>JAZHRO010000025.1:20350000-25782500 GCA_037157565.1 Thalassia testudinum
TTGTGAATGTGCATTCCAGTCTCTGATGAAAAAGTATGGGTGTCGCTTTGTATTTCGACTCCGTATCACCCTCAGACTAATGGACTGGTTGAGCACTCCAATCGGGAGATCAAGAAAATTCTACAAGTCACGGTTCGACCTGATAGAAAGGACTGGTCTACCCAACTTCTGGAAGCATTATGGGCCTATAGGATCACCCATAAAACCTAGTTAGGAATGTCTCCATTCCGACTTGTGTACGGGAAGGCATGTCACCTTCCTGTAGAGATGGAGCATAAAGCCTACTGGGTAGTATAGAAGTGCAATCTGAATCTCAGGGAGGCTGGAATCCACCATCGATTACAAATGAATGAGATTGATGAGTTATGCAATTATGCATACGAGAACTTGCGTATCTACAAAGAGCGGATTAAGGCCTTTCATGACAAGCACGTATCATGAAAATCTTTCTATCCTAGTTAGAAAGTCATCTTCGATGCCAGACTCAAACTCTTCCAGGGAAACTAAGATGAAAACGGATCAAACCCTTTCTAGTCCAGAGGATCTTTGGAAATGGAGCTATGGAAATCAGTGAACTCAGCCAAGACTTCGACCCTTTTGTAGTGAATGATTAAAGACTAAAATTGTTCCTTGAACTAATTGATTCAACTTTGGTTATTGAATCTTTTAACCTCCATTCAACATGAGCTGCATTGAGCCCAGTTGATGGTGATAAACTTAGTGCTTAATGGGAGGCAACTCGTCATTTGAAAACCTGAGACCCTTCTTACCCATTTCTGAGTTGAATTCTTATTGTACTTTAGGGTTCATTCCTTAGAACAGCCAACTCCACCTTCGATATTCATATTGGAGCTTGAAATCATCTACAACAGTCATCCCAACCCATTCACCCACCCATCTAAACCAATTTTAATGCACGAACTAGGCTAAACTTGAACCCACCTAACTTACAATGAGGGCATTGCAAATCTTAGGCATGTGGGGTATGAAAGTGCAAAATAATGCAAAATTTGATTCTGTTAAGGGGGTTTGATGCAAAAAAAAAATGTAGTGGATGAAAGGAGGAAATATTTAAGCTGAATTGAAAGAAAAATTGAGGAAGAAAAAGAAGGGAAAAATAGAGAAAAGGGAGCATAAAAAGACAAATTATGTTAGTCCTAGCAATTGAGTATGGAACTTACCTAAGTTCTAAGCTGGATCGAATGATGAATTATGACCTGAAGGGTTAAATCTTAGGAGATAAGTGAAGGGTACAGACTTTAAGCCTCTTAGGCATAATTTTGTGCTTAAACACTCACATATTTGTTAAGATCTGGACTATCCCTCAAGAGGTTGAGGGAGTTGCAACGCAAATGTATTAAGCCAAAGTCTCAGGGATTATTCGGCCCTATTGCTTGTCCTTTGGTATGTGGGACTTGGTAACCTAGGCACCCAAATATCAAGCTCCAGTGTACTTCAGTGCACTTAATGAAGAATAATGCCAATAAGTGTTTTGCTTTGAAAATATTTTTTCGAAGATTTCCCTTAGGAGCAGCTCGAAGACACAAGTTGATTGGATGGGTTCCCAGAGGAATAAAAATACTCCCCTCGAAGATGCAATATTACAATATATCATATCCTCAGCGCTTGTCTCCTCGGATATGTACATATCCTACCGGGGGCATGGAAGTGCCTTGTGCTGGTTCACGTGCCATGGGAGGCATTATCTCAAAATGTCGATTGCCAAGGTGTGGATTTAGCTACAAAATGCCATGGATAGCATATCACGAAGTGTTGAAAGCCATGGTTCTAGGGGTTGCCATGGGTGGCACTATCATGAAGAGTCGAAAGCTAGGGACCCTTCGAGGATTGATGATGGGGACGAGAAATCTGATGCAAACTGTGTTTAGGGCCAATCTGATGTTAGTTTTAGAGGAATATGAAAATAATAGAGAAAACTCTCAAAATACTTATCCATCTTTCTCGTCTCAAAAAAAATGCACTGGCAAATTGAACGTGGACCTTGCTGCACGTATGCATGGGTGCTTTAACCACTACGGTCAATGAACCTTTGGGCATTTTTTTTTGGGCCTTAGAAACCTTTGCTAAAAACCCAAGGCTGAGGCTGGTCAGGTTTGGATCTTGGCTGGTACTTGAGTACCTCTGGGCCTACTGTTGGCACTTCGATCTAATTTTTAGAGATACGACTCGGTAAGGCATACTAACGGTTAAAATCCGACTTAGAGATGTGGTTTGGTCTATTGGATTTTGCTAGGGACTAACAAAAGTTAGGCATAGGGGTATGATGGTAGCACCATCATTGGTGTTAATAAGTTAAATTAACCTAATGACAATAATAAATGTTCCTAGATATTCATCAGAAGATCAAAACTCTATTCTAAAGTGCATTTGAGAAGAAAAGAAAATGGGTAAATTTTGTTGTTTTAACATCTAATGATAAGAGCAAATTAACTAAGGGATTAAGCAGGGCATAATCTAGGGTTAAATGAGCTTAATTTCCCAAGAAGTGGGCCTAAGCTAATTGAATTAGGGTTTTTTGATATTTAAGGATTATTCTAATAATAAAAACCCTAATTACAGTTGCACTTCAATTAAATGGGTTTTGGTAGAAATAAATGTAATCCAAATCTTGTAAAAATCATTTAAAATATTCTAAGAGGTTTGGTATCTTCGCTTTGACAATCGGAACCCATCTTGACCAAAAATAGAGTTAGGCATGAATTTGTTCTATTTTGGGATTATGGGTAAATTACCCAGTCAAACATGATCAAAACTCAAATCCATGGTCACAATTAGATTCCTTGGGTCCAAATTAGGTTAACCCTAAAATTTGAGCCCAATGAGAGCTCATCTTGACATAATTTGCATTATAGCCCACATAATTCTATTTATCACTTAAAACACCCTAAGTCCTTCGTTTCTATTGCGTATAACCCCCCAACTTTTGGCTTTTCTTGCAATTAGGTCAACTGATTCTCCTTGTTGAAGCACAATTAGGAAACACGAGTGGGATTTGGAAACCCAAACCCATGAATTTTGAGCCATGATTTCTCGCTCGTTTCCCATTCAAATCTCCACAAACTTGGCGAGATTATTCCCAAGAAGATCTTTTACATCTTGATCCATCTTACGAGCTCTAATCCATTCCCGAGACCGCCAGCATACTCACTGGAATTAGCAGGTTTCACTCGGGAAATCACAAGGAAATTTTGTGATTTCTTCGTAATTGAAGGCCAATTCATCTTTTATTTAAGCTCTAAGAACTTCCCATGAGTTTCTTAGTTGTCAATTGGCCAAAAACCACCTTCGGACAACCCATCACATACTCTGCTGAGCTTCTCCGACCTCTTCTGTGCATCTTCGTGGGCAACAAGCACCACCAACTTCTTCCTCTCTTCCTCGTGAACCTTGTCGGCCAAAGCAAGGGCACTTCCGACCTCTTCTTCCTCACCATTGCCTCAACGATGACCTCTTCCCCACATCTGGCCGACCAACACTGTATGTGGTCTCACCTCCCCTCAACCCAATAAGCCCCCTATCCTCTTTTTCATTCCCTCAAAGTTTCATTCTAGCCCTTTAGCCTTAGAATTAGAGCCCTCCTTACGTCGTTCTCATCTCATCTTCTCCACAGCAGGTGAAGCTCTGGTGAGCTTGTCTGGCCACGCAACACCACATAACTCCATGCCATCTAGTCCATAAGCATGCCTATGAATTGGGGAACAAAAGCCCTCGAGAAATTGAGGACTCTGCTCACACAAAACCCATGTCGAAGGAACCCATCACAAACTGCTGTCCACCACCTTCGTCCAACCTCCATGATGTGCATACCTCTAAGTAGCCTAAAATGTCTATTGATGTAAACACATTTATTGAGGGTAAAATGCATATTCATGCATGTTCTTAGGCTTAGATTTGCATTTCATGTTATAAATATTGCATAACATGCATCATCTGCATTTACAGTAGTTGTATATAATTTAGGTTAATTGCATCCATTTTGTGGTTAGGAGTGAAGTATATTTATTTCAGAGCCTCAGATTGATGACCTGACCGTACGGATCTAATCAAGACGACGATCGAAGTCCAATGCCTCTAAAATCGCCTCAATCGGAGTCTGTAGCACCATATGCAGTCAAGGAAGATCAACAACCAAGCGAGTAGGAGACATAACGTAGAGCTTCAAATGACAAATCCAACCACGCAAATAGATTCGGGTCGATGATTGCAGCCTAGCAGCGTGAAAATTGACTCAATCCGACCTCTGTAGTAGCCCCTACAACAAGAAGAAGATGGACGGCCAAGACTGTGCCACGTGGTGTAGCCTAGGCCACCAGCACACGCACGCAGCACTGCACACGTGCAGTAGCGCGGGTGCGCAGGCATGCATGCTCACAGTGCAGTGCAGCGCAGCGCTAGTGTGTAGGTGCGCGCGCGACAAGGCAGGAGTGCGGTGCCAACGCAGCGTGAGTTGGACCTACAACGATGCATGAGTTGGACCTATAACGACGCATGAGCTAGACTTACAGCGACGCTTACACCCATCGGTAATTCTTTACATGCCAGCAAAGCTAGCTGTGGGTGTCAGCAGGCATGAGCTATCTACAGCGACATTTCCAGCAATGGCCTGGATGTCACTAATGGTCCCATACCTATTTTTGCCTCTTCTCCTCCACTATATATGGACCTACACCCCCTCCCTTGCAAGCCATCTCTACCTACTCTACTCCCACCTACTCCTAAGCTCTAGCAAGCCTACCAACGCTCCATTAGAGCTTGTTCTCAAGCTCCCAAGGTGCCTATTAGTGTAGCCTACCCTGGTTGTCCACGCACACACATTTTAATTGATCATTAAGGGCACAACCCATCTAAAGGGCCCATCACATTCCTAAAGAACCATTATCTCAAGCCTAACTAAAATTGATTAGACGTTGGCCCTAAGGACTGGTTCGCTCGTCGGAATCCGGATTGAGATTGTTCACGATTAACCTACTAATGTTTAATTAGGGGAATAGCGTCAAACGACCGCGGTTGGGGGGTACACTAAGAACCGGAGGCGTAAGCCAAAGGAAGAACCTTCTCTCTAGTCCCTCCTTCTAACTGGTTGAATTGCCTGGACATAAGTAGAGTAAATTGTCCATAATCTTAGGATGGATTTTGAGAGTCTATAGACCTTTAGGCTACCCAACCTAAGGACAGGCTTGCATTTTTGTATTATAGGTCTCCTTTCCCTTCTGATTTCCCTCCTTACTTCACCATGTACCCTTCCACATCCTACACACATTTCACATCCTATCCTCCTACCACCACTTACCCCCAAGATGATTACTATCCCGACTTAAATTGTAATTATCCATCCACTAGCTGGGAAGACTTTGATTGGGGATATGAATCCGGACCTCAGTGTCCAGGGCCTAACGCTGGACAACAAAACTATTATTGCTATCCTTCCTAGAGCTACAATGATTATAGATCTCCATCCTTTGTTGATCAACCTAACAAGATCTACAACCATGAAGGATATGCTGATTATAACACTTACCCTCCTCGGGACTATGCTGAATTTAGGTTGCCACCAACCTTTAAACAACCTGAAATGACCGACTATCAAGGAGGGACCCGAGAACCTCGACATCTTGACTGCCTTAGATTTAACCTGAACCCACCCAAACCTGAACTGAACCAGTCGGTTCAGGTGAACTAGATCCATGATAGGGTGTTGGCTAATTTGAGGAACACTATACAATCTTTAGAAGCTTAGCCAACACCATGCATTGAAGCACTAATGCCTATGATCAAAATGATTGATGAACTTAATAGTTCTCTATTGGATTTTCTCCAAAGTGTTAGGGATAGGGACCTGGGTGAGTTTCTTCTTAGGAAATTGTCGAGGTTGAGGATGAAATTTGTGGTTGCACTAGTCAAATCTTGTGATGATTCTCAAGATGAACCCTCTTCAGGAGAGCCAATGTCTGAACCCGCTCAGGCATCTATCAGGGGGGATACATTTTCTTAGATCAGAGATGACCAGGTTGGGCTAGAGCAACCCATTGAGAATGAACCGATTGATTCACCCAAGATCCCCAAGTCAGGAAATGAAGAAAATTGTCTCTTTGGATGATGAAAAGACTTGTGATGTTGAGACTTATACAAATGAAGATCATGAATTCTTTGATTTTGAGGGTGAGGAATGAAATCGGTTGGTGTGACGACCGGGTTTTAGTTTGTTATAACGTTGTAGTATAGCCGGTTATTACCAACATTTCAAGTATATAAATTTTTTACTCGGAAAATAAAAGAGTTCCCGAGGTCGAACTCAGGGAGCAAGTTGTATTCTAGAGATATACATGTTTCTTTTACAAAATAAAGAAAGAGAGAGGGAAAGAATTTGTTGTTCTCTTTGTTTTCTCCTCGTGATGTTCTTCTTTCTTTCTTTCTTCAGATCTCCTTCTTCTTCTTCCTTGGTTTCTGCCTTGGCCTCTCTGCTTCTTTTTCTGCAGTCTCTTCTGTGAAGGTTTCTTCTTCCTTGGCTCTGCTGTACTTCTTCTCTGCAGCCTTTCCTCTTCTTCTGCCTTGCTCAGCCTCTTCTTTAGAGTTTCTTCTTGTTTTTCCTCCCTGCGGCTAAGTGTCAGCTTCTTCTTTTCTTTTTCAGCCAGGGACGTCACGCGAAGCTTTCTTCCTTAGCTGCTTCAGGCCGTCGTCTGATTTCCAAATCAGACGACTTAACTACCTGTTGCTACAGTTAGCTTCCTTCTTCCGCGGGTCTTCTTCTTCGCCTGTGCCTGCACACTTCAGAGCTTTTCGTCAGAGGCAAAACCTACTCTACCCAACCCCCCCCCCCGCGTCTCTCTCTCTCTCTGAAACCACTCTAGGGAAAGCTCTCCCAGAGCTACCGGGTAAGCGGGTTCAGGTCAGGCCCGGGTCCAGGCCCACCGGCGTGCGTGGTGGGCGAGGAGTGCAGGTCAGTCTTGAGTCGGGTCGGGTCGGTTCGGGTCAGGTCCGCGGGGCGTGAGCGCGGACGAGACCGGGTAACCGGGCGGGTGAAGGGGACCTCACCCCGTGTGCTGAGGCAGTAAGCCTTCAGCACTTTTGCATCTTATGTCGCTGCGGCTCTTCAGGAGTTTCCGAGGTGGGACTAAATGGCCCACCTCAATTGCGCGCCCGCAGTAGGGAATTCAGCAGGAGATGGCGGCGTCACGCGAAGCTTTCTTCCTTAGCTGCGAACCTGGTGTTTTGCCAAACTCCTCGCAAGGCCTGGGAGTGAATCTGGGCTTGGCGCTGAGCGTGGCGCGCCTGTAGCTGCAGGCGGAAGCAGTTCCTCCTGCGCGTCAATGGCGGCGGAGGTCGGGTGGCCTGTTCACAAGAAAACGGCCTCTCGGCCTAATCAGAGAGTGCCAGGAGCTTCGCCAGGGTGCGGCGAAGCTCGTGTGGGTGGTGGCGAGGCGCGGGGCGGCGTGCGAGGGCTGCCCTAGGTCGGACTGTGGGTCGGAGGATGGGTCTGTTCGGTGGAGTTGCAGAGGGTGATGTGGGGGGAGTGGCAGGGCGGAGGTTGATCAGGGTGAGGAGGCGGAGGTCCTGCGGTGGTCGGCGAGCCGTGTGGGTCGCTGAGGTGATGGGAGCGGCTCGCCGGAGGGTGGTCGGAGGCGAAGGGGGTGAAGGTGGTCAGGGTCGGTCGAGGGCTTAATTGAATAAATTGAAAGCGGGGAAAGAAAGAGGAGAAGAAGGGGAGTAGCTCTAGCTTACTTGAAGGGACGAAGGGGGAGGAACAGGGCGACAGTCGTATCGACTGTCGCCGGAGAAGACGATGCTCAGGGAAAGGGGCGGTGGCGAGCAGAGAGCCGGAGAGGCGCCAGTTGGGTGCGGTGTGGCGCGGGAAGAGCAGGGGAGGAAGTCTCTGCTGCTGGTATTGCGGCAGAGCGAAGAGGTGGAGGGGGAGGAAACCGCCGGAGCTGGTGAGCGTCTGCCGGAGGAAGAAGAGAAGAAAGTTGGGGATTTTCTCCGTCAGATCCAGGCTGCCCCGGTCGGTGGAGCAACGGGGGATATTTATAGGGATCAAACAGGGAGGAAGGCGGAGGGAGACGACGTGTCTCCCTCGCCGGAGGATGGTCGGAAACAAGAACCCATACCGTCCGTGCATTCGCACGGCCGGTATGGTGGGTTACAACGACCAGGGGGGTGTCCCTGCGACGGCTGACGACGCAGGGCACCCCCGGTTTACTTGCCAGGTCCCCCACCTCACCCTGCGCGGCGCCATGCTCCGCGCAAGGTCGCCGGAGCATGGTGCTGGCAGGTTTTGCAGGAGGGACCCGATTGCAAAGAACGAAGGAGAGTTAGGGGCCAAAATGCGAGGGTTCAAAAGTTGAGGGCCAAAGAGTAAATATATGAGGACCAAAGTGTAAAGTCGGTCAAGGAGGTTTCTTCTTAGGCTCAAGTTTTTATACATGACTAATTAGGACCTAAGGAATCTGATGGTGAATTTCATTTCCATATTAAACCTTGTTTGACCGGTCAATTTGCGCAAAAACCCAAATTAAGTTATTAATTGGGCATGGTTCTCAATGTAGGTCAAAAAGGGTTCTGAAGGCCAAATTGAAGGTTCTAAACCCTGGAGATTATTTTTCTATGAATTTTAGAGGGTTTATTCTATTTTTACTTTGCCTCGAACCTTGTGAATTGAAGTGGGTTGTTTTAGGGTTACAGATTATCATTTAGTTTCTTGGAATTGCTGTAGCCCTTGCTAGATCATTTCATCCCACTCTTATTCTTATTAAGCTGCTTTGACCTATGTTTGGGCCCTGAATTACCCTGTATGCAGATCATACTGGTAAAATTGCATTTTTACCCCTTATGACTTGTTTTCTTCTCAAACTCAGGATTTTCTGAGTTAAGCCTTTCCTTGAGATATGTAGGAGCTTTTATCCTTTGTATTAGGTCAAAATGAGCTAGTTATGGCTCATGATGAGGTTCTCATCATACCCCCATGCCTAGCTTTTGCTAGTCCCTTAGCAAAAACTTAAGGTTTCAACCCTTGTTCTAGACCATGAAGTTTTTAATATTTTTAGATAGGTGCCTTTTTTATTTGAGCATAGATTAGGTTAGAATGCTGACCATAGGCCCAAAAGGTACTCTAGTACTAATCAAGATCCAAATCTGTCTAGCCTTAGCCTCAGTCTTTTAGCAAAGGTTTTTAAGGCCCCCAAGAACTAACCTAAGGTTTATTGGACTTCGTGGTTAAAGCACCCGTGCTTGAAATGATTTTAGCCCTGGCTCAGTTCGCAGTGCGTTTTGTAAGAGAGAGATAGAAAGTTCTTTTGTTTGGAGAGTTTTCTCTCTCTTTTTCTTTTTAGTTCTAGCCTAGGATTGGCTTTTCAACACGGTCTGTATCAGATTCCTTGCTCCCATCATCAATCCTCAAGGGTTCCTGGCGATCGATGCTTCGAGATAGCACCGCCCATGGCAACCCCCGGAACCCTGGCTATTGAGATTTCGAGATAATCCCATCCATGGTATTCCGAACCAGCAGAGTGCTTACATGCCCCCAGTAGGATATGTAAATATCCTAAGAGACAAGCACCGAGGAGATGATATTTTGTTACGCATCTTCGAGGGGATTTCCCGCCTCTCTGCGCTGGGAACTCGTCCAAATCAACTTGTGTTGATCGGCCGCTCCTATTCTAGGTGTTCTTTTCAGAATTTTGCGACGCTTCTGCGTGATTCTGAATTTTACGCTTACTGAACCAGGCTGTGTGTGAGGTTAGGGTGCTTAGGTTACTGAGTCCCGTAAACCAAAAATTAGTTAACGAGGCCAAATACTCCCTAAGCCTTAGACCTAATACTTCAGCTTTTCATTTTCCTCAACCTCTTGAGGAGTGTCCAGATCTTAATGGGTACTAAGAGTCTATTCAAGAATGCCTAAGGTTTGCATTCTTACTAATCTTATTGTGCACTTTTCAGTTATTTTCTTGAATGAGGTCTAGAACTTAGGTTAATTCCTTAGTTCCTTACTAATGACTATCGCCTTTTCTCATAATTTTGTGCTCCTTTTTCATTTTGTTTCTTTTCTCCTTCACAAAATTTCCTTCTCCTTTTATTCTTTTTCTAAAAAATTTTTTAATTTTTATGGTGTTTTTGGCATATGTGAATTTTTTTGTTTGAAACCTTTTCTTACAAGTTTTGCACTTTCATACCCGAACAGGGCGACAGTCGTATCGACTGTCACCGGAGAAGACGATGCTCAGGGAAAGGGGCGGCGGCGAGCAGAGAGCCGGAGAGGCGCCAGCTGGGTGCGACGTGGCGCGGGAAGAGCAGGGGAGGAAGTCTCTGCTGCTGGTATTACGGCAGAGCGAAGAGGTGGAGGGGGAGGAAACCACCGAAGCTGGTGAGCGTCTGCCGGAGGAAGAAGAGAAGAAAGTTGGGGATTTTCTCCGTCAGATCCAGGCTGCCCCGGTCGGTGGAGCAACGGGAGATATTTATAGGGATCAAACAGGGAGGAAGGCGGAGGGAGACGACGTGTCTCCCTCGCCGGAGGATGGTCGAAAACAAGAACCCATACCGTCCGTGCGTTCGCACGGCCGGTATGGTGGGTTACAACAACCAGGGGGGTGTCCCTGCGACGGCTGACGACGCAGGGCACCCCCGGTTTACTTGCCAGGTCCCCCACCTCACCCTGCGCGGCGCCATGCTCCGCGCAAGGTCGCCGGAGCATGGTGCTGGCAGGTTTTGCAGGAGGGACCTGATTGCAAAGAACGAAGGAGAGTTAGGGGCCAAAATGCGAGGGTTCAAAAGTTGAGGGCCAAAGAGTAAATATATGAGGACCAAAGTGTAAAGTCGGTCAAGGAGGTTTCTTCTTAGGCTCAAGTTTTTATACATGACTAATTAGGACCTAAGGAATCTGATGGTGAATTTCATTTCCATATTAAACCTTGTTTGACCGGTCAATTTGCGCAAAAACCCAAATTAAGTTATTAATTGGGCATGGTTCTCAATGTAGGTCAAAAAGGGTTCTGAAGGCCAAATTGAAGGTTCTAAACCCTGGAGATTATTTTTCTATGAATTTTAGAGGGTTTATTCTATTTTTACTTTGCCTCGAACCTTGTGAATTGAAGTGGGTTGTTTTAGGGTTACAGATTATCATTTAGTTTCTTGGAATTGCTGTAGCCCTTGCTAGATCATTTCATCCCACTCTTATTCTTATTAAGCTGCTTTGACCTATGTTTGGGCCCTGAATTACCCTGTATGCAGATCATACTGGTAAAATTACATTTTTACCCCTTATGACTTATTTTCTTCTCAAACTCAGGATTTTCTGAGTTAAGCCTTTCCTTGAGATATGTAGGAGCTTTTATCCTTTGTATTAGGTCAAAATGAGCTAGTTATGGCTCATGATGAGGTTCTCATCAAGGAATCTCTTAGTGAAGTCTCCCTTAAGCTTGAGGAGAATAATTTTAGTGAGACATACGGGCTCAAGGAGTATGACGACCAATTTGGTAGCCCGACTACTGAAGATTCTGATTCGGTTGGGGCTAACTTGGAGGATCCGATACCTGACGGCTCAATTAGTAGCCCCATTCATCAACCACACCTTGAAGAGCTGAATGAACATACTTTTGAGATCATTGTGCCCAAGTCATCACAATTGTTGGACTTGGGTACTTTAGATGGGGTGTACAATGATCTGGAGGTCTTGGAAACCTTGATTTCAGAGGATAGGAAGTTGGAAATAAAAATTTAGGAGGTTAATTTTGAGGGAAAAACAAGTTTGGATATATGGGTACCTATTGGCCTGAAACCACCTATCTTCTATACGAACCCTTATGATATCTTTCACGTGTGACCCAAGCCTGGAATAACTAATTATTTTTCTGAGGTAGATGTTAAGTGGACAATCGCACATATTGAACCATCTTTACCCATTGTTCGACACTTTGGCCTTGGGTTGTACACCACTAAATCGTAGACCTGGCCCCGCAAACACAACAACCTTCAGTTCTGGGTGATTTTCATCCAGAACTTGAGAACCACTCGACCCTGGGGCATGGGTCTGCACCATAATCTCATCCACATCTATGGGCATCTTCTGTGGGTGGGTTTCAGGATCAACCTTTTGATTTTGATTCTGACCCGCACTTGTGAAATCTCAATTTCTTCTTTGTATGTATGTTATGCCTACCTGAAGGCATTAAACTTAGCGCATGTATACAATCTTCTCTCTGCGGGGCTGACTGGATTTTCACGACACTCAGGTGATGTTTAGTTTACTCTGCCCTTTTCTTGTCTTTATTTTTACAATGAGGACATTGCATCATTTAGGCATGGGGGGTGGATAATCAATTCCTAAAATCATTATGTTAACTCCATAGAATTTCTTTTAGTTTCTTATAAAATTAAAAGAATTTGAAAATTTGAAAAAAAGATAAAAAAAGAAAGAAATTAGGAAAAGAGAACTTAGGCATTTGGAAGTTATTAACTTTAGGAAATGATACAAGAGGACCTAAACACTTAGACTCTTCAGGTCTTCGGGCTTAATTAGCCCAGGTGTCCACTCGAATGTGGATTTGGTCTAGAGTCCTCACTAATTAAAATTTATTTTAATTTGGTAAATAATTTGGGATGATAAGTATGCGACTTACCAACCCACCCTCTGATTTGGGGGGACTTTAAGCCTAAGCATCTACAGACATTTTTTTGCACAGACTCACTTTCCGATGATTTTTATGGAAATTGGGTAGCTAATGGACCAAATTGGGTGGTATAGCTAGCAAGTTGTCGGTGGTAACAGCTCATCGGCCGATTGTCCAGAGCCCTGCCACAAGACCATTTTCGTTGTACTACCTTTAGGTAAATCTTAGATCAGGAAAGCCACCTACTTAAAAAATAAAAAAATATAAAAAAAAGAAAAGGGAGAAAATAAAAAAATAAATAAAATCACACTTCACCACATGAGTATGATTGGGAAGTTATCGGTGGTAACAACTCATCGACCGATTGTCCAGAACCCAGTTCACAAAAAAAAATGCACAATAATTCCCAAAACAGTTAGGGAAGAAGTGGGGAAGTAGAATAAACTGGGGAGATATACACTGGGTTTGCCATTGTGTTGATCACATATAAAAGAAAGTAGGGAGAAAGCAACCGATCGTAAAGATAAACGTTTAGGTAGGGTCACCTAGGGTCGTAGAAACCCGAAGTCTGTTTTAACGGCCGTCTAGTGAGTCTTTCACTATTTTCACAAGATGCTTAGTACCTAGAGTCCTTTTCAAGTCTTGGGCGGGTCGAGTAGCCGTAAAAAGTTATCCCGAAACTCTCCAACTCTAAAAGTACAAAAAAATTAGAAAAGAAGAAAAAATAATAAAAAAATGTATCTTCCTTTTTCAAATAAGGCGAGGACTTGGGCGGTCTGCATTCTGGTAGGGACCCTGGTACTGTTGAGTTTTCATAGTTTAGGACCTTAGTTGAAATTTTCTATTGTTAATAAATGACTTAGTCTTAAGTGATCTAATCCTAATTCTACTTTTATACATAGCATATAGTTTAATTTTCCTAGGGACTAGCAAAAGATAGGCATGGGGGTATGATGTAAACACATTTATTGAGGGTAAAATGCCTATTCATGCATGTTCCTAGGCTTAGCTTTGAATTTCATGTTATAAATATTACATAGCATGCATCATTCTGTATTTATAGTAGTTGTATATAATTTAGGTTAATTGCATCTTTTTGTGATTAGGAGTGAAGGATATTTATTTCAAAGCCCCGAATTGACAATCTGACCGTACGGATCTGATTAAGACGACGATCGGAGTCCAACGCCTCTAAAATCTCCTTGATCGAAATCCCGTAGCATCATATGCAGTTCGAGGAAGATCAACGGCGAAGGGAGTAGGAGACATAATTCAGAGCTTCAAATGACAAATCTGACCACGCGGATAGATTTGGGTCGACGATTGCAGCCTTGTGACACAAAAATTGACTCAATCCGACCTCTGTAGCAACCCCTACAACAAGAAGAAGATGGACAGCCCAGACTGTGCCACGTGGTGCAACCCAGGCCGCCAGCACACGCATGCAGCACTGCATGTGCACAACAGCATGGATGCACATGCAGGTGCGCAGGCGCGCATCCGTGTAGCGCAGCGCCAAAGCAACACTAGTGCGTAGGCACGAGCGTGCGACAAGGTAGGAGTGCAGTGCCAGCGCAGCATGAGCTGGACCTACAGCAACGCATGAGCTGGACTTACAAAGATGCTTACAGCCATCTGTAGTTCATCGCATGCTAGCAAAGCCAATTGTGGGCATTAGCACGCATGAGCTACCTACAGCGACGTTTCCAGCGACGGCTTAGATGCCACTAATGGTCCCATACCTATTTCTGCCTCTTCTCCTCTACTACAAAAGGACCTACACCCCCTCCCTTCCAAACCATCTCTACCTACTCTACTCCCACCTACTCGCAAGCTCTAGCAAGCCTACCAATGCTCCATTAGAGCTTGTTCTCAAGCTCCCAAGGTGCCTATTAGTGTAGCAAACCTCTACCCCACCAAATGTCCCTCTAACTTCCCATCTCCCTTCATAGGTCACCTTGGAGCAGTCCTCCCACCTCCATTCTGGTAGTAAATCAACTCCATCTTCTTACCTCCATTCCAGAGCTACGTCGAAGCTTTCCTCAACTTGACGTCCTCCAGCATCTCACCTTCGTTGTACCACTCACCTCCTTTGTCCAAGCTTTCGCTAGGCGCCGTCGTCTCGCTGAACAGTCGATTCGGGAGATTTCCTCTCAACTCCCTCTCTCTTTACGCTTTCATAGTTCATTGTAATAGACACTGAATTGATATATATATCATATTTGTTTCATTCTATCTTGTGATTCATTCTGCTTGTCTTTTATTTCAAAAACACAAAAAAATAACAAAACCCTAAAATACCAAAAAGAAATGAATCGAAGCGTGGTTTTCACGTAAAGTAAACATCATCTCCTTGTGTTCAACCCAGTACTCCCTTGGAGTTTCAGTATAAATTTTTTCTGATCGACGTGTTTTGCAACTACAATGATGGGTTACATGTAACCTAGATTTCTAACATGCGAAACATGCACGACCATCTATTTCTACATGTTCTTAGTATTATAGAAGCATCATGCATTATAAATAGTGCATAACATGCATCATCATGTATTTAGGTCAATTTGTATAAATTGCATAGTAATTCACCTCTTTTTGTGACCAGGGATAGGGCAACATTTATCAGGGCCTTAGATTGTAGATTCAACCGTATGGATCTAATCAGGGCGATGATCGGAGTTCAACGACTCCAAGATCGCCTCGATCAAATCTCCGTTGCATCAGATACAGTCCAAGAGAGATTAGAGGCCAAGGGGCCAGGTGATGTAAATCTATACCTTAGATAACAAATCCAACAACGCGGATGGGTTCGGATCAACGATTGCAGCCCAACGACATAAAAATTGGTCCAATTTGACATCCATGGCACCATCTAAAAGTTAGAGAACATGGACAACCAGGATGGCGCCATGTGGCGCCATCCTAGCCACTCAACACAGGCCAAACCTCCTGCTCCATCTTTGAAGGCACGATCAAGATGTGATCTTAGCCGTTGGATCGAGATCCAATGGCTGAGGGCACATGTGCCATAAAATGAAAGTGCTCCTCAAACGTAGGCGTAACGCGTTGGGCGAATACCCTATGCTAAACGTAAGGCGTGGGTTCGAACCCTGCCTCACCTTAAATCAATTGAAGGAGTGCGCGCGACTAAATTCAACCGTTGGATTGCAAGTAGGCCGTGGATGCGTACAAAACATGGCGCGCGGAGAGGTGTTAATTGCACATGCGTGCGATGATGCACGATCAGACGTGCCATCACATGCAGGCTCACTTAATGTGTGAAGAGGAAGTGACATTCAAGGATTTTAGGCCATCCGATCGAAGGGTGTATAAATGTGCTGATGCACCTCAACGGTTGAAGACAAGTAGTCGGTGACGTGGCGTACTCTGGGCGCTTGGATCCCCATTGCTAGGTGGAGATGGAGCATGCGACTACGGCGTTGTGTGCCTATAGTGACTCTCTTAAAAGTCACTAGAGGTCGTGATATTAATGTTTAGGCCTGTAGAAGGACCTTTTTACCCCTATTCCTCACCTATAGAAAGCCTTATGCCCTCCACATTTTGTTCATCCCTTCCATCATCTCTCTCCCTCTCTAAGAGCTAAGAACTCAAGTTCTAAAGCTTGTCTAGTGCTCCCAATCTACGGGAAGCTCCGCTAGAGTTAAAAACAAATTTTTCCACCTCTCATCCCCTTCGCGGAGCTCTCACCAGCTGTCTTCTTGCCCCCATTATGGAAGTGGATCCCACAACGCCAACACCCTGCCTCACCCCTGATTCTTCCCGATCTGTCCTCCATCATCCATCTTCGCTCTCCTTCTTCCAGGTGACGCCTGCTCGGCTCATCCTCCAAGCAACTGTCGAGGAGGATAACTTCTCTCCCTCTTATCTTTACCACTTTCAAGATTAGATTTCCCACTTTCTTGTTGTAGTTGTAATAACATTATTTTGAGTAAAAAAGTTGTTTCTCTTTCTCTCTCTCTTTAGTTATAGTGTTTATATTGCAAATAGAAAAGCAATCATTGTGAATGTCTCATTTATAAATAAAAAATACAAAAAAATATAACTGCGGATTTCAAATTGACATAGCCTCCCCATGTTCAACTCGAGACTCATTCTTAGTTTCAGTTAAAAATTATTTGATTGTCAGATTTTCTTGCAAATCGCACTACAACGACGTTTTGCAACGAATTCCTATACATAATTTTGGAACCGTGCCAGGGAGGCAACGGATCTCGATTTCTTTTCCACATTTTGCGTACTTAATTCCTTTGTAACTCTCTTTTATTTATTCTCTATTGTCTTGTAGGTACCCCGATCAGGAATCTTCAAGCGGTAGAAAGGAGTAAAGTGCAGTTGAAGACAACTGTAAGTGCTTCCCCATTCTTTCCCCCTCCAAAAACTTCATTCCATCACCATAGTTCAAACCCTAATTAACCTAGGTGTTCTCATAAACCCTAGGATTAGTTTGGTTGTTTTGATTTCCACCTCCACCCACCTCACCCCCACTTTAAAAAAGATCTAAAAAAGCCAAAGAGGTACACAACCTCTTCTGATTCTTCATACTCAACCGGTAACCCAATCTTTGGAACTGGTACACACAGCCAAACACATAATTGAGTAGAAATCAGATTAGGTAATCATGTCTGTGCCTAACTTAGTGGTGCATTAAGGCTAATTGTTTGAGTTGTTTGGGCCACACCACTTCATGTAAAACTAACTCATCAAGTAGCTTACTCATTAGGGTTAACAATTAAGGTCAATACTAGGCACTCCACTTTATTTTGATTTCAAAGGAAAACATCTTCACTCGTGTTTGATTGAAATTACCCTAATTCAGACCCTAAAAACTACTTAATCAAGATTTTAACTCTAAAAGTCACCCATCAAAATAATCTTGCTTGAAAACCCTGATTGTGCATGCACTCACACTTATTCAATCGATCATTAAGGGGACAACCCATTTCAAGAGCCCCCCACATTCCAAAATAACTACTATCCCAAGCCTAATCTAAAATCAAGTAGACATTGGCCCTAGGACTCATCAGTCCATTTTAGGATATTTCTCATACTGTGGTGCGAATTTGTGACATCTGCTTTTTCCATAAGGTGCTACGTTGGGTGGCCTAATTGTTAAACGACTTAAGTTGGTAGGGGTTTGGCATAATTAGCGGCCTTCAGGATACGTTCCCCTATCTTGCCATCCAAACTTAACCAGCTTTTGGATTAAGGACAACACAAAATTCGTGTTATGGTTTGAGTTTAGTTTGGACAATAGGTCCTTTGGCTACTCAACATAAGAACATGCTTGTATTGTTGTTCTGCAGGGTTCTTATCCCTAGTCCTTCCGACCTCTTCCTAGTTTATGCTTGGAAGAAGTCATTGAATCCTCGCATGGAAGGACCATTAGACCATTCAAGGAGGTGTAGGTTGAATTTTAATCCAATTGATCTCATGGCAGATCAACCACCTCCTTTGCCTCAGAATCTGCAAGAGATGCTACAAAGGCAGCTGGAATAAATGCAACAAATGCAGGAATGGTTCCAGCAAATGTATGGTCAGGGTGCTCTGCCCTTGAACGTCCCAGAGTCCATATTCCAGCTAGTGACATAGAAATCAAACCCTCGGTGTTAAGCCTAATCAAACATTTCCATGGGCTTGCCTCTGAAGACCCATTTCAGCATTTAGAGGATTTAACCACTTTGGTTCAAACCACCAAAGCACGAAACATGGACAAGGAGCAAGTGATCATGAGGCTTTTCCCCCACTCTCTTTGGGATAAGGCTGCACATTGGTACCGGACAATTGGAAGGCCGATCGCAACTTGGAATGGTCTTAAATCAGCTTTCTTAAAGAAATTCTTTCCAGTCGAGCATACCAATGCTTTGCGACGGGCGATTACTACTTTTGTCCAATTGCCAGGGGAACCACTTCATGGTGCCTGGGAGCAATTCCAGGATCTATTATGGAAGTGTCCACACCACGAGGTGCTAAAATGGCAACTCGTGCTGATCTTTTATCACGGTTGACTGAGAAACTCCATAACCACATGGATGCTTCTTGCGGAGGCAATTTCCTCAACATGGATGCAGATAGTGCGCATGAATTGTGTGAGGAAATGAGTGAAAATTCCATTAATCATGCCTCCATGGATACTTTTAACCAGTCCCAACAACCCAGTTCGAATGTTAATGAGGCCCATGATTCTCATTCATTCGATATGGAACTGGTTTGTAATGAAATAGATAAGGTTGACCTGGTTACCAAAAGAATGGAAGAGTGGATGGTTGGAAACTCTGCAAATACTTCTTGATCCACTCAATCCCAAAACTAGGGATTTAATTCTTCATGAGCTCCTACTAGATGAGAGTTCGTGAATCAATTGGAAGCAATTCAACCGCGAGCCAGCATTACTCGGAATCCCATGGGTTCCAAACTGGGGCCTTTGATCCCAGTTTCTCTGATCCCACTCCTTTCCCACCATCCTCGCCCTATGAGGATGTGTGTGATGTACAAAAGAACATTAGGTCCAACCCATATTCTAACTCATATAATCCGGGTTGGAGGAACCACCCTACTTCTCCTGGAAAAATTTGAGGCAGTAGACCCAAATCTGACCCAGCAACTATACATCACAAAGACTAATGGGTCAAGGTCATGTATACACTTAGGTGCCCCCTAATTAGGTCAATCAGCCAACTTGGAATGCCTATCAACCTGTAGGGCAGGCTGATTTAAATCGATAGATGGTAGAGATGCAAGGATCCATGTTCCAGCTCATGCAACAAATGAAAACCTCGCTAGATAACTTGCAATCCAGGCTCATTACTAATTCTCATCAGCTTGGATCTCTGCCATCTAAACCCATACCCAACCCTCGCAACATACAGAATCAGGGCAATCGAGCCCAAGGGTACGGGAATCAAAGGGACCACATGCACATGCTCAGGTGGTTGAGCAGGGTCCTTCTTCTGCTTCATCCAATCTGGGTTATTTGGCGAATCAAGCCCCTTTGATCTTTCCTAACCCTCCCCAAGACCTAAACCTGTATGCTTCTACAAATTTTGTTTCCTTGAGGAGTGGACGGTAAACCCAAGACCCAAAATTACCCTCTTCTAGTCAATCACACCCTAGTGAGCCTGAGGAAGGAAAAGCGAACACTGAAGAAGTAGTTAAGGCTCATGAACCTAATTCAATGATCTGACTCATGTTCCATTCCCTGATGCCTTGCTTAAACCCAGGAAGAAGAAGTCTGTTGATAGCGACAAGGTGCTTTTGAATATGTTCAAGAATATTGAAATAAATATCCCGCTCATCGATGCTATTAAACACATTCTGGCTTATGCTAAATTCTTAAAGGATTTATGTACTCAAAAGCGTAAGCCGAGGGAATCTACCCCGATAAAGGTGATACTCTCCGAGTAGGCTAGTTCTGTTATCTTGCATCACCTTCCTCAGAAAAAGAGAGATCTAAGTGCCCCATTGATTTCATGTGTTATATGGCATTACACTTTTGAGAGGGCACTTTTGGATCTAGGTGCATCCATTAACCTAATTTTGACTTTTCTTTACGAAAAATTCAGATTAGGTGAACTTAAGCTAACCTTAGCAACGATGTAGTTAGTGGACCGCTCGATCACAAGCTCGAAAGGCATTATTGAGGATGTTATCATCAAGGTTAAGGACTTCTTCTTTCCTGTAGATTTCCTTGTCCTTGACATAGATGTACTTGATGATTTAAGGAACATGCACATCATTTTGGGGCATTCGTTCCTGGCTACCGCTAAGGCCAATATTAACTGTGAAGGTGGTAGTATGGAAATCGCCTTTGGAGATAGAAAAATGAAAGTTGATATTTTTCAGGCGATTAACAAATTTGAGAATTGTGGATATATTGAGGAGCTTGATGATGATGACCTGAATGTTGAGACTTGCATGGATTTTACCATCCTTGAGAATTCCTCCTGCACCGATGAACCTAACCCACAACCCTCTGTGGTAGACCAACCACATTACGAAGAAGTTGCTAATTTTGTTCACTTCCAACCTCTCCCTTTGGATCATCTTGATGAATCTTCATTAGCATCCTCCTTACCCTCCATCCTAAACCCACCCCAGCTTGAGCTGAAACCATTGCTTGAGAGTCTGAAATATGAATTTTTAGGACCTAAGAAAATGGTCCCTGTTATTTTAAGTATAAAACTGATCAAGGTCCTAAAAACACATAAGGAGGCAATTGGTTGGACCATCCATGACTTGAGGGGGATTGAGCCATCTTATTGCAATCATAGAATTTTTATGGAAGATGGATCCCGCCATTCTCGCCAGATGTAGACGAGATTAAACCCTATATGCGAGAAGTGGTCAAGAAGGAAATCTTTAAGTGGTTCGATGCAGGAATCATTTATCCAATATTGGATAGTCCCTAGGTTAATGCAATGCAAATTGCTCCCAAGAAAGTCAGGATTACCGTTGTGACTAACGAGAAAGGAGAATCTATCACAACTCATTTTGCTTCCTCTTGAAGAGTTTGTATCAATTACAGGAAGCTGAACATAGCCACGAAAAAGGATCATTTCCCTCTACCTTTCATCGACCAAATCCTTGAAAGGTTTGCTAGGCAAAAGTATTTTTGTTTCCTCGATGATTACTCAGGATACAACCATGTCCCTATCCATCCTGAGGACCAGGAAAAGATGACTTTCACCTGTCCCTACGGAAACTTTGCATTCCATAGAATGTCATTCAGGCTTTGCAATGCACCTGGACTTTTCAAAGGTGTATGCTAGCCATTTTCTCAGACATGGTGGGAGAGTTTATGGAAGTTTTCATGGAAGATTTCTCCATTTTCAAAGATTTGTTTGATCGTTGCCTGGCTAACCTAGAATTGATCCTTAAATGATGCATCAAAACATGGTTGGTTCGTAGCTTGGAAAGGAGTCACTTCATGACACAAAAAGGCATCATCTTAGGTCATATAGTCTCTGAATGGGGAATTGAAGTTGATAAAGCTAAGGTGGATGCTATTTGCAAACTTCCTCCAGATACAGTTAAATAAATCTGTTCATTTGTTGGTCATGTGAGATTTTATAGGATGTTCATTAAGGACTTTTCTAAGGTTGCCCGACCTTTGAGCAACCTTCTGGCCAAAGATATGTTGTTCGATTTTGATGAATCAAGCCACAAGGCATTTGATTTTCTTAAAATGGCAGTCACTTGTGCTTTGGTGCTGCAACCACCAGTTTGGACAACCCCATTTGAGATCATGACCGACGCTTCTGATTACGTGGTCAGGACTGTTTTGGGTTAGAAGATAGACATGAAGTCCTCTATTATCTACTATGCTAGCAAAACTCTGGAAGAGGCCTAGAGAAATACATTATTACCGAAAAGGAATTGCTAGCTGTAGTATTTGCATTAGAAAAATTTAGGGCCTATCTCTTAGGATCTCATGTTGTAATTTATACTGACTGATCAGGTTTTTACGTGGTTTGTAGAATGCAATTTTTATAAGTTATTGCAATGCACAAAAATCGAATCCTTTTAAATTTGTAAGACCTAGATAGTGGAGTATCTACGGTCGTCCAAAGAAGAAAAATTGTTAATCACATGAGTGGTTCTCTCTCTTGCCTCTCAAATTCACACTTTCTTTTTGTGATTTTGATTTTTTTGTTGTTTTTAGTGTTTTTAGAAACAATCGGGTTTGAGATATGAGAGAAGAAATTACACTACAACTAACCCTAGGTAACAAGAATGAAGTCCTCTCTTCTAAGCTCACCCTAGGCAAGTGCGCCTAGGGTAATTAGAAAAGGAGAGTGTGTGCACTACAACTATAAGAACTGTTGGTGCTAGAGCACCACGATCATTTGTTTTGATGATAACAAAACCCGTGTTATTTAACATTTGCACTTGGAGTCTTAGATTTCAGGTCAATTGCAAATGTAGACGTGTTTAGACGGAATTCGAGCTCACATCCAGGATGGATTGGAGGAGCTTGATGGAGAACAGAGGGGATTCACGAGAAGCGATAGATTGAAGATGGAAGGACAAGAAGAATAGGATAGAATTCCATTTTATTCCTTTCATGTACTTTTGTCTTTATTTTCTTGCTCTTTATTTCCTTAGAAAATTATGTTAAAGAGTCTCAAAGTACCCTAACAGTAGTCCTAGGAACACCGGAACAACCCTAGGATACTTAGGTTTTCTGTAGAGAACTTAGAAAACCAATGTAGGGTTCAAACAGAGTTTCCAGACGTCTAATTCCCAAATCAGACGTCTGATAAAGTGTTTTAAGATGTCTGACTGTTGATTCAGACGTCTGATAACAGTTAGGCTGGACAAGTTAGTTCTGTCTGATGAAATCAGATGTCCAGACCTTAGACCAGATGTCTTAGGAGACGTCTGATGACTTTGCCAGACATCCAATTAGTGGGCCGTTGGCTCTCTTAGCAAACATTCGAGGATATGACCGTTAGAGCCTTATCAGACGTCCTTAAGCAGTCCTAGATGTCTGATAATTGACCGTTTTGCCTCGACTGACCGGAAAATCTCTTCTCAGAGATTTTCTAGCCATTGCAAATCCATTCCCACGAAAAAGTAGGTTTCCAGACGTCCAGACATAGTGCCAGACGTCCTGTATGTCGACTGATGGACTTGCACAAGAACCCTGTTTAGATCTGATTCAAGTCAGGAAGGAACCCGCCCAAAATCAGACGTCTGACCTTGAAATCAGATGTCTTAAAGTGGTCTTCCAGATGTCTGATACCAGAATTAGATGTCTGATTGCCCTGTAAGTGCAATTATTGTTCCTGATTTCGGCCTGATTCACTTGGGCTTTGCACCCAACGGCTATGGAGCCTTTCCTAAGCCATCCAAAGCCTTCCTAAGGCTTCTATAAATAGTGGGGAACCTCTTGCACACCAATATACACCTAGAAAACACAACCACACACTTTCATACTCTTTTGTGTCCAAAAATACTCTCTTGCTCTCCAAGCTCTAATTCTTCATCTTGAGTGCATCAAGCTTTGCGCACCCGCTCTCTCGTCGTAGTTCACGAGAGCGACGTAGCACCGTCGTGTTGTTCACGCATCCGCGTCGCCGACGCACTCCTTTCAAAGGGGAGTTTCCTAATTCCTATAGAAGCTAGGTTTAAAATTACTTTGTTGGCTCTATAGGATTATTGTTCTTTTATCTTTGTTATTTGGTTGGATATTCGCTTTGCAAATTCCCATCTCCTTCGAGGGACAAAATCCTTCCCGTGAAGAGAAGGGGTTGAGGAATGCTACCCTCGCACTTGTAGCGTGGTTGTATTTGAGGTTGAATCACCCTCGTTTAAAGTGATTCATTTAGTGGATTTTGATCAACTTTGTTGATCGGAAAATCCTAACTCGAGAGGGTTAGGTGGTGGTTTTCACCAGGTTTGGGTTTTCACCTAAAAAATACTTGTGTACTTGTGTGATTGTCTATTTTTTGAGATTGTTTATATTTATTTTCGTAATTATTACGTCACCCCCTCCTAGTAGGGAATTTCAGAACAACATGGGAAACACACTAACTACAACATGAAAATTGGAAGGCAAAATAATTTTTTTTGTATTACTAGTAGAGTCAAATACAACTAGCTAAATGCTTCTAAAAGAAAAAGAGAAACTAAACTAGTAATACAAGATAAAAGAACAAGAAGAAGATGAATCCTTTGTAGAAGTTCAGGAGAGCCCTTGCTCCAAGTGTAGTGCCCCACACTTGAAAAGAATTTTTCCTTAGCTTCTTCTTGTAATTGTCCTCATCTAGGCAGTCTCTCCTTAAGGTTGGAGTCAACCACCTCAAGTCTCCTCCCCATGCCTGGCCATCCCTGTAGTGTGAAGATCTCCTCCTCCTTGGCGTGGGTAAGGGAAAAGAGTGAGAGGAAGAAGGCACCAAGGGGGTGGGTAGGTTACCCCCTTAATCTACTTCCCTCCTTCTTAGCATGGAGATGGGGTGGAAGAATGGTGAACCTAAATAAGGGAGAAGATGATTTTTTGGTGATGATTATGGTGGGTATTTATAGAGGTAGATGAGTGGTGGTTGGCATGGGCTTAGGTTTAGGGCTAGGATTAGGATTAGTGGGTAGTTAGTGGTGGTTATAGGGATCCTAGGGCTATGAGTAGTTGGCACCATCTTTAAGAGTGTGAAGGGGATAGTTATGGTGGTGGAGTGGTGCATGGAGTTGGCACCAACCATGGAGGGATGGCATGGTTTTGCACCACCTAACGGCGGTTCTAGAAGGTAGGTAGGTGGTTGTCTAGGATGGGTTGTAGGGCTAGGTGTAGGGTTATGATGTGGGGGTTTTTAGTGCCAAAGGAGAGGGATAGTTAGGGTGGTTTTCGGTGCTAAAGGAGAGGGGTCTTTTGGTGGTGGAGTGGGGTGGAAGGTTGCCTATAATTGATGCCAAAAGTATGGTGGACTAGGTAGCTTGGGTGGACTTAGGGCTAGGGTTATTTGGTGGAGCTATTTAGGTAGGGTTTTATGGTTAGGTGTTGGTGCCAAGGAGGTGACTAGCTAAGCTAAGCTAGCATAGCTAGCTTAGCTAGTAGGGAGTATGGTTAGCGGCATTTGGAACTAGGGTCTTGAGGAAGAAGAGCTGGAGGTAGTCATCTTGAGCTGCACTAGAGCTGGTGGCTACTAAAGAGAGCTGCAAGGAGCTACCTTAGATGGCTTAGCTTGCTAGTTCTTTGTTAGCTACTAAACCAAGCTAAGATGAGCTGGCTTCTTCTGATGTGAGCTGAGGTGAGCTAGGTCTGATATTCCCGGGGAAGACCTAACTAGCTGGAGTAGCTAAGGTAGCTTAGCTCAACCAAGTTGAGCTAAGTGGAGTCTCCAGTAGTTGGACTTGAGCTGGCCTAAGCTGGTTAAGGTCATCTTCAGCTAACCTGGTCTAGCTAGTTGATGTCAGTAGCCAGTCCTAGTCAAGTTGAACTTTCAGTGAACTTTTCTGAGCTGGAAAAGTTAGACTAGAGTTGGGATCAACTGTCTTTAGCTAGTTTGAGCTACCATCCAGCTGAGGTGAGCTTAATGGAGCTAAGGTGAACTAGCTAGAGCTACCATTCAGCTGAGATGAGTTGAATGGAGCTAAGGTTGAGTTGATCTAGCTAGAAGGAGTTGGGATCCAGCTGGGATGAACTAGATGTAGTTGGGATTCAGCAGAAATGAGCTGGATCAAGCTGGGATCCAACTGATAGGGGCTCCTTCTTCATCTTTTGCCTTCCTGAGTGCCAAGATGTGTGGGATCTGACATTCTACCTAATCCTAACACTTTGATAAATGCATCAAAAATACATTAAAATGCAATGCATGCCTATCCTAGGTAAATGCCTAAATGCAACCCAAAAACTCATTTGCAGAGTTAAAACCCTAAGAGCTAGGCTAGTTTTAGGGCAACAGAATGATGATAAACTGCCATTTATCACGGACCACTCGATCCTGAGGCATCTCTTAGCTAAAAGGGATGCCAACCCTGGCTCATCCGATGGATTCTTTTACTTCAAGAATTCAATCTTGAAATTAAAGACAAATTCAGGGCACAAAATGTGGTGGTAGATCATCTTTCGAGACTCCTAAGTGATTCTTCTCATCTGGATATTTTGATTACTAATACTTTTCCGGACAAGACTATTCTTGCACTTCAAGTGTCCAAACCCCTTAGTTTGCAAACATGGTTAATTATTTGGCAGTTGGTTAAATCCCCCAGGATTGAACCAAGCAACAATAGGATAGACTTATATCTGAGGCCAAATATTACTTTTGGGATGACCCTAAACTGCACTACATCGACTCTGATCAGATTATTCATTGATGTGTTCTGAAGAATGAGTTTCAAAGCATACTTGAGATCTATCATGCATCTGCGTGTGGTGGACATTTCTCCGGTAAAAAGATGGCTACAAAAATTTCACAATCTAGATTGTATTGGTCGTATTTATTCAAGGATGCCCAGTAGTAAGACTATTTTCACTTTCAAATAATATGATTAAGATGATTTGTCATTTTAGTATCAAAGTGGTGGAAAATTGCTTAACAAAATAATTAAAATAAAAATTAAACCACTTACAGAAGAGCGTCTTGTATTTGATCAATTGAGTGCAAAATCCATAGTCAAATCTGACATGAAATGCAATGAAAAGAAGACACACAATAACTCAAGAATGTAAGGTTATTTGTGCAATTTTCCCACACTGAAATATTCAATAAATATGTGATCAATCTCAGTAACATCCAATTGCACATATATTAGAGAGAAATTGTGTACATCTTAATCCAAAACCAATGTCAAAAGATGTGAATAACGAAAGCCAAGCAATTATGAGAAAGCATGAGCATGAAGTTGCAAATTCACTAAATATATCAAATATTAAAATAAAAAATGAGAATGTGGCAATGAAATTCAAATGTAAATATTAATTAACCCAAAAACAAAGGATTTTTTTCCTTTGTGTGCATGCGAAGAGTAGGTGATGGCGGGCCGCGGGAAGCTTGGAGGAGGATAAGCACGACGAGAGCTTTCCGATGGTGGTGGTGGCACTCCAAATGGCTGTCGGTGGTCGCCGGCCTGAGTTGAAGAAGCCGCTGGCCGTGAGGCCCTCCGACTGGCCGTCGGGTGGTCGATTGGTGCGGCCAGAAGCATGGTTGTGCTTAGGGAGTCGAGGCTAGTCCGATGGAGTTCCCGACACAAAGTTTCATGGCCGAATTTGGTGGCTGCATTTTTTGTGGCTTTGGGTACCTTTGGTTGGTAGAGAAGAAGAAGAAAAAGAAGAAGAAGCCGGGCATGCACACGGGCTAGCGACGTTGGCTGGAGTAGCACTCGCTCTGTGCATGCTGCTGGTGGGGGAGGGCTGGTTACAACTGCTGGGTGCCCGGCTGTGGCTGCAAGGAGCATGTGGTGGTCGCTGCGAGCAGAGGTGTGCACGTAGCAGCAGTAGGCATGGGAATGGTGCTGGAGGGTGTGCGGGGGTGCTTTGTGCGTGTGGCAGGGGATGCGGACACACGTAAAGGGGCGGGCAGCTGCTGCGTGTGTGTCACAGGGGCACGCACGGGCTGGTGGAGAGGGTGTGCGCGAGGTGCATGCTGCAGGAGGTGCATAGGTGGGGAGCTGGTGAGGTGCGTGCAGCATCTAGGAGTTGCGTGTGGAAGGGAAGATGAAGCACGGTGATGTAGGGACTCTTGGCGGTGTGGGCTATCACACCACATGGCCACGGTGGTGGAGTCGCGCTATCGCAGTTGAGGCCGGTGGTGAGGAGCGGATGAGAAACGAGGTTCTCTGCATGATGAGGAAAGGGGTGGTGGCCTCCGCAAGCGCAACTGCCTCCTCTCCGCTGTAGTCGCAACTGCCCCGACCAGATCCATCTCTCCCGCTCCACCATGAATGGGGTCTTGAGTGCAGGCAGCTGGCAAAGATTTAATGCGCAGGCAGAGGAAGTGGAGCAGTTGCTTGTAGGAAGAAGAAGAAGAATTAATAAAATAAAATATTCAGATTATTTATTCAAGAATCCTTAAGTTCTATGTCAATTAAAACAATGCATGTAATGCACCTAATGCCATTCTAAGTCAATTCCAAATGCCTTTAATTATGAATGCAATGCATGAATTATGTAATTAAATCAGAAATATAAATTAATCTATTTACATCCTAATGCATGCTAAATAAATGTTAGAATTAACTTATTGTCTAGGCACTTAAATACTTAAATATGGGCTAATCAAATAACCCCATGCCTAGTTTTTGCTAGTCCCTAGCAAATCTAAGCAATAACCTAACACTCCAAGTAGACTAGCCAACCCAATTGGTCTTCCTTTAGAGGCATGTTAAGTTTAGACTTTAGACCTAAGGTTCCCAAGTAGTTGCTAAGTAACAGACTTGGTCGGCTAAAGACGAGTTGCAAGCATAGGTTTCCCTGATTTCTAACTCAACCCTAGGGTTTATTGATCCCTGAGATTAAAGCATCCGTGCATGTGCATTGGTCTGAGTTATTTGAAGTTGATATACAATTGCCAACCTAGAGAGGAAAAAGGATTCTTTTTTTTAATACATATATATATTTGTTTGATTCCTCTAAGTCTAACCTTGGATCAGCTATCAACACAGCTTGTGTCGGATTCATTGTCCCCATCATCGTACCTCGAAGGGTGCTTGGCTTTCGATGCTTCGAGATAGCACTGCCCATAGCGACCCTAAGAACTCCTGGCAATCAACACTTCGAGATAGTATCGCCCATGGATTTCTTAAACAAATTTAGGCCTGTGGCAATCGGCACTTCGAGATAGGGCCGCCCATGGTACCTGAACTGCACAATGCGCTTACATGCCCACAGTAAGATGGATATCCTAAGAGACAAGCACCGAGGGTGTAACATGTTATCATCGCATCCTCAAGGTGAGTATATACTCCACCTCTCCTGCAGCAGGAACTCTTTCAATCAAATTGTGTTTTCAAGCTTCTCCTATGTCAAAACTAAGAGAACCAAATTTTATTTTAAGAAAGAAATTAAGGTGATCACTTACTTACATGACCATGCGTGTGTGAAATTTGGATGCTAAGGTTACAAGGACCCATAAACCAAAAGGTAGAACAAGACTCCACATACTACCAAGCCTTTAACTCAATCCCTAGCTTTCCTTCCACAACCTCTTGAGGAATGATCTGCAACTTAACTCCTACTTAAGTTTTTAAGTCCACAAAGGACTCTAAAGGTCTAAAGCTAGTAGCTCACTTAGCTTCTAAAGTTCGACACCTAGAATCAACTTAGTCTAACCTAAAGTTCTGATTTGCTTAAGAATGAAAGGCCTAGCCAGTTAAGCTCAATAATACAATTTTTTTTTTTTGAATGCAATATGCATGAATGAATGCAAAATGTAGCTATAAACAGATGCCTCAAGTCCTCTCCCCCATGCCTGGTTCAAACAATGTCCTCATTGGAAACAAAATAGTTAAAGGAAGATATTACCTGAGGCGGAGAATGGCAGGAGCTAAGGCTCTTCAAGAGTGACCTCGTCAACCAGATGACCATCCAAAGTAATGTATGATTTTAACCGTTGACCGTTGACGATAAAGGGAGTTGCTGAAGAGGAAGGGCTTTTAATCTCCATAGCTCCATGTGGAAACACTTTAGTGATTATGTAAGGCCCATCCCAATGAGATTTTAATTTCCCTGGAAAAAGCTTAATTCTAGAATTGAAAAGCTAGACTTGTTGGTTGGGCTCAAAGGTCCTTCTAAGGATATAGTTATCATGCAAGACCTTAGTTCTCTCTTTATAAGCTTGAGAGGTGTCATAAGCATCATTCCTCAGCTCCTCAAGCTCACTTAATTCCAGAAGTTGTGCCTTACCCACCTTTTCTAAATCCATGTTGACACTTCAAATTGCCCAAAGTGCCCTATGTTCCAACTCAATGGGTAAATGGTATGCTTTCCCATACACAATCTGAAAGGGAGATGTTCTCAAAGGAGTCTTATAGGTCATTCGATACGCCCACAAAGCATCATCGAGCTTTTGGGACCAGACTTTCCTATCAGGTCAACGGTCTTTTCTAAAATACTTTTTATCTCCTTATTCGACACTTCAACCTGGCCACTCATCTAAGGATGGTAAGGGGTAGTGACCTTGTGAGTCACTCCCAGACTCTTGTGTAGTCGATTGAAGTGGTGGTTTCGGAAATGAGGTCCCCCATCACTTATAATGGTCTTGAGGCAGCCAAAACGAGATATGATATTGGCCTTCACAAATTTCAACACCACAGAGTGGTCATTTGTGCATGTAGGAATGGCCTCTATCCATTTAGAGACATAATCAATTGCCACCAAGATATATTCATAACCATGGGACAAAGGGAAGGGGCCATAAAGTCAATTCCCCACACATCAAAAATTTCAACAGATTGAATAGGGTGTTGAGGCATCTCATTCCTCTTCCTAAGTGTTCCAGTCCATTGACATCTAATACAGGCCTTAACAAAATTATGAGAATCCTTAAATAGTGAAGGCCACCAAAAACCAAAAGGAGAACCACAAAAGTAGTTTTCTTAGCACCAAAGTGTCCTCCATAATGAAGTTCATGGCAAAAACTCAGCACACTTTGTTGTTCCTCTTCAGGTACACATCGTCTCAATACGTGGTCTTGTCCAATTCTAAATAATTAAGTCTCTTCCTAGTGAAAGTATCTAGATTGGGAAATGAATCTCTTTCATTTTTGCTCATCCCAAGAGCTAAGAGTTTCTCCAGTGACCAAGTAATTTACGGTATCAGCATACGAAGGTTAAGTTGGTGTTACCACCATAAGGGTTTCATCGAGAAATGTCTCATGGATGTCTCCTGGTAGAGAGTCATTAAGTGGAAGGTGAGATAGGTGATCAGCCACAACATTTTCTACTCCTTTCTTTTCACATATCTCCAAGTCAAATTCTTGAAGGAGTAGGATCTACCTAATCAGACGTGGTTTAGAATCTTTCTTAGCAATGAGATGTTACATTGTAGCATGATCAGTGAAAATAACCACCTTAGATCCAACAAGATACGACCTAAACTTCTCCAGAGTAAAAACTACAGCAAGTAATTCCTTTTCAGTGACGGTATAGTTTTGCTGTGGTTCGGTTAAAGTCTTGCTGGCATAATGCAACACATAATGTCTTCCCTCAACCCTTTGTCCAAGGACTACTCCCACTGCATAATCCGAAGCATCACACATCAGCTCAAATGGGAGTGTCCAACCAGGAGCTTGGAGAATAGGAGATCAAGGCCTCCTTCAGAGTTTGAAAGGCCTCGGCACACATTGAATCAAAATTGAAGGAAGATTCCTTCGCCAACAGGTCACAAAGTGGCCTAGAAATTTTACTGAAATTTTTAATAAAGCACCTATAAAAGCTGGCATGGTCCAGAAATGATCTAATCTGTTTGACATTCATGGGCAATGTAAGTTTGGAAATAAAATCAATCTTGGCTTTATCTACTTCCAAGCCTTGCTAAGACACAACATGCCCAAGTACAATTCATTTCTGTACCATGAAATGGCTTTTCTCTTAGCTGAGGACTAAACTAGTCTCCTTACATTGCTTCAACACATTCTCCAGATGCAGGAGACACTGGTCGAAAGACAAGACATAAATGAAGTCATCCATAAACACTTCAACACACTCATCAATCATGTCAGAAAAAATGGACATCGTACGCCACTGGAAGGTTGTAGGGGCATCAAACGGCATACGCCTGAATGCAAAGGCATCATAAGGACTCATGAACGTCTTCTCTTGGTCATCAAGGGAAACTGCAACCTGGTTGTACCCAGAATATCCATCTAGAAAGAAATAGTACTTATTTCCCACCAATTTCTCGAGAATTTTATCAATAAAAGGCAAGGGAAAGTGATCCTTCTGGGTAGTGATGTTCAGCTTGTGGTAATCAATACAGACCCTCCATCTAGTTGAGGGTCTAGTCACAACTCGTTCACCTTGGCCATTAAATTCCACAGTAAAGCCTGCCCTCTTTGGCACCACATGAATAGGACTTACCCATTTACTATCTGCAATGGGATATATGATCCCAATGTCCAACCACTTCAGGATTTCCTTTTTAACCACCTCCCTCCCATTATGGTTCAGATGTCTCTGCATGTCCCTAAATGGCTTGATGGAATCATCAATATAAATGTGGTGCATGCAGAGTGTAGAGTCTATACCCTTAATGTCAGCAATGCTCCAAGCAATAGCTTCCTTATGCCTAGACAAGCATTTAATCAGGGCTCCCTCCTGTGCCTCAGATAGCATTGCCGAAATGATAACGGGGAGCATATCATTAGCACCCAAGAAGACGTACTTGAGAGTGTCAGGGAGGGGTTTCAACCCAAGGTCGAGGGCTTGTATGGTTGAGGGTTTCATAATAGATGTCCCCATCTCATGTGTTAGATCTACCTTGGGTAGAGATGATGGGGAAAGAGACTCAGCAGAAACACCCAACAACTCCTCAAGTTCTAGTATATCCCCTTCACATTCCTCCAAGAGATGGGAATATTCATTTAGCATGACATGCTGAAGGGGGTCATCACATAACATTGCAGGGGTTGTCCCTTCAATCAGGTCATCTATCACCTCAACTTGAGAACAATACTCAAGCCTAGCTTGTTTGTAAACATCAAACACATTAAGCCGGATTTTCCTGTTCCCAAACCCCATTTTCAATGCCCCAGTATTGCAATTGATTGAAGCATGCAAAGTTGCAAGGATGGGGCGACCCAAAATGATGGAGGGTTTGGTTGGCTTGTTGGTAGGGTCAGTGTCCAAAACTAAGAAGTCGACGGGGAAGAAGAAATCCTCCACTCTCATGAGGACATCTTCCAAAATTCCCCGCGGTGTCTTAAGTGATCGATCAACAACTTGGAGGATTATCGGGCTAGCTTCAAATTGCCTCCCCCAAGTTGTTCATACACGTAGCTCAGAAGGATGTTCACCCCCGCACCCAGATCAAGTAGAGCCTCATCAATCTGTAAGTCACCAATAACCACTGAGATGTACGGGGCTCTTGGGTCCTTAAGTTTCGGGGGTGTGCCATGTTGAACAATTGAGCTAACAGAATCAGGCCAGACAACTTTTGATTGGACTTGTTTCCTAGATTGCCTCTTTTTCATGCACAGGTCCTTTAAGAAGCGGGCATAAGATGGAATCTGCCTGAAAACTTCAAGTAAAGGTAGGTTAATCTACACTTGCTTGAAAGTTTCCATGATCTCATCCATCTTATCTTTGGTTCCAAATGAACCAGCAGAAGTCTGCCTAGATGTGGATAAGTGCTTTGGAAAGGGCATTCTCGATTTCTTGGGTGAAGGGTTGTCATGTTGAGTAAGGGGTGGAACGGGGGCAACTTCTTTAGGTGAGGTGATTTCAAGCGGAGAAGATTTGGGCAAGTCTTCTTCGATGGAGGTGAAAGTCGAGGTGGATGGTTTTTCAGAGGGTGAGACTATAGGAGCATCAGGTTTGGAAATTTTGTTCCTACTCCTCAGAATAGTCACCGCCCGAGCATGCTCCCTAAAAACAATCCCTTTTCCTTTAGGATTCTCCTCAGTAGCACTCGGAAGCTTCCCAGTTTCCCTCTGTCTAATGGCCTCAACAAGGTGTCCTATCTGCGATTTCATCTCATGTACGGCTTTGTCATGAGATTGGATGATGGCACTTTGACTTTCTTGCATAGTTCTCATCATTGCCTTCAATTCATCCATCTCAAAGGTCTTAGGTTGGGCCAAGGTTTGAGGTTTGTTCACTTGATGGTTTTGAAAGGATTGCGGTTTATAATTCCCTCAATTTGAGACATTTCCTTCTCTCCATGAAAAGTTTGGGTGGTTCCTCCATCCTTTATAAGTGTTGGAAAAAGAGTCATTATGAGGTCTAGGACGGAACCCTTGAGCGACATTCAGATCCACCTGTACAAGCTCAGGGAATTGGGAGGCCAAGTGGCAATCCATAGTGGCATGTGTATTGCCTTGGCAAATGGAGCATTCAGAAGCTTGGGATGTGGAGGTGTTAGTTATGAATTGACTCGGGCTCGACATAAGCCTTTCCATGTTTTGATTCAATAATTGAATTTGATAGGCTAAATTCTTGGTGTCCCTTGCCTCATTCATCTTGAACTTTCTTTGCATGAGAGCGGGTTTTCTATCCATGTAGGCCGAATTCAAGTGAATAGAATTCTCACTCAAAGTATCAAAAAGGTTTCAAGCTTCATCCTCTGTCTTAGATAGGAAGGTTCCTGCATAGGCACCATCCACAATCTGCCAGTGCGAATCATTAAGTCTGGTGTAGAACCTTTCAACCAGTTGCCACTTAGGCACCTGGTGATGTGGGCAAAGTCTCAACAGGTCATTAAAGCGCTCCCACGCATCATGGAAAGCCTCCCCATCCTTTTGAACAAAACTCATAATTTCCCTCCTAAAGTGATTTATTTTGCTCACGGGGAAGTATTTCTTCAAAAACTCCTTATTGAAGGCATCCCAAGTGTTAATATCATCAAGGGTATGATACCAATACTTGGCTTTGTCCTTGAGGGAGAAAGGAAAGAGGGTCCGCATTTGAGCGTCATCAGTAACGCCCTACAGCATCACCATGGAACAAACCTCGGTGAATTCCTCTATATGCCTGGAAGGGTCTTCCCTAGCAATACCATAAAAGGAGGGCAGCAAGGATATGGTACTGCTTTTGATCTCTTAAGGATTGTCCCCTCCAGATCTATGTAGTGCAAGACCAGCTTGATTGGTTGGAATGAAATATTCCTTAAGGTTCCTTTGACCAGCCATTTCTTCCCCTAGGAGGTTTCTTCTTAAGATTCTTTCAAGATTAGGATCAAACACAAGTTGCCTCCTAAGAGATCGCCTACCAAACATGCATTACAAACACAATTCAAAAGGACTTATTCGTTCTTTACAAATTTAGGCTTTTGACTTTAGTTCAAAATGTAGGTGACAAAGCAAGTTGCCCAATCAATTACGTGCTTATTATCGACCTTCGAAATGCCTAAAAGGACCTAGTTGGAGCTTAGGTGTTCTTCCCTAAATCTCAAATGGTAGAGCAACTCCAAAGATGGAAGATCGAGGGATGCAAGTAGGCCTAAGCCTTCCTTTGAAGCTGTGCTTTTGCGATGCTTCTTAACTACCCCCAAAAATCCGTGACAGGGTATCCCCCTCTTTGGATTTAGAAAACCTTTGATCTCAAGTTCTGAACACTTAAGAATCCAACGGTAGGAGGGCTCTTATCCTAGTAGTTCCACGACTTAGGAGTGTCTAAATGCATGCTGTGGTGCAAGAGATATAAGTGTGCATACACTGCAAATGATTTTGAATTTTGAATCACATGCCAAGTTTGAAAATCAAGTCCTTGATTTTTAAATGTCCCTCCTTTAATTAGTTCTTTTTCAAAAATTAAATGTGACTACTTTATTAGATCGCTTCAAGACAGATTATGTGGTCTAAAAATTAATCCAAATGCATTTGCATGACAGGTAGAAATGAAAAGTTAGAAGTGCATACTTGATTCTAGCATTCTTCATGCAATATGCAAGACAAGAAGATAGATCTAGATGCTACTCATTCAATCCTAAATGATTCGACCTAAGGGCAGGCAGCTTCTAGCAGGCAGCTCGTGTTTTTTTTTGAGCTACTTATGCACAAACAAATTAAGGATAAACAACCCACAAAATAAATTAAAAACCTACATCTAAAGAAAAGGGAACAAGCTCCAAAAATCAGCCCCAATTACTACAAGGGAGAGAAAACAAGAATAAAACTTGTGACAAAGGAGAATCCCCTATGGAAGTGAGATCTAGGTCTCTTGCATCTTCCCTGCATGTAGGCATCGCTCAAGGTCGATGTCGACCCCTAGATGCACCTATCACCTCCACAGATTCCTCACACAGAAATGATAACAAACTGTTAGATCACTGTGCAATGAGAAATAATCATAAATAAAAATTAGGTGAAATTATTACGTCTGTTGCCTCCTTAGCAATGACAACATTTGGTAAGATGATTTTCGCTTTTGAATAATATGATTAAGATGATTTGTCATTTTAGTATCAAAGTGGTGGAAAACCACTTAACAAAATAATTAAAATAAAAATTAAATCACTGACAGAAGAGCGGATTGTGTTCACAAGGAGACAATGATGCAATAAATTCACGAATATTTTTCTCCTGTATTCGTTCAATCAAGTGCAAAATCCATAGTCAAATCTGACATGAAATGTGACGAAAAGAAGACACACAATAACTCGAGAATGTAAGGTTATGTGCGTAATTTTTCGTCACTGAAATATTCAATAAATATGTGATCAATCTCCATAATTTCCAATTGCACATGTATTAGAGAGAAATTGTGTACATCTTAATCCAAAACCAATGTCAAAAGATGTGAATAACAAAAGCCAAGCAGTTATGAGAAAGCATGATCGTGAAGTTGCAAATTCACTCAAAATATCAAATATTAAAATAAAAAATGAGAATGTGGCAATGGCATTCAAATGTAAATATTAATTAACCCAAAAATAGAGGATTTGCTTCCTTTGTGCATGCGTGAAGAGTAGGCGATGGCGGGCAGTGGGAAGCTTGTAGGAGGATAAGCACGACGAGAGCTTTCCGATGGTGGTGGTGGCACTCCGAACAGCCGTCGGGTGGCCGATTGGTGCAGCCGGAAGCATGGTTGTGCTCGGGGAGTCGAGGTGAGTATGATGGAGTTCCCGACGTGAAATTTTGTGGTTGGATTTGATTGTTGCATTTTCGGTGGCTCTAGGTACCTTTGGTTGGCAGAGAAGAAGAAGAAAAAGAAGAAGAAGAAGCCGAGCGTGCACACAGGCTGGCAACGTCGGCTGGAGTAGCGCATGCTCTATGCATGCTGCTGGTAGGCGAGGATCGGTTCTACTGCTGGGCACGTGGCTATGGCTGCGAGGAGCGCTCGACGATTGCTGTGGGTAGAGGTGCGCATGCAGTAGCAACGAGCATGAGAATGGTGCTGGAGAGCACACGGTGGCACTTTGTGCGCCCGGCAGGGGCTGAGGCATGGGGGATGTGGCTGCACGCAAAGGGGTGGGCGGTTGCTGCGGGTGTGCAGCAGGGGCGGCATGCGGGCTGGTGGAGCACGGGTGCGTGCAAGGTGCGTGCTGCAGGAGGTGTGTGGGTGGGGAGCTGGCAAGGTGCGTGCAGTAGCTTGGAGCTACTCGTGGAAGGGAAGATGAAGCATGGTGATGCAGGGACTCTTGGCGGTGTGGGCTATCACACCACACGCCCACGGTGGTGGAGTCGTGCTGCCGCAGTTGAGGTCGGTGGTGAGGAGCGGATGAGAAACGAGGTTCTCTACACGGTGAGGGAAGGGGTGGTGGCCTCCGTGGGCACAGTTGCCTCCTCCTCTCCCTTGTAGACACAACTGCCACCAACCAGATCCATCTCTCCTGCTCCTCCATGAATGGGGTCTTGAGTGCAGGTAGCTAGTGAAGATTGAATGCATAGGGAAAGGAAGTGCAGCAGTTGCCTGTGGGAAGAAGAAGAATTAATAAAATAAAATATTCAAATTATTTATACACAAATCCTTAAGCTCTATGTTAATTGAAACAATGCATGTAATGCACCTAATGCCATTCTAACTCAATTCCAAATGCCTTTAATTATGAATGTAATGCATGAATTATGTAATTAAATCAGAAATATAAATTAATCTATTTACATCCTAATGCATGCTAAATAAATGTTAGAATTAACTTAATATCTATGCACTTAAATACTTAAATAGCCCACAAATATGGGCTGATCACCCAAGAATTCTCGAGGTCGTATTCTCGATGCCAGGCACTCAGGAGCATAGCTAAGAGAGACATGATGCCTTTAAACCCTATTCTTCCCATCAAAATCTTCGACGTTTGGGGCATCGATTTCATGGGACCCTTCCTACCTTCATTTGGACACCAATATGTTCTCGTAGTTGTTGACTACGTGTCCAAATGGATTAAGGCTATTCCCGCTCGAACCAATGACCACAATGTGGTCATCAATTTTATTAAGAAGAATATCTTTAGTTGGTTTGGGATTTCAATGGCCACCATCAGCGATGGCGGCACTCAATTCACCAATGCCCAGTTCCATAATTTTTTGGCAAAATATGGGGTGAATCGCAAAATCTCCACACCTTGCTGTTGCATACTTGAGTAGGCTTATTTAATATGGTGATGTTATCATCGAAATTAGTATAGTGAGTTAACCTAAATCGAGTCTACACCAGTTTCACAAAAAATTTTACCTGGCCTACTTGATTTTATCTTGGTCACTTTTAGTCCCAAGGTCAATCTTAAGGAGGCTAGAATTAGGGGATTAAGAAGTTTCTATGCCTTTCGTAGAACGTATCTTTTCCTTACATTTATTATATTTTTGATTTTTTTTTTTGCTTTTAAGATTTTTATGATAATGTTGTTCTTGAGGCACACCCTAAAAAAAAGAAGTCCTTGGCCTTGAGCTAAATTGTCCTTAGCTTGAAGCCAACCTAGGGTTCCAAAATTGATCTTGTCACTCACAAGATCGAGTACCTGCAAGACAAGAATTATCTTCTATTTTACACTTTTTTTTTGGTCTTTTTCAAAGCAAGAATAAAAGATAAGCGACAGCAAAATAAAATGCACGAAAAGAAATGAAAAGAAATACTTAGCTTAGTATATGTATATATCTCTACATAATAGATACATAAGTAGATATAGAATATATATATAGTTATATAGATACTATATAAATAGGGGGGTAGATGGAAATGGGGATGGGATGTAGCACAGTGTCATGTTGGTCCACGTCTAGCAAGATGCAACCAACAAGACTAGGTGCCGCAAGGAGTGTGGAGCGGATGTGTGTGAGTGTGGGTGAAAGTGCTTGCTTTGCATGGGTATCGAGAAATATTAGCAACTGGTGCGAATATTCCCGTGATACAATAGCTGCAAAGGAGTGAGTGCACGAGTATGTGGGTAGGAGATGTGAGGTGAATGTGCATATAGGAGAATGTGGATATGTGTATATATAAGTATATATATATATGTATCTATAACTATATATATATGTATATTTATATGTATATATATATATCTATATATATAAATATATATATAGATATTTATGTATATATAGATATATAAGGGGGTGAGAGTGTGTGCGTATATATATATATATGTATGCCGTGTAGGTGTGTGTGTCTGTGTGTAAGGAGTGAGTGTGTGTGCGAGTTTGGTTGTGTGTGTGAGTGAGTGAGAGGTTTAAGTCATCTGGAGTCAGCGGGCATCGTCTGGTGAGTGAGGTGTGTGAAGCGTGTGAGTGCGCGGAGAGAGAGGAACACGCAGTGCACAGGTGGAGGGGCAGCATTGAGGTACACACAGCGGATGGTTGCACCACACGCTAGCATGCGGGGGAGGTGGGCACGTAGCTCGTGAGAACTTTGAGAAGAGAGGCGTGGGTGCGCACTGAAGGGGTGAGGTGCGGGCGACCAGCTAGAGCAAGTCACGCGAGGAGAGAGAGCGCCCGAGTCACCGGATAAGTGATAACCCTTCCAGTTGCGCACTGTAGCTGGGTGAGGCTGTGGCTACAGTGCCGAGGGCAAAAGGCAACCGGCTGAGCTCGCGGTCAATGGCTGGGCAGCGCACACAGGTGCACGATGAGGACTGCACAGACCGACGATGGAGGCGTGCAGAGAAGTTGGAAAGCACGCACAAGCACGCGGAAGGAGGCCTGAGGCGCGTGGTGGTGCGTGGCGATGGCTGGCATGCGCACACAGTGTGGTGCACGAGCTTTAGAGCTTGACGCTTTGCACTAATGGTGGAGGTTGAAGAACCAAAAAACAAAAGGAAAAACATGCAAATAGAAAAAAAATGAATTAAGAATCCACCACACCCACCTACTCACGAAGGAGCTGGGCGATGGTGGAGCTCACAGTAGGGTCTTGAGACCACTGTGAACTCCTGCACACACTGTGCCTCTTCTCAACTTGTGAGAAGAGGAGCCATGTATGGAGAGGGAGAGAGGGAGAGATTGGCTGGCAATGAGTGGTGTGTATGGTGTTGTGTGTGCACAAGTCTGACGGTGGAAGTGGAGGTGTCTGAGGGTGGAAAGTCAGCTCCCCTGCAGCAGGGGAGGGTGCATGCTCTTTTATAGAAAGGGTGCATGCCTCTCCCCATGTAACTTGCACCAGGGCGGTGAGAGGACGTGCACAGCAGCCGTGGAATAGAATAGAATAGGTGAATTTGCAATGCAAGCACTCAATGAAGATGTTAATTGTTGAGATGAGATGGAATTGAAGTGGATTGCATGGCCATTTATTCTCACTCTCTTCCCCTCTTTATAAATGCATGCAAGTGAATACTTACAAATGCAGGTAGGGCTATATAAAATGCATGAGTAATGCTAGGAAATAACATAAGATGGCATATTTATTGGTGTAGCTTGCTGTGCAGTCATACCCCCTTTCCTATCTTTTGGTAGTCCCTAGTAAAACATTTGTATCGTGTTTAGAAATGATCTTAAGCTGAAGACTTTTTTTTTTTTTGAAGCAACATTAATGTGTTTATCAGTTGGACATTGTGAGAACCAATTGCAAAGAAGACTACCAGTACTTAAGTCTTACATGATATAGACCATCTCTTGACTAACCTGGATTCTTGAGATTTAAACCTTAAGTGCGATTTCCAGGACTCAGAAGGTTTTGCCGTACTCTAGAGCTAAGAGATTATCGTTTGTGCATAGTGAAGGATTAAGACTGACCAGATGAATATTAAGGCTCAAGCCCAGGGTTTCACAAATTTTTAAGTCCAGGTTGGTCCTAGCTTCAGGTCATGTCTTAGAATTAACCAGCAAAAAGATGATGGAAAAACTCAACCCTACTTTTATTAGTTTTGTAACTCAAAGAATATATGGTAGAAACAGGGTATTTGTAACATGCCCTGAAAAACTTTTGGGGAGAAGAATTTATAGACATTTGGAAGATATACTGACTTATTTGCAAGATTTTTTATTTTGGTGGAAAGAGCTTCTCCTAAACACAAGACTAAAGATTGGGATAAAAAGTCTACCTGCGTGCACAAGTAAGGACTCCACCTTTCCTGATGAACACTAGGGTTGGATCTTATGTTCACTTGGTCTTTCTCGATATGTGTAGCATGAACCAAGATTACTTAGACTATCAAGTAGAGGTAAACCAACGAATCCTGTACTGGTAACTCAGATACAAGAATATGTCCTAAGTTAGGAGAGATTTTGGTCTATCTTATGAATGCTCGAGTGAATTAAGTAAAACCTGAGTGAATCGAGCTTCTATGGCCTGGAAAGCCTTCAAAGTAGAGGTGGAATATCCATAAACACTTATTGTATTTTTGTTTCAGCTTTTAGATCATTGCTAAACACTTTACACCTTTCTTTTTCTTTTTTTTTTTGAAATAATTAGGCTATGTACATATTTATAGATGGATATGTATAATGGATGCAGAACCTGCATGATACCCATATAATACCAAGATCCTAATGGATGCCTACCCACCCCCCCATGCCAAATGATGTTATGTGCTCATATGCATGTAGGGTTAAGCAAGGTCCAAGGGTCTTGGTACAAGAACTGAGGTGCAAGGTATACAGCAGGGTGGTAGGGCAGGTGGATGGTGGGTGGTAGAGTGAAAAGTGAAATAGTGCGCAGTGAAGTGAAGTGTAAAGGAATGTTTATGCGAAAGTGGAGTGTTGTTGGGGTGCCTCCCAACGAGCGTTGAATTTAACGTCCCCAACTAGACTCAGAGTGAGGCACGAAGTCAGTTACTCTCCAGCAGGGCACAGTTTCACCAATGGGGGCAGGTTCATGAGTAAGATAGGATTTTAACCACTGCCCATTGACCGTAAACTTATGCCTAGATCTAGGATCTTTAATTTCAATGGCATCGTTGTGAAATGGTCTAGAGACTAAGTAGCGACCAGTCCATTTGGACTTCAATTTCCCTGGAAAGAATTTGAGCCAGGCATTGTAATGCCAAACTTGCTGAGATGGCTGTTGTGAAAGGCCTTAGTGCGTTGTTTGAAAGTTAAGGAAAAATCATAGGCCTCACGACAGAGGTCTTCTAGCTCCTGGACTTGGAGTTTCCTTTCTCGACCACACAGGTCTGGGTCGAGGTTACATTGGCGAACCGCCCAATAAGCATAGTGGTCTAACTCCATGGGCAAATGACAAGGCTTCCCGTAAACAATTCTACAAGGAGACATACCAAGGGGAGCCTTGAAAGCTGTCCGATACACCCAAAGTGCATCAATCTGCTTGTCGAATCAATCCTTACGGTTAGGCCGAACCATTTTCTGGAAAATTTGCTTGATTTGCTGGTTCGACACCTCAACCTAGCCGTTCGTCTGAGGATGATACAGAGATGCGATATGATGGTGGACTCCATATTTCCTCAGAAGTGTCCGAAAAGATGCATGGGTAAAATGACTTCCTCCATCAGAGATAATGGCCTGAGGGATCCCAAAGTGCTAAAAAATGTGATCTTTGACAAATTGAGTAGATATGACATGGCTAGCATTACGCGTGGGTATAGCCTCGATCCATTTCAAAACATAGTCAATGGCAACAAGGATGTACTCAAAGCCGTTGGAAGGAGGAAAGGGACCCATGAAATCGATTCCTCAAATGTCAAAGATTTTAACAGCTAGGATGGGTTGCAAGGGCATCATGTCACGGTGCAACATTAACCCTAGCGACTAGCACCTAGTGCATCGTTTAGCATAATTGTATGCATCTTGGTAAAGGGAGGGAAAAAAGAAATCGCACTACAACACCTTGGCTGTAGTTTTCCTCTTAGAGAAATGGCTTCCGCAGGCCTAATCGTAACAGAAGGATAGCACAATGGGGACCTTGCTGTCAGGAATACAGCGATGGATGATCTCAGCACCTACTAGAAAAAGTAGTGGATTGTCCCAGAAATAATACTTTGCTTCTGCGATAAGACGCTCACGCTGGTTTCTACGCCAGCCACATGGAAGGGAGCCAGAAGTAAGGTAATTGGCAATGTCGGCATACTAAGGTCCACTGGCCACATTAATTGCCAGTAGGTGCTTATCAGGAAAAACTTAATTAAATGGCAAGGTAAGTCCAATGTGATCAGGATCTAGTCTCAAGAGATGATCAGCAACAACATTTTGGGCTCCAGCCTTATCACAGATCTCAAGGTCAAATTCTTGGAGCAGAAGGATCCAATGAATCAATCTAGGCTTAGCATACTTTTTGTGCATGAGATGACGAATGGTCGCGTGGTCAGTGAATACAGTAACATACGAACCCAGAAGGTGATAGGAATAGCATCATAGCCCTAACTAGCTCATTTTGACCCAGAAAAGAGAACAAAAGCTCCTACAAAACCAACTGGAGGTCCTAATTCCATGAATAACCATTTTGAGAGAAAATAACAAACGAGGGGTAAAACTACAATTTTACCATTATAGTACAACAACGAATTTTCTCCTGGGCTGAACACATGTCAAATGGTCTTAACAAGATAAAAAGTGGGTTGATTCAAACAGAAAAGGGTTCATGTGAATTATAGGAATTAAATGACTTCTTGTAACCCTAAAATAGACCCACTTGATTTAACAAGGTTCTGGTCAGGATAAAATTCACCTAAACCCTTTAAAAATCATGGAAAAATATTCTCTAGGGTTTAGGACCTTCAATTTGGTCCTTAGAACCTATTTTGACCTAAATTGGGGTCTTAGTCAAATATTTACCTTAAATTGGGTTTTTATGTAAATTACCTAGTCAAACGTGATCAAACCTAAAATCAAACTTCACCATTGGATTCCTTAGGTCCAAATTAGATTTGTAGCAAAATTTGGACCTAAGGGGAATTCATCTTGACCTACTTTGCAAAGAGGTTCAGCCCAATTACATTTCTACTCCTATCTTTTGAAAACTTCTATAGAGACCCCCCTATCTTTGTCTTTATTCTTTGCAATTAGGTCCCTACGCCATCATAGTGGAGGGAATCCTACTCCGGTGAGAAATCAAGGGAACGATCTCTTTAATTTCTAAGAGAATCCCCTTCAAAATTGAAAGGGAGATTCTCTGAGAAATCTCCTTTAGTTTAAACACAATCAGAGGCTCTATTTGATAGGCAATATCTCATGTGAATGCATTCGAGATTTGGGTCTCCTGCAACCTTCCATCTCCGGCGAACCTGCCATGCTTGGAAGCTTGGCTCCCAGGCACAAATCCTTCCTCCAGGGCCTATAAAAGCATACCCAAACCCTTCTGCATCCTCCACCCTTGAAATTGCCTAAGAATCCCTCTATTTCGTCTCTTCTCCCTTCAGCCAGTGACTCAGCAAGCTCCGGTGACATCCCTCTCTTTCCATCGTCGCTCTGCCATAATACCAGTGGCAGGGTTCTCTTCCTCCTATTAATCCACGTCATGCCACACCTACCGATGCCGCTGCAGCCCCTTCGTCGCCATCCTCCCCGCACTGAGTGTTTCATCTTCGGCAACGGCAACATGAGCCGACCGCCATCTCTACCTCCCCCTTCATCTCTTTATATCTATCTAATTCCTCTCTCCTTTCTAATTCTCTCTCTCTTTAATTCTTGAAAACACGCATCGATGCACACTATCACCCTCACCTTCTTCATCTCCAGCCAGACCTCTGGCGAGGCATCCTTGCCGCTCCACACCTCCATCCACCTCGCCAACCACCCTATAGGCATTGCGACACCTCACTGATCCTAAACCCCCACTTCACTCACCGTGCCACACCCTCAGAACACCCCCCGAACACACCCACTCTCACGCACACAGGTTGCCCTAGGCACACACACTCCAGCCACCCCACGCCACGCCGACCCCCACACTACGTTCGCCGTGTCTTGGCGAAGCTCCCTGAGCTGTCTAACAGGGCCACGAGGCCATTTTCGTGTTGACAGATGTTAGAGGCCTGCCGCCATTGATGCACACAAGCTGCTAGATTGCAAGCTTGTTCCAGGTCTCCCTGCTCCAAGTGCACAGCCCCAGGTTGCGTGGACTCTCGTCGCGCACAGCTCCAGGCAGGCGATTGGTTTCGAAGACCTCAATAGCTGCTGCAATCAAGGAAGCCTCCTACTATGGACGCACATGAAGGAAGGTGGGACGTTTAGTCCCACCTTGGAACATCTTGAGCGGGCGCAGTGGAATAAGAGGAAAAAGTGAATAAGGCTCTTCGCCTCCTGACCACGTGGTGAGGTCCCACTCACCTATCACTGCCTCATCTATGACCCGATCCCCGCAGACCTGGATTGGCCCGTATACCCGACCTGCACTCCTCGCCCACCACCGCACGCTGGTAGGTCTGGTCCCAGGCGTGCACCCGACCCAATTACCCGAGAAGAAGCTCTGGCAGAGTGAGCTAAAGAGAGAAAGAGGAAGAGAGATCGTGGGGGCAAGTAGGGGTAGGTTTTGCTCTTGTAGGAAAGGAGAAGAACAAGCCATGGAAGAAGAGGGCGGAAGCCAGGGAAGCTAAGGCAGAAGGCAAGGACTGGAGAGGAAGAATCTGAAGGTTGAAGGGCTGAAGAAAAGGAAAGAGAATGAGAAGGAACCGAATGTAGAAGACAGAGGCACCACCAGAAGAAGAAGAAGAAGAAGAAGCCAAAGGCAAAGGCAGAGAAACTAAAGGCAGAAGGAAGAGGCACAGGCACGAGAGCAGGAAGCAGCTAGAGAAGATCAGAGACATATCAGAGAAGAGAGAAAAAGAAGAAATAAAGCACTATAGCATCTATAAGTTTAAGACGTCTAATTCACAAATCAGACGTCCATTTTTTGCTTCACTTCATACATTGACTTCTTTATTCTCCTATGCTTACATTGTTTACAACTCCAGTTTTTACAAATTATATTCAATTTTCCAACATTATGCTCTGGATTTTTAAATCCCAATTTGCTCCCTATGCTCGACCTTGAACTTAAAACTTCGAGGAATAAAATCTATTTGTTTTTGAGCGATTTCAACTATACTGCGATGCATCGATTTTAAAACATTGATTTCGCTCATTAAAAATTTTGGCACTGTTGCTGGGGAGCAACTTGCAATTTAGAAATCTTGATCATAATTTCTGATTTGGTACTAACTTGTTATATCTCTTTTGTTGTGATTGTTTCAGGGAAGAAGATTCAAAAGAAGGTGGCTGCACAGTAAACACACCCAGGGCAGGTAATCTCTAATTAGCCCTTTCTCTTAATCCCCTCGTTCTGAAAAGGAAAAATAAGATAAAAATCAATTAGGGCTACCTGCTTTCCATCTTTAGCTAAGTCACCAAAGTTTCCTGATTTGATTTCAACAACAAACATTGATTTGTGCATCTATTTAAGGTAACTAGGGCTACCACCTTCTTAATTGAGTCTTAGATACCATATTTTTGGCAACTAAATTGGACCAAAATTAGAGCCAACTTAAGGATTCCGATTTAGGGTTTTAGAGACACATCTTTCTAAGCAAGAATCAACTATTCCAAAAAGAGGTGTGCCTAAGCCTTGGTTAAAAAGACTTATTCAAGAGAAACCCTAAAATTCATGCTCTTAATTTCACTTGAATCCTAAAAGAAAGGAGCTAAAGCTTCTCAAAGGACAAATAGGTGAAGTTGGCCTCTTGTTGGAACAATCAACCTTGAAATTAGGTCACTTTTGCACTCAATACATCTAAAGTTCAAGTGGAATCTTAAGCACCTTTGCTCTTAAATAAAAGTGGTAGACTTAAGAGGTCAAAGTCCCCATTCCGATCTACCTGGAATCTTAGTGACAAGAGAGGTTAGGTGGGGGAAACCCTGTAACTCGTGGGGACGCTCTACCGTGTAGGGGCCTTCGCGGGACTCTCCCTCCCTGGCTGCCCAGGTACTTCTCAGGTCGATGACTTTCTGACTAAGGGGTATCATCCACCCCAAACCTCTATAGTCATCCAAATTTTTGGGTGTCTTGATTGGGTCCAGCGCATTCTATTCTCGTCCAAATCATCGGTGCATGTTTTGTAGGAGGTCCTTAAGACCTCCTTTAGCAATTCACTCCCACTGAGGGCAAGCCTCGACGTTTGTGTTTGTGCAGCAACCTCACAACATAGACATCTCCTGTAATTCATCAGAACCCAATTCTCCTTCCATCATCATGGGACAACCAGTAGAAGAAGAGAACAATCTTGAGAACTAACTCCAGTGCCTGAATGATCTATTTCAAAACTTTGTAAACCCACCGCAACGTCCTATGATGCGAGATCACTACAATCCCACTACGGTGGCGATCGAACCTCGAGTCCAAATCCCAGCTGGAGGTCTTGATTCAGAACTCAAGCCCAACATGATTCATGCTATTCCAAAGTTTCATGGGCTTAATTCTGAGGATCCCTTCTAGCACATCAAACAACTCAAACATCTGGCCTAGACCTTCGAGTCAGATGTACAAAATCGGGATATTCTTCTTATGAAGATATTTTCCTTCTCTCTCATGGACAAGGTGGCTCACTGGTATTAGACTCAAACGTGTCCAGTCAACACATGGGTTGAACTGCAATACGAATTCTTGAAAAAGTTCTTCCCGGTTGGTCGGACGAATGATTACACCACCAGATCACACACTTCACCTAGCAATCTGGAGAACCTCTTCATGAATCATGAGACCATTTCCTATATCTCATGAGAAAGTGCCCCCATCACAGAGTTCCTAAATGGGAACAAGTCCAGTGTTTTTACCAGGGACTTCGTGAAGACATCCGCTTATTCGTCAATGCAAGCTGCGGAGGAAATATCATGGGTCAACACGAAGAGACTGTGTGGGAGATTCTCGAGAATATGTGCGAGAACTCCATCAATAATGACTCCATGGGCTTATTTGACCGGACGAATGCTCGCACATCTACGAATTCGAGGGGAGCACATGAGACGTAGGGCCTATTTGCATCCGTCGACTTGGAACTAATGGCCAGTTGGTTGGACAAGGTCTCTATCATCAAGAAGAAGGTGGACGACCTGACTTGACATCTGCAGTGAGCCACCTCTGCACAAAACCCATTGGCACAGTCACCTCTTGGGAGGGAAGCTGTGCATAACATCTATCACTGATCTTCTCAGGGGATGGACCCGTATCCACCCCCATCTGACTTTTGGATTGGAGGAAACTCTGATTCGACCTACTCTAGTTGGGGGAACTCTGAACCAACGTATTCTGACTTTCCCGAGGTTCCTCAGACCTGCGAGGACCTCAATGCCATCCAGAATGACCCATTCTCTAACACCTATAACCTTGGATGGTGAAATCATCCCAACTTCCTATGGGCGGGAAATACTCAGAATCAAAGACCACCATATCAACCCCGTCCACAAGCTCCTCGTCCATACCAGCCGTCTCAGCCTCGGCCCAACCCCACCTATCAATCTGGTCCAACCCAAACAGATCAAATGACTCTTATCCTTCAGACTCTGGCTGATATTCAGAAGATGAATACGGCTATGCAAAAATAGCACAAGGACGAGATCACAGAGGTTCACAATCAACTCGCCCAGATGGTGAATTCTCGCCAACCTGGCACACTCCCTTCGCAACCTCTGCCGAATCCAAATAACGTGCTGAACTAGAGGTGCGTTATGAACCCAAATCCGAGCCAAGCCTACACGATTTATCAGGCCCCTTCTGTTCCATCACCCGACGGATGGAAGCTTCGATATCATATGTAGGATTTCAACAGTAGCCACCTATTTTACCAACCCTGAACCAAAACCAGGCAGGACTAAATTCTGTAACAACCCATAGTGGCAAAGAAACACAAGACCCACCTTTTTGCAGCCACTTTCAGCCTGGTAGTAACCCAAGCCCTAGGATAGTTATCCAGGACACCCCTGTCCCAGATCAAGAACCTGGACCTATTCTAGAGGAACCATCCAAGGTTTCATTTCCTAAGGCCTTGACCAAGGGAAAGAGGACAAACAAACCTATGTCTCCTGAGGAGGATCTGGTCAAGCTCTTTGAACAAGTTCATATAAACATCCCTTTGATGGATGCAATCCACCACGTATCGGCTTACGCATGATTTCTGAAGGACATGTGTACACCCAAGCATAAGCCACGAACCAAAAGTGGGTGTCCAATCATACTGTTAGAGCAAGCCAACTCTATAATTTTGAGCAAACTCCTACCTAAGGCAAAAGACCCAGGTACTCCCTGGATTTCCTATACCATTGGTGATACCCAATTCGACAGAGCTTTATTAGATTTAGGTGCCTCCATAAACCAAATACCTACATCCCTCCTTGACCACCTTGAAGAATCTGAGCTTAAATCGACAAAGGTGACATTGCAGTTGGCTAACCGATCTATTAAGTCATCTAAAGGAGTTCTTGAAGATGTCATTGTGAGGGTACAGGATTTCTATTTCCCGGTGGATTTTGTAGTCTTAGATATGGATGCTTCAAAAAACCCAAGGGATACACCAATTATACTAGGGAGACCCTTTCTAGCCACTGTTAGGGCCAATATAAATTGTGAGGAGGGCCAAATTGAACTATAATTCGGGAACCAAGCACTGAAAATTGACATCTTTAAAGCCCAACAAGGGATTAATTGCGGTGTTATAGAACAAATATGTGATATCAAGGCAGTGGTTGATGAATTGTATATTGAGGACAACCTGATTACTTTCGATCAACCATAAGAGGATCAAAACCCACAATAAGAGGAGTCCAAATCTGACTTAGATACACCCATAACTCCTTCCCTTGCTCCTGACACATCCTGAACCACCCGTTGTTGTTGATAACCCCATTCTAGAACTCAAACCTCTTCCCGACCATCTAAAGTACATCTTTTTGGGTTCCAATCAGATGTTTCCTGTGATTATCAACTCCATACTAACACTTGACTAGGAATCCCACCTGATTATTATTCTCCAGCAACATCGTAGAGCCATTGGATGGACTCTCGATGATTTGACTAGTATCAGGCCCTCTTATTACACACACCGTATCTACACTGAAGAGGGCACACGACCTTCCCATGAAATGCAAAGATGTTTGAATCCTAATCTTCAGGAGCTTGTGAAAAAGGAGATCATCAAGTGGTCAGATGCAGGGATCATCTACCCGATCTTCGACAGTCGGTGGGTGAGTCCAATCCATGTTGTGCCTAAAAAGGCAGGACTCACTGTGATTATGATTGAAATCGGAGAAGTCATACCAACCCGTGTGGCGAACTCGTGGAGAGTCTGCATTGATTACAGAAGACTCAATTCCTCCATGAAGAAGGATCATTTCCCACTACCATTTATTGATTAGATCCTTGAGAGACTAGAGGGAAATAGGTTCTTCTACTTTTTAGATGGGTACTCCGGTTATAACTAGGTGGCAATCCATCCTAAGGACCAAGAAAAGACTACTTTCACCTGCCCCTTCGGGATGTACATGTTCCGAAGGATGCCGTTTGGTCTCTACAATGCACCTGCTACTTTTTAGTGATTCATGCTTACCATATTCTTAGATATGGTAGGTGATTATCTGGAAGTCTTCATGGATGACTTTTCAGTATTCGGAGAATCATTTGACGATTGCCTCCTACACTTGGTCCAGATCCTCAGGCGGTGCATTGACGTGAATCTGGCTCTTTCCTGGGAAAAGAGCCATTTCATGGTGCCTGAAGAACTTGTCCTAGGACATCTCATTTCGGAAAAGGGCATCCAAGTTGATCGAGCCAAGGTGAACTTGATTTCCAAACTCCCTATGCCTAGCTCGATCAAGGGAATTTGATCTTTTCTGGGGCACATCAGTTTTTACCATCGATTCATTCCTGATTTCTCAAAGATTGTGCACCCCCTGACCACTCTACTTTCTAAGGATGTACCTTTTGAAATCTCCAAGGAATACACTTAAGCATTTGAAATCCTCTGTGATCGAGTTACCCAAGCCCTGATCCTACAGTCCCCTGATTGGTTTCAACCCTTTAAGATCATATGCGATGCATCTGATTTCGCTGTAGGAGTGGTACTCAGGCAGAAAATTGACGGGAAACTCATGGTCATCTACTATGCTAGCAAGACACTTGACGAGGCTCAGCATAACTACACAGTTACTGAGAAAGAGCTGCTAGCCGTAGTATTTGCCCTAGAAAAATTCAGATCTTATCTCTTGGGTTCCCGTGTTATCATTTACTCGGATCACACAGCTGTGAGGCATCTCCCTGCGAAGGAGGCGAAACCTCGATTGATTCGCTAGATCTTACTGTTGCAAGAGTTTGACCTCGAGATTCATGACAAAGTGGGAAAACAGAACGTAGTAACTGATCACCTATCCCACCTTCCTTCTGAGATCATTGACCCTTCCGGTCCCATCATGGAATATTTTCCTGATGAGCACCTCCTGACTATCAATACAGGGCTTCCATGGTTTGCTGATATAGTAAACTACCTGGCATCACATCAGATCTGGTACGATTGGCCGAAAGCTAAGAAGGACAAATTGCTTTCCGATGCCAAGTATTACTTCTGGGAAGACCCGTATCTTTTCCGCATTGGTGCAGATTAGATGATTTGATGATGTGTCATGGAAGCGAAAATTCAAGACATATTGTCTTTTTGCGATGTCCAGGCATGCGGTGGAAATTTTTCAGGTGATAAAATCATAGCGAAAGTCCTCCAGTGCGGCTTCTATTGGCCCACGATTTTCAAAGACACATACAATCGCTGTAGGGCATGCACTCATTGCCAAACCTTAGGCAACATGAGCCATCGTGATATGATGCCCTTGCAACTGATTCTTGTATGCGAAATCTTCTAGGTGCGGGGGATTGATTTTATGGGACCCTTCCCTATTTCGGATGGCTTTGAGTACATTTTACTCACTGTTAACTACGTGTCCAAAACAATCGAAGCCATTTTGACCCAAACCACTGATCCTAAAGTGGTTATCAAATTCATTCATCATAACATCTTTTCATGGTTCAGGATCTATGTGCTATAATTTTTGATGGATGGACCCATTTCACTAACGCTCAGTTCAGGTCACTGATAACCAAATACAAGGTGTCGCACAGGATCTCTACTCCATACCACCCCCAAACTAATGGTCTGGTTGAGCTATCAAATAAGGAGATTAAGAAAATCCTCCAGGTTACTGTTCGACCTGATAGGAAGGACTGGACAGCCCGACTTCCGGAAGCTTTGTTGGCTTATAGGATCACCCATAAAACCCAATTAGGTATGTCTCCCTTTAGATTGGTGTACGAGAAGGCATGTCACCTCCCCATAGAATTGGAGCACAAAGCCTATTGGGTAATATGGAATTGCAACCTAGATCTTTCTAAGGCAGGAACCCATAGAAAGCTTCAAATGAGAAAGATCAATGAATTACGCCACAACGCATATGAGAACTCACGAATTTACAAAGAGTAGGTTAAGGCCTTTCACGACAAGCACATATCCAGAATGATCTTCCACCTTAGTCAAAAAGTCCTACTCTTTGATGTCAGGCTTAAACTGTTCCAAGGAAAACTATAATCAAACTAGATCAAACCCTACCTCATCTGACGAATCTTTGGAAATGGAGCCATTGAGATCAGTCCACTCAGGCACAATTCAGAACCTTTTATTGTGAACGGTCAGAGACTCAAATCGTTCATTGACTTGACCGATACAAATTTGGCTGAGATATCCTTTACCCTCCATTCTTCCTGAGCTCATTGCGCCCAGCTGATGGCATAAAACTCAGTGCTTATTGGGAGGCAACCCATCATTCTCGAAAAACCTGAAACCTTTCTTGCCATTCCTACGCTGAATTCACATTGCACTTTAGGGTTCATCCATTAGAACAGCCGATCCCATCTCAGGTACTCGTACCCAAGTTTAGAAATCGTTCGTAACAGTCACCTCGACCCGTTCGCCCACCCAAAACCTGTTCTAATGAATGATCTAAGCTGAACTCAAACCCACCTAATTTACAATGGGGACATTGGAAGTCATAGGCATGGGGGGGTATGAAGGTGCAAAACACCATGAGAACTCATCTCACAGGAAAAGGTTTCAACAAAAAAATCACATATCACAAAAACACCAAAAAAATGAAAAAATCTTGAAAAAGAACAAAAAAATTCTAGGGGGAGAGAAAATTTTGAAAACATACAAAACTTGAGGAGGAAAAGTGAAAAATGTCAAAAAAGGAGCACAAAATGAAAAAGAAAAAAAGAGATAGTCATTAGTAAGAAATTAAGGGATTAACTAAGTTCTAGACCATACCAAGTAAAAGGAAAATGAAGGAAAAAAAGTGCTAATGAGACACAAAAGAGATTAATAGGAATGCTGATCTTAGGCCACTTGGGCTAGACTCTTATGCTTAAAAATTCAAGTATTTGCTAAGATCTTGACAGTCCTAAAGAGGTTGGGGAAAATGCGAAGCTTAAGTATTAGGTTTAATGCTTAGGGAGTATTCGGCCTCGTTAACTGACTACTAGTTTATGGGACTCGGTAACCTAAGCACCCCAATCCACACACAGTCTAGTTCAGTGTGCATAATTATCAAAATCATGCAAAAGCATTTAAGTATTATGAAAAAGTCGCCTAGATTAGGAGCGGCTGATCAACACAAGTTGATTTAGACAAGTTCCCGACATGGAGAGGTGGGAAATTTCCCTCGAAGATGTGCAATAACATATCATCTCCTCGGTGCTTGTCTCCTAGGATATCTACATATCCTACTGGGGGGCATGTAAGCACCCTATGCTGGTTCAGATGCCATGGGCGGCATTATCAGAAAATGTCGATTGCCAAGGTCTGGATTTAGCTACAGAACACCATGGGGAGGATTATCTCAAAATATCGAAAGCCAGGGTTCTGGGGGTTGCCATGGGCGGTGCTGTCACGAAGCATCGATTGCTAGGGACCCTTTAAGGATTGATGATGGGGACGAGGAATCCGATATAGACTGTATTGAGAAGGCAATCAGAAGCTAGAAATAAAAAGAAAAGAGAGAGAAAACTCTCCAAACAAAGAAAATCCTCTGTCTCTCTCTTACAAAAATGCATTGCAAACTGAACTGAGGCTAAAATACGTTACAAGCATGGGTGCTTTAACCGCGAAGTCCAACGAACTTTAAGATAGTTCCTGCGGGCCATAAAAATCTTCGTGGAGGACTGAGGGTAGAGCTAGTCAGGTCCGAATCTTGGTTGGTACTTGAGTACCTCTAGGCCTACTATCGACATTCTAACTTAATCAAAAAGAAAAGAAAAAATGCACTCATCATAATTTGTGACATCAAGGAACTCATGGTCTAGAACAGAAGTTAAAACCTTAAAATTTTTCTAAGGGACTAGCAAAGGCTAGGCATGGGGGTATGATGGGAACACCATCATGAACCCTAACTAGCTCATTTTGACCCAAAAAAGAGGACAAAAGCTCCTACATAACCAATTGGAGGTCCTAATTCCATGAATAACCATTCTGAGGGAAAAATAAGAAATAATGGGTAAAACTACAATTTTACTATTGCAGTACAACAACGGGTTTTCTCATGGGATGGACATAGGTCAAATGGTCTTAATAAGATAAAAAGTGGGTTGGTTCAAACAGAAAAGGATTCATGTGAATTCTAGGGATTAAATGACTTCTTGTAATCATAAAAAAGACCCACTTGATTTAACAAGATTCTGATCAGGATAAAATTCACCTAAGCCCTCTAAATATCATCAAAAAATATTCTCTAGGGTTTGGGACCTTCAATTTGGCTCTTAGAACCTATTTTGACCTAAATTGGGGTCTCAGTGAAACATTTACCTTAAATTAGGTTTTTATGTAAATTTCCCAACCAAACATAGGCAAACTTAAAATCCAACTTCACCATTAGATTCCTTAAGTCCAAGCTAGGTTTGTAGAAAAATTTGGACCTAAGGGAATTCATTTTGACCTACTTTGCAAATAGGTACAGCCCAATTACATTTCTACCCCTACCTTTTGAAAACTTCTACAGAGACCCCCTATCATTGTCTTCATTCTGTACAATTAGGTCCCTCCACCATTATAGTAGAAGGAATCCTACTCTGGTGAGAAATTGAGGGAAAGGTCTCTCTAATTTCTTAGAGAATCCACTTCAAAATTGAAAGGGAGATTCTCTGAGAAATCTCCTCCAGTTTGAACACAATCGGAGGCTCCATTTGGTACCCAATCTCTCATGCATTCGTATGAGAGATTTGAGTCTCCTACAACCTTCCATCTTCGGTGAGCTTTCCGTGCTTAGAATCTTGGCTCCCAAGCACAAATCCTTCCTCCAGGGCCTATAAAAGCATACCCAAACCCCTCTGCATCCTCCATGCTTGAAATTGGACTGAGAATCCCTCTATTTCGTCTCTTCTCCCTCCGGCCAGTGACTCAGCAAGCTCCAACGACATCCCTCTCTTTCCCTCGTCGCTCTGCCACAATACCAGTGGCAGGGTTCTCTTCCTCTTGTTCATCTACTTCGAGCAACACCCACCGACGCCCCTGCAGCCCCTTCATCGTCGCCGTCCTCCCCCCATTGAGTGTTTCATCTTCGGCGACGGCAACACGAGTCGACTGCCATATCTGCCTCCCCCTTCTTCTCTCTATATCTAGGTAAGTCCTCTCTCCTTTCTAATTCTTTCTCTCTCTTTATTTCCTGAAAACACGCATCGATGCACGCTATCACCCTCACCTTCTTCATCTTCGGCTAGACCTCCGACGAGGCATCCCAGTCGCTCCACACCTCCATCCGCGTTGCCAACCACCCCATAAGCATCGCAACACCTCATTGATCCTAAACCCCCACTTCACTCACCGTGCCACACCCCCAAAACACCCCCTAAGCACACCCTCTCAGGCACACAAGTTGCCCTAGGCATGCACACTCTAGCCACCCCACGCCACGCTGACCCCCGTACTACGTTCGTCGTGTCTTGGAGAAGCTCCCTGAGCTGTCTGACACGGCCACGAGGCCATTTTCGTGTTCATAGGTGTTAGAGGCCTGCAGCCATTGACGCACGCAAGTTGCTAGCTTGTAAGCTTGTTCCAGGTCTCCCCGCTCCAGGTGCACAGCCCTAGGTGCGCGGACTCTCATCACGCACAGCTCTAGGAAGGAAATTGGTTTCGAAGACCCCAGTAGCTGCTACAATCAAGGAAGCCTCCTACTGCGGATGCACGTGAAGGAAGCTGGGGCGTTTAGTCCCACTCGGAAGATCTTGAGTGGGCACAGCGGAATAAGAGTAAAAAGTGAATAAGGCTCTTCAACTCCTAACCACGGGGTGAGGTCCCACTCACCTATCACTACCTCATCCGTGACCTGATCCTCGCGGACCTGGCTTGACCCGTATGCCCGACTTGCACTCTTCGCACACCATCGCACGCCGGTGGGCCTTGTCCTGGGCACGCACCCAACCCGATTACTTGAGAAGTGGCTCTGGGAGAGTGAGCCTAAGAGAGAAAGAGGAAGAGAGATCGCGGGGGCGGGTAGGGGTAGGTTTTGCTCTCGTAGGAATGGAGAAGAAGATGCCAAGGAAGAATAGGGCAAAAGCCAGCGAAGCTAAGGAAGGAGAAGGGAAGGACCGAAGAGGAAGAAGTTGAAGGCTGAAGGGTTGAAGAAAAGGAAAGAGAAGGAGAAGGAACTGAAGGCTGAAGATAAAGGCACCGCCAGAAGAAGAAGAAGTAGAAGCCAAAGGCAAAGGCTAGAGAAACTGAAGGCAGAAGGAAAAGGCACAGGAATGAGAGCAGGAAGCAGCCAGAGAAGATCAAAGATAGATCAGAGAAGAGAGAAAAAGAAGAAATAAGGCACTGTAGCATCTATAAGTTTAAGACATCTGATTCACAAATCAGACGTCGATCTTTTTCTTGTCTTCATACATTGACCTCTTTATTCTCCTATGCTTACATTTTTTACAACTCTAGCTATTACAAATTATATTTTCAATTTTCCAACGTTGTGCTCTGGCGTACATGGAAATCACGTATTTTGAAATTGTTGGAAATCGTAGTATAGTCGCAAAAACCACTCATCAAAGATATTTGTGATAACGAAACTCTCATAGATCTTTATTCTTTTTAGAACTTGAGTCCCGGTCATTCGTCTCTGGCAGGCGTGAAAACGAATCGAGATTTAGATCGGCTTTTATAACCTAAATCTAACGTAAGCTACTATTTTTGTCTATTTGTGTTTTTGATTTTTTTATTCCGAAAAGCGAATTGAAACCTAGATCTAGATAAACTAGCAAAAGCCAAAGTGACTATGTGCATCTAGATGAGGCCATGGTGGCCGTTCATGGTGTGAACAAACCAAAGTGTCATATAGGCAAGCAAACATGAGGACAATCAATCACAGAACCATCATGAAATTATTTATGCATAAAAAATTATCACACATCATTTACACTAGAAAGCATATAAATAGAAGAAAATCCCTCACGTTGGAAAGTTGCCACTAGGGCCATCGGCCTTGTGTGAGGGTGTAGGCTAGACCTTGGGTGTGCAAACCCGTCTACACGCCTACCAAAGGAGATGGCCGGCCACAAGAGGGTATGGGTGAGCCTTCAGTGCCGTCCAAGAAGAAGAAGATGGGGTCTAGTGCACCCAAGTGGAGAGAGGAGGGTGTTGCTCCCTTTCTCTACCAATGGCCGTCCTTGAAGCTTTGGAGAGAAGCTTCTCTAGCTAGCCGTCCATGGATCCTTGGAGGAGGATGAGGAGGACGGCCTTAAGGTTTTGGAGGGTGGAAGCAAGTTTAGAGTGGAGATTATGGATGGGAGAGTGTATGGAGAGATGGTCCAATTTCGTAGCTCTCTCTTTGCCCTTATGGAAGGCTCCATTTGGTTGCCACTTTTGGTGGCTCCAAAAATATCAAATGCCACAATTTTTGGATCTAGGTTTGACACAAGTTTTTAGAGTTTCCAAGAGAGTGCGCATGGGTTTGGTGGGATTAAAATGGGAAGGTGTGTGTGTGTGTATGGGTGTGTGTTTTTCGTAGGGCTAGGTTGTGCGTTTTGGTAGGATTAGGTGATAAATAGGTTGGGTCAATCTAGATTAAGTGGGTGTGGACCTAATTAGGCTTAGGAAAGTATAATTGGGTAGGAGTGAACCTAATTAGGTCTAGGTCATGTCTAATTAGATGTGTGCATGTGATTAGGCTAGGGTAACCCTAATAGGTATGAGGTAATTAGATCCTGGGTGGATCTAATTGGGCTCGGGTGCACCCAATCAACTGTAGATGCACCCAATTAGGTATGGAATGGTTCAATTGGGTTAGGGATAGGACAAGTAGGGCTATGGATAGTGGACTAGGCTTAGGAGGTCTCTACCTAGGTTTCCTAGGGTGTCCGGTGGGGTTCCTAGGAAAAAATAGGCAAGCTAGGGCTTCCAACACCAAAATCAGGAACCAGACAGCAGTATCAGATGTCCAGGATAGTGGTCAGACGTCTTATACTACAAAATTTGATCTCTGGACACCAAATTAGACGTCCAATTTTGTGTCAGTATGAGTTTTGGCTTCCTGGATTGTTATTCTGTAGAAATCAGACGTCCAGCCAGATGTCTAGACGTCCTAAAAGGTGCTAGAGGGTGGGTTTTATGTTTTCTAAGGTTCGTTTTGGTTGCTAAGTGTTTGGGAGAGGGATAGGAACATGGGTTTTGAGGCTAACGTGCCCTAATGGAGGTTGTTTTGGGTTTGGGAAGGCTGTCCTAGGGTTTCTAAGGTTAGGGATAAGGCTATCCTCCTCACTCCTCTTATCTAGATCAGTCTTCTTCCTTTATTGCTTTATTCCACTATCTCCATCCTGGATCACTTTATTATCTGTAAATAGCAATAAAAACCATTAACTAGCAGGATATCTGATCTTATTCTAAATAGACTGATGCAATGCATGATATGCAAGATATGAGTGCAATATCCACAATTTAAGATAGGTTCAGACATTATCTTGGTTGATTAGGACCCATGATTGCTGTGCAATCATGCCCCCATGCCTAAACTTTGCTAGTCCCTAGCAAATGCAAGACTATATTATTTATAGCAAGGGTCCCTAAGGGATTGGTTATTTTATCAAGTGTTTGCATAGAGATTTTTCTCCTTTTTGTTTTCATCCTATGCTCTAGAAATCCAGACAATCGTGAAGGGCCAGCTATGTAGCTTTTGCAACGGATTCGAGTGAAAACTAATACACCTCTAAAGCCTGTACTTGACCCCTAATAAAAATTCTAGCAGGATAGGCGGATTTCTTCCCTCGTGGTATTCAAGATATTCTATGAATTTCACCCCGACTTTGGGCTTAGGTAGAGAATCTTTGAGGGAAAGGATTATATATTTGGTTGCTCATTCTCACTAGTACTACAGAATCTAGATTCCCAGATTACTAAGTAAGTCAACTCAGTGAAAGACGAGAAAAACTATGCTCCCTTTTGATTCCTTTGTATTCATTCTCTCTTACTCTTTTTCTTTCTTTTTCTTAGAGCTCACAACCTCACCAGATTCACACATAGGATCTGTATTTGGTGGTCTCACTAGGCATTATCACTTTAATTGAGTTCTCATAACCCTAACACTAAGTCGGAATTCCTCAGCCAATATTCGGGCGGTCAGAAACGCGGAAAAATAGGTTAAGGCATTATTTGGTGGGTCTCAAATTTGTTTGGTGGTATTGCCTCAATGTAAATGAAATAAATACTAAATATTCACAAACTCTTTTTCTCCATCTTCCAATTTTTTTTTTCTTCTTTTTCTAAGTTTTTTTTTCTTTCAATTTTTCTTTCTTTTCATCATTCTTTTTCTTTTTCTTTTTCTCTTTTTTTTTTTCAGCATAACACAACTGGCATGCATCCATGAACTTTATTGAGGAGGCATTATTAGGGATTGGTGGTACTCAAGAGCATTGGGTGGCTTATTTGGTGGAAGTGCCTACTCATGGAACTGGGAGAGACAGATAGGACGGTGCATTTCTGACCTTGACATCAATACCCTCCTTCAGCCGAGGATTCCGTAAAGAATGGTCGTAACCATCCACCTTAGCCCTAGTTTGATGAAAACTCACTTTCCGCATATTTACCTTATTCGGTGGCTCTCACAATTTTGCACAAAAATGTATACGCGGGAACCGAGAGCGAAAACTATGTCTAATCTCAGAGTATCATCACCTAATTATCTAGGATTCTGGATTCCTTGCACTAATCTTAGAGCACCAGTACACTCTACTCTCATCTCACACTATTTGGTGGATTTTTGGAGGAAAATCTGCCTGACTCCCAAAACATTGTCCAAGGGTTCAGGAAAAGAAGCACTGCTTCTTCTCGACAAATTGAAGGCGTTTATCAGCCTTCACCATGAATCCATTGCAAATTCTAGGTGTGTGTGAAAAGTTGTACTGGATTCCAGATTACAGGAATCAACTAAAGGATAAAATCCCTAATGCATTCTCTTAATAAAATAATCTTATTCATGAATGCAATATCTATATATGCTATAAACATGTAACCTCATATAATTTGGACTTCGTGAATTTCCCGTATCGGGTTACAATCAGCTTGACCCTAAATTTAGAACAAAAGGTGGGCGGGTGAGTCAGAAGTGGCTATTGCGAACGATTTCTAGCTCCAATGAGAGCATTGAAGGTGGAGTCGGTTGTTCTTTTATTTAAGGTCCCAAAGTATATTTTGCATGTAGCTCCGAGGTTTTCCTAAGTGTTGGCAAAATTTTTTTTTTTTTCAATTTTTCTGTATCTACCCCCCCATGCCTAAGTTCTTGCATGTCCTCATGCATGAATGTAAAAGAAAATAAATACTGCAGGGAGTGAATGAGTAGAAATCACCTGTAATTGCTCCTGAAGTTATATTCAGCACCGGCCAACCTATTAATATGCAATATAGAAAAGGGAAATATGATATGTATAAAAATTGTTATGTATAGATGATGGTGAAATGGTATTTATACGTGCTGAGTTTAACGCCTCCAGCTGGGCGTACACTTCAAAAAGGATATACCAATACAGTATTGAGAATGGCGTGTAAAATGATAAGAATTTTAGTCTCATTCGCTAACAGTGGACTGCAAATGCGAACTAGCTGTCCATGAATTCCAAGTCCAAATAATCGGGAAAATATGTAGATGGGGCTTGGGATTATCTGCAGCCAGAAGCTACAGAAGAAAGATAAATACGGGTGCCTGGAAGGAATGAAGGTGAAGGCATCCTGAAGAGGTGATGGAGAATGTGGGTGGTAGGGGTATGGGTGGAGTCGTGTGGGGTGAAATCATATGGGTGCTGATAATGGTGATGAATGGAAGGCATGACCCAAGTAGTGTGGTCAGATCTGGAAATCAAGGTCCAGTGATCAGTCTCTGTCTCTACCAAAGATGTTTGGGTCTCATCTTCTTTTATCTTTTCCAAATTGTCCAATGCCAATTCCCAATTATCACATGATTCCCCAAAATTCCTAGCTTCCTCTGATAACTCATCATATGTTATCCCCAATAATCTTTCAATTTCTTGAATATCTATTTCATAAGGGGGTATTTCCTTCTTCCCACTTAGATGAAGTTGGGCATTAGATTTAGTAGTGAGTCCCTCCATGAAAGTGGAATGGGCTGAATCTTTGATTGAGGAGTTCTTACACTCTTTTTGATTTTGTTGCTCCATGTATGAGATCATTTGAATTAATTCATCAATGTCTCCATGGGTATTCTCAAATACAACAAAATTATATTCAGGTCCCTTAATGCTTGGTTCCTCAAAATGAAATGATTGGTACTCAGGCCCTATATCAAGATCAAGATTCTCAAATAAATCTCCATTCCCAGCTTCCATAGGGTTATCAATATCATCCACCTCGGGTGTTTGATCAACAAAATCCTGCATGACCACCACCAAATCGCAAATTGGTTGTGACTCACCTGACCCAAATTCAAACATTTCTGGTTTTTGTTGCTCATCTTGGATTCTATGAAGCTCTTTCCTTATATCATCATATTCTCTTGCACTAGCTTCTTTTATTTCATGAATCATTTTGATCAATTGAGTAATCTGGGATTCATTGCAAGGGGCAGGGGTTTGCATTGGGCTAGGTCGATCAAGATAGTCAACCATATTATCAATGATTTGATCTGGTAGGGAGGGTGACTTATGTGATCTAGTGGATTGTTGATTCGGGTCGTGTGGTTCTACCCAGGTGTCAATTGCCATAGTTTCTTCCGAATTACCCTCCGACTCACTTTCCATATCATCCAGAAAGTACCCTGACTTTGTTTTCTTAGTGGCTCCATACATATCAAAGTGAATCTTCTCATTGCCTCTACTCACCTCTATACATCCTGAGTAATAGTCAATTCGTGCATTGGCCGTAGCCAAGAAAGGTCGACCCAGAATAATGGGTGAATTAGTTAGCTTCTCCGATATATTCATGTCCAAGACAATAAAATCGACTGGAAAGCTAAGACCTTGCACTTTAATAATCACATCCTAAACTACCCCCTTTGGTAGTTTGATGGAGCCATCTGCCATTCTAATGGTGACAGGTGTGTGGTGCAGATCTCCAAGTTTGGTGCGGTCAAAAAGGGCAGTAGGAATCAAGCTAATGGAAGACCCTAGATCCACAAGGGCTTTGTTGAAGGTGAATCCCTTTATGGCACAAGATATGAAGGGTTTTCCAGGGTCAATCATTTTGGGTGGTATAGTGCCAAAAACGAATGCACTTATGTTAGCTGATAAAACCACCTCTTTAGGGGTGCAAGTAATTTTTTTTCTTTTGTGACTCTTTCTTTAAGGCCTCAGGAAAGGGTAAATAGGTCAAATCAACTTTAGAAGCCTTTTTCTTCTTTTTGTCCCTTGAGTCTGAGTCAGAGCTGGATGTGGGTTTGGTCTTATGATTTTTGGTTGAGCCCAAATCAGGTCGTTTGGGTGGGCTCTTAGCTTTTCTCTTCCTTTTAGAGGCCACAAATTTGACCCCCGCACAAGGGCATGTTTGATAGATTGGAGGAGGGGTCGGAAGAATAGGTGGAGAATAGGAGTGAAAAGGCATTTGCATTCGGGGATAGAGTGATTCTTGAAGTCTCTTGATTTGATCCCCTTGAGATTTCACATGATTTTCCAACTTTGTCAGCCTTTCTTCATTTTTCTTATCAAAGTCCAACAAAATGTTCATGGTATCTTCAAGGGTGGTTGTAGGTTGGGCTGGACTAGATTGTTGCCCTAAAGTGGATTGAGTGGAGTATTGGGCTGGCCTAGATTGATGTTCAGTCTGAGTCGGTCTCTGTGGTGGCCATGAAAGATCAAGATGTTTCTCCACTCAGGGTTATATGAATTTGGATATGAATCAATAGGTGTATCGCCCTGAGTGGGGCTGACTACAGAGGGAGTTGATTGAGAACCTGTTATGTGGTCCTGTACTTATGTCCATTATTCCAATTCATTAGAGATATCTCATCAGGTACAGGTGTATCAGAAATAGTGCATTCCTTAATTGATCTACCCAAATCATGGATTAGGTCCAAAGGTGCCTTTTGGGTTGGCTGAGGCCAGGATGCCTCCCCATGGTAGGAAGAATCAATAGAATAGCTAGTGGTTCCAAAATATGGGTCACTAGACCCACTAGGTTGGTTGTTCCAAGTCTCTTGTCCCTGGGAGGAGTGATAAGATTGAGATTATGCCTGAGATCATCTAATTTGCTCCAGAAGCTTGGCACATTGATCTGTATAGTCCTTGTTATATTCCCGAAATTCAGCAACTATGGCTTTCAATTGGTTCTGATCTAGATAAGGGTCAGATCCATGAGATTCAGGTTCTAAATAAGCTGGGGGATAAGGATAATCATATCTCAGCTGGTTAGGATGAGTCTCCCAACCAGGAGGAGTCGAAATTATGGTTGGGTTGGGAGATGGAGGACCCCGAGGGTCAAAAGAATGATATGGGTTCATGGATATTTGAGAGAAGATGCGAATAAAGATAAGAGATAGTCTTCACATCAAATCCCTTCTCATGCAATCACACCCAAATCAGGCTCAAAAAGGTTTGTTTTGAGTCTCTAAATTTAAACCCTAATGTGAGTTACCTAGGGTTTGTGCTTCTTCTAAAATCTGCAGTCAGACCTTTGTCTAACTTGAAATCACTCCACAAATCAATAACTGAAGAAAAATAATATGAAATTTGGTAGAGATCTTACTTTTTTAATAAATTTTTTAGGGAATATTTTTTTTAATATTTTTACTATTTTTTGCAATTTTTCACGAATTTTTATGTTCCAGGGGGTCAAACAGACCAGATGGACCCCTTGCGAGAAGTGCAGTTTGAAACAGTATAAAAAAAAATCCAAAAATTCTTGAAAATTCATAGAAAAAACTAGGTTTCAGTGGCTTTCCAACCCCACAAATTTCAAATATATCTGATTTATTTAAAGGACATAATTAATGTTTAAATTTATAAAAAATCAAAGTGCAGACTATTCTGACCCCCTTCCACTATACGAATTTTTACAATTTTTATAGTGATAATTTTTCCAAATCAAAGGTGGCACTGGAAAGCTAGTTTGAAAACATAATACTAGACCGAATCCCAAGATTTTTGGATCCTAATTTCACAGCAATAAATTTTTGAAAATCGTCAATATTTGCTTGCCAAATTTTCAAATCTGATTTTGGTGTGTTTAAATAGTTTCCAAGTTAAAACACACACCAAAGAAAATGATTTTTTTTTTTAGTTAAGATCTAAAATTTTGAATTTGAATTTATATATATATATATATGTATATTTTGTTTTCTTTTCTTCTAACCTATGGAAGCAATAAACTAGAGGACGAAGAAGATACATGCGGTCTTCACTACATGTCGATGTGTGCGCAGATCCTCATCTTGACACCCTACAATCAAAACAAATAGAAGTTAAGCAAATCAAAATCTCAACTCACGTGTTACCTCCCGGGCAACGGCACCATTTGGCGTACGTGGAAATCGCGTATTTTGAAATCGTTGGAAATCGTAGTATAGTCACAAAAACCACTCATCAAAGATATTTGTGATAACGAAACTCTCATAGATCTTTATTCTTTTTACAACTTGAGTCCCGGTTGTTCGTCTCTGGCAGGCGTGAAAACGAATCAAGATTTGGATCGGCTTTTATAACCTAAATCTAACGAAAGCTACTATTTTTGTCTTTTTGTGTTTTTGATTTTTTTATTTCGAAAAGCGAATTGAAACCTAGATCTAGATAAACTAACAAAAGCCTTAGTGACTATGTACATCTAAATGAGGCCATGGTGGCCATGCATGGTGTGAACAAACCAAAGTGTCATATAGGCAAGCAAACATGAGGACAATCAATCACAGAAACATCATGAAATTATTTATGCATAAAAAATTATCACACATCATTTACACTAGAAAGCATATAAATAGAAGAAAATCCCTCACACCGGAAAGTTGCCACTAGGGCCATCGGCCTTGTGTGAGGGTGTAGGCCAGACCTTGGGTGTGCAAACCCGTCTACACGCCTACCAAAAGAGATGGCCGGCCACAAGAGGCTATGGGTGAGCCTTCACTGCCATCCAAGAAGAAGAAGATGGGGGCTAGTGCACGCAAGTGGAGAGAGGAGGGTGTTGCTCCCTTTCTCTACCAATGGCCGTCCTTGAAGCTTTGGAGAGAAGCTTCTCTAGCTAGCTGTCCATGGAGCCTTGGAGGAGGATGAGGAGGACGGCCTTAAGGTTTTCGAGGGATGGTCCAATTTCGTAGCTCTCTCTTTGCCCTTATGGAAGGCTCCATTTGGTTGCCACTTTTGGTGGCTCCAAAAATAGCAAATGCCACAATTTTTGGATCTAGGTTTGACACAAGTTTTTAGGGTTTCCAAGAGAGTGCGCATGGGTTTGGTGGGAGTAAAATGGGAAGGTGTGCTTGTGTGTGTGGGTGTGTGTTTTTCGTAGGGCTAGGTTGTGGGTTTTGGTAGGATTAGGTGCTAAATAGGTTGGGTCAATCTAGATTAAGTGGGTGTGGACCTAATTAGGCTTAAGAAAGTCTAATTGGGTAGGAGTGAACCTAATTATGTCTAGGTCAAGTCTAATTAGATGTGTGCATGTGATTAGGCTAGGGTAACCCTAATAGGTATGAGTTAATTAGATCCTGGGTGGATCTAATTGGGCTCGGGTGCACCCAATCAACTGTAGATGCACCCAATTAGGTATGGGATGGTTCAATTGGGTTAGGGATAGGACAAGTAGGGCTATGGATAGTGGACTAGGCTTAGGAGGTCTCTACTTAGGTTTCCTAGGGTGTCCGGTGGGATTCCTAGGTCAAAATAGGCAAGCTAGGGCTTCCAACACCAAAATCAGGAACCAGACAGCAGTATCAGACGTCCAGGATAGTGGTCAGACATCTTATACTACAAAATTGGACGTCTGGACACTAAATTAGACGTCCAATTCTGTGTCAGTATGAGTTTTGGCTTCCTGGATTGTTATTCTGCAGAAATCAGATGTCCAGCCAGATGTCTAGACATCCTAAAAGGTGCTAGAGAGTGGGTTTTATGTTTTCTAAGGTTGGTTTTGGTTCCTAAGTGTTTGGGAGAGGGATAGGAACATGGATAGTGCTATCCATGTTTGGGTTTTGAGGCTAACGTGCCCTAATAGAGGTTGTTTTGGGTTTGGGAAGGCTGTCCTAGGGTTTCTAAGGTTAGGGATAAGGCTATCCTCCTCACTCCTCTTATCTGGATCAGTCTTCTTCCTTTATTGCTTTATTCCACTATCTCCATCCTGGATCACTTTATTATCTGTAAATAGCAATAAAAACCATTAACTAGCAGGATATCTCATCTTATTCTAAATAGACTAATGCAATGCATGATATGCAACATATGAGTGCAATATCCACCATTTAAGATAGGTTCAGACATTATTTAGGTTGATTAGGTTCCATGATTGCTATGCAATCTTGCTCTTGATTTTTAAACCCCAATTTCCTCCTTATGTTCAACCTCGGACTTAAAACTTTGAGTAATAAAATCTATTTGTTTTCAAGCGATTTCAACTATACTACGATGCATCGATTTTAAAAGATTGATCTCGCCCATTAACAGAAGGTAACTGCGGAATTTCTCCGACCCAAAGACGACCACCAGTAGATCTTTTTCGGTGGTCGCGTAATTATGCTAGGCCTTGTCCAGCGTCTTACTGGTGTAGTACACCACGAAAGGGTGTCTATTGTGTCTCTGTCCCAGGATGGCTCCGACTGCAAGGTCTGAAGTGTCACACATGAGTTCAAAGTCAATGGACCAATCAGGTGGCAGGAGAACAGGGGCCTTGGTGACAGCCTCATGTAGCATCGTGAATGCTTGTATATAGTTGGGGCCCATATCAAAGGGTACATCAGTTGAGAGGAGATGAGTAAAAGGTCTAGAAATCTTGGAGAAGTCTTTGATGAATCTCCTATAGAAACTGACGTGTCCTAAAAAGGAGCGAATTTGCCGGACATAGCTAGGCAGAGGTAAATTAACAATCACATCAGGCTTAGTTCTGTCCACCTCAATACCCCAATCGGAGATGTTGTGACTGAGAACAATCCTCTCGTGTACCAAAAAATGACTTTTCTCCCAAGAAAGTACAAGGTTCACATCAATACATCTCTGAAGGATGTGGGTCAGGTTGGCTAGACAATCATCAAATGAGGGTCCGAAGACCGAAACGTCGTCTATGAAGACCTCAAGAAAGTCACGGACCATATCTTGAAATATCACCAGCATACATCTCTGGAAAGTTGCTGGCACATTACAAAGTCCGAATGGCATCCTTCTAAATGCGAAGGTGCCAAAGGGGCAGGTGAAGGTGGTTTTCTCTTGGTCCCGAGGGTCAATAGCCACCTAGTTATATGTAGAGAATCCATCTAGGAAACAAAAAAATTTATTTCCCACTAAGTGCTCCAAGATTTGGTTAATAAAAGGTACCAGAAAATGGTCTTTCTTTGTTGCAGTATTTAGTTTCCTATAATCTATACATACTCTCCAAGATGTAGGAGTGCATGTAGGGATGGATTCGGCCCTATCATTAACACAGATGGTGAGTCTCACCTTTTTGGGCATGACATGAATCGAGCTCACCCAGGGGTTGTTGCTGATCGGGTAGATTATACCTGCATCCAGCCACTTAATGATTTCCTTTTTAACGACTTCCCGCATGTTAGGGTTGAGACGTCGCTACATCTCGTGGGAAGGTCGAGCCTTCTCCTCCATGTATATATGGTGAGTGCAGTAGGAGGGGCTAATGCCAGTTAAATCAGATAAGGACCATCCAATGACTACCTTGTATTGCTTGAGGACCTTCATTAGCTTGCACTCTTGCACCCTAGTCAGTTTTGCACTAATAATTACGGGGAGCATTTCATTTGGTCCCAGAAAAGCATATTTAAGTGTGTCAGGCAGCGTTTTTAGCTCAGGAGTGGATGGTCAAAGATCTGGCATTTCTTGGGATGAGTGTCCCAAAAGGATCAGAAGAAAGAAGGGTAGGAGAAAGAAGTTGGCCCTCAGATTGGCCAAGAAGAGGGGCATCATGGATTGATGGATCCAAGAAAGGAGAGCCCCAGTTATTAGCATTTAGGCTCAAGGTCCCAGTGTGGAGTCGCATTTCTACCTGATTTGGTGGGAAAGAAAGGGCAATCTGGTCTTCAAGAGGGTGGACCAGCAGCGAGTAGCCCGGATATGACTCAAACTACGAGGTGTGGGAAGTGGAGAAAACCTCGTCAAAAGTCTGGTCAGGAGAAGATATGGGTAAGGGGAGGGGGGGGGAATGTCACAGTATACATCTGTCAGGTGATGGTCTATGTTTAGGGGCAATCCATAGTAGTCAGAAGAGGTCCCTATTAGTCTGATACACATGGTAACGGTCGTGTCCTCGTCGAACATGTCATCCTCGATGCAATTACAATCAAAGTTCTTAGTGGCCTTGAAAATGTTTATCTTGTGTTTCTTAGAGCCAACGGCGATCTCAATACGACCCGACTCACAGTCAATATGGGTGCGGGCTGTGGCCAAGAAATGTCGACCAAGGATGATTGGACAATCAGAAAGTGAGCTAGGAACTTCTATATCCAAAACAAGAAAGTCAACAAGAAAACTGAGACTGTTGACCCTAACTACCACGTCTTCCACCATACCGTTCAGGATTTTGACAAAACGATCTACCAACTACAATGTGATAGGGGTGGGTTTCAAATTTCCTAAGGAAAATTTCTCGAGCATGATGGTTGGTATAAGATTGATGGATGATCCTAGAACAAGTAGAGCACGGTTAAAATTGCATCCTTGGATGCTACATGAAATAAGCGGTGTGCCCGGATCTTTCTACTTCAGTGGTAGATTTAACAATATAGCACAACTCGCATGAGACGAGAGGACCACTGGATTCTTTATTTTCTTTGAATGTTGCTTGGGTGTAGTGTAGTCTTTCGAGAATTGGGCGACAGTTGGTATATGGTCGATAGCCTCTAACAAGGGTACTTTGATCTCAACACCCCCGAATAAATCACGCAAGTTATCAAAGGCCTGTGTATTATTTTTCTTGCCTTTTGGCTCCCTCAATAGAGCCTCAGGGAATGGGATCGATTCTGACACCAATTTAGGTGTATCATCCTTACGAGAATACGGTGCGCATCCCGAATGAGAGGGCGATGAAGAAGATGGGACAAGATCAGGTCGAGGCGGATCGACGATTTGCTTACCACTCCTCGTCGTAATCGCATTAGACGTCATGGGTCCAGTGGGATCATAAGGCGGAGGAGAGTTCACAACAGGGACATAAGGGTGATGTGCTGCTGGATTAGCCTGAAATCCCGGTGGAGTGCTCAAAGCTTGTAGAATCTGATGAACCTACCCTTAAGAAGGTCGTACCTTTGGTTGCGGACCACGAGGTATAAAATTTCATAGGTTAGGAATAGGTTGGGCTGGAAAAGTGCCCTGAGATCGAGTCATCATGCATAGTTGAAAGATCTCAGCATTCTACTGTGCCAATTGGTGTTGAAGAGAGGTCATGTTTTCTTCATGGCATTTGGACATTTTCGTCATCATTCGCATCAATTTATCAAGAGGACTTAGGTACAAGAAATTAGGGTTTTAGTCACAATTAAAAATCATGATCAAATGTCTGTCACCAATTCTCCCTTTCCTAGTAGTGCTTGATGCGTGTTCTCTTTGAGGTGCACAAGGACCTGATGGCATATTTGCCACATGGTTATACTGGGCCCTTGGGATGATGGGTGCGGACGATCACATTAGTCCACCCGTGGGGTTTTGGCACTGCGGGTTACTGGACCATGAGAAGTTAGGTTGATTTCGCCATCCTGGGTTATAAGTAGCAGAGAACGGGTTGTTCCCTAGGGCACAAGCGTCTTCTAAGCCAAAAGATGAGTCCGCATGTGTATATGCATCCGAGCACATGGAGGCTTGGTCCTCCATGTCAAAATACTGGCACGCAGAAGCCAAGTCCACGTTGCTCACTAAATCGCTCGGTGCAATACTTGGTAAGGATGGTCTCACAGGATTCTCGAGAATAAGCTTGGCATGGAAGGATTAGGGTTGCGACGAAGTGATGGTGTGGAGGTGTTTGCCATAGAGCAGGCGGGGTTGGCCAGAAGCTCGTCTAGCTTCTTATGCATGATGGAGAATTCATCCAATTTTTGTGCAATTAAGTTAAGATTTGTGGATGAATGGAGGGTCCTGTGCCAACTTTGTGAACATTGCAGAGCATGCTGGTACGACTAAAGGTCACAATGGAGGCATTGTTCATTGAGTTCTCACTCATGCTTTCAAACAATTCAAATGCTCCATTCTCGTCTTTATTCATAAAATTTCCTCCATAGGAAGTGTCGGTGATATGTTGCAAAGTCTCGTTCAGCCCATCATAGAAGATTTGAGCTATATACCACTTTGGAAGACCATGGTGAGGGCACTTCCTTAGGAGGTCATTACACCTCTCCCAAGCCACATGAAATTGTTCACCGTTTTGTTGCATAAGTGAAGTTATGGCCCGACGAAGTGCATCGGTTCGCCCGATTGGGAAGAATTTCTTCAGAAATGCTATGAACATCTCTTCTTAAGAATGGATGGGTCTCCCAAGAGTGCACAACCATTACGATACTTTGTCACACAATGAAAATGGGAACATTTTCATGAGGACTATTGATAACCCGATGTTTCTTGGTTTAATAGTTTCTGCCAATCGGGTTAAGTCTTCCAAATGAAGAAAGGGATCTTCACTTGTAAGACCATGGAAGTGGAAATTAATCTAGCCAATGACATTAGGTTTTAAATCAAAATCGTCCCTGCCCATGGGAACCCGAATTTGTCCAATGGTCTCCATAACAGTGGGATTTTGATAGGAACTAAGAGACCTGGGTTCCTCCCTTTCAGGGGGAGGGTGATTCATTTCCTCCAATGTTTCCCTTATGGCCTCGATTTGTTCATTATACAGTGCCATTTGGGCTTAGAGGCAGGTTATAGGGTCTACGGCTCCACCACCACCTGGTGGGATTGGAGTGGGGCGGTTTGCTCCCTCGGGATTTGGGGGTGGGCGTGTAGCCATGTTTACAGAGGAGGAGGATGATTCACCAGTTTCTTCCCTTCTGGAATTATCAAACAATTGGAACAATTCAAGGTTTTGTGACCTCCTCCCAACCATGCACTACCGCAGAAGAATTGGGGAGATGAGAAGGGAAAGGGGATGAGAGAAACAATGCTGTAAGGATACACTTGATGACAAATCAAAGCAATTAATTTCCTAACCTCTACAATGTGCCCTTAGACCGAAAGATCTAAGTTACCTACTATCACAACCTACGGAACCAAATGAGAGCACCACGGAACCATCGAGCTAGATTGAAAGGTCGTTTGCCCCAGTCTTAGACACCTGATAGCCTGCAGGAACCCACACCTACACGTAGGTGCTACAAGTAGGTAATTTGACCTCCAATCCTTAAGAGGGGTCAAGTTGCTACCAGTTTTAATTTCGAGGCTTAGGATCAAGTGCTCAAGGAATGTGAAGGGTTTTGTATGCGGGTAATGCCCAAGTGCATCGATTTTAAGAGTGTGTAAATCAAGCATGCAATGGGGAAATCTCCCCGAATCGAAGTTTAAGATGGTGAATGGCTTTTAGAATTACAACCTCAAGTAGTATGGATTTTATGATTTCATTGAATTACCAATTCAATCAGCCTTTGGCTTTTCATAAAATACAAGTTCTCTATGCCCAAACAACCCTTCTTCAATTTGATTTGGTTAATGCATCCTACAATTCAAATGGGCCCCTAATTGGAAATTTCTAAGTGTGGATGCACGAGTCTATTTTAATTCAATGTTAAAGGGAGCCAAAGCACTTTAATTCAAGTGCTCCCAATAAGAAAAATGATAATGCACACAAGACTCAACCACCAAATGATGTAAAGAAAATGAAAATGTTGGGGTTGAAATATTCAGCATCAAATCTAAGGCAAATCTAAAGTCGTGGTGGGGTTGGAATCAACTTAATTCCAAGCCTCCCCACCAAAATGTGATCCCGAAATGCTAATAAATGAGGCATGGAATGATGGCAATAAATCAATTTTTATCTTGCCTCTAAGATGACTTCACACAATGAAATTGCCAAGAACCAAGATTCTTGGATTTTCGCTATGTGAAGTTTGTTGGGGCGGTGGGGATAATAGCAAAAATCAACAAGTGGATTTTAGTCCACTTGCCCCAAGAAATTCCCAAGAAGTATTTATTGGTTTTATTTTTATTATTATTATTTTTTTCTTTTATTTTTTTTTTAAGATGACAAGATGACCTAGGTTACTAAGATGAAGACACCTACCTCCTTAGCAACGTGGGCGAAGCTCCAATGCATCATCGGAAACTTCACACTCTCGAACCTACCTTGGATTTACCCACGTCTCTGATCTCCTCTGCATGTCTCCTCCTTGCAATAGGTACACCTGCACATAAACAAACAAAATAGTCGTGAAGAGAAGGGTGGGAGAAGAGAAAATCAAAGGAAGAGAGTAGAAACTTACTCCAAATAGCGCGTCCCTGGCAACGTTACCAGAAAAACATGTTGCATACTTGAGTAGGCTTATTTAATATGGTGATGTTATTGTTGAAATCAATATAGTGAGTTAACCTAAATTGAATCTACACTAGTTTCACAAAAATTTTTACCTGGCCTACTTGATTTTATCTTGGTCACTTTTAGGCCCAGGGTCGATCTCTAGGAGGCAAGAATTAAGAGATTAAGAAGTTTCTATGCCTTTCCTAGAATGTATCTATTCCTTGCATTTATTATGTTTTTGGTTTCTTTTTTTGCTTTTAAGATTTTTATGATAATGTTGTTCATGAGGCACACCCTCAAAAAATGAAGTCATTGGCCTTGAGCAAAATTGTCCTTCGCTTGAAACCAACTTTGGGTTCCAAAATTGATCATGTCACTCACAAGATAGAGTACATGCAAGACAAGAGTTATCTTTTCTCTTTTATACTTTTTTTTTTCATCTTTTTAATAGCAAGAATAAAAGACAAGTGAAAAAAAAATAAAATGCATGGAAAGAAATGAAAAGAAATACTTAGCTTAGGATATGTATATATCTCTACATAATAGATATATAAGTAGATGTAGAATTAATATATAGTTATATAGATACTATATAAAAAGGGGTGGAGATGGAAATGGGGATCGGATGTAGCATGGTGTCAAGTTAGCCCACGTCTAGCAAGATGCAACCAACAAGACTAAGTGTCGCATGGAGTGTGGAGCGGATGGTGTGAGTGTGGGTGAAAGCGCTTGCTTTGCGCAGGTATCGGGAAATATTAGCAACTGGTGCAAATATTTCCGCGATACAATGCGTGGCGAAGGGGTGAGTGCACGGGTATGTGGGTGGGAGACGTAAGGTGAATGTGCGTATGGGAGAATGTGGATATATGTATATATAAGTATATATGTATATATATGTATACGTATATATATATCTATACATATATATATATAGATATTTATGTATATATAGATATATAAGGGGGTCAGAGTGTGAGCGTATATATATATGTATGCGTGTAGGTGTGTGAGTGTTTGTGTGTGAGGAGTGAGTGCATGTGTGAGTCAGGCTATGTGTGTGAGTGAGTGAGAGGTTTAAGTCGTCTGGAGTCAGCGGGTGTCGTCTGGTGAGTGAGGTGTGCGAAGCCCATGTGCACGCAGAGAGAGAGAGGAATGCGCAACGCATAGGTAGAGGGGCGACACTGAGGTACATGCAGTGGATGGCTTCACCATGAGCTAGCACGCAGGGGAGGTTGGCGCGCAGCATGCGAGAACTGGGAGAAGAGAGGCACGGATGGACATTGGAGGGGTGAGGCGCGGGCGATTGACTGGAGCAGGTCACGCGAGGAGAGAGAGCACCCGAGTCACCGAATAAGTTAGAAGCCTTCCGGTTGCTCACTGTAGCCGTGTAAGGTCACAGCTACAGTGCCGAGGGCAAAAGGCAACCGGCTGAGCTCACGATCACTGGTTGGGCAACGCGTATAGGCGCGCGACAAGGGCTACGCAGATTGACGAAGGAGGCACGCGAGGAAGTTGGAAAGCATGCACACATGCACGAAAGGAGGCCTGAGGCACGTGGTGGCGAGTGGCGGTGGTTGGCGTATGCACATAGTGTGGTGCGCGAGCTTCAGAGTTAACGCTATGCACTAATGGTGGAGGTCGAAGAACCAGAAAACAAAAGGAAAAACATGCAAATAGTAATAATAATAATGAAGTAAGAATCCACCACGCCCACCTGTTCACGAAGGAGCTGGGCGGTGGTGGAGCTCATAGTGGGGTCTTGAGACCACTGTGACCTCCTGCACAGAGTGTGCCTCTTCTCAACTTGTGAGAAGAGGAGCCATGTATGGAGAGGAAGAGGTGATGGGAACACCATCATGAGCCATAACTAGCTCATTTTGGCCCAATTGAGTCAATAAATGCTCCTATATAACCGCTAGAGAATCATAACTCACTTTATAACCATTCTGAGAGAAAAATAAGAAACTAGGGTTAAAATTACAAATTTACCAGCTTACCATGAATGTAGTACAACCATGGGTTTTCTCAAGGGTTGAATAAAGGTCAAATGGTCTTAATAGGATAACAAGTGGGCTAGATTAGACAGAAAAGGCTTTGTGTGTGTTCTGAGAATTAAATGACTTTTGAAACCTTAAAAATAAATCCACTTAGTTAACTAAGGCTCTGATCAGGATAAAATTCACTTAAACCCTCTAAAAATCATAGAAAAATATTCTTTAGGGTTTAGTACCTTCAATTTGACCATCAGGACCCATCTTGACCTAAAATGGAATCTCAAACGGATATTTGCCCTAACTTGGGTTTTTACATAAAATACCTAGTCAAACGTGTTCAAAACCATAATCCAACTTCACCATTGGATTCCTTGGGTCCAAATTAGGTGTGTACCAAAATTTAGACCCAAGATGAACTTGTCTTGACCTAGTTTGCAAAAAAGGTATTGTCTGATTACATTTATATCCCCAACTTTCAAAAATCCTTGCATATAGCCCCTTAACTTCTTCGTCGTCTTCACAACAAGGTCCCTCCACTACTATCGTGGAGAAAACCTACTCCGGTGACCTTTGACAAGGTATTTCTCCTTGATTGCTTGGAGAATTCTTCCAAAATTGGAAGGGAGATTCTCTGAGAAATTCTCTCCAGTGTGAACCCATCCATACACCCTGATTCTTTCCTAATCTCTCATGCGAACGCATAAGAGATTTGGGTATCTAGAAAGCTCTCAAGTCTGGTGACCTTCCAAGCTTGGGAAGCTTGCTTCCGAAGCTCTAGCCGCCCCACAGATCCTTCTTTAAAGAAGCCCAGATCCTCCCGAACTCCTCACGCTCGAATTCAGTCGTAAATCCTCTCAAATTCCTCCCTCTCTCACGACCGAAGGCTCCTTGACGTCCGACGATCCCCTTTGCTCTTTCTCATCGTTCGTTCGCCATACCTACGGTGGATTCCTCCTTGTTCTTCTTCGTGTCTCGACATACCAGTAGACACTACTTCCTCCTTCGTCCTCGCTGTTCCTACCTCACCGGAGCCGCCTTCATCTCTGGTGTTGGCCACACCACACTCGATGCCATCGCTGCCCCATCGTCCATCGACCTTGTAGCTAAGTCCCTTATCCCCTCTACTTTCTTTCTTGCTATTTATCTTCCAAATTCGACCACCGACAACCCTTCGTAACTCCATCATGGGCATCTCCGGTCACCCCCTCTGGCGCGGCCATCCCACCTCCACAGCCCACCAAAACCCTCACTGACCATCGCAAAACCTTTGACACACCTCGCTGATCATTTCCCCTCTATTCATTTGCCTCAACACTCACTCACACGCGCCCCCGAACACACCCACTCACACGCACACAGTTTGACCTAGCTACTCACAGCCACTGTCGCACCACGCCTCCACCACCACCACGTTCGCCATGCTTCGGCAATACTGCCTGAGTGCTCTAACGTGGCTGAGAGGCCGTTTAGCTATTTTCAGGTACTAGACCTTGTCCGCCATTGGCGAGCAAGCTTCCAGCTTGCTTGAAGCTGCCTTAGGTGACGCTACGCCCAGGTTGAAGTTCTAGGATGTGAGGAAGTATCTCGCGCATAAGCCCAAGTCCTTAATTGAAGATGTGAGCCTTGCGTCTTGCTGCAATTGGAAGGAGATCCCCTACTGCAGACATGCGATGGAGGAGGGGCGCGGATAGTCTCACATCAGAAGTTGTTGAAGCCGCGCACCTGCATAAATTGAAAAACTGACAGTAGCTCTTCGCCTCAGTTCATGGGGTGAGGTCCCTCTCACTTGATCACCTGACCTCGTCTGCGACACCTACCTGCAGACCTGGTCGACCCAATTACCTACTCGACCTGCACTCCTCGCTCACCACCACACACCGGTGATCCTGGAGTCGGGTATGCACTAGGTCCGATTACCCGACCGACTGTGGCTCTGGGAGAGCGAGACTGAAATAGAAAGAGAAGAGAGGAGAGTTACGCGAGGGAAAGGGGGTTTTTGCCCTGAGAAATTTGGCTCCAACACTTAGTCGGATTCTGAAGAGGAAAGTCAGAGAAGGAAGAAGAAGAAGAAGAGGATTGCAGGGCTAAAAGCAAAAGAAAAAGAAGAACAGGTGAAGGCCTAAGGAGAACAGAAGAAGAAGAAGCAAAGAAGGTCCAGAGAAGAAGAAAGCTTAAAGAAGAAGAGCATAAAGAAAGGGTCAGAAAAAGAAAAGAATAAGGAAGGGGCACACAGATAAAGAAAAGCAAAAGGAGTACTGTAGCAAACGTCATTTAAGACGTCTGGTTGCAAAATCAGACGTCTAAATTCATACTCCCTCCTTTAGTAAATTTGAGTAATTAATCTATATAGACTTATAATTGGTGATTCATATCACCATTATTTTGTCTAAAGTTCTTTTTACTCTTCATATACTCATATGCTCTACATTGCAAATTAGTTTTTGAGTAATATTTTGTGCTCAATTTACATTAATTGTTGAGATTAGTATGTGAATTCTATTTGCTCCCTGCGTTCGACCTCAGAATCTTTTCGAGTAATAAAAATTATATTTGTTGGAACGCTATTTTATCTATACTGCAACGTGACATTATTTAAAACACTGATTTAGCGTGGCAAATATTTTGGTGTTGTTGCCGGGTAGCAACACCTAATTCACCACTATTCTTTGCCTTATTTGATTCTATTTTTGCACTAACTTGCCCTATTTGCTTTATTGTGATTTTGCGAGGTACTTCATGAGGAGATCTTCCACGCAAATCAATCACTCCAGGGCAGGTAACCTCTCTATTCTTCCCTAATCAACCTCCTAATCTTTGGAAATGAAAAAGGAAACAATCAATTAGGAATCACCTGCCTTATTTTTCATAGTAATTATCAATGAAAACGCAAGTTTCATGATTTGCGATTTTTTTTTTCAAATCTCATTGAAGTTGAAGTGATTCTATTTAGAGATCCTACCCCAAATTTCCTGTGCCTATTAGAGACTATGCTTAATTTCTAATCTTCTTGGACTACACACTTCTTGTTTGAAGTCCAAGGAGAACATTTTTGAAGATCAAATTGGACTTGGAAATAGAACCAATTGGGGTTTCAATTTTTAGGGTTTTGGAGTGCTAGTTCACATTTGCGTGCATAAAAGATAACAAACCTACCCGCATTTGTGTACTACCCAAGCCCTTGATTAAAAAGATCTAATCAATAAAAATCCTAAAATCAGGCTCAAAATTCACTTGAACCCTAAAATCCTTGGACCTAATAACCTGCGTGTCAAATTAGGGTGATTTCTAGGTCTTGACATAGAGTTCATTCTGCTATCTTCAGGGCAGGTCAGGTAAAGTTGGACTACATTGTAGGCCAACCAACCTCCAAATTAAGTCACAAGTCAAATCAACTGCTAATTCAAGTAAAAACAAAGGCACAAATTAGGACATAAAACTGGTAGACTTAAGAGGTCAAGTTATCCATTCTGGTCTACCTTGATCCACAGTGACAAGGAAGGTCGGGTGGGGGAAACCTTGTAACCCGTGGGGGCGCTCTACGGTGTAGGGGTCATTGCGGAACTCTCCCTTCCTAGCTACCCAGGTAATTCTCAAGTGGACGACTTTCTGATCCAAGGGTATCATCCGCCCCAAACCTCTATAGTCATCCAAAATCTTTGGGTTCCTTGATTGGGTCAATATCACATCCAGTCCCTCATCCCTTCTATTTAGAGCACACACACAGATTTTCTCAGGAATCTTTTTCAGATCTAATCAATTTCGATCTAAACTTGAATTTTGATTCTACATCTTGATTCCACCATCTGATTCAAAAATGTAGCTTGGCTACTTAGGAAAAGCATTGAAGAAACCTGAATATCAAAGATCCATGAAAGATAGAATGGTTGAGGATTCCCTTAGATTTTATGAGATTGATTAGAAAACCTCAAACCCAATTAAAGACATTCAGGTTAATGTATCGACAACAATAACCTTCAATATAAACTGTGCCCAAGTAATTGTAACACAAGTAACAAATGGGTCCACCCGAGATAATCTCATGATAGGATATATTGAGTTAGAGAAATTACATAACTTTGAGCATCTCCAATACATGACAAATCCTGTACTTTGGGAAAGACACCAAGATGATCTTGAAAAATGGGAGGAAATGATAAAATTATTAAAGCAGAAAATCGATAAAATATACCCGTACATGTCCCAAATAGTTAATGAAACATCTTGGAATAATACTAAGGATCTATTTGATTTCCCAAATCTCGGGTTTGAGACACAAGGTTGTTGTGGATTCCCAACCCAGATGGAATATGATATGCCTGATCTTAAAATAGGTTGGGAGGTCCCAATTGCAGGAGAACATGATTTTGAGCCAGCCCTAAAAAACCAAAACCCTAGTTCGCCAAGAATAGAATTCCTAGACTCCTGTAATAATGAGATGAATCAGAACCTCTAGAGGGTGTAAATCCCGCCTCTTACTCTGATAAGGTGACCCTCAAAGGCAATTTTGACCTAGATTCTAGTTATTCAACCAACATCCTTAGCCTAGAATATGGATCTGAATCTTCTTCGGACAATTACAAGGCCCCGTATGACGAAAATCAAAGTTTGAATTGGGATTATGATTCTGGGCCTTTATTTGATGAATGTACCTCTCCAACGTACTCAGAAATACAAATTGATTTTTCAGAAGTCACGCCAATCTACGATACAAAAATCGAGGAGTTGGAAGAGTAGGGTTTTGATTGGGTCTTTCCTTCAAGCCTAGAACTCGAGCTTAGACCTAATAATGACATCCTTTTGAGCTCAGAATCTGAGAATAGGCTAGACCCAAGTCAGGCTGCTAAGTCTACATCTTGTGATTTATTCTATGGTGGAACCTCTAATCTTGAATCAAATTTAGAACTTGATTCTCGCAAGTTCTCCGACGATTTCGAATCTTACTATGTTTACGGAGAACCATTGTTTCCTGACAACTACGAGCCAATCTAAAACCTCAGCACACATGATCCATTCTTCCACTTTGACTCTGAGGTCCTTGATCCTGAGATCACTGATTTAAATTCAGGTTCCATTGAGATGGAATCATTTCTTTTTTATCCTTAGGAATCAAAAATAGAAAATGCCAAGAGTGTCGACAATCCAGAGTTCAAATCTTTTCTTGACTCCGATTTCTTTCATCCTATAAACACTCTATAGGCATTTACCTTTGAGTTTGATGGCTACTATGAGGATTCTATAAATGAACCTACCTTTGAATTCTTACTAAAAGAACCCTCATATACAATTCTTATTAATGCCACCTTTTCAACATATGCAGAACCTTCCCAAACCTATTTTCAACCCCGACCCGCAATCGGACTCAATTTCTACTCTGATTCTCCTCTCAATCCGGTTGCAGATGATTCTCCTCCACATTCAAATCAAGTTTTGGACATCGATCAGACTACAAATCACGCCCCATCCTTCTCTGATCACTCCTGTAGGGTTCCTATATCCTCCACTAATTCCTTTTCATTTAAGGATCCCTACTCTGATCAGGCTAATTTGACTCAGCCAAACCCTAGCTATACACTTACATACCCTTTCGAGTTCCAATGTATATGGTGGGTTCCACATCTCTTGATCCACATCTATCAACCCACCAAATTGATTGGGTTTGGGCTGCATCATCAGCCTGTTGATCTGAACAAGCTCCTGGTTGGAGCAACCAGGCTTTTGATCAAAGTGCTTGTTCTATAAAACTCATCTTATTTAACCACTCCTTCTCCATACCATTTCCTGCTCGGCTGAAGGCATTGAATTTAGTGCTTATTAGGAGGCAACCCGTCATTCCAAAAAAACCCGAGATCTCTCTGATTATCCTTCTATACTTCACATCTATTGCACCCTGAGTTTGGTCTTAGAATAGTCGATCCCACCTTTGGTACACATGCTAGAGCTTGAAATCATCTGCAACAGTCATTCCCGACCCGTTTGCCTACCCGATAATTCTCTTCTAATTCCTGAACCCAAAACAGTTTCACACCCTCCGCTTACAATGAGGTCATTGTAAAACTTAGGCATGGGGGATGGTAAAATGCAAGTATACGAAAAATCAAAGTTCGAAAGGGTTCTCACAAAAAATCACATATTCCAAAAATACTAAAAAAATAAAAAAATTCTTGATAAAGAATAAAAATATATGAGAGGAAATTTTGATGATTTTGAGGAGAAAAAGGGGAGGAGTTAAAAATGTCAAAAAGGAGCACAATTTGAGAAGAAAAAGAAATAGTCATTAGTAAAAGATTAAGGAATTGACTTAGTTTTAGACCATATCAAGAGAAAGAAAATGAAAGGCAAAGAGTGCTAATGAAACAGAGAAAAAGATTAGTAGGAACACTGATTTTAGGCCTTTTGGGCTATAATCCTAGGCTTGAAAATTCAAGTATCCGCTAAGATCTAGATAGTCCTCAAGAGGTTGGGGAAAATGTGAAGCTTAAGTATTAAGTTTAAGGTTTAGGGATTATTCATCCTCGTTAACTGACCTCTAGTTTGTGGGACTCGGTAACCTAAGCACCCCAATCCACACACAATCTGGTTCAGTAAGCCTAAGTATCAAAATCATGCAAATGCATTTAAATTATTTTGAAAAAAGTCACCTAGATTAGGACTAGCTGATCAACACAAGTTGATTTGGATATCCTTTCCTGTGCGGAGAGGTGGGAAATTCCCCTCGAAGATGCGCAATAACATATCATCTCCTTGGTGCTTATCTCCTAGGATATCTATATATCCTACCAGTGGCATGTAAGCACCCTGTGCTAGCTCAGATGCCATGGGCGGCATTATCCCGAAATGTCGATTGCCAGGGTCTGGATTTAGCTACAAAATGCCATGGGCAGGATTATCTCGAAATCTCGAAAGCCAGGGTTCTAAGGGTTGCCATGGGGGGTGCTATCTCGAAACATCAATTTCTAGGGACACTGCAAGGATTGATGATGGGGACTAGGAATCTGATACAGACCATGTTGTGAAGCTAATCCGAAGCTAGAAATAAAAAGAAAAGAGAGAGAAAACTCTCCAAAAACAAAGAAAATTCCTCTATCTCTCTGACAAAAATGCACTACAAAATGAACTAAGGCTAAAACATGTTACAAGCACAGGTGCTTTAACCATGGAGTTCAATGAACCTTAAGATAGTTCCTGTGGGCCTTAGAAACCTTCACGGCAGACTGAAGCTAGAGCTGGTCAGCTCCAAATCTTGGTTGGTACTTGAGTACCTCTACGCCTATTATCGGCATTCTGACCTAATTTACAAAAGAAAGCACACATAAAAGCTTTTAAGCATCAAAAGATTTGATGGTCTTGAATCAAAGTTAATACCTTGAAATTTTGCTAAGGGACTAGCAAAAGCTAGGCATGGGGATCTTATGGGAACACCATCATGAGCAAAACTAGCTCATTTTGACCCAATTGAGTCAATAAATGCACCAACATAACCGCCAGAGAATCATAACTCACTGTATAATCATTCTGAGAGAAAAATGAGAAACTTGGGTTAAAACTGCAATTTTACTAGCTTATCATGAATGCAGTACAACCATGGGTTTTCTCAAGGGTTGAATAAAGGTCAAATGGTCTTAATAGGACAACAAGTGGGTTAGATTAGATAGAAAAGGGTTTATGTGTGTTCTGAGAATTAAATGACTTTTGAAATCCTAAAAACAGACCTACTTAATTAACCAAGGTTCTGGTTAGGATAAAATTCACCTGAACCCTCTACAAATCATGGAAAAATATTCTCTAGGGCTTAGTACTTCAATTTGACCATCAGAGCCCATCTTGACCTAAATGGAGTCTCAGATAGATATTTACCCTAATTTGGATTTTTTCATAAATTACCCAGTCAAACATGGTCAAAACCAAAATCCAGCTTCACCATTGGGTTCCACAGGTCCAAATTAGGTTTGTACCAAAATTTGGACCCAAGATGAACTTGTCTTAACCAAGTTTACAAAAAGGTTTTGTTTGATTACATTTATACCCCCAACTTTCAAAAACCCTTGGATATAGCCCCTAACTTCTTCGTCATCTTCACAACAAGGACCCTTTTCCATTATCATGTAGAAAACCTACTCTAGCGACCTTTGACAGGAGATTTCTCCTTAATTGCTTGGAGAATCCCTTCCAAAATTGGAAGGTAGATTCTCTGAGAAATTCTCTCCAGTATGAACCCATCCATACGCCCTGATTCTTTCCCAATCTCTCATGCGAACACATGAGAGATTTGGGTATCTAAAAAGGTCCCATGTCAGGCAACCTTCGAAGCTTGGGAAGCTTTCTTTCCAAGCTCTAGCCACCCCTCAGATCGTTATTTAAAGAAGCCCAGATCCTCCCGAACTCCTCACACTCAAATCTAGTTGTGAATCCTCTCAAATTCCTCTCTCTCTCACAGTCGAAGGCTCCTCGACATTCGGCAATCCCCTCTGCTCTTTTACATCGTCCGTTCGCCATACTTGCGGCGGATTCCTCCTCCATGTTATTCTTCGTGTCTTACTGTACCAGCAGATGCTACTTCCACCTTCGTCCTCGCCGTTGCTACCTCACCAGAGCCGCCTTCGTCTCTAACGTCAGCCACACCACACCTGATGCCATCGCTGCTCCCCTTCGTCCATCGACCTTCTAGCTAAGTCCCTTACCCCCTCTACTTTCTTCCCTGCTCTTTATCTTCCAAATCCAATCACCGATAACCCTTTGCAACTCCATCATCTCCATCTCAGATCACCCACTCTGGCGAGGCCATCCCACATCAACAGCCCACCAAAACCCTCGTCGACCATCGCAAAACCTTCCCCACACCTCACTGATCGTTTCCCCTCTATTCATTTCCCTCTCCATTGACTTACACGGGCCCATGAACACACCCAGTCACACACACACAGTTTGACCTAGCTATGCACTCACAATCACTGTCGCACCACGCCTCCACCCCCATCATGTTCGCCGTGCTTCAGCGATACTCCCTGAGCACTCTAACATGGCCGAGAGGCCATTTCAATATTTTCAGGTACTAGACCTTGTCTGCCATTGGTGAGAAAGCTTCGAGCTTGCTTGAGGTTGCCCCAGGTGCCGCTAGGCCCTGGTTGAAGTTCCAGGATGTGCGGATGTATCTCACGCATAAGCCTAAGTCCTCAATTGAAGGCGTGAGCCTCGCGTCTTACTGCAATTGGAGGGAGATCCCTAGCTGCAGACACACGAAGGAGGAGGGGCACGGATAGTCCCACATCGAAAGTTGTTGAAACCGCGCACCCGCATAAATTGAAAAAGTGACAGTACTTGTTCTCCTCAGTTCAAGGGGTGAGGTCCCTCTCACCCACTCACCTGGCCTCATCTGCGACACCTACCCGCGAACCTGGTTGACCCAATTACCCACCTGACCTGCACTCCTTGCTTACCACTGCACACCGGTTAGCCTGGACCCAGGTATGCTCTAGGCCTGATTACCCAACCGACTATGGCTCTGGGAGAGTGAGACTAAAATAGAAAGACAGGAGAGGAGAGTTACGCGGGGGAAGGGGGGTTTTCTCCCAGAGAAGTTTGGCTTTGACACTTAGTCAGATTCTGAAGGGGAAAGTTAAAGAAGGAAGAAGAAGAAGAGGATTGCAGGGCTAAAAGCAGAAGAAAAAGAAGAACAGAAGAAGAAGAAGAAGCAAAGAAGGGCCAGAGAAGAAGAAAGCTTAAAGAAGAGCATAAAGAAAGGGTCAGAGAAAGAAAAGAAGGAAGAGGCATACAAATAAAGAAAAGCAAAAGGGGTATTGTAGCAAACGTCATTTAAGACGTCTGATTGCAAAATTAGACTGATTTCATACCCCCTCCTTTAGTAAATTTAAGTAATTATTCTATGTATTAGACTTATAATTGGTGATTCACATCACCATTATTTTGTTTGAAGTTCTTTTTTGCTCTTCATATACTCATATGCTCTACATTGCAAATTAGTTTTTGGGTGATATTTTGTGTTCAATTTACATTAATTGTTGAGACTAGTGTGTGCATTCCATTTGCTCCCTGTATTCAACCTCAGAATCTTTTCAAGTAATAAAAATTGTATTTGTTTGAACGTTATTTCGGCTATACTGCAACGCAACATTATTTAAAATACCAATTTGGTGCGACAAACAAGAGGGGAAGAGATTGGTCAGCAATGAGTGGTGTGTGTGTTTCTGTGTGTGCGTAGGTCTGAGGGTGGAAGTGGAGCTATCTGAGGGTGGAAAGTCGTCTCCCCTATATGAGGGGAGGGTGCATGCTCTTTTATAGAAAGAGTGCACGCCTCTCCCCATGCAACTTGCACGAGGGCGACGAGAGGACGTGCACAGCAGCTGTGGAATAGAATATGTTAGGTGAATTTTCAATGCAAGCACTCAATGATGATGTTAATTATTGAGATGAGATGGAATTGAAGTGGATTGCATGGCCATTTATTCTCACTCTCTTCCCTTCTTTATAAATGCATGCAAGTGAATATTTACAAATGCAAGTAAGGCTATATAAAATGAATGGGTAATGCTAGGTAATAACATAAGATGCCATATTTATTGGTGTAGCTTGTTGTGCACTCACTTGCCACCCCTAAACAAATGGACAGGTAGAGATCTCCAATCGGGAGATCAAGAACATTTTGCAAAAGATGGTTAGGCCTAATAGAAAAGACTGGACTCAAAAGCTTGATGACACTCTTTAGGTCTACTGTACAACATACAAGAGGCCTATTGGTATGTCACCATTTCGTCTGGTTTATGGAAAGGTAGGTCATTTACCTGTCGAGATTGAACGTAGGGCATTTTGGGCAATCATGAAATGTAAACGTATTATAAGTTTGGCCGAAAAGACCAAGAAACTCCAACTATCCGAGTTGGAGGAGCTTAGAAATGACGCATACAAGAATGCCAGGATCTATAAGGTTAGGACCAAAGCTCTTCAGGACTAGTTAATTTCCTGCAAGAGCTTGGTCTTCCTCTTTGATTCTCGACTTAAGCTCTTTCCCGGCAAGCTTAGGTCAAAGTGGAATGGCCCATTCATCATTGATCAGATATTCCCAAACAAAGTCGAGATTTCTAACCCAAAGACTGGTGATGAGTCATGTTTCACGAATTAAAATCAGCATTTGGAGAACCCATCATCGTAGCTCACAAAACGCATCTATTAAATACAATTTATAACCGAAACTTCGAGGGAGTCCCGAGTCAAACACGGGGAGGCAACATTTACTTGTTTGGAAACCGCGCTTCATTTTATTTCTTTTTGGTATTTTGAGGTATTGTTATTTTTGTATTTTTGAAATAAAAAGACAAGCAAGATAAGTTCACAAAATGAGATGGAATAAGTACGATATATCATTCCAATGTTTATTACAATAATCTACGAAAACATAAAAGAGATAGGGGTAAGAAGAAATCTCCCGAATTGACTGTTCGACGAGACAACGGCACCTGGCAAAAGCATGGATGAAGGTGAGATGCAGGACGACGGAGGACTCCGGGTAGAGTAATGCTTCACCGAGGCTCTGGAATGGAGGTGAGGAGATGGAGGCGATCTTCTATCATAATGGAGGTGGGAGGACGGCTCTAAGGCAACCTATGAAGGTGGTGGGATGAAGGATGAATATTTAGTGGGACATAGGAATATTACATTAATAGGGGGCCTTTGGAGCTTGAAAGTAATCTCTAATGTAGCTTTTGTAGGCTACTAGAGCTTAGGAGTAGGTGGGAGTAGAGTAGGTAGAGATGGTTGTTGACGCAGCTAGATCATGTTTTAACAAATATTGCATTGTAATATAGACGAACTTTCCGCAAAAACAAATAAAGATTTATAACTCGAAAATCAGAGTATCCGAGGTCGAACACAGGGAGCAATCGAAGTACTCAAAAACTTGAGAACACAAATTTTTAAATAAGAAGAAATGACTAGTTCAATAGAAGTGGCATGAGAGTGATATAGAAAGAAATTGCTCAAGAAAAAAATGGACGTCTGATGCAATATCAGACGTCTTAAAGTATTTCCCAGACTCTTCTTTTGGTGATTTGCTCTGCTTCAGCTCCTTTTCTTCTCTTCCTTTGCTGCTTATGTTCCTCTTCTTTTTCCTTCTGTTCTTGATTTGCGGCCAAGGCCTGGCTTGCCTCCCCTACCCTTCCCGCACATCTCTCTCTCTTTGGATCTCTCTCTGGTTTGCTCTCCCAGAGCCAAGTTATCAGGTCGGATCGCGCACCTGGGTCCAGGCGCATTGGCATGGGTGTGGTGCGTGAGGAGTGCTCAGGAAGGTGTCGGGTTGGGTCACGCTAGATCCGCGTGATGAGCTCACGGACGAGGCACTATGTTTAGGTGAGGGACCTCACTCCAAGTGTTATCGGTGACAACAGGGCAATAACACAAAATCAATATAAAAGACTCACGCGCTTTACAACTTACCGAGGTAGGACTATTGTTCCACGTTTCTTTCTCGCGTGCCCGCAGGAGTCTGTCCTCCAATTTTAGCACTGCTGGTCTCGCGGCGTCGCTTGCTGGGACAACTGGATTCGCAAGACCTTCCCAAGTTTGCTGCACCTGGAGCAAGAGTGCAGCTTCCTCGAGTCACCGCTAATGGCGGCCGGAGCTCGAAACCTTCCTAACACAAAAAGGGCCTTGCGGCTCGATCAGATCATAGGCGGACCTTCGCCATGTCACAGCGAAGGTGAGGTAGTGGTGGTAGGCCGCCCCGAGGTAGTGGTGGTAGGCCGCGGGGCGGCCTAGGCATGTGTGCCTAGGTCGCTTTGTGGTCGGACTGATGGGTTTGATCGTGGGGTTGTTGTGGTGGTGTAGAGGGTTTGTGGATGAGTGGAGGTTATTCAGTGAAGCATGGCAGAGGTTATGCGGTGGATGGCGAGACGTGTGGGGCTGCAGAGTGACGGGAGCGTCTCGCTGAAGGGTGGCCGGAGATGAGGAAGGTGGCGGTGGATAGTGACGATCGATGGGCGGTTGTGTGAAATAAAGTGAGGGAAATGAAAGAGTGGAAGATGGGGAACTTATCTGGATTGTTAGGAGTGAAAGGGGACAGCGGAGTCAGAGGGCTCTTTTGTGCCGTCGTCGGAGAAGACAACCCTGAGGAAGATTACAGCGACGAGGAGGAGGTCAGGGAGGCGTGCACTTGGTGTGGCACGACGTGGGAGGATGAGGCGGAGTGAACTCTGCTACTGGTATGGCAGCAGAGTGACGAGAAGGAGGAGAGGTAATCGCCAGAGCTTGTGGACTTCTTGGCCGGAGAGAGGAGAGATGAAGTTTGGAGGGTTCTATGGCTAGAACAAGTCTGAGTTAATCGCAGAGGGTCGGGGATCCTTTTACAAGTGCTGGCCGAGCTTCTGGTGCGTGGAGGGCAAGCCTTCAGCCACCGTCATCTCACCAGAGAAGGAAGGTAGTTGGGATCCCAAATCTTTCGTGCGTTTGCACGAGAGATTGGATAGAAATCAAAGATTGTGATCGAACTCAGATGGAAGGGGATTCCTCGGAGAATCTCCCTTCCAATTCTGGGAGGATATCTCTGAGGGATCAGACAGTATCCCCCTTGCCTTCCTTGCCGGAGAAGGATTCCTCCCCATTAATGGTGGAGGGACCTGATTGTAAGATTTGCAAGGAATCTAGGGGTGTTTTTGTGATGGTTTTCAAAAGATAAGGGTCAAAATGTAATTGGGTGTACTAATTTGCAAAGTAGGTCAAGATGACCTCCCCTTAGGTCCAAATTTTGCTACAAACCTAATTTGGACCTAAGGAATCTAATGGTAAAGTTGGATTTTAGGTTTGACCATGTTTGACAAGACATTTTGCACAAAAACCCAAATTAGGTCAATTAATGAGCTAGGACCCCAGTCTAAGTCAAACTAGGTTCCAAAGACCAAATTGAATGTTCTAAACCCTAGGGGATATTTTTTCATGAATTTTAGAGGGTTTACTTGATTTTTATCCTGAACAGAACCTTGTTGAATTAAGCGGGTCTGTTTAAGGGTTACCAGATGTCATTTAATTCCTGGATTGCACATGAACCCATTTCTGATTGAATCAACTCACATTTTATCTTATTTAGACCATTTGACCTATGTTTTGTCTATGAGAAATCTTGTTTATGTACTGCAATGGTAAAATTACAGTTTTACCCTTTATTTCATGTTTTCTTCTCAGAGCACTCATTCCTCCAATTAAGCCTTTTTCTAAGTTATGCAGGAGCTTTTATTCTCTTTCTTGGATCAAAATGAGCTAGTTAGGGTTCATGATGAGGCTCTCATCAATGGAGAAGAATGAAACTGTCAGGGTCCTTTTATAGTGGAGGGAAGAGGAAGAAATTCGTGTAGAGGGCTGTAGTGACAACTACAAGCATTACTAAAGACCCTTGCAGCTGTCGCTGAAGATTGCACCCCCACCGCTCACGCCAACTGCTATATTCGTGCCTACAAGCAATTAGTGATGGCTGCAAACAACACTAAAGGCCACCTAGGCCGTCGCTGAAGGTTGGCTCCAACCAAGCACATGCCTGCTCATAACTACTGGCGTGCACATCACACGGCCATGTCGTGCGCGTGCACTGGAATGCGTTGGATGCTGCTGCACACTGCCATGCTGTGCACGACACCCTTGTGCGCGCATGTGGCCATCTCTAATTAGCGAATTTGGGGGCCACAAGTAATCGAACTCACGCCCCTCCCTTGGAGGCTAACATCCCAACCAATGTGCTTTGGTCGAGGATTGTCACAAGGAGAAATTCTTGAGGCTATGGCATGGAGGATTTCTCACTGTTAGATGATGATCCAACGGTTAGGATTCGAAGGTGAAGATGATGAGGGAGCGCCAATAGCCATTGATGGCCGGTGTTGGGTGGCCGAGATGAAACCACATTGCGCCATCTGAGCCATCCACCTTCTTTCTATTGCAGAGGGTGCCACGGTGCTTCAATTGAGGTGATTTTTGTGATGCTGGGTTGCGATTGTCGCTTCGGATCCATCCGTACAGTCAGATTTTTCATCCGAAGCCTATGAAGATGTCACATTTCCCTCCTGGTTGTTGATCTTCCTAGGATCGCATAAGCTGATATGGGATTCCACTTAGGATGATCTCAAAGGTGTTGGACTCTAATCATCACCCTGATCAGATCCGTACATTCAGATCGTCAATCCGAGACCTTGAAATAAATCTCCTTCTCTCCTGGCCATAAAAAGGACGTAATTAACTTAAAATATACACAACTACTCTAAATGCAGGATGATGCATGCTATGCAATATTTATAACATGAAATGCAAAGGTAAGCCTAGGATCATGCATGAATTGGCATTTTATCCTCAATAGTTGTCTCTACATCATACCCCCTTGCCTATCTTTTTCTAGTCCCTAGCAAAATTAAACTATATGTTATGTATAAAAGTAGAATTAGGATTTGACTACTTAGGCAAGATTTGTTGATTGCTTTAGATAATCTCAACCCCAAGACCTAGTTACAAAAAGTCGATAGTGCCTGGGTGTCTGCCAGAATGCAGACGGCCCAAGCCCTCGTCTTATTTGAAAACAAGAGAAGATACAATTTTTTTGTTTTTTCTTCTTTTCTAATTTGTTTAGATTTTTTTGAGTTTGAGAGTTTCGAGATAACTTTTTACGGCTACCAAACTCTCCCAAGACTCAAAAAGTACTCTAAGTGCTAAGCATCTTGTGAAAAGAGTGAAAGACTCACTAGGTGGCCATTAAAATAGACTTTTGGTTTCTACGACCCTAGGTGACCTTAAAAGTTTCTGCTTAAAGGTTTATCTTTTCTAATGGTAGCTTTCTCCCTATTTTATTTTTTATGGGGTCAACACAAGGGCAAACCCAGTGTATATCTCCCTGATTTATTCTACTTTCCTGCTCCTTCCCTAAGTGTTTTGGGAATTATTGTGCATTTTTGTGAGCTAGGCTCTAGACAACTAGCCAATGGACTGTTACCCATGGCAACTTGCCAGCCATACTCATGCGGTGAAGTGTGATTTTATTTTTATCTTTTTTATCTTTTTTATCTTTTTCTTTTTACTTTTGAGCATCATTTTTTTTTCTAAGTAGATGGCTTCCTAGATCTAAGATTTACCTAGAAGCAGTAGAATGAGTATGGTCATGTAGCTTGGCTCTGGACAATTGGCCAATGGGCTGATACCCACAACTTGCCATCCATAATACCCTAGAAAGTTCATTAGCTACCCAATTTTCAAAGAAACCATCGAAAAGTGAGTGTAAATAGTGTGTAGATGCTTGACTTATAGTCCCCTCAAATCAGAGGGTAGGCTGATAACTCATGTACTTGTCACCCCAATTTATTAGCCAAATTAAAATAAAATTACTTGGTCCACATTCGAGTGGACACCTGGACTAATTAAGCCTGAAGACCTGAAGAGTCTAAGTATTCAGGTCCCAAAGCATCAATTCCTAGAGTTCGCAACACCTAATGCCTAACTTCTCTTCTCCCAATTCTATTTTTTTTCTTTTTTTGTCTTTTTGAATATTCAATTTTTAAAAAAAAAGTAAAAATAAAAGTCAAAGAAATTCTATAGAGCTAATGAAATTATTTTAGGATTAAGTATTCACCCCCCATGCTTAAATGATGCAATGTCCTCATTGTAGAGATAAAGACATGAAATGGGTGAAATAACATAATATCACCTGAGTTTCGTGACAATCCAGTCAACTCTGCAGAGAACGTCGAATATACACACATGCTAAATTTATTGCCTTTAGCTAGGCATAAAATACATATAAGGAAGAAATGAAGAATTCACAAGTGCAGGTCAGAATCAAATAAAAATATTGATCCTCAAACTCACAAATAGAAGATGTCCATAGACGTGGACCATATTATGGTGCAAACCCATGCCCTATGGTCGAATAGTTCTTAAGTTCTGGATGAAAATCACCCAGAAGATATGATTATTGTGCTTGCGAGGCCAGGTCTGCAGTTTGGTGGTGTGCAACCCAAGACTAAAGTGGCAGACAAAGGGTAGATCTGATTCACTCAACTCGGGTGTCCACTTAAACTTCAGCTCATAAAGATAGTCAATTATTCTGAGCTTGGGTTGCACATGAAAGATATCATGAGGGTCTTGGTAGAAAGTACGTGGTTTCAGGTCAATAGGTACCCTTAGATCCAAAATTGTAGTTCCCTCAGAAGTAGCTTCCTAGATTTTTATTTCAAACTTCCTATCCTCAAAGATCAAGGTTTCTGGGACCTCCAGACCATTGTACACCCCACCCAAAATACTCAAGTCCAACAATTGTGGCTAAATCAGGATTGGCTTGGGCATAATGATTTCAAAAGTCAACTCTTCGGGGTGCGAATGAGGAATGGGGCCACTAATTGAATCATCAGGATTTGGATCCTCCAAGTTAACCCAAACTGAATCAAATTCATCTATTATCAGGATATCAAATTGTTCATCAGATTCCTCAGAACCATTTGTCTCACTAAAATCATCTTCCTTATTCTCAAGTGAGACTTCACTAAGAGATTCTTCACCCTCTAAGTCAAAGAATACTTGATCCGCATTTATATGTCTCAAAATCAAATGTCATTTCATGATCTAAGGAGACATATGTTTCTTCGTTCCCTGGCTCAGGGATCTCAAGTGAAAAAATCGGTTCATCCTGAATCGGTTGCTCTAGACCAACCTGTTCATCCCCAGCCTCAGAAAATGTATCCCACACGATAGGCACCTGAGCAGGTTCAGACATTGGCTCTCCTGAAGAGGGCTCATCTTGAGAATCATCCCAAGACTACACTAGGGCGACCATGAATTTCATCTTCAATCTCAACAATTTCCCAAGTAGAAACTCACCCAGGCCCCTATCCCTAACATGTTGGTGCAAATCCAATAAAGATCTATTTTGCTCATCAATCATTTTTATCATAGGCTCCAATGCTTTAGTGCATGGAGTTGGCTGAGCTTCTAAAGATTAGATGGTGTTCCTCAAGTTAGCCAACACCCTGTCTTAGACTTGGTTCACTTGAATCGAATGGTTTGGTTCAAGATTGGGTGGATTTGGGTTCATTCTAGGGGGGTCAAGATATTGAGGTTCTCGGGTCCCTCCTTGGTAGTAGGTCATTTCAGGTTTCTCAAAGAATGGTGGTGACCTATATTCAGTGGAATACTGGGGAGGGCGGGTGTTATATGTTGGTGTAAGGATACTACGATCATCAATTTTGATGATAACAAAACACTTGTGTTTTAACATTTGCATTTGAGTTTCAGATTTCAAGATAATTGCAAATGGATACAAGTGTGAAGGACCTCAAAGCTTGCATCCATGGTGGATTGGAGGAGCTCGTTGGAGGAGAAGGAGCTTCGCGAGGAGCGAAAGCTTGAAGAAGGCATGAAGAGAAGAATAGGATAGATTCTCATTTCTTATTCTTTGTATCTTTATTTTATTGATCTTTATTTTCTTTCTTAGATGCATGTTAAAGAGCCTCAAAGTATCAACATAGTAGTCCTAGGAACACTTGCATAACCCAAGGATACTTATGTTTACCGTAGAGAACTTAGAAAACCTAAATTGGCTTCAGACAGTCTTTTCAGACGTTTAATCATAAAAGCAGACATCAAAATGTTGAATCAGATGTCTGATCACTTAGGTTGGAGTTGGTAGGTCTATCTGTTGAATTCAGACGACTAGCCCATAGTCTAGACGTCTTAGAAAATGTTTGATGTCTTAGCCAGACATCCAATTAGATGACCGTTGGCCTTAGCAACCTATTCTTAGAGGATTAACTTTAATTTGATTCCAGATGATCGACATGCTACCCAGACGTCTAATAAATAGACGTTTAGCCTCGTATGACGCCAAATCACTTGTGTCTGAGGTTATAGCCGTTAAACACTCTTGGGAATCAGTTCCCATAGAGTTATTAGTTTCCAGACAGCCAGACATAGTGCCAGACATCCTGCATGTCATCTGATGGTTTTACACTAGAACCTTGTTTAGGTCTGAAACAAGTCAGTAAGGGAACCCCTCTAGAATTAGACGTCTGACTTAGCTTCTAGACATCTTAAGAGTGACTTCCAGACGTCTGATGACCCTGTTAGAATCATTAATGATTCTGATTGCGGCTTGCCTTGCCTTAGGATGAACCCCAATGGCTATGGAAGCCTTCCAAGGCCTTCCAAAGCATTCCTTGGCCTTCCATAAATAGAGGAGTACTCTTGCCTTGCAAATACACTCCAAGCAACACATTTCCACATCTTTAGTGTCCATTTGATCTTGAGAAGAGGCCCTAGCTCTCCAAGCTTTACTTCCACTTCAAGAGAGCTTCATCATTGTTGTGCACCCGCTCTCCCTCTGCAGTTACGAGAGCGACGAAGTGCCATCGAGTGATTCAAGCACCTGCATCATCAAGCCGACGCACTTCCACCAAAGGGAAGATCCTTTACCTATAGTAGCTAGATTTAAATGCTTACTTTGTTGGCTCTATATGATTATTGTATTTTATCGTTGTTAATTGGTTGGGTATTAGCTTTGTGAATTCCCATCTCCTTCGTGAGACAAAAGCCTTCTCATGAAGAGAAGGGGTTTAAGGTACGCTACCCTCTGGTTCAAGTAGCGTGGTTGTATAGAGGTTGCACTACCCTCATTTTAAGTAGTACGCTAGTGGATTTTGATCGACTTGGTCTATCGGAAAATCCTAACTCGATAGCATTTGGTGGTGGTTTTCACCTAGTTTGGGTTTCCACCTAAAAATTACTTGTGCATATTGTATGATTGCTTTCTTTGTGAGATTACTTATTTTGTTTCCACATTTTTTATTTTATCACGCAAATCTCACCCCCTCCCATAGGGATTTACACTTGGTATCAGAGCAGGTTTCTGCTTTCCAGTTGTAATATCCGCGGAAGATCAATGGATGGGAGCATGTCCATGATCAGGATTTCTGAGCGGTAGTCTACCACCCATCCATCGTTCTTTGACGAGAGCAACTACCCCTATTGGAAGCTCAGGATGAAGACGTGGCTTCAAGCCAATGATTTCACTATTTGGGCTAGATGAGAGATGCTGTTTGACATCCTGGAGAAACCTACAGGAGGCTACTCGCAACAACAAATCCGTGAGATCTCTCTAAACGCAAAAAAATGAATGCATTGTATTGCACTTTGATCCTGGAAGAGTTCAACAAATTCTCTACAACAAATCCGTGAGCTCTCTAAATGCAAAAACAATGAATGCATTGTATTGCACTTTGAGCCTGGAAGAGTTCAACAAAATCTCTCAATGCGCCACTGCATATGAGATTTGGCACACCCTTGAGGTAACCCACGAGGGTACCTCTAAGGTAAAGTCTTCTATACTCAACTTACTTTCTCAAGAATTTAAATCCTTTTCCAAGAATACTAATGAAACTTTGAGTAACATGAACACTAGGTTCACTCTCATACTAAATAATTTGAAAGATTTAGGGAAGACCTTTATTAAGGGAGAGCTTCAAGGAAAGCTACTCCGTTCCCTTGGACCACAATGGGAACAGAAGGTTACTGCCATTGAGGAGGTGAACGAGGTGGAGGAGCTCAACATGGAGGATCTCTTAAGCAATCTAATGGCCTATGAGACAAAGCTGAAGCAGAAGAAGGATACATTGGAGTTGCAGCCAAAGAAGACCCTCGCCTTCAGAACTGCATCGGATAGCAAGGTAAGTTCCAATGATGAAGACTTTAAATTTTTACTTAAAAAATTTTCCAAGTTTTGTATGGATTTTAAGAGAGAAAAGAAAGAGAAGAAGGAGCAAGGTAGCCCGAGATGTTGCTACCACTGCAACAAAAAGGGTCATCTTTGACCTGAGTGCCCTCTTCTCAAGAAGGAGAAGAAGGAGAAGGAGAAGAAGTACTATAAGAAGAAGACATTCCAAGCAACTTGGGATGACTTGAGCTCAAAGTAGGAAGAGGAAGATCCTGAGAAGAAGAATGAAACTACTTGCATGGGTTTCATCGCCATCGTAAGCCATGGCGACCTCAACAATGAGGTAAACTTCGATTTACAAGATGACTTTGATGAGATTTTTGAAATTAGTAAGTCATGAAAGGTATAAAATAAAAACATTAAAAAGAAACTTAGCTTTCTAATATCTGAAAATGATAGGTTAGAAATTAAACTTAAGGATCTAGAAACTAATTCTAGTCCTAAGGATAATAACTTGTTAGAAAATAGAGACCTAATAAATGAAAATAGTAAATTGATTGAGGAAAATACAAGTTTAAAATTAGAAATTTCTAGTTTAAAAACAAAAATGCCCATTATAGAAAAAGAGCATGCATGCCTTAGGGAAGAATCAAATACCTTGGTAAAAAAATTGAATAATTTTTATAGCCCTAAGGTTGAGAAAGGATCTCCGTCAAGGAGACCCACTAACAAATCTTGATCTAAGCTAACTTGGATACCGAAAAGACAACTAGAATCTTGTTGTGTAGGTTATAAAGATTTCAACATCCATGATTGGACCTACAAGATGAAGAACGGTCAACTCGAGTTGGGAGGACCAAGGAGTAGACCAAGGAGGAAGACGAGAAGACCGATGAGATGACGAACAATAAACCAAGCTGTTGCGCGACAATTGCAAGATTTGAGACGGCGCCGATGCCCGGACCTCTAGGCTACGGTTGGGAACCCCATTTGGTTTGGCATCCACCTCCATTTGGGCCATTCTATTGGCCATGGTAGGTGAGGTAATCCCTTTTTCCCTATATCTTTATTCGTAGCACATAAATAGGGGGAGTTAAAATTGATGAAATATTTATCCATCATTAAAGGGGACATTTGAAAAATGACATAGTTATATTGCCTTTAGAAAGGGGGAGTAAATAATATAGCTATCCTACTTCATGGAAAAGATGAAATTAAAAGAGCATGTCCTAAGGGGGAGTTTAGGATAATTAAAAATTATGATACCGTTTTGATAATGTAAAAAAGGGGGAGGATTTTATTGATTATTTTTTATAATTTTGTCATCATCAAAAAGGGGGAGATTGTTGTTGCAAGGGCACCATGATCGTCAATTTTGATAATAACAAAACAATTGTGGTTTAACATTTGCATTTGAGTTTAAGATTTTAGGATAATTGCAAATGGATACAAGTGTGAAGGACCTCAGAGCTCATGTCCATGGTGGATTGGAGGAGCTTGTTGGAGGAGAAGGAGCTATGAGAGGAGCGAAAGATTAAAGAAAGCATGAAGAGAAGAATAGGATAGATTCTCATTTCTTGTTCTTTATATATTTATTTTGTTGCTATTTATTTTCTTTCTTAGATGCATGTTAAAGATCCTCAAAGTATTAACACAGTAGTTCTAAGAGCACTTGCACAACCCTAGGATACTTGGATTTTCTGTAGAGAACTTAGAAAATTCTAAATTGGCTTCAAATAGCCTTTTCAGACATCTAATCATAAAAACTGACGTCTGATAATAAACTTTAAGACATTTTAATGTTGAATTAGATGTTCGATCACTTAGGCTGGAGTTAGTAGGTTCTGTTTGTTGAATTCAGACAACCAGCCTATAGTCCAGATGTCTTAGAGGACGTCTGATGTCTTGGCCAGACATCCAATTAGACGACTGTTGGCCTTAGAAACCTATTCTTACAGGATTAACTTTAATCTGATTTCAGACGGCCGACATGCTACCCAAATGTCTAATAAATAGACGTTTAGCCTCGTATGATGCCAAATCACCTATGCCTGAGATTATAGCCATTAAACACTCTTGGGAATCAGTTCCCATAGAGTTATTAGTTTCCAGACATCCAGACCTAGTTTTAGATGTCCTGTATGTCGTCTGATGGTTTTATACTAGAACCTTGTTTTGGTCTGAACCAAGTTAGTAAGGGAACTCGTCTAGAATTATACATCTGACTTAGTTCCCAGATGTCTTAAGAGTGACTTCCAAATGTCTGATCTGTTTTGTAGATGTCTGATGATCTTGTCAGAATCATTAATGATTCTGATTACGTTTTGCTTTGCCTTGGGATGAACCCCAATAGCTATGGAACCCTTCTAAGGCCATCCAAAGCCTTCCTAAGCCCTCTATAAACAAAGGAGTACCATTGTTTTGGAAATACACACCAAGCAACACATTTCCACATCTTTAGTGTCCATTTGATCTTGAAAAGATGATCTAGTTCTCAAGCTTTAGTTCCACTTCAAGAGAGCTTCATCGTTGTTGCGTACTCGCTCTCCCTCTGCAGTTACAAGAGTGACGAAGTGCCACCGGGTGATTCACGCACCCGCATCATCAAACTGACACACTTCCACCGAAGGGAAGATCTGTTATTTATAGTAGCTAGATTTAAATACTTACTTTATTGGCTCTATAGGATTGTTGCATTTTATCTTTGTTAGTTAATTGGGTATTCACTTTGCAAATTCCCTTCTCCTTCGTGAGACAAAAACCTTCCAATGAAGAGAGGGGGTTTTAGGTACGCTACCTCTGGTTCAAGTAGCGTGGTTGTATGGAGGTTGTACTACCCTCATTTTAAGTAGTATGTTAGTGGATTTTGATCAAATTGGTCGATTGGAAAATCCTAACTCGAGAGGGTTAGGTGGTGGTTTTCACCCGATTTGGGTTTCCACCTAAAAATTACTTGTGCATATTGTGTGATTGCTTTCTTTGTGAGAAATTACTTTGCTTATTTTGTTTCTGCATTTTATATTTTATCACGCAAATCTCACCCCCTCCCATAGGGATTTACATTATAATCATCATATCCTTCTTGATTGTAGATCGGGTTGGTTTGGTCATTAAAGGGTGGAGATTTATAATCATTGTAGCTCTAGGAAGGATAGTAATCATAGTCTTGTTGTCCAGGTTTAGGCCTTGGACACTGAGGTCCGGATTCATATCCACAACAAAGTTATCCCGACTAGGGGATGGGTAATAATAAGTCGAGTTAGGATGGTAATCATCTTGAGGATACGTGTTGGTAGGAGGGTAGGATTGGAAATGTGTGAAAGATGAGGAAGGATACATTGTGGAGTAGGAGGAAAAATAGAAGAGAGAAAGATGCACTGTGGTATAATCAACCAAACCTATCCTTATGTGGGTAGCCTAATGACCTACAGGCTCCCAGGACCCATCCTAAGATTATAAACAATTTGATCTACTTCTATCCAGTCAATCCAACCAATTAGAGGGAGGGGCTGTGGAGAAGGTTCTTTCTTTGGTTTGCGCTTCCAGTTCCTAGTGTACCCCCCAGCCATGGTCATTTAACGCTACTCCCCTAGCTAGACATTAGATAAGCTAGCGAAAGTAGATTGATCGAAAGAAATCTCAGTCTGATCCTCGAAGAGCGAATTAATCCTTAAGGCCAACGTCTACTCAGTTGTAATTAAGCTTAGGATGATTGTGTTCTTGGAATGTGATGGGCCCTTTAGATGGGTTATGCCCTCAATGATCAGTTAAAATGTGTGTGCGTGCACAACCAGGGTTTGGAAACATGGTTATTTGATGATGTGTCTTTTAGGGTTTAACCTTGTTTAGTAGCTTTTAGGGTTTAACCTTTAGGTTTGTTCAATCAGGTTTAGTAGAACACTCCAAGTTTTGAAAGCACTGGTGATGATATATTCCTTTAGAAATCAGAAACTAATTTGAAGTGCCTGGTTCAGCCCTAAAGATCAACCCTAAGTGGCAAGCTACTGATGGATTGGCGGAAACAGTTCAATCAATTGGCCTACTGCACCACTTAGTTAAGGCACACAAAAATGTTTGACCTATTCAGATTTCTACTCACTTATGTGTGTGTTGAGTAAAGTGTATCGGATCCACAAGTCAGATTCTAGTTAAGTGATAGAATCGATGTGATTGTACACCTTAGGGTGAGAAGTTGTAGGTGTTAAGTGTGTAGCCTTCAATTAAATCCCACAAGAGAAGAGTATTTTTTTTATTTTTTAATAATGCGGGTGGGTGAGGTGAGGCGAAGTGACAATCAATCAATCAAATCTATCCTAGGGTTTATGCAAGCACCTAAGTTTATTTGAGTTTGAGTTATTTGGTTATGGAATGAAAATCTAGTGGGTGGGTGGGGGCGATAACTTACAAATGTCTTTAGCCAAATTTACTCCAATCTACCGCCTTCGACTCCTCAATCGGGTTCCTTAAAGACAATAAATCGAAGAATAAAGATAGGTTAGAAAAATATGTCAGTAATGTGGGAAAACACAAGAAAAATGATGAGTCATGTTTCGCGAATTAAAATCGGCGTTTGGAGAACCTGTTGTCGTAGCTTGCAAAATGTGTCCATGAAATACAATTTATAATCGAAACTCCGAGCCCTGGGTCGAACATGGGGGGTGACATTTACTTTGTTTGAAAATCGCGCTTTGTTTTATTTCTTTTTGGTATTTTGAGGTTTTGTTATTTTTGTGTTTTTGAAATAAAAAGACAAGAAAGATAAGTTAACAAAATGAGATGGAACAAATATGATATATCACTCCAGTGTTTATTACAATAATCTACAAAAACATACAAGAGATAGGTGTGAGAAGAAATCTCCCAAATCGGTTGTTCGGCGAGAGGACGGCACTTGGCGGGAGCTTGGATGAAGGAGGTGAGATGCGGGACAACGGAGGTGAGATGCTAGAGGATGCCTGGTAGAGGAATGCTTCACTAAGGCTCTGGAATGGAGGTCGGGAGACGAAGATGATCTTCTACCGGAATTGAGGTGGGAGGACGGCTCCAAGGTAACCTATTAAGGTGGTGGGATGAAGGATAAATATTTGGTGGGAAATAGCAATATTACACTAATAGGATGCTTTGGAGCTTGAGAGTAAGCTCTAATGGAGCTTTGGTAGGCTACTAGAGCTTAGGAATAGGTGGGAGTAGAGTAGGTAGAGATGGTGAAGAATGGAGGTGTAGGGGTCCATTTATAGTGGAGGGAAGAGAAAGAAATTCGTGTAGAGGGCTGTAGTGACAGCTGCAAGCGTCACTAAAGACCCCTACAGCTGTCGCTAAAGATCGTGCCCCCTTCGCTTACTGTCGCAGTTGCCCTTGTGTCTACAGGCAATTAGTGACGCTGCAAGCATCACTAAAGGCCCACCCAGGCTATCACTGAAGGTCAGCACTAACCAAGCACACACCCGCTCACAGCTACTGGTGAACGCATCACGCGGTTGTGTCGCGCGCGTGCGCTTGCATGCGTTGGCTGCTGCTGCGTGCGACCATGCTGTGTGTAGCACCCTTGTGCGCACACATGGTTGTGCACTGTGCCCTTGTGCGCACGCGCAGCCATCTCTAATTGGCGAATTGGGGGGCTGTGGAGATTCGAACCCACGCCCCTCTCTTGGAGGCCAACATCCCAACCAATGTGCTATGACCAGGGATTGTCATAAGGAGAAATTCTTGAGGCTGTGGCTTGTAGGCTTCCTAACCGTTGCATGATGATCCAACGGTTAGGATTCGAAGGTGAAGATGATGTGGGGGTGCAAGTAGCAGTTGATGGCAGATGTTGGGTGGCCTAAATGGAGCCATGTGGCACCATCTACGCTATCCATCTTCCTTCTATTGCAAAGGGTGCCACGATTTCTGGATCAAGGAGACTTTTTGCACTATTGAACTTCGATTGTCGCTCCAGATCCATCCGTACGGTCAAATTTTTCATCCAAAGCCGATAAGGATGTCGCATTACCCTCCTGGCCGTTGATCTTCCTCGAATTGCATAAGGTGATATGGGATTCCGATTAGGACGATCTCAGAGGTGTTAGACTCCGATCATCACCCTGATCAGATCCGTACATTCGGATCATTAATCCAAGACCACGAAATAAATCTCCTTCCCTCCTGGCTATAAAAAGAACGTAATTAACCTAAAATATACACAACTACTCTAAATGCAGGATGATGCATGCTATGCAATATTTATAACGTGAAATGCAAATGTAAGCCTAGGAACAAGCATGAATAGGCATTTTATCCTCAATGGTTGTCTCTACATCAACAGTTAATTCTTTTAAGGTCAACGGATAGTGTCTGAAACCTTATGTTGACTACGTTATTCCAGAACCCATTTCAGACAAGGTTGCTTTAACTCTAATCTGCCTTTCTTTGCCTAGGTGATGGCACTAAACTAAGCACTTGTACAACCTAACTCATTGCTAACCAGAGCATCATGGAATATAGGTGATATTTTTCCATTCTACCCTTTTCTCATGCCTTTTATTTTCAAAGGCATGGGGGGTCGGATTCATTTTTGAATCATATTGTCAACTCTATAGATTTCTTGTAAAGTTTCTTTATTTTTCCTTTTTATTACGAAAAAAGAAAAAAAAGAATTAGGAGAAGAAAACTTGGGCTTTAGAAATTTTCAACCTTAGGAAATAATACAGTAGGACCTTAATACTTAGACCTTCAGATCTTCGGGCTTAATCAACCTAGGTGTTCACTAAAATGTGGACTTGTTTTCCGAGTCCTCACCATTTGAAAATCCATTTCAAATTGGTTAATAAGTTGGGGTGATAAGTACTTGACTTATCAATCCACCCTCTGATTTGAAGGGACTTTAAGTTTAGGCATCTACACACTACTTTGCACTGACTCACTTTTCGACGATTTTTATGGAAATTGGGTAGCTAATGAACTTTCTAAGGTGGTATGGCTAGCAAGTTGTTAGTGATAACAGCTCATCGATCGATTGACCAGAGCCTAGCCATATGACCATTCTCTTCCTGTTGTCTTTAGGTAAATCTTAGATTAGGAAAGCCACCTACTTAAAAAAAAAAGTCCAAAAAGGAATGAAAAAAACTAGAAAAGAAGAAAAGAAGAAAGAAATAAGGCACACTTCACCGCACGAATATGGCTGCCAAGTTGTCAGTGGTAACAGCTCATCGGCTGGTTGTCCAGAACCCAACTCACAAAAATGCACGTTCAATTCCAAACACTTAGGAAGAAGCGGAGACATACAATTAGCTAGGGAGATATACACTAGATTTGCCCTTGTGTCGACCCCATAAAAATAAAAAGTAGGGAGAAAGCTATCGGTTGTATCGATACACCTTTGGGCAGAATTCCTTTTCAAGGTCACCTAGGGGCGTAGAAACCTGAAGTTCATTCTAATCATCGATCAGTGAGTCTATCACATTTCACAAAAAAGGATGCTTAGTACTTAGAGTTTTCTTCGAGTCTTTAGTGGGTTGGGTAGTCGTAGAAAGCTGCCTCGAAACACTAAGCTTAAAAATCTAAAAAAATTAGAAAAGAAGAAAATGAAAAAGATGCTTCTGCTTTTGAATAAGGTGAGGGCTTGGGCAATCTGCATTTTGGCAGACACCTGAGCGTTGTTGTGTCTTTTTAGTTTAGGTCCTTAGTAATTTGATCTTAGTGTTGAAAAATAACTTTTTCCCAAGCAATTTGATCCTAATTCTATTTATAAATAGCATATAGTTTTTACTAGGGACTAGCAAAAGATAGGCATGGGGATGTGATGTGTATACATCTAAGTAGCTTAAAATGTCTATTTATTCATTTTGTTAGTATTATAAAAGCATCATGCATTCTAAATAGTGCATAACATGCATCATCATGCATTTAGGTCAATTTGTATAAATTGTATAGTAATTCACCTCTTTTTATGGCCAAGGATAGGACAACATTTCTTTGGGCCTCAGATTGAAGATTCAACCATACGGATCTGAGCAGGACAACAATTGGAGTTCAACAACTCAAAGATCACCCCGATCAGATCTCCGTAGCATCAGATATAGTCTGAGCAAGATTAGAGCTGTAAATCCATACCTCAGACAATAAATCCAACCACACGGATGGGTTTAGATCGACGATCATAGCCCAACGGTATAAAAATCAGTCAAATCCAACATCCGTGGCACCATCTGCAAGTTAAAGAAGATGGATGGCCAGAATGGCACCACGTGGCATCATCCCAGCCGCCCAACATCGGCCAAACCTCTTGCTCAATCCCTGAGGTGTGATCAAGATGCGATCTCAGTCGTTGGATCGAGATCCAACGGCTGAGGGCACGTGTGCCTTAAAACGAAAGCATGCCTCAAGCATGAGCGTAGCACGTTTGGTGAGTGCACTACGTAGAGCGTGAGGTGCAGGTTTGAACCTTGCCTCGCCTCAAATCAACTAAAGGAGCGCATGTGGCTAAATTTAGCCATTAGATCATGAGCGGGCGATGGATACGGAGACTTGCCATGCGGAGAGCTGTTAATCGCGCATGCACGCGATGATAAGCGATTAGACGTGCCATCACACACGGGTGCACATAATGTGCGAAGCGGAAGCGACATTTGAGGATTTTAGCCCATCCGATCAAGGGGCACATGAATGTGCTGATGCACCTCAACGGTTGAAGACAAGCGGTCAATGACGTGGCACACTCTGGGTGCTTGGATCCCCATAGCATGGTTAGGATGGAGTGCATGGCTACAGCGTTAAGCTCATAGAAGGACCTTTTTACCCCTATTCCTCACTTATTAAAAGCTCTACACCCTCCACATTTTCTTCATCCCTTCCATCATCTCTCTCCCTCTTTAAGAGCTAAGAACTCAAGTTCTAAAGCTCACTCTAGTGCTCCCAAGCTAGGGAAGCTCTATTAGAGTTAAAAATAAAATTTTCCACCCTCATCCCCTTTAGGAAGCTCTCATTAGCCATCTTCTCACCCCCATTCTGGAAGTGGATCCCACAATGCCAATGCCCTGCCTTACCCCTGGTTCTTCCCATTCCGTCCTCCGTCATCCATCTTTGCTCTCCTTCTTCCAGGTGACATCTGTCCGACTCATCCTCCAAGCAGCCATTGAGGAGGATAACTTCTCTCCCCCTTCTCTTTATCGCTTTCTAGATTAGATTTTCCGCTTTCTAGTTTTAGTTGTAATAACATTATTCTGGGTATAAAGGTTGTTTCTCTCTTTTTCTCTCTCTTCCTCTCTCTCTCTTTAGTTGTAGTGTTTATATTGCAAATAGAATAGCAATCATTGTGAATGTCTTAGTTATAAAGAAAAATTGCAAAAAAATATAACTGTGGATTTCAAATCGATGTAACCACCCCGTACTCGACCCAGGACTCATTCTCAGTTTCGGTTAAAAATTATTTGATTGTTGGATTTTCTTGCAAATTACACTACAGCGATGGTTTTTCTAAACTCAAATCCTTTTGCAACAAATTCCCATACATCACTACACGAGCCATGAAACACCACCACTTGACCACCACCATGTTCCTTGTTTCATGAGGAAGCTCTTGAACGTGCTAATTGGGGCATTAGGCCCGCATTCTCTATGATAGGTTCTCTACATCAATCCTGCCATCCTTGACATTGAGGATGTTTCCCGGCCATCAAAGCTCAATGTGAAGGCCCCCTCTTGGCATGGCTTAGTACCAAGAAGCTATCTACAACATTGAATTGAAGATCCAATAGTTTGATCTTCTGCAATCAAGTGGCCATATCCCATGTGAAAGAACATGGCTGCATGTTGAAAGAACGAAGGAGAAGCCCATCCCATTTGTCCCACATTATTAAATTTTGGTTTGAATTTTGATATATCTTGGTTTTTTCTCTTTGGCTTACTACTGTAGAGTTCAGAGGATCAGGTCCCCATTCTTACACACGCACGTACATGCCCCATACATGTGCATGCTCACAGATGCATGTGGAGGCATTTTGCCTTGAGATTCATGCTTGGTCTAAGGGTAATTTTGGCTTGAATTTGTGATGTGGTGTGGCTTGCATTTTAAGACGTCTAGTGGTTTAGTTTGGATGTCCAAAATAGGCTTAAATAAGCCTAAGAACAAGTCTTAATGTGCTAAGTTGCAAACCAATTTTTTTGGCCTTGTGTTCAGTACTTTTGACTCTTTGGAATTCACACTTCTATATATATTTGAGAGAAGTATTCATTGCATATTATTTATTGTGAATCAGCTTATTTATGCTTATCCTTATATTCTTGATTAGTGGTTGAATTGCAATCGTTTTACTCCCTGTGAACCTCGAAAACTCACTTTTTTTAGCACTATAAATTTTAAATGTAGAGTAATTTTCGTCGCTATACTATAATGCATGTATTTTTTTAAAATGATGGAAATTCACTCCAACACGAGGGCGACGACAGCAGCGAGGATGAGGGTGAAGTGGACGAAGAGGACGATGATGTTGAGGTATAGCAAACACCTCAACAAGATGCTCAGGCTGAGGTAGGGACCGATTATGGTAAGAATTGTGGGTAGTATCTTATTTATATTTGGCATTTAATTTATGCAAATTTGTTTGTAATGTTTTAATTTTTTGTTATATTTTTCTTATTAGGTAAGAAAAATAAAGGAAAGGGTTCGACAAGAAATGCAAATCTAGATGCATTTCCAGAGGGGACAAGGATCAAAGTACATATCAATGAAGCTGGAGAAGAACCAGACTATGTCCCATTCAGTAGCAGACTCTCCACGAAGGTAAAGGAGCTCATTTCCCTTGCTTCTTTTCATTGGAGGACGGTCCCGAAGGAAGTGAAGAGGCAACTTATTCATAATATGGAGGTGATAATTCTTAACATCTATATATAAGTGTTAGTTCTATCATTTTTAACTTGTTTATATCATTGTTTAATACAGGCGAATTTTTATTCGGGTGATGATTCGAATGTCACCAACTATATCCTTAATCATGCCATGTTATGACGTCGTGACTAGAGGATGATGACAAAGAGATAGGTAAAATATGTAATATTAACAATCTTTTTGTTATTTACTTAATGAATTTCTTTTGACATTTTATTTGTATAGTTTAGTTTTAAAATAAAATGTTGTCATATGAGGAGGCATTAAGGAACGTGCCTCCGACATTATCATCAGATATTTTGAAGATTGTTGTGAGCATTGGAAGAAGCCAAAAAAGAGGTAAATATAAATACTTCTATAGGTATTTTGTAATAAATGATTTAATTATTTTCTCATTACAATATGTTATACGTACAAAATAAGGCAAAGAAGAATAAGACCAATAGGGACAAAGCTCTGCCATAGACCCGCTATTCGGGTCGAATGAGTATAGATAGAGTTAAGGAAAAATATATAAGAAATTCCTTATTATTTCAATTCTATTTTCTTAAATGATGTTGTAGTTATTAGTAGTACTTACAATTTGAAATATATTTATAGGTGCATTCGCATGATGGTGCCACACTGATTGGGTTGGTGTCTATGAGATTACTCATAGCAGGGTTAGCACCAACAGTGAGCGAAGATGGATACATCAGACATACCGAACAATGCATGTAAAAAACATTTAACTATCATTTAATTAAATTTTATAATTACTTTTATATGACATTAAGTTGCTTAGCATAAGTTAATTTGTAATTTGTAGGGAGAAATGATGAACTTAATCAACCCCTTGCTAGAGATGCCTTCTTTGAGACTCAACAGTAGCCCCCTATGACACTTAAGGATGCTTTTAGGAGTGTTATGCCTTCGGAGCATGGAGGTTTCGTTCATAGCGAGGGGAGGAATCAAACGATCTCTAGATGGTATGGGCATAAGGGGTCATTGTCGAGCAGCTGCAGGCATAAGTTCATACGTTGCAGTAGGAAAATCAGTAAACATAGTAGCCACTCCACAATGTCACCTCACAGCTCCAGCAACAAACTTAAACTTGGCAAGATGCCAAGAAATTCATGGAGCAGCAAAGGCAAGTGATGGAGCAGTAGAGAACCGAGATGCAGGAGATGATGGCATTTCTATGAGGTAGTGGTCGGGATCACACTTATCACTATCTGCCTCGTAGAGATGACGACGACTTTAGTAGTAATAGAGTAGAACACAGGGTAGGAGCCAAGGCACAGGTTTACATTTCTTTTGTGTTTACTTTGGTAGGTTCATATGTATTTTTTTTAGTTAGGTTTACATATTTGTATTAGTTACATGCATATTTTGACATTATGACATCTTTTTTGATTAGTGTGGCACTATTTTCTATTATTATATATTTTAATGTGTCAATTACTTTCAATTGGCATTTATAGTTATTATAGATTAACATATCTATAATACTTAGATTTTGTATTATTTAAAAAAAAAATTGATTATATGCGACGATTTTCAATTAAAGCTATCGTTTATATTCATTAAATGACGATTATTAAAACATCGTAACTAGCCTAAAATCGATGAATCATATAAAATTTGGCCTCATTCAAAATGTATTGGTGGCTCCTCCGATGGTTCTTTAAATGATGATTTCGAAACCGTCATTTATGTCATGGCATGTCGGTTATAAAACCATCGATTAATGTTAATGCGGTAGTACAAACGACCAAATTAATGCCATAAACGACGGTTTCAAAAGAACCCAGCAAATTTAGATTTTCTACGATAGTTAATTTAACTATCGTCTATACATTAGCATAAACAATGATTTCAAAACATAACCGTCGCATATACCCTAACACCACACACCCTTTTGTGATGGCATTATATAACGATTTTGTTTGTTTAAGAGATGGTTTTGAACCATCATGAAAGCGGCCATTCCTGTAGTGTACCACATGATTCACATTGATATACTTAAGTGCCTTACATGCATCAAGTTTCCATCTCATTATCATCTTATCCTTATATCTTTTTCTCATTTCTAACTCATCTCTTGGGCCCCACAACATTGTTATTTTCCTAACTTCTACAAGACATCATCATAATCACTTACTAATCCTTTCCTTAATTATCATCCCATCATTCCATTCAAAACCCATTCATGGATATCCAAGTTGTCCACCAAAACATGATTCATATATCTATGATTACCCATGTTACACCCAACATGTAATTATGTACGAGTTGTTATATGTACATTACTTTCCAGTTATGTAATCCTTAGCCAATCATGGCTTCAAAATCACATCTCTTGACCATTACTGGTTTCATATATGTATCAAAGTATCAATGTCCTTACAACTATGTTGTACTATATGTATTCCTATGGTTTCGTGATGGTTCAACATATCATGTTCTATCATTAGTAGGTCTCACATATCCAATGTTGTCAACTCATCTTATCTTAACTACAAGAACATCAAGCATGCATACATCCTCTTATGTCAATTTAGTTTAGCATAAATAATAATTATTATATCACACCATATCATTTCCATATGGAACAAACAACCGTTATCATATTCATTTCAATTCCATCGCATGCCATAGGCATACATATCATTTATCGAATGCATGTAACAAGTAGTTGGTTGAGAAATCAAGCATGGAAAATACATGTCGTAGCACATGTCAAAATATCACTACCAAATAAAATTTATAACCGAAGCTTGAGGTGAGCCTCAGGTTGAACACGGGGAGGTAAACGTTTGGTTTATAGAAATCTGCATTTGCTTTTACTTGTTTTTGATGTTTTTATCTTCTATGATTTTTTTGGTATTTTTATAAGGCAAGAGATCAAGTTGACAATATCTTTATCTAACTAATCTACTTGCAAAATAAGAGACAGAGAGAACATCAATATATATCTAGCCAGAGTCTATTACAACTAATCTCAAAATATAAGACTACATTAGAAAGTGATAAAAGATAGAATGAGATGACGAAATCCCCCTCGATGGTTGCTTGGAGGATGACTCGCTTTGACGGTGCCTAGAGGAAGGTGGTGAGAGGTTGGACGAAGAAGAACAGAGTCAGAGGAAGGAGGATGAGGTAGGACGACGTTGCGGCGAGGATCTGTGATGAATGGGTTTTGGCGAAGAAAAATCATGGCTTCAAGAACCCGTCGTCATAGCTCGCAAAATGCGTTATCAAATACAATTTATAACCAAAACTCCAAGGGAGTCCCGGGTCAAACACAGAGAGGCGACATTTACTATCGTTGAAATCTGCACTTCGTTTTGTTTCTTTTTGAGGTTTTAGGGTTTTGTGATTTTTTTCTTTTATTTTTGCAATAAAGAAACAGGCAAGGTAATGTCACAAAATGAGATGGAAACAAATTTGATATATCATGCAATTGTTTATTACAATAAGTTAAGAAATACGAAAGTGATAGGGGTGAGAAGAAATCTCCCAAATTGGCTGTTTGGTGAGACGACGGCGCTTGGCAGCTGCTTGGATGAAGGAGGTGGGGTGTTGGACGACGGAAGTGAGATACAGGAGGATGCCGGGTAGAGGAATGCTTCACTAAGGATCTGGAATGGGGATGAGGAGACGGAGGTGATCTTCTACCGGAATGGAGGTGGGAGGATGACTCCAAGGCCTCTTATGAAGGTGGTGGGATGGAGGATGAATATCTGGTGGGATATAGGAGCATTACACTAATAAGAGGCCTTTAGAGCTCTGAATAAGCTCTAATCGAGCTTTGGTAGGCTATTAAAGCTTAGGAGTAGGTGGAAGTAGAGTAGGTAGAGATGGTTTGGAAGGGGAGGGGTCATGAGGTTTATATGGTGGAGGAATGGAGGTCTTTTGCATGCACGGGTCTTCAGCGACTTTTAAAACATCCTAAAGACCCAATGGGGTTGCTGCTAAAGCATTCATGTGCTTGGCTGGCATGAGGAGGCACGACTCCAGCTGGCACATTGCAAGGAGAGCATCAGCCGTTGGATCGGGTGCGGAGGCCTGAGATCACGAAAAGGAAGTGTGTGCTTGATGGAATTTGAATCCATCTCTCAATGGCAGTCGTTGGATCTTTCATCTTACGGCTGAGAGGCATTCGTGGATCATGCCTTTGCTGGTTTGAATGCGCGCGGATCGCGAGCCTCGAAGATCCGATGACCGAGAGCACATCTGGTCATCTTAAATGAGCACTCCAGATGGCGCACGTCTGCCTTGGCATGCGGTTGCATGTCGTCATCCAGTGTGTGTGCATCATCTTGACCGCTCAATCAAGATTGAGCAGTCCAATTGCTTCAACGCTGAGGTGGTTGCAGCAGATTGGGACTCAAACTCGCATCCTTTCTATGTAGGACAGTGGTGTCGGACCCGAATAGGTTGTTAATATGATGATTTTATCGTTAAAGTGTGTATAGTGGTTAACCTAAATCGGACCTAACCATCTCTTTACAAAATTTTTAACCTGGCCTACTTGATTTTATCTTGGTCACTTTTAGGCCCAGGGTCGAACTCAAGGAAGTGGGGTTACAAGTTAAGTTTCTACGCCTTTCCTACAATGAATCTCTTCCATTTGTTTATTGTGTTTTTGGTGTTTTTCTATTTAGATTTTTTTTCTGGTAATCTTTGTCCTTAAGGCACACCCTCAAAATTGGGTTCTTGGCTTTGAGCCAAAACAGGGTTCCAAAACGGGTCTTGCTATTCGCAAGACAGAGTACCTGCAAGTCAAAGATTATCTTTCTCTTTTATATAATTTTTTTTGTCTTTTTACTATTAGGAAAGCGAAACAGAAATAAAGTAAATATATATAAAGGTATATATTATGTATATAAAGGGGTGGGGGTGGTGGTGGAGATGGAGTGTAGCACGATGTCGAGTTGGTCGTCGTCTAGAGAGATGCAACCAACAGGACTAGGTTTCGCGTGGAGTGTGGGATGGATGGTGGAAGATGAATGCAAACATGCTTTTTGTACGCGTGTATCGGGGAATATCAGCAACTGGTGCAGATATTCCCGCGATACCACGTTTGGTAAGTAATGTGAAAATATATCTATATATGTATATATGTAAACATATCTATATGTATATATGGTTAGATATAGGTATATATATGTATGTATATATGTATATATATATATGTATATATGTGTATATATAAGTATATGTATATATGAATGTAGCTATATGTATAGATAGATATATGTATAGATGTATATATATATATATATATATATATATATATGTATGTATATAATACTATATAGATGTATATATATATATATGTATATATATATATAATAATATATGTTTATAGGTATATGTATCTAGATATGTATATATATGTATATATGTATGTATATATAAGTAGGTGTGTATATATGTATATATATATATATATATGTATCTATACTTAGTTATATAGGTAATAGTATATATATAGATATATGTATATTTATATATATATATATGTATATATATGTATGTATATATATATCAGTATATATATGTGTATATATATATATATAAGTATATAGATATATATATAAATATATGTATATAGATATATATATATATATGTATGTATATAGACTAGTGCATAGTAATATAAGTATTAATATATGTCTATATATATATATATATATATATATAAGTATATAGATATATGTATATATATAAGTATATAGATATATATATATATGTATGTATACTAATACATAAGTATATAGGTACTACTATATGTATAAATATAAGTATATATATATATATGTATATATATATATGTATATATATATCAATATATATAAGTATTCGTATATATATATATGTTTATAATAGAATATAGGTGTGTGTGTGTGTATGGAAGTGTTAGTGTTTGTGTGTGAAAACGTCGGTGAAGAGAGTGAGAGAGTGTGGTGAGAGAGAGTGAGAGAGAGAGGGCAGGAGAGATGGCAGCCGCGCTGCTGGAGGTGAGTTAGGTCGTCTGCAACTTCAGAGTCGATGTCTGATCCACACTCGCACGTGCAGGCGGGTATTCGCGCAGAGAGGAGCATGCATGCAAGAGAGTTGGCGTGGAGTGGACTCAGCACCCAGCGTTGCATGGAGTAGCTGGAACGGGCACTCGTAGGCGCGGGAGAAGGGAGCGGGCGAAGCAGACGCGCGAGCTGGTGCTGGCAACGCGAGCGGAGACACGCGAGTGGGCTGTGGCCGGTTGCGACGCGTCGAGTGACCAGTTAAGTGAGAAGCTCACTGATCACCCCACTGTAGCCACAATGTCACGCAGACTCGCGTGAACAGTGGCTACAGTGGTCGGGTGAGCCGTGCGACCGGGAGCTGCAGGTGGTGTGAGTGTGGCCGGCTCGCGGCCAGCACACGCAGGCTGGCGCGCGAGGAAGAAGGTCTGCACCGGCTGGTTGTGAGCACGGAGAAGCTCGCGACATAGCGCACGGAGAGGGAGGCGAGGGCGCCTGCAACTTACGCGAAGGCTTGCAGGTGTTGGCAGGAGTGCAGGGAAGCACTTGGCCAGCCGCTGCAGTGACGCGTGGTGGTCGGTTGTGGGCAGAAGAGAGAGCGTGACAGAGAGAAGAACCGAGAGGCGGAGAGGCCTGCAGGCACGCGCGGAGGGCGAGGGCACCTGCAGGCGTGCGCGGAAGGGGCTGCTGCTGCTGCTGCCTTGCCGCTGCTGCTGCCGCCGAGCTTCGTGCTTCAGACCTTGAAGCTTGCAGCCATGGCTGAAAGTGCTGGAGTGGAAAAAATGAGAGAAGAGCCACCACGCCCACCGACTCTTTAAAGAGTTTGGCGGTGGTGGTCTCACTATGGTGGGTGTTCACCACAGAGAGGGCTCCTATCTGCCAGGTGTCTCCGAGGAGGAGGGCTGGCGTATGGAGGGAGAGGGAGGAGAGGATGATGGCCTGGAGAAGAAGCTGCAGTTTTTTTGGCTGGGACCACGCTCACTTTGCAAGAAGGAGCCGCACCTGTTTTTAAAGAAGAGGAGAGCATGCACAGCCATGCCCTAGCTGTGCATGGCTCAAGGATGGCTCATGGTAGGGAGATCATGTATGCGGCTGACAGGGAGAGGGATGGAGAGCAGGGAATGGTGTGAGGAGAAGTTGCTCCATGTAGCTGCAGGGAGAAAGATTTAAAAATAAAAAAGAAATAAAAATGGAGATGGAAATATTGCGAAGCAACACTTGAAGAAAATGTGAATTGCAAGGCCAATTATTTCATTCTCCTCCTCTCTTAATTAAATGCATGCATGCGTGTATTTTTACAATGCAACTATGGAACCCTAATATGCATAGGTAATGCTAGGAAATAGCATAAGAAGGCACTATTGCAGGTGTATTTTTGCGGTGCAATCAGATGGGCATGCTACCACTTGGTCAAGGCGCTCGATGGATGCATGGAGTGTTGGTGCAGCTACACTCTCGACCATTGGATGAAGATCCAATGGTCGAGATCAAGTCTTCCTTGAGATGCTTGAGGTTGGGTGATGTAGAGTGCTCGTCAATCGTTGGATTGAGATCCAACGGCTGGGATCACTCCAGGCGTGAAGCTGGGGAGGCTGTAGCTAATGTAGGGCAGTCTGGATGGTGCCACGTGGTGCCATCTGGGTCGTCTATCTTCTTCTCCTTATAGAGGATGCTATAGAGCTCTGATCAGGGTGATTTTCATGCTGACAGACTGCAATCGTCGCTCCGAATGCATCCGTACGGTCAGATTCTTCATCCAAATCCCTGAAAGATGTCGCACTGCCTCTTGGCCATATAAAATGTTGGAATTAATATACAGAATATACAAACTATCCTATATGGAATGCAATGAATGTTATGCAATGTTCATACTATGATTTACAATGTTAGGCCTAGGAACTATCATAAATAAGCATTTTGTCATGAATTCATGCGTGTTTATCATACCCCTATGCTTACTTTTTGCTAGTCCCTAGCAAAATTAACTTAAAATGCTGTGTATAAAAGTAGAATTAAGATTTGATCACTTAGGCATGATTTGTTGGTTGCTTTATAAAATTTCAACCCAAGACCTGGTTATAGAAAGTCGATGTGCCTGAGTGCCTGCTAGAATGCAGACCACCCAAGCCCTTGCCTTATTTGAAAAAGGAAGATACATTTTTTTGCTTTCTCTACTTTTCTAATTTTTTTGGACTTTTTGAGTTTGAGAGTTTCGAGATAACTTTTTATGGCTACCCAACTCACCCAAGACTCATAAAGGGCTCTAAGTGCTAAGCATCTTGTGAAAGGAATGAAAGACTCACTAGGCGGCCGTTAAAATGGACTTCAGTTTTCTACGACCCTAGGTGACCTTAAGAATTTCTACTTAAAGGTTTATCATTCCAAACGATAGCTTTCTCCCTACTTTTAAATTTTTTTTTATGGGGTCAACACAAGGGTGAACCTAGTGCATATCTTCCCAGTTTATTCTACTTCCCCACTTCTTCCCTAGGTGTTTTGGGAATTATTTGTGCAGTTTTGCGAGCTAGGCTTTAGACAACCGACCAATGCACTATTACCCACAGCAACTTGCTAACCATACTCGTGCGGTAAAGTGTGGTTTATTTTTCTATTTTTTTCTTCTTTTTTTTAAATTTTTGAGTACCATTTTTTTTGTCTAAGTGGGTTACTTCCCTGATCTAAGATTTACCTAAAAGCAGTAGAATAAGTATGGTTAAGTAGCTGGACTCTGGACAACCGGCCAATGGGCTATTACCCACGACAACATACCAGCCATACTACCCTAGAAAGTTCATTAGCTACCCAATTTCCGAAGAAACCGCTGAAAAGTGAGTCAGTGCAAATAGTGTGCAGATGCTTAGACTTAAAGTCCCCTCAAATCACAGGGCTGGTTGATAAGTCGTGTACTTATCACCCCAATTTATTAGCCAAATTAGAATAAAATTATTTGGTGAGGACTTGAGACTAAGTCCACATTCTAGTGGACACCCGGGCTAATTAAGCCCGAAGACCTAAAGAGTCTAAGTATTTAGGTCCCAAAGTATCAATTCTTAAAGTTTGCAACCCCTAATGTCCAAGTTCTCTTCTCCTACTTTTTTTTAAAAAAGAAAACATGAAATTACTGTTATGGCTGACAAAAAGATTATTTCATATGATATCCACCCCCATGCTTAGCTAATGCAATGTCCTTATTGTTAAAATGAAAGCATGCAGGAGAGTAGAACTGGAAGAACAACACCTAGTTTTCATGAGATTCTGGTCAGCTCAAAATGGCCCTTACACGTGCTAAGTTTAGTGTCTTCAGCTAGGCAACATTCAGCCAATGGTCGTTAGGGCAAGGTGAGAGCAACTTTGTCTAAGACGGGTTTAGGGAGCATAAGGTCAACATAGGGTTTGAGACGTTGTCTGTTGACCTTGAAGGAATTACCCATCTTTGGGTCAGAGATTTCAATGATCCCGTTAGGAAAAATCCGCTCAATAACGAACGGGTCGTTCCACTAGGCCTATGCTTACCAGGGAAGAGCTTCAGTCGAGAATTGAAAAGCTAGACATTCTGGTTTGGCTCAAAGCTCTTACTTGAAATCATTTGGTCATGAAGAGCTTTAGTCCTTGCCTTATAGATTCTGGCATTTTCATAGGCATCATTTCTAAGCTCCTCCAACTTAGATTGTTGGAGTTTCCTAGTCTTCCCAACCAACTTTAGGTCAAAATTGCATTTCTTGATGGCCCAAAATGGCCTATGTTCTGAGTCTATGGGTAAGTGACACGCCTTACCAAACACCAAATGGAATAGAGACATACCGATAGCCATTTTTTACATCGTACAGTAAGCCCAAAGTGCATCATCTAGCTTTTGGGTCCAATATTTCCTATTAAGCTTTATGATTTTCCACAAAATGTTTTTGATCTCCCGATTGGAGACCTTGGCCTTTCCGTTTGTCTGTGGGTGATAGGATATGGAAATTCGATGATTTACCCCGTATTTCCCAATAAATTCCAAAACTGGGCATGAGTGAAATGTGTGCCACCATCATTGATAATTGCCCAAGGAATCTCGAATCGACTAAAGATATTTTTCTTCACAAAATCGATGACCACATTGTGGTCATTGGCTCGGGTGGGGATTGCCTCAATCCATTTGGACACATAATCAACAGCGACCAGAATATACTGGTGTCCAAATGATGGAGGGAAGAGTCCCAAGAAGTCGATGCCCCAAATGTCAAAAATTTTGACGGAAAGCATTGGGTTTAGGGGCATCATGTCTCTCTTGGCCATGTTCCTGAATGTCTAGCATCGGGAGCGTCACCTTGAGAATTCCTGGGCATCCTTAAATAAGAATGGACAATAGAATTCGGATTGCCAAATTTTTGCCATCGTCCTTTTCCCAGAAAAATGTCCACCACACGCAGATGAATGGAAGAACTCAAGTATACTATGGAACTCATTTTTTGAGATGCATCGACGAATAATCTGGTCAGCGCCGATATGATAAAGCTCAGGATCGTCCCAAAAATAATATTTGGCCTTGGACATAAGTCTGTCTCATTGTTGTTTAGTCCAATCCTATAGGATTTGACTAATGACCAAATAATTGACGATATCCGCAAACCAGGGGGTTCGGATACCCAAGACTATATGGATAGTCTCATACAGAATTGTTTTAGAGATATGGATATCCCGATGAGGAGAATCAATTAGATTCTTGACAGGTGATCCGGCATTACATTTTGTGCCCTGGCTTTGTCCCTGATTTCAAGATCAAATTCTTGAAGTAACAGAATCCATCGAACAAGCCGGTTCTTAGCATCCTTTTTGGCCAAGAGATGTTTCAATGCCGAGTGGTCGATGTAAATGATAACATGAGAACCTAAAAGATAAGCCCTAAATTTTCTAATGCAAAAACTACGGCTAGAAACGCTTTCTCAGTGACAGTGTAATTCCTCTGGGCCTCATCCAAAGTCTTGCTAATGTAGTAGATTACATAGGGATTTTTCTCAATTTTCTAACCCAGGATAGGCCTGATGGCATAATCAGATGCATCCACCATTATCTCAAACGGGGCTGTCCAGACCGGTGGTTGCAACACCAGAGCATAGGTGTCTACCATTTTTAATAAATCAACTGCCTTATGGCATGATTCATCATATTAGAATGGTGTGTCTTTGGCCAGAAGGTTACTCAAGGGTCGAGCAACCTTGAAAATGTCCTTAATGAATCTTCTATAGAAACCCACATGCCCAATAAAAGAGTAGATTTATTTTATGGATGTTGGTGGAGGGAGTCTAGAGATAGGATCCACCTTAGCCTTATCAACCTCAATACCCCAATTAGAAACCATGTAACCCAAGACATTGCCATCTAGGGTCATGAAGTGGCTCTTCTCCCAGCTAAGGACCAGTCTTGTCTTGATGCATCTTTGGAGGATCAATTCCAAGTTAACCAGGCATGACTCGAAGGAATCTTCGAAAATGGAGAAATCATCCATGAGCACTTGATGTAAACATGTTTACATTGCATAAGATGTCTATTTATGCATGTTCTTAAGCATAGGATTGCATTGCATACTATAAATATTGCATAACATGCATCATCTTGCATTTCGATTAGTTTGAATAAAATGGAGGTTAATTGTCTCCTTTTATGTTAATGGACAGAGAAAAATTTTTGTCGGGCCCTCGAATCAAAGATCCAACCGTACAGATGTGATCAGGATGACAATTGGAGTTCAACTACTCCAAGATCGCCCTAATCTGACATCTGTAGCATCAGATAGAGATCGGGGAACCCTAGAAGATAAAGGGCCAAGATGGTGCGAATCTGCATTTCAAACGGCAAATCCGATCGCACGAATGGATTCGGATCGAAGATCGCAGCCTAACGACGTGAAAATCGACTCAATCCAACACCTGTGGCACCATCTACATCATCTAGAAGATGGACAGCCAAGATGGCACCACGTGGCGCCATCTTGGTCGCCCAACCAGCCACCCTCAATCACTGAAGACAGTAGCACCCATGCATCTCTGTCGTTGGATCAAGAACCAACGACTGAGAGAGGAGCTCAGCCGGTGCTTGAAGATCCTGAAGAATCACTGGAAGGAGCTCTCTCGACCATTGGATCTCAATCCAATGGTCCTGATCACGTGCTCAAAAGATCGGCCGCCTGCCCATCCACGCACGAAGCGCAGTGGATAAGGCGCTCGGTCACCTTAAGGCGCGGGTTCGAATCCACATGAGGAGGCGAGCGGGCACGGGTGAGCGAGCGTGTGCGACCGTGTGATGAGGATCGAGCGGCTGCTGGTGCTCGATAGCGCCCACACGCTATTGCACGCCTGTGCCACACGCACCATCACATGCACGAGCGTGCGCCGAGGAGCGGGCGGAGAGGCGCGAGATAAGCCGTTCGATCTTATGATCGAACGACTAGGATTAGTAGATCGTGAATGCATGTTACATGTGCGAGCAAGCGAGCAAGCGCGTGGGCGGTACCCCACTACATCCACAATGGGGCTTTTGCGACGGTTTTATCCGTCCCTAAAGACCCCTTATTTAATGTTTTGAGATTTAAATGACCAAATTGGCCTCACTCCTTGCAACTATAAAAGGAGACCCCCTCCATACAAAATTCTCATCCCTTCCTTCTCTTCTCTCCTTCTCCAATGCTCAAGAGAAGCTTTCCCACACCTGGGATGCTTCTCGCGAGATAAAGTCAAATTTTCGTCCCCCTTTCGGAAGCGAATCCCGCGATGACGATGACGTGCTGCCCCGTTCCCATTCTTCCCGCTTCGTCCTCCTTTGTCCTACTCTGTTCCTCATTGTCCAGGTGTCATCCCGTCCAGCTCGTCGTCCAAGTGGTCGTCGAGGAGGATATCTCTCTTCCCATTCCTTTTACTGCTTTCTAGAATAGATTTACTGCCTTCTAGAGTAGATTTACTGCTTTCTAGTGTAATCATTTTCCCACTTTCTAGTCGTAATGTTTAGTGTAATGAACAACCTTTCTGATGATGAAATTCCATGTTCATTCTACATCTCTTTTGATTTTTGTTTGTAATATTCTCTCTCTTCTATTTATTGTAAATAGTTAGATAGTTTCTAATCAATTATTTTGCTTTATGACAAATAAAACAAACGTGAATTTTTTTAAATCAAACGTCCCCCTCCCTGAGTTTGACCTGGGATTTCTATACCGATATAAATTTTATTTGTTGAACACGAGTTCTTTGCTTTCAAACTACAACGATAGGTTTTCAAAACCAAACACGTTAGAATAGCAACTCGAAGCGTTCAACATTTTGGTGTCGTTGCTGAGGAGGCGACGCTATTTGATTTTTTTTCACGATTTCCAACTTACAAATCATTTACCTCACTTCTCTCCTTTTTTATTGTGATTGCAAGTACTCTTTCGAGATGAGCAAAAGTGGTAGATTAGAGTAAAGTGTTGTTGAAGGTTCTGTAAGTTATCCCCCACCTCCCACCCATTAGCTTTCATTTCACCACATAATAACACAAACATCAATCAACCTAGGTGTTCTTATAAACTCTAAGGTTACTTTTGTTTCTTTGTTTGATACCCACACCTACCCCAACCTCCACAATTTAAAAAGAAAAGAAAAAAATCTCATAGAGGTACACAACCTCATCTGATTTTCAAACTCAACCGGTAAACCGATCTTTGAAGCCTGTACACACATCCAAACACATAATTGAGTAGAAATCAGATTAGGTAATCACTTGTGTGCCTAATTAAGTGGTGCAATAGGCCAATTGTTTGAGTTGATTGGGCCGCACCATTTCAATTAAAATCAACTCATCAAGTAGCTGCCACTTAGGTTCAACTCTTAGGGATTTACTAGGCACTCCACATTCTTTTAAGTTTTAAAGGAAAACATCTTCACCCATGCTTTCAAAACCTCGTGTTCCAACAAAACTTGTTTGGAAACAACTAAAGTTGAATCCTAAAAGCTACTAAGCAAGATTTGAACCCTAAAATTCACCGCATCAAAAATAATCTTGCTTGAAAACCACTGGTTGTGCACACACACACAAATCAATCAATCATTAAGGGCACAACCCAGATAAAGGGCCCATCACATTCCAAAGAACATTCAAACCTAGCCCTAAATAAAACAAAGTAGACGTTGGCCTTAAGGATTCGACTCGCTCTTTAGAGCCTAGAACGAGATTATTTTCGATTAGTCTGTTTCTACTATTCAATCTGATGTCTAGCTAGGGGAGCAGAATCAAATGATCGCGGTTGGGGGGTACACTAGGAACCGGAGGTGCAAGCAAAGGAAGAACCTTCTCCCCAGTCCCTCCTTCTAACTGGTTGGATTGAACAGACAGAAGTAGATCAAATCATTCCTTTATCTCAAGATGGGTTGTGGGAGTCTGTAGGTCTTTAGGCTAGCCCACTTAAGGACAGGTTTGATTGCTTGTATTGCAGGGCACCTTTCTTCCTCCCGTTTATCATGAATCCTTCCACATATTATACGCATTCCCGCTCTTTCCCTCTTATTTTGAATTATCCTCAACATGACGATTATCTCGACTCGTACTGTAATTAACCATTAGTTAGTTGGGATAACTTGGATTGGGGATGCAGTTTTTGACCTCTGTGTTTAGGGTCTAACCCTGAACACTTTGATTGTGATTTTTACCCTTCTCAGAACCACATCGATTATAGATCGCCACCCTTTCATGAACAACCTAATATGATTTACAATCAAGAAGGATACACTGATTCTTACCCATCCTATGATTACACTGGCTTTAGGTCATCACCACCTTTTGAACAATCTAAAATGACCTATTATCAGGAAGGGTATAACGAATCTTAATTCGTTAACTCCTCTACACTGATCCCAAACCCGCCAAACCCTGAACGAACTCATTTGGTTCAGGGTAACGAGGTTCAAGATAAGGTTCTGGCTAACTTGAGGAAATCATACAATCTTTAGAAGTTCAGCCAACACCTTGCACTGAAAGATTGGAGCCCCTGATTGAAATGATTGAATATTTGAACAAGTATTTGTTGGATTGGCTCCAAGATGTTAAGGATAAGAACCCAGGTGAGTTTCTACTTGGGAAGTTTGCGAAATTGAGGATGAGATTTGTGGTTGCTTTAATTCAGTCGTGGGATGATTCCCAAGATGAACTCCCTTCAGGAGAGCCAACATCAGAACTTGCTCAGGCACCTGTTGGCGGGGACACGTGTTACGAGGCTGACCAGATTTAATTAAAGCAACCAATTAAGGATGATCTGATTTCTTCACCTTAGATCCCTGAGCCAGGGTATGAGGAAACGTATGTCTCCATGGATCAGAAAGTAGCAGATGATTTTGGGACATACATTAATACGGATCTTGATTTCTTTGATTCTGATGGTGAAGATTTGAATTGTGAAGTCTCACGTGAGTTTACAGAATATGATTTCTGTGAGACAATTGGGCCTGAGGAATCTAATAGATCATTTGATAGTCTAATAACTAAGGAAACTAATCTTATTAGGGCTCACATTGCGGATCTAGAATCGCATTTTCTAGAGGATTCAATCAAATGCCCTGATTGTCAGTTACACCCCATTGAGCTTATCAATGATTCTATTTTTGAGATAACTAGACCCAAGTCAATTATGATTCAGCCACATCTTTTAGACTTGGAAATATCAGACAGGGTGATTAATATGCAGGAGGTCCCAGAATTTGACATTCTGAATGAGGAGGATAGGAGCTGGGAAATTTTGATTTGGGAAGCAAATTCCGGAGGAAATAGAAGACTGCGTCTAAGGGTTCCATTTCATCTGAAACCATCAAACCAGGACCCTTATGACATCTGCTCTGAGGATGTCCAACCTAAGCATACATTCATTGATTATCCTTTAGAATTCTCTGTAACCCGACTCTTTGCTCTTGGGTTGCATCTTCATAAATCGCAGGGCCAACCCTGCTTGCATACTGATTTTAGGTTTTGGGTAATTTTTATCCAGAACCAGAGATATTCCTGATTATGGGGTATGGGTCTGCACCACAATCTGGTCCACATTTGTGGACATTTGTTGACAGGTTAAAGGTTTCTTCTGTTTATTCTGATTCTGATCTGTACTTGTGAATTCTTTATTTCTCTTCTTTATATAGTGTGCCAAGCTGAAGGTACTAAATTTAGCAAGTATACAGTTCTTTTTACTTTTTATCTCAGAGCGAACTTGACATTCACGCAATTCAGGTGCTTTCTACTCTATTCCACTCTGTTTTATGTCTTTTTAATACAATGAAGACATTGCATTAGATAGGCATGGGGGGGTGGATATTCATCTCTGAATTTATTAGTCAGCTCCATAAATTTGTTTTATTATTTTTTCTTTTATTTATATTAAAAAAATTTGAGAATTAGGAAAGAGAACTTGGGTTTAAGAAAAGTTCCAATCTTAGGAAATACTACATTAGGATTTGAACACAAAGACCTTTCAGGTCTTTGGACTTAATCTACCCGTGTATCCACTAAAATGTGGATTTGGTTTTTGAGTCCTCGCCAACCTGAATTCTATTTTAATTGGAGTAAATAAGTTTGGGTGATAAGTACATGACTTATCAACCCGCCTTCTGATTTGAGGGAATTTTGAGTTTTAAGCATCTACACACTATCTTGTCACTGACTCGTTGTTCGGCGATTCTAACAGAAATTGGGTAGCTAATGAACCTTCTAAAGTGATATGGCTAGCAAGTTATTGTGGGTAATAACCATAGGTAGGTTGTCCAGAGCCCAGTCACTGGACCTTTCTCCTTTTGATGCCTTTAGGTAAATCTTAGACCAGGGAAGCCACCTACTTAAAAAGAAGAGAAAAGAAAGTCAAAAAAATAAAAAGGAGAAAAAAAAAAAAAGAAATAAGCCACACTTCGCCACACGAGTATGGCTGCCAAGTTGTCGGTGGTAATAGCTCATCAACCGGTTGTCCAGAACCCAGCTCAATAAATGTACTGAAAAATCCCAAAACACTTATGAAGAAGCAGAGAAGTAGAATAAATCGAGGAGATATACACTGAATTCACCCTTGTGTTGACCCCGTAAAAATAAAAGTAGGGAGAAAGCTACCAGTTGTAAAGATACACCTTTAGGTAGAATTCTCTTTTTAAGGTCACCTAGAGGCGTAGAAATTCGAAGTCCATTTTTTTACCGCCGATCAATGTGTCTATCACATTCACAATAAGATGCTTAGAACTTAGGGTTCTCATCAAATCTTGGGTGAGTTGAATGACCGTAGAAAGCTACTCTTAAACCCTAAAACTCGAAAATAAAAAAAAAATTAGAAAAGAAGAAAAAGAGAAAAAGAAATTTTTCTTCAAATAAGGCGAGGGCTTGAGGCGGTCTGCATTTTGGCAGATACCCAGGAATTGTTGTGTCTTTGAAAGTTTAGATGCTAAGTAAACATTTTCTTAATGATTGAAAATAACACATACCCAAATAATCCAACCTAATTCTTTTATAAATAGCATATAGTTTTTGCTAGGGACTAGCAAAAGATAGGCATGGGGGTGTGATATAAACATGTTTACATTGCATAAGATGTCTATTTATGCATGTTCTTAAGTATAGGATTGCATTGCATACTATAAATATTGCATAACATGCATCATCTTACTTTTAGATTAGTTTGAATAAAATGGGCATTAATTGTCTCCTTTTATGTTCTTGGACAAGGCAAAATTTTTATCGGGGCCTAGGATCGAAGATCGAACCGTACAGCTGTTATCAGGGCGACAATTGGAGTTCAACGACGTCAAGATCGCCCTAATCTGACATCTGTAGCATTAGATAGAGATCAGGGAACCCTAGAAGATCAAGGGCCAAGATGGTGTGAATCCTCATTTCAAACGACAAATCTGACCACACGGATGGATTCGGATCGACGATCGTAGCCTAACGGCATTAAAATCAACTCAATCCAACACCCGTGGCACCATCTACATCATCTAGAAGATGGACGGCCAAGAAGGTGCCACGTGGTGCCTTCTTGGCCATCCATGGTGCCATCTCGGCCACCCAACCAACCACCCTCAATCACTGAAGACAATAGCGCCCATGCATCTCCACTGTTGGTTCAGGATCCAACGGCTGAGAGTGGAGCTTAGCCGGCGCTTGAAGATCCTGAACAATTGTTGGAAGGAGCTATCTTCACCATTGGATCTCAATCCAACAGTCCTGATCACGTGCTTAAAAGATCGGCCACCAGCCCATCCATGCGTGTAGTGCAGTGGATAAGGCGCTCGGTTGCCTTAAGGCGTAGGTTCGAATCCGTATGAGGAGGCGAGTGGGGGTGGGAGAGCGGGCGCGTGCAACTGTGCGATGAGGATCGAGCAGCTGCGGGCACTCGATAGCACCCACGCATTATTGCACGCTCGCGCCTCACGTGCCATCGCACGCGCGATCGCGCGCTGAGGAGCAGATGGGGAGGCACGAGATAAGCCATCTAATCTCACGATCGGACGGCTAGGATCAGTAGATCGTGAACGCGCGTTACAAGCACGAGCAGGCGAGTAGGCGCGCGGGCGGTGCCCCACTACGCCCATGATGTGGCTTTAGTGACGGTTTTATCCGTCACTAAAGAACCCTTATTTAATGTTTTAAGATTTAAATGACCAAATTGCCCTCACTCCTTGCAACTATAAAAGGAGACTCCATCCACATGAAATTCTCATCCCTTCCTTCTCTTCTCTCCCTCGCCAAAGCTCACGAGAAGCTTGTCCCACACCCGAGATGCTTCTCACGAGATAAAGTCAAATTTTCATCCCCCTTTCGGAAGCGGATCCTGCGACGATGACGACGTGCTGCCTCGTTACCTTTCTTCCCTCTTCGTCCTCCTTCGTCCTGCTCTATTCCCCGTCGTCCAGGCATCATCCCGTCTGGCTCATCCTCCAAGTGACCATCGAGGAGGATATCTCTCTCCCCATTCTTTTTACTGCTTTCTAGAATAGATTTACTGCTTTCTAGAGTAGATTTACTACTTTCTTGTGTACTCATTTTCCCGCTTTCTAGTTGTAACGTTTAGTGTAATGAACAACCTTTCTGATGATGAAATTCCATGTTCATTCTACATCTCTTTTGATTTTTGTTTATAATATTCTCTCTCTCTTCTATTTATTGTAAATAGTTAGATAGTTTCTAATCAATTATTCTGCTTCGTGACAAATAAAACAAATACGAATTTTTTTAAATCAAACGTCCGCCTCCTTGAGTTCGACCTAGGATTTCTGTTCCAGTATAAATTTTATTTGTTGAACACGAGTTCTTCACTTTCAAACTACAACGATAGGTTTTCAAAACCAAACACGTTAGCATAGCAACTCGAAGCGTTCAACAACACCTTACGAATATCTTCCACCATGTCCGAAAAGATGGCCAGCATGCACCTTTGAAAAGGCACGAGTGCATTGCAAAGCCAGAATGGAATTCTATGAAATGCAAAGGTTACATAGGGACATGTGAAAGTTGTCTTTTCTAGGTCTTCGGGATGGATTGGGACTTGGTTATATCCTGAATAACTATCCAGAAAGCAAAAGTACTTTTTCCCAGCTAAGCTTTCTATGATTTGATCAATGAATGGCAAGGGAAAATGATCCTTTTTGGTGGCTATGTTCAGCTTCCTATAGTTAATGCAAACTCTCCAAGCAGAAGTTGAATGGGTGGTAAAGGATTTCCCTTTCTTGTTAGTCGTAACGATTATTCTTGCCTTTTTGGGTACAATTTGAATGGGGCTAACCCACGGACTATCCGAGATCGGGTAAATAATTCCAGCATCGAGCCACTTGCTTATCTCCTTTTTGACCACTTCTCGCATATTCGGGTTTAATCTCCTTTGCATTTCGCGAGAAGGGTAGATCCATCTTCCATAAAAATACAGAGATTACAGTAAGATGGCTTGATCCTCCTAAGGTAGTGGATGGTCCAACCGATTGCCTCTTTATTTTTCTGAAGGACCTTAATCAATCTCACTTCTTGACTCTTAGTCAAATCAGCACTAATAATCACAGGGAGCGTATTCTTAGGTCATAAGAACTCGTATTTCAAATTTTTACGCAATGGTTTCAATTCTAGTTGAGGTAGGTTTAGTATAGAGGGAAGGGAGGATGCTGATGAAGATTCATCAGGACGATCCAGTAGAAGAGGTTGAGAATGAACAAAATCAACAGCCTCTTCAGGATGTGGTAGGTCTACCATGGAGGGTTGTGGGTTGGGCTCGCTAAAGCTGGTGGAGTCCTCAAGTACACTGATCATCACATAAGTCTCCACATTAAAATAGTGGTCCTCAAGCTCCTCAATGTATCCACAATCCTCGAATCATTTTATCGCCTTGAAAATATCAAGAGTTAACTTCCTATCCCCAAAGGCGACTTCGATACTACCACTCTAACAATTTATGTTGGCCTTGGCGTGTTCCTCGAATCATTAGGTACATCCATGTCAAGGACCAAGAAATCTACGAGAAAATACAAGTCCTTGACATTGATGATTACATCCTCAATAACGCCCTTCGGTGTGGTGACCGAACAGTCCACTAATTATAGCATTACTGTGGTTGGCATAAGTTTTCCTAACCGAAGCCTCTCATAAAGAAAGGTAGGGATTAGGTTGATGGATGCACCTAGATCCAACAGTTCCCTATCAAAAGTGTACTCCCCAATGGCACATGAAATCAAGGGGGCACCTGGATCTTTCTTCTTTTGAGGAAGGTGATGCAGGATAACAGAACTTGCCTGCTCAGAGAGAATCACCTTCCTAGGAGTGGGTTCTCTCGGCTTACGCTTTTGGGTACATAGATCTTTCAAAAATTTAGCATAAGTCAGGATGTGCTTAATAGTATCGAGGAGCAGAATATTGATCTCTACACTCTTAAATAAATTCATGAACTCCTCGTTGTCTCTAAGGTTTTCTTCTTCATGATTTTCAAGAAGGCTTCAAGGAACAGGATGTGGGTGGTATCTTCAATTTTCGATCCTTGGACCTTATTGTCTTCTTCAATCTCCTTTTCTCTCTCGAGCTCCCTAAGGTTTTGGCTTCTAGAAGGTAACTCAAGGTCTTGGGTATGCTTTCTACTTCTTAAGGTGATAGAGTTTGCATAGGCATATGGGTTCGGGTCTTGAGGTGGGTTAGTGAAGATTGGAGGGCCTTGGTTGGTCATGTATCCAAAAGAAGAAGAGGAGGGACCCTGCTCAACCACCTGAGCATGTGCGTGCGGGTCCCTTTGATTTCCGTACCCTTGGGCTCTATTGCCCTAATTTTGCACTTTACTCATATTGGGTATGGGTTGGGATGGTAGAGATCTGAGTTGTCGGGAGTTAGCAATAAACCCAGATTGCAAGTTGTCCAATATGTCTTCATATGCTGCATAAGCTAAAGCATGGACCGTTGCATTTCTATCATCTGCTAGTTTAAATCAGCTTGCCTACAGATTGTTGGGCATTCCAAGGTGGTTGAGTAATCAATCTTGGGGGCAACTGGGTGTATACCTAACCCTGACCCATAGGTCTCTAAGGTGCATAGTTGCTAGGTCGTGTTTAGGTCTGTTGCCCCTGACTTTTCCAAGAGAAGTTAGGGTGGTTCCTCCAACCCAAGTTATAAGTGTTGGAATACGGGTTGGACCTAGAATTCTCCTATACTGCATACACATCCTCATAGGGCGAGGATGGAGAGAATGAAGGATCAGAAAAATTGGGATCAAAGGCCGCGGTTTGGAACCCATAAGGTTCTGAGAAATCTTGGCTCATAGGTTGAGTCGTTTCAAGTTGGTTCATGAACTCTCACCCCGTAGGAGCTCGTAAGGAATGGAATCCCAAAGTCTTGGATTGAGTGGGTGTAGATGTGTTTCCCGAATTCCCAGACAGCCATTCCTGCATTCTTTTAGCAACCAAGTCCATCTTATCATGCTTGTTAGAAATCAATTCCATGTCAAATGAATGAGAATCCTGGATCTCATAGCACTTGACCTGGGTTGTTGGGTTCGGTAGAAGGCATCCATGGAGGTGTGATTAATTGAATTCACGCTTATTTCCTCAAATAGGTCATATGCGCTATTTGCATCCTTGTTGAGGAAATTGCCTCTGTAGGAGACATCCACATGATTATGAGTTGTTTGACCAACCTGTGATAGAATATCTACATGAGTTACCATTTGGGCACCTCGTCATGTGGAAAATTCCTCAAAAGTTCCTGGAATCTCTCCTAGGCACTATGAAATAGTTCCCCCGGCCGTTGAGCGAAAATGGTAATCGCCCATTGTAAGGCATTGGTTCGACTGATTGGGAAAGTCGACTTAAGAGTGGCCCATGTTTCTATCAGCCTTCCAATGGTCCGATACCAATGCACAACTTTATTCCTGGGAGAATGGGGAAAGAGCCTAATGATCATCTGCTCTTCATTCACATTCCTAGCTTTGGTGGTCTGAACCAAAGTGGTCAGATCCTCCATCTACTGGAACGGGTCCTTCGAGCCAAGCCTATGGAAATGCTTAATCAAACTTAAGACTTAAGGCTTGATTTCTATGTCTCTGGCAGGAATCATGACATCAAGACGTTCCCCATAGTTTGAAGGAACATAGAAATCCTTCAAGGGTCACGAGCCCTGACCATTCATTCGTTGGAACCATTGTTGCATCTGTTGCAATTCTTCCTACTGCCTCTGAATCAGCTCCTGTTGGTTCGGGGGCGGGGGAGGTGGTTGTTGATTAGAAATGGGATTTGCTTGGCTATAACTCAACCTCCGCCTCCAGGAATGGTCTAAAGTTCCTTCTAGACGAGGCTTCAATGACCTCCTTCCAAGCATACACTGGAAGGAAGTCGGAAGGACGGGGAAGAGAAGGAACCCTGCAGCACAAAATTACAAGCTTGTCCTTAGGTTGGGTAGCCTAAAGGTTTACAGACTCTTAGAATCCATCTTAAGATTATAAATGATTTACTCTACTTGTTTCCAGCCAATCCAACCAATTAAAAGGAGGGACTGGAGAGAAGGTTCTTCCTTTGGCTTGCACCTCTAGTCCCTAGTGTACCCCCCAACCGTGGTTGTTTGATGCTACTCCTATAGCTAGACATCAGATTGACTAGTATTAGGAGGTTAATCACGAACAATCTCAATCTGGGCCTCTAAGAGCAAATCAGTCTTTATGGCCAATGTCTAATCAATTTTTGTAAGGCTTGGGATATTTAGTGCCTTCGAAATGTGACGAGCCCTTAATTATTCGTTGAAAATGTGTGTATGTGCACAACCAGAAAGTTTTCAAGCAAGATTATTGATAATTAAGTGAGTTTTAGGGTTCGAATCTTGCTTAGTAGCTTTTAGGGTTCAAATATTAGGTATATTCAACCAAATTTCCAGGAGGCAAACCAAGTTTGAAATCATGAGTTCAAGCATTTTCTTTACAAATCAAGAAAAATATGGAGTTCCCGACTTGACCTAATTATTGAATCCTATGGGGCAGCTACAAAATGAATTCCTTTTAAATTAGGTGGTGCGGCCCAAACAATTCAATCAACTGGCCCAGATGCATCACAGATTAGGGCACACAAAAAGGTGATTAACTTAATATGATTTCTACTCCTTTGTGTTGAATTGGTGTACCAGTTCCACAGGTTGAAATCTCGGTTGAGTAGACAAAAATTAAGTTAGGTTATGTGCCTCAAATGTGGGTGTATGTAGTGTGTATGTTGATTTTTCCCACAAGAAGTATCCTTTTGTTTTTTTTTATAATATGGGAGGATGAGATGAGTGGAGGTGACAAACAAGACAAACAAATTCTATCCTAGGGTTTATGCAAGCACCTAAGTAGATTAGGTCTTGGTTATTGATGTTGCGAAATGAAACTAGTGGGGGGGAATGTGGTGGCACTTACAGATTACTCCACTCGCAGTTTACTCCAGTCTACCGCACTCGGATCTCCTTACTAGGGTGCCTGTAAGACATCAAATCAGGGGCAAGCAGGGTTAATAATAAGCAAATGCAAAGAAACACAGAAAATAAGAAAGCAAATTCTATTGCCTCCCCAGCAATGGTGCTGATGTAAACACATTTATATCACATAAACTATCTATTTATGCATGTTCTTAGGCATATAGTTGCATCATGCATTATAAATATTGCAAAACATGCATCATCATGCATTTAGGATAGATTGTCTAAAATTTAGGTTAATTTCTCCTTTTTATGGTCAGGTGATAGGGCGACAATTAATTGGGGCCTTGGATTGAAGATCCAATCGTATGGATCTGATTAGGGCGATGATTGGAGTTCAATAACTCCAAGATCGCCTTGATCAGACTTCCGTAGCATCAAATACAGTCTAAGAAAGATCAGAGGTCAAGGGGCCAAGATGGTGTAAATCCATACATCATTTGACAAATCTGACTGCAAGAATGTGTTTGGATTGACGATCGCAGCCCAATGATGTGAAAATCGATCCAATCTAACATCTGTGGCACCATCTATAAGACACAAAAGATGGACGGCCAAGATGGCACCATGTAGCGCCAACTCAGCTGCCCACACTGGCCAAAGGCACTTGCTCCCTCTCTCTCCTCAACCGTGCGATTAGATCTGGGGCGTTGGATCGCCATCCAACAACCATGGTCGCATGTTCAATAAAACATGTACGCACTCAAATGCATACGTAACGCATTGGACGAAGGCACTATGCAAAGGCGGAGGTGTGAGTTTGAGCTTCTTCGAGTGCTCAAATCCACCGCAAGCGGGCGTGTGCGAAATTTGGCCGTTGGATGTGGCATAGTTTGGGTGCCTCATCACACACGTGCGTTTGAACACCTGATCGCATGCAGGCGCATAATGAGGCGCGATGGCTTCTAAGTCGTCCGATCTCGTGATCGGATGACTGAGAGCACTTGATCGCACATAGGCATTGAGGAGCGAAAGAGGAGGCACGGCATGCGCATGACCTATGCCCACGTTCAGGGCCTTTAGTGATGCTTAAATCTGTCACGGAAGACCTAGAATTAATGTTTTTAAGCATGAAATGACCAAATTGCCCTCAATCCCTACAACTATAAAGGAAGACCCCTACCACTCAAATTTCTGATCCCTTCCTCTCTTCTCTCACCCCCTCCAAAGCTCTAAGAGCTTGTCCCAAACTTTGGATGCTCATCTAGAGTTAAAAATATAATTTTTCCACCTTCGTATCCCATTTGTGGAGCATTCCACAGTGGTCCTCTTACTGCCCTTCAGGAAGTGGATCCTACTGTGACATCACCCTGTCCCGTTCTCCGTCGTCCGTCGTCGTTCTCCTTCGTCCCACATCTCACCACCTTCATCCAGATGCTCCGTCAACGCGACTCATCTTGAAAGCAACCATTGAGGAGGATAACTTCTCTCCACCTTCTCTTTACCGCTTTATAGAGTAGATTTACCACTTTCTAGTGCAGATTTTCTGCTTTCTACTATAGAGTTTAGTTGTAATGGACAGGATATTGTTGTTATGAAATTCTTGTTCATTCTATCTCTATTTTGTCTTTATTTGTAATATTCTCTCTCTCTCTTCTATTCATTGTTCTTTAGGTAGATAGCTAGTTTTGATTCGATTCGACTAGCTAATCTACTTCATAACAATAAAATAAATGCAATTTTTAATCAATGCTCGGCTCCCTGTGTTCGACCTGAAATTTCTTTTGAGTTTTGGTAAAATTTATCTATTAACAGATTTTCTCGTATGTCACACTACAAAGATGGGTTTTCAAAACTCAACTTCCATTTGTGATGATTTGCTACTTCAATAGGTGCCAAAATGATGAATGGGTTTTGGCAAAGAAAAATAAAGGTTTCAAGAACTGTCGTTGTAGCTCCCAAAACACATTATCAAATACAATTTATAACCAAAACTCCAAGGGAGTCCTGGGTCGAACACAGGGAGGCGACATTTACTTTCATTGAAATCCATGCTTTGTTTTGTTTCTTTTTGAGGTTTTAGTGTTTTGTGATTCTTTTCTTTTGTCTTTGCAATAAAGAAGCATGAAAGATAATGCCACAAAATGAGATGAAAACAAATTTGATATATCATGCAATTGCTTATTACAATAAGCTAAGAAATGAGAAAGAGATAGGGGTGAGATGAAATCTCCCAAATTGGCTATTTGGTGAGATGACAGCTCTTGGCGGCAGCTTGGATGAAGGAGGTGAGGTGCTAGATGACGGAGGTGAGATGCAGGAGGACGTCGGGTAGGGGAATGCTTCACCAAGGCTCTAGAATGGGGATGAGGAGATGGAAGCGATCTTCTACCGGAATGGAGGTGGGAGGACGGCTCCAAGGCCTCTTATGAAGCTGGTGCGATGGAGGACGAATATTTGGTGGGATATAGGAGCATTACACTAATAAAAGGCCTTTGGAGCTTAGGAATATGCTCTAATGGTGCTTTGGTAGAGTAGGTAGAGATGGTTTGGAAGGGGAGGGGTAATGGGATTTATATAGTGGAGGAATGGAGGTCTTTTGCACGCACGAGTCTTTAGCAGCATTTAAAACGTCGCTAAAGGCCCACTGGGGGTGTTGCTAAAACATTCATGTGCTTGGCTGGCATGAGGAGGCACGGTTGCAGTTGGCACATTGTAAGGAGAGTGTCAGTTGTTGGATTGGGTGCGGAGGGCTAAGACCACAAGGAGGAGGCACTCACTTTATGGAATTTAAATCCCTCTCTCAACGGTAGCCAGTGGGTCTTTCATCGCAAAGTTGAGAGGCATCGGTGGATCGCACCTTTGCTAGGTTGAATGTGCGTGGATCATACTCCTCGAAGATCTGACGATCGAGAGCGCATCCGGTCGCCTTAAATGAGTGCTCCAGATGGCGCACATCTACCTTGGCATGTGGTTGCATGTCGTCGTCCAGCACGTGTGCATCATTTCGATCACTCGATCATGATCGAGCGGTCCAATTGTTTCAGCACTGAGGCGGTTGCAGCAGATTGGGACTCGAACTCGCATCCTTTCTATATGATACCAGCACGTTACCACTTTTCCAAGGCACTCGATGGTTGCATGGAGTGTTGGTGCAGCTGCACTCTAGACCATTGGATGAAGATCCAACGATTGAGATCAAGTCTTCCGTGAGATGCTTGAGGCCGAGAGATATAAAGCACCCCTCAGCCATTGGATTGAGATCTAACGGCTGGGATCACTCTAGGCGTGAAGCGAAGGAGGCTGTGGCTCGTGTAGGGTGGTTTGGATGGCGCCACGTGGGCCGTCCATCTTCTTCTCCTTATAGAGGATGCTATAGAGCTCTGAACGGGGTGATTTTCACGTTGATGGACTGCGATCGTCACTCTGGATCCATCCATATAGTCGAATTCTTCATTCGAAACCCATAAAGATGTCGCACTGCCTCCTAGCCATACAAAATATTAGAATTAATATACAGAATATACAAACTATCCTACATGCAATGCAATGAATGTTATGAAATATTTATTCTATGATATGCAATGCTAAGCCTATGAACTGTCATAAATAATCATTTTATCATGAATTCATGCGTGTTTATCAATCTCCCTCCTGAATGTGGTGAGAGGATGACCACGAGATGCTCCACGAAGGGGGGTGAAAAGCAATAAAATATTTTACTTTTCCACTCTAAGGAGCATCCAAGGATTGGGACTAGCTCCTTAGAGCTTTTGAAGGAGGTGAGGGAAGAAGAGGAAGAGATGAAGAAGAATGGGAGGGGTGGTAGTCCTTTTATAGTGGAGGAGAGGCAAAATCCATTCATGGGCCAATAGCGACATTCGAATCATCGTTGTAGGTCTGTCTCAAACGTTGTTGAAGATCCTAGCTTATGCGCCCGCTGGCTCTCATGCACCCACAGCTGCTACATGTGTGATCATGTGTAATCTCACGCATACGTGCATTGCGCTCATCCAACGCACAAGGCTACGCTACGTGGAATCTTCGACGCGGTCTGATGCCAATTCAATGGCCGAATTTTGATTGCTGGCCTCTACGCGGATTGAATATGCTCTGTGCAGCTCAATCTCGCATCTGGCAAGTGCAAGTGGCATCTTCAACCACCATGCTATGGGTGTGAAATGGTCATGTTTTTCTCTTACGGCCCATGCACTCTCAACCGTTGGATGCAAATCCAACGATTCAGATTGATTGCTCAGAGGAAGAGGGAGTGCTGCGGACGTCCATGGGTGGTGGAGATGGTGCCACATGGTGCCATCTGTACCATCCAACTTCATATTCTTGTAGTTGGTGCCACAAACGTCAGATTGGGTCGATTTTTGTACCATTGGGCTACGATCGTTGATCTGAACCCATCTGTGCAGTTGGATTTGTCATTTGAAGTTTCAGTTTGCATCACCTTACCCCTTGCTGTTGATCTTCCTCAAACTACATATGGCACTACGGGACTCCGATCAAGGTGATTTCGAAGGCATTGGACTCTGATTGTTGTCCTGATCAAATCCATATGGTGAGATCATCAATTCGAGTCCCTGAAATAAATCTCCTTCTCTCTTGTTCACAAAAAGGAGTAAAGTAACCCATCATTTATACAATCTATCCTAAATGCAGAATGATGCATGTTATGCAATATTTATAATGTTGAATGCATTATTAAGCTTAGGAATTCTCATTAATAGACATTTTATCATGAATAAATGTGCATTTTTCATACCCCTATGCCTATCTTTTACTAGTCCCTAGCAAAATTAACCTAAATGCTATGTATAGAATAGAATTAAGTTTTGATCACTTCGGCAAAATTTGTTGACTAACACTAGAAAAATTCAACAAAGGACCTAATTACAAAGATGCAATAGTGTCTAGGTGCCTGCCAAAATGCAAACCGTCTAAGTCACCTTATTTTGAAAAGGGAAGATACATTTTTTTCTACTTTTTCTTTTTTTCTATTTTTTTTTTAATTCTTTTGAGTTTAGAGTTTCAGGGCAACTTTCTATGGCTACCCAACCCACTCAAGACCTGGAAAGAACTTCAAGTTCTAAGAATCTCGTGAAAAGTAATAGACTCACTAAGAGACTATTAAAATGGACTTCAAGTCTCTACGACCGTAGGTGACATTTAGAAGAATTTTTGCCTAAAGGTGTATCTATTCAACCAGTAGCTTTCTCCCTATTTTTTTTATTTTTTATATGGGGTCAACACAAAGGCAAACCCAATGTATATCTCCCCGATTTATTCTATTTTCATGCTTCTTCCCTAAGTGTTTTAGAAATTATTTGTGCTTTTTTGTGAGCTAGGCTCTGGACAAATGACCAATGAGGCGTTCAACCCAGGGCAACTTGCCAGCCAAACTCATGCGGTGAAGTGGGGCCAATTTATATTTCTTCTTTTTCTATTTTTTTTCCTTTTGAGTATATATTTTTTTTCTTTTGCTAAGCAAGTGGCTTCCCTGATCTAAGATTTACCTAAAGGTAGTAGAAAGAGTATGGTCGTGTAGTTGGGTTCTGGACAATCGGCCAATGGGCTATTACCCAAGACAACTTGTCAGCTATACTACCCTAGAAAGTTCATTAGCTGCCTAATTTCTGAAAAAACTATTGAAAAGTGAGTCAGTGCAAATAGTACGTAAATGCTTTAGACTCAAAGTCCCCTCAAATCAGAGGGCGGGTTGATAAGTTATGTACTTATCACCCTAATTTATTAGCCAAATTAAAATAGAATTAATGTGGTGAGGAATCGAGAAACAAGTCCACATTTTAGTAGACACTCGAGCTAATTAAGCTTGAAGGCCTGAAAGGTCTAAGTGTCTAGGTCCTATTATATCATTTCCTAAAGTTAATAACTCCTAATGGTTAAGTTCTCTTCTGTTCTATTTTTTTAATAAAAGAAATTCTACAAAGCTAACAAAATATTTTCATGGTTAAGTATCCACCACCTCATGCCAAACTAATGCAATGTCCTCATTGTAAAAGTAAAGACATGAAAGGGGAAGAATAAATAGAATATCACCTGAATTTCATGAAAATCCAGTCAGCTCCACAAAGAAAGTGGAGTATACACACGTGCTAAGCTTATTGCCTTCAGCTAGGCATATTATACAAATAAAGAAATGAAATTAAGAACTATGAAGTATGGGTCAGGATCAAAATTGAATGACTGGTCCTCAGACTCGCAAGCAGAAGTTGTCCACAGATGTGGACTAGTTTGTGATGCAGGCCCATGCCCCAGGGTCAGGTAGTTCTAAGGTTCTGGATGAAAATTACCTAGAATCGGAGATTGTTGTGTTTGCAGGGTTGGGCCTATGGTTTTGTGGTGTGCAACTTAAGTCTAATATGGCAGATAACAGGTAGATCTAGTTCAATAGGTTTGGTTGTCCACTTAGGGTTCAGCTCAAAAAGATAATTAATTATTCTGTACTTAGGTTGGGCATCCTTAGGAAAAATATCATAAGGGTTAGGTTAGGATGAATTTCATCCTCAATCTTGATAATTTCCCAAGTAAAAATTCATGGGGGCCCTTATCCTCAATATCTTGCAGCCAATCTAATAATGAACTATTTAGATTGTCAATCATTTCAATCAGGGGCTCCAATTCTTCATTACAAGGTGTTGGCAGGGTTTCTAAAGATCGTATGGTGTTCCTCAAATTGGCCAACACCCTATCTTGGACCTGGTTCACCTGAACCAAATGGTTCAGTTCAGGGTTAGGTGGGTTTGGATTAAATCTAGCGGAGTCAAGATATTGAGGTTCTAGGAGTCCTCCCTAATAATAGGTCATTTTGGGTTCAAAGAAGGGGGTGACCTATGTTCAGCATAATCTAAGGGAGGGTAGGTGTTATAATCATCATATCCTCCATTATAGATCATGTTGGGTTGTTCATCAAAGGGTGAAGATCTATCCTCGGTGTATGCATGAGAAGGACAATAATCATAGTCTTGATGTCCAGGGTTAAACCCTAGACATTGAGGTCTGGAATTGTATCCCCAATCTGGGTTATCCTAACTAGTAGATGGTTGATTATAGGTTGAGTTAAGATAATAATAATCATATTGGCGACAAGAGGTGGTCAGAGGTTAAGATTGGAAATGTGTGTACGATGTGGAAGAATACATGGCAAAGTAGGAGAAAAGAGAGAAAAGAAAGGAGTCCTATAATACAAACAATCCAACCTATCCTTAGGTGGGTTAGCCTAAGCATCTACAAACTCTCAGAACCTATCTTAAGATTATAAATGATTTAGTTTACTTTCATTTGGCCAATCCAATGAGTTAAAGGGAGGGATTGGGGAGAAGGTACTTCTTTTAGCTTTCACCTCAGGTTCCTTTAATACCCCCAACAGCGGTTGTTTGACACTACTCCCCTAGTTAGGCATCAAATGGACTGGTATAAGCAAATTAATCAAAAATAATCTCAATCTGCACCCTGAAGAGCGAATCAATCATTAAGGCCAACGCCTAAGTTTTAATTAGGCTTGGGATGATTGTGCTCTTGGAATGTTATGGGCCCTTTGATGGGTTGTGTCCTTAAATATCAGTTAATATGTGTGTGCATGCACAACTAGGGTTTTCAACCAAGATTATTAGGGATGAGGTTGATTTTAAAGTTCAAATCTTACTTAGTAGCTTTTAGGGTTTAATCTTTAGGTATATTTAATCAAGGTTCAATGGGACACTCCAAGTTTTGCAAGCACTGGTGATGATATATTCCATTAAATTCAGAAATTATGTGGACTACCTAGTTAAACCCTAAAAGTCAACCCTAGAGAGTAAGCTACTGAATGAATCAATTTTAATATTAATGGTATAGCCCAAACAAGTCAGACAATTGGCTAGGAGCACCACTTGATTAAGGAACACAAAATAATCCTAGTCACTAATGTGTAATAGGTTCAAGTGTACCGAGTCCATAGGTCAAAATTCCGATTAGTGACAATTAGAGAAAAGTAGTGTGCCTTAGATTGAGAAATTGTGGGTGTAGTGGGTGTTAAGTGTGTTACTTTTAATCTGGTCCCACAAGAAGAAAAGAGTATTTTCCTTTTTTTTGAGGGTGAGGTGAAGTGAGGTGGTAAACAAGACAAACAGATCTATCCTAGGGCTTATGTTAACACCTAAGTAGATTCGGGTCTTAGTTATTAATGTGGAGAAATGAAATCTAGTGGGTGGGGTGGTGGGGATATACTTACAACTCCAATCTAATCACTTTGGCTTGCCTCAGAAGAGTACCTACAATCATAGCAAGATCATAGATAAAGTAAGATAAAAGTTAAGTAAGGTGAAAAACTTGGCAAAAACTAAAGAGCGTTGCCTCCCCGGCAACGGCAGCAAAATGGTTGACGAGAAATCAAGCATGGAAAATACTCATTGTAGTATATGTCAAAATCTCACTACCAAATAAAATTTGTAACTGAAGCTTGAGGTGAGCCCCAGGTTGGACATGGGTAGGAAAAGATTTGGCTTATGGAAATCCACGTTTGCTTTTATTTGTTTTTGGTGTTTTTATCTTTTGCGATTTTTTTGGTATTTTTATAAGCCAAGAGATCAGATTGACAGTATCTTTATCTAACTATTTGACTTGCAAAATAAGAGAGAGAGAATATCAATATATATCTAACTAGAGTCTATTACAATTAATCTCAAAGTATAAGACTACACTAGAAAGTGATAAAAGATACAATGAGATTAGGAAATCCCCCTCAATGGCTACTTGGAGGATGACTCACTTTGAAGGCACCTGGATGAAGGTGGTGAGAGGTTGGACGAAGAAGAACAAAGTCGGAGGAAGGAGGATGGGGCAGGATAGCATCGCAGCGAGGATCTGCTTCCTGAATGTGGTGAGAGGACAGCCACGGGATGCTCTACGAAGGGGGCTGAGAAGTGAGAAAATATTTTGCTTTTCTACTCTAAGGAGCATCCTAGGCTTGGGATCTACTCCTTATAGCTTTTAGAGGAGGTAACGGAAGAGGAGGAAGAGATGAAGAATGGGAGGGGTGGTAGTCCTTTTATAGTAGAGAGGAGGCAAAATCTGTTCATGGGTCAATAGCGACATTCAAGTCGTCGCTATAGGTCCACCTCAAATGTCGCTGAAGATCCTAGCTCACGTGTCCGCTGGCTCTCATGTGCCTACAGTTGCCGTGCGCGCCCACGTACAATCGTGTGCATGATCGAGAGTGATCTCATGCATACGCGCATCATGCTCATCCGACGCACAAGGTTGTGCCATGTGGAAGCTTCGATGCTGTCTGATGGCAATCCAACAACCGAATTTTGATTGCTGACCTCTTCGCAGAATGAATCTTCTCTGCATGGCTAGATCTTGCATCAGGCGACTATGAGTGGCATCTCCAACCACTATGCTATGGCCGTGAAATGGTCGCATTTTTGTTTCGAGGCCCATGTGCTCTCAACCGTTGGATGCAAATTCGACGGTCAAGATTGATCTCTCAGAGGAAGAGGGAGTGCTGCGGACATCCATGGGCAGTCTAGATGGTGCCATGTGGTGCCATCAGATGCTTGTAGGTGGCTCCACAAACATTGGATTGGGTCAATTTTCCAACCATTTGGTTGCGATCGTCGATCCCAAACCATCTGTGCATTTGGATTTGTCATTTGAAGATTCGAATTATGTCACTTTGCCCCTTGGCCGTTGATCTTCCTCGAATTCCATATGGTGCTACGGGGCTCCAACCAAGGCGATTTCGGAGACGTTGGACTCCAATCGTCATCTTGATCAAATTCTTATGATTGGATCATCAATCCGAAGCCCTGAAATAAATCTCCTCTCCTGGCCACAAAAAGGAGCAAATTAAGCTATAATTTATACAATCTATCGTAAATGCAGAATGATGCATGCTATGCAATATTTATAATGTGGAATGCAATGTTAAGCTTAGGAACTTGCATGAATAGACTTTTTATCATGAATAAATGTGTATTTGTCAGTAGCATATTTCATTTAATCAAGCACAACAATCATGTATTATATATCATGTTCTTAAATCAAATCCAAAAGAAGACAATTGTATTAGTTCATCATTCTCATGACATATAAGTAACAAGTAGGTAAGACTAGTCCTATCTACTAGTAAAGGGTGGAAAAACACTCTACCTAGCAAAACTACCTAGAACTTGTGCACCTCAATGTCACACAGATAGTCCTGCCTCGTCGATGTCAACCTCACCTGTAAAAACCACCACCATGGTCAAACATAACTCCTAAAACTGTCTACCAGTACTGTGCACATGAGTGTCCCATACCACTCCCTCTCTCCTCACCAGAGAAAGGAGACTTGACACCAAACTGTAACTATTTCTTGGGCAGTCAAAGGGTTGTCCCCAAACTTTATTAGGGGTCTAAACACCTGCTATTTAGGTCTATTTTCAGAACTACTAATAGGCCCACATCAGTCCTAAAATTTTCCCCTTCTTCCTCCTACCTTCCTTCCTTACACATAAAAATGAAGGCAAGAAGAAGGAACACATGGAACCATGGTGGACAGCCAAGGAGGGTTCTCCCATTGACGTTATTTGGTTGCAATTATTCCTCATTTTGAAACCTTAATGTGGTCTCCATACGGCCCACACATCTGCCTAACCTTGCTCCACATTTTTCCCCACATCCCTTCCTCGTACATGGAAGAAAGATGGATGTTGACGCGTCTTGATCGTGTTTTAACAGTTAGTTACATCGTAGTATAGGTGATCAAGCGTTGTCAACAAATAAAAGTTTATTACTCGAAAACCTAAGTATCCGAGGTTGAGCACAGGGAGCAATTGGAAGTTATTACTAATCTCAAGAATGTAATTGAACACTTAATTACTCAAAACTTAATTCAAAATATATAAATGCATGAGTTTGAAAATTAATTGTGGCAAAAAGAAAGAATTTAGACATCTGATCATGGGATCCGACGTCTTAAAAGATGTTTCCCTTGTCCTTCTTCTTCTGATTTTCTCCCTTTCTTCTTCTTTATGTTTCTTCTTTCTTCTTTGCAGTTTCTTTCTTCTTATTTTTCTTCTACGGGTCTTCTTCTATTTGGCTCTGCTTTCTCTTCTTCTTCTTCCTTAGTTCTGTTTCCCTTGCCTTCAGTTTCTCTTCTTCTGCCTGTCTTTACCTTTCTCTATTTCTTCTTTCTTCTTTAGTTCCTCTTCTCTTTTTCCTTCGCCTCTTCCTTTCCTTCTCTTTTTCCTCTACAATGGCTTCCTTCCTTCTTCTTCTTCTCCTTAGCGGCTAAGTGTTAGCTTCGCTACTCCCGTCTGCCTTCCTTGCACAAACCACAGAGGAGAAAAACCTATCCCTCTACCCACACCCGTCACTCTCTCTCTATATATCACTCTTCAGCACGCTCTCCCAGAGCCGGGTAAAAGGGTCGGATCGCGCGCCCGGGTCCAGGCGCACCAATGTGAGTGTGGTGCGCGAGGAGTGCTCAGGATGGTGTCAGGTCGGGTTGCCAGATCCATGTGGTGAACTCACGGATGAGGCGGTGAGAATAAGTGAGGGACCTCACCCCATGTGCGTTCGGAGGCAACTAGCCCAAAGCATAAAACTAATATAAATCACTCTAGCACTTCACAGCTTATCAAGGTGGGACTATTGTTCCACCTCTATTTCGCGCGTGCCCACAGGAGTCTGTTCTCCAATTGCCACAACTGTAGGCTTTGCGGTGTCACCTGCTGGGATAACTGGTTTCGTGAGGCCTCCCCAAGTTTGCTGCACCTGGAGCCCTGAAGCATTGCAGCCTAGAGCGAGAAAGCAGCTTCCTCGAGTTACCTTTAATGTCGGCCAGAGCATGAAACCTGCCTGACACAAAATGAGCCTTGCGGCTTAATCAGACCACAGGAGCACCTTTTCCGTGTCACGACGAAGGTGAGGAGCTAGGTGGCAAGCTGCGGGGTGGCCTAGGCATGTGTGCCTAAGTCACCCTGTGGTCGGTCGGATGGGTTTGATCAGGGGCAGTTGTGGAGGCGTAGAGGGTCTGTGGACGGGTGGAGAATGTTCAGTGAGGTGAGGCGGAGGTTATGCGGTGCTTGGAAAGACGTGTGGGGCTCTGAGTGATGAGAGCATCTAGCCAGAGGGTGGCCAGAGATGAAGATGGTGGTGAACAGCGACGGTCGAGGGGCGTTTGGTGAAATAAAATGAGGGAAATGAAAGAGGGGATAGAGAAGAACAGTTTTAACCTAACTAAAGGGACGAAGGGGGCGAGAAGGCGGCCGGCAGTACCTACTGTCGTCGGAGAAGAAAGTGTCCAGTGGAGGAAGACGGCGGCGACAACTGGGCTAGGGCAGCTCGCGCGGGTGTTGCACAATGTGGAGGAGGATGAGGAGGATGGCCCTGCCACTGGTTTTGTGGTAGAGCAACAAGGAAGAGGAGGGGGGCTCACCGAAGCTCGCTGGACCCCTTGGTCGGAGAAGAAGAGGAATTTGAGGTGGAATCCCGGCCAAGTCGAGCTGAGGAGGTGCAACCGAAGTTGGGGGTTAATTTATAGGTGCTGGCTGAGCTTCTGGTGCATGGAGGGCAAGCCTTCTGCCACTGACGTCTCACCAAAGATGGAAGGTAGTTAGATACCCAAATCTCTCGTGTGTTCGCACGAGAGATTGGGTGCAAATCAGGGGTTAGGATTGATTTCAAATGGAAGGGAATTCCTCAGAGAATCTCCCTTCCAAATCTGGGAGGAGATCAATGAGGAATCAGAGAGTATTCCCTCTCTATTCCTCGTCGGAGTAGGATCTCTCCCCAATAATGGCAGAGGGACATGATTGTAAGATTGGCGAGAAAGCTAGGGGGGTTTATGTGATGGTTTTCAAAAGATAGGGACCAAAATGTGATTGGGTGTACTAAATTGCAAAGTATGTCAAGATGACCTCCCCTTAGGTCCAAATTTTGGTACAAACCTAATTTGGACCTAAGGAATCCAATGGTAAAGTTGTATTTTAGGTTTGACCATGCTTGACTGGACATTTTACGTAAAAATCCAAATTAGTTCAATTGATGTGCTAGGACCCTAATCTAGGTCAAACTAGGTTCCAAAGGACAAATTGAATGTTCTAAACCCTAGGGGATATTTTTCCATGATTTTTAGAGGGTTTACTTGATTTTCATCCTGACCGGAACCTTGTTGAATTAAACGAGTCTATTTTAGGGTTACCAGATGTCATTTAATTCTTGGATTGCACATGAACCCATTTCTGATTGCATCAACCCACTTTTTATCTTATTTAGACCATTTGACCTATGTTTTGTCTCTGAGAAATCCCGTTTATGTGCTGCAATGGTCAAATTGCAGTTTTAACCTTTATTTCATGTTTTCTTCTCAGAACACTTATTCCTTCAATTAAGCCCTCTTCTAAGTTATGTAGGAGCTTTTATTCTCTTTATTAGGTCGAAATGAGCTAGTTATGGCTCATGATGAGGCTCTCATCAATGGACAATAGAGGGAAAAGGGGCAACATTAGGGACCATCCAAAGCTACCCCAAGGAAAACTTTAGACACCACTTTGGGGCCTAATTAAGATCTGAAATCAGGCCCTAAAGGTGCACAATCAGATCTAAATTGGCCCCCTTTCCTCCCTCATTTTCTCCCCTTCAACATTGAAAACATAGGGCAGCGAAGGCAAATGGGTAGTCAGCAACCTCCATGAGTTGCCCCCACTCCCCATACCACCACCATCCATCCTCCACCCTGCCACACTTGGTCAGCCCAAGGAGGGAGAGGAAGGAGGGTGTAGAAGAGGATGAGAGAAAGGAAAGGTACGTGCCTTCCGTCCTCCTCCCTAGCTCGATCTCCTCCTCCGATGGCCTAGTCATCGGGAAGAAGAGGACTCTCTTCCATGTCCAGCAGAAAGAACAAGCATAAACCACCCTCCCTCGAAGTGCAAACGACAAAAAAAATACAAAAAATCAAAGTTCGGGTCATATACCTTCAATCTCACACGATATTGTTCACTTTTAGGGTCAATCGGAGCCTCGACAGAACTCTAGAATGAGGGTGAAGCTTGCTGCTCGAGAATGGTGTCTGGGAGGAGGGTTTGACGATGCAAAAATGAATGAATGGGGGTTTTAGAAGAACCCTAGCCCCTTATATAATAATGGCTTTAGTTCTATTATTTTTCGCACCCATTCGTCTTCCACCTAGGAACGATATATTCAAATAAACTCAAATTTTTTTTTATAATCTTGTTCTTTATAATTTTTCATAAGGAATCAAATTCCATAGATGGTTCATCAATTTGACATAGTTTGCACCTAGTGTACCAATTTTATCAAAACAAGCGCATTTTCGGTCTCGTGACATGATTTTTCAAATGGACTCAAAACAAGGCATGCTACCCTTCATTGGATTCATCTTGACTCAAGGATTTCCATGGTGTCCTCAGATTTGTAATCAGACACCGACAATAAAATTTGGGTTTTGGGATAACAATTCCAAAAATATCATCGGTGCAATTTAGGCCTAATTAGTAAACTAGAAAGGTTCTGAGCTTGGTACCTTCTAGTGGGTACACCGCACAAACAAACCATGGGATATTATCATATAGCAAATCTTTGAAGTTTCATATATCTTCTAATTTTTTGGTTTTCTGAATTTTCTGCTTTTTCTATGTCGTCTGCAATGATTTTGCCCATTTAATACAATTCCTAAGTTTATTGTGATCAAATCCACTGTGTTTCTTACATATTGGTTGGTAAATGTTTCACCACTTATCAGTTCATTTGTACATTGTAATGGCTAGCCAAGAAGCACTTATTGATTATCAAAGAAGCACCAAGCAAATACTCATTGACTGATCAGCTAACAGTGATCCCAATTTGAGTCCTAAAAAAAGCTACATTCAAAATTAACATTAATTTCAACATTCTTTAACTAATGTAATTGATTTCAACATAGATTGTAACCTACAAAAAATACCCACTAGTCTAAGTATAGTAATTCTGATAAAAGCTTATAATTAAAAATGCTCCAACAAAATTATTTTTGACAAGAACCTACTAGTGGTTTTTTTGTGCTGTTAGTTGATGGCTTTTTTGATAAATCAGGATCCTACAAAAAAAAAGTTAAGATCATTAATAGGAAAATCACTTGATAAAAAATAACTCGTTACTGATAAAGGTATAAGATACTCACTTCATTATTCACCTAAAAAGGATTAGAAAATCGTACAAATTGTTGAAAAAAGTTCATTCTCTTCTCCTATGGTAATACCAAAAAAAATAAAACAAAAGCGATTGATGTACACATGAAAGACAACATATCATCAACTAGAAAAAAAATAAGCATACAAGTATTATTAAACATGCCTGCAAGTGTCTCATATTAAGAAAATAACCAGTAATTTGGAGGTGGTTAGCCTACAATGTTGACCAACTTCACCTGAACTGCTCTAAAGATGGTAGAATGAGATCTAGGTCATGACCTAGAAATCACCCTGATTGACTCTCAGGTTATTAGGTCCAAGGGTTTTAAGATGCAAGTGAAATTAGAGCCTGATTGTTAGGGCTTTTGTTGATTAGATCTTTTTAACCAAGGGCTTGGGTAGCACACAATTGTGGGTGGGTTTCTTTCCTTTTATGCAGGCAAGTGTGAACTAACACTTCAAAACCCTAAAAAATGAAACCCCTAATTGGCTCTATTTCCAAGTCCAATTGATCTTTAAAAATGTTCACCTTGGGCTTCAAGCAGGAAATGTGTTAACCCAAAGTGATTAGAAGTTAAGCATAGTACCTAATAGGCACAAAAATTTTGGGGTAGGGAATTCTAAACAGAATCACTTCAAACTTCACTCAGATTTGAAAAGAATTTTCGCAAATCAGGAAACGTGCCTTTTAGATTATGATTACTATGAAAAATAGGGCAAGTGATTCCTAATTGATTGTTTCCTTTTTTTTGTCTTCCCAAGATTAGGAGGTTGATTAGGGAAGAATAGAGATGTTACCTGCCCTAGTGTGGTTGTTTTGCACTGATGATCTACTTGTGAAGTACCTCGCAAAATCACAATAAAGCAAATAGGGCAAGTCAGTGCTCGAATATAATCAAATAATGCAGAGAATAGCAGTGAATTGCACGTTGCTCCTCGGCAACGGCACCAAAATGTACGCCAAAATGTTTACAGAGCGAGATCGATGTTTATAAAAGTACATTGTAGTATAGGTCAAAATCGCTTGAAAACAAATAATATTTATTACTCGAGTGAAAGTCCGAGGTCAAACACAGGGAGCAAATAGGAATTCACACACTAATCTTAATAATGTAAATGAGCACAAGAATTTAAACCACAAAATGATAATCAATAAATACTAATCTATCACTTTAGATATTCAATGAATTCTCATGTATTTTGGGGCAATAAAAAGGTAGAGAAGCTAAAATAATGGTGCTTTAAATCACCAATTATTATCTAAGTATATATATCAAGCATTCAATAAATTTATCAAGCTTTCACAATGTCACGCCTCAAATCAAACATTGGGTTATTGAATCAGATGACTTATCCAACAAGGGCTACGATGCTTCCCTAGCACTGTTCTTCTTCTTCTTCTCTTCCTTGGCTCTTCTTCTTCAGTATTTCTCCTCCTTCCTTCTCTTCTTTACGCATGAGCCTTCTTCTTCTTCTATTCTTCTCAGATTCTTCTCCTTCTGTGCCTTCACTTTTCTTCCTTTCTTCTTATGCGTAAGGGAGGCACTCAAATTTGGCTAAGTGTCACACAGGGCAAAACCCTCCCATGCTCTGTTTCTTTCTCTCCTCTTAGGTTCCACCCTCCTAGAGCAACAAGTTAGGATAGTCAGGTAAATGGGTACATGCACACCTGGGACCAAGCTCACCAGCTTTGGTGTTGAGCGAGGTGTAAACAGGCTTAGGCGGGTAATCGAGTACACTAGACCCACGTGTGAGGTGTCGTGGGCGAGGCATGTGAGGGTGTGGGGACCTCACCCCCTGTTTGTTACTTGAGGCGATAGGCTCATGTGACAAAAATAATTTATGCAGCTGCAAGGACTTGCGAGTTTACGATGTGGGGCTAAAGTCCGACACTTCTTTCTGTGTGCAGCTGCGAGAGATGGAACCTTCGATTGCAGTTGTACGGGCTTCAGTGACTCCAATTAGCAGCCTGGGCGCTCTCCTGGGAGTAAGCCTGCACTGCCTGAGACTTCACCTAGGACTTGCGGCAACAAGAAACCTTCTTCAAGCTCTTCGAAGGGGCACTGCTAATGGCGTTTAGGACGAGTACCTGAAAACATAAACACGGCCTAGCAGCCCAATTAAACATGCTCAGGAGCATCGCCGTGAGGCGAGGAAGTGAACGGTGGTGTCCAAGTGGGGTGAGAGTGCATGTAGCTAGCTAGTGGAGACGGAGATGGCCATGCGAAGGTGGGTTGTTCAAGGGTGTGTTTGGAGAGGCAATAGGCCTAACTAGGTTAAGGATTTTGCTCCTGTGGTCAAGGCAAAGGTCGTGGGCTAGTTGGCGAGGGGGATGGATGTGTGTAGCGGACGGAGGCCCTCACCAGAGTGGGCGTCGGAGATGGAAGGGATGATGGTGAACGATATTGTTGGCAGTCGAAAGCAGTAGGAAAGAAGCTAGAATTAATGGAGAGAGTGAAAGGGAGCTTAAAGGACCTAATATTATGGACGAAGGGGAAGGGATACGATGCCAGTGTGATCGTCGAAGCCGTGGGAGATGAAACCTCCTAAGGGAGATGGCGGCGAAGAAAGGATTCTGAGGTGACTCTGATGTTGTCATCAAGAGGCAGAGGAAGTCAGGGAGGAAGAAGATGCTCCCAATTTGACCGTTGGGAGGCTGTAGGATGATGGGAGAGGATGCTCGTCAGAGCTAGGTCGGAGGAGGGTCGGAGGGAGAGTTTCTAAGAGGTTTTTTGGCCCTAAAACTAGCTGAAGAGCATGGCCATGCCCTGCGGATCCTTTTATAGGGCTTAGGAGGGGATTTTGAACTTGGAAGCCAAGCTTCCAAGCTAGGAAATGCCATCAGAGTTTGGAAATTTTAAGATACCCAAATCTCTCATGTGTTCTCATGAGAGATTGGGAACGTTTTAGGGTTGATGGACAGATTCAATGGAAAGAGAACTCAAGGATTCTCCCTTCCAAATTTGGCAGGGATTGATTGATCAGAGTTCTCTTCAATCAAAGGTTGCAGTAGAGTTAGGAATAGGATTCATGGCAGTAGGGACCTTTCTATGAAGAAGATAAAGAAGTTGGGGGGCTATTTGTAAGGAATTCAAGAGTTAAGGGTTTGAATGAGGTAGAAAGAGTCTGACTGGACCAAAATGCAAACTTAATCAAGATGATCTCAGATTGGGCCCAACTTTTTTAGTACAAAACCTAATTTGGACCCAAGGAATCCAATCGTGAAGTTGGATTTAGGTTTTGACCTCATTTGACTGGGCAATTTATGTTAAAACCCAAATTAGGGCAAATGTCTATCTAGGACTCTATTTTGGGTCAAGATGGGTTCTGATGGTTAAATTGAAGATACTAAATCCTATAGAATGTTTTTCTATGAATTTTAGAGGGTTTAGGTGAATTTTATCCTAGCCAGAGCCTTAGTTAATTAAGCAGGTCTATTTTTAGGGTTTCGGAAGTCATTTAATTCTGAAAACATGCGAACACCCTTTTCCATCTGTTCTAACCCACTTGTTGTACAGTTAAGGCCATTTGACCCTTAAGTAACCCCTAAAAAAACTCGTGGTTGTTGTGCATTCAAGATATGATGGTAAAATTATAGTTTTAACCCTGGTTTCTTATCTTTCTCTTAGAGTAATTATGCAATGAATTATGGCTCTCTACAAGTTATGTAAGAGCATTTATTCCTTGATAATGACTAAATTAAGCTAGTTATAGATCATGATGGTGTTCCCATCATACCCCCATGCCTAGCTTTCCTAGTCCCTTAGCAAAATCTCATGGAATTAACTCAAATTCTAGACCACATGTTCAAATCTCTGATGTGTGCTTTCTTTTATAGATTAGGTCAGAATGCCAATAGTAGGCCTAGAGTTACTCAAGTACCAACTAAGATCCGGACCTGACCAGCTCTAGCCTCTATCCACCGGGAAGGTTTCTACGGCCCATAGGAACTAACCTAAGGTTAGTTGAACTCCACAGCTAAAGCACCCGTGCTTAAGACATGTTTAGTCCCTGTTCAGTTTGCAGTGTGCTTTTGTAAGAGAGAGACATAGGATTTTTTTATTTTTGGAGATTTTTCTCGCTCTTTTCTTTCCATTTCTAACTTTGGATTAGCTTTACAACATGGTCTGTATCGTATTCCTAGCTCCCACCATCAATCCTCGTAGGGTCCCTGGCAATCGATGCTTCGAGATAGCACTGCCCATGACAACCCCCAAAATCTTAGCTTTTGAGATTTCGGGATAATCCCACCCATGGAGTTCTGTAGCTAAATCCAGATCCTGGCAATCGACATTTTGTGATAATGCTGCCCATGGCATCCAAACCAGCACAAGGTACTTACATGCCCCTGGTAGGATATTTAGATATCCTAAGAGAGAAGCACGAGGAGACTGTATGTTATTGCGCATCTTCGAGGGGAATTTTCTGCCTCTCCGCGTCGAGAACTCTTCTAAATCAACTTGTCTTGATCAACCACTCCTAATCAAGGTGGCTTTTTTAGAACATAATTATCGCATTTGTGTGATTTTGATAATTAAGCACCCTGAATTAGATTATGTCTGGATTGGGGTGCTTAGGTTACCAAGTCCCACAAACCAAAGGTCAATTAACGAGGCCAAATAATCCTTAAGCCTTTTCCCCAACCTCTTGAGGACTATCCAGATCTTAACGAATACTTGAATTATTAAGCCTAAACATTGCCCAAGAGGCCAAAGATCAGCGTTTATAGTAATCTCTTTTGTCCTTTAGCACTTTTGTCTTTTTATTTCTTTCTTTTGATTTGGTCTAGAACTAAGTCGATTCATTAATCTTTTACTAATGTTTATCCCTTTTTTGTTTCAAATTGTGCTTCTTTTTGACATTTATATCACCTCCCCTTTTTCCTCCTCAAAAATGATATGCAATTAGAACAGGATTATCAGTTGGGTGAACAGGTTGGGATGACTGTTGTAGATGATTTCAAGCCCTGGTACGAGTACCAGAGGTGGGATCGGCTACTCTAAAACTGAACTCAGAGTACAATTGATGTGAAGTACAAAAAGATAATCAAAAGGATCTCAGGTTTTTGGAAAGATGGGTTGCCTCCTATTAAGGGCTAAATTCAATGCCTTCAGCTGAACGGAAAATGGTATGGAGAAGGAGTGGTTAAATCAGATGAGTTTTGTAGAACAAGAACCTTGATCAATAGCTTGCTTTGTCCAACCAGGTGCTTATTCAGATCAATAGGCCGATGATGCAGCCTAAGACCAATCAATTTGGTGGGTTGATAGATGTAAATGAGTAGATGCGAAATCCACCATACGCTCTGAAGCTCGGAATGATGTGGAAGTGCATAGCTAGGGTTTGGCTGAGTCGAATTAGCCTGATCAAAGTAGGGATCCTCAAATGAACAAGAATTAGTGGAGGACATAGGAACCCTACGAAAATGATCAGAGAAGGATGGGGCGTGATTTGTAGTCTAATCGATGTCTGAAACCCGATCGAAGTGTGGAGGAGAACATGTGCAACCTTCTCATCGAGAGGAGAATCAAAGTAAAAATTGAGTCTGGTTGTGAATCGAGGTTGAGAACGGGTTTTGGAAGGTTCTGTAAAAGAGGTGTTTTCTTTCAAATTATTGACCTTAGCGTCAGAATCAAAAGATAGGTCGTAGTTGCTGAGGTCATAAATTAACTTGTAGTCATCACGAAATAATGATTCTCTGAAATTTGAGTAAGATTTGAAATCGTCAGAGAACTTGCGAGAATTATATTCTGAATCTGATTCGGGATCAGAGGTTTCACCACAAAATAAATCAAAAGATGTTAACTCAGCAACCTGACTTGGGTCTAACCTAGTTTCAAAGCTTGAAAAAGTGTCCATATTAGGCATGGGCTCGGGTTCTTGGCTTGTATGGTAGACCCAATCAAATCGCAACTCTTCCAACTCCTCGGTTTTTGTATCGTAGATTGGCTTGACTTTCGAGAAGTTAATCTGTGTTACTAATGATGTTGGAGAGGTGCATTCATCAAATAAAGGCCCAGAATCATCATCTAAATTTAAAGTCTGATTTTTATCACACAAGGCCTTTTAATCATCCCAAGAAGGCTCAAATCCAGATTCTAGGTTAAGGGTGTGGGTTGTATCACTAGAATCTAGGTTGGGTTCTACGAGGATGTCAGAATTGTCCTGGAGGACCACCGTATAAAAAATAAGGAGCAGAATTTACACCATCAAGAGGTTCTGATTCAATCTCATTATCACAAGAGTCTAGGAAATCTAAGCTTGGTGAACTAGGGTTTTGTGTCTCTAGGGCTGGCTCGAAATCGTGTTCTCTTGCAATTTGATCCTCCCAACCCATCTCAAGATTAGGAATGTTTTGGTTGTAATTTGAATCAGGATTCATTTGTGTTGGGGGTCCATAACAATCTTGATCATCAAACTCGGGATCTGGGAGATTGTACTGGTTGATCCAACATCTCACAAGGGCATACTAATGCCTCTGATCGATAACACGTTTCAACATCTACATTACCTTGTCTCTTTTTTCAAGGTCATCTTGGTGTACTTTCCATAGTGATGGCTCAAATCTACACAAGATATACTCACCATTATGCCATCTCCAAATTTCCTGGTATTTTGGCATGAGAACATCCCAAGTTGCCCCATTTTCTAGTTATGTCAAAATTAGCTGTGCTTATTCTAAAATAAATGTTGTTCTGTTTGACACATTAACCAGTATATCCTCAAATAGGTCTGCTAACATGTTAGATTGCATCTTTGAATCAAGTGGTGAAACCAAGATGTAGAATCAAAACTCATGTTAAATTGAAGTTGATTAGATCTGACAGAAATTCCCTAAGATGATCTGTGTATGTGCTCTAAATAGAAGGGATGAGGGACAGGATGTAATATTGACCCAATTAAGGCACCCAAAGATTTTTGGATGACTAAGGCAATTTCAAGGTGGATGATACCTCTGAATCAAAAATTTGCACACCTATGAAATACTTAGGTAGCCAGGAAGGGAGAGCCCCGTAAAGACCCCTACATGATAGAGCATCCCCACTAGTTACAAGGTTTCCCCCACCCGACCTTCCTTGTCACTAAGGGTCTAGGTAGACCGGAATGTATGAACTTAAGTCCTTAAGTCTACCAATTTCATGTCCTAATTTGTGCCCTGAGTTTCACTTGATTAGAAGTTAATTTCAACTTGTGACCTAATCTGGAGGTTTGTTAGCCTACAATGTAGACCAACTTTACTTGACCTACCCTAAAGATGGTAGAATGAGATCTAGTTCATCACCTAGAAATCACCTTGATTGACTCTCAGGTTATTAGGTCTAAGGGTTTTAAGATGCAAGTGAAATTAAAGCCTAATTTTTAGGATTTTTGTTGATTAGATCTTTTCAACCAATTGCTTGGGTAGCACATAATTACGGGTGGGTTTCTTTCCTTTTATGCAGGCAAGTGTGAACTACCACCCCAAAACCCTAAAAATTGAAACCCCTAATTGGCTGTATTTCTAAGTCCAATTGATCTTTAAAAATGTTCCCCTTGGGCTTCAAACAAGAAATGCGTTAACCCAAAGTGATTAGAAAGTAAGCGTAGTCCCTAATAGGCAGAGGAATTTTGGGATAGGGAATTTTAAACAAAATCACTTCAAACTTCACTCAGATTTGAAAAGAATTTTCGCAAATCAAGAAACTTACCTTTTAGATGATGATTGCTATGAAAAATAGGGCAAGTGATTCCTAATTGATTGTTTTCTTTTTTTTTGGTCTTTCCAAGATTAGGAGGTTGATTAGGGAAGAATAGAGATGTTACCTGCCCTGGTGTGGCTATTTTGCGCTGAAGATCTCCTCGTGAAGTACCTCGCAAAATAACAATAAAGCAAATAGGGCAAGTTTGTGTCAAACATAATCAAATAATGCAGAGAATAGCGATGAATTGTGCGTTGCTCCCCGGCAACGACGCAAAAATGTTTACAGAGTGAGATCGATTTTTATAAAAGCTGTGTTGTAGTATTGGTTGAAATCGCTTGAAAACAAATAATATTTATAACTTGAATGAAAGTCTGAGGTCGAACACAGGAAACAATGAGGAATTCACACACTAATCTTAATAATGTAAACGAGCACAAGAATTTAAACCACAAAATGATATTCAATAAATACTAATTTGTCACTTTAGATATTTACTGAATTCTCATGTATTTTATGGCAATAAAAAGGTAGAGAAGCTAAAATAATGGTGATTTAAATCACTAATAAGTCTCTAGGTATATATATCAAGCATTTAATAAATTTATCAAGCTTTCACAATATCAAGCCTCAAATCAGACGTTAGGTTATTGAATCAGACGACTTATCAAACAAGTGCTACAGTGCTTCCCTAGCAGTGTTCTTCTTCTTCATCTCTTCCTGGGCTCTTCTCCTTCAGCTGCTCTCCTCTTTCCTTCTCTTCTTTAAGCACGAGCCTTCTTCTTCTGTTCTTCTCCTTCCGTGCCTTCTCCTTTGTTCCTTTCTTCTTACTCACAAGGGAGGCACTCAGATTTGGCTAAGTGTCGCACAAGGCAAAACCCTCCCCTGCCCTGTGCACTCTTTCTTTCTCTCCTCTTAGGTTCTACCATCCCAGGGTCGCAAGTCAAGTTAGTCGGGTAAATGGGTACATGCGCACCCAGGACCAAGCTCACCAGCGTGGGTGGTGAGCGAGGTGTGAACAAGCTTAGGCGGGTAATCGGGTGCACCAAACCCGCGTGTGAGGTGTCGCAGGCGAGGCACGTGAGGGTGTGGGGACCTCGCCACCTGTGTGATACTTGAGGTGATAAGCTCATTTGACAAAAATAATTTATGTGGCTCTAGGGACTTGTGAGTTTACAATGTGGGACTAAGGTCCCACACTTCTTTCTATGTGCAGCTGGGAGAGATGGCACCTTCGATTGTGGTTGTATGGGCTTCAGTGACTCCAATTAGTAGCCTAGGCGCTCTCCTGGGAGTAAGCCTACACTACCTGAGACTTCACCTAGGACTCGCGGTAACAAGAAACCTTCTTCAAGCTCCATGAAGGAGCGCTGTTAATGGCGATAAGGGTGAGCACCTGAAAACATAAACATGGCCTTGCTGCCCAATTAAACATGCTCAGGAGCATCGTCGTGAGGCGAGGAAGTGAACGACGGTGTCCATGAGGGGTGAGAGTGCGTGTAGGCAGCTGGCAAAGACGGAGATGGCCGTGCAAAGGTGGGTTGTTCAGGGGTGTGTTTGGAGGAGAAATAGACCTAACTAGGTTAGGGCTTTTGCTCCTGTGGTTAAGGCGGAGGTCATGGGCTAGTTGGCGAGGGGGACAGATGTGTGTAGCAGATGGAAGCCCTCGCCACAGTGGGCGTCGGAGATGGAAGGGATGATGGTGAATGATGTTGTCGGCAGACGAAAGCGGTAGGAAAGAAGCTAGAATTAATGGAGATAGGGAAAGGGAGTTTAAAGGACCTAACATTATGGATGAAGGGGAAGGGATACGATGACGGTGTGATTGTCGGTGCCGTGGAAGATGAAACGTCCTAAGGGAGATGGCAATGAAGAAAGGGTTCTGAGGCACCTCTGATGTGGTCGTCGAGAGGCAGAGGAAGTCAGCGAGGAAGAAGACGGTCCCAATTTGGCCATTGGGAGGCCATAGGATGACGGGAGAGGATGCTCACTGGAGCTAAGTTGGAGGAGGGCCGGAGGGAGAGTTTCGAAGAGGTTTGTTGGCCCTAAAACTAGCTGAAGAGCATGGTCATGCCCTAGGGATTCTTTTATAGGGCTCAGGAGGAGATTTTGAGCTTGGAAGCTTGGCTTCCAAGCTAGGAATTGCCGTTGGAGTTTGGAGGTTTTAAGATACCCAAATCTCTCATGTGTTCACATGAGAGATTGGGAAAGTTTTAGGATTTATGGACGGATTCAATGGAAAGAGGACTCCTCAAGGAATGTCCCTTCCAATTTTGGAAGGGATTGATTGGTCAGAGGAGGAGTTCTCTTCAATCAAAGGTCACTAGAGTTGTAGGAATAGGATTCATGGCGGAAAGGACCTTTCCATGAAGAAGATAAAGAAGTTAGGGGGCTATTTGTAAGGAATTCAATAGTTAAGGGTTTGAATGAGATAAAAAGAGTCTGACTTGTCCAAACTGCAAACTTGATCAAGATGATCTCAGATTAGGCCCAAATTTTGGTACAAACCTAATTTTAACCCAAGGAATCCAATGGTGAAGTTAGATTTATGTTTTGATCTCATTTAACTAGGTAATTTATGTAAAAACCCAAATTAGTGCAAATATCTATTTAGGACTCTATTTTGGGTCAAGATGGGTTCTGATGGTCAAATTGAAGGTACCAAGCCCTAGAGAATATTTTTCTATGAATTTTAGAGGGTTTAGGTGAATTATATTTTGGCCAGAACCTCAATTAATTAAGCAGGTCTGCTTTTAGTGTTTCAGAAGTCATGTAATTCTCAAAACACGTGAAAACCCTTTTTCTATCTGTTCTAACCCACTTGTTGGATACTTAAGGCCATTTGACCATTAACTAACTCCTGAGAAAACCCATGGTTGTTGTGCATTCAAGATATGATGGTAAAATTGTAGTTTTAACCTTGGTTTCTTTATCTTTCTCTTAGAATGATTATGCAATGAATTGTGGCTCTCTAGTAGTTATGTAGGAGCATTTATTCCTTGATAATGACTAAATTGAGCTAGTTATGGCTCATGATGGTGTTCCCATCAGGACCTCTACCATCATTTAGAGGAATTCACCGAGGTCTGCTCCATAATGAAACTTCATAACTTTACTGAGGAAGCCCTGATATGGACCCTCTTTCCCTTCTCCCTTAAGGGAAATGCAAAACACTGGTATCACACCTTGGATGGAAGGGTGAATGATTGGAACGCCCTTAAGGGAGTATTCTTGAAGAAATACTTCTCGATGAGCAAAACAACCACTTCACGAGGGAGATCATGGGTTTTACTCAATTAGATGGGGAATAATTCCACGAGACTTGGGATTGCTTCAACAATCTAATTCGATTATGCCCCCATCGTCAAGTGCATAAATGGAAATTGGTAGAGAGGTTTTATACTAGACCATCTGATAGGCATAGGCAAACAGTGGATGCTGCTTATGCTGGAACCTTTCTTACCAAAATGAAAGATGAGGCCTGGACATTATTTGAATCACTGAGTGATAATTCTATCCACTTGATCTCAGCCAATCAAGATAGATATCCTTCCATCCTCCAAAAGAAAGTGGAAGCTAGTGAAGCTAGGGCTACTCATAATTTAGCTTTCCAAATCCAATTGTTGAACCAAAACTTTGAAAGACTCATGTCAAACCCCGACACATTCCTACAATCAGCTTCCCAAGTCCAGGCTTTTCTGAATGCTCCATTTGCCAAAGCACTCTTCACACCACTATTGAGTGCCATTTGGCTAATCAATTTCCCGAATTAGTTCAGGTAGACCTGAATGTTGCCCAAGGGTTTCATCCACCTCCCAGGAATAACCCTTTTGAAAACACCTATAATCCTGGGTGGAGAAATGATGAGAGCCTCATCATGAGCCATAACTAGCTCATTTTGACCTAAGAAAGAGAATAAGAGCTCCAACATAACCTACAAAAGAAAAGGGCCTAATTCAAGGAATTAATGTTCTGGGAAGAAAACATGAAACAAAGGCTAAAATTGTAAATTTACCATTGCAGTACATAAACAAGATTTCTCAGAGGAAAAACATAGGTCAAATGGTTTGAATAAGATAAACAACGTGTTAGTTCAATCAGAAATGGGTTATTGTGTAATCCAAGAATTAAATGACATTTTGTAATCCTAAAATAGACCTGCTTAGTTCAACAAGGTTATGGTCAGGATAAATATCAACTAAATCCTCTAGAATTCATGAAAAAATATCCCTTAGGGTTTAGAACCTTTAATTTGGCCTTTGTAACCCATTTTGACCTAGGTTGAGGTCCTAGCTCATTATTTGACCTAATTTAGGTTTTTATGTAAAATGTCTAGTCAAATGTGCTCAAACCTAAAATCCAACTTCACCATTGGATTCCTTAGGTCCAAATTAGGTTTTTACCAAAATTTGGACCTAAGGAAAGGTCATCTTGACCTACTTTGCAAAATAGTCCACCCAATTACATTTTGACCCCTATCTTTTGAAAATCCTTGCACAGATCCCTCTAACTTCCTCGCCACTCTTGCAAATAGGCCCCTCTGCAATTAATGGGGAGAAATCCTACTCTGACGAGGAATGGAGGGGGAGTACTCCCTGATTCCTTAGAGATCTCCTCCTAGATTTGGAAGGGAGATTCTCTGAGGAATTCCCTTCCACCTGAGCATGATCACAAGATCTAAATTGCTCCCAATCTCCCATGCGAAAGCTCGAAAGATTTGCATATCCAACCGATTTCCTACTCCGATGAGGACTCTTGCACTTGGAAGCTTGTCTTCCAAGCACAAGAGCCCCTACCAGCACCTATAAATTGACCACCACCTCCGTCCTCATCTCTTCAGCTCTACTTGGCCGCAAATTCACCCCAATTTCATCTCCTTCTCCATTGGTCAGGAGTTCAGTGAGCTCCAGCGAGCCTCCCTCTTCTTTCTCATCGCTCTGCCACACTACTAGTGGTAGAGCTGCCCTCAACATCTTCATCCGTGTCGCGCAACACCCGCACGCACGCCTCTAGATCCTTCGTCGTCACCGCTCTCCCTCAATTGGACACCGTCTTCTTCGATGACAGTAGGTACAGCCAGCTACCACCTCTCCCCCTTCGTCCACTTAGTTAGGTTAGAATTATTCCTTTCTATCTCCTCTTCAATTCCCCTCTTTCTATTTCCCCTTTTCGACCCCTCGCAGCCACTGTGCATTGCCATCTTCTCCATCTCTGATCTCCCACTGATGAGGTGCTTCCACCTCTTCGCACCTCCACACGCCTCACCAGACACCTCACCACCTCCACCATCATCCATTGATCCTCTTCTACCCATCCATCAACCACCAACACCTCCCTAGGCACCCCCCGACCTAACCCATAAGCACGACCACAGCATGACCTAGGCACACACACCTAGGTCGCCCCGTGGCTAGCCACCAACCACTTCACCTTCTCCATGACATAGCGAAGCTCCCCATCTAGTTTAATTAGGTTGTAAGACCATCTTTGTGAAATTTAAATCTGACCCGTCCACTGCCATTAGCGATGGCTCAAAAGAGCTCGCAAGCTTGCTCCAGGATGAAGCACTCTATGGTCCCAAGTCCAGAAGGTACGGGTTGGTCTCGCGCATTCATCCGTCCAGGCAATTAGCTCTGCGAGGCACCCAGCTGCAGGCGCGAGCAAAGCATGTGGAAGTTTTAGTCCCACCTCAGAAAAGCAGGAGTGAGGTGCATAGCTTATATTGCTTTGTGTTTTGTGCTGGTTGCCTCAAATAACATAGGGATGAGGTTCCTCGCCCTCACTCATGCCTCATCCACGACCTGCCCCCGCGGACCTAGCACCTGACCCATTTACCTAAACCTAGCACTCCTCGTGCATTACACCCATGCCGGTGTGCCTGGACCCAGGCACATGATACCCGACCCGATTACCCAGCTTTGGGAGAGAGTTCCGAAGAAAGAAATAGAGAGAGAGATGCGAGGCAGGGTAGGGGATAGGTTTTGCTTTTGTGTGCATGCATAGGGAAGAAGAAGAGGAGAAGGAAGAGGAAGGCGTAGCTGAGGCCAAGGCAAGGTGAAGCTAAAACTTAGCCATAGAAAGAAAGAAGGAAGAAAGGCAGGAGAAGGTAGGAAGAAATAGAAGGCCACAGAAAGAAGAGATAATCAGAGGAGAGCTATGGAAAAGAAGGAAGAAGAAAGGCAGAAGCTAAGGGAAGGAGAAGCATTGTAGCAAAGGTGCGACTGAGGAAGAAAGAAGAAAGAAAGAAATCAAAGAGAGTAGAAGAAGAAAGAAGACCGCAAAGGAAGAAAAAGGAGAAAGGCACTGTGCAAGAGAAGAAAGAAGAGACAAGGAAGAAGTGGTAGATGGCAAAAGTTAGAGAAGAATAGAAGAGCTAAGGAAAGAGGAAAATCAGAGAAAGAAAGAAAGAAGAAGAAGAAAAGAAAGAACAGAAAGCAACAAGGAGAACAAAATAAGAGGCTATCATTTAAGACATCTGATTATAGAATCAAACATCCAATTTTTCTATTTTTGCTATAATTGACTCTTAAATTCTTTCATTTATATTCTGAATTAAGTTTTGAGTAACTCTAAGTGTTCTATTACATTATTGAGATTAGTGAATAAATTCCATTTGCTCCCTGTGTTCAACTTCGGATACTTAGGTTTTCGAGTAATAAATTCTTATTTGTTTTCGAGGCGATTTTGTCTATACTACAATGCAACATCTTTTAAAACCAAGATCCCACCTCGTAAACATTTTGGCACCGTTGCCAGGGAGCAACATGCAATTTATCACTAGTCTCGATATTCTTTTTGACTATATTTAAGCACTAGCTTGCCCTATTTATTTTGTTGTGATGTTGCAAGGTGTTTCAAGAGAAGAAATCTCCCATGCAAGTCAACCTCTCTAGGGCAGGTAACCTCTCTTCTTCCATAAAATCCATCGCGTAATCCTTGAAAGACAAAAAGAAGAAACCAACTTAGGAATCAATTGCCTTCTTTCTATAGTAATTACCATATTTAAGGCCAAGGTTTCCTGATTTTGTGAAAATTTTTCAAAATTTATTGAAGTAGAAGCAAGTTTTTAGATATCCTATCCCACAAAATTCCTGTGACTAAAAGAAATCACGCTTAATCTCCATGGACAACACACTTCTTGTTTTTAAGTCCAAAGAGAACTTTTGTGAAAAAGAGGATTGGAAATAGAACCAAATTAGGGTTTCAACAGTAGGGTTTTTGGAGCACTAGTCACACATGCCTATTTAAAAGGAAATAAACCCTCCCGCATCAGTGTGCTACCCAAGCTCTTGATTGAAGAGATCTAAACAAGACAAACCCTAAAAATCAGGCTCTAAAATCACTTGAATCTTAAAATCTTGGACCTAATAAACTGTCAGTCGAATCAAGGTGATTTCTAGGTCTTGACCTGGAATCATTCTGTCATCTTTAGGGCAAGTTAGGGGAAGTTGATCCTTTGGGTCAACCAACCTCCAAATTAGGTCACAAAACCAAAACATCTAAAGTTCAAGTGAAAACCCAAAAATCGCCTTTGATCTTAAAAGTGGTAGACTTAAGAGGTCATGGTCCCCATTCTAGTCTACCTGGAATCTCAGTGGCAAGAGAGGTCAGGTGGGGGAAACCTTGTAACCCGTGGGGATGCTCTACCATGTAGGGGTCTTTATGGGACTCTCCCTCTCTGGCTACTCAGGTAATTCTCAGGTGGACGACCTTCTGATCTAGGGGTATCATCCACCCCGAACCTCCATAGTCATCCAACATTTTTGGGTGCCTCGATTGGGTCAAAAACATCTCTAGTTCCTCATCTTTTCTCTTTAGAGCACACACATACATTCTCAGTGCGACTCTTTATTCAGATCTATTTGCTTCACAACTTGATTCTACATCTTGATTCAAACTCTGATTCTACATCTTGATTCCACCACCTGATCCAAATTTGCAGCCAAACCATTTAGGACTACCATTCAATAAACCTTAATCTTGGAGATCCATGAGAGATAGGATGATTGAGGATGCCCTGAAATTCTATGAAAAAGCTAACAAAATCTCGACACCAATAGAAAACATTTAGGTTGATGTCCCAACAACCACAACCTTCATCATAACCTGTATCCAAGTGTTATTAGCAGAAGCCACAAAAGGGTCAACCCGAGACATGGTCATCACAGGATACATTGAGATAGAAAAATTGCACAATCTTGAATACCTTTAATGCATAACAAATCTGTACTTTGGGAAAACACCAAGATGATCTTGAAAAACGAAAAGAGATAATGAGATTATTGAAACAAATTATCGACCAAAAATACATGTATGTGCCACAAACAGAGGATGAACCATCTTGGGACAACATTGAGGATCAATCGGATCTTAGGTTTGAGGCACAAATGGTTGTGGATTCCCAACCCAGATGGAGTACAATGTGCCTGATATTGAAGAAGGTCAGGAAGTTCCGATTGCAGGAAGACACAATGTTGAGCCAACCCTAGACCATGAATCACCAGGCATAGAATTCCAAAACTCCTGCAATCATGAGATTAGAACTGAACTTCTCTAGGGTGTAAATTCCGCCCCTTATTCTGATAAGGTGACCCTCAAAGTTTATTCGGACCAAGATTCTAGTGATTCAACCCACATCCTAAGCCCAAAATCTAGATCTGAAACCTATTGAGAAGATTACGAGGCCCCTATGAGGAAGATCAATTTTGCCATGAAGAATATCATTTTGGGCCTCTATTTGATGAATATCCCTTGCCAACATCCTCAGAGAAACCAATCGATTTCTCGGAAGTCATGCAAATTTACAATATAGAAATCGAGGAGTTGGACGAGTGAGGTTTCAATTGGGTCTGTCCTACCAGCTTGAAACTTGAGCCTCTACCAGATAAGGACACCTTTTTAAGCTCATAATTGACATCTAGGCTAGACCCCAGTCAAGCTGCTAAATCTATGGCATATGATTTATTCTATGGTGGAACTCATGATCTTGAATCTCATTCAGATTTTACTTTCCGCAAACTTTCCAACGATTTTGAATTTGACCATGATATTGGAGAAAATGAGGTCTCTCTACATGAAACCACCTGTCATTCCTTTCTAGAAGAGCCCTCATACAAAATTCTCATAGCAGCCACCTCTTCCATATATACAGAACTGGTCGAAACCCATTTCCAACCCCAACCCACAACTGGACTCAATTTCACTCTAATTCACCTCTCACTGCGCCGATTGCAGATGATTCAATTCAACATCTAGACCAGGCATCGGGCATTGATCAAATTAAAAAACATGGTCCATCATTCTCTGATCACCCCTGTAGGGATTCCACATCATTCACTGATCATTTTTCGGAACCCTACTCTGACTAGGCATATTCGACTCAACCTAAACCCGAGTTTTCACTTCCATATCCATCCAAGCCACATTGCATTTGGTGGGTTCCACATCTGTTGATCTACATCTATCAATCCACCAGACTGATTGGGTTTGGGCTGCATCATTAGCCTATTGACCTTAACAAGCACTTGATTGGACCAACTAGGCTCTTAATCATGGTGCTTGTTTTACAAAAATCCGCTGATTTGACCACTCCCTCTCCATCCCATGTTCCTCTCGGCTGAAGGCGTTGAATTTAACGCTTAACGGGAGGCAACTCGTCATTCCAAAAATAGAGACCCGTTTGATTATCCATCTGTACTCCACGTCTATTGCACCTTGAGTTCAGCCTTAGACAGTCAATCCCACCTTTGGTACATGTACCAGAGCTTGAAATCATCTACATCAGTCACTTCCCGACCCATTCACCCACCCGATGTATCTTGTTCTAAGTCCCTGAACCCAACACTATTTTACACCCTCTATTTACAATGAGTACATTGCAAAACTTAGGCATAGGGGGGTGGTAAAGTGCATACATACAGAACCAAGAAAAAGTCAGAAGGATTCTCACCAAAAAATTCACATATGTCAAAAACACAAAAAAATTGAAAAATTATGAAAAAGAACAAAAAAATGGTGGGAGGAAATTTTGTGAGCCACATAATCATGAGGAGGAGAAAAAGAGGAAAATGACTAAAAGGAACACGAATTGAAAAAGAAAAAGAGATAGTCATTAGTAAGATATTAAGGTAATAACCAAAGTTCAAGACCTCATCAAGAAGAAAATAAAAATGAGAGAAAAGTGCTAATGAGACACAAAAAGAGATTAGCAGGAACACTGATCTTAGGCCTTTTGGGCTAGACTCTTAGGCTTAAAAATTCAATTATTTGCTAAAATCTGGATATTCCTCAAGAGGTTGGGAAAAATGTGAAGCTTAAGTATTAGGACTAAGGCTCAGGGAGTATTCGGCCTCCTTAATTGACCTTTGATTTGTGGGATTAGGTAACCTAAGCACCCCAATCCATATACAGTCTGGTTCAGTGCACATAACTATCAAAATCACGCAAAAGTGTTTTAATGCTCTGAAAAAGTTGCCTAGATTAGGAGCAGTCGGTCAACACAAGTTGATTTGGATGAGTTCCCGATGTAGAGAGGTGAGAAATTCCCCTCGAAGAAGCGTAACATATCGTCTCCTCGGTGCTTGTCTCTTAGGATATTTAAATATCCTACCGGGGGCATGTAAGCACCCTACTAGTTCAGATACCATGGGCGGCAATATCATGAAATGACGATTGCCAAGGTCTGGATTCGGCCACGGAATGCCATAGGCAGGATTATCTCGAAATCTCGAAAGCCAGGGTTCTGGGGGTTGCCATGGGCGATGTTATCACGAAGCATCTATTGCCAGGGACCCTTGAGGATTGATGATGCCAACAAGGAATCTGATACAGACCGTGTTGAGAAGCCAATCCAAAGCTAGAAATAAAAAGCAAAGAGAGAGGAAGCTCTCCAAACAAATAAATCCTTTGTCTCTCTCTTACAAAAATGCACTGCAAACTGAACCTAGGCTAAAAATGTCTCAAGCACGGGTGCTTTAATCGCGGAGTCCAATGAACCCTAGGATTGTTTCTATAGGCCTTAAAAACCTTTGTAGAGGACCGAGGCTAAAGCTGGTCAGGTCTGGATTTTGGTTGATACTTAAGTACCTCTGGGCCTATTGTCAGCATTCTAACCTAATCAAAAGAAGAAGAAAAGCACTTATCATAACTAGTGACAGAAACTCAGGGTTTAGAACAGAAGTTAATACCTTAAAATTTTGCCAAGGGACTAGAAAAAGCTAGGCATGGTGGTATGATGAGAGCCTCATCATGACCCCTAACTAGCTCATTTTGACCTAAGAAAGAGAATAAGAGCTCCTACATAACCTAGAAAAGGGCCTAATTCAAGGAATTAATGTTCTGAGAAGAAAACATGAAATAAAGGTTAAAATAGCAATTTTACCATTGCAGCACATAAACAGGATTAATAAGAGGCAAATCAAAGGTCAAATGGTCTGAATAAGATAAAGAGTGGGTTAGTTCAATCAAAAACGGGTTATTATATAATCTAAGAATTAAATGACATTCTGTAACCCTAAAATAGACCCGCTTAATTCAACAAGGTACTGGTCAGGATAAAAATCAACTAAACCCTCTGAAATTCATGGAAAAATATCCCCTAGGGTTTAGAACCTTTAATTTGGCCTTTGGAACCCATTTTGACCTAGATTGAGGTCCTAGCTCATTATTTGACCTAATTTGGGTTTTTGCATAAAATTTCTAGGAAAACATGGTCAAACATAAAATCCAACTTCACCATTGGATTCCTTAGGTCCAAATTAGGTTTGTACCAAAATTTGCACCTAAGGGGAGGTCATCTTGACCTACTTTGCAAAATAATCCACCCAATTACATTCTGGCCCCTATCTTTTGAAAATCCTTGCACATACCCCCCTAACTTCCTCGCCACTCTTACAAACAGGCCCCTCTACCATTAATGGGGAGAAATCCTACTCTAGCAAGGAATGGACTCGGAGTACTCCCTTATTCCTCAGAGATCTCCCAGATTTGGAAGGGAGATTCTCTGAGGAATTCCCTTCCACCTGAACGTGATCACAAGATCTGAATCATTCCCAATCTCTCGTATGAAAGCTCAAGAGATTTAGGTATCCAACGAATTTCCTACACCGACGAGGACTCTTGCACTTGGAAGCTTGTCTTCCAAGCACAAGAGCCCCTACCAGCACCTATAAATTGACCACCACCTCCGTCCGCATCTCCTCAACTCGACTTGGCTGCAGATTCACCCCAATTTCATCTCCTTCTCCACCAGTCAGGAGTTCAGCGAGCTCCGGCAAGCCTCCCTCTTTCTCGTCGCTCTGCCACAATACTAGTGGTAGAGCTGCCCTCAACATCTTCATCCGCGTCGTGCAACACCCGTGCGCACACCTCTAGACCCTTCGTCGTTGTCGCTCTCCCTCCATTGGACACCATCTTCTCTGGCAACAACAGGTACAGCCAGCCGCCACCTCTCCCCCTTTGTCCACTTAGTTAGGTTAGAATTACTCCTCTCTATCTCCTCTTCAATTCCCCTCTTTCTATTTCCCCTTTTCAACCCCTCATAGCCACTTTCCACAGCCATCTTCTCCATCTCCGGCCGCCCACCAGTGAGGCGCTTCCACCTCTCCGCCCCTCCACACTCCTCACAAGACACCTCACCACCTCCACCATCGTCCACTGATCACCTTCTGTTCATCCATCAACCACAACACCTCCTTAAACGCCCCCTGACCTAACCCATAAGCATGACTACACCGTGACCTAGGCACACAAGCCTAGGCCGCCCCGCGGCCAGCCACCAACCACCTTACCTTCATCGTGACACAGCGAAGCTCTCCATCTGGTTTAACGAGGCCGCAAGACCGTCTTTGTGAAGTTCAGATTTGACCCCTCCGCCGCCATTAGTGACGGCTCAAAGGAGCTCGCAAGCTTGCTCCAGGCTGAAGCACTCTAGGGTCCCAGGTCCAGAAGGCGCGGGTTGGTCTCGTGCATCATCCTTCCAAGCAATTAGCTCTACGAGGTGCCCAACTGCAGCAATTGGAAGAAGAACCTCACCTGCAGGCGCGAGCGAAGCAGGAGGGACTTTTAGTCCCACCTCGGAAAAGTAGGAGTGAGGTGCATACCTTATATTACTTTTGTGTTTTGTGTTGGTTGCCTCAACACAGGGGTGAGGTCGCTTGCCCTCAGTCACGCCTCGTCCGTGACCTGCCCCTGTGGACCTGGCATCCGACCCATTTACCTAAACCTAGCACTCCTCGCGCATCACACCCACGCCGGTGTGCCTGGACCCAGGCGCATGATACTCGACCCGATTACCCGGCTCTAGGAGAGCGTATCGAAGAGAGAAATAGAGAGAGAGACGTGGGGGAGGGTAGGGGATAGGTTTTGCTTCTGTGCGCATGCGCAGGGAAGAAGAAGAGGAGAAGGAAGAGGAAGGCATAGCTGAGGCCAAGGCAAGGTGAAGCTAAAACTTAGCCACAGAAACAAAGAAGGAAGAAAGGCAGGAGAAAGCAGGAAGAAATAGAAGGCCACAGAGAAGAAGAGACAATCAGAGGAGAGCTAAGGAAAAGAAGGAAGAAGAAAGGCAGAAGCTAAGGGAAGGAGAAGCACTATAGTAGAGTTGCAGCTGAGGATGAAAGAAGAAAGAAAGGAATCGAAGAGAGTAGAAAAAGAAAGAAGACTGCAGAGGAAGAAAAAGGAGAAAGGCACTGTGCAAGAGAAGAAAGAAGAAACAAGGAAGAAGAGGTAGACGGCCAAAGTCAGAGAAGAATAGAAGAGCTATGGAAAGAGGAAAATCAGAGAAAGAAAGAAAGAAGAAGAAAAGAAAGAAGAGAAAGCGGCAAGGAGAAGAAAATAAGAGGCTATCATTTAAGACGTCTGATTATAGAATTAGACGTCCAATTTTTCTATTTTTGCTATAATTGACTCTTAAATTATTGCATTTATATTCTGAATTAAGTTTTGAGTAACTCTAAGTGTTCAATTACATTATTGAGATTAGTGAATAAATTCCATTTGCGCCCTGTGTTCGACCTTGGATACTTAGGTTTTCGAGTAATAAATTCTTATTTGTTTTCGAGGAGATTTCATCTATACTACAACACAATGTCTTTTAAAACCATGATCTAGCCTTGTAAATAAGAAACCATCCCAATTTCTCATGGAATCAAGGTGATGCTTCCAACTCGAGGAATTCAAGAGCCCAACCCACCCAAGCCTTTTAGGCACAACAATTCCCGCCTCCTCCTCAACCTAACAATTCTGAGATGGTTGACCTTAAAGCTATGATGAAGGCCTTGCAAGAAAGCCAGAGTATGATCATTCAATCTCAAAATAAGGCAATCCAAGAAATGCAATATGAAATTGGCCATCTTGCTGAGGTAATAACATGATCCTGGGATGTTGCCCAGCTCATCGGAGGAGAATCCTAGTGGTAAAGGGCCCTTCATAAGGTAGCACGCTAAGGCTGTGACCATTTTGAGGAGTAGCAAACAACTCTCCAAACCTGAACTTACTCCTACAGTCACCCCTCCTACCAACCTGACGGTCACTTACACATTCACCAAGGAAGGGCCACCCATCCCCTCCTCGCTTGAAGTCACCCATCCAGAGGATGTTGTCCCTGTTTCGCCTTTCTCCCACCATGGCAGCCCCTCCATCCAGAGGTTGAGAGTGCCCTTTCCTGAGCGCTTATCTGCCTCTAAGGCACCTTTTTGTGGTTCATCTGGAGCCAATGATAGGATGGAAGAAATAATGAAGACATTCAAGTAAGTTCACATTAACTTGCCTCGATTGGATACTATCAAGCAAATCCCATCTTATGCTAAATTTCTGAAGGACTTGTGCACGTAGAAGAGAAAATCATGGAAACAAGTATAGGCTAAGGTCGTCCTGCCTGACCTAGTCAGCTCAGTCCTACAACAAAGTACACCCCACAAAATGAATGATCCAGGACCCCCATATGTTTCTCTGGTCATTGGAGACCAATGCATCGATGAGGCTCTCCTCGATCTGGGTGCGAGGGTTAAGATATTGTCGAGCTCATTCTATGTGCTATTAGGAGGAGGTGAAGTGAATCCTAGTCCTATTATCCTCCATGTAGCTGATAGATCGCTAGAAATGCCATGCAAGCTTTTAGAATATGTCCTGGTGAGAGTGGAGGACTTCTTTCCTGTTGACTTTTTGATATTGGATACTAACCCATCCAACATGCCCACCAGACCTTCGATTATCATAAGGCATCCCTTTTTGGCTACGACCAATGCATCCATCAATTGCAAATCAGGGGCACTCAAGATGGGCTTTAGGAAATGAAAAATCCAGCTGAATGTGTTTGATGTCTATAAATAACTCGGATTGGAAGATTATTCCAAAATTGAGGTGATCGATGAAAGTATAGAGGAGACAACACTAGCTCTTTTGTGTGATGATCCCCTCCAAATGGTCATTTCTAAGGACCATACCCTAAATCTTCTAGAAGGAGAGGGAGATATGCCAAAATTAGATGAGCTATTGGGTGTTGATGTAGACACATCCATATCACATAAACTATCTATTTATGCTTGTTCTTAGGGGTATAATTACATTCTGCATTATAAATATTGCATAGCATGCATCATTTTGAATTTAGATTAGTTTGTACAAATTTTAGCTTAATTTGTCCTTATTGTCTCTAAGGGATAAGGCAATATCATTTTAGGGCCTCGAATTGTAGATCCAACCATACGAAATTGATCAAGGCAATGATTGGAGTTCAACGACTCTGAGATCACACTGATCGGAGCTCTGTAGCATCAAATGTAGTCTGAGAAAGATCAAAGGTCAAGGGCCAAGGTGGTGTAAATTTGTACCTCAAATGACAAATTGAACCACACGGATGGGTTCGGATCAATGATCATAGCCCAATGGCATGAAAATCAGTTCAATCCGATAATCGTGGCACCGCCTACAAAGCAAAGAAGATGGATGGCCCAGATAGCTCCATGAGGCACCATCCAAGCTGCCCACAGCCACCCGACCTCTTCCTCCTTCACCTACGTGATCAATCCTAGCCATTGGATCATCGATCCAACAGTTGAGATTCTATCAAGGTGCACCTTATCTCTCCTTCATTAGCACCAGTTAATCTCAGCCGTTAGATGCTCATCCAATGGCCAAGAGAGTAGTGGAGTTAAAATGTAAAAGCAACAAAGAAGCAGTCGTAACATATCAGCTACGACCTCAAAGAAGGAGAAAAGGGTGCAGGGTCAAAACCTTGCATGCCTCAAATTGAAGACATGGGCTGGTGCAGCAAAATTGGGCCACTTGATTGAGATCGAGCAGCAATAGTGGTGGTAACATGGAGAATCCTCATGTGCTGGATGGAAGCCTAGGGCACATGCATGTGATGGCGAGCCATCGTACACAGGTGCTTTGTAAGATGAAGGCAAAGCGACGCAACGTGATCTTGATCATTCGATCGTACGATTGAACAACTGAGATCAATTCGACGCTTGTTGAGCAGTGAACGTGATGGTAACACCATCATTAGCCATAACTAACTTAAATTAGTGGAAATCAAGTGACAAATGCTCCTACATGACTGCCTGAGAGTCGTAATTCCACTCAAATCCATTCTTAGAAGAAAACATTAAAATAGGGTTGAATATGAAGTTCTAACATCACATCAAAAATGCAGAGTTACTGTGGGGTTTGTCAGGGTTAGTGGAAGATCAAATGAACATTAAAGACCAATAAATGGTTCCACATAGACAGAAATAGGGTTCCACGCATTCCCATTGAGAATTAGATTGTAGATCTGAATTTTGATTCTGGGCCTATATTTGATGATTATACCTCTCCAGACTCTAGGACAAATCGATATGTCGGAAGTCATGCCGATTTATGATACAGAGTCAAAGGAGTTGGAAGAGTTAGGATTTGATTGGATCTACCCTAAGAGCCTAGAACCCAAGCCTATGCCTAAGAAGGACACCTCTTTGAACTTGACATTTGTGATTAGGTTAGATCCAAGTCAAGTTGTTGATTTCATGCATCATAATTCATTCTGTGGCGGAAATCCCGATCTAGAATCAGGTTCAGAAACTGATTTTCGCAAATTCTCCGACGATTTCGAATCATACTTTGATTTCGGAGAAGCTTTGTTTCTAGATGATTACAATCCAAATTACGACCTCATTATCCATGATCCATTCTTTGATTTTGATTCTGAGACTGATTGCGCAACAATCATAGGTCTTAATTGACCTAGATTAAGCTAGGACTTAGCATAAGTTAGGGTTATTAATGCATGCATAATCATTATCTACATCTTTACTGCTTTCCTTTAGCTATGCATAAAATAATGTTATAATATGCTGATTAAGTGTGTTATGTCAATTGCAGGCAATAAGATGATCAGAAGCTGGATCTGGAGTAGGTTCTGAAGCTAGATCAGGAATAACGGGTGTTGCCGCAGGACTGGAGTAGAAGACTTAGATTAGATGTAGGAATAATGATGTAAGGGAGCTAAGGTTTTCTATTCTACTAAGTAGGAATAAAGCAGTAAAATGTGAACAGCTTAGGTCCATTTTAGCCCTAGGATAGCCTAGAGACTTCCCCCAAGCCTTAGCCACAGTTAGATTAGGTCACAGCACACTAGGAATCCCTAAAACCCTAGTTCCAACCCTTATCTGGGCATCTAGATAAGTTATAGGATGTCCAGAACCCTTAGCCACCTCCCGCACACCTCAAATCCACTTCTGTAGTGTTATTGGACGTCCAGACACTTTGTCAGATGTCCAATTTCTGCAGAATACCCAAAACAGAACCTAGATTTCCCCCTGAATCAGATTGGACGTCCAAAACTGAAGTCTGGACTTTTGATTTTTGAGTATAAGTCGTCTGATCATGTTTTTGGATGTCTGGAACTGGTCTCCAATTTCTGTTTTGAGATTCAAGCCTTGATCTTGGATCTCTAGCTCCTTAGACGTAATCTGAACCCCATAGAAACCTAAATTAAGGTGTCCTAACCCTAGTACATCACCTCTAGACCTACCTAACGACCTAATTAGGTCCTCACCAAACCCAATTGACTTAGATCAAAGTCAATTATCTGCACCTAAGTCAATTGGACTCATTGAGTCCAATTGAGCTCAAACCTCAACCCACACAAGTTCAATTGAACTTAGTGAGAGTCCAATTGACCTAAACCCAACCTAATAATTTGGTCCTCACCAAACCCAATTGACTTAGATCAAAGTCAATTACCTGCACCTAAGTCAATTGGACACATTGAGTCCAATTGAGCTCAAATCTCAACCCACACAAGTTCAATTGAACTTAGTGAGAGTCCAATTGACCAAAACCCAATCTAATTAAATTATTTCACTCTCAATTAGGTTTACACTCATTCAATTAAACCTAGGTTAAGTTTAATTGCAATTTACCCTTAGCAATTATGGCATGCAACCGTAATTCAAGGTATACACCTACCCAAACCCCTTAGGACCTAGCCTAGATCTCTTAGACACCTATGGCACTACCACACACACACACACACACACACACCCATTCACACACCCACACTTCTCTAGAGTTCTCTGGAACCCTCTTGAAGTGGCACCAACTCTTGGTTGCCAAATTTAGCAACCAAGAGGTATTCAATTCTTAGATCCACAAATTGTGGATCTAAGAACCACTTCTATCCTCTCTTGAATGGCCACTCTTGGGATCTCTCTAGAAAGTTCCACACTTCTCTAGAGAGAGTCCCTTAGGTCTATAAAAAGACCTAAGGGGTGGCCATTTCCACCCATCGACATTCATGTCTTCAATCCACTTTTGGCCATACATGCTTGACTCCATCCACATCCACTTAGGCTAGCCGCCACCCTCTCCACTCCATCTCCACGAGTTGAGCACTATCATGAAGGACACCATTCCAGGATGCTGGATCACTCCTCCAACCTCTCTCCAAGGGTCGGCCTAAGCTCCATTGGCCGCCCCTCATTCTCCTCTCTAGCACTCCAAGGCCATCGGAGACCATTTTCGAATGCCCTCAATTCTGATAGATTAGTAGCTAGCTCTTTACATTTACTGCTTTTATTTACTGCTTAGTAGTGTAGTCCTTATTTTCCCCCAATGATGCATGCAAAATCCCTCCCGTAGATTCTTGTATGCGATCATTTTTTGGCAGCTAGATTTACATTTTAGGCAATTCTGTACAAGCTTTCCTCTACAGTTCTTGTTGCAAACACCTCTCTAAATGAATGAATGAAAGATGCATTTATATATATATATCTCTATGTTTTGGAATCACCATGAGCTTACTGATTGCCATCCTTTTTGCGTGATTCAAGTTGCCTATTTTCACTTGTTTATCTATTTTACAACAAGCATGTCATTTCCGAAAAATATAGAAAATCGAACTATAGATGCATCTTCTATAAACAGTCACCACCTCACTAGAATCGTGCACACAGAAACTCACACATTCACCTTTGTGATCTATTTAACACAAGCGCATGTAATCAGGGTTCATAATAGAAGTGGTGAAATCTTCCAGAAGACTGGAAACCAGCATGCGATTTTAAACAGAGTACTGTGGTAAAAGATCGAATTCAAAAGTAAAACAAGCGCCTCCCAGAGATGAATGACCGGGACTTAAAGTCTCATTATCTTTAGAAAATAATTTTTGTTTGATCGTATTGTGCACTATACTGTGACGTTTTCCTATCAAAAACGTGCGATACGCTTTCAACAGAGACTGATGATATGAACATTGAAGCAGCCACACCACATACAAAGCCTTCCAAAATCCGATCTTAACCCCAACGTGCCACCGGAATTAATTTCTACTTTGATTCACCTCTCTCTAATCTAGTTGCGCATGATTCACCTCCATCTTTTGGTCAGGAATCAGGCATTGTTCAAACTGATAATCACATTTCATCCTTCTCTAATCCAACCAGTAGGGTTCCTACAATTTCCACAGTTCCATTTTCCTTTGAGGACCCCTACTCTGATCAGGCTGAACCGATTCAGCCAAACCCTAGATTTTCATTTCCATCTCTTTCTGAGCCACAAAATATCTGGTGGGCTCCACATCTGTTGATTCACATCCATCAACCCACCGGATTGATTGGGTTTGGTTTGCATCATCAGCCTATTGATATGAACAAGCACCTGGTTGGACCAACCAGGCTACTCATCAAGGTGCTTGTTCTATAAAATTCCTCTAATTTGGCCACCTTCTTCTCGGTTGAAGGCATTGAATTTTGCACTTAATGAGATGCAATCCATCTTTTTAAAAACCCGAGACCCTTCTGATCATCCTTTTGAGCTACACTCCTATTGCACTTGAGAGTTCAACTTTAGAACAACTGACTCCACCTTTGGTACTTGTATCAAAGCTTCAAATCATCCACAACAGTCATCCCGACCCATTCACCAACCCTTTGTCTCTGTTCTAAACCATGAACTAAGCTGAATTTGTACCCACCTAGTTTACAATGAGGACAATGCAAAACTTAGGCATGGGGGGGTGTAACGGAAAAGGGGAGGAAATTTTTGATGAATTGATTGCAAATCATTCTTGAGGAGGAAAGGCGGAGGAGATACAAAATGTCAAAAGGAGCAAAAATCAAGATAAAATTTGATAGTCATATCAATTGATTATGGGATTTACTTAAGTTTTGGACCAAATCAAAGGATTGATTAAGTCCTGAAATGCTAGAGACAAGTAGATTAATATGAGTGTAGATCTTAGGCCTCTTGGGCTTGGTTTAGGGCTTAAGCACTCAAGTATTTGTTAAGATCTGGATTACTCCTCAAGAGGTTGAGTAAAGTGAGAAGTTGATGTAGTAGGTCTAAGGCTTAGGGAGTATTCGGCCCCGTTGCCTACCCTTTGATTTGCAGAACTTGGTAACCTAAGCACCAAAAAATCACACACTAGTCTGGTTCAGAACACTTAATAAAGAAATAATGACAAAATCGTTTTGTTTTGAAATGTCATCTCAAAGATCTAGCTTATGAGAGGTAAAAGATTCCCCTCAAAGATGCATTTTAACATATCATCTCCTCGGTCCCTGTCTCCTAGGATATCTAAATATCCTACCGGAGGCATGTAAGCACCTTGTGCTGGTTCGAGTGCCATGGGTAGGATTATCTTGAAATGTCGATTGCTAAGGCTTGAATTTAGCTACAGAACGCCATGGGAAACACTATCTCGAAGTGTCAAAAGCCAGGAGTTCTAGAGATCACAATGGGCAATGCTATCTCAAAGCATCGAAATCCAGGGACCCTTCGAGGTTTGATGGTGGGAACAAAGGATCTGATACATACCGTGTTTATGGCCAATCTGAGGCTGGATCTACGGAAATACAAAAAGAAAAGAGTGAAAAATCTCAAACTGAAATATCCTTCTTCATCTCTCTCTTGCAAAAATGCACTAGCAAACTAAACCTGAGCATGATACGTCTACGCACGGGTGCTTTAACTGATAGGTTCAATGAACCTCTAGGCAGTTTTTGCAGGCCTTAAAGACCTTCGCGGCAGACCTAGGCTAAAGCTGATCAGGTCTGGATCTTGACTGGTACTTGAGTACATCTGGACCTATTGTTGGCATTCTGATTTAATTTCTAGAGAGGTACAAATCAGGCATCAGAACATCAAAGCAAGGTCTAGAGATCTAGTTCTTTCCATGGGATTTGGCTAGGGACTAGCAAAGGTTAGGCATGGGGGTATGATGGTAACACCATCATTAGCCATGATTAACTTAAATTAGTGGAAATCAAGTAACAAATGCTTCAACATGACTGCATGAGAGCCATAATTCCACTTAGATCCATTCTGAGAAGAAAACATCAAAAAGGGTTAAATCTATAGTTTTAACATCACATCATAAATGTAGAGTAACCACAATGTTTGTCAGGGGTTAATTGAAGGTTAAATGAACATTAAGGTCCAATAAGTGGGTCCACGTAGATGGAAACACGGTTTCATGCATTCCGAGAACTAAAATAACCCACAAAATCCTAATTTCAGACCTTCTTGAATTGAAGAGGTTTTAGTCAGGATAAAATTCATCTAAACCTCCTAAAATTCATAGAAAAATATTCTAAGAAGCTTAATACCCTTGGTTTGACCATCTGATTTTGACCTTGGACAGAGCTTCAGACTAGATTCTACCCTAATTTGGGCTTCTATGTAAATTGCCTATTCAAACATGGAAAAACTAAAATCCAAGTTTACAATTTGATTCCTTGGGCCCAAATTAGGCTAGTACCAAAATTTGGGCCCAATTAGAGTTCATCTTGACCTAGTTTGCATTTTAGTTCCTTAAATCTCTATTTCTCTCAATCAGGCCCTTAACTTTTGAAATTCTTTGCAAATAGGGCCCTATCTTTCTCATCTTCTTCACACTTTGGTCATTGCCACCATTGTAGGTCAACTGACCTTAGCACCTACTTTGACCGCCTCAAAACCTCATCAAATTACCACCAAATCCCACCAAATTTAGTGGGATTGATGTTCACAGTACAAGTAATCATTTGAGCCAGATCTTGACTTCTATTTCATGATGTCGTACCCTAGCGAACCCATGAAATCTTTTGGATTCTTGTGTCCTAATTTCCAAGGAAAGAGAGCACCTTACCTCAATTAGAGCTCATCTTTGAGCTCTATAAAAGCTTTCCCATGTTCGGTCGTCATCCTTAGCCAGGTTTATGCCAGAATTCCCATTCTTCCTTCTCTAGCTACGAACTCCACCAACTCCGCCAACCTTCTCAAACCCTCTCTTCCAGACCTCTGATGGACAAATCGGGCATCCTCCCAGCATCCTCATCTTCTTTTGCTCCTTGCCGTACCCAGCAGGAGCTCCGTCCTCCATCATCGTCGCTGCTTCTCATCACCGGAGACTTCATCATCCATGGTGCTGGCATACCAAGCCACCATGGATTTCCTCCCCCTTTCATGTAGTAAAGTAGTTCACTCTCTCCATCTATCTCCCTAGGTTAGTTCTAGCCCCTTAACACCTTAATTCAACCACCGTAACACCTTCTCCCCTTCCATCTTCTCCACGGTTGGCGACACCTTCGACGAAGCCGCATCACCACCACACACCTCAAAACACCAGGCCACCACCTCCATTAGCATTGCCACATCCCCACCTTCAAAAGCCCTTTACCTATTTCGCCTTCCAGCCACTCCATCACCCCACTGAACAACCCACCACAGCCACGCCAAATCTGACTTCCACCATCCTCCACAGACCTCTAAACACTCCATCACCCACACCATTAGCTTCTCCTAACTTTAGGGAAGCTTTCCATGTGCTTAATTTGGCCCTAGGGTTGTGTTTTCTATGCAGGCACTTCCACCATCACCGTCATCTCCTCCAATGCCAACCATCGTCATCCGACTTTCTTTGACCTCACTACGACCTCCATCAGGTGCGGATTGACTCCACGAAGGTGTCTGGGTCTTCAATTGGCCAAGAAAGCAGCAGTAGCTTCTTCAATTTCTCAAGATTCACTACAGCTACACACGAAAGAGGAGGCGGGCACATTAGTGCCACATCGTTCACGACCAATCTTCTGTAGTGCATAAATTGCAAAGCTCGCATGGTCTCTTTTCCAAGTACACGAGGGGTTGGGTCCCCCATTCACTCTACCAAGTGCTCCTCTCTAACCTCACACCTAGTGAGCCTGGACCTTTGACGCATATGCCCAATTACCCAATTATGAGTTGGATTCTGAAATAGAGGAGAGGAGAACTTGTGAGGAAGGGGGAGGGTTTTGCTTCGGGGTACAAGCCATGTGCCTTGAGATGAGTGCCTACTTGCTCTAACACTTAGCAAGTATTTGAAGAGGTTTCTAATCTTGTGTTGGCTCTATGATTTGCTGAGGCCTTTGTTCTTTGGCTGTGTTTGGCGCCTTTGTGCTTCTTACTGAGCCTTACTTGATGACATTTGATTGAGGCCCTTGGTTCTGGTGCCATGGATTTATTTGGCTCTTTGCTGATATATGATTCATGTTACTATTGAAACATTTGGCTTAACTGAGAATTGTGAGACGTACTTAAATTGAAGGAAAGAATTGGTGATTTAAATCACCATTATTTTGAGCTTTTATTCTTTTTATCCCCTAATAACTTGAGATACAATTTAGGCTGTTCTTGAATATATTTCTGCATACAACATTCATTAAATATCTTTCTTGTACTTAATTGATTGTGCTCATTATTTCTAAATGCGATTAGTGTTGTGAATTCCATATTTGCTCCCTAGGAATGACGTCGGACTCATTTTCTATTTTCTAGCATAGTTTATAAATTTAAATGCTGTAAAGTGATTTTGTCGACTATACTATGATGCACATCTCTTAAATCAATGCAAAATGCATACAATATTTTGGTGTCGTTGCTGGGGAGAAATGTGCAACTCACTACTAATCATATCTTTCTTGATTAATTTGAACACTAACTTGCCCTATTTATTTTGGTGTGATTTTGCAAGGTACATCATGAGAAGATCTTCTGTGCAATCAACCACTCCAAGGGTAGGTAAAATTTCTCTTCTTCCTTAATTAACCTCTTAATCTTGGGAAAGAAAAAAGGAAACAAATGAAATAGGATCAACGTACCTTATTCTTCTAGTAATTATCATTTAGAGGCAGAAAGTTTCCTGATTTACGAAGTTGATTTGATATCTAATTGAAGTAAGATGATTTGATTAGAGATCTCCATCCTGATTTCCTATACCTATTATGGATTTATGCTTAATTTTCTAAACATCTTGGACTACTCACTTTCTTGTTTGAGGCAAAGGTGTTACATTTGAAATCAAATTGAACTTGGAAATAGGGCCAACTAGGGCTTTTACATTAGGGTTCTGAAGTGTTAGTACACACTTGCATGCAATAAGGGAAATTGACCCTTCCACATTTGTGTACCACCCAAGCCCTTGTTTGAAAAGATCTATTCAAGAAAACCCTAAAATCAAGGCTCTAAATTCACTTGAATCCTAAAATTTGGACCTAATAACCTAAGAGTAAAATCAGGGTGATTCTGGGTCTTGACCCAAGTTTCATCCTCAATCATTAGGGCAAGTCAAGTGAAGTTAATCCACTTTGTGGGTCAACCGACCTCCAAATTAGGTCATAAATTGAATCAACTTCTAATCAAGTGAAACTCAAGGCACAAATTAGACTAAAATTGGTATACCTAAGGTCTCAATTCATACATTCCGGTCTACTTGGAACCGTAGTGAGAAGGAAGGTTGGGTGGGGGAAACCTTGTAGCTCATGGGGATGCTCTACCATGTAGGGGTCTTTGCAGAGCTCTCCCTTCCTGGCTACCCAAGTAATTCTCAGGTGCATCGATTTCTGATTCAGAGGTATCGTTCGCCTTGAAATAGCCTTAGTCATCCAAAAATCTTTGGATGCCTTGAATGGGTTCAATAAACATCAAGTCCCTCATCTATTCTCTAGAGCACGTACATAGGAATGATCCCTAGGTCTAACCTAGAGGACTCAATTAGAGTTGATCTTCTATGGGAAAATATGATCTGATCAATTCGATCTGAACCTAAATTTGATTCTACATCCTGATTCATAATTTGATTTGAAAATGCAACCTGACAATTTAGGAAACCTGAATCCCAAATGAGCATGCAAGAGAAAATGATCGAGGTTGCTCTTAAACATTATTATGAATATTACAAAACCTCATATCTAGTTAGCAGAATTCATGTTAATGTGTCAGAAACAACAACCTTCATTGTGAACTGTGCCTAGCTAATGTTGACACAAATAATAAATTGTTCAACCCAAGATATTCTCATGAAAGAATACACTAAATTAGAGAGATTGCATAATGCTGAATATCTCCAATGTGTGACAAATCCACTACTTTGGGAAATGCACCAAGATGACCTTGAGAAATGCGAGAATTTAATAAATCTGTTGAAACAGACCATCAATAAAAAATGTCCATATACCCACTTAGAAATTGATGAGACATCTTGGAATAATGTTGAGGATCAATATGATTTCCCAGAGCCTGGGTTCGAAAATAGAGGTTGTTGTGGACCCCCAACCCAAATGGAATCTGATTCAAATTTTTCGCAGAAGGACATACCCGATCAAGATGTTGGTTGGGTGGATCCAGTTGCAAGTGTTACTAATTCTAAACCAGCCTTAGAAAGCCATGAAGTTGGTCCACCATGCCTTGATTTCCTAAACACCTACAGTGAGCTTGAATCATATCCTCTCGAGGATGTAATCCTGAACCTTATCCTCTTAAGGTAATCCTCAAGAGTGATTTTGGCATCCCAATAGAACCTTGTCTAGATTTTAGTGACCAAATCCCTACCCATGACCTAGAATCTAGATTTGAGCCTATTTGGGATGATCAATAGGCCTAATTTGATGAGAATCAGATTGTAGATCTGAATTTTGATTCTAAGCCTATATTTGATGATTATATCTTGCTAGACTCCTCAGAGGGACAAATCAATTTGTCGGAAGTCACGTCGATTTATGATATAGAATCAGAGGAGTTGAAAGAGTTGGGATTTGATTGGATCTACCCTAAGAGCCTAGAACCCAAGCCTATGCCTATTAAGGATATCTCTTTGAACTTGAAATTTGAGATTAGGTTAGATCTAAATTAGGTTGTTGATTTCAAGCATCATAAATTATTTTGTGGTGGAAATTTTGATTTGGAATCAGGTTCAGAAACTGATTTTTGCAAATTCTCTGACAATTTGGAATCATACTCTGATTTCAGATAAGCTTTGTTTCCAGATGATTACAAGCCAGTTTACGATCTTAGTATCCATGATCCATTCTTTGATTCTGATTATGAGGCTGATGATCTGAACCTCGAAGTAGCCACACCACATACAAAGCCTTCCAAAATCTAATCCCAACCATAACCCATCACCAGAATCAATTTCTACTCTGATTCACCTCTCTCTGATCCAGTTGTATATGATTCACCTCCATCTTTTGGTTGGGAATCAGACATTGATCAAATTGATAATCACATTTCAACCTTTACTGATCCCACTAGTAGGGTTCTTACATTTTCCACAGTTCCATTATCCTTTGAGGACCCCTAGTCTGATCCCACTCTGATCAAGCTGAATTGATTCAACCAAACCATAGATTTGCATTTCCATCTCTTTTTGAGCCACGAAGTATCTGGTGGGCTCCACACTGTTGATTTACATCCATCAACCCAGTAGACTATTGGGTTGGTCTACATCATCAGCCTGTTGATTTGAACAAGCATCTGGTTGGACCAACCAGGCTACTTATTAAGGTGCTTGTTCTATAAAATTCCTCTGATTTGACCACCCCTTCTCCTTGACCACCTTTTGCTCGGCTAAAGGCATTAAATTTAGCTCTTAACGAGAGGCAACTCATCCTTTTAAAAACTCAAGACCCTTCGGATCATCCTTTTGAGCTACACTCTTATTCCACTTGAGAGTTCAACTTTAGAACAACCTACTCCACCTTTGATACTTGTATCAAAGCTTGAAATCATCTGCAACAGTCATCCTGACCCGTTCACCCACCCTTTGACCCTGTTCTAAACCTTGAACCAAGATGAATTTGTACCCACCTAGTTTACAATGAGGATATTGCAAAACTTAGGCATGGGGGGGTGTTAAACTACAAACAAATGAAAATTCAAGTCTCTAAGGGGTTCTTACAAAAAAATACATATTTGAAAAAAAATTGGAAAAGGGGAGGAAAATTTTGAAGAATTGATTTCAAATATTTCTTGAGGAAAAGCAGTGGAGATAGAAAATGTCAAAAGGAGCAAAAATTAAGAAAAAAATTGATAGTCATAGCAGTTGATTATGGGATTTACTTAAGTTCTAGATGAAATCAAAAGAAAGATTAAGTCTTAAAATGCTAGAGACAAGGAGATTAGTAAGAGTGCTGATCTTAGCCCTCTTGGGCTTGCTTTAGGGCTTAAACACTCAAGTATTTGTTAAGATCTGGATTTGTCCTCAAGAGGTTGAGGAAAGTGCGAAGCTGATGTAGTAGATCTAAGGCTTAGGGAGTGTTCGGCCGTATTGCCTACCCTTTGGTTTGCGGGACTGACAAGCGTGGAAGTCACGCATTTTGAAATCATCGGAAATTGTAGTATAGTCGCTAAATCCCCTTGACAAAAATATTTATAATAATGAAACTCTCATAGATTTCTTTTCCTTTTAGAACTTGAGTCCCAATCGAGATTTGGATCGACTTTTCTAACCTAAATCTAATCTAACCTAATATTTTTGGTCTTTTTGTATTTTGCGCTTCTTTTGTGTTTATGATTTTTATTTTGAAAGCAAAATGAAACCTAGATCTAGATGTGCTAGCGAAAACCTAAATGACTGTGTGGATCTAATTGGGGCCATGGTGGTTGTGCATAGTGTGACAAACCTAAATGGGATGCTCCTAAGTACACTAATAGACATGCATCAAAGTTGTAAGCCGTGAAGATAATAGCATGCACATGAAACCATTAGACAAGAGTATCTTGCATCAAAAATTAAGTCACTATAAAATTCGAATACATGGAAATAAAGCTAAACTAAAGAAAGGGATCAACCAAGAGAGGCTAAGGAGAGGCCTTCTTGGCTATCCACTAAAGATAGGAGGATGGGTGTATGGACCCAAGTGAAAAGAGGAGGGTGTTGCACCCTTTCTCTACCAATGGTCGTCCTTGAGAAGACCTTGAGGAGGGTCTTCTCTATGGCCGTCTAAGAGAAGAAGAAAATGGGGGCATGAACCCTCTATGGAGGAAGAAGAGGGTACGCCCACAAGAAGAAGAGAGGAGGATGATGTTGATGGATCCTTCTTACCACCCTTAAAGAAGCTTGGAGGAGAGCTTCCTCCTAGCCATCCATGGAGGGAGCCTTAGAGGAGGAGGACAACCTTGAAAGGGAGAGGAGGAGGTGTGGTCACAAGTTGAGAGAGGAGGAAAGTGAATGGAAATGGGAGTGAATGAATGGCATGCTCTTGATTTTTGGCTTTTATGGGAAGGCCTCTCCAATTCAAATGGGTCATCACTTTTGGTGGCTCCCAAAATAGCAAGTGCCACCAATGTAGGATCTAGGTTGGTGATCAACTAATGAGGGCTAGAATGGGAAAGTGGGATTTAGGAAAGTGTGTGCATGTGTGGGTATAATTTTCATAGAGTAGGGTTGTGGGTTTGGTGAATCTAGGTTGGGTTAACTTACATTAAGTGGGTATGGACCTAATTAGGCTTAGGTGAGACTAATTGGAAAGGAGTGAGCCTAAATGGGTCTAGGTCAAGTCTAATTAGATGTGTGTGTGTTTAGGCTTAGGTAAACCTAATAGGTATGAGTTAATTAGATCCTGGGTGGATCTAATTGGGTTTAGGTGCACCCAATCAACAATAGTTATACCCAATTAGGTATGAGATGGTTCAATTGGGTTAGGGATAGGATAAGTGGGGCTATGGATAGTGGACTAGGCTTAGGAGGTCACTAACTAGGTTTCCTAGGGTGTCTGGTGGGGTTTCTAGGTTAAAATAGGCAAGATCAGGCTTCTAGCATCAAAATCATTAACCAAAGAACAGTATCAGACGTCCAGAAGAGTGGTCAGACATCTTATACTCCAGAATTAGATGTCTGGACAGTAAATTGGACATCGAATTCTATGTCAGTATGAGTTTTGGCTTCCTAGACTGATATTCTGCAGAAATCAGATGTCCTTCCAGATGTCTGGATGTCCTAAAAGGTGCTGAGAGTGGGTTTTAGGTTTTCTAAGGTGGGTTTTGGTTCCTAAGTGTTTGCGAGAGGAATAGGGTGGATAAGTGTTGAAGCGACGGGTTACTACATTATTGAATTTGGTTTTGAAAACCTGTTATTGTAGTTTGAATAGAGAAGAACTCGTGTTCAACAAATAAAATTTATATCGGAATAGAAATCTCGGGTTGAACTCAGGGAGGCGAACGTTTGATTGAAAACATGCGTTTGTTTTATTTGTTACGAAATAGAATAGCTGGTTGAAAACTATCTATCTATTTAATAAATAATAAATAGAAGAGAAAGAGTGAGAGAATATTACAAATAAAAGCAAAAGGGACAAAGAATAAACATGGATTTCATTATCAAAAATTGTTCATTACACTACTCATTACAACTAGAAAGCGGGAAATGATTACACTAGAAAGCAGTAAATCTACTATAGAAAGCAGGAAAAAGAATGGAGAGAGAGATATCCTCCTCAACGATCGCTTGGAGGATGAGCTGGACGGGATGACGCTTGGAAGACGGGAAACAGAGCAGGAAGAAGAAGGACAAAGCGCGAAGAATGGGAATGAAGCAGTACATCATCATTGTCGCGGGATCCGCTTCCGAAATGGGGGCGAAAAATTGACTTTATCTCTTGAAGAGCATCCCGGGTGTGGGACAAGCTTCTCTTGAGCTTTGGAGAGGGAAAGAAGAAAAGGAAGGGGATGAAAATTTCGTATGGAGGAGGTCTCCTTTTATAGTTGCTAAGAGTTAGGGCATTTTGGTCATTACATGTTGAAAATCATTAATTTAGGACCTTTAGTGACGGATAAATCCGTCACTAAAGGCCTGAACGTGGTTGTAGTGGGCGGTGCACGCGTGCCCGCTCACCTCCCCATGCCTCAACACGCATGCATGTCTGCCAAATCTTGGCCATTCGATCGTGAGATCGAATGGCTGAGAGCGCTCCTTGTCGTGCCCCAATCGCACGCCTCGCGCGTGAGATCTCGCGTCACGCACGGGCATGCGATGGTGCATGGATGCTATCGGGTGCGCACAGCCGCTCGATCTCCATCGTGCGGTCGATTACGCCTGCACGCCTAATCCAATTGAGGATCCCCACGCCTTGATCCCGCATCTCCTTTGCCTTGTTAAGGCACTCGACCAACGCGCTACTGGTGCGTTTGTGTCGAGCACTTAAGTTAAGCGCGCACGCTTCACAACTGTTGGATCTTGATCCAACGGCGGAGAAGCATTGGCGCTAAGTACTTCAGCGGATGCGTGCGGCCAATTTGGCGGCCGAGATGGTGCCATGTGGCACCATCTTGGCCGTCCATCTTCTAGGTGATGTAGATGGTGCCACGGGTATCGGATTGAGTCGATTTTTAGGACGTTAGGCTACAATTGTCGATTGGAATCCACCCGTGCAATCAAATTTTTCGTCTAGAGTGTGGATTAACACCATCTTGGCCCTTGATCTTCTAGGGTTCCTCGATCTCTATCTGATGCTAAGGATATCCGATTAGGATGATCTTGGAGTCATTGAACTCCAATCATCGCCCTAACCTGATTTGTATGGTTGGATCTTCAATCTGAGGCCCCGATAAAAAGTCACCCTGTCCCTAATCATAAAAGGAGACAATTAACCTCCATTTTATTCAGACTAATCTAAATGCAAAGTGATGCATGTTATGCAATATTTATAGTTTGTAATGCAATTCTATGCTTAAGAACATGCATAAATAAACATTTTATGCAATATAAACATGTTTATATGATACCCCCATGCCTATCTTTTGCTAGTCCCTAGCAAAAACTGCATGCTATTTATAAAAGAGTTAGGTTGGATTACTTGAGCATAAATTATTTTCAATATTAAGAAAATTTTTATTTAGGATCTGAATTTTCAAAGACATAATAGCGCCTGGGTATCTGCCAAAATGCAGATCGCCTCAAGCCCTCGCCTTATTCAAAGAGAAATTTCTTTTTCTCGTTTTCTTCTTTTCTAATTTTTTTGGATTTTTTAAGTTTAGGGTTAAAGAGTGGCTTTCTATGGCCATTGAACTCACCCAAGATTTGATGAGAACCCTAAGTTCTAAGCATCTTATTGTGAATGTGATAGACTCGTTAATCGGCAATTAGAATGGACACCGGATTTCTACGCCTCTAGGTGACCTTAAAAAGTGAGTTCTGTCTAAAGGTGTATCTTTACAACCGATAGCTTTCTCCGGACTTTTATTTTTATGATTAACACAAGGGTGAATCCAATGTATATCTCCCAGGTTTATTCTACTTCTCTGCTTCTTCCTAAGTGTTTTGGAAATTTTAAGTGCATTTGATGTAAACACATTTACACTACTTAAAATGTCTATTTATGCATGTTCTTAAGCATAGGATTGCATTTCATGATATAAATATTGCATTACATGCATCATCTTGCATTTAGAGTAGTTTGAATAAAATGGAGGTTAATTGTCTCCTTTTATGTGCTTGGATAGGGCAAATATTTTATCGGGGCCTCGGATCAAAGATCCAACCGTATGGATATGATCAGGGCGACGATTGGAGTTCAACGACTCCAAGATCGCCCTAATCAGGCATCCGTAGCATCAGATAGAGACCGGGGAACCCTAGAAGATCAAGGGCCAGGATGGTGTAAATCCGCACTTCAGATGGAAAATCCGACCACACGGATGAATTCGGATCGACGATCGCAGCCGAACGACACAAAAATCGAGTCAATCCGACATCCGTGGCACCATCTACAACTTCCAGAAGATGGACGGCCAAGATGGCGCCACGTGGCGCCATCCCAGCCGCCCAATCGACCGCAGGAGTCTTGTGAAGACCGCGCACCGTCTCCTCCCCGCCGTTGGATCTCGATCCAACGGCTGCGGTCGCTCGCGCTTAAAAACGTCCGCGCGACCATTTCGCCCGCGTAGCGCAGCGGCGACGTAGCTGCGGGCAAAGCGGAGGTCGCGGGTTCGAGCCGTGGTGAGGGGGTGGAAGGAGCGGGCGAGCGGGCGCGCACGAGCGTCAGATGAAGATCCAATGGCCGCGCGCGCCCGATAGCGCCGACGCGCAATTGGACGCTCTGGTGAACGCGCGATCACACGCGGGCGGTGCGCTACGCAGCGGGCGCGGACGTGTTCTAAGCCGTCCGATCTCGCGATCGGACGGCTGAAAATCAAGCGACGTGCGTATGCGTTACGCGCGCGGCCAGCCGAGCGGGCGCGCGTGGGCGCGGCGGCGACGGCGACGGCGGGGCTTTAGCGACGGTTTTATCCGTCACTAAAGACCCCTTATTTATTATTTTGAAGATGTAATGTCCATTTTGCCCCCACTCCTTGCAACTATAAAAGGAGACCCCCCTCCATACGAAATTTTCATCCCTTCCTTCTCCTCTCTACCTCTCCAAAGCTCAAGAGAAGCTTATCCCACACCCGGGATGCTTCTCGCGAGATAAAGTCCAAATTTTCGTCCCCCTTCGGAAGTGGATCCCGCGACGACGACGGCGTGCTGCTTCGTTCCCGTTCTTCTGCTTCGTCCTCCTTCGTCCCGCTTCGTTCTCCTTCGTCCAGGCGTCGTCCCGTCCGGCTCGTCCTCCAAGCGACCGTCGAGGAGGATTCTCTCTCCCTATTCTTTTTACTGCTTTCTAGTATAGATTTACTGCTTTCTAGAGTAGTCTATTCGTCCTCCGAGCGATCGTCGAGGAGGACATTTCTCCCTCCATTCTTTTAATGCTTTCTAGAGTAATTGTTTTATGTTTTCTAGTTGTAACGAACGAACTCTTTTATGATAAATTCCTTGTCTATTCTATATCTCATTTTGATTTCCATGTATAGTATTCTTTCTCTCTCTCTTACTCCCTCTCTCTCTCTTATTTGTTGTAAATACTTAGATAGTTTAAATTGAATTTCTTCATGACAAAATAAAAAGAAACGCGGAGTTTTTAAATCAAACGTTCGCCTCCCTGTGTTCGACCCGGAATTTTAATTTCGGTATAAATCTTATTTGTTGAACTCGAATCCTTCGCTTTCGAACTATAACGACGGGTTTTCCAAAACCGAACACGTTAGCGTAGCTTCGTAAATTAAGTTCAACATTTTGGCGCCGTTGCCGGGGAGGCAACGCTCTTTGATTTCTCTTCGCGTTTTGTAACTTACAAATCATTTACCTCACTTTTCTCCTTTCTTATTGTAATTGCAGGTACTCTTTCGAGACAGGCAAAAGCGGTAAATCGGAGTAAAGTGCTGTGGAATGTTTTGTAAGTTATCCCCCACCTCCCACCCATTAGATTTTATTTCATCACATAATAATTCAAACATCAATCAACCTAGGTGTTCTTATAAACTCTAAGGTTAGATTGTTTGTTGTTTGACATCCATACTCACTCCAACCCCCACATTAAAAAAAATAAAAAAATAAAGAAAATCTCACAGAGGTACACAACCTCATCTGATTTTCTAACTCAACCGGTAAACCAATCTTAGGAGCCGGTACACACATCCAAACACATAATCGAGTAGAAATCAGATTGGGTAATCATTTGTGTGCCTAACTAGGTGGTGCATCAGGCCAGTTGTTTGAGTTGTTTGGGCCGCACCACTTCAAATAAAATCAACTCATCAAGTAGTTGCCAATTAGGTTCAACTCTTAAGGATCTACCAGGCACTCCACATTCTTTTTAAACTTTAAAGGAAAATATCTTCACCTGTGCTTGCGAAACCTGGTGTGCCAATGAAACTTGATTGAAAACACCTAAAGTTGAATCCTAAAAGCTACTAAGCAAGATTTGAACCTTAAAATTCACCACATCAAAAATAATCTTGCTTGAAAACCACTGGTTGTGCACGCACACACAAAGCAATCAATCATTAAGGGCACAACCCATTTAAAGGGCCCCATCACATTCCAAAGCACATTCAAACCTAGCCCTAAATAAAACAGAGTAGATGTTGGCCTTAAGGATTGGACTCGCTCTTCAGAACTCAGAACGAGATTATTTTCGATTAGTCTGTTTCTACTGTTCAATCTGATGTCTAGCTAGGGGGAGCAGAGTCAAACGATCGCGGCTGGGGGGTACACTAGGAACCGGAGGCGCAAGCCGAAGGAAGAACCTTCTCCCCAGTCCCTCCTTCTAACTGGTTGGATTGAACAGACAGAAGTAGATCAAATCGTTCCTTTATCTCAAGACGGGTTTTGAGAGTCTGTAGGTCTGTAGGCTAACCCATTTAAGGACAGGTTTGATTGTTTGTATTGCAGGGCACCTTTCTTCCTCCTGTGTCTCATGAATCCTTCCACATATTTCACGCATTCCCGCTCTTTCACTCCTGTTGTAAATTATCCTCAACATGACGATTATCCCAACTCGTATTGTAATCGACCATCAGTTAGTTGGGATAATTCGGATTGGGGATACAATTCCGGACCTCCGTGTTTAGGGTCTAACCCTGAACACTTTGATTCTCAATTCTATCCTTCTCAGAGTTGCATCGATTATAGATCGTCCTCCTTTCATGAACAACCTAATGCGATCTACAATCAAGAAGGATACACTGATCCTTACCCATCCTCTGATTTCACTGCCTTTAGGTCATCTCCATCTTTTGAACAATCTGAAATGACCTATTATCAGGATGGGTATAACGAATCTCAATTCGTTAATTCCTCTACATTGATGTCAAACCCGCCCAACCCTGAACCAACTCATTTGGTTCAGGTTAATCAGGTTCAAGATAGGGTTCTGGCTAACTTGAGGAATATCATTCAATCTTTAGAAGTTCAGCCAATACCTTGCATTGAGAGATTGGAGCCCCTGATTGAAATGATTGATGATTTAAATAAGTCTTTGTTGGATTGGCTCCAGGATGTTAAGGATAAGAACCCGGGTGAGTTTCTACTTGGGAAATTAGCGAAATTGAGGATGAGATTCGTGGTTGCTTTGATTCAATCTTGGAATAATTCCCAGGATGAACTCTCTTCAGGAAAGCCAATGACAGAACCCGCTCAGGCACCTGTTGGGGGGGACACGTGTTACGAAGCTGACCAGATTGAATTAAAACAACCAATTAAGGATGATTTGATTTATTCACCTGAAATCCCTGAGCCGGGTTACGAGGAAACGTATGTCTCCTTGGAACGCAAAGTGACAAATGATTTTGGGACATACATTGATACGGATCCTGATGGTGAAGATTCAAGTTGCGAAGTCTCACACGAGTTTTCAGATCACGATTTTTGTGAGACGATTGGGCCTGAGGAATCTGATAGATCATTTGATAGCCCAATAACTGAGGAAACTGATCTTATTAGGGCACACGATACGGATCCAGAATCGCATTTTCTGGAGGAATTAATTCAATGCCCTGATTATCAGTTACACCCTGTTGAGCTTATTGATGATTCTAAGTCTGAGATAATTACACCCAAGTCAATTTTGATTTTGCCACATCATCTAGACTTGGAGATTTCAGACGGGGTGATGAATATACAAGAGGTCATGGAATTTGATATGCCGAATGAGGAGGATAGGAGCTGGGAAATTCTGATTTGGGAAGTCAATTTTGGAGGAAATGGAAGATTGAGTCGAAGGGTTCCTTTTAAGCTGAAACCATCAAATCAGAACCCTTACGACATTTGTTTCGAGGATGTCAAACTCAAGCACACATTTAACGATTATCCTTTCGAGCTTCAATTCTCTGTAACTCGACATTTTGGCCTTGGGTTGCATCCTCACAAATCGTAGGCCCGACCCCGCTTGCATTCTGATTTTAGGTTTTGGGTAATTTTTATCCAGAACCTAAGATATTCTCGATTATGGGGTGTGGGTCTGCACCACAATCTGGTCCACATCTGTGGACCTCTGTTGACAGGTCGGAGGATTCTTCTGTTTATTCTAATTTTGACCTGCACTTCTGAATTCTTCATTTCTTTTCTTTGTATAGTGTGCCTAGCTGAAGGCACTAAACTCAGCACATATACAGTTCTTTTTCATTTTCATCTCGGAGCGGACCCGATATCCACGCAATTCAGGTGCTTTCTACGCTTTTCCACTCTGTTTTATGTCTTTTTAATACAATGAGGACATTGCATTAGATAGGCATGGGGGGGTGGATATTTATCTTTGAATTCATTCGTCAGCTCCGTAGATTTGTTTTATTAAAAAAAAAAAAAAAATCGAAATTAGGAAAGAGAATTTGGGTTTAAGAAAATTTTCGATCTTAAGAAATACTATATTATGGTTTGAACACAAAGACCCTTCAGGTCTTTGGACTTAATCAGCCTATGTATCCACTAAAATGTGGATTTGTCTTTGGGTTCTCGCCATCTTAATTCTATTATAATTGGAATAAATAAGTTTGGGTGATAAGTACACGACTTGTCAACCCACCCTCTGATTTAAGGGAATTTTGAGTTTTAAGCATCTACACACTTTCTTTGCACTGACTCGTTGCTCGGCAATTTTAATGGAAATTGGGTAGCTAATGAACCTTCTAGGGTGATATGGCTGGCAAGTTATCGTGGGTAACAGCCCATAGGTAGGTTGTCCAGAGCCCAGTCATTGACCTTTCTCTTTTTGCTGCCTTTAGGTAAATCTTAGACCAGGGAAGCCACCTACTTAAAAAAAAAAAAAAAAAAATCAAAAACGAGAAAAGAACAAAAAGAAATAAGCCACACTTCGCCGCACGAGTATGGCTGGCAACTTGTCGGTGGTAACAGCCCATCGACCGGTTGTCCAGAACCCAGCTCAGAAAATGCACTAAAAATTCCCAAAACACTTAGGAAGAAGCGGAGAAGTAGAATAAACCGGGGAGATATACACTGGATTCACCCTTGTGTTGACCCCGTTAAAAAAATAAAAGTAGGGAGAAAGCTACCGGTTGTAAAGATACACCTTTAGGCAGAATTCTTTTTGAGGTCACCTAGAGGCGTAGAATTCCGAAGTCCATTTTAATTGCCGGTCAACGAGTCTATCACAATCACAATAAGATGCTTAAAACTTAGGGTTCTCATCAAATCTTGGGTGAGTTGAATGGCCGTAGAAAGCCACTCTTAAACCCTAAAATTTGAAAATCCAAAAAAAAAAAAAAAAAAAAAAAAAGAGAGTAAAAACAGAAAAAGAAATTTTTCTTTGAATAAGGCGAGGCTTGAGGCGGTCTGCATTTTGGCTGATACCCGGGCACTGTTGTGTCTTTGAAAGTTCAGTTCTTAAGTAGACAATTTCTTAATGATTGAAAATAACTCAGGTCCAAATAATCTAACCTAATTCTTTTATAAATAGCATATAGTTTTTGCTAGGGACTAGCAAAAGATAGGCATGGGGGTATGATGTAAACACATTTACACTACTTAAAATGTCTATTTATGCATGTTCTTAAGCATAGGATTGCATTTCATGATATAAATATTGCATTACATGCATCATCTTGCATTTAGAGTAGTTTGAATAAAATGGAGGTTAATTGTCTCCTTCTATGTGCTTGGACAGGGAAAATATTTTATCGGGGCCTCGGATCAAAGATCCAACCGTATGGATATGATCAGGGCGACGATTGGAGTTCAACGACTCCAAGATCGCCCTAATCAGGCATCCGTAGCATCAGATAGAGACCGGGGAACCCTAGAAGATCAAGGGCCAGGATGGTGTAAATCCGCACTTCAGATGGAAAATCCGACCACACGGATGAATTCGGATCGACGATCGCAGCCGAACAACACAAAAATCGAGTCAATCCGACATCCGTGGCACCATCTACAACTTCCAGAAGATGGACGGCCAAGATGGCGCCACGTGGCGCCATCCCAGCCGCCCAATCGGCCGCAGGAGTCTTGTGAAGACCGCGCACCGTCTCCTCTCCGCCGTTGGATCTCGATCCAACGGCTGCGGTCGCTCGCGCTTAAAAACGTCCGCGCGACCATTTCGCCCGCGTAGCGCAGCGGCGACGCAGCTGCGAGCGAAGCGGAGGTCGCGGGTTCGAGCCGCGGTGAGGGGGTGGAAGGCGCGGGCGAGCGGGCGCGCACGAGCGTCAGATGAAGATCCAATGGCCACGCGCGCCCGATAGCGCCGACGCGCAATTGGACGCTCTGGTGAACGCGCGATCACACGCGGGCGGTGCGCTACGCAGCGGGCGCGGACGCGTTCTAAGCCGTCCGATCTCGCGATCGGACGGCTGAAAATCAAGCGACGTGCGTATGCGTTACGCGCGCGGCCAGCCGAGCGGGCGCGCGTGGGCGCAGCGGCGACGGCGACGGCGGGGCTTTAGCGACGGTTTTATCCGTCACTAAAGACCCCTTATTTATTATTTTGAAGATGTAATGTCCATTTTGCCCCCACTCCTTGCAACTATAAAAGGAGACCCCCCTCCATACGAAATTTTCATCCCTTCCTTCTCCTCTCTACCTCTCCAAAGCTCAAGAGAAGCTTGTCCCACACCCGGGATGCTTCTCGCGAGATAAAGTCCAAATTTTCGTCCCCCTTCGGAAGTGGATCCCGCGACGACGACGGCGTGCTGCTTTGTTCTCGTTCTTCTGCTTCGTCCTCCTTCGTCCCGCTTCGTTCTCCTTCGTCCAGGCGTCGTCCCGTCCGGCTCGTCCTCCAAGCGACCGTCAAGGAGGATTCTCTCTCCCTATTCTTTTTACTGCTTTCTAGTATAGATTTACTGCTTTCTAGAGTAGTCTATTCGTCCTCCGAGCGATCGTCGAGGAGGACATTTCTCCCTCCATTCTTTTAATGCTTTCTAGAGTAATTGTTTTATGTTTTCTAGTTGTAACGAACGAACTCTTTTATGATAAATTCCTTGTCTATTCTACATCTCATTTTGATTTCCATGTATAGTATTCTTTCTCTCTCTCTTACTCCCTCTCTCTCTCTTATTTGTTGTAAATACTTAGATAGTTTAAATTGAATTTCTTCGTGACAAAATAAAAAGAAACGCGAAGTTTTCAAATCAAACGTTCGCCTCCCTGTGTTCGACCCGGAATTTTAATTTCGGTATAAATTTTATTTGTTGAACTCGAATCCTTCGCTTTCGAACTACAACGACGGGTTTTCCAAAATCGAACACGTTAGCGTAGCTTCGTAAATAGTTCAACAGCATTTCTTGAGCTGGGTTCTGGACAACCGGTCGATGAGCTGTTACCACCGACAACTTGCCAGCCATACTCGTGTGGTGAAGTGTGGTTTATTTCTTTGTTTTCTTTTTTCTTCTTTTCTCCTTTTCTTTTTCTTTTCTTTTTGACTTTCTTTTTCTCTTTTTCTTTTTAAGTAGGTGGATTCCTTGGTCTAAGATTTACCTAAAGGCAATAAAAAGAGAATGGTACAATGACTGGGCTCTGGACAACTTATCTATGGGTTGTTACCCACGATAACTTGCTAGCCATATCACCCTAGAAGATTCATTAGCTACCCAATTTCCATTAACACCACCGATAACAAGTCAGTGAAAAATTAGTGTGTAGATGCTTTAGACTTAAAGTTCTCTCAAATCAGAGGGTGGGTTTATAAGTCGTGTACTTATCACCCAAACTTATTTAATCAAATTACAATAGAATTAAGATGGCAAGGACTCGAAAAACAAATCCATATTTTAGTGGATACACATACTGATTAAGTCCGAAGACCTTAAGGGTCTTCACATTCAAATCATTTAGCTTTATTTCCTAAAATTGAAATTTTTCTTAAGCTCAAGTTCTCTTCTCTAATTCCATAATTTTTTTTTTCATTTTTTTTACATATGAAAGAAAATAAACGAATCTACAGAGCTGACGAATTAATTTAGAGATGAATATCCACCCCCTATGCCTATTTAATGTAATGTCCTCATTGTTTTAAAAAGACATAAAACAGAGTGGAATAGAGTAGAAAGCACCTAAATTGCGTGTATGACGGGTCCACTCCGAGATAAAGAAAACTATATATGTGCTGAATTTAGTGCCTTTAGCTAGGCACACTATACAAAGAAGAGAAATAAAGGATTCACAGGTGCAGGTCAGAATCAAAATAAAAATATGAAACCTCTGACCTGCCAGCAGATGTCCACAAATGTGGACAAGATTGTAGTGTAGACCCATACCCAATGATCGAGAATATCTATGGTTCTGGATAAAAATTATCCAAAACCTAAAATCAGTATGCAAGCAGGGTCGAGCTTGCGATTTATGGGGATGCAGCCCAAGACCAAAGAGTTGGCTTACAGAGAAATCAAGCTCTAAAGAATAGTCAATGAATGTGTGCTTGGGTTGGACATCCTCAGAACAAATGTCGTAAGGGTCCTGGTTTAATGGTTTCAGCTTAATTGGAACCCTTAGACTTGATCTTCTACTTCCTCCAGAGTTTGCTTCTCAAATCAAAATTTCCCAACTCCTATCTCCCTTCAGAATGTCAAATTCCGGGATCTCCTGCACATTAATCACCCCATCTGAAATTTCCAAGTCTAAAAGATGTGGCTGAATCAAAATTGACTTGGGTCTAGTTATCTCAAAAATAGAATCATTTGTAAGTTCAATGGGGTGTAACTGACAATCAGGGCATTTGATTGACTCCTCCAGAAAATGCTATTTTGGATCTATCATGTGAGCCCCAATAAGTTCAGTTTCCTCAGTTATTAGGCTATCAAATGATCTATCAGATTCCTCAAGCACAATCGTCTCACAGAAATTGTGTTCTGTAAACTCACGTGAGACTTTACAAACTGAATCTTCATCAAAATCGAAGAAATAAAAATCTGTATTAATGTATGTCCCAAAATCATCCGTCATTTTCTGATCCATGGAGACATGCGTTTCCTCGTACCCCAGCTCAAGGATCTCAGGTGAAGAAATTAGATCATCCTTAATTGGTTGCTATAATTCAATCTGGTCAGCCTCGTAACACGTATCCCCCCAAACAGGTGCCTGAGCAGGTTCTAACATTAGCTCTCTTGAAGGGGGTTCATCCTAGGAATCATCCCACGATTGAACTAAAGCAACCACAAATCTCATTCTCAATTTCACTAACTTCCTAAGTAAAAACTCCCCCGGGTTCTTATCCTTAACATCCTGGAGCCAATCCAACAAATACTTGTTCAAATCATCAATCATCTCAATCAGGGGCTCCAATTTTTCAATGCATGGTATTGGCTGAACTTCTAAAGATTGTATGGTATTCCTCAAGTTAGTCGAAACCTTATCTTGAACCTGGTTACCCTTAACAAAATGACTTGTTTCAAGGTTGGGTGGGTTTGGAATCAGTGCAGAGGAGTTAACGAATTGAGATTCGTGATACCCTTCCTGATAATAGGTCATTTTGGATTGTTCAAAAGGTGGTGATGACCTAAAGGCAATGTATTCAGAGGATGGGTAAGGATCAGTGTATCTTCCTTGATTGTAGATCGTATTAGGTTATTCATGAAAGGGTGGTGATCTATAATCAATGCAGCTCAGAGAAGGATAGAAATCACAATAATGGTGTTCAGGATTAGATCATAAACACGGAGGTCGGAACTGTATCTCCAATCCGAGTTATCCCAACTAACCGATGGTTGATTACTGTACGAGTTGGGATAATCATCATGTTGAGGATAACTCATAACAGGAGGGAAAGAGTGGGAATGTGTATAAAATGTGGAAGGATTCATGATAGATGGGAGGAAGAAAGGTTCCCTGCAATACAAGCAATCAAACCTATCCTTAAGTGGGCTAGCCTAAAGACCTACAAACTCCCAGAACCTATCTTGAGATAAAGAAACGATTTGATCTACTTCTGTTTGTTCAATCCAATCATTTAGAAGGAGGGATTAGGGAGAAGGTTCTTCCTTCAGCTTACGCCTCCGGTTCGTAGTGTACCCCCCAACTGCGATCGTTTAATTCTGCTCCCCTAGCTAGACATCAGATTGAACAGTAGAAACAGACTAATCGAAAATAATCTCATTCTAGGCTCCGAAAAGCGAGTTGAATCCTTAAGGCCAACGTCTACTCTATTTTGTTTAGGGCTACATTTGAATGTGGTTTGGAATGTGATGGGCCCTTTATCTGGGTTGTGCCCTTAATGATTGATTGATGTGTGTGTGTGTGCACAACCAGTGGTTTTCAAGCAAGATTACTTTTTTGATGCGGTGAATTTAGGGTTCAAATCTTGCTTAGTAGCTTTTTAAGATTCAACTTTAGGAATTTTCAAACAAGTTTTGTTGGCACACTAGGTTATGAAAGCACAGGCGAAGATGTTTTCCTTTGAAACTTAAAAGAATGTGGAGTGCCTGGTAAATCCTTAAGAGTTGAACCGATATGCCAGCTACTTGATGAGTTGATTTTAATTGAAGTGGTGTGGCCCAATCAACTCAAACAATTGGCCTGTTGTACCACTTAATTAGGCACACAAGTGATTACCTAATTTGATTTCTACTCAATTATGTGTGTGGATGTATGTACCGATTCCAAAGATCGATTTACCGATTGAGTTTGAAAATCAAATGAGGTTGTGTACCTCTATGAGATTTTTAAAAATTTTTCTTTTTAAATGTGGAGGTTGAGGCGGGTGTAGGTGTTAAACAAACAAACTAAACTAACCATAGAGTTTATAAGAACACCTAGGTTGATTTATGTTTGTATTCTTACGTGGTGGAATGAAAACTAATGGGGGGGAACTTACTGAACCTTTAATAGCACTTTGCTCCAATCTACTGCTTTTGCTCATCTCAAAAGAGTACCTGCAATCACAATAAGAAAGGAGAGAAGTGAGGTAAATGATTCGTAAGTTGGAAAATGCGAAAAAAAATCAAACAGCGTCGCCTTTCCAGCAACGGCGCCAAAATGTTGAAGCGACAGGTTACTATGCTATTGAATTTGGTTTTGAAAACCTGTCGTTGTAGTTGGAATAGCGAAGAACTCGTGTTCAACAAATAAAATTTATACTGGAACAAAAATCCTGGGTCGAACTCAGGCAGGCGAACGTTTGATTAAAAATACACGTTTGTTTTATTTGTTACGAAATAGAATAGATGGTTGAAAACTATCTATCCATTTAACAAATAATAAAAAGAAGAGAGAGAGAGAATATTACAAGTAAAAGCAAAAGGGATGAAGAATAAACATGGATTTCATTATCAAAAATTGTTCATTACACTACTCATTACGACTAAAAAATAGGAAATGATTACACTAGAAAGCAGTAAATCTACTCTAGAAAGCAGGAAAAAGAATCGAGAGAGAGATATCCTCCTCGACGATCGCTTGGAGGATGAGCCGGACAGGACGACGCCAGGAAGACAGGGAATGGAGCAAGAAGAAGAAGGATGAAGCAGGAAGAATGGGAACGAAGTAGCACGTCATCGTCATTGCGTGATCCGCTTCCGAAATGGGGGCGAAAAATTGACTTTATCTATTGGGGAGCATCCTGGGTGTGGGACAAGCTTCTCTTGAGCTTTGGATAGGGAAAGAAGAGAAGGGGATGAAAATTTCGTATGGAGGGTATCTCCTTTTATAGTTGTAACGAGCGAGGGCATTTTTGTCATTACATGTTGAAAATCATTAATTCAGGACCTTTAGTGACGGATAAATCCATCACAAAAGGCCTGAACATGGACGTAGTGGGCAGCACGTGTGTGGCCACTCGGCTCCCCGTGCCTCAACGTGCATGCACGTCTACTAGATCTTGGCCGTTCGATCGTGAGATCGAATGGCTAAGAGCGCTCCTCGCCGCGCCTCAACCGCGTGCCTCGTCCGTGAGATCCCGTGTCACATGGGGGCGTGCGATGGCGCATGGACGCTATCGGGTGTGCATAGCCACCTGATCTCCATCATGTGGTCGATTGTGCCCGCGTGCCCACTCCAATTGAGGTGCCCCGCGGCTTGATCCTACATGTCCTTCGCCTTGTTAACGCACTCGACCAACGCGCTACGGGCGCATTTGTGTCAAGTGCTTAACTTAAACACATGCATTTCACAGTCATTGGATCTTGATCCAACGATGGAGAAGTGCTGGCGCTAAGTACTTCAACAGATGCGTACGGCCGATTTGGCGGTCGAGATGATGCCATGTGGCACCATATTGGCCATCCATCTTCTGGGTGATGTAGATGGTGCCACGGTTATCGAATTGAGTCGATTTTCGCGATGTTAGGCTACAATTGTCGATTCGAATCCATCCGTGCAATCAAATTTATCGTCTGGAGTGTGGATTAATGCCATCTTGGCCCTTGATCTTCTAGGGTTCCTCGATCTCTATCTGGTGCTACGAATATCCGATTAGGCCGATCTTGGAGTCGTTGAACTCCAATCATCGCCCTGACTTGATCCATATGGTTGGATCTTCAATCTGAGGCCCCAATAAAAAGTCACCCTGTCCCTAACCATAAAAGGAGATAATTAACCTCCATTTTATTCAGACTAATCTAAATGCAAGATGATGCTTGTTATGCAATATTTATAGTATGTAATGCAATTCTATGCTTAAGAACATGCATAAATAGACATTTTATGCAATATAAACATGTTTACATCAATAAGAACATGGGTAGTGCTATCCATGCTTGGATTTTGAGGCTAAGGTGTCCTAATGGAGGTGGTTTTGGGTTTGGAAAGGCTGTGCTAGGGTTTCTAAGGGTAGGGATAAGGCTATCCGCCTCACTCCACTTGTCTAAATCAGTCTTCTTCTTCCTTTATTGCTTTATTCCACTATCTCCTGCATCCTGGATCGCTTTATTTTCTGCAAATGGCAATAAAAAACATTAAATAACAAGATATCTCATCTTATTCTAGATAAACTGATGCAATGCATGATATGAAAGATATGAGTGCAGTATCCACAAATTAAGCTTGCTTCAAACATTATTTAGGTTGATTAGGACCCATGATTGCTGTGTAATCAGGGACTTGGTAACCTAAGCACCCAAAGTCACACACTAGTCTGGTTCAGTGGGATTAATAAAGAAATAATGCCAAAAGTGTTCTATTATGAAAAGTCATCTCGAAGATCTAGCATAGGAGCGACTCAACAATACAAGTTGATTGGATGAGTTTCCTACATGGAGAGGTGGAAAATTCCCCTCAAATATGCGCATTAACATATCATCCCCTCAGTGCTTGTCTCCTATGATATCTAAATATCCTACTTGGGCATGTAAGCACCTTGTGCTGGTTCAGGTGCCATGGGAGGGATTATTTTGAAATATCGATTACCAGGGCTTGAATTTAGCTATAGAATGCCATCGGTGGCACTATCTCGAAGTGTCGAAAGCCTGGAGTTCTAGGGGGCACCATGGGTGGTGTTATCTCGAAGCATCGAAAGGTAGGTGCCCTTCGAGGATTGATGTTGGGGACAACGAATCTGATACAAACTGTGTTTATAGCAATCTGATGCTGGATATAGGGAAATGTAAAAAGAAAAGAGAGAAAACTCTCAAAATGAAATATCTATCTTCATCTCTCTCTTGCAAAATTGCATCGGCAGACTAAACTTGGACACGATACATCTACGCACGGGTGCTTTAATCGCTAGGTTCAATGAACCTCTAGGCAATTTTGGCGGGCCTTAGAAACCTTCACAGTAGACCCAGGCTGAAGCTGGTTAGGTCTGGATTTTGGTTGGTACTTGAGTACCTCATGGCCTATTGTTTGCATTTTGTTCTAATTTCTAGAGAGTGGCACAAATCAAGCTTCTAAACATCAAGGCATTGTTTAGAGATCTTATTCTTTCCATAGGATTTTGCTAGGGACTAGCAAAGGTTAGGCATGGGGGTATGATGGCAACACCATCATTAGCCATAACTAACTTAAGTTACTGGAAATCAAGTGATAAATGTTCCTACGTGACCACCTGAGAGCCGTAATTCTACTCAGATCCGTTCTAAGAAGAAAACATTAAAATAGGGTTAAATTTGTAGTTTTAACATCAGATCATAAATGCAAAGTAACCACGAGGTTTGTCAGGGGTTAATTGAAGGCCAAATGAACATTAAGGTCTAATATGTGGGTCCACACAGATAGAAACAGGGTTTCACACATTCCAACAACTAAAATAATGTGCAAAACCCTAATTTCAGACTCACTTGAATTGAAGAGGTTCTGGTCAGGATAAAATTCATCTAAACCTCCTAAGATTCATAGAAAAATATTCTAGGAGATTTGGTACCCTTAGTTTGACCATCTGAACCTAATTTGACCTTGGGCAAAGCTTCAAATAGGATTCTACCCTAATTTAGGCTTCTGTGTAAATTGCCTAATCAAACATCATCAAAACTGAAATCCAAGTTCACCATTAGATTCCTTGGGTCCAATCAGTGTTCATCTTGACCTAGTTTTTATTTTAGTCTCTTAATTCTCTATTTCTCCCAACTAGGCCCCTAACTTTCAAAATTCTTTGTAAATATGGCCCTATCTTTCTCATCTTCTTTACACTTTGGTCCATGCCGCCATTGTAGGTTAACTGACCTTAGCACCAAATTTGAATGCCTCAAAACCTCACCAAATCAACACCAAATCCCACCAAATTTGGTAGGATTGATGTTCACACTACAAGGAATCATTTGAGCCAGATGTTGACTTCTATTTCGCGATGTCGTGCTGTAGCGAACCCATGAAATCTGTGGGTTTCTTGTGTCCTAATTTCCAAGGAAAGCGAGTACCTTTCCTCAATTAGAGTTCATCTTTGATCTCTATAAAAGAGTCCCCATGTTCGGCCATCATCCTTAGCCAGGTCTATGCTAGATTTCCCATCTGTCCCTCCTCTCCAGCTACAAACTCCACCGACTCTGATGACCTTCTCAACCCCTCTCCTTGAGACCTCCCATGGATAAATTGGGCATCCTCCCTTGATCCTCATCTTCTTCCGCTCCTTGCTATACCTAGCAGTAGCTTTATCCACCATTATCGTCATCGCTTCTCATCACCAGAGACTTCATCATCCAAGATGCTGGTTAAGCAAGCCACCAAAGATTTCCTCCCCATTTCATCTAGTAAAGTAGTTCACTCTCTCCATATATGTCCCTAGGTTTGTTCTAGCCCCTTAACACCTCGATTCAACCACCGTAACACTTTCTCCCCCTCCATCTTCTCCGTGGCCAGCAATGCCTCCGACGAAGCCGTGCCACGACTGCACACCTCAAAACACCACACCACCACCACCACCATTAGCATCACCACACCTCAACCTTCAAAAGCCCTCTACCTATTTCGCCTTCTAGGCACTCCATCACCCCACCAAACAACCACCACAGCCATTCGAAATCCGAGTTTGACCATCCTTCACAAACCCTTAAACACTCCATCACCCACACCATTAGCTTCGCCTCACTTTGGCGAAGCTTTCCATGTTCTTAACCAGGCCCTAGGGTCATGTTTTCTGTGCAGGCACTTCTGCCATCGTCGTCGTCTCCTCCATGCCGACCATCATCATCCGACCTTCTCCAACCTCGCCACAACTTCCATCAGGTGCGAATTGACTCCACGAAGGTGTCTGGGCCTTCAATTGGCCAAGACAGCAGTAGTAACTTCTTTGATTTCTCAAAATTCATTGCAGCTGCACGTGAAAGAGGAGGCGAGCACCTTAGTGCCACATCGTCTATGACTAATCTTCTGCAGTGCCTTAATTGCAAAGCTCGCACGGCCTCTTTGCCCAGTACATAGGGTGTTGGGTCCCCCATTCACTCTACCAAGCACTCCTTGCTCAACTCACGCCTGGTAAGCCTGGATGTCTGACCCATATCCCCGATTACCCTGTTATGTATCCAATTTTGGAATAGAGGAGAGGAGAAATTATGAGTAGCAAGGGGGAGGGTTTTGCTTCAGGGTACGTGCCATCTGCCTCAAGATTTGTGCCTACTCACTCTAACACTTAGCGAGTATTCGAAGAGGCTTCTGATCCTGTGTTGGCTCTATGCTTGCTGAGGCCCTTGTTCCTTGGCTGTGTTTAGTGCCCTTGTGCATCTTGCTGAGGCTTTGTGCCTTAGTGGTTTAAGGCATCTGAGCCTTACTTGACAACGTCTGATTGAGGCCATTGGTTCTGGAACTGTGGATTTATTTGGCTCTTAGTTGATATATGATTCGGGTTACTGTTGAAACATTTGGCTTAACTGAGAATTGTGAGATGTGCTTAAATTGAAGGGAATAATTGGTGATTTAAATCACCACTATTTTGAGCTTTTACCCTTTTTATCCCCTGATAACTTGAGATGCAAATTACGCTGATCTTGAATATATTTCAACATATAATATCATTGAATATCTTTCTTGTACTAAATTGATTGTGCTCATTATTTCTGAATGCGATTAGTGCTTGTACAAACCCCAGGTGCTTGTACAAACCCGCGCCTGGTCGTTTGACACGGCCCCTCAGCCTGAACACCAGATATAGATGACAGAATTGGTACTAACTAAAGAAAACTTAAGACCTAAATAGCAAGCCTAAGTTGATAAAGCCTTAGGGGTCAAGTTGCTACAAATTTTAATTAGGTCTAGGATTCTATAGTGCACACGGAATGTGGAGGGCGTTTATTGGGTTGTTGCCCTGTTATTTAAATTTTTTGTGTGTGTGTAGGAATTGGAGAGTGGCTCCAATGAAAATCAAGTTGTCACACAATTTTTTTATATTTTTGTCTTTTAGGATGTGATTTAATTAAATGAATTTTAGAGTTTTTCTCTTTAAGTTTTCAAACAAGTTTGAAAGTTCACAATCAAAGGAAAGACAAGTTGTATGTGTGATTGTATATTTCCTTTTAATTGAGTCTCTAAAGAGAAAGAAGAAACCCTAAACCAATTATCCCTGAGACATAAATTTAACTACCAATGAATTATTTTTAGCTTTCAGAATTAAGTAGTGGTCCAAACAAGTCAAACAACACCACTACTTTGAAGAAAATCAAACAAGGATTCCAGAAAAGATTTTTGTAAGATTTTAGGAATTTGTTTGATAATAGTTTTGAATTTTTAATTGTACTGGTGTCAAAGTCCAGAAATAATACCCATGGGTATTATAGACTTTTCAGTATTACCACCGACCTCAGAAAATTTTTATGATTTTATATGATATGTAAAATTTCACAGGGATTCCAACAAGATAAATTTCACAAAAATTGGATGAGTATAAAAATTCTGAAAATTCGCGGACAGTAGCAAAACAGGAAGATTAGAGGGTGTGACACCTCTGTAATCCACGAATTTTTAAAAATTAAATACAAATCCAATTGATCTGAAATTTGGAACAGATGTTCCAAACTTAATTGGGAATCACTCTATGAAATTTTATGATTTTAGGAGGCATGTGGTGTTAGGAATCGATTTTTCAAGTCTGGACAAAAATCCAGACCCGAAAAACAGAACACCAATACTTGCAATGGAATGGTGCTAAAGAAGCATACAAGCAAACAATGATTTCAAATGCACCACTCCACTTAATTTAAGTGTTTAGGGTCCTGAAAGCCAAGTTTAATATATTTTTGGTAGTTTTAATTAATTATGTGACTAGAAAGAGGAACCAACCTGAACTTTTGCGGGAAGAAAAGGATCTTTAAGCTCTCGCTTCCAAATTCCCGCTTTCCCGCTGTAGTTCCTGCACACAAAAAAGAAAGAAAGAGAAGGGGATGAGATCCACTTCAAGCAAGAGAAAATGAGTTAATGCAAAGCCGTGCCTCCCCGGCAGCGGCGCCAAAAAGTGATAGCGAAAATACGCGGTTTGTTAAAATACGTCGTTGTAACGCGTAAATCCGCTTTCGCTCTTAAATTTATAATCCTAGATAGGGAAGTATCTAGGGTCGTCCAAGGAGGCAATATGGTTGCAAAATTGATTCTCTTGCTTGGAATATATCTCAACTTTCTTTTGGTAACTTTCAATATACCATTTTTTTTTTTGTTTTTGAACTAAGGCAACATGCGAAATTATGGCGGGAAAAGTGTTTACACTTCCAATTAAGTAAACTACTCTAAAGTGGCAAGTAGAGCCTCTCCCTAAGCTCACTCTAAGCAAGTGGAGGCCTAGAATAATTATGGAGAGGAAGTGAAGAATGCTGAAAATAAGCAAATAGAAATGCAAACAAGATATGCGAAGAAGGCAACTAGATAATTGATAAAGTGTTTAACAAAAATGCCTAGTAGAGGAATGCTTCTACTACTAGATAATTGAAATAAAGAAAGAAAACACAAATCCTCTAAATAGATGGTGAAGAAGAGGGCTTCTTGCTCCAAGGTTGGTGGCTCCCAAGCTTGAAAAGAATCCTTCAACTCCTTCCTTGCAGTACTCCGCCAAAGTGATGACCTCCAAGGCAAGCCCTAAGGGGGCGTGCCCTAAGTTTCTCTCCAAGGGTGGACGTCCACCCTAAGCTTTTCTCCTTTGCCTGGCCGTCCTCCTTGAAGTGGGAGAGTCCTCCTCCTTGGCGTGGCTCAAGTTGAAGAGAGTGGGGAGAAGAAGGCACCAAAAGGGCTGGTGATGTGCCCCTTTAATCTCCTTCTATACTCCTTCTTCTTGGCCGTAGGTATAGGTGGTTTAGGTAGAAAATATACTAAGGGAGGATGGGAATTATGTGGTGGTAGGGTAGGGTATTTATAGGATGGGAAGGGGGGGTGGTTATGGTGTTTTTGGAGGGAAATGAAGGGGTGCTTGGTTATTTTTGGAGGGAAAAATGGGAGGGAAATGAAGAGGTGCCTTGGTTTTCCCTCCAAAAATACCTTCTAGAAGGCAATTTTGGAGGGAAAAAATGGAGGGTGGAGATGGGCTTTGATGGTGGATGTAGGGTGGTGATGGAAGGGATAGTTGGCACCAAAATAAAGTAGGAGTAGGTGGTCTTTTTGCTGGAGCTTAGGTAGTAGGGTAATAGGTTTTGGTGCCATGGAGGTGGACTAGCTAAGTTAAGCAGCTTAGCTAGCTTAGCTAGTAGGGAGTAGAGTTGGAGGCATTTGGAGCTAGGGTTTTCAGGGAGAAGAGCTGAGGAGGAGAAGTCTGGAGCTGGAGCTAGAGCTGGCTGCTGCTGAAGAGGCTGGCATGGGGCTACTCTAGCTGGCTTAGCTTGCTAGTTCTTTGCTAGTTGCTAAGCCAAGCTAAAGTGAGCTAGCTTCTACCAAAATGAGCTGAGGTGAGCTAGGTCTGGTGCTATCGGGGAGAATCAAGCTGGTTGAGGCAGCTAAGGTAGCTTAGCTCAACTGAGATGAGCTAAGCTGAATCTCCGGGAACTGGACTTGAGCTTCCTGAGCTGAGATGAATTCTTCTTCAGCTGGCTGGAGTTGAGTGGAGCTGGATGTAGCTGGATCTGAGCTGGGGTGAACTCCTGTCAACTCAGCTGAGCTAGCTAGAGCTCCCTGTGAACTAGTGGGAGCTGAGGTGAGCTAGACTCAGCTAAGTTGAGCTGGATCTGAGCTGACTTGAGCTAGGGTGAGCTAAGGTGAACTCTCTTGAGCTACCATCCAGCTGAGATTAGCTGAATGGAGCTGGGATGAGCTAACCCTAGTTCAAGTAAGCTAGGTTCCAGCTGCGGTGAGCTAGATCAAGCTGAGGTGAGCTGGATCAAGCTGAGGTGAGCTGGATTAGGCTGAGTTCCAGCTAGTCTGGGCTTCTCCTTCACCAATTGCCTTCTTGAGTGCTAGGGTTTTAGGGATCTGTGCATCTGTACATCCCTAACACTCACAAAAACTCATTAAAATGACAATAAAAAATGAAATGCATGCCTATCCTAATTTATGCCTAAATGCAGCCCAAAAACCCGTTTGCAGAGTAAAATCCTAAGAGCTAGGTTAGTTTTAAAGCATAAAAATGATGACAAACTGGTGTTTATCACACCCCATGCTTATCTTTTGCTAGTCTCTTAGCAAAACATTAATTTTTTTGGAAAACGGAATTTTTGGGAAATCTAATTTTTTTTTACTTTTGAGGAGAAAAAGAGATTAAGGGACCTTGGTAGATTAAAACACAGGAGATACGGGATTTGTTGAAGATAAACATCAGGGTTTGTTTTTGGATCCAACCATTAGATAGAACGGGATCAATATATCCTCAGAAAATTCATAAATTAACCCCTTGTTAATTCAGATGACTTGAAATGTTTGTTTTTAGGATTTTTCTGGCTCGTGAATCTGATTCGCAACTTGCAAATTCCTTTAAAACCTTGTGTCTGTGCTTGTGAAAAGCCAACCTTTATAAGGACGTGTTATTATTATTATTATTATTTTTTTTTTTCTCTCCCCCATGCTTATTTTTAGCTTAGTCTTACAACAGATGTGTCGGTATCATCATTCCCGTTACCATTCCTCGAGGGGGCTCTGGCGCCAGTACTTCGGGATAGCACTGTCCATGACACCACCCAGGAGCTCACAACCCCAAAACACGATGCGGTAACAAGGGGCGCTCCAAACAAACTCAAGCTCTTGCTCCGATGCTATAGGTAGAGCACCGTCCAAGACACTTGAGCTACTGAAATGCGCTTTAATGCTCCGTCTAAAGATATGAAATATAGATATAGAGCAGCGCCGAGGCGGTAACATGTTGACATCGCGTCCTCAAAGAAGGTTTTTTCCTTCTTCTCGACGGTGGGAACTCAAACCAATGATTTGCTTCAGACTTTTACTAAATCCAAACAAGGGAGTTTTTCAAATTTTTAGTTATTTTTAAGTGTTGGCTTGTGTGTGAAAATTGACACAAGAAGTTTCTCAAGAACCGCAAGTTTTTGAATCAAAAACTAAGTCAAATACTTTCCATATTACAAAATAGGATCAAGTCACCTGAACTATCATGAGTTCAGGTGGAATTTTAGAGAAGGATATCTGATCTAGTCTAAAATAGACCCTAGAATTCTAATGATCAGATCCATATCCTCATCCTTAGTTTGTTAAAGATTAAATCCCATTGTACCAGAAGTGAATTTTTCGACCGTAGTCCCGATTTCAAAATTTTTCCTCAAAAAAGTTTTCAATATATATATATATATATATATATATATATTTGTTTTGGGTATGCAAGCAGGAAATAAATTAAAGAAAATTGCATGTTTTTAGGTTTAAAACATCCTAAATCGATCGTAAAAATTTAAAAACACCCCCCCATGCTTAAGATATGCCATGTCCTCATGCATTAGGAGGGAAAAGGAATCACCTTAGTGAAGAACGGTCAGGTTTAGGATGAATAAAACCTGGAAAAAGAAGAAAAAAGGAAAGCAAGAAAAAAAATGATGGGTTACCTCCCATCCAGTGCTATCTTTTACGCCATTCAGCCGGGCGTGAAGGTATGCACAGAAGACGGAAAATCATGTAAATAATTGGACACTTGAATGTCCACAATAAAAGTGTCTTCCTCAAGATCCCTAAAAAGATGAGTGGTAAAGATAAAGGGATCAAAATAAAATAGAGAAATGGAAAAGTGACCCGAATCTGGCCATGGTTTAAGTGCTTGTAAATTGCCAGATTCTGGTGGGTCGAGTGATAGGTCCAATGGAAAGGGATGGGGAATGGAGTCAATGAGATGTAGGGTGTGTGAAGTTAGTGTGGATGTTTCAGGAAGATGAAAAGGGGGAAAGTCAAACCCTAGTTGATCTGGAAAGTCTTGGACCACATAACTATCCTTAGAATAAGAATCAAAAAAATCTAGATCAATAGTGGTCAAAGATGAATGAGATTGGATCAACATAGACATTTCAAATACTGCTTCCATTTTATTATCAGTGTCCTCAAAAATTTTGTGATTAATGGACCTCTTGGAAGCTTGAAATAAATCTAATGAGAAGGTCTGATTACTGCAACTTATATTCATTTTCTCAGAATGAGAATTGATATTAGCTGCTGCCATAATCAGAAAAGGTCTTCCAAGGATGGCATTAATGAGAGCCTTGGGTACCTCTATGTCAAGGACTAGAAAATTTACCGGAAATAGACAATTCCGGACCTTGATAATACTATCCTCAACAACTCCCCGCGGTTGAATGGTAGATCGATCTTCTAATTGAAATTGAACCTTGGTAGGTTTTAAATCACTGAATCGAAATTCCTCAAATAAGACAGGGGGGATGAGATTACTAGAGGTACCTAAGTCGAGAGGGGCACGAAAAATGGTGTCACTTATGACAATTGAGATAAGTGATGTGCCCTGGTCCTTTTTTGTGAAAGGCAGCTTGCTCTGAAAAACTGAGTTGGCTGTCTTTGAAAGGACCAACCTTTCTAGATTCTGATCATGCCCTTTTGCAGTAAATTCTTTAGAGGCATGGGGGGAATCTAGGAAGGGAATATTCCTCTCGACTTGCTCAAATAAATCCAAAGAATTGTGGTCAGAGGGCTCTGATTTTGGATTGTTGGATTGCAGTTTTTGAGAGTGGGAAATAGGGTTTGAATCAAGTGTTTTTGGGGTTTCTTTTTCTTCTTCCTTATTAAGGTTAGGGGGGTCAATCTGCATTGGTTGAGAATCAGTTTCATCATTTGATTGAGAAGGCCTTAAATCCATGGTGGTTTCCTCACTCCTCATAGTCTCTGCATATGCAGCTTGGTGTTCACTGAGAGGAGGTAGGGGGCCTGATGTTGAAAGAAACTGGGTAGGTGCTGTGATATTGGGTTAATAGGAGGCTGAATCATGTGGTTCTGATGTTGGTAGACACCCGGGTGTTGGTTCCTGTGATTAATAAAGTTTGGTGTGGGTTGGGATGGTGAGTGTCCTGCAGGTCTTTGAGTCGGAATATCCCCAATTTGATCATTGAGATTGTTAATAAGATGGGTTGTTTCCTTTGTTTTTCTTTGTAACTCTTGCAAGGTTTTCATCATCTGGGCATTAATGTCTTCTTGAGATTGCCCAGATTGATAAGTCTGATTTGAACCATACCCTCCAAACGGGTTCTGTTGTTGGTGTGGAACCGGATTGGTCCAGGAGTGGGTCGGATAATCCCCCCCATTAGAGGAATTTTTCAATTTCTCCTGGATAGTAGGGACATTTTGGGTGGGGTGATGATTGGGATAAACATAATTCCCTGTTGAACCATAGAAAGCCTCAGAATAACAATTATACTCAGCATGGGATTTATGCAGATTTTCTCTCTTGCGGGTGTTAAAAGGGGTGAGATGTGGAATGTGTGGAGCTTGGGCAGGTGTGGCAGGATTCCCTTGGTTGGCCAGGTTTGTTAAATCCTTATGCAACTGTTGTTGCTTAACTTGTAGCTGAGCCATGATAGAGTAGAAATTAGGTGGAGGGGCCTGATTAAGAAGCTCCTGGGTGGAAGAATAGGGGAAAGAAAAATTAGCATGCGGGTTAGAGGACCAATTTTTATTTTCCATTTTAAAAGAATAGGAAGAATGCAGAAAAGTCTTTTCTTGGGGAGGCAAAATCAAGTGGTCCCTCCAAGTGTGGAGTTTTGGACCGCTGCCCATGCAAAATGGAAGAAACGGGAGGGGAGGAGAAGAGATGGAGATGAGAGAAAGTGTGCAAATCAAACAGACAAAACTAGACCTAACTTAAATGTGACTCCCTAATAATAACCTAAGACTTGGTCTATATAGGAAATAAGTAGTCAATAGTGAATACCCGTTCTATCAACAAATCTAGCCAAGTTGCTTAAGGGGAGGTTTGGGCCCAAACGTTTCCCAGGGAAAACCCCAGGTGCTTGTACAAACCCGCGCCTGGTCGTTTGACACGGCCCCTCAGCCTAAACACCAGATATAGATGACAGAATTGGTACTAACTAAAGAAAACTTAAGACCTAAATAGCAAGCCTAAGTTGATAAAGCCTTAGGGGTCAAGTTGCTACAAATTTTAATTAGGTCTAGGATTCTATAGTGCACACGGAATGTGGAGGGCGTTTATTGGGTTGTTGCCCTGTTATTTAAATTTTTTGTGTGTGTGTAGGAATTGGAGAGTGGCTCCAATGAAAATCAAGTTGTCACACAATTTTTTTATATTTTTGTCTTTTAGGATGTGATTTAATTAAATGAATTTTAGAGTTTTTCTCTTTAAGTTTTCAAACAAGTTTGAAAGTTCACAATCAAAGGAAAGATAAGTTGTATGTGTGATTGTATATTTCCTTTTAATTGAGTCTCTAAAGAGAAAGAAGAAACCCTAAACCAATTATCCCTGAGACATAAATTTAACTACCAATGAATTATTTTTAGCTTTTAGAATTAAGTAGTGGTCCAAACAAGTCAAACAACACCACTACTTTGAAGAAAATCAAACAAGGATTCCAGAAAAGATTTTTGTAAGATTTTAGGAATTTGTTTGATAATAGTTTTGAATTTTTAATTGTACTGGTGTCAAAGTCCAGAAATAATACCCATGGGTATTATAGACTTTTCAGTATTACCACCGACCTCAGAAAATTTTTATGATTTTATATGATATGTAAAATTTCACAGGGATTCCAACAAGATAAATTTCACAAAAATTGGATGAGTATAAAAATTCTGAAAATTCGCGGACAGTAGCAAAACAGGAAGATTAGAGGGTGTGACCCCTCTGTAATCCACGAATTTTTAAAAATTAAATCCAAATCCAATTGATCTGAAATTTGGAACAGATGTTCCAAACTTAATTGGGAATCACTCTATGAAATTTTATGATTTTAGGAGGCTTGTGGTGTTAGGAATCGATTTTTCAAGTCTGGACAAAAATCCAGACCCGAAAAATAGAACACCAATACTTGCAATGGAATGGTGCTAAAGAAGCATACAAGCAAACAATGATTTCAAATGCACCACTCCACTTAATTTAAGTGTTTAGGGTCCTGAAAGCCAAGTTTAATATATTTTTGGTAGTTTTAATTAATTATGTGACTAGAAAGAGGAACCAACCTGAACTTTTGCGGGAAGAAAAGGATCTTTAAGCTCTCGCTTCCAGATTCCCGCTTTCCCGCTGTAGTTCCTGCACACACAAAAGAAAGAAAGAGAAGGGGATGAGATCCACTTCAAGCAAGAGAAAATGAGTTAATGCAAAGCCGTGCCTCCCCGGCAGCGGCGCCGAAAAGTGATAGCGAAAATACGCGGTTTGTTAAAATACGTCATTGTAACGCGTAAATCCGCTTTCGCTCTTAAATTTATAATCCTAGATAGGGAAGTATCTAGGGTCGTCCAAGGAGGCAATATGGTTGCAAAATTGATTCTCTTGCTTGGAATATATCTCAACTTTCTTTTGGTAATTTTCAATATACCATTTTTTTTTTTTGTTTTTGAACTAAGGCAACATGCGAAATTATGGCGGGAAAAGTGTTTACACTTCCAATTAAGTAAACTACTCTAAAGTGGCAAGTAGAGCCTCTCCCTAAGCTCACTCTAAGCAAGTGGAGGCCTAGAATAATTATGGAGAGGAAGTGAAGAATGCTGAAAATAAGCAAATAGAAATGCAAACAAGATATGCGAAGAAGGCAACTAGATAATTGATAAAGTGTTTAACAAAAATGCCTAGTAGAGGAATGCTTCTACTACTAGATAATTGAAATAAAGAAATAAAACACAAATCCTCTAAATAGATGGTGAAGAAGAGGGCTTCTTGCTCCAAGGTTGGTGGCTCCCAAGCTTGAAAAGAATCCTTCAACTCCTTCCTTGCAGTACTCCGCCAAAGTGATGACCTCCAAGGCAAGCCCTAAGGGGGCGTGCCCTAAGTTTCTCTCCAAGGGTGGACGTCCACCCTAAGCTTTTCTCCTTTGCCTGGCCGTCCTCCTTGAAGTGGGAGAGTCCTCCTCCTTGGCGTGGCTCAAGTTGAAGAGAGTGGGGAGAAGAAGGCACCAAAAGGGCTGGTGATGTGCCCCTTTAATCTCCTTCTATACTCCTTCTTCTTGGCCGTAGGTATAGGTGGTTTAGGTAGAAAATATACTAAGGGAGGATGGGAATTATGTGGTGGTAGGGTAGGGTATTTATAGGATGGGAAGGGGGGGTGGTTATGGTGTTTTTGGAGGGAAATGAAGGGGTGCTTGGTTATTTTTGGAGGGAAAAATGGGAGGGAAATGAAGAGGTGCCTTGGTTTTCCCTCCAAAAATACCTTCTAGAAGGCAATTTTGGAGGGAAAAAATGGAGGGTGGAGATGGGCTTTGATGGTGGATGTAGGGTGGTGATGGAAGGGATAGTTGGCACCAAAATAAAGTAGGAGTAGGTGGTCTTTTTGCTGGAGCTTAGGTAGTAGGGTAATAGGTTTTGGTGCCATGGAGGTGGACTAGCTAAGTTAAGCAGCTTAGCTAGCTTAGCTAGTAGGGAGTAGAGTTGGAGGCATTTGGAGCTAGGGTTTTCAGGGAGAAGAGCTGAGGAGGAGAAGTCTGGAGCTGGAGCTAGAGCTGGCTGCTGCTGAAGAGGCTGGCATGGGGCTACTCTAGCTGGCTTAGCTTGCTAGTTCTTTGCTAGTTGCTAAGCCAAGCTAAAGTGAGCTAGCTTCTACCAAAATGAGCTGAGGTGAGCTAGGTCTGGTGCTATCGGGGAGAATCAAGCTGGTTGAGGCAGCTAAGGTAGCTTAGCTCAACTGAGATGAGCTAAGCTGAATCCCCGGGAACTGGACTTGAGCTTCCTGAGCTGAGATGAATTCTTCTTCAGCTGGCTGGAGTTGAGTGGAGCTGGATGTAGCTGGATCTGAGCTGGGGTGAACTCCTGTCAACTCAGCTGAGCTAGCTAGAGCTCCCTGTGAACTAGTGGGAGCTGAGGTGAGCTAGACTCAGCTAAGTTGAGCTGGATCTGAGCTGACTTGAGCTAGGGTGAGCTAAGGTGAACTCTCTTGAGCTGCCATCCAGCTGAGATTAGCTGAATGGAGCTGGGATGAGCTAACCCTAGTTCAAGTAAGCTAGGTTCCAGCTGCGGTGAGCTAGATCAAGCTGAGGTGAGCTGGATCAAGCTGAGGTGAGCTGGATTAGGCTGAGTTCCAGCTAGTCTGGGCTTCTCCTTCACCAATTGCCTTCTTGAGTGCTAGGGTTTTAGGGATCTATGCATCTGTACATCCCTAACACTCACAAAAACTCATTAAAATGACAATAAAAAATGCAATGCATGCCTATCCTAATTTATGCCTAAATGCAGCCCAAAAACCCATTTGCAGAGTAAAATCCTAAGAGCTAGGTTAGTTTTAAAGCATAAAAATGATGACAAACTGGTGTTTATCACTCTTCTCCTCTCACCACCTTCAAAGCTCTACAAGTGGGTCCCATACTCGGGTTGCTCCATTAAACCTAGAGTAAAATAATTTTCCCATCGTCTCACCCCCTTCGTGGAGCATCCTGCGGTTGTTCTCTCACCGCCATTTAGGAAGCGGATCCTACCAAGACAACGCCCTGCTCGTCCTCCATCCTCTAGCTCCGTTCTCCCTCGTCCAGCATCTCATCCCCATTGTCTAGGTGCTCCATCAACGCGGCTCGTCCTCTAAGTAACATTAGAGGAGGATTTTCTCATCCCTTTCTTTTTATCACTTTCTAGTGTAGATTTCCAACTTTTTATTGTAGCACGTAGATGTAATGGACATGATTCTATCATTTTGAAATATTTGTTTATTCTCTCCCTATTTTCTCTTTATTTGTATTATTCTATCTCTCTGTTCTATTATTTATTCTTTTAGTAGAGTAGCTAGCATAGATTAATTTCAACTAGCTAATCTGCTTTCATGGCAATAATTCCTATGCGATTTTTAATAAAACATTTGCCTCCTCGTGTTTGACCAGGGAATTACTTTGAGTTTTAGTAAAATTATCTGATTGACGGATTTTTACGCAACTGCAACGACGGATTTCAAACTCAACCTATTTACGTATGAAATCTCGTTAATCAGGTGTCAAAGTTGAGCCCCTCTCCTCATCATGGATAATCAAGGTAGATCCGCTATTGGACGCAGGGCATCGAACATAATTCCCTTGATTCATGAAGCTCTTGACTTGGAGCTTAAACCACTTCTAGAGACCCTCAAATATGTTTTCCTTTGGCCCAATGATACGCTCCCTATCATCATCTTGACTACTCTATATGAGACGCAGGAGGGAGCATTGATTGAATGCCTAGGATGACACAAGGAAGCCATTGCTTGGACTATAGCAGACATCAAAGGGGTTGACTCAACTCTCTGCATGCATCACATTTACACAGATGACTCTACGAAACACTTCCGAGATATGCAGAGATGGTTAAACCCCAACATGTGGGAAGTGGTGAAGAAGAAAATATTAAAATGGTTGAATGTAGGGATAATCAACCCCATTTCTAATAGTAAATGGGTCAGTCCTATTCACGTGTCACCCAAGAAGGTGAGATTCATGGTGGAAACCAATGGAAAGGGGAGAAGTCACCACCTGACCCACAACAAGATGGAGGGCATGCATAGACTACCACCGCCTTAACACCGCTACCCAAAAAGACCACTTCCCTTTGCCATTTATTGGTCAGATACTGGAGAGATTGGCGTGGAATAAATACTTCTATTTTCTCAATGGATATTCCGGGTATAATCAAATTACTGTCTTTCCAGACAACTCGGAGTGCACTACTTTCATGAGTCCTTATTGTACATTTGCCTTATGCCAGATGCCATTTGGACTATGTAATGCTCCGAGAACATTTAAGCAGTGTATGATGTCCATCTTTTCGGACATGATTGACAAGTTTGTAGAGGTTTTCATGGATGACTTTTTCATATATGGCTTGTCACTTGACCACTATCTCTTGCATTTAGAAAAAGTTCTCACCTGCTGTGAAAAGACAAGATTAGTGCTCAGCTTGGAGGAAAGCCATGTTATGGTTCAGTAGGGCATTGTTCTTGGGCATGCAGTATCTGAATGAGGTTTTAAAGTGGATAAGGCTAAGGTTTAGTCCATTTCAAGGCTTCCACCGCCCACTAATGTCAAGTAGATCTAATTATTCCTAGGTAATGTTGGCTTTTATATGCGCTTCATTAAAGACTTTAGCAAGAATTCTAGGCCACTTTGTGACTTACTGGAGAAGGATACTACCTTCATTTTTTATGCAAAGTTTGTTGAGGCCTTCCAAGTCTTGAAGGAGGCCCTAATTACCATGCTTATCTTGCAGGCACTTTATTGGACTCTCCCATTTGAGTTGATGTGCAATACCTCAGATTTTGCCGTGGGAGCAATCCCTGATCAAAGGGTTGATAAAAAGCCTCAAGTGTTGCACTATGCTAGCAAGACCCTTACTGATCCACAACAAAACTACACTATGACAGAAAAAGAACTTCTTGCTGTACTATTTGCTTTGGAGAAGTTTAGGTCTTATCTTCTAGGATCTAAGGTTGTGGTGTATACTGATCATTTGGCCTTGAAGCATTTGCTCACTAAGAAGGACACCAAACCTAGGCTGACTAGATGGATTCTATTACTACAAGAGTTCGAACTTGATATCCGTGACAAAAAAGGTGTGGAAAATGTAGTTGCCAATCATTTATCTAGGATTCCAGTTGAGGCTTCAACCCCATCAGGCGACATTCATGACACCTTTCCTAACGAAATGGTGATGGCAGTACAACCAACAACACCTTGGTATGCTGATGTCGTCAATTACTTGGTCACTGGTGAAACCCCCAGTACGTCGAATAAGTAGAAGCGAGATAGATTTCTCGTTGACACTAAGCATTATCACTGGGAGGACCCCAAGCTCTTTAGAATAGGCTGTGACTAGGTATTACGTAGGTGTGTTCCAAAAGGAGGAATAGCAGAGTGTTTTGAGTTTCTGACACACACTACACTGTGGAGGGCACTTTAGTGCAAAGAAAACTATTTATAAGGTTCTCTAGTTTGGTTTCTAGTGTCCCTCACTATTCAAGGACACACATACTTATGTGGGGGCGTGTCTTGGTTGTCAACAAAATGGAATGATCGGGAGGTCAGATGAGATGCCCAGTAGCCTATTCTTTCGATTGAGATAATTGAAGTCTAGGGCATAGATTTCATGGGCCCCTTCCCATCGTCTCATGGCTATGAACATATCATCGTGGCAATTGATTATGTGTCAAAGTGGATAGAGGCTATTTCAACTAGGACGAATGATCACTCAGTGGTCCTGAATTTCATTAAGGCCAATATCATTTACTGATTTGGCTGCCTGAGGATGATCATTACTGATGGGGGACCTCATTTCAGGAATGCATACTTCACCCGTCTACTCAAAAGTCTTGGTGTCACCCACAAGGTGGCCACCCAGTATCACCCATAGATGAGTGGACAGGTTGAGGTGTCCAATAGGGAGATCAAACAAATTCAAGAGAAAATTGTAAGACCCGACAGGAAAGATTGGTTGAAGAAACTAGATGATGCACTATGGGTATACAAAACTTCTTATAAGAGCCCCTAGGGTATGTCTCCCTTTCGTATAGTGTATGGCAAAGCCTATCATTTGCCTGTTGAGATTAGGCATAGGGCTTATTGGGCTATTAATAATGCCAACATGGATCTTGAGAATGTAGGAAAAGCACGCTTATTAGAACTGACTAAGCTTGAAGAATTGTGAAATGAGGCTTATGAGACTGCTCAAGCTTATAAAGTGCGCACTAAGATCTTTCACACATCCTCCGCAAAACCTTTGAGCCCAACCAACGAGCCTGGCTGTTCAAGTCTACACTCAAGATATTCCCTAGGAAACTCAAGCCCCATTGGGATGGGCCATACTTTGTCATGCAGGTGTTCCTACATGGTGCAATTGAGATACAAAATCCCTCATCTGCTGAGACTTTCAAGGTAAATGGCCACGTATTGTACACCTGATGGCACGTATTGTACACCTATCATTTGTACACCTGATTTGAAATCATATGTTACTCTTTCTGATGGCCACGTATTGTAAACCTATCATTTGGAGGAGCCATAGCTCCAAACACTCTACCTCAGATAATATCTTTCCTTTCTTTTACTTTCCAATGAGGACATTGTCAGATCTGGGCACAGGGGGGGTATAACTTGAGGTTATACATAGCATTTATACATATTTTGCGTGCAAGTAGTTAAGTGATGATAACATCATCATGAGCCATAACTAGCTTTAATTAATCAAAATCAAGTGACAAAAGCTCCTACATAATCTCCGGAGAGTCATAATCCCTTGCATATCGGTTCTAAGAGAAATACATTAAATCAGGGTTAATTTTACAGTTTTAACAGCATATCATGAATGTAGAATAATCACAGGGTTTCCCAGGGGGTTAATCTAAGGTCTAATGAGCATTAAAGTCTAATAAGAGGGTCTACACAGATAGAAATGAGTTTTCGCACACTTCTAGAACTGATACAGCTCCTAAAACCCTAATTTCAGATCCTCTTAAATAAAAAAGGTTCTGGTCAGGATAAAATTCATCTAAATCTTCCAAAAATTGTAGAAAAATATTCCATGAGGTTTTCTATCCTTGATTTGACCATTCGAACCTATTTTGGCATTAAATAGAGCCATAGACACAATTCTACCCTAATTTGGGTTTATACTGAACTTCAACTTCACCACTATATTCCTTGGGTCCAATTTAGGTTTATACCAAAATTTGGGCCCAATCAGACTTCATCTTGACCTAGTTTGCATTTTAGTTTAGTCAGACTCTTTCTCAATTAGCTCCTCAACTTTCAAAATCCTTGAAAATAGCCCCCTAAGTTCTTCATCTTCTTTGTAGATCAGTCCCTGCCACCATTAGAGGGCAACCAACCTCCAGGCGACCTTTGATTACTCCTAAACCTACTCAAATCTTCATCAAATCCCACAAAATTTGGTAGGATTGATGTTCACACCTAGGAGAATCATCTGGGATCAATTTTGAGTCACAAATCCTTGTTGATTACTCATGTGAATGCATGAGAATCATGGGTCTTATTCCTTAATCGTAAGCCATGAAAACCTTCCTTCCTTATCTAAAGCTCACCCTGGAGCTCTACAAAGCTTCCTCGTGCACAAATGCTCTTCCATAGGTCATGTCAAGACACACTTCTTCACAATTTCCTCTCTCCAGCCACCTCTGACCATAGCTCCGGCGAGCTTCTCCAACCTCCATCTTCGCCCTCTGCCACATACCATAAGCAGAGAGAAACACCTTACCTCCTTCCTTCGCTTCTTGCGACACCGGCAGAAGCCCTCTAGAACCCCTTCTTCCTCATCGTTCCACCACCCTAGAATTCCTCTCCCACGGCATCGGCCAATCAAATCTGGTGCCATCTCTCCCCTTTCAACGGGTAAATTAGGTCTCTCTCTCTCCCTCTCTTTCTCTAGTTTAGAATTAGTCCCTTATTCTCATGCTTCAACTGCCGTTCACCCCTTGTCCTCTCAGTCTTCATTCCAACTGAGCCCTGACAAGGACAACCGTCACCCACACCGCATGAAAGCTCCACCACATTCATCCACACAAAATCGCTCTCCTTATTCCATGATTCACACACTCAACACCTCCACCAGACACTTCCTTCTTCGTTCACCCCTTCCACCTCCGTCTGGCCACCACATACCCTAATTCACCAAGAAACCATTACCACCACCTTCGCTAAGTCCTGGCGAAGCCTTTGAGCTTTTTAGCAGGGGCTCTTAGCCCATATTTTGACTCTCAAGTCTTTGCCTTCCGACCACTGCCGCCACCATCTTCTTCAACCCCAGTCGCTCTCCTCCAACCACGTTCATCTTCAATTATAGGCCCTGGTGAAGCAGTCTAGCTCTAGGTGCACTCCCAGGTCTTCAATTGCTACTGCCAGAGCCATTCTCATCACCAATTCGAGTAGCATCACCTTCAGCTAATATGTAAGCAAAGGAGAGTGGGATAGTCCCACATCGTGAACAACAAGACTTGCACACACACATAAGTTGATTTTGTGATGAGAGCTTTCCACCCAAGACATGGGGGTTAGGTCCCCACGCACAACTGCCTACCTGCTTACCTTACGCACACCTCGCTTGCGAAACACGCCTACAGGCTTGGTCCTTGTTCACACATGATTTCTTGGTAATTGTGCATGCCCGTATTACTAATAAAGCCTAGGTTTGAGAGGAAGAGATAGAGGATTTATGAGAGGAAGGGGGAGGGTTTTGCTATTGAAGACTTTACCCTTAGCTACTGAAGGAAGTTGGTTCCCTTGTGCTGTGAAGAAGGGAAGCCTTATGAAGAAGCCTTGGTCTCGTGAAGGCTTTGACAAAGAAGAAAGAAAGAGAAGGCCTTGAGACAGAAAGAAGCTGAAGAAGAAGAAGAAGGCTCTGACGAGTCTTGTGCTCATGGTCACTTAAGTCATCTGATGTGAGTTGATGATAGCACTATTGAATGATTTAAGTAAGAAGTTAACATTGATTATCTTATTAGAGTTGCTGTTGAATTATTTGAATACTTTGAATGCATGCTTAATTAAAGAGAATAAGTGGTGATTCAAATCACCATTGTTTTGATTCTCTTTTCTTTCTAATTCTATGATCTTCTAAGATATTAGATTACATTATTCATTGAATATCTATTTTGTTATCAATTGATTGTGCTCATTTGTTTTAAATGAAGATTATTGTGTGAGTTCAATATTTTCTCCCTGTGATCGACCTTAAACTCTTTGTCATTTCTGAGTAATAAATTTAATTACTTTTGAGCAATTGAGGCTTTGCTACGACAATTACTCCTTAAAACTCTTCGATAGTTCGTCAACATTAAGACTTTTGTGGCTTAAAAAAAAAAAGAAAAGGGAGAGAAAAAGGGGTATAAGAGGAGGGAGATGAAATCGTTTGCGAGCTAAAGTGCAAAATTATTAAGGAAAAAGATAAGGTAAACGGAGAAAGGAAAGGAAAAATCATGTTCGTCCCAGCAGTTAGTGGAACGTACCTAAGTTTTGGGCCGGATTGAATGATGAATGATGTAGAGACATCCATTTAGGTTAAAATGCCTATTTATGCATGTTCCTAGGCTTAGATTTGCTTTCCATATTATAAATATTCCATATCATGCATCATTCTACATTTAGAGTAGTTGTGTATATTTTGGGTTAATTGCATCCTTTTTGTGGTCAGGAGAGAAGGAGATTTATTTCGAAGCCTCGGATTGACGATCCGACCATATAGATCTAATTAGGACGACGATCGGAGTCCAACGCCTCTGAAATCACCTTGATCAAAGTCTCATAGCACCATAAGCAGTTCGAGGAAGATGAACGGCCAAGGGACTAGGTGATGTAATTCAGAGCTTTAAATGACAAAACCTACCACGCGAATGGATTCGGATCGACGATCGCAGCCCAACAGTGCAAAAATCGACTCAATTTAACCTCTATAGCAACCCCTACAATAGGAAGAAGATGGAAAGCCATGCGTATGCACGAAACACCACACGCACATAGCAACGCAAGTGCGTGCGTGCGTTCAGAGGCATGCACGTAAGGCAGCGGCAACGGTAGTAGCAGCAGCGTGTGTAGGCGTGAGGAGTGTAGGCACATAGCGCGCTTGTGGTGCGGTAGTAGAGGCATGGAGTGCGCGCCAGCGTGGGTGCAAGGCTGTCTTCAGCAACATTTGCAGTGGATCTTCAGCGACATTTATGACAGTCACTAAATGTCCTATATACGAATTTGATTCTTTCCTCCACTATAAAAGGAACCCTACCCCTCCCACTCTTGTTCATCTCTTCCTTTCTTCCTCTCACCACCTCCAAGTCTCTAGAGAGAGCTTGTCCCAAGCCCAGGATTCTCCTCTAGAGAAGAAAACAAATATTTGTTTCCTCCTCTCAACCCTCTTTGTGGAGCATCCCATGGTCGTCTTCTCACTTCCCTTTGGGAAGAAGATCCTCGCCGCAATGCCGTCCTGCCTCGCCCTTCGTCCTTGTTTGTCTCGCTCCTCACCACCTTCCTCCAGGCAACATCAAAGCGAGTCATCCTCCAAACGAGCATCGAGGGGGATTTCTCTCACCTATCTCTATCTTTATTACTTTCGTAGTATAGATTTCCAGCTTTCCTAGTTGTAATAAACATTTGATTATAAAAATACATGATTGTTTCTCTATCTGTTTATTTTGCAAGTAGATTAACTAGAATTCATTGACCTAATCTCTTGCTTGCTAAAAATACCAAAAAATTAGAAAATACAAAAATGACAAAAACAAATAAAAGCGAAATGCGGATTTCCAAAATCAAACATTCGCCTCCCCATGTTCGACCTGGGACTCACTTTTCAAGTTTTAGTTATAAATTTTATCTGATCGATGGATTTTCTCGTTAATCGAACTACAATGACAGGTTTTCCAAACTCCAAACCTTTTCGCGATGAATCTTCGCCGCAATCATTTTGGCGTTGTTGCCAGGGAGGCAATGCTCTCTGGGTTTTTTCATGTTTTTCCCACATTACTTGCATATTTTTCTAACCTATCTTTCTTCTTCGATTTATTGTCTAGTAGGAACCCAGTTGAGGAGCTGAAGGTGGTAGATTAGAGTAAAGTGAGGGTAGAGGCATTTGTATGTTTTCCCCCACCACCCCCATCGTAGTTTCCATTTTGCCACACTAATAACTCAAACTCAAATCAACCTAGGTGCTTTTATAAATCCTAGGATACATCTGATTATTTGATTGTCACTTCGCCTCACCTCACCCACCCACATATATTAAAAATAATAATAAAAAAAATACTCTTCTATTGAGAGATTTTCTGAAAGAGACACATTAACACCCACAACCCTCGACTTAAGGCACACCACTTCACATTGATTCTACCACTTAATCAAAATCTGACCTTTGGATTTGGTACACCCTAACTCAACACACTAATATGGGAGTAGAAATCTGAATAGGTCAAACATTTTTGTGTGCCCTAACTAAGTGATGCAACAGGCCAATTGATTGAACTATTTGGGCCCACCACTTAAGATAAAAGTGATTCATCAGTAGCTTGCCACTTTGGGTTGATTTTTAGGGCAGAACCAAGTACTCCACATTTTTTTTTTGATTTCTAGAGGAATACATCATCACCAGTGCTTGTAAAACTTGGAGTGTTCTACTGAACCCTGATTGAACCAACCTAAGGATTAAACACTAAAAGCTACTAAATAAGGTTAACCTTGTTTGCAAACCCTGGTTGTGCATGCACACACATTTGAATTGATCATTAAGGGCACAACCCATCTAAAGGAGCCATCACATTCCAAGAGCACAAGCATCCCAAGCTTAATTAAAACTAAGTAGACATTGGCCTTAAGGATTGATTCGCTCTTCGGGGCTTAGATTGAGATTTTTTTTTATTAATCACCTTCTACTGGTCCATCTAATGTCTAGCTAGGGGAGTAGCGTCAAACGACTGCGGCTGGGGGGTACACTAGGAACCAAAGGCGAAAGATAAAGGAAGAACCTTCTCCTCAACCCCTCCCTCTAACTAGTTGGATTGATTGGATAGAAGTAGACCAAATCATTTATAATCTCAAGATGGGTCCTGGAAGTCTATAGGTCTTTAGGAAAACTGATGAGAAGCTCATCACGGTCTCTAATTACCCCTAATTAACTAGCTTTCCTAGTTAATTAGCCAGGAATATGTGAATATATAGGTTAATTATTAAATAAGGGATAAATAGTACAGGACCTTAAAATAAGTTAGAAATGCTATATTATCATCCAATTATATTATTAATAATCTAATTAATAATTGGACTCGAAATATTATCAATAATTCACCTAATTAATGTGTTAACTAATTTAAGCATAATATATAACTATGTAATAACTTAAGTAACATTACTTAATGAAATAAATTAATAAGAAAAGTAAAAAATATAAATTCAAGGTCCAAATATAATAATTGTCTTACTTATAATCATATATAAAATGTTGAAAAAGATTTAAATTAAAATAAACCTTGAAAACCTGAGTTTACATTTTAGTCCTTACATTTTATTTCAATTTGGTCCTTATTTTCCACTTACGTCCTTAGGTTTGACCACGAATAAGTTCCTGGACTTCTTCTTTTCTACTTCACCCGTATGGATGGCTGACGACTGAAGGTGCTTCCACCGCCTGATCACTGCCAATCCGAAATCATCCCTTCTTCTCCAAGCTCCTGAAGCTTGCCCTCACCATCCTCTTTTCATCCACCGGTCTGGATGATGCCTAAATCCCATTTTAGGGTTGGAGATAACCTCACCAGCGTAGGAGAAGACACCGGTGGTTATTCCCCTCCTAGCCACTAATCCGTCCAGGTTCCACCTCCTTATCAGTCGCCGTCAACTATAAATGCCCCTTGACACTCTCAATTTCCACCAAGTTAGCTCCCTTCCCTCTTCTTCACTGAACCCGACTTTGATAGGCTATTCTCTCCAAAACTCCGGTGAACTTCCTCCGCCTCATCTGACTTCCTCCATCCATCTTCAATAGCTCTGGATCTCCACTGAAGTCAGTCGCGTCTTCTGACAAGTGTTGACTAGGAGCTCTCCTCTACTTTACCTCACAATCGCCCACCGGAGATCTTTCGACAAGCCTCTGATTTCCTCCTCCGTCATGAGCCTTCGACGGATATCCTCCATCTCCTTCATCCAGTTAGTAGTAGACTAGGTAGGTAGGTTAGTTTAGTTAGTTAGGTAGGTAGCCTAGGTAGTTGTAATGCTAGAATTCGCACTCATCTTCCTCAACTCTGGTGAGCTCCTTGAGCTTGTCAAGAGTGATAATTTTGTCCTTTTAAGTCACTGTCAACATTCTTCCATCTTCCATGATCATTTCTATAGTCATTAATTACTAATTGATCACTTAAATCGCCTAAACCACTTCCACCTCTACCAACTACTCCTACTGTCCATGGCAGCAGTAGTTGACTTGATTCCACCTTCACTGGGGTCTTCCATCAGCTATGCATCTCTTAAAGATCCTAATCATCACTTCAGTTCGAGTAATTACTACATATAACCTAAATGCCAAATCTAAATTAAGCTCCTGAGCTCACTGTCAATGGCAACTGAAGAGTAGTTCAAATCAGTAATTTACTATATATTTGTCAATGCAATCATTTGTTGATTTTTTTTCTCCACTCAATTGAGTGGGAAAACAAGTCCTGAGCTTAATACAACTCAGATCCAATGAAAAATTTAATTCACTGTTAAATCTTTATTTTAATGAACAATTGAAGGAACTAACTTGTTCCTGAGGTTCCTTGTGACCTCAGGAACCTTTTCAAATCACTAATGGCATAATTTATCAATCTATGTACAATTTCACCTTTTTCTAGACTCACCGGAGCTCCAGTGAGCTTCGGCAAGTCAACACTAGTTCCTCAGGCCGTAGAATTGAGTGACAAGCTCCATATCAATGAATTGAGGTTCACTGATTATGTTGAGATTGTTTCTTTGAGGTTTTAGTGTCTTGAGGTTGTGATAGGTATTCATCTTCTCCAACTTCGGCAGACTTGGAGAAGTCTGGTAGTTAGGTTAAAGTTGCGTTTAAGAAGTTTGGAAGCACCATTCTTGAAACTTGAGTCCATTTCTGTGATCCAACTAGTGTAACAACCTCTGATTTGCTCTAACGAACAAACACCTTTTCAATCTCAGGCGATGAGCCCGAAACCCTAGAAACTCTAGTTGAAACAACTATCTAAGGAATTGAATCTATTCCTAAGATTGAAGAGATGTTGTTTTAGGCTTAAATTTCATCTGAGAAGGCCAAAATCAGAAAGTCAACATTTGAGGCTTATTAGTCAAACCTGAGTTTGATTCTTGAGTTTTGGATTCAATCCGACAAATTAAGGACTTTAAATTGATTCTTAGATGATTGTGAATGATTTAAAGGAGATTTGGATGAACTCTGATGGTTTATATAGTAGAACTTGATTTTCGCTATCTTGGGTAGTTTTTGAACCCAAATGATGACAGAGCTTTTTGATGAGATTTGAATGCAAACCATGCCCAGATGGATTTGTACCAACCTTTTGAAGTTGTTTTAATCGATTAAACAAGTCTTTAGCTATCTATTAGGACATTTTAAAGTGTAATTTTCAGTCCTGAAGCTTTCAGAGAAGCTTTAAGCTTCTGCATCACTTTTGAAGCTCCTGAGACCTCAAAACCTCCACCAGGAATTCATCTAGTAACCCATTTAGAACTTCAACTGGAAGTTAAAGTCCAGTCTGTGGACATTATAACCATAGAATCACTTTCCAGGCCATAATAGATGTAGATAGAATAGAATCTTCGCCCTTCAAATCGAAGAGCTTACCTTCCCCTATGAATTAAATTGACACTTCAATCTTGTAGAGCAACTCAAGAGCTTTCCAACATGCTTTTATTTGCTTGGAATGGAGCTCTGAGCTTGGGGAAATCATCGTTTGAAATTCAATCTAGGTGGGGGTAACTTAGTCCCACCTCAGAAAGTTCTGAATGGCTGCATAAGTATAAAAGGTTTTTGTTATATTGCCTCTTTAGTCGACAAGTGCACGACGCAAATGAATTGAACGAGCATATTGGGTGTGTGTTGGTGCGTATGTGCTTGAGTGTGTGTGAGCCTTTGGGTGCGCGAGTGTGGGCCCTGGGAGGGCGTGAGCGAGGCCTGGGAGGCTGTGAGCCAGTTTGGCTTGAAACTATGAACTGGAAATAAACAGAAGCTTAATGAACCAGGCTTGGACCTAGTATGGTCTGGTCCCACCCTGAGAGGGGTGCTGTGTATCCCCGACCGGTCCAAGCTACCAATAAATAAACCTAATCTTTGGTTGAAGAGAAAAAAAAACCTAGTTCGGTTCAGAAAAGAAAGAAGGTTCAGAAGGCAATGAAGGTTGCTAAGGAAGAGAAGGAAAGATGGTAAGGAAAAATACTAAGGTAAAAGAAGAAGGAGCAAAAGAAAGAAAGAAAAGAAAGGAAGAAGAGAAGACTTGTGAAAGAGAAGAGCTCGAGAAAAATAAGAGAAAGAATAAAGAGAAAGATAAGGAAAAGATTAAGAGAAGATTAACAGATAAGTAAAAAGAGAAAGAGAGAAGAAAGTAAAGAAAGGAAGAAGAGAAGACTTGTGAGCTCGAGAAAGATAAGAGAAAAAGAATAAAGAAAAGATTAAGAGAAAGGTTAAGAGAAGATTAAAAGATAAGAAAGAGAAAGGGTAAGAGAAGAAGAAGAGAGAGAGGCTGAAGATACAAAGAGAAGAAATGGTTTAAATTCTTGCATTATTTTTAATTCTTTTTTTATTTTAATGTTGTAATAAGGCATACTTTTATTAATAAAACTTTCTATTACCTTAATCTCTTTGAAATGAAAAGAAAATTAACATGTCTACTTGTTATTAAAGAAGATTATTTGTGTAAATATATTTTCTTATGGAATTTTGCATACTTCTTTAATTTTAAATCGTTAGGCAAAGTTCATGTTGTTAAAATTAACCTAATTATACCTTCAATGAGTAGCTTAGACTGATTGGTGAATTCTGAATAAGCTATGCCTCCCAGTGAATGACTTAGACTCAACCAGTTAAAAGAAATAAAATCTAAAATGTTAGGTTAACTTGAACCTATACTACTCAATCGACACAAATTCGAGTTAACCTAAGTTACTTTCTTCTACACATAATTAAGTATAATTAACTTTATTAACTATGTTGAGGAGAGGAACCACCATTTTAATGGTGCCTTTGCCGGGGAGGTTATATTCTAATTCACCAAAATATTCCCTTGCATAAATTTTGTTTAATAATCATTTTGGTGCCATAGGAGGTAACTGTAATTATATTCACCATTATTACTGTTTTTAGTGTTTTGTTTTAATTAGTTGTGTTTTTGTTTTATTTTCTGTCTTCTTTTTAGGTTTACCTCGCGGGTAATCTCAGGAAGAAGGAGGGTTTTCTTAGTTCTGTTTTCCGTTATACATACCATTGTAAGTATTCTTTTCTTAGTCTTTAGTTAGTTTGAATTGTTGCATTTAGTTAGTTTAAAAATTAAAAAATACAAAAATACATCCTTTCTTACTAGCAGCAGCATGATATAGGCATACACTCTTAGGAGTGCATTTTATCTGCTAGTTTCTTTACGAGCTGACTCGAGAGATTTTTACTGTTTTTCTCGCATCAGCGGGAAAACACGTGAAAAAAGCCACATAGATCCCTATCCTGGAAATAATATCAAGACCACGTATATTCTTTGAAAATACTTAAAAAGCGGTCACTTTTATTCTTTCTATCATATTTTTGAAAAGATTAAGTAAAAAAGAGGATAATAAAATTTGTGACTTAAATCTATTTGCAAAATGCATGCAGGTTTTATCTCCATCGTCTGTTGCATGCTATCGCGCACACAACGCGATCACTAGAGTCACACGAGTCTGAATTTTCTATCTCTCCTCTTTGCACCTCTTAGGGCTTTGGTAGAAGATCAACAAGTCTGTCTCACTACTAGAGCCCTAGGGAGTAGTGAGTAGTCTCAATCCTAGACCTTAGACCTTTGAGCCTTAAGGATACGCACTTGCATAGACACAGGTTTAGGACATGTATTTTAATACTGTTACTATACTTGTTTGCATCCAAAGTATTTTTGCATATTCTAGGAATCTCTTCTTTCCTTTAAAAGAAGAGAAAAACCCACGTTTTCATGCTATTTTGCAGGTTTTTGTTGCCGCTATTTTCTATGGTGTGAGTGTGACTTTGCACATTCTTTTCATTTTATGCACGGGAGTCGATCCTTGCATCCGCCTCTTGTAACTCCTTTGACAGGTGATCCTAAGCCGGTTGCAGCTAAGCAACCACTTAATTTCTTGTCTGATTCGTCTATTCCTGTGGATCAATTACAAAATTAGAATCCTGAGATCCCTTCTTCTTCTGGTCAGGGGGAGATGCCACCATTTGACATTCGTGAGGCACTCCTGAACCAGAATCTTAGGATGCTTGAACAAAATAGACAAATTAATCTTTTAACAGCAGCCTTAAATAATTTGCAGAATCTTCAAACCCATCCTACACCTCAACCTAAGGTGGGTTTTGATCTTCCTGATTTACCGATCCTTCGTCCAAGGCCTCTACTCAGAGACTACTACAATCCATCTAATGCACAAGTAGAGCCTAATGTTAGGATTCCTATTAGGGAAAATGATCCGGAATTAAAGCCAAACATTATAGGTCTAATCCCACATTTTCATGGATTTGCATCCGAGGATCCATTTCAACATATTGAAGATCTTAAAAATCTATCTCAAACTCTTGGACCTCGAAATCAAAATAAAAAAATCCTACTTATGAAAATGTTCTCCTTTAGCCTTAAAGATAAAGCAACATATTGGTATCGAACTATAGCAAGACCAATCTCAACTTGGGCTGAACTTGAATCTGCATTTTTGAAGAAATTCTTTCCTATTGGTCAAACAAATGCTTTAAGGCGAGCAATCACAACATTTAATCAAAATCAAGGAGAACCAATTCATGAAGCGTGGGAACGCTTTCATGAATTACAAAGGAAATGCCCACATCATGACATCCCTTATTGGCAACTAATGCATATCTTCTACTATGGATTGCAAGAGGGCATTCGTAATCTCGTCGATGCCTCTTGTGGAGGGAATTTTCTAAATCGTGACACAGAATCCACTTTAGAATTATTTGATGGGATGGCGGAGAACTCGATCAATAATGCATCTATGTCACAATTTATGCAGGGTACAAATATAGCACATCAAAATACGCATAAGGGCATTCATGAGATTGGTAATTCGTCCAGTTCAAAGGATTTGGAGATTATTCTAGAAAAACTGGATAAAGTCGACATCGTAGCAAAGCATCTCGACGAGGTCCGAAACACTATGAAAACTCTTACACCTCTACTTGCTATGCAAAATCCCATGCATTCACCTATTTCGCAAATTCCCATAGGAAGGGAATTTGTGAATAATCTGGATTGTAGAGATCCATCTTCCTTGGTTTGCTATCTACTCCTGCACCAACCCAAGGAGGGACCTTTCTCCCACAATCTTTCCCACCCTTTTCCCCACCCTTTCCTATTGTAGAAAACATGCCATATCCTTTAGGCTTACATGCCATCCAGGAAAACATTCCAAGATCAAACCCATATTCTAATACCTATAATCCTAGATGGAGAAGCCACCCAAATTTCTCTTGGGATGATCAAAATCAAAATCAAAGACCAAATTATCCAAATCAGACCCATCTAAACCCACCTCCATTACCTTTTCAGCAACCAAATGTGAGGCCTAATCCTATGAGTATGCAGAATTACTCTAGGCCTATTAGAGATACGTAGCTAGACCAGATTTTGAGAGCTATGTCAAAGTGTCAGAGACAAGATGCTGAAGCTCTCGCTGATATCCAAAGGCAATGTAAGGTAGAGTTGGTTGATTTACGAAATTAGATCAAGCTTTTGGCTAAATCTCATCAACCAGGTACTCTTCCTTCTCAGCCAATTCCGAATCTTGGGAATTTCCAAAACCTTAAGCAACATCAAGGCCAAGTACATTTCCTTAACCAGGCCTTTGATTCTAATCAGAACCCATCCTCTGTACTTCCTCAAAACAATCCACCAAACCCGCATCAACAACCTTTATTGTATCAGAATGACTCACTTATTATTGAGAATCAGAATCGACTCAGCTGATCTTCTGAACTTGGTTGGAATCATTTCTCAAATTGCCTCAATTTTTAATATTCTACATCTCAACCTAAATCAGTTTTGATTTCCATGAGATTCACTCTGATCTTTCTAAGATTTATATGGAAATCTGATTTTGGTTCTGTGAGATCTATTTTAGGCAATCTCAGGACGAGCTTTTACCATATGGTCTTATCTATTTTTCTATTTTTGAATCAAATCTTCCATAACTCCTTTGTTTTTACCATACATATTCTTTGTAAGAGTTCTTTACTAGGGTTTATGCCTAGCTAAAGGTGTAAAACTTAGCATTTTATACAAAGTTGTTTCCTGCTTTTTACACTTTTTTCATTTCTATACAGTTTTCAGATTTTTCACTACATCTTATATTGATTACCTTCATTTAGTTCGACTATCCGCTCTGACCTTTGGTCAGACTTGAAATCATTTGCACAGAGATCTGTGATCTCCTCTATTCGACTCTTTCCATCACCCTACACTAAATGAAGTGTAATATCTTTTCACCCTTCTCACAATGAGGACATTGTAAAATCTTGACTTGGGGGGGTGTGAAGTGAAATTTTCACTTCAAGTGTATGTGTAAAGAAAATATATAAAAGAAACACATAAAAATTAAATACCCACAAAATTTAAAAACAAATAAAAATACCAAAAATTCTAAAAATTAAAAAAAATCATAAAAATTTGAAAAATTTTGAAAAAATTCATAAAAATTGTAAAATTTTATAAAACATAAAAATGAAAATATATAAATACAAAAAATTTTGGAAATTGAAAAATTATAAAAAAATAATAAAAGGGGTATATTCATCTAAAATAAAGAATAAAAGAAGAAAAAATATATTTATATTTATATTAATATTAAGAGCTTAATTTTTCTTTTATGTCAGAAACCAAAAATATATATATATATTAAATATATATAAAGCATATAAGAGCATTAAATTCTTATTTAAATTTTTACTTTTAACATTTTTTAAAAACACACTTTTATTTATAAAATTTTAAAGCAAGATTTTATTTAAATTAGAATCTTTAAACTTTAAGCTTTGTTTTTCTATTCTTACCCTAAAATTAAGAAACTAAGGTGTATTAAGTTTTAAAACTTATGTTTTGGAATTAAATTGTAACCTTTTAATCAATTAGATTAAGTGATTCTTTTGCTTTTTGAATATTTGATTTTATCATAAAGTTAAGTAAAAATGCCAGATATTCAAAGTTAATTAAGTAGAGAGTTAGTATAATTTTAGTGTACAAGTCTATCAGGCTATAGACATTTGGCTAGACTTGGTAAGTTTTGTCTTGACAAATCCTATAGGAGGAAACTAAAAGTTTAAAGAACTTGAGAGTGAATGGCTTTGTTGTCCAAGCTCTAGTTTGAGAGCTAAGTAACCTAAACATTCCAAAATCACACACATAGAATTGTCTTGTTGGCATCTGAGATCGCGAAAACACAGAGGTTAAGAGATTGATTCTGATTCCTCTTTAGTCCAAGGATTTCCGCGGGGCAATTCTTGAAAGGGTGAAGGATGTGCCACTCACCTAGAAAAAGGATTTAGAGAATAAACTTAGTAAGAAAAATGAAAAAGGGGAAAAAATAAAATATATATATAATAAAACACCCTGCAGTTAAGTGCCTTGCTACAAATGGGTACTTATGCAGTTTTTCCATAAAAATAAAGCATCTCGGTATAAATAGATGCTACTCTTCCTTCCATCAAATAAAAGTACACCTCACTACATATGGGTGTTCTAACCTATAGAAAAAGTTGAAAAAAAATATGGAGATAAAAATTAGGAATAAGAGACTCAGTAGTCCACCAGGGAGATATACAAAAAAAAGTGTTGACCTCGGGATAGAAAACTAGCGAGGAGAAAGTAACCAAACCTGAGCAAGGCCAAGCCAAAGGCTTGAATTGGAATAATCTGGATTGGAAATTGATGTCTTAAGATCTGGATTTTTGCAAATTTGGATGCTTTCAGGATAATTCTCTTCACAAGCATGGATGTTTTAAAATCATAGCTAATGAACCTTGGTATTGGGCAATGAAGTCTAAGAAATAGAGTTTTGAGGATTTGTAGTTGAGATCTAAAGGAGAAGGATTGACAAAATCCTTGGTCTAGAAGTTTGTCCTTAGTGTTGTAGGCTAGTTGATTAAAAGTTTTACTACTCTAATTCTGATTAACCATGAATATTTGGTTAATTTGCTTAAACTTAGATTGATAAAAATCAAATATCTTAAACAAAGGATTAACTTAAGTCTATTGAGTTTTTGAGTTAAAATTTAATTTCCAACTCTTAGGTTTTGTTTTCTTAAAACACTTTGTATTCTAAGTTTTAAGGGTTAAGAATGGTCACAAAGAATAAGAGATTTTTGAGATTCTAATTTTTGATAAAATTCTTGTTAACACTATTTTTAATAAAATGTGTTTTGAAGATGTCTTGAGTATAAGTCTAAGTAAAAAAATTTTCACAGAATGCTCTGCATATTAGTTATTTATATTAAATCTAAAAATTTTTCTCTAACCTAAGCTTTCCTTTACTTGATTCTTATTTATATTAATTTAAACCCAAGTGCTTTAAATCATCATATTCTTAGTTAATTTTGCTAGGGACTAGCAAAAATTTGGCTTGGGGTATGATGAGAAGCTCATCATGGTCTCTAATTACCCGTAATTAACTAGTCTTCCTAGCTAATTAGCTAGAAATATGTGAATATATGGGTTAATTATTAAATAAGGGATAAATAGTAAAGGACCTTAAAATAAGTTCAAAATGCTATACCATGATCCAATTAATATTATTAATAACCTAATTAATAATTGGACTCGAAATATTATCAATAATTCATCTAAGTAATGTGTTAACTAATTTAAGTATAATATATAACTAAGTATGTAATAACCTAAGTAACATTACTTAATTAAATAAATTAATCTAAAAAAGTTAAAAATGTAAATTCAAGGTCTAAATATAATAATTTTCTTATTTATAATCATACATAAAAAGTTGAAAAAGATTTAAATCAAAATAAACCTTTAAAACCTGGGTTTGCATTTTAGTCCTTACATTTTATTTCAATCGGGTCCTTATTTTCCACTTAGGCCCTTATGTTTCACTACGAATAAGTCCCTGGACTTCTTCTTCTTTTCTTCTTCACAGACAGCTGACGACTGAAGGTGCATCCACTGCCTGATCACCGCCAATCCGATGTCATCCCTTCTTCTCCAAGCTCCTGGAGCTTGCACTCACCATCCTCCTTTCATCCACCGGTCTGGATGATGCCTAAATCACATTTTAGGGTTGGAGATAACCTCACCATCGTCGGAGAAGATGTCGGTGGTTATTTCCCTCCTAGCCACTAATCCATCCAGGTTCCACCTCCTTCTCAGTCACTGTCAACTATAAATACCCCTTGACACCCTCGATTTCCACCAAGTTGGCTCCCTTCCCTCTTCTTCACTGAAGTCGACTTCGATAGGTTATTCTCTCCAAAACTTCGGTGAACTTCCTCCGCCTCATCCGACTTCCTCCATCCATCTTCAATAGCTCTGGATCTCTGCCAAAGTCAGCCGCATCTTCAGACAAGTGTTGAGTACAAACTCTCCTTTGCTTCACCTCACAATCGCCCATTGGAGATCTTTTGACAACCCTCTAATTTCCTCCTTCGTCATGAGCCTTCGATGGAGATCCTCTATCCCCTTCGTCCAGGTAACAGTAGACAAGGTAGCTAGGTTAGTTTAGTTAGTTAGGTAGGTAGCCTAGGTAGTTGTAATGCTAGAATTCGCACTCATCTTCCTCAACTCCGGCGAGCTCCTTGAGCTTGTGAGGAGCGATAATTTTGTCTTTTTAAGTCACTGTCAACATTCTTCCATCTTCCATGATCATTTCTATAGTCATTGGTTAGTAATTGATCACTTAAATCGCCTAAACCACTTCCACCTCCACCAACTACTCCAGTTGTCCATGGCAGCAGTAGTTGACCTAATTCCACCTTCACTGGGGTCCTCCATCATCTATTCATCTCTTAAGGGTCCTAATCATCACTTTAATTCGAGTAATTACTACATATAACCTAAATGCCAAATCTTAATTAAGCTCCTGAGCTCACTATCAATGTCAGCTCAAGAGTAGTTTAAATCATTAATTAACTATATATTTATCATCACAATCATCTGTTGATTTGTTTTCTCCACTCAATTGAGTAGGAAAACAAGTCTTGAGCTTAATTCAATGAAAAATTGAATTCACTGCTGAATCTTTATTTTAATGAACAATTGAAGGAACTAACTTGTTCTTGAGTTTCCTTGTGACCTCAGGAACCTTTTCAAATCACTAATGGTATAATTTCTCAATCTGTGTACAATTTCACCTTTTTCTAGACTCACCAAAGCTTCAGTGAGCTTCAACGAGTCAGAACTAGTTCTTTGGCCTGTAGAACTTAGTGACAAGCTCCAGATCAATGAATTGAGGTTCACTGATTATGTTGAGATTATTTCTTAGAGGTTTTGGTGTCTGGAACTTGTGATAGGTATTCATCTTCTCCAACTTCGACAAACTTGGAGAAGTCTGACAGTTAGGTTAAAGTTGCATTTAAGAAGTCTAGAAGCACCATTGTTGAACCCTAAGTCCATTTCTGTGATCCAACCAGTGTAACAACCTCTGATTCGCTCTAACGAACAAATACCTTTTCAATCTCAGGTGATGAGCCTGAAACCCTAGAAAATCTAGTTGAAACACCTCTCTAAGGATTTGAATCTATTCCTGAGATTGACGAGAAGTTGTTTTAATCTTAAATTTCATCTGAGAAGGCCAAAATCAGAATGTCAAAATTTGAGGCTTATTAGTCAAACTGAGTTTGATTCTTGAGTTCTGGATTCAGTCTGAAAAATTAATGAATTCAAATTGATTCTCAGATGATTGTGAATGATTTAAAAGAGATTTGGATGAGCTCTGATGGTTTATAAAGTAGAATTTGATTTCTGCCAGTTTGGGTTGTTTTTGAACCCAAACTGATGATAGAGGCTTTTTGATGAGATTTGAATGCAAACTCTGCCCAGATGGATTTGTAACAACCTTGTGAAGTTGTTTTAATCAATTAAATACATCTTTAGCTATCTGTTAGGACATTTTAAAGTGTAATTTTCAGTCCTGAAGCTTCCAGAGAAGCTTTGAGCTTCTGCATCACTTTTGAAGCTCCTGAGACCTCAAAACCTCCACCAGCAGCTGCAGAATTCATCTCCTAACCCATTTAGAACTTCAACTGGAAGTTGAAGTCCAGTCTGTGGACTTTATAACCATAGAATCACTTCCCAGGCCATAATAGACGTGGATAGAATAGAATCTTTGCCCTTCAAATAGAAGAGCTTACCATCCCCTTTGAGTTAAATTGACACTTCAATCCTATAGAGCAACTCAAGAGCTTTCCAACAAGCATTTATTTGGTTGGAACGAAGCTCTAAGCTTGAGGAAATCATCGTTTGAAATTTGGTCCGGGAGGGGGTAACTTAGTCCCACCTCGGAAAGTTCTAAATGGCCGCATAGGTATAAAAGGCTTTTGCTATATTGCCTCTTTAGTCAATAAGTGCATGGCGTAAATGAATCGAATGAGAATATTGGGTGTGTGTGGGTGCGTATGTGCTTGAGTGTGTGTGCGCCTATGGGTGCGCGAGTGTGGGCCCTAGGAGGGCGTGAGCGAGTTCTGGGAGGCCGTGAGCCAGTTTGCCTTGAAACTATGAACCAGAAATAAACCGAAGCTTAATGAACCAGGCTTAGACCTAGTAGGGTCTGGTCATACCCTGAGAGGGGTGCAATGTATCCCCGATCGGTCCAAGCTGCCAATAAATAAACCTAATTTTTGGTTGAAGAGAAAAAAAAACTCAGTTCGGTTCAGAAAAGAAAGAAGGTTCAGAAGGCAATGAAGGTTGCTAAGGAAGAGAAGGAACGATGCTAAGGAAAAATGCTAAGGTAAAAGAAGGAGAAAAAGAAAGAAAGAAAGAAAAGAATGGAAGAAGAGAAGACTTGTGAAAGGGAAGAGCTCGAGAAAAATAAGAGAAAGAATAAAGAGAAAGACAAGAAAAAGATTAAGAGAAGATTAACAGATAAGTAAAAAGAGAAAGAGGGAAGAAAGAAAGTAAAGAAAGGAAGAAGAGAAGACTTGTGAGCTCGAGAAAGATACGAGAAAAAGAATAAGGAAAAGATTAAGAAAAAGGTTTAGGGAAGATTAAAAGATAAGAAAGAGAAAGGGTAAAAGAAGAAGAGAGAGAGGCTGAAGATACAAAGAGAAGAAATGGTTTAAATTCTTGCATTATTTTTAATTCTTTTTTGATTTTAATGTTGTAATAAGGCATGCTTTTATTAGTAAAACTTTCTATTGCCTTAATCTCTTTGAAATAAAAAGAAAATTAACATGTTTACTTGTTATTAAAGAAGATCATTTGTGTAAATATGTTTTCATATGGAATTTTGCATACTTCTTTAATTTGAAATCATTAGGAAAAGTTCATGTTGTTAAAATTAACCTAATTATACCTTCAATGAGTAGCTTAGACTGATTGGTGAATTTTGAATAAGCTATGCTTCCCAGCGAACGACCTGGACTCAACCAGTTAAAAGAAGTAAAATCTAAAATGTTAGGTTAACTTGACCCTATACTACTCAATCGACACAAATTCGAGTTAACCTAAGTTACTTTCTTATACACATAATTATGTACAATTAACTTAATTAACTATGTTGAGGAGAAAAAGGAGAAAATAAAAAAGTAAAACCACACATCACCGCACAAGTATGGTTGGCAAGCTACCGTGGATAATAGTTCATTGGTTAGTTGTCCAGAGCCTAACTCACAAAAATGCACAAATAATTCCCAAAACACTTAGGGAAGAAGCTGGGAAGTAGAATAAATCGAGGAGATATACACTTGGTTTGCTCTTGTGTTGACCCCATAAAAAAATAAAAAAAACTAGGGAGAAAGCTACTGACCGAAAAGATAAACCTCTAGGCAGAATCTTTAAGGTCACCTAGGGTCGTAGAAATTTGAAGTTCGTTTTAACAGCAACCTAGTGATTCTGTCACCCTTTCACAAGATACATAGCACTTAGAGTCCTTTTCGAGTCTTGGGTGGGTCGGGTAGCCATAAAAGGTTATCCCGAAACTCTCAAACTCCAAAAGTCTAAAAAAACTAGAAAAGAAGGAAAAATAGAAAAATGCATCTTCCCTTTTCAAATAAGGCGAGGACTTGGGCAGTCTGCATTCTGGCAGACACCCAGGTACTATTGAGATTTCATAGTTTAAGACCTCAGTTGAAATTTTCTATTGTTAATAAATGACTTAGGCCTAAGTGATCGAGTCCAAATTCTAGTTTTATACATAGCATGTAGTTTAATTTTGCTAAGGACTAGAAAAAAATAGGCATGGGGGTATGATGTTGACATATCCATTTAGGTTAAAATGCCTATTTATGCATGTTCCTAGGCTTAGATTTGCATTCCATATTATAAATATTTCATATCATGCATCATTTTGCATTTAGAGTAGCATATATTTTAGGCTAATTGTCCTTTTTGTGGTCAGGAGAAAAGGAGATTTATTTTGAAGCTTCGGATTGACGATCCGACCATACGGATTTGATCAGGATGACGATTAGAGTTCAACACCTCAGAAATCGCCTTGATCGAAGTCCCATAGCGCCATATGCAGTCCGAGGAAGATCAACGGCCAAGGGACTAGGTGACATAATTTGAATCTTCAAACGATAAAATTGACCGCACGAATGGATTCGAGTCGACGATCACAGCCCAATGGTGTGAAAATCGACTCAACTCGTCTTCTGTAGCAGCCCCTACAACAGAAACCTAGGCCGTAGGATGGCCCAAGTCGCGCGTGCCACGTGGCGCAACCTAGGCCGCCCATGCGCACGCATGTGCCACCACATGCGCACAGCCCAACGACGTAGGTGCGTAGTGCGCACGACAAGGGCACGTGGAGTGAGTGCCAATAGTGTGGCAGTAGAGGTGCAGAGCGCACACTAGCGCATCGGCAGCATGTGCGCATGGCTATCTTCAACGACGTTTGTAGTAGATCTTTAGTGACATTTATGACCAACACTAAATGTCTTGTATACGAATTTGATTCTTTCCTCCACTATAAAAGGATCCCTACCCCTCTCATTCTTCTTCATCTCTTCCTTTCTTCCTCTCACCACCTCCAAGGCTTTAGAGAGAACTTGTCCCATGCCCGGGATGTTCCTCTAGAGTAGAAAACAAATATTTGTTCTCACCTCTCATCCCCCTTTGTGGAGTATCCCGTGGCCGTTTTCTCACCTCCCTTCAGGAAGAAGATCCTCGCCGCCATGCCATCCTACCCTACCCTTCGTCCTCCAGCTCCATCTTCGTTTGTCCCACTCCTCACCACCTTCCTCCAGGCAACGTCAGAGCGAGTCATCCTCCAAGAGACCGTCGAGGGGGATTTCTCTCACCTATCTCTATCTTTATTGCTTTTGTAGTATAGATTTCCTACTTTCCTAGTTGTAATAAACATTTGATTATAAAAATACATGATTGTTTCTCTCTCTATCTCTGTCTCTCTATTTATTTTGCAAGTAGCTTAATTAGAATTCATGGACCTAATCTCTTGCTTGCTAAAAATACCAAAATATTAGAAAAGACAAAAATGACAAAAACAAATAAAAGCAGAATGCGAATTTTCAAAATTAAACTTTTGCCTTCCCGTGTTCGACCTGGGACTCACTTTTTGAGTTTTGGTTATAAATTTTATCTGATCGACAGATTTTCTCGCAAATCAAACTACGACGACGAGTTTTCCAAACTCTAAACCCTTTCCTGACGAATCTCCACATCATCAATGAATTAAGTCTTGAAGTGTTAAAGATGAGATAAGTGAGGGATAATGACTTTAGGCCTCCTGGGTGTGTTTTAGGGCTCAAACACACATGTTTTTGTTAAGATTTGGACTATTCCTCAGGAGGTTGAGGAAGTTGCGAGGATGATGTATTATGTCTAAGTCTTAGGGATTATTCGACCTCGTTACCTGCCTTTTGATTTGTGGGACTTGGTAACTTAGGCACCCAAAAATCACACACTAGTCTAGTTCAATGTGCATAATGAAGAATAATGCCAAAAAGTGTTTTGCTCTGAAAATGTTTTCCAGAAAATTTGACTTAGGAGTGGCTCGAAGACACAAGCTGATTGGACGAGTTCCCATGCATAGAGAGATGGAATGGAAAATACTCCCTTAGAAGATGCATTATAGCATACCGTTTCCTCAGTGCTTGTCACCTAGGATATCTAAATATCCTACCAGGGGCACGGAAGCACCTTGTCCCAGTTCAGATGCCTTGGGAGACATTATCCTAAAATGTCGATTACTAGGGTCTGAATTTGGCTTTAGAATGACATGGGCGGCACTATCCCGAAGTGTTGAAAGCCAGGGTTTTAGGGTTGCCATGGGCGGTGCTATTTCAAAGCATTGAATGCCATGGACCCTACAAGGATTGATGGTGGCGACAAGGAATCGGATATAAATCGTGTTTAGGGCCAATTTGATGTTGGAGTTAGGGGAATTTAAAAAGAAAAGAGAGAAAACTTTCAAAATAAGTATCTCTCTCTCTCAGAAAAAATGTGCTGGCAAACTAAACCTAGATTTATTGCACATACGCACGGGTGCTTTAACTGCTAGGGTCAACAAACCTCTGGGCAATTTTTGCGGGCCTTAGAAACCTTTGCAGTAGACCCAAGGTTGAGGCTGGTCAGGTCCGTATCTTGGCTGGTACGAGAGTACCTTTAGGCCTTTAGTTTGTATTTTGATCTAATCTCTAGAGGCACGACACAATAAGGCATCCTGATAATAAAATGTAGCCTAGAGATCTAATCTAATCCATATGATTTTTGCTCAGGACTAGCAAAACTTAGGCATGGGGGTATTTGATAGGTCCACTTTAGTGGACTAAATTAGAGCTTAAGAATATTATTATTGGAATAAGAGATTAATTAAAGCATGCATGATATTGACAATATTATTTAAGCTTTAGATTTACCATTTAATGCATTAATTGTATTAATTTTTATATGAAGGGGTCAATCATTCATTTTGGTGGCAGGAGCTTCACATCAAATCTTAATTTGAGATATCATAGTAACATTGGGAATTTTTCTAGCAAAAATAGCAAGGGAATTAGTTTGGGAGCTTGAATCCATATGTGTCTCTCAATCAAATCATCAATTGCATTCCCTTCTAATGTAGACACATCCATTTAGGTTGAAATGCCTATTTATGCATGTTCTTAGGCTTAGATTCGAATTCCATATTATAAATATTGCATAGCATGCATCATTCTGCATTAAAAGTAGTTGTGTATATTTTGCGTTAATTGTATCCATTTTGTGGTCAAGAGAGAAGGAGATTTATTTCGGAGCCTCAGATTGACGATCCAACTGTACGAATCTGATAAGGAAGACGATCGGAGTCCAACGCCTCCGAATCACCTTGATCGAAGTCCTGTAACATCATATGCAGTCCAAGGAAGACCAACAGCCAATGGACTAGGTGACCTAATTTGAAGCATCAAATGACAAATCCAACCACGTGGATGGATTCGGGTTGACGATCGTAGCCTAACAGCGTGAAAATCGACTCAATCCGACCTCTGTAGTAGCCCCTACAACGAGAAGAAGATGGATGGCCCAGATCGCACCACGTGGCACAACCCAGGCCACCCATGCACATGCACCTACCACCACACGCGCACAGCAGTGCAGGTGCGCTCATGCATGTGGAGGCACTCACGTGCAGTAGCGGCAGCACACGCAGCCGCATGGCACGCGGAGGCATGTGATACGGCCGCGTGCCAGCACAGCAGCAACATAGGCGCAAGGCTATCTTCAGTGACATTTGTGGTAGATCTTCAGTGATGTTTATGACCATCACTAAATATCGTGTATCCAAATTTGATTCCTTCCTCCACTATAGAAGGACCCCTACCCCTCCCGTTTTTCTTCATCTCTTCTGTTCTTCCTTTCACCACCTCCAAGGCTCTAGAGAGAGCTTATCCCAAGCTCGGAATGCTACTCTAGAGTAAAAAACCAAATATTTTTCCCTCCCCTCATCCCCATTCATGGAGCATCCCGCGACCATCCTCTCACCCCCTTCGGGAGGAAGATCCTCGTCGTGATGCCATCCTACCCCACCCTCCATTCTTTGGCTCCGTCCTCTTTCGTCCTACTCGTCACCCCCTTCCTCCAAGCAACGTCAAAGCCAGTCATCCTCCAAGCAACCGTCTAGGGGGCTTCTTCTTATCTCTATCTATCTTTCCTACTTTCTATTGTAGTTTTCTTACTTTCCTAGTTGTAACAAACATTTGTTTTGAAATATATGACTGTCTCTCTCTCTCTCTCTCCCTTTCTTTTATATTTTGCAAGTAGATTAGCTAGATAAAATTTCACCGACTTGATCTTTTGCCCTATTAAAAATACTAAAAAAATATAAAAGGTAAAAACATGACAAAAAAGAAATAAAGCAAAACGTATATTTTTCAAAACCAAACATTCGCCTCCCCATGTTTGACCTGGGACTCACTTTTCAGCGGTTATAAATTTTATCTGATCAATGGATTTTCTCGCAAATCGAACTATGATGACTAGTTTTCCAAACTCCAATCCTTTCCACGTGTGAATCCGCCCCATCATTTTGGTGCCATTGTCGGGGAGGCAACGCTCTTTGGTTTTTTTTCTCGTGTTTTCCCGCATTACTTACATATTTTTCTAACCTATCTTTCTTCTTCGATTTATTGTCTTGCAGGAACCCGATCGAGGAGCCGAAGGCTGTAGATTGGAGTAAAGTACAGGTAGAGACATTTGTAAGTTTTCCCCCACCACCCCCACCCTAGATTTCATTTCACCACACTAATAACTCAAACCTAAATCAATATTGGTGCTTTTTATAAACCCTAGGATAGATCTGGTTATTTCTTTGCCACCACCACCCATCTCATCCCTGCATATATATATATATATAAACTCTTCTCTTTTGAGATTTACTGAAAGTGACACACATTAAACACCCACAACTCTCGACTTAAGGCACACCACTTCACATCGATTCTACCACTTAACCAGAATCTAACCTGTGGATCCAGTACACCTTAACTCAACACAGTAATAAGTGAGTAGAAAAATTGACTAGGTTAAGACTTCTTGTGTGCCTTAAGTAAGTGGTGCAATAGGCTAATTGATTAAGCTATTTGGGCTGCACCACTCAAATTAAAATTGCTTCATCAAGTAGCTTTCCACTTAGGGTTAATCTTTAGGGTTGAAACAGGCACTCCACATATTTTTTGATTTCTAAAGGAATATATCATCACTAGTGCTTTCAAAACTTGGAGTGTTCTCTTGAACTTGATTGAATACACCTAAGATTAAACCCTAAAAGATACTAAACAAGGTTAAACCCTAAAAGGCATATCATCAAATAACCTTGGTTGCAAACCCTGGTTGTGCACGCATGCACAATTGAATTTTTCATTAAGGGCACAACCCATCTAAAGGGCCCTTCACATTCCAAGGGCATGACCATCCTAAGCCTAATTAAAATTTAGTAGACGTTGGTCTTAAGGATTGATTCTAAGGCTCAGTCCTAAGGCGCAGACTGAGATTTTTTTGATTAATCTATTTTTGCTGGTCCATCTGATGTCTAGCTAGGGGAGTACTGTAAAATGACCGTGGCTAGGGGGTACACTAGGAACCAGAGGCACAAGCAAAAGGAAGAACCTTCTCCCTAGCCCCTCCTTCAGCTGGTTGGATTGACCAGATAAAAGTAGACCAAATAGGTTATAATCTCAAGATGGGTCCTTGGAGTCTCTAGGTCATTAGGCTAACCCACTTAAGGATAGGGTTGATTGCTTGTATTGTAGGGCTCCTTTCTCTCTTCTAATTTCCCTCCTATTCTACCATGTATTCTTCCACATCTTACATGAATTTCCCATCTTACCAACCTACCAACACTTATCCCCAAGATGATTACTATCTCGACTTGACTTATGACTACCCATCTCCTAGCTGGGACAACTTTGATTGGGGATATGAATCTGGACTTCAGTGTCCAGGGTCTAACCCTGGACAAAAAGACTATGATTACTATCCTTCCTAGAGCTACAATGATTATAGATCTCCACCCTTTGATGATCAACCTAACCCAATCTATAATCAAGAAGGATATGTTGACTACAACACCTACCCTCGCCAATATTCCATTGAATATAGGTCCCCACCATTCTTTGAACAACCTGAGATGACCAACTATTAGGGAGGAACCCGAAAACCTTAATATCTTGACTCCCCTAGAATGAACCCCAAACCACCCAAACCTAAATTGAACCATTCAATTTAGGTGAACCAAGTCCAAGATAGAGTGTTGGCTAACTTAAGGAAAACCATCCAATCTTTAGAGGCTCGGCCAACACTGTGCACTGAAGCATTGGAGCTTATGATAAAAATAATTGATGAGCTAAATAGCTCTCTATTGGATTTTCTCCAACATGTTAGGGATAGGGGCTTGGGTGAATTTGTACTTGGGAAATTATCGAGGTTGAGGATGAAATTTGTGGTTGCCCTAGTCCAATCTTGGGATGATTCTCAAGATGAAGCCCCTTCAGGAGAGTCAATGTCTGAACCTGCTCAAGCGCCTGTCGGGGGGTTAAATTTTCTGAGACTGGAGATGACCAGGTTGGTCTAGAGCAATTGATTGAGGATGAACCGATTGCTTCACCTAAGATCCCCAAGCCAGGGAATGACGAAAAATATGTCTTCGAGGACCATCAAATGACATATGATTTTGAGACATATGTAAATGAGGATCAACAATTCTTTAATTCTGAGGGTGAGGAATCTCTGAGTGACGTCTCACTTGATGTTAAGGGAAATCATTTTAGTAAGGCAAACGAGCTCAAGGAGTATGACAAACCACTTGATAGCCCAATTATTGAAGATTTGGATTTGGTTGGGGCTAACTTGGAGGATCCAAATCCTCATTTACTAGAAGATTCAATCAGTAGCCCCATTCCTCCACCACACCCTAAAGGGATTGATTTTAATTTGGAAATCATTGTACCCAAGTCAATCCTGATTCAGCCACAAATGTTGGACTTGGGTAATTTAGAAGGGGTGTACAACAATTTGGACACATCCATTTAGGTTGAAATGCCCATTTATCCATGTTCATAGGCTTAGATTTTCATTCCATATTATAAATATTACATAGCATGTATCATTCTGCATTTAGAGTAGTTGTGTATATTTTAGGTTAATTGCATCCTTTTGTGGTTAGGAAAGGAGATTTATTTCAGAGACTCGGATTGATGATCTGACCGTACGGATATGATCAGGATGAAGACCGGAGTCCAATGCCTTTGAAATCGCCTTAATCGGAGTTTCATAGCACTATATGCAGTCCGAAGAAGATCAACGTCCAAGAGACTATGTGACGTAATTAGGAGCTTCAAACGACAAATTAGACTGTGCAGATGGATTTGAGTCGACGATCGCAGCCTAATGGAACAAAAATTGACTCAATCCAACCTCTGTAGTAGTCCCTATAATGGAAAGAAGATGGATGGCCTAAATCGGCCACGTGGTGCAACCCAAGCCACCCTTGTGCATGCATGCAACACTGCACGTGCACAGCAGCACGGATGCGCACGACGTAGAGGCATGCACGCGCAGTAGCGGCAGCACATGCGGGCTCGTAGCGTGTGGAAGCGAGCAACACGGGCATGCGCCAATGTAGTGGCATCGTGGACGCAAGGCTGTCTTTAGCGACGTTTGTCGTGGACCTTTAATGACGTTTATGACTATCACTAAATGTCCTGTATAAGAATTTAATTCTTTCCTCCACTATAAAAGCCCCCCTAACCCTCCCATTTTTCTTCATCTCTTCATTTCTTCTTCTCACCACCTCCAATGCTCTAGAGAGAGCTTGTCCTAAACCCGGGATGCTCCTCTAGAGTAGAAAACCAAATATTTTCCCCTCTCGTTATCCCCATTCATGGAGCATCCAGCGACCGCCCTCTCACCCCTCTTCGGGAAGATCCTCGCCGTGACGCCGTCCTGGCCCACCCTCCATTCTCCAGCTCTGTCCTCATTCATCCCGCTCGTCACCCCCTTCCTCCAGGTGACGTCAGAGTGAGTCATACTCCAAGTGACCGTCAAGGGGAATTCTTTTCATCTCTATTTATCTTTTCCACTTTCTAGTGTAGTTTTCTTGCTTTCCTAGTTGTAACAAACATTTGTTTTGAAATGTGTGACTATTTCTCTCTCTCCCTTTTTCTTTTATATTTTGCAAGTAGATTAGCTAGATAAAATTTCATCGACCTGATCTCTTGCCCTATTAAAAATAAAAAAAAGACAAAAAGAAATAAATCGAAACTCGCATTTTTCAAAACCAAATGTTTGCCTCCCTGTGTTCAACTTGGGACTCACTTTTTGAGTTTCAGTTATAAATTTTATCTGATTGATAGATTTTCTAGCAAATCGAACTATGACGACAGGTTTTCCAAACTCCAATCCTTTTCGCATGCGAATTCACCACATCACCTTATTTATTTTCCCCTCAAATCTCTCTCTCTTATCATCTTATTCTTTATATAACATTACATGAGGACAGCTGGAGGAATCATCTTCCTCATGGGGGAGGAACTCCACCTCCACATCCTCTCCTCATGGAACCACCACCGTGCTCCACCGTGCAATAGACACCACCGCAAGCCTCCTCCTCGACACCTTGACTGTAATCGTGCTTCTTCTCGAGGACCATTGTGATAGTACACTCCTCAACATCTGCTATCGTGAGCCACCACTTCACCCCGCGACCCCGACATTCACGCTACCATGAGCATCAACTTCCTCGACACACTTACAACAACCATTCATAGAGGAGACCACAGCGCCCCTACACTCTCGCTCTGATGCACACAACCTCCTCCTCACCACACCGGCCGCTGAAGTAGAATAACCCCTCCTCAATAGCAACCGGCAGCACCACCAGCCCTGCATGCCTACCGCCCTCGCGCGCAGCCACCGATGCAACAACACCACGTGCGCCCTTGCGTGTCCATGCGCAACGTCCGCAATAACTCCTCCTCATGCACTATTCATCATCTTCCCCAAACATAACCCATTAAACTTTGTGTAGCTCCCCCATGTAGCTACCCTCTCTGGCTGTGATCCTTTGCATCGTCGACGCTATTCACCTTGCCTCGAGCCTCTGACCACCCTCAGCCAAGCGTAGCAACGCAAGTAGCCACCATTCACTGGCAGCAATCCTCCTCACCAGCGAGCTTCATCTCCACTGGCCAGATGCCATAGACCACCAATGACCACAGTTCAACCACCAGTCGGTAGTCCCCTCCTCTGGCGACCTCCACGTGCAGCCTTACCCCCGGTCGTGCCCCTCCATGTGCATGAGCAAGGGAATCCCTTTCCCCTACTTCAAGTTCAGTTAGATATTACATCATTTGCTATTGCCACATTTCTTTTATTATTTTAATATTATGGTTTATTTGTGAGAATCCCCTCATCTTTTATTAAAATGCAATTTCAGTGAATCCATGCACTTCATGATGAATTAAACTGGGGTTTTGGCTTGATTTCTTAAGGAATTACTTTGTGAACAATATTTTTAGACATTTGCAATTGTGGATGAGAGAAATTTGTGCCCTTATTGGTCTGTGCCTCCTAGTGGATATGAAATCTTAACTTCATGCTTAGTTTTTACTGATAAATATTTTTGTTCAGGATTTTTCCACCATGTGATTTTTATTGAGATGACGTATTATTTTTCTAACATATCATCTTTGCAAGCGAAAATCTCTCGTTCAATAATCTTAACCTTTTTGTTATAAATTTTGAATAAAGCATTACATTCTCTTCCTTGAGAACCAATATTCACCAAATGCTTCCATTGCCCAGCTTCAACATGTTTAGGAATAAGGCTATTGATCTATTTTAAAATGGAACTAAAAATCAATTTTAAAAATAGATTTTAGTTTCAACAAGAAAGAGTACTTATATAATTATTCTTCGATAGAAGTATACCTAAAGTTTTCTCAACTCTCTTTCAGGTGTATCTTCCAATGCATCCTTAAGAACGTACTTAACTTTAAGGGCATGCTTGAATCCTTTGCATTTTGATCGAGTGAGTCAAAAATCCACGTATCCACAACATTTTGAGGAAATAGAAATTTCATCTATGAACAAAAATGAATCACAATTATAATATGAATACAACAAGAATAAAAAGAAATATTACACAATATGATTTTCACTTTAAACACCTTTATCTTATATTTAATTCTTACCTTCACTTCCCTAATAAGATAACCACCATAGAAATTTTTGAGCATTCTCCAGTCATCATAGTCTAGCAGGCACATTGTTCGATTGCAAGCCACAGTGCCAAGCCAACTACTTGATATCCTAGCCACTATGATGAGGCACTCATCATGATCTCTAATTACCCCTAATTAATTACTCTTCCTAGTTAATTAGCTAAGGTTATGAACATATATGCGTTAATTATATAATAAGGGATATTTAGTAAAGGACCTTAAAATAAGTTAAAAATGACATTTTATCATTCAATTAACATTATTAATAATCTAGATAATAATTGGACTCGAAATCCTATTAATCATTTCCTTAATTAATAAATTAACTTGAACATAATGTATAACTAAGTATATAATAACTTAAGTAAGTTTACTTAATCTAATAAATTAACTTAAAAAGGTCAAAAATGTAAATTCAAGGTGAAAACATAATATTTACCTTATTTACTAACATATATAAAAGGTTGAAAAAAATCTAAGTTAAAATAAACCTTCAAAACTTGGGTTTACATTTTGGTCCTTAATGTTCTTTACAATCGGGTCCTTATTTCTCACATAGGTCCTTAAGTTTTATTACATTTAAGTCCCTTTCCTTCTTCTTCATCCTAATGAACGGCTGGCGACGGAGAGTCACGCCACCGCGCGATTACCGCCCTATCGACATCATTCTTCTTTGTCGAAGCTCTTGTAGCTTGTGCTCACCACCGCCACTTCATCCACCAGTCTGGATTAATAGGAAATCCTATTTTTCAGTGGGAGATAACCTCACCGTCGTCAGAGACGATGCCGGAGGTTAAGCTCCTCAAGCTCCTTCTTCGGCCAGAACCTGCCATTCTCTTCGCCACCAACTACTATAAATACCCCCTTACCCCTTTGATTTCACTCAAGTTGGCTCCCTTCCCTCTTCTAACATTGCAGCCGACTTCGATAAGCTATTCATCCAAAACTCCAACAACTTTCCATCTCACTTTCCTACTTCATCCATTCATTCTAATCAGCCGAGGAGATCCGCCATGGTCTGCCGCGTCTCTGACACAAGTGCCGACCTAAGGAGTCCTCTGCTCCACCTCAAATCCACCCGTCAGAGATCTTTCTTTCATCCTCTGATTTCGTCGTCCGCTATGAACCTTCGGCGGAACCCTATTGATCCCTTCATCCAGGTAACAGTAGATTAGGAGTAGGAGTAGGAGTAGGAGTAGGTTAGCTTAGCTAATTAGTTTAGGCAGTTAGATTAGAGTAATTTTAGAATTTCAGCGCCATCTTCTCTAACTCCGACGAGCTCCTTGAGCTCACCCGAGTCTTAATCTTGTCTTTTTAAGTCACTATTCAACTCCTCCTTTCTCCCATGACCATTTCTAATCCACTTAATCATTAATTGATCATTTAATTGCCTAATTCACATTCCACCTCCACCGACTTCTGTTACTGTCCATGGCGACAGTAGCCGAGTTAATTCCACCTTCATAGGGTCTTTCATCATCTATCCACCACTTATGGACCCTAATCGACACTATAATACATATTATTATCACATATAAATTAAACGCCAATCTTAATTAAGTTCCTGAGCTCGTTGTCAATGGTGGCTCAGGAGCAGTTCAAATATTAATTAACTATATAATTATGACTGCTATTATTTGTTGACTTGTTTTAATTGCTCAATCAAGTGGTTAAACAAGTCCTAAGCTTAATACAAATCAAATTTTTAAAGACACGAATTCACTATCAAATCTTAACTCTAATGAGCAAAATGAGAATTAATTGAGTTCTTGAGGTTCCTTGCAACCTCAGGAACCTTTTTAGATTAAAAATGGTATAATTTCATAATCTGTACACAATTTTCACATTTTCTGGACTCACCGAAGCTTTGGTGAGCTCCGGCGAGCCAAATCTATGCTTCAGCCTTTAGAATTTGTTGAGAAGCTCAAGATTAATGATTTAACTATCACTAATTATTTTGAAGTCATTCAATTGAGGATTTAGTGACTGGAGCTCAGATTGAGAGTTTATCTTCTCCAACTTTAGCGGAGTTGGAGAAGTCTGTTAGAAGAGATCTGAGAAGAATTTAAGGTACCTAGAAGCTTCAGTGTAATGCACTGAAGCTGTTTATGCTCTTAGAATATTGTAACAACCTCTGAATCTTTCTGATGAACAAAGTCATTTTGAAGCTCAGGTAGTGAGCCTGAAACCCTAGAAATCTTGGTTAGAGTGCCTATCTGAGAATCTGAATGAGTCTCTGGGGTTAAGAAGATCCTATTTGAGGCTTTAATTTCTTGGGAGAAAGCTTTTAATAGAAAGTCAAAATTTATGCCTTCATAGTCAAACTGAGTTTGATTATGGAGTTCTGAGCTCAATCTGAGGAATGGATGAGTTAAAGTTGTTTCTGGGATCTTGTTGGATAGTTTTAGAATGATTTAACTGAGCTCAGGTGAATAATTTTGTGAGAATTCAAACCCTATTAATTTGGGTTATTTTTCAATCCAAACTAATAGCAGTATCATTTTGTTGAGTTTTGATCTTAAATCCTGCCCAGATCAATCTGTTATAACCCTTAGAACTTGTTTAATTCAATCAGTAATGTTTCTCTGTGTCTATACACCTATTTCAATATGAAAATATGAACTCTGAAGCTTTTAGAGAAGCTTCAACCTTCTGTACACTGTCTAAAGGTCTTGAGAGCTTAAATCTCACTTCTGTAGATTCAGAATCATTTATATACACTATTCAGACCTTTAAATGAGAGAGAAAAGTCCATTTGAGGACTCTGTGAAGTTAAAATCATTTCCAGGCAATAAAAACTCATAGGAACCCCTTATTTCACTCTTCAAATTGAAGGGGAAAATATCATCTAAACCTAAAATTGACCCTGCAATCCTATAGAGTAATCTTAGAGCTTTCCAGCAAACTTTAAATCACTTGATTTGGAGCTCTGAGCTGGGAGATATGATCGGTTGAAGTTGGGTTTGGAAAGGGGGAACATAGTCCCACATCGTCAGTTTCTGAGCACGCGCATGGGAACAAAAGCAATTTCTTATGCCGATCCTTTAGTCGTCAGTGCTCGGTTCACCGGTTACCGATCTGAGCATTCTGAATCTATCTGAGCATATGTATGTGAGTGTGCAAGCATGTGTGCCTGCGGGTGTGTGCCTGAGTTGGCGTGAGCAAGTGTGCCCTAGGAGGGCGAGGCCTGGGAGGCCGGGTTGAGTCGGATTCGCTTGAAACTATGGCTCAAATGAAATAAACCAAAATTGAACCTAATTAAGATTAGGCGAGGACCGAGTAGAGTCTGGTCCCACCTTGGTCTTAGGGTGCTATGTATCCTCGAAAGGACCTCGTCGCAAATAAAATAATTTTTGGTTAAAAAGAAAAAAACCTGATTCAATTGATGGATTAAAGGAAAAGAAAAGAGAAGCAGAGAAGCTAATGGCTAAGTACTGAAAGCTAAAGTTAAGTGTTGAGAAGGCAGCAGCTAAACAAAGGAGCACAGGCACTACTAAGGCACTAAGGGAAGAGAAGAAGAGGCAGGAACAGAATAGGAGAAGAAAAAGAAAAGTGCTCAAGAGAGTAAATGATAAAGGGTAAATAAATAGAAGAGAAAGGAAGAGGAAGAGAGAGGCTGAAGAAATGAAGTTTTATTTCTTTATTTTCTTTGAATTTGTCTTAATTGTAATAAGGCATGTTTTAATAGAACAACTTTTATTGCCTTAATTTCTTTTGAAATAAAATTGGAAAAGTAACATGTTTACTTGTTAATAAAGTACATCATTTGAGTAAATATGTTTTTCATATGGAATTTTGTATATTCTTTATAGTTTAAATATTTTGGCAAAATTCATGTTCTTAAAATTAACTTAGTTATACCTCCTAAACTTATAAAGGAAAATAAAAGAAAATTGGTGAATGTAGAAAAAATTATACCTCCCAGTGAACGACATGGACTTAACCAGTAAAAATTTCTAAAATGTTAGGTTAATTCGACCCTATACTACACAACCGACACAATTTCGAGTTAACCTAAGTGGCTTTTTTTACTCTTAATTAAGTGAAATTAACTTAATTATTGAGTTGAGTGGAAGACACGCATCATTTATCCATAGGTTGAGACAATTCATTACACTCAACAACAGCCTTGATCCCATTAGGTAGTGACCACACATCTTTAGCATATGTAACTACTCTTCTTATTCTCACAATTCCACTTTCATTTATCAAATTACAAGTTCAATAATCAACAATTAATAGAACTGGATGAATTTTTTTATAAAATCAATTAAAGATTTCATTATAAAATCAACTCATAAAGACTGAAATCTGCACATTTTCATGCATGCCATCTCTAGGGTCTAGAATTGTCGATTGCTTTTATTCTCTTGGAATGTTAGTTGAATCATATGGTTGTTCATTGACTTCTTTATCCTATGATTGAGATTCAAATATGTGGCATCCATTGAAAGTTCTTGATTGAGCCATAAAGTATGCCTATAGTAAGTAGTATTTTGATCATTATAAAGTTAGTGATAGTAGTATTAACCATTCGAAATAAAATGAAATACACTAGGATGCTAATCATATTAGAATCCATGTTCCAAACATTTTGAATCATCTAAATTTACAGGAAACGAGTGATATTCTTTCCGCAAGTAGTATTCCTTACATGTAAATGATACCTAACATTATGGATCGATCATCAATGAGTGTTGCAAGTAAATTAAATGGGCCAAACTTACTAAACATTGCCAAAGAAGTGTGTTTCCTTAGCAAGAATCAAACATGTGCAACAAGCATGCAAGAACTGTACCACATCCGAATTATTTAAACCATTTAGTTTTCAAAAAAGAATTGTTTTACATACAGAGGTTGTATCAACAATTCTGCATCTAGGAATGGATATAGTCTCTTTTGTATTTAATTTAAATGTTAACCCACATTCAAAAAATATTTAAATGATACCAGGATTTTGTATCAACAATACCAGATTATTACTTCTATTAGCAGGATTTCCATCAACTCCTTGTAGCATGTCATCGACCTTCGTCACAGAGAGGCCCTCCATTCCACTCCAAAAAAGTAGGAGACCTTAGAGAAGGGTGAAATGTTGGTTTTGAGAGCCTAATTGCTTTAATCGGGATAAAATTGGCATATGGTGACATGGGAATTCATGTTAAAATTAGTGAGATTAATCAAACCAATTAATTGGTAGCTTAATCGGGAATTTAGTTGGCCAACCAAATTGCTTCGGCTTTGTTCTCCTAAGGTGGGTTTCGAGGACGTCCATGAATGGAGTGCGCTAAATTTTAGAGGTGGATCATCGTATCCTAGGAGGAGTTCGTCAAACCCCGATGCACCGATATTGTGGTGGCGATACCCTTTCTAAGGGAAGTCCTTTATGGATGCTTTCATCAGAGTAATCTCTAACCTTTCTTGGTTTTGTTTGTTTCTTGGTTTTGTTTGTTTGTGCTATTGCATGTTCTTTATTCTTTAATTTATTCTGGATCTTGCGAAATCATGTTTGACTTACATGATTTAATATTTTTGATCTATCCAAAAATGTTGGAAATGCATATGTTTTTATTTATTTACTTTCTATATGCGTTCATTTCAACAATCTTTGAGAAGGTATTACTTAGATCTAAAATATTTGGAATGTCAGAAATGACTTTTAAATCACATGTAGACTTATTTGGTATGCCTAAGAAATCTGGTGGGCATAATTTCAAGCATTAGCAATAATGCATGAGGACTTGGTTGGTGATGGGAACACCATCATGTGCCCTATCTCATTTTGACCTAATGAAGAGAATAAAAGCTCCTACATAACCAAATGAAGGTCCTAATTCACTGAATAACCATTCTGAGATAAAAGTAAGAAATAAGGGTAAAATTGTAATTTTACCATTGCAAGACAACCATGGGTTTTCTCAAGGGCTAAACACAGGTTAAAAGGTCTTAACAAGATAAAAAGTGGGTTGATTCAGACAGAAAAGGGTTCGTGCGAGTTCTGGGAATTAAATGACTTCTTGTAACCCTAAAACAAACCCACTTGAATAAATAAGGTTCTGGTCAGGATAAAATTCACCTAAACCCTATAAAAATCATAGGAAAATATCCTCTAGGGTTTAGAACTTTCAAATTGGCCTTTGGAACCCATTTTGACCTAGAATGGGTTCTCAGACAATTATTTGCCCTAAATTGGGTTTTTGCATAAATTACCTAGTCAAACATGGTCAAACCCAAAATCCAACTTCACCATTGGATTCCTTAGATCCAAATTAGGTTTATACCAATATTTGGACCTAAGGGGAACTCATCTTGACCTACTTGGCAAATAAGTCCAACCTAATTGCATTTCTACCCCTATGAAAACCTCTGTAGAAACCCCACTAGCTTCATGATCATCCTTGCAAATAGGTCCCTCCACCATTATATCGGAAGAACCCTACTCCGGCAAGCTTTAGGAGGTGATTCCTCCTTGATTACTCAAAGAATCCCTCACAAAATTGGAAGGGAGATTCTCTAAGTAATCTCCTTCAGTCTAAACCCATCACTGAGCCCTAATTTGTACCCAATCTCTCATGCGAATGCATGAGAGATTTGGGTCATTTTGAAGCTTCCAACTCCGGCCAACATACCTTGCTTGGAAGCTTGGCTTTCAGGCACAAATCCTTCTCCTGAGGGCTATTTAAGCAGCCCTTGATTCAACCGTGTCTCCTCAGCTTGGAATTGGGCCGGTTCCCCCTCAATTCTTCTCTCCTCGCCAGCCACAACACCTCTGCAAGCTCTAGCGGTTCCTCCCTCTCCCTCATCGCCCAACCACAATGCCAATGGTTTGGTTGCCTTCCTCTCATTCATCCGCATCACCCATACCAGTCCTGATGCCACCTCTGCCCTCGTCTTAGCTACTGCCTCATCTACGAAGATCTTCATCTCCTACGTCGACCGTACCAGGCCAGATTTTTCTCCTATCTCCTTTGTCCTTAGCTTAGGTCTTTTAGCTTCCCTCTCCCTTCTAGTCCCATTCCCCCTCCTTATTTCTCAAAAACACCCCTCGACACTACCGATCACCATCATCTTCTCCACCTCCAGCGAACCCTTCGGCGAGGTGCCCCCGTCGCTCTGCACCTCCACCCGCCTCGCCAACCACCCTACGACCTCCGCCTCGACTCACTAATCATAATCCCCCACATCATTTACTCCATTATCCACCCTAACATCCCACAAAACACACCCACTTAGACGTCCATAGTGCACCCCAGATCCACCACCACAGCCATCCCCTCGCCAGGCCAACCACCGCCACACATTCATCGTGCCTTGGAGAAGCTCCCTAAGAGTTTTAACGTGGCTGCAAGGCCGTGCTCATGATTTTAGGTTCGCGCAACACCGACCACCATGGACGAAGAAGCTTGAACTTGCTTGATGTGCTCCAGATGCTGCTGCTCCAGGCGCGAGTCCTAGGAGGTGCAGATTTGAGGCACGAATGCATCCATGCTGCCAATTAGAGTCAAAGGTCGTAGTAGCCTTGCCAATTAAGCCAGACATCTCTGCTGCGATGCACGCAAGGGAGGTGGGACATTTTATCCCACATCAAAACTGGATGAGCGAGCGTAGCTGCATAAAAGGAATTTCTGCATTAGCCTTGTTGCCTCTTATTCAGGGGGCAGCATTGCCCACATGGACTTGGACATGACCCATTTACCCAATCGTCTCACTCCTCACCCATCACCCACGCCGATGAGCCTAGACCCAGGTCTCCGTTAGGTCCGATTACCCGAATCGGATGTGGCTCTAGGAGAGCAAATCGAAATAGAGAAGAGAGAAGAGAGGAACGCTACACAGGGGAAGGGGGGTTTTGCTGTGGAAAGCTTCGCTCCACACTTATCCAAATACAGAGAAGAAGAAAAGGTCAAGCAGTGAAGATGAAAGAAGGAAGGAGGAAGATAGCTAAGGAAGAGAGAGGCCAAAGAAGGAAGGAAGAAGAAGCCAAGGAAGAGGAAGAAGAAGCAGAAAGGTAGTTGGCTGAGAATCAGAGAGAGAAAGAAGGGAAGGAAGAAACTGATGGCAGAGGAAGCTAAAGGAAAGGCAAAGCTCAAGAAGAAAGAAGAACTGGAGAAGAAGTAGAAGAAAGAAATCAGAGAAAGCCACTGAAGCACATCATTTTTATGACGTCTGATTTTGTAATCAGATGTCCAATTCTTCATAAGCTCTCCATTATTTTTTAGCTACAATTATTCTTATTATCCATATACTCAGGCTTTATATTTTTAATTAGATTTTTTAGTAGTATTATGTGTTCAATTTGCATTTATTATTGAGCTTAGTGTGTGAATTCAATTTACTCCCTATGTTCGACCTCGAACTTTAAAATTCGAGTAATAAAATTGTATTTTTTTTGAATGCTTTCTTGGCTATACTACAACGTGGCACTCTTAAAACATGATTCAGTGAGATAAACAGTTGGCCACCATTGGTTTGATCTCGACATTGGAAACCAAATCCCCAATGTTGGATAAGGAAAAACCCATTCCTAAAAGCCAAAAGGCGATGGATGAGTGGAATGCGCACAACCGTATTTGTCATCATTGCACTTTATTGGCTTTATCCAATGTATTATTTGATGTATATAACACATCCACATCCACTACGAATGGGCTATGGGAGGAGTTGGACAAGAAGTATAATACCAAGGATCTTGGTATTGAAAAATACTCTATCGTAAAATTCTTTAAATTCCAAATGGTTGAGGGTAAATCGATATTGGAGGAGGCACACGAATTTCTATTATTGCTTCATGGTTTGGCAAAGGTTGAAATGAAACTTCTTGAGAAGTTCCAAGTAATGTCTATCATTGAGAAATTCGCTAAATCTTGCGAGGACTTTGGGATGACTCATAAGCATAGGAAGGGAATGATTTCTCTTGATGACTTGATGGTAGCCATTGCTTTTGAAGAAGAGCATAGGAAATAGAAACTTATAGTACTTATGGAGTCTAAGGTGAGTGTCATGACATCTTAGGGCAAGGAAAATAAAAATAAGAAAAATGTAAACAAAACAAAGGCTAAGCCCAAGATCTAGAAGAATTCCAGGAACAGACCATGCTGGCACTGTGGGCAGGTTAGGCAATGGAGGAAGGATTGTCCTTCTAATAAAGCTTAGCAGAAGACCACAGATGGGTGTTCTCAGGTGAATGTGATCAATGAGGATGCTGGGCCAATCGATGGGTATGTCTCAATAAAACTTAAACTCTATGTTAATCGCAATCATACTGAATGGCTCGTGGATACTGGAGCTAATGTACATATTTGTACTAATAGATCATTCTTTTCTTCCTATCAGGTCTGCAGTGATGGGACTGTGAAGATGGGGAACAATTCTGCAGCCAAGGTGCTAGATTTGGACATGTGGACTTGAGGTTTCCTTCGAGGCAACTCTGGACACTAGGTAGGGTGTTACACGTTCCTATTGTAAAGAAGAATGTTCTTTCTAGTTCTCTGTTGGTTAGAGAGGGTTTTTAGTTAAACTTTAAATGTAATAAAGTTATGTTGAGACATGGAACATTCTATGGAAAGGGGTATTTGGCAGATTTTGATTTATTATTTAGAGTAAGATGTGATGTAGATGTATCATCTAGAAATGCTCTAAATAATGTTAGATTTCATTCGATTTAACCTGTTTGTAGTAATATTAAGTCTTGTCATATATGACATGGTAGATTGGGTCATGTAAATTTCAATTCTTCAAAAAGAATGACGAAATTAAATATGATTCCTGAACACACCATAGAAAAAACTAAGAAATGCGAGAAATGTGTGCAGGATAAACAAACTAGGAATCCCTTTTCACTCTACTACTAGAGATAGTGAAGTTCTAGATTTGGTACACACGGATATCTATGAGTTTAATGGCTTGTTGACTAAGGATAGTAAAAAGTATTTTATCAACTTTATAAATGATAGTAGTAAATACTACTATGTGTATTTGCTTAAGTCTAAGGATGAGGCATTAAAAAAGAAGTAGAAATACAACTTGGGAAAACTCTTAAGAGATTGAGGTTAGATAGAGGAGGGGAATATGCGTCCAACTTATTTGATGAACAAAGCCAAGCTTTTGGTATAGTTCATGAAGTGATGGCTCCATATTCCCCACAATCTAATGGGATAACAGAGCAAAATAATATAACCCTAACTGACATAGTCAATGCTCTCCTGCAAAGCTCAGGATTACCTACTTACATGTGTGTGGAAGCTTTGAATATGACATGTCATATTTTGAATAGAGTTCCCTTCAAGCACAAGGAAAGTAGTCCATTTGAGATTTAGAGAAATAGGAAACCAAGTTTAAAATACCTTAAAGTGTGGGGCAGCCATGCAAAGGTAGTTGTCCTAAAACAAAAGAGGAAGAAGCTTGAACCGAAAACAGTTGGTGTGGTCTTTCTGAGTTATCTTGATAATAGCAATGCCTATAGACTTTTTGTTATAAAATCTGAGATTTTAGGCGTAGATGTCAACACTATTGTTGAGAATCGTAATGCTACATTTTTAAGGATGCCTTCCCTATGAAAACAGGATTACCTCAAAATGTGACTTCAGATAATCTAGTCACCACATCTGGGTATATTCACAATCAGATGGAAAAGATGTTTAATGTAGGGGCTAGCTCTTTCCATTCTGAACCTAATGAAGTAGAGGATTTTTAATCTAGGAGAAGTAAACTACCAAGAATTGCCAAGGATTTGGGAAGCGATCATATTGCTTACCGAATCGAGGGTAATCCCCTACTTATCGTGATGCTATGTCTTCTTTTGAAGCTAAGCATTAGAAAGATGCTATTAAGAATGAGATGGACTCACTCATCTCTAATGGCACTTGGGAGTTGGTTGATTTATCTACAGGTGTTCTACTATTGGGTGCAAGTGGGTGTTTAAGAGAACTTAGGCCTGATGGATCTATTGAGAAATACAAAGCTAGACTTATTGACAAGGGGTTTAAGGAAATGGAAGGTATTAATTATTTCGATACCTATTCTCCTGTAACTAAGATAACTACTATCTAGATGCTTATTGTATTGGCTTCCATTTATGATCTCACTATCCATTAGATGGATGTGAAGACTACATTTTTTTATGGAGATCTTAAGGAGGAGATCTATATGGACTAACCTAAGGAATTTATAGCTCCTAGAATGAGAAAAGGGATTTCGAGCTTGTTAAATATTCTCTTTATGGTTTGAAACAAGCACCAAAACAATGGGATGAAAAGTTTGATAAGACTATCCAGTCTTTTAGCTTTGTGTATCACGAATCCGATAGGTGTGATCTATTCTATTATTAAAGGTGATATGTGTATTGCCCTATGCCTATATGTAGATAATATATTATTGGTTGTGTCAGACATTATAATTGTGAAGGAAACTAAGTTATTCTTGAGTAGTAAGTTTGAGATGATGGATATGGGTGCTATAAATGTGATCTTAGGCCTCAAACTGATTCGATCAACAAAGTGGATAGCTATTTCTCATTCTCATTATGATGAGAAAGTTCTTGAGAAATTTGGTTATCAAGATTGCAAGGCTATTGTTCAATGCTCAAAAGTCATTGTAGTTAGGAAAATATCACTGATTGCGCAGCAATCAAAGGTCATAATTGACCTAGATTAGGTTAGAACTTACCATAAGTTAGGGAAATTCATGCACGCATAAGCATTATATGTATCTTTACTGCTTTACTTTAGCTATGCATAAAATAATGTTATAATGTGCTGATTAAGTATATTATGTCGATTGCAGGCAGGAAGTAGATCTAGAGTAGATCTGGAGTAGGATCTGAAGCTGGATCTGAAATAACGGGAGTTGTAGCAGAGCTGCAGCAGAAGGCCTAGTTTAGATGTAGGAATAATAATGTAAGGGGGTTAAAGGTTTTCTATTCTATTAAGTAGAAATAAAGCAGCAAAATGTGAAGAGCTTAGGTCCATCCTAGCCCTAGGATAGCCTAGAAACTTCCCCAAGCCTTAGCCACCCTTAGATTAGGACACCACACCCTAGGAAGACCTAAAACCCTAGTTCCAACCCTTCTCTGGACGTCCAGATAAGTTTTAGGACATCCAGGACCCTTAGCCAACTCCCGCACACTTCAAACCCACTTCTGTAGTGTTATTACCCGAAATCCTTCCTGACACTGATTGGACGCCCAGACAACAAGTCTGGACTTCAAATTTTTGTGTATAAGATGTCTGATTCTATTATTAGACATCTGATATTGCTCTCCAATTCCTATTTTGAGATTTAAGGCTTGATCTTGGATCTCTAGGTCCCTGAACCCAATTCCAACCCCATAGGAACCTAAATTAAGGTGCCCTAACCCTAGTACATCACCTCTAGACCTCCCTAAGGACCTAATTAGGTCCTCACTAAACCTAATTGACATGGATCTTAGTCAATTCCATCAGCCTATTCAATTGGACTCATTGAGTCCAATTGAGCCCTGATCTCAGCACACACTGTCCAATTGGACTCAGTGAGAGTCCAATTGACCTAGACCTAAATTAATTGAGTTGTTTTACTCTCAATTAAGTTTTCACACACCCAATTAAACTTGTATTAAGTTTAATTGCACTTTACCTTACTGAATTGGGGTTTACAACCCTAATTCAAGACATACCTTGACCTAAACCCACTAGAACCTAACCTAATCAACCTAGCCACCTAAGTTTCGACCCACACACACCCACACACACCATCCACACGAAAATACCTAGCCTAGAGTTCTCTAGAACTGTTTACCATGTGTGGTTGCCTTGGTTGCCAAAAATAGCAACCAAGAGCCATTCAATTTTTAGATCCACATTTGGTGGATCTAAAAACCACCATCCACCCCCTCTCTCTCACTCTCCCACGAGCTCCCACCAAAGGCCTCTCTAGAGAATTCCATAATTCTCTATAGAGCTTCCCTTAAGTCTATGAAAAGACCCAATGGGTGGCCATTTGCACCCATTCACTTCCTTGGCATTCATTCCACTTAGGCTAGCCACTTCCATCTCCACTCCACCTCCACGAGTTGAGAACCACCATGGAGGCCACCATCTCCACACCAGGAAGCTGGATCTGCTCCCCAACCTCTCTCCAAGGGCTGGCCTAAGCTCCATTGGCTGCCCCTCCTTCTCTCAACCACTCAAAGGCCATCGGAGACCACCTTTGAATGCCCTTCCTTCTGCTAGATTAGTAGCTTAGCTTTTCGTATATTTACTGCTTTTATTTACTGCTTAGTAGTATAGTCTTCTCCCCCAATGATGCATGCAAAATTCCCCCCATCGATTCTTGTATGCAATCATTTTCTGGTAGTTAGGTTTAATTTTCAAGCATTTATATACAAGCTTTCCTCTAGATTCCTTGTGCAAACAACTCCCCAATGAATGAATGAAAATGCTTTTATATATACATTTGTCTCTATATGTTTGAAATCACCATGAGCTTAGTAATTGTCATTCCTTTTGTGTGATTCAAGTTGCCTGTTTCCAATTCCTAATATTCTTGCAACTAAGCATGTCATACGTAAATACGCAATAATCATGAACCGGCATGCGATTCTAAACAAAGTAGAGTAAGATTGATTTCAAAAGTAAAAGCAACGCTTCCCAGAGATGAACGACCGAGACTCAAAGTCTCATTATTTTTACAAAATAATATCTTTGTTGGATCGTATTTTGCAACTATACTACGATGCTTTTATAAAAAATGCGAGCTACTATTTTTTCACCAACAATCACGTCATAGTAAAGCAACGAAGATCACAACAACATTTAAATTTATAAGTGCTTGAAAACAAAATTTGAGTCAGAGGTCCTTCATCGGGAGCAAATATGGAATTCACACACTAATTGTAATTATAAATAATGAGCATAATAATTCACAATAAGATATCCAAAGAATATCAATCAAAACTATATTCAACAATAGCAATTGTATCTCAGAAATCAATGGGATAAAACATAGAATTAAAACCAAAAAATGGTGATTTGAATCAATAATTTATTCCCAAAATTAAGCACATATCCCAAGGATACTCAATATCTCAATATTTCAAACTAGTTCAGATGTTTCAACAGTATTTCCAGCCACTAATCTACATTAGCTCATGAGCCAATGTCTCCATAGTGATCATAACCAAGCCCAAGTCAGATGTCGGACCCTAAGGTCAGATGACTTAACTTCATCAAGCACAGCAACACACCACTCTGAAATCTACTAAGTGTCCAAGGCACATCAGATGCCTTAAATCTCAAGCACAACAGCCCCTCAAATCTATAAATTTTGCCTAAGTTTTATGTTCGAATCCCAATGATGAACAATGCAAAAACCACCCCCCACCTTCAAAATTTCCTCTTTCTTTCTCTCTCTCAGAATCTAGTAAGGGTTAATCAGGTAAACGGATCCAGGTTCAAGCCCACGTGCATGGGCACGAGTGAGGTGTGAAGCAGAGGTGAGCAAGGACCTCACCCCCATGTGTACTGAGGCAATAGGGTAGCACCCAAGAATCTTATTAATCAAAATTTGGTTTATGTCTCCATGATGTGGGCTATATCTGGAATGCTTCTCACATGTAGCAGTTGAAGATCCTCCATCATTTGCTATTGTTGATGGCTTACCTCTTCAAATCAAGAGCCTAGAAGGCTTCGCGAGATCAATCCGCACTCCAGGTCATGGTAGCGGTGGAGTTACTCAATGGATGGTGGCTAGTGGAGGTGGTGATGACGACTGCGACAGGCGATGCTTTGATGAACCTTGAAACACACTGATACAAGCCATAAGCTCTAATTAACACATTCATGAGCATCATTGGAGCACGGGGAGTGTGGTAGTGATGTTTTGGAGGTGTGTTATGGTGTGTGGAGATCAGATGGAGTCGAGATGATCGGCAGTTTGGTGGGTTGTTCGATGGGGGAGTATAGTGGATGAAAGCCCCAATAAAGAGAGGGATTTTGCTTGAGTGATTTTGGCAGAGGTTGTGGAGTTGTTGCCATGTTGTTTGGTATTCGGTGGTGCCCGAATGAAGCTCACCAGAGCTTCCCCGGATGCGAAGAAGACGGAGAGGGAGAGGGTGATATAGGGATCTAAACTAGGTTCAAGAGTCCTAAAATTAATCTAGTCAAGTGGAGAGAGTAGGAACCTATGCTTATTAGATGAAGGGGGGAAGGAATCATGTTGGTTTGCCTTGCTGGATGCGAGGGAGATGAATTCTTCGGTGGGATCGAGCGGCAAGGAAGATGGGGTTGGGAGACTCCTACTTTGGCTGGCAAGGAGCGGAGGAAGGTGATGAAGAAGGGGGGTTGCTTGATTTGTTGGTCTAGTGGGCAGAGGAAGGAGGTTGGAGAGGCTCACTAGAGTTGAGGTCGAAGATGGTCGGAGGAGGAGGAAGAGATATTCTAGCCTGAAACCTAGCTGAAAATGATGCTAGGAGATGCACGAGCTTATATAGAGATTGAATGTGCTCTAAAATTGGAAGAATTCACAAATTGAATTTATGAAATAGGAACTTTTGATTCCTTGATTCTTGGAGCTCGCGAGGGTTCTATGGTGCGAGTTAGGATTTGAGGTCAGTTTCAATGGAAAAGGATCCTCTTCCTAATCTATTCCTCCAAATTTGGAGGGATTTGATTAAGAAATCAGAGAGAAATCCAAGATTGAAATCGTGTGGATTGGGTTGAGGTTCTATTCACACCTCTAATGGTAGCAGGGACCAAAATGCAAAGATGATGAGAAGTTAGGTGCCTTTTTGTAGGAATCTTGAAACCTAGGGGCTTGAAAGTGAGAAATAGAGATTTTAGGGACTAAATTGCAAACTAGGTCAGGATGGACTCTCATTGGGCCTAAATTTCGGTGTGAACCTAATTTGGACCCAAGGAATAGAATGGTGAACTTTGATTTTAGTTTTGAGCATGTCTGACTAGGTAAATTGCACAAAAATCCAAATTAGGGTAAATTCTCATCTGAAACTCTATTCTAGGTCAAAATAGGTTTAGATGGTCAAGCCAAGAGTACCAAACCTCTTAGAATAATTTTATTCTAACTAGAAACCCTTTAATTTATGTGGGTTGATAATTAGGGTTTTGTGTATTGTTTCAGTCCTCAAAATGCGTGAAACCCTATTTCTGCCAGTGTGGACCCACTTCATGGCCTTAAATGCTCAATTGACCTCTAATTAACCCCTGGATAATCCCATGGTTACTCTGCACTTGTGATGTGATGTTAAAATAGCATAATTAACCTAGTCTTGTTGTCTTCTCCTCAAAATAGATTAAAGTGGAATTGTGGTCCTTAAGTGAACATTCAGGAGTATTTATCTCTTGATTCGAACTAATTTAATTTAGTTATGACGATTGATGGTGTTACCATCATACCCCCATGCCTAACTTTTGCTAGTCCTTAGGAAAATCCTATGGAGTGAACTAGATCTCTAGGCCATGTTTCTGATGTTCAGATGCCTGATTGTGCTTCTTCACTAGAAATTAGATTGGAATACCAACAATAGGTTTAGAGGTACTCAAGTACTAGCCAAGATCCAGACTTGACTAGCCTCAACCTTGGGTCTATCGCGAAGGTTTCTAAGGCCCACATAGACTACTCAGAGATTCGTTGACCGTAGCGGTTAAAGCACCCGTGTGTAGATGTATCAAGTTCAAGCTCACTTTTCCAGTGCATTTTTTATGAGAGATAGAGAAGGATTTTTATTCTGAGAATTTTCACTCTTTTCTTTTTTATATTCCCTTAAATCTGACATCAAATTGGCCCTAAACATGGTCTGTATTGGATTCCTTGTCCCTATCATCAATCCTTGAAGGGTCTCTAGCTTTCGACAGTTTGGGATAGTGCTGCCCATGGCATTCTGTAGCTAAATTATGGCCTTAGCAATCGACATTTCGAGGTAATCCTGCCCATGGCACCTGAACTAGTACAAGGTGCTTACATGGCCCGTGTAGGATATTTAGATATCTTAGGAGATAGGCACCAAGGAGATAATATGTTGTTATGCATCTTGATAAATGCAAGTTTATCATCTTTTCTATGCATTAAAACAAACCTAACTCTTAGGATTTTGCTCCACAAATGGGTTTTTGGGGTGCATTTAGACATAAATTAGGTTAATCAAGCATTGCATTCTTTTTTTGTGTTTTTGACATCTTTATTTGAGTGTTAAGGTTAAACAGATATTCAAACCATCAAAACCCTAGCACTCAAGAAGGAAGAAAGTGAAGGAGAAGTCCAGATCAGCTGAACCCTAGCTAGATCCAGATCATACCAGCTAAACATCAATTCACATTGGTTAGGTTTAGCTCATTCCAGCTCCATCCAGCTCATATTAGCTGGATGGTAGCCCAAGATAGATCAACTTAGCTTACCCTACCTCAGCTGAGTTCAGATCCAACTCAACATGGTTGAATCTAGCTCTTCTTAGCTCCACTCAGTCCATAGGGAGCTCTAGCTAGCTCAACTAGGCTAACATCAGTCCACCTCAGCTCTAGCCAGCTCATAGTAGCTAAACTCTAAGCTTGCTGAGCTACTACTTGTCAACTAGTAGCTTAGCTAGCTCCAGAGTTCTCATCAGAGGCAGTTCCAGCTCAACCTAGCTCCAGCTAGGTTGAGGCTAGCTCGACTGAGCTCAACTAGCCAAGCTTGGCTGCTTGCATAAGAACTAAGTAGCCAAGCTCAGTAGTTGAGCTCCCCTTGAAGCTGCCTCAGTTGACCCAGCTCCAGCATAGCTTCCATCAGCTCCAGAGTCTTCTCTCCTAGCTCCTCCTTCATGAAACCCAAGCTCCTCTACCTCTACTTTACTAGCTAGCTCCACCTAAATATCCATGGCAGTCCACTCCACCTTAACCCTAACTAACCCTAACCTAACCCAATTCTTTTTCGCACCAACCCACCCTAACCACCACCCAAGACACTCCTTCATGTTGGTGCCAAAAAGCCCTAGACATCCCTTCATTTTGGCGCCAACATGAGCCTCCATCCAAGCCTTACACCTCACTCTATATGCTCATCTAAACCCTACACATAAACCCCCTTTAGAAACTCTGAAGTGGCATATAACATCCTACATCCTTCACCATATATCTACCACCTAAAAACACATCCTAACCCTCCATTTCCCCTCCAATCCAACTAACCCTAATACAACCACAATTGGTGCCAACCACCCACCTAACCTAATCCCCACTCACCTCTCTAAATGGTGCCAAATAACCTTAGCCCTCCTTCCCATAACCACCATACAACAACAACGTCCTAACCCTACACCTAATCCCATGCCACTTAACCCTACCACCTAAAACATTAACCCTTGTCCTCTCCTAGGGTTATCGCCAAAACACCTAGCACCCTCTCATTTGGTGCCAACCACCATCCACCCTAGGATCCCTTAACCAACATCAACAAGCCATCCTAGCCATCTATCCCTTAACCACCCTTAACCCCTTACCACATCTATAAGAGGCCAACACATGCCACCATTTTTTGTATCCTTGGTGCATATATTCTACCTACATTCCACCTATATCCAATGTCCAAGGAGGAAGAAGAAGAGGAAGAAGATCATGGGGACACCCTGTCTCCTTGGTGGGTTCAACCAAATCTTCTTCTTCCTTGTGTAGCCACCATACCAAGGAGGAAGGCCAGGCAAGAAGGACATCTAGAGGAGGAGGTTCTGAAGGTGGTCCATGCCACCTTAGGGATGAGTTCTTGGAGTGGCAAGCCATCCACTCTAGGAGCGAGAAGCACGCCCACCTAGGGTTTGCTTGCGGAGGATGTCCAAGAAGGAGAGTGGAAATCCTTTTAGTCTTGGGGCAACCAGGACTAGAGCAGGAGTTCCAAGCAGCATCATCACCATCATCAACATCTTCTAAGCTTTCTTTTACTTTTTGTTGTTTAGTTGCATAGTAGTTTAGTGCTAGATTTCAATTTGGGTGGAAATTACAAGTGGAGATTCTTTTCACTTGTGTGTTTTCCAACCCTGCTGTAAAACTCTTTTAATTAAGAAGCATTCTTCTACTTTTGGTTTAAAGGGCTTGTGATTATTTTGTGACTTACTTCTTCATTGCACTAGGCCTTTCGTGCTTAGGGTGAGTTGGAAGAAGTAAGGCACTAGTTGCCTTGAAATTTCCATAGCTTAAATTTCCGTCATTCTCTCTGCATTTGTTTTTGCCCTATTCAAAATCAAGAAAAATTTACATATTTCAAAACCCCTAAAAATAAAGAAGTTTATTTCCAAAAGATCAAGCGAGAATTTTAGTAAAAGCTTTCTTGCCTCTCTAGTGACGACTCGAATACTTACCTAAGTACTCGATTTTATACATTTAAAAGCGATCTAAATTTCGTGTTACGACTTAAAAACCCTCTTATACAAATCACACATTTTAGCAATCACTTTTTGGCACCATTGTCGGGGAGGCACATCTTAGATTTATCACTTTCTTCTTGCTTGATACGTGGATCTCATCCCCTTTTCTCTCTCTTTCTCTCGTGTGTGTAAGAGCTAGAGGAATCAAGTGGGATTTTTGGAAGAAGATCTTCAATTTCCTTTTCTTCCCGTAGAAATTTTGGTTGGTTCATCTTTCTAGTCACACCTAGCCATAAAAACTATCAAAACACATTAACCTTGGCTTTCGAGACTCAAACAATTAATTTAAGTGGTGTGGTTTCATTTAAAATCAATTGATTACCTATTTGCATCATTTAACACTTCACTTCAAGTGTTGTTCTGATTTTCGGGTCCAAACTTCTATCCGGACTTCAAAAATAAATTCCCAACATCACAGGCCTCCTAAAATCTTGAAATTTCACTAGCGATTCCAATTCAAATGAGGAAGATTAGTTCCAAATTTTAGAACAATTGGATCGGTATAGAATTTTTAAAAATTCGTGGACAGCAGAGGGATCATCTCCTCTAATCTTCTTATTTTGCTTCTGTCCATGAATTTTAGAAAATTTTATAGTCATCCAATTTTTATGAAATTTAGTTTCTGGAATCCTTGTGAAATTCCACAAATCACATGAAATCATCAAAATTTTCTGAGGTCTGTGGTGGTGTTGAAAAGTTCAAAATACCCATAGGTATCATTTCAGAACTTCGACACCAGCACAAAGAAAAATTCAAAACAAACATCAAACAAATTCCTAAAATCCTAAAAAAATCTTTTCTGGAATTCTTGTTTGATTTGCCTTAAAGTAGTGGTGTTGCTTGATTTGTTTGTACCGCTACTTAATATAGAAAGCCTAAAACAAATTCATTGATAGTAATTTTCTATCTTAGGGTCAATTGGATTACGATTTCTTTCCTTCCTTTTAGAGACCCACTTTAAAGGAAATTAATCTTCACCAATACAACTTGTTTTCCTCTGATTGTGGAGCTTGAAACTTGTTTGAAAACTTAAGAAGGAAACCCTAAAACACACTAACTTAAATCCAATTCTAAAAAGATAGAAATATATCAATTTGTGTGACAACTTGTTTGAAATTGGAACCACTCTCCAATTCCTGCACACACACTAAAAATTGAAATAACAGGGCAATACCCCAATCAACGCCCTCCACATTCTGTGTGCACTATAGTATCCTAGACTTAACTAAAATTGTAGCAATTTGACCCCTAAGCTTTCATCAACTTAGGCTTGCTATATAGGTCTTAAGTTTTCTTTAGTTAATACCAATTCTGTCATCTATATCTGGTGTCAGGCTGAGGGGCCATGTCAAGCGACCAGGCATGGGTTTGCACAAGCCCCTGGGGATTTTCCTAGGAAATGCTTGGGCCCAAAACTCCCCTTATGCAACTTGGCTAGATTTGTTGATAGAACAGGTATTCACTACTGAATTCTTATTTCCTAGGTAGATCAAGTGTTAGGTTAATTTTAAGGAGTCACATTTAAGATAGGTCTAGAATTTTGATTGTTTGAATTGCACACTTATCTCATCTATCTCTTCTCCTCCCCTCCCATTCTTCCATTTTCTATATGCACAGCCGATGGTCCCAAAATCCGCACTTGGAAGGACCAACTGATTTCTCGGTCCACTGCACCGCCCGTACTTATTTGTTTGATTCTTCTTCTTCCTCTACTAAAAATCAAGAGAAAATGGAAAAAGCCAAAAACTACAAAAAAATCACTAACCCATCATCTTCTAACTAGCAAAATGAAAACCCCAATTTTGAACTTGAAGTAGAGGTTCCCGAACCACATATTGAAATCCCGCAATTTGAATTCCCGTCCTAAAGGACAATGGAAATTTTTCAAAATTCCAACCCTTTCCTCATGGTAGTAACTCAACTCCAACAACTCCAGGCTAATAAAAAATAATTCACTAGGATAGTTACAAACCTAGCCAACAATAGACTACCCAATGCTGAACCAACTATTCTGTTGAGGGAATTTTATGATCCCTCCAACTATGAAGAAAGACCAGGGGTGGTCATCCTTGATGGAGAATTTGAAATTAAACCTGCAGTGCTACATCTTATTAAACATTTTCATTGCCTTCCTTGAGAAGACCCATTTAGCAACTTAGAGGAACAAATCATCCTTGCCCAAACCACCAAATCCTGAAATATTTCAGAAGATCTATGGCTAAGGCGGCTTTTCCCGCTTTCTTTGAAAGACAAGGCCGCTTATTGGTTTAGGACTATAGGAAAACCAATTACTACCTGGATGCAACTAAAAAGTGCATTTCTTAAAAAATATTTTCCAATTGGTTGCATTAATGCTATAGGTCATGCCATAACAATCTTCCAACAAAAATTCGGAGAACCCATGCATGAAGCATGGGAGAAATTTCAGGACTTGTTAAGAAGTTGCCACCATCATGAGGTGCCATTTTCGCAACTCGTGCAAATATTCTACCGTGGTCTTGATGACCAATTGAGGCGATTTGTTGATGCCTCATGTGGGGGAAATTTTTTAAATAAAGATGCTAACAGTACCTACAAACTTTTTGATGAAATGAGTGAACTCTTTCAACCATTCGTCCATGGACACTTTTAGTAGAAATGCCAAATCCTGTGTCAGTGTCCATGAAATAAGCACACAACAACTCTCTCTTCCGGGTACACAAGATGATTCGCAACTTTTTTGCACAAAGACTTGATCAAATGCAAATCAATCAAAAGAAAATGGAAGAATGGTTTAACTCGTGAATGCAAAACCCATTACCGACCAACCCTAACTCTCGCCTTTCTAATTCTGACACTAACCTGACTCTCCTCCGCTGGGAAAATTTACAACAAATTAACAACAACAGATTTCAAAATTTTGACTTTGCACCAAAATTTATTGGGACTTATGATAACTCTTCATCTTATGTCCCAGTAAATGAAAACATTTATGCTCTCCAAGATGACATTAGAAATAATTCCTCCAATTTTTATAATCCTACCTAGAGGAATAACCTGAATATCTCTTGGAAGAATCACAATCAGATTCCGCATTTCCAAAATCACGCATGAAATTTTGGGCAAAACCAACCTTCGTAGGCTGATATTAATACTCAATTAATGAAAACCCTACAAGGAATGCAAAAGCAAATGAACGACGTTACCTGTGCCATTTCTAATTTACAAAATCAAATCATGGTAACACTTGATCAAAGGCCAATGAGAAATTTACCTTCCCAACCTGTCCCAAACCCTAGAAATCAATAGAATCAATTTCAAAGCAGAAGCAATTCAGGACAACAAGGTCAACAACCAATCAATCTTGCACCTCAATTCCCACCTGGTTTTCAAAACCCACTACAAAATCAATGATTTCCACAAAGAAATAACCATACTGCTAATGCAGTCACAGTAAGAAGTGGAAAAACTACACATAATGCGGAACCCTTATGGGAAAATAAATCGAATCAAGAAAAAATTTTTCCCACCACCATTCACTCTTAGGAAACTGAAAATGGCACAACAACCTTTCCGCAAGCACTAAACTCCAAAAAAAAGAAACCCAGAAAAACTGAGCCAACCTAAGAACATTGACACTAATTATTTGGCCAAGTGGAAATCAACATCCCTCTCCTAGATGCAATTAAATACGTACCTACCTATGCAAAATTTTTGAAAGAAATTTGTACACCGAAAAGGCAGACCAAAAATCTAGGAAAGGTTGTCCTTTCTAAGACAATTAGCTCTATTGTTTAGAGCAAGCTTCCTCATAAGAGAAATGACCCAGGTGCTCCATTAATATCAGTTATCATCAATGACACTACTTTTGATCACGCCCTTTTAGACCTTCGTGCAACTATAAATCTCATCACTACTATCCTTTTCAATGAATTTCAGATCGGTGAACTTAAACCTGTGAAGGTCACCCTTCAACTAGCTGACCGATCTGTTATTCATCCAAAAGGGATTGTAGAAAATGTTATAGTTCAGGTACAAAATTGTCTCTTTGCAATAGACATTTACGTCCTTGACATCGATGTACATGAAGCACTAAAAAATGCACCCATCATTCTCGGAAGACCCTTCCTTGCCACCGCAAAAGCTAATATAAACTGCAATTCCAGTAAAATGGACATCACTTTCTGTGGTCAGACACTCACTCTAGACATTTTTAGGGTTTCCAACAGATTGCACGAGCCAGATTTCTTCGATGACTTAGATTCTGAAACCTCTAATCTTGTCAAGGAATTACTTTCCATAAATATGTGTTTTGCTATCAATACTTTGCCTGAGCAGTAGGAATCGTCTAACCCACCACCACCCACCACATCAGATTTCAACCTAACTTCTAACCCTATTTCGGAACTCGACCTGCAATTAGACTTGAAACCCTTGCCGGATTCTTTAAAATATGTATTTTTGGGCCCCAATGATACAAAACCACTTACTATTAATTCCAAACTATCAAGGTTACAAGAGGAAAAACTACTCCAAGTTATAAATAAATATCAAAAAGCAATCGGTTGGGCTTTAAATGATTTAAAGGGTAACGATGCATCCTATTGCACTCACCATATTTATCTCAAGGACGATTCTAGACCTTCTCGCCAACCTCAACCTCGTTTAAACCCAACTATGCAGGAGGTTGTAAAATAGGAAATCATTAAATGGCTTGATACGGGAATTATTTGCCCTATCTCTGACAGCCAATGGGTTAGCCCTACACAAGTAGTACCTAAGAAGCTGGCCTCACTGCTATTACTAATACAAGGGTGAAGAAATTCCCACTAGGACTACTTCGTAGCGTGTCTGTATTGATTACAAAAAATTAAATACCGCCACCAAGAAAGATCATTTTCTGCTCCCATTTATTGATCAAATTTTGGAGCAGCTAGCCAGACAAGATTATTATTATTTCCTCGATGAATATTCTGGTTACAATCAAGTTGCAGTCCACCGTGAGGACAAGGGAAAGATGACTTTCACCTGCCCCTTTAGAACCTTTGCTTTTTGAAGAATGCCATTTGGATTGTGTAATGCACCCGCGACTTTTCAACGGTGCATGCTAGTAATCTTTTTTGATCTGGTGGGTGATTGCGTGGAGGTATTTATGGATGATTTTTTCATTTTTGGAGATTCTTTTGATCATTGCCTCTGGAATTTAGAAAGAACTCTTCAAAAATGCATTGAGGTTAAGCTTGTTCTTAGTTGGGAAAAAAGCCACTTTATGGTCCAAGAAGGTATAGTCTTGGGCCATGTCATTTCTGGAAAGGGAATCTTGATAGATAAGGCAAAAGTAGATACAATCTCTAAACTCCCTCTGGCCAGTTTGGTGAAACAAATATGATCCTTTTTGGGGCATGTGGGATTCTACTAATGATTTATAAAAGATTTCTCCAGAATCTCTCGACCTTTAACTGATCTCTTAACGAAAGACCAACCTTTTGATTTTGATCACTGTTTCTTGGAGAGTTTTAATGTGTTGAAACAAGCGATTATTGAGGCACCCATTTGCAAGCTCTCGATTGGGCTCATCCTTTTGAGCTCATGACAGATGCCTCATACTTTATAGTAGGAGTTGTCTTTGGGCAATGAATCAACAAGAAACCCGTTGTGATTTATTAAGCTAGTAAAACCCTTGATGAAACACAACAGAATTATACTGTTATCGAAAAATAACTTTTTGCGATCATGTTTGACCTCGAAAAATTTCGTTCATATCTGTTAGGGTCACACATCACCATTTGCATTGATCACTCGACCTTGAAATACTTGTTGAATAAAAAGGATGTGAAACCCCGCCTAATTCGATGGATTTTATTGTTACAAGAATTTGATTTGGAAATCAAAGATAAAGCAGGTTCACAAAATGTCATGGCCGATCACCTTTCAAGACTTAACACTAGTGATGTTTTGACCCAAACAGATATCTTTCCCGATGAAATGCTCCTAACCATAAAATCCCTCCCTTGGTATGCTGATTGTGCTAATTATCTTGGCACTGGAAGATTCCCTTCTAACTGGCCTAAATACAAAAGGGATAAGTTCTTTACCGAGATTAAATTTTACTTTTGGGAAGACCCCGATCTATTCTGCATCTGTGCTAACCAAGTCATTCAGTGGTGTGTTCCCAATTTAGAAACACATGACATTCTGAACCACTGCCACTCAATGGCTTGCGGTGGACATTTTCCAAGAAGGAAAATGGTGGCTAAGGTTTTAATGACGGATTCTATTGGCCAAGCATACACAAAGATGCTCATGAATTTTCTCAAGTCTGTGTGTGTTGCCAGAGCATCGGCAACATGAACTCTTAGGCTATGATGCCCCTCACCCCAATTTTGGAAGTTGAAATCTTTGATGTGTGGGGCATCGATTTCATGGGACCGTTTGACACCGCTTTTAGGTACCAGTACATCCTAGTCGCTGTCGACTATGTTTCAAAATGGATTGAAGCGGTACCCACACGCACTAATGATCATCGGGTTGTCCTGGATTTTATTAAGAAAAACATTTTTTGGCATTTCGATGTTCCCAAGGCCATTATTAGTGACAGAGGATCACATTTCACACATTCTCAATTCTGTCGACTTCTTTCTAAATATGGGGTGAACCATAAAATTTGCACCCCATATCACCCTCAAACTAATGGCCAGGCTGAAGTCTCCAATCAGGAGATTAAAAATATTTTGCAAAAGATGGTTAAGCCCGGCTGAAAGGATTGGTTGCTAAAACTTGAAGACGGATTATGTGCTTACTGTACTACGTTCAAAACCTCAATCGGCATGTCACCTTTTCGCCTTATTTTCGGAAAGGCATGCCACCTCCCGGTTGAACTCGAACACAAGGCTTATTTGGTGATCAAAGAATTTAATTACAATTTGGATGTAGCTGGTAAACATAGGAAATTACAATTAACTGAGCTTGAAGAAATTCGCAACTTAGCTTATGACAATGCATGCATTTATGAAGACCGAACCAAGAAATTTCATGATAATTTCATTGTTCGGAAAACTTTTGAACCTACACAACATGTGTGGCTTTTTGAGGTGGGGTTACGCTTATTTCCTGGTAAATTAAAATCTAAATGGACCGGTCCTTACATTGTAGTTCAATCTTTTCCTCACTGTGCCTTTGAAATTTTGGACCCAAAAAATAACACTACTTTCAAGGTCAACGGTCAATGACTTAAGCCCTATCTTGATAACAAGCCTAATGCAAAATCTGATTCTCAAGAGCTCAACGAACCACCAAATACTTAATGACTTCACGCCCGACTGAATAGCGTAAAAGATAGCACTGGATGAGAGGTAACCCATCATTTTTCCTGCTTTCCTTTTCTCTTTCTTTTTCTAGGTTTTGACCATCCTAAATCAGACCACCTTTCCCTAAGGTAACCCCTTTTCCCTCCTGATGAGTAAGGACATTGCATATCATATGCATGGGGGGGTGTTTTTAAATTTTCACAATCGATTTAGGATTTTTAAAACCTAAAAGTACGTAATTTTCTTATTTTTGTTTTCTGCTTGCATACACAAAAAAAATAAAAATGTTGAAAACTTTTTGAGGAAAATTTTGAAATTGGGACTAAGGTTGAAAACTCACTTTTGGTACAATGGGATTTAATCTTTAACAACTAGGGATGAGGATACGGATCTGATCATTAGAATTTCAGGGTCTATCTTTAGACTAGATCAGATATCCTTCTCTAAAATTTCACCTGAACTCATGATAGTTCAGGTGACTTGATCCTCTTTTGTAATATGGAAAGTTTCTAGCTTAGTTTTTGATTCAAAACTTGCATTTCATGCAAAACTTACTATGCCAAATTTCACACACAAGCCAACACCTAAAAACTACTAAAAATTAGAAAAACCCCCATGTTTGGCCTTAGTAAAAGTCTGAAGTAGATCATTGGTTTGAGTTCCCACCATCGAGGAGGAAAATGCCTCCTTTGAGGATGCGATGTCAACATGTTACCACCTCGGTGCTGCTCAATTTCTATATTTCATATCTTTAAATGGATCATTAAAGCGCATTTTTGTAGCTCAAGTGTCTTAGATGGTGCTCTACTTATAGTGTCAGAGCAAGAGCTTGAGTTTGCTTGGAGCACCTCTTTGCACCGCATTGTGTTTTGAGGTTGTGAGCTCCTGGGTGATGTCATGGATAGTGCTATCTCGAAGTACTGGTGCTGGAGCCCCCTCAAGGTTTGGTAACGGGAATGATGATCCTGACACATCTGTTGTAAGACTAAGCTAAAAATAAGCATGGGGAGAGAGAAAAAAAGTTTTAAACCAAAAAGATGCCCTTCTAAATGTTGGCTTTTCACAAGCACAGACACAAATTTTTAAGGGTTATTGCAAGTTGTGAATCAGATTCAAGAGCCAGAAAAATCTTTAAAACAAAAACGTCAAGTCATTTGAATTAACAAGGGATTAATCTGTGAATTTTTTTGGCGGATATATTGATCCTATTTTTGTCTAATTTTTGTATCCAAAAATAAGTCCTGATTTTATCCTTAACAAATCCCGTACCTCCAGCATTTGCATCAACCGATGTCCTATAATCCCTTTCTCCTTAGAAGTCGAAAAAATTAGATTTCCTCATAACTCCATTTTGTAAAAAATTAAAGTTTTGCTAAGAGACTAGTAAAGGTAACCATGGGGGGTGTGATAAACGCCAGTTTATCATCTTTGTTATGCATTAAAACAAACCTAGCTCTTAGGATTTTGCTCCGCAAATGGATTTTTTGGGTGCATTTAGATGAAAATTAGGTTGATCATGCATTGCATTCTTTTTTTGTGTTTTTGACATCTTTACTTGAGTGTTAAGGCTAAGCAGATATTCAAACCATAAAAACCCTAGCACACAAGAAGGAAGAAAGTGAAGGAGAAGTCCAGATCAACTGAACCCTAGTTGGATCCAACTCATACCAACTAAACATTAGTTCACATTAGTTCCGTTTAGCTCATTCTAGCTCCATCCAGCTCATATTAGCTGGATGGTAGCTCAAGAGAGCTCAACTTAGCTTACGTTACATTAGTTGAGCTCAGATCCAATGCAACTTGGTTGAATCTAGCTCATCCTAGCTCCACTCAGTCCATAGGGAGCTCTAGCTAGCTTAACTAGGTTGACATTAGTCCACCTCAGCTCAAGCTCAGCTCACCTCAGCTCCAACCAGCTCATAGTAGCTAAACTCTAAGCTAGTCAAGCTACTACTTGTCAACTAGTAGCTTTGCTAGCTCTGGAGTTCTCATCAGAGGCAGTTCCAGCTCAACCTAGCTCCCGCTTGGTTGAGGCCAACTCAACTGAGCTCAACTACACAAGCTTGGCTACTTGCATAAGAACTAAGTAGCTGAGCTCAGTAGTTGAACTCCCCTTGAAGCTGCCTCAGCAGACCCAGCTCAAGCATAGCTTCCATTAGCTCCAGAGACTTCTCTCCCAGCTCCTCCTTCATGAAACCCTAGCTCCTCCATCTCTACTTTTCTAGCTAGCTCCACCTAAAAATCCATGGCCATCTACTCCTCCACCTTAACCCTAACTAACCCTAACCTAACCCAATTAATTTTGGTGCCAACCCACCATAACCACCACCCTAGACACCCCTTCATGTTGGTGCCAAAAAGCTCTAGACATCCCTTCATTTTGGCACCAACATGAGCTTCCATCCTAACCATACACCTCACTCTATATGCTCATCTAAACCTTACACACAATGCCCCTCTAGAAACCCTAAAGTGGCGCCACCTAACCCCTCTTCTAACCCACCTAAAATGGCACCAACTCACCTAAACCTAACCTCCATGCAACCCTTCATGTGGCAACAAACACCCTACACCCTCCACCATATAACTACCACCTAAAAACACATCCTAACCCTCCATTTCCCCTCCTAGCCACCTAACCCTAACACCACCACAATTGGCACCAACCACCCACCTAGCCTAACCCCCACACACCTCGCTACATGGCGCCAAATAACCTTAGCCCTCATTCCCATAACCACCATGCAACAACAACATCCAAACCCTACACCTAATCCCATGCCACTTAACCCTACCACCTAAAACCCTAACCCTAGTCCTCTCCTAGGGTTGGCACCAAAACACCTAGCACCCTCTCATTTGGCACCAACCACCATCCACCCTAGCATCCCTTGACCACCACCAACAAGCCATCCTAGCCATCTATCCCTTAACCACCCATAACCCCTTACCACATCTATAAAATATCAACACATACAGCCATTTTTCGTATCCTTGGTGCATATATTCTACCTACATTCCACCTATATCTAATGACCAAGGAGGAAGAAGAAGAGGAAGAAGATCAAGGGGACACCCTGTCTCCTTGGTGGCTTCAACCAAATGTTCTTCTTCCTTGTGTTGCCACCATACCAAGGAGGAAGGCCAGGCAAGAAGGACATCCAGAGGAAGAGGTTCTAAAAGTGGTCCATGCCACCTTAGGGATGAGTTCTTGTAGTGGCAAGCTATCCACTCTAGGAGGGAGAAGCACGCCCACCTTGGGTTTGCTTGTGGAGGACGTCTAGGAAGGAGAGATAAAATCTTTTTAGTCCTAGGGCAACCAGGACTGGCGTTGGAGTTCCAAGCAGCACCATCACCATCATCAACATCTTCTAAGCTTTCTTCTACTTTTTGTTGTTTAGTTGCATAGTAGTTTAGTGCTAGATTTCAATTTGGGTGGTAATTACAAGTGGAGATTCTTTTCAACTGTGAGTTTTCCAACCCCGTTGTAAAACTCTTTTAATTAAGAAGCATTCTTCTACTTTTGGTTTAAAAGGCTTGTGATTATTTTGTGACTTACTTCTTCATTCCACTACGCCTTTCATGCTTAGGGTGAGTTGGAAGAAGTAAGGCACTAGTTGCCTTGCAATTTCCATAGCTTAAATTTTTGTCATTCTCTTCGTATTTGTTTTTGCCCTATTCAAAATCAAGAAAAATTTACATATTTCAAAACCCCTAAAAAAAAGGAAGTTGATTTCCAATGGATCAAGTGAGAATTTTGGTAAAAGCTTTCTTTCCTCTTTAGGGATGACCCAATACTTACCTAAGTACTAGAATTTTAAAAATTTAAAAGTGATCTAAATTGCATGTTACAACGACTTAAAAACCCACTTTTACAAATCATGCATTTTAGCGATCACATCTTTGACTGAAGTATTTTTCATTCCACCTCTTCTTGCCGAGAACTCATCCAATCAACTTGTGCCTTCGAGTCACTCCTAAGCTAGATCTTCGGGAAAACCTTTTTCACAACAGAATATTTTTGGCATTATTTCTTCATTAAGCACACTGAACCAGACTGGTGTGTGATTTTTGAGTGTCTAGGTTACCAAGTCCTGCAAACCAAAGGGTAGGCAACGAGATTGAATAGTCCCTAAGCCTTAGACTTAATACATCAGCTTCACACTTTCCTCAACCTCATGAGGATTAATTCGGATCTTAACAAATATGCGAGTGTTTAAACCATAAGATACACCCAAGAGGCCTAAGGTCAGTACTCTTACTTATCTCCTTGTCTCAAGCACTTCAAAACTTAATCATTGTTTTGATTTGGTCTAGAACTTAAGTAGATCACATAATCAATTCTATGACTATCAAATTTTCTTTCTAATTTTGCTCCTTTTGACATTTTGTATTTCCTCCTTTTTCCCTCCTCAAGAAAGATTTTTCAATCTATTCTCAAAATTTTCCTCCCCTTTCTCCATTTTTTTTTTCAAATATGTATTTTTTGTGAGAATCCCTTAGAGAACTGAATTTCCATTTGTTTTGCACGTTAACAACCCCCCATGCCTAAGTTTTGCAATGTCTTAATCGTAAAGCAGGTGGATACGAATTCAGATTAGTTCAAAGATTAGAATAGGTTCAAAGGGTGGGTGAACGGGTTAGGATGTCTATTGCCAAAAATTTCAAGCTTTGATATAAGTATCAAAGGTGGAGTCGGTTGTTCTAAAGTTAAACCTTAAAGTGCAATAGGCTTGTAGCTCAAAGATGAATCAGAAGGGTCTTGGATTTTTGGAATGACGGGTTGCCTCTCGTTAGGCACTAAATTTAATGCCTTCAACCTAGTAGAAGGTGGTCAAGGAGTGGTTAGATTAGAGGAATTTTGTAGAAGAAGCACCTTGATGAGTAGCCTGGTTGGTCCAACCAGGTGCTTGCTTAAATCAATAGGTTGATGATGCAGACCAAACCTAATCAGTTTGGTGGGTTAATGAATGTGAATCAATAGGTGTGGACCCACCATTTGCTTTTTGGCTTGAATAGATGTGGAGATACGAATCTAGAGTTTGGCTAAATTGGCTCAGCATGATCAGAGTAGGGGTCCTCAAATGTTAATGTATATGTGAAAATTGTAGGAACCCTACTGGTGGGATCAGAGAGGGACAGAATGTGGTTGTTGGTTTGATCAATGTCCGCTTCCTAGTCAAATTATGGTGGAGAATCATATGTAACTAGATCAGAAAGAGGTAAGTCAGAATAGATATTGATTTCAATGACATGTTGGGGTTGGGATTGGGTTTTGAGAGGCTTTGTAGGAGGCGTGGCTGCTTTGAGTTCTAAATCATTGGCCTCAGAATCAGAATCAAATAACGGATCATGGATACTGAGGTAGTAAATTGGCTCATAGCCATTTGGAAACAATGGTTCTTCGAAATCAGTGTATGGTTCGAAATCATTGGAGAATTTGCGACAATTAGTTTTTGGACTTGATTCAAGATCGAGATTTCCACCACTAAGCAAATCATGATGCATGGAGTTATCAACTTGACTTTGGTCTATCCTAGTATCAAATCCTAAGCTCAAAGAGGTGTCCTTATTAGGCATAGGCTTTGGTTCTGGGCACCTAGAATTGATCCAATCAAATCCCAATTCTTCCAACTCCTCTGATTCTATATCGTAAATTGATTCTGTGTCATAAATCTGTGTGACTTTCGAAAAATCAATTTTTTCTTTTGAGGAGTCTGAAGAGGTATAATCGTCAAATATAGGCCTAAAATCATAATTCAGATATAAAATCTGGTTCTCATCACATTGGGCTTCATGATCATTCCAAAGAGTCTTAGATCTGGATTCTAAGTCAGAGGTAGGAATTAGGTTACTAGAATTTGGACTTGGTTCTACTAGGATGTTAGAATCACTTTCAAGGAATGTCATAACAGGATAAGGTGTGGGAGTTATATCCTTGACATGTTCCGAGTCTATTTCATCATAGGTGTTTGAAAAACCTAGGCATAATGGACTAGCTTCATAGCTGCCTATGGCTGGCTCATGATCGGGAACACCTGTAACAGGATCCACCCACCCCACATCAAGATCAAGTATGTCATTATGCACAAAATCTAAATCTGGTTCCATTTTGGTTGGGGGTCCCTAGCAACCTCTACTTTCGAACCCGGGCTCTGGGAAATCACATTGATCAATTTCTAAGTGGTGATATGGGTATTTCTGATGATGGCTTGTTTCAACAGATTTAACATATTTCCATGTTTCTCAATGTTACCTTGGTGTATCTCCCAAAGTGGTGGATTTGTAAAACATTGTAAGCCTCTGTGCTATTAAATTCCCACAATTCACTGAATTCTGATATGAGGGCATCCCGGGTTGAAACATTTATCATTTATGTCAACATCAGATGGGCACGGTTCACAATGAAGGCTGTTGTTTCTGATACATTAACCTGAATGCTTTTAAAGGGATCTGAGGTTTTATAATGCTCGTCATGATGATTAAGAGTAGCCTCGATCATTTTCTCTTTCATGCTCATACAAGATTCAGGTGTCTTGAACACTCTTCCTATGTTGTTAGGTTGCATTTCCAAATCAAGTGGTGGATCAAGATGAAGAATCAAATTTAGGTCCAGATTGATTAGATCAAATTAGATCAGATTTTCCCCAAAAAATCAACTCTAATGGAGGCCTCTAGGTCAGACCTAGGGACCTTTCCTCTGTGTGTACACTATAGAATAGATGAGGGACTCAATGTGTATTGGACCCAATCAAGGCACCCAAAAATTTTTGATGGCTAAGGCTATTTCAAGGCAGATGATACCTTTGTATCAAATATCCACACACTTGAGAATTACTTGGGCAGCCAGGAAGGGAGAGTTCCGTAAAGACCCCTAGACAGCAGAGCATCCCCATGAGTTACAGGGTTTCCCCCACCCAACCTTCCTTGTCTCTGAGAATTCAAATAGACCAGAATGTATGAATGGAGACCTAAGTCTACTAATTTTAGCCCTAATTTGTGCCTTGAATTTCACTTGATTTAAAAGTTATATTAATTTGTGACCTAATTTAGAGATTGGTTGATCCATAAAGTTGACCAACTTCACCTAACCTATCATAAGGTTGAAGATGAAATTTGGGTCAAGACCCAAATCACGCTGAATTGATTCTCAGGCTATTAGGTAAAAAAATTTTAAGATATAAGTGAATTTAGAGCCTTAATTTTAGGGTTCACTTTGATAGATCAGTTCAGACAAGGGATTGGGTGGGTCATAATTACTGGAAGATCAATTTCATTTATTGTAGGAAAATGTGTACTAACACTTCAAAACTCTAATGTGGAAACCCTAATTGGCTCTATTTCCAAGTCCAATTTGATTTCAAATATAATACCTTAGATTCAAACAAGAAAGTGAGTAGTCTAAGATGTTGAGAAATTTTAGCACAAATCCCTAATAGGTATAGGAAATCAGGATAGGGAATCTCTAACCAAATCGTCTCAACTTCAATCAGATATCAACAAATCTCACAAATCAGGAAACTCTTTGCCTTTAAATGATAATTACTAAGAAAATAAGGCAAGTGGATCCTAATTGATTTTGTTTTCTTCTTCTCATTCCCAAGATTAAGAGATGATTAGGGAAAAAGAGGGATTTTACCTACCCCTGGAGTGGTTGATTATGTAGAAGATCATCTCGTGATGTACCTCGCAAAACATAGCAAAGAAGATAGGGTAAGTTAGAAATCAGCTTAATCAAACAAGAATGACTATTGGTGAATTATGCGTTACTCCCCAGCAATGGTGCCAAAATGTTGAATGCTTGAAAGTCATCGTAGTTAGGAAAATATCACATCGTAGTATAGCGATGAAGATCAACAAGATTTAAATTTATAAGTGCTCGAAAATAAAATTAGTGTTCGAGGTCGTTCGTAGAGAGTAAATATGAAATTCACACACTAGTCATAATTATAAACAATGAGCACAATAATTCACAATAAGATATGCATTGAATATCAATCAAAAATATATTCAACAATAGCAATCGTACCTCAGAAATCAATGGGATAAAATAAAGAATTTAAAACCAAAAAATAGTGATTTGAATCACCAATTTATTCCCAAAATTAAACACATATCCCAAGGATACCAATATCTCAATATTTCAAACCAATTCAAATGTTTCAATAGTGTTTCCAACCACTAATCCACGTCAGCTCTGAAGCCAATGCCTCCACAGTGATCAGAACCAAGCCTAAGTTAGACGTTAGACCCTAACGTTAGATGACTTAACTTCATGAAGCGTAGCAGCACACCACTCAGAAATTTGCTAAGTGTCTGATTACGCAGTAATCATAGGTCATAATTGAGCTAAATTAGGCTAGGACTTAGCGTAAGTTTGGGTTATTCATGCATGCATAAGCATTACCTACATCTTTACTGCTTTGCTTTAGCTATGCATAAAATAATGTTATAATGTGCTGATTAAGCACATTATGTCGATTGCAGGCAATAAGCTGATCAAAAGCTGGACCTGGAGCTGGATCTGAAGCTGGATAAAGAATAATGGGTGTTGCAGCAGAGCTGGAGCAGAAGGCTTAGATTAGATGTAGGAATAATGATGTAAGGGAGTCAAGGTTTGCTATTCTATTAAGTAGGAATAAAGTAGTAAAATGTGAAGAGCCTAGGTCCATCCTAGCCCTAGGAGAGCCTAAAGACTTCCCCCAAGACTTAGCCACCCTTAGATTAGGTCACAGCACCTTAGGAAGGCCCAAAACCCTAGTTCCAACCCTTATCTGGACGTTGCTAAGGGTTCTGGATGTCCTATAACTTATCTGGACGTCCAGATAAGTTATAGGACATCCAGAACCCTTAGCCAACTACCGCACACCTCAAACCCACTTCTGTAGTGTTATTGGATGTCCAGACACTTTGTCAGACGTCAAATTTCTGTAGAATAGCCAAAACAGAACCTAGAATTCCCCCTGACTCAGATTGGACCTCCAGAACTAAAGTCTGAACTTTTCATTTTTGAGTATAAGTCGTCTGATCATGTTTTTGGATGTCTAGAACTAGTCTCTAGTTCCTGTTTTGAGATTCAAGCCTTCATCTTGGATTTCTAGCTCCCTAGACCTAATCCCAACCCCATAGGAACCTAAATTAAGGTGTCCTAACCATATTACATCACCTCTAGACCTACCTAAGGACCTAATTAGGTCTTCACCAAACCCAATTAACTTAGATCAAAGTCAATTACCATCACTTAAGTCAATTGGACTCATTGAGTCCAATTGAGCTCAAATCTCAACCCACACAAGTTCAATTGGACTTAGTGAGAGTCCAATTGACCTAAACCCAACCTAATTTAGTTATTTCACTCTCAATTTGGTTCGCACTCATTCAATTAAACTTATGTTAAGTTTGATTGCAATTACCCCTTAGCAATTAGGGTTTGCAACCCTAATTCATGGTATACACCTACCCAAACACCTTAGGACCTAACCTAGACCTCTTAGGCACCTAGGGCACGACCACACACACACACACACACACAGACACACCCATTCACACAAACACACTTCTCTAGAGTTCTCTAGAACTCTCTTGAAGTGGTGCCAACTCTTGGTTGTCAAATTTAGCAACCAAGAGGCATTCAATTCTTAGATCCACAAATGGTTGATCTAAGAAACCACCTCTATCTCTCATGGCCGGCCACTCTTGGACACTCTCTAGAGAGTTCCACACTTCTCTAGAGAGACTCCATTAGATCTATAAAAAGACCTAAGGGGTGGCCGTTTTCATCCATCCACTTTTGGCCATACATGTTTGGCTCCATCCACCTCCACTTAGGCTAGCCACTACCATCACCACTCCATCTCCATGAGATAAGCACCACCATGAAGGACACCACACCAGGATTCTGGATCACTCCTCCAACCTCTCTCCAATGGCTAACCTAAGCTCCATTGGTCGCCCCTCATTCTCCTCTCAACCACTCCAAGGCCATCGGAGCCCACCTCTAAATGCCCACAATTTCTGATAGATTAGTAGCTAGCTCTTTAAATTTACTGCTTAGTAGTGTAGTCCTTATTCTCCCCCAATGATGCATGCAAAATCCCCCCATAGATTCTTGTAAGCGATCATTTTTTGGTAGTTGGATTTACATTTTTAAGCATTCCTGTACAAGCTTTCCTCTACGTTTCAGGTTGCAAACACTTCTCCAAATGAATGAGTGAAAGATATATTTTTATCTTTATCTCTATGTTTTGAAATCACCATGAGCTTATTGGTTGGCATCCTTTTTGCATGATTCAAGTTGCCTATTTTTCACTTAAATTTCGCAACAAGAATGTCATTTCCGGAAAATATAGAAAATCTAACTATAGATGCATTTTCTGTAAACAACCACCACCTCACTAGAATTGTGCACATAGAAACTCACACTTTCACCTTTGTGATCTATTTAACACATGCGCATGTAATTAGGGTTCATAATAGAAGTGGTGAAATCTTAATCCGAGGACTGGAAACCAACGTGCGATTTTAAACAAAGTAGAGTGGTAAAAGATTGAATTCAAAAGTAAAACAAACGCCTCCCGGAGACGAACGACTGGGACTCAAAGTCTTGTTATCTTTAGAAAATAATTTTTTTGTTTGTTCGTATTGAGCACTATACTACGACACTTTTCCTATCAAAACACGCTTTAGGACTATCCAACAAATGGCACCGTTGCCGGGGAGGCAACATCGTTTTCTGTAATTTTGATCTTTTAATATATCACTGACAATTTTGCCACTACTTTGTTTTAGGATGTGCAGGAAAAATGGAAGAAGAATGGGATCTACGCACACAACAAGCACGGAAAACAAATCCAGGTTTACATCATCTTCTCTTAGATTAGGTTTCCTTTTGAATCCTAGGAGTGGATTTACTTTCTGCAATTTCTTTTGAAAGAAAAAGAGAAAAAAAATTATTCATTTTAGTGAAAAAACAGAAGAATTTTTTTTTTTTCAAAAATATCTAGATTAGGTTTCTTTTTGAATCCTAGTGTAGCTTGAAAAAGCAAAAAGAAAGAAAAAAATATATATTCGACAAAATCCCTTGAAAAAATAAAAAAATTCTCTTGAAAAGAAAAAAAAATTTGCAAAAGTTTTAAAAAAAAAACATTTTTGGTGGAAAGTTTGGATTTCAAACTAAAACACTTTTTAAAAGCTTTTACACCATTCTTTAATTTCCCGCCAGATTTCAAAGTTTGATTTAAAAATTCGATTACTGAAAAATTAGTAACTAAAAAATTCTGAAATTTGGGCTAGACTTTCACTTTCAAACCATCTTTCAAAAGGCACCATTATTTTAAAAAATTCCAAGCATACAATTTTTAAAAATTCGCAAAGTGCAAGGGGGTCGGACTGACCAAGATTCAAAATTTTTCAAATTTCAAAAAGAAATTTCGAGCAATCCACAAATCTGTTTTGACTAAACATGGTGGGGTTTGAAAGCTGATCTCTTTGGATTTATTTTTCATATTTTTCCTAAATTTTTTAAGGTCAATTGATACTGTTTCAAAGCAAAAACTCGACCAGGGTTCAGAATTCCTGATCTGACCCCTGACATTTAAAAATTGGTACAAATTCGGTTGAAATAGTAAAAATTCTAAAAAAATATTCTTTGAAATGATAATTGAAAAGGGAATCTACTCACCAAATTTCAAGTTAATTTGATTCCAATTGTTGTCAGGGAACGAATTTTATTTTTGTGGTCTGTTGAAACATAACAAAACCCTAGAAGTGCATGAACCTTAGGGCAAAATCTTTAGGGTTACAATTTAGAGACCACACTTGGGCTAACCTAGAGTTAGTCAAGTCTAGCACTTAGCCGGTAAGCTTGGTAACCTTGTGGGGCACTCACTAAAAGAAAACCACAACTGAAGAAAACGAGCAAAAATCAATTTTAAACATGAAATAAAACCCGAATTTGTTGTCATACTACTGGGTGTTTTCAACCTCTTGGCTGGGTTAGCCAAGAGGCGAGAATCGCTTTCAGTTGGTTGTACAACGAATTTTCTCAAGAATTCAAACCTAAAATGAAAAATCTAGTCATCTGATTCATAAGGACCGCGTGATTGACAGGGCCTTAGCCTTGTCTGGCTTGGCTACACCAACCCAGGGGTTGGGTGGTGTATGCGAGGAAGGAGGTCACTTAGACCTCACTTGGTTGGACCTTGGGAGCCACTCCTTTTTTTTCTGGCGAGCCACCTTGTCAGGATGGACTTCCCCCCCCACTTCATCGACTCCCATAACCTCAATGGCTAATCCTGGACTTGGACCTAGACCGGGTCAGGATATCAAGAATCTGGACCCGATGGCTCGTATGGAAGCCTGGGTAGTCAAATCCGAGGAGCGGCATTGGCAGAGCATGGATCGCATTCTGATGGTGCTGGACAGGATGCAGCACCTGCCACGAGGAGAACAACTATGGGATTTCTATGATCCAGCCGCACAAATAGTCTCACCTTTTGTCAGAATTCCCACAGGTGGAGACACGTTTGAGCTCAAGCCCAATGTGATTGGGTTGATCAGCACTCACTTCTATGGGAACCCAAGCGAAGATTAGTTCCAGTACCTTGAGGACCTGAGTCGACTCGCTAAAATGATTCGATCCAGGAATATCGATCTTGGGATTGTTCTAATGAAGCTTTTCCCATTTTCTCTGAGGGACAAAGCTTCATACTGGTTTAAGACCATTTGGAAGCCAATTGGAACCTGGCTGGAATTACGACAAGAATTCCTGCAAAAGTTCTTCCCAATCGGTTGAACAACGCGATGCTGCACGCAATCATGACTTTCTCCCAAGGTGTTGGGGAGAAGTTACATGAAACCTGGGACAGATTTCACGACCTTCTCTGAAAATGCCCACACCATGGTATACCTAGATGGCACCTGGCTCAGATCTTTTACCATGGGCTGTATGACACACATCGGTATCTGGCCGATGCATCTAGTGGCAGAAATTTCCTCGCAAAAGATGAGAACAACGCATTTGAGTTGTTCAAATCTTTAGTGGAGGACTCTATGAATGCCGCATCCATGAACCAGTTCCAGCGGCCTAGTTAGCAACGGGTTGTTGTCCACAAGGTTCACACCGAGTCTATTCGAGCCAACATGGATATCATCGTCAAGCAGCTGGATAGGATAAACCTGATTGAGATGAAGATTGACTAGATTAGTTAGGGTCAATCTGACATGAACTCTGCCGCCTCAAGACCCTCCTATGAACCTCGAGCTTTGCCTGCTCGAGTTAATCTACTCGCTTGGGATGCATCTTCTCCTTATTTACAAGATCCCACATATCAGGATCCCGTAAACAATCCAGATCTGGCACCTTACTACTAGGGTTACGTATCACCTGCAGATTATAATGCGTATCCCCTTGACGGATATACATCTCTTTCATCTTTGGTCTATGAGGACGTCAGTGTTATCCAAGGATACAGTCGTAATAACCCGTATTCAAAGACGTATAACCCTTGTTGGTGCCAGCATTCGAAGTTCTCCTGGTCTGGGAATTCACAGAGACCACATCAAGATCCACACTACCAGACCATGCAATACGAGAATGTGCAAAACACGTACCTTAGGCAGCAGCCATTCCCATCTCAACAGCAGCAACCCCGTTCTTTATACCAACCACTGCACCAAGCTGCTAGTCACCCTCCAAAGTGGGCTGACCCTTTGGAGGCACTGAAAGAAGAGCTGCAAGAATCAATAAGGAAATCTACACAAGATAGCTTGCAGATTATGAAGACGATGGCTAATCAGATACAGACTATACAGAACACGCAAAACCAGCTGTTGCAGGAGCATAGGACTCAGGGAGCGTTTCCTTCCCAACCCATCCCGAATCCTCGATATGTGTAGAACCATGGTGCCCCACCTAGGTTTCTGGCATACGCCATACTACAGGTGCCTCCTGCACCACCCAATTACGCGCAAGTCCAGCTGCCTTTGCAGAACCCTACATATTCTGCCCCTTCTGCTCCCCCACCACCTCATGGACAACAAGCTGATGCACATGCTGTCTCTTTAAGGAGCAGAAGGAAGACATTCGACCCACCACATATGCAGGCAGGTCCTGATTTTTCCCACCCTTCGCCGCAGGCGAGTTTGACTCCTTCATCTCAGGAGCCACCTGCGGTAGATAAGGGTAAGAGGCCACTTAACCCTGAGATTCTCGTCCATTTTCCTGAGGCTCTGACACGGAATGCAATACGGAAAAAGGACACGTGAAATTTTGAGGATCTGAAATAGATGTTCAAGGAAGTCATATTCAGGTCCCCCTCCTTGAGGCAATTGATCACATTCCCGCTGTCGCTAGGTTCTTCAAGGACTATTGTACCCTGAAGCGACAGTCGAGAATTGGATGATAGGTGGTACTGTCAAAAGAGGCTAGCGCCGTGATTCTAGCCAACTTTCCACCGAAAAAGAAAGACCCTGGTACCCCACTCATATCCTGCTTCCTACAGAATTCTCCATTTGATCGGGCACTTCTTGATCTAGGTTTGTCCATCAACCTAACTCCCACTGCCGTAGTTGATCAATTTCGATTTGGGCAGTTGGAGCCCACCTCGATCACGATTCAGCTGGCTAACAGATCAGTCAAAACACCGAGTGGGGTGGTTGAGAACGTGATCGTGAAAGTCCGCGGATTCTACTTTCTCATAGACTTTTTCGTTCTCGATATGGAAGTTCCTCCTAATCTCTGAAATGCACCAAGTATTTTGGGTTGCCCATTTCTGGCAATAGCCCGAGCGAACATTGATTCTACATCCGAGTGTATGGAGATAGCCCTAGGCAATGAGCGACTTCGACTTGACATATTCAGGGCAGCAAAGAATTTTGATTGTGATCGCATAGAGGAGGATGGTGAAGATGAAGATGCGGCATACTGTGGTAACATTGGGCCCCTTTGTGATGACCCAATGTCTCATTTGTCTGCACTATCATGGTTCTCGAACCTCGATCCACATGGGACTGAGACCACTGCACTACACATATCTCCTCGAGGATCTGACTGTTTAGGGTATGCTTCTAACCACAGCACCCCTGAAGCTAGCTTTCCTGATCTGTACATTACTGAATCGCCCCTATTGTTGTAGGAAGACGTGACTACTGCTAACGGATTTCCCATTAACATAGTCACAACCGATTATTTCACAGGCAGCAACTCAGCGAGAATTCACGTGCACATGGATCAACAGATTCCCACCCTCGATTCTGCTCCTCCCACTCTCATTTCTGACTCTGACCCACCTGTGATTGAATTGAAGCCCTTACCTGACTCACTTAAGTATGTGTTCTTGGACGAAAGTGAGACATAGCTAGTCATTATTAATGCCCACTTAATGCAAGAATAGGAGCATCAATTGATTTCTACGCTGCAAGACCATAGGGCTGCTATAAGGTGGAGTATTGCTGATCTCCGCGGTATTTGCCCCTTGTATTGCACTCATCACATCCACATGGATGAGGGGGTGAAACCTTCAAGACAACCTCAAAGACAGCTTAATCTGAATATGCTAGAGGTTGTTAAGAAGGAGATCATCAAATGGTTGGATGCAGGCATAGTATACCCAATCTCAGATAGCCAATGGGTGAGTCCGATCCAGATAGTGCCCAAGAAAGCAAGACTCACCGTCATAAAAAATGATAAGGGCGAATCTATCCTGACTCGCACTGTGACATCTTGGCGGGTCTGCATCGACTATTGGAAACTGAACATGGCTACCCAGAAGGATCACTTTCCTTTGCCTTTCATTGATCAGATCTTGGAACGATTAGCCGGAAATAGTTTCTTTTGCTTTCTGGATAGATACTCTTGGTATAATCAAGTAGCGATTAGCCTGGAAGATCAAGACAAGACCAATTTCACATGCCCCTTTGGAACATTCGCTTTCAAGCAGATGCCCTTTGGCCTCTGCAATGCACCAGCAACATTTCAGCATTGTATGATGGCCATCTTCTCTGACATGATTGTGGACTATGTGGAGGTATTCATGGATGACTTCTCCATTTTCGGAGATGATTTCACATCTTATCTTGATAACCTCACCAAGATCCTGAAACGGTGTATTGAGGTAAACCTAGTACTATCTTGGGAGAAAAGCCATTTCATGGTGAGGGATGGCATAGTACTAGGGCACAAGATCTCCAAAATTGGACTCGAGGTCGATTGAGCTAAATCTAACATTATTTCCCACTTACTGCCACCTACCTCAGTCAAACAGATCAGATCATTCTTGTGTCACGTCGACATCTATCGAAGATTTATACATGATTTCTCAAAAATCATGCGGCCTTTGACGAATGTCCTAGTTGCTGATGTCCCATTTGAATTTGACACCTCGTGTCTCAGCGCCTTCGAGACTTTATGAAGCGCTTTCTCTGACTCCCTGATTCTCCAACCGCCCGACTGGTTGCTCAATTTCAAAATGATGTGCGACGCTTCTGATTTTGCCATCAGTGCTATTTTAGGCCAGCGTCGGGAGAAACAACCCTTCATCATATACTATGCTAGCAAGACGCTGAATGAGTCTCAATGTAATTACACTGTCATTGAAAAAGAACTGCTAGCAATAGTATTTGGGTTGGAGAAATTCAGATCGTACTTATTAGGGTCCAATGTAATCATTTTCACTGACCACTCCACCCTCTGCCATTTGTTGGCAAAGAAGGATGCCAAACCACGACTCATCAGATGGATCCTTCTATTGCAGGAATTTGATATCGAAATCTGCGATAAAGCCGGAAAGTAGAATGTTGTGGCAGATCACCTAACCAGACTGGACCCAGACCACATTCCTTATTCCCTGCCTATCCACGAGCAATTTTTGGATGAATCTCTTTTGGCAGTTCATTCTGTCGAGTTCCCCTGGTACGCGGATATCGTGAACTACCTTGCCGTAGGCAAAATTCTTGCGAATCTATCCAAGGACCAGAAACTCAAATTCACTACAGAAGCCAAATACTACCTCTGGGATGACCCACTGCTCTTCCGTATTGGAGTGGAACAGATTATTCGAAGATGTATCCCAGACTCTGAGATCCCCAGTGTGTTATCTTTTTGCCACAATGATGCTTGTGGTGGTCATTTCTTGGGATGGAAAATCGCTGCAAAAATTTTACAGTCTGGATTTTTCTGGCCAACCATCTTCAGAGATACACACGAATATGCCCAGCACTAGAAACGATGCCAGCCAGTCGGTTCTATGACCAGGAGAGACATGATGCCACTCCAGCCCATCAAGGTCGTAGAAGTGTTCGATGTCTGGGGCATCGATTTTATGGGCCCTTTTCCGAACTCGCATGGCTTCGAGTACATATTGCTAGCCGTTGACTATGTCTCGAAGTGGGTCGAGGCCATCCCAGCGAGACGGGCTGATCATAAGACTGTCATTTCTTTCGTACAGCAGTACACTTTTGCGAGATTCGGAATACCCCACGTTTTGATTAGCGACGGGGGAAGCCACTTCATCCACACCCATTTCAGGTCATTATTAAAGAAATATGGGGTACATCACCGTATAGCCACCTCGTATCACCCACAGACCAATGGGCAGGCTGAAGTGTCTAACTGTCAAATAAAGCTGATTCTCCAGAAGATGGTTAGACTAGACAGGAAGGACTGGTCCGATAAATTAGTTGATGCACTCTGGGCATATCGGACAGCATACAAGGCCCCACTCGGAATGTCACCATATCGCACAGTATGTGGCAAGGCCTGTCACCTTCCTATAGAGCTAGAACACCGCACATTTTTGGCAATGCGAAAATGCAACCTTGACCTCGATGCAGGAGGTCAAGAACGAAAACTCCAGCTCAGCGAATTAGAAGAGATTCCACGAGAGGCCTATGAGAACGCATTAATATACAAGGACAAGACCAAGGCCTTTCATGACTGCGACATCCGGAGGAAAGCATTCACGCCCAACCGGCAAGTCTGGTTGTTTGATTCACGACTGAAATTTTTTGCAGGGAAGCTCAAGTCCAAGTGGACTGGCCCTTATGTTGTGATTCAGCCATATCCTAATGGGGCAGTCCAGATCAGGGACCCAAAATCTTGGCATATATCTACGGTAAATGGCCAGCGCCTCAAGCCATTCTTGGCCCAGGAACCTCCTCCACCTAACGAGTTTATTCATCTTATTGAGGATGTGTGATTGAATTCTCACCCAACTGGAGGCGTTAAACTCGGCACATATAGATAGCATCTATCTCACATTCCACCACCATTTATACATAACCATTTTTATATATAGCATATTTTTCTTCTATTATATTTCCTTTTTGTATATTGCATGTTGACAGGTTGGTCGGTGCTGAATGTATACCTTCAGGAGCAATTACCGGTGATTTCTACCCATTCTCTCCCTGCTGTATTTATTTTCTTTTATATTCATGCATGAGGACATGAAAGAACTTAGGCATGGGGGGGTAGATACAACAAAATTGAAAATTTTATGCCAACATTTAGGAAAACTTTGGAGCTTCATGTAAAACGTACTTTAGGACCCTAAATAAAAGGACAACTGACTCCACCTCCAATTCTCACATTGGAGCTAGAAATCGTCTGCAATAGCCATGTCCGACTCACTCGCTCACCTCTTATTCTAAATTTAGGGTCAAGCTGAATGTAACCCGATAAAGGAAATTTCATGAAGTACGAATATAAGAGGTTACTTGTTTACAGCATATATACATAGTGCTTCCATGAATAAGATTATCTTATTAAGAGAATGCATTAGAGATTTTAAACTCTAGTTGATTCCTGTAATCTGGAATCCAGTATAATTTTTCACACATGTAGAATTTGCAATGGATTCACAGTGAAGGCTGATAAACATCTTTAGTCTATCGAGAAGAAGCAGTGCTTCTTTTCCTGAACCCCTAGATAGTGTTTTTGGAGCCAGGCAGACTTTCTTCCAAAAATCCACCAAATAATGTGAGATGAGAGTAGAGTGTACTGGTGCTCTAAGATTAGTACAAGGAATCCAGAGTCCTAGATAATTAGGTGATGATACTCTGAGATTAGACATAGTTTTAGCTCTTAGTTCCTACATACACATTTTGTGTGAGAGCCACCAAAGGCAAATACGCGGAGAGCGAGTTTTCATAAAACTAGGGCTAAGGTGGATGGTTACGACCATTCTTTATGGAATCCTCGGCTGAAGGAGGGTATTGATGTCAAGGTCAGAAATACAATGTCCTATCCATCTCTCCCGGTGCCGTGAGTAGGCACTTCCACCAACTAAGCCACCCAATGTCTCTTGAGTACCACCAATCCCTAATAATTTCTCCTCAATAAAGTTCATGGATGTGTGCTAGTTGTGTTATGTTGAAAAGAAAAAAAAAAGAAAAAAAAATGATGAAAAGAAAGAAAAATTGAAAAAAAATTAGAAAAAGAAGAAAAAGAGAAAAAAAAGAGTGAATATTTAGCATTTATTCCAGTTGCATTGAGGCAATACCACCAAATAAATTTGAGATCCACCAAATATGGCCTTAACCCACCTTTCTTGTATTTCTGACCGCCCAAATACTGGCTGAGGAATTCCAACTTAGTGTTAGGGTTATGAGAACTCAATTAAAGTGTTAATGCCAAGTGTGACCACCAAATACAGATCATGTGTGTGAATCTGGTGAGATTATGAGCTCTAAGAAAAAGAAAAAGAAGAAAAAGAAAAAGAGTAAGAGAATGAATACGAAGGAATCAAAAGGGAGCATAGTTTTTCTCGTCTTTCTTTGAGTTGAGTCACTTAGTAATCTGGGAATCTAGATTTTGTAGTACTAGTCTCTATGTAGCACTAAGTGAGAGCAAGACACCAAATATATAATCTTTTCCCTCAGAGATTCTCTACCTAAGCATAAAGCTGAGGTGGAATTCATAGAATATCTTGAATACCCTGAGGAAAGAAGTCCACCTATCCTGCTAGAACTTTTACTAGGGTCAAGTATAGGCTTTAGAGGTGTATCAGTTTTTCACTCGAATCTGTTGCAAAAGCTACATTACTGCACTCTCATGATTGTCTGGATTTCAAGAGCATAGGATGAAAACAAAAAGAAGAAAGATCTCTAGGCATACACTTGATAAACTAATCAATCCTTTAGGAATCCTTCTGTAAATAATTTAGTCTTGCATTTACTAGGGACTAGCAAAATTTAAGGATGGGGGTATGATTGCGCAGCAATCATAGGTCTTAATTGACCTAAATTAGGCTAGGACTTAGAATAAGTTTGGGTTATTTGTGCATGCATAAGCATTATCTACATCTTTACTTCTTTGCTTTAGCTATGCATAAAATAATGTTATAATATGCTGATTAAGTGTATTATGTCGATTGCAGGCAATAAGCTGATCAGAAGCTGGATCTGGAGCTGGATCTGAAGCTGGATCTGGAATAATGGGTGTTGCAGCAAAGCTGGAGCAGAAGGCTTAGATTAGATGTAGGAATAATGATGTAAGGGAGTCAAGGTTTGCTATTCTATTAAGTAGGAATAAAGCAATAAAATGTGAAGAGCTTAGGTCCATCCTAGCCCTATGAGAGCCTAGAGACTTCCCCTAAGCCTTAGCCACCCTTAGATTAGCTCACAACACCCAAGGAAGGCCCAAAATCCTAGATCCAACCCTTATCTGGCCGTCCAGGTAAGTTATAGGACATCCAGAACCCTTAGCCAACTCCCGCACACCTCAAACACACTTCTGCGGTGTTATTGGATGTCCAGACACTTTGTCAGATGTCCAATTTCTGCAGAATACCTAAAACAGAACCTAGAATTCCTCTTGACTCAAATTGGATGACCAGAACAGAAGTCTGGACTTCTGATTTTTGAGTATAAGTCGTCTGATCATGTTTTTGGATGCCTGGAACTGGTCTCCAGTTCCTATTTTGAGATTCAAGCCTTCATCTTGGATTTCTAGCTCCCTAGACCTAATCCCAACCTAATAGGAAATTAAATTAAGGTGCCCTAACCATAGTACATCACCTCTAGACCTACCTAAGGACCTAGTTAGGTCCTCACCAAACCCAATTGACTTTGATCAAAGTCAATTACCTTCACCTAAGTCAATTGGACTCATTGAGTCTAATTAAGCTCAAATCTCAACCCACACAAGTTCAATTGGACTTAGTGAGAGACCAATTGACCTAAACCCAACCTAATTGAGTTATTTCACTCTCAATTAGGTTCACACTCATTCAATTGAACTTAGGTTAAGTTTAATTGCAATTACCCCTTAGCAATTAGGGTTTGCAACCCTAATTCAAGGTATACACCTACCCAAACCCCTTAGGACCTAACATGGACCTCTTAGACACCAAGGGCACGACCCCACACACACACACACACCCATATGCACACACACACTCTTCTAAAGTTCTCTAGAACTCTCCTGAAGTGGCACCAACTCTTGGTTGCCAAATTTAGCAACCAAGAGGCATTCAATTCTCAGATCTAGAAATGGTGGATCTAAGAAACCACCTCTATCTCTCTTGGCTGACCACTCTTGGACTCTCTCTAGAGAGTTCCACACTTCTCTAGAGAGACTACCTTAGTCTACAAAAGGATCTAAGGGGTGGCCATTTTCATCCATCCACTTTTGGCCATACATGCTTGGCTCCATCCACCTCCTCTTAGGCTAGCTACTACCATCTCCACTCCATCTTCATGAGTTGAGCACCACCAGGAAGGACACCACGCCAGGATGCTGGATCACTCCTCCAACCTCTCTCCAAGGGTCAGCTTAAGCTTCGTTGGCCGCCCCTCATTCTCCTCTCAACCACTCCAAGGCCATCGGAGCCCACATCCGAATGCCCTCAATTTCTGATAGGTTAGTAGCTAGCTGTTTACATTTATTGCTTCTATATACTGCTTAGTAGTGTAGTCCTTATTCTCCCCCAATGCTGCATGCAAAATCCCCCCGTAGATTCTTGTATGGGATCATTTTCTGGTTGTTAGATTTACATTTTAAAGCATTCCTGTACAAGCTTTCCTCTACGTTTCATGTTGCAAACACTTCTCCAAATGAATGAATGAAAGATATATTTTTATCTATATCTCTATGTTTTGAAATCACGATGAGCTTATTGGTTGGCATCATTTCTGCGTGATTCAAGTTGCCTATTTTTCACTCACTTATATTTCGCAACAAGCATGTCATTTCCGGAAAACATAGAAAATGTAACTGTAGATGCATTTTCTGTAAATGGCCACCACCTCACTAGAATAGTGCGCATAGAAACTCACACTTTCACCTTTGTGATATATTTAACGCATGCGCACATAATCAAGGTTCATAATAGAAGTGGTGAAATCTTAATCCGAAGACTGGAAACCGACGTGTGATTTTAAGCAAAGTAGAGCGGTAAAAGATCGAATTCAAAAGTAAAACAAACGCCTCCCAGAGATGAACGATCAGGACTCAAAGTCTCGTTATCTTTAGAAAATAATTTTTTTGTTTAATCGTATTGCGCACTATACTATGACGCTTTTCCTATCAAAATGAACTTTTTGACTTTCCAACAGTGTCCAAGGCACATCAGATGCCTTAAATATCAAACACAACAACCCCTCAAATCTCTGAATTTCGACTAAGTGTTAGGCGTGAATCCCAATGATGATTAGTGAAAAACCACCCACTACCCTCCTCATAATTTCCACTTTCTTTCTCACTCTCAGAATCGGGTATGGGCTAATCAGGTAAACGGATCTGGGTCCAGGCCTGGGTGCTTGGGCATGGGTGAGGTGTGAGGCAGAGGTAAGTAGGGACCTCATTCCCGTGTGTACTGAGGCGATAGGGTAGTGCACCAAGAACCTTATTAATCAAAATTTGGTTTAAGTCTCCATGATGTGGACTATATCTGGAATGCTTCTCCTCGCGTGCAACAGTTGAAGATCCTCCGTCATTTGCTATTGTTGGTGGATTGTCTCTTCAAATTAGGAGCCCAAAAGGCTTCATGAGATCAATCCGCAACTCCAGGTCGTGGTAGCGGCAGAGTTGGTCAACAGATGGTGGCTGGCGAAGGTGGTGATGACGGCTGTGACAGGTGAAGCTCCATTGAACCTTGAAACACACTAATACGAGCCCTAAGCCCTAATTAACATGTTCAAGAGCATCGTCAAAGCACAATGAGTCCGGTGTCAATGTTTTTGAGGTGTATTGTGGTTGTAGAGTTTGGACGAAGTCGAGATGACCAGTGGCTTGTTGGGTTATTTGATGAGGGTCTATAGTGGATGAAAGCCCCAATAAAGAGAGGGATTTTGCTTGGGTAAGTGTGGTGAAGGTTGTGGAGTGGTTGGCGTATTGTTTGGTGTTCGACGGTGGCTGGAAGAAGCCCACTAGACACAAGGATGATGGAGAGGGAGAGGGTGATATAGGGATCTAAACTAGGTTCTGGAGTCCTAAAATTAACCTAGAGAGGAAGAGGGAGTAGGAACCTATGCTTATTGGATGAAAGGAGGGAAGGAATTTGATGAACACACATAAATTCATGATAAATTGCTTATTTATGATAGTTCCTAGGCTTAGCAATGCATATCATGTTAGAAATATTGTATAACATCCATTGCATAGCATTTTGGATAGTTGTATGTTTTGTATATTAATTCCTTCATTTTATACGGCCAAGGGGGCAATGCGACATCCATACGGGTTTTGGATAGAAAATCCGACCGTACGGAGGGATCCAAAGCGACGGTCACAATTTGGCATCGCAGGAATCATCACGATCTGAGCACCGTGGCACCCTCTACAAGAAGAAGATGGACGACCCAGATGGCGCCATGTGGTGCCATCCAGGCCGCCCCACATCTGCCAGCAGCACCACCCAATTCCTTCTTCAGCCGCGCCCTTGAATCCTAGTCGTTGGATCAAGATCCAACAGCTGGGAAGCATTTGCACCAAGCTACTCCTCGCGACACAAGTGAAGGTTTAGCGCAACGATTAGAGCGTCAGTTTGCAAGGGAGGGGCGCAGGTTAGAATCCCCGCAGCCCCCCCAATCTTGCAATTTGGCTGGGCACATGGCAGCAGCAGCGGCAGTGCGTGCAAAGCACCAGTGCATGGCAGCGCGCGCGCATGCATGCACATGCCAGCGCATGGTAGTGCGCACACAGTAGGGCGAGCACGATCAGCATGCGTGATAGGTGGGGCTGTGCAGTGTGGGCGCAAGGGCGATTGGGGCCAGCTTTTAGCGACAGCTGGGCTGACCTATAGAGATGCTTACAGCTGTCGCTATTTTAGTGCAAGCCAACAGAGCCAGTTAAGGGCGTGAGCGGATGTGAGTTGTCTACAGCAACGTTTCCAGCGACGGTCTGGAAATCGCTAAAAGTCCTTTAATCCATTTTTAGCCTCTTCCCCTCCAATTTAAAAGGACCTACACCCAGTCCCTTCCAAGCCATCTCTACCTACTCTACTCCTACTTACTCCCAAGCTCTAGCAAGCCTACCAATGCTCCATTAGAGCTTGTTCTCAAGCTCCCAAGGCTCCCATTAGTGTAGCAAACCTCTGCCCCACCATATATTCCTCCAATTCCCATCCCCTTTCATAGGTCGCCTTGGAGCCATCCTCCCACCTCCATTCCGGTAGCAGATCACCTTCGTCTTCTCACCTCCATTCCGAAGCCACGCCAAAGCTTTCCCCAACTCAACGCCCTCCTGCATCTCACCTCCGTTGTCCGAGCTTCCGCCAGGTGTTGTCGTTTCACCGAACAGCCAATTCGGGAGATTTCCTCTCACCCCCTCTTTTTATGCTTTCATAGTTTATTGTAATTGACATTGGAAGTAATATATATCAGATTTGTTCCACATCTCTATCTTGTGATTCATTTGTTTGTATTTTATTTCAAAAGCACAAAAAAAAAAACAAAACCCTAAAATACCAAAAAGAAATGAATTGAGGTGCGATTTTCACGTAAAGTAAACATTGCCTCCCTGTGTTCAATTTGGGACTCCCTTGGAGTTTCTGTATAAATTTTATCTGATCGACGTGTTTTGCAACTACGATGATTGGTTATTTGTAGCCCCAATTTCTAACACGTGAAACACGCTTGACCATTTTGGCATTGTTGTCGAGGAGGCAACGGAATTTACTTTATTGTTTATTGCTTTTCTTTGCATTTACATAGCACTAACCCTACTTGTCTTTGATCTACTATCTTGCAGGTACCTTAGCATGGAGATCCAAGTGTGGTAGACTGGAGTAAAGTGCAGGTAGAGAGTTTTGTAAGTGTTCCCACACCACCCCCACCTTAGTTTTCATTCCATAACCTAATAACTCAAACCCAAATCAACTTAAGTGCTTTTTATAAACCCTAGGATAGATTTGGCTATTTGTTTGCCACCTCTACTCACCTCACCATCCACATAAATAAAGAAAAAGGTGTTATCTGATTGTGGGATTTTCTGAAAGCTACACACTTAACACCCACAACTTCTTATCCTAAGGCGTACAATCACTTTGATTCTACCACTTAACCAGGATCTGACCTGTGGACCTGGTACACTTCAACTAAATACACATAAGTGAGTAGAAATTTGAATAGGATAAGCATTCTTGTGTGCCTTAACTAGGTGATGCAATAGGCCAATTGATTGAGTTGTTTGGGCCGCACCACTCAATCTAAAATTGATCCATCAAGTAGCTTGCCACTTAGGGTTGATTCTTAGGGCTGAACCAGGCACTCCACATTATCTTTGATTTTTAAAAGAACATATCATTACCCGTACTTTCAAAACTTGGAGTGTTCTACTAAACCTTGATTGAACCAACCTAAGAATTAAACCCTAAAAGCTACCAAACAAGGTTGAACCCTAAAAGACACATTGACAAATAACCTTGTTTGAAAACCCTAGTTGTGCACACACACACATTTTAACTGATCATTAAGGGTACAACCCATCTAAAGGGCCCATCACATTCCTAAAGAACCATTGTCCCAAGCCTAACTAAAATTGATTAGACGTTCTCCCTAAGGACTGGTTCGCTCGTCGTGATTCGGATTGAGATTGTTCATGATTAACCTACTTATATTAGTCAATCTGATGTCTAGCTAGGGGAGTAGCATCAAACGACCGCAGCTGGGGGGTACACTAGGAACCGGAGGCGTAAGCCAAATGAAGAACCTTCTCCCCAGTCCCTCCTTCTAACTGGTTGGATTGCCTAGACATAAGTAGAGTAAATCACCCATAATCTTAGGATGGATTCTGAGAGTCTATAGACCTTTAGGCTACCCAACCTAAGGACAAGCTTGTATTTTTGTATTATAGGGCTCCTTTCTCTTCTGATTTCCCTCCTTACTTCACCACGTCCCCTTCCACATCCTACACACATTTCACATCCTATCCTCCTACCACCACTTACCCCCAAGATGATTACTATCCTGACTTAACTTGTAATTATCCATCCACTAGCCGGGATGACTTTGATTGGGGATATGAATCCGGACCTCAGTGTCCAGGGTCTAACCCTGACAACAAGACTATGATTACTATCCTTCCCAGAGCTACAATCATTATAGATCTCCATCCTTTGATGATCAACCTAACCAGATCTACAACCGTGAAGGATATGCTGATTATAACACTTACCCTCCCTAGAATTATGCTGAATTTAGGTCTCCACCGACCTTTAAACAACCTGAAATGACCTACTATCAAGGAGGGACCCGAGAACCTCGACATCTTGACTCCCTTAGATTTAACCTAAACCCACCCAAACGTGAACCGAACCAGTCGGTTCAGGTGAACTAGATCTAGGATAGGGTGTTGGCTAATTTGAGGAACACTATACAATCTTTAAAGGCTCAGCCAACACCATGCATTGAAGCACTAGAGCCTATGATGAAAATGATTGATGAACTTAATAGTTCTCTATTAGATTGGCTCCAAAGTGTTAAGGATAGGGACCTGGGTGAGTTTCTCCTTAGCAAATTGTCAAGATTGAGGATGAAATTTGTGGTTGCACTAGTCAAATCTTGGGATGATTCTCAAGATGAACCCCCTTCAGGAAAGCCAATGTTTGAACAAGCTCAGGCTCCTATCGGGGGGGATACATTTTCTAAGACTAGGGATGACCAAGTTGGGCTAAAACAACCATTTGAGGATGAACCAATTAATTCACCTGAGATCCTCAAGCCAAGGAGATGGAAAAATATGTTTCCAGGGACCATGAAATGACATATGATTTTGAGACATATATAAATGAGGATCATGGATTCTTTGACTCTGAGGGTGAAGAATATTTTGGTGAAGTCTCACTTGAACTTAAGGAACAGGATTTTAGTGAGACAAATGGGCTTGAGGAATCTGATGAACTAGTTGATAGCCCAATTATTGAAGATTTGGATTTGGTTGGGGCTAACTTGGAGGATTCGAATCCTCATTTACTAGAAGATTCAATCAATAGCCCCATTCCTCAACCACACCCCAAAGGGATTAATTTTGATATGGAAATCATTGTACCCAAGTCAATCTTGAGTCAGCCATGATTTCTAGACTTGGGAGAATCTTATGGGGTGAATGATATGCTAAAGGTCTCAAAACCTGAGCACCTGATGTTGGAGGATAGGAATGTTGAAATGAAAATTTGGGAGGTTAATTTTGAGTGAAAAACAAGTTTGGATATAAGGGTACCTATTGACCTGAAACCACCTATCTTCTATGCGGACCCTTATGATATCTTTCACATGCAACACAAGCTCGAAATAACTGATTATTTTTCTAAGCTTGATGTTAAGTGGACAACCGCACCTATTGAACCATCTTTACCTATTGTCCGACACTTTGGTCTTGGGTTGCACACCACTAAACCGCAGGCCCGGCCTTGCAAACACAACAACCTTTGGTTCTACGTGATTTTCATCTAGAACCTGAGAACCACTCGACCCTGGGTCATCAGTCTACACCATAATCTGGTCCACGTCTGTGGACATCTTCTGTTGGCAGGTTTCATAATCAATATTTTTATTTTGATTACGACACACACTTGTGAGTTCTCAATTTCTTCCTTGTATGTATTTTATGGCTAGTTGAAGGCATTAAATTTAGCATGTGTTTATATTTCACGTTCTCTGTGGAGCTAACTTGATTCCTCATGATGTTCAGGTGATATTCTATTTACTCTGCCCTTTTCATGTCTTTATTTTTACAATGACATTGCATCATTTAGGCATGGGGGGTGGATAATTGATTCCTGAAATCATTATGTTAACTCCGTAGAATTTCTTTTATCTTCTTATAAAATTAAAAAAAATTGAAAATTTGAAAAAAGATAAAAAAAGAAAGAAGATAGGAAAAGAGAACTTAGGCATTTGGAAGTTATTAACTTCAGGAAGTGATACGAGAGGACCTAAACACTTAGACTGTTCAGGTCATCAGGCTTAATTAGCCCGAGTGTCCACTCGAATGTGGATTTAGTCTCGAGTCCTCACCAATTAAAATTTATTTTAATTTGGTAAGTAATTTGGGATGATAAGTATGTGATTTATCAACTCGCCTTCTGATTTGGGGGGACTTTAAGCCTAAGCATCTACACACATTTTCTACAATGACTCACTTTCCGATGATTTTTATGGAAATTGGTTAGCTAATGGACCGACTTGGGTGGTATAGCTGGCATGTTGTCGGTGGTAACAACTCATCGGCTGGTTGTCCAAAACCCAGCCACAAGACCATTTTCGTTGTACTACCTTCAGGTAAATCTTAGATCAGGGAAGCCACCTACTTAGAAAAAAAAAAAAGAAACACTAAAAAAGAAAAGAAAAAAAAAGAAAAAGGAGAAAATAAAAAATAAATAAAATCACACTTCACCGCACGAGTATGGCTGGCAAGTTGTCGGTGGTAACAGCTCATCGGCCAGTTGTTCAGAACCCATCTCACAAAAAAAAAAAGAATAATAATTCCCAAAGCACTTAGGGAAGAAGCGGGGAAGGAGAATAAATCAGGGAGATATACATTGGGTTCGCCCTTGTGTTGACCCCATATAAAAGAAAGTAGGGAGAAAGCAACCGATCATAAAGATAAACCTTCAAGCAAGGCCACCTAGGGTCGTAGAAATCTAAAGTTCGTTTTAAGGGCCATCTAGTGAGTCTTTCACTATTTTCACAAGATGCTTAGCACTTAGAGTCCTTTTCGAGTTTTGGGCAAGTCAGGTAGCCGTAAAAAGTTATCCCGTAACTCTGCAACTCTAAAAGTACAAAAAAATATTATAAAAGAAGAAAGACAATACAAAAGATTTTTATCTTCTCTTCTCAAATAAGCCGAGGGCTTGGACAGTCAGCATTTTGGCAGGCACCTGGGCACTGTTGAGTTTTTGTAGTTAGGTCTTGGGGTTGAGATTTTCTAAAGCAATCAATGAATTTTGCCTAATTACTTGAACCCTGATACTACTTCTATACATAGCATTTAGGTTAATTTTTCTAGGGACTAGCAAAAAGTAAGCATGGAGGTATGATGAACACACATAAATTCATGATAAATTGCTTATTTTTGATAGTTCCTAGGCTTAGCATTGCATATCATGTTATAAATATTGCATAACATCCATTGCATGGCATTTAGGATAGTTGCTTGTTTTGTATATTAATTCCTTCATTTTATATGGCCATGGGGGCAATGCGACATCCATACAGGTTTCGGATGGAAAATCCGACCGCACAAATGGATCCGGTGCAACGATCGCATTTCGGCATCGCAGGAATCATCTCAATCGGAGCACCGTGGCACCCTCTACAAGAAGATGGACAGCCCAGATGGTGCCACGTGGTGCCATCTAGGCCGCCCAACATCAGCCAGCAGCACTACCTAATTCCTTCATCAGCGCCCTTGAATCCTAGCCATTAGATCAGGATCCAACGACTGGGAAGCGTTTGCACCAAGCTGCTCATCGTGACACAAGGGAAGGTCTAGCGCAATGATTAGAGCAGTCGTTTGCAAGGGAGGGGCACGAGTTCGAATCCCTGCAGCACCCCAATTCGCAATTTGGCCAGGAGCATGGCAGCAGCAGCGACAGCACGTGCAAAGCACTAGCGCATGGCAGTGTGCACGCGCACGCCAGCGCATGGCAGTGTGCACACAGCAGGGTGCACGCGATCAGCACGCGTTATAGGCGAGGCAGCACAGTGCGGGTGCAAGCCTAGTTGGGGGCAGCTTTCAACGACAGCTAGGCTAACCTACAGCGATGCTTACAGCCGTTGCTATTTCATTACAAGCCAACAGAGCCAGTTAAGGGCATGAGCGGATGTGAGATGTCTACAGCAACGTTTCCAGAGATAGTCTAGAGGTCGCTAAAGGTCCTTTAATCCATTTTTAGCCTCTTCTCCTCCACTATAAAAGGACCTACACCCCGTCCCTTCCAAGCTATCTCTACGTACTCTACTCCCACCTACTCCCAAGCTCTAGTAAGCCTACCAATGCTCCATTAAAGCTTGTTCTCAAGCTCCCAAGGCTCCTATTAGTGTAGCAAACCTCTACCCCACCAAATATTCCTCCAACCTCCCATCCCCCTTCATAGGTCCCCTTGGAGCCATCCTCCCACCTCCATTCCAGTAGTAGATCACCTCCGTCTTCTCACCTCCATTCCGGAGCCACGCTGAAGCCTTCCCCAACCCAACGTCCTTCTACATCTCACCTTCATCATCCCACTCCTTACCTCCTTCATTAGAACTTCAACCAGGCATCGCCGTCTCGTCGAACAGCCGATTCGGGAGATTTCCTCTCACCCCCCTCTCTTTTCATGCTTTCATAGTTTATTGTAATTGACATTAGAAGTAATATATATCAGATTTGTTACACATCTCTATCTTGTGATTCATTTCCTTGTCTTTCATTTCAAAAACACAAAAAAATAACAAAACCCTAAAATATCAAAAAGAAATGAATTGAAGTGCGGTTTTCACGTAAAGTAAACGTCGCCTCCCTATGTTCGACCTGAGACTCCTTGGATTTTCGATATAAATTGTATCTGATCGACATGTTTTGCAACTATGATGATGGGTTACTTGTAACCCCGATTTCTAACACGTGAAACACGCTTGACCAGAATCATGTCATCTTGCCTTGTCGAATGCGAGGGAGATGAATTCTCTTGTGGGGTCGAGCGGTGAGGAAAATAGGGTTGGGAGACTCCTACTTTGGCCGGCGAGGAGCGGTGGAAGGTGAGGAAGAAGAGGGTCAATTGATTTGTCTATCTAGTGGCTGGAGGAAGGAGGCTGAAGAGGCTTGCTAGAGCTGAGGTTGGAGAAGGTCAGAGGGGAGGAGGAAGAGGCATTCTATCCTGAAACCTAGCTGAAAAAGATGCTGGGAGATGCACGAGCTTTTATGGATCTCAAATGTGTTCTAAAATTGGAAGAATTCACAAATTCATTTTGCAAAATAAGTACTTTTGATTCGCTGATTCTGGGAGCTGGCGAGGGTTCTATGGTGCGAGTTAGGATCTGGGATCAATTTCAATGGAAAGGGATCCTCTTCCAGATCAATCCCTCTAAATTTGGAGGGATTTGATCAAGAAATCAGAGAGAAATCCAAGATTGAATTCACGTGGTTTGGGTTGAGGTTCTATTCACACTTCTAGTGGTGGTAGGGATGAAGATGCAAAGATGATCAGAAGTAGGGCCTTTTTGTAAGTATCTTGAAACCTAGGGGCATGAATGGAGAAATAGAGATTTTAGGGACTAAATTGCAAACTAGGTCAAGATGGAGTCTTATTGGGCCTAAATTTTGGTGTTAACCTAATTTGGAACCAAGGAACCTAATGGTAAACTTGGATTTGAGTTTTAACTAAGTTTGATTGTGTAAATTGCATAGAAACTCAAATTAGGGCAAATTCCCATCCAAAACTCTATTCTAGCTTAAAACGAGTTCAGATGGTCAAACCAAGAGTACCAAACCTCGTAGAATATTTTTATATGAAATTTAGGAGGTTTAAATTAATTTTATCCTAACTAGAACCTCTTTAATTTAAGTGGTGTTGATAATTAAGGTTTTATATACTATTTTAGCCCTCGAAATGCATGAAATCCTATTTCTGTCAGTGCGGACCCACTTCTTGGTCTTCACTGATCATTGACCTCTAATTAATCCCTAGATAACACCATGGTTACTTTGCATTTGTAATGCAATGTTAAAATAGCAGGTTTAACTCAATTTTATTGTCTTCTTCTAAAAACATATCAGAGTGGAATTGTGGTCCTCAAGCGAACATTTAGGAGCATTTATTTCTTGATTCTAACTAATTTAAGTTATTTAGGAGAATGGTGGTGTTACCATAAGATATAATCACTCCTTTTGATTCATCAAAAACTCTTTATAAGAACAAAAGTGGAAAACTCTGTTTCACAACTTAAATATTCATAGATAATACGAAGCTTGATGTATTTGACTAACTATACTAGTTCGAATATTTCTTTCTCCATGACTAAGTTGAGTAGATGCACAAGTTGTCCTGACCATACTCATTGGGATGCCTTGGACTGATTGCGCAGCAATCATAGGTCTTAATTGACCTAAATTAAGCTAGGACTTAGCATAAGTTAGGGTAATTGATGCATGCATAAGCATTATTTACATCTTTACTGCTTTCTTTTAGCTATGCATAAAATAATGCTATAATATGCTGATTAGGTGCACTATGCCAATTACAGGTAATAAGCTGATTAGAAGGTAGATCTGAAGCTGGATCAGAAGAATAAAGGATAACTGGTGTTGCAGCAGAGCTGGAGCGGAAGGCTTAGATTAGATATAGTAGACAATAATGTAGGGGGTTGAGGTATGCTATTCCATTTAAGTAGGAATAAAGTAATAAATTGTGAAGAACTTAGGTCCATCCAAGCCCTAGGACAGCCTAGAAGCTTCCCTAAGCCTTAGCCACTCTTAGATTAGGTCATTGAACCCTAGGAAACCTTAAAACTTTAATTCTAGCCTCTATCTAGACTTCCAAATGAGTTATAGGATGTCTAGAACCCTTAGCCAACTCCTACACACCTTAAACCCACTTCTACAGTGTTATTGGACATCCAGGCACTTGGTCAGATGTCCAATTTCTGTAGAATACCCAAGACAGAACCTAGAATCCCTCTTGACTTTGATTGGACATCTAGACAATAAGTCTAGCCTTTTGATTTTTTATTATAAGACATCTGACACTATTATTAGATGTCTGATACTGTCCTCAAGTTCTTATTTTGGAATTCAAGCCTTGATCTTGGATCTCCAGCCCCCTAAACCCAATTCTAACCTCATAAGAACCTAAATTAAGGAGCCCTAACCCTAGTACATCACCTCTAGACCTCCCTAAGGACTTAATTAGGTCCTCACTAAACCTAATTGACTTGGTTCTTAGTCATTGTGTCCAATTGAGCCTTGATCTCAGCACACACTGTCCAATTGGACTCAGTGAGAGTCCAATTGACCTAGACCCAACTTAATTGAGTTATTTTACTCTCAATTAAGTTTTCACATGCCCAATTAAGCTTGTATTAAGTTTAATTGCACTTTACCTTATTGAATTAGGGTTTACAACCCTAATTTGAGACCTATTTTGATCTAAACCCACTAGAACCTAAACTAATCAACCTAGCCACCTAAGTTTCAAACCACACACACCCACACACACCCACACACACCATCCACACGAAAATACCTATCCTAGAGTTCTCTAGAACTCTCTACCATGTGTTGTTGCCTTGGTTGCTAAAATTAGCAACCAAGAGCCATTCAATTTTTTGATCCACATTGGGTGGATCTAAAAGCCACCATCCATCCTCTCTCTCTCACTCACCCATGAGCTCCCACCATAGGCCTCTCTAGAGAATTCCATATTTATCTAGAGAGGTTCCCTTAAGTGTATAAAAAGACCTAAGGGGTGGCCATTTGCAACCATTCACTCTTGGCTTCCATTTAGCTTACCTACATTCCACCTCCACTCCACCTTCACGAGTTGCTTCACCATGGCCACCACCATCTCCACGCCAGGATGTTGGATCACCTCCTCAACCTCTCTCCAAGGGCTGGCCTAAGCACCATTGGCCGCCCCTCCTCCTCTCAACCAACTCAAAGGCCATCTGAGCCCACCTCCGAATGCCCTTATTTCTGCTAGATTAGTAGCTTAGTTCTTCATAGTTTACATTCTTTATTTACTGCTTAGTAGTGTAGCTCTATCTTCTCTCCCAATGATGCATGCATAATCCCCCGTATATTCATGTATGCAGTCGTTTTCTGATAACTGTTAGTTTTTACATTCTCTGTACAAGCATTCCACTACCAGTGCTCTGCAACTCTGTTATCATCATCTTTTTATATATATATGTTGAAAATCACCATGTGCCTGATTATCATCTTTTGGTATGATTGAAGTTGCATGTTTTCAATTTCTTATATTCTGGCAACTAAGCATGTCATGCATAAATACAAATTTAGTATAAATCGACGTGCGATTTCAAGCAAGTAGAATAAGAGAGATCGATTTCAAATTTGCATTTCCATAAATACCTTCCAGAGATGAACGACCGGGACTCAAGTCTCGTTATCTTTACAAATTATTTTTGACAAGCATTTAGCATGCACTATACTATGATGAGATCTCTATTTTCAAAACACACACGAGAATCACCCTTTGTCAAATGGCGCCGTTGCCAGGGAGGCAACGTCATTTTTTATTTTGATCTTGTGAGCTATCTCTGACAAATCTTCCTCTGCTTATCTTTTGATGTGCAGGAAAACAGGAGAAATGGGAATCTGTGCACGCAATGAGCGCAGATTAAAAAAATCAGGTGCACATCTCATCTTAGATTAGGATTTCCCTTTCTGAATGCTAGGTTAGATTTATTTGAAAAAAAGAAGAAAAAGCCTATTTATTTTCATGAAAAAAAATCAAAGAAAAAAAATCTAGGTAGTTAGATTAGGTTTCTTTTTGAATCCTAGGCTAGTTTTGAAAAAGAAAAAAAAAGAATTTGAAAATACTTTGAAAAAAATATCCTTCTTGAAAAAAAAATTCAAATTTTTTTGAAAAAAGAAAAATTTTGTGGAAAGTTTGCATTTTAAACTCAAACACCTTTTAAAAGCTTCTAAACCACCCTCAGATTTTCCGCCAGAGTTCACATTCCGATTTAAAAATTCAATTGCCAAAAAAGTAGCAAACAAAAAATTCTAAAATTTTGGCTAGACCTTTATTTTTAAACCATCTTTCAAACGGCACCATTCCTTTAAAAAATTTCCTAGTACAAATTTTTTTTGAAAATTCACGAAGTGCAAGGGGGTCAAACTGACCTAGATTTGAAAATTTTCAAAATTCCAAAAGCAATTCCGAGAAATCCGCGAATCTGTTATGACTAAAAATGGTGCGGTTTGAAAGCTGATCTCATTTGCTTAATTTTCATATTTTTCCTGAATTTTTGAAAGTAATTTGATACTGTTTCAATTTGAAAAATCGACCAGGGTTAAAAATTCTAGATCTAATTCCATGACAATCAAAAATCTCTAGAAATTCGTTTGAAATAGTAAGAATTACAAAAAATATTCTATAGATTTTTAATTGAAAAAGGAATCTACCTATGAAATTTCAACTTATTTGGATTCTAATTTCTGCCAGAGAACTATTTTTATTTTGTGGTCTACTGGAAAGAAGAAACCAAAAAATCCTAGAATAGCATGAACCCTAGGCTACACCCTTAGGGTTAGAATCTAGACACCACATTTAGGGTAACCTAGACTTAGTCAAGTCTAGTGTTTAGCCGGTGAGCTTGGTCACCTTGTGGGCTACTCACCACAAACCTCAACTGAAGAAAAATGGGCTCAAATTAATTTTAAAACACGAAATCAACCCGAATTCATTGTCATACTACTGGGTGTTTCCAACCTCTCTTGCCAAACCAGGTGACTAAGTCTGTGAGGTAGTGTCAAACGACCATGGCTCGAGGGTCAATGGAACCAGAGGTGTAAGGCAAAGGAAGAACCTTCCCCTTAGTCCCCTTGTAACTAGACTGGCTGGGTTAACTTGAGAGGCAAGAATCACTTTCAGTCAGTTGTACGACAAATTTTTTTTCAGGAATTCAAACTTAGAATGAAAAATCTAGTCACCAGATCATAAGGACCATCTGGATGATAGGGCCTTAGCCTTATCTGGCTTGGCTACACCAACCCATGGTTGGGTGGTGTATGCAAGGAAGGAGGTCACTTAGACCTCAACTGGTTGGACCATGGGAGCCACTCCCTAGGAGGCAAGTCACCTCACCAGGACCATCTTCTCCCCCCACTTCTACTCGCTTAGCTGCAATGGCTAATCCTAGACCTGGACCTAGACAGGGTCAGGACGTTGGTAATCTGGACCCGATGGCTTGTTCGGAGGCCTGGGTTGCTGAATCTGAGGAGCGGCATCAGCAGAGCATGGACCATATCTTCACGACACTTGACAAATTAGCATCCACTATAAGGAGAACAACTTTGGGATTTCTATGATCCAACTGCACAGATCATCGCACCCTTAGTTAGGATTCCCATAGGCAGAGATGCGTTTGAGCTTAAGCCCAATGTGATCGGCTTGATCAGTAGTCATTTTTATGGAAACTAAAGCGAAGATCCATTCCAGCACTTAGAGGACCTGAGTCGACTCGCAGAAATGATTCGACCCAGGAATGTTGATCTTGGGATTGTTCTGATGAAGCTTTTCCCATTTTCTCTGAGGGACAAATCTTCATACTGGTTCAAGAACATTGGGAAGCCAATTGGAACCTGGCCAGAATTACGATGTGAATTCTTGTAAAAGTTCTTCCCGATCGATCGAACAAACGCGATGAGGCATGTGATCACGACTTTCTCCTATGGAGCTAGGGAGAAGTTGCATGATGCCTAAGATCGATTTCACAACCTTCTCCAGAAATGCCTGCACCATGGTATACCCAGATGGCACCTAACTCAGATCTTTTACCATGGGCTGGATGACACACATCGGTATCTGGCCGATGCATCTAGTGGCGGGAATTTCCTCGCAAAAGATGAGAACAATGCATTTGAGTTGTTCGAATCTTTGGTGAAGAACTCAATGAATGCCACGTCCATGAACCAGTTCCAGCGGCCTGGTCAACAGCGAGTTGGTGTCCATGAGGCTCACACTAATTCTATTCGAGCTGACATGGATGTCATCATCAAGCAGCTGGATAGAATAAACCTAATTGAGCAAAAGATTGACCAAACTAGTCAGGGTCAATCTGACCTAAACTCTGCTGCTCCAAGACCCTCCTATGCACCTCGAGCCCCCTGCTCGAGTTAATCTACTCACTTGAGATGCATCTTCTCCTTATTTACGAGATCCTGCATATTACGATCCCGTAAAATATCCTGATCTGGCACCATATGACCAAGGTTACGCACCACCTACAGACTATAATACATATCCTCTTGATGGATATACGTCTCAGACATCTTCGGCCTACGAGGACGTCAGTGCTATTCAAGGACACAAGCATAATAACAACACGTATTTAGAGACGTATAACCCTGGTTGGCGCCAGCATCCGAACTTCTCCTAGTCTGAAAACTTATAGAGACCACATCAAGATCCACACTACCATACCAGGCAATATGGGATTGCACAAAACACATACCCTAGATCGGTCGAATGGAGGATTTCAGGAGCAATGATGTTACAGGGTATGTCTTTACCCTTGCAGGCGATTTAGTCTCCTGGCGGTCCGCAAAATAAACCATTTTAGCTTGATCAACCTTTGAGGTTGAGTTATGTGCTGTGATACCACTAGAATTGAGGTTGAATGGTTAAAAGGACTTCTTTCATAGATTCCTATGGTGGGTAAGTCAATTCCTGCAATATCTTTGCAATGTGACAGCATGACTGCCATAACAAAGATTAAGAGTTCAAAGTTTAATCAAAAAATAAGGAGACATATCCAAATCAGACTTGAGTTTGTAAGGGATTTAGTGTCTCAAGGAGTGATTGCTATGGAATTTATAGGATCCAAGGATTACACAACAAATCCATTTACTAAAGGACTTGATAGATCTTTAGTCCATAAGTCTAGGCTTGGGATGGGACTAAGATCCATTGGGAGTTCACCCGTAGTAGCAACCCAACCTAACTGAATGGAGATCCCACAAACTAGGTTGAATATGGTAACAACAGGCTGTATGTAGAATTGGTTGGCACTCATTGTTAGATGTTTTTGCATTTGAGTCCAATTCATGGAAGCCTGAGTGCCTCAAGCTGCAAATTTAGGAACAACAAAAGCTCTGAATGGGTTTAAACCTTCTGGCAGGATGTGAGCAGTGCATCCTTGAAGAATGCCACCTATGTGAGTGTTATTATGGGCTGCAATTTAGGGAATAAGGTATTTCCTGAATACACTCATGAAATAGGATAGGGTGCATGGCCTTTTAAAGCACCAACCCTGAAGATTATCACCAAGAACTTCACTCTGTTGTCACCATTATGCATCCCACATCAAAGGTCTACAGTTCAAGACTAGTTTTACTTTGTTCCTATGGTGGTGAAGGTGGATGACTCAGTTAAGGGTTCAAATCGGAAGGTACTTTTACTGAAAGTAGAGTGTGGTAGCAAAGGAATTTATCATTGAATTTGAATGATGAATTTGTGGGGGAATGTTGGCTTTGAGAGCCAAATTGTATCAATTGGGATGCAATTGACATATAGTGACATGGGAATTCATGTTGAAATCAGTGAGATTTGAGAGAGGTTTTTAGTGTCATACTGGAAGTAGATAAACCTATTGTGGGTGTAAAAGGCTTTTACCTCCCATGGCTTATGTGTAAAACAGTGAGAGGTGGGGCTCAGGACCATGCACACACACACATACACCCTGCCTCACCCCATCCTAGCTTCGGCTCGGGTTCGGGCTTGGGCTCGGACGAGAATCAATTTGGAACTTAGAACTTGGACTCTTTTGCCACGGATTATTAATCTCACAATTTTTGCCTGGATTGGTCGATCAAAAGATAAAATTTATGGATCAATTGTTTTTGATCTATCAATGGGTTTACTTTAGTCGATCAATTGGTTTAGTCAACCAAAAAGTTAAGTTTGATCGATCAATTGATTTTGATCGATAAATGGGACTAAATTGGTTGATCAATTGCCATTTTTCCATAAAATGGGAATTTCCTATATAAGGGCCACGAGGGGGCTCTCATTTAACACACAACAAGAGCAGAAAAGCTCGCTACACTCTCTCTCCCCCTCTCTCATTCTTATATCTTTTTCTTAGTGCATTCGTTTGGCATGAGATTGGTAGAAAATTTTCCAATCAATTTTTTCGATCTTGTATAAGGTTGAGAGTGATCCACAAGAGGTTTTTTGATTAATCAAACCAATTAATTTGTAGATAAATTGGGAATTTGGTTGACCAACCAAATTGCCTCGATTTCATTCTCCTAAGGTGGTTTTCAAGGATTTCCAAGATCAAAGTACGTCAAATTTTGGAGGTCGATCATCGTATCCTGGGAGGAGTTCGACAGACCCTAGCGCACTGATATTGTGGCGGGCGATACCTTCTCTAAGGAAAGTCCTTTATAGGTGCTTCAATCAAAATAATCTCTAACCTTTCTTCATTTTGTTTATTTGTGTTATTGCATGTTCTTTGTTAGTTATTTTATTCTTGATCTTGCCAAATCATGTTTAACTTGCTTGACTTAATATTTTTTATTTATGCTAAAATGTTGAAAATGCATATGTTTTTATTTATTTATTTCCTAAATGCGTTGATTTTAATATGAAAATCATTCACAAAGGACAACAGCAGCTCAAGTATCGAAACTGACCATCTGAGAAAATCCTTGACAATCATGAAGACAAATTTTAAAGCTCTTTTGAAGATCATGGACAAAACGTCATTGACGGAGGGATTCTCGCTTATTTATGAAGATGATAACACTAAAGTGATATGTCGTTGTGTTTTATGTGATGGAAAATCTCTCAATCAAAAATAAATATCAAATTTAACCACAATAAAAATGTCGCATCCACAGGGAGGAATAGAACCAATAAATTTAAGAGTAGAGGATGATGCTGTTTGCAAACAACTTTGCAACTTCAATGCGAGGAATATACTACTCTAAATGGAGCTTGCAATTTCCTTAAAAGTTCAAGGTTATTTATGCAATTTTCACATCAAGAATTAAACTCCCAAAAATGTGTATATGATGCATGTGTAATGGCATATCATGTAAATTTGATTTGCATGCAAATCTGATTTGAATTTCAAAGTAGAATGATGCACATAACACAAGTAAATTCAAGCAACTATAAGTGCATCCATGCAATGTGGCCTGAATGAAATAATAATATCTAAATGGCAATGGCATGCAATGTAAATTTTAATTGAGGAGAAAATAGAGGATTTCTTCTCTCTCTTCCTCGCTTGGACGACTGTGCACAATTAGTGGCGAGAGTCGACGGGGTGGTGCCCCTCGACGCGTGCTTCCTATGGTGGTGACGCTTCGAGTCCAATTATTATGTAGATTATTAATAATGTTAATTGAATGATAAAATGTCATTTTTAACTTATTTTAAGGTCCTTTACTAAATATCCCGTATTCTATAATTAACCCATATATGTTCATAATCCTTAGCTAATTAACTAGGAAAACTAATTAATTAGGGGTAATTAGAGATCATGATGAGTGTCTTATCACACCCCCAAGACAAAGTTTTGCTAGTCCCTAGCAAAATTAACTAAGACTATGATGATTTAAAGCACTTAGGTTTAAATTATTATAAATAGTAACTATATAGAGGAAAGCTTAGGTCAGAAATTTAAGTTTCATATAAATGATTAATGTATAAAGCATATGTGAAAATTTTCTTAGTTAGACTTATACTTATAACATTTTCAAAACACACTTAAAACAATTTGTTAATAAGAATTTTACTCTGAATTAGAATTCTTCAAAAATCTCTTTAATCTTTGTAACTATTCTTAACTCAAATTAGAATACAAAGTGTTTTAAGGAAAACAAAGCATAAGGATTGAGAATTAAATTTTAACTCAAAAACTCAAATAGATTTAAGTCAATCCCTTGTTTATGATATTTGACTTTTATCAATATAAGTTCAAGCAAATTAATCAGATACTCATTATTAATCAAACTTAGAGTAGTAAAGCTCTAATTTACTAGCCTACAACACTAAAGAATAACTTCTAGACCTAGGATTATGTCAATTCTTCTCCTTTAGGTTTCTACTTAAAATCTTCAAAACCCAACTTCTTAGGCTTCATTGCCCAATACCATGGTTCAGTAGCTATGATTTTAAAACATCTGTGCTTAGTGAAGAGATTTGTGCTAAGGACATCCAAAGTTGCAAAAATCCAGATCTTAAGACATCACTTTCAAACCCCAATTATTCCAATTCAAGCCTTTGGCTTGGCCTTACTCAGGTTTGGTTGCTTTCTCCTCACCATTTTTCTATCCTGAGGTCAATACTTTTTGTGTATATCTCCCTGGTGGACCATTGGGTCTCTTATTCCTAATATTTTTTTCTCCATATTTTTTCTTCACTTTTTCTATAGGTTAGAACACCCATTTGTAGCGAGATGTTCTTTTTATTTGATGGAAGGAAGGGTAGCATCCATTAGTATTGAGATGCCTTTATTTATTTATGGAAAAACTGCATAAGCACCCTTTTGTAACAAGGCACTTAACTGCAGGGTGTTTTATTTATTATTATTTTCTTTTTCTTTTTCTTTTTCTTTTCCCCCCTTCTCATTTTTCTTACCAACTTTATTCTCCAAATCCTTTTTCTAAGTGAGCGGCACATCCTTCATCCTTTCAAGAATTGCTTTGCAGAAATCCTTGGACTAAAGAGGATTCAGAACTGATCTCTTAACCTCTGTGTTTTCGCAGTCTCAGATGCCAACAAGATAATTCTACATGTGTGAATTTAGATGTTTAGGTTACTTAGCTCTCAAACCAGAGCTTGGACAATAAAGCCCTTTGCTATCAAGAAAACAAAAGTACTTGTTCCTCGCCAATCATTCCAAAATTTGATCGATAGACGGTAAGGGGAAATGGTCTTTCTGGGAAGCCGTGTTCAAACGACGGTAATCAATGCAGACCCTCCAACCAGTTTAGGGTCTAGTGGTCACCAGCTCTCCTTGGTCATTCTCCTTCACAGTGATTCCTGCCTTTTTGGGTACTACATGAATAAGACTGACCCATTTACTATCTGAAATAGGATAGATAATCCCTGCATCCAGTCATTTTAGAATCTCCTTTTTAACAACCTCCCACATATTTGGATTGAGCCTTCTCTGCATGTCTCGGAAAGGTTTCAAAGACTCGTCCGTGTATATATGATGCATGCAAAGAGAGGGATCAACACCCTTAATATCAGCAATTGACCAGGCAATTGCTTCCTTGTGCCTTTGTAAACACTCAAGCAAAGCTCCCTCCTGCAATTCAGATAATGCAGACAAGATAATAACGGGGAGCGTGTTATTAGGGCCAAGGAAAGCATATTTCAATGTGCTCGGGAGGGGTTTCAACTCCAACTCAGGAGCCTTTTGGATTGAGGGTTTTAGTTGAGATGTCCCTGCCTCAGGTAGTGGATCTACCTTCATGGTCCAGGGTGGTGACAGAGACTCAGTGTGTGTCCCCAGCAACTCTTCTAATTCGGGCATTTCCCAGTCAGTTTCTTTAATAATCGGGGGATGGTCCTTAGATATGACCTTTTGAAGGGGATCTCTACATAAGAGTGCTGGAGTAGTCTCTTCAATTATTTCATCAACGACCTCAATCTGAGAACAATCTTCAAATCTAGAATGCTTGTAAGTATCAAAAACATTCATCCAGATCTTCTTGTTCCCAAAGCCCATTTTAAGTGCCCTAGATCTACAATTTATAGAGGCATTGGTTGTGGCCAAGAAGGGGTGTCCCAAAATAATGGACAGCTTTGGGGCTTATTTGATGGGTCAGTATCAAGCACTAGAAAGTCAACACGGAAGAAGAAATCCTCCACTCTCACAAGGACATCTTCCAACAATCCACGTGGTGTCTTAAGTGATCTGTCTGCAACCTGGAGGATTACTGGACTTGGCTTTAGCTTGCCTCCTCCCAAAAGGTCGTAGACAGAGCTCGGTAAAATGTTCACCCCTGCACCCAGATCGAGCAGAGCCTCGTCAATCTGTTGGTTACCTATAACCACTGAAATACATGGGGCCCCTGGGTCTTTCATTTTGGGGGCTGTTCCATGCTGGAGAACTGAGCTAACATGGTCAGGCGGGATGACCTTGGTTTGGACCTGTTTCCTAGATCAGTGCTTCTGGGTGCACAGGTCCTCTAGAAACTTGGCATAGGATGGGATCTGTTTAATAGCTTCCAAAAGAGGCAAGTTAATCTGGACTTGCCTAAAAGTGTCCATAATCTATTCCGTCCTATCCTTGGCTCCAGACGAGCCAATAGAAGATTCCCCAAGAGCAGATAGGCGCTCTGGATAGGGCACCCTCGGCTTCTGGGTAGAGGGGTCATCATGGCGGGAAAGGGGTGGTGGAAGGACGACATCCTCATTGTGGGTGATGTTGTGCGAGGGAGAGTAATGTGGCTCTTCCTCTGTGGAGATGGAAGTTGGGTTAGGTGTAGAAGGGGAATTCTGAGACGTAAGCATAGAAGTATTATTAGGCTTGTCAATCTTCTTTCTATTCCTCAGCACGATCACCGCTTGGGCGTGCTCCCTGAATACAACCCCTTTGCCCTTAGGGTTCTCAAAAGAGCTAGGCAGCTTCCCCGGATCACGTTGCCTAACCGCCTCAGTATGATGACCAATTTGTGATTGCATATCAGTAATCATCTTATTCTGAGATTGGATGACCATATTCTGATGCTCTTGCATCGCTTTCATCATGGCTTTAAGTTTATCCATCTCAGAGGGCTTATTCTAAGGATGGTTTTCATAAGATGGTTGGTATATGGGTTGAGGAGTTAAGGGTCTTGTATTCCCTGAGTTAGAAGCATCACCTTACTTCGAAGAGAAGTTTGGATGGTTTCATCACCCTAGATTATAGGTATTGGAATAAGGGTTATTGCGAGGAGGGTGGAAACCTTGGGCCGCATTCAAATCGACCTGAATCAACTCAGGGAATTGATTTGCCTGATGGCACTCCACAATGGCGTGCATTGTGCTTTGGTAAATGGAGCATTCTATTGAAGCTTGAAAGATAGAGGCTGCTTGCAGATTCATGTTGGGGTATGCTAAAAGCCTATCAAAGTTTTTATTCAATAGTTGAATCTGATAAGCCAAATCCTGAGAAGACCCAGCTTCATGGGCCTCTATCTTCCTCTGCAAGATTGATGGTTTCCTTTCTTGATAGGTAGAGGACAAATGTATGGAGTTGTGACTTAATGTTTCAAATATTGCCTAGGCTTCTTCCTCAGTTCTGGTCATGAAGGTTCCTGCACAGGCTGCATCGATGGTTTGCCTATTCCTTTTAGATAATCTGTTATAGAACCTTTTGACCAACTGCCATCTTGGCACCTGATGGTGGGGGCATAACCAAAGAAGGCCATTAAAGCACTCCCAAGTCTCATGAAATTGCTCCCCTTCCTGTTGAGTAAAATCCATAATCTCTCTTTCGTAATGGTTGGTTTTACTCATAGGAAAATACTTTTTCAAAAATTCTCTCTTAAGGGTGGCCCAATCATTTACCCTTGCATCGAGGGTATGATACCAGTGCTTGGCCTTATCCTTTAGGGAGAAAGGAAATAGAGTCCTCATCAGGGCTTCATCAGTAAAGCCCCGGAGCTTCACCGTGGAACAGACCTCGGTGAATTCTTCCAAATGTCGTTAGGGGTCCTCCCTAGTAGTACCATAAAAGGAGGGCAACAAAGATATGGTACTACTCTTGATCTCATACAGATTATTCCCTACCGGTCGTCTCAGTGCTTGTGCAGGTTGGTTAGTTGGAATAAAATAGTCCCTTAGGGTCCTTTGTTGATTTGCTCCTTGATCAGCCATTCCTTCTCTTTTCTCTCCTAGGTGAGCTCTCCTAAGAATTCTCTCGGGCTCAGGATCAAACACTAGACTACCCTCAAGAAAGCATCTACCAAGCATACAATATCAATCACAATTCAGGCTCTTATTGAGTAAGTAAAACCTCTACTCCAAAGATAAGTCAAAAGGTCAAGGCTTATCCCTCCATTCCCACGTAAGTGGTATAAGAGGGGTGATGACTTGAAATCTTAACCTTCTTTGTTGCGGAGGTTGAATTGGTTGATATAACTGCCCAAACAAGTTTTTCATTGCAATTGCGTGCCTTAATTCAACCTTCGAGTGCCCTAGGACCTATACTTTGCTTGGATGATCTCCCAGGTGATCAAGTGAGAAGTTACTCCAAGGACGAACAAAGGGATGCAAGTAGGGCTGTTGCGACCCGGTTCCCGAGTCCCTACGAGACACGAGAACCGGACCGACTCGACTAATCCCAAGACCCAGTCGTCCAACGAGGAAGTAACCAAAAGACAGTAAAATAAACCACATTCAGCATGAATATAACTAACAGTAAGAAAGTACAGCAGTAAGGAAAGAAACTACTACAGTAGGTACCACCACAACAGTAAAGCAACATTTATCATATAACAAAAACTGCAGGTAAAGAAGGTACAGTGGAAACAAAACTACTCACTAGAACAGAAACAAAAGAAGGTACAAAGCTGTGGTAACTCTACTGGACCCTACTTGGCCCAGCGTCCTCTGCAGCCGCCGACCCTAGCTGCTCAACACCTGGTCCTGAAAAAGGTAACGAGTGTAACACGTCAGCAAAACGCTGAGTAGAGTGGCAAACTAACTAAAGGCAACAGTAGAGTGTACAGTAGCTGTTATGTTCTATTACTTCCTTTATTTACATCTTTCAATTTTTCTCACTATTTCATTTACTTCTCAGGTCCTTTACTTGATCTCGAATGTCCTCGTGGGACGATCTTGATTGCAGTCTTTTCCAACAGTAGAAGTAGCATGTGGTGCTCTCCTGGCCGGGAGAGTCCCCCGTGGTGATCCTACCCTCAGTCAACCACCCCAAGGTCACTGACAGACGTAACGGTGACTACGGCACGCGCGATAAACGCACAGGTAGCTAGCCCGTACTGGCACGCGGTCAGTCGTTTCCGTTAACGGGTGCGCCCAAAGCACAGCACGGAACCAGGGCAGAGCCCTCTCAGTAACAGGGGTCCAACCCCTCCACAGTAACCAAATCGGGGCCTTGCCCCTCCACAGTCCGCGCACCCTCGCCTGACTACCCTGGTTTGCCCTAGTGGGCCTAACAAGTCGGTGAAGGAGGCTAGCAGAACCCCGGGGCCCGTGGGGTAGCTAGTACTCTCCTAACACTACTAGCTCTCCTCGGTACTACGTACACGAGGGCCAACAAGTCGGTACAGAGCGGCCAAGCCTAACCCCGGGTCCCTGGGGCGGCTGGCCCCACTCTGCACTAAAACAGGTACAGGTACTTCCCTTGGTACTGCGTACCCAAGAGACAGTACAAACTACATCTCAGTTCCATTCCTTTTCTTTCCAGGAGTTCCACTCCTAATTCCCTGTAGGGTTCCAGCTCTTTATCTCAGAACATCATATGTTTCACTTTCCATATTCACGTTCTCAATTTCCATGATCTCAAACATGTTTCTTTGTTCATAACAGGCAGCTGTTAATTAAATTCACAGGCAGCTTATATATTCCTTTCCATTTTTCCAAGACTGCAGTAATATACATTCCACTAGTTTTTCCATCCTAGGATTCATGCCATATCCTAGGATCTATCATACAATCTAGTTTTCCGGCCCTAGGATTCATGCAACACCTAGGAGCTATCATTCCATATATTTCTCATTCCTAGGATTCATGCAATGCCCTAGGTTCTAGTTATGGTTCCATACTTTAACAGATTTTATTAATACTTAAAACCACTCTACCAGGTACAACGGGAGTAATGGGGGCGTGGTCGGGAATCCCGCGCGCCTCCGCGACTCTCAAGACGGCAACCGAACGAGGTCCTATCACAAGGATCAAACACAAGGAGTGTCTCAAAACAGTGTATAGCTACTGTAGACGGGTAGAGGAATAAATTCTGAAATGAACGCAACTCGAATCGCGGAAAACGGAGCCCAAACGGGCCCTAAACGGGTCGAGAAAGACAATACTGTGCAAAATCAGACGTCTGGAACTCCTTCCAGACGTCTTAAACGGTGGATCAGAGAATTACCTGTTCGGCTTGGTTCCCCGGACGTCCAGAAGTCTGTGGGGACGTCTCTCCTAGATCCCAGACGTCCGATGGTCTCTCCGGACGTCTGGAGGTCACTCCCGCCGTCTGGTACAACTTCCAGACGTCGGATTCGCAAAGGATGACGAATCCGAACACTTGCGCACAGCCAACCCTCCTCCCTCAGTACGGTCAGTCGACAAAAAGAAGGAGAAAGCGGAACTCACCTTTCAGACGTCTGTATGATCTCACAGACGTCGACCTTGCCGTCTGGATATCAGTCCAGACGTCTGATTCTGGAGATTTTTCCAGAATCAGAACCTTGCTCGGCCTCCGCTCGCAACGCCGCCCGCGTCGCACCTCGCACGTCCGCTGCTCCGCCCGCAGCAGGTCCCTCTCCGCGACGCTCTGCGCCCCCTGCGCCCTCCGCCGGCCGGCCAAGCCGCTCCCGGCGAGCTCGCCCTCACGGCAGAGCCCCGCCCTCGCACGCCGCAGCTCCTCCGCGCCTACTGCGGCCGCCGCTGCCGCTGCGCCCTCGCGTCCGCTCGCTCTCGCGCACAAGCAGGAGAGAAGGAGGAAGATGGTGGAGACGGGAGGGGAGGCGCGCCCTCTCCCCCTTTTAACGCCGTGCGGAGAGGAGGGAGAGACGGTCGCAGTCGCCTGCAGCCGCAGAGAAGATGCGGGATCGCAGGTCTGCGTGCACAGGCGCGCAGACGAATATCCCGTGCGAGCATAACTGTTCGCCAGACGTCTGTAAACTATCCCGGACGTCTGGTCAGACGTCTGGATGTGATCCCAGACGTCTTTACAGACGTCTGGGCCACCTCCCAGACGTCTTAAAAGACGTCTGGGGCACGCGCTCGTTACAATATAACAAACTCAAAGGAAGTTTCGTCCCCGAAACTTGCGCCAACTAGGGTGCGGAAAAAGGATGTCCAAATAACCATAACAAGCTCAAAGAGGACCGAAGCCGGTCCGAAAAGACATACCCGCGAAAAGCTCTGGGTACCGCTCCCGCATTGCCGCCTCAGGCTCCCAGGTAGCCTCCTCGTACCGCTGGCTCCTCCACAAAACCTTTACCAGGGGTACTTGCTTTCGTCTCAACCTGCGGACGGCTCGGTCTAGGATCTGCACTGGCCACTCGGGGTAGGTCAGGTCGTCGCTCACCTCGACGCTCTCGTGACTCAGTACGTGGCTGGGATCGGCTACGTACTTCCTGAGGTTGGACACGTGGAACACGTCGTGTACACCAGAAAGCTGCGGGGGAAGGGCAAGTCTGTAAGCAACGGGTCCAACCCGCTCCAGGACCTCGAAGGGCCCCACGAACCTCGGCGCGAGCTTCCCTCTCACCCCAAACCGCTGTAAGCCCTTCATGGGCGAAACACGAAGAAAGACGTGGTCCCCGACCTCGAACTGCACCTCTCTGCGTCTGCGATCTGCGTAGCTCTTCTGTCTGCTCCTGACAGTGCGGAGTCGTCTGTGGATCTGCTCAACTACCTCCTGACTCTGCCGGATCAACCTGGGGCCAACCTCCCACTTGGTCCCCACCTCAACCCAACTCAAGGGTGCCGTGCATTTCCGTCCGTACAGAGCCTCGTAGGGAGCCATGCCGATGCTCGAGTGATAACTGTTGTTGTATGCAAACTCTGCCAGGGGCAGGTGCTCCTCCCAAGAGCCCCTCCAGTCTAGTACACAGGCACGCAAAAGATCCTCAAGTGTCTGTATCGTGCGTTCCGACTGTCCGTCCGTCTGCGGGTGGTAAGCCGTGCTAAACCTCAACCTCGTCCCCAAAGCCTGCTGAAACTCAGCCCAAAACTGGGACGTAAAGCGGGTATCCCGGTCGGATACGATCTCCCGCGGAACTCCGTGTAGTCGCACCACATCACGGATATACCTCTCTGCCAACTGTGCTGGTCCCAAAGTGACTCGGATCGGCAAGAATCGTGCCGTCTTCGTCAACCTATCCACTATTACCCAGACCGCGTCGTGTCCTCGCTGGGTAACAGGTAAACCCACCACCAAGTCCATGGTGATGCTCTCCCACTTCCACTCTGGCACTGGAAGCGGCTGAAGCGGCCCTGCAGGCCTCTGATGCTCGGCTTTCACCTGCTGGCACACTAAGCACTGCTGCACGAACTCACCCACATCCCGCTTCATCCCTCTCCACCAGAACTCGCGTCTCAAGTCATGGTACATTTTCGTGTTTCCGGGATGTATGGTGAATCTGGAACCGTGTGCCTCAGTCAGGAGCTCTCTCAACAGCTCCTCGTCTCTGGGGACGCACAGCCGTCCCCCCAAGCGTAACACCTGGTCTGTGAAAGAGAAGTCCCCTGGGTCCCCTGACAGTACTCTGTCGCGCAAAGACTGCAAGTACGGATCGGCCATCTGTCCCGTGATGATGCGGTCTATCAACTCTGGTCTGGTCTGCCGTGTCACCGTCACTGCCCCACAGTACCCTTGTAACTCTAGAGGTCGCCAACTGCCCACCTCCTCCAAAAGGCTCCAACTCTGTAACTGTAGACTGGCCAAGCGTGCGGGCGCCTTACAGCTCAAGGCGTCAGCCACCACATTGGCCTTTCCCGGGTGGTAGGAGATGCTGCAGTCGTAGTCCTTCAGGAGCTCCAACCAACGTCTCTGTCTCATGTTGAGCTCCTTCTGGTCAAAAAGATATCTGAGGCTCTTGTGATCTGTAAAAATCTCGAAGGTCTCACCGTACAAGTAATGCCTCCATGTCTTCAGCGCGAAGACAACAGCTGCCAACTCTAGGTCGTGGGTAGGGTAGGTATGCTCATGGGGCTTCAGTTGCCGCGAAGCGTAAGCGACCACGTGACCCCTCTGCATGAGCACACCTCCTAACCCCTGCAAGGAAGCGTCCGTGTACACGACGAACCCGCCACTACTGTCAGGAATGGTGAGCACGGGTGCCGAGGTCAACCTCTCCTTCAGCTCCAGAAAACACGCCTCACAGGCGTCTGTCCAAGTGAAAGGCACATCCTTCCGAGTCAACTGTGTCATAGGACGTGCAATCTGCGAAAACCCTCTGATGAACCGTCTGTAGTAACCTGCCAGTCCCAGGAAACTGCGAATCTCAGTGACTGAACGCGGTCTCTCCCACCTGAGCACTGCCTCGACCTTGGCGGGATCCACCGCCAGGCCGTCTCCAGAGATCACATGACCCAAAAAGGTCACCTCCCTCAACCAGAACTCGCACTTGCTGTATTTGGCGTACAGCCTGCGTCGTCTCAGAGTTTCCAGAACCATCCGCAAGTGCTGTCCGTGCTGCGTCCGATCTCTAGAATAGATGAGTACATCATCTATGAAAACCACCACAAACTGGTCCAAGTACGGTCTGAACACCCGGTTCATCAGGTCCATGAAAGCAGCGGGGGCATTGGTCGGCCCAAACGGCATGACCAAAAACTCGTAGTGTCCGTACCGGGTGCGGAAAGCTGTCTTGGAGACGTCGGTCTCCCTGATCCTCAACTGGTGGTATCCAGACCTCAAGTCGATCTTGGAAAACACCGTGGCACCCCGCAACTGGTCAAACAAATCGTCAATCCTCGGCAGCGGATATCTGTTCTTGATGGTGACCCTATTCAGCTGTCTGTAGTCCACACAAAGGCGTAGGGTCCCATCCTTCTTCTTCACAAACAGTACCGGGGCTCCCCAGGGAGACGCACTGGGCCTCACGAAACCCTTCTCCAAAAGGTCCTGCAACTGAGACTTGAGCTCTCGCAGCTCAAGCGGTGCCATCCTGTATGGCGCGGTGGAGATGGGGTTGGTCCCTGGTACTAGTGAGATCTCAAACTCGATCTCACGCTCGAGCGGTAGTCCTGGTAACTCGTCTGGAAACATGTCGGGGTACTCTCTGACCACCGGGATGCTCTGGAAGTCTGCCACGGGGCTGTGCTCTGCCACCACACAAGCTAAGAAGCCCTCACACCCCTGGCTCAAAAGTCTCGCCGCCCGAAGTGCCGAAATGCACCTGAAACCTCCGTCCACTGGCTGCCCGTGAAACTCGAAGGAAGGCAACTCCGGAATGGAGAAGACAATCTTCCTCTCAAAGCAGTCTACCAATGCGTGGTAAGCGGACAGCCAATCCATCCCCAGGATCACCCCAAAGTCCTCCATCTGTATCATAATCAGGTCAGCTGGCAGGCTGTGTCCCCCGATGCTGACCCCGCAACCCGTGTACACCTCCTCAGCTACAAACAGCTGACCACTCGGACCTCTGATTACGAACGGGTTCTCTAACAATGTATAATCCTGGTCCAAACTAACTGCGAAACTGTCTGCGACAAACGAGTGCGTAGCGCCGGAATCGAAAAGCGTGTAAACGAGTCTGCCAGAAACTGAAACCATACCTGCTACCACGGATCTCAAAGCTCTGGCGTCCCTGTGTGTTAGGGCATTGATACGCCCCTCAGCTCTAGGTGCGGACGAAGCAGCCACACTCTGCGTCGGACGGGTAGGTGCTGGCCGGTACCCTCCTCGCGACTGCAGTCCTCCTCCTCGCGCCTGGAAACCGCGGCCTCCTGTGCGCCCTCCAGTGCTCTGCGCGGGAAGTATCTGCTGACCTCCTGCCCTAGATGGGCAGTCCCTCCTGACGTGGCCCGGCTGGCCACACTGGTAGCAGAGGGGAACCCGACTCCCGCCCTCAGTGAGTCCCTGCTGTCGGCTCGGCGGGGGTTCGGTGCTGGCGACTGGCCCCTGTCGAGGGCCCCCAAAGGCCACTGATGGCCCTGCACAACGTGACGGCTCTCCTGCGGACGCCACGTGTCTCCGTTGAGTTCTCCTAACACGCCTGGTGTGGCGGCGGAAATCTCGTTCCACCACTAACTCCCCTGTCGTACGCTCGGAAGGGGGAGGGGGTGGTGACGTGGGTGGAAGCTGAAATTCTTCTCGAACCACCTCTCGAATCAGTTGGACGAGGTCCCGAGACGGTATACTCAGGAGAAGAGGAGGGGTAGTATGTATTCCAAGCCCGACATATCTGTCCCCCGGGCCCTGACCTCGGCCGCGCCTGCGGCCCACCCTCCTAGCTCCACGACGCAGCATCTCCTACAATGGAGACGCGAAACAAAATGAAAAGCTTCTAAACAGACGGTACCTAACGAAACTTCTAAGAGCTCATGTCAAGAGATATGTTGTGGTGGCTACTCTAGCTATAAACATGTGAATTGGTTATTTTCCAGTCAGTTGATTCACTTCTCGGGACGACCTTGCTCTGATACCATCTTGTTGCGACCCGGTTCCCGAGTCCCTACGAGACACGAGAACCGGACCGACTCGACTAATCCCAAGACCCAGTCGTCCAACGAGGAAGTAACCAAAAGACAGTAAAATAAACCACATTCAGCATGAATATAACTAACAGTAAGAAAGTACAGCAGTAAGGAAAGAAACTACTACAGTAGGTACCACCACAACAGTAAAGCAACATTTATCATATAACAAAAACTGCAGGTAAAGAAGGTACAGCGGAAACAAAACTACTCACTAGAACAGAAACAAAAGAAGGTACAAAGCTGTGGTAACTCTACTGGACCCTACTTGGCCCAGCATCCTCTGCAGCCGCCGACCCTGGCTGCTCAACACCTGGTCCTGAAAAAGGTAACGAGTGTAACACGTCAGCAAAACGCTGAGTAGAGTGGCAAACTAACTAAAGGCAACAGTAGAGTGTACAGTAGCTGTTATGTTCTATTACTTCCTTTATTTACATCTTTCAATTTTTCTCACTATTTCATTTACTTCTCAGGTCCTTTACTTGATCTCGAATGTCCTCGTGGGACGATCTTGATTGCAGTCTTTTCCAACAGTAGAAGTAGCACGTGGTGCTCTCCTGGCCGGGAGAGTCCCCCGTGGTGATCCTACCCTCAGTCAACCACCCCAAGGTCACTGACAGACGTAACGGTGACTACGGCACACGTGATAAACGCACAGGTAGCTAGCCCGTACTGGCACGCGGTCAGTCGTTTCCGTTAACGGGTGCGCCCAAAGCACAGCACGGAACCAGGGCAGAGCCCTCTCAGTAACAGGGGTCCAACCCCTCCACAGTAACCAAACCGGGGCCTTGCCCCTCCACAGTCCGCGCACCCTCGCCTGACTACCCTGGTTTGCCCTAGTGGGCCTAACAAGTCGGTGAAGAGGCTAGCAGAACCCCGGGGCCCGTGGGGTAGCTAGTACTCTCCTAACACTACTAGCTCTCCTCGGTACTACGTACACGAGGGCCAACAAGTCAGTACAGAGCGGCCAAGCCTAACCCCGGGTCCCTGGGGCGGCTGGCCCCACTCTGCACTAAAACAGGTACAGGTACTTCCCTTGGTACTGCGTACCCAAGAGACAGTACAAACTACATCTCAGTTCCATTCCTTTTCTTTCCAGGAGTTCCACTCCTAATTCCCCGTAGGGTTCCAGCTCTTTATCTCAGAACATCATATGTTTCACTTTCCATATTCACGTTCTCAATTTCCATGATCTCAAACATGTTTCTTTGTTCATAACAGGCAGCTGTTAATTAAATTCACAGGCAGCTTATATATTCCTTTCCATTTTTCCAAGACTGCAGTAATATACATTCCACTAGTTTTTCCATCATAGGATTCATGCCATATCCTAGGATCTATCATACAATCTAGTTTTCCGGCCCTAGGATTCATGCAACACCTAGGAGCTATCATTCCATATATTTCTCATTCCTAGGATTCATGCAATGCCCTAGGTTCTAGTTATGGTTCCATACTTTAACAGATTTTATTAATACCTAAAACCACTCTACCAGGTACAACGGGAGTAATGGGGGCGTGGTCGGGAATCCCGCGCGCCTCCGCGACTCTCAAGACGGCAACCGAACGAGGTCCTATCACAAGGATCAAACACAAGGAGTGTCTCAAAACAGTGTATAGCTACTGTAGGCGGGTAGAGGAATAAATTCTGAAACGAACGCAACTCGAATCGCGGAAAACGGAGCCCAAACGGGCCCTAAACGGGTCGAGAAAGACAATACTGTGCAAAATCAGACGTCTGGAACTCCTTCCAGACGTCTTAAACGGTGGATCAGAGAATTACCTGTTCGGCTTGGTTCCCCGGACGTCCAGAAGTCTGTGGGGATGTCTCTCCTAGATCCCAGACGTCCGATGGTCTCTCCGGACATCTGGAGGTCACTCCCGCCGTCTGGTACAACTTCCAGACGTCGGATTCGCAAAGGATGACGAATCCGAACACCTGCGCACAGCCAACCCTCCTCCCTCAGTACGGTCAGTCGACAAAAAGAAGGAGAAAGCGGAACTCACCTTTCAGACGTCTGTATGATCTCACAGACGTCGACCTTGCCGTCTGGATATCAGTCCAGACGTCTGATTCTGGAGATTTTTCCAGAATCAGAACCTTGCTCGGCCTCCGGTCGCGACGCCGCCCGCGTCGCACCTCGCACGTCCGCTGCTCCGCCCGCAGCAGGTCCCTCTCCGCGACGCTCTGCGCCCCCTGCACCCTCCGCCGGCCGGCCAAGCCGCTCCCGGCGAGCTCGCCCTCACGGCAGAGCCCCGCCCTCGCACGCCGCAGCTCCTCCGCGCCTACTGCGGCCGCCGCTGCCGCTGCGCCCTCGCGTCCGCTCGCTCTCGCGCACAGGCAGGAGAGAAGGAGGAAGATGGTGGAGACGGGAGGGGAGGCGTGCCCTCTCCCCCTTTTAACGCCGCGCGGAGAGGAGGGAGAGACGGTCGCAGTCGCCTGCAGCCGCAGAGAAGATGCGGGATCGCAGGTCTGCGCGCACAGGCGCGCAGACGAATATCCCGTGCGAGCATAACTGTTCGCCAGACTTCTGTAAACTATCCCGGACGTCTGGTCAGACGTCTGGATGTGATCCCAGTCTTTACTGACGTCTGGGCCACCTCCCAGACGTCTTAAAAGACGTCTGGGGCACGCGCTCGTTACAAGGGCAAACCCTTCCTTTGAGATGATGCGTATGCGATGCCCCTTAACTACCCTTTTGTTCCTTTAAGCGGTGTCCCCCTCTATGAAGTATCAAAACACTTGGTCAAAAGATAGTACCACCACCACCACAAAGCACAATAGGAGGGTTTGCACCAATAAAGAGATCGGTGCCTATAGCCTTAAGGGATCGAGCCTTAGTGCGATTCCTAATGTGCGTGCTCAGTGTCAGAAGTGTGCATCACACCACAAATCTTTTTAAATTTTTTTTTTGAAAACACAGACAAGTCCCTTAGAATCAGATCAAATGTGAATTGATTTTAGGGTCGAATCTGATTATCAGTCCCACTTTTAGTTATATGACCATTGAATTAGTAAATTCAAGCAACTTGGCAGTCTTGAATTTTAATTTGAATGCAAATGCGTGAACAGGAGTTGGATGCAAAAGTTAGAAAGGTGTACTTGTCTCTAGCAATCTTCATACTAATATGCTTGCAATGCAATAATAAGATCTAATGTGCTGCTCAATCACCCTTAAATGCACGCACCAAAGAGCATGCAACTTCTAAACAAGCAGCTCGATATTTTCTTTTGTTGGTTTTAAAGGCAAGCAAGTAGAAAATGGAATCACGCATGAGGAAAAATGTAAACCCTAGTAGCTAAAGAATGTGGGGACAGACCCCCAAAAATTCAGCCCCAATTACTATAAGGGCGAGAAGACAAAAATAAATTTTGTGACGACAGAGAATCCCTTGTGAAAGTGGGATCCAGGTCTCCTACATCTTTTCCTCATGTGGCTTAGCTCTAGGTTGATGTTGCCGCTCTGTTGCGCCTCATCGCCCCGTCAGATTCCTCGCACAATAAAAAAATGATTAGATAATTGCACAATTCAGAATGTTCAAAAATAATAAAGTAAATCTATTGCATCTGTTGCCTCTCCAGCAACAACGCCATTTGATGTTGGGATTCTCGCTTATTTATGAAGATGATAGCACTAAAGTGATATGTCGTGTTTTATGTGGTGGAAAATCTCTCAATCAAAAATAAATATCAAATTTAATCACAATAAAAATGTCACATCCACAGGGAGGAATAGAACCAATAAATTCACGAGTAGAGGATGATGATGTTTGCAGACAACTTTGCAACTTCAATGCAAGGAATATACTACTCTAAATGGAGCTTGCAATTTCCTTAAAAGTTCAAGGTTATTTATGCAATTTTTATGCCAGGAATTAAGCTCGCAAAAATGTGAATATGATGCTTGTGTAATGGCATATCATGTAAATTTGATTTGCATGCAAATCTGATTTGAATTTCAATGTAGAATGATGCACATAACACAAATGAAGTAAATTCAAGAAACTATAAGTGCATCCATGCAATGTGTCCTGAATAAAGTAATAATATCTAAATTGCAATGGCATGTAATGTAAATTTTAATTGACAAGAAAATAGAGGATTTCTCCTCTCTCTTCCTCACTTGGACAGCCGTGCACGGTTGGTGGCAAGAGTTGACGGGGTGGTGCACCTCGACGTGTGCTTCGCGATGGTGGTGACGTGGCGGCTAGATGGTGAACAGCCACCGGCCTATTGGGTTCTGTTGGAGGAGGAGAACTACGCGAGGAGAGGAGGCAGAGCAGCTGCTGTAGGCCGCGCGTTCGGCACTCACAAGGGCGTGCTAGGGTGCACTTGTAGGGTTGACTGCTGGCGTGGGTGCCTGCGGGCGGCTGGGTTGCCTACAGGCGCTTAGCTACCTGCGGGCACTGGCGAGGGCGTGCCTGCAGAGCTGGCTGCTAGCATGAGCGCTTGTGGGAGGGGCTTTCAGGGCATGGTGAGTGCAATAGTGCAGGTGCAGGTTGGTGATGGGGTGTAGGGGCAGGCTTGCATGCGCTTGCAGTGAGGCTGTGCAAGCGTGTAGTGGTGCAAGGGCGCACGGCTGCGATGGAAGCATTGCGGTACTGCAGGAGGATGGTGAAGCCAGTGCGCATGGTGGGCGGCTAGAGAGGGCAGGCTGGAGTGCTTGCAGTGGGGCCAGAAGCTGCTTGGCACGATGAGGGTAGTAGTGAAGGTGATGGGGCACGACTGCAGGCTTGCAAGGATGCTTGGTTGCCTGCAGGCGTGCGCTGGAAAGTTGAAGGCAGGCTGGAGCGCTTGTGGTGGGAAGGCGGTGGAAGTTGGTGCACACAGTGCACACTCTCCCCACAGTGCATGCCCTCTTCTTCACAATGATTTCCTTCCCTCTCAAGCCCCTCCACCTCTCTCTTTTTATCTCCTATCCTCGCGCAAGTCAAGGGATTTTCAAAATCCCTTACTAAACATGGGCGATGCTGTTGATTGGGTTGTTGAGGCTAGCCGTAGGTTGAGATATTCGTGGGGGGAAAATATCTTTTCATCCTCCTGTTCTTTTCCACAATTGATCCTCCTCCCTCTTCTTCCTGATTATTAGCCTGATGGAGTAGATTAAGTGAAGGAGATGTAACGAGTGCACTGTTGCGGGACCTACATGAAATATAAAATAATTACATAATAAGTAATAGAATAAATGTAAACTTAAACAATGACTTATGCAATCATTTAATGACCTAATGTGATTATTAACAAACATACAATGTTAGAATTGAATTACTTAGGCAAACAATAGTCTATTAAAATGGACACATCAGTCATTCTGTGGCAACAAATTACAAGCATTTGGATTGGAGGAAATTTCTCATATGGAAGATGAAACTTTTTTCAAATCCATAGTTCACATTTCTCGAAGGTACTTTTGGTCATGCCTTAATAGTAGGATTTCCTGCCACCTTGGATTGGAAGGATGAGAGTTGTGCTACTACTACTTTACTTTACAATCCTTCTAAATGGGTTTAGGAGTGCAATAGGGAGATAGTAGGTTTTCTTTAAATTTGAAAAAATAATCTGAATACAACCTCACAATATCCCTAAAATTCCCTAAATATAGTTGAAATATGCAACATTCTCATCATGGGGGGATGCAAAGGAAGGGTTATGCAGTTAACAGCTATTGATAAATCTAAATGAAACTTTAGGAGTGACAATAAGGCAAGCATGCACAAGCCTGCAAGTGAGTATGCCAAGGCCAATTTTTTGAGGAGAAAAACATAGTCTAGCAAGGAGAAGAGGCTTGATTATTATATTTCTTGCTCAATAATGAGTTCATCTTTCTCAATACTAAGTCAAGATTGGATAAATCATATTATTATATTTTTAAACACAAATTGATTTTTTAGTTTTGTTACTTTTGTATAACTATCATTTGATTCAACAAAAACGTTACCAAATACTAATTCTATGAAGATGGTAAAATTCTAGATTGATGTTAAAGAACAAGAACATCATTTCCCTTGACTTTACACCAAAATAACAACGATAATGTACAAGAAGCTTATTATGCGAATTTTATGTTAAAATTTTCTTATGAAGTTAATGTTACAAAAGGAACATTATTGCATGATGTAAAAGGTAAAAAAAGTGATAATAAAGAATGAAATCATACGTACCATACAAAAATTGGACTTCAAAGTTTCAATCATCGTCATCATCATCCCTTCTAATCAAGGTGCTGAATGGCCTAAGCTATCAACTGTTGTAACATTAGTTATGCAAGGATTATATGAAATTGCATCTTTTTCTTCATTGTTGTCATTCAAGATACCCATATCAAACAAGTGTCTGGGCTTTGTAACAATAACATGATGCCAATCACTACTTTTGGGATCGTGAACATAGAATACTTGCCTTGCTTGAGTTGAAAATATGAATGGATCATCTTCTAGATGTTTCCCTACTTATATTAATCTAGAAAAGTTTACTAGAGTGCATCCATTTTGTATCTTCAATCCTCTACGAGATTTAACATCCACCCAATTACAACGATAAGGGACAACATTAACCTCTGAAGAGTAGTTTAACTCGTAAATACCAGTGAGGGTACCATAATAAGGTTGGTTAGCTACTTTAACCATAACTCCATTGTTCTGTACACTTTGGTATCTTTCCATGGATTTTGTGTGAAATCTAAATCCATTAATTAGGAAAGAGTTGAAACTTCTAAGTACATTATTCGGACCCCTTGTTGTTGCCACTGGTTCATGACGATATTTATTTTTTTTTTATCTTAGACCTAGAATAAGAGATAATGTTAAAATTTGCAAATGCCTTAAAGTACAAGAATTGTAATAGATAATAATGCACTACCTTTTGAGATAGCCATGATGGGAAGTGCTCAAGTAGCCACTTTTTCTCCATCCCACTATTGAGTTGATTGGAATTGTATATGTTGCGCATCTCACGTAAGAACTCACTAAATTAATTAATAGTTGAAACTTTACTAATGATGAAAATGCTGAAACAAATTGGCTATAAAATCATTCCATCAATTATATAAATTATTAGACCTACCTACAAAAATGTTCAATTCCTTTGCAATGAAGAAACACATAACAATGTGCTTGAGCAAGCAACATGCTATATTAAACACAAGCATTTGTCTTCCCAAGAACTTGGCCATCACTCTCAAACAAATATCAAACCAAGTTTTCAACCCTATCTTTATTCATCGGTTAACGATTGAATCTTGTTTGCACATTACCAAAGTATCTTGAAATGAATGTTAAAATTCGTTGGCTATATATCCCTCTGCAATGGGTCCTTCTGGGTAGGTCTTATTTCTTACATGAGACTTCAAGCGACATAAGAATCTATGGTATATGGTAATTATTAACAATCAAAATGAGATCAAGAATATAAAATATACAATGGTAAACAACTAAGGCTAAATGTAATGCTACCTTTCAATAGGGTATATCCACCTATAAACCACTCGACCTCCCAACATAACCTCCTCAACCAAATGAATCATCAAGTGGACCATAGTAGTAAAACAACTTGGTGGGAAAATCTTCTCCATTTAGTACATTGTGAGCACAATATGAGATTGTAATTGATCAAGCTCACTTGAGTCTAGTGTCTTTGCACCAAGGACTTAAAAAAATTAGATAATTTAGAAATGGCAGTCACAATTGATTTTGACATTGAGGCTCTGAGAGCAATAGGAAGAATATCTTGCATGAGAATATGACCATCATGGCTCTTAAGGTTGACAAGCTTCCTTTCTTTAAGATTTATCGATCTTGATATATTTGAAGAATAACCATCAAGAACCTTGAGATTTTTAAATATAGACAAAAGGAGATCTTTTTCTTTTGTGTTTAGCATGTAAGAAGCTAGATCAAAATCATACTTATCATTCATAAGCTTGGGATGGTGCTCTCTTCTTAATCCTATCTTTTGCAAGTCACCACATGCTTTTAAGTTTTCTTTGCTTTTACTAGGGATATCAATCAAAGTCCCAATTAAGTTATCAAAAATGTTATTTTCTATGTGCATGACATCTAAACTATGACAAAGGAGATTGTGCCTCTAGTATGGAAGATAAAAAAAGATACTCCTTTTCTTCCAAAGATGCATGCTAACATTTTATGATTCATATCTCATCTCACACTCGATATCGTCATCAACTAAGTCATCAACATCCTCAAAAACATATTCTTGTGGTGCTACTTCAACATAACTTTGCAAGCTTCCATCTCTTAGTCGCTTTTTTGACAAAGAAAATACCTTCCCATAACTAAATTTAAGGCCTTGTAGTTGTTTTTCAATCTCAACTCTGAATGGTGTAATTGGAGGCGAACGAAGCTCTTCTGATCCATTAAATTTTTCCTTTTAAAATCAAAAGGGATGGCTTGGTTCTAGCCATCGATGACTACCCAACCACTGAGAAAGAGTTTCAACCATGCAATAGGGACAAGCAAATTGCCCCATCGTACTCCAACTTAAATTTCCAAGTGCAGTAAAATCATTAATTGTCCAAAGAAGTGTTGCTCTTAATTTGAATTTATGCTTGGTATGGGCATCAAAGACATCAATATCTTCCCACAAGTCCTTCAGTTCTTCAATCAAAGGCTCCAAAAAAACATCAATATCATTTCCAAGACTCTTCTATCCGGGAATAATCATAGAAAGAAGTAGAGAAGATTGTTTCATACAAGCTCATAGTTCCAAATAATTGACAGTAATGTCTTTGATGAACGATAAAGCATATGAAGTCATGGTTTCAAAGGGAAGTATTGCAAAACATTGCATGCCTTTGATTTGGTCATCACATCATTCTCATTAGCATTATCATAATCATTATTCACATTTTTTCAATGCGATGCATTACATACATTGCATTTATCTAGCTTTTCAAGACAATTTCCATAAAATAGCATGCAATCATTTGGACAAGCGTGAATTTTCTCATAACCAAGTCCTAATTCCTTGATAATCTTTCTTGCTTGATAGTATATGAAGGGAAGCAAGGATCCTTCGAGTAAAGATTCATTCAATAACTCAAGAAACATGCTAAAACTTTTGGCAGACCATCCATTCAAACACTTAAAGGTGTTACAATCTCAAGATGAAGGACATCTTGGAAAGGTTCTTGCAATCTGGATAAAGATCCCTACCACAATCTTCTAAAATGTTATGTAATAGAGTAGAAATATATCACCATGAAAGTTAGGTCTACGACCCATCTCTCTACCTTGAAGATCATCCCCAATCTTAAAATTGCCTCCATCACCATCTTGCCCTAATGGAACACTAGGTGGACTATCTGGATTTGCAGATCTAAAACTTCCAATGTCTTCAAATAATCTTTTAATATCAACTTATCCTACAAATTTTACTTGCTCACTACAAGAAGGTGGGTCACTAGGAGAACTCTGTAGCCCTAAGGATACACTGCAACCAGACATAAGGTTTTGCTCTCCATGAAAAGTCCATTGGCAATAGTTTGACAAAATCCCTTAATGAAGCAAATGAAGATGAACATCATCTGGACTACTTAACTTCATATTGAAGCATTTCAGACAAGGATAATAAATTTTATCTCCTTTAAGACCTCTTTCAATAGCAAACTAAATGAAACATTGAACTCCACTTTTGTATTCATTACTACTAATGGGTTTTCTCAGCCAACTCTTATCCATTTTTCAACCAAATACAAAAAACCTACAATTAAGAAAAATGATCTCATTAACTTGAAATTAATGCATTTTTTCACTCCATCTATAAAAGCATTCAGCCATCTATAATCACAAAACATAGAAAGTTTTTTGGAGATAATGATTGGAAATCTAGAGGACCTTCAAGTAGTGGATAAATGGGAATGCTTTTTACCAGAGTGCAGATTTAGAGAAAGAGGTCCATGAATTGTTAATGTAAATTAAAAAATAATGGCACAAGTAATAACAAAGAAGCGAGGATCAAAAATCGAGATGCAGGGATTTTTGGTGTGATATCAGAACACTGATTTAAAATCGCCACTTTGATGCCATGTAAGAAGAAATGAAGTTTTTCTCTTATTCACAAAAGAAACCTAGGCCTCTCCTTATATTGAGAGTAGGGAAAAATTACAAAGAGAGTCCACTTAAGATAATAAAATAACAAAAATAAGACTATAACATATATTCCAACAATATGAATTTGAGGTACTTCTCCCATGTGATGATATAGAAAATAGGAGGAAAATACAAAAGACGGTACCTTTGCTTTTTATTTACTTGTTCTTCCCACTCACCCTTTTTATCTTAAATACTTTCTCTTCAACATTATTTTTATGTCTTCTTTAGAAAAAAATGAAAAAGCATTCCACTATCTTATTTGGAGGGTTCCAAGAACTTCAAAAATGTAGTTGTCATCTACAATGCCATCACGTGCCCAGCTTCTTCCTTTTTTTTCCTTCTTTGTAAAGTATTTGGAATCCTACTGATATTTTTAACTAGTTTTGCATGGCAACCCCCCTCCCCACACACACCAAAAAAAGCAAGCTCTACCACTACCCACAACTCTTCTGTACAAATTAAGGAAATAAGTTCTTACACGTTAATCTCAACTAAGAACTATCAATGAATCAAATACTAATTCAAGATCAAATAAGGGGTCCTTGTGAATAACTGGAGTGGATGAGGAGACACCTAGATGAGTTTGAGCGTGAATTGGATGTAGAAGTTGGTAAACTTCAGATCCAACTCAAATCTGATAGATGTAATGGAATATGGATTAAAGTGTAAGGAAATTAGTGAAATGTGGATTGTGAAGCATAGAGAAAGTTGTATGAATCAATGAGAAGGTGCGAAAAACTCCTCTCTAATTTGAATTGATCAGAGAGATCAGATTGACTCTAATCTAGATTTACTCTAATCTAAATTAATTCATCATCAAATTTAGCATCTAATCTACTTTAAATGAACTATAGTACACTAACAAAACCTATAAATAATCTAGAAGGCAATCAAAACCTAACTAACAGATGAATGAGACCTATGGATCCAAAGCTAGTGCTTAAGGAGGAGGAAAGGAGGGAGGTTCACTAATGGAATGAAAATCCACTAGAGGGATTTTGGGTCGCCCTCAGGTGCTACGATGTCCTTAGCGGCGAGGAGAGTTGGAGAGAAATAAAATTCCACCGCCGTTGCAATGGAACAGTGAGTGATGAGAAGGAGAACTGGAGAGGACGAAGCATCAACTCGAGAGATGTAGTGGGGAGTTCATCATTTGCACGTGACCCCAAGGAGTAGCTTAAGTAGGTGATTTGAGTGATTAGGTCACTGTAAGGGTGAGATTAAGCCATTAGGCATTCACAGTGGAGATGAAAGTGATGATGTGTGGAAAGCTTCAGCTCAAAATCCAACCGTAGGATCAGATCTAGATGAAATTACAATTCTTCACGCAAAGGCGCAGGAAATTTCGATTGGAATCAGTCATTGGATCATGGGGTCGAGGGAGCAATGGCCCAGATATCGCGAGTTCATCGTGATGAATAGTGCACTGTGGGTGCAGGTCTATTAGGAAATTTGCGTAGATGCCTTAATAGGATGAAGGGGTAGAGATATTGTAAGGACACCCATAAGTGGAAGGAATTTATGTAGAATAATCCTTTAATCCAACAATAAGGTCCCCACTGATTTTCAATCAAGTCCCTGAAGGTTTTTATGTGATGGAATGTAAATGACCTAAGGACCTAAATATAATCTAAGGAATGCAGGGTTCTATTGATGTCGAAATGCCACAAGATTTTTATTGGATTTCAGTTGAACATTTAAGAATATGATTTCACTTTCAATTTGATATTTTGAACCTAAATATGTGTTCAATTTGCAAATGGATCATCAAATTAAACTTTTGAATAGAATATCTCATTTTGTGACCTAATTGTGCATTTTTAGTACTGATTTGTTGCTTTAGGTCATTTCTGTTATTTCTCACACTTAACCCATTTCTTGTGTTAATTATGTAGTGTTTAACGTAGTTTCTAGCTTGACTTGGGCATTTTAGCTATGATGAGCCACACCTCATCATACCCCCATGCTTAGGTTTTGCTAGTCCCTTAGGAAACAACTCATTAAGTGCAAAGCAATTAAAGAACCAGCTAGGTAAGTGTAATGAGATATCTATTTTCTTCTTTTTTAAATTGTTAAGTGTTTAAAGATAATCTTTGAGTTGAAATTTTTCTGATCAACCAACTGTGTTTATATCTGGACATTGTGAGAACCAGTTGCTTAGGAAGACTGACCAGAACTTAAGACTGATATGACATAGACCATCTCTTGACCAAAAAGGACTCTTGATTTTTTCCAATACTCAGAAGGTTTTACAAAGCTCAAAAGCTAAGTGGTTATGGTTGTACTCAGTGAAAGGTTAGGACTAACCAGATGAACTTTAAAACTCAATCCTGGGGTTTCACTTCTTTTTAAGTCCAGATTGGTCCTAACTTCTGTTCTTGTCTTTGGGTCAACTTAAAAAAATGAGGAAGACTCAAACCCAACTCTTATTGAGTTGTGGCTCAAAGAATATTTGGTGGAAATAGGGTATTTATAATGCACCCTGGAGAATATTTTTGGTGGAAAAATATTTACAGGACATCGAGAACATAGTTGACTTATTCAAAAGAATGTCCTTTTCTGAAAATTCTTTTTAACTTTTTCTAGTTTTTTTTTTTTTTTGCAAATAAATGTCAATATGTCTCTGACAACTTTATTTGGTAGAGCACACTTATTTGGTGGATGAGTACTTTAGTGGAAAGAGCTTCTCCTAAACACAAGACTAAAAACTAGGACAAAGAGTCTACCTACACGCACAAGTAGGAACTCCACCTTCCCTAATGAACACTAGGGTTGAATTTAGACTTCACAAGGTCTTTCCCAACACTACATAGTGTAAACTAAAGTTACTTAGACTCCTAAGCCAAAGCAAACAAGTGAATCCTATACTAGTGACTCAAGTACACGAATATGTCCCAAGTAAGGAAAGATCCTAGTCTATCTTGTCAAAGCTTGAAGTATATTAACCCAAACCTTGAATGAATCAAGCTACAGTGGCCTGGAAAGTCTAACCAGCAAAGGTTAAATGTCCATAAATACTTGTTCTATTTTTGTTTATAGCTAAAAGATTATAATTAAACACTTGTTATTCTTTTCAATGCTTTTATCTCTCTCCTCAATTTCAATTTTGTGGAGTTCTCCCTCAACAGTAGGTATCAGTAGGTCCCTTATTATATTTTTGGAATTTTGTTTTTGACTTTTCTGGTATTTTTTACTTTATATTTTTTTCAAATTTTTCAAAATTTTTCTTTTTTGTTTTGTATTTTTGATAATTTTTTTTTTGAAACCAAAAGGAAAGCTATCATTATACGATAGCAATCTGGGAGGGCAATTTATTGATAAATGTATTTTTGATAATACTATACTATATATAGTTTAGGTGTGTCTATGATTGCATTTCAGTAAATGATTTCACCATTTACACCCTCATGCTTAAATGATGCAATGTCCTTATTGTATGAATAGGGTGGATGCAAATGCATGCTTTGCTTTTCACTAACTTAGGCTAGTTGACAGAAGGAAGTCAAAATGAGGAGATAAAATCTCTGTGCAGACGATTTCAAGTCTGATACAAGATCAAAGTGGAAAGTTGGGCTAAGTAGTGAAATGCATGACATATGTGACTATGAATGTATGCTAAAAATGCAAAGGTAGACACCTAATGAAAGAAATGGAAAATAAGAAAGGTGAAAATAGCTATATACAAAAGATGACTTTGTTAGGTTTAATGCCTTCAACTAGGCGTATGCCCAGATGATGAAGTTCAAAATATTGGAGCAAAATGATGGAATTTACAATACTGAGATCATGTGGCTCAATGAAGAGTTTCAATCTTTGTCCATTCATAGTGAAAGGTTTATATTTGTTAATCTCAGTGATCTTTATGGCTCCATTGTCAAAGATTGTAAGGATTTTGAAAGGTCCAGTCCATTTGGATCTGAGTTTCCCTGGGAAGAGTTTCAGTCTTAAGTCGAACAGAAGAACTTTCTGACCAGGGTGAAAAGAATTCCTATGAATGTGACAGTCATGGAAGGCCTTTAATTTATCCTTGTAAATCCTCGAGATTTCATAAGATTCATTCTTTAACTCATCAAGCTCGAAAATTGATGTTTTCTATGATCATTGGCCTTCTCTAAGTCTAGGTCACACTTTCTGATGGCCCAATAGGCTTTGTACTCAAGTTCTATGGGAAGATGATAGGGTTTCCTGTACACAAGTCTAAAAGGTGACATGCCTAATGGGGTTTTGTGAGCTATCCTATATGCCCACAATGCATTAGAAAGGTAGGAAGACCAATGCTTTCTATCAGATCTGAAGGTAGTTTGTAAAATCTGATTGATCTCCCTTTTGGACAATTCAGCCAGAACATTGGTTTGAGGGTGATATGGTGTAGCAATCCTATGTGTCACCGCATATTTTTGAAGTAGGTCCTAGAAATGTGTGTTCTTAAAATGAAACCCTCCATCACTTATGATGGCTTTTGGTACCCCAAATCTAGAGAAGATATAATCTTAAATAAATTGTCACAACTTTATGATTGCTAGTCCTCGAGGGGATGACTTCAATCCATTTGGAAACATAATCAACTACTAATAAGATGTACTCAAAGCCATGAGAATTCGGAAAAGGTCCCATGAAGTCAGTGCCCTATATGTCAAAGACTTCGCACCCCATGATCGGATTAAAGGGCATCTTGTCTCAGCGAGAAATACTACCAAGAGACTGACAACGTGGACATACCCTACTATATTCATGTGCGTCCTTGAAGAATGTGGGCCAATAAAAACTGCTCTGCAAAAATTATGCAATAGTCTTTTTGCCAGAGAAATGATCGCCATAAGCCTGGTCATGGCAGAATGACAAAATGCTCTCTATCTCTTTATTGGGGACACACTTCCTAAGGATACAGTCTTTACAGTGCTTGAATAACCATGGTTCTTCCCAGTAATAGTTCTTGGCCTCGGATCTTAGTCTATTTTTTTTATGTCAGACCTAACCAGAGGGAACAATTCTAGAAGCTAGGTAGTTGACAATGTCAGCATACCAGGGAAGATCAGAATGAATGACCAGCAATTGCTCATCAGGGAAGTGATCAATAATGGGAAGTGGAGATATCGTTTTAGAAGGAAGGCAGGATAAGTGGTCAGCTACCACATTCTGCTTCCCAGCCTTGTCATGAATCTCTAAATAAAACTCTTGCAACAATAGGATTCATCTAATTAGATGAGATTTTGTGTCCTTCTTGGTGAGAAGATGTCAAACTGCTATGTGGTCAGTGTAGACTATTATGTGGGAACCAAAAAGATAAGGTCTAAATTTTTCCAGTGCAAATACTACTGCTAGCAATTCCTTTCCAGTGACGGTAATTCCTCTGAGATTCATCTAAGGTCTTGCTAGCATAGTAGATGACTATAGGTTTCCTATTCAATTTTTGACCAAGGACAGCCCCTACTGCATAATCAGAGGCATCACATATGATCTAAAAAGGGTGAGATCAATCTGGGGTTTGCAATATTGGTGCCTTGGTACCCAGATCATGAACTGTTGTATAAGCACAAACACAATCGTCAGAGATCTGGAAGTTTACATCTTTAGAGAGGATATTGGTAAGGGGTCGGGCTATTTTCGAGAATTCCGCTATAAAGTGGCGATAAAAACCAACATGCCCTAGGAAAGATCATATTTATTTAACCGACGAAGGTAAAGGTAGGTCAGCAATCAATTTTGCCTTCGCACAGTTAACCTCAATTCCTCTCTCCAAAATAAGGTGACCTAAAACTAGTCCTTCTTGTACCATAAAGTGTGATTTCTCCTAGGAAAGTACCAGATTCACATTAATGCATCTTTGCAGGACCTTGGTCAAATGGTCTAGACATGCATCGAATGTGCTCCTGAAGACCGACAAGTCATCCATGAAGACTTCTAAACAATCACCCACCAAATCGGAGAAGATTACAAACATACACTACTCAAATGTAGCAGGTATGATGCATAATCTAAATGGCATTCTATGGAAAGCAAAGGTTCCGTAGGGGCAGGTGAAGGTAGTTTTTTCTTGGTCATCGAGGTGTATTGCCAGCTAATTTTAGCTTGAATAGCCATCCAAAAAGTATAAAAATCTATTCCCTGCCAATCCTTCTAGTATTTGATCAATGAAGGGTAATGGGAAATGATCTTTCTTCATGGCTTGATTGAGTTTGTGGTAGTCAATACATACTTGCCATGAACTAGCAATCCATGTAGGAATGATGATTAGCCCATATTTGTGGGCTATTTAAGTATTTAAGTGCCTCGACATTAAGTTAATTTTAACATTTAGATAGCGAACATTAGGATGTAATTAAATTAATTCATATTTTTAGCTTAAGTGCATAATTCATGTGTGGCATCCATATCTAAATGCATTTAGAATTAACTTAGAATTGCATTCTTTTAATTAGTTAACCAATTAGGTGCTTTGCATGCATTATTTTATGTTAACATAAAATAATGCATGCATAAAATAATGCATGCAAAGCACATAAAAGTGAAGGGTTTGTGTATAAATAATCATAATATTTTATTATTATTTTATTATTCTTCTTCTATGAGTAATGGCTACATTTCTTCCTCCAGCTGCCGCATTGAAGATCCTGGTCAAGGAGGAGCGCCGGAAGTGGATCTGGTCTCCTCGATTGGGATAAGGAAAAGATGGAGGCTGCCATGCTCCTGGAGACGCCACCCCACTCCACCACTATGCACTCCACTCCACCACTATGGTCTCCACAACTGAGCCTCGCCACACCGTGGGTTGGCAGAGTGACAGGCCGCAGCGCCAAGCTGACGAGCTCTACCACTTACCATGAGCATGTGCCTCATTGGCCATGCAAAGAACTCCTTTCTTCTTTCTCTTTATTCTCTCTTTTCTTTTCTTTTGCATGTTACTATTCATCATCACCTTCATTACTCTATTTGCAGGCCTCAACGAACCCACCACCATCACTGCAGACCACCATAAATGTCTTTAGTCTGTCGAGAAGAAGCATTGCTTCTTTTCTTGAACCCCTAGATAGTGTTTTGAGAGTCAGGCAGATTTTCTTGCAAAAATCCACAAAATAGTGTGAGATGAGAGTAGAGTGTATCGGTGCTCTAAGATTAGTGCAAGGAATCCATAATCCTAGATAATTAGGTGATGATACTCAGAGATAAGGCATACTTTTTGCTCTCGGTTCCTGCATATACATTTTGTGTGAATTTTGAGAGCCACCAAATAAGGCAAATACGAGGAGAGCAAGTTTTCATAAAACTAGGGCTAAGGTGGATGGTTATGACCATTCTTTACGGAATCCTCGGCTGAAGGAGGGTATTGATGTTAAGGTCAGAAATACATCGTCCTATCTGTCTCTCCCGATGCCGTGAGTAGGCACTTCCACCAAATAAGCCACCCAATGTCTCTTGAGTACCACCAATTCCTAATAATGCCTCCTCAATAAAGTTCATGGATATGTGCTAGCTGTGTTGTGTTGAAAGAAAAAAAAAAGAAAAAATGAAAATAGAAAAAAATGAAAAGAAAGAAAAATTGAAAAAAAAAGAAGAAAAAGAAAAGAAAAAAAGAGTAACCAAATAAGGCCTTAACCTGTCTTTCTATGTTTCTAACCACCTGAATACTGGCTGAGGAATTCTGACTTAGTATTAGGGTCATGGAACTCAATTAAAGTGTTAATGGTAAGTGAGACCACCAAATACAGGTCATATGTGTGAATCTAGTGAAATTATGAGCTCTAAGAAAAAGAAAGGAAAGAAAAGAAAAAGAAAAAGAAAAAAAAAGAATGAATACAAAGGAACCAAAAGGGAGCATAGTTTTTCTCGTCTTTCTCTTAGTTGAGTTATGTAATAATTTGGGAATCTAGATTCTGAAGTACTAATCTCTATGTAGCACCAACTGAGAGTAAGCCACCAAATAAACACCCGTATCCCTCAGACATCCTCTACCCAAGCTTCAAGCTGGGGTGGAATTCATAGAATATCTTGAATACCCCGGGGGAAGAAGTCCACCTATCCCTCTAGAATTTTTACTAGGGGTCAATTACAGGCTTTAGAGGTGAATTAGTTTTTCACTCGAATCCATTACAAAAGCTACATAGCTACACTTTCACGATTGTCTGGATTTCTAGAGAAAATGATGAAAATAAAAAGGAGAAAAATCTCTAGGCATACACTTGATGAAATAATCAATCCCTTAGGGACCCTTCTATGAATAATTTAGTTTTGCATTTGCTAGGGACTAGCAAGATTTAGGATTGGGGGTATGATTGTGCAGCAATCATAGGTCTTAATTGACCTAAATTAGGCTAGGACTTAGCATAAGTTAGGATAATTCGTGCATGCAAATGCATTATTTGCATCTTTACTGCTTTTTTTTAACTATGCATAAAATAATGCTATAATATTCTAATTAGGTGCATTATGTCAATTACAGGTAATAAGCTAACCAGAAGGTAGATTTGAAGTTGGATATAAAGCTAGATCTGAAGAATAAAGAATAATTGGAGTTGCAGCAGAGCTGGAATAGAAGACCTAGAATAAGATGTAGTAAACAATAATGTAAGGGGTTGAGGTATGCTATTCTATTTAAGTAGGAATCAAGCAGTAAATTTCGAAGAACTTAGGACCATCCTAGCCCTAGGATAGCTTAGAAGCTTCCCCAAGCCTTAGACACCCTTAGATGAGGTCACCACACCCTAGGAAACCTTAAAACCCTAACTCCAGCCTCTATCTGGATGTCCAGATAAGTTATAGAACGTCCAAAACTCGTAGCCAACTCCCGTACACCTTAAACCCACTTCTGCAGTGTTATTGGACGTTCAGACACTTGGTCAGGTGTCTAATTTCTGCAGAATACCCAATACCAAACCTAGAAACCTTCCTGACTCTGATTAGACATCCAGACTTGATGTCTGGACTTCTGATTTTTCACTATATGTCATCTGACACTTTTATTGGACATCTAGAACTGCTCTCTAATTCCAGTTTTGGAATTCAAGCCTTGATCTTGAGTTCTTAGCTCCCTAAACCCAACTCCAACCCCTTAGGAACCTAAATTAAGGTACCATAACCCTAGTACACCATCTTTAAACCTTCCCAAGAACCTAATTAGGTTCACATTAAGCCCAACTGACTTAGATTATAGTTAATCTCATTAGCCTATTCAATTGGACTCATAGAGTCCAATTGAGCTCAGATCTCAACCCATACAAGTCCAATTGGACTCAGTGAGAGTCCAATTGACCTAAGCCCAGATTAATTAAGTTATTTCACTCTCAATTAGGTTCACACTCATTCAATTAAACTTGTGTTAAGTTTAATTGTACTTCCCCCTTAGCAATTAGAGTTTGCAACCCTAATTTAAGACCTACACTAACCCAAACCCCTTAGGACCTAACCTAGACCACTTAGTCACATAGGGCACGGCCACACACACACACACACACACACCCATTCACACACTCCCACACCACCTAGAGTGTTCTAGGTTCTTCCCAAGGTGGCGCCACTCTTGGTTGCTAAAATTAGCAACCAAGAGACATTCAAATTGTAGATCAACAAATGGTGGATCTAAAAACCACCTCTCTCTCTCTTTGGCCGACCACTCGTGGATCTCTCTCTAGAGAGTTCCACACTTCTCTAGAGAGTCTCCCTTAGGTCTATAAAAAAACCTAAGGGGTGGTCATTTGCACCCATCCACTCTTGGCTTCATCCACTCTTGGCTTCCATTTAGCTTAGTTTCATTCCACATCCACTCCACCTCCATGTCCACGAGTAGCTTCACCATGGCCACCGCCACCTCCATGCCAAGATGCTGGATCACTTCTCCAACCTCTCTCCAAGGGCTAGCCTAAGCACCATTGGCCACCCCTCCTCCTCTCAACCACTTAAAGGCCATCGGAGCCACCTCCGAATGCCCTTATTTCTACTAGATTAGATTATAGTTCTTCTTAGATTTACATGCTTTATGTACTACTTAGTAATGTATCTCCATATTCTCCCCCAATGATGCATGCAGAATCCCCCCATAGATTCATGTATGCAATCATTTTCTGCTAGCTAGATCTATGTTTTCAAGCATTCCTCTACAAGCTTTCCATGAGCTTTATGTTGCAAACACCATCATGAATCAATGAAAATCTTTTTCTATATATATATATATATATATATCTATTTGCGAAAATCACCATGAGCCTTGTTGCAATATTTTTGTATGATTGAAGTTGCATGGTTTAATCTCCGATACTCTAGCAACTAAGCATGTCGTGCATAAATATGAATTTAGCAAAAATCGTCATGCGATTTTGAATAAGTAGAGCAAGAGAGATCGATTTCAAATATGCATTTCCATAAATGTCTCCAAGAGATGAACGACCAGGACTCCAAGTATCGTTATCTTATAAATATTTTTGTTGATCGTATTGTGCACTATACTACGATGCCTTTCTAATCTGACACGCGCTCTATGATTCCCAACAATTTCCTTAACACACCAATTGATGATATCCCTCGTGATAAAATAATGGAAAATGTGGAAGCAACTTCTGAGATTTATGTGGATTCGCATATAGACTCTGGGGAGGATTTGAGTAAAGAACAAGAACCTGGGGATGACATTGATAGGATAATCCCTAGATCTGTTGCTTCCATCCTACCCTCAATTGATTTGAAGTCACCCTCTGATTTGCTTATGCCTGAAGGTGAAATTTTGACTCCTGATGAAGTGCAAGGAGATACTTGTGATAGTACAAGGAATGCTAGGGTTGAGATTGAGGAATTAGGAAGAGTGTTAGGGATGGACACCGAGCCAATTAAACCCAACTTAGATCTTATGGCCATTCCACAACCTCGAAACTTAGACATCCTAGACCATCCCTGGCTTAAAGACATGCTCACTACTATTTTGACCGGAGGGCTTAACAGATCAATATCTCTTGTAATGGAGTACCGAGTATGGATTGATGCTTTTTATGGTCAGTCCATCACTCTGGGGGTTTATCCCTGCACCATTCCTTTCCCATTTCTTTTGGAGGATCCTTGTCATCCTCCCCTTATCCCGTTGGAGGTTGTTATGCCTGTTTATCCTTTAGAACCTCCTCTGGTGACCTTGGAAGATTATATTCCCATCCTGGTTGGGCGAGTATTTGCTATCGGGATTCATCATCAGCTCGCCAATGTCCTTGGTTACCAATTTTCTAAGCCAGTATTACTTTGCTCATTGTTAGGGCTTATTTCTTTAGTTTTGGAACTTGACTTGCTGGTTCTTTAGTTACTCTGCTACCAACAAAACAACGGTAGCCCAACTCTGACCCAGGTAATATCCTTCTATGCAATGAGGACATTGTAGATTTTAGGCATGGGGGTGTACTTGGGGATATACATAGCATTTATACATAGTTCATTCATGCATTTAGTTAAACCATTCCGCATTGCATACATGTGCATTGCAAAAAAAGAAAGAAGCATTTTGCATTGAGCTTAACTGGCTGGGCCCTGCATTCTTAGGCAGACCAGAGCTTTAGGTTAGACTAAGTTGACTCTAGGTGTTTGAATTTAGAAGCTAAGTTGAGATACTATCTTTTGACATTTAGGGTCCTTTGTGGACTTAAAAACTTGAGTAGGAGTTAAGTTGCGGACCATTCCTCAAAAGGTTGAGGAAGGAAAGCTTGGGTTTGTGTTAAAGGTTGGATAGTACCTGATGTCCTTTTCTACCTTTTGGTTTGCGGGTCCTTGCAACCTAAGCATCCACATTACATACACACTTGGTCTTGTGTAAATAATGATTACCTTAATTCCTTTCTTAAAAAAAAAAATTGGTTCTCTTAGTTTTGACTTAGTAGAAGCTTGTAAACACAATTTCATTAGAAGAGCTCCTGCCACAGGAGAGGTGGAGTATGTACTCACCTTGAGGATGAGATGATAATATGTTACCTCCTTGGTGCTTGTCTCTTAGGATATCCATCCTACTGGGGGCATGTAAGTGCATTGTGCGGATTAGGTACCATGTGCAGCCTTATCTCAAAGTATCGATTGCCACAGGCTTGAATTTGCTTAAGAAATCCATGGGCGATACTACCTCTAGGTGTTGATTGCCAAGAGTTCTTGGGGTCGCTATGGGCTGTGCTATCTCAAAGCATCAAAAGCAAGGCACCCTTCGAGATACGGTGATGGGATAATGAATCCGACACAGACCGTGTTGATAGCTGATCCAAGGTTAGACTTAGAGGAATCAAACAAAAAAAAAATATATATATATATTAAAAAAAATCCTTTTTCCTCTCTATGGTTGGCAATCATACCAACCTCAAATAACTCAGACCAATGCACATGCACGAATGCTTTAATCTCGAGGATCAAGAAACCCTAGGGTAGAGTTAGAAATCAGGGAAACCTATGCCTGCAACTTGTCTTTAGTCGACCTAGTCTATAACTTAGCAACTACTTGGGAACCATAGGTCTAAAGTCTGAACTTAACATGTTTCTAAAGAAAGACCGATTGGGTTGGCTAGTCTACTTGGAGTGTTAGATTATTGCTTAGATTTTCTAGGGACTAGCAAAAACTAGGCATGGGGGTATTTGATTAGCCCATATTTTTGGGCTATTTAAGTATTTAAGTGCCTTGACATTATGTTAATTTTAAAATTTAGATAGCATACATTAGGATGTAATTAAATTAATTCATATTTTTAGCTTAAGTGCATTATTCATGTGTGGTATCCATATCTAAATGCATTTAAAATTAACTTAAAATTGCATTCATTTAATTAGTTAGCCAACTAGGTGCATTGCATGCATTATTTTAAGTTAACATAAAAGTAAAGGGTTTGTGTATAAATAACCATAATACTTTATTATTATTTTATTCTTCTTCTTCTATGAGTAATGGCTGCATTTCTTCCTCCAGCTGCCGCATTGAAGATCTCAGTCAAGGAGGAGCACCAGAAGTGGATCTGGTCTCCTCGACTGGGACATGGAAAAGATGGAGGTTGTCATGCTCCTGGAGACACCACCCCACTCCACCACTGTGCACTTCACTCCACCACGATGGTCTCCATGGCTGAGCCTCGCCACACCATGGGCTGGCAGAGTGATAGGTCACCACACCATGCCAGCGAGCTCGGCTACTTACTGTGAGCGTGTGCCTCATCGGCCATGCAAAGAACTCCTTTCTTCTTTCTCTTTATTCTCTCTTTTCTTTTCTTTTGCATCATACTATTCATCATCACCTTCATTACTTTGTTTGCAGGCCTCAACGAACCCACCACCACCATCACCGCAAACCACCTTCATGCCAAAGCTACCAGCAATCGCCAACCTCTCGTCTAGACCGTGCTCCTCCAGCGCAACCCAACTGTTGCACTCTCCTATCCAGGTGCCTCACCTCCTGCAGCATGCACCACGTGCCTGCACCTCCGCCCGCGCGCCCTCTAGCAACTTAGCCTGCACGCCTTCCAGTCGTGCGTGTAGAGCGCACTGCACCTCCGCCCACACTCCCTACAGCACGTCGTTGACGCTCGCAGCAACAGCAGCAGCACATCCTCCAGGTGCTATTGCCCTCGCCCGTGCACGCAGAGCACCTATAGCACCCTTCAGCAACCTACCGCCATCCACTTCCAGCCCGCACATGCCTCCCCTCTACGTGCGTCCTCACCTCCTACCGCACGTACCACGCATAGCACCGCCCTCCAGCTCAATTCCCACGCTTGCCCCTCTGTGTGTGCACCTCTGCTTGCGCCTCCCTCACCGCACCTCTGCTCGGAGCACCTGCCATGGGCCCTCCAGCGGCAGAGCGCACCATCCACCTCCATCCCACGCAACCACCCTCCAGCACCTGCTAGCACGCAGGCACATGCCGTCCAACCGTTCAACCCATGCCTTCATGTGCTCAACAATAGTGAGTAGAACCGCCACCTGCCACCTTCCTCTCCTTCTTGCGGCCACCACAGGCTACCATCTGCTGTGCCATCACCACTGTTGGGTGCAGCTTGAGCGCATTGACCTTTAGCTGCAGCCTCGATGCCCGACTCTCGTCCTCCTATGTGCACTAGCCGGTGCAACAAATCCCCTGTTTTAAAGCTAATTAAAATTTACATTTTTTGCCATTGGGGGGGAAGGTATTTTTAGTTAATAATATTCTATTCGATTGATTTTATGAGTATCTCCCTCTTGTTTTGCATAACTACAATATCAGCATGATATTATTTTATTATCTCAATTAAAAAGCGATTTCAATCTGATTTCTTGACGAAACTGATCATGAACATATGTTTTTAACCAGTGTGAGTTTAAATAGATCATTGCCTCCCTGTGGACACAACCCGCTCTCCTGTGAGTGGTTTAATTTTAATTCTAACTGTTTTGATTAGTCATTTTTCTACCACTTAGAAATACAACGATAAATCTTCTTAATCATCATTTTCGAAAGCGGAAAATCAACTCGTCAGATGACTTCTCCAGACTTAGTGGTTATGATAGTAAGTCTGGCACTTTTAGGCACAACCTGAAAAGGACTTACCCATTGCCTATCAGAAATTGGGAAAATGATTCCATTTTCTAACCACTTAATCATCTCATTCTTTACCACCTCCTGAAGTGTGGGGTTCAGTCTACACTATAGCTGTCTGGTAGGTCTAGATCCTTCTTAAGTGAATATTCTATGTGTATAGTAGGAAGGACTAGTGCCAGTCAAGTAAGAAAGGATCCATCCTATAGCTTGTCTATGTGCTCTTAGGATCGATAAGAGTCATGATTCTTGATCAAATGATATGTGGGAATTGATAATCACAGGATAAGTCCGATCTGGTCCTAAGAAACCATATTTTAAAGAGTTAGGAAGAGGTTTTAGCCCAACCAGTATAGGATCAGATGAAGGATTAGGTGTGGAGATCTCAGAAGATCCAAGAGACACTAAAGGAATTGGAGGTAAGTCCTCAGTTTCTATGGTTGGTGTCTCAGGAAGAGTCAAGTTAGATGGTGTTGAGGTTCTAAATTAAGTGAATCAATCAATGTATCCTTGACCAACTTCTCCAAAAAATCCAAAGAATAGATTTCCTTAATTAAACTACAAGATGGTCCCCTTTGGGCCTGAAAGATATCAACTTTCATCCTTTGATCTGCAAATTTCAACTATATAAGGCCCTCCTCACAATTTATGTTTGCTGTGGGTGTAGCCAAGAAAGGTCATCCTAGTATAATAGGTGTATTTTGGATATCCTCAGGTACTTCCATGTCAAGGACAATGAAGTCTACAAGAAAATAAAAGTCCTTGACTTGCACTATAACATCTTCTAACACTCCCTGAGGTGTCTTAACTAATCAATTAGTTAATTGCAAGGACACCTCGGTTGGCTTTAGATTGCCAACCTCGAAATGTGTTTGTAGGGAGGTTGGGATAAGATTGATGGAAGCACCTAGGTCAAGTAAGGCTCTATTAAATGTGGTTTTTCCTATCATATAGGAGAGAAGAGGGATGCCTGTGTCTCTGAGCTTAGTAGGGAGGCTACTAGAAATGATGGAACTAACTTGTTCTGAGAGAATGATTGGACTACTCCCTTTCTGAATCCTAGCTTTATGCTTAAGTGTACATAGGTCTTTCAAAAGCATAGCATAAAGAGGAATGTGGCCGATTGCATCCAACAAGGGGATGTTTATGTGGACTTGCTCAAAGAGCTTGAGCAGATCCTCCTTAGGAGCCACACTAGATTCCTTTTTATTTCCTTTTCCCTTCTTCTTTAAAGCCTCTGGAAATGGCACAACAGTTGTAATGGGAGGGTCATTCCTAGGTTGAGAAGAATCAGATAAAGGAGTGGAAGTAGAAGGTCAAGGAAAAGATGTAGAAGCAAAAAATGGTGGATCTACAGTGCTTATACCACTCTTGGTAGTGATGGCATTCAATTTAGCTCTAGACGTAGATGGCATTTCAGTGTTTGGTAGCAAAGGGGGTTGGGGTTGAGAATAGGAAGTATTTGGGTCAGTGTAGAACTCTGGTTCGTGAAAGGGTTGTGCAATTGTTGCATCGCTTTTGTTGTATTTAGGAAAATGCATCATAGTATAGTGATGAAAATCGATACAACATTTAAATTTGTGAGTGGTCGAAAACAAAAATGAGTCCAAGGTCGTTTTCAAGGAGCAATTTGAGCAAGTCAATTCACTAATCACAATATCAAAAGTAATATGCAATTGAAATCAAAATGATAGATATATCAGAAGATTATCCGAAAATGTCAGGTATTAGATTGCAAAAAGAACATGTTAAAAATGGTGGTTTGAATCACCAAATTTAACCCTACAATTAAACTCTAAATATCTCAAATAATTCAACATTATTCTCAATCAAATATATCCGCAATAATATCAAAATCAGTGCATAGAGTAACAATCAATCAACAAAACCAAGGCACAAATGCCTTATCCTTAAGGCCTCAGAGAAGCTAAGGCACAACACCGTAGCATACAGACGCACAAGAGCCTCTCAGGTACAAGGCACAAGGGCCTTACAATGGCCAAGTATGAGCAAGGGAGGGGGCATGAATCCCAAGACCACAGAAGTGCAAAAACCCCCCTCCTCTCTCTTAGATTCTTTCTCTTCAAACCCAAGTCGGACTCGGGTAATCGGTTTAATGGATCCAGCCCAGACCCTAAAGCGTGGTCGCGAGCGAGGGTGCCTGAGCGAGTGCATGTGAAGCACATGCATAGGGGCAAGTAATGAGTCCATTTTAATGGACTAATATTAAGCCTAAGTACCTTTAATCGTACCTTGCCGGTGTGTTATTAATTGCAATTAAGTTGTAGAAGAATTGTACGCATCATGATTTACGTTTATAACATTCTATAACTTAATATGTAATGATTTTGTTGTTTTTATGTGCAGGTATATTTAGAAAGAGCAAGGGTTGGGGAGCAAATTCCCCCAACAACTGGTGGAACTTTTCCTTTTCCTCCGGTCATCTCCTCCAACTCCCGCTGGCCAAAAATAGAAAAGGGATTTGAAAATCACTTGATTGGCACATGCGGAGAGAGAGAAGAGTTAAAAGAGAGGAGGCGGCGTGGACTGGAAATCAATCTTCCCCCTGCGGGGAAAAGGCTCTATCTTCTCCACTGTGGAGAGGGCGAGCATGGTGCCTGCTCCTTCGCCACCTTGCGCAGCCGCAGGCACGCGCCCATCACTAGCCTGCACCTGCGCCCAACCACTACACGCATTGCCTCGCTCCCAACCGCGTGCCTCTCCCGTGCCGCAACCTCCAGCAGTGCCTAAGGGCGCTGTGCGCCTTCACAGCCATCTGCAAGCACTCCCACCCTGCACCAACCCTGCAGCCGTTCACCCTTGCTCCTCTGCAGACCCGCTTCAATCTCTCCAGCGCTCCCTGCGGGCGTGCCTCAGCACGCCATCTTCCAACACGCCCCCTCCTTCCTGCAAGCACAATTTCACCTTCCTCTTACCGCTCCAGCTCCCTGCAGAGTGCCATCACGCCTCACCGCAGCCGCTCCAACCTTCAGCGCACAAAACCCGCAGGCACACTGCATCACCAACAGCAGTGCCATCTGCAGGCACACGCTCCTCACCAAGCAGCTGCCTTATCCGCCTTCACCACTCGTGCTGCAGGCACGCACCCTTCTGCAAGCACCTGCGGACGCTCTGCCAGACCCACTGTCCCTGCCAGACCGCACAGCGCCATCACCGAGTGCCTCCCTTCAGTGCCTCCATCGCCCCCGCAAGCACCGTGCAAGCATCCAGTGCTCTACCGCAAGCACTGCGTGCTGCTCGACCTTACGCGCTCATCGGCCACCACTCTGAGTGCACGGGCGTGCACCAGCGCGCACCACCTGCCACAGGCTACCCAGCAGCAGCCTTCGCCGGTCCTCATCTCCTCTGCTGGCCGATCGCCTCCGGCAGTCTCCGTCGACGCTGCCACCACCATCAGATAGCCTCGTCCTCACCGTCCTCCTGAGCCTCGCGACAGCTCCACCGGTGCTCTCTCTCTAGCGAGGAGGAGAGAGAGCAAATGCTCTGTTTCCTCCACCATTAAAATTTACAGAAAATGCCATTGTCAAGTTACTGTTCATTTATTTTCTGAATTAATATATTGCTGCACAATTTGCATGGACACCCCTTGCTTAATTCAAAATTACATATAATTGATTTCTCCTTCTGAATGACATACAATATGAGATATTAATTAGAGTGCCATTAGTTAGGAGATTAATGTTAACATTGTTTTCCATTACCAAGGTCATTATTTGGAATATTATATTACAATAATTTTGCATATGCACCCCCATCTTCTTGATTAATTATCTATATTGCAAATTTATGCTGGAAATGAGAGCACTAGTTAGCATGCATCTCTATTAATATTTCCGATTCCTTTATGCATCATTACTCTTTTTTTTTTTAGGCTAATTCCTTCCTGTAGAGACGACCTAACTCTTCGTGGTTTGTTTTGAAAATTTAAATGTTTTGAAAAGCGATTTCTACCACGCGATTAAATACAACGACATCATTTTATGATAAAGCTTTCAACGAAAATGAAGATTGCTCTTTCAAATTGCGCCGTTGTCGAGGAGGAAAAATGCCTATTAATTTTTCAGGAATTTTTTATTATATTTATGCTATTTTGAAAGCTTTTCTGAATTACTAACTGTGGATTTTCTTCTGTGCAGAAACACGCGACGAATGCGATGGGCGTGTACGGTGGAGATGATCTTTTTGGTGGACCTTGAAGCCACCTGGAGGATGGCAAAGGAACACGTGGGCCTTGATCCCACGCATAAAGGCTTACGGAGAAGCCTATTTCTGATTTAGGCAGTAGGTCCTAGTTAGATTTAGTTAGATAGACATTAGAATTTAATTTCTATCTTTTGGACCCTTGTTGGGTATTGTTGCGAATGTGTCCCCAGTGCCACTTTATTTCTTATTGCTCTTGTATACGGGAGTGTATTTTCGGGAGCGTGTTCCCATTTATTTAGATTATAGGATTATTTGAACTGTTTTAAACTACATTTCGATTACTTAGTTAAATGAGGTCTGTTTGCTATTATTATATAAAAAAAGAAAAAATCAAACTACCTGCTAGAAGCTGCATATCTATAGGATGACCATCTAGGACTGAATGAGCAGCATCTAGTTTATTTTTATTGCATTGCATTCATTACTGCACGAAGATAGCTGGAGTAAGGTACGTCTTCTCTTGAGCATTAATTACTTGTCATGCATATGCATTGAACCTAAATCTAAGACTACTAAAGTGCTTGAATCAAATTAATTCAGTGGTCACTTTAAAAAATTGGGACTGTTAAGAGGTTGGACTTTAAAATCTGTGACTAAAAATTGTGTGCAAAAGGATCCTATTTGCGGAATTTCAAAAAAAATCAAAACACGATCGTATGCTTGCACACTTGAGACACTATGCACCTCACATAAGGTCACTAGATAAATTTCTACCTCTCCTCTTTTGCACCACAAGGGAAGTTAGTCGGAAATCAATAAGCCTATCCACCAAGTTACTTCGGCTCCTCGTGTGTGGGCTCGATTCGAGACTTCCATCCCTTGCAAGTAGGTTATAGGCACCAGCGAAGGTTGGCCTAGGTAGCGTAATTTTTGCAAAACTTGTTTGGCCACCAACTAAACATATAACTCTAAGATCTACAATCTACTAAAAATAGATCCCGTTGAATTTGCATTTGCTTTGACTTTAGAACTCTCTAGGAAGTTTTTGCTGAATTTTGCTAAATCCTAAGAGAGTTAAAATTGTTTTGCTTAAAGAAATGGATTACTCTTACTCCTATCATTCAGATTATCAGAGTCAATACTTCCCATCTTTTAAATCCCAAGCTCCGAGCGTATCCATCCTTTGATGGGTACATTGACAATTCATGGGATCATTCTCATTCTTACCCTGGGAGTACTGGCTTGATAACTCCCACTTTTGAGCAGAGCCTAGGAGCAGGATTTTCCAATCCTGAAATCCCTACTTCCATGCAAACACCCAACCCTCCCACCCTTCATGATTTTCTGTATCGAGGTTGGACCGATGCCCCTAGGCAACCAGAGCCTGAAATTGACTATCCTCCCCAACCTGATAATAGTAGCCTCTCCTCTTTTATGATAGAAATGCAGAAACAGCAAAAGGAAATAATGGAATCAATGGGAGAGATGTTGAGGAATAGTCAACACTTAAATGAAGAAATAAAACAACTTAGCTACACGTTTCCCAATAATCCTAATCCCTACCCAATAAACCATGATCATGAAAACAATTCTAAGGAACCTAATGATAATAGGGATCCAATTTTAGGTAGCCATCACTTAGACTCTCCCAATGAGACACGACCACTAGAGGATAACGATCATAGTGATTATCCACCTGAATTATATTGCAGTCAAAAGCAAGGGAAGATGGTATCTCTTGAGGACCTTGACCCCAATGACGGTATTCTCCTTACCCCTACCAACCCATGTCAAGGTTTTATTATTCCTATCACTTCCCCTATTAATTATTTGGTGGAATCCCATTCTACCCTTAGTGAGCCTACTCCTGACCATCTACTTAGGGAATCAACACCTACCATTCAGCATCCTGAGGATTTAAATGTACCCAAAGAAGGTGACCCTAACGGAATAGAGGATGATCAATTCTGGTCTCAGGGATATGAAGAGTCTAATTCAGAGGATGAGGATACCCCAACAAAGGAACTTGGACTGAAAATCTAGAGTGAATCACAGGAGAATTATTTATCATTTGAGGATTTACCTCCAGAGGGTAGAAATAATATGATTAAATCCAGATTCCTCCTTTCTTTTAAAAGTCATCCTCCATCAAAATAGGAGTTGATATTAGAGGAGGACAAACAAAATAATAAGAAGTCTATGGGAGACTCTCGGGGACAAAACACATCAATTAGGGATTTATACCCTGAGAAGAATGACAAATTCAATGATATAGGCTTCCTCCAAAATATTAAGACTGATCCTCCTTTAGAAATAACTGAGGATACTGATCCAACTCCTAATGAATCACATCTACACCCTGACAAATATTTGAATGAACCAAACAAATTTGGGGATGAGCTGAATAATAATGATTCTTACATTTTGACCCCACCATCAAAAAGTTGCAATTTGGAGTCTACCTTTGATTCAAATATGACTCCGATCATTAATGCTAGGCAGGATAACTTGAAGTTGTCTACAACTATTAGGGAGTGTACACAATCTGAATCATTGTTGGAATTGGACCTAACACCAACTACACCCTTATTGGACTTAACCATTACCTTCCAACACTACAAACAACCCTTATACTCCCTAACCGATCCTTGGCTCAGATCTTTGCTCAGGTACATTCTTTCTAGAAAATATATCAGGCCACTACATCCTAAAGTAGAATGGCAAGTGTGGATTGATGCTTCTACTTTTACTCTCGCAATTCAAGGGTTTGAACTAATTATGTGTATATCTTTTAAAACCCATCCTACTCTAGAGGATCCTTGTTATCCTCCACTTATTCCATTTCAAGAGGTCCCTTTTCATATTCCGTTTATTATTCCTAGACCTCCCAAGGTAGCCAACGAGATTTTCTATTTTCATTTCCTCTGGCGAGCATTTGGAATTACATTGCGTCATCAGCTCGCCAACATCCGTGGTTACCTATTTTCTAGGCCTGCACTATTACGAAAAGGACCATTTATTATTTTAAAGTTGTAATGACCATTTTTCTGCAACTATAAAAGGAGACCCCCTCCATATGAAATTCTCATCCCTTCCTTCTCTTCTCTACCTCTCCAAAGCTCAAGAGAAGCTTGTCCCACACTTGAGATGCTTCTCGCGAGATAAAGTCCAAATTTTCGTCCCCCTTCGGAAGTGGATCCTGCGACGACAACGGCGTGTTGCTCCATCCCGTTCTTATGCTTTGTCCTGCTTCATCCTCCTTCGTCCAGGCGTCGTCTCGTCTGGCTCATCCTCCAAGCTACCTTGGAGGAGGATTTCTCTCTCCCTATTCTTTTTACTGCTTTCTAGCATAGATTTACTGCTTTCTAGAGTAGTTCTATTCGTCCTCCAAGCGATCGTCAAGAACGACATTTCACCCTCCATTCTTTTAATGCTTTCTAGAGTAAATTTATCGCTTTCTAGTGCAATTATTTTATGCTTTCTAGTTGCAATGAACAATCTCCTTAATGATAAATTCTTTGTTTATTCTACATCTCATTTTGATTTCTATGTGTAATATTCTCTCTCTCTCTTACCCTCTCTCTCTCTTTTATTTATTGTAAATAATTAGATAGTTTTAAATTGAATTACTTTGTGACAAATAAAAAGAAACGCGTAGTTTTTAAATCAAACGTCCGCCTCCCTATGTTCGACTCGGAATTTCAATTTCGGTATAAATTTTATTTGTTGAACACGAATTCTTCGCTTTCAAACTACAACGACAGGTTTTCCAAAACCAAACACGTTAGCGTAGCGATTAAAAAACATTCAACATTTTGGCGCCGTTGGTGGCGAGGTGATGATCTTTGATTTCTCTTTGCGTTTTGTAACTTACAAATCATTTACCTCACTTTTCTCCTTTCTTATTGTAATTGCAGGTACTCTTTTGAGATGAGCAAAAGTGGTAGATTGGAGTAAAGTGCTGTGGAAGGTTTTGTAAGTTATCCCCCATTCTTTCCCCCTCCATAGATTTCATTCACCACATTAAATCCAAATTCCAATTAACCTAGGTGTTTGTATAAATCCTAGGAATAGTTTGGTTGTTTGGATTCTCACTCACATTCATTCCACCTTCATTTATATAAAAAAAAACAAAAAGATAATTTTGTAGGGCAATTTTCAACAAACACACAACGTACACCCACATTCAAAGGCAGTTAACCGAATTGATTTGTTTCTACTCAACCGAGTTCTGATCTGTGGAACTGGTACACATAAAGCAACACACAAAAGAGTAGAAATCATTCTAGGTTAACCATCTTTGTGTGCCTAAAATAGTGGTGCATTTGTGGCCAATTGTTTGAGTTGTTTGGGTCGTACTACTTCAAATAAAATCAACTCATCAAGTAGCTGCCAATTAGGTTCAACTCTTAGGGATTTACCAGGCACTCCACATTCTTTTTAAGTTTTAAAGGAAAACAACTTCACCTGTGCTTGCAAAACTTGGTGTGCCAACGAAACTTGTTTGAAAATACCTAAAGTTGAATCCTAAAAGCTACTAAGCAAGATTTGAGCCTTAAAATTCACCACATCAAAAATAATCTTGCTTAAAAATAATTGGTTGTGCATGCACACACAAATCAATCAATCATTAAGGGAACAACCCATTTAAAGGGCCCATCACATTCCAAAGCACATTCAAACCTAGCCCTAAATAAAATAGAGTAGATGTTGACCTTAAGGATTGAACTCGCTCTTCAGAACTCAGAACGAGATTATTTTCGATTAGTCTGTTTCTACTGTTCAATTTGATGTCTAGCTAGGGGAGTAGAGTCAAACGATCGCGGTTGGGGGGTACACTAGGAACTGGAGGCGCAAGCCAAAGGAAGAACCTTCTCCCCAGTCCCTCCTTCTAACTGGTTGGATTGAATAGACGGAAGTAGATCAAATTGTTCCTTTATCTCAAGATGGGTTTTGGGAGTCTGTAGGTCTTTAGGCTAACCCATTTAAGGATAGGTTTGATTGTTTGTATTGCAGGGCACCTTTCTTCCTCCCGTGTATCATGAATCCTTCCACATATTACACACATTCCCGTTCTTCCCCTCCTGTTGTGAATTATCCTCAACATGATGATTATCCTGACTCGTATTGTAATCAACCATCAGTTAGTTAGGATAATTCGGACTGGGGATACAATTCCAGACCCCCGTGTTTAGGGTCTAACCCTGAACACTTTAATTCTGATTTCTATCCTTCTCAGAGCCACATCGATTATAGATCGTCTTCCTTTCATGAACCACCTAATACGATCTACAATCAAGAAGGATACACCGATCTTTACCCATGCTCTGATTTCACTACCTCTAGGTCATCACCATCTTTTGAACAATCTGAAATGACCTATTATCAGGAAGGGTATAATGAATCTCAATTCGTTAATTCCTCTACATTTATGTCAAACCCGCCCAATCCTGAGCCAACTAATTTGGTTTAGGTTAATCAGGTTCAAGATAAGGTTCTGGCTAACTTGAGGAATATCATTCAATCTTTAGAAGTTCAGCCAACACCTTACATTGAGAGATTGGAGCCCTTGATTGAAATGGTTGATGATTTGAATAAGTCTTTGTTGGATTGGCTCCAAGATGTTAAGGATAAGAACCCAGGTGAGTTTCTACTTGGGAAATTAGCGAAATTGAGGATGAGATTCGTGGTTGCTTTGATTCAATCATGGGATGATTCCCAGGATGAACCTTCTTCAGGAAACCCAATGATAAAACCCACTCAGGCACCTGTTGGGGTGGACACGTGTTACGAGGCTGACCAGATTAAATTAAAGCAACCAATTAAGGATGATCTGATTTCTTCACCTAAGATCCCTGAGCTGGGTTATGAGGAAATGTATATCTCCTTGGAACAGAAAGTGACAAATGATTTTTGGATATACATTGATACGGATCCTGATTTCTTTGATGGTGAAGATTCAAGTTGCGAAGTCTCATGCGAGTTTTCTGAAAATGATTTTTGTAAGACGATTGGGCCTGAGGAATCTAATAGATCATTTGATAGCCCAATAATTGAGGAAACTAATCTTATTAGGGCACATATTACGGATCTAGAATTGCATTTTCTGGAGGAATCAATTCAATGCCTGATTATCAGTTACACCCCGTTGAGCTTATCGATAATTCTGTTTCTGAGATAATTAGACCCAGGTCAATTCTAATTCTACCACATCATTTAGACTTGGAGATTTCAGATGGGGTGATTAATATACAAGAGGTCCTGGAATTTGATATGCTGATTGAGGAGGATAGGAGCTAGGAAGTTCTGATTTGGGTAGTTAATTTTGGAGGAAATGGAAGATTGAGTCGAAGGGTTCCTTTTAAACTGAAACCATCAAATCAGAACCCTTACAACATTTGTTTCGAGGATGTCAAACTCAAGCACACATTCAACGATTATCCTTTTGAGCTTCAATTCTCTGTAACCCAACTTTTTGGTCTTGGGTTGCATCCTCATAAATCGCAGGCCCGACCCCGCTTTCATTTTGATTTTAGGTTTTGGGTAATTTTTATCCAGAACCTAAGATATTCTCGATTATGGGGGATGGGTCTGCACCACAATCTGGTCCACATCTATGGACCTCTATTGATATGTCAGAAGATTCTTCTATTTATTCTAATTCTGACTTGCACTTGTGAATTCTTCATTTCTTTTCTTTGTATAGTGTGCCTAGATGAAGGCACTAAACTCAGCACTTATACAGTTCTTTTTAGTTTTCATCTCGGAGTGGACCTGACATTCACGCAATACAGGTGCTTTCTACGCTTTTCCACTCTATTTTATGTCTTTTTAATACAATGAGGACATTGCATTAGATAGGCATGGCATGTGGATATTTATCTCTGAATTCATTTGTTAGCTCCGTAGATTTGTTTTATTTTCTTTTTAAAAAAGAAAATCAGAATTAGGAAAGAGAATTTGGGTTTAAGAAAAATTTCAATCTTAGGAAATACTACATTATGATTTGAACACAAAGACCCTTCAGGTCTTTGGACTTAATTAGCCCGTGTATCCACTAAAATGTGGATTTATCTTTGAGTCCTCGCCATCTTAATTCTATCGTAATTGGAATAAATAAGTTTGGGTGATAAGTATACGACTTATCAACCCGCCCTCTGATTTGAGGGAATTTTCAGTCTTAAGCATCTAGACACTATCTTTTCACTAACTCGTTGTTCGGCGATTTTAACGGAAATTGGGTAGCTAGTGAACCTTCTAGGGTAACATGGCTGGCAAGTTATCGTGGGTAACAGCCCATAGGTAGGTTGTCCAGAGCCTAGTCACTGGACCTTTCTCTTTTTGCTGCCTTTAGGTAAATCTTAGACCAGGGAAGCCGCCTACTTAAAAAAAAAATAATAATAAAGAAATAAGCCACACTTGGCCGCACGAGTATGGCTGGTAAGTTGTCAGTGGTAACAGCTCATCGACCGATTATCCAGAACCCAGCTCAGTAAATGCACTAAAAATTTCCAAAATACTTAGGAGGAAGCGGAGAAGTAGAATAAACCAGGGAGATATACACTGGATTCACCCTTGTGTTGACCCTGTAAAAAATAAAAGTAGGAGAAAAGCTACCAGTTGTAAAGATACACCTTTAGGTCAAATTCTTTTTGAGGTCACCTAGAGGCATAGAAATCCGAAGTCCGTTTTAATTGCCGATCAACGAGTCTATCACATTCACAATAAGATGCTTAAAATTTAGGGTTCTCATCAAATCTTGGGTGAGTTGAATGGCCGTAGAAATCCACTCTTAAACTCTAAAATTTGAAAATTCAAAAAAAAAAATTAGAAAAGAGTAGAAAGAGAAAAAGAATTTTTTCTTTGAATAAGGCGAGGGCTTGAGGCTGTCTGCATTTTGCAAATACTCAGGCGCTGTTGTGTCTTTGAAAGTTCAGTTCCTAAGTAGACAATTTCCTAATGATTGAAAATAACTCAGGTCCAAATAATCCAACCTAATTCTTTTATAAATAGCATATAGTTTTTGCTAGGGACTAGCAAAAGATAGGCATGGGGGTATAATGTAAACACATTTACACTACTTAAGATGTCTATTTATGCATGTTCTTAAGTATAGGATTGCATTTCATGATATAAATATTGCATAACATGCATCATCTTCCATTTAGAGTAGTTTGAATAAAATCGAGGTTAATTGTCTCCTTTTATGTGCTTGGATAGGGCAAATATTTTATCGGGGCCTCTGATCGAAGATCCAACCATATGGATGTGATCAGGGCAACGATTGGAGTTCAACGACTCCAAGATCGCCTTAGTCATATATCCGCAGCATCAAATAGTGACCGGGGAACCCTAGAAGATCAAGGGCTAGGATGGTGTAAATCTGCCCTTCAAATGACAAATCCGACCGCACAGATGAATTTGGATCGACCATCGCAGCCCAACGACACAAAAATCAAGTCAATCCGACATCTGTGGCACCATCTACAACTTCCAGAAGTTGGAAGGCCAAGATGGTGCCATGTGGCACCATCGCGGTGGCCCAAATAGCCGCATGAATCTCTGAAGGCCCCGCACCTGCTCGCTCGCCGCCGTTGGATCTCAATCAAATGGCTATGGTCAGCTGCGCCTAAAAGCGCCTGCTCGACCATCCGCGCTTCGTAGTGCAGCGGTCGAGAGCGCTTACGTGAGCTGTAGGCACGGGTTTGAGCCACAGCGAAGGGGAGGAAGGCACGGGCGAGCGAGCGCGAGCGGGCGTTGGATCTTGATCGGACGGCCATCTGCGCTCAATTGAGACCATGTGCGATTGAACGTGCGGCGTCACACGGCATCACACGCGCCAGGTAGGCTCGTGGCAGCGGGTGATCACGCATCTTAAGTCGTTCGATCTCGCGATAAGACGGCTGAGAATCAAAGAATGTGCATGGGCAATGAGGAAGCGGCCAGCTGAGGAGCCGCGCGTGGGCGCAGAAACTATGCCCACGTTGGGGGCTTTAGTGATGGATTTATCCGTCACTAAAGACCCCTCATTTATTATTTTAAAGTTGTAATGACCATTTTGCCCCCACTCCTTGCAACTATAAAAGGAGACCCCCTCCATAGGAAATTCTCATCCCTTCCTTCTCTTCTCTACCTCTCCAAAGCTCAGGAGAAGCTTGTCCCACACCCAGGATGCTTCTCGTGAGATAAAGTCCAAATTTTTGTCCCCCTTCGGAAGTGGATCCCGCGACGATGACGGCATGTTGCTCCGTTCCCATTCTTCTACTTCGTCCTCCTTCATCCTGCTTCGTCCTCCTTCGTCCAGGTGTCGTCCCATTCGGATCGTCCTCCAAGCGACCGTCGAGGAGGATTTCTCTCTCCCTATTCTTTTTACTGCTTTCTAGTATAGATTTACTGCTTTCTAGAGTAGTTCTGTTCGTCCTCCAAGCGATCGTCGAGGAGGACATTTCTCCCTCCATTCTTTTAATGCTTTCTAGAGTAAATTTATCGCTTTCTAGTGCATTTGTTTTATGCTTTCTAGTTGTAATGAACAATCTCCTTAATGATAAATTCCTTGTTTATTCTACATCTCATTTTGATTTCTGTGTAATATTCTCTCTCTCTCTTACCCTCTCTCTCTCTTTTATTTATTGTACATAATTAGATAGTTTTAAATTGAATTACTTCGTGACAAATAAAAAGAAACACATAATTTTTAAATCAAACATCCGCCTCCCTGTGTTCGATCCGGAATTTCAATTTCGGTATAAATTTTATTTGTTGAACACGAATTCTTCACTTTCAAACTATAACGACAGGTTTTCCAAAATCAAATACGTTAGAGTAGCGATTCGATGCGTTCAACAGTTACGCATATTTTTAGGGCCTAACTTTGTTTGTTTGGAACCAAACTTATAGGTTCCTTCTCAGTCTGGCTACTGACAAAAAATGTAACGCTTTTTGGGAGGCAACCCAGCAAATCGTGTCAGGTGACATTTTTCCTTTCTCCTCCTGTTTTAATTTTACAATGGGGACATTGTAGGATTTAGGCATGGGGGAGTGCATTTGCATTTTAGGAAGTATTCATGCATTTAGGTTGGCATAAAAAAAAAAAAAATTTTTTTAGCTGAATGGGTTAGTCCATAGCAAAATACCTTTGTTATTGGAGGTTCTTCTTCCGAAATTATTTCTTAAGTTTAGAATCCAGTACATTTATTTCACGTGCACGTAGACTTGGCAATGGATCCTTGAGGAAAACCAATGAGCATTTGTAAGTCTACTAAACCCTTGGATAGTTCATAGGGAGTCAGGCATACTATCGTCCAATAGATCCACCTCATATTTGAGTGAATTCCTAAGAGTCACCAAATAAGGTAGATACACGGAGATTGAGTCTTAATTAAGCTATAACTATGGTGGATGGTTATGACCGTCCTTCATAGAGTCCTCAGCTAAAGGAGGGTAATACTGTCAAAGGTCAGAAATACGCATGTCCTATCAATTCCTTCTCGGTGCCGAGAATAGGCACTTCCACCAAATACGCCACACAACTTCCTCTCGACCATCATTATCCCTAATAATGCCTCGTAAATAAAAGTTCGTATTGTGTTGTGTTGATTGAAAAAGAAACAAAAACAAGAAGAAAAAATAAAAAAAGGAAAAGAGAAAAGAAGAAAAAGAAGAAATAGTTATATTACAAAAAAAAAAAGTCCAAGTTTATGATGTAACACTGTTTCTAAGGTAGCAAAACACCTATCACGTTCTACCAAATATGACCCATACCTACCTTCTAGTATTTCTGATCGCCTGAATACTGGTTGAGAACTCTAACTTAGTTGTAGAGTTATTAGGACTTTAATTGAAGTGTGGATGCCATGTGAGGTCACCAAATAGTGAGTACAATTTCTAAATCTGGCGAGATTCGTGATCTCAGAAAGAAAGAGAGAGAGTGCCAGGAACATCAAGAGAGCACAATTGTGTAGCCTCTCTCAGAGTTGACTTGTCTAATAGTCTAAAGAGCTAAAGTTTGCAGTACTAGACTATATGTAGCACCAGATGAGTGTGTGCCACCAAATACAAATCCATTCAACGCAATATCTCATACCTAAGCCAAACGCCGGGGTCAAATTACAAATTATCGTCTACTTTATCCCCGAGGGAAGTAGTTACCTATCTCAATAGAAATTTTTACTAAGGGTGATGTACAAACTCCCAATGCGAATCAGCTCTTTCACTTGGATCTGTTACCTAGGCTATCAACACTTCACATTTGTCTGGATTTCTAAAGTTTTGAAGTAAGAAAAGAAGAAATCTTCTGATTACTTCTATTATTTTTCACTTTTTCTAGGGACTAGCAAATCTTAGGCATGGGGGTATTTGATGAGTCCATTTTAACGGACAAATATTAAGCCTAAGTACCTTTAATCGTACCTTGTAGGTGTGTTAATAATTGCAATTAAGTTGTAGAAGAATTGTACGCATCATGATTTACGTTTGTAACATTCTATAACTTAATATGTAATGATTTTGTTATTTTTATGTGCAGGTATTTTATTTAGAAAGAGCAAGGGTTGGGGAGCAAATTTCCCCAACAACTGGCGGAACATTTCCCTTTCCTCCGGCTGTCTCCTCCAACGCCCGTTGGCCAAAAATAGAAAAGGGATTTGAAAATCCCTTTATTGGCGCACGCGGAGAGAGAGAAGAGTTAAAAGTGAGGAGGCGGCATGGACTGGAAATCAATCTTCCCCCCTGCAGGGAAAAGACTCTATCTTCTCCACTGTGGAGAGGGTGAGCACGGTGCCTACTCCTTCTCCACCTTGCGCAGCAGCAGGCGCGCGCCCATCACCAGCCTGCACCTGCGCCCAACCACTGCACACACTACCTCGCTCCCAACCGCGTGCCTCTCCCGCGCCGCAACCTCTAGCAGCGCCTAAGGGCGCTGTGCGCATTCATTGCCATCTGCAGGCATGACCACCTCGCACCAAGCCTGCAGCCATTCACCCTTACTCCTCTGCAGACCCGCTTCAATCTCTCTAGTGCTCCCTGCGGGCTCGCCTCAGCATGCCATCTTCCAGCGCACACCCTCCTTCCTACAAGCATAGTGCTAGCCTTCCTCCTACCGCTCTACCTCCATATAGAGCACCATCACGCCTCACCACAGTTGCTCCAACCTTCAGCGCACCAAACCCGTAGTCACACCGCATCACCAACCGAACGCCATCTGCAGCCGCACCGCATCACCTCCCTTCAGCGCCATCTGCAGGCGCACCGCATCACCAATCGCAATGCCATCTGCAGGCGCACGCTCCTCACCAAGCAGCCACCTCATCCGCCTTCACCACCCGCGCTGCAGGCGCGCTCCCTTCTACAAGCGCCTGTAGACGATTTGCCAGACCCACTGCCCCTGCCAGGCCGCATAGCGCCATGACCGCGCGCCTCCCTTCAGTGCCTCTATCACCTCCGCAGGCACCATGTAGCCATCCAGCGCTCCATCCAGAACCGCTCTACCACAGGCGCTACGGGACACTCCACCTTATGCACTCATCGGCCGCCACTCCGAGCGCACAGGCACGCACCAGCGGGCACCACCCGCCACAGGCTACCAAGCAGCAACCTTCGTCGGTCCTCATCTCCTCCGCCGGTCAGTTGCCTCCGGCCGTTTCCGTCGACGCCGCCACCTCCATCAGATAGCCCTCGTCCTCGCCATCCTCTTAAGCCTCGCGACAGCCCCACCAGTGCTCTCTCTCTCTCTCGCGAGGAGGAGAGAGAGAAAATGCTCTGTTTCCTCCACCATTAAAATTTATAGAAAATGCCATTGTCAAGTTACTGGTCATTTATTTTCTGAATTAATATATTGCTGCACAATTTACGTTGACACCCCTTGCTTAATTTGAAATTACATATAATTGATTTCTCCTTATGAATGACATACAATATGAGATATTAATTAGAGTGTCATTAGTTAGGAGATTAATGTTAACATTGTTTGCCATTACCAAGGTCATTATTTAGAATATTATATTGTGGTAATTTTGTATATGCACCCTCATCTTCTTGATTAATTATCTATATTACAAATTTGTGCTGTAAATGAGAGTACTAGTTAGCATGCATCTCTATTAATATTCTCGATTCCTTTATGCATTATTACTCTTTTTTTTCTAGGCCAATTCCTCCCTGTGGAAATGACCTAACTCTTCGTGGTTAGTTTTGAAAATTTAAATGTTTTGAAAAGCGATTTTCTGCCACACAATTAAATACAACGACACATCATTTTATGATAAAGTTTTCAACGAAAACGATGATCGCTCTTTCAGCAAGCATGGGGGACCTCACCACCCATGTGTTTGAGGCGATAAGCCTCAGGCATGAAATCCTCTTATTTGCCTTCGTGTACCTCTACATCTCTAATGTAGGACTGTAGCCCCACTTCCTTCACGAGTAGCTGCAGCTGCAAGGCTTCAACAAATTCAATTGCTATATCTAATCCCTGCTCCAAAAAAGGGCAGAGTTGTCTTCATGTGCAGTGTTCCATGCTACCTAGAGGGGGATTGGAAGCTAACAAGGCAAAAGGTGGTTGTCCGGCGGGACCCCCAAGTCAAGAAAATAGCCTCTCGGCCCAGTCAAAAGCACTTAAGAGCCTCTCCATGTGAAGGCGAATGTGGGGTGGTGTCTAAAGGACGTGTGGTGGTCGTAGGATGCCTGTTGTGATCGGAGAAGACAAACAAAGGAGGTGGTGTTCGGTGGGGTGTTTGGGTGGTGTTGAGGCAAAACTTTTTGAGGGCTTTTGAAGGTGGAGTCAGGCAGAGCTTTTGGGAGTCGTTGTGGGTGGATTGGTGATCTGTGGTAGTCGTATGGCTTTGCCGAAGCTTCACCGGTGCTATGGAAGATGGAGGGGAAAGCTACGGTATGTCAGTTGAATTGAGAAGGAAAGGGGTTGAATTGAATCTATGGGAAGAGAGAGAATGAGAGGTCTTATCTATTGGATGAAGGGACGAGAGTCACATGCTAATGTGTCTTGCCGATCGCGAGGAAGACGAATCCTCTGGCGAGTGAGAGGGCGACGACGAGTGGGGTAAAGAGCCTCTGCATTGGTCAGTGAAAGGTGGAAGAAGGAGAGGAAGGTTGTGGCTTGGCTAATTTCGCCGTTGTTTGGCTGTAGGACAATGGGGGAAGGAGGTCACCGAATCCATGGCGAAGGTGGCCATAGGAGGGAAGAAAATAGGGTAATTAGCTGGGAACCGAGCTCGAATTGATCCTGGGAGCTTGGGTAGCATATATAGGTGTCGATCAGGGCTTGATTTGCAATAAATCGTGTGAATTCCACACGAAAATTGCGAGGAGCTTCCACTAATTTCATGGGTTTGCTAGTGATGTAGGGCTGGTTTTAGTCCTCGAGAGATGGATGTTCGTGTAGGGCATTCTTCAATCAACAATCCCTCTAAAATTTGAGTGATTTCATTGACAAATCAAGGAGATTTCTTGGATTGAGCTTTGGTGGTTTGGGTTTATTCTGTTCAAACATAATCATGGTAGCAGGGTCCTACTTTTACGAAATACGAGAATGCTAGTCCCCTTTCTGCAACGAATTTCTAAAGCTAAGGGTCTAAGCGTAGAAAATGGAGGTTTTAGGTACTGAATTGCAAACTAGTGATGGGAACACCATCATAAGTCATAGCTAGCCTAATTTGGACTGATAAAGTTGATCAAAACTCCTACATAACCTCAGGGGGTCCTAAGTGCTTGATATTCTATTTTGAGAAGAGAAGATGAAAATAGGGTTATTTTGGCAATTTTACCATCTTATCACAAATACAACGTAACCATGGGGTATGCTAGGGGTTTATTAAAGGTCATTTAGTCATTAATGTCTAATAAGTGGGTACATGCAGACAAAAATGGGTTTTCACGCATTTCAAGAATTAATTGATATCTAAAACCCTAAAAATAGACTCGCTTAATTAACTGATGTTCTGGTTAGGATAAAATTCATCTAAACCCTCTAAAAATCATATAAAAATATTCTCTATGGTTTGGCATCCTTGATTTGACCATCTAAACCCATTTTGACCTAAAATACTATCTCAAATAAATAGTTGACCTAATTTGGGTTTCTGTGCAATTTACCTAGTCAAACTTTGTCCAAACCTATATCCAAATTCATCATCAGATTCCTTGAGTCCAAATTAGGTTTGTACCAAAATTTGGGCCCAATTAAAGATAACATTGACCTAGTTTGCATTCTAGTCTAGACAGACTCTTCTTATCACACAATGGTCCTTAACTTTTTGAATTCTTGCTAATAGGTCCCTAACTTTTTCATCATATTTACATTTAGGTCCCTACCTCCATTGGTGTGAACACACCAAGCTCCGTTGAGATTCGAGCAAAGATTTCTCATTTGATTCTTAATCAAACTCTCACAAAATTGAAAGGGAGATTCCTTGAGGAATTCCCTTCCAATTAAACCCGACTGTGAATTCTGATTTAGTCCCAATCTTCCATGCGAATGCATGGAAGATGTGGGTATCATGTTTGTGAAAGCTTTTCAAGCTCCATAAGCTTGTTTCCAAGCTTGGAGCTCCTCTTTTTTGGCCTACAAAAGGATCAGGGGCAAGAACACTTGCTCCTTAGCAAATTTTGGTCAGAGAAAACCTTCTCTCTTCCCTCTCTGGTCACCTCCATAGTTTTCTTCGGCCACCTCTCTCCGACCTGCTCCTCCGCATCTCCAACCATCAAATTGGAGGTGCCACCATCTTCCTTTCTACTTCGTGCACCTCTCCGGTCAAAGGGAGGCCATTCTTGTGCCTTGATCGCTGTCGCCGCTTCGTCGTCCCTACCATCTTCTCTGGCTCCGGTCAGCCATAATTGGAGCCCTCCACCTATCTCCTCCTCTCCTATGACCCTCTACATCTTTCTCTTTCCCTCTACATCTCTTTCCCACAGTCACAACACACTCACGATCGCCAATCACTTATCTCCCCCTTCGTCTTCTCTACCTCCGGTAGAACTCTAGCGAGTTCGCCCGCACTCCATAGACCACCATCCGCCTCACCACAACTCTCAAAAACTCCGTTGTTCCACCACGACCAAAACCGCTCTCCTATTTTGCCGATCCACCCATTGAATCGCTCCACCGAACTCTACCTCCTTCGCACACCTTCTCTGAGTCCATCAGCCCTCCACACGAATGCATTCACCACACAACCACCACCGACGCACTTGTCTTCGCATGGTGACCCTTTTGAGCATATCTGACAAAGTCAAGATGTCATGCTTTCCTTTTCAGGTGTTCGTTGGATGTCCCCTGCTATGACCTTTTTCTTCAACCTCCACTGCAGTACTCCAGTTGTGTTCTTCATTGCTATCACCTCAAGGTGCTGCGGGTTATCTCCAGGAGTCTCCCTAGGCATCCAATTGCAGCCTCCAGCATCCTCCTCTACCTCAATTGAAAGCTAAACCTGCAGCCGCTATGCACACGATGAAGGCAGGTGGGACAGTCCCACATGGAACACTGAAGTGAGCATAGCATACAAATTGAATTTGTGTTTACAATTGTTTGCCTCAGCATGCACACGAGGTGAGGTCCCACTCATGCATGTGCTTATGCACACCCTCGGCTGCGGTTCATGCCACGCGGGTCTGGGCCTTGGTTCATTTACCCGATTACTCAGGTCTGGTCTGGTTCGCCCAATCTTGAGAGAGAAAGAAGAGAAAGAGAGAAAGGAAGGGGGGTTTTCGCTTTCAGTTGCTCTCTACACTTAGCGAAATTCGAGAGGCCTTTGCCGCTATTGGTGCTATGCTGTGCTTGTGCCTCTCCTCTAAGGCTTGAAGGAAAAGAGAGGCCTTTGCCTATATTGCTGGTTCTGAGTCACTGTTGCATTATTGAGACACTTAAGTTGATGTGGAAATTGTGTGGTTGATACTATAGCATCATTTGAGTATATTGCTAGTAGGGTAAATTGGCGATATAAATCACCATTTTGCCCTAACCTTTTTGCTACATTGATTTTGACTCTTCCATTTATATCATTTGTGCTTAAAATTTCTATTACATTGTTATATTATGCTTAGAATTTCAATCTTGAGTACTAAATTGCTTATTGCTCCCTACGTTCGACCTCGGACTTTATTGAGTTATAAATTTAAGTGTTTAATGCGATCTTGTCCTATACTATAACTCATTCTTAAACATTGACGATTTCGCATTAACAATTTGGCGCCATTGCCTGGGAGAAACATACAATTTGATCTCTTGATTGCGATTTCTGATTTGATACTAACTTGCTCTATCTCTTTTGTTGTGATCTATGATGGAATCCAATCAAGGAGCGAGATCAACCTAACAACAGCCACTCCAGGGATAGGTAATCTCATTTTCCATCCTCATTTAGCCCCTGATTCTGAAAAGCTAAAAAAAAAGAAAAAAAAATCAATTAGGACCAACTTGCATTCCATATTTAGATTCAATCGCAACAAGTTACCTGATTTGATTCATTTTTACAAATATCCCAAAACCTGATTTCCGCACCTATTAAGGAATTTAAGATACCTAGGGCTACCACCTTTTTGATTGACAAATTAATAGCCAATTAGGGTTTCCATTCTAGGGTTTTAGTGACACACTTGCTTAAAACAAGAATCAATCTTCCCAAACTATGTGCATCCTAAGCCTTTATTGAACTTACCTAAATAAGCAAACCCTAAGAATCAAGCTCTAAATCTCACCTGAATCCTAAAAGCGCGACCTAATAATGAAGGACAAATCAGGTGACCTACGTTGTGGGGTCAACCAATCTTCAAGTTAGGTCACCACTCACAAAAACATCTTAAAGTTTAAGTGAAATCCAAAGCACCCACACTATAAACTAAAAATTGGTAGACTTAAGAGGTCAAGTTATCCATTCTGGTCTACTTGGACCCTCAGTGACAAGGAAGGTCGGGTGGGGGAAACCCTGTAACCCATGGGGCGCTCTACGTGTAGGGGTCTTTGCGGGACTCTCCCTTCCTAGCTGCCCAAGTAATTCTCAGGTGGATGACTTTCTGATATAGGGGTATCATCTTCCACGAACCTCTATAGTCATCCAAAGAAATTTTGGTGTCTTGATTGGGTCCATCACACCTTCTATCCCTCGTCTTCTCCATCAGTGCATGTTTGGGAGGAGGTCCCTAACACCACCCTTGAGGACTCCATTAGCTATTCACTCTCGTCGAGGCCAAGCCTCGACTTCCCTATTTGTGCAACCACTCGACCATATTGACATATCTTCTGATTCATCTAAGCCTAGATCTCCTTCATCCAGACTCATGGAATAACTAGTAGAAGAAGAAAACAATCTCTAGAATTAGCTTCAGCTCCTCAACGATCTACTCCAGGCCTTTATGAATGCACCGTAGTGTCCTATGATGTATGATCATTATAATCCCACTGCGGTGATGATCAAACCTCGAGTCCAAATCTCGGCTGGAGGTCCTAATATTGAACTCAAGAACAACATGATTCATGCTATTCCTAAATTTCATGGGCTTAATTCCGAAGATCCTTTCCAGCATATCAAGCAACTCAAGCATCTGGCCCAGACCTTTGAGTCAGAAGCTCAAAATCGAGATATCTTGCTCATGAAAATGTTCTCCTTCTCTCTCATGGACAAGGTTGCTCACTAGTACCAAACCCTAACTTGTCCAATCAACACATGGGCTAAACTAAAATCCGAGTTTCCTAAAAGAGTTCTTCCCTGTTGGTCGGACAAATGCTCTGCGGCACCAGATCACACATTTTATGTAGCAAGCAGGAGAACTGCTTCATGAGACATGGGATCTCTTTCTGGATCTCATGCGAAAGTGCCCCCACCATTGAGTTTCTAAATGGGAACAAGTCCAGTCTTTTTACCAGGAACTCTATGAGTATATTTGCTTGTTCGTCAATGCGACTTGTGGAGGAAACATCATGGGTCAACATGAAGACACCATGTGGGAAATTCTAGAGAACATGTGCGAGAACTCTGTCAATAATGAACCCATGGGCATGTTAGACTGGACGAATGCCCATGCATTGACGAATCTGCAAGGAGCACATGAGACGTAGGGCCTGTCCTCTTCCGTCGACTTGGAGTTAATGGCCAGTGGCCTGGACAAGGTCTCTATCATTGAGAAGAAGGTGGATGAATTGACTCGACATCTACAACGAGCCACCTTTGCTCAAAACCCATTCGCACAACCACCCTCTAGGAGGGAAGCTGTGCACAACATCTACCACCGTTCTTCTTAGGGGATGGATCCATACCCACCCCCGTGTGATCTAGGGTTCGGAGGAAACTCCGGATCCACCTACTCTAGTTTGGGGAACTCTAAACCCACATCTTCTGATTTCTTTGAGGTTCCTCAGACCTGCGAGGACCTCAACGCCATCCAGAACGATCCTTTCTCAAACACCTACGACCCTGGATGGCGTAATCATCCTAATTTCACATGGTCAGGGAACAATCAAAATCGGAGACCTCAATATCAACCCCGACCACAAGTTTCTCATCCACATCAGCCACCCCAGCCTCGGCACAACCTGACTTACCAAATCAGGCCAACTCGAGGAGATCAAATGACTCTTATCCTTCAGCCTCTGGTTGACATTTAGAAAATGAATGGGGCTATGTGATTAGCCCATATTTGTAGGCTATTTAACTGTTTAAGTGCCTAGACGTTAAGTTAATTTTAACGTTTAGATAGCATACATTAGGATGTAAATAAATTAATTCATATTTTTAGCTTATTTTCATAATTCATGTGTGGCATTCATATCTAAATGCATTTAGAATTAACTTAGAATTGCATACATTTGATTAGTTAACCAATTAGGTACATTACATACATTGTTTTAATTAACATAGAAGTTAAGGAGTTATGTATAAATAATCCTAATTATTTTATTATTATTATTCTTCTTCTTCCGCAAGTAACTGCTCCACCTCCTCCTCCTCCGCCCATTCATTCCTCACAATTGCCAGCAATCACGAGGATCTGCACCCACCTCTTGTGATTTCAAATGTTCTGGCTACAGCTATAAGAGTGGGGAGGAGACGACTGTGTTTGGAAGGCCTCCACCTCGATTCATCATTGGGTAGAGAGTTCACCTCTCATCTACTCCACCACCACTGGCCTAAACCGTGGCGACAAGCCTCTACTACCATGGGTGTGTGGCGTGATAGGCCACCCAAACATCTTGGGCTTGTTTACATTACCGTGAGCACCTCAGCGTGCACCACCCTCACTGCCATCACCAGCAATCACCAACAGCGTGCCATTACCCTCCTTCTCGCCTACGTGCATCCCCCATACACATCCAGCAGCACACCCATAGCCCGCTCGCCACGCCTGCAGCTGCTGTGTACCACCAGCATCTCTGCACAGCACCTCTGCAACCTCTGCTCGTGCGCACCTCTAGGTCATACAGTAGCCGCAGCTGTAGCAACACGCATAGCCTGCACTTGGCCTCCATGCACAAGTCCTCTGCCTACTCGCACTTGCGCACACCTGCCTCTCTGTGTACTCATCCAACATTAATCCACTAGGCACCTTCGCGTGTAGCGGCCACAGCCTGCGCACCCCCTCCACGCATGGCACACACTTGCATGTATCCCTTCAATAGCACCGTGCCCACACACTACAGAGAGCGCATCCTCCTCAGCCTCTTCCTTGTGCGCCCTTGCCGACCCCTCTCGTGCACGTGCATGCTGCTGCACCTCCTCACGTGTGCACCTTCACAAGCTTCAACAACAGTAGCTACAACCACTGCCTCCGCTCCCCTCCACCAACTTGCCACTGCCAGCCACACCGTGCCTCGCCGCCATCACCAAAAGAAGAGGCCCGGCAATAGCTACCTCCGGGCATCCTCTCCTCCATGCATGGAAGGTGATGAGTCCATTTCAATGGACTATTGTTACGCCTAAGTACTTCAATTCTAACATAATATGTTTGTTAATAATCACATTAAGTTATTAAATAAGTGCATGCATCATTACTTGAGTTTTTATCTATTTTATCACATTCTATAACTTAGTATGTAATTATTTTATGCTTTGTTGTTGTAGGAATGATGTTGGAAAAGAACAAGGAGGGGGGGATAAATTTCCCCCAACAAACGGCCGCCTCAACACCTCCCTCATTCTCCGGCCGGCCTCAACACCTCCCTACAAATATCTAACCTACGACCGTCCTCCCTCAACAAATGAAAACAGTGCTGGCCATATTTAGAAAAGGATTTTGAAAATCCCTTGAGGGGTGGAAGAGAGGATATATAGAGCGAGAGGCGAAGGGGCTTGGGGAGATCCTTCGAGAAGTATTGCGTGCACTGTGCAACTAGCAAGCACTATGCACCAATGCCCTCCACAGCCTGCCTTGCGCGCCCTGCCTCAGCGCTGCACTAAAGCCTCACCGCCCTTGCAGCACTGCAAGCGCTGCACCCACGTCACAACCGCGTGCACTACTCCAGTACTTCCACCGCAAGCGCCCAGCCTCCAGTTCCCTTGCGTGCCCTGCCTCAGTGCCCTGTACCCGTGCCCTCACTGTGCCAAGCAATGCTCCTAGCAGCACTAGTGCCCGTAGGTAGTAGCCACTCGCAGGCACTGTGCCCACGCCACTACCACTGGTGGTATTCAAGAGACTTTCCCTGATGAGTCTGATGGCCGTGGAAGCTAAAACTCCTTGGTTCACTGACAAGTGAACTATTTGGTCACGGGCATTACCCCGAGTACTTGGGACAAGCAGAAGCGAGACATGTTTCTTGCTAATGCCAAATTTTATCACTGGGAGGAACCCGAGCTTTTTAGAGTAGGCCCTGACCAACTTTTTCACCGTTGCATCCCTGATGAAGAACAAAGAAGTGTTCTGAGTTTCTGCCATGACCTCCATTGTGGGGGACATTTTAGTGTGAAGAAGACTACCCATAAGGTTCTTCAATCTAACTTTTGGTGGCCCACATTATTCTGAGATGCACATACGTATGTGGGTGCATGTCTACATTGCCAGTAGACGGGAACCATAGGAAAAACGGATGAGATGCCCCAACAACCTATCCTCCCTATTGAGATCTTTGATATTTGGGGCATTGACTTCACGGGTCCCTTTCCTATATCCTTCGGATATGAACACATCCTTGTGGCTGTAGACTATGTATCAAAATGGATAGAAGCCATACCCACGCAAACCAATGACCATTCCATGGTCTTGGCCTTTGTTAAGGCTAATATCATTTCTCGATACGGGTGCCCAAGGATGATCATAAGTGATCTAGGACCTCACTTCAAGAACGTACACTTCACAAGACTACTCCAAAATTTAGGAGTCAACCACATGATAGCCATACTTTACCATCCCCAAACGAGTGGACAAGTTGAAGTGTCTAATAGGGAGATTAAGCAAATTTTAGAAAAAACTGTCAGGCCTGATCGGAAGGATGTCTAAAAAACTAAATGATGCTCTTTGGGCCTACAAAATTGCGTATAAGACTCCCTTGCGCATGTCTCCTTTCCATCTTGTCTATGGAAAAGCCTGCCACCTTCCCGTTGAAATCCAACATAAAGCCTATTGGGCTATTAAAAATGTTAACTTGAATTTGGATAAAGCGGGAAAGGCACGTATGTTAGAATTAAGTGAGCTTGAGGAGCTACGTAATGAAGCCTATGAAACTTCTCAAGCTTACAAGCAATGTACAAAAGTCTTCCATGATAAGCACATCATTAGAAAGACTTTTGAGCCCAACCAATGGGTCTGGCTTTTCAATTCTAGACTTAAATTATTTCTTGGAAAGTTCAAATTTTACTGGGATGGGCCATACGTTGTTATCAATACTTTCCCTCATGGAGCTGTAGAAATTTGGAACCCTACTTCAGGTGCAAGCTTTAAGGTAAATAGCCAGTGACTTAAACCTTATATTACTCTTTCAGATGGCCAAGTTTTGGATACACTTCAGCTTGAGGAGCCCTAGCTTCTCTCACTCTCCTCCTCAGGTGATATTCTTCTATGTCTGCATTTTTCCAATGAGGACATTGCCAGTCTTAGGCATGGGGGGGTATAACCTGAGAATGTTTATAGCATTTATAAATATTTGCATACATATATCATGAGAATGTTTATAGCATTTATAAATATTTGCATACATATATATATATGTAAACTCATTATTCTTGAGCTAAATGGGTTAGTCCCTAGCAAAATATCTTTGTCATTGGAGATTTTTCTTGAATTATTTCTTAAGTTTAGAATCCAGTACATTATTTCATGCGCATGTAGACTGGGTAATGGATCCTTGAAGAAAACCAATAAGCATTTGCAGTCTACTGAACCCTTGGACAGTTAATAGGGAGTCAGGCATACTATCTTCTAGTAGATCCATCGCATATTTGTGAGATGAAAGTAGACCGATTTCTAGTGCGCTAAGTCTAGTGTAAGGACTCTTATGTTTTGGACAATTAGATGATGATACTTCAGAGTTAGGCATAGTTTCAGCTCTCTGTTCTTGTGTGCATACTTTGTGTGAATTCCTGAGAGTCACCAAATAAGGCAGATACACAGAGATTGAGTCTTAGTAAAGCTATGACTATGGTGGATGGTTACGACCATCCTTCATAGAGTCCTCGGCTAAAGGAGGGTAGTATTGTCAAAGGTCTGAAATACGCCAGTCCCATCCATTCCTTCCCGGTGCCGAGATAGGCACTTCCACTAAGTAAGCCACACAATATCCTCTTGACCATCATCATCCCTGATAATGCCTCGTAAATAAAAGTATATGTCGTGTTATGTTGATTTATAAAAAAAAGAAAACAAGAAGAAGAAAAAGAAGAAACAGTTATATTAAAAAAAAAAAAAGAAGAAGAAAAGAGAGAGAAAAGAAAAAGAAAAGAGTCTAAGTTTATAATGTTATTTATGTAACATTATTTCTGAGGCAACAAAACACCTATCGCGATCCACCAAATATGACCCATACCTACCTTTCAGTATTTCTGATCGCCTGAATAGTGACTAAGGACTCTAACTTAGTTGTAGAGTTATTAAGACTTTAATTGAAGTGTGAATGCCATGTGAGGCCACCAAACAGTGAGTACACATACTAAATCTGGTGAGATTTAGGATCTCAGAGAAAAAAAAAGAGTGAGTGCCAAGGAACATCAAGAGAGCACAGTTGTTTAGCCTCTCTCTGAGTTGACTTGTCTAATAGTCTAGAGATCTAGAGTCTGTAGTACTAGATTACATGTAGCACCAGATGAGTGTGTGTCACCAAATACAAATCCATTCAACTCGATATCTCCTACCTAAGCCAAAAGCTGGGGTCAAATTACAGATTATCTTCTGCTTTATCTCTGAGGGAAGTAGTTGCCTATCCCGACAGAAATATTTACCAAGGGTGAAGTACGAACTCCCAATGCGAATTGGCTTTTCACGTGGATCTGCTACCTAGGCTATCATCACTTCACATTTGTGTGGATCTCTAAAGTTTTGAAATAAGAAAAGAAGAAATCTTCTAATTACTTCTATTATTTTTTATTTTTACTAGGGACTAGCAAATCTTAGGCATGGGGGTATTTGATGAGTCCATTTTGTTGGACTATTGTTACGCCTAAGTAGTTCAATTCTAACATAGTATGTTTGTTAATAATAACATTAGGTTATTAAATAAGTGCATGCATCATTACTTGAGTTTTTATCTATTTTATCGCATTCTATAACTTAGTATGTAATTATTTTATGCTTTGTTGTTGTAGGAATAATGTTGGAAAAGAACAAGGAGGGGGGGATAAATTTCCCCCAACAAACGGCCACCTCAACACCAACCTCATCCTCCAGCCGACCTTAACAGCTCCCCACAAATATCTAACCTACAGCCGTCCTCCCTCAACAAATGAAAACAGTGCTGGCCATATTTAGAAAAGGATTTTGAGAATCCCTTGAGGGGTAGAAGAGAGGAGATATAGAACGAGAGGAGGAGGGGCTTGGAGAGATCAATCGAGAAGTACTATGTGCACTGTGCACCAACGCCCTTCATAGCCTACCTTGCGTGCCCTGCCTCAGTGCTATGCCAATGCCTCACCACCCTTGCAGCCCTACAGGTGCTGCACCCATGTCACAACCACACGCACTACTCCAATGCTTCCACCGGAAGCGCCCAGCCTCCAGCTCCCTTGCATGCATTGCCTCAGCACCCTTTACTTGAGCCCTCACCGTTCCAAGCAACACTCCTAGCAACACCAGTGCCTGCAGGCAGTAGCCACCCGCAGGAACTGCACCCATGCCACAGCCGCACCCTTCCCTACTCCAGCACCCTTGCGTGCCCTGCACCTACGCCTCCATCTCACCTCCGCTGAATAGCAGCCTTGTGCAGCACCTCCATCTTGTCCCATGCAGCAGTGCACACCTGTGCCTCTCCATCTTCTTCCTCGTCTACTTCTCTGCAGCAACAACGTGTGCACACCACACAACTAACAGCAGTGCACGCCTCCATCTCATCTCGGCACAACAGCAACCTTGTGCGGTGCCTCCATCTTGTCCAACGCAGTAGGCATGCCTGTGCCTCTCTGTCTTCTTCCTCTTTTCCTTCTCTGCAGCAGCGGCGCATGCACACCACACAACTAACAACAGTGCGTGCCTCCATCTCACCTCTGCTTATAGCAAGCAACCAATGCGCATCTTAAGCTTCCCCAACTTCTCTATGCGCTGCACAACCCTCACGCGACCAACGGTCAACCGGCCATGACGCCAACCTGCGTGCACATGCGACAGCATCAGCACACGTCAGCCCCCTACAGCTAGCTCTGCCGACAACAAGCTCTCCGGCTGACTGCCACCTACCACCTCCGGCCATGCTTCCCTCGCCGTCGCGATCACCTCTCTCCCATGCACTGCTGTCGGGCCTCGGTCGGCTGGCCACCAAGCCTTCACGCGAGCAAAAAGGAGAGAGGAAATTTCCCATGTTTTTGGTGACATTAGAATTTACCATCCGTGCCATTTCCAAAAACCCTATTACAATATTTAGTTGATTAATATATCTGAGTGAAATTGTGTGCATGCCCTTATGTGTTATAGTATTTCTTTCATGCACTTAACTCTTACATGGTGATGTTGATAAATGCATAAAATCTCATCCATACACTCACATGACCTAAAAGAGAAATCCCCATGTCTTGAAATACGACTATGTTACATACCATTACAAGTTATTTCATGAAAGGAAAATTACATTCATACCCCTACATTTCTAAATTATTACGGGTTCCTTCTTTTCACCTTGTTTCACATCAGATTTGAACACGGATTGCGCACGTGATTAAATAAGTACAAAGGAAAAATATTTTGTGAACTTATTAATCTGTTCCTCCCTATGGATACGACATCCTTTTCGTGGTTTAAATTCAAATCTTTGTTAATCTTTGATTGAGAGATTTCCACCACATTAATTACAATGACATATTATTCTATTACTATTTTAATTAAGTGAATATCTCTCCATTAGAAGGTACCCAAACCGAATCCCCTATTTTGCTACAGTAGAGGAGGTACTAGTATTTACATCTTTTGCCATTGTGAGATTTTATTAACATTTTATTGTGTCACATTGCAAAATAAATCCTTCAGATGTGCATAATTGCTATTTCAGCATTAGTTGTTGTTTACTTAATCTGAAAGCAATTTTGGCTTAATTTCTTGACGAATTAATACTGAACATCGGCTTTTGACCCTTGCGAGTTTAAATAGGCCATTGCCTCCCTATGGACATGACCCACTCCTCTTTGAGTGGCTATTTTAATTATTTTGATTAATCAATTTTCCATCACATAGAAATACGACAATTCATCTTAATCATCATTTTCGAAAGCAAAAATTGACTTGTCAAATGGCGCCATTGTCGGGGAGGCAACGAGCCTGCTAGACTCGTATTTATTTAATTATTTGTTCACATTTTATTTAAGGCATATTTCAATTCGATTATTTGTTTGGTGCGAGGTACATGTATTTGGAGATCTCTTGTCGCACCAGCCACAAAGTTTAGGCAATCTTTGACATCGTCAGTGGAGTTGCAACACTGAGAGAAGGAGCATCATGCCCACCTCAGCAGCACCTTGGTGGACCTTGTTTCCACTGCTGGAGGGGATATTCGGAGGACCACATCTTCTCATCCATTTAGCTGTAGATAGTTTTTATTTTTCTTTCTTCTCTTTATTTTAGTACATTCATTTGGAAAACCCTTGTTTTGGGGTACATTCTTGGGGGTTTGTTCCCCAATTTTGTTTTAGGCCCGTGTTGGGTAATAATTTTTTGGGTCCCTTTTCTTTGGATCTAGGTTTTTATTTTATTTTGTGGTTGTTTATCCTTTTCCTTGTTTGTGCATAAATAGATATATATATCAAACAACAACATGAGCTGCCTGCTAGAAGCTGCCTACCACAAGGTCGTATCATGTAGGATTGAATGAGCAACATCTAGATCTAATTTCCTGTATTGCATATTGAATGAAGAATGCTGGAATGTATGCACTTCTAACTTTGCATTTCTACCTATCATGCAAATGCATTTGGATTAATTTCAATGCCACCTAATCTGTATTGAATAGATCAAACAAGTGGTCATATTTAATTTTTTTGAAAACCAATTAATGGAAGTACATTTAAAAACCAAGGACCTAAATTTCAAACTTGGCGTGCGATTCAAAATTCAAAATCTTTTACGATGTATGCACACTTATATCTCTTGCACCACGGCATGCATTTAGACACTCCTTAGGTTTCGAACCGTTAGGACTAGAGCCTCCTATTACCAGGGTCTTAAGTTACCCGAACTTTAGTTTAGATGTGAAGTTGCCTCCAAACCTTGCGGATTGAGGGTAGTTAAGAAGTACCGCAAAAGCAATGCTTCAAAGGAAGGGTTTGACCCTGCTTGCATCCCTCTTTGTCGTGTTTGGTGGTGAATAAACTTTTTGGGCTTTAAGGAGGATCACCTAGGTCCCAATTAGGTCTTCTTAGGGGTATCGTAAGTCGACAAGTAGGCACGTAACTGTTTAGATAACTTGATTTTTCACTTACAAGTGGACTTAAAATCTCAAAAGCCTAACTAATTAAAGACCTAAAAGGTCCTCTGATTTGTGTTTGCTTGGGGAATCTAATTGTGGTGTGAGTTAGAATGGACCACGTTGACTTTCATCCTTTCACATCTTTCCCACACCCTTACCACCATTCTGCAATCCTTGATCCCATATGCCGAGATGGTCCATTTTTTTATGGACAAAATGACAACTAGTGGGATCCCTTTTACTCCTACTATAGGAGTATTGGCCTGGTTAAGCACCAAATCATTGAGTAGAACCTAGGAGTGGGATTTGCCTTGCTTAATATCCCACACACAATAGAAATACCCAACCCACCCTTCCTGAATAATTGCAATGGTTGGATAGAAACTCCTGACAGACCTATTTTTGTGAGTTTTGAAAATGTCAGAAATCGTAGTATAGTAGCGCTAAACGTTCGTTAAAAATAATTTCTAAAGATAATGAGACTTTGAGTCCCGGTCGTTCGTCTCTGGGAGGTGTTTGTGCAAATTTGAAATCGATCTTTTCTGCTCTACTTGTTTAAAATCGCATGGCAGTTTCCAATCGTCAGATTAAAGTTTTGCCACTTTCATTATGAACCCTGATTATGTGCGCATGTGTTAGATAGATGACGAAGGTGAAAGTGTGAGATTCAGTACGCACGATTCTAGTTTTGTGGTGGCTATTTACGGAAAATGCATTAATAGTTAAATCCTCAATATTTTCTGGTACCAACATGCTGGTTGCAATAGATAATAATGAAGAGCAGGCAATTTGAATCACACAAAATATATTGCAATCAACAAGTTCATGGTGATTCTCAACACAGAGATATATATATATATAATATTTCTTTCATTCATTCATTCAGGAGGGTGTTTGAAACATGGAATTAGAGGAAAGCTTTTAGAGGAAAGCTTAAAAACATCAATCTAGCTAACAGAAAACGATCGCATACAGGAATCTATGGGGGGATTTTGCATGCATCATTAGGGGAGAGTAAAGAGCTACACTAGTAAACAATAAATAAAAGCATGTAAATTACGAAGAACTAGCTACTAATCTATCATAAATAAGGGCATTCGAAGGTGGGCTCCGATGGCCTTTGAATGGTTAAGAGGAGGAGGGGCGGCCAATGGTGCTTAGGCTGACCCTTAGAGAGAGGTTGGAGAGGTGATCTAGCATCCTGGAGTGGAGATGGTGGTGGCCATGGTGAGCAACTCGTGGAGGTGGAGTGAAGATGAATGTAGCTAACATAGATGGAAGTGAATAATGCCAAGAGATGGATGGGTGCAAATGGCCACCCCTGAGGTCTTAGGGAGCCTCTTTGGAGAAGTGTGGAACTCTCTAGAGAGGGCTCCAAGAGTGGCCAGCCATGGTGGTTTTTAGATCCACAAAAAGTGGATCTCAATTTGAATGGCTCTTGGTTGCTAATTTTGGCAACCAAGAGTGGTGCCACCTTTGGAAGAACCTAGAATACTCTAGGTTTTGTGGGAGTGCATGAGTGGGTGTGTGTGTGTGTGTGGTCATGCCCTAGGTGTCTAAGTGATATAGGTCACATCCTAAGGGGTTTAGGTTGGTGTAAGTCTTAAATTAGGGTTGCAAACCCTAATTGCTAAGGGGGAATTGCAATTAAACTTAACACAAGTTTAATTAAATGGGTGTGAACCTAATTGAGAGTGAAATAACTCAATTAGGTTGGACTTAGGTCAATTGGACTCTCACTAAGTTAAATTGGACTTGTATGGGTTGAGATCCGAGCTCAATTGGACCCTATGAGTCCAATTGACTAGGCAATGGTAATTGACTATGATCTAAGTCAATTAGGTTTAGTGAGGACCTAATTAGGTCCTTAGGGAGGTCTAGAGGTGATGTACTAGGGCTAGGGCACCTTAATTTAGGTTCCTATAGGGTTGGAATTGGGTTTCGGGAGCTAGAGATCCAAGATCAAGGCTTGAATCTTAAAACATGAACTGGAGAATAGTTCCAGACGTCCAATAATAGCATCAGACGACTTATACTAAAAAATCAGAAGTCCAAACTTCAATCCTGGATGTCTAATCAGAGTCAGGAATGATTCTAGGTTATGTCTTGGGTATTCTACAGAAATTGGATGTCTAACCAAGTGTTTGGACGTCCAATAACACTGCAGAAGTGGGTTTAAGGTGTGTGGGAGTTGGCTAAGGGTTCTGGACATCCTATAACTCATCTGGATGTCCAGATAGAGGTTGCAAATAGGGTTTTAAGGTTTCCTAGGGTGTGGTGACCTAATCTAAGGGTGGCTAAGGCTTGGGAAAGCTTCTAGGCTTTCCTAGGGCTAGGATGGACCTAAGTTCTTCACAATTTATTGCTTTATTCCTACTTAATAGAATAGCATACCCTAACTCCCTTACATTTATCTACTACATCTAATCTAGGTCTTCCGCTCTAGCTCTACTGCAACACCAGTTATTCCATCTTCAGATCCAGCTTCAGATCTATCTTATGGTCAGCTTATTACCTGTAATTGTCATAATGCACCTAATCAGTACATTATAGCATTATTTTATGCATAGCTAAAAGAAAGCAATAAAGATGCAAATAGTGCTTATGCATGCATGAATTACCCTAACTTATGCTAAGTCCTAGCCTAATTTAGGTCAATTAAGACCTATGATTGCTGCGCAATCAACTCCTAGGTACTATAAGCCTGAGCTTGACTTCTCTCCTAATAGAAATGATGACCTCTCCTCTTTGAAGATGGAAATACAGAAAATACAAGATGAAACGATCAAATTAATAGGAGAATCTTTGAGAGCAGGCCAACAAGGAATAGAAGCCATCAGCCACCCAATCTACCCCATTGAGGATGACGTGCACCCTTTAAGCTAGATGCATCTCTTGTGGGAGAGCCACACCCTAAGTTGGAGGGGAATTTTGGGAATTATGTAAGGGAAAATAGCTACTTTTCGAGGATTGATTTTGAAACCTCCCCGCTAGATGACACTTCCTTAAGAGGTCCACTCCTTAAGTGGGAGGAGAACATGTATGAAAGTAGCTATACATTGGATGAAGAAAGGTGGCAGCCCGAGCATGATGATGATCAAATTGAGTATCCACCTAAATTATATTGGAGTCAAAAGAAGGAAATGATGGTACCATTAGAAGACCTTGACCCAGATGATAGTATTTTCAACACATTTGATGAAGTGGGCCGAAGTCAAGTTGTTAATCCCACCCTCCCTTCTGATCATGAGATGGAACTCAAGGCCACCGTTAGGGAACCTAACCCTCAAGAAATTCACCTATCTGAGGAGTCCAATGTTACCAGTGTAAGCCATTTACCCTAGATAGAGTGCCCTAGGGGATCTGCTGAGATTTTAGATGATTCTAGACCTAGGGTATATGATGAATCATATGATGAGGAGAAGGATGAATTATATGAGGAACCTACATTCAAGATTTGGACTGACACCAAGGGTGATTATATCTTATTTGAAGAATTAGCACTTGAGGATGTCAAAAATTTGACCAAACTAGGTTTCCTTGGCACACCCATTGATGATATCCCTCCCTATGATGAAATAATGGAAAATGTGGAAGCAACTTCTAAGATTTATGTGGATTCACATATATACCCCACGGAGGATTTGAGTAAAGAACAAGAACCCAAGGATGAGATTGATAGGGTAATCCCTAAATCAGTTGCTTCCAACCTACCTTCATTCGATTCAGAGTCATCCTTTGATTCGCCTATGTCTGAAGGCAAAAATTTGACTCCATGTGCAAAAATGACCACTAATGAAGAGCAAGTAGATACTTGTGATATTACCAGAGATGCTAGGGATGCGATTAAAGAACTGGAAAGGTTATTAGGCATGGACACTGAGCCGACTAGACCCACCTTAGTTCTTATGGCCATCTTGCAACCTCGAAACTTAGACACCCTTGACAATCCTTGGCTTAAAGGTATGCTCACTACTATTTTTACTGGGGGGCTTAATAGACCAATATCTCTTGTAATGGGGTATCGAGTATGGGTTGATGATTTCTATGGTCAGTCCACCACCCTGGGGTATATCTTTAGACTATTCCTTCCCCATTTCTTTTGGAGGATCCTTGTCATCCTCCTCCTACCCCTTGAGGCTGCTATTACAGTATATCCTTTAGAGCCGCCTCTGATGACCTGGGATGATTTCATTCACATCCTGGTTGGGTGAGCATTTGCTATCGGGATTCATCATCAACTTGCCAACATCGTAGGTTACCTATTTTCTAGGCCAGCATTACTTTGCTCATTTTTAGGGCCTATTTCTTTGGTTTTGGAACCTGACTTGAAAGTTCTTTAGTTACTTGGTTGCCAACAAAATAACGGTAACCCATCTCTGACCCAGGTAATATCCTTCTATGAAATGGGGACATTACAGATTTTAGGCATGGGGGGGTGTACTTGGGGATATACATAGCATTTATACATAGTGCATTCATGCATTTAGTTAAAGCATTCTGCATTGCATACATTTGCATTGATTTAAAAAGAAAACATGTTGCAATGAGCTTAACTGGCTAGGCCCTACATTCTTAGCCAAACCAAAACTTTAGGTTAGACTAAGTTGATTCTTGGTGACTGACTTTAGAAGCTAAGTTGAGCTACTAGCTTTAGACCCTTAGGGGCCTTTGTGGACTAAAAAGCTTAAGTAGGAGTTAAGTTGCAGACCATTCCTTAAGAGGTTTAGGAAGGAAAGCTAGGGATTGAGTAAAAGGATGGGTAGTACCTGGTGTCTTTTTCTACCTTCTGATTTACAGATACTCATAACCTAAGCATCCACATTTCACACACACTTGGTCTTGTGTAAATAGTGATCACCCTAATTCATTTCTTAAAGAAAATTTGGTTCTCTAAGTTTTGACTTAGGAGAAGCTTGAAAACAAAATTTGATTGGAAGAGTTCCTACCGCAGGAGAGTTGGAGTATATACTCACCTTGACGATGCAACGATAACTTGTCACCTCCTCGGTGCTTGTCTCTTAGGATGACCATCCTACTAGGGGCATGTAAGTGCATTGTGCAGTTCAGGTACCATGGGCAGCCCTATCTCAAAGTGCTGATTGCCACAGGCCTGAATTCGCTTAAGAAATCCATGGGCAATACTATCTCGAAGTGTCGATTGCCAGGAGTTCTTGGGGTTGCTATGGGTGGTGCTATCTCTAAGCATCGAAAGGCAAGCACCCTTCGAGGTTCGGTGATGGGGACAATGAAGCCAACACAGATTGCATTGATAGTTGATCCAAGGTTAGACCTAGAGGAATCAAACAAAAATATATATTACCAAAAAAAAAAATCCTTCTTACTCTCTTTCTAGGTTGGCAATCATACCAACCTCAAATAACTTAGACCAATGCACATGCATGGATGTTTTAATCTCTGGGACCAATAAACCCTAGGGTAGAGTTAGAAATCAGGGGAAGTTGTGCCTGCAACTGGTCTTTAACCGACCTAGTCTATAACTCAACAACTATTTGGGTACCTTATGATCTAAGGTTAGATGGTTCAACTAATTTCTATGAAAAGGTCATTTGAGTTAGCTTGGATAACTTGGAGTGTTAAGTCATGCATGAATTTGCTAGGGACTCGCAAAAACTAGGCATGGGGGTATCTGATTAGCCCATATTTGTAGGCTATTTAAGTATTTAAGTGCCTAGACATTAAGTTAATTTTAACATTTCGATAGCGTACATTAGGATGTAAATAAATTAATTCATATTTTTAGCTTAATTGCATAATTCAAGTGTGGCATTCATATCTAAATGCATTTATAATTAACTTAGAATTGCATACATTTGATCAGTTAACCAATTAGGTGAATTACATACATTGTTTTAATTAACATAGAAGTTAAAGAGTTATGTACAAATAATCCTAAATATTTTATTATTATTCTTCTTCTTCCTCCACAGGTAACCGCTTCGCCTCCTCCTCCTGCGCCCATTAATTCCTCATAGCTGCCAGCATTCATGAGGATCTGCGCCCACCTCTTATGATTTCAAATGTATTGGCTACAGCTACAAAAGGGAGGAGGAGACGACTATGTTCGGAAGGTCTCCACCCCGATTCATTACTGTGCAGAGAGTTGACCTCTCATCCGCTCCACCACCACCAGCCCCAACCGTGGTGACGAGCCTCTACTACCGTGGGCATGTTGCGTGACAGACCACATCGCCATCTTGTGCTCGTTTGCATTACCGTGAGCACCTCAGTGTGCACCACCCTCACGCCATCACCAGTAATCACCAACGGCATGCCACTGCCATCCTTCTTGCTTGCGCGCACACCTCATACACGGCCAGCAGCACACCCGCAGCCTGCTCACCATGCCCACAGCTATTGTGCACCACCAGTACCTCTGCACAGCATCTCCGCAACCTCCGCCCGCGCGCACCTCCAGCACATGCAGCAACTGCAGCTGCAGCTACAACAACACGTGCAGCCTACACATGCCTCCGCATGCAAGTCCTCCACCCGCGCATGCCTGTGCATGCTCGCCTCTCTGTGCACTCATCCAGCATCAACCCATCGCGCACCTTCGCATGCAGCGGCCGTGGCCTATGTGTCCCCTCCTTCGCACGTGGCACCCACCTGTGTGCAGCCCTTCAGCAGTGCCGCACCCATACTCTACAGAGTGCGCATCCTCGTCAGCCACCTCTACGCATGCCCATGTAGATCCCTCCAACACGTACATGTTGCTGCACCTCCTCACGTGTGCGCCTTCGCAAGCTTCAACAGCAGCAACGACAACCACCACCGCCACTCCTCTCCTCTAATCGGCCACCTCCGGCCACGCTGTGCCTCGTCGCCACCACCAAATGAAGCAGCCCGGCAGCGGCTACCTCCGACGAGCTCCTCCCCTCTGGCCATCCTCTCATCCATGTGTGGTAGGCACCCAAACCAAATCCCCTATTTTGCTACAGTAGAGGTGGTATTAGTATTTACATCTTTTGCCATTGTGAGATTTTATTAATATTTTATTATGTCACATTACGAAATAAATCCTTTAGTTGTGCATAATTGCTATTTCAGCATTAGTTCTTGTTATTTACATAATCTGAAAGCTATTTTGGCTCGATTTCTTGACGAAATTACTAATGAACATCGATTTTTGACCCTTGTGAGTTTAAATAGGCTATTGTTTCCCTGTGCACATGACCTGCTTCTAATTGAGTAGCTATTTTAATTATTTTGATTAGTCGATTTTCCACCACTAAGAAATACAATGACAAATCATCTTAGTCATCATTTTTGAAAGTGAAAATCAACTCATCACTATGCAAAAATTGCACAAAGATGAGATCACAGAGGTTCGCAATCAGCTCGCCCAGATGGCAAATCCCCACCAACCTAGTGCACTCCCTTCGCAACCTCTAGCTAATCAAAGTAACATGCCGAACCAGAGGTGCGTTATGAAACTGACTTAGGGCCAGGCTCACTATGTCTTTCTGGCCCCTTCTGCTCCATCACCCGACGGGATGGAGGCTTCAACATCATACGTGGGTTATCAGCACCAACCACCTTTTTTGCCTACCCCAAACTAGAAACAGGCAGGAATGAATTCTGTTACCACCCATAGTGGCAAAATAACTCAGAACCCACCTTACCTGAGCCACTCTAAGCCTGGTAATTCAAACCAAAACCCTAGGTTGGTCATCCAAGATACCCCTGTCCCAGATCAAGAACCTGGACCAATTCTAAAGGAACCTGCAAAGGTTCCATTTCTGGAGGCCTTGACCAAAGGAAAGAGGAAACCAAAACTTGTGTTTCTAGAGGAGGACCTAGTCAAGCTTTATGTGAGATTTCTAAAGGATGTATGTACACCTAAGCGTAAGCCACGAACCAAAGGCGGGAATCTAATCATACTATTGGAGCAAGCTAGCTCCACAATTTTGAGCAGATTCCCGCTTAAGGCAAAAGGCCCTGGTACCCTTCTGATTTCATGCAAAATCGATGATTTATAATTCAACAGAGCCCTTTTACACTTAGAAGTTTCCATCAATTTGATCCCTACGTCTCTACTAGATCATTTCGAGGAAACTAAGCTAAAACCAACTGAGGTGACTTTACAGTTAGCAGACCGATCAATTAAGTCACCTAGAGGAGTTCTCGAGGATGTTCTAGTTTGGATCTGCGATTTCTACTTTCCTGTTGACTTCATTGTGTTGGATATGGAGACTCCTGAGAATCTGAAGAATACACCAATTATATTAGGTAGACCATTCATAGTGACAACTAGGGCAAACATTAATTGCGAGAGGGCTAGATTGAATTGAAATTCGGGAACAAGACACTAAAAATTGATATATTTAAGGCCCAGAAAGGAATTAAATGTGGTGTAGTGGAACAAGTATGCAACATTAGTTCTATGGTTGAGGGAACATTTCTCGAGAATGACTCGATTATTCCTAATCCTCAGCCCCAAGCAGATCATACCTTGCAGATAGAGGAGCCTAGCACCAATCTAGACCCACAGACAACTCCCACCCTTTCTTTTGAGGGCAATCTTGACCCACCTGCTACTGCTGATAATCCCATTATGGAACTGAAGCCTCTTCTCAATCACCTAAAATACATCTTTTTGGGTTCTAATCAGACATTTCTTATGATTATCAATTCCCACCTTACCTCTAATCAGGAAACACGTCTGATTTCTATCCTCCAGCAACATCGGAAAGCCATTGGTTGGACTCTCAATGACCTGACTGGCATCAGCCCCTCATATTGCAAGCATCACATCTACACCAAAGAGGGCTCACGACCATCTTGTGAAATGCAGAAATGCCTGAATCCAAACTTGCAGGATGTTGTAAATAGGGAGATCATTAAGTGGTCAGGTGCAGGTATCATCTTCCCGATCTCCGACAGTCGTTGGGTAAGTCCAATCCAGGTTGTGCCCAAAAAGACAGGACTCACCGTCATTACGACTAAAATTGGAGAGACTATACTGACCCATATAGTGAACTCGTGGAGAGTCTGTATTGATTACCAAATACTAAATACCTCCACGAAAAGGGATCATTTCGTATTGCCATTTATTGATCAGATACTAGAGAAATTGGCAGGGAATCTATTCTTTTGCTTCTTGGATGGGTATTCCAGTTATAATTAGGTGGCAATCCATCCTGAGGACCAAGAGAAGACTACCTTCACCTGCCCCTTTGAGACGTATGCATTCCATAGGATGTCGTTCTATCTCTACAATGCACCTGCCACTTTTTAGCAATGCATGCTTGCCATATTCTCAGATATGGTAGGTGAATACCTTGAAGTCTTCATGGATGACTTCTCAGTATTTGGGGAATCTTTTGATGATTGCCTCTTGCACTTGGTCCAAATCCTCAGGTGTTGTATCAACGTGAATCCAGTTTTTTCCTTGGAAAAGAGCCACTTCTTGGTACCTGAGGGAATTGTCTTAGGTCACCACGTCTCTGAAAAAGGCATCTAGGTTGACAAACTAAGGTTAATTTGATTTCCAAACTACCCATTCCTAACTTGGTCAAGGACATCCTATCTTTCCTGGGGCATGTCAATTTTTACCATCATTTCATTCCTGATTTCTCGAAAATCTCACACCCCTTGACAATCTTCTCTTAAAGGATGTCCCTTTCGAGAACACCGATGAGTGCACTCACGCATTTGAGAGCCTACATGATCGAGTTACTCAAGCACAAATCCTACAAACCCCTGACTGGTCTCTACCCTTTGAGATCATGTGTGATGCATCTTACTATGCAGTAGGGGCAGTGCTTGGGCAAAAAGTTGATGGGAAACTCGTGGTCATCTACTACGGTAGTAAGACGCTGGACGAAGCTCAGCATAACTACATAGTTACTGTGAAAGAGCTGCTAGCTGTAGTATTTGGCCACAAAAAATTTTGATCCTATCTTCTGGGTTCCCGTGTCATCATTTACTCAGATCACACCACTGTGAGGCACTTGAGAAGAAGGATGCGAAACCTTGATTAATCCATTGGATCTTGCTGCTGCAAGAATTTAATCTCAAGATTTGTGACAAGGTGGGAAAATAGAATGTGGTAGCTGACCATTTGTCCCATCTTCGTTCTTCAGTCATCGACCCATTTGGTCTAATCATCGAGCATTTTCTAGGCAAACATTTACTAGCCATTCACGGTCTCCTCTAGTTTGCTGATATAGTGAACTACTTGGTTACAGGGAAAGTCCCGCCAGATTGAGCGACTTCCAGGTGGTACAAGTTGATTTCGGAGGACAAGTACTATATTTGTGAGGAACCGTATCTCTTCCACATAGGCAATGATCAGGTGATCCGGAGATGCATTCTTGACGACGAGGTCAATGACGTGATCTCATTCTGTCACGACCAGGCCTGCGGTGGTCATTTCTCTAGGTGTAAAACTGGAGCAAAACTCCTCCAATGTGGGTTCTTGATGGGAACACCATCATGAACCCTAATTAGCTCATTTTGACCCAAAGAAGAGAACAAAAGCTCCTACATAACCAACTGGAGGTCCTAATTCAATGAATAACCATTCTGCGAGAAAAGTAAGAAACAAGGGGTAAAACTGTAATTTTACCATTGCAGTACAATAACGGGTTTTCTCATGAGCTAAACACAGGTCAAATGGTCTTAACAAGATAAAAAGTGGGTTGGTTCAAATAGAAAAGGGTTCATGTGAATTCTAGGAATTAAATGACTTCTTGTAACCCTAAAATTGACCTGCTTGATTTAACAAGGTTCTGGTTAGAATAAAATTCACCTAAATCCTATAAAAATCATATAAAAATATTCTCTAGCATTTAGAACCTTCAATTTGGCCATTGGAGCCTATTTGGACCTAAATTGGGCTCTCAAACAAATATTTGCCCTAAATTGGGTTTTTACGTAAATTGCCCAGTCAAACATGGTCAAACCAAAAATCCAACCTCTTCATTAGATTTCTTAGGTCCAAATTAGGTTTGTACCAAAATTTGGACCAAGAAGAATTCATCTTGACCCACATTGCAAATAGGTCCAACCCGATTACATTTCTAACCCTATCTTTCTAAAACCTCTGTAGAAACCCCCTAGATTCTTCTTCGTTCATTGCAATTAGGTCCCTACGCCATTATAGCTGAGGGAATCCTACTTCGGTGAGATTTCAAGGGCAAGTTCTCCCTGATCTCTCAAAGAATCCCCTTCAAAATTGAAATGCAGATTCTCTGAGAAATCTCCTCCATTGTGAACCTAATTTGAGGCCCTGTTTGGCACCCAATCTCTCATCCAAATGCATTAGAGATTTGGGTCTCCTTCGAGTTTCCATCTCCGAAGAACTTCCCTTGCTTGGAAGCTTGGCTTCCAATCACAAATCCATCCTCAAAGGCCTATTTAAGGAAACCCAGATCACCCCGCATCTCCCAAGCTTGAAATCGACTAGAAAAACCCCTCAAATTCGTCTCTCCCCCTCCAGCCAGTTCGCTCATCAAGCTTCGCCTACTTCCCTCACTCTCCCTCGTCGTCTAACCACAATACCAGTGGCAGGTTCCTCTTCCTCCTACTCATCCACATCGCGCTGCACCCGTCGATGCCTCTGCATCCCTTCGTCCTCGCCGATCTCCCCCATTGAGCACCTTCGTCTCCGGGGTCAGCGATACGCACAGACACCATCCCAACACCCCTTCATCCCTTGAACTCTCAGCTAAGTTCCCACTCACATTTACTTTCTTTCTGCGTTTATTCCACTTCAGATCAACCACTGACGCCCGTCGCACCTTCATCTCCTTCATCTCTGACCACCAACTCCAGCGAGGGCATCCCACCTCCACAGGACACTAAAACCCTCGCCAACAAGCCCACAACCTCCACCTCACCTCATTGAGCATTTCCCCTCACTTTACTCACTGCGCCATGCACCCAAACCACCCCCTGAACACACCCACTCACTCCCACACAGGGTGCCCTAGGCACGTGCACTCAGGCAGTCCCACACCATGTCGACCACCGCAGCACACTCACCGTGCCTCGGCGAAGCCTCCTAAACGTTCTGGCTTGGTCGCGAGGCCGTTTGTGTGATTGCAGGTCTAGGAGGTCGCCACCATTGACGAACAGCAAGGAGCTTACTTGCAAGCTTCTTCAAGTCCGCTTGCTCCATGCTTACAGTCCCAGGCTGTGTGGGGCATACTCGCGCACAACTCCAGGCCTCTAATTGGTGCTGAAGGTCAAAGTAGCTGCTACATTGGCAGCATCACTCTCTGCTATAGATGCACGAGAAGATTGGGCACAGATAGTCCAACCTCGGAAATGAAGGGACACCCACACCCAAATAAATTGAAAAGTTGCCATAGCCTTATCGCCTTAGTTACCACGGGGTGAGGTCCCACTCACCCTTCACCGGCCTTGTCGGTGACCTTGCCTCCACAGACCTGGCTTGATCCGACCCAACCCAGCACACCTCGCCCACCACCGCACGTCGGTGGGCCTAGTCCAGGGCACGTACCCGACCCAATTACCTGAGAAGGTGGCTCTGGGAGAGCGAACCTAAGAGAGAAAGAGGAGAAGAAAGCACGCACGGGTAGGGGTAGGTTTTGCTCTGCAGGGAAAGGAGAAGAAAAGGAATCCAAGGGTTGAAGCCAAGAAAGAAGAAGGAAAAGGCTGAAGAGGAAGCTAAGAAGCTAAAGAGCTGAAGTAGAGAGAGGAAGGAAAAGGCTGAAGGTAGAAGAAGAAGAAGCTGAAGGAAGAAGAATAATGCCCGAGACAGAGAACAAGGCAGAGGAAGAGAAAGGCTAAGGCAAGGAATCAGAGGAAGAGTAAGAAAGAAGAAGAAGAAAGAAAGTAGCCACCAGAGATAGAGAAGAGCAGAGAAGAGAAGAGAAAGAGAAGAAAGAAGATCAAGCACTATAGCATCTGCATATTTAAGGCGTCTAATTCACAAATCAGATGTCCAATTTTGTGCTTATTCACATACATTGATATTCTGTGCTTACATTTATCTTTTTGTGCTATAACATTGATTTTTATTACATATTATATTCAAATTCTCAAGCTATGATCTTGATTTCTAAACCTTAATTTGCTCCCTATGTTTGACCTCGAACTTAAACTTCAAGTAATAAATTGTATTTGTTTCGAACGCTTTTTCGACTGTATTACAACGTGACTTTTCTAAACTTGATCAAGCATCCCAAACAGTTCTTCTAGCCTATGATGTTCAAGGACGCACAAATGTACTGTAGGGCATGCACTCATTGTCAGACCCTTGACAACATGGGCCTGCAGGATATGATGCCCTTGAACCTGATAATTGTGTGCAAATCTTTGACATATGGGGAATCAATTCATGGGACCCTTTCTCAGATCTAACGACTTTGAATACAACTTGCTCATTGTTGATTATGTCTCCAAATGGATCGGAGCTGTCCCCACGAGAACTAGCGATGATAAAGTTTTCTTCGATTCATCCAGGAGAACATCTTTTCCAGATTTGGGGTTCCTAAGGCCATCATAGCGATGGTTTCTCATTTCAACAATGTGCACTTCCAGTCCCTGATGAAAAGGTACAAGGTGTTGCATCGTATCTCAACTCCTTACTAGCCCCAAACTAATGGACTGGCAGAATTGTTGAATCGAGAGATCAAGAAGATCCTTCAAGTCACTGTTCGGCCTAATAAGAAGGACTGGTCTGCTCCCCTTCAGGAAGCTTTATGGGACTATAGGACCACCCACAAGACCCAATTAGGCATGTTGCCCTTCATATTAGTGTACGGAAAGGCATGTCACCTTCCTGTGGAGATGGAGCATAAGGCCTATTGGGCAGTACTGAAGTACAATCTAGATCAAATGAATGCTAGAATACACCACCGATTGCAAATGAGCGAGATCGAGGAACTACGCAATGACATGTATGAGAACTTGTGTATCTACTAAGAGCAGGTCAAAGCCTCCCATGACAGGCACATTGTGCAAAATTCTTTCCACCCTGATCAGAAAGTCTTACTCCTCGATGCCAAGTTCAATCTCTTCCCAGGCAAACTTAAATCTAACTGGATTGGACCTTTCTTAGTAAGAAAAATCTTTGGAAACGGAGCCATTGAAATTAATGAACTCAACCATGATTCTGAACCTTTTATCATGAACGATCAGAGACTCAAACCATTCGTTGAGCTCACTGACCTGAACGTGGTTGAGTTATCTTTTGGTCTCCATTCTCCCTAAGCTTATTGCGCCAATCTGATGGGGTTAAGCTTAGTGCTTAACAGGAGGCAATCTGTCATCTCTTTGAAAAATCCAAAATCCTTTTGACATATCTCTTTGCTGAAATCATACTGCACTTTAGGGTTCATCCATTAGAATGACCAACTCCACCTCTGGTACACATAGCAGAGCTTGAAATTGTCTGCAACAGTCACCCCGACCTGTCCACCCACCCTTTGAACCTGGTTTAATGTACGATCTAAACTAAACTCGAACCCACCTAATTTACAATAAGGACATTGCAAATCGTAGGCATGGGGGGCTATTAAAGTGCAAAATGCCATGAGAATCAATTCACAAAAAGGGTTCATCAAAAAATTTATATATTCCAAAAAAAAAGGAAAATAGAAAAATGGAAAGAAAAGGGAGGTTGAGGAAAAAGGAGAGCCATTTTTGAAAAAAATGAGAAAAGGAAGAAAAATTGAAAAGAAAAGAAAGGAGAAAAAAGATAAAGAAAAAAATTGAGTCCTTCAAAGTAATATGGAACTTACCTCACTCTAGGTTGGATCGAATAATGAATTAAGACTTGGAAGGCTAAAACTTAAGGGATTAGCAGCAAATACCGACCTTCGACCTCTTGGATCTAGTTGGATTTAAACACAAATGTACTTGTCAAGATCTGGATTAGTCCTCAAGTGGTTGAGGAAAATGCAAAGCTTGTGTATTAGGTCTAAGACTTAGGGAGTATCCAGCCTCATTAACTGACCTCTGGTTTGCGGGACTTGATAACTTAAGCACCCTAAATCACACACAGTTTGGTTCAGTGCGCTTTAAAAAATTAAATCATGCCAAAGGGCATTTAATCTATTCTGAAAATGGTCCTAAGATCTAGATTAGGAGCAGCTCGAAAACACAAGTTGATTTCAATGAGTTCTCGATACGAAGAGGCAGGAAATTCCCCTCGAAGATGCGAAATAACATATCATCTCCTTGGTGCTTATTTCCTAGGATAACTAAATATCCAATCGGGGGCACGTAAGCACCCTATGCTGGTTCAGATGCCATGGGCAAGATTACCCTAAAATCTCGATTTCCAGGGTCTGGATTTAACTATAAAATGCCATGGGTGGCACTATCCCGAAGTGTCAAAAGCCAGGGTTCTGGGGGTTGCCATGGCCAGTGCTATCCCGAAGCATCAATTGCCAGGGACCCTGTGAGGATTAATGGTGGGGACAAGGAATCCGATACGGATCGTGTTTAAGGCCAATCCAAAGATGGATCTAAGGAAAGTTATAATGAAAAGAAAAAGAGAGAGAAAGCTCTCCACAAATAAAAATCTCCTTCTATATCTCTCTTTTACAAAATGCACTGGCAAACTAAACTTGGACTGACCATGTTTCAAGCATGGGTGCTTTAACCGCTGGGTCCAACGAACCTTAGGTTAGTTCTTGTGGGCCTTATAAACCTTCACGGCAGACTGAGGCGAAAGCTAGCCAGGTCTGGATCTGGGCTGATACTTCAGTACCTCTAAGCCTATTATTGGTATTATGATCTAATTCCTAGAGATGCAGCCTAGTAAGGCATCTTGACAGTTACATCTGACCAAGATAATTGGTTTGATCCATAAAACTTTTCTAAGGGACTAGCAAAAGCTAGGAATGGGGGTATGATGGGGATGGGAATACCATCATGAGCCATAACAAACTCAATTTGATATGATTAAGTCTTTAAATGCTCCTACATAACCGTTAAAGGACTATAATTCATTGCATAATCATTTTGAGGGAAAGATAAGAAAATAGGGTTAAAGCTATAATTTTACCATCATATCATGATTGCAGTACAACCACAGGTTTTTCCAGGGATAATTAAGGGTCAAATGGTCCTAAAAGGCTAACAAGTGGGTTAGAAAAGACAGACAAGGGTTTTTGCGTGTTTTGAGAATTAAATGACTTCTGAAATCCTAGAAATAGACCTGCCTAATTAACTGAGGTTCTGGTCAGAATAAAATTCACCTAAACCCTCTAAAATTCATAGAAAAATACTCTCTAGGGTTTGGTACCTTCAATTTGACCATCAAAACCCATCTTAACCCAAAATAGAGTCTCAGATAGACATTTGCCCTAATTTGGGTTTTTGCATAAATTACCTTGTCAAACAAGGTCAAAACCAAAATCCAACTTGACCATTCGATTCCTTAAGTCCAAATTAGGTTTGTACCAAACTTTGGGCCCAATTTGAGATTGTGTTGACCTAGTTTGCAACTTTGTCATGTCTGATCACATATATGCCTTAACTTTCAAAATCCTTACAAAAAGGCCACTAACTTTGTCATTGTTTTCACAAATAGGTCCCTGCCACCATTAATCCTATTCCTACAAACTTCAGCGACCTAAAATTAGCAAGTTCTCCTTGATTCCTTGACGAATACCTCTCAGATTTGAAAGGGAAGTTCGTCAAGGAATTTCCTTCCTTTTGAGCCAATTCCCACATCCTAAGACCTTCCCAATCTCTCATGCGAACGCATGAGAGATTAGGGTATTCTAAAAATCCCATCTCTAGCAAAGCTGTCCAAGCTTGGGAAGCTTGCTTCCCAAGCTCAAAACTACATCTAAAGGCCTATAAAAAGAACTCCAGATCAGATCGTTCTTCCCACGCTCGAATTCAACCTTGAACACCTCCAATTTCTCTCCTCTTTCTTGACTGAATTTCTCCTTGACGTTCGGCGATTTTCCTAGCCTTTGTTCATCCTCTGTTTACAATACCGGTGGCAGAGCTATCTTCCTCTTCTTCTTTCGCATTGAGCCGTACCCATCGATGCCCCTTTTGCCGTCTTCCTCGCCGTTTCCAACCCACCGGAGCAGCTTCCTTCTCCGACACCGGCCATACCGCAACCGGCGCCATCTCCACTCCCCGTCGTCCGCTACCTCTGTCAACCGACTGCTCATCTTGCCCTCATCACAACAGCAATTCCAACACTCCACTTTGACCCCAGCATAGCCGTCCACGACTCCATCTTCCATCTTGCCAGCATACCTCTAGCCAACCCTAGCGGCTTCCACACACCGCCAAACCTGCCGCTCCCACACTCCACACCTTCACCTCGAACTCAAGAGCAAAAGCCTTAACCTTGTTAGGATGATTTCCCCTCCGAATGCCCCACCAAACAAGCCCACATTCGGGAACCCTCCGTGAGGTCGACAGACCTCATCATACATGCACACGCCATGCAACCACCACCGTTGCTTTCGCTGTAGTTCAGCAAAGCCTCTGAGCTTTTCTGACACGACCATTAGGCCTTATTTGTGATTTCAGGTACCAGCCCCCTGCACCATTAAAACCAAGCTTCGAGCAAGCTCCAAGCTTGCTTCCCAGCATGCAGCTCCAAGTCTTCAATCCCAGGCAGCACGGAATCCTTCTAGGAATGTAACCCAGGGGTCAATTGGAGCCGTTGACCACTCCTTGCATGCGAATTGGATGAAAGCTTCAGCAGCTATGCATGCAAAGAAGGGGACTGAAGATAGTCCCACATCGTGCGTTTTGGAGCAGCTACGATAACATAAATTGATTTTGTGATAGAGGCTTATCACCTCAAACACAAGGGGTGAGGTCCCTTACACCCCTTACGCTGCTCATCCGCGACACGCCTCCGTGGACCTGGTGTAGACCCGATTACCCACCTAAGCCTTGTACACTCATCAACTGCAACCCCCACCCGCAGCCCTGGACCCAGGTGCACTCTAGGTCCGATTACCTGTATACTCGGTACTGTTGAGGGCTCTGGCAAAGTGTGACCCAAAAGGAGAAATAGAGGAGTGCTTGTGCAAGGCATGGGAGGGTTTTACTCTATGGAGAGTTGGCTGACACTTAGCCAAATTTAAGGATCCTTCCCCTTCTGTGTGAAGAAGAGAAGCGGAGGAAAAGAAGAGGAAGAAAGAAGACAAAGTTGAAGAAGAGAAGTAGAAGAGTCTGTGAAGAAGAAGAGTAGAAGAAGAAGGAGAGAGAAAGAGTAGAGAAAGAAAGAAAAAAAGAGTAGTGAAAGGAGAGAAGCAGAAGAGGAACAAAAGCAGAGAAGAAGAAGAATACAAGGAGTGCCGCAGAATAGAAGAGACAAAACTAAAGAAGAACAAATCAGAGAAAGAAGAAGTAGAGCATTGTTCATCAGACATTGAAGACTTCTGATTATTCAATTAGATGGCTGACTTGAGTTTATTTCATACATATTGAGTTCCACTTACTATTATTGTAGGGAGTAATTGGAGATTTAAATCACCATTTTACTCCATTTTTTTTTGCAGTTTGACACTTGATATTATTATTATATTATTTTGAATCAATTTCTCATCATAATTTCTTATCTCTATTGTTTAAATTCCAATCTTGAGAATTGAATTCCTATTTGCTCTAGCGAATGACCTCAGACTTTTCAAGTATAAATTTTATCTATGTTTTGCGAGATTTCGACTATACTACAACGCAATGATTTAAAACATCAATCTCGAGTGACTAACATTTTGGCGTCGTTGTCGGGGAGCAACGCGCAATTTAGATCTCTTGACTGCAATATCAGATTTAGTACTAACTTGCTACATCTCTTTTGATTGTGATCAGTTTCAGGGGGACTCATTGAAAGAAGATCAGTCGCACATCAACCACTCTAGGGGCAGGTAAAATACAAATCCAAATTTCTTCTAAGCCCCTGATTCTGAAAAGCTAAAAAAGGAAAAAAAATCAATTAGGGCTACTTGCATTATATTCTTAGATTAACCATTAAGTTGCTTGATTTGATACATTCTATTTAGACAACATTCAAACCCTAATTTGTCCACCAACTTGAAGCTTAAGGTATTTAGGGCTATCACATTCTTGTTTGAGCCCTAGGTACCACATTTGGACAAACTAAATTAGACCAATAAGGGCCAATTAAGGATTCCAGTTTAGGGTTTTAGAGACACACTTTCTTAATCAAGAATTGATCTTCCCAAACAATGTGTGCCTAAGCCTTGATTGAATTGATCCATTCAAGCAAAACCCTAAAATCAGGCTCTTAATCTCATTTGTACACTAAAAGAGGGACCTAAAATTCTCAAAGGACAATACAAGTGAAGTTGACCCACCTTATTGGGTAAACCATTCTTCAAATTACGTCACTTTGCACAAAAACATTTTAAAAGTTCAATTGAAATCGTAAGCACCCTTGCTCTTAACTTAAAACTGGTAGACTTAAGAGGTCAAGTCTCCATTCTGGTCTACTTGGATCATCAGTGACAAGAGAGGTCGAGTAAGGAAAACCCTGTAACTCGTGGGGACGCTCTACCATGTAGGGGTCTTTGCGGGACTCTCCCACTCTGGCTGCCCAGGTAATTCTCAGGTGGAAAGCTTTCTGACTAAGGTGTATCATCCGCCCCAAACCTCTATAGTCATCCAAAAATTTTTTAGGTGTCTTGATTAGGTCCATCACTTTCTATAGCTCATCTAATCCAATGGTGCATGTTTGGGAGGAGGTCCTTAAGACCATCCTTGAGGCCACCATTAGATATTCACTGTCATCAAGGTCGAGCATTGACTTCCATGTTTATGCAACAACCTGATCACATTGACATATCCTTTAATTCATAACCTACTTCCCCTTCATCAGCTATGGATCACCAAGAAGAACAGCCTAATCTTGAGCAACAATTCCATGATTTCCAAAATCAAATCAATGCCATCATCAACCCACCGCCGCTTCCTCAAATGCGAGATCACTATAGTGACGCAGCGGTGGAAATCGAACCCTGCATCAACATTCCCGTAGGACCCGAGGTAGATCTCCAGCCTAGCATGCTTCATATGACCCCAAAATTTCATGGCTTGAACTCTGAGGATCCTTTCCAACACATCAAGAACCTAAAACATCTGGCCTACACCTTTGGGGCAGATGTACAAAATCAAGACATATTACTCTTAAAGCTCTTCTCATTTTCCCTAGCTGGCAAAGCTGCTCACTGGTCTTAGACTCAACCACACACGATCAACACATGGTGAGAACTTCAAACTACCTTCCTGTAAAAATTCTGCCCCATTGGTCGTACCAACACGATGCGGCACCAAATCACGCACTTCTCCCAAGGGGTAGGAGAATCTCTAAACGAAGCATGGGATCACTTTCTGGACCTCATGTGTAAGTGCCCCCATCACGAAGTTCCGAAGTGGGAACAAGTCCAATCCTTTTACCACGGACTCCGTGAGGATATCAAGTTCTTTGTCAATGAAACCTGTGGTGGTAGCATCATGGGTCAACATGAAGACACGATCTGGGAAATTCTTGAAAACATGTGCGAGAACTCCCTGAACAATGAGTCATTGGGTGCGAATGATCGGACGTCTGATAGCGAAAATACGCGGTTTGTTAATTAGGTAATTTAGTGTCGTTGCAATGTGTAAATCCGCTTTTGCTTTTAAATTTATATCCTAGATAGGGGAGTATCTAGGGTCATCCAAGGAGGAAAAAATTGCAAAATTAATCCTCTTGCTTACAGATAGATCTCAACTTTCTTTTTGATATTTTCCAATATGTAATTTTTTTTGTTTTGAAAAGATGAGGGCAAAATGCGAATTGTAACGAAAAGTACTAACACCTACAAATGCTTAACTAAAATTTAAAAGATAGAAATATCTTCTTCCTAAGCTCACTCTAGGCAAGTGAAGGCCTAGAGTAATTAGGAAGAAGAGGTGAAACAAGTGCTAGAACCAAAAGTAACAACTGCAATAAAAAGCTAAAAGAAGGCAATTTGATTGAGTAGAATGAGTGTTCTTTTCAAGGACAAGTAGAGGAATGCTTCTACTAGAACTAAACAAATATAAAAGCAAGAAAAGAAACACAAATACTCTTGTAAAAATGGTGAAGAAGGGAGTCTTCTTGCTCCAAGCCTAGCTGCTCCTTGGCTTGAAAAGAGGGCCTCCTTCTTCTCCTTGAGAGCTCCTCCAATGTGGAAGCTTCCACCTTCAATGCTCTCTCCAAGGGGTGGGCGTGCACCACCCTCAAAATCTCCTCCATGGTGGCGTGGACCACCTTCAAGATCTCCTCCAAGGATCTTCCTTGCCTGGCTTCTCCTTTGGCTGGCGTGACCCAAGAGAGAAGGGAAGAGGGGAAGGCACCAAGGGGACAGAATATCCCCTTAATCTTCTTCTTCTTCTTCTCTCTTGGACGTGGGCTTCTAGGTGGAATATGAGAGTGAATTTTCTAGCCAAGGATGACTTGAATGGTGGTGGGTAGTGGTCTTTTTATAGGGTAGGATGGGGGGTTAAGGTGCCCCTTGAAATGGAGGGCTAGGATGGAAGGATGGAGGTGGTTGGTGATCCTATGGATAAGGTGAGTTGGCTCCAACCCAAGGAGTGTTAAAGGGGGTGGTTATGGTGGTGTTGGTGTCTTTTGGTGGTGGAGAGACACCACCATTTTGGCGCCAACATGGGGTCTTCTAGAAGGGGGGTTAGGTGGATGGTGGTGATGGATTCAAGGGGAATTGTGTGGTGGAGATGAGGGGGAGTTTTGGAGGGAAAAGTGGCGCCATTAAGGGGGTGGTTAGGGGTAGTTTTTGGCACCACTTTTAGGTGTCTTTTGGAGGTGGTGGGTAGGTTAGGTTGGTGCCAAGTAGGTTAGCTTATGTGGAGCTTAGGTGGAGCTAGTTGGGTGGAGTTGTTAGGTGGGTTTTTGGGGTGGTACAAGCCAAGGAAGTTGGAGCATAGCTAAGCTAAGCTAAGCTAAACTAAGCTAAACTAAGCTAAGATAGCTTAGCTAATGGAGGAGTAGAGGAGAAGGTGTTGGAGCTAGGGTTTGGAGGGAGGCGCTGGGGAGGAGAAGTCTGGAGCTGAAATTGGAGCTGGCTGCTGCTGAAGAGGCTGGCATGGAGCTACTCTAGCTGGCTTAGCTTGCTAGTTCTTTGCTAGCTACTAAGCCGAGCTAAAGTAAGCTAGCTTCTACCATAATGAGCTGAGGTGAGCTAGGTCTGGTGCTCCCAGGGAGAATCAAGCTGGTTGAGGCAGCTAAGTTAGCTTAGCTCAACTGAGCTGAGCTAAGCTAAGTCCCTGAGAGCTGGACTTGAGCTTCCTGAGCTGGGATGAGTTCTTCTTCAGCTGGCTGGAGTTGAGTGGAGCTGGATGTAGTTGGATCTGAGCTGGGGTGAACTCCTGTCAACTCAGTTGAGTTAGCTAGAGCTCCCTGTGAACTAGTGGGAGCTGAGATGAGCTAGACTCAGCTAAGTTGAGTTGGATCTGAGCTGACTTGAGCTAGGGTGAGCTAAGATGAACTATCTTGAGCTACCATTCAGCTGAGATTAGCTGAATGGAGCTGGGATGAGCTAACCCTAGTTCAAGTGAGCTAGGTTCCAGCTATGGTGAGCTGGATCGAGCTGAGTTCCAGCTAGTCTGGGCTTCTCCTTCACCATTTGCCTTCTTGAGTGCTAGGGTTTTAAGGATCTGCATATCTGTACATCCCTAACACTCACAAAAACATATTAAAAAGACAAATAAAAAATGCAATGCATGCCTAACCTAATTTATGCCTAAATGCAGCCCAAAAACCCATTTGTGGAGTAAAATCCTAAGAGCTAGGTTTGTTTTAATGCATAAGAATGATGATAAACTGGCGTTTATCACACCCAAATGCATATCTTTTGCTAGTCTCTTAGCAAAACTTTAATTTTTTTGGAAAATGAAATTTTTGGGAAATCTAAATTTTTTGACTTTTGAGGAGAAAAAGAGATTAAGGGACCTTGGTAGATTAAAACACAAGAGGTGTGGAATTTGTTAAAGATAAACATCAGGATGTGTTTCTGGATTCAATCATTAGATAGAACGGGATCAATATATCCTCTAGAAAATTTACAAATTAACCCCTTGTTAATTCAGATGACTTGAAATGTTTGTTTTTAGGATTTTTCTGGCTCATGAATCTGATTCGCAACTTGCAAAATCCTTTAAAACCTTGTGTCTGTGCTTGTGAAAAGCCAACATTTATAAGGACGTGTTATTATTATTATTTTTTTTTATTTTTTCTTTTATCCCCATGCTTATTTTTAGCTTAGTCTTACAACAGATGTGTCGAGATCATCATTCCCGTTACCATTTCTCGAGGGGGCTCTGGTGCCAGTACTTCGAGATAGCACTGTCCATGACACCACCCAGGAGCTCAAAACCCCAAAACACGATGTGGTGAAAAGGGGCGCTCCAAGCAAACTCAAGCTCTTGCTCCGACGCTATAGGTAGAGCACCGTCCAAGACACCTGAGTTGCTAAAATGCACTTTAATGCTCCGTCTAAAGATATGGAATATAGATATGGAGCAGCGCCGAGGAGATAACATGTTGACATCGCATCCTCAAAGGAAGTATTTTCCTCCTTCTTGGCGGTGGGAACTCAAACCAATGATCTGCTTCAGACTTTTACTAAATCCAAACAAGGGAGCTTTTTAAAATTTTTAATTCTTTTTAAGTGTTGGCTTGTGTGTGAAAATAGACATAAGAAGTTTCTCAAGACACGCAAGTTTTTGAATCAAAAACTAAGTCAAATACTTTCTGTATTACAAAATAGGATCAAGTCACCTGAACTATCATGAGTTTAGGTGAATTTTAGAGAAGGATATCTGATCTAGTCCAAAATAGACCCTGGAATTCTAATGATCAGATCCATGTCCTCATCCTTAGTTTGTTAAAGATTAAATCCCATTTTACCAAAAGTGAATTTTTTTGACCTTAGTTCCGATTTCAAAATTTTTCCTCAAAAAGTTTTCAACATTTTTTTTTTGGGTATGCAAGCAAGAAATAAATAAAAGAAAATTGCATGTTTTTAGGTTTTGAACATCCTAAATCGATCGTAAAAATTTAAAAACACCCCCCCATGCTTAAGATATGCCATGTCCTCATGCATTAGGAGGGAAAAGGGATCATCTTAGTGAAGAACGATCGGGTTTAGGATGAACAAAACCTGGAAAAAGAAGAAAAAGGGAAAGCAAGAAAAAAATGATGGGTTACCTCCCATCCAGTGCTGTCTTTTACGCCATTTAGCCGGGCGTGATGTGCATTAGTGATCAAGGGTGGCTGGCTCAGTAAAAGATTCAGATGGAAGCTTAGGCGTATGGTCAAAATAGGGCTTTAAACTCTGGCCATTGACTTGAAATGTAGAATTAGTTTTTGGATCAAAAAGGTCAACAGCGCCGTATGGATATGTTTTATGGACAATAAAAGGTCCGGTCCATTTAGATTTTAATTTGCCAGGAAAAAGACGTAATCTCGCATCGAAAAGCCAAACACGTTCATTAACGTCAAAGTGTTTCCGAACAATATATTTATCATGAAATTTCTTTGTTCGGTCTTTATAAATCCTTACATTTTCATAGGAAAAATTACGTAATTCTTCCAATTTAGTTAATTGTAATTTTCTATGGTTACCGGCGTCAGATAAATCCATAGTGAGTTGTTTTATTGCCCAAAAGGCCCTATGTTCTAATTCTACCGGGAGATGGCATGCCTTCCCGAAAATCAGACGGAAGGGAGACATGCCAAGCGGAGTTTTAAAAGCGGTATGGTAGGCCCATAAAGCGTCTTCCAATTTGGTGGACCAATCTTTATGGTCGGGCCTAACCGTCTTTTGTAAAATATTTTTAATTTCCCGGTTAGAAACTTCAGCCTGGCCATTAGTTTGGGGGTGATATGGCATGAAAATTTTATGATTAACCCCATATTTAGAAAGGAGGTGACGGAATTGTGAGTGGGTGACATGTGAGCCTCCGTAACTGGATAATGGCTTTTGGTATGCCGAATCTTGAGAAAATATTTTTCTTAAGAAATTCGACAACCACATGGTGATCACTAGTGTGGGTGGGTATTGCTTCTATCCATTTAGAAGCATAGTCAACTGCGACTAAAATATACAAATACCCACCAGAATTGATGAACGGTCCCATGAAGTCGATGCCCCAAACATCAAAAATTTCAACCTCTAAAATCGGATTAAGGGGCATCATATCCTTTCGAGTCATGTTGCCGATGCTCTGGCAACGCACACAGGACCGAACAACGTCATGAGCATCTTTGTGCAAGCTGGGCCAATAAAATCCCGTATTAAGGATTTTAGCTGCAGTTTTCTTGCTCGAAAAATGTCCGCCACAGGCCATTGAGTGACAATGTCCGCCACAGACCCTGATACCCCATTCATATCTTGCTTCTTGCAGAATTCTCTATTTGATCGGGCCCTTTTAGATCTGGGTTCGTCCAACAACCTAACTCCTACTGCCGTATTTGATCGATTCTGATTTGGGGAGTTAAAGCCCACCTCGGTCATGATTTAGCTAGTTGACAGATCAGTCAAAACACCAAGGGGGTGGTTGAGAGCATGATCATGAAAGTCCACAGGTTCTGCTTTCTCGCAAACTTTTTCATTCTTGATATGGAAGTTCCTCCTAATATCCGAGACACACCAATTATTTTGGGTCACCCATTTCTGGCGACAGCTCGAGCGAACATCGATTGTGCATCTGGGTCTATGGAGATAGCCCTAGGCAATGAGCGACTTCGATTGGACATATTCAGGGCAGCAAATAACTTTGACCGTGATTGAATAGAGGAGGATGGTAAAGACGAAGATGCAGCATACTGTGGTAACATTGGGCTCCTTTGTGATGACCCAATGTCTCATTCGTCTACACTATCAGGGTTGTTGGACCTCGATCCACACGGGACTAAGACCACTACACTATACATATCTTCCCGAAGATCTGACTGTTTAGGGTGTGCTTCTGACCCCAGCACCCCTGAATCTAGCTATCCTGATCCATACATAACTGAATCGCCCCTGTTGTTGCAGGAAAATGTGACTACAGCTAACGGGTTTCCCATTAATGCTGTCACAATCGATTATTTCATAGGGTGCGAATCAGCTGGAATTCACGTGGACATGGATCAGTAGATTCCCACCCTCGATTCTGCTCCTCCCACTCTCATTTCTGACTCTGACCCACCCGTGATTGAATTGAAGCCCTTACCTGACTCACTTAAGTATGTGTTCTTGGGCAAAAGTGAGACATACCCAGTCATTATCAATGCCCACTTAACCCAAAAATAGGAGCAGCAATTGATTTCTACGTTGCAAGACCATAGGGCTGGTATCAGGTGGAGTATTGCTGATCTCCGTGGTATTCGCCCCTCGTATTGCACTCATCACATTTACATGGATGAGGGGGTGAAACCTTCGAGACAACCTCAAAGATGGCTTAACCCAAATATGCTAGAGGTTGTTAAGAAGGAGATCATCAAATAGCTGGATGCAGGTATTGTATACCCAATCTCAGATAGCCAGTGGGTGAGTCCGATTCAGATAGTGCCTAAGAAAATAGGACTCACCATCGTAAAAAATGAAAATGGCGAATCCATCCCGACCTGCATTGCGACATCTTGGCGAGTTTGCATCAACTATAGGAAACTAAACACGGCTACCCAGAAGGATCACTTTCCTTTGCCTTTCATTGATCAGATCTTGGAACGGTTAGCCGGATGCAATTTCTTCTTCTTTCTGGATGGATACTCTGGGTATAATCAAGTAGTGATTAGCTCGGAAGATCAAGACAAGAGCACATTCACATGCCCCTTTGGAACATTCGCTTTCAAGCAGATGTCCTTTGGCCTCTGCAACGCACTAGCGACATTTCAGCGTTGTATGATGGCCATCTTCTCTGACATGATCAGGGACTATGTGGAGGTATTCATGATGACTTCTCCGTTTTCAGAGATGATTTTGCATCTTGTCTTGGTAACCTCACCAAGATCCTGAAATGGTGTATTGAGGTGAACCTAGTACTATCCTGGGAGAAAAGCCATTTCATGGTAAGGGATGGCATAGTACTAGGGCATAGGATCTCCAAAAATGGACTCAAGGTTGATTGAGCTAAATCGGATATTATTTCCCACTTACCGCCACCTAGCTCGGTCAAGTAGATCAGATCATTCTTGGGACATGTCGGCTTCTATCGAAGATTTATGCATGATTTCTCGAAAATTGCACGACCCTTGACGAATCTTCTGGTTGCTGATGCCCCATTTGAATTTGATACCTCGTGTCTCGGCGCCTTCGAGACTTTACGAAGTGCTGTTTCCGATTTCCTAATTCTCCAACCACCCGACTGGTCGCTCAATTTTGAGATGATGTGTGATGCATCTGACTTTGCCATTGGTGATGTTCTAGGCCAACGTCGGGAGAAACAACCCTTCGTCATATACTATGCTAGCAAGATGCTGAATGAGGCTGAGCGCAATTACATTGTCACCGAAAAAGAACTGCTAGTAGTAGTATTCGGGTTGGAGAAATTCAGATCTTACTTATTAGGGTCCAAGGTCATCATTTTCATTGACCACTCTACCCTCTGGCATTTGTTGGCAAAGAAGGATGCCAAACCACGACTCATTAGATGGATCCTTCTATTGTAGGAATTTGATATTGAAATCCGTGACAAAGTCGGAAAGCATAATGTTGTGGCAGATCACCTATCCAGATTGGACCCAAACCACATTCCTTATTCCCTACTTGTCCATGAGTAATTTCCAGATGAATCTCTTTTGGCAGTTAATTCTGTTGAGTTCCCCTGGTACATGGATATCTCGAACTACCTTGCCGCAGGCAAGATTCTCGCGAATCTATCCAAAGACAAAAAACTCAAATTCACTGCAGAAGCCAAATACTACCTCTAGGATGACCCACTACTCTTCCGCATCAGAGCGGACCAGATTATTCGAAGATGTATCCCAGACTCTGAGATCCCGAGTGTGTTATCTTTTTGCCACAACAATGCTTGTGGTGGTCATTTCTCGGGATAGAAAATCACTGTAAAAATTTTGCAGTCGGGATTTTTCTAGCCAACCATCTTCAGAGATACACACCAATACTCCCAAACACTGCAAACGATGCCAGTCGGTCGGTTCTATGACTAGGAGAGATATGATGCCACTCTAGCCCATCATGGTTGTAGAAGTGTTCGACGTCTAAGGCATCAATTTTATGGGCCCTTTTCCGAACTCACATGGCTTCGAGTACATATTACTAGCCGTTGACTATGTCTCGAAGTGGGTCAAGGCCATCCTGGCTAGATGGGATGATCATAAGATTGTCATTTCTTTCGTACGGTAGAACATCTTTGCGAGATTCGGAATACCCCGTGCTCTGATTAGCGACGGGGGAAGCCACTTCATTCACACCCATTTCAGGTCGTTATTAAAGAAATACAGTGTACATCACTGTATAGCAACCTCGTATCACTTGCAGACCAATGGGCAGGCTGAAGTGTTTAACCGTCAGATCAAGCTGATTCTCCAGAAGATGGTTAGACCAGGCAGGAAGGACTGGTCTGACAAATTAGTTGATGCACTCTAGGAATATCGGACCGCATAAAAGGCCCCACTCAAAATGTCACCATATCGCATGGTATATGGTAAGGCCTGTCACCTTCCTGTAGAGCTGGAACACTGCGCCTTTTGGGCGGTGCGAAAATGTAACCTTGACCTCAATGCAGGAGGTCAAGAATGGAAACTCCAGCTCAGTGAATTAGAAGAGATACGGTGGGAGGCCTATGAGAATGCATTGATATACAAGGACAAGACCAAGGCCTTTTATGACCGCCACATTCGGAGGAAAGCATTCATGCCCAACCTGCGAGTCTGGTTGTTTGATTCACAACTGAAACTGTTCGTAGGGAAGCTCAAGTCCAAATGGATTGGCTTTTATGTTGTGATTCATCCATATCCTAATGGGGTAGTCCAGATCAAGGACCCAAAATCTAGGCGTATATCTACAGTAAATGGCCAGCTCCTCAAGCCATTTCTAGCCCAGGAACCTCCTCCACCTGACGAGATTGTTCATCTTATTGAGGACATGTGACTGAATTCTTGCCCAGTTGGTGGCGTTAAACTCAGCACATATAGATAGCATTTGCCCCACATTCCACCATCATTTATACATAACCATTTTTATATATAGCATAAATTTTCTGTTAGCAAATTTTTCTTTCTGCATATTGCATACTGACAGGTTAGCCGGTGCTGAATGAATAATTTCAGGATCAACTATAGGTGATTTCTACCCATTCTCTCCCTACAGTATTTATTTTCTTTTATATTCATGCATGAGGACATGCAAGAACTTAGGCATGGGGGCATAGATACAACAAAACTGAAAATTTTTTCTGCTAACACTTAAGAAAAACCTCAGAGCTGCATGTTAAACATATTTTAGGACCCTAAATAAAAGAACAACCAACTCCACCTCCAATGCTCGCATTAGAGCTAGAAATCGTCCGCAACAGCCACTTTTGACTCACTCGCTCACCTTTTGTTCTAAATTTAGGGTCAAGTTGAATGTAACCCAAAAGGGAAATTTTATGAAGTACAAATTATATGAGGTTACTTGTTTATAGCATATATACATATTGCATTCATCAATAAGATTATTTTATTAAGAGAATGCATTAAGGATTTTATCCTCTAGTTGATTCCTGTAATTTGGAATCCAGTACAACTTTTCACACACACGTAGAATTTGTAATGGATTCACGATGAAGGCAGATAAACGTCTTTAGTCTGTTGAGAAGTAGTGCTTCTTTTCTTGAACCCCTGGACAGTGTTTTGGGAGTCAGGCAGATTTTCTTCCAAAAATCTACCAAATAGTGTGAGATGAGAGTAGTGTGCACTGGTGCTCTAAGATCAGTGCAAGGAATCTAGAGTCCTAGATAACTAGGTGATGATACTCAGAGATTAGGCATAGTTTCCGCTCTTGGTTCCTGTGTATACATTTTGTGTGAGCATTGAGAGCCACCAAATAAGGCAAATGCGCGGAGAGCGAGTTTTCATAAAACTAGGGCTAAGGTGGATGGTTATGACCATTCTTTATGGAATCCTCGGCTGAAGGAGGGCATTGATGCCAAGGTCAGAAATACACCGTCCTATCCGTCTCTCCCAGTTCTGTGAGTAGGTACTTCCACCAAATATGCCACCCAATGTCTCTTCAGTACCACCAATCCCTAATAATGCCTGCACAATGTGTTATGTTAAAAAAAAAAAGAAAAAAAAGAAAGAGATGAAATGAAAAAAAAATGATGAAAAGAAAGAAAAATTGAGAAAAAAAATTAGAAAAAGAAGAAAAAGCAAAGAAAAAAGAGTGAATATTTAGTTCAGTTGCATTGAGGCAATACCACCAAATAAATTTGAGATCCATCAAATATGGCCTTAACCCACCTGTCTTGTGTTTCTGACCGCCAATATATTGGCTGAGGAATTCTGACTTAGTGTTAGGGTTATGGATACTCAATTTAATGCCTAGTGAGACCACCAAATACGGGTCATATATGTGAATCTGGTGAGGTTGTAAGCTCTAAGAAAAAGAAAGAAAAGAAAAGAAAAAGAAAAAGAGAAAGAGAGAATGAATACAAAGGAACCAAAAGAGAGCATAGCTTTCTCATCTTTCTCTGAGTTGAGTTACTTAGTAGTCTGGGAATCTAGATTCTGTAGTACTAGTCTCTATATAGCACCAAGTGAGAGTGAGCTGCCAAATATATAACCTTTTCCCCTCAGAGATTCTCTACCTAAGCCTAAAGCCGGGATGGAATTCATAGAATATCCTGAATACCCCGAGGGATGAAGTCCGCCTATCCCGCTAGAATTTTTACTAGGGGTCAAGCACAGGCTTTAGAGGTGTATCCGTTTTTCACTCGAATCCATTGCAAAAGCTGCATAACTACACTTTCACAATTGTTTGGATTTCTAGAGCATAGGATGAAAATAAAAAGGAGAAAAATCTCTAGGCATACACTTGATAAAATAATCAGTCCCTTAGAACCCTTGTTGTAAATAATTCAGTCTTGCATTTGCTATGGACTAGCAAGATTTAGGCATGAGGGTATGATCATGTAGCAATCATAGCTCTTAATTGACCTAAATTAAGCTAGGACTTAGCATATGTTAGGGTAATTCATGCATGCACATGCATTATCTGCATCTTTACTGCTTTACCATAGCTATGCATAAAATAATGTTATAATGTGCTAATTAGGTGTATTATGTCACTTACAGGTAATAAGCTGGATCTAAAGCTGGATCAGGAATAATGGGTGTTGCAGCAAAGCTGGAACAGAAGGCTTAGAGTAGATCTAGGAATAATGATGTAAGGGAGTTAAGGTTTGCCATTCTATTAAGTAGGAATAAAGCAGTAAAATGTGAAGAGCTTAGGTCCATCTTAGCCCTAGGATAGCTTAGAGACTTTCCTCAAGCCTTAGCCACCCTTAGATTAGGTCACAGCACCCTAGGAAGGCCCAAAACCCTAGTTCCAACCCTTATCTGGATGTCCAGATAAGTTATAGGATGTCCAGAACCCTTAGCCAACTCCTGCACACCTCAAACCCACTTCTACAGTGTAATTGGACGTCTAGACACTTTGTCAGACATCTAATTTCTACAGAATACCCAAAATAGAACCTAGATTTCCCCTGACTCAGATTGGACATCTAGAACTGAAGTCTGGACTTCTGATTTTTTAGTATAAGTCATCTGATTTTGTTTTTGGACGTCTGGAACTGGTCTTCAGTCCCTGTTTTGTGATTCAAGCCTTGATCTTGGATCTCTAGCTCCTTAGACCTAATCCCAACCCCATAGGAACCTAAATTAAGGTGTCCTAACCCTAGTACATCACTTCTAGACCTACCTAAGGACCTAATTAGGTCCTCACCAAACCCAATTGACTTAAATCAAAGTCAATCACCACCACCGAAGTCAGTTGGACTCATTGAGTCCAATTGAGCTCAAATCTCAACCCACACAAGTTCAATTAGACTTAGTGAGAGTCCAATTGGCCTAAATCCAACCTAATTGAGTTATTTCACTCTTAATTAGGTTTATACTCATTCAATTAAACTTAGGTTAAGTTTAATTGCAATTTCCCCTTAGCAATTAGGGTTTGCAACCCTAATTCAAGGCATACACCTACCCAAACCCCTTAGGACCTAACCTAGGCCTCTTAGACATCTAGAGCACGACCACACACACACACACCCATTCATGCACACACACTTCTCTAGAGTTCCATAGAACTCTCTTGAAGTGGCACCAACTCTTGGTTGCCAAATTTAGCAACCAAGAGGCATTCAATTCTTAGATCCAAAAATGGTGGATCTAAGAAACTAACTCTATCTCTCTTGGCCGGCCACTCTTGGACTCTCACTAGGGAGTTCCACACTTCTCTAGAGAGAATCCCTTATGTCTATAAAAAGACCTAAAAGGTGGCCATTTGCACCCATCCACATTCATTGGCTTCAATCCACTCTTGGCCATTCACTTCCTTGGCTCCATTCACATCCACCTCCACTTAGGCTAGCCACCTCCACTCCCATCTCCATGAGTTGACCACCACCATGAAGGACACCATGCTAGGATGTTGGATCACTCCTCTCTCTCTCCATGGGCCAGCCTAAGCTCCATTGACTGCCCCTCATTCTCCTCCCGACCACTCCAAGGCCATCAGAGACCACCTCCGAATGCCCTTCTATTCTGCTAGATCTATATTAGTAGTTTGTGCTCTTCATAGTTTTACTGCTTTTAATTACTGCTTAGTAGCGTAGTCCTTATTCTCCCTGAATGATGCATGCAAAATCCTCCCGTAGATTCTTGTATGCGATCATTTTCTGATAGCAAGATCTACATTTTTAAGCATTCATGTACAATCTTTCCTCTAAAAGTTCATGTTGCAGACACTATCAAAATGAATGAATGAAAAATATATTTTCTATATATATATGTCTATGTTTTGAAATCACCATGAGCTTACTGATTGCCAGCATTTTTGCGTGATTCAAGTTGCTTGTTTTCACTTGTTTATCTATTCCGCAACAATCATGTCATTTCCTGAAAATATAGAAAATCTAACTATAGACACATTTTCTATGAATAGTCACCACCTCACTAGAATCGTGCGCACAGAAACTCACACTTTCACCTTTGTGATTTATTTAACACATGCGCACATAATCAAGGTTCATAATAGAAGTGGTGAAATTTTAATCAGAAGACTGGAAACCGACGTGCGATTTTGAACAAAGAGAGTAGTAAAAGATTGAATTCAAAAGTAAAACAAACGCCTCCCAGAGACGAACGACCGGGACTCAACGTCTCATTATCTTTTATTAAATATCTTTGTTTGATCGTATTGCGCACTATACTACGATATTTTCCTATCAAAAACGTGCATTACGCTTTCAATAAGGACCTGGTTAAGCTCTTTGGGCAGGTCCATATAAACATCCCCTTGATGGATGTGATTCGCCACATATCGGCTTACGCGCGATTTCTGAAAGACATGTGTACACCTAAGCATACGTCACGAACCAAAGGAAGGAACCTGGTCCTACTATCGGAACAAGCCAGCTCCGTCATTTTGAGCAAACTCCTGCCTAAGGCAAAAGACCCTAGCACCCCTTTGATCTCTTGTGCAATCAATGATATACAATTTGATCGAGCTTTATTGGACTTAGGAGCTTCCATAAATTTGATACCTACATCCCTACTAGACTACTTCAAGGAATCTGAACTTAATCCAACAAAAATGACTTTGCAGCTAGTCGACCGATCTATTAAGTCACCAAAAGGAATTCTCGAGGATGTCATAGTTAGGGACATGATTTCTATTTTCCAGTGGATTTCATTGCCTTAGACATGGATGCTCCTAAGAATGTGAGGAATACATTGATCATACTAGGGAGACACTTTCTGGCCACTGCTAGGGCCAATATTAATTGCGAGGAGGGCCAAATTGAACTAAAATTTGGGAGCAAGATGCTAAAGATCGACATCTTTAAGGCCCAACAAGGAATTAATTATGGAGTTATAGAATAAATTTGCGATATCGAGGTTATGGTTGACAACCTATGTATTGAGGAAAACCTGACTATTTCTGACCAACCACAAGAAGATCAAAACCTGCAATTAGAGAAGTCTGAACCTAACCTAGACACACCCATAGCTCCTTCCTTTGCTCCCGACACCCACCCTGAACCACCTGTTGCTACTGACAACTCAGTTATGGAATTAAAGCCTCCTCGCGATCATTTGAAATACGTCTTTTTGGGTTCCAATCAGAAGTTTCCTATGATTATCAACTCCCGACTCACACCTACTTAGGAAACACCCCTTATTTCTATTCTCCAGTAGCATCGGAGAGCCATTGATGGACTCTCGATGATCTTACTGGCATCAACCCTTCATATTGCACACATCACATCTACACAAAAGAGGGCTCACGACCATCCCGTGAAATGTAGAGATGCCTAAATCCAAATCTGTAGGATGTCATGAAAAAGGAGATCATCAAGTGGTTAGATGCAGGGATCATCTACCAGATCTTCGACAGTCGTTGGGTGAGTCCAATCCAAGTTGTGCCTAAGAAGGCAGGGCTCACCGTCATCATGACTGAAACCGAAGAAACCATACTGACCCATAGTGAACTCGTGGAGAGTCTACATTGATTACAGCAGACTAAATTCCTCCACGAAGAAGGATCATTTCCCACTACCGTTCATTGATCAAATCCTTGAGAAACTAGCGGGAAATCGATTTTTCTGCTTTTTTGGATGGGTACTCCTGTTATAACTAGGTCGCAATCCATCCTGAGGACCAAGAGAAGACCACCTTCACCTGCCCCTTCGGAACATACGCATTTCAAAGGATGCCGCTCGGTCTCTCCAATGCACTTGCTACTTTTCAGTGATGCATGATTGCCATATCCTCAGATATGGTAGGTGAATACTTAGAAATCTTCATGGATGACTTCTCGATGTTTGAAGCATCATTTGATGATTGCCTCCTGCACTTGGTCCAAATCCTCGGGCGGTACATCAATGTGAGCTTGGTTCTTTCCTGGGAAAAGAGCCACTTCATGGTACCTGAGGGAATTATCCTGGGACACCTCATCTCTGAAAAAGGCATCCCAGTTGATCGAGCCAAGGTGAATCTGATTTCCAAACTCCCTATGCCTAGCTCGGTCAAAGACATCCGATCCTTTCTGGGGCACATCAGTTTTTACTGTTGATTCATTCTTGATTTTTCGAAAATTGTGTGCTCCCTGACTAATTTTATATCTAAGGATGTCTCCTTTGAAATTTCCAAGAAATGCACTCAAGCATTTGAGATCCTACGTGATCTAGTTACCCAAGTACCTATCCTGCAGTCCCCTGATTGGTCTCAATCCTTCGAGATCATGTGCGATGCATCTGATTATGTTGTAGGTGCGGTACTTGAGTCAAAAATAGACGGGAAACCCGTGGTCATCTACTACGCTAGCAAGCCACTTGACAAGGCTCAGCGTAACTGCACAGTTACTAAGAAAGAGTTGCTAGCCATAGTATTTGCCCTGGAAAAATTCAGATCATATCTTTTGGGTTCCCATGTTATCATATACTTAGATCACACTACAGTGAGGCACCTCCTTGCGAAGGACCGAAACCTCGACTAATCCGCTGGATCTTGCTATTGCAAGAATTTGATCTCGAGATTTGCGATAAAGCGAGAAGGCAGAACGTGGTAGCTGACCACTTATCTCGCTTTTTTTCTGATAGTATTGAACCTTTCAGACCCACCACAGAACATTTCCCGATGATCATCTCCTGACTATAAGTATGGGACTTGGTTTGCTGACTTAGTAAACTACTTGGCATCACATCAGATTCTGTCTGATTGGCTGAAGGCCAAGAAAGGCAAATTAATTTCCGATGCCAAGTATTACATCTGGGAAGACCCATACCTCTTCCGCATTGGTGCTGATCAGATCATTTGACGGTGCATCCCGGAAGCAAAAATTCAGGACATTTCGTCCTACCATGATCAAGCCTATGGTGGGCACTTTTTCGGACATAAAACCGCACTAAAAGTCCTCTAGTTGGCTTTTATTGGCCTAAAATTTTCAAAGACACATACGATCACTGTAAGGCATGCACTCGTTGCCAGACCTTGGGCAATATGAGCCACCCTAATATGATGCCTTCACAGCCGATTTGCTTATGCAAAATCTTTGACATCTAGGGGATTCATTTCATGGGACCCTTCCCTATTTCTGACGCTTCGAGTACATTCTTCTCATTGTTGACAACGTGTCCAAACGGATCGAAGCCATTTCGACCCGAAACAAGGATCATAAGGTGGTAATCAAATTCATTCATTAGAACATCTTTTCTCGGTTTGGGATTCCACGTGCCATTATCTCTGATGGAGGGACTCATTTCACAAATGCTCAGTTCATATCACTAATGACCAAACACGCGATATCACACCGAATCTCTACTCCTTACCACCCCCAAACCAACGTTTTAGCTGAGCTATCGAATCAGGAGATCAAGAAAATCCTTCAGGTCACTGTCCTACCTATAGGCAAGATTGGTTGTCTCAACTTCTGGAAGCCTTGTGGGCTTATATGACCACCTACAAAATCAAATTGGTGTACGAGAAGGCATGTCACCTCCTCGTGGAGTTGGAGCACAAAGCCTATTGGGCTGTATGTAAGTCTAATCTAGATCTTTCTAAGGCAGGAACCCACAGAAAGCTTCAAATGAGTGAGATTGATGAATTATGCGATGATGCATATGAGAACTCACGAATTTACAAAGAATAGGTTAAGGTTTTCTATGACAAGCACATATTCAAAAAGATCTTTCACCCTGGTCAAAAAGTCTTACTCTTTGATGCCAAACTCAAACTATTCCTAGGAAAACTCAGATCAAAATGGATTGGACCATATCTTATCTGACGTATTTTTGGAAATGGAACCGTTGAAACCAGCCAACCTAGCCTTGATTCCAAACCCTTATCGTGAATGGCCAGCGACTTAAACCGTTCATTGAACTCACCGATACGAACTTGGCTGAGGTATCTTTTGATCTCCATTCTCCCTACGCTCATTGTGCCTGACTGATGGTGTTAAACATAGTACTTAATGGGAAGCAACCCATCATCTTTTCGAAAAGCCTAAAACCCTTCTTGACACATCTTATGCTGAACTCATATTGCACTCTAGGGTTCGTCCATTAGAACAACCGACTCCACCTCTGGTACCCGTATCCGAGCTTGAAATTGTCTGCAACAGTCACCCTGACCCGTCCACCCACCCAAAACCTATTCCAATGTACATTCTAAGCTAAATTCGAATACACCTAATTTGCAATGAGGACACTGCAAATTGTACGCATAGGGGGGTATTAAAGTGTAAAATGCTATGGAATCACTTCACAAGAAAGGGATTTCATCAAAAAAATTACATATTCCAAAAAGCCAAAAAAAATAAAAAATTGGAAAAGAACAAAAAGAATGGAGAAGGGAGGAAATTTTGAAAGATTAATTGCAAATCATTTTTAAGGAGGAAAAAGGGGAGATGATGTAAATGTCAAAAAGGAGCAATAGTTTGGAAAGAAAAAAGAGATAGTCATTAGTAAAAAATTAAGGAATTGACTTAGTTTTAGACCAAATCAGAAAGAAAGAAAATGAAAGACAAAAGGTGCTAAGAGACAAAAAGAGATTAGTATGAACGTTGATCTTAGGCCTCTTGGGCTGTGATTCTAGACTTAAAAATTCAAGTATCCGTTAAGTTCTGGATAGTTCTCAAGAGGTTGGGGAAAATGTGAACCTTAGGTATTAGGTCTAAGGCTTAAGGACTATTCAACCTTGTTAACTAACCCCTGGTTTACGGGACTCGGTAACCTAATCACCCCAATTCACACACAGTCTGGTTCAGTGCACTTAATTATCAAAATCATGCAAGTGCGTTAAATCTGTTCTGAAAAGGCTACCTAGATTAGGAGCGGCGGATCAACACAAGTTGATTTGGAAGAGTTCCCAGTGTAGAGAGGCGAGAAATTCCTCTCGAAGACGTGCAATAACATATCTCTCCTCGGTGCTTGTTTCCCAGGATATCTAAATATCCTACCGCGGGCTTGTAAGCACCTTGTGCTGGTTCAGATACGATGAGTGGCATTATCACGAAATGTCAATTGCCAAGGTCTGGATTTAGCTACAGAAAGCCATGGGCGAGATTATCTCAAAATCTCAAAAGCCAGGGTCCTAGGGTTGCCATGTGCAGTGCTATCTTGAAGCAATGATTGCTAGGGATCTTGCAAGGATTGATGGTGGGAACTAGGTATCCGATACAGACCGTGTTGTAAAGCCAATCCAAAGCTAGAAATAAAAAGAAAAGAGAGAGAAAACTCTCCAAAAACAACGAAAAAATTCTTTTGTCCCTCTCTTACAAAAATGCACTACAAACTGAACCTGGGCTAAAACATGTTACAAGCACGGGTGCTTTAACTGTGGAGTTCAATGAACCTTAGGTTAGTTCCTGTGGGCCATAGAAACCTTTACGGCAGACAGAGGCTAGAGTTGGTCAGGTCTAAATCTTAGTTGATACTTGAGTACCACTAGGCCTACTATCAGCATTCTAAGCTAATCTACAAAAGAAAGCACACAACAGAAATATGAGCATAAAAAGGCATGTAGTCTAGAATTTGAGTTAAATTCCTTGAGATTTTGCTAAGGGACTAGCAAGAGCTAGGCATGGGGGTATGATGGGAACACCATCATGAGCCATAACTAGCTCAATTTAATCTAATTAAGTCATTAAATGCTCCTACATAACTACCAAAGGACTATAATTCATTGCACACTCATTTTGAGAGAAAGAAAAGAAATAGGGTTAAAATTATATTTTTACCATCATATCATGAATGTAGTTCAACCACAGGTTTTCCCAGGGGGAATAAAGGGTTAAATGGTTGTAAAAGGCTAACAAGTGGGTTAGAACAGACAGGAAAGGGTTTTCGCGTGTTTTAAGAATTAAATGACTTCTAAAACCCTAAAAACAAACCAGCTTAATTAACTAAGGTTCTGATTAGGATAAAATTCACCTAAACCCTCCCAGGCCCCCCTTCCCAGTCAGGTCCTCCCATTGGTCGATTTAAGGAATCTGGGAGGGAAAACCCCCCAGGCCCCCTGGTGGACAATTTCCGCAACCGTGGCTAGTCTTGTTTGTTTTAATGCTTATTACAATAATATCGTTGTGGTATAAAATAAGATAGCTACGGTTGTCGTTACTGATGAGAACCTCATCATGAGCCATAACTAGCTCATTTTGACCCAATACAAAGGATAAAAGCTCCTACATAACTCAAGGAAAGGCTTAGCTCAGAGAATTCTGAGTTTAAGGAGAAAACAAGTCATAAGGGGTAAAAATGCAATTTTACCAGTATAATCTGCATACAGGGTAATTCAGGGCCCAAACACAGTTCAAAGCAACTTAATAAGAATAAAAGTGGGATGAAATGATCTAGCAAGGGCTACAGCAATTCCAAGAAACTAAATGATAATCTGTAACCCTAAAACAACCCACTTCAATTCACGAGGTTCGAGGCAAAGTAAAAATAGAATAAACCCTCTAAAATTCATAGAAAAATAATCTCTAGGGTTTAGAACCTTCAATTTGGCCTTCAGAACCCATTTTGACCTACATTGAGAACCATGCCCAATTAATAACTTAATTTGGGTTTTCGCATAAATTGATCGGTCAAACAAGGTTTAATATAGAAATAAAATTCACCATCAGATTCCTTAGGTCCTAATCAGTCATGTATAAAAACTTGAGCCTAAGAAGAGACCTCCTTGACCAACTTTACACTTTGGTCCTCATATATTTACTTTTTGGCCCTCAACTTTTGAACCCTCGCATTTTGGCCCCTAACTCTCCTTCGTTCTTTGCAATCAGGTCCCCCCTGCAAAACCTGCCAGCACCATGCTCCGGCGACCTTGCGCGGAGCATGGCGCCGCGCAGGGTGAGGGGGAGGACCTGGCAAGTAAACCGGGGGTGCCCTGCGTCGTCAGCCGTCGCAGGGACACCCCCTTGGTCATTGTAACCCACCATACCGGCCGTGCGAACGCACGGACGGTATGGGTTTTTGTTTCCGGCCATCCTCCGGCGAGGGAGACACGTCGTCTCCCTCCGCCTTCCTCCCTGTTTTGATCCCTATAAATACCCCCCGTTGCTCCACCGACCGGGGCAGCTTGGATCTGACGAAGAAAATCCCCAACTTTCCTCTCTTCTCTCTCCGGCAGACGCTCACCAGCTCCGGCGGTTCCTCCCCCTCCACCTCTTCGCTCTGCCGCAATACCAGCAGCAGAGACTTCCTCCCCTGCTCTTCCCGCGCCACGCCGCACCCAGCTGGCGCCTCTCCGGCTCTCTGCTCGCCGCCGCCCCTTTCCCTGAGCATCGTCTTCTCCGGCGACAGTCGATACGACTGTCGCCCTGTTCCTCCCCCTTCGTCCCTGCAAGTAAGCTAGAACTACTCCCCTTCTTCTCCTCTTTCTTCCCCCGCTTTCAATTTATTCAACTAAGCTCTCGACCGACCCTGACCATCGTCACCCCCTTCGTCTCCGGCCACCCTCCGGCGAGATGCTCCCATCGCTCCACAGCCTCACACACCTCGCCGACCTTCACCGAACCTCCGCCTCATCACACTGAGCACCCCCCACCCCTTCACTGCCACTCCACACCTCCGTAACGCTTCCCCCAACAAACCCATCCTCCGACCCACAGTCCGACCTAGGGCAGCCCTTGCACGCCGCCCCACGCCTCGCCACCACCCACATGAGCTTCGCCGCACCCTGGCGAAGCTCCCGGCACTTTCTGATTAGGCCGAGAGGCCGTTTCTTGTGAACAGGCCACCCGACCTCCGCCGCCATTGCCGTGCAGAAGGAGCTGCTTCCGCCTGTAGCTACAGGCGCACCACGCACGCCTGGACCCGGGCGTGACCCGAACCCAATTACCCGGCAGCTCTGGGAGAGCCTTTCCCAAGAGTGGTTTCAGAGAGAGAGAGACGCGGGGGGAGAGGGTAGAGTAGGTTTTGTTCTCTGACGTAAGCTCTGAAGTGTGCAGGCACAGGTGAAGAAGAAGAACCGCGGAAGAAGAAGGAAGCTGACTGTAGCAACAGGCAGTTTAAGTCGTCTGATTTGGAAATCAGACGACGTCCTGAAGGGAAAAGAAGAAAGACGGAAGAAGATCTGAAGAACAACAGAAGAAGGCGAGGCAGAGGAGAACACAAAAGAACAAGGGAAGAACTGCAAGAAGAAAAACAAAGAAGAAAGAAGAAGATCTGAAGAAAGACAAAAGAAAAAGGAGGAGCAGGAACAGCAGGAAGAAGAAGAAGAGCATCACCATTGCAGAAGAAAGACATCACCTCTGCAGAACAAAGAAGAAGAAGGAGATCTGAAGAAAGAAAGAAGAGCATCACCTCTGCAGAACAAAGAAGAAGGAGATCTAAAGAAAGAAAGAAAGAAGAGCATCACCTCTGCAGAACAAAGAAGAAGAAGGAGATCTAAAGAAAGAAAGAAAGAAGAGCATCACCTCTGCAGAACAAAGAGAAAAGAAGACAACAAATTCTTTCCCTCTCTCTTTCTTTTTGTAAAAGAAACATGTATATCTCTAGAATACAACTTGCTCCCTGAGTTCGACCTCGGGAACTCTTTTATTTTCCGAGTAAAAAAATTATATTTGAAATGATCGCAACAACTGGCTATATTACAACGACATAACAATAAAACCCAGTTATCTCTCGAAGCCACACCGTGACCATCAATTGGCGCCGTTGCCGGGGAGCAACGGCTATTCTAGAGGTAAACATTCCTGTTTCTTTTTTTTTTAATTTCTGATAATCTCCTCTCTTTTGTGCAGCTACAGGAACTCAAGAAGACAAGCAACCACACGACAACCACTCCGAAGACAGGTAAATTTTTCCTCTCACTATTAACCCCTAAACTCTTAAGAGGAAGAAAAGAAAAGAACAAGCAATATAGGGCTAACCTGTCTTCCATACTTAGTAACCATAAAGAGTTGCATGTTTTCAACTCATCACTCCTGCACACTATTAAGGGTATTTAAGGGCTAACACATTCTTGCTTGAGCCCTAATTGCCCAACAAAGAGTTAAATGGACCAAGTAGAGCCAACATAAGGTCAAACATTAGGATTTCAGTAGAGACACACCCCTTAATCAAGAATTGAGGAAATCCAAAAGAGGTGTGCCCAGGCCATTGATTGAAAATAATTAACAAGAAAAATCCTAAACAATTGGCTCTCTCTAAACACTTGAACCCTAAAAGACAAGACCTGAAAGCTCTCAAAGAAAACAAGAGGTAAAGTTGACCCCTTTGGGTCAACCAACCTTAAATTAGGTCACTCTTTGCACTTAAAAAGACTAAAGTTCAAGTGAAACCTTAAGCACCCTGATCTTAAAATTGGTAGACTTAAGAGGTCAAGATCCCCATTCTGGTCTACCTGGAACCGCAGTGACAAGAGAGGTCGGGTGGGGGAAACCCTGTAACCCGTGGGGACGCTCTACCGTGTAGGGGTCTTCGTGGGACTCTCCCTCTCTGGCTGCCCAGGTAATTCTCAGATGGATGATCTTTCCGATCAAGGGGTCCATCTGCCCCGAACCTCTATAGTCACCCAACAATTTTTGGGTGTCTTGATTGGGTCCAGCACCTGCTTATCTCATCCAGCCCTTCAGTATTTTTCAGGAGGTCCTTGAAACCTCCTATAGAAATTCACTCTCCCCAAGGCTAAGCCTCGGCTCCTTTGTTTTTGCAGAAATCATTCACATAGCCCCTCTTTCCTCTGATTCTGAACAAAATCCCCTTCTTCCATCTTGATTCAAACTTTGATTCTATATCTTGATTCCACCACCTGATCCAATTATGCAGCCTAATTACCTAGCAAGACTACCATTCAAAAAACCTGAATATCTGAGATCCATGAAAGATAAGATGATTGAGGATGCCCTTGAAATCTATGAAATCAAACCCTTAACACCAGTAGAGAACATTCAGGTTGATGTCCCAACAACCACAGCTTTCATCATAAACTGTGCCCAAATTCTATTGACTGAAATTTCAAAAGGATCAACCCGAGATATACTCATGACAGGATACATTGAGATGGAAAAATTACACCAATCTGAATACCTTCAATGCTGGACAAATCCTGTACTTTGGGAACAACACCAAGATGCCCTTATGAAACGGGCAGAAATGATGAAATCAGTAGAACAAATTATCAACCAGAAATACCCGTATATACCAGAAACAGAGGATGAACCATCTTGGAACAATATTAAGGAACAATCCAGTTTCCCAGATCTCGGGATTGAGGCACAAAGTGGTTGTAAAATCCCAACCCAGATAGAAGACAATGTTGAATTAGGTTGGGATATTGCAGGAGAACACAATGATGAGCCAAACTTAGACCATGAATTGCCAAGCTTAGAACTCCAAGACTCCTGCAATAACAAGATTAGAATTGAACCTCTGGAGGGTATAAATTCCACCCCTTGTTTTGATAAGGTAACCCTCGAAGGTCATTCGGACTTCGATTCTAGTAATCCTACCCACATCCTAAACCTAGAATCTAGATCTGAAACTTATTGGGAAGATTATGAGGCCCCATATGAGAAAGGTAAAATTTCTAAAGAAGAACATGATTCTGGGCCTCGATTTGATGAATGTCCTTTTCCAACATCCTCAGGAAATCTGATTGATTTTTCAAAAGATATACCAATTTACAATACAGAAACTGAGGAGTTGGATGAGCAAGGTTTTAATGGGGTCTATCCTACCAGCTTAGAGCTTGAACAGAACATCTTTTTGAGCCCAGAATTGACATATAGGCTAGAACCCAGTCAGGCTGCTGATTCCACATCTAATGATCTTTGCTGTGGTGGAATTCATGATCATGAATCTCATTTTCGCCAACTCTCCGACAATTTCAGATCTGACTATAATTGCGGAGAGATTCCCCTTCCTGAACACGCCAGGCCTATCTATGACCTCAGTTCACATGACTCTGACTCCGACTCTGAGGTCCTGATTCCCGAGATCACTGATAACACAGAATCATTCCTTTTCGATCCTCAGGAACCAAAAACAGAAAATGCCAAGAGTGATTACAACCAAGAATCCAAATTTTTTCTCGAATCCGATTCCTTTCATCCTACAAACACTCTTCCAGCATTTGATAGTTACCCAGAGGACTCTCTACAGAAAACCGCCTATCATCTGTTTCTAGAAGAGCCCTCGTACACAATGGCCACCTCGTCCGCACACACAGAACGGATCAAAACCTCTCCCAAACCCCGACCCGCAACCGGACTCAATTTCTATGCAGATTCACCTCTCACCGAGCCGATTGCATTTCCACATCGGGTTTCGAACATTGATCAGACTACATACCATGCTCTATCATTCTCTGATCACCCCTGTAGGGTTCCTGCATCAACCACTGATTATCCTACGGGTCCCTACTCTGACCAGGCTGATTCGGCTCAGCCAAACCCTGCGTTTACACTTCCACATCCATCTGAGCTTCATAGTTTATGGTGGGCTCCACACCTTTTTATCCACATCTATCAACCCACCAGATTGATTGGGTTTGAGCTGCATCATCAGCCTGTTGATCTGAACAAGCACCTGGTTGGACCAACCAGGCTCTTAATCAAGGTGTTTGTCTTACAAAACTCCGCTGATTTGACCATCCCCTCTCCATCGCATTTCCCGCTTGGCTGAAGGCATCAAATTTAGCGCTTAACGGGAGGCAGCCCGTCATTCTCTTTGAAAACCTGAAACTTGTTCTGACACCTTTTTGCACTTGAAGTTCACACTTTAAGACAGCCGACTCCACCTCAGGTGCGTGCATCTGAGATTATAAATCGTCCGCAACAGTCACCCCGACCCATTCACTCATCCAAATTTCTGTCTTAAGGAATGAACTAAGTTAAATAAAAACCCCCTAGGTTACAATGAGGACATTGCAAATCTTAGGCATGGGGGGGGGTATGAAAGTGCAAAACTTGTAAGAAAAGGTTTCAAACAAAAAAAAAAAAAAAATTCACATATGCCAAAAATACCATAAAAAATTGAAAAAATTTTTCGAAAAAGAAAAAGAGGAAAAGAGGAGAAGGAAATTTTATGAAGGAGAAAAGAAACAAAATGAAAAAGGAGCACAAAATTATGAGAAAAAGTGATAGTCATTAGTAAAGAACTAAGGAATTAACCTAAGTTCTAGACCTCATTCAAGAAAAGTGCACAATGAGATTAGTAAGAATGCAAACCTTAGGCATTTTTGAATAGACTCTTAGTACCCATTAAGATCTGGACACTCCTCAAGAGGTTGAGGAAAATGAAAAGCTAAAGTATTAGGTCTAAGGCTTAGGGAGTATTCGGCCTCGTTAACTAATTTTTGGTTTACGGGACTCAGTAACCTAAGCACCCTAACATCACACACAGCCTGGTTCAGTAAGCGTAAAAATCAGAATCACGCAGAAGCGTCGCAAAATTCTGAAAAGAACACCTAGAATAGGAGCGGCCGATCAACACAAGTTGATTTGGACGAGTTCCCAGCGCGGAGAGGCGGGAAATCCCCTCGAAGATGCATAGCAAAATATCATCTCCTCGGTGCTTGTCTCCTAGGATATTTACATATCCTACTGGGGGCATGTAAGCACTCTGCTGGTTCAGATTCCATGGATGGCATTATCTCGAAGTGTCAATTGCCAGGGTCTGGATTCGGCCACGGAACATCATGGATGGGATTATCTCGAAATCTCAATAGCCAGGGTTCCGGGGGTTGCCATGGGCGGTGCTATCTCGAAACATCGATCGCCAGGAACCCTTGAGGATTGATGATGGGAGCAAGGAATCTGATACAGACCGTGTTGAAAAGCCAATCCTAGGCTAGAACTAAAAAGAAAAAGAGAGAGAAAACTCTCCAAACAGAAAAACTTTCTATCTCTCTCTTACAAAACGCACTGCGAACTGAGCCAGGGCTAAAATCATTTCAAGCACTGGTGCTTTAACCACGAAGTCCAATAAACCTTAGGTTAGTTCTTATGGACCTTAAAAACCTTTGCTAAAAGACTGAGGCTAAGGCTAGACAGATTTGGATCTTGATTGGTACTAGAGTACCTTTTAGGCCTATGGTCAGCATTCTAACCTAATCTATGCTCAAATAAAAAAGGCACTTATCTACAACTATTAAAAACTTCATGGTCTAGAACAAGGGTTGAAACCTTAAGTTTTTGCTAAGGGACTAGCAAAAGCTAGGCATGGGGGTATGATGAGAACCTCATCATGAGCCATAACTAGCTCATTTTGACCCAATACAAAGGATAAAAGCTCCTACATAACTCAAGGAAAGGCTTAACTCAGAGAATTCTGAGTTTAAGGAGAAAACAAGTCATAAGGGGTAAAAATGCAATTTTACCAGTATAATCTGCATACAGGGTAATTTAGGGCCCAAACACAGGTCAAAGCAACTTAATAAGAATAAAAGTGGGATGAAATGATCTAGCAAGGGCTACAGCAATTCCAAGAAACTAAATGATAATCTGTAACCCTAAAATAACCCACTTCAATTCACGAGGTTCGAGGCAAAGTAAAAATAGAATAAACCCTCTAAAATTCATAGAAAAATAATCTCTAGGGTTTAGAACCTTCAATTTGGCCTTCAGAACCCATTTTGACCTACATTGAGAACCATGCCCAATTAATAACTTAATTTGGGTTTTCGCATAAATTGACCAGTCAAACAAGGTTTAATATAGAAATAAAATTCACCATCAGATTCCTTAGGTCCTAATCAGTCATGTATAAAAACTTGAGCCTAAGAAGAGACCTCCTTGACCAACTTTACACTTTGGTCCTCATATATTTACTTTTTGGCCCTCAACTTTTGAACCCTCGCATTTTGGCCCCTAACTCTCCTTCGTTCTTTGCAATCAGGTCCCCCCTGCAAAACCTGCCAGCACCATGCTCCGGCGACCTTGCGCGGAGCATGGCGCCGCGCAGGGTGAGGGGGAGGACCTGGCAAGTAAACCGGGGGTGCCCTGCGTCGTCAGCCGTCGCAGGGACACCCCCTTGGTCGTTGTAACCCACCATACCGGCCGTGCGAATGCACGGACGGTATGGGTTTTTGTTTCCGGCCATCCTCCGGCGAGGGAGACACGTCGTCTCCCTCCGCCTTCCTCCCTATTTTGATCCCTATAAATACCCCCCGTTGCTCCACCGACCGGGGCAGCTTGGATCTGACGGAGAAAATCCCCAACTTTCCTCTCTTCTCTCTCCGGCAGACGCTCACCAGCTCCGGCGGTTCCTCCCCCTCCACCTCTTCGCTCTGCCGCAATACCAGCAGCAGAGACTTCCTCCCCTGCTCTTCCCGCGCCACGCCGCACCCAGCTGGCGCCTCTCCGGCTCTCTGCTCGCCGCCGCCCCTTTCCCTGAGCATCGTCTTCTCCGGCGACAGTCGATACGACTGTCGCCCTGTTCCTCCCCCTTCGTCCCTGCAAGTAAGCTAGAACTACTCCCCTTCTTCTCCTCTTTCTTCCCCCGCTTTCAATTTATTCAACTAAGCTCTCGACCGACCCTGACCATCGTCACCCCCTTCGTCTCCGGCCACCATCCGGCGAGATGCTCCCATCGCTCCACAGCCTCACACACCTCGTCGACCTTCACCGAACCTCCGCCTCATCACACTGAGCACCCCCCACCCCTTCACTGCCACTCCACACCTCCGTAACGCTTCCCCCAACAAACCCATCCTCCGACCCACAGTCCGACCTAGGGCAGCCCTTGCACGCCGCCCCACGCCTCGCCACCACCCACACGAGCTTCGTCGCACCCTGGCGAAGCTCCCGCACTTTCTGATTAGGCCGAGAGGCCGTTTTCTTGTGAACAGGCCACCCGACCTCCGCCGCCATTGCCGTGCAGAAGGAGTTGCTTCCGCCTGCAGCTACAGGCGCACCACGCACGCCTGGACCCGGGCGTGACCCGAACCCGATTACCCGGCAACTCTGGGAGAGCCTTTCCCAAGAGTGGTTTCAGAGAGAGAGAGACGCGGGGGGAGAGGGTAGAGTAGGTTTTGTTCTCTGACGTAAGCTCTGAAGTGTGCAGGCACAGGTGAAGAAGAAGAACCGCGGAAGAAGAAGGAAGCTGACTGTAGCAACAGGCAGTTTAAGTCGTCTGATTTGGAAATCAGACGACGTCCTGAAGGGAGAAGAAGAAAGACGGAAGAAGATCTGAAGAACAACAGAAGAAGGCGAGGCAGAGGAGAACACAAAAGAACAAGGGAAGAACTGAAAGAAGAAAAACAAAGAAGAAAGAAGAAGATATGAAGAAAGACAGAAGAAAAAGGAGGAGCAGGAACAGCAGGAAGAAGAAGAAGAGCATCACCATTGCAGAAGAAAGACATCACCTCTGCAGAACAAAGAAGAAGAAGGAGATCTGAAGAAAGAAAGAAGAGCATCACCTCTGCAGAACAAAGAAGAAGAAGGAGATCTAAAGAAAGAAAGAAAGAAGAGCATCACCTTTGCAGAACAAAGAAGAAGAAGGAGATCTAAAGAAAGAAAGAAAGAAGAGCATCACCTCTGCAGAACAAAGAGAAAAGAAGACAACAAATTCTTTCCCTCTCTCTTTCTTTTTGTAAAAGAAACATGTATATCTCTAGAATACAACTTGCTCCCTGAGTTCGACCTCGGGAACTCTTTTATTTTCCGAGTAAAAAAATTATATTTGAAATGATGGCAACAACTGGCTATATTACAACGACATAACAATAAAACCCAGTTATCTCTCGAAGCCACACCGTGACCATCAGTTACCATTATAATTTTACTCGGAAATAGTTTCCCGAGGTCGAACTCAGGGAGCTACTGGAATTCTAGAAGTACAATGTTTCTTTATTACAAAAATAAGAGAGAGAGAGAGAGAGGGAGAAATAGATTTCTGTCTTTTGGCTTTTTCTTCTTCCCTTCTTTCTCTCTTTGCTTGTCTTCTTCTTCTCTTCTTTCTCTTACCTTCTTTACAGGCCTTCTTCCTTGGTCTTCTGGTTGTCTTCAGTTCCTCTGCTTGTCTTCCATTTCCTTTCTTCAGTTCTTCTTCTTCTTCTTTTCTTTATCTTCTTTCTTTCTTCTTCTACGGAACCTTTTCTTTTCTTTTTCTTCTTCTCTGCTTTATCTCCTCTGAGGCTTTATCCGTCGTCTGATATCGCAATCAGACGACTTAAACGGTGGTCTGCTACAGTGCTTCCCCTTTCTTTTCTTCCTTTGCTACTCTTTCTTCTTCTCTTCTTCTTCTTCCTGCTTCTTCTTCCTTGGTCTTCTGCCTTACTCAGCTGCAAGGCTTCTTCAGAGCTTCTTCTTCCACTCCTCTTTTTCTTCTTCGTTCTGCGGCCAAGTGGTGAACCTTCTTCCTTCACACCCTGTTCCTACATGAGGCACAGCAAAACCTAGCCCTTCCCTCTACCCTAACGTCTCTCTCTCTCTGTAAATCGCTCATAGGAAGCTCTCCCAGAGCCGGGTTATCGGGTCGGGTAGCGTACCCGTGACCAGGCGCGCCAGCATGGGTGGTGCGCGAGGAGTGCAGGGTAAACGGGTCGGCTAGGTCCGCGTGGAGTGGGTCACGGACGAGGCGGGCGAGCGGGCGAGGGGACCACACCCCATGTTCTGAGGCTCTTAAGTGAAAACACAAAATCAACTTAAATGGGTGCGGCACTTCGAAATCCCACGATGTGGGACTAAACTTTGTCCCTCGTGCTCGCGCGCCCGCAGGATGGACGTGACCTGGCCTCAGCAGCAACGCCCTCATTTCTCTTTGCAGACCCACTCCTTGCCTTCGCCTAAGTCCCTCCAGTTCGCCTCAGCTAGAATCCTGCTGCTTCAGGGCCTGGAGCTCGCTTGGAAGCTCCTCATCTTGTCGCCAATGGCGGCCGGGGCAGAAGATCTGCCGAACACAAACAGGGCCTCTCAGCCTAATCAGACCACAGGGGGATCTTCGCAGTGGCATAACGAAGGTAATGCGGGGTATAGCAGGTTGCGGGGTGGTGCCTGGTGGCAGCCCTAGGTCAGACTGCAACCGAAAAAATGGGTTTGATCGGGGGAGTGTTGTGGAGGTATGGAGTGGCAGTGGAGGGGCGGGGGGTGTCGGGTGAGGTGAGGCAGAGCTTTTGGGATAGGTGGCGAGTTGTGTGGAGTGGTGGATTGATGGGGGTAACTCGCTGGAGAGTGGCCGGAGATGGAGAAGGTGAGGGCGATCAGGTGCGGTCGAGGGGTAATTGAGCGAATTAAGTTGGGGAAAAGAAAGAGGGGAGGAAGGGAAAAAACTGTTACTTACCTATAGGGACAAAGGGGGCCGGAGCAGGGTGGCAGTCATACCGACTGTCACCGGAGAAGAAACAGCTAGAGGGGGAGAGCGGAGGTGAGGAAGAGAGCAGGAGGGCGCATGCTGGGTACGGCGCGACGCGGGAAGATCAGGCGAAGGTGGCTCTGCTGCTGGTATTGCGGCAGAGAGACAAGATGGAGGAGGAGGGGCCACCGGAGCTGGTGGGTTTCTGTCAGAGTGGGAAGAGAGGAAGGGTTAGGGTTTTCTCCGTCAGGACCAAGCTGGGAGAATCGGTTGCCGATGCTGGCCTTTAGAAAGGCGGTGGCGGAGGGGTGGGTGCAGGGATGGGCGCAAGGAGGCGACGTGCCTCCCTCGCCGGAGAATGGCTGGAAGTGTGACCCATACCTTCCGCGCGTTCGCACGTAAGGTGTGGGCGTCGACAGGTGGCATGGCGGTGTCCTTGTGACAGCAGACGTCACAGGGAACACCGGGTTCAATCTACAGGACACCTCCCTCACCCTACGTGTTGCCATGCTCCGCGCAAAGTCGCCGGAGCATGGCGCTACGCAAAGACTTGCAGGAGGGACCTGAATACAAAGAATGACGAAGAAACTAGGGGCCAAAATGCAAGGGTTTCGAAAGTTGAGGGTCAAAAAGTAATAGATGAGGACCAAATTGCAAAGTCGGTCAAGAAGGTTTCTTCTTAGGCTCAAGTTTTTATGCATGACTAAATTGGACCTATGGATTTTAATGGTGAATTTTATTTCTAGGTCAGACCTTGTTTGACCGGCCAGTTTATGTAAAAACCCAAATTAAATCATTAATTGGGCATGGTTCTTAATGTAGGTCAAAATGGGTTTCCAAGGCCTAATTGAAGGTTCTAAACCCTACAGATTATTTTTCTATGTATTTTAGAGGGTTTAGTAGATTTTTACCCTGCCTCAAACCTCGTGAATTGAAGTGGGTTTATTTTAGGGTTACAGAATGTCATTTAATTCCTTGGAGTTGCTGTAGCCCTTGTTGGATCAGATCATCCCACTTTCCTTCTTATTAGGTTAGTTTGACTTATGTTTGGATCCTGAGTTACCCTATTTGCAGATTATGTTGGTGAAATTGCATTTTTACCCCTTATGACTTGTTTTCTTCTTAAACTCAGAATTCTCTGAGTCAAGCCTTTCTTTGAGTTTTGTAGGAGCTTTCTCTTATATCTAGGTTAGATTGTGCTAGTTGGGGTTCATGATGTGGTTCTCATCATACCCCCATGCCTAGCGTTTGCTAGTCCCTTAGCAAAAACTTAAGATTGAACCTTTGTTCTAGACCATGATATTTTTAACAATTTCAGATAAGTGCTTTTTCATTTGAACATAGATTAGGTTAGAATGCTGACCATAGGCCTAAAAGGTACTCTAGTACCAACCAAGAACCAGATCTGTCTAGCCTCAGCCTTAATCCTTAGCAAAGGTTTTTAAGGCCCGCAAGAACTAACCTAAGATCTATTGGACTTTGTGGTTAAAGCACCCGTGCTTGGAATGATTTTAGCCCTGGCTCAGTTCGCAGTGCATTTTGTAAGAGAGAGAGATAGGAAATTTTTCTGTTTGGAGAGTTTTCTCTCTGTTTTTTTTCTTTTTAATTATAGCTTAGGATTGGCATTTCAACACGGTCTGTATTAGATTCCTTGCTCCCATCATCAATCCTCAAGGGTTCCTGGTAATTGATGCTTCGAGATAGCACCGCCCATGGCAACCCCCGGAACCCTGGCTATTGAGATTTTGAGATAATCCCATCCATGGTGTTCCGTGGCCGAATCCAGACCCTGACAATTGACACTTCGTGATAATGCCATCCATGGAATCTGAACCAGCAGAGTGCTTACATGCCCCCAGTAGGATATGTAAATATCCTAAGAGACAAGCACCGAGGAGATGATATTTTGTTACACATCTTCGAGGGGGATTTCCCACCTCTCCGCGCTGGGAACTCGTCCAAATCAACTTGTGTTGATCGGCTACTCCTACTCTAGGTGTATTTTTCAGAATTTTGCGATGCTTCTGCATGATTTTGATTTTTACACTTACTGAACCAGGCAGTGTGTGAGGTTAGGGTGCTTAGGTTACTGAGTCCCGTAAACCAAAAGTTAGTTAATGAGGCCAAATACTCCCGAAGCCTTGGACCTAATACTTAAGCTTTTCATTTTCCTCAACCTCTTGAGGAATGTCTAGATCTTAATGGGTACTAAGAGTCTGTCCAAGAATGCCTAAGGTTTGCATTCTTACTAATCTTACCACGCACTTTTCATTTCTTTTCTTGAATGAGGTCCAGAACTTAGGTCAATTCCTTAGTTTCTTACTAATGACTATCACTCTTTTCTTTTATTTTTGCGCTCCTTTTTCATTTTGTTTCTTTTCCTTCTCCCACAAAATTTCCTTTCTCCTCTTCTTCTTTTATTCTTTTTTGAAATTTTTATTTTTATTTTTATGGTGTTTTTGGCATATGTGAATTTTTTTGTTTAAAACCTTTTCTTACAAGTTTTGCACTTTTATATCCCCCATGCCTAAGGTTTGCAATGTCCTCATTGTGACTTAGGGGGTTTTTATTTACTTAGTTCATTCCTTAAGACAGATGTTTTGATGAGTGAATGGGTCGGGATGATTGTTGTGGATGATTTCTAATCCCAGATGCAAGCATCTGAGGTGGAGTCGGCTGTCTATAAGGTCGAACCTTAAGTGCACAAAGGTGTCAAAAAGGTTTTAGGTTTTCAAGGAAAATGACGGGTTGCCTCCCGTTAAGCACTGAGTTTTATGCCATCGGCTGGGCGCAATAAGCTCAAGGGGAATGGAGGATATAAGATGATACAGCCAAATCAGTAGAAGTTACATCAATGAACGGCTTGAGTCTCTGACCGCTCACGATGAAAGGTTCGGAATCGTGGCTGAGCAGACTGATTTCGATGGCTCCATTTCCAAAAATCCGTCGGACCAAGTATGGTCCGACCCACTTGGATCGCAACTTTCCAGGGAAAAGTTTGAGTCGGCCATCAAAGAGTAGGACCTTCTGACCAGGATGAAAGATCTTTCTCCAGATATGCTTGTCATGGAAGGCTTTAACCCGCTCCTTGTAGATTTGTGAGTTCTCATATGCATCTAGGCGTAATTCATCGATCTCACTAATTTGAAGTTTTCTGTGGGTTCCAACCTTCGAAAGATCTAGATTACAGTTCCGTACTGCCCAATAGGCTTTATGCTCCAGTTCGATGAGAAGGTGACACGCCTTCCCGTACACCAGTCTAAAGGGAGACATGGCTAATTGGGTTTTGTGGGCGGTCCTATAGGCCCACAACGCTTCCGGACGTCGGGACGACCAGTCCTTCCTGTCAGGCCATGTAACGACCCGATTCCCGAGTCCCTACGAGACACAAGAACCGGACCGACTCGACTAATCCCAAGACCTGGTCGTCCAACGAGGAAGTAACCAAAAGAGCAGTAAAATAAACCACATTCAGCATGAATATAACTAACAGTAAGAAAATACAGCAGTAAGGAAAGAAACTACTACAGTATATACCACCACAACAGCAGAGCAACATTCATAACATAATATGAAACTGCAGGTAAAGAAAAGTACAGCGGTAACAAGAACTACTCACTACAGTGGAACCAAAAAGAGGTACAAGAGAACAGTGGTAACTCTATTGGACCCTACTCGGCCCAGCGTCCTCTGCAGCTGCTCACCCTGGCTGCTCAACACCTGGTCCTGAAAGGTAATGAGTGTAACACGTCAGCAAAACGCTGAGTAGAGTGGCAACTAAAACAAAAGAAACATTAGAGTATATAGTAGTTGTTATGTTCTGTTACTTTCTTTAATTACGTCTTTCTATTGTCTCATAATTTATCTAGTTCTCAGATCCTTCATTTGATCTCAAATGTTCCTCGTGGGAATGATCTTGATTGCAGTATTTTCCGAACAGTAGAAGTAGCACGTGGTGCTCTCCTGGCCGGGAGAGTCCCCCATGGTGATCCTACTCTCAGTCAACCACCCCAGGGTCACGGACAGACGTAACGGTGACTACGGCACGCGCGAAAAACGCACAGGTAGCTAACCCGCACTGGCACGCGGTCAGTCGTTTCCATTAACGAATGCGCCCAAAGAACAGCACGGAACCAGTACAGGGCAGAGCCCTCTCAGTAACAGGGGTCCAACCCCTCCACAGTAACCAAACAGGGGCCTTACCCCTCCACAGTCCGCGCATCCTTGCCTGACTACCCTGGTTTGCCCAGTGGGCCTAACAAGTCGGTGTAGGAGGCTAGCTGAACCCCGGGGCCCGTGGGGTAGCTAGTACCTCCCTACACTAGTAGCTCTCCTCAGTACTACGTACACGAGGGCCAGCAAGTCGGTACAAAGTGGCCAGTCCTAACCTCGGGTCCCTGGGGCGGCTGGCTTCGCTATGCACTAAACAGGTACAGGTACTTCCCTTGGTACTACGTACCCAAGAGACAGCACACTACCACGTCTTTCTTTCTCAGTTCCATTCCTTTCTCTTTCCAAGAGTTATACTCCTAATTCCCCGTAGGGTTCCAGTTCTTTTAACTCAGCACATTCAGGTTTCACCTTCCCAGTTTCACATTCATACATCCCATATTCCGAGACATGCTCATTTATTCATAATAGTAGCTATTAAACCAATTTACAGGTAGCTATTATTTCCTTTCCACATTTTCCAAGACTGCAGTATTCATATATTCCACTAGTTCTTCCCATCCTAGGATTCATGCCATACCCTAGGATCTATCATACAATCTAGTTTTCCAGCCCTAGGATCTACCATTCATTCTAGTTTCTCATTCCTAGGATTCATGCAATGTCCTATGTTCTATTTATGGTTCCATAATTAACAGATTATACCAATAAACTTAAAAGCCACTCTACAGGTTACAACAGGAGTACTGGGGGCGTGGTCGGGAATCCCACGTGCCTCCGCAACCCCCGAGACTGCAACGGAACGGGGTCCTATTACAAGGATCAAACACAAGGAGTTTCTCAAAATAGTATACAACTACTGTAGACGGGTAGGGGATGTAATTTCGAAAAGCACGCAACTCGAAACGTGGAAAACGGACTCCGAACGGGCCCTAGACGGGTCGAAAACGACGAAATAGTGCAAAATTAGACGTCTGGAACCTCTTCCAGACGTCTTAAAAAGTGGATCAGAGGTTACCTTTGCTCTACGTGGTCTCTCAGACGTCCAGAAGCCTGCGGGGGCATCTGGCCTAGTTCCCAGACGTTCGATGGTCACCCCGGACATCTGGAAGTCGTTCCCGTCGTCTGGCACTGCAGCCAGAGGTCTGATTCGCGTTGGATGCGAATCTCAGAACCTGCACGTACCCATTTCCTCTCTCTCTTAGTACGGTCAGTCGAAGTAGAGGAAGAAAGACGGAATAACTCACCTTTCAGACGTCTGGACAGTCCTCCAGACATCCTCCCCGCCATCTGGTTGTAAGCCCATACGTCTGATTCTGGAGAAAATTCCAGAATCAGGGCGTGACTCGCCCTCTGCTCGCGACGCTTGGCCGTGCCGCGACTCGTCCGCCTGCTGCTCGAGCCGCAGCAGGCCTCCCGCGTCACCCCGCGTCCGCTGCTTCCCCCGCTGGCCAGCCCTAGCAGCCCCGACGAGCTCTCCCTCACGGCCGAGCGCCTCTTCCCACGAGCAGCACCTCCTCCCACGCTCACCACGGCTGTCGCTGCCACCGCTCACTCGCGCTCGCTCTCGTGCACCGGCTGGAAGGAGAAGAGGAAAGGGGATGGAGGTGAAGGGAGTGAGGGGGAGGGCGTGGCCTTTTAAGGCCGCGCGAGGAGGAGAGAGAGAGCAGGACAGAGGGTGCAGGAGGGAGAGGAAAAAGAGAGAGAGAGAGCTCGCAGGTCTGCGCGCTCAGGCGCGCAGACGAATCACGCGTGCCGAAAATAATCGAATCCCAGACGTCTGGAAGGGGTTCCAGACGTCTTAAAAACGTCTGAAGCCGGGAGTTCGTAACAATATAACAAACTCAAAGGAAGTTTTGTCCCCGAAACCTGCGCTAACTAGGGTGCGGGAAAGACGTCAAAATAACCATAACAAACTCAAAGAGGTTTGTGGGGCCCTTTGAGGTCCTGGAGCGGGTTGGACCCGTTGCTTACAGGCTTGCCCTCCCCTCGCAGCTTTCTGGTGTGCACGACGTGTTCCACGTGTCCAACCTCAGGAAGTACGTAGCCGATCCCAGTCACGTACTGAGTCATGAGAGCGTCGAGGTGGGCGACGACCTGACCTACCCCGAGCGGCCAGTGCAGATTCTAGACCGAGTTGTCCGCAGTTTGAGACCAAAGCAAGTACCCCTGGTACCGCTCCCACATTGCCGCCTCAGGCTCCCAGGTAGCCTCCTCGTACCGCTGGCTCCTCCACAAAACCTTTACCAGGGGTACTTGCTTTCGTCTCAAACTGCGGACAGCTCGGTCTAGAATCTGCACTGGCCGCTCGGGGTAGGTCAGGTCGTCTCCCACCTCGACGCTCTCATGACTCAGTACGTGACTGGGATCGGCTACGTACTTCCTGAGGTTGGACACGTGGAACACGTCGTGCACACCAGAAAGCTGCGAGGGGAGGGCAAGCCTGTAAGCAACGGGTCCAACCCGCTCCAGGACCTCAAAGGGCCCCACAAACCTCGGCTGGAGCTTCCCTCTCACCCCAAACTGCTGCAGGCCCTTCTTGGGCGAAACACGAAGAAAGACGTGAACCCCAACCTCGAACTGCACCTCTCTGCGTCTCCGATCCGCGTAGCTCTTCTGTCTGCTCCTGATAGTGCGGAGTCGCCTATGGACCTACTCGACTACCTCTTGACTCTGCCGGATCAACCTGGGGCCAACCTCCCACTTGGTCCCCACCTCAACCTAACTCAAGGGTGCCGTACACCTCCGTCCGTACAGAGCCTCGTAGGGAGCCATGCCAATGCTCGAGTGATAACTGTTGTTGTATGCAAACTCCGCCAGGGGTAGGTGTTCCTCCCAGGAGCCCCTCTAGTCCAGTACACAGGCACGCAAAACGTCCTCAAGTGTCTGTATCGTGCGCTCGGACTGTCCATCCGTCTGGGGGTGGTAAGTTGTACTAAACCTCAATCGCGTCCCCAGGGCCTGCTGAAACTCAGCCGAAAATCGGGACATAAAGCGGGTATCCCGGTCGGATACGATCTCCAGCGGAACTCCGTGTAGTCGTACCACGTCGCGGATGTACCTCTCTGCCAACTATGCTAGTCCCAAAGTGACTCAGATCGGCAGGAATCGTGTCGTCTTCGTCAGTCTATCCACAATTACCCAGATAGCGTCGTGCCCTCGCTGGGTAACAGGTAAGCCCACCACCAAGTCCATGGTGATGCTCTCCCACTTCCACTCTGGCACTGGAAGCCGCTGTAGCAGCCCTGCAGGCCTCTGATGCTCGGCTTTCACCTGCTGGCACACTAAGCACTGCTGCACGAATTCACCCACATCCCGCTTCATCCCCCTCCACCAAAACTCGCGTCTCAAGTCGTGGTACATCTTCGTGTTTCCGGGATGTATGGTGAACCTGGAACCATGTGCCTCAGTCAGGAGCTCTCTCAACAGCTCCTCGTCTCTGGGAACGCACAACCGTCCCCTCAGGCGCAGCACCTGGTCTGTGAAAGAGAAGTCCCCTGGGTCTCCTGACAGTACTCTGTCGCTCAAGGACTGCAAGTACGGATCGGCCATCTGTCCTGTGATGATGCGATCTATCAGCTCTGGCCTAGTCTATCGTGTCACCGTCACTGCCTCACAGTGCCCCCGTAACTCCAGGGGTCGCCAACTGCCCACCTCCTCCAAAAGGCTCCAACTCTGTAACTGTAAACTGGCCAAGTGTGCGGGCGCCTTACGGCTCAACGCGTCAGCCACCACATTGACCTTTCCCGGGTGGTAGGAGATGTTGCAGTTGTAGTCCTTCAGGAGCTCCAACCAATGTCTCTGTCTCATGTTGAGCTCCTTCTGATCAAAAAGATATCTAAGGCTCTTATGATCTATGAAAATTTTGAAGGTCTCATCGTACAAGTAGTGCCTCAAGGTCTTCAGCGCGAAGACAACAGCTGCCAACTCTAGGTCGTGGGTAGGGTAGGTATGCTCATGGGGCTTCAGTTGCCGCGAAGCGTAAGCGACAACGTGACCCTTCTGCATGAGCACACCTCCTAACCCCTACAAGGAGGCGTCCGTGTACACAACGAACCCGCCACTACTGTCAGGGATGGTGAGCACGAGAGCCGAGTTCAACCTCTCCTTCAGCTCCAGAAAACATGCCTCACAGTCATCTGTCCAAGCGAAGGGCACGTCCTTCCGGGTCAACTGTGTCATAGGACGTGCAATCTGTGAAAAACCTCTGATGAATCGTCTGTAGTAGCCTGCCAGTCCCAGGAAATTGCGAATCTCAGTGACTGAACGCGGTCTCTCCCACCTGAGTACTGCTTCGACCTTGGCTGGGTCCACCACCAAGCCGTCTCCAGAGATCACATGACCTAAGAAGGTCACCTCCCTCAACCAGAACTCGCACTTGCTCTATTTGGCGTACAGCCTACGTCGTCTCAAAGTGTCTAGAACCATCCGCAAGTGCTGTCCGTGCTGCGTCTGATCTCTAGAATAGATCAGTACATCATCTATGAAAACCACCACAAACTGGTCCAAGTACGGTCTAAACACCCGGTTCATCAGATCCATGAAAGCAGCGGGGGCATTGGTCAGCCCAAACGGCATGACCAAAAACTCGTAGTGTCCGTACCGAGTGCGGAAAGCTGTCTTAGAGACGTCGGTCTCCCTGATCCTCAACTGGTGGTATCCCGACCTCAAGTCGATCTTGGAGAACACTGTGGCACCCCGCAATTGGTCAAACAAGTCGTCAATCCTCGGCAGTGGATATCTGTTCTTGGTGGTGACCCTATTCAGCTGTCGATAGTCCACACAAAGATGTAGGGTACCATCCTTCTTCAAAAATAGTACCGGGGCTCCCCAGGGAGACGCACTAAGCCTCACGAAACCTTTATCCAAAAGGTCCTGCAACTGAGACTTGAGCTCTCGTAGCTCAAGTGGTGCCATCCTGTATGGCGCGTTGGAGATGGGGCTGGTACCTGGTACTAGTGAGATCTCAAACTCGATCTCACGCTCGGGCGGTAGTCTTGGTAACTCGTCTGGAAACACGTCAGGGTACTCTCTGACCACCGGGATACTCTGGAAGTCTGCCACAGGGCTGGGCTCTGCCACCACACAAGCTAGGAAGCCCTCACACCCCTGGCTCAAAAGTCTCGCCGCCCAAAGTGCCGAAATGCACCTGAAGCCTCCATCCACTGGCTATTCGTGAAACTCGAAAGAAGGCAACTCCGGCATGGAGAAGACAATCTTCCTCTCAGAACAATCAACCAAGGCGTGGTAAGCGGACAGCCAGTCCATCCCCAGAATCACTCCAAAGTCCTCCATCTGTATCATAATCAGGTCAGCGGGCAGGCTATGTCCCCCGACGCTGACCTCGCAATCCGTGTACACCACCTCAGCTACAAACAGCTGACCACTCGAACCTCTGATTAGGAACGGATTCTCTAACAGCGTATAATCCTGGCCCAAACTAACTGCGAAACTGGCTGCGACAAACGAGTGCGTAGCGCCAAAATCGAAAAGTGCGTAAACGAGTCTGCCGGAAACTGAAACCATACCTGCCACTACCGAGCCCGAAGCTCTGGCATCCCTGTGTGTCAGGGCGTTGATGCGCCCCTCAGCTCTAGGTGCGGACGAAGCAACCACACTCTGCGTCGGACAGGCAGGTGCTGGCCGGTACCCTCCTCGTGACTACTGTCCTCCTCCTCGCGGCTGGGAACCGCGGCCTCCTGTGCGCCCTCCAGTGCTCTGCACGGGGAGTATCTGCTGACCTCCTGCCCTAGACGAGCAGTCCCTCCTGATGTGGCCTGGCTGGCCACACTAGTAACAGAGGGGAACCCGACTCCCGCCCTCAGTGGGTCCCTACTGTCGGCTGGGCGGGGGTCCGATGCTGGCGACTGGCCCCTGTCGAGGGCCCCCAAAGGCCATTGATGGCCCTACAAAACATGACGGCTCTCCTGCAGATGCCACGTGTCTCCTCTCTCGCCGTCCCTGTGAAAAGTCTGGCTGAAAGGGCCTCTTCAGCCCGCCGTCAGTGTCTCGCGCGGACAGGTTGGTCTCCTCATAAGTCATAGCTGCCTCTACCACCCTCGAAAACGTAGGTAGCTTCAGGGGTTTGACATACCCCCTGATCGCAGGCCGGAGCCCCTCGGTGAACCTCCAAAGGCGCTCCTCCTCTGTGGCTACTGCTGTCGTTGGAAAGTGGGATAGCTCCAAGAAACACGTGCGGTACACGCTCACAGTCATCGTTCCTTGGCGGAGAGTGTGGAACTCTAGCCTCCTCTGGTCCTGCCACGTCTGGGCAAAGTACTGCTCGCAGAAGAGGGTGACGAACTGGTCCTAGGTCAGCTCGTCCCTCTCCTGTCCCCGGACCGCCCTCCACTACCTGTGTGCCGCACTCTCCAGCTAGTACGTGGCAAAGGCCACGTGGCACTCCACCGGGGGGCAAAGGGTGTCGAAGATCTTCTCCAGCTGCTCAAGCCAGTCCTCTGCCTCGGTCGGGTCCTCATCCCCCTTGAAGGAGGGGGGCTTCAGCTTTTGGAACTGTCCGAAAAACTCGAAGTGGCGCTGCAGTGGAGGTGCTGTTGCACCTCCAGGAGAAGGTGCCACGTGCACAGAAGTGTCGGAGGAAGCTGGGGGCAGCAGCGGCCCATCCCTTCCCCCGTGTCTAGCGCTGTGTGGTCCCACAGAGGCCTCCCCCTCTGCAGCCCCAGGAGGAGGCGCTCGGGGCGGTGGGTGGAGCTCCTCTCATACAATGTCCCGTATCAGTCGGGCGAGGTCCTGGGCCTGAATACCCGGGAGTGGTGGCTGGTCCACCGAGACGTCGATAACGGCACGCCCACCTCGCCGACCTCGTCCTCGGCCGCACCCGCAGCCAGTCTCGCCAGTCCCGCAATGAGGCATCTCCTACAAGGAGACGCAAAACAAACGAAATACATCAGTACGAAACAATACCTAACGAAAACGTCTAAGAGTTCATGTCAAAAGATATGTTGTGGTGGCTACTCTAGTTATAGACATGTGAATTGGTTATTTTCCAGTCAGTTGATTCACTTCTCGGGATGACCTTGCTCTGATACCATCTTGTAACGACCCGATTCCCGAGTCCCTACGAGACACGAGAACTGGATCGACTCGACTAATCCCAAGACCTGGTCGTCCAACGAGGAAGTAACCAAAAGAGCAGTAAAATAAACCACATTCAGCATGAATATAACTAACGGTAAGAAAATACAGCAGTACGGAAAGAAACCACTACAGTATATACCACCACAACAGTAGAACAACATTCATAACATAATATGAAACTGTAGGTAAAGAAAAGTACAGCGGTAACAAGAACTACTCACTACAGTTTAACCAAAAAGAGGTACAAGAGAACAGTGGTAACTCTACTGGACCCTACTCGGCCCAGCATCCTCTGCAGCCGCTGACCCTGGCTGCTCAACACCTGGTCCTGAAAGGTAACGAGTGTAACACGTCAGCAAAATGCTGAGTAGAGTGGCAACTAAAACAAAAGAAACAGTAGAGTGTACAGTAGCTATTATGTTCTGTTACTTTCTTTAATTACATCTTTCTATTGTCTCACAATTTATCTATTTCTCAGATCCTTCATTTGATCTCGAATGTTCCTCATGGGAACGATCTTGATTGCAGTCTTTTCCGAACAGTAGAAGTAGCATGTGGAGCTCCCCTGGCCGGGAGAGTCCCCCGTGGTGATCCTACTCTCAGTCAACCACCCCAGGGTCACGGACAGACGTAACGGTGACTATGGCACGCGCGATAAACGCATAGGTAGCTAACCCGCATTGGCACGTGGTCAGCCATTTCCGTTAACGGGTGCGCCCAAAGAACAGCACGGAACCAGTACAGGGCAGAGCCCTCTCAGTAATAGGGGTCCAACCCCTCCACAGTAACCAAACAGGGGCCTTGCCCCTCCACAGTCCACGCACCCTCGCCTGACTACCATGGTTTGCCTAGTGGGCCTAACAAGTCGATGTACGAGGCTAGCAGAACTCCTAGGCCCGTGGGGTAGCTAGTACCTCCCTACACTAGTAGCTTTCCTCGGTACTACGTACACGAGGGCCAGCAAGTCGGTACAAAGTGGCCAGTCCTAACCCCGGGTCCCTAGGGCGGCTGGCTCTGCTCTGCACTAAACAGGTACAGGTACTTCCTTTGGTACTACGTACCCAAGAGACAGCACACTACCACGTCTTTCTTTCTCAGTTCCATTCCTTTCTCTTTCCAGGAGTTCCACTCCTAATTCCCCATAGGGTTCCAGTTCTTTTAACTCAGCACATTCAGGTTTCACCTTCCTAGTTTCACATTCATACATCCCATATTCCAAGACATGCTCATTTATTCATAACAGGCAGCTGTTAAACCAATTTACAGGTAGCTATTATTTCCTTTACACATTTTCCAAAACTGCAGTACTCATATATTCCACTAGTTCTTCCCATCCTAGGATTCATGCCATACCCTAGCATCTATCATACAATCTAGTTTTCCAGCCCTAGGATCTGCCATTCATTCTAGTTTCTCATTCCTAGGATTCATGCAATGTCCTAGGTTCTATTTATGGTTCCATAATTAACAGATTATACCAATAAACTTAAAAGCCACTCTACCGGTTACAACAGGAGTACTGGGGGCGTGGTCGGGAATCCCGCGTGCCTCCGCAACCCCCAAGACTGCAACGGAACGGGGTCCTATCACAAGGATCAAACACAAGCAGTTTCTCAAAATAGTATAGAACTACTGTAGATGGGTAGGGGATGTAATTCCAAAAAGCACGCAACTCGAAACGTGGAAAACGGACTCCGAACGGGCCCTAAACGGGTCAAAAATGACGAAATAGTGCAAAATCAGACGTCTGGAACCTCTTCCAGACGTCTTAAAAAGTCGATCAGAGGTTACCTTTGCTCTGTGTGGTCTCTCAGACATCCAGAAGCCTGCGGGGGCGTTTGGCCTAGTTCCCAGACGTCCGATGGTCACCCCGGACATCTGGAAGTCGTTCCCGTCGTATGGCACTGCAGCCAAACGTCTGATTCGCATTGGATGCGAATCTCAGAACCTGCGCGTACCCATTTCCTCTCTCTCTTAGTACGGTCAGTCGAAGAAGAGGAAGAAAGATGAAATAACTCACCTTTCAGACGTCCTCCCCGCCATCTAGTTGTAAGCCCAGACGTCAGATTCTGGAGAAAATTCCAGAATCAGGGCGCGACTCGCCCTCCGCTCGCGACGCTCGGTCGCACCTCGACTCGTCCGCCTGCTGCTCGAGCCGCAGTAGGCCTCCCGCGTCACCCCGCATCCGCTGCTTCCCCCGCCGGCCGGCCCTAGTAGCCCTGGCGAGCTCGCCCTCATGGCTGAGCGCCTCTTCCCACGCGCAGCACCTCCTCCCACGGTCACCGCGGCTATCGCTACCGCCGCTCACTCGCGCTTGCTCTCGCGCACCGGCTGGAAGGAGAAGAGGAAAGGGGGCGAAGGTGACAGGAGTGAGGGGGAGGGCGTGGCATTTTAAGGCCGCGCGAGGAGGAGAGAGAGAGCGGGACAGAGGGCGTAGGAGGGAGAGGGAAAAATAGAGAGAGAGACGCATGCAGGTCTGCGTGCTCAGGCGCACAGACGAAACACCCGTGCCGAAAATAACCGAATCCCAGACTTCTGGATGGGGTTCCAGACGTCTGGTCAGACGTCTGGGACACTTCACAGACGTCTTAAAAATGTCTGAAGCCGCGCGTTCGTAACAGGCCGAACAGTGACCTGCAGGATTTTCTTGATCTCCCGATTTGACAGCTCAGCTAGACCATTAGTTTGGGGGTGGTAAGGAGTAGAGATTCGGTGAGACACCCCGTATTTGGTCATCAGTGACCTAAACTGAGCGTTTGTGAAATGGGTCCCCCCATCAGAGATTATAGCACGAGGAATCCCGAACCTTGAGAAAATGTTTTAATGAATGAATTTGAGAACGATTTTGTGTCACAGGTTCGGGTCGGTATGGCTTCGATCCATTTGGACACGTAGTCCACAGCCAGCAGAATGTATTCGAAACCATCCGAAATAGGAAAGGGGCCCATAAAATCAATTCCCCAAACATCAAAGATTTCGCATACGAGAATTGGCTATAAAGGCATCATGTCGCGATGGCTCATGTTGCCCAAAGTCTGGCATCAACTCCATGCCTTGCAGTGACTGTATGCGTCTTTGAACAGTGTGGGCCAATAAAAGCCGCACTGGAGGACTTGTGATGCGATTTTATGCCGGGAGAAATGAACCCACATGCTTGGTCATGGCAGAAAGAGAGAATATTGTTGATTTCCTCCTCCAGGACACATCTCCGGATGATTTGATCAGCACCTATGTGGAAAAGGTATGGGTCTTCCCAGATGTAATACTTGGCATTAGAGCGCAATTTGTCTTCCTTGGCCTTCGGCCAATCAGACGGGATCTGATGAGATGCCACGTAGTTTACTATATCAGCAAACCATGGAAGTCTAGTACCAATAGTCAGCAGGTGTTCATCAGGAAAATGCTCCATGATGGGTCCGGAAGGGTTGACAATCTCAGAAGGAAGACAGGACAAATGGTCGGCTACCATATTCTTCCTTCCCACCTTGTCGCGAATCTCGAGATCGAATCCCTGCAACAGCAAGATCCATCGGATTAGTCGGGGCTTCGCGTCCTTCTTGGCAAGGTGATGCCTTACAGCCGTGTGATCCGAGTAGATGATGACGTGGGAACCCAGGAGATATGATCGAAATTTTTCAAGGGCAAATACTATGGCTAGCAGCTCTTTCTCCGTAATCATGTAGTTACGCTGAGCCTCGTCAAGTGTCTTGCTAGCGTAGTAGATGACCACGGGTTTCCCGTCAACTTTCTGCCCCAGGACTACTCCTACAGTGAAATCAGATGCATCGCACATGATCTCAAAGGGTTGAGACCAGTCAGGGGATTGTTGGATAGGTGCCTGGGTGACTCGATCATGAAGGTTTTCAAAGGCTAGTGTGCATTCCTTGGAGATTTCAAAGGGTACATCCTTAGAGAGAAGAGAAGTCAAGGGGTGTGCGATTTTCGAGAAATCAGGAATGAAACGACGGTAAAAACCGGTGTGCCCCAGAAAAGAACGGATGTCCCTGATCAAGCTAGGCAGAGGAAGGCGAGAGATCAGATCAACCTTAGCTCAATCCACTTGGATGCCCTTCTCCGAAATTAAATGTCCCAGGATAATTCCCTCAGGTACCATGAAATGGCTCTTTTCCCAGGAAAGAACCAAATTTTCATCGATGCATCGCCTGAGTATTTGGACAAAGTGTTGGAGGCAATTGTCAAATGATGCTCCAAAAACTGAAAAGTCATCCATGAAGACTTCCAGATAGTCACCTACCATATCTGAGAATATGGCAAGCATGCACCGCTAAAAAGTAGCGGGTGCATTGCAGAGACCGAAAGGCATCCTTCGGAATGCGTACGTTCCGAAGGGGCAGGTGAACGTGGTCTTCTCTTGGTCCTTAGGATGGATTGCCACCTGGTTGTAACTGGAGTACCCGTCAAGAAAGCAGAAGAACATATTTCCCACTAGTTTCTCGAGAATCTGATCAATGAAGGGTAGTGGGAAATGATCCTTCTTCGTGGAGGAATTAAGTCAGCGGTAATCTATACAGACTCTCCACGAGTTGGCTAATCGGGTAGGAATGACTTCTCTGGTTTCAATTGTTATAGTGGTGAGTCCTGCCTTTTTAGGCACGACCTGAATTGGGCTCACCCAACGACTATCGAAGATCGGGTAAATGATCCCGGCATCTAACCACTTGATGATCTCCTTTTTCACGACCTCCTGCAGATTGGGGTTCAAGCGTCTCTGCATTTCACGAGAAGGTCGTATGCCCTCTTCTGAATAGATATGTTGAGTGCAATAAGAGGGACTTATTCCAGTCAGATCATCGAGAGTCCACTCGATGGCTCTGCGATGTTGCTGGAGGACAGCAATTAGACAGGATTCCTATTCGAGATTGAGGTTGGAATTAATAATCACAGGAAGGGTCAGATTAAAACCCAGAAAGATGTATTTCAAGTGAGCAGGAAGGGGCTTTAGTTCGAGGATGGGGTTATCAGCAGCGGCGGGTGGTTCAGAATAGACATGAGATTCAAGGGTAGGAGCTAATGGGTTGTACAAATCTAGATTTGACTCCTCTGTTTGTGGGTCAAGATCTTTCTGTAGTTGATGAGGTATAATCAGGTCATTCTGGAAGTGTGTTTCATCAACCAAAGCCCTAATATCACAAATCTGTTCGACGACACCTTAATTGATTCCTTGTTGGGCCTTAAATATATCAATTTTTAGGGTTTGATTCCCAAATTTGAGCCCTATTTAGCCCTCCTCACAGCTAATGTTGGCTCTAGTAGTAGCCAAGAAAGGTCTCCCTAGAATGATTGGTGTATCCTTAAGGTTCTCATGTGCGTCCATGTCTAAGACTATAAACTCTACAGGAAAGTAGAAATCCCGCACTCTCACAATAACATCCTCGAGAATCCCTTTTGGTGACTTTATAGATCGATCTGCTAATTGTAATATCACCTCAGTTGGTTTTAGCTCAGATTCTTCTAGATGGTTAAGTAAGGATGTGGGTATCAGATTTATGGAAGCACCCAAGTCTAGCAATGCTCTATCAAATTGGGTATCACCTATCTTGCAGGAAATCAGGGGAGTACCAGGATCTTTAGCCTTGGGTAGGAGTCTGCTTAGGATTACAGAGCTGGCTTGCTCTGACAGAATAATTGGACTCACACTCTTGGTTCGCGGCTTACGTTGGGGTGTACACACATTCTTTAAGAATCGTGCGTAAGCCAGTACATGGCGGATTGCATCCATCAAGGGGATGTTTATGTGGACCTACTCAAAGAGCTTGACCAGGTCCTCAAGTGCCACGGGCTTGGTACTCTTCTTTCCCTTGGTCAAGGCCTCGGGAAACGGAACCTTGGTTGGTTCTTCTAGGATAGGTCCAAGTCTTTGATCTGGGACAGGGATAGGAACATCCTGGATTACCGTCCTAGGCTTGGGATCACTACCAGGCTTGGAGTGGTTTGGATAAGGTGGATCTTGGGTTTCCTTACCACTATGGGTTGTCACGGAATTAAGTCCTGCCTAGTTTTGATTGGGATTAGGTAAGATGGGTTGCTGCTGATAGCTTGCAAAAGAAGTGGAAGCCTCCATCACGTCGAGTGAAGGAACAGAGGGGGCCTGATAAATCATATGGGCTTGGCCTAGGTTTGGGTTCATAACGCGCCGCTGTGTTGGCACGTTATTCGGGTTAGGAAGAGGTTGGGAAGGAAGAGTGCCTGGCTGGCGAGAATTTGCCATCTGGGCCAGTTGATTTCGAACCTATGTAAGCTCATCCTTGTGTTGTTTCTGGATAGCCGCATTCGTTCTTTGAATGTCAGCCAGAGTTTGAATGATAAGGGACATTTGATCCTGATTTGGCCCTGATGGATAAGTAGGGTTGGGCCGAGGCTGAGGCAGCTAGTAAGGACGAGGGGGTTGTGGGTGGGGCTGAAAGGGTGGTCTTTGGGTTTAGGAATTTCCCGCCCACTGAAAGTTGGGATGGTTTCGTCATCCAGGGTTATAGGTGTTGGAGAATGGGTCGCTCTGGATGGCGTTGAGGTCCTCGCAGGTCTGAGGAACCTCCAGAGAGTCAGAGAGAGGGGGAATGGAATTCCACGGGCTGGTATAGAAGGGATCGGATGACCCTCCGATCTGAGAATCAGATGATAGATATGGATCCATCCCAGGAGAAGATCGATGGAGAATGTTTTGGACAGTCTCCCGCGTGGAAGGAGGCTGTGCAAAAGAGCTATGCGCAGAGGTGGCACGCTGCAGGTGCTGAGTCAGCTCATCCACCTTCTTTTCAATGATTGAGACCTTGTCCAATCGACTGGCCATTAATTCCAGGTCGACTAATGCGGACAGGCCCTGCGTCTCATGTGCTCCCCTAAGATTCGTCGATGCACGGGTATTCGTCCTGTCGAATAATCCCATGGAGTCATTGTTGATGGAGTTCTCGCACATGTTTTCGAGAATCTCCCACACGGTGTCCTCATGTTGACCCATGATATTCCCTCCGCAGGTTGCATTGACGAAAATACGGATGTCTTCACGGAGTCCCTGATAAAAGGATTGGACTTGTTCCCATTTAGGAACTCCGTGATGGGGGCACTTTCTCATGAGATCCTGAAAGCGATCCCATGCCTCATGGAGAGGTTCCCCTGTTTGCTGAGTGAAGTGAGTAATCTGATGGCGCAAGGCATTGGTCCGACCAACGGGAAAGAACTTTTTCAAAAATTCGGACTGAAGTTCTTCCCAAGTGTTGATCGACCGGGTCTGGGTTTGATACCAATGAGCGGCCTTGTCCATAAGAGAGAAGGAGAACATCTTCATGACAAGAATATCCCGATTTTGTGCATCTGACCCAAAAGTTTGGGCCAGATGCTTTAGCTGCTTGATGTGCTGGAAGGGATCTTCGGAATTAAGCCCATGGAATTTAGGTATAGCATGAATCATATTGGGCTTCAATTTGGAATCAGGTCCTCCAGTTGGGATTCTGACTCGAGGCTCAATGGCCACCGCAGCAGGATTATAATGGTCCCGCATCATAGGACGCAGGGTGGGTGCACAAAGTTTTGGAAGAGGTCATTGAGTCGCTGGAGCTGGTGCTCCAGATTGTTTTCTTCCTCAACTGGCTGAGCCATGATAGGGGAAGAAGAAGAGCCTGGTTCAGAATCAGATGAGAGAATAATGGGGTGGGGTTGTTGCGCAAACACGGGCGTTGAGGCTTGGTCTTGACGAGAGTGAATTCCTAAAGGAGGTCTTAAGGGTGGTCTTAAGGACCTCCTACCGTACATTCCCTGTTGGAATAGATGAGTTTAGAAGGTGCTGGACCTAATCGAGACACCCAAAAATTGTTGGGTGACTATAAAGGTGCGGGGCAGATGGACCCATTGATAAAAAATACCGTCCACCTGAGAATTACCTGGGTAGCCAGAGAGGGTGAGTCCCGCGAAGACCCCTACACGGTAGAGCATCCCCACGGGTTACAGGGTTTCCCCCACCCGACCTCTCTTGTCACTGCGGTTCCAGGTAGACCAAAATGGGGATCTTGACCTCTTAAGTCTACCTCTTTTACTTTAAGATCAAGGTGCTTAAGGTTCCACTTGAACTCTTAGGTATTTTGAGTGAAAAAGTGACCTAATTTTAAGGTTGGTTGACCCAAGGGGTCAACTTCACCTCTTGCTTCCTTTGAAAACTTATTAGGTCTTGTCTTTTGGGGTTCAAGTGTTTAGAGAGCCAACTGTTTTGGGTTTCTCTTGTATAGCTCTTTTTCAAACAAGGTTTAGGCACACCTCTTTTTGGGAAGATCTTTTCTTTGTTAATAGAAGGTGTGTCTCTAGAAACCCTAGATTTTCAATCCTTGGATTGCCTCTAGTTGGTCCATTTTAGTTGCCTCAAAATTTTAGTATCTAGGGCTCAATTAAGAAGGTTTTAGCCCTAGTTACCTTAGTTGGATGAACAGTTAACCATGTGTTGAAATAGGCAACTTTGATGAATTACTATGTATAACACAGGTAGCCCTAAGTTGATTCTTCTTTTGTTCCTTTTTCAGATTTTAAGGGAGTTAAGAAAGGGCTAATGAAGATTACCTGTTTGTTGGAGTGTTTGTTGTGCGGCTGCTCTTCTTTCCTGTTCCTATGCCTGCACAAGAGAGAAAAAGATTAGCAATTGTTTAAAAGAATTTCAAAGCTTCTAGAATAGCCGTTGCTCCCCGGCAACGGCGCCAAGAAAATGGTGGGGTTTTCGCAACCACGGCTAGTCTTGTTTGTTTTAATGCTTATTACAGTAATATCGTTGTGGTATAAAATAAGACAGCTACGGTTGTCGTTACCATTATAATTTTACTCGAAAATAGTTTCCCGAGGTCGAACTCAGGGTGCTACTGGAATTCTAGAAATATAATGTTTCTTTATTACAAAAATAAGAGAGAGAGAGAGAGGGAGAAATAGATTTCTGCCTTTTGGCTTTTTCTTCTTATCTTCTTTCTCTCTTTGCTTGTCTTCTTCTCTTCTTTCTCTTTTCTTCTTTACGAGCCTTTTTCCTTGGTCTCCTGGTTGTCTTCAGTTCGTCTGCTTGTCTTCCATTTCCTTTCTTCAGTTCTTCTTCTTCTTCTTTTCTTTATCTTCTTTCTTTCTTCTTCTGCGGAACCTTTTCTTTTCTTTTTCTTCTTCTCTGCTTTATCCCCTCTGAGGCTTTATCCGTCGTCTAATATCCAATCAGACGACTTAAATGGCGATCTGCTACAGTGCTTCCCCTTTCTTTTCTTCCTTTGCTGCTCTTTCTTCTCTTCTTATTCTTCTTCTTCTTCCTACTTCTGCTTCCTTGGTCTTCTGCCTTGCTCAGCTGCACGGCTTCTTCAGAGCTTCTTCTGCTCTTCTTCTTCTTCTTCGTTCTGCGGCCAAGTGGTAAACCTTCTTCCTTCGCACCCTGTTCCTGCACGAGGCACAGCAAAACCTAGCCCTTCCCTCTACCCGCACGTCTCTCTCTCTGTAAATCGCTCATAGGAAGCTCTCCCAGAGCCGGGTTATCAGGTTGGGTAGCGTACCCGTGACCAGGCGCACCGACGTGGGTGGTGCGCGAGGAGTGCAGGGTAAACGGGTCGGCTAGGTCCGTGTGGCGTGGGTCGCGGACGAGGCAGGCGAGTGGGCTAGGTGACCTCACCCCGTGTTCTGAGTCGCTTAAGTGAAAACACAAAATCAACTTAAATGGGTGCGGCGCCTCGAAATCCAACGATGTGGGACTAAACTTTGTCCCTCGCATGCGTGCGCCCGCAGGACGGACGTGACCTGGCCTCAGCAGCAACACCCTCATTTCACTTCGCAGACCCACTCCTTGCCTTCGCCCAAGTCCCTCCAGTTCGCCTCAGCTGGAATCCTGCTGCTTTAGAGCCTGGAGCTCGCTTGGAAGCTCCTCGCCTTGTCGCCAATGGCGGCCGGGGCTGAAGATCTGCCGAACACAAACAGGGCCTCTCGGCCTAATCAGACCACAGGGGGACCTTCATCGTTGCACGGCAAAGGTAATGCAGGGTATAGCAGGTTGCGGGGCGGTGCCTGGTGGTAGCCCTTGGTCAGACTGCAACCGAAAAAATGGATTTGATCGGGGGAGTGTTGTGGAGGTGTGGAGTGGCAGTGGAGGGGAGGGGGGTGTCGGGTGAGGTGAGGTGGAGCTTTTGGGGTAGGTGGCGAGTTGTGTGGAGTGGTGGATTGACCGGGGCAACTCGCCGGAGAGTGACCGGAGATGGAGAAGGTGAGGGCAGTCAGGCGCAGTCAAGGGGTAATTGAGCGAATTAAGTTGGGGAAAAGAAAGAGGGGAGGTAGGGAAATAACTATTACTTACCTATAGGGACGAAGGGGGCCGGAGTAGGGCGGCAGTCGTACCGACTGTCGCCGAAGAAGAAACACCCAGAGGGGGAGAGCGGCGGCGAGGAAGAGAGCAGGAGGGCGTGCGCTGGGTACGGTGCGATGTGGGTAGATCAGGCGAAGGTGGCTCTACTGCTGGTATTGCGGCAGAGCGACGAGACAGAGGAGGAGGGGCCGCCAGAGCTGGTGGGTTTCTATCGGAGTGGGAAGAGAGGAAGGGTTAGGGTTTTCTCTGTCAGGACCAAGCTGGGAGAATCGGCTGCCGACGCTGGCCTTTATAAAGGCGGTGGCGGAGGGGTGGGCGCAGGGATGGGCGCAGGGAGGCGACGTGCCTCCCTCACTGGAGAATGGCCGGAAGTGTGACCCATACCTTCCGTGCATTCGCACGGAAGGTGTGGGCGTCGACAGATGGCATGGCGGTGTCCCTGAGACAGTAGACGTCGCAGGGAACACCGGGTTCAATCTGCAAGACACCTCCCTCACCCTGCACGGTGCCATGCTCCGCGCAAAGTTGCCGGAGCATGGCGCTGCGCAGAGACTTGCAGGAGGGACTTGAATGCAAAGAACGACGAAGAAACTAGGGGCCAAAATGCAAGGGTTTCGAAAGTTGAGGGTCAAAAAGTAATAGATGAGGACCAAATTGCAAAGTCGGTCAAGAAGGTTTCTTCTTAGGCTCAAGCTTTTGTGCATGACTAAATTGGACCTAAGGATTTTAATGGTGAATTTTATTTCTAGGTCAGACCTTGTTTGACCAACCAATTTATGTAAAAACTCAAATTAAATCATTATGTGGGCATGGTTCTCAATGTAGGTCAAAATGGGTTTCCAAGGCCAAATTGAAGGTTCTAAACCCTAGAGATTATTTTTCTATGAATTTTAAAGGGTTTAGTAGATTTTTACCCTGCCTCGAACCTCGTGAATTGAAGTGGGTTTGTTTTAGGGTTACAAAATGTCATTTAATTCCTTGGAGTTGTTGTAGCCCTTATTGGATTAGATCATCCCACTTTCCTTCTTATTAGGTTAGTTTGACCTATGTTTGGACCCTAAGTTACCCTGTTTGTAGATTGTTCTGGTGAAATTGCATTTTTACCCCTTATGACTTATTTTCTTCTTAAACTCAGAATTCTCTGAGTCAAGCCTTTCTTTGAGTTATGTAGGTGCTTTTTCTCACATATCTAGGTTAGATTGTGCTAGTTAGGGTTCATGATGCGGTTCTCATCACCCCCCTTCCCGATCAGTTCCCTCCCTCCGAGAACTCTAGAAACCAGTTAGGTAGTTATAAGGTCTATTTAAGGAGCATTAAGGATGCTCGCCCAAGCAGATGGGGTAGCTTGGGCTTCGTACAACTCCTAAATCAAAGGGGTTATAAAACCTTAAATTAATCAAAAACGAATCCAACTCATATACATATAATGTTACATGCATGCATGCGCACATGTGTATCAAGTAGTATAAGAATACGTGATTCACTCTTTCCATTACGTTCTTCTCATGTTGCCTAACTAGAGCATCAGAAAAATACTCTCTAGTTTTGGTACCTTCAATTTGACCATCAGAACTCGTCTTTACCCAAAATAGAATCTCAGACAGACATTTGCTCTAATTTGGGTTTTCACATAAATTACCTAGTAAAATAAGGTAAAAACCAAAATCCAACTTCACCGTTGGAATCCTTAGGTCTAAATTAGGTTTGTACCAAAATTTAGGCTCAATCTGAGATTGTCTTGACCTAGTTTGCATCTTGGTCCTATCTGATCACACATATGCCCTTAACTTTCAAAATTCTTATAAAATGGCCCCAAACTTTGTCATCATTTTCACAAATAGGTCCCTACCACCATTAATCCTATTCCTACAAACTCCGGAGACCTAAAATAGTCAAGTCCTCCTTGATTCCTTGACGAATCCCTCTCAAATTTGAAAGGAAAGTTTGTCAAGGAATTCCCTTCCTTTCGGGCCAATTCCCACACCATAAAACCTTCTAAATCTCTCATGCATACACAAGAGAGATTAGGGTATCCTAAAAATCCCATCTATAGTGAAGCTTTCCAATCTTGGGAAGCTTGCTTCCCAAGCTTAAAACTACCTCTAAAGGCCTATAAAATGACCTCCAGATCAGGTCGTTCTTCCCACGCTTCAATTCGGCCTTCAACATCTCCAATTCCTTTCCTCTTTCTTGGCCGAATTGCTCCTCGACATCTGGCGATTCTCCCTACCTCCATTCATATGCCATTCGCAATACAGGTGGTGGAGCTATCTTCCTTATCTTCTTCCACGTCAAGCAGTACCCGCTGATGCCCCTTTCGCCGTCTTCCTCGTAGTTTCCTACCCACCAGAGTAGCTTCCTTCTCCGGCACTGGCCCTACCACAATGGGCGCCATCTCCGCTCCCCATCATCCGCTACCTCTCTCAACTAACTCAGCTTCCCCTCATCGCAACAGTAACTCCAACACTCCACTTCGACCCCATGCACAGCTGTCCGTGACTCCATCTTCCATCTCTCCGACATACCTCCGACGAGCACTAGCAGCTTCCACACACTGCCAAGCCAGCCGCTCCCACACTCCACACCTCCGCTTCAACCTCAAGGGCAAAAGCCCTAACTTTGTTAGGATGATTGCCCTTCGAATGCCCTGCCGAACAAACCCACAGCCAGCCACCCTCTGCGAGGTTGACATACCTCATCACACACGTAGACGCCACACAACCACCACCGTTTCTTTCGTCGTAGTCTGACGAAGCCTCTAAGCTTTTTTGACAAGGCCATTAGGCCTTATTTGTGATTTTCGGTACCAGCCCCCTCCACCATTAAAGCCAAGCTTCGAGCAAGCTCAAAGCTTGCTTCCCAGCCTACAGCTCCAGGTCTTCGATCCCAGGAAGAATAGAATCCTTCCAGGAACATAACCTATGGGTCAATTTGAGCCGTTGACCGCTCCTTGCATGTGAATTGGATGAAAGCTTCAGTAGCTATGCATGTGAAGAAGGGGACTGATGATAGTCCCACATCATGTGTTTTGGAGCAGTTGCAGTAACATAAATTGATTTTGTGATAGAGGCTTATCGCCTGAGACACAAGGGGTGAGGTCTCTCACACCCCTTATTCTCCTCATCCATTACACACCCCCGTGGACCTAGTGCAAACCCGATTACCTGCCTAAGCCTTGTACACTCCTCGGCTGTGACCTACGCTCACAACCCTGGACCCAGGTGCGCTCTAGGTCTGATTACCTGTATACCCGGTACTGTTGAAAGCTCTAGGAGAGCGTGACCTAAGAAGAGAAAGAGAGGAGTGCTTGTGCGAGGTAGGGGAGGGATGTGCTCTCTGGAGATGGCTAACACTTAGCCAAATTTGAGGATCCTTCCCCCTCTGTGTGAAAAAGAAAAGTAGAGGAAAAGAAGAAGAGGAAGAAAGATGACAAAGCCGAAGAAGAGAAGCAAAAGGGTCTATGAAGAAGAAGAAGAGCAGAAGAAGAAGGAGAGAGAAGGCAGAGAAAGAAAGAAGAAAAGGAGGAGAAGGTAAAGAGTAGTGAAAGAAGAGAAGCGAAAGAGGAATAGAAGTAAAGAAGAATAGAAGAAGAGCCATAGAGGAGAAGAAGAGACAGAATCGAAGAATAAATCAAAGAAAGAAGACGAAGCAAAGCACTGTTCATCAGACATTTAAGACATCCAATTATTCAATCAGATGGCTGACTTGAGTTTATTTCATACATATTGAGTTCCACTTGCTATTATTGTAGGGAGTAATTGGTGATTCAAATCACCGTTTTACTCCATTCTTTTTGCAATCTAACACTTGATATTATTACTATATTATTTTGAATCAATTTTTGATAATAATTTCTTATCTCTATTGTTTAAATTACAATCTTGAGAATTGAATTCCTATTTGCTCAGAGCGAACGACCTCGGACTTTTCGAGTATAAATTTTATCTATTTTTCACGAGATTTCGACTATACTGCAATGTAATGATTTAGAACATCAATCTCAAGCAGCTAACAGATGGGAACACAATCATGAGCCATAACTAGATCAATTTGGTTTGATAAAGTTGATAAAAGCTCCTACATAACGTCAAGGGGTCCTAAGTGCTTGATATTCTATTTTGAAAGAAAAGATGAAAATAGGATTATTTATGTAATTTTACCAACTTATCACAAATACAGAATAACCACGGGGTATATCAGAGGTCTATTAAAGGTCATTTAGTCATTAATGTCTAATAAGTGGGTTTATGCAGACAAAAATGAGTTTTCACTCATTTCAAGAATGATGGACATCTAAAACCCTAAAAACAGACCTGCTTAATTAACTGAGGTTCTGGTATGGGTAAAATTCATCTAAACCCTCTAAAAATCATAGAAAAATATTCTCTAGGGTTTGGCATCCTTGATTTGACCATCTAAACTCATTTTGACCTGAAATAGAGTCTCAAACAGATAGTTACCCTAATTTTAGTTTCTGTGCAATTTACCTAGTCAAACTTGATCAAAACCTAAATTCAAATTCACCATCAGATTCCTTGGGACCAAGTTAGGTTTGTACCAAAATTTGGGCCCAATCAGAGATCACCTTGACCTAGTTTGCAATCCAGTCCAGATAGACTCTTTTGTTCACACAATGGCCCTTAACTTTTCAAATTTTTTACAAAAAGGTCCCTAACTTTTTCATTATCTTCACATTTAGTTCCCTACTGCCATTGGTGTGAGCACACCAAGCTCCATTGAGATTCGAGCAAAGATTTCTCACTCGATTCTCAACCAAACTCTCCCAAAATTGAAAGGAAGATTCTTTGAGGAATTCCCTTCCAATTAAACCTGGCCATGAATCCTGATTCACTTCCAATCTTCCATGTGAATGCATGGAAGATGTGGGTATCAAGTTTGTGTGAACATTTTGAGCTTCGAAAGCTTATTTTCAAGCTTGGAGGCCCTCTTTTTTGTCCTATAAAAGGATCAAGGGCAAGAACTCTTGCTCCTTAGCAAATTTTGGTCAGAGAAAACCTTTTCTCTTCCCTCTCCGGCCACCTCTGCAGTTTGCTCCGACAACCTCTCTTTGACCTGCTCATCCGCACCTTCAACCATCAAATTGGAGGTGCCACCATCTTCCTTTCATCCTCGCGCACCTCTCCAGTCAAAGGGAGGGCGTTCCTGTGCCTCAATCGCCATCGCAGCTTCGTCATCCCTACCATCTTCTCTAGCTCCAATCAACCACAACCGGAGCCCTATGCCTATCTCCTCCTCTCCTAAGACCCTCTACATCTTTCTCTTTCCCTCTACTTCTCTTCCCCACACTTACAACATACGCACGACTGCCAATCACTTATCTCCCCCTCCATCTTCTCCACCTCAACCAAAACTCCGACGAGTTCACCCGCACTCCATAGACCACCATTCGCCTCGCCACAACTCCCAAAAGCTCTGCTGTTCCACCAAGAGCAAAACCCATCTTCTATTTCACCTATCTACCCACAAAATCGCTCCATTGAACTCCACCTCTTTCGCACACCTTCTTCGACTCCATCAGCCCTCCATATGCACGCATTCATCGCACAACCACTACCGACGCACTTGTCTTCCCACAGTGGCCCTTCTGAGCCTATCTGACAAGGCTGAGAGGCTGTGCTTTCCTTTTCAGGTGTTCATAAGATGCCCACCACTGCAACCTTTTTCTCCGACCTCCACTGCAGTACTCCGATTGTGTTCTTCATTGCCATCACCTCAAGGTGCTGCTGGTTATCTCCAGGAGTTTTCCTAGGCATCCAATTGCGGCCACCAATGTCATCCTCTGCCTCAATTGAAAGCTAAACCTGTTGCCGCTACACATGCGACGAAGGTAGATGGGATAGTCCCACATCGTGGAACATAGAAGCGAGCGGAGCATACAAATTGAATTTGTGTTTATAGCCATTTGACTCAGCATGCACATGGGGTGAGCTCATGCATGGGCTTATGCACTCCCTCACCCGCAGTTCATGCCACACAAATCTAGGCCTTGGTTTGTTTACCCAGTTACTTGGGTCTGGTCTAGTTTGCCCGACCCTGAGAGAGAAAGAAGTGAAAGAAAGAGAGGAAAGGGGGGTTTCTTGCCCTCTGCTGGTCTCTACACTTAGCGAAATTCGAGTGGCCATCGCCTTTGTTGGTGTTGTGCTGTGTATGTGCCTCTCCTTTGATGCTTGAAGGAAAAGAGAGTCCTTTTCCTTTGTTGCTGGTTCTAAGTCACTGTTGCATTATTGAGACACTTAAGTTGACGTGGAAATTATGTGGTTGATACTGTAGCATTATTTAAGTATATTGTTAATAGGGTAAATTGGTGGTTTAAATCACCATTTTGCCGTAACCTTTTTGGTACATGGATTCTGGCTCTTCCATTTATATCATTTGCACTTAAAATTTCTATTACATTGTTATATTGTGCTTAGAATTGCAATCTTGAGTACTAAATTGCTTATTGCTCCCTGTTTTTGACCTTGAACTTTTCTAAGTTATAAATTTAAGTGTTTAATGCGATCTTGTCCTATACTATAACGCAATCTTAAAGATTGACGATTTCGCATTGACAACTAGGCCAAGATGGACTCTAATTGGGCCTAAATTTTGGCCTTAATATAATTTGGACCCAAGGAATCTAATGGCAAACTTGGATTTGGGTTTTGACCATGTTTGACTTTGCAATTTGCACAGAAGCCTAAATCAAGGTAAAATCCCACCTAAAAGTCTATTCTGAATCAAAATAAGTTTAGATGGTTAAACCAAGGGTACCAAACCTTTTATAATATTTTTCTATGAATCTTAGGAGGTTTAGATGAATTTTATCCTAACCATAACCTCTTCAATCCAAGTGGGGTTGATTAGGGTTTTGTGTACTATTTTGGTTCTTGAAATACGTGAAAACCTATTTTTGTTAGCGTGGGCTCATCTTTTCATCTTTTATGCTTAATTGACCTCTAATTAACCCCTAGGTGACCTCGTGATTACTCTACATTCATGATGTAATGTTAAAACAATAGAATTAACCTTGTTTTATTATTTTCCCCTCAAAACAGATCTGAGTGGAAGTACTATCCTCAGGTGACCATTTAGGAGCATTTATTTCTTGATTCTGACAAATTCAAGTTAGTTATAGTGAATGTTGGTGTTTCCATCATACCCCCATGCCTAACTTTTGCTAGTCCCTAGTAAAATCTCATGGAAAGAATTAGATTTCTAGACCATGTTTCTGATACTCAGATGCTTGATTGTGCCACTTCTCTAGAAATGAGATCAGAATACCAACAATAGGCCTAGAGGTACTCAAGTACCAACCAAGATCTAGACCTGACCAGCTTCATCCTTGGGTCTGCCGCAAAGTTTTCTAAGGCCCACAAAAACTACCCAGAGGTTCGTTGACCCCAACTGTTAAAACTCCTGTGCATATTTTTAGCACATCTAGGATCAGTTTGCTAGTACATTTTAATAAGATAGAGAGGTAGAGATTTTTTTCTTATTTTAAGTGTTTTCTCTCTTTTCTTTTTATATTCCCATAAATCCATCATCAAATTCGACCTAAACACGGTGTGTATCAAATTCCTTGTCCCCACATCAATCCTCAAAGGTTCTCTAGCTTACGATGCTTCGAGATAACATCACCCATGGTAACCCCCAGAACCCTAGCTTTTGACACTTCGAAATAGTGCTACCCGTGGCATTCTATAGCTGAATTCAGGCCCTGGTAGTTGACATTTCAGGGTAATCCCACCCATGGCACCTGAACTAGCACAAGGTGCTTACATGCCCTCAATAGGATATTTAGATATCCTAGGAGACAAGCAACAAGGAGACGATATGCTATTACACATCTTCAAGGGGAGCATTTTTTTTCATTTCACCTCTCCGCACTAGGAACTCATCCAATCAACTTGTGTCCTTGAGCCGCTCCTAAGCTAAATCTTTGGGATGAAATTTTCAGATTAGAATACTTTTGGCATTATTTCTTCGTTAAGTGCACTGAACCAAACTGGTGTTTGGATTTTGGGTGCTTACGTTACCAAGTCCCACAAACTAAAGGGCAAGCAATGGAGCCGAATAATCTCTAAACCTTAGACTTAATACATCAACTTCACACTTTCCTCAACCTCTTGAGGACTAATCTAGATCTTAACGAATATGTGAGTGTTTAAATCCTAAAATAGGCCCAAGAGGCCTAAAGTCAGTACTCTTACTTATTTCCTTTCCTCTAGCATTTTAGGTCTTAATCCTTATTTTGATTTGGTCAAGAACTTAAGTAAATCTCATAGTCAATTGCTTGACTATTGATTTTGTCATTAATTTTACTCCTTTTGGCATTTGTGTTTCCTCCTCAAGAATGATTTTTCAATCAATTCTCAAAATTTTCCTCCCCTTTCTCCTTTTTTTTTCCTGTATATGCGTTTTTTTGTGAGAACCCCTCAAAGAGTTGAATTTCCATTTGTTTTGCACTTTAACATGCCCCCATGCCTAAGTTTTACAATGTCCTCATTGTAAACCAGGTGGGTACGAATTCAGCTTGGTTCAAGGATTATAACAGAGTCAAAGGGTTGGTGAATGGGTTGGGATAATTTTTTCGGACAATTTCTAGCTTTGATACAAGTATCAAAGGTGGAGTCGACTATTCTAAAGTTGAATCCTAAAGTGCAATAAGAGTGTAGCTCAGAAAGGTGGTCAGAAAGGTCTCAGGTTTTTGGAATGATGGGTTGCCTCCCATTAAGTGCTAAATTCAATGCCTTCAGCTGAGTAGAAGGTGGTCAAGGAGAAGGGGTGGTCAGATTGGAGGAATTTTTTGAACAAACACCTTGATCAGTAGTCTGGTTGGTCCAACCAAGTGCTTGTTCAAATCAATAGGCTGATGATGCAAACCAAACCAAATTATTCTAGTGGGTTGATGGATGTGAATCAATAAGTGTAAAGCCCACCATATGCTTTGTGGCTCGAATAGATGTGGAAATACGAATCTAGGGTTTGGTTGAATCGACTCAGCCTGATCAGAGTAGGGGTCCTCAAATGATAATGGATCTGTGGAAGACGTAGGAACCCTATTGATGGGATCAGAGAAGGGTAAGATGTGATTGTTGGTCTGATCAGTGTTCAATTCCTGATCGAATTGCGGTGGTGAATCATATACAATCAGATTAGAAAGAGGTGAGTTAGAGTAGAAATTGATTCCAGTGGCAGGTCAGGGTTGGGATAGTGTTTTGAAAGGCTGTGTATGAGATGTGGCTTCTTCGTGCTCTAAATCATCAGCCTTGGAATCATAATCAAAGAATGGATCATGGATACTGAGGTCGTAAACTGGCTCGTAATCATTTGAAAATAATGGTTCTCCGGAATCAGAGTATGATTCGAAATTATCGGAGAATTTGTGATAATCAACTTCTAAACCTGATTCAAGGTTGAGATTTCCACTACTGAATAAATCGTGATGCATGGAATTGTCAACCTAACTTTAGTCTAACCTAGTCTCAGATTCCAAGCTCAAATAGGTGTCCTGATTAGGCATAGGCTCAAATTCTGGGCACCTAGGGTAGATCCATTCAAATCACAACTCTTCAAACTCCTTTGTTTCTATATCGTAAATTGGTGTGACTTCTGAAAAATCAATTTATTCTTCAAAGTAGTCCAAAGAGATATAATCATCAAATATAGGCCTAGAATCATAATTTAGATCTAAAATTTGATTCTCATCACATTGGTCCTCATGATCATCCCAAATAGGCTCAGATCTAGATTCTAGATCAGGGGTATGAATTGGGTTACTAGAATCTGGACTTGGGTCTACTGGGATATCAGAATCACTCTCAAGGACTACCTTAATCGGATAAGGTGCAGAAGTTACATCCTCAATCAATTCCAAGTCAAGCTCATCACAGGTGTTTGAAAAATCAAGGCATGACGTACCAATTTCACAACTCTCTATGACTGGTTCATAATCGGGAACACCTGCAACTGGATCCACCCAACCCATACTATGATCGGGTTCTTCATTCTATAAAAAATCATAATTCGGTTCCATTTTGGTTGGGGGTCTATAACAATGACTTCCATTTTCAAGCCTGGGCTCTAAGAAATCACATTGATCCTCAACATGGCTCCAAGATGTCTCATCAATTTCTGAGTGGTGATATGGGTATTTCTTATCAATGGTTTGTTGTAACATATTTAGCATATACCTATGTTTTTCAATGAGACCCTGGTGTATTTCCCAAAGTGATGGATTTGACAAACATTGTATATACATAGTATTATGTAGTCTCCACAATTCACTATATTCTAGCAAAAGAGCATCTTGGGTTGAACCATGTATCATTTGTGTAAACATTATTCTAGCACGGTTCAAAATCATGGTTGTTGTTTCTGGCACATTAACCTGAATGTTCTTAAGGGCAACTTCGATCATTTTCTCTTTGATGCTCATGCGGGATTTAGGTTTCTTAAACCATTTTCCTATGTTGTCAGGTTGCATTTCCAAATCAAGTGGTGGATCAAAATGCAAAGTCAAATTCAGGTCCAGATTGAATTGATTAGATTAGATCAGATTTTTCCCAACGAAGATCAACTCTAATGGAGGCCTCTAAGTCAAACCAAGGGACCTTTTCTGTGTTTGTGCACTATAAAATAGATGAGGGACTAGATGTGTATAGGATCTAATCAAGGCACCTAGAAATTTTTGGATGACTAAGGCTGTTTCGAGGTAGTTGATACCTCTAGATTGGAAATCCACACACTCGAGAATTACTTGGGTAGCCAAGAAGGGAGTGTCCCACAAACACCCCTACACGGTAGAGCATCCCCAAGGTTTATAGGGTTTCCCCCACCCAACCTTCCTTGTCACTAAGATTACCAGTAGACCAGAATGTATGAATTTAGACCTTAAGTCTACCAATTTTAGCCCTAATTTGTGCCTTGAATTTCACTTGATTAGTAGTTGATTCAATTCGTGACCTAATTTGTATGTTGGTTGGTCCACAAGGTGAATCAACTTCACTTGACCTACCCTAAGGTTGAGGATGAAATTTGGGTCAAGACCCAAATCACCCTGAATTGATTCTCTGGTTAATAGGTCTCAACTTTTAGAGTTCAAGTGAATTTAGAGCCTTGATTTTAGTGTTTACTTGAATAGATTAGTTCAATCAAGGGCTTGAGTGGCACATAAATGCGAGAAGATTAGTTTCCTTTATTGCTGGCAAGTGTGTACTAACACTTCAAAACCCTAATGTTGAAATCCTAATTGGCTTTATTTCAAGTCCAACTTGATTTCAATTGTAACACCTTGGACTCAAACAAGAAAGTGAGCAGTTCAAGATGTTGTGAAATTTAGCATAAATCCCTAATTGGTGCAAGAAATCAGGATAGGGAATCTCTAATCAAATCTCCTCAACTTCAATCAGATTTTAATTTCACAAATCATGAAACAAATTGCCTTTAAATGATATTACTAGGAAAATAAGGCAAGTGGATCCTAATTCATTTTGTTTCATTTTTCTCTTCCCAAGATTAGGCAATGGTTAGGGATGAAGAGAAATGTTACCTACCCTTGGAGTGGCTAATTTCACGGAAGATTTTCTCATGATGTACCTCACAATAACACAACAAAGCAGATATGGCAAGTTAGTAATCAGCATAATCAAATATGACTAGTGGTGAATTGTGCATTCCTCCCTGGCAACGGCGCCAAAATGTTCCATCGTTTCATCGTATTTAGTAAAATGTGTCGTAGTATAGTGACGAAAATCAATACAGCATTTAAATTTGCAAGTGCTAGAAAACAAGAATGAGTACGAGGTTGTTCGCAAGAAGCAATTTATGCAAGTCAATTCACTAATCACAACATCAAGAATAATATGCAATTGAAATCAAAATGATAGACATATCAGAAGATTATCTCAAAATGTCAGGTATCAGTTTGCAAAAAGAATAGGTTAAAAATGGTGGTTTGAGCCACCAAATTTAACCCTATAATTAAACTCTAAATATCTCAAATAATTCAACAATATCCTTAATCAAATATATTCGCAGTAATATCAGAACCAATGCATAGAGTGACTAATCAATTGACAGAACAAAGGCACAAATGCCTTACCCTCAAGGCCTCAAAGAAGCTAACGCACAACACAGCAGCACATAGAGGCAAAAGAACCCCTCAGGTACAAGGCACAAGGGCCTCGCAATGGCCAAGTATCAATGAGGGAGGGGGCATGAATCTCAAGACCACAGAAGTGCAAAAACCCCCATCTTCTCTCTTAGATTCTTTCTCTTCAGACTCAAGTCGTACCTGGGCAACCGAGTAAACGGATCCAGCCTAGACCTGTAGGCGTGATCGTGAGCAAGGGTGCATGAGTGATCGCGTGTGAAGTGCATGTTTGGGGCATACGTGGGGGACCTCACCCATCGTGTGTTTGAGGCAATAAGCCTCAGGCATGAAATCCTCTTATTTGCCTTTGTGCGCCTCTACGTCGCCATTATGGGACTAAAGCCCCACTTCCTTCGTGAGTAGGTATAGCTGCAAGGCTTCGATGAATTCAGCTGCTATAGCTGATCCCTGCTCCAGCTGAGAGTGGAGTTGTCTTCGCGTGCAGGTTTCGTGCTACCTAGAGAGTGATTGGAGGCTATTGACTACTAGAGCACTACAAGTGAAAACAACAGAAGGTGGTTGTCCAGCGAGACCTGCAAATCAACAAAATGGCCTCTTGGCCTAGTCAGAAGTGCCCAACAGCCTCGCCATGTGAAGGCGAATGTGGGGGTGGTGTCTGAAGGACGTGCGGTGGTCGGAGGATGCGTGTGGCGATCAAAGAAGATGAGCAGAGGAGGTGGTGTTCAATAGGGTGTTTGGGTGGTGTTGAGGCAAAATCTATTGAGTGCTTTTGAAGGTGGAGTGAAGGTGGAGCTTTCGGGAGCCGTCATGGGTGGATTTGTGATCTGTGGTAGTCGCATGGCTTTGCTGGAGCTTCACTAGCACTAAGGAAGACAGAGGGGAAAGCTGCGGTATGTCGGTTGAATTGAGAAGGAAAGGGGTTGAATTGAATCTAGGGTAAGAGAGAGAGTGAGAGGTCTTTTCTATTGGATGAAGTGGTGATAGTCTCACGCCGGCATGTCTTACTGGTGGCGAGGAAGATGAATCCTCTGGCGAGTGAGAGGGCGACAAGGAGAGGGGTAAAAAGCCTCCATGTTGGTCAATGAGAGGTGGAAGAAGGAGAGGAAGGTCATGGCCTAGACAATTTAGCCATTGGCCAGCAGAAGGATGATGGGGGAAAGAGGTTGCTGGTGCTGCGGCGAAGGTGGCTGGTGGAGGGAATAAAATAGGGTAATTGGCTAGGAACCAAGCTCGAATTGATCCTGGGAGCTTGGGTAGCTTATATAGGTGTCGATCAGGGCTTAATTCACCCTAAATTGGTGTGAATTCCCGACAAAAACTGTGAGGAACTCCCATTAATTTCATGGGTTCACTGGCAATGTAAGGTTGGTTTTAGTCCTTGAGAGATGGATCTTCGTGTAAGGCATTCTTTAATCAACTATCCCTCCAAAATTGGAGTGATTTGGTTGATAAATCAAGGAGATTTCTTGGATTTAGCTTTGGTGGTTTTGGTTTGTATTGTTAAGACCTAGTCATGGTGACAGGGACCTACTTGAAAGGAAGACGAGAAATCTAGGCCCCTTTTTGCGAGGAATTTTGAAAGTTAGGGGTCTAAGCATAGGAAATAGAGGTTTTAGGGACTGAAGTGCAAACTAGGTCAAGATGGACTCTAATTAGGCCCAAAATTTGTCCTTAACCTAATTTGGACCTAAGGAATCTAATGGTGAACTTGGATTTGGGTTTTGACGATGTTTGACTAATAAATTTGCACAGAAGCCCAAATCAAGGCAAAATCCCGTCTGAAACTCTGTTTTAGGTCAAAATAGGTTCATATGGTTAAACCAAGGATACCAAACCTCTTATAATATTTTTATATGAAGTTTAGGAGATTTAGATGAATTTTATCCTAATCAAAACCTCTTTAATCCTAGTGGGGTTTAGAATTAGGGTTTTGTGTGCTATTTTGGTTCTCAAAATGCATGAAACCTTGTTTCTATTAGTGTTGACCCATTTCTTGTCTTTTATGCTGAATTGACCTATAATTAACCTTTTGGTGACCCCTTGGTTACTCTGCATTAATGATGTGATGTTAAAACAACAGAATTAACCTTGTTTTATTATTTTCTCCTTAAAACAAATCTGAGTGGAATTACTATCCTCAAGCGATAATTTAGGAGCATTTATCTCTTGATTCTGACTAATTCAAACTAGTTATGGGGAATAGTGGCTTTACCATCAAAAATGGCATGTGCTTGACTTTGCACTGGAATCTAGGTTGAATATAACTCTGGACAGGTATGTTCCTCAAGTTGGGTTGTGTTTGATATGGAAGTGAATGTGTTTAATGAGATTTCATTAAGTGTGATGGCTGGGCTCTCATCTTAGCTAGTGCCACATTCTATCTCTACTGCATAGGAATATTCTGTTGTTACATATTAGTGAGAGATTTATTGATATCCCTAACTGTTCATCTCGTGCAGGCCCAGGTTGAGAGTATTGGGCGGGCCTGGGTTGGGGTTGCTAGTAGGCATGTGGTTGATACCTGTGTATTTGTGGAGGTGGTGCTAGAATCAGGTTGTGAAGTGGTGGTGTAGAAGGTTGGTGAAAGCTAGGTCTTTTGAATTTCCCAACCATGAGAAATTTGAATGATTACGCCATCCAAGGTTGCAGGTTTGTGAATATGGGTCATTGTGGATGGTGTGGAGCTCCTCAGAATCTTCAGAAGGTGTAGGGAATTCAATGTAAGGAGGAATAAAAGATCCTCCAATCGGTGAAGGATATGAAAATGAATAGTCTGATAGTATTGGTTGTGTCACAGATAGATTGTTCATAATTTCCCTTCCTGTGGGAGACTAAGAAGAAGTGCAAGGTGCAGGTGACTGAGGAGAAAATGATGACGGTTTAGACAAGAGTTTCCATACTTCATGTACTTTCTTCTTGATTAAGCCTACCTTATCCAGCTAACTAGCCACAATCTCTAAGTCTCGTGTGCTGGATTGGGCTTCATGTACCCCCGTGTGTGAGTAGGAATGTGAGGACTTTCTATTAAACATGCTCATCAAAGCATTGTTAATAGAATTGTCGGCCATACCTTCGAAGAGCTCAAAGGCTAAGTCCTCGTTCCTACACCAAAAATTGCCTCCACATGTGGCATCTACAAAATTCCTTGCGTCATCATGGAGCCCATGGTAGAAGATCTGGACCTGTTGCCAATGTGGGACACCATGGTGGGGACACTTTCACAGAAGCTCATGGAATCTCTCCCAAGCCTCATGCATCTATTCTCCTGAGTTCTGAGTGAATGTAGTGATAGCACGTCTCAAGGCATTGGTGCAGCCTACAGGAAGTACTTCTTTAGGAACTCATGTTCCAAAGAAGCCTAGGTCTCTATTGGTATAGTCCATGCAAGTGTTCTAAACCAAAAGGCGACCTTATCTTTTAGGGAGAAGGAGAACATTTTCATTAGTAGTGTGTGTTGATCATGGCCCTGTGGACCCAAGGTTTGGGTGAGATTTTTCAGTTCCCCTAAATGCTGAAAAGGATCCTCAGAAGCAAGACCATGGAAGTGAGGAATAAGTGCAATAAGGTTCGGCTTCAGCTCAGTAGCATGACCCCTATCTGGATAGCATACCATAGGCATAGATTGTGCAACTATGGGATTATAGTAATCCTGTAGTTGAGGTCTACGAGGTTGAGGTACCTGGGGAGCTTGAGGTTGAGGTTGGGGGTTCGCTAATAGATTAATAGCTTGAGAAAACTGTTGCACCGATTGGGTTATGGTATTCATTTGAAGCTGTTTTTCGAACAGGTGTTGAAGACTAGGTTGTGGTTGTGGATCTCTCTCCAGTTGTGGTTGGTTAGGAAAGTTAGGATAGAAAGAAGGTTGGAACCTATGGATTGGTGGTGGTGGAGTAAGTGCAAAAAAATGTGGAGGAAGTTCTTCAAAATCCTCAAATTGTACAGAATCGTGGTCATCCTCTGGATGAACAGAATGATGGATGGGAGTTTGAGGCCTAGGAGGTGCAGGATTTAATGTGGATGGTAGAGAGGTAGAAGTAGAAGCTTGGGCATTAGCACCCAAGGGAGGTACTGATGATAACATCATCATCAGCCATATCTAGCTTTAATTAGTCATAATAAAAGAATAATGCTCCTGCATAACAGTCAGAGGACCATAGTTCATCGCATAATCATTCTGAGAGAATAACAAGAAAATAAGGGTAAAACTGCAGTTTTACCTTATTTTCTCAATTGCAGAACATTCATGGGGTTTTCTAGGGGTTAATCAAAGGTCAATCTGAAACCATAAAATAGACTTGCTTAATCTAATGAGGTTTTGGTTAGAATAAAATTCACATAAACCCTTTAAAAATCATATAAAAATATTCTCTAGGATTTGATACCTTCAATTTGACCATCAGAACATATTTTGACCTAAAATTGAGTCTCAGATGAAAAGTTGCCCTAATTTGGGTAACTATGCAATTTACTTAGACAAACTTGGTTGAAACCTAAATCTAACTTCACCATTGGATTTCTTGGGGCGAAATTAGGTTTGGACCAAAATTTGGGCCCAATTTGAGTCATCATGACCAAGTTTGCATTTCATTCCAGTCTGATCCTTTCTTCACACCTATACCACTAGCTTTTGAAAGTATTTGCGTTTGCCCCCTAACTTCATCTCCTTCTTTACAAACTTGTTTCACCACCATTGGTGTGAATGCACCATTCTCCAGCAAGATTCAAGCAGAGATTTCTCGCTCGATTCTCAATCAAACCTTCTCAAATTTGAACCGGAGATCTCTCTTGAAATTATTTTCCAATTAGTTCGATTCTTGAGCAACAATTCTTTCCTAATCTCTCATGTAAACGCATGAGAGATTTGGGTTTCCTACTCCGGCAGCCTTCCAAGCTTGGGAAGCTTTCTACCCAAGCTCTAATCACCCTCTAGAGACTTATAAAAGGAACCCCAAAGCACGCCGTCCACTCCATGCTCGATTTCGGCCTGGAATACCTTTATTTCATCTCTCCTCTCCAGCCAAGAGACTCCTCGACGTCTGGAGACTCCTCCCAATCCCCTCGTCGTTCGTTTACAATACTGATGGCAGATTAATCTTCCCCGTCTTCTTCCATGTCGCACCATACTATTAGGTACTTCCCAACCTCCATTGTCATCACCGTTACCACCTACAAGAGTACCTCATCCCCGACGTCGACGTATCCCGGCGTCATTCTCCCTCCTTTCTTCCACTTAGAATAGGTAGTTAGATTAGATCCTTAGTTCTCTTTGGTTAGTTTTATACCCAAAAATCCCAAAAAGAACCCCTCGAATCCACTGATCATCTTCGTCTTCTCTACCTCCTACCACTCCTCTGGTAAGGTGCCTCTATTGCTACACCCATCCACACGCCTTGCCACAATGCCTAAAACCTTCGCCACGACTCCACTAATCAAACCCCTCTCCTGTTTCGCTCCACCGCTCACCCAAACACACCCCCGAACAACCCACGTTCTTTCGTCCAGTTCCAACTCCGTCAGCATGCCACGATCGTCACCGCATTTGCCGTCACAAAGTGAAGCTACTGAACGTGTTTGACATGGCCTAAAGTACTTATTTGTATGTTTCAGGTGTTAAGTCGAAACTCTACCACTGTCGCCATCTCCGGCCTTGTTCTTCGAGCTTCAGGACCTACAAGCCCTAGGTGGAAGTCCCAGGCACTGCGGAATCATCCCAGGGGTTTTCTTGGGCAGCTGATCGAAGGATCTCCTCAACAGTAGCCTCTTAATCAGACGCACTCCACCTGCTACTGCACGCGTGAGAAGAGGGATGCTTATTGTCCAACATCGTGGGATGAGAAGCTGCTGTAGCCAAATAAAGTGTTTTTCTACAATAGGCTCTTTGCCTCAAACTCACAGGGGGAGAGGTCCCCCGCTCCCCTCACATGCCTCACCCGTGACACTATACACGCAGGCCTGGTCCGACCCATATACTCGCCTGCGCACACCTCTGTTGCAACCATGCCTGCAGCTCTGGTCCCAGGTGTGCTCTCATGTCCGATGCCCGACTACTCGGTTATACCTGAGAGAGGAAAAGGAGAAGGAAATAGAGAGAGAGCATGGGGTTAAGGGGGGTTTTGCTCTACTGTGTATTGGCTAACACTTAGCCAAAAATCAAAGCCTTCCCCCTATGCATCCGAAGGGCCAAAGAAGAAAGGAACAAAGAAAAGGAGAGTTGAAGGGAAGAGAAGGGAAGAAGGCAAAGAAGAGGTTCTGAAGAAGAGAAGGCTTGTGCTTGCCTTCTATTAAGACGTCTGATTGCTAAGCTTGTCGTCTGAGGCATTGTAGCATTCAAGCTATTGTTAGTTTATTTGAGATGATTGAAGGTTGAATGCATGCTTAAACTTTAGAGGATATAAGTGGTGATTCAAATCACCATTGTCTTTTATTTTTATCCTCATATTCTTGATATACATCGGATTTCATTAAATAACTAATGTGACAGGTTATTATTCATTGAAAATCTATACTTTGCTCAATTTCTTTTGCTCATTTATATTATTTGTTAAGATTAGCAATTGAATTCCATATTTGCTCCCAGCGAACGACCTCGGACTTCATTTCTGATATTCGAGTTATAAATTTTATCTGTTGTTCGAGCTATTTTTGAGGAATTATTACTACAATGAATGCATCCTTTAAAACCTCAATTCAGCCTGCTACAACATTTTGGCATCGTTGCCGAGGAGCAACATGCAATTCACCACTATTCTCTTACTATATTTTGATTATATTTGAGCACTAACTTGCCCTGCTTGATTTCTTATGATTTTACAACGTACTTCACGAGGAATTCTTCTACGCAAATCAACCACTCCAAGGCAGGTAACTTTTCTATTCTTCCCTAATTAACCTCTTAATCTTGGGAAGACAAAAAAGGAAACAATCAGTTAGGAATCACTTGCCTTATTTTTATGGTAATCATCATTTAAAAAGGCAAGTTTCTTGATTTGCAAACAAATTTCATATATGATTGAAGCTTGAGAAAATTCTATTAGAGACTCCCTACCTTATTTGCCTACACCTATTAGGGACTATGTGTAATTTCTAATCTTCTTGGACTACACACTTCTTGTTTGAAGTCCAAGGAGAACATTTTAAAGATCAAATTGGATGTAGAATAGAGCTAACGAGGGTTTGACACTAGGATTTGGAGTGCTAGTACAAATTTTTGCTTGAATTAAAGGAAAATACCCTCTCACATTTGTGTGCTACCCAAGCCCTTGATTGAAAAGATCTAATCAAAAAAACCATAAAATCAGGCTCTAATTTTACTTGAATCCTAAAATCTTGGACCTAATAACCTGGGTGTAAAATCAGGGTGATTTCTAGGTCTTGACCTAGAACTCATTCTACCATCTTTAGGGCAGGTCAGGTGAAGTTGGTTTACATTGTAGGCCAACCAACCTCCAAATTAGGTCACAAGTTGAATTAACTTCTAATCAAGTGAAACCCAAGGCACAAATTAGGACATAAAATTAGTAGACTTAAGGTCTTAAGTTCGTACATTCCTGTCTACCTGGAACCTCAGTGACAAGGAAGGTTAGGTGGGGGAAACCCTGTAACCCGTGTGGATGCCCTACCATGTAGGGGTCTTTGCAGGGCTCTCCCAGGTAATTCTCAGGTGTGCATATTTCTGATTCAGAGGTATCATCCACCTCGAAATTGCCTTAATCATCCAAAAATCTTTGGGTGCCTTGATTGGGTCAAAATTCACATCCAGTCCCTCATCACTTCTATTTAGAATACATACACAGGAAGGATATTAGGTCTTTAACCTGAGAGACCTCATTTGCCCATCTTGGGGATTTCTAAATATAATATAATCAGCTTCAAATCTAATCTTGAGTTTTGATTCTACATGTTGATTCCACCATTTGATTAAAAAAATGTAGCCTGGCTATATAGGAAGACTATTTAGAAAATCGGAGTCCTAAATGGGCATGAAAGAAAAGATAATCGAGAATGCCTATAGAAATCATGAAGAATATTATAAAAGGGACATGCTAGAAAAATTTGCAAAAATAACTAACCTCATCACGAAGTGTGTAGGGATAATATGGACACAAATGAAACATGATTCAACCCAGGATCATCTATTGGCAAAACACAGGGAATTGGTGAAATTACACAATAATGATCGTCTACAATATTGGTCAAATCCTTTAATTCCAAAAGAACTCTAGAATTTTTTGAAAGAATAGGGAGAATTGCTGAATGGGTCATATAGAACCATAGTTGCCATAAGATGACATCTTGGAGTAATTCCAATAATCCATGTAATTTCCCAAATCTTGGGCATGATGATCAAGGTTTTTATAGACCCATAACCCAAATGAAATATAATTTAAATTATGAACAAATTGATACATTTGATCTTGAGATGGGTTGGGAGGATTTGATTACAGGTGATCACGATTTTGAGCTAGTCCTAGAAAATCAAGAACCTGGCTCCCCAAGCTTAGATTTCCGAGACACCTGTGATACTAAGATTAAATCAGAACCTCTCGAGGGTGTAAATTTCGTCCCTTATTCTGATAAGGTGACTCTCGAGAGTAATTCTGACATCCCTATAGAGCCCAATCTAGATTCTAATGATCCAACCCACACCCTTAACTTAGAATCTGGATCTGAGCCTTATTGGGATGATTACAAGGCCCCATATGATGGAAATCAGATTTTGAATTTGGATTATGATTCTGGGCCTGTATTTAATGAATGCACCTCTCCAACCTTCTCAGAGATACAAATTGATTTTTCGAAAGTTACGTCGATCTACGATACAGAAACCGAGGAGCTGGAAGAGTTGGGTTTTGATTGGGTCTTCCCTACAAGCCAAGAACCTGAGCCCATGCCTAATAAGGACACCTTTTTGAGTTTGGATTCTGAAATCAGGTTAGATCCAAGTCAGGTTGCTGATTATACATCTCTTGGTTTATTCTGTGGTGGAACCTCTGATCCCGATTCAAATTCAGAACATGATTCTCGCAAGTTCTCTGACAATTTTGAATCTTACTCAAATATTAGGGAACTGTTGTTTCCTAATAATTACGAGCCAATCTATGACCTCAGCATCCACGATCTATCTTTTGATTCTGATGCTGAGGTCAATGATTTGAAAGAAAACACCTCTTCTGCAACACATATAGAACCTTCTAAAACCCATTTTCAACCCCAACCCGCTACCGGACTCAATTTTTAATCTAATTCTCCTTTCGATTACCATATTGTACATGATTCTCCTCCACATTTCATTCGGGTTTCAAACTTTGATCATACTACTAATCACATCCCATCCTTTTCTGATCACTCCCATACGGATCTCACATACTCCATTTATTCATTCTCTTTTGAGGATCCCTACTCTTACCAGGTTGATCCAACTTAGTCAAACCCTAATTTTTCACTTCCACATCATTCCGAGCTTCATAGTGTCTGGTGGGCATCGCATCTCTTGATCCACATCTATCAACCTACCAGATTGATTGGGTTTGGGCTATATCATCAGCCTACTAATCTGAACAAGCACCTGGTTGGACCAACCAGGCTTTTGATCAAGGTACTTGTTCTACAAAATTCGTTTGATTTGACCACTCCTTCTCCATGACCATTTTTTTTGCTCAGCTGAAGGCATTGAATTTAGCGATTAATGGGAGGTAACCCGTTAATCCAAAAACCCAAGATCCTTCTGATTATCCTTTTATACTTCACATCTATTGCACTCTAAGTTTAGTTTTAGAACAGTCGACTCCACCTTTCGTACTTGTACCAGAGCTTGAAATCGTTTGCAACAGTCATCCTGACCCGTTCGTTTACCCGTTGAACCTGATCTAACTCCTAAACCCTAACTGTTTCATACCCTCCATTTTACAATGACATTGTAAAACATAGGCATGGGGGGGTGTTAAAGTCCAAACATACAAAAATTCAAGTTTCTGAAGGGTTCTCACAAAAAAATACATATTCCAAAAAACCAAAAAAAATAAAAAGAACAAAAAAATGGAGAAGGGAGGAAATTCTGAAAAATTGAATGCATATCATTCTTGAGGAGGAAAAGGAAAAGGTGATTTAAAATTTCAAAAGGGAACAACGATTTGAAAGAAAAGAGTTAGTCATTAGTAAAAGATTATGGAATCTATTTTAGTTCTAGACCAAATCAAAAAAAAAAAAACAATAGTCAAAAGGTGCTTACAGATACGAAGATTAGTATGAGTGCTGATCTTAGTCCTCTTGGGTTTGTTTTAGGCTTAAAAATTCACGTATCCGTTAAGATTTGGATAGTCCTCAAGAGGTTGAGGAAAATGCGAAGCTTAAATATTAGAACTAAGGCTTAGAGATTATTCAGCCATGTTAATTGACCTCTAGTTTGAGGGACTCAGTAACCTAAGCACCCTAATCCACACACAGTTTGGTTTAGTGTGCTTAATTATCAAAATCACACAAAAGTGTTAATTCCATTATGAAAAGCCACCTAGATTAGGAGCAGCTTATCAACACAAGTTAATTTGGATGAGTTCCTGATGCGAAGTGGTGGGAAATTCACCTCTAAGATGCACAATAACATATCATCTCCTCAGGGCTTGTCCACTAAGATATCTAAATATCCTACTGGGGGCATGTAAGCACCTTGTGCTAATTTAGGTGCCATGGGTGGGATTATCCTGAAATGTCGATTGCCAGGGCCTGACTCTAGCTACATAATGCCATGGGCGGCACTATCTCAAAGTGTCGATAGCCAGGGTTCTGGGGGTTGCCATGGGCCGTGCTATCTCAAAGCATCGAAAGCCAGGGATCCTACGAGGATTGATGGTGAGAGCAAGGAATCTGATACAGACTGTGTTGTAAAGTCAATCCAAAGCTAGAAATAGAAAAAAAAGAGAGAAAACTCTCCAACAAATGCAAAAAAATCTTCTATCTCTCTTACAAAAATACACTACAAATTGAACCTGGGCTAACCATGTTTTAAGCACGAGTGCTTTAATCGTGGAGTTCAACGAGCCTTAGGTTAGTTCCTATAGGCCTTAGAAACCTTCACGACAGACTAAAGCTAAAGCTGTTCAGGTCTGGATCTTGGTTGGTACTTGTGTACCTCTAGGCCTATTATTAGCATTCTAACCTAATCTACAAAAGAATGCACACATCAGAAATCTAAACATAAAAAAGCATGGTCTAAAATTTGAGTTAATTCCATGAGATTTTGCTAAGGGACTAGCAAAAGTTAGGAATGGGGGTATGATGATAGCATCATCATCAGCCATATCTAGCTTTAATTAGTCATAATGAAGGAATAAATGCTCCTGCATAACAGTTAGAGGACCATAATTCATTGCATAATCATTCTGAGAGAATAATAAGAAAATAGGAGTAAAACTCAGTTTTAAGAGCATATCTCAATTGTAGAATGATCATGGGATTTTTTAGGGGTTAATTAAAGTTTAAATGATCTTAAATGTCTAATAAGAGGGTCCGTACAGACAGAAATGAGTTTTCGTGCATTTTAGGAATTAAATGACATCTGAAATCCTAAAACTGACCCACTTAATCTACAGAGGTTTTGGTCAGGATAAAATTCACATAAACCCTCTAAAAATCATATAAAAATATTCTCTAGGGTTTAATACCTTCAATTTGACCATCAGAATCCATTTTGACCGAAAACTGAGTCTTTAACGGAAAGTTGCCCTAATTTGGGTAATTATGCAATTTACCCAGTCAGACTTGGTTAAAACCTAAATCTAACTTTACCATTTAATTCCTTGGGTCTAAATTAGGTTTGTACAAAAATTTGGGTTCAATCTGAGATTATCTTGAGCAAGTTTGCATTTTAGTCCAATCTGATCCTTTCTCTCACACCCGCACCCCTAACTTTTGAAAGTATTTGCATTTACCCCTAAAACTTCATCTCCTTTACAAAATGGTCCCGCCACCATTGGTGTGAACGCACCTTACTCTGGTAAGATTCAAGTGGAGATTTCTCGCTTGATTCTCAATCAAACCTTCTCAAATTTGAACCGGAGATCCCTCTTAAAATTATCTTCCAATCAAACCGATTCTTGAGCTTCAATTCAGTCCCAATCTCTCATGTGAACGCATGGGAAATTTTAGTTTCCTACTATGGCAGCCTTCCAAGCTTGGGAAGCTTGCTTCCCAAGCTCTAATCACCCTCTAGAGACCAATAAAAGGAACCCCAGCACACGTCCACTCGACGCTCGATTTCGGGCTAGAACACCTCTATTTCATCTCTCCTCTCTAGCAGAGAGACTCCTCGACGTTCGGTGACTCCTCCTGATCTCCCTCGTCGTCCGTCCACTATACCGATGGTGGATTCAACTTCCTCATCTTTTTCCACGTCGCGCCATACCAATGAGCGCTTCCCAACCTCCGTCGTCATCGCCATTACCACCCATCGGAGTACCTTCATCCCCGGCATTGTTCCCCCTCCTTTCGTCCCCTTAGAATAGGTAGTTAGATTAAATACTTAGTTCTCTTAGGTTAGTTTTATACTCAAAAATCCCAAAAAGAACCCCTCAAATCCGCTGATCACCTTCGTCTTCTCCATCTCCAACCACTCCTCCGGCAAGGTGCCTCCATCTCTAAGCTCATCCACATGCCTTGCCACAACTCCACCAATCAAACCCCTCTAATATTTCACTCCATCACTCACCCAAACACACCCTCGAGCAACCCACGTTCTTCCATCTAGATCCGACTCCGTCAGCCAGCTACATGTATTCGCATAGCACTCCACGACCGTCACCGTGTTCTCAATCACACGACAAAGCTACTAAACGTGTTGAAATGGATGAAAGGCCTTATTTGTTTGTTTTAGGTGTTAGGTCAGAGCTCCACCGCTGTCATCATCTCCATCCTTGTTCTTCAAGCTTCAGGACTCTCAAGCCCTAGGTGGAAGTCCCAGGCGCTGCGGAATCATCCCAGGAGTCTTCCTAGGTAGTCGATCAAAGGATCCCCTTAGTAGCAGCTTCACAATCAAACGCAACTCCACTTGCTACTGCACGTGTGAGAAGAGGGATGCTTATACTCCCATGTCGTGGGATGAGAAGCTGCTGCAGCCAAATAAAGTGTTTTTCTGCAATAGGCTCTTTGCCTCAAACACATAGGGGGTGAGGTCCCCCACTCACCTCACACTCATTGCCCGTGACACTGTGCACACAAGCCTAGTCCAACCCATATACTCGCCGGCACACACTCTGCTGCGACCACACCCGCAGCCTTAGTCCTGGCTGCGCTCTCATGTTCGATGCCCAACTACCCGGTTATACTTGAGAAAGGAAGAGGAGAAGGAAAGAGAGAGAGAGAGCATGGGGTTAAAGGGGGTTTTTCTCTATTGTGTATTGTCTAACACTTAGCCAAAAATTGAAGCCTTCCCCCTTGTGCATTAGAAAGGCCAAAGATGGAAGGAACAAGGAAAAGGAGAGCTGAAGGAAAGAGAAGGGAAGAAGCCAAAGAAGAAGAGGTTCTAAAGAAGAGGAGGCTTGTGCTTGCCTTCTTTTAAGATGTCTGATTGTTAAGCCTATCGTCTGAGGCACTGTAGCATTTAAGCTACTGTTGGTTTATTTGAGATAATCGATAGTTGAATGCATGCTTAGACTTTAGAGATATAAGTGGTGATTCAAATCACCTTTGTCTCTTATTTTATCCTCATATTCTTGAGATACATCGGATTTCATTGAATAACTAATGTGACAGGTTATTATTCATGGAAAATCTATACTTTGCTCAATTTCTTGTGCTCATTTATATTATTTGTTGAGATTAACGATTGAATTTCATATTTTCTCCTAGTGATCGACCTCGAACTTTATTTCTGATATTCGAGTTATAAATTTTATCTATTGTTCGAGTTATTTTTGAGGAATTATTATTACAATGAACGCATTTTTTAAAACCTCAATCCAGCCCATTCAACAGATACTAGCTTGGGGTTTTGGGATCTCCTACCTTCCATTGAGTCATCTTTTTAAAATGCTTTCTCGAGTCATACACAACTCAAGAAAGGAAACAATCTCAATCAATCTCAATCAGAAATCAGAAATCCCAATATTAATCTCCAATCAAACAAAGACCAATCAATCTCAAGTCAAGTGAGAAAATCTGAATTTTTCCTAAGGTATGCTACACAAAAACAATAGTACGCAAACAATTATTACAATTGTACGTGTCCTACGGAAGACCTTCTGAAATGCAAACCTCCAAAATCCAACTGAAATCTAGATAAGGCTGGTGTGCAAATCCAGACCCTGTGGTTGCTCAAGGAGATGAGATAGAAACCTGTATATTTGTGAACTTATATGATCGTGTAGCATGTACACAATAATAAATCAACAAAATTGCAGGGAAAAGCTCAAATAGGGATTCAAGCAATTTTTACATCTCCTTTTGAATTTGATTTGAGTACTTAAGAAATGCTTTTAAGGCAACTGATCTCACTTCTTAATCTTTTCAAACAAGAGATGGTCTTTTTAGTTTTGATTCAAATGCAAAGATGGTAGAAGCTCAGAAGGGATAGAAATTGCGTACCTAACTCCAGCAATTCTACAAATAATGCCATTTGACTTGAATTGAAATCTAGAAGGAAATAAGCAACCTAAGTATGGATGCATAGAAGATGCTGCTGCTAGATAAGGGATGAAACTTTTTTGATATTTTTGATTTTATAATTTTTTTTTAATTTTCTAATGCAACAAACAAAATCAAATCAAAAAAGAAAATCAATATGGAAAAATTGAGTCGATGAGTAGAATGAGAGATAAAGAGAGTCCAGAGAGTCCAAGTTATACAAGAATGTGTGAGAACAAGCTCTCACAACTTATGCTTAACACAATATCGTACTAATACACCTAAGTCTAAACTACCAATAAATTAGTTTAATATATTAAAAGTTGGGAAACTGCAGCTCTTGTGGGAATAACTCCTCCGGGAAGTCGGGTCTAAAGTGCAGCGTATCCGCTAGGAAGAACTCCACCTAGAAGAAGACACCACCCTCCTAGTCCTCCTCAAGTGCTGCAAAAATAACAAATTATTAGTAAGACAATTATATACAACAATCCATTCAAAGAATAAAATGAATAAAAGAATCTATATACAACAAAGAATAAAAATGAAAGAATGATTATTTACAAACAAATCAAACATATATACAAAAAGAAATAAAAGAAAATTTTTGGCATATAGAGAGTTGCCTCCCTAGCAACAGTGCCAAAAATATGACGTTTGACGACTATCGCGTTGTAATAAAAATGTTATTTAAGATATCACTGTTGTAGTATATTTGTCACATTGCAAATAGATGTCACATCATTTTATTTAATTACAATTTTTATTGGTTAGTTTCCAGGTCGTTCATTAGGAGGCAGTTATTGATATACATCTCTCTAAGTCCAAAAAATGTTAATTTTGTTTACAATAAGAATGATGAATCAAATAATGAATGAATGGGTTAATTATATGCAAAAGAATCAATTAGTTCTATCTGCAATGCCTTAAACAAATCTACAACTAACAGGCATCAGAAACCAGTTAAAACCACACTTAGTTATATACAGTTACTGTAAGTAATACCTGCATGTAGGTACAAAATTATCTACTAATATCTACTATACTAAATTATATTAACAAACTAATATTTTTAGTAACATATTCTATATGTACAGTAACATATGTATATGTTGGTATAGCCTTAGTGAACTATATACATAGCCTAAGGCAAAAATAGTTATCTATATTAACGTATAAACATATCTACAGTGACAGATGTATTCGCCACTAAAGCCCCTGTATTATTTATAAACATAAGAGACTCAAACAGCTGCTTACTCTACTATCACATATACATCTATACTATTTATATACTCATACCTTATTTAATTTATTTATATACAATATATATTATACTATATTATACAAATACATATATACATATACACGCACATAACACACATCACGGCTACACTTCAATACTTAGACCAATTTGCTACTCATGCTCCTCCTCTTCTTCTCCCACACTATCCTTCTCAACATTTAGATTTTTTAGGGTGTTCTCTTCTCACAAGCATTGTTCCTCAACCCAAAAATTGGGTTTTTGATGGGTTGGGTGACCCATTTTCGTGGGATACATAGCACCTTAAAGAGGTGGGACCAGACCACTACTAAAGGGCCAGCCTTAGTTTCATTTAGGTGTATTTTATCCAATTTAGGCCCAATATCAAGCCCAGCAAGCCTACACACATGCCTATACGTGCCCACACACACATGCACCCACTCATGTGCACACACATGCGCACGCATACAGGCACACACCCGCAGGCTTGGACGCAAATCGAGGTTGGAACCTGTATTCTCAGTAAGTACGCCTAGCACTGATGACTGAGGGGGTCGTTGGCATTGGACAACTTATATTTCTTTGCTGTGCTTGCCACACATAATGTAGCACAATTCTGCATGGCCAAATTGGTGCATGCTGCGCTCAGATGTGCTAGAATTTGAGGGTTTTTGCCCTTTATTTGAGGGCCATAAATTAATATAAATTAAAAATAAATTATATATTTACGAAGCTCTTATATAGATCTATATGATTATGCAGTTAATTTAGGGAAATAAGTTTTTTAAATATTTATTAAAATTAGTTGAAGTTAACATTTTATACACATTGAACTTAAGTTTAATTTCTTAATTAAAGTGTAAATTAGTAACTTAATTATTAAATTGACCTTATACAATGTTAATTTATATAATAAAGTATTTATTATACATTTTTAATTTATTTTAGAGATGTTATTTTAATTTATTTACATTTAAATAAATGTTTAAGTTAGGTATGTACATAAATAATTTATAAATACTGTAATAAAGTACCAATATAGTACAAATAGGTTAAAAATACTTAATATAATATTATACAAGTATACATTATAAATTACTTCAGTATTAACTTAAAATACTACTTTTTTTATATTAAGTTAATAATTTACTTAGTTAACTTAATAACTTAATGAACTATTACAATTACTTAATTAAATTAAATTACAAGTGCTATGCAATACATATTAATTAATTAAATATGTATGTATTGTATGAGATATAATTATGTACATATATATAGGTGTGTATACTTAGTTTAATAACATTTAGTTTATATAATTTAATATATAATTATACAATAAAGTTATATATACAATAACTCATTCTAAATATTTTATTATATATATAGATTACATATATAAGTTAATTATGTACATTATTTACATATTTCACAAAATATACATTTAGCTTAGTTTTAACTTACATTTACAAGCACATACAAACTATGCAAGGTGTTTTTGTGTATGTTTGGGGTTTTTCTAATTTTTATAGTTTTTATAAGTATAATGAAGGTAGAGGATGAGAGAGAAATGGTGAGATGAGAGAGAAGAAGTTTCCTTTTTGTGTTTTTCAACTTTGGTCTTTTATTAAATTCCAAAGTAGACTAAACCATCGACTGGTGTGTTTTACTAAGCTGGGGTTTCGATTACTCTGAAACTTGGCCTACAGTTAGAAAAATACCTAATCTTACTTAAGACAAGTTTTATGTTATTTTTTTCTCATTTTTTTATCACTTTTATTTATTTGCAAGTTTCATAAAAACTAGGACAAAAGTGGTGTTGAGCAATAGAACCTAAGGCCTTGAATTTTGTTCTAAAGGTTGGAACTGAGGTTCATCAGTTCAAAAGTGTCCAACACATTGCATAAAAGATGTATGAAGCATTAAGCAAGATTTCCAACATCAATTTCATTAAAATTCAAATTGGATAGTTAATACATTTAACAAATAGCTGACAATGAAGTTTGAATATCATTGACAACTCAATTTACAATTTACATTAGATTTAACCCATACATGAATGCTTAAACATCCAATGTTAACAAAATATACATGTCAGCTTCATCCATTCCTTCAAAAGCACTTGAATCATCCTCAAATCAGTCAAAGTAGTGGCTACTACTCAGATTTAGCAACTAGTATCTGCTGCAGATGCTGTCTCAACTTTAATCAAACAACTTAATATCTGTCTCAAGTTACTTCCAAGAAGTTTCAACAACTACTGCTGCTATTTCAAACACCCAGCAGCTACTACTGCTAAATCAGACATCTTAAAATAGTGATGCAGCTACTACTGCTGCTATCAAAATGGAACTCCAACAGCTGATTGCTGCTAGAGTTACTGTCCTTTCTTTGATCGAAACAAGTATGTCTGATCTGAGCTCAAATCCAAATCCAAATTAGAGTTAAAAGATAAAAGAGAAAATCTAACCTAATCTTTCTCTCATGCTATAGACAGCATAAAGAGAAGGATCAAATCAAACCTTGAAGCTACACTAAAAATCAATTCTCAAAACATTGAAAGGCATCCTCTGAAAGCATGAAAACAGTGGAATCAATTCTTACTCTTTAAAATCTCTAAAGATCTCAATATGATCTTTACTCTACGTTCTAGGCAATGTAGAGAGAATTGATCACATTAAGTACTTGAAATCATATCAAAACAACTCCATGTCTTTATTTTAATTCTGAAACACCATTTGAGCTTTAGAATTTAGATTAAAAGATTTGTGCATTTAAAAGACCATGTTGCCCTATTTTGGGCTTTCACTTTAAATTGATTACTGATCAGATCATCTGATCTTTTTAAACACCATTGATTGGTGTTTAAGGTGATCCAGTGAGCTTCCCATAATCACTTGGGTCCTCGTTTAGTCTCAAATCAGTACAACTTATTATCTTTGACAAAACTACCCAAAACAAGGCTTAAATTGAGTACATGCTCATCTAAAAATCAAATCTGAATTAAAGCACATATGAATCCTCACAATGCACCCAATTAAGTAAATAAAAACTCAAATTGCTCAATTAAATCCATTACAACTCAAGTTGACTCCAAATCTTTTGATTGGGCTTAAAATTCAAATATAATAAATCAAGCAAATTGATTCATTCAAGATCAAATCAGCGGTCCTTGTGAACAACTGGAGTGGATGAGGAGACACGTAGATGAGTTTGAGCGTGAATTAGATCTAGAAGTTGGTGAACTTTAGATCCAACTCAACTCTGATGGATGGAATGGAATATGGATTAATGTGAGAAGAAATCAGTGAAATGTGGATTATGAAGCATAGAGAAAGTTGTATGAATCAAAGCAAAGGTACGAAAGTCTCCTCTCTGATCTGAATTGATCAGAGAGATCAGATTGACTCTAATCTAAACTAATTCATCCTCAAATTTAGCATCTAATCTACTTTAAATGAACTACAGTACACTAACAAAACCTAAAAGTAATCTAGAAAGCAATCAAAACCTAATTAATAGATGAATGGGACCTATGGATCCAAAGTCGGTGGCTAAGGAGGAGGAAAGAAGGGAGGTTCTTCGGTGGAGTGAAAATCCACTAGAGGGATTCTGGGTAGTCCTTAGGTGCTACGATGTCCTCAGAGGCGAGGAGAGTTGGAGAGAAATGAAATTCCACCACTTCAGCAGTGGGACAAATGTTGATGAGAAGGAGAATCGAAGAGGATGAAGGATCAGCTTGAGAGATGTAGTGCAGAGCTGATCATTTGGGTACGACCCCAAGGAGTAGATTAAGTAGGTGATTTGGGTGATCAAGCCACCGTGAGGGTGAGATTAAGCCATTAAGGCATTCACGGTGGAGATGAAACGGATGATGTGCGGGAAGCTTCAGGTCAAAATCCAACCATAGGATGAGATCTAGATGAAATTACAATTCTTCGCGCAATGGCACAGGAAATTTCGACTAGAATCGGCCGTTGGATCATGGGCTCAAGGGAGCGACGGCCTAGATGTCGCAAGTTAATCGTAATGAACAGTGGATCGCAGGAGCAAGTCTATTGGGAAATTTACGTAGATGCCCTAATAGGATGAAGGGGTAGACATATTGTAAGGATGCCCATAAGTGGAAGGAATTTGTGTAGAGTGATCCTTCAAGCCAGCAAAAAGGTCCCCGTCGATTTTCAATTAATTCCCTAAAGGTTTTTATGTGAAGGAATGCAAATGACCTAAGGACCTAAATATAATCTAATGAATGCAGGTTCCTATCGACATCCAAATACCACAAGATTTTTATTGGAGCTTAATTGAAGATTTAAGAATATGATTTCACTTTCAATTTGATCTTTTGAACCCAAATATGTGTTCAATTTGCAATTGGATTATCAAATTATACTTTTGAATAGAATATCTCATTTTGTGACCTAATTGTGCATTTTTTACTCTAATTTGCTGTTTTAGGTCATTTCTGTTATTTCTCACACTTAACCCTTTTCTTGTGTTAATATGTAGTGTTTAACTTAGTTTCTAGCTTAACTTGAGCATTTTAGCTATGATGAGCCACACCTCATCAATACCTGATTCCAATTCCATGTAACATACTTAGACATTTTGATAGTAGTTTGAATACTCTGCAACGTATAAGAAGAACACATTAGGCATTTATGAAAAAGAAGAAAAGGAAATCATGTTTAATTTGATCAATTTACTACCTACCTACCTGAACGAAATTATGAGTTACTATTTAATTATATAATTCGTACCAAACTATTGTTGGTTTAAGGGTATTTTGGGACTAATTGCATTAGGTTAGGGAAATTTGGTCATTCATGCATCATTCTATAAACAGTGCAATTTTTTAGGGTTTCATTGTATATTTCTACCTAGTTATATCTAGTGCATTGATGTATGTATTTATGTCCCTGTAGGTTCCAAGTGTTGTGCCTCAATTGGAGCTCCAAATCAAAGGCAACATACTTAAGCTCATTTATTCCAATTAGATTCATCTAACCCTATTCAACCCTAACCTAATTAAGCCTTCACCTAGCCCAAACTTAAAACTAATTTTCACTTCAATTGTTACCAACAATCCAACCTAAACCAACTTATTTTTGGCCAGCCATATTACCTTGAAATCCAACCTCAAGTGGGTGGCCAACCCTTGACTGAATCCACTTCCTTTGATCCTACATCCAATTGTTCCCACCTAGTCTTAAATCCCCTCTGACTAACCTTAGTTGGACAACCATGAACACCTATCTAAAGCGTCCTTTTGCTAGCCACATCATGCATCTTAATCCCTACCATCTAACCTTGATCTTAAGGCCTTAACCACCCACATAAACCTAAACCTAATCCCTTCATAACAACCCTAGGTGGTCGACCATGTCACCTCCAACAAATCCATGTTGGCCCGTCACACCATATGCCTAAATCCCATCCACCCAAAACTCATCTAAGAGCCATTGATTCATCAACCTCATAAGTCTACATTATTTCATGTAAAAATTCCTATTATGTGGGTTTCGTAGCAACTTAGGTGCATTTAGATTTGTAAATATTGCATTAATAGTGCAATCATGCATATAAAAAGATTTGCACAAATTGTATACTAATGTACACATTTTTATGGCCAGGGGATAGGGTGACACTTCTATAAGCTTCAGATGGAAAATCCAACCAAATGGATGGACTTAGAGTGACATTCGCAGTCCAACAACGTGGAAATCACCTTGATCGAACCTCTGTAGCTCCCACTATGAAGAGAAATGAATGGTCAAGATGTCACCATGTGGCAACATCCAAACCGCTCAACATCGCTCGCTACCCCTCCTCCTCAGCTACGCCCACTGATCAAGGCGATCAACCCATGCCATATGCCTTAGCACACTCTCCTCTACAAGAGAGATTGTGGCTGTTGGATCAAGATCCAATGGTCTACCACGCTCTCATGACACTCTTTTGGACACAAAGTTATGCTCAACTTAGCAGTTGAGGGCAGTGCGAATAGTAGAAAATGTACTGTTCTCGACGGTGCATTTTCAATGGTTATACCACCATCAAGAATATTAATATTCTCGACTATTCTAAGACATAACGGTTGCCAAAAGTTTGATCATTAACTTTCTCAGCTAACCCTAAAGGCAGAATGGTTACAACCATTCTCATCGGTTCATGACCGATGATACTAATAATATACTCATCGGTAATCATAAAATAGTCGACGATAGTCCTAAAAAATCATCGATGTTAAAAAGTTATTTTTGAAATTCATTCATTGACCGTTTTAGATGGAATGGTCTAGAATGGTCGATCTAAAACCCTTTAGTGCATACCCAACTCCTCCCCCTTCCTTTCTTCCCTGATCTTCATCCTCCCCAATCGGCTCCGGCATAGATGATGACTCCCCTCCATCGACAGCGGTGCACCAGCTCTTGGCCGCTCAAGGGTGGAGGTCCTCCCATGCACCCCCTCGATAAGGGGTTGTTGTCCACCTCCTCTGCCTCCTCGACCTCTACTCTCCGTGGCATCCCTCCCCCGTTTCCCCGTTTGCCATCACCCTCCCCATCCCACCATGCCCTAGCTGCATGTCACCTCCTCACTCTCCCCCTCCCTTGCTGCATGGACAACCACCACCACCACCACTTGCTGGCCACCACCACCTCCTCTCACCACCACCCTCTACCTCTACCCTCTCCTCACAAATTGGTTAATTATTTTTTCTACTTAGTACTTAGGTTTGATTTTTATATGTGAATGCAATTGAGATGTCTGCAAGTTCTTTTTAGTTGCATTGCATTGAAACAATTAACATGTTATTAGTTTATTTGAATGTTTTGTTAAATGTTTAGTTAATTTGGTTTAGTTAAATTATTAGTAATTATTATTTATGGGGTGTGCCTACATATGTAGTGGTTGATTGTGAGGTGCTCCCACTCTTAGTTTCATTAAAATATTTAGTTAAGTTTGCATTTAGTTTGAATGCTTGTGTGACATTTTATTTATAGAAGTGAAATGTGGGGTGCGCCTACATCTATTGCAATGTGCTTTTGTGTATACAGGATTTGAGGGAAATTCCATTCTGTAGTGGAAACTCTGCGAAAATTTTTCAGCTTATGATTTGCATGTAGATATAGGTTTAGGGTTTATGGTTAGGTTTTACATTTTGGGTTTATGGTTTTGCATTTAGGGTTTAGGATTATGGTTTTGTTTTAAGGTTAGGTTTTAGGGTTTAGTGTTTAAGGTTTAAGGTTAGGTTCGGGATTTTTCTTGGGTTTTGGTATTAGATTTTGAGTTTTGGATTTAGGTTATAGGATTTTTATTTTAGATTTAGGGTTTTCTGTTTAGGGTTTATGTTTAGGGTTTTTATTTTTAGTTTAGTTTTATGATTTTTTATTTTAGGTTTTGGTTATAGGTTTTGAGTTTTGGATTTACGATTTCGGGTTTTGATTTTCAATTTAGGGTTTTGATTATAGAATTATGATTTAGGGTTTTATTTTTATGATTTTGGATTTTGGGTATAGAATTTAGACTCCAAGTTTAGTTTATGGCTTTTGGGTTTAGTCATTCAATTTAGGGCTTAGTATTTTTATGTTTCGTAGTGTGGAAAATTTATTAATTAAATTTAGAATCATTTTAAATTTAGATGAAGACACTTGCACTAATTTAGATGCACCTGATGACAAACAATAGGTATTTCTAACCCCTAAGGTATATGTTGTGAGAGAGATATAACTGTGTCAAAATATTTGCCTATCGAGGCTTATGATAATGTTATATGGACAATGTGGAGTGTGTGTACACTTCATTTACTTGCACGATCCATTGACTTTATAGCATGCCATAAGACTCGATCATCTTTAGTTCGATGAAGTACCAGGCTAAAGAAGGTTTTTAAAGATTTGATCACAACTTAGGGTTACTTCTTACATGTAGTTAGTGTGTGGAGAAATTTCAGATGCATTTTCTCACCCTTCTTTGGTATACCAACTGATCTTAGCTAAGTTCCTAAAGCACTTTTAAGTGGGGGCTATTAGGAATGTAGTTAAGGTTAATCTTAGGGGATATATTAGAGAAGTGCGGGAAAATGCTACCAAAATTTTTCCAAACATTGCTTGCATGTAAGAAGCAACGTTGTGATCAAATCTTCAAGGATGCGCTATCTAGTGAAAATCTTCTTAAAATATACATATTTTCCTTATTTGAATCTAACTTCTGAGTAGTTGACATTGAAATTTAGGTTATCAAGGATAAGTCAGATTAGTCTGAGGAATTCAAATTACTATGAATATAAGAATGGATTGATTTTGTTTATAAAGTGGGCATTTAATGATGATATGAAGACATTTAGATGAAGAGAATTTCCTAAGCTGATTTTTTGATCGTGTGGATGCCGTTTGAATGGGCTTTTCCATGATCGAGACACTAATTTTGGGCATGCGATATGTAATGATTGGCGGTAGCATTATTTAAATTGGACAACTCATGGTGAGAAAATCACAGGAGATGTCAAATATGATTGAATTGATGACTTAGAACAAAGTGATTGTAATTAAGGAGATGAATTAGATGAAATGTTACATGATATGAGAGCAGCAGATCCTGAGGATGTAGATGATGATTTGACATTACGAGATTGTAATGAGTTTAATGATGCAGTCAAGGCAGTAGAGGATCTTATTGCTCTTGGAATAACGCCAATGTCACATTTGTCATTTCTTATGAAATTATTTCATATGAAAGTGATGAATAGAGCCACAATGAAATTAATATTTGAGGTCCCTCAATTCATTGGTGAGCTAATGAATAATCCTACTGAGTACCTTAGGTCATGGTATGATGCAAAAAAGTAAATACATAGGCTTCGACTGATTTTGGAGAAGATTGATACATGTCGAAATGATTGTGTCCTATATAGAAATGAGTACTTAGAGTTGAGTAATTATCCCGAATGTGGTAAGGAAAGGTATAAGATGGGTAAATAAACAAATACAGGTGAAAAGAAACAACCAAAGAAGGTTCTCCATTATTTTCCACTGATCTCTAGGATACAATGCCTATTCATATCAAGTACAACAACAAAATTAATGGTGTGGCATCAGGAGAATAAATCAAGAGATGGACTCATCCGTCATCTAATAGATTTTGATGAGTGGAATAGATTTAATGAGAATCATACATCATTTGCAAAGGAGTCATGGAATGTGAGATTGGGACTTGAAAGCAATGGATTCAACCCATTCAATAACATGTATCTATCATATTCCATATGGACGATGGTCATGTTAACTTATAACTTACCTCCTTGGCTATGCATGCGATCTGCATTTATGATGTTGACCCTCCTTATCCTAGGCCTCATGTAACTAGGAAATGCGATAGATGTTTATCTCCAACCGTTGATTAATGAACTAAAAGTCTTGTGGTACAGTGGTGTTCAAAGATATGATGCACACAAGAAAGAATTCTTTTAGTTACACATAGCATTATTGTAGAAAATTAATGACTTTCCAGCATGTGGTAATTTGTCAGGATGGAGTACGAAGGAGAAGTTTGCATGTCCAATCTGTATTGATGATACTCATCACTTGAGATTTCCTAGAAGCAAGAAGTTTTGTTAGTTAGGGCATCGTAGATTTTTTCCCATTGAACATAGATGGCGAACGTTACAATTCAAAATAGATTTGATGGTAAAGCATGCCGATATTCTTCGAAGAATCCAAAAAATAAATTGAGTACAGGTTCTGTTAGGTTGTCTAGTGTGAAAATCATGGAGACATTACAACAGCTCAGTGACATACATTTGAGTCCTCTTTTCAAAAATGACTTCACTTCCTTGCGACATTCTAGATTTAGGAAGAAAAGTATATTTTTTATAGAACTTTCATATTGGCAAGATTTGACTATGTAGCACAATTTAGATGTCATGCACATTGAGAAGAATGTAATAGACAATAGTTTAGATGTATCAAACTTAATAGACATCCCAAAGGATATAGTTAAAACAAGGAAAGATATCAAAAGTTTGGGTATTCATCCTGAGTTGCACATTCAAGAAGGCAACTCTCACTTTCCAAAAGTTATATACAGTCTTACCGGAGAGCAAAGGCAAAAGATTTTTTCCATCCAGAAAGATATTTGGGTTCAAGATGGATATTCTCCTAGCTTTCACGTTTCGTAAATGAAGCATAAAAAAAGATTAGTGAGTTAAAAAGTCATGATTCTCATGTGGACATCCAAATCTTGTCCTCACTAGTGATATGTCGAGTGATGCATGATCCAATAGTCGATTCATTAACAGAGATGAGCCAATACTTTAAAGTCGTATGTTCCATGACATTGGATCCTGAATTGCTAGAGTACAGGGATAAACAAATTGTAATCACACTATGTAAAATGGAGCAAATTTTCCCACCTACATTCTTTGATCTAATGGTTCATGTCACGTTTCATTTTGTGAATGAAGTGAGAATTGCTGGACTCGGGCAGTACAGATGGATGTATCTAACTGAACGATATTTAACGAAGTTGAAAGATTATGTCCTGAATAAGGCAAAGCCAGAAGGGTCAATCATGGAAGGATATCTTTTAGAGGAATGTATTAACTTCTGTGACATATACATGAATGAAATAGATAATCAATTTAATCAACTTGAACAAAATTATGATGGAGGATTTAATGGTAATGATGAAGATTGCCTATCCATATTTAACAGTAGAGGAAGGTCGATCCTCCGCATCTAGTTCAAGTCCATCTCAAAAATGAATCAATGGTTGGCTCACTTATGTATTATGAAGCAAATTCTAGAAGTGGATGAATTTTACAATGAATTCAAAGAATCCTCTGATCCATTTACATGTGAATTGCAATTACTTGATTGGTTTAAGTATCGTGTAAATAAACTGAAAGAATGGGGGGATCCATGGTGGGTATAGGATTTTGATGTAATTACTGATACACCTTTGACATATGGACGTTCCCATTTGGGTTACATAATAATGGATTCAGATTCAGAGTAAGGTCAATTGATGATGCGAAGACCACGTAACAGGCGAGAGTGATCCTCAGTTGTGACCTAAGTATTGGTTGTGATGGGAATTACAGTCAAATTGAAGAGATTGTGCAAATAAGTTGTAGGTTTGACTGTAGGGTGGTTCTATTCAAGTGTGATTGGTTTGATGTTTTCGAGGGAGTTGGATACAAAGTGGATAAGAAATACAGTTTCTTGAGTTTAAGTAAGAACCATCGGATTCTTCAATCATCAGAACGATTCACATTAGCTTGTTAGGTTGCACAAGTATTCTACATCCCTGATAATAGCAGAAATGGGTGGATAACACCTATTAGATCTCTACCACGTGAATAATGCAATGCTAGAAATGTTCTCGACCCAGATGTTGAATCTGAAGCAAATCAGCAAAACCCACAAAATGAAGAAGTTGCCCCTGAGGCAACTGACATTGATATATAAGTTAATTTGCCAAAAGTATTAATCCTTAACCCACAAATAAAATTATGTTTTTCAAATTTTTAGTTATAGGTTTCGTTTATTTGTTCTTTAATTGTATCATTTTCTTCTCAAAGCTTATGTTTTTTTCTTATTAAAACTGAGTTTTATTTTATTTCCTTCTTTTATAGGTTTCCTAAGTTCTTTGAGGTCCTTTCAGGTTCTTCCGCTATGTACATGATGGTGAGTTTCTTCTACCACTTAAAATTTTGTAAACACATGTGAGTTTCTTTTTTTGATTATGTGGGGTGTGCCCACTATATATATATATATATATATGTGGTGCATGTGAGTTAATTTTTTCATTATGTAGGGTGTGCCCACTATATACATATGATGCATGTGACTTTTTTTTTTATTATGCTAGGTGTGCCCACTATTTGTTGTTTGTTGAATGTTTAATATGATAGGAAATGAGAGGAAAAAAGAAGAAGGGTAGGAACTATTACAAAAAAAGAAGGAAGTGGAGAGGGTAGGAAATAGGAGAAAAGAAGAAGAAAGTGGAGGGGGGAGGAAATGTGAAGAGAAAAAACAAAGGAAGGGAAGGGGGGACGGGGTAGGAAATGGGAGGAGGAAAAAAGAAGGGTAGGAAATGAGAATAAATAAGAAGAAAAAGGAAGTGGAGGGGCTAGGAAATGGGAGGGGAAATGGTGGAGATGTTGTTTGTATATTTATTTTATATTTCTTTCTCTTTTCATTTATTTCTATTTTTATTTCAAACAAGATTTTTGGAAAATCACAATATATAAGGGAAATGCTACCAATTTTTTTTCTACATATCTGATTATTTGTTTTGTTTCTATGCATGTGAATTCCAAGAAGAAGGCCAATAGGGGTAATGGGGATAAGGCCACCTCCCATAGCCTCAGGCTCAGGCCCCCTGCCAGCAACACTAGGCTCAGGCCCCCCGTCAGCAGCACTAGGCACCTCGCTAGCAGATTTTAAGGCCTAGAGATGTTGCTTGATATCTCTAGAGTCAAAGAAGGGAGGGAAGATGAAGGGGAAGAGTCCAATGCCTCCTCCTACGGATCTTTAGGAAGAGGATCCTAAGTACGAGCTATAGAATGCACCCGTTGATGATGAGGAGGATAGTACTTCATTTGATGAGGTGGATGTTGGGCTGGATGATTAGCCAGAGTAGCCGGCTGACCTAGATCCTTCCCAGTCAGGACCTTCTACACCATGCCCTCATCGTACTAGTATGTAAGTTTAATAAATAGTATGATTTATTGATTTCATTGTAATTTAATATTATGTTATAATTTTGTCTTTTAGGTATGGTATATAAATGAAGAGGTCTGACGTGGAGTAGGGACCTAGAGAGACTTCCACATGGGATATGCACATCATCACCATCACACCAGCAGGGGAAGTAGAGGACTTTTCTCCATTTATCAGCAGACTGGGTACGCTGATGAAGGCGATCATCCCACTCTCTCACTTCGACTAGAGGAAGGTGCCAAAAGAGCTGAGGAGATAGCTCCTTCAAGAGTTAGAGGTAATTCATAAAAACTTATTTACATTTCTTTATATAATTTGAAATTACATAACAATTACTGTTTTACTAATGCAAGCGATCTTCAATTGGGACGACAATCTGAACGTCCCTAAATATATCCTCAAGCATGCGGCATGATCCACAAAGATTGGAGATTGGAGATGAAGAGTAAGGTAAAAGAAAATTTTAACTTTATATATTTCATTTTTTTACCCTAATTGAATTATTTGTAACATTAAAGATGTATAATTTAGTTTTATAAGAACAGGACCCATGATGAGGCATTACATTATGGGCCTCCAGTGATACAACTAGACATTTGGAAGGAAATGTGTGAGCATTAGCATGATCCAGCAATGCAGGTAAGAGTATTGTATATATCATAATTTAACAAATTTTGAAGTTAATAAATTTTACCTTTATTTATGGAGTAGGCACAGAAGAATAGGGAGAATTGAGCTAAAGCTCCAGCAAAGACCCATGTCTTGGGCAGGAGCATAGACAAGATGAAATCCTGATACATTAGTATTTCTAATATTTTTATTTTTTTACAACCTCACATGATTTATAATTTGTTTTAAATAACTCTTTTAAATTGTAGTCCCATGTGCATCAAGGTGCCTAGCTTGATCAGGTGGGAGTATATGAGGCCACTTATAGTAAGCTGAGTCATGAGGGAAACAAAGAGTGGCTTCATGACACATACCAATAGAGACACGTAAGTTAAATTACAAAAAATTTATATTTCATTTCTTAATTAAATTTACATGATATTACTTAAGGGAAATTAATTTTTTCAAGATAATATGGTCAACTTAATGCATCTTCTTGAAGATGCCAACTCTGGTATAGTTCGGTAGCTACTGTCAACAAAGGGCACATTCTGGACCGTCATGCCACTTAAGCATGGTGGATTTGTGCATAGTACATGGAGGAGTGAGACCATCTCTAGCTGGTATGGGAGAAAGGGGCATCGTCATCTTCAACTGAGGTAGTGGAGATGAGGAAGGAGATTGTGGCAATACGTCGTCGAGGCGTGAAGGAGCACCGGATCAAGGAGTTGTCCACGTAGGTTAGGGACTCTGTGATGCAATTCATGGAGTCGGCTATGCTGTTACAGTAGTCGACTTAGACTATTCAGGAGCTCCTGAGGATACTTCAGAGAGGAGGTCTCGATCACCCCTCATTTAGTTAGTTTAGATATCGTCGTGACGACAACGACGATTTAGGTGGTGTGGAGGCATTGGTGCCTCAGCTTGATTCCTGTATTTTCATGCATTATTATTTGTACATTTTCTTTGTACACATTATTATATATATGAAATTTTGATTTCGAATCTCATTTTCTTGTTTTGAATGAATACCTTCATTTTGGTTGTGTAATTCTTGTTTACAGGATTTCAAATTATTTAGAGGTCATCTATATAGCTAAAACTTTTAATTAAAAAAATGGACTCTTTTCATCAATTATATAACTGATGCTAATATCTTGCCATCGATGTTGTCAATATTCTCGACCGTTATATAACAGACGAGAATATTAATATTTATCGGTCGAGCATAATGATTTACTTGATTGTTATACAACTGATGAGGATGCACACATTCTCATCCATTTTAGGTAAACCGATGAGAGTGTGCACATCCTCGTCAGTTGTAATCACCGTCGAGGTTAATGTTTACCTCGACGGTAGATGTGAAACAATTGAGGAAAACCTTCTTCTATCATTTGAAAACAACGAGAAAGACACCCACACATCGAATCAGCAGCTGCTTTTGTCCTGTCAGTAACGTTGTAAACTCATTGACAAAATGCAATCATGGTATAACATTCCTCGACCATATTTTTCAACGGAGGAATCATCAATGCCGATGATTTTTAACCATCACTAATGATGAAGATTCTTGTACTCTCTCAAGCAAACACAATGGGTTCGAGCCCCTATGACTGCCTCTAATCCTCAGCGCTAGAAGCTTGCTAAAATTGAACTGCTTGATTAAAGATGAGAGGCGTTGAAGGCAACCATGTGGCCACATCGATGACCATCATTCGACACTCACGTGATAATGTGCATTTGAACACATGCTTGCATGATTTGAGAAGCACAGTTGGGGCGATTTAAGAAGCGTGGATGGCACAATTTGAGCCCTTTATTGCAGTTCCAACGGTCGTGGGATGCTCCTTGCGATCTCAGGGCTAGATCACACGTGATTTGAGAAATGTGATTGGCGTGTGATTTGAGAACCATGTACAATAGCAATTTATTTTTATCACAAGTGTGATTGGTGTGTGATAACAATATGATCCCTATCTGCTATCATTCTGGTAGCATTCCTCATCGTTTAAAAGAAAAAATTTATATGTAATGGAAAGAGTCAATAGTGCAAAAAGATTAAGGCAAAATGGTGATTTGAGTCACCAATTACCCTAATTACAATAATAGCAAATATCTGAGCTTGACACTGGAGATCGGAAAAATGAGAGAGAGAGGGCGAGAGAGCGATTGGCGTCGGGCGGCAGGTGGTGGTGTGGCGGAGCCATCTATGGCTGGAGAAGGTGAGTGGAGGATGTGGAGATCGAGGGCTTGGAGGAGAAGGGAGCGAGTCTGGCAGGAGAGGTTTCGTAGGATGTCTGACAATGTTCCAAGAAGACCTTGGAGGAGGATGAATGGCGATGTTCTTTGTTTCAGATGAAGACAAAGGGGACATGTGGCGGCGATTTGCAAAAACCCTCTGATCTGCATGGCATGCAGGGGAGAAGGGCACAAATGTGAGTCATGCCCTAAGAGGGTTCCTCTGCAGACAAAGAGGGTATTCTCGCACCCTATCTTGAGGGTGAAGAAAGAAGCCCGACCGCCGCTGCCGCCGGCTTTGGGCAGGAACTCAATCGAAGTTGAGATCCCGACTTTTGAAGAGATCTCGCCTGCAGAGATCATGATGAGGGGTGCTTTGATTGGCGAGATCATGGTAGGGAAAGCATCAATAGATAGGCTTCAAAACCTGGTATGCTCCTTAAATCTCTTGTCTTCGGGCTAGAAGGTAGCCATGCTATTCCATTCTCGATTCCTGGTATATGGTTTGGGTTTGATGGATGTTGAACGACTGAGATTTCATTCGAGCTTTTTTGAAGAATTTATTGTGATTTGGAGAATGGTGTCTCCCTTTGATGGGGCTGTCCCTGATCGACCTCCGCAAAGAGTAGGCTCTAGGAGGATTCTTCTTGAGATTTCTGGCCTGTCGTTGCATCTAAGATCAAAGGGGGTCATTTCTAAGATGCTAGCAAGCTTTGCATCCATCTGTGATGGGTCTGAAATTTTGATTGGAGAGGGGGACATCAGATCTCTTAGAATTGAGGCTGATGTCTTCAGTGCTGGCTCAATTCCTGATATGGTTACAATCAGATGTGGGGGCACTTCTTGGCTTATTCGGCTAGTAGTACTTGGACAAGTGCCTAGGTAGGTTGAACAAGGGCAGGTTAAGATGTTTGGAGCCAGCACTGAAGTGAGGAAACAGAAAGAAAGGCATGGCTGCATTCCTCCTATTGATGCCCCTGAGTCTAAAAAGAGAAAGGACTGCCACCTGGTCTATGCTGAGGAGGACCAGATGGAAGAGGTTGATACAACTGGTGATTACAGACAAGCCATGGTAGTCAAAGAGGATGGTTATCTGGAGGTTGCTGAGAATTCAGTGATAGATTCAAAGATGCTTAGCAGTAAAGAGGAGGGTAGGATAGGAAGGGAATTGGTGCTCGGGAATGATAGCAGTGTGCTCAAAGAGGCAAACCAAATGCAGCTCTCAATTCCTATTGATCTGAAATATGGTAGGGGATCAAATCAGGAAAGAGGTGTGGGTAGATCTCCCTACATGCTGAGAAGGAGAAGGAAGGAGAACTTGCCCCCTATTAATGAGCAGAATATTTCTAATTCTGTTATGGTCGAATTTGTGGGTTGTATGGCCCAAGGGAGCCATTCCAATAAGGAATGAGAGTGATGACTTGGAATGTGTGTGGGTTGCGCAATAAAATGAGGACTTCCTTGTGTAGATATCTCTCTGAGTGGGAGATTGATTGTGCTCTCATTCAAGAAACAAATTTGGAGATGGAGAATGGTCAGGAATGGGATTGCTTTAAGCAATCTGGTCACAGTGATGTTGTGGTTAAGGGTGCCTCTGGAAGGTCTGGTGGAATGGCCTTTTGGTGGAGAAAGTCTTGCCTCTCAGTAACTGAAGTTATTAGTGACAGGTACATGCTTTCTTGCAGATGTCAGTCTCCCTAAGGAGATATGGAATGGTTTATGTCTTGCATTTATGGTCCTTGTGTGGCTGCAGACAGGGCTGGCTTATGGGAGGAGCTCTCTGCAATGCATCAAAGAGTGCAAGAGGTCCCATGGCTGCTAGGGGGTGATTTCAACTGTTATCTCATAGGTGATCACAACCCAGATGGGAGAGTGGACAGCTCAATGGCAGGCTTTCAAATGGTTGTGCAGAACATGGGACTGACTGAATAGCCCATCAGTGGTGTGGAGTTTACTTGGAGAAATGGTAGTGGATAGGTTTCCAAATTGGATAGGTTTTTTGGCAGTCCTAGCTTGTTGGAGAGGCATCAATTATCAGCAGTTATGAGCCTTGATAGGCCTTTCTCTGATCACACTCCGCTTGTATGGGATAGTGGGATGAGTTAAGACATTGGATCATACTTCAAACTCAAGAGATCTTGGTTTAGGGAAGAAGGTTTTGTGCAAATGGTGTCCCAGTGGTGGTAGAACAAGGCTGTGCAAGGTACTGCTACACAGCAGCTGGCTGCAAAATTGTCAAGCCTGCATGATGTGCTTAAAGAGTATGGGCAGGCCATGACTCTGATCAGAGAACAGAAGAGGAGGGAGGCTCTGGCAATAATCAGGGACTTGGATCTGAAAGAATGCAGGCAGTCCTTGAACCACCAGGAACAGCAGCTGAGGCAGTAGATGCAAGCTGCAGTATGGGAAGAGGATTTGAAAACAGAAATGGACTAGCGTGAAAGATCAAGATAGCTATGGTCAAAGTGGGTGATGCGAACATGAAGTTTTTCCATCTTGCGACCAGTGCTAGGAGGAGATTCAATCTTATGTCATCAGTTAAAGTGGAAGAGAAAACTGTTACCTCTGTTTGTGAAATTAGAATTGAAGTAGATAAATATTTTAAAGAAATATCCAAGGCTGCTACAAGAGGTTCTTGGAGGATGGCATCGGTGGATTTCCCTTGTGTTAGTGATGATAAGAGAGACATGCTTGTCACACCTATATCTAAACAAGAAGTACTAAAAGCTATTAAAGATTTAAATAATGAAGGTGCTCCTAGTCCGAATGGATTTCAGGTGTTCTTTTACAGAGAGCTGTGGAGTGTTGTTAAGGTGGATGTTTTAAAGGTTATTCATGAATTTGAATTGGGCAACTCTGGTTTTGAGAGGTTGAACAAATCCTATCTGTTTCTACTTTTTAAGAAATCAGGTGAGGAGAGATTTTCTGATTACAGACCCATTGCACTATCTAATTCCATCTATCTCATTATTAGTAAGGTTATAGCCAATAGATTGCGGGAGGTTTTAAAGGATTTGATAATGCTTGTTCAGTCATCTTTTCTTCCTGGGAGATCATTACAAGAGTCCTTCATTGTTACGCAGGAGATGGTAATGGGTTGGCACTGGAGAAAGACCAAGGCCTTTTTATGGAAAGTAGATTTTTCCAAGGCCTATGATTCAATCTCCTGGTCATACTTGTGGGAGATTCTTAAAAGAAGGAAGTTTCCACCTTTATTGATACAATGGGTGAAGTGGTGCATTACGACAGCCTCTTTTTCCCCATTGATAAATGGGAAATCATGCCGCTCTTAGATTCAGCCCCAGTGTGGAGTTAGGCAAGGTTGCCCAATTGCTCCTCTGATTTTCAACCTTGCTGTGGATACTTTGGCAAGATACGCCTGCAAACAGGCAACGGATGGTTTTATAAGGGGGTATTCAATGTCTAACCATAGGGCTCTAGCCCCTATACTCCAATATGCAGATGATACTATTTTTTTTGTGGAAGGGGGGAAGAGGGAAGCGCAAGCACTTATACATATGGTAAAGATTTTTGAAGAGATTTCTGGTCTCAGACTGAATGGAAATAAATCCTCCCTAGTATGCTTTGCGATGAATAGTGTGTTACAGAATGACATCTCTACCATTCTGGGTACACTTGTGGTTTCATTACCTATTAAATAACTGGGTTTGCCTTTAAAATGTTCTAAGATGAAGAAAGCAGATTGGTCTTTACTTTATGAAAAGGTAGCTATGAAATTGGAGGGCTGGAGCAGTAGATACCTATCAAAAGGAGGGAGGTATATATTACTAAATTCTGTCATCACTTCGATTCCAATATACTTCTCTGTCCTTAAAGCCCCGAACTCAATCTGGAAAAAATTAGATGTGATGCGCAAAAGATTCTTCTAGAAAGGGGCCTCTCATCAAGGGGCTTTTTTTCAACCTTTGAAGTGGGACTCAATTTGCAAGCCAAAAAAGATGGGAGGTATGGGTGTTAGATCCCTTAAAGAATTCAATGAAGCTTTGCTATTGAAGTTGGTTGTTCGGTTACTGCAGGGAGAAAAAAAAATCTGGATAGAAATTATTCAGGACAGTTATGGGACTGCCAATGATGAGAATAATCGTCTAAACCCCTGTAAACCTTCCCCCTTTTGGTCTTCAGTGGTGCACGCCCTGAGGGACAATTGGAATTTTTTCAAATCTGTATTAGGTGATGGGAAAAGCTTCAAGTTTTGGCTAGAAAATTGGGTACATGGGGGGGTGTTTAAAGACAGGTTCCCCCTTGCTTATGTAGCGGCTTCGGATAAAAATCCTGTGGTGTCCGATTATTGGGATGCGGAATCTGAGCAATGGTCTTTCAATAATGTTGGGTGGAATAATCATGAAACAAGAACACGAGTAGAGAATGAACGTCTCATGCAAGAACTTGCTACCTTCAAACCCATGCCTTATGAATATGACACATACAAATGGGAGGGTAAATTTTCTACTGCGGTTGCTTATGGCAGATTGATAAAGTCCTCCAGGATGGCAGAATTTGGTGAGATGGGGAAGAAGCTATGGAAGTTAAAAATACCATTGAAGATACAAATTTTTTTGTGGCTCTATAGAAGGGACGGCTTAATTACTGGAGATCTGAGGCATAGGAGGATGGGTACCCCCACCCAGTTTTGTCACCTATGTGGGATGCATAATGATTCTAGCATTCATATCTTTTCCTCATGTACGATCACTAATTATGTATGGAGGAGAGTATGTAATGAATCTCTACCCACATGGGGGAATCTGTGGCATTGTCTTGTGGATGGGAATAAGCCATGTTTACATATGGTGGCTGTGTTATGGGCTGTATGGAGGGCTAGAAATGAGTGTGTTTTTCAAGAGACCCCAGTGTTTGTGGATAATATTGTAAATTTTTGCTGGAGTTTCATACAACATTGGGGTTCGATCATGTAATTATTTCATTTTCATTAATAATAGCTCCCCTGGTTTGCTATCGGTGATTGATAGCATTCGTTTCTTTCTCAAAAAAAAAAATAGCAAATATCTCAACAGTATCAACCAAATTTAATCCACGCAAGCCAAGTGCATAGTGCACTATGTCGGATAGATCAGACTATGGAGCTTTCAATCAGACGGCTTAACTGTACAGATGCTACAGTGCCAAGAGGGCACTCTTCTTCTTCCTTTCCTTTCTCTCCTCAGGCTCAATGGAAGGCATAGCACAGAGGCACAGTTGCCTCGTAGAGACTAAGTGTTGAGAGGGGTTCACTAAAGCAAAACCCCCCACCTCCTCCTCTAATTTTCTTTCTTTCTTCTCTTCTTTCTTAGATCGGGCGAACCAAACCAGACCTGGGTAACGAGGTAAATGGATTGAGGTGAACAATTGGTATCATAAAATCAATTTAAATGCTGTCGCTTTTCCTTGCCCGGTGTGTGACTAAAAAGTCCCCTCCTTCATGCGAGCTACAATTGGTGAAGGTGTCGATTGAAGTAGAAGGAGAAGGGAGATGCATCAATTGACCATCTAGGATGCTTCCTGGGACTAGGCCGTGTGACCTGGGGCACTCACTTGGAGTGGATGCTTGAAGAATGTGATGGGAGTTCGCTTGAAGCAGTTGCAACAATGGCACTGTGGCACAAACACCTAAAAAGAAAAAAATAGCTCGATGGCCACATCAGAGGTGCTCAAGACCTTTGCGAGGATGCGATGAATGTGGTGGTGGCGGCGGTGTATTGTAAAGGTGGTCGTAGGTAGCTGGCGAAGATGGAAATCGAAAGCGGAGTTGGGTCTATTCGGTGGAGGGCTTGGGCAAGTAATCCCGTCAATTTCTTGAGGTGTTTCTCTCGCGTGGATGAGGCAAAAGTCATAGGCTTGTCGGCGAAGTGTTTGGAGCAATGGAGTGAGTGGAGAGCTTCATCGAAGGAGTGGCTGGAGTGGAGGAAGATGAAGTCGCGGTTGGCCAAGCGGTGGTTGAGTTGTAGCGTAGTGGCACAGAAATGATGTGTAGACGCTAGGGAGTCGATGAGGCTAACTAACGGACGAAGAGGAGTGGAGATGGCATCGGTTGTGGTATGGCCGATGTCAGAGGAGATGGAAACTCCGATGAGGTAGATGGCGATAAAGATGGGCTTAGGAAGTATTGCACAGGTATGTTAAGATGCAAAAGATGATGGGGAAAAAGAACCGATCACCTATGTTATGTGGTAGCTAGCGAAAGAGCTAGGGATAGGGGTTTGCCAGAGCAAGCTCGGAGTGAGCCGAAGGTGGAGGAAGGAAGAGGATTTCTAGCTTAAAAACTTGCTGAAGGAAAGGGGGATGATAAGGAGGTCTTTTATAGGCCAAAGAGTGAGCTTCAAATCTTAGAAACAAAGTTTTGAAAGCTTCAAAATCACGGAATAGGTTTAGGATTTCCAAGAGTTCGCATGAACTCTTGGACGAGATTTGGAAGGCAAGACTTGTCTCAGATTGAAGAGAAACTCCTCAAGAATCTTTCTTACAAATTTGGAAGGATTTCGTCATTAAATCAAGGAGAATCTCTTGATTGAAGGTCGGCAGTTCATGGGTTCACACAGTAATGGCGGCAAGGGCATTTTTGTGAAGAAGATGAAGAAGTCAGGGGTTGTTGAAGTGGAAAATCATCAGAAAAAGGTTGAGTTTTGAAAACCCGTCGTTGTAGTGGGATTTACAAAGAAATTCGTCAACAAATAAATTTTACCAAAACTTGAAAAGAATTTTGGGTCAAACATAGGGAGGCAATGTCAATTTGAAATCTACAATTATACTTTTTTTTGTTGTTTTTGTTTAGAAAGCGAGATAATTACAATGAATGAGAGAGAGAAAGAGATAGAAAGAGAGAGAACAAACACTTTATAATATGAATGATGTTTTACAACTAGAAAGCGGGAAATGTTACAGCTAGAAAATGGGAAATATTACAACTAGAAAGTGCTAAAATCTACTCTAGAAAGCAGTAAAGTGAAAGGAGGTGAGAAGTTATCCTCCTTGACGACTGCTTGGACGATGAGCCGAACAGGGCGATGCCTGGAAGACGGAAGGTGAAGATGGAAGACATAGAACGAAGTAGGAAGAATGGGGGGTGAGGTAGGGCATCGGCGTCGTGGGATCCACTTCCAGAATGCGGGTGAGAAAAACTTTGATTTTAACTCTAAAGGAGCATCCCGGGTTTGGGACAAGCTTCTTTAGAGCCTTGGAGAGGGAGAGAGGTGAAGGAAGGGATGATTAAAATGTGGGGGGTGTAGGACTTTTATAGGTGTAGAGGTTAGGGACAAAAAGCTCATTTCACACATGAAAACATTAATTCAAGGTCTTTAGTGACGAATTTAAGCGTCACTAAAGACCCCAAACATGAGCGTAGGCCGTGTGCACGCATGGCCTCCTCCTCTCCTCGCCCCTCAACGCTTATGCACATTCAAAAATCCATAGTGATCGGATGGCTTAGAATCCATCTCGCGCACGCCTTGATAGCTACTCATCTCACGCTTGCATGCAATCGGGCGTTCAAACGCATGTTCGATCGTGCGTGCGTGATTCGTGCATCTAGATTGGGCCACATCACCACTTTATCCACCGTCTGCACCGCATCCAACAGTCCAATATGACCACTCCATGCCCACTCCTTGATTTGAGGCGAGGTAGGGCTCGAACACGCGCCTCCCTCTTCTTCGTAGTGCTCTTCATCAATGCACTACACACACTTTTGAGGAGCATTTACGCATTTAGCCGCGAGTTCTCTCAGCCCTTGGATCTTGATCCAACAGCTGAGATCGTCCGCGTGGTTGAGGAGAGAGAGGGCAGCAGCGAGTCCTTGGATCGATTAGGCTACTGGGATGGCACCAAGTGGCGCCATCTTGGTCGTCCATCTTCTATGACATGTAGATGGTGCCACGGATGTCGAATTGGACCAATTTTCACGTCGTTAGGCTGCGATTGTTGATTCGAACCCATCTGTGCAGTTGGATTTGTCATCTAAAGTGTGGATTTACACCATCTTGGCCCTTGATCTTCGTTCTTCCTCTAATTATTTCTAATGCTACGGAAGTCCGATCAGGGAGATCTTGGAGTTGTTGAACTCCGATCAACACCCTTATCAAATCTGTACGATTGGATCTTCAATCCGAGGCCCCGATTAAATGTCGCTCTGTCCTTGGCCACCAAGAAGAAGAAATTACTATACAATTTGTACTGTTTGACCTAAATGCATGATGATGCATGTTATGCAATATTTACAATGTATGATGCTTATATGATACTAAGAACATACATAAATAGACATTTTTGGCTATTCAAATGTATGCACATCACACCCCCATGCCTATCTTTTGCTAGTCCATAACAAAAACTATACGCTATTTATAAAAGAATTAGGTCAGATTTCTTGGGCAAAAGTTATTCTTCAACACTAGGAGATTTTTACTAAGGACCTGAACTACAAAGACACAATAGTACCTGGGTGTCTGCCAAAATGCAGACTGCCTCAAGCTGTAGCCTTATTGAAAGAAGGATCTTTTTCTTCTATACTTCTTTTCTAATTTTTTTGGATTTTGAGTTTAGGGTTTCGGAGTAGCTTTCTACAGCCACTCAACCCACTCAATTCTCGAAGAGAACCCTAAGTTCTAGGTATCTTTATGTGTGAAATGTGATAGACTCACTGATTGACGATTAGAACATACTTCGGGTTTCTATGCCCCTAAGTGAACTTCAAAAGAAATTCTGTCTAAAGGTGCATTTTTTTGACCGATAGCTTTCTCCCTACTTTTATTTTTATGGGGTCCACATAAGGGCGAACCCAGTGTATATCTCCCCGGCTTATTCTACTTCTACGCTTCTTTCTAAGTGTTTTGGAATTATAAGTGCATTTCTTAAGCTGGCTTCTGGACAACCTACCAATGGGCTATTACCCATGATAACTTACCAGCCATACTCGTGTGGTGAAGTGTGTCTTATTTCTTTTTATTTTCTTTTATCCTTTTCTTTTTTATTTATTAACTAGGTGGCATCCCTGATCTAAGATTTACCTAAAGGCAACAGGAAAAGAATGGTCGTGTCACTAGGCTCCGGACAACCTACCAATGGGTTGTTACCCACAATAACTTGCCAGCCATACCATCCTACAAGGTTCATTAGCTATCCAATTTCCATTAAAATCATCGAAAAGTGAGTCAGTGCAAATAGTGTGTAGATGCTTAAACTTAAAATCCCCTCAAATCAGAAGAAGGGTTGATAAGTCGTGTACATATCACCCCAACTTATTTAACCAAATTGAAGTAAAATCAGAATGGCAAGGACTCAATAAACAAATCGACATTTTAGTAGACACCCAGGCTAATTAAGCCCGAAGACCTGAAGGGTCTAAGTATTTAGATCCTACTGTATTATTCCTTATGGTTGAAAAATCCTAATGCCTAATTATTCTCTCCTAATTCAATTTTTTTTAAAATAAAGAGAAAAAATAAATAGAATTTGCAAGAATTCCACAGAGCTGACAAAATGATTCAGAGATGAATCCACCCCCCATGCCTAACTGATGCAATGTCCACATTGAAAATAAAATGCATGAGAAGCAGAGTAGAATTAAGAAAATATCTCCTGTATTCCATGATACTCGAGTCAGCTCTGAGTCAGACTATACAATTACTGAGTTTAGTGCCATTAGCTAGGCGAAGTCTAGCCAAAGAAATCACATTAAGGTTAAAGCAACCTTATTGGAGACGGATTTTGGAATAGCACGATCGACATAAGGTTTTAGACGTTGTCCGTTGACCTTAAAAGAATTTCATATCTTTGGGTCTGAGATCTCAACAGCTCCATTGGGAAATATTCGATCGACGATGAATAGGCCATCCCACTTTGACCAAAGCTTGCTGGGAAAGAGCTTAAGTCAAGAATCAAAGAACCAAGCCTTCTGGTTTGGCTCAAAGCTCGCTTGCGGGAAATAAGTTGGTCATGAAGAGCTTTGGTCCAAGCCTTATAGATCTTGGAATTCTCATATGCATCATTTTTAAGCTCCTCCAACTCAGATAGTTGGAGCTTCCTGGTCTTTTCAGCTAAACTTAGATCAAAGTTGCATTTCATGATCGCCCAGAATGCCCGATGTTCAATCTCTAAGGGTAAATGGCATGCCTTTCCATACACCAGACGAAACGATGACATGCCGATAAGTGTTTTGTACACTGTACGGTAGGCCCAAAGAGCGTCCCCAAGCTTTTGAGTCCAATCTTTTTGATTGGGCCTAACCGTCTTTTGTAGGATGTTCTTGATCTCCCGATTGGAGATCTAGGCCTATCCATTCGTTTGAGGGTGGTAAGGTGTGGAGATTCTATGATTTACCCCATATTTGGCCAGTAAACTACAGAACTGAGCATTTGTGAAGTGAGTACCACCATCGCTGATGATAGCCCTTGGAATCCCAAACTGACTGAAGATGTTCTTTTTAACAAAATCGATGACCACTTTGTGGTCATTGGTTTGGGTGGGAATAGCCTCGATCCACTTGGACATGTAATCAACAACGACAAGAATGTACTAGTGTCCAAATGAAGGGAGGAAGAGTCCCATGAAATAGATGCCGCAAACGTCGAAGATTTCAACTGGAAGGATTGGGTTTAGAGGCATCATATCTCTCTCGGTTATGCTCCCAAGTGCCTGGCATCAGGAACACAACCTCGAAAATTCTTGGGCATCCTTGAATAAAGATAGCCAATAAAATCCAGATTGTAGTATTTTTGCAGCTGTCTTTTTCCCAGAGAAATGTCCACCACACGTATATGCATGGCAGAACTCAAGTATACATTGAAATTCATTCTCCAGAACACATCGGCGAATAATCTGATCAGAGCTGGTGTGCTACAGTTTAGGGTCCTCCCAGAAGTAATATTTGGCCTCAGTTTTAAGTCTATCCTGTTATTGCTTGGTCCAATCCTGAGGGAATTGACCAATGGCCAAATAGTTTACTATGTCTACAAACCACGGGGATTGGACACCTGACACTGCAAGAATAGTCTTGTCCGGAAAAGTATCGGCAATCGGAATATCCAGACGAGGTGAATCACTTAGAAGTCTCGAAAGATGATCTGTCACCACATTCTGTGCCCTGGATTTATCTTTGATTTCAAGATCTAATTCTTGAACCAGAATAATCCATCTAATGAACCGGGGCTTGGCATCCTTTTTGGCCAAGAGATGTCTCAAGGTCGAGTGGTCGGTGTAAATTATGACGTGAGACCTTATGAGATAAGCCCTGAATTTCTCCAAATCAAATACTATAGCTAGCAACTCCTTCTCAATAATGGTATAATTCCTCTAGGCCTCGTCTAGAGTTTTGCTAGCAAAGTAGATGACAGAGGCCTTTCTATCGATCTTTTGACCCAAAATAGCCCTGACCACATAATTTGAAGCATCGATCATGATCTCAAATGGGGTTGTCCAGACCGGTGGTTGCAGCACCAGAGCACAAATGACTGTCGTTTTAAAAAAATTGAATGCCTTACGGCACGATTTGTTGAATTTAAACTGCGTATCTTTGGCAAGAAGGTTGCTCAGAGGGCAAGCAACCTTGCAGAAATCCTTGATGAACCTCTGATAGAATCCCACATGCCTAAGAAATGATCCAATTTGTTTGACAGATGTGGGAGGAGGAAGTTTGGAAATAGCATCATCCTTAGCTTTGACAACTTCAATTCCCCGTTCAGAGATTACACGACCCAAGATGATACCTTCTTGTGTCATGAAATGGCTCTTTTCCCAGCTATCAACTAACCTTGGTTTGATGCATCTTTTAAAGATCAATTCGAGATTAGCCAGGCAAGAATCAAACGATTCTCCAAAAATGGAGAAATTGTCCATGAATACTTCCATAAACTCTCCCACCATGTCAAAGAATATGGCTAGCATACACCTTTGAAAAGTTGCAGGTGCATTTCATAAGCCGAATGGCATTCTATGGAAAGCAAATGTTCTGTAGGGATAGGTAAAAGTTGCTTTTTCTTGATCCTCGGGATGGATAGGGACTTGATTGTATCCCAAGTAACCATCTAGGAAATAGAAGTACTTTTGCCCAGCTAATCTTTCAGGGATTTGATCGATGAAGGGCAAAGGGAAATGATCCTTTTTGGTGGCTATGTTCATCTTCCTGTAATCAATACAAACTCTCCAGGAGGAAGCTGAATGAGTTGTAACAGATTCTCCTTTCTTATTAGCCACAACGGTAATCCCAGCTTTCTTGGGAACAATTTGCAAGGGACTTACCCAAGGACTATCTGAGATCGAATAAATGATTCCTACATCGAGCCACTTAATAATTTCTTTCTTGACCACTCTTGCATATTAGGGTTTAGTCTCCTCTACATCTGGTGAGAAGGGCAGAATCCATCTTTCATGAAAATTCTGTGATTGCAATAAGACGGCTGAATCCCCCTAAGGTCATGGATGGTCCAACCAATTGCCTCCTTGTGTTCATTTAGGAACTTAATCAATTTAATCTCCTACTCCTTAGTTAATCTAGCACTGATAATCCAAGGGAGCATTTTTTTAGGTCCTAAAAACTGATATTTCAAACTCTTAGGAAATGGTTTCAATTCAAGCTGAGGCGGGTCTAAGATTTAAGGTAAGGATGATGCTGATGAAGATTCATTAAGAGGAAGAGGTTGAAAGTGAATAAAATCAATAACCTCTTCAGAATGTGGCGAGTTTGCCATAGAGATTTGCAGGTTGGATTCATCGAGCAGGAGGAACTTTCAATTGTAGAAACAGCCATACATGTCTCAATATTCAAGTTATCTTCCTCGAGTTCCTCAACATATCCACAATCCTCAAATTTGTTAATCGCCTTAAAAATATCCAGTTTCAATTTCCAATCCCTAAAGGATATTTCCATGCTAGCACTCTCATAGTTGATATTGGCCTTAGCGATAGCCAGGAATAGATGCTCCAGAATGATGGGCATGTTCCTCAAATTCTCAAGTACATCCATGTCAAGGACAAGGAAATCTACAGGAAAATAGAAGTCCTTAAGCTTGACAATAACATCCTCAGTAATGCCTCTCGGATTTGTGACCAAACGATCCGCTAACTGCAGCATTACTGAGGTTAGCCAAAGTTCACATAATCTAAACTTCTCATAAAGAGAAGTCGGAATTAGGTTAATGGATGCACCTAGATCCAGGAGTGCCCTATCAAAGGTGTAATCTCTGATAACACATGAAATCAAAGGGGTACCTAGATCTCTCTTTTTATGAGGAAGATGATGCAGGATAACAAAACTAGCCTACTTAGAGAGTATCACCTTCCTCGGAACAGATTCCCTCGACTTGCGCTTCTGGCTGCATAAATCCTTTAAGAATTTAGCATAAGCTGGTATGTGTTTGATAACATCGAGGAAGGGGATATTGATTTCAACATTCTTGAATATATCCAAGAGCTCCTCGTTACTATCAACAGGCTTCTTCTTCCTTGGTTTAATCAAGGACTCAGGAGAGGGAACATGAGTCAGATCTTCAGAATTAGGTTCCTGAGCCTTGATTTCTTCTTCAGAATTCTCCTTTCTTTCCTTAGGCTCACTAGGATTTTCTTGACTAGAGTAGGGTAGGTGTGGGTCCTAAGTTTGCCTTCCACTCCTCAAAGAAATGGAGTTGGCAGATGCATACAGGTTTGGGTCTTGGGGAGGGTTAGGAAAGATCGAATGGGCTTGATTAGCCAAAAACCCTAGATTTAATGAAGAAGCAAAAAAGGAAGGACCTTGCTCAACCACCTGAGCATTTGTGTGTGGGTCCCTCCGATTCTTATACCCTTGGGATTGATTGCCTGGATTCTGTATGTTGCACGGGTTGAGTATGGGTGGAGATGGCAAAGATCCAAGCTAACGGGTGTAAGCAATGACCCCAGTTTAGAAGTTGTCCAGCGAGGATTTCATTTGTTGCATGAGTTGGAGCATAGATCCTTGCATCTCTATCATCTAATGGTTCAATCAGCCTACCCTACCAATTGACGAGCATTCCAAACTAGTTGATTGATTTGATTTAGGGGCAGCTGAGCATAAACATGACCCTGACCCATTGGTCTTTGTGGAGCATAGTTGTTGGGTTGGAATTGGGTCTGCTACCCTAAATTTTTCCAGGAGAAGTTAGGGTGATTACTTCAACTAGGATTATAAGCATTGGAATATGGGTTGGACCTAACATTCTCCTGTACAACATAGACATCCTTGTTGGGCGAGGATGGAGGGAAAGAAAGAGGGGGATCAGAGAAACTGGGATCAAAGGCCCCAGCTTGGAACCCATGGGGTTCCGAGCAATGCTGGCTCACAGGTTGAGCCACATCTAGTTGATTCACGAACTCCCATCCAGAAGGAACTCGCGAAAAATGGAATTGCAAATTTTGGGATTGAGTGGATCTAGAATTGTTTGTAGAGTTTCCAACCATCTACTCCTGCATCCTTTTGGTAACCAAGTCCACCTTATCTAGTTTATTACAAATCAGTTCCCACTACAAGAAGTTAGGGTTTTGGTCACGGTTAAAAACTGTGACCAAATGACTAATAACCATCACCAATTAGCGACAGCAAAAGTTGCATTGCGGAAGGGTATATGGTGACGGTTCCATGCAAAACCATTACCAAAGTCTTTGGTAACGGTTCCACCCAAAATTGTCACCAAAGCCGTAGGGTTTTGGTGATGGTTTTAGGTGGAGCCGTCACCGAAGATTAGGGCTTTGGTGATGGTTCCACCCAAAACCGTCACCGAAGCCTGCCATTATCTATGTTCTTCAACTTTGGTTAGGGGGTTTTGGTGACGGTTTTAGGTGGAACCGTCACCAAAGCATAGGGATTTGGTATGGATTCCACCCAAAATCGTCACCGAAGTGCACTATTAGCTAGGCTTCGCAGCTTTGTTCACGAGGCTTTGGTGATGGTTCCACCCAAAACCATCACCAAAGCCCACCGTTAGCTACGTTCTACAACTTTAGTGATGGTTATAAACTGTGACCAAAGACTTTTAGTCACAGATGTAGAACCGTGACCGAAGACAGAGCTTTGGTCATAGTTAATAACCATGACCAGAGGTTAGCATGGAAGAAAGAGGGTTCCTTTGGTCACGGTTCCCTAACCGTCACCAAAGGGTCATCACGACCAAAGGTTACCTTTGGCCACAGCTAACCAACCATCAACAAAGATTCTCTTTGGTAAGGCTAGTAGTAAATTTAGCTTTCTTACTAAAAATGGGTTGGTTATTGTGCACCAAGGAGGGTCTTTAACAAAATCAGATAAGAACCAAGTATTTCCCAGATGGTAATTTTTGGAAATATATGCCCAAGTCACCAGATTCTTCCTTCATGAAGGCACTTCCAGCTATAAAGGGTATGCTTTTCATCAATGTGTTATGGTTAGTTGGAGATGGGGAGAATATAAATATTTGGAGTGATCCATGGTTGAAGGATGAAGAGTAAAAGTTGATTAGATAGAGTATACTCCAGGAATTAAAGGCGGCAGATTTGATAAATGAATAAAATTAGAACTAGAATGAAGAAAAAGTTTCCAGTAGCTTTGGTTGTAAGACTGTAGAAAAAATTTTAAGTACTCCAATAGACATGGGACAAGACTTACTAATATGGAAACCACATCCTAATGGGAAGTTCTTAGTTTAGTCTGCATATATGACTGATAAACGCCAGTTTATCAGCATTCTTATGCATTAAAACAAACCTAGCTCTTAGGATTTTACTCCGCAAATGGGTTTTTGGGCTACATTTAGGCATAAATTAGGTTAGGCACGCACTGCATTCTTTACCTGTCTTTTTGATATGTTTTTGTGAGTGTTAGGGATGTACAGATATGCAGATCCCTAAAACCCTAGCACTCAAGAAGGCAAATGGTGAAGGAGAAGCCCAGACTAACTGGAACTCAGCTTGATCAAACTCACCACAGCTGGAACCTAGCTTACTTGAACTAGGGTTAGCTCATCCCAGCTCCATTCAGCTAATCTCAGCTGAATGGTAGCTCAAGAGAGTTCATCTTAGCTCACCCTAGCTCAAGTCAGCTCAGATCCAGCTCAACTTAGCTAAGTCTAGCTCATCTCAACTCCCACTAGTCCACAGGGAGCTCTAGCTAGCTCAGCTGAGTTGACAGGAGTTCACCCCAGCTTAGATCCAGCTACATCCAGCTCCACTCAACTCCAGCCAGCTAAAGAATAACTCATCCCAGCTCAGGAAGCTCAAGTCCAGCTCCTGGGGACTTAGCTTAGCTCAACTCAGTTGAGCTAAGCTACCTTAGCTTCCTCAACCAGCTTGATTCTCCCCGGGAGCACCAGACCTAGCTCACCTCAGCTCATTATGGTAGAAGCTAGCTTACTTTAGCTTGGCTTAGCAGCTAACAAAGAATTAGCAAGCTAAGCCAGCTAGAGTAGCTCCATGCCAGCCTCTTCAGCAGCAGCCAGCTCCAGCTCCAGCTCTAGACTTCTCCTCCTCAGCTCCTCCCTCCAAACCCTAGCTCCAATACCTTCTCCTCTACTCCACCTTTAGCTAAGCTAGCTTAGCTAGCAACCAGCTCCTTGGCCATCCACCACCTTCAAAGACAACCCTAGCTAGCTCTACCAACTTAAGCCTACCTAAGCTAGCTACCCTACTCAAGTTGGCGCCACCTCCTAGCCATCCCTTCACCCCATTATCACCACCAAAAGACACCTTAAGTTGGCGCCATAAACTACCCCTAACCACCTCTATATTGGCGCCAACTTTCAACCCTTAATCCACCCTACACCTACCCACATAAGCCATCCTAGCCATCCACCTACCCCTCCTTATAGAATCCTTCTTGGCACCAACTTAGACAACCTTCTAGAACCCTTTTTGGCGCCAACTTCAAGGGGTGTCAACACCCATAACCACCCCCTTGGTGTCCCTTAAGGTGGCACCAACTCACCTTGGCCATGGGATCTTTAACCACCTCCATCTCTTCATCTTAGCCCTCCATTTCAAGGGTCACCTTAGCCCCCTTCCTATTCTATAAAAACCCACCACCTACCACCATTTTGGGGCATCCTCCCTCAGTATATTTTGCTACCTAAACCACCTATACCTATGGCCAAGAAGAAGGAGTAGAGAAGGAAATTAAAAGGGCACATCACCAGCCCTTTTGGTGCCTTCTTCTCCCCACTCTCTTCAACTTGGGCCACGCCAAGGAGGAGGACTCTTCCACTTCAAGGAGGATGGCCAAGCAAAGGAGAAGGACCTAGGGTGGACGTCCACCCTTGGAGAGAAGCTTAGGGCACGCCCCCTAGGGCTTGCCTTGGAGGACATTACCTTGGCGGAGTACAGCAAGGAAGGAGTTGAAGGATTCTTTTCAAGCTTGGGAGCCACCAACCTTGGAGCAAGAAGCCCTCTTCTTCACCATCTATCTAGAGGATTTGTGTTTGCTTTTCTTTATTTTAATTTTTCTAGTAGTAGAAGCATTCCTCTACTAGGCTTTTTTTGTAAAACACTTTTCATCAATCTTAGTTGCCTTCTTTGCAATTTTCTATTTTGCATTTCTACTTGCTTGTTTTTAGCATTCTTCACTCCCTCTCCCTAATTATTCTAGGCCTCCACTTTCCTAGAGTGAGCTTAGGGAGAGGCTCTACTTGCCACTTAGAAATAGTATTTTAAATTGAAGTGTAAATCACCTTCCCGCCACCATTTCGTATGTTGTCTTAATTTAAAACAAAAAAATGATATATTGAAAAATACTAAAAAGAAAGTTGAGATTTGTATTCCAAACAAGAGAATCACTTTTCCAAACATTTGGCCTCCTTGGACGACCCTAGATACTCCCCTATCTAGGAATATAAATTTAAGAGTTGATCGGTTTTACGCGTTACAACGACTTAATTAACAAACCGCGTGAAATCGCTATCAATGACCTTGTTAAATGAAGAGGGAATCAACTCTAGTCTTACAAAGAAACAAATATCCTATTGTAAAATGGTTTGGAATATGAAGGATATAGCTCTGAAAAAAGTTATTCCCCTTGGAGTAGTGACTGATGCTCTGCCTTTAAAGGGAACATTATTGAAAAGATTTCAGATTGAGGACTCATTGTGCCCCTTTTGTCGAATTGATAAAGAAGATTGGGTGCATATGATTAAAAATCACCCCTTTGCAAAGGCAATTTGGTTTTATTAAGGTATAACAACATGGCCAGAGCAAGATGGCTAGATGGCTGAGATGGAAAAATTGACTAAACTATTCCAACTGGCAAGGATCAAAAAAGAACTAATAGTATATTTGTTGCACCCCTTATGGATACATAGATGCAAAGTTGTGAGAGAAGGGGAGACTTTCATTAATGGCAGTATAACTCTTAGTGTGTAGGGTATTTTATCATGTCCCTAAATCAATGCAAGATGTGACATAAACAATCAACATAATGCAAAGGTCATTTCAAATGAAATGTTTTTTTTCCTGGACAAGGCACTTCAAATAAAATTCAGAAATCCAAAAATACATTTAGGAAATATATCCTTTTCTATCTTGAACTAAAAATCAACATCAAATTAAGAATAAAATTTCATACTAACCATTGCAGCATCTAATACATAAAGTTTCTCCCCTAAAGGAATGTGAATTGTCTTTGGTCCTACTTCACCCTTTAGCAGCTTGTTAACAAGGTGAATATTGGAAAATATTCCTCGACCCATTATCTCATCATTTCCACAGCAACTTCCATAAGAATTGAAGTCCCTACACTCAACCCCACATTCAAGGAGGTACTTTGCAGCTGGGTTATCCTTATAATACTTCCAGCAAGAGAAATGTGATATGTGGTTATAATATCTCCAAAGTTGGGCAAACAATACACATCTTTTACTCCATGTAGACAAGGAGGAGACATTGTCATATTCTTAAATATGGGGGATCATGGACGTAAGTTGACTTAGGATCCCATGAGTATAGCTTTGACTCTGTAACATGTACCTGATTCCATGTTGGGTTGCCCTTTGTGATGGCCTCATAAGTGCTTCTGAACATGTTTGGTAGGACACTAGAATGAACTACCTGCTATTACAGATACAGATATCATGCTAGGAATGATCCTTTCAAAAAATGTCATGCCAAGGACGAGCTCCATCCAAAAAACTAGAACTTAAGATTTGGATGAATTACTACTGGAGCTTCCACTTCTAGCTACATCTGTTGCTACTATTGCTGCATTTGCTACTGCTGCTACTGCATCTACATCTGCTACTGCTATTGCTGCATTTGCTACTACTACTGCATCTGGAAAGGTGTACCTACTGCTGCTGCATCTGCATTTGCTACTGCTATTGCTGCATCTGGAAAGGTGACTCTTTTTGGAATAAGGATGGAAAAGAAGAAAATATATATAATACCTATTAAGGTCCAAAATCTATCTATCTATCTATCTACCTAGGAAATAGACCACTGAAGGAGGAGCATCTTGCTGCATCTCTACTACTGCATTGCAGAGTTGAATGCTCTGAAGGAGGAGTTGAAGGCTGCAAACGAGCACTTGGTTTATCTAGAAAAGTAGTAGGCCCAGTAGCAGCAAGAGCAAACTTACTTGGGTCCTACATCATCATGTAATATGTTTGATTAACCAAGAAAGTTAATTTGCAGCTTGTTATTTAGCAAATCTACTTCTGATACCTTTATTGGCCAGCCTAGCAAATCTACTTGAAAATATCCTGTTGCAATCCCTATTATACAAACTAAACCACTCTTGACAATGGTCCCAGGATGAAGACATTGAGCAGGGTCAAGACCTGCCAAAGGCTCTCTCCCCCTACAGCAATAGTATATCACTCCTTCCTGGGGAGCAAGAGCACCTCCTAGTGGCCTCATCCTACCCCTCCTCTAGACCAAAACCACCTTTCTCTTCCCTCACCACATGCATTCTCCCGAAATCCCTCCAAATGTACAATATCATAAGTTGAGCAAACTATATGCATCTTTTACTCCATGTGGACAAGAAGAAGACATTGTCATATTCTTAAAATATGGGGTATCGTGGATGTAAGTTGACTTGGGATCCCGTGAGTATAGCTTCGACTGTGGAACTTGTACTTGATTCCACTTTGGGTTGCCCTTTGTGATGGCCTCATAGGTGCTTCTGAACATGTCTGGTAGGACACTGGAATGAACTACCTGCAATTACAGATATCATGCCAAGAATGATCCTTTCAAAAAACCTCATGCCAAGAACGAGCTCCATCCAAAAAAATAGAACTTAAGATTTGGGTGAATTACTACTGGAGCTTCCACTTCCAACTGCATCTGGTATCGCTATTGCTGCATATACTATTATTGCTGCTACATCTACATCTACTACTGCTATTGCTGCATTTGCTACTACTGCTGCTACATCTGGAAGGTGTACCTACTACTACTACATCTGCATTTGCTGCTGCTACTACTACATCTAGAAAGGCAACTCTTTTTGGCATAAGGTTGGAAAAGAAGAAAATATATATAATACCTATTAAGCTCAAAAATCTATCTATCTACCTAGGAAATAGACCACTAAAGGAGGAGCATCTCTACTACATCTCTACTACTGCATTGCTGAGTTGAATGCTTTGAAGGAGGAGCTGGGGGCTGCAAATGAGCGCCTAGTTTATCTGGAAAAGGAGCAGGTCCAGCAGCATCAGCAGGTCTAGCAGCAGCAACAACAAATTTACTTGGGTCCTGCATCATCGTGTAATATTTTTGATTAACCAGGAAAGTTAACTTGCAGCCTACTCTTTAGCAAATCTACTTCTGATACCGTTATAGGCCAGCCTAGCAAATCTACTTGAAAATATCCTATTGCAGTCCCTATTATACAAATTGAACCTCTCTTGACAATGGTCCTAGGATGAAGACATTGAGCAGGGTCAAGACTTGCCAAAGGCTCTCTCCCCCTACAGCAATGGTATATCACTCATTCCTGGGGAGCAATAGCACCTCCTAGTGGCCCCATCCTACCCCTCCTCTAGACCAAAAACCACCTTTCTCCTCCCTCACCACTTTCATTCTCCCTAAATCCCTCCAAATGTACAATATCCTATGTTTAGCAAACAATATGCATCTTTTACTCCATGTGGACAAGGAGGAGACATTGTCATATTCTTAAAATATGGGGGATCGTGGATGTAAGTTGACTTGGGATCCCATGAGCATAGCTTCGACTTTGGAACTTGTACCTGATTCCACGTTGGGTTGCCCTTTTTGATGGCCTCATAGGTGCTTCTGAACATGTCTGGCAGGACACTGGACTGAACTACCTGCAATTACAGATATCGTGCCAAGAATGATCCTTTCAAAAAACCTCATGCCAAGAACGAGCTCCATCCAAAAAAATAGAACGTAAGATTTGGGTGAATTACTGCTGAAGCTTCCACTTCCAGCTGCATCTGCTGCTGCTATTGATGCATTTGCTACTGCTGATGCTGCATCTACATCTACTACTGCTATTGCTGCGGCTGCTACTATTGCTGCTTCATCTGGAAAGGTGTACCTACCGTAGCCTACTGTTTAGCAAATCTACTTTTGATACCTTCATTGGCTAGCCTAGCAAATCTACTTGAAAATATCTTGTTGCAACCTTAATTATACAAATTGAATCACTCTTGACAATGGTCCCAGGATGAAGACATTGAGCAGTGTCAAGAGTTGCTAAAGGCTCTCTCCCCCTAAAACAATAGTATATCGCTCCTTCCTCGGGAGCAAGAGCACCTCCTAGTGCCCCATCCTACCCCTCCTCTATACCAAAAACCACCTTTCTCCTCCCTCACCACTTGCATTCTCCCTAAATCCCTCCAAATGTTCAATATCCTCAATGCATCTGTATTTCTCTTTTTTTTAAAGAAAAGAGGATCAATGCATCTGTAATTTAACATGTGTGACATGTTAGGCTACATTTTTTTATTGACCTGGAATCTTTGATAGAGAAGCAAACTAAGGGGAATGGATAGGCTAGAGCAGTATGGAATGGTGAGACCAAAAAGGTGAAGGCATGATAATGGCAAGAAATCTCCACAATAGTAGAAATGTGATGGCGATAATAGGTATAGGTTGCAATTGGGGGCAAACCACTCCATTGCTAGTGTTGCCAAGAGGTCACTAAAATAGTCAAAACATGACTGTTACATGGTTTTACCAGTTACCCTACAAACATAAAGATATAAATATCCAAAACTTAAAGTGGCAACGGTTTCATTTGTTTTTTACTTGTTCGACAGAAAGCTCAGGTTTCACCATATTTTCCTACGCGTCAAAATTCTACAGTAAACTACACAAGGTACTGATTGGCAGAAGTGCACACTCTTGGTCAACTTTGAACCATACCTGACAATAATAAAGCTACATGAGTTTATAGGTTATTATCTCAAATTATGATCAAACAGCAAATGTTATAACTAGTACATGAGAAAATGACAAATTAAATGTCTTTCCTACATGCATTGGAAAATCCTTCTAGCACAGAATCAGTCATTTTCTCAAGGAACTAACCCCATTTATATTCATATGTGACAAATGTGGCAATCAGTAAATACCAAGATAAAAAGCTAATATACCATGCTATGGCCCTATAGCAAATTTTGTTGTTTTCAAATAGCAAATTCAACAAGATATAAAATATAAGTTGGATAGAGTAACAAGTAGTTTTATAGTGTTCACTGCCTATGCCAGAAGAAATTGGGATGAACTGAAAGCTCCAAATCCAAAATTAAGGAAACTACAACCTACTTAAGAAATTACGATAATAATGGTTAAAAATTGGCATCAGCATACACAACCAATTAATACAAGTTTCAATGACTAAATAATAAGCTGTTACAACCATAGATTAGAAACCAAGGTTGAAGAGGTGACCTTGGAATCCATCAACTGACAAAAGGTAATTTCATGGTGTTTGACTGATTGCAATATATACTATGCCTGTGGTAATTTCATCTGCATCTACTGACTAACGGTCATTGTAGCAGTTCCATATAATTATATGAAATCAAGTAATGGACAGAACAAAAGTAGAACACAAGTTGGAAAGTGCATTATAATTCTCATGTATGCATACTTTGTTAGGTAGAATATGGCTTTCTTTGCAATGTGCAGATGCAGTTAACAAACTAATAAGAGTTCTACATAATAACACCTGTGCCAGAAAATCCCCATTGAAAGCTACAGGTTCAAGTCTCATGCCCCCTGCTGATACTGCCTTGTAAATGTCATGCAGAACCTTAAAATGATTGTCATAAAGGAAGATTTTTAAATCAGGCTTTATTGACATCACAAGCTCTATCCTGCTATTTGGAAAGCCCAAAACCATGTAATGGAAGCAATCTAGTTTTGTCTTTGTATTACACAAGAAAATCATGCCACCAAGTTCCCTGATTTTCTGATGATTTGTCTGGCTATTGTTTTCCATAGTATACTACCCTCTGGTTTGTTGACCAAGCTACTGTTGACTGCTAATGATTCCATTGATATTTTCTTTAAATTGGTTGTCGATGCTTTTCTTCACCTCTACACTTTGATCTGTGGGTTGTTTCCCTAAATTTTGTTCCTTGGGTATCCCCTCAACATCAGGATTTTCTACAAGTTGTTCTTTTTTTGCGCTCTTTGCTGCAACTGAAACTTCAGTTACTTTTGCTATAGAGTTGAGTGTATTTACAGGATTTATTTTGGAATGCAAGTTTTTTGATTCCCCAGAATCATTCTTGGCAGCCTTCTTTCTCTTCCTTCCCAAAAGTCAGGCTCACAAATCAAAATAATGAAACCTAGACAGATGAAGATGATAGCAGACAAGTCAAATTCCTGATGGATAAATAGATATTTTACCTAAAAAGGGAAACAAGAAGAATACAATAAAAGAACATGAAAATTATATGTTTCAAAACCTAAAAGTAACAAGACTCCAAAAGCAAAACTTGATAGCTACTTATTCCTTAATACTAAATGCTGAAGTTAATCTAGAATCATGATCAGAGTTGAATGCATTAGAATGTAAATTTTGGAAATGGGTTCACTATTTGGATACAAGGTAGGTTCTAATTACCCTTCCAGGTAGGATTATTTGGAACTGTTGCTTTACCCATCAAGCTTGCATGATCTAGAAGGCGAGTTTCATAAAATACAAAGTCATCAAGAAATGATGTCTTGCTAACATGATCCTTAAACAACTTGAGAATTTGATTACCTTGTTAAAGGATGCCATCAGGCATAATTGGTAGTTAATTACTGTACGAACGTAGTTGTTGAAAGTAGAACCCTTCTTTTAACGAAGAAGAAGAAGCAATAGCTATATTAAAGATAAAGTGAGTTTTTATAACAGCAATCAATTATTAGTTATAATAGCAACCTGTAATATTTTCAGGTTGTAAAGATTAAGTGCTCCTTTTTAATGTTGACCATTGGATTAGGCAGATTAAGTACATGGACCACCTCTGGGATTAGAGGAAGTATCTGCTTTAATCAGGTAAGTAGTTAGATGATAAAAATATGCTCCAATGATATTTGAAAAATGCATAAAAGTACATTAAAGTATAGGTCACCAGACAGCAGGTACCTGCGGATTGGATGTCAACACTAAATTGCAAATGCCATAGCATCTAAAAATAAAAATCATGTGATAGGTCAAAAAAACAAAAATCTTCTGGTAGCACCTGTCATTCAGAGGAAGGGCTACTATATAATCAGCTGTGACAGATAGCAGGCCTGCTTTCTGGTACCACCTGTTATTCAGAGAAAGGATTGCAACAAGACATTTGTGGGGGCAAAGTGGATTGGATGTATTTACAAAATTGACTTCTTTTTTAGCAAAACATGGAACATGATTTAGAGCTCATGATATTGCCCTGCTCACCTTTTGAAATTATGAAACAGTTCTTTTTCCCAGGGCTAACAGTCAACTGAGCATTTTGTTTGGAACAAACTACTTGTGCTTTAATGATTCTTGCTCAGGCTGTACTTCTGCAAAAATAAGAAATAAAAATGGTCAAGAAGGAGAGGCCTTGTTTACAAGGCGAAATCAGGTTTAAAATAAATGCATCGTAGTATAGTTGAAATCGCTTTGAAAATAAATAAATTTTATTACTCGAAGTTTAAGTCCAAGGTCGAACACAGGGAGCAAATGGAATTCATGCACTAATCTTAATAATAGAGGCAATTTGAACACTTAAAACTACTTAAAATATAATTCAGAATGTCAACCATGAGTTTATGAATAATAAAATGTAGCTAGAAAACATATAAAAGAGAAATTGAGAAGAATTCTGATTATAAAAGAGAAATTGGGTAGAATTCTGATTATAGAATCAGACTTCTTTGGCTCGTCCTTCTCTTTCTCTTCTTTCTTCTCTATTCTTCTTTCCTTCCTCCTTGGCTTCTCTTCTTTCTTCTCTGGCTTTGGCCTCGCAAGCCTCAACTGCCTTCTTCTTCCTTTCTTCTTCTTCTTCTCTATGACTTCACCTGTGGCTTCTTCCTTTCTTTCTTCTTTATCTCCTTCTCTATGTTCTGGCCTTCAGCTCTTCTTCTTCCTTCTTTCAGCTTTGCCTTCTCTTCAGCCGTGCCTTCTCCTTAGCTTCTTTTCCTTAGTTTCTTCTTCCTTTGTTAGCTTTTCCTTCAGCTTCCTCTTTCTTCTTCCTTCCTTAGCTGCTGTTGCTGCCACTCTTCTTTCCTTAGCTACACCTTTGGCTTCCTCCTCCTTTCTTCCTTGGCTTCTCCCTTGGTCCCTTCTTTTCCTTCTCCAGCAAGAGCAAAAACTACCCCTACCCTCCCCCGCGAACTCTATCTCTTTTCTCTCTTAGGCTCGCTCTCCCAAAGCCATCTCGGGTAAATGGGTCGGGTAAGCACGCCTGGGACCAGGCCCACTGGCGTGGGTGGTGAGCAAGGAGTGCACGGGTAGTCGAGTTGAATACCAGGTCCGCGGAGCGTGGGGCGAGGACGAGGCGTGGTGGGGAGAGTGGGACCTCACCCCGTGTCAGGAGGCACTAAGCCTTGACACTTTTTCAATTTATGCCACACCACTTGTTTGAAGGCTTTCGAGGTGGGACTAAATGTCCCACCCACTTCTCGCGCACACCCGCAGGAGGTGTTGCACTTGATTGTAGTAGATGTGGTTCTTTGGCTTCCAATTGCTGGCCTTGATTTGCTCATGAAGAGTGCCCGCATGTCTAGGAGCTGGGAACCTGATGCCTAATGCCATAGATGAAGCTTTCAAGCTTCTTCACGTCTGCTCCAATGGCAGCCGATGTCCAAACCTGCACTCAAGTAAAATGGCCTTACGGCCTCATTAAATCACTCAGGGGACTTCGTTGTGTCACGGCGAAAGTGTCTCGGTGGTTGGCGTGGCGCGGGGAAGCCTATGCGTGCGTGCCTAGGTCGTACTGTGGCCGTGGAGATGGGTTTATTTGGGGGAAGAGTGTGGAGCTTGTGGCAATCAATGGAAAGGAGGGAAATGATTAGTGAGTAGTGGCAGAGCTTTTGAAGTGTTTGGCGAGGTGGATGGGTGAGTTGAATGACGGGGGCACCACACTGGTGGTCTGCCAGAGGTGTAGAAGGTGATGGTGGTCTGTGAGCATCGAGGGATGTTTTGGGAAATAAAGAGGGGGAAACAGGAAGAGGAGAGAAGGGGGAAATACCTGAACTAAGTTAAGGATGAAAGGATAAAGGATGGTGATCGACTCGTGTCTGCCACCGCTGGAGACGAAGATCCCAATTGGAGGGGGACAACGTTGACTAGAGGGTAGCTGGCACATGCGTAGGTGTGGCGCGATGCAGATGGCAGAGGCAAAGGCAACTCTGCCGCTTGTATTGTGGCAGAGCGATGAAAGGAGATATAGGTCGCTAGAGCTCGCTGGGTGTTTGGCTGGAGGAGAAGAGAAGAAATTGGGGGGTTATCTCCAGCCAAACTAAGCTGAAGAGGAACGGGAGGACCTGGGGACCTTTAAATAGCCTCTAGTAGAGGGCCTTGTGCTTGGAAGGCAAGCTTCCAAGCACGGCAACCTCGTCGGACTTGGAAGGTCGAGAGGTACCCAAATCTCTCATGCGTTCATGATGAGTCCATTTTAATGGACTAATATTAAGCCTAAGTATCTTTAATTGTACCGTTTAGGTGTGTTAATAATTGCACCTAAGTTGTAGAATATTTGTACGCATCATGATTTAAGTTTATAAAATTCTATAACTTAATATGTAATGATTTTGTTGTTTTTATATGCAGGTATTATATTTGAAAGAGTAAGGGTTGGGGAGCAAATTTCGCCAACAACTGGCGGGATCTTTTCCCTTTCCTCCGACCAGTCGTAACTCTCCCCTCCAACGCCCGCTGACCAAAAATTGAAAAGGGATTTGAAAATCCCTTGATTGGCACACGCAGGGAGAGAGAGGAGTTAAAAGAGAGGAGGTGGGGTGCACTAGAGAGGATCCATCTTCCCCCTGGCGAGGAAAAGCTCCACCGCATGCACTGTGCCCATGCCCGCTCCTTCACCACTAGGCACCCATCTTCAGCACCGCGCGCCTCTCTCCCTAGCATCACCTGGCGCCCGCATCTATAGACCGCAGCACCTGCGCTCAACCTGCAGGCATCCACTCGCGCTTGCAAGCATCCGCTCGCCCCTGCAGGCATCTACGTGCACCCTTCTCCACCGCAGACTCGCGCCTCAGCCTGCAACCGTGCCTGCAGGCGCTGCATGCAGAGTGCACTTCACCAAGCCTGCAGCCGTACCCTCGCCCCTCTGCAGACCTGCCTCACAGCGCACCCACCTCCATTCTCCAACGCCTCCCTGTAGACGCCCGCATTGCACGCCTCACCGCAGCCACCCCAACCTCTCCAGCGCTCCCTACAGTCCACGCCACCAACTGTAGGCACTGCATCCCACACGCCGCACCGCAGGCATCCGCTCGCGCTCCACTTCAGGCTATGCCATCTGCAACGCGCGCTCCCTTGTAGACCGCCTCAACCCGCAGGCACCCGCAGACATCACAACACGCGTGGCAGCGGCAGCAGCAGCCTCCTTCGGTCCTCATCTCCTTCACCGGCCAGCCGCCTCCAGCCATCTCCGTCGATGCCGTCACCTCCATCGAATAGCCATCATCCTCGCCAATATCCCTTGCTCGTGACAGCCCCGCCGGTGCTCTCTCTCTCTCTCTCGCAAGGAGGAGAGAGAGCAAATGCTGTGTTTCCTCCACCATTAAAAATTACGGAAAATGCCATTGTCAAAGTTACTATTCATTTATTTTCTGAATTAATATATTGCTGCATAATTTGCATGGACACTCCTTGCTTAATTTGAAATTACATATAATTTATTTCTCCTTCTGAATGACATACAATATGAGATATTGATTATAGTGTCATTAGTTAGGAGATTAATATTAACATTGTTTTCTATTACCAAGGTCATTATTTAGAATATTATATTGTGATAATTTTGCATGTGCGTCCTCATCTTCTTGATTAATTATCTATATTGAGAATTTATGCTGGAAATGAGAGCACTAGTTAGCATGCATCTCTATTAATATTCCCGATTCCTTTATGCATTATTACTCATTTCTTTTAGGCTAATTCCTTCCTATGGAGATGACCTAACTCTTCGTAGTTAGTTTTGAAATTTTAAATGTTTTGAAAAGCGATTTTCTACCACGTAATTAAATACAACGGCACATCATTTTATGTTAAAGCTTTCAATGAAAATGAAGATCACTCTTTCAGTTCACATGAGAGATTTGGTGGAAATCAGAGCTCATAATTGGGTTCATACAAACGGGAATTCCTTAGAGAATCTCCCTTTCAAATTTGAGAGGGATTCTATGAGGAATCAAGGAGATTTCCACCTTCAATCCTTGTCGGAGTAGGATTCCTCCACTGTAATGGCAGAGAGACCTAATTGCAAATAACGATGAGGAAGATAGGGGGTATCTGCAAGGGCTTTCAAAATCTAGGGGCATAAATGTAATTGGGTTGGACTGTTTTGCAAAGTAGATCAAGGAGAACTCCCATTAGGTTCAAATTTTGGCAAAAACCTAATTTGGACCTACGGAATCTAATGATGAAGTTGGATTTTAGGTTTGACCATGTTTGACTGGGCATTTTACATAAAAATCCAATTTAGGGCAAATATTTGACTGGGATCCCTATTTAGGTCAAAAATAGGTTCTAAAGGCCAAATTGAAGGTTCTAAATTCTAGAGGATATTTTTCCATGATTATTAGAGGGTTTAGTTGAATTTTATTCTAAACAGAACCTTGTTAAATTAAGTGGGTCTATTTTAGGGTTACAAAAAGTCATTTAATTCCAAGATTTTGCATTAACCCTTTTCTGATTGAACTAACCTACTTTTTATCTTGTTAAGATCATTTGACCTTCGTTTAGCCCCTGAGAAATCCCCTTGTTGCACTGCAATGGTAAAATTACATTTTTACCCTTTATTTCTTATTTTTCTCTTAAACTGATTATTCCTTGAGTTAGGCCCTTTACATGGTTATGTAGGAGGTTTTTGTCCACTTTTCTAAGTCAAAATGAGCTGGTTAGGGCTCATGATGGTGTTCCCATCATACCCCCATGCCTAGCTTTTTCTAGTCCCTTAGTAAAATTTTAAGGTTTTACTTTTATTCTAAACCATGAGTTCCTTTCACATATTATGATGAGTGCGTTTTATTTTTCTTTTGGATCAGGTTAGAATGCTGAAAGTAGGCCTAGAGGTACTTAAGTACCAACCAAGATCCGTACCTAACCAGCTCTAGCCTCGATTTTTCGTGAAGGTTTTTAAGGCCCGCAGGAACTATCCTAAGGTTCGTTGGCTTCCGAGGTGGGACTAAATGTCCCACCTGCTTCTCGCACGTACCCATAGGAGGCGTTGCGCTTGATTGTAGCAGATGCGGTGCTTTGGTTTCCAATTGCTGGGCTTGATTTGTTCGCGAAGAGTGCCTACGCATCTGGGACCTAGGAGCCTGATGCCTGATGCCGTAAATGAAGCTTGCAAGCTTCTTCACGTCTGCTCCAATGGCAGTCGATGTCCAAACCTGCACTCAAGTAAAATAGCCTTACAACCTCATTGAATCACTCAGGGGGCTTCACCATGGCACAGCGAAAGTGTCTCGGTGATTGGCATGGTGCGGGGCGGCCTAGGCATGTGTGCCTAGGTCGTTCTATGGCTATAGAGATGGGTTTATTTGGGGGAAGAGTGTGGAGCTTATAGCGATCAATGGAAAGGGGGGAAATCATTAGTGAGTCATGGCAGAGCTTCTAAAGTGTTTGGTGAGGTGGATGGGTGCATGGAATGACGGGAGTACCTCGTCGGTGGTCTGCCAGAGGTGGAGAAGGTGATGGTGGTCTGTGAGCATCGAGGGATGTTTTGGGAAATAAAGAGGGGGAAACAGGAAGAGGAGAGAAGGAGGAAATACCTGACCTAAGTTAAGGACAAAAGGATAAAGGATGGCGGTCGGCTCGTGTCTGCCACCGCTGGAGACGAAGATCCCAGTTGGATGGGGACAGCGTTGACAAGAGGGTAGCTGGCACATGCGTAGGTGTGGCACGATGCGAACGACGGAGGCAAAGGCAACTCTGCCACTGGTATTGTGGCAGAGCATTGAAAGGAGGAAATATAGTCGCTAGAGCTTGCTGGGTGTTTGGTCGGAGGAGAAGAAAGAAATTAGGGGGTTATCTCCAGCCAAACCAAGCTGAAGAGGAACGGGAGGATCTGGGGACCTTTAAATAGCCTATGGCAGAGGGCCTTGTGCTTGGAAGGCAAGCTTCCAAGCACGGTAACCTCACCAGACTTGGAAGGTCAAGAGATACCCAAATCTCTCATGCGTTCGCATGAGAGATTGGGTAGAAATCAGTGCTCATAAATGGGTTCATACGAACGAGAATTCCTTAAAGAATCTCCCTTTCAAATTTGTCAGGGATTCTCTAAGGAATCAAGGAGATATCCCCCTTGAATCCTAGCCAGAGTAGGATTCCTCCGCTGTAATGGTGGACGGACCTAATTGCAAAGAACAACGAGGAAGATAGGGGCGTCTGTAAAGGTTTTCAAAAGCTAGGGGCATAAATGTAACTAGGTTGGACTGTTTTGCAAAGTAGGTCAAGGTGAACTCCCCTTTGGTCCAAATTTGGTATAAGCCTAATTTGGACCTAAGGAATCCAATGGTAAAGTTGCATTTTAGGTTTGACCACATTTGACTGGGCATCTTACATAGAAATCTAATTTAGGGCAAATATTTGACTAGGACCCCCATTTAGGTCAAAATAGGTTATAAAGGCCAAATTGAAGGTTCTAAATCCTAAAGGATATTTTTCCATGATTTTTAGAGGGTTTAGTTGAATTTTATCCTGATCAGAACCTTGTTAAATTAAATGGATCTCTTTTAGGGTTACAAATAGTCATTTAATTCCCAGATTTCACATTAACCCTTTTTTGATTGAACCAACCCACTTTTTATCTTGTTAAGACCATTTGACCTATCTTTACCCCCTGAGAAATCTCGTTGTTGCACTGTAATGATAAAATTACAGTTTTACCCTTTGTTTCTTGCTTTTCTCTCATACTGATTATTCCTTGAGTTAGGCCCTTTACTTGGTTATATAGGAGCTTTTTGTTCTCTTTTCTAAGTCAAAATGAGCTAGTTAGGGCTCATGATGGTGTTCCCATCAAGCCTGTACTTCTGCAAAATGCTTGCACGTTCTTGCTCAGCTTGTACAGGAAGGAGAAGCCTGTACTTCTACTTGTGTTTGGTATATGAATTCCCCTCAAATTCCTATTATCCTCGTCACTGTCATGGGATTAGCCTCTGCAACACAACATAAAGGATTAAGAATTCAGCTAATTAAAGGGGACCAATGAGACATGCTAATAAAATGATGTATATATATATAGAGGCCAATGTGAGCCCAACAGAAGCTCGTAAAAGAAATGCAAGAATCGTTTACAAAACTAAAAATTGGAATTTATGTAGGAGCGCAATTGAGTATTTTGTTGTCCAGGAGCAGCTCTGGGAGTGATGAAAGTGGAAACACAGGCTAACCATTAGGACACTAGTTGCTTTTTGTTTGATGCTCAAATGGACTCTTTCTTTTGCAAGTAAACGTAATTAGGCATTTTATAAAAAGAACTAGTTCAAAGCATCTGCCCTCTTTTTTAACTGGGATACATCCTACTTTGGTCCCAAAATAGCCCCTTTTCCCGAAAAGAACATCTATGGAGTGATACTTTCCTAAAATAGTAAAATGGCAAACCAGACATATTATCCAGCTTTAAGGACTTCATCGTTTGAGCAATCCCAGCATCTATCTTGAATCTATACGGCTAAATAGACTTGAATCATAGACCTTCATGGTAAAATGAAAAAAGCTACCTAGTGCACAAATGATTTGCACTGTGTCAGAGACCCAACATGCTTTTGCATTGTGTCAAAGAAGCTGAACATTTTAGTGGTATTGGAACCAGATGCATAATTTTTTAATTTTTTTAACAAAGGATAGTGTATATAATCAATGCAATGCGAGTCCTGACCTTTTCATCCTTAAGACGTATCAGATCTCCAGCAAAGGCAACCTGAGCAGGTACCTAAATGCACAAAGAAAAATGTCAGATAACCACATGAGTAGGTTTATAGTTAAGCATTTCTTTATCAGACAGATCAAGCATGAATATTACTTTAGCACTACTTGAGAGTGAACTAATGCATAATATGACTAATCAACATACAAAACTACTGGAAAACATGATTACAAAGGCAATGGAAAGTACCGAGCCCAAGGAGTTGGCTCCCTCGTCATGCAGATAAGCAAGCCCTCAACCCATCCCAAGAATTATGTTGAAGCTTTGTTTCCAGTTAGGGGTCCATGTTGTTCACCTATTAGGTAACTGCTAGAAAAAGAACAACACCACAAATCAGTGTTAAACAAAAAGGGTGAACGAAGGAAAAAATGGTAGGTAGATCTGATACCTGAGCTCTTTATATCATTATTATGGTACCTGTCTCATACATTCACCACAAATGCAAACGTGCTGATATTATTATTTCCCAAATTCATATACTACAAATGCAAACATACTCATATCATTATTTTCCACATCATATACCACAAATGCAAGTATATATTCCACCATTCATATATATATTCCATCATTCACCACATACATGATACTCATTCATAAATAAAACACATGTATATATCACATGTTTTGAAATGTATACATAAAACTAGACGTGAAAATAAAAAAAAATCCAAGCAACTATGTAGTGGCTTCTATGGCACCTGTTCGAGAACCTCCACAGTCTCATCAGGTGGATGAGGTGGGAAGTGAAAAGAAGCATGATCTGCACCACCTCGTCCCAATGCACTTAAGATTTCCTGAAACTATGCCTACATCTGTGCCTGCATCTTCTCATGCTCTTATTGTTCTTCATGTCTCTGTCATTCTAGTATATCATTTGTCTTGTCCAATTTCTACATAACATCATTTAGTTTCTCTTGAAATGTCTCCACCTATGTCTGTAACTGTTGCAACCTATCTGAACCTCCCCATCCCTTTCTTCCATACCAACTAGTAACAGTCTCAGTCGCACCAGCACTACAAACAAAACCACCATGCTCAGGCTACATAACTATCCTAAATGCTTGCCCTGCTGTCATAGGCTGTAATGGGCCAGTCTCTGATTGCTCATCCATATCATCACTAAAAGGATGCACCAACTCCATCATGCAACCCTACACATAGTTGAGCTTATGGTAAGTTCTCCTAAATGTTTGTCACTAAGTTATTCATTACTTGTTTAAACAAGCTAACATGTCTCTCTTGATATAATTGATCAATCCAAACACAGGGGCCACGAGCATTAGACTTGCTATGACTCCTATCATAGATCAAAACACGATCAAGTTGTACACCATTATGGGTATCTGACTGCATATTTGAGATGTGGTTATGAATTAAGTTATCCTAAATTTAAGCTTCTCTTATTTAAATCTCGTAACTTGTAAGTTTTATATAGATATTATAATCAATAATCTTTCTATCATCAATTAAGCCGATGAAAATGTACTTACATAGTATCCCTCAAGGTATCTATGCACATCCATCCCAAGCAGTGGGTTGCAGTTGGAGCTTTCGCCCTATTAGCTTTATTGTTCTTAGCTTGCTCCTATAATAGCAACTTATGGAAATTGGTACTTAATCATTTTGCTGTTAGAATGGAAGTTATTAATATAAAATATTAATTACCTTCGTGTTTTCCTGAACACAATATTCGCAGCACTCCACCCAATGACCAACTTGTATTCCTGATGGCACATCTCTCAGTGCATCCTCATAATTCTTACCAATAAAGAACTATTTATATATTTAGAAAAGTCAGCAACACCTAAAAGTAAATTGTGTTACTATGAATTCTATATCTATGCTTATGTCTTACTTGGCTTTTAAGCACTTCTCTCTAGCTACAAAGTGCCCTCCCTGTTGCTTGGAGAATATATGCAGTCATCATCGGATTTGTTCCCCAATCATACGTCACCTGCATTTTATATTATAATGAATAAATAGATATAAGGATTTTAAGTAAAACAAATAAATAACATAGCATCAATATCATATTAATACCCCTAGCTCACAAATGAACTCATCCTTATGTTGCTGAGAGACTTGCCTCTAATCAAAATAACATGGGGGTATCAACAGTCTCACAAGTGTAGGGATCCTACTATTAAAGGGTGCATAACGTGAACATCTTCCGCTACAATTTACATCAACCATTATTCGAGTCCCTTCAGTTAATTTTCTCAATTCCAAATTCCTTATCTTTCCCCTTGGCTTTGATTTTATACCTTCAGTAAACAAATAGTGAAAATAAAATTGTTATAAAGAGTTAATATCAAAGAAAATTAATGTGAGAATTTATATACCATTAGACCCTGCTTGACTCTACTCCTGAGATTGGCTCCGTGACTGACTCTGTGGCTGACTATTCTGTTGAGATTGGCCATATAATTGGATCCGAGGAGGGTCTACAAACTGAGATGGTGCCTGCTACTGGGATCGACTCTGGGGAGGGTGTAGGGGCTGAGATAGTGCTTGCTGCTGGGATAGACTCTGGGGAGGGTGTAGGGGCTGAGTTAGTGTCCATTGCTGGGACTGGCTCCAAGGAGGGTGTACGAGTTGAGCTGGTGTCTGATGCTAGGACTGGCTCTGGGGAGGGTGTACGAGTTGAGTTGGTGTCCGCTATTAGGACTAGCTCTAGGGAGGGTGTAGGGGCTAAGCTGGTGTTTGCTACTGGGACTGGCTCCAGGGAGGGTGTAGGAGCTGAGCTGGTGTCTGCTGCTGGGACTGGCTCTAGGGAGGGTGTACGGGTTGAGCTAGTGTCCACTGCTGGGAATGGCTCTGGGGAGGGTGTAGGGGCTGAGCTGGTGTCGGTTGCTGGGACTGGCTCTAAGGAGGGTGTATGGGTTGAGCTGGTGTCCGCTGCTGGGATTGGCTCTGGGGAGGGTGTAGGGGCTGAGCTGGTGTCGGTTGCTGGGATTGGCTCTGGGGAGGGTGTAGGGGCTAAGTTGGTGTCTGCAACTGGGATTGGCTCCGGGGAGGGTGTAGGGGCTAAGCTAGTGTCGGCTGCTGGGACTAGCTCTGGGAAGGGTGTAGGGGCTGAGCTGGTTTCCGTAGCTGGGATTGGATCCAGGGATGGTGTAGGGGTTGAGCTGGTGTCTGCTACTGGGACTGGCTCTGGGGAGGGTGTAGTAGCTGAGCTGGTGTCTGCTGCTGGGATTGGCTCAGGGGAGGGTCTAAGGGCTAAGGGTGTGTGTGCCTAGGTGGAAGCTGAGAGTGAGGCTGTGTATTTTGTTGAGGTTTATATTGAGGCCTAGATTTTGTAAGAGTATGAGGTGGGATCATAGCATGTCGAGTATGAGATCGAAGATGAGTATGAGGTAGTGGCATGGGGGAAGGCTACTGGAGTTGATTGTCATGCTGTAAGTGGTGTTGAGGTTCATGTTGGGGCTCAGGCTGAATGTCGATGCCACCCTCATGTCCTTGGACCTGGTCATTTGGCTCAAATGAAGAGTCATCACTGCACATATCAAGACGACACTCAACTTATTTACTCCAACTTGATGCCACTTTGCATTAAATTCCATTTTGATTATTCCAATAGAATAATTTCAATTTGATTATACTTCATGCCACTATGTATAGAAAGCACAAACTTGAAAATAGAAAGCTTGCTCTTATATGATTCATTCAAAAAAAAATCATAACTTTGGTTACATGAAATAAGAAAGGAGCTACAAATTATAAAAGGATGATGTCATACTTTTTATATAGTCAACTATAATGAAAGAAGTATGCCAAAGTAAAAGATCAACCTAATATAATAAGAAAACCTGCAAGGGAGAAAATATATGAAAACATTTTTAAGAATGAAATAATTAAACTCTACAAAATCACTTAATGGAAAATGTTTACCTCAAATATCAATATTCATTGCACCATGACCTATTCCTCCATCTTGTAGCACATCTTGGTATGCTTCAGAATCAAAGTCAGGATCCTTATGTTATATATCATAATAATCACGTGGCATTCTTCTTATTGGTACTATACAGCAGTTTCTACTATTATCAGGCATGTAAAAAACTTGTTCAACTTGACAAGCTTATGTAAACGGTTTAGATTCTTGAATAATTGTACGATCCTTGTTCAAACTTATGAAACTAGTTTCTTTGTCAACTTTAACACCATATCTACTGTTAAAAACATCAAACCAATCACACTTAAATAAGATGACTCAGCAACCAAGACTATAGCTAACTTCCACAATCTCTTTGATTTTCCCATAGTAACCATCACAACCAGTTTGTATGCCATCACATTTCACAATAATGCCTGAATGTTGTGTAGCCTTCACATCATCAACTGATTGCACTCTAAATCTGAACCCATTTATTATATATCCAGAGTGATAATGTGCATGACTTAAAGGTACGTTCATCATTACATCAAAATCTTCTATCCATTGCGAATCATTGTTTTGTTTCATTTTTTGCACACGAGTTCTGAACCAGTCAATGAAGTATTCTTCACATCTAGAAATGTGCAAAGATTATCAAAATTCATCGTAAAAATCCAGAATCTGCTTTAATATATATATATGAGCTAATCATCGATCATGTTCAGACATTAGTTTAAATTCCGTTTGTATGATTGGCTTTCCTTGGATATCAAATACAGAAAAAAAATCTTCCACATTTTCACCATTTTGTCTATCATCATTCCTTTCCAATCGATTGAATCGATTATCTGGACCATCCATATACATTGCACAAAGTTGATACATTCTTCTACAAGATACCCTTCGACAATTGAACCTTCTAGCTTAGCCTTATTGAAGACATAGTCTTTCAATTTTTTCAAGAAGTGCTCAACTAAATACATCCACCTATACTGAACTAGTCCAGCAATCCTTGCCTCATTCACTAGGTGGAGTATAAGATGTACCATGACATCGAAAAATGCAGAAGAGAAAATCTGCTCCATCTTGCATAGTGTGATCACAATTTGCTTATCCCAATAGTCTAACAGTTGAGAATCCAATGTCATTGAACATATAACCTTGAAGAATCAACTTAACTTTGTCACAGAGCCAACCACTGGTTGAGGAAGCACTCCACAAATTGCTAATGGAAACAAGATCTGCAAGTAAACATGGCAATCATGACTCTTTAACCCACTTACCTTCTTCAATGCTTCATTTACACATGTAGAAAGTTGTAACGAGAATCCATCTAGAACCTTGATATTTTTAAGAAAAGATAATATCTTTAGTCGTTGCTCATCCTTCAAAGTATATAATGCCTGAGGAAAGTCATAACTGTCATCATCTTTATGATTCACGTGCAACTCAGGATGGATGCCCAACATCTTCAAATCAGTACAGGTCTTCAATGTGACTTTTGGACTATCCGTTAAGTTTAGCATTTCTAAAATATTATCCATAAAATTCTTCTCGATATGCATCACATCAAGATTGTGACAAACTGTGAGATCTTGCCAATAAGGAAGCTCCATGAAGAATATGCTTTTCTTTTTAAATCCAAAATTACGTAAGTCTTTAAGATCTTTCTAAAATAGATGACCCAATTGGATATTACCAATATGTTGTACCTTCTCCATTAATTTGTATCTTGACAACTTGATTATATCTGTCCTTCAAAAATTTTTTGGATTTTTGGATGAACAGCGGTGTGGTTTACCATCAAATTTATCTTTAAACCTAGATTATCTCCATCTATGTTCAATTGGTAGGAATCTACGATGCTTTAAATAACACCATTTTTTACTTTCAAGTAAACGCAAGTAATGAGTATCATCCATACATACAGGATATGCCAACTTGCCTTTGGTACTCCAACTAGATAAATTTTCATAAGTTGAGAAATCATTAATAGTTCACAACAGTATTGCATGCATCTTAAAAATTATTTTCTAGATGCATCATATGTTTCAACCCCGTTATGCCATAGAAATTTCAACTCATCGATCAGTGGTTGCATGTAAACATCGATTGTATTTCCTGGTGCTTTCTTCCTAGGGATGAGAAGAGTCAGCATCATAAATGAAGATCTCATACACATCAATGGCAACAAATTATATGTAAATATCACCACTGGCCATATTGAATATGATGGATGCATATTTTTGAAAGTATTGAATCCATCACTTACAAGACCAAGCCTAACATTACGTGTTTCCTCTGAAAATAGAGCATGTTTGTTATCAAATGCAGCCCACTCGGCAGAATCTATCGGATGACGCATAAGTCCATCTCGTGATTTATTATTATGATGCCATGTCATCCACTTTGCAGTCTTACTCAACATAAAAAGACGTTGTAGCCTAGGAATCAAAGGAAAGTAACGCAGTACCTTCCTTGATCATTTCTTCCCTCGTGCATTTAAATTGGTATTTTCATCATATCTTCCTTCTCCACATTGTAGGCAACTATTCAAGCATGCATTTTCTTTAGTGTACAGCATAAGTCATTCTTACAAGCATCAATCTTTTCACACTTCAAGCCAAGTATGCAAAACTGTTTCTTCACATCATACCACGACTGAGGAAAATCTTTAGGATTATTTAACAACTCCTCTATGAACTTAAGGACATCAGACATCAACTTAGATGTTGCCTTATTCATCACTTTAATTTGAAACATTCTCAAAAGAAATGACAACCTTGACATGGGATTAATTCTTGGAGCAATGGGTTCCTCTACTGCCTTCAATGCATCATAAAAATTATTACAATCTTCAAACATATTATCATTATCATGACTATCAGCATTTGTAGCTCTCATCTCTTGTAACATCTCTACAATATTATCACCTCCAATATCTTCAATGTGATTCTCAACATCATTATCAATAGAAGGATAAGTGATTTCTTCTCCATGCGAGGTCTAGACTATGTAGTGAGGCCACCAACCAGTACAAATTAGATGCCGAAGTATTGTGTTACTATCATACATAAATCCATTCAAACAACTTTTGCATGGACAACAAATTCTCTCGTAGAAGTTTCCGCTTCTATATTGCTTCCTATCTTCATGGAATGCCCAGTCGAAGAATGAAATCACTCCGCTCTTATTTCGAAAATAATCTGAAATCCTCAAACCAATCCAAAACTTATCCATGGAAACCTATAATCAAATAAACCTACAAACAATGAAAGTTACATAAAGAAACATCAGATATTTAGCACCTAAGTTGTGATCAAATTTAAGGTGCTTCTCCAGTATATCCCCAAGACTAATCTCAACTAGATTCCTTTAACACCCAATTTAAGGTGCTTAAGAAATCTAGGTAAGTTTAGTTAGTATACCAGAGAAGATCATAAAGATGTCACCGAGATTTCTCCAAACATAGATTACATGTAACAAGTAACACCTAAGTTGTGATCAAATCTTCAAGAACCCTCCTTAGTTCGGAACTTTACCGAACTAAGGATGATCAAGACTTATGATGTATTATAAAGACAACACATCATGCATGTATGTGAGATACACATACATTAACGCATTGTCCGTATGACATGATTATAAGTCTTGAATGACCAGGTATATTAATACAATTTTGCCTACTCTTTCAACTTGTACCCTAAGGGTTATATTTCTTATTGTTTGTCATTGAGTGAATCTAAGGTTGTGCAAGTGTGGATATCTACAAATTGCATAAATAAATACTGACAAAGAAAAGAACAGTAATAACATAAGTCAGCATCATAAATGTACTTCTACCAAGAATGGAATATCTTCTTAGTCAATTTGAAGTAGATTCGGTCAAGATCTACTTGTTAAAAGGATGATTATATGGATTCTTATTTACAATAATATGGCAACTGGACCTAAATTAAAACATTAAAGATTGCTTAACCCTCTCAAGCGTAACACCTCCCATGCTAGTTTGCCCATCCATTTTGAGCCACTAGATTACCTAACTCAACCTATCCTACTCAACCTAGATAATCATGCTCCTCTCTTCCACCCTCTCTTCCCAACATTTATGATTCTATCGGGATAATATAAATGTAGCAATAACATTTATAAACTTTCAAAAGTCCATGATGTACATTAAGGAAAGAAAACAAAGGAAACCAGTTGTTTTGTTTTAATTAACCAAAAAAACCCAACCAAATCAAGAAGTATTTGAATTGTATCAAATGGTAGGATAAGTTTTTTAGAATAGTGGACACTTGGATTATATTACGTGAACTTCAGGGCAAATTGTATTCAGACCTTATAGGAAAGACAAGTTTTTCATTTGCATCCAATACAAGATTGCAAGACTGATACCCTTTACCCACAGAATATTAGATGTGTGGTCCACCCTAATGCATATCAAAAGATCCAAGTCAATTTGTCTTTTTTCTTCTGCTGTCTAAACGCTCTTCCATAACCTTATCGACGTGGCCAAGGGACATTGCCTAGATCCAAGCTTGGAATTACATGAGGGGCCACACTTTAAAAGATCTAAGCTTGAAAATAATTACAACCTCTCCAATTGGGTCACATTTATGTAAACTCAACTCTTACCGAATGCAGCAGTGAAAAAACTTAAAGCCTTACTTAATAAAGGTTTAAAGTTCAAAACTAGACAAACTTTAGAAAGATGTAGGGTTTAAAAGTGATGAAGTATGTGATGGATTAGTAAATGATAGAAGTGATGATTAAATTCTTATATTATTCTTTTTTTTGTTTTCATTTGTATTACGAGTAGATTAACAAAAATAGATACAATATATAAGTGGATATGATGCAAGTAATTTTTGTTTTCATTTGTAATAAAAATTTGTCAAGGTTGATGTAAAGTATACTTTGAGATGATGAAAGTAAGAATAAAAAAATCTTATATGATGTCCCTTAGTACCATATATTATTCATTTATGCAGTAACTACCCTTGAGGTGAAAGATAATGCCTCATTTTTAATTCTATGACAAATGGACCCGTAGGATCAGACCAACAATGTTTGCATCTTCCTTCAGTCCCCAAGTTAAATGAACAGATAAGTATCCAAGCTTGCAATCATATTCCTTACATACACCTCCTTGCTGCCACCCAACTTAAAAGCCATTCATAGAGACATCACACCCTGATACCCACCTCCTAGCACACAGTAACCAAGCATATGATTATCAACTCACGAGAAATGGTCAAAAAGGCCACTGACAATTTTAATTACTTTTTTGCAGAGTGTTCCATTGATTGCACAGCAATCATAGGCCCTAACTAGCCTGAATTAAGCTAGAACTTAGCTTAACATGAACATTCTGCATGCATATGCATCGTATTCTGCATCGTAGTTGATATATGTGTTTTATGTATTAAACTATACTATTTGAGAGGTATTAATGATTGTAGGTAATCTAGGGCTGCAGATGACCGATCCAACCTCATGGATCTATTCGGAATAATGACGGGAGTCAAACGCATCCAAGATCGCACCAATCAGACTCCCTTAGCACCCTAAGGAGTCTGCAGAAAAGCAAGATCCATGGGGTGAATTGAAGAAGATTTAGACCTCAGATGACAAATCCAACTGCATGGATGGATCCGGATTGACATTCACAGTCCAACGATGTAGAAATCAACTTAATCAGAGGCCTACGTCATTAGATATAAAGAGAAGAAGAATGGATGACCACAATGGCACCACGTGGCACCATCATAGCTGCCCCTTGCCGCACTCCCAACTCCTGAAGGCATCCCTCCTCACAGTCTAGGCCGTTGGATCTTCATCCAATGGCTACGAACACATGACATCGCCACCCATATTCGATCAGTATAAATATAAATAAGCATGTATATATGATAAAGGCTTTGCGTAGCGCGTTGGCTCGTACGCACGCACGTATGCGTGGGACGCGGGTTCGAGCCCTGCACTGCGCAAAATTGATGCGACACAATTGCATAATCCAATGATGCAGAATGCGCCACGTGGTTCGATCAGAGCGCACCGTGGGTGGGATGCGTGATTGCACGGGTTGTGTGAAATCAGGAAGGCGTATGAATCATGCTTAGGATTTGCGAAGGCGTGGTGTTGTAGCTGTATAAGCTATCTGATCTCATGATCGAACGGTCGATGTTAAGGTGGGATTTGAAGGCATGCGACAAAAGCAAAAATGCGAAGGCACGAGAGAGTGGGGACTGTGCGATCTGCATCTGAGGGCGTGCAGAGCGCCACATGGCAGCACCAGAATAAACTGATCGAGAAAGAATTTACACGAGAAAAAATCTATAAAAGGACCAAAGGGGCCCCCCTTGGAACGTAAGTCTCAACTTTCTCTTCTTCTTCTTCTTCTTCCTTCTTCTATCTCTCTTCTTCTTCCCGTCTTCTCTGCCTCCGTCTGAAGAATCTGTTGAGCCACCCTGTCGGATCACTCCTGCTCTCCTCAACCTCTTCAAAGGCCACCACGGACCACCCGTGGTGCCCTTGTTCTGCTATATAGATAGCTTTGTTTATTCTATAGTTAGAATTTGTTCTAGTTATAATTACATGTATGCAATCTATGTTCTAACTCTCTGCTTGATATATATATTGTGATTTATTGTCTATGCTATTTAGGAATTAGATTTAGAACAAGAGCATGAAATCAAAAGTGCTTTCTGCCTCCCTATGATCGACCGGGACTCACCAGTTCTGTTAATTTTATTTGTCAGGACGTATTTTGCACTACAACGACGTGTTTATCTTTTACGCGATCTACGTCCCGAATAAATTAGCGTCGTTGCTGCGGAGACAAGGCAACTTTTTGATTTTATCTCTAATACATTATTGTTGTGTGTAGGACCAACGACACGAAGCGGTGAACGGATCAAAGTGGGCGCTGTGAAAATCAGGTGCATCATTCCCATTAGAAATTCGGCCAGAAAGTGTTATTTTCAAAATTCAATAGTCATGTTTGTAATGCTCCAAAAATCCTGAAATTTGAACTGGAACTAGATTTTCAAGTTATCTTTCCAACGAAACCATTCTAAAAGGGAAATTCCATCTGTGGAATTTTTAAAAATTCATAGAGTTCATATGTGTCAAATTGCTCAAAAATAGAACTTTTATGAAGTTTGAAAATCAATTCTAATTAACATAAAAATCAGATTGACTCAAAATTTGTGGGGTGAGAAAGACAATCAAATTAGCTTTCAATATAATATTTTTAAAAAAATTTTGGAGCATATTTGATATTGTTTCCAATAGAAAAACAAACTTGGGGTCTAAATCCCAGATTTGACCCCTTGCTAGTTAAACATTCATAACTATTTGTTGAAAATAGTAAAAATTCTAAAAAAATACTCTCTGAAAATCTTATTGCAAGAGGAATCTTCTTACCATGTTTCAAATCATTTGGATTTCATATTTACCAGAGAGTTTATATTTGATTTGTGGTCATTAATTTAAACAACTTAGAAGCGCATGAGCCAATAGGACCACATTAGACTAATTGAACTCCGATAAGCCCAAAGGTTAGTCAGTGAGGCGAGTCACCTTGTGGACCACCCACTATCTACTACATTTAAGAGATAGGTTAATAATTCACGAAAACACATCAAATAACCTGCATTTGGCTTGAAACTACTGTAGAGTTTCAACTTCTCTTGCAAAACCTAGTGTCTAAGGCTGCGGGGTAATGGAATCGAAGGTGAAAGCTGAAAGAAGAACCTTCCTCGTAGTCCCCTCGTAACCATCCTGGCTAGGTTAGCCTGAGAGGCAAGAATTCCTTACAGTTGGTCTCTAGCCAAATTTTCAATAACTAGAACTTAAATGGAAAATCTAGTCATTTGATTATAAGGACCAATTTGATTACAAGGCCCTTGCCTTGTTTTTCCACCAGTCTCTTGTAACTGGTGTAAGGTAACTAGGACCCTTCTGGTGTCCTTTTGATCATCTTAATCATGGACCCTACTCTTTCTCATCTTACCATCAACAGGGTTCTCCTCCCAACTCAACTATGATTCCAACTTCTTATGGGTGGGAGATTGCTCCTCATTATTCCTATATGCGTGCACCTTAAGCCTGGGACATACCCACCTCAACCTCTTGGACATCCACACAGATCTTGCAATACTTAGAGACACTCTCCATGTGGGATCGAGATCACATCATGATGACTGATTATCTTGATTAGTCCCACCAAAGGAAGGCTCCTACATCTCACAAGAACCCTCAGATCGCCTAATTGATTCAAATAGTCCAAGAATTAATGGAGGTCAAAAAAGAGGAATATGAAAGCTTAAGAAAAGCAATTCAGGATGGAAGACAAAGAACCCAAGACATCACCTCTAGGGGCCCTGAATTCAAAGAGAATGTACCACAGGTGGATGGTGAGCCACTCAAGGTTAAGGAATCAACCACAACCTATAACTGCACTGAACCCACCCACTACCCTTCTGATTCCCCAGATTAAATCTATTACAACCCTCCATCTTCCCCGAGACTCGCATCTGAGGCCACATCCACACAGATCACCACTGGGGAGCCACCAATAGACTCGCAACTACTTCTTAGACTACAACAAATAATAGCAAAGTACAAGGACACAGTTGTGAGATATCTACAGCAAATCCAGATCACTACTGATCTAGGGAAGAGACAGACTTTGATTGCAACCAAAGAATCTCTGATGGAAGCCCTTAAAGAACTAGAATCTGTGGCTAGGATGAATCAACAAACTCGCACACTTCAAGATATACTCCTTTTGCAGTACCAAGTTCAGACTAGCCTAGAGGATTTTAAGGAACTTAAGACAACTTTTAAGGATTCTTCGACTCACATGCCCGAAGTAGATGATGTAGGTGGTTTTCAAGTGAGAGATGAGATATCAAATGGAATTAAGGGAAATGTTCTTGGCATATCTGAAAATAAATTAGTTGAGAGCCCTAGCCTATAAAATAGTGAGGAAAGTCCCATGATCGATTTTCAATCTGAAAATCCTGAATCTTGGGAGATAGAGATGGAGGATCATAACACCCAAGACTTGGTGCATTCTGAGACTTGGGTATATACACTTAATGAGGCCCATGATTTGGATTATAAGAGATCTAGAGTGGAATTGCCTAAAACCCTCATGACAAGCTTAGATGATAAATATATTGAAATCCATGAGGGTAATTTTGAATTACCAGAGAATCCAATCAAAGCTGAGAAAGAATCTACTAAAAACTCCATTTCTGATTGTCAGGATAATCTAAAAAATCTAGAGGAATTTTTAGATTTGGAGTCAGACGAATTTATCACAGATTCTTTCGCATCTTCTCTTTTGGATATCGAGGATTTCACTAAAGCCATAGAGTAGAAAATGAAAGAATTTGAGGATTTACTGTATTATGATTCTTCACACCTTAGGGAAAATAAATTGCCACCCAGTACATTTGAGGATTCACACCACGAGTAGAATTTGAGCGATCCGTACAAGATTCCTGATCAACCCAAGGATGAGAATGATTTGGGTGAAAATGCAGCTGTTAGGATGGAACACAAAATCATATTCGACACACCTACTCTGCAACCACCAACACCCAAATCCAATCATGAAATGGTTCTTTACACCATTTCTAAGTACACCACATGGGTCCCTCCATTCCTGTTGCACCACTTTCAGGACCCGTATGACTGGTGTCCCACTCCGGATCCCTCATGGTTGCTACTTGCTCCCTATAACTCCGGCACTAGGATCTATTTCTCTTTTAGTACCTGGCTACAACCTCTTCTAGGCCTTGTGATTCTATTCTGCCAACCTTGTTGCCTTGGTATTCACGGGCGACTACTCTACATTTTTGGCCCATTGATGATAGTGGAACACATCTTCTTGTCTATCTTTATTCTGTCTCCTGCAGTCATTGATCCATCTAATGAGTTTCACCTACCTGGAGGCATTAAAATCAGCATCGTAGTTAGGCATATCATTTTGACTTAGCATTTAGGCATCACAGTTGCACTTATACATATATGTATGGCATATTTCGTTCTCGCATATTGTTTTGCATATTGTGTATGGCATTGCAGTGATGGCATGAATTGAACGATAACTCAGAAGCAATTTTAGGTGATTTCTATGAACATACACCCTGCCTTATTTCTTTTATTCATGCATGAGGACATGCAAACACTTAGGCATGGGGGAGTAGTTCATAAAAACTAAAAATTTTCTGCCAACGATTGGGGGGATTAGATCATTTTATTAAGTGGTTTTATTAAAGATTTATTCTTTAGTAAATTCCTAGACTTAGAATCCACTATAATTTCATACTTGCATGTAGATTTTGTAATGAATCCTCTGCAAAAACCGATAGACATCTCTAGTTTATTGAGAAGAAGCATCGCTTCTTCTCCTGAACCTTTGGACAACCATCAAGGAGTCAGGTGAACTATCTTCTAGTAGATCCACCAAAATATATGTGAGGTGAGAGCAGAGAGCTTATTGATGCTCTAAAGCTAGTATAAGGAATCTTTAATAATTGAATAATGACACTTGGATTTGGGCATAGTTTTTGCTCTTAGTTCTTGCGTACTAAATCTGTGAGAAATTCCATACGAGAGCCACAATAAGGTAGAAACACAGAGAGCAGGTTCTGATAAAACTAGGATTGAGATGGATAGTCACGATCGTCCTCTACGGAATCCTCGGCTGAAGGAGGGTATTGATGTCAAGGTCAGAAATACGCCGTCCTATCCGTTCCCTACCCAGTGCCGAGAATCGACACTTCCACCAAATAAGCCACCCAAAATCCACTTGGTCATCCCGAAAATCCCCAAGAATGCCTCATGTATAAAAGTATGTATGTCGTGTTATGTTGTGCTGATAAATACAGCAGTATGTCATGTTGTGGCATTATGCCTATAGAATTGCATACAAAAGAGTTGTTTGCTCGAAAAAAGAAGAAAATAAAATAAAAAAAACAAAAAAAAGGGTGTTATGTAAAGCAATTACGTAATGTGAGTCAAGTTAAATGTTTTGAAATATTTTGAGGTAAAAACACCTACCACCCTCAAGAACCATCGAATATAGCCTTAACCTACCCTTTTTGTATTTCTGACCGCCTACATACGGGCTGAGGAGTCTGACTTTGTCATAGGGTTATCAGAACCTAATTAAAGTGTCATGCCGTGTGAGACCACCAAATACATTTGCAAATCTGGTGAGATGTGAGCTCAGAAAGAAAAAGAAAAAAAGAGAAGAGTACAAAAGATTAAAGAGAGCATAATTTTTCCAACCTCTCTCTAAGTTGATTTATTCCATAATCTAGAAATCTAAATTCTGAAATACTAGTCTCTAAGTAGCACCATAAGAGATTGAGCCACCAAATACAAATCCAGTAACTCAGACATCTCCTACCCAAGCCAAACGTCAGGGCTGAAATCAAAGAATAGTTTATCACCCTGAGAGAAGAGGTTCGCTTATCCTGATAGAATTTTACTAGGGGTTAAGTACAAGTCTAAATGTATATCGACTCTTCGCTTGGATCCATTGTAGGAGCTACAACATTATATATTAATGGTTATCTAGATTCTGAATTTTTGGATTAAAAAAAAAAGAAATAAATCTTTAGTTTAACTCTTGATAAAATGCATTTAGTCCTGCACTTTCTAGGGACTAGCAAGATTTAGGCATGGGGGTATGATTGCATAGCAATCATAGGCCCTAACTCGCCTGAATTAAGCTAGAACTTATTTTAACATGAACATTCTGCATGCATATGCATCGTATTCTGCATCATAGTTGATATATGTGTTTTATGCAATAAACTATATTATTTGAGAGGTATTAATGATTGTAGGTAATCCAGGGCTGCACATGACCAATCCAACCTTATGGATCTGTTCGGAATAACGGCGAGAGTCCAACGCATCCATGATCGCATCAATCAGACTCACATAGCACCCTAGGGAGTCCGTAGAAGAGCAAGAGCCAAGGGGAAAATTGAAGAAGATCCAAACATCAGATGAAAAATCCAACTGCACGGATGGATCCGGATCGACGCTCGCAGTCCAACGGTGTAGGAATCAACTTAATCGAAGGCCTACGTCATTAGATATAAAGAGAAGAAGAACGAACGGCCACGATGGAGCCACATGGCACCATCGTAGCCACCCCTCGCCATGCCCCTAACTCCTTAAGGCACCTTTCCTCGTAGTGTGGGCCATTGAATCTTCATCCAACGGCCACGAATGCCGCGAGGGGTGAGGAGGTCTGTGGAAGTGGGATGGCCTCGCCGGAGAAGGCTACCGGAGATGGGGAAGATGGAGTTTTACAGTAGCGGTTGGGTGGTTGAAATGGCAAATTAGAAGGGGGAAAATACAAGGGAGAGAGAGAGGAAACTTTGTATCTATTTACTCGACGAAGGGGGAGAGAGCAGCACCCGGCTCATGCCTGCCGGAGCTGAGGACAAAGATGCCCAGGAGGAGGGTATCGGCGACGAGGAGGCGGTCGGAGGGGGCCAGCTGGTACGGCCTGGCACGGACGACAACGTAGAGTAAACTTTGCTGTAGGTAGGGTAGTAGAGCGACAAGGAGGAGGAGGAGAAGATTGGCGGAAGCTCGGGCGCTCTGATAGGGGGGGGAAGAGATGAAGGGGGGGTATTTCTCCGCCAGAGGAAGCTTGAAGGAGTCGGTAGACCTTGCCGCTCCTTATAAAGGCCTTGGCGTGGAGAGGGGACCGAGGTGGCGACGTGCCAGCCTCGCCGGAGAGTGGCCGGAGAGGATACCCATGCCTTTCGTGCATTCACACGAGAGGCATCATTGATGGCAGAGGGTAGGGGAGGGTCCCTGCGACAGAGGACGTCGTAAGGAACCCCCCGTCTGTTCTAGAGGATGGCCGCCCTGCCCTGCGTGGCGTCATCCTCCACGCAAGGTCACCGGAGGCATGGCGCTGCGCAGAAGTGGCAGAGAGGGCTATTCTGCAAAGAACGACGAGAAGTTAGGGGCCTAAACGCAAGGGTTTCAAAAGATAAGGATCAAAAAGTAAATTAAGATGACCAATTTGTAAAGTTGGTCAAGATGGTCTTTTCTTAGGCCAAAGTCTTTATACTATACTAATTTGAACCTAAGGATATTAATGGTGAATTTTAATTTTATGTTGGACCATGTTTGACCAATCAATTTGCGCAAAAACCCAAATTAAGTCATTAATTGGGCATGGTTCACATTTTAGTTTAAAATAGGTTTCAAAGGCCAAATTGAAAGTTCTAAACCCTAGGAGATATTTTTTTATGAATTTTAGAGGGTTTAGCTAATTTCTATCCTACCTCGAACCTCGTGAATTAAAGTGGGTTTGTTTTAGGGTTACAGAATGTCATTTAATTCCTAGAAGTTGCTATAACCCTTTTCAGATAAGATCATCCTGCTTCCCTCATTGTTAAGCTTGTTTAACCTGTGTTTGGACCCTTAATTACCCTATTAGCATATTGCATTGGTGAAATTACAGTTTTACCCCTGATGATTTATTTTATTCTTTAACTCAGAATTCTCTGAGTTAAGCCTCTCTTTGGGTTTTGTAGGAGCTTTTTCACACATATTTGGATTAGATTGTGCTAGTTAGGGTTCATGATGAGGTTCTCATCATACCCCCATGCCTAGCTTTTGCTAGTCCCTTAGCAAAATTTTAAGGTTTCAACCCTTGTTCTAGACCATGAAGTTCTTAATGATTTCAGATAAGTGTTTTTTCTTTTGCAACCTAGATTAGGTTAGAATGCCAGCCATAGGCCTAAAAGGTACTCAAGTACCAACCAAGATCCAGATCTGTCTAGCCTCAGCCTCAGTGCTTAGCAAAGGTTTTTAAGGTCTACAAGAACTAACCTAAGGCTTATTGGACTTTGTGGTTAAAGCACCCGTGCTTGAGATAATTTTAGCCCAGGCTCAGTTCGCAGTGCGTTTTGTAAGAAAGAAAGGTAGAAGATTTATTTGTTTGGAGAGTTTTCTCTCTCTTTTTGTTTTTAATTCTAGCTTAGGATTGGCTTTTCAACACGATCTGTATCAGATTCCTTGTCCCCATCATCAATCCTCAAGGGTTCTTAGCAATCGATGCTTCGAGATAGCACCGCCCATGGTAACCCCTAGAACCCTGGCTGTTGAGATTTCGAGATAATCCCATCCATGGTGTTCCATGGCCGAATTCAGACCCTAGCAATTGGCATTTCGTGATAATGCCATCCATGGAATCTGAACCAGCAGAGTGCTTATATGCCCCCAGTAGGATATGTAAATATCCTAAGAGACAAGTACTGAGGAGATGATATTTTGTTACGCATCTTCGAGGGGAATTTTCCACCTCTCCGCACTGGGAACTCGTCCAAATCAACTTGTGTTGATCGGCCGCTCCTACTCTAGTTGTCCTTTTCAGAATTTTTGCAACGCTTCTGCATGATTTTGATTTTTATGCTTACTGAACTAGGCTGTGTGTGAAGTTACGGTGCTTAGGTTACTGAGTCCTGTAAACCAAAAGTTAGTTAACGAGGCCAAATACTTCCTAAGCCTTGGACCTAATGCTTAAGCTTTTCATTTTCCTCAACCTCTTGAGGAATGCCTAGATCTTAATGGGTATTAAGGGTCTATCCAAGAATGCCTAAGGTTTGCGTTCTTACTAAGCTCACTATGCACTTTCCATTTCTTTTCCTAAATGAGGTCTAGAACTTAGGTTAATTCCTTAATTTCTTACTAACGACTATCACTTTTCTTTCATTTTGTGCTCCTTCTTTTCATTTTGTTCCTTTTTCTCCTCCTCCTTTGTAGAGTCCACAAAATTTCTTTCCTCCTCTCGTTTTATTATTCTTTTTCAAAATTTTTTTAATTTTTATGGTATTTTTGGCATATGTGAATTTTTTTTTGTTTAAAACCTTTTCTTATAAGATTTGCACTTTCATACCCCCCCATGCCTAAGATTTGCAATGTCCTCATTGTAACTTAGGAGGGTTTTTATTCAACTTAGTTCATACATTAGGATAGATTTTTTGATGAGTGAATGGGTCGGGGTGACAGTTACGGAGGATTTCTAATCTCAGATACAAGCACCTGAGGTGGAGTCGGCTGTCCTAAAGGGTGAACCTTAAGTGCGAAAAGGTGTTAGAAAAGGTTTCAGGTTTTTTTTAAAGAGAATGACGGGCTGCTTCCCGTTGAGGACTGAGTTTTACGCCATCGGCTGGGCACAATATGCTCCGGGAAAAAGGAGGATAAATGATGATTCAGCCAAATCAGTAGAGGTTACATCAATGAATGGTTTGAGTCTCTAACTGTTCACGATGAAAGGTTCAGAATCATGGCTAATCGGACTGATTTCAACGGCTCCATTTCCAAAAACTTGTCAGACCAAGTATGGTCTGACCCACTTGTATCGCAGCTTCCCAGGGAAGAGTTTGAGTCGAGCATCAAAGAGTAGGACCTTCTGACCAGGATGAAAGATCTTTCTTGATATGTGCTTGTCATGGAAGGCTTTAACCCACTCCTTGTAGATTCATGAGTTCTCATACACATCAAGGCGTAATTCATCGATCTCGCTGATTTGAAGCTTTCTGTGGGTTCCAGCCTTAGAAAGATCTAGATTACAGCTCTGTACTACCCAATAGGCTTTGTGCTCCAGTTCGACGGGAAGGTGACATGCTTCCCGTACACCAGTCTAAAGGGAGACATGCCTAATTGGGTTTTGTGGGCGGTCCTATAGGCCCACGAAACTTCCGGAAGTCGGGATGACTAGTCCTTCCTGTCAGGCTCAACAGTGACCTGCAAGATTTCTTGATCTCCCGATTTGATAGCTCAGCTAGACCATTAGTATGGCGGTGCAAAGGAGTGGAGATTCGGTGAGACACCTCGTATTTGGTCATCAGTGACCTAAACTGAGCATTCGTGAAATGGGTCCCCCTGTCGGAGATGATAGCACGAGGAATCCCGAACCGTGAGAAGATATTGTGATGAATGAATTTGAGGACGATTTTATGATCACAGGTTCGGGTCAGTATGGCTTTGATCCATTTGGACACGTAGTCCACAGCTAGCAGAATGTACTTGAAGCCATCCGAAACAGGAAAGGGACCCATAAAATCAATCCCCCAAATATTAAAGATTTCGCATACAAGAATCGGCTGCAAAGGCATCAAGTCACGATGACTCATGTTGCCCAAAGTTTGGCAACGACTACATGCCTTGCAGTGATTGTATGCATCCTTGAATAGAGTGGGCCAATAAAAGCCACACTGAAGGATTTTCGATGCGGTTTTGTGCCTAGAGAAATGGCCACCGCATGCCTGGTCATGGCAGAAGGGGAGAATATCATTGATTTCACCTTCCGGGACACATCTCCGGATGATTTGGTCGGCACCTATGCCGAAGAGGTACGGATCTTCCCAAATGTAGTACTTGGCATCAGAGCGCAATTTGTCCTTCTTGGCCTTCGGCCAATCAGATGGGATCTAATGAGACGCCAAGTAGTTTACTATATTAGCAAACCATGGAAGTCTAGTACCAATAGTCAGCAGGTGCTCATCAGGGAAATGCTCTGTGATGGGTCTAGAAGGGTTGATGATCTCAGAAGGAAGGCGAGACAAATGGTCGGCTACCACATTTTGTCTTCCTACCTTGTTTCAAATCTCGAGGTCGAATTCTTGCAATAGTAAGATCCATCAGATTAGTCAGGGCTTCGCATCCTTCTTGGCAAGGAGATGCCTCACAGCTGTGTGATCTGAGTAAATGATGACGTGGGAACCCAGGAGATAAGATCAAAATTTTTCAAGGGCAAATACTATGGCTAGCAGCTCTTTCTCCGTAACTATGTAGTTACGTTGAGCCTCGTCAAGTGTCTTGCTAGCATAGTAGATGACCACGGGTTTCCCATCAACTTTCTACCCAGAACCGCTCCTACAGCGAAATCAGATGAATCGCACATGATCTCAAAGGGTTGAGACCAATCAGGGGATTGTAGGATCGGGGCCTGGGTGACTCGATCACGAAGGTTTTCAAAGGCTTGAGTGCATTCCTTGGAGATCTCAAAGGGGACATCCTTAGAGAGAAGAGTAGTCAGGGGGTGCACAATTTTCGAAAAGTCAGGAATGAAATGACGGTAAAATTCGACGTGCCCCAGAAAAGAACGGATGTCCCTCATTGAGCTAGGCATAGGAAGTCGAGAAATTAAATCAACCTTGGCTCGATCCACTTGGATGCCTTTCTCAGAAATCAGATGTTCTAGGACGATCCCCTCAGGAACCATAAAATGGCTCTTTTCCCAGGAAAGAACCAAATTAATGTCGATGCAATGCCTGAGTATATGAACCAAGTGCTGGAGGCAATCATCAAATGATGCCCCAAAGACTAAGAAGTCATCCATGAAGACTTCCAGATAATCACCTACCATATCAGAGAATATGGCAAGCATGGACCTCTAAAAAGTCGCGGGTGCATTGCAGAGACCGAAAGGCATCTTCGAAATGCATACGTTCCGAAGGGGCAGGTGAACGTGGTCTTCTCTTGGTCCTTAGGATGAATAGCAACTTGGTTATAACCGGAGTACCCATCAAGAAAGCAGAAGAATCGATTTCCCACTAATTTCTCGAGAATCTGATCAATGAAAGGTAGCAGGAAATGATCCTTCTTCGTGGAGGAATTGAGTCGTCTGTAATCTATACAGGCTCTCCATGAGTTGGCTAATCGGGTAGGTATGACTTCTCCGATTTTGGTCGTAATGGTGGTGAGCTCTGCCTTTTTATGGACGACCTGAATTGGGCTCACCCAACAACTGTCGGAGATCGGGTAGATGATCCTTGCATCTAATCACTTGATGATCTCCTTTTTCACGACCTCCTACAAAGTGGGGTTTAAACGTCTCTGCATTTCATGGGAAGGTCGTGCGTCCTCTTCCAAATAAGTATGGTGTGTACAATAAGAGGGACTTATTCCAATCAAGTCATCGAGAGTCCATCCAATGGCTCTGCGATGTTGCTGGAGAATAGCAATCAGACAGGATTCCTGATCAGGAGTGAGCTTGGAATTTATAATCACAGGAAAAGTCTGATTAGAACCCAAGAAGATGTATTTCAAATGATCGGGAAGGGGTTTTAGTTCAAGGATGGGGTTATCAGCAGCAGCGGGTGGTTCAGGGTAAGTGTGAGGTTCAAGGATAGGAGTTATGGGTTTGTCTAAATCAGGGTCTGACTCCTCTAATTGCGGTTCAAGATCTTTCTGTGGTTGATGAGGTATAATCAGGTTGTTCTCAAAATTCGTTTCATTAACCAAGGCCCTAATATCACATATTTGTTTGATGACACCGCAATTGATTCCCTGTTGGGACTTAAAGATATCAATTTTGAGGGTTTGATTTCCAAATTTCAGTTCTATTTGGCCCTCCTCACAACTGATGTTGGCTCTAGCAGTAGCCAGGAAAGGTCTCCCTAGAATGATCTATGTATCCCTAGGGTTTTCAGGTGCGTCCATGTCTAAGACTATAAAGTCTACAGGAAAATAGAAATCCCACAGTCTTACAATAACATCCTTAAGAATCCCTTTAGGTGACTTTATAGATCGATCTGCTAACTGTAGTGTCACCTCAGTTGGTTTTAGGTCAGATTCTTCTAGGTGTTTTAGTAAGGATGTGGGTATCAGAATTATGGAAGCACCCAAGTCTAGCAATGCTCTGTCGAATTGGCTTTCACCTATTTTGCAGGAAATCAGGGGAGTACCTGGATCTTTTGCCTTGGGTGGGAGTCTACTTAGGATTACAGAGCTGGCTTGCTCTAACAGTACAATTGGACTCGCACTCTTGGTTTGTGGCTTACGCTGAGGTGTACACACATTCTTTAAGAATAGTACGTAAGCTGGTACATGGAAAATCGCATCCATCAAGGGGATGTTTATTTGGACCTGCTCAAAGAGCTTGACCAGGTCCTCCTCTGGTGCCACGGGCTTGGTTGTCTTCTTTCCCTTGGTCAAGGCCTCGGGAAATGGAACCTTGGTTGGTTCTCCTAGGATAGGTCCAGGTCTTTGATCTGGGGCAGGGATAGGAACGTCCTGGATTACTGTCCTAGGGTTTGGATCACTACCAGGCTTGGAGTGGTCTGGATAGGGTGGATCTTGGGTCTCCTTACCACTATGGGTTGTTACAGAATTTAGTCCTGCCTGGTTTTGGTTAGGGTTTGATAGAATGGGTTGTTGCTGATAGCCCGCATAAGAAGTGGAAGCCTCCATCCCGTCAGTTGAAGGAACAGAGGGGGCCTAATAAATCATGTGTGCTTGGCCCAGGTTTGGGTAAATAACATGCCGCTGGGACGGCACGTTATTCAGGTTAGGAAGAGGTTGAGAAGGAAGTGTGCCTGGTTGGAGAGAATTTGCCAACTGGGCCAGTTGGTTTCGAACCTCTGTAAGTTCGTCCTTGTGTTGTTTCTAAGTAGCCGCATTTGTTCTCTGAATGTCTGCCAAAGTCTAAAGGATGAGGGACATTTGGTCTTGGTTTGGCCCTGATGAATAAGTAGGGTTGGGCCGAGGCTGAGGCGGCTGGTAAGGATGAGGTGGTTGTGGACGGGGCTGAAAGGATGGTCTTTGAGTTTGGGAATTTCCCGCCCACTGGAAGTTGGGATGGTTTCACCATCCAGGATTGTAGGTGTTGGAGAATGGATCATTCTGGATGGTAGTGAGGTTCTCGTAGGTCTGAGGAACCTCCAAAGAGTCAGAGAATGGGGGAATGGAATTCCCTTAGCTAGTATTGAAAGGATCGGAGGATCCTCCGATCCGAGAATCAGATGGGGGTGGATACGGATCCATCCCAGGAGAAGGTCGGTGTAGAATGTTTTGCACAGTCTCCCATGTGGAAGGAGGCTGTGCAAAAGAATTATGCACAGAGGTGGCTCGCTACAAGTGCTGAGTCAGCTCAACCACCTTCTTCTCAATGATAGAGACCTTGTCTAATCGACTGGCCATTAATTCCAGGTCAACTGATGCGGATAGGCCTTGCGTCTCATGTGCTTCCCTAAGGTTCGTCGATGCGCGGGTATTCGTCCTGTCGAATAATCCCATGGAGTCATTATTGATGGAGTTCTCGCACATATTTTCGAGAATCTCCCACACGGTGTCCTCATGATGACCCATGATATTCCCTCCGCAAGTTTCATTGACGAAAAGCCTAATATCTTCATGGAGTCCCTGCTAAAATGACTGGACTTATTCCCATTTAGGAACTCCATGATGGGGGCACTTTCTCATGAGATCCTGAAAGTGATCCCATGCCTCATGAAGAGGTTGTCTCATTTGTTGCATGAAGTGGGTAATCTGATGGTGCAAGGCATTGGTCCGACCAACGGGAAAGAACTTCAAAAACTCGGACTGAAGATCCTCTAAATTGTTGATCGGCCAGGTCTGTGTTTGGTACCAATGAGCAGCCTTGTCCATAAGGGAGAAGGAGAACAACTTCATAAGGAGAATATCCCGATTTTGCGCATCTGACCCAAAAGTCTAGGCTGGATGCTTTAGCTGTTTGATGTGCTGGAAGGGGTCTTCAGAATTAAGCCCATGAAATTTAGGTATGGCATGAATCATATTGGGCTTTAATTCAGAATCAGGTCCTCCAGTCGGGATTCTGACTCGAGACTCAATAGCCACCGCAGCAGGATTATAATGGTCCCGCATCATAGGACGCTGCGGTGGGTGCAAAAAGTTCTGGAAGAGGTCATTGAGTCATTGGAGCTGGTGCTCCAGATTGTTCTCTTCCTCAACTGGCTGAGCCATTGTGGAAGAAGAAGGTGAGTTGGGTTCGGAGTCAGAGGAGAGGTCTGTGTGAAGTGTTGTTTGCTCAAACAAGAGCACTAAGGCTCGACCTCGAGGAGAGTGAATTTCTAAAGGAGGTTTCAAGGACCTCCTACCAAACATACACTGATGGAGAAGATGAGTTTAGCAGGTGTTGGACTCAATCAAGACACCCAAAATGTTGGGTGGCTATAGAGGTGCAGGGCAAATGGACCCCTTGATCAAAAGATCGTCCACCTGAGAATTACCTAGGCAACCAGAGAGGGTGAGTCCTATGAAGACCCCTACACAGTAGAGTGTCCCCACGGGTTACAGGGTTTCCCCCACCCGACCTCTCTTGTCACTGAGATTCCAGGTAGGCCAGAATGGGGATCTTGACCTCTTAAGTCTGCCACTTTTAATTAAGATCAAGGTGCTTAGGTTTTCACTTGAACTTTAGCCTTTTGAGTGCAAAGAGTGACCAAAGTTGAAGGTTGGTTGACCAAAGGGGTCAACTTCACCTGCTAGTTCCTTTGAGAGCTTGTTAGGTCTTGTCTTTTAGGGTTCAAGTGTCTTTAAACAGCCAAATTGCTTAGGATTTCTTTGAATAAGTATTTTCAATCAATGGCTTAGGCACACTTCTTTTGGGATTTCTCAATTCTTGCTTAAGAAGTGTGTCTCTAAAACCCTAATGTTAAATCTTATGTTGGCTCTACTTGGTCCAGTTAGCTCCTTGTTGGGTAATTTAGGGCTCAGGCAAGAAGGTGTTAGCCCTTAAATACCCTTAATAGTGTGTGCAGAAATAGTGGGTTGGAATTGAAAAACATGCAGCTTTGATGGTTTACTAGGTATGGAAGATAGGTTATACCTATATTTCTTATTCTTTCTTTTTCTTCCTCTTTAGAATTGAGGGGTTAAAGTGAGAGGATAGAAAATTACCTGCCCTTGGAGTGGTTGTTGTGTGGCTGCTTGTCTTCTTGATTTCCTGTGCCCGCACACAAAAGAGAAGAGATTAGTAGAAACTCAAAAATAGAGATCTTATGGTTTCTAGAATAGCCGTTGCTCCCCAGCAATGGCGCCAAAATAGTAACACTGGTTGCTGCCTTGTTCCGTTGTTATGGTTATTAGATTTGCAATCATTGTAGTATATGACAAAACAGCTACTAGATTACTACAAATTTTTACTCGGAATAACAATTTCTCCCGAGGTCGAACTCAGGGAGCAACTAGAATTCTAGTAGCATAAATATTCACAATTTTGTTACAAAAATAATAAGAGAGAGAGAGAGTTTTGTTGGCTTCTTCTTCTCTCTTCTTTTTCTTTCTTTTCTTCGTCTTGGCCGTTCCTCTTCTTCTTCTTCTTTTCTTCCTACCTTCTTCTTTCTTCTTTAGCTTGTAGCTATGGTGATCTTCTTCTTTCTCCTCTCTTTTTCTTTCTTTCTTTCAGCTGCAGAGTCTTCCTTTCTTCTTAGCCTGCCTCGTTCTTTCTCTTCTCTGCTTCCTTCTTTCTTCTCTTCTCTTTTCTTATGTCCTCTTTCTTCTTTTTCTTCCTTATCTTTCCTTCTTCTTCTCTGCTTCTGCTCCTTTTCTTTTCCTCTTCTTTCTGCTCTGGCCGCTGACCTTCCGTCATCTGATTTGATGCTCAGACAACTTAACTATGGGTTTCTACAGTGCGGCTTCTTCTCTTCTTCTTTAGCTCCTTTCCTTCCTTTCTTCTTTAGCTGCTCAGTGCAGCTAAGGCTTCGGCCGCTCCTCCTCTCTTCCTTAGCTTGCTTCTTCTTCTTCTTCTTTCTTTCTTTCTTTCCTACGTGCACACATAGTGGTCAGTGCAAAACCTACCCCTTCCCCGCATCTCTCTCTTTCTCAGAATCTCTCTTAGGAATGCTCTCCCAGAGCCAGGTAATCGGGTTCGGGTAGAGCACCCGGGACTAGGCCCACTGGCATGCGGTGGTGGGCGAGGAGTGCTTGGTCAAGTAGTCAGATCCGGCCCAGACCCGCGGGGCGTTAGCGCGAGCGAAGGCGAGTGAGCGCGTGGCGTGCTGCGTGCGGGTGAGAGGGACCTGAGCCCTGTGTATCGAAGGCAAATAGCCTGATACACCCTTTCAATATAAGTGTGGGCGCGCGGCCACACACTTACGATGTGGGACTAAAATCCCACCTCCAAATCTTGCGCTCGCGGCTGAGGAAGCTGCTGGCAATTAGGGCAGCCGTGAGGCTTACGACCCAAATATAAAGCCTGGGCATATTCGCAGCAGCAATCCGCGCTGCCTGGGATGTGCGCCAGGGCTAGAGGAAGCCTAGAGCTGTGAGCGAAGGAGCTGCAACAGCTTAACAATGGCGGCGAGCGGGCTTTGACCTGAAAGAACATTGACAGCCTCTCGATCACATTAGAAAACGTGGGAAGCTTCGTCGGAGTGTGGCGAAGGTAGTGAGGTGGTCGGCGAGGCACGAGAGCGCCTGTGGAGGTGGAACTAGGTCAGAATGTGGGCGCAGAAATGGGTCTATTCGGGGGGTGGTGGGGCTGTGATTGGCAGTGAATGGAGAGGGGGCAACGGTTGAGTGGAGTGAGGGGGAGCTTCTGGGGTAGTCGGCGAGGGTTGAGGAGGTCTATGGAAGTGGGATGGCCTCGCCGGAGAAGGCGACCGGAGATGGGGAAGATGGAGTTTGACAGTGGCGGTTGGGTGGTTGAAATGGCAAATTAGAAGGGGGAAAATACAAGGGAGAGAGAGAGGAAACTTTGTACCTATTTACTCGATGAAGGGGGAGAGAGCAGCACTCGGCTCATGCCTGCTGGAGGTGAGGACGAAGATGCCCAGGAGGAGGGTATCGGCGACGAGGAGGCGGTCGGAGGGCGCCAGCTGGTACGGCCTGGCACGGACAATAGGGCAGAGTAAAGTCTGCAGCAAGTAGGGCAGTAGAGCAACAAGGAGGAGGAGAAGAAGATCGTCGGAAGCTCGGGCGCTCTGACCGGAGGGGGAAGAGATGAAGTGGGGGGTATTTCTCCGCCAGAGGAAGCTTGAAGGAGTCGACAGACCTTGCCACTCCTTATAAAGGCCTTGGCGTGGAGAGGGGACCAAGGTGGTGACTTGCCAGCCTCGCTGAAGAGTGGCCGGAGAGGATACCCATGCCTTTCATGCGTTCGCACGAGAGGCATCGTTGATGGCAAAGGGCATTGGAGGGTCCCTGCGACAGAGGACGTTGCAGGGAACCCACTGTCTATTATAGAGGACGACCACCCTGCCCTACGTGGCACCATCCTCCTCGCAAGGTCGCCAGAGGCATGGCGCTTTGTAGATGTGGCAGGGAGGACCATTCTGCCAAGAACGATGAGAAGTTAGGGGCCTAAAGGCAAGGGCTTCAAAAGATAAGGGTTAAAAAGTAAATTAAGAGGACCAATTTGTAATGTTGGTCAAGATGGTCTTTTCTTAGGCCCAAGTCTTTATACTATACTAATTTGAACCTAAGGATTTTAATGGTGAATTTTAATTTTAGGTTGGACCATGTTTGACCAGTCAATTTGCGTAAAAATTCAAATTAAGTCATTAATTGGGCATGGTTCACATTTTAGGTCAAAATAGGTTTCAAAGGCCAAATTGAATGTTCTAAACCCTAGGGTATATTTTTTTTTATGAATTTTAGATGGTTTATCTAACTTTTATCCTACCTCAAACCTCGTCAATTAAAGTAGGTTTGTTTTAGGGTTACAGAATGCCCTTTAATTCCTAGAAGTTGCTATAACCTTTTTCAGATCAGATCATCCCACTTCCCTCATTGTTAAGCTTGTTTCACCTGTGTTTGGATCCCTAATTACCCTGTTCGCATACTGCATTGGTGAAATTACAATTTTACCCCTGATGATTTGTTTTATTCTTTAACTCAGAATTCTCTGAGTTAAGCCTCTCTTTGGGTTTTGTAGGAGCTTTTTCACACATATTTGGATTAGATTGTGCTAGTTAGGGTTCATGGGGGTATGATGAGGTTCTCATCATACCCCCATGCCTAGCTTTTGCTAGTCCCTTAGCAAAATTTTAAGGTTTCAACCCTTGTTCTAGACCATGAAGTTCTCAATGATTTCAAATAAGTGCTTTTTCTTTTGCAACCTAGATTAGGTCAGAATGCCAACCATAGGCCTAAAAGGTACTCAAGTACCAACTAAGATCCAGATCTGTCTAACCTCAGCCTCAGTACTTAGCAAGGGTTTTTAAGGCCTACAAGAACTAACCTAAGGCTTATTGGACTTTGTAGTTAAAGCACCCGTGCTTGAGATAATTTCAGCCCTGGCTTAGTTCGTAGTGCGTTTTATAAGAAAGAGAGGTAGAAGATTTATATGTTTGGAGGGTTTTCTCTCTCTTTTTGTTTTTAATTCTAGCTTAGGATTGGCTTTTCGACACGGTCTGTATCAGATTCCTTGTCCCCATCATCAATCCTCAAGGTTCTTGGCAATCGATGCTTCGAAATAGCATCGCCCATGGTAACCCCCAACACCCTGGCTGTTGAGATTTCGAGATAATCCCATCCATGGTGTTCCGTGGCCGAATTCAGACCCTAGCAATTGACATTTCGTGATAATGCCATCCATGGAATCTAAACCAGCAGAGTGCTTACATGCCCCCAGTAGGATATGTAAATATCCTAAGAGACAAGCACCGAGGAGATGATATTTTGTTACGCATCGTCGAGGGGAATTTCCCACCTCTCCGCACTAGGAACTCGTCCAAATCAACTTGTGTTGATCGGCCGCTCCTACTCTAGGTGTCATTTTCAGAATTTTTGCAACTCTTCTGCGTGATTTTGATTTTTATTCTTACTGAACTAGGCTGTGTGTGAAGTTAGGGTGCTTAGGTTATCGAGTCCCGTAAGCCAAAAGTTAGTTAACGAGGCCCAATACTCCCTAAGCCTTGGACCTAATACTTAAACTTTTCATTTTCCTCAACCTCTGAAGGAATGTCTAGATCTTAATGGGTACTAAGAGTCTATCCAATAATGCCTAAGGTTTGCATTCTTACTAATCTCACTGTGCACTTTCCATTTCTTTTCCTGAATGAGGTCTAGAACTTAGGTTAATTCCTTAATTTCTTACTAATGACTATCACTTTTCTTTCATTTTTTGCTCCTTTTCAATTTGTTCCTTTTTCTCCTCCTCCTTTGTAGAGTCCACAAAATTACTTTCCTCCTCTCATTTTATTATTCTTTTTCAAAAAATTTTTAATTTTTATGGTGTTTTTGGCATATGTGAATTATTTTTTGTCTCAAACCTTTTCTTACAAGATTTACACTTTCATACTATGATGAGAACCTCATCATGAACCCTAACTAGCATAATCTAATCCAAATATGTGTGAAAAACTCTTACAAAACCCAAAGAGAGGCTTAACTTAGAGAATTCTGAGTTAAAGAATAAAATAAATCATCAAGGGTAAAACTGCAATTTCACCGTTGCAGTATGCGAACAGGGTAATTAAGGGTTCAAACACAAGTTAAACAAGCTTAACAATGAGGGAAGTGGGATGATCTGATCTGAGAAATGTTATATTAACTTCTAGGAATTAAATGACATTCTATAACCCTAAAACAAACTCACTTTAATTCACGAGGTTCGAGGTAGGATAAAAATCATCTAAACCCTCTAAAATTCATATAAAAATATCCCTTAGGGTTTAGAACCTTTAATTTGGCCTTTGAATCCTATTTTGACCTAAAATGATAACCATGCCCAATTAATGACTTAATTTGGATTTTTACGCAAATTGATTGGTCAAACATGGTCCAACCTAAAATTAAAATTCACCATTAAAATCCTTAGGTTCAAATTAGTATAGTATAAAAACTTGGGCCTAGGAGAAGACCATCTTGACCAACTTTACAAATTTATCCTCTTAATTTACTTTTTGACCCTTATCTTTTGAAATCCTTACGTTTAGGCCCCCAAATTCTCGTTGTTCTTTGTAGAACAGTCCTCCCTGCCACTTCTGCGCAGTGCCATGCCTCCAGCGACCTTGCATGGAGGATGGCACCGCACAGGGCAGGGCAGCCGTCCTCTAGAACAGACGGGGGGTTCCCTACGACGTCCTCTATCGCAGGGACCCTCCCATGCCCTCTGCCATCAACCATGCCTCACGTGCAAATGCACGACAGGCATGGGTATTCTCTCCGGGCACTCTCCGGTGAGGCTAGCACGTCGCTACCTTGGTCCCCTCTCCACGCCAAGGTCTTTATAAGGAGCGGCAAGGTCTGCCGACTCCTTTAAGCTTCCTTTGGCAGTGAAATACCCCCCACTTCATCTCTTCCCCCTCCGGTCAGAGCGCCCGAGCTTCCGGTGATCTTCTCCTCCTCCTCGTCGTCGCTCTACTGCCCTACCTACAGCAGAGTTTACTTTGCCCTGTCGTCCGTGCCAGGCCGTACCAGCTGGCGCCCTCCGACTGCCTCCTCGTCGCCGATACCCTCCTCCTAGGCATCTTTGTCCTCAGCTCTAGTAGGCACGAGCCGGGTGCTTCTCTCTCCCCCTTCGTAGAGTAAATAGGTACAAAGTTTCCTCTCTCTCTCCCTTGTATTTTATCCCTTCTAATTTTCCATTTCAACCACCCAACTGCCACTGTCAAACTCCATCTTCCCCATCTCCAGTCACCTTCTCCGGTGAGGCCATCCCACTTCCACAGACCTCCTCAGCCCTCGCCGACTACCCTAGAAGCTCCCTCTCACTCCACTCAACCATTACCCCCTCCCCATTCACTGCCAATCACAGCACGACCACCCCTTGAATAAACCCATTTCCACTCCCCATTCTAACCTAGGTCCACCCCCACAGGCGCTCTCGTGCCTCGCCGACCACCGCACTGCCTTCGCCGCACTCCGGCAAAGCTTCCCACATTTTCTGATGTGGCCGAGAGGCCGTCATTGTGCTTTCAGGTCAGAGCCCCCTCGCCGCCATTGTTAAGCTACTGTAGCTCCTTCACTCGCAGCCCCAGGCTTCCTCCAGCCCAGGCACACATCCCAGGCAGCGTGGATTGCTCCTGCGAATATACCTAGGCTTTCGATTTGGGTCACGAGCCTCGCGGCTACCCTAATTGGCAGCAGCTTCCTCAGCCGCGGGCGCGAGATTTGGAGGTGGGATTTTAGTCCCACCTCGTAAGTGTGCGACCGTGCACCCACACTTATATTGAAAAAGTGTATCAACCTATTTGCCTTCGATACACAAGGGTCAAGTCCCTCTCACCCGCACGCAGTGTGCCACGCGCTCGCTCGCCCTCGCCCGCGCTCACGCCCCGCAGGTCTGGGCCAGACCCGACTACTCGACCAAGCACTCCTTGCCCACCACCGTATGCCGGTGGGCCTGGTCCCAGGCATGCTACTCGAACTCGATTACCCGTCTCTGGGAGAGCATTCCTAAGAGAGATTCTGAGAAAGAGAGAGACGTGGGGAAGGGGTAGGGGTAGGTTTTGCACTGACCACTGTGTGTGCACGCAGGAAAGAAAGAAAGACGAAGAAGAAGCAAGCTAAGGAAGAGAAGGAGCAGCCGAAGCCTTAGCCGCACTGAGCAGTTGAAGAATAAATGAAGGAGAGGAGCTAAAGAAGAAGAGAAGAAGCCGCACTGTAGCAACCCACAGTTAAGTCATCTGAGCATCAAATCAAACGACGGAAGGTTAGCGGCCAAAGCATAAAGAAGAGGAAAATAAAAGGAGCAGAAGCAGAGAAGAAGAAAAGATAAGGAAGAAAAAGAAGAAAGAAGACACAAGAAAAGAGAAGAGAAGAAAGAAGGAAGTAGAGAAGAGAAAGAACGAGGCAGGCTGAGAAGAAAGGAAGACTCTGTAGCTGAAAGAAAGAAAGAAAAAGAGAGGAGAAAGAAGAAGAAGATCACCATAGTCGCAGGCTAAAGAAGAAAGAAGAAGGCAGGAGGAAAAGAAGAAGAGGAACGACCAAGAAGAAGAAAAGAAAGAAAAAGAAGAGAGAAGAAGAAGAAGCCAACAAAACTCTCTCTCTCTCTTATTATTTTTGTAACAAAATTGTGAATATTTATGCTACTAGAATTCTAGTTGCTCCCTGAGTTCGACCTCGGGAAAACTTGTTATTCCAAGTAAAAATTTGTAGTAATCTAGTAGCTGTTTTGTCATATACTACAACGATTGAAAATCTAATAACCAAAACAATGGAACAAGGTAGCAACCAGTGTTACTAGGCAAGTCTCCACCTAGATTTAATTAGGATAAATATTAATAGGCACGTATATATGATAAAGGCTTTGCATAGCACATTCGCTCGTGCACATGCACGTATGTGCAAGACGTGAGTTCAAGCACTCGCTGCGCAAAATTGATGCAGAATTGGTGGGCGGGCACGTGCAGGCATAATTTCACAATCCGATGGTGCAGAGTGCGCCATGTGGTGCGATCAGAGCACACCGCGGGTGGGATGCGCAATTACGTGGGTTTTGCGAAATCAAGAAGGCGCCTGAATAATGCTTACGATTTGCAAAGGTGTGCTGCTGTGGCTGTCTAAGCTGTCCGATCTCATGATCGAACAGCCGATGTCAAGGTGAGATTTGAAGGCATGCGACAAAAGCAAAAACGTGAAGGTGCGGGAGAGCAGGAGCCATGCAATCTGCTTTTGAAGGCACGCAAAGCGCCACATGGAAGCACCAGAATAAACTGATCGGGAAAGAATTTGCATGAGAAAAAAGGTATAAAAGGACCAAAGGGGTCCCCCCTTGGAACATAACTCTCAACTTTCTCTTCTTCTACCTCTCTCTTCTTCTTCTTCCCGTCTTCTCTGCCTCCATCTGAAGAATCCATCGGGCCACCCTGTCGAATCGTTCCTACTCTCCTCAATCTCTCCAGAAGGCCACCACGGACCACCCGTGGTGCCCTTATTTTGCTATATAGATAGCTTTGTTTATGCTATATTTAGAATTTGTTCTAGTTATAATTACATGTATGCAATCCATGTTCTGACTCTCTGCTTGATATATATATTGCGATTTATTGTCCATTCTATTTAGTAATTAGATTTAGAATAAGTGAATGAAATCAAAAGCGTTTTCTGCCTCCCTATGATCGATCGGGACTCCCAGTTCCTTTAAATTTATTTGTCGGGACGTACTTCGCCCTATACTTTGATGTATTAATCTTTTACGTGATCTATGCCCCAAACATCCATTTCTTACAGGTAACACTTTTTTTTTGTAGGCTGTAAGCTTCGATTCCTATCTCTCCATGGATCAATGGCATAACATTTTAAGTAGACCACATGTTTGACTCTTCCATTAATAGCTTTGGAGGTACCATCTAGATTCCTCCCCTCTGGGATTAGCTCCAACCAATGGAGATCTCCCCTCCTCCCATCACAATCTCCCTTAGCCTTTCGGCCCCCCCGATCCTCCACCACCGACGCATTGTAGTTGATCTGCTGGAACTTTATTCCCTTATACTTTACACCTCATTAATTACATGATAAATCCATCCACCACATCCACCAATCAACAACCCCCCTTGGAGATATTTAAAAGCACACACACACACACCACCAAATAGCAGCAATAAAAGAATCAAACACACAGAGCATTGTAAAGACCTAAGATTGGAAACTCATCATATGACCTTAAGAAAACTAGAAGAGAGAAAAAAAAAGAAGGCAACAAGAGGATTTCATTTTGGTCATGAGCAACAAACACCCTCTTCTTCTTCATCTCCACACTAACAAAACACATCATGGGTAGAGGGATTAACCATCTAATAATGGTCTGGTCTGCGGAGAAACTTCCATGATGTTGATAAGATTATCTAAGAAGCTTCCTAGATGCATGTTGTTTATGACCAAAAAAAGCTTCCTAGTATCAAAACTTGTTGGCATACCATCAAACACCTGTCGTGCGTGCAAACCCTTGAGCCAATCTAAGGTGAATAGATCTCGTTGAGCCACCTCGCAGCCAATAGATCCACCAAGTACTGCAATAACAATAATAATAGGAGATCAAGAGAAGTGGAGTTGGAGGAGGAGGTATGAAATAATAGAATAAATAAAATGAAGGAAGAGTGGTGGATTAAGCCTACTTGTAGCAGCAGTAGTGGTAATGGAGGTGCTGCTGGGGAAGATGAGGGAGGGAGAGAGGTAGCGGTCTTGAGGGGGAGGAGACGTGCTGCTGGGAAGGGGATGGTCAGGGGAGGCACCTTCGTCAGGAGAGGGAAGGGGGTTGGGGATGGTTCGGGGAGGTGATGTCATCAGGGATTCAATCGGAGACTTGAGGGAGGGGGATGGTACTGGCAGCGGTTGTTGGTTTTCGGTGGTGATCTTGAGGGGTAGGCGAGGTGCTACTAGCAACCTTGAGGAGGAGTCAGGAGAAGCGCCGTCGTTGGGAGAGCGAAGGGGGTAGGCAATGGTCAGGGGGGCTGACACCGTCAGAGAGGGGGTCGAGGAATTGGGGGTGGGGGAAGGTGATGGGGGCAGGACTGGGTTTTTGGGGAAGTCGACGGTGAGGAATTTCGAAGGAGGGTGCTTGGGAGGAATGGGAAAATTTTCAAACCATCACCAAAGGGAAATGCGGGAGAGGGCAGGCAGGTAAGGGAAGGCTATGGTGACGATTTCACTTGAAACTATCACCAAAGGGATATGCTAAAGAGGGCGCACTCACGAGGGAAGGCTATGGTGACAGTTCCACTTGAAACCATCACCAAAGGAAAGGATTTGGTCATGGTTCCACTTGGAACCGTCACCAAAGGTATCCTATGGTCTTGGTCTCACTTGGAACCATCACCAAAGCAGAAAGCAAATCTCACTCTCACTCTATGGTCACAGTTTTGAGTGGAACTGTCATCATAGGTTACTTTTGGTGACATTTCCCAAAACCATCACCAAATATCCATCACCAATTCTCCCTTTCCTGGTAGTGTCCATATTAAATGAATGAGAGTCATGGACCTCATTAACATTCGATCTGGGTTGTTGGGACTTGTTAAATGTATCCATGGAGGCATGATTAATTGAATTTTCACTCATTTCCTCAAACAAATCATGCTCACTATTTGCATCTTTGTTGAGGAAATTACCTCCGTAAGAAGCATCCACGTGATTTTTGAGTTGCTCAGTCAATCCGTGGTAAAAGATCTGCACGAGTTGCCATTTCGGCACCTCGTGGTGTGGACACTTCCGCAATAAGTCCTAGAATCACTCCCAGGCAACATGAAACTGCTCCCCTTGCTGCTAGGTTAAAGTAGTAATCGCCTGGCTCAGTGCATTGGTACACCCAACTGGAAAGAATTTCTTTAAGAAAGTCGATTTAAGATCGCTCCAATTTGCTATCGGCCTCCCTATGGTCTTGTACCAATGAGCAGCCTTATCCTTAAGCTAGTGGGGAAAGAGTCTCATGATCATTTGCTCTTCATTCTCATTTCATGCTTTGGTGGTCTGAACCAAAGTGGTTAAGTCCTCCAAATGCTGAAATGGGTCTTCAGAGCCAAGCCCATGAAAATCTTTGATCAGGCTTAACACCTGGGGCTTGATTTCAATGTTTCTGGCTGGAATCTAGACACCAAGACGTACCTCGTAATTTGAAGGATCATAAAATTCTTTCAAGGGCTAAGTACCCTGCATTCTTTGGAACCATTCTTACATTCTCTGCATTTGTTTCAGCTGCCTTTGAAACATCTCTTGTTGATTCTGAGGCAAAGGAGGTTGTTGATTGATCATGGCATCAATTTGGCCAACATTTAATCTATGCCTCCTAGAATGATCAAATGCTCCTTCCAATCGAGGATTCATTGACCTCCTTCCAAGCATAAACTAGGAAGAGGTCAAAAGGAGTGGGGATAAGAAACCTGCAGCACAACAAAACAAGCCTGTCCTTAAGTTGGATAGCCTAAGGATCTACAAACCCTCAAAATCTATCTTAAGATTATAGACGATTTACTCTACTTGTATCCAGTCAATCCAATTAATTAAAAGGAGAGACTGGGGAGAAGGTTCTTCCTTTGGCTTGCGCCTCTGGTTCCTAGTGTTCTCCCTAGCCGTAATCGTTTGATTCTGCTCCCCTAGCAAGATATCAGATTGACTAGTATAAGCAGGTTAATTATGAACAATCTCAATCTGGACCTCGAAGTGCGAATTAGTCCTTAAGGCCAACGTCTAATCAATTTTAACTTAAGAATGTAGTGCTTATGGAATGTGGTGGGCCCTTAAAATGGGCTGTGCCCTTAATGATTGATTGAATATGCGTGAGTGTGTGCACAAGCATGGTTTTCAAGCAAGATTATTTGGATGAGTGGATTTTAAGGTTCAAATCTTACTTAAGTAGCTTTTAGTGTTTAGAATTAGATAAATTCAATCAAGTTCAAGAGGCAAACCAGATTTTCAAAACACAGGTGAAGATATTTTCCTTTTGAAATCAAAAGTAAAGTGGAGTGCCTGGTATTGACCTAAATTGTAAACCCTAAGGGGAAGCTACTTGATGAGTTAATTTTAAATGAAATGGTGTGGCCCAAACAACTCAAGCAATTGGCCTTAATGCACCACTGAGTTAGGCACACAATTGGATACCTATTTTGATTTCTACTCGATTATGTGTTTGGGTGTGTGTACCGGTTCCATAGGTTGGAATCTCGATCGAGTAGATAAAAATCAAGTTAGGTTATGTGCCTCGAATGTGGGTGTATGCAGTGTGTATGTTAATTTGTCCCACAAGAAGTATCATTTTGTTTGTTTATTTTTTTCAAGAGGGTGTTGGAAATCAAAGCATCCAAACTAATCCTAGGGTTTATGCAAACACCAAGATTAATTACAATTTGAATTAGGGTTGTGGAATGAAATCTATGGAGGGGAAAAGAATGGGGAGCACTTACAGTTGTCTTCACCTACACTTTACTCCTTTCTGCCACTTGAAGATTCCCTGTTGAGGTACCTGCAAAACAATAGAAGAGAAATAAAAGCAAGTTAGAAAATAATTAAGTGCGTGAAATGTGGAAAGAAAATTGAGATTTGTTGCCTTCCCAGCAGCGGCACCAAAATGTTAAACTGGAAAATTGTCACAAAAAGGTTGAGTTTTGAAAACCCAATGTTGTAGCATGATTTGAAAAGAAATCCATCAACAAATAAATTTTACTGAAACTCGAAAAGAATTCCGGATCGAACATAGGGAGGCTACGTCGATTTGAAATCTGCAATTATATTTTTTTGTTGCTTTTGTTTAGAAAGTGAGATAATTACAATGCATTTGATGAGAGAGAGAGAGAACAAACACATTATATTATGAATGATGTTTTACAACTAGAAAGTGTGAAATATTACAACTAAAAAGAGGGAAATATTAGACCTAGAAAGCGGTAAAATCTACACTAGAAAGCAGTAAAGAGAAAGGAGGTGAGAAGTTATCCTCCTCGACGGTTGCTTGGAGGATAAGCCAAATGAGGTGATGCTTGGAAGACGGAGGGTGAAGGCGGAAGACAGAGAATGAAGCGGGAAGAATCGGGGGCGAGGCAGGGCATCATCGCCGCGGGATCCACTTCCAGAATGGGGGAGAGAAAAACTTTGATTTTAACTCTAAAGGAGCATCCTGTGTTTGGGACAAGCTTCTTTTCAGCCTTGGAGAGGGAGAGAGGTGAAGGAAGGGATGATTGAAATGTGGGGGACATAGGTCTTTTTATAGGTGTAGAGGTGACGGTACCATTTTCGTGCATTTTGAAAGTCGTCGGAATCGTAGTATAGTCACGCAAAAATGTTCGTCAAAATTAAGTTTGTAAAAATAACGAGACTTGAGTCCCGATCGTTCGTCTCTGGGAGGCATTTGTTTTACTTTTGAAATCGATCTTTTTGCCGCTCTACTTTGTTTAGAATTGCATGCCAGTTCATGATTATTACGTATTTAGTTACGTTGTGCTTAGTTGCAAGAATATTAGGAGTTAGCAACAAGCAACTTGAACTTGAATCACGCAAATATAATAGTAATCAATAAGCTCATGGTGATTTCACAACATGGAGACATATATATATATAAAAGCATTCTTCATTCATTTAGTAGGAGAGTTGTTTGCAACAGAAACTATAAAGGAAAGCTTGTACAAAAATGCTTGGAATTTAAATACAGCTACCAGAAAACGACTGCATACAAGAATCAATAGGGGGATTTTGAATGCATCATTGGGGGACAATGAAGACTACACTACTAAGGAGTAATAGAAAGCAAAAAAATTATGAAGAGAATAAACTAAATCTAGCAGAACGGAAGGGCATTCAGGGGTGGTCCCCAATGGCCTTGGAGTGGTCGGGAGGAGAATGAGGGGCGGCCAATGTAGCTTAGGCCGACCCTTGGAGAGGAGTGATTCAGCATCCCGACATGATGTCCTTCATGATGGTGGTGAGCTCATGGAGGTGGAGTGGCTAACCTAAGTGGAGGTGGGCATGCATGGAGCCAATGGAGTGAGTGGTGCCAACGGAAGCCAAGGGATGTGAATGGGTGCACTTGGCCGCCCATGGGGTCTTTTTATAGACTCAAGGGCTTCTCTCTAGAGAGGTGTGGAAATCTCTAGAGAGAGTCCAAGAGTGGCCGGCCACAGGAGGATAGAGGTGGTTTTTTGAGATCCAAGAAACGTGAATCTCAATTTGAATGCCTCTTGGTTGCTAAATTTGGCAACCAAGAGGTGGCGCCACTTCAAGAGAGTTCTAGAGAACTCTAGAGAAGTGTGTGTGCATGAATGGGTTTGTGTGTGTGTGTGTGTGTGGTCGTGCTCTAGGTGTCTAAGAGGTTTAAGATAGGTCCTAAGGGGTTTGGGTAGGTGTAGGTCTTGAAAGCTAAGGGGAAAATGCAATTAAACTTAACCTAAGTTTAATTGAGTGAGTGTGAACCTAATTGAGAGTGAAATAACTCAATTAGGTTGGGTTTAGGTAGATTGGATTCTCACTAAGTCCAATTGAACTTATGTGGGTTGAGATCTAAGCTTAATTGGACTCAATGAGTCCAATTGACTTAGGTGAAGGTAATTGACTTTGATCTAAGTCAATTGGATTTGGTGAGGACCTAATTAGGTCCTTAGGTAGGTCTAGAGGTGATGTACTAGGGTTAGGACACCTTAATTTAGGTTCCTATGGGGTTGGGATTAGGTCTAGGGAGATAGAGATCCAATATCAAGACTTGAATCTCAAAACAAGGATTGGAGACCAGTACCAAACGTCCAATATTGTGATCAAATGACTTATACTCAAAAATCAGAAGTCCAGACTTCAGTTCTGGACATCCAAGCTGAGTTAGGGGCAAATCAAGGTTCTGTTTTGGGTATTCTGCAGAAATTTGGTGTCTAAAAAAATGTCTAGACGTCCAATAACACTGCAGAAGGGGGTTTGAGGTGTGCGGGAGATGGCTAAGGGTCTTGGACGTCCTAAAACTTATCTAGGCATCCAGATTAGTTATAGGACGTCCAAGATCCTTAGCCATCTCCCACACACCTCAAACCCACTTCTGCAGTGTTATTGGACCTAAGCTCTTCACATTTTACTGCTTTATTCCTACTTAATAGAATAGAAAACCTTTAACTCCCTTACGTTATTATTCCTACATCTAAACTAGGCCTTCTGCTCCAGCTCTACTGCAACTCCCATTATTCCTGATCCAACTTCAGATCCTGCTCCAGATCTAGCTCTTGATCGGCTTATTGCCTGCAATTGACATAATGCACTTAATCAGCACATTATAACATTATTTCATGCATAGCTAAAGAAAAGCAGTAAAGATGCAGATAATGCGTATGTATGCATGAATAACCTTAACTTATGCTAAGTCCTAGCTTAATCTAGGTTAATTAAGACCTATGATTACTATGCAATCAGGAGGTTAGGGGAAAAAAGGTCATTTCACACTTCAAAACATTAATTCAGGGTCTTTAGTGACTAATTTAAGCATCACTAAAGACCCCAAATGTGGATGTAGGTCGCGTGCACACCGCACCACCTCCTCTCCTAGCACCTCAACGCCTATGCACGTTAAAAAATCCTCAGCCGTCCAATTGCTTGATCGTAGTTGGATGGCTTAGAATCCATCTCGCGCATACCTTGGTAGCGCCTCATCATGCGCCTGCGTGCAATCGAGCATCCAAACGTGCATTCGAACGTGCATGCGTGACCCGTGTGCCTAGATCATGCCACGTTGCTGCTTTATCCTCCATCTGTGCCACATCCAATGGTCTAATTTGACCACTCCGCACCAGGGCCTTGATTTTAGGTGAGGCAATGCTCGAACTCGCGCCTCCCTCCTCTTCGTAGTGCTCTTCACCAACGCGCTGCACATGTGTTTGAGGCGCATTTATGCATTTAGGCACAAGCTCTCTCAACCCTTGGATCTTGATCAAATGGCTGAGATTGTCGGTGTGATTGTGGAGAGAGAGGACAGCGGCGGGTCCTTAGGCTGGTTGGGTGGCTGGGATGGCACCACGTGGCGCCATCTTGGCTGTCCATCTTCTATGTCTTGTAGATGGTGGCACAGATGTTGGATTGTACTGATTTTCACACCGTTGGGTTATGATCGTCGATCTGAACCCATCTGTGAGATCAGATTTGTCATCTAAAGTGCAGATTTACACCAACTTGGTCCTTGATCTCTGATTTTCCTCAGATTATATCTAATGCTACGGAAGTCCGATCTGGGCGATCTTGGAGTTGTTGAACTCCGATCATCACTCTGATCAAATCCGTATAGTTGGATCTTCAATCCAAGGCCTCAATTAAATGTTGCCCTGCCTTGGCCACCAAGAAGAAGAAATTACTATATAATTTGTATAGTTTGACCTAAATGCATGATGATGCATATTATGTAATATTCAAATGCATGATGCTTATATGATACTAAGAGCATGCATAAATAGACATTTTTGGCCATTAAGATGTATGCACATCAGGGGGGTTTTTGTAAAAAATTCAAAACCTAAGGGGTTATTTGAGAGAATAAGAATCAGACTTGGACTAAAATGCAAACTAGGTCGAAATAATCTCAGATTAGGCTCAAATTTTGATACAAACCTAATTTAAACCCAAGGAATCCAATGGTGAAGTTGGATTTTGGTTCTGAACTCATTTGACTAGGTAATTTATGCAAAAACCTAAATTAGGGCAATAGTTTGTCTGAGACTATTTCAGGTCAAATTGGGTTCTGATGGTAAATTCAAAGATGCTAAACCCTAGAAAATATTTTTTTATGAATTTTAGATGATTTATGTGAATTTTATCTTCAGCAAACCCTCAGTTAATTGACTGGGTCTATTTTTAAGGTTTCAGATGTTCATTCATTCTTGAAATTCGTGAAAACCCGTTTCTGTCTGCATGGACTCACTTAAAAGGCAGTAATGACTAAATGACCTTTAATAAACCCCTAGCACACCCTATGGTTATTATGTATTTGTGATAAGATGGCAAAATTATAGAAATAACCCTATTTTCATCTTTTCTTCTCAAAATAATTCATCCTGCTCAAGAGACTTTTGATCGATATGTAGGAGCTTTTATTGTCCTGCTCAAGAGACCTTCTGACTAATATGTAGGAGCTTTTATTGACTTTATAAGACCAAATTGAGCTAGTTATGGCTCATGATGGTGTTCCCATCATAACCCCATGCCTAGGTTTTACTAGTCCCTTAGCAAAATTCTATGAATCAAACTAGTTATCTAGGTCGGATGTAACCGTCAGGATGCCCTACTAAGCTGCATCTTTAGGAATCAGATCTTAATACCAACAATAGGCCAAGAGGTACTCAAGTGCCATCCTAGATCCAAATCTGACTAGCTTTCACCTCAGTTTGTCGCGAAGGTTTCTAAGGCATGCAGGAACTATCCTAAGGTTCATTGGACCCAGCGGTTAAAGCAGCCGTGCTTGAAACATGGTTAGTCTAGGTTCAGTTTGCTAGTGCATTTTTTAAGAGATAGTTATAGAAGGAGAATTTTATTTGTTGAGAGCTTTCTCTCTCTTTTTCCTTTCATTATATTTTTCCTTAGATCCATCTTCGGATTGGCCTTGAACACGATCTGTATCAAATTCCTTATCCCCACCATCAATCCTCACAGGGTCACTAGCAATCGATTCTTTGAGATAGCACCACCAATGGCAACCCCCATAACCCTGGCTTTTAGGATTTTGGGATAATTCCGCTCATGGTGTTCTGTAACTAAATCCAGACCCTAGCAATCGACATTTCGTAATATGCCACCCATGGCATCTGAACCAACCCAAGGTGCTTACATGCCCTTGGTAGGATATTTAAATATCCTAGGGGACAAGCACTAAGTAGACGATATGTTATTGGACATCTTCAAGGGGAATTTCCTGCCTCTCTACGTCGGGAACTCATCCAAATCAACTTGTGTTTTCGAGATGCTCCTAACCTAGATCTTAGGATAATTTTTAGAACAGATTAAATGCCCTTTGGCATGATTTTATTATTTAAAGCCCACTGAACTAGACTATATGTGATTTAGGGTGCTTAAGTTACCGAGTCTAGCAAACCAGAAGTCAGTTAACGAGGCTGAATACTTCCTAAGCATTAGACCTAATACATAAGCTTTGCATTTTCCCTAACTGCTACGACCGGCTCCCGAATCCCTACAGGACACGAGATCGGACCAACTTGATTGATCCCAAGACCCAGTCGTCCAACAAGAAAGTAACCAAAAAGCAGGAAAGTAAACCACATTCACTATGCTAAGAAACTAACAGTAAAAGAGTACAGCAATAAAGAAAGTAAAACTGCTACAGTACACATCACCGCCACAACAGTAGAAAAGTAACAAGGTACAAGAACATAAAAGTCTAGAACATAAAAGTACAGAACATAAAGGTACAAGAGTCTAACTCACTACTATAAAAGGAGTAGAACAAAAGAAACTACAGTTGCTGGGCTCTACTGGGCTCAGCACCCTCCGCAGCCGTAGACTCGAGCTGCTCAACACTTGGACCTGGAAGGGGTTATGAGTACACAATGTCAGCGAACGCTGAGTAGAGTGGCAACCAACTAACTAAAGCAGTAAAATTGGACAGGTAGTTGTTGTTTTTCAATTACTTTCTTTAACTAATTATTCTTTTTCACCACTTGGTTTATTTATCAGATCCCTTTCTTGATCTCGAATATTCCTCTTGGGAACGATCTTGATTGCAAACTTTTCCGAAGAGTAGAAGGCACAAGTGGTGCTCTCCTGGCTGGGAGAGTCCCCCATGGTGATCCTACACCCAGTCAACCACCCCAAGGTCACGGACAGACGTAACGGTGACTACAACATGCACGATAAGTGCACAGGTAGCTACCCTGCACTGGCACGCAGTCAGTCATTTTCGCTAACGGGTGCGCCCAAAGTACAGCATGGAATAGTATAGGGCCTAGCCCTCTCAGTAACAGGGGTCTAGCCCCTAAGAACCAAACAGGGGTCTCGTCCCTCCACAGTCTGCGCACCCTCGCCTGACTACCTTGGTTTGCCTAGTGGGCCTAACAAGTTCGTGTAGGGTGGCTAGCTGAACCCTGGGCCCCGTGGGGTGGCTAGCTCCCTCTCCCTACACTAGTAGCTCTCCTCGGTATAGTGTACACAAGGCCAAGAAGTTGGTGCAGAGTGGCCAATCCTAACCCTGGGTCCCAACCCAAGGGTGGCTAGCTCCGCTCTACACTAAATAGGGGACAGTCGCTCTCCTTGGTACTACATACTCAAGGGCCAGCACACTTCCCTACTCACATTCCCAAATCCATTCCATTCATTTCCAGGAGATCTACTCCTAATTTCCCTGTAGCTTTCATTCTCATATTTCTCATGCCATTCCATACCAAGTTTCATCATTCACATTTCCATTCTCAGGTTATATACATACAGCTCGTATTTCTATCCTTCACATTTCCATTCTCAGGTTATACACATGCAGCTCATATTTCTATTATTCACATTTCCATTCTCAGAGTATACACATGCAGCTCGTATTATATTATTTAATGTATACAACCGGAAGGTTACATGCTACTGCTAACTAGCACAGGTTATACATAATTCATAGGCAACTTTGGTTCATTTACAGGCAGTTGTTTAACATTTCTATCTACTCATTCAAGACTGCAATTCATCCACGCATACAGACATTTCAAGTATTTCTCATCCTAGGATTCATGCCACATCCTAGGGTCTAATCATTCATTCCACACATGCATTCAAGGTTATAATTTAATTTGGGGAAGCCACTCTACCAGTCAACCAAGGAGGATTGGGGGCTCGAGCAGCAGGCTCACGTGCCTCAGCAAGCCCTGAACTTGCAATGGAATGAAGTCCTATAACAAGGAATAATTACAAGGGAACAATCAAAATAGTATAGAAAGCCTTCTAACAAGTAGAGGAACTCACAAGGAAAACATCGGTATCTTATTTGCGTAAAGCGGACCTCAAACGGACCCTAAACGGGTGAAAAACAGTGCTGGTGACTTAAATCAGACGTCTGGAACAACTTCCAGACATCTTAAAAGTGTCCAAAAATGTACCTCAAGCCCTGCGTCGTCCTCAGACATCCAAGAACTCTTCTAGACCGTCTGGACCCAGCTCCAGATGTCCGACCTCCTCTCCGGACATCTGGAAGTTCTTCCAATCATCTGGTAAGCTCCCCAAACGTCTGAAATGCATGGGAGGGAATGTCCTGTGCCTTCTCGAAGCAAATCCTGCACTCATCCACCAAATCATCTCAAAATAGGCACACAAAAGGGTGCCTACAGAGTGGCATGCATGGCCGTATCCGCAAAGGGGATGTACCTTCACGAAGCCCTCTCCTTAAATGTCTGGAACCGCCTCTAGACGTCTGCTCCGTCGTCTGGACGTCACTCCAGAAGTTTGATTCTGGGAAAAACCTAGAACCAGAACTTGTTCCTGCTCTCTTACACCGCGCGTGGCTGCGCCTCGCTTCCTCACCTATAGCTTCCACTGCAGCAATGTCAGGGAGGACTCCCTCGACGCACTCATCCCATTCACACATGCACCGCTACAGTCGTGTGCTCTCCGGTGAAATCCCACACTAGCTCGAGATCACAACTCCTCCTCCTGTCCTCACGCCGCTCCTCCTCATTGCCGCTCTCACACTCACTTGCTCATGCTAGGGTAAAGAGGAAGGGAAGAAGTGGCTGGAGTGGGGCGAACGAAAGAGGAGGAAAGGGGTTTTATAAGGGTGAGGGTTAGGGATCGCTAGAGGGGGAAAAGGGAGAGAAGGAGGAAAAAGAGAGAGTACTGTCTGCGCACAGTCTGCACGCAAACACAAGCACGTACTCACAATTTTTGATTTCCAGACATCAAGGAAGGTGTCCAACTGTCTTACCAGACGTTTGATCGACAGTCCAAACGTCTTAAAAGGCTCAAACAGCACAGGTCATAACATCATAACAAACTTAAAGGAAGTTTCGTCCCTGAAACTTGAGCTAGCTAGGGTGTGGAAAAAGAATAATAAATGCATAAGAAACTTAAAGAGGACCAAAGCCAGTCCGAAAAGACGTACCCTCAAAAAGCTCCGGGTACCGCTCTCTCATCGCTGCCTCAGGCTCCTAGGTAGCCTCCTCGTACCTTTGGCTCCTCCACATGACCTTCACCAAGAGTACCAGCTTCCGTCTCAAACTCTGGACGACTCTGTCTAGTATCTGCACTGGTCGCTCGGGGTAGGTCAGGTCATCACCCACCTCGACACTTTCGTGGCTTAGAATGTGACTGGGATCAGCGACATACTTCTGAGGTTGGACACGTGGAACACGTCGTTCACACCAGAAGCAAGCCTGTAAGCAACGGGTCCTACCTGCTCCAGGACCTCAAAGGGCCCCATAAACCTCAGTGCGAGCTTCCCTTTCACCCCAAAATGCTGCAGGCCCTTCATGGGTGAAACGTGTAGAAAGACATGATCCCCAACCTCGAACTGCACCTCTCTGCGCTTCCGATTGGCATAACTCTTCTATCTACTCCTGACACTGTGAAGTTGTCTGTGAATCTGCTCAATCACCTCCTGACTCTGCCGGATCAGCCTAGGGCCAACCTCCCACTTGGTCCCCACCTCAACCCAACTCAAGGGTGTAGTACACCTCCGTTCATATAGAGCCTCGTAGGGTGCTATGCCGATGCTCGAGTGATAACTGTTATTATATGCAAACTCTACCAGGGGCAACTACTCCTCCCAAGAACCCCTTCAGTCTAGTACATAGGCGCGTCAAAGGTCCTCAAGTGTCTGTATCATGCGCTCTGACTATCCATCCGTCTGGGGGTGGTACACCGTGCTGAAGCTCAATCGTGTCCCCAAAGCCTACTAAAACTCGGCCCAAAATTGGGACGTAAAGAGGGTATCCCGGTCGGATACAATCTCACGCGAAACTCTATGTAGACATACCACGTCACGAATATACCTCTCTGCCACCTGCACGAGTCCCAAGGTGACTCGAATCAGCAAGAAACGTGCCATCTTCGTCAATTTGTCTACAATCACCCAGACTATGTCATGTCCTCGTTGGGTAACGGGCAAGCCCACAACCAAGTCCATGGAGATGCTCTCCCACTTTCACTCTGGCATAGGAAGTGGTTGGAACAGCCCTACAGGCCTCTGGTCTCATCTGCCATGTCATTGTCACTACCCCACAGTGCCCCTGTAACTCTAGGGGTCGCCAACTGCCCAACTCCTTCATAAGCCTCCAACTCTATGCCTATAAGCCGGCCAAGTGGGCGGGCACCTTCCGACTTAGGGCGTTAGCCACCACATTGGCCTTCCCTGGATGGTAGGAGATGCTGCAATCAAAGTCCCACAGGAGCTCTAACCAACGTCTCTATCTCATGTTAAGCTCCTTCTGATCAAATAAATACCTGAGACTCTTATGATCCATGAATATCTCAAAAGTCTCACCATACAGGTAGTGCCTCCATGTCTTCAGCGCGAAGATGATAGCTGCCAGCTCTAAGTCATGGGTAGGGTAGCTATGCTCATGGGGCTTCCATTGTCGCAAAGCCTAAGCAACAATGTGACCCCGCTGCATGAGCACACCCCCTAACCCCTACAATGAAGCGTCCGTGCAGACAACGAAACCACCACTATTGTCTAGGATGGTAAGCACAGGAGCCGAAGTCAGCCTCTCCTTCAACTCCTGAAAACATGGCTCACATGCATCTGTCCAAGCAAAGGGCACGTCCTTCCAAGTCAACTGAGTCATAGGACACGCAATCTGCGAGAAACCCCTGATAAACCATCGGTAGTAACCTGCCAGTTCCAAGAAACTGTGGATCTCTGTCACTGTACGTGGTCTCTCCCATTTGAGCACTGCCTCTACCTTGCCTGGATCCACAACCAAGCCATCCCCTGAAATCACATGACCTAAGAAGGTCACCTGCCTCAACCAGAACTCGCACTTGCTGTACTTGGCATACACCTACATCGTCTCAACGTGTCCAAAACCATCTGTAAGTGCTGTCCGTGCTGCGCCTGATTCCGCGAGTAAATGAGCACATTATTAATAAATACCACCACAAACTAATCCAGATACGGTATGAACACCCGGTTTATCAAATCCATGAAAGCAGCGGGGGCGTTGGTCAGCCTAAACGGCATGACCAAAAACTCGTAGTGTTCGTACCGAGAGCGGAAAGTTGTCTTGGAGACGTCGGTCTCCCTGATCCTCAACTGGTGGTAGCTAGATCTCAAATCTATCTTGGAGAACACCATAACACCTCACAGCTGGTTAAACAAATCATCGATCCTCGGCAGCAGATACTTGTTCTTGATGGTGACCCTATTCAGCTATCTGTAGTCCACACAAAGGAGTAGGGTACCATCCTTCTTCTTCACAAATAACGTCGGAGCTCCCCATGGAGACGCACTGGGCCTCACAAAGCCCTTCTCCAATAGGTCCTGCAACTGAGACTTGAGCTCTTGCAGCTCAAGTGGTGCCGTCCTGTAAGGTGCTGTAGAAATGGGGCTGGTCCCCACTACCAGTGAGATCTCAAACTCGATCTCACGCTCGGGCAGTAGTCCTGGCATCTCCTCTGGAAACACGTCGGGGTACTCTCTAACCACCAGGATGCTCTAAAAGTCTGCCGCAGGGCTAGGCTCTGCCACTACATAAGCAAGAAAGCCCTCACACCCCTAGCCCAAAAGTCTCGCCGCCTGAAGTGCAGAAATGCACCTGAAGCCTCCGTCCACTGGCTGTCCATGAAACTCAAAAGAAGGCATCTCCGGTATGGAGAAGATGATCTTCCTCTCAAAATAGTCCACCAAAGCATGGTAAGCGAACAACCAATCCATCCCCAGAATCACGCCAAAGTCCTCCATCGGTATCACAATCAGGTCCGCGGGGAGGCTGTGTCCCCCAACACTAACCTCACAGTCTGTGTAAACCTCCTTAGCTACAAACAGCTGACCACCCAGACCTCTGATCACAAAAGGATCCTCTAACAATACACAGTCTTGTCCCAAACTGGCAACAAAACTAGCAGCAACAAATGAGTGTGTGGCGCCGGAATCAAAAAGTGTATAAACTAATCGGCCGGAAACTGTAACCATACCTGCCACCACTGAACCTGAAGCTCTAGCATCTCTGTGTGTCAGGGAGTTGATACTCCCCTTAGCTCTCAGTGCGAAAGAAGCAGCCACACTCTACGTCGGACGGGTAGCTGCTAGCCGGTACCCTCCCCGTGACTACTGTCCTCCCTCACGCACCTAGGAACCATAGCCACCTGCTCATCCCCCAATGCTCGGTGCAGGAAGCATATGCGGACCTCTAGCCCTAGACGGGCAATCCCTCCTGATGTGGCCCTGTTGGCCACACTGGTAGTAGAGGGGAACTCGACTCCCGCCCTCAGTGGGTCCCTGCTGACGGCTGGATGGGAGTCCAGTGCTAGCAGCTGGCCCTTGTCGAGGGCCCCAAAGGCCACTGATGGCCCCGCAAAGTGTGATTGCTCTCCTGCGGGTGCCACGTGCCTCCTCTCTCGTTGGCCCTGTGAGTACTCTGGCTAGTAGGGCCTCTTCCTTTCGCTGTTAGTGTCACATGCGGTCGGGTTGGTCTCCTCATAGGTCATAGCTACCTCCACCACTCTCGAGAACGTGGGCAGCTTCAGGGGTTTGACATACCCTCGAATGGCAGGCTGGAGCCCCTTAGTGAACCTCCACAGGCGCTCCTCCTCAGTAGCCACAGCTGTCGCAGCGAAACGAGACAGCTCCAGAAAACGCATACGATACGTGCTGACAGTCATCGTCCCCTGGCGGAGAGTGTGAAACTCTCGCCTCCTCTAATCCTGCCACGTCTGTAGGAAGTACTGCTCGTAGAAGAGGGTCACAAACTAGTCCCATATCGGCTCTACCCTCTCCTGACCTCTGACCGCCCTCCACCACCTATGTGTCATGCTCTTCAGCTGGTACATGGCAAAGGCCACGTGGCACTCCACAAGGGGCGAGGGGTGTCAAACAACTTCTCGATCAACTCAAGCCAGTCCTCCACCTTAGTCGGGTCCTCATCCCCCTTGAAGGAGGGGGGTTTCAACTTCCGAAACTGTCCGAAAAGCTTGTAATGTTGCTGTAGTGGGGAAACTGGCACACCTGCAGATAGGGAGGACTCGTGCTCGGAAGTGTCAGATCACGGTGGGGGCGGTGGAGGACCACCCCCTTCCCCACGTCCAGTGCTGCATCGGTCTCATGGTCCCACGGAGGACTCCCCCTCCACGTCCCCAGGGAGAGGCGCCTGTGGAGGCGGGTAGAGCTCCTCTTGTACTATCTCACGTATCAGCTAGGTGAGGTCCTAGGCCTGAATGCCCGGAAGAAGTGGCTGGTCCACTGAAACATCGGGCTCAACATGTCTGCCCCTCCAACCTCGTCCTCAGCCGCATATGTAGCCTGCCTCAAGGATTTCACATCGAGGCATCTCCTGCAAGGAGACACGAAAACAGGACAAAGAGACATCAATTCCAACGGACATTCAACAAAAGAACCTCAGAACAGATGCCAAAAGGTACGTTGTGGTGGTTACTCTAGTTACAAGCACGTGAATGGTTATTCTCAAGCTGGTTGGTTCACTTCTCGGGACGACCTTGCTCTGATACCATCTTGTTATGACCTGGATCCCGAATCCCTACAGGACACGAGACTGGATTGACTCGACTGATCCCAAGACCCAGTTGTCCAATAAGAAAGTAACCAAAAAGCAGGAAAGTAAACCACATTTACTATGCTAAGCAACTAATAGTAAAAGAGTACAGCAGTAAAGTAAAATTGCTACAGTACACATCACCACCACAACAGTAGAAAAGTAATAAGGTACAGGAACATAAAAATATAGAACATAAAAGTACAGAACATAAAGGTACAAGAGTCTAACTCACTACTACAAAAGGAGTACAACAAAATAAACTACTGCTACTGGGCTATACTAGGCCCAGCACCCTCCGCAGCCATAGACTCGAGCTGCTCAGCAACTGGACCTGGAAAGGGTTATGAGTACACAATGTCAGTGAATGCCGAGTAGAGTGGCAACCAACTAACTAAAGCAGTAAAAGTGGACATGTAGCTTTTTTTTTTAATTACTTTCTTTAACTAATTATTCTTTTTCATCACTTGGTTTATTTATCAGATCTCTTTCTTGATTTCGAATGCTCCTCTTGGGAACGATCTTGATTGCAGTATTTTCTAAAGAGTAGAAGGCATACGTGGTGCTCTCCTGGCCGGGAGAGTCTCCCATGGTGATCCTACACCCAGTCAACTACCCCAAGGTCACAGACAGACGTAATGGTGACTACGGCACTCGTGATAAGCGCACGGGTAGTTACCCCGCACTAGCATGTGGTCAGTCGTTTCTGCTAATGGGTGCGCCGAAAGTGCAGTACGGAACAGTATAGGGCCTAGCCCTCTCAGTAATAGCGGTCTAGCCCCTAAGAACCAAACAGGGGTCTCACCCCTCCACAGTCCGTGCACTCTCCCCTTACTACCCTAGTTTGCCTAGTGGGCCTAACAAGTCGATGAAGGGTGGCTAGCTGAACCTTCGGCCCCGTGGGGTGGCTAGCTCTCTCCCTACACTAGTACCTCTCCCCAGTACAATGTACACGAGGGCCAAGAAGTCGATGCAGAGTGGCCAATCCTAACCCTGGGTCCCAACCCAAGGGCAGCTAGCTCCGCTCTACACTAAACAGGAGACAATCGCTCTCCTTGGAACAACGTACTCAAGGGCCAGCACACTTCCCCACTCACATTCCCAGATCCATTCCATTCATTTCCAAGAGCTCTACTCCTAACTTCCCCGTAGGGTTCATTCTCATATTTCTCATGCCATTCCATACCAGGTTTCATCATTCACATTTCCATTCTCAGGTTATATACATATAGCCTGTATTTCTATCCTTCACATTTCCATTCTCAGGTTATATACATGCAGCTCGTATTTCTATTATTCACATTTTTATTCTCAGAGTATACACATGCAGCTCGTATTATATTATTTAAGGTATACAATATGAAGGTTACATGCAACTGCTAACTTGCACAGTTGATCAGTGTATTCCACTCAACTCAGTAATTAAGTTAATTTTACTTAATTAAGAGTAGAAAAAGTCACTTAGGTTAACTCAAAATTATGTCGGTTGTGTAGTATAGGGTCGAATTAACCTAACATTTTAGAAATTTTTATTGGTTGGGTCCAGGTCATTCACTGGGAGGTATAATAATTTTTTTCTAAATTCACCAATTATCTTTTATTTCCTTTATAAGTTTCGGAGGTATAACTAAGTTGATTTTAATAGCATGAATTTTGCCAAAATATTTAAACTACTAAGAATATACAAAATTCCATATGAAAAATATATTTACTCAAATGATGTACTTTATTAACAAGTAAACATGTTAATTTTCCATTTTATTTCAAAGAAATTAAGGCAATAAGAATTGTTCTATTAAAACATGCCTTATTACAATTAAAACAAATTCAAAAAGAAAATAAAGAAATAAAACTCATTTCTTCAGCCTCTCTCTTCCTCTTCCTTTCTCTTCCCTTTATCATTTACTTACTCGAACTCTTTTCTTTTTCCTCTCCTGTTCTGTTCCTGCCTCTTCTTCTCTCCCCTTAGTCTTCTCCTTCCTTAGTGCCTTAGTAGTGCTTGTGCTCCTTTGTTTAGCTACTACCTTCTCAACACTTAACTTTAGCTTTTAGTACTTAGCCCTCAACTTCTCTACTTCTCTTTTCTTTTCCTTTAATCCATCAGTTGAACTGGGTTTTTTTTACTTTTTAACAAAAAATTATTTTATTTGCGGTGAGATCCTTTCAAGGATACACAGCACCCTGAGACCAGGGTGGGACCAAACCCTACTCGGTCCTCGTCTAATCTAAGTTAGGTTTGATTTCGATTTATTTCATTTCGCTTCATAGTTTCGAGCCAATCTGGCTAAACCCAGCTTCCCAGGCCTCGCCCTCCCAGGGCACACTCACTCACTCCCACTCCAGCGCACACCCGCAGGCACACATGCCTGCACACACACATACACATGCTCAGAATAGGTTCAGAATGCTCAAATCGGTAACTGGTGCGCCAAGCACTGACGACTAAAGGGCCGAGGTAACAAATTTCTTTTGTTCCCACGTGCGTGCTCAAAATCTGCCGATGTGGGACTATCTTAACCCCTTCCAGACCCGACTTCAACCGATCATATCTCCCAGCTTAGAGCTCCGTTTCAAGTGATTTAAAGTTTGTTAGAAAGCTCTAAAGTTACTCTATAGGATTGCAGGGTCAATTTAAGGATAAGAGGATGTTTTCCTTTTCAATTTGAAGAATGAAATTAGGGGTTCCTATGGGTTATTTATTGCCTGGAAATGGTTTTATGTCTATAGAGTCCTCAGATGGACTTATCTCTCTCATTTAAAAGTCTGAATAGTGTCTACAAATTATTCCTCATCTGTTGGAGTAGTCTCTAAGTTTACAAGACCTTCAGGAACAGCAGAGAAGCTCAAAGCTTTAGAGTTTGAATTTTCAGACTTGAAATAGATGAACAGACACTTAAGAATGTTTCTAATTGATTTAAATAAATTCTAAGGGTTGTAACAGACTTATCTGGGCAGGATTCTAGTTCAAATCTCAACAAAATATCACTACTGTTAGTTTGGGTTCGAAAATAACCCAAATTGACAAAATTTGAATTCTCACTAAATTATTCACCTTAGCTCAGTTTAATCACTCTAAAACTATCCAACAAGGTCCCAGAGACAACTTAAACTCATCCATTCCTCAGATTGAGCTCAGAACTCCATAATCAAACTCAGTTTGACTATGAAGGCACAAAAATTTGACTTTATGTTCAAAGCCTTCTCTCAAGAAATCAAAGCCTCAAATAGAGTCTTATCAACCTCAGGAACTTATTTAGATCTTCGGATAGGTGTTCTAACCCATATTTCTAGGGTTACAAGCTTGCCACCTGAGCTCTAAAAAGTTCTTCAGAGCCATTCAGAGGTTGTTACAGTATTCTAATAGCATAAACAGCTTCAGTGCATCGCACTGAAGCTTCTAGGATCCTTAAATGCTCTTCAGATCTCTTCTATCAGACTTCACCAACTCCACCGAAGTAGGAGAAGATGAAGACCTATCTATAGCTCTAGTGGATAAATCCTCAATTAATCAGTGATGGTTAAATCATTGATCTGGAACTTCTCAATAAATTCTAAAGGCTGAAGCACAAGAATGGCTTGTCGGAGCTCACCGGAGCTCCAGTGAGTCCAGAAAAAGGCAAAATTGTGTACAGATTGTTAAAACTTGCCATATTTGATTTGAATAGGATCCTGAGGTTGCAAGGAACCTCAGAATCACATTTAATTCTTCAATATTTCATTAGAGTTAAGATTTGACAGTGAATTCATTTCTTTAAAAATCTGATTTGAATTAAGCTCAGGACTTGTTTTACCACTTGATTGAGTGGTTAAAATAAGTCAACAGATAATAGCAGTCATAATTATATAGTTAATTAATAGTTTGAACTGCTCCTGAGCCGCCATTGACAGCAAGCTCAGGAACTTAATTAGATTTGGGCGTTTAATTTATATGTGATAATAATATGTATTATAGTGTCAATTAGGGTTCTAAAGTGGTGAATAGATGATGAAGAACCCAGTGAAGGTGAAATTAAGCCCACTACTATCACCATGGACAGTGACAATAGTCGGTGGAGGTGAAATATGAATTAGGTGATTAGGTGATCAATTAAGTGATTAAGTGGATTAGAAATGGTCATGAGAGAAAGGAGGAGGTGAACAGTGATTTAAAAAGACAAGATTAAGACTCTAGCGAGCTCAAGGAGTTTGTCGGAGTTGGAGAAGATGAACACTGAAATTCTAAAGTTACTCTAATCTAACTACCTAAACTAACTAACTAACTAAGCTAACCTACTCCTACTCCTACTCCTAATCTACTGTTACCTAGACGAAGGGGTCAATAGGGTTCTGCCAAAGTCTTATGGCGGACGACGAAATCACAGGGTGGAAGAAAGATCTCCGGCAGGCTGATTTGAGGTGGAGCAGAGGATTCCTTGGGTCGGCGCTTGTGTCAGAGACATGGCAGACCATGGCGGATCTCCTCGGCTGATTAGAATGAATGAAGGAAGTTGGAAAATGAGATGGAAAGTTGCCCGAGTTTTGGACGAATAGCCTATTGGTTTGGCTACAGTGTTAGAAGAGGGAATGGAGCCAACTTGAGTGAAATCAAAGGGGTAAGGGGGTATTTATAGTAGTTGGAAACGAAGAGAATGGCAGGGTTTGGCTGAAGAAGGAGCTTGAGGAGCCTAACCTCCAGCGTCATCTCCGACGACGGTGAGGTTTTCTCCCACTGAAAAATAGGATTTCCGGTTAATCCATACCGGTGGATCAAGAGGAGGTGGTGAGCGCAAGCTGCAAAAGCTTGGACAAAGAAGGTTGATGTCGGCAGGGCAGTGATCATGCGGTGGCATGACTCTCTGTCACCAGCCGTTCATTCGGCTGAAGAAGAAGAAGGAAAGGGACTTAAATGTAATAAAACTTAAGGACCTGTGCGAGAAATATGGACCCGATTGTAATGAATTTTAAGGACCAAAATGTAAACTCAGGTTTTGAAGGTCTATTTTAATTTAGATCTTTTTCAACTTTTTATATATGTTAGTAAATAAAGTAAATATTATGTTTTCACCTTGAATTTACATTTTTGATCTTTTTAGATTAATTATTAGATTAAGTAAAATTACTTAAGTTATTATATACTTAGGTTTACATTAAGTTTAAGTTACTTAACATATTAATTAAGGGAATGACTAATAGAATTTCGAGTCCAATTATTATCTAGATTATTAATAATGCTAATGGAATGATAAAATGCCATTTTAAACTTATTTTAAGGTCCTTTACTAAATATCCCTTATTCCATAATTAACCCTTATAAGTTGATAACCTTAGCTAATTAACTAGGAAGACTAGTTAATTAGGGGTAATTAGAGATCATGATGTGTGTTTCATCAACAGGTTATTCATAATTCATAGGCAACTTTGGTTCATTTATAGGCAGCTATTTAACATTTCTCTCTACTCATTCAAGATTGCAATTCATCCACACATACAGACATTTCAAGTATTTCTCATCCTAGGATTTATGCCACATCCTAGGGTCTAATCATTGATTCCACACATGCATTCAGGGTTATAATTTAATTAGGGGAAGCCACCCTACCAGTCAACCCAGGAGGATTGGGGGCTCGAACAGCAAGCTCATGTGCCTCAGTAAGCCCCAAACCTGCAACAAAATGAAGTCCTATAACAAGGAACAATCACAAGGGAACAATCAGAATAGCATAGAAAGACTTCTAACAAGTAGAGGAACTCACAAGGAAAACATCGGTATCTTATTTGCATAAAACGAACCTCAAATGGACCCTAAATGGGTCAAAAATAGGGTTGTTGACTCAAATCAAGCATCTGGAACAACTTCCAGACATTTTAAAAGTGTCCAAGAAACGTACCTCAAGCTCTACGTCATCCTCAAACATCTAGGAACTCTTCTGGACCATCTGGACCCAGCTCCAGATGTCCAACCACCTCTCCAGACGTTTGAAAGTGCTTCTAGTCATCTGGTAAGCTCCCTAGATGTCTGAAATGTGTGGGAGGGCATGTCTTGAGACTTCCCAAAGCAAATCCTACATGCATCCACCAAATCTTCTCAAAATAGGCATGCAAAAGGGTACCTGCAGAGCAACCTGCATGGCCATATCCGCAAAGGGGACATACCTTTGCGAAACCCTCTCCTTAGACGTCTGGAACCACCTCCAGACGTCCGCTCCGTCGTCTGGACGTCACTCCAGGTGTCTGATTCTGGGAGAAACCCAGAACCAGAACCTGCTCTCGCTTGCTCATGCCGTGCGTGGCCGCACCTTGCTTCCTTGCCTGCAGCTCCGACTACACCAGTGTCGGGGAGGACTCCCCCGACGCACTCCTCTTCGTGCACGTGCTGCTCCAGCCATGCGCTCTCCAGTGAGCTCCCACACGAGCTCGAGAGCACAACTCCTGCTCTCCTCACGCCGCTCCTCCTCGTCTCCACTCTCGTGATCACTCACTCGTGCTGGGGTAAAGAGGAAGGGAAGAAGCAGCTGGAGTGGGGTGAATGAGAGAGGAGGAAGGCAGGTTTTATAAGGGTGAGGGTTAGGGTTCGTTGGAGGGGGAAAAGAGAGAGAAGGAGGAAAAAGAGAGAGTACTGTCTGCGTGCAGCCCGCGCGCAGACGCGATCTCGTACTCACAATTTTTGATTTCCAGACATCTGGGAAGGTGTCCAGACGTCTTACCAAACGTCTGACCTACAGTCCAGACATCTTAAAAGGCTCAAACAACGCGGGTCTTAACACCAACCTCGTGAGGACTAATCCAGATCTTGACAAGTGCGTGAGTGTTTAAATCTAATTAGATCCAAGAGGACTAAGGTTGGTATTCGCCACTAATCCCTTAAATTTTAGCCTTCCAGGTCTTAATTCATCATTCGATCCAACGTAGAAGTTAGGTAAGTTTCCTATTACTTTGAACGTACTCAATTTATCTTTTTATCTTTTTGCTCCTTTCTTTTCATTTCAATTTTTCTTCCCTCCTCTCCTTATTTTTCTCAAAAATGGCTTTCTTTTTTTCTTAACCACTTTTTTTTTTTTGAGAAACCCTTATTATGAATTGATTCTCACGATGTTTTACACTTTAATACCCCCCCATGTCTATGATTTGCAATGTCCTCATTGTAAATTATGTGGGTTCGAGTTCAGCTTAGATCATACATTAGAACAGGTTCATACGGTGGGTGGACGGGTCAGGATGACTGTTGCGGATGATTTCAAGCTCTGGTACGAGTATCAGAGGTAGAGTTGGCTATTCTAATGGATGAACCCTAATGTGCAATATGAGTTCAGCAATGAGATGTGTCAAAAGGGTTTCGGGTTGCCTCCTAGTAAGTGCTGAGTTTAACACCATTAGCCGGGCAAAATAAGCTCAGGGAGAATGGAGATCAAAGGATACCTTAGCCAAGTTTGTATTAGTGAGTTCAATGAAAGGCTTAAGTCGTTGGCCATTCATGATGAAAGGTTCAGAATCAAGGTTGGGTTGACTAATTTCGACGGCTCCATTTCCAAAGATTTTTCTTACCAAGAATGGTCCAATCCATTTAGATCTGAGTTTGCCTGCGAAGAGTTTTAGTTTGGCATCGAAGAGTAGGACCTTCTAACCAGGATGGAAAGCTTTTCTAGAAATGTGTTTGTCATGAAAAGTTTTCACCCACTCTTTGTAAATTCACGAGTTCTTGTATGCGTCATTTCGTAGTTCCTCGATCATGCTCTTTTGAAGTAGAGAGTGGGTTCCGGCCTTAAGTAGATCTAGATTGCACTTATGTACTACCCAATAGGCTTTGTGCTCCATCTCAATGAGGAGGTGACATGCCTTTCCGTACACCAATCTGAATGGAGACATACCTGATTGGGTTTTGTGGGCTGTCCTATAAGCTCACAAAGCTTCCGAAAGTCAGGCCGACTAGTCCTTCCTGTCAGGCTGAATAGTGACCTGGAGAATTTTATTGATCTCTCGATTAGATGTATGGCTTATAAGGAGTCGAGATTCGTTGTGATACCCCATGCATGGCCATCAAGGATCTGAACGGTGCATTTATAAAATGGGTCCCTCCATCAGAGATAATGGCATGCGGGACACCGAACCGAGAGAAGATGTGCTAATGAATGAACTTGATTACCATTTTATGATCATTGGTTTGGGTCGGGATAGCTTCGATCCATTTAGACACATAGCCTACAGTGAGGAGAATGTATTCGAAGCTGTCCGATTTAGGGAAGGGTCCCATAAAATCAATCCCACATATATCAAAAATTTTGCATACGAGAATCAACTGTAAAGGAATCATATTGTGGTGGCTTATGTTGTCCAAGGTCTGGCAACAAGTGCATGTCTTACAATAATCGTATGAGTCTTTGAAGATCGTGGGCCAATAAAAGCCGCACTAGAGGACTTTAGCTGCGGTTTTATGTCCGAAGAAGTGTCTGTCGAAGGCCTGGTCATGGCAGAAGGACAGAATGTCCTGAATTTCCACTTCCGAGACACATTTTCTACTGATCTGATCAGCACCAATGCGAAAGAGGTACGGGTCTTCCCAGATGTATACTTGGCATCATAAAGCAACTTGTACTTCTTGGCCTTCGGCAATCAGATGGGATCGGATGTGATGCCAAGTAGTTAACCAAATCAACGTACCAGGGAAGTCCTATACTGATAGTAAGGAGGTGCTCACCAGGAAATTGTTTTGTGATTGGTCCGGAAGGGTCGATGATATTGGAAGGAAGGCAGGACAAGTGATCAGCTACCACGTTCTGCTTTCCCGCCTTGTCGTGAATCTCAAGGTCGAAGTCTTGCAATAGCAAGATCCAACATATTAATCGAGGTTTCATATCCTTCTTCGTGAGGAGATGCCTCACTGTAGTGTGATCCGAGTATATGATAGCATGGGAACCCAAATGATAGGATTGAAATTTTTTGAGGCCAAAGACTACAGCTAGCAGCTCTTTCTCAGTAACTATGTAGTTACGCTGAGCCTCGTCAAGTGTCTTACTAGCGTAGTAGATGACCACGGGTTTCCCTTCTATTTTCTGCCCAAGTATTGCACCCACTACGTAGTCAGATGCATTGCATATGATCTCAAAGGGTAGTGACCAGTCAAGGGATTGCAGGATTTGTGCTTGGGTGACTTGGTCATGTAGGCTCTCAAATGCATGAGTGCACTCCTTGATAATTTCAAAAGGGACATCCTTTGAGAGAAGATTAGTCAGGGGGCATGCAATTTTTGAAAAATCAGGAATGAAACAGCGGTAAAGTTGACGTGCCCAAGGAAAGAACATATGTCCTTGACCAAGCCAGGCATGGGTAGCTTGGAAATCAAATTAACCTTAGCTCGATCAACTTGGATGCCTTTTTCAGAGATGAGGTGACCCAAGACAATTCCCTCAGGTACCATAAAGTGGCTCTTTTCCCAGGAAAGAACCAGAATCACATCAATACAATGCCTAAGGATTTGAACCAAGTGCAGGAGGCAATCATCAAAAGATTCCCCAAATATCAAGAGGTCATCCATGAAGACATCAAGGTACTCACCTACCATATCTGAGAATGTAGCAAGCATGCACCTCTGAAAAGTAGCAGGTGCATTACAGAGACTGAATGACATCCTATGAAATGCATATGTCCTGAAGGGGCAAGTGAAGGTAGTCTTCTCTTTGTTCTCAGGATGGATTGTCACCTAATTATAACTGGATTACCCATCCAAGAAGAAAAAGAATCGATTCCCTCCCAATTTCTCAAGTATCTGATCAATAAATCGTAGTGGGAAATGATCCTTTTTCATGAAGGCATTTAGTCTTTGGTAATCAATACAGACTCTCCATGAGTTTGCAATGTGAGTTCGTATAGTTTCTCCAGCTGTAGTCGTAATGACGGTAAGTCCTACCTTTTTGGGCACAACCTGGATTGGAATCACCCAACGACTGTCGGAGATCGGGTAGATGATGCCTGCATCTAGCCACTTGATGATCTCCTTTTTCATGACATCCTGTAGATTTGGATTCAGGTGTCTCTGCATTTCATGGGATGGTCGTGAGCCATCTTCGGTGTAGATGTGATGTGTGCAATATGAGGGGCTGATGCCAGTCAGGTCATCGAGAGTCCAACCAATGGCTCTCCAATGCTGCTGGAGGATAGAATCAAGCGAGTTTCCTGATCAGAGGTAAGACGGGAATTGATAATCACAGGAAATGTCTGGTTAGAACCCAAAAAGACATATATGAGATGGTCAGGGAGGGGTTTCAACTCCATGATTGGATTTTCAGCAGGAACAGGTGGTTCAAGGTGAGGTTCAGGAGTAATGGCAGGAGCTAAAGGTATCTCTAGGTCTGCCTCAGGCTCTTCTAATGTAGGGTTTGATCCTCTTGTGGTTGAATATTAGGGATAAGTGGGTTTTCCTCGACACATGGGTCATCAATCACGGACTTGATGTCACAAATTTGTTCGATAACCCCACAATTAATTCCTTTTTGGGCCTTAAAGATGCCAATCTTTAGTGTCTTATTCCTAAATTTTAACTCAATTTGGCCCTCTTCACAATTGATATTATCCATAGCTGTGGCTAGAAAAGGTCTCCCTAAAATGATTGGTGTGTTCTTCAAGTTCTTGGGAGCATCCATGTCCAACACTATAAAATCCACAGGGAAGTAGAAATCACATACTCTAACTATGACATCCTCGAGAATTCCTTTTGGTGACTTAATAGATCGATCAACCAATTGTAATGTCACCTCTGTCGATTTGAGCTCAGCTTCTTAAAGGTTGTCAAGTAGGGATGTAGGTATTAGGTTTATGGAATCTCCTAGATCCAATAAGGCTCTGTTAAACTGTATATCACCGATAGCATAGGAGATTAATGGGGTGCCTAGGTCTTTCGCCTTAGGTAGGAGTTTTCTCAAAATGATGAAGCTAGAATGCTCCGACAGTACGATTGGGTCCCGCCTTTGGTTTGCAGCTTACGTTTTGGTGTACATATATCTTTTAGGAATCTTACATAAGCTGGTACATGGCGAATTGTATCCATCAATGGGATGTTTATTTGAACCTACTCAAAGAGCTTGACGAGGTCCTCCTTGAGAGCCACGAGTTTGGGTTTCTTCTTTCCCTTGGTCAAGTTCTCAGGAAATGGAACCTTAGTTGGTTCATCTAGAATTGGCTCAGGTTCATTATCAGGGATCGAGGTGTTCTAGATAACCAATCTTGGGTTAGGGTCTACAATCTCAGGTGAGTTGTGGCTAGAAAAAGGTGGGTCTTGTGTTGCTTTGCCACTATGGGTGGTGACGGAATTTAATCCTGTCTGATTTTGGTTTGGGCTAGGGAGGATAGGTTTCTACTGTTGAAATTCAGAACAAGAGGTCGAAGCACCCACCTCGTCAGGGGATGAAGCAGAAGGGGTCAGATAGACAAAGTGGGCTTGGCCCTGATTTGGATTCATAATGCGTCTTTGGTTCATTATGTTATTTGGATTCGACAGAGGCTGAGAAGGGAGTGCACCCGGCTGGCGAGCACTTTCCAGTTGGGCCAATTGATTTCACACCTCAGAGATCTCTCTTTCTATTATTTTTGCATGTCAACCAAGGTCTGGAGAATCAAAGATGTCTGATCTTCTTTAGGTGGTTCAGTTTGGAAATTTTGATTGGGCCTTGGTTGAATGGGTTGATAAGGATGCAGGTTTTGTGGTCGAGGTTGGAATTGAGGTCTTGGATGTGGGTTATTTCTCAACCAGGCAAAGTTTGGAGGATTATGCCATCTAAGGTTGTAGGTATTCGAGAAGGGATTGTTCTGGATGCCATGGAGATCCTCGCAGGACTGAGGATCCCTAGAATAATCAGGGTAGAGGGTTCAGAGTTCCCACAACTGTGGTAGGCTGGCCCGAAGTTTCCTTCGAAGCCATGATCAGATGGGGGTGGGTACGCATCCATCCATAGAGAGTGGTAGATATTGTGTGTAGTTTCCCTACCTGAGGGTGGTGGTGTAGAGGTGATCCTATGTAGATGTCGAGTGTTTCATCCACTTTCTTCTTAATGGTGGAGACCTTATCCAATTGACTGGCTACCAACTCCAAGTCAACGAATGCAGAAAGGCCTCGAGATTCATGTGCCACCCGATTGTTTATTAATGCATGGGTGGACGTCCTATCGTACGCACCTAGTGACTCATTGTTCAAGTAGTTCTCACACATGTTCTCAAGAATTCCCCAAATCTCATCCTTATTCTGACCCATGATGCTGCTACCATAGGTTGCATTGACAAATAGCTTGATATCATCATGGAGCCCATGGTAAAAGGATTGGACTTGTTCCCACTTCAAGACTCCATGATGGGGGCATTTGCGCATGAGATCTAGAAAATGATCCCATGCCTCATGTAGAGATTCTCCCGCTCCTTGGGAGAAGTGCGTGATTTGGTGCCGCATAGCATTTGTGCAACCAATGGGATAAAATTTTGCAGGAAGGCAGTTTGAAGTTCTTCAGATGTGTTGATTGCTTGAGGATAAGTTTGAAACCAGTAGGCAGCTTTGTCGGACAGAGAGAAGGAGAAGATCTTTAAGAGCAAGCCGTCTCGATTCTGCATGTCTGCCCCAAAGGTGTAGGCTAGATGCTTTAGATTATTGATGTGTTGGAAAGGATCCTTGGAGTTCAAGCGATGGAATTTTGGAGTCATGTGAAGCATACTAGGCTTGAGCTCCACCTCAGGTCGTCCCGCATGGATATTGATTCGTAGTTCAATCTCCACTACTATGGGATTGTAGTGATCTCGCATTTGAGGATGCAGCGGTGGGTTAATGAAGGCATTGATCGGATCTCTAAAATCAAAGAATTTTTGTGGTTCAAAGTTAGGTCGTTCTGGTTGATCTATGGTTGTGATTGGAGGTTCGGGCTTAGAATCAGAGGAGATGTCAATATGATAAGGTTGTTGCACAAACATGGAGGTCGAGGCTTGGCTTCGACGAGAGTAATAACTAATGAAGGCTTCAAGGTTGGTCTTAAGGACCTCCTCCCAAACATGCACTGATGGAGAAGATGAGAGATAGAATGTTAGATGGACCCAATCGAGGCACCCAAAGATTTTTGGATGACTATAAAGGTTCGGGACGGATGATACCCCTGGATCAGAAAGTCTTCCACTTGAGAATTACGTGGGCAGCTAGGAAGGGAGAGTCCCGCAAAGGCCCCTACACAGTAGAGCATCCCCATGGGTTACAGGGTTTCCCCCACTTGACCTTCCTTGTCACTAAGGGTCCAGGTAGACCAGAATGGTGACTTGACCTCTTAAGTCTACCAATTTTAAGTTTAGAGTAAGGTGCTTATGATTCCACTTGAAGTTTAAGATATTTTTTTGCAAGGTGACCTAATTTGAAGATTGGTTGACCCCAAAAGGTGGGTCAACTTTGCCTATTTGTCCTTTGAGATTATTACGTCCCAACTTTTTAAGATTCAAGTGGATATTTAGAGCCTGATTTTAGGGTTTGCTTTCTTAGGTCAATTCAAACAAGGCTTGGGACACACACAAGTTGGGAGAATATATTCTTGATTAAGCAAGTGGAGTCCTCAACCCTAGAATAGAAATCCTATTTTGGCTCTGATTGATCCAATTAGTTTCATCCAAATTTGGTACCTAGGGCTTAAGCAAGAAGGTCTAGCCCTAGATACCTTAAATCCTAAGTAGGTGTAGAAATCAGGGTTAGTCTTTGTCTACAAAAGAATCAAATTAGGCAACTTGTGAGGATTGATTCTAAGAATAGAATGCAACTTGATCCTAATTGATTTTTTTCTTTTTTAGCTTTTCATAATCAGGGGCTTAATAAGGATGGAAACTAAGATTACCTGCCCCTGGAGTGGTTGTTTGTGCAGTTCATCTTGCTCCTTAGTTAAATCACCTACACAATCACAATCAAAAGAGATAAATCAAGTTAGTATCAAGTCAGAGATTGTAATCCAGAGATCAAATTGCACTTTGCTCTCCGGCAATGGCGACAAAATGTTCGCATGCTAAATCAGGGTTTTAAAATTATTTCGTTGCAATACAACCGAAAATAGCGTGTGAACAAATATAATTTATTACTCGAATATAAATTCGAGGGAGAACACAGGGAGCCAGTGTTGCAGTTAATCTTAAGATCACAATTTAAGCACAAGATAATAATATTTAATGAGAAATTCAGGCCATAATAATGTATATATAATGGCAAGGGTCAATAGTGCAAAAGGATTAGGGCAAAATGGTGATTTGAATCACCAATTACCCTAATTACAATAATAGCAAATATCTCAATAGTATCAACCAAATTTAATCCAGCAAACCAAGTGCACAGTGCACTTTGTTAGATAGATCAGACGATGGAGCTTTCAATCAAACGGCTTAACTGCTCAAATGCTACAATGCCAAAAGGGTACTCTTCTTCTTCCTTTCCTTTCTCTCCTCAGGCTCAAGGGAAGGCATAGCACAGAGGCATAGTTGCCTCGTAGAGACTAAGTGTTGAGGGGGGTTCATTGAAGCAAAACCCCCCCAACCTCGTCCTCTATTTCTCTTTCTTTCTTCTCTTCTCTCTTAGATTGGGCGAATCAGACTAGACTCGAGTAACCAGGTAAATGGATCGAGGTCCAGAATCGCGTGGCGTGAACCGCGGGCGAGGGCGTGCTTATGCGCATGCATGGGTGGGGGCCTCTCCCCCTGTGCATGCTAAGGTGAATAGCTGGTATCGTAAAATCAATTTAAATGTTATCAGCCGCTTTTCCATTCTCGATGTGGGACTAAAAAGTCCCCCCCTTCATGCAAGCTGCAGTAGGTGAAGGTGTCGATTGAAGTCAAAGGAGAAGGGAGCTACGTTAATTGACCACCTGGGATGCTTCTTGGGACTAGGCCGCATGACCTGGGGCACTTTCTTGGAGCGGATGCCTGAAGAATGTGAGTAGAGTTCGCTTGAAGCAACTGCAACAACGGCATTGTGGCACGAACACCTGAAAAGAGAAAAATGGCTCGATGGCCATGTCAGAGGTGTTCAGGAGCTTTGCAAGGATGAGACGAATGTGGTGGTGGTGGCGTACTACGAAGGTGGTCATATGTGGCTGGCGGAGATGGAAATTGAAGGTGGAGTTGGGTCTGTTCAGAGGAGGGCTTGGGTGAGTACTCCCTTCAATTTCTTAAGGGGTTTTGCTCGTGTGGGTGAGGCGAAGGTCATAGGACTATCGGCGATGTGTTTGGAGTAGTGGAGTGAGCGGAGAGCTTCGTTGGAGGAGTGGCCAGAGTAGAGGAAGATGAAGTCGCGGATGGCGAAGCGGTGGTCTAGTTGGAGCATGGTGGCACAGAAATGATGTGTAGACGTTAGGGAGTCGATGAGGCTAACTAATGCACAAAGAGGAGCGGAGATGACACTGATTGTGGTATGGCTGGCGCTGGAGGAGATGGAAACTCCAATGAGGTAGACGATGATGAAGACAAGGTTAGGAAGCGTCGCACGGGTATGTTGAGATGCGGAAGATGACAAAGAAAAAGAATCAGCCACCTATGGTATGTGGTGGGAGGCTAAACAGCTGGGGATAGGGGTTCACCAGAGCAAGCTCGGAGCAAGTCAAAGTTGGAGGAAGGAAGAGGATTTTTGGCTTAAAAACATCCTGAAGGAAAGGGGGATGACAAGGGGGTCTTTATGTTGCAAAGAGCGAGTTTAAAAGCTTGGAAACAAAGCTTTGAAAGCCTAAAAATCACGGAATAGGTTTAGGATTTCCAAGAGTTCGCATAAACTCTTGGACGAGATTTGGGAGGCAAGGCCTGTCTCAGATTGAAGAAAAACTCCTCAAGAATCTTCCTTCCAAATTTGGAAGGATTTCGTCATGAAATCAGGGAGAATCTCTTGATTGAAGGTCGACGGTTCATGGGTTCACATAGTAATGGTGGAAGGGACTTTTTGTGAAGAAAATGAAGAAGTTAGGGGGGTTTTTGTAATAAATTCAAAAGTTGGGGGTTTATTTGAGAGAATAAGAATCAAACTTGGACTAAAATGCAAACTAGGTCGAAATAATCTCAGATTGGGCTCAAGTTGTGATAAAAACCTAATTTGAATCCAAGGAAACAAATGGTGAAGTTGGATTTTGGTTTTGACTTCTTTTGATTGGGTAATTTATGTAAAAACCTAAATTAGGGTAACAGTCTGTCTAAGACTATTTCAGGTCAAAATGGGTTCTAATGGTCAATTCAAAGATGCTAAGCACTAGAAAATATTTTTCTGGGAATTTTAGAGGATTTAAGTGAATTTTATCTTGACTAGAGGCTCAATTAATTAAGCGGGTCTATTTTTATGGTTTAGATGTCCACTAATTCTTGAAATGCGTGAAAACCCATTTTTGTCTGCATGGACCCACTTATTAGGAAATAATGAATAAATGACCATTAATAAACCCGTGTGTTGTCAACGTTTTTGTGCGGATTTAAAGGCGTATTACGTTGCAGTAGAACCGACAAAACGTTTAAACAAATATAAATAATTTTATTACTCGAACAACTAGAGTATCCGAGGTCGAACATAGGGAGCAAACTCAGTACTTTGTAAAACCCAAGAATACAACTGTTAAATGCAAATATAATTGATTCAAAGAGTTTTTCAGAAAGATGTAAAAAAATAGAATTAGACGTCTGATTTATGTATCAGACGTCTTAAATGTGATCTTTCTTTCTCTTTTCCTTCTTCTGCTTTGCCTTTCTGATCTCTTTGCAATCTTCCCTTGTCCTTCTTCTTCTTCTCTGCGAAGACTTCTTCTCCTGCGAAGACTTCTTTCTTTCTTCTTCTTCTGTCTTGCTTCTCCTTTCTTCGTTGCCTTCTTCTTCTTCTTTGTCTTGCTTCTCCTTCTTCTGCAGCAGCCAAGTCCTTCTCCTGCGATCAGCCCGCCTGCACAGGAGCAAAACCTAACCCTTCTCCCTCTACCCGCGCGTGTCTCTCTCTCAAGCAATTCACTCTAACCGCTCTACCAGAGCCACAGTCTCAATCGGGTCGGATCGTCCCCGGGACCAGGCGCACCTGCAGGTGTGTGATGCGCGAGGAGTGCGTAGGTCTAGGTCGGGTCGGATCCGCCAGGTCCGCGTGGTCAGGCCGCGGACGAGGAGGGTGGGGTCAGTGAGGGACCTCACCCCTGTGCTTACTGAGGCGATAAGAGTAAAGCGTAAAAACAACTTATATGGTACCTGACGGTTGCAATCCCACGATGTGGGACTATCTGGTCTCGCCTTCACGCGCGCCTGCAGAAACCTCGTCGTGCGATTGCCCCACAGCTGCTGGCTCTGCTAGCGCTCCTCGGCTGGACTCGTTCACCTCGCGACACTTGCGCTAGTATGCAGCACCTGTAGTCTGGAAGACCGGGTGCCTGGAGCTTCGCGGGAGCTTCATCAGAGGTCGTCCATGGCAGCAGCGGCTCGAATCCTGTCGTACACAAAACGCGCCTCTCGGCCAAATCAGAATAGATAGAGACCTTCGCCGTGGCACGGCGAAGGCGGTGGGCAGTGCTGCAGGCCGCAGGTCGGCCTAGGCGTGCGTGCCTAGGTCAACCTGTGGCCGGAGATGGTGGGTTGGTCGGGGGGTGGTTGTGGAGGGCTGGAGTGGCAGTGGTAGGGTGGAGTGTGTTCCTGGAGGTGCGGCGGAGCTTTCGAGGTGGTTGGCGAGCCGTGTGGAGGGCTGGAGTGGTGTGGGCGGCTCGCCGGAGTGCAGTCGGAGGCGAAGACGATGGAGGTGGTTAGCTTTTGTCGAGGGTCGATCAAGGGAGATAACAGGGGGAAAAGAGAGAGGAGAGGATGGAGAACGTATCTGGGGTTGTCTGGAGTGAAGGGAGGCAGCGGAGAGGACGGCTCGTGACTGCCGTCGTCGGGGAAGAAAGACCCTGGGGGAGGAAGCGGCGACGAAGATGAGGTCAGGGGCTTGCGCGCAGGGTACAGCGCACCGCGGGAGGAAGAGGCAGAGAGGACTCTGCTGCTGGTATGGCAGCAGAGTGACGAGAAGGAGGGAAGGCAGTCGCCGGAGCTTGTGGGTCGTTTGGCCGGAGATGGGAGAGAAGAAATTTGGAGGGGATCTCCGTCAAAATCAAGCTTAAGATGAGTGGCCGGGTCCGAGGGGTGTTTTATAGGTGCTGGCCGCTCCTATCAGGGCGTGAAAAACGCGGAATTAGGTCAGCCGGCTCGCCGGAGTTGGAAGGAAGAAAGATACCCACATCTCTCGTGCGTTCGCACGAGAGATTGGGTTCACGCCAGCGAATTTGATTGGCTTTAGAAGGAAGGGAATTCCTCAGAGAATCTCCCTTCCATTTCTGGGAGAGAATCTCTGAGGAATTAGAGAGCCATCTCTCTCGAAACTTCGTCGGAGCTCGGTTCTGCCCTAGCAATGGCGGCAGGACCGGTTTGCAAAGAAGGTGAGGAACCTAGGGGGCTCTCTGCAAGGATATTCAAAAGATAGGGACCTCTTTGTGATTTGGGTGTACTAACTTGCAAAGTAGGTCAAGATGACCTCCCCTTAGGTCCAAATTTTGGTACAAACCTAATTTGGACCTAAAGAATCCAATGGTGAAGTTGGATTTTAGGTTTGACCTCGTTTGACTGGACATTTTGCGTAAAAGCCCAAATTAGGTTAATTGAAGAGCTAAGACCCTAATCTAGGTCAAACTAGGTTCCAAAGGCCAAATTAAGTGTTCTAAACCCCAGAGGATGTTTTTCTATGATTTTTAGAGGGTTTGCTTGATTTTTATTCTGACCGAAACCTTGTTAATTTAAGCGGGTCTGTTTTAGGGTTACCAAGTGTCATTTAATTCTTAGATTGCACATAAACTCATTTCTGATTAATTCAACCCACTTTGGACCATTTGACCTCTGTTTTGCTTCTGAGAAATCCCGTTTATGTACTGCAATGGTAAAATTGCAGTTTTAACCTTTATTTCATGTTTTCTTCTCAGAGCACTTGTTCCTTCAGTTAAGCCTTCTTCTAGGTTATGTAGGAGCTTTTATCTTCTTTATTGGGTCAAAATGAGCTAGTTATGGCTCATGATGAGGCTCTCATCACCGTGGCATACCCTATATTTATTCTGTATTTGTGATAAGATGGTAAAATTACAGAAATAACCTCATTTTTATCTTTTCTTCTCAATACAATTCATCCTATTCAAGAGACCTTCTGACTGATATGTAGGAGCTTTTATTGACTTTATAAGACCAAATTGAGCTAGTTATGGCTCATGATGGTGTTCCCATCAACACCCCTCATTCTTCTTCATCTCTACCTATCTATTCCTTACCACTCCTAAAGCTCCAAGAAGCTCTCTAAGCTCCAAAGAGCCGTTCCCAACCTCTAGAAGCCTCCTATTGGTCTAGTAATCCCCTCTCCCACCAAAGTTTTGTCCTAATCCTCACCACCTTCATAGCAGATTTTAGAGTTGTCCCCTCACCTCCATTTTGGTAGTAGATCACGACCATTTCCTCATCCTTTTTCCTATAGCATAGATCCTCCCATATACCTCTCCATTAGCAATTAATTAAGCAACCCTCTACCCGTCATCCTCCTTCTACTCATCCCTATCATCCTACACCTCACCTCCTTCGTCCAGCCATCTCCAAGCGTCATCCTCTTGCCAAGAAACTATCTTGAGAGAATCTTCTCGCCTACTCTCTCTCTTTTATTGTGCTTTTATTGTAATTTGTTGATTAGTACAATAAACATTAGTTATTCTCAATATATAAACTATTCTCTCTCTTCGCGTTTTAATTATTTCTAAGTAGAGTAGTTAGAGATAATTCTAACCTGATCTTCTATCGTATATGATGATAACATCATCATCTGCCATAACTAGCTTTGAATAGTCACAATCAATGGACAAATGCTCCTACCTAACTACCAGAAGACCGTAATTCACTACATATCTATTCTGAGAAATAAACATAAAATCAGGGGTAAATCTATAATTTTACCATCATACCATAAATGTAGAGTAACCACGGGATTTCCCAAGGGTTTATTAAAGGTTAAATGTTCATAAATGTCTAATAAGTAAGTCCATGCAGAACGAAATGGGTTTTCATGCATTTCAAGAAGTAATGGACATCTAAAACCCTAAAAATAGACTCGCTGAATTAACTGAGGTTCTGGTCAGGATAAATTTATCTAAACCTTTTAAAAATCATAGAAAAATATTCTCTAAGGTTTGGTATCTTTGATTTGACCATGGGAACCCATTTTGACCTAAAATAGAGTCTTAGACAGATAGTTGCCCTAATTTGGGTTTCTATACAAATTACCTAGTCAAAATTGGTCAAAAACAAAATCTGACTTCACCATTATATTCCTTTCATTCAAATTAGATTTGTACCAAAATTTAGGCCCAATCAGAGATCATCTTAACCTAGTTTGCAATTTGGTTCAATCTGATTCTTCTTCTCTCATTTAAATCCCTAGCTTTCAAAATATATTGCAAATACCCCCTAACTTTGTCATCTTCACCAAACTATCCCTGCCACCTCCATATTTGTAAAACTCTTACGACCATCACTGGGGACCTTTAATCAAGGATTACTCCCTGATTTCATGGCCAAACCCTTGCAAATTTTGAAGGAAGATTCATGAAGAGTTGCCTTTCAATCTAAGACTGGCCTTGCCTTCCAATTCTCGTCCATGAGTTCATGCGAACTCTTGGAAATCCTAAACCTACTCCATGATTTCCAACCATTCAAGCTTGGTTTCCAAGCTTGAATCTCGACTCTAGGCCTATAAAAGAACCTTGATCAAGTTCCTTACCTCCTAAACTTTGTTTGGAGGTCGGTTCCCCCTTCTTCCCTTCTCCCCAACCTCCATGTCCACCAACTCCAGCGACCTTCTCCGACCACCTTCTTCATCCACCCTCACAGACCATAGCGGGTGGATTCTTCTTACTCACCCTCTTTCGCACGTCGCAATACCAGTAGCTACTACCTACGCCTCTTTGCCGTTGTCGCTTCTACCACCGGAGTTTTCATCTTCCCCACGTCTGGCATACCACCGACATGGCAATCCTTCCCTTTCATCCATTAGATTTAGGTTAGTTAGGTTCCCTTAGATTCTTAGGTTAATTCTCTTTATTCAAAACCCAAAAACAATACCCAATGCCACCGTTCACCACTATATTCCTCCGCTTTAGCCACACCTCTGGCAAGGTCCTCTGCATGCTACACACCTCCAAATGCCTCGCCAACACTACCAAAAGTTCCATCGTATGCCCACGCACAAAACCCCTCTCCTACTTTACCCTATCTCCCATCCAAACACACCACCGACCAGCCCACCTTCACGTAACCTACTTCGATTCCATCCGACCACCACATGCCGCCATCCTTTACGAGACCACCCCTATCACATTCACCAGCACTTGGCAAAGCTCTTGAGTAATTTTAATCTAGCCATGAGGCCTTACTCATGATCTTAGGTTCTCGTCTGAGCTTTGCCATCTCCCTCGAGTTCTCCAACCATATTTGCTCCTGGTCTTGGTCCTAGGAGTTGCAGCTTCATTCCAAGCATCATCCCAGATGGTCAATTGAAGACCCCATCCACTCCTACTACCTCAATTGGGAGATCATCACAACTATATCTACATACAAGAAGAGGCCTATGGATAGTCCCACATCGGTGGGAGAAGTGTAGCCGTGTACGCATAAAGGGAATTTCTACATAGGCTTCTTTGCCCAGTACATGGGGGTCTGGTCCCTAGCACCTTGCCTGCTTACCTGCACCTGCCTATACCTACTTATACCCACTCACTCCTCGGCTACTACCCACTACCGATATCCATGGACCCGATATTGCATGATCCAAATACCTGATTAGCCTGGATTTGAGAGAAAGACAAGGAGGAAAGATAAAGAGAGAGTGGGAGGGGTGGGTTTTGCTCTTTAGAGGAAATCTCCACCACTTAGTTGCTGAGGCTTTGGTTTCTCTTATGCATAATAGAAGAAGAAAGAAGAGGAGAAGGCTCTGAAAGAAGTAGAAAGGAAGCAAAGCAGAAAGGAAAAAGAGAAAAGGCTCTCTAAGGAGTACTGCAGCAATGACATTTAAGTCGTCTAATTTGCCAGAGAAACGTCTGATCACTATAGCATTCAAGCTACTGTTGGTTTATTTGATATTATTAATAGTTGAATGCATGCTTAACTTAGGGAGGATATAAGTGGTGATTCAAGTCACCATTGTTTTTTATCCTCTTATCTTTTTGTCCTCATATTCTTACAATACATTGAACTTCATTGAATATTTAATGTGACATATTAGTATTCATTGAATATCATTATTGTGTTTGATTTCTTGTGCTCACTTACATATTTATCTTTATTGGCACGTGAATTACAATACTTGCTCCCTGTGCTCAATCTCGGACTTCATTTTTAGATATTTGAGTTATAAATTATATTTGTTGAGAGAGCTATTTAAGAGATCTTACTACAACGATGAAGTGTTTTAAACTTCTGAAAAGCCTTGTCAATAGTATAAAATACCAAAAAATTTTCAAAAGGTGAAAAATACAAAAATAAACAAATCAAATGAGATTTTTAATCAAACATAGCCTTCCCATGTTTGACCTAGGACTCATTGATGAGGTATGGCTCATCATAGTTAAAATGCCAAAGTTATGCTAGAAACTAGGTTAAACATTATCAAATTAACACAAGAAATAAGTTAAGTGTGGATATTAATGAAAATGACCTAAAACATCAATTTTTTGTAAAAATGCATAATTAGGTCAATTTTGAGAGATTCTGTATCTAAGTTTGTAAATGGATGATCTCAATGTCAGTTGAACACCAAATGAGCACAAATTCACAATTCAATGTTGGGATTATTTTCTAATATGTTTATTTTATATGCCATAAAAATCTCATTGCATTCTGACATGGTTAGGACCTTATATTTAGAATTTTACATCTAGGTCCTTCTATACATAGTCATCCCTTCATCTAATTTACACTCAAAACTTTCCAAGGACTCACTTGTAAGCCTTCAAAGACTTGTTGGTGACATTTTCTACCACTAATGGGTTCAACCTATAAATGTTCTATTGGTTCACTTAAAGTGTCACTGTTGCAAATAACCTAAAACACCTACATTGTAGCTCCTCAACTGCTACTCGAGCATGAAGAACATGCTCTATGAGAGACATCCATTCCATGATCCATCTGATCTACGGTGGATTTTTCCCTAACCTGTAGGAGCCAGTTCCCAATTGTTCCTACTACTACCTTGATCTCATCTAACGATCAATGTTCATCCTAATCACCTTTGTGTCTCTCAAAACTCATCTTCACCCTTCGTCCCTGATAACACCACACAAGGGGGTAATAATTATGTTGAATATGGCCCATCTTTAGAATAAAAGGCACAACATAAGTAGAATAGGAGCATTGCATGCATCATGTACCAAGATTGCTTATAAATTGTATTAATGGCCATTTGTGTAAGCATTTGTCAAAGCAGGCCTCAGATGAGCAATCGGACCGCATGGATGGATTCAAAACGATGAACGGAGTCCAACGGACTCAAGATCGACCAAATCCGACATCCGGAGCTGCTACAATGGGCCCAAGAAGTTCTGACTGTTGATCTGGAGATCAACGGCCTAGATTGTGCCACGTCAGCCCCGGCCCCACCGCACGCGCGCCTTCTGCAAGCCAAGGACAAATCTCGGCCGTCGATCTTTGATCGAACGGCCGAGATCCACGCGCCCGCCCGCGGTCGCCGCGACAAAAGCACGAGCGTGGCGCAATGGTTAGCGTGCATGCCCGCATCCATGCGGCATCCGTTTGAGCCGCACGGGGTGGAATTTGAAGGCGAGTAATGGGTACGGAGAAATTGGGCTGCTTGATCAGCAGTGGGCGGCCAGGATCTCGCCACGAGGTGCAACCGCAGCTCATGAGTGCCCACATGCGCGCGCACGCCGGGCGGAGACGCGCGCGCACACGCGCCCCAAAGGCACGATCTCAGCACGGGCGAGGAAGACTTAAAAAAGGATCGGATAGCTCTCGTTCAGCGGTCACGGATCGCGCGAAAGGGCTTCACCGACGCTTTTGGAAGCGATTTTAGCGATGCTCTGGATGTCGCTAAAGTCCCTTCTTCTTTTAGGAAGCCCTCAACTCTATTTAAACCCCCTCCAACCACCATTCAAGGCATTCACTCCCCCTTGCAACTACTCTACCCCTCTCTTAGCTAGCCTTGGCACTCTTGTAATCACCGGAGACGACGAGCCGCTGACGGAGCCTCCTCCACCGCTGTGGCTGCCTCGTCGCTCTCCACATACACTCTCTTTCTCTCTCTCTCTCTTTTAAGCTTTTTATTATTTTTGTTGAAGCATGTATTTAATGTTGTAAGTCATGAACTACAAGTGCATGTTTAATGAAGTTATTTTCTCGTTCAGTTGCCATTTTAATTTCTATTCAAGTTGCATGATCAAAACAAAGAGCTTTCTAACCCTGAACCTTCTCTCTCTCTATCTCTCTCTCTCGCTTTTCAAAATCTCACCTTTCGTAAGCAAAAACTCTGCACTTTCTGTGACAAGTGGTAAAGTAAAAATCCGATTTTCACGCCTCCCTGAGACCGACACTCGGACTCACCTCTGTTTAATTATTTTAAAATTGACGTTGCAAGTGTGACTATAACGACACTCCTTAACACACACGCACAAAAGCACGTCAGTTTTTGTTGCCGTTGCCGGGGAGGCAACGGATTTCTTTTATCACCTCCATTCCACATTCATTCTCACATCGTCTAATGCCCTATTTTCCTTTTTACTTGACGGTTGCAGGAATTCGGCTCATGGACGGCGAAGCGACGCATCCCACGATGGTAGCAAAGGAGTAGGTGCCACGAGGACCGATAGTGAGTAACCACTCTCTCATTGTTTCCTTGCATGAAAAAGCTAAAAAAATTGTAAAAACTGAAAAAAATTAGCATGGTGTATGATTGCTTGACCTACATCCTTAACACATCACCCCACAAAAAATGTACACTCTAACATTCTGAATAAATTCTTGGAGTGTTCTTTTCTTTTTCTTGAGTGGTGTTTGCGAAGCCACCGTGAGTTGACCCGGGTCGCACCACTCAACCCTAGAACTGACTCATCTAATAGAAGCTGCATGATCATTAGGATGAGTACACTAGGGTTTTAGAGGCTCTACAAAAGAAAAGGAAATCTACTTTCACCAAGTTGTGTGCAAAACTTGACGTGCCCACTGAAACTTGTTTGAAAACATTAAGACACGTCAACCCTAAAAAGTACTAAAGTAAAGATGAAACACTAAAAGACACCACATCTTAACAAATCTTTGCTTGAAAACCATGCTTTGCTAGAAGCACACATTTTGAAAGTGGAAAATTAAGAGGCACCACCCCAATCAATGCCTCATCACATCACCCTAAGCACAAGCACTATCCTAACCCTTTAAAACTGAGTAGACGTGCCCTAGGCGGGACTGAGTTAAGTCTCAAAAGGCGAGGTTTTGTTCGCTAGGCACTTGGCTTTCATTCCCTTGGTAGAATCTGGTGACTAGGCTGCGAGGTAGTGTCAAACGACCGCGGTTGTGGGGTCTATGGAACCGGAGGCGCAAGCCAAAGGAAGAACCTTCCCTGCAATCCCATCGTAATCAACCTGTCCAGATTAGCCTTGGGAAGGGGAGTCCAGTGCTTACGGACTTAATCACCCTTTGTGAGATTTCTAGGTCTCCTGAGGAATAAACCATAAGGGCTAGGCTTGGGTGCTTGATTGAAACACATTTCTTGCATCTGTCGCCCTCTGCATCCCCTCCTATTCTTCTCTAGTGTATGCACGGGAGGCGCTCACTTCATCCCGAGTTGTGTGTTTTGGGGCAGGAATCTAGGCGACGTAATTCTGTTGAAAACATGGCTGAACCTAGGGTACATGTGGCTGAGGATCAACCCCCACCAGATGCTATGGCCATCATCCAAGCTCAAATCAATGCTAACCATCGGCTTCAGCAACAACAAATCCACACCATCATGCAAGCCATACAAAGGTTACAGAACCCACAAGAACAACCACCACCACCTTTCCACGACATACCAGGGCAACCACCACTTGATTTACTGCCATTTCAGGACCAGTCAAGACCCCTCCATGATTTCTATAACCCTTCTGCTATTAGAGTCGAGCCACACCTTAGGATCCCCGAGGGGGGAGATGATTTTGAGCTAAAACCGAATGTCTTAAGTCTGATCCAGAGCCACTTTCATGGAAGCTCAAATGAGGACCCCTTTCAGCACCTAGAGGATCTCGACCGCATAGCACGAATGGTGAAACCTAGGAACATTAGCCTTGACATTGTTCTAATCAAGATGTTCCCTTTCTCATTAAGAGACAAGGCTTCTCATTGGCTTAGAACCCTAAGTAGACCCATCACCACCTGGGAAGAACTGAGGCATGCATTTTTAAAGAAATTCTTCCCCATATGAAAGACCAATGCCCTCAGAAGAGCTATCACTACCTTCACACTCTAGGGTGGGGAACAATTTCATGAGGCGTGGGAAAGATTTAATGAACTTTTGAGGAAATGCCCACACCACGAAGTTCCAAGGTGGCAATTGGCCCAGATCTTCTACCATGGTCTGGACAGCAACCTACGGAACTTCGTTGATGCCTCATGCGAGGGAAACTTCCTAAACAAAGATGAGGAGAGCACGTTTGAGCTCTTTGAGTCTATGAGCAAGAATTCGCTCAACAATGCCTCCATGAACCAGTTTAACAGGTCCAGTCAACTCCGTGGAGGGATTTATGAGGTGCAAGCAAATTCTGGAATGGTTGACATGGACATCATTGCCAAAAAGTTGGATCTAGTGGAATTGGTGGACAAAAAGATTGATGAGCTACTGAATCAGACCAGGAACCCCTTGCAGACTTTCTCCCTAGCAAAGGGAGCACATAATGTTGACCTGGTCCAGCCCTTCACCCAACTGAACCTGGAACAACCCCTGACCACGTTCCACGGAGGGACCTTTGCTCCCTCGACCCTTGATTACTCCCCTCTTCATCAACATCGGCTATCCTAGAAGATGTGCAAGCCGTCCAAGGATATGCGAAACCTGACCCTTTCTCCAACACTTACAACACCGACTGGCGTAACCACCCCAACTTTGGTTGGACAAACCAGAAACCACCGCAATTCCAAAACCAGCCCAGGCCAAACCAGCAGCCACACTTGCCCCCTATCAGCAAGGACCACCAGTTAGACCCCAATATAACCAGAATAGGGCGACCCCTCCCCCACAAAACCAAATGGATACCCTAATAAAGATGATGGCTGACATGAACCAGAAATATCAGGAGGAAATGGCCTTGGTAAGGGGACAGTTAAGCCAACTCTTGGACTGTAAACAACAAGGATCCCTACCTTCCCAACCACAACTGAACCCGCGAAACATAATTAACAGAGGCCCCAATTCGCAAGGGTTCCAAAGCAACCCCGAGTAGGCTCACATGGTCCAGCCAGCCCTGCAAACACCTCCTGGGTTTGGCGCTTCTTCGTCCTCGTCTTCTCAAGGATCACCCCATGGCCCCAATGCCTCTGCGAATGCGGTGACCTTGAGAAGCGGCACCAAAACCTAGGATCCCAAATGGCCGACTCTCCCTGAGACTTTACCTATTGAAATACCCAACTCAGAAGAGGCACCAACCAATGACCCAGACATCGAACCAATCCACATTCAGACACCCTACCCTGAGGCCTTGGAAACAATCAAGAAAAAGAAGAATACTGTGGAAACTGAGGAGCTGTCAGAAATTTTTAAGCAAGTATAGATTAATATTCCGCTCCTAGAAGCCGTCAAACACATCCTTGCTTACGCCAAGTTTTCAAAGGATGCCTGTACACCCAAGCGTAAGCCGAGACTGCAAGCACCTAGGAAGGTTGTACTTTCTGAGCAAGCAAGTTCCATGATATCAAGCAACCTTCCACTCAAGCAAACTGACCCAGGAGCGCCCCTGATTTCCTACAATATCGGGGACATGATGCTTGATAGAGCGCTCCTGGACCTAGGTGTAGAATTCTTCCCTACTAGGAGGGGTGACGTAATAATTGCGGAAATAAAATATAAACAATCTCACAAAATACAATCACACAATGTACATAATTATTTTTAGGTGAAAACCCAAACCAGGTGAAAACCACCACCTAACCCTCTCGAGTTAGGATTTTTCGATCAACCAAGTTGATCAAATCCACTAAACGAATCACTTTGAACGAGGGTGATTCAACCTCAATTACAACCACGCTACAAGTGCGAGGGTAGCGTTCCTCAACCCCTTCTCTCCACGAGAAGAATTTTGTCCCACAAAGGAGACGGGAATTCGCAAAGCGAATACCCAACCAAATAACAAAGATAAAATAACAAATAATCATATAGAGCCAACAAAGTAATTTTAAACCTAAGCTTCTATAGGAATTAAGAAACTCCCCTTTGCAAGGAGTGCATCGAGTCGATGATGCGGGTGCATGAGCCACGCGACGGCGCAATGACACTCTCGTGAACTACAGTGGGAGAGCGGATGCGCGAAGGCTTGATGCTCTCTAGATGAAGAATTAGAGCTTGGAGAGCAAGAGAGACACAAAATGGTTTGAAAGTGTATTGCAAGGTGTGTCATGTGTATCTAGGTGTATGTTGGTGTGCAAGAGGTTTCGCTCTATTTATAGAGGCCTTAGGAAGGCTTTGGATGGCTTAAGAAAGGCTCCGTAGCCGTTGGGTGCAAAGCCCAAGTGAATCAACCCTAAATCAGGAACAATCATTGCACTGACAGGGTAATCAGACGTCTAATTCTGGCATCAGGCGTCTGGAAGACCACTTTAAGACATCTGAAAATAAGGTCAGACGTCTGATTTTGGGCGGGTCTCTTCCTGACTTGAATCAGATCTAAACAAGGTTCTAACGCAAGTCCATCAGACGACATACAGGACGTCTGGCACTATATCTGGACGTCTGGAAACCTACTTTTTCGTGGGAATGGATTTGCAACGGCTAGAAAATCTCCGAGAAGAGATTTTCGGGTCAGTCGAGGCAAAATGGTCAATTATCAGATGTCTGGAAAGGCTTAAGGACGTCTGATAAGGCTCTAACGGTCATATCATCCAGTGTTTGCTGAGCCAGCCAACGGTCCACTAATTGGACGTCTGGCAAAGTCATCAGACGTCTTCTAAGACGTCTAGACTAAGGTATGGACGTCTAATTTCACTAGATAGAACTAACTATGTCCAACCTAAATATTTTCAGACGTCTGAATCAACAGTCAGACTTCTTAAAACACATTCTCAGACGTCTGATTTGGGAATTAGATGTCTGGAAATGCTGCTTGAACCCTATATTGGTTTTCTAAGTTCTCTACAGAAAACCTAAGTATCCTAGGGTTGTGCTGGTGTTCCTAGGACTACTGTTAGGGTACTTTGAGGCTCTTTAACATAATGTTCTAAGGAAATAAAGAGCAAGAAAATAAAGACAAAAGTACATGAAAGGAATAAATAGAATTCTATCCTATTCTTCTTGTCCTTCCATCTTCAATCTATCGCTCCTCGCGAATCTCCTCTGTTCTCCATCAAGCTCCTCCAATCCATCCTGGATGCGAGCTCGAATTCCGTCTAATCACGTTTACATTTGCAATTGACCTGAAATCTAAGACTCCAAGTGCAAATGTTAAACGACACGTGTTTTGTTATCATCAAAACAAATGATCGTGGTGCTCTGGCACCAACACTAGGTGCTTCTAGCAATCTAATTCCAACAACCCTGTACCACCAATTTGGTATTGGGGAGCTGACACCAACCCCTGTCACCATCCAGCTGGCTGATAGATCTGTGAAAACCCCGAAGGGGGTTGTCGAGGACGTAATTGTACGGGTCAAGGACTTCTATTTCCCCGTCGACTTTTTGGTGCTCGACGTGGAAGTCCCTGAAAAATTACAGAATGCACCCATAATTTTAGGCAGACCTTTCTTAGCTACGGCTAAAGCAAACATTGATTGCGACACGGAATGTATGGAAATCACCTTTGGGGACAGGAAAATGCAATTGGATATCTTCCCGGCGACAAAGTCTTTTGATTGCGATTACATTAAGGAACATGATCCCATGGAAACTTTAATCGAGGAATGCCTCACCCTTAGTTCTATCTCAAACCACCAAACCCGTAGTTCTGACCCATCACCATCATTACCTGTGGACCTCTGTAAGGCTGAGTATCATCACATGACACCATTTGAAGAGATCGATGTTGATCAACTACTGCCCTTTCCCATCCCATCGACTATGGTCCAACCCGCACCCGAACTTAAACCATTACCCAAGAATCTCAAGTACGTCTTCTTAGGACCTAACCAGACCTTCCCAGTGATTATTAATTCTCATCTAACCAAGGATCAGGAACTCAGGTTGACTGCGACCCTTTCATAACATCGGGCCGTCATTGGTTGGACCATTTCGGATTTAAGAGGAATTAGCCCCACCTATTGCACCCACAAGATTTACCTGGAAGACGGAGCCCGACCTTCCTGCCAGATGCAGAGACGTTTAAACCCTAACATGCGGGAGGTCGCTAAAAAAGAAATCATCAAGTGGGTTGATGCCGACATCATCTACCCTATCTCCGATAGCCCCTGGGTGAGCCCCACTCAAGTGGTTCCAAAGAAAGCTGGGCTCACCATTGTCACCAATGATCATGGCGAATCCATCCCCACCCTCACCACTACCACATGGTGGGTGTGTATTGATTATAGGAAGCTTAATGAAGCCACTAAGAAGGACAACTTCCCCTTGCCATTCATTGACCAAATCCTTGAAAGATTGGTAGGGCAGAAGTATTTTTGCTTCCTAGATGGATATTCAGGATATAACCAAGTTGCAATTGCTCCAGAAGATCAGGAAAAGACCACATTCATTTGCCCATATGGTACGTTTGCATTCCGTCGAATGCCATTCAGGTTATGCAACGCACCTGCGACCTTCCAGCATTGCATGCTAGCCATTTTTTCAGAAATGGTGGGTGAATACTTGGAGGTCTTTATGGATGATTTCTCTGTATTCGGGAATTCATTCGACCATTGTCTGAGCAACTTGGAGAAAATCCTGAAACGATGTACCGAGGTTAACTTGGTGTTAAGTTAGGAAAAGAGCCATTTTATGTTTCAAGAAGGAATTATCCTCGGTCACATCGTCTCACATAGGGGTATCGAGGTAGATCGAGCTAAGGTTGATTTAATTTCCAAACTTCCTCCACCTAGTTCGGTCCGGCAGATTCGCTCCTTCGTAGGACATGTTGGCTTCTACCGAAGGTTCATCAAAGACTTTTCCAAGCTTTCAAAACCCTTGACCGACCTTCTAGCCAACAACGCCATATTCCACATGTCTCCTGATTGCATCCAGGCTTATCACACCCTCTGGGACTTAGTCTCCACCGCACCTATACTTCAACCCCCAGACTGGTCCCAAGACTTTGAGATTATGTGTGATGCATCAGATTTTGCCATAGGCGCTGTCCTGGGACAAAGGAAAGACAAGAAGGCCGTGGTGATCTACTACGCGAGCAAAACATTGGACGAGGCCCAACGTAATTATACCGTTACAGAGAAAGAGTTGCTCGCTGTAGTATTTGGACTTGAAAAATTCCGCTCATACTTGCTGGGATCCCACGTGACTATTTACACTGACCATTCAGCCATCCGACACCTGTTGGCCAAAAAGGACGTAAAGCCCAAGCTCATCAGATGGATCCTGCTTTTGCAGGAATTTGACATGGAAATCCGAGACAAGGCCGGATCAAAAAATGTGGTGGCTGACCACTTGTCGAGACTTCATCCAGACCACATTGGACCCTCCCTACCTCTATCTGATACCTTCCCTGATGAACACATCCTAGCCGTGCAAGACAAGAAAAGGCCATGGTATGCTGACTACGTCAATTACCTGGTTATAGGACAAACCCTGCACAGCTGGTCTAGATAGCAACGGGACAGGTTCTTGGCTGAGGCCAAACACTATTTCTGGGATGATCCCATGCTGTTTCGCCTCTGTGCTGATCAGATCATCAGAAGGTGTATCCCTGAAGATGAAGTTCAGAGTGTGCTTTCCTTTTGTCTTGACCAAGCATGTGGCGGCCACTTCTCTGGAAAGAAAACAGCTGCAAAAGTGGTGCAGTCTGGATTTTACTGGCCACCCCTATTTAAGGATGCACACATCTTTGCCAAAACTTTCTCACGCTGCCAAACACTGGGGACCATGACCAAGAAAGATATGATGCCCCTTTAGCCCATTTTGATTGTCGAAATCTTCGACGTTTGGGGTATCGATTTTATGGGCCCTTTTCCACCATCCAATGGCTTCGAGTACATCCTGGTCTCGGTAGACTATGTTTCTAAATGGATTGAAGCCGTCGCCACCCGTATTCCAAACATAGTCCATTTTATCCATTCCCAATTCCGTGCCCTACTTAGAAAATACGGGGTAAACCACCTCATTGCCACCCCGTATCATCCACAAACAAATGGGCAGACTAAGGTCTCCAATAGACAAATCAAGAATATTTTACAAAAGACTGTGAGACCTGACAGGAAAGACTGGTCCACACGACTTGATGATGCCTTGTGGGCATACAGGATCGCTTTGAAGACCCCGATAGGCATGTCGCCTTATCGCCTGGTCTTCGGCAAGGCCTGCCATCTTCTTGTCGAATTGGAACACCGGGCTTACTGGGCTGTCAAGCAGTGTAACATGGATCCCTAGTTAGCCGGTGCGCAAAGGACGCTGCAATTATCTGAGCTCGAAGAAATCCGTTAGGACGCCTTTGACAATAGTCAACTGTATAAGGAGAAAATGAAAGCCGTCCACGACCGACTCATTCATAGAAAAACCTTTGAGCCTAACCAGCAAGTTTGGCTGTTTGATGCACGCCTAAAACTCTTCCCAGGGAAACTCAGGTCCAAATGGATAGGACCACTTCAGGTGGTTGAGCCCTATTCTAATGGGGCGGTTGAAATTGCTGATCTTAACACTGGGCACACTTTTACAGTTAATGGTCAAAGATTGAAGCATTTCCTGGCCCAGATACCCCCAAGGAAAGTGTCACCCTCGTTGAGGGCTGACATCGAGCCCTGCCCAGCTGGAGGCGTTAAACTCAGCGCTTCCTAGGAGGCAACCCAGAGGATTCAGACTGATCTGGTAGTTTACGTCACTCAGGTACTATCGTTTTGAACCCTTTTGCATCATGTATCTACCATTGAGGACATTGTCCAACTTAAGCATGGGGGGGTGGTAAATTACATAATCCTGAGCTCAATTAATCAGTCTGAATGAATAAATTAATTAAAAAAAAAATTGAATTTAGGAAGAAAACTTAGGCATTAGAAACTTATCAATAGTGGAAAATAATATAGAAAAACTTAAACACTTAGACTTTTCAGGCCTTCAGGCTTAATCAGCCCTGGTGTCCGTTAAAATATGGATTTAGCGGCGAATCCTTGCAACCTTGAGCTATTCTAATCCACCTACTAAATAAGGTAATAAGTATACGACTTATCAACTCACCCTCTAACTCAGGAGAACTTTGAGTTTAAGCATCTGCACACATTTTTGCACAGACTCACTTCTCAGAGATTTTGACAGAAATTGGGTAGCTAATGAACTCTCTAGGGTGGTATGGCTGGCAAGTTGTCGTGGGTAACAGCCCATTGGCAGGTTGTCCAGAACCCAACCATAGGCCATTTCTTTTTCGTTTCCTTTAGGTACATTTGAGATCAGGGAAGCCACCTACAAAAGAAAACAAAAAAAGGAACAAGAAGAAAAGAAAATATACCACACTTCACTACACAAGTATGGCTGGCAAGTGATCGTGGGTAACAGCCCATTGGTCGGTTGTCTAGAGCCCAGCTCAATAATTGCACAAAAAAGACCAAAAAACCTAAGGAAGAAGCGGGGAAGTAGTACAAGCCTGGGAGATATACACTGGAAAATCCTTGTGTTGTCCCCAATTAAAACAAATGTAGGGAGAAAGCTACCAATCGAACAAATACACCTTCAGGAAAATTTGTTTCCTTTTCCGGTCACCTAGAGGGGTAGAAACTCGAAGTCTGTCTCAATTACCGTTAAGTGAGTCTATCACAACATTCACACCAAGATGCTTAGCACTTAGGGTTTTGATCAAGTTTTGGGTGGGTTGGGTAGCCGTAAAAAGTTACCAACCCACACTGAATTCCGAAAAAATTCTTAAAAAAATATATACATATGTATAGTTATATATACATTAAAGCAAGGATTCAGGCGATTCGTATTTTGGAAGACACCCGGGTGCTGCTTAGTCTTTGTAGATTAAGATCTGCGTATATTTCCTCTTGTTGACAAGTAACGAAGTGCCTAAGCAATTACTTCTTGAATTCTCCAAGGAAATAAAGCCTAGAATAAACCTTGCTAGGGACTAGCAAGGAGTAAGCATGGGGGTATGATAACACCACACAAGGGGGTAATAATTATGTTGAATATGGCCCATCTTTAGAATGAAAGGCACAACATAAGTAGAATAGGAGCATTGCATGCATCATGTACCAAGATTGCTTATAAACTATATTAATGGCCATTTGTGTAAACATTTGTCAAAGTAGGCCTCAGATGAACAATCAGACCACACGGATGGATTCAGAACGACGAACGGAGTCCAACGGACTCAAGATCGGCCAAATCCGACATCCGGAGCTCCTACAATGGGCCCAAGAAGTTCTGACCGTTGATTTGGAGATCAATGATCCAGATTGTGCCACGTCAGCCCCGGCCCCACCGTACGTGCACCTTCAGCAAGCCAAGGACAAATCTCGGCCGTCGATCTTCGATCGAACAGCCGAGATCAGCGCGCCCGCCGGTGGTCGCCGCAACAAAAGCGCGGGCGTGGCACAACGGTTAGCGCGCACGCCCGCATCCACGCGACGCGTGTTCGAGCCACACAGGGTGGAATTTGAAGGCGAGAGAAGGACGCAGAGAAATTGGGCCTCCCGTTCAGCAACTGCTGGCCAGGATCTCGCCACGCGGTGCGACTGCAGCTCACGAGCACCCACGCGCACGCGCACACCGGGCGGAGACTCGCCCGCACATGCACGCCCGAGGCGCAATCTCAGCGTGGGCAAGGAAGACTCTCAGCCATCCGATCTTCGATTGGACAGCTCTCGTTCAGTGGCCACGGATCGCGCGAGGAGAAGGAACGGGGTGGGTGGCTGATCGGCGGCGAGAGGGCTTCACCAACGCTTTTGGAAGCGATTTTAGCGACGCTCTGGATGTCGCTAAAGCCCCTTCTTCTTTTAGGAAGCCCTCAACTCTATTTAAACCCCCTCCAACCACCATTCAAGGCATTCACTCCCCCTTGCAACTACTCTACCCCTCTCTTAGCTAGCCTTAGGCACTCTTGTAATCGCCGGAGACGACGAGCCGCCGACGGAGCCTCCTCCACCGCCGTGGCTGCCTCGTGGCTCTCCACATACACTCTCTTTCTCTCTCTCTCTCTCTCTCTTTTAAGCTTTTTATTATTTTTGTTGAAGCATTTATTTAATGTTGTAAGTCATGAACTACAAGTGCATGTTTAATGAAGTTATTTTCTCGTTCAGTTGCCATTTTAATTTCTGTTCAAGTTGCATGATCAAAACAAAGAGCTTTCTAACCCTAAACCTTCTCTCTCTCTCTATCTCTCTCTCTCGCTTTTCAAAATCGCACCTTTCGCAAGCAAAAACTCCGCACTTTCCGTGACAACAAGTGGTAAAGTAAAAATCTGATTTCATGCCTCCCTTAGACCGACACTCGGACTCACCTCCGTTTAATTATTTTAAAGTCAACGTTGCAAGTGCGACTATAACGACACTCCTTAACACACACGCACAAAAGCACGTCAGTCCCTAACGGCCCATTACCTCTAATTGCAAGTCACTTGAGCTTCTTCTTCCTATTTATAGACCCCCCTATTGACCTGAGCAAAGGATTGACTCCCTACTTCTTTGAGGTAATCTCTTCTTCCCCTCTAGTGCTCCTTCTCCTTCCTATGCAATCAGTGATAGAGGTGGCATACTTCTTCCTCTCTTCATCCCTTGTTGATAAGGATCTCATAACACCTAAGAGCGAGCTCTAAAGCTCCCTCACTTGATCTCTTTATCACTAGAGCCTCCCTCCCTTCGTTGCCTCGACCACTAGCCATCGTTTCTTCTCAGGTCCCTTTCATCCTTTTAGTTTAGGATTTATAACTTTCCTAGCATAGATTGTTTAATTAGATAGTTTATATTAGGATCTATCACTTGATTGTGTTATAATTACAAGTAGATTAGCTTAGATCTTAGTTTTCCTAGATCAAGCCTCATTGATCAATTCAAATCAGAGAGGCAATTCCATGTGTTCATCTCGATCCATAATTCTTCCCTCTTACTTCACAATCATTCTCAAATTATTTCCTCACTGTTTTAATCCATCGAACACTTCATCCACCTGAGTAGATTTAGATCTGAAGCTCTCTAGCTGCCATATCTAAATCGCACTCAAATCTATTGGAAGGCTATCTCATTCGCATCAATGGGTCACAATAGCCTTCCCCGTGGTCTGAATTGAGCACAAATCATTTGAATTACTCCAATTTAATTTTAGTGCCTGGTTGGAGAATTTGAAGTGCAATTCAGTGTTAATCAAATTTAATTGAGTGAATTTAGCTATTAGAATCCTAAATGGAAGTAATGCGATGATTCTGAGGGGTTTTAATTAGATTTTGGTTCTTAGATGAGCTCACACCCAATTTGAATGTTGGATATTATTTTCTTCTATATTTGGGTAGCAAGGGCCATGATTTTCAATGCATTGTTTTGAAAACCTCACGATAACCTAATATTCCTAGAGGATCGCAATGGATCCTTAAATACCAACCAATGCTGTGTAGGGATTTGAAGTGACCAAGTCACCGTGGTGATCACACATCAATAGCGCACTTGGCGATAGTTTAATCTAATTTTCAATTATTTTAATTCACTGATTCAAGATTGATTGAGGTTTGAGACATCTGAAGGAAGATCTGGGATTGTTTTGGAAGTAATTTCAGTGCCTGATTTGATTTATTACTTCACACTGTCTATAGCATAAGGGGAGAATCAAATTAGGGTTTTAAGGTTAATTTAGCTTTCATCTGATGTGCTTTGAATCCCAAAAACCTTTAATGGATATTTACGATGACTAAGAAAGAGTTCTAAGTGACTTGAATTAGTTTTGAGATTTTTGACTCTGATCCTCAGCTTCTAGGTTGATCTAGAGGAATTGGGGGTTTCATACAGATTTCTAATCCTTTCGACAAGGGCTTATATGATGTTAGATGTTTTTGTAATATATTAGAGTGTCTTGAAGAACATTCGAGATCTGACTTTGATTATAGAAGTTTTTGTCAGTGAGTCAGTGACCATTGGGCTTTCTGGATGAGTTGTAAAAGAAGACGGATCGCTGTTTCAATTGGATTTATAGTTCAGATGCTTGAGTAGGTTTTGAAGTATGTAGAGCAAGCCTAAATTGGGTTCGAATTCTCTTTGTCAGTTGTTGAGATATAATTGGAACTAAATGAAGTATTAAATTAAAATGCCTAATGTAAATGGACGTTAGATGAGTTTTTGAAGAAATTTGATGTAGAACAAGCATTCCGATAATGTTAATTGACACTGATTTGATGTAGAGAGCTTGTAATTCATGTTGAAATTCATTATCAAAACTTCAATATGCTAAAATCTGTTCAATGTAGACATTTTGATGTAATAAAAGGTTTAATTCATATATTTGAGTTTGAATCTTATTTCAACTGATGCCTGGATGTTTAGAATGTGGATATATTTCTTGCCAGCATTTAAGATAAATTTTCTAGGCTTATTATGGACTACTAACTTCTTTTAGCCTATTTGCAGTTTATTGAAAATTATATGAAAAAACACAAAAATAATTATAAATAAATAAATAAAAGGTATCTTGAGTTAGATTAGGATTATTACTAGGTGTTTGAGTCATTAGACTTAAGTTTTAAATGCCCTAGTTAGGAGAACATGCCTGTAGAAATTTATACTTCTCAGGTTTTGTCAATAAGAAAAACAAAACAAAAGAACTAAAAATGAGTCCTTTCTCTTCTTTTCTAACTTTCCATCCTCTTTCTTTATTTTTATAAAACATAAAAACAAAACAAAAATCTGAAAAACTCAAAAAATCCTACGAAAACACCTATGTCTATAATGTAAATACTTGTAAATATTTTTTTTTTGAAACAGAATGGCGAGCTATTGTCTTATGATAGCAGTCTGGAGCAGTATATTATGTGCAAAGCAAGGGAAATTACAAAAAGGATCCCCAAGAGTGTATGAGGGACCAACACTCTCTTACAATACTCTCACAACATACTGGCCTCTCCTGAAAAAGTCTCTCATTCCTTACCTTCCATACACACCAAATAGTAGCAGCCATGTGGACATGTGGCTTCCCTCTCACCTCAAACCTGTGCCAGATAGAATCCCACTCTGGTAATGATCTCACACAAAAAACAAACATGGTGATCAGTACCCAACCTTCTATGGCATAGATCACTTGTGATTAAACCATCTCTCCTGCATAGCCAGAGGAAAATTTGTACCTTGAGAGAAATTTTTAACAACCAGATCTTCTTGTCAATGGAATCATATCTCCAACCCTCTTCAATGTTCAACATTCTGTTATAGCCAAATTGGACACTATAAATCCCCACCCATAGATATCTGTCCTCCATTCCAGGCCTAGGTCTGAAGCTCTCAAGGTCTGACATAAGCCTTCTCTTTTCTTCCCACAGCCGAGTAGCTCTTCTGTTGGACTCCTCACCATCTAGATTCCAGCTGCTGCTGCAGGACCAGACCTTGCTGACAGTGGCATCCTTGTCAGCTGCTGCAGCAAAAACTCTTGGATAGAGCTCCTTCAAAACACCCAACTCAGACCATCCCTCCTTCCAGAAACTGAAGGACCTGCCATCTCCAAGGGATGGTTGCAGCATATGGAAGTGATCAGTCAATGCCTTAGTCATAGATTTCCAGAAGGGAGAAGGATAATTAGGCTGAAGTCTGGATAGCATGCTGTTGGATGCTCCATATATGTCTCTAATCAGAATAGACCACGGCTTCAGGTCACCTTGCAGCAGTTTAACACCCATTTAAGTAGCAGGGCATCATTAAAATGTTGCAAGGACTTAATCCCAAGACCACCCTTCTCTTTAGGATAGTAGATCTAATCCCATTTGAGAGGCTACAAGAAACTGCCCTTATGTCTAGCTCCCTTCCAAAAGAATCTCTTCCTCATCACATCCAACCTTTTCCAAATGGATTTTGGTGCTTTAAAAGTGGAAAAGTAGAAGACAGGGATGGAGGTGACTACCGAGTTGGACAAGTCTTCCACCTCTGGATAGGAACCTGCTATGCCAACCATCTAATTTCATTGAAATCTTGTCAAAAAGGCAGTTCCAATCACTTTTCTTCAAACTGGAACACCTCAAAGGCAGCCCTAGATATCTAATAGGAAGACTGATGCGGGGAGTCATCAGGATGGCTGCTAAGGCATCTTGCTCATCCTCAGGTAAACCAAAGCAGACCAAACCAGACAAAGTGTATATATAAATTATATCTATACTATTTATATGTAAATAAGCTATACTAATTATTTATGTTAAGTTATATAGTTTAGTAATACATACATACATACCTATATATATATATATATATATGTATATGTATATATTGTATAATTAGTTATATTATATGTGTATAACTTATATGTATATATATAATTGTAACCATGTGTGTATCCTAAACATATATATAACTTAACATACTATTTACAGAAATTATTATGGATAGTAATTTATCTATATTTATTTATTTATTTAGATAGTGTATATATTTATATTTATATAAGTTAATCAGGTATATTATTAAGTTAATGTAATGTAGATTAGTAAATTAATTAGAAGATTAGTAAATTAATTAGAACCTAAAGTAAATTATGTTGTATTATTATATATAATAATTTAAAATATTTTTAGTATATTTATGACCTTATTTATACTATAGAATACCACCTACATTATATGTAATATTTATAAATCGTGTATTTAAATATGTAAATATACAAATAAATCAGTAGAAATTAATTAAAAATCTTTATTAATCTTACAATTATATAAATTAACTAAATTAAGATTTAATTGAGTCATTCATTCATTAATTTATACCATAGTTAAGTAATTAGAATCAAATAACACATGTAATTTTATGTAACATTAACTACTTTTAAAATATAATTATATAATTAATTAACCTAACATAACTAAACCAATTGGAAGCCTTTTATATTACTTTTAATATTATATAATTTAATTGTAATTTGGATCGTTAATTAACATTTAATTATGAGGTCAAAATCCTTAATAATGCATGCTGATGCATGCATTTTAACACTGGAACATAGTGCCACATCGATCATGATAGAGCTCTTCTCACCATATTTAATGAATCACGTTTGTATGCTAATCAGCCAAGTAAGTGGGTTGACTCCCCACTACCATTCTATCTAACCATGTGAGAGATAGAGAGAGGAAGGGCCTGTGGGCCTACGTTGCCGGGCCTGAAATAAATTTGGCATTTACCTCCCCCGTAGGGTGGGCCTAGCAGCACTTGCTCTGGTCCATTAGGTCGTCGAGGTGTGCGAAACGCCCACAAACACTTTTTGCCAAATTAAAACTAAGTGTAACCTAAGTGTTAGTGTGAGTGTGTGTTGTGTGTTCTGTTGTGTTAGTGTAAGTGTTAAGCATTTAATATGTATATGCATGTAAGTTTGTGTGTGTTTAAGTGTTAGTTGTGTTATACATATGTTTTTTTTTTTCAAGAAGAAAGGATGACTATTGATAACAATAAGCATTCGAAATTTTATTATAGAAGAAATTCAGTACAAAAGTCTATGTCAAAAAATGTGTCCACAGGTCAGAAAAGAAAAGAGACTCCTCGTAAACATTTTTGACCCACGCCCGACCCCAGTGATGCGTATGCATCTGAATAGCCTAAAATGTCTATTTATGCATGTTCTTAGTATTATAGCTGCATCATACATTATAAATATTATATAACATGCTTCATCTTGCATTTAGGTTAGGTTGTGTAAATTTTAGGTTTATTTTCCCTTTTTGTGGTCAGGTAACAGGGTGACTTTTAATCGGATCCTCGGATTAAAGATCAAACTGTACGGATCTGATCATGGTGACGATTGGAGTTTAACGACTCCAAGATTGCCCTGATCGGACTTCCATAGCATCAGATATAATCCCAGGAAGATCAGAGATCAAGGGATACGATGCTATAAATCTGCACTTCAGATGACAAAACCGACCGCATGGATGGATTCAGATCGACGATCGCAGCCCAACGGCACGAAAATCGATCCAATCTGACATTCGTGGCACCATCTGTAACTCACAAAAGATGGATGGCCATGATGGTGCCACGTGGTGGCATCAAAGTCGCCCAAACCAGCCACAGCACCGCTTCTCAACCCATGAAGGTGCGGGCGAGGCAAGATCTGGGTTGTTGGATCTTGACCCAACAACCATTGGTGCGCACGCTTAAAACATAAGCACGACAAAGAGCCGATTGCAGCACAGCGGTCGAGCACTCTTTCGCAAGCGCAAGGCACGGGTTCGATCCCCGCTGCGCCTCAGATCAGGTGCGGGAACAGGAGAGGGCTCAATTGAGCCATTGGATGGTGAGCAAGTGGCACAGATGTAGGTGACGTGGATACCCAGTTGCGAGGAAAGCATATGTGCCATTTAAGCGTTTTTGTGAAGGCGAGTGAGCGTGAGTCCTAAGCCATTGATCTTCGATCCAATGGTGATGAAGGAGGCTGCATCGCCTCTTAGCTGGTGTTGAGTGAGATTGGGCGTGGCGCGTTTAAGCTGTCCAATCTCACGATCGGACAGTTGAGAAGGCACATATGTGCAGGTGTGTTGAGGCATGGGGAGAAGAGGAGGCACGGCTTGCACGAAAACTACGCCCAAGATCTGGTCTTTAGTGACAATTTTATCAGTCACTAAAGGCCCTAATTTAATGTTTTTAAAGTAAAATGACCTATTTGCTCATTCAAACCTCACCTATAAATAGCCCTACAACCACCACATTTTCTTCATCCCTTCCTCTCTTCTTTCATCCCCTCCAAAGCTCTAAGAGCTTGTCCCAAACCCAGGATGCTCCATTAGAGTTAAAATTAGAATCTTTCCGTCTTCCAGGCATCATCCCGTCTAGCTCGTCCTCCAAGCAGCTGTCGAGGAGGATAACTTCTTTCTATCTTCTCTTTTACTGCTTTCTACTTTAGATTTCCTGCTTTCTAGTGTAGATTTTCTACTTTCTAGTGTAGTGAGTAGTTGTAATTGTAATGAACATCAGCTTGTGGTAATGAAATCCATGTTTATTCTACCTCTGTTTTCTCTTTATTTGTAATAGTCTCTTTCTCTCTTCTATTTATTATTTGTTAAATAGAAAGATAGTTTTCAGCTAATTTATTTCATGACAAACAAAACAAACGTGGTTTTGAATCAAACGTCTACCTCCCTCCCGGAATTTCTTTATGAATTTCAGTATAAATTTATCTATTGATGAATTTCTTCACAAATCGAACTACAATGACGGATTTTTCAAATCCAACCTCGATTGCATATTTTTCCGCTACCAACATTTTAGCGTCGTTTACCAGGGAGGCAACGCTCTTCGATTTTGTGCATTTTTCCGCCGTACTTATCTTTTACCTCACTTCTCTCTTTTCTTATTGTGATTGCAGGTACTCTTACGAGGTGAGCAAAAGCAGTAGATTGGAGTAAACTGCTGTTGAAGGGTTTGTAAGTTTACCCCCACCTCCTACCCACTAATTTTCATTCCACACGTAATAATACAAATACAAATCAACTTAGGTGCTCTTATAAACTCTAAGGTTAGTTTTTTATTGTTTGTTTCTCACCTCCATCCACCTCACCCTCCACATATAAAAGAAAAATTAAAAAAAAAATCTCACAGAGGTGCATAACCTCTTCTGTTTTTCAAACTCAACCGGTAAATCGATCTTTCGAACCGGTACACACACCCAAATACATAATTAAGTAGAAATTAGATTAGGTAATCATTTGTGTGCCTAATTATGTGGTGCATCAGGCCAATTAGTTTAGTTGTTTGGGGTGCACCACTTCTACCAAAATCAACTGATCAAGTAGCTATCAAATAGGTTCAATTTTTAGGGATTTACCAAGCACTTCACATTCTTTTAAGTTATAATGGGAAGCATCTTCACCTGTGCTTTCAAAACCTGTTGTGCCAACTGAACTTGATTGAATATACCTAAAGTTGAATCCTAAAAGCCATTAAGCAAGATTTGAACCCTAAAATTCATTGCATCCAAAAATAATTTTGCTTGAAAACCACTGGTTGTGCACGCACACACATATCAATGAATCATTAAGGGCACAACCCAGATAAAGGGCCCATCACATTCCAAGGAACATTCAAACCTAACCCTAATTAAAATAGAGCAGACGTTGGTCCTAAGGATTGGACTCGCTCTTCGGTGCATAGACCGAGATTATTTTCAATTAGTCTGTTTCTATCATTCAATCTAATGTCTAGCTAGGTGAGCAGAATCAAATGATCGTAGCTGGGGGGTACACTAGGAACCCGAGGTGTAAGCCAAAAGAAGAACCTTCTCCCCAGTCCCTTCCTCTAACTGGTTGGATTGACCGGAAAGAAGTAGATCAAATCGTTTATTAATCTTAGGATGGGTTCTGGGAGTCTGTAGGTCTTTAGGCTAGTCTACTTAAGGACAGGTTTGTTTGTTTGTATTGTAGGGCACCTTTCTTCCTTCCGTTCTGTCATGGATCCTTCCACATCTTATTTGCACTTCCACTCTTACCCTTATACCACTACTTATTCCCAAAATGATTATTATTCCAACCAGACTTATTCTCATACATCTTCTAGTTGGAATAATCCTGATTAGGGATACAGTTTCAGACCTCCATGTTCATGGTCTAACCCTGGACACCATGATCTTCATTCTTATCCTTCTTCGAGCTATATCGATTATAGATCACCACCCTCATTTGGAAAACCCAATATGATCTACAATCAAGAAGGATACACCGATCCTTACCCCTCCCCAGAATACTCTACCTTTAGGTCATTACCACCTTATGAACAACCTGAAATGACCTATTATCAGGGAGGGTATCAAGATCCTCAATTCGTTGATTCCCCGGCACTGAACCCAAACTCGCCCAACCCCTAACCAAAGCATTTGGTTCAAGTTAACCAGGTCCAAGAGAAGGTGTTGGCTAACTTGAGGGATACTATACTATCTTTAGAAGCTCAGCCAACACCTTGTACTGAAGAATTGGAGCCCCTGATTGAAATGATTGATGATATTAACAAGTATCTGTTGGATTGGCTCCAGGATGTTAAGGATAAGGGCCCGGGTGAGTTTTTACTTGGGAAATTATCAAAATTGAGGATGAAATTTGTGGTTGCTTTAGCTCAATCTTGGGATGATTCCCAGGATGAACCCCCTTCAGGAGAGCCAATATCAGAACTCGCTCAGGCACCTGTTGGAGGGGACACGTGTTATGAGACCGGGATTGACTAGGTTGTTCTGGAGCAATCAAATAAGGATGAACAAATTTCTTCACCTAAGATCCCTGAGCCAGGGTACGAAGAAATGCATGTCTGAATGGATCAGAAAGTGATTGATAATTTTGAGACATATATTAATGAGGATTCAAATTTTTTTAATTCTGAAGGTGAAGAATCATTATGCGAAGCCTCACAATAGTTTACAGAACATGATTTTAGTGAGACAACTGGGCCTGAAGAATTCAATAAATCATTTAATGGCCCTAAAATTGGGGAACTTGATCCTGTTGGGGCTCTCATGGTAGATTCAGATCCTGTTCCAAAGGATTCAATTTATAGCCTCGATCCTCAATCACACCCCATAGAGTTTACTGGAGATTATATTTTTGAGATCACTAGACCCAAGTCAATTCTGATTCAGTCACATCTTTTAGACTTGGAAATTTCAGATGAGGTGATTAACATGCATGAGGCCCCAGAATTTGAAGTTTGAATGAGGAGGATAAGAATCGAGAAATGATGATTTAGGAAGCCAATTCTGGAAGAAATAAAAGACTGAGTCTAAGGGTGCCTATTTTTCTAAAATTGCTAACCTTCTACCAGGACCCTTATGACATCTTTGATTCAGAGGATGTCCAACCCAAGCACAAATTCATTACTTATTCTTTTGAGCTTAATCTTTCTGTAACCCGACTTTTTGATCTTGGGTTGCATCCTCACAAATCGCAAGCTCGACCTCGCTTGCATACTGATTTCAAGTTTTGGATAATTTTTATCTAGAACCTTAGGTATACTTGACCATGGGGTATGGGTCTACATCACAATCTGGTCCACATTTGTGGACATCTGCTGGCAGGTCCTGAGGTGAATCTTTTTATTCTAATTCTGACCTACACCTGTGAATTCTTTGTTTCTTCTTTATTTGTATAGTGTGCCTAGCTGAAGGCACTAACTTCAGCACATATATAGGATCTTTTCATTTGGAGTCGACTTGTTATTCATACAATTCAGGTGCTTTCTACTCTATTCCCCTCTGTTTCATGTCTTTTAATATAATGAGGACATTACATTAGATAAGCATGGGGGGTGGATATTCATTTCTGAATCATCTTTTTAGCTCCATTAATTCTTTTTATTTTCTCTTTATTTTTTGTTTTAAATTGAATTAGGAAAGAATACCTGGGCATTAGGACTTTTCAATCTTAGGAAATATTATAGTAGGATCTGAACACTAAGACCCCTTAAGTCTTTGGGCTTAATTAGCCTAAGTATCAAATAAAATGTGGATTTATTTATCGAGTTCTCGCCATCCTAAATTCTATTTCAATTTGATTAAATAAGTTTTGAGTGATAAGTACACAACTTATCAACCTGCCCTCAAATTTGAGGGAACTTTAAGTCTAAGCATATACACATTATTCGCACTGACTCATTATTTGGTGGTTTTAATGGAAATTGGGTAGATAATGAACCTTCTAGGGTGGTATGGCTGGCAAGTTATCATGGGTAACAACCCATAGGTAGGTTGTCTAGAACCCAGCCACTGGACCATTACTTTCCTACTGCCTTTAGGTAAATCTTAGACCAGGGAAGCCACCTATTTAAAGAAAAGAAAAAAAAGAAAAGTCCAAAAAGGAAAGGAGGAAAGAAAAGAAAAAGAAACAAAAGAAATAAGTCACACTTCACCGCATGAGTATGGCTGGCAAATTATCATGGGTAACAACCTATTGGTAGGTTGTCCAGACCCCAACTTAAGAAATGCACATTTAATTCCTAAAACACTTAGGAAGAAGCGAAGAAGTAGAATAATCCGGGGAGATATACATTGGATTCACCCTTGTGTTGACCCCATAAAAATAAAAGTAGGGAGAAAGCTATCGATCGTATAGATACACCTTTAGGCAATTTTCTTTTTAAGGTCACCTAGGGGCGTAGAAACCCAAAGTATGTTTTGATTGCCGATCAGCGAGTCTATCACATTCACAAAAAGATGCATAGAACTTAGGGTTCTCATCAAGTCTTGGGTAGGTTTAGTGGCTGTAGAAAGCTGCTATGTAACCCTGAACTCAAAATTCCAAAAAAATTAGAAAAGAAGAAAAAGGAGAAAAGGGGATCCTTCTTTGAATAAGGCGAGGGATTGAGGCAGTCTGCATTTTGGCAGATACCCGGGCACTATTGTGTCTTTGAATGTCCAGGTCCTAGGTAAAAATTTCTTAATGTTGAAAATGACTTTTGCCCAAGTAATCCAATCCTAATTATTTTATAAATAGCATGCAGTTATTGCTTGGGACTAGCAAAAGATAGGCATGGGGGTGTGATGCGTATGCATCAGAATAGCCGAAAATGTCTATTTATGCATGTTCTTAGTATTATAGTTGCATCATACGTTATAAATATTGCATAACATACATCATCTTGCATTTAGCTTAGGTTATGTAAATTTTAGGTTAATTTTCCCTTTTTATGGTTAGGTAACAGGGCACTTTTAATCGGGGCCTCGGATCGAAGATCCAATCATACGGATTTGATCACGGCGACGATTGGAGTTCAATGACTCTAAGATGGCCCTAATCGAACTTCCGTAGCATTATATATAATCTGAGGAAGGTCAAAGATCAAGGGACAAGATAGTGTAAATCCATACTTTAGATGACAAATCTGACCACATGGATTGATTTAAATCGACAATCGTAGCCCAACAGCATGAAAATCAGTCTAATCCGACATCCATGGCACCATCTGCAACTCATAGAAGATGGACGGCCATGATGGCACCACGTGACGAAATCACAGCCACCCAAACCAGCCACAGCATCTCTTCTCAACCTCTGATGGTGCGGGCAAGGCAAGATCTAGGCCATTGGATCTTGTAACGACCTGGTTCCCGAGTCCCTACGAGACACGAGAACCGGACCGACTCAACTAATCCCAAGACCTAGTCGTCCAACGAGGAAGTAACCAAAAGAGCAGTAAAATAAACCACATTCAGCATGAATATAACTAACAGTAAGAAAGTACAGTAGTAAGGAAAGAAACTACCACAGTATGTACCACCACAACAGTAGAACAACATTCATAATATAATTTGAACTGCAGGTAAAGAAAGTACAGCGGAAACAAGAACTACTCAATACAACGTAACAAAAAGAGGTACAAGAGAAAGTGGTAACTCTACTGGACCCTACTCGGCCCAGCGTCCTCTGCAGCCGCTGACCCTAGCTGCTCAACACCTGGTCCTGAAAAAGGTAACGAGCGTAACACGTCAGTAAAACACGGAGTAGAGTGGCAACTAAACTAAAGACAACAGTAGAGTGTACAGTAGCTGTTATGTTCGATTACTTTCTTTATTCACATCTTTCATTTGTCTCACTATTTCATTTATTCCTCAGATCTTTTTCTTGATCTCGAATGTTCCTCGTGGGAACGATCTTGATTGCAGTCTTTTCGAAAAAGTAGAAGTAGCACGTGGTGCTCTCCTGGCCGGGAGAGTCCCCCGTGGTGATCCTACCCTCAGTCAACCACCCCAAGGTCACTGACAGACGTAACGGTGACTACGGCACGCGCGATGAACGCACAGGTAGCGAACCCGTACTACCACGCGGTCAGTCGTTTCCGTTAACGGGTGCACCCAAAGCACAGCACGGAACCAGTCCAGGGCAGAGCCCTCTCAGTAACAGGGGTCCAACCCCTCCACAGTAACCAAACCGGGGCCTCGCCCCTCCACAGTCCGCGCACCCTCGCCTGACTACCCTGGTTTGCCCCAGTGGGCCTAAACAAGTCGGTGTAGGAGGCTAGCAGAACCCTGGGACCCGTGGGGTAGCTAGTGCCCTCCTAACACTAGTAGCTCTCCTCGGTACTACATACACGAGGGCCAGCAAGTCGGTACAGAGCGGTCGGTCCTAACCCCGGGTCCCTGGGGTGGCTGGCCCCACTCTGCACTAAACAGGTATGGGTACTTCCCTTGGTACTACGTACCCAAGTGACAGTACACAATTACATCTCAGTTCCATTCCTTTCTCTTTCCAGGAGTTCCACCCCTAATTCCCCCGTAGGGTTCCATCCTTTTTACTCAAACATCCAGGTTTCACTTTCCAGTTTCACATTCTTACAATCCATGTTCTCAACCACGTTATTTATTCACAACAGGCAGCTGTTAATTCAAATTACAGGCAGCTTTAAATCTCTTTACATTTTCCAAGACTGCAGTATTATACATTCCGCTAGTTTTCCCATCCTAGGATTCATGCCATATCCTAGGATCTATCATACAATCTAGTTTTCCAGCCCTAGGATTCATGCAACACCTAGGAGCTATCATTCCATCTATTTCTCATTCCTAGGATTCATGCCATGTCCTAGGTTCTATTTATGGTTCCATAATTTAACAGATTTTATTAATAACTTAAAGCCACTCTACCAGGTACAACGGAAGTAATGGGGGGTGATCGGGAATCCCGCGTGCCTCCGCGACCCCTGAGACTGCAACAGAACGGGGTCCTATCACAAGGATCAAACACAAGGAGTGTCTCAAAACAGTGTATAGCTAACGTAGACGGGTAGAGGATTTAATTTCGGAAAGAACGCAACTCAAAACGTGGAAAACGGAACCCGAACGGGCCCTCAACGTCTCGAAAACGACGACACTGTGCAAAATCAGACGTCTTAAAAAGTGGATCAGAGAATTACCTTGTTCAGCGTGGTTTCCTAGACGTCCAGAAGTCTGCGGGGACGTCTGGCCTAGCTCCCAGACGTCCGATGGTCACCCCGGACGTCTAGAGGTCGCTCCCGCCGTCTGGTACTACAGCCAGACGTCTGATCCGCGTTGGATGGCGAATCACCGAGCCTGCGCACACCCATCTCTCTCCCTCAGTACGGTCAGTCGACAGGAAGGAAGAAGAAGACGGAAAACTCACCTTTCATACGTCTAGACAGTCTTCCAGACGTTGACCCAACCGTCTGGCTATCAGCACAGACGTCTGATTCTGGAAATTTTTCCAGAACCAGGGCGCGACTCGCCCTCCGCTCGCGACGCCGCGCCTCGTTGCACCTCGTGCGCCTGCTGCTCGAGCCACAACAGTCCTCCCACGTCGTTCCGCGCCCGCTGCGCTTCCCACCGGCCGGCCCTGGCAGCCCTGGCGAGCTCGCCCTCACGGCTGAGCGCCGCTCTCGCACGCAGCACCCCCTCCGCGCTCACTACAGCCGTCGCCGCCGCAGCAACCCCGCGCCTGCTCTCGAGCTCGCTCTCGCGCACTGCAAGGAGAAGAGGAAAGGGGTGGAGGTGACGGGAGGGAGCGCGTGGCGTTTTAAGGCCGTGCGAGTAGGAGAGAGAATCGCGGCAGGGCGTCTGCAACCGCAGAGGGAATAACGAATATGCGGGTCTGCGCGCTCAGGCGCGCAGACGACCCGCGCATGTCGAAAATAACTGATTTCCAGACGTCTGGAAACGATCCCAGACGTCTGGATGTGATCCCAGATGTCTGGTCTGACGTCTGGGCCACCTCCCAGACGTCTTAAAAGACGTCTGGGGCAAGCGTTCGTAACAATATAACAAACTCAAAGGAAGTTTCATCCCCGAAACTTGCGCCAACTAGGGTGCGGGAAAAGATGTCCAATTAACCATAACAAACTCAAAGAGGATCGAAGCCGGTCCGAAAAGACGTACCCGCGAAAAGCTCTGGGTACCGCTCCCACATTGCCACCTCAGGCTCCCAGGTAGCCTCCTCGTACCGCTGGCTCCTCCACAAAACCTTTACCAGGGGTACTTGCTTTCGTCTCAAACTGCGAACGGCTCGGTCTAGGATCTGCACTGGCCGCTCGGGGTAGGTCAGGTCGTCGCCCACCTCGACACTCTCATGACTCAGTACGTGACTGGAATCGGCTACGTACTTCCTGAGGTTGGACACGTGGAACACGTCGTGCACACCAGAAAGCTGTGGGGGAAGGGCAAGTCTGTAAGCAACGGGTCCAACCCGCTCCAGGACCTCAAAGGGCCCCACGAACCTCGGCACGAGCTTCCCTCTCACCCCAAACCGCTGTAGGCCCTTCATGGGCGAAACACAAAGGAAGACGTGGTCCCCAACCTCAAACTGCACCTCTCTGCGTCTACAATCCGCATAGCTCTTCTATCTGCTCCTGACAGTGCAGAGTCATCTGTAGATCTGCTCGACTACCTCCTGACTCTGCCAGATCAACCTGGGGCCAACCTCCTACTTGGTCCCCACCTCAACCCAACTCAATGGTGCCGTACACTTCCGTCCATACAGAGCCTCGTAGGGAGCCATGCCGATGCTTGAGTGATAACTGCTGTTGTATGCAAATTCTGCCAGAGGCAGGTGCTCCTCCCAATTGCCCCTCCAGTCCAGTACACAGGCACGCAAAAGGTCCTCAAGTGTCTAAATCGTGCGCTCAGACTGTCCGTCCGTCTGGGGGTGGTAAGCCGTGCTAAACCTCAACCTCGTCCCCAAGGCCTGCTGAAACTCAGCCCAAAACTGGGACGTAGAGCGGGTATCCCGGTCAGATACGATCTCCCGTGGAACTCCGTGTAGTCGTACCGCATCACGGATATACCTCTCTGCCAACTGTGCTGGTCCCAAAGTGACTCGGATCGGCAAGAATCGCGCCGTCTTCGTCAGTCTATCCACTATTACCCAGACTGCGTCGTGTCCCCACTGGGCAACAGGTAAGCCCACCACCAAGTCCATGGTGATGCTCTCCCACTTCCACTCTGGCACTGGAAGCAGCTGGAGCGGCCCTGCAGGCCTCTGATGCTCGGCTTTCACCTGCTGGCACACTAAGCACTGCTACACAAACTCACCCACATCCCGCTTCATCCGTCTCCACCAAAACTCGCGTCTCAAGTCGTGGTACATTTTCGTGTTTCCGGGATGTATGGTGAATCTGGAACCGTGTGCCTCAGTCAGGAGCTCTCTCAACAGCTTCTCGTCTCTGGGAACGCACAACCGTCCCCTCAAGCGTAGCACCTGGTCTGTGAAAGAGAAATCCCCTGGGTCTCCTGACAGTACTCTATCGCGCAAAGACTGCAAGTACGGATCGGCCATATGTCCTGTGATGATACGGTCTATCAGCTCTAGCCTAGTCTACCATGTCACCGTCATTGCCCCACAGTACCCTCGTAACTTTAGAGGTCGCCAACTGCCCACCTCCTCCAAAAGGCTCCAACTCCGTAACTGTAGACTAGCCAAGCGTGCGAGTGCCTTACGGCTCAAGACGTCAGCCACCACATTGGCCTTTCCCGGGTGGTAGGAGATGCTGCAGTCGTAGTCCTTCAGGAGCTCCAACCAACGTCTCTATCTCATGTTGAGCTCCTTCTGGTCAAAAAGATATCTGAGGCACTTGTGATCAGTAAAAATCTCGAAGGTCTCACCGTACAAGTAGTGCCTCCAGGTCTTCAACGCGAAGACAACAGTTGCCAACTCTAGGTCATGGGTAGGGTAGGTATGCTCATGGGGCTTCAGTTGCCATGAAGCATAACCGACAACGTGACCCCTCTGCATGAGCACACCTCCCAACCCGTGCAAGGAGGCGTCCGTGTACACAACGAACCCGCCACTACTGTCAGGGATGGTGAGCATGGGAGCCGAGGTCAACCTCTCCTTCAGCTCCAGAAAACATGCCTCATAGGCGTCTATCCAAGCGAAAGGCACGTCCTTCCGGGTCAACTGTGTCATAGGATGCGCAATCTGCGAAAATCCTCTGATGAATCGTCTGTAGTAGCCTGCCAGTCCCAGGAAACTGCGAATCTCAGTGACTGAACACGGTCTCTCCCACCTGAGCACTGCCTCGACCTTGGCTGGGTCCACCGCCAAGCCGTCTCCAGAGATCACATGACTTAGGAAGGTCACCTCCCTCAACCAAAACTCGTACTTGCTATATTTGGCGTACAGCCGTTGTCGTCTCAGAGTGTCCAGAACCATCCGCAAGTGCTATCCGTGTTGCGTCCGATCTCTAGAATAGATGAGTACATCATCTATGAAAACCACCACGAACTGGTCCAAGTACGTTCTAAACACCCGGTTCATCAGGTCCATGAAAGCAGCGGGGGCATTGGTCAGCCCAAACAGCATGACCAAAAACTCGTAGTGTCCGTACCGGGTGCGGAAAGCTATCTTGGAGACGTCGGTCTCCCTGATCCTCAACTGGTGGTATCCAGACCTCAAGTCTATCTTGGAAAACACCGTGGCACCCCGCAACTGGTCGAACAAATCGTCGATCCTCGGCAGCGGATACCTGTTCTTGATGGTGACCCTATTCAGCTGTCGGTAGTCCACACAAAGACGTAAGGTCACATCCTTCTTCTTCACAAACAGTACCGAGGCTCCCCAGGGAGACGCACTGGGCCTCACGAAACCCTTCTCCAGAAGGTCCTGCAATTGAGACTTGAGCTCTCGCAGCTCAAGCGGTGCCATCCTGTATGGCGCGGTGGAGATGGGGCTGGTCCCTGGTATTAGTGAGATCTCAAACTCGATCTCACGCTCGGGCGGTAGTCCTTGTAACTCGTCTGGAAACACGTCAGGGTACTCTCTGACCACTGGGGTGCTCTGGAAGTCTGCCACAGGGCTGGGCTCTGCCACCACACAAGCTAGGAAGCCCTCACACCCCTGGCTCAAAAGTCTCGCCGCCCGAAGTGCCGAAATGCACCTGAAACCTCCATCCACTGGCTGTCCGTGAAACTCGAAAGAAGGCAACTCCGGAATGAAGAAGACAATCTTCCTCTCAAAACAGTCCACCAAGGCGTGGTAAGCAGACAACCAATCCATCCCCAGAATCACTCCAAAGTCCTCCATCTGTATCATAATCAGGTCAGCTGGCAGGTATGTCCCCCGACACTGACCTCGCAATCCGTGTACACCTCATCAGCTACAAACAGCTGACCACTCAAACCTCTGATTACGGACGGATTCTCTAACAGTGTATAGTCCTGGTCCAAACTAACTGCGAAACTGGCTGCGACAAACGAGTGCGTAGCGCCGGAATCGAAAAGCGTGTAAACGAGTCTGCCAGAAACTGAAACCATACCTGCTACCACCGATCCCAAAGCTCTGGCGTCCCTATGTGTTAGGGCGTTGATACGCCCCTCAGCTCTAGGTGCAGACGAAGCAGCCACACTCTGCGTCGGACGGGTAGGTGCTGGCCGGTACCCTCCTTGCGACTGCTATCCTCCTCCTCGCGCCTAGGAACCGCGGCCTCCTGCGCGCCCTCCAGTGCTCTGCACGGGGAGTATCTGCTAACCTCCTACCCTAGATGGGCAGTCCCTCCTGATGTGGCCCGGATGGCCACACTGGTAGCAGAGGGGAACCCGACTCCCGCCCTCAGTGGGTCCCTGCTGTCGGCTAGGCGGGGGTCCGGTGCTGGCGACTGGCCCCTGTCGAGGGCCCCCAAAGGCCACTAATGGCCCTGCAAAACGTGACGGCTCTCCTGCAGACGCCACGTGTCTCCTTTGAGTTCTCCTAACACACCTAATGTGACGACGGAAATCTCGTTCCACCACCAACTCCCCTGTCGTACGCTCGGAAGGGGGAGGAGGGGGTGGCGATGTGGATGGAAGCTGAAATTCTTCACAAACCACCTCTCGAATTAGTTGGACGAGGTCCGGAGACGGTATGCTTAGGAGAAGAGGGGGGGTAGTATGTACTCCAAGCCCGACACATCTGTCCCTCGGGTCTCGACCTCGGCCGCGCCCGCGGCCCACCCTCCTAGTTCCACGATGAGGCATCTCCTACAAGGAGACGCGAAACAACGAAATACATCAGTACGGAACAGTACCTAACGAAAACATCTAAGAGCTCATGTCAAGAGATATGTTGTGGTGGCTACTCTAGTTATAGACATGTGAATTGGTTATTTTCCAGTCAGTTGATTCACTTCTCGGGATGACCTTGCTCTGATACCATCTTGTAACGACTCGGTTCCCGAGTTCCTACGAGACACGAGAATCGGACCGACTCAACTAATCCCAAGACCTAGTCGTCCAACGAGGAAGTAACCAAAAGAGCAGTAAAATAAGCCACATTCAGCATGAATATAACTAACAGTAAGAAAGTATAGCAGTAAGGAAAGAAACTACCATAGTATGTACCACCACAACAGTAGAACAACATTCATAATATAATTTGAACTGCAGGTAAAGAAAGTACAACGGAAACAAGAACTACTCACTATAGCGTAACAAAAAGAGGTACAAGAGACAGTGGTAACTCTACTGGACCCTACTCGGCCCAGTGTCTTCTGCAGCCGCTGACCCTGGCTGCTCAACACCTTGTCCTGAAAAAGGTAACGAGTGTAACACGTCAGCAAAACGCTGAGTAGAGTGGCAACTAAACTAAAGACAACAGTAGAGTGTACAGTAGCTGTTAGGTTCGATTACTTTCTTTATTCACATCTTTCAATTGTCTCACTATTTCATTTATTCCTTAGATCTTTTTCTTGATCTCGAATGTTCCTCGTGGGAACGATCTTGATTACAGTCTTTTCCAAAAAGTAGAAGTAGCACGTGGTGCTCTCCTGGCCGAGAGAGTCCCCCGTGGTGATCCTACCCTCAGTCAACCACCCCAGGGTCACTGACAGACGTAACGGTGACTACGACACGTGCGATAGACGCACAGGTAGCAAACCCGTACTGGCACGTGGTCAGTCGTTTCCATTAACGAGTGCGCCCAAAGCACAGCACGGAACCAGTCCAGGGCAGAGCCCTCTCAGTAACAGGGGTCCAACCCCTCCACAGTAACCAAACCGGGGCCTTGCCCTGCCACAGTCCGCGCACCCTCGCCTGACTACCCTGGTTTGCCCCAGTGGGCCTAAACAAGTCGGTGTAGGAGGCTAGCAGAACCTTGGGACCCGTGGGGTAGCTAGTGCCCTCCTAACACTAGTATCCCTCCTCGGTACTACGTACACGAGGGCCAGCAAATCGGTACAGAGTAGCCGGTCCTAACCCCGGGTCCCTGGGGTGGCTGGCCCCACTCTGCACTAAACAGGTACGGGTACTTCCCTTGGTACTACGTACCCAAATGACAGTACACAACTACATCTCAGCTCCATTCCTTTCTCTTTCCAAGAGTTCCACTCCTAATTCCCCCATAGGGTTCCATCCTTTTTACTCAAACATCTAGGTTTCACTTTCCAGTTTCACATTCTTACAATCCATGTTCTCAACCACGTTATTTATTCACAACAGGCAGCTGTTAATTCAAATTACAGGTAGCTTTATATCTCTTTCCATTTTCCAAGACTGCAGTATTATACATTCCACTAGTTTTCCCATCCTAGGATTCATGCCATATCCTAGGATCTATCATACAATCTAGTTTTCCAGCCCTAGGATTCATGTAACACCTAGGAGCTATCATTCCATCTATTTCTCATTCCTAGGATTCATGCCATGTCCTAGGTTCTATTTATGGTTCCATAATTTAACAGATTTTATTAATAACTTAAAGCCACTCTACCAGGTACAACGGAAGTAATGGGGGCGTGATCGGGAATCCCACGTGCCTCCGCGACCCCTGAGACTGCAACAGAACGGGGTCCTATCACAAGGATCAAACACAAGGAGTGTCTCAAAATAGTGTATAGCTACTGTAGACGGGTAGAGGATTTAATTCCGGAAAGAATGCAACTCGAAACGAGGAAAATGGAACCCGAACGGGCCCTCAACGGGTCGAAAACGACGACACTATGCAAAATCAGACGTCTGGAACTTCTTCCAGACGTCTTAAAAAGTGGATCAGAGAATTACCTTGTTCAACGTGGTTTCCCAGACGTCCAGAAGTCTGCGGGGATGTCTGCCCTAGCTCCCAGACGTCCGATGGTCACCCTGGACGTCTGGAGGTCGCTCCCGCCGTCTGGTACTACAGCCAGACGTCTGATCCACGTTGGATGCCGAATCACCGAGCCTACGCACACCCATCTCTCTCCCTCAGTACGGTCAGTCGACAGGAAGGAAGAAGAAGACGGAAAACTCACCTTTCATACGTCTGGATAGTCTTCCAGACGTCGATCCAGCCGTCTGGCTATCAACACAGACATCTGATTCTGGAAATTTTTCCAGAACCAGGGCGCGACTCGCCCTCCGCTGGCGACGCCGCGCCTCGTCACACCTCGTGTGCCTGCTGCTCGAGCCGCAGCAGGCCTCCCGCATCGTTCCACGCCCGCTGCGCTTCCCACCGGCCGGCCCTGGCAGCCCCGGCGAGCTCGCCCTCACGGCTGAGCGCCCTCTCGCATGCAGCACCCCCACCTCGCTCACTGCGGCCGTCGCCACCGCAGCAACCCCATGCCCACTCTCGCACACTGGAAGGAGAAGAGGAAAAGGGTGGAGGCGACGGGAGGGAGCGCGTGGCCTTTTAAGGCTGCGCGAGGAGGAGAGAGAATCACGGTAGGGCGTCTGCAGCCGCAGAGGGAATAACGAATATGCGGGTCTACGCACTTAGGCACGCAGACGACCCGCGCATGTCGAAAATAACTAATTTCCAGACATCTGGAAACGATCCCAGACGTCTGGTCAGACGTCTGGATGTGATCCCAGACGTCTGGTCCGAAGTCTGGGCCACCTCCCAGACGTCTTAAAAGACGTCTGGGGCACGCGTTCGTAACAGATCTTAATCCAACGGCCACGGGCACGCACACTTAAAACATAAGCGTGACAAAGAGCCGGCTGTGGCGCAGCGATCGAGCACTCTTTTGCGAGCGTGAGGCGCGGGTTCGATCCCCGGTGCACCTCAGATCAGGCGCGGGTGTAGCAGCGGGATCAATTGAGCTGTTGGATAGTGAGAGAGCGGTGCGGATGCAGGAGACGTGGCATGCACAGTTGCAAGGAAAGAAAATTCTCCATCAGACATGTTTTTGTGAAGGCAGGCAAGCGTGCGTCCTGAGACATTGATCTTTGATCCAACGGCGATGAAGGAGGTCATGTTGCCTCTTAGCAGGCATTAAGCGAGATTGAGCGCAGCGCGTTAGGTCGGACAGCTAAGAAGGCGTGTACGTGCACGTGCGTTGAGGCGCAAGGAGAGGAGGCACAGCCTGCATGGCAGCTATGCCCATGTTCTGGGCTTTAGTGACGGTTTTATCCATCACTAAAGGCCTTGATTTAACGTTTTTAAAGTAAAATGACCTATTTTTCCATTCAAACCTCACCTATAAATAGCCCTAGGACCACCACATTTTCTTCATCCCTTCATCTCTTCTCTCACCCCCTCCAAGCTTTAAGAGCTTGTCCCAAACTCGGGATGCTCCATTAGAGTTAAAATTAGAATTTTTCCACCTTCCCCTTCGTGGAGTATCCTGTAGTTGTCCTCTCACTCTGTTCGAGAAGCGGATCCTGCGAGGACAACAACATCCTGCCTCACCCCTGGCTCCTCATGCTTCATCCTCCTCTCTCCGTCCTCGGTCTTCCAGGCATCGTTCCGTCTGGCTCGTCCTCCAAGCAGGTGTCGAGGAGGATAACTTCTCTCTATATTCTATTTTACTACTTTCTAGTATAGATTTCCTACTTTCTAGTGTACATTTCCTACTTTTTAGTGTAGTGAGTAGTTGTAATTGTAATGAACATTAGCTTATGGTAATGAAATCCATGTTTATTCTACCTATGTTTTCTCTTTATTTGTAATATTCTCTTTCTCTCTTCTATTTATTACTTGTTAAATAGATAGCACGTTTTCGACCAGCTAATCTATTTCGTGACAAATAAAACAAACATAGTTTTCAATCAAACATCTGCCTCCCTGTGTTTGACCTAGAATTTCTTTACGAATTTCAGTATAAATTTATCTGCTGATGGATTTCTTCGCAAATCGAACTACAACGACGGGTTTTTCAAATCCAACTTTGATCACGTAGTTTTTCGCTACCAACACTCACCTGAATATGATATCATTTCTTGCATGCTAAACCATCCACAAGAATGCAAAAATGAGTCTATGACTCTACTGCCCATCTCCCAAAGCCTCCCACAGATCATACCAAGTTGATAAGGAAACCCGCAAGGCCTTGTCCCACACTTCGTTAGTTAAGGGACATTCAGAAAAGAGGTGTTGGACATGATCTTCACCCGGACATAAGGGGCACTGCTGTGTTATACATATTTTATTAACTATATATATGTAACAAATATTAGTATGTTAAGAGTTATATATATATATATATAGTATTGTATATATGTATGTAGAGTTTTATTTTGCCACATTTTTCTAAATATGTTTTTAAGGTTTTAAATACTTATATATATATAGTTAGAGATGTATAACTTAGTAGTTGGTATATATATAGTATATTTATATAGTTAGTATTATATATGTATATATGTTATATATATAGGTTAGTTTAGTATATATACTTATTTATTGTAAGTGTATATTATGTACATTAGTAACATGAATTAGATATTAACTTAGTATTATTGTATACACTCTTTTTTTGTGCCTATATTGTATATAGTTTTAAGGCATTAATCAATTGTGTATATAATTAGTTATTAACACTTAGACATTCATGTACATAATTAATAAAGTTAGCTTAGGATGATTTTTGATGTCTTTAATCTTGTATATATTCTTGAGGCATTGTTATTAACATTAATTTATTCACTTTATGTACATAATTGACTTAGATTATTTCATTCATTTATTTTTTCATTTCTAATTCTTTCTATTGTAAATAAACTTAACATTTTTGGAATAAAATATGATTTTTGGATAATAGAGAGTGATATACATCAATAACTATCTCCTAGTGAACGACCTAGAAGAAAATTAGTAAAAATTATATATAAATAAATGATATCCATCTAGATTGTGATGCTATACTACGACATGATAATTAACCTAAATTAGCTAGTGATCCAAATGGTACATCACTCATCGAGTCTCACTTATTTTTATTTGATCTCGAAAATTTGTGACAATAATGATGAGGTTTCAAAACCTTAATTCTTCTCACGATTTTTCTACTTATGACAACCTACTTATTATAATTGGCCACATTGATCCCAACAAGAATACATTATGGCCGAACATGGCACTTCCAACAAACACCAAGTCCACGGCCACATCATCACCACCAAATCGCACCATCCAATATAAATCCAAGGGCCTTAATTTCCTAACCTAATGGCTGGCCACTCAGCCTAAATCAAATCCACCTTGGTTGGCCATGTGTGCATCCATCTCAACCCTCTATCTACTCCATTAAATCTACACCCTTCATTAATCCCAATAAAACCTACTTAGCTATCCAAAAGCCCACACACCCCCTCCATGTGATCATGGTTGTCCACTTCCTTAGCCTCCATCATATATAGTTGTCAAATCCTTGATCTAAGCCAACTTGAACTAACCAATCATATGCGTCGATGACATCTATAAAAAGACCTATAACTGGCCCCCTTAAGATACTTTTTCCCTTCCAAATAACCCCTCCTCCATAACTCTTTATCGGTTAACCTTTATTGTGTGCAGTTTTATCAAGTTTAGAATACGTGTTGTAGTACGGTCAACAAAAGCGAATCAACATTTAAAATTATATGCTCGAGAAATAGAAATGAGTGTGACATTGTTCGTAGGGAGCAATTATAGCAAATCAATCACTAATCAAAGTAATCAAAAATAGCACTTGCAAGTGAATCAGACAATAAAAAATGATATGGAATATATGTCAGAAATATGTCTCAAAATATCAAGTATCAGAGTGCAAAAAGAATGGGTAAAAATGGTGGTTTGAACCACCAAATTTAACCCTACAATTAAGCTCTAATCAAACCCAAATAATTGAACAGTAACTCTCAACCACTAATGGCAATTTCCATATCAGCAGATGTGTCCACAGTATCAAAACCAAACTAAGTAACCAAGTCAGACATCACGTCTAAGGCCCAGACACCTTAACTCATAGAGCCTCGAAAGAACCAAGGAAAGCACCGCACAAGGAGAAGCCTCAGAATGGCTAAGCACTGAGGAGAGAGCACACTTCCTGAGGCACATGTGCATGCACCCCGAGGAAAAACCTCCCTCCTCCCTCCTCAGATTTCCTTCTCTCAGATCTGGCTACATGGGTATATAGTAATGGGTAATCAGATTTGGGTAAAAGGACAAAGGACCAGACCCGCCCACATGGTGCAACGGGTGAGGAGTGAGGGGCACGTGAGATGAGGGGACATCACCCCCATGTTAAGGAGAACTAAGGAACAAATTTCCTTTATGCGGCTATACAGATCTCATGCATACGAGGTGGGACTAAAACCTATGTTCTATTGCGCATAGGTGCTATGAGTTGAAGCTTCGAATTAGGACTCCTGTGTTGCTGCCTTCGCTCAATAGAAGATGTAGTCTGCTTCTTGGAGTGAAGCCACTTTGATTTGAAGTGATCATAGGTCATGTGATGGTCGGAGAGAGGCGATCAACGTCAAGCAAGACGAAGGTAGTGGTGGACGTCCAGCGAACACGTGTAACCATGAAAATGGCCTTGCGGTCCTATTAAACTTGCTCAAGAGCTTCGTCGGATCACGACGAGTGGAGTGATGGTAGAGATTGGTGTTTGGCAGTGTAAGTCGATTGCCCGATGTTGGAGAAGGTGACGGAGGGCGTGTGTGTTCGATGGAGGTGTAGAGTGTTTGTATGGTGAAATTGGTTGAGGGATATTAACGAGAGAGGTGAGGCGGAAGTTCTGGTGGTGGCGGCGAGCTGTATAGTGGTGTATGGCGGTTCCACGGCTTCACTGAAGGCATTGTCGGCACTAAGGAAGATGGAGTGGAGTGATGCGTTGAGTGATAGAACCTAAAGTCTAGGTAGGTAGAATTGAAGTAGAGAGGGAGAGGAAGAGGTTGAGGGGGATTAGGAGAAGCAAAGGAGGTGGTGGCATCCGGTGTTGATTTTCCAGAGTCAGAGAAAATGAGATCGATGGCAAGGGTTTGGCGAGGACAAAGAGGAAGGAAGTGCTCTCTATTTTGATGGAGAGATGCACAACGAAGAGAGGAGAACAGAGGGCCACCCAATTTGATGGTTGGCTAGCCGGATGAGGGAGTTGGAGGAGGCTCATCCGAGACAAAGTCACGAAGGCTGGAGAAGGTGGAAGAGGAAATCCGGTCGAAACTTGGCTTAGGAGGACGGTGAGGTCTCGAGGACTCCTTATAGAGCTTAGGGTTGAGCTCTAAGGCAAGGGAAGAAGCTTGAAATGCCTGCGATTTCAGGGAAAATGATCCCCTGAAATCTCAAGCTCGCCTGAGCTCCAAGGGTTCTTAAGGCAGCTCAATTGATTAGGAATCGTCTGAGGATCAATCTCTCCAAGTTTGGAGAGATTTGGATTTGATTTGAGGGAGGAATCCTCCCTCGATCTTTGACTGCGGAGCTCCATTCACACCAATGGCAGTAAGGACCCATTTGTAGAAAATGACAAGAAAGTTAGGGACCCAATCGTAATAAAATTGAAACTTGGGGAACTAAATGTAAGAAATAGATTTTTTAAGGGCTAAAATGAAAACTAGGTCAACATGGATTTTGATTGGTCCCAAATTTTGGTGCTAACATAATTTGGACCCAAGGAATCTAATGGTGAACTTGGATTTGAGTTTTTATCCTGTTTAACTATGCAATTTGCACAAAAGCCCAAATAAGGGCAAATTCCCATTTGAAACTCTATTCTAGGTGAAAATGGAATCAAATGGTCAAACCAAAGATACCAAACCTTTTAGAATATTTTTCTATAAATTTTAAAAGGTTTAGATTAATTTTATCTTGGTCAGAACCTCTTCAATTTAAGTGGGTTTGATAATTAGGGTCTTGGTGCTGTTTTTGCCCTATAAATGCGTTAAACCCCATTTCTGTCACACTACTTAAAATGTCTATTTATGCATGTTCTTAAGCATAGGATTGCATTTCATGATATAAATATTGCATAACATGCATCATCTCGCATTTAGAGTAGTTTGAATAAAATGGAGGTTAATTGTCTCCTTTTATGTGCTTGGACAGGGTAAACATTTTATCGGGGCCTCGGATCAAAGATCCAACCATATGGATGCGGTCAGGGTGACGATTGGAGTTCAACGACTCCAAGATCGCCCTAATTAGGCATCCATAGCATCAGATAGAGACCAGGGAACCCTAGAAGATCAAGGGCCAGGATGGTGTAAATTCGCACTTCAGATGACAAATCCGATCGCATGGATGAATTCGGATCAACGATCGCAGCCCAACGACACAAAAATCGAGTCAATCCGACATCCGTGGCACCATCTATAACTTCCAGAAGATGGACGGCCAAGATGGCGCCACGTGGAGCCATCTCAGCCGCCCAAACGGTCGCTTGCATTTTGTGAAGGCTCCCGCCCGATCGCTCTCCGCCTTGATCACATCCATACGGTTGGATCTTTGATCCGAGGCCCCAATAAAATGTTTGCCCTGTCCAAGCACATAAAAGGAGACAATTAACCTCCATTTTATTCAAACTACTCTAAATGCGAGATGATGCATGTTATGCAGTATTTATATCATGAAATGCAATCCTATGCTTAAGAACATGCATAAATAGATATTTTAAGTAGGTAAATGTGTTTACATCAGTCAAACCAAAGATACCAAACCTTTTAGAATATTTTTCTATAAATTTTAGAAGGTTTAGATTAATTTTATCTTGGTCAAAACCTCTTCAATTTAAGTGGGTTTGATAATTAGGGTCTTGGTGCTGTTTTTGCCCTCGAAATGCGCTAAACCCCATTTCTGTCAATGTTGATCCACTTTTTAGACTTTTATGCTCGTTTGACCTTCAATTAACACTTGTATGACCCCATGGTTAATTGTTTTTTGTAATGTATTGTTAAAACTACAAAATTAACCCTGATTCCCTATTTTCTTCTCAAATTAGAATAATATGGAGTTGTGACCCTCGGATGATTAGGTAGGAGCATTTAACATTTAAACCTAACTAAATGTGTCTAGTTAGGACCCATGATGGTGTTACCATCAACCTTCTTCCCTCCTTGGTCTTACCTCTTCTTTCCTCAAAACCCTAGTCTCAACCTCCACTGAATCTCTACATCCTCCACCTCATCTTAGGCAAAAAGATTGGGTGGAATCCTCCATCCCTGCTTAGAGCTTCTATACTTGCCTACTTCCTAGATTTTCCACTACTTAGTCTCTTTCTAGCTACAATTTATTTTCTAGTTTTAGTAATTATAGTACTTGTTTCTAGTTGATTTCGATTCAAGTTACTTTATTCTAATCATAGTTATTTCAATGATTCTTCTATCAATTGTAATTGGATTCTTCTTATAAAAAAAAGTTTTATTTTTCTTTCATTGTCTCTATTCGTCTTGTTGCTTTTAATTATGGCTTTATGTTTATTTGCTTTTGTACTTTGCTTTCTCAGTTAGTTTTCACCTTTTGTACTTAGTTCTCGTAAGTCGTAGTCAATCACTTTAGCTCGTGTATTTTGTTTCATATTCATACAAACCTTAAAAGATTACAAAATCCAAAAATACCAAAAATATTCTTTTGAGCACTTTGAAATTGAAGTAAAACTTTGATCACCTCCCTACAAACAACCTAGACTCCTGAGTTTCTATTTCAAACATCCTACGAGTTTGGTACTTACAGGTATTAAAAGGATGGAAACCCATGCTACGACGACATGTTTATCATCTTAGGGCTTTTGCACATTGCTAAAACATTGAACTTGGGTGATATTTGTTATGTGCTAGGCTAAGAATACTTCAAAGATAAAGGAAACCCATCATTGGATGAGAACTAAGTACTTCGGATGGTTAATACTTTTATTCCCTTGTATTGTGTTCATGGGGTTGCTACAACACAACCATCCATTCCATGCATACACTTTTGCAGGGGTTACCTAGATATGCATCTAGTAAGCCAAACGAGCCCTAATTTTTACTGCCTCGTATTTGTGCTGCATGGGATTGTTGCAATGTAGCCATCTATGTCATGCATACACTTTTGCTGGGTTGCCTAGATATGCATCAAGCAAGCCAAACCAACTCCAATTGTTATTCCCTCGTATTTGTGTTGCATGGGGTTGTTGCAATGTAGCCATTCATGCAATGCATACAATTTTGTTCAAGTTGCCTAGATATATATCTAGCCAGCCAAACTATCTCCATCCAAAGGTAAATAAGGTTAACCCTCAAGTGAAAATGGAGATAATGGAAGCATTCATCAAAGCCATCGTGGCACGAAGGAAAGGAAATCTTATGGACATCTTGCAATGCATTGTTAGTCATAGTGTAACAAATAATAAATGTAGGATTGATAAATAGTAATCAATGATACTTGATGGAACAACATATATAGATTTAGTCCATTGATGAACATAGAGTATGCCTAATTTAGGCTAGTTTCATGGGAAATCATCTCATTCATATTCTATAAATATTGTACTTTAGGCATTTATGCATTTTAGGTCCGTGCATACGTCATCAAGTTAATAAGTTGCAATTTAGCTCAATTTCACCATAGTCAATACTGAAAAGTGTATGTCCAAGCTTTGTTTGCGAAACAAAAGGAACAAGAAGTTCAGACATGAAAATGGAGCATTCATTCTACCTAAACCCTAGCTTTAGGACATAGTTTATTACACTTCTCATCTTGCCTTCCTTAGCCACATCACTCATAAAAGAACCTAATCCTCTTTCCATAGCCAACCCCCTTGCTCTTGTTCTAGTCCACTTTAAGTCTGCACCAAGCCCCCCATTATGTGAATTCCAAATGGTTAACACCTCCCATTTGAATTTCAATTGATGTAACACCTCAACCTCCTATTTTTAGAAAACAGACATTGTATCCACTAATCCCATGCCATCTCCCAAACACAATCTTGGCCATACATTCTTCCTCCCTCCATCACTCCACCACCATCTATCATCCTTATTCTATCTTCTCAACCAATCATGTTACATTCCCCCTCCTATTTATACACCACTATTTAATCACTTTGATCGGGGTTTAAAAACTCATTGTAATATAGCAATTAGAGCAAAATAAACATTCAAAATTTATAACTTGAAATCAAGAGAGTTCTACTGCCATCTCGGGGAGCAAATGAATGCATGACTTATCACTATCGAATTTATTTACAATGTTTGAAGCACAGGAGTTTGATATCAAAGAGAATTATAAGTAAAGAATAAGTAATCAAACTCAAAATAAAAGGAATGCAACCATGTGACAAAATTGTAGAAGAGTAAAAGAGAATGCTCTCTCTACTCTACTCCTCTCTTCTTTCCTCTTAAGTAAGCATGCGCCTTTTCTTTTCTTTCTTCTAAGCCTTTCTCTCTTTTTACACCAAAAAGGTGGCCTTCTAAGAGATCCAATTAGGTTCATACCTACACCACTTAGTTTAATTAGACCTAATTAGATTAGAACCTAACCCAACCTAGGTTGAACCAACCTAAACCCACCTAAGTTCATGCACACGCACACACCTACACATCTTCACGCATGCAAACATTACCTACAACCTAATTAAGAGGTTTTATCCTCTTGTAGCTGATGGAGAGAATTTTGATTATTTATGGAGATGATAGCAATAAAATTATTAGTCGTATTTTATGTGGTGGAAAATCTCTCAATCAAAATTAATTTATATCTTGCCACATGTGTCAAGTCGTATCCACAGTGAGACACATACACAATAAATTCAATAAGGTTACCTAACTAGTTCACTATATTCGAAATTTCCTACTTTAAAGGTTGGAATATTCATTCATAGAAAGAAAATAACAAACAATTAGATAAGATCAGAAGTGCATCTATGAAAATTCCCTTAAATAAAATAACCCCTTAAATATTTGAATACTTAATGGCAATGGCATAGGATGTAAATTTTAATGGCCATATTACTGTAGCAAAACAAGGGATCGAACACACACGTTGTGAGGAGCTTGGCCAAAGGAGGTGAGCTGTAGAAAGGGGAGCACGCTGGTGGTGGTAGCACAACTTCAGAAGGCTGGGGTCATCCACTCGGCGACGGTGATGGCAGGTAGCGATGGGTTCTATTGAAGGCGATGCGTAGAGCCTAACGTCGAAGGGGAAGTTTGTGATGTATGCTGCTACATTGGCTACTCTCGAAGAGGAGGAGGTAGTCGATCAAGTGGAGCCAGCTGTTATGCTCTCAGGGATGGTGGCGGCAGTGGAGGCCGTAATGAAGGAGGCATTAGCAAGGTGGTCACTGTGTGCTTGTGGTGGGGGGTTGGCGAGGAAGAGGCTGGCGTGCAGAGCCTTGATGGTGTTGACGTAGAAAATGGGTGGCTGGAGATGGTGGATTGGGGTCGCTATGGCGTGAAGAAGATGAACGTGCCTGCCGAATAGGAAGAAGGAAGAGATGGCTAGATCCTCTAGCCATATGACTTATCCCTCTCTAGATCCACACCCTCCGCCTCTCCCTTCGTAGGTGTGTAACTGCTTGATTTGAATGCCAGCGAAGGGAGAAATGGTAGTGGGTAATTATAGGCATACCCCTCATTCAAGTGCTAATCACATTTACGCTCAGTTACATTTCTTTCTACCTGCACATATCAAATAAGAAGCATAAAGTATATATTATAATGCAAAGCAGACACAAAAATATTCGTAAGCTAAGCTTAATTAATACTTAGCTTAATCCATTAAAAAACTAGGAAAAGTACTCCATATATACTTAGGCCAAATAAATGTCCAATAAATTAGACTTATCAAATGCTCCCATGCCTAATTTTTGCTAGTCCCTAGCAAAAGTGAAAAATTCTAGAAGTGACCAAACATTTCTTCTTTTATTATTCCAAAAATTTAGAGATCCTGACAAATGTAAAAATAATTGATAGTAGCCTAGGTAACGAATCCAAGTGAAAAGCCAACATACATCTAAAGTTCGTGCTTAACCCTTGGTAAAGATTCTATTAGGATAGGCAACTACTTCCCACAGGGATAAAGTAAAAATTAAACTGTGCTTTGACCCCAGCTTTTTGGCATAGTGTTTGGTCAAAAGCAAAATCGAGTTTAAAATGAATGGTCATGGTACAACCAAAATCACTTTTAAAACAAATGAAAGTTTATTACTCGAAAAATATAAATCTGAGGTCGAACATAGGGAGCAAATTGGGATTTAAAAACCAAGAATACAACTTTCAACTTTATAAAATGCAATGACTAATCGAAGTTATGAATCAAAAATGATATCAATGCATGTAAAAGCTCAAAAATGAAATAAGGACGTCTGATGTAAAAATCAGACGCCATAAGTGTCCAATGCTACAGTGTAGTGCTTCTTCAATTTCTCTTTAGCTCTCTCTGTCTTTTGCTTTCTCTATTCTTCTTCTTCCTTCTTCCTTCCCTGATTTCTGGCTTTGGCTTCTTTCTTTCTTTATTCTACTTCTTTGCTTCTGACTTCAGCCGAGCCTTCTCAGACTTCTGCCTATCTTCTTCTTCCTTTGGCTTTCTACTAAGGTTTCGTTCTTCTGCTTCCTCTTCAGTCTTCTTCTTCTTCTCTACGGCTTCACCCTTAGATGATGCTGAGGCTTCCTTCTTCCTTTCTTCTTCCTTGTCCCTGAGAGAAAAACCTACCCCCTACCCACCCTGCTAACTCTCCTCTCTTTTCTCCCTTAGGCTCTCTCTCCCAGAGACTTCTCAGGTAAACGGGTCGAGTCAGCGCGTCGGGACCAGGCCCACTGGCATACGTGGTGGGCAAGGAGTGCACGGGTAGTCGGGACAAGAACCAGGTCCGTTGAGGCATGTGTCATGGACGAGGCGTGGGATGAGTGGGACCTCACCCCATGTCAGGAGGTGGCAAGCCCCTGGCACTCTTGCAATTTATATCGCTTCACCCGCTCACAGACTTCTGAGGTGGGACTAAATGTCCCACCTACTTTTCTCACGTGCCTACAGCAGGACACGCTCAATTGCAAAGGTTTTGAGGGCTTTGGCTTCCAATTTCTGGCTGTAGTTGTTCGCAAAGAGATTCCGCACGTCTGGGACCTGGAATCCTAAAGCCTGGAGCCAAAGATGAAGCTTGCAAGCTTCTTCAAGCTCGCTCCAATGGCGGTCAAGGCACCTGTACCTATCGACAAGAAAACGACCTCACAACCTTGTCAAATCTCTCAAAAAGCTTCACCGTGACACGGCGAAGGTGGCCTGGTGGTTGGCGTGGCGTGGGCGGCCTGGGCATGCGTGCCTAGGTCATTCTGTGGCTGAGGAGTTGGGTGTATTTGGGGGAAGTGTGTGGAGGGTGTGGCGGTTAATGGAGAGGGGGAAAATGATCAATGGGATGTAGCGATGCTTTTTAGGTGGCCGGCGAGGTGGGTGGGTGCATGGAATGGCTAGAGCACCTCGCCAATGGTCTGCTGAAGGTGGAGAAGGCGATAGTGATATGTGGTCGTCGGGGCATGGAAATAGAAATAAATGAAGGGAAAAGAAAGAGCGGAGGGAGAGGACTTATCTACAAGTGGATAGACGAAGGGGTAGCAGAGGAGGCGGATGGCTCGTATGTGCCGTCGTCGAAGACGAAGACCCAAAGAGAGAGACGGCGGTGACGAAAGGGAGATAGGCACGGGAGCAGGTGTGGCACAACGCGGACGAAGGAGGTGGAGGCAACTCTGCCACTGGTATGGTGGCAAAGCGACGAGAAGAGGAGTTAGGAGTCACCGGAGCTTGCTGGGCTTTCTGACCGAAGGGGAAGGGAGGAAGTTTGGGGGTATTCTCAGGCCAAAACAAGAGTGTCATGAACGGGAGGATCTGGGGTCCCTTTCATAGTCTCAGGCGGAGGGCCTTGTGCTTGGAAGGAAAGCTTCCAAGCACGGCAACCTCGTCAGACTTGGAAGGTCAGGAAAATACCAAAATCTCTCATGCATTCGCATGAGAGATTGGGTGGAAATCAGAGCTCAAGATTAGGTTCACATGAACGAGAATTCCTCAAAGAATCTCCCTTTCAAATTTGAGAGGGATTCTCTGAGGAATCAAGGAGATATCCCCCTTGACTCCTTACCGGAGTAGGATTCCTCCACTATAATGGCGAAGGGACCTAATTGTATAGAACAAGGAGGAAGTTAAGGGGGCGTCTGCAAGAGTTTTCAAAAATAAGGGGTCTAAAAGTAATTGGGTTGGACTGTTTTGTAAAGTAGGTCAAGGTGAACTCCCCTTAAGTCCAAATTTTGGTATAAACCTAATTTGGACCTAAAAAATCCAATGGTGAAGTTGGATTTTAGGTTTGGCCACGTTCGATTGTGCATTTTACATGAAAACCCAATTTAGGGTAAATATTTGACTAGGACCCCTATTTAGGTCAAAATAGATTCTAAAAGCCAAATTGAAGGTTCTAAACCCTAGAGGATATTTTTTCATGAATTTTAGAGGGTTTAGTTGAATTTTATCATGACCAAAACCTTGTTAAATTAAGTGGGTCTATTTTAGGATTACAAGAAGTCATTTAATTCCCAGATTTCACATTAACCCTTTTCTGTTTGAACCAACCCACTTTTTATCTTGTTAAGATCATTTTACCTATGTTTAGCCATTGAGAAATCCTATTGTTGTACTGTAATGGTAAAATTATAGTTTTACCCCTTGTTTCTTATTTTTCTTTTAAACTTATTTTTCCTTGAGTTAAGCCCTTCATTTGGTTATGTAGGAGCTTTTGTTCTCTTTTCTAGGTCAAAATGAGCTAGTTAGGGCTCATGTTGGTGTTCCCATCATACCCCCATGCCTAGCTTTTGCTAGTCCCTTAGCAAAATTTTAAGGTTTTAACTTCTGTTCTAGACCATGAGTTCCTTTCACATATTATGGTGAGTGCTTTTTCTTTTTCTTTTTGATTAGGTTAGAATGTCGACAGTAGGCCTAGTGGTATTCAAGTACCAACCAAGATCCGGACCTGACCAACTCTAGCCTTGGTCCTCTGCGAAGGTTTTTAAGGCCTAGAGGAATTATCCTAAGGTTCGTTAGACTCCGTGCTTAAAGCACCCGTGCTTGAGACATATTTTAGCCTCAGTTTAGTTTGCAGTGCATTTTTGTAAGAGAGAGATAGAGGATTTATTTGTTTGAAGAGTTTTCTCTCTCTTTTCTTTTTATTTCTAGCTTTGGATTGGCTTCTCAACACGGTCTATATCGGATCCTCGTCCCCATCATCAATCCTCAAAGGTCCCTGGCAATCAATGCTTCATGATAGCACTGCCCATGGCAACCCCCAGAATCCTGGCTTTCGAGATTTCGAGATAATCCCACCCATGGCATTCTGTAGCTAAATTTAGACCCTAGCAATCGACATTTCATGATAATGGCCCTCATGGCATATGAACCAGCAAGGTGCTTACATGCCCCCAGTAGGATATGTAAATATCCTAGGAGATAAGCACCGAGGGGACGATATGTTGTTACTCATCTTCGAGGGGAATTTCCTGCCTCTCAGCGCCAGGAACTCATCCAAATCAACTTGTGTTGATTGGTCGCTCCTAGTCAAGGTAACCTTTTTTAGAAAATTTAAACTCTTTTTACGTAATTTTGATAGTTATGCGCACTGAACCAGACTGTGTGTGGATTGGAGTGCTTAGGTTACTGTGTCCCACAAACCAAAGGTCAGTTAACGAGGCCAAATACTCCCTAAGCCTTAGACCTAATACTTAAGCTTCGCATTTTCCCCAACTTCTTGAGGATTATCCAGATCTTAGCGGATACTTGAATGTTTAAGCCTAAGAGTACAGCCCAAAAGGCCTAAGATCAACGTTCCTACTAATCTCTTTTTGTCTCATTAGCACTTTTTCCTTCATTTTTCTCTTTTCCTTGATGTGGTGTATAACTTCGGTTAATCCCTTAATCTCTTACTAATGACTATCTCTTCTTTTTCATTTTGTGCTCCTTTTTTGACATTTTGCTCTTTTCTCTTCATTTTCTCCTTATGATTTTTATGACTTCAAAAATTTTCTCTCCACTCAATTTTTTTTTCTTTTCTAAGATTTTTTTCATTTTTTGGTGTTTTTTGTGATATGTGATTTTTTTGTTGAAACCTTTTCTTGTGAGATGAGTTTTCATGATGTTTTGCACTTTCATACACCCCCTCCATGCCTACGATTTGCAATGTCCCCATTGTAAATTAGCTGGGTTCGAATTTAGCTTAATTCATTCATTAGGATGGGTTTTTGGTGGGCGAATGGGTCGAGGTGACTGTTGCGAACGATTTCTAGACTCGGGTATGGGTACCTGAGGTGGAGTCAGTTGTTCTAATGGATGAACCCTAAAGTGCAATATGAATTCAGCATAGGAATGTCAAGAGAGGGTTTAGGTTTTTCAAGAATGACGGGTTGCCTTCTGTTAAGTACTGAGTTTTACGTCATCGGCTGGGTGCAATGAGCTTAGGGAGAATGGAGGGTAAAGGATATCTCGACCAAATTTGTATCGGTCACGTCAATGAACGGTTTGGGTCTCTGACCATTCACGACGAAAGGTTCGAAATCGTGGTTGAGTGGACTAATCTCAATGGGTCCATTTCCAAAGATTCATCGAACTAAGTAGTGTCGGATCCATTTTGATAGTTGTTTTCCTGGGAATAGTTTAAGTTTGGCATCGAATAGTAGGACCTTTTGATCAGGATGAAAGATCTTTCCAGATATGTGCCTGTCATGAAAGGCTTTAACCCTCACTTTGTAAATTCACAAGTTCTCATACGTATCATGGCGTAATTCATCGATCTCACTCATTTGTAGCTTCCTATGGGTTCCAACCTTAGAAAGATCTAGGTTGCAATTCCATACTGCCCAATAGCCTTTATGCTCTAATTCGACGGGGAGGTGACACGCCTTCCTGTACACCAATCTGAAGGGAGACATACCAAATTGGGTCTTGTGGGCGATCCTATAAGCCCACAAAGCTTCCGGAAGCTGGGATGACCAGTCCTTCTTGTCAGGTCGAATAGTAACCTGGAGGATTTTCTTGATCTCCCGGTTTGATAGCTCAGCTAAACCATTAATTTGGGGGTGGTAAGGAGTAGAGATTTGGTATGACACCCCATATTTGGTCATCAGTGACCTGAACTGAGCGTTTGTGAAATGGGTCCCTCCGTCGGAAATTATAGCATGTGGAATCCTGAATCATGAGAAGATGTTCTAATGAATGAATTTAATAACTTTATGATCATTGGTTCGGGCTGGAATGGCTTCGATCCATTTGGACACATAGTCAATAGCGAGTAAAATGTACTCGAAGTCACCCGAGATAGGGAAGGGTCCCATAAAATCAATCCCCCAAATGTCAAAAATTTTGCATACCAGAATTGGATGTAAAGGCATCATATCACGATGGCTCATGTTGCCAAAGGTCTGGCAATGGGTACATGCCTTAGAGTGATTGTATGCATCTTTGAAAATTGTGGGCCAATAGAAGCCTGATTGCACAGCAATCATAGGTCTTAATTGACCTAAATTAGGCTAGGACTTAGCATAAGTTAGGGTTATCCATGGATGCATACGCATTATCTGCATCTTTACTGCTTTTCTTTAGCTATGCATAAAATAATGTTATAATGTGCTGATTAAGTGCATTATGTTGATTGCAGGGAATAAGCTGATCAGGAGCTGGATCTGAAGCTGGATCAGGAATAGCAGGAGTTGTACCAGAGCTGGAGCAGAAGGCCTAGTTTAGATATAGGAATAATAATGTAAGGGGGTTAAAGGTTTTCTATTCTATTAAGTAGAAATAAAGCAGTAAAATGTGAAGAGCTTAGGTCCATCCTAGCCTTAGGATAGCCTAGAGACTTCCCCAAGCCTTAGCCACCCTTAGATTAGGTCACAACACCCTAGGAAGTCCTAAAACCCTAGTTCCAACCCTTCTCTGGACGTCCAGAGAAGTTTTAAGACGTCCAGGACCCTTAGCCAACTCCCGCACACTTCAAACCCACTTCTGCAGTGTTATTGGACGTCCAGACACTTTCTCAAACATCCAATTTCTGCAGAATACCCAAAACAGAACCCGAAATCCTTCCTGACTCTGATTAGACGTCCAGACAAGAAGTCTGGACTTCTAATTTTTGAGTATAAGATGTCTTATTATATAATAGACGTCTAATACTGCTCTCTAATTCCTGTTTTGAGATTTAAGCCTTGATCTTGGATCTCTAGGTCCCTAAACCCAATTCCAACCCCATAGGAACCTAAATTAAGGAGCCCTAACCCTAGTACATCACCTCTAGACCTCCCTAAGGACCTAATTAGGTCCTCACTAAACCTAATTGACTTGGATCTTAGTCAATTCCATCAGCCTATTCAATTGGACTCATTGAGTCCAATTGAGCCCTGATCTCAGCACACACTGACCAATTGTACTCAGTGAGAGTCCAATTGACCAAGACCTAACTTAATTGAGTTGTTTTACTCTCAATTAAGTTTTCACACACCTAATTAAACTTGTATTAAGTTTAGTTGCACTTTACCTTAGTGAATTAGGGTTTATAACCCTAATTTGAGACCTACCTTGACCTAAACCCACTAGAACCCAACCTAATCAACATAGCCACCTAAGTTTCGACCCACACACACCCACACACACCATCCACACAAAAATATCTACCCTAGAGTTCTCTAGAACTCTCTACCATGTGTGGTTGCCTTGGTTGCCAAAAATAGCAACCAAGAGCCATTCAATTTTTAGATCCACATTTGGTGGATCTAAAAGCCACCATCCACCCTCTCTCTCTCACTCTCCCACGAGCTCCCACCATAGGCCTCTCTAGAGAATTCCATAATTCTCTAGAGAGCTTCCCTTAGGTCTATAAAAAGACCCCTTGGGTGGCCATTGGCACCCATTCACTCCCTTGGCAATTGCTCTCCATTGGTGCCATTCACGCCACCTCCACTTAGCCTCTCACTCCACCTCCACGAGCTCACTACCACCACCATGGAGGACACCATGCCGGGATGCTGGATCAACCCTACCTCTCTCCAAGGGTCGGCTTAAGCTACATTGGCCGCCCCTCATTCTCCTCTCGACCACTCCAAGGCCATCGGGAACCACCCCTGAATGCCCTCTATTCTTTTAGCTCTAGATCATGCTCTTCATAATTTTTATTACTTTCATTTACTGCTTAGTAGAGTAGTCTTACTTCTCCCCCAATGATGCATGCGAAATCCCCTGTTGATTCTTGTATGCAATCGTTTTCTGGTAATTAGATTTAATTTTAAGCATTCATGTATAAGCTTTCCTCTAGATTTCCTTATGCAACAACTCTCCCATGATGAATGAAATTTCATTATATATATATATATATATCTTATGTGTTTGAAATCAACTTGAGCTGAATGATTATCACATTTGAGTGATTTAAGTGCCAACTCTTTAACCGCCTATATATTACGCACAAGCATGTCGTTTAAATAAAGTAGAGCAGCTTTAAGATCAATTTCAAAAACAAAAACAACGCCTCCTAGAGACGAATGACCGGGACTCAAGTCTCGTTATTTTACAAATAATATTTTTGACGAACATTTTTGCGCGACTATACTACGATTTTCAACGACTTTCAAATGCGCGAAAAAGGCTTTCTGTCAAAGCCGCACTGGAAGACTTTTGTTGTGGTTTTGTCCTGAAAAATGTCCACCACATGCCTGGTCAAGGCAGAAAGAGAGTATGCCTTGGATTTCCGCTTCCGTGACACATCGTCAAATTATTTGATCAACACCGTTGCCGAAAAGATACGGGTCTTCCCAAAAGTAATACTTGGCATCGGAAAGCAATTTGTCCTTCTTGGCCTTCCACCAATCAAACAGGATCTGATGTGATGCCAAGTAGTTTACTATATCAGCAAACCATGGAAGCCCTATATTGATAGTCAGAAGGTGCTCATCAGGAAACTGTCCCGTGATGGGTCTAGAAGGGTTGATGATCTCAGAAGGAAGGCGGGATAAGTGATCAGCTACCATGTTCTGTTTTCCTGCTTTGTCGCGAATCTCAAGGTCAAATTCTTGCAACAGCAAGATCCAGTGGATTAATTGAGGTTTCGTGTCCTTCTTTGCAAGGAGATGCCTCACAACTGTGTGATCCGAGTAGATGATAACACAGGAACCCAGGAGATAAGATCTAAATTTTTCCAGGGCAAATACTACGGCTAGTAGCTCTTTCTCAGTAATTGTGTAGTTACGCTGAGCCTCGTCAAGTGTTTTGCTAGTGTAGTAAATGACCACGGGTTTCCCATCAATTTTCTACCCCAGTACCACTCCTATAGAGAAATCCGATGCATCGCACATGATCTCAAAAGGTTGAGCCAATCAGGGGACTATAGGATCGGGGCTTAGGTAACTCGGTCACGGAGGATTTCAAATGCTTGAGTGCATTCCTTGGAGATTTTGAAAGGTACATCCTTAAAGAGAAGAGTGGTCAGGGGGCATGCAATTTTCGAGAAATCAGGGATAAATCGACGGTAAAAATCGATGTGCCCTAGAAAAGATCGAATGTCCTTGATCGAGCTAGGCATAGGGAGTTTGGAAATCAAGTTTTCCTTGGCTCGATCGACTTGGATGCCTTTCTCTGAAATCAGATGTCATAGGACAATTCCATCAGGCACCATGAAATGGCTCTTTTCCCAGGAAAGAACCAGATTCACATCAATGCACCACCTGAGGATTTGGACCAAGTGCAGGAGGCAATCATCAAGTGATGCTTCGAATACTGAAAAGTCATCCATGAAGACTTCTAGATAATCACCTACCATATCTAAGAATATGGTAAGCATGCATCGCTGAAAAGTTGCAGGTGCATTGCAGAGACCAAACGGCATCCTTCGGAACGTGTACATCCCGAAGGGGTAGGTGAAAGTTGTCTTTTCTTGGTCCTTAGGATGGATTGCCACCTGGTTATAACTGGAGTACCAATCCAGAAAGCAGAAGAACCTATTTCCTGCTAGTTTCTCAAGAATCTGATCAATAAAAGGTAGTGGGAATGATCCTTTTTCGTGGAGGAAATGAGTCTTCTGTAATCAATGCAGACACTCCACGAGTTAGCCACATGGGTCGGTATGACTTCTCCGATTTCAGTTGTAATGATGGTCAATCCTGCCTTCTTAGGCACAACCTGGATTGGACTCACCCACCGACTGTCGGAGATTGGGTAGATGATCCCTGCATCTAACCACTTAATGATCTCCTTTTTCACAACCTCCTATAGATTAGGATTCAAACGTCTCTGCATTTCCAGCGAAGGTCGTGTGCCCTCTTCAGTGTAGATACGATGTCTGCAATAGGAGGGGCTGATACCAGTCAAATCATCGAGAGTCCATCCAATGGCTCAACGATGTTGCTGGAGAACAGTAATCAGATGGGATTCCTGATCAGTTGTGAGTCTGGAGTTGGTAATCACAGGAAACGTCTGATTGGAACCCAAAAGACGTATTTCAAATGGTCGGGAAGAGGCTTGAGTTCCAAAATGGGATTATCAGCAGCAGTGGGTGGTTCAGGGTGTGTGTCAGGAGCTTAATGGATCGATCAGCTAACTGCAACGTCACCTCTGTCGATTTAGTTTAGATTTTTCAAGGTGGTCAAGGAGGGATGTAGGTATTAGGTTTATGGAGGTATCTAGATCAAACAAGGCTCTGTCGAATTGGGTATCACCAATAGGGCATGAAATCAGGGGAGTACCTGGGCTTTTATCCTTAGGTGGGAGTTTACTCAAAATTATAGAGCTGGCTTGCTTTGATAGTATAATTGGACTCCCACTTTTGGTTTGCGGCTTACGCTTGGGTGTACACACATCCTTTAGAAGTCGTGCGTAAGTCGGTACGTGGTGGATTGCATCCATCAATGGGATGTTTATATGGACCTGTTCAAAGAGCTTGACCAGATCCTTCTCAGGAGCCACAGGTTTGGTTATCCTCTTTCCCTTGGTCAAGGCCTTGGGAAATGGAACCTTGGTTGGTTCCTCTATAATAGGTCCAAGTTCTTGATCTGGGATAGGGGTGTCCTAGATAACTATCCTAGGGCTTGGGTTACTACTAGGCTTGGATTGGTTTGGATAAGGTTGGTCTTGAGTTGCTTTACAACTACAGGTTGTTACGGAATTTAGTCCTGCCTGGTTTTGCTTTGGAGTTGGTAAAATAGGTGGCTGCTGTTGAAATCCCACATAAGATGTCAAAGCTTCCATCCCATCAGGTGATGGAACAGAAGGGGCTTGATAAATCATGTGAGCTTGGCCCGGATTTGGGTTCATAACATGCCTCTAAGTCAACACATTATTTGGATTAGGCAGAGGTTGCGAAGGAAGTGTGCCAGGTTGGCGGGAATTTGCCATCTGAGCGAGTTGATTGCGAACCTCTGTGATCTCATCCTTGTACTATTTTTGTATTGTCGCATTCATATTTTGAATGTTAGCCAGAGTCTAAAGGATAAGAGTCATTTGATCTGCTTGGTTTGGCCCAGATTGATAGGTGGGGTTGGGCAGTGGCTGAGGCGGCTGATATGGACGAGGAGCTTGTGGACAGGGTTGATAAGGTGGTCTTTGATTCTGAGTATTTCCCACCCATAGGAAGTTGGGATGATTCCGCCATCCAGGGCAATAGGTATTGGAGAATGGGTCATTCTGGATGGCGTTGAGGTCCTCGCAGATCTGAGGAGCCTCTGGAAAATCAGAGTACGAGGGTTCAGAGTTCCCCCAACTAGAGTAGATCGGATCGGAGGTTCCTCCGAACCTGGAGTCAAACGGGGGTGGATACGGGTCCATCCCTTGAGAAGATTAGTGATAAATGTTCTGCACAGTTTCCCTCATAAGAGGTGGTTGTGCAAATGTGTTCTGCATAGAGGTGGCTCCCTACAGATGTCGAGTCAGCTCGTCCACCTTCTTCTCTATGATAGAGACGTTGTCCAACTGACTGGTCATCAGTTCCAAGTCGACAGATGCGAACAGGCCCTGCGTCTCATGTGCTCCCCTAGGATTCATCAATGTGTGGGCATTCGTTTGGTCGAATAAGCCCATGGAGTCATTATTGATGGAGTTCTCACACATATTCTCGAGAATCTCCCACACCGTGTCTTCATGTTGACCCATTATGTTTTCCTCGCAAATTGCATTGACAAAAAATCGAATGTCTTCACAGAGTCCCTGGTAAAAAGACTAGACTTGTTCCCATTTAGGAACTCCGTGATGGGGGAACTTTCGCATGAGATCCAAGAATTGGTCCCATGCCTCATGAAGAGGTTCTCCAGATTGTTGAGCGAAGTGAGTGATCTGGTGGCACAAGGCATTCGTCCGGTCAACGGGGAAGAACTTTTTCAAAAATTCAAACTGGAGTTCAACCGATGTGTTGATCGGACGCGTCTGAGTTTGATACTGATGAGCTGCCTTGTCCATGAGGGAGAAGGAAAACATCCTCATAAGTAGAATATCCCAGTTTTGAACATCTGACTCAAAGGTCTGGGCCAGATGTTTGAGTTGTTTGATGTGCTGGAATGGATCCTCGGAGTTAAGCCCATGGAATTTTGGGGTAGCATGAATCATGTTGGGCTTGAGTTCAGAATCAGGACCTCCAGCCGGGATTTGGACTCGAGGCTTGATCGCCACCGTAGCAGGATTATAGTGATCTCACATCATCGGACGCTGTGGCAGGTTTACAATGTTCTGGAATAGATCATTCAAGTGCTGGAATTGGTGTTCAAGGTTGTTCTCTTCTTCAATTGGTTGTGCCATGATGGAAGAAGGAGAACTTGGTTCTGATGAATCAGAGGAGAGGTCTATGTGGTGAGGTTGCTGCACAAACATGGGCGTCGAGGCTTAGCCTCAGCGGGAGTGGATTTCTAAAGGAGGTCTTAAGGATGGTCTCAAGGACCTCCTACCAAACATGCACTAAAGGATTAGATGAGATTAGAATGTGCTGGACCCAATCGAGACACCCAAAAAATTTGGATGACTATAAAGGTTCAGGGTGAATGATACCCCTTAGTCAGAAAAGTCATTCACCTGAGAAATACCTGGGTAGCCAGAGAGGGAGAGTTCCATAAAAACCCCTACACGGTAGAGCATCCCCACGAGTTACAGGGTTTCCCCCACCCGAAATCTCTTATCACTGAGACTCTAGGTAGACCAGAATGGGGACCTTGACCTCTTAAGTCTACCACTTTTAATTAAGATCAAAGGTTCTTAGGGTTCCACTTGATCTTTAGATATTTTAAGTGCAAAAAGTAACCTAATTTCAACGTTGGTTGACCCAAGGGGTCAACTTCACCTATTTGTCCTTTGAGATCTTTTAGGTCCTTTCTTTTAGGGTTCAAGTGAACTTAAGAGCTTGATTTTTAGGGTTTCTCTTGGATAAGTCTTTTCAACCAAGGCTTAGGCACACCTCTTTTTGAAAAATTTGCTTCTTGCTTAGAGAAATGTATCTCTAAAAACCCTAGATTGGAATCCTTAAGTTGTCTCTAATTGGTCCAATTTAGTTGCCAAGAAAAGATGCTATCTAGGGCTCAATCAAGAAGGTGCTAGCCCTAGTTACCTTACATGGATGCACAATTCAAGATGTGTTGAAATTAAAATCAGGCAACTTTGGTGGATTAGCTAGGTATGAAACGCAGGTGGCCCTAATTTGATTTCTTTCTTTGTTTTCCATTTTCAGAATTGAGGGGCTTAAGAGAAAGGGCTAATGAGAAATTTACCTGCCCTTGGTGTGGTTGTTGTGCAGCTATCTTCTTTTCCTCCCCTGAAACAATCACAATAGAAGAAATAGATCAAGTTAGTATTGAATCAGAAGTTGCGATCAAGGTTTCTAAATTGGACGAGTCCTCGGCAACGGCACCAAAAAGTTTGGTCGAAAGCAAAATTGGGTTTAAAATGAATGCATCGTAGTATAGCCAAAATCACTTTGAAAACAAATGAAAGTTTCTTACCCAAAAAATATAAATCCGAGGTCGAACACAGGGAGCAAATTGGGATTTAAAAACCAAGAATACAACTTTCAACTTTATAAAATGCAATGACTAACCAAAGTTATGAAGCAAAAATGATATCAATGTATGTAAAAGCTCAAAAATGAAATAAGGATGTTTGATGTAAAAATTAGATGCCTTAAGTGTTCAATGCTACAGTGTAGTGCTTCAATTTCTCTTTAGCTCTCTCTCTCTTTTGCTTTCTTTGTTCTTCTTCTTCTTCCTTCTTCCTTCTCTGATTTCTGTCTTTGGCTTCTTCTTTCTTTCCACTTTTTCCTTCTTTGCTTCTGACTTCAGCCGAGCCTTCTTAGACTTCTACCTATCTTCTTCTTCCTTTGGCTTTCTACTGAGGTTTCCTTCTTCTGCTTCCTCTTCAGCCTTCTTCTTCTCTGTTGCTTCACCCTTAGCTACTGCTGAGGCTTCCTTCTTCCTTTCTTCTTCTTTGTCCCTGAGAGCAAAACCTACCCCCTACCCTCCCCATGAACTCTCCTCTCTTTTCTCTCTTAGGCTCGCTCTCCCAAAGCCTTCTTGGGTATACAGGTCGGGTCAACACGCTCGGGACCAAGCCCACCGGCGTGGGAGAGGTGTGCGCGGGCAGTCAGGTAAAGAACCAGGTCCGTGGAGGCCTGTGTCACGGACAAGGCGTGGGATGAGTGGGACCTCACTCCATGTCAGGAGGTGCTAAGCCCCTGGCACTTTTGCAATTTATACCGCTTCACCCGCTCACAAACTTCTGAGGTGGGACTAAATGTCCCACCTGCTTCTCACACATGCCCATAGCAGGTTACGCTCAATTGCAGAGGCTACAAGGGCTTTGGCTTCCAATTTCTGGCTAGAGTTGTTCACGAAGAGATTCCACGCATCTGGGACCTAGAATCTTGAAGTCTGGAGCCGAAGATGAAGCTTGCAAGCTTCTTCAAGCTCACTCCAATGGTGGTCAAGGCACCTGTTCCTGTCGATAAGAAAACAGCCTCACGGCCTTGTTAAATCTCTCAGAAAGCTTTGCCGTGACACGGCGAAGGTGGCTCGATGGTTGGCGTGGTGCCCGGCAGCCTAGCCTTGAGTGCCTAGGTCGTTCTGTGGTCGTGGAGTTGGGTGTGTTCACAGGAAGTGTGTGGAGGGTGTGGCAGTTAATGGAGAGGGGGAAAATGATCAGTGGGATGTGGCAATGCTTTTAAGGTGGCTGGTGAGGTTGGTGGGTGCCTGGAATGGCTGGAGCACCTCGACGATGGTCTGCCGGAGGTGGAGAAGACGATAGTGATTTGTGGTCGTCGGGGCATGAAAATAGAAATAAATGAAGGGAAAAGAAAGAGTAGAGGGAGAGGACTTATCTGTGAGTGGAGGAGTCAGATGGCTCGTATGTGCCATCGTCGGAGACGAAGACCCAGAGAGAGAGAGACGACAACGACGAAAGGGAGATAGGCACAGGCACAGGTGTGGCGCGATGCGGACGAAGGAGGCGAAGGCAACTCTGCCACTGGTATAGTGGCAAAGCGATGACAAGAGGAGGTAGGAGTCGCTAGAGCTTGCTGGGCTTTTTGGCTGGAGGGGAAGAGAGGAAGTTTGGGGGTATTCTCAGGCCAAAACAAGCGTGCCATGAACGGGAGGATCTGGGGTCCCTTTCATAGTCGCAGGCGGAGGGCCTTGTGCTTGGAAGGCAAGCTTCCAAGCACAGCAACCTCGTCAGACTTGGAAGGTCAGGAAAATACCCAAATCTCTCATGCATTCGCATGAGAGATTGGGTGGAAATCAGAGCTCAAGATTGGGTTCACATGAACGAGAATTCCTCAGAGAATCTCCCTTCAAATTTGAGAAGGATTCTCTGAGGATCAAGGAGATATCCCCCTTGAATCCTCACCGGAGTAGGATTCCTCCGCTGTAATGGCAGAGGGACCTAATTGCAAAGAACGACGAGGAAGTTAGTGGGGTGTCTGCAAGAGTTTTCAAAAGCTAGGGGTCTAAAAGTATTTCTGTTGAACTATTTTGCAAAGTAGGTTAAGGTGAACTCCCCTTAGGTCCAAATTTTGGTATAAACCTAATTTTGACCTAAGGAATCCAATGGTGAAGATGGATTTTAGGTTTGAGCACGTTTGACTGGCATTTTTCATAAAAACCCAATTTAAGGTAAATATTTGACTAAGACCCCTATTTAGGTCAAAATAGGTTCTAAAGGCTAAATTGAAGGTTCTAAACCCTAAAGAATATTTTTCCATGAATTTTAGAGGGTTTAGTTGAATTTTATCCTGACCAGAACCTTGTTAGATTAAGTAGGTCTACTTTAGGGTTACAAGAAGTCATTTAATTCCCAGATTTCACATTAACCCTTTTCTGTTTGAACCAATCCACTTTTTATCTTTTTAAGACCATTTGACCTATGTTTAGCCCCTGAGAAATCCCGTTGTTGCACTGCAATGGTAAAATTGCAGTTTTACCCCTTATTTCTAGTTATTCTTTCAAACTGGTTATTCCTTGAGTTAGGCTCTCCATTTGGTTATGCAGGAGCTTTTGTTCTCTTTTCTAGGTCAAAATGAGCTAGTTAGGGCTCATGATGGTATTCCCATCATTTAAGTAGATGATATCTAAGCCAAATGGATTGTATTTGGTGGCTTATACTCATCTGATGCTATATGTAGTCTAGTACTGCAGACTCTAAATCTCTATACTATCAACCAAGTCACCCTCAAGAGAGGCTAAAAACCATGCTCTCTTTGTGTTCCTTTGCACTCACTTACTCTCTCTTTTCTTTTTCTTCTCTCTTATCTCAGATCACATATCTCACTAGATTTTGCAGATGTACTCAACATTTGGTGGCCTCCCATGGCATTCATACTTTAGTTAAAGTCCTAATAACCCTACAACTAAGTTAGAAGTCCTCAGCCAGTATTCGGGTGATCAGAAATACTGAAAAGTAGGCATGGGCCATATTTGGTGGATCACAATGGGTGTTTTTGTTGACTTAAAGACATCAATATATGATGCAAAATGACACGAAAACAAAGCTACAAACTTGAACTCTTCTTTCTTTCTTTCTTCTCTTTTTTTTTATAACTATCGACATGAAATGATGCAACCTTTATTCATGAGGCATTATTGGGAATGATGATGGTCAAGAGGATATTGTGTGACTTATTTGATGGAAATACCTACTCTTGGCATCAAGAAGGAATGGATAGGACAAGCATATTTCTGACCTTTGACATTACTTTCCTCCTTCAGCCGAGGACTCTTTGAAGGATGAGTGTAACCATCCACCATAGTCATAGTTTTATTAGGACTAAATCTCTGTGTATCTATCTTATTTGGTGACTCTCAGGAATTCACACAATGTATGCACAAAGGAACAGAGAGCGAAAATTTTTCCTAACTGTGAGGTATCATCATCTTATTATCTAGAACTTAAGAATCTTTGCGCTGGACTTAGTGCACCAATAGTCTTTCTACTTTCTTCTCACAAATTTGAGGTGGATCTAATAGAAGATAGCATGCCTACCTCCCTATTCACTGTCCAAGGGTTCAATAGAGTAAAAATTCTTATTGGTTTTCTTCAAATATCCATTACCCAGTCTACGTGCAAGTGAAGTAAATGTACTGGATTCTAAACTTAAGAAAATCTTCAATGACACCTCCTTAACAAAGATGTTTTCCTAGGGTTAACCAATTTAGCTCAAGAAAAAGAGAGATATATTTTTTTTTATGCTAATGCACCTAACCTAAATGCATGAATACTACCTAAAAATGCAAAATGCACCCCCCATGCCTAAATCCTATAATATCCTCATTGTAAAATTAAAATAGGGGGATAAAGGAAGGAAATCACCTGATGAAGGCATTATTCTGGATGTTGGGTTGCCTCCCAACCAACGCTGCATTTTCTGTGGGCAGCTAGACTTATAGGGAACCTATAAGTCCAATTCTAGACAAAAGGAGCTAGGCCCTAAGAATATGTGGGACAGTGCGGGCCTAGAAAATAGGTAGCCGTGGATGTTGGCGAGCTGATGATGTAGCGTGATTCCAAATGTACGCTAGAAGACATGATAGCAAACAATCTCGCAAGCTACCTAGAGAGGTCTAGGGAAAAGAGTAACAGAAGAAGGGACCTCTTATAGCAGAATAAGTGGAGGATAATAAGGGTCCCCCAAAGCAGGAAGGGTTTTAAAAGATATAAACATAATAATTTCAAACCCTTGAATGGCAGGACTGAAAGTATAAGCATCAATCCACACTCACCATTCTACTTGAGAATGTACTGGCCTGATATGCTCCCTAGAAAGAATGTATGTGAGCAGAGACTTGAGGCAAGGATTAGGTAAGGAATCTAAATTTTCTTGAGTGATTGGGTGGTAATTATTAAGTTCAAAGAGGACTTAGTCTGTTTAGGTTTCATTCCCAATAAGAATTCTTCTTCCATATCCTTACATAACTTCATTATTTGATGAATCTCCAACTGCTTGTCTATAATAGATGTGTCATGCACAGAATTCAATATCTCATTAGTAGACTCATGATCAACATGCTTTGATGACAGTTGGGTTTCCTGGGAAGTAGCGATATCAGAATTATCATCAAGTCCATCCCTGGGTTCTTTTTTGTCAATTACATCCTTTTTGAAGACTTTTTGTACTACTTCATAATTTTTAATATCTTTAGGAGGATGATCATTCTCAATGTTATACGAATAGAGAAAGCCTATATCACTCAATTCTTTGTTCTCCTCGGGGCATAAAACATCAACTGATATGTAATGCCCCCAAGAGTCTCTTCTAGGATTTTCACTATTGTGTTCGTCCTCCTCCAATCTCAACTCTATATCTTCCTGATTTTGCAGAGGATGCTTTCCAAAATCAAAAGTAGGAAGGGATTTGGATTTCACCAAATCATTAATATCCTCGAGGGGTAAGTCCTCAAATAACACATAATCCCCTCAAGATTCACTTCAAACTCTAAGTCCGGGTTCCTCTATTGGGTTATCATCCTCCTCTAAAATAGAGTCTTTGTATCCTTAAGACCAAAATTGATCCAATTCATCCTCCCTTCCCTTAGGGTCACCTTCATTGGGCGTATTTAAATCCTCAAAATGCTAAATGGTAGGTGTTGATTCCCTAAGTGGAGGGTTGGGATTAGGCTCACTAAGGGTAGCATGGGGTTCCACCACATGATTAATAGGGGAAGTGGCATGAACAATACAACCTTGACCCAGGTTATCAAGGGTAAGAAAAATACTGTCATCGGGGTCAAGGTCCTTAAAAGGTACCATCTTCCCTTTCTTTTGACTCTAATATAGCTCGAGTGGATAATCGCTAGGATCATTCTCCTCTAGTAGCCGTGTCTCATGGGGAGAGACTAAGTGATAACTACTCAAAATGGGGTCCCTATTGTCATTAGTTTCCTCAAAATTATTTTGATGATCACGATTGTATGGGTAGGGATCAGAATCAATAGTAAGAGAGTAGCTAACCTGTCTAATTTCCTCATTAAATTGTTGACTATTCCTTAACATCTCTCACGTAGACTCCATCATTTCCTTTTTTTGGATTTGCATTTCTATCATGACAGAGGAGAGGATACTGCTATCAGATTGGGGAGGATAGTCAATCTCAGGCTCAAGTTGCCTAGGGGTATCGTTCCAACCTCGATAAGGAAAATCATGAAGGGTGGAGGGTTGGGTGTTTGCAAATTGGAAAATTCCACTCCTAGGCTCTACTCAAATGTGGGAGTTATCGGACTAGTACTCCTAGGATAGGAATAGGATTAATCCCATGAATTGTCATTGTACCCATCAAAGGATGGATATGCTCGGGGCATGGGATCATGATTAAAAGATGGCTAGCATGGGTTCTGATAATCAAGTTGATAGGAGTAAGGGTAATCCATTTCTTTTTAAGCCAAACAGGTTTAACTCCCTTAGGACTTAGAAGAAATCAGAATAAAAATAGAAACTTCCTAGAAAGTTCTACCACTGTCGAAACAAACGCAAATATAGTTGGATCTATTTTTAATAGACTCTAGGTCTTAGAATTAAATATTCAGTTGGTGGCCAAACAAGTTTTGTAAGAATTATGCTTCCTAGGCCGACTTTCATTGGTGCCTACAACCTACTCGCAAGGGATGGAAGTCTTGAATCTAACCCACGCATGAGGAACCGAAGTAACTTGGTGGATAGACTTGTTGATTTCTGACTAACTTCCCTTGTGGTGCAAAGCGGAGAGGTAGAAATTTATCTAGTGACCTTATGTGTGATGTGCACAGTGTATCAGGTGTGCAACACACGTATGCATTTTGAATTTTGAAATCTCGCAAGCAAGATCCTTTTGCACACAATTTCAAGTCACAGATTTTAAGGTCCAACCTCTTAGCAGTCCCAATTTTTTTAAAGTGACCACTGAATTAATTAGATTCAAACACTTTAGTGGTCTTGAATTTAAGTCCAATATAGATGCTTGACAGATATTTGATGCTAAAGAGAAGACGTACCTTACTCCAACTTTCTTCATGCAAGATGTCTGCAATGCAGAAATATAAACTAGATGCTACTCATTCAATCCTAGATGGTCGACCTATAGATATGCAACTTCTATAGGTAGTCTGATTTTTTTTCTTTTCCTTTTTTTTATCACACAATTCAAACAAGCCTAAACAACTGACAACTAGCAAACCACATAAAATAATAGTCCTAGTTATTAAAGAAATGGGACATGCTCCCAAAAATACCCCAAAACAAGGGCCTAATCAATCCAACAAAATTGGGGAACAAACCCCGCAAACCAACCCTAATGAACAAGGGCGAGAAAACAATGAATAAAAAATTTGAGTCTAAAAATTATTCTAACACCTAATTAAATGGAAGGAGGATAGGAGAAGTCGTCCTCAATGAAACTCTAGGTTTCTCGATCTCCCAAGTGCTCATCTCCTCTCTAGGTGGAATCAAGACCCACCAAAATGCTTCTTGTACGGCTCTCCTTGTTCCACGTGATACACCTCACACCCAAATCAAGATAATAGATCAATATATATAGCATCAATAACAAATCAATGTGAATAGAAAAAGTGTGCAAATTTATTAGGCCCATTGCCTCCCTGGCAACGGTGCCATTTGATGGAGAGAATTTTGCTTATTTATGGAGATGATAGCAATAAAATTATTCGTCGTTGTATTTTATGTGGTGGAAAATCTCTCAATCAAAATTAATTTATATCTAGCCACATGTGTCAAGTAATATCCACAGGGAGACACAGACCCAATAAACTTAGGAAGGTTACTTAACCAGTTCACTATATCCAAAATTTCCTACTTTGAAGGTTGGAATATTCATTCATAGAAAGAAAACAACAACAGACAATTAGATAAGTTCGGAAGAGCATCTATGCAAATTTCCTTAAATAAAATAATCCCTTAAATATTTGAATAGTTAATGGCAATGGAATAGGATGTAAATTTTAATGGCCATATTCCTATAGCAAAACAGGGGATTGAACACACACGCTTGCTTTCAAGTGGAGGGCTACCGGCAATGAGGAGCTTGGCTAGAGAGGGCGAGCTGCAACAAGTGGAGCACGCTGGTGGTTGTAGCATAGCTTTAGAAGGCTGGGGGCGACCACTCGACGACGGTGATGGCAGGCAGCGACGGGTTCTGGTGGCGGCGATGCGTAAAGCCTAACGTCGAGGGGGAAGTTTGTGATGTAAGCTGCTGCACTGGCTACTCTCGAGGAGGGTGAGGCAGCTGATCAAGTGGAGTCGACTGTTATGCTCTCAGGGACAGTGGCAGAAGTGGGGGTCGCCGGCGGCAGCCGTAGTGAAGGAGGCATTGGCATGGTGGTCACAATGTGCGCATGGTGGGGGTTGTAATTACCTGGTTGGAGGGGGTGAGATATGCTTGACGTAATATAAAGTGTGGAATTAAAATAGATGATTAGCCCATAGTTGTGGGCTATTTAAGTATTTAAGTGCCTACACATTAGGTTAATTCTAACATTTATTTAGTATAAATTAGGATGTAAATAGATTAATTCATAGTTTTAATTTAATTACATAATCCATGCATTGCATTCATATTTTAAGTGCATTTAGAATTAGCTTGGAATGACATTTATCTAATTCGATAACCAATTAGGTACATTATTTTTATTAACGTAAAAGTTGAGGGTCTGTATATAAAAGACCCTAATATTTTAATATTATTTTCTTTATTCTTCTTCTTGCAGGAACGGATGGCTGCCGCTCCAACGCCGAACGGCCGCAGTGAAGAACCCATTCAAGGGAGAGCGGATGTGGTGGATCTGGTTGGGCGGATGATTTCAAATGTGTGCAGGCCACTACAAAAGGAGGAGGGAGGCAGCCGAGCTCGGGAGGCCTCCACCACCGACCCACCACTGTGCAGAGAGGCCTTCTCTCTTCCACTCCATACTGCCGGCCTCTACTGTGGCGGCGAGTCTCCACCACTGTGGGCATGTGGTGTGACAGGCCACACCGCCATTCCGAGCTCAGCCGCATCACCGTGAGCACCTTAGCATGCATCTCCCTCGCCGTCGTCACCAACCACCACCGCTGCAACAACCATCAACCACCCTTTCAGTGACTTAAGACGTCCGGGAAATTTCTCGGACGTCTGAAACTACCCGCTCACCTCCAACAGCCCACGCCATCCTCAGCCTGCAGCACTCTCTGATAAACGCCAGTTTATCATCATTCTTATGCATTAAAACAAACCTAGCTCTTAGGATTTTACTCCGCAAACAGGGTTTTGGGCTGCATTTAGGCATAAAATAGGTTAGGCATGCATTGCATTTTTTATTGTCTTTTTAATATGTTTTTGTGAGTGTTAGGGATGTACAGATATATAGATCCCTAAAACCCTAGCACTCAAGAAGGAAAATGGTGAAGGAGAAGCCCAGACTAGCTGGAACTCAGCCTAATCCAGCTAACCTCAGCTTGATCCAGCTCACCTCAGCTTGATCTAGCTCACCGCAGCTGGAACCTAGCTTACTTGAACTAGGGTTAGCTCATCCTAGCTCCATTCAGCTAATCTCAGCTGGATGGCAGCTCAAGAGAGTTCACCTTAGCTCACCCTAGCTCAAGTCAGCTCAGATCCAGCTCAACTTAGCTGAGTCTAGCTCATCTCAGCTCCCACTAGTCCACAGGGAGCTCTAGCTAGCTTAGCTAAGTTGATAGGAGTTCACCCCAGCTCAGATCCAGCTACATCCAGCTCCACTCAGCTCCAGCCAGCTGAAGAAGAATTCATCCCAGCTCAAGAAGCTCAAGTCCAGCTCCCGGGGACTCAGCTTAGCTCAACTCAGTTGAGCTAAGCTACCTTAGCTGCCTCAACCAGCTTGATTCTCCCCGGGCGCACCAGACCTAGCTCACCTCAGCTTACTTTGGTAGAAGCTAGCTCACTTTAGCTTGGCTTAGCAACTAGCAAAGAACTAGCAAGCTAAGCTAGCTAGAGTAGCCCCATGCCAGCCTCTTCAGCAGCAGCCAGCTCCAGCTCCAGCTCCAGACTTCTCCTCCTCAGCTCCTCCCTCCAAACCCTAGCTCCAACACCTTCTCCTCTACTCCTCCATTAGCTAAGCTAGCTTAGCTTAGCTAACAACCAGCTCCTTGGCCATCCACCACCTTCAAAGTCAACCCTAGCTAGCTTCACCAACTTAAGCCTACTTAAGCTAGCTACTCTACTCAAGTTGGCGCCACCTCCTAGCCATCCCTTCACCCCATTATCTCCATGAAAAGACACCTTACGTTGGTGCCAAAAACTACCCCTAACCACCTCTATATTGGCGCCAACTTTCATCCCTTAATCCACCCTACACCTACCCACATAAGCCATCCTAGCCATCCACCTAACCCCCCTTCTAGAATCCTTCTTGGTGCCAACTTAGACCCTCTTCTAGAAGCCATTTTGGCGCCAATATCAAGGGGTGTCAACCCCCATAACTACCCCCTTGGTGCCTCTTAAGGTGGCGCCAAACACCCTTGGCCATTGGATCCTTAACCACCTCCATCATTCCATCTTGGCCCTCCATTTCAAGGGACACCTTAGCCCCCTTCCTATTCTATAAAAACCCACCACCTACCACCATTTGGGGGCATCCTCCCTTAGTGTATTTTTCTACCTACATCCACCTATACCTACGCCCAAGGAGAAGTAGAGAAGGAGATTAAAGGGGCACACCACCAGCCCTTTTGGTGCCTTCTTCTCCCCACTCTCTTCAACTTGGGCCACGCCAAGGAGGAGGACTCTTCCACTTCAAGGAGGACTGCCAGGCAAGGGAGAAGGACCTAGGGTGGACGTCCACCCTTGGAGAGAAGCTTAGGGCACGACCCCTTAGGGCTTGCCTTGGAGGACATCACCTTGGCGGAGCACTGCAAGGAAGGAGTTGAAGGACTCTTTTCAAGGTTGGGAGCCACCAACCTTGGAGCAAGAAGCCCTCTTCTTCACCATCTATCTAGAGGATTTGTGTTTTCTTTTCTTATTTGCATTTTTCTAGTAGTACAAGCTTTCCTCTACTAGGCCTTTTGTCAAACACTTTATCAATTATCTAGTTGCCTTCTTTGCATTTCTTATTTGCATTTCTATTAGCTTATTTTCAGCATTCTTCACTCCCTCTCCCTAATTATTCTAGGCCTCCACTTGCCTAGAGTGAGCTTAGGGAGAGGCTCTACTTACCACATAGAAGTAGTATTTAAATTGAAGTGTAAATCACTTTTTCCGCCATCAGTTCGCATGTTGCCTTAGCTTAAAAACAAAAAGAAATGATATATTGAAAAAAATAACAAAAAGAAAGTTGAGATTTATTCCGAGCAAGAGAATCAATTTTGCAACCTTATTGCCTCCTTGGACGACCCTAGATACTCCCCTATCTAGGAATATAAATTTAAGAGCGAAAGCGGATTTACGCGTTACAACGACGTATTTTAACAAACCGCATATTTTCGTTATCACTCTCCAACCGCACCCGCTCTCCACGTGCCTACAGCTCACGCCATCTCCACGCGCTCACCGGCTGCAGCGCCCTCTTCCCCGCGCCTGCAGACCCGTCCAACCGCACCTGCAGAACTTCACCCGCACCCGCTCCCGCACCTGCAGACTAGCGCACACCTTCGCCCACGCGCCCGCCACCAACAGCAGCCACCCGCGCACGGCTGCAGAACTCCAACCGCCCTTCCCCACGCCTACAGACAAGAGCCATTCACCTTCGCCCGCGCGCCCGCCAACAGCAGCAGCCACCCCCGCACCTGCAGACCAGCACAACCGCGCACGCCTCCGCCCGCGCCTGCAGAGCCGCCAGCAGCAGCGCGTGACAGTTCTCACGCCAACAGGCCGCGCACGCTCACCGGCTGCAGCACCTCTGCCGGAGCTCGTCCGGCCACCTCCGACTGCCGCGCGACTCGCCGCCACCACCGATTCGAAGCCCTTGGTCCAAAGGACTTCCTCCGAGCTTCCCATGCCTAGCCATCCACTCCTCGTCGTGCAAGGCAAAGGGGAAAAATTCTCCAGTTTTGCTACTGTAAATTGTCAATTAGAAATTACATTTTATGCCACTGTCACTTTTTAATCATATTTTATTAATTCTGCATTGCGGAAAATATACTCTAGTTTCTCAGAATTGCTATTTCAGCATTGTTTCTTGCTTAAACCTTAATCTAAAGGCAATTTTGGCTTGATTCTTGTCCAAACTAACTACGAACAAACGTTTTTAACTTGTGCGAATTTTAATTCGTCATTGCATCCCTGTGGATTCGACCCGCTCCTCTGCGAGTGGTTATTTTTTTCTTAAATATTGATTAGTCGATTTTTCCACCACATTAAACTGCAAACGAATTTAAAGCGAAAGATTGACTAGTCAAATGGCGCCGTTGCCGGGGAGGCAACAGACGTAATAATTTCCCTTGATTTTATTTTGATTATTTGTCAATTGCATAGAGATTTGACCATTTATTATTTTCTTTTCTGTGCGAGAAAATTTGTGCAAGAATCAGCCAGTGTGAGAGGCGACCCTTGACATCGCCAGATGAGAAGTGGACAAGCAATTTTTAAACGGAGGAGAAGGACGAGGACACGACAGACACCATTGTATTTAGTCGCTAGTTTAATTAGACTAGAATTAAGACTGTAGACTTAATTTTTCATTGCAGATAGTTTGAAACCCTTGTTCTGGGGCATATTTTGAGGGGTCTATTCCTCGATTTTGTTTTGGGCCCGTGTTGGGTAATTTTTGGGAGTCTGTTCGCTTTTCTTTAGATTTAGGTTTTTTTTATTACTTTTATTTGCTTATGCATAAGTAGTTCTAAAAAATAGAAAATAAAAAAAAAGATGAGCTGCCTCCCCTAGGACGAACCATTTAGGTCTGTATGAGCAGCATCTAGATTTACTTCTCTGCATTACGTGCATTCTTGCATCGTAGATAGCTGGAGGCAAGGTACGCATTCTCTTACTTTGCATCCTATTTTTGATCACTCATTGCATTTGGGATTTAAAGCGAAGACCACCTAATCTGTACTGAATAAATCTAACAAGTGGTCATATTTTTTTTAGAAAAAGGACTAATTAAAGGAAGGACATTTTAAAAACCAAGGATTTGATTTTCCAACTTGGCATGCGATTCAAAGTTCAAAATCTTTTACGGTGTATGCACACTTATTTCACTTGCACCACGGCACGCTTCTAGACACTCCTTAGGTTTGGAAATACTAGGACAAGCGCCCTCCTTTCGTTGGATTCTGAAGTGTTCGGAACTTGAGATCAAAGGTTTTGCAAGTCCAAAGAGGGGGATACCCTGTCATGGATTTTTGGGGGTAGTTGAGAAGCACCGCGAAAGCACAGCTTCAAAGGAAGGCTTAGGCCTACTTGCATCCCTCGATCTTCCGTCTTTAGATTTACTTGACAATTTGAGATTTAGGGAAGAATACCTAAGTTCCAACTAGGTCTTCTTAGGCGAGCCGTAGGTTGACAATAGGCGCGTAATTGATTGGGCAACTTGTTTTGTCACCTACAATTCGAACTAAAGTCAAAAGCCTAAATATGTAAAGACCCAACAAGTCCATTTGAATTGTGTTTGTAGTGCATGCTTGGTAGGCGTTCTCTTAGGAGACAACTTGTATTTGATCCTGAACCTGAAAGAATCCTAAGAAAAGACCTCCCAAGGGTAGAAATGGCCGGTCAAAGGAGCCTTAAGGAATATTTCATCCCAACCAATCAAGCTGGCCCAGCACTACATAGACCTGGAGGGGACAATCCATATGAGATCAAAAGTAGTACCTGCTACCCTCCTTTTATGGTACTACTAGGGAAGACCCTTACAGGCATATCAAGGAATTCACCGAGGTCTGTTCCACGGTGAAGCTGCAGGGCATTACTGATGATGCTCAAATGCGGACCCTTTTTCCCTTCTCCCTAAAGGACAAAGCCAAGTATTGGTATCACACCCTTGATAATATAAATACTTGGGATGCCCTGAAGAAGGAGTTTTTGAGGAAGTACTTCCCCATGAGCAAAACAAATCACTTTAGGAGGGAAATTATGAGTTTTGTTCAAAAGGATGCGGAAGCATTCCATGATGCGTGGGAGTACTTTAACGATTTGCTGAGACTTTGCCCACATCACCAGGTGCCTAAATGGCAACTGGTTGAAAGGTTCTACACCGGACTTAATGATTCGCATAGGCAAACTGTAGATGGTGCCTGTGCAGGAACCTTTCTATCTAAGACTGAGGATGAAGCTTGGAACTTATTTGATACTTTGAGTGAGAATTATATTCACTTGAATTCTGCCTACATGGATAGAAAGCCCACTCTCATGCAAAGAAAGTTGGAGGCGAATGAAGCAAGGGACACCCAGAATTTAGCCTATCAAATTCAATTATTAAATTAAAACATGGAAAGGCTTATGTTGAACCCGAGTTCATTCGTACCTAACACCTCCACATCCCAAGCTTCTGAATGCATAATTTGTCAAGGCAATACACACGCCACTGTGGATTGCCACTTGGCCTCCCAATTCCCTGAGCTTGTACAAGCGGATTTGAATGCCGCTCAAGGGTTCCGTCCAAGACCTCGTAATGATCCTTTCTCCAACACTTATAATGAGGGATGGAGGAACCACCCAAACTTTTCATGGAGACAAGGAAATGTCTCAAATTCAGGGAATTACAAACCACAATCCTTTCAAAATCATCAAATGAACCAACCTCAGACCTTTGCCTAACCTAAAACCTTTGAGATGGATGAATTGAAGGCGATGTTGAAAACTATGCAAGAAAGTCAAAGTGCCATCATCCAATCTCATGACAAGGCTATACATGAGATGAAATCACAAATTGGACACCTTGTTGAGGCCGTTAGACAAAGGGTGACTGGGAAGTTTCCCAGTGCTGCTGAGGAAAATCCTAAAGGAAAAGGGATTGCCTTTAGGGAGCATGCTCAGGCAGTGACTATTCTGAGGAGTGGGAAAGAAATTTCCAAACCCGATGCTCCTATAGTCTCACCCCCTAAAAAACTATCCACCCCGACTGAAGAAGATTTGCCCAAATCTTCTCCACTTGAAATCACCTCACCGGAAGAAGTTGCCCCCATTCCACCCCTTACTCGACATGACAACCCTTCCACCCAGAGATCGAGAGTGCCTTTTCTAGAGCGCTTATCCACCTCTGGGAAGACTTCTGCTGGCTCATCTGGAGCCAAAGATAAGACGGATGAGATTATGGAAACTTTCAAGAAAGTGCAGATTAACCTACCTTTGCTTGAAGCTATCAGGCAGATTCCGTCTTATGCCCGCTTCTTAAAGGACCTTACTGTGGAACTCAATGACCAAGGTGAACAAGTTGTCACTAGACCCTCAACTGGATGGAGGGTCTGTATTGATTACCGCAAGCTGAACACCACTACCCAGAAGGATCTCTTTCCTTTGCCTTTTATTGATCAAATTCTTGAAAAATTGGCAGGGAATAAGTATTATTGCTTTCTCGATGGATATTCTAGGTACAATCAGGTGGCAGTCCTTCCTGATGACCAGGAAAAGACGACATTCACGAGTCCTTACGGTACTTTTGCATTCAGGTGTATGCCATTTGGATTATGTAATGCCCCTGCAACTTTCCAGCGGTGTATGATGTCTATCCTTTCGGACATGATTGACGAGTGTGTCGAAGTATTTATGGATGACTTCTCCATTTATGGCTCATCTTTCGACCAGTGTCTCCTGCACCTGGAGAATTCGTTGAAACGATGTAAGGAGACTGGTTTAGTCCTCAGCTGGGAGAAAGTCACTTCATGGTACAGAAAGGAATTGTACTCGGGCATGTTGTATTCGAGCAAGGTTTAGAAGTAGATAAAGCCAATATTGATTCTATTTCCAAACTTCCGTTGCCTACGAATGTCAAACAGATTAGATCCATTCTAGGCCATGCTGCCTTTTACAGGCGCTTTATTAAAAATTTTAGTAAGATTTCTAGGCCACTTTGTGGCTTATTGGCGAAGGAATCTTCCTTCAATTTTGATTCAAAGTGTGCTGAGGCCTTTCAAACTCTAAAGGAGGCCTTGATCTCTCCGCCTGTTCTCCAAGCTCCTGATTGGACACTCCCATTTGAGCTTATGTGTGACGCTTCGGATTATGCAGTGGGAGCAGTCCTTGGACAAATGGTTGAGGGAAGACCTCATGTGTTGCATTATGCAAGCAAGACTTTAACTGAACCTCAGCAAAACTACACCGTCATTGAAAAAGAATTACTTGCTGTAGTTTTTGCTCTGGAGAAGTTTAGGTCTTATTTACTTGGGCCTAAGGTGGTTATTTTTACTGATCATGCAGCAGTGAGACATCTCATTGCTAAGAAAGATTCTAAGCCACGTCTGATTAGGGGGATCTTACTCCTCCAAGAATTTGGCTTGGAAATATGTGAAAAGAAAGGAGTAGAAAATGTTGTGGCTGACCACCTATCTCACCTTCCTCTTAATGACTCTCTTTCTGAAGACATTCGCAAGACATTTCCCGATGAAACTCTGATGGCGGTAACACCAACTTTACCTTGGTATGCAGACATTGTAAATTACTTGGTCACTGGACAAACTCCCGGCTCTTGGGATGAGCAGAAAAGAAAGAGATTCATTTCTCAAGAAAGATATTTTCATTGGGAAGAGCCAGAATTATTTAGAATTGGACAAGACCAAGTATTGAGACGTTGTGTGCCTGAGGAGGAACAACAAAGTGTGCTAAGTTTTTGCCATGAACTTCATTGTGGAGGACACTTTGGTGCTAAGAAAACTGCTTTTAAGGTTCTCCAGTCCGATTTTTGGTGGCCTTCCTTATTTAAGGAATCTCATAATTTTGTTAAGGCCTGTATTAAATGTCAACGGACTGGAACGATTTGGAAGGAAAATGAAATGCCTCAACATTCTATTCAATCTGTTGAAATTTTTGATGTGTGGGGAATTGACTTTATGGGCCCCTTCCCGTCATCCCATGGTTTTGAATATATCTTGGTGGCAGTTGATTATGTCTCTAAATGGATAAAGGCCATTCCTACGTGCACAAATGACCACTCTGTGGTTTTGAAATTTGTGAAGGCCAATATCATATCCCGTTTCGGCTGCCCCAAGACTATTATAAGTGATGGGGGACCTCATTTCCGAAACCACCACTTCAATCGGTTAATTAAGAGTTTGGGAGTGACTCACAAGGTTGCTACCCCTTACCACCCTCAGACAAGTTGCCAGGTTGAAGTATCAAATAGGGAGATAAAAAATATTTTGGAAAAGACCGTTAGACCTGATAGGAAAGATTGGTCCCAAAATCTCGATGATGCTTTGTGGGATTATCGAACGGCCTATAAGACCCCTTTGGGTACTTCTCCCTTTCGGATTGTGTATGGAAAAGCGTGCCATTTACCTGTTGAGTTGGAACATAAAGCACTTTGGGCTATTCGAAGTGTTAACATGGATTTAGAGAAGGCAGGTAAGGCACGATTTCTAGAATTAAGTGAGCTTGAGGAGCTGAGGAATGATGCTTATGACACCTCTCAAGCTTATAAAGAAAGAACTAAGGTCTTGCATGACAAGTTTATTCTTCGAAAGACCTTTGAACCCAACCAACAAGTCTGGCTTTTCAATTTCAGACTTAAGCATTTTCCTGGGAAGTTAAAATCTCATTGGGATGGGCCTTACATAATCACCAAAGTATTCCCCCATGGAGCTGTGGAGATCAAAAGTCCTTCCTCTTCAGCAACTCCCTTTATCGTCAACGGTCAACGGTTAAAACCCTACATAACTTTAGACGGCCATCTGGTTGACGAAGTCACTCTTGAGGAGCCTTAGGTCCTACCATTCTCTGCCTCAGGTAATATCTTCCTTTAGCTATTTTTGTTTTCAATGAGGACATTGTTTGAACTAGGCATGGGGGAGAGGACCTGAGGCATTTTTTTTATAGCATATATATAAAAAAAAAGAAAAAAGAGAAAAAGATAGAAAGTGAAAAAAAAAAAAAAGTTTTGAGCTTAACTGGCTAAGTCCTGCATTCTTAAGCAAATCACAATTCTAGCATAGACTAAGTTAATTCTAGGGTCAAACTTTAGAAACTAAATGAGTTGCTAGCGTTAGACCTTTAGGGTCCTTTGTGGACTTAAAAACTTAAGTAGGAGTTAAGTTGCGGACCATTCCTCAAGAGGTTGAGGAAGGGAAGCTAGGGTTTGAGTTAGAAGGTGGGGTAGTACCTGGAGTCTTATTCTACCTTTTGGTTTACTGGTCCTTGTAACCCAAGCATCCAAATTTCACACACTTGGTCTGGTAATCAACTTAATTTCTATCTTTCTGAAAAGAGATTTGGTTCTCTTAGTTTTGACTTAAGAGAGGCATGAAAACACATTTTGATTGGAAGAGTTCCCGCCGCAGGAGAGGTACAATATATGCTCACCTTGAGGATGCGATGATAACATATTACCTCCTCGGTGGTTGTCTCTTAGGATATCCATCCTACTGGGGGCATGTAAGCTCATTGCGCGATTCAGGTACCATGGGCGGCCCTATCTCGAAGTGCCGATTGCCATAGGCCTGAATTCGCTTAAGAAATCCATGGGCGATACTATCCCAAAGTGTCGATTGCCAGGAGTTCTTGGGGTCGTTATGGGTGGTGCTATCTCGAAGCATCGAAAGCCAGGCACCCTTCGAGGTATGGTAATGGGGACAATGAATCCGACACAGACCGTATTGATAGCTGATCTGAGGTTAGACTTAGAAGAATAAAAAAAAAAAAGTATATATATATATATAAAAAAAAAATCCTTTAACTCAAATAACTCAGACCAATACACAAGCACGGATGCTTTAATCTCAGGGATCAATAAACTTTAGGGTAGAGTCAGAAATCAGGGAACTTGTGCCTGCAACTTGTCTTTAGCCTACCTAGTCTGTAACTTAGCAACTACTTAGGAACCTTGGGTCTAGAGCCTGAACTTAATATGCTTCTGAAGGAAGACTAAGTGAGTTGACTAGTCTACTTGGAGTACTAGATTTTACTTAATTTTGCTAGGGACTAGCAAAAACTAGGCATGGGGGTATTTGATTAGCCCATATTTGTGGGCTATTTAAGTGCCTACACATTAGGTTAATTCTAACATTTATTTAGTATAAATTAGGATGTAAATAGATTAATTCATAGTTTTAATTTAATTACATAATCCATGCATTGCATTCATATTATAAGTGCATTTAGAATTAGCTTAGAATGACATTTATCTAATTAGATAACCAATTAGGTACATTGTTTTTATTAACATAAAAGTTGAGGGTTTGTATATAAATGATCCAAATATTTTAACATTATTTTCTTTATTCTTCTTCTTGCAGGAACGGATGGCTGCCGCTCCAACACCGAACGGCCACAGCGAAGAACCCATTCAAGGGAGAGCGGATGTGGTGGATCTGGTCGGGCGGATGATTTCAAATGTGTGCAGGCCACTACAAAAGGAGAATGGAGGCAGCCGAGCTCGGGAGGCCTCCAACACCGACCCACCACTGTGCAGAGAGACCTTCTCTCTTCCACTCCATACTGCCAGCCTCTACTGTAGCGGCGAGTCTCCACCACCGTGGGCGTGTGGTGTGACAGGCCACACCGCCATCCGGAGCTCGCCCGCATCACCGTGAGCACCTTAGCGTGCATCTCCCTCGCCGTCGTCACCAACCACCACCGCCGCAACAACCATCAACCACCCTTTCAGTAACTTCAGACGTCCGGGAAATTTCCCGGACGTCTGAACCAACCCGCTCACCTCCAACAGCCCATGCCTTCCTCAGCCTGTTGCACTCTCCAACCGCACACGCTCTCCACGCGCCTGCAGCTCACGCCATCTCCAAGCACTCACCAACTGCAGTGCCCTCTTCCCCGCACCTGCAGACCCGTCCAACTGTGCCTGCAGAACTTCACCCGCACCCGCTCCCGCGCCTGCAGACAAGCGCACACCTTCGCCCACGTGCCTGCCACCAGCAGCAGCCACCCGCGCACGGCTGCAGAACTCCAACCGCCCTTCCCTGCGCCTGCAGACAATCGCCATTCACCTTCGCCTGCGCGCCCGCCAGCAGCCGCAGCCACCCCCGCACCTGCAGACCAGCACAACCGCGCACGCCTCCGCCCGCGCCTGCAGCACCCTCCGACCGCACCTGCAGAGCCGCCAGCAGCAGCGCGCGGCAGTTCTCATGCCACAGGCCACGCACATTCATCGGCTGCAGCACCTCCGCCGGAGCTCGTCCGGCCACCTCCGGCCGCCGCGCGACTCACCGCCACCACCGATTCGAAGCCCTTGGTCCAAGGGACTTCCTCCGAGCTTCCCACGTCTAGCCATCCACTCCTCGTCGCGCAAGGCAAAGGGGAAAAATTCCCCTGTTTTGCTACAGTAAGCCGTCAATTAGAAATTACATTTTATGCCATTATCACTTTTTAATCGTATTTGATTGATTTTGCATTGTGGAAAATATACTCTAGTTTCTCAAAATTGCTATTTCAGCATTGTTTCTTGCTTAAACCTTAATCTGAAGGCAATTTTGGCTTGATTCTTGTCCAAGCTAACTACGAACAAACGTTTTTAACTTGTGTGAATTTTAATACGTCATTGCCTCCCTGTGGATTCGACCCGCTCCTCTGCGAGTGGTTATTTTTTTATTAAATATTGATTAGTCGATTTTTCCAACACATTAAACTGCAAACGACTTTAAAGCGAAAGATCGACTAGTCAATAAACAATCTCAAAAAATAAGCAATCACAAAATAGGCACAAGTATTTTTAGGTGGAAACCCAAACCGGGTGAAAACCACCACCTAACCCTCTCGAGTTAGGATTTCCCGATCGACCTAGTCGATCAAATCCACTAAACCCAGTCACTTGAATGAGGGTGATGGAACCTCAATTACAACCATACTACTTAGACTGAGGGTAGTGTTCCTCAAAACCCCTTCTCTTCACAAGAAGGAATTTGTCTCACAAAGGAGACGGGAATTCGCAAAGCAAATACCCAACCAAAGACAATAAAATGTACAACAATCCTATAGAGCCTCAAATATTTAATCCTAGCTTCTATAGGAGTTAGGAAAGTTCCCTTTGGTGGAAGTGCATCGATGTGAGGACGCGAGTGCATGAACCACGCTTTGGCACAACAGCGCTCTCATAACGTCGGTGGGAGAGAGGGTGCACAGCAAGACGAAGCTCTTAGGTGAGAAGAGAGTGCTTGTAGAGCTAGAGCTTCCTCTCTTTGATATTTTACTTCTTTTTAACACAAGTGAGTGGAAATATTCTAGCAAGGGTGTGTCTTGGGTGTATCTTACAAGCCAAGGGGTCCTCCTCTATTTATAGAGGGCCTAGGAAGGCTTTGGAAGGCCTTGGAAGGCTTCCATAGCCGTTGGGTGCAAAGCCAAAGAGAATCAGGCCATAATCAGAATTAATCAGGATTCTGACAGGGTAATCAGACATCTGGTCCTGGCATCAGACGTCTAGAAAACCCGTTTAAGATGTCAGATTCTAGGTGGGTTTCCTTTTTGATTTGAATCAGACCTAAACAGGGTTCTAGTGTATTTCCATCAGACGACACACAGGATGTCTGGCACTAGGTTTGGACGTCTGGAAACCTATTGTTCTATGGAAATGGATTCCCAAGGAAATACAACAGCTAGAAAATCTCTGAAGGAAGATTTTGGGTCAGCCGAGGCAAAATGGTCATGTATCAGATGTTTGGGGTCCTCTACGGACGTCCGATACGAGGCTAACGGTCATTTCCTCAATGTTTACTAAGGCAGCCAACATTCCACTAATTAGACGTCAGGCAAAGGCATCAGACGTCTGCTAAGACGTCTCGACTAAGGCCTGGAGGGTGATTCTAACGAACAGAACCTACTAAGTCTAGCCTAGATTATTTGGACATCTGATAAAACAGTCAGATGTCTTAAAAGTCAATATCAGACGTATGATTTTGAGATTGGATGTCTGATAAGGCTATCTGAGCCCTATTTTGGTTTTCTAAGTTCTTTACAGAAAACCTAAGTATTCTAGGGTAGTGCAGGTGTTCCTAGGACTACTTTAAGGGTTCTTTGAGGCTCTTTAACATAAAATCTATGTCAAAAATAAAGAGCAAAATAAAGAAACAAAATTACATAGAATAAGATAAAATGAAATCTATCCTAATCTTCATCTCCTTCCTTCTTCAAGCTTTCGCTCCTTGCGAAGCTCCTCCGCCTTTGTCCAGCTCCTCCAATCTGCCATGGATGCGAGCTTGAACTCCGTCTAAACACTTGTCTCTATTTGCAATTTGACCTGAAAACTAGAACTCAAATGCAAATGTTAAAAGACACATGTTTTGTTATCATCAAAATAAACGATCATGGTGCTAACAATCTCCCCCTTTTTGATGATGACAAAACCAAAAATAATAATGCATAAAATCCTCCCCCGTTTTGACATTATCAAAAAGGTTTTTATCAACTTTAAATTTTCTATAGCTCCCACTTATGACATGCTCTTCTATAATTGGGTTGAATTTCCTTTTAGCAAAAATAATGTCCTCCCATTTTTTTGTAACAACAAGATAGCTATTATTTTTCTCCTCCTTCCTAAAGGAAATATAGCTAACTAAACAAGATCTCCCCCTTAATGATTGACAAATAGCTCATAATATTAATTCCCCCTATCTATATGCTAATGATAAAAAGATAGGGTTAAGGGTTACCTCACCTACCATGGCCATTAGAATGGCCCAAATGGAGGTGGTGGATGCCATATCGGATGGGGCTCCCATCCGTAGCTTGGAGGCCCGAGCATCAGCATCGGTCTCCAATCTGGCGAACGACGTGCGGCAGGTTATTCGATTGACAGTCTTCTCATTTTCCTCCTTGGTCGACTCCTTGGACCTCCCAACTCGAGTTGACCATTCTTGAGCTTGTAGGTCCAATCCTTTACGTTGATATCTTCTTTGAAACCTACAAAACAAGATTCTAATTCTTTCTTCGGTATCCAAGTGACCTTGGATCTGGATATATTAGCAGGTTTCCTTGACAGAGATCCTTTCTCAATCTTAGGGCTATGCAAGTTTTCTACTTTGTTGATTAATTTGTTAGAATTTTCCCTAAGATATGAGATTTATTTTTCTATAATATGCATCTTAGTCTTTAAATCAGAAATTTCTAATTTTAGACTAACATTTTCCTCAATCAATTTAGTATTTTCATTGATTAAATCTTTATTTTCTAATAATAAGCCATTATCCTTAGAACTAGCTCCTAGATCCTTGAGTTTTATTTCTAATCATTCATTTTCACTTTTAAGAAAACTAAGATTCCTTTTAATATTTTTATTTTCTACCTTAAGTGATTTACTATGCTCAAATAATTTATTGAAAGCATCTTGTAAATCAGGATTTACCTCATTATCGTTGTTGTCGCTGTTGCTATCACTTCCCATGGCCATGAAGCCCATGCAGGCAATTTCTTCCTCGAGGTTCTACTCTTCTTCTTCCTCTGAGCTCGTGTCATCCCAAGTTGCTCAGAACACCTTCTTCTTAGACGTCTTCTCCTTTTCCTTCTTCTTCTCTTTCTTGAGAAGAGGGCATTCTGGTCGTAGATGCCCTTCCTCATTGTAGTGGTAGCAACGTCTCGGGCTTTCCTTCTTCTCCTTTTCTTTCTTTGATTCCCTACAAAACATTGAAAATTTCTTAAGTAAAATTTTAAAGTCTTCGTCGTCAGAACTTACCTCGCTATCTGACACAGCTTTGAAGGTGAGAGTCTTCTTAAGCTTTGGTTCTGGTGTGTCCTTCTTTTGCTTTAGTTTCGTCTCATAGGCCATTAGGTTGCCTAGGAGATCCTCTATATTGAGCTCCTCTACTTCGTTTTCCTCCTCGATTGCGGTGACCTTCTGCTCCCATTCTAGTCCAAGGGAACGGAGTAGCTTTCCTTGAAGCTCCCCCTTGATGAAGGTCTTACCTAAAGCTTTTAAATTATTTACAATGAGAGTAAACCTAGTGTTCATCTCACTTACAGATTCGCTGGACTTCATTGAAAAAGATTCAAATTCTTGAGAAAGTAAATTTATTTTAGAAGTCTTTACCTTTGAGGTACCTTCGTGAGTTACCTCGAGTGTGTGCCAGATCTCGTATGCGGTAGCACATTGCGAGATTCTGTTGAACTCCTTCGGGCTGAGCGTGCAATACAACGCGTTCATCATTTTTGCGTTGAGCGAGAGTTCCTGGATCTGCTGTTGCGAGTATCCTGTGGCGGGTCTTTCTGGGATGCCGAAGGGGGTCTCACAATGGTCCCATATTGTGAAGTCATTGGCTTGAAGCCATGTCTTCATCCGCTGCTTCCAGTACAGGTAATTGCTCCTGCAAAGAACAGCAGTTGGGTCGTAGATTGCCCCTCAGAAATCCTACTTACGGAATTGCTTCCCTCCATGATCTTCTTGCTTGGTTGTTACGCCGAAACAGCAAGAACCTGCTCTGATACCAATTGTAATTACCTAGTTGGAGGGGGTGAGATATGCGTGACGTAATATAAAGTGCAGAATTAAAATAGACAATCTCAAAAAATAAGCAATCACAAAATAGGCACAAGTATTTTTAGGCGGAAACCCAAATCGGGTGAAAACTACCACCTAACCCTCTCGAGTTAGGATTTCCCGATTGACCTAAACGAGGATGACTGAACCTCAATTACAACCACACTACTTAGACCGAGGGTAGTGTTCCTCAAAATTCCTTCTCTTCACAAGAAGGAATTTGTCTCGCGAAGGAGATGGGAATTCGCAAAGTGAATACCCAACCAAAGACAATAAAATGTACAACAATCCTATAGAGCCTCAAATATTTAATCCTAACATCTATAGGAGTTAGGAAACTTCCCTTCGGTGGAAGTGCGTCGATGTGAGGACACGGCTGCGTGAACCACGCTTTGGCACAACAGTGCTCTCGTAACGTCGGCGGGAGATCTAGTGCATGATTGCACCGCAAAAATACACTTGCAATTGTGCCATCTTGTGCTATTTCCTAGCATTACTAGTGCATATTAGGTATCCCTAGTCGCATTTGTAAAAATACATGCATGCGTGCATCTAATTGAGAGGGGAGGAGAGTGAAATAAATGGCCTTGCAATTAACATTTTTCCTCAAGTGCATCTTTGCAAAATTCACCATCTTTTTATTTTTTATTTTACTTGATTTTGAAATCTTCCCCGCGGCTACAAAGCTTGGACCTTCCTCCTCGTGCCATGCTCTGCAACACCTCTCCTTGCCAGCCGCATTCAGCCTCTCCCTACCAAGCCATGTAAGCCATGCACAGCCAGGGCATGGCTGTGCATGCTTTCTCCTTCTATAAAAAGAGGGTAGCTTCTTCCTTTGCAAAGAGCCTAGTCCTCCACGCCAGAAACCCAACACACAGTAGCTTCTTCTCCTTCCAGGCCACCGTCCCCTCCCCTCTCCCTCCATACTGAGTGGTCGATTATTCGCTTTAAAGTCATTTGCAGCTTAATGTGGTGGAAAAATCGACTAATCAATATTCAAAAAGAAATAACCACTTGCAGAGGAGCGGGTTGTATCCACAGGGAAGCAATGATGTATTAAAATTCACACCAGTTAAAACGTTTGTTCGTAGTCAGTTTGGACAAGAATCAAGCCAAAATTGCCTTCAGATTAAGGTTTAAGCAAGAAACAATGCTAAAATAGCAATTCTGAGAAACTAAAGGATATTTTCCGCAATGCAGAATCAATAAAATATGATTAAAAAGTGACAATGGTAGAAAATGTAATTTTTAATTGGCAGGTTACTGTAGCAAAATAGGGGATTTTTTCCCCTTTGTCTTGCGTGACGAGGAGTGGATGGCCAGGCATGGGAAGCTCGGAGGAAGTCCCTTGGACAGAGGGCTTCGAAGAGGTGGTGGCGGCATGTTGTGCGGGGGTCGGAGGCGGCCGGACGAGCTCCGGCAGAGGTGGCTGTAGCCGGTGTTGCAGCTGCTTTAGCGTGAGCGCGTGCGGCCTGTTGGCGGTGAGGACTGCCTCTCGCTGCTGGCGGTTCTGCAGGTGGCTTCAGGCGGGTGCGCAAGCTGTTGTGCGTGGAGAGCGGGTGCTGTTGACGGTTCTGCAGGCATGGGAGGAGGGCGCTGCAGGCTAGTGGGCGCGGTTGGAGGTTCAGTAGGTGCGGGTACGGTTGCGATTGGAGTTCTGCAGGTACGGTTGCGGTTGCAGGCGCGGGAGCGATTGCGGTTGGAATTCTGCAGGCTGAGCTGGTGCAGGTGCATGGTTGGAGGTGAGTGGGTGCACAGCCTCTTGGCAGAGGGTGCAGGAGTAGTTGGTGGTGAGCGGGTGGCTCTGCGGGCTCGGGAAGAGGGCGCTGCAGGCTGAGCGGGTGCGGGTGCAGTTGGAGGGGGCGTGCGTGGAAGGTGGAGTGGGCAGATGTGGTTTTGCGGGTGCAGGTGGACTTCAGACGGGTACGCAGGCGGGTGGTCGCAGGTGAGCGGGTAGCTTCAGACGTCCGGGAAATTTCCCGGACGTCTTAAGTGAATGAGAAGGTGATTGCAGTGACGATGGTTGCGGCAGTGGTGGTTGGTGACGACGGCTAGGGAGATGCACGCTAAGGTGCTCTCGGTAATGCGGGCGAGCTCTGGATGGCGGTGTGGCCTGTCACACCACACGCCCACGGTGGTGGAGACTCGCCGCCACAGTTGAGGCCGGCAGTATGGAATGGAAGAGAGGAAATCTCTCTACAAAGTGGTGGGTCGGTGGTGGAGGCCTCTCGAGCTCGGCTGCCTCCCTCCCTTTGCAGTGTCCTGCACAAATTTGAAATCAACTGCCCGACCAGATCTAACACATCCGCTCCTCCTTGAATGGGTTCTTCACTGTGGCAGCTGGTGGCGTTGGAGCGGCAGCCAGCCGTTCCTGCAAGAAGAGGAATAAAGAAAATAATGTTAAAATATTAGGGTCATTTATATACAGACCCTCAACTTCTATGTTAATGAAAATAATGTACCTAATTGGTTATCTAATTGGATGAATGTCATTCTAAGATAATTCTAAATGCACTTAAAATATGAATGCAATGCATGGATTATGTAATTAAACTAAAACTATGAATTAATCTATTTACATCCTAATTTATGCTAAATAAATGTTAGAATTAACCTAATGTGTAGGCACTTAAATACTTAAATAGCCCACAACTATGGGCTAATCAAATACCCCCATGCCTAGTTTTTGCTAGTCCTTAGCAAAATTAAGCTAAACCTAGCACTCCAAGTAGACTAGTCAACTCACTTAGTCATCCTTCAGAAGCATATTAAGTTCAGACTCTAGACCCAAGGTTCCTAAGTAGTTGCTAAGTTACAAACTAGGTCGGCTAAAGACGAGTTGCAGGCACAAGTTTCCTGATTTCTGACTCTACCCTAAAGTTTATTGATCCCTGAGATTAAAGCATCCGTACCTGTGCATTGGTCTGAGTTATTTGAGTTAAAGGATCTTTTTTTTTTTTTTAATATACATTTTTTTTTTTTTGATTCTTCTAAGTCTAACCTCAGATCAGCTATCAACATGGTCTGTGTCGGATTCATTATCCCCATTACCATACCTCGAATGGTGCCTGGCTTTCGATGCTTCGAGATGGCACCGCCCATAACGACGCCAAGAACTCCTGGCAATCGACACTTTGAGATAGTATCGCCCATGGATTTCTCAAGCGAATTCAGGCCTTTGGCAATCGGCACTTCGAGATAGGGCCGCCCATGGTACCTGAACCGCGCAATGCGCTTACATGCCCCCAGTAGGATGGATATCCTAAGAGACAAGCGTCGAGGAGGTAATATGTTATCATTACATCCTCAAGGTGAGTATATACTCCACCTCTCCTGCGGTGGGAACTCTTCCAATCAAAATGTGTTTTCAAGCCTCTCCTAAGTCAAAACTAAGAGAACCAAATCTCTTTTCAGAAAGATAGAAATTAAGTTAATTACCAGACCATGTGTGTGAAATTTGGATGCTTGGGTTACAAGGACCCGTAAACCAAAAGGTAGAATAAGACTCCAGGTACTACCCCACCTTTTAACTCAAACCCTAGCTTCCCTTCCTCAACCTCTTGAGGAATGGTCCGCTACTTAACTCCTACTTAAGTTTTTAAGTCCACAAAGGACCTAAAGGTCTAAAGCTAGTAGCTCATTTAGCTTCTAAAGTTTGACCCTAGAATCAATTTAGTCTACCCTAGAGTTCTGATTTGCTTAAGAATGCAGGACTTAGCCAGTTAAGCTCAAAACTTTTTTTTTTTTCATTTTCTCTCTTTTTCTCTTTTTTCTTTTTTTTTATATATATGCTATAAACAAAATGCCTCAGGTCCTCTCCCCCATGCCTGGTTCAAACAATGTCCTCATTGAAAACAAGAAAAAGCTAAAGGAAGATATTACCTGAGGCGGAGAATGGTAGGAGCTAAGGCTCCTCAAGAGTGACTTCGTTAACCAGATCCCCGTCTAAGGTTATATACGGTTTTAACCGTTGACCGTTGACGATAAAGGATGTTGCTGAAGAGGAAGGATTTTTTATCTCCACAGCTCCATGCGGAAATACTTTGGTGATTATGTAAGGCCCATCCCAACGAGATTTTAACTTCCCAGGAAAAAGCTTAAGTCTAGAATTGAAAAGCCAGACTTGTTGGTTGGGCTCAAAGGTCTTTCAAAGAATAAACTTATCATGCAAGACCTTAGTTCTTTCTTTATAAGCTTGAGAGGTGTCATAAGCATCATTCCTCAGCTCCTCAAGCTCACTTAATTCTAGAAATCGTGCCTTACCTGCCTTCTCTAAATCGATGTTAACACTTCGAATAGCCCAAATTGCTTTATGTTCCAACTCAACAGGTAAATGGCATGCTTTTCCATACACAATCCGAAAGGGAGAAGTACCCAAAGGGGTCTTATAGGTCGTTCGATAAGCCCACAAAGCATCATCGAGCTTTTGGGACCAATCTTTCCTATCAGGTCTAACGGTCTTTTCCAAGATATTTTCATCTCCCTATTTGATACTTCAACCTAGCCACTTGTCTGAGGGTGGTACGGGGTAGCAACCTTGTGAGTCACTCCCAAACACTTAATTAACCGATTGAAGTGGTGGTTTCAGAAATGAGGTCCCCCATCACTTATAATAGTCTTGGGGCAGCCGAAACGGGATATGATATTGGCCTTGACAAATTTCAAAACCACAGAGTGGTCATTTGTGCGCATTGGAATGGCCTCTATCCATTTAGAGACATAATCAACTGCCACCAAGATATATTCAAAACCATGGGACGACGGGAAGGGGCCCATAAAGTCAATTCCCCACACATCAAAAATTTCAATAGGTTGAATAGGATGTTGAGGCATTTCATTCTTCTTCCCAATCGTTCCAGTCCGTTGACATCTAATACAGGCCTTAACAAAATTATGAGAATCCTTAAATAACGAAGGCCACCAAAAATCGGACTGGAGAACCTTAAAAGCAGTTTTCTTAGCACCAAAGTGTCCACAATGAAGTTCATGGCAAAAACTCAGCACACTTTGTTGTTCCTCTTCAGGCACACAACGTCTCAATACTTGATCTTGTCCAATTCTAAATAATTCTGGCTCTTCCCAATGAAAATATCTTGCTTGAGAAATGAATCTCTTTCTTTTCTGCTCATCCCAAGAGCCAGGAGTTTGTCTAGTGACCAAGTAATTTACAATGTCTGCATACCAAGGTAAAGTTGGTGTTACCGCCATCAGAGTTTCATCGGGAAATGTCTCGTGAATGTCTTCAGAAATAGAGTCATTAAGAGGAAGGCGAGACAGGTGGTCAGCCACAACATTTTCTACTCCTTTCTTCACGTATTTCCAAGTCAAATTCTTGAAGGAGTAAGATCCACCTAATCAGACATGGCTTAGAATCTTTCTTAGCAATGGATGTTTCACTGCTGCATGATCAGTAAAAATAACCACCTTAGACCCAAGTAAATAAGACCTAAACTTCTCCAGAGCAAAAACTACAGCAAGTAATTCTTTTTCAGCGACGGTGTAGTTTTGCTGAGGTTCGGTTAAAGTCTTGCTTGCATAATGCAGCACATGAGGTCTTCCCTCAACCCTTTGTCCAAGGACTACTCCCACTGCATAATCCGAAGCATCACACATAAGCTCAAATGGGAGTGTCCAATCAGGAGCTTGGAGAACAGGCGCAGAGATCAAGGCCTCCTTTAGAGTTTGAAAGGCCTCGGCACACTTTGAATGAAAACTGAAGGAAGACTCCTTCGCCAACAAGTCACAAAGTGGCCTAGAAATCTTACTAAAATTTTTAATAAAGCGCCTGTAAAAGCCAGCATGGCCCAGAAAGGATCTAATCTGTTTAACATTCGTAGGCAATGGAAGTTTGGAAATAGAATCAATCTTGGCTTTATCTACTTCCAAACCTTGCTCGGATACAACATGCCCAAGTACAATTCCTTTCTGTACCATGAAGTGACTTTTCTCCCAGCTGAGGACTAAACCAGTCTCCTTACATCGTTTCAACACATTCTCCAAGTGCAGGAGACACTGGTCGAAAGACGAGCCATAAATAGAGAAGTCATCCATAAATACTTCGACACACTTGTCAATCATGTCCGAAAAGATAGACATCATACACCGCTGGAAAGTTGCAGGGGCATTACATAATCCAAACGGCATACGTGTGAATGCAAAAGTACCGTAAGGACTCGTGAATGTCCTCTTTTCCTAGTCATCAGGAAAGACTGCCACCTGATTGTACCCAGAATATCCATCGAGAAAGCAATAATACTTATTCCCTGCCAATTTTTTGAGAATTTGATCAATAAAAGGCAAAGGAAAGTGATCCTTCTGGGTAGCGGTGTTTAGCTTGCTATAATCAATACAGACCCTCCATCCAGTTGAGGGTCTAGTGACAACTTGTTCACCTTGGTCGTTGAGTTCCACAGTAAAGCCTGTCTTTTTTGGCACCACATGAATGGGACTGACCCATTTACTATCAGCAATGGGATATATGATCCCAGCGTCCAACCACTTCAGGATCTCCTTTTTTACAACCTCCCTCATATTAGGGTTCAGACGTCTCTGCATGTCCCTAAAAGGCTTGATGGAATCATCAGTATAAATGTGGTGCATGCAGAGTGTAGAGTCTATACCCTTAATGTCAACAATGCTCCAAGCAATAGCTTCCTTGTGCCCAGACAGGCATTCAATCAAGGCTCCCTCCTGTGCCTCAGACAGCACAGCCGAAATGATAATGGGGAGCGTATCATTAGCACCTAGGAAAACATACTTGAGAGTGTCAGGGAGGGGTTTCAACTCAAGGTTGGGGGCTTGTATGGTTGAGGGTTTCATAATAGATGTCCCCATCTCAGGTAGCAAATCTACCTTCGGCGGAAATGATGGGGGAAGAGACTCAGCAGAAACTCCTAGCAATTCCTCTAGTTCTAGTATATCCCCTTCACATTCCTCCAAGAGATGGGAATGCTCATTTAGCATGACATGCTGAAGGGGGTCATCACATAACATTGCAGGAGTTGCCTCTTCAATCAGGTTATCTATCACCTCAACTTGAGAACAATCCTCAAGTCCAGCTTGTTTGTAAGCATCAAACACATTAAGCCAGATTTTCCTATTCCCAATGCCCATTTTCAATGCCCCAGTATTGCAATTAATTGAAGCATGGGAAGTTGCAAGGAAGGGGCAGCCCAAAATGATGGAGGGTTAAGTTGGCTTATTGGTAGGGTCAGCATCCAAAACTAAGAAGTCAACGGGAAAGAAGAAATCCTCCACTCTTACGAGGACATCTTCCAAAATTCCCCGTGGTGTCTTAAGTGATCGATCAGCAACTTGAAGGATTACAGGGCTAGGCTTCAAATTGCCTACCCTAAGTTGTTCATACACGTAGCTCGGAAGGATGTTCACCCCCGCACCCAGATCAAGTAGAGCCTCATCAATTTGTAAGTCACCGATAACCACAGAGATGTATGGGGCTCCTGGGTCCTTAAGTTTTGGGGGTGTGCCATGTTGAACAATTGAGCTAACAGAATCAGGCAGGACAACTTTTGATTGGACCTGTTTTCTAGATTGCTGCTTTTTCGTGCAAAGGTCCTTTAAGAAGTGGGCATAAGAATGAATCTGCCTGATAGCTTCAAGCAAAGGCAGGTTAATCTGTACTTGCTTGAAGGTTTCCATAATCTCATCTGTCTTATCTTTGGCTCCTGATGAACCAGTAGAAGTCTGCCCAGAGGTGGATAAGCACTCTGGAAAAGGCACTCTTGATCTCTGGGTGGAAGGGTTGTCATATCGAGTAAGGGGTGGAACGGGGGCATCTTCTTCCGGTGAGGTGATTTCAAGCGGAGAAGATTTGGGCAAATCTTCTCCGGTGGGGGTGAAAGTCGGGGTGGATGGTTTTTTAGGGGGTGAGACTATAGGAGCATCGGGTTTGGAAATTTCTTTCCCACTCCTCAGAATAGTCACCGCCTGAGCATGCTTCCTAAAGACAATCCCTTTTCCTTTAGGATTTTCCTCAGTAGCACTGGGAAACTTCCCAGTCTCCCTCTGTCTAACGGCCTCAACAAGGTGTCCAATTTGTGATTTCATCTCATGTATAGCCTTGTCATGAGATTGGATGATGGCACTCTGACTTTCTTGCATAGTTTTCAACATCGCCTTCAATTCATCCATCTCAGAGGTTTTAGGTTGGGCAAAGGTCTGAGGTTGGTCCATTTGATGGTTTTGAAAGGATTGTGGTTTGTAATTCCCTGAATTTGAGACATTTCCTTGTCTCCATGAAAAGTTTGGGTGGTTCCTCCATCCCTCATTATAAGTGTTGTAGAAAGGATCATTACGAGGTCTTGGACGGAACCCTTGAGAGGCATTCAAATCCGCTTGTACAAGCTCAGGGAATTGGGAGGCCAAGTGGCAATCCAAAGTGGCCTGTGTATTGCCTTGACAAGTTATGCATTCGGAAGCTTGGGATGTGGAGGTGTTAGGTACGAATGAACTCGGGTTCGACATAAGCCTTTCCATGTTTTGATTCAATAATTGAATTTGATAGGCTAAATTCTGGGTGTCCCTTGCTTCATTCGCCTCCAACTTTCTTTGCATGAGAGTGGGCTTTCTATCCATGTAGGCAGAATTCAAGTGAATAGAATTCTCACTCAAAGTATCAAATAAGTTCCAAGCTTCATCCTCAATCTTAGATAGAAAGGTTCCTGCACAGGCACCATCCACAGTTTGCCTATGTGAATCATTAAGTTTGGTGTAGAACCTTTCAACCAGTTGCCATTTAGGCACCTGGTGATGTGGGCAAAGTCTCAACAAATCGTTAAAGTGCTCCCACGCATCATGGAATTCTTCCCCATCCTTTTGAATAAAACTCATAATTTCCCTCCTAAAGTGATTTGTTTTGCTCATGGGGAAGTACTTCTTCAAAAACTCCTTCTTCAGGTCATCCCAAGTATTTATATTATCAAGGGTGTGATACCAATACTTGGCTTTGTCCTTTAGGGAGAAGGGAAAGAGGGTCCACATTTGAGTGTCATCAATAACGCCCTGCAGCTTCACCGTGGAACAGACCTCGGTGAATTCCTCAATATGCCTATAAGGGTCTTCCCTAGTTGTACCATAAAATGAGGGTAGCAAGGATATGGTACTACTTTTGATCTCATACGGATTGTCCCCTCCAGGTCTACGTAGTGCTGGGCCAGCTTGATTGGTTGGGATGAAATATTCCTTAAGGCTCCTTTGACCGGTCATTTCTACCCTTGGAAGGTCCCTTCTTAGGATTCTTTCAGGTTCAGGATCAAATACAAGTTGTCTCCTAAGAGAACGCCTACCAAGCATGCACTACAAACACAATTCAAAAGGACTTGTTTGGCCTTTACAGATTTAGGCTTTTGACTTTAGTTCAAATTGTAGGTGACAAAACAAGTTGCCCAATCAATTACGCACCTATTGTCAACCTTCGAAATGCCTAGAAAGACCTAGTTGGAACTTAGGTATTCTTCCCTAAATCTCAAATTGTCAAGTAAATCTAAAGACGGAAGATCGAGGGATGCAAGTAGGCCTAAGCCTTCCTTTGAAGCTGTGCTTTCGCGGTGCTTCTCAACTACCCCTAAAAATCTGTGACAGGGTATCCCCCTCTTTGGATTTACAAAACCTTTGATCTCAAGTTCCGAACACTTCAGAATCCAACGATAGGAGGGTTCTTGTCCTAGTCATTTCAAGACTGAGGAGTGTCTAAATGAGTGCTGTGGTGCAATAGATATAAGTGTGCATTCACCGCAAAATGATTTTGAATTTTGAATCGCACGCCACGTTTTACAATCAAGTCCTTGATTTCTAGATGTCCCTCCTTTAATTAGTCCTTTTTTTGAATATATGTGACCACTTGTTAGATCGCTTCAAGACAAACTTTGTGGTCTTTGAATTAAATCCCAAATGCAATGCGTGATCAAGAATAGGATGCAAAGTAATAGAATGCGTACCTTGCCTCCAGCGATCTACGATGCAAGAATGCACACATTGCAGAGAAGTAAATCTAGAGGCTGCTCATACAGACCTAAATGGTTCGTCCTAAGGCAGGCAGCTCATTTTTTTTTAGAACTACTTATGCACAAGCAAATAAAAGTAATCAATAAACTAAAAACCTAAATCTAAAGAAAAGGGAACAAGCTCCCAAAAATTACCCAACACGAGCCCAAAACAAAATCGGGGAACAAACCCCTCAAAATATGCCCCAGAACAAGGGTTTCAAACTAACTGCAATGTAAAATTAAATCTAAAGTCTTAATTCTAGTATAATTAAACTAGCAACTAAATAAAATGGTGTCCATCTCGTCCTCCACCTTCTCCTCCGTTTAAAAATTGCTCGTCCAATTCTCCTCTGACGACGTCAAGGGTCGCCTTCTCACAGTGGCTGATTCTTGCACAAATTTTCTCGCACAGAAAAGAAAAAAATAAATGGTCAAATCAGTGTGCAATTGACAAATAATCAAAATAAAATCAGGAGAAATTATTGCGTCAGTTGCCTCCCTGGCAACGGTGCCATTTGACTGGTCGATTGTTCGCTTTAAAGTTGTTTGCAGTTTAATGTGGTGGAAAAATCGACTAATCAATATTTAAAAAGAAATAATCACTCGTAGAGGAGCAGGTCGTATCCACAAGGAGGCAATGACATATTAAAATTCGCACCAGTTAAAAACGTTTGTTCATAGTCAGTTTGGACAAGAATCAAGCCAAAATTGCCATCAGATTAAGGTTTAAGCAAGAAACAATGCTGAAATAGCAATTCTGAGAAACTAGAGGATATTTTACGCAATGTAGAATCAATAAAATATGATTAAAAAGTGACAATGGTAGAAAATGTAATTTTTAATTGGCAGGTTACTGTAGCAAAACAAGGGATTTTTTCCCCTTTGTCTTGCACGACGAGGAGTGGATGACCGGGCGTGGGAAGCTCGGAGGAAGTCCCTTGGACCGAGGGCTTCGAAGCGGTGGTGGCGGCGTGTCGTGCGGCGGCCGGAGGCAGCCGGACGAGCTCCGGCAGAGGTGGCTGCAGCCGGTGTCGCAGCTGCTTTGGCGTGAGCACGTGCGGCCTGTTGGCGGTGAGGACTGCCATGCACTGCTGGCAGTTCTGCAGGCACGGGAGAAGGGGGCTGCAGGTGGCTTCAGGTGGGTGCGCAAGTTGTTGCGTGTCGAGAGTGGGTGCTGCTGGCGGTTCTGCAGGCGCGGGAGGAGGGCACTGCAGGCTGGTGGGCGTGGTTGGAGGTTCGACAGGCGCGGGTGCGGTTAGAGTTCTGCAGGCACGGTTGCGGTTGTAGGCGCGGGAGCGATTGCGGTTGGAATTCTGCAGCCTGAGCGGGTGCGGGTGCGGGTGCGTGGTTGGAGGTGAGCGGGTGCACAGCCTCTTAGCAGAGGGTGCGGGAGCAACTGGAGGTGAGCGGGTGGATCTGCAGGCGCGGGAAGAGGGCGCTACAGGCTGAGCGGGTGCGGGTGCGGTTGGAGGGGGCATGCGCGGAAGGTGGAGTGGGCAGATGTGGTTTTGAGGGTGCAGGTGGACTTCAGACAGGTACGTAGGCGGGTGGTCGCAGGTGTGCGGGTAGCATCAGACGTTCGGGAAATTTCCCGGACGTCTTAAGTGAATGAGAAGGTGATTGCAGTGACGGTGGTTGCGGCGGTGGTGGTTGATGACGACGGCTAGGGAGATGCACGCTAAGGTGCTCATGGTAATGCAGGCGAGCTCCGGATGGCGGTGTGGACTGTCACACCACACGCCCACGGTGGTGGAGACTCGCTGCCACAGTTGAGGCTGGCAGTATGGAATGGAAGAGAGGAAATATCTCTGCACAATGGTGGGTCCGTGGTGAAGGCCTCCCAAGCTCGGCTGCCTCCCTCCTCCTTTTGTAGTGTCCTGCACAAATTTGAAATCAGTTGCCCGACCAGATCCAACACGTCCACTCCTCCTTGAATGGGTTCTTCACTGTGGCAGCTGGTGGCATTGGAGCGGCAGCCAGCCGTTCCTACAAGAAGAATAATAAAGAAAATAATGTTAAAATATTAGGGTCATTTATATATAGACCCTCAACTTCTATGTTAATGAAAACAATGTACCTAATTGGTTATCTAATTAGATGAATGTCATTCTAAGCTAATTCTAAATGCACTTAAAATATGAATGCAATGCATGGATTATGTAATTAAACTAAAACTATGAATTAATCTATTTACATCCTAATTTTTGCTAAATAAATGTTAGAATTAACCTAATGTGTAGGCACTTAAATACTTAAATAGCCCACAACTATGGGCTAGTCACATATGCAGGCCCTCCTCCTCTGAGGAGACACCCTGTGGACAGGAGCACCTCACGGTGGTGCACAACCACCACCGTGAGTCCACCACCACCCAGCTCATCAAAGAGCCGGTGGGTGTGGTGGCACTTCCCTTGTTTCTTCATTTGAAGCACCTTCAGCCATTACCACAAAGCTTCAAAGCTTTGAAGCTCAACCGGCCACCGCATGCCTTGCAGTAGTTGGTCGAGCTCCACAGCAGCAGCGTACACAGGCCACCGCGCACGCCTGCAGGCACCCTTGCCTCCTTCTCCGCACGCCCTGCCGCGAACATCTCCACGCCCACAACTAACCGGCATAACGATTCCCCGCGCGCGCCAGCGCACGCGCACCAGCCGCAAGCCGCCTGCACTCACAGCACCGGGCGTACCCGGTTGCACGGCTCGGCCATGCACTGTAGCAACTGTTCACGCCAATCTGCAGAACACTGTGGCTACAGTGCAATGGCCGGTAAGTTTCTCACTTAACCGGTCACTCGATGGGCCGCAATCGGCCAGTGCCCGCACCCGCGTCACACACCGAGTCCGCTCTAGCGCCCACCCGCGCGTCTACATGCGGTCCTCTGCCAGCGCCCGCTCCCTTCGCTCACTCCCTTCGCCCGCGTGCCTCTGCATGTGCCCGCTATAGCCCTTCGCACAGCGCGATGCGCTGAGGTCCTCTCCGCGCCCATCGCCCTCCAGCGTGCACCTCTTTGTGCACATACGCACCTGCACGTGAGCGTGAAGCCACCAGATGTCGGCCCTAAGCGTGCAGACGACTTAAACCCTCCATCCTCTTCGCTCCACCAGCCTCTCTCTCGCTCTCTCTCCCACTCTCCCTCTCTCTCTCTCTCACAACACTCTCTCACTCTGCACACACACACACTCACACTCTCACACACACACTCTCACTTATATAGTATTATATACATATATATATATGCGTATACATATATATATTGATATATATACATATATATATACTTATATATATATATATATATATATATATATATATATCTATATACTTATATATATACATATATATATATACACATATATACTTACATATATACATATATTTATATACATATATATATATATATACATATATCTATATATATATATTATTACCTATATAACTAAGCATAACTATAGATACATACATATATATGTATATATATATATATATATATATATATATATATATATACACACCTACTTATACATATATATATATATATATACATATATCTATATACATATATTACTATATATATATATACATACATGTATATACATCTATATAGTTATATATACATACATATACATATATATATATACGTATATCTATCTATACATATATTTATATCTTTATATATATATACATATATACCTATATATTTATAACCAGATATACATATAGATATATTTACATATATACATATATATATATATTCACATTACTTACCATATGTTGTATCGCGGGAATATCAGCACCAGTTGCTGATATTCCCCGATACACATGTACAAAAAGCGTGGTCACACACATCTTCCACCATCCATCCTACACTCCACGCAGCAGCTCGTCTTATTGGTTGCATCTTTCTAGACGACGACCGACTCGACACCGTGCTACACTCCATCTCCGCCTCCACCCCCACCCCTTTATACATATATATATACATATATATACTATATTTACTTTATTTCTGCTTCTCTTTCCTGCCAATAAAAAGATAAAAGAAATATATAAAAGAGAAAAGATAATCCTTGACTTGCAGGTAATCCGTCTTGCGAATAGCAAGACCCATTTTGGAACCCTGATTTGGCTCAAAGCCAAGAACCTAATTTTGAGGGTGTGCCTCAAGGACCAAGATTATCAGAAAAAAATCTTAAATAGAAAAATACCAAAAACACAATAAATGAACAGAAGAGATTCATTGTAGGAAAGGCATAGAAACTTGACTTGTAACCCCACTTCCGTGAGTTTGACCCTGAGCCTAAAAGTGACCAAGATAAAATCAAGTAGGCCAGGTTAAAAAATATTTTGTAAGGAGATGGTTATGCTCGATTTAGGTTAACCACTATAGACACTTCAATGATAAAATTACAATATTAACACACCTATCTGGGCCCAACCAACAGTGCACAGTAGGACGAAGCTCTTAGGTGAGAAGAGAGTGCTTGCAGAGCTAGAGCTTCTTCTATTTGATCTTCTACTTCTTTTTGACACAAGTGAGTGGAAATATTCTAGCAAGGGTGTGTCTTGGGTGTATCTTACAAGATAAGGGGTCCTCCTCTATTTATAGAGGGCCTAGGAAGGCTTTGGAAGGCCTTATAGCCGTTGGGTGCAAAGCCAAAGAGAATCAGGCCATAGTAAGAATTAATCATGATTCTGACTATGTCATCAAACGTCTGGTCCAGGCATCAGATGTCTAGAAAACCCATTTAAGACGTCTGCGAACTAAGTCAGATGTCTGATTCTAGGTGGGTTTCCTTCCTGATTTGAATTAGACCTAAACAGGGTTCCAGTGTATGTCCATCAGACGACACACAGGACGTCTGGCACTAGGTTTGAACGTTTAGAAACCTATTATTCTACGGAAATGGATTCCCAAGGAAATACAACGACTAGAAAATTTCTGAAGGAAGATTTTGGGTCAACAGAGGCAAAACAATCATGTATCAGACGTCTGGGGTCCTCTACGGACGTCTAATACGAGGCTAGTAGTCATTTCCTCAACGTTTACTAAGGCAGCCAACGTTCCACTAATTGGACATCTGGAAAAGGCATCAGACGTCTGGACTAAGGCTTGGATGACTGATTCTAACAGACAGAACCTACTAAGTCCAGCCTAGATTATTTGGACGTCTGATAAAACAGTCAGACGTCTTAAAAGTCAATATCAAACGTCTGATTTTCAAATTGGATGTCTGATAAGGCTGTCTGAACCCTATTTTGGCTTTCTAAGTTCTTTACAGAAAACCTAAGTATTCTAGGGTAGTGCAGGTGTTCCTAGGACTATTCTAAGGGTTCTTTGATTCTCTTTAACATAAAATTTAAGAAAAAAATAAAGAGCAAAACAAAGAAACAAAATTACATAGAATATGATAAAATGAAATCTATCCTATTCTTCATCTCCTTCCTTCTTCAAGCATTCGCTCCTCGCGAAGCTCCTCAACCTTTGTCCAGCTCCTCCAATCCACCATGGTTGCGAGCTCGAACTCCGTCTAAACACTTGTCTCTATTTGCAATTTGACCTGAAAACTAGAACTCAAATGCAAATGTTAAAAGACACGTGTTTTGTTATCATCAAAATAAATGATCGTAGTACTCTAGCACCAACAGGGGTTGATAAGGAAGAGGCTGGTGGGTTGCGTGGAGAGCCTCGATGGAGTTGACGTAGAAAATGGGTGGGCGAAGATGGTGGATTGGGGCCGTTATGGGAATGGTGATGTTGGGTTCACCGTTTGGGAGAAGGTTAGCAGTGGTGTTGAGTTGGTGATGCTGGTAGTGGTGGAGGTGTGCACGCTGTCACCATGCACGCCACAAAGTCGATGAAGATAAGCTGCATGGTTGAAGGGAACGGTGGACAACGTCTATACCACACTATACGCCATGGCCATTGTGTATGCCCTCGAGTCCACGATGAGGAACAAGGAAGAAGATGAACGTGCCCCTCCGGAGGGGAAGAAGGAAGCGATGGCTAGATCCCACAGCCATAGGTCTTACCCCACTTTAGATTCACAACCTCCACTTCTCCCTTCGAAAATGTGTAACTGCTTGATTTGAATGCTAGCAGAGGGAGAATCGGTAACGAGTAATTATCGGCATACCCCTCATTCAAGTGCTAATCACATTCATGCCTAGTTACATTTCTTTCTACCTGCACATATCAAATAAGAAGCATAAAATTATATATTAGAATGCAAAGCAGACACAAAAATATTCGTAAGCTAAGCTTAATTAATACTTTGCTTAATCCATTAAACCACAAGGAAACGTACTCCCTATATACTTAAGCCAAATAATTGTCCAATAAATTGGACTTATCAGTAGCCACCCAACATAAGAAAGATCTTATCTCTTTGATCTTTCTTATCAAAAGATCAAAAGAGATAAGATCTTTTGATACCAGCATAGCCCTCCCATCTATAACAAATGACCAACAACCATCTTGAAGCACCCCCTCCCTCCATCTCTCTTCTTTCAGTTTCTTCCTTACTCCATAGCTCCATTGCCATCCACATTCAGACCTTGGTGACCGGCCGCCCTCTACCTCCTACCACCATCCAAGGCCACCAAGGGATACTCCTTGGTGCCTTATTTCTAGCAGCTTAGCCATAGAACAATCTTCTCATTAGTTTCTCTATTTTTCTAGTAATATTAGTTCTAGTTCTAGTAGTTCTTCTAGTTGCTTCTTTAATTAAAAAATTATTTTTCCAAGCTTTCATCTACTAGCGAATTGTTTATCTCCATACTTGATGAATGAAAGATTGATTATGTTTTCTCATTGTGATGTCTACTAGTAGTTCTAGTTGTGATGTTGTCTGAATCAGGGAATCATGATGTTTGATGTCAATCACCAATATGAAGATCCTTATGATACAAACTCTGAAGCTAGCTTGCATTTCAATCATAATATATATCAATCCTCAGCAACCTCTCATTGAACTCTAGAACAGGATCACTGAGCAAGCTTTCTGTCAGGAATCTCATTCTTATTATCCTTATCTTTCTATCCCTATTCAACACTCTAGATTAGAAAAACTCTTCGGAATAGGGATGCACCATCTGCTCATTCACATTTGTGGACTACTAATTCTTGGAACATACAAACACATATTTCTATTAATCATGATCCTCTCTTCAACAATCACTAATTCGTTTGATTGAGTCTTTTCCTAGCTAGAAGCGTTAAACTCAGTATTTATGAATAATATTTGTTTTTTCTTTTATATATAGCATATTTGTCATATTTCATAGGTGATGGAATAAGCTGAATGAAAATTTATGAGCTATTCCAGGTGATTTCTACCCTTTTTTACCTCTTGTCCTTCATTTTTTTCATTTTTTTTCTTTCTGTTTATATTCATGCATAAGGATATGTAAGAATTTAGGCTTGGGGGCAATAATACTCATACACTAGTTATTTTTTTGCCAATACCTAAGATTTTTAGTAAAATTTTCCCATTATTGCATTCTCATTTTGCATTTTTTTAGTAGAAAAAAAAATAAAATAAAACAATATATATATTTATATATTTTTTTATCTACACCAAAAAATAAAATAAAATAAAAGGTGTGTTTTCAATGTTGTTTTTGGAATTTAAGTTAGGAGGAAGTGGGAATTCTTGATTCTAAGGATTTACCAATGTTAGGAAATGTAAAACAAAGTCTTTTCTCCTAGACTCTTCAAGTCCTTATGGACTTAATTTCTTGAATATTTACTTAAATGTGGATTTATTTTCCCGAGACTTTGAAAGGAGTTTGAAAATGCTAGAAGCATTGAGTCAAAGGAGTGAAGAGTGAATAACTTATTGTTCCACCTTGTGGTTTGGATAGTCTTCGAGTTCCAAGCATCTTCACCTGCATAGTGCACTAACTCATCTTTTGGGTGATTTTATTGAGTCCTTAGTGGTCAATAAGATTTTGTCTTAAGGCTTGCATATCCAAAGGACCTTGCTGTGTTTCTAGCTTTTAGGACTGTTCCTATTTGTAGGGGAAAGCATTTAGAATGTATGAAGGAGAGTCACTCATCTAGAAAAATGATTTGGAGAAAAAAAAAATATATATATTCAGTTGAAAAAATTAGTACGAAAAAATATATATATAGAAAAAGAAAAAAAATATTCCATCAAATAAAAGCATCTCACTACATATCGATGCTACCCCTTTCAATTTCCGAATAAAAACACCTCACAAAAAATGGGAGTTTATCCTATAGAGAAGAAGAAAAGATGCGGAGAAAAAAGTTAGGAATAAGAGACCAATGAGTCTAGTCGAGGAGTATACATCTAGTGTGTTGACCTCAGGATAGAAAAGTGGTGAGGAGAAAACTACAAATCTTAGCATGGCCTAACTGAAGACGGGATTGTCTTACAGAGAGTATAATGCCAGGAATCAACTTAGTTCCCATCTGATGGGTCACATAATAATCACATACAAGATACTGGTTTCTCACATTTGATTCAAACTTTGGGTCGCTGACTTAGTCAGAGAAAGTTGCTTTGGCGACCCAAGTCCATAGGCTAATAGGACTTCTGATTTGATTTGGGAAGTCTAGATTTAAGCCGGTACTCTAGAGTTGTTGAAGTCTTTGTCATTAAGGATTTTTCTGTAATTTCTTTTCGTTGGTGAAAAATCGTATTGAGATTTTTTATTCCAACTAGCTTGATTCCTTAAGAACTTGTCTTACAATAAAGTTATACATAGATATATATATAAGAGTCTATTTTATTTTTCTTAGAAAAATAATTCCGTGTATTTTATTTTCGCATCTTTCTCTGCAGGATTTTAATATATTGGTTTTGCAAGGGACTAGCCAAATTTAGGTATAGGGTTATGATTATATAGCAATCATAGGACTTAATTAACCTAAATTATGTTAGAATGTAGCCTAACTTCTGAATAGTGCATTCATAAATTACACATCATGCATTGCACTTTCTTATTTAGCTGCATATGTTATAAAACCATTTTTTTTAGGCTAATTAAGGCTTATTCTTGTTTATAGGTCATGAGTAGTGATAATACGCATTTATTCACGGTAAAATGCCTATTTATGTCAGTTCCAAAGCTTAGCATTCCATTTCACAGTATAAATACTACATGACATTCATCATATTGTATTTAAGATGATTTGTATAAATTGTAAAGTAATTCATGCATTATCATGGCCAGGAAACAAGGTGATACATTTCGAAGCTTCAAATGAAAAATTTGACCATACGGATGAATCCGATACGACGATCGCAGTTTGGCAGTGCGAAAATCATCTCGATCCAAGCACTGAGGCATCCTCTGCAAGCAAAGAAAGGTGGGTGGTCCAGAGGTACCACATGGCACCATCTAGATTGCCCAACATAGCCTGCCCTGCCTCCTCAAATGTGCCTCCAACATGCGATCCTTGCTGTTGGATGTGATTGTAACACCATCACGAGCCAAAGCTAGCTTTAATTAGTCATAATCAAGTGACAAATCTCCTACAATATCATCTGAGAGCAATAATTCCATGCAAATCCATGCAGAGGAGAAATCACTAAATCAGGGTTAATTCTACAATTTTAACATCACATCAGGAAAACAAAATAAGAATGGGGTTTCCTAAGGGTTTATCTAACGAAAAATAGGCATTAAAGTCCAATAAGTGGGTTCATACAGACAAAAATGGAGTTTCATACATTTCGAGAATTGATTCATAACACAAAACCCTAATTTTGGATCCGCTTGAATTGAAGAGGTTTTGGTCAAGATAAAATTCATCTATTAGTCCTAAGATTTATAGAAAAATATTCCTACAGGTTTGATACCGTTGGTTTGACCATCTGAACCTATTTTGACCATAAATAGAGTCACAGACAGATTTCTACCCTAATTTGGGTTTCTGCATAAATTACCTAGGTAAACTTGGTCAAAACTGAAATTCAACTTCACCACTAAATTACTTGGATCTAAATTAGGTTTGGACCAAAATTTGGGTGTAATTCGAGTCCATCTTGACCTAGTTTGCATTTTGGTCCATTTAAACTCTATCCTCTCATTAATCCCCTAACTTTCAAAATATTTACGATCAGGTTCCTAACTTTATCATCATTTTTGCAACAATGCCCCTCCTACTATTAGTGTTAATGGAGCTCCTCCACTGAGATTTGAGTGAGGTTTTCTTGCTCGATTCTCAGCAAATCCTCCCAAAATTGGAAGGGAGATTCCTCAAGATATCCTCCATCGATTGGACCAGGTCATGGACCTTGATTTGCATCAGATTCCTCATGTGAATGCTTGCAATATCAGGGATCCTCTTCCCTGATTTTTCTAGCTCACCATGCTTCATACCCTGTTTGGAATACCCCTTGAGGCCTTTAAATAGGTTCTTCTCGTCATATCATGTTCCTTAGCAAGGTTTGAGGCCAAAATCCCTCTTCAACTCCTTCCCTAGCCTTCTTCGACCTAGCTCCGGCAAGCCTCCTCGATCTCCTTCATCTGGCCACTAGATGGACAAATCAAGCGACCCTCCTTCTTCCTCGCCAACCACAGCAGGAGTTCCAACCCCTTTCGTCGTCACCCTCTTCCCTCAATGAAGATTCCACCTTCTTCGATGTCTGCCAATCACAACCAGTGCCAATTTCTCCCCCGTTCATCCTATAGCTAGGACCAACCTCTTCCTCTCCCTCTCTAGATTAGGTTCAACTCTTTTCTCTCCTACTTTGACAACCGACATGCCCTCAATGCCACCGTCTTCCCCACATCTGGCATACCTCCGGCGTGACCTTCCATGCTCCACACCACACAAAATCACTCGCCACCACTCCCAAAACCTTCGTCACCTCATGCCCACTAAAAGCCCTCAAGAAATTGAGGGGATTACACCCTGAAAACCTCCACCAACCTCCATCTCCTCCGCACCACCTCCTCGACTCTGCCAGACCTCCACATGCACCAACATGCCACAAGGACTCCACCACCACCTTCGTCATCCTCCAACGATGCTTATGCACCATCTGATTGGGGCCTAGTGCCTGCATTCATGAGTTGCAGGTTTCGCTAGAGCACCACCATTGCCACCATCTTCTCCGATTCCAACTGCAGCTCTCCAGCCATATTCATCTTCAATACCACCTCCAGGTGCTGCAGACTTGCCTCAAGACCCTATCTAGAGCACTAATTGAACAAGGTGCAGCAACAGTAGCTCCTATTACTTGGAATTCCCAGCTGCTACACACGCAAGGAAGGGAGCTCAACTTAGTCCCACATTGGTTGTCGATGAGCGGTTGCAATGACATAAATTGAATTAGTGCCTCATGCTATTCATCCAGTACACCGCAGAGCAGGGTTCCCTGCTCACTTACGCACACCTCGCTCACCCCCACACTAGATGAGTTTGGTCCCCTACCCGAATTCGATAACTTGCCTATATGCTCGATTAACCCTGATTTTGAGAGAAAGAAGAGGAATTTGTGAGAGAAGGGGGTAGGGTTTTGCTTCATGACTAAATGCCTCGGGGCACGTGCTGAAGAAGAGGCTTTGAGACTTAGCCTCTGAGAAAGTTACTTCTCGTGCTATGAAGAGAAAGGTTGTGCTTGAGGTCTTGAGAAGGCTTGATGAAGAGAAGTGCCCATCTGCATTTGCTGTGGGGCTGTGCTGTGAAGGTTAAGTCATTTGATACACATGGGCGACGTCTGATTGAACTTTGATTCTGGCACTATGGCAACATTTAAGTACCTAAGTTGATGTTGATTAATTGATTAAGGAATACTGTTGGTTTATTTGAATGCTTGGGATATATGCTTAATTAAGAAGAATAATTGGTGATTCAAATCACCATTATTTTATCCTTCTAGTTCTTTTTATCCCGTGATCTTTTGAGATACATTGAATATCAATCTGACAAGTTTTATTAATTTCATATCTTTTATTGTGCTCAATTTACTGTGCTCATTTATTCTGAATTGAGATTAATATGTAAATTCCATATTTACTCCCTGCAAACAACCTTGAACTCCAATTAGATTTTGAGTTTCTAAATTTAAGTGTTTATTGTTCTATCCTTAAATCTCCTCTTTTCCCCTACAACATTTTGGCGCCGTTGCTGGGGAGCATCTTCTAATTCACCACTAGTCCTATCATATTTGATTGAGCTTATTACTAACTTTCCCTATTTGCTTTGCTTGTGATTTTGCGAGGTACATCATGAAGAGATCTTCCACGTAATCAACCACTCCAATGGCAAGTAAAATTTCTCTTCTTCCCTAATCAACCTCTTAATCTTGGGAAATCAATTAGGATTCACATGCTTTATGTTCTTGGTAATTATCATTCAAAGGCAAAGTTTCCTGATTTGCAAAGTTAAATTGAAATTTGATTGAAAGTTGAGACGATTTGATTAGAATTCCCAATCCTGATTTCCTGTACCTACTAGGGATTTATGCTTAATTTTCTAAACATCTTGGACTACTCACTTTCTTGTTTGAGTCTAAGGTGTTACCTTTGAGATTAAGTTGGACTTGAAATAAAAGCCAATTAGGATTCCACATTAGGGTTTTGAAGTGCTAGTACACACTTGCATGCATTAAAGGAAATTTATCTTCCTGCATTGGTGTGTTACCCAAGCCCTTGTTTGAAAAGATCTATTCAAGGAAAACCCTAAAAAGCAAGCTCTAATTTCACTTGAACTCTAAAATTTTGGATCTAATAACTTGAGAGTCAATTCAGGGTGAATTTTTGGGTCTTTTTCAGAATTTCATCCTCCATCTTTAGGGTAGGTCAGGTGAAGTTGGTATACTTTGTGGGCCAATCAAGCCCAAAATTAGGTCAGAAATTGAATCAACTTCTAATCAAGTGAAAACCAAGGAACAAATTAGGACTAAAATTGGTAGACATAAGGTCTCAATTCGCACATTCTAGTTTACTTGGAACAACGGTGACAAGGAAGGTTGGGTAGGGGAAACCCTGTAACTCGTGGGGACACTCTACCGTGTAGGGGTTTTTGCGGGGCTCTCCCTTCCTAGCTGCTCAAGTACTTCTTGGGTGCATGGATTTTTGATTCAGAGGTTTCAACCACCTCGAAACAGCCTTAGTCATCCAAAAATCTTTGGGTGTCTTGATTGAGCCCAATTCATATCTAGTCCCTCATCTATTCTTTAGAGCGCATACATAGGAAAGGTCCCTAGGTTTTTGACCTAGAGGCCTCCATTACAGTTGATCTTCTATGGGATTTCTGATATAATCTGATCAATTCAATCTGAACCTGAATCTGATTCTACATCTTGATCCACTGTATCACCTGATTTGAAAATGCAACCTGACAATTTAGGAAGAATATTTAGGAAACCTGAATCCCAAATAAGCATGAAAGAGAAGATGATTAAGGATACTCTTAGACATCATGATGAGTATTACAAAACCTCTGATCCATCTAGGCACTTTAAGTTTAATGTTTCAAAAACAACTCACATTATGAACTGTGTTGCAATGATATTAACACAAATGATATATGGTTCAACCCAGGATGATCTCTTATTAGAACATATTGAATTGGGGAAATTACATAGCAATGAGTATTTACAATGTTGGTTAAATCCTCCACTTTTGGAAAAACATCAAGGTCTCATGGAGAAAACTAGAAAATTGCTGAATATGGTGTATGAAGCCATCAATCAAAAATACCCATATATCCCCTCAAAACTAGATGAGAAACCTTGAAGGAACATTGAGGATAAACATGATTTCCCAGAACCTAGGTTTGAAAGTAGAGGTCGTTGTGGACCCCCAACCCAAATGGAATTAGATTCAAACTTTATGCAGATTGACATGCCTAATCTTGATGTGGGTTGGGAGGATCCAATTGCAGGTGTTCCCAATTCTGAACAAGTCTTAGAGAGCCATGAAGCTAGTCCATTATGCCTTGAATTCTCAACACTTGTAGTAAGCTTGAGTCAAAACCTCTTGAGGATGTAATTCCCGAAACATATCTTGTTAAGATAATCCTCGAGAGTGAGTCTGACATCCCAATAGAACCATGTCCAGATTCTAGTGATCTGATCCTTAACCTTGACCTAGAATCTAGATTTGACCCTATTTGGGATGATCATGAGGCCCAATGTGATGAGAATCATATTTTAGATATAGATCATGATTCTGGGCCCATATTTAATGATTATACCTCTCTAAACTCCTTAAAGGTACAAATTGATTTTTCAGAAGTCACAACAATTAAAGATACTGAAACAGAGGAGTTGGAAGAATTGGGATTTGATTGGATCCATTTGACACGGCATGGAAATTATGAGTTTAAGGAAAACAACATCGTAGTATAGTCGCGAAATCCACTCGTCAAAATTAATTTTTATAATAACAAAACTTGGAGTCCTAGTCGTTCATCTCCTGGAGGCGTTTTGGAAATGCAAATTCAAATTTGATCTCGCTCGCTCTACTCGTTCAAAATCGCATGTCGATTTATACTAAATACTTATTGATATACGACATGTTGCTGCCAAAATATCAGAAATTGAAAGCATGCAACTTTAATCACACCAAAAGATGATAATTAGGCACATGGTGATTTTCAACATATATATATAAATATTTTCATTGAGTCATGATGGTGGTTACAGCATAGGTAGCGGAATGGTTGTATAGGAAAATTTAAATCTAGCTAACAAAAAATGTGTGCACGTGCTGATCTACAAGAGACTGCTCATGCACCATGTAGGAAGGAGAGATAGCTACACTACTATGCAGTAAATAAAGTAATAAATCTACGAAGAACTACGTTACTTATCTAGCTAACAGAACGGAGGGCATTCAAAGGTGGGCTCCAATGGTCTTTGAGTGGGTGAGAGGAGAAAGAGGTGTGGCCATTGGTGCTTAGGCCTGGCCTTAGAGAGAGGTTGGAGAAGGTCATCTAGGCTCCTGGCATGGAGGTGCTAATGGCCATGGTGTAGTCGTGGAGATAGAGGCGGAGGTGTAGGTGGAATGAGTGGAATGGAGCCAAAGAGCAAAGATTGACCAAATGGCCACCCCTTAGGTCCTTTTATAGGCCTAAGGGATGCTCTCTAGAGAATTATGGAATTCTCTAGAGAGGCCTATGGTGGGAGCTCGTGGGAGAGGGAGAGAGAGAGGGAGAGTGGATGGGTGGTTTTCAGATCCACAATTGGTGGATTTAAAAATTGAAAGCATCTTGGTTGCTATTTTTAGCAACCTAATTGCACATCAATTATGAAACCAAAAACACCTAAATTGAGCTAGATTCTAGCATAACTTCGAGTCAATGCATGCATAAGCATCGTAATTCGCATACTAGTTAGATTATTAGTCATATAGATAATATCATCATTTTATGACCTAAAAGACAGATGAGTTTAAACACAGATAATTCGAAGCCATAGATGTCAGATCAAACCAGACAGATCTGATCAGAATGGCAATGGAAGTCCAATGCTTCCGAAATCTTGCCGATCAGACAACCAAAGCATTGTGTGTAGTCCATAGAAGAATGAAGATCATGGAGTCAAAGGGCAAAGATCTAGACCTCAGACGACAAATCCAACCGTACAAATGGATCCAGATCGACATTCGCAGTCCAATGATGTAGAAATCAACTTAATCGGAGGCCTATGTCATTAGATATAAAGAGAAGAAGAATGAATGGCCATGATGGCACCACGTGGCACCATTGCAGCCACCCCTCACCACGGCCGTAGGCCAATGGATCTTCATCCAATGACCACGAGCGCGCCACGTCGCCACCGAGATTAGATCAGTATAAATATAAACAAGCAAGTATATATGGTAAAGAGTTTGCACAACGCATTAGTTCGCGCACATGTGCACATAAGCCGGGACACAGGTTCGAGCCTTGCGCTGTGCAAAATTGATGCGGCGTCGGTGGGTGGGCACGTGCAGGCGCAATTACACGATCTGATGGTGGATAGAGCACCACGTGGTGCGATCAGAGCGCATCGCAGGCGGAACGCATGCGATTGTGCTGGTTGTTGCAAGATCAGAAAGGTACGAGAAGCGCACATAGGATTTGAAATTGGACGGTTGAGGATCATTGGCACTAATTCAAAATTTTAGCACGCGTGGGCGGTAATCTGAGCCGTTCGATCATAAGATCGAGCAATCAGGGATCAGGAACTAAAATGAGGCATGCAGGTGCGCGTGAAGAAAGCAGAGGCAGGTGAGGAAGCAACGGAGTCGTGCGATCATCATCCAAGCATCCAGAGGTTGCCACATGTTTCCATCAGAGTGAATCCGGGAGATAAGAAGGAAATTGAAGGAGTTTTGAGGCCAAATCAGAGCTGTTGATCTCTCGATCGATGAATCTGATCAACCAGGGGTTGTTGGATGGTTTTGAGGCCAGAGATACCCTTTTTGCCTTTCACAAAAGCTATAAAAGAAGGCCTAGTGCCCCACCAGTTGAAGCATCCACTTAGAACCTCTCTCTTCCATCAACTCCAGACATCCCATCTTCTCTGCAACTCCGCTCTGACTTCATCCTAGCGCTCTGGATCTGAGGTGCTGCCGCATCTCGCACAAGCATCTCGCAAGCGACGTCGTTTCTTTGCCACTTTCTTCTATCTCTCTCTCTCCTCCTCTCTCTCTTTCTCTCTATCTATCTTTACTTTTTGCATAGCAATTTCTATTATGAAAAACTCTTTATCAATGCAATGAAATCTGATCTTATGAATATTTAATGCGTCTCTATACATATATAAATATCTTGTTAGAACTGGTTCCATTGAAAAGCTTGCGTTAAAAATCAAGATTGCCTCCCTGCGAATGACCTGGTACTCACCGATTTTATAAATATTATTTGTCCTCATGTTTTTGCGCTATACTACAACTAAAGAACTTTTAATCGCGATCATGCATTTAGCAAGCACCCCAGCAATGGAAATTTTTGAAGCTTTTCGATGAGTATTTGAGATTTCTAACTCGCTACATTTTTCGTTGATTTCTTGTGTGCAGGAAACGAAGAAATCTGAACCAAACACGACAATGGAGAAAGTGCTGGTTCGAACCTTAGGTAAGTACTCGTAGTTTAGATTAGTTAGATTTAGGATTTGATTGAACCCTAGAATTAGATAGAATTTGTTTGCCTATTAGAAAAAAAAAGAAAAAGGAAAAAAAAATTCTCTTGATTTCGAGCTGAAATAAAACTTTATATGAAAAATTCAATTCCCGAAGATTCGCATGTCCTAAAATTCTCAAAGTTTTATTGGACGTATATTTCAACGGCAGAAACAACATATCCAAATTTGGCATCAATCAGAGCTATAAAAAAAATTCAAAAATTCATGCACTGATCTATTATCAATATGGATTTTATTCCTGATTTTTTGAAGTTTAAACATTCATAGGAATTTTTATATAACCCTGATTGAAGTGAAATTTGTGACACTGAATTTGCGAGAAAGTTAAGAATTTTGTAAAAATTTAAGAAAAATATTTTTTGCTTGTTTGATTGCACGAATTGTCTGATCATGAACTGGGGGTCAAAATAGACTGCAAAACCTCTAGTGTAGTATAAATTTGAAAAAATAGAAAACATGCATTAAAATTCTTGAAAAAAAATTTTTATGAGTGCCTAGTTAGTGGTGCAAGAAGACTAATTGATTGCATTTCTTGGGTCGCACCACTCATCATTTTAGACCTAAAAGAATCTTTTAGAACTATCTGTGCTTAGAGTTTCACGCTAAGGATATAGCAAACTTGCATTTCCATACTTAAGGGAAATCTATCAAATAAATTGGGATTTGCAAAACTTTTGTTTGCCTCATTAGAACCTTGTTTGAAAATGTCTAATCAAGTGAACCCTAAAATTCATTAATGCAAGCATTTGAATCTTAAAAGATACTTCATCAAAAGAAATTGCTTGTGAACCCTATTTGCCTGAGCACTTCACACATTTCAAAATCAATTTTAAGGGCAAACACCCCCCTAACGCCATCATATTCCAAGAGCACATCAAATCTAAGCCTAAAATTGAGTAGACGTGCCCTAGGAAAGACTAATAAACTTGGGGACTTAAAACTAGATTGGGATGAGGTCAAGGCCCTGTCTACTTGAACCTACTAGTGATAAGAACGGTTGGTGCAATAACCACGTTAACCTTTAGTGGTGTTCCACCATGCAGGGTGTCCTAAGGGGCCCCACTCTTCTGGCCAGCCAAGTAATTTAAGGGTTGATCTAACCCAGTCGTGTTTTGGAGAGCCAAGATCAGGTCTAATTAGGGTTGACACTCTAAGGACCAGTTTGATTATTTGCATTGAGTGGGCGGGGTTTCTCTCATCTATCTTCTCTCTCATCTACAGACATTCTTCTGGCACATCAAGGTAAAAGATCTCAAAATCTTGATTTGCTACCACCATTAGAACGAAATCCTAGGAGAAGACATATTTATCCAGGATCTGAATCTAAACCCTCTAGTCATCATGAGGAAGAAGAGATCGATGAACAGAATCTGGATCATATGACTCTCTTACAAAGGCAGATCACTAAGAAGGGCCAGCATCACGACTGACAAATGGAAGTCATAGTGCAGGCCATCACTCTACTCCAAAATGGAAGGCCAGACCAGCCCTTCCGTGACTTTTATAATCCTCCTAATGCCCAACCTGAACCCTTTGTTAGGGTACCTCAGGATGGGGAAGATTTTGAACTTAAACCTCATATCATTAACTTGATTCCCCACTTCCATGGCTGTGAATCAGATGACCCCTTCCTCCACCTTGAAGAGCTCCTACACATAGGAAGAACTTTTGGTCCTAGGAACATGAATGAAGGCACCCTAATGATGAAAATGTTCCCATTCTCCTTGAAAGATAGAGCTGCACATTCGTTGAGGACAATTGGTAGACCAATCCTAACTTGGGAAGACCTGAGAAGCACATTCCTAAATTCCCTCATCATGGGATTCCGAAGTGGCACTTGGCCCATATTTTCTATTATGGGTTGAGTGATAATCTAAAGAATTTTGTTGATGTGGCATGTGGGGGCAATTTCCTAAGTCGAAATGCTGAGGGAGCCTTTCAACTATTTGAGAATATGAGTGAAAATTCCCTCAACAATGCCTTAATGTCCGCCTTTAATAGATCTAATCAACCAGGAAGCGGAGTTTATGAAGTTAGCAACAATTCAAATTTGGTTGATTTAGAGCTAATTGCACAACGATTAGACAAGGTGGAACTCGTGGGAAGGAATGTGGAGAATTTGGATAAGAAACTGGATAATCTTCTAAAAGGTGGGAGTTCCTTAGGTAGACAATCTAGATTAGACCCTATGCCTACCCAAGGAATGAATATGTTAACCCACAACCAATTCCCCAACCCTCTAGGTCAGGAATCCATGCACAACATCAATGACCTAACCATGGCTCCACCTATGAGCCAACTGTACTTGGACCCATCTCTTTCCGAGTGCCAAGGAGGGACCTTAATGCCCTCGAATTTTGAACTAGGCAGCTTGATGCCTAGTTATCCTGAGGATGTTAATGCACTCCAGGGTTACACTAGAAATGAGCCTTATTCAAACACTTACAACCTTAGATGGTGCAATCATCCTAACTTTGTTTGGTCAAGTCAGAAACCTACCTAGGGTCCTAACTTGACTAAGCCAAGCACTTATGGGCAACCTAGTAGGTATACACAACCACGCACATATCAATCAAAACCTAATCAAAAAAACCAGCCCTCTGATTTGAGTCTAGTCCTCAAAGAAATGAGAGAGATGAATCTAAGACATAAGAAAGAAATGAATCAATTGAGGACAGAATTGACGGGACGACTGGACTAGCTAGTAAATGATAGACAACACGGGATGTTGCCATCCCAACCTGTCCCAAACCCAACAAACTTCAATAGGGTTAATCAGCACAACACACCGGAGCAACAAGCATGCCTAATTCAGCCTACTCCCCAACACCCAGCAGGTTTTGTTTACCCTAACCCAACATAGGCTCAACCCATTTTGCAAAACCCACCTTATCCTTCTGACCCTAATGCACATGCTTGTGCTGTCACTTTGAGAAGTGGGAAACAAATCCAAGATCCTTCTACATCAAAATCTTACCAAGATCATGAGGAGCCTAAATCTGACCTGGGAGATCAAACTAATCTAGAAAACAAGACTCAGGATTTGAATACTCATGATTTTTCTCAAGCACCTTTTCCTGAAGCCTTGATCAAACCCAAGGAAAAGAAAATCAATCAATCTAAGGAGTGGCTTGAGATTCTAAAGTAAGTCCAGGTGAATAAACCACTCCTTGAGGCTATTGAGAACATCCCGGCCTTTGCAAAATTTTTGAAGGAGTTATGTACACCGAAACGCCAGGCCAAATCATCAAAAAGGGTCATGATTCTGAATAAGCCAGTGCCATCATCCTAAATAATCTCCCTCCTAAAAAGAAAGATCCAGAGACCCCCTTAATCTCATGTGAAATAGATGGTTTCATCCTGGATCGAACCTTATTGGACCTTGGTGCCTCCATCAACTTAATCCCCACAGAATTATATGAAGAACTAGATTTAGGCCCCTTGCAACATATTGATGTGACCCTTTAGCTTGCTAATAGGTCAACCAAAATTCCAAAGGGCCTTTTACAAAATGTGATTGTAAAAGTGAGGGATTTTGAGTACCCTGTGGACTTCCTTGTTCTAGATATGGATGTTGGTGCTAGAGCACCACGATCATTTATTTTGATGATAACAAAGCACATGTCTTTTAGCATTTGCATTTGAGTTCTAGTTTTCAGGTCAAATTGCAAATAGAGATGAGTGTTTAGATGGAGTTCTAGCTCGCATCCATGACAGATTGGACGAGCTAGACAGAGACGGAGGAGCTTCGCAAGGAGTGAAAGCTTGAAGAAGGAAGGAGATGAAGAATAGGATAGATTTCATTTTATCTTGTTCTATGTCATTTTGTTTCTTTATTTTACTCTTTATTTCTATCTTAGATCTTATGTTAAAGATCCTTAAAGGATTCTTAAAGTAGTCCTAGGAACACCTGTACTACCCTAGGATACTTAGGTTTTCTATAGAGAACTTAGAAAACCAAAATAGGGATCAGACTGCCTTTTCAGACATCTAATCTGAATTTCAGACATTTGATAAAAACTTTTAAGATGTCTGACTATTGACTCAGATGTCCGATTATTTAGGCTAGACTTTGCTAGCTCTGTCTGATGAAATCAGGCATCCAGACCTTAGTCCAGACGTCTTAGGAGATGAATGATGCCTTTGCCAGACATCCAATTAGTGGACCATTGTCTTCCTTTGCAAACGTTGAGGAAATGACCGTTAGCCTCGTATCAGACGTCCATAGAGGACCCCAGATGTCTAATACATGACCGTTTTGCCTCAACTAACCCAAAATCTTTCTTCAGAGATTTTATAGCCGTTAGACTTGTTGGAAATCCATTTCTAGAGAACAAATAGGCTTCCAGACATCCAGACCTTATGCCATACGTCCTGTGTGTCATCTGATGAACATACATTAGAACTCTGTTTCGGTCTGATTCATGTCAAGAAGGAAACCTGCCTAAAATTAGACGTCTGACTTAGTTCCCAGACGTCTTAATGGGTTTTCCAGATGTCTGATGCCAGACTAGACGTCTGATGACCCTGTCAAAATCATGATTAATTCTGACTATGGCCTGATTCTCTTTGGCTTTGCACCCAACGGCTATGGAATCCTTCCAAGGCCTTCCAAAGCCTTCCTAGGGCCTCTATAAATAGAGGAGGACCCCTTGGCTTGTAAGAGACACCAAGACACACTAAGCAAACCACTTTCCACATCTTTTGTGTCTAAGAGAAGTAGTTGAAGCTCTAGCTTTCCAAGCATGTGTTTCTTATCTAGAGAGCTTCATCCCTTTGCGCACCCGCTCTCCCTCTGCGACTACAAGAGTGAAAAAGCACCACCGCGTGGATCACGCACCCGCATCGTCACATCGACGCGCTTCCACCAAAGGGAAGTTTCCTAACTCCTATAGAAGCTAGGATTAAATATTTGAGGCTCTATAGGATTGTTGTACTTTATATTATCTTTGGTTGGGTATTCTCTTTGCGAATTCTCGTCTCCTTAGCGAGACAAATTCCTTCTTATGAAGAGAAGGGGCGTTGAGGTACACTACCCTTAGTCTAAGTAGTGTGGTTGTAATTGAGGTTCAGTCACCCTCATTTAAGTGACTGGGTTTAGTGGATTTGATCGACTAGGTCGATCGTGAAATCCTAACTCAAGAGGGTTAGGTGGTGGTTTTCATCCGGTTTGGGTTTCCACCTAAAAATATTTGTGCCTATTATGTCTTTGTTCATTTTGTGAGATTGGCTATTTTAATTCTGCACTTTATATTACATCATGCATATCTCACCCCCTCCAACCAGGGAATTACAATGGAGGCATCAGAAAACCTGAACCACACCCCAATAATCTTAGGGAGACCTTTCTTGGCCACTGCCACAGCTCTAATTAACTGTGAGATGAGAATTATGCACATTACCTCTGGAAGGAAGAATTGCCAACTCAATATTTTTAAAACTTTCCAAAAGAATAAGGTGAATTGTGGTTCCGTCAAGATCGTAAGAACAATTGAACAAGTTTTGGCAATTCACACTGAAGATGATTAGAATCCTGCCAAAGCTCAAGACCAGCACGAAAAGAAGGGGATGTACTTGAGGATAATTGTGATCTACCACCTCCCATGGAAAATCAAATTGAAAAGGACATTAGTGAGATAGAGAAACTCTTGGGAGTAACTTATGACAAAGTAGATGATGATATTAAGAATCCTCAATACATCCACCCTGAAATACAAGTGCTATTAAATTTCGAGGGAGTTAAAGAAAATGGACAATCTAAGGACATGAACCAAGAAACTACCCTAGCAGAAGAAGTTCAACACATAATGGACTAGGGAAGAACTTATAAGCCAATTGGTTCAAATGGATGGCTTGAATCTAAGGGAGAAATGATTTCAGATGAGGAAGGGAGAATATCTGATGAGGATTTTGATGAATTCAGTACAACTCCACCTTTGCGCTCATATGACCCAAAGCCTGGAGAAGTCATGATTTTTTATATCAACTACCATTATGAAGATCCTTATTACTCTAACTCAGAACCCGATTTAATTCTAAATCAAGATTTCAATCCAGATCTTATACCACCTCTTCTTAAATTATGGAACTGGATTGACAGACAGGCTCTACAATTTGAACCTCATCCACCTAACCCTATTTCATATTCCAAAATAGAAAGACTCTTTGGAATAGAGTTGCATCATCAGCTGGTCCGCATTTGCGGATCACTGATTCTTGGACCTAATGATCATATCCTTATACTGATCTTGAATATCACTACAACAATTATTACCCCTTCTCTTGACCCACAACATTGAATTACATATACTTTTAGGTTTAAGTCCGGCAAATGACGTTAAACTTAGCACTAGCTGGGAGGCAACCCAGTATTCATTACAGGTAGATCTGCATCTTCTGCATCCACGCTGACCTAGTAGCAACAAGAAAAGTCAGGTGATATCCCCTCATCTTGCTTATTATATTTTTGATTTTCATGCATACATTTCAATGAGGACATTGCAATGAATAGTCATGGGAGGGTGGGCATTGCATGTCTTATCTTTATGCCTAAAAAGTAATAATAATAATAATAATAATAATAATAAAATGCATTTAGGCATAAAAAATTTTTATTAAGGTTTTATTAGGGATTTATTCCTAAGTTGATTCCTAAGTTTAGAATCCAGTATAATTTCACACTTACATGTAGAATTTTCAATGGATCCTTTGTGAAGACCGATAAACATCTTTAGTTTGTCGAGAAGAAGCAGTGCTTCTTCTCCTAAACCCTTGGACAATAATTGGGGAGTTAGGCAAACTAGCTTCTAACAGATCCACCAAACATGTGTGAGATGAGAGTAGAAAGTTTACTGGTTCTCTAAGGCTAGTATTAGGAATCTTAAGCTATAGATAATGAGATAATGATACTCGGAGTTAGGCATAGTTTTTGCTCTCGATTTTTGCATACAAGTTCTTGGTGTGAACAGCTTTTGAGAGCCACTAAATAAGGCAAAATACGTAGAGAGCATGTTCTGATAAAACTATGACTAAGGTGGATGGTCATGACTGTCCTTTATAGAAACCTCGGTTGAAGGAAGGTATTAATGTCAAGGTCAGAAATACATTGTTCTATCCATTATTTTCCTAGTGCCAAGAATAAGCACTTCCACCAAATAAGCCACCCGATATCCTCTTGAACACCCACAAACCCAAATAATGACTCGTGAGTAAAAGTCGTATGTGTTACTGTGTTGCATTAGATGTCTGAAAAAAAGAGAGAGAGAGAAAGTATATATGTCTATGCATATAGAGAAAATATACATATACAAAAAAAAAAGAGAAAGGAGTAGAAAAGAAAGAAAGAAAAAGAAAAAAAGGAAAAAAAGGTTCATAAGTGTTTTTAGAGTTTATTTCAAGTGTATTGAGGCAACAACACCCATCACCCTAATGATCCACCAAATATAGCCTTGACCTACTTTTCTGCATTTCCAGCCGCCTGAATATAGGCTGAGGAATGCTGACTTAGTCATAGAGTTATCATAACCTAATCAAAGTGTTAGTGCCAGGAGAGACCACCAAATATACTGATGAATCTGGTGAGATTGTGAGCCTAAAAAGAAAGAAAATAAAATGAGAGAGAAAGAAAGAGAGAGAATGCTTACAAAAGAACTAAAGAGAGCACAGTTTCTCCACCATTCTCTGAGTTGAATTATTTAATAATTTGAAAATCTAGGTTCTAAAGTACTAGTCTATATGTAGCACCAGATGACAGTGAGCCACCAAAAATAAATCCACTTGACTCAAAAAAATCTTCTACCTGACCCAAAAGCCCGGGTTGAATTTACAGATTACTTCATAACCCTGAAGGGAGAAGTTTGCCTATCCCAATAGATTTTTACTAAGGGTTAAGTATGAGCTTTAGATGTAGATTAGCTTTTCACTTGGATCCGCTGCATAGACTACAACAAAACACATTCACGATTATCTGGATTACTAAAGTATTGGATGAAAACAAAATACATAAATCTCTAGTCAAACTCTTGATAGAAATCTGTCATGTAGGACCACTTTCCATTTAGTCTTACATTTGCTAAGGACTAGCAAGATTAGGCATGGGGTTGTGACTACACATCAATCATGCAACCTAAAACACCTGAATTAAGCTAGATTCTAGCATAACTTTGAGTCAATGCATGCATATGCATCGTAATTTGCATATTAGTTAGTTTATTAGTCATATAGATAATATCATCAATTTATGACCTAAAAGAGAGATGATTTTAATTGCAGATGATTCAAAGTTGTAGATGTCAGATCACACCAGACAGATCTGATCAGAACGACAATGGAAGTCCAATGCTTCTGAAATCATCTCGATCAGACAACTAGAGCATCGTGTGCAGTCCATAAAAGAATAGAGATCATGGAGCCAAAAGGCAAAGATCCAGACCTCAGATGACAAATCCAACCACATGGATGGATCCGAATTGACATTCGCAGTCCAACGGTGCATAAATCAACTTAATCGGAGGCCTCTGTCATCAAATATAAAGAGAAGAGGAATGGGTGGCCATGATGGCACCACGTGGTACCATCACAGGCACCCCTCACCACACCCCCAACTCCTGAAGGTAGCTCTCCTCACAGTGTAGGTCATTGGATCTTCATCCAACGATCATGAGCGCACCACGTCGCCACCAAGATTAGATCAGTATAAATATAAACAAGCAAGTATATATGGTAAAGAGTTTACGCAACGCATTGGTTTGCACGCGCGTGCACATAAGCGTGGGATGCGGGTTCGAGCCCTGCACTGTGCAAAATTGATGCAGCGTCCTGCGGAATGCAGGACACGGCTTCGAGCACGTGTAAGCCCAATTGCGCAATCTGACGGCGGACAGCGTGCCACGTGGCATGATTAGAGCGCACCTTGGGCAGGATGCACGTGATTGTACAAGCTGTTGCGAGATCACGAAGGTGCAAGAAGCATGCGTAAGATTTGAAATTGGATGGATGAGGATCATTGGCACGAATTCAGAATTTGAGCACACGTGGGCATTAATCTGAGTCGTTCGATCGTACGATCAAACGGTCAAGGATCAGGTGCTAAAATGAGGCATGTGGTGCATGTGAAGAAAGCAGAGGTGACCGAGGAAGCAGCAGAGTTGTGCAATCATCATCTAAGCATCCAGAGGCTGCCACATGTCGCTATTAGAGTGAATCTGCATGATAAGAAGGAAATTGAAGGAGTTTTGATGCCAAATCAGAGTCGTTGATCTACCGATCAATGGATCTAGTCAACCAAGGGTTGTTGGACGATTTTGAGGTCACAAAAGCTATAAAAGAAGGCCTAGTTGAAGCATCCACTTAGAACCTCTCTCTTCCATCAACTCCAGACATCCTGTCTTCTCTGCAATTCTCCGTCTCCTCTGCAACTCCACTCTGAGTTCATCCCGATGCTCTGGATCTGAGGTGCTGCCGCATCTCGCACAAGCATCCCGCAAGTGGCGTCATTTCTCTGCCACTTTCTTCTATCTCTCTCTCTCTCCCTCTCCCTCTTTCTCTCTATCTATCTTTACTTTTTGCATAGCAATTTCTATTATGAAAAACTCTTTATCAATGCAATGCAATATTATCTTATGAATATTTGATGTGTCTCTATACATATATGCATATATAAATATCTTGTTAGAACTAGTTCCATTGAAAAGCTTCCTTTAAAAATTGAGATTGCCTCCCTACGAACGACCTGGTACTCAGCGGTTTTATAAATACTATTTGTCGTCGTGTTTTTGTGCTATACTATAATTAAACAACTTTTAATCGCGATCACAACTAAGGCAACAACACATGGTAGAGAGTTCTAGAGAACTATAGATAGGCTAATTTCATGTAGGTGGTGTGTGTGGGTGTGTGTGGGTGTATGTGGGTCGAAACCTAGGTGGCTAGGTTGATTAGGTTAGGTTCTAGTGGGTTTAGGTCAATGTAGGTCTCAAATTAGGGTTGCAAACCATAATTCACTAAGGTAAAATGCAATTAAAGTTTATACACATTTAATTGGGTGTGTGAAAACCTAATTGAGAGTAAAACAACTCAATTAAGTAAGGTTTAGGTCAATTGTACTCTCACTAAGTCCAATTGGGCTGTGTGTGTTGAGATCAAGGATCAATTGGACTCACTAAGTCCAATTGAGTAGGCTGATGAAATTGAGCATGATCCAAGTCAATTAGGCTAGTGAGGACCTAATTAGGTCCTTAGGGAGGTCCTGAGGTGATGTACTAGAGTTAGGGCACCTTAATTTAGGTTCCTAGGGGGTTTGAATTGGTCTTAGGGACCCAAGAACTCAAGATCAAGGCTTTAATTCCAAAATAGGAACTGGAGAACACTTCTAAACATCCAATAAAGTTATCAAATGTCTTATAATGGAAAACCAGAAGTCCAAACTTATTGTCTGGACGTCCAATCAGAGTCAGGAGGGATTTTGGATTCTGTCTTGGGTATACCACAGAAATTGGATGTCTAACCAAGTTTCTAGACATCCAATATTGCTACAGATGTGGGTTTGAGGTGTGGGCTTGTGGCTAAGGGTTCTGGATGCCCTATAACTCATCTGGATGTCCAAGAATAGGCTAGAATTAGAGTTTTAGGGCTTCCTAGGGTGTAGTGACCTAATATAAGGGTAGCTAAGGTTTGGAAAAACTTCTAGGCTATCTTAAGGCTAGGGTGGACCTAAGTTCTTCACAATTTACTGCTTTATTCCTACTTAACAGAATTGCATACCTCAACTCCCTTACATTATTGTCTACTACATCTACTCTTGGTCTTCTGCTCCAACTCTGCTGCAGCTCTAGCTTCAGATCCAATCTCAGATCCAGTTCCAGATCCAGTCTTAGATCCAGCTCCTGAGCTTCTTATTTCTTGCAAATTATATAATGCATTTAATTAGTACATTATAGCATTATTTTATGCATAGCTACAAAAAAATAGTAAAGATGCAAATAATGCTTATGCATGCATGAACTACCCTAACTTATGCTAAGTCCTAAACTAATTTAGGTCAATTAAGACCTATGATTACTGTGTAATCATACCCCCATGCTTAAATCTTACTAGTACCTAGCAAATGCATGACTAAGTTATTTACAGAAGGGTCCCTAATGGATTTATTATTTTTAGCAAGTATATGCCTAAAGATTCTTTTCCTTTTTGTGTTCATCCTAAAATCTAGAAATCCAGACAATCGTGAAAGTGCAGCTATGTAGCTTTTGCAATGGAATCAAGTGAAAAACCTGATTTACCTCAAAAGCATGTACTTGGCCCCTAGTGAAATTCTAGTGGGATAGGAAGACTTCTTCCCTCGGGGTATTCAAGATATTCTATGAATTCCATCCTAGCCTTAAACTTGGGTAGAGAATTTCTAAGGGAAATGATTTTTTATTTAGTGGCTCACTCTCATTTGGTGCTACACAAAGATTAATACAACAGAATCTAGATTCCCAGATTATTAGGTAATTCAACTCAAAGAAAGATGAGAAAAAACTATTCTCTCTTTTGGTTCCATTGTATTCATTCTCTCTTTCTCTTTTCTTTTCTTTTTCTTTCTCTTATCTTGAGCTCACAATCTCACTAGATTCAAACATATATTCCATATTTGGTGGTCTCACATGGCATTAACACTTTAATAGAGTTCCAATAACCCTAACACTAAGTCGAAATTCCGCAGCTAGCATTTGGGCAGTCAGAAACACAAAAGACGTGGATTAAGGCCATATTTGGTGGGTTTCAATTTTATTTGGTTGTATTGCATGAAATAACACTAGATACTCATAACGCTTTTTCTGTTTTGTCTTTTTCTATTTCTTTCTTTCCTTTTTATTTTGTTTCTTTTCTTTTTCTCATTTTTTTCTATTTTCATTTTCTCATCATTACTTTTTTCATATATAATTTTTTTTACACAACACAATCTAACAACACATTCATGAATTTTACTGAGGCATTATCAGCGATTGATAGTACTCAAGAGACATTGGGTGCCTTATTCGGTGGAAGTACATACTCTCAGCACCGGGAAGGATGGATAGGATGGTGTATTCCTGACCTTGACATCAATACACTCCTTTAGCCAAGGATTCTGTAAAGAATGGACGTAACCATCCACCTTAGCCCTAGTTTTATTAGAACTTGCTCTCTGTGTATTTGCTTGATTGGTGGCTCTCAATATTTCACACAAAATGTATACGCAAGATCTGAGAGTAGGAACTATGCCTATTCTCTGAGTATCAATGCCTAATTATCTAGAATTCCGATTCCTTGCACTAATCTTAGAGCACTAGTACTCTTTACTCTCATCTCACACTATTTGGTGGATTTTTAGAAGAAAATTTTCCTGACTCCCAAAACACTATCTAGGGGTTTAGGAAAAGAAGCACTGCTTCTTCTCGACAAACTAAAGACATATATCAGTCTTCACCATGAATCCATTGCAAATTCTATGTGTGGGTGCAAAAATTGTACTAGATTCCAGATTACAGGAATCAACTAGTGGATAAAATCCCTAATGCATTTTCTTAATAAAAATAATCTTATTCATGAATGCACCATGTATATATGCTATAAACAAGTAACCTCTTTCATTTGTACTCCATAAATTCCCTTATCGGATTACATTCAGCTTAGTCCTAAATTTAGAACAAAAGGGTGAGAGAGTGAGTCGGAATGGCTGTTGCAGACGATTTCTAGCTCTAATGCGAGCATTAGAGGTGGAGTCAGTTGTTCTTATATTTAGGATACTAAAGTATGTTTGACATGCTGCTCCAAGGTTTTAAGTGTTGGCATAAAAATTTTTCAGTTTTGCTATATATCTACCCCCCTATGCCTAAGTTCTTGCATGTCCTCATGCATGAATATAAATGAAAATAAAAATAGCAGGCAGTAAGTGGGTAGAGATCACCTAGAATTGCTCCTGAATTTGAATGTTCAACACCGGCCAACCTAACATTATGCAATATGAGAAAAGGAAATATGCTAGAAGAAAAATTTGCTATGTGTAAGGAGAGTATGTATAGGGTGATGAAAAATGTGGATAGATGGTAAGTTTAACACCTCCAGCTGGGCAAAAACTCAATCAGATGGATCATTAATTGCATAAGAGCAGGTCAGGGTCAATAGAGAGATATGTTCGTGCATTCCCACAATCAGTGGTTCACAAATGCAAACCAGCTGATTGTGCACCCCTACTCCAAAAAGTCTAGTTATAATAGAGTGTGGAGTAGTGGTGGAGGATAGAGTATAATCAGAGGGGGGATCATAATGTTGATTCAACTGATTTGTCATGTCCCAAAATTCAGCAGGAAGTTGCTGAGGGAGTGGATCAAAATGTATCTCAGGACCAGAATTTGAGTCATAGGGGTCTTCATAATGATAATTGACATCAAAGATCATGCCCTCTCTAGGCTCTAGGTCATATGGGGGTATTCGTGAAAGTAAAAGATCAGTGGGGAGGTCACTGAAATCCTAGTCAGAAATTACTTTGTCCTCATCAGTACTCATCTCTGACTCATCAGAGGCTGACTCTTCAGGCTCCGAGTCGAGCCATCCATTAGTCTGACTAGGATGGTAGTTAAGTCCCCAGTTCATTCTGCTTAGTGCTTCGCCCTCATATACAGTAGGCTCCCTATTACTTCCTACTTCAGATATCATGTCCATTTTTTAGGCAAGACATCCCTAGCTGTCTCTGATCTTTGGGTATCAAAATCGAAAGGTATAGTCTTAAAGATTCCAACATCACCTTGATAGGTGAAAGAAGAAGGGTGCAAATCGGCTAATGCTGGATCAAGAATAGGTATAAATTGATTAGTGGTGTTACATGGAATGCTCGCATCCAGATCCATATCCTCAGATGGATCTTCATCCTTTGTCTCAGGTAGGTTGTCTGACCCATAATGTGTCTCCTAGGGTCCATAGTAATCAGTCCTTTCCTCATCATTTTCTAGAATGGAGTTTCCAACTGAATCCATTCGGGATGTTTCCTGCTCCGGTTCTTCTCCTGAATTTCTTCCAAGTATCTGTTCCTGTGAATTGTCTTCAGGCATGGTCAATTCAAGTTCTTCAAGATCGCTTAGGCTATTTTCCACTTGATAATGCAAAAGCAACATCTTTTGAAGTGTGCGATTCTGTTTAAGTGCCCTTGTTATTGATGCTGCTTCCTGAAGTGCTTCCATTAAAGTTTCTTGATAAGGAATCCTGGCTTGTCTTTGTTCCAGATCCGTAATAGCCTGGATTCCTTGCAGATAGGATGCGACTCTGTCTCTCATCCCAGTTATAGCTTACTATAATCTATAATGTGGTCGTATATACATTGTTAGTTCCTCAGGGATTCCAGGGGGTGAATCATATCTACCCATATTACATGGGTGAGATGCAGGAGTATGAAATTCATACCCTGGGTTATAAGATGAGGTCCCTTGAGGGACCAACTGGTATGGGTCTTAATACCTAGGGTCAGGATATGGGTTGGCTATTTCAGCAACCCGAGAAGAAGGATCAGGCGAAGCAAAAAGTCATCTTCGCCGCCTTGGGTTTGGTTCCCAAAGCTATTCTGCTTCAGTGACCCAAGCTCCTAAATGAGCTCTTTGGTTCTAATTACCTGGATTCTGATTAGGTCCAGATCCAAGATTAGCCATTTTGGCTAAAAGGATATAAGAATGGTGAGAAGATGGTTCGGGTGATGCTACGAATTGCCTTCTCCTCCTTGAGATTGGCTCCTAAGATCCAGCTAGTTGAGGTCTTAATAACCTCCTTCCTTGCATACACCAGCCAACCCCTAGGTTGGTGCAGCCAGCTAGATAAGGCTAAGGCCCTGTCAATCAGATGGTCCTTATGATAAAATGACCAGATTTTTTCGTTTTGGGTTCGAATTCCTGAAGAAAAATTCGTTGAGAATCGACTGAAAGTGGTTCCCACCTCTCAAGCTAACCCAGCCAGTCTGGTTATGAGGGGACTAAGGGGAAGGTTCTTCCTTTGGAACACTCCTTCGATTCCATTGACCCCCGAGCTATGGTCATTTGACACTACCCCACAGACTTAGTCACCAGGTTTGTCCAGAGAGGTTGAAAACACCCAGAAGTATGACAATGAATTCGGGTTGATTTTGTGTTTTAGAATTTATTTTAACCCTTTTTTCTTCACTGGGGTTTGCGGTGAATATCCCACAAGGTGACCAGGCTCACTAGCTAAACACTAGAATTAACTAAGTCTAGGTTAGCTCAAGTGTGGTCTCTAGAAATTTGGCCATAAGGGTTGAGCCTAGGGTTTGTGCAATTTCTAAGGCTTCAACAGACCACAAGAATCAAACTAGTTCTCTGAACACAAATGGAATCCTAATGAAATTTGGCTTGTAGATTTATTTTTCAATTATCTTTTCAGAGTATCTTTTTATAATTTTTACTGTTTCAACAAAATTTATAGGGATTTTTAAATGTCAGGAGGTCAGATCTAGAATTTTGACCGCTGGTTGATTTTTTACTTTGAAATAATACCAAACGATTTCAAAAAATTTGAGAAAAATATGGAAATTAAAGCTAATGAGATCAACTTTCAAACCCCACCATTGTTAGTCAAAATAGATTTGCGGATTGCTCGGAATTGATTTTTGAATTTTGAAATATTTCTAAATATAGGTTAGTTTGACCACCTTGCATTTCGGGAATTTTTAAAAATTTTGTACTTTGAATTTTTTAAATAAATGGTTCCATGAAAGATGGTTTGAAATTAAGTACATGCCTGAATTTCAAAATTTTTTGCTCATTAATATTTCGGCAAATGAATTTTTAAGTTAGAAATTGAAGTCTGGCCAAATTTCAGCAAGTAGTGGGAAAGCTTTTAAAAGGTGTTTGAAATTCAAATTCTACTTTCCACCAAAAGAGATTTTTCCATTTTAAAATATTTTTCTTGAAAAAATTTTTTTGAAGGAAAAATTTTTTTTCAAATAGACTAACCTAAGATTCAAATGGAAGCCTAATCTAACAACCTAAAGAAAAAAAATATTTTTGTTGTTTTTTTCTTTTGAAATATCCAGATTTTTTTCTTTTTCTTCAGAAAGAAATTTCTAGCTAAGAAAATAATCTAACCTAGAGTTCAAACAAAAATCCTAAACTAATGGACAGATGTGCACTTGCATTTTTTTTCTTTGCACTCGATGTGTGTGCAGATCCCATTTTTTCCTAATTTCCTACACATCCAAAACAACAAGCATAGGAAGATTTCTCACTAAAAGCTTTAGATCGAAAATCAATTGTGTTGCCTCCCCGACAACGGTGCCATTTGACACGGCGTGGAAATCACGAGTTTAAGGAAAATAATGTCGAAGTATAGTCGTGAAATCCACTTGTCAAAAGTAATTTTTATAATAACTAGACTTGAAGTCCTTGTCATTTGTCTCTAAAAGGCATTTTGGAAATGCAAATTCAAATTCGATCTCGCTCGCTCTACTCATTCAAAATCGCATGTCAATTTATTCGAAATACATATTGATATACGACATGCTGTTGCCAAAATATCAAAAATTGAAAGCATGCAACTTTAATCAGAGCAAAAGATGATAATCCAACACATGGTGATTTTCAACATAATATATATAAATATTTTCATTGAGGCATGATGGTGGTTACAGCACAGTCAGCGGAATGCTTGTATAGGGAAATTTAAATCTAGCTAATAGAAAATGTGTGCATGTGCGGACCTGCAAGAGATTGCTCGTGCACCATGTAGGAGGGAGAGATAGCTACACTACTAGGTAGTAAATGAAGCAATAAATCTACAAAGAACTATGCTACTTGTCTAGCTAATAGAATGAAGGGCATTTAGAGGTGGGCTCTGATGGCCTTTGAGTGGGTGAGAGGAGAAAGAGAGGTAGCCCATGATGCTTAGGCTGGCACTTAGAGAGAGGTTGGAGAAGGTGATCTAGGATCTTGGCATGGAGGTGGTGATGGCCATGGTGTAGTCGTGGAGATGGAGGTAGAGGTGCAGGTGAAATGAGTGGAATGGAGCCAAAGAGCAATGATTGACCAAATGGCCACACCTTAGGTCCTTTTATAGGTCTAAGGGATGCTCTCTAGAGAATTATGGAATTCTCTAGAAAGGCCTATTGTGGGAGCTCCCTGGAGAGGGAGAGAGAGGGTGGATGGGTGGTTTTTAGATCAACATTTGGTGGGTATAAAAATTGAATGCATCTCAGTTGCTATTTTTAGCAACGAAGGCAACAACACATGGTAGAGAGTTCTAGGGAACTATAGCTAGGATAATTTCATCTAGGTGGTGTGTGTGGGTGTGTGTGGGTCGAAACCTAGGTGGCTAGGTTGATTAGGTTAGGTTCTAGTGGATTTAGGTCAATGTAAGTCTCAAATTACGGTTGCAAACCCTAATTCACTAACGTAAAGTTCAATTAAACTTTATACAAGTTTAATTGGGTGTGTGAAAACCTAATTGAGAGTGAAACAACTCAATTAAGTCAAGTTTAGGTCAATTGGACTCTCATTAAGTGCAATTGGGCTGTGTGTGCTGAGATCAGGGCTCAATTGGACTCACTGAGTCCAATTGAGTAGGATGATGCAATTGACTATGATCCAAGTGAATTAGGTTCAGTGAGAACCTAATTAGGTCCTTAGGGAGGTCTAGAGGTGATGTACTAGGGTTAGGGCACCTTAATTTAGGTTCCTAGGGTGTTAGAATTGGGTTTAAGGACTTAAGAACTCAAGATCAATGCTTGAATTCCAAAACAAGAACTGGAGAACAGTTCTGGATGCCTAATAAAGTTATTAGATGCCTTATAATGAAAAATCAAAAGTCCAGACTTATTTTCTGGATGTCCAATCAAAGTCAGGAGGGATTCTGGGTTCTATCTAGGGTATTCTGCAGAAATTTGACGTCCGACCAAGTGTCTGGACATCCGTTAATGTTGTAGATGTGGGTTTGAGGTGTGCAGCTTGTGGCTAAGGGTTTTGGACGTCCTATAACTCATCTGGTGTCTAGGAATAGGCTGGAATTAGGGTTTTAGGGCTTCCTAGGGTGCAGTGAACTAATCTAAGGGTGGCTAAGGCTTGGGGAAGCTTCTATGCTGTCTTAGGGCTAGGGTGGACGCAAGTTCTTCACAATTTACTGCTTTATTCCTACTTAATAGAATAGCATACCTGAACTCCCTTACATTATTGTCTACTACATCTACTCTAGGTCTTCTGCTCCAGCACTGCTACAACTCTAGCTTCAGGTCCAACTTTAGATCCAGTCTCAGATCCAGCTCCTGAGCTTCTTATTGCTTGTAAATTTTATAATGCATTAAATCAATACATTATAGCATTATTTTATGCATAGCTACAGAAAAATAGTAAAGATGCAAATAATGCTTATACATGCAAGAACTACCCTAGCTTATGCTAAATCCTAGCCTAATTTAGGTTAATTAAGACTTATGATTGCTGTGCAATCACTATCCTAGGAGCCAAGAACCCGAGCCTATGCCTAATAAAGACACCTCTTTGAGCTTAGAATTTGAGATTAGGTTAGATCCAAGTCAAGTTGTTGATTCTATACATCATGATTTATCTTGTGGTGGAAATCCCTTTCTGGAATTAGGTTTAGAAACTGATTTTCGCATATTCTCCGATGATTTCGAATCATACTCTGATTTCAGAGAACTTTTGTTCCCTATTGATTATGAGCCAACTTACGACCTTAGTATCCATGACCTATTCTTTGATTATGACTCTGAGGTCCCTATTCCCAAGATCATTGATTCAAAATCATGTTCCATTGAGTTGAAATCATTCTGTTATGATCTGCAGGAGTCAGAACAGTAACTACTATGAGTGTCCACAGTCCAAAGTTTGAATCTTTCACTGACTTAGATTTCCATCATCCTATAAGCACTCTCCAGGAATTTACATTTGATTTGTTTGAGCATCATGAAGACTCTTTAGATGAACCTATCTTTGAATCATTTCTAGAAGAGCCCTCTCCGCACCCAGATTTTGAAAAAGCCACACCTTTCGATCCACATACAGAGCTTTCCAAAATCTGATCCCAACCCTGACCCGCCACTAAAATCAACTTCTATTCTGATTCACCTCTCTCAGATCTAGTTGCATATGATTCACCTCCATCTTTTGATCAGGTTTCAAACATTGATCAGATTAATAATCATGACTTATCCTTCTCTAATCTTACCCATAGGCTTCCTACATCCTCCATAGATCCATTTTCTTTTGAGGACCCCTACTCTGACCAGGGTGTGTCGACTCAGCCAAACCCTAGATTGTCATTTCCACTTTCATTAGAGCCACATAGTATCTAGTGGGCTCCACATCTACTGATTCACATCCATCAACCCACCAGACTAATTGGGTTTGGTCTGCATCTGCATCATCAGCCTGTTGATCTAAACAAGCACTGGTTGGACCAACTAGGCTACTTATCAAGGTGCTTGTTCTACAAAACTCCCCTGATTTGACCACCCCTTCTCCTTGACCACATTCTTCTTGGCTGAAGGCATTGAATTTAGCGCTTAACGGGAGGAACCCATCATTCCAAAAACTCAAGACCCTTCTGATCATCTTTTGAGTTATACTCCTACTGTACTTTTGAGTTCAACTTTAGAATAGTCGACTCCACCTTTTATTTGTATCAAAGCCTGAAATCCTCTGCAACAGTCATTCCGACCCATTCACTCACCCTTTGACCCTATTATAAACTTTGAACCAAGTTGAATTTGTACCCTCCTAGTTTACAATGAGGACGTTGCAAAGCTTTGGCATGGGAGGTGTTAAAGTGTAAACATATGGAAATTCAATTCTCTGAGGGGTTCTCACAAAAAAAATGCATATTCAAAAATTATAAAAAAATTAAAAAAATGAAAAGAAAAAAATTGGAGAAAGGGGTGGAAATTTTGAGAATTGATTGAAAATATTTCTTGCGGAAAAGAGGATGAAATTCAAATGTCAAAAAAGAGCAAAATCAAGAAAAAATAGTAGTCATAGTAATTCATTATGGAATCTACTTAAATTCTAGATCAAATCAAAAGAAAGATTAAGTCCTGAAATCATAGAGACAAGGAGATTAGTATGAGTGATGATCTTAGGCCTCTTGGGCTTGTTTTAGGGCTTAAACATTCAGGTATTTGTGAAGATCTAGATTAGTCCTCAAGAGGTTGAGGAAAGTGCGATGTTGATGTAGTAGGTCTAAGGCTTAGGTATTATTCAGCTCCGTTGCCTGCCCTTTGGCTTGTGGGACTTGGTAACCTAAGCACCCAAAATCACGCACTAAGTTTGGTTCAGTACGTTTAATAAAGAAAATCGTACCAAAAGTGCTCTGTTCTGAAAAGCCATCTCGAAGATCTAGCTTAGGAGAGGCTCGATAACACAAGTTGATTGCATGAGTTCCCGACACGAAGAGGTGAGAAACTCCCCTCAAAGATGTGTAATAACATATCATCTCCTCAGTGCTTGTCTCCTAGGATATCTAAATATCCAACTGGGGGCATGTAAGCACCTTGTGTTGGTTCAGGTGCCATGGGTGGGATTATCCTGAAATGTTGATTGCCAGGGATTGAATTTAGCTACAGAATGCCATGGGTGGCTCTATCACAAAGTGTCAAAAGCCAGGGTTCTGGGGGTTTCCATGGGCGGTGCTATCCCGAAGCATTGAAAACTAAGGACCCTTCGAGGATTGATGGTGGGGACAAGGATTCCGATACAAATTGTGTTTAGGGCTAATTCCAAGCTAGATTAAGGAAAAAATAAAAAGAAAAGAGATAAAACTCTCCAAATGAAAAATCCTTCTAACTCTCTCATACTAAAAATGTATTGCCAAACTGAACCTAGACATGTTACATTCTATGCACGGGTGCTTTAACCACTAAGTTCAACGAACCTCTAGGAAGTTTTTGCTAGCCTTAGAAACTTTTGCTACAGACTCAGGCTAAAGTTAGTCAGGTGTGGATCTTTATTGATACTTAAGTACCTTTAGTCCTATTATTGGAATTCTGATCTAATTTCCAGAGAGGCACAAATCAGGCATCTAAACTTCAAAAGCATGGTCTAGAGATCTAGTTCTTTCCGTAGGATTTTGTTAGGGACTAGTAAAAGTTAGGCATGGGGGTATGATGCTAAGACCATCATGAGTCATAAATATCTTTAATTAGTCATAATCTAGTGACAAATGCTCCTACATAATCGCTTGAGAGCCGTGATTCCATGCAAATCCATTCTGGGGGAAAAACACTAAATCAGGGTTAATTCTTGCAGTTTCAACATCACATCATGAAAATAAAATAACCATGGGATTTCTTAGGGGTTATTTAAGGTCAAATGAGCATTAAAGTCAAATAAATGGGTCCATATAGACAAAAAAGAAGTTTCACACATTTCGAGATATGATTCTTAACACAAAACCTAATTTCAGAGTTGCTTCAATTGAAGAGGTTCTAGTCAGGATAAAATTCATCTAAACCTCCTAAAATTCATATAAAAATATTCCTTGAGGTTTGGTATGCCTGGTTTGACCATGTGAACCTATTTTGACCTTGAACAAAGTCATAGATAAATTTCTACCCTAATTTGGGTTTATTCACAAATTTCCCATGTAAACATGGTTAAAACTAAAATCCGACTTCACCACTAAATTCCTTGGGTCAAAATTAAGTTTTTACCAAAATTTGGGCCCAATCAGAGTCTATCTTGACCTAGTTTGCATTTTGGTTCATTTAAACTCTATTCTTCTCAATTAAGCCCCTAACTTTCAAAATATTCACGATAAGGTTCCTAACTTTATTGTAATTTTTGCAAAAAGGTATCTGCCATCATTAGTGTGAACGAAGCTCCTCCATCGAGATTCGAGCGAGATTTTCTCACTCGATTCTCAGCTAAATCCTCCTAAAATTGGAAGGGAGATTCCTTAAGAGATCCTCTATTGATTAGACCAAGTCTTGGACCGTGATTTGCATCAGATACCTCATGTGAATGCTTGCAATCTCAGGGATCCTCTTCCCTGAGTTTCCATGCTCACCAAGCTTCATACCCTATTTGGAATGCCCCCTAAGGCCTTTAAATAGGTTCCTCTCGTCGTACCGTACTCCTAAGCAAGGTTTGAGGCCAAAATCCCTCTCCAACACCATCCCCAGCCTTCTCCGACCTAGCTTCGGTGAGCCTCCTCGACCTCCTCCCTTCAGTCACTAGATGGACAAATCAAGTAGCCCTCCTTCTTCAACACTATCCTCCGCTCCTTGCCAGCAACAACAGGACTTCCAACCCCTTCCGTCGCTGCCGTCTTCCCTCAACGGAGATTTCACCTTCTCCAGCACCGGCTAATCATAATCGGTGCCAATTTCTCCCTCGTTCATCCTATAGCTAGGACCAACCTCTTCCTCTCCCTCTTTAGGTTAGGTTCAACTCTTTTCTCTTATGCTTTGACCGCCGACATGCCCTCAACGCCACCATCTTCCCCACGTCCGGCGTGACTTTCCACGCTCCACACCGCACCAAATCACTCATCACCACTCCCAAAACCTTTGCCACCTCACGCTTACTAAAACCCCTCAAGAAATTGAGCGGATTACACCCTGAAAACCTCAACGACCTCTGTCTCCTCCGCACCACCTCCTCAACTCCGCCAGACCCCCATACGCACCCATATGCCAGAAGGACACTACCACCACCTTCGCCGTCCTCAGGTGATGCTTATGAACCATCTGATTGAGGCCTAGCACCCATATTCATGAGTAATAGGTTTTGTCAAAGCGCCACCATCGCCACCATCTTCTCCGATTCCAACTGCAGCTCTTCGGTCATATTCATCTTCAATACCACCTCCAGGTGCTGCGAACTTACCTCAGGACCCTATCTGGAGCACCAATTGAACGAGGCACGATGACAGTAGCTCCAATTGCTTCAAAATCCTAGCTGCTACTCTTGCAAAAAAGGGAGCTCAGCTTAGTCCCACATCGGTTGTGGATAAGCAGCTGCAGTGACATAAATTGAATTAGTGCCTCATGTTGTTCGCCCAGTACACTGGGGGGTCGAGTCCGTTGCTCACCCATGCACACCTCGCTCACCCCTATGCCTGGTGAGTCTAGTCCCTTGCTCGGATCCAATAACCCACTTGTATGCCCAATTAACCTCAATTTTGAGAGAAAGAAGACAAATTTGTGAGAGGAGGGGGGAGGGTTTTCCTTCACGACTAAATGCCTCGAGGCACGTGCTGAAGAAGAGGCTTCGAGACACAACCTTTGTGAAAGTTGCTTCTCATGCTATGAAGAGAAAAGTTGTGCTTGAGGAGGTATTAAGAAGGCTTGAAGGAGAGAAGTGCCCTTTTGCATTTGCTTTGGGGCTATGCTGTGAAGGTTAAGTCATCTGATACACTTGAGTGACGTTGATTGAACTTTGGTTCTGGCACTCTAGCAACATTTAAGTACCTAAGTTGATGTGGACTAATTGATTGAGGAATACTGTTGATTTATTTGAATGCTTGGGATATATGCTTAATTAAGGAGAATAACTGGTGATTCAAATCACCATTGTTTTATCTTTCTAATTTTTTTTATCCCATGATCTTTTAAGAAACATTGAATGTCAATCTGACAAGTTTTATTCATTACATATCTTTTATTATGATTAATTTACTGTGCTCATTTATTCTGAATTGAGATCAATGTGTGAATTCCACATTTGCTCCCTACAATCGACCTCGGACTCCAATTGAACTCTGCGTTTGTAAATTTAAGTGTTCGTTGTGAGATTTAGGAGTGTACTACGACGACCATATCTTTAAATCTCCTCTTTCGCACTACAATAGGATGAAAATCCAACGACTAAGAACATGAGACCACCAGTTTCGGGGAAATGTGTAAAGATGGCACATAGGCCTCTGTAGCACAACGGTTGGCAAAAGCACTCTTAATCCATAAGTGTGAGTTCAAGTCCTTATGCTGCTACCCCATGCCATAGACACATCCAATTTGAATCAAAGACCACATGATCTTGATCACGCAGCCCTAATGAAGACCACCACCGGGCACTCCATCTACAATCTAAGGGCACGAACTCCACCAACTATGTACGCAGGCAATTACATGCAATCATGTGCACGATCGTATGCGTGGACGCGATGCAATTCGAAGTGTTGATCTGTGTGCTTCGTCAACCCTTCATCATGCATGGAATGACCATCAAAACACAAGGCATGTATGAGGCATGATCCTCTACACTTGTTTAAGTTAGCCACAATAGCTCTAAACCGTCAGATTTCAAGGGAGGTGCGATATGTGTGCAACCGAGTGATTAGATGGTGCGATCCTTGCACCCTCTCTCTCCACCCTTTGATGAGGATCGAGTGATCCATAGTTGCTACAGTGCCATCCAACTGCACTGTGCAAAAATTTCAGCATTGAGCGTGCGATGTGTGCGTGCATGCGCTGCGTTGTGCGCAAGCGGTGCACGCACAGGCATGTCCTGTGTGTGGCCCTCAATGCGTGGTCGTGGATGACCCCTTCCTACACTATATAAACACCCTAGACCTCCTATTTTTCCCCATCACTTCCTATGCTATTCCCACCTACTCAAGAGCTCTAAAAAGCCTAGCAAAGCTCCCAAGAGCTCCCTCTCAAGCCCTAGGACACCTATTTGTGTAGAAATCCTTCACATCTACCAAATATTCAACCTTCCTCTCACCACCTTCGTAGGTGACCAAAGGGTTGTCCTCCCATCTCCAATGAGGAAGCTGATCATCTCCGCCGCCTTATCCCCATTCCTATTTGCTTGGAGAAGCTTTCCTCTACCTGGATTCTTCCTGCACCTCATCCCCGACATCCAAATCTTCCTTCCTCTGTCCAACTAGCCACCAAGCGCCATTGTCTCGCCAAACATCTGCCTTGGGAGATTTTCTCTCACCTTTATCTCTTTTGGTTTGCTTAGCTTATTATAAATGTAATAAACATCACTTCATCTCAAGTTAACAAGTTGTGTTTCATCTCTCTACTCTCTTTTTATTCATTTTGCAAGTAGTTAGTTTTATCATTCTCCTGAAATACCAAAAAAAGAACAAAACCCTAAAAATACCAGAAAGAAACAAAGAGAAACGTGGATTTTCAAAGAAACAAGCATCACCTCTCTGTGTTCGACCTGGGGCTCCCTTTTGAGTTTTGGTCAATTTTAGTTGGTAGTAATTTTTACGACTACGATGATAGGTTCTCCAAAACCCTAACTTTTCTTGCAAAAATATGCTTATCATTTTGGCGCCATTGCCAGGGAGGTAACAGACTTTGATTCAATTTTCCGTATTTTCCTACATTACTTACATATTTTTCTAACTTATCTTTCTTCTTCGATTCACTTCTTGCAGGAACTTGATCGAGGGGTCGGAGGTGATAGATTGGAGTAAAGTGTGACTAGAGACATTTGTATATTTTTCCCCCACTCCCCCACCCACTAGTTTATTTCGCCACCTTAATAATCAAGACTTAATCTATTTAGGTGTTTTCACGAACCCTAGGATAGGAATTGCTTGTCTTGTTTGTCTCCTTCACCCACTTCATCCTTGCATAAAGAGAAAATTGAAAAAATATATCTGATCTGATTGTGGCACAAAAGTAACACACATACTACACACACCAACACTTGAGGCATGTAACCTCTTTTGATTTTATCTACTCAACCGGGATTCCAACCTGTGGAACTGGTTCACGCACAAATCAAAACATAAAAGAGTAGAAATTAGATTAGGTTAATCACTTTTGTGTGCCTTAATTGGTGGTACATATGGGTCACTTGTTTGAGCTATTTGGGCCGCACCACCTAATCAATTTAAAGCTGATTCATCTTGTAGCTGCCTCATAGGATTCAAATAATTAGGTTAACCCAAGCACTCCATATTTTCTTGATCTATAAAGGAAAATGCTTGAACTCATGCTTTCAAACTTGGTTGAATACACCTAATATTTGAATCCTAAAAGCTACTAAGCAAGATTTGAACCTTAAAATTCACCTCACAAAAATTTAATCTTGCTTGGAAAACCATTGGTTGTGCACATACACACTCATGAATTTATCATTAAGGGCATAACCCAATTAAGGGCCCATCACATTCCAGAAGCACTATTATCCCATGCCTTAAATAAAATTGAGTAGACTTTGGCCCTAGGATTCATTGAGTACATTCAGGGTATTCTCTTGAACACATTTCAAATTAGTGACATCTGATTGCTTGAAAAGGTGCTAAATTTGGGGACCTGAATGTCAAACGACTTAAGTAAGGGTTTGGCATAATTAGTGGCCCTCGGGACATGCTCCCCCTGCTTCGTCGGCCTAACTTTACCACCTTTGGGAGCAAGGACAACATCAAATTCGTTGTGCAGTCAAAGTTTATTTCTGAAGCTTAGGTCCTTATGCTACCCAATTTGAGGACAGGATTGCATTTTTTGTGCTGTAGGGCTCCCATTTTTTTTCCCCATCCTTCCGACTTCCTTCTAGTGCATGCTTGGAAGGAGGCCACTGAATTCTCAATTGGAAGGACCTTTAGACAATTCTTGGAGGTGGAGGTTGAATTTTAGCCAATTAGATCCCATGACTGATCAACAACCACCTCCCCCACCCTCGAACCAGCAGGAGTTGATTTAGAGGTAGTTAAACCAACTATAGTAGATGCAGTAATGGTTCCAATAGATGAATGGTTAGGGCGCTCAGCCCTTGAAGGATTTTTATGATCCTTCAAATTATGGGGATCGTCTTGGCATTGTGATCCCCACTGGCAATCTTGAGATCAAGCCCCAGGTTTTGAGTTTGATTAAATGCTTTTACGAGCTTAGCTCAAGGACCCATTCCAACATTTGGAGGGTCTGATCACTATGGTTCAGACCACCAATTCACAGATTGTGGATGAAGAACAGATGCTCATGAGGCTTTTCCCCCATTCACTCAAGGATAAGGCTGCACATTGGTATCGTACCATTGAAAGACTGATTGCTACGTGGACAACTTTAAAATTGGCCTTCCTAAAGAAATTATTCCCATTTGGATGAATCGATGCCTTGCGATGAGCAATTAACACTTTCGTCGAGATGCTAGGGGAATCGTTTCATGGGGCCTGGGAGTGATTCCAGGATTTGTGTAGAAGTGTCTGCACCACAAGGTGCCTAAATGGCAAATTGTGCAGATTTTCTATCATGGGTTGAATGATAACTCCGTAATCATGTTGAATACTTCTTGTGGAGACAATTTCCTCAACAAAGATGCAAATAGCACGTACAATTTGTTCGAGGAGATGAGTGAAAACTCTATAAACTATGCCTCTATGGAAACCTTTAACTGATCCCAGAGCTTAGGATTCAATTTTTCTCAAGCTCCTATAGGATGGGAGTTTGTAAACCAACTGACGTCAGCTCGACCTTGAAGCTAGCACTTTTCGGAACCTTATGGGTTCCAAGCTAGGGCCTTTGATCCCAGTTTTTCTGATCCTTCTTACTCTTCATCCTTATCCTATGAGGATTTTCATGCTATATAAGAGAACGTTAGGTCCAACCCTTACTCGAATTCCTATAATTCTTGTTGGAAAAATCACCCTTAGTTCTCTTGGAAAGTTCAGGGGCAGCAAAGCCAATATCGACCCAACAATTATGTACCACAAAAATCAATGGGTCAGGGTCATGTATATACTCAGCTACCCCCGAATCAGGTTAACCAGCCCATGTGGAATGCCCAACAGCCCACCGAGTAGGCTGATTTAAACCTAAAGATGGTAGAAATGAAAGGGTCAATGCTCTAGCTCATGCAACAAATGAAAACTTCGTTGGACACCTTACAATCTGGTTTTAGCATAGACAACCGACAGCTTGGATCTCTACCATCATAGACTGTACCAAACCAAAGGAATGTACAGAACCGAGGCATTTGGCCTCAAGGGTTTGGTAATGGTAAGGAGTCACATGCTCAAGCTCATGCCATCTATCAGGCTACCCCAGTCCCACCCAAAGCTAACCATGTTCCCACCACAATCAATCGAGAGTCTCCTATTTTTCCCAACCCTCCCCAAGGCACTAACCAATAGCACTTTTCCATTGTAAATACCATCACCTTGAGGAGTGGTAGTAAGCATAAGGGTCCCACCCAACCCCAAGTCAATACCATTAGGACCCATAATCAGAATTCTAAACTCCCAACTAGGAACCTAATCAACAAAACATCAAAGTATGATTCGCGAGTATGTTACTATTGTATGGGAAAATAGAAAAAGTTGGAGGAGGAATTGGAGGAAAGGCCATCCTTGCTTCAAGTTTTCAAATTGATAATCATTTTATTCCTAGTGGCTATTGGATCAATCTCCGCCTATGCCAGAGCTTTACTAAATTCATACAAAGAGAAGCATAGAGCGAAATCTGAAAACACTAGGAGAGTAGTCTTGGCTGATAACACAAGCACACTAATCTTAAACAAGCTACCCCCTAAGAAGCAGGACCCAGGAGCCCCGCTGATTTCCTACACAATAGGAAACATTACTTTTGATTAGGCCCTCTTTGACTTAAGTGCTTCCATTATTGTGATCCCGACCATACTTCATAGGAAACTAGGTCTTGGCCACTGGAAACACAGTGACATAACCTTGCAGTTGGCTAATAAATCAATTACAAAACCAAGGGGTCTTTTGGAAGATGTTCTAGTGAAGGTCAATGATTTGCATTACCATGTTGATTTCATCATCCTTGACATGGAAGCACGAAAATAGCTCAACCACACCTCAATTATTTTGGGAAGAACTTTTTTGGCCATCGCCAAGGCAAGGATTGATTGCGAATCGGGAAATATAAAAATTGCCACAAGGAACAAAACAAATCAATTTCATATTTTCAAGGTCTCAAAGAAGGGTAAAATTAAGTGTGGTTTGATGGAGTGATGAGGGCGTGCTTCGTGAAATGAAATCGGGGTTCGGAGGACCCGTCGTCATAGCTCACAAAACACATCTATCAGATAAAATTTATAATCGAAACTCAAAAAGTGAGTCCCAGGTCGAACATGGGGAGGCGAACGTTTGGTTTTATAAAAATCCGCGCTTTACTTTATTTCTTTTTGTCATTTTTATCTCTTCTAATTTTTTTGGTATTTTAATAGGGCAAGAGATCAGGTAGATGAATTCTAGCTAATCTACTTGCAAAAACATAAGAGAGAGAGGGAGAAAGAGAGAGAGAAAGAAAAATAATCATCTATTTATAAAGAATTATTTGTAACAACTACGAAAGAGGAAAATCTACACTATGAAAGAGGAAAAGATAGAAAGAGGTGAGAGAAATCCCCCTTGACAGTTACTCGGAGGACGACTTGCTCTGACGTCACCTAGAGGAAGGCAGTGAGGAGCGGGATTGAGGAGGATGAAGCAAGAGGATGGAGGATGGGGCAGGACGGCGTCGCAACGAGGATCTTCTTCTCAAAGGGTGGTGAGAGGACGGCCACGAGATGCTCCACAAATGGGGATGAGAGGTGGAAAAACTATTTTCTTTTCTACTCTAGAGGAGCATCCCGAGATTGGGACAAGCTCTCTCCAGATCCTTAAAGGTGGTGAGGTGAAGAAAGGAAGAGATGAAGAAAAATGGGAGGGGTAGGAATCATTTTATAGTGGAGGAAAGAACCAAATTCGTTTAAAGGAAAATTAGTGACGGTCATAAACATTGCTGAAGATCCACTGCAAACGTCGTTGAAGATCTCACTCATGCACTCCTGCTATCGCACTGCTAAAGTGTGCTATATGTGCCCTTGTTGTGCGTGCACATGCGGTATGCGTCGCTACTGCCACTACCTCCGTGCGCGTGCGCACTCACGCTACTGTAAGCGTACAGTGGCACGTGCATGCTCATGGGCGGCCTGGGTTGCGCCATGTGGCGCAATCTATGCCATCCATTTTCTTTCCTTTGTAGGGGATGCTACAGAGGTCGGATTGAGTTGATTTTTGCGCCGTTGGGTTGCGATCGTTGATCCAAATCCATCTGTGTGGTCGGATTTGTCGCTTGATGCTCTGGATTGCGTCACCTAGTCTCTAAACTGTTGATCTTCCTTGGATTGCATATGGTGCTATGGGACTCTGATCGTGGCAATTTTGAGGATGTTGGACTCTGATCATTGTCTTGATTAGATCCGTATGGTCGAATCGTCAATCCAAGACTTCAAAATAATTATCCTCCTCTCCTAACCACAAAAAGGATGTAATTAACTTAAATTATATGCAACTACTCTAAATGCAGAATGATGCATGCTATGCAATATTTATAATATGAAATGCAAATCTAAGCCTAGGAACATGCATGATTAGGCATTTTACCCTCAATAATTATGTCTACAACATACCCACATGCCTATCTTTTGCTAGTCCCTAAGAAAGTTAAACTGCATGCTATGTATAAAAATAGAATCAGGACTTGATCGCTTAGGCCTAAGTCGTTTACTAACAATAGAAAAATTCAACTAAGGTCCCAAACTACAAAGACTCAACAGTACCCTAGGTGTCTGCGAAAATGCAGATCGCCTAAGTCCTCGCCTTATTTGAAAAGGGAAGATACATTTTTTTGTTTTTCTTATTTTCTTTTTTTTTTTTTGACTTTTGGAGTTTGAGAGTGTCAGGATAACTTTTTATGGCTACCCAACCCTCCTAAGACCTGAAAGGGGCTCTAAGTGCTAAGCATCTAGTGAAAAGTGTGAAAGACTCACTAGGCAGCCATTAAAATGAACTTCGGGTTTCTACTACCCTAGGTGACCTTGCCCAAAGATTTATCTTTTCAAACGATAGCTTGCTCCCTACTTTTATTTATGGGGTCAACACAAGGGCGAACCCAATGTATATCTCCCTGATTTATTCTACTTCCCCACTTGTTCACTAAGTGTCTTGGGAATTATTGTTCATTTTTATGAACTGGGCTCTGGACAACCGGCCAGTGGGTTGTTACCCACGGCAACTTGCCAGCCATACTCGTGCGGTGAAGTGTGGCTTTATTATTTTCTTTTTTGCTTTTTTCTTTTTTATTTTCTCTTTTTCTTTTTCTTTTCTTTTCTTTTTGGGTGTTTCTTTTTTTCTCTTTTTTCTAAGTAGGTGACTTCCCTGATCTAAGATTTACCTAAAGGCAGTACAAAGAAATGGTCTTGCGGCTGAGCTTTGGACAACCAGCCAATGAGCTGTTACCACCAATAACTTGCCAGCCATACCACCATAAATAATTCAGTAGCTACCCAATTTCCGAAGAAATCGCTGAAATGTGAGTTAGTGCAAAAAGTGTATAGATGCTTAGGCTTAAAGTCCCCTTAAATCAGAGGGCAGGTTGATAAGTCATGTACTTATCATCTCAATTTATTTACTAGATTAAAGATGAATTTGAATTGGCGAGGACTTGAGACCAAGTCCACATTCGAGTGGACACTCGGGCTAACTAACCCCGAAGACCAGAATAGTCTAAGTGTTCAGGTCCTATTGTATCATTTCCTAAAGTTAATAACTTCCAAATGCCTAAGTTCTCTTTTCCTAATTTATTTTTTTTTATCTTTTTCAAATTTTCATTTTTTTTTTAAGAAACTAAAAGAAATTCTATGGAGTTAAATAAATGATTTCAGGATTAAATATCCACCCCACCATGCGTAAATGATGCAATGTCCTCATTGTACAAATAAAGACATGAAAAGGCAGAGTAAGCAGAATATCACCTGAATATCATGAGAAATCCAGTCAGCTCTGCAGGGAACGTGAGATATAAATATGTGCTAAATTTAATGCCTTCAGCTAGGCATAACTTACATACAAGGAAGAAACTGAGAATTCACAGGTGCAGGTCAGAATCAAAATCAAAAGGTTGATCCTGAAACTCATCAGCAGAAGATGTCCACAGATGTGGACCAAGTTATGATGCAGACCCATGCCCCAGGGTCGAGTGGTTCTAAGGTTCTAGATGAAAATCACCCAGAATCGAAGATTATTGTATTTATGGGGCCGAACTTGTGGTTTGGTGGTGTGCAACCCAAGACTAAAGTGTCGCACAAAAGGTAGATTTGATTTACAATGTTCAGATGTCCACTTAACATCCAGCTCAGAAAAATAATCAGTTATTTCGAGCTTGGGTTGCACGTGAAAGATATTGTAAGGGTCCTGGTAGAAAGTAGGGGGTTTTAGGTCAACAAGAACTCTTAGATCCAAAATCAAAGTTCCCTCAGAATTAGCTTCCCAGATTTTTAATTCCAACTTCCTATCCTCTGAAATCAATGTTTCCGGGTCCTCCAAATCATTGTACACCCCATCTAAAGTACCCAAGTCCAATAATTGCAGCTAAATCAGGATTGACTTGAGCGTAATGATTTCTAAATCAAAATCAATCCCTTCAGGGTGTGGTTGAAGGATGGGGCTACTGATTGAATCTTTTAGTGAGGATTTGAATCCTCCAAGTTATCCCCAACTGAATCACAATCTTCAATGACTGGGACCATGTGTCTTACTAAAATCCTCTTCCTTAAGTTCAAGTGAGACTTCACCAAAAGATTCTTCACCCTCAGAGTCAAAGAATTAGTGATCCTCATTTATATATGTCTCAAAATTGATTGCCATTTCCTAGTTCAAAGAGACATATTTTTCCTCGCTCCCTGGCTTGGGGATCTCGGGTGAATCAATCGGTTCATCCTTAATGGGTTGCTCTAGCCCAACCTGGTCATCCCCGATCTTAGAGAATGTATGCCCCCGACAAGCGCCTGAGCAAGTTCAAACATTGGCTCTCCTGAAGGGGGTTCATCTTGAGAATCATCCCAAGATTTGACTAGGGCACCACAAATTTCATCCTCAACCTTGACAACTTCCCAAGTAGAAACTCACCTAGGCCCCTATCACTAACATTTTGGAGCAAATCTAATAAAGAGTTATTCAACTCATCAATCATTTTTATCATAGGCTCCAATGCTTCAGTGCATGGTGTTGGCTGAGCTTCTAAAGATTGTATAGTGTTCCTCAAATTAGCTGACACCTTATCTTGGATCTACTTCACCTAAACAGACTAGTTCAATTTAGGGTTGGGTGGGTTCGGGTTAAATCTAGGGGAGTGAAGATATTGAGGTTCTCGGGTCCCTCCCTGATAGTAAGTCATTTCAGGTTGTTCAAAGGATGGTGACGACCTATATTCAGCTGAATACAGGGGAGGGTAGGTGTTATAATCATTATATCCTTCCTGATTGTAGATCGGGTTGGTTTGGTGATCAAAGGATGGAGATCAATAATTATTGTAGCTCTGGGAAGGATAGTAATCATTGTCTTGTTGCCTAGGGTTAGGCCCTAGACACTGAGGTCCGGATTCATATCCCCAATCTAAGTCATCCCGGCTAATGGATGAGTAATTGCAAGTCAAGTCAGAATTGTAATCATCTTGGGGATAAGTGGTGGTAGGAGGATAGGATGGGAAATGCACGTAAGAAGTGGAAGGATACATGGTAGAATAGGAGGGAAAATAGAAGAGAGAAAGGTGCCCTGTTGTACAATCAACCAAACCTATCCTTGTGTGGGTAGTCTAAAGACCTATAGACTCCCTGAACCCATCTTGAGATTATAAATGATTTAGTCTACTTTTATTCGATCAATCCAACCAGTTAGAAGAAGGGATTTGGGATAAGGTTTTTCCTTTGGCTTGCGCCTTCGATTTCTAGTGTACCCCCAGCCACAGTCGTTTAATGCTACTCCCCTATCTAGACATCAGATGGACCAGCAGAAATAGATTAATCAAAAAAAATCTCAATCTGAGCCACGAAGAGCGAATCAATCCTTAAGGCCAACATCTACTCAATTTAAATTAGGCTTGAGATGATTGTGCTCTTGGAATGTGATGGGCCCTTTAGATGGGTTGTGCCCTTAATGATTAATTCAAATGTGTGTGTGTCCACAACTAGGGTTTGCAAACAAGGCTATTTGATGATGAGTCTTTTAAGGTTTAACCTTGTTTAGTAGCCTTTAGGGTTTAATCCTTAGGTTGGTTCAATCAGGGTTCAGTAGAACACTCCAGGTTTTACAATCACTGGTGATGATGTATTCCTTTAGAAATCAGAAAAAATGTGGAGTGCCTGGTTCTGCCCTAAAAATCAACCCTAACTGGCAAGCTACTGATGAACCACTTTTATTTCAAGTGGTGCGGCCCAAACAATTCAATCAATTGGCCTGTTGCACCACTTAGTTAAGGCACACAGATGTTTAACCTATTCAAATTTCAACTCACTTATGCGTACCGAGTTGAAGTGTATCGGGTCCACAGGTTAGTTCTCGGTTAAGTGGTAGAATCAAAGTGATTGTGTGCCCTAGGATGTGAACTTGTGGGTGTTAAGTGCGTCTCTTTAAGTTAAATCCCATAAGAGATGAATTTTTTTTTATTTTTTTATATATGTGAGTGGGTTAGGTGAGTGGAGTGACAATCAAACAACCAAAATCTACCCTAAGGTTTATACAAACACCCAAGTTGATTTGGGTTTGAGTTATTAGGTTATGGAATGAAAACTAAGGTGGGGGAAGTGGGGATATACTTACAAAACCTTCATCCGCACTTTTCTCTTATCTAACCACTTTGTCCCACCTCAGATGAGTACCTGTAATCACAATAAGATCAGGGAAAATGTGAGATAAAAGTTAGGTAAGGTGGGAAGAAAAATCAAAGAGCGTTGCCTCCCCAACAATGGAACCAAAATGATGAGGGCACGCTTCGCGAAATGAAATCGGGGTTTAAAGGACCCATCGTTATAGCTCACAAAGCATGTCTATCAGATAAAATTTATAACTGAAACTCGGAAAGTGAGTCCCGGGTCGAACATAGGGAGGTGAATGTTTGGTTTTATAAAAATTCGCACTTCGCTTTATTTCTTTTTGTCATTTTTATCTTTTCTAATTTTTTTGGTATTTTAATAGGGCAAGAGATCAGGTTGATGAATTCTAGCTAATCTACTTGCAAAAATGTAAGAGAGAGAGGGAGAAAGAGAGAGAGAAAAGCAATCATCTATTTGTAAAGAATTGTTTGTTACAACTACAAAAGCGAGAAATCTACACTACGAAAGAGAAAAAGATAAAAAGAGGTGAGAGAAATCCCTCTCAATGGTTGCTCGGAGGATGACTCACTCTGATGTCATCTAGAGGAATGTGGTAAGGAGCGGGACGAAGGAGGACAGAGCTAGAGGATGGAGGATGGGGCAGGATGGCATTGCAGCGAGGATATTCTTCCCGAAGGGCGATGAGAGGATGGCCACGGGATGCTCCATGAATAGGGATGAGAGGTGGGAAAATTATTTTCTTTTCTACTCTAGAGGAGCATCTAAGGCTTGGGACAAGCTCTCTCTAGAGCCTTAAAGGTGGTGAGGTGAAGAAAGGAAGAGATGAAGAAAAATGGGAGGGGTAGGGGTCATTTTATAGTAGAGGAAACCATCAAATTCGTATACAAAACATTTAGTGACAATCATAAATGTCGCTGAAGATCCCGCTCATGCGCCCCTGCTACCGCACCGCTGGCCCGCACTGTATGAGCCCTTGTCACGAACGCACGAGCGATACGCGCCACTGCAGCCAAAGCATCCGTGCGTGCGCTGCGTTGCTGCATGTGTGTCTTTGCACACGTACACACACCTGTACTGTTGTGTGCATGCGGTGGCGCGTGCATGTGCATGGGCGGCCTAGGTTGCGGCACGTGACGCAATCTGGGCCATCCATCTTCTTTTTTTTGTAGGGGATGCTACAAAGGTCAGATTGAGTCGATTTTCACGCCATTGAGCTACGATCATCAACCTGAATCCATCTGAGCAATTAGATTTGTCGTTTGACGTTCTGGATTGCATCACCTAGTCCCTCGGCTATTGATCTTCCTTGGATTGCATATAGTACTACGGGACTCTGATCGAGGCGATTTCGGAGGCGTTGGACACCGATCGTCATCTTAATCAGATCCATACGGTTGGATCGTCAATTCGAGGCTTCAAAATAAATAACCTTCTCTCTTGACCACTAAAAGGATGCAATTTACCTAAATTATATATAATTACTCTAAATGCATAATGATGTATGCTATGCAATATTTATAACATGAAATGCAAATCTAAGCCTAGGAACATGCATGAATAGGCATTTTACCCTCAATAATTGTGTCTACATCAAGGAGCTTGGCAGAATAGAGGAGGTAATGGCCATACACACATTAGACAACCCTGTAATGGCTAACCTAACCCAATCAGGAAGAAAATCACAAAGTTGCAAGGATAATTGAGGACAATAAAGACATGCAACCAACAGTGGCAAATCAAGATGAGGAAAATATTCATGAAATTAGGAACTTGTTGGAAGATTCACCTGATCAAGTTAAAATCCAAAACATCCTTATCTAGAATTTTTAGAGTTTGAGGTTCAAATAATGGGTGGAAATCATGAAGATCGGAATGGTTGGATCAAGCACCTAGATTTTGAGGATGAAATTGAACTTTGGGGAGAAACTCATGAAAAGCTTGGTAGTCTAGAGTACACACACACATTACAAACCCCCAAGACATCATAAAAACCTTGTCTTTTTCACCCGACCATTGTGCATATTCTACACCTACCCAAACCTCCTCTACACTGAGTCAACAAAACTCCTATTGGAGACCATTTGGGCTCTCCCTACATCACCAACTTGCGACTTTCATAGATCACCTCTTTGGCAAGCCCATTCTCACCCTTCGAGACACATATCTTGGGGCCCGAAAAATTTGCTCTTGCAGCCTCGATGTTGAACGGGATATCTTCACTTTTCAAAATAATGTCTCAGAAAATACGTCGTTGCAGTATGTAAATCGTGGTGGAAAACCCCAAACAAAAATATATATCAATAAAACTAACCACGATGGATTAGGTTGTATCCACAGGGAGGAAAGACTGCAATAAATTCACAGGTATGTAGCCATCATATTCACAGAAATATTCACTAAATCAATTCAATGGATATGCTACTCTGGATGTAAATTTTGATTTAGAGAAGTCAAGGGCTATTTATGTAAATTTCACATTAGAAATCAAGCTCCCAAAATATGTGGATGATGCATGTGTAGTGGCAGAGTATGTAATTTTTAATTGCATGCAGACTAAGCTCAAATCTGAATCCTAATGTGCTATGCATAGAGATGAATCACAAAAGTTGAACAAATACACACAAGAACAAGTGTCAAGATGCACTTTCACCACAATAAATTAATAAAAAAAGAGAAGATCAAATGTTGGCAATGGCATGGAGACGTAAATAGAAATAGAGCCCTTCCTGTATCAAAATAAGGGATTTGTTCTCCTTGGCTCACACGAGGAGATGTAAGACTAACTGGAGGAGGGATGCTCGGGGGAGGATGGTCAGAGGGTAGGCTCTGCAATGGCAGTGATAGTTCGGCCGACGATAGCCGAAGATGGCCAACCGATGGAGAAGAACCCACTGGCGGTGGTGGCTTCCCATGGCGTGCGTGAACTGTGGGAGAGCTAACTGCGGATGTAGGCAAGCTCGAGGTGTTGAGGTGAGGTCAACAGCATCAACGGGGCGGAGTGCAGTGGCTGGACGAGGCGATTGTGCCTGGAGATGAATGACTGGCATTGGGTTCTTCTTGGAGAAGAAGAATAGTGCATAGAGAGGGGGGAAGGCCGGCTACTATGGCTATGGTGTGCTTTCATGGATGGTTCACGCAAGGGTGCGTGGGGCCACTATGCACTAAAGGGAAGGTGGAGGTTAGTGCGCTAACGTGCAGTGGTGTGGAGAGGAGGATGAAAGTGGCTTGATGATGTGGTATTTGGTGAAGGAGAAATAGAGGCAAAGGAAGATGAAGTAGGGACGACGTCGACCCTGCTGCTGTCGCAAGGAGGTGGTTGGGTATTCAGATGTCCAGGAAGGTTTCTGAACAACTTAACCAAAGGGCTGGAACTTGGTATTGATTGTCGAGGAGGAGGGTCACAGTGCCAAGGTAGGGTCGCTCACAATGAGCACGGAGGAGGCTCGCGATGGTACTTTAGACACGTCAAGGAAGATGGGCGGAGCACGGTGGTGGCTGTGTGTGGATGACTCATAGTGGTAGTTGTCAATGGCTAAGAGGAAGGTTGTGATGCAAGGCACGTGCTGTCACCGTATGGCTTGTTGTGGTCGAGGTGATGGATGAGACATAGTGGTGGTAATGTCAGGGGCGAGACACGATGATGGGAGGTCACAGTCGTCAATGAATGGATGCTCGCAGTGGTGGTGCACTCAGTGGAGAGGTCATTTCCTCCCCTTAGAGAAGAAGATAATTGGAGGCCATCCCCCTCCTCTGAAGATGATGCTCCTTCCAACCATCTCCTTCCCTCTTTGTAAGGAGAGAAAGTAATCAGAGCAAGAGAGATTTAGGGGAGAGAGAGATTCTCCCCTCTGTTCCTTCCTGCACAAATAGAGAAAGAGAGAATCAAAGAAGGAAAGAGTCAAAGAGACAAGGAGTTGTTATTTTATGTTACAAATAGAGGGGAGAGAATTGAGGGAGAGAGAGAGAATAAGGAAATGTGCATGTGATCAAAGGAAAAAGAGAGGAAAGAGAATGTATCCACATGATCACATTTTGTCACTTTCTTATTTCCATTTTATGCAAAACACTCCCAAAGAATAATCGGAAATAATGCACGTAAGAATTGAAATTCCATACAACTGCATGAATGCCTAACATACGAGCATAATTAATTTTTCTATGTAATGTATGCCTCAAACCTTAATTCTCAGTTCAATGATAATGCACTTAGGCTTTAATTTAGTCCACTAAAGTGGACCTATCAAATACCCCCATGCCTATGTTTTGCTAATCTTGAGCAAAATCATACGAAATAGACTAGGTCTCTAGGCTAGACTTTACCGTCCGGATGTCCTATCGTTCCACTCCTCTAGAGACTTGATCGAGATACCAACTATAGGCCTAAAGGTACTCAAGTACTAGCCAAGATACGGACCTGACCAGCCTCAGCCTTGTGTCAACTGCAAAGGTTTCTAAGGCCCGCAAAAACTGCTTAGAGGTTTGTTGACCCCAGCAGTTAAGGCACTCGTGCATATGTGCAGCAAGTCTTAGTTCAGTTATAACACCAAGTGATAAGGCGACATGCCAATTGGGGTCTTAAAAGTGGTCCTGTATGCCCACAGGGCATCATCCAGTCATGTGGACCAATCCTTCCGGTCAAGTCTCATAGTCTTTTGCAGAATATTCTTAATCTGGCTTTTGGAGACCTCAGTTTGCCCATTCATTTGTGGGTGATACAGGGTGGCAATGCGGTGAGTAACCTTGTATTTTCTAAGCAACGCATGGAATTTGGCATAAATAAAGTGACTCCCACCATCATTGATCATGACCTTCGGCATCCCAAATCGAGAGAAAATGTTTTGCTTAACAAAGTCCACGACAGCCTTATGATCACATCTTCGGGTAGTGATCACGTTTTTGCACGATTTGTTAAATTAGGGTTTTAAGTCATTGTAATGCATAAAAATGGATTTGCTTTTAAAATTTGTAAGACCTAAATAGTGGAGTATCTAGGATCGTCCAAGGAGGCAATATGCTTTCAATCCAATCTCTTGCTTAGAAAATAAATCTCAACTTTCTTTTTGGCTTTTTCAATATATCATTTTTTTCTATTTTGTAATTGAAATAACAAGGATTTCAAATTAATGATAACTACTCCTAATAGTAACCCTAGGTGACAAGAGCTTCCTTCCTTCTAAGCTCACCTTAGGCATGTGAAGGCCTAGGGTAATTAGAGAGGGAGGGAAGTGAGTGCACAAAAAAGGGAAATTCCAATTGCAATCAAGACAATAAATCTAATGAAGGCAACTTGTATAAAACTGAGGAATTGTTTAACAAGAATCTAGTAGAAGAATGCTTAACTACTACAATTGAAAATGCATATCATGAAAACAAAAAATCCTCTGAAATGATGGTGAAGATGGCGAAGCTCTTGCTCCAATTGTGGCTGCTCTCACAATCAAAAAGAGCTACTCCTTCTCCTTGCAAAATTCTTCAAGTTGTAGCTTCCTTGGCAAACCCTAAAGTAGGAGGTGTGCCAAGGCTTTCCTCCAAGGTGGCGTGGACCACCTTCAAGACCTCCTCCAAAGGTCTTCCTTGCCTGGCTTCTCCTTTGGCTAGCGTGGGCACAAGAGAGTATGAAGAGGGGAAGGCACCAAGGGGGCAGAGTGTCCCCTTAATCTTCTTGTTCTTCTCTCTTGGGTGTGAGCTATAGGTAGAATATAAGAGGTATTTTTCTAGCCAAGGTTGGGTTTTAAGGTGGTGGGTGTTGGTATTTTTATAGGGTAGGATGAGAGGGTTGAGGTGACTCTTGAGATGGATGACTAAGATAGGAAGATGGGGGTGGTTAGGTGATCTTATGGCAGAGAATAGTTGGTGCCAAGTAGGGGGGTGTGAAGGATGTGGTTATGGTGGTGAAGAGACACTTAAAGGTGGTGCCAACCATGAAGAGATGCCTTGGTTTTGGCACCACCATGAGGGCTTCTAGAAGGGGGGTTAGGTGGATGGGGGAGATGGGTTTAAGGGAAGATATGTGGTGGAGATGAAGTGGGTTTTGGAGGGAAAAGTGGAGGCAATTGGTGGGTGGTTATGAGAGGTTTTGGTGCCACTTTGTAGTGTCTTTTGGAGGTAGTGGGTAGGCTAGGTTGGAGCCAAGGTGAGGTGGAAGTATGGTTAGCTTATGTGGAGCTTAGGTGGAGCTAGTTGGTGGAGTTGTTAGGTAGGGTTTTTAGGTGGTAAAAGCCAAGGGAGCTGGAGCATAGCTAAGCTAAGCTAAGATAAGCTACCTTAGCTAGTAGTGGAGTAGAGGAGGAGGTATTGGAGCTAGGGTTTGAAGAGAGGAACTGATGAGGAGAAGTCTGGAGCTTGAGCTGGAGCTGGCAGCTGCTGAAGAGGGTTGCATGGAGCTACTCTAGCTGGCTTAGCTTGCTAGTTCTTTGCTAGCTCCTAAGCCAAGCTAAAGTGAGCTAGATTCTACCATAATGAGCTAAGGTGAGCTGGGTCTAGTGCTCCAGGGGAGGATCAAGTTGGTTGAGGCAACTAAGGTAACTTAGCTCAACTGAGTTGAGCTAAACTGAATCCCCGGGAGCTGGACTTGAGCTTTCTGATCTAGAATGAAGTCATCTTCAGCTGGCTGGAGTTGAGTGGAGTTGGATGTAGCTGGACCTAAGTTGGGGTAAACTCCAGTCAACTCAACTGAGCTAGCTAGAGCTCCCTATGGACTAATGGGAGCTGAGATGAGCTAGACTTATCTAAGTTGAGCTAGATCTGAGCTGACCTAAGTCAGGGTGAGCTAAGATGAGCTCTCTTGAGCTACCATTCAGCTGAGATAAGTTGAATGAAGCTAGGATGAGCTAACCCTAGTCCAAGTAAGCTGGATTCCAGCCATGGTGAGCTTGATCAAGCTGAGTTCCAGCTAGTTTGAGCTTCTCCTTCACCTGTTGCCTTCCTAAGTGCTAGGGTTCTAGGGGTCTGTTAATTTTTTCATCCTTAACACTCACAAAAACACATTAAAAAGATAAGAAAAATTGCAATGCATGCATAATCTAATTTATGACTAAATGCAACCCAAAAACCCATTTACGAAGCAAAACTCTAAGAGCTAGGATTGTTTTAATGCAAAAGAATGATGATAGATTGGCCTTTATCAGTAAGCGATGGCTTCGATCCATTTTGAGACATAATCAACTGAGACAAGTATGTACTCAATGCCGTTGGATGGTGGGAAGAGACCCATAAAATCGATGCCCCAAACATCGAAGATTTCAACAATCAGAATGGGTTGGAGGGGCATCATGTCCTTTCTAGTCATAGTCACTAATGTCTAGCAGCGAGAGAAACTCTTAGTGAAGCTGTGTGTGTCCTTGAATAGGGAGGGCCGGTAAAATCCGAACTGCAAAACCTTTGCAGCCATTTTCTTCCACAAAAAGTGGCCACCACAGGCTTAGTCGTGACAAAAGGATCACACTTTGGACTTCTTCCTCAGGAATACACCTCCTAATGATCTGGTTGGCAGAGAGTCTAAACAGCATGGGATCATCCCAGAAATAGTGCTTGACTTCAGCCAAGAACTTATCCCGTTGCTATCTAGACCTGCTGTGCAGAGTCTGTCCTACCACTAAATAGTTGACGAAGTCTGCATACCAGGGTAGCTTTCTTCCTTGCACAGCTAGAAGTTGTTCATTAGGAAAGGTGTCAGTCAAGGGTAATGATGGTTCGATGTGGTCTGGGTGGAGTCTAGACAAGTGATCGGCTACGACATTCTTGGACCCAGCTTTGTTGCATATTCCAGGTCAAATTTCTACAAGAGCAGGATCCATCTGATGAGCCTGGGTTTAGCGTCCTTCTTGGTTGACAAATGCCGGACAGCTGAGTGGTCAGTGTAAATTTTCATGTGGGATCCTAGAAGATATGATCGAAACTTTTCTAATCCAAAGACCGCGACAAGTAGTTCGTTTTCTGTGATAGTATAATTCCTTTAAGCCTCATCCAATGTCTTGCTCGTGTAGTAGATCACCACGGGTTTCTTTTCTCTTTCTTGTCCTAGGACAGCGCTGATGGCAAAATCTGATGCATCGCACATAATCTCAAAGTCCTTGGACCAGTCCAAGGGTTGTAATATAGGTGCAGTGGAGACTGTTTCCCTGAGAGTGTTATAAGCCTTGATGTAATCAGGTGTCATGTGAAAAAGGGCATCAAGGGTTTAGAGAGTTTGGAGAAATCTTTAATGAACCTTCTATAGAAGACAACATGTCCTAGGAAAGATCGGATTTGCCGGACCGAACTAGGAGGTGGCAGATTGGAAATCAGATCAACCTTAGCTCAATCTACTTCAATGCCCCTATGCAAGATGATGTGACCGAGGACAATCCCTTCTTGAACCATGAAATGGCTCTTTTCCCATCTTAGAACCAAGTTGACCTCAATACATCACTTCAAGATCTTCTCCAAGTTTCTAAAAGAACGGTCGAATGAATTCCCGAACACGGAGAAATCAACCATAAAGACTTCTAGGTATTCACCCACCATCTCTAAAAGATGGCTAGCATGCAATGCTAAGGTAGCGGGTGTGTTGCATAATCCAAATGGCATACGATGGAATGTGAACGTGCCATATGGACAAGTGAATGTGATCTTCTCTTGATCTTCTGGTGCAATTGCAACTTGGTTGTATCCTGAATATCCATCCAGGAAGAAAAAATATTTCTGCCCTACCAATCACTCGAGAATCTGGTCAATGATTGGCAAAGGGAAATGATCTTTCTTGGTGGCCTCAATAAGCTTCCTATAGTCGATGCACACCCGCCATGCAGTAGTGGTGCGGGTGGGGATGGATTCGCCTTGATCATTGGTGACAATGGTGAGCCTACCTTTCTTGGGTACCACTTGAGTAGGGCTCACCGAGGGCCTATCGGAAATTGGGTAAATGATATCAGCGTCAAGCCACTTGATTATCTCCTTTTTAATGACCTCTTGCATATTCGGGTTCAATCGTCTCTGCATCTGGCGAGAAGGTCGAGCCCCGTCTTCCAAATAGATCTAGTGAGTGCAATAGGTGGGGCTAATTCTTCTCAAGTCAGAAATTGTCCATCCAATGGCTGTCTGATGTTCAGAGAGGGTTGCAGTCAACCTAAGCTCTTATTCCCTAGTTAACTGGCATTGATAATCACAGGGAAGGTCTAGTCAGGTCCAAAGAAGACATACTTGAGATTATCGAGCAAAGGCTTTAGCTCGGGTGTAGGTAGGATAGAATTTGACGGGTAAGGGAAAGGCAGGAGTTGATCAACATCAGTCTCCTCAAATGGTGGTTATGGAAGGTGATCAGCTCTACAAATGTCAATCTTCACAGGTTGGGATTGGTCAGGATAGTCATTGGCCGATTGAGTCTGATGGTCTGCTGAGGAGCTGAGAGTGAGGCATTCTTCAACCAGAGGTTCCACAAGATCATGTTCCAGTCACAATCAAAAGACTTGGCCACCCTGAAGATATCCAATTCCATCTTCTTATCTCCAAAGGCAATTTCCATACATCCCGTGTTGTAATCAATGTTAGCCTTAGCCGTAGTTAAAAAGGGTCTACCTAGGATGGGTGTGTTTTGTAGTTGTTCGGGGACTTCCATGTCGAGAACTAAAAGGTCGACCGGGAAGTAGAAGTCCTTAACCAAAATAATTACATCCTTGACTACTCCCTTTGGGATTTTCACGGATCTATCAGCCAATTGGATGGTCACAGGTGAGGGTTTCAATTCTCCAAATCTAAACTGGTGATACAGGGTCAGCAGGATGAGGTTGATTGAAGCACCTAAATCCAAGAGCGCTTTATCAAATGTCATCTCCCCGATATTACAAGAAATCAGGGGTGCTCCTGGATTAGTTCGTTTGGGAGGCAGGCTACTCAATATCACTAAACTCGTTTGTTCTGAGAGCACTACCTTCCTAGGTGCTTGGGTTTTTGGCTTACATTTTGGCATGTAGACATCCTTCAAGAACTTAGCGTAAGCTAGGATATGTTTAATTGCTTCGAGGAGCGGAATATTAAACTGGACTTGTTTGAAATCTCCAACAGCTCCTTATTCTCAACTACAACTTTCTTTTTCTTCCCTTTTTCCAAGGCCTCAAGATATGGTGTTTGGGTTTGAGTTGGGTCAGTCTCCATGTCCTTGGGTTCCTCCTACTCACCCTCATACTCAGGTGTCTTAGGAAGTGAGGTCACAGGAGGGGTTGGCCATTTGGGGTCCTAGGTTTTAGTGCCACTTCTTAAGGCAACTGCATTGGCAAAGGCATTGGGACCATGGGTAGATCCTTGAGAAGAAGAGGAAGAAGGAGCACTAAAACCAGAGGATGTTTGTGGGGATTGTTGGACTATGTGGGCATGTTTGGGATTTCCTTGGAACCCTTGGAAATTGGGGCCTCTGTTAATCATATTTCGTGGGTTCTGTTGTGGTTGAGAAGGAAGGGATCCTTGTTGTTTGTAATCCAACAACTGGCTCAACTGTCCCTTCACTAAGGCCATTTCTTCCTGGTGTTTTTGATTCATGTCAGCCATCATTTTTATCAATGTGTCCAGTTGGTTTTGAGGGGGAGGTGCTACCCTATTCTAATTATAGGGTGGTCTAATCAGTGGGCCTTGCTGATAGGAGGGGGGATTGGGCCTAGGTTGATTCTAGAATTGGTTCAATTTTTGGTTCATCTAGGTGAAATTCGGGTGATTACGCCATCTGGCGTTGTAGGTGTTGGAGAAGGGGTCAGGTTTGGAATAACCTTGGATAACTTGGACATCTTAAAAGATAGAAGGTGCCAAGGAGGAGGGAAGTGAGTAATCAGGGGTTGAGGGAGTAAAGGTCCCTCCTTAGAACATAGTCAAGGGTTGTTCCAGGTGCATTTGGCTCATTGGTTGTACTAAGTCTACATTGTTAGCTCCCTTTGCTAGGGAGGGTCTGTAGCGGGTTCCTGGTCTGGTTTAGCAGCCCATCGATCTTTTTGTCCACCAATTCAACTCGATAAAACTTTTTGGCTATAATGTCCATGTCAACCATTCCAGAATTTGCTTGTACCTCATAGATCCCACCACGAGGTTGATTGCATTGATTAAACTGGGTCATGGAGGCATTGTTGAGCAAATTCTCACTCATGAACTCAAAGAGTTCGAATGTGCTCTCCTCATCTTTGTTCAAAAAGTTGCCTCCACATGAGGCATCAACAAAGTTTTGAAGGTTACTGTCCAGACCATGGTAGAAGATTTGGGCCAATTGCCACCTTGGAACCTCATGGTGTGGGCATTTCCTCAATAATTCATTAAATCGCTCCTACGCCTCATGGAATTGTTCCCCACCTTGGAGTGTAAATGTGGTAATGGTTATTCTAAGGGTTTTACCTATGGGGAAAAATTTCTTCAAAAATGCATGCCGCAATTCCTCCCAGGTGGAGATGGGTTTCCATAAGGTTCTAAGCCAGTGAGATGCCTTGTCTTTTAGGGAGAAAGGGAACATCTTAGTCAAAACAATGTCTAAGCTAATGTTCCTGGTTTTCACAGTTCTAGCAATCTGGTCAAGGTCCCCTAGGTGTTGGAAGGGGTCCTCATTTGAGATCCCATGAAAGTGGCTCTGAATCGGGCTCAAAACATTAGGTTTCAGCTCAAAATCATCTCCCCCTTTGGGGACCCTAAGATGGGGTTCAATCCTAATAGTAGACAGATCGCAAAAGTCACAGAGGGGCCTAGGTTGGCCCTCTGGAGGTTGTGGTGGGTTAAGTGGGTTCATTGGGGGTTGTCCTTGAGGGTTTTGCAATCTGTGTATGGCTTGTATGATGGTTTAGATCTATTGTTGTTATAGTTGGTGGTTGATAGAGATCTGAGCTTGAATGATGGCCATAGCATTGGGTGAGGGTTAGTCCTCAACCTCATCAATTCTTGGTTCAGCCATTTCTTGTGTAAAATCAAGACTCCTCCTGATTTCCCTATCTAAAACAAACAACTCGAGATCCAGTGATCATCTCCCGTGCATACACTATTGAAGAATGGAGAGGGATGCAGAGAGAAACAGATACGAGAAGTGTGTGCACAAACAAGCAGACAAGTCTAGTCCTTACAATGTATACCTTAGGTGACCTAGAGGCCTCAAAGAAAATGATCAAGCCTGTAAGCACTTAACCACCCTTTACAATGTTAATCTGGCTAGGTTGATTACGAGGGGATTGAAGGGAAGGTTCTTCCTTTGGCTTTCGTCGTCGGTTCCGTGGACCCCACAACCGCAGTCGTTTGACACTTCCCCGTAGCCTAGACACCAGATTCTATAAAGGCAACGAAGGCTGAATGCCCAGCAAACCAAATCACACCTCCAAGACTTAAACAAGTCCTGCTTAGGGCACATCTACTCCATTTTAATGAGGGGCTAGGCTAGTGCTTGTGCTCAAGATATGTGATGAGGCGTTGATTGGGATTGTGCCTCTTAGTTAATGGATTCAAGCCTGTGTGCACTTAATAAGATATGGTTCTCAAGCAAGGATTTTAAGATGTGGTGTCTTTTAATGTTTGTCATTACTTTAGTGCCTTTTATGGTTGGAGTGCCTTAGTGTTTTCAGACAAGGTTCAAGTGGGCACACAAAGTTTTTGCACGCATCGGGCGAAAGTTGATTTCCTTTAGAGTGATATGGCCCTAGGAAAGCAACCCTAATGAGTTCACCCTAGTGTTCATGCAGTTCTATCAGGTGAGTTGATTTTAGTTTTGGTAAGTGGTGCGGCCCAAGTCAAATCACGGCGGCTTCGCAAACACCACTCAAGAGAAAGAACACTCAAAAAGATTATCTCCTTAAGAATGTTAGGGTGTATATTCTTTTTGTTAGGCGATGAGTTTGGAATGTGGGTAAAGTAGTCATTCACCACACCAAATTTTTATTTATATTTTTTTTGTATTTTTCTTTTTAATCACGCAAACAACCAAAGGGTGGAGTGATACTCACAATTGGTCTTCGCCACACTTTACTCCATCTCTACGTTGGTAATCGCACTCCTTCGCCGCCCACGCATTAAGTTCTTGAAATCAATCAAGTAGAGGGAGAAAATGAGTTAGACAATGTGAATACGAATGCGGGATGAAAGCAACAAAAGAAATACGTTGCCTCCCTGGCAACGGCACCAAAAACTGACGAGCACGGGATGCGGTTATGTAATTGTGTCGTTATAGCATGTGTTTGCGACATCGGTTTTAATTTAGAATCTGGATTTGGTGAGTCTAAGTGTCGAACACAAGGACACGTAAAGTCGGACTACTTTTAGTTGTCACATAAGTTTGGTTTGCTTGCGAGAAAACGAGAAAGAGAGAGAGAGTAGGGTTAGAAATTTTCTTCAAATCATGACATTCATTTGCACAAAGTGTGTAAGAAACAACATCAACATTAGCATTTAGCAAGTAACTTGAGTTTGTTTGCAAATACAACAATAGGAAAAGGCTTAAACAAAAGCAATATGAAACTTGGGTAAAGAGAGAGGGAGGAGAAGGCAAGGCGGCCACAGTGGTGGAGGAGGGCTCCGTCAGCGAATTGACAACTCTGGCGGGTGTGAAGTATACTTGGTGAAGCTAGGAAGGAGCTAAGAGTATGGTGGAAGGTGTGTGTGTATTCAATGCCTCCAATTGGGTGGTTGAAGGGGGTTTAAATAGGAGAAAAGGGCTTCTAATTGAGGTAAGGGGGTTTAGCAACATCCAGGATGTCGCTAAACCCCTTCCAAAAACGTCGCTGAAGGCCTCCGCCCACCGGTCCAAGCGTGCGCGCATTCTTCTTCTTCTCGCGCTGCGCCCGCTATTCACGTGCATTCGCTGTGCACCGTCCGATCGAAGATCAGACGGTTGAGACTTCGCGTGAGCGCATGCTAAGGATCGTGCTTGTGTACCATGCGCCTTACGCGTTATCGCATGCATGAGCATCCGTGCGCATCCACTACACCGTGTGGCCTCCATCCGTGTCATCCGTGTGAGGATCAGTGGCTGAATTTTGATCTCGCACGTGGATGCAGCTGGCATGATTTGAATGGGCGTCAGATGAGCGTATGGGAGGGCTCTGATCGCTGCAGTGCACTTCTGACTTTGTCTTCGTTTTGCATGAACTCTCAGCCGTCCGATGGATGATCGGATGACCAGGATCTCATCTGGGCACGATGGAGAGGTGCGCGGGCAAGCTGGTGGCTTCTCAGTCGTCTAATTAAAATGCTTTGCGCGATGAGACAAGGGCACGTTACGTGGGTGAGGGTGTGGTGATGAGGTGACGTGGCTGCTTGTGGGCTATTGATCTGATGATCAACGGCCAGAACTTCTTGGGCCAATCGAGGGAGCTCTGGATATCAGATTTGAGTGATTTTGAGTCTGTTGGACTCGATTTGTCGATCTAAGTCCATCTGTGCAGTCTGATTGCTCATCTGAGGTCTGTTTCATCATGCACTTGTACATATGGCTATTAAACACTGATTTATAAGAAATCTTAAATCGCAATGCATGGAGTGCTCCTATGCCCATCATGACATATTATTAGTGTGCATATATCCTCAAAACTAACCTCAGTTGATGGAATTATCATCATTGAATGTAGAGTTATTAGAATCCAGGTCGTTCACTGGGAGGCATAACTTAATCTCAATTCACCATTAATTGCTAAGGAATAATTAAGATCTAAATACTTTAAGCCTATGAACATAGCACATGAATTAGTCAAATTAGCACATGCAATCATTCCAAATAAGAAAGAACATATTTACACACGTAATTTGTCATTAATAATCAAGTAAACAAGTCTATTACAACCATTACATCTAATTACAAAAGATTAAGGCAACAAAAAGCTAATCAAATGAGTACAAATGCTTTCTTTCATCATGTACGCTCAAAATAACAAGAGGAAACATCAAATTAGACATCTAACAAGAAGATTAGATGTTTGATTATCCTTCTTTATTTTTCTCCCTTCTTCAGCCCCCTTAGAATTTCTCTTTTTCTCTTCTCTCTGCATTTGTTCATTACTCCCTTTTTCTTAAGCTCTTAATCTTTAGCCCACTCACTCTCTTAAGCTCTTTTATCATTTCCTTTACCCTATCTCACTCTCTTCTTTTTCTTCTTCTTCTTTTAATTCTCCTTATGCATTATTTATTCTCGTGTTCTTTCTTTATCTTCTTTACTGTGCCTTATGTCCACACTTAACCATTTTCACAATCACTTAACCCATTTAATCTTCAATTTATAAAAATTAATGTTTAATGGGCGACCCAAGCTCGTTCGGGGATACACAACGCCCAATGGCCGGACCAGACCCTACTTGAGCTCAGGCCTAGTTCTTAATTGGTGGATTTTTTCATATGTTCATTAATGCACAGCCTCCGAACTCCCAGGCCCACACGTGCCTACTCACAGGCCCACACACACGCCCACAGGCACACGCACACCCACACCCATGCAAAGGATCAATTGAGAACTAATCAGATGCTCTATAGGATTGTAACACCAATTTAGTGTTCAGATTAAGTCTAGCCCTTCGATTTGAAGGGCAAAGCTCAAGGATTGTTACGTCCATTAAGACATACAGAAGATAAGTTCAGGTTTTTTGACCTGCAGGAGAGTGTTTGATATCCAACTGAGGTTCAAAAATACTTCAGAGGTTAATTTCGCATCAAATGAAGAAGGAATGAGTTCCTATATGTTTTCAGGAAGAGAGTGTCACTTCTGAGCTTCACATAGGAGCTTCAGAGCTCTATTTTGAGCTTTGAAAGGCTCAATAGAGAGAGAAAGACCTATGGAACATAATTAAATAATTTCAGCAGATTGTTTCGCATTGATTTGGGCAGAATTGGTGGTTGAATCTTGCCAAGAACACACTGAAAGCAGTATGGGTTCGAAAATAACCCATACTTGACAGAGAACTGATTTGGTTTAAAACCACAATAAAACAACTTAAAATTGATTCTAACAACCTCAGAATCATCCTAACAACAGAGTCAACTCATCAAACCTCAATTTTAACCAAAAATTCTCTAAATCAGACCTGAGGTTGACTATAAAGCCCTAGAAGTTGACTTTTTGAATTAATCAATCTCTAACCTAATTGAAACTCTAGATCTGCTCAACATCATCATAGAAATTGATTAAGATCATCAAAACTAATTTTTAAGCTAGAATTCTAGGGTTTCAAGTTCATCAGCTGAGATCCTGAAGGGTTTTGTTTAATGGAAAATCCTAGAGGTTTCTAGATCAATAGAAGGTCAAGGGTGAATTAAACAAGTCTTAATCTTGCTTCTGAACCTCTTATAGCAACCTAAACCCTAATAAAGATGACTTTCCAACTCTGCCAGAGTTGGAGAAGATGAAAATTGATATTGAGCTCCAAATGATAAAATAACAAAAGAAACACTAAGACAAAATCCCTAAGCCTCGATGATGCATTCTGGAGCTTCTCACAGAGCTTCGAGGGCTAATTCTCAGAAATGACTCACTGGAACTTGCCAGAGCTCCGGTGAGTCCAGAAATGTGTTTAGAGTTCAAAACTTTAAGAAACTGATCATTAGAGGTCTCAAGAGCCTCCTGAGGTCGCAAGGAACCTCAGGAGCTCAATAATTAAAGCAATTAGAGATTAATTCACAAGTTAAGCATAGAATTCAGAGAAGATGTAATATGAGTTTGCTAGAACTCAGATCACATCCTCTTACTCAATTGAGTGAGGAGAAGTGTTCCATAGTGTTCAGAGATGGTTTGTAGGTGATCAATTAGGTCTTTTAACTCTCTTGATCTTGTCATGGGCAATGATGTCAAGAGTTGAAACATAATTAGGCATTTACAGTATAGGTGATCATTAGTTAAATTGGAGTGAAGATTGGGGCCCTTAGAGTGTGAATAAATGACGGAGGACCCCAATGAGTGTGTTCTAAGCTCAGAGGCCTCCGCCGTGGACAGCGGAGGTTGTTGGTGAATGTGGAAGTGATGTAGGCGATAAAGCTGATAAAAATGAGGGAAAAGCAATGCTATGAAATCATGATAAGGAGAGGAAGATGATTAGTGCATAAAAATGGCAAAAGAGTGCCTAAATGAGCTCAAAGAGCTCGCTGGAGCTAAAGAAGATGGCATACAAATTAAACATTTAAACCTAACTAACTACCCAATCTACTGAATTAACCTACACTACACTTACCTAAGCCTAATCCTACTATTACCTAGATGAAGGAGGTGAGGGATCTCACCATTGGCAGGGCAAGAATGAGATCGAAATCAAGATTGGGTGAGAAGAGAAGCTCCGGCCGATCGAAGAGAGTGGGGCGTTTGCGCTCTCCAGAAGATCAGAGGGAGAGTGGGGTGCTCAATCGCCGTTGGCAAGGTGATAGAGAGGAAGAGGTGGTGAGAGAGGTAGCACGTCCTCGGCGTTTACGCTCGAGAAGGAGAACGAAGATGCCAGAGTTGTGGATGAACCTACTGACCAGCTATGGTGAGGTGGAGAGGGGAAGGGAGCTAATCAAGCTCAAATCATGGGGCTGATGGGTATTTATAGGTTGCAGCGGTAGAGAAGGGGGTTGTATCTACACGAAAATGCGTCTAAGTGCAAGGTAACCATCGGCATCTTCTCCGACTCCAGTGAAGTTATTGGCAAGCCCTAATTAGGATTTGAAGATCATCCAGACCATGGGATGAAATGAAGATGGTGAGCGCAAGCTCTAGGAGCTTGGCGAGGAAGGAAGAATGTCGAATGGACGGTGATCGTGAGGTGTCTTCACTGCTGCTCGTCAGCCGTTGAAGTGGCTGAAGAAGAAACAAAGAAGAAGAAGAAGAATGCTCATAGGGACTTAGGCATAAGCAAAGTTAAGGACTTAAGTAAAAGGAAAGGACTCAAATGCATTGAATTCTAGGGACTAAAATGTTAATAGAGGCCATTTAAGTTAATTTTAATTTAATTCTTTTCCAACATTTTATATATAATTATAAGTTAGCTAAATATTATATTGAAGCCATGTATTCACATTTTTGACCCATTTATTTATATTTATTTACTTATTAGCTTACTTAAGTTATTAATGACGTAGGTCTTAAATTATACTTAAGTTAAATAAAGTATTAATTAGGTAATTAATTAATGGTATTTTGAGTCCATTCATTAATTAAATTATTAATAATATTAATTGGCTGATAATTTAGCATTTTAAACTTATTTTAAGGTCCTTTAGTTATTTGTTCCTTATTACATAATTAACCTATATATATGCATATTCCTAGCTAATTAACTAGGGAAACTAGTTAATTAGGGGTAATTAGAAGCCATGATGAGCCTTTCATCATACTCCCAAGCCAAAGTTTTCCTAGTCCCTAGTAAAATTAACCAGAAATATGATGATTTAAACACCAGGGTTTAAATTATTATAAATAAAAACTATTTTGAGGAATGCTTAGGTCAGAATTTTGGATATTCAATTTTTTAGATTTTTATGTATATATAAATAAGTATCCATAAATATGCAGAGCATTATGCGAAAATCTTTTTACTTAGATTTAAAAACTTAAATACCCTTCTCAAAAGATACTCTATTAAAATTAGAGTTCTTTTTTTACAAGAATTTTATCAAGAAAATCAGAATACCGAAAACCTATTTATTCTTTGTAATCACTCTAAACCCTAGAAACTCATAATTCAAAGTGTTTTAATAAAACAAAACTCAAGAGTTGGAAATTAAATTTTATCTCGAAAACTCAATAGAGTTAAGTTAATCCTTAACTTTATGAAATCTGATTTTTATCAACCTGAGTTTTAGCAAATTAGCCAGACACTCATTATTAACCAAACTCAGAGTGGTAAAACCCTAATCTGTCAGCCCATAGCACCAAGGACAGACTTCTAGACCTAGGGTTTTGTCAATCTTTCTCCTTTAGGCCTCAACTGCAAGTCCTCAAAACCCGATTTCTTAGGCTTTACTGCCTAATACAAAGGTTTAGTAGCTATGATTTTAAAGCATCCTTACTTGTGAAGAGAATTGTCCTAAAGGCATCCAAAGTTGAAAAAATCCAGATCTTAATACATCAATTTCCAATCTTGGTTATTCCAATTCAATCCTTTGGCTTGGCCTTACTCAGATTTGGTTGCTTTCTCCTCACCAGTTTTCTATCCCGAGGTCAACACTTTTTGTGTATATCTTCCCCATGGACCACTGAGCCTCTTATTCTTAGTTTTTATCTCCATATTTTTTCAACTCTTTTCTATAGGATAGAACACCAGTATATAGCTAGGTGTTATTTTATTTGATGGAAGGAAGGGTAGCATCCATTTGTACCAATATGCTTTATTTGGTGGATAAAACTACATAAGCACCCATATGTAGCGAGGTGCTTAACTGTAGGGTGTTTTATTCTTTTTTTAAAATTTATTTTTCTTTTCTCCTCATTTTTCTTACTAATATAATACTCCAATTCTTTTTTCTAGGTGAGTGGCACATCCTTCACCCTTTCATGAGTCGCCCCGCGGAAATCCTTGGACTAAGGAGGATTTAGAATCGATCTCTTAACCTCTGTGTTTTCGCGATCTCAGATGCCAACAAGACAACTCTATATGTGTGAATTTTAGATGCTTAGGTTACTTAGCTCTCAAACCAGAGCTTGGACAGCAAAGCCATTCACTCTCAGGTCCTTTGAACTCTTAGTTTCCTCCCGCAGGATCTATCAAGACACAACTCACCAAGTCGAGACGAATGTACTTACTCGATTAAGCTAACAACAGCCTAATAGACCTTAAGACTAAGATTCTACCACCTTTTTACTGAATTAACTCTAAATATCTAGCCTTTTCACTTAACTTGGTGGTAAAAATAGATGTTCAAAATGTAAAAGGACTAACTTAATCTAATTGATCAAGAAAGTTACAATTTAATTCCAAAACTCAAGTTTTAAACTTAATACAACTTAGTTACTTTATTTTAGGGTAAAGAGCAGAAAAAACAAATCCTTAGGGTTTTAGATTCTAACTTAAACAAAATCCCATCAAAATTTTGCAAACAGATGCATGTTTTGAAAAGATTATTTAACTAAAAATCTACATAAGGATTCAATGCTCTTATAAAATACTATTTACAATATATATATATATTTTGGTTTCTGACCTAAATGCAAAATTAAGCTCTTAATTACTAATATAATTAAGTATAAATATATTTTTTTATCTTCTTTTTCTTCTTTATTACAAATGTAAAACCCCTTTATTATTTTTATGGTTTTGAAATTTGCAATTTTTATATTTATATATTTTTATTTTTATGCCTTATAAAATTTTCAAATTTTTATCAATTTTTCAAAATCTTTCAAATTTTTAGGGTATTTTTGACTTTTCTAAATTTTTTAAATTTTTGGGTATTTATATTTTTTAATTTTGTGGATATTTAATTTTTTTATTTTTTTATATTTTTACTTTTATCTACAAATACACTTGAAGTGAAAATGTCACTTCACAGCCCCTTAACCCAAAATATTACAATGTCCTCATTGTGAAAAGGTTGGAAAAGAAATTACACTTCGCTTAGTGTAGGGTGATCGAAGGAGTCGAATAGAGGAGATGAAAGATCTCTGTGCGGACGATTTCTATTCTAACCAAAGGTCAGAGTGGTCAGTCAAACTAAGTAAAGGTAATCAGTATAAAATAAGTGACAATTCAGGTATAGATTTGAGTGCATGTGTAGAGAAAAGCGTAGAAAACAGAAAATAACTATATACAGAATGAGTGGTGGAATGATGGATGTAAACCCTAGTGGAGGATGTAACAGTCACTAACAAGACCCAAAACATGTGATTTCAAAAATAGTTTTAGACGTTGACCATTAACTTTGAAGGTTGATCCTTGTTGGGTTCGGTGATTTTGACAGCGCCATTGTCGAAGACTCTAAATACAATAAATGGGCCTTGCCATTTAGACTTAAGTTTCCTAAGGTAGAGCTTCAAACAGGCATCAAAGAGCAACACCTTCTAACCAGGTGCAGAAGTTTTATAGGAAATGTGTTTACCATGGAAGGCTTTAAGTTTTTCCTTATACAGCATTGAGCTCTCATAGGAATCATGACGTAATTCCTCAAGTGCACTAAGTTGTAACCTATGGTGATCACCAGCCTTCACGAGGTCCAAATTACAGGCTTTAATTGCCCAATAGGCCTTGTGTTCAATTTCTTCGAGAAGATGACAGGGTTTCCTGTAAACAAGTCTGTACGGTTACATGCCTATTGGCGTTTTGTGGGCGGTCCTATATGCCCAAAAAGCCTCGTTGATGAGAACCTCGTCACAAACCCTAAACTAGCACCATTTAACCCTGATATGCAAGAAAAAGCTCCTACATAACTCTAGAAAGGCTTGGCTCAGAGAGATTCTGAGTTTGCAAAGAAAATAGAAACTAAGGGGTAAAAATGCAATTTCACCAATCCAATCTGAAAATAGGGTAACTCAGGGTCCAAACATAGGTCAAAACAACCTAATAAGAAGAAAAGTGGGATGAGATGACTCAATAAGGGCTACAGCAACTCCAAGGAATTAAATAACATCTTGTAACCCTAAAAACAAACCCACTTCAATTAACGTGGTTCGAGGCAAGTTAAAAATCAACTAAACCATCTAAAATTCATAGAAAAATAATCTCTAGGGTTTAGGACTTTCAATTTGGCCTTAGGAACCCATTTTGACCTACATTGAGAACCATGCCCAATTAACAACTTAATTTGGGTTTTTGCATAAATTGACCGGTCAAACAAGGTTTAATCTAGAAATAAAATTCACCATCAGAATCCTTAGGTCCTAATTAGTCATGTATAAAAACTTGGGCCTAAGAAGAAACCTTCTTGACCAACTTTACACTTTAGTCCTCATATATTTACTTTCTGGCCCTCAACTTTTGAACCCTCACATTTTGGCCCCTAACCCTCCTTCGATCTTTGCGTTTAGGTCCCTCCTGCAAAACCTGAGCAGTGCCATGCTCCGGCGACCTTACGCGGAGCATGGCACCGCGCAGGGTGAGGGAGGGGCCCTGGCAAGTCAATGGGGGGTACCCTGCATCGTCAGCCATTGCAGGGACACCCCCCTGAGCACTGCACCCACCCATACCGGCCGTGCGAACGCACGGACAGTATGGGTATCCTTCCTCCGGCGTCCTCCGACGAGGGAGACACGTCGTCTCCCTCTGCCCTCCTCTCCGGTTCTGCCCCTATAAATACCCCCGTCGCTCCGCCGTTCTTCCCAGCTCGGATCTGACGGAGACACCCCCTCAATTCCTCCCTTCCCACTCCGACAGACGCCCCCTTGCTCCGGCGGCCTCTCCTCCTCCTCCTCGTCGCCCTGCCCCACTACCAGCAGTAGGGTTACCTTCCCTCGATCTTCCTGCGCCGTGCCACACCAAGCGGGTGCCTCTCCGGCCCTCTCCTCGCCGCCGCCCCTTCCTCTGGGCAATTTCTTCTCCGGCGACAGTCGATACGAATGTCGCCTGCGCCAACCCCTCTTCGTCCAGCTTAGTAGGTAAAACTTCTCCTCTTCCTCCCCTCTTTCTTTTCCATACTGAAAACCCTTACTGTCGGCCCCGATTTCCCACTAATCACCCTCACCTTCTCCACCTCCGGCCAAACTCCGGCGAACCACTCCCATCACTCCATCACCCCACACGGCTCGCCGACCTGCATATAACCTCCGCCTCCTCACCCTGATCCATTTCCACCCTTCCAATTCCCACCACCCGACCTTTGCAGATCCACCGAACACACCCACTTCTCCGCCCGCAGTTTGACCTAGGGCGACCCTCATGCTCCGCCCCGCCGCCTGCTAGATACCCCACCACCTTCGCCGTGCCACGGCGAAGGTTCTCCGCGTATCTAATTAGGCCGAGAGGCCATTCCTCTGTGGACAGGTATCTCGACCGCCGTCGCCATTGCTGCACTGAAGAAGCACCTTCAACCTGCAGCTCCAGGTGCGCTTCGCCGAGGTCCGACTCCCAGGCTGCGTGGGGTGTCTTCGCGAAGTGCCAGGCTGCAGTTAAGGCGAAGTCCTCGCGCGAAGCCCTTGCACGAAGCCCCGACTGCCGCTGCTTCCTCTGCGCAGGCAGCCAAATTGGGGTGGGACATTTAGCCCCACCTCGGAAACCTTGAGAGGCACGCGGGCGCTTAAAGGCAAAAAATGCCTTAAACCATTCTCCTCCTGGTCATGAGGTGAGGTCCCTCACACCCGCCCGACTACCCAGCCTCGTCCGCGCTCACCCCCCGCGGACCTGGCCCGACCCGATTAGCCCGACCTGCACTCCTCGCCCACCACCGCACGCCGGTGGGCCTGGACCCGGGCGCGACCCGCGTACCCGAGTACCCGGTTGCTCTGGGAGAGCCCTCCAAAGAGCGAATTCTGAGAGAGAGAGATGCGGGGGAGGGGGTAGGATAGGTTTTGCCCTCTGACGTGTGAACCGTGAAGTGTGCAGGCACAGGTGAAGAGGAAGAAGGACTGTGCAAGAAAAAGAAGAAGAAGAAGAGAACACAAAGCAGAAGAAAAAGGAAGCTGAGGAAGACACTGTAGCATCAGCAGTTAAGTCGTCTGATTGGAAAATCAGACGATGTCCTGAAGACAGGTGAAGACAAAGAAGAAGAAGAAAAGAAGAGAGAAGGAGCAGCCAAGTGAAGAAATAGAAAGCAGAAGAAGAAGAGAAGCAAGAAGCAAGAATAAAAGAAGAAGAAGAGCACGGGAGGAAGATCTGAAGCATGAAAAGAAGAAACAAAGAAAATAAAAAGAAGAAAAAGACAGGATCGTCCAACCAAGAAATAGAGGAAGCAAGAAAAAGAGGAAGAACAAAAGCCAAAGAGGAGAGAAGACAAAGAGGAAGAAAGAAGAGAAGAAGAAGCCAAACTTTCATCTCTCTCTCTCTCTCTTTATTTTTGTAATAAGAATTTGTACCCCTAGAATACGACTTGCTCCCTGAGTTTGACCTCGGGAGAACTTTATTTTCCGAGTAACAAATATTAGTAAATGATGGCAATAACTATCTGTACTACAACGACTTAACAAAAGCTAGTTGTCGCCACCGATTGCCAGTTGGCACCGTTGCCGGGGAGCAACGGCTATTCTAGAGGTAAACATTCCTGTTTCTTTTTTTAGTTCTAATAATCTCCTCTCTTTTGTGCAGCTACAGGAAATCAAGAAGACAAGCAACCGCACGACAACCACTCCGAGGACAGGTAATTTTTTCCTCTCGCTATTAACCCCTAAACTCTAAAGAGGAAGAAAAGAAAAGAACAAGCAATATAGGGCTAACCTGTCTTCTATACTTAGTAAGCCATAAGAAGTTGCATGTTTTCAACCCATTATTCCTGTACACTATTAAGGGTATTTAGGGGCTAACACATTCTTGCTTGAGCCCTAATTACCCACCAAAGAACTAACTGGACCAAGTAGAGCCAACATAAGATTCAACATTAGGGATTTAGAGACACACTTCTTAAACAAGAATTGAGAAACCTTAAAAGAAGTGTGCCCAAGCCATTATCTGAAAATACCTATCCAAAGAAACCCTAAAATAAGATTGGCTCTTTACACACTTGAACCCTAAAAGACAAGACCTAATAAGCAAAACTAGCAGGTAAAGTTGACCATTTGGGTCAACTAACCTTCAAATTAGGTCACTCTTTGCACTTAAAAGACTAAAGTTCAAGTGGAACCTTAAGCACCTTGATCTTGAATTAAAAGTGGTAGACTTAAGAGGTCAAGATCCCCATTCTGGTCTACCTGGAACCGTAGTGACAAGAGAGGTCGGGTGGGGGAAACCCTGTAACCCGTGGGGATGCTTTACCATGTAGGGGTCTTCGTGGGACTCTCCCTCTCTGGCTGCCCAGGTAATTCTCAAGTGGTCGATCTTTCTGATCAAGGGGTCCATCTGCCCCGCACCACTATAGTCACCCAACACATTTTTTGGGTGTCTTGATTGGGTCCAGCACCTTCTAAACTCATCTCTTCCAACAGTGCATGTACAGTAGGAGGTCCTTAAGACCTCCTTTAGAAATTCACTCTCGTCAAGGACAAGCCTCGTCGCCCGTGTTTGTGCAGCAACCCCCTCACATTATTCTCTCTTCTGATTTAGAACCAAGTTCTTCTTCCCCCATCATGGCTCAGCCAGTTGAGGAAGAAAACAATCTGGAGCATCAGCTCCAGCGACTCAATGACCTCTTCCAAAACTTCGTGCACCCACCACAGCGTCCTATGATGCGGGACCACTACAATCCTGCTGCGGTAGCCGTTGAGCCTCGAGTCAGAATCCCGACTGGAGGACCTGACTCTGAATTAAAGCCCAATATGATTCATGTTATACCTAAATTCCATGGGCTTAATTCTGAAGATCCCTTCCAGCACATCAAACAGCTAAAGCATCTGGCCCAAACTTTTGGGTCAGACGCGCAAAATCGGGATATTCTTCTCATGAAGATGTTCTCCTTTTCTCTTATGGACAAGGCCGCCCATTGGTATCAAACTCAGACCCGGCCGATCAACAATTGGGAAGAAATTCAGTCCGAGTTCCTGAAAAAGTTCTTCCCTGTTGGACGGACAAACGCCTTGCACCATCAGATTACACATTTCACCCAACAAACAGGGGAACCTCTCCATGAGGCATGGGATCGTTTTCAGGATCTCATGAGAAAGTGCCCCCATCACCGAGTTCCTAAATGGGAACAGGTCCAATCTTTTTACCAGGGACTCCTTGAAGACATCCGTCTTTTCGTCAATGCAACCTGCGGAGGAAATATCATGGGTCAACATGAAGACACCGTGTGGGAGATTCTCGAAAACATGTGCGAGAACTCCATCAACAATGACTCCATGGGATTATTCGACAGGACGAATACCTGCACAGCGACGAATCTCAGGGGAGCACACGAGACGCAGGGCCTGTCCGCATCAGTCGACTTGGAGTTAATGGCCAGTCGATTGGACAAGGTCTCGATTATCGAAAAGAAGGGGGATGAGCTGACTCAGCATCTGCAGCGAGCCACCACTGCGCATAACCCTTTCGCACAGCCTCTTTCCATAGGGGAAACTGTGCAAAACATTCTCCATCGATCTTCTCCTAGGATGGACCCATCATCCGAATCTTTGCCCGGAGGTCCTTCCGATTCCTTCTACACCTACCAGGGGAATTTCATTCCCTCTTTCTCTAACTCTCTGGAGGTTCCTCAGACCTGCGAGGACATCAACGCCATCTAGAACGACCCATTCTCCAACACCTATAATCCTGGATGGCGAACCATCCTAACTTTCAGTGGGCGGGAAATTCCCAAACCTAAAGACCATCCTTCCAACCCCGCCCACAACCTCCTCGTCCTTACCAGCCGCCTCAGCCTCGGCCCAACCCTACTTATCCATCTGGGCCAAATCAGGATCAAATGTCCCTCATCCTTCAGACCCTGGCTGACATTCAAAGAACGAATGCGGCTATCCAGAAACAACACAAGGACGAACTTACAGAGGTTCGAAACCAATTTACCCAGTTGGCAAACTCTCGCCAGCCAGGTACTCTTCCTTCCCAACCTCTGCCTAATCCTAATAACGTGCCAACCCAGCGGCGCGTTATGAACCCAAACCAGGGCCATGCCCATATGATTTATCAGGCCCCCTCTGTTCCTTCACCCGACGGGATAGAGGCCTCCACTTCCTTTGCAGGTTACCAGCAGCAAGCTATCTTACCCAATCCCAACCAAAACCAGGCAGGACTTAATTCTGTAACAACCCGTAGTGGTAAGGAAACCCAAGACCCACCTCATCTGAACCACTCCAAGCCTGGTAGTGATCCCAAGCCTAGGACAGTAATCCAGGACGTCCCCACCCCTATCCCAGATCCACAACCTGGACCTATCCTAGAAGAACCACCCAAGATCCCGTTTCCCGAGGCCTTGACCAAGGGAAAGAAGACTACCAAGCCCGTGGCACCTGAGGAGGACCTGTTCAAGCTCTTTGAGCAGGTCCACATAAACATCCTCTTGATGGATGCAATTCGCCACGTACCAGCTTACGCACGATTCTTAAAGAATGTGTGTACACCCCAGCGTAAGCCGTGAACCAAGCGTAGGAGCCCAATTGTTCTGTCAGAGCAAGCTAGCTCTGTAATCCTCAGTAAACTCCCACCCAAGGCAAAAGATCCTGGTACTCCCCTGATTTCCTACAAGATAGGTGATACCCAATTTGATAGAGCTTTGCTAGACTTAGGTGCATCCATAAACCTGATACCCACATCCTTACTTAACCACCTAGAAGAATCTGAGCTAAAACCAACTGAGGTGACATTACAATTAGCAGATCGGTCTATAAAGTCACCAAAAGGGATTCTCGAGGATGTTATCGTAAGAGTGCGGGATTTCTATTTCCCAGTGGACTTTATAGTCTTAGATATGGATGCGCCTAAAAACCCTAGGGATACACCAATCATTCTAGGGAGACCTTTCTTAGCTACTGCTAGAGCCAACATCAACTGTGAGGAAGGCCAAATAGAGCTTAAATTTGGAGATCAAACCTTAAAAATTGATATATTTAAGGCCCAACAAGGAATTAATTGCGGTGTCATCGAACAGATTGGTGACGTTAGGATTTTGGTTGATGAGTCACACCTCCAGAATGACTCGATTATGCCTCATCAACCACAGAAGGATCTTGACCCGCAAACGGAGGAGTCGAATCCAGACATACACAACCCAGTAACTCCTACCCTTGAACCTCACAACTATACTGAACCACCCGCTGTTGCTAATAACCCTATCCTCGATTTAAAGCCTCCTCCTGCTCACTTGAAATACATCTTTTTGGGTTCCAATCAGACCCTTCCTGTGATTATAAATTCCACCCTCAATCCCGAATAGGAATCCCGTCTGATTACTGTTCTCCAGCAACATCGCAGAGCCATCGGGTGGACTCTCGATGATTTGACTGGAATAAGCCCCTCTTATTGTACTCATCATATCTATTCAGAAGAGGGCGCACGACCTTCGCATGAAATGCAGAGACGTTTGAACCCTAATCTGCAGGAGGTCGTGAAAAAGGAGATCATTAAGTGGTTAGATGCCGGGATCATCTACCCGATCTCCGATAGTCGTTGGGTGAGCCCAATTCAGGTTGTGCCTAAGAAGGCAGGACTCACCACCATAACGACTGAAACCGGAGAAATCATTCCTACCCGATTAGCCAATGCGTGGAGAGTCTGTATAGATTACCGCCGACTCAATTCCTCCACAAAGAAGGACCATTTCCCACTACCCTTCATTGATCAAATTCTCGAGAAACTAGCGGGAAATAGGTTCTTCTGCTTTCTTGACGGGTACTCTGGTTACAACCAGGTGGCAATCCATCCTGAGGACCAAGAAAAGACCACATTCACCTGCCCCTTCGGGACGTACGCTTTCCGAAGGATGCCTTTCAGTCTTTGTAATGCACCCGCTACCTTTCAGCGGTGCATGCTTGCCATATTCTCAGATATGGTAGGTGATTTCCTGGAAGTCTTCATGGATGACTTTTCAGTCTTTGGAGAATCTTTTGATGATTGCCTCCAACACTTGGTCCAGATACTCAGGTGATGCATTGAGGTGAACTTGGTTCTTTCCTGGGAAAAGAGCCATTTCATGGTACCTGAGGGAATTGTCCTGGAACATCTAATTTCAGAAAAGGGCATCCAGGTGGATCGAGCTAAGGTGGATCTGATCTCTCGCCTTCCTATGCCTAGCTCAATCAGGGGCATCCGTTCCTTTTTAGGGCACATCGGTTTTTACCGCCGTTTCATTCCAGATTTCTCGAAAATCGCACACCCCTTTACTTCTCTTCTCTCTAAGGATGTACCCTTTAAAATCTCCAAAGAATGCACGCTAGCCTTTGAAAACCTGCGTGACCGAGTCACCCAAGCACCTATCCTACAATCCCCTGACTGGTCTCAACCCTTTGAGATCATGTGCGATGCGTCTGACTTCGCTATAGGAGCGGTACTGGGACAGAAAGCTGACGGGAAACCCGTGGTCATCTGCTACGCTAGCAAGACACTTGACGAGGCTCAGCGTAACTATACGGTTACGGAAAAAGAGCTGCTAGCCATAGTATTTGCCCTTGAAAAATTCCGATCGTATCTTCTGGGTTCCCATGTCATCATTTACTCGAATCACACGGCTATAAGGCATCTCCTTGCCAAGAAGGACGCGAAGCCCCGACTAATCCGTTGGATCTTGCTGTTGCAAGAATTCGATCTTGAGATTCGCGACAAGGCGGGAAGGCAGAATGTGGTAGCCGACCATCTGTCCCGTCTTCCTTCTGAGATCATCGACCCTTCCGGACCCATCACGGAACATTTTCCTGATGAGCACCTTCTTTATGTTGGTACTAGACTTCCATGGTTTGCTGATATAGTAAACTACTTGGCATCTCATCAGACACCGTCTGATTGGCCGAAGGCCAAGAAAGACAAATTATGTTCTGATTCCAAGTATTACATTTGGGAAGACCCGTACCTTTTCCGCATAGGTGCTGATCAAATTATTCGGAGATGCGTCCCGGAAGAGGAAATCAGTAATATCCTATCTTTCTGCCATGACCAGGCATGCGGTGGCCATTTCTCAGGGCATAAAACCGCATCCAAAGTCCTCCAGTGTGGCTTCTACTGGCCTACACTTTTCAAAGACGTATACAGTCACTGCAAGGGATGCAGTCGTTGCCAGACTTTGGGCAACATGAACCATCGCGACATGATGCCTTTGCAGCCAATTATCGTATGTGAAATCTTCGATGTATGGGGGATTGATTTTATGGGCCCCTTTCCTGTTTCGGATGGTTTCGAGTACATTCTGCTTGCGGTGGACTACGTGTCCAAATGGATCGAAGCCATACCGACCCGAACCTGCAATCACAAGATTGTTCTTAAGTTCATACATCAAAACATTTTCTTAAGGTTCGGGATTCCCCGTGCTATTATCTCTGATGGGGGGACCCATTTTACAAATGCTCAGTTTAGGTCACTGATGGCCAAATATGGGGTGTCTCACCGAATCTCTACTCCTTACTACCCCCAAACAAATGGCCTAGCTGAGCTGTCAAATCGGGAGATCAAGAAAATCCTGCAAGTCACTGTTCGGCCTGACAGGAAGGACTGGTCGTCTCGACTTCCGGAAGCATTGTGGGCCTACAGGACCTCCCACAAGACCCAATTGGGCATGTCTCCCTTTAGACTGGTGTACGGAAAGGCATGTCACCTTCCCGTAGAGCTAGAGCATAAAGCCTATTGGGCAGTAGGGAACTGTAATCTAGATCGTTCCAAGGCTGGAACCCACAGAAAACTCCAAATCAGCGAGATCGATGAATTACGCCTAGATGCGTACGAGAACACGCGAATCTACAAGGAGCAGGTTAAATCCTTCCACGACAAGCACATCTAGAGAAAGATCTTTCATCCTGGTCAAAAGGTCCTACTCTTTGATGCCTGACTCAAACTTTTCCCGGGGAAACTGAGGTCCAAGTGGGTCGGACCATATTTAGTCCAACAGGTTTTTGGAAATGGAGCAATTGAAATCAGTCCACTCAGCCATGATTCCGAACCTTTCATCGTGAACGGTCAGAGACTCAAACCGTTCATTGATGTGACTTCTACTGATTCGGCTGAATCATCCCTCATCCTCCATTCCCCTTGAACTTACTGCGCCCGGCCGATGGCGTAAAACTCAGCGCTTAACGGGAGGCAGCCCGTCATTTCTTGAAAATCTAAAACCTTTTTTCTGACACCATTGTGCACTTAAGGTTCACCCTTTAAGACAGCTGACTCCACCTCAGATGCTTGCATCTGAGATTAGAAGTCATCTGCAGAATTCATCCCGACCCATTCACTCACAAAAATATCTGTCTTAAGGAATAAATTAAGTAAATAAAAACCCCTAAATCACAATGAGGACATTGCAAGTCTTAGGTGTGGGGGGGTATAAGTGCAAAACTTGTAGAAAAAAAAGGTTTTAAACAAAAAATTCACATATGCCAAAAACACATAAAAATTAAAAATTTTTTCAAAATAAAAAGAATAAGAGGAGAAAGGAAATTTTGTGGAGAAGGAAAAGAAACAAATTGAAAAGGAGCACAAAAAGATGAAAGAAAAGAGTAATAGTCATTAATAAGAAGCTAAGGAATTAACCTTAGTCTAGACCATTTTTTTTTCAAGAAAAGAAACGAAAAGTGCTTGGTAAGATTAGTAAGAACGCAAACCTTAGGCATTCTTGATAGACTCTTAGTACCCATTGAAATCTAGACAATCCTCAAGAGGTTGAGGAAAATGAAAAGCTTAAGTACTAGGTCCAAGGCTTAGGGAGTATTTGACCTCGCTAACTAACTTCTGGTTTACAGGACTCAGTAACCTAAGCACCCTAACCTCACACATAGCCTGGTTCAGCAAGCGTAAAAATCAAAATCACGCAGAAGCGTCGAAAAAATTCTGAAAAGTACACCTAGAGTAGGAGCGGCCGATCAACACAAGTTGATTTAGACGAGTTCCCAGCGCAGAGAGGTGGGAAATCCCCTCGAAGATGCGTAACAAAATATCATCTCCTCGGTACTAGGGGCATGTAAGCACCCTGCTAGTTCAGATTCCATGGATGGCATTATCACGAAGTGTCAACTGCCAGGGTCTGAACTCGGCCACGGAACACCATGGATGGGATTATCTCGAAATCTCAATAGCCAGGGTTCTGGGGGTTGCCATGGGCGGTGCTATCTCGAAGCATCGATCGCCAGGAACCCTTGAGGATTGATGATGGGAGCAATGAATCTGATACAGACCGTGTTGAAAAAGCCAATCCTAAGCTAGAATTAAAAAGAAAAAGAGAGAGAAAACTCTCCAAAACAGAAAAATTTTCTACCTCTCTCTCTTACAAAACGTACTGCGAACTGAACCAGGGCAAAAATCGTTTCAAGCACAGGGTGCTTTAACCACAAAGTCCAATAAACCTTAGGTTAGTTCTTGTGGGTCTTAAAAACCTCTGCCAAAGACTGAGGTTAAGGCTAGACAGATCTGGATCTTGGTTGGTACAAGAGTACCTTTTAAGTCTATGGTCAGCATTCTAACCTAATCTAGGTTCAAAAGAAAAGGCACTTACCTGAAGTTGTTAAGAATATCATGGTCTAGAACAAAGGTTAAAACCTTAGGTTTTTGCTAAGGGACTAGCAAAAGCTAGGCATGGGGGTGTGATGAGAACCTCGTCACAAACCCTAAACTAGCACCATTTAACCCTGATATGCAAGAAAAAGCTCCTACATAACTCTAGAAAGGCTTGGCTCAGAGAGATTCTGAGTTTGCAAAGAAAATAGAAACTAAGGGGTAAAAATGCAATTTCACCAATCTGATCTGAAAATAGGGTAACTCAGGGTCCAAACATAGGTCAAAACAACTTAATAAGAAGAAAAGTGAGATGAGATGACTCAATAAGGGCTACAGCAACTCCAAGGAATTAAATGACATCCTGTAACCCTAAAAGCAAACCCACTTCAATTCATGTGGTTCGAGGCAAGTTAAAAATCAACTAAACCCTCTAAAATTCATAGAAAAATAATCTCTAGGGTTTAGGACTTTCAATTTGGCCTTAGGAACCCATTTTGACCTACATTGAGAACCATGCCCAATTAACAACTTAATTTGGATTTTTGCGTAAATTGACCGATCAAACAAGGTTTAATCTAGAAATAAAATTCACCATCAGAATCCTTAGGTCCTAATTAGTCATGTATGAAAACTTGGGCCTAAGAAGAAACCTTCATGACCAACTTTACACTTTAGTCCTCATATATTTACTTTCTGGCCCTCAACTTTTGAACCCTCACATTTTGGCCCCTAACTCTCCTTCATTCTTTGCGTTTAGGTCCCTCCTGCAAAACCTGAGCAGTGCCATGCTCCGGCGACCTTGCGCGGAGCATGGCACTGCGCAGGGTGAGGGAGGGGCCCTGGCAAGTCAATGGGGGGTACCCTGCGTCGTCAGCCACCGCAGGGACACCCGCCTGAGCACTGCACCCACCCATACCGGCCGTGCGAACGCATGGACGGTATGGGTATCCTTCCTCCGGCGTCCTCCGGCGAGGGAGACACGTCGTCTCCCTCTGCCCTCCTCTCCGGTTCTGCCCCTATAAATACCCCCATCGCTCCGCCGTTCTTCCCAGCTCGGATCTGACAGAGACAACCCCTCAATTCCTCCCTTCCCACTCCGACAGACGCCCCCTTGCTCCGGCGGCCTCTCCTCCTCCTCGTCGCCCTGCCGCACTACCAGCAGTAGGGTTACCTTCCCTCGATCTTCCTGCGCCGCGCCATACCCAGCGGGCGCCTCTCCGGCCCTCTCCTCGCCGCCGCACCTTCCTCTGGGCAATTTCTTCTCCGGCGACAGTCGATACGATTGTCGCCTGCGCCAACCCCTCTTCATCCAGCTTAGTAGGTAAAACTTCTCCTCTTCCTCCCCTCTTTCTTTTCCATACTGAAAACCCTTACTGTCGGCCCCGATTTCCCACCAATCACCCTCACCTTCTCCACCTCCGGCCAAACTCCGGCGAACCACTCCCATCACTCCAGCACCCCACACGGCTCGCCGACCTGCATATAACCTCCGCCTCCTCACCCTGATCCATTTCCGCCCTTCCAATTCCCGCCACCCGACCTTTGCAGATCCACCGAACACACCCACTTCTCCGCCCGCAGTTTGACCTAGGGCGACCCTCATGCTCCGCCCCGCCGCCTGCTAGATACCCCACCACCTTCTCCGTGCCACGGTGAAGGTTCTCCGCATATCTGATTAGGCCGAGAGGCCATTCCTCTGTGGACAGGTATCTCGATCGCCGTCGCCATTGCTGCGCTGAAGAAGCACCTTCAACCTGCAGCTCCAGGTGCGCTTCGCCCAGGTCCGACTCCCAGGCTGCGTGGGGTGTCTTCGCGAAGTGCCAGGCTGCAGTTGAGGCGAAGTCCTCGCGCGAAGCCCTCGCGCGAAGCCTCGACTGCCGCTGCTTCCTCCGCGCAGGCAGCCAAATTGGGGCGGGACATTTAGTCCCACCTCGGAAACCTTGAGAGGCACGCGAGCGCTTAAAGGCAAAAAATGCCTTAAACCGTTCGCCTCCTGGTCACGAGGTGAGGTCCCTCACACCCTCTCGACTACCCAGCCTCGTCCGCGCTCACGCCCCGCGGACCTGGCCCGACCCGATTAGCCTGACCTGCACTCCTCGCCCACCACCGCACACCGGTGGGCCTGGACCCGAGCGCGACCCGCGTACCCGAGTACCCGGTTGCTCTAGGAGAGCCCTCTAAAGAGCGAATTCTGAGAGAGAGAGACGCGAGGGAGGGGGTAGGATAGGTTTTGCCCTCTGACGTGTGAACCGTGAAGTGTGCAAGCATAGGTGAAGAAGAAGAAGGACTGCGCAAGAAAAAGAAGAAGAAGAAGGGAACACAAAACAGAAGAAGAAGGAAGCTGAGGAAGACACTGTAGCATCAGCAGTTAAGTCGTCTGATTGGAAAATCAGACGACGTCCTGAAGACAGGTGAAGACAAAGAAGAAGAAGAAAAGAAGAGAGAAGGAGCAGCCAAGTGAAGAAACAGAAAGCAGAAGAAGAAGAGAAGCAAGAAGAAAGAAGAAAAGAAGAAGAAGAGCACGGGAGGAAGATCTGAAGCAAGAAAAGAAGAAACAAAGAAAATAAAAAGAAGAAAAAGACAGGATCGTCCAACCAAGAAATAGAGGAAGCAAGAAAAAGAGGAAGAACAGGAAGAACAAAAGCCAAAGAGGAGAGAAGACAAAGAGGAAGAAAGAAGAGAAGAAGAAGAAGCCAAACTTTCATCTCTCTCTCTCTCTCTTTATTTTTGTAATAAGAATTTGTACCCCTAGAATACGACTTGCTCCCTGAGTTCGACCTCGGGAGAACTTTATTTTCCGAGTAACAAATATTAGTAAATGATGGCAATAACTATCTGTACTACAACGACTTAACAAAAGCTAGTTGTCGCCACCGTTTGCCACTCGTCTAAATGGGAAGACCAATCCTTCCTATTGAGTCAGATTGTCAAATGAAGGATCTTTTTGATCTCCTGAATAGAGACCTCAGTTTGCCTATTGGTTTAGGGATGATAAGGTGTAGAAATATGATGTGTGACCCCATATTTCTTGAGTAGGTTCCTAAACTGGGTGTTGTTAAAATTGGAACCGTCGTTAGAAATGATGGCACGTGGTACCCCAAAATGAGAGATGATATGATTTTGAATAAAAGGTATGACAACTCTATGATCGTTTGTGCGTGTGGGTACGGCTTTGATCCAACAAGATATGTAATCAACTGCGAGTAAAATAAACTCAAAGACAAAAGAGGATGGAAATGGACCCATAAAATCTATGCCCCAAATATCAAAGATCTCATAGACTACAATCGGGTTCATAGGCATCATGTCTTTTCAGGACATGATACCAAGAGTTGGCAACGACTACATGCCTTACAATATGACTGTGAATCTGCAAATAAAGTAGGCCAATAAAACTTGCATTGCAGAACTTTTGCAGCGGTCTTACGACCATAAAAATGACCACCACAAGCCTGGTAATTACAAAAGGAAAGAATAGAATCAATCTCGGAAGAGGAAACAGAACACCTGATAAGTTGATTGTTGTAGAGTCGAAATAGATACAGATCTTCCCAAAAATAGTATTTGGCTTCTGATTTGAGTCATGATTTGCGATTCCAGTCTTAGTCAGCTAGGAATTGATGTGTAACCAAATAATTGATGATGTCTGCATACCGAGGGAGATCTGACGATATAGCCAAAAGTTGTTCATCAAGAAAGTGCTCAGTGATGGCAGGAGATGATTCAATAATCTCAGAAGGAAGGCGGGAAAGGTGGTCGGCAACAACATTCTGTCGTCCCACCTTATCACAAATTTCTAGGTCGAATTCTTGCAAGAGCAAGATCCATCTGATCAACCTAGGTTTTGTGTCCTTTTTGGATAGGTGTCTAATACCAGAATGATCTGAGTATACAATGATTCGAGATCCGAGTATATAAGATATGAACTTTTCTAATCCAAATAATATTGCCAATAATTCCTTTTCTGTAACCACGTAGTTCCTTTGTGTCTCATTCGAAGTCTTACTAGCATAGTAAATCACTACCGAATTTTTCTCAATCTTCTATCCAAGTACAGCTCCAACTGCGTAATCTGATGCATCACACATGATTTCAAATGGTAAATTCCAATTAGGTGGTTGCAAGATTTGAGCCTGTGTAACTATCTCTCAATGTCTCAAATGCAGATATACACTCCTCACTTATCTCAAAAGTCATGTCCTTTGTGAGGAGGTTTGTGAGTGGTCCGGCAATCTTCGAAAAGTCAAGTATAAATCTTCTGTAGAAACCCACATGCCCGAGAAAAGATCTAATGCCCTTGATCGAGTCAGGAATTGGAAGATTTGAGATTTGATTGATCTTGGCTCGATCTACTTGGATACCTTGCTCAGACATGAGGTGGCCAAGTACAATGCCCTCTAGGACCATAAAATGGCTCTTCACCCAGCTGAGGACAAGATTCACTTCTATACATCTCTTAAGAATCTTTGACAAATTATCCAGAAAAATATCAAATGTTTCCCTGAAGGCTGAGAAATCATCCATGAATACTTCCATGCATTCACCCACCATTTCAATAAAAATGGCTAACATGCAACGCTGAAAACTCACAGGTGCGTTACAAAGCCCAAATGGCATTCTTCGGAAAGCAAAGGTTCCGAAGGGGCAGGTGAAAGTCATTTTCTCTTGATCTTCGGGATAAATTGTGACCTGATGGTATCCAGAGTAACCATCCAAAAAGTAGAAGAACCTATCACCAGCTAATTTCTCAAGGATCTGATCAATGAATGGCAAGGGAAAGTAGCCCTTCTTTGTAACCGTGTTGAGTTTGCGATAGTCGATTCAAACCTGCCACGAATTTGCAATTCGTGTGGGAATGGTTTCTCTAGATTCGGTCTTGATTATGGTGAGTCATGCCTTTTTAGGTACCACTTGAATTGGACTCACCCAAGGGCTATCGGATATAGGATATATAATGTCAGCATCTAGACACTTGATTATTTCCTTCTTTACAACCTTCAGATTTGGATTTAAACATCTTTGAGCTTCTCTTGAAGGTCGTGCCCCATCTTCTATATAGATGCAATGAGAACAATAATTGGGGCTAATCGCGATGAGATCATGTAGGGTCCACCCGATTACCTTATGATCTCGTAAAACCTCGATTAGTTTCTTGTTTCAAAGATAAATGAGAATTGATGATCATAGGATGCTTCTGATCGAAGTCGAGATAGACATACTTCAAACTATCAGGAAATGGCTTTAATTCGAGTGCAGGAGTTGGATCAACAGCAGGACTTGGGGCAGGATTTTCTATTGCAAAAAATGGTTGAAATGAGTCATGTGATTCAAATTCAAGATCGAGTATAGATTTTGATAGCAAGTTTTCAATTTGAGGGTACAAGATATCAAAAGATGTGTTTTCTAGTTCTAAGGAACTAGGGTCATCCTCAAAAACTAAAATATATCTAATTTCCTCAATCCATTTGCAATCTAATCCTCAAGAAGCTCTAAATATATCCAATTTTGTTGTCTTCTCCCCAAATTTTAACTCAATCTTTCCACACTCACAATCTATGTTGGCCTTTGCAATGGCCAAAAAGGGTCTCCCTAAGATAATTGGGGTATCACTAACTCATTCAGGAACTTCCATATCTAAGACAATAAAATCCACCATAAAATAGAAGTCCTGAACTCTAATGATCACATCTTCCAAAACTCCCCTAGGTGACTTAATAGATCTATCTGCTAATTGTAGAGTCACATTAGAAGGTTTAAGTGTGTCAACATCAAAATATTCAATTAGGGAAGTTGGAATCAGATTAATGGATGCTCCTAAATCTAGAAAGGCTCTATCAAAGCGTTGGTCCCCAATTATACAAGAAATAAATGGAGAACCTGGGTCTTTCTTTTTCAAAGGAAGCATACTCAAGATAATAGAGCTCACTTGCTCTGAGAGTACCACAATGCTTCCTTTCCTCGGCTTACGCTTAGGAGTACACAACTCCTTGAGAAATCTCGTGTAAGTCGAAATGTGTTTAATAGCATCTAGGAGTGGAATATTAATGTGTACCTGTTCAAAAATGTTAACTAAATCTTCATCTAATGTAACAGGTTGCTTTTGTTTCCTAGTCTTCTTCAGGGCTTTAGAGAATGAAACTCGAATTTCCTATTCTACGAAGAGGTCTATTTGATCTCGTGAATTAGCGAGAATTGCGGGATCAGGTTCTATACCTCTCACGGGTGTAGAAATATGGGCAGTTTTAGATGTACTAAGGTGTTGGGATAGATTTTGTGGATCTACTGGATCCCAAGTGGAAGTCCCATGGCAGGTTGTAACAGAGTTAATACTCTCATGCGAAGAAGAAGCTGGTGAAGTAGAAGATGCTTGCTAGTGCTGGAAAGATGGATTCGGTAGTAGTGGTTGACTTTCTTGAGTCAGATAGTACTGTTGATTTAAATACTCAAAACCAGTAAATGTAGTAGAGGGTGGATTTGGATTCTAATTCTGATTCAGGGGTATTTGATTAAGGAGATGGATTTGTCCCTGATTCTGATGTTGAGCTCCCGGGTATGGTCTTTGCTTGATATTCCTAGGGTTTGGTACTGGCTGGGATGGAAGAGCCCCTAGCTGACGAGACTCAACTAACTGTGTGATTTGGCCCCTGAGATCAGCCAGTTCTGCCGAACATTGTTGTTGTACCTCAGCAAGAGCTTCAGCATTTTGTTGCTGGCTCTCAGTCACAGCTCACAAAATCTGGTCAAGCTGTGAGTCTCTATTTGGCCCTATGAAGTTCTGCAAACCCACGTAAAATGGCCTCGCATTTGGTTACTGAAATGGCAATGTAGGCAGGTTTTGCTTGGTCTGAGTCGGATATGATGGTCATTGTGAATAGTCAAACAAAGAGAAATTAAGGTGATTACAGCATCCAGGTTTATAGGTATTTGAATATGGGTTTGATCTCAATGCATATCCCTGAATGGTGCTCAAATCAGAAGGATAAGGTGTGTTTTCTGCAAAAACATGAAGTGGGGACAGAGGTGGGAAAGATGTGGGAACAAAGGTCCCTCCTTGGGTTGGTGCAGAAGTAGATAGAAAACCCAAGGAAGATGGATCTCTCAAATCCAGATTATTCACAAACTCCCTCCCCACGGGAATTTGTGAAATAGGTAAACATGTAGGATTTTGGGTAGCAATCAAAGGCATAAGATTTCGCATTGTCTTTTTGACCTCATCGAGATGCTTTGCTATGATGTCGACTTTATCCCATTTCTCTACTATAATCTCCAAATCCTTGGAACTGGACAGTTCCCCATCTCGTAAATGCTCTTTTGCGGGTTTTGATGTGCTGTATTGGTGCCCCACGTGAATTCCGACATGGATGCATTGTTGATCGAGTTTTCCACCATCCCTTCGAACAGTTCTGAGGTGGATTCTACGACGTGATTCAGGAAATTCCCTCAACAAGAGGCATCGACCAGATTCCGAATGCCCTCTTGTAATCCATAATAAAAGATGTGCATTAGTTGCTAGCAAGGGATGTCGTGATGTGGGCATTTCATTTGCAATTCATGAAAGTGTTCCCACGCTTCATGAATTGGTTCTCCTTGATTTTGAAAGAAGGTAGTGATGGCTCACCTTAATGCATTGGTGCGACCAATAGGGAAAAATTTCTTCAAAAATGCATATTAGAGTTCAGCCCAAGTCAAGATTGGTCGTGCTATTGTTCTATACCAGTAGGCAGCCTTGTCCTTAATGCTGAAGGAGAACATCTTCATCAATAGGATTTCCTGACTTTGATTTCGAGGACCAAGAGTTTGAGATAGATTTTTTAGATCTTCAATATGTTGGATGGATCCTTGGATGCAAACCCGTGAAAGTGTGGGATTAGACCTATAATATTTGGCTTTAATCCTGGGTCATTTTCCCTAACGAGAATCCTAACATTAGGCTCTACTTGTGCATTGGATGGATTATAATATTCGCGGAGTAGAGGCCAAGGACGAGGGATCAGTAAATCAAGGTTTTCAAAACCAACGTCAGGTCGAGGTGAAGGATGGGTTTGTAGGTTCTGCAAATTTTGAAGAGCAACTGTCAACAGATTGATTTGATGGTTCTGCTCAAGCGTCTGAAGATTCTGGTTCAGGAGTGCCTCATGGACATCAAAAGGCGGCATCTCCCCTAACTAGAAGAGGAAGAGATCTCAGGATTCTGGTTCTACATTTGGTCCATATGATAAAATGCAGAAAAAGCAAATGTATCAGATGGGAAAATTACTGGTTGCTTCAGTGCAACTGGCTTAGGAATACCTATCAATGGAGATACGAGAGGCAATTTCAGGGATCGCCTTCTGTGCATAAACCAAAAGAATGTACAAAGGCACACTCACACCACTGAAAACAATGGCAAACAAGACCCGAAAATAGTGCAAAAAGCATGTTTTTCTCCTCTTTCAAAGGAAAGAAGAGAGTCCTAGAATATGCAAAAGTAATTTGGATGCTAACAAGTATAATATCAGTATCAGAATACATGCCCTAAACCCGTGTATACATATGTTTGTATCCTTAAGGTTCAAAGGTCTAAGGTCTAGGATCGAGACCACTCACTACTGGCTCCCCGGGGCTTTAGTAGTGAGACAGACTTGTTGATCTTCGACTAAAGCACTAAGAGGTGCAAAGAGGAGAGGTAGAAAAATCAGACTCGTGTAACTCTAGTGATCGCACTATGTGCACAATATCATACAACAGACCAGAGCGTAAAATCCCGCATGCATTCTGCAAATAGATTGAAGTCACAAATTTTAATTGTCCTCCTTTTACTTAATCTTTTCACAAAAAATGATAGAAAGAAGTAAGGTAACCGCTTTTAAAATCTTTTCAAACAAAAATATGGTCTTGTTTATTCTCCAATGACAGGGATCTACGTGGGTTTTGCGCATGTTTTCCCGTTGATGCGAGAAAAACAATAGAAAAATCCCGAGTCAGATTTCGTGAATACTAGCGGAGATGTACTCCTAAGAGTGTATGCCTAAAACATGCTGCTGCTAGTCAAAAAGATATGCGTATTTTTGTATTTTTTAATTTTTTTTAACCTAAATGCAACAAACAAACTACACTAAAGACTAAGTAAAGAAAATACTCACAATGGTATGCATAATGATCAGAAAAATAGAAATAGGAAACCCTCCTCTTTTCTTGAGAATGCCCGCAAAGGTAACCCTGAAAAGAAGACAGAAAACATGCAAAACAAAACTAATTAGTAAGAAGAAATATTTACAAAACAAAAATAGTAATGGCGAATATAAATTATAGTTACCTCCTCAACAACGGTGCCATTAAAATGCTTGGTTAGATCCTCAACATAGTTAATTAAGCTATTTAGGCTTAATTAATTGCATGAGAAAGAAACTTAGGTTAACTTGAATTAATGATTTGACTGCAGTATAGGGTCAAGTTAACCTAATATTTTAGATTTTAATTTCTTTTTAATTAGTTGAGTCTAGGTCGTTCACTGGGAGGCATAACTTAATCTCAATTCACCATTAATTGCTAAGGAATAATTAAGATCTAATTAATTGACTAAATATTAAATTAGAATACTTTAAGCCTGTGAACATTGCACAAGAATTAGTCAAATTAGAACATGCAATCATTCCAAATAAGAAAGAACATATTTATACATGTAATTTGTCACTAAGAATCAAGTAAACATGTTTATTACAACCATTCATCTAATTACAAAAGACTAAGCCAAGAAAAAGCTAACCAAATGAGTACAAATTCCTTCTTTCATCATTTAAGCTCAAAATAACAAGAGGAAACATCAAATTAGACATCTAACAAGAAGATTGGACGTTTGATTATCCTTCTTTTTTTTTCTCCCTTCTTCACCCCTTTAAAATTTCTCTTTTCTCTTCTCTCTGTCTTTGTTCACTACTCCCTTTTTCTTAAGCTCTTAATCTTCAACCCTTTCTCTCTCTCTCGAGAACTTTTATCATTTTCGCTACCCTGTCTCACTCTCTTTTTTTCTTCTTCTTCTTTTAATTCTCCTTAAGCATTTTTGTTCTCGCTTTCTTTCTTTATCATTTTTACTATCCTTATGTCCACACTTAACCATTTTCGCAATCACTTAACCCATTTAATCTTCAATTTATAAAAACTAATGTCTAATGGGTGGCCCAAGCTCGTTCGGGGATGCACAGCACCTATGGGTGCGACCAGACCCTACTTAAGCTCGGGCCTAGTTCTTAATTGGTGGATTTTTTCACATGTTCATTAATGCACAGCTCCCGGCCTCGCAAGCCCAAATGCGCCCACTCATGGGCCCGCACACACACCCATAGGCACATGCACATGCATAGGCATGTGCAACGCACGCACCCGCACCCAAGCCATTTCCTTTTCGTGCCTTGCACTGAAGACCGAAATGTCATCAGCACTTTTTCAAAATATACCAGTGCGGCATCTCAATAGTTCCCAAGGTGGGATCGTATTATACGTCCTAGGCCAATCTTTCGATGAACCTTCCAGCCATCTTAGTGACTCAATCTGATCGAGCAAAGGCTCAATTGAGAACTAATCAGATGCTCTACAGGATTGTAATACCAATTTGGTATTCAGATTAGGTCTAGCCCTTCGATTTAAGGGCAAAGGTCAAGGATTCTCATGGCCATTATGGCCTGCAGAAGGTATGTTCAGGCCTTTTGACCTATAGGAGAGTGTCTGATCTCCAGCTAAGGTTCAGGAATGCTTCAGAGGTTAATTCCATGTCAAATGAAGAAGGAATGGGGTCCTATATGTCTTCAGGAAGAGAGTGTCACTTCTGAGCTTCATACAGGAGCTTCAGAGCTCCATTTTAAGTTCTACAAGGCTCAAAAGAGAGGAAAAGACCTCTAGAACAGAATTAAACAATTTTAGTAGATTGTTTCGCACTTATTTGGGCAGAATTGGTGGTTGAATCTCGCCAAGAACACACTGAAAGCAGTATGGGTTCGAAAATAACCCATTCTGGACAGGGAACTAATTTGGTTTAAAACCTTAATAAAACAACTTAAAATTGATTCTAACAACCTTAAAATCATTCTAACAACAGATTCAACTCATCAAACCTCAATTTTAACAAAAAATTCTATAAATCAGACCTGAGGTTGACTATAAAGCCCTAGAAGTTGACTTTTTCAATTAATCAATCTTTGACCTAATTGAAACTCTAGATCTGCTCAACATCATCATAGAAATTGATTTAGATCATCAAAACTAATTTTTAAGCTAGAATTCTAGGGTTTCAAGTTCATCAGCTAAGATCCTGAAGGGTCTTGTTCGGTGGAAAATCCTAGAGGCTTTTAGATCAATAGAAGGTCAAGGGTGAATTAAACAAGTCTTACTCTTGCTTCTGAACCTCTTACAACAGCCTAAACCCTAATAGAGATGATTCTCCAACTCTACCGAAGTTGGAGAAGACACGAATTGGTATAGAGCTCTAGATGATAAAACAACAAAAGAAACACTAAGACATAATCCTTAAGCCTCAATGATGTATTTTGGAGCTTCTCACATAACTTCCAGGGTTGATTCTCAAAAATGCCACGTCGGAGCTCCGAGGAGTCTAGAAATGTGTTTAGAGTTCAAAACTTTAAGAAACTGATCATTGAAGGTCTCAAGAGCTTTTTGAGGTCACAAGGAACCTCAGGAGCTCAATAATTAAAGCAATTAGAGATCAATTCACAAGTTAAGCATTGAATTTAGAAAAGATGTAATCTAAGTTCGTTAGAACTCAAATCACATCCTCTCACTCAATTGAGTAAGGAGAAGTGTTCCATAGTGTTCAGAGATGGTTTGTAGGTGATCAATTAGGTGTTTTAACTCTCTTGAGCTCGCCATGGACAATGAGCTCAAGAGTTGAAACATAATTAGGTGTTTATAGTATAGGTGATCATTAGTTAAATTGCAGTGAAGATCGGGGCCCTTAGAGTGTGAATAAAAGATGGAGGGCCCCAATGAGTGTGTTCTAAGCTCGGAGGCCCCCGAGTGGATAGTGGAGGCCACCGGTGACTGTGGAAGTTATCTAGGAAATAAAGCTGATAAAAATGAGGGAGAAGTAGTGCTATGAAATCATGATAAGGAGAAGATGATCAGTGCGTAAAAATGGGAAAAGAATGCCTAGATGAGCTCAAAGAGCTCACCAGAGCTAAGGAAGATGGCATACAAATTGAACATTTAAACCTAACTAACTACCTAATCTGCTGAATTTAGCTACGCTACACTTACCTAAGCCTATTCCTACTGTTACCTGGACGAAGGAGGTGAGGGATCTAGCCATTGGCAGGGTGAAAATGAGAATGAAATCTAGACTGGGTGAGAAGAAAAGCTTCGGTCAATCGAAGCAGAGATTAGAGGTAGAGTGGGGCGCTCAGTTACCATTGGCAGTTCGATAGAGAGGAAGAGGTGGTGAGAGAGGCAGCGCATCCTCGGCGGTCACTCTCGAGAAGGAGAATGAGTATGCCAAAGTTGCGGATGAACCTACTGACTAGCTACAGTGAGGTGGAGAGAGGAAGGGAGCTGATCGAGCTCAAATCGTAGGGGTTGATGGGTATTTATTGGTTGCAGTGGCTGAGAAGGGGGTTGTATTTGGACAGAAATGCATTTAGGTACATGGTAACCATTGACGTCTTCTCCAACGCCGGTGAAGTTATCGCCAAGCCCTAATTAGGATTTGAAGATCATCTAGACCATGGGATAAAATGAAGAGGGTGAGCGCAAGCTTCAAGAGCTTGGCGAGGAAGGAAGAATGCTGAATGGACGGTGATCGTGAGGTGTCTTCACCGCCGCTCGTCAGCTGTTGAAGTGGCTGAAGAAGAAATGAAGAAGAAGAAGAAGAACATTCATAAGGACCTAGGCCTAAGAAAAGTTAAGGACCTAAGTAAAAGGAAAGGCCTCAAATGCATTGAATTCTAGGGACTAAAATGTAAATAGAGGCCATTTAAGTTAATTTTAATTTAATTCTTTTCCAACTTTTTATATATAATTATAAATTAGCTAAATATTATATTAAAGCCATGTATTCACATTTTTGACCCATTTATTTATATGTATCTACTTATTAACCTACTTAAGTTATTAAAGACTCAGGTCTTAAATTATACTTAAGTTAAATAAAGTATTAATTAGGTAACTAATTAATGGTATTTCGAGTCCATTTATCAATTAAATAATTAATAATATTAATTGGCTGATAATTTAGCATTTTTAACTTATTTTAAGGTCCTTTAATGATTTATCCCTTATTACATAATTAACCCTAATATATGCATATTCCTAGCTAATTAACTAGGGAAACTAGTTAATTAGGGGTAATTAGAAGCCATGATGAGCCTCTCATCAAATACCATTCTCTTAGGTTCTACCCATCATCACTGGGTTGGAAATTAATCAGACCAATGCTCCTATAGTAGGAGTAGACAGGATCCCAATGCTCATCAGATGATGGATAACTATAGGTTATGGGATTGAGATTTGGTGTTCTGGGGTGAAACTAAGAAGTGTAGTAGCTATTGTAATCCATTCAAAAACCCCAATCAAATGCAAGGCAATGGGACTCTCTTTTCCTTCTTAGAGCAAATTTGAGCTAACCTCAAACCTACTCCTTAAAGTTGTCAAATGGGGTCATGTTTACACCCGTCCATTCCCACTTTAGTGGTATAAGAGGGAGCTGTGACTTGAGATTCCTGTCAATCTCTTTGGAGAAGAACAGAGGTTGGTTATGTTCTCTCTTGGTGGCAAAAGAAGTTTCACAATCAATTACGTGCCCTAAGTCGACCTTCGCATGCCCTAGGACCTATGCTTTGCTTCAATGATATCTCAGGTGATTGATGAATCGTGTTTCGTTAATTAAAATCAAGGTTTGGAGAACTCATTGTCGTAGCTCGTAAAACACATCTATCAAATACAATTTATAACTGAAACTCCAAGGGAGTCTCGGGTCGAACACAGGGAGGCGATGTTTACTTTGTTTGAAATCTGTGCTTCATTTTGTTTCTTTTTGGTGTTTTGGGGTTTTATTTTTTTTCTTTTATTTTTATAGAAAAAGCAAGCAAGATAGATCCCAACAGAGATGAAACAACTATGATATATCACACAAATGTTTGTTACAATAATCTATGGAAGCATAAAAGAGATAGGGGTGAGAGGAAATCTCCCAAATCAGTTGTTCGGCGAGACAACGGTGCCTATTGGAAGCTTGGATGAAGGAGGTTAGATGTAGGACGATGGAGGTGAGATGTAGAAGGACGTCGAGTAGAGGAATGCTTCACCGAGGCTCTGGAATGGAGGTGAGGAGATGGAGGCGATCTTCTACTGGAATGGAGGTGGGAGGATGGCTCCAAGGCAACCTATGAAGGTGGTGGGATGAAGGATGAATATTTGGTGGGAAATAGGAATATTACACTAGTAGGAGTCCTTTGGAGCTTGAGAGTAAGCTCTAGTAGAGCTTTGGTAGGCTACTAGAGCTTAGGGGTAAGAGGAAGTAGAGTAGGTAAAGATGAAGAGGAATGGGAGGTGTAGGGGTCCTTTTATAGTGGAGGGAAGAGGAAGAAATTCGTGTAGAGGGTTGTAGTGACAGCTGCAAGTGTCACTAAAGGCCCCTACAGCTGTCCCTGAAGATCGCATCCCTACCGCTCACGCTCGCAGCTATCCTTTCACCTACGGGCAATTAGTGGCCGCTGCAAGCATCACTAAAGGCCTACCCAAGCTGTCGCTGAAGGTTCACGCCAACTCACGCACACGCCCATGCTTCACAGCTACGCGCGTGTTGTCAAAGGAGGACTATTCGATTAGAGATGGATGGTCCTAATTGTGCGGAGATCATGCCGCTTGGTTGGCGTTGGATGACAAGTTGATTTTTCGCTTTCGATTAAGTTTCACAAATGAAATAACGTGTTATTGTAGTATTTAAGTGGTAGAAAAATTGACTAATCAACAATAAAAATAACCACTCACAGAAGAGCGGGTCATGTCCACAGGGAGGCAATGATGTAATAAACTCTCTATTATTTCGTATTCTTTCGTTCTAGTGCGAAATCCCTAATCAAATTCTACATGAAATGCGATGGAAAAAAGATGCACAATAACTCAAAAATATAAGGGTATATGTGCAATTTTTCCTCACTGAAATATTCAGTAAATATGTGATGATTTTATGTAATTTTCAATTGACATATATTAGAGAAAATTTGTGCACATGTTAATCCCTAAACCAATGTTGAAACATGTGAATATCAATAACGCGTAATTATCAAAAAGCGTGAGTGTACATTCACAATTTCACCATAATAAAATAATAATAAACTAAAATTGATTTTGGTGGCAATGGCAGTAAATGTAATTTTTAATTAACTTGAAAACAGGGGATTTGTTGCAGCGGCTTATGTGCACAGGAGGAGGAGAGATGGATGTCGAGGTTGCCGCTGAAGATCACCCCGCTCAGGCTGCACCCGACGGTGGTGACGGCGCAGCTGATGGCAGCCTGTGGTGGCTGCAAGAAGGAGAGGAAGGTGGCAGGGAGTGGTTCTACGCACACCACTAGAGGCGCGGGCGCGGTGCTTGAGGGGAGAGCTGGTGGCGTGGGTGGTCTGCAGAGAGGACTGCCAGGTGCTGGGGAGGCGCTAGCATGAGGCGACGCTGGAGGGGCGCAAATGCCTGTGGGCGTGGGTTCTGTGCGAGTGCATGAGCAGTGCATCGCCTGCAGTGAAGGGTGGTGAAGGAGGGGGGTGCGCTGCAGTGGAGAAGGTGCTGTGCCTGTGGGCTTGGTAGGGGCGCGGGTGAGGCGAGGCGGGTGCCTACAGGCTGCTTGGTGAGGGCACGGGTGGGGCGGTGTGCCTTAATAGGCCTGCATGCGGTGGGCGTTGTGCGGGTGCATGAGCGGCACCTGCAAGGGTGGCTGGAGATGGGTGCGCTAGTGGTGTTGGAGCAGGTGCCTGCAGGCTGGAGTGGTGTGAGCACTGGAGGGGGAAGCTTGGTGCACAGTGCACACAGTGGTTGCACGGTTCCTTGATGATGCCCTCTTCTCCTGCGCTCCGCCTCCTCTTAACCCCTCTCTTCCACCCTTCCAGGGATTTTCAAAATCCCCTTGCTATTTTTGGCTGGCAGCTATTGAGGGTGGCTGGAGGATGGGGGAAAAACATATGCCGCCAATTGTTTGTTGGGGAAATTTATTCGCCAACTCCTTGTTATTTCTAAATATCATTCCTGCACATAAAAATAACAAAATCATTACATATTAAGTTATAGAATGTTATAAAATAGATGTAAACTTAAATCATGATGCATGCAAATATTCTATAACTTAATGTAGTTATTAATAAACCTAAAAGGTAAGATTAAAGTTACTTAAGCATAATATTAGTCCATTAAAATAGACTCATCAAATATCCCCATGCCTAAGATTTGCTAGTCCCTAGCAAAAATGAAAAATAAGAGAAGTAATCAGAAGATTTCTTCTTTTCTTATTTCAAAACTTTAGAAATCTAGACAAATGTGAAGTGATGATAGCCTAGGTAATAGATCCAAGTGAAAAAGCCAATTCGCATTGGGAGTTCGTACTTCACCCTTGGTAAATATTTCTTCCGAGATGGGCAACTACTTCCCTCGGGGATAAAGCAGAAGATAATCTGTAATTTGACCCTGGCTTTTGGCTTAGGTAGGAGATATCGAGTACAATGGATTTATATTTGGTGGCACACACTCATCTGGTGCTACATGTAGTCTAGTACTACAGACTCTAAATCTCTAAACTAGTAAAAAAGTCAACTCCGAGAGAGGCTAAACAACTGTGCTCTCTTGATGTTCCTGGGCGCTCACTCTTTTCTTTCTTTTTGAGATCACAAATCTAGCCAGCTTTAGTAATTATACTCACTATTTGGTGACTTCACATGGAATCCACATTTCAATTAAAGTTCTAATAACTCTACAACTAAGTTAGAGTCCTCAACCAGTATTCGGGCAATTAGAAATACTAAAAGGTAGGTATGGGTCATATTTGGTGGAACGTGATAGGTGTTTTGTTGCCTCAGAAATAATGTTACATTATAACTTGGACCCCTTTTTTTTTTCTTTTCCTTTTTTTTTCTCTCTTCTACTCTTTTTATTTATTTATTTTTGTTTTATTATTATTTCTTCTTATTTTTGTTTCTTTTTCAATCAACACAACACGATACAGACTTTTATTTATGAGGCAATATTAGGGATGATGATGGTCAAGAGGAAATTGTGTGGCTTATTTGGTGGAAGTGCCTATTCTCGACACTGGGAAGGAATGGATAGGACAGGCGTATTTCTGACCTTTGATACTATTACCCTCCTTCAGCCGAGGACTCTATGAAGGACGGTTGTAACCATCCACCATAGTCATAGCTTTATTAAGACTTCATCTCTGTGTATCTGCCTTATTTGGTGACTCTCAGGAATTCACACAAATTACTCACACAAGAACAGAGAGTAAAAACTATGCCTAACTCTGAAGTATCCTCATCTAATTATCCAAAACTTAAGAGTCATTGCACTAGACTTAGTGCACCAATAATCTCTCTACTTTCTTCTCACAAATATGAGGTGGATCTACTAGAAGATAGTATGCCTGACTCCCTATGAATTGTCCAAGGGTTTAGTAGACTACAAATGCTTAATGATTTTCCTCAAGGATCCATTACCCAATCTACGTGCACGTGAAATAAATGTACTGGATTCTAAACTTAGGAAATAATTCAAGAAGAAAAACCTCCAATGACAAGGGTATTCTGCTAGGGACTAACCCATTTAGCTCAAGAAAAGATATATATATATATATATTTTATATACATATAAATATATATGCATGCAAATATTTATAAATGCTATAAACATTCTCAGGTTATACCCCCCATGCCTAAGACTAACAATGTCCTCATTGGAAAAATGCAGACATAGAAGAATATCACCTGAGGAGAGTGGGAGGAGCTAAGGCTCCTCAAGCCGAAGTGCGTCCAAAACCTGGCCATCTGAAAGAGTAATATACGATTTAAGTCGCTGACCATTTACCTTAAAGCTCGCACCTGAAATAGGGTTCCTAATCTCTACATCTCCATGAGGGAAAGTATTGATAACAACGTATGGTCCATCCCAACGGGACTTGAGCTTTCCAAGAAATAATTTAAGTCTAGAATTGAAAAGCCAGACCCACTGGTTGGGCTCAAAAGTCTTTCTAATGATGTGCTTGTCATGGAAGACTTTTGTACATTCCTTGTAAGCTTGAGAAGTTTCATAAGCTTCATTACGAAGCTCCTAAAGCTCACTTAATTCTAACATACGTGCCTTTCTTACTTTATCTAGATTCAAGTTAACGTTTTTAATAGCCCAATAAACTTTATGTTGGATTTCCATGGGAAGGTGGCACGCATTTCCGTAGACAAGATGGAAAGGAGACATGCCCAAGGGAGTCTTATACGCAGTTCTATAGGCCCAAAGAGCATAATTTAGTTTTTTAGACCAATCCTTCCGATCAGTCCTGACAGTTTTTTCTAAAATTCTCTTAATCTCCCTATTAGACACTTCAACTTGTCCACTCATTTAGGGATGATAAGGTGTGGCTATCATGTGGTTGACTCCCAAATTTTGGAGTAGTCTTGTGAATTATACATTCTTAAAGTGAGGTCCTCCATCACTTATGATCGTCCTTGGACACCCATATCGAGAAATGATATTAGCCTTAACAAAGCCCAAGACCACGGAATGGTCATTAGTTCACGTGGGTATGGCTTCTATCCATTTCGATACATAGTCTACAGCTACAAGGATGTATTCATATCCGAAGGACAGAGGAAAGGGACCCATGAAGTCAATGCCCCAAATATCAAAGATTTCAACAGGGAGGATAGGTTGTTGGGGCATCTCATCCCTTTTTCCAGCGGTTCTCGTCTGCTGGCAACGTAGACATGCGCCCACATACGTATGTGCATCTAGGAATAATGTGGGCCACCAAAAGCCAGACTGAAGAACCTTATGGGCAGTCTTCTTCCCACTAAAATGTCCCCCATAATGGAGGTCATGGCAGAAGCTCAGAACACTTCTTTGTTCTTCGTCAGGGATGCAACGGCTAAAAAGTTGGTCAGGGCCTATTCTAAAAAGCTCGGGTTCCTCCCAATGATAAAATTTAGCATTGGCGAGAAACCTGCCTCATTTCTGCTTGTCCCAATACTGGGGGTAATGCCCGTGACCAGATAGTTCACTATGTCAGTGAACCAAGGAGTTTTAGCTTCCACGGCCATCAGAGACTCATCAGGGAAAGTCTCTTGAATACCGCCAGCAGGGTTTGATGCCTCAATAGGGATCCTAGACAAATGGTTTGCTACCACATTCTCAACTCCTTTCTTGTCTTTAATTTCCAAGTCAAATTCTTGGAGTAGCATAATCCAATGAATTAGGGGAGGTTTGGTGTCCTTTTTAGCCAGAAGATGCTTTAGGGCAGAATGATCAGTGAACACTACAACCTTGGATCCCAAAAGATAAGACCGAAACTTTTTCAAAGCAAATACTACAGCCAGTAATTCCTTTTCAGGGACCGTGTAGTTTTGCTGAGAATCCATAAGGTCTTGCTGGCATACTACAGCACATGAGGTTTGACATCAACCCTTTGACCTAAGACCACTCCACTGTAAAATCGGAAGCATCACACATATGCTCAAACGGGAGGGTCAAATCTGGTGGTTGGAGAATTGACGTGGTAATGAGGGATTTCTTCAAAACTTGGAAACCCTCGCCACATCTATCATCAAAATCGAAGGAGACATCCTTCACTAATAGGTCGTAGAGTGGCTTAGAGATTTTACTGAAATCTCTAATGAAGCGCCTATAAAATCCAGCATGGCCAAGGAAAGATCTAACCTGACGAACATTGGCAGGCAATGGAAGCTTAGAGATGGAATCGATTTGTGCAGTGTCCACCTCTAATCCTCTCTCGGAAACTATGAACTCATCATTGGATCGTGCATGGAGATCTGCATCGCCGCCCGTGTAATCACCTCCACTGGATCGATGGTCATCTGTGCTCACACGTAGCTACATCTCCATCACTCGTTTGCAATCGAGCAGTCGAAATTAAGTGTGCCTTGCTGCTAGGATGGATTGGAGGCTCGACGGGATTTGACCCCTCACCCCTTGTTTGCAACCCGTGCGTGCTACTGTTGAGGCAAGGGGAGTTTGAGTTGAGAGGATAGCATGGGAGCCCCAGGCGTGGAGGAACCTCAGCCATTGGATCTTGATCTAATGGCTGTCGTTCGAGATCTCTGATGATGAGGGAGCACCAGTAGCCATTGATGGCCGCTGTTGGGCAGCCTAGATGGCACCACATGGTGCCATCTGGGCCGTCCATCTTCTTTTTGTTGCAAAGGGTGCCACAGTGCTTGGATCGAGGTGATTTTCGCATTGCCGGACTACAATCATCGCTCCAGATCCATCCGTACAGTTTGATTTTTCATCCGAAGCCCATAAGGATGTCGCATTGCCCTCCTGGCTGTTGATCTTCCTTAGATTGCATAAGGTGATACAGGATTCCAATTAGGATGATCTCAGAGGTGTTGGACTCCAATCATCATCCTGATCAGATTCGTACATTCGGATCGTCAATCTGAGGCCCCAAAATAAATCTCCTTCCCTCCTAGCCATTAAAGGATGTAATTAACCTAAAATATACACAACTACTCTAAATGTAGGATGATGCATGCTATGCAATATTTATAACATGAAATGCAAATCTAAGCCTAGGAAGATGCATGAATAGGCATTTTAAACTAATTAAATGTGTCACATCAGTGATCAAGTGAGAAGTTACTTCAAGGACGAACAAAGGGATGCAAGTAGGGTGAACCCTTCCTTTAAGGTGATGCGTAAGCAGTGGCTCCTAGCTACCCTGTTGTCCTTTTAATGGGTGTCCCCCTCCTTGAAATATCAACACACTGGGTCAAAAGATAGTACCACCACCACAAATTGAAATAGGGGGGTCTGCACTGATAAAGAGATTGGTGCCTATAGCTTTAATGGACAGAGCCTTAGTGCGGTGCCTAGTGTGCGTGCTCAATGTTAGAAGTGTGCATCACACCGCAAATCAATTTCAATTTTGAGAAGAAACATTGACAAGTCCCTTTTGATCAGATCAAGTGTGATTTGGTTTTATGTCAAATCTGATTAACAGTCCCAATTCTAGTTAGGCAACCATAGAATTAAATCAATTCTATCAGTTTTAGTGGTCTTGAGATTTAATCCACTTGCAATGCGTGAATAGTAGTTGGATGTAAAGATAGAATGTTATACTGTTTCCAGCAATCTCCGTGCAGATATGTTCACAATGCAAGGGAAGAGATCTAATATGCCGCTCAATCAACCCTAAATGTGCACACCTAAGGGCATGCAACTCCTAAACAAGCAGCTCAATATTTTTTTGTCTTTTCCTTTTACTGTAAGTAGGAAAAAAAAATGAATCACAAACATAGAAAAATATAGCCCCTAGCCGCTAAATAATGTGGGGACAAAGCCCATAAATAAGCTCCAATTGCTACAAGGGCGAGAAGACAAAATCAAAATAAAATTCGCGACGACAGAGAATCCCTTGTGAAAGTGGGATCCAGGTCTCCTTTTCTTTGCATCTTCTCTGCGGGTGTGGTGTCACTCAAGGTTGACGTCGCCACTTTGCTACTCCTATCATCTTGTCAGATTCCTCACACAGAAAGATAAAGAATGATCAGATAAATATGCAATTCAGAATAATCCGAAATAAAGTGAGGTGGACTATTGCATCTGTTGCCTCCCCAGCAACGACACCATTTGAATGTGATATTTTCGCTTTATAAAATATTCACTCAGAAAATATGTCATTGTAGTATGTAAATCGTGGTGGAAAACCCCGAGAAAAATATATATCAATAAAACTAACCACGGTGGATTAGGTTGTATCCACAGGGAGGAATGACTGCAATAATTTCACGGGTATGTAACCATGATGTTCGTAGAAATATTTGCTAAATCAATTCAATGGATATGCTGCTCTAAATGTAAATTTCAATTTATGGAGAAGCCAAGGGCTATTTATGTAAATCTTCTGTTAGAAATCAAGCTCCCAAAATATGTGGATGATGCATGTGTAGTGGCAGAGTATGTAATTTTTAATTGCATGCAGACTAAGCGCAAATCTAAATCCAAATGTGGTGTGCATAGAGATGAATCACAAAAGTTGAACGAATATGCACAAGAACAAGTGTCAGGTAGCAATTTCACCATAATAAATTAATCTAAAAACTGGGAAAATCAAATGTTGGCAATGGCATGGAGATGTAAATAGAAATAGAGCCCTTCCTATTTTGATTGCTACCCATGGCTCACGCGAGGAGATGGAGGACTGGATGGAGGGGAGACGCTTGGGAGAGGATGGCCAGAGGGTAGGTTCTATGATGGCGGTAGTGGTTCGGCCGACGATGGCCGAAGATGGCCAGACGGTGGAGAAGAACCCATCGGTGATGGTGGCTTCCCATGGTGTGCGTGGACTTCGGGAGAGCCGCCTGCGAATGTAGGTGAGCTCGAGGTGTCAAGGCAAGGTCAACAATGTCGACGGCATGGAGTGCGGTAGCCGGATGAGGCGACTGCACGTGGAGATGAACGGCCAACATTGGGTTCTTCTTGGAGACGAAGAACAGTGTATGGAGAGGGGGGAAAGGACGGCTGCTATGGTTGTGGCGTTCTTTCATGGATGGCACGTGTAAGGGCGCGCGGGGCCACTATGCACTAAGGAGAAGGTGGAGGTTGGTGTGCTAGCATGAAGTGGAGTGGAGAGGAAGATGAAGGCAGCTTGATGATGGGTTATTTGTTGAAGGAGAAATAGAGGTAAAGGAAGATGGAGTAAGGACGATGTTGACCCTACTGTTGTCGTGAGGAGGTGGTTGGGTCTTCAGACGTCCGGGAAAGTTCCCAGATGACTAAATTGAAGGGCTGGAATGCGATATTGAACGTCGAGGCGGAGGGTCGCAGTGGCAAGGTGGGGCGATGCATGGTGAGCACGGAGGAGGCTCGCGGTGGTGCTTTGGACATGTCGAGGAAGATGGGCAGACCACGGTGGTCGCCGATGCGTGGATGAGTCACGGTGGTGGAGAGGAGACGAGACGTAGTGGTGGTTGTTGATGGCTCGGAGGAAGGTCACGATGCAAGGCACACGCTGTCACCGTGTGGCTTGTTGCGATCTAGGTGACGAATGAGATGCAGTGGTGGTAATGTTGGGGGAGAGATGCGGTGGTGGGAGGTCGCAATCATCAACGGATGGAGGCTCATGGTGGTGGTGGCACATAGCGAAGGAGAGGTCATTTCCTCCCCTTGGAGAGGAAGATAATTGATGGCCATCCCTCCTCCTTTGAAGATAATGCCCCTTCAAGCCATCTCTTTCCCTCTTTATAAAGAGAAAATAATCAAAGCGAGAGAGATTTAAGGGAGAGAGAGATTTTCCCTTTGTTACTTCCTGCACATATGGGGAAAGAGAGAGTCAATGAAGGAAAGAATCAGAGAGACAAAGAGTTGCTATTTTATGTTACCAAATAGAGAGGAGATAATTGAGGGAGAGAGAGAATAAGGAAGCATGCATGTGATCAAAGGAAAAAGAGATAAAAGAGAATGTATCCACGTGATCTCATTTCGTCACTTTCCCATTTTCATTTTATGCAAAACATTCCCAAAGAATAACCTCAAATAATTCACGTAAGAATTGAAATTCCATACAATTGCATGAATGGACAACATACGAGCGTAATTAATTTTTCCATGTAATGTATGCCTGAAACCTTAATTCTCAATTCAATGATAATGCACTTAGGCTCTAATTTAGTCCACTAAAGTGGACCTATCAAATGTCTAAAATTTTTGTCTGAGGACTGCGCCTAGCTGAAGGCAATAAACTCAGCACGTGTATAGGCTATTTTGGAACTGATCGGATTTTCACAGAATACAGGTGATATCTTTCCTATCCTGCCCTCCTTTAAACCTTTATTTTATAATGAGGACATTGCATTAGCTAGGCATGGGGGTGGATACTTTATGATTTGATTATTTTGTCAATTCTGTAATAGTAATTTCGTGTGTTTGAAAAAAAAAGAAAAAGTTTAGAATTAGAAGAGAACTTAGGCATGAGGAGTTGTTAACTTTGGGGAAGGATATTTTAGGACCTAAACACTTAAATGCTTCAGGTTTTCGGGCTTAATCAGCCTAGGTGTCCACTAAAATGTGGACTTGATCTCGAGTCCTCGCCAAGTTGATTTTATCTTAATTTGGTCAATAAATTAGGGTGATAAGTACATGACTTATCAACTTGCCCTCTGATTTGGGGGGACTTATAGTCTAAACATCTGCAAATGTTTTGCACTGATTCGCTCCTTGGTGATTCTAACAGAAATTAGGTATCTAATGAACCTTCTAGGGTGGTATGGCTGGCAAGTTGTCATGGGTAATAGCCCATTGGTCGGTTGTCTAGAGCCCAACCACAGGACCATTCTCTTGCACTATTGCCCTTAGGTAAATCTTATATCAAGGAAGCCACCTATTTGAAAAAAAAAGAGAAAAAAATAGAGAAAAATAGAAAAAGGGGAAAAAGAAAAAAAAGAAAAAAATGCTACACTTCACTGCATAAGTATGTTTGGCAAGTTGTCGCGGGTAACAGCCCATTGGCTATTTGTCTAGATCATAGCTCATAAAATGTTCAAAAATTCCCAAACCACCTAAGGAAGAAGCAGGGAAGTAGAATGATTTAGGGAGAAATACACTGGGTGAACCCTTGTGTTGATCCCACAAAAATAAAAGTAGGGAGAAAGCTACTAGTTAGACAGATACACCTTTTGGAAACATTTTCTTTTTCAAGGTCACCTAGAGGCGTAGAAACTCAAAGTTCGTTTTAATTGCCATTGAGTAAGTATTTCGCAATTTTCATAATAAAGATGCATAGCACGTAGAGTCCTTTTTGAGTCTTGGGCGGGTCAGGTAGTCGTAGAAAGCTACCCCGAAACTCTAAACTCCAAAATCCAAAAAAATTAAAAAAGAAGAAAAAGCAGAAAAGAAATGTATCTTCCCTTTCCAAAATAAGGTGAGGACTTGGGTTGTCTTCATTTTGGCAGATACTCGGGCACTGTTGAGGTTTTGTAATTAGGTCCTTAGTTGAAATTTTCTAATGCGATCAACAAACCATGCCTAAGTAATTAGCAAAAGTTAGGCATGAGGGTATGATAAATATGCATTTATTCATGATAAAATGCCTACTTATGTCAGTTCTTAAGCTTAGCATTGCATTCCACAATATAAATACTGCATAACATTCATCATACTGCATTTAGGATGATTTATATAAATTGTGTAGTAATTCATAAATTATTATGGCCAGGAAATAAGGCGATATATTTTGAAGCTTCAAATGAAAAATCGAACCATACGGATGAATCTGGAGTGACAATTACAGTCTAGCAACGTGAAAATCACCTCGATTAGAGCATCGAAGCATCCTCTGCAAACAATGAAGGTGGATGGCCCAGATGGTGCCATGTGGCACAATCCAGATCGCCCAACATAGCCTGCCATGCCTCCTCAAAGGTGCCTCCCACATTCGATCCTCGCTGTTGGATGAAAATCCAACAACTAAGAACATGCGACCACCGACTATGGGGAAATGCGTAAAGATGACACATAGGCCTCCATAGCACAGCAGTAGGTAGAAGAACTCTTAAGCCATCGGCGTAAGTTCGAGACCTCATGGTGCCGTCCCAAGCCATGGATGCATCCAATTTGAATCAAGACTATATGATCATGATCATGCGGCCTTGATGAAGACCACAGCCAGGCGCTCCATCTACAATTCAAGGCCTATGCACTCCACCGGCTACATATGCAAATGATCATGCGCAATCACATGCGCGATCATATGCGTGGACACGACGCAATCCAAAGCACTGACCTGCGTGCTTCCTCAATGCTTCATCACGCATCGAACAACTGTCAAGACGCGAGGCGTAATACGAGGCACAATCCTCTACACTTGTTTAGGTTGACCACAACAGCTCTCAACCATCGAATTTTAAGGGAGGTGCAATACGTGCGTGCCTGAGTGATTCAAAGGCACGATCCTCGCACCCTCTCTCTCCACCCTTTGATGAGGATCGAGTGATCTGTAGCTGCTACAGTGCCATCCTACTGCATTGTGCGGAAATTCCAGCATTGAGCGCATAATGCGTGCACATGTGCGCTACACTGCACTGCACTCAACTGTGCACAGGTGATGTGCACGTGGGCGTGCCTTGCGCATGGTCCTAAATGCATGGCCGTGAATGACCCCTTCCTACACCTGTATAAAACCCCCTACACCTCCCATTTTTTCCCCATCACTTCCTATGCTATTCCCACCTACTTAAGAGCTCTAAAAAGCCTATCAAAGCTCCCAAGAGCTCCCTCTCATGCCCTAGGCCACCTATTTGTGTATAAATCCTTCACATCCACCAAATATTCAACCTTCCTCTCACCACCTTCATAGGTAACAAAAGGGCTGCCCTTCGACCTCCATTCAGGAAGTTGATCATCTCCATTGCCTCATCCCCATTACTACTAGGTTGGCAAGCTTTCCTCTATCCGAATTCTTCCTGCACCTCATCCCCGACGTCTAGCATCTCCCCTCCTCCATCCAAGCTGCTAGCAAGAGCCATCGTCTCACCAAACATCCGCTTTGGGAGATTTCCTCTTACCTTTATCTCTTTTAGTTTGCTTAGCTTATTGTAATTGTAATAAACATCACTTCATCTCAAGTTATCAAGTTGTGTTACATCTTTCTACTCTCTTTTTATTCATTTTGCAAGTAATTAGCTTTATCATTTTCCTAAAATACCAAAAAAAATAACAAAACCCTAAAAGTACCAAAAAGAAATAAAAAGGAATGCGGATTTTCAAAGAAACAAGTGTTGCCTCGCCGTGTCCGACCTGGGGCTCCCTTTTGAGTTTTGGTAAATTTTATTTGGTAGCGATTTTTGCGACTACGATGACGGGTTCTCCGAAACACTAACTTTTCTTGCAAAAATATGCTTATCAAGTTGTTTAGAAGCTGTTTTGGATATAATAAAGCTAGATAGGAGCAAAAGCAGTAGCAGAGCTGGAGCTGGATTATGTGAATGAATAATAAAGGCACCAGCTAAAGAAAGAAAGAAAAAACAAAGGACTATCTATCTAGAACAAGAGTAGAGGAAAAGAATGAGAAGAACTAGGATAACCCTATCCTTAAAACCCTAGGATAACCCTATCCCAGTCCCTATCCCCAAACTAGCTCAAAATTAGGATATTTGAGCTCAAAAACCAAAATCATGGACAACAATATCCATGTACCTATCCACCCTATCCCTAGCACTATCCTACTGTCCATAACCCTAGTTTAGCTATCCTATACCTAATCCCTAACTTAGATATCTATTTAGTTCCATACCTTACCTAATTGACTCAGTCTAAGTCAATTGGGCTAGCCTACAATCAATTGAGTCCATGGCACTTGATTGGACTCAATTGAGTCTAACCATGCCTGACCTAAACCTATTAGACCTAGCCACATCCAATTTGGTGCAGTATTAACCTAATTGGATGCAACCAACTTTGATTAGATTTAGTTGAAACCTAATTAAGTCAGCCTAATTAAACTCAATAAGTCTAATTAGACCTAACCCAAATCCACTTAGTTTAATTATACCCAATTAGATTAGAACCTAACCCAACCTAGGTTCAACCAACCTAAACCCACCTAAGTTTACATGCACACACACCAACACATGCTCACGCACACACACACACAAACACATCCATTCACACATTACTTACACCCTAAGCAAGGGGTTTTATCCTCTTGTAGCCACCCAAGATAAGAATGATCTTATCTCTTTGATCTTTCTTATGGAAAGATCAAAAGAGAAACGATCTTTTGAAACCAAAGACAACCTTAGGATCTTATCCTAAGGTGGCCGACCAACATAGCCCTCCCATCTATAAAAGATGGCTAACGGCCATCTTGAAGCACCCCCTTCCTCGATCTCTCTTCTTCCATCTTCTTCCTTGCTCCATAGTTACATAGCCATCCACCTTCAGACCTTGGTGACCAGTCACCCTCTACATCTTACCACCTTCCAAGGACACCAAAGGATACTACTTGGTGCCCTATTTCTAGTAGCTTAGCTATAGAATAATATTCTCATTAGTTTCTCTATTTTAGTTCTAGTAATATTAGTTCTAGTTCTAGTAGTTCTTCTAGTTGTTTCTTTAATTAGCAAGTTATTTTTCCAAGATTTAATCTACTAGTGAATTGTTTATATCCATACTTGATGAATGAAAGATTGATTATGCTTTCTCATTACGATCTCTACTAGTTCTAGTTGTTATTTATTTTCAAAAAAATCAAAATAAAAAAAATCTAAAAAAGAAAATCGAGAAAAAAATTGGATGGTTGCTTCTACTCGCATTAACGAATCAATCCTCAATCAAAACTCCCTCGACAATACACATATAATTCGTGAGTTTCAAGACAATTGCTTTTTTATACCTATTACATTTATTTGCGCCACACTATAATTGCGTGTTTCAAAAGAGTGACGGGCGAATTTGCTACTCAAGAGATCTGCCATCATCTTTAGATTTTGTTAATTAGGTTAGTTTCAATCATAATCATTTACGCATTGAATCACCTCCCAGTGATCGAACAAGACTCACCTAGAGTTTCGTTATAAATATTTTGTTTAGGTTGATTTCGTGACAATATTACGACTCTAAACTCATCCAAATTGTGTTTTGCAACCTCCAAATAAGAGGCTTGTTTCATGATCAGCAAAAGAAATAGAGAGATATATTTGAGAATTCCATATTCCAAAATAGTCTATCCCTCTCCCAATTTGTCCTTTATTTCCTTTTTTTGTGGTGGAAACATTAAATGCTAAGATGACATTCCTAATTTGATCCTCAGTTAATACTACAAAAACACTTATAAATAATATATCAGTATATGAATATTCATTAAGTAAAGAATATAACCAAGTACATTACTTATATAAAGGTGTAGGATAACAATTCACAAGCTTAACTAATTTCCCAATGTAACACATCCTTGAAATCTATTTTCAACTCCAAATTAAATGTGCTTAGGCATAATTAAAGTCCACTAAAGTGGACCCATTAGCTATCAGTTGCAACAATTGATCTGTTGTCAATTAGGTTTCAGCCAAATCTTCTTGGATTTGGTTCCAACAGTTAGGAAGCCTCTCAAACCCTCTTGACCTTCCTAAGCACTCTATAAATAGTCAAGAGCCTCTCCTTTATAATAATGAGATAACAATCAATTCTTTCCATCGTTTTACTCATTTTATGAAAGATCAAAGAAGAGAAACTCTACCCTTGCTCTAAACGTTACATTGCATAACCACACCAATCTGATTTCGCATTAGGAAAGTACCCTTTACACCTATAGTAGCTAGTTGTAATCTTTATTTTGGACTTTATAGGCTCTTGTATTTTCATTTTTGTTGAGTATTTCTGCTATGAATAATTCACTTCGTGGAGAAAAGGGATCTGAGGTATGTTACCCTCAATCTAAAGTAGTGTGGTTGCAATTGAGGTTACATCACCCTCATTTAAGTGATACATTAATGGATTTGATCTACTAGGTAGATTGAAAAATTCTAGGTCGAGGGGCTTAAGCAGTGGTTTTTACCTAGGTTGGGTTTTCACTTAAAAATCCTTATCTTATTGTGGTGCTTGATTTTGGGGGATTTTTTTTTCATTTTGCAAATTTTTATTGATTTTATTTTTCACGCTATTCTTCACCCCTTTATTGTAAAATTATAATTGGTATCAGAGCCTTGTTCTCGTGCATACAAAGTCACACCCAGTGAGGATCCGAGCATTAAGGGAAGCACTTTTGCATGCGAGACAAATCGAGGGGCAATCCACCATGTGACCACCATACTTCGAAGGTAGAATTACCCCTATTGGAAATTACACATGCGTATGTGGCTATAGGAAAACAACTACACGATATGGGAAAGATGTGAGACTCTTACATCATCCTCGAGAAACCTGCTAGTGGATACTCTCAAGAACAAATTCGAGAGTTGTCTCTCAATGTGAAAACAATGAATGCACTCTTTTGTGCATTATGCTCGGAGGAGTTCAACTGCATTTCACGATGCACGACTGCCTACAAGATATGGAAGACGCTTGAGGTAACACATGAAGGTACGTCAAAGGTAAAGACCACTAGAATTAATTTGCTCTCTCAAGAGTTTGACACTTCTTCTATGAAAAATAATGAAAAGCTTAGTGAGATGTCTACTAGGTTCACGTTAACCATGAACAACCTGATGGGAACACTATCATGAGCCCTAACTAGCTCATTTTGACCTAGAAAAGAGAATAAAAGCTCCTACATAACCAAGTGAAGGGCCTAACTCAATAAATAATTGGTTTGAAAGAAAAGTAAGAAACAATGGGTAAAACTGCAATTTTACCATTACAGTACAACAATGAGATTTCTCAAGGGATAAACATAGGTCAATTGGTGTTAACAAGATAAAAACTGGGTTGGTTCAATCAGAAAAGGGTTAATGTGAAATTTGAGAATTAAATGACTTCTTATAAACCTAAAATAGACCAACTTAATTTAACAAGGTTCTGGTCAGGATAAAATTGAACTAAGCCCTCTAAAATTCATGGAAAAATATCCTCTAGGGTTTAGAACCTTCAATTTGGCCTTTTGAACCTATTTTGACTTAAATAGGGGTCCTAGTGAAATATTTAACCTAAATTGGGTTTTTGTGAAAAATGTTCAGTCAAACATGGTCAAACCTAAAATCCAACTTCACCACTGGATTTCTTGGGTTTAAATTAGGTTTATGCCAAAATTTTGACCTAAGGGGAGTTCACCTTGACCTACTTTGCAAAACAGTCCAACCCAATTACATTTATGTCCCTAATTTTTGAAAACCCTTGCAAACGCCCCCCTATCTTCCTTTTCATTCTTTTCAATTAGGTCCCTCCTCCATTACAGCGGAGGAATCCTACTCCGACGAGGATTCAAGGGTGATATCTCCTTGATTCCTCAGAGAATCCCTCTCAAATTTGAAAGGGAGATTCTCTGAGGAATTCCTATTCGTGTGAACCCAATTTCAAGCTCTGATTTCCACCCAATCTCTCATGCAAACGCATGAGAGATTTGGGTATCTCTTGACCTTCCAAGTCTGGAGAGGTTTCCGTGCTTGGAATCTTGCCTTCCAAGCACAAGGCCCTCTGTCCGCGACAATAAAAGAGGCCCCAAATCCCCCCAGTCAATTCAAGCTTGTTTTGGCCTGAGATTCCCTCAAAATTCCTCCCTTCCCCTCCAACCAAAAAACCCAACAAGCTCCGGTGACTCCTCCTCCTTCTTCTCGTCGCTTTGCCACCATACTAGTGGCAGAGTTACCTCCGCCTCCTTAGTTCGCATTGTGCCATACCTGCGCCTGCGCTTATCTCCCTCTCGTCGTCGCCACCTCTCTATCTTTGGGTCTTCATCTCTGGTGACGGCATATACGTGTCGTCTGCCCCCTCTGCTCCCCCTTCGTCCAGCTACTCGCAGATAAGTCTCCTTCCCCTACTCTTTCTTTTCCCCTTATCTATTTCTACTTTCACACCCCGACAACCACAGAGCACCACCATCTTCTCCCCCTCCAGTAGACCACTGGCGAGGTGCAACCACTACTCCATGCACTCACACACCTCACCAACCACCTCAAAAGCATCGCCTCATCCCACTGATCAATTTCCCCCTCTCCATTGACCACCACAACCTCTGTTCACTCTCCCCAAACACACCCAACTCCACGGCCGCAAAATAACCTAAGCACACATGCCCAGGCCATCCGACACCACAACAGCACCCGAGCCACCTTCACCGTGTTACGGCGAAGCCTTCTGAGTGTTTTGATAGGGCCAAGAGGCCGTATTTGTGTTAACAGGTACAGGGGCCCTATCCGCCATTGAAGCAAGCTAGAAGAAGTTTGATAGCTCCACAGTAGCCTCCAGGTACCAAGGGTTCAGGTCCCAGGTGTTCGAAACATCTTTGTAAACCAAGTCAGCCCATCAATTGAAGGCCAAAGCGCCTGCAGCTTCAGCAATCAGGAGAAGATCTGCTGCGGGCGCACACGAGCAGTGGGTGGGACATTTAATCCCACATTGGAAACTTTAGAGTGAGTGGCGTGGGATAAATTGAAAAAGTGCCAGGTGCTTATCACCTCCTAACTTGGGGTGAGGTCCCACTCGCCCTCTCACGCCTCATCCGCGACCCCACTCTCCAAGGACCTAGTATCCGACCCAACTACCCGCGCACTCCTCGCCCACCACACACGTTGGTGGGCCTGGTCACGGGCGTGCCGACCTGACCCGTATACCTGAGCAAGCTCTGGCAGAGCGAGCCTAAGAGAAAAGAAAAAGAGGAGAGTTTGCAAGGAGGGTAGGGGTTAGGTTTTGCTCTCTAGGAGGGTGAAGCCAAGGAAGAAGAGGAAGAAAGAAGCCTCAACAGTGGCTAAAGGTGATGTTGCTAAGGAAGAAGAGGAAGAAAGAAGCCTCAGCAAGGAAGAAGGAAGAAGGATGGAGAAGGAAGTCTCAGCAAGGAAGAAAAGGAAGAAGAAGGCTCAGCTAGGAGACAGAAGTAGAGAAAGAGAAGCTAAGGCCAGCAGTCAGAGGAAAGGAAGAAGAAGAAGAACAGGGAAAGCTCAAGACAGAAGGAATTGAAGAAGAATTATCTGATATTTTTACTTCTATCTTCATATTTTTTGAGCTTCTATATACATTGAAACTATTTTTATTGCTTCATAATTTGATTGATAATTACATTTTATCAAATTAAAAGTTGTGTTCTTAGTTTTTAAATCCCAATTTGCTCCCTGTGTTCGACCTCGGATTCATATTTTTCGAGTAATAAACTTTCATTTGTTTTCGAAGAGATTTCAACTATACTGCGACACATTTATTTTATAAACCCGATTTCACTTTCAACGAACACAACCTTAAGTCCCTTGGAAAGACCTTTATTCTTCAATCAAAGCTTCTTCATTCCCTTAGACTGGAATGGGAACAAAAGGTCATGACAATTGAAGAAGCTCATCAAATTGAGGAGATCAACATGGATGATCTCCTAGGAAATTTGATGACTTATGACAATAAGATGGAGAAAAGGAAGAAGCAAGTCACACCAGAGCCAAAGTTGAAGAGCCTTGCTTTTAAAGCTGCATTCGATGATGAGGAACTTATTTTTTAGCTAATAAATTTGTCAAGTTTCTTTAGCTTAGGGAATTTAAGAAGGAAAAGAATAAAAGGAAGGAAAGCCCAGTCTATTACTGATGATAGTGTCATCATGAGCCATAACTAGATTTAATTAGTCACAATCAAGAGACAAATGCTCCTACATAATCGCCAGAGAGTCGTAATTCACTGAATATCCTTTCTGAGAAGAGTGCGCTAAAATTGGGTTAATTTTGCAATTTTAACAGATCATAAATGCATAGTAATAATGGGGTTTCCTATGGGTTACTCAAAGGTCAAATGAGCATTAAAGTCTAATAAGTGGGTCCATGTAGACAGAAATGGGTTTTCACGCACTTCGAGAGTCAAAACAACACCTGAAACCCTAATTTCAGACCCACTTAAATAATAGAGGTTCTAGTCAGAATAAAATTCACCTAAACCTTCTAAAATTTATAGAAAAATATTCTATAAGATTTGGTATCCTTGATTTGACCATCTGAATTTATTTTGACCTAAAATAGTGTCCTAGACAGAAAGTTGCCCTAATTTAGGTTTCCACACAAATTACCCAGTCAAACTTCATCAAAACTAAAATCCAACTTCATCATCAGATTCCTTATGTCCAAATTAGGTTTGTACCAAAATTTGGGACCAATCTGAGTTCATCTTGACCTAGTTTGCATTTAAGTCTAGTCAAACTCTTTCTCTAATAAGCCCCTAGCTTGTGAAATTATTGTGAACAGATCCCTAGGTTTATCATCATCTTCACGTTCAGGTCCCTACCACCACCGCTGCGTGAACACAAGCTTGCCGCTGACCTTCAATCGAGGAGTTTTCCCTGATTTCTCGCCCAATCTCTTCCAAACTTGGAAGGGGAACTCTTGAACAAATCCTCTACAATCTAAGCCTCATCTTAGGCTCTAATTCTTGCCTAAAAGTTGATGCAAACAATTTGAAATCAAGGGTTTCCTTTTGTGTGAAATCTTCAAGCTTCCAAGCTTGGTTTCCAAGCTTAGAATGCCCCCTGAGGCCTATAAAAGGTCCCTTGATGCAAGGCCATCTTCCATAGCTTGGTTTGGACCGGATTCCACCCTTCTTCTCCTCCCTCTGATCAAATTCTCTGCAAGCTCCGGTGAGCTTCTCCATCAACCCTCTTTGTCGGTTGCCATAGACTATAGTCGGCCGATCCTTCTTCCCCATGATCATCCGCGTCTTGCAATACCAGCAAGGGTAATCTTCCTCCCTCTTCCTCGTCATTCTCTCGCAATGGAGCCTTTCCCTTCTCTGGGGCTGGTCATACCACAACCAGCGCCTTCCTTCCCTTTCATCCAGTTAGATTAGGTTAGTTAGACTCCACTCTCCCTCTACTTCCTTTTCACCTCTTTAAACCTTTTTTTCAACCTTACACCACACCGTACGCCACCATCTTCCTCCTTTCTAGCAACAACTCCGATGAGACCATCCATCCACCACAGACCACCAACCTGCTCCATTCCGACTTCATAACCTCTGCCTCACCCACCCGCACAAAGCCCCTTAAGAAATTGAGGGAATTACCACCTCAATCACGCCCCCAAACACAGCACCTTCACACCACCTATTCCACCTCCGCCATACCCAAATAGCAACTTCCACACCTCGCCATCGCCACCAACACCCTCGCTGCATCCACGCAATACTCCTGAGATTTTTAATCGGGGCTTTTGAGCACATATTCATGAACTACAAGTCCTCGCTGGTGCTGCCATTAATGGTCCTCCTTGCTCAACTAGGTCCTCAAGCTTCAGCTGTGTTCTTCTCCAAGACGTGCTCTAGGTGACACAGATGCATTCTAGGAAGGCTTCTAGGTCTTTGATTTGAAGAGATAGCAGCTGCCACTACCTCAATTAGCCACACCATCCACCTGCTGTTGCTGCTTGAACGGGAGGAGAAGGTGTGGGATTATAGTCCCACATCGTGGGATTAGGAGGCACTGCAATGATATAAAAGGAATCTCTGTCTTTGTCTCATTGCCTCATGACACGGGGGTGAGGTATGTCCCCTCTTCACCCATGTGCACTCCTTGGCTACCTCTCACTACCGGTAGCCCTGGTCACCTGGATTCGATAACCCGATTAGCAACCCAATTAATTTGAGAGAGAGGAGAACAAGAGAAGGAAAGAGAGTGGGGGGAAGGGTTTTGCTCTCTGAATACTTGTCTTTGTATGACACCTAGTCACTGAAGGAGCTAGGTCCCCTGTGCTATGAAAGAGAAGGCTGAAGAAGAAGAAAAGAAAGGGAAGGTCTAAAGAAGACGAAGAGAAGGAGAGAAAAGAAGGCTCATGAAGAAGAGAAGTTGAAAAAGAGAAGAGGAAGCCTTATGTTGCTAAGGCTAAATGTGGACACACTTAAGTCATCTGAAAGGAAAACCTATCGTCTGATTAAGCATTATTTGAATGTTACTGTTGATTGATTTAAGTACTATATTTAATATTGAATATGAGATGCATGCTTAATTAGATGATTTAATTGGTGATTGAAATCACCACTTTTTAGATTCTCTCTATTATTTTTATCTCATCATTATTTGAATTACAATATGACAAATTGTATTTATTGCATATCTATTTTGTGCTCCGTTTATTGTGCTCATTGATTTTGAATATAATTAATGTTGTGAATTCCATATTTGCTCCCTTTGTTCGACCTCAAACTCTTCTTTAGAATCTATGTTATAAATTTATTTATTTTCTAGCAATTGAGTCTTTGCTACAACAAACACATATTTAAATCCGCCCTTTCGCAGCGTGAACAGTTGCTATCATTACAACAAGAAAGGTCATCTTTGTTCAGAATGCACTCTTCTAAAGAGGGTAAAGAATAAGGAGAAAAAGCATAAGAAGAAAGCATTCCAAGCAACTTGGGATGACTCAAGTTCCAAGGAAGAAGAGAAAGAACCTGAGAAAGAATTGAAGGATGAAATTGCATCCTTAGGTTTCATGGCAATCACGAATCATAGCGAGGAGGATGGCAATGAAACAGAGGAGGTAAAATCTTTTACTATAAATGAGTTGCAAGAAGCGTTGGAAGAACTTTATGACTTGAGTAAATCATTGAAAGTTCAAAACAAAAATCTGAAATCTGATTTTAGTTTCCTTAAGTCTTAAAAATATAATCTTGTGTTAAAAAATCAAGATTTAATTTTAGACAAAAATAAATTGCTTTCTGAAAATGAGAAACTGAAAGTTAATTTCAATTCTATTAGTTATGAAAAAGAATCTCTTGTTGTTGAAAATAACAAGTTGATTGAAGAGAATAACTTATTAAAATCCAAAATTTCTATTTTAAAAGGGAAGATCAATGTTATTGAGAATGATCATGTTTGTCTTAAAGAGAATTCAAATATGTTGCTAAATGAGTCAAGTACAATCACTAACGGAAATACCTAGATTAATCATAAATCTAGAAATGAAAACTCTAAGAGATTTTATGCACAAAGGCCTAAGGTTTGGAATTCAAGTTGACCTTAGCCTTGGTCGTAAAAGGGTAACAATGGAGGACCCAAAAAGATGTGGTTACCTAGACGTATGATCCAATCTTGTTTTGCAGATCTACAAATGGACACAAGAACCTACCTATATGGACTTCATTAAGGAAGAAATAAGGTTCTTAGCAAGCCAGATGGGCATGGTAGTTGGAACTGATATTAATAGAGGTAAAACCTTTCAGATTTTGATGATCCATTTGACATTATCATCAAGATAGAAGGAGAATTTAAATTTTTTGTTAACGTGGTAAAACTACATCAAAATGAGTTAATTTATTTTTAGAAGAGCATGTCTTATGGGGGAGTTTTAGACTAAATTGATTAAAACTGAACATTTTGATAATGTCAAAAAGGGGGAGAATTATGAACTTAATTGTTTATAGTTTTATCACCATAAAAAATGGGGAGATTGTTAGTGCAAATTCACATAGGCCCTTGATTTTGATGATAACAAAACAAAAGTGTAGCGGTAGTTCTGTGGTGGTTTGGAGGGCAAGAAATCATAGGGTGTTCAGGGGGTTACTTGTCTGTGTGGAACACATTGTATGGGAGAGTGAATCTCTATATCAAGATTGGAGTGAAAATTTGTAATTTCTTTTTCCTGATGAATTAATAAAATTTTTCTTTTTCAAAAAAAAACAAAACAAAACAAAAGTGTATTTAACAATTGCATTTGAGTTTTGAGTTTTGAGTTTTCATGTTAATGCAATTGATTTACAAGACTTGAAGCTCTCAATCCACGGAGATGGAGGAGCTTGTTGATGAACAAAAGCATGAAGGAGCAATGGAGCTAAAGCTTGGAGTTAAAGCTCGAAGTCAAAGAAGAATGAAGAATTGGATAAATTATTTTGTTCATGTTCTATGTATTTGTCTTTGCTATTTTCTTTTCTTTAGATAGTTGTTAAAGAGCCCAATATATAATAACCTAAGTCCTAGACACACTCACTTAACCTTAGGACATTTAGGCAAACCTTAGAATCAAGTTAGAAAGACAAAATAGCAAACAACATGCCTTATCAAATGTGCAAACATCTACTCAGACATCAAATAACCCATTTTATGATGTCTAAACATTTGATTAGACATCCAATAAACAGAATTCCAGAACCTGATGAGTCTGTGGCATTTGCTTTCAGATGTTAATACCTTATGTTAGATGTCCAGAGCTACTTCCAGATGCCCATAGACATTCCCAGACATCTAATAATCAACTATTGTGATTATATTTAATGTAAATCTTGTTGCCAAACTAAATCATGATTTCCCAACTCACGAAAAATTTAATTCTTGGAAACAAACCTTACATTAGATGTCCAACACCATCACTAGATGTTCTATAGATGTTCAATGATTTAGATTACGTACCATACACAAGATATAATCCAATTCCAGGGAGACTACCCTACAGAATCAGACATCTAATACACCTTGTTCAGATGTCTGATCAATTTATCTGACATGTAATTATGTTGTCAGATGTAATGATTGATTTGCTGTCAATTGGATTTCGACCAAATCTTCTTGGATTTGGTTCCAATGGCTAAGAAGCCTCTCCCAAGCCCTCTTGAATCTTCCTAGGCCCTCTATAAATAGTTAAGAACCTTTCCTTTGTAATTGTCAGCTAAGAATCAATTCTTTCCATCATTATACTCAATTTGTGAGAGATCAAGGGAGAGAAACTCTGCTCTTGCTCTCAACTCTCTACACTCCGAATACAAGAGCAACATTATGCTATGTAATAATGCCAATCTGCTTCCGCATTTAGGGAGTATCGTTTACACCTATAGTATCTAGTTTTCATCTTTATTTTGGGCTCTATAGGTTCATGTATTTTCATTTTTTTGGGTATTCATGTTACGAATTCGCGTCTCCTCGTGAGACAAAGTTCTCTTCATGGAGAAGAGGTATTTAAGATATACTACCCTCAGTCTAAAGTAGTGTGGATATAATTGAGATTGTATCACCCTCGTTTAAGTGATATGTAAGTAGATTTGATCTACTAGGTAGATCGGAAAATCCTAAGTTGACAAGCTTAGGAGGTGGGTTTACCCAAGTTGGGTTTCCACCTAAAATCCTTATCTTATTATGGTGCTTGATTTTGTAGGATTCTTTTGTTTTTTCACTTCGCAAATTTTTATTAATTTTATTTTCTACACTTCACCCCCTCTAGTGCAAACATACAGATGGGTCTCCTCCTTGAGCTTTACCCTGATATGAAATCAGGTAGGTTTTGTGAATGATACCCCATCCCAATTGATAATGAAAAATACGCATTTTGTTAAAAGTGGGTTTTGATGTCGTTGTGACGCATATCTTTGAAATCAACTTTTAAATTTCTAAAACCTAGATAGTGGAGTATCTAGGGTCATCCAAGGAAGCCAAATTGTTAATCACATGAATTGGTTCTCTCTCTCACCTCTAAAATTCACACTTGTCTTTTTGTATTTTCAATTTTTAGTGTTTTTAGGATTTTCAAAAATAGTCAGGATTGATGCGAAGATGAATTATGCTACAACTAACCTTAAGTGAGAAAGGTGAAGTCTACTCCTCTAAGCTCACCCCAGGCAAGTGTGCCTAGGGTAATTATAAGAGAAGGGGTGTGATGCAGTAGTAAACTAATAGCAACATGAAAGACACACTAAGTTAAAAAGCATGAAATTCAAGGCAATAAACAACTTTGTATTACTAGAAGAGTTGATGACAAGTAGTTACATGCTTCTTAAAAGTAAAAGAGAAACTACACTAGATAATACAAAGAAAATAGAGATGAAGAAAAATCCTCCAAAGATGGTGAAGAAGGAATGGTCCTTGCTCTATGCACAGCAACTCCTATGCTTGGAAAGAATGCTTCCTCGCTTCTGATATGATAACTCCTCCAAGCTTTCCTCCAAGGTGGGCGTCAACCACTGTTGAACGCACGGGTTGCTACGCTAACGTGTTTGGTTTTGAAAAACCTGTCGTCACAGTATGAAAGTAAAGAACTCATGTTCAACAAATAAAATTTATACCGGAATGAAAATCCTAGGTCGAACACAGGGAGGCAGACGTTTGATTTAAAAACACGTGTTTATTTTATTTGTCGCGAAGTAAATTAATTGATTAGAACTATCTAACTATTTACAATAAATAGAAGAGAGAGAGAGAGATAGAGAGAGAATAATACAAAAATCAAAAGAGATATAGAATGCACATGGAATTCATTATCGAAAGGATTGTTCATTACACTAAATATTACGACTAGAAAGTGGAAAAATGATTACACTAGAAAGCAGTAAATCTACTCTAGAAAGCAGTAAATCTATTCTAGAAAGTAGTAAAAAGAATGGGGAGAGAGATATCCTCCTCAATGGTCGCTTGGAGGATGAGCCAGACGGGACGACGCCTGGACGAAGGAAGACAGAGCAGGACGAAGGAGGGCGAAGTAGAAAGAACGAGAATGGGGCAGCACGTCATTGTCGTCGTGGGATCCGCTTTCGAACAGGGGACGAAAAATTGACTTTATCTCGCAAGAAGCATCCTAGGTGTGGGACAAGCTTCTCTTAAGCTTTGGAGAGGGTGAGAAGAGAAGGAAGGGATGAGAATTTCATGTGGAGGGGGTCTCCTTTTATAGTTGCAAGGAGTGGGGGCAATTTGGTCATTACAACTCTAAAAACATTAATTTAGGGCCTCTAGTGATGGATAAAACCGTCGCTAAAGGTCCGAACGTGGCCTTTGTGGGCGACGCACGTGCGCCCGCTCACCTCCTTGTGTGTAACGCACACGCACATCCGATCTAACGGCTTAAATCGCGCTACCACTCGCCTCCTTTGCGTGCCCACCCACGTGCGATTCCACGTGACGCGTGGGCGTGAGTGGGCGCATCATCTTGATTGAGTACGCATGGCCGTTGGATCGTGATCATGCGGTCGATCAGGCGCGTGCTTCCGCTCCAATTGCAGTGTGGCGTGAATCGAACGCGCGCTTGCGCTTCGTGTTAGAGCGCTCGACCAACGTGCTATGGGCGCGTTTGTGCCGAGCGCCTAACTTAAGCGCGGGCATGTCGTAGCCGTTGGATCTTGATCCAATGGCGGGGAAAGGCTAATGTGAAGGCCTTTAGCGGGTGTGTGCAGACAGTTGGGCGACTGAGATGGCGCCACGTGGTGCCATCTTGGCTGTCCATCTTCTGGATGATGTAGATGGTGCCACGGGTGTCGGATTGACTCGATTTTTGCGTCGTTAGGCTGTGATCGTCGATCTAAATCCATCCGTGCGGTCGGATTTGTCGTTTGAAGTGCAGATTCACACCATCTGGGCCCTTGATCTTCTAGGGTTCCCCAGTCTCTATCTGATGCTACAGATGTCTGATTAGGGCGATCTTGGAGTCGTTGAACTCCAATCGTTGCCCTAATCACATTTGTATAGTTTGATATTTGATTTGAGGCCCCGATAAAAAGTTTATCTTGTCCGTGAACAAAAAAGGAGATAATTAACCTCCATTTTATTCAAACTACTCTAAATGCAAGATGATGCATGTTATGTAATATTTATAGCATGCAATGCAATCCTATGCTTAAGAACATGCATAATTAGACATCTTAAGTAGTGTAAACGTGTTTACATCAACCACCTTGATCCTCCTCTTGCCTGGCTGTCCCCTTATTGTTGAAGATCTCCTCCTTTGGCATGGCTAAGGGAGAAAAAAGGAGAGGAAGAAGGCACCAAGGGGGTGGGTGTGTGCTCCCTTGATCTTCTTCTCTTCTTCTTCCCCCTTGGCATGAAGATGGAACCTAATCTAAATGAAGAAGATGGAACCTAACTAATGGAGAGGAGATGAGAATTATGTGGTGGTAAGGTAGGGTATTTATACGATGGGAAGGGGGTGGTTATGGTATTTTTTAGAGGGAAATGAAGGGGTGCTTGGATATTTTTGGAGGGAAAAATGGGAGGGAAATGAAGAGGTGCGTTGGCTTTCCCTCCAAAAATACCCTCTAGAAGGTGTTGATTTTGGAGGGAAAAGATGGAGGGTGGAGATGGGTTGAAGGGGTAGGTGTAGGGTTGGATTTCAAGGGTTTTGGAGGGAAAAGGTTGGCACCTATTTTTAGGTGGTTTTGGAGGAAATTTGGTGGTCTTTTGGTGGTAGAGAGGGGTGAAGGGATGTATAGGGTTGGCACCAAGATTGAGGTGGAGTGGTGGTAGCTTAGGTGGACTTAGGTAACGTTAGTTGGTGGAGCTAGTTAGGTGGGTTTTAGGGTTAAGTTTTGTTGGCCAAGGAGGTGACTAGCTAAGCTAAGCTAGCCTAGCTAGCTTAGCTAGTAGGGAGTAGGGTAGAGAGGTAGAGGGAGCTAGGGTTTGGAGGTAATGAGCTGGATGAAGCAATCTTGAGCTGCACTAAAGCTGGTGGCTATTGAAGAGAGCTACAAGGAGCTACCTTAGCTGGCATAGCTTGCTAGTTCTTTGCTAGTTGCTAAGCTAAGCTAAGATAAGCTAACTTCTGCTGATGTGAGCTAAGGTGAGCTGGGTTTGGTCTTCTCGAAGATTAAAGGTCATCTTCAGCTGACCAGGTCTAGCTAGTAGCTAGTCCTAGTTATGTTGAACTTCCAGTGAACTCTTCTGAGTTGGAGGAGCTAAAATGAAGCTGGGATCAATTGACTTGTGCTAGTTTGAGCTGCCATCTAGCTAAGTGAGCTGAATGGAGCTAAGGTGAAGTAGCTAGAGCTACCATTCAGTTGAGATGAGTTGAATGGAGCTAGGGATGAGTGATCTAGCTAGAATGAGCTGGGATCCAGCTAGGATGAGTTGGATCTAGTTGGAATCCAACTGAAAGGAGCTTCTTGTTCATCTTCTGCCTTCTTGAGTGCTAGGGTTATAGGGATCTGACTATCTTTTTATCCTTAACACTCAAATAAACGTGTCAAAAACATAACAAAATATGCAATGCATGCTTAATGAAATTGATGCCTAAATGCAACCCAAAAACACATTTGCGGAGTTATAATCCTAAGAGGTAGGTTTGTTTTAGGGAATAAGAATGATGATAAGCTGGCGTTTATCACCAATCCCCTTGCACATGATGCTTTCCTAAAATTTCAATATGCTTGGTATCCATTCCAAGAATCCAATTAACAACCTTGTTTTGGTTTGGGGCTACAATACTCATCATCAACATTCTACTTTAAATCAAGTAGTAGATTGATAATGAAAAAATGTCTTCACCATTGAGGGAGACCAAGTCACAAACATAAGTACGAGCAAAGGAAATATGCAACTAAAATGGTAGGGATTTCATAAAGTAACCAACATAGCAAATTGAAAAACCTACGTAGCATAAACATAGAGGACCTTTACTGCCCCCATTAGTGCAAAGAAATATCATGTCATCCCTGCTGATACCTTTGTTTTGACGTAATAAAATTATGTTTTATTGTAGACTAATCATCTTAGGTCATATCAAGATGGATCCCTGAAAAAATGATTATGTGCCAAGAAATATAGGTTTCAAGAAGACTTTTATTTGTCTTAGGGTTGTTATTTTATCTTTATTATGTTTAGAAATATGTAAAGGAACCTCAACAAAATATCATACGTTTTGTTTTGACCTTCGATAGATAACAAACTTAGGTCAAATTCTAAGTTTTCAATATAGTTGATCAACCAAATTCTATTGATCAACGAAACCTATATTTTTAATCAATCAAAATCCTCTAACGGTCAAATCTTGAAATTACGCTTCAAGTCGATCAAATTCTTATATTAATTGATCAACCTATAATCGATCAAAATATTATTTTAATCAACCAAAGTTATTTCTAATGACCAATGTATAATTCTGATTGATCAACGTTGTTTTTGCAAACTTTTTAAATCAACCTTGAAAAAACCTATAAATAGGACCCCTCAACCCCCATTGCAAAACACACCTCTTAGAGCTTCAAGAAGGCAAAAAGTGCTCTCTCCCTCTCTTGTGCTTTTGCACCCCTACGCTTGCTTTCAATGCTTTCTAAAGCACATTTTTTGTAACCTCAAAATCCACGGTTTGCATATTTTTCTGAGGTTCCATAGGTTATATCGTTATTTTATATTGCTGTTACTTTGATTTGGGACCCAAGTTGTTGGGATTCCATTATTCTCTTATTTAGGTGTAAAAGAGAAGAAGGCTTTGTAAGAGGTTGTGCCACCCTCATTTCAAGCGGTGCAATAGCACATTTGACCAGTGGTGACTAGCTGTGAAATCCTAAGCTAAGCGGCTTACTTAGTGGTTTTTATCCATGGGTCTCCAGTCTAAAAATCAGGTGACTTATCTTATTTATGGTGATTGATTTATTTTTAAATTTATATTTTACCCTAGTATACTATTCACCCCCCTCTAATTTAGACCTAATAGATCTTGCAAGGACTCTGTGCACCCACATCTGGTATCATAGCCCAGTCTTTTCTAAATCAAAATGATGTCAAAGTCTTCTAAAGTCTAGGATCTACGTTGATGGGCAATCTACCGTGAGACCTCCCCTATTTAATGGCACAAACTATGGTTATTAGAAGACCAAAATGCAAATTTTTCTAGAGTCAATGGACTACAACATGTGGGATGTGATAGCATCCAAGTACATGTGTCCAGGGAAGAAAGGAGTAGCAGTCACTTCAGACTAAAAAAATGGCTACTCATGATGCTGAGGTAATCAATGCCATCATCTGTAGGTTATCAAAGGACAAGTTCAACAGAGTTTCTGCCTACAAAACTGTGTATGAAATATGAAATACTCTGGAAGTCACACATGAAGGCACTTCAAAGGTTAAAGAAACTTGAATCAACCTCTTGACACAAAAGTATGAGTTCTTCTATATGAAGAAAGGTAAGACCATCAACGAGATCTATACAAGATTCATTGATATCATAAACTCCTTGAGAAATCTTGATCAGGAAATTACAAATGAAGTACTTGTACGAAAAATCCTCTGATCACTCACAAGTGATTGGGAAATGAAGACAATCGCGATCTAAGAATCAAATGGTCTTTCCCAACTTTAGTTGGGTGACCTCATAGGAAACTTGATGGCTTATGAAGTCCAGCTAGAGTATATGAAAGAACATGAAGGTGAAGGGAAGAAGAAGAAAGATATCACTTTGAAGGTTCATACTGATACAAAAGAGTCAAATGGTGGAGAAGTGGATAAAGATGATATAACACTTATCTCAAGGAAATTTAGAAAATTTCTGAAAAGTAAGAACTAGAGAAAAAAGAAAGACAAGCCAAAGGACAATCAAGTCATCTGCTACAAGTGTGAGAAGAAGGCCACATGAGGAAAGAATGCCCTCAACTGAAGAAAGAAGTCGAGAAAAAGAAGGTCAAAAGGCAACCCAAAAGAGAAGGTAAGAAGAAAGCTCTACAAGATACCTACGATGACAACGATTAGAGCTCATCAGGAGAAGAAGACACAGCAAGTGAAGAAGCCCTCTCTGGACTTATGGCCATTGAAGATGAGGTATTATCATTTACCTTTGTTTAACTCTTAGAATTTTTTTATGAATACATGACTTAGCTAAAGCACTAAAAATAGCTAACAAAAGTTAGCAAATGATCTTGATGAGGAAACAGAGTTGAACATAGATTTGCTTTCACAAGATATCACTTCCTTAAAAACACACATAGATTAATTTTAGATTGAACTAAAGAAGCTTAAGCAAAAATCTGCTCCTCTTGTACATGTAAGCACCTTTGTTTTGATACACCAAAATTATGTTTATTGCTAGACTAACATTTCAGGACTACCTCTTATTAAAGCATCAAAGCATCTTTCAAGTCAAGAGAAGATAGTTACTAATTTGTGTCTTTTTATCTTTATTTGAGTTTAGGACATTATTGTAAGGAACCTCAAATAAAACTCATATACGGATTTTTCACGTATCTTTTCAAAACCAATCTTTTTAGGGTTATTGATCAACCAAACTAGTTAATTGATCGACCAAATCATCTTGATCGACCAAACAGGTTAATCGACTAATCAAATTAGCTCATTTTAGGAAGTTGAGAAAAATCCTTTTGATCGACCAACCAAGTTAATTAACCAATCAATTAGTCATCAATCAACCACATTAATTGATCAACCAATTAACCTTAATTGATCAACCAATTTAATTTCCTATTCAGGAAAAACTTTTAATATAAATAGAGGTCGTACGCAGCCCATTCTTTTGAAACTTTCAAATAGAAATACCATTCAAAGATAGAGCTTCTCGTGCTTATTTCCAAAGGCTTTCATGCCTCATTCTTCACGGTCTTCAAAAGCACATCGCCTCAAACCTCTGTAGGAAAATCGATTTTATCCTTTATTGAAGTTCCATAGAACTTATTCTTGTTATTCTATTTTGTCGTTTCGATTTACAGATTCCAAGTTTGTTTAGAAGATCCGTGGTTGTTGTTTTTGTTTCTCTTCAGGATAAAAAGAGAAGTGGTTGTAAGAGGTTGTGCCACCTTCGTTCATGAGGTACGTTTAGTGGATTGACTAGCATTGCCTAGTCGTGAAAATCATAGGCTGGGAGGCTTAGGCAGTGGTTTTTACCCGTAGGGGTTTCCACTATAAATCTTTGCGTATGATTGTTTTTGTGTGCTATATTTTTATTACAATCGATATCACACTTGATCTTGTGTTTGTGGCCAAGTAAGATCTATAGGACAACTCTCAGTGCATGATTTAGCTAAATTCAGCAAAGGTAGAGCTAATCACGAAAAGTTGCTAGGAGCATACACCTAATCCAAAACAAAATTTGGGTTAGGGTTTACTCCCAAAAATGATCATGATGTTGGTTGATGTGCATACATCTAAATAGCCAAAAATGTCTATTAATACATGTTTGTTGTGTCATATTAGAATCATATATTGTAAATATTGCATAACATGCATAATCATGCATTTAGGTCAAGTTGTATAAATTGTATAGTAATTGTCTCCTTTTATGGTCAGGGAAAGGGTGATTTTTAATCGGAGCCTCGGATCAAAGATCCAATCGTACGAATCTGATCAAGGCGATGATTGGAGTTCAATGACTCCAAGATCACCCTGATCGGACATCCATACCACTAGATAGAGACCAAGGAACTCTAAAAATCAAGGGCCAAGATGGTGCCAATCTACACTTCATATGACAAATCCGACCACACAGCTGGGTTTAGATCGATGATCGCAGCCTAACAGCATGAAAATTGGCTCAATCCAACTTCCGTGGCACCATCTACAACACACAGAAGATGGACGGCCAAGATGGCGCCATCCCAGTCGCCCAATCGGCCCTCAGGACCACCGTTGCATCTCCAAAGGACTTCCAACGCATAATCTAGGCTATTGGATCTTGATCCAATGGCCGTGAGCATGCGCGCCTGAAATCAAAATCGCGACAAAGTAAGCGCAGCAACACAGTGGTCGAGCGTATTGCACGAGCGCTCGACGGGCATTCAACACCTCATCCACAACGTGCAGGCGAGTAATCGTGTCCGTGCGATCGCTGCAGGTGGCACGGATTAGCCAATAGTGCGCACGCGTGATCTTATGCACAGCGCATAAGCTTGATCGCACGCAGGCGTGCGGTGAAGGCGCAAATGAAGTTACGCAAGGAGAAATCTAAGTCGTTCGATCTCGCTATTGAACGGCTAAGATTTGAAAGATGTGTGCGGCCATTTTGAGCGCGGAAGGCGAGGAGGTGCGTGCGGCATGCGCACGTCGGCCACGATTAAACCTTTAGTGACGGATAAATCCGTCACTAAAAACCTGATATTAATGTTTTAAGCTTGAAATGACAAATTTTCCCTTGATTCCTACAACTATAAATGGAGACTCGACCTCCACTTCATCCCTTCCTTCACTTCTCTACCTCTCCTAAGCTCAAGAAAAACTTGTCGCACACCCGGGATGCTATTCTAGAGCTAAATCTAATTTTCTCACCCCTGTTCCGGAAGTGGATCCCGCGACGACGATGTGCTACCTCATTCCCATTTCTTCCTGCTTTGTCCTCCTTCTTCCCGCTCCATCCTCCGCCTTGCAGGCGTCGCTCCGTCCGGCTTGTCCTCCAAGCATTCGTCAAGGAGGATAACATCTCTCTCCCTTCTTTTTAATTGCTTTCTAGAATAGCATTTTTTGCTTTCTAGTTGCAATCATTTCCCGCACTATAGTTGTAAAAACATTCTGATTATATTAAGTGATTATTCTCTTTTTCTCTCTCTCTCTTATTGTTTATATCAATTCCATTGTAATTATTTCATTTTCAAACAAAAACACAACAAAAATATAAATCACGAATTTTATATCGATGTAGCCTCCCTGTGTTCGATCCGGAATTCTTAGAATTTCGATATAAATTTATCTATTGATAGATTTCTTTGCAATTCAAACTACAACAACGGGTTTTTCAAAACCAACTTTGATCGCGTAGTTTTCCCTATTCAACATTTTGGTGCTGTTGCCAGGAGGCAACAATTTTCTTTCCACATTTCACACACTTTATTATTTTCTAACTTGCTTTATTTCTTGTCTATTGTTTTGCAGGTACCTTGACAAGGAATCTTCAAGTGGTAGATTGGAGTAAAATGCAATTGAAGCCAACTGTAAGTGCTCCCCATTCTTCCCCCTCCATAGATTCCAATTCATCACATTAATTCAAATTCCAATTAACCTAGGTGTTTGCATAAATACTAAGGTTAATTTGGTTGCTTGGATTTCCACTCACATTCATCCCACCCGCATATAGAAAATCAGCAAAACGATATTTCTTGTGGGGTAATTCAACATACACGCTACATACACCAACATTCAAGGCTCTTAACCTAATTGATTTTCATCTACTCAACCGGATTCTGATCTATAGAACTGGTACACACAAATCAACATATAAAAGGGTAAAAATTGATCTAGGTTAATCATTTTGCATGCCTAACTTAGTGGTGCAATCTTGGCCAATTATTTGAGTTGTTTGAGCCGCACCACTTAACCTAAAATAAACTCACCAAGTAGCTTCTCCATAGGGTTTTCAATTTATGTGAATACTAGGCACTCCACTTTATTTTTAATTACAAAAGGAAAGTGATCTTCACCCATGCTTGAAAGCATGGTTTGCCTCAAACTTGTTTGAATTAAACCTAATTCTAAACACTAAAAGTTGCTTAAGCAAGATTTGAACCTTAAAATCTACTCATCAAAAATAATCTTGCTTGAAAACCCTGGTTGTGCACACACTCACACATACTCAATTGATCATTAAGGGCACAAACCATTTTAAGGGCCCACCACATTCCATAAGCACTACAATCCCAGGCCTAAATAAAATCAAGTAGACGTTCGCCTTAAGGACTGATTTGCTCTTCAGGGTCTAGTATGAGATTATTTATGATTAACCTGCTTGTACTGATCAATCTGATGTCTAGCTAGGGGAGTAGCGTCAAACGACTGCAGCTGGGGGGTACACTAGGAACCAGAGGCACAAGCCGAAGGAAAAACCTTCTCCCCAGTCCCTCCTTTTAACTGGTTGGATTGAGCAGACGCAAGTAGAGTAAGTCATTTATAATCTTACAGCGAATTCTGAGAGTTTGTAGATCCTTAGGCTACCCCACTTAAGGACGGACTTATTTTGTTGTGCTGTAGGGTTCTTATCCCCAGTCCTTTTGACCTTTTCCTAGTTTATGCTAGGAAGGAGGTCACTGAATCCTCAATTGGAAGGACCACTAGAGTATTCTAGGTGTAGATTGGATTTTGGCCAAATTGATCCCATGGCTGATCAACAGTCTCCTTTGCCTCAGAATCCACAGGAGGTATTTCAAAGGCAGCTGGAACAAATGCAGAGAATGCAAGAATGGTTCCAAAGAATGTAGGGTGCTTAGCCCTTGAAGGATTTTTATGATCCTTCAAATTACAGGGAATGTCTCGGTGTCCAGATTCTTGCCGAAGATGTAGAAATCAGGCCCCAGGTATTAAACCTAATCAAACATTTCCATGGGCTTGGCTTTGAAGACCCGTTTTAGCACTTGGAGGACTTGACCATTTTGGTCCAGCCCACTAAGGCACGAAACATGAATGAGGAGTAGATGATCATGAGGCTCTTTCCCCACTCTCTTAGGGATAAAGCCGCTCATTGGTACATGACTATAGGAAGGCCAATTGCAACTTGGAATGATTTGAAATTAGCCTTCCTGAAGAAATTCTTCCTTGGCGGACTTACCAATGCTTTAAGACGGGCGATTACTACCTTCACCCAGCGGCCGGGGGAGTAGTTTCATGTTACCTGGAAGCGATTCCAGGACTTATTGCGGAGGTGTCCACACCATGAGGTGCCGAAATGGCAACTCGTGCAGATCTTCTACCACGGGTTGACTGAGCAACTCAGAAATCACATGGATGCTTCTTGTGGAGGCAATTTCCTCAACAAAGATGCAGATGGTGTGCACGATTTATTTGAGGAGATGAGTGAGATTAGATCAATCATGCCTCCATGGATACTTTTAACCAATCCCAACAACCCAGATCGAATGTTAATGAAGTCCACGACTCTCATTCATCCGAAATGGAACAGATTTGCAATAAACTAGATAAGGTGGACTTGGTTACTAAAAGGATGGAGGAGTGGATGGCTGGAAATTTAATGAGCAATTCTCGATCCACTCAATCCCAGAATTCAGGATTCCATTCATCGTGAGTTCCTTCTAGATGGGAGTTCGTGAATCAACTTGGTGTGGCTCAACCTGTGAGTTAGCATTATTCAGAACCCCACAGGTTCCAAGCTGGGGCCTTCGATCCCAATTTCTTTGATCCCTCTCTTTCTTTCTCTCCATCCTTACCCTATGACGATGTCTATGCTGTACAGGAGAATGTTAGGACCAACCCTTATTCCAATTCTTATAATCCGGGTTGGAGGAACCACCCTAACTTCTCCTGGAAAATCCAAGGGCAGCAGACCCAATTCCGACCCAACAATTATTCTCCACAAAGACCAATGGGTCAGGGTCATGTTTACACTCAACTGGCCCCTAATCAGGTCAATTAGCCATCTTGGAATGCCTATCAACCTGTAGGGTAGGCTGATTAGATCCAATAGATGGTAGAAATTCAAGGATCTATGCTTCAGCTCATGCAGCAAATGAAAAACTCGCTGGAAAACTTGCAAAATGGGTTCATTGCTAATTCTTGTCAACCTGGATCTCTACCATCTCAACTCGTACCCAACCCACGTCAAATCAGGAATCCAAGCAATCATGCCCAAGGGTACAGAAATCAAAGGGACCTGCACGCACATGCTCAAGTGGTTGAGCAGGGTCCTTCCTCTTCTGCTTCTTCCTCAAATCAAAGGTTTTTGGCTAATGTAGCCCCTCTAATCTTTCCTATCCCTCCCCAAGGAGTGGCAAACAAACTCAGAATCCACAACTGCACTATTCTGATCCTGGAAAGTCTGAGGAGAGAAATGAGAGCTCCAAAGAAGAAATCATGGCTCAGGAACCTGATTCTGAAGATCTGACTCATGTTCCTTTTCCTGAGGCCTTGATTAAACCTACGAAGAAGAAGCCTGTTGATAGTAACGAGGAGCTCTTGAACATATTCAACAATGTCGAGATCAATATCCCACTCCTTAATGCTATCAAACACATATCGGCTTAGGCTAAATTTTTGAAGGATTTATGCACACAAAAGTGTAAGTTGAGAGAATATGTTCCGAGGAAGGTGGTATTCTCCAAGCAGGCTAGTTCTATTATCCTGCATCACCTCCCTCAGAAAAAGAGAGATCTAGGTGCTCCTTTGATTTCTTATGTCATCGAAGATTACACTTTTGATAGAGCACTTCTAGATCTAGGTACATCTATTAACCTAATTCTGACTTCTCTTTACGAGAAGTTTGGATTAAATGAACTTCGGCTGACTTCAGTAATGCTATAGTTAGCGGACTGTTCGATCAGAAATCCACGAGGTGTTATTGAAAATGTTATTGTTAAGGTTAAGGATTTCTATTTTCCTCCAGATTTCCTTGTCCTTGACATGGATGTACCTGAAAATCTGAGGAACATGCCCATCATTCTGGGGCGTCCATTCCAAGCTACTGCAATGGCCAATATCAACTGTGAAAGCGATAGCATGGAAATTGCCTTTGGGGATTAGAAATTGAAATTGGATATTTTTAAGGCGATTAACAAATTTGAGGATTGTGGATTTATAGAGGAACTTAAGGAAGATAGTTTGAATATTGAAACTTGTATGGCGGTTTCTGCAATTGAAAGTTCCTCCGATTGTAAAAGATCTGAACTACAACCCTTTATACCAAACCTACCATATTCTGAAGAGGTTATTGATTTTATTCACTTTCAACCTCTTCTACTTGATGAATCTTCTTCAGCATCATCCTTACCTTCAATCCAAAGCCCACCCCAGCTTGAACTAAAACCATTGCTTGAGAATTTGAAATATTAGTTTTTGGGACCTCAAAAGATGCTCCCTATGATTATCAGTGCCAGATTAACTAAGGAGCAGGAGATTAAATTGATCAAGGTCTTAAGGGAACACAAGGAGGCAATTGGTTGGACCATTCATGAACTTAAGGGGATCGAGCCATCTTGTTGTAATCACATAATATTTTTGGAAGATGGATGCCATGCTTCTCTCCAAATGCAGAGGAGATTAAACCCAAATATGCGAGAAGTGGTCAAGAAGGAAATTATCAAGTGGCTCGATGTAAGAATAATTTATCCGATCTCTAATAGTCCTTGGGTAAGTCCCGTGCAAATTGTTCCCAAGAAAGCCAGGATTACTGTTGTGACTGACGAGAAAGGAGAATCTGTCACAACTCATTCAGCTTCCTCTTGGAGAGTTTGCATTGATTATAGGAAGTTGAATACAGCCACGAAAAAGGATCATTTCCCTTTGCCCTTTATCGATCAAATCCTTGAAAGACTAGTCGGGAAGAAGTACTTCTGTTTCCTTGATGGTTACTTGAGATACAATCAAGTCCATATCCATCCTAAGGATCAGGAAAAAATGACTTTCACCTGCCCCTACGGAACCTTTGCTTTCCATAAGATGCCATTAGGCTTATGCAATGCACCTGTCACTTTTCAAAGTGTATGTTGGCCATATTCTCTAACATGGTGGGAGAGTTTATGGAAGTCTTCATGGACGATTTCTCTATTTTCGGAGAATCGTTTGATTCTTGGTTGGATAATTTTGAAATGATTCTTAAAAGATGCATCAAAATAAGACTAGTCCTTAGTTGGGAAAAGAGTCATTTCATGACACAAGAAGGCATCATCTTAGGTCATGTAATCTCTTAACAGGGTATCGAAGTTGACAAAGCTAAGGTTGATGCTATTCTAAACTTCCTCCTCCCACATCTGTCAAACAAATTCGATCATTTTTTGGTCATGTGGGATTCTATAGTAGGTTCATCAAGGACTTTTCTAAGGTTGCTTGCCCTCTGAGCAACCTTCTCGCCAAAGATACGCCATTTGATTTCAAGGAATCATGTTGTAAGGCATTTGATTTTCTTAAAATGGCAGCCACTTGTGCTCCGGTGTTGCAAACACCGGTTTGGACAACCCCATTTGAGATCATGACTGATGCTTCTGATTACACGGTCGGGGAGGTTTTGGGTCAGAAGATTGATAGGAAGCCCTCTGTCATCTACTACGCTAGTAAAACTCTGGACGAGGCCCAGAGGAATTACACTATTACTGAGAAGGAATTACTAGCTGTAGTATTTGCTTTGAAGAAATTCAGAGCTTATCTCTTAGGGTCTCATGTCATAATTTATACTGATCACTCAGTCTTGAGACATCTCTTGGCCAAAAAGGATGCCAAACCCCGACTTATTCGATGGATTCTTTTGCTTCAATAATTTGATCTTGAAATCAAGGATAAATCTGGGGCACAGAATGTGGTGGCGGATCATCTTTTGCGACTCCTAAGGGATTCTTCTTGTCCGAATATTCCAATTGTTGATACTTTTTTGGACGAGACTATCCATACAGTTTTAGGTGTCCAAACTCCATGGTTTGCAGACATTGTAAACTATTTGGCCGTTGGTCAAATCCCTCAAGATTGGACCAAGCAACAACGTGATAGAATCATATCTGAGGCTAAATACTACTTCAGGGAGGACCCTGAACTGTAGCACATAGGCTCTAATCAGATTATTCACCGATGTGTTCCGAAGGGTGAATTCAAAAGTATACTCGACTTCTGCCATGCATTTACGTGTGGTGGACATTTCTCTGGGAAAAAGATAGCTGCAAAAATTTTACGATCTAGATTCTTTTGGCAGTCTCTATTCAAGGATGCCCAAGAATTATCGAGGTCGTGTTCCTGATGCCAGACACTTGAGAGCATAACCAAGATAAAAATGATGCCCCTAAACCCGATTCTTCCCATCGAAATCTTCAACGTTTTGGGCATCAATTTTATGGAACCTTTCCTCCCTTCATTTAGACATCAGTACATTCTCGTCGCTGTTGATTACGCACCCAAATGGATCGAGGCCATTCCCACCTGAACCAATGACCACAAGGTGGTCATCGATTTCGTCAAGAAGAACATCTTCAGCTAGTTCAGGATTCCGAGGGCCATCTTCAGCGATGGTGGTTCTCACTTCACTAATGCCCAATTTCATAATTTACTGGTAAAATATGGGGTAAATCACAAAATCTCCACACCTTACCATCCCCAGACGAATGGATAAGCCGAGATCTCCAATCGAGAGATCAAGAATATTCTTCAGAAGACAGTTAGCCCTGATCGTAAAGGCTGGACTCAGAAGCTTGAGGACGCTCTTTGGGCCTACCGTACGGCATACAAAACGCCTATCGACATGTCACCATTTCATCTGGTGTACGGAAAGGCGTGTCATTTACTAGTAGAAATTGAACATAGGGCATTCTAGGCAATCAAGCAGTGTAATATCTATTTAGGTTTAGCCAGAAAGACCAAGACACTCCAACTATCTGAGTTGGAGGAGCTTAGAAATGACGTGTATGAGAATGCCAAGATCTACAAGGCTCGGACAAAAGCTCTTTATGACCAATTGATATCCCGCAAGAGTTTTGAGCCGAATCAGAAGGTCTAGCTCTTCAATTCTCAATTTAAGCTCTTTCCCGGTAAACTTAAGTCAAAATGAAATGGCCCATTCATCATCGATCAGATTTTTCCAAATGGAGCCGTTTAGATTTTTGACGCAAAGATGGGTAATTCATTCAAAGTCAACAGTTAACATCTAAAGCCTTTTATTGACCATATTGTTCCAGAACCCACCTCAGACACGGTTGCCCTCATCATGTTGTGATCTCTTTGGCTGGACTTCTCCTAGCTAACGGCATTAAACTTAGCAGTTGTACAATCTGACTCAGAGCTGACCCGAGCATCATATTCAGGTGATATCTTCTACATTCTACCTTCCTTTCATGTCTTTTATTCTCAATGCGAACATTGCATCAGCTAGGCATGGCGGGGTGGATTCATTTCTGAATCAATTTGTCAGCTCTATGGAATTCTTGTAAATTCTACTTGTTTCCTTATATATACAAAAAAAAAAATTGAATTAGGAAGAAATACTTGGGCATTAGGACTTTTCAATCTTATGAAATATTAGAGTAGGATTTGAACATTAAGACCATTCAGGTCTTTGTGCTTAATCAGCCAGAGTATCCACTAAAATGTGGATTTGTGTATCGAGTCCTTGCCATCATAAATTCTATTTCAATTTTTTTAAATAAGTTTGGGTGATAAGTATACGACTTATCAACCCGCCCTTTGATTTGAGGGAACTTTAAGTCTAAAGCATCTACACACTATTTGTCATTGACTTGTTGTTCGACAGTTTTAACAGAAATTGGATAGCTAGTGAACCTTCTAGGGTGGTATGGCTAGCAAGTTATCGTGGGTAATAGCCCATAGGTAGTTTATCCAGAGCCTAGCCACTGAACCATTCTTTTCCTGATGACTTTAAGTAAATCTTAGACTAGGGAAGCCACCTACTTAAAGAAAGGAAAATAAAGTCCAAAAAGAAAGAAAAAAAAAGAGAAAAGAAAAAAAAAGAAAAGGAGAAAAAAAATAAAACAAAAGAAATAAGCCACACTTCACCACCCGAGTATGGCTGATAGGTTATCGTGGGTAACAATTTATTGGTAGGTTGTCCAAAACCCAACTCAAGAAATGCACGTCAAATTCCTAAAACACATAGGAAGAAGCGAAGAAGTAGAATAAGCTGGGAAGATATACATTGGATTCACCCTTGTGTTGACCCCATAAAAAGAAAAGTAGGGAGAAAGCTACCGATTGTATAGATATACCTTTAGGCATAATTCTTTTTAAGGTCACCTAGGGGCATAGAAACCCGAAGTCTATTTTGATTACCGATCAATGAGTCTATCACTTTCACAAAAAGATGCTTAGAACTTAGGTTCTCATCAAGTCTTGGGTGGGTTGAGTGGCCGTAAAAAGCCACTCTGTAACCCTAAACTCAAAAATCCAAAAAATTAGAAAAGAAGAAAAAAAAAGAGAAAAAAGATATCTTTCTATGAATAAGGTAAGGGCTTGAAGTAGTCTACATTTTGGCAGATACTTGGGCGCTGTTGTGTCTTTGAAAGTTCAAGTCCTAAGTAAAAATTTTTTAATGTTGAAAATGATTTGTGCCCGAGTAACCCAACCTAATTCTTTTTCAAATAGCATGTAGTTTTTGTTAGGGACTAGTGAAAGATAGTCATGGGGGTGTGATGTGCATACATTTAAATAGCCAAAAATATCTATTAATGCATGTTCTTAGTGTCATATTAGCATCATACATTGTAATTATTGCATAAATGCATAATCATGCATTTAGGTCAAGTTGTATAAATTGTATAGTAATTGTCTCCTTTTATGGTCAGGGAAAGGGCGATTTTTAATCGGGGCCTTGGATCAAAGATCCAACCATTCGGATTTGATCAGGGTGACGATTGGAGTTCAACGACTCCAAGATTGCCCTAACCGGACATCCGTAGTACCAAATAGAGACTGAGGAACCCTAAAGATCAAGGGCTAAGATGGTGCCAATCTGCACTTCAGACGATAAATCCGACCACACAGATGGGTTTGGATCGATAATCACAGCTTAACGGCACGGAAATCGGCTCAATCCGACATCCGTGGCACCATCTACAACACACAGAAGATGGACGACCAAGATGGCACCACATAGCGCCATCCTAGTTGCCTAATCGACCCTCAGGACCGTCGCTGCATCTGCAAAGGACTTCTAATGCACGATCTGGGTCATTGGATCTTGATCCATTGGCCGCAAGCACGCGTGCCTGAAATCAAAACCGCAACAAAGTGCCACAGCACAATGGTCGAGCGCGTTGCGCGAGCATGTAACCTGTGTTCGACTCCGCATCCGCAGCATGCGGGTAAGTAATTGCGATCGTACGATTGGCTGTGGGCGGCGCAGATCAGCCAATAGTGCGTATGCTCAATCTGACGCATAGTGCACATGCCCGACTGCACGCGAGCGCGTGGTGAAGGCACGCGAGGAGAAATCTAAGCCGTCTGATCTCGTGATTGGATGGCTAAGATTTGAAAGACATGCGCGGGTGTTTTGAGCATGGAAGGAGGGGAGGAATGTGCAACGCGTGCATGTCGACCACAATCAGACCTTTAGTGATGGATAAATTCGTCACTAAAGACCTGATATTAATGTTTTAAGTGTGAAATGACAAATTTTCCCTCGATTCCTACAACTATAAAAGAAGACCTGACCTCTACTTCTTCTTCATCACTTCCTTCACTTCTCTACCTCTCCCAAGCTCAAGAAAAGCTTGTCCCACACCCGGGATGCTATTTTAGAGCTAAATCTAATTTTCTCGCCCCCGTTCCGGAAGTGGATCTTGCAATGACGATGACGTGCTGCCTCATTTACATTTCTTCTTGACTTCGTCCTCCTTCTTCCCACTCCATCCTCCATCTTCCAGGCGTCGCTCCGTCTGGCTTGTCCTCCAAGCATTTGTCGAGGAGGATAACATCTCTCTCCCTTCTTTTTAATCGCTTTCTAGAATAGAATTTTCTGCTTTCTAGTTGTAATAATTTCCCACTTTGTAGTTGTAAAAACTTTCTGATTATATTAAGTGATTATTCTCTTTTTCTCTCTCTCTATCTATCTCTCTCTTATTGTTTATATCAATTCCATTGTAATTATTTCATTTTCAAACAAAAACACAAACAAATATAAATCACGGATTTTAGATTGGCGTAGCCTCCCTGTGTTCGACCCAAAATTCTTAGAATTTCGATATAAATTTATCTGTTGACTGATTTCTTCGCAATTCGAACTATAATGACGAGTTTTTTGAAACTAACTTCAATCGTGTAGTTTTCCCCGTTCAACATTGGTGCAAAGGCACTACGATTGATTAATTTTGATGATAACAAAACACGCGTATTTTGACACTTGCATTTTAGTGATTATGTTTCAGGATTAATGCAAATGGAAACAAAATTAAGGAGCTTGCTCATGGATAAAAGCATTAAGGAGCATGGAGAAGATGAAGCTTTGCATGAAAGCGAAAGCTTGTGGAGATGAAGAATAGGATAGTCTTTTTCTATGTATTTATATTCTTTGTTTTTACTCTTTATTTTTCCTTAGATATATTTTAAAGAGCCCGATTACACATTACCTTAGTCCTAAGAACACTCATCCATCACTAGGACACTTAGGTAAACTTAGAAAACCAAAATAGGCTACAAACAGACTGATCAGATGTCCGACATGATCATCAAATGTCTGATCTGTGACTTTAAGTCATCTGATAGTTATTCCCAGACGTCTAAATACCTAGGCTAGAAACCATAGTCTGTGCCTTTCTAGTTAGACGTCCTGACCATAGTCCAGACGTCCAATAAGGTGTCTGAGAGAATTTTCAAACATCCTAAAAGAGGATCGTTAGCTTTTCTTAGCGAGCCAAGCTAGCACAGCCTAGCATTTATTTCTAGATATCCTTAGAGCCACCTAGACATCTGACAAAGAGATGTTAAACCAAAATCCAATTTTGTCAAATCAAATCTAACTGTTGTGTCATGAAAATCAATTCTCGTGGCTTTCAGACATCCAATAGTTAGTGCCTGATGAAACTACATTTTTATGTGATAATTAGTTAATTTTAACGTAGTTTCATAACTTAATACAAATCATTTGCATAATAATAGAGTTAATAGCTTAATTAACACCTCTGCATACAGCAAATTTAAATAATGTTAAATTATGTATATTTGTATATTATTACAAGATTATTCTATATATACAGGTAATACAGATTTAAATGAATCATATTATTATAATGACATGACTAACCCATTCCCATTTTAACCGTATTCTAAATCAATTTTTATTCAACACCTTATCCCACCTAACTTTAATTCACATAACTCTTTTATCCATTTCCCATATATTTTTTATTCCCCATCATTCCTCTCTCCAATTCCCTCCGATTCCCTCATTTCATTCAAAGAAAATTAAAATTAAAAAAACCCATCGCACCCACGTTCCCGTAACTTCTCCCACGACTATGTAACCTCCCCACTCCCTCTACTCTCTCATAACCGTCTCTCTCTCTTTTTCCCCCAACTCTCTCTCCCACGAAGACGAACCAAACCCATCTCCCTCTCCCTCCTAAACTCCCCCTTCTCCTTTTTTCCCTCCTACGGAAAATTTCCCCTCCCACCATCAACCCACAGCCACCGCACCCTCTCTCATCTCCCCAGCGCCATCTCCTCTCCCTCTCTCACGATAACTCATCTCCATCTCCCTCAATATCTCCTCCTGCTTCTCTTTTTTTTTTCTCTCCTGCATCAACCACCCAACACCACTTCCACTACCCTCTTCCTCGCTACTACCGCACCCTCTCTCATCTCCCCAGCGCCATCTCCTCTCCCTCTCTCACGATAACTCATCTCCATCTCCCTCAATATCTCCTCCTGCTTCTCTTTTTTTTTTCTCTCCTGCATCAACCACCCAACACCACTTCCACTACCCTCTTCCTCGCTACTACAGCAGACTGCAGCAACATCAACATCGCCGTCCTCTCCTCCTCAGCTCCTCATCTCCTTCCTCTTCCTCTCGCCCGCCGCACCAACCACCATCCTCATCAACGCCAGGCCGCCAGCCCCTCTGCCCTAACTTCGTCGACATCCATGCCGAGCCGCGCCGCTCCGCCATCCACCATTGCAACTAGCAGCAACAGCAGCAGCCCTTCTCCTCCTCCCCTCTCCATGTCAACACCACTTCCACCCACAACGAAGCACGTCCCCTACGCCAACGACGATTGCTGCTGCCACCATTCACTCCATCTCCTCCGCAAAGCTCTTCCCCGACTTCTTCCTCTTAATCTATGTTGGCTACATGAGCACATCTTCCTTTCTCTTCCATGGTTTACGTTTGATAATTTTAATTACCTAAATGATTTTGTTTAGTTAATGAGAATGTCTCATATGTGTAGCAAGTTGTTCTATGCATGAATTTATGTTAATCTGCTTGAGATGCTTTGTTATCTTATTTAGTGACATTAAATTTATTTTAAAAAAAAATTACCGGAGATTGCCTTGTTTTTAATTGTTGACGTGGTCTTGTTTGCAAGATTTTATAAATTTAAATCTCAAATAGTTTGTTGTTAGCATTTTCTTAATTTGTGGGTAGATGCATGTTTATTTTCATTGAATAGAAATATGAAGTCAAGTTTTTATAAACACGTAATTTCATCCATGTTGAAATAGCTAGTAGTTCACGTTAATGTTTTAATATATGTATGCTTTTAACTTGTCAATTCGTCACTTTAATTAGTCATTAAAGTTCATTAAATATCTTTGTTATCTTGCAGTGAATAGTTAGGATAATATAAGTTAACTATTATTTTCCTTTTAATTGCATAATCAAGCTTATCAACCTAATTAGAAATTATTTAGAAACCTCCCAGTGAAACGACTCAGACTCATCAAATTACTAATAGTTCCATATAAATTTTAAACTTGATACTTTTATTGCTCGACAACGACGTGTTTTAACTAAAGCGATTCGAGCGCATCACGTTTACGGCGCCATTGCTGGGGAGGCATTGAAATGTAATTAGGTTTTAAGTTTTTTTAAGAAAATAAATAAATAAAAATGTTTATTATCGTTGCTAGTGTTTTTGTTATTTCCTTACATTTTGAATGATCGATTTTCGCTTAAGAATGATTTTCGCATAAGGAAATAAGTTGTCGAAGTAGAAATTGAGCAACAGAAAATCAATTGTCAACAATTAAATAAACCGCTCATATAAGAGCAGGTCGTATCCACATTGAGGTACAGACCAATAATTTCATTAACTAATTCCACATAAAATCATGCTTAAGAAGAATAGTTTGCAAGATAATCAAATGCTAGTGTCATGTTCTAAGCATCCATTCATGAGATGAATCTTGGGAATAGGAGGAAGTTAAAGGGCATGCATGCAATGAACATCACATAAATTAATGCATTAAAATACTTCAATAGTATCCTAAAGCAAAAAAATTCTCACCCAACTAATACCCCCTTCCTGTAGCAAAACAAGGGAGGTATCCTCTTGCTTACGTGCACATGGGGAGGGACGGTTGGAGGTGAGACTCGTCAGAGTAGGGTCGGAGGAGTGGAACACTTCGATGGTGGTGCATCGGCATGCGGTGGTCGCTGGAGACGAAGAAACCACTGACGATGGTGGCATCCCATGGCATGCAAGGACTATGTGAGAGCCTGCTGCGGACGTAGGCGAGCTCGTGGTGTCGAGTTGAGATCAATGGCATCGATGGAGTAGAGATTAGAGGCTCGGCGAGGCGGTTGTGCAGAGGTGGTTTTGAGTGAGGAGGAACCAAGCGGTAGTGGCTGGCGAGGAAGTGGATGCTTTAGCTGAGTGGAGGAAGTGCTATGGTCGCGATCTTTTGTGGAGGAGCATGAGGTGGTGGTGGCTGCTCCTCTGTCCTTGCGTGAGGGTGGTGGCTTGCAGTGGTGGAGATCTTTGTTGTCATGGTCGGCACGGTGGCGAGGAGCAAGAGATGGGATCGAGGGCAGCAGTCAAAGGAGGTCAGGATGTTGTGGATGGAGCACGGTTGGACGTCTCATGGAAGGGGTTGGATGGCTTATGTCCTTCCCTCCTCTGTCAGATGTTGAGGAGGCTCGTGCTGGCGGAGAGGTTGAGCATGGACAAGGGAGGCAGCGTGGTTGCAGTGGCTTGCGATCGAGGAGGTGGGGCACACGGTGAAGGTGGAGAGGAAGACTCACGGTGGCTGTTGGAGATGAGGGGGGGTGTTCTCCTTTCCAAAGATGATCCCACAGGCACCTCTACTTCTTGTTTATAAAGAGAGTAAGAGAGAGTAGAGAGAATCAGAGAAATGAGAATTTAACGGGAAGTGATTGAGGAAGGCGGCAATTAACAAATAAGTTAGGAATTTGATGAGATGCTCTTCTACGTATGTTAGCTTTCAATTAGCAAATAAGTTATTATTTGTTTTTCCACTCAAAATACCCTATCATCATTCCAATTAAGGAGTAATCCTTTTGCAAAAGATCCTCAAGACCTTTATGTAGCGCCAGAAATGTATGACCTTGCAGAAAAATGTGTACACGTGAATAGTACGTCAAGGCATGATCATATCTTAATTACTAAAATATATGCATGTGATGTACAACAAGATTGCAGGAATGTCCAAACCTGAGCTTTAACTAATTTCTCAATATAATGCATGGTCTAAATTAAATTTCCCTCTCAATGATAATGCACTTAAGCTTAAATTTAGTGCAATGAAGTGGACCTATCAAATATCCCCAAGGTTAAGTTTTGCTAGCCCTGAGCAAAATCATATGTAACACTAGATCTCTAGGCTAGATTTTACCGTCAGGATTCCTTATCATGCCATCCTCTATAAATTAGATCAAAATATCAACTATAGGCTTAAAGGTACTCAAGTACCAGCCAAGATACGGACCTAACTAGCCTTAGCCTTGGGTCCACCGTGAAGGTTTCTAAGGCCCGCAAAAATTGACTAGAGGTTCATTAACCCTAGCGGTTAAAGCACCCATGCATATGTGCAGCAAGTCTTGGTTCAATTTGTCAGTGCATTTTTAGTAAAAGAGAGAGAGAAAAATATTATTTCGAGAGTTTTCTCTCTTTCTTTTTAAATTCCCCTAAACCCAACATCGGATTGACCCTAAACACGATTTGTATCAAATTCCTTGTCCCCACCATCAATCCTTGCAGGGTCCCTGGCAATCAATGCTTCGAGACCACCCATGGTAACCCCCAGAACCCTGGCTTTCAACACTTCTGAATAGTGTCACCCATGGTGTTCTGTAGCTAAATTTAGACCCTGTGAATCAAGATTTTCGGATGACACCCATGGTATCTGAACCAGCATAAGATGCTTCTGTGCCCCTGGTAGGATATTTAGATATCCTAGGAGATAAGCATTGAGCAGATGATATGTTATAATGCATCTTTGAGGGGAGTTTTTTTTTTCCTCCTCTCCATGTCGAGAACTCCTCAAATCAACTTGTGTCTTCGAGATAATCCTAAGTCAACTTTTCGGGAAAACATTTTTAGAATAGACACTTTTTGGCATTATACTTTATTGTGCTCATTGAACCAAACTGATGTGTGATTTTTAGGTGTCTAAGTTACCAAGTCCCACAAACCAAAGGGCAGGCAACGGGGTCAAATACTCCCTAAGCTTTAGACTTAATACATCAGCCTCGCAACTCCCTCAACGTCTTGAGGAATAATCTAGATCTTAACAAGTACATGAGCATTTAAGCCATAAAACTAACCCAGGAGGCCTAAAGTCGGTATCCCTCACTTATCTCCTCTTTAGCACTTCAGGACTTAATTCATCATCCGATCCAGCCCAGAACTTAGGTGACTCTTCCTTAATCAAATGTTGGGACTAACATGATTTTTTTCTATCTGTCTATGTTCACTTTCTCTTTTTCTTCCACAAAAGTTTTTGCATCTCAGCTTTCACAGATTTCATCTTTTCCTTCTCGTATCCCCTTTTCATCTCTCTTCTTCTTTCCTTTTTTTTTATTATTTTATTTTATTTTATTTATTTATTTTTAATGCAAGACAAAGTCCTAATTATGCATGCAAAATGTGTATAAATGTTATGTACAACCTCAAGTTATACCCCCCTATGCCTAGATCTGACAATGTCCGCATTGGAAGGAAAAAGCAAGGAAAGATACCACCTAAGGTAGAGAGTATTTGGAGCTAAGGCTCCTCCAATCTGTAGGTGTCCAGTACCTGGTCATCAGAAAGAGTAACATATAGTTTCAAACGCCAGCCATTTACCTTGAAAGTTTCACTAGATGAAGGATTCTGAATCACAATTGCACCATGTGGGAACACCTATGTAACAGTGTACGGCCCATCCCAATGTGATTTAAGTTTCCCAGGGAATAGCTTGAGTTTAGAATTGAAAAGCCAGACCCGTTGGTTAGGCTCAAAGGTTTTGCGAAGGATGTGTTTATCGTGAAAGACCTTACTACACTCTTTATATGCTTGAGCAATGTCATAAGCCTCATTCTTTAATTCTTCAAGCTCAGTCAGTTCTAATAAGAAAGCTTTGCCTGCGTCCTCGAGATCCATGTTGACATTTTTAATAGCCCAATAAGCTCTATGCTCAATCTCAACAGGCAAATGTCAAGCTTTTCCATACACAACACGGAAGGGAGACACACCCAAGGGGGTCTTATAAGCAGTTCTGTAAGCCCATAAAGCATCATCAAGTTTCTTCGACCAATCTTTCCTGTCGGGTCTTATAGTTTTTTCCAAAATTCATTTGATCTCCCTATTGGACACTTCAACTTGTCTGCTCATCTGCCGATGATACGGGGTGGCCACCTTGTTGGTGACATCAAGACTTTTGAGTAGACGGGTGAAGTGTGCATTCCTAAAATGAGGTCTCCCATCACTAATGATCGTCCTTAAGCAGCCAAATCGGGAAATGATATTGGCTTTAACGAAAGTCAGGACCATGGAGTGATCGTTGGTCCTTGTCAGAATAGTCTCTATCCACTTTGACACAATCAACTGCCACGATGATATATTCAAAGGCATGAGACGATGGAAAAGGACCCATGAAATCTATGCCCCAAATGTCGAATATCTCGACCGAAAGAATAGGCTGCTAGGGCATCTCATCTCTCTTTCCAATTGTTCCAGTCTGTTGACAACGGAGACATGCCTCCATGTAAGTGTGTGTCTTTGAAAAGTGAAGGCCACCAGAAACTAGACTGGAGAACCTTATACGCAATTTTCTTTGCACTAAAGTGTCCTCGACAGTGCAGTGTGTGGTAGAAATTCAAGACACTCTATTGTTTCTCCTCTGGGACACACCTACATAATACTTGGTTACAGCCTATTCCAAAGAGCTTAAACTCCTCCCAGTGATAATACCTGCTGTTAACAAGAAATCTATCTCGTTTATGCTTATTCCACGTACTAGGGGTTTCGCCAATGGCCAAGTAGTTGACGACATCATCATACCACGGTGTCGTTGGTTGTATCGCCATTACCGTTTCGTCAGGAAAGGTGTCATGCATGTTTCTTGACGAGGTTGAAGCCTCAACTGGGATCCTGGATAAGTGATCTGTAACCACATTTTCGACCCCTTGTCATGGATATCAAGGTCAAACTCCTGTAGTAATAGAATCCAATAAATTAGCCTAGGTTTGGTGTCTTTCTTAGCGAGTAAGTGCTTTAAGGTCGAATGATCAATATACACCACAACCTTAGATCCTAGAAGATAAGACCTAAACTTCTCTAATGCAAATACTATTGCAAGAAGTTCTTTCTCTGTCACAGTGTAGTTTTGTTGTAGATTAGTAAGGGTCTTGCTAGCATAGTATACCACATGAGGCTTCTTATCAACCCTTTGACCAAGGATCGCTCCTATAGCAAAATCCGAGGCATCACACATCAACTCAAATGGGAGGGTCCAATCAGGTGCTTGTAGGATAGGCATGATAATGAGGGCCTCCTTCAAGACTTAGAAGTCCTCAGCACACTTTGCATCAAAAAGAAAGGCAGTATCCTTCTCCAATAGATTGCAAAGTGGCCTAGAAATCTTGCTAAAGTCTTTAGTGAAGTGCCTATAAAAGCCAGCATGGCCCAGGAATGATCGGATCTGCTTGACATTGCTAGGTGGCGGAAGCATGGAAATGGACTCAACCTTGGCCTAATCCACTTCTAAACCTCTCTCAGACACTATATGCCCAAGAATAATGCCCTATTGAACCATAAAATGGCTTCTCTCCCAACTGAGCACCAATCCTGTCTCTTCGTAGCGGGTGAGAACTTTGTCTAAATGTGAGAGACAGTGGTCAAATGACAAGCCATATATGGAAAAGTCATCCATGAAAACCTCAACGAACTCATCAATCATGTCCAGAAAGATGGACATCGTACACCGCTGAAATGTTCCTGGAGCATTACATAGTCCAAATGGCATTCGGCGAAAGGCAAATGTGCCATAAGGGCTCGTGAAGGTAGCGTGCTCCTAGTTGTCTGGAAAGATGGCAATCTGATTGTACCCAGAATATCCATCGAGAAAATAGAAGTATTTATTCCTCGCCAATCTCTCCAGTATCAGATCAATAAATGGCAGAGGGAAGTAGTCTTTCTAGGTAGTGATGTTTAGGTGGTGATAGTCTATGCATACCCTCCATGTTGTTGTAGGTCGGGTGGTGACTTGCTCCCCTTTTTCATTAGTCGCCACCGTGAATCCTGCCTTTTTGGGCATCACGTGAATAGGACCGACCCATTTACTATTAGAAATGGGGTAAGTTATCCCTGCATCCAACCATTTTAAAATTTCCTTGTTCATCACTTCCCTCATGTTGGGATTTAATCACCTCTGCATATCTCGGTTTCACAGAGTCATTCATGTAAATGTGATGCATGCAGAGAGTCGAGTCAACCCCTTTAATGTCAGCTATAGTCCAAGCAATGGCTTCCTTGTGTTGTTTTAGGCATTCAATTATTGTTTCCTCCTGTGTCTCAGATAGAGCAGTCGAGATGATGACAGGGAGCGTATGATTGGGCCCAAGGAAAACATATTTGAGGGTCTCGAAAAGGTGTTTAAGCTCCAACTCGGGAGCTTTCTGAATTGAGGGAATTATGTTCGATGTCCACACCTCTGGTAGCTGATCTACCTTGATTGTCCATGGTGGGGAGAGGGACTCGACTTTGACACCCAACAGCTCTTCTAATTTAGGCATATCTCCCTCTCCTTCCTCAAGATTCGGGGTACGGTCCTTAAAAATGACCATTTGGAGGGGATCATCACACAAAAGAGCTGGTGTCGTCTTCTTTTTAATTTCATTGATTACCTCAATTTGAGAACAATCTTCCTATCCGAGTTGTTTATAGGCATCAAACGCATTTAGCCAGATTTTTCGATTCCCAAAGCCCATCTTGAGCACCCCTGATTTGCAATTAATGGATGCATTGGCTGTAGCCAAAAAGGGATGCCCCAGGATAATCGAGGGTTTGGTGGGCATGTTGGATGGGTCAGTGTCCAATATCAAAAAGTCAACAAGAATAAAGTCCTCCACTTTCACCAGAACATCTTCTAAAAGCATGCGTGGTGTCTTCAATGATCTATCAACTACTTGGAGGATTATAGGATTAGGCTTCAATTCACCTCCACCTAATAACTCATAGATCGAGCTTGGCAATATTGTAACTCCCACGCCCAGATCGAGGAGAGCCTCACCGATGCGTTGGTCTTCAATGACCATAGAAATATACAGGGCTCCTGGGTCCTTCATCTTGGGGGGTGTGCCTTATTGCAGGACCAAGTTGACAATGTCGGGCAGGATGACCTTAGCCTGGACCTATTTCCTTGATTTCCTCTTCTATGTGTACAGGTCCTTCAGAAATTTAGTATAGGATGGGATTTACTTGATAGCATCCAATAGAGGCAAGTTAATGTGAACTTGCTTGAATGTCTCCATTATTTCATCCATCCTATCTTTGGCTCCAGAAGAGCAAGCAACAGGTGCCTCAGTGGCAGATAAGCGCTCAGGAAAGGACACTCTCGGCCTCTAGGTGGAGGGATTGTCATGGCGAGACAAGGGTGGAATGGGGACAACATCCTCCGGATGGGTGCTTTCAAGTGAGGAAGGGCTGAGGGACTCTTCCTCGGTGGATGTGTAGGTGCTGGTTGGATTGGTGGGAGGGGTGATCGTAGGAGCGAGTTTAGGTTTGGAGAGTTGTTTGCCACTGCTCAGAATGGTCACAACCTTCCCGTGCTCCCTTATGAAGGGCCCTTTACCCCTAGGATTCTCCTCAGGTGAGTTAGGTAATTTCCCAGGATTGCATTGTTTAACAGTCTCAACAAGATGGCCAATTTGAGATTGCATCTCTTGGATTGCCTTATTCTAAGATTGAATAATTATACTCTGATTCTCTTGCATGGTGTTACGAACGCGTGCCCCAAACATCTTTTAAGACGTCTGGGAGGTGGCCCAGACGTCAGACAAGACGTCTGGGATCACATCCAGACGTCTGACAAGATGTCTGGGATCGTTTCCAGATGTCTGGAAATCAGTTATTTTCGACACGCGCCAGTCGTCTGCGCTCCTGAGCGCGCAGACCGCATATTCGCTTATTCTTCTCTCTGCGGCTGCAGACGCCGCTGCCGTGCTCTCTCTCTCTCCTCCTTGCGCTTCCTTAAAAAGACCACGCCTCCCCTCGCTTCCATCGCCTCCACCCCTTTCCTCTTCTTCTTCTTCCAGTGAGCGAGCGCGAGAGCGGGCGCGGGGTTGCTTCGGCGGCGACGGCCGCAGTGAGCGCGGAGGGGGTGCTGCTTGCGAGAGCGGCGCTCAGCCGTGAGTGCGAGCTCGCCGGGGCTGCTAGGGCCGGCCGGTGGGAAGCGCAGCGGGCACGGAACGACGTGGGAGGCCTACTGCAGCTCGAGCAGCAGGCGCACGAGGTGTGACGAGGCGCGGCGTCGCAAGCGGAGGGCGAGTCGCACCCTGGTTCTGCAAAAATTTCCAGAATCAGACGTCTGTGCTGATAGCCAGACGGCAGGGTCGACGTCTGGAATACTGTCCAGACGTCTGAAAGGTGAGTTTTCCGTCTTCTTCTTCCTTCCTGTCGACTGACCGTACTGAGGGAGAGAGATGGGTGCGCGTAGGCTCGGTGATTCGCCATCCAACGCGAATCAGAAGTCTGGCTGTAGTACCAGACGGCGGGAGCGACCTCCAGACGTCCGGGGTGACCATCGGACGTCTGGGAGCTAGGCCAGGCATCCCCGCAGGCTTTTGGACGTCTAAGAAACCACACAGAACAAGGTAATTCTCTGATCCACTTTTTAAGACGTCTGTAAGAAGTTCCAGACGTCTGATTTTGCACAGTGTCGTCGTTTTCGACCCGTTTAGGGCCCGTTTGGGTTCCATTTTCCATGATTCGAGTTGCGTTCTTTTCGGAATTAATTCCTCTACCCATCTACAGTAGCTATACACTGTTTTGAGATAATCCTTGTGTTTGATCCTTGTGATAGGACTCTGTTCCGTTGCAGTCTCGGGAGTCGCGGAGGCACGCGGGATTCCCGACCACGCCCCCATTACTCCCGTTGTACCTGGTAGAGTGGCTTTAAGTTATTAATAAAATCTGTTAAATTATGGAACCATAAATAGAACCTAGGACGTTGCATGAATCCTAGGAATGAGAAATAGATGGAATGATAGCTCCTAGGTGTTGCATGAATCCTAGGGCTGGAAAACTAGATTGTATGATAGATCCTAGGATATGGCATGAATCCTAGGATGGGAAAACTAGTGGAATGTATAATACTGCGGTCTTGGAAAATGGAAAGAGATATAAAGCTGCCTGTAATTTAAATTAACAGCTGCCTGTTGTGAAAAAATAACATGGTTGAGAACATGGATTGTAAGAATGTGAAACTGGAAAGTGAAACCTGGATGTTTGAGTAAAAAGGATGGAACCCTACGGGGAAGTAGTAGAACTCCTAGAAAGTGAATGGAATAGTATTGGAGAAGTGAGCTGGCCCTTGAGTACAGAGTACCAAGGAGAGCGACTGTCCCCCTGTTTAGTGCAGAGCGGAGCCAGCCGCCCCAGGGACCCGGGGTTTGGACTGGCCACTCTGTACCGACTTGCTGGCCCTCGTGTACGTAGTACCGAGGAGAGCTACTAGTGTAGGGAGGTACTAGCTACCCACGGGCCCCGGGGTTCTGCTAGCCTCCCACACCGACTTGTTAGGCCCGCTGGGGCAAACCAGGGTAGTTAGGCGAGGGTGCGCGGACTGTGGAGGGGCAAGGCCCCGGTTTGGTTACTGTGAAGGGGTTGGACCGCTGTTACTGAGAGGGCTCTACCATGGACTGGTTCCGTGCTGTGCTTTGGGCGCACCCGTTAACGGAAACGATTGACTGCGTGCCAGTACCGGTTAGCTACCTGTGCGTTTATCGTGCGTGCCGTAGTCACCGTTACGTCTGTCAATGACCTTGGGGTGGTTGACTGAGGGTAGGATTACCACGGGGGACTCTCCCGACCAGGAGAGCACCACGTGCTACTTCTACTTTTTGGAAAAGACTGCAATCAAGATCGTTCCCACGAGGAACATTCGAGATCAAGAAAAAGATCTGAGGAATAAATGAAATAGTGAGACAATTGAAAGATGTGAATAAAGAAAGTAATCGAACATAACAGCTACTGTACACTCTACTGTTGTCTTTAGTTTAGTTGCCGCTCTACTCAGCGTTTTGCTGACGTGTTACACTCGTTACCTTTTTCAGGACCAGGTGTTGAGCAGCCAGGGTCAGCGGCTGCAGAGGACGCTGGGCTGAGTAGGGTCCAGTAGAGTTACCATTGTCTCTTGTACCTCTTTTTGTTACGTTGTAGTGAGTAGTTCTTGTTTCCGCTGTACTTTCTTTACCTGCAGTTCAAATTATATTATAAATGTTGTTCTACTGTTGTGGTGGTACAAACTGTGGTAGTTTCTTTTCTTACTGCTGTACTTTCTTACTGTTAGTTATATTCATGCTGAATGTGATTTATTTTACTGCTCTTTTGGTTACTTCCTCGTTGGACGACTAGGTCTTGGGATTAGTTGAGTCGGTCCTGTTCTCGTGCCTCATAGGGACTCGGGAACCGGGTCGTTACACATGGCCTTCATCATAGCTTTCTGATCGTCCATCTCAGAATTGTTGGGCTAAGGAGGAGACTAGGATTGGTGTGCCTAAAAGGGTTGGGTGGGTTGGGCTCTTGCATTCCCTGAGTTTGAAGCATCACCTTGCTTCCATGAGAAATTGGGATGGTTTCTCCATCTAGGATTGTAGGTGTTTCCAAATGGATTGTTCCTAGGAGGTGGATAAAACCCTTGGGCAGCATTCAGGTCTGCTTGCACTAAATCAAGGAATTGATTAGTTAACTGGCATTCAACAGTGGTGTGAAGAGTGCTTTGGCAAATGGAGCATTCAGAAAGAGTTTAGACTTGGGAAGCAGTTTGCGAGAATGTGTTTGGATTTGTCATGAGTCTTTTGAAGTTCTGATTCAACAATTGGATCTGGAAAGCCAAATTCTGAGTAGCATCGGCTTCACTAGCTTCTACTTTCCTTTGGAGGATGGATGTTTTTCTCTCTTGATAGGCTGAGGTCAAGTGGATAGAATTGTCGCTCAGTGACTCAAATAACATCCAGGCCTCATCCTTTGTTTAGGTAAGAATGGTTCCGGCACAAACAACATCCATGGTTTGCCTATGGCTATCAGATAGTCCAGTACAAAGCCACTCTACCAATTGCCATTTGGGTACTTGATGATGGGGGCATGGTCGGATCAGATCATTGAATCGCTCTCAAGTCTTGTGGAATTGTTCCCCATCTAATTGAGAGAAACCCATGATCTCTCTCCTAAACTAGTTGGTTTTGCTCATTGGGAAGTATTTTTTCAATAATTCTCCCTTAAGGGTGTTCTAATGATTCACCCTTGCATCTAAGGTGTGATACCAGTGTTTTGCCTTATCTTTAAAGGAGAATGGAAAGAGGGTTCTCATTAGAAATTCATTAGTAAAGTTCTAAAGCTTCACCGTAGAGCAGACCTCGGTGAATTCTTCTAAATGCTGATAGGGGTCTTCCCTAGTAGTACCATAAAAGGAGGACAACAAAGATATGATACTACTCCTAATCTCATATGGATTATCCCCTGCCGGTCGTCTTAGTGCCTGAGCGGGCTGGTTGGCTGGAATGAAATAGTCTCTCAGGGTCCTTTGTTGATTTGCTCCTTGATCAGGCATTTCATCTTCTTTCTCTCTTTGGTGGGCTCTCCTAAGGATTCTTTCAGGTTCAGGATCAAATACTAGACTGCCCTCAGGAGAGCATCTACCAAGCATATAATATCTACCAATCACAATTCAAGTTCTTGCCGATTTAGTAAGTGAAACCTCTACTCCACAGATTGGTCAAAAAGGTCAAGGTGTTGTCCCTCCATTCCCACATAAGTGGTATAAGAGGGGTGATGACTTGAGATCCTGACCTCCTTTGTTGCAGAGGTGGAATTGATTGATATAGATGGCCAAACAAGTTGTTTAATGCAATTATGTGACCTAATCCAACCTTCGAGTGCCATAGGACCTATACTTTACTTCAGTGGTACTCTCAGGTGATCAAGTGAGAAGGTACTCCAAGGATGAACAAAGGGATGTAAGTAGGGCGAACCTTTCCTTTGAGGCGATGCGTAAGTGGTGCCTATTGACTACCCTTTTATCCTTTTAAGGGATGTCCCCTCCTTGAAGTATCAAAACTTTTGGTCAAAGATAGTACCACCACCACAAAGCAAAATAGGAGAGTCTAGACTGATAAAGAGATTGATGCCTATAGCCTTAAAGGACCGAGACCTAGAGTGGTGCCTAATGTGCGTGCTTAGTGTCAGAAGTGTGCATCACACCGCAAATCAATTTGATTTTGAAAAGAATCGCAGATAAGTCCCTTTTAATTAGACCAAATGTGATTTTGATTTTTAGGTCGAATCTGATTAGCAGTCCCAATTCTGTTTAGGTGACCACTGAATTAGATCAATTCAATCAATTTTTATGGTCTTGAGATTTAATCTCCATGGTAATGCTTGAACAGTAACTGGATGCAAAGATAGAAAAGTATACCTGTCTCCAGCAATCTTCGTACAAATATGTATGCAATGCAAGGAAAGAGATCTAATATGCTGCTCAATCACCCCTAAATGCACACACCTAAGGGCATGCAACTTCTAAGCAGGCAGCTCGATATTTTTCTTTTATTTGTTTTAGAGGCAAGCAAGCATAAATTGAATATCACACGCAGAAAAATATAGCCCCCTAGCTACTAAAGAATGTAGGGATAGACCTCCAAAAAATCAACCCCAATTACTACAAGGGTGAGAAGATAGAATCGAAATAAAATTCACGATGAAGGAGAATCCCCTGTGAAAGCGGGATCCAAGTTTCCTTCTCTTCGTGTCTCTCTGTGTGTGTGGGTATCACTTAAGGTCAACGTCGTCGCTCAGCTGCGCCTGTCGCCTCGTCAGATTCCTCGCACAGAAAAAATAATCAACTGGTCAGACCAATGTATAATTTAGAATAATCAGAAATAATCAGGTGAAACTATTGTCTTGTTGCCTCCCCAACAACAACGTCATTTGAATGATCGATTTTTGCTTAAAAATGATTTCCACACAAGGAAATAAGTTGTCAAAGTATAAATTGAGCAGCGAAAAATCAATCGTTAACAATTAAATAAATCATTCATAGGAGAGCAGGTCGTATCTATAGAGAGGTACTGACCAATAATTTCCTTAATTAATTCCACATAAAATCATGCCCAAGAAGAATAGTTTGTAAGATAATCAAATGATAGTGTCATGTTCTAAGCATCCATTCATAAGATGAATCTCGAAAATAGGAGAAAGTTAAAGGGCATGTATGCAATAAACATCACATAAATTAATGTACTAAAATACTTCAATAGTATCCTAAATCAAAAAAATTCTCACCCAACTAATACCACCTTCCTGTAGCAACACAGGGGAGGTATCCTCTTGCTTGCATGCACATGGGGAGGGACGGCTGGAGGTGAGACTCGTCGGAGGCATAGGGTCGGAGGAGAGGAACACTCCGGTGGTGGTGCGTCAGGATGCGATGGCCGTAGGTGGCCGCCAGAGACGAAGAAATCGCTGGCGGTGGCGGTATCCCACGGCGTGTGTGGACTGCGTGAGAACCTGCTACGGACGTAGGCGAGCTCGAGGTGTCGAGGTGAGATCAATGGCGTCAATGGTGCAGAGATTAGAGGCTCGGTGAGGCGGCTGGGCGGAGATGGGTTTGAGTGAGGAGGTGGAACCAATCGGTGGCAGTGGCCGGCGAGAAAGTGGATGCTCTGACCGAGAGGAGGAAGCACTATGGGCGCGGTCTGTTGTGGAGGAGCATGCGGTGGTGGTGGCTGCTCCTCTATCCTTGCGTGAGGATGGTGGCTCGCAGTGGTGGAGATCTCTGCTGTCGTGGTCGGTGCGGTGGCGAGGAGCAATAGATGGGGATCAAGGGCAGCAGGCAGAGGAGGTCAGGAGGTTGTGGATGGAGCACGGTCGGACGTCTGATGGAGGGGGTTGGATGGCTTAAGTCCTTCCCTCCTCCGTCGGATGTTGAGGAGGCTCGCGGTGGCAGAGAGGTTGAGCGTGGACAAGGGAGGCAACACGGTTGTGGTGGCTCGCGGTCGAGGAGGCAGGGCACACGGTGAAGGTGGAGAGGGAGACTCACGGTGGCTATTGGAGATGAGAGGGGGTGTTTTTCTCCTTACCAAAGATGATCCCAGAGGCGCCTCTTCTTCATGTTTATAAATAGAACGAGTAGAGAGAATTAGTGAAATGAAAATTTAACGTGAAGTGATTGTGGAAGGAGACAATTAACAAATAAGTAAGGAATTTGATCAGATGCTCTTCTATGTATGTCACCACTCAGTTAGCAAATAAATTATTATTTGTTTTTCCAAACAAAGTACTCTTTTATCATTCCAATTATGGAGTAATCCTTTTGCTAAAAATCCTCAAGGCCTTGATGTAGCACCAAAAATGTATGACCTTGCACAAAAATGTGTACACATGAATAGTACGTCAAGGAATGATCATATCTTAATTACCTAAATATATGCATGCGATGTATAACAAGATTGCAGGAATGTCCAAACCTAAGCTTTAATTAATTTTTCAATGCAATGCATGTTCTAAATTAAATTTCTCTCAATAATTATGCACTTAATCTTAAATTTAGTCTACTGAAGTGGACCTATCACATTTCTTTTTAGTTTGATTTGTCGCTAACTTACTTTATTTTCTTTGGTACGAGGTACTTCGTGTACTCGGTGGATTCGCCGCACTCGTCTTCTTGGTGACCCCATGGCGAAGAAATCCAAGACCTGGCTGGAACATTTTAGATTTTAGGATTTTAACTTTATTTTAGAATTGATGTACAAGGCTTAGTGTGAGTGAGAGATTATTTTGGTTTTGTACATGGCCTTTATTATTTTTCTCTTTTTCTCTTAGTTAGTAGTGGTTTAATAATTAATTAGGTTAATTAAAAGATTAGTTAGATTTTATTTGATTGTGCTTTAGAAAAAGGAAAACTTACACATAAAAGTTGCATTTTAACCATAGAAGTTGCCTATTTAGGACAATCACGATAGGGACTGCACAACTACCTTTAGTTTTTAATTTTCTACGATTTGCATAAAATTTGTAGAGTGCTGGAAGCAAGTACATTTTCTAAACCCACTCAAATACTTGTTCATGCATTTTTATTCTTCACATGCATAGAATCTAATAAAGGAATTAAGTTGTAATGTTGTTTGTTAAAAATTACTAAAAAGTGAAAATTCAAAAATACAATAAATATTAAATAAATATTAAAACCCTAAAAATCACCTCACCTTTTCTTTAAAGAACTTGTTTGCATTTTGTTTGTTTTTATTTCTGTGGTTTGCACACTTGTGTGTGGATGGCACAGGCACGCATATAGGGCACTAGAGCCTCTCATTTAGGTTATTTTAGGCATATCGTAGGTCAATAAGGAAAATAACGTAATTGGTTCTTTTTGGTTTATCACCTTACTTAATCTAGATTAATCAATTTACCCTCTTAATTCATCACGTTAGTTGTCAATATTGTGTTTTTGTATTGCGCTTTTCTTTCGTATGCTTGGTCGTAGATCCTTATTTCCTAATTTAGTAGAACCTTTAATTAAAGAGCCACAAAGGATTAGTAATAAACAAATGGATAACCAAGAAAACCAAAACCAATTGTTGTAGCAATTACAACAATAATTTTTGGAAATGCAACAAGAACAACAAGAATGTATTACAGATTTCAACCTGTAAATCAACAAAGACCCTTAAGGGAATTTTATGATCCCTCAAGTCAAATCCTTGAACCTTTTGTCCATATTCCAGAAGTTTATGATGATTTTGAAATAAAACCCTCCACCATAGCCTTATTACCTCATTTTTATGGGCATAGCAATGAGAACCCTTTTCTACACTTAGATGAATTAGAGACTATTAGGAAAACTATGAGAAATAGAAATCTAAGTGAGGATGTCCTAATGATGAGATTATTTCCATTCTCATTAAAAGATAAGGCTAAATTCTGGTATCAAAATATAGGAAAATTGATAAACACCTGAGATGAACTTCGATCTAAATTCCTTAAGTATATTCCTATAAGTAAAACCAATGCTATGAGGAGAGCCATTACTAGTTTCACTCAGCAACCTAGCGAACATCTCCATGAAGCATGGGAGAGACTTAAGGAGCTTCTTAGGAAGTGCCCACATCATGAAATTCCTTGTTGGCAGATAGTTCAAATATTCTACCAAGGCCTTAATGAACAACTTAGATATAATGTCGATGCTGCCTGTGGTGGGAATTTCCTAAGTAAGGGAGAAGATGAAGCTTATGAGTTGTTCGAAAACATGAGTGAGAACTCCCTTAATCATGCTTCAATGGATGCTTTTGATAGGACAAATTCTAAAGGAGGAATTCATGAGATACCGAATACCAGAGAATGGAAGATGATCAACAAAAGGTTAGACAAGGTTGATATTTTAGTAAAAGAACTTGAGAGTCAAAGATCTAACCTTAGATCCCACTCATGCGAAGTTCAACCCTCTTTTACCCCTCTTTACCAAGAACCAATGCCCATGTATAATTCTAATGTCCAAACTTCAACCTTAGATTCTCCTTCATCTTCCTACACTCAATTAGAAGATGCTTAAGCTCTTCAAGGTAACTTTAGGCAAGAAAATAACCCATATTCAAACACCTATAACCCTGGTTGGCGAAATCACCCTAATTTTTCTTGGAGGAACCAAGGATATAAACCTAACCAAATTTCTCAACCTAAACTCAATCCAGTTACGTTTCCAAATAATAACTACCAAAATAAAGTTACCCAAGATTCCCAATCATTTAGAAGTGAGTTTGACAAGAAAATAGGAGATATGCAACAGTTAATGTTACAACTTGTCAGCACTCAACAACAATTGATGAATGAAATTAGGGATGAGAGAAATCAAATTAGGGATGTTACCTACTCAACCAGAGCCTAACCTAGGAATTTACCTAACCCAAACCCTCCACCTAGATTCAATAGGAACCAACCCCAAATCCCTCCACTTAACCATATTCCAAACATTCCTAGACAACAGCAACCTCAAATCAGAGATAATAATCCTCAAGCTAATGCAAATGCTGTTACACTTAGGAGTGGCAGGATTACTAAGGAGGTAGCTCATCCCCAAACATCAACTAACAAAGAAATTGTTGAAAAGTCACCCTTAGTGGTTGATAGTGATTCTGAAGATGAAGAAAATGTAAAAGAAACTTCTAAAGAATCAGAACTCAAAACTAATCCTAATCTCACACCATCTCACATTCCTTTTCTTGATGCTCTAAAAGATAAGACTCCAAGAAGAAAACTTTAGCTAATAATGAAGAATTACTTGAACTCTTCAAGCAAGTTCAAATAAGCATTTCTTTAATTGATGCTATTCAACATATACCTTTATATGCAAAATCTTTGAAGGAATTGTGCACACAAAAACATAAAGCTAAAGCTAAGATTCCTGAAAGATAGTCTTATCTGAGAAAATAAGTTTAGCTATACAACAAAACTTGCCCATTAAAAAGAAAGACCCAGGTAATCCTTGGATTACTTGCATTATTGGTAATTTTACTTTTAACAGTGCTTTATTAGACTTAGGAGCTTCAATCAATCTTTTGCCTATTCCAATTTTTGAAATATTTGGAGTAGGGGAACTCCAACCCACTTCCATTTCTCTTCAACTAGCTGATAGATCAATTAAAAAACCTAAATGAGTTCTTGAGGATGTAATTGTCAGGGTTAAAGATTTCTATTTTCCAGTTGATTTCTTAGTTTTGGATATGGAAATCCCTGAGATTATTGAGAATGCACCTATTATTTTAGGAAGACCATTTGTAGCTACTACTAAAGCTAACATAGATTGCGAATCAGGGATAATGGAGATAGGCTTTGGTGATAAGAAGATGCAATTAGATATTTTCAAGGCATCAAAAAGCTTGAATTTTGATGATGGCTATAATTTAATAGAAGAAGTAGGCTTACCTAAAGAAGCCATTGATCACACCACACCTTATCACCTTGAAGAAGATCCTTTGATCACTTGCTTAACTCTTGAGAAATCTTTAGATGTTAAGGAGAGCACTGATCTCCAAAAGGTGAATAATCTTTTGAATTCTTATCGTTCTTTAGGACCTCCTTGGACCATTAAGCTGGAGAAATTACCTGAACTTTCTAAGGAGCCCTTAAAACCCTCAATTGAACCTCCTCCTGAATTAGAACTGAAACCTCTACCTAACACTTTAAAGTATGTGTTTCTAGGATCAAACCAAACATTACTAGCTATCATTCATTCAAAGCTCACAACCACCCAAGATGGTCAATTGGTTGAGGTCCTAGGAAGACATAAAATGACATTTGGGTGGAGCATGGCTGATCTAAGAGTTATAAGTCCATCTTATTGCACCCATAGAATTTTCACTGATGAAACTATTAAACCTTGTAGAGAATTTCAAAGGAGACTAAATCCTAATATGAGAGAAGTTGTAAAGAAAGAAATAATTAAGTTGTTAGATGCTGGTATCATATATCCTATTTCTGATAGTCCTTGGGTCAGTCTGACACAAGTTGTACCCAAAAAAGCCAGCTTAATCATTATAACCAATGACAAGGGCAAAAAAGTACCCACTAGAATAGTTTGCTCTTGGAGAGTTTGTATAGATTATAGGAATGTTAATAATGCCACTAAGAAAGATCATTTTCCTTTACCCTTTATACATCAAATTCTTGAAAGGTTAGTAGGAAGGGAATTCTTTTATTTTCTTGACGGATATTCTGGATATCATCAAGTGACAATTCACCATGAAGATCAAGAAAAAACAACCTTCACATGTCCCTTTGGAACTTTTACGTTTCGAAGAATGCCCTTCGGATTGTGTAATGCACCAACCACATTTCAAAGGTGCATGATGGCTATCTTCTCGAACATGGTTGGTGATTGTTTAGAGATTTTTATGGACGACTTCTCTATATTTGGAGATTCATTTAATTCTTGTCTCCTTAATCTTGAGAAAATTCTTCAGAAATGTATTGAGGTCAACTTAGTCATAAGTTGGGAAAAAAGTCACTTTATGGTTCAGGAAGGAATTGTTTTAGGCCATATTGTGTCAAAGAAAGGAATGGAAGTAGACAAAGCTAAGGTTGATCTGATTAGTAACCTTCCACCTCCTACTTTAGTTCGAGATGCTAGATCTTTCCTAGGACACATAGGATTTTATAGGTGTTTTATTAAAGACTTCTCTAAGGTAGCTAGACCTTTGAGTGCTCTTTTGGCTAAAGAAGTTAGATTTGAATTTGATGATTCTTGTTTAACGACATTTAACACTCTTAAAGGGTCTTTCACTAGAGTGCCTATCTTACAACCTCCAAAGTGGATACTTCCATTTGAGATTATGTGTGATGCTTTAGATTTTGCAGTAGGAGCAGTTTTAGGATAGAGAATTGATAGAAAACCTGTTGTAATCTTTTATGCAAGTAGAACATTAGATGAAACTCAAAAGAATTACACTACAACTAAAAAGGAATTGCTTGCAGTTGCTTTTGCTCTTGAAAAGCTTCGATCATACTTGTTAGGTTCCCATGTGGTAATTTATAGTGATCATTCAGCCCTTAGACATCTTCTATCGAAAAAGGATGCTAAACCAAGATTAATTTGATGGATACTTTTATTGCAAGAATTTTATTTAGAAATAAGGATAAAGTTGGATCAGAAAATATAGTGGCTGATTATCTATCTCGGATCTTAATAAGTAACGATCATTCTCCACCAATTTGTTATTTATTCCCTGATGAACATTTGTTGGTTATAAATGGAATTAAGTCTCCTTGGTGTGTAGATATAGTTAATTATTTAGCAGTAGGTCAGATCCCTTTCGATTGGACAAAACAAAAGAGAGAAATTTTTCTCTGAGATTAAGTATTATTTTTAAGAAGATCCAGAACTCTGTAGGCCTTGTAATGATCAGATAATAAGGTGTGTTCCAGAAAGTGAGTTCCACAGCATATTGTCCTTTTGCCATAGTAGTGCATGTGGAGGCCATTTTTCTGGAAAGAAAACAGCTGCTAAGGTCCTCCAAAGCAGTTTTTATTGGTCCACTTTGTTCAAGGATTCACATTTGTTTACTAAGTCTTGTACAAGATGCCAAGCTTTAGGAAATATGACTAAAAGAAATATGATTCCTTTGAATTCAATTTTAATTGTCGAGGTTTTTGATGTTTGGGGCATCAATTTTATATGACCGTTTACCCCTTCATTTGGATATCTTTATATTTTAGTAGCTGTAGATTATGTATCCAAATGGATAAAAGCAATAATAACAAGGAATAATGATCATAGTATAGTCACTTGCTTTGTTCGAAAAAATATTTTTGCAAGATTTGGGATGCCACGAGTAATCATCAATGACGGAGGTTTCCATTTTAATAATTTTCAATTTAGAAGCCTTCTTAAGAAGTATGGAGTCAATCATAGAATTGCAATTCCATATCATCCTCAGACAAAAGGTCAAGTTGAAACATCTAATAGGGAGATTAAGGTAATCCTTCAAAAGATGGTAAGAGTTGATAGAAAAGATTGGGTTGAAAAATTAGATGATGCATTATGGGCTTACTGTATAGCTTACAAGACCCCTATTGGAATGTCCCCCTGTTGGTTGGTGTACGGAAAGGCATGCCATTTGGCAGTAGAACTTGAGCACAGATCTTTTTGGGCAATAAAGAAATCTAATATGAATCTTGAACAAGCTGGGAATCACAGAAAATTACAAATGAGTGAATTGGAGGAATTAAGAAATGATGCATATGAGAATTCTTGGATTTATAAGGAGTGAATGAAAGCTTTCCACAATCATCATATTTTTTGGAAGTCTTTTGAACCAAACCAACGTGTTTGGTTTTATGATGCCAGACTTCGGCTCTTTCCAGGAAAGCTTCACTCTAAATGGTTAGGACCTTATATTGTTGTGTGCACCTTACCAAGTAAAGCTGTAGAAATAGCAGATACCAATACTGGCCACACTTTCATGGTTAACGTGCAGAGGCTTAATTCCTGATCTAACATGTTTCGCTTATTTGAAATCGAGGTTAAGAGCAACCCATCGTTGTACTTGCAAAACTTGTTATCGAAACTCCAAGGGAGTCCCGGGTCAAACACAGGGAGGCGACATTTACTTTAATTGAAAATCATGCATTGTTTTGTTTGTTTTTCGGGTTTTAGTTTTGTTACTTTTTTTTGTTTGTTTTTTTAAAGCAAGAAAACAATATGGATCATAATGGAGATAGAGGCAAATAAGATATATATTGCACAAATGTTTATTACAATAATCTAGAAAGCATAAAAAAGAGAGAGGTGAGAAGGAATCTCTTGAAGTGGCTGTTCGGCGAGATGACGGCACCTGGCGGAAGCTTGGAAGGAGTTGGGAAGCAGGATGATGGAGGTGAGATGCAGGAGGACGTCGGGTAGAGGAAAGCTTCAGCATGGCTCCGGAATGGAGGTGAGGGGGTGGAGATGATCTGCTACCGGAATGGAGGTGGGAGGATGGCTCTAAGGCGGCCTATGAATGGTGATGGGAAGATGGAAGAATATTTGGTGGGGCAGAGGTTCGTTACACTAATAGGCACCTTGGGAACTTGAGAGTAAGCTCTAATAGAGCATTGGTAGGCTTGCTAGAGCTTAGGAGTAGGTGGGAGTAGAGTAGGCAGAGATGGCTTGGAAGGGTGGGGGTGTAGTTCCTTATATAGTGGATGAGAGGAGGCCAGAATAGGCATAAGACCAATAGCAACCTCTAGGACGTTGCTGTAAGTGTCACTGTAGCTAGCTCTCACATGCAGCTAGCCTTGCGCCTACGAGCAATTAGTGACGGCTGTAAGCGTCACTAAATGTCCGCCAGCCTGTCGCTGAAGGTTGGTGCCAACTAAGCACAAGCGCGTGTGCGTGGGCTCGCGCGTTCTTGAGGTGTGTCGATGGCCACGTGCACCATTAGCACCCATCGAGTAGTGCCATGTGGTGACACCTTCGCCACTAGATGTCATCCAATGGGCGCAATTCAATTGTGCTCACTCTTCGTGAGATTGCCTCCCCCCGCTGCGGCTCGAACTCATGCTCGTAGTTTGCGAGCACGTCTCTTCACCAATGCGCCAAGGCCGTGGTTTATCGAGTGGAGGGAGCAGTGTAGTCGCACAGCTCAATGGTTGGATGAAGATCCAACGACTGAGATGAGGCCATCCTTGAGCTGCCTGAGGTTGGGTGAGGAGTTCAGCCATGGAGCGCACATCTCAGCCCTTGGATCTCAATCCAACAGTTGGGATGTCATCTTGCGGCGAGCTTGGGGACACCTTGGCTTAGGTGGGGCGGCCTGGCTAGTGCCACGTGGTGCCATCTAGGCTGCCGTCTTCTTCTTCTTGCGGAGGGTGCTATAGAGCTCTAATCGGGGTGATTCTCGTGTTGACGAACTGCGATCATCGCTTTGAGTCCATCCGTATGGCTAGATTCTTCATTCGAAGCCTGTAAAGATGTCACACTGCCTCTGGGTCATGTAAAATGACGGAATTAATGTACATAATAAACAATCATCCTAAATGCAAAGCAATGGATGTTTTTACAATATTTATATCATGATATGCAATGCTAGTTCTAGGAACTATGGTAAATAAGCATTTTACAATGAATTTATGCGTGTTTATCATACCCACATGCTTACTTTTTATTAGTCCTTAGCAAAGTTAACCTAAATGCTATTTATAAAAGTAGAATTAAGATTTGATCTCTTAGGCATAACTTGCTGATTATTTTAGAAACTTTCAACCCAAGACCTGGTTACAAAGACTCAACAGTGCTCAGGTGTCTGCCAGAATGCTGACTGCCTAAGTCCTCACCTTATTTGAAATGGGAAGATAATTTTTTTTTTTTGCTTTTCTTCTTTAAAAATTTTTTTTGTACTTTTGGAGTTTGAGAGTTCCGGGATAACTTTTTACGGCTATCCAACCTGCCCAAGACTCGAAAAGGACTCTAAGTCTAAGCATCTGGTGAAACGAGTGAAAGACTCACTAGGTGGCCATTAAAACAGACTTTGGATTTCTATGACCCTAGGAGACCTTGCTTAGAGGTTTATCTTTTAGAGCGGTAGCTTTCTCTCTACTTCTTTTATTTATGGGGTCAACACAAGGGCAAACCTGGTGTATATCTCCTCAGTTTATTCTACTTCCCCACTTCTTCCCTAAGTGTAGCCATACTCGTGTAGTGAAGTGTGGTTTTGTTTATTATATATATTTTTTATATTTTCTCCTTTTACAATTTTTTTTCTTCTTTTTTTTTCAAGTAGGTGGCTTCCTGATCTAAGATTTACCTAAAGGCAGTACGACGAAAATGGTCTTGTGGCTGGGCTCTGAACAATCGATCGATGAGCTGTTACCACCGACAACTTGCCAGCTATATCACCCTAGATAGTTCTTTAACTACTGCCGAAAATTGAGTCAGTGCAAAAACGTGTGTAAATGCTTAGGCTTAAAGTCCCCCCAAATCATAGGGCAGGTTGATAAGTCGCATACTTATCATTCAAAATTATTTATTAAATTAAAATAAGATTGACATAGTAAGGACTCGAAACTATGTCCACATTCGAGTGGACACCCAAGCTAATTAAGCCCGAAGATCTGAAGAGTCTAAGTATTTATGTCCCAAAGTATCAATTCCTAAAGTTTACAACTCCTAATGCCTAAGTTTTTGTCTCCTAATTCTCCTTTTATTTTTTAAGATGAAAAATAAGAAATTACTATTATGGCCGACAAACAGATTCATAAGAAATATCCACCCCCCTATGTTTAGCTAATGCAATGTGCTCATTGTTAAATAATAAACGCATGCAAGAGAATAGAAGTGGAATAATAGCACCTTGTTTCCATGAGATTCAGGTTAGCTCGGAACATTCTTTACACGTGCTGAGTTTAATGCCTTTAGCTAGGCAATGATTGTTCCATTGTGGTTATGGCAAGGTAAGAACAACCTCATACGGTGGTTATGGCAAGGTAAGAGCAACCTTGTCCGAGATGAGTTCAGGAAGCACATGGTCAACAAAGGGTTTGAGATGTTGTCTGTTGACCTTGAAGATATTACTCGTCTTTGGGTTAGAGATTTTGACGGCCCCATTAGGGAAAATCCTCTCAATAACGAACGAGCCATCCTACTTAGACTTGAGTTTTTCGAGGAGAAGCTTCAATTGAGAATTGAAAAGCCAGACCTTATGGTTCAGCTCAAAGCTCTTACGTGGAATCATATGGTCATTGAGAACTTTGGTCCTTGCCTTATAGATTTTGGCATTTTCATAAGCATCATTTCGAAGCTCCTCCAACTCAGATAGTTGGAGTTTCCGAGTTTTCCTAGCCAATTCTATGTCAAAATTACATTTCCTGATGGCCCAAAATGGCCAGTTTTCAAGTTTTATAGGTAAGTGACATGCCTTACTAAACACCAGATGGAGCAAAGACATACCGATAGGTGTTTTGTACGCAATACGGTATGCCCAAAGAGCATCATCTAGCTTTTGGGTCCAATCCTTCTTATCAGGCCTAACAGTTATCTGCAAAATATTTTTGATCTCTCGATTGGAGACCTTAGCCTATCCGTTCATCTGAGGGTGGTAAGGTGTGGAAATCCGATGATTCACCCCATATTTCCCCAGTAAATTCTGACACTGGGCATGAGTGAAATGTGTGCCACCATCTCTGATAATTGCTTGAGGAACCCCAAATCGACTGAAGATATTTTTCTTCACAAAATCGATGACCACCTTGTGGTCATTGGTCTGGGTGGGAATTGCCTTAATCCATTTTGACAAATAATCAACAGCGACCAGAATATACTGGTGTCCAAATGGAGGGAAGGGTCCCATAAAGTCAATGCCCCAAATGTCAAAAATTTTGACGAAAAGTATTGGGTTCAGGGGCATCATATCTCTCTTAGCCATGTTCCCGAGTGTCTGGCATTAGGTACATAACTTTGAGAATTCCTGGGCATCATTAAATAATGACGGGCAATAGAATCTAGATTGCAAGATTTTTACTGCCGTCTTTTTCCCGAAAATGTGTCCACCACACGTAGATGTGTGGTGGAACTCAATTTCTGGGACACATCGACGAATAATCTAGTCTGCACTGATGCGGTACAGCTTGGGGTCATCCCAAAAGAAATATTTGGCCTCAGATACAAGTCTATCCCATTGTTATTTGGTCCAATCCTGGGGAATTTGACTAGGGACCAAATAATTGATGATATATGCAAACTAGGGTGTTCGAATACTCGAGACTGTAAGGATAGTCTCATCCATAAAAGTATCAAGGATCGGGACATCCAGATGAGGAGAATCAATTAGGATTCTCGAGAGGTGATCTGCCACTGCATTTTGTGCCACGGCTTTATCCTTGATTTCAAGATTGAATTCTTGAAGTAGTAGCATCCAGCGAATAAGCCAAGGTTTAGCATACTTTTTGGCCACGAGATGTTTCAAGGCCGAGTGGTCGGTGTAAATGATTACACCAGAACCTAAAAGATAAGCAATGAATTTTTCCAAAGCGAAAACTATAGTTAGCAATTCTTTTTCAGTAATGGTGTAGTTCCTCTGGGCCTCGTTCAGAGTCTTGCTAGCGTAGTAAACCACATAGGGCTTTTTCTCAATCTTCCGACCCAAGACAACCCCGACGGCATAATCAAATGCGTCACCCATAATCTCAAATGGGACTATCCAGACCAGTGGTTGCAACACTAGGGCATAGGTGACTATTGTTTTTAACAAATCAAATGCCTTATGGCATGATTCATCAAACTAGAATGGCGTGTCTTTGGCCAGAAGGTTACTCAAGGCCCGAGCAACCTTCGAGAAGTCCCTAATGAATCTTATGTAAAAACCCACATGCCCCAGGAAAGAGCGGATTTGTTTTACAGATGTGGGTGGAGGAAGTCTAGAGATAGCATCCACCTTAGCTTTATCAACCTCAATACCCTGACTAGAGACCACATGACCTAGGACAATGCCTTCCTGAGTCATACAGTGGCTCTTTTCCCAGCTAAGGACCAGTCGTGTTTTGATGCATCTCTAGAGGATCAATTCCTAGTTAGCTAGGCAAGACTCAAAAGAATCTCCGAAAATGGAGAAATCATCCAAGAACACCTCAAGACAATCTCCCACCATGTCAGAAAAGATGGCCAGCATGCACCTTTGAAAAGTCACAGGCGCATTGCAAAGCTCGAATAGCATTCTATGGAATGCAAAGGTCTGTAGGGACATGTGAAGGTTGTCTTTTCCTAGTCTTCGGAATGGATAGGGACTTGGTTATATCCCGAATAACTGTCCTGGAAGCAAAAGGACTTTTGCCCAGCTAACCTTTCAAGGATTTGATCGATGAATGGCAAGGGAATGTTATCCTTTTTAGTGGTAGTGTTCAGCTTCCTATAGTCAATACAGACTCTCCAAGAAAAAGTTGAATGAGTGGTGAAGGTTTCCCCTTTCTCGTTAGTCGAAATGGTTATTCCCGTCTTCTTGGGTACAATCTAAACGGGGTTAACCCACGGACTATCTGCGATTGGGTATATAATTCTAGCATCGAGCCACTTAATTATCTCCTTGACCACTTCTCGCATATTTTGGTTTAGTCTCCTTTTTATCTCGCGAGAAGAGCGAGATCCATCTTCCATGAAAATATGATGATTACAATAAGATGGCTCGATCCCCCTAAGGTCATTGATGGTCCAACCAATTGCCTCCTTGTTCTTAAGGACCTTAATTAACCTTAATTCTTGTTCCTTAGTCAAATTAGCACTAATAATCACGGGGAGCATGTTTTCAAGTCCTAAGAACTCATATTTCAAATTTTTGGGCAATGGTTTCAATTTAAGCTGAGGTGGGTTTAGAATAGAAGGTAGGGAGGATGCTGATGAAGATTCATCAAAACGGTCCAATGGAAGAGCCTGGGAATGAATAAAATCAACAACCTTTTTGAGGTGTGGCAGGTCTGCCATAGAGGGTTGTGGGTTGGGTTCGCTAAAGCTGGTGGAGTCTTTGAGTGCACTGATCGTCATACAAGTCTGAAAATCTTGATCCTCAAGCTCCTTAACGAATCCACAATCCTCAAATCCTCTTATCGCCTCAAAAATATCTAGAGTTAGCTTCTTATCCCCAAAGGCGATCTCCATACTATCGCTTTCATAGTTTATGTTGGCCTTGGCGGTAGTTAGGAACAGATGCTCCAGAATGATGGGCATGTTCCTCAAATCGTTAAGGACATCCATTTCAAGGATAAGGAAATCTATGGGAAAATAGAAATCCTTGACTTTGACAATTACATCCTCAATAATGCCCCTCGATATGGTGACCGAATGATCCGCTAATTGTAACGTTACTGAGGTTGGCCTGAGTTCACCTAACCCAAACCTCTCATAAAGAGAAGTCAGGATTAGGTTGATGGATGCACCTAGGTCCAATAGTGCCCTATCAGAAGTGTATTCCTTAATAATGCATGAGATCAAGGGGGCACCTGGATCTTATTTTGAGGAAGGTGATGTAGGGTAACAAAACTTGCTTGCTCAGAGAGAATCACCTTTCTCGGAGTGGGTTCTCTTGGCTTACGCTTTTGGGTACACAGTTCTTTCAAGAATTTAGTGTAAGCCAAGATGTGCTTAATAGCGTCAAGGAGCGGAATATTGATCTCTATGCTCTTGAATAAATTCAGGAGCTCCTCATTGCCATCTATGATTTTCTTCTTCTTGGTTTTCAATAGGGCCTTTGAGAATGGAATATGGGTAGCGTCTTCAATTTTCGGTCCCTGGGCCTTATTGTCTTCTTTAATATCCTCTCTCTCAAGCTCCCCAAGGTTTTGACTTCTAGAAGGTAATTCAGGGTCCGGGGTCTGCTTTCCACTTCTGAAGGTGACAGAGTTTGCAGAGGCATAAGGGTTCGGGTCTTGAGGTGGGATAGTGAAGATTGGAGGGCCTTGGTTGGTCATGTAACCAGCAGTAGAAGAAGATGAGGGACCCTGCTCAACCACCTGAGCATGTTCATGTAGGTCCCTTTGATTTACGTACCCTTGGGCTCTATTGCCCTGATTTTGCACATTGCGTAGGTTGGGTATAGGTTGGGATGGTAGAGATCCGAGTTGTCGGGTGTTAGCAATTAACCCAGATTGCAAGTTATCCAATGCTATCTTCATTTGCTGCATAAGCTGAAGGATGGACCCTTACATTTCCACCATCTGCTGGCTTAAATCATCCTGCCCAATAGATTGTTGGGCATTCCAAGATGGCTAAGTAACTGGTCTCGGGGGCAACTGGGTGTATACTTGACCCTGATGCATAGGTCTTTGAGATGCATAGTTGCTAGATCGAGTTTGGGTCTATTGCCCCTGACTTTTCTAGGAGAAGTTAGGGTACTTCCTCCAACCCGAGTTGTAAGTGTTGGAATATGGGTTGAACCTAACATTCTCCTACATTGCATACTCATCCACATAGGACGATGATCGAGAGAAGGAAGGATCAGAAAAATTAGGATCAAAGGCCCCAGTTTGGAACCCATAGGGTTTCGAGAAATCCTGGTTTGCAAGTTGAGCCGATTCAAGTTGGTTCACGAACTCCCACCCCATAGGACCTCGTGAGGAATGTAATCCTGAATTATGGGATTGAGTAGGTGTAGAAGTGTTTCCTGAATTCCTTGACATCCATTCTACCATTCTTTTAGCAACCAAGTCCATTTTATCAAGCTTATTACAAATCAATTCCTTGTCAAATGAATCAGAATCCTATATCTCATTAGCATTTGACCTGGGCTGTTGAGATCGGTTGAATGCATCCATGGAGGCGTGATTGATTGAGTTCTCTCTCATTTCCTGAAATAGATCGTATGCACTATCTGCATCCCTGTTGAGGAAATTACCTCCGCAGGAGGCATCCACATGATTATGTAGTTGTTCAACCAACCTGTGATAGAAAATCTGTACGAATTGCCATTTAGGCACCTCGTGGTGTGGATACTTAAAAGGTCTTGGAATCTCTCCCAGGCACGATGAAACGGTTCCCCCGACCGCTGGGCAAAAGTGGTAATCGCCCGTTGTAAGGCATTGGTCCTTCGGATAGGGAACAATTTCTTCAAGAAAGCTGACTTAAGAGTAGCCCAAGTTTCTATTGGCCTTCCTATGGTCCGATACTAATGTGTGGCCTTATCCCTGAGAGAGTGGGGGAAGAGCCTCATGATCATTTGCTCTTCGTCCGCATTCCTTGCTTTGGTGGTCTGAACCAAAGTGGTCAGATCCTCCAAGTGTTGGAATGGGTCATCCGAGCCAAGCCCATGGAAATCTTAATCAAACTTAAGACTTAGGGCTTGATTTCTATGTCTCTGGCAGGAATCATGATGCTGAGACGTTCCCTATTGTTTGAAGGACCATAGAAATCATTCAATGGTCGAGTGCCCTAACCATTCATTCGTTGGAACCATTGCTGCATCTGAAACAATTCTTCCAACTGCCTTTGAAACAGCTCCTACTAGTTCGAGGGTGGGGGAAGTGGTTGTTGATCAGCCATGGGATCTGCTTGGCTATAGCTCAACCTCCACCTCCGGGAATGGTCTAAAGGTCCTTCCAATCTAGGCTTCAATGACCTTCCAAGCATACACTAAATGGAAGTCGAAAAGACGGGGGGAGAAGGGGCCCTGCAGCACAAAAATACAAGCCTGTCCTTAGGTTGGGTAGCCTAAAGGTCTACAGACTCTCAGAATTCGTCCTAAGATTATGACGATTTACTCTACTTATATGTCCAAGCAATTTAACCAATTAGAAGGAAGGACTGGGGAAAAGGTTTTTCCTTTGGCTTGCGCCTCCGATTCCTAGTGTACCCCCCAACCACGGTCATTTGACGCTACTCCTCTAGCTAGACATCAGATTGACTACTATAAGCAAGTTAATCGTGAACAATCTCAATCTGGATCTCGACGAGCGAACCAGTCTTTAGGGCCAACGTCTACTCAATTTTAGTTAGGCTTGGGACAATGGTGCTCAGGAATGTGATGGGCTCTTAATGGGTTGTGCCCTTAATGAATTTTTGAGAATGTGTGGATGTGCACAACCAAGAAGTTTTCAAGCAAGATTATTAATGATGAGATGAGTTTTAGGGTTCGAATCTTGCTTAGTAGCTTTTAGGATTCAAATATTAGGTGTATTCAACAAAGTTTTGTGAGGTAAACTAGGTTTTGAAAGCACGAGTTCAAGTGTTTTTCCTTTATAAATCAAAAGAATATGGAGTGCCTGGCTTGACCTAAATATTGAATCCTATAGGGTAGCTACAAAATGAATTTCTTTTAAATTAGGTGGTGCGGCCCAAACAATTCAATCAATCGGCCCAAATACACCACCGATTAAGGCACACAGAAAGGTGATTAACCTAATATGATTTCTACTCCTTTATGTGTTGAATTGGTGTACTGGTTCCGCAGGTTGAAATCTCGGTTGAGTACTTGAAAATCAGGTTAGGTTATGTGCCTCCAATGTGGGTGTATAAAGTGTGTAAATTGATTAGTCCCACAGAAAATATCTCTTTGGTTTTTTTTTTTTAAATGCAGGGTTGAAATGGATGATGGTAGCAAACAAGACACACAAAGTCTATCCTAGGGTTTATGCAAACACCTATGTAGATTGAGTCTTGGTTATGGGTGTGTTGAAATGAAACTAGTGGAGGGGGAATGTGGGGGACACTTACAAAGTACCCTACCCACACATTACTCCAGTCTGCTACACTTGGATCTCCATGCTAGGGTACCTGCAAGACAATAGATCAGAGATAAGTGGGGTTAGTGCTATGTAAATGCAAAGAAGCGTAGAAAATAATAAAGTAAATTCCGTTGCCTTCCAAACAACGGTGTCAAAATGATCGAACGTGTTTTGTGTGTTTGAAATCGGGGTTAAGAGTAACCCGTCATTGTAGTTGCAAAACTAGTTATCAAATAAAATTTTACCGAAACTCCAAGGGAGTTCCGGGTTGAACACAAGGAGGCGACGTTTACTTTAATTGAAAACTGTGCTTCGTTTTGTTTGTTTTGGTGTTTTAGTTTTGTTATGTTTTTTCGTTTATTTTTATAAAGCAAGAAAATAATACGGATCACAATGGAGATAGAGGCAAACATGATATATATTGTACAAATGTTTATTACAATAATCTAGAAAGCATAAAAAAGAGAGAGGTGAGAAAGAATCTCCCGAAGTGGTTGTTTGGCTAGATGACGCCTCCTAGCGGAAGCTTGGAAGGAGTTGGGAAGCAGGATGATGGAGGTGAGATGGAGGACGTCGGGTAAAGGAAAGCTTCAGTGTGGCTCTGGAATGGAGGTGAGGAGGCGGAGATGATCTGCTACCGGAATGGAGGTGGGAGGACGACTCCAAGGTGACCTATGAATGGTGATGGGAAGATGGAGGAATATTAGGTAGGGCAGAGGTTCATTACACTAATAGGCACCTTGGGAGCTTGAGAGTAAGCTTTAACAGATCATTGGTAGGCTTGCTAGAGCTTACGAGTAAGTGGGAGTAGAGTAGTTAGAGACGACTTGGAAGGGAGGGGGTGTAGATCCTTATATAGTGGGTAAGAGGAGGCTAGAGTAGGAATAAGACAAATAGCAACCTTGAGGATGTCGCTGTAAGTGTTGCTGTAGCCAGCTCATGCCTACTCATGCACGTAGCTGGCCATGCGCCTACGAGCAATTAGTGACGGTTGTAAGTGTCACTAAATGTCCGCCGGCCTGTCGTTGAAGGTTGGTGCCAACCAAGCACACGCCCGCACGTGCGTGGGCTCGCACATTCTCGAGGTGCGTCGACGACTACATGCACCATCAGTGCCCATCGAGAGATGCCACGTGGTGACACCTCCGCCACTAGATGTCATCCAACGGGTGCAATTCGATTGTGCCCACTCTTCGCGAGATTGCCTCCCAGCATTGCGGCTCGAACTCGCACTCATAGTTCATGAGCGCGTGTCTTCACCAATGCGCCAAGGTCGTAGTTTTTCGAGTGGAGGGAGCGGTGCAGTCACGCATCTCAATGGTTGGATGAAGATCCAGTGGCTGAGATGAGGCTATCCTTGAGCTTCCTAAGGCTTGGTGAGGAGTTCAGCTGTGGTGCGCACATCTTAGCCATTGGATGAGATCCAATGGTTGGAATGTCACCTTGCGGTGGGCTTGGGGATGCCTTGGCTCAGGTGGGGTGGCCTGGACGGCGCCACATGGCATCATTTGGGCCATTCGTCTTCTTCTTCTTGCGGAGGTTGCTACAGAACTCTGATAAGGGTGATTCTCACGTTGACGGACTACAATCGTCACTCTAAATCCATCCATACGATCGGATTCTTCATCTGAAGCTCGTAAAGATGTCACACTACCTTCTAGTCATTTAAAATGATGCAATTAATGTACATAATAAACAACTATCCTGTATTTGTGCAATATTTATATAATGATATGCAATGCTAGTCCTAGGAACTATGGTAAATAAGCATTTTATGATGAATTTATGCGTGTTTATCAACCGCTATCTAGAGCATCAGGAGTTTATCAAAGGTGTTGATAAGCTTGCTTTTCTAAATCCTATCCCTAGTTGACTTTGTGTCTTTTTTCCTGATTGAAGGCATAAAACTTAGCGCACATTGGAGGCAATCCAATACCTTGTCATCCCCCTTCTTGCTTTCTAGAGCACTAGATCACTTAAGCACACTAGAGACTTGCACTATGACTTTCCACGACCCCATCTTCCTCACCTTCGCCTATTCACTTCACTACGGCACGGATCTCCCTGCTGATGTACAATTGTTGATCCTGCTAAAAGCGAGGGAAGTGTGCCGTGAAGAGATTCATGCACTTCAGAAATCTCCCTTCTGTGTGAGAAGTAATATGGCTAAATGGCGTAGGGCGCAACATATGGGATTGTGCATCAAGTGTGGCATGTACAACCATGCTAATGATGGCATATGCCATTGGTATAAGAAATCCCATCAAGACTGGTACGCTGATCGCCTACACTTCCTCAAGTATGGACTGAGTGCCAATTTCCCTTTTCCTCCTACTCGTCCATTTAAGAGAGCCATAATGGAATTAGTGAACCAATACTTTGATAGATATGGCATCACCTTCGTACTGCTTGGCTAAAGGTGTAAAATATAGTGCTGGTTGGGAGGCAACCTAACATTGTAAATAAATAATTTAAATTAAAAAAATGATGAAAAAAATGAAAAATGAAAAAAATGTGTATAATAAAAATATGCAAAACAAAAATTCAAAAAAAAAATCATTAGAAAAATTATACATAATAAAAATTTGCAAAATAAAAAAAAAGTTATTTCTTTTAGGTAGTTAGGTTGATTCGTAAGATCTGAGGCCAGCTTGGTGGGGATTGAAAGATAGCATTACAAGACACTAGTGACCTTGGAATCATGTGGGAAGAGTAGCACCGCGAGACTCCACTCCAAGTTTACTAGATGTTTTGGGTGTTATCAGGACCGTAGGGCTTGTTAGCATTTTAGATAGATGTGGGAGGCGTAGCACAGTGATGCTTCACATTCAGGTTATTTAGTTGGCCTCTTTTCTTTTGAATTAACCTATTTGTACTCTAGTAGGATAGTGATTTCGAGCCTAATAAGGGGATTAGTTACCTCTTGAGGATAGACTGTAGCCTAGCAAAGCCCTGTTCCTTAAGATGTTAGTTATTACTCGTAAACCGACTGGAGTTAGCATTACCTGAGTTAGCTATAAGGTGTGTAGCTTTACGAGACCTAATAGGATTTTATCGGGGTGCTAATCTATGTCACTATACCAAGATTTCATCACGAGAGAAGAGTAGCTTTGGGAGACTTCTTATGATTTTGTTACATCTTGAGGATCTGATGTAAAAAGACTCAATCATGGTGAATCCATGGGTCGTGTTTTCTTATAGAGGCTTTCTTTTTTTTATCCGTAAATAACCGAAAGCCCTACTTTTCTTAGGTTCAATTTTGTATATAAATATGGTTATTTAACCATCCTTTAGATTTTCTAAATAAATAAATTTTTATTTGTTTTTAATTTGTTTTTAGTTTTGTAGGTTAGGTATGTTGGATGGCTTACCATCACAATGCTTCACTACATCAGGATGTACTTTCTAAACTACTCCATCTCTTTTATTTTTATGCCATTGTGGACAATATCATTTAAGTTGGGGGTGGGGAAAACCTATTTTCTTTCTCATTATTATTCGACCTGTTTTCGTTTTTAGATGTGTTGTGTAAGCTGCAATTTTTAAGTTTTAGCTGAATTATATTTTTGAAAAAAAAAGTCATCAAAACTTGCATGCTTTATCTTGTATTTTGCATTAAAAAAAGAGTTTATAAAGTTTGCCTGCATTTAGTTATTTTTTTTTCCATTTGTTTTTGTTTTTTTTCTTTTTGAAGGATGATGAAAATGCCCCTTTAACCAGGAGTTGTTACGTTAGGAAGTATACATAGGTTTAACTCAGTGGCTCTTTAGGTCTTAGACTTAATTACCATGGTGATCAATTAAGATTTAGGATTTTGACATATGTCAGGCATTTTAGTCTTGCTATTTCATGGTAATTAGTTGAAGAGTAAAGAGTAAACAGGATTTATTTTCAACCATCTGCTTAGAAGAGTTTGAAATTTAAGTATTCCCTTATAATCACTATTCACACTGATAAGTTGCTAGGCACGAATGTTCTTAGTAGTTTGGTTTTCCAGAGTTGCAAATCGTAATTACTATTCTCCACTTATGAGAATTTCTGAACCACTTTTGTGAAGCTCTCATTAGCCTCCTAGGAAAATGGAATAAATGTACTTAACTTGTTGAGTGCAATTTAGAAGAAGAATTAGGTGCTTTAGAAAAAATATATATAGAAGAAAAAAAAAACATCAGAAAAATTTCATAAAGTCCTCTCCTTTATGCCATTTTTAGTGGGAGGCATTGTATATTTCTTGTAAAAAAAGAACAGAGAGAGAAGCTAATTCTAATCTTACTCCAATACTGAACAGCATTAAATAAACTTAATACATGTCTTGGGATTCATAAGCCTTTGTGACTCAAGCCAACAAGTCCTTTGGAGTGCTTTATCACTCAGTACCCTAAGGCCAACTGGTCTGGGAGTTGCAGATGTAAGGCTCGCTACGGGGTGACATAGAAAGCCCGATGAACCTATGATTTACTGTGAGCTGATAACTAGTAGTCCAGGCTGTACTAGGAAGGAATCTAAGGTGATTATGGAGATTAATTGGACTAATAAATTCAGACTCTGGAGACTTGATTTCTTCCATTTTCGCTTGTAAACTTATTTAGTCCACATGCACGAATACTTGATTTATTTTAAGCTCTTTTCGAAACTTTGTTTGACTGTAAGTTCATTAGAAATTCACTTGTGACACTTGAAGCCAGGAATAATGAGTCTTTTATCTTGATTTGTCACTAAGGAGCTATTGAGTCATTATTTAAACCTAATGTTGTACAACTTAAGTTAAGGGTGATGATTGGTTAAGGTGGGTCCTGACTTTACATTTTTGTTATTTTTCTTTGTTTTATTTATGAGCTTTTGCTAGGGACTAGCAAAATGTAAGTTCGGGGGTGACAAGAGGCGGTTCTCACGTGTGTTTTGATAACAAAGATCTCATCATAGTATAGTGCGCGAAAACGCTCATAAAAAATAATTTACAAAATAACGAGACTTGAGTCCCGGTCGTTCGTCTCTGGGAGGCATTTAGAAAATGCAGATTTGAATTCGATCTATCTCGCTCTACTTATTCAGAAATGCATGCCAATTTACAGTAATTCATATTGATGCACAACATGCTTAGTTGCAAGAGAATACAAATTTTGCACATTCAACTTTAATCACAAGGAAATATGGCAATCAGCTTATGGTGATTTTCACATAGACATAGAGATATGTAAAAGATGATTTCATTGATTGCATCATGATGGCTATAGAGTGAAGCTTGTGGAAAGCTTGTGTAGGAAATCTTGAAAGCAATAAACTAACTAAAAGAAAATGACTACATACTTGAATCTATGGGGGGATTATGCATGCATCATTGGGGTAGAATATGGAGCTACACTACTAAACAGTAATAAAGCATTAATCTATGAAGAACTACGCTACTTATCTAGCTAATAGAGTGAAGGGCATTCGAAGGTAGCTTCGATGGCCTTTAACTTGGTTGAGAGGAGGAGGGGCGGCCAATGGTGCTTAGGCCGGCCCTTGGAGAGAGATTGGAGGTGATTTAGGCCTGACGTGGAGGTGATGGGGACAACATGGTGTGCTTGTGGAGATGGAGGTGGAGTAATGGAGGTGGAATGAAGCTAAAACTAGATGGAAGGCTAGATGGGTGCAAATGGCCACCCAAAGGTCTTTTAAGTAGACCCAAGGGAGCCTCTCTAGAGATGTGTGGAACTCTCTAGAGAGGCCTATGGTGGGAGCTCGTGGGAGAGTGAGAGAGAGGATGGATGGGTAGGTTTTAGATCCACATTTGGTGGATCTAAAACTTGAATGCATCTTGGTTGTTATTTTTAGCAACCAAGGCAACAACACAAGGTAGAGAGTTCTAGAGAACTCTAGGCTAGATATTTCATGTAGATGGTGTGTGTGCGTGTGCGGGTGTGTGGGTCGAAACCTAGGTGGCTAGGTTGATTAGGTTAGGTTCTAGTGGGTTGAGGTCAAGGTAGGTCTCAAATTAGGGTTTTAAATCCTAATTCATTAAGGTAAAATGCAATTAAAATTGATACAAGTTTAATTGGATGTGTGAAATCCTAATTGAGTGTAAAACAACTCAATTAAGGTAGGTCTAGGTCAATTGGACTTTCACTGAGTCCAATTGGGTAGTGTGTGTTGAGATCAGGGATCAATTGGACTCAATGAGTCCAATTGAATAGGACGATGGAATTGACTAAGATCCAAGTCAATTAGGTTTAGTGAGGACTTAATTAGGTCCTTAGAGAAGTCTAAAGGTGATATAGTAGGGTTAGGGTACCTTAATTTAGGTTCCTATGGGGTTGAAATTGGGTTTAGCGACCTAGGAATTCAAGATCCAAGCTTGAATTCAAAAATAGGAACTAGAAAGCAGTTCCAAACATCTGACAATACTGTCAGACGTCTTAAAATGAAAAGTTAGACATCCAGAGGTAGGGAAGAATTAAGATTCTATTTATAGAAATTGAACGTCCAGAACAAGTGTCTGGACGCCTTAAAATGCTGCAGAAGGGGGTTTTAGGTGTGCGGGTTGTGGCTAAGGGTTCTGGACGTCCTGTAACTCATTTGGATGTCTAGATAGTGGCTGGAAATAGGGTTTTAGGGCTTCCTAGGGTACAGTGACCTAATCTAAGGGTGGCTAAGGCTTGGGGAAGCTTCTAGGCTATCTTAGGGCTAGGATGGACCTAAGTTCTACGTAGTTTATTGCTTTATTCCTACATAACATAATAGCATACCTCAACCCCTTACATTATTATCTACTACATCTTATTCTTGGTCTTCTGCTCCAGCTCTGCTGCAACTCTGGATTCAGGTCCAGCTTCAGATCCAGTCTCAGATCCAGCTTTTGAGCTTCTTATTTCCTGTAATTTATATAATGCGCCTAATTAGTATAGTATAGCATTATTCTATGCATAGCTATAGGAGGAACAGTAAAGATGCAAATAATGCTTATGCATGCATGAACTACCCTAACTTATGCTAAGCCTAGCCTAATTCTGGACAATTATGACCTATGATTGCTGTGCAATCAGCGGGTGTGATGAAACTACATTTGCATGTGATAATTAGTTAATTTAAACGTAGTTTCATAGCTTAATACAAGTCATTAGCATAATAGCTTAATTAACACCTCTGCAAACAACAAATTTAAATAATGTTAAATTGCACATATTTGTGTATTATTACAAGATTATTCTATGTATGGAGGTAATGCAGGTTTAAAGGAATCCTATTGTTATAATGGCATGGTTAACCCATTCCCATTTTAACCCCATTCTAAATCCACTTTTATTCAACACCTTATCCCACCTAATTTTAATTCATGTAATCCTTTTATCCATTTCGCATATATTTTTTATTCCCCTTCATTCCTCTCACCAATTCCCTCAAATTCCCTCATTTTATTCAAAGAAAATTAAAATAAAAAACCCATCCCACCCACACTCCCGTAACTTCTCCCACAACAACGTAACCTCTCCACTCCCTCTACCCTCTCATAACCGTCTCTCTTTCTCCTTTTCCCCGACTCCCTCTCCCACGAAAATGAATCGAACCCATCTCCCTCATCTCCCTCTCCCTTGTAAACTCCCCCTTCTCCTTTTTTCCCTCCTATGAAAAATTTTCCCTCCCACCATCAACCCACAGCCACCGCACCTTCCCTTACCTCCCTAGTGCCATCTCCTCTCCCTTTCTCACAGTAACTCATCTCCATCTCCCTTAATATCTCCTGCTTCTCTATTTTTTTTTTCTCCTATGTCAACCGCCCAACACCACTTCCACTACCCTCTTCCTCGCTACTACTGCAAACTGTAGCAACATCAGCATCGCCGACCTCTCCTTCTCAGCCCCTCATCTCCTTCCTCTTCCCCTCGCTTGTTGCGCCAACTACCATCCTCATCAACGCTAGGCCGCTAGCCCCTCTGTCGTACCCTCATTGATAACCACATTGGGCGGCACTACTCTATGAACCACCATTGCAACCAGCAGCAACAGCAGCAGCTCTTCTCCTCCTCTCCTCTCCACATCAACACCACTTCCACCCACAACCAAGCACGTCCCCTACATCAACGATGATCGTTGCTGCCACCATTCTCTCCATCTCCTCCACAAAGCTCTTGATGATAATGTTATCATTGCCATAACTAGCTTTAATTAGTTAGAATCATTTGCCAATTTCTCCTACATACTCGCCAGAGAGTCGTAATTCATTGCATATTCTTTCTGAGAGAAATACATTAAATCAGGGATAAATCTATAGTTTTATCATATCATAAATGTAGAGTAATCATGGGATTTTATAGGGGTTAAATGAAGGTCAAATGAGCATTAATGATAAATAAGTGGGTCCACGGAGACAAAAATGGGTTTTCAGGCATTTCAGGAATTAATGGACATTCGAAACCCTAATTTCAGACTCGCTTAATTAAGTGAGGTTCTGATCAGGATAAGATTCATCTAAACCTTCTAAAAATCACAAAAAAATATTCCATAAGGTTTGGTATACTTGATTTGACCATTGGAACCCATTTTGACCTAAAAAAAAGTCTTAGACAGGAAGTTGCCCTAATTTGAGTTTCTACGTAAATTACCCAATCAAACTTTGTCAAAATCAAAATTCAACTTCACCATCAGATTCCTTGGGCCCATGTTAGGTTTTAACCAAAATTTGGACCCAATCAGAGATCATCCTAACCTAGTTTGTATTTCAGTTCGGTCAAACTCTTTCTGTCTCACACCAGCCCTTAACTTTTGAAATTCTTGCAGATAGGTCCCAAGTTTCTCGTCGTCTTTGTAAATAGGTATCTGCCACCATTGGTGTGAATAGAAGCTCCACCATTGTGATTTGAGCAAGGATTTCTCGCTAGATTCTCAATCAATCAGTCCCAAAATTGAAAGAGGGATTCATCGAGGAAATCTCTTCCAATTGAGGCCAGCCATGATTCCTATTCCCTTCCCAATCTTCCATGCGAATGCATGGAAGATGTGGGTATCCCACAGGCATGCAATCTCTGAGCTTCCAAGCTTGGTTTCCAAGCTTGGAATGCCCCCCTGAGGTCTATAAAAGAGCCCCTGATGCAAACCTTACATCCTTAGCTTGGTTTGGTGGTCAGAATCCCCTTCTCTTGTCCTAGACCTCCATCGCCACCAACTTCGGTGACCCTCTTCGACTTCCCTCTTCGCTCGCCATTACAGACAATAGCCGACGGGTTCTCCTTCCTCTAGCTCCTCCGCACGTTGCAATACCAGCAAGCGCCACCTACCGCCCCTCATTGTTGCTGCTTCTCCCACCGGAGAATTCATTTTCCCTAAGTTTGGCCATCACACCAGTGTGGGAATCCTCCCTTTTCGTCCAATTATCTTAGGTTATATAGGTTCCTTTCTCCCTCTACTTGGCTTTTCATCTCCCTTATCCCTCAATCTGACCACCAACGCCACCACACTCCATCATCTTCCTCCTCTCCAGCCACATCTCTGGCGAGGCCTCCACACCTCCATAATCCACCAAACGCCTCGCTATCAACTCCAAAATCTTTGCTGTACGCCTCCAACCAAAAGCCATTTCTTATTTCGGCCTTTCATCCACCCAAACTCCCTGTTGATCAACCCACCTTCACACGACCTCCTTCGACTTCGCCAAGCCTCCATACGCACTCCTACACCACGAGGACACCGCCATCACATTTGCCAACACTTGGTGAAGCTTCTAAGGTAATTTAATGTGGCCGTGAGGCTATTCTTGTGACTTCAGGTCTTTGCCAGTTCGTTGCCGCCGTGCCATTGTCTCCGGCCATGTTCTTCATGCTCCAACCTTAGAAGCTCCAGGTTTCACTCCCAGGTCATGCAGCTTGACTCCAAGTTCACGCCCAAGTCCTAAATCAAAGGTCCCAGCCACGGTGGCTTTAGTGCCACATCGATGGAATACGAATGCTTGCATGCCCATAAAGTGAATTTGTGCATAGGTTCTATTGCCAAGTACACAGGGGTCGGGTCCTCATAACCCTTACGATCCATTAACCTACCTACGTGCACTCCTTGGCTACCACACATGACCAATAGCCCTAGCCACTGTACATGATTCGCATACCCGATAATGAGCCTGATTATGTGAGAGAGAAGAGGAGGAAAGGAAAAGAGAGAGAGAAGGGGGGGTTTTGCTCTTTGAAGGTCTGCCCCTGTGGGACACTTAGTCGTTGAAGGGATTTGGATCCCTTTTGTTGTAAAGGAGGGAAAGCTCTGAAGAAGTAGAGGCTTAGAAAAGAAGGAAGGTTTGAAAGAAGGAAGAAGTAGAAGGAAAGCAGAAGAAGAGAAGAAAAAGGAAAGCAGAAGAACAAAAGAGAAGCAGAGCAGTAGAAGAAGAGAAAGGCTTTGAGAAGCCTTATGCCTTATGCCTGATGTTCACTTTAGGTCATCTAATTACCACATCTGTCGTCTGATCTTAAGTTCTAACACTGTTGAATGATTTAAGCATTAAGTTAACATTTGATTAAATTGATTATGAGATGTCTGATAAGCATGCTTAATTGAGGCTAATAATTGGTGATCTAAATCACCATTGTTTTATCTTAACTTCTTTATATCATTGTGATCTATTGAAATATTCATGCTTATAATTGAATATCAATTTGAGTATATATTATTCATTGAATATCTCTTTTGTGCTTCGATTATGGTGTTCATTTATATGCAATTAAAGATTAGCACGTTAATTCCATATTTGCTCCCTATGTTCAACCTCGGACTTCAATTTAGATTTCGAGTAATAAAATTTTATCTGTTTGAGAGCGATTTTTCGACTATACTACTATGCATTTCCTAAACACAATGAAAAGCTTGACAACAACTCTTCCCTGACTTCTTCCTCTTCATCTACGTTGGTTGCATGAGCACATCTTACTTTCTCTTCTATGGTTTACGTTTGATGTTTTTAATTACCTAAATGATGTTTTTTAGTTAATGAGAATGTCTCATGTGTAGCAACTTGTTCTATGCATGAATTTATATTAATCTACGTCAAATGCTTTGTTATCTTAGTTAGCGACATTAAATTTATTTTTTTAAAAAAAATTGCCTGAGATTACTTTGTTTTTAATTGTTGATGTGGTCTTGTTTGCAAGATATTCTAAGTTTTAAAACTCGCTTAGTTTGTTGTTAGCATTTTCTTAATTTGTGGGTGGATGTATGTTTGTTTTCATTGAATAAAAGTCTAAAGTGAAGTTTTTATAAACACATAATTTTGTCTACGTTGAAAGAGCTAGTTGTCCATGTTAATGTTGTAATGTATGTATGTTTTTAACTTGTCAATTCTTCGCTTTAATTAGTCATTAAAGTTCATTAAATATCTTTGTTATCATGCAGTAATAGTTAGGATAATACAAGTTAACTATTATTTTCTTTTAAATTGCATAACCAAGCTTATCAACCTAATTAGAAATTATTTAGAAGCCTCCCAGTGAAACGACGGGCTCACCAAATTAGTAATAGTTTGATATAAATTTTAAACTTGATGCTCTAATTGCGCTACAACGACGTGTTTTAACTAAAGTGATTTGAGCGTGTCAGTGCTGACGTCGAGTCCATCATCTAACCACTTTACACTAGAACCCTATTTTGATCTGGTCTAAAATATGAACAATTCCACAAAAAACTAGACGTCCAATTTTTCACCTAGGCATCCTAAAATGACATCCCAGACGTTTGACCTAGAACCCTGTTTCCATCCAACTAAATCAGGAACTCTGACTCTTCTATCAGATGGCCAACTCTTGCATCAGTCATCTGACCCGTCATCTAACCAAAAAATCCGATAATTGATTCTACTGTCAGAATCATTATAACCTGGATATCAGCCTGATTTGCCTTGGATTTGTTTTCAACGACTTTGAGCCTTCTCCTAAGCCTTCTTGAAGGTTTCTAAGGCCGCTATTAATAGAGGAGAACCTCCCCTTAGCTTAGACACACCTTGATACAATTCTTCGCACCATATATACACATTTTGAGAAGGAATCAAAAGAAGATAGTGTCCAAGCAATCAAAGCCTCACACTTCATATTCTAGAGCACCAAATTGCTATGTCTTCATGTCGAATCTCTTCTGTTTTAGGGAAGTACCTTAACCTATAGAAGCTTAGATTAGATCTATATTTTGGGTTCGATAGGTTCTGTGTTTTCTCTTTCTTTGTTGCATATTCACGTAGTGAATTTTTGACTCCTACATGAGACAAAATTCTCTTCATGAAGAAGAGGGATTTAGGTACACTACCCTCATTTGTAAAGTAGTGTGGTTTGTATTGAGGTTGTACTACCCTCATTTTAAGTAGTATGGTTAGTGGATTTGATCGACTCTGTCGATCGGGAAATCCTAAGCCGAGAGGCTTAGGTGATGGCTTTTACCCAAGTTGGGTTTCCACAGAAAAATATTTGTCTCTTGTGGTGAATAATTTTGTGTGATTGAATTTCTATTCCACATATTTTATACCATACTATTCACCCCCCTCTAGTGCAATTTCACATGAAGCGTCAAGGTCACAAACCAACACACATAACACTTGTAGCCCTAAGGCGAGGAATAGGTTCATGCCTGAACAGGCTCTTACTAACAAAGGTGACCCCAAAATTAAAATATGGATACCAAAGAAAACCCTGCAATCTTGTTTTGTAGGTTACCTTAATGAAGGGATCATAAAGTATACGGATTGGCTATACAAAGAAAAAGATGAACTTTTTGTAGCTATTAGGGAAATTTTTGAACCTCATAAGCCTAAATTAATGACAGGTCCAAAACAAAAGATGGATTATGAACAGCGGATGCTCCAAGCACATGATAGAAGAAGAAGGCCTGTTCCTCGATCTAGACAGCAAGGAAGGTGATATAGTCACCTTTAGCAACAACCACAAGGGTCGTATTGTTGGTACTAGCCAAATTGGTAACTCTTTGACCTCTTTTGATAATGTCCATCTTGTTAAAGTTTTAAAACGCAACTTACTTAGTGTAAGGAAAATTTGTGATAAAGGTTATAAGGTTAATTTTTCTGCAAAAGGCTTTAAAGTTAAACACAAAACAACTAAAAAAATTCTTTTAACTGGAAATAGATTTAAAGATATCTACACTATTAACTTTGACAATTGCAACAACCTAAATAGCTTAGTTGCATTGGATGATGAGGCAATATTGTGTCATTATCGACTAGGGCATGTGCACATACAAAATATAAATAAGCTTGTGAAACATGACTTAGTGCGAGGTTTACTTAAACTATCCTTTAAGAAGAAAAACATTTGTGAATCATGTGAGCTTGGTAAACTTCATAAAACATCTTTTTTTTGTTTTTTTGAAACTGAAAGAAAAGCTACTGTGCTACGATAGCAATCCGGGAAGGCATTTTATTAGTTATATAAGGAAAAAAAATAGGGAGAGTTACAATATAGATCCCCACCTATGTATGAGGGACCAGCACTCATTTACAATTTGCTCAATGCACACTGGTCTCTCCTGAAACAAACTCTCATTCCTTGCCCTCCACACACACCATAAAGTCGCTGCCATGAGCAAGTGCGACCTGCTGTGTAGTAGGAAGCTTTGCCACAGGGACTCCCATGGGTGAAGCGGTTCCTGCCAAGTTCTTCCCCAGATCATGTCCGTAATCAAACATGACGAAAAGATATGGCTCAGGCTATCAGTGTGCAGCCCACAAAGATAGCACTCATGCAATGCAGCGCCCATCCTCCTATGCCTCAGGTCTCCTGTAAGCAGGCCCTCCCTTCTACACAGCCAGAGAAATATTTTCACTTTGAGTGGAACCTTTAAGAGCCACAACTTTTTGCCAATTGGATCACTCTCCATATTACTGCTGATACCCATCATTTTTCTATATGCATGCTCCACTGTTTAAATGCCATTCCACACATAACTATCCTCCACTCTAGCCCTTGGTCTGAAGCACTGCAGGTCTGAAGTCAATTTCAGCCTTTCCTCCCATAGTCGAGTTCCCTCCCTACTTTTTTCAGTCTTACTCATCTGCCAACAAACTTCCTGTTTAGACCAATAGTTGCTCACCACGCATTCCTTATCTGCAACAGTCGTGTACACGCACGGGTAGGCCTCCTTCAAAGAACCCAGCAGGGACCATTCCTCCTTCAAGAAGTTAAATGCATTGCCATCTCCTAACACTGGTTGTAGTAGGTGCCAGTTGTTCATAAGGGCCTGAACTACAGAGCGCCAAGGGGATGGTTTGGATGGACATAGTCTTCTCAGCGCATTGTTGGAGTTGCTGTAGCTTCCCTTAATAAGTTTGGTCCACAGCTTCTCTTCCCCATTGAGGCTTTTTATTGCCCATTTGATTAGTAATGCCTCATTGAACTCCTTTAGCACTTTTATCCCCAAACCTCCACATTTCTTGGGATGACATAGCTGCTCCCACTTCAACGGCTGCATGAATTTGCCCTCATGCCATGCACCCTCCAAGAAGAACTGCTTTCGCATCAAGTCAAAGCACTTCCAAATAGATTTAGAGGCTTTGAAAATGGAGAAGTAGAAGACCGGGATAGAGGTAATGATAGAGTTCAACAAAATGAGCCTTCCTCCCATAGTCAAGAACCTGATTTTCCAACCTTCTAGTTTTGTGGAGATCTTATCAAAGAGAAAGTTCCAATCACTCTTTCTCAACTTTGAACATCTCAGGGGTAGCCCCAAGTATTTGATTGGCAATGTAGTATGTGGAGTACCCAAGATTGCTGAGAGTGTACCTTGTTCATGATCACTATGACCAAAGCATACCAAGGAAGGTTTCTCTCAATTTAATTTCAGACCTGAGATATCCCCAAAAATGCTTGGGCTTCAGCCCTTGTCCCTGTTGAACGCACAAACCGCTACGCTAACGTATTTGGTTTTAGAAAACCTGTCGTTGTAGCTTGAAAGCGAAGAATTCGTGTTCAACAAATAAAATTTATACTGAAATTAAAATTCCGCGTTGAACATAGAGAGGCGGACGCTTGATTTAAAAACTACGCATTTCTTTTTATTTTTCACAAAGTAATTCGATTTAAAACTATCTAATTATTTACAATAAATAGAAGAGAGAGAATAGTACACATAGAAATCAAAATGAGATGTAGAATAAACAGAGAATTTATCATTAGGGGGATTTGTTCATTACAACTAGAAAGCATGAAACAATTGTACTAGAAAGCGATAAATTTACTCTAGAAAGCATTAAAAGAATGGAGGGAGAAATGTCCTCCTCGACGGTCGCTTGGAGGATGAACAAAACTACACTAGAAAGTAGTAAATCTATACTAGAAAGCAGTAAAAAGAATAGGGAGAGAGAAATTATCCTCCTCGACGATTGCTTGGAGGACGAGCCAGACAGGACGACGCCTGGACGAAGGAGAACGAAGCAGGATGAAGGAGGACGAAGTAGAAGAACGAGAATGGAGCAGCACGCCATCGTCATCGCGGGATCCACTTCCGAAGGGGGACGAAAATTTGGACTTTATCTCGCAAGGAGCATCCCAGGTGTGGGACAAGCTTCTCTTGAGCTTTGGAGAGGTAGAGAGAAGGGATGAGAATTTTGTATGGAGGGTGTCTCCTTTTATAGTTGCAAGGAGTGGGGGCAAAATGGACATTACAACTTTAAAATAATAAATGAGGGGTCTTTAGTGACGGATAAATCCGTCACTAAAGCCCCCAACGTGGGCGTACCTCACGCGCCCACGCGCGCTGCCTCAACTGCCTGCTTCCTCAACGCATACGCATGTTCTTCGATTCTCAGCCGTTCGATCGCGAGATCAGACGGCTTAAGACGCGTCTCCGCCCGCTCGCTGTGCGCCCGCCTGGCGCGTCCATGTCGCGCGTTTAATCATGCGTGAACGCTATCGGGCGTGTGCGGCAGTCCGATCAAGATCCAACGCCCGCCCGTGGCCAATCGCCCGCGCCTTCCAGCCCTTTGCTGCGACTCGAACCCGCGCCCGCCGCTCCCGTAAGCGCGGTCGACCGCTGCACTACGAGGTGCGGGTGGTCGAGCAGATGCTTTTAAGCGCGGCTGACCACAGCCGTTGGATCAAGATCCAATGGCGGAGAGCGAGCGGGTGCGGGGTCTTCAGAGGTTTCATGCGACCGTTTGGGCGACCGAGATGGCGCCAAGTGGCACCATCTTGGCCGTCCATCTTCTAGAAGTTGTAGATGGTGCCACGGATGTCGGATTGACTCAATTTTTGTGTCGTTGGGCTGCGATCGTCGATCCGAATTCATCCGTGCGGTCGGATTTGTCATCCAAAATGCGGATTTACACCATCCTGGCCCTTTATCTTCTAGGGTTCCCCGATCACTATCTGATGCTACAGATGCCTGATTTGGGCGATCTTGGAGTCGTTGAACTCCAACCGTTGCCCTGATCACATCCATACGGTTGGATCTCTGATCCAAGGCCCCGATAAAATGTTTACCCTATCCAAGCACATAAAAGGAGACAATTAACCTCCATTTTATTCAAACTACTCTAAATGCAAGATGATGCATGTTATGCAATATTTATATCATGAAATGCAATCCTATGCTTAAGAACATGCATAAATAGACATCTTAAGTAGTGTAAATGTGTTTACATCATACCCCCATGCCTATCTTTTGCTAGTCCCTAGCAAAAGCTATATGTTATTTATAAAAGAATTAGGTTGGATTATTTGAACCTGAGTTATTTTCAATCATTAAGAAATTGTCTACTTAGGAACTGAACTTTCAAAGACACAACAGTGCCCGAGTATCAGCCAAAATGCAGACAGCCTCAAGCCTCACCTTATTCAAAGAAAAATTCTTTTTCTCTTTTTACTCTTTTCTAATTTTTTTGAATTTTCGAATTTTAGGATTTAAGAGTGGCTTTCTATGGCCATTCAACTCACCCAAGATTTGATGAGAACCCTAAGTTTTAAGCATCTTATTGTGATTGTGATAAACTCGTTGACTAGTAATTAAAACGGACTTCAGATTTTTACGCCTCTAGGTGACCTCAAAATGAATTCGGCCTAATGGTGTATCTTTACAACCGGTAGCTTTCTCCCTACTTTTATTTTTTTACGGGGTCAACACAAGGGTGAATCCAGTGTATATCTCCCTGGTTTATTCTACTTCTCCCCTTCTTCCTAAGTGTTTTGGGAATTTTTAGTTCATTTACTGAGCTGGGTTCTAGATAACCGGTCGATGAGCTGTTACCACCGACAAGTTGCCAGCCATACTCTTGCAGCGAAGTGTAGCTTATTTCTTTTTATTCTTTTCTTCTTTTCTTTTTGATTTTTTTTTTTTTAAGTAGGTGGCTTCCCTAGTCTAAGATTTACCTAAGGGCAGGAAAAAGAGAAAGGTCTAGTGACTAGGCTCTGGACAACCTACCTATAGGCTGTTACCCATGATAACTTGCCAGCCATATCACCCTTGAAGGTTCATTAGCTACCCAATTTCTGTTAAAATCGTCGAACAACGAGTCAGTGCAAAAAAAGTGTGTAGATGCTTAAGACTCAAAATTCCCTCAAATCAGAGGGCGGGTTGATAAGTCGTGTACTTATCACCCAAACTTATTTACTCCAATTACGATAGAATTAAGATGGCGAGGACTAGAAAGACAAATCCACATTTTAGTGGATACACGGGCTGATTAAGTCCAAAGACCTCAAGGGTCTTTGTGCTCAAATCATAATGTAGTATTTCCTAAGATTGAAAATTTTCTTAAACCTAAATTCTCTTTCCTAATTTCTAAATTATTATATATATATATATAAAATAAAACAAATCTACGGAGCTGACGAATGAATTCAGAGATAAATATCCACCCTCCCATGCCTATCTAATGCAATATCCTCATTGTATTAAAAAGATATAAAACGGAGTGAAAAATCGTAGAAAGTACCTGAATTGCATGAATGTCAGGTCCGCTCCAAGATGAAAACTAAGAAAAACTGTATATGTGCTGAGTTTAGTGCCTTCAGTTAGGCACACTATACAAACAAAAGAAATGAAGAATTCACAAATGCAGGTTAGAATTAAAATAAACAGAAGAATCCTCTGACCTGTCAATAGAGGTCCACAGATGTGGACCAGATTATGGTGCAGACCCATCCCCCATAATCGAGAATATCTTAGGTTCTGGATAAAAATTACCCAAAAACTAAAATCAGAATGCAAGCGGGGTCGGGCCTGCGATTTATGAGGATGCAACCCACGACCAAAAAGTCGGGTTATAGAGAATTGAAGCTCAAAAGAATAATCATTGAATGTGTGCTTGAGTTGAACATCCTCGAAACAAATGTCGTAAGGGTTCTGATTTGATGGTTTCAGCTTAAAGGGAACCCTTCGACTCAATCTTCCATTTCCTCCAAAATTAACTTCCCAAATCAGAACTTCCCAGCTCCTATCCTCCTCAATCAGCATATCAAATTCCAGGACCTCTTGTATATTAATCACCTCGTCTGAAACCTCCAAGTCTAAATGATGTGGCAGAATCAGAATTGACTTGGGTCTAATTATCTCAGAAATAAAATTATCGATAAGCTCAATGGGGTGTAACTAATAATCAGGGCATTGAATTGATTCCTCCAGAAAATACGATTCTGGATCTGTAATATGTGCCCTAATAAGATCAGCTTCCTCAGTTATCGGGCTATCAAATGATATATCAGGTTCCTCAGGCCCAATCGTCTCACAGAAATCATGTTAAGAAAACTCGCGTGAGACTTTGCAACTTGAATCTTCACCATCAAAGAAATCAGGATCCGTATCAATGTATGTCCCAAAATCATTTGGCACTTTGTGTTCCAAGGAGACATACGTTTCCTCGTAACCCGACTCGGGGATCTTAGGTGAAGAAATCAGATCATCCTTAATTGGTTGCTTTAATTCAATCTGGTCAGCCTCATAACACGTGTCCCCCCCAACAGGTGCCTGAGCGGGTTCTGTCATTGGCTTTCCTGAAGAGAGTTCATCCTGGGAATCATCCCAAGATTGAATCAAAGCAACCACGAATCTCATCCTCAATTTCGCTAAGTTCGCAAGTAGAAACTCACTCGGGTTCTTATCCTTAACGTCCTGGAGCCAATCCAACAAAGACTTGTTTAAATCATCAATCATTTCAATTAGGGCCTCCAATCTCTCAATGCAAGGTATTGGCTGAACTTCTAAAGATTGAATGATATTCCTTAAGTTAGCCAGAACCTTATCTTGAGCCTGGTTAACCTGAACCAAATGAGTTGGTTCAGGGTTGGGCGGGTTTGGGCTCAATGTAGGGGAATTAACGAATTGAGATTTGTTATACCCTTCCTGATAATAGGTCATTTCAGATTGTTGAAAAGATGGTGATGACCTAAAGGCAGTGAAGTCAGATGATGGGTAAGGATCGGTGTATCCTTCTTGATTGTAGATCATATTAGGCTGTTCATGAAAGGAAGACGACATATAATCGATGTAGCTCTGAGAAGGATAGAAAACATAATCAAAGTGTTCAGGGTTAGACCCTAAACACGGGGGTCCGGAATTGTATCCCCAATCCGAATTATCCCAACTGACTGATGGTTGATTGCAATACTAGTTGGGATAATCGTCATGTTGAGGATAATTCACAATAGGAGGGAAAGAGTGGGAATGCATGAAATATGTGGAAGGATTCATGAGACACGGGAGGAAGAAAGGCGCCCTGCAATACAAACAATCAAACCTGTCCTTAAATGGGTTAGCCTAAAGACCTACAGACTCTCAAAACCTGTCTTGAGATAAAGGAACGATTTGATCTACTTCCGTCTGTTCAATCCAACCAGTTAGAAGGAGGGACTGGGGAGAAGGTTCTTCCTTCGGCTTGCGCCTCCGGTTCCTAGTGTACCCCCCAGCCGTGATCATTTGACTCTGCTCCCCTAGCTAGACATCAGATTGAACAGTAGAAACAGACTAATTGAAAATAATCTCATTCTGAGTTCTGAAGAGCGAGTTCAATCCTTAAGGCCAACGTCTACTCTATTTTATTTAGGGCTAGGTTTGAATGTGCTTTGGAATGTGATGGGCCCTTTAAATGGGTTGTGCCCTTAACTATTGATTGATTTGTGTGTGCATGCACAACCAGTGGTTTTCAAGCAAAATTGTTTTTGATGTGGTGAATTTTAAGGTTCAAATCTTGCTTAGTAGCTTTTAGGATTCAACTTTAGGTGTTTTCAAATAAGTTTCGTTGCCACACCAGGTTTTGCAAGCACAGGTGATGATGTTTTCCTTTAAAGATTAAAAAGAATGTGGAGTGCCTGGTAAATCCCTAAGAGTTGAACCTAAATGGCAGCTACTTGATGAGTTGATTTTATTTGAGGTGGTGCGGCCCAAACAACTGGCCACAAATGCACCACTAAGTTAGGCACACAAAGATGGTTAACCAACAATGATTTCTACTCTTTTATGTGTTGCTTTATGTGTACCGGTTCCACAGATCAGAACCCGGTTGAGTAGAAACAAATCAATTCGGTTAAGTGCCTTTGAATGTGAGTGTATGTTGTGTGTTTGTTAAAAATTGCCCCACAAAATTATCTTTTTGTTTTCTTTTTTAATATATAAATGAAGGTGGAATGAATGTGATTGAGAATCCAAACAACCAAACTATTCCTAGGATTTATGCAAACACCTAGGTTAATTGGAATTTGGATTTAATGTGGCGAATGAAATCTATGGAAGGGGAAAGAATGGGGATAACTTACAAAACCTTCCACAGCACTTTACTCCAATCTACCACTTTTACTCATCTCAAAAGAGTACCTGCAATTACAATAAGAAAGGAGAAAAGTGAGGTAAATGATTTGTAGTTACAAAACGGGAAGAGAAATCAAAGAGCGTCGCGTCCCCGGCAACGGTGCCAAAATGTTGAATGCACAAACTGCTACGCTAACGTGTTTGGTTTTAGAAAACCTGTCGTTGTAGCTTGAAAGCGAAGAATTCGTGTTCAACAAATAAAATTTATACCAAAATTAAAATTCCGCGTCGAACACAGACAGGCGGACGTTTGATTTAAAAACTACGCATTTCTTTTTATTTGTCACAAAGTAATTCCATTTAAAACTATCTAATTATTTACAATAAATAGAAGAGAGAGAGAATAGTACACATAGAAATCAAAATGAGATGTAGAATAAACAGAGAATTTATCATTAGGGGGATTTTTTCATTACAACTAGAAAGCATAAAACAATTGCACTAGAAAGTGATAAATTTACTCTAGAAAGCATTAAAAGAATGGAGGGAGAAATGTCCTCCTCGACGGTTGCTTGGAGGATGAACAAAACTACACTAGAAAGCAGTAAATCTATACTAGAAAGCAGTAAAAAGAATAGGGAGATAGAAATTATCCTCCTCGACGATTGCTTGGAGGACGAGCCGGACGGGACGACGCGTGGACGAAGGAGAACGAAGCAGGACGAAGGAGGACGAAGCAGAAGAACGGGAACGGAGCAGCACGCCGTCGTCGTCGCATGATCCACTTCCGAAGTGGGACAAAAATTTGGATTTTATCTCGCGAGGAGCATCCCGGGTGTGGGACAAGCTTCTCCTGAGCTTTGGAGAGGTGGAGATGAGAAGGAAGGGATGAGAATTTCATATGGAGGGGGTTTCCTTTTATAGTTGCAAGGAGTGGGGGCAAAATGGACATTACAACTTTAAAATAATAAATGAGGGGTCTTCAGTGACGAATAAATCCGTCACTAAAGCACCCAACGTGGGCGTAGCTCCCTCACCCACTCACGCCGCCTCAACTGCCTCCTTCCTCAACGCATACGCATGTTCTTCCTCAAGGCATAAGACGTGTCTCCACCCGCTCGCTGTGCGCCCGCCTGGCGCGTGCGATCGTGCATCCATGCCGCGCGTTCAATCGTGAGTGAACGCTATCGGGTGTGCGCAGCCATCTGATCATGATCCAACGCCCGCCCGCGCCCAATCGCCCGCGCCTTCTAGCCCTTCGTTGCGGCTCGAACCCGCGCCCGCCACTCGCGTAAGCGTGCTCGACCACTGCGCTACGGGGCGTGGATGGTCGAGCGGACGCTTTTAAGCGAGGCAGACCACAACCATTGGATCAATATCCAAATATGGAGAGCGAGCGGGTGCGGGGTCTTCAGAGGTTGCATGCAGCCGTTTGGGCGACCGAGATGGCACCACGTGGCGCCATCTTGGCCGTCCATCTTCTAGAAGTTATAGATGGTGCCACGGATGTCGGATTGACTCGATTTTTGTGTCGTTGGGCTGCGATCATCGATCCAAATTCATCCGTGCGGTCGGATTTGTCATCTGAAATGCAGATTTACACCATCCTAGCCATTGATCTTCTAGGGTTCCCCGATCACTATCTGATGCTACGGATGCCTGATTAGGGCGATCTTGGAGTCGTTGAACTCCAATCGTCGCCCTGTCACATCCATACGGTCAGATCTTTGATCCGAGGCTCCGATAAACTGTTTGCTCTGTCCAAGCACATAAAAGGAGACAATTAACCTCCATTTTATTCAAACTACTCTAAATGCAAGATGATGCATGTTATGTAATATTTATATCATGAAATGCAATCCTATGCTTAAGAACATGCATAAATAGACATCTTAAGTAGTGTAAATGTGTTTACATCAGTCCCCTCAACAAAAAAACCTATGTTATCTGCATATTGAAGTACAGGAGCCATAACTCTCCTGCTGGAAATTGAGTAGCCTCTAATGACACCAGCCTCGGAGAGCTTTTAAGCATATCTAGCTAGACCATCCATAGCAAGATTAAAGACCAAGGGAGCTAGTGGGCAGCCTTGCCTGACTCCGCATTATGGTTGAATCGATGCCCCACAGGGTTTGCCATTGATCAGAGGGGTGAAGGAAATAGTGGTGATGCAGGGCTTCATCCACTAGATCCAAAGGGGTGGGAAACCTCTTCTTTTGAACACCTCCCACAAGTAGGGCCAAGAAACAGAGTCATAAGCATTTCAGAAATCCACTTTCAACATAAAGGCTTTGCACTTCCTCCTATGCCATCCACTCACCATCTTCTGAGTCATAATGAAGGATTCATGTAAAGATCTGTTAGGGAGGAACGTTGACTAAACTGGGTGAATCAGATCTTGCAGGGTCGTCCTCAGTCTATTCGCCAATATTTTGCTCACCAACAAATAAATAGAATTCGAGAGAACTATAGGTCTAAAATCGGAGAACCTCTCTACCCCTTGCATCTTTGGTAATAGGAAAATATAAGATCTATTGATCTTATCAAACCCAAAGTTACCTCCCTTAAACTCCTCGATAACTTCCATCACTTCCTTTTCAAGTAGGTCCCACATTTCCTTATAGAAAAAAATTTGAATACCATTAGGTCTAGAGGATCCTTCATTATTCAGATCACTTATGGCATCCACAGCCTCTTTCTCAGAGATAGTTGCAGTCAACCTGGAAGCTTGTTCATCTGAAATTAGAGGAGAATCATTTGCAGCCATTCTCCACATTCCCCTTCCTACTGCCCGTGAGGTTTCCCTAAAATATTTGATGGGTTTAGATCTAATATCTTGCATGGAATATGTTCTCTAACCTTCCTTGACAAGGAGGATATTATAGTCAACCTTCTGCGAGAGCTGGCTGCAAAGTGGAAAAATTTGGTGTTGGCATCCCCATCTTTAAGCTAGAGCTGCCTTGAATGTTCCCTCTAGTCCATCTCTTACTTCAGATCCTCTTCTGCAACCAGCTTTTGCCACATCCTCCTTGCATCTAAATCTTGATCGGATAGGGGGGTTGCTGCTTCCTTTGCATCCAGTCCTTGAATTTCCATCAAGGCCTCATGGCACCTTTGTTGTCTTAAAGTAGAAACCACAGACCCATACTCCTTGGGCATGGTGCACATGGCAACCAGTTTAGAAGCTAGCTTGATAGTACTTGATCCTTCCAACCTGCTTGGCCCTCCGCCACACCTCAAGCATCTCACGAAAACCTAGCTCTCTTATCCACGATCTTCTAAACTTGAAGTAGGACCCTGTGTGCACATGCTTACCGCTATCCCTGACCAATGGTGTGTGGTCTAAAAATGGGTGCTCCAGCCCAGACACAGATGATAGTTGATACCTATCCAATAGACATGCATTCCCAAAGAATCAATCTATCTTTGACATTAGGCCATTTCTATTTCTCCATGTGAATTCTACTCCAGAAAATGGGAACTCACTCAAGCCTAAGCTTTGTACCGTCAGCTGGAACCCAAGAGAGGCACTATCCATCAAACCATTCGGTCTGTCCATCCCTATCAAAACATAATTAAAATCCCCGCCCACAAGCCATGCAACCCCTTTTATGTACTCTGCTGTTGTAGCCCAATCCTCCCACAACTCATGTCTCATAGAGGCAGCACAAGGACCATACACACTTGTAATGTATCATTCACCCTCCCCTTGAGTCTTGTTGCATTTACTTGTCATCATATGTCTGGCTCTATGTACCTCCATCACTTGCAAACATGCTTTTCTCCACCAAAAAGTAATGCCACCTAATCTGCCTTGTGAATTGAAAGTCGCACATTCAACAACACCTGCACTTGCCAAGTCATTCCATGCCATGTCATCCTCTCTCTCGATGTGCATTTCATGGATAGCTGCACAATCGATCTCCCACTCCCTCAGATATCTTGAGAGGGAGGCCCTTCGACTTTTATCATGTAGCCCACGCACATTCTAAGAGAGGATTCTCATCTCCCTCCTTGGACACCCCCGTTATTGGAACTCTAGATTTTGCCAACTTTCATAATGGTAGCAATGGCATTTTCATCACGCTTCACAAAGGTCACAGGCCGTCTCTGTCTGAGTTTATAAGGATATCTTCCCAAGCCTGCTTTGGTTGATGGGCCAGCTCCAAACTTCAGCCCTTCCACAGCTTGTAGATTGGATTGAAGTCTCATGGAATTAGTAGAAACTTCTTGTAGTACCTGATTGTCAGGCATAACAATCATGGACTTAGCTGCTTCTATTTCCTCAGGCACATCTTATTCTATCGAGACCACTTCCATCACTTCCTACTCTCTCCCCAGGTGGTGATGGTCCTTGTGTTTCTTAGGCTCAGGTGCCTCAGTAGGAGTCACATAGTCCATCTGTTGCAAGACACCCTCATCTCTCATGAACTTCGCATAAGTCATCTTATCCTGATGTATTTTCCCATCTATATCCTCCATTACAAAACTCAAATGCAGCAACCATGAACTACCCATGCATCGAAAATAAGTCTCTCAGGGACAGATCCTCCCTTGAAAACATCAACCAGTACATTAAATACACGACTGATGTAAACACATTTACACTACTTAAAATGTCTATTTATGCATGTTCTTAAGCATAGGATTGCATTTCATGATATAAATATTGCATAACATGCATCATCTTGCATTTAGAGTAGTTTGAATAAAATGGAGGTTAATTATCTCCTTGTATGTGCTTGGACAGGGCAAACATTTTATCGGGGCCTTGGATCAAAAATCCAACCATATGGATGTGATCAGGGCGACGATTTGAGTTCAACGACTCCAAGATCGCCCTAATCAGACATCCGTAGCATCAGATAGTGACCAGGGAACCCTAGAAGATCAAGGGCCAGGATGATGAAAATTCACACTTCAGATGACAAATCTGACCGCATGGATGAATTCGGATCGACGATCGCAGCCCAACGACGTAAAAATCAAGTCAATCTGACATTCGTGGCACCATCTACAACTTCCAGAAGATGGACGGCCAAGATGGCGCCACGTGGTGCCATCTCGACCGCCCAAACGGCCGCACACATTCCACAAAGGCCCCGCACCCGCTCGCTCTCCGCCGTTGGATCTTGATCCAACAGCTGTGGTCGACCGTGCCTAAAAGCATCCGCTCGACCATCCGCGCCCCATAGCGCAGCGGTCGAGCGCGATTTCGCGAGCGGCGGGCGCAGGTTTGAGCCGCGACGAGGGGCTGGAAGGCGCGGGCAATTGAGGCGCGTGGAGCATCAGATGGAGATTGGACGGTCGCGTGCGCCCTATAGCATTCACATGCGATTGAACGCGCGGTGTGAACGCGCGATCGCACGAGCCAGGCCGGCGCACAACGAGCGGGCGGAGACGCATCTTAAGTCGTCCAATCTTGCGATCGGACGGCTGAGAGTCGACAAACGTGCGCAAGCGTTGCGCACGCGGGCAGCTAAGCGGGCGTGCGTGGGCGCGGAAGCTACGCCCACGTTGGGGGCTTTAGCGACGGTTTTATCCATCACTAAAGACTCCTCATTTATTGTTTTGAAGTTGTAATGTCCATTTTGCTCCCACTCCTTGCAACTATGAAAGGAGACCCCCTCCATACGAAATTTTCATCCCTTCCTTCTCCTCTCTACCCCTCCAAAGCTCAAGAGAAGCTTGTCCCACACCCGGGATGCTCCTCGCGAGATAAAGTCTAAATTTTCGTTCCCCTTCGGAAGTGGATCCCACGACAACGACGGCATGCTGCTTCGTTCCCATTCTTGTGCTTTGTCCTCCTTCGTCTTGCTTCGTTCTCCTTCGTCCAGATGTCGTCCCGTCCGGCTCGTCCTCCAAGCAATCGTTGAGGAGGATAACTTCTCTCTCCCATTCTTATTTACAACTTTTCTAGTGTAGAATTTTCCTGCTTTATAGTGTAATTGATTTTCTGCTTACTAGTGTAACTTTTATTTAGTTTGATTATATAAACAGTTGAAATATTGAATGCATGTTCTCTTTCTCTCTCTCTCTCTTTCTTTTAGTCTGATAGCTCCATTGTAATTATATCGCCTTGCTTATCAAAAATCCTAAAAAATATAATTGCGAATATAGATCAACGTTGCCTCCCTGTGTTCGACCCGGAATACATTTCAGTATAAATTTTATTTGTTGAATACGAATTCTTCGCTTTCGAACTATAACGACAGGTTTTCCAAAACTGAACACGTTAGCGTAGCGTTCGTAACGTTCAACATTTTGGCGCCGTTGCCGAGGAGGCAACGATTTCCGATCTTTCCTTCGCATTTCTTGCACTTTATTTATTTTCTAACTAGCTTTCTCTTGTGTCTATTGTTTTGCAGAGACCTCCATCAAGGAATCAACAAGCGGTAGACTGGAGTAAAGTGCAGTTGAAGACAACTGTAAGTGTTCCCCTATTCTTTCCCCCTCCATAGATTTCATTCGCCACATTAAATCCAAATTCCAATTGACCAAGGTGTTTGCATAAATCCTAGGAATAGTTTGGTTGTTTGGATTTTCACTCACATTCATTCCACCCTCATTCATAAAAAAATAACAAAAAGATAATCTTGTGGGCTAATTTCCAACAAACACTCAACACATACCCACATTCAAGGCACTTGATCAACTTGATTTGTTTTCTACTCAACCAGGTTCTGATCTGTGGAACCGGTACACACAAAACAACACATAACAGAGTAGAAATTATTCTAGGTTAACCATTTTTGAGTGCCTAACTTAGTGGTGCATTTGTGGCCAATTGTTTGAGTTGTTTGGGCCGCACCACTTTATTTAAAACCAACTCATCAAGTAGCTTCTCCTTAGGGTTTTCAATCTAGGTATATTCCAGGCACTCCACTTTCTTTCTGATTTTAAAGGAAAATAATTTTCACCCTTGTTTTACAACTTGGTTTGCCTAGAAACTTGATTGCAATTCACCTAATTTGAAACCCTGAAAGCTACTTAAGCAAGATTTGAACATTAAAATTCACGCATTATCAATAATCTTGCTTGAAAACCCTGGTTGTGCATGCAGTTACACAAATCTCAATCAATTATTAAGGGCACAACCCATTGTAAGGGCCCATCACATTCCTTAAGCACCACAATCCCAGGCCTTAATAAAATTGAGTAGACGTTGGCCTTAAGGTTTGATTCGCTCTTCAAGGCCTAGTCTAAGATTGTTTTTGATTAACCTACTTGTACTGATTAATCTGATGTCTAGCTAGGGGAGTAGCGTCAAACGACCATGGCTAGGGGGTACACTAGGAACCGGAGGCGAAAGCCAAAGGAAGAACCTTCTCCCCAGTCCCTCCTTCTAACTGGTTGGATTAAACAGACGCAAGTAGAGTAAATCACTTATAGTCTTAAGGCTGGTTTTGGGAGTCAGTAGATCCTTAGGCTACCCCCTTAAGGACAGCCTTGTTTTGTTGTGCTGCAGGGTCCCTATCCCCAGTCCTTCCGACCTTCTCCTAGTTTATGCTGGGAAGATGGTTATTGAATCCCTGATTGGAAGGACCGTTAGAACATTCTAGGAGGCGCAAGTTAGATTTTGGTCAATTTGACCCCATGGCCGAACAACAGCCTCCTCTACTTGAAAATCCATAGGAAGAATTTCGAAAGTAGTTGGAACAAATGCAGAGAATGCTGGAATGGTTCCAGAGAATGCAGGGCGCTCAGCCCTTGAAGGATTTTTATGATCCTTCAAATTACGGGAAACGTCCCGGCGTCCAGATTCCAGCCGGTGACGTAGAAATCAAGCCCCAAGTGTTAAGCCTGATTAAACATTATCATGGGCTTGGCTCCGAAGATCCGTTTCAGCACTTGGAAGATTTGACTACTTTGGTTTAGACCACCAAGGCTCGAAACGTAAACGAGGAGCAAATGATCATGAGGCTTTTCCCCCACTCTCTTAGGGATAAGGCCGCGCATTGGTATAGGACAATAAGAAGACCAATTACAACTTGGAATGAGTTGAAATCGGCCTTTCTGAAGAAATTCTTCCCAGTCGGTCGTACCAATGCTTTGAGACGGGCAATCACTACCTTTACCTAGCGGCCGGGGGAGCAGTTTCATGTGGCCTGGGAGCGATTCCAGGACTTATTGCGGAGGTGTCCACACCACGAGGTGCCGAAATGGCAACTCGTGCAGATCTTCTATCATGGGTTGAATGAGCAACTTAGAAACCATGTGGATGCTTCTTGTGGAGGCAATTTCCTCAATAAAGATGCAAATAGTGCACATGATTTATTTGAGGAAATGAGTGAGAATTCAATTAATCATGCCTCCATGGATACTTTTAACCGGTCCCAGCAACCCAGATCAAATGTCAATGAAGTCCATGACTCTCATTCATTTGATATGGAATTCATTTGTAATAAACTTGATAAGGTGGACTTGGTTGCTAAAAAAATGGAAGAGTGGATGGCTGGCAATTTTGTGAACAACTCTCAATCCACTCAATCCCAAAATTCGGGATTTCATTCCTCACGAGCTCCTTCTAGACGGGAGTTCGTGAATCAACTCGATGTGATTCAACCTATGAGTCAGCATTTTTCGGAACCCCACGGGTTCCCAACTGGGGCCTTTGATCCCAGTTTTTCTGATCCTTCCCTTTCTTTCTTTCCATCCTCACCCTATGAGGGTGTCTGTGCTGTACAAGAGAATGTTAGATCCAACCCCTACTCGAATGCCTATAATCCACGTTGGAGAAACCACCCTAACTTTTCTTGGAAAAATCTGGGGCAACAGACCCAATTCCGACCCGACAACTATGCTCCGCAACGACCAATGGGTCAGGGTCAAGTATATACTCAGTTGCCTCCGAATTAGGTCAATCAGCCAGCTTGGAATGCCCGTCAACTCGCAGGGTAGGCTGATTTGGACCACCAAATGATAGAGATGCAAGGATCTATGCTTCAGCTCATGCAGCAAATGAAAAACTCGCTGGACAACTTGCAATCCGGGCTCATTGCTAACTCTCGTCAACCAGGATCTCTACCATCCCAACCCGTACCCAACCCGTGAAACATTATGAATTCGGGCAATCAAGCCCAAGGGTACAGAAATCAGAGGGACCCACATGCACATGCTCAGGTGGTTGAGCAGGGTTGCTCGTCTTCTTCTTCTGCAAATCAACAATTCATGGTCAATCAAGCCCCTCCAATCTTTCCTAATCCTCCCCAAGATCCAAATTGTTATGCTTCTGCAAATTCTGTAACTTTAAGGAGTGGTAAGAAGACTCAGGATCCACAACCACACTATTTTGATCTTTTGAATCCTAAAGAATCTGAGGAGAGAGAGGAGAATTCTAGAGGAGAAATCAAGGCTCAGGAACCTGATTCCAAAGATTTGACTCATGTTCCTTTTCCTGAAGCCTTAACCAAAGCAAAGAAGAAGAAGTCTGTTGATAGTAATGAGGAGCTTCTAAATTTATTTAAGAATGTTGAGATCAATATTTCGCTCCATGATGCTATCAAGCACATACCGGCTTACGCAAGATTTTTAAAGGAATTATGTACACAAAAGCATAAGTCGAGAGAATCTGTTCCGAGAAAGGTGGTACTCTCCGAGCAGGCTAGTTCTGTTATCTTGCACTACCTCCCTCAGAAAAAGAGAGATCCTGGTGCTCCTTTGATTTCTTGCGTTATCAGAGATTACACATTTGATAGAGCACTTTTGGATCTTGGTGCATCCACCAACCTAATTCGAACTTCCCTTTATGAGAAGTTTGGGTTAGGTGAACTTCGGCCAACTTCAGTAATGCTACAGTTAGCAGACCGTTCGGTCACAAACCCGCAAGGCGTTATTGAAGATGTTATAGTTAAGGTCAAGGATTTCTATTTTCCTGTAGATTTCCTTGTCCTTGACATGGATGTACTAGATAATCTGAGGAACACGCCCATCATTCTGGGGCGTCCGTTCCTAGCTACCGCAAAGGCCAACATTAATTGTGAAAGCGGTAGCATGGAAATTGCCTTTGGGGACCAACGAATGAATTGGATATTTTTAAGGTGATCAACAAATTTGAGGATTGTGGATTTATTGAGGAACTTGATGAGGATAATGTTAATATTAAAACTTGTTTGACAGTTTCTTCAATTGAAAGTTCCTCTTTGGTTGATGAATTTGACCCGCAACCCTCTGACCTGACATCTTCGGAAGAGGCTACTGATTTTGTTCACTCAAAACCTCTTCCTCTTGTTGAATCTTCAGCATCTACCCTACCATCAATCATCACCCCACCCCAGCTTGAATTGAAACGATTGCCCGAGAATTTAAAATATCAATTTCTAGGACTGCAGAATACTCTCCCTGTGATTATTAGTGCTAAATTGACAAAGGAGCAAGAGATTAAAATGATTAAGGTCCTAAAGGAACATAAGGAGGCAATTGGTTGGACCATTCATGACCTCAGGGGGATCGAGCCATCTTACTGTAATCATAGAATATTTTTAGAAGATGGATCCCGCCCTTCTCGCCAGATGCAGAGGAGATTGAATCCAAATATGCGAGAAGTGGTCAAAAAGGAAATCATCAAGTGGCTCGATGCAGGAATTATTTATCCAATCTCTGACAATCCCTGGGTAAGTCCCATTGAGATTGTTCCAAAGAAAGCCAGGATTACTGTTGTGACTAATGAGAGAGGAGAATCTGTCACAACTCGTTCAGCTTCTTCTTGGAGAGTTTGTACTGATTAAAGGAAGTTGAACACTGCCACTAAAAAGGATCATTTTCCCCTGCCCTTCATTGATCAAATCTTGGAAAAATTAGCCGGGCAGAAGTATTTCTATTTTCTTGATGGCTACTCGGGATACAACCAAGTTCCTATCCATCCCGAGGATTAGGAAAAAACTACTTTCACCTGTCCCTACGGAACCTCTGCTTTTCATAGGATGCCTTTCGAGTTATGCAATGCACCTGCGACTTTTCAAAGGTGTATGCTAGCCATATTTTCCGACATGGTGGGAGAGTTTATGGAAGTCTTCATGGATGATTTCTCTATTTTCGGAGAATCATTTGACTCTTGTTTGGCTAATTTGGAAATGATTCTTAAGCGATGTATCAAGACACGATTGGTCCTTAGTTGGGAAAAGAGTCATTTCATGACCCAAGAGGGCATCGTTTTGGGTCATGTAATCTCTGAATGGGGAATTGAAGTGGACAAAGCTAAGGTTGATGCTATCGCTAAACTTCCTCTTCCCACATCTATTAAACAAATCAGATCATTTCTTGGCCATGTGCGATTTTATCGAAGATTCATCAAGGATTCATCAAGGATTTCTTGGCCATGTGGATCTTGATCCAACGGCTGTGGTCGACCGCGCCTAAAAGCGTCCGCTCGACCATCTGCGCCCCATAGCGCAGTGGTCAAGCGCGCTTTCGCGAGCGGCGGGTGCGGGTTCGAGCCACGGCGAGGGGCTGGAAGGTGCGGGAAATTGAGGCTCGTGGAGCGTCAGATGGAGATCGGATGGTCGCGTGCGCCCGATAGCGTTCACGCTCGATTGAACGCGCGGCGTGAATGCGCGATCGCACGCTCCAGTCGGGCGCACAACGAGTGGGCGGAGATGCATCTTAAGTCGTCCGAACGTGCGCAAGAGTTGCGCGCGCGGGTAGCTGAGCGGGCATGCGTGGGCACGGAAGCTACGCCCACGTTGGGGGCTTTAGCGACAGTTTTATCCGTCACTAAAGACCCCTCATTTATTGTTTTGAAGTTGTAATGTCCATTTTGCCCCCACTCCTTGCAACTATAAATGGAGACCCCCTCCATACGAAATTTTCATCCCTTCCTTCTCCTCTCTACCCCTCCAAAGCTCAAGAGAAGCTTGTCCCACACCCGGGATGCTCCTCGCGAGATAAAGTCTAAATTTTCATTCCCCTTTGGAAGTGGATCCCTTGACGACGACGGGGTGCTGCTTCGTTCCCGTTCTTCTGCTTCATCCTCCTTCGTCCTACTTCGTTCTCCTTCGTCCAGACGTCATCCTGTCCGGCTCGTCCTCCAAGCAATCGTCGAGGAGGATAACTTCTCTCTCCCATTCTTATTTACAGCTTTTCTAGTGTAGAATTTTCCTGCTTTATAGTGTAATTGATTTTCCACTTTCTAGTGTAACTTTTATTTAGTTTGATTATATAAACAGTTGAAATATTGAATGCATGTTCTCTTTCTCTCTCTCTCTCTCTTTCTCTCTCTCTCTCTCTCTCTTTCTTTTAGTCTGATAGCTCCATTGTAATTATATCGCCTTGCTTATCAAAAATCCTAAAAAATATAATTACGAATATAGATCAACGTAGCCTCCCTGTGTTCGACCCGGAATTCATTTCGGTATAAATTTTATTTGTTGAATACGAATTCTTCGCTTTCGAACTACAACGACAGGTTTTCCAAAATCGAGCACGTTAGTGTAGCGTTCGTAACGTTCAACAACGATCGTCTCCCTCCCTCAGTCCAACCTCTGCATCTTTGGCCAGCAATGCAAAGCTTGCTGTCATGGTCGCCACCACCTCCTTTGATCTCAGATGTAATGGCAGACCTCTAATTCCCAACCTTCGTGACCTAGATCCTGCACTTTGAGGTGGCTGCTCAAGCAAGGACCCATCAAAGGGGAAGACCAACCTCCATATCACCATCAGACCCTCAAAAGTGCTCGATTGGAATCACAAGCATTCAACATTGATCATCACCAAACGAAAAAGCATAAATCGTGCAGGGGAGAGAGACACAACCTTCCAACCATCAGTTAATAGGGTAGTGAACTTAATAGTTGGTGGACCTTCTCCATGGATGGATTGCCGGTCATCGCTTCTTCGACCAGAGCCCCTCTCAGCACAAGCTCTGTAGCCCTAATGTCTTCTATCATAGGGACCTCGACATCCACCATGTACCCCCCATATGTAGGTGGTGGTGGTAGCGGCGGACCCTCAGTATTTGCCTCTCTGGTGCGCATGAAGGCCCTTCTTCTCAATTGCCCTCTACTAGCCATACAGGAATCCCATTTATGTCCATGGCCACCACATGGCAGATAGACAAGAGGGAAATGGCATACTGCCACCAAATGCCCTCATCTTTGACACTGGAAGCATACGATCTCCTTATTGCCCCAACGTCTACCTTCCTTCATGTGACTAATGCCCACCACCCATCCTCTAGTGAAAGAGGCCCCCCTTCTCTCTCTTTGCCTCCAAGCCCTAGACCTCCAGGTTGTCCAGCCTTCAGTACCATGTCTTCTCCCTCCTGTCTCCCTAGACCCTCCTTCCATCCTCCTTTGAAAATCCCTCTTCATAAAAAACTTTCATAAAACATATTTTAAACATAAAAATATGGTCAGCACTTCAAAACCATTTGAGTTGCTTCATCTAGACCTCTTTGGGCCAACCAAGTCCAAAAGCCTCAGCGGATGCAGATATTATCAAGTCATTATCGATGATTTTTTCAATTTACTTGGGTATTATTTTTAAGAACCAAAGATTCTACCTTTGACGAATTCAGAAAGATAGCCAAAAGAATTCAAATGAAGAAAGGTTATTCCATCACTAGAATCAGAAGTGATCATTGAGGAGAATTTGGGAACCAAAATTTTCAAGATTTCTACTTAAATCATGGGATCAAATAAGAATTTGCATTTCTTAAAGTAGCTCCTTAAAATGGTGTCATTGAATGAAAGAACAGAACCTTATTGGAGTGTGCTTGCATAATGCTATGCGGATCAAAGTTACCTTGATATTTTTCTGCTAAGACTTTAAAAATAGAGCATCTACTAGACTAATCCTTAAGAAAACACCATTTGAGTTAAACAATGATAGGTCACCAAAGATTTCTTACTTTAAAGTTTTTTGGTGCAAATGCTTTATCCTAAATACAAAGGAAAATTTAGATAAATTTGATTCAAAAAGTGATGAAGGAATATTCTTGGGTTATTCTTCTAGGAGCAAAATTTATAGAGTTCACAATAAGAAAAACTCAACTTTTGGGGAAAGCTTACATGTATCTTTTGATAAATCAGATCATACAAAAAAGGTTACAAGTAGAGATGATGATCAGATCTTAGAAGATCCTTCAAATATATATCTGATGTAAACATGTTTATATCACATAAATCGTCTATTTTTGTGCGATCTTGGACATAGAGTTGCATCACATATTATAAATATTGCATAACATGCATCATCTTGCATTTAGGTTAGGTTGTATAAGGTTTAGGTTAATTTTCCCTTTTTGTGGTTAGGTAATAGGGAGACATTTAATCAAGGCCTCGGATTGAAGATCCAACCATATGGACTTGATCGGGGCAATGATCGGAGTTCAATGACTCCAAGATCGCCTCGATCGGACTTCCATAATATCAGATGCAGTCCGAGAAAGATCAGAGGTCAATGGGCCAGGATGGTGTAAATTTGTGCATCAGATGACAAATCTGACTGTACAGATGGGTTCAGATCAACGATCGTAGCCCAACGACGCAAAAATCGGCCCAATCCGACATCCGTGGCACCATCTACAACTCATAGAAGATGGATGGCCATGATGGCGCCACGTGGTGCCATCACAGCCACCCAAACCGACCGTAGCATCTCTTCTCAACCTTTGATGGCGTGGGAGAGGTAAGATCTTAGCCGTTGGATCTTGATCAAACGGCTGAGAGGGTGCATCGGTTGAATCATCTCCATGCCAATTTGCGGAGATAGCGTAGTGGAGAACGCCTCACGAGTAACCCCATGACGCACATTCGAGCCCCTGCATGCCTCAAATCAAGGCTCGGGCATGGGAACAGCTCAATTCATTCGTTGGATGGAGATCGCATGGGTGGGAGATGTGCGACATGGCGTCACCAGATCGCGCGGATTGCGCACACATGCAATGATGCGAGTTTGAACACCCGATCTGACGCGGGTGCGCGATGAGGCACTATCAAGGCACACATGAGATGGATTTTAAGCTGTTCGATCTCGCGATCGGACGACTGAGGATGTGTGTATGTGTGTAGGCGTTCAGGTGTGGGGAAAGGAGGCACGGCATGCGCGCAACCTACGCCCATGTTTAGGGGCTTTAGGGACATTTAAATCCGTCACTAAAGGCCCTGAATTGATGTTTTATGCATAAAATGGCCTTTTGCCCCATTCAAACTTCACCTATAAATAGCCCTACTACCCCCACACTTTCTTCATCCCTTCCTCTCTTCTCTCATCCCCTTCAAAGCTCTAGGAGCTTGTCCCAAACCAAGGATGCTAAATTAGAGTTAAAATTATAATTTTTTCACCTCATCCCCTTCGTGGAGCAGTCCGGGGTTGTCCTCTCATCACCATTCGGGAAGTGGATCTCACTATGACATCATCCTGCCCCCTTCTCCATCGTCTGTCATCATTCTCCTTCATCTCGCATCTCACCACCTTCGTTCGAGCACTCCGTCGTTGTGGCTCGTCCTCCAAGCAGCTGTCAAGGAGGATAACTTCTCTCCACCTTATTTTACCTCTTTCTAGTGTAGATTTCCTACTTTCTAGTGTAGCGAGTAGTTGTAGCAAGTAGTTGTAATGAACATTACTCTATGGTAATTGAATCCATGTTTATTCTATCTCTGTTTTCTCTTTATTTGTAATATTCTCTCTCTTTCTTCTATTATTTATTCTTTAAGTAGATAGCCAGCTTAGATTCAATTTGACCGGCTAATCTGCTTCGTGACAAATAAAGAAAACATGGTTTTAGTCAAATGTCTGCCTCCCTGTGTTCGACTCGGAATTCTTTTCGAGTTTTGGTAAAATTTCTCTGTTGACAGTTTTTCTCGCAAATCGCACTACAACGATGGGTTTTCAAATCTCAACTTCCGTTTGCACAGATTTTCCACTCCAATATTTCGATGTCATTGCCAAGGATTATCCGCTTCAACATTTTGGCACCGTTGCCGAGGATTATTTGCTCAACATTTTGGCACCATTGCCAGGGAGGCGACACTCTTTGATTTTTCGCATTTTCCCACCTTACTTATCTTTTACCTCAATTCTCTCCTCTGTTATTGGGATTGTAGGTACTCTCATGAGGCAAACAAAAGTGATAGATTGGAGTAAAGTGCTGTTGAAGGGTCTGTAAGTTTACCTCCACCTCCTACCCACTAGTTTTCATTCCACCACGTAATGACACAAACACAAATCAACCTAGGTGTTCTTATAAACTCTAAGGTTAGTTTTTATTGTTTGTTTGTCACCTCCACCCACCTCACCCTCCACATATAAAAGAAAAATTAAAAAAATCTCACAGAGGTACACAATCTCTTTTGATTTTCAAACATGACTGGTAAACCGATCTTTAGAACCGGTACACACACCTAAACACATAATTGAGTAGAATCAAATTAGGTAACCACTTGTGGTGCTATAGGCTAATTGTTTGAGTTGTTTGGGCTGTACCACTTCAACTAAAATCAACTGATCAAGTAACTGCCAAATAGGTTCAACTTCTAAGGATTTTCCACACACTCCACATTCTTATAAGCATTAAAAGAAAACATCTTCACCTGTGTTTTCCAAACTAGGCGTATCAACTGAACTTGATTGAATATACCTAAAGTTGAATCCTAAAAGCTACTAAGCAAGATTTAAATCCTAGAATTCACTGTATCAAAAAGATAATCTTGTGTGAAAACCATTGGTTGCGCACACACACACATATAATCATTAAGGGTAAAACCTAGATAAAGGGCCCATCACATTCCAAAGCACATTCAAACCTAATCCTAATTAAAGCAGAGTAGACGTTGGCCTTAAGGATTGGACTTGCTCTTCGGAGCCTAGATCAAGATTATTTTTTATTAGTCTGTTTCTACCATTCAATCAGATGCCTAGCTAGGGGAGCAGAATCAAACGATCACGTATTGGGGTACACTAGGAACTGGAGGCGCAAGCCAAAGGAAGAACCTTCTCCTCAGTCCTTTCCTCTAACTGGTTGGATTGACTGGAAAGTAGATCAAATCGTTTCTTTATCTCAGGACGTGTTCTGGGAGTCTGTAGGTCTTTAGGCTAGCCCACTTAAGGATAGGTTTGTTTGTTTGTATTGCAAGGCACCTTTCTTCCTCCCATTCTGTCATGGATCCTTCCACGTCCTATTTGCACTTCAACTCCTACCCTCCTAGCACAACTTATTCCCAAAATGATTATTATTCCAACCAGACTTATTCTCATCCATCTTCTAGTTGGGATAATTCTGATTGGGAATACAGTTTCAGATCTCTGTGTTCAGGGTCTAACCTTGGACACCATGATCGTGACTCTTATCCTTCTCCGAGCTACATCGATTATAGATCACCGCCCTCATTTGGACAACCTAATATGATCTACAATCAAGAAGGATATGCTAATCCTTACCCTTCACCAAATTATACTGCGTATAGGTCATCACCTCTATTTGAACAACTCGAAATGACCTATCATCAAGGAGGGTACCAAGAACCTTAATTGGTTAACTCCCCTCTATTGAACCCAAACCTACCCAACCCTGAACCAAACCATTTGGTTCAGGTTAACCAGGTCTAAGATAAGGTGTTGGCTAACTCAAGGAATACCATACAATCTTTAGAAGCTTAGCCAACACCTTGCCCTAAAGAATTGGATCCCCTAATTGAAATGATTGATGATCTCAACAAGTATCTATTGGATTGGCTCCAGGATGTTAAGGATAAGCACCTGGGTAAGTTTTTATCTGGGAAGTTATCTAAATTGAGGATAAGATTTGTGATTTCTTTAGTCCAATCTTGAAAGGATTCCCAAGATGAACCCCTAACAGGAGAGCTGATGTCAGAATCTGCTTAACCACATATAGGGGGTAACATGTTGTACGAGACCAGGGTTGACCAAGTTATTCTAGAGTAATCAAATAAGGATGATTTGATTTCTTCGCTTGAGATCCCCGGGCCGAGGAATGAGGAAACATATGCCTCCATGAATCAGAAAGTGATTGATTTTGAGACATACATTAATGTGGATTTAGAATTCTTTGATTCTGAAGGTGAAGAATCATTATGCAAAGTCTCACATGAGTTTACAGCACACGATTTCTGTGAGATGACTAGGCCTAAGGAACTCAATGAATCATATGATGACCTAATAACTGAGGAAATTGATCCTGTTGGGGCTCGCATGGCAGATTTAGATCCTCACGTTTTGAAGGATTCAATTCATAGCCCCGATCCTCAATCACACCCCATAAAGTTTACTGGAGAATTTGATTTTGAGATCACTAGACCCAAGTCAATTCTAATTTAGTTGCATCTTTTAGACTTGGAAATTTCATATGGGGTGATTAACATGCACGAGGTCCTCGAATTTGAAATACTGATTGCGAAGGAAAGGAACTAGGAAATGAAGCTTTGGGAAGTTAATTCTGGATGAAGCAGAAGATTGAGTCTAAGGGTTTCTATTTGTCTGAAACCACCAACTCTCTACCAGGACCCTTATGAAATCTTTGATTCAAAGGATGTCCAACCCAAGTGCACATTCATTGATTATCCTTTTGTGCTTGATTTCTCTGTTATCCGACTCTTTGGACTTGGGTTGCATCCTCACAAATCGAATGCCTGACCCCGCTTGCATACTGATCTCAAGTTTTGGATAATTTTTATCCAGAACCTTAAATGTACTCAACCATGGGGTATGGGTTTGCATTACAATCTGGTCAACATCTGTGGACATCTTCTTCTGACAGGTCCAAAGCTAGATTTTCTTATTCTGATGATGACCAGCACCTTTGAATTCTTTATTTCTTTTTCTTTGTATAGTGTGCCTAACTAAAGGCACTAAATTCAACACGTATACAGTTTCTTTTCATCTCAGAGCTAACCTGTTATTCACGCAATTCAGGTGCTTTCTACTCTACTCCACTCTGTTTCATGTCTTTTTACTACAATAAGGACATTGCATTGATAGGCATGAGGGGTCGATATTCATCTCTGAATTATCTTGTTAGCTCCGCAGATTCTTTTTATTTTCTTTTCATTTATTAAAAAAAAAAGTTGAATTAGGAAAGAAGACTTGGGCTTTAGAAAATTTTTAATATTAGAGAATAAAACTGTATGATTTAAATACTTAGACCCTTCAGATCTTCGGGCTTAATCATCTTGGGTGTCCACTAAAATCTGGACTTGTTTCTTGAGTCCTCGCCATTCCAAATTTAGATTTAATTGGTTAAATAAGTTGGGGTGATAAGTACACAACTTATCAACCTGTCCTCTGATTTGAGGGGATTTTAAGTCTAAGCATCTACACACTATTGGCACTGACTCAATTTTTGGCAGTTTTAACGAAAATTAGGTAGCTAATGAACCTTCTAGGATGGTATGGTTGGCAAGTTATCATGGGTAATAGCCCATTGGTAGGTTGTCTAGAGCCCAGTCACATGACCATTCTTTTCCTGTTGCCTTTAGGTAAATCTTAGATTAGGGAAGCCACCTACTTAAAGAAAGAAAAGAGAAAAGAAAAATATCCAAAAAGAAAAGAAAAAATAGAAAAGGAGAAAAGAAATGAAAAAAAAAGAAATAAGCCACACTTCACTGCATGAGTATGGATGGAAAGTTATCGTGGGTAACAACCCAATGGTAGGTTGTCCAGAACCTAGCTCAATAAATGTACATATAATTCCAAAACACTTAAGAAGAAGTAGAGAAGTAGAATAAGTCGAGGAGATATACACTGGGTTCACCCTTGTGTTGACACCATAAAAATAAAATTTGGGAGAAAGCTACTAGTCGAATAGATACACCTTTAGGAAGAATTTCTTTTCAAAGTCACCTATAGGCGTAGAAATCTGAAGTTCAGTCTAATCGCCGATCAGTGAGTCTATCACATTTCACATAAAGATGATTAGAAATTAAGATTCTCTTCAAGTCTTGGGTGGGTTGAGTGGCTGTAGAAAGCTGCTCCGAAACCCTAAACTCAAAAAAAATCTAAGAAAAAAATCGAACAGAAGAAAAGAAGAAAAAGATCCTTCTTTGGATAAGGCAAAGGATTGAGGCGGTCTACATTTTGGTAGACACCCAGGCACAACAGTTCATGTTGAAGTTGAAATTCATAGGCATTGAAAAATAACTATTGCCCAAGAAATCTGACCTAATTCTTTTATAAATAGCATGTATTTTTGCTAAGGACTAGCAAAAGATAGGCATGGGAGTATGATGTAAACATGTTTATATCACATATTATTTTTGATATAGAAAAAGATAAACAACTCTATTTTCGTGTGTTCTTAGATATAGAGTTGCATTACATATTATAAATATTACAGAACATGCATCATCTTGCATTTAGGTTAGGTAGTATAAAGATTAGGTTAATTTTTCCTTTTCGTGGTCAAGTAATAGGGAAACATTTAATCGGGGTCTTGGATTGAAGATCCAACCATACAGATTTGATCAGGGCGACGATCGGAATTCAACGACTCCAAGATCGTCCCAATTGGACTTCCGTAACATTAGATGCAGTCCGAGAAAGATCAGAGGTCAAGGGGCTAGGATGGTGTAAATCCGTACATCAAATGACAAATCCGATTACATGGATGGGTTCGGATCGACAATCGTAGCCCAACGGCATGAAAATCGATCCAATTCGACATCTGTGGCACCATCTACAACTCACAGAAGATGGATGGCCATGATGGCGCCACGTGGTGCCATCACAACTGCCCAAATCGGCTGTAGCATCTCTTCTCAACTTTTGAAGGCGCGGGTGAGGCAAGATCTCAGCAATTGGATCTTGATCCAATGACTGAGAGGGCACATTGGTTGAATCATCTGCATGCCAATCCGCGGAGAGAGCACAATGGAGAATGCTTCCATACGCAACCCCACGACGTGCGTTTGAGCCCCCGTGCGCCTCAAGTCAAGGCACGGGTGTGGGAGTGGCTCAATTCAATCCTCGGATGGCGATCGTATGGGTAGGAGATGTGCGACATGGCGGATTGCATATGCACGCAATGACGCTCGTTTGAAAGCTCGATCTGATATAGGTGCGCGATGAGGTGCTATCAAGGAGCACACGAGATGGATTTTAAGCCATCCAATCTTGTGATCGGATGGCTGAGGATGCGTGTACGTGCGTAGGTGTTGAGGTGCGGCGTGTGCGTGACCTACGCCCACATTCAGGGGCTTTAATGACGTTTAAATCCGTCACTAAAGGCCCTGAATTAATGTTTTATGCATATAATGACCTTTTTGCCCATTCAAACTTCACCTATAAATAGCCCTACGACCCCTACACTTTCTTCATTCCTTTCTCTCTTATCTCACCCCCTCCAAAGATTTAAGAGCTTGTCCTAAACCTAGGATGGTCCATTAGAGTTAAAATTATAATTTTTCCACCTTCTCATCCCCTTCGTGGAGCATTCCGCGGTTGTCCTCTCACTGCCATTTGGGAAGCGGATCCCACTAAGATGTCATCCTGCCCTATTCTCCATCATCCCTCATCGTTCTCCTTCGTCCCGCATCTCACCACCTTCGTCTGGGTGCTCCTTCATTGTGGCCCATCCTTCAAATAGCCATCGAGGAGGATAACTTCTCTCCAGCTTCTTTTACTGCTTTCTAGTGTAGATTTCCTACTTTCTAGTGTTGTGAGTAGTTGTAGCAAGTAGTTGTAATGAACATTGCTCTATGGTAATGAAATCCATGTTTATTCTCTCTGTTTTCTCTTTATTTTTAATATTCTCTCTCCTTCTTCTATTATTTATCTGTTGACGATTTTTCTTACAAATTGCACTACAACGACGAGTTTTCAAAACTCAACTTCCGTTTACGTAGATTTTCTGCTCCAACAATATTCCAGATGATAACATAGATAGTGACTTTCCTAAATATCTAAGCTATTCTAAGGATCATCCCAAGGATCTTATAATTGGAGAAGTTACTAAAGGAGTTCAAACCAGATCCTTAGTAAACAACATTGCCCTTAGTATCATTGCATCTCAATTAGAGCCTAAAACTATATAAAGAGGCTTTTATTGATGATTGTTGGATAGTAGTTATGCAAGATGAGCTGAATCAGTCTGAACAAAATAATGTAGGGAAATTAGTTCCTAGGTCTAAATCACAATATATGATTGGAACAAAGTGGGTGTTTATGAATAAGCTTGACGAATTAGGAAAGGTTGTGAGAAATAAAGCTACACTTGTGGCTCAAGGTTATAATCAAGAAGAAGGAATTGATTTTGATGAGACTTATGCACCTGTGGGCAGATTAGAATTCATTTGGATTTTAACTTTTGCTGCCCATATAGGCTTTAAATTATTCCAAGTAGATGTCAAAAGTACATTTCTAAATGGGTTCATTAAAGAAATCTATGTGAAACAACCACTAGGATTTGAAAATCTAGAGAAACATGGTCATGTTTTAAAACTAAGTAAAGCATTATATGCATTAAAACAAGCTCCTAGAGCTTGTATGAAAGATTAAAGAATTACCTTCTAGATAATGAATTCAAAATTGGACTGGTAGATCCAACTGTATTCACTAAAAGAAAAGATAATAAACTAATTCTAACTCAAATTTATGTTGATGACATAGTATTCAATGCTACTAATGATTTTCTATGCTAAGAGTTTACAAAAGTAATGCGGGATCAATTCGAGATGAGGCTAATGGGAGAATTAAAGTTCATCCTAGGGTTGTAGATTGATCAACTAGAAGATGGCAGCTTCATCTTGTAAACCAAGTACATAAAGGAAGTACTAAAGAAATTTGGCATGGACAACACAAAGGGAAAAGAAACACCTATGGCAACAGCAACCCAATTAAAAGAAGATGAAACAAGTAAGTGTGTAGACCAAAAACTTTATAGAAGTATGATAGGTTCCCTACTTTACATAACAGCTAGTAGAGTAGGCATCCTTTTCAGCACTTGTTTATGTGCTAGATTTCAAGTAAACCCTAAGGAATCACATCACAATGCCATAAAAAGAATACTTCGATACCTACAAAACATTGTAGATCTTGGTTCATTCTATCCCAAGTCAATCACACTTGACTTACTCTCCTACTGTGATGCTGACTATGCGGGTAGCCAGACAGATCACAAGAGCACTAGTGGAACTTATCAGTTTCTTGGAAATTCACTAGTCTCTTGCGTCACTAAGAAACGAACTTGTGTTTTTCTATCCATAGCTGAACCTAAATACATTGCCGCTTCCTTAGTGTGTTCTCAAATTTTGTAGATGAAGCAAACACTTTAGGATTTATGACTTAGCTTTGAAAGCATTAGCATACTTTGTGACAACACTAGTGCTATTAACTTGTCCAAAAATCCAATACAACACTCATGAACTAAGCATATAGATATGGAACACCATTCCTAAGAGATTATGTTCGTAACAAGGAAATAAACTTAGAATTTGTTCAGACTGAAAAATAACTAGCTAATATCTCACTAAACCATTACCAAAAGATAGATTTATCACTATTAGAATAGAACTAGGCCTGACATGATTAAATGAGCTTTAATTTTACCTTAACCTTTTGTCATGGTTGTAGGTCAATCAAAATAATCAACTTGATCAATCAACACCTTTTGAACAATCAATTACTTCCTTTGAGCGATCAAGTTTGGTGTGGGAAAGCACCCTCCAAAATTTTCAATGGTTGATCAATCAACCCTAAATTATGATTGATCATTAATGTTTGGGCAAGAAATTCCCCTCCACTAGAAATTTGAATTCATTGATCACACTTCATTTCTAATCGATCAAATTTGAATTTTGTCGACCAAGATCAATTTTTTATCGACCAAATCTAGGCAAAGTTACCTCACCAAGATTTTTGATTTCTCAATCAAATCAAGAGGATTTGATTGCAAATCTGTTTCTAATTGTCACCCCTACTACCTATCTTGCTACTACCAAATTTGGTTGGCCTAAACTTTGTAAAAATAATTTCTTTTACCATTACAATCAACCAAGAAATAACCCCAACTCTTGACAAAACAAACCATCCACTTCCACCAAAACTCCCCACCGACCCCACCCTCTCCATATCCCCCCCATAGCAGACCCCACACCACCACCACTGACCAAGCCTTCCCCTCAAAACTCAACCACCATCAACTAACACCATTCCACACTCGCCGCCAATGTCGACCAGGCCCTGGTCGACCAAAGCCCCCCTTCGACGATTGTTCTCCTCGTTGCATGCCTCCATCCAATTGTCCTCCTCTCTGCTGGCCATCTCCCTCTCTCTACCAACCTCTAGATCGACCCTTGTCAATCATGGTAACCATCCTCTCCCTTATCTCATCTCTATTTGTCTTTAAGAAATTATATCCTATTTTGATGTGTGTATATTGTTGCTTGTTGTTCTTTTTGATCCACTCAACCCTAATTACTTGGATTTTTATTGATCTTGCTGTTCCTCATCATTCCATGCTTGGAATCTTGCTTTGTTCATAATTTTGATCCTTCACGCATACTATTTTTTTGCAAATTCATGTTTTTGATTGACTAAATAAAATCACTGATCGACCAAAAAAATTATGTTTCCAGTACTCCTTTATTCTACTTTTGATCGATTGTCTTTCTTTGTTGATGGATTAAGCAGTCTTTCTGATTGATCAAAACCTTTCTTTTGGTCGACCAAACCTGCATAGTGTCGATACCTTTGTTTTGATCTAATAAAATTATGTTTATTGTGGACTAATCATTTTAGGCTATTGAAGCATCGAAATCGTGATTTGACAATGGCATGTCATTGTTATGCAAAATCGAGGTTCAACTTTTAAAATTTGTAAATCAAAAACCTTAGGAGTAACCAAGTCATCTCAAGGAGGTGTGGCATTACATTCAAAACCCTTAGCTTTTCCTTATCTCTTCTTTTGTGCTTTTATCTTTTTAACATTTTTTTGGTCTTTTGGATAAAATGAAAGTAAAGGCAAACACAAGTGATGATCAAGATTTTTATTGCACACATCCATGTGAGTGCATGTGCAGAGCCTACAGGAACTAATTAAGTACACACTAGAGGGGGTGAATAGTGTAATATCTAAATCGATTGCGAAATTTAAAAACTCATTCACTATTGGCAACACCATCATTTGCCTAACTAGCTTGAATAAGTTGAAATCAAGAGATAAATGCTCCTAAATGATCACTTAAGGATCGTAATTCCACTCTGATGTGTTTTAAGATGACAATAAAACATGGGTAATTATGTTGTTTTAACATCACATAATGAATGCTAAGTAACCAAGGGGTCAACCATGGGTTAATTAGAGGTAAATTGAGGATAAAAGACAAAGAAGCGGGTCTACACTGATAGAAACAGGGTTTCACGCATTTTGAGTACCAAAATAATACACAAAACCCTAATTATCAGCCCTGCTTAAATCAAAGAGGTTCTGGTCAGGATAAAAATCATCTAAGCCTCTTAAAATTCATAGAAAAATATTATAAATGGTTTGGTACCTTTGGTTTGACCATCTGAACCCATTTTGACTAAGAATAGAGTTTCAGATGGGATTTTACCTAGATTTAGGCTTCTATGCAATTTGCATAGTCAAATGTGGTCAAAACTCAAATTCAAGTTCACCATTAGATTTCTTTGGTCCAAATTCAGTTAGAACCAAAATTTGGGCCCAATCAGAGTCCATCTTAACCTAGTTTGCAATTCAATCCCTAAAATCTCTATTTCTCACAATCAAACCCTTAACTTTCAAGTTTCTTGCGATTGGATCCCTAACTTTCTCATCTTCTTTGCATTCTGGTCCCTACAAGCATTAAAGGTGTGAACCCAAACCTAGCAACCTTCAATCAAGGATTCTTCATTGATTCCTCAACCAAACCCCTCCAAATTTCGAGGGATTGTTCTAAAGGAGTTGCCCTGATGAATCGACTCAAAAACCATGAATCAAATCATAGAGCTTAGGCGAGCTTGAGGAAATTGAGGGACTCTTTCCCCTGAGACTGTGACTAATTGAGCTTCTTTCTTCATTTAGAGCTCGCATATGAGCTCTAGAAAAGCTACCCTAAGTCTCAGCGTTCAAATTAGCCAAGTTTAAGTTAGAAATACCCTCTCCTCTCCCACTCCATCCTTTACGACTTTGGCTCTAGTGAGCCTTCTCTGACCACTTCATCAAGCAAGCCAACGGTAAAATTGACCGACTCATCTTCTTTGCCCCTTCTTCGTGACCGAGTCTAGCTAAAGATCGACCGCCTTTGACATCTCCTTCCTCGCCGCACCCTCGTCGTTGACTCCATCTTCGACGTCAGCCAATCAACACCATATCAATTCTCTCGCCCTTTCGTCTAGCTAAGTACCTCCGTATCTTTCTCTTTCTCAATAGTTCATTTCTACCCCCTTAGAACTTAAGAACGACCACCGTACCGCTCTTACCTCCTCCGTCTTCCTCATGTCCGGTATGAGCTCTAGTGTGCTTACGTCGATGTGACACACCATCAAACTCACCACCACCATTCCTAAAACACTCCACACCACCTCACAGTTAAAATCCCTAATCTAATTAGGGTGATTAACCCCTGATTTGGTCGGCCTGACAAACCCATCTGACATCTCTATCATCGAGATCGTCCAGCCGCCCTAGGCCACTAAACATCACGCCGACACTGCCTTTATCTTCCTCACCGCACGGCAAAACCTCTGAGCCACCTAACAATGACGATTAGCCCATTTTTGTGTGTGCAGGTATTCACCAAAGCTCCACCGCCACCTTCGTCTTCTCAGATGACGTTCGCATCTCTCCAGCCTTCAATCGACCTACTACAGCTTGCAATCGATACAGCCTCAGGTCATGAAGCACTCCAGGTCTACAACCGAAGTAGATGGCAGCAGCTATTGTTTCAATTTCCCATGTCATTCAACTATTGCTCGAAGGAAGCCACAAAGAGAAGAGCCTTTCACTTAGTCCTACCTAATGTGGGACAAAAGTGAAACAACTGGATAAATTGAATCACTGTAGAAGGCTCTTTGCCTCAAAGAGAAGAGTATGGGGTGAGGTCCTCCTTGCCTGCCATGCGCTCAACGCTCACCCACGTCCTTGCGATATCAGCCGTCTGAGCTCAACATCGGATGGCTTAAAGTCATGCTCGCCCACTTCAGCTACGCCGTCTGTGTGTGCGATCGGGTATGAGGCAGTGTGTTTGATTGTGCGTGCACCCGATTGGGCGATTTGGGCCATCTGCAGTCGATCGCATGGTTGAGATTAAATGCACGTGTGCCGCAGATCTCGAGTCGAACTCGCACCCTGCGCTTGCGCAAGGGTGCTCGACCACTGCGCTAGCACTACTTCTTCGTTGTGTTAACGTTTTAACGTGTGCGCTCGTAGCCGTTGGATCAAGATCCAACGGCGAGATCTCACCTCACCTGTGCCTTCAGAGGATGAGAAGCGATGCTATGGCTGATTTGGGAGGCTTTGATGGTGCCACGTGGTGCTATCATAGATGTCCATCTTCTGTGACATGTAGATGGTGCCACGGATGTCAGATTGAGCCGATTTTCACGCCGTTAGGCTGCGATCATCGATCTGAACACATTCGTGTGGTTGGATTTGTCGTCTGAAGTGTAGTTTTGTACCATCTTGGCCCTTGATCTCTAGGCTTCCTCGGACTATATCTGGCGCTACAGATGTCCGATTAGGGCGATCTTGGAGTTGTTGAAATCTTGTCGTCGCCCTGATCAGATCCGTATGGTTGGATCTTCCGTTCAAATCCTTGATTAAAAATCAACCTGTCCCTGGCCATAAAAGGAGGCAATTGCTATACAATTTATACAATTTGACCTAAATGCATTATTATACATGTTATGCAATATTAACAATGCATGATGCTAGTATGACATTAAGAACATGCATTAATAGACATTTTTGGCTATTTAGATGTATGCACATTACACTCCCATGCCTATCTTTTACTAGTCCCTAGTAAAAACTACATGCTATTTATAAAAGAATTAGGATTGGATTACTCGGGCAAAAGTCATTTTCAACATTAAGAAATTTTTACTTAGGACCTAAACTTTCAAAGGCACATCAGTGCTCGAGTATCTGCCAAAATGTAGACTGCCTCAACCCTCGCCTTATTCAAAGAAGGATCTCTTTTTCTCCTTTTTCTTCTTTTCTAATTTTTTTGGATTTTTGAATTTAGGGTTACAGAGTGACTTTCTATGGCCACTCAACCCACCCAAGACTTGATGAGAACCCTAAGTTCTAAGCATTTTTGTGAATGTGATAAACTCGCTGATCGACAATGAGAATAGACTTCGAGTTTCTACGCCCCTAAGTGACCTTAAAAAGAATTCTACCTAAAGGTGTATCTATATGACTGGTAGCTTTCTCCTTACTTTTATTTTTATGGGGTCAACACAAGGGTGCATCCAGTGTATATTTCCCCAGCTTATTCTACTTCTCCGCTTCTTCCTAAGTGTTCTAGGAATTAGACATTCATTTCTTAAGCTGTGTTCTGGACAACCTACCAATGGGCTGTTACCCAGGATAACTTGCCAGCCATACTCGTGCGGTGAAGTGTGGCTTATTATTTTTTTTCTTTTTTCCTTTCCTTTTTCTTTTCTTCTTTTCCTTTTTGGACTTTCTTTTTCTTTTTTTAAGTACGTGGCTTCCCTAGTCTAAGATTTACCTAAAGGCAGCAGGAAAAGAATGGTCTAGTGGCTGGGCTCTAGACAACCTACCTATGGGCTATTACCCATGATAACTTGCCAGCTATACCACCCTAGAAGGTTCATTAGCTACCCAATTTTTGTTAAAGCTGTCGAACCTTGAGTCAGTGAGAATAGTGTATAGATGCTTAGACTTAAAGTTCCCACAAATCAGAGGGTGGGTTCATAAGTCGTGTACTTATCACCCAAACTTATTTAATAAAATTGAAATGGAATTCAAGATGGCGAGAACTTGATAAACAAATCCACATTTTAGTGGATACCTGGGCTGATTAAGCCCAAAGACCTAAAGGGTCTTAGTGTTCAGATCCTACTATAATGTTTCCTAAGATTGAAAAGTCCTAATGCCCAAGTATTCTTTCCTAATCCAATTATATATATATATATAGAAGAAAATAAGTAGAATTTACAAGAGTTCCATAGAGTTGACAAAATGATTCAGAAATGAATCCACCCCCCCATGCCTAGCTGATGCAATGTCCTCATTGAGAATAAAAGACATGAAAGGAAGGGTAGAATGTAGAAGATATCACCTGAATGTGATGCTTGGGTCATCTCTGAGTCAGACTGTACAACTGCTGAGTTTAATGCCATCAGCTAGGTGAGGTCTAGCTAAGGAAATCGCAACATGATGAGAGTAACCGTGTCTGAGACGGGTTCTGGAACAATGCAATCAATAAAATGCTTCAGACATTGACCGTTAACTTTAAATGAATTACCCATCTTTGGGTCAAAAATCTGAACAGCCCCATTTTGAAATATCTGATTGAAGATGAATGGGCCATTCCATTTTAACCTAGGTTTGCTGGGAAAGAACTTAAGTTGAGAATCAAAGAGCCAAACCTTCTGGTTTGGCTCAAAGCTCTTGCAGGATATCAATTGGTCATGAAGAGCTTTGGTCCGAGCCTTGTAGATCTTGGCATTCTCGTATGCATCATTTCTAAGCTCCTCCAACTCAGTTAGTTAGAGTTTCTTGGTCTTTCCGGGTAAACTCAAATCCAAATTACACTGCTTGATTGCCCAGAATTCCCTATGTTCAATTTCTAAAGGTAAATGGCATGCCTTTTTATACACCAGATGAAATGGTGACATGCAGATAGGTGTTTTGTATGCTGTACAGTGGGCCCAAAGAGCGTCCTCAAGCTTTTGAGTCCAGTCTTTACGATCAAGCCTAACCATTTTCTGAAGAATATTCTTGATCTCCTAATTGGTGATCTCAGCCCGTCCATTCGTCTGGGGATGGTAAGGTGTAGAAATTTTGTGATTTAGCTTGTATTTGCAAGTAAATTATGAAATTACGCATTAGTGAAGTGAGAACAACTATCGCTGATGATAGCCCTCGGAATCCTGAACCGACTGAAGATGTTCTTCTTGATGAAATTGATGACCACCTTGTGGTCATCGGTTCAGGTGGGAATGGCCTCGATCCACTTGGACACATAATCAACAGCGATGAGAATGTATTGGTGTCCAAATGAAGGGAGGAAGGGTCCCACAAAATGGATTCCCTAAACGTTGAAGATTTTGACGAGAGGAATCGGGTTTAGAGGCATCATGTCCCTCTTGGTTATGCTCCCAAGTGCCTGGCATCGGGAACACGACCTCAAGAATTCTTGGGCATCCTTGAATAAAGATGGCCAATAAAATCCAGTTTGCAAAATCTTTGCAACTATCCTTTTCCCGGAGAAATGTCCACCACACGTAGATGCATGGTAGAACTCGAGTATACTTTTGAATTCATTCTTTGGAACACATCGGCGAATAATTTGATCAGAGGTGATGCGGTACAGTTTAGGGTCCTCCCAGAAGTAATATTTGGCCTTAAATTTGAGTTTATCTCATTGTTGCTTGGTCTAATCCTAAGGGATTTGACCAACGGCCAAATAATTTACAATGTTAGCAAACCACATGATTTGGACACCTGATACTACAACGATGGTCTTGTCTAGAAAAGTATCAGCAATCGGAATATTCGAATGAGAATAATCACTCAGAAGTCTCGAAAGATGATCCACCACCACATTCTGTGCCCTAGATTTATCTTTGATTTCAAGATCAAATTCTTGAAGCAGAAGAATCCATCGAATAAGCCGGGGTTTGGCATCCTTTTTGGCCAAGAGATGTATCAAGGTCGAGTGGTTGGTATATATTATGACATGAGACCCTAAGAGATAAGCTCTGCATTTCTCCAAAGCAAATACTACAGCTAGGAATTCCTTTTCAGTAATAGTGTAATTCCTCTAGGCCATGTTCAAAGTTTTACTAGCATAGTAGATGACAGAGGGCTTCCTGTCAATCTTCTGACCCAAAATAGCCCCGACCACGTAATCAGAAGTGTCGGTCATGATCTCAAATGGGGCTATCCAAACCGGTGGTTGGAACACCGAAGTATAAGTGACTGTCATTTTAAGAAAATCAAATGTCTTACGACATGATTTGTTGTAATCAAACAGCGTATCTTTGGCGAGAAGATTGCTTGAGGGCGAGCAACCTTAGAAAAGTCCTTGATGAACCTCCTATAGAATCCCACATGACCAAGAAATGATCGAATTTGTTTGATAGATGTGGAAGGAGGAAGTTTAGAGATAGCATCAACCTTAGCTTTGTCAACTTTGATTCCTCATTCAGAGATTACATGACCCAAGACGATACCTTCTTGTGTCATGAAATGACTCTTTTCCAAGCTAAGGACCAGTCTTGTTTTGATGCATCTTTTAAGAATCATTTCAAGATTAATCTGGCAAGAATCAAACAATTCTCCGAAAATAGAGAAATCGTCCATGAAGACTTCCATAAACTCTCCAACCATGTAAAAGAATATGGCTAGCATACACCTTCGAAAAGTGCGGGTGGATTGCATAAGCCAAATGGCATCCTACAGAAAGCAAAGGTTCCATAAAGATAGGTAAAAGTCATTTTTTCCTAATCCTTGAGATGGATAGGGACTTGATTATATCTCGAGTAACCGTCAAGGAAACAGAAGTACTTCTGTCCGGCTAGTCTTTCCAGGATTTGATCGATAAAGGGCAAAGGGAAATGATCCTTTTTCGTGGCTGTGTTTAGCTTCCTGTAATTGATACAAACCGTCCAAGAGGAAGCTGAATGAGTTGTGATAGATTCTCTTTTCTCGTTAGTCACAACGGTAATCCTGACTTTCTTGGGAACAATTTGCACGGGACTTACCTAAGTACTATCAGAGATCGGATAAATGATTCCTACATCGAGCCACTTGATAATTTCCTTCTTGATCACTTCTTATATATTAGGGTTTAATCTCCTTTGCATTTGGTGAGAAGGGCAGGATCCATTTTCTAATAATATTCTATGATTGCAGTAAGATGGCTCGATCCCCCTAAGGTCATGAATGGTACAACCAATTGCCTCCATATGTTCCTTTAAGACCTTGATCAATTTATTCTTCTGCTCCGTAGTTAATCTAACACTGATAATCACAGGGAGTGTCTTTTGATGTCCCAAAAACTGATATTTCATATTCTTAGGCAATGGTTTCAGTTTGAGCTGGGGCAGGTTTTGGATTGAGGGTAAAGATGATGTTGAAGAAGATTCATCAAGTGGAAGAGGTTGAAAGTGAATAAAATCAATAACGTCTTCAGAATGTGGTGGGTTTGCCATAGAGAGTTGCAGGTCAGATCCATCACAACAGGAGGAACTTTCGATTGTAGAAACTGCCATACATGTTTCATTATTCAAATTGTCTTCCTTAAGTTCCTCTATAAATCCACAATCCTCAAATTTGTTAATCACGTTAAAAATATCCAATTTCAATTTCTGATCCCCAAAGGCGATTTCCATGCTATCGCTCTCACAATTGATATTGGCCTTAGCGGTAGCCAGGAATGGATGCCCCAGAATGATGGGCGTGTTCGTTACATTTTCTGGTACATCCTTGTCAAGGTGATGAGAGCTTCATCATGAACCCTAACTAGCACAATTTAATCGAAATAAGTGTGAAGAAGCTCCTACAAAACCTAAAGAGAAGCTTAACTCAGAGAATTCTGAATTAAAGAATAAGACAAATTATAAGGGGGTAAAATTATAATTTTACCAATGCAGTACGCAAACAGGGTAATTAATGGTCTAAACACAGGTCAAATAAGCTTAATAAGGAGTGAAGTGGGATGATCTGATCTAAAAAGGGTTATAGCAACTTCTAGGAATTAAATGACATTCTGTAACCCTAAAATAAATCGACTTTAATTCACGAGGTTCAAGGTAGGATAAAAATCAACTAAACCCTCTAAAATTATGGAAAAATATTCCCTAGGATTTAGAACCTTCAATTTGGCCTTTGCAACCTATTTTGACCTAAAATGAGAATCATGCCCAATTTATGAACTAATTTGGGATTTTGCGCAAATTGATCGGTCAAACATGGTCAAACCTAAAATAAAATTTCACCATTAAAATCCTTAGGTTCAAATTAGGCTGGTATAAAAATTTGGGCTTAAGAAAAGACCACCTTGATCGACTTTATAAATTGGTCCTCTTTAATTACTTTTTGACACTTATCTTTTGAAACCCTTACACATTACCCCCTATCTTTCTCGTTGTTCTTTGCAGAACGATACTCCCTGCCATTCTACCCAATGCCATACCTTCGACGACCTTGCGTGGTGGATGGCGCCGCGCAGGGCATGGCGCCCGTTCTCAGGAACGTACAGGAGGTTCCTTGCGTCGTCCTTTATCGCAGGGACCCTCCCCTGTGTCCTGCAATCGCCGATGCCTCTCGTGCGAATGCACGAAAGGCATGGGTCACCTTCTTCGACCATCTCCGGCGTGCTCTGCACGTCGTTCCCTCGGGCCGCTCTCCTTGCCAGCGCCTTTATAAGGAGCGGCAGGGGCTACCATCCAAGGCAAGCTACTTCTGGCGGAGAAAAACCCTCTATTCCATCTCCCCTCTCTCCTGTCAGAGTGCCCTAGCTTTCGGCGAACTCTCCTCCTCCTCCTTGTTGCTTTGCTGCCATACCTGCAGTAGAGCCCACTCTGCCTCTTCGACCCACGCCAGGCCGCACCAGCTAGCATCCTCAAATTTCCTCCTTGTCACCGATAACCCCCCTAGGCACCTTCGTCCCCAGCGCCGGCAGGTACGCATCGAGCGCCACCTCCCTCCCTCTTCGTCAATTAGGTAGGTAGAAACCTTCCTTTCTCTCTCACTCTTATTTCCCCCTTCTTAATTTACCATTTTAACCCACCGACTGCCACTGTCCATCACCACCTTCTCCATCTCCGGCCACTCTCCGGCGAGGCGTTCTCGCCACTCCACGCCTCCATCCGCCTCGCCAGCTACCCATTAAGCTCCGCGACATCTCACTGACACCGAATCCGCCCTCCATTCACTTCTTAGCACCTCCAGACCATCCCCCGAACACACCGACTCCCACGCACACAGTGTGCCCTAGACGCACGTAGTGTGCCCTAGGCGCACGGCCACAGGCACCCTCGCATCTTGTCGACCCCCGCACCACCTTCGCAATCTTCTGGCGAAGCTCCCTGTGTTGTCTGATGTGGCCGTGAGGCTGTCTTTGAGATTTCAGGTCTCGGCCTCCTCGCCGCCATTGACAGCAGGTTGAAGCTGCTTCGCAGGCAGCTCCAGACTTCTTCAACCCCAGGCGCTGGCCCCAGGCAGCGCGAGGCACTTCCGCAGAGACGCCCAGGTTCTCAATTGGGGTCGCGAGCCTTCGCTGCTGCACCAATTGTACGAAGCCTTCTCCCGCGGGCGCTCGAGCTTGGAGTCCCACCTCGTAAGTGTGTGTCCTCACGCACCACTTAAATTGTTTTTGTGATATGAGCCGATTGCCTCTGATACACATGGGGTGAGGTCCCTCACCTATCACCTCCCTCATCCGTGAGCTCACCACACGGATCAGGCGCGATCCGACCCGATTACCCGACTTTGGGAGAGCTTTCCAAAGAGAGATCCAGAGAGAGAGACGCGGGGAAGTGGTAGGGGTAGGTTTTGCGCTGATGCTTGCGTGTGTGCACAGGATAGAAGGAAGAAGGAAGAAGCAGGCGAAGGAAGAAGAAAGGAAGGAAAGGAGCTGAAGGAAAAGAAGAGGAGCCTCACTGTAGCAGCCACGCAGTTAAGCCGTCTGAGCGCTGAATCAGACGTCGGGGGGTTAGCAGCTAGAGCAGAGGGAAACCACAGAAGGAGAGAAGAAAATCAGAGAAGAAGAAAGGAGAGAAGAAAATCAGAGAGGAAGAAAGGAGAAAGACCTAGCAGCTGAAGAAGAAAAGAGAAGGTAGAAGCCTCTATAGCTGCAAGGAAGAAGAAGACTCAAAAGAAAAAAAAAAAAAGAAAATCAGAGATAAGAAAAGAGAAAGAGGAACCACAGAAGCAGAGAAGAAGAAAAGAAGAAAGAAGAAGACAGAAGAGAGTCGGCTGAAGAAAGAGAAGAATCCAATCACCCTTTCTTTCTCTCTCTCTCTCTCTTAATTTTCGTAAAATCGTATATTGTGAATTTATAGGTTTCTAGAATTATAGTTTGCTCGCTGAGTTCGACCTTAGGAAACTCTACATTCCGAGTAATAAATTGTATTAGACTGGTAATCATTTTGTTATATACCACAACGACTATAATAACTATACAGACGAATAGAGTACCAGTTTTTGGCTCCGTTGTCGGGGAGCAACAGCTATTCTAGAAGCTATTGATTCACAATTTCTGATCTACTATTGGCTTAATCTCTTCTCTTTTGTTGTGCAGGCACAGGAAATCAGGAAGGAACAAGCGGCCGCACAACAACCACACCAAGGAACAGGTAATTTTCTACCCTCTCTCTTTTAAGCCCCTAAAATTCTAAAGAGGAAGAAAAAAGAAAAACAATCTATAAATTACCTATCTTTCGTACATAGTAAATCACAAGAGTTGCCTATTTTTTCAAATTCAATACATTATATCTATACATCCACTAAAGGTAATTAGGGCTAAAATCTTCTTGCTTGAGCCCTAATTACCTAATCTTGAGGCAACTAACTGGACCAATTAGAGCCAACCTAATACTCAAAAGCTAAGGTTTTAGAGACACACTTTCTAAGCAATAATTGAGAATTCCCAAAAGAAGTGTGCCCAAGCCATTGCTTGAAAACATCTATTAAGAGAAACCCTAAGAAATTTGGCTTTTAAAAATACTTGAACCCTAAAAGACAAAGACTTAATAAGCTCTCAAAGGAACTAGTAGGTGAAGTTGACCCCTTGGGTCAACCAACCTTAAACTTAGGTCACTCTTTGCACTCAAAAGAAAAAAGTTCAGGTGAAAACCTAAGCACCTTGATCCTAACTAAAAGTGGTAGACTTAAGAGGTCAAGGTCCCCATTCTGGTCTACCTGGAATCTCAGTGACAAGAGAGGTCAGGTGGGGGAAACCCTGTAACCCGTGGGGGTGCTCTACCGTGTAGGGGTCTTCGCGGGACTCACCCTCTCTGGCTACCCAGGTAATTCTCAGGTGGACGATCTTTTGATCAAGGGGTTCATCTACCCCGAACCTCTATAGTCACCCAACATTTTGGGTGTCTTGATTGGGTCCAGCACCTGCTAAACTCATCCTCTCCATCAGTGTATGTTTGGTAGGAGGTCCTTGAAACCTCCTTTAGAAATTCACTCTCCTTGAGGCCGAGCCTCGGTGCCTTTGTTTGTGCAACCAACACTTCACATAGACCTCTCCTCTGATTTCGAATCCAACTCACCTTCTTCTTCCGCAATGGCTCAGCTAGTTGAGGAAGAGAACAATCTGGAGCACCAGCTCCAGCGACTCAATGACCTCTTCCAAAACTTCATGCACCCACCGCAGCGTCCCATGATGCGGGATCACTATAATCCTGCTGCGGTGGCTATTGAGCCTCGAGTTAGAATCCCGACTGGAGGATCTGATTCTAAGCTAAAGCCCAACATGATTCATGCCATACCTAAATTCCATGGGCTTAATTCTGAAGACCCCTTCCAGCACATTAAACAGCTAAAGCATCTGGCCTAGATTTTCGGGTCAGATGCACAAAATCGGGATATTCTCCTCATGAAGATGTTCTCCTTTTCCCTTATGGACAAGGCTGCCCATTGGTACCAAACATAGACCCGGCCGATCAACAATTGGGAGGAACTTCAGTCCGAGTTCTTAAAGAAGTTCTTCCCCGTTGGTCAGACCAGTGCCTTGCGCCATCAAATTACCCACTTCACGCATCAAACGGGAGAACCTCTCCATGAGGCATGGGATCGCTTTCAGGATCTCATGAGGAAGTGCCCCCATCACGGTGTTCCTAAATGGGAACAAGTCCAGTCTTTTTACTAGGGACTCCGTGAGGATATTAGGCTTTTCGTCAATGCAACTTGCAGAAGGAATATCATGGGTCAGCATGAGGACACCGTGTGAGAGATTCTTGAAATATGTGCGAGAACTCCATCAATCATGACTCCATGGGGTTATTCGACAGGACGAATACACGCGCATTGACGAACCTTAGGGGAGCACACGAGATGCAAGGCCTGTCCGCATTAGTCGACATGGAATTGATGGCCAGTCGATTGGACAAGGTCTCTATTATCGAGAAGAAGGTGGATAAGCTGACTCAGCACTTGCAGCGAGCCACCTCTGCGCATAATCCCTTTGCACAGCCTCCTTCCACACGGGAGACTGTGCAAAACATTCTCCACCGACCTTCTCCTGGGATGGAACCATATCCACCCCCATCTGATTCTCGGATCGGAGGAGCCTCTGACCCTTTCTATACTAGCCAGGGGAATTCCACTCCCCCATTCTCTAACTCTTCAGAGGCTCCTCAGACCTGCGAGGACCTCAACGCCATCCAGAATGACCCATTTTCCAATACATCCAATCCTGGATGGTGAAACCATCCCAACTTCCAGTGGGCGAGAAATTCCCAAACTCAAAGACCACCCTTTCAGCCCCATCCACAACCACCTCGTCCTTACCAGCTGCCTCTGCCTTGGCCCAACCCTACTTATCCATCAGAGCCAAACCAAGACCAAATGTCCCTCATCCTTCAGACTCTGGCTGACATTCAGAGAACGAATGCGGCTATCCAGAAGCAACACAAGGAGAAATCACAGAGGTTCGATACCAACTGGCCCAGTTGGCAAATTCTCGCCAACCGGGCACACTTCCTTCGCAACCTCTTCCTAACCCTAATAACGTGCCGACCCAGTGGCGCATTATGAACCCAAACCTGGGCCAAGCACACATGGTTTATCAGGCCCCCTCTGTTCCTTCACCTGACGGGATGGTGGCCTCAACTTCTTATGCAAGTTATCAGCAGCAACCCATCCTATCGAACCCTAACCAGAACCAGGCAGGACTGAATTCTGTGACCACCCACAGTGGTAAGGAGACCCAAGATCCACCTTATCTAGACCACTCCAAGCCTGGTAGTGACCCAAAACCTAGGACAGTGATCCACGACGTTCCTATCCCTGTCCCCGATCAAAGACTTGGACCTATCATAGAAGAACCAACCAAGGTTCCATTTCCCGAGACCTTGACCAAGGGAAAGAAGACAACCAAATCCGTGGCTCTTGAGGAGGACTTGGTCAAGCTCTTTGAGCAGGTCCAAATAAACATCCCCTTGATGGATGCAATTCGTCACGTACCAGCTTACGCACGATTCTTGAAGAATGTATGTACACCTCAGCATAAGCTGCGAACCAAGAGTGGGAGTCCAATTGTACTGTCAGAGCAAGCCAGCTCTGTAATCCTAAGTAGACTCCCACCCAAGGAAAAAGGCCTAGGTACTCCCCTGATTTCATGCAAAATAGGTGAAACCCAGTTCGATAGAGCATTGCTAGACTTGGGTGTTTCCATAAATTTGATACCCACATCCTTAATCACCTAGAAGAATCTGAGCTAAAATCGACTGAGGTGATGCTACAGTTAGTAGATCGATCTATAAAGTCACCTAAAGGGATTCTTGAGGATGTTATTGTAAGAGTGCGGGATTTCTATTTCCCTGTAGACTTCATAGTCTTAGACATGGACGCACCTGAAAACCCTAGGGATACACCGATCATTCTAGGGAGACCTTTCCTAGCCACTGCTAGGGCCAACATTAGTTGTGAGGAGGGCCAAATAGAACTGAAATTTGGGAATCAAACCCTCAACATTGATATCTTTAAGGCCCAATAAGGAATCAATTGCAGTCTCATTGAACAAATCTATGATATTAGAGCTTTGGTTGGTGAAACACAATTTGAGAATAACCTGATTATGCCTCATCAACCACAAAAAGATCTTGAACCGCAATTAGAGGAGTCAGACCCTGATTCAGACAAACCCATAACTCCTATCCTTGAACCTCACACTTACCTTGAACCACCCACTACTGCTGATAACCCCATTCTTGAACTAAAACCCCTTCTCGATCATTTGAAATAAATCCTTTTGGGTTCTAATCAGACTTTTCCTGTGATTACAAATTCTAAGCTCACTCCTGATCAGGAATCCCGTCTGATTACTATTCTCTAGCAACATCACAGAGCCATTGGTTGGACTCTCGATGACTTGACTAGAATAAGTTCCTCTTATTGCACACACCGTATCTATTCTGAAGAGGGTGCACGACCTTCCCGTGAGATGCAGAGATGTTTGAATCCCAATCTGTAGGAGGTCGTGAAAAAGATCATTAAGTGGTTAGATGCAGGGATCATCTACCCGATCTCCGACAGTCGATGGGTGAGCCCAATTCAGGTTGTGCCTAAAAAGGCAGGGCTCACCACCATCACAACTAAAACCAGAGAAATCATACCTACCCGAATAGCCAACTCGTGGAGAGTCTGCATAGATTACCGAAGACTCAATTCCTCCACGAAGAAAGATCATTTCCCACTACCTTTCATTGATCAGATTCTCGAGAAATTAGCGGGAAATCGATTCTTCTGCTTTCTTGACGGGTACTCTGGTTATAACCAAGTGGCTATTCATCCTGAGGACCAAGAGAAGACCACGTTCACCTACCCCTTCGGGACATATGCATTCTGAAGGATGCCTTTCGATCTCTGCAATGCACCCGCGACTTTTCAGCGGTGCATGCTTGCCATATTCTCTGATATGGTAGGTGATTATTTGGAAGTCTTCATGGATGACTTCTCAGTTTTTGGGGCATCATTTGATGATTGCCTCCAGCACTTTGTTCATATACTCAGGAGTTGCATCGATGTTAATTTGGTTCTTTCCTGGGAAAAGAGCCACTTTATGATGCCTGAGGGGATCGTCCTAGGACATCTAATTTCTGAGAAAGGCATCCAAGTAGATCGAGCCAAGGTTGATCTAATTTCTTGGCTTCCTATGCCTTGCTCGATCAGGGACATCCATTCTTTTCTAGGGCACATTGATTTTTACTGCCGTTTCATTCCTGATTTTTCGAAAATCGCGTGTCCCCTGACTACTCTTCTTTCTAAGGATGTACCCTTTGAGATCTCCAAGGAATGCACTCAGGCCTTTGAGAACCTCCATGATCGAGTCACCTAGGCTCCGATCCTACAATCCCCTGATTGGTCTCAACCATTTGAGATCATGTGCGATGCATCAGATTTCGCTGTAGGAGCGGTTCTGGGGCAGAAAGTTAACGGGAAACCCGTGGTCATCTACTACGCTAGCAAGACACTTAACGAGGCTCAACGTAACTATACAGTTACGGAGAAAGAGCTGCTAGCCATAGTATTTTCCCTTGAAAAATTTTGATCTTATCTCCTGGGTTCCCACGTCATCATCTACTCGGATCATACAGCTGTGAGGCATCTCCTTGCCACGAAGGATGCGAAGCCTCAACTAATCTGATGAATCTTGCTGTTGCAAGAATTCGACCTGGAGATTCACGACAAGGCGGGAAGACAAAACGTGGTAGCTGACCATTTGTCTCGCCTTCCTTCTGAGATCATCAACCATTCTGCACCCATCACGGAGCATTTTCCTGATGAGCACCTACTGACTATTGTTACTAGGCTTCCATGGTTTGCTAATATAGTAAACTACTTGGCATCTCATCAGATTCTGTTTGATTGGCCGAAGGCTAAGAAAGACAAATTGCGCTCTGATGCCAAGTACTACATCTGGGAAGACCCGTATCTCTTCCGCATAGGTGCTGACCAAATCATCCGACGATGTGTCCTGGAGGGTGAAATCAATGATATTCTCTCCTTCTGCCATGACCAGGCATGCGGTGGCCACTTCTCTAGGCACAAAATCGCATCAAAAATCCTCTAGTGTGGCTTTTATTGGCCCACTTTATTCATGGACGCATACAATCACTGCAAGGCATGCAGTCATTGCCAAACATTGGGTAACATGAGCCATCGTGACATGATGCCTTTGCAGCCGATTCTCGTATGCGAAATCTTCGATATTTGGAGGATTGATTTTATGGACCCCTTTCCTGTTTAGACGGTTTCGAGTACATTCTGCTGGTTGTGGACTACGTGTCCAAATGGATCGAAGACATACCGACCCGAACCTGTGATCATAAAATCATTATCAAATTCATTCATCACAATTTCTTCTCATGGTTCGAGATTCCTCGTGCAATCATCTCTGACGTGGGGACCCATTTTACGAATGCTTAGTTTAGGTCATTGATGACCAAATACGGGGTGTCTCACCAAATCTCTACTCCTTACCACCCCAGACTAATCGTCCAGCTGAGCTATCAAATCGGGAGATCAAGAAAATCCTGCAGGTCACTGTTCGGCTTGACAGGAAGGACTGGTCGTCCCGACTTCCGAAAGCTTTGTGGGCTTATAGGACCACCCACAAAACCCAACTAGGCATGTCTCCTTTTAGACTGGTGTACGGGAAGGCATGTCACCTTCCCGTCGAAGTGGAGCACAAAGCCTATTGGGCAGTACGGAGCTGTAATTTAAATTTTTCTAAGGCTGGAACCCACAGAAAGCTTCAGATAAGCGAGATCGATGAATTACACCTTGATGCGTATGAGAACTCGCGAATCTACAAAGAGCGGGTTAAAGCCTTCCATGACAAGCACATATCTAGAAAGATCTTTCATCCTGGTCAGAAGGTCCTACTCTTTGATGCCCGACTCAAACTCTTCCCTGGGAAACTACGATCCAAGTGGGTTGGACCATACCTTGTCCGACGGTTTTTGGAAATGGAGCCGTCAAAATCAGTCTGCTTAGCCATGATTCTGAACCTTTCATTGTGAACGGTCAGAGACTCAAACCATTCATTGATGTAACCTCTACAGATTTGGCTGAGTCATCATTTATCCTCCATTTTCCCTGAGCATATTGCGCCCAGCCGATGGCGTAAAACTCAGTGCTCAACGGGAGGCAGCCCGTCATTCTTTTTAAAAACCCAAAACCTTTTCTGACACCTCTTCGCACTTAAGGTTAACCCTTCAGGACAGCCGACTCCACCTCAGGTGCTTGCATCTGAGATTAGAAATCGTCCGCAACAGTCACCTTGACCCATTTACTCACCAAAACATCTGTCCTAATGTATGAACCGAGTTAAATAAAAAACCCTCCTAAGTTACAATGAGGACATTGCAAATCTTAGGCATGGGGGGGGCATGAAAGTGCACAACTCACAAGAAAAGGTTTAAAAAAAAAAATCACATATGCCAAAAACACCATAAAAATTAAAAAAAAATTTCAAAAATATAATAAAATGAGAGGAGGAAAGAAATTTTGTGAACCCTACATAGGAGGAGGAGAAAAAGAACAAAATGATAAAAAGGAGCACAAAATGAAAGAAAAAAAAAGATAGTCATTGGTAAGAAATTAAGGAATTAACTTAAGTTCTAGACCTCATTCAGGAAAAGATATGGAAAGTGCACAGTGAGATTAGTAAGAACGCAAACCTTAGGCTTTCTTGGATAGACTCTTAGTACCTATTAAGATCTAGATATTCCTCAAGAGGTTGAGGAAAATGAAAAGCTTAAGCATTAGGTCCAAGGCTTAGGGAGTATTTGACCTCGGCAACTAACTTTTAGTTTAAGGGACTCAGTAACCTAAGCACCCAAATTTCACACGCAGCCTGATTCAGTAAGCATAAAAATCAAAATCTCGAAGAAGCGTTGCAAAAATTCTGAAAATGACACCTAGACTAGGAGCGGCCGATCAACACAAGTTGATTTGGACGAGTTCCCAGCGCAGAGAGGTGGGAAATTCCACTCAAAGATGCATAACAAAATATCATCTCCTCGGTGCTTGTCTCTTAGGATATTTACATATCCTACTGGGGGCATGTAAGCACTCTGCTGGTTCAGATTCCATGGATGGCATTATCATGAAGTGTCAATTGCCAGGGTTTGAATTCACCCACGGAACACCATGGACGGGATTATCTCAAAATCTCAAAAGCCACGATTTTGGGGTTACCATGGGTGATTCTATCTCGAAGCATCGACTGCCAGGAACCCTTGAGGATTGATGATGGTGACAAGGAATCTGATACAGACTGTGTTGAGAAGCCAATCCTAAGCTAGAATTAAAAGGAAAAAGAGAGAGAAAACTCTCCAAACATATAAAACTTCTACCTCTCTTTCTTACAAAATGCACTGAGAACTGAACCAGGGCTAAAATTATCCTAAGCACGGGTGCTTTAACCACAAAGTCCAATAAGCCTTAGGTTAGCTCCTGTAGGCCTTAAAAACCTTTGCTAAAGACTGAGGTGAGTTTAGACAGATCTAGATCGTGGTTGGTACTAGAGTACCTTTTAGGCCTATGGTTGGCATTTTGACCTAATCAAGGTTACAAAAGAAAAAGCACTTATCTAAACTCATTAAGAACTTCATGGTCTAGAACAAGGGTTGAAACCTTAAAATTTTGCTAAGGGACTAGCAAAAGCTAGGCATGGGGGTATGATGAGAGCCTCATCATGAATCCTAACTAGCACAATTTAATCTAAATAAGTGTGAAGAAGCTCCTACAAACCCTAAAGAGAAGCTTAACTCAGAGAATTCTGAATTAAAGAATAAGAAAAATCATAAGGGGTAAAACTACAATTGTACCAATGCAGTACGCAAACAGGGTAATTAAGGGTCTAGACACAGGTCAAATAAGCTTAATAAGGAGGGAAGTTGGATGATCTGATCTGAAAAGGGTTATAGCAGCTTCTAGGAATTAAATGACATTCTGTAACCCTAAAATAAACCCACTTTAATTCATGAGGTTCAAGGCAGGATAAAAATCAACTAAATCCTCTAAAATTCATGGAAAAATATTCCTTAGGATTTAGAACCTTCAATTTGGCCTTTGCAACCTATTTTGACCTAAAATGAGAACCATGCCCAATTTATGACCTATTTGGGTTTTTGCGCAAATTGATGGGTCAAACATGGTCAAACCTAAAATAAAATTTCACCATTAAAATCCTTAGGTTCAAATTAGGCTGGTATAAAGATTTGGGTATAAGAAAAGACCACCTTGACTGACTTTACGAATTGGTCCTCTTGAATTAATTTTTAACCCTTATCTTTTGAAACCCTTACACATTGCCTACTATCTTTCTCCATGTTCTTTGCAGAACGGTCCTCCTTGCCATTTTGGCCGGCACCATACCTCCGGCTACCTTGCACAGGGCATGGCGCTCGTTCTCAGGAACGAACGGGAGGTTCCCTGCGTCGTCCTCTATCGCAGGGACCCTCCCCTGTGTCCTGCAACCACCCATGCCTCTCGTGCGAACGCACGAAAGCCATGGGTCTCCTTCTCCAGCCATCTCCGACGTGCTCTACACGTTCCCTCGCTCTGCTCTCCTCGCTAGCGCCTTTATAAGGAGTGGCAGGGGCTACCGTCCAAGGCATGCTACTTCTGGCGGAGAAAAACCCTCTATTTTGTCTCCCCTCTCTCCGGTCAGAGTGCCCTAGCTTCCGGTGAACTCTCCTCCTCCTCCTCGTTGCTCTGCTGCCATACCTGCAACAGAGCCCACTCTGCCTCTTCGACCCACGCCAGGCCCCACCAGTAGGTGTCCTCAGATCTCCTCATCGCTGATAACCCCCTCCTGGGCACCTTCGTCCCCAGCGCCAGTAGGTACGCGCTGAGCGCCACCTCCCTCCCTCTTCGTCAATTAGGTAGGTAGAAACCTTCCCTTCTCTCTCCCTGTTATTTCCCCCTTCTTAATTTACCATTTTAACCCACCGACCGCCACTATCCATCACCACCTTCTCCATCTCCGACCGCTCTCCAGCGAGGCGTTCTCGCCACTCCACGCCTCCATCCGCCTCGCCAGCTACCCATTATGCTCTGCGACATCTCACTGACACCGAATCTGCCCTCCATTCACTTCCTAGCACCTCCAGACCATTCCCCAAACACACCCACTCCTACGCACGAGTGTGCCCTAGGCACACGGCCATAGGCACACTCGCGTCTCGTAGACCCCTACACCGCCTTCGCTATCTTCTGGAGAAGCTCCCTGTGTTGTCTGACGTGGCTGTGAGGCTGTCTTTGCGATTTTAGGTCTCAGCCTCCTCGCCGCCATTGATAGCAGGTTGGAGCTGCTTCGCAGGCAGCTCTAGACTTCTTCGGCCCCAAGCGCAGGCCCCAGGCAGCGCGGGGAACTTCCGCAGAGATGCCCAGGTTCTCAATTGGGGTCGCGAGCCTTCGCTGCTGCACCACTCGTGCGAAGCCTTCTCCCGCGAGTGCCCGAGCTTGGAGTCCCACCTCATAAGTGTGTGGCCTCACACCCACACTTAAATTGTTTTTGTGATATGAGCCGATTGCCTCTGATACACACGGGGATTAGGTCCCTCACCTATCATCACCCTCATCCGTGAGCTCACCACACGGATCAGGCATGATCCAACCTGACACTCCCCCACACTCCTCGCGCACCACCCACGCCGGTGCGCCTGGACCTAGGCACGTGACCCAACCCGATTACCCAGCTCTGGGAGAGCTTTCCAAAGAGAGATCCAGAGAGCGAAAGATGCGAGGAAGGGTAGGGGTAGGTTTTGCGCTGATGTTTGCATGTGTGCGCAGGATAGAAGGAAGAAGGAAGAAGCAGGCGAAGGAAGAAGAAAGGAAGGAAAGGAGCTGAAGGAAAAGAAGAGGAGTCACACTGTAGCAGCCGCACAGTTAAGCTGTCTGAGCACTGAATCAGATGTCGGAGGGTCAGTAGCCAGAGAAGAGAGGAACCACAGAAGGAGAGAAGAAAATCAGAGAAGAAGAAAGGAGAGAAGAAAATCAGAGAGGAAGAAAGGGGAAAGACTTAGCAGCTGAAGAAGAAAAGAGAAGGTAGAAGCCTCTGCAGCCGCAAGGAAGAAGAAGACTCAAAAAAAAAAAAAAAAAAGAAAATCAAAGATAAGAAAAGAGAAAGAGGAACCACAGAAGCAGAGAAGAAGAAAAGAAGAAAGAAGAAGATAGAAGAGAGTCGGATGAAGAAAGAGAAGAAGCCAATCACCCTTTCTTTCTCTCTCTCTTAATTTTTGTAAAACCTTATATTGTGAACTTATAGGCTTCTAGAATTATAGTTTGATCCCTAAGTTCGACCTCAGGAAACTCTTCATTCCGAGTAATAAATTGTATTAAACTGGTAAACATTTTGTTATATACCACAACGACTATAATAACTATACAGATGAATAGAGTACCACAAGGACAAGGAAATCTACAAGAAAATAGAAATCCTTAACCTTGACAATAACATCTTCAATAATGCCTCGCGGATTTGTGACCGAATGGTCCGCTAATTGCAGCATTACTGAAGTCGGCCGAAGTTCACCTAATCCTAACTTCTCGTAAAGAGAAGTCCGAAGTAGGTTAATAGATGCACCTAGATCCAGAAGTGCTTTATCAAAAGTGTAATCTCTGATGACATAAGAAATAAAAGGAGCACCAGGATCTCTCTTTTTCTGAGGAAGGTGATGCATGATAATAGAACTAGTCTACTCGGAGAGTACCACCTTCCTTGGAATAGATACCCTTGACTTATGCTTCTGTGTGCATAAATCCTTCAAAAATTTAGCGTAAGCCGATATGTGTTTGATAGCGTCAAGGAGTGGGATATTGATCTCAGCATTCTTAAATATATTCAAGAGCTCCTCATTACTATCAACAGACTTCTCCCTAGGTTTAATCAATGCCTTAGGAAAAGGAACTTGAGTTAGATCTTAAGAATCAGGTTCCTGAGCCTTGATTCTTCTTTAGAGTTCTCTTTTCTCCCCTTAGGCTATTCAGGATTTGGTAGATCAGAATAGTGTGGTGGTGGATCCTGAGTTTGTTTTCCACTCCTCAAGGTAATAGAATTAGCAGATGCATACGGGTTTGGGTCTTGGGGAGGGTTAGGAAAGATTGGAGGGGCTTCATTAGCGTAAAACCTTTGATTTGAAGAAGAAGAAGAAGAGGAAGGACCCTACTCAACCACCTAAGCATGTGCGTACGGGTCCTTCTGATTCTCGTACCCTTGGGCCTGATTGCCTGGATTCTGGATATTACATGGGTTAGGTACAGGTTGAGATGGCAGAGATCCTCGTTGATGAGAATTAGCAATGAACCCAATTTGCAAGTTGTCCAGCGAGGATTTCATTTGCTACATGAGTTGGAGCATAGATCCTTGCATTTCTACCATCTATTGGTTCAGATCAACCTGCCCTACAGGTTGACGAGCATTCCAAGCTAGTTGATTGACTTGATTTGGGGGTAGCTGAGTGTAAGCATGACCCTGACCCATTGGTCTTTGCGGAGCATAGTTGCTAGGTCGAAATTGGGTCTACTGCCCTAGGTTTTTCCAGGAGAAGTTAGGATGGCTCCTCCAACCTAGATTATAAGCATTGGAGTAAGGGTTGGACCTAATGTTCTCTTATGAGGAGCATAGATCCTCATAAGGTGAGGATGGAGAGAAAGAAAGGGATGGATTAGAGAAACTGGGATCAAAGGCCCCAGTTTGGAACTCGTGGGGTTCCGAATAATGCTGACTCACAGGTTGAGCCGCATCAAGTTGATTCACGAACTCCCATCCAGAAGGAGCTCACCAGGAATGGAATCCTGATTTCTGGGATTGAGTGGATTGAGAATTGTTCATTGAGTTTCTAGCCATCCACTCCTCCATCCTTTTAGTAACCAAGTCCACCTTATCTAGTTTATTACAAATCAATTCCATATCGAATGAATGAGAGTCGTGGACTTCATTAACATTCGATTTGGGTTGTTGAGACTGGTTAAAAGTATCCATGGAGGCATGATTGATCGAATTTTCACTCAACTCCACAAACAAATCATGCACGCTATCTGCATCTTTGTTGAGGAAATTGCCTCCGCAAGAAGCATCCATGTGATTTCTGAGTTGCTCAGTCAACCCATGGTAGAAGATCTGCATGAGCTACCATTTTGGCACCTCGTGGAGTGGACACCTCTGCAATAAGTCCTGGAATCACTCCCAGGAAACATGAAACTGCTCCCCAGACCCTTGAGTTAAGGTAGTAATCACCTGTCCCTACATCAGACAGGGAAGAATTTCTTCAGGAAAGCCAATTTCAGATCATTCCATGTTGCAATCGGACTGCCTATAGTCTTGTACCAATAAGCAGCTTTATCACTAAGAGAATGGGGAAAGAGCCTCATGATCATTTGCTCTTCATTCACATTTTGTGCCTTGGTGGTCTGGACCAAAGTGGTCAAGTCCTCCAAGTGCTGAAACGGGTCTTTAGAGACAAGCCCATGAAAGTATTTGATCAGGCTTAATACATGGGGCTTGATTTCTATGTCTCCAGAAGGAATCTGGACACTGGGACGTTACCCGTAATTTGAAGGATCATAAAAATCCTTCAAGGGTTGAGTGCTCTACATTCTCTAGAACCATTTTTGTATTCTCTGCATTTTTTCTAGTTACCTTTGAAATACCTCCTATGGATTCTGAGGCAGAGGAGGTTGTTGATTGGCCATGGGATCAATTTGGCCAAAATCCAATCTACGCCTCCTAGAATACTCTAGTGGTCCTTCCAATCGGGGAATCAATGACCTACTTCCCAACATAAACTAGGAAGAGGTCGGAAGGATTGGGGATAAGAACCCTGTAGCACAGCAAAACAAGCCTGTCCTAAAGTGGGGTAGCCTAAGGATCTACAGACTCTCAGAATCCGCCTTAAGATTATAGACGATTTACTCTACTTGCGTCTAATCAATCCAACCAGTTAGAAGGAGGGACTGAGGAGAAGGTTTCTCCTTCAGCTTGCACCTCCGATTCCTAGTGTACTGATGAGAAGCTCATCATGGTCTCTAATTACCCCTAATTAACTAGTTTTCCTAGTTAATTATCTAGAAATATGTGAATATATGGGTTAATTATTAAATAAGGGATAAATAGTAAAAGGACCTTAAAATAAGTTAAAAATGCTATATTATCATCCAATTAATATTATTAATAATCTAATTAATAATTGGAGTCGAAATATTATCAATTACTCATCTAATTAATGTGTCAACTAGCTTAAGCATAATATATACCTAAATATGTAATAACTTAAGTAACGTTAAATAAATTAACCTAAAAAGGATAAATTTGTAAATTCAAGGTCTAAATATAATAATTTCCTTATTTATAATCATATATAAAAAGTTGAAAAAGATTTAAATTAAAATAAGCCTTGAAAACCTGAGTTTACATTTTGGTCCTTACATTTTATTTCAATTGGGTCCTTATTTTCCACTTGGGTCCTTAGGTTTCACTGCGAATAAGCCCCTAGACTTCTTCTTCTTCTCTTCTTCACTCATCTAGATGGCTGACGACTGAAGGTGCAGCCACTGCCTGATCACCGCCAATCTGACATCATCACTTCTTCTCCATGCTACTATAGCTTGTGCTCACCATCCCCTTTTCATCCACCAGTCTGGATGATGCCTAAATCCTAATTTAGGGTTGGAGATAACCTCATCGGCGTTGGAGAAGACACCGATGGTTATTCTCCTCTTAGCCACAAATCCATCCAGATTCCACCTCCTTCTCAGTTGCCGTCAACTATAAATACCCCTTGACACCCTCGATTTCCACAAAGTTGGCTCCCTTCCCTCTTCTTCACTGAGCCGACCAAATAAGCTATTCTCTCCAAAACTCTGGCGAACTTCCTCCATCTCATCCGACTTCCTCCATCCATCTTCAATATCTCTGGATCTTCGCCAAAGTCAACTGCGTCTTTTGATAAGCGCAGACTAGGAGCTCTCCTCTGCTTCACCTCACAACTGCCGCTAGAGATCTTTCGACAACCCTCAAATTTCCTCCTCAGTTATGAGCCGTCGACGAAAACCCTCTATCCCCTTCATTCAGGTAACAGTTGACTAGGTAGGTAGGTTAGTTTAGTTAGTTAGTTAGGTAGGTTAGGTAGCTGTAATGCTAGATTTAGAACTCATCTTCCTCAACTCCGGCTAGCTCCTTGAGCTTGTCAGGAGCGATAATTTCATCTTTTTAAGTCATTGTCCATCTTCTTCTATCTTCCATGAACATTTCTAACACCATTAATTACTAATTTGATTACTAAATCGCCTAAATGACTTCCACCTCCACCGACTACTCCTGCTGTCTATGGAAGTAGTAGTTGACCTATTTTCCACCTTCACTGGATCCTCCATCACCTATTCATCTCCTAAGGATCCTAATCATCACTTTAATTCGATTAATTACCACATATAACTTAAACGGCCAAATTTAATTAAGCTCCTGAGCTCGCTATCAATGGCAGCTCAGGAGTAGTTGAAATCATTAATTATATATATATATGATTGCAATCATCTGTAGATTTGTTTTATCAACTCAACTAAGTAGGAAAACAAGTCCAGAGCCTTAATCCAACTCATACTTTTTAAAAATTGAATTCATTGTTAAATCTTTATTCTAACGATCAATTGAAGGAATTAACTTGATCCTGAGGTACCTTGTGACCTCAGGAACCTTTTCAAATCACTAATGGCATAATTTCTCAATCTGTGTACAAATTCACCTTTTTCTGGACTTACCGGAGCTCCGACCAGTCAGAACTAGTTCTATAGCCTGTAGAACAGAGTGGGATGCTCTAGATCAATGAATTGAGATTCACTGATTATGTTGAGATTGTTTATTTGAGATCTGAATGTCTGGAGCTTGAGATAGGTCTTCATCTTCTCCAACTCCGGCAGAGTTGGAGAAGTCTGCCAGTTAGTTTTAAGATGCATTTAAGGAGTCTGGAATCTTCAATGCTGTGCATTGAATTCATTTCCATACTTAAACTAGTGTAACGACCTCTTGTTTGTTCTGAAGAACAAACACCTTTCCACTCTCAGGTGATGAGCCTGAAACCCCAGGAACTTCAGTTAAAACACCTATTTAAGGGTTTGAGCATGTTCCTGAGACTGAAGGGATGTTGATTATGGTGTTAATTCCCTGAGAAAAGGTCTAAATTAGGAGGTCAAAATTTGAGGCTTAGTAGTCAAACATGAATCTGAATCCTGAGTTTTCTATTCAGTCTGACAAATTGATGAGTTCAAGTTGTTTCAGAAAAGTTTGTGAATGATTCACAAGAGATTTGGATGAGCTCTGGTGGTTTATTAAGTAGAATTCGATTTCTGTCAGTTTGGGTTGCTTTTAAACCTAAACTGATGACAGTGGATTTTTGAAGTGTTTTGAATGCAAATTTTGCCTAGATGAATTTATAACAACCTTTAGAAGTTGTTTTAATTGATTAAACATGTCTTTAGTTGTCTGTTAGGACTTTTCAAAGTCTGATTCATAGTCTTGAAGCTTCCAGAGAAGCTTTGAGCTCTTGCACACTTCCTGAAGCTCCTGAGAGCTTAATATCTACACCAGTATCTATAGAATTCACCTCTTAACCTATTTAGAAGTTCAACTAGAAGTTAAAGTCCATTCTGTGAACTTAGAGTTAAGAAATTCACTTTCCAGGCCATTTTAACCATAGATAGAATAGTATCTTCACCCTTCAAATCGAAGAGCATAACTTCCCCTTTGAATCAAATTGACACTTCAATTTTATAGAGTAGCTCAGGAGCTTTCCAACAAGCTTTTATTTGTTTGGAACGGAGCTCTGAGCTAGGAGAAATCGATGTTTGAAGTTTGGTCTGAGAGGGGATAAGTTAGTCCCACCTCGGGTAGATCTGAATGGCTGCATGGGTATAAAACTATTTTATTACATAGCCACTTTAGTCGACAAGCACACGCCGCAAATGAACCAACGAGCATGTGTGTGTGTGTGGGCGCGTATGTGCCTACGAGTGTGTGCTCCTGTGGCGTGCGAGTGTGGTCCTTGGGAGGGCATGAGCACGACCTAGGGGCCGTGAGCTGATTTGGCTAGAAACTCTAAATCAGAAATAAACCAAACTAAATGAATCAAGCTTGGACCTAGTAGGGTCTGGTCCCACCCTGAGAGGGATGCTGTGTATCTCCGAATGGTCCAAGCCGCCAATAAATAAACCTAACTTTTGGTTGAAGAAAAAAAACTCTGTTTGGCTCAGAAGGAAGAATGGCCAAGGCTCAGAAAGGAGTTGCTATGGAAGTTGCTAAGGAAAGTTGCTAAGGAAAAATGCTAAGGTAAAAGAAGAAGAAAGAGCAAAGAAAAGGAAGATGGGAAGAATTCGTAGAAGGAAGAGAAGGCTGAATAGGCACTGAAGAGACAAGGCAGAGAAGAAAGAAAGAAAAGCGGAAGAAGAGAAGAGCTCGAGAAATGTAAGAGAAAGAATAAAGAGAAAGAAAAGGAAAAGATTAAGAGAAGATTAACAGATAAGTAAAAGGAAAAGAGAGAGAAAGAAAGAAAGGTAAAAGAAGAAGAAGAAAGAGAGAGGCTGAAGATACAAAGAGAAGAAATGGTTTAAATTTTTGCATTATTTTTTTTAATTCCTTTTTTATTTTAATGTTGTAATAAGGCATATTTCAATTAGAAAGACTTTCTATTGCCTTAATATCTTTGAAATAAACAGAAATTAACATGTTTACTTGTTATTAAAGAAGAACATTTGTGTAAATATGTTTTCTTATGGGATTTTGCATATTTATTAAATTTAAAATCATTAGGCAAAATTCATGTTGTTCAAATTAACTTAATTATACCTTCTATGAGTAACTTAGATTGATTGGTGAATTCTGAATAAATTATACCTCCCAGCGAATGACATGGACTCAACCAGTTAAAAGAAATAAAATCTAAAATGTTAGGTTAACTTGACCCTATACTACTCAACCGACACAAATTCGAGTTAACCTAAGTTACTTTCTTCTACACATAATTAAGCACAATTAACTTAACTAACTGTGTTGAGGAGATGACGCATCATGTACCCCCCAGCCGAGGTCATTTGACGCTACTCCCCTAGCTAGACATCAGATTGATCGGTACAAACAGGTTAATCATAAACAATCTCAGACTAGGCCCCGAAGAGCGAATCAGTCCTTAAGGCCAACGTCTACTTGATTTTATTTAGTCTTGGGATTGTAGTACTTATGGAATGTTGTGGGCCCTTAAGATGGGTTGTGCCCTTAGTGATCAATTGAGTATGTGTAAGTGCGTGCACAACCAGGGTTTTCAAGCAAGATTATTTTTTGATGAGTGGATTTTAAGATTCAAATCTTGCTTAAGTAGCTTTTAGTGTTTGGAATTAGGTTAATTCAATCAGGTTTCGAGGAAAACTAGATTTTCAAGCACGAGTGAAGATCTTTTTCCTTTTGAAATCAAAAGTAAAGTGGAGTGCCTGGTATTGACCTAAGTTGAAAGCCTTAAGGGGAAGCTACTTGGTGAGTTGATTTTAAATTAAGTGTTATGGCCTAAACAACTCAAACAATTGGGTAATATTGCACCACTGAGTTAGGCACACAAAATGATTAACCTAGATTGATTTATACTCTTTTATTTGTTGATTTGCATGTACCGATTCCACAGATCAGAATCCGGTTGAGTAGATAAAAATCAATTACGTTATCTGCCTTTACTGTGGGTGTATGTAGTGTGATGTTGAATTACCTCAAAAGAAATATCTTTTTATTATTTTTTTATATATGAGGGTGAGATGAATGTGAGTGGAAATCCAAGCAACCAAACTAACCCTAGGATTTATGCATACATCTAGGTTAATTGGAGTTTGAATTAATGTTGTGAGATGAAGTCTATGGAGTGGGAAGAATGGGGAGGACTTACAGTTGTCTTCAACTGCATTTTACTCCGATCTACCACTTGAAGATTCCCTGTTAAGGTACCTGCAAAACAATAGACGAGAAATAAAGCAAGTTAGGAAATAATAAGGTACGCGAAATGCGGAAAGAAAATCAAAAATTATTGCCTCCCTAGCAACAGTGCCAAAATGTTGATAGCAAAAAACTACGCAATCGAAGTTCGATTTGAAAACCCGTCGTTGTAGTTCGATTTGCGAAGCAATCCATCAATAGATAAAATTAACTGAAATTTGTAAAGAAATTTCGGGTCGAACACAGGGAGGCTACATCGATCTTAAATCCGCGATTATATCTTTTTGTATTTTTGTTTGAAAGCGAGATAATTACAATGGAATATAAACAATAAGAGAGAGAGATAGAGAGAGAACAATCACTTGATAAAATAATATTGTTTTTACAACTAGAAAGCAGGAAATGATTACAATTAGAAAGCGAGAAATTCTGTTCTAGAAAGCGATTAAAAAGAAGGGAGAGAGATGTTGTCCTCCTTGACGAATGCTTAGAGGACGAGCCGGACAGAGCGACTCCTGGAAGATTGAGGACAGAGCGGGAAGAAGGAGGATGAAGCAGGAAGAAGTAGGAATGAGGCAGCACGTCATCGTCGTCGTGGGATCCACTTCCAGAACGGGGGTGAGAAAATTGGATTTGGCTCTAGAATAGCATCCCGGGTGTGGGGCAAGCTTCTCTTAAGCTTTGGAGAGGGAGAGAGGTGAAGGAAGGGATGAGAATTTCGTAGGGTAGGGGTCTCCTTCTATAGCTACAAGGATAGGGGGCAATTTGGTCATTACATAGTTAAAATATTAAATGAGGGGGTCCTTAGTGATGGATTTAAGCATCACTAAAGACCCCATGTCACTGCAACCTCGCATGCACGCTAGCCTCCTCGCCGACCACGCGCTTAATGCTTGCCCACGTCCTCGCGATATTAGCCGTCTGATCTCAAGATCGGACGGCTTAAAGTTGTCCTTGCCTGCTTCAGTTCCGTCACCTGCACATGCGATCGAGCGTGAGGCGATGCGTTTGATCGCGCGTACGCCCGATTGGGCGATCTGGGCCATACGTAGCCGATCGCGTGGTTGAGATTAAACACGTGCACGCTGTAGATTGAGAGTCAAACCCGCGCCCCGCCCTTGCGGAAGGGCACTCGATCACTGTGCTAGCTCCGCTTCTTCGTCGCATTTACGTTTTAAGCGCTTACGCTCGTAGCCGTTGGATCAAGATCCAACGGCCTAGATCTTTCCTCGCTCACACCTTCAGTGGCTTAGAAGCGATGCTACAGTTGATTTGGGAGGCTATGATGGTGCTACATGGCCCCATTATGGCCGTCCATCTTCTGTGACATGTAGAAGGTGCCATGGATGTCGAATTAAGCCAATTTTCATGCCTTTAGGTTGCGATCATCGATCCGAACCCGTCCGTGTGGTCAGACTTGCCGTCTGAAGTGCAGTTTGGTACCATCTTGGACTTTGATCTCTAGGCTTCCTCGGACTATATTTGGTTCTATAGATGTCTGATCAGAGAGATCTTGGAGTCCTTGAACTCCCGTCGTTGCCCTGATTAGATCCGTACGGTTGGATCTTTTGTCCGAAGCCCTGATTAAAAATCACCCTATCCCTGGACATAAACGGAGACAATTACTATACAATTTATACAATTTGACCTAAATACATGATTATGCATGTTATGCAATATTTACCATGTATGATGCTAATAAGACACTAAGAACATGCATTAATAGACATTTTTGGCTATTAAGATGTATGCACATCAACGTCACACGGGTCTGGGCCGGATCCGTTTACCTGGCTAGAAGGAAAAGAGATCTGTGGAGGGTAGGGGAGGGTTTTGCACTATGGCCTCGGGATTCATGCCCTCCCCTTCGCTCAGTACTTAGCCATTCTAAGGCTTTACAAGGTCATTGTGCCTCTCTACTACTGTGGTGTGCTTACGGTTCTTCTAAGCTTGAGATAAGGCATATGAGCCTTATATTTGTCGTATGAGGCCTTGGTTTGGTTATGTTCATTGGTTACTGGATACATCTGCTGACATGGAAATTGACATTAAGTGGTTGAGGTTACTGTTGATTTATTTGAGATATTGATTAGAGCATAATTGTAGGTTAAATTTGGTGGTTCAAACCATCATTTTTAACCCAATCTTTTTACACTTTGATATTGACATTCTAAGATACTCTTCATGACATATATTGCATATCCTTTAGGTTATCTGATTCATTTGCAAATACTATTTCTGATTATTGTGATTAGTGATTGACTTGGGTAAAATTGCTCCTTGAGAACAACCTTGGACTCATTTATGTTTCTCGAGCTTACAAATTTAAATGCTGATTCGCTTTTGTTGACAGTATTACAACACGTATTTTAAAACTTGACGAAAGCGACTCAACATTCACCACAGATAAAAAATAAGTGGAAACCCTCATAGATAAAAACCACTACCTAAGCCTTTCAACTTAGGTACCGGCCCCCTTAGTGCCTTCTTTCTCCATCTTCCTCTCACTTGTGCCATGCCAAGGTGGAGGAGTTGTTCACTTAGACGGGATGGCCAGGAAAGAGAAGGAGCAAGGTGGTTGATGCCCACCTTGGAGGACAGTGACAAGATCACTTTTGTGGAACATTATTTAGCCTAAGTACTACTAAATTATTTGTTCTTAGTTGTTAATTAATTAGGAGTTATATGGCAATTCACCTTGGCCTTCATTTAATTTATGCTTCAATTTTACATTTAATAACAAATGTTATGATAATATAATTTATTTGATGAATGCAGGCTAGGTACAAGAATCAGGCACTCATTTTTACTTCTATAAGGTATCTTGGACTTGGATTGGACGTCTGGAACTGCTATCACAAATTCACGGAATTACATTTTTTTTAAGATGTCTAATGCTCTAGTTAGACGTCTGAAGAAGAAACCTCCCGTGCTTATTTGCTGTTCCAACCACTTGCGATCGTCGCGAGTAGTTGGAGATACTTACGGCTGAAGGAAAAGGAGATTTTTGTTTAAAAAGAACCTGCATCCATCGAGGATAGGATCCGCTACCCCTGGCAGGGACTTCTTCTCCACCGTGGAAACAGCGTACCGTGGAAACGGCGTACACCATGAACATAGCATGCACCATGCTCACCATCGCCTTCCTTCAAACACCGCACCCGCCTGATGGTGCATGGTGATAGCATGCACCAATTCCATTATAACCACCACCCCCGGTCCATCTCTGTCTTCACCATCTTCAACCTCGGCATTGCAGCTAGCCATACCTGCTTGCTCCATACTGCAGCCACCTTCAGCCCGCGCGAGGCCACACCTAGCCTTATCAGCGGCCACGCACCCGCAAGCAGACCACGCACCCGCAAGCAGACCATGCACCCATAGGCAACCACACACCCGCAGGCAGCCACGCTGGCATGCGGCCATACCTGTGTGCACATGCAACATCCTCATCGCAACCATGCCCACAGGCAGTGCATCCCCTCGCGTGCTCTTGTGCACACGCCATCGCGCAGCCACGCGCGGCCACGGCAATGGTAACAACTCTTCCTCCTCTCCATGCACTGTTCATCTTCTCCAGAAGAACCCATCAGTGACCGTGCACCCCTCCTTGCAGCTACCTCTTCCGGCTTCGAAGCTTCACACCAGTGATGCCAACAATATCGCCTTGATCCTCTAATCACCCTCGGCCTCATGCAGCGACACCGACGGTTGTCGTTCACTGCCAATAGACCTCCTCATCTGCAAGCTTCATCTCCTCCGGCCGACTGCCACCGACCTCCTCGCAATGAGCCTCTACCACCATTGTGAAGCACTCATCGAGGTGCAACTTTCCATCGACTCTCACAGCCATCCACGCCCGGCCCTTCACGCGAGGAGGAGAGAGGAGGAATCCTCTGTTTCTCCTCCAATTGAAAATTACCACTTTTGCCATTGTGGGTATACTATTCACTTATTTACTGAATAAATTTATTGATGTGAATTTACATAGATAACCTTTTATTCAATTGAAATTATTTAGGGTGGAATGTCTCTACTGAATGAGATCGAGCATGTCATACTGATTATAGTAAACAAGCTACATTCTATTAGAGATTAATATTTACGGTGTTTTCCTGTGCCAAGATCACTTGTTAACAAAATGTTATATGGTGGTGATTTTGCATCTAAACACCTACATTCTTGATTAATTGGTTAAAATGAGCAGTTATGTGAGAAAAAGAATCGCATAAATTAGCATGCACACCCATTGAGTTTCCCGAATAAACGAGACACTATTCACTAATTTAAATAGGCTAGTTCCTCCCTGTGGAGATGACCTAACACTTCGTGGTTAGTTTTGAGAATTATTAAATATTTTTGGAAAGTGATTTTCTACCACTCGATTACATACGACAAGTCATTTTATGTTAAAGTTTTCGATGAAAATGAAGATCACTCTTTAAAATGATGCTGTTGCCGGGGAGGAAACATGCCTATTAATTTTTTTTGAGAATTTTATGTTATTTTTATGCTATTTTGAAAGGTTTTCTAAATTACGAACTGTGGATATTCTTCTATGCAAAAACACGCAACAAACGCGATGGGCCCGCACGACGGAGACGATCTTTTTGGTGGACCTTGACGCCACCTAGATGCCAGCAATAGATGCTTGTGGGCCTTGGTCCCATGCACGTAGGCTTACAAAGGAGCCTATTTCTGATTTAGTCATTAGATCTTAGTTTAGATTTAGTTTAGATAGACATTAGAACATAATTTCTATCTTTTGGATCCTTATCGGGTATTTTTGGGAACGTGTTCCTAGTGTTTCTTTATTTCTTATCGCCCTTGTATGCGGAAGCGTACTTTCAGGAGCGTGTTCCTATTTATTTAGATTATAAGATTATTTGAATTGTTTGAACTACTTGTTGGTTAGTTAGTTAGATTAGGTTTGTTTGCTTATTATTATTAATATATATATATATATTTGAACTGACTGCTAGAAGCTACATATCTATAAGACGACCATTTAGGACTGAATGAGCAGCATCTAGTTTATCTTTACTACATTGCATACATTCTTACACGAAGAAAGCTGGAGTAAGGTACGTCTTCTCTTTAGAATCAAATACTTGTCATGCATTTGCATTGGACTTAACTTCAAGATCACTAAAGTGTTTGAATCGGGTTAATTCAGTGGTCACTTTAAAAATTGGCACTGTTAAGAGAGTGGACCATAAAATCTATGACTTAAAATTGTGTGAAAAGGATCTTGTTTGCAAGATTTCAAAACTCAAAATGCAGATGTGTGTTGCACACATGAGACACTATGCACATCACACATAAGGTCACTAGATAAATTTCTACCTCTCCTCTTTTGCACCACAAGGGAAGTTAGTCGAAAATTAACAAGCCTATCCACCAAGTTACTTCGGTTCCTCGTGTGTGGGCTCGATTCGAGACTTGCATCCCTTGCATGTAGGTTATAAGCACCAACGAAGGTTGGCCTAGGATGTGTAATTCTTGCACAACTTGTTTGGCCACCAACTGAACATTTAATTCTAAGACCTAGAATCTACTAAAAATAGATCCCACTCGATTTGCATTTGTTTTGACAGTAATAGAACTCTCTAGGAAGTTTCTGCTTGTGTTCTGATTTCTTTTAAATCCTAAGAGAGTTAAAATTGTTTGGCTTAAAGAAATGGATCACCCTTACTCCTATCATTTAGATTATCAGAGTCAATACTTCCCATCTTTTAACCAGGATCCCATGCCCTGAGCATATCCATCCTTTGATGGGTACATTGATAATTCATGGGATCATTCATATTCCTATCCTGGGAGTATTGGCCTAATAACTCCCACTTTTGAGCAGAGCCTAGGAGTGGGATTTTCCAACCCTGGAAGCCCTACTTCTATGCAAATCCCCAACCCTCCCACCCTTTATGATTCTCCGTGTTGAGGCTGGACCGATACCCTTAGGCAACTAGAGCCTCAGATTGACTATTCTCCCCAATCTGATAGTAGTAGCCTCTCCTCTTTTATGATAGAAATGCAAAAACAACAACATGAAATGATGGAATCTATAGGAGAAATGTTGAGGAATAGTCAACAATTGAACAATGAAATTAGACAGCTTAGCTACGCTCTTCCCAGTAATTCTGATCCCTACCCATATGACCGTGATCATGAAAATAATTTTGAGGAAACCAATGACAATAGGGATCCCATTTTACATAGCTATCACTTAGACTCTCCCAATGAGACATGGTCACTAAAGGAGAACGATCCTAGTGATTATCCACCCGAGCTATATTGGAGTCAAAAGAAAGGGAAGATGGTACCTCTTGAGGACCTTGACCCCAATGACAGTATTTTCCTTACCCCTACTAACCTGGGTGAAGGTCGTATTGTTCATATCACTTCCCCTATTAAATATCTAGTGGAATCCCATTTTACCCTTAGTGATCCTGATTCTGACCCTCCACTTTGGGAATCAACACCTACCATTCAGCATTCTGAGGATTTAAATGCACCCAATGAAGGTGACCCTAAGGGAATGGAGGATGAATTAGATCAATTTTGGTCTCAGGGATATAAAGAGTCTATTTCAGAGGACGAGGATGACCCAATGGATGAACCCAGACTGAAAATCTGGAGTGAATCATAGGGGGATTATGTGTTATTTGAGGACTTGCCCCCTAAGGATATAAATAATCTGGTGAAATCTGGATTCCTCCCTTTTTTCGATTTTGAGAGTCATCCTCTGCAAAATCAGGAGTTGATATTGGAGGAAGGCAAACACAATAGCGAGAAGCCTAGGGGAGACTCTCGGGGACAATATACATCAATTGAGGATTTATACCTAGAGAAGAACAACGAATTCAGTGATATAGGCTTTCTCCATAACATTAAAGATGATAATCCTCCTAAAGATATTAAGGATAATGAAGTAGCACACAAAGTCCTTGGAAAGGATGTAATTGACAAGAAAGAACTCGGGGATGGATTTGCTGATAATTATGATCTCGATACTTCCCAAGAAACCCAACTGTTGTCTAAGCATGTTGATCATGAGTCTACGAATGAGATATTGAATTCTATTCATGACTCATCTATTGTAGAGGAGCAGTTGGAGATTAATAAAATAATGAAGCTAGGTATGGATGTGAAATACGAATTCTTATTGGGAATGGAACCTAAACAGCCTAAGCCCTCTTTGGACTTAATAATTACCACCCAATCACTCAAGCAACTAGTAGATTCCTTACCTAATCCTCGGCTCGGGTCTCTACTCATTTACATTCTTTTTGGAGAACATATCAGGCCAGTACATCCTTTGGTAAAATGGCGAGTGTGGATTGATGCTTGTACTTTTAGTCTCACCATTCAAGTGTTTGAAATAATAATGTTTATATCTTTTAAAACCTGTCTTGCCTTGGAGGATCCTTGTTATCCTCCACTTAATCTATTTCAGGAGGTCCCTTTTCATATTCCTTTTGTTATTCCTAGACCTCCCAAGGTAGCCAACGAGGTTCTCTACTTTCATATCTTCTAGCGATCATTTAGAATCACGCTGCATCATCAGCTCGCCAACATCCGTGGCTACCTATTTTCTAGGCCCACACTGTTAAGCATACTTTTAGGGCTTAGCTTCTTCTGTCTGGAACCAGACTTACAGGTTCCTTATAAGTCTGGCTGCTGACAGAAAATGCAGCACTTGTTGGGACGCAACCCAGCATTCTGAATAACACAGTCATCAAGTGATTTCCTTCCTTTCTCCCCCTATTTTAATTTTACAATGAGGACATTGTAGGATTTAGGCATGGGGGGATGCATTTTGCATTCTTGGAAGTATTCATGCAGTAAAGTTAGCATATAAAAAAAAATTCTTTTCTTGAGCTGAATGGGTTAGTCCCTAGCAAAACATCTTTGTCATGGAGGTGTCATTAAAGATTTTTCTTCTTGAATTATTTCTTAAGTTTAGAATCCAATACATTTACTTCACTTATACATAGACTGGGTAATGGATCTTTGAAGAAAACCAATAAGTATTTTTAGTCTACTGAACCCTTGGACAGTTAATAGGGAGTCAGGCATACTATATTCTAGTAGATCCACCTCATATTTGTGAGATGAAAGTAGAGAGATTACTAGTACACTAAGTCTAGTGCAAGGACTCTTAAGTTTTGGACAATTAGATGATGATACCTCAGAGTTAGGCATAATTTTCACTCTTTGTTCCTATATGCGTACTTTGTGTGAATTCCTGAGAGTCACCAAATAAGGTAGATACACAGAGATTGAGTCTTAATAAAGCTATGACTATGGTGGATGGTTAGGACCATCCTTCATAGAGTCCTTGGCTGAGAGGGTAATAGTGTCAAAGGTCAAAAATACACTTGTCCTATTCGTTCCTTCCCGGTGCCGAGAGTAGGCACTTCCATCAAATAAGCGACACAATATCCTCTTGACAATCATCATCCCTAATAATGCCTCATAAATAAAAGTCTGTGTCGTGTTATGTTTATTTATGAAGAAAGAAAAAGAAGGAAAAAGAAGAAACAATTATATTTAAAAAAAAGACAAGGAAAAAAGAGAAAGAAAAGAAAAAGAAAAGAGTCCAAGTTTATAATTTTATCTTCGTGATGTTGTTTCTGAGGCATCAAAAGCACCCATCGCGATCCACCAAATATGACCCATACCTACCTTTTAGTGTTTCTGATTGCCCGAATACCGGTTGAGGACTCTAACTTAGTTGTAGGGTTATTAGGACATAAGTTGAAGTGTGAATGCCATGTGAGGCCACCAAATAGTAAGTAAACTTACTAAATCTAGCAAGATTTGTGATCTCAGCAAGAAAAGAAGGAAAAGGGTGAGCACTAAGGAACATCAAGAGAGCATAGTTGTTTAGCCTCTCTCTGGGTTGGTTCATTTGATAGTCTGGATATCTATAGTCTGTAGTACTAGACTACATGTAGCACCAGATAAGTGTGTGCCATGAAATATAAATCCATTCAACTTAGCATCTCCTACCTAAGCTAAAAAGTCGGGGTCAATTTACAGATTATTTTCTACTTTATTCCTGAGGGAAGTAGTTGCTTATCCCGATAGAATTTTATCAAGGGTTAAGTGCAAACTGTAAATGTAAGTTGGTTATTTTCACTTGGATCCATTCCTAGGTTACTATCACTTCACATTTGTCTGGATTTCTAAATTTTTGGAATAAGGGAAGAAATCTTTTGATTACTTCTATTGTTTTTCATTTTTGCTCGAGACTAGCAAAACTTAGGCATGGGGGCATTTGATAACTCCACTTTTGTGGACTGTTATTTAGCCTAAGTACTATTTAATTATTTCTTCTTAGTTGTTAGTTAATTTAGAGTTATATGGCAATTCACCATGGCCTGCATTTAATTTTATGCTTCAATTTTACATTTAATAACAAATGTTATGATATTATAATTTATTTGATAAATGCAGGCTAGGTACAAGAATCAGGCGCTCATTTTTACTTCTATAAGACATCTTGGACTTGGATTGGACGTCTGCAACTGCTATCACAAATTCATGGCATTACATTTTTTTTAAGACATCTGATGCTCTAGTTAGACGTCTGAAGAAGAAACCTCCCGTGCTTATCTGCTGTTCCAACCACTCGTGATCGTCGCGAGTAGTTGGAGACACTTATGGCCGAAGGAAAAGGAGGAGATTTTTGCTTAAAAATAACCCATGTCCATCGAGGATAGGATCCGCTCCCCCTGGCGGGGACTTGTTCTCCACCTCTGCTACCATGGAAACGGTGTACACCATGAACATAGCGTGCACCATGCTCACCATCGCCTTCCTTCAAACACTACGCCCGTCCGGTGGTGCATGGTGACAGCGTGCACCACTTCCATTACAGCCACCACCGTCAGTCCCTCTCTGTCTTCACCATCTTCAGCCTCGGCGTTGTAGCAAGCCACACCTGCCAGCTCCTCACCGCAGCCACCTTCAGCCCATGCGAGGCCACACCTGGCCTTACTAGTGGCCACGCACCCGCAGGCAGACCACGCACCCATAGGCAGTCACACACCAACAGGCAGCCTCACCTACAGGCAGCCATACCCGTGTGCACGTGCAACATCCTCATCGCAGCCACGCCTGCAGGTAGCGCATCCCCTCGCGTGCCCTTGTGCGCGTGCCATCGCGTAGCCACTCGCGGCCACGGCAACGGCAGCAATTCTTCCTCCTCTCCACGCACTGTTCATCTTCTCCAAAAGAGCCCATCAGCGATCATGCACCACTCCTTGCAGCCGCCTCGTCCAACATCGAAGCTTCGCACCATTGACGCCAACAATCTTGCCTTGATCATCTGACCACACTCAGTCTCATGCAGCAACACCCATGATCGTCATTCACTGCCGACAGACCTCCTCTCCGGTGAGCTTCATCTCCTCTAGCCGGCCACCACCGACCTCCTCGCAACACGCCGCTGCCACCATCGCGAAGCACTCGTCGAGGTACAACTTTCTGTCGACTCTCGCAACCATCCATGCCCGGCCCTTCACGTGAGGAGGAGAGAGGAGAAATCCTCTGTTTCTCCTCCAATTGAAAATTACCACTTTTACCATTGTGGGTATACTATTCACTTATTTATTGAATAAATTTATTGATATGAATTTGCATAGATACCCTTTTATTTAGTTGAAATTATTTGGGGTGGAATGTCTCTACAGAATGAGATCGAGCATGTCATACTAATTATAGTAAACAAGCTACATTCTATTGGAGATTAATATTTATGGTGTTTTCCTATGCCAAGATCACTTGTTAAGGAAATGTTATATGGTGGTGATTTTGCATCTACACACATACATTCTTGATTAATTGGTTAAAACGAGCAGTTATGTGAGAAAAAGAATCGCATGAATTAGCATGCACACCCTTTGAGTTTCCCGAATAAATGAGACACTATTCACTAGTTTAAATAGGCTAATTCCTCCCTGTGGAGATGACCTAACTCTTCGTGGTTAGTTTTGAGAATTATTAAATATTTTTGAAAAGCGATTTTCTACCACGCGATTACATACGACACATCATTTTATGTTAAAGTTTTCAACGAAAATAAAGATCACTCTTTCAGACAGCTTGGAGGAGGACAACTTCGAGAAGAAGCTAAGGAGAATCCTTTTCAAGTGCGAGACAACTGCACTTAAAGCAAGGACCATCGAGAACTTCTACTAGAGGATCCCCCCTTCTTCTTCTTTATCTTTATATCTTGTATTAGCTATTATGCTTTTGCTTGGTTTCATGTAACAAGCATTTTGCTACGTTCCATCTAGTTGCTAGTAATACAAGTTACAATTTGCCTTCCAATTTCTATTTTAATCTTAGTGTGTTTTTCATGTTTTGGCAGCTTAGTGCACACACCCATTCTCTTCTAATTACTCTAGGTGCACTTTCCTAGGGTGAGCTTAGAAGAGAGGGTTTCATTTCTATCATAGAGGTTTAGTGATAGGTGTAGTCTTTAGCATAGTTATCTCCGCTTTCAAGTACCCAATTGTTTTAAAAGCCCCAAAAACAACAAAACAAAAAAATACCAAAATATATGTGTTGATTTGAAAGGTGAGAGAGAGAGCCATCTTTATGACTAACAATTTGGCCTCCTTAGACGACCCTAGATACTCCGCTATCTAGGAATTATAAATTTAAGAGTTGATCGATTTTACGCGTCTCAATGACAAAAACATGCATTTACAAAATCACGTAAAATTCGCATCACTTTTTGGCATTATTGTTGGGCAGGAACGACTTAGTCACACATTTAATCTCGCTCTTGTTTTATTAGGTCTTCACAAAATTTTATTTATTTTGATTCAGGGGGCGAATCAGGAGAGGCAGCGGGATTCTCTTAGAGCAGAAAGCTTCAAGTGAACTTGTCTTCCTACATACATCAGGTTAGTACCCCCGACCATCTCTTTCATCATCATCAAAATCTCTTAAAAAATCTTCAAATTATCAAAAAAATAAAAAAAAAGAAAAATAAAGGGTGTTGGAACCCTAAATTTCATTGTGTTGCTTGTTTGCTCCATTTTTCCACCACCTTTGCCGTATTGGTGATTGATTTTTGAAAATCCAAACTGCTATCTTGATCTTCAAAAATTATGTTAGGACACTTAGAGATTCCAAAGTTCACCAAATTTATACAGGGAAGTCCCTTTGAGTCAAGAGCCTTGGGTTCAATTTTCAAGTAATTTGGTCAAGTAGAAAAAATTTAAAAAATTCACTGATTGAATAGGGGTCAGACCTTGTTTATGTACTATTTTCTTACTATCTGTGAATTTTATTAATTTTTCTACTCATAATATTTGGGAAAAATTTATATTTCTAGAAACCTTGAAAAATTATGAACATCATATAAATTTCTCAAAAATATTTAAGGTGATTTGAGATTTCTGTAGAATCAATTCCCTAAATCTATCAATTCTGACCTTTGACAGTAGTAAGAACAAAAATTTCAAAAAAATATCAAACAATTTCCTAAAATCATTAAAAAATCATTTTTGGATTCCTTGTTTGATATTCTATCAGGTGGTGGTGTTTGTTTTATTTGGACCACCACCTAAGAAGATTTCGAAAAGGGATTCATTTTTAGGAGATTCAAAAAGAGATTCATTGTTTTGATTTCCAACCTTATGATTTTTTATCTCTCTTAGTTACATCAATTTTAAAGGAATCGACTTCAAGCAGCTACAACTTGTTTGCTATTATTTTGTGGAACATCAAAACATTGTTTGAATCATTAGTAAGGGAGAATCCTAAAGGACATTAAATCTTTGTCAAAACCCTAAAACACTTCAACAAAAATCCATGTTTGCAATCCTACTTGACTTGGCTTGGGCACCACTTCCTGCCCAATTCACACACACACCAAAAAAAGAATAATTGAGCATAACCCGATTAACGCCCATCACATTCCTTGTGCACCTAAGTTCCTAAGCCTTAATTAAAATTGGTAGTCATTTGACCACTAAGGACTTCATTTCATCTTAGGTTTGATATCTGGAAATTAAGTTATCTTTAATTGTCTCAATCCCCTGAATTAAATGTGGTGTTAGACTAAGAGGGAGGTCAAACAACGGATATGGGTTTACATAAGCCCCTAGTGATTTTCCCAGGACATGCTTGGGCCCAAGCCACCTCTCTAGCCTAGCAAGGTTGATTTTGGGAAGGGGGTTCAATTAGTGGTTTCTTACTTTTCTGGGTTCCCAAATATTTGGTTTTAAGGAGTCAGCCTTAAGATTAGGCTTATAATTTTGTTGCTTGATTGCACACTTCTCATCTCTCCCTCCTCTCCTCCCCGTTTCTTCCATTATATGCACTGGCAGCGATTCCAAACTCTGCAGTTGGAGGGACCACTTTATTCTACCCCCCACACAAAAAGGTCATCTTCCTTGATTCATCAAAAATGGAAAACATGCAAAATAGGTCCACTACCGCTTCCACCTCTCAACCAAAAAATCCGTCTAACCCCACTTTTAATCCTGCCTTTGACTCTTCCACCTAAAACCCACAAGCTAACCCCTCAATCTTTGACTTACCCATCCCTAACTCACCCAACCTAGAGCTACCTAGTCTTGAGATGCCACAACAACATCAAGCCCCTCGCCTAATCCCTTCTCCATGATGGTTTAGTAGCTGGGTCAACTTCAAGCTAATCAATAACAATTGACTAGGATTGTAACGAACCTAGCAAACCAAGGGCAAAACCCATCACCCTGTCAGCAGCCTGTCATCCCTCTTAAGAATTTCTATGATCCTTCCAATTATGAGGACAGACCGAGGGTGGTAATTCTAGACGGCGACTTCGAAATCAAATCAACTATTCTAAACTTGATTAATCACTTCCATGTCCTTCTTAGGGAAGACCCATTTAGCCACCTTGAGGAACTCACTCTCCTTGCACAAAGAACCTATTCTCGCAATGTGTGAGAAGATCTTTGGCTAATGTGACTATTCCCATTATCCCTCAAGGATAAGGCTGCTTATTGGTTCAAAACTATCAACAGACCCATTACCACATGGCCTCAGCTGAAAAGCACTTTCCTAAAAAAATTCTTCCCCATAGGTCATACTAATTCCTTATGATGATCTATTACAACCTTTCAACAAAAATTTGGTGAGGCTCTACATGATGCTTGGGAATGGTTCCATGATCTTCTAAGAAGTTGCCTGCACTACAAGGTTCCCTTTTGGCAGCCAACGATTGACGAAGAAAGGAAGCTAGGGAAGAAGAAAGAGAAATAGTAGTCAGAAGAAGGAAAAATCAGAGGAAGATACTTTAGCATGTCACTAATAAGTCATCTGATTTTATAATCAGACGTCCAATTTTCATCAGATCTCTATTATTTGTGGCTACAATTCTTTTTATGCTCTATATACTCATGCTTTACATTTTGAATTAGATTTTGAGTAGTTTTATGTGTTCAATTTACATCTATTATTGAGATTAGTGCGTGAATTCCATTTTCTCTCTATGTTCGACCTCGAACTAAAACTTCGAGTAATAAAAGCTATTTGTTTTCAAGGTGATTTCAACTATACTACATCACATTTATTTTAAACCCGATTTCACCTTGTAAACATTTTGGCGCCGTTGTCGGTGAGCAACGTGAAATTCATCACTAGTCCCTACATTATTTTGATTATATTTGAGCACTAACTTGCCCTATTTGTCTTATTGTGATTTTGCGAGGTATTTCACGGGGAGATCTTCCACGTAAATCAACCACTCTAGGGTAGGTAACTTCTCTATTCTTCCTTAATCCATCTCCTAATCCTAGGAAGACAAAAAGGAAGCAGTCAATTAGGAATGAACTGCCTTACTCTCTTTAGTAATTATCATTTTTAAGCCAAAGTTTCCTAATTTATGAATGTTTTTCAAATTTTATTGAAGTTGAAGCGATTTCTTGAGATCCTACCCAAAATTCCTGTGCCTATTAGGGATCACTCTTAATTTCTAAATCTCCATGGACTACACACTTCTTGTTTGAAGTCCAAAAAGAACTTCTGTGAAAATCAAAGAGGATTGGAAATAGAACCAAATTAGGGTTTCTACAGTAGGGTATTTGGAGTGCTAGTTCACATGTGCTTGCATAAAAGGAAACAAACCCATCTGCATCTGTGTGCTACCCAAGCCCTTGATTGAAAGGATCTAGTCAAAACAAACCCTAAAATCAGGCTCTAAAATCGCTCAAACCTTAAAAACCTTAGACCTAAGAACCTAGGAGTCAAATCAGGGTGATTTCTAGGTCTTGACCTAGAATCATTCTGCCATCTATAGGGCAGGTCAGGTGAAGTTGGACTACATTGTAGGCCAACCAACCTCCAAACTAGGTCACAAGTCAAAATAACTGCTAATTCAAGTGAAATCAAAGGCACCAACTAGGACATAAAACTAGTAGACTTAAGACGTCAAGGACCCCATTCTGGTCTACTTGGAATCTCAGTGACAAGAGAAGTTGGGTGGGGGAAACCCTGTAACCTGTGGTGATGCTGTGCCATGTAGGGGTCTTTGCTAGACTCGCCCTCTCTGGCTGCCTAGGTAATTCTCAGGTGGACGACTTTCCAATCCATGGGTATCATCCGCCTCGAACCTCCATAGTCATCCAAACATCTTTGGGTGCCTTGATTGGGTCAAAAACACATCGAGTCCCTCATCCCTTCTCTTTAGAGCACACACAGAGTTTCACTGGGATTCTCTATTCAGAGCTAATCACTTCTAAGACTTGAAATCTGATTCTACATCTTGATTACACAATCTGATCCAAATATGCAGTCTGGTTACTTTGGATTACCATTTAAGAAACCTAAATCACTAAGATGCATGAGAGATAGGATGATTGAGGATGCCCTTGAATTCTATGAAATTGAATACAAAACCTCAAAACCAGTAAAAGACATTCAGGTTAGTGTACCAACAACAACAACTTTCATCATAAACTATGCCCAAGTGTTATTAACAGAAGCCACAAAAGGATCAAACCAATACATTCTCATAACAAGATACATTGAGAAAGAAAAATTGCATAACCTTGAATACCTTCAATGCATGACAAATCCTGTACTTTAGGAACAGCACCAAGATGATCTTGAAAAATGGGAAGAGATGATAAGATTATTGAAACAAGTTATCAATGAGAAATACCCGTACATGCTCCAAATAGATAATCAACCATCTTGGAATGGTATTGAGGATCAATCTGACTTCCCGAATCCTGAGTTTGAGGCACAAGGCTATTATGGATTCCCAACCCAAATAGAATACAACATGCCTGATCTTGAATTAGGTTGGGAGGTTCCAATTGCAGGAGAACACGATTTTGAGCCAGCCCTAGATCCTGGGCCACCAAGCATAGATTTTGAGACTCCTGCAATGATGAGATTAGAGTTGAACCTCTCGAGGGTGTAAATCCTGCTGCTTATTCTGATACGGTGACCCTCGAAGGTAATTCTGACCCAGATTCTAGTGATGCAACCCACATCCTCAGCCTAGAATCTGGATCTGAAACTTATTGGGAAGATTATGAGGCCCCGTATGACGAAGATCAAAGTTTCAACAAAGAGTATGATTTTGGGCTTTTATTTGATGAATATCCCTCTCCAACATCCTCAGAGATACAGATCGATTTTTCAGAAGTCATGCCAATCTACAATACAGAAACCGAGGAGTTGGAAGAGTGGGGTTTTGATTGGGTCATTCCTACAAGCCTAGAACTTGAGCCTAGACCAAAAAAGGACACCTCTTTGAGCTTAGAATCAAAGAATAGGCTAGACCCAAGTCATGTTGCTGAGTCTACGTCATGTGATTTACTCGATGGTGGAACTCCTGATCTTGAATCTCATTCAGAACTTGATTTTCGCAAGTCCTTCGATGATTTCGAATCTTACCATGATTTTGGAGAACCTCTATTTCCTGAATATGATGAGCCAATCTACGACCTCAGCTCACATAATTCATTCTCCAACTCCGACTCTGAGGTCCCTGATCTCGAGATCACCGATTTAAATTCAGGTTCCAGTGAGATGGAATCATTTCTTTTCGATCCTCAAGAATCAAAACCAAAAAAGGCTGAGAATGACTGCAACCCAGAGTTTGAATCTTTTCTCAACTCAGATTTCCCTCATCCTATAGACACTCTTCAGGCGTTCACTTTTGAATTTGAGAGCTATTATGAGGACTCTCTAAATGAAACAACTTGTAACTCCTTTCTGGAAGAGGCCTCATACACAATTCTTATTGAAGCCACCTCCTCCGCATATACAGAACCTATCCAAACCCATTTTCAACCCCGATCTGCAGTCAGACTCAATTACTATTCTGATTCCCCTCTTACTTAATCGATTGCAGATGATTTGCCCCGACATCTATATCGGGTTTCGGACATTGATAAGACTACAGACCATGCTCCATCATCCTTTGAACACGCCTATAGGGATTCTACATCATCCACTAATTATTTTACGGATCTCTACTCTAACTAGGCTGATTTGACTCAGCCAAACCCTGAATTCACACTTCCACATCATTCTGAGCTCCATATTATATGGTGGGTTCCACATCTCTTGATCTCCATTTATCAACCCACCAGATTAATTGGGTTTGGGCTGCATCATTAGCTTGTTGATTTGAACAAGTACCTGGTTGGACAAACCAAGCTCTTGATCAAGGTGTTTGTTCTACAAAAATCCACTGATTTGACCACTCCTTCTCCATCCCATTTCTCTCTCGGCTGAAGGCGTTGAATTTAGCACTTAACAAGAGGCAACCCATCATTCCAAAAGCCTGATATTTGTCTGATTATCCATCTGTAATTCACGTCTATTGCACCCTGAGTTCGAATTTCTTAGAACAGTCAATCCCGCCTCTAGAACACATGCTAGAGCTTGAAATCGTCTGCATCAGTCATTCCCGACCCATTCACCCACCCGATAAATCCTATTCTAAGTCCCTGAACCGAACACTGTTTCACACCCTCCATTTACAATGAGGACATTACAAAACTTAAGCATGGGGGTGGTAAAGTGCAAATAAATAGAAATCAAGAAAAGTCAGAAGGATTCTCACAAAAAATTATATATGACAAAAATACCAAAAAAATAGAAAATTGTGAAAAAGAACAGAAAGCTGGAGGAGACAAAATTTTGAGGCCATACAAATCATGAGGAGAAAATGAAGAGAAAAAGAGCAAAATGTCAAAAAAAGAGCACAAAAGGAAAAAGAAAAGAAGAAATAGTCATTAGTAAGAAATTAAGGGATTAACCGAAGTTCTAGACCGCATCAAGGAAAAGAAAAATGAAGGAAAAAGTACTAATAAGACACAAAAATAGATTAGTAGGAACGCTGATCTTAGGCCTTTTGGGCTAGACTCTTAGGCTTAAAAATTCAAGTATCTGCTAAGATCTGGATAATCCTCAAGAGGTTGGGGAAAATGCGAAGCTTAAGTATTAGGTCTAAGGCTTAGGGAGTATTCGACCTCGTTAACTGACCTTTGGTTTGCTGGATTCGGTAAACTAAGCACTCCAATCCACAAACAGTTTGGTTTAGTGTGCATAACTACCAAAATCATGCAAATGCGTTTAAATGTTTTGAAAAAAGTTGCCTAGATTACGAGCAGCCGATCAACACAAGTTGATTTAGATGAGTTCCCAATGTGGAGAGGCAGGAAATTTCCCTCAAAGATGCGTAATAACATATCGTCTCCTCGGTGCTTGTCTCCTAGGATATTTACATATCCTACTGGGGGCACGTAAGCACCATGCTGGTTCAGATGCCATGGGCAGCATTATTACGAAATGTCGATTGCCAGGATCTACATTTAGCTATAGAATGCCATGGGTGGGATTATCTCAAAATCTCGAAAGCCAGGGTTTTGGGTGTTGCCATGGGCAGTGCTATCACGAAGCATCGATTGCCAGGGACCTTTTGAGGATTGATGATGGGGACAAGGAATTCAATACAGACCGTGCTGAGAAGCCAATCTGAAGAAAAAAGTAAAAAGAAAAGAGAGAAAACTCTCCAAAGAAATAAATCCTCTATCTCTCTCTTACAAAAAATGCACTACAAACTAAACCGAGGCTAAAATATGTCTCAAGCACGGGTGCTTTAACCGCGGAGTCCAACGAACCTTAGGATAGTTCCAGTGGGCCTTAAAAACCTTTGTGGAGGACTAAGGCTACAGCTGGTCAGGTTTGGATTTTGGTTGGTACTTGAGTACCTCTAGGCCTACTGTCAGCATTCTAACCTAATCAAAAAGAAAAAGAAAGAGCACTCATCTAATGTGTGAAAGGAACTCATGGTCTAGAATAGAAGATAACACTTTAAAATTTTGTTGAGGGACTAGCGATGAGAGCCTCATCATGAGCCATAACTAGCTCATTTTGACCTAATAAAGAGAGTAAAAGCTCCTACAAAACCTAGAACAGGGCCTAATTGGAGGAATAAGTGTTCTGAGAAGAAAACATGAAAAAAAGGTTAAAACTGTAATTTTACCATTACAGTACATAAACGGAATTTCTCAGAGATAGAGCATAGGTCAAATGGTCTAAATGAGATAAAAAGTGAGTTGAATCAATCAGAAATTGGTTCATGTGCAATCTAGGAATTAAATGACATTTGGTAACCCTAAAATAGACCTACTTAATTCAACGAGGTTTCGGTCAAGATAAAAAATCAAGTAAACCCTCTAAAAATCATAGAAAAATATCCCCTAGGGTTTGGAACATTCAAATTAGCCTTTGGAACCTAGTTTGACCTAGATTAGGGTCCAAGCTCATCAATTGACCTAATTTGGGTTTCTACGTAAAATTCCCAATCAAACGTGGCCAAAACTAAAATCCAACTTCACCATTGGATTCCTTAGGTCCAAATTAGGTTTGTACCAAAATTTGGACCAAAGGGGAGGTCATCCTGACCTACTTTGCAATTTAGTACACCCAATCACATTTTGGTCCCTATCTTTTGAAAACCATCACAACAACCCCCTATCTTTCTCGCCAATCTTACAATCAAGTCCTTCTGCCATTATTGGGGTGGAATCCTTCTCCTGCGAGGATTAGAGAGGGAATACTCTCTGATCCCTCAGAGATCCCCTCCCAGAATTGGAAGGGAGATTCTCTGAGGAATCCCCTTCCATCTAAGCCTGATCTTGATCCCAGATTTGCACCCAATCTCTCGTGCGAATGCACGAGAGATTTAGGTAACTAACCACCTTCCATCTCCGGCGAGACGTCAGTGGCTAGAAGCTTGCCCTCCACTCACCAGAAGCACGGCCAAACACTTATAAATTAAACCCTAACTCCGGACGCACCTCCTCAGCTCGACCTGGCTGGGATTCTACCTCAGATTCCTCTCTTCCCTCCCTGCCAGGGTGTCCAGTGGGCTCCGACGAGCTCTACTTCCTTTCCTCTTCGCTCTGCCACAAAACTAGTGGCAGAGACTTCTTCCTCATTCTCCTCCACATCGCGCAACACCCGCGCGTGCAGCTTCAGCCCCGTCGTTGCCACCGTCTTCCCCCACTGGGCATCTTCTTCTCCGGCGACAGCAGGTACAGCCGTCCACCTTCTCCGCCCCCTTCGTCCCTGCAAGTAGGTTAGAACTACTCCACATCTTTCCCTCTTTCTTTTCCCCACTATATTTCACTTGATTACCCACGACCACGCCAGGCCACCGTCATCTTCCATCACTCCGGCAACCCTCTGGTGAATCGCCCTCATCGCTCCGCAGCCCCACATGCCTCGCTGACCATCACATAACCTCCGCCTCACCTCACTGAGTACCATCCGCCCATCCACCGTCCCTCTATGCCTCCACTACAGTCCCCCGAATACACCCATCCATCAGGCCACAGGACGACCTAGGCACGCACGCCTAGGCCACCCCGCGGCCTGTCACCTAGCTCTTCACCTTTGCTGTGACACGACAAAGGTTCCCTGGTGATCTGATTAGGCCGCGAGGCTCTTTTCATGTCTGACAGGTTCCACGCCCCGGCCGCCATTGACGGCAACTCGAGGAAGCTCCACGCTTGGTCTAGGCTTCAGGACTGCAAGGCTCCAGGTGCAGCTCACTCGGGGAGGCATTGCGAAGATATCTGATCCAGCGAGCGACGCAACAGAGTCCGCAGTAGTGGCAATTGCAGGAAGGATTTTTGTGGGCGTGCACGAGAGAAGGCCGGGAGCTTTAGTCCCACATCGGTAATTCACGACGCGCTAATATCCTTTATATTGATTTTATGAAATACGTTGTTCACCTCCAATTACACTTGGGGTAAGGTCCCTCACCTATCTCACTGCGCCTCGTTCGTGGTTTCACCTCACGGATCTGGCGCAATCTGACCCGACCATGTGCTGAGCACACCTCGTGCATCACCCTCACGCCGGTGCGCGTGGTCACAGGTGCGAGATCCGACCCGTTTATATCCGGCTCTGGGAGAGCATCCTGAGAGTGGTTTACAGAGAGGCGGAGAGACGCACGGGTGTGGGTAGATGGTTGTGCTTTGCTGTGGTTGTGCAGGGAAGAAAGAAGGAAGGAGTGAAGCCAACACTTTGCCGCTACTAGCAAGGGAAATGAAGAAGTAATGAAGCCTTCACAGAAGAAAAGGAAGAGGTGAAGGGAAAAGAGAGGTAGAATTGAAGAACAAGAAGAGGAGGAACTGAAGGCAAACAGAACCAAGAAAGGAAGCAGAGCCAAGGAGGAAGAAGACCTGTAGAGAGAGATACTGCAGGAGAAGAAAGAAAGAAGACAGAAGAAAATAAAGAAGAAAAGAAGCACTGCAGAAGAGAAAGAACAAGCACCAAGAAGAAGAAAAAGAACAAGAGAAGGGAAACCTACTTTTAAGACGTCTGATCACCAATTTCTCCTTTTTGCCTCAATTACTTTTCAAACTCATGCATTTACATTTGAATTAAAGTTTTGAGTAATTAAAATGTTCAATTACATTCTAGAGATTAGTAATGAATTCCAATTGCTCCATGTGTTCAACCTCGGATACTCCGGTCTTCGAGTAATAAAATCTTTATTTGTTTTGGCACAGTTGCTGGGGAACAACACGCAATTTATCACTAGTCTCTACATTCTTTTTATCATATTGAACACTAACTTGCCCTACTTTGCTTTGTTGTGATCTTGCAGGTATTTCACGAGAAAATCTCTCCTGCAAGTCAACCACTCTAGGGCAGGTAATTTCTTTTCTTCCTTAAACTATCCCCCAATTTTTGAAAGACAAAAGGAAGAAAATTAATTTAGGAATCAATTGCCTTCTTTCTATAGTAATCACCAACTTTAAGGCAAACGTTTCCTGATTTTGCGAAAAATTTTCAAATCTTCTTGAAGTTGGAGCGATTTTTTAGATTCTATCCCACAAATTCTTGTGCCTAATAGAAATCACGCTTAATCTCGGCGGACAACACACTTCTTGCTTTTAAGTCCAAAGAGAATTTTTGTGAAAAAGAGGAATGGAAATAGAACCAAATTAGGGTTTCTATGGTAGGGTCTTGAAGTGCTAGTCACACTTGCCTGTATAAAAGGAAGTAAACCCTCCCGCATCAGTGTGCCACCCAAGCCCTTGATTGAAGAGACCTTAACAAAACAAACCCTAAGAAAAATTGAGCTCTAAAATCACTTGAATCTTAAAATTTTTGGACCTAATAACCTGAGAGTCGAATTAGGGTGATCCCTAGGTCCCAAGCCCAGAATCATTCTGCCATCTATAGGACAGGTCAGGTGAAGTTGATCCATTGTGTCAAACAACCTCTAAATTAGGTCACAACATCAAAACATCTAAAGTTCAAGTGAGAACCCTAAAGCACCTTTGAAATAAAAAGTGGTAGACTTAAGAGGTCAAGGTCCCCATTCTGGTCTACTTGGAATCTCAGTGACAAGAGAGGTCGGGTGGGGGAAACCCTGTAACCTGTGGGGACGCTCTACCATGTAGGGGTCTTTGCGGGACTCTCCCTCTCTGGCTGCCCAAGTAATTCTCAGGTGGACAACCTTCTGATCCAGGGGTACCATCTGCCCCGAACCTCCATAGTCATCCAAACGTCTTTGGGTGTCTTGATTGGGTCAAAAACATCTCCAGTCCCTCATCTTTTCTCTTTAGAGCACACACACACATTTTCAGTGGGACTCATTATTCAGATCTGATCGCTTCATAACTTGATTCTACATCTTGATTCAAACCCTGATTCTACATCATGATTCCACCACCTGATCCAAATATGCAGCCAAACCATTTAGGACTACCATTCAAGAAACCTGAATATCAAAGATCCATGAGAGATAAAATGATTGAGGATGCCCTGAAATTCTACGAAAAAGAAGAAACCTCAACACCAATAGGAAACATTCAGGTTGATGTCCCAACAACCACATCCTTTACCATAACTTGTGCCCAAGTACTATTAGCAGAAGCCACAAAAGGATCAACCCGTGACTTGATCATTACTGGATACATTGGGATAGAAAAACTGCACAATCTTGAATACCTTCAATGTATGACAAATCCTCGACTTTGGAAGCAACACCAAGATAGTCTTGAAAAACAGGAAGAGATAATGAGATTAGTAAAACAAATTATTGACCAAAAGTACCCGCATATACCACAAATAGAAGATGAACCATCTTGGGACAACATCGAGGATCAATCTGATCTCGGGTTTGAGGCACAAAATGGTTGTGGATTCCCAACCCAGATGGAATACAATGTGCCTGATATTGAAGAAGGTTGGGAAGCTCCAAATGCAGGAAAATACCATGTTGAGCCCACTCTAGACCATAAATCACCAAGCTTAGAATCCCAAAACTCCTGCAATAATGAAGGTAGAACTGAACCTCTTGAGGGTATAAATTTTGTCCCGTATTCTGATAAGGTGACCCTCGAAGGTTACTCAGACCTAGATTCTAGCAATTCAACCCACATCCGAAGCCTAGAATCTAGATCTGAAACCTATTTTGAAGATTTCAAGGCCCCATATGAAGAAGATCAATCTTTTAATGAAGAATACGATTTTGGGCCTTTATTTGATGAATATCCCTCGCCAACATCCTCAGAGGAACGAATCGATTTTTCGGAAGTCATGCCAATCTACGACACAGAAATTCAGTTGGACGAGTGGGGCTTCAATTGGGTCTGCCCTACTAGCTTAGAACCTAAGCCTCTACCAGATAGGGACACCTTTTTAAGCTCAGAATTAACATTTAGGCTAGACCCCAGTCAGGCTGCTGAGTACACAACATATGATTTATTCTATGGTGGAACTCATGATCTTGAATCTCATTCAAATTTTGATTTTCTCAAACTCTCCGACAATTTCGAATCTGACCATAACATCGGAGAAAATCTGGTTCCTGATTATAACAAGCCAATTCTCTTTGAAACCACCTGCTCCACATATACAGAACCAATCAAAACCCGTTCCCTACCCTGACCCGCAACCGGACTCAATTTCTATTCCGATTCACCTCTCACTGAGCTGTTTGCAGATGATTCAACTCCATATCTATATCGGGTATCGGGCATTGATCAGACTGAAAATCAGGAGCCATCATTCTTTGATCACCCCTGTAGGGTTTCCACACCATACACTGATTATTTGTCGGAACCCTACTCTGACCAGGCTGATTCGACTCAGCCTAAACTAGAGTTTTCACTTCCATATCCATTAGAACTACATTGCATATGGTGGGTTCCGCATCTGCTAATCTACATCTATCAACCCACCAGACTTATTGGGTTTGGGATGCATCATCAGCCGACTGATCTTAACAAGCACCTGGTTGGACCAACCAGGCTCTTAATCAAGGTGCTTGTTTTACAAAATTCTGCTGATTTGACCACTCCCTCTCCACCCCATTTTCCGCTCGACTGAAGGCATTGAATTTAGCACTTAACGGGAGGCAACCTGTCATCCCAAAAATAGAGACCCGTCTGATTATCCGTCTGTATTCCACGTCTATTGCACCTTAAGTTCAGCCTTAGACAGTTGATCCCACCTCTAGTACACGTACCAGAGCTTGAAATCGTTCGCATCAGTCATTTCCGACCCATTCACCCACCCGATGTATCCTGTTCTAAGTCCCTGACCTCAACACTATTTCACACCCTTCGTTTACAATGAGGACATTGCAAAACTTAGGCATGGGGGGGTGATAAAGTGCATACATACAGAACCAAGAAAAAATCAGAAGGATTCTCACAAAAAAAAAATTCACATATGTAAAAAACACAAAAGATTGAAAAATTATGAAAAAGAACAAAAAATAGGGGAGGGAGGAAATTTTGTGAGATACATAATTATATGGAGAAAAAAAGCAAAAATGACAAAAGGAGCACAAAATGAAAAAGAAAAAGAGGTAGCCATTAGTAAAAGATTAAGGAATTAACTGAAGTTCTAAACTAGATCAAGAAAAGAAATAAAATAAAAGTGCTAAGGAAACATAACAAGAGATCAGCGGGAATGCTGATTTTAGGCCTCTTAGGCTAGATTCTTTAGCTTAAAAATTCACGTATCCACTAAAATCTGGATAATCCTCAAGAGGTTGGGAAAATGAGAAGCTTAAGTATTAGGTCTAAGGCTTAGGAAGTATTCGGCCTCGTTAACTGACCTTCAATTTGCGGGATTCGGTAACTTAAGCACCCCAAATTCACATACAGTTTGGTTCAGTGCGCATAAATATCCAAATCACACAAAAGCATTTAATGTTCTAAAAAATTCACCTAGATTAGGAGCGGCCAATCAACACAAGTTGATTTGGACGAGTTCCCGGCGTGGAGAGGCGGGAAATTCCCCTTGAAGATGCGTAACAACATATCATCTCCTCGGTGCTTGTCTCTTAGGATATTTAAATATCCTACTGGGGGCATGTAAGCACTCTGCTGGTTCAGATACCATGAGCAGCATTATCATGAAATGTGGATCGCCAGGGTCTGAATTCGGCCACGGAATGCCATGGGCAGGATTATCTCGAAATCTTGAAAGCCAGGGTTCTGGGTGTTGCCATGGGCGGTGCTATCTCGAAGCATCGATAGCTAGGGACCCTTGAGGATTGATGATGGGGATGAGGAATCCGATACAGACCGTGTTGAGAAGCTAATCCGAAGCTAGAAATAAAAAGAAAAGAGAGAGAAAAGCTCTCCAAACAAATAAATCTTCTATCTCTCTCTTCAAAAAACACACTGCAAATTGAACTTAGGCTAAAAATGTCTCAAGCACGGGTGTTTTAACTGCGGAGTCCAACAAACCCTAGGTTAGTTTCTGTGGGCCTTAAAAACCTTTGCGGAGGACTAAGGCTAAAGCAGGTCAGGTCCGGATTTTGGTTGGTACTTGAGTACCTCTAGGCCTATTGTCGGCATTCTGACCTAATCACAAAAGAAAAGGAGCACTTATCATAATTGTTGATAGACACTCAGGGTCTAGAATGGAAGTTAAAACCTTGAAATTTTGCTAAGGGACTAGCAAAAGCTAGGCATGGGGGTATGATGAGAGCCTCATCATGAGCCATAACTAGCTCATTTTGACCTAATAAAGAGAGTAAAAGCTCCTACATAACTTAGAAGAGGGCCTAATTGGTGGAATAAGTGTTTTGAGAAGAAAACATGAAATAAAGGTTAAAATTGCAATTTTAACATTACAGTACATAAACGGAATTTCATAGAGACAGAGCATAGGTCAAATGGTCAAAATGAGATAAAAAGTGGGTTGAATCAATCAGAAATGGGTTCATGTGCAATCTAGGAATTAAATGACATTTGGTAACCCTAGAACAGACCCGCTTAATTCAACAAGGTTCCGGTCAAGATAAAAATCAATTAAACCCTCTAAAAATCATGGAAAAATATCCCTAGGGTTTGGAACATTCAAATTGGCCTTTGAAACCTAGTTTGACCTAGATTAGGGTCCAAGCTCATAAATTGACCTAATTTGGGTTTCTACGCAAAATGCCCAGTCAAACGTGGACAAAACTAAAATCAAACTTCACCATTGGATTCCTTAGGTCCAAATTAGGTCTGTACCAAAATTTGAACCTAAGGGGAGGTCATCCTAACCTACTTTGCAATTTAGCACACCCAATCACATTTTGGTCCCTATCTTTTGAAAACCATCACAACAACCCCACTATTTTCTCGCCAATCTTACAATCAAGTCCTTCCACCATTATTGGGGCAGAATCCTTCTCCGACTAGGATTAGAGAGGGAATACTCTCTGATCCGTTAGAGATCCCCACCCAAAATTGGAAGGGAGATTCTCTGAGGAATCCCCTTCCATCTAAGTCTGATCTTGATCCCAGATTTGCACCCAATCTCTCATGCAAACGCACGAGAGATTTGGGTATCTAACCACCTTCCATCTCCGGTGAGACGTCGGTGGCTAGAAGCTTGTCCTCCACGCACCAGAAGCACGGCCATACACCTATAAATTAAACCCTAACTCCGGCCGCACCTCCTCAGCTCAACCTAGCCGGGATTCTACCTCAGATTCCTCTCTTCCCTCCCGGACAGGGTGTCCAGCGGGCTCCGGCGAGCTCTCCTTCCTTTCCTCTTCGCTCTGCCAAAAAACCAGTGGCAGAGACTTCTTCCTCATTCTCCTCCGCGTCGCGCAACACCCGCGCGTGCAACTTCAGCCCCGTCGTTGCTGCCGTCTTCCCCCACTGGGCATCTTCTTCTCCGGTGACAGCAGGTACAACCGTCCGCCTTCTCCGCCCCCTTCGTCCCTGCAAGTAGGTTAGAACTACTCCACATCTTTCCCTCTTTCTTTTCCCCACTATATTTCACTTGATTACCCCACGACCACGCCTGACCACCGTCATCTTCCATCCCTCTGGCAACCCTCCGGTGAGTCGCCCCCATCGCTCCGCAGCCCCACACGCCTCACCGACCATCACATAACCTCCGGCTCACCTCACTGAGTAACATCCGCCCATCCACCGTCCCTCTACGTCTCCACAACAGTCCCCCGAATACACCCATCCATCCTGTCATAGGATGACCTAGGCAAGCACGCCTAGGCCACCCCGCAGCCTGCCACCTAGCTCTTCACCTTTGCTGTGACACAGCGAAGGTTCCCCAGTGATCTGATTAGGCCACGAGGCTCTTTTCGTGTCTGACAGGTTCCACGCCCCGGCCGCCATTGACGGCAACTCGAGGAAGCTCCACACTCACTCCAGGCTTCAGGACTGCAAGGCTCTAGGTGCAGCTCACTCGGGGAGGCGTTGCGAAGATATCTGATCTAGTGAGCGACGCAACAGAGTCCGCAGTAGTGGCAATTGCAGGAAGGATTTCTGTGGGCGAGTGCGAGAGAAGGTCGGGAGCTTTAGTCCCACATCGGTAATTCACGACGTGCTAATATCCTTTATATTGATTTTATGAAACACGTTGTTCGCCTTCAATTACACTTGGGGTGAGGTCCCTCACCGATCTCACTGCACCTCGCCCATGGTTTCACCTCACGGATCTGGTGTGATTTTACCCACCATGTGCTGAGCACACCTCGTGCATTGCCCTCACGCCGATGTGCCTGGTCGCGGGAGCGAGATCCGACCCGTTTATATCCGGCTCTAGGAGAGCGTCCTGAGAGTGGTTTACAGAGAGATGGAGAGACGCACGGGTGTGGGTAGAGGGTTGTGCAGGGAAGAAAGAAGGAAGGAGTGAAGCCAACACTTTGCCGCTACTAGCAAGGGAAATGAAGAAGTAAGGCAGCCTTCGTAGAAGAAAAGGAAAAGGCGAAGGGAAAAGTGAGGAAGAATTGAAGAACAACAAGAAGAGGAACTGAAGGCAAACAGAACCAAGAAAGGAAGCAGAGCCAAGGAAGAAGACACGTAGAGAGAGATACAGCAGGAGAAGAAAGAAAGAAGACAGAAGAGAATAAAGAAGAAAAGAATCACTGCAGAAGAGAAAGAACAAGCACAAAGAAAAAGAAAAAGAACAAGAGGAGGGAAACCTACTTTTAAGACGTCTGATCACCAATTTCTCCTTTTTGCCTCAATTACTTTTCAAACTCATGCATTTATATTTGAATTAAAGTTTTGAGTAATTAAAATGTTCAATTACATTCTAGAGATTAGTAATGAATTCCAATTGCTCCATGTGTTCGACCTCGGATACTCCGGTCTTCGAGTACTAAAATCTTTATTTGTTTTGAGTGCTTTTTCAGCTATACTACAATGTGACATCCTTTAAAAACCCGATAAAAATGTTGCAAAACAACTAGCAAAAGCTAGGCATTGGGGTCTGATGGGAACACCATCATGAGCCCTAACTAGCTTATTTTGACTTAGAAAAGAGAACAAAAGCTCCTACATAACCAACTGAAGGTCCTAACTCAAGGAAAAACCCTTCTGAAAGAAAAATAAGAAACAAGGAGTAAAACTGCAATTTCACCATTGCAGTGCAACAACGGGATTTCTTAGGGGCTAAACATAGGTAAAATGGTCTTAATAGGATAAAAAGTGGGTTGGTTCAAACTGAAAAGGGTTCATGTGAAATCTAGGAATTAAATGACTTCTTATAACCGTAAAAACAAGCCCACTTAATTTAATAAGATTTTGGTCAAAATAAAATTCACCTAAACCCTCCAAAAATCATGAAAAAATATCCTCTAGGGTTTAGAACCTTCAATTTGACCCTTAGAACCTATTTTGACCTAAATAAGGGTCCCAGTCAAATGTTTGTCCTAAATTAGGTTTTTCTGTAAATTTCCCAGTCAAACGTGGTCAAACCCAAAATCCAACCTCACCATTAGATTCCTTAGGTCCAAATTAGGTTTGTACCAAAATTTGGACCTAAGGGGAGTTCACCTTGACCTACATTGCAAATCAGTCCAGCCCAATTACATTCATAGCCCTAACTTTTGAAAACTTTTGCAGACACCCCCTAGCTTCCTCGTTGTTCTTTGCAATTAGGTCCCTCTTCCATTACAGTGGAGGGAATTCTACTCCGGCAAGGATTCAAGGGAAACAACTCCCTGATTACTCAGAGAATCCCTCTCAAATTTGAAAGGGAGATTCTCTGAGGAATTCCTGTTCATGTGAACCCAATTTGGAGCTCCAATTGCTACCTAATCTCTCATGTGAATGCATGAGAGATTTGGGTTTTATCGACCTTCCAACTCCGATGACTTGCCCGTACTTGGAAGCTTGCCTTCCAAGCACAAGGGCCTCCACTAGGGGTTATAAAAGGGTGCCATAATCCTTCTGTAGATCCCCAGCTTGAGTTGGCCGGAGATAACACCCAATTTCCTCTCTTCCCCTCCGGTCAAACTCCCAGCGAGCTCCGACGACCTTTACCTCCCTCTCTTGTCGCTCTGCCACAATACTAGTGGCAGAGTTACCTCTATCTCCTTCGTCCACGTTGCGCCACACCAGCCAATGCTCCAACTACCGTCTCATCCTCGCCATCCTCCTACTGGGACCTTCGTCTCCGGTGACGGTAGACACAAGCCATCCGCCATCCCTTCCGCCTTTGTCCTTAAATTAGGTCAGGTACTTGCCCCCTCTCTCCTCTTCCTGTTTCCCCCTCTTTATTTCCTAAAATATCCCTCGACGCTCACAGACCACCACCATCTTCTCCACCTCCAGCAGACCACCGGCAAGGTGCTCCTGCCAATCCACGCATCCACCCAGCTCGTCAACCACCTCACGAGCTCTGCCATGTCACACTAATCATAACCCCTCTTCCCATTTACCGCTACAAGCTCCCAACATTCCCCCCAAACTCACCCACATCCGCACACACAGGGTGACCTAAGCAAGCACACCCAGGCCACCCCGTGCCATGCCGACCACCGTACCACCTTCGCCATGCCAAGGTGAAGCTTCCTGCATGTTTTGATGAGGCCACAAGGCCGTTTTGCATGAGTGCTGGCTTGGACCTCTGTCGCCATTGAAGTAGGCACGAAGCTTCCTTGCAAGCTTATGCTAGGTAGCCTCGCTCCAGGCTCCAGGTCCCAGGCTACACAGAATTGTCTTGCGCATAACCTCAGCCAAGTTATTGTATTTGGAGGCCACAGTAGTAGCCACAATTGAGCGCCTTCGGCTACAGGCACGCGTAAGAGGAAGGTGGAACAATTAGTCCTTCCACGAAAGATTTGAAGCGGGCATTGTGATATAAGTTGAAAAAGTGTCAGGGGCCTAAAGAGAGAAAGGAGAGGAGAGTTCGTGGGGGAGGGTAGGGGTAGGTTTTGCACTTGCAGGGAAAGGAAAAGAAGAAGCCAAGGAAGAAAGGGTGGTAGCCTGAGCAGCTAAGGAAGGAGAAGGCACTGCAAGGTTGAAATAGGAAGTTGAAAAAGAAGCTAAGGGCTGAAGGCAGAAAAGAGCTGAAGAGGGAAAGAGTTGCAGAGAAGCTAAGGATAGAGGAAGAAGAAAGGAAGAAGAAAGAAGCTGAGGCTCACAAGGCCAAAGCCAGAGAAGAAGCAAGAGAAGAAAGAAGGAAGAGAAAGCTAAGGCAGGAAGGAATAGAAGAAGGAAGAAAGTCAAAAGAAAAGGCAAAGGGAAAGAATCAAAGCAGAAGGAAGAAGCAAACGACAGAGAAAGAAAGGAAGCCAGGGAAGAAGAAAGAGAAGTAGAAGGTAGAAGAAGGAAAAATAAGAGGAAGATATTGTAGCATCTCACTAATAAGACATCTAATTTTATAATCAGACATCTAATTTTTCATCAGATCTCTATAATTTGTGGCTACAATTCTTTTTATGCTCTATATACTCATGCTGTACATTTTGAATTAGATTTTGAGTAGTTTTATGTGTTCAATTTACATCTATTATTGAGATTAGTGCGTGAATTCCATTTGCTCCCTGTGTTCGACCTCGGACTTAAACTTCGAGTAATAAAGTCTATTTGTTTTCAAAGCGATTTCAACTATACTATGACGTATTTATTTTAAACTCGATTTTGCCTTGTAAACACTAGGGCAACCACAAATTTCATCCTCAACCTTGACAACTTCTCAAGTAGAAACTCACCCAAGCCCCTATCCCTAAAATTTTTGAGGAAATCCAATAAATAGCTTTTCTGCTCATCAATCATTTTTATCATAGGCTCCAATGCTTAAGTGCGTGGTGTTGGCTGGTCTTCTAAAGATTGTATGGTGTTCCTCAGGTTAGACAACACCCTATCTTGGATTTGGTTCACTTAAACCGACTAGTTCAGTTCAGGGTTGGGTGGGTTTGGGTTCATTCTAGGGAAGTCACGATATTGAGGTTTTCGAGATCCTCCCTGATAGTAGGTCATCTTGGGTTGTTCAAAGAATGGTGGTGACCTATACTCAGTGGAATACTGGGGAAGGTAGGTGTTGTAGTCAACATATCCTTCTTGATTGTAGATCGGGTTAGGTTGATCATCAAAGGGTGGAGATCTATAATCATTATAACTTTGGGAAGGATAGTAATCATAGTCTTGTTGTCTAGGGTTAGGCCCTGGACACTGAGGTTCGGATTCATATCCCCAATTAAAGTTATCCTAGCTAGTAGATGGATAATTACAAGTCAAGTCGGGATACTAATCATCTTGGGGATAAGTGGTGGTAGGAGGGTAGGATGGAAAATGAGCGTAGGATGTGGAAGGATACATGGTAGAATAGGAGGGAAATCAGAAGAAAGAAAGGAGCCCTGCAATACAAGCAATCAACCCTGTCCTTAGGTCTATTAGCCTAAAGACCTATAGACTCCCAGGACCTGTCTTGAGATTATAAATGATTTGGTCTACTTTTATCTGGTCAATCCAATAAGTTAGAAGGTTCTTCCTTTAGCTTACGCCGTCGGTTCCTAGTGTACCACCCAACCGTGGTCATTTGACACTACTCCCCTAGCTAGACATCAGATGGAGCAGTAGAAGCAAATTAATCGAAAAAAATCTTAGTTTGAGCCCTAAAGAGCGAATCAATCCTTAGGGCCAAAGTCTACTCAGTTTTAATTAGGCTTGGGATGATTGTGCTGTTGGAATGTGATGGGCCATTTAAATGGGTTGTGCCCTTAATGAGAAATTGAAATGTGTGTGCGTGCACAACCAGGGTTTACAAACAAGGTTATTTGATGATGTGTCTTTTAGGGTTCAACTTTGTTTAGTAGCTTTTAGGGTTTAATCTTTAGGTATATTCAATCAAGATTCAGGAGAACACTCCAAGTTTTGAAAGCACTGGTGATGATATATTCCTTCAGAAATCAGAAGAAAATGTGGAGTGCTTGGTTCAACCCTAAAAATCAACCTTAAGTGGCAAGCTACTTGATGGATTAGTTTTAAATTGAGTGGTGCGGCCCAAACAGCTCAAGCAATCAGCCTGTTGCACCACTTGATTAAGGCACACAAAAAGTTTTAACCTAATCAGATTTCTACTCACTTATTTTTGTGTTGAGTTAAGGCGTATTGGATCCACAGGTCAAATCTTTGTTAAGTGGTAGAGTCAATGTGATTATGTGCCTAAGGATGAGAATTTGTGGGTGTTAAGTGTGTCTCTTTCAGAAAATCTCACAAGAGAAGAGTATATTCTTTTTTGTTTTTTTTTTATATGCGGAGGTGAGATGAGTGGAGTTACAATCAAACAACCAAAATCTACCATAGGGCTTATGCAAGCACCTAAGGTGATTTTGGTTTGAGTTATTAGGTTATGGAACAAAAACTAGGGTGAGGGTGGTGGGGATAAACTTACAAAGCCTTCATCTGCACTTTTCTCCAATCTAACCGCTCTGGCCCGCCTCGGATGAGTACCTGCAATCACAGTAAGATCAGAGAAAAAGTGAGATAAAAGTTAGGTAAGGCGGAAAAACATGAAAAAAAAAATCAAAGAGCATTGCCTCCCCGACAACGTCGCCAAAATGACGTACGGGTTTGTGTATTCAAAATCAGGGTTTGGACTAAGCTAGCAAAACACGAAAAAAAAAATCAAAGAGCGTTGCCTCCCCGGCAACAGTGCCAAAATGATGGAGGCGTGCTTCGCGATTTAGAATTAGGGGTTCGTAGGACCCATCCTCGTAGCTTGCAAAAGGTGTCTATCAGATAAAATTTATAACCAAAACTCGAAAAGTGAGTCTCGGGTCGAACACAGGGAGGTGAACATTTATTTGAAAAATCCGTGTTTCTCTTTTATTTGTGTTTGTTGTTTTTATCTTTTATAAATTTTTTTTGGTATTTTAATAGGGCAAGAGATCAGGTTGATCAATTCTAGCTAATCTACTTGCAAAATATAACGGAAAGAATGAGAGAGAGGGAGAGAGAGAAGAACAATCATCTATTTATGAATAAATATTTGTAACAACTACGAAAGTGGATAAACTACACTACGAAAGCGAAAAAGACAGAAAGAGGTGAGAAAATCCCCCTCGATGGTCTCTTGGAAGATGACTCGCTCTGACATCGCCTGGAGAAAGGTGGTGAGGAGTGGGACGAATGGGGACAGAGTCGGAGGACAGAGGACGGGGTAGGATGGCATCGCGGTGAGGATCTTCTTCCCGAAGGGAGGTGAGAAGACTGCTACAGGATGCTCCACGAATGGGGATGAGGGGAGGGAAAACTATTTGGTTTTCTACTCTAACGGAGCATCTCAAGCTTGGGACAAGCTCTCTCTAGAGCCTTGGAGGTGGTGAGAGGAAGAAAGGTAGAGATGGTTTGCAATGGTGGTGGGTAGGTCCTTTTATAGTGGAGGAAGAACAAATTCGCATCTGTGTCATTACTGACATCTATATCGTCGCTAAAGATCCCTACAACTGTCACTGAAGATCCGCCCTTCAATTCTTCTTGCTGGCTGGCGTAGAACATTAGTGACAGCTACAAGCATCACTAAAGGCTCGCGCATGTGCCGCTGAAGATCTGCCCTTCAATTCCTTTGTTGGCTCGCATGGGCCATTAGTGACAATTGCATGTGTCACTAAAGACCCACCCTAAATGTCGATAAAAGAAATCATGCACACCATCGCTGGGGCTGCGTGCTCCTTGCGCCGTGTTGCACTAGTGTGTGATTAGCACGCGAATACGCTTGCGCTGTTGCACTAGTGTGTGACCACTGCCTTTGCTGTTGCGCCGGCATGTGCACATAGATGTGATTGAGAATTGGGGGGGCTGCAGGGATTCGAACCCATGCCCCTTCTTTTGAGTGCAACACTTGAGACCAATGAGCTATGGTGGTCTTTGTGACAAGAAGACCTCATAATTGTTTAAGAGAAGTAGCATGCCTATGGTCGTTGGATGAAGATCCAATGGCCCAGATCTGACGATGCAGATGGGAGAGGCTTGGGAGTTGCTATTGTTCGGTGTTGGGTGGCTGAGATGGAGCCACGTGGTGCCATCTGGACCGTCCATCTTCTTTCTGTTGCAGGGGTGCCATGATGCTCAGATCGAGATGATTCCCACACTACCGAACGGCGATCGTCGCTCCGGATCCATCCATATGGTCGGATTTTTCATCTGAATCCCGTAAGGATGTCACATTGTCCTCCTGGCCGTTGATCTTCCTCGAACTTCATATGATGCTAAGAGACTCCGATCTAGACGATTTTGGAGGCGTTAGACTCCGATTGTCGCCTTGATAAGATCCGTACGGTCCGATCATCCATCTGAGGCCCTGAAGTAAATCCTCTTCTCTTCTGACCATAAAAAGGATCTAATTAACCTGAAATATATACAACTACTCTAAATGCAGAATGATGTATGCCATGCAATATTTATAACAAGAAATGAAAATCTAAGCCTAGGAACATGCATGAATAGGCATTTTACCCTTAATAATTGTGTTTACATCACCGCCGCATGTAGTAAATGTGCCATTTCCTCGAGATGTATGAAATGTGATTGGGGGGGAGCCTGGTGCTGGGGTGTCATTGAACTTGCTGTCGGGGGGTTGGCTGAGCTTGAGGAGACGAATTGGGCTGGGTGGATGGCCGTGTCTCAAGAGGATCTTTTCTTTTGAGATTTTTCTTAAACAACTTCATCTGTAAAAGTATAAAATGCAATAATTAATACAATTGGAAATCATTAATATATAAATCATTAATGAGAAATGTTTGCCAAACATAAAAGAAATATTTTAAAATTTTGATAGAGTTTCCCCTTAAATTTGGATGTTTCTCTATAAACCTATATATTAAAATTAAAGTGGGTACACCCCACAAAAAAAAAGTGCAAAGATAAAATGCAGGGACTTGCATATTTACAACTCAATGTAAATGCAAGTTATTCAAATGGAAGTTGGCTAACTTCATTAAAAAAGTTAGGTTCTACCTCCATTCTAGTAGTTAGGTTCTTCCTTCTAGGTTCTACCTATAGTCTCTAGGTTCTACCTATAGGTGATATTGCAATGTCATTTAAAAAATTTTGGCAGAATTTCCCCTTAAAATCAGAAGTTTTTCTATAAACCTGCATAACACATAAGTTGGTACACCCCACATCCATTCAAATTATGGAAATATAAAGCAAACAAGTGGGTACACCTCACATCTATCCAAATAAAACATGCAACATAAGTGGGTACAGCTCACGTCTATTCAATGAAAGAAAGAACAATATGTGGGCATACCCCACATTTAGTAAAAACCAATAATTTAAATTTAAAGCATTGAAATTATACCTCTAAGTGCAATAGCATTCGAGTATGTTCGTCACCGATAACATGCAATTTGAAAAAGAAAAGCAATTAAAATGTCAGTAGAGTATAAATAACATATTTTGAACATGTGTGTGTGATTGGTTTAAGTTTTGGTATTTATAATGTGTAGAAAATGCCAGTAGAAGTTTACGTTTCTTAAATTTGATTATGAATTTTATATAAGCAGAAATGAAACAAAGTAAATAAATTGTTACTAACCTTAGTTGTCCATATCTACTGTATTTGAATCTATATGACCTTCCTCCATTAATTCTTGGTATGCATCAGATTGTGCGTCAAAATGATTGCATGGTACTGTTCTTATTCGTAATAACCCATCCCCTTTGGCAATTATCGAGGACATAGAAAACTTGTGCTGCTTGACATGACAACGTGAATGGTTCATCAGATTGAAGAATTTGACAATTAGGATTTAAACTCAAGAAATTGTGTTTCTTATCAATTTTGAAACTAGTGCCCTCTTTAAAAACATCAAACCAATGACATTTAAATAGGACAACTTTGCGATCATATCTGAAGCTGATCTCCACAATTTCATTGATTTCACCATAGTATCCATCTAGACCGATGGAAAGATCTGAATCAACAACAACTCTAGCCTGCTGTGTAACCTTTCTATCATCAATCTCTTTTATTTTGAATTTGAACCCATTTATTATATACCCCGAGTGGTAATGTGTATAATGTAATAGTGAATCGGTAATTACATTAAAATTTGATACCCATCGTGGGTCCTTATCATCTTTCCATTGATTAACTCAATCTTTAAACCAATCTAGGAGGCCAAATTCAATTGTCCTTGAAAGAGGTAATCATTCGAATTCCTTGTAAAATGGATCAATTTCAGGAATTTGTTTTAAAATATATAGATTTATGCAATGTCTGTCATTTTCTGAAATAGCCTTCTACTCTGTATGAAGAATCGACTTTCCTTTAATATCAAAAATTGACATTCTTCATCGCTATCATTGTATTCCCCCTCATAATTCCTTTGAAGTTTACTAAAGTGGTTGTATGTTTCATTCATGTACATGGAGGTAAAATTTATACTACCCTCCATGAGATAGCCTTCTACAATTGATCATTCCGGCTTTGCCTTGTTCAAAACATAATATTTTTTTTTCTGAGAAAATAAGGAATGCTATCTAAGGAGACAGTCATATGGGGATTTTATTAATAGAATCAATAAATAAATTAGATCAACTTTGCCAATGACGTATGAGAGCCTGACACTCATGTACAATTTGTATTGAATTGATAGGCCTCCCCTGGAAAAGACACCCATTTCGTGCATGACAAATACACCACAGAACAACTGCCATTGAACAATGAGGTCTCCCACTCCTAATTAAATCCCCCCACATGTCCTCCCATATAGGTATCCCACCACCACATACCCTGTTCCACACACAATCATTGACCACACACGAGGAAAAAATATACTGGACACTATCAGTCTGGAAGCACATAGATAACATGTATGAGCAGCCACCCTCATTCTTCGTTGCCTCAAGTCACTAGTGATGAGTCCATCCCTCCTGCAGGCGAAAGAAAAATTTGTATCTTCAATGGGATTTTCAACTTCCATAAACTTGCACAAATGATGTCAGCATCTTCACTTTGTCTCCTTGCAACCATATGTTCATAGGCCATGGTAGTGGAAAAATTCCCCATCCATCTGTATGTGTCAGCGCCCCCTGTTGTCTTGAAGGCTTGCAAATCTTGCATCAGTCATGCACTTTCCCTCCATATGTGACTCCCCTCCCTGCAGCCCATTTCTGGTATCTCCCATCTATTCGCCTCTTCATTCCAGAAGTCTGCATCTTTAGCCTCTCTGTCACCCAGAAGGCCATATACACATGGATATTGATTATGTAGTAAACCCAAAGATGATCAATTTTCTAACCAGAAAAGAAAAGTTTGTCCATCCCCATAGACTGGGTGGAATAGATCCCAATTTTTTTCATAGCTGCCACCACCGAACTCCAGAAAGGTGATGCTTTGATGGGAGAAAGCCTATTTGCCATGAAGTGTGAATCACCATATACTCTCTGATCACTTTCGCCCATGATTTATTCTCCCCTTAGAAAGTTTTATTGCCCACTTCAATAGTAGAGAATTGTTAAATTCCTTCAAGGATCTAATTCCAAACCCCTCTACTTCTTTGGTGCGCACAAACTGTTAAACACGCATGAATTCATGATAAAATACTTCTTTATGATAGTTCCTAGGCTTAACATTTCATATCATGGTATAAATATTGCATAAACATCCATTGCATTGCATTTAGGATAATTGTATATTATGTACGTTAATTCTTTCATCTTACATGGCCATGAGGTAGTGCGACATCTTTATAGGCTTTGGATGAAGAATCCGACCATACGGATGGATTTGGAGCGACGATCGCAGTCCATCAGCGTGAAAATCACCCCGATCAGAGCTTCGTAGCATCCTCTATAAGGAGAAGAAGATGGACGGTCCAGATGGCACCACATGGTGCCATCTGGACCACCCTACATGAACCATGGCCCCCCAGCTTCACTCATGGAGTGATCTCAACTGTTGGATCTTAATCCACTGGCTAAGGGGTGCTCTACATCGCCTGGCCTCAAGCATCTCAAAGAAGGCTCCATCGAAACCATTGGATCTTCATCCAATGGTCCAGATGCGCGACCACATCGCCCTCCATACGACAATCCATTTCCTTGGCTTGCAAGTTCTTGGAGACTCGCAGATGCTCAATGGTGAAGCGCTTAGCTTGCAAAGGAGTGTGGGATCGAGACTCGCAGACCCCCCAAATATGCAATTGGAGGCATTGGTTGCGCGCATAAGCGCATACAGCCAACCGCACAGCAGCAAGCACACCCGCGCACAAGGGCACAACACACAGCCACCCGCACTGCAGCACCAGCACGCGAGCGTGCACGCGACAAGGGGCGCGTGATGGCTAGGCCAGCAAGGGCGAGGTGGGTCGGATCCTTAGTGATAGCTTGGGTGGACCTTTAGTGACGCTTACAGCCATCACTAATTGCTTGTAGGCGCAAGGACTGCTGTGGGCATGAGAGCTGGGGCCGCGATCTTCAGCGACAGCTGTAGGGGTCTTTGGTGACGCTTGCAGCTGTCACTACAACCCTCTACATGAATTTCTTCCTCTTCCCTCCACTATATAAACACCCCTACACCCCCCATTCCTCTTCATCTCTACCTACTCTACTCCCACCTACTCCTAAGCTCTAGTAGCCTACCAAAGCTCCATTAGAGCTTATGCTCAAGCTCCAAAGGGCTCCTATTAGTGTAATAGTCCTATTTCCCACCAAATATTCATCCTTCATCCCACCACCTTCATAAGTTGCCTTAGAGTCATCCTCCCACCTCCATTTTGGTAGAAGATCACCTCCGTCTCCTCACCTCCATTCCAGAGCCTCGGTGAAGCATTCTGCCACCTGGCGTCCTCCTGCATCTCACCACCATCATCTTGCATCTCACCTCCTTCATCCAAGCTTCTGCTAGGCACTGTCGTTTTGCCGAACAACCGATTTAGGAGATTTCCTCTCACCCCTATCTCTTTTATGCTTTCATAGATTATTGTAACAAACATTTGCATTTTATATCATAGTTGTTTCATCTCTCTTGTGATCTATCTTGCTTGCTTTTTCTATAAGAACAAAAGAAAAAAATAACAAAACCCTAAAACACCAAAAAGAAACAAAACAAAGCATGGATTTCAAACAAAGTAAACGTCACCTCCCTGTGTTCGACCTAGGACTCCCTTGGAGTTTCAATTATAAATTGTATTTGATAGATGCATTTTGTAAGCTACGACGACGGGTTCTCCAAACCCTAATTTTAGTTCGCAAAATAGGACTCATCATTTTGGCACCATTGCTTAGGAGAAAACGGAATTTACTTTCTTGTTTTGTGTGCTTCTTTTCATTTACATATTATTAACATCGCTTGTCTCTGATCTACTATCTTACAGGTACCGTAGCATGGAGATCCAAGTGCGGTAGACTGGAGTAAAGTGTGGGTAGAGTAATTTGTAAGTGCTACCCACATTCCCCCCCACTAGTTCATTTCGCCACATTCATAATCAAGACCTAATCTACTTAGGTGTTTGCATAAACCCTAGGATAGAATTTGTTTGTCTTGTTTGCCACCTCCACTCATCTCTCCTTCACATAGAAAAAAAAAGATACTTTTTGTGTGACGAATCAACATACATACTTTATGCACCCACATTTGAGGCACATAACCTAACTATATTTTTATCTACTCAACCGGGATTCCTATCTGTGGAACCAGTACACACAAATCAACACATAAAGGAGTAGAAATTAGTCTAGGTTAATCATCTCTATGTGCCTAATTGGTAGTGCATCTGGGTAACTTGATTGAATTGTTTGGATCGCACCACCAAATTTAAAACTGATTCATTTAGTAGCTGCCCCATAGGATTCAATATTTAGGTCAAGCTAGGCATTCCATATTTCTTCTTTATTTATAAAGGAAAAACACTTGAACTCGTGAGTTCAAATTTGGTTTGCCTCCTGAAAACTTGGTTGAATACACCTAATATTTGAATCCTAAAAGCTACTAAGCAAGATCTGAATCTTAAAACTCACTTCATCTTTAATAATCTTGCCTGAAAACTTCTTGGTTGTGGACATACATATGCTCTCAAACAAATCATTAAGGGCACAACCCATTAAGGGCCCATCACATTCCAGAAGCACCAATATCGTAAGCCTAACTAAAATTGATTAGAGGTTGGCCCTAAGTACTAGTTCGCTCCTCAGGATCCAGATTGAGATTGTTCACGATTAACCTACTTATACTAGTCAATCGAATGTCTTTCTAGGGGAGTAGCGTTAAACAACCGTGGCTAGGGGGTACACTAGGAATTGGAGGCGTGAGCTAAAGGAAGAACCTTCTGCTCAGTCCCTCCTCATAACTGGTCAGATTGCCTGGATACAAGTAGAGTAAATCATCCATAATCTTGGGATGGATTCTGAGAGTCTGAAGACCTTTAGGCTACCCAACCTAAGGATAGGCTTGTATTTTTTGTGCTACAGGGTTTCTTCTCTTCCCTATCCTTCCAACTTCCTTCCAGTGTATGCTTGGAAGGAGTCATTGAACCCTAGATTGGAAGGACATTTAGACCATTCCCGGAGGTGGAGGTTGAGCTATAGTAAAGTAGAACCCTTGGCTGATCAACAACCACCTCCCTAGCCCTCGAACTAGCAGGAGCTGATTCAGAGGCAGTTGTACCAATTGTAGCAGATGCAGCAATGGTTTCAATGAATGAATGGTCAGTGCACTTAGCCCTTGAAGGATTTCTACGATCCTTCAAACTATGGGGAACGTCCCTGTATCATAATACCTGGCAGAGACGTAGAAATCAATCCTCAAGTCTTATGTTTGATTAAACACTTCCATGGGCTTGGCTCAGATGACCCATTCCAGCACTTGAAGGAGCTGACCACTTTGGTACAGACCACCAAAGATAGGAATGTTGATGAGGAGCAAATGATCATGAGGCTCTTTCCCCACTCTCTCAGGGATAAGGCTACACATTGTTACCGAACCATCGGAAGGCCGATAGAAACATGGGCTACTCTTAAGTCAGCTTTCTTGAAGAAATTCTTCCCAATCGGATGATCCAATGCCTTGCGACGGACGACTACCACTTTCCCCAGCGGTCGGGGGAATTGTTTCATGGTTCTTGGGAGCGATTCCAGGAACTTTTGAGGAAGTATCCACACCACGAGGTGCCGAAATGGCAACTCATGCAGATTTTTTATCATGTGTTGGTTGAATAACTTCGTAATCACGTGGATGCCTCCTGTAGAGGTAATTTCCTCAACAGGGATGTAGATAATGCATACGACCTGTTTGAAGAAATGGGCAAGAACTCAATTAATCATGCCTCCATGGATGCAATCAACCAGTCCCAACAACCCAGGTCAAATGCTAATGAGATCCAGGATTCTCATTCTTTTGACATGTATTAAGCTTAATAAGATGGACTTGGTTGCTAAAAGAATGGAAGAATGGATGTCTGGGAATTCGGGAAACACATCTACGCCCACTCAATCCCAGAATTCTGGATTTCATTCCTCACGAGCTCCCATGGGGTAGGAGTTCATGAACCAACTTGAATCAGCTCAACCTATGAGCCAGGATTTCTTGAAACATTATGGGTTCCAAATTGAGGCCTTTGATCGAATTTTTCTGACCCTTCCTTCTCTCCATCCTCTCGCTATGAGGATGCATATGCAATACTGGAGAATGCTTGGTTGAACCCATATTCCAACACTTATAATTCAGGTTGGTGGAACCACCTTAACTTCTCCTAGAAAAGTCAGCGGCAATAGACCTAAACACGACCCAGCAACTATGCATCTCAAAAATCTATGGGTCAAGGTCAAGTATACACCCAGTTGCCCCCGAGACTGATTACTCAGCCATCTTGGAATGCCCAACAATCGGCAGAGTAGGCTGATTTAAACCAGCAGATGGTGGAAATGCTAGGGTCCATGCTTCAGCTTATGGAGCAAATGAAGGCATCATTGGACAACTTGCAATCTAGGTTTATTGCTAACACCTGACAACCCGGATCTTTATCATCCCAACTCATACCCAACCCACGCAATGTACAAAATCAGGGCAATAGAGTCTAAGGGTACAAAAATTAAAGGGACCCATATACACATGCTCATCTGGTTGAGCAGGGTCCCTCCTCTTCTTCTTCTTTTTCTGGTTACTTGACTAATCAAGGCCCTCCAGTCTTCACTAACCTACCTCAAGACTCGAACCCTTATGCTGCTGCAAACTCCGTCACCTTGAGAAGTGGAAACCAAACCCAGTATCCTGAATTACCTTCTAGAAGCCAAAACCTTGGGGAGCTTGAGAGAGAGGAGGAGATTGAAGAAGACAATAAGGCCCAGGGACCGAAAATTAAAAATACCACCCACATCCTGTTCCCTGAAGCACTACTGAAAAGTAGGAAGAAGAAAACCTTACATAGCAATGAGGAGCTCTTGAATTTATAGAGATCAATATTCCGCTCCTCGATGCTATTAAGCACATCCCGGCTTACACTAAATTTTCGAAAGAACTATGTACCCAAAAGTGTAAGCCAAGAGAACCCACTCCAAGGATGGTGATTCTCTCAAAGCAGGCAAGTTCTATCATCTTGCATCACCTTCCTCAAAAGAAGAAAGATCCTGGTGCCCCCTTAATTTCATGCGTTATTGGGGAATACACTTTTGATAGGGCACTATTGGATTTAGGTGCATCCATCAACCTAATCCTGACTTCTCTTTATGAGAGGTTTGGGTTAGGTGAACTTAGGCCAACCTCAGTAATGCTACACTTAGCAGACAGCTTAGTCACCACACTGAGGGGCATTATTAAGGATGTAATCGTCAAGGTCAAGGATTTCTATTTTCTGGTAGATTTCCTGATCCTTAACATGGATGTACCTAATGATTTGAGGAACATGCCCATCATTCTAGGGCGCTCATTCCTAGCTACCGCCAAGGCCAAGATAAACTGTGGGAGCGGTAGTATGGAGATCACCTTTGTGGATAGGAAGCTAACTCTTGATATTTTTAAGGCGATAAGAAGATTTTAGGATTGTGGATTCATTGAGGAGCTTGAGGATCATGATTTTAAGACTTGTATGACGATCAGTGCACTCGAGGACTCCACCAGCTTTACAAAATTGTTGCTGTCGATTTATATAAAATCGATGGTATATCCCATTTTTCTAGTAGTGAGAGGCTTTTTATCATTTAAAAATATTGCGTTGATCAATCAAAGTGGGTTTAGTCGATCAATTGTAAAAGTTGGTCAATCAACGGTACCAAAAACTTAGGTTTTAGCTGAAATTGTATGCTAATAAGTTTTAATGCACATTAGTTATTATTTTTGAGGTTGCTTACAATATTCTAGAGTTAATAAAAATAAAAAGAGTCTTCAGTATCCTCATCAAGAGATTGATTCCACTTGCAACATAATCATCATTTCTTGAGTTTATCTTTAAGTATCTTGAAATGATTAGTCCACAATAAAACATAATTTTGTTACATCAAAAGTAGACGATCAACATTCTCCCCATTTTTGATGATAAAAGATTATAATTATATATGCATGAGGATAAAGAAAATGAATGATATGCTACTAATGCATATAGAAATTTATCTCCCACTTTGTTATTAACAAAAATTAATAGTTATAATCAGATACATGCTCCCCCTAACTATATGACATATGCAAATCATGATATGCTTCTTTATAGCTAAGAGTAAGAAAAAAATAACAGAAGCTTATGGAAGAATTATAACTGAAAAATATCATCTGAATGACATAAATATATCAAGTTCCATGATAGTAAGGTGCAATAAAGAGCTAAAAATACTACAACCAAGCCGCATAGAAGAGTTTTACATCTTAAGAGATTGAAAACAAATAGAAAATAGAGGAAACTAGAAAAATCCTTGGAAAGCCTCAATGTCAAAGGGAAACTCTACACCCATATCAGAGTCATCCAAGTTGTAGCTGGCAGTGCTAGGTCCAATTGAAGAAGAACTAGGGAAGAAAAGTCATCGTCCTGAGATTGGTGAAAGTTGAGTCTACGGGGTACTATTGGATGGCATGAGTAAGGTGCTTGATGATGTCGGATTTGTATAGGGAAAGGATTGGATTTAGAAAACCCATTGTCGTTGTTCGATTAGTGAGAAAATCCATCGATCAGATAAAATTTATAACCAAAACTCAAAAATTGAGTCCCAGGTCGAACACGGGGAGGCAAACATTTGGTTTTGAAAGATACACGTTTCGCTTTTTATTTGTTTTTGTCATTTTTGTCTTTTCTAATTTTTTTGGTAATTTTAATAAGGCAAGAGATCAAGTCAATGAAATCTAGCTAATCTACTTGCAAAATAAAAAAAGAGAGATAGAGAGAGAGAAACAATAATGTATTTTTCTAATGAAATGTTTATTACAACTAGGAAAGTGGGAAAACTATACTACGAAAGTAATAAATATAGAGATAGGTGAAAGAAATTCCCCTCGACGGTCACTTGGAGAATGACTTGCTCTGACGTCTCCTGGAAGAAAGTGGTGAGGAGCAGGACAAATGAGGACGAAGCTGAAGGATGGAGGGTGGGGTAGGATGGCATCGTGGTGAGGATCTTCTTCTCAAAGGGAGGTGAGAAGATGGCCATGGGATGCTCCACGAAGGGGGATGAGAGGTGGGAACAATATTTGTTTTCTACTCTAGAGGAGAATCCTAGGCTTGGGATAAGCTCTCTCTAGAGCTTTGGAGGTGGTGAGAGGAAGAAAGGAAGAGATGAAGAAAAATGGGAGGGGTAGGGGTCCTTTTATAGTGCAGGAAAGAATCAAATTCGTATATAGGACATTTAGTGATGGTCATAAACGTCATTGAAGATCCATAGAAATGTCGCTGAAGATAGCCCACGCACCGACCAACTGCTACGCTAGTGCGTGTGGCATGCCTCTATGCGAGCGCTGCTGCCGCTGCCTTCAAGCGTGCCCATTCTCGCCTGCTGCACTGCTGTGCGTGCGTGCCTCCTCATGTGCGCTCGCGCCCATGCTGCTAAGTACGTGCAATGGCACGTGTGTGTGAATGGGTGGCCTGGGTTGCCCCACATGGCGCAATCTGGGCTGTCCATCTTCTTTTATTGTAGAAGCTGCTACAGAAGTTGGATTGAGTTGATTTTCATGCCGTTACATTGCAATCGTCTACCCGAATCCATCTGCACGGTCGAATTTGTCGTTTGAAGCTCTGAATTATGTCACCTAGTCCCTTGCCCATTGATCTTCCTTGGACAACATATGGTGCTACGGGACTCCGATCAAGGCAATTTTGGTGGCGTTGGTCTCCGATTGTCATCTTGATCAGATCCGGATGGTCGGATCGTCAATCCGAGGCTCCAAAATAATCTCCTTCTCTCCTGACCACAAAAAGGACCAAATTAACCTAAAATATACACAACTACTCTAAATGTACAATGATGCATGCTATGCAATATTTATAATATGGAATTTAAATCTAAGCCTAGGAACATGCATTAAAAGGCATTTTAACCTAAATGGATGTGTCTACATTAGTGCTAATCAGCTACGATCAAGTAGGAGGTGCTACTGTAGTCTAATCTAGAGGAGGAGGTGCTACTGCTGGTGGGGCTCGTCAAGCTCTAGGAGGCTTGCAATCTCTGAACTGAAGTGCATGAAGCTACTCTCCCAGCTGGTGAAGGAACTGGCCCTGCCTAATTAGGTTATTGGATACCTGAGTGTCGTGCTCCATCATCATCGAGCTAGTCTCCCACTGGCGATGCATCATCAGGGAGATGCTGTTAGTGACGTATTGTACACCCAGAATGTCATGTCTGGTGAACTGCCTGACAAGGTTGGAAAGAGTGGGTCTAACTGGAGGAGGGTAGTAAGAATCAAAGTGTTGGTAGGGTGTATAGGTAGGTGGAGTAGAGGGTCTAGCCTGAGAGGAGGGAAGCTGGGAGGAGGAAGCAGCTGCCTTTGGTGGAAGATCCTGTCAAGCTTGACGCTCCTGCTCCATCTTGGAGTAGGTGAGCTCTCTAAAGATGCTAACACGAGAGATAAACTACTTATGATTGATATCCATTGGGACACTAAAGTGGTGGAACATATGCGAGAAAAGGGTGGCAAAAGGAAATATGCTCATAGGCTTCCTCTCCATGAAGGTGAGGATGAAGTGGTTCCTATTGAACACCTTATTGGTTATGAAGGTGTAGAGAGCCACGAGTATTAGACCTGAACAATTCTCAAAGGAGGTGGATTTAGACATGAAATTCTAAAGAAATACATGATTAAAGAACTGTGGAAGAGTAGGACAGTATGGTGACTTGGTGGGCTTGACCAAGTCAAAAGATTTAGGAGTCATCAAAGTCTATCTAATAGTCTCAGAGGAGGTGTCATGGTGACGATCATGGTAGGTGGGATTGGAGGAAGGACAACCAAGAACCTAAAAAAGAAAATCGACTTTAACAAACACCTCAATGCCATAGACATTTGACATCAACAGAATGTCAAAACCATCATTGATATTACATAGGTTGGAATAGAAGAGGTGACATGCCATGGGGTCTACGCCCTTAATGCAACTACCTTTAGTGCTTGCATAAAAGTTCCTATCAAAGAGATGACCTATCTTATGAAAGGTAAGTCTATTTCTAAGACCATGGAAAATGCTCTCAAAATAGTTGAGGTTATAGGGTGACCCAAGTGTTGAGAAAGATAAGAGTATAGAGAAAAGTTGTGCCTCTCGTCATCATTAATGAAGTAGCGATCAAAAGTATCATCACAAGAGGTAAAAGAGGAGCCACGAGAGCATTTTGGAGCCATAATCACGGTTCTGTTCATTTTTGGTCGATGAAAATAAGTTGGTTGATCTATCAAAAGTCAAGTTTGATTCAATCAAGGATGTGAAATTGATTGATTAAAAGGACAATAGTAAGAAAAGTTTCGCAGATGAAATTTGGTTGATCAGGGTCGAAGTTTGATCTACTACAATCATTTTTTGGTTGATCACAGGAAAAAAATTAGCTGATAAAAAATATGACAACAGAAATTGTGAATCCAATATTTTTGGTCAATCAATGGCAAAACAATTGATTGATAAAAAATAAACAATAGCGAAGAAAAATAGTTTTGAACAAATTAAACAAAAGATAAAAATAAGAACGTGAAGATCACAAAGAAAACATGGTCAGAAAATGAAATAATAACACAAGATCATATCAAAACAAGATCAAAACACAAGATTTTGTAATAAAAGTGTATAAGGGAAAGGAATGTACCAAGATTGACAAGAATTGATCCAATAGAGGCAATGCCCGATAAGAGGAGGAGGACAGTCGGTTGAAGAGGGCATGGCTGGTGAGGGTGGCGACTGGTGGTGGTGGTGAGGAGGGAAAGGAGATGGTCGTGGATTTTGGTCAACTAACGGTTGGTCAAGAGTGGCAAAGAGGGTCCTTGGTTTATGGGAGGAGAGAGATGGTTGGTGGTAGCATGGGGTAAGGTGGGACAACGGTTAGGAAGGAGGAGGAGGAGGTGGGGCCCTTGGTTGATGGTGGTTGTGGGTTTTGTTAAGGGAGTAATGATTTTGTGGTAAAAAAGAGTGGTAAAAATTAAAGTCATTGTTATAGAGATTAAGTTGTCCAAATAAGGTAGGATGAATATTAGGATGGGTATCAAGGATTATAAGAGGATTAGCAATCAAATCAAGTGATTTGTTTCACTAAACAATAATCTTGGCAATTTGATATTTGCCTAGATTTGGTCAATAAACCAAATGTTTAGTCGACCAAAGTCAAATTTTGTCGATCATGAACTAATTTGATCAAATTTGAATTTTTAGTGGAGGAAATTTTCCCACCCAAATTTTGATCGATCAATATTGGGATTGGTCGATCAACTTTTGTTAGTTTTGGAGGGAATTTTCCTACCCAAGACTTTCGAAACTTGGTCGATCAAAACAAGATTTTGGACAATCAATGGTTCATCGATCAAGATCACAATTTGATTGACCAATAGCTAACAAGACAAGCAAGGCAAGCAATCAAAGTTGAGTTAGTCTTGTTAAGCCTAATTCTCTACTTATTGTTATAAACCTATCTTTTGCTAGGGGTTTTGTAAATATATTAGCTAATTATTTTTCTGTTTGGATTAAATCTAGTGACATTTCCTTTTTCATGGAATAATCTCTAAGGAAATGATGCCAGATATCAATGTGTTTTATCCTAGAGTGTTTGATAGGTTTTTTGGATAAGTTTATGTATAGCACTAGTGTTGTCGTAGAGGATCCTATTATTTTCAAAGCTATGTCCAAAATCTCTAAGTGTTTGCTTCATCCACAAAATTTGTGAACACTCTAGAGAAGCGACAACGTATTCAGCTTTAGTTATAGATAAGGAAACATTATTTTGTTTCTTGGTGATCCAAGAGACTAGGGAGTTTTTGAGAAAGTGATAAATTCCACTAGTACTCTTGCAATCTGTTTGACTACTTGCATAATCAGCATCATAATTAGGGAGTAGGTCAAGGGTGGCTAACTTGGGATAAAATAGACCAAGATCTACTGTGTCTTTAAGTTATCTAAGTATCCATTTTAAGGCATTGTAATGTGATTCCTTATGGTTCGCTTGAAACCTAACACAGAGGCAAGTGCTAAATAGAATGTCTAGTCTACTAGCAGTTAAGTAAAGTAAAGAACCTATCAAGCTTCTATATAATTTTTGGTCTACATACTTACCTGATTCATCCTCCTTAATTTATGTAGTGGTAGCCATTAGTGTGTCTTTTCCTTTTGTGTTACCCATTTTGAATTTCTTCTAAATCGCCTTGGTATACTTGGTTTACGAGATGAAGATTCCAACTTGAAGTTGATCAATTTGCAACCCTAGAAAGAACTTCAATTCTCTCATCAGGCTCATTTCAAATTGATCTTGCATAACCTTTGCAAACTCTTAGCATAGAAGATCGTTAGTAGCACCAAAGATTATGTCATCAACATAAATTTGGATTAAAATTAGTTGGTTATCTTTTCTCTTAGTGAAGACGGTTGGATCAACTAGTCCAATTTTAAATTCATATTCTAGTAGATAGTTTCTTAGTCTTTCATACCAATCTCGCGGAGCTTGTTTTAATCCGTATAAGTTTTTATTTAGCTTAAAAACATGATAAGGATTTTCTGAGCATTCAAAAAATAGGTAGTTGTTTTTCATAGACTTCTTTTATGAATCCATTGAGAAAGATGCTTTTCACGTCCATCTAGAATAACTTGAATCAATATGGACAGCAAAAGCTAGTAGCATTCTAATGGATTCTAATTTGGCCATAGGTGCCTAACTTTTATCAAAATCAATTCCTTCTTCTTGATTATAACCTTGGGCCACAAGTGGTGGGAACACCATCATGAGCCATAACTAGCTCATTTTGACCCAATTAAGTTAGTAAATCCCCCTACATAACTACCAGAGAGTCACAAGTCACTGCATAATCATTCTGAGAGAAAAATAAGAAATTAGGGTTGAAACTGCAATTTTATTAGCTTATCATGAATGCAGCACAACCACAGGTTCTCTCAGGGGTTAAATGAGGGTCAAATGGTCTTAAAATGATAACAAGTGGGTTAGAACAATTAGAAAAGGGTTTGCACGTGTTCTGAGAATTAAATGACTTTTCGAAATCCTAAAAATAGACCCGCTTAATTAACTGAGTTTCTGATCAGGATAAAATCTTATTCTGTTGGGTTTGGAACCTTCAATTTGACTATCATAACCCGTTTTGACCTAGAATAGAATCTCAGATAGATATTTGCCCTAATTTAGGCTTTTGCATAAATTACCTAGTCAAACATGGTCAAAACCAAAATCTAACTTCACCATTGGATTCCTTAGGTCCAAATTAGGTTTTTACCAAAATTTGTACCCAGGATGAGTTTGTCTAGACCTATTTTGCAAATTGGTCCTATTTAATTACATTTCTACATGTAACTTTCAAAATCTTTTCAAACTAACCACTAACTTCATCATCGTTCTCACAAAAAGGTCCCTGCCGCCATTAAACCTATTCCTACTTGCTCCGACGACCTTAAATTAGAAAGAACTCCATATTTCTTGACGAATCCATTTCAAATTTGAAAGGGAAGTTAGTCAAGAAATTCCCTTCCCTTTGAACCCAATCCTAAGCCCAAAAACCTACCTAATCTCTCATGTGAACGTATGAGATATTTGGGTATCAAAGAATTCCCAAACTTCGACAAGCTTTCCAAGCTTGGGAAGCTTGCTTCTAAAGCTCTAACAGTCCTCTGATGACCTATAAAAGAAAGCCCAGGCCAGGCCAAACCCCTAAAGCTTGAATTCGACTAGAGTAACCCTCAAATTTGTCTCTCCTCCTCCAACTGAATTGTTCTTCAAGCTCCGGCAACCCTCCTTGCCTCCCCTCGACGTCTGACCGCAATACCAGTGGCAGATTCTCCTTCCTTGCCTTCTTCTACAGCGAGCAGTACCTACCGGCGTCCCTACCTCATTCATCCTTGCCGTCCACCCCTTATCAGAGCAGCTTCATCTCCAGTGCCAGCAATACCTCAACCGACACCAACTCCGCTCCTCGTCGTCTGCCACCTCTCCTAAATGACTCCTCATCTTCCACTTTTCATTTCGAGACATTCCCCAACTTATTTTGACTGCTGATTCACCCTCCGCCGTTCATCTTCCACCTCGCTGGCAAACCTTCGACGAGCCTTAGTGGCTTGCACACTCACTCAACCGCGTCGCTTCCATGCTTCTCACCATCGCCTCAACCCACTGACCAAAATCCCTCATGTAATTGAGGGGATTGGCCACTCTATCACCCCCTGACTCACACACTTTTGCACACACTCTCCAAGGTTGACAGACCTCCAAACCCACTCGTATGCAATCCCACCACCACAGTTACATTCCTTGATGTCCGACAAAGCTCCCAAGCAATTCTGATGTGGCCACGAGGCTGTGTTTATGTTTTTAGGTGTAGGTCCTTCAGCCGCCATTAACGGAGCATCATTGAGCAAGCTCTAGCAGTGTTCGTGAGGTTCCAGCTCCAGGGACACACCCAGGTGAAGCGGAATCCACCCAGGCAGAGGATCAGGTGATCAATTGGATGCTTTGATTGCGTCCCAGACCTCAATTGGAAGGATCTTCCTTGGCTCTTCTGGAACGAGGGAGGGGGACTAAGATAGTCCTACCTCGATGGCTAAAGAACGTTTGTAGCGGCATAAATTGAAAAAGTGTCATCGGCTTATCGCCTCGACACATAGGGGGTAAGGTCCCTCGCGCGCTCCCCTCATGTGCCTCATCCGCGACACCTGAACCTGCAGACCTGGTGCACCCAACCTGCCTAAGCCCTTCACTCCTTGGCTGCGACCATGCCCACAGCCCTGGACCTGGGTATGCGCTTACCCGATTACCTGGTTACCCACTGAGAGGCCCTGAGTGGGCGAGCCTAAGAGAGAAAGAGAAGGAGAGATCGTGTAGGGTAGGGAGATGGTTTTGCTACAGAGAGAGCTGGCTGACCTTAGCAAATTCAAGAAGCTTCCCTCTTTGTGTGAAGTAGCTGAATAGAGAAAGAAGGCTTGAGCTGTAGAGGAAGAAAGAAAGAGGAAGAAGAAATAAAGAATAAGAAGAAAAAGGAGAAAAAGAAGAATCTGAGAAGAATAATGCAGAAGCAAAAGAACGAGAAGGAAGAAGAAAAAGGAGAACCAAAGGAGAAGGCCATTTAAGGCATCTGATCTCCAAGGGAGACGCCTGATTACTACTGTAGCATTCAAGCTACTGTGCGAATATTTGGTCCTGATTACTGTGGCATTATTACTCTAGTTTACATATAACTATACTTAATAATTAGTGATCTAAATCACCATTATTTTGTTATAGATTTCTTTTTATCATGTTGAATTCTTGTTGTGCTCATGTTCTACACTTATTATCATTTTTGAGTAGTTTATTTGGTTTAAATTCTTGTGCTCATTTACATTATTGAAATTAGTGTGTGAATTCCTATTTGCTCCCTGTGTTCTACCTCAGAACTTTTTCGAGTAATAAAATTTATTTCTTTGAGCGCTATTTTGGCTATACTACAACGCTGCAATTTTAAAACACTGATTTAGGGAATGAACATTTTGGCATCGTTGCTTGGTAGCAATGCGTAATTCACCACTATTCTCTGCATTATGATTATATTTAAGCACTAACTTGTCCTGTTTGCTTTCTTGTGATTTTGCGAGGTACTTCACGAGATCTTGCATGCAAAACAACCACACCAGGGTAGGTAACTTCATTCTTCCCTAATCAACCTCCTAATCTTGGGAAGACAAAAGAAAAAAAGGAAACAATTGATTAGGAATCACCTGCCTTATTTCATAGTAATCATCATTTAAAAGGCAACATTCCTGATTTACGAAATTCTTTTCAAATCTCATTGAGTTGAAGCGATTCTATTTAGAGATCCTACCCCAAGTTGCCTGTGCTGATTGGAAACAACACAAAATTTTAAATCACTTTGGGCTAACACATTTCTTCCGTGAAGCCCAAGGTGAAGAAATCAAGACCAATTGGACTTAGAAATAAAGCCAATTAGGGTTTCTACATTAACATTTTGGAGTGCTAATTCACACTTTCCTGCATAAAAGGAAACAAACCCACCTGCATTTGTGTGCTACCCAAGCCCATGGTTGAAAAGATCTAATCAACAAAAACCCTAAAAATCAGGCTCTAAATTCACTTAAGCCCTAAAATCCTTAGACCTAATAACTTGGGAATCATATCAGGGTGATTTCTAAGTCTTGACCTAGATCTCATTCTGCCATCATTATGGCAAGTCAGGTGAAGTTGGTCTACATTGTAGGACAACCAACCTCCAAATTAGGTCACAAGTTGAATTAATTTTTAATCAAATGAAACTCAAGGCACAAATTAGGACATAAAAGTGATAGACATAAGGACTTAAGTTCATACATTCTGGTCTACCTGGACCCTCAGTGACAAGGAAGGTCAGGTGGGGGAAACCCTGTAACTTGTGGGGATGCTCTATCGTATAGGGGTCTTTGCGGGGCTCTCCCTTCCTGGATGCTAGGGTACTTCTTGGGTGTGTGAATTTTTTATTCAGAGGTATCATCTGCCTCGAAATTGCCTTAGTCATCCAAAAATCTTTTGATGCCTTGATTGGGTCATTCTCACATTCAGTCCCTCATCCCCTCTATTTAGAGCACACACATAGATTTCCTTAGGAATCTCTTTTCAGATCTAATCAATTTAGATCCAATCTTGAATTTTGATTCTACATCTTGATTCCACCATCTGATTCAAAAATGCAGCCTAGCTACTTAGGGAAACCATTGAACCTGAATCTCAAATATCCATGAAAGATAGAATGGTTGAGGATACCCTTAGATTTTATGAGATTGATGACAAAACCTCAAAACCAATTGAAGACATTCAGGTTAATGTATCGATAACAACAAACTTCATCATAAACTGTGCCCAAATAATTATAACACAGGTAACAAGGGATCTACCTGGGATGTTCTCCTGATAGGATACATTGAGTTAGAGAAATTACATAACTTTGAATATCTCCAATGCATGACAGATCCTGTACTTTGGGAAAGACACCAAGATGATCTTGAAAAATAGAAGGAGATGATAAAATTATTAAAGTAGATTACCAATAAAAAATACCCGTACATTCCCCAAACATTTAGTGAAACATCTTGCAGAAATACTGATGATCTATCTAATTTTCCAAATCCTAGGTTAGAGAATCAAGGTTGTTGTGGACATCCAGCCCAAATGGAATATGATCAACCTAATATACAAATTGATACGCCTGACCGTAAGATGGGTTGGGAGGATCTAATTGTAGGAGAACACGATTTTGAGCCAACCCTAGAAACCAAAACCCTGGTTCACCAAGCTTAGATTTCCTAGACTCCTGTGATAAGGAGATTGAATCAAAACCTCTTGAGGGTTTAAATTAGGCTCCTTACTCTAATAAGGTGAACCCCAAGGATAATTCTGACATCCCTGTAGAGCCCAACCTAGATTCTAATGATCCAACCCACACCATTAACCTAGAATCTAGATTTGAGCATTATTGGGATGATTACAAGGCCCCGTATGATGAAAATCAAAATTTGAATTTGAATTAAAATTTTGGGCCTGTATTTGATGAATACTCCTCTCCAACAACCTCAGAAGCGCAAATTAATTTTTCAGAAGTCACGCCGATCTACGATACAGAAATCGAAGAGTTGGAGGAATTGTGTTTTGATTGGGTCTTCCCTACAAACCAAAAACCCAAACCCAGACCCAATAGGGACACCATTTTGAGCTCGGAATCTGAGAATAGGCTAGACCCAAGTGAGGTTGCTGAGTCTACATCTTGTGATTTATTCTGTGGTGGATCTCAAATTCTCCGACGATTTCTAATCCTAATATGATTCCAGAGAACCATTGTTTCCTGATGACTATGAGCCAATTTACGACCTCAGCATACATGATCCATTCTTTGACTCTGACTTTAAGGTCCTTGATCCCGAGATCACTGATTCAAAATCAGATTCCATTAAGATGGAATCTTTTCTTTTTGATCCTCAGGAATCAGAAACAAAAAATGCTGAGAGTGACTACAACCCAGAGTTTGAATCTTTTCTTGACTTAGACTTTCTTCATCCTATAAACACTCTTCAGGCATTTACCTTTGAGTTTGATGGCTACTATGAGGACTCTCGAAATGAACCCACCTTTCAATCCTCACTAGAAGAGCCCTCATACACAATTCTTATTAATGCCACCTCTTCAACATATGCAGAACCCGCCGAAACCCATTCTCAACCCCGGCCAGCAACCAGACTCAATTTCTACTCTGATTCTCCTATCGATCCGGTTGCAGATGATTCTCCTCCACTTTCAAATCGGGTTTCGAAATTCGATCAGACTACAAATTATGCCCCATCCTTCTTTGATCAATCTCGTACGGATCTCACATCTTCTAGTGATTCCTTTGAGGATCTCTACTCTGACCATGCTGATTTGACTCAGCCAAACCTTGGATTCACACTTCCGCATCATTCTGAGCTCCACATCATATGGTGGGTTCCCCATCTCTTGATCTATATCTATTAAGCAACCAGATTAATTGGGTTTTGGCTGCATCATCAGCCTGCTGATCTGAACAAGCACCTGGTTGGACCAACCAGGCTATTAATCAAGGTACTTATTCTACAATACTCATCTAATTTCACCACTCCTCCATACCATTTTCCGCTCGACTGAAAGCGTTGAATTTGGCGCTTAATAGGAGGCAATCCGTCATTCTAAAAAACTCGAGATCCTTCTGATTATCCTTCTGGAGTTCACATCTATTGCACCCTGAGTTTAATTTTAGAATAGTTGATAGCACTTCTGGTACTCATACTAGGGCTTGAAATCATCTGCAACAGTCATTCCCGACTCGTTCGCCGACCTAATAATCTTGTTCTAATTCCTAAACCCAAAACTGTTTCGTACCCTCTGTTAACAATGAAAACATTGCAAAACTTACGCATGGGGGTGATAAAGTGCAAACATACAAAAAATTCATAGTTTGAAAGGGTTCTCACAAAGAAAGCACATATTCCAAAAACCAAAAAGATAAAAAAATTGAAAAAAGAACAAAAAATGGGAGAAGGGAGGAAATTTTGATGGCATATCAATTTTGAGGAGAAAAAGGGGAGATAAAAATGTCAAAAAGGAGCACAACTTGAAAAGAAAAGAAAAAGAGATAGTCATTAGTAAAAGATTAAGGAATTAACTTAGTTCTAGACCAATCAAAAGAAAGAAAATGAAAGGCAAAAAATGCTAAAGAAACAAAGAAGAGATTAGTAGGAACACTGACTTTAGGACTCTTGGGCTACAATCCTAGGCTTAAAAATTCAAGTACCCGCTAAGTCTGGATAGTCCTCAAGAGGCTGGGGAAAATGCGAAGCTTAAGTATTAGGTCTAAGGCTTAGGGATTATTCAACCTCGTTAACTGACCTCTGGTTTATGGGACTCGATAACAAAAGCACAGCAATCCACACATAGTCTGCTTCAGTGTGCTTAAGTATCAAAATCACGCAAAATGTGTTAAACCTATTTTGAAAAAAGTTACCTAGATTAGGAGCGGCTAATCAGCACAAGTTGATTTGGACGAGTTCCCGATGTGGAGAGGCAGGAAATTCCCCTCGAAGATGCGCAATAACATATCGTCTCCTCGGTGCTTGTCTCTTAGGATATCTACATATCCTACCAGGGGCATGTAAGCACCTTGTGTTGTTTTAGATGCCATGATAGCATTATCTCGAAATGTCAATTGCCAGGGTCTCGAAAGCTATGGTTCTGGGGGTTTCCATGGGTGGTGCTATCTCGAAGTATCGATTTCCAGGGACCCTACAAGGATTGATGGTGGGGACTAGGAATCCGATACAGACTATGTTGTAAAGCTAATCTGAAGCTAGAAATAAAAAGAAAAGAGAAAGAAAACTCTCCAAAAATAAAGACAAATTCCTCTATCTCTCTTTGACAAAAACGCACTGCAAACCAAGCTTGGGCTAAAACATGTTACAAGCACAGGTGCTTTAATCGTGGAGTTCAACGACCCTTAGGTTAGTTCCTGTAGGCCTTGGAAACCTTCGCAGCAGACTGAGGCTAGAGCTGGTCAAGTCCGGATCTTGGTTGGTACTTGAGTACCTCTAGGCCTACTATCAGCATTCTAACCTAATCTACAAAAGAAAGCACACATCAAAGTTTTAAGCATCAAAAGTTTTATGGTCTAGAATCAAAGTTAATACCTTGAAATTTTTCTAAGGGAGTAACAAAAGCTAGGCATGGGGGTATGATGGGAACACCATCATTAGCCATAACCAGCTCATTTTGATCAAATTAAGTCAGTAAATGCCCCTACTTAACTACTAGAGAGTCACAAGCCACTGCATAATCATTCTGAGGGAAAAATAAGAAACTAGGATTAAAACTGTAATTTTACCAGCTTATCATGAATGCAGTATAACCACAAGTTTTCTTAGGGGTTTAATGAAGGTTAAATGGTCATAAGAAGACAACAAGTGAGTTAGAATAATTAGAAAAGGGTTTGCACGTGTTCTAAGAATTAAATGACTTTTTGAAACCTTAAAAATAGACTCGCTTAATCAACTGAGGTTTTGATCAGGATAAAATTCACCTAAATCCTCTAAAATTCATATAAAAATATTCTCTAAGGTTTGGAACCTTCAATTTGACTATCAGAACATGTTTTGACCCAGAATAGTGTCACAGACAGCCATTTGCCTTAATTTGGGTTTTTGCATAAATTTCCCATTCAAACATAGTCAAAACTGAAATTTAACTTCACCATTGGATTTCTTATGTCCAAATTAGCTTTGTACCAAAATTTGGACCCAATATGAGTTTGTCTTGGCCTAGTTTGCAAATTGGTCCTATCTAATTACATTTCTGCTCATAACTTTCAAAAGACCCCTAACTTTGTTGTCGTTCTCACGAAAAGGTCCCTGCTACCATTAAACCAATTCCTACTTGCTCTGGCGACCTTAAATTGGAAAGAACTCCATGACTTCTTGACGAATCCCTTTCAAATTTGAAAGGGAAGTTCGTCAAGAAATTCCATTCCTTTTGAACCCGATCTTAAGCCCTAAAACCTACCTAATCTCTCATGTGAACATATGAGAGATTTGGGTATCATAGAATTCCCAAACTCTAGCGAGCTATCCAAGCTTGGGAAGCCTGCTTCCCAAGCTCTAGCCGCCCTCTGATGACCTATGAAAGAAAGCCCAGGCCAAGCCGAACCCCTCAAGCTTGAATTCGACCAGAGTAACCCTTAAATTCTTCTTTCCTCCTCTAGCCGAATTGCTCTTCAAGCTCCGACGACCCTCCTCGCCTCCCCTCGTCATTTGACCATAATACTAGCGGAAGATTCTCGTTCCTTGCCTTCTTCTGCATTGAGCAGTACCCACCGATGTCCCAATCTCCATCCTCGCTATCCACCCCTTATCAGAGCAGCTTTGTCTCCGACACTGGCCATACCTCAACCGGTGCCAACTCTGCTCCCCATCGTCTGCCACCTCTCCTAAATGACTCCTCATCTTCCACTTTTTTTTTCCAGACATTCTCCACTTTGTTTTGACCGCCAATTTTCCCTTTGCCCTCCGTCTTCCACCTCGCCGGCGGAGCTCCGGTGAGCCCTAGTGGTTTCCACACTCGCTCAACTGCGTTGCTTCCACGCTCCTCACCATCGCCTCGACCCACCAACCAAAATCCCTCAAGTAATTGAGGGTATTAGCCTCTCTATCACCCCCCCGACTCATGCACTTTCACACACACTACGCAAGGTCGACAGACCTCCACACCCACTCGCACGCGACACCACCACCACAGTTACATTCCATAATGTCCTACGAAGCTCCTGAGCACTTCTGATGTGGCCATGAGGCTGTGTTTATGTGTTCAGGTATAGGTCCTTCAGCCACCATTAATGGAGCATCTTCGAGCAAGCTCCAGCAGTGTTCATGAGCTTCCAGCTCTAGGGACACACCCCAGGTGAAGCGGAATCCACCCAGGAAGTGGATCAAGTGATCAATTGGATGCTTTGATTACATCCCAGACCTCAATTGGAAGGATCTTCCTCAGCTCTTGTTGAACGAAGGAGGGGGACTAAGATAGTCCCACCTCATTGGCTGAAGAATGCCTGCAGTGGCATAAATTGAAAAAGTGTCATTGGCTTATCACCTCAATACACAGGTGGGTGAGGTCCCCTGCACACTCCCCTCATGTGCCTCGTCCGCTACACCTGACCCCACAGACCTAGTGCACCCGACCTACTTAAAGCCTTCACTTCTCGACTGTGACCATGCCTGTAGCACTGGACCTGGGTGTGCACCTACCCGATTACCCGGTTACCCATTGAGAGGCCCTATGAGGGCGGAGCCTAAGAGAGAAAGAGGAGAGAACGTGCAGGGTAGGGGAAGGGTTTTGCAGTAGAGAGAACTGGCTAACACTTAGCCAATTCAAGAAGCTCCCCCCTCTATGCAAAGTAGTTGAATAGAGAAAGAAGAAGAAGAAGGCCTGAGCAGCAGAGGAAGAATGAAAGAAGAAGAAGAAGAGGAGAAAAAGAAGAATCAAAGAAGAAGAAGAAAGTAGAAGCATATGAAGGAGAAGCAAGAAGAAAAAGGAGAAATAAAGGAGTGGGCCATTTAAGGCGTCTGATCTCCATTGGAGACGTCTGATTACTACCCTAGCATTCAAACTATTGTGCGAATATTTGGTCCTGATTACTGTGGCATCATTACTCTAGTTTACATATAACTATACTTAATAATTGGTGATCTAAATCACCATTATTTTGTTATACATTTCTTTTTATCATGTTGAATTCTTGTTATACTCATGTTCTACACTTATTATCATTTTTGAATAGTTTATTTGGTTTAAATTCTTGTGCCCATTTACATTATTGAAATTAGTGTGTGAATTCCTATTTGTTCCCTGTGTTCGACCTCAGAACTTTTTCGAGTAATAAAATTTATTTGTTTGAGTGCTATTTGGCTATACTACAATGCGACAATTTTAAAACACCGATTTAGTACATGAACAACAAGTATAGCTTTATTTATTACCACCTTTCTTGATTCATCAAGCTTATTTCTAAAAGCCCATTTTGTTCCAATTACTAATTGAGATTTAGGTCTAGGGACTAGTTTCCAAACATTGTTTCTTTCAAATCGATTTCATTCTTGCATTATAACAATCCAACATTCATTAGTTAAAGCCTGTTTCACAATTTTGGGTTCCAGTTGGGATACAAAAATACTAAATGTATGGTTGTTTAAGGAAGATCAGGTTTGAACTCCTTTTGTAACTTCACCAATCATATGATCTTTAGGATGGTCTTTAGTATAGGTTAGATCTTTAGGTTGGGCACTAATGATGGTTTCCTTAGGGATGTTTAAGGGATCTTCTAGAGCTTGATCATCATCTCTAGTTGAAGTTTTTTCTATTCAATTTGATTCATCAATGGAAACATGCAAGGTTTCTTCAACCACCAAGTTCATTTTGTTGTAAACTCTATAAGCTTTACTTCTAGAGGAGTATCCCAAGAAAATTCTTTCATCACTCATTGCATCAAACTTATCAAAATTTTCCTTTGTATTTAGTATGTAACACTTGCAACCAAACACCTTGAAATAGAAAATCTAAGGTATCATATCATAGTAAAGTTCAAAAGGTGTTTTCTTTAGGATTATTCTGATGGAGGTTCTATTTTGGATATAGCAAGCAGTGTTTGCTACCTTAGCCAAAAAATACCAAGTTAGCTTTGACTTACACAACATAGTGCAGGCACATGCTTGGAAGGTTCTATTCTTTCTTTCTACAACACCATTTTGAGGAGCTACTCTTGAAAAAGCAAATTCGTGTTTTATTTTATAAGTTGAGCAAAATTTTGGAAGTTTTGATTTTCAAATTCTCCTCCATGATCACTCCTAATCCTAGTGATTGAAAGGCCTTTCTGAGTTTGAAGTCTTTTGGATAACTTTCTAAATTCCTCAAAGGTAGAATCTTTAAATCTTATGAACAATATCGAAAAATATCTTGAAAAGTCATCAATAATGACAAGACAATATTTGCGCCCATTTAGACTTTTAGACTTGGTTGGTCTAAAGAGGTCTAAGTGAGTCAACTCAAGTGGCTTGAAGGTGCTACCAAATTTTTAGTTTTAAAGGAAGTTTTATGGAGATGGCTAAGTTCATAGGAATTGCAAAGATTCTTCTTTTCAAAGGAAATCTTAGGCAATCCTCGTACTAAATCATGTTTCACAAGCTTATTTATATTTCGCATGTGAACATGACCAAGTCAACCACGCCATAATATTGACTCATCATCTCATGCAACCAAATAGTTAAGATTGTTGCATTCGTCAAAGTCAATAGTGTAGATATCTTTTGATCTATTCCCAGTTAAAATAATTTCTTGTTTTTTCTTATACTTAATCTTAAAACCTTTTGAAGTGAAATTTACTTTATATCCATTATCACAAATTTGGCTTACACAAAGCAAGTTATGTTTTAAACCTTTTACAAGATGAATATTAGCAAAAGAGGTTTTAGAGTTACCAATTTACCCAGTGCCAATAATATGGCCCTTGTGGTTGTTTCTAAATATGACTGAACCACCTTCCTTGTTGTTGAGGTTGAGGAATAGGTCTTCTTCTCCTATATGTGCTTTGAATAGCCATTGCCCAAAACCCATCTTCTTTGGACCAGTCATGGTTTTACGTCTATGAGGTCCAGAGTTTCTTCTTATGGCAACAAGGTGTCCATCTTTTTGTTGATAGATCCAATCTATGTGTCTTATTAATCCTTCATTTAGGAGTCCTATAAAACAAGATTGCAAATCCCTTCTTGGTGACCATTTTCTTTTGGGTCCAGATTTGTTAGTAAGTGCTTGTTTAGGTAAGAACCTATTCTTGACCTTAAGACAAGAAGAATTTGGCATGTTGGATTATGAAGTAGATGCTTCATGATCATTGTTTGAAGTGTAACCTAACCCAAATCTAGTTGTGGTTTAGGTGTGTGTTCCCAGCAATTTTTCTAAGTTAGCTCTACCTTTAGTAAATTTTGTTAAGTCATTTACTAGAGAAGTAGACTTTTGTTTTAGTTTTCCTATTTCTACTTGAAGTGAATCTACTTGTGTTTTAAGTGTGGTGATTTCTTCTCAGGGTTGATGATTTTGAGAAGCAATTCTATGTTTCAACTCTATTCCCCCATCTAGATCTTTGGTTAACTTTTTAGTGGTTATTTTAAGTTCTTTAGCTAAGGCATGCAATTCAAAGAAAGCTTCTAAAAGTTCATCAAAAGAAAATGAAGGTACCTCATCTTTGATTGCCATGAGTCCACAAAGTGCTTCTTCACTTGATGTGTCCTCTTCTTCCTCAATGTAGCTTGTATCGCTGTCGTCCCAGGTGACTTGAAGAGCTTTCTTCTTTCCTTCTTGCCTGGGTTGTTTTCGTATTTTCTTCTTTTCGGCTTCTTTCTTGAGTTGAGGGCATTTATTTCTCATATGCCCTTTCTTCTTGTAGTTGTAGCAAATGACTTGGTTTTCATACAGTTCTTCCGTCTTCTTCCAACTCCTTTTATTCTTCAAGAACCTTCTGAACTTTATAGAGAGTAGGGTTATATCTCTATCATCTTCATCTTATGATTCCTTTTAGTCGATGTCGACCTTTAAAGCAATGTCTTTCTTTATCTTGCCTTCAGCTTCATGCTCCTTCAAATGCTCGAGCTGAAACTCGTAGGCCATTAAGCTACCTTTGAGATCATCTAATTGGAGCATAGAAAGATCTTTAGATTCCTCGATTGCTGTTGTCTTTGTTTCCCAGTCGCTTGTTAGAGGTCGAAGGATCTTTCGAACTAAGGCTTCATTTACAATCTCTTGAACAAAGTTTTTCAAGGAGTTGATGATAGTGAATCTTGTATACATCTCTTTGATGGTTTACCCCTTCTTCATGCTGAAAAGCTCATACTTTTGAGTGAGAAGGTTGACTTGAGTCTCCTTAACTTTTGAAGTTCCTTCGTGAGTAACCTTGAATATTCCCGATCTCCTATGTAGTTTTGCATGCAGAGACATGATTGAACTCTTCCTTGGATAGACCGCAGAAGATGGCGTTCATGCATTTAGCACTATGAGTGGCCATCTTCTTTTCATCTGAGGTGATAGGTACACCTTCATTCTTTTTCAGTTGGATGTATTTTGAAGCTATCAAATCCCAAACCTTTGAATCCATGGATTCTAAGAATATCTACATTCAGCTCTTCCAATATCCATAGTTGGTGTCATCAAAGACAGTGGTCTAATAGCAGATTGTCCCTTAGCATATACCTTAGAGGATTTTGACATCCTAGTTGTAACAAACGAGGCTCTAAATACCAGATGTGAGTGAGTGCGGAGCCTGTAGGAACTAGGTATACAGTAGAGGGGGTGAATAGTGTAATATCTAAATCAATTGCTAAATTTAAAAACTCATTCACCATAGATAAAAAATAAGTATGAACAAACTAAAGAAAGCTGACACCAGAATTTATGGTGGAAACCCTCACAAGTAAAAGCCATTACCTAAGCCTCTCAACTTAGGATTTCTCCGACTAGTCGATGCTAGTCAATGCCATTAATGAACCACTTGAACGGGGATGGGACAATCTCTTACAAAGCTTCTTCTGTTAAACACCTAACAAAGAGAAGAACAACGAGACTTCCAAAATAACTTGGATCCCAGATCAAAAACAATAACAATAAAAAGTATAACAGTAATTCCTATGGAACCTCATAATATAAAAACAAGTCGAGCTTCTTTGAATCATATTGAGCTATGCTTTAGATTGCAATATTTGTAGGCGTAGAAGCGTAAAAGTACTAGAGAGAATAAGATATTTTTGCTTGTAGAAAGCTCTTGAGGTGTGTTTTTCGATGGGGGCATGAGGGTCTTATTTATAGGTGTTTTTCGACATTCTTTAGAAATTCTAGAAGCATGACTTTGGTCGATCAAAATTAATAGTTGGTCGATCAAGTTGACTTTTGGTCAATTAAATATAAAGTTTGATCAATTCCATGTTAATCGATTAAATTAGGAGATTGATTGACTTCTGGAGCAAGATCAGAATATGACCATTAGAGGCTTTTGATAGATTAAAAATATTGCATTGATCGATCAAATTGGATTTGGTCAAACAATTACAAAAGTTGTTCGATCAACAATACTGAAAACTTAGGTTTTTAGCTGAAATTGAAGGCTAACAAGTTTTAAAGCTCATCGATTGTTATTTTTGAGGTTCCTTACAATATTATAGTCAATGAAAATAGAAAGAGTCTTCAGTATCCTCATCAAGAGATTGATTCCACTTGTGGAACGATCATCATTTCTTGAGTTTATCTTTAAGTATCTTGTAATGATTAGTCCACAATAAAACATAATTTGGTTACACCTAAACAAGGATATCAACAATCCAATGAATGAAAACTAAAGGAAGAGGAAGGCGATAATAAAAAAGGTTAAGTAGAGAGGTCACAAGAGATCATGGTGGATTTCTTGTAAACACTACTTTACTTGAAAATACACACCCAACAAGCTTAGAAAGAAAATAACATTGAGATCTTCATCAATAGCATGTTGGCAACCGTAAAAGAGAAAAGAGAAGGGGACCATGGGCGATAGGTGGCACTGGGAGACGGGAGGTGATCCATGGGAGCGAGGAGGAAGTGGCGACTGACAAGGTGTTTTCGCGCTTGTTTTGAAATACATCATCGAATTCGTAGTATAGTTGCGCTAAACCCTCGATCAAAAATATTTGTTTTAATGAAACTCACATTGATTTTTATTCTTTTATAACATGAGTCCCGATCATTTATCTCTAGGAGGCGTAAGAAACAAGTTTTAGACTTGGATCCACTTTTCTAACCTAAGTTGAACCTAACCTACTATTTTTGGCCTTTATGTATTTTTAAATTTTTTATGATTTTGATTTTTGAAAAGTAAATAGGAAACCTAGACCTAAATATGCTAGCGAAAACCTAATCTTAACCTAACTAATGAATGTGTATCCATAATGATAAATAAAAACATATAACTAATTATTCACGGAGAAACTAATCATGCATTAACTAATTATATGAAGTTGGAAAACTACATAGAAAAAAAACTAGACCAATGGTAATGCAAGGATCAAACAGGAGAGGCCATGACGAAGCCTTCTTGGCCATCTAAGAGGAGAAAGAGAGGGAGGGCATGGACTCTTCTTTCATGGAGAGAGAAGAGGGCATGCCCATGAAGAAGAAGAGGAGAAGAGGGCAGTGGACCCTTTCACTTCTAGCTATCCTTGAAGCCTTGGAGGAGAGCACCTTGAAGCTTCACTTGGTCGGCCATGGAGGAGCACCTTGGAGGACCTTCTTTAGGCATCCATGGAGTACATCTTGGAGAGGAGGAAAAGAATGGCCTTGGTTTTTTTGTAGGAGGAAGAGGGATCGCAAGTTGAAGTGGAGGAGAATGGAGTGATGTGCGACCCCTCCTTTTTCTTAAATGGGAAGTGGCTTCCTAAGATAGGTAGTCACCACCTATTAAGGATCTAGGTTTGATGCATAGGTTTTAGGGTTTGGCTTTGGTAGGAATAGAATAAGAAGCTATGTGTGTGTAGTTTAAAATTCATAGAGCTATGTTGTGGGTGTTGGTAGGATCAGGTGCTAAATAGGTTGGGTTAATCTAGATTAGGTGGGTGTGGACATAATTAGTCTTAGGTGATTCTAATTGGAGAGGAGTGAACCTAATTGGGTCTAGGTCGTGTCTAATTGATCTGTGCATGTGTTTACACTAAGGTAATCCTAATAGGTATGATTCAATTATATCCTGGGTGGATCTAATTGGGTTCAAATGTAGCCAATCAACTGTAGATGTACCCAATTCAGTATGGGCTAGTTCAATTGGATTAAGGATAGGATAAGTAAGGGTATGGATAGAGGGATAGGCTTAAGTGGTCTCTAATTAGGTTTCTTAAGGTGTTTGGTGGGGTTTTTAGGTCAAAAGAGGCAAGCTCGGGCTTCTAGCACCGAAAACAGGAACCAGAGAGGGTCTCCAGACATCCAAACAAGTGATTAGACATCTTATACTTGAAAATTGGTCATCTAAAGGTTAGGTTGGATGTTTAATTCTATCTCGGTGTTAGTTTTGGCTTCTTGGATTGAGTTTCTGCAGAAATTAGATGTCCAGCCTAATATCTGGTCATCTAGAAAGGTGCTGGAGAGTGTGTTTTGTGTTTTCTAAGGTAGGATTTGGTTCCTAAGTGTTTGGGAGAGGGATAAGGTGGATAAGAACGTGGATAGTGCTATCCATGTTTTGGGTTCTAAGGCTAGGATGTCCTAATGGAAGTGGTTTTGGCTTTAGGAAGGCTATCCTAGGGTTTCTAAGGGTAGGGCAAAGGCTATCCTCTACACTACTCTTGTCTAGATCAATCTTCTTCTCTCTTTATTGCCTTATTCCTCTGTATCTCACATCCTGGATCACTTTAGTCCCTGCGAAAAACAACAAAAACATTAAATAGCAAGATATCTCATCTTATTCTCTACAAAATGATGCAATGCATGATACGGTTGCAATATCTAGCAAATGCAAAACTAAGTTATCTACAAGTTCAATCCGTAAAGGATTGCTTATTCCTTTTATCAAAGAGTTTGAGTCAAGAATTTTCTCCTTTTTTTCCATCCAGAAATCTAGAAATCAAGACAATCGTCAAAGTGTAGTGATGGTGTTTTAAGCAATGGACCCATGTGAAAAGCCAATTCACACTGAAACTTCATACTTGGCCCTTAGTAAAAATTCTATTAGGATAGGCAAACTCTTCCCTTGGCAATACATAATAAATAATATGTGATTGCTACCTCGACTTTCTGGCTCAGGTAGAAGATGTCTGAGTCAAGTGGTTTTATATTTGGTGTCTCACACTCATCTAGTACTACATATAATCTTGCACTATAGATTCTAGATTTCCAGACTATCAAACAAATGAACCTAGAGAGAGGCTAAAAACTGTGCTCTGATTAGTTCCTTCGTACTTTCTCTCCTTTTCTTCTCTTTTTCATTTTGAGCTCACAATCTCACCATATTTTGTCAATGTTCTCAATATTTGGTGGCCTCACATGGCATTATCATTTTAATTAAAATTCTGATAGCCCTACAACTAAGCAAGAATTCCTTAGCCTGTATTCAGGTGGTCAGAAATATATAAAAGTTGATATGGGCCATATTTGGTGGATTGCAATGGAAGTGGTTTTGTTGGCTTAATGTAAATTACTCAAAAATGAAATAAACAGAGAACCACAATTATGAACTCAACACTTTTTTTTTCAAACTTTTTTCTCATTGTTTTTCTCTTTTTCTTTCTCCTTTTTTTTTAATATCTATATTTTTTTCTTTTTTTTTTTCATTTCATGCATATTTATGAACACAATACAATACAACACAACACACTCAAATTTTATTCAAGAGGCAATATTAGGGATTGGTGATGTCCAAAAGGATATCGGGTAGCTTATTTGTTGGAAGTGCCTACTCTCAGCACCAGGAAGGGAATGGATAGGATAATGTATTTTCTAACCTTTGGCACTAATACCCTCCTTTAGCTGAGGATTCCGTAGAGGACGGTCGTGACCATCAACCTTGGTCATAGTTCTATTAGAATTAGATCTCTACGTATTTGCCATATTTGGTGGCTCTTAAGAATTCTCACAAGATTCATATGCAAGAAGCTTGAGATTGAAAACTACGCCAAAGTCCAAGTATCATTATCTAATTATCCAAATACTAAGAATCCTTGCACTAGACTTAGAGCACCAATAGGCATTCTACTCTCACCTCACAAATGTTTAGTGGATTTACTAGAAAATAGCTTGTTTGACTCCCTAATCACTATCCAAGGGTTCAGGAAAAGAAGCAATGCTTCTTGTTGACAAACTAAAGATGTGTATTGGTCTTCACAATGAGTCCATTGCAAAATCTACATGCAAGTGTAAATATTGTACTGGATTCTAGATTCAAGATCACTCAACAATAAAATCCCTGATAAAACTTCCTTGATAAAAATTAATGCTATGTATAACCTTTCAATGTTGCACTTCGAAAATTTCCTTAATTTCTGTTACCTTCAGCTTGGCCCTAAATTTATAACAAAAAGGTGAGTGGATGAGTCGAAAGTGGTTGTTGCGAACGATTTCTAGCTCCAATGCAAATATTGGAGGTGGAGTCGGTTGTTCTTAATTTAAGGACCCTAAAGTGTAATTAGCATTGTTTATGAATGGTTTTTCCTATGTGTTGGTAGAAAAATTTTTAGTTTACATGTACTACCCCCCCATGCCTAATTTCTTGGATGTCCTCATGCATGAATATAATGAAAAATAAATTAAAATAGGGAGTACATGGCAAGAAATCACTTGGTAGAGCTCTTGAACCCCCATGCCTAATTTCTTGCATGCCCTCATGCATGAATATAATGAAAAATAAATTAAGACAAGGTGTACAAGGGTAGAAATCACCTGGTAGAGCCCTTGAATTTTTCGTTCTGCTTATTCCAACACCTAAGAAGTAAAATAAATATGCAAGAAAATATGCAAAATAATATATGCTATATATAAGTGCTGAGATTAACGCCTCCTGCTGGGCGTAAACTCAAAAAGGATATGTCAATACTGTATTAAGAATGGCGAGTAAAATGGTAAGAATTTTAATCTCGTTCACCAACAGTGGGTTGCAAATGTAGACTAGTTGTCCATGAAGTCCAAGCCCGAAGAGTCCGAAAAATATTATAATGGGGCTTGGGAAAATCTGCAGCCAGATGCTATAGAAGAAAGATAGATAAATACGGGTGCTTGGACAAAATGAAAATGAAGGTAGGGACTATGGTTGATGGTGGTTGTGGGTTTTGTTAAGGGATTAATGATTTTGTGGTAAAAAAGAGCGGTAAAAATTAAAGTTGTTTTTATAGAGATTAAGTTGTCCAAATAAGGTAGGAAGAATATTTGGATGGGTAACAAGGATTAGAAGAGGATTAGCAATCAAATCAAGTGATTTGATTCACTAAACAATAATCTTGGCGATTTGATTTTTGCCCAAATTTGGTTGATCAAACCAAATGTTTTGTTGATCAAATTCAAATTTGGTCGATCAGAAACTAATTTGATCAACAAATGTGAATTTCTAGTTGAGGAAATTTTCCAACCCAACTTTTGATCGATTAATATTGGGATTGGTCGATCAACTTTCGAAAGTTTTGGATGGAATTTTCCTAACTGAGACTTTCGAAACTTGGCCGATGAAAACAAGATTTTGGTCGATCAATGGTTCATCGATCAAGATCACAATTTGATTGACCAGTAGCTAACAAGACAAGCAAGGCAAGCAATAAAAGTTGAGTTAGTCTTTTTAAGCCTAATTCTCTTCTCATTGTTATAAACCTGTCTTTTGTTATCAGCTAATTACTTTTCTATTTGGATGAAATCTAGTGATATTTCCTTTTCCATGGTATAATCTCTAAGGAAAAGATGCCTAATATCAATGTGTTTTATCCTAGAGTGTTGGATAGGTTTTTGGATAATTTTATATATAGCACTAGTGTTGTCATAGAGGATCCTACTATTTTCAAAGCTAAGTCCAAAACCTCTAAGTGTTTGCTTCATCCACAAAATCTATGAACACGCTAGAGAAGTGACAATGTATTCAACTTCAATTGTAGATAAGGAAACACTATTTTGTTTCTTGCTGATCCAAGAGACTAGGGAGTTTCCGAGAAAGTGATAAATTCCACTAGTACTCTTGCAATCTATTCGACTACCTACATAATCAACATCACAATTAGAGAGTACGTCAAGTGTGGCTGACTTGGGATAAAATAGCCCAAGATCTACTATGTCTTTAAGGTATCTAAGTATCTATTTTAGGGCATTGTAATGTGATTCCTTATAGGTCTCTTGAAACCTAGCACAGAGGCAAGTGCTAAAAGAATATCTAGTCTCCTAGCAGTTAAGTAAAGTAAAGAACCTATCATGCTTCTATATAATTTTTGGTCTACACACTTACCTAATTCATCCTCCTTAATTTGTGTAGTCGTAGACATTGGTGTGTCTTTTCCTTTGGTGTTATCCATTCTGAATTTCTTCAAAATCTCCTTGGTATACTTGGTTTACGAGATGAAGATTTCGTGTTGAAGCTGATCAATTTGCAACCCTAGAAAGAACTTCAATTCTCCCATCAGGCTCATTTCAAATTGACCTTGGATAACCTTTGCAAACTCTTCGCATAGAAGATCGCAAGTAGCACCAAAGATTATGTCATCAACATAAATTTGGATTAAAATTAGTCGGTTATCTTTTCTCTTAGTGAAGAGGGTTGGATCAACTAGTCCAATTTTAAAATCATCTTCTAGTAGATAGTTTCTTAGTCTTTCATACCAATCTTGAGGAGCTTGTTTTAATCCATATAATTTTCTATTTAGCTTAAAACATGATAAGGGTTTTCTGAGCATTCAAAACCAGGTAGTTGGTTTACATAGACTTCTTTTATGAATCCAATGAGAAAGATGCTTTTCATGTCCATCTAGAATAACTTGAATCCATATGGACAGCAAAGGCTAGTAGCATTCTAATGGATTCTAATTTGGCCATAGGTGCGTAACTCTCATCAAAATCAATTCCTTCTTCTTGATTATAACCTTGGGCCACAAGTCTAGCTTTATTTATTACCACCTTTCTTGATTCATCAATCTTTTTTCTAAAAACCCATTTTGTTCCAACTACTAGTTGAAATTTAGGTCTAGGGACTAGTTCCCAAACATTATTTCTTTCAAATTTATTTCATTCTTGCATTGCAACAATCTAACATTCATTAGTGAAAGCCTGTTTCACAATTTTGGGTTCTAATTGGGATACAAAAACGTTAAGTGCAAGATTGTTTAAGGAAGATCAGGTTTGAACTCTTTTTGTAACTTCACCAATCACAGGATCTTTAGGATGGTCTTTAGTATAGGTTAGATCTTTACGTAGGTCACTAATGATGGTTTCCTTAGGGTTGTTTAAGGGATCTTCTAGAGCTTGATCATCATTTCTAGTTGAAGTCTTTTCTATTTGATCTGATTCATCAAAGGAAACATGCAAGGTTTCTTCAACCACCAAGTTCTTTTTGTTGTAAACTCTATAAGCTTTCTTCTAGAGGAATATCCCAAGAAAATTCCTTCATCACTCTTTGCATCAGACTTATCCAAATTTTCCATTGTATTTAGGATGAAACACTTGCAACCAAACAGCGTGAAATAGAAAATCTTAAGTATCATATCATAGTAAAGTTCAAAATCTGTTTTCTTTAGGATTGGTTCAATGGAGGTTCTATTTTGGATATGGCAAGTAGTGTTTGCTACCTCAGCCTGAAAATACCGAGTTAGCTTTGACTTACACAACGTAGTGCAGGCACACTCTTGTAAGGTTCAATTCTTTCTTTCTACAACACCATTTTGAGGTGCTACTCTTGGAAAATCAAATTCATGTTTTATTTCCTATGTTGAGCAAAAATCTTGGAAGTTTTGACTTTCAAATTCTCTTCCATGATCACTCCTAATCGTAGTGATTGAAAGGCCTGTCTCAGTTTGATGTCTTTTGGATAACTTTCTAAATTCCTCATTGGTAGAATCTTTAAACCTTAAGAACAATACTGAAGAATATCTTGAAAATTCATAAAAAATGACAAGATAATATCTGCGCCCATTTAGACTTTTACACTTGGTTCGTCCAAAGAGGTCTAAGTGAATCAACTCAAGTGGCTTTGAGGTGCCACCAAAGTTTTAGGTTTAAAGGAGGTTTTATGGAGATTGCCAAGTTCATAGGAATTGCAAAGATTCAACTTTTTAAAGGAAATATTAGGCAATCCTTGTACTAAGTCATGTTTCACAAGCTTATTTATATTTCACATGTGAACATGGCCAAGTCAACGATACCATAGTGTTGACTCATCATCTGATGCAACCAAACAGTTAAGATTGTTGCATTTGTTAAAGTCAGTAGTGTAGATATCTTTTAATCTATTCTTAGTTAAAATAATTTCCTCTATTTTCTTATCCCTAATCTTAAACCCTTTTGATGTGAAATTTACTTTATATCCATTATCACAAATTTGGCTTACACTAAGCAAGTTATGTTTTAAATCTTTTACAAGATGAATATTATCAAAAGAGGTTTTAGAGTTACCAATTTAGCCAGTACCAATAATATGGCCCTTGTGGCTGTTTCCAAAGATGTCTGAACCACCTTCCTTGCAGTTGAGGTTGAGGAATACTTCTTCTTCTCCTATCATGTGATTTGAACAACCATTACCCAAAACCCATCTTATTTTGCTTTGGATCAGTCATGGGTTTACATCTATGAGGTCCAGAGTTTCTTCTTATGGCTACAAGGTGTCCATCTTTTTGTTGATAGATCCAATCTAAGTGTCCTATTAATCCTTCATTTAGCTGTCCTATAAAACAAGATTGCAAATCTCTTCTTGGTGCCCATTTTCTTTTGGGTTCAAATTTGTTAGTAAGTGCCCGTTTAGGTGTGAACCTATTCTTGACCTTAAGACTAGAAGAATTTGGTGTGTTGGTTTGTGAAGTAGATGCTTCATGATCATTGTTTGAAGTGTAACCTAACCCAAATATAGTTGTGGTTTAGGTGTGTGTTCCTAGTAGTCTTTCTAGGTTAGCTCTACCTTTAGTAAATTTTGTTAAGTCCATTACTAGAGAAGTAGACTTTTGTTTTAGTTTTCCTATTTCTACTTGAGGTGAATCTGCTTGTGTTTTAAGTGTGGTGATTTATTGTGAGAGTTGACGATTTTTTGAGGCAATTCTATGTTTCAACTCTATTCCTCCATCTAGATCTTTAGTTAACTTTTTATTGGTTATTTTAAGTTCTTTAGCTAAGGCATGCAATTCATAGAAAGCTTCTAAAAGTTCATGAAAAGAAAATGAAGATCCCTCATCTTCGATTGCCATGAGTCCACAAAGTGCTTCTTCACTTGATGTGTCCTCTTCTTCCTCAGTGTAGCTTGTATCTTTGTCGTCCCAGGTGACTTGAAGAGCTTTCTTCTTTCCTTCTCACCTGGGTTGTTTTTGTATTTTCTTCTTTTCGACTTCTTTCTTGAGTTGAGGGCATTTATTTCTCATATGCCCTTTCTTCTTGCAGTTGTGGCAAATGACTTGGTTTTCTTACAGTTCTTCCTTCTTTGTCTTCTTCCAGCTCCTTTTATTCTTCAAGAACCTTTTGAACTTTATGGAGAGTAAGGTTATATCTCCATCATCTTCATCTTCTGATTCCTCTGAGTCAGTGTCAACCTTTAAAGCATTGTCTTTCTTTATCTTGCCTTCATCTTCATGCTCCTTCATTTGCTCGAGTTGAATCTCATAGGCCATTAGGCTTCCTATGAGATCATCTAACTGCAGCACAGAAAGATCTTTAGATTCCTCAATCGCTGTTGCCTTTGTTTCCCAGTCACTTGTAAGAGATTGAAGGATCTTTCGAACTAAGGCTTCATCTACAATCACTTGAACAAAGTTTTTCAAGGAGTTGATGATGTTAGTGAATCTTGTATACATCCCCTTGATGGTTTACCTCTTCTTCATGAGAAAAAGCTCATACTTTTGAGTGAGAAGGTTGACTTGAGTTTCCTTAACTTTTGAAGTTCCTTCATGAGTAACTTTGAATATTCTAGATCTTGTATGCGGTTTTGCATGTAGAGGCATCATTGAACTCTTCCTTGGATAGACAATAGAAGATGGCATTCATGCCTTTAGCACTATGAGTGGCCATCTTCTTTTCATCTGAGGTGATAGCTACACCTTCATTCTTTTTCAGTCGTGTGTATTTTGAAGCTATCACATCCCAAACCTTGTAATCATGGATTCTAGGAATATCTGCATTCTGCTCTTCCAATATCCGTAGTTGATGTTATCAAAGAGTGGTGGCCTAACGGCAGATTATCCCTCAGCATAAACATTAGGGGATTTTGAAATCCTAGTTGGAACAAACGAGACTCTAAAAACTAGATGTGAGTGAGTGCGGAGCCTGTAGGAACCAAGTATGCACTAGAGGGGGTTGAATAGTGTAATATCTAAATCAATTGTGAAATTTAAAAACTCATTCACCACAGATCAAAAATAATTATGAAAAAACCAAAGAAAGATGACACCTGAATTTATCATGGAAACCCTCACAAGCAAAAGCCACTACCAAAGCCTCTCAACTTAAGATTTCTCCGACTAGTCGATGCTAGTAAATTCCATTAGTGCACCACTTGAACGAGTGTGACACCTCTTACAAAGCTTTTTCTCTTAAACACCTAACAACGAGAAGAACAACGGGACTTCCAAAACAACTTGGATCCTAGATCAAAAACAACAGCAATAAAAATTACAACAGTAATTCTTATGGAACCTCAAAATATAAAAACAAGTCGAGCTTTTTCGAATCATAACGAACTATGCTTTAGATTGAAATATTTGCAAGCGCAGAAGCACAAAAGCACTAGAGAGAATAAGAGATTTTTGCTTGTAGAAAGCTCTTGAGGTGTGTTTCTTGATGGGGGCATGAGGGTCCTATTTATAGGTGTTTTTCAACCTTGTTTAGAAATTCTAGAAACATGACTTTGGTCGATCAAAATTAATAGTCGGTCGATCAAGTTGACTTTTGGTCAATTAAATATAAAGTTTGATCAATTCCATGTTAATCGATTAAATTAGGAGATTGATCGATCTCTAGAGCAAGATTAGAATATGACCATTAGAGGATTTTGATCGATTAAACATATTGTGTTGATCGAAAAAACTGGGTTTGGTCGAACAATTGTAAAAGTTGGTCGATCAACAGTACTGAAAACTTAGGTTTTTAGTTGAAATTGAAGGCTAACAAGTTTTAAAGCGCATCAGTTGTTATTTTTGACGTTCCTTGCAATATTCTAGAGTCAATAAAAATAAAAAGAGTCTTCAGTATCCTCATCAAGAGATTGATTACACTTGTGGTAGGATCATCATTTCATGAGTTTATCTTCAAGTATCTTTCAATGATTAGTCCATAATAAAACATAATTTGGTTGCACCAAAATAAGGGTATCAACAATCCAATGAATGAAAACTAAAGGAAGAGAAAGGTGATGATCAAAAAGGTCAAGTGGTGAGATCACAAGAGATCCCGGTCTATTTCTTGTAAACACTACTTGACTTGAAAATACAAACCCAACAAGCTTAGAAAGAAAATAACATTGAGATCTTCATCAATAACATGTTGGTGACGGTAAAAGAGAAAAGAGAGGGGGACCATGGGCGATAGGTGGCACTAGGCGATAGGACATGATCTAGGAGGGCGAGGAGGTAGTGGCGACTGACAAGGTGTTTTCGTGCTTGTTTTGAAATATGTCAACTTTGTAGTATAGTTGCACTAAACCCTCGATCAGAAATATTTGTTTTAACGAAACTCGCGTTGATTTTTATTTTTTTATAACATGAGTCCCGGTCGTTCATCTCTGGTAGGTGTAAGAAATAAGTTTTAGATTTGGATCCACTTTTTTAACCTAAATCTAACCTAACCTAATCTTTTTGTATTTTGTGATTTTTTTATGTTTTTGATTTTTGAAAAGCGAACATGAAACCTAGACGTAAATATGCTACCGAAAACCTAATCTTAACCTAACTAATCGGCATGTATTCATAATGATAAATAAAAACATATCACTAATTATTCACAAAGAAACTAATCGTGCATTAACTAATTATATGAAGTTGCAAAAATGAATAGAAAAAAAACTTGACCCAAGCTAATGCTAGGATCAACCAAGAGATGCTATGATGAAGCCTTCTTGGCCACCCAAGAGGAGAAAGAGAGGGAGGGCATGGGCTCTTCTCTCAATGAGAGACAAGAAGGCATGCCCATGGAGAAGAAGATGAGAAGAGGGTGGTGGTCCTTTTCTCTTCTAGCCATCCTTGAAGCCTTGGAGGAGAGCACCTTGAAGCTTCACTTGGTTGTCCATGGAGGAGCACCTTGGAGGACCTTCTTTAGGCATCCATGGAGAACATCTTGGAGAGGAGTAGGAAAAGGATGGCCTTGGTTTTTTTGGAGCAGGAAGAGGGATCTCAACTTGAAGTGGAGGAGAATGGAGTGATGTGTGACACCTCTTTCTTTTGCTTAAATGGGAAGTGGCTTCCTAAAATAGGTAGTCGCCACCTATTTTGGATCAAGGTTTGACGCATAGGTTTTAGGGTTTGGTTTTTGTAGGAATAGAATAGGAAGTTGTGTGTGTGTGTGTAGTTCAAAATTTGTAGAGCTATGTTGTGTGTGTTGGTAGGATTAGGTGTTAAATAGGTTGGGTTAATTTTGATTAGGTGGGTGTGGACCTAATTAGGCTTAGGTGATTCTAATTAGAGAGGAGTGAAACTAATTAGGTCTAGGTCGAGTTTAATTGATGTGTGCGTGGGTTTAAGCTAAGGTAATCCTAATAGGTATGAGTCAATTAAATCCGGGGTGGATCTAATTGGGTTCAGGTGCAACCAATCAACTGTAGATGCACCCAATTAGGTATGGGCTAGTTTAATTGGGTTAGGGGTATGATAAGTAAGGGTATGGACAATGTGATAGGCTTAGGAGGTCTCTAATTAAGCTTCTAGGTGTTTGGTGGGGTTTCTAGGTCAAAAGAGGCAAGCTCGGGCTTCTAGCACCTAAAATAGGAACCAGAGAGGACCTCCAGACATCTAGACAAGTGATCAGACATCTTACACACCAAAATTGGTCGTCTGAAAGTTAGGTTGGACGTCTAATTCTATCTCAGTGTGAGTTTTGGCTTCTTAATTTGAATTTCTGTAGAAATCAGACGTCCAGCCTAATATCTGGATGTCCAGAAAGGTGCTAGAGAGTGGGTTTTGGGTTTTCTAAGGTAGGTTTTGGTTCCTAAGTGTTTAGGAGAGGGATAAGGTGGAGAAGAACATGGATAGTGCTATCTATGTTTTGGGTTCTAAGGCTAAGATGTCCTAATGGAAGTGGTTTTTTTTTTAGGAAGCATGTCCTAGCATTTGTTTGGGTAGGGATAAGGCTATCCTCATCTCTCCTCTTGTCTGGATCAGTCTTCTTCTCTCTTTATTACCATATTCCACTGTATCTCACATTGTAGATCACTTTAGTCCCTATAAAAAACAACAAAAATATTAAATAGCAAGATATCTCATCTTATTCTCTATAAAATGATGCAATGCATGATATGCAAGATATGATTGCGATATTTACAAATTAAGCTAGGCTCTAACATATTTATATTGATTGGGACCTATGATTGATGTGCAATCTTATCCCCATGCCTAAACTTTGCTAGTCCCAAGAAAATACATGACTAAGTTATCTACAAGTTTGGTTCGTAAAGGATTGCTTATTCCTTTTATCAAAGAGTTCGAGTAAAGATTTTCTCCTTTTGTTTCATCCAGAAATCTAGAAATCTAGAAAATCGTGAAAGTGTAGTGATGGTAGTTTAAGCAATGGACCCAAGTAAAAGCCAATTCACACTTGAAGTTCATACTTGGCCCTATGTAAAAATTCTATCGGGATAGGAAAACTCTTCCCTTGAGGATACGTAGCAAATAATATATGATTGCTACCCCAGTTTTCTAGCTCAGGTAGAAGATGTCTAAGTCAAGTGATTTTATACTTGGTGGCTCACACTTATCTGGTACTACATATAATCTAGTACTATAGATTCTAGATTTCCAGACTATCAAACAAATCAACCTAGAGAGAGGATAAAAACTGTGATCTCATTAGTTTCTTCGTACTTTCTCACTTTTTCTTCTTTTTTCCTTTTTGAGCTCACAATCTCACCATATTTTGTCAATATTCTCAATATTTTGTGGCCTCACATGGCATTAATACTCTAGTTAAAATTCTAATAACCCTGTAACTAAGCCAGAATTCCACAGCCCATATTCAGGCAGTCAGGAATACAGAAAAGTAGATATGGGCCACATTTGGTGGATCTCAATGGTAGTGGTTTTGTTGCGTTAATGTAAATGACTCAAAAATGAAATAAACAGATGAACACAATTATGAACTCAACACTTTTTTTTTCAAACCTTTTTCTCATTCTTTTTCTCTTTTTCTTTTTTTTTATTTATATATATTTTTCTTCTTTTTTTTTCATTTCAAGCATATATATGAACACAATGCAATACAACACAACACACTCGAATTTTATTCAAGAGGCATTATTAGAGATTGGTGATGCTCAAAAGGATATCGGGTGGCTTATTTGATGGAAGTGCCTACTCTCGGCACTGGGAAGGAAACATATAGGATAGTGTATTTTCTGACCTTTGGCACCAATACCCTCCTTCAGTAGAGGATTCCGTAGAGGACGATCGTGACCATCAACCTTGGTCGTACTTTTATTAGAACTCAATCACCACGTATCTACCCTGCTTAGTGTCTCTCAAGAATTCTCACAAGATTCGTACATAGGAACTTGAGAGCGAAAACTATTTTGAACTTCAAGTATCATTATCTAATTACCCAAAGACTACGAATTATTGCACTAGACTTAGAGCACCAATAGACATTCTACTCTCACCTCACAATTGTTTGGTGGATCTACTAGAAAATAGCTTTCCCGACTCCCTAACCACTATCCAAGGGTTCAGGAAAAGAAGCAATGCTTCTTGTCGATAAACTAAAGATGTCTATTGATCTTCACAATGGATCCATTGTAAAATCTACGAGCATGTGTAAATATTGTACTAGATTCCAGATTCAGAATCATTCAAGAATAAAATCCCTAATAAAACTTCCTTGATAAAATTAATGCTATGTATAACCATTCAAAGTTGCACTTTGAGAATTTCCCTAATTTGGGTTACATTCAGCTTTGCCCTAAATTTAGAACGAAAAGGTGAGTGGATGAGTCAAAAGTGGTTGTTGCGGATGATTTCTAGCTCTAATGCAAATATTGGAGGTGGAGTCAGTTGTTTTTAATTTAAGGACCCTAAAGTGTAATTAGCATGATGTATGAAAGATTTTTCCTATGTGTTGGTAGAAAAATTTTCAGCTTACATGTACTACCCCCTCCCCCCCCATGCCAACTTTCTCGCATGTCCTCATGCATGAAAATAATGAAAAATAAATTAAGATAGGGAGTACATGGGTAGAAATCACGTGGCAGAGCTCTTGAATTTTTTGTTTTGCTTATTCCAATGCCTAGGAAGTAAAATAAATATGCAGGAAAATATGCCAAATAAAATATACTATATATAAGTGCTGAGATTAACGCCTTCAGCTGGGTGTAAACTCAAAAAGGATATGTCAATACTGTATTAAGAATGGTGAGTAATATGGTAAGAATTTTAATCTCATTCGCCAACAGTAGGTTGCAAATGCAGATCAGCTGTCCATGAAGTCCAAGCCCAAAGAGTCCGATAAATATTATAATGGGGCTCGAGAAAATCTGCAGCCAGATGCTATAGAAGAAAGATAGATAAATATGGGTGCCTAGAAGAAATGAAGATGAAGGCATCTTGAAGAGGTGATGGAGAATGTAGGTGGTTGGGGTATGAGCAGAGTTGTGTGAGGTAAAATCATATGGGTCTTGATAATGGTGATAAATGGAAGGCATGACCCAAGTGACATGGTCAGAACTGGTGGTCGAGGTCCAATGATTAGTCTCTATCTCTACCAAAGATGTTTGAGCATCATCTTTTTTTTCTCCTATTCCAACTTATTCAATTCCAATTCCCAATTATCACATGATTCAAGAAATTTTTTAGCTTCCTCCAATAACTCATCATATGTAATCCCGAACAATCTTTCAATCTCTTGAATTTCTTTTTCGTAAGGGGATATTTCCTTTTGCTAACTTTGATAGAATTGGGCATTAGATTTGGTAGTGAATCCCTTCATGAAAGTGGAATGGGCTGAATCATTGATTGAGAAGTCATTAAAATTGTTTTGATTTCGTTGCTTAGTGTATGTGATCATCTAAATCAATTCATCAATGTCACCATGGGTATCCTCAAATACAACAAAATCATACTCAATCCCAATAATGCCTAGTTCCTCAAAATGAAATGATTGATATTTAGGCCCTAAATCAAGATCAAGATCCTCAACTGAAACTCCTTCCTCAACTTCAATAGGGACATCAATGTCATCGACCTCAGGTGTATGGCCTATAGAATCCACACTGACACCCTTAGAATCAAAAATCTGTTGTGGTACACTCGTCCCAAATTCAAATGCTTCTGATTTTTTGTTGCTCATCCCTGATTCTATGAAGCTCTTTTCGTATATCATGATATTCTATAGTAGAAGCTTCTTTTATTTCTTAAACTATTTTGATCAATTAAGTAATCTAGGATTCATTGCAAGGGGCAAGGGTTTGAATTGGGTTAGGTTGGTCAAGATAGTCAACCATAATATCAAACATTTGATAATGTATTAAGGGTGACTTTTGTGATCTAGCGGATTCTTGATTCAGGTCATGTGGTTCTACCCAGGTGTCAAATGCCATGGTTTCTTCTGAATTACCCTCCGAATCACTTTTTGTATCATCCAAAAAATACCCTAACTTTGTTTTCTAGCAGTTGCATAAATATCAAAGTGAATCTTCTCATTGTTGCTACTCATTTCCATACATCCTGAGTAACACTCAATATGTGCATTGGTTGTAGCCAAGAAAGGGAGACCCAGAATAATAGGTGAATCACTTAGCTTCTCTGGTATATCCATGTCCAAAATAATAAAATCAGCCAAAAAGCTAAGACCTTGCACTTAAATGATCACATCATGAATTACTCCCTTAGGTGTGTTAATGGAGCCATATGCCATTTTAGTGGTGATAGGGGTGTGGTACAGATCTCTAAGTCTGGTGCGGTCAAAAAGAGTGGTAGGAATCAAGCTGATGGAAGACCTTAGATCCACAAGGGTTCTATTAAAGGTGAATCCCTTAATGGCACAAGATATGAATGGTTTTCCAGGGTCTATCTTTTTGGGTGGTAGAGTGCCAGAAACAAATGCACTTTGTTAGTAGATAAAACCACCTCTTTAGGTGTGCAAGTCTTTTTCTTTTCTCGTGACTCTTTCTTGAAGGCCCCAAAAAAGGGTAAATAGGTCAAATCAACTTCAGGAGGCTTTTTCTTCATTTTGTCCCTAGAGTCTGAGTTAGAGCTGGATGCAGGTTTGGTCTTAATATTTTTGGTAAAGCTGAGTCGGATCGTTTAGGTAGGCTCCTAACTTTTCTATTTCTTTAAGAGGCCAAAGAATTGGCACCTGCATAATGGCACATATGTTAAATTGGAGGTGGGGTCAAAAGAATAGGTGGAGAATAAGAGTAGGGAGTATTTTGCATACAGGGATAAAAGGATTCTTGAAGTCTTTTGATTTGATCCCCTTGAGATTGCACTTGATTTTCCAAATTAGTCAGCCTTCATTTTCTTATGAAAGTCCAACAAAAGGTTCATGATATCCGCAAGGTTGGCTGTGGGTTGGGTTGGACTTGATTGTTTCCCTAAAGTTGTTTGAGTGGAATATTGGGCTATCCTAGATTGATATTTAGTCTAAGTCGGTCTCTATGGTGGCCATGAAAGATCAGGATTATCTCTCCACTCAAGGTCACACGAATCAGGATATGAATCAAAGGTGTATCGCCCTAAGTGGGGCTGACTATAGTAGGAGTTGATTAAGAACACGATGTGTGGTCCTGTACTTGTGATCCATTGTTCCAATTCTTAAGTGATATATCATCAAGTACAGGTGTATCAGAACTAGTGCATTCCCCAAGTGATCTACCCAAATCATGAAGTTGGTCCAAAGGTGCCTTCTGCATTGCCTGAGTCCAGGATGCCTCCCCAGGGTAGCAAGAGCTAGTAGAGTAGCTATTGAATCCAAAATATGGGTCACTAGATCAACGAGGCTGGGTATTCCAGGTCTCTTGTACCAAGGACGAGTGATAAGATTGAGATTGTGCCTGCCATTATCTAATTTGCTCTAGGAGCTTGGCACATTGATCTGTATAATTCCTATTATACTCCTAAAATTTAGTAACTATGTCCTTCACTTGGTTCTGATCTAGATAAGGGTCGGATTCATGAGGTTCATGTTCTAAATAAGCTGGGGGATAAGAAGCATGAGAATAATCATATCCCAGCTGCTGAGGATGAGTCTCCCAACCAGGAGGAGTCGAAATCATGGTTGGGTTGGGAGATTGAGGACCCTGAAGGTCAGAAAGATGATATGGGTTCATGGATATTTAAGAAAATAAGAGAATAGAGATAAGAGAAGGTCTTCCTCAGGAAGACATAATCAGCGACACGGGGCTGCTGAAAATAAGGCAAGGGCCTAAAATGAGAGAAAGTCCCAAATCAAGCAAACATGCTAGCCCTAAATTCTATATCCTAAATGGACCTAAACCTAGTACCCTAAAATGGACTTGGGTTAAACCAACCCTTGAATTACTTGGCTGGCCAGAAGGGTGGGACCCCCAAGGACACCTTGCACAGTGGGACACCACTAGAGGTTAATGCTATTACCGCACCAACCTTTCTTCTCAGCAGTTGGTCAAAATAGACAAGGCTTTGATTTTCACCCAATTAAACTTTAGTTACCAAGTAAGTTATCCCTACCTAGGGCACGTCTACTTAGTTTTAGGCTTGGGCTTGAAGTGCTCTTGGAATGTGATTGGGTGTTATGGGGGTGTTGCCCTTAAAATTAGATTTAGCAATGTGAAGTTCACAGACAAATGATTTATAATACAAGCTTTAATTGGTGTAGTGACTTTTATGGTTCAAGTGCTTATATTAATTTCTTTTAGGGTTTCCTTGTTTATGTCAATTCAAACAAGGTTGTAGTGAAGCACACAAGAGGTTTTGCAAATCCCAATTTGTTTTATGAATTTCCTTTAAGTATGGAATGCAAATGTACTCTACCTTACTGTGGAAACCCTACTATCAGATTAGTCTAGATGATCATTTGAAGTCCAACAAGGTAGAAGAGGTGCGACCCAATCAGAGAAAACAATGGTCTTAATGCACCACTACTAAGTGAAATAGACTTAAGTGGTTGCCTAAGTTGAAATGTACTCAACTTCAATTAAAGTAGGTGAGGTGGTAGACAACCAATCAAAGCAAATCCCCACCTATTATGCAATCACACCCAAATCAGGCTCAAACAAGTTTGTTTTGGGTCTCTAAAAATATGAAACACCTAGGGTTTATGTTTCTAGTCTGATAATTCACCTACTGTTAGCAAGGTTCAGTTTCAAAGGTATGAAAATAGTATCAAAATGTTCCCTAATTTTGAGGCACTGTTCACACACCAGGTCAGGTTCAACAAAATATTTATTTCCTGATTCTTAATGATTTCCCTAATATTATATAGGCTTAATAGTGACTAGTGACCAATTAGGGCAGATTTATAGTATCTCAAACAAGCAGATAGAGAGACAATCAAATAGTATCCAAAATTTCTGAAAATCATACTGAAGATATTAGATTTAATAATATTTCAAATGCCACTCATTTAAGATTAATCCGACTTGCATAGAGGCAGGAAGAATTCTCTAAAGTTGACTGATCAGTCACTCTAGACAGTTCTGACCCATCTTTACAAAATGAATTAATTCAGAAAAGATGCCGCGAATGAGGGCTTTGGACATATACCAAATGAAAGCCAATTAGAAAGGCTATCTACAGTAAAAATTTTGTGATTTCAGGATGTGTGAACAATACTACACAAATTTTTGAAAATCAGATTTTCGATTAGACTAAACACCACAATCAGGGTTTGATGTTTTATTTATATGAAATTAACACTTACAAACCCAGATCAGATTTTAAATCACTCCACAATATAAGATTAGTGTTAGAATGATTTGAAATTTGACACATTGATTCCTATTTTAGTTGGGATCCAAGGGGGTACTTTTTTGAATTGTTTACTATTTCAAACAATTTATTATGAATTTTTAGGTGTCAGGGGGTCAAATATGATAGAGGGACCCCCTGTGAGTAATTTAGTTCCAAAAGTACCAAACTAAATTAAAAAATTCTTAAAACCTTATAGGAAAAACTAAGTTTTAGATGCTTTCCAACCCCTCAAATTTCAAACCAATCTGATTTATTTAGATGTTAGAATCAATGTTAAAGTTAGATAAAATCAATGTGTAGACTTTTCTAACCCCTATCGACTGCATGAATTTTTAAAATTCATATAGTACAAATTTTTTCTAATAAATGGTGGCATTGGAAAGTTGGTTTGAAACACTAATATCAGATCTAATGCCAAGATTTTTGAATTCATAATTTGGCAGCAATTAATTTTTGGAAATTACGATCAATTTTAGGCAGAGTTTCTAAATATAGAGTTGGTGTATTTTAAGTAATTTTCAAGCCAAACATACACCAAACAAAGAGTGATTTTTTTCTAAATTCAAATCCAAAAATTTGAATTTGATTTTTAAATATATATTGTTACGACCCGATTCCCGACTCCCTACGAGACATGAGAATCGGACCGATTCGGCTGATCCCAAGACCCAATCGTCCAACAAGAAAGTAACCAAAAGAGCAGTAAAATAAACCACATTCACCATGTATATAACTAGCAGTAACAAAAGTATAGCAGTAAAACAAAGAACTACTACAGTACACACCACCACAATAGTAGAGAAATAAACAGGTAGATAAACATGATGGTTACAATAAAAGAGTACAGTGGTAACAGAAAAATACTCACTACAATAGAAGAAACGGTACAGTAGGTACCACACAAGTAAAACTACTGGGCTCTACTAGGCCCATCTCACTCTGCAGCTGCCAGCTCTGGCTGCTCAACACCTAGTCCTGAACAGGTGATAACGGCGACATGTCAGTGAAACACTGAGTAGAGTGGCAACCAAAAGCTAAGAAAAATAGTAAGGTGGACAGTAGCTGTTATCTTTTTATCTCTTTCTTTATTTCTCCATTTACTTATTCTTGAATTATTCCTTAGATCTTTCTCTTGATCTCGAATGTTCCTCATGGGAGCGATCTTGATTGCAGTCTTTTCCGAAAAGTAGAAGTAGCACGTGGTGCTCTCCTGGCCGGGAGAGTCCCCTGTGGTGGTCCTACCCTCAGTCAACCACCCCAAGGTCACTGACAGACGTAACGGTGACTACGGTATGCGTGATAAACGCACGGGTAGCTACCCCACACTAGCACGCGGTCAGTCGTTTCCGTACATGGGTGCGTCCCAAAGCACAGCACGGAACTAGTATAGGGCAGAGCCCTCTCAGTAACAGGGGTCCAGCCCCTCCACAGTAAACAAACAGGGGTCTTGCCCCTTCATAGTCCGCGCACCCTCGCTTGACTACCCTGGTTTGCCCAGTGTGCCTAACAAGTCGATGTAGGAAGGCTAGTAGAACCTCGGGGCCCGTGGGGTGGCTAGTGCTCTCCCTACACTAGTAGCTCTCCCTGGTACTACGTACCTGAGGGCCAAAAGTCGGTACAAAGTGGCCAGACCTAACCTCAGGTCCCTAGGGCGGCTAGCTTCACTCTGCACTAAACAGGGGGACAGTCGCTCTCTTTGGTACTCCGTACTCAAGGGCCAGCTCACTTCCCCAATTCTATTCCATTCACCTCTCAGGAGTTCTACTCCTAATTCCCCAAAGGGTTCATGCTCATATTTCTTTAACTAAGCCAATTTAGGTTTCATCATTTCAGCTTTATTTTCAAATAGCCCATGTTCTCAACGGTTAATATCCATTCATAAGCAAGCAATTGTTATCCAATTACAGGCAATTATCATTTTTCTTTCTATTTTTCCAAGACAGCAATTCATAAATTCACGACATTTGTTTCGGTGTTTTCTGTTCCTAGGATTCATGCCGTACCCTAGGATCTTTCATTCAATCTAGTTTTCCAGTCCTAGGATTCATGCCATACCCTAGTATCTATCATTTAATCTAGTTTTCCAGTCCTAGGATTCATGCCATACCCTAGGATCTATCATTCAATTTAGTTTTCCAATCCTAGGGTTCATGCCACACCTTAGAATCTATTAATTATGTCACAAGTGCGTAAATGTTGGTAAATAATTAAAGGGAGCCACTCTACCTGCAAAATCGGGAGTACTGGGGGCGTGATCGGCAAGCCCGCGCACCTCCGCAACCCCTAGAGCTGCAACGGAATAGGGTCCTAACGTAAGGACCAAACTCAAGGAATTACTCAGAACAGGATATAGATACTGTAGGCAGGTAGAGGAACAATTTCTAAGAAGAACGAAACTTGAAACGCGAAAAACGAACTTCGAACGGACCCTAAACGAGTCAAAAACGACAAGTCTGCCCAAAATCAGAAGTCTGGAACATCTTCCAGACATCTTAAGCGATGGTTCAGGTCATACCTTCTTTCTACGCAGTTCTTCAGACGTCTAGAATCCCACTGAACCGTCTGGACTTAGTTCCAAACGTTCGACTGTCACTTCAGACGTCTGGAGACCCTCTCCGTCGTCTGGTGCTGTGCCCAAACGTCCGATCTGTGTGGGAGGGCGTACCCTTATGCCTTCCCGAACGAGACCTGCACGCGTACGCAACCGTCCTCAGCATGAAAAAGAGGCAAACCCCTAGGCGGAATGGTGTGCTTGGCCGTACACGCGAAAGAAGAAGAAATGGAAATATCGTACCTTTCAGACGTCTGGATCTTCCTCCAGACGTCTCCTGCATCGTCTGGACGTAGGTCCAGATGTCTGATTCTGGGAAATTTTCCCAGAATCAGAACCTCCTCACCCTTCGCCTACTGCGCATGGCCGTGCCGCGCCACGCTCGCCTACTGCCTGAGCTGCAGCAACACCTCCCCAGCGCCACACTCCCGCTGTGATCCCACCGGCTGGCCCTGGCTACTCCTGTAAGCTCACACCCTAGTGCTCTAACCCTTCTCCCTCTTGCTGCAACTCCTCCTCCCCTCGCACCCACAGCAGCAGCTGTTGCCCTCGCCCTCTCACTCTTACGTTAACAGGAAGAAGGAGAAGAAGACGGTGGAGTGAGGGTGAGGGAGAGGAGAGGGGGAGTATTTGAAGGCACTGTGGGGAGAGAGAGAGAAAGAAGGCTACGCCTGCAAGACAGGGAGGAGAGAAAGAGAAGAAAAGAGGGCAGCGGTTCAGTCTGCGCATGCATGCGCGCAGTCATGAAACCGTACGCTGAAAAAATTAAATTTGAGACATTGGGAAGGCTCCCAGACGTCTGGACCAACTCCCAGATGTTTTAAAAGACGTTTGATGCTGGGGTCATAACAACATAACAAACTCAAAGGAAGTTTCATCCCCGAAACTTGCGCTATCTATGGTTTAGAAAAGAATGATATATGCATAACAAACTCAAAGAGGACCGAAGTCGGTCCGAAAAGGCATACCCTCAAAAAGATCTGGGTACCGCTCCCGCATCGCCGCCTCAGGCTCCCAGGTAGCCTCCTCGTACCACTGGCTCCTGCACAAAACCTTCACCAGGGGTACTTACCTCTGTCTCAGACTGTGGACGGCTCTGTCGAGAATCTGCACTGGCCGCTTGGGGTAGGTCAGGTTGTCACCCACCTCGATGCTCTCGTGACTCAGAACTTGACTGGGATCAGCGACGTACTTTCTGAGGTTGGACACATGGAACACGTCGTGCACACCAGAAAGCTGGGGAGGAAGGGCAAGCCTGTAAGCAACGGGTCCAACTTGCTCCAAGACCTCAAAGTCGATCTTGGAGAATACTGTGGCACCTCGTAGTTGGTCAAACAAGTCATCAATCCTCAACAGCGGATACCTGTTCTTGATGGTAACCCTATTCAGCTGTCGGTAGTCCACACAAAGGCTTACGGTACCACCCTTCTTCTTTACAAATAGTATCGGGGCTCCCCAGGGAGATGTGCTGGGCCTCACAAAGCCCTTCTCTAAAAGATCCTGCAACTGAGACTTGAGCTCTCGCAGCTCAAGTGGTGCCATCCTGTATGGTGCTGTGGAGATGGGGCTGGTCCCTGGTACCAGTGAGATCTCAAACTCGATCTCACGCTCGAGCGATAATCCTGGCAACTCGTCTGGGAACACGTCGAGGTACTCTCTAACCACTGGGATACTTTGGAAGTCTGCCATAGGGCTGGGCTCTGCCACCACACAAGCTAGGAAGCCCTCACACCCCTGGCTCAAAAGTCTCACCGCCTGAAGTGTAGAAATGCACCTGAAGCCTCCGTCCACTAGCTGCCCGTGGAACTCGAAAGAAGGCAACTCTGGTATGGAGAAGATGATCTTTCTCTCAAAGCAGTCCACCAAGGCGTGGTAAGCGGACAGCTAGTCCATCCCCAGAATTATGCCAAAGTCCTCCATCTCAGGTCAGCGGGAAGGTTGTGTCCCCCAACGCTGACCTCGCAGCCCGTGTATACCTCCTCAGCTACAAACAACTGACCACTCGAACCTCTGATCACTAATGGATCCTCTAACAGCATATAGTCCTGCCCCAAACTAACCACAAAACTGGCAGCGACAAACGAGTGCGTAGCGTTGGAACAAAAAAGCATGTAAACGAGTCTGCCGAAAACTGAAACCATACCTGCCACCACTGATCCCGAAGCTCTGGCATCCCTGTGTGTCTGGGCATTGATACGCCCCTCAGCCCTCGGTGTGGACGAAGCAGCCACACTCTATGTCAGACGGGTAGCTGCTGGCCGATACCCTCCCTGTGACTACTGTCCTCCTCCTCACACCAGGAAACCGCAGCCTCCTGCTCGCCCTTCAGTGCTCGACGCGGGAAGCATCTGCTGATCTCTTGTTCTAGATGGGAAATCCCTCCTGATGTGGCCCAGCTGGCCACACTGTTAGTAGAGGGGGACTCGACTCCCGCCCTCAGTGGGTCCCTACTGTCGGCTGGGCGGGGGTCCGATGCTTGCAGCTAGCCCCTGTCGAGGTACCCCAAAGGCCACTGATGGCCCTGCAAAATGTGATGGCTCTCCTACGGGTGACACGTGTCTCCTTTCTCGTCAGCCCTATGAGAAGTCTGGCTGATAGGGGCTCTTCCACCCGCTGTCAGTATCCCGCGCAGATGGGTTGGTCTCTTCGTATGTCATAGCTGCCTCCACCACCCTCGAGAGCATAGGTAGCTTTAGGGGTTTTACATACCCCCAAATTACAGGCCGGAGCCCCTTGGTGAACCTCCAAAGGCGCTCCTCCTCAGTGGCCACTACTGTCGTTGCGAAGCGAGATAGCTCCAGAAAATGAGTGTGGTACGCGCTCACGGTCATCGTCCCCTGGCAGAGAGTGTGGAACTCCCGCCTCCTCTGGTCCTACCACATTTGGGGAAAGTACTTCTCGTAGAAGATGGTGATGAACCGATCCCAGGTCAGATCATCCCTCTCCTGTCCCCTGACTGCCCTCCACCACCTGTGTGCTGCGCTCTCCAGCTGGTACGTGGCAAAGGCCATGCAGCACTCCACCAGGGGGCGAAGGGTGTCAAAAACATTCTCGATCTGCTCGAGTCAGTCCTCTGCCTTGGTCGGGTCTTCATCCCCCTTGAAGGAGGGGGGCTTCAGCTTTCGGAACTGTCCGAAAAGCTCAAAGTGGCACTGAAGTGGAGATGCTGGTGCACCTCCAGGTAAAGAAGCCTCGTGCTCGGAAGTGCCGGAGGAAGGTAGGGGCGGTGGCGGCCCATCCCCTTCCCTGCGTCCAGCACCATGTCCGTCGTGTGGTCCCACAGAGGACTCCCCCTCCACAGGCCTAAGGAGAGGTGCTCTTGCACGATGTCCCGTATCAGCTGGGCGAGGTCCTGGGCCTAAATGCCCGGGAGCAGTGGCTGGTCCACTGAGGCGTCGACCTCAACGCGCCCACCCCTCCGACCTCGTCCTCGGCCGCGCCCGTGGCCCACCTCGCTGCCTCCTCATCAAGGCATCTCCTGCAAGGAGACGCGAACACAGAACAGGAAAAGACGTCAATACGAATCGATATCAAGCGGAGAAGTCTAAGAACATATATCGAAAGATACGTTGTGGTGGCTACTCTAGTTATAGGCACGTGAATTGGTTATTTTCCAGCCAGTTGATTTACTTCTCAGGACGGCCTTGCTCTGATACCATCTTGTTACGACCCGATTCCCGAATCCCTACGAGACATGAGAATCGGACCTACTCGACTGATCCTAAGACCCATCTGTCCAATGAGAAAGTAACCAAAAGAGTAGTAAAATAAACCACATTCACCATGTATATAACTAGCAGTAACAAAAGTAGAGTAGTAAAGAAAAGAATTACTACAGTACACACCACCACAAAAGTAGAGAAATAAACAGGTACATAAACATGATGGTTACAATAAAAGAGTACAGTGGTAATAGAAAAATACTCACTACAACAGAAGAAATAGTACAGTAAGTACTACACAAGTAAAACTTCTGGGCTCTACTAGGCCCAACTCCCTCTGCAGCCGACAGCTCTGGCTGCTCAACACCTGGTCCTGAAAAGGTGACAAAGGTGACACGTCAGCGAAACGCTGAGTAGAGTGGCAGCCAAAAGCTAAGAAAAATAGTAAGGTGGACAGTAGCTGTTATTTTTTTATCTCTTTCTTTATTTTTCCATTTACTCATTCTTAAATTATTCATTAGATCTTTCTCTTGATCTCGAATGTTCCTCGTGGGAATGATCTTGATTGCAGTCTTTTCCGAAAAGTAGAAGTAGCACGTGGTGCTCTCCTGACCGGGAGAGTCCCCCATGGTGGTCCTACCCTCAGTCAACCACCCCAAGGTCACTGACAGACGTAACAGTGACTACGACATGCGCGATAAATGCACAGGTAGCTACCACGCACTGGCACACGGTCAATTGTTTTCATTAACGAGTGCATCCCAAAGAACACCACGGAACCAGTATAGGGAAGAGCCCTCTCAGTAACAGGGGTCCAGCCCCTCCACAGTAAACAAACAAGAGTCTTTCCCCTTGACTGTCCGCGCACCCTCGCCTGACTACCCTGGTTTGCCCAGTGGGCCTATCAAGTCGGTGTAGGAAGGCTAGCAGAACCCCGGGGCCCGTGGGGTGGCTAGTGCTCTCCCTACACTAGTAGCTCTCCCCGGTACTGTGTACGCGAGGGCCAAAACTCAGAACAAAGTGGCCATACCTAACCTTGGGTCCCTGGGGTAGCTAGCTCCGCTCTGCACTCTGCACTAAACAGGGGGACAGTCGCTCTCCTTGGTACTCTGTACTCAAGGGCCAGCTCACCTCCCCAATTCTATTCCATTCACCTCTCAGGAGTTCTACTCCTAATTCCCCGTAGGGTTCATGCTCATATTTCTTTAACTAAGACAATTTAGGTTTCATCATTTCAGCTTTATTTTCATATAGCCCATGTTCTCAACAGTTAATATCCATTCATAGGCAAGCAACTGTTATCCAATTATAGGCAATTATCATTTTTCTTTCTATTTTTCCAAGACTGTAATTCATAAATTCACGACATTCGTTTTCGTGTTTTCTGTTCCTAGGATTCATGCCGTGCCCTAGGATCTTTCATTCAATCTAGTTTTCCAGACCTAGGATTCATGCCATACCCTAGGATCTATCATTCAATCTAGTTTTCCAGTCCTAGGATTCATGCAATACCCTAGGATCTATCATTCAATCTAGTTTTCCAATCTTAGGGTTCATGCCACACCTTAGAATCTATTAATTATCTCACAAGTGCATAAATGTTGGTAAATAATTAAAGGGAGCCACTCTACCCGCAAAATCGGGAGTACTAGGGGCATGATCGACAAGCTTGTGCACCTCCGCAACCCCTAGAGCTGCAACAGAATGGGGTCCTAACATAAGGACCAAACATAAGGAATTACTCAGAATAGGATACAGATACTGTAGGCAGGTAGAGGAACAATTTTTGAGAAGAACGAAAGTTGAAACGCGGAGAATGGACTTCGAACGGACCCTAAACGGGTCAAAAGCCACAAGTCTGCCCAAAATCAGACGTCTGGAACATCTTCCGGACGTATTAAGCGATGGTTCAGGTCATACCTTCTTTCTGCACAGTTCTTCAGATGTCCAGAATCCCGCTGAACCGTCTGGACTTAGTTTCAGATGTCCGACTATCACTCCAGACGTCTGGAGACCCTCTCTGTCGTCTGGTGCTGTGCCCAGACATCCGATCTATGTGGGAGGGCGTGCCCTTCTGCCTTCCTAAATGAGACCTGCACGTGTATGCAACCGTCCTCAACACGAAAAAGAGGTAGACCCCTCAACGGAACGGCCTGCATGGTCGTACATGCGAAAGAAGAAGAAATGGAAATATCATACCTTTCAGATGTCTGGATCTTCCTCCAGACGTCGTCATCTAGGCGTAGGTCCAGACGTCTGATTTTGGAAAATTTTCCTAGAATCAGAACCTTCTCGCCCTCCGCCTGCTACGCACGGCCGTGCCGCATCGCACTCGCCTGCTACTTGAGCTGCAGCAGCACCCCCCAGCGCCACGCTCCCGCTACGCACCCGCCGGCCAACCCTAGCTGCTTCGGCGAGCTCACACCCTCACACTCTAACCCTTCTCCCTCTCGCTACAACTCCTCCTCCTAGCGCACCCACGGCAGCAGCTGCTACCCTTGCCCTCTCACTCTCACACTAACAGGAAGAAGGAGAAGAAGACAGTGGAGTAACGGTGAGGGAGAGGAGAGGGGGAGTATTTGAAGGTGGCATGGGGAGAGAGAGAGAAAGAAGGCTGTGCCTGTAGGAAGGGGAGGAGAGAAAGAGAAGAAAAGAGGGCGGCGGTTTAGTGTGCGTGCGCATGCACGCAGACGCGAAATCGTACGCCCAAAAAATTAATTTCCAGATGTCTAGGAAGGCTCCCAGACGTCTTAAAAGACGTTTGATGCTGGGGTCATAACATATATATATATATAATAAACCAAAGAAAGCAACAAAATAGAGGATGAAGAACAAATACCTCTAGTATTCACCACGGGTCAATGCATGCACGGATCCTTGTCTTGACCCTACAATGAAAACACAAAGATGTTAAGAAAATCCAAATCTAACCTCCTTGGCAACGGTGCCATTTGACAAAGTGTTTTCGCGCATGTTTTGAAATACGTCATCGACTTCGTAGTATAGTTGTGCTAAACCCTCGATTAAAAATATTTGTTTTAACGAAACTCGCATTGATTTTTATTCTTTTATAACATTAGCCTTCGTCCTTCGTTGCTAGGAGGCGTAAGAAACAAGTTTTAGATTTGGATCAACTTTTTTAACCTAAATCTTACCTAACCTAATATTTTTGGTCTTTTTGTATTTACCCATTTTTTTATTTTTTTTTTATTTTTCAAAAGCGAACACGAAACCTAGATCTGAATATGCTAGCAAAAACCTAATCTTAACCTAACTAATGGGCAAGTATTCACAATGATAAATAAAAACATATCATTAATTATTCACAAAGAAAGAAATCACACATTAACTACTTATATGAAGTTTCAAAAATACACAAAAAAAAAAAACTTGACCCAAGCTAATGCTAGGATCAACCAAGAGAGGCTATTACGAAGCCTTCTTGGCCATTCAAGAGGAGAAAGAGAGCGAGGGCATGTGCACTTCTTGCAAGGAGAGAGATGAGGGCACACCCACGAAGAAGAAAAGGAGAAGAGGGTGGTGGACCCTTTCTCTTCTAGCCATCCTTGAAGCCTTAGAGGAGAGACCTTGAAGCTTCACTTGGTCGTGCATGGAGGAGCACCTTGGAGGACCTTCTTTAGGTATCTATAGAGGATGTCTTAGACAGGAGGAGGAAGTTGATGGCCTTGGTTTTTTTGGATGAGAAAGAGGGATTGCAAGTTGAAGTGGAGAAGAATGGAGTGATGTGTGACACCTCATTCTTTTGCTCAAATGGGAAGTGGCTTCCTAAAATAGGTAGTCACCACTTATTTAGGATCTAGGTTTGACGCATAGGTTTTAGGGTTTGGTTTTGTTAGGAATAGAATAGGAACTTGCATGTGTGTGTGTAGTTTAAAATTCGTAGAGCTATGTTGTGGGTGCTGGTAGGATTAGGTTGTAAATAGGTTGGTTAATCTAGATTAGGTGGGTGCAGACCTAATTAGGCTTAGGTGATTTTAATTGGAGAGGAGTGAATCTAATTGGGTCTAGGTCAAGTCTAATTGATTTGTGCGTGTGTTTAAGCTAAGGTAATCCTAATAGGTATGAGTCAATTATATCCTGGGTGGATCTAATTAGGTTCAGGTGCACCGAATCAGTTGTAGATGCACCAAACTAGGTATGTGCTACTTCAATTGGGTTAGGGATAAGATAAGTAAGGGTATGGATAGTGGGATAGGCTTAGGAGGTCTCTAATTAGGTTTCTTCAGGTGTTTGGTAGGGTTTCTAGGTCAAAAGAGGCAAGCTCAGGCTTCTAGCACCCAAAATAGGAAACAGAGAGCACCTCTAGATGTCCAGACAAGTGATCAGACATCTTATACTCCAAAATTAGTCGTCTGAAAGTTAGGTTCGATGTCTAATTCTATGTCAGTGCAAATTTTTGCTTCCTGGATTGAGTTTCTGCAGAAATCAGACGTCCAGCCTAATATCTGGATGTCCAGAAAGGTGCTGGAGAGTGGGTTTTGAGTTTTCTAAGGTAGGTTTTGGTTCCTAAGTGTTTGGGAGAGGGATAAGGTGGATAAGAACATGGATAGTGCTATCCATGTTTTCGGTTCTAAGGCTATGATGTCTTAATGGAAGTGATTTTAGATTTAGGAAGGTTGTCCTAGGATTTCTAAGGGTAGGGATAAGGCTATCCTCCTCACTGCTCTTGTTTGGATTAGTCTTCTCCTCTCTTTATTACCTTATTCCACTGTACCTCAATCCTAGATCACTTTAGTGCCTGCAAATAACAACAGAAACATTAAATAGGAAGATATCTCATCTTATTCAATATAAAATGATGCAATGCATGATATGCATGATATGAATGCAATATTTACAAATTAAGCTAGGTTCTAAAATTATTTAGATTGATTGGGACCTACGATTGCTATGTAATCAGCAGCTTTCGCTTTTCCTACGTGCATCATTGGCGTGATGATTGACGTTGGGATGGTAACACAAGTAGGACTGATCATAGATCGAGGAGATCCAATTGCAATGTTGTTTGCTACTAGTGTCACAAACATGGCCATCTCACCACGACATGTAGAAATAGCATGAAATGTTTGCCTCGTGGAACATTAGGGCATATGCATGCAACTTGCAAATCACCCATCCAAAACCCTAAACCGCACGATAGATCTGGAGGGCCGATGAACCCAGTCGATAGGGTTTACACCCAATTAGGGGTTCCATATTAGGGGTAGTTCTTGCCTCCTTTATCTTCATGTTATAGTGATGCAGTCGTCAGTGATACCAAAGGAGTTTGAAAAAGTGACTAATATTACACTAAATGAAGAACAATAGTGGAAGGTTGTTCAATGCAAGAGGGATAATAAGAATAGAAAAGAGATTGTGGAGATCCCACATGAGGTGCAAATGATCAAATGGACGTAGCCCATGATGAGGTGCATGACTATCATGCCCTTGATGAAGCCAAGGCAATTGTTGCATGTCCCATGGAGGAGATTGATAGTAGATGCTCCCCCTGTTTGGACAATGGCACGAAGTTCGTCTTCTCCACTCCATCCAATTCTGGTGATGACCTATAGAATAAAGAGGGGGCAACATCAACACCTAATAGTAGGAGGGCATCTTCCTCTAAGGGAGGATACAACTTACGAAGTCGAGGATCGGCTAAGTCCACCAAGATTGACCTTGATAAATTGGCTAAACTTCTAAAGGTGGAGAGAATCACCTCTATGAAGAAGGGTCCATTACCATCAATCCCATGAGAATTCTCTCATGGAACAGGTGTGGGTTACACAATTAGGGTTGATTGCGTAGCAATCATAGGTATTAATTGACCTAAATTAGGTTAGAACATAGCATAAGTTAGGGTAATTCATGCATGCATAAGCATTGCTAGAACCTTTACTGCTTTCTTTTAGCTATGCATAAAATAATGCTATAATGTATTGATTAGGTGCATTATGTCAATTGTAGGTAATAAGCTGATCAGAAGCTAGATCTGAAGCTGGATCTAAAGCTGGATCTAAAGAATAAAGAATAACTGATGTTGTAGCAGAGCTGGAGCAGAAGACCTAGAATAAGATGTAGTGGACAATAATGTAAGGGGTTGAGGTATGCTATTATGTTAAGTAGGAATAAAGTAGTAAATCACGAAGAACTTAGGTCCATCCTAGCCCTAGGACAACCTAGAAGCTTCCCCAAGCCTTAGCCACCCTTAGATTAGGTCACCACACCCTAGGAAACCTTAAAACCATAATTCCAACCTCTATCTGGACGTCCAGATGAGTTATAGGATGTCCAGAACCCTTAGCCAAATCTTGCACACCTTGAACCTACTTCTGCAGTGCTATTGAACGTCCAGACACTTGGTTAGACGTCCAATTTCTGCAGAATACACAAGACATAACCTAGAATCCCTCCTGACTCTGATTGGACGTCCTGACAATAAGTATGGACTTCTGATTTTTCACTATAAGACATCTGGTAACTTTATTGGATGTCCAAAACTTCCCTCCAGACTGTGTTTTGAGATTCAAGGCTTGATCTTGGATCTCTATCTCCCTAAACCCAATTCTAACCCCCTAAGAACCTAAATTAACGTGCCCTAACACTAGTACATCATGTTTAGACCACTCTAAGGACCTAATTAGGTCCTTACTAAACCTAATTAACTTGGATCATGGTCAATCTCTTCAGTCTATTCAATTGGACTCATTGAGTCCAATTGAACCCCGATCTTAGCACACACAGTCCAATTGTACTTAGTGAGAGTCCAATTGACGTAGACCTGACTTAATTGAGTTATTTTACTTTCAATCAGGTTTCCACACACACAATTAAACTTGTATTAAGTTTAATAGCACTTTACCTCAATGAATTAGGGTTTACAACCCTAATTTGAGACCTACCTTGACCTAAACCCACTAGAACCTAACGTAATCAACCTAGCCACCTAAGTTTTGACCTAGACACACCCACACACACCATCCACATGAAAATACCTAGCCTTGAGTTCTCTAGAACTCTCTACCATGTGTTGTTGCCTTGGTTGATAAAATTAGCAACAAGAGCCATTCAATTTTTAGATCCACATTTGGTGGATCTAAAAACTACCATCCATCCTCTCTCACTCTCCCACGAGCTCCTACCATAGGCCTCTCTAGAGAATTCCATAATTCTCTAAAGAGCTTCCCTTAGGTCTATAAAAAGACCTAAGGGGTGGCCATTTGGTCCATCTTGGTCTTTTTGCATAGCTCCACCTTCCAATTTAGCTTAGCTTCATTCCACCCCCACTCCACCTTCACGAGTAGCTTCACTATGGCCACCACCATCTCCACGCCAAGTTTCTGGAACACCTCCTCAACCTCTCTCCAAGGGACAGCCTAAGCACCATTGGTCACCCCTCCTCCTCTCAACCAAGTCAAAGGCCATCAGAGCCCACCTTTGAATGCCCTTAGTTCTGATAGATTAGATTATAGTTCTTCATAGTTTTACTGCTTTATTTACTGCATAATAGTGTAGCTCTAAATTCTCCCCCAATGATGCATGCATAACCCCCCTTAGATTCATGTATGTAATTGTTTTCTTCTAGCTAGATTTATGTTTTCAAGCATTCCTCTACAAGCTTTAGATGAGCTTTATATTGCAAACACCATCATGAATCAATGAAAATCATTTTCTATATGTATATATATTTCTAAAAATCACCATGAGCCTTGTTGCAATATTTTTGTGTGATTGAAGTTGCATGTTTTAATTTCTAATACTCTGGCCTAAGCATGTCGTGCATAAATATGAACTTAGCATAAATCGACATGCAATTTGGAATAAGTAGAGCAAGAGAGATCGATTTCAAATCTGCATTTCCAAAAATGCCTCCTAGAGACGAACGACAGGGAACCAAGTCTCGTCATCTTTATAAATATTTTTGACGAGCGTTTTCGTGCACTATACTACGATGAAATCTTTGTTTTCAAAACATGCGCGAGAATCGCTATCTGTCAAGGGGGGACGTGTATCATTGGCTTGCTACCTGAGGGAATGGAGGATAGACTATGCACTTCTGCATGAGACCCACATAGATCAAGAGAGATAATATATGGAGGGATGATGAACAAAATTAATACACGAGAAAGATTTGAGTTTAAAAACCCAGTCATTGGAGTCACAAAATATCTACTAATCAAATAAAAATAATCGAAACTCTAGTGAGTCTCGGGTCAACACGGGGGAGGCGTACGTTTGATTTAAAAGTTGCATTTGAAATTATTGTCACAGAGTAGATTAGCTAGTTGAAATCAATCTACATGAACTACTCTACTTAAAGAATAAATAATAGATGAAAAAGAGAATAATTTAAAGAAAGAGAAAGATAGAGAGAGAGCGAACAAATATTTCATAAAAATAGAGCGATGTTCATTACACTAATCATAAAATTAAAACTACACTAGAAAGTAGTAAAAAGATAGAGATGAGAAAAATCCTCCTCAACGGTTGCTTGGAGGATGAGCCGCATTGATGAGGGTGGTGAGATGATGGACGAGGGAGAACGAAGCTAGTGGAAGGAGAACAAAGCGGAGCGACATCGCAGCAAGATCTGATTACCGAATAGGGGTGAGAAGATAACCACAGGTGCTCCACGAATGGGAGCGAAAGCATGGGAGAAATTATTTTTATAAACTCTAGTGGAGCATCCCGTGTATGGCAGTAGCTCTTTAGAGCTTTGAAGAGGGTGAGAGAAGCATAGGAAGGGATGGTTTGGAAGGAAGGGATGTAGGGACCCTTTTCTAGGTGAGGAGAAGGGCTAAATTCATCATGGGTGTTTATGGGTGTGCATGGGACAAGGAGCATGTCCTACATGCATGCGTTGGTGCACAATGAAGGCCTAATCGTGCCTCGAGCATTTCCCAATCACCATTGGATGTTTGCAAGTGCTTTCAGATGTCCTAACCATTTGATCTGCATCCCCGCTCATTTTATGCGGGATGAAAATTCATGTCCCACACAAAATAATGCCCGTTGCAATTCCATGCATGGAAGACTTCACACATGTTGCATGGCTCCCATTGGACAAATCCCATGCAAGCCTCTTCACATGGACATCCATGCCTCAATTGGCATGCAAAATGGAATTGGAGGGGCAATTGGGGTCTTCCAAGATTCAAACTTGCAACCTCCATTGAGGATAGAGCTCTTAACCAATGTGCTATGACCCATGGATTATTAAGTGGATGAACTTATAGTCCAATGCTCAAAGCCGTTAGATCTTCATCCCATAGTGGAGAGGGAAGGCCATCCATGGGTGAGGGGAGGATGTGGTTGGCCTTGGGCAGCTCGGATGATGCCATGTGATGTGATTTGGGCTATCCATCTTCTTTTTCTCCTAGGTGGTGCCATGGATGCCGATTGAGACTGATTTTTGTGTTGTTGGGCTGTGATCGTCGATCCAAACTCATTCGTGTGATTGGATTTGTCGTCTAAAGTCTAAATTTGTGTTGCCTTGCCCCTTGACCTTTGATCTTTCTGGGACTGCATATGATGTTAGAAAATTCGATCAAAATGATTTCGGAGGCATTGAACCCTGATCGTCACCATTATTAGATCTATACGATTTGATCTTCAATTTGAGGCCCCAAAATGAATTGCCCTACCCCTAGACATTAAAAGAGGCAAATTATCATAGAACTTACAATATTTATTTTAAATGCATGATGATGCATTCTATGCATTATTTATAATGCTGGATGCAATTATACACCAAAGAACATGCATAAATAGACATGTTATGTGAAATAGATATGTCTACATCACACCCCTATGCCAATGTTTGCTAGTCCCTAGCAAAAATAAACTAAATGCTATGTATAAATAGAATTGGAATTTGATTGCTTAGGCATAAGTTGTTAATCAACAAAAAGAAATTTCTACTAAGGACATAAGCTACAAATGCTCAAAAATGCCTGGGTGTCTGCCAAAATGCAAATTGCCTAAGTCCTCACCTTATTCCGTACAGAAGCAAAAAATTCCCCACCCTTTTTCTTTTCCTTCTTTTCTAGTTTTTTTGGATTTTGAGTTTAGAGTTTCGAGGTAGCTTTCTATGGCTACCCCACCCACCCGTAACTCAGAAAGAACTCTAAGTGCTTAGCATCTTATTTATGAAAAAGTGATAGACTCATTAAATGGCAGTTAGAACGGATTTCAGGTTTCTATGGTCCTAAGCAACCTTAAAAAGAAATTCTTCCTAAAGGTGTATCTATTTGACTAGTAGCTTTCTCCCTACTTTTATTTTTATGGGGTCAACACAAGGGTGAACCTAGTGTATATCTCCCTGACTTATTCTACTTCCCCGTTTCATTCTAAGTGTTTAAGAATTTTTTGAGTATTTTTGTGGGTTGGGTTCTGAATAACCAGCAATGGGGGTTACCGACAGCTACTTGCCAACCATACCTATGTGATGAAGAATGGCTTATTTATTTATTTTTTATTATTTTTTATATTTTCACTTTTTTATTTTTTCTTTTCTTTCTGAGTATTTTTTTTCTTTTTATAGGTAGCCTTTCATGATCTAAGATTTACCTAGAGGCAACAGAAAGATAATGGTCGAATGGCTGGGTTTTAGACAACCAGCCAATGTGTCGTTACCCACAACAACTTGTCATTCATAAAACCCTAGAAAGTTCATTAGCTACCTAATTTTTTTTAAAACCATCGAAAATTGAGTCAGTGTAGGAAGTTTGCAGATGCTTAGACTATAAGTCTCCTCAAATCAAAGGACGGATTTATAAGTCATGTACTTATCACTCAACTTATTAACCAAATTAACATAAACTTAAAGTGATGAGGACTCGAGAATCAAGTCCACATTTTAGTGGACACCCGGGCTAATTAAGCTTGAAGGCTTTAAGAGTCTAAGTGTTTAGGTCCTATTGAATCATTTCCTAAAGTTGAAAAATTCTTAATTCCTAAGTTCCCTTTCCCTAATATAATTTTTTTGGTCTTTTTTGTATTTTTAAAAGTTTTTTTATATATAAAGAGAAAATAAATAAAAAGAATCTGCAGAGCTGACAAAATAATTCAGAAATGAGTATCCACCCCCCATGCCTATCTAATGCAATGTTCTCATTATATTAAAAAGACGTGAAATAGAGTGGACTATATAATAAATCACCTAAATTTTGTGATTAATAGGTCAACTCCAAATCAGATCAGAGTATACAAGTACTGAGTTTATTGCCTTCAGCTAGGCATAGTGTAAAAATAAAGAAATTAAGAATTCATAGCTGCATATCGTGATCAAAATAAGAGAAACGATCTTAGGACATGCAAGGAGGTGTCCGTAAATGTGTTTCAGATTGTGATGCAGACCCATGCCCCGGGGTCAAGTAGTTCTAAGGTTCTGGATGAAAATCACCCAAAATCGAAGATTGCAGTGCTTGTGGGTCTAGGCCTACGGTTTGTGGTGTGCAACCAATGTCTAAAATGCCAGACAATAGGTAGGTCTAAATTAATGGGCTTGTTTCTCCATGTAGAATTTGGCTAAAATATATAACCAATTATTCTATACTTGCATTTCACATCCTCAGAATCAAAATTGTCAAAAGGGAAGTAGTAAAAAGTAGGTGGTTTGAGGCAAACAGAAACCCCTTGATCCACATTTTTGTCTCCCCCAGAATTGTCTTCCCAAATTTCCATCTCCTGACTCCTATCCTCCAAAATCACAATTTCCAAGACCTCTAAAGATTCATCAACCTCATATAATATATCCAAGTACAAAATTTGCAGCTCAATTAGAATTGACTTGCGTTTGGTGATCTCAAAAAATAGAGTCATCATTATGCTCAATGGGGTATGATTGAGGAATGGGGCTATTGATTGAATCATTCATGAAATTAGGATTTGAATCTTCCATGCTAGCCCCAGTGGGATAACAATTCTCAATTACCAGGCTATCAAATGATTCGTCATATTTCTCAAGCTCGTTTGTCTTACTATAATTATTTTCCTCAAACTCGAGTGAGACTTTTGATTATGCAGCAATCATAGGTCCTAATCTACTTGAATTAAGTTAGATCCTAGCATAACCTAGGAATAATGCATGCATAAGCGTCTTATTTTGCATCATAGTCGATTTGTTAGCTTTGTAAAAATAATGCTACGTTATGTTCTAATTGAGAGGAAAGAATAATTGCAGGTAATTCAGGGCCATGGATGATGAATCCGATCATACAGATCTGTGTAGAATGATGACGGGAGTCCAATGCTTCCGAGATCATCTTGATCAGACTCCTGTAGCATCCTTTGCAGTCCGCAGAAGAGCAAAGGTCAAAAGGTAAGGTGGCAAAAATCCAAACCTTAGAAGCCAAATTCGATCATATAGATGGATCCAGATCAATGATTGCAGTCCAACGGCACAAAAATCAACTCGATCGGAGCCCTACAACACCATCTACAAAGTAAAGAAGATGGATGGCCATTATGGTGCCACATGGCACCATCATAGCTGCCCAAGGTAGCACTCGCAACTACTGAAGGAAAATCGTGGGCCATTTGATCTTCGTCCAACGACCATGATGAGACCACGTCACCCCTCTCCATGTGCCATCAAAAGAAGCAGATCATCTCATCCATTGGATCTTCACCCAACGACTGAGAGCAGCTGAGAGGAAAATAGGAAACATGACAATCCGCGCATCTAGCACTTTGGTTAATGCACTCGCACAATAGTGAGAACACAAGCTTGAATCACGCGACACATGAAATCTAAGAGGTTGTGCACGCAGGCGAAATCCAAGCGATGGATCTTCAATCAATGACACGGATGTAGACATGTAGCATGCTAAGGTGGGTCCGATCAGGTGGTGGAGTGTATGTGCAGATAGATGTGCATGTCCACGTGGCACTGCATGCGCATTCAAAAAGGTGGTGGTACACATAATCTTGGTCGTTGATCTTCGCGATCAAACAATCAAGATTAAACGCATGCGTGCAACTGAGAATTCGACGAAGGTGGTAGTGAGGTGCGCTTTTAGCTGCGTAATTAGGATCCAATCAACCAAAGCATGCCATGTGCCACAATCTCGTATGATGCACGCGTTGAAGGCGTTATGGAGGCTATTTTGAGGTGAAATCAGAGTCGTTGATCTCCCGATCGATGGATCTGATCGATCCAAGGCTATTTCATAGTTTAGAGGGCCAAATACCTACTTTTCCCCTCATTTTGTCTATAAAAAGGATCCTAAAGCCCCCATGTGAAGGCATCTCCTCCATCTCTCCCTCCAAACATCTCCAGACACCTCCAAGCTCCATCTTCCTCTAAAGCATCCATCATGACCACCTTGGTGCACCACTGCTGCTCGCCCGAACCTCTCCAAAGGCCACCATGGGCTGCCCTTGGTGCCCTTATTCTACTAGCTTTGATAGTTAGTTTCAATTCTAGTTTTAATAGTGCATGTTCTAGTTTTAGTGTAATTGCAACTCATGATCAACCAATTGCTTGATTTGCTTTATATCCATTGTGATTAATATTTACTTATAGTTATTTCTAAATGAATTTTTTAAAAAAAGTTATTTTCTGCCCCCTGAGTTCGACCAGGACTCACATCTCATTATATTTATTTGTTTCGAAGTATTTTCGTGTGATATTACGACGTACTATCTTAAATGCGATTTTACAACCAACGAAATTGGCGCCATTGCTGTGGAGGAACAATGATTCCTGATTTAATACCTGATTTGGTGTATTCCATTTTGGTGTGCAGGTATGAAACGAGGATCTGCGCACGCATCGAGTGTGGGTGAAGACAATCAGGTGCACATGATTATCTTAGTAGGATTTTAGATTAGGGTTTGATTAGGATGGGAGTAATTTGAAAAAAAAAAATAGGAGTTATTTGTCAGGTAGTTAGGAGCTGCTATGCCTTGAAAAAATAAAAATAAAAAAGAAAAATATGAAAAAGAAATTAGTTTGAAAATCTTTTTTGTTATTACTATTTTGGAAACTCGGCCAGAAATTGAATGTGAATTTAAAAATTCATTTGTCATATTTCTATTGGTTGAAAAATTTTGAAATTCGAGCAAGAACTATATATTCAAGTTATCATTTCAACGGCACTATTCTCAAGAGAAAATTCAACTTGTGCAAGTTTTAAAAATTCATGGAGTACACAGGGATTAGATAGACTGAAAACTATGGTTTTCTAAACTTCAAGATTAATTCCGAATAGTAAATGAATCTAATTGAACCAAAAATGGTGGAGTTTGAAAGATAATTAAGTTAGCTTTCATTCCCATATTTTTTTCGAATTTTTGGATCACATTTAATACTATTTTAAAAAGAAAAACCAACATAGTGTCAAAATCTCAAATCTGATCCCCTGTTTGTTAGAAATTCATATATATTTAATTGAGGCAGTACAAATTTTAAAAAAATACTTTCTAAAAAGCTTATTGAAAAGGGAATCTTCTTGCCAATTTTGAAATCATTTGGATTCCAATTTTATCTGAGACTATATCATTGATTTGTGGTCTGAAAAACTTCGAAGTGCATGAGCCCTAGGACCACATTGGACTAGGCTGGACTCAATCGAGCCCAGTGGTCAATTGGTGAATCGAGTCACCTTGTGGATCACTCACCACATTCCAAATTGAAAAAAGGTTAAAATAATCATAAAGAATATCTTAATAACCCACATTTGTCCTTTGACTATTGGGTGGTCTCAACATTTTTTGCCAAACCTGGTGGCTAAGCTATGGGGTAGTGTCAAATGACTACGTCTAATAGGTATAAAGGAATTGGAGGTGAAAGTCGAAGGAAGAACCTTCCACTTAGTCCCCTCATAAAAAGATTTGTCGTGTTAGCTTAAGATGCGGGGATCATTTCTTAACGAATTTTCTTCAATAATTCAAACCCTAACAAAACATTTCACCATTTGATTCTAAAGGTCCAATCTAATTAATAAGGGCTTAGCCTTGTCTGGCTTGGTGACACCAACCCTTGTTGTTGGTGTATGCAAGGAAAGGTTTTTAAGAACTAACCTTGTTGGACCTTGGGAATCAAAACCAAGGTGGCAAAGGCGACTTTCGCAAAACCCTTCTTCCCAACCCTCATCCTCCTCTCGATAAGCTGAGATGGCTAATCCTGGTCCTGGACCTGGTAAGGGCCCTGAAAATCTTGACCCAATGATTCGTCTGGAAGCCAAGGTTGACCAATCAGAATAGAGATATAAGCATAGTATTTACAGGATTATCACCGCATTGGACATGATGCAGCATCAACCACACAGAGAATAACTATGGGACTTCTATGGTTCGATGTTTTGTGAGAGTTGAATCGAGTTTTAAGAATGTTGCGTTGTAGTACAGCTGAAAAAGCATTCAAAACAAATACAATTTTATTACTCGAATATATTTCGAGGTCAAACATAGGGAGAAAATGTAATTCACGCACTAATCTCAATAATAAATGTTAATTGAGCACATAATACTACTCAAAATCTAATTAGGAGTGTAAAGCATGAGTATATGAAGAGAAAATAATTGTAACTAAAAATAGTGAACTTATGAAAATTATTTTGCAAGCATCTTAAAAGCTATGTGCTACAGTGCCTGTCTTTGATTTCTCTTTCTTGATTCTTCTTCTTTTTCCTTTAGCCTCTTCTGCCTTCTCTTCTTCTTTCTCTATTGTTGGCTCCTTCTTCTTTGGCCCCTTTCTTCCGTTGCCTTTTCTCTGACTTTCTTCCTTCTTCTCTTTCTCTACCTTCTGCCTCTTCTTCTTCAGCTTCTTCCTTTGCCTTAAGCCTTTGGGAACCTTCTTCTTCAACTTCTTCCTTCTTCTCTATTTTCTCCTTCCTTCTTTCTCTTCCTTCCTTCTACCTCTTCTTCTTCAGCTTCTTCCTTTGCCTTGCCTCCTCTTCTCCTCTGAATTTGGCTAAGTGTGGAAGCAAACCTTCCAAGGCAAAACCCCCCTTCCCCTACGTACCTTTCCTCTCTTTCTCTCTTCTCTATTTTAGGTTCACTCTCCTAGAGCCACAACTGGTTCAGGTAATCAGACCTAATGGAGACCCAGGTCCAGGCTTACCTGCGTGGGTGGTGAGCGAGGAGTGAGTCGATCGGGTAAACGGGTCGTGGCCAGGTCCATGTGGTCAATGCCGTGGATGAGGCCATGAGAGGGGGGAGAGGGACCTCACCCCATGATTTGGAGGCGATAATGCTAAGGTAAGAATTCAACTTATGCGTACATGGCTGCTCTTCTAGTTCTGAGGTGGGACTAAATGTACCACCCTCCTTTGCACGTCGTAGATGCAGATGCATGACTCAATTGGCGAGACTGTAAGGGCTCTTGACTCTGATTAAGAACCTGAGTGCATTTGTGGCTCAAGTGCGCACTACCTGGGACTCTCGCCAGGAGCAGCAGCACCTAGACGGCTCAACAGCACCCAGGGCTTACTATGTCCATGTAAGTGGGTGGTTTGGGGAAGCTTTTGGGTGGTCGACGGAGTGAATGGAGTGGAGAGAAATGATCAGTGAGGTGTTGCGGAGGTTGTAAGGTGGTTGGCAAGGTGGATAGAGGTGAGGAGCGACGGGGGAACCGCGTCGGAGGGATCGTTGGAGGTGGAGAAGGTGATGGTGATCAGTGACGTCGAGGGTTGGTTTAGGGAAATAAGGAGAGGGAACGGAAGTATAAGAGAGAGGGAATCTAATATACCTAACCTAAGGATGAAGGGAAAGGGAATCCCATGCCATTATGGTCGTCGGACATGGAGAAGATGAATACCTCCGTTGGTGAGGCGGTGGAGAGGATAGGGCAGAGGTAACCCCGGCCGGTGTTGCGCGACACGGAGGACTGAGAGGAAGACAACCCAACCATTGGTATTGTGGTTGGGCGACGAGAGAGCGAGGGAGAAGCTACCGGAGCATGCGAAGGTTTGTGGCGGGCAAGGAGAGAAGAATGTGAGGGAATCCGACCCAATTTCAAGCTGAGGAGACTCGATTGAATCTGGGGCTTCTTAAATAGGTCTCTGGTGAAGGATTTATGCTTGGAAGCCAAGCTTCCAAGCAAGGTATGGTCCCCGAAGTTGTAATGTTCAAAAGACCCAAGTCTCTCTTGCATTTGCATGAGAGATTGGGTACAAATCTTGGATCAGAAATGGATTCAGATTGGAGGAGATTACTAAGAGAATCTCCCATCCAATTTTGGGAGGGATTCTCTTAGCAATCAAGGAGAAACCTCCTTTCAAAGCTTGCCAGAGTAGGATTCCTCCGCTATAATGGCAGACGGAGCTATTTGTGAAGATGATTATAAATCTAGGGTGCTGATTGTAGGGGTTTTCAAAAAATTGGGGTAGAAATGTAATGGGGATGAACCTATTTGCTAATGGGTCAAGATGAGTTCCCTCTAGGTCTAAATTTTGGTACAAACCTAATTTGGACCTAAGGAATCCTATGGTGAAGTTGAATTTTGGGTTTGACCACATTTGACTGGGAAATCTACGTAAAAACCCAATTTACGATAAATATCTGTCTGAGACCCCATTCTAGGTTAAGATGGGTTCCAATGGCCAATTTAAAGGTTCTAAGCCATAGAGAATATTTTTATATGATTTTTAGAGGGTTTAGGTGAATTTTATTTTGACCAGAACCTTCTTTAATTGAGTGGATCTATTTTAGGGTTTCAAGAAGTCATTTAATTCCTAAAACTCACACGAACCCTTTTCTGTCTGATTCAACTGACTTATTATCTTATTGACCTTTGTTTAGCCCTTGAGAAAACCTGTTGTTGTACTGCATTGGTAAAATTATAGTTTTAACCCTAGTTTCTTATTTTACTCTCAGAATGGTTGTGCAGTGAATTACGACCTTCAGTAGGTTATGTAAGCACTTTTATTCTCTTCATTATGTCAAAATGAGCTAATTAGGGCTCATGATGGTGTTCCCATCATACCCCCATGCCTAGCTTTTGCTACTCCCTTAGCAAAATTTTAATGTTTTAGCATTGATTCTAGACCATGTAATCTTTTTGATGTTCAAAGACTATGATGTGTGCTTTCTTCTATGGATTAGGTTAGAATGCGATAGTAGGCCTAGAGGTACTCAAGTACCAACCAAGATCTGGACTTGACCAGCTCTAGCCTCAGTCTATTGCGAAGGTTTTAAGGCCTACAGGAACTATCCTAAAGTTCGTTGGACTCTGCGGTTAAAGCACCTGTGCTTGTAACATATGTTAGCCATGGTTCTATTTGCAGTGCATTTTTGTAAGAGTGAGACAGAGGAATTTTCTTTGTTTGGAGAGTTTTCTCTCTCTTTTCTTTTTATTTCTAGCTTTGGATTGGCTTCACAACACGGCTCTCTCTTTTCTTTTTATTTCTAGCTTTGGATTGGCTTCACAACACGGTCTATATCGGGTTCCTAATCCCCATCATCAATCCTCGAAGGGTCCCTGTCAATCGATGCTTCATGATAGCACCGCCCATGGAAATCCCCATAACCCTGGCTTTCGAGATTTTGAGATAATCCCTCCCATGGCATTCTGTAGCAAAATCCAGACCCTGGCAATCGACATTTCCTAATAATGCCACCCATGGCATCTGAACCAGCGTAGGGTGCTTACATGCCCTAGGTAGGATATGTAAATATCTTAGGAGACAAGCACCAAGGAGACGATATGTTATTGCACATCTTTGAGGGGAATTTCCTGCCTCTCCACGTCAGGAACTCATCAAAATCAACTTATGTTGATCGGTCTCTCCTAATCTAGTAGACTTTTTCAGAATAATTTAAACGCATTTGGGTGATTTTGATACTTATGCACACTGAACCCGACTGTGTGTGGATTGGGGTGCTTAGGTTACCGAGTCCTGCAAACTAGAGGTCAGTTAACAAGGTCGAATACTCCCTAAGCCTTAGACCTAATACTTAAGCTTCGCATTTTCCCCAACCACTTGAGGACTATCCAGATCTTTAGCGGATACTTGAATTTTTAAGCCTAGGTGTATAGCCCAAGAGGCCTAAGATCAACATTCCTACTAATCTCTTATGTGTTTCATTAGCACTTTTTTCCTTTCATTTTCTTTTTCTTGATATGATCTAGAACTCAGTTAATCTCTCAGTTTCTTACTAATGACTATCTCTTCTTTTTTAACTTGTGGTTCTTTTTGACATTTTTCACTTCTCCCTTTTTTGTCCTCAAGATTTGTTTGGCCACAAACTGTTCTCTCCTTTCCTTTCTCTTTTTGTTCTTTTTCATAATTTTCTATTTTTTTGGTGTTTTTGGAATATGTGATTTTTTTGTGAGAACCCTTCTGAACTTTGATTTTTGTATGTTTACACTTTACCACCCCCCCATGCCTAAGTTTTGCAATGTCCTCATTGTAAATGGAGGGTGTGAAATAGGTTTGGGTTTCAAGAAATAGAATAGGATTTATCTGGTGGGCGAATGGGTCAGAAATTACTGTTGTGGATGATTTCAAGCTCTAGCACATGTACCAGAGGTGGGATCGACTGTTTTAAGATCGAACTCATGTTGCAATAGACGTGAAGTACAAAAGGATAATCAGAAGGATCTCAAGTTTTTTGAACGATGTGTTGCCTCCCATTAAGCGTTAAATTCAATGCCTTCACCGAGCGAGAAATGGTATGGTGAGGAATTGGTCAAATCAGCTGAGTTTTATAGAACAAGCAGTTTGATCAAAAGCCTGGTTGGTCCAACCAGGCCCTTGTTCAGATCAATAGGCTGATGATGCAACCCAAACCCAGTCAATCAGGTGGGTTGACGAATGTAAATTAAGAGATGTGGAACCTACCATATACTATGGAGCTTGGAATGATGCGAAAGTGTGGATCCAGGGTTTGGCTGAGTCAAATCAGCCTGATCAGAGTAGGGATCCTTAAAATAATCAGTGGATGATATGGAAACCCTACAGGAGTGATCAGCGAATGATGGGGTATGATTTGTAGTATGATCAATGTCCCAACCTGATATAGATGTGGAAGTGAATCATCTGCAATTGGCTCAATAAGAGCAGAATCAGAATAAGAATTGAGTCCGATTACGAGTCAGGGTTGAAAATGAGTTTGGATGGGTTTTGTATATGTGGAGGAGGTGGCATCGATATGATTTGTGTATGAGGGCTCATCTAAAAAGGAATTAAAGGTAGGTTCATTTAGGGAGTCCGCATAGTAGCCATCAAATTCAAAGATAAATGCCTGAAGAGTGTTTATAAGATGAAGAAAATCTGAGTCAAGAAATGATTCAAATTCTAGATTGTAGCCACTCACAACACCTTTTGGTTTTGATTCCTGAGGATCGAAAAGAAATGATTCCATCTCAATGGAAACTGATTTTAAGTCAGTGATCTTGAGATTAGGGACCTCTGAGTCAAAGTCAAAGAATGAATCATGTGAGCTGAGGTCGTAGACTAGCTCGTAGTTGTCAGGAAACAAAGGTTCTCTGAAATCATGGTAAGATTCAAAATTGTCGGAGAGATTGTGAAACTTAAATTCTGAATCAGATTCGAGATCAGAGGTTCCACCAAAGAATAAATCACAAGATGTAGACTGAGCAACCTGACTTGGGTCTAGCCTATTTATAGATTCTGAGCTTAAAAAGGTGTCCTTATAGGGTCTGGTCTCAGGTTTTTGGCTTGTGGGGAAGACCCAATCAAAACCCCTCTCTTCCAACTCCTCAGTTTTTATATCATAGATTGGTGTGACTTCTAAAAAATCAATCTGTATCTCTAAGGATGTTGGAGAGGGACATTCATCAAACAAAGGTGCAGAATCATACTTTTCATTTAACTTTGATCTTCATCATACGGGGACTTGTAATCCTCCCAATAAGTTTCAAATCCAAATTCTAGGCTGAGGATGTGGGTTGAATTACTAGAATCTAGGTTAGAATTACCTTCGAGGGTCATCTTATCAGAATAACGGGTAGGATTTACACCATTGAGAGGTTCTATTTTAATCTCATTATTATAGGAGTCTCGAAATTCTATGCTTGGTGAACCAGGATTTTGGTTATCTAGGGCTGGCTTAAAATCATTTTCTCTTGCAATTGGGATTTCCCAACCTAATTCAAGATTAGGCATGTTATATTCCATCTGGGTTGGGAATCCACAACAACCTTGTGTCTCAACCCCGAGCTTTGGGAAATCAGATTGATCCTCAATATTAGTCCTAGATTTTCATTAACTATTTGGGGCATGTATGGGTATTTTTGATCGATAATTTATTTCAACAATTGCATGATCTCTTCCCATTTTTCAAGATCATCTTGGTGTTTTTCCCAAAGTACAGGATTTGTCATGCATTGGAGATATTCAAAGTTATGCAATTTTTCTATCTCAATGTATCATGTTATGAGAATGTCTCGGGTTGATCGCTTGTTGCTTCTGTTAATAACAATTGGGCATAGTTTATGATGAAGGTTATTATTGTTGGTACACTAATCTAAATGTCTTCTACCAGTTTTGAGGTTTTATACTCAATCTCATAAAATTTAAGTGCATCCTCAATCATTATATCTCTCATGGATCTTTGTGATTCAGGTTTCTTGAATGGTTTTCCTAAGTAGCCAAGCTGCATATTTGAATCAGATGGTGGAATCAAGATGTAGAATCAAAATTCAAGTTTAGAATGGAGTGATTTGATTTGGAAGAGAATCCCACTAAAAATATGTGTGTTACTCTAAAGATGAGGGATTGGATGTGATGTTGACCCAATCAAGGCGCCCAACGATTTTTGGATGACTATAGAGGTTCGGGGTGGATGATACCCCATAGTTAAAAAGCCAACAACTTGAGAATTACCTGGGTAGCTAGAGAGGGAGAGTCTCGCAAAGATCCCTACACGGTAGAGCACCCGCACGGGTTACAGGGTTTCCCCCACCCCACCTCTCTTGTCATTGAGGGTCCAGGTAGACCAAAATGGATAACTTGACCTCTTAAGTCTACCAGTTTTATATCCAAATTTGTGCTTTTGATTTTACTTGAATTAGCAGTTGTTTTGGCTTGTGACCCAATTTGGAGGTTGGTTGGCCAACAATGTAGCCCAACTTCACCTGACCAACCCTAAGATGGCAGAATGACTCGAGGTTAAGACCTAGAAATCACCCTGATTTGACTCCCAAGTTTATTAGGTCCAAGGATTTTAGGGTTCAAGTGAGTTTAGAGCTTGATTTTAGGGTTTTTCTTGATTAAATATTTTTAATCGAGGGCTTGGGTAGCACACAAATGCGGGTGGGTTTCTTTCCTTTTATGCAGGCAAGTGTGAACTAGCACTCCAAAACCCTAATTTGACTTTATTTCCAAGTCCTCTTTGATTTTCAAAAATGTTCTCCTTGGGCTTCAAACAAGAAGTGCATAGTCCAAGGAGATTAGAAATTAAGTGTAATCCCTAATAGGCACAGGAATTTTGGGGTAGGATTTCTAAATAGAATTGCTTCAACTTCAAGGGGATTTGAAAAAAATTCACAAATTAGGAAACTTGCCTTTTAAATGATGATTACTATGAAAAATATAGTAAGTGATTCCTAATTGATTGTTTCCTTTTTGTCTTCCAAAGATTAGGAGGTTGATTAGGGAAGAATAGAGAAGTTACCTACCCTTGAGTGGTTGATTTGAGAGGGAGATCTCCTCGTGAAGTACCTTGCAAAATCATAATAAAGTAGATAGGGCAAATTAGTGCTCAAATATAATCAAATAATGCAGAGAGTAGTGGTGAATTATGCGTTGCTCCCTGGCAATGGCACAAAAATGTTTTGTGAGCGCTAAATCGGGTTTTAAGAATGTTGCATTGTAGTACAGTCAAAAAAGTGTTCAAAACAAATACAATTTTATTACTCGAATATATTCCGACATCGAACATAATGAGAAAATGAAATTCACGCACTAATCTCAACAATAAATGTTAATTGAGTACGTAATACTACTCAAAATCTACTTAGAAGTGTAAAGCATGAGTATATGAAGAGTAAAAATAATTGTAACTAAAAATAGTGGAGAACTTATGAAAATTATTTTGTAAACATCTTAAAAGATGTGTGCTACAGTGCCTATCTTTGATTTCTCTTTCTTGATTCTTCTTCTTCTTCCTTTGGCTTCTTCTGCCTTCTCTTCTTCTTTCTCTGTTGTTGGCTCCTTCTCTGGCTCCTTTCTTCCTTTGCATTTTCTCTAACTTTCTTCCTTCTTCTCTTTCTCTGCCTTCTGCCTCTTCGTCTTCAGCTTCTTCCTTTGCCTTAAGCCTTTGCGAGCCTTCTTCTTCAGCTTCTTCCTTCTTTCTCTATTTGCTCCTTCCTTCTGCCTCTTCTTCTTCAGCTTCTTCCTTTGCCTTAAGCCTTTACCTTGCCTCCTCTTCTTCTTTGAATTTGGCTAAGTGTGGAGCCAAACTTTCCAAGGCAAAACCCCCCTTCCCCTATGTACCTTTCCTCTCCTTCTCTCTTCTCTATTTCAGGTTCGCTCTCCCAGAGACACAACCGATTTGGGTAATCGGACCTAACGGAGACCCGAGTTCAGGCTCACCTACATGGATGCTAAACGAGGAGTGAGTCGGTTGGGTAAACGGGCCATGGCTAGGTCCACGTGGTTAGTGCCGCGGATGAGGCCGTCAGAGGGGGCAGAGGGACCTCACCCTATGGTTTGGAGGTGACAAGGTTAAGGCAAGAATTCAACTTATGCGCACATGGCCGCTCTTCTAGTTCCGAGGTGGGACTAAATGTCCCACCCTCCTTTGCGCACTGCAGCAGCAGATACGTGACTCAATTGGTGAGGCTGCAAGGGCACTTGACTCTGATTGAGAACCTGAGTGCGTTCGTGCCTCAAGTGCACACCGCCTGGGACTCTCTCCTGGAGCAGCAGCACCTAGAGCAAAGTAAGCAAGCTTCAAGCTCCTTCATCAATGGCAGCCGGTGTGCCTAAACATGAAAACATGAGAACAGCCTTGTGGCCACATCAAAACTCTCAGGGAGCTTCATCGGACCACGGCGGATGTGATGGGCATGATTTCGTGGCATGTGGGTGGCTATCGTGGCGCATCTAGGGCTTACTGTGGCTGTGTAAGTGGGTGTGTTCATGGGTGGTTTTGGGTGGTCGACAGAGTGAATGGAGTTGGTGGAAATGATCAATGTGGTGTTGTAGAAGTTGTAGGGTGGTTGGCGAGGTGGATGGAGGTGCGAAGCGATGAGGGCACCTCGTCGGAGGGATCGCCGGAGGTGAAGTTGATGGTAATCAGTGCCGTCGAGGGTTGGTTTACGGAAATAAAGAGAGGGAACGGGAGTAGAAGAGAGAGGGAATCTAATAAACCTAATCTAAGGATGAAGGGAAAGGGAATCCCACGCCAGTATGGTCGCCGGACATGGGGAAGATGAATACCTTGGTAGGTGACGTGGCGGCGAGGATAGGGCAGAGGTAACATCGGTCGGTGTTGCACGGCACAGAGGACTAAGAGGAAGACAACCCAACCACTGGTATTGTGGTTGGGTGATGGGAGAGCGATGGAGAAGCCACCGGAGCTTGCCGAGGGTTGTGGTCGGCCAGGAGAGAAGAATGTGAGGGAATCCAACCTAATTTCACGCTGAGGAGACTCGGTTGAATCTGGGGCTTCTTAAATAGGTCTCTGGAGAAAGATTTGTGCTTGGAAGCCAAGCTTCCAAGCAAGGTATGGTCGCCGGAGTTGGAATTTTCAAGAGACTCAAATCTCTCAGGCATTCGCATGAGAGATTGGGTACAAATCATGGATCACAGATGGGTTCAGATTGGAGGAGATTACTCAGAGAATCTCCCTTCCAATTTTGGGAGGGATTTTCTGAGCAATCAAGGAGAAACCTCCTTTCAAAGCTCGCTGGAGTAGGATTCTTCCGTTATATTGGTGGAGGGACCTATTTGCGTAGATGATAAGAAGGATAGGGTGCTGATTGTAAGGGTTTTTGAAAGATAGGGGTAGAAATGTAATGAGGTTGGACCTACTTGCAAATTGGGTTAAGATGAGTTCTCCTTAGGTCCAAATTTTGGTACAAACCTAATTTGGACCTAAGGAATCCAACGGTGAAGTTGGATTTTGGATTTGACAACGTTTGACTATAAAATTTATGCAAAAACCCAATTTATGGCAAATATCTGTCTGAGACCCCATTCTAGGTCAAGATGTGTTCCAATGGCCAAATTAAAGGTTCTAAACACTAGAGAATATTTTTATATGATTTTTAGAGGGTTTAGGTAATTTTATCTTGACTAGCACCTTGGCTAATTGAGTGGATCTATTTTAGGATTTCCAAAAGTCATTTAATTCCCAAAACTCACACGAACCCTTTTCTGTCTGATTCAACCCACTTATTATCTTATTAACCTTTGTTTAGCCCTTGAGAAAACCTGTTGTTGTACTGCATTAGTAAAATTGCCATTCTAACCCTAGTTTCTTATTTTACTCTCAGAATGGTTATGCAGTGAATTATGACCCTTAGTAGGTTATGTAATTGCTTTTATTCTCTTCATTGGGTCAAAATGAGCTAGTTAGGGTTCATTATGGTGTTCCCATCATTCGACGACTATGATTTTGGCACCTCAAGTTTGGATTCCTGCAGGTGGAGATGCATTCTAGTTGAAGCCGAACATAAGTCTGATTCAGACTCATTTTCATGGAAACTCGAATGAGGATCCCTTCCAGCACATTGAGGATCCAAGTCGAATTGCAGAATCAGTTTGACCAAGAAATGTTGATATAAGGATTGTTCAGATGAGGCTTATTCCCTTCTTTCTCAAGGATAAAGTTTCTTATTGGTTTAAGACCGTTAGGAGGTCGATTGAAACTTGGGAAGAATTACATTGCAAATTCCTCCAAAAGTTCTTCTCGATTGGTCGAACAAATGTGATGAGGCATGCAATTACGACTTTCTCCCAAGGACTAGTAGAGAAATTACGTGATGCCTAGGATAGATTTCATGATCTTCTCAAGAAATTCCCACACCATGGTGTACCCAGAAGGCAAATTTGCATAAGTCCTTTACCACGGTCTAATGACACACATCGGTACCTGGCCGATGCATCTAGTGGCGAGAATTTCCTTGCAAAGGATGAGAATAGTGAATTCGAACTGTTCGAGTCTCTAGTAGAGAACTTGATGAATGCCACATCTATGAACCAATTCCAGCGACCTGGATAGCAAAGAGTTAGTGTTCATGAAGCTCACACCGAATCTACTCAAGCTAATATGGACATTATCACCAAGAAGCTGCATAAGGTGGATCTTCTTGAAAAGAAGCTTGACGAAGTGATTCGAGCTCAACATGGATTTCCTGGCAATTAAGCTACATCCCACTCTTCTTTTGCATCCTGAGCCCCTCCTGCTCAAGCACATCTAGTCACTTGGGATGCATCTTCTCCACCTTCTCAGGATCCTGCATATCAGGAACCCTGGAATAATCTGGACCTGGCACCATACAATCAGAGTTACCCCATGATGATGGTAGTGCATATTGCTTTGATGAATATGCATCATAGACATCTTTGGCCTATGAAGATGTCAATGCTATCAAAGGTTATGGGAGTAATAACCTGTATTTAGAGATGCATAATCTTGGTTGGTGCCAGCATCCTAACTTTTCCTTGTCTGGTAACTCACAGAGTCTAAATCAAGATCCACACTACCAAACCAGACAATACAGGAATGCGCAAAATACATACCTGAGGCAGCAGCCATTCCTGCCTCAGCAGCAATCCTATCCTACTTATTAGCCACTGCATGAAGTTGCCAATCACCCTCTAAGGTGGGCTGACCCTTTCGAGGCATTGAGAGAGGAATTGAAGGAATCTATGCATTGATTGAATTATGACAATTTGAAATTCATGAAAATGATGGCAAATCAGATTCAAAACATTCAAAATACACTAAACCAGCTGCTGCAGGAACATAGAACATAGGGAGCCTTGACCTCCCAACTTATCCCTAACCCAAGATTTGTGTAGAACCAGGGCACCCTGCCTAGGTTCTAGGCACCATAGGGACATGCACATGCAATATTACATGCCCCTCCTGTATCTCCAGGCTATGTTTCAGGTCAGCCGACCTTATCATCAAATCCTGCCCAATCTGCCCCTTCTGCTCCTCCCCCACCTCATAGACAGTATGCCAATGCAAATGTTATTACACTATGGAGTGGAAAAGCTACAACGGACCCACCATGTAGGTAGGCGGGTTACTCCTATTCCCATTCTATTCCTTCAAAGGACCAACCTAAGGAAAAGAAATCAATCACTGAGATCACCAACATCCCTTTACCCTTCACTGGAGCCTTAATGCATGAACCTAAAGGAAAGATAAAAGGAATCAAAAGCAATGAGGACTTAAAGGAAATCTTCAATGATGTTCACATTAAGGTTCCCCTCCTAGATGCCATTGATCACATTCCTATAGTCGCTAAATTCTTTAAAGAATATTGTACACCCAAGCAACAATCGAGAAAGACCAAATAGGTGGTATTGTCCAAGGAAGCTAGTGCAGTCATTTTGTTTGACTTGCCACCTAAGGAGAAAGACCCGAGAGCCCCACTCATTTCCTGTCAGCTACAGGATGCTCCTTTTGACCGGGACTTGCTTGATTTGGGTCCAGCCATTAATTTAGCCCCCATTGTTGTTTTTGCCCACTTCCAATTTAGGGAGCTGAAACCCACTTCGGTCATTATCCAGTTGGCTGATAGATCAGTCAAAATGCCTTGAGGTGTGGTAGAGAATGTCATTATAAAAATCCATGGGCTTTGCTTCTCAATGGATTTTTTCATCTTGGATATGGACATTCCTCCTAGTCTCCATGATGCACCTATCATTTTAGGCTGCCCATTTCTATCGACCGCCCAAGCTAACATTAACTGTGCATCTGGGTGTATGGAGATCACCCTGAAGGATGAAAAACTTAGATTGGATATTTTCAGGGCAAACAAGGACCCACATTGTAATTCTATCAAGGAGGACTGAGATGATGATGAACCCGAACACTGTGGGAACATAACACTTCTTAGTGAATTAACTTTGCACACAGCTTCTGTCGGGCTCATTGATTTGAGTTATAATGATTCTAACACCATGGTGAACGCTGATAGGCCAAAGGCAATTGATGAGACAAATGATTTAAATTTCGAGAGATCTGGAGTGGAATTGCCTAAAACCCTTATGACAATCTTAGATAATAAATACAATAATTTACATGAGAATCCATATATCCATGGGGTTGATTTCCAATTGTCAAAGAATCTAATCGAAGTTGAGGAAGAATCTGATAAAAACCCTATTTTTGATTTCGAGGAAAATCTGAAAAATCTTGAGGCATTTTTGGATTTGTAGTTGGATGAATTTATTACATCTTCTTTCACATCTTCGCCTTTGGATATTGAGGATTTCACAAAAGCCACAAAATAAAAAATGAAAGAATTTAAGGCTTTATTGCATCTAGATTCTGATTTTCATATGTTGGGGATAATGAATTGCCGCCTATTACATTTGAGGATTCACACCATGAACAGAATTTGGGGAATTCCTACGAGATTTCTGATCAGCCGAGGGATGAGAATGATTTGGCCGAATCTAGAGCTATTGCGATGAAACACCAATTCCTATTCCATACATCTACTCTGCAACCACCCACACCCAGATCCACTCATGAAATGGTTCCATATGCCATTCCAGATTACACCACTTGGGTCCCTCCTTTCATTTCCCACCACTTTCAGGACTCGTATGACTTGTTTCCCACTCCCGACTCTTTATCCATTTCATTTGCGTTACTCATACAGCACTCTTCAAGGCTTCCACTTACTACGCATCACCCTGGCAAATGAATTTATTCCTCTTGTAGCACCTGGCTACAACCAATTCCAAGCCCTGATATTTTATTTTTCCGACCTTGTGGGCTTGGTATTCACGGGTAGCTACTCTACATTTTTGGCCCATTGATGACGATGGAACTCCAAGTGCTTTCCATTTTGACTCTATCTCCTGCAATCATTGATTCATCTGATGGAGTTTCGCCCAGCTGGAGGCATTAGACTCAGCATTTAGGCAAAGCATTTAGACATAGCACTTGCATTATACATAGAATATTTCATTCTTGCAAATTGTTCTGCATATTGTGATTATCATTGTAGTGTTGGCATATGCTGAATGATGAATTAGAAGCAATTCCAGGTGATTTCTATCCACTTACGCCCTATCTTACTTTAATTTTCTCTTATTCATGCATGAGGACATGCAAGAACTTAGGCATGGGGGGTAGTACATATAAATAGAAAAATTTTTTGCCAACACCTTAGGAAATAGATCTTTTTATCAAGAGGTTTTATCAGGAATTTATTCTTTAGTTGATTCTTGAACTTAGAATCTAGTATAATTTCACACTTACATGTAGAATTTGTAATGGATCCACTGTGAAGGCTACTTAACATCTTTAGTTTGTCAAGAAGAAGCATTGCTTCTTTCGTTGAACCCTTGGATAGTAATTAAGGAGTCAGGTAAACCATCTTCTAGTAGATCCACCAAACAATTGTGAGGTTAGAATAGAGAGTCTACTGATGCTCTAAGTCTAGTGCAAGGAATCTTAATTTCTGGGTAAATGGGTAATGATACTTGGAGTTAGGCTTAGATTTTGCTCTTAGTTCCTGCATACAAATTCTGTGTGAATCTTTGTGAGAGCCATCAAATAAGGAAAATACATAGAGAGTGGATTCTAGTAAAGTTAGGACTAAGGTGGATGGTCATGACTATCCTTTACAGAATCCTCAGCTAAAGGAGGGTATTAATGTCAAGGTCAGAAATACGTTGTCCTATCCATTCCATTCTCAGTGCCAAGAATAAGCAATTGCACCAAATAAGCCACCTGATATCCTCATGAACATAACTAATCCTGAATAATGCCTTGTGAATAAAAGTGCATATGTCATGTTGCATTGCATTGTGTTGGTAGATTTATATGAGGAAAAAAAAGAAAGAGAAAAGAAAAATAAGAAAAAGAAGAAAAAGTACAAAGAAAAGAAAAGAAAAGAAAAAGAACAAAAAGTGTTGAGTTGCATTTATTTCATTTGTGACAAGCACATTGAGACAACAATACCCACTACCCTCACAATCTACCAAATACAACCTTGACCTACTTTTCCTGTATTTCTGACCACCTGAATATTGGCTGAGGTTTTCTAACTTAGTTATAGGGTTATCAGAACATAATTGAAGTGTAATGTCATGGGAGACCACCAAACATATTTACAAATCTGGTGAGATATGAGCTCAAGAAGAAAAAAATAGAAAAAGAAAAGAAAAGAAAAAAAAGGAAGAAGAAAATAGAAGAAAAGAGAGAAAGATAATGAGTACAAGGAACTTAAGAGAGCACAGTTTTTCCACCTCTCTCTATGTTGATTTATTTGATAGTCTGAAAATCTAGATTCCGAAGTGTTAGTCTCTATGTAGTACCAGAGGAGTGTGGGCCACCAAATACAAACCCACTTGACTCGGACATCTTCTACCTAAGCCAAAAGCTGGGGCTAAATTGCAGATTATTTTATATCCCCGAGGGAAGAAGTTTGCCTATCCCAATAGAGTTTTATTAAGGGTCAAGTATGAGATTTAGATGTGGATTGGTTTTTTTCACTTGGATTCGTTGCATAGATTACAACACTACACTTTCATGATTATCTAGATTTCTAAATTTTTTGATGAAAACAAAAGAAATAGATCTCTAGTAAAACTCTTGATAGAATGCATTTAGTCTTACATTTGCTAGAGACTAGCAAGATTTAGTCATGAGGGTATGATTGCGCAATAATCATAGGTCCTAATCTACCTAAATTAAGTATGACCCTAACTTAACCAAGGAATAATGCATGCATAAGTGCCCTATTTTGCATCATAGTCGATTTGTTAGCTTTGTAAATAATAATGCTATATTATTTTCTAATTGAGAGGTAATAATAATTTCATGTAATTTGAGGATGCGGATGATGAATCCGACCATATGGATCTGCTCAGAATGACGACAGATGTCCAATGCTTCTGTGATCATCTTGATCAGACTCCTGTAGCATCCTATGCAATCCTCGAAAGTGCAAAGGACAAGAGGCAAGGTGGTGAAAATCCAGACTTCAGATGCCAAATTTGATTGCACGGAAGGATCTAGATCAACGATTGTAGTCCAATGGCACAAAAATCAACTCGATTGGAGCCTTGCAGCACCATCTACAAAGCAAAAAAGATGGACGGCCACGATGGTGCCACGTGGCACCATCATAGCCACCCAAGGCAAAGCTCCAAGTACTGAAGGAAAATCGTGGGCCGTTGGATCGTCATCCAATGGCTACGATGAGGCTGCATTACCCGTCTCCACGTGCCATCCGAAGAAGGAGATCATCTCAGTTGTTGGATCTTCACCCACCGGATAAGAGTAGCCGAGCGGAAAATAGGAAATGTGATAATCTGGGCATCTAGCACATTGGTTAACGTGCTCACATAAGAGCAAGTGACGTGCACTCGAATCAAGCAACATACAAAATCGAAGAAGCGGTGCGTACGGGAGAAATCTGACCATTGAATCTTCAATCCACAGCATGGACATAGACACATGGCGTGCTGAGAAGCATCTGATCAGGCGGTGGAGTGTACATGCAGATGGACGCGCGTGCTCACGTGTCGTTGCATGCGCATTCAAAAAGGTAGTGGTGCACATAATCTCGGCCGTTGATCTTCTTGATCAAATGGTCAAGATTAAATGAGCGCGTGCAAGTGGGAATTTAGCGAAGGTGGTAGCGAGGTGCTCTTTTAGCTACGTGATCGGGATCCAAGGGACTAAAGCGTGCCACGTGTCGCCATCTCATACGGTGCACACATTGAAGGCATTATGGAGTCTATTTTGAGGCAAAATCAAAGCCGTTGATCTCTTGATCGACGGATTTGATTAGTCCAAGGCTATTGCACAATTTAGAGGTCCAAATACCTACTTTGCCTCTCATTTTAGCTATAGAAGGACCTTAGAGCTCCCATCTGAAGGCATCTCCTCCATCTCTCCCTTCATACATGTCTAGACACTTCCAAGCTTCATGTTCCTTTCAGGCATCCATAAAAACAACCTTGGTGCATTGCTACTACTCTCCCCAACCTCTCTAAAGGCCACCAAGGACCACCCTTATTGCCCTTATTCTAGTAGCTTAGATAGTTGTTTTCAATTCTAGTTTTAATAGTGCATGTTCTAGTTCTAGTGTAATTGCAATTCATGATCAACCAATTGCCTGATTTGCTTTATATCCAATGTGATTAATATTTAGTTATAGTTGGTTGTAAATCAGTTTTAAAATCAAGTCATTTTCTGCCTCCCTGAGTTCGACCAGGACTTACATCTCGTTATATTTATTTGTTTCAACGTATTTTCATGCTATACTATCACATACTATCTTCAATGTGATTTTACGACCAAACAACTTTACATAAAGATTTTTCACACTCAGAATGAAAGAAATCATGATCCTCATTTACATATGTCTCATAATCATAAGTTATTCCTTGGTTCCCAGAGACATATTTATCCCTGTACCCTAGTGCAAGGATCTCAGGCGAAATACTTGGTTCATCCTCAATGGGTCGCTCTAGACCAATCTAGTCATCCTTGGTCTCATAAAATATGTCCCCCCTATAGGTGCCTAAGCAGGTTTTGACATTGGCTCTCCTGAAGAGGGTTCATCTTGAGAATATCCTAAGATTAGACTAGGCAACCACGAATTTCATGTTCAATCTTAACAATTTTCCAAGTAAAAACTCACCCAGGCCCTTATCCTCAACATCTTGCAGCCAATCCAAAAAGGAACTATTAAGATCATCAATCATTTCAATTAGGGGCTCCAATGCTTCAGTATAAGGTGTTAGCTAAGCTTCTAAAGATCATATGGTATTGCTCAAGTTAGCCAACACCTTATCTTGGACTTGGTTCACCTGAACTGAATGGTTCTGTTCAGGTTTGGGTGGGTTTGGGTTCAGTTCAAGGGAGTCAAGGAATTAAGGTTCTTGGGGTCCTCCCTGATAGTAGGCCAGATCGGTTTGTTCATAGAGGGGTAGTGACCTATATGGATTGTAATCTTTAGGAATATCAATGTTATAATCATATCCTTCTTGGTTGTAGATTAGATTAGGTTGCTCATAGGAAGGTGGAGATCTATAATCAGTATAGGCTTGAGAAAGATAATAATCATAGTCTTGTTTCCAGAGTTTGGCCCTAGACACTGAGGTCTGGAACTATATCCCTGTTCTGGGTTATCCCAACTAGTAGATGGTTGAGTATAGCTCAAATAGGGATAATAATGATCAAATTGGGGATAAGAGGTGGTAGGAGGGTAGGATTGGAAGTGTGAGTAAGAGGTGGAAGGATACATGGAAAATCAAGAAGGAAAATAGAGAAAAGGAGCCCTGCAATACAAACAATTCAATCCTGTCCTTAGGTGGGTTAACCTAAAGACCTACAGACTTCCAGAACCCATCTTAGGATTAAAGATGATTTGGTCTACACCTATCCAGTCAATCCAACTAGTTAGTGGGAGGGATTGGGCAGAAGGTTCTTCCTTTGGCTTGTACCTTGGGTTCCTTTGATAGTCCCCAACCATGGTCGTTTGACACTGCTCTCCTAGCTAGACATCAAATGCATTTTTAAAAGAAGATTAGTCATAAATAATCTCCATATGAGCCTCAAAGAGCGAGTCCAATCCTTAAGGCCAACATCTGCTAAGTTTTAGTTAGGCTTAGGTTTGAATGTGCTTGAAAATGTGATGGTCCCTTAAGATGGGTTGTGCCATTAAGAATCAATTTCAATGTGTGTGCATGCACAACTAAGGTTTTCAAGTAAGATTATTATGGATGTGGTGTATTTTAAGGTGTGAATCTTTCTTAGTATCTTTTAGGGTTCAACTTTAGATCTATTCAATCAAGTTCCATGAGGCAAACCAGGTTTTGAAAGCACTAGTGAAGATGAATTCCTTTAAAATTCAAAATAATGTGGAGTGCCTGGTTTAAACCTTGAGAGTTGAATCCTACAAAGTAGCTACTCAATGAATTAATTTTAACTTAAGTGGTGATAATTCTAGTCACTAATGTGTGTAATCGATTTAGATGTACCGAGTCCATAGATCAGATTCCTGGTTAGTGACTGAATCAGATGAGAGTGGTCTACCTTAAGTCATAAATTGTGGGTGTTCAATGTGTGTAGATTCAATTTATGTCCCACAAATGGAATTTTCCTTTTTATATGTGGGGTGTGAGGTTGGTAGAGGTGACAAACAAGACAAACAAATCTATCCTAGGGTTTACGTGAACGCCTAAGTAAATTCAGGTCTTAGTTATTAATGTGGTGAAATGAAATCTAGTGGGAGAGTAGTGAAGTACACTTTTGAACCCTTCAACTACACTTGGGAGGATGAGCCGCATTGACAGAGCACCCTAAAAATGGTGGTGAGATGCTGGACGAGAGAGAATGAAACTGGAGGTGAGCGAAGAAGGGTGGCATCACAGCGAGATCCGATTGCCGAAGAGGGGTGAGAAGACAATATCGAGCGCTTCATATCGGGAAAAATTATTTTTATAAACTCTAGTGGAGCATCCTGGGTATGGGATTATCTCTTTAGAGCTCTGGAGAGGGTGAGAGAAGCATAGGAAGGGATGGTTTGGAATGAGGGGATGTAGGGACCCTTTTATAGGTGAGGAGAAGAGCTAAATACATCGTGGGAGTTTAAGGGTGTGCATGGGACAAGGAGCATGTCCCACGCACATGCGTTGGTGCACAATGAAGGCCTGATCATGCCTCAAGGGTTTCCTAATCACCATTGGACGTCTGCAAGCACATGCAGACATCCGAACCATTCGATCTACCTGCTCGCTCATTGCATGCGGGATGCCAATTCATCTCCAACACAAAATAACGCCTACTACAATTCCATGCTTGGATTTGACTTCACACCCGCTAATGGCTCCCACTGGACAAATCCCATGCATGCCTCTTCATCACATGGAACAAATCCCATGCAAGGCTCTTCATGTGGACATCCATGCCTTAATTCACATGCAAAATGGAATTGGAAAGGCAATTGGACTCTTCCAAGATTTGAACTTGTGACCTCCATTGAGGATAGAGCTCTTGACCAATGTGCTACGATCCTTGGATCGTCAAGTGGACAAATTTATGGTCCAATGCACAAGGTCATTGGATCTTCATCCAACGGTGGGTTAGGGGAAGCTGTGGTTGGCCTTAGGCAACCCGGATGATGCCGTGTGGCATGATCTAGGTCATCCATCTTCTTTTGCTCATAGGTGGTGCCACGAATGTTGGTTTGGATAGATTTTTACGCCATTGGCCTACTATCGTCGATGCAAACCCATCCGTACAGTTGGATTTTTCGTCTGAAGTCCATATTTGTGCCACCTTGCCCCTTAACCTTTGATCTTCCTCGGACTACATATGATGTTGTGGAAATCTGATCAAGACAATTTCGGAGGCATTAGACTGTGATTGTCATCCTGAATAGATCTTTATGGTTTGATCTTCATTTCGAGGCTCTGAAATGAATCACCCTATCCCCTAGGCATTAAAATAGGCGAATTACCATAGAATTTACAATATTTAATCTAAATGCATGATGATGCGTGCTATGCATTATTTGTAATGCCGAATGCAATTATAGTCCTAGGAATAAGCATAAATAGACATTTTATGTGAAATAGATGTGTCTACATCAAGGGTTGATAACAACCGGATTTATTACCCTAATTAGCTTAATCTAGGGCTAATTTCTTAGTGAAGTCATTGATTTAGAATGTATACATTGCATTTAGAGCATGCATGCTTATTTTATGCATTGTGTTTATTTTAGGCTTAATTGTCTAATTTTAGTCTCTTGTGAATAATGTAGGTTAATTTAGAGCACTGAGAAATAAAAGTTGTATAGGAAAAAGAAGCTACATCAATGTTAGGAGCTGGATGAAGACCAAGATTTAACTAAGAAATGAAGATCCAAGTAAAGAAGAAGAGAGCGGGATAGGATAACCTAACCCTACCCTTAGAATCTTAGGATACCCTTATCCATAACCCTTGTCCACCTATCCTATACCCTATCCTTAGTCTAGAAACCAAATTAGGATCACCTTAACCTATTTTGAAGATTCCTCAACCTAATTACACGTGCACACACATTCAAACTTGGACCATATCTAGTCTGGATGTTTAGACACCACTCTGGACGTCCAATTTGACAGAACCAACTCTAGATTTCACCCGTAGGCCATAACCCAGCCCAAACACCCAAGACTCCAGTTTAAGACATCTGGACAGTGTCCTGGACGTCAAGTAAGATGTCTAGGAAGGTGTTTGGATGTCTAGAAGCATCATCCTACTCACAAAACTATTCAATATTGGCTTTATCTCCTAAAATAACAAAAAAACACACCTACAGCAACTTTGCATAGAACCTAAGCAAGGAGTCTATCCTCTTAGCCACCCATTATACGAAAGATCTTATCTCTTTGATCTTTCTTATGGAAAAATCAAAAGAGATAAGATCTTTTGCTAACACCAGGACTACTCTGCACCCTGGAATTTTCATCCAAGAGTTATCCATTCCCTTGATTTGTCAACCTACACCTCACCCTCAGATCTAGAACCTACGACCCTTATTTTTCCTACACTTCTATAAAAATGCCTAACCCCCCATCATTTGAGTATCCCCCTCCCTTTCTCTCTACCTTAGTGAAATTAAGCATTCCTCAACCCTCCTAGCCTTTCCACCTTGGGTGTGGATCTCCCTTGCCTAGGGCTATAGCCGCCAACCTTTGGTGAACCATCAGATTCATCCTTGCTTCTGATCTTCTACTTCTACAACAGGGCTTCATCTCAGGGCTCCACTTTATTTTATTGCATCTTCCACTTTGTTATTTTCTTTCATCATTAGTTGTAAAAACTCTCATTGCAATTTCAATGGAAAAGTCTTTCCTCTACTTTTCATGTTTTATTTTATGCTTTGCTACTTGTAGTTTAGATTACTTTTCTACTAACCTTATTATTAAAAATACCAAAAAAATAAAAAAAAAATAAAAACCACAAATGTATATATATTCAAAAAAATGAGACAATCCAAGTTGCCTCCTTGAGATGACTCTGACTCCTATTTCAAAACACATTTTCTTCTGAGTTCGATAAAAAATTTTGTAAAGGTTCCCTCGATTTCTAATACTTCAATGAGTTTTTTTGAAAGTGATTTCAAGTGTGACAAGGGTGTTAAAGCAAGGAGTAACTGATGTTAGATGTATAGAAGTAAATTGCAGTGCCGGTGGTCTTGGCATGTGGTGGAAGACTCAGATTTCAAAGTTGCTACCTATGTTATTACTGCAAATTTTCAGAGATGGCTTCTCCTTGTTTATATCAGGTGTGTATGGGCCGTGTATAGCCATGAGAAGGCAGGACTTGTGGGAAGAGCTACGACAAGCCTCTTCATTTGCAGGGGAAGGCATATGGCTCTTGGGTGGTCATTTCAATGCTACCTTCTCTTTAGATGACAGAGAAGATGGTAGGCTAGATTATTCTTCTCTTGGTTTTCAGTCTGTAGTCTCTAAACTAAAGTTAGTTGATGTTGTAGTGCTTTCGTCGAGTGTTAATAAATATAAGCATTGTAGTATAATCGAAAAAATCACATAAACACTTAAATTTGTAAACTCAGAATCTAATTGGAGTTCGAGGTCTATCGTAGGGAGAAAATGTGGAATTTACACATTAATGTCAATTCAGAATAAATAAGCATAATAAATTGAGCATCAGATAGAAGATATTCAATGAATAAACTGGTCATAATGATAATCAAATATAATCCAATGTATCTCAAAAAGTATAGAGCAAAAAGAATAAAAGAATCCTAAAAATTGCTGATTTAGATCACCATTTCGATCCCTCTAATTAAGCATATCTCATATTCAAATTATTCAGATAATCTAAGAGTATTCTCAATCAGTTAACTTACGCACTTAGATGATGTCAACAGTACCAGTAGAATCGAATCAGATGGTCTAACCTTCATAGCATAGTCCAACAGAGGGCATAAGGGCAATGGCCTCTCATGGCCTTTTCTTATTCAAGACTTTCACATGCGCACAAGAGGGCTTCCCCTTTTCTTAAGGCCTTTCTGAAGCACAACCTCCTCCTTCCTCAAGCCTTCAAGAACAGCACAAGGCAACTAAGAGGCTAAGTGTTAGTCTCGTCTTTAGCACGCACCCAAGGCTAAGGGTTGCACAACAAAACCCTCCCCCTTCTCTTTCCTCATCTCAGAGCTGGGTCATGGGTAATCGAGTATACAGGTCTTGAATAGTACCAGGTTTGGACAAGGCCCGCATGCCATGTGCATGGGCGACCAGCTTAGATCACAAATCCAACTTAATTACCTACGCGAACCCTTCAACTTACGAGGTGGGCCTATGTTCCACCCCCTTCTATTCACGCATAGTAGCAGCCAAGCTCGAAGGAATTAAAGGTGTTGTTGTTGCTTTTGCCTTCAATTGTAGCTACAGATATGCCCTTGGGATGAGTCCGCAGCACCTGGGCGTGGAAGCAAGGCGGTCGGAGGTGGAGATAATGACGGCGACAACAAGTGGTGGCAAGACATGAAACTCACAAATACAGGCCCGAATGCCCCAATCAGATAGCTCTTGAGTTTTGTCGGAGGATGACGAAGGTAGTGGCGGTGTCCATGTGGTGTATGGGGGCGTGCGAACTCAGAGAAGGTGTCGGCGACAGGTGGTGTTCGGTGGGGTGATTGGTTGAGTAATCCCCTCAATTTTTTGAGGGGTTTTGGTCATGGAGGTGTGGCATAGGTTTTGGGGGTGTTGAAAGATCGTTTGGAGGTTTGGGGTGGGTGAAGGGCCTCGCTAGAGTTCGGCCAGAGTGGAAGAAGACAGAGGGTGAACTGGTGGCTAGTCGATCGAAATAGGGAGAGAAACAGACAGGTAGATTTAGGAAAAGAATAAGGCGAGGTTAAGACCTAAATTAATGGATGAAAGAGCAAGGGAGGCATCGCCTTTGATTGGTCGGCACCGAAGAGGGTGAAGCCTCCTGTGAAGGAATGGTGAGGAAGAAGGAGATCTGGATGCCCCTGTTGTGGCTGATGCGGAATGGAAGAAGGAGAGGTAGATGGTCTCGCTGCCTATGGTACGTGGTAGCGAGTGAGGAAGTCAGGGGAGAAGACGTTTCCAGAGCTGTGGTGGAGGTGGCCGGTGAAGGAGAATTGGTGAAGAAATGCAACCAAACCGAGCTATGGAGCACGGTATCAAGTTCTAGAGCTTTATATAGAGCTTCTGAGCAAGCTCTAGACAAGGAAAGGGCTTCTACAAGGCTTGTGATTGAAGGAGAAACACCCAAAAATCTTGTGCGTTGATGAGAGCCTCATCATGAGCCATAACTAGCTCATTTTGACCTAATAAAGAAGACAAAAGCTCCTACATAACCTAGAAGAAGGCTTAACTAAAGGAACAAGTGCTCTGAGAAGAAAACATGAAATAAAGGTTAAAACTGCAATTTTACCATTGCAGTACATAAACGGGATTTCTCAGAAGCAAAACATAGGTCAAATAGTCCAAAGTGGGTTGAATTAATTAGAAATGGGTTTATATGCAATCTAAGAATTAAATGACACTTGGTAACCCTAAAACAGACCCGCTTAAATTAACAAGGTTCCAGTCAGAATAAAAATCAAGCAAACCCTCTAAAAATCATAGAAAACATCCTCTGGGGTTTAGAACACTTAATTTGGCCTTTGGAACCTAGTTTGACCTAGATTAGGGTCTTAGCTCTTCAATTAACCTAATTTGGGTTTTTACGCAAAATGTCCAGTCAAAAGAGGTCAAACCTAAAATCCAACTTCACCATTGGATTCTTTAGGGCCAAATTAGGTTTGTACCAAAATTTGGACCTAAGGGGAGGTCATCTTGACCTACTTTGCAAGTTAGTACACCCAAATCACAAAGAGGTCCCTATCTTTTGAATATCCTTGCAGAGAGCCCCCTAGGTTCCTCGCCTTCTTTGCACTCCGGTCCTGCCGCCATTGCTAGGGCAGAACCGAGCTCCGACGAAGTTTCGAGAGAGATGGCTCTCTAATTCCTCAGAGATTCTCTCCCAGAAATGGAAGGGAGATTCTCTGAGGAATTCCCTTCCTTCTAAAGCCAATCAAATTCGCTGGTGTGAACCCAATCTCTCGTGCGAACGCACGAGAGATGTGGGTATCTTTCTTCCTTCCAACTCCGGCGAACCGGCTGACCTAATTGCGCGTCTTTCACGCTCTGATAAGAGCGGCCAGCACCTATAAAACACCCCTCGGACCCGGCCACTCATCTGGAGTTTGATTTTGACGGAGATCCCCTCCAAATTTCTTCTCTCCCATCTCCGGCCAAACGACCCACAAGCTCCGGCGACCGCTTTCCCTCCTTCTCGTCACTCTGCTGCCATACCAGCAGCAGAGTCCTCTCCGCCTCTTCCTCCCGCGGCGCGCTGTACCCTGCGCGCAAGCTCCTGACCTCATCTTCGTCGCCGCTTCCTCCCCCAGGGTCTTTCTTCCCCGACGACGGCAGTCACGAGCCGTCCTCTCCACTGCCTCCCTTCACTCCAGACAACCCCAGATACGTTCTCCATCCTCTCCTCTCTCTTTTCCCCCTGTTATCTCCCTTGATCGACCCTCGACAGACGCTAACCACCTCCATCGTCTTCGCCTCCGACCGCACTCCGGCGAGCCGCCCACACCACTCCAGCCCTCCACACGGCTCGCCAACCACCTCGGAAGCTCCGCCTCACCTCCAGGAACACACTTCACCCTCCCACTGCCACTCCAGCCCTCCACAACCACCCCCCGACCAACCCACCATCTCCGGCCACAGGTTGACCTAGGCACGCACGCCTAGGCCGACCTGCGGCCTGCTGCACTGCCCACCGCCTTCGCCGTGCCACGGCGAAGGTCTCTATCTATTCTGATTTGGCCGAGAGGCGCGTTTTGTGTACGACAGGATTCGAGCTGCTGCCGCCATGGACGACCTCTGATGAAGCTCCCGCGAAGCTCCAGGCACCCGGTCTTCCAGACTACAGGTGCTGCATACTAACGCAAGTGTCGCGAGGTGAACGAATCCAGCCGAGGAGTGCTAGCAGAGCCAGCAGCTACGGGGCAATCGCACGACGAGGTTTCTGCAGGCGCGCGTGAAGGCGAGACCAGATAGTCCCACATCGTGGGATTGCAACCGGCAGGTACCGTATAAGTTGTTTTTACGCTTTATTCTTATCGCCTCGAAAGCACAGGGGTGAGGTCCCTCACTGACCCCACCCGCCTCGTCCGCGGCCTGACCACGCGGACCTGGCGGATCCGACCCGACCTAGACCTACGCACTCCTCGCGCATCACACACCTGCAGGTGCGCCTGGTCCCGGGTACGATCCGACCCGATTGAGACTGTGGCTCTGGTAGAGCGGTTAGAGTGAATTGCTTGAGAGAGAGACACGCGCGGGTAGAGGGAGAAGGGTTAGGTTTTGTTCCCCTGTGCAGGCAGGCTGATTGCAGGAGAAGGATGTGGCCGCTGCAGAAGAAAGGAGAAGCAAGACAAAGAAGAAGAAGAAGACAAAGAAGAAAGGAGAAGCAAGACAGAAGAAGAAGAAAGAAAGAAGTCTTCGCAGGAGAAGAAGAAGAAGGACAAGGGAAGATCGCAAAGAGATCCGAAAGGCAAAGCAGAAGAAGAAAAAGAGAAAGAAAGATCACATTTAAGACGTCTGATACATAAATCAGACGTCTAATTCTATTTTTTTTACATCTTTCTTAAAAACTCTTTGAATCAATTATATTTGCATTAAACAGTTGTATTCTTGGGTTTTACAAAGTACTGAGTTTGCTCCCTGTGTTCGACCTCGGATACTCTAGTTGTTCGAGTAATAAAATTATTTGTTTAAACGTTTTGTCGGTTCTACTGCAACGTAAGACGCCTTTAAAATCCGCACGGAACGGCCTTGAACATTTTGGCGCCGTTGCCGGGGAGCAACGGGCACTTGTGAAGCTTTTGAGTACAACTTTTCTATTTAATATCTGACTTAACTTCTCTTTTGTTGTGTTCAAACAGGGAAAGCAAAACAAAAAGGAAAGAATAGCAACTGCACAACAGACTGGAGCAGGTAATCTCCATAAGCCCTCCCCCTTAACCCTCTCACAATCTAAAAGACAAAAAAAAAGGGAGAAGTCAACTTAGGGCTACCTGTCTTATATTTAGTAACTCATCAAGTTGCCTGATTTTCATTTCAACATATTTTTGTCTGTCATCCAACTAAGGCAACTAGGGCTAAAACTTTCTTGATTGAGCCCTAGGTGCTAAATTCTAAGGCAACTAAATTGGACCCATTAGAGCCAAGTTAGGATTGCAAAGCTAGGGTTTTTAGAGACACATCTTCTCTAAAACAAAGAAACAAACTTTCCAAAAAGAAGTGTGCCTAAACCGTGTTTGAAAATATTTATACAAGAGGAACCCTAAGCAAATCAGGCTGATAATTCATTTGAATCATAAAAGGAAGGACCTAAAAGCTCTCAAAGGTGAAGTTGATCCCTCGGGTCAACCAACCTTAATATTAGGTCACTTTTTGCACTCAAAATACTTAAAAGTTCAAGTGGAACATTAAGCACCTTGATCTTAAAATAAAAAAAAAGGTAGACTTAAGAGGTCAAGATCCCCATTCTGGTCTACCTGGAACCGCAGTGACAAGAGAGGTCGGGTGGGGGAAACCCTGTAACCCGTAGGGACGCTCTACCGTGTAGGGGTCTTTGCGGGACTCTCCCTCTCTGGCTGCCCAGGTATTTCTCAGGTGGACGATCTTCTGATCCAGGGGTCCATCTGCCCCGAACCTCTATAGTCACCCAACAATTCTTGGGTGTCTTGATTGGGTCCAGCACCTTCTAATCTCATCACATCTTCCGGTGCATGTTTGGTAGGAGGTCCTTAAGACCACCTTTAAGACCTCCTCTAGAAATTCATTCTCGCCGAGGCCAAGCCTCGACGCCCTTGTTTGTGCAGCAACCCCACCACATAAATCTTTCATCTGATTCAGACCCTGATTCTCCTTCTTCTCCCATCATGGCACAACCCATTGAAGAGGAGAATAACCTTGAACACCAACTTCAACGCTTGAACGATCTCTTTCAGAACTTTGTAAACCCACCACAGCGATCTATGATGCGAGATCACTATAATCCCGCTGCGGTGGCAATTGAACCCCGAGTACGAATCCCAATTGGAGGACCCGATTCTGATCTAAAGCCCAATATGATTCATGCCATACCAAAGTTCCATGGGCTTAACTCTGAGGATCCATTCCAACACATTAAACAACTCAAGCATCTGGCCCAGACTTTCGGGTCAGATGTACAAAATCGGGATATCCTACTCATGAAAATGTTTTCGTTCTCCCTCTTGGACAAGGCCGCGCACTGGTATCAGACTCAGACCCGCCCGATCAACACTTGGGAGGAATTACAGTCCGAATTTTTGAAAAAATTCTTCCCTGTTGGCCGGACGAATGCCTTGCGCCACCAGATCACTCATTTCACTCAACAACAGGGAGAACCTCTTCACGAAGCTTGGGATCGATTCCTAGATCTCATGCGAAAATGTCCCCATCACGGAGTTCCTAAGTGGGAACAAGTCCAGTCTTTTTACCAGGGACTCCGTGAGGATATTCGTCTAATCGTCAATGCAACATGTGGAGGAAACATCATGGGCCAACACGAGGACACGGTGTGGGAGATTCTCGAAAATATGTGCGAGAACTCCATAAACAATGACTCCTTGGGCTTATTCGACAGGACGAATGCCCGCGCATCGACGAATCTAAGAGGGACACATGAGACGCAGGACCTGTCCACTTCTGTTGACTTGGAATTGATGGCCAGTCGGTTGGACAAGGTCTCTATCATAGAAAAGAAGGTGGACGAGCTAACTCGACATTTGCAGCAAGCCACCTCTGCACAAAACTCTTTTGCACGACCTCCTCTGGCAAGGGAAACAGTGCAAAACATCTATCACCAACCTGCCAAGGGGATGAGCCCCTATCCACAATCTGAACCCTCGTATTCTGACTTTCCTGAGGTTTCTCAGAACTGCGAGGACCTCAACGCCATCCAGAACGACCCATACTCCAATACCTACAACCCTAGATGGCGAAATCATCCTAACTTTCAGTGGGTGGGAAACTCTCAAAAACCACCATATCAACCCCACCCACAAGCTCCTCATCCATATCAGCCGCCTCAGCCTCGGCCCAATCCCACCTACCAATCTGGGCAAAATCAGGATCAATTGACTCTTATCCTTCAAACGCTGGCTGACATTCAAAAAACGAATGCGGCAATGCAACAACAGCACAAGGACGAGATCACAGAGGTTCGCAACCAACTGGCCCAGATGGCAAATTCTCGCCAACCTGGCACCCTTCCTTCGCAACCTCTGCCCAACCCAAATAATGTGCCGACCCAGAGGTGCATTATGAATCCAAATTCAGGCCACGCACATTTGATTTATCAGGCCCCTGCTACTCCATCACCAGACAGGATGGAGGCTTCTACATCTTATGCAGAATTTCAGCAGCAGCCACCTCTCCTACCTAACCCAGACCAAAGTCAGGCTGGATTAAACTCTGTAACAACACGTAGTGGTAAAACAACACAAGACCCACATTATCTGAACCACTCCAAGCCTGATAATCGCCAAGACCCTAGGGTAGTCATCCAAGATACTACTGTCCCAGATCAAGAACCTGGACCTATCCTAGAGGAACCAGCTAGGATCCCATTTCCTGAGGCCTTGACCAAAGGAAAAAGGACAACCAAACCTGTGGCTCCTGAGGAGGATCTGGTCAAGCTCTTTGAACAGGTCCAGATAAACATCCCGTTGATGGATGCAATCCGCCACATACCGGCTTACGCAAGATTCTTGAAAGACATATGTACACCTAAACGTAAGCCGCGAACCAAGGATGGGAATCCGATTGTACTGTCAGAGCAAGCCAGCTCTGTCATCCTGAGCAAACTCCCACCCAAGGCTAAAGACCCAGGAACCCCCTTGATTTCTTGTAAAATTGGTGAAACCCAACTTGATAGAGCCCTACTAGACCTAGGTGCCTCCATAAATTTAATACCTACATCCCTCCTTGACCACCTTGAAGAATCTGAACTTAAACCCACTGAGGTGACATTGCAGTTAGCTGATCGATCCATCAAGTCACCCAAAGGAATACTCGAGGATGTCATTGTTAGGGTACGAGATTTTTATTTCCCAGTGGACTTCATAGTACTGGACATGGATGCACCTAAGAACCCAAGGGACACACCAATCATATTAGGGAGACCCTTTCTGGCCACTGCTAGGGCCAATATAAACTGCGAAGAGGGCCAGATAGAATTAAAATTTGGGAATCAAAATCTGAAGATCGACATTTTCAAAGCCCAACAAGGGATTAATTGCGGGGTTATAGAGGAAATTTGTGATGTCAAAACCGTGGTTGATGAACTACACATAGAGGACAACCTGATTATTTCTGATCAACCACTAGAAAATCAAAAACCGCTAACAGAGGAGTGCGAACACAATCTAGACACACCTATGACTCCTACCATTGCTCCCGATACAAACCCTGAACCACCCGCTGCTGCTGACAATCCTGTCATGGAACTCAAGCCCCTTCCTGAACATCTAAAATATGTCTTTTTGGATTCAAATCAAACGTTTCCTGTGATTATCAATTCTCGACTCACACCTGACCAGGAACTCCGTTTGATTTCTGTTCTCCAGCAACATCGTAGAGCCATTGGATGGACTTTAGATGATTTGACTGGTATAAGCCCTTCATACTGCACGCATCGAATCTATACAGAAGAAGGCTCACGACCTTCAAGAGAAATGCAAAGGCGACTAAACCCGAACCTACAGGAGGTCGTGAAAAAGGAGATCATTAAGTGGTTAGATGCAGGGATCATCTACCCAATCTCCGACAGTCGTTGGGTGAGTCCAACACAAGTGGTACCTAAGAAGGCAGGACTTACCATCATCACGATAGAAACTGGAGAAGTCATTCCTACCCGAATAGCTAATTCGTGGAGAGTCTGCATTGATTACAGAAGACTAAATTCCTCCACGAAGAAGGATCATTTCCCACTACCGTTTATTGATCAGATCCTCGAGAAACTAGCGGGAAATAGATTCTTCTGCTTTCTTGACGGGTACTCCGGTTACAATCAGGTGGCAATCCATCCAGAGGACCAAGAAAAGACCACATTCACCTGCCCCTTCGGGACATACGCGTTTCGAAGGATGCCGTTCGGTCTCTGCAATGCACCTGCAACTTTTCAGCGGTGCATGCTTGCCATATTCTCAGATATGGTAGGTGACTATCTGGAAGTCTTCATGGATGACTTTTCAGTTTTTGGACAATCATTTGACGATTGCCTCCAACACTTGGTCCATATACTCAGGCGGTGCATCGAGGTGAATTTGGTTCTTTCCTGGGAAAAGAGCCATTTCATGGTGCCTGAGGGAATTGTCCTGGGACATTTAATCTCAGAGAAAGGCATCCAAGTGGATCGAGCCAAGGTTAACCTGATTTCCAAGCTCCCTATGCCTAGCTCGATTAAGGACATCCGATCTTTTTTGGGGCACGTCGGTTTCTACCGTCGATTCATCCCTGATTTCTCCAAAATCGCGCGCCCCCTGACCAATCTGCTTTCCAAGGATGTGCCTTTCGGAATTTCCAAGGAATGCACTCAAGCATTTGAGATCTTACGTGACCGAGTCACCCAAGCCCCAATCCTACAGTCCCCTGATTGGTCTCAACCCTTTGAGATCATGTGCGATGCATCTGACTTCGCTGTAGGAGCGGTTTTGGGGCAGAAAATTGACGGGAAACCTGTGGTCATTTACTACGCCAGCAAAACACTGGATGAGGCTCAGCGTAACTATACGGTTACTGAGAAAGAGCTGCTGGCCGTAGTATTTGCCCTGGAAAAATTCAGATCATACCTTCTGGGTTCCCGTGTTATCATATACTCGGATCACACAGCTGTGAGGCATCTCCTAGCCAAGAAGGACGCGAAACCTCGATTAATCCGCTGGATCTTGCTGTTGCAAGAATTTGACATCGAGATTCGCGACAAGGCGGGAAAGCACAATGTGGTAGCTGATCATTTATCCCGCCTTCCTCCTGAAATTATTGATCCGTCCGGACCTATTACAGAACATTTTCCTGATGAGCACCTCCTGACTATCAGTACAAGTCTTCCATGGTTCGCCGATATTGTTAATTACCTGGCATCACATCAGATTCCGCCCGATTGGCCGAAGGCCAAAAAGGACAAATTGCGTTCCAATGCCAAGTATTACCTATGGGAAGACTCGTATCTCTTCCGCATTGGTGCCGATCAGATAATCCGACGATGCGTCACGGAAGTGGAAATCAAAGACATACTCTCATTTTGTCATGACCAGGCATGCGGTGGACATTTTTCAGGACATAAAACCGCATCGAAAGTCCTCCAGTGTGGTTTCTACTGGCCCACAATTTTCAAAGATGCATACAATCACTGTAAGGCATGTTCCCGTTGCCAAACTCTAGGCAACATGAGCCATAGAGACATGATGCCTCTACAGCCGATCTTGGTATGCGAAATTTTTGATATTTGGGGGATTGATTTCATGGGACCCTTTCCTACCTCGGATGGCTTCGAATACATTTTACTCGCAGTTGATTATGTTTCCAAGTGGATAGAAGCCATTCCGACCCGAACCAACAATCATAAAGCCGTTATAAAATTCCTTCATCAAAACATTTTCTCAAGGTTCGGGATTCCGCGTGCTATAATTTCCGACGGAGGGACCCATTTTACAAACGCTCAGTTCAAGTCACTGATGATCAAATACGGGGTGTCACACCGAATCTCTACTCCTTACCACCCCCAAACTAATGGTCTAGCTGAGCTATCTAACCGAGAGATCAAGAAGATCCTTCAGGTTACTGTTCGACCTGATAGAAAAGATTGGTCTTCTCGGCTTCCGGAAGCATTGTGGGCCTATAGGACCGCCCACAAGACCCAATTAGGAATGTCTCCCTTCAGACTAGTGTACGGGAAGGCATGTCACCTCCCCGTCGAATTGGAGCATAAAGCCTATTGGGCAGTACGGACCTGTAATCTCGACCTTTCTAAGGCTGGAACCCACAGAAGATTTCAAATGAGCGAGATCGATGAATTACGCCACGACGCATATGAGAACTCGCGAATTTACAAAGAACGGGTTAAAGCTTTTCACGATAAACACATTTCTAGAAAGGTCTTTCATCCTGGTCAAAAAGTTTTACTCTTTGATGCTCGACTCAAACTATTCCCAGGAAAGCTAAGATCCAAGTGGGTCGGACCCTACCTAGTCCGCCAAATCTTCGGAAATGGAGCTATTGAAATCAGCCCACTCAGCCACGATTCTGAACCATTTGTCATGAATGGGCAGAGACTCAAGCCGTTCATTGACATGACCGATATAGATTTGACTGAGTCATCCTTTACCCTCCTTTCCTCTTGAGCTCATTACGCCCAGCCGATGGCGTAAAACTCAGCGCTTAACGGGAGGCAACCCGTCATTCTTTGAAAACCCAGAAACCGTTTCTGACATCGCAATGCGGAACTCATATTGCACTTTAGGGTTCATCCATTAGAACAGCCGACTTCACCTCAGGTATATCTACCCGAGATTAGAAATCGTTCGCAACAAGTCGCTTCGACCCATTCACTCACCACACACCTGTCCTAACACATGAACTAAGCTGAATTCGAACCCACCTAATTTACAATGGGGACATTGCAAATCTTAGGCATGGGGGGGTATGAAAGTGCAAAATGTCAGAAAATTCATATCAAGAAAGGGTTTCATTCATAAAAAAAAAAAAAAAAAAAAAAAAAAAACGCACTGCAAACTGAGCGTAGGCTAAAAATGTCTCAAGCACGGGTGCTTTAACCGCAGAGTCCAACAAACCCTAGGATAGTTTTTGTGGGCCGTAGAAACCTTTGCGAAGGACTGAGGCTAAAGCAGAACAGGTCCAGATTTTGGTTGGTACTTGAGTACCTCTAGGCCTATTGTCGGCATTCCTACCTAATCACAAAAGAAGCACTTATCATAACTAAGGACACTTTGGGTCTCGAATGGAAGTTAAGACTTTGAAATTTTGCTAAGGGACTAGCAAAAGCTAGGCATGGGGGTATGACGAGAGCCTCATCATGAGCCATAACTAGCTCATTTTGACCTAATAAAGAAGACAAAAGCTCCTACATAACCTAGAAGAAGGCTTAACTAAAGGAACAAGTGCTCTGAGAAGAAAACATGAAATAAAGGTTAAAACTGCAATTTTACCATTGCAGTACATAAACGGGATTTCTCAGAAGCAAAACATAGGTCAAATAGTCCAAAGTGGGTTGAATTAATCATAAATGGGTTTATATGCAATCTAAGAATTAAATGACACTTGGTAACCCTAAAACAGACCCGCTTAAATTAACAAGGTTCCAGTCAGAATAAAAATCAAGCAAACCCTCTAAAAATCATAGAAAACATCCTCTGGGGTTTAGAACACTTAATTTGGCCTTTGGAACCTAGTTTGACCTAGATTAGGGTCTTAGCTCTTCAATTAACCTAATTTGGGTTTTTACGCAAAATGTCCAGTCAAAAGAGGTCAAACCTAAAATCCAACTTCACCATTGGATTCTTTAGGGCCAAATTAGGTTTGTACCAAAATTTGGACCTAAGGGGAGGTCATCTTGACCTACTTTGCAAGTTAGTACACCCAAATAACAAAGAGGTCCCTATCTTTTGAATATCCTTGCAGAGAGCCCCCTAGGTTCCTCGCCTTCTTTGCACTCCGGTCCTGCCGCCATTGCTAGGGCAGAACCGAGCTCCGACGAAGTTTCGAGAGAGATGGCTCTCTAATTCCTCAGAGATTCTCTCCCAGAAATGGAAGGGAGATTCTCTGAGGAATTCCCTTCCTTCTAAAGCCAATCAAATTCGCTGGTGTGAACCCAATCTCTCGTGCGAACGCACGAGAGATGTGGGTATCTTTCTTCCTTCCAACTCCGGCGAACCGGCTGACCTAATTGCGCGTCTTTCACGCTCTGATAAGAGCGGCCAGCACCTATAAAACACCCCTCGGACCCGGCCACTCATCTGGAGTTTGATTTTGACGGAGATCCCCTCCAAATTTCTTCTCTCCCATCTCCGGCCAAACGACCCACAAGCTCCGGCGACCGCTTTCCCTCCTTCTCGTCACTCTGCTGCCATACCAGCAGCAGAGTCCTCTCCGCCTCTTCCTCCCGCGGCGCGCTGTACCCTGCGCGCAAGCTCCTGACCTCATCTTCGTCGCCGCTTCCTCCCCCAGGGTCTTTCTTCCCCGACGACGGCAGTCACGAGCCGTCCTCTCCACTGCCTCCCTTCACTCCAGACAACCCCAGATACGTTCTCCATCCTCTCCTCTCTCTTTTCCCCCTGTTATCTCCCTTGATCGACCCTCGACAGACGCTAACCACCTCCATCGTCTTCGCCTCCGACCGCACTCCGGCGAGCCGCCCACACCACTCCAGCCCTCCACACGGCTCGCCAACCACCTCGGAAGCTCCGCCTCACCTCCAGGAACACACTCCACCCTCCCACTGCCACTCCAGCCCTCCACAACCACCCCCCGACCAACCCACCATCTCCGGCCATAGGTTGACCTAGGCACGCACGCCTAGGCCGACCTGCGGCCTGCTGCACTGCCCACCGCCTTCGCCGTGCCACGGCGAAGGTCTCTATCTATTCTGATTTGGCCGAGAGGCGCGTTTTGTGTACGACAGGATTCGAGCTGCTGCCGCCATGGACGACCTCTGATGAAGCTCCCGCGAAGCTCCAGGCACCCGGTCTTCCAGACTACAGGTGCTGCATACTAACGCAAGTGTCACGAGGTGAACGAATCCAGCCGAGGAGTGCTAGCAGAGCCAGCAGCTGCGGGGCAATCGTATGACGAGGTTTCTGCAGGCGCGCGTGAAGGCGAGACCAGATAGTCCCACATCGTGGGATTGCAACCGGCAGGTACCGTATAAGTTGTTTTTACGCTTTATTCTTATCGCCTCGAAAGCATAGGGGTGAGGTCCCTCACTGACCCCACCCGCCTCGTCCGCGGCCTGACCACGCGGACCTGGCGGATCCAACCCGACCTAGACCTACGCACTCCTCGCGCATCACACACCTGCAGGTGCGCCTGGTCCCGGGTACGATCCGACCCGATTGAGACTGTGGCTCTGGTAGAGCGGTTAGAGTGAATTGCTTGAGAGAGAGACACGCGCGGGTAGAGGGAGAAGGGTTAGGTTTTGTTCCCCTGTGCAGGCAGGCTGATTGCAGGAGAAGGACGTGGCCGCTGCAGAAGAAAGGAGAAGCAAGACAAAGAAGAAGAAGAAGACAAAGAAGAAAGGAGAAGCAAGACAGAAGAAGAAGAAAGAAAGAAGTCTTCGCAGGAGAAGAAGAAGAAGGACAAGGGAAGATCGCAAAGAGATCCGAAAGGCAAAGCAGAAGAAGAAAAAGAGAAAGAAAGATCACATTTAAGACGTCTGATACATAAATCAGACGTCTAATTCTATTTTTTTTACATCTTTCTTAAAAACTCTTTGAATCAATTATATTTGCATTAAACAGTTGTATTCTTGGGTTTTACAAAGTACTGAGTTTGCTCCCTGTGTTCGACCTCGGATACTCTAGTTGTTCGAGTAATAAAATTATTTGTTTAAACGTTTTGTCGGTTCTACTGCAACGTAATACGCCTTTAAAATCCGCACGGAACGGCCTTGAACATGCATTTGCATGAGCTTTTCGTGCAAGAACTGAGTCCCAAATCAAGTCCAAACAATTCCTTATTGTGTGAACATCAATCCCACCAAATTTGGTGGGATTTGATGATGATCTGATGCTGTTTTGGCACGGTCAAAAGTTGCCTACAGATCGATTGACCTGCAATGGTAGCAAGGACCCATTTGCAAGGAATATAATGAAGTTAGGGCCCCATTTGCAAGGATTTTCGAATGTTAAGGGCTTGTCTGAAAGAAATAGAGCTTAAATGAACTAAAATGCAAACTAGGTCAAGATGGACTCTGATAGGGCCCAAATTTTGGTACAAACCTAATTTAGACCCAAAAAATCTGATGATAAAGTCATATTTCAGTTTTGACCAAGTTTGATTGGACAATTTGCATAGAAACCCAAATTATGGTAGAATTCTATTTATGACTCTTTTTAAGGTTAAAATAGGTTCAGATGGACAAATCAAGGATTCCAAACCTCAAGGAATTTTTTTCTATGAATTTTATAAGGTTTAGATGAATTTTATCCTAACCACAACCTCTGTAATTTGAGCAGGTATGACATTAGGGTTTTAGGTGCTGATTTGATTACTGAAACTCATGAAACCCCATTTTTGTGTGTGTGGACCTACTTATTAGATTTTAATACTCATTAGACATTATATTAACCCCTGGCAAACCCCATGATTACTGTGCTTTCATGATATGATGTTAAAACTATAGAAATAACCCTAATTTAGTGTTCTTCTCTTAGAATGGATTTGAATGGAATTATAGCTCTCAAGCGACTATAAGCATTTGTTATTTGATTTTGACTAATTAAAGATAGTTATGGCCATGATGGTGTTACCATCAGTTCTTCTACTAGCATCAAGTGTAGCATATATTTGGAGAAACGAGAATGGTCAAATGTCACATCTTGAAAGACTCATGTGTAATGTTGACTATTTAAGCTCCTTTCAGTTGGTATTAGTTTCTACACTTGGCCATCCTTTTTCAAATCATACTTCGATTGTATGGGATAGAGGTGATTGTTGCTATTGTGGATCATATTTTCGCTTCAAAAGGTCATGGCTAAATGAACTTGGCTTCCATGATTTGGTGACCTCATGGCAGCAAGCAAATGATGGAGAGAGGTTGGCCACACAACGACTAGCTTCCAAGCTGAAAGGATTGCATCAGTCCTTATTGAGCATCGGAAAAATTTGGCACGTTCGAAGTCTCAGACCCAGGATAATGCTATTGAACAGCTAAAGTCTCTTGATGATAAGGAGGACACTGGTAGATTAAATGATGAGCATATATCTCAACGCAAAGCTCTTCAGGAAACCATTGCTAAGGAAGATTTGCAAAGAAAGATTGATTGGAGGGAAATGTCAAGACAATTATCGATGAGAGAGGGGGACTCCAATACCAAATTTTTCCATGCAATAGCTAGTGCTAGAAGGAGGTTAATACTATTTCTTCCTTTAAGGTGGTCGATACCGAAGTCACCAAGTTACAGGAGATACAGAATGAAATTAATAATCATTTTTTAAGTGTCACAAGGTCCAACGTGAGAGAAGGTTGGTGCCTCTCCTTGTCAGGCATGTCTAGGCTTTCTGATGCAGAAGAAATACATCTTACTCAATCGTTTAGTGATCAAGAGGTTATCTCTACGCTAAGAGATCAGAAGGCTAAGGGATCTTAATGGCCAGATAGATTCCAAGTTCTTTTCTACAAATAGATTTTGCGTGTGATTAAAGAAAATGTTTTGAAAGTGGTGGAGGAATTTCAGAAGGGAAATTTTGGTTTCAAGAAGTTAAATAGATCCTTTCTCTCCCTTTTCCTAAAGAAACAAGGAGTAAGCACATTACATGACTTTAGACCTATTACATTATCTAACTCAATTTATCTCTTAATTGGGAAAGTACTTGCAAATAGGCTAAAGGAGGTGATTGGGAGATTAATTAGCTTGATTCAGTCCACCTTTATAAAAGGCCAATTTCTCTAGGAGTCCTTTATCTTAGCCCAGGAAATGGTGTCGGGGTGGAAGAGAAGAAAGACAAGGGCCTTCATGTGGAAGGTCAATTTTTCTAAGGCCTATGATTCCATCTCATGGCCATATCTTTGGGAGATCCTACATACATGTGAGCTCCTGGAAATTTGGGTTCTCTAGATGAAATGATGCATTACCACTTCACTACAATAAATAAGGGTTTTGGTCACGGTCAAAAACTGTGACCAAATGGCTTGCAACCGTCACCAATTAGTGACAACAAAAGTTGCATTGTGAAAGGGTCTTTGGTGATGGTTCCACCCAAAACCATGACCAAAGGCTTTGGTGACGATTCCACCTAAAACCGTTACCAAAGTTGGAGAGCTTTGTTCACGGTTCCTTAATCGTCACCAAAGGGCCCACCATGGCCAAAGGTTACCTTTAGTGATGGCTAAGCAACCGTCACCAAAGGGCCACCGTGACCAAAGGTTACCTTAGGTGATGTCTTACCAACCATCAACAAAGGTTCTCTTTGGTCACAGTTTATACACCGTGACCAAAGGTCTTTTAAAACAAAAATATTAATGTGCACAAATCTACCCTTAGCAAGCAACCCAATCCTAAAGTACGCCTTATTATACATGCAAGTGTGATAAAACCCTCTTTGTCATGAGAACTGGTAAAAGGTATTGAAACATTTCATGCTTACCTTGCAGCCTTTTACCTTATCTATCAATGCTGAATTTCAATTCCAAGGCCTCAATGCTAATAAATAGAGGCCTTGACCACTTGAACAAATCTAGTGGGAGGAAGGAAAGCCTTAGTCACACCTCAATAATTGTAAAAGATGTAACTATACAACTTAAATTATAAACCATTCAAATCAATTAGTCACTCAAATAAGGGTTTAATACCTATATGCTTGTCTCTTCCCTAAAGTCATTATGGAAAATGACAAGTCACTTTCTCGCTAAGCTTGATCCAGCCTATGATGCTGGTAGATCCTAGATGCTCAATATGTTGCTGATCCCTAAAGCAAATCCCCTTTTATATTATATTTCTAGGAAGGGAGCTACTTGTTTTATTTGTTTGCATGGACTTCATTCACCTATGTAGTCCCAACAGTAGATAACATTGTCCCCTTATGTAACCAAATGCATGTTTCATGACTACTTACTGACCTAGAAAGAATATGAGGAGACCGCTATCAGCAAACGTCACTTTTTTTTTGAGTCAATCCCATATGTCTTCATCGGTTGGTCATAGATGTCAACGACACCATTTGATAAATGACTACTCCATGCCTATTTCTTCTACCAACGTTATCGTCCACTATCCATGGGCTCTCCTTCAATCTTCATCAAAGCTTCCTCCTAAACCTGAGGATTTCTCCATGGATGAGGGTATCCTAGTGTAAGTAGAAGACGAGAGATGAGCTTTTAGGAAGGATCGGGGTTTCTCCCTCATATGTGTCTTTGGTTATGACATGGAATCTTGTTCTTTTGCATGGCTCATGCTGATAATGTCCAATGACTAGTTGGCAGCACTAGCAGATGAAGCAATAGTGGTTGCTGGAAACTTGCAGTGATGTTATGACCTAGGGATAATAGCAACCTTGAATTGCCACTTGCTCGAGGAAATAGGAAATTTTCTGCTTAGTGGGTTGGTGGTGTGATTCAATCCAGACTGTTGATGGCTTGAGGGTGGATCAGAGTGGGCTTTGAGTGTTAATCCAGACTGTTGATTCAAATCCATTCAATCCAACGGATAAGAAGATACAACTGACTTCTATGCAGGTGAGTTGCATGCTCCCAACCCTCAAATATTGTAATTACATTTGACTAAAGTTTAAACTCCAACATTAACCATGGGATGTTCAAAGTTGATTTTCTAAGTGATTGGCATTTCATAATATTGCTTGAAATATTAGTTGTGCAGCACATAGTCAATAGAGGACTTTGGGATGTGCATGACCAGGGATTCCTTAAAAATAATCCAATAATGCAGTTGGCAACATGAGGAGGGGAAAAATATAAAGTGCCTCAACTGTGGGAGCACACATTATCCAAAAGAGACCAACGTATTGAATTTCCTTAGAAACAACAAAAGAAAAACATTTTTTTCAAACAGAATGTTGCAGAGTTAACCCAAATGGAGACCACATGTTGGCCCATTTTGTCCAACATTAACTGTTGGCTCCTACTGGACAATAAGGCTAACACTTCCAAATCTAGTACTTTCTACTTCTTTTAACTTTACGACCCTTCCTAACTCTAGGCCCTAAGCACAACACCAGAGTCCCCAACCAAGAATATCCCAAGTTTTCAAAACTATAACTTTGAAGATGGTCAGAAGGTGCAAGCAAAAAAAATTATGAATAAAGAAAAAAGAAAATGGGCAAGGTTGTGAAAGATGTATCCTATCCAAGGCAGCATATTCTTCTCTGAAATTGTGAGCAACAATCAACTATGCATCCTTATGCATCTAAAAAGTGTCTAGGTTAGATTTGTTTCTCTAGAATTGCAATACACGATCCAACTATTAATATAATCTACCATTCTGGTTAGTAGAAAATCTATTAACCAACTCCTAAGGATAAATCGACAATATCTCCAATACATGGTTATAAGCCCAATATATGTCATCAGAAACTATTTTCTGGGAATGAATTTAGAAACTTTGTTACCATCTTCAGTCTGCATCTCCAAGAGTTATATAAATGCAGGCTGAAAGAAAGTACTTATCCTATCAATGGGATTCATTTAAGCATACTGTGTTGCAAATAGATAAAATACAGAGGCAAGCGACAAATATATTATCAGGTTGTAGAGAAATTACAAACTAAAACTAAACTAAAACAATATGCGAGATACCATTGCCACTCATTGAATGGAATTGATCCCCAGAACTCGAAATAAATATGCCTTGCAACCAATGACACTAGGTTGAGGGCCCAATACGTATCTCATAAGTTTGCCTCATAAAAGAAGTGTATAATAGAACACTAGATTCATGTGGGTACAAATCGTACCTGCTATCGAGCATGATGATGTTCCTGCTCAAGCTGGGTGAGCTTCAATCTATTATTTTCAAGTTGTTGGACATATGCCTTTGAAATAATCAGAAAACATATATATAAGTAGGGTATTTAGTTATGGAAAATCCTCTCTATGGATATGCCTTTTGCAGGAAGATCATATAGCAGCTTGATACTTCTTGGATCACTTTCGATTGCTATATGGATAAAACAAGTTGATTACTATATGGCAAACCAACCAAAACTAAATGGGATGCCCCTCCGGTGGTTTTCAGATCTCTAAAGTTTTCTCCATGTAAAAGATCCTTCCATAAAAAGTAAGGCACCTTAGATTGTGGGCTATACCATTGCCAATTTTGTTAAATCTAAAATTTGCTAACTCTAGTACTAGCTTCTTTTTTTGTCAAAGAATTTACTATCAACTATTGCATTATGGGGGGAAGCCTAATCACAAGGAGAAGCAAATTATTGTTTCAAGTACCAATGCCGAATCAGAAAATTCAATAGAGTTGTTGTATTAATAAATTCTGATGGCATATGATTTACCGAGGATTCCATGTCTTGGCATTGTCGTTAATTGCCAATGGCATATGATTTACAGAGGATGGCTTGTACTATTGTTGTTGCTGCATTTGGAAAGGTGACTCATAGAGTGCATTTATAAACATAGAGTGATGCTACTGCTGCATCTCCACATAGAGTGCATTTATAAACATTAGCTACGCAATCTCAAAATTTTAAGACTTAATAGTTAACAAAACCTCACAAAACCACCAAGAGGGTTACCTACTTATGGCAACTAGCAAGCACTTGGGTGTAGAACTTTTTCCCAGGACTCCAGTAAGATTCAAATTTAAACCAAATAATGTAGTCACAAACTTTGCAAAGACAGAAAGTTCCAGCAATCATCAAATTTGCATCCCTACGTCATTGTTGAGAGAGACAAATTGTAGTCACAATTCATCTCTCTTATGAAAAGGAACTATTTCTATTTGGTGTAAATACATTTTTCCACAGAGTGACTGACAAACACATTCAGAACCACAATGCTCCTATCTCAAGAAAATACCTTTCACAAAATTCTATTTGAGATATAACTATAACATGTCAATTTCATTCCTAAATTTGAAGTATCTTGAAATTTTCAATATTTTTCAACACAAGAAAAACTGGGATAGATATTACAACTACAAAAATACATATATTAACAAGTTAACCAGTTGTCCTAACTTAACATCTTAACCAATGCAAACCACCATTTGCAATCATAAGTCAAGATTATTAGAATGACAACCAGTGCTTACAGTTCCACCACTGATCTAAGGAATAGAGCAACTTTCTCAAGACCCTCAAGATTTGCAAGAGATTGGACAAAAGCAATTAGTATCATGTAGGAAAACACCAAAGAAAATACCAAGATTGATATGATAAGCCTCCGGATGCCAAGAGAAACAAGTGGTATGGCTAGATTTTGCCAATAAACATCACAAGGTTCTGGAGCCCAATCAATTAACCATTGAGTTGGATTCCTACTTTCTTGTGTTTGTGCACAAACTGCTGCCCCCCATTGCAAATCAAAGGTGACAAATGCTAGTGGCAAATTAGGGAATTCATCTTATATTACTTAACCTTGTTATTCTCTGAGTTCAAAAAAAGATCTTGTAGAACTTTCAAATGAACAAGTATTACCAACAAATGAGTGCCAGTTACCACAAGGAAGATGTGGAGGGTACAACTTAACAATGCACAAATTGATTTAACAGTTTTGTAACTATTTAATTCAAAATCTCTGAAGAGCAAAGTGGAAGGAAGTGCATGGAGGCCATTTGTACAATAACTGAGTAAAGCAATAGTGGGAACTAAGGCTAAAACTAATTACAAGATGATCACCACCTTCTAGAGTAGGGAGCTGCTTGTAGGAACACCTAGGAAGAGCCAAGCCAACCCATTGAACTACATGTAGAAATGGACAATCCAATATAAGAACCCAAAGAATGTCAATAGAAAAATCCGAGGTATGATGCTACATCTAAATAGATGAAAAGAAATAGTTTTTAGCCAGTCACTTATTGAGGATAGGTTTGTTGCACCTTGTAGTCATCATGCTTCTCAAAGAACATCTTCCGCAAGAACCCATGGAAAGGGGCAATGCCAGTCCCGGTTCCAAGCTACAATTTACATGGGCAACCAAATTAGCTAACACAGATATTTAAGGAAGACATGACATGCTGATTTTACTAGTTCATGAAGGTAGAATTACCTACAATGGAGATTGCATTAAGATCAATTGGCATGAGCATCTCTTTCCCAATTGGGCCTGTAATCTTGACTTCGGCTCCTAGCTTTAGGTCACTTGAAACATCGCATTAAATGATATGGAAAACAAAGAAGAGAAGCGGCATAGACTTAGTTTCATTTGCCTCACAAGTTCCTCTGCACAAGGAAGTCACTATTTTTGTGGATAGGGATACGGATATATATATATTTTTTTGTAGATACGGACATGGATTAGGATATCTAAAGCTGACCCACACAAGATGGAAATATATTGACAAGTATAGAACAAATCAGCCCACAAGTTGATGTTATAGGCTACTCGACAAAGTTGCATTTGGCACTTAGAAACAAGAGGGAAAAAATCAAGGAAATTGATTGTGTTAAGTATATGGGCTACTCGAAGGAATTTTTAAATTCAATCATTTTCTCTGGAAGAGATGATTCTTAGAGTCAACAGAAAGCATGTGAAAGGAATACATGTGCTAGTGTCCACCGATATCTAAGATTTTTCTTAATTTATTAAAGGAATGGATTATTTACTCATTCATATTACTAAAATTAGAATAGATGATCAAAACTAATTCCACTTTGATCAAATTTTTACATGAACAAAATGATACAGGCCAATGCATTGAAGAGCACTCAAGGATTCATTCTAAAAGAATAATGAAAGAAGGGATTCATTTTAAAACATTACTTTTCACCCTCATGTACATAACATGAGACATGTGCTTATCGATCTTCTTTGCCTCCCTATACTTCCTCAGCAAGCACCTTAGTACATGCATCCTGCGTATCCATAGAACATTGGTTGGAAGTCTCGCCTCTCTAGTACCCCTTCTTTTACCTGTGAAACAAAAATTTTCATATAAGAAGAAGAATTAAAAAGAAAACAAAAGGCAAGCAAAACAAGCTAGACTCGCACCATAGCCTGTATGGTGCCCCTTCCTCTTTGATTCCAAAGCACCCTTTGCACAAGAGTGAGAATGGATCTTTTGGGGCTTCCTAATGATAAAACCATCCTTGACCAATTTCCTAATGTTCTGGCTTGAGATATGTTTCAAAAAATAAAAACTACCACACAAACATTCATGGATACTAACAAACACAAACTGAAGAAAGCCAATATCATGTCATGTGGCCAACTAAAACAACCCTTCAACAATAATTTGAGACTGTCCACATCTAATCTGTAAATCATAGTTTGGTAACATGGATAGATTAAGTGGGATAACCTTTTTATGGTTGGATTATAATCTAAAGGCAAAGCTACCACTTTGCCAAGAGTAGAAAGATCTTGGCTCCTCTTGCTGCTGCATCTGTTGCTATTGTTGCATCACATGGCAGTGCTCTATTGCTGCTGCTGCATTGCCACCACACCCCTCCATTGCATAAGGTGTACAAATGTGATTTACAATAATAAATGATAGCCAATACACGAGGTAGACAAATTACTTTGTACCTACTACTACAACTGCTGTTGCTGCTACATATGGAAAGATGACTTTTTTTGGAATAAAGATGGAAAAGAAGCAAATATATATAATACCTGCTAAACCCCAAAATCTATCTATCTACCTATGTGAAAACAAAAGGCTTTCATGGTGCAAAAAATTCTTGTCATGGTGCAAAAAATGCTTGTCATGGTGCTAGAGAACATTGTGAAAGAAGTTGGGGAATCACATAATTACCTTTCTTGATTGTCATGGTTTAGTTGGCCTTGAGGACTCGCAAGAACTTGTCCTTCTGCTGCCAAAAGGGTAGGGTCATGCAAATGGGGTTTTGTGTCTATGAAAAAACCAAAACCTCTCCAAATAGACATAACCTTGTCACAACCTAAAGGGAATAAAAATCCAAATATGTAAATATGTGAATGATCAATCTAATGGAAGATAGATTCGGAACATATGACTCAAATTTTTGCATGAGGATTTTCAGTCAGAATTGAAAATTTGTCCAATACAACTAGATCAGAATGTTTAGATTAACTACTATAAAGAGTGCATCCAGTTAACAATTTTTCCATGAAATGGGTCCTAGTTCGGTAACAATCATGAATCTGCTATGATACATAGAAATTACATGGAACATGAGAAGACAAGCAGGCAAACACATTCTTTTATATCAAACACATCAAGAATGAATATTACTTTGGCACTACCTGAGAGTGAACTAATGCATAATATGACTAATCAACATACACAACTACTAGAAAACATGACCACAAAGGCAATGGAAAGTATTGAGCCTCAAGGTTGGCTCCTACGCCATACAAATAAGCAAGCCCTTGAGCCATCCCAAGAATTATGTTGAATCTTTCATTCTAGTTAGGGATCCTTGCTATTCACTTACTAGGTAACGGCTAAAAATTGAACAACATCATAAATTAGAGTTAAACAAAAAAGGGTGAACGATGGAAAAAATAGTAGGTAGATCTGATACCTGAGTTCTTTATTGCCAATTCCAAAATAATAACCAGAGTCCACTACTGTTGTTGGTGCTACCACCACTGTGAAAGCTTCATACACTCACCTACCTCAGATATACTTTACAAAGAAACATGTTAACCTGCCTCATACATTCCCCATAAATGCAAACATACTGATATCATTATTTCCTAAATTCATATACCAGAAATGCAAACATACTCATATCATTATTTTCCACATTCATATACAAAAAATGAACATATATAGTCTACCATTCATATATATATATTCCATCATTCACCACATGCATGATACTCATTCATAAATAAAACACATGTATATATCACATGTTTTGAAATGTACAAATAAAGGTAGACATGTGAAGAAAAGAAAAAATCCATGCAACTATGTAATGCCTTCTATGATGCCTGTTCCAGAACCTCCATAGTCATCATCAGGTGGATGAGGTGGGAAGTGAAAAAAGGCATGATCTACACCACCTCATCCCAATGCACTTAAGATTGCCTGAAACTATGCCTGCATTTATGCCTGCATCTACTCCCATTCTTGTTGTGCTTCATGTCTCTGTCGTTCTAGTATATCATTTGTCTTGTCGAACTTCGACGTAACATCATTTAGTTTCTCTTGAAAGGTCTTCACCTGTGTCTGTATCTATTGCAACGTCTCTAAACCCCGTGATCCCTTTCTTCCATACCAACTAGTAATAATCTCACTTGCACCAGCACTATGAACGAAACCACCATGCTCGAGGACATAACTATCCTAAATGCTTGCCCTGCTATCAAAGGCTATAATAGGCTAGTCTATGATTTCTCATCCATATCATCACTAGAATGATGCATCAACTCCATCATGCAACCCTACACATAGTTGAGGTTATGGTAAGTTATCCTAAATATTTACCACTAAGTTATTTATTACTTGTTTCAACGAGCTTGCATGTCTCTCTTGATGTAATGGATCAATCCAAACACGGGGGCCATCAGTAGTAGACTTGCTATGACTCCTCTTATAGATCGAAGCACGATCAAGTTGTACACCATTATGGGTATCTGATTGCATATTTGGGATGTGGTTATAACTTAAGTTATCCTAAATTTAAGCTTCTCTTATTTAAGTCTCCTAACTTGTAAGTTTTATAATAGATATTATAATCAATAATTTTTATATAGTTAATTAAGCTGGTGAAAATGTACTCACATTAGTATCCCTCAAGGTATCCATGCTCATCCATCCCAAGCAATGGATTGCAGTTGGAGATTTCATCCTATTAGCTTTATTTTTCTTAGCTTGCTCCTATAACAACAAATTATGGAAATTGGTACTTAATTATTTTGCTTTTAGAATAGAAGTAATTAATATAAAATATTAATTACTTCTATTCTAAAAGCAAAATAAACCTTTGTGTTTCCTGATTGCAATATTCATAGCACTCCACCTAATGATGAGCTTATACTCCTAGTGGCATGTCTCTCAATGCATCCCAATAATTCATACCAATAAAAAACTATTTATATATACAGAAAAGTTAGAAATACCTAAAAGTAAATAGTTGTGTTATTGTGTTATTATGAATTCTATATCTATGCTTATGTGTTACTTGGCATTTAAGCTCTTCTCTCCAACTACAAAGTACCCTCCCTACTGCTTGGAGAATATATGTAGTCGTCATTGGATTTGTTCCCCAATCATACATCACCTGCATTTTATATTATAATGAATAGTTAGATAAAGGATTTTAAGTAAACCAAATGAATGACATAACAACAATATCATATTAATACCCCTAGCTCACAAATGAACTCATCCTTATGTTATTGAGGGACCTACCTCCAATCAAAACAGCATAGGGGTATCAGCAGTCTCAAAATTGTAGGGATCCTGCTATTAAAAGGTGCGTAACGTTAACATCTTCCTCTACAATTTACTTCAACCGTTATTCGAGACCCTTCAGTTAATTTTCTCAATTCCAAATTCATTGTCTTGCCATTGGCTTTGATTTTATACCTTCAGTAAACAAATAGTCAAAATAAAATTGTTATAAACAATTAATATCAAAGAAAATTAATGTGAGAATTTATATACCATTAGACTTTGCTTGACTCTGCTCCTGAGATTGGCTCTGTGATTGACTCTATGGCTGACTATTTTGTTGTGATTGCCCATATAACTGGATCTAAGGAGGGTCTACGAACTGAGATGGTGCCTGCCATTGGGATTGACCTTGGGGAGGGTGTAGGGGATGAGCTAGTGTCTGCTGCTGAGACTGACTCTAGGAAGGGTGTAGGGGTTAAGCTGGGGTCCGCTGTTGTGATTGGCTTTGGGTAGGGAGTAGGGGCTGAGCTGGTGTCTACTGCTGAGATTGCTTTGGGGAGGGTGTGGGGCTTGAGTTGGTGTCTGTTGCTACGACTGGCTCTGAGGAGGGTGTACGAGTTGAGCTGGTGTCTACTGCTGGGACTGGCTCTGGGGTGGGTGTAGGGACTGGTCTAGTGTCCGCTGCTGGGATTGGCTTTGGGGAGGGTATAGGGGATGAGATCGTGTCCGCTGCTAGGACTGGCTCTGGGGAGGGTGTAGGGGCTGAGCTGGTGTCCATCGTTGAGAGTGGCTTTGGGGAGGGTGTAGGGGCTGAGCTAGTGTCTGCTATTGGGACTGGCTCTGAGGATGGTGTAAGGGCTAAGCTGGTGTTCGCTATTGAGACGGGCTCTAGGGAGGGTGTAGGGACTGAGCTGGTGTTCGCTACTGGTACTGGCTTTGGGGAGGGTGTAGGGGCTGAGCTGGTGTCCGCTGCTAGATCTAGCTCTGGGAAGGTGTAAGGGCTGAGCTGGTGTCTGCTGCTGGGACTGGCTCTTGGGTGGATGTAGGGGCTGGGATGTAATGGCCGAGGGTGTGTGTGCTTAGGTGGAAGCTGAGAGTGAGGTCGTGTACTTTGTTGAAGTCAATACAGAGGCATAGATTTTGCAAGAGTATGAGGTGGGATAATGGCATGTCGAGTATGAGATCGAAGTCGAGTCTGAGGTAGTGGTGAAATCTGAAGATTGGCCATGTGGGAAGGCAACTGGAGTTGATGGTCATGCTATGAGTGGGGTTGAGGATCATGTTGGGGCTCAGGCTTGGTGTCAATGCCACTCTCGTGTCCTTCGACCTGGTCATGTGGCTCAAATGAAGAGTCATCGCTGCACATATCAAGATGACACTTTTTTGTATGCCATCACTTCTTAGGTGCCATATATAGATGTAAAAAAAAAATTTAATTACGAAAAATACAATAGAAGGATGATTACATCATCAAATATATTTATCAATAGATAAATTTTCATAAAGTGAATAAGAACATCTTCTAAATGGAAGGTACTATTAAATTCTCCAAATTTCAGGGCTACTGTATGTGACCAATTTATTTACTCAAACTTGATGCCACTATTTGTAGAACATTTCACTTTGATTATTCGAATAGAATAATTTCAGTTTGATTATACTTGCCACTATGTATAGAAAGCACAAACTTGAAAATAGAAAGCTTACTCTTATTTAATTCATTCAAAAAAAAAATCATAACTTTGGTTATAAGAAATAAGAGAGGAGCTACAAATTATAAAAGGATGATGTCATACTTTTCATATAGTCAATTGTGACAAAAGAAGTATGCTTAATCAAGTAAAAGATCAGTCTAGTACAATAAGAAAACCTGCAATAGAGAAAATATATGAAAAAGTTTTTAAGAATGAAATAGTTAAACTCACCAAAATAACTGAATTGAAAACATTTACCTCAAATATCAATATCCATTGCACCATGACCTATTCCTCCATCTTGTAGCACATCTTGGTATGCTTCAGAATCAAAGTCGGGATCCTTATCATGTTGTATATCATAATAATCATGCGGCATTGTTTTTATTGGTACTATCTAACCATTTCTACTATTATCTGTTACGTAAAAAACTTGTTCAACTTGACAAGCTAATGTGAACGATTCAGATGCTTGAAGCATTATACTATCCTCGTTCAAACTTATGAAACGAGTTTCTTTGTCCACTTTAAAACCATATCTGTTGTTAAAAATATCAAACCAGTCACACTTAAATAAGATGACTCGGCGATCATGACTATAGCTGACTTCCGCAATCTCTTTTATTTTCCCATAGTAACCATCACAACCAGTTTGTATGACATCACATTTCACAATAACACCTGAATGTTGTGTTGCCTTCACATCATCAACTGATTGCACTCTAAATCTGAACCCATTTATTTTATATCCAGAGTGATAATGTGCATAACTTAGAGGTATGTTCATATTACATCAAAATCTTCTGTCCATTGCAGATCATTGTTTTGTTTCATTTCTTGCACACGAATTCTGAACCAGTCAATGAAGTCTTTATATCGGAAAAGTGCGAAGATTGTCGAAATTTGATTGCACTAGTTTCGTGAGTTGGAAATCAGGGTAACGAGTAACCCGTCATCGTAGTGGCAAAACTCATGATCAAATAAAATTTATACCGAAACTCCAATGGAGTCCCGGGTTGAACACAGGGAGGTGATGTTTACTTTGTATTGAAACCACACTTCGATTTGTTTCTTTTTGGTGTTTTAGGGTTTTGTTATTTATTTTGTGTTTTGGAAAGAAGAAGACAAGTAGAATAAATCACAAGAGATATGGAACAAATATGATATATATCATGAATGTCTATTACAATAATCTATAAAAGCATAAAAAGAGATGGAGATAAGAAGAAATCTCCCAAATTGGCTATTCGACGAGACGACGGTGCTTGGCGGAAGATCAGACGAAGGAGGAGAGGAGCGGGACGACGGAGGTGAGATGTAGGAGGATGTCGGGTAGAGGAAAGCTTCAGCGTAGCTCCATAATGGAGGTGAGGAGGCAAAGATTTGCTACCGGAATGGAGGTGGGAGGACGGCTCCAAGGTGACCTATGAATAGGGATGGGAAGATGGAGCTATATTTGGTGAGGTAGAGGTTCGCTACACTAATAAGAGCCTTGGGAGCTTGATAGTAAGCTTTAATGGAGTGTTGGTAGACTTCCTAGAGCTTAGGAGTAGGTGGGAGTAGACTAGGTAGAGATGGTTTGGTGAGGGGGGTGTGTAGGCCTTTATATAGTGGATGGGGAGAGGAGAATCTCACACACAGACATTCAGTGATAGCTACAAGCGTCACTAAAAGCCGCTCGAGCTATCGCTGAAGATTCACACCTTTTCATTGCCTTGGTTGGCGCACGCACTGCGTAGGCCATTTAGTGACAGCAGCAAGTGTCACTAAAGGTCTGCATTGCTGAAGATCCGCACGTATCCCTATTGCTCATGCTCTGCTGGCATGCACGTACACTCGCGTGCTGGCTCTGTGCTGTGCGCACGAGCACTGCTGCTGCTACATGCGCTGGCTGCATTAGCACCAGCTGAATTTAGGAATTGGGGGGGTTGCAGGGATTCGAACCCGTGCCCCTCCTTTGGGAGTGCCTCTCCAACCAATGCACCAAGACGTCCAGATTGTCACGCGAACGTCTTAACACATGCAGTGGAGATGAAACCTGAGCCATTGGATCTTGATCCAACAGCTGTGGTGTGAGATCAGCGATGATGAGGAGGAGGTGCTGGGACTACTGGCTGGTGTTGGGCGGCCTGGATGGCACCACATGGCGCCATCTGAGTCATCCATTCTTCTTTCTGTTGCAGAGGGTGCCACAGTGGTTGGATCAAATTGATTTTCACATTTTCGAACTATGATCGTTGCTCTAGATCCATCAGTACGGTCGAATTTTTCATCCGAAGCTCGCAAGGATGTCGCATTGCCCTCTTGGCCGTTGATCTTCCTCGGACATCATATGATGCTATGGGACTCCGATGTAGACGATTTCAAAGGTGTTCACCTCCAATCGTCGTCCTAATCAAATCCGTACAGTCTGATCATCCATCTGAGGCCTTGAAATAAATCCTCTTCTCTCCCAACCATAAAAAGAACCTAATTAACCTAAAATATATACAACTACTCTAAATGCAGAATGATGCATGCTACACACTATTTATAACATGAAATGCAAATCTAAGCCTATGAACATGCATGAATAGGCTTTCTATCTTCAATAATTGTGTCAACATCAAAATTCGTCATAAAAATCCAGAATCTTCTTTAATATATATATGTGAGCTAATTGTTAATCATGTTTAGACGTTTGTTTAAATTCCATTTGTATGATTGTCCTTCCTCGGATATCAAATACAAAAAAACAATCTTCTACATTTTCACTATTTTGTCTATCATCATTCCTTTCCAATCGATTGAATTGATTATCTGGACCATCCATATACAATGCACAAAAGTTGATGCATTCTTCTACAAGATACCCTTCAACGATTGAACCTTTTGGCTTAGCCTTATAGAAGACATAGCCTTTCAATTTTTTCAAGAAGCGCTCAACTGGATACATTCACCTATACTTAACTGGTCTAGCAATCCTTGCTTCATTCGCTAGGTGGAGTATAAGATGTACCATGACGTTGAAAAATGCAAGAGGGAAAATCTGCTCCATCTTGCAGAGTGTGATCACAATTTTCCTGTCCCAATAGTCTAAAACTTGAGAATCAAATGTCTTTAAACATATAACCTTGAAGAATCTGCCTATCTCCATCATAGAGTCAACCACTGGTTGAGGAAACACTCCATGGATTGCTAATGGGAACAAGATTTGCATGTAAACAAGCAATCATGACTCTTTAACCCACTTACTTTCTTCAATACTTCATTTACACATGTAGAAAGCTATGACGAGAATCCATCTGAAACCTTGATATTTTTTAGAAAAGATAATATCTTCAGTCGTTTCTCATCCTTCAAAGTATATAATGCCTTAGGAAAGTCATAACTACCATCATCTCTATGATTTACCTGAAACTCATGACTAATGCTCAACATCTTCACATCATTATGGGTCATCAACGTGTCTTTTGGACTATCCGTTAAGTTTAGCATATTTAAAACGTTATCCATAACATTCTTCTCAATATGCATCACATCAATATTATGACAAACTGTGAGATCTTTCCAATAAAGGAGCTCCATGAAGAATATGCCTTTCTTTTTAAATCCAGAATTACATAAGTCTTTAAGATCTTTTCGAAATAGACGACCTAATCAGATATTACCAATCTGTTGTAACTTCTCCATTATTTTATATCCTGACAACCTGATTGTATCTGTTCTTAGAAAATTTTTTGGATTCTTGAATGAATAGCGGCATGGTTTACCGTCAAATTTATCTTTAAACTTGGATTGTTGCCATCTATGTTCTATTGGTAGGAATCTACGATGCCGTAAATAACATAATTTATTGCTTTCAAGTAAATGCAAGTAATGAGTATCATCCATACATATAGGACATGCCAACTTGCCTTTAGTGCTCCAACCAGATAAATTTGCATAAGCTGGAAAATCATTAATAGTCCACAACAGTGCTGCATGCATCTTAAAAAATTATTTTCTAGCTGCATTATATGTTTCAACCCCGTTATACGATAGCAATTTCAACTTGTCGATGAGTGGTTGCAAGTAAACATTGATTGCATTTCCTAGTGCCTTCTTCCTAGGGATGAGAAGCATCAGCATCATAAACGAAGATCTCATACTCATCCATGGTGGAAAATTATATGTAAAGATCACCACTGGCCATATTGAATATGACGGATGCATATTTTTGAAAGGATTCAATCTATTACCTACAAGACCAAGCCTAACATTACGTGTTTCCTCTGTAAATAGAGCATGTCTATTATTGAATGTAGCCAACTCGTCAGAATCTGTCGAATGACACATAAGTCCATCTCATGATTTGTTATTATGATGCCATGTCATCCACTTTGTAGGTTTAGTCAACAAGAAAAGACATTGTAGCCTAGGAATCAAAGGAAAGTAACATAGTACCTTCCTGGATCATTTCTTCCCTCGTGTATTTGAACTGGTATTTTCTTCATATCTTCCTTCTCCACACTGTAGGCAACTATTCAAGCATGCATTTTCTTTAGTGCACAGCATATGGCCATTATTACAAGCATCAATCTTTTCACACTTTAAGCCAAATACGCGAAACTACTTTTTCCCATCATACCATGATTGAGGAAAATCTTTGGGATTATTTAACAACTCATCTATGAACTGAAGGACATTAGACATTAACTTAGATGTTTCCATATTCATCACTTTAATTTGAAACATCTTAAAAAGAAATGACAACCTTGACATGGAATTAATTCTAGGAGAAATGATTTACAATCTGCAAACATATTATCATTATTTATATTAACAGCATTTGTAGCCCTTGTCTCTTCTAACATCTCTACAACGTTATCACCTCCAATATCTTCAATGTGATTCTCAACATCATTATCAATAGAAAAGTAAGAGATTTCTTCTCCATTACAAATTAGATGTTCAAATACTGTGTTACGATCATGCATAAATCCATCCAAATAACTTTTGCATGGACAACAAATTCTCTCATAGAAATCTCCTCTTCGGTATTGCTTCATATCTTCATAGCATGCCCAATCTAAGAATAAAATCACTCTGCTCTTATATCAAAAATATTCAAAAATCCTCAAACCAATCCAAGACTTATCCATGGAAACCTATTATCAAATAAACCCACAAACAATGAAAGTAAGTTACAAAAAGAAACATCAAATATTTGTATATTTTAGTTATTATTTTCACTTGATAGCTCATCCTTGAAGATTTGATGACAATATTACTTCTTACATGCAACCCATGCCTGGAGAAATTTTAGCAGCATCTCCCAACACATCTCCAGTATACCCTAAGGCTAACCTCAACTAGATTCCTTTAACACTCAATTTAAGGTGCTTAAGAAACCATGGTAAGTTTAGTTAGTATACCAGAGAAGAGCAGAAAGATGTCACTACGATTTCTCCAAACACAGATTACATGTAACAAGAACACCTAAGTTGTGATTAAATCTTCAAGAACCCTCCTTAGTTCGGAACTTTATTGAATTGAGGTTGTTGAAAACTTATGGCATGTTATAAATATAACACATCATGCATGTATGTGAGATATACATATATTAACGCAATATCCATATGACATGATCACAAGTCTTGAATGAGCAGGTATATTAATACAATTTTACCTATCCCTTCAACTTGTACCCTAAGGGTTATATTTATTATTGTTTGTCATCGAGTACATCTAAGGTTGTGCAAGTGTGGATATCTACAAATTACATAAATAAATACTAACAAAGGAAAGAACAGTAGTAACATAAGTTAGACATTGTGTTATAAAAATTTGAGACATTGTGTCATAATAGATAGTTCTCAATACAACGTGACAGTTCATAAAGGAAGTTTGCAAAGGCACAACAACAAAAGTATATATAGCAATAAATTCTTAGAACATCATAGTATATAAAATAATAAAGTATATAGTCAACAATTCTTTCGGGATTTGGGTTAGCGCTTTTAAATTTTAGGTTGCAGTGTTATGGAGATAAGTTGTATCTTGCCTTGCATGAAATGGTCAGCTGGTTTTAGATTAACCATCGAGTTTGTTGTGAGATTCTGCTAGATTTTTGGTTTTTTGTCTAGTCATTTAGGAGTGCATGAGATTTAAGATGAAAAATGAGCAAATTGGAGTGATTTGACATATTTGACATTCTTTTCAATTGAAGTTGTATTTCATTATTTTGTCCTTGCTTTATGCCACATGAGTTCACTCCTTGTCTGGTTAACTATCATGAATTTCTTTGTAACGCTGTTGTGAATTCCCAAATAGACCAAGAGGTTGCCATTAAAAGGATTAGCAAGGCCTTTGATAATAGAATAGATTGGCAAGGCCTTTGGTAAAGCTTATTCTTCACATGAAGCATGAAAATGTAAGTAGTCCAATCCCATTCTCTCTATGGCTTTGACTTTTCAGGTGGTTGATTAATCACTAGATTATTTATGATGGCTGATTTTGGATTTAGTTTTGTTCCTTTTCTTTCTGTTACAGTGTAATAGATATAAAGCCATAATTTTGCCAGCTGCATTTTGATGTTTTTTGCTTGAATTTCTGATAAAATATTGCTATATCAAACTAGGTTTTTCCTTTATGTCTTATTGATATTTCCAAAACTCCAGTTAAGCATACGACCTTTTGACCACAAAGTGCTTTGCTATATTTCTGGCAAAATTACTTGTTCTATGTGTAAGTGGTTTATGTTATATGGGCCCATGTTATTTTAAATATTTCAGATAGGTCTTTTGAAGGTAATTTTTATTCAATTTGATTAGTACGAAAAAGCATCACATTTAATATGTGGTCTCTAACTATCCATGGTGTCAGCGTTGGTGGATATTGTTAAATCCTGATCCCAGCCAACTTCATATATAGCTATCTTTTTCCATGTCTGTGCATATATGTATGCATATTTAGATGTTGCAAGTTCGTTGATAACTAAATCTAACTTACTCGGTCTTTGGAGTCAATCAATTATTTACGTGTAGCTTAGATTGTTACAAGTTACAAGTGTGTCAAATGTATGCCTAGGCATCCAGCTTGGGCAGAACGACCTTGACTTGAGATCAACTCAATAAGTGCTTTCAAGCCAGGCTCACTAAACATTTGAGTTGAGCTTGAATCTAGTTTCTAGTCCGATTTCCTTGTCGAGTGCAAGTATATATATTTAAAAAATATATTGCATGTTATGAGTGCAAAACATCAACGAAGAAGTATGGATTCTAATCGAATTCTTTCCAAATTCTAACAATACTCATTGTGACTCCTGCTTCTACTCTTTGTCCTCCTTGTTGTCTTACTTTTCCTTGCTGCATTGCCATCCTTCTTGCCGAGCATGCTTTCTTTCCTTATGGCTTCCTAAGGGTTCATCTATCACTACCTCATTTGTCTCTCAATACAGCATCCTACCTCATCCCTAATCCCATCTCTCTTTATCCCTTCTAGTTCTTTCCTCAAATATCAGTTCCTCCTTACTTCTCTCTTCTTCCTCCCTTATTTATCTTTGCTTTTTCATATTTTCCTGTCCATCCATCAAGTTCCTTTCATTAAGGAAGCACCCATGGGTAGCGTGAGGAACCATATGGTAGTATAACTAGTTTTGCCTGTAACATTAATACTATAGTACTACCACCTACTGATGTTTTGAAATGTTGATTTTGACATTGATTTGCCATGTTGGAAAAAAAAGGATATGGCAATGACATGTAGATGGCGTGTTGGAGAAGTCCAAAAAGAAGTACGATGTAGCTTAAGATTTTGCTAGATGGTTTTGTTAATATATATACTTTTTTAAGAGTGGCTTGAATGCTTTCTTTTTACTCATTTCCATTTAGCCCTTTTGGAAAAAAAAATTCATATTTATATTACATGCCTTCATTTGATAGCTTCCTTTTTTTCCCAATTTGCAGATACAAATAAGAGGATCTACTTCTTGAATGTGAGCCTTGATGAGGTTATTAGAAGTCTACTTTATAACAAGAACAACAACTCACTCATCATTGTTTCAGTCTATGCATTGGATAACTTCAATTCATGAAAATGCAGAACTACAAGAATTGAGTATGCATATTCCTTTCTACTCTGAAGTTCAAGTAGATTGTTGTTCTATTATTTCAAAAATAATGTGGATTCCCACTTTGCTAGAGCATGGAATTCATGTCGGATTCCCCCTCTCCTACCACTTCAGTCAATGTCATAAATTCTTATATAATGTATTGTTTGGATTGTTCAAATTCATGGTTTCACCATCTCCTAAGAAGCAATTCCCCAATGTACGCAAATTGCTCTTTAATTTATTCAAGAATTATATATCACAACTTTTAATTTTAGTCATCATGTTTCGTCTCCCTCAAAGGATCATATTGATAAACATAACCTCTCTTTGGATTCCTCCCTTCCACACCCGTCTCACACAACAACCTAAATTTATTTCACACCATCAGATTGAGTATAAGTTTGCATAAAGAGCGGATAATAGGTTATTTCTACTAGAGCAGGTGCTCTAGAGGGACATTTAGATCATGCAAGGAGGACAAAGTGTTTACATATAGAACATTCATTATCCTTTTCTTAATTCAGTTTAAACTAAACCAATCCATGGTCCTGTTATTATTTGCTTGAAGTACATATATGATGTTTCTGGTCATTATTGTGATTGTAAATTCTATCAAACATGGAAGCAATTGATTGAGAGAAATGATGAATTTTCCTTTCATAAGTCCAATAGTACAATCAAATTGGTTGTGAGAAGTCTATCAACATAGAAACTAATTATACCAGACAAAAGATATTGAACATAAAAATGAAAAAGATCATATTGAACCTGTAAGCATCACTCACTTGATCAGCATTCCAGTGGTGCTCTCTGTTAACATGGGAGGTATGCTCAAAAAATTCTTTTATGACAAATTCCTTCCAAAGAAGACAACTGGGAAGGATTAGCAAGTCACAAATTTTCTGCTTATTCAATCAGAAAAGACAAGAATCTTCCACGCCTACAAAATTATGTCCAAAAGTATACTTACAACACTTCAACACCGAGATCAGTAGATCTCCTTGAGCCAACCACAGTCAATAGATCCACCAAGTACAATAACAACAATAACCCTAGCAGTCAGGATATCAGGAGAAGTCAAGTTGGAGGAGGAATGGATGAAATTAAGTGTACCAGTGCGTGTGGTAGCCATAACAGAGGTGCTACTAGAAAAGAGAGGCAGTGACATTGAGGGAGTGGGGCAACACTACTGGGAAAGCGATGGTTGCGGGAGGTGCCTTCGTCGAGAGAGGGAAGGAGGCAGCAAATGGTTAAGGAACTTGCAGCGTCAAGGATAGGCCTGGGGAGTCGAGGGAGGGGGAAGGAGATGGGGCCAGCTGTGGGTTCTTGATGACTTTCTTGTGGGCAAGGAGAGGTGATGCTGGGGTGGGGATGGTCGGAGGAGGCACCTTAGGCAAGCAAGGAGGGAGCTACTGGGCAAGAGAGATGTAACGGAGGTGCTGTCGGGGAAGAGAGGTGGTGACCTCGAGGGAGAGGGGCAACACTGCTAGGGAAGGGATGGTCTGGAAGGCGCTTCATCAAGAGAGGGAAGGGGGCAACAGATGGTTGAGGAAGCTGCAGCGTCGGGGACAGGCCTGGGGAGTCAAGGGAGGGGAAGGTAATGAGGGCAGCTGTGGGTTCTTGATGACTTTTGTGAGGAGAAGGAGAGGTGATGCTGGGGTGGGGATGGCCAGAGGAGGTGCCTTAGGCTAGCAAGGAGGGAGCTGCACCTTCGAGGATGGTCGAGAGAGATGGAGCTATGCCATCAGGGAGGAGGTTGGGGAGTCGAGGGAAGGGGAAGGTGATGGCGGCGATGGGTTTAGGGATAAAGTGGAGGGAAAATTTCTTTTCATACCAAAACCTATGGTGATGGTTTTAGGTGGAACCGTGACAATAGGCTTTGGTGAGGGTTTTTAAACCATGACGGATGGCAGCAGTGTGTTTATTGAAAGAGTGGAAGGAAAATTTATTTTTGTACCAAAGACTGTGGTGACGGTTTTAAGTGGAATCGTGACCATAGTCTTTGGTGATAGTTTTTAAACCATGACAGAAATGTTTAGTGTCTTTAGTCACGATTTTAGGTTGAACCATGACCAAATAATCGTGACTGAACCTTTGTTTTCTAGGGAAACCATTGGAAAATGGATCCAACCAAAAAAAGGAGTCAAGCAAGGATGTCCTATTGTGCCTCTTATTTTCCTATTGGTAGTTGACACCTTGGCACACTTGGCCTTCAAAGCTTGTAGTGGGAACTTGATTCATGGCTACACTCTACCCTCAAATCATGCATTGACACCAATACTTCAGTATGCAGATGACACAGTGTTCTTTGTAGGGGGAGGTAGATGTGAGGCAGAGTGCCTAAAGTACTTTGTTGACATTTTTGGCGAGATATCTGGTCTAAAAGTGAACAACTCCAAGTCCTTTCTAGTTTGATTTGGTAATATTAATCAAATTAGAGAGGCCATTTCACTTACTCTCCAGATGCCTCTTGGTTCTCTTCCAATACGGTATCCGGGGTTTCCTTTGGTGGAGAAAAGGTTGACGTCTACAAACTAGGTGACATTATTTGAAAAAATCTCAGTTCATCTTGCAAGATGGAGCAAAATATTTTTATCTAAAGGCGGTAGATTGGTATTCCTCAACTGGATTATATCCACTATTCCAATTTTCATTTTCTCTATGTTCCGTCATTTGAGAACTATACTTAAGAAACTGGATACCATTAGATGTAGATTCTTCTGGAGGGGACTGGGTTATGATGGGAGATTTTTGTACCTTGTCATGTGGATACTTTTATTTAAGCCTAAGAAGAAGGGGGGTTGGGCATCCGTTCACTCTGGGAGTTTAGTGATTCTCTCCTACTCAAATGGGGTGTTATTATTTTGAGAGGTGATAAGGGGTTGTGGCAAGACCTCATCAGAGATTCTTATGGCTCTAACAGATAGTCGGCCAAGATGATGACCAGATCTAACACCTCCCCCTTCTAATCCTTGGTATAAAAAATGGTTAATGAGCATTGGAATCACTTTGTAACAAAGCTTGGTGACATGGAAATCTTTAGCTTCTAGACAAATAACTAGAGTGGGTTGGGTAACTTGGAGAACGATTTTCCAAGGCCTTACCAAGCCACACACAGTAAAGAAGCAAGGGTATCGGATTATTAGGAGCCACAAGAAGACAAATGAAAAATCCCCCATGCACATAACCACTATCACAGTTGGTTAAATGAAGACCTCACCAAATTATAAGATCTAATTCAAGCTTTTAGCCCATCTGTTGAGATTGATGGCTACCTTTGGAGAGAAGGAATTTATTCACCTAGCAAAGAATATAAATGCCTCATTTTAATGTCCACATATGATAGCCACTCATCAGCATGCGCCTCCTAATGGAAGTTGAAGATTCCCCTCAAATGGCAAATTTTCCTTTGGCTTGCTAGAAGAGATGGGTTGGCTACTGGATCTTTTAGAACGTGCACCATGGGCGTGCCACCTATATTGTGCCCTCTATGCAAGCTCATTAATGATGATACCAAACATCTTTTTAGCTCCTATTCGGTGATGATAGGGGTCTGGCATAAATGTTTCTCTTCACCTGTACCCGCATGGAATGGACTGTGATCTACCTTAAGTTTTGTTACGATGGAAAGTATCGAAGCAGCAGCAATGTTATGGTATGTTGGTGCACACATAATGATGCTATTTTAAATAATAGTTGTGGATGGATAGGAGTCATTTTTAACAGATCCTTTGTCTTATATGGGCAATGCCTGGATACCATGTAAGTTTGTCGCTGTTATAATAAACTTTGGATTGCTACTGTGCATAGTGGTAGTCCTTTCTCTTTTTCAAAAAAAAAAAGAATAAGTTCAACAAGAGATTATAAGACAAGATTTACTAAGAGCATTTAAGGCACTACTCAAAATGGCTAGCTAACAATGAAACATGAACATCAAAATGAAAGACAAAGGAAGAAGAGGCTCATGAAAAAGTGGTGGTGAAGATGTCTGATAGGTCCACTTTGGTGGACTAAATGTAAGCCTAAGTGCATTATCATTGAAATTAAAATTAAATTTTGGGCATGCATTATATGGAAAAATTAATTAATCTCGTATTTTCACGTTCATGCAATTTTATGGAAATACACTGCCTACATGCATTGATTGATCATATAGTTATTCTTCTCTGGGAATGTTTGAATACCATTTTCACATGAAATGAAAGTAGGAAAGTTTTGATTGCCTACAAAATAAAATCACGTTAATGCATCTGATTGTAGGATTTTTTGTTCATGTTAATTTCTCCCCTTCCCTTATTCTCTCATCTCTCTTTCTTTATTTAACAAGATAAGCAGGGAGGAACGAGTGTAGGCATAAAAGGAAGGTAGGGTTGGCCCTGACAAGGATCATCTTCCCTCCTGCACCACCTACCAGTACCTTCACCATCATCTCATCCATCAACCACTGTGTGCCACCACCACAACCACCCACTGCAAGCGCCCTCTCCACCTTCAACATCTTCCTCCTCCCAATCCACTATGTCCCTTTCTTTCACCTCCATGACCGTGAGCCACAATCGCTAGCCTCCTCCTTCTAGAAAGCTGCCATGACAGCCACGTAGTGACAGCATATGGTGATCATCGTGCATCCACGACCGCTGTAACCTCTCACAACCTTCTTCTTATGCACAACACTGTCTCCTACTCCTTACATTGATGCCCACCACTCGACCCACAACATCTGCAACCACCATGTGTGCAACCCTCACTGGCATCTCTCCCTCCACAGCAACTCCACGACCATCGACCGTCTTCTACTACGAACCACCATCACACCATCAGCCTTCGCACGCACCCTCATGTGCAACCACCCATCGCCCACTTGACTCCTCCTTGCTCAAAACCTCTATAGCAAGGCCCTCGCATCTGCGACCTCCACCTCTGCTGCCGTGACCTCTGTAATGCTGCCATGTGTAATGGCCACAGCCACCGGCTACACTACTCCCTTCCTCCTCATCGTCTTCTTCTTCATCAGCACAGGCCACTATTCTTCATGCTGTCGACGTCATCAAACTCACCTTGACTCCACCAACGCAAGCACACCCTCAGTCACGGCTTCCGCGACCCACACTTATGCGTGCAACCACCCATCATAAGCAAGCTCTTCTGCTCTGGTCGGTCACCTCCAGTCATCTCCTGTCGTGGGACCAACACCATCGCGAAGCCTTCTATGTCCCAGACCTCCTCAGAGCTTCCCACGGCTATCCATCGACTCCTCTTTGCATGCACACAAGGGGATGGATTCCCCTATTTTGCTACAATGAAGGCCTTATTAATATTTACGCATTTTGCCATTACCGATTGCACTGTTCACTTATTTGATGAATTAATATATTGAGTGGAATTTGTGTCATGTCGTCACATTTTCTCATCTTCCTTTACACACTCATTCTCTCATTATACTTCGTGATCCTCTCTATAGGTGCTTAACATAATTTCATGAAATAATCCATGCAATAATTTTCTCGTGATTTTATGTGAGCATGATTTCTTGATATATCTGTGAGTTTATTGGCTTGTTCCTCCCTACAGATACGACCTAATCCACTGTGGTTAGATTTAATTATTTAATCTTTGATTGAGAGATTTTCTACCACGTGATTATAATGAAGTATTATTTTTCTGGCATATCATCTTTATAAGGGAAAATCTCCCAACCAAATGGCACTGTTGCCAAGTAGGCAACAGACAAAATAGACTTACGCAATCATTTTTCTGATCGATTCTGAGGTGTACATTGATCTGGCCAGTTGTTATTTTTTCTATGTGAGGAATCTGATGAGACAACAGATGTAGCTGAGCAATGACATCGACCTTGAGCAATGCCCACACATGCATAGAGGACACAAAGAGGAGTCCTAGATCCCATTTTCACAAGGGATTCTACTTCGACACAAATTTATTTCATTTCAATCTTCTCACCCTTGTAGAATCGGGTTGATTTTGGTGGTCTATCCCCACTTTATTTAACAACTAGGGTGATTGATCTGTGGTTCTCTACTTGCCTTCCCTAAAAGAAAAGAAAAGAATCAAGCTGGCTGATGTGGCAAAGATTCATCGCAAAAAGGTTTCGGGTTTGGAAAACTCATTGTCGTAGTTCAATTCATGAGAAAATCCGTCGATTAGATAAAATTTACATCCAAAACTCAAAAAGTGAGTCTTGGGTTGAACACGGGGGGGGGGAGAATGTTTGGTTTTGAGAAATACGTGTTTCGCTTTTATTTACTTTTGTCATTTTTGTCTTTTCTAATTTTTTTGATATTTTTAGCAAGCAAGAGATTAGGTCGATGAATTCTTATCTAACTAATCTACTTGCAAAATATAAGAGAGATAGAGAAATAATCAAATATATCTTAATAAGTGTTTCTACAACTATGAAAGCAGGAAATATTACACTACTAAAGCAATAAGAAAGATATAGGTGAGAGAATCCCCCTCGACGATTGCTCTGAGGATGACTCGCTCTGACGTCGCCTGGAGGAAGTTGGTGAAGAGTGGGACGAATGAGGATGAAGCCGGAGGACGGAGGGCGGGATGGGATGGCATCATGGCAAGGATCTTCTTCCCGAAGGGAGGTAAGAGGACGGCTGCGGGATGCTCCACGAATGGGGATGAGAGGAGGGAAAAATATTTGATTCTACTCTAGAGGAGCATCCCAGGCTTGGGACAATCAATCTCTAGAGCCTTAGAGGTGGTGAGAAGAAGAAAGGAAGGGATGGTGAAGAATGGAGGGGTGTAGGTTCTTAAGGAGAGGGCAATTTATGTATGGGGCATTAGTGACAATTGCAATCATTGCTGAAGATCCACCCAACTATCACTAAAAATCTGCGCCAACTAACGCCTACTGCTGCTATGATTATGCACCCATCACGCGCCATGTCGCACCCGCAAGTGCTGGCATTGCGCTGCTGCGCGCTACTCACACTGCGGTGCATGTGTGCACGCATCTACGCACGTGCACTAGCCGGTGCACCACAATTGCTGATTTAGGGGAGGTCCGCAGGTCTCGAACCCGCACCCCTTCTTTGCAAGCCAAGTGTTCAACCATTGAGGCAAGACTACATTTGAGTCATGAGAAGTGCATGGATGTTGAGAGTGCAGAGGAACCTCAGCCATTGGATCTTGATCCAATGGCTGTGGTGAGAGATCTCTGATGATGAGGGGGCACCTTTAGTCACTGCTGGCTAGTGTAGATGGTGCCACATGGCGTAATCTAGGCTGTCCATCTTCTTTCTGTTGTAGAGGGTGACACGGTGCTCTGATCGAGTTGATTTCTGCACTGCTGGACTACGATTGTTGCTCTGGATCGATTCGTACAGTTAGATTTTTCATCCAAAGCTCGTATGGATGTCACATTGCCCCCATGGCCGTTGATCTTCCTCGAGCTTCATATGATGCTACGAGATTCCAATCTAGTTAATTTTGAAGGCATTAGATCCGATCATCGTCCTGATCTGATCCGTACGGTCAGATCGTCCATCAGAGGCCCTAGAGAAATCTCCTTCCCTCTTGGCCATAAAAAGGATGTAATTAACCTAAAATATACACAACTACTCTAAATGCAGGATGATGCATGCTATGTAATATTTATAGCATGAAATGCAAATCTAAGCCTACGAACATGCATGAATAGGCAATTTATCCTAATTAAATGTGTCTACATCACTGCCTATTTTGGAGTTGCATACCCTTAGGTGCGCGCATTTAGGGGTAATGAGTAGCACTTTAGATCTCATTTTGCATTGCATCAATTATCTTCACGAAGATTGCTTGAGTCAGGTATACCTTTCTATCTTTGTATCCAACTCCTATCACACATTGCATTAGGATTAAATCTCAAGACTACAAAATTGATTGAATTCACCTAATTCAGTGGTCTCCTAGTCAAAATTGGGACTATTAATCAGATTCATCCTTAAAAACAAATCACATTTGATCTATTCAAAAGGGACTTGTGTGCGATTCTTCTAAAAAATAACTGATTTGCGATGTGATGCACACTTCTGCCAGTAAGCATGCACATGAGGCACCACACTATGTCTCAGTCTCTTAAGGCTATAGGCACCAATCTCTTCATCGGTGTAGACCCTCCTATTTCACTTTATGGTGGTGATATTATCCTGTGACCTAGTGTTTTGATACTTCAAGGAGGGGGACACCCCTTAAAGGAACAAAAGGGTAGTTAAGAGTCACCGCATTTACATCATCTCAAAGGAAGGGTTTACCCTCCTTGGATCCCTTACTTTCAAGTAAATTCTCACTAGGTCACCTGAGAGTATCATTGAAGTAAGGTATAGGTCCTAGGGCACTCGAAGGTTTGCTTAGGTCACGTAACTACATTGAATAACTTGTTTAGCTATCTATATCAATCAATTTAACCTCATCCCCCTCAAAACACAGTTTATCAGGATCTCAAGTAGCCACTTCCCTCTTATACCTCTTACGTACTCAATTGGCAAGAACATGAATTGTGATTGGTAGATATTACAAGCTTGGTAGACGCTCTTTTGAGGGTAGTTTAGTGTTTGATCCTTAGCCTGGGAGAATCCTTACGAGAGCCCACCAGAGAGAAAAGAGAGAAGAGATGGCTGATCAAGGACCAAATCAATAAAGGACTCTGAGGGACTACTTCATTCCGACCAACTAGCCTACTCAATCTTTGAGAAAACCAGCAGGGGATAATCTGTATGAGATCAATAACAGTACCATATCCTTGTTTCACTCCTTTTATGGTACTACTATGGAGGACCCCTACCAACATTTAAAGGAATTCATTGAGGTCTGCTCCATGGTGAAACTTCAAAACTTTACTGATGAAGCTCTAATGAGTACCCTTTTTCCCTTCTCCCTTAAGGATAAGGCAAAAACTAGTATCACACATTGGATACAAGGGTGAATGATTGGAATGTCCTTAAGAGAGAATGCTTGAAGAAATAATTCCTGATAACCAAAACCAACCACTTCAGGAGGGAGATCATGGGTTTTACTCAATTAGATGGGGAACAATTCCATGAGACTTGGAACCACTTCAATGATTTAATTTGATTATGCCCCCACCATCAAATTCCTAAATGGCAACTGGTAGAGAGGTTTTATACTGGACTATCTAATAGGTATGGGCAAATAATCGATGCTGCTTATGCTGGAACCTTTCTTACGAAAATGGAGGATGAGGCCTAGACATTATTTGAGTCACTGAGTGATAATTCTATCAAGTTGAATTCAACCTATCAAGATAGAAAACCTTCCATCCTCCAAAAGAAAGTGGAAGCTAGTGAAGCTGCGGCTACTCATAATTTAGCCTTCCAAATCCAATTGTTGAAACAGAACATTGAAAGACTCTTGTCAAACCCCGTCACATTCCCGCAATCAGCTTCATAAGTCCAGGCTCTTTTTGAATGCTCCATTTGCCAAAGCACCTTTCACGCCACTGTTGGGTGCCATTTGGCTAATCAATTCCTCGAATTAGTTTAGGCAAACTTGAAAGCTACCCAAGGGTTTTGTCCACCTCCAAGGAACAACACTTCTAGAAACACCTACAATGATGGGTGGAGAAATGATGTATATACATCCATTTAGGTTAAAATGACTATTTATGAAGGTTCCTAAGCTTATAGGTGCATTCCGTATCATAAATATTGCATAGCATGCATCATTTTGCATTTATGATAGATAATATCAATTATAGGTTAATTTGCTTCTTTTTGTGGCTAAGGAGGAGATATATTTTAGGGCCTCGAATTGACAATTTGACCATACGGATCTGATCAGGATGACGATCAAAGTCCAACACCTCAAAAATCATCATGATCAGAGTCCCGTAGCACCTTATGCAATCCGAGGAAGATCAATGACTAAGAAGCTATTTAATGCAATTCAGAGCTTTAAATGACAAATCCAACCACACAGATGGATCTGAATCAACGACCGTAGCCCAAAAATGCAGAAATCAACCCAATCCAACATCTGTGGCACCATCTACGAGAGAAAGAAGGTGGACGGTCCAAATGGCACCACGTGGCACCATCTCGAAGGCCCAAGACCACCTATCGCCACTGCAAACCCTCTCCTCTCATCAGTTGCCTTTAATCTCAGTTGTTGGATCTTCATCCAATGGTTGAGATCGCATAAGCCCCAAATCACAAACGAGACAAACTCAAGTAGGTGGTGTAGCAATCAAAGCCTCTTCTCGCAATGAAGGATGTGGGTTCGAGACTCCCTATGTGCCCACAGCACACCCAATTGAAATAGGACCACACAATCTTGATCATGCAGGCCTAGTAAGCCTACTCCAGTGCCCTTCATCTCCTCAATGCGCGATTAGGCAGTGGATGTTCCTTCATGTGGTGCAATCAGATGGATGTGGGCTTGATGTGTGATCACCCGCACCTGAGGCACAATTTATGAGCATGTGGAGTGTCAATGGGCACGTGAGCAAGGATCTTTAGCGATGTTTGAGGTAGACCTACAACAATAGCTTGAATGTCGCTATTGACCCATGAACGAATTTTGCCTCCTTTCTTCCACTATAGAAGGACCACCACCCCTCCCATTCTTTATCATCTCTTCCTCTTCTTCCCTCACCTCCTCCAATCCTTTAAGGAGCTGGTCCCAAGCCTGAGATGCTCCTGAGAGTAGCAAAGTAAAATATTTTCCCACTTCTCACCCCTCTTCATAGAGCATCTCATGGCTATCCTCTCACCCCTATCCGGAAGTAGATCCTCACTATGACGCCATCCTACGTTGTCCTCCATCCTACGTTGTCCTCCATCCTCCAATTCCATTCTTCATCGTCTAGCCTCTCACCACATTCATCTGGGCTCCTTCAAAGTGAGTCGCCCTCTAAGCAGCCATCGATGGGGATTCTTCTCACCTCTCTCTATCTTTTATTCGCTTTCTAGTGTAGTTTTCTACTCTTCTATTTGTAGCAAACTCTTATTGGACATATATCTCGATTGTTTCTCTCTCTCTCTTTTTGGCTAGAGTAGATTAGATTAGAGAACAATTACTTTGCTTGATATTCTATCTTATAAAAATACCAAAAAAATCCCAAAAGATAAAAACACCAGAAAGAAAAAAAAGCAAATGTGGATTTCTGTAAACCAAACATCCGTCTCCTCGTGTTCGACATGGGGCTTTGTTGAACGCAATTTCTACACTAAAAGTTTGAGTTTGAAAATCTGTCATTGTAGTGGCATAAAAATCTGCCAAATAGATAATTTAATCAAAACTCAAGATGAATCCTAGGTTGAACATCGGGAGGGGAATGTTCGATCAAAAATTGCATTGGAATTATTATCACGAATGCATATTAGCTGGTTGAAATTAATCTACTAGCTATTCTACTTGAAGAATAATCAATAGAAGAGAGAGAAAGAATAACAAAAATAAAGAGAAAATAGGGAGAGAATAAACAAATATTTCATAATGATTGAAACATGTTCATTAAATCTATGTGCTACACTAGAAAGTGATAAAAGAGAAGGGGTTGAGAAATTATCCTCCTTGACGACTGCTTGGAGGATGAGCCACGTTGACGAGGCACCTGGACGAGGGCGGTCAAATGCTGGATGAGGGAGAATGAAAATAGAGGAAGGAGGATGGAGTAGGGCAATGTCGCTGCGGGATTTGCTTCTCAAATGGTGGTGAGAGGACAACCGTGGGATGCTCCACGAATGGAGGTGAGAAGATGGAAAAATTATCTTTTTAACTCTAATGGAGCATCCTGGGTTTGGGATGAGCTTGTAGAGCTTTGGAAGGGGTGAGAGTAGAGAGAAAGGGATGAATAAAATGAGTGGTAGGGGTCTCCTTTTATAGTTGTAGAGATTGGGGGCAAAAAGGTCCTTTTACATGCTTTAACATTAATATCATGAACTTTAGTGACGTTTATGAGAGTCACTGTAGGCTTACGATGCTGCAGTCGCACATTCCATCTCTATCATGCAATGAGGATCTAAGCACTTAGAGCGTGCCACATCGCCTACTCTTCACCTTCAGCCGTTTCATGCACGTGCATGTGATACAAGCTCAACCTTCCAACTAAGAGATCAGACAGCTTAGAATCTCCTAAGCCTCTCCGCCTTCGAGCATTTAGCGCACCTACATTCAATCGCACATGCACATCCATGTCAAATCACCCGTGCATGTCCATGCCCATCCGTACCACCACGTAGCCGCCTTCTCCTCTGCCCGATCTCCATCCAATGGGTGAATTCACCTGCGCCCATGCCTTCAGCGGATTTGGCTACTCCGTGTAACTCAAACTCGTGATGCATGTTGCTTGAGAGGGCGCACGACCAATGCTACACCCGTAACTTTGTCATGTTTAGGTTTTAAAGCTCACATGATCTCGACCATTGGATGGCGATCCAATAGTCGAGATGGCTCAAGAGTTTAATCTCAAGCATTTGAAGCACAGCTAAGATTGAATCTCAACCATTGAATCTTCAATCGATGGCTGAGATTGATCAAGTGATTGAAGAGATAGTCCTACAGTGGCCTTGGGTGGCTAGGATGGCACCACATGGCAGCATCTAGGCCATCCATCTTCTTTTGCTCTTAGGTGATGCCACGGATGTTGAATTAGATCAATTTTCACATCATTAGGCTGCAATCGTCGATCTGAACCCATCAGCAGATTCGAGCCTGTGATTTGTAAGGATGCAACCCAAGTCCAGAAAGTCAGATAATATGGAAATCAAGAAGATAATCAATGAATTTTTGCTTGGGTTGGACATCCTCGGAGTTGAAAATGTCATAAGGGTCTTGGTAAAAGGTTGGTGGTTTCAAGTAGATAGGAACCCTTAGATTTAGACTTCTGATTCCCTCGAAATTGGCTTCCCATATCTTCATTTCCAAATTCCATTCCTCCACAATCAAGATTTCAAATTCCGGGACCTCCTACATGTTAATCACCCCATCTAAAATTTCCAAGTCTAAGATTTGTGGCTAAATCATAATTTACTTGGGTCTAGTGATCTCAAAATCAAAATCATCAGTATGCTCAATGGGGTATGATTGAGGATCAATTTCCTCAATTACTCGGTTATTAAATGATTCATTGGATTCCTTGGTCCAGTCGTCTCACTAAAATCTTTTTCCTTATATTCAGGTGAGACATTAAATAAAGATTCTTCACCTTCAGAATTAAAGAATTCTTGATCTGCATTAATATATGTCTCAAAATCATCTATGATTTCCTGGTCCATGGAGACATACTTTTCCTCTTTCCCTGGCTCAGGGATCTCAGGTGAAGAAATTTATTCATTCTCAACTAGTTGCTCTAGACCAACCTGGTCAACCTCGATCTCCTAAAATGTGACCCCCCTACAGGTGCCTGAGCAGATTATGACATTGGCTCTCCTGAGGGGGTTCATACTGGGAATCATCCCAAGATTGAACTAGAGCAATCACAAATCTCATCCTCAATTTCAACAACTTCCAAAGTAAAAATTCACTTGGGTCCTTATCCTCAACATCTTAGAGCCAATCAACAAATATTTGTTAAGATCATCAATCATTTGAATCAGAGGCTCCAATTCTTCAGTGCAAAGTGTTGGCTGAGCTTCTAAAGATTGTATGGTATTCCTTAAGTTAGCCAATGCCTTATCTTGGAACTGGTTCACCTGAATCCAACGGTTTGGTTAAGGGTTGAGTGGGTTTGGGTTCAGTCCAGGGGAGTCAACAAATTGAGGCTCCTGATACCCTCCCTAATAATAGGTCATTTTGGATTATTCATAAAGGGGTGGTGACCCATATGCAATGTAATCCGGGGGAGGGTAAGAGTTGTAATCAAGAAATACTTCTTAATTGTAGATCGGGTTAAATTGATCATCAATAGTTGGAGATCTATAATCATTATAGCTCAGAGAAGGATAGAAATCACAATCATGGTGTGCAAGGTTAGACCCTGAACATGAAGGTCCAAAATTATATCCCCAATCCGAGTTATGCAAACTAGTAGATCGTTGATTACAGCATGGGCCAGGATAATAATCATCATATTGGGAATAAGAAATGTCAGGAGGGTAGGAGTGGAAATGTGTGTAGGTGATCGGAACACCATCATGAGCCATATCTAACTCAATTTGGTCTTATAAAGTCAATAAAAGCTCCACATATCAGTCAGAAGGTCTCTTGAGCAGGATGAATTATTTTGAAAAGAAAAGATGAAAACAGGGTAATTTCTACAATGTTACCATCTTATCACAAATACAGAATAACCACAGGGTATGCCAAGGGTTTATTAAAGGTCATTTAGTCATTAATGTCTACTAAGTGGGTTCATGCAGACAGAAACGAGTTTTCACACATTTCAAGAATTAAATGACATCTAAAACCCTAAAAATAGACTTGCTTAATTAACAGAGGTTCTGTTCAGGATAAATTCATCTAAACCCTAAAAATCATAGAAAAATATTCTCTAGGGTTTAGCATCTTTCAAGTGACCTTCAGAACCTGTTTTGACCCAAAATAGAGTAATAAGCAGACTATTGCCCTAAATTGGGTTTTTACATAAATTTCCTAGTCAAATGAGGTCAAAACCAAAATCCAACTATGCCATTGGATTTCTTGGGTTCAAATTAGGTTTGTATCAAAATTTGAGCCTAATCAAAGATTGTCTTGACCTAGTTAGCAATTTAGTCCAGTATGACTATTTCTATTTCACAAATGCCTCTAGCTTTTGAAATTCCTTACAAATATGCCCCAATCATTGTCATCACTCTTTGCAAAAAGGTCCCTCCACCATTTTCGTGGAGGAATCCTACTTCAGCAAGCTTCTTTTGGCAAGAACACAGTGATTACTTGACGAATCCCTCTCAAAATTTAAAGGGAGATTCATCAGGTAACCTCCTTCCTATTGAGCCATGTCCAAGTCTTCAATTCTTTCCCAATCTTTCACGAGAATGCATGAGAGATGTGGGTATCCTTCTCTGGCAATCTTACCAAGCTTGAAAGCTTTGTCTCCAATCTTTAAACCCCTCCCCATGGCCTATAAAAGGATCAGGGGCAAGAACCCTTGCTCCTTAGCAAATTTTGGCCAGAGAAATCCCTCTCCTTTCCCCACTCTGGCCACCTCTGCAATTTGCTCCGGTGACCTCTCCCTGACCTGCTCCTCCGCACCTCCAACCATCAAATTGGAGGTGCCAACATCTTCCTTTCTTCCTCATGCACCTCTCTACTCAAAGGGAGGGCATTCTTTTGCCTTAATTGTCGTTGCCGCTACGCTGCCGCCTCCATCTTCTCTGGCTCCAGTCGGCCACAATTGGAGTCGTCTACTTATCTCCTCCCCTCCTAAGCCCCTCTATCCTCTTCTCTCCCTACCCACTTCTTTTACCCACACTTATGACAAATGCACGACCACTGTTTCTCCCTCAACGTCGTCATCATCTTTCACTCAGACCAAGCTCCAGGGAGGTCGCGAGCACACTACACACCAGCAAACACACCCGCTCCACCTCCAAAAGCACCGCCGTACTCACTCCACCAAAAGCCCTCTATAAATTTCACCTTCCATCTACTCCTTAGCTCAACTGAACTCCATACCTCACACACGCCCTCTCCGTCGACGCACGACCACCACACACCTCTCACACTTCACAAACACGGTTGTCGCCTTCCTTGATTCAAGGTGACTCCCTTGAAAGTGTTAATTAGGGCCTAGGTCCCGTATTCATGGATTTCAGGTTGCGTCGGAGCTCCACCATCGTCGGTGTCATCTCCACATCCGTTTGCTGTTCTCCAATCACTCTACTACTCAGATCTAGTTCGAGAGGCTGCGGATTCACTCCATGTAACCACTCACAACATCAATTGCATGAAGCAATGATAGTAATAGCCCCAATTGATTGGAGTCTTCACAGTAGACATGCGAAGAAGTAAGGGGCTCAGATATAGTCCCACAGCGTGAGCAGCGAAACTGTTTGCGTGGTATAAGAGGAATTTCTCTTAGTGGTTCGTTGCCTCAGTGAGCACGGGGTGACATCCCTCTCTCCACGTGCGCACACACACCTACCCTCGCCCATGGCCATGCCACGCAGGTCTGGGCTCTGAGCCGATTACCCATATACCCGGATCCTATTAGCATATTTAGAAAGATAAAGAAAGGGAAAGGAAGAAAAGAAAGACGGGGGAGGGGGGTTTTGCTCTGCTGCCCACCTCTTGACACTTAGCGAATTCTGAGGGGCTTTCACCTCTATTGGTGTTGGTGCTGAGTTCTGTTATGCCTCACCATGAGGCTTCCGAAAGAGAGTCCTTGCCTCTGTGTGCTGGTTCTGTGCGCTTTGTACACTTACCATATGTGAATTAAATTTGGTTGATTCTATTGGGATATTTTCTATTATTGTAATTAGGGTAATTAGTGATTGAAATCATCATTTTACCCTAATCCTTTTGCACTGTTGGCAATTGCTACTATCTATACATTATTATTGCTTGAATTTCTCATTAAATGTTGTTATCTTGTGGTTAAATTATGATCTTGAGATTGATTGCAACACTTGCACCTTGTGTTCGACCTCAGATTCCTTTCGAGCTATAAATTTTGTTTGTTCATGTCCTATTTTCGGCTATACTACAACGAAATGATTTTTTTTTGTTGAAACAGAAAGGAAAGCTATCGTGCACCGATAACAATACGGGAGAGCATTTTATTAATCAATATAAAACATAATTATAGTGTAGAACCCCACATATGTATGAGAGACCAACAAACATTTACAATTTGCTGCACACATATTGGTCTCTCCTGAAACAAAAAATCATTCCTTGCTCTCCATACACACCACATGACTGCCTCCATGTGATTAAGTAGCTTATCATGCAATAAAAAATTTTTCCACAGGTCATCCCAAATGGGGAGAGGTTCCCTGCAAACTCTTCTCCATATCGCATCAGTGATTATGCAGGAAGAAAAAATATGGGTGGAACTATTAGTTGGCAAACCACATAGCAGGCAAGATTGCAATACAGCACCCATTCTTCTGTTCCTAAGATCACCTGTCACCAGTCCATCCCTCCTACATAGTCATAGAAAAATCTGTATTTTAATTGGGATCTTTATCAGCCACAGTTTTTTTCCTATCACATCCGTTTCCAATGAGTGGGAATGCCTCATGAGTTTCTCGTTTGCTTTTGCAGGAGTGAAGGTTCCATCCCAGCAATACCTGTCTACACGACTAGAAGAAAGTCTAAAAGCCCTCAGATCTTGCTCCAGACGCATTCTTTCCTCCCATGTTCATGTGCCTTCTCTGCTAGATTCACCCCCCTCGGTTCGCCAATCATCACTCCCATCAGACCAGAACCTGCAGACCGGAGCCCCTTTGTTCATGTCAGCCGCATAAACTCTTAGATAGGCATTCTTTAGTTGACCCAAAGGTGACCATTCCTCTTGCCAATTTTTAAAGGACCGTCCATTACCTAAGATAGGCTTAAACATCTGCCAGTTGTTCTTCATAGCTTATATCACAGACTTCCAGAAGGGAGATGTCTTAAATGGTTGGAGCTGGTCTAGAGAGCTATGCGAGCTTCCATAATTTTCTTTAATAAGATCCACCCAATTCTTATGTTCCCCATTAAATAATTTGATGGCCCACTTGAGCAGTAAAGCATCATTGAACTCTTTAGGATATTTAATTCCCTTACCACCTTGGTCTTTCGATTTACAGAGACTATCCCACTTTACTGGTTGGAAAAATTTACCCTCATGATTTGCTCCCTTCCAGAAGAATCGCTTCCTCATCATATCAATATGCTTCTAGATGGACTTGGGTGCTTTAAACATTGAGAAGAAAAAAACTAGGATGGAGGTTATTACTAAGTTCAAGAGAATAAGTCTACCTCCTTTGGATAGATATCTGCTGCTCCACCCTTGTAGTTTGACAGAGATTTTATCAAATAAGATGTGCTAGTCACTCTTCTTTAGTTTAGTACATTTTAGAGGTAAGCCCGAATATTTGATTGGGAGGGTAACCAAGGGGGTACCTAGTGTTGAGAAGATGGTTGTTTGCTCTTCTCCAATTAGCCCAAAACACACCAAAGAAGATTTATCACCATTCAATTTCAAACCTATTATTTCCCCAAATATCTGTACCATGTGGAATAGTGCCTGAACTTCTTGTTCATTCCCTTCCACAAAGAATACTATATCATCAGCATATTGCAACACTGGAGCCAAGGCACTCATATTGGATATGGAATCTCCTCTAATGAGCCCAAACTCCGATAGTCTGCAGGCATACCTCACCAATGTGTCAACTGCAAGGTTGAACACAAGTGGAGCTAGTGGACAACCCTGCCTAACACCACATTGAGGTTGGATCCACATCCCACACGGTCTACCATTAATCAAGGGTAAGAAGGAAGCAGTGGTGGTACATCTTTTCATCCATTGTAGCCACTTTGCTGGAAACACCCTTCTCTTAAATATTTCCCATAGATACTGCCATGACATCGAATCATAAGCCTTCTAGAAATCAACCTTCTAAAGGAAAGCTTTGCACTTTCTCCTATACCAGCCCATCCTCATCTCCTATGCCATAATGAAAGATTCTTGTAATGACCTATTGGGGAGGAAGGCGGATTGTACTAGGAGAATGATGTCCTGAAGAACCTTAATCTATTCGCCAAAACCTTACTCACCAATAAATATATGGAGTTAGACAGAGCAATTGGTCTAAACTCCTGGAAATAGTTCGCACTTGGCTTCTTTGGAAATAAAAAGAGGTAAGATATATTAATTTTATCGAAGCCATAATTGCCCTTTTGAAATTCCCCAATTACCTCCATCACCTCCCCCTTCAGTATAGTCCAAAATTCTTTGTAAAAGAAGACCTGCATACCATCTGGACCTGGCGAACCTTCAGTATTCAGATCATTAATTGCTTCTAAAACCTCATTTTTTGAAATGGACGTCATCAAGTTGTCAGCTTGCTGCATAGAGATACGTGGGAAGACAGACCCTGCCATCCTCCATGTTCCCCTTGCTGCAGCCCGAGCACTGTCTCTGAAATATCTGGCAGCTGCTACTCTGATTTCATAACTAGATGTGGTTTCCTGACCGTCCACCACAATGGAGGAGATGAGGTTATATCTTCTACGTGCACTGGCTGCCAAGTGGAAGTATTTGGTGTTAGCATCCCCCTCTTTCAGCCAAAGTTGTCATGAGCACTCCTGCAATCCATTTCTCTTTTTAAGTCTTCCTCGGCCACAATGTCCTACCATTGCTTCTTGTGTTGCCGCTCTTGTTTAGTTAGACTGGTAGCCTCCTCTTTCCCATCTAGATGCTGAACTACCACCAGTGCTTCAGTGAGTTTTTGGTTCCTCAATACTTCAACTGTTTCACCATACTCCTTCAGCATAGAATGCAAAGACGCAAGTTTCATAGCTAATTTGATAGCTGCAGTGCCTTCAGCCTGGTTAGAACACCACCAACATTCCACCATCTCATGGAAGCCCTACTCTCTAAGCCATGATTTTCTGAACTTGAAGTAGGAACCCACATGTATATTATCCCCACTATCCCAGACCAATGGCGTATGGTCTGAGAAGGGGTGCTCCAGCCCTACCACCGAAGTCAAATCAAACTTTTCTATCAGCTCCACGTTCCCAAAGAATCTATCCAATTTGGAGCACGAGCCACTTCCACTTCTCCAAGTGAATTCCACCCCAGCAGTAGGGAATTCAGTCAATCCCAATTCTTGAATTGTTATCTGAAAGCCAAGGAAGGCATTGTCCATTAACCCGCTTGATCTGTCTGACTCTGTCAAGGTACAATTAAAGTCTCCCCCGACTAACCATGGCAGTCCCTGGGAATGTCTCGCAAGGTCTATCAGGTCCTCCAATAGTTCAGACCGATTTCTCACCGCACATGGGCCATACACACCAGTGAGAAGACATTCCATCTCCCCTTGGATCATCTTACATTTGCAGGAGATAGCATGTCTAGATTTAATGACCTCAAGCACCTCCAAGCATGCCTCCCTCCACCAAAAGGTCATCCCTCCAAATCTACCATTTGTTTCTACTACCACACAGCCAGTATACCCATTCTTCTTCCTATCAATCCATGTGGAGCTGTTTTCACTTTCTATATGTGTTTCTTGAATGAGAGCACATTCAATGTCCCATTCTCTGAGATATCTCATAAGTGTGGCTCTCTGAACTTTATCATGCAACCCACGCACATTCTAGGAAAGAACTCTCATCTCCCCTTTTAAGAGCCCCCCATGTTTTCTTGAAGCCTACGTTCAGCACCAAGTATCAAAGCAACAGAATTTTCATCCACATTCTTGGTAGTTAAATTCAATTTTGTTTTCCGTAGTTTATATGGGGATCTCCCCAAGGTTGATTTTGACAAGGCTCTAGCCCCATATTTCAATTCCCCTTCAATATTGAAGGAAGAATTTTGTACCACCGAATTCATTGAAATTTCTTGCAACACCCGCACAGACTATTCACCCTCTTGTGCAATTTGGTCATCCCCCATCTCATCCATCTCCTCGTCAGGCATCTCCTTATGATGATGATCCTTCCTTCTTTTTGGTTCAAGAGCTCCCTCAGATATACCTCCCTCTATGTGATCCATGTGATGTTCCTCTCGAACAATCTCTACATAGGTTGGCTGTTCTTTCTGCTCATAGACCTCCTTCACCATTGCCTTAAGTTGCAGCCATAGAAGCCATGAACTCCCACCACATCTGAGAATGATCTTCTTCGGCAATGATCCCCCTTTGAGAATCTCCACTTTAACAAGTAATGTTCTGCCATCCCCTTCCCTCAAACCAACCTCCGCCTCCTTAGCTATAGTTGCATATCTAGCCAGAGCAGTAGCTACCACGCTTCGCGACCTAAGATGCAAAGGCAGACCACTAATTTCTAGATTCCCTGATCGAACGGCAACCCTTCGAGGTGGCCTATCTGGCAAGGCCCCATCAAAAGGCGAGACAAGTCTCCAGATCACAGTTAAATTTTCAAAAATAGATGATTTAAATCGAAGTCGCTCCACGTCCATCATACCCAAACCAAACAAAACAAATCTCGTAGGAGATAGGGTAGAAATTTTCCAATCTTCAACAGAGAGTGAAAGGGATTTTACAAAACCTTTGATGCAATCTATTGATGGATTTCCGGCCATCACCTCCCCTACCAAAGCACCTCTGAGCATAAGTTTAGAGGTCTTTGCATCCTCAGACACTAGAATATCAGCATCAATGGTAAAACCCTTATAGTTGTTTAGCGGTGGCAGCGGTCTAACATTATGCATCGGCTTAGGGCGCCAGACCAACGACTTACTGGGTCCCCTTCTCCACCTCGTGCAGGCGTCTCTCTTATGCCCTTGACCACCACAAGCCAGGAAAACAAGAGGGGATCAACAGATCGCCACTATATGGCCTCTCTTTCAACAGCGATAATAGACAACATCTCTGTTAACCCTTCTTCCTATCTCCATCTCTTTTCGATCACCATCCATCCGATTGCTACCCCTTAGGGTTTTCCCTCTTCACTCTCTCCTTCGCCCTACTCTCAACCGCCAAGTTGACCATCCCTGACCATGGTCGATCTCTCCTTTCCCCTCCCCTTCTCTCTTTCTCTCACCATCCCTTGCTCTTAGACGTCTAATACTAAGATGGTTTCCTTCTACAACTAAGTGATTTTAAGACCCCGATTTAGCGCGTTAACATTTTGACGTCGTTGCAAGGGAGCAACGCATAATTTGATCTCTTGATTGCAATATCTAATTTGATACTAACTTGACAGCCACTCCAAGGGTAGGTAATCTCATTTTCCATCCCCACTAAGCCCTTGATTCTGAAAATCTAAAAGAAGAGAAAAAAGCAATTAGGGCTAACTTGCATTCCATTCATACACTATTCATCACAAGTTGCCTGATTTGATTTGATTTGATTCTTTGAGTAAATAAAACCATAAGCTTAATTCTTGCACCTACTTAGGGTTTAAGGTTTCTAGGGCTATCACCTTCTTTCTTATGCCCTAAGTATTACATTTGGAATTAATTAATTGGACCAATCAGAGCCAATTAGGGTTTCCATCTCAGGGTTTCAGAGACACACTAGATTAAAAGAATCAACCTTTCCAAACAATGTGTGACTAAGCCTTGATTGAATCTAACTAATCAAGAAAACCCTAAAATCAGGCCCTAAATCTCACTTGAATCTTAAAAGCAATACCTAATGACCTCAAAGGACAAACAGGTGAAGTTGACCCACCTTGTGGGGGTCAACCAATCTTCAAATTAGGTCACCTTGCAGAAAAATATCTTAAAGTTCAAGTGAAATCCTAAGCACCCACTCTCTAAACTTAAAATTGGTAGACTTAAGAGGTCAACTACCATGCTGGTCTACCTGGATCAACAGTGACAAGGAAGGTCAGGTGGGGGAAATCCTGTAACTTGTGGGGATGCTCTACCATGTAGGGGTCTTTGCGGGACTCTCCCTTCCTAGCTATCTAGGTAATTCTCAAGTGGATGACTTTCTTATCTAGGGGTATCATCTGCCCTGAACATCTAGCTTCTACCATAATGAGCTGAGGTGAGCTAGGTCTGGTGCTCTTGGGGAGAATCAAGCTGGTTGAGGTAGCTAAGGTAGCTTAGCTCAACTGAGTTGAGCTAAGCTGAGTCCCCGGGAGCTGGACTTGAGCTTCCTGAGCTGGGATGAGTTCTTCTTTAGCTGGCTGGAGTTGAGTGGAGTTGGATGTAGCTGGATCTGAGCTAGGGTGAACTCCTGTCAACTCAGCTGAGCTAGCTAGAGCTCCCTGTGGACTAGTGGGAGCTGAGATGAGCTAGACTCAACTAAGTTGAGCTGGATCTGAGCTGACTTGAGCTAGGGTGAGCTAAGATGAACTCTCTTGAGCTGCCATTTAGCTGAGATTAGCTGAATGGAGCTGAGATGAGCTAACCCTAGTTCAAGTGAGCTACGTTCCAGCTGTGGTGAGCTGGATCAGGCTGAGTTCCAGCTAGTTTGGGCTTCTCCTTCACCATTTGCCTTCTTGAGTGCTAGGGTTTTAGGGATCTGTATATCTGTTCATCCCTAACACTCACAAAAACATATTAAAAAGACAATAAAAAATGCAATGCATGCCTAACCTATTTTATGCCTAAATGCAGCCCAAAAACCTGTTTGCGGAGTAAAATCCTAAGAGCTAGGTTTGTTTTAATGTATAAGAATGATGATAAACTGGCGTTTATCACACTCCCATGCTTTTCTTTTGCTAGTCTCTTAGCAAAACTTCTATTTTTTGGAAAATGGAATTTTTGGGAAATCTAATTTTTTTGACTTTTGAGGAGAAAAAGAGATTAAGGGACCTTGGTAGATTAAAACACAGGAGGTATGGGATTTGTTAAAGATAAGCATCAGGATTTGTTTTTGTATCCAACCATTAGACAAAACGGGATCAATATATCCTCCAGAAAATTCACAAATTAACCCCTTGTTAATTCTGATGACTTGAAATGTTTGTTTTTAGGATTTTTCTAGCTCATGAATCTGATTCGCAACTTGCAAAAATCCATTAAAACCTTGTGTCTGTGCCTATGAAAAGCCAACATTTATAAGGGCATGTTTATTTATTATTACTTTTTTTTTCTCTCCCCCATGCTTATTTTTAGCTTAGTCTTACAACAGATGTGTCGGGATCATCATTCCCATTACCATTCCTCGAGGGGGCTCTGGCATCGGTACTTCGGGATAGCACTGTCCATGACACCACCCAGGAGCTCACAACCCCAAAACATGATGTAGTGTAAAGAGGCGCTCCAAGCAAACTCAAGCTCTTGCTCCGACACTATAGGTAGAGCACCGTCCAAGACACTTGAGCTGCTAAAATGCGCTTTAATGCTCCGTCTAAAGATATGAAATATAGATATGGAGCAGCGCCGAGGCAGTAACATGTTGACATCGCGTCCTCAAAGGAGGTATTTTCCTCCTTCTCGACGGTGGGAACTCAAACCAATGATCTGCTTCAGACTTTTACTAAGTCCAAACAAGGGAGTTTTTCAAATTTTTAGTTGTTTTTAAGTGTTGTCTTGTGTGTGAAAATTGACACAAGAAGTTTCTCAGAACATGCAAGTTTTTGAATCAGAAACCAAGTCAAATACTTTCCGTATTGCAAAATAGGATCAAGTCACCTGAACTATCATGAGTTCAGGTGGAATTTTAGAGAAGGATAACTGATGTAGTCTAAAATAGACCCTAGAATTGTAATGATCAGATCCATGTCCTTATCCTTAGTTTGTTAAAGATTAAATCACATTGTACCAAAAGTGAAATTTTCGACCTTAGTCCCGATTTCAAAATTTTTCCTCAAAAAGTTTTTCATCATTTTTTTTTTGGGTATGCAAGCAGGAAATAAATTAAAGGAAATTGCATGTTTTTGGGTTATGAAAATCCTAAATCGATCGTCAAATTTAAAAATACCCCCCATGCTTAAGATATGCCATGTCCACATGCATTAGGAGGGAAAAGGGATCACCTTAGTGAAGAACGGTTGGGTTTAGGATGAACAAAACCTGGAAAAAGAAGAAAAGAGGAAAGCAAGAAAAAATGATGGGTTACCACCCATCCAGTGCTATCTTTTACGCCATTCAGCCAGGTGTGAAGGTATGTACGGAAGACGTAAAATCTGAGGGTTCGTCCCTACCAGGAGGGGTGATGTAATAAAATTGCGGAATTGAATATATAAAGCAATATCACAAAAATAAGCAATCACACAATGTACACAAGTAATTTTTAGGTGGAAACCCAAACCGGGTGAAAACCACCACCTAACCCTCTCGAGTTAGGATTTTCCGATCAACCAAGTTGATCAAATCCACTAACCGAATCACTTTGAACGAGGGTGATTCAACCTCAATACAACCACGCTACAAGTACGAGGGTAGCGTTCCTCAACCCCTTCTCTCCACGAGAAGGATTTTGTCCCACGAAGGAGACGGGAATTCGCAAAGCGAATACCCAACCAAAATACAAAGATAAAATGAAACAACAGTCCTATAGAGCCAACAAAATTAAACCTAGCTTCTATAGGAAATAGGAAACTCCCCTTTGCAAGGAGTGCGTCGACGATGACGCGGTGCGTGTGCCACGCGATGGCGCTACGTTGCTCTCGTTATCTACGGCGGGAGAGCGGGCGCACAAACTGAATTTAGCTCTCAAGATGATGGAGCTTGAGCTTGGAGAGCAAGATCTTTTCTGGACACAAAAGAGTGTGAGAGTGTATATCTTGTGTCTTGTTTTTCTAAGTGTGTCTCTTATGTTTCTCTTCTTGTGTTTTTGTGTTACAAAGGTTCCCCTCTATTTATAGAGGCCTTAGGAAGGCTTTGGAAGGCTTGGAAAAGCTTCCATAGCCGTTGGGTGCAAAGCCCAAGAGAATCAGGCCGAAATCAGGACAATGATTACATTTGACAGGGTTATCAGACGTCTAACTCTGGCATCAGACGTCTGGAAGGCCACTTTAAGACGTCTGATTTCAAGGTCAGACGTCTTATTCTATGCGGGTTTCTCCCTGACTTGAATCAGATCTAAACAGGGTTTTTGTGCAAGTCCATCAGACGACATACAGGACGTCTAGTACTATGTCTGGACGTCTGGAAACCTACTTTTACTGTGGGAATTGATTTCCAAACGTTGCAACGGCTAGAAAATCTCTGAGAAGAGATTTTGGGTCAGCCGAGGCAAAACAGTCATTTATCAGACGTCTGGAAAGTCCTATGGACGTCTGATAAGGCTCTAACGGTCCTAAACTGCCGTGCTTGCTAAGTTAGCCAACGGTCCACTATCTGGACGTCTGGCAAGTCCATCAGACGTCCTCTAAGACGTCTGGACTAAGGTATGGACGTCTGATTTCATCAGACAGAAAACTAAGTCCAGCCTAAAAGGTTATCAGACGTCTGAAACAACAGTCAGACGTCTTAAAATACTTTATCAGACGTCTGATTTGGGAATTAGACTTCTGAAAGTGCTATTTGAACCCTATATAGGTTTTCTAAGTATTCTACAGAAAGCCTAAGTATCCTAGGGTTGTGCCGGTGTTCCTAGGACTACTGTTAGGGTTATTTGAGGCTCTTTAACATGAAATATCTAAGGAAATAAAGAGCAACAAAAGAAACAAAAAATACAACAAGTACAAAAGAAGGAAATCTATCCTATTCTTCATTTCCTTCCATCTTCAATCTTTTGCTCCACGCGAACCTCCTCTGTTTTCCGTCAAGCTCTTCCAATCCGTCCTGGATGCGAGCTCGAACTCCGTCTAAACACGTCCTCATTTGCAATTGACCTGAAATCTAGGACTCAAATTGCAAATGTTAAATAACACGTGTTTTGTTATCATCAAAACAAATGATCGTGGTGCTCTAGCACCAACAGTCTCCCCCTTTTTGATGATGACAAAACCGTAAATAATAATGCATAAAAATCCTCCCCCTTTTTGACATTATCAAAAAGGTTTAATTGATTTTATATTTCCTATAACTCCCCCTTAAAACATGCTCTTCTATGAGTTTCTTTTGACAGAGGTAATGTCCTCCCCCTTTTTGTAACAATGAGATAGCTATTATTTTTCTCCTCCTTTCTAAAGGAAATTTAGCTACCTTATATCTTCCCCTTAAAAATTGACAATTAGCTCATCCTTTTTTTAACTCCCCCTATCTAAATGCTTATGATAAAAAGATAGGGTAAAGGGTTTTACCTCACCTACCATGGCCAATAAAATGGCCCGAATGGTGGTGGTGGATGCCACATCGGATGGGGCTCCCATCCGTAGCTTGGAGGCCCGGGCATTGGCGTCGGTCTCCAATCCGGTGGTCGACGTGCGGCGGGTCCGTCGTTTGTTCGCCGTCTCGTAGGTCTTCTTGTTCTCCTCCTTGGTCTACTCCTTGGTTCTCCCAACTTGAGTTGACCAGACTTGAGCTTGTAGGTCCAGTCCTTTATGTTGTAATTATCCCTGAACCCTACAAAACAAGATTCTAATTCCTTTTTCAGTATCCAAGTGGGCTTGGATCCGGATTTGTTAGCGGGTCTCCTTGATGGAGATCCTTTCTCAATCTTAGGGCTATAAAAATTATCAACTTTGTTGATTAATTTGTTAGAATTTTCCCTAAGACATGCAATTTCTTTTTCTATAGTTTGCATCTTAGTCTTTAAATCATAGATTTCTAACTTTAGACTATCATTTTCCTCAATCAATTTATTATTTTCATTAATGAGGTTATGATTTTCTAATAATAGGTTATCATTTTTAGGACTAGCTTCTATGTCCTTAAGTTGTTTTTCTAACCTATCATTTTCATTTTTAAGAAAACTAAGGTTCTTCTTCATGCTTTTGTTTTCTATTTTTAGTGATTTACTAATCTCAAAAAGTTCATTAAAAGCTTCTTGAAGATCGAGATTTACCTCGTCGTCGGAGTCGCTTCCGCTTTCACTGTCGCAGTTGCTTCCTCTGGCCATGAAACCAAAGCAAGCGGTTTCCTCCTTCTCGTGATCCTCTTCCGAGCTTGTCTCTTCATGAGTGCCTTCCAACCTCCTCATATCTCGTGGGCGGTGGTGCACTCTTGGATTTTCTCGAACTCCTTCAGACTCAACGCGCAATACAAGGCATTCATTGCCTTTGCGTTGAGGTTGAGATTCTGAACCTGATCTTCTGAGTAACCTTTTGCGGGTTTCTTGGGAATCAAAAATGCGGATTCGCATTTTTCCCACACCCGGAAGTCGTAGGCCTGCAACCACATAGTCATACGATTTTTCCAATAAATGAAATCTATACCTGCAAAGTATGGTGGTCGCGAGGTATCGTGTCCTTCAGTGCACACGAATGCTTTTCCCTCCATGTCTAGATCCTCGCCGGTTTGTAACGCCGATAACGCGAGACCTGCTCTGATACCAATTGAGGGTTCGTCCCTACCAGGAGGGGTGACATAATAAAATTGCGGAATTGAATATATAAAGCAATATCACAAAAATAAGCAATCACACAATGTAGACAAGTAATTTTTAGGTGGAAACCCAAACCGGGTGAAAACCACCACCTAACCCTCTCGAGTTAGGATTTTCCGATCAACCAAGTTGATCAAATCCACTAACCGAATCACTTTGAACGAGGGTGATTCAACCTCAATACAACCACTCTACAAGTACGAGGGTAGCGTTCCTCAACCCCTTCTCTCCACGAGAAGGATTTTGTCCCACGAAGGAGACGGGAATTCGCAAAGCGAATACCCAACCAAAATACAAAGATAAAATGAAACAACAGTCCTATAGAGCCAACAAAATTAAACCTAGCTTCTATAGGAAATAGGAAACTCCCCTTTGCAAGGAGTGCGTCGACGATGACGCGGTGCGTGTGCCACGCGATGGCGCTACGTTGCTCTCGTTATCTACGGCGGGAGAGCGGGCGCGCAAACTGAATTTAGCTCTCAAGATGATGGAGCTTGAGCTTGGAGAGCAAGATCTTTTCTGGACACAAAAGAGTGTGAGAGTGTATATCTTGTGTCTTGTTTTTCTAAGTGTGTCTCTTATGTTTCTCTTCTTGTGTTTTTGTGTTACAAAGGTTCCCCTCTATTTATAGAGGCCTTAGGAAGGCTTTGGAAGGCTTGGAAAAGCTTCCATAGCCGTTGGGTGCAAAGCCCAAGAGAATCAGGCCGTAATCAGGACAATGATTACATTTGACATGGTTATCAGACGTCTAACTCTGGCATCAGACGTCTGGAAGACCACTTTAAGACGTCTGATTTAAAGGTCAGACGTCTGATTCTATGCGTGTTTCTCCCTGACTTGAATCAGATCTAAACAGGGTTTTTGTGCAAGTCCATCAGACGACATACAGGACGTCTGGTACTATGTCTGGACGTCTGGAAACCTACTTTTACTGTGGGAATTGATTTCCAAACGTTGCAACGGCTAGAAAATCTCTGAGAAGAGATTTTGGGTCAGCCGAGGCAAAACAGTCATTTATCAGACGTCTGGAAAGTCCTATGGACGTCTGATAAGGCCCTAACGGTCATAAACTGCCGTGCTTGCTAAGTTAGCCAACGGTCCACTATCTGGACGTCTGGCAAGTCCATCAGACGTCCTCTAAGACGTCTGGACTAAGGTATGGACGTCTGATTTCATCAGACAGAAAATTAAGTCCGGCCTAAAAGGTTATCAGACATCTGAAACAACAGTCAGACGTCTTAAAATACTTTATCAGACGTCTGATTTGGGAATTAGACGTCTGGAAGTGCTGTTTGAACCCTATATTGGTTTTCTAAGTATTCTACAGAAAACCTAAGTATCCTAGGGTTGTGCCGGTGTTCCTAGGACTATTGTTAGGGTTATTTGAGGCTCTTTAACATGAAATATCTAAGGAAATAAAGAGCAACAAAAGAAACAAAAAATACAACAAGTACAAAAGAAGGAAATCTATCCTATTCTTCATTTCCTTCCATCTTCAATCTTTTGCTCCACGCGAACCTCCTCTGTTTTCCGTCAAGCTCTTCCAATCCGTCCTGGATGCGAGCTCGAACTCCGTCTAAACACGTCCTCATTTGCAATTGACCTGAAATCTAGGACTCAAATTACAAATGTTAAATAACACGTGTTTTGTTATCATCAAAACAAATGATCGTGGTGCTCTAGTACCAACAAAATCATGTAAATAATTGGACACCTGGATGCCCGCAAAAGAGGTGTCTTCTTCTAGATCCCTAGAAAATTGATTAAAAGCAATATTGGGATCAAAGTTGGATGGAAAATGGTAAGTGTAGCCCGAGTCTGGCCATGGTTTTAAATCAGGTTGGATGCCAAACTCGGGCGGGGTTGGTGGCAGGTCCGTACGAAAGGAGTTGGGGAAGGAATGATGAGGATTGGGTGAAGTTAGTGTGGAAAAATTAGGTGCGTGAATAGTGGGTGGGTTAGGGTGCTTAGGGGGGGTATCAGGAATAAATTTGTGGTCAAGGCAAGTTTTCGGATCATAGATTTCGCCGACCACTTATTCTGAATCAGAGTCCTCAAAAAAATTATGGTCGGTAAGGGTATCTATTAACATTGTCTCCTCCACCATATTGGAAATTTTAGTATTTGAGTCCTCAAAGAAGTTATCATCATGGAATCTCCTGGAGGATTTAAAAATATCTAAAGTGATAGTTTGGCCTACACAGTTGATATCCATTTTGCCTGTGTGGCAATTGATATTTGCCTTTGCAGTGGACAAAAAAGGGCATCCAAGGATTATTGGGGAGTCCAGTAATGATTCAGGTGCCTCAATGTCAAGAACCAGAAAGTCTGCAGGGAAGACACAGTTCTAGACCTTGACTAAAACATCCTCAACAATCCCACGAGGTTTGATTGTAGATCGGTCGGCTAATTGTAAGGTAACCTCGACGAGTTTTAATTCATCGATCTGAAATTCTTCGAATAAACTCGTGGGAATAATAGTAACTGAGGCACCAAGATCAAGGAGGGTGCGATTAAATGTAGTGTCATCGATAATTACAGAAATTAAAGGCACCCCCAGATCTTTCATCTTAGGAGGCAACTTACTCTGTATGACAGAGCTTACTATCTTCGAAAGATGCACCTGTCCTAGATTTTTGGCTTGCCTTTTAGAAGTACAAATCTCCTTCAAAAATTTAGAATAGGCAGGTATATATTTGATGACATCTAGGAGAGGAATATTGATATGAACTTGCCCAAATAGATCCATGAGTTCTTCTGTAGTGGGCTCAGATTTATTTTTTTTTGGTGGTGGTGGGGTAGAGAGCTTGTGGGAAAGGGACAGGAATCTTGTCTTGAGATTTTTGTATTTCTTTTTCTTCCTGATGGGGAGATGGGGAGTCAATTTGCACAGGTATTTCACCAGGTTTGTGTGAAGGCCCAGGGTCAGTGGTGGTTTTCCAACTCCTCAAAGTAACTGCATGTGCAGTCGGATTATTATTTGGAGGAGGTGGGGGGGCCTGTGATTGCAGAAACCTGGGCGGCTGCTGAGGTGGTTGATTAGGAGGAGGCTGATTTGGATAATGTGGAGTTTTGCCTATATAATGGTTCCCTTGGTTATTAGGGTTGGGCATGGGTTGGGACAGAAGATGTCCTGCAGGTCTTTGCGTGGGAGTAACCCCAATCTGATTGTTCAGATTTGTGATGTTGAGGGTTACTTTCGTCATTTTTGTTTGCATATCTTGCAGGGTTCGTAGCATCTGGGCATTGATGTCTTGTTGGGATGGCCCAGGATGGAAGTTTGGATTCGACCCATACCCATTAAAATGATATGGTTGGGAGGAAACTTGATTATTCCAAGAGTAGTTCGGGTAATTTTTCCAATTGGAAGAATTTTTAAAGGGCTCCTAGATGGTAGAAATATTTTGAGTGGTGTTAAGATCTGGGTAGTTGTAATTCCCCAGTGAATCATCGGCAACCTCAGAATAATCAGCAGGAGTAGTGTTGAGATTGTGCAAATCTTCTCTTCGTGGAAAGTTAGGTTGGGTTAGATGTGGGTGTGGAGCTTGAGTTGATGTGGCCAGTCTTTCCTCAATTTTCTTTTGATTAATATGCATCTGGTCGAGTTTTTGAGCGATCAATTGAAGATCGTCTTGGGTGACAGGGATATATTGAGTGCCTATTTCATGAACACCGAATTGCGGGTTTTGGGTTCTGCAAAATGTGTTCATGGAAGCTTGATTAAATGAGTTTTCACTCATTTCTTCAAATAGGTCGTAGGCACTTTCAGCATCTTTATTTAAGAAGTTGCTGCCACACGAGGCATCGACAAAATGTCGGATTTGATCTTCTAATCCATGATAGAAGATTTGCATGAGCTGCCATAAAGGAATCTCGTGGTGCGGGCAACTTCCTAAAAGATCTTGAAATCTTTCCCAAGAATCATGGAAAGTTTCACCAGATTTTTGGTGAAAGGTCGTAATAGATCTTCGCAAAGAATTAGTACGACCTATGGGAAAGAATTTCTTGAGGAAGGTGCTCTTGAGTTGAGGCCAAGTTGTGATGGGTCGGCCAATGGTCCTGAACCAATAAGCGGCCTTATCTTTAAGAGATAATGGAAAAAGACGCATCAGCTATACGTCTTCTTGCACATTTCGGGAATGGGTTGTCTGTGCAAGAAGAGTTAGCTCTTCAAGGTTGCAGAAAGGGTCTTCCCTAGGAAGGCCATGAAAGTGTTTAATTAGGTTTAGGACAGCAGGCTTGATCTCAAAGTCCCCCTCCGGTATGACCACCCCTGGTCGTTCCTCATAATAAGACGGATCATAGAAATCTTTTAGAGCAACAACAAGCTGTTGACGGGGTGGTGGGTTTGGCCTTGGATTGGCTAGGTTTTGGATGTTCCTAGTCATTGTTTGTTGATTGGAATTTAATTTATTAATCTGATCGGCCATCAATTTTAAAAGATCAGGTAGGGGGTCTTGATGTTGTGTGTGGGGAAACTCAAGATTAGGGATCTCCAAGTGTGGGAAGTTAATGGTGGGTGGGTTTTGGGTGGAAGGGTTAGAATTACGCTTAGTGGTGGGGTTAGAGGTGGAAGTGGAAGGGTCAGTGGACCTATTTTGTTGTGTTTCCATTTTTTCAGGAGAAGAGGACAGAAAAAGTGGTCTTTTTGCGTAGGGGGCGAAATCAAATGGTCCTTCCAAGTGCGGATTTTGAGACCATCGCCCGTGCATAAAATGGAAGAACGGGAGGGGAGGAGAAGAGAAAGAGATGAGAGAAAGTGTGCAATTCAAACAAACAAAACTAGACCTAACTTAAATGTGACTCCCTAATAATAACCTAAGACTTGGTCTATATAGGAAATAAGTAGTCAATAGTGAATACCCGTTCTATCAACAAATCTAGCCAAGTTGCTTAAGGGGAGGTTTGGGCCCAAATGTTTCCTAAGGAAAACCCCAGGTGCTTGTACAAACCCGTGCCTGGTCGTTTGACACGGCCCCTCAGCCTGAACACCAGATATAGATGACAGAATTGGTACTAACTAAAGAAAACTTAAGACCTAAATAGCAAGCCTAAGTTGATAAAGCCTTAGGGGTCAAGTTGCTACAAATTTTAATTAGGTTTAGGATGCTATAGTGCACACGGAATGTGGAGGACGTTTATTGGGTTGTTGCCCTGTTATTTTGATTTTTTTGTGTGTGTGCAGGAATTGAAGAGTGGCTCCAATGAAAATCAAGTTGTCACAAAAATTTTTTTTTGTATTTTTGTCTTTTAGGATTTGATTTAATTAAATGTGTTTTAGGGTTTTTCTCTTTAAATTTTCAAACAAGTTTGAAACTTCACAATCAAAGGAAAGACAGGTTTTATTGGTGATGGTTAATTTCCTTTAATGTGAGTCTCTAAAAAGAAAAAAAGAAACCCTAAGCGAATTATCCCTAAGACAGAAAATTACTACCAATGAATTAATTTTAGGCTTTCTGAATTAAGTAGTGGTCCAAACAAGTCAAACAACACCACTACCTTGAATAAAATCAAACAAGGATTCCAAAAAAGATTTTTGCAAGATTTTAGGAATTTGTTTGATAATTATTTTGAATTTTTAATTGTACTAGTGTTAAAGTCTAGAAATGATACCTGTGGGTATTTTGGACTTTTCAGTATTACCACTGACATCAACAAATTTTTGTGAGTTTATATGATGTGTAAAATTTCACAAGGATTCCAACAAGCTAAATTTCACTAAAATTGGATAAGTATAAAAATTCTAAACATTCACGGACAATAGCAAAACAGGAAGATTAGAGGGTGTGACCCCTCTGCAGTCCACAAATTTTTAAAAATTAAATACAAATCCAATTGATCTGAAATTAGGAATAGATGTTCCTAACTTAAATGGGAATCACTATATGAAATTTTATGATTTTAGGAGGCCTGTGGTGTTAAGAATCTATTTTTCAAGTTCGGATAGAAATCTGGACCCGAAAAATAGAACACCAATACTTGCAATGGAGTGCTGCTAAAGAAGCATTCAAGCAAACAATGGATTTTATATGGGCACCACTCCACTTAATTAAATTGCTTGGGATCCTGAAAGCCAAGTTTAATATGTTTTTGGTAGTTTTAATTAATTACGTGACCAGAAAGAAGAACCAACCTGAATTTCGCAGGAAGAAAAGAAACTTTGAGCTCTCGCTTCCAGATTCCCACCTTCCCGCTGTAATTCCTGCACACACAAAAGAAAGAAAGAGAAGGGGATGAGATCCACTTCAAGCAAGAGAAAATTAATTAATGCAAAGCCGTGCCTCCCCGGCAACGGCGCCAAAAAGCGATAGCTATTTTACGCGGTTTGCTAAATACGTCATTGTAACGCACAAAATCGATCAACTCTTAAATTTATATTCCTAGATAGGGAAGTATCTAGGGTCGTCCAAGGAGGACAAATGTTTGGAAAAGTGATTCTCTTTCTTGGAATACAAATCTCAACTTTCTTTTTGTTATTTTTCAATATATCTTTTTTTTGTTTTAAATTAAGACAACATGCGAAATGGTGGCGGGAAGGTGATTTACACTTCAATTTAAAATACTACTTCTAAGTGGCAAGTAGAGCCTCTCCCTAAGCTCACTCTAGGCAAGTGGAGGCCTAGAATAATTAGGGAGAGGGAGTGAAGAATGCTAAAACAAAGCAAGTAGAAATGCAAAATAGAAAATTGCAAAGAAGGCAACTATATTGTTGAAAAGTGTTTTACAAAAAAAAAAAAAAAACCTAGTAGAGGAATGCTTCTACTACTAGAAAAATTAAAATATAGAAAAGCAAACACAAATCCTCTAGATGGATGGTGAAGAAGAGGGCTTCTTGCTCCAAGGTTGGTGGCTCCCAATCTTGAAAAGAATCCTTCAACTCCTTCCTTGCTGTGCTCTGCCAAGGTGATGTCCTCCAAGGCAAGCCCTAAGGGGGCATGCCGTAAGCTTCTCTCCAAGTTCCTTCTCCCTTTCCTGGCCATCTTCCTTGAAGTGGAAGAGTCCTCCTCCTTGGCGTGGCCCAAGTTGAAGAGAGTGGGGAGAAGAAGGCACCAAAAGGGCTGGTGATGTGCCCCTCTAATCTCCTTCTCTACTCCTTCTTCTTGGTCATAGGTATAGGTGGTATAGGTAGCAAAATACACTAATGGAGGATGCCCCAAAATGGTGGTAGGTTTTCATAGAATAGGAAGGGGGCTAAGGTGACCCTTGGAATGGAGGGCTAAGATGAAGAGATGGAGGTGGTTAAAGATCCTATGGCCAAGGTGAGTTGGCGCCACCTTAATGGACACCTAAGGGGTGGTTATGGTGGTTGACACCCCTTGATGTTGGCGCCAAAAAGGATTCTATTAGGTGGTCTAAGTTGGTGCCAAGAAGGGTTCTAGAAGGAGGGGTAGGTGGATGGCTAGGATGGATTATGTGGGTAGGTGTAGGGTGGATTAAGGGCTGAAAGTTGGCGCCAATATAGAGGTGGTTACGGGTGGTTTTTGGCACCAACTTATGGTGTCTTTTGGTGGTGATAATGGGGTGAAGGGATGGCTAGGAGGTGGTGCCAGCTTGAGTAGGTTAGCTAGCTTAGGTAGGCTTAAGTTGGTGGAGCTAGCTAGGGTTGAATTTGAAGGTGGTGGATGGCCAAGGAGCTGGTTGCTAGCTAAGCTAAGCTAAGCTAAGATAAGCTAAGCTAGCTTAGCTAAAGGTGGAGTAGAGGAGAAGGTGTTGGAGCTAGGGTTTGGAGGGAGGAGCTGAGGAGGAGAAGTCTGGAGCTGGAGCTGGAGCTGGCTGCTGCTGAAGATGCTAGCATGGGGCTACTCTAGCTGGCTTAGCTTGCTAGCTCTTTGCTAGTTGCTAAGCCAAGCTACAGTAAGCTAGCTTCTACCATAATGAGCTGCGGTGAGCTATGTCTGGTGCTCCTGGGGAGAATCAAGCTCGTTGAGGCAGCTAAGGTAGCTTAGCTCAACTGAGTTGAGCTAAGCTGAGTCCCCAGGAGCTGGACTTGAGCTTCCTGAGCTGGGATGAGTTCTTCTTCAGCTGGCTGGAGTTGAGTGGAGTTGGATGTAGCTGGATCTGAGCTGGGGTGAACTCCTGTCAACTCAACTGAGCTAGCTAGAGCTCCCTGTGGACTAGTGGGAGCTGAAATGAGCTTGACTCAGCTAAGTTGAGCTGGATCTGAGATGACTTAAGCTAAGGTGAGCTAAGATGAACTCTCTTGAGCTGCCATTCAGCTGAGATTAGCTGAATGGAGCTGAGATGAGCTAACCCTAGTTCAAGTGAGCTAGGTTCCAGCTGTGGTGAGCTGGATCAGGCTGAGTTCCAGCTAGTCTGGGCTTCTCCTTCACCATTTGCCTTCTTGAGTGCTAGGATTTTAGGGATCTGTATATCTATTCATCCATAACACTCACAAAAACATATTAAAAAGACAATAAAAAATGCAATGCATGCCTAACCTATTTTATGCCTAAATGCAGCCCAAAAACCCGTTTGCGGAGTAAAATCCTAAGAGCTAGGTTTGTTTTAATGTATAAGAATGATGATAAACTGGCATTTATTAATCTCCTTCATCCATACTCATGGAACAACTGGCAAAAGAGGAAATCAATCTCCAGAATCAGCTTCAGTGCAGCAACAATCTATTCCACGCCTTTATGAACCCACCATAGTGTCCTATGATGCAAGATCATTACAATCTCGCTGCAGTGGCAATCGAACCTCGAGTCCAAATCCCAGGTAGAGGTCCTAATAATGAACTCAAGCCCAACATGATTCATGCTATTCCTAAATTCCATGAGCTTAATTCTGAAGATCCCTTCCAGTATATCAAGCAACTCAAGCATCTGGCCCAGACCTTCTAGCCAGAAGCTCAGAATCAGGATATCTTGCTCATGAAAATGTTCTCCTTCTCCCTCATGGACAAGGTTGCTCACTGGTACCAAGCTCTGACTCGTCCAATCAACACATGGGTTGAACTACAATCTGAATTCCTGAAGAAGTTCTTCCCTATTGGGCAAAGAAATGCTCTGAGGCATTAGATCACACATTTCACGTAGTAAGCAAGAGAACCACTTCATGAGGCATGGGATCTCTTTTTGGATCTCATGCGAAAGTGCCCCCACCACGGAGTTCCTAAATGGGAACAAGTCTAGTCTTTTTACCAGGGACTCCGTGAGGATATTCGATTGTTCGTCAATGCAACTTGTGGAGGAAACATCATGGGTCATCATGAAGACATCGTGTGAGAGATTGTCGAGAACATGTGTGAGAACTCCATCAATAATGAATCCATGGGCATGATTAACCAGACAACTTCCCATGCATTGACAAATCTGCAGGGAGCACATGAGACGCAGGGCTTGTCCTATTCCGTCGACTTGGAGTTAATGGCTAGTCATCTGGACAAGGTCTCTATCATTGAGAAGAAGGTGGATGAGCTGACTCGACATCTGCAGCAAACCACCTCTGCGCGAAACCCGTTCGCACAACCACCCTCTGGGAGGAAGGCTGTGCACAACATCTATCACTGACCTTCTAAGGGGATGGATCCATACACACCCTCATTTGATCTAGGGTTCGGAGGAAACTCCAGATCTACCTACTCTAGTTGGGGGAACTCTGAACCCTCATTTTCTAATTTCTCTGAGGTTCCTCAGACCTGCGAGGACCTCAACGCCATCCAAAATGCTCTTTTCTAAAACACCTACAACCCTGGATGGCATAATCATCCTAATTTCACGTGGTTAGGGAACAATCAAAATTAGAGACCACAATATCAACCCTGACCACAAGATTCTAGTCCATATTAGCGCCTTAGCCTCGACCCAACCCAACTTATGAATTTGGGCCAACTCGGGAAGACCAAATGACTCTTATCCTTCAGACCCTGCATGACATTTAAAAGACGAATGCGGCTATGCGAAAATAACATAAAGATAAGATCACAGAGGTTCACAATCAACTCACCCAGATGGCAAATCCTCACCAACCTGGTGCACTCCCTTTGCAACCTCTGCCCAATCCAAATAACATGTCGAACTAGAGGCACATTATGAATGCAAATCAGGGCCAGGCTCACTATGTCTATCAGGCCCCTTTCTACTCCATCACTCAAAGGGATGGAGGCTTCGACATCGTACACCAGTTATCACCAGCAACCACCTCTTTTGCCTACCCTAACCAAAAATCAGGCATGACTGAACTCTATTACAACCCGTAGTGGCAAAACAACTCAGGAACCACCTTACCCAAGTCACTCTCAGCATGGCAGTTCAAACCCAAACCCTAGGTTGGTCATTCAGGATACTCCTATCCCAGATCAAGAACATGGACCAATTCTAGAAGAACCTACAGAGGTTCCATTTCCCGAGGTCTTGACCAAGGGAAAGAGGAAACCCAAACCCATGGCTCTCGAGGATGAACTGGTCATGCTCTTTGTGCAAGTCTAAATAAACATCCCATTGATGGATGGTATTCTAGAAGAACCTGCAGAGGTTCCATTTCCCGAGGCCTTGACCAAGGGAAAGAGAAAACCCAAACCCATGGCTCTCGAGGATGAACTGGTCAAGCTCTTTGTGCAGGTCCAAATAAACATCCCATTGATGGATGTTATTCGCCATGTACCGGCTTACGCAAGATTCCTGAAAGATGTACGTACACCAAAGAGTAAGCCACGAGCCAAAGGCAGGAGCCCGATCGTATTGTCGTAGTATACCAGCTCCGTCATTTTGAGTAAACCCCCGCCTAAGGCAAAAGATCCCGGTATCCCTCTGATCTCTTGTACAATTGGTGATATTCAATTTGATCATGCATTATTGGATCTAGGAGCCTCCATAAACCTAATACCTACATCCCTACTTGACCGCCTTGAAGAATCTGTGCTAAAATCGACAGAGGTGACGTTGCAGTTGGCTGATCAATCTATTAAGTCACCAAAAGGAATTCTCGGGGATGTCATAGTTAGGGTATGTGATTTCTACTTCCTTGTGGACTTTATAGTTTTAGACATGGACGTTCCTGAGAACTTGAAGAACACACTGATCATTTTGGAGAGCCTTTTCTGGCCACAACTAGGGCCAACATCAATTGTGAGGATGGCCAAATTGAGTTAAAATTTGGCAGTAGAACACTAAAGATCGATATCTTCATGGCCCAATGAGGTATTAATTTTGGGGTCATCGAGCAAATTTGCAACATCAAGTCCGTGGTTGACGACCCATGTCTCAAGGAAGCCTACATATCTCTGATTATCAACCACAAGAGGATCAAAACCAACACTTAGAGGAGCCTAAATTAGCCCTAGAGATACCTTCAGCTCCTATCATTACTCCTGAACCTCACCCTGAACCACTTGCTGCTGCTGATAACCCTGTTATGGAACTAAAGCCTCTTCCTGATCATCCGAAATATGTCTTCTTAGGTTCCAATTAGACCTTTCCTATGATTATCAATTCCCATCTCACCTCTGATCAGGAGACATGTCCAATTTCTGTTCTCCAACAGCATCAGAGAGCCATTGGATGGACTCTTGATGACCTGACTGGCATCTGCCCCTATTATTGCATGCATCACATCTACATCGAAGAGGGCTTACGACAATCCCATGAAATGTAGAGACGCCTGAATCCTAATCTACAAGTGATCATGAAAATGGAGATCATCAAGTGGTTAGATGCAGGTATCATCTACTGGGTCTCTAACAGTTGTTGGGTGAGGCCAATCTAGGTTGTGCCCAAAAAGGCAGGACTCACCGTCATTATGACTAAAACTGGGGAGGCTATACCGGCCCATATAGCTAACTCGTGGAGAGTCTGTATTGATTACCGAAGACTAAATGCCTCCACGAAGAAGGATCATTTCCGACTACTGTTCATTGATCAGATACTTGAGAAACTAGTGGGAAATCGATTCTTTTGCTTTTTGGATGGGTACTCTGATTACAACTAGGTAGCAATCCATCCTAAGGACCACCACCTTCACTTGCTCCTATAGGACATACACATTCCGTAGGATGCCTTTCGATCTCTGCAATGCAGCTGCTACCTTTCAGCAGTGCATGCTTGCCATATTCTTAGATATGGTAGGTGAATACCTTAAATTCTTCATGGATGACTTCTTGGTATTTGGAGAATCTTTTGATGATTGCCTTTTGCACTTGGCCCAAATCTTCAGGCATTGTATCGACATGAATCTCGTTCTTTCCTAGGAAGAGAGCCACTTAATGGTACCTGAGGGAATTGTCCTGGGTCACCTTGTCTCTGAAAAAGGCATCCAGGTTGATCGAGCTAAGTTTAATTTGATTTCCAAGCTACCCATGCCTAGCTCGATCAAGGACATCCATTCTTTTCTAGGGCACGTTGGTTTTCATCGCCATTTCATTCCTGATTTCTCAAAAATCGCATGCCCCCTGACTAATCTTCTCTTAAAGGATATCCCTTTTGAGATCACCAATGAGTCCACTCACGCATTTGAGAGCCTTCATGATCGGGTTACTTAAGCACCAATGCTACAATCCCCTGACTGGTCTCTACCATTTGAGATCATGTGTGATGCGTCTAACTATGTAGTGGGTGCAGTGCTTAGGCAAAAAGTCGACGGAAAACCTGTGGTCATCTACCACGCCAGCAAGACATTGGACGAGGCTCATCGTAAATATACAGTTACTGAGAAATAGCTGCTAGCTGGAGTATTTGTCCTGGAAAAATTCAGATCTTATCTTCTGGGTTCCTGTGTGGTCATTTACTTGGATCACACTGCTATGAGGCACAGACTCACGAAGAAGGACACGAAACCTCAACTAATCTGTTGGATCTTACTGTTGTAAGAATTTGATCTCGAGATGCTCGACAAGGCAGGAAAATAGAATGTGGTAGCTGACCATTTGTTCCATCTTCCTTCTTCAGTCATCAACTTGTCTAGTCTGATCACCGAGCATTTTCTAGACAAGCACTTACTATCCATTCACGATCTCCCATGGCTTGCTAATATTGTAAACTACTTGGTTACTGGGAAAGTCCCGCCAGATTGGGCAACTTCTAGGTGGGACAAGCTAATTTTCGAGGCCAAGTACTATATTTGGGAGGAATCATATCTTTTCCACATTGGCAATGATTAAGTGATCTGGAGATGCATTCCAGATGACAAGGTCAATGACGTGATCTCATTTTGACACGACCAGGCCTGCGGTGGCCATTTCTTTGGGTGTAAAACCGCAGCGAAAATTCTCCATTGTGGGTTCTTTTGGCCCACGATGTTCAAAGACACACAAACGTATTGTAGGGCATGCGCTCATTGTCGAATCCTCGGTAACATTAGCCCACGGGATATGATGCCCATGAACCCGATTATTGTGTGTGAAATCTTTGACATATGGGGAATCAATTTCATGGGACCCTTTTTCAAATCCAACGGCTTCAAATACATTCTACTCGCTGTTGATTATGTCTCCAAATGGATAGAAGCCATCCCCACGAGAACTAGTGATCATAAAGTTGTCCTTCGATTTATCTAGGAGAACATCTTTACTAGATTTGGGGTTCCTAAGGCCAGCATCAGCAATGGCAGGTCTCATTTCAACAATGTGTAATTCCTTTCCCTGATGAAAAGGTATAGGGTATCACATCGTATCTGGACTCCTTACCACCCCCAGACTAATGGACTGGCAGAACTGTCAAACAGAGAAATCAAGAAGATCCTTTAGGTTACTATTTGGCCTAATAGAAGATCCTTTAGGTTACTATTTGGCCTAATAGGAAGGACTAGTCTACTCACCTTCCAGAAGCTTTGTCGACCTATATGATCACCCAAAAAACCCAATTAGGCATGTCTCCCTTCATATTAGTGTATGGTAAGGCATGTCACCTTCCCGTAGAGATGGAGCATAAATCCTATTGGGCAGTGCGGAAGTTCAATCTGATCTGATGAAGGCTAGAATACATCGTCGGTTGTAATTGAGCGAGATCGAGGAACTATGCAATGATGCGTATGAGAACTTGCGTATCTACAAAGAGTAGGTCAAGGCCTTCCATGATAGGCACATTGTGAGATCTTACTCTTTGATGCCAAGATCAAACTCTTCTTAGGAAAACTTAGATCTAAGTGGATTGGACCATTCTTGGTGTGACAAATCTTTGGAAATGGAGCGGTCGAAATCAGTCAACCCAGCCTTGATTCTGAACCTTTTATTATGAATGGCCAGTGACTCAAGCCGTTCATTGAACACACTGATACGAACTAGGCTGAGACAACCTTTGATCTCCATTCTCCCTGAGTTTATTACGCCCGACTAATGGTGTTAAACTCAGCACTTAATGGGGGGCAACTTGTCATCATTTAAAAAAACCTGAAACCCTTTTAACACATGCCTTTGTTGAACTCATATTGCACTTTAGGGTTCGTCCATTAGAACAGCCGACTCCACCTCTGGTACTCGTACTAGAGCTTGAAATCGTCCATAACAGTCATCTCGACCTGTCCAACCACCCTTTGGACCTATTCTAATGTACGATCTAAGCTGAACTCGAACCCACCTAATTTACAATGAGGACATTGCAAATCATAGGCATGGGGGGTATTAAAGTGCAAAATGCTACGAAAATCAACTCTTACAAAAGGATTTCACACACATAATAAAAAGGAGGATTAAGGAAAGAGAAGGTCCATTTAAGAGAAAATGAAAAAAAAGGAGGGAGGAAAAATTAAAAAGAAAAGAAAGGAGCAAAAGATAAAGAAAAATGGTGTCCCTTCAAAACAATATGAAACTTACCTAACTTTTAGGTTGGATCGAATGATGAATTAAGACCTAGAGGGTTAAAACTTAGAGGATTAGTGGCAAATACCGACCTTAGGTCTCTTGGATCTGATTGGATCTAAATACTCACGTACTTGTCAAGATCCGAATTATTCTTCAAGAGGTTGGGGAAAATGCAAAGCTTATGTATTGGGTATAAGGCTTAGGTAGTATTTGGCCTCATTAACTGACCTCTAGTTTGCAGGACTCGGTAACTTAAGCACCCAAAAATCACACACAGTCCGATTCAGTGTGCTTAAATATGAAATCATGCCAAAGGGCATTTAATCTATCTGAAAATGGTCCTGAGGTCTAGATTAGGAGTGGCTTGAAAACACAAGTTGATTTTGATGAGTTCCCGATGCAGAGAGGTAGGAAATTGCCCTCCAAGATGAGCAATAACAAGTCATCTTCTAAATGCTTGTCTCCTAGGATATCTAAATATCTCACTAGGGGCATGTAAGCACCTTATGCTGGTTCAGATGCCATTGGCGGCATTATCAAGAAATCTCGATTACCAAGGTCTAGATTTAGCTTTAGAACACCATGGGCGGGATTATGCTGAAATCTCAAAAGCCTGGGTTCTGGTGTTTGCCATGGGCAGTGCTATCTCGAAGCATAGATCGCCAAGGACCTTGCGAGGATTGATGGTAGGGACAAGGAATCCGATACAGACTGTGTTTAGGGCCAATCCAAAGATGGATCTAAGAAAAAATTTAATGAAAAGAAAAAGAGAGAAAAATTCTCTCCACAAATGAAAATTCTTCCATCTCTCTTACAAAAATGCATTGGCAAACTAAGCCTGGACTAACCATGTTACAAGCACGGGTGCTTTAACCACTAGGTCCAACAAACCTTTGGTTAGTTCCTGCAGGCCTTAGAAACCTTCGCAGCAGACTGAGGTGAAAGCTAGACAAGTGTGGATCTGGGTTACTACTTAAGTACCTCTAGGCTTATTATTGGTATTAAGATGTGATTCCTAGAGATGCAGCTTAGTAAGGCATCCTGATGATTATATCCAACCTAGATAACTAGTTTGATTCATAGAATTTTGCTGAGGGACTAGCAAAAGCTAGGCATGGGGGTATGATGGGAACACCATCATGAGCCATAGCTAGCTCAATTTGGTCTTATAAAGTGAATAAAAGCTCCTGCATATCAGTCAAAAGGTCTCGTGAGCAAAATGAATTATTTTGAGAAGAAAAGATGAAAATAAGGTTATTTCTACAATTTTACCATCTTATCACAAATACATAATAACCACGAGATATGCCAAGGGTTTATTAAAGGTCTTTTAGTCATTAATGTCTAATAAGTGGGTCCATGTAGACAGAAATGGGTTTTCACACATTTCAAGAATTAAATGACATCTGAGACCCTAAAAACATACCTGCTTAATTAATACAGGTTTTGGTCAGAATAAAATTCATCGAAACCCTCTAAAAATCAAAGGAAAATATTCTCTAGGGTTTAGCATCTTTGAAGTGACCTTCAGAACCCGTTTTGACCCAAAACAGAGTCATGGACAGACTATTGCCTTAAATTAGATTTTTACATAAATTACCTAGTCAAATGAGGTCAAAACAAAAATCCAACTTCACCATTGGATTCCTTGGGTTTAAATTAGGTTTTTATCAAAATTTGAGCCCAATCAGAGATTGCCTTGACCTACTTTGGAATTTGGTTCAGTTGACTCTTTTTATTTCACAAGTGCCCTTAGCTTTTGAAATTCTTTTCAAAATATCCCCTATCTTTGTCGTCACTCTATGGAAAAGGGTCCCTTTGCCATTGTCATCGAGGAATCCTACTCTGGTAAGCTTCTTTTGGCAAGAACACAGTGATTACTTGACGAATCCCTCTCAAAATTGAAAGGGAGATTCGTCAGGTAACCTCCTTCCTATTGAGCCATGTCCAAGTCTTCAATTCTTTCCCAATCTCTCATGCGAATGCATGAGAGATGTGGGTATCCTTCTCCAGCAAGCTTACCAAGCTTGAAAGCTTAGTCTCTGATGGGAACACCATCATGAGCCATAACTAGCTCATTTTAACCCAATTAAGTCAGTAAATGGTCCAACATAACTACTAGAGAGTCACAAGTCACTGCATAACCATTCTAAGGGAGAAATAAGAAACTAGGGTCAAAACTACAATTTTACCAGCTTATCATGAATGAAGTAAAACCATGGGTTTTCTCAAGGGTTGAATGAAGGTCAAATGTTCTTAAAAAGATAATAAGTGGGTTAGAACAATCAAAAAAGGGTTTGCACGTGTTCTGAAAATTAAATGAATTTTTGAAATCATAAAAATAGACCCGCTTAATTAAATGAGGTTCTAATTAGGGTAAAATTCACCTAAATCCTCTAAAATTCATAGAAAAATATTATCTAAGGTTTGGAACTTTCAATTTGACCATCAGAACTCGTTTTCACCCAGAATAGAGTCACAGACAATCATTTGCCCTAATTTGGGTTTTTGCATAAATTACCCAATCAAACACGATCATAACTAAAATCCAACTTCACCTTTGGATTCTTTAGGTGTAAATTAGGTTTATACCAAAATTTGGACCTAAAAATAATTTATCTTGACCTAGTCTACAAATTGGTCCTATTTAATTACATTTCTACCCTTAACTTTCAAAATATTTTCAAACAGGCCCCTAACTTTGTCATCGTTCTCACAAAAGGGTCCCTACTACCGTTAAAACCTATTCCTACTTGCTCCGGTGACCTCAAAATGGAAGGAACTCCCTGATTTCTTGACGAATTCCATTCAAATTTGAAAGGGAAGTTCATCAAGAAATTCCCTTCCTTTTAAACCTGATCATAAACCCTAAAACCTACCCAATCTCTCATGCAAATGCATGAGATATTCAAGTCGCAAGGGATTTCCCAATCCGATGAGCTTTCCAAGCTTGTGAAGCTTGCTTCCCAAGCTTTAACCGCCCTCTGATGACCTAAAAAAGAAGGCCCAGGCCAAGCCGAACTCCCCAAGCTTGAATTCGACTAGAGTAACCCCCAAATTCTTCTCTCCTGCTTCGATCGAATTGCTCTTCAAGCTCCAGCGACCCTCCTTGCTTCCCCTCGTCATTTGACCACAGTACCAGCAATACATTCTCCTTCCTTGCCTTCTTCCACATCAAGTAGCACCCGCCGGTGTCGCTATGTCCTTCATCCTCGTCATCCACCACTTATCAGAGCAGCTTCATCTCCGACGCCGACCATACCGCAATTGGAGCCACCTTGACTCTTCATCGTCTACCAACTACCTAGATTAGTCCCTTACCTCCTCTACTTCATTTTCATCTCAACTGCACTCGATTTCGACGACGCTACCGCCTGTTCACCGTCATCCCTTTTGCATCTAACCACTCCTTTGGCAATTCACTCCCATCGCTACACCGCTCCAAATGCCTTGCCGACACTCCCTACACCTCCACCTTGACCCACCGACCAAAACCCCTCAAGTAATTGAGGGGATTGGCCTTTCCAATGCTTCACCAAACACACCCACCATCACATTCCTCCTTTGACCTACGCAGACAACCACACAACTCCACTAACCATGAGAACGTCCCCTACGCATTCATTGTGGTCTAGCGAAACTCGTGAACTGGGTTAATTAGGGCTACAAGTTCGTATTGTGATTTTCAGGTTCTCCACTGTCACCATTAATGGAGCTTCATGCAACCTTGAAGCCCATGTTCTTGCTATTTCCGTCCCAGGTTTTATCCTAGGACACGTGGAAGTCACAGCTCCGAGTCTCCAGGCCATCAATTGAGTGGAAGAGGTGAACCTGCAACATCAATTGAATGAGGGTCCTACTCCAGACGCACGTGAAGAACAAAGGTGGAACTTTAGTCCCACATCGAAAGCTGATGAGTCCCCGCTGCCAAATAAATTTAAAAAGTGATACGGGTTGTTTGCCTCAACAGACATAGGGGGTGAGGTCCCCGCACGCACCCCTCACGTGCCTCACCTGCGACACCTTAATCGCAGGTCTGGCAGATCCATTTACCCACCTAGCCAAGCACTCCTTGGCTACTACCCACTGCAGGCAACCCTGGCTCCGGGTGTGCGTGTACCCGATAACCCAACTATCTTGACAGAGGCCCTGGGAGGGTGAATCCTAAGAAAGAAAGAGAAGGAGAGATCGTGTGGGGTAGGGGGAGGGTTTTGCTGCAGAGAGAATTGGCTGACACTTAGCCAATTCAAAAAGCCTCCCCCTATGTGAAGTTTGAAGAAGGAGAAGGCTTGAGCAGTGCAGGATGAAAGAAGAAGCCGAGTAGAGAAGAAGAAGAAGAGGAGAGGGAGCTGTAGTAGAAGAAACAATAAAGAAGAGAAGAAGATGAAGAACCATCAAAAGGAGAAGAAAAGCAAAAACACCATATATTGATACTTTAATTGCATATATTTGAGACTTGATTTAAGTGTTATTTGTGAGGAGTAATTGGTGATTTAAATCACCATTTTACTCCATTCTTTTTGCATATTAATCCTGAGATTATTCTTATTACAATCTTTATTCTTGATTTAAATTGTGATATTGAGCTTTAAATTACATATTGCTCCCTGTGTTTGACCTCAGAACCTTTTTGAGTAATAAAATTTATTTGTTTGAGTGCTATTTTGGCTATACTACAGCACGACAATCTTAAAACACCAATCTATCACTTAAACATTTTGGCGCCATTGTCGAGGAGCAACAGGCAATTTAGAACTCTTGATTACAATTCCTGATTTAGATTCTAGCTTGCTATATCTCTTTTGCTGTGGCTTGTTTCAGGAGGGATACATTCAAGAAAGATCCACCACACATTAAACACGCCAAGGGAAGGTAAGTTATAACTATTCACTCTCTCTTAAGCCCCTAATTCTAAAAAGGCTAAAAGAAAAAAATCAATTAGTGCTACTTGCAATCTATCCGTAGATAATTCATCAAGTTGCCTGATTTGATGCATTTTATTTAGACAACAAATCCTGATTGTGCACCCACTTAAAGATTAAGGTATCTAGGGCTATCACATTCTTGCTTGAGCCCTAGGTACCACATTTGGACAAATTAAATTGGATCAAATTAGAGCCAATTAAGGATTCCAGTTTAGGATTTTTAGAGACACACTTGCTTAATCAAGAAATCATCTTTCCAAACAATGTGTGCCTAGACCTTGATTGAATTGATCTATTCAAGTAAAACGCTAAAAATCAGGCTCTTAAAATCATTTGAACACTAAAAGAGGGACCTAAGATTTTCAAGAGGATAATATAGGTGAAGTTGACCCACCTTGTTTGGGTTAATTAATCTTCAAATTAGGTTACTTTTTGCACTCAACAAATCTTAAAGTTCAAGTGAAATTCTAAAGCACCCTTGCTCTTAATTAAAATTGGTAGATGATGGGAACACCATCATGAGCCCTAACTAGCTCATTTTGACCTAGAAAAGAGAATAAAAGCTCCTACATAACCTAAAGAAGGGCCTAATTCAAGGAATAACTATTCTGAGAAGAAAATAAGAAACAAAGGGTAAAACTGTAATTTTACCATTACAGTACATCAACGGGATTTCTCAGGGGCTAAACATAGGTCAATTGGTCTTAACAAGATAAAAGGTGGGTTAGTTCAATTAGAAAAGGGTTAATGTGCAATCTGGCAATTAAATGACTTCTTGTAACCCTAAAACAAACCCACTTAATTCAACAAGGTTCTGGTCAGAGTAAAATTCACCGAAACCCTTTAAAATTCATGGAAAAAAAAATCCTCTAGGGCTTATAACCTTTAATTTTGCCTTTGGAACCTATTTTGACATAAATAGGGGTCCTAGATAATTATTTACCCTAAATTAGGTTTTTGTGCAAAATGCCTAGTCAAACGTGGTCAAACCTAAATTCTAACTTCACCATTGTATCCCTTAGGTCCAAATTAGGTTTTTACCAAAATTTAGACCTAAGGGGATTTCACCTTGACCTACTTTGCATAACAGTCCAACCAAATTACTTTTAGACCCCTAGCTTTTGAAAACATTGCAGAAACCCCCTAGATTCCTCATCATTCTTTGCAAATAGGTCCCTCTACCATTACAGCAGAGGAGTCCTACTCCGACGAGGATTCAAGAGGGGATTTCTCCCTAATTCCTCAGAGACTCCCTCTCAAATTTAAATGGAAGATTCTCTGAGGAATTCCTGATCTTATGAATGCAATTCCAAGCCCTAATTGTCACCCAATCTCTCATTAGAATGCATGAGAGATTTGGGTATTTTTTCGCATTCCTACTCAAGCGAGGATACCTGTGGTTGGAATTATTCCTTCCAAGCACAAGGCTCTCTCCCAAAGGCCATAAAAGGAGCCCCAGCCCTGGCCGTCCATTCTTAGCTTGGTTTGGCCGGAGAACAACCTCCAATTTCTTCTCTTCTCCTCCGACCAGACATCCAGTGAGCTTCGGCGACATCTCCTCCCCCTTCACGTCGCTCTGCCACAATACCAGTGGCAGAGACTTCTCCGCCTCCTTCATCTGCGTCGTGCCGTACCTGCGCTAGCACCAACTACCCCCTCGTTGTCGCCGTCACCCCTCTACTGGAACCTTCGTCTCCGGCGGCGGCAGGTACATGCTAGTCATCATCTCACCCCCCTTCATCCTTAAATTAAATTTGATCTCTTCCCCTCTCTCCTCTCTTCATTTTCCCCTCTTTTATTTCCCAAACCAACCCTTGACAACCGCAGACCACCACCATCTTCACCTCTGGCAGACCACTGGTGAGGTGCCTCCATCATTCCACACCCCCACATGCCTTGCCAAAACCCTCAGAAGCACCACCACCTTCCACTGATTACTTCCCCCATCTCCATCGACCACCATAACCTCAATCTCTCCCTAAATAGACCCATCACCACAGCCACAGATCAACCTAGGCATGCATGCCTAGGCTGCCTCGTGCCACGCCAGCCACCTAGACATCTTCGTCGTGCCACTGCGAAGCTTTCTAAGTGTTTTAACAGGGCTGTGAGGCCATAATCATGTTGACAGGGTTTCGACCTCCGCCACCATTAGCGCCAGCTTGAAGAAGCAAGCAACCTTCTCTCCAGGCTGCTGCACTCCAGGTTCCCAAGTCCAGGTGATGCAGATTCACCTCACGCACGCATCTAGCGAAGTAATTGGCTTTTCGAGGCATTGCAGCTGCAACAATCATGGAAGACCCCTACAGGCGCATGCAAGAGAAGCGGGTGGGACTTTTAGTCCCACCTCAGAAAGTTTGGAGCGCTGCTGAGTGGTATAAGACGAATTTATGTTTTAGACTCTTTGCCTCCGAACATGGGGTGTGGTCCCCTCGCCCATACACTCGCCTCGTCCACGCCCATGCTATGTGGACCTGGTTTGCCTAACCCGATTACCCAGCACTCCTCGTGCATCACCCACGCCAGTGCGCCTAGACCCGGGTGCGTTTGACTTGACTTGAATACCCGATTCGTACTTGGAGAGTGAGCCTAAGAGAGAAAAGAGAGAGAGAGTTTGTGGGGGTGGGTAGGGGTAGCTTTTGCACCTATGTGCATGGAAAGGAAGAAGGAAGAGCAAGCTAAAGGAGAAGCTAAGGAAGAAGGAAGAGGAAACCTTATATGCAGTCGCAGAGAAGAAGGAAAAGCAAAGGATTGAAGGAGGAAGCTACAGAGGACGCTAAGGGACAGGAAGGAGAAGGCATTGTAGCAAAGAAGGTAGAAAGAAGAAAGAAGAGCTAAGGAAGGAGAAGGCAGGAAGGATTAGATGCTAAGGAAGGAAGAAGAAGGCACGGTTGAGGAAAAGGCAAAGACAAAGCCAAAGAAGAAGGAAGATGAAAGTAGAAAGAAGAGAGAAGCTGAAGGCCAAGTCAGAGAAGGAAACCAAAGAAGAGGAAGTAGGAAAGAAGCCAACGACAGAAGAAGAGTTAGAGAAAGAAAGAAGGACTGAAGAAGAAGGGAAAGCTAAAGAGGAAGCTAGAGAAAGAAGCCAAGGAAGAATAAAGCAAAAGACATCAGAAAGAAGAGAAGCCAAAGAAGAGCCAGAGAAAGAAGAAAAAGGCAGAGAAGAGAAAAGATACTAGAGAAGAAGCAAAAGAAACACTTTTTATCCAATTCTTCCCAATATCTCTCTTTGCTACATTTTATTATTCATAACTTCATGCTTTACATTCTGAATTAGGTTTTAAGTAATTTTATGTGTTCAAATTACATCTATTGAGATTAGTACATAAATTCCATTTGCTCCCTGTGTTCGACCTCGGACTTAACATTCGAGTAATAAAATTTATTTATTTTCAAGGCGATTTCCACTATACTATGATGCATCCTTTATTTTATAACCCCGATCTCACCCTCTGTTAACATTTTGGCGCCGTTGCCGGGGAGCAACGCACAATTCATCACTAGTCTCTACATTATTTTGATTATATTTGAGCACTAACTTGCCCTATTTTGTTTGCTATGATTTTTTTGAGGCATTTCACGAGGAGATCTCACACACAAATCAACAACTCTAGGGTAGGTAAATTCTCTCTTCGTCCCTAATCCATCTAATCCTAGGAAGACAAAAGGAAGCAGTCGAATAGGAATCAACTGCCTTGTTCTCTTTAGTAATTACCATTTTTCAAGCAAAAGTTTCCTAATTTTGCAAAAATTTTTCAAAATTTAATGAAGTGGAAGCGATTTTTAGAGATCCTACCCCACAAATTCTCGTGCCTATTAGAGATTACGCTTAATTTCTAAACCACTGTAGACTACACTTTTTGTTTTGAAGTCCAAAGAGAACTTCTGTGAAAAATCAAAGAGGATTGGAAATGTAACCAAATTAGGGTTTCTATAGTAGGGTTTTGGAGTGCTAGTTTACACATGCTTGCATAAAAGGAAATAAACCCACCCGCACTTATGTACTACCTAGGCCCATGATTGAAAGGTTTTAACCAAGACGAACCCTAAAATCGAGCTCTAAAATCACTTGAATCTTAAAAACCTTGGACCTAATAACCTGGTAGTCAAATCAGGGTGATTTCTAGGTCTTAACCAAGAATCACTCTACCATCTTTAAGACAGGTCAGGTGAAGTTGACCCCTTGTTGAGTCAACCAACCTTGAAATTAGGTCACAAAATCAAAACATCTAAAGTTCAAGTGAACCCTAAGCACCTTTGATCTTAAAAATGGTAGACTTAAGAGGTGAAGGTCCCCATTCTGGTCTACCTGGAAGCTTAGTGACAAGAGAGGTCGGGTGGGGGAAACCCTGTAACTCGTGGGGATGCTCTACTGTGTGGGTGTCTTTACGAGACTCTCCCTCTCTGGCTGCCTAGGTAATTCTCTGGTGGATGACTTTCTAATCTAGGTGTATCATCCACCTCGAACCTCCATAGTCATCCAAACATCTTCGGGTGCCTTGATTGGGTCAAAAACACCTCCAGTCCCTCATCCCTCCTCTTTAGGCACACACATAGATTTGCAAGTGGGACTCTCTATTCTGATCTATTCACTTCACAACTTGATTCTACATTTCGATCGAAATTCTGATTCTACATCTTGATTCCACCATTTGATCGAAATATGTAGCCCAGTTACTTAGGACTACCATTCAAGAAACCTGAATCACAGAGATCCATGAGAGGTAGGATGATTGAGGATGCCCTTGAATTCTATGAAATTGAATACAAAACCTCAACACCAATAGAAGATATTCAGGTTAGTGTACCAACAACCACAACTTTCATCATAAACTGTGCCCAAGTGTTATTGGTAGAAGCCACAAAAGGATCAACCCGAGACATTCTCATCACAGAATACATCGAGATAGAAAAATTGCACAACTCTGAATACCTTCAATGCATGACAAATCCTGTACTGTAGGAACAACACCAAGATGTTCTTGGAAAATGGGAAGAAATGATAAGATTATTGAAACAAGTCATCGATCAGCAATACCCGTACATGCCCCAAATAGATGATGAACCATCTTGGAATAGTATTGAGGATCAATCCAATTTCCCAAAACTCGGGTTCGAGGCACAAAGTTGTGGATTCCCAACCTAGGTGGAATACAACATGCTTGACCTTGAATTAGGTTGGGAAGTTCCAATTGCAGGAGAACAAGATTTGAAGCCAGCCCTAGATCCTAGGACACCAAGCATAGACTCCTGCAATGATGATAGTAGAACTGAACCTCTCGAGGGTGTAAATCTCACCCCTTAATCTGATAAGGTGACCTTCGAAGGTTATTCGGACCTAGATTCTAGTGATTCAACCCACATCCTAAGCCTGGAATCCCGATCTGAAATGGATTGGAAAGATTACGAGGACCCATATGACAAAGATAAAATTTTCAATGAAGAATATGATTCTGGGCCTCTATTTGATGAATATCCCTCTCCAACATTCTCAGAGATACAAATTGATTTTTTGGAAGTCATGCCAATTTACGATATAGAAATCGAGTTGGACGAGTGGGGTTTTAATTGGGTCTTTCCTACAAGCCTAGAACCTGAGCCTAGACCAAATAAGAACACCTTTTTGAGCTCAGAATCTACATATAGGCTAGACCCAAGTCAGGATGCTAACTCTACAACATGTGATTTATTTAGTAGTGGAACTCCTAATCTTGAATCTCATTCAGAATTGGACTTTCGCAATATCTCCGACGATTTCGAATTTGACCATGATTTCGGAGAAAATCTATTTCCTGAATACCACGAGCCAATCTACGACCTCAGCTCACATGATTCATTCTCCATCTTCGACTCTGAGGTCCCAGTCCTGAGATCACTGATTTCAGTTCAAGTTCCAGTGACATGGAATCATTTCTTTTTGATCCTCAAGAATCAAAACTAGAAAATGCCAAGAGTGAGTGCAACCTAGAGTTCGAATCTTTTCTTGACTCAGAATTCCCACATCCTATAGACACTCTTCAAGCATTCACTTTTGACTTTGAAAGCTGCTATGAGGACTCTCTACGTGAAACCACCTGTAACTCCTTTCTAGAAGAGCCCTCATACACAATTCTCATTGAAGCCACCTCTTCCACACATACAGAACCCATCAAAACTAGTTTTCAACCCCAACCCGCAACCGAACTCAATTTCTATTCTGATTCCCCTCTTACTGAGCCGATTGCAGATGATTCAACTCCACATCTACATTGGGTTTCAGACATTGATCAGACTAAAAACCATACTCCATCATTCTCTGATCACCCCTGTAGGGTTTCCACACCATTCACTGATTATTTTATGGATACCTACTCTAACCAGGTTGATTCGACTTAGCTAAACTTGAATTTACACTTCCACATCCATCCGAGTTTTTCATAGCATTTGGTGGGTTCCACATCTCTGGATCTATATTTATCAACCCACCAGATTGATAGGGTTTGGGCTGCATCATCAGCCTATTGATCTAAACAAGCACCTAGTTGGACCAACCAAGCTCTTGATCAAGGTGTTTGTTCTACAAAACTCTGCTGATTTGACCACTCCCTCTCCATCCCATTTCCCGCTCGGCTGAAGGTGTTGAATTTAGCAGTTAACGGGAGGCAACCCGTCATCCCAAAAGCTCAAGATCCATCTGATTATCCGTCTATGCTCCACATTTATTGCACCTTGAGTTCAGTCTTAGAATAGTTGATCCCACCTCTGGTACACATACTAGAGCTTAAAATCATACGCAACAGTCATTCCCGACCCATTCGCCCACCCGATAAATCCTGTTCGAAGTCTCTAAACCCAACACTGTATCACACCCTCCGTTTACAATGAGGACATTGCAAAACTTAGGCATGGGGGGGTGGTAAAGTGCAAACATGCAGAAATCAAGAAAAGTTAGAAGGATTCTCACAAAAAATTACAGATGTCGAAAATACCAAAAAAAATAAAAAATTGTGAAAAAGAACAAAAAAATTGGAGGGAGGAAAATTTTGAGGCCATATAAACATGAGGAGGAAAAGAGAAAAATGCCAAAAAGGAGCACAAAATAAAAAGAAAAAAAGAGATAGTCATTAGTAAGAAATTAAGGGATTAACCGAAGTTCTAGACACATCAAGGAAAAGAGAAAAATAGGAAAAAAGTGCTAATGAGACATAAAAAGAGATTAGTAGGAATGCTGATCTTAGGCATTTCGGGCTAGACTCTTAGGATTAAAAATTCAAGTACCCTCTAAGATCTGGATAATCCTCAATAGGTTGGGGAAAATGCGAAGCTTAAGTATTAGGTCTAAGGCTTAGGAAGTATTCAGCCTCATTAACTGACCTTTGGTTTGCAGGACACAGTAACCTAAGCACCCCAATCCACACACAGTCTAGTTCAGTGCGCATAACTATCAAAATCACGCAAAAGTGTTTAAATGTTCTGAAAAAGTTGCCTAGATTAGGAGCGGCCGATCAACACAAGTTGATTTGGACGAGTTCCTGATGCGGAGAGGTAGGAAATTCCCCTCGAAGATAAGTAACAACACATTGTCTCCCCAGTGCTCGTCTCCTAGGATATTTACATATCCTACCGAGGCCACGTAAGTACCCTGCTAGTTTAGATACCATGGGCGGCATTATCACGATTTGTCGATTGCCAAGGTCTGGATTTGGCTACGAAACACCATGGGCGGGATTATCTCAAAATCTCGAAAGCCATGGTTTTGGGGGTTACCATGGGTGGTGCTATCATGAAGCATCGATTACCAGGGACCTTTGAGGATTGATGATGGGGATGTGGAATCTAATACAGACCATGTTGAAAAGCTAATCCAAAGTAAGAAATAAAAAGATAAGAGAGGGAAAACTCTCCAAATAGATAAATCCTCTATCTCTCTCTTACAAAAATGCATTGCAAACTGAACCAAGGATAAAATATGTCTCAAGCACTTGTGCTTTAACCGCGGAGTCCAGCAAAGCTTAGGATAGTTCTTGCGGGCCATAATACCTTCGTAGAGGACCGAGGTTAGAGCTGGTCAGGTTCGGATCTTGGATGGTACTTGAGTACCTCTAGGCCTACTATCAACATTCTAACCTAATCAAAAGAAAAAGGGAAAAGCACTTATCATAAATTGTGATAGAAACTCATGGTCTAGAACAGAAGTTCAAACCTTAAAATTTTGCTAAGGGACTAGTAAAAGATAGGCTTGGGGGTATGATGGGAACAGCATTATGAGCCCTAACTAGCTCATTTTGGCCTAGAAAAGAGAATAAAACCTCCTATATAACCTAGAGAATGGCCTAATTCAAGGAATAATTGTTCTCAGAAGAAAATAGGAAACAAAGGGTAAAATTGAAATTTTACGATTGCAGTACATCAACGGGATTTCTCAGTGGCTAAACATAAGTCAATTGGTCTTAACAAGATAAAAAGTGGGTTTATTCAATTAGAAAAGGGTTAATGTGCAATATAGGAATTAAATGACTTCTTGTAACATTAAAACTGACCCACTTAATTCAACAAGGTTCTGGTCAAGGTAAAATTAACCTAAATCCTCTAAAATTCATGGAAAAATATCCACTAGGATTTAGAACCTTCAAATGTTCCTTTGGAACCTATTTTGACCTAAATAGGTGTCCTAGCTAATTATTTGCCCTAAATTAGGTTTTTATGCAAAATGGCCAGTCAAACGTAGTCAAACATAAAATCCAACCTTACCATTGGATTCCTTAGGTCTAAATTAGGTTTGTAGCAAAATTTGGACCTAAGGGGAATTCACCTTGACCTACTTTGCAAAACAGTCCAACCTAATTACTTTTAGACCCATAGCTTCTGAAAACCTTGCAGAAACCCCCTAGCTACCTCGCCATTCTTTGCAATTAGGTCCCTCCGCCATTACAACGGAGGAGTCCTACACCAGCGATGATTCAAGAGGGGATTTCTCCCTAATTCCTCAGAGACTCCCTCTCAAATTTGAAAGGGAGATTCTCTATGAGATTCTCGATCTTGTGAACGCAATTCCAAGTCCTAATTTTCACCCAATCTCTCATGCGAACGCATGAGAGATTTGGGTATTTTTTCACATTCCTACTTTGACGAGGATACTTGTGATTTGAAGCCTGCCTTCCAAGCACAAGGCCCTCTGCCAGAGGCTATAAAAGAAGCCCCAACTCGGGCCATCCATTCTTACCTTGGTTTGGCTGGAGAACAACCTCCAATTTCTTCTCTTCTCCTCCAGCCAGACATCCAGCGAGCTCCGGTGGCATCTCCTCCCTCTTCTCGTTGCTCTGCCACAATACTAGTGGTAGAGACATCTCTGCCTCCTTCGTCTGTGTTGCGCCATACTTGCACTTGCACCAACTACCCCCTCGTTGTCACCGTCACCCCTCTACTGGAACCTTTGTCTCCGGTGGCGGTAGGTACGCGCTAGTGATCATCTCGCCCCCCTTCATCCCTAAATTAGATTAGATCTCTTCCCCTCTCTCCTCTCTTCATTTTCCCCTCTTTTATTTCCCAAACCAACCCTCGACAACCGCAGACCACCACCATCTTCACCTCTGGTACACCACTGGCGAGGCGCCTCCATCATTCCACACCCCCACATGCCTCTCCAAACCCCTCAGAAGCACCGCCACCTTCCACTGATTACCTCGCCCTTCTCCATCGACGGCCATAACCTCCACAATCTCCCCCCGAATAGTCCCATCACCACATCCACAGACCGACCTAGGCATGCACGCCTAGCTCACCCCGTGCCACACCAGCCACCTAGACACCTTCGTCGTGCCACTGCGAAGCTTTCTAAGTATTTTAACAAGGCTGTGAGGCCGTATTCATGTTGACAGGTGATGGCCCCTCGTTTGTGTTGACAACCGGGTTTTATTGTTATAGCGTCGTAGTATAGCCAGTTGTTGCCATCATTTCAAATATATAAATTTTTTTACTCGGAAAAGAGTTCCCGAGGTCGAACTCAGGGAGCAAGTTGTATTCTAGAGATATACATGTTTCTTTTACAAAAATAAAGAAAGAGAGAGAAAGAATTTGTTGTCTTTTTTCTCTTTGTTTCTCCTCGTCTCAGATCTTCTTCTTCTTTGTCTACAGAGGTGATGTTCTTCTTCTGCAGTGGTGATGCTCTTCTTCTTCTTCTTTGTTTTTCTTCTTTCAGTTCTTCCCTTGTTCTTTTGTGTTCTCCTCTGCCTCGCCTTCTTCTGTTGTTCTTCAGATCTCCTTCTTTCTTCTTTTCTTTTTCCAGTCAGGACGTTGCCCCTCCTTCTTTCTTCTTTTCCCTTCAGGACGTCGTCTGATTTCCAAACCAGATGACTTAAACTGCCTGTTGCTACAGTGTCTCCCTCAGCTTCCTTCTTCTTCCACGGTCCTTCTTCTTCACCTGTGCCTGCACACTTCAGAGCTTACGTCAGAGGACAAAACCTACTCTACCCTCTCCCCCCCCGCGTCTCTCTCTCTCTGAAACCACTCCTGGGAAAGCTCTCCCAGAGCTGCCGGGTAGTCCGGTACGAGTCGCGCCCGGGTCCAGGCCCACCGGCGTGCGTGGTGGGCGAGGAGTGCAGGTCAGTCTAAGTTGGGTCGGGTCAGGTCCGCAGGGCGTGAGCGCGGACGAGACCAGGTAACCGGGCGGGTGAAGGGGACCTCACCCCGTGTGCTGAGGCAGTAAGGCTAATGCACAAAATCAATTTAAACGGTGAAAAGGTTGTGAGGCTTACCGATGTGGGACTAAACGGAGGCCTCTCCTCGCGTGCGCCTGCTGGGAGACCGCGGCCTAGCTTCTACAGCTGCGGCTTCGATTTTCGTCGGTTGCTGGCTGGCTGCCTTCGCAAGACTCCCCGTAATCCGCAACAGCTGGAGACCTAGAGTCCTCAAGACAGGAGCGTGGGAGAAGCTGCTTCAATGTGCGTTAATGGCGGTCGAACCTCAAAACCTGTCGGACACGAATATGGCCTCTCGGCCTGATCAAACCACTGGGGAACCTTCGCCGTGGCACGGCGAAGGTGTGGAGCTGCGCGGCAAGCCGCAAGGTGGTGTCTGGTGGCAGCCCTAGGTTGGACTGCAACCGGAGGAATGGGTTTGTTCGGGGGAGCGTTACGGAGGTGTGGAGTGGCAGTGGAGGGGTGGGGGGTGCTCAGTGTGATGAGGCGGAGGTTCGGTGAGGGTCGGCGAGGTGTGTGAGGCTGTGGAGCGATGGGAGCATCTTGCCGGAGGGTGGCCGGAGACGAAGGGGGTGACGATGGTCAGGGTCGGTCGAGGGCTTAATTGAACAAATTGAAACCGGGGAAAGAAAGAGGAGAGGAAGGGAAGTAGTTCTAGCTTACTTGCAGGGACGAAGGGGGGGCAGCAGGGCGACAGTCGTATCGACTGTCGCCGGAGAAGAAGATGCTCAGGGAAAGGGGCGGCGGCGAGCAGAGAGTCGGAGAGGCGCCAGTTGGGTGCGGCGTGGCGCGGGAAGAGCAGGGGAGGAAGTCTCTGCTGCTGGTATTGCGGCAGAGCGAAGAGGAGGAGGGGGAGGAACCGCCGGAGCTGGTGAGCGTCTGCCGGAGAGAGAAGAGAGGAAAGTTGGGGGTTTTCTCCGTCAGATCCGAGCTGGGAAGAACGGTGGAGCGACGGGGGTATTTATAGGGACCGAATCAGGGAGGAAGGCGGAGGGAGACGACGTGTCTCCCTCGCCGGAGGAAGTCGGAGATGGAAACCCATACCGTCCGTGCGTTCGCACGGCCGGTATGGTGGGTTACAGCGACCAGGGGGTGTCCCTGCAACGGCTGACGACGCAGGGCACCCCCGGTTTACTTGCTAGGCTCTCCCCCTCACCCTGCGCGGCGCCATGCTCCGCGCAAGGTCGCCGGAGCATGGTGCTGGCAGGTTTTGCAGGGGGGACGTGAACGCAAAGAACGAAGGAGAGTTAGGGGCCAAAATGCGAGGGTTCAAAAGTTGAGGGCCAAAAAGTAAATATATGAGGACCAAAGTGTAAAGTTGGTCAAGGAGGTTTCTTCTTAGGCTCAAGTTTTTATACATGACTAATTAGGACCTAAGGAATCTGATGGTGAATTTCATTTCTATATTAAACCTTGTTTGACCAGTCAATTTATGCGAAAACCCAAATTAAGTTATTAATTGGGCATGGTTCTCAATGTAGGTCAAAATGGGTTCTGAAGGCCAAATTGAAGGTTCTAAACCCTAGAGATTATTTTTCTATGAATTTTAGAGGGTTTATTCTATTTTTACTTTTCCTTGAACCTCGTGAATTGAAGTGGGTTGTTTTAGGGTTACAGATTATCATTTAGTTTCTTGGAATTGCTGTAGCCCTTGCTAGATCATTTCATCCCACTTTTATTCTTATTAAGTTGCTTTGACCTATGTTTGGGCCCTGAATTACCCTGTATGCAGATTATACTGGTAAAATTGCATTTTTACCCCTTATGACTTATTTTCTCCTTAAACTCAGAATTCTCTGAGTTAAGCCTTTCCTTGAGTTATGTAGGAGCTTTTATCCTTTGTATTAGGTCAAAATGAGCTAGTTATGGCTCATGATGAGGTTCTCATCAACAGGGTTTTGATCTCCGCCACCATTAGCGTCGGCTTGAAGAAGCAAGTAACCTTCGCTCCAGGCTGCTACTCTCTGGGTTCCCAGGTCCAGGCGACGTGGATTCACCTCACGTGTGCATCTAGCCAAGTAATTGGCTTTGCGAGGCAATGCAACTGTAGCAATCAAGGAAGACCCCTGCGGGCATGCGTAAGCGAAGCAGGTGGGAGTTTTCGTCCCACCTCGTAAGGTTTGGAGCACGCTGAGTGGTATAAGATGAATTTTTGTTTTGGGGTCTTTGCCTCCGAACATGGGGTGAGGTCCCCTTGCCCACACACTCGCCTCGTCCATGCCCACACTATGCGGACCTGGTTTGCCTGACCCGATTACCCAGCACTCCTCGCGCATCACCCATGCCAGTGCGCCTGGACCTGGGTGTGCTTGACCTAACCCGAATACCCAATTGGCTCTGGGAGAGCGAGCCTAAGAGCAAAAAGAGAGAGAGAGTTCGCGGAGTTGGGTAGGGGTAGGTTTTGCACCTGTGTGCAGGGAAAGGAAGAAGGAAGAGCAAGCTGAAGGAGAAGCTAAGGAAGAAGGAAGAGGAAGCCTTTGGTGTAGCCGCAGAGAAGAAGGAAAAGCAAAGGACCGAAGGAGGAAGCTGCAGAGGACGCTAAGGGATAGGAAAGGGAAGGCACTGTAGTAGAGAAGGCAGAAAGAAGAAAGAAGAGCTAAGGAAGGAGAAGGTAGGAAGGATCAGATGCTAAGGAAGGAAGAACGCACGGCTGAGGAAAAGGCAAAGCCAAAGCTAAAGAAGGGAGAAGAAAGTAGAAAGAACTGAAGTTAGAGGAAGAGAAAGTCAAAGAAGAAAAGAAAGAAGAGAGAAGCTAAAGGCCAAGTCAGAGAAGGAAACCAAAGAAGAAGAAGAAGGAAGGAAGACAACGACAGAAGAAGAGCCAGAGAAAGAAAGAAGGGACGAAGAAGAAGGGAAATCTAAAGAGGAAGCTAAAGAAAGAAGCCAAGGAAGGAAGAAGAAAGTAGAAGACATAAGAAATAAGAGAAAGCCAAAGAAGTTCTAGAGAAAGAAGAAAAAGGTAGAGAAGAGAAAAGAAACTAGAGAAGAAGCAAAAGAAACACTTTTTAACCAATTCTTCCCAATATCTCTCTTTTGCTACATTTTATTATTCATAACTTCATGCTTTACATTTTGAATTAGGTTTTAAATAATTTTATGTGTTCAAATTACATCTATTGAGATTAGTGCATAAATTCCATTTGCTCTCTGTGTTCGACCTCGAACTTAACATTCGAGTAATAAAATTTATTTATTTTCAAGGCGATTTCCACTATACTACGACCCATCCTTTATTTTATAAAATCGATCTTGTCCTCTGTTAACAGTAGGCTTAAGAGATCAAGTCCCCATTCTGGTCTACCTGGAACATTAGTGACAAGAGAGGTCGGGTAGGGGAAACCCTATAACCCGTGGGGGCGCTCTACCGTGTAGGGGTCTTTATGGGACTCTCCCTCTCTGGCTGTCCAGGTAATTCTCAGGTGGTTGACTTTCTAACTAAGGCGTATCGTCCACCCTGAACCTCTATAGTCATCCAAAATTTTTGGGTGTCTTGATTTGGTCCATCACATTCTACCTCTCATCTACTCCATCATTGCATGTTTGGGAGGAGGTCTCTAAGACCATCCTTGAGACCTCCTTTTGCTACTCATTCACGTCGAGGCCAAGCCTTGACCTCCTTGTTTGTGCGACAACCCAATCCTATTGATATCTCTTCCGATTCATCTGAACCTGATTCTCCTTCATCCATCATCATGGCACAACCCGTAGAAGAAAATAATCTTGAAAATCAACTTTAGTTCCTTAATGATCTATTCCAAGCCTTTGTGAACCCATCGCAACGTCCAATGATGCGAGATCACTACAATCCCGCTGCGGTGGCAATCGAACCTCGAGTGCAAATCCTTGTTGGAGGTCCTGACACTGAACTCAAGCCCAACATTATTCATGCCATTCCTAAATTCCATGGGCATAATTCTAAAGATCCTTTCCAGCATATCAAACAACTTAAGCATCTGGCCCAAACTTTTGGGTTAGAAGCTCCAAATTGGGATATTCTACTCATGAAAATGTTCCCCTTCTCTCTCATGGATAAAGCTACTCACTGGTACCAAAACCAAATGCATCCAATCAGCACCAAGGCAAAACTTCAATCCGAGTTTTTGAGAAAGTTCTTCCCTGTTGGTCAGACAAATGCTTTACGGCACCAAATCACACATTTTACACAACAAGCAAGAGAACCACTTCACGAAGCATGGGATCATTTTTTGGATCTCATGCGAAAGTGCCCCCATCACAGAGTTCCTAATTGGGAACAAGTCTAGTCTTTTTACCAGGGACTCCATGAGGATATTTGATTATTCATCAATGCGACTTGCGGAGGAAACATCATGGGTCATCACGAAGACACCATGTGGGAGATTCTCGAGAATATGTGTGAGAACTCCATCAATAATGAATCCATGGGCATGTTCGACCGGACGAATGCCCTTGCATTAATGAATCCAAAGGGAGCACATGAGACGCAGGGCCTATCCTCTTCCGTCGACTTGGAATTGATGGCCAATCATTTGGATAAGGTCATTATTCTTGAGAAGAAGGTGGATGAACTAGCTTGACATTTGCAGTGAGCGACCTCTGCTCAAAACCCGTTCACACAACCACCCTCTAGTAGGGAGGCTGTGTACAACATCTATCACCAACCTTCTTAGGGGATGGACCCATATCCACCCCCATCTGATTCTGGTTACGGAAGGAACTCTGGATCCACCTACTCTAGTTGGGGGAACTCTGAGCCCTCATACTCTGATTTTCCTAAGGTTCCTCAGACCTGTGAGGACCTCAACACCATTCAAAATGATCCATTCTCTAACACCTACAACCCTGGATGGTGTAATCATCCCAATTTCACGTTGTCAGGCAATAATCAAAATTAGAGACCTCAATATCCACCCCGACCACAAGCTCCTCGTCCATATCAGCTGCCTCAGCCTCGGCCTAACCCAACTTATCAATCTGGGCCAACTCAGATAGATCAAATGACTCCTATCCTTCAGACTCTGGCTAACATTCAGAAGATGAATGCGGCTATGCAAAAATAGCACAAAGATGAGATCACAGAGGTTAACTTGCCCAGATGGCGAATCCTCGCCAACCTGGTGCACTTCCTTCACAACCTCTGCCTAATCTGAGTAATGTGTTGAACCAGAGGCATGTTATGAACCCAAATCCAGGCCAAGCTCACTTTGTTTATCAGGGCCCTTCTACTCTATCACCCAATGGGATTGAGGCTTCAAAACCATATACGGGTAACCAGCAGCAAGCACCTCTTCTACCCACTCCAAACCAAAACAAGGTAGGATTAAATTCTGTTACTACCCACACTGGCAACACAACACAAGACTCACCTTATCCAAGTCAAACCTAGCCTGGTAATACAAACCCTAACCCAAGGATATTCATCCAAGACACCTTTATCCCAGATCAAGAACCTGGACCCATTCTAGAGGAACCATCTAAGGTTCCATTTCTTAAGGCCTTGACCAAGGGAAGAAGGATAGCCAAAACCATGGCACCTGAGGAGGACCTGGTTAAGTTCTTTGAGAAAGTCCATATAAACATCCCCTTGATGGATGAGATACGCCATGTACCAGCATATGCACGATTTCTGAAAGATGTATGTAAGCCTAAGCGTAAGCTGTGAACCAAAGATGGGAATCCGATCGTACTGTTAGAGCAAGTCAGCTCTGTCATTTTGAGCAAATTCCTGCCTAAGGCAAAAGACCCAGGCACCCCTTTGATCTCTTGTGAAATCAGTGATATACGAGTTGACCGAGCCTTATTAGATTTAGGAGTGTCCATAAATCTAATACCCACATCCCTACTAGACTATTTCGAGGAATATGAACTTAAACCGACTGAAATGACTTTACAACTAATTGACCAATCAATTAAGTCACCAAAATGAATTCTCGAGGATGTCATAGTTAGGGTGCATGATTTCTATTTTTCAGTGGATTTCATCATTTTAGACATGGATGCTCCTAGGAATGTGAAGAATACATCGATCATACTAGGGAGACCCTTTCTGGCCACTACTAGGGCCAACATCAATTGTGAGGAGGGCCAAATTGAATTAAAATTTGGGAGCAAGACACTGAAGATCGACATCTTTAAGGTCCAACAAGGAATTAATTGCAAAGTCATAGAACAAATTTGTGATTTGAAGCAGTGGTTGACGACTTCATCAAGAACCCGACTATTTCTGATCAACTACAAGAGGATCGAAACCCACAATTAGAGGAGCCCGAACTCAACCTAGACACACCCATAGCTCCTTCCTTTTCTCCCGACACCCATTTTGACCTACCCGCTGCTACTGAAAACCCGATTTGGAATTAAAGCCTCTTCCCGATCATCTCAAGTATGTCTTTTTGGGTTCCAATTAGACGTTTCCTGTGATTATCAACTCCCAACTGACACCTGATCAGGAAACACGCCTGGTTTCTGTTCTCCAGCAACATCGAAGAGCCATTGGATGGACTCTCGACGATCTCACTGGTATCAGCCCCTCATGCTGCACACATCACATCTACACTGAAGAGAGCTCACGACCATCCAGTGAAATGCAGAGACGCCTGAATCCTAATCTGCAGGATGTCATGGAAAGGGAGATTATCAAGTGGTTAGATGCAGGGATCATCTACCCAATCTTCGACAGCCGGTGGGTGAGCACAATCCAACTTGTGCCTAAAAAGGCAAGACTCACCATCATCACAACTGAAATTGGAGAAGCCATACCGACCTGTATAGCAAACTCATGGAGAGTCTGCATTGATTACAGAAGACTCAAGTCCTCCACGAAGAAGGATCATTTCCCACTATCGTTCATTGATCAGATTCTTAAGAAACTAGTGGGAAATCGATTCTTCTGCTTTCTGGACGGGTACTCCGGTTACAACCAGGTTGCAATCCATCCCGAGGATCAATAAAAGACCACCTTCACCTGCCCCTTTGGAACTTATGCATTCTGAAGGATGTCGTTCGATCTCTACAATGCACCCGCTACTTTTCAGCGGTGCATGCTTGCCATATTCTCAGATATGGTTGGTGAATAACTTGAAGTCTTCATGGATGACTTCTCAGTATTTGGTGAATCATTTGACGATTGCCTCCTGCACTTGGTCCAAATCCTCAGGTGGTGCATCGACGTGAACTTGGTTCTTTCCTGGGAAAAGAGCCAGTTCATGGTAACTGAGGAATTGTCCTGGGACATCTTATCTCCGAAGAAGGCATCCAGGTTGATCGAGCCAAGGTGAATTTTATTTCCAAACTCCCCATGCCTAATTCGATTAAAGACATCCGATCCATCCTGGTGCACATCGATTTTTACCGTCAATTCATTCCCGATTTCTCGAAAATCGTGTGCCCCCTAACTAATCTTCTATCTAAGGATGTCCCCTTTGAAATCATGAAGGAGTGTACTTAGGCATTTGAAAACCTGTGTGATCGAGTTACCCAAGCACCAATCCTACGGTCCCTTGATTGGTCTCAACCCTTTGAGATCATGCGCGATGCATCTAATTATGCTGTGGGGGTGGTACTTGGGTAGAAAATAGACAGGAAACCTATGGTCATTTACTATGCTAGCAAGACACTTGACGAGGCTCAGCATAACTATACAGTTACTGAGAAAGAGTTGCTAGCCATAGTATTTGCCCTGGAAAAATTTAGATCATATGTTTTGGGTTCCTGTGTTATCATTTACTCATATCACATTGCTGTGAGGCATCTCCTTGAGAAGAAGGATATGAAACCTCAACTAATCCGCTGGATCTTGCTGTTCCAAGAGTTTGACCTCGAGATTCATGCCAAGGCAGGAAAATAGAATGTGGTAGCAGATCACTTATCCTTCCCTCCTTTTGACATTGTCAAACCTTCTAGACCCATTACTAAACATTTTCCCGATGAGCACCCTTGACTATCAATGTAGGACTTCCATGGTTTGTTGATTTAGTAAACTACTTGGCATCACATTAGATCCCGTCCGATTGGCCAAAAGCCAAGAAGGACAAATTACTTTCCAATGCCAAGTACTACTTTTGGGAAGACTCGTATTTCTTCCGCATTGGTGCTGATCAGTTCATCCAACGATGTGTTCCAGAAGTGGAAATTCAGGACATTTTATCCTTGTACCATGACTAGGCATGCAGTGGACACTTCTCTGGTCATAAAACTACAGCAAAAGTCCTCCAATGTAGCTTTTATTGGCCCACGATTTTCAAAGATGCATATAATCACTGTAAGGCATGCAGTCTTTGCCAAACCTTAGGCAACATGAGCGCCATGATATGATGCCCTTACAGCCGATTCCCGTATGCGAAATCTTTGATATCTGGGGAATTGATTTTATGGGACCCTTCCCTGTATCGGATGGCTTCAAATATTGTTGACTACGTGTCCAAATGGAACGAAGCCATTCAGACCCGAACTAACGATCGTAAGGTGGTTATCAAATTCATTCATTAGAACATCTTTTCTTAGTTTAGGATTCCACGTGCCATTATCTCTGATGGAGGGACCCATTTCATAAATGCTCAGCCCATATCACTGATGACCAAATACGGGGTGTCACATAGGATCTCGACTCCTTATCACCCCTAAACTAACGGTCAAGCTGAGTTATCGAATCAGGAGATCAAGGAAATCCTCAAGGTCACTGTTCAACCTGGCAAGAAAGATTGGTCATCCTGACTTCTGGAAGCTTTGTGGGCTTATAGGACTACCCACAAAACCCAATTAGGCATGTCTCCCTTCAGATTAGTGTACGAGAAGGCATGCCACTTCCTTATCGAATTGGAGCACAAAGCCTATTGGGCAATATGGAACTACAATCTCGATCTTTCTAAGATAGGAACCCACAGAAAGCTTCAAATGAGCGAGATCGATGAACTATGCCTTGACGCATATGAGAACTAATGAATTTACAAAGAGTAGGTTAAGGCCTTTCACGACAAGCACATATCCAGAAAGATCTTTTTCCCTGGTCAGAAAGTCCTACTCTTTGATGCCAAACTCAAATTGTTCCTAGGAAAACTCAAATCAAAATGGATTCGACCATACCTTGTCCGATGAATCTTTGGAAATGGAGCTGTCGAAATCAGTCAACTCAGCTACGATTCAAAACCTTTTGTTGTGAACGGTCAGAGACTCAAACCATTCATTGAACTCACAGATACAAATTTGGCTGAGATATCCTTTACCCTCCATTCTCCCTAAGCTCATTGTGCCTGACTGATGGCATTAAACTTAGCACTTAACGGGAGGTAACCTGTCATTTTGAAAAACTCAAAACCCTTCCTGACACATCTTATGCTGAACTCATATTGCACTTTAGGGTTCATACATTAGGACAGCTGATTCCACCTCTGATACCCATAGCCAAGCTTGTAATCATCCATAACAATCACCCTGACCAATTCACCCACCCAACACTTGTTTTACTGAATGATCTAAGTTGAACTCGAACCCACCTAATTTACAATGAGGTCATTGCAAATTGTAGGCATCGGGGGTATTAAAGTGCAAAATGCTGTAAAAATCACTTCACAAGAAAGGGTTTCATAAAAAATATCACATATTCCAAAAATGCAAAAAAAATAAAAAATTTGTGAAAAAGAACAAAAATATTAGAGGGGAGGAAATTTTGATGGCATATCAAATTTTGAGAAAGAGGGATGAGATAAATATGTCAAAAAGGAGCACAATTTGAAAAGAAAAAGAGATAGTAATTAGTAAAAGATTAAGGAATTGACTTAGTTCTAGACAAAATCAAAAGAAAGAAAATGAAAGACAAAATGTGCTAAGAGATAAAAGAGATTAGTAGGAATGCTGATCTTAGGCTTCTTGGGGTGCGATCCTAGGCTTGAAAATTTAAGTATCCGCTAAGATCTGGATAGTCCTCAAGAGGTTGGGGAAAATGTGAAGCTTAAGTATTAGGTCTAAGGCTTAGGGATTATTCGACCTCGTTAACTGACCTCTAGTTTGTGGGACTTGGTAACCTAAGCACCCAAATCCAAACACAGTCTGGTTCAGTGCGCTTAGATATCAAAATCATGCAAATGTGTTAAATCTATTCTGAAAAAGTTGCTTAGATTAGGAGTGGCTGATCAACACAAGTTGATTTTGATGAGTTATCGACATGGAGAGGCAGGAAATTCCACTCGAAGATGCGTAATAACATACCGTCTCCTCGGTGCTTGTCTCCTAGGATATCTAAATATCCTACTAGGGGCATGTAAAAACCTTATGCTGGTTCAGATCCCATGGGCGGCATTATCTCAAAATGTTGATTGCCAGGGTCTAGATTTCACTATAGAACGCCATGGGCGGGATTATCTCGAAAGCCAGGATTCTGGGGGTTGCCATGGGTAATGCTATCTGGAAGCATCGATTGCCAGGGACCCTGTGAGGATTGATGGTGGGGACTAGGAATCCGATACAGATCGTGTTGTAAAGCTAATCCAAAGCTAGAAATAAAAAGAAAAGAGAGAGAAAACTCTCAAAAGATAGAAAATTCCTCTATCTCTCTCTAACAAAAATGCACTGCAAACTGAACCTAGGCTAAAACATGTTACAAGCATGGGTGCTTTAACCGCGGAGTTCAACGAACCTTAGGTTAGTTCCTATGGGCCTCAGAAACCTTCACAGCAAACAGAGGCTAGAGCTGGTCAGGTCTAGATCTTGGCTGGTACTTGACTACCTCTAGGCCTACTATCGGCATTCTAACGTAATTTACAATTGAAAGCACACATCAAAGTTTTTAGCATCAAAAGTTTTATGGTCTGTAATCAAAGTTAATGCCTTGAAATTTTGCTAAGAGACTAGCAAAAGCTAGGCATGGGGGTATAATAGGAACACCATCATGAGCCATAACTAGCTCATTTTGACCCAATTAAATCAGTAAATGCTCCTACATACCTGTCAGAGAGTCACAAGTCACTGCATAATCATTCTGAAGGAAAAATAAGAAACTAGGGTTAAAACTGCAATTTTACCAGCTTATCATGAATGCAGTACAACCTTAGGTTTTTTCAGGGGTTTAATGAAGGTCAAATGGTCTTAAAAAGATAACAAGTGGATTAAAACAATCAGAAAAGGATTTGCACATATTCTAAGAATTAAATGACTTTTTGAAGCCCTAAAAATAAACCCACTTAATTAACTGAGGTTCTGATTAGAATAAAATTCACCTAAACCCTCTAAAATTTATAGAAAAATATTCTTTAGGGTTTGAAACTTTAAATTTGATCATCAGAACCCATTTTGACCTAGAATAGAGTCACAGATGGACATTTTTCCTAATTTGGTTTTTTGCATAAATTGCCTATTCAAACATGGTCAAAACCAAAATCTAACTTCACCATTGATCCCTTAGGTCTAAATTAGGTTTGTACCAAAATTTGGACCCAAGATGAGTTTGTCTTGACATAGTTTGCAAATTGGTCCTGCTTAACTACATTTCTACCCTTAACCTTCAAAATCTTTTCAAATAGGCTACTAACCTTGTCGTCATTCTAACAAAAATGTCCCTGCCACCATTAAAACCTATTCCTACTTACTCCGGCGACCGTAAAATGGAAAGAACTCCTTGATTTCTTATCGAATGCCTTCTAAATTTGAAAGGGAAGTTCGTTAAGAAATTCCTTTCCTTTTGAACCCGACCATAAACCCTAAAACCTACCTAATCTCTCATGTGAACATGCGAACGCATGAGAGATTTGGGTCTCAAGGGATTTCTCAACCCAGTAAGCTTTCCAAGCTTAGAAAGCTTGCTTCCCAATCTCTAACTTCCCTCTGATGACCTATAAAAGAAAGCCAAAGCCAGGTTGAACTCCTCAAGCTTGAATTCGACTAGAGTAACCCGCAAATTCTTCTCTCCTCCTCCGGCTGAATTGCTCTTCAAACTCTGGTGACCTTCCTTGCTTCCCCTCATCGTCTTACCGCAATACCAGTGGCAGATTTTCCTTCTTGCCTTCTTTTGCTTCGAGCAGCACGTGCTAGTGTCCCTATCTCCTTCATCCTCGCCGTCCACCACTTATCAGAGCAGCTTTGTCTCCGACGTCAACAATACTGCAATCAGCACCACCTCGACTCCCCATCGTCTACCAACTACCTAGATAAGTCACTTACCTCCTCTACTTCATTTTCATCTCAACTGCACTCAATTTCAACCACGCTACCACCTGTTCACCGTCATCCCTTCCGCGTCCAGCCACTCCTCTGATGAAGCACTCGCATCGCTACACCGCTCCATACACCTCGCTGACACTCCCTACACCTCTACCTTGACCCACCAACCAAAACCCCTCAAGTAATTGAGGGGATTAGCCTTTCCAATGCTCCGTTGAACACACCCACTGTTGCATTCCTCCTCTGACCTCCGTAGACCACCACACACCTCCACTAACCATGAGACCATCCCCTATGCATTCGCTGTGGTCTAGTGAAACTCATGAACTAGTTTAATTGGGGCTACATGCCCATATTGTGACTTTCAGGTTCTCCTCCACCGTCGCCATTAACGGAGCTTCATGCAACCTCGAAGCCCATGTTCTTGCTATTTCCGTCCCAGGTTTGAGTCCCAAGACATGCAGAAGTTGCAGCTCTATGTCTCCAAGCCACCAATCGAGGGGAAGAGGTGCTCCTGCAACATCAATTGAATGAGGATTCCACTCCAAATGCATGCGAAGAACAAAGATGGGACTTTAGTCCCACCTCGGAAGCTGACGAGTCCCCATAGCCGAATAAATTGAAAAAGTGATATGGGCTGTTTGCCTCAGCACGCACAAGGGATGAGGTCCTCGCACGCACCCCTCACGTGCCTCACCTGCGACACGTTACACGCTAGCCTAGCAGATTTGTTTACCCACCTAGCCAAGCACTCCTCAGCCGCTACCCACTGCAAGCAGCCCTGGTGCTAGATGCGTGTGTACCTCATAACCCGACTATCTTGACAGAGGCCCTGGGGCGAAGCCTAAGAGAGAAAGAGGAGAGATTGCATGAGGTAGGGGGAGGGTTTTGCTGTAGAGAGAATTGGCTGACACTTAGCCAATTCAAGAAGCTTCCCCCTGTGTGAAGTACCAAGAAAAAGGAGAAGGCTTGAGCAGCAAAGGACGAAAGAAGAAGTTGAGCAAAGAAGAAGAAGAAGAGAGGGAGCCACAGCAAAAGAAACAGAGAAGAAAAGAAGAAGAAGAAGAACCAGCAGAACAAGAAGAAATGCAAAAACACCATATATTGATACTTTAATTGCATATATTTGAGACTTGATTTAAGTGTTATTTGTGAGGAGTAATTGGTGATTTAGATCACCATTTTACTCTATTCTTTTTGCATATTAATCCTAACATTATTCTTATTACAATCTTTATTCTTGATTTAAATTGCGATCTTGAGTTTTAAATTCTATATTACTGTTGAGCGCGAATCTACGCTAACGTGTTTGGTTTTTGGAAAAACCCGTCGTTGTAGTTCGAAAGCGAAGGATTCGTGTTCAACAAATAAAATTTATACCGAAATAAGAATTCCGGGTCGAACACAGGGAGGCGAACGTTTGATTTAAAAACTCCGCGTTTCTTTTTATTTTGTCACAAAGAAATTCAATTTAAACTATCTAAGTATCTACAACAAATAAAAGAGAGAGAGGGAGTAAGAGAGAGCGAAGGAATACTATACATGAAAATCAAAATGAGATGTAGAATAGACAAGGAATTTATCATAAAAGAGTTCTTTCATTACAACTAGAAAACATAAAACAATTACTCTAGAAAGCATTAAAAGAATGGAGGGAGAAATGTCCTCCTCGACGATCGCTCGGAGGACGAATAGACTACTCTAGAAAGCAGTAAATCTATACTAGAAAGCAGTAAAAAGAATAGGGAGAGAGAAATCCTCCTCGACGGTCGCTTGGAGGACGAGCCGGACGGGACGACGCCTGGACGAAGGAGAACGAAGCGGGACGAAGGAGGACGAAGCAGAAGAACGGGAACGAAGCAGCACGCCGTCGTCGTCGCGGGATCCACTTCCGAAGGGGGACGAAAATTTGGACTTTATCTCGCGAGAAGCATCCCGGGTGTGGGACAAGCTTCTCTTGAGCTTTGGAGAGGTAGAGAGGAGAAGGAAGGGACGCAAATTTCGTATGGAGGGGGTCTCCTTTTATAGTTGCAAGGAGTGGGGGCAAAATGGACATTACATCTTCAAAATAATAAATAAGGGGTCTTTAGTGACGGATAAAACCGTCGCTAAAGCCCCGCCGTCGCCGTCGCCGCCGCACCCACGCGCGCCCGCTCGGCTGGCCTGCGCGCGTAACGCAGACGCACGTCCGCGTCGTCTCAGCCGTCCGATCGCGAGATCGGACGGCTTAGATCGCGTCCGCGCCCGCTGCGTAGCGCGCCGCCCGCGTGCGATCGCGCGCCCACCAGAGCGTCCAATTGCGCGTCGGCGCTATCGGGCGCGCGCGGCCGTTGGATCTTCATCCGACGCTCGTGCGCGCCCGCTCGCCCGCGCCTTCGACCCCCTCTCCGCGGCTCGAACCCGCAACCTCCGCTTCGCCCGCGGCTGCGTCGCCGCTGCGCTACGCGGGCGAAATGGTCGCGCGGACGTTTTTAAACGCGCGCGACCGCAGCCGTTGGATCGAGATCCAACGGCGGAGAGGAGACGGTGCGCAGTCTTCACAGGACTCCTGCGGCCGATTGGGCGGCTGGGATGGCGCCACGTGGCGCTATCTTGGCCGTCCATCTTCTGGAAGTTGTAGATGGTGCCACGGATGTCGGATTGACTCGATTTTTGTGTCGTTCGGCTGCGATCGTCGATCCGAATTCATCCGTGTGGTCGGATTTTCCATCTGAAGTGCGGATTTACACCATCCTGGCCCTTGATCTTCTAGGGTTCCCCGGTCTCTATCTGATGCTACGGATGCCTGATTAGGGCGATCTTGGAGTCGTTGAACTCCAATCGTCGCCCTGATCATATCCATACGGTTGGATCTTTGATCCGAGGCCCCGATAAAATATTTGCCCTGTCCAAGCACATAAAAGGAGACAATTAACCTCCATTTTATTCAAACTACTCTAAATGCAAGATGATGCATGTAATGCAATATTTATATCATGAAATGCAATCCTATGCTTAAGAACATGCATAAATAGACATTTTAAGTAGTGTAAATGTGTTTACATCATACCCCCATGCCTATCTTTTGCTAGTCCCTAGCAAAAACTATATGCTATTTATAAAAGAATTAGGTTGGATTATTTGGACCTGAGTTATTTTCAATCATTAAGAAATTATCTACTTAAGAACTGAACTTTCAAAGACACAACAGTGCCCGGGTATCAGCCAAAATGCAGACCGCCTCAAGCCTCGCCTTATTCAAAGAAAAATTTCTTTTTCTGTTTTTACTTTTTTTTTTTTTTTTTTTTTGGATTTTCAAATTTTAGGGTTTAAGAGTGGCTTTCTACGGCCATTCAACTCACCCAAGATTTGATAAGAACCCTAAGTTTCAAGCATCTTATTGTGATTGTGATAGACTCGTTGACCGGCAATTAAAACGGACTTCGGATTTCTACGCCTCTAGGTGACCTCAAAAAGAATTCTGCCTAAAGGTGTATCTTTACAACCGGTAGCTTTCTCCCTACTTTTATTTTTTAACGGGGTCAACACAAGGGTGAATCCAGTGTATATCTCCCCGGTTTATTCTACTTCTCCGCTTCTTCCTAAGTGTTTTGGGAATTTTTAATGCATTTTCTGAGCTGGGTTCTGGACAACCGGTCGATGAGCTGTTACCACCGACAACTTGCCAGCCATACTCGTGCGGCGAAGTGTGGCTTATTTCTTTTTGTTCTTTTCTCCTTTTTGATTTTTTTTTTTTTTAAAGTAGGTGGCTTCCCTGGTCTAAGATTTACCTAAAGGCAGCAAAAAGAGAAAGGTCCAGTGACTGGGCTCTGGACAACCTACCTATGGGCTGTTACCCACGATAACTTGCCAGCCATATCACCCTAGAAGGTTCATTAGCTACCCAATTTCCGTTAAAATCGCCAAACAACGAGTCAGTGCAAAGAAAGTGTGTAGATGCTTAAGACTCAAAATTCCCTCACATCAGAGGGCGGGTTGATAAGTCGTGTACTTATCACCCAAACTTATTTACTCCAATTATAATAAAATTCAGGTTGGCGAGAACTCGAAAAACAAATCCACATTTTAGTGGATACATAGGCTGATTAAGTCCAAAGACCTGAAGGGTCTTTGTGTTCAAACCATAATATAGTATTTCTTAAGATCGAAAATTTTCTTAAACCCAAATTCTCTTTCCTAATTTCGATTTTTTTTTTTTTTTAATAATAAAACAAATCTACGGAGCTGACGAATGAATTCAAAGATAAATATCCACCCCCCCATGCCTATCTAATGCAATGTCCTCATTGTATTAAAAAGACATAAAACAGAGTGGAAAAGCGTAGAAAGCACCTGAATTGCGTGGATATCGGGTTCGCTCCGAGATGAAAATGAAAAAGAACTGTATATGTGCTGAGTTTAGTGCCTTCAGCTAGGCACACTATACAAAGAAAAGAAATGAAGAATTCACATGTGCAGGTCAGAATTAGAATAAACAGAAGAATCCTCTGACCTGTCAGCAGAGGTCCACAGATGTGGACCAGATTGTGGTGCAGACCCACACCCCATAATCGAGAATATCTTAGGTTCTGGATAAAAATTACCCAAAACCTAAAATCAGAATGCAAGCGGGGTCGGGCCTGCGATTTGTGAGGATGCAACCCAAGGCCAAAATGTCGGGTTACAGAGAATTGAAGCTCAAAAGGATAATCGTTAAATGTGTGCTTGAGTTTGACATCCTCGAAACAAATGTCGTAAGGGTTCTGATTTGATGGTTTCAGTTTAAAAGGAACCCTTCGACTCAATCTTCCATTTCCTCCAAAATTGACTTCCCAAATCAGAATTTCCCAGCTCCTATCCTCCTCATTCGGCATATCAAATTCCATGACCTCTTGTATATTCATCACCCCGTCTGAAATCTCCAAGTCTAGATGATGTGGCAAAATCAAAATTGACTTGGGTCTAATTATCTCAGAATTAGAATCATCAATAAGCTCAACAGGGTGTAACTGATAATCAGGGCATTGAATTAATTCCTCCAGAAAATGCGATTCTGGATCTGTATCGTGTGCCCTAATAAGATCAGTTTCCTCAGTTATTGGGCTATCAAATGATCTATCAGATTCCTCAGGCCCAATCGTCTCACAAAAATCGTGATTTGAAAACTCGTGTGAGACTTCGCAACTTGAATCTTCACCATCAGGATCCGTATCAATGTATGTCCCAAAATCATTTGTCACTTTGCGTTCCAAGGAGACATACGTTTCCTCGTAACCCGGCTCAGGGATTTCAGGTGAAGAAATCAAATCATCCTTAATTGGTTGTTTTAATTCAATCTGGTCAGCTTCGTAACACGTGTCCCCCCCAACAGGTGCCTGAGCGGGTTCTATCATTGGCTTTCCTGAAGAGAGTTCATCCTGGGAATTATTCCAAGATTGAATCAAAGCAACCACGAATCTCATCCTCAATTTCGCTAATTTCCCAAGTAGAAACTCACCCGGGTTCTTATCCTTAACATCCTGGAGCCAATCCAACAAAGACTTGTTTAAATCATCAATCATTTCAATCAGGGGCTCCAATCTCTCAATGCAAGGTATTGGCTGAACTTCTAAAGATTGAATGATATTCCTCAAGTTAGCCAGAACCTTATCTTGAACCTGATTAACCTGAACCAAATGAGTTGGTTCAGGGTTGGGCGGGTTTGACATCAATGTAGAGGAATTAACGAATTGAGATTCGTTATACCCATCCTGATAATAGATCATTTCAGATTGTTCATAAGATGGAGATGACCTAAAGGCAGTGAAATCAGAGGATGGGTAAGGATCAGTGTATCCTTCTTGATTGTAGATCGCATTAGGTTGTTCATGAAAGGAGGACGATCTATAATCGATGCAACTCTGAGAAGGATAGAATTGAGAATCAAAGTGTTCAGGGTTAGACCCTAAACACGGGGGTCCGGAATTGTATCCCCAATCCGAATTATCCCAACTAACTGATGGTCGATTACAATACGAGTTGGGATAATTGTCATGTTGCGGATAATTCATGACAGGAGTGAAAGAGCGGGAATGCGTGAAATATGTGGAAGGATTCATGAGACACGGGAGGAAGAAAGGTGCCCTGCAATACAAACAATCAAACCTGTCCTTAAATGGGTTAGCCTACAGACCTACAGACTCCCAAAACCCATCTTGAGATAAAGGAACGATTTGATCTACTTCTGTCTGTTCAATCCAACCAGTTAGAAGGAGGGACTGGGGAGAAGGTTCTTCCTTCGGCTTGCGCCTCCGGTTCCTAGTGTACCCCCCAGCCGCGATCGTTTGACTCTGCTCCCCTAGCTAGACATCAGATTGAACAGTAGAAACAGACTAATCGAAAATAATCTCGTTCTGAGTTCTGAAGAGCGAGTCCAATCCTTAAAGCCAACGTCTACTCTGTTTTATTTAGGGCTAGGTTTGAATGTGCTTTGGAATGTGATGGGCCCTTTAAATGGGTTGTGCCCTTAATGATTGATTGCTTTGTGTGTGCGTGCACAACCAGTGGTTTTCAAGCAAGATTATTTTTGATGTGATGAATTTTAAGGTTCAAATCTTGCTTAGTAGCTTTTAGGATTCAACTTTAGGTGTTTTCAATCAAGTTTCATTGGCACACCAGGTTTTGCAAGCACAGGTGAAGATATTTTCCTTTAAAGTTTAAAAAGAATGTGGAGTGCCTGGTAGATCCCTAAGAGTTGAACCTAATTGGCAGCTACTAGATGAGTTGATTTTATTTGAAGTGGTGCGGCCCAAACAACTCAAACAACTGGCCTGATGCACCACCTAATTAGGCACACAAATGATTACCCAATCTGATTTCTACTCGATTATGTGTTTGGATGTGTGTACCGGCTCCTAAGATTGGTTTACCGGTTGAGTTAGAAAATCAGATGAGGTTGTGTACCTCTGTGAGATTTTTTTTATTTTTTTCTTTTTTTAATGTGGGAGTTGGAGTGAGTATGGATGTCAAACAACAAACAATCTAACCTTAGAGTTTATAAGAACACCTAGGTTGATTGATGTTTGAATTATTATGTGATGAAATGAAATCTAATGGGTGGGAGGTGGGGGATAACTTACAAAACTTTCCACAACCCTTTACTCCGATCTACCGCTTTTGCCTGTCTCGAAAGAGTACCTGCAATTACAATAAGAAAGGAGAAAAGTGAGGTAAATGATTTGTAAGTTACAAAACGCGAAGAGAAATCAAAGAGCGTTGCCTCCCCGGCAACGGCGCCAAAATGTTGAGCGCGAATCTACGCTAACGTGTTTGGTTTTTGGAAAAACCCGTCGTTGTAGTTCGAAAGCGAAGGATTCGTGTTCAACAAATAAAATTTATACCGAAATAAGAATTCCGGGTCGAACACAGGGAGGCGAACGTTTGATTTAAAAACTCCGCGTTTCTTTTTATTTTGTCACAAAGAAATTCAATTTAAACTATCTAAGTATCTACAACAAATAAAAGAGAGAGAGGGAGTAAGAGAGAGCGAAGGAATACTATACATGAAAATCAAAATGAGATGTAGAATAGACAAGGAATTTATCATAAAAGAGTTCTTTCATTACAACTAGAAAACATAAAACAATTACTCTAGAAAGCATTAAAAGAATGGAGGGAGAAATGTCCTCCTCGACGATCGCTCGGAGGACGAATAGACTACTCTAGAAAGCAGTAAATCTATACTAGAAAGCAGTAAAAAGAATAGGGAGAGAGAAATCCTCCTCGACGGTCGCTTGGAGGACGAGCCGGACGGGACGACGCCTGGACGAAGGAGAACGAAGCGGGACGAAGGAGGACGAAGCAGAAGAACGGGAACGAAGCAGCACGCCGTCGTCGTCGCGGGATCCACTTCCGAAGGGGGACGAAAATTTGGACTTTATCTCGCGAGAAGCATCCCGGGTGTGGGACAAGCTTCTCTTGAGCTTTGGAGAGGTAGAGAGGAGAAGGAAGGGATGCAAATTTCGTATGGAGGGGGTCTCCTTTTATAGTTGCAAGGAGTGGGGGCAAAATGGACATTACATCTTCAAAATAATAAATAAGGGGTCTTTAGTGACGGATAAAACCGTCGCTAAAGCCCCGCCGTCGCCGTCGCCACCGCACCCACGCGCGCCCGCTCGGCTGGCCTGCGCGCGTAACGCAGACGCACGTCCGCGTCGTCTCAGCCGTCCGATCGCGAGATCGGACGGCTTAGATCGCGTCCGCGCCCGCTGCGTAGCGCGCCGCCCGCGTGCGATCGCGCGCCCACCAGAGCGTCCAATTGCGCGTCGGCGCTATCGGGCGCACGCGGCCGTTGGATCTTCATCCGACGCTCGTGCGCGCCCGCTCGCCCGCGCCTTCGACCCCCTCTCCGCGGCTCGAACCCGCGACCTCCGCTTCGCCCGCGGCTGCGTCGCCGCTGCGCTACGCGGGCGAAATGGTCGCGCGGAGGTTTTTAAACGCGCGCGACCGCAGACGTTGGATCGAGATCCAACGGCGGAGAGGAGACGGTGCGCAGTCTTCACAGGACTCCTGCGGCCGATTGGGCGGCTGGGATGGCGCCACGTGGCGCTATCTTGGCCGTCCATCTTCTGGAAGTTGTAGATGGTGCCACGGATGTCGGATTGACTCGATTTTTGTGTCGTTCGGCTGCGATCGTCGATCCGAATTCATCCGTGTGGTCGGATTTTCCATCTGAAGTGCAGATTTACACCATCCTGGCCCTTGATCTTCTAGGGTTCCCCGGTCTCTATCTGATGCTACGGATGCCTGATTAGGGCGATCTTGGAGTCGTTGAACTCCAATCGTCGCCCTGATCATATCCATACGGTTGGATCTTTGATCCGAGGCCCCGATAAAATATTTGCCATGTCCAAGCACATAAAAGGAGACAATTAACCTCCATTTTATTCAAACTACTCTAAATGCAAGATGATGCATGTAATGCAATATTTATATCATGAAATGCAATCCTATGCTTAAGAACATGCATAAATAGACATTTTAAGTAGTGTAAATGTGTTTACATCAATTACTCTTTGTGTTCGACCTCGGAACCTTTTTAAGTAATAAAATTTATTTGTTTGAGCACTATTTTGGTTATACTACAACACAACAATCTTAAAACACCAATCTATCACTTAAACACTCTCCAAGCTTTAAATCCCTCCCCATGGCTTATAAAGGATCAGGGGCAAGAACCCTTGGCTCTTAGCAAGTTTTGGCCAGAGAAATCCCTTTCCTTTCCCCTCTCTAGCCACCTCCGCAATTTACTCTGGTGACCTCCCTCCAACATGCTCCTCTGCACTTCTAACCATCAAATTGGAGGTGCCAACATCTTCCTTTCTTCCTCGCGCACCTCTCTGGTCAAAGGGAGGGCATTCTTTTGCCTCAATCGCCATCGCCGCTTCACTGTTGCCTCCATCTTCTCCGGCTCCAGTCGGCCACAACTGGATCCCTCCACCTATCCCCTTCTCTCCTAAGCCCTTCTATCCTCTTCTCTCTTTAGCCACTTCTTTTCCCCGCACTTACTACACACGCACAACAACTATTTCTCCCTCAACGTTGGCATCTTCTTTTGCTCCGGCCAAGCTCTAGGGAGGTTGCGAGCACACTACACACCACCAAACACGCCGCTCCACCTCCAAAAGCACCGTCATACTCCCTCCATCAAAACCCCTCTACAAATTTCACATTCCATCTACTCGCTCCACTGAACTCCATACCTCACACATGCCCTCTTTGATGAAGCAGGGCCACCACACACCTCCTCACACTTCACAAACACCATTGTCGCCTTCCTTGACTCAAGGCGACTATCTTGAATTTGTTAATTGGGGCCTAGAGCTCGTATTCGTGGATTTCAGGTTGCGTCGAAGCTCTACCATTGCCGGTGTCATCTCCACCTCCATCTGCCTTCTTCGACTACTCTACTACTCAGATCCACTTCCAGAAGCTATGGATTCACTCCACGCAACCACTAGCAGCATCATTTGCATGAAGCAACGACAGTAACAACTCTAATTGATTAGAGTCTTCATAGCAGACACGCGAAGAAGGGGCTCATATATAGTCCCACATCATGAGCAGTGAAGCTGTTTGCGCCATATAAGAGGAATTTCTCTCTGTGCTTCATTGCCTCAATGAGCACAGGGTGAGGTCCCTCTCTCTACGTGCGCACACACACTTGCCCTTGCCTGCAGCCACACCACACGGGTTAGGGCTCTAAACCGATTACCCGTATACCTGGATCCGATTAGCATATTCTAACAGAAGAAAGAAAGGGAAAGGAAGGAAAGAAAGAGAGGGGAGGGGGGTTTTGCTCTGCTACCCACTTCTTGACACTTAGCGAATTCTGAGGGGCTTTCGCCTATGTTGGTGTTGGTGCTAAGTTCTGTTGTGCCTCTCCCTAAGGCTTGAGAAAGAGAGGCCTTGCCTCTGTGTGCTGGTTCTGTGTGCACTGTGCGCTTATCATACATGGATTAAATTTGGTTGATACTATTGAGATATTTGCTATTATTGTAATTAGGGTAATTGGTGACTCAAATCACCATTTTACCCTAATCTTTTTGCACTATTGACATTTGCTATTATCTATACATTCTTATTGCTTGAATTTCTCATTAAATATTGTTATCTTATGCTTAAATTGTGATCTTGGGATTGATTGCAACACTTGCTCCCTGTGTTCGACCTTGGATTCCTTTCGAGCTATAAATTGTATTTATTCGTGTGCTATTTTTCACTATACTACAACGAAATGATTTTGAAACCCTGATTCAACGCATTAATAGTAGGATATGGATGGATCCATGGTAAAGTAGGAGGAAGAAAGGTGCCCTACAATATAAACACTCAAACTTGTCCTTATGTTTGGTTTCCTAAAGATGTACAGACTCCCAAAACCAATCTTAAGATGAGAAAAATAATTTGATCAACATCTTTCTGGTTAATCCAACTAATTAGAGGGAGGGATTGGGGAGAAGGTTCTTCCCTTGGCTTTCTCCTCAGGTTCCTTTGATACCTCCCAACCACGATCGTTTTACTCTACTCCCCTAGTTAGATATTAGATTGAATGGTAGAAGCAGATTAATAAAAAATAATCTCGATCTGGGCCCCGAAGAGCGAGGTCAATCCTTAAGGCCAACGTCTACTTGATTTTAGATTAGGCTTAGGTTTGAATGTGCTTTGGAATGTGATGGGCCCTTTATCTGGGTTGTGCCCTTAAAGATCAATTTCAATGTGTGTGCATGCACGACCAATGATTTTCAAGCAAGATTATTTTTGGATGCGGTGAATTTTAGGGTTTAAATCATGCTTAGTAGCTTTCAGGATTCAACTTTAGGTGTATTCAATCAAGTTTAGTTGGCACACTAGGTTTTGAAAGCACAGGTGAAGATGTCTTCCTTTAAAACATAAAAAGAATGTGGAGTGCCTAATTAATCCCTAAAAGTTGAACCCTAAGAGACAGCTACTTAATGAGTTATTTTTAGACGAAGTGGTGCAGCCCAAACAACTCAAACAATGGACTAATGTAGAATTGAATTAGTCACACAAATGATAAGCTAATTTGATTTCTACTCAATTATGTGTTGATGGGTGTACCACTTCTAAAGATCAGGTTACCGGTTGAGTATGAAGTATCAGAAGAGGTTGTGTACCTCTGTGGGATTTTTCTTAGAATTTTTCTTTTTATAAGTGGAGGGTGAGGTGGTTGGAGGTGGCAACCAAACAACCAAACGAATCCTAGGGTTTATGCAAGCTACTAGGTTAATTAGGGCTTGTGTTATTTATGTGATGGAATGAAATCTAAGGGGTGGGAGGTGTGGGGGTAAACTTACAGACCCTTCAACAACACTTTACTCCAATCTACCACTCTTGCTCACCTTGAGAGAGTACTTGCAATCACAATAAGGAAAGAGGAAAGTGAGGTAAATGATCAATAAGGTGGAAAACATGAGAAATCAAAGAACGTTGCCTCCCCAGCAATGGCACCAAAATGTTGAACTCGAATTCTATGCTAAAAGTTTGAGTTTGAAAATCTATCATTGTAGTTGCGTAAAAATCCATCAAAAAGATAATTCAATCGAAACTCAAGATGAGTCCAAGGTCGAACACAAGGAGGCGAACATTTGATCAAAAGCTGCATTGGAATTATTATCACGAAAGCAGATTAGTTGGTTAAATTAATCTACTAGCTATTCTACTTGAAGAATAATTAATAAAAGAGAAAGAAAGAATAATACAAATAAAGAGAAAATAGGGAGAGAATAAACAGATATTTCATAATGATAGAAACATGTTCATTACAACTATGTGCTACACTAGAAAGTGATAAAAGAGAAGGGGATGAGAAATTATCCTCGTCGATGGCTACTTGGAGGATGAGTTGCATTGACGGGGTTCCTGGATGAGGGTGGTGAGATGCTGGATGAGGGAAAATCAAGATAGAGGAAGGAGGATGGAGCAGGGCAACATCGTAGCAGGATTCGCTTCCCGAATGGCAGTGAGAGGACAACCGTGGGATGATCCATGAACGAGTGTAAGAAGATGGAAAAATTATCTTTTTAACTCTAATGGAGCATCCTAGGTTTGGGTGTTGCTTTGGAGGGGTCAAAGTACAGAGAAAGCAATGAAGAAAATAAGTGGTAGGGGTCTCCTTTTAAAGTTGAAGAGTTTAGGGCCAAAAAGGTCCTTTTACAAGCTTTAACATTAATATTAGGACCTTTAGTGACGTTTATGAGCGTCACTATAGGTGCATGACATTGTACCCATGCGTTCAATCTCTATCGTCCGATGAGGATCCAAGTGCTCAGAGTGTGCCACATCGCCCGATCTTCACCTTCATCCATTTCACTCATGCACATGTGATGCAAGCACAGTCGTTTGACCAAGAGATCGAACGGCTTTGAATCACCTAAGCCTCTTTGCCTTCGAGTGTTCAGCGCACCCACGTCAGATTGAGCATGCACATCCGCACTCATCCATGCTGCCACAGAGCTGCCTTCTCCTTCGCCTGATCTCCATCCAACGGGTGAATTTCACCCGTGCCCGTGCCTTCAGCAGATTTGGCTACTTTGCGTAACTCAAACTCGCACTGCATGGTGCTTGAGAGGGTGCACGACCAACGCGCTACGCCTGTGACTTTGTCATCTTCAGGTTTTAACGCTCACGCACTATCGACCATTGGATGGGGATCCGACGGTTGAGATTACTCGAGCATTTAATCTCAAGCATTTAATGCACGGCTGAGATTAAATCTCAATCGTTGAATCTTCGATCGATGGCTATGATTGATTGAGCAGTTGAAGAGAGATTTCTGTGGTAGCCTTAGGTAGCTAGGATGGTGCCACGTAGCACCATGTGGACCATCCAACTCTTGCTCGTAGGTGATGCCACGAATGTTGAACTGGATCAATTTTCGAGCTGTTGGGATGCAATCGTCGATCCAAACCATCTGTGTGATTGGACTTTTCATCTGAGGTACGAATTTATACCACCTTACCCCTTATCTTTTGATCTTTCTCGGACTATATTTGATGTTATGAAAATCTGATCAGGGTGATCTCAGAGTTGTTAGACTCCGATCGTCACTTTGATTAGATCCGTATGGTTGGATCTTCAATCCAAGGCCTCGATAAATATTGCTTTGTCCCCTGGCCACAAAAAAAGAAAATTAACCTAAAATTTATACTATCTAACCTAAATGCATGATGGTGCATGTTATGCAATATTTATAATGCATGTTATGCAATATTTATAATGCTTGTTATGCAATATTTATATTGCATGATGCAATTATACACCTAAGAACATGCATAAATAGATAGTTTATGTGGCATAGATGTGTCTACATCAGGCTCACCTCGAGCTTCGGTTATAAATTTTATCTAGTAGCGTGATTTTGACTTATACTTCGATGAGTATTTTCCACTATCGATTTCTCGCCAACTATTTTGGCACCATTGGCGGGGAAGCAACACACTTTGCTTTTTCTGAGTCTTTCACCTTACCTAACTTTTATCTCACTTTTTCTCCAATCTTGCTGTGATTGCAGGTACTCTTCCAAGGTGGGCCAGAGCGGTTATATTTGACAAAAGTGTTGATGAAGGTTCTGTAAGTATATTCCCCACAGATGATAACGTCATCATTAGCCATATCTAGCTTTAATTTGTCATTATCAAGGAATAAATACTCCTACATAACTGCCAGAGAGGTGTAATTCACTACAAATTCATTCTGAAGGAAATATAGTAAAACAGGGGTAAATTGTAGTTTTAATAGCAAATCTCAATTGTAGTATAATCATGAGTTTTCTCAGAGGTTAATTAAGGGTCAAATGATCTTAAGAGTCTAACAAGTGGGTTAGAATAGACAGAAAAGGGTTTTCACCTGTTACAAAATTAAATGACTTTCAAAACCCTAAAAACATACCTTCTTAATTAATTGAGTTTTTGGCCATGATAAAATTCACCTAAACCCTCTAAAATTGATAGAAAAATATTCTCTAGGGTTTAGCATCCTTTATTTAACCATTGGAACCAGTCTTGACCCAAAATAGAGCCACAGATAGACTTTTGCCCTGATTTGGGTTCTTACGTAAATTACCCAGCTGAACTTGCAAAAACCTAAATCTAACTTTACCATTAGATTCCTTGGGTCCAAATTAGGTTTTTACCAAAATATGGGCCCAATCTGAGATCATCTTGACCTAGTTTGCAATTTGGTCCTGTTTGACTCCATCTCACACACACGCCCCTAACTTTTGAATCATTAACAAACAGGTCCCCAACTTTATTGTATCCTTCTTCAAATAGGCCCCTGCTGCCATGAAATCCTAATCCTACAACTCTGACGAGCTTGATTTGGCATTTTCTCCTTGATTCCTTGACGAATCTCTCTTAGATTTAAAATGGATGTTCGTCAAGGAATTCCCTTCCTTTTGGGCTAGATCGAAGCTGTAAAATTGGCCGAAATCCTAGTGCAAACCTTTGAAAGATTCAGGTCCCCATTTTCGGTGACCTTCCAAGCTTGGGAAACTTGCTTCCCAAGCTCAAATCGTCCTCCAGAGGCCTATAAAAGAAGCCCCAATGCATATCGTCCATCCCACACTCGAATTCGATCGGAATAACCACCAATTCTTCTCTCCTCCTCCGGCCAAAGTGCTCCTCTACTTCCGGCGACCTCCTCCATCTCCATTCCTCATCCATTAGCAATACCAATGATGGATTTGTCTCCCTCAGCTTCCTCCGCATCGAGCAGTACCAGCTGGCGCCTCTATCTCCTTCGTCCTCGCCGTCCAACCCCCATCGGAGCTTACCTTCTTCCCTGGTGCCGACCATACCGCAATCGGCATTGCCTCTGCTCCCCATCGCATGCCAACTGCCTAGATAGGTTCCTTAACTCCTCTACTTCATTTTCACCCCAACCACACTCAATTTTGACTACGCCACCACCGGTTCACAGTCATCCTTTCCGTGTCCGGCCACTCCTCCAGCGAGGCACATCTTGCTCCACACTCCACTAAACTCCTTGCCGTTCATCCCTACATCTCTGCCTCGACCCAATGGGAAAAAGCCCTCTGTCTATTTTGTCGATTCACCATCCAAATATGCCCCTGAACAACCCACCTTCACGCAGCCATCTCCATCTCCACCAGCCACCTACACATGCTCTCACTCCACGCTACATCCACTACCAAGTTCGTCGTCCCACGGTAATCCTGCTGAACCACCTAACAAGTCGGCAAGGTCATATTATTGTTTTCAAGTGTCCTCACCGGAGCTCCACCAGTTCTACCATCACTGCCATTGTTCTTCTTGTTCCAAGTATCGCGAATCCCTGGTAACATCTCCAGGTGACGTGGAACACCCCCAGGCACACACTGATGGGAACGCCATCATGAGTCATAACAAGCTCATTTTGACCCAATGAAGAGAATAAATGCTCCTACATAACCAACTGAAGGTTATAATTCACTGCACAACCATTCTGAGAGTGAAATAAGAAACTAGGGTTAAAACTGCAATTTTACGAATACAGTACAACCATGGGTTTTCTCAAGGGCTAAACAAAGGTTAAATGGTCTTAATAAGATAACAAGTGGGTTGGATTTGACAGAAAAGGATTTGTGTGTGTTCAGTGAATTAAATGACTTCTTAAAACCCAAAAATAAATCCACTTGATTAACCAAGGTTCTGGGTAGGATAAAAGTCACCTAAACCCTCTAAAAAATATAGAAAAATACTCTCCAGGGTTTAGTACCTTCAATTTGTTCATTAGAACCCATCTTTACCTAAATTGGGGTCTTAGGCAGATATTTGCCCTAAATTGGGTTTTTGCGTAAATTGCCTAGTTAAAACGTGGTCAAACCTAAAATCCAACTTCACCATTAGATTCCTTAGGTTCAACTTAGGTTTGTATCAATATTTGGACCTAAGGGGAACTCATCTTGACCTAGTTTGCAAAAAGGTCCAGTCTTATTACATTTCTACCCCTAACTTTCAAAAACATTACAAAAAGCCCCCAATCTTTCTCGTCATCCTCACAAATAGGTCCCTCCACCATTATAGCAGAGGAATCCTACCTCGGTGAGCTTTGAAAGGAGAGTTCTCCCTGATTGCTCAGAGAATCTCTTCCAAAAATTGAAGGGAGATTATCTGAGAAATTCCCTCCAATATGAACTCGATTTGATGCCCTGATTCCTTCCTAGTCTCTCATGCAAATGCATGAGAGATTTGGGTCTCTTGAGAGCTTCCATCTCCGGCAAGCATGCCTTGCTTGGAAGCTTAGCTTCCAAGCACAAATCCCTCAGAGACTTATTTAAGAAGCCCCAGATCGAAACCAAGCTTCCCAGCTTGAAATTGGGCCGGTTCCCCCTCTATTCCTCTCTCCCTCGTTGGCCATAACCCTCTGCAAGCTCCGATGGCTTTTCCCTCACTCACTCGTCGCCCAACCACAATACCAGCGGTCGGGTTAACTCTGCCACATTCCTTTGCATCGTGCAACACCAGCCGACATTGCCTCTGCCCCGTCTTCATCGCCGCCTCATCGACGGAGGTATTCGTCTTCACGATGTCCGGCAACCACATCAACAAGAGATTCCCTTCCCTTTCATCACTTAGATTAGGTTTCTTAAGTTCCCTATCCTCCACACTCTCTTTCCCTCTCTTTATTTCCCTAAACCATCCACCGATGCCACTAACCATCATCACCTTCTCCACCTTCGGCAATAGCTCCGGTGAGGTGCTCTCGTCGCTCCGCACCTCCATCCACCTCGTTGACCATCGTACAACCTCCACCGTGACTCCCTTATCATTTCCCCTCAATCCAATCACTCCATCGACCATCCAAATACCTCCCTGAACAGACCCACCAGCACCGTCCATTCCCTTCACCGTTCAGCCACCACAGCCACCTTCGCTCCTCGCCATGACCACCATTACATTCTCCGTGCCATAGCGACCATGTTGAACGTTCTGATGCAGCCATAAGGCCCTCTTTCTTGATTTTAGGTAGTAGGACGACAGCCGCCATTACTGTCGAGCTTGAAGCAAGCTTCAAGCAGTCCCAGGCCTTGCGTTGCTCTAGGTGAGACCCCCAGTTGTGTGAACTTAAGGCACGCATGTGTCCTAGCCCTCACGCAAATACTCCAGCAGCTGCAGCCCCTTTAATTTGGCCAAGCACTCTCTGTAGCATACGTGAGGAAGAAGGTGGGACATTTAGTCCCACATCGGAAGAGGAAAGATGCTTTCACCAACAAAAATTGATTTTGTGTTAAAGGCTCTTCACCTCCAAGATTGAGGGTGGGGTCCTCCTTCCCCCTCTCACCAGACTCGTCCGCGACATAGCCTGCGGACCTGGCTGAACCTGACTACCTGACTACCCTTCACTCCTGGCTCACCACACATGACGGTGAGCCTGGACCCAGGTTTGCATTAGGTCCGATTACCTGATCGGTTAAGGCTCTGGGAGAGCGAAGCTGAAATAGAAGGAGAGAAAGTGAGAAGAGAGCTACGTAGGGGAAGGGGGTTTTGCTCTAAGGAGTTCTCCTTCGACACTCAATCAGATTCAAAGGGCACAACAAGGCTAAAGGAAGATAGTAGGCAGAGAAGAGAAGAAGAGAAAGAAAAGGACCTCAGAAGAGAAGGTAGATGGCAGAAGAAGAAGGTAGCTAAAGAAGAAGAAGAAGAAAGGTAGAGAAAGCTAAAGAAAGAACAAGCCAAAGGAAGAAGAGAAATCAGAAGAAGAAAAAGAGGACTACTGTAGCACTAGACATTTAAGACGTATGATTGCAAAATCAGACGTCTGATACTCATATGCTCTTCATTATTTTTTCCTATAACTCTTTTTATTCTTCATATACTCATGCACTACATTCCTAATTAGATTTTGAGTAGTATTATGTGTTCAATTTGCATTTATTGTTGAGATTAGTGTGTGAATTTCATTTGCTCACTGTGTTCGACCTCGGAATATATTTGAGTAATAAAATTGTATTTGTTTTGAATGCTATTTTGACTGCACTACAACGTAATACTGTTAAACCCGATTTAGCACTCACAACATTTTGGCACCATTGCCAGGGAGCAACGCGTAATTCACCACTATTCTCTAAATTATTTGATTATATTTGAGTACTAACTTGCCCTATTTGTGTTATTGTGATTTTGCGAGTACTTCACGAGGAGATCTTCCACTCAAATCAACCACTCTAGGGCAGGCAACTTCTCTATTCTTCCCTATTCAACCGCCTAATTTTGGGACGACAAAAAAGGAAAGAATCAATTTGGAATGACCTGCCTTATTTTCCATAGTAATCTTCATTTAAAAAGGCAAGTTTCCTAATTTGCAAAATTTTTCAAATCTTATTGAAGTTGAAGTGATTCTGTTTAGAGATCCTTCCCCAAAATTCCTGTGCCTATTAGAGAGTACGCTTAATTACTAATCATCTTGGACTACTCACTTCTAATTCGAAGTCCAAGGAGAATATTTTTAAAGATCAAGTTGGACTTGGAAATAAAGCCAATTAGGGTTTCTACATTAAGGTTTTGGAGTGCTAGTTCACACTTGCTTCATAAAAGGAAACAACCCCACCTGCATTTGTGTACTACCCAAGTCCTTGATTGAAAAGATCTAATCAAGAAAAATCCTAAAATCAGGCTCTAAACTCACTTGAACCCTAAAATCCTTGAACCTAATAACCTGGGAGTCAAATCAGGGTAATTTCTAGGTCTTGACTTAGAAAGTCATTCCACCACATTTAGGGCAGGTCAGGTAAAGTTGGACTACATTGTAGGCCAGCAAACCTCTAAATTAGGTCACAAATCAAAACAACTGCTAATTTAAGTGAAATCAAAGGCACAAATTAGGACATAGAACTGGTAGACTTAGGAGGTGAAGTTATCCATTTTGGTCTACCTGCACCCTCAGTGACAAGGAAGGTCAGGTGGGGGAAACCCTGTAACTTGTGGGGGCACTCTACCGTGTAGGTGTCTTTGCGGGACTCTCCCTTCCTGGCTGCCCAGATAATTCTCAAGTGGATGACTTTCTAATCCAGGAGTATCATCTGCCCCGAACCTCTATTGTCATCCAAAAATCTTTGGGTGTATTGATTGGGTCCATATCACATCCAGTTCCTCATCATTTTTTTTTAGAGCACACACACATATTTTCATTAGGAATCTATTCAGATCAAGTCACTACATTCTAAACCTAAATTCTACATCTTGATTCCACCATCTAGTTCAAAAATGCAGCCTGGCTACTTAGGAAAACCATTGAAGAAACCTGAATCTCAAAGATCCATGAGAGATAGAATGGTTGAGGATGCCCTTAGATTTTATGACATTGACAACGAAACCTCAAAACCATTTGAAAACATTCAGGTTAATGTACCAACAACAACCTTCATCATAAATTGTGTCCAATTACTACTAACAGAAGCAACAAAGGGATCAACCCGAGATATTCTCATAACAAGATACATCGAGATAGAAAAATTGCATAACTTTGAATATCTCCAATACATGACAAATCCTGTACTTTGGGAAAAACACCAAGATGATCTTGAAAAATGAGAAGAAATGATGAAATTGTTGAAACAAGTTATCGATCAAAAATACCCGTACATGCCCCAAACATTTAATGAAACATCGTGGAATAATATTGAGGATCAACATGATTTCCCAAATCCCGGGTTTAAGACACAAGGTTGTTGTGCATTCCCAACCCAGATGGAATATGATATGCCTGATGTTGAAATAGGTTGGGAGGTCCCAATTTCAGGACAACACGATTTTGAGCCAGCCCTAGAAAACCAAAACCCTAGTTCACCAAGCATAGATTTCCTACACTCCTGTAAGAATAAGAATGAAGCAGAACCTTTCGAGGGTGTAAATCCCTCCCCTTACTCCGATAAGGTAACCCTCGAAGGCAATTCTGACCTAGATTCTAGTAATTCAACCCACATCCTTAACCTAGAATCTAGATCTGAACCTTATTGGGATGATTACAAGGCCCTATATGAAGAAAATCAAAGTTTGAATTGGGATTATGATTCTGGGCCTTTCTTTAATGAATGTACCTCTCCAACATCCTGAAAGATATAGATTGATTTTTCGGAAGTCATGCCAATCTACAATATAAAAACCAAGGAGTTGGAATAGTGGGGTTTTGATTGGGTCTGCCCTACAAGCCAAGAACCTAACCCCAGATCCAATAAGGACACCTTTTTAAGCTCGGAATCTACGAATAGGCTAGACACAAGTCAGGTTGTTGAGTCTACATCTTGCGATTTATTCTGTTGTGGAACCTCTGATCTCGAATCAAATTCAGAACTTCATTCTCCTAATTTCTCTGACAATTTTGAATCTTACCATGATTTTAGAGAACCATTATTTCTTGACGACTACGAGCCAATCTACGACTGCAACACACATGATTTATTCTTCGACTCAGACTCTGAGGTCCCTAATCCCAAGTTCATTGATTTAAATTCAGGTTCCATTGAGATGGAATCATTTATTTTTGATCCTAAGGAATCAAAACCAAATAGTGCCGAGAGTGACTACAACCCAGAATTCGAATCTTTTCTTGACTCAGATTTTCTTCATCCTATAAACACTCTTCAGGCATTTACCTTTGAAATTGATGGCAACTATAATGACTCTCTAAATGAACCCACCTTTAATTCTTTTTTAGATGAGCCCTCACACACAATTCTTATTGATGCCACCTCCTCTACAAACACAGAACCTATTCGAACCTGTTTTCAACCCCGACCCGCAACCGAAATCAATTTCTATTCTGATTCCCCTCTTACTAAGCCGATTGCAGATGATTCACCTCCACATCTTTATCGGGTTTCGGACATCAATCAGACTACAAAACACGCCCCATCCTTCTCTGATCACTCCTATAGGGTTCCTACATCCTCCACGGATTCTTTTTCATTTAAGGATCCCTACTCTGATCAGGCTGATTCGACTCAGCCAAACACTGAATTCACACTTCTGCATCATTTCGAGTTCCACAGTATATGTTGGGTTCCACATCTCTTGATCTACCTCTATCAACCCACCAGATTGATTGGGTTTGGACTGCATCATCAGCTTGTTGATCTGAACAAGCTCCTGGTTGGACGAACCAGGCTCTTGATCAAGGTGCTTGTTCTACAAAACTCATCTGATCTGACCACTCCGTCTCCATATCATTTCCCGATTTGCTGAAGCATTGAATTTAGCACTTAACGGGAGGCAACCCGTCATTCCAAAAATCGGGATCCTTCTGATTATCCTTCTGTACTTCACATCTATTGCACCCTGAGTTTAGTTTTAGAATAGTCGATCCCACCTTTGGTACACATGCCATGGCTTAAAATCGTTCGCAACAGTCATCCCAACCTGCTCACCCACCTGATAAGCCTTTTCTAAATCCCTGAACCCAAAACTGTTTCACACCCTCCGTTTACAATGTGGACATTGCAAAACTTAGGCATGGGGGGGTGGTAATGTGCAAGCATTCAAACATTAGAGTTCGGAAGGGTTCTCAAAAAAAAATCACATATTCCAAAAACACCAAAAAAGGAAAAAGAATAAAAAAATAAAAAATTATGAAAATGAGAGCAGAGAAAATTTTGAGGCCATACAAATTTTTGTGGAGAAAAAGGGGAGAAGTAAAAATGCCAAAAAGGAGTACAAGTTGAAAAGAAAAGAAAAGAGTTAGTCATTAGTAAGAAATTAAGGAACTTAGTTCTAGACCATATCAGAAGAAAACAAATAAAAAAGTGCTAACGACACATAGAAGAGATTAGTAGGAACGCTGATCTTGGGCCTCTTAGGCTATGACCATAGGCTTAAAAATTCAAGTACTTGCTAGGACCTGGATAGTCCTCAAGAGGTTGAGGAAAATGTGAATCTTAAGTATTAGGTCTAAGTCTTAGGGAGTATTCGACCTCATTAACTAACCTCTAGTTTGTAGGACTTAGTAACCTAAGCACTCCAATCCACACACAGTCTGGTTCAGTGCAGTTAAGTATCAAAATCACGCAAATGCGTTTAAATTATTCTGAAAATGTCACCTAGATTAGGAGCTACTGATCAACACAAGTTGATTTGGACGAGTTCCCGGTGCGGAGAGGTAGTAAATTCCCCTCGAAGATATGTAATAACATATCGTCTCCTCGGTGCTTGTCTCCTAGGATATTTACATATCCTACTGGGGGCATGTAAGCACCCTGGGCTGGTTCAGATGCCATGGGCGGCATTATCCCGAATTGTCGATTGCTAGGGTCTAGATTTAGCTACAGAATGCAATGGGCGGGATTATCTCAACATCTTGAAAGCCAGGGTTCTTGGGGTTGCCATGGGCGGTGCTATCTCGAAGCATCAATTACCAAGGATCCTTCGACGATTGATGATGGGGACTAGGAATCCGATACATACCGTGTTGTGAAGCCAATCCGAATATAGAAATAAAAAAGAGAGAGACAAATCTCCAAACATAAAGAAAATTCCTTGGTCTCTCTCTTACAAAAATGCACTGCAAACTAAACCAAGGCTAAAATATATTACAAGCACGGGTGCTTTAACCATGGAGTTCAATGAACCTTAGGATAGTTCTTGTGGGCCTTAAAAACCTTCGCGGCAGACAAAGTCTAGAGCTGGTCAGGTCTGGATCTTGGTTGGTACTTAAGTACCTCTATGCCGACTATCGGCATTCTAACCTAATTTGCAGAAGAAAGCACACATCACATTTTTTGAGCATCGAAGGATTTCATGGATTAGAATCAAAGTTAAAACCTTGAAATTTGGTAAGAAACTAGTAAAAGCAAGGCATGGGGGTATGATGGGAACACCATCATGAGCCATAACTAGCTCATTTTGACCCAATGAAGAGAATAAATGCTCCTACATAACCAACTGATGGTCATAATTCACTCCGCAACCATTCTGAGAGTAAAATAAGAAACTAAGGTCAAAATTGCAATTTTACCAATGCAGTACAACCATGGATTTTCTCAAGGGCTTAACAAACGTCAAATGATCTTAATAAGATAACAAGTGGGTTCGATTTGATAGAAAAGGGTTTGTGTGTGTTCTGTGAATTAAATGACTTCTTAAAACCCAAAAATAGACCCACTTGATTAACTAAGGTCTAGTTAGGATAAAATTCACCTAAACCCTCAAAATATCATAAAAAATATTCTTTAGGGTTTAGTACCTTCAATTTGGCCATTGGAACCCATCTTGACCTAAATTGGGGTCTCAGGCAGATATTTCCTCTAAATTGTGTTTTTGCATAAATTTTCCAATCAAAATGTGATCAAACCCAAAATCCAACTTTACCATTGGATTCCTTAGGTCCAAATTAGGTTTTTACCAAATTTTTGACCAAAGAGTAACTCATCTTGACCTTGTTTGCAAAAAGGTCTAGTCTAATTACTTTTCTACCCCTTAAAAACATTACAAATAGTCGCCTAGCTTTCTCGTCATCTTCAAAAATAGGTCCCTTCGCCATTATAGTAGAGGAATCCTACTTTGGCGAGCTTTGAAAGGAGAGTTCTCCTTGATTGCTCAGAGAATCTCTTCCAAAATTGGGAGATTCTCTGAGAAATTTACTCCAATATGAACCCAATTTGGTGCCTTGATTCCTTAATCTCTCATGCGAATGCATGAGAGATTTGGGTCTCTTGAGAGCTTCCATCTTCAGCAAGCATTCCTTTCTTGGAATCTTGGCTTCCAAGCACAAATCCCTCCTCAGAGACCTATTTAAGAAGCCCTAGATCAAAACAAAACTTCCCAGCTTGAAATTGGGTCAGTTCCCCCTCTATTCCTCGGTCCCTCACCGGTCACAACCCTCTGCAAGCTCTGGTGGCTTTTCCCTCACTCACTCATCTCCCAATCATAATACCAGTGGTCGGGATAACTCCACCACATTCCTCTACGTCGCGCAACATCGGCCGATGTCGCCTCTGCCCCATCTTCATTGCCGCCTCATCTACGAAGGTATTCATCTTCCCCACATCTGGCTACCATACCAGCATAGGATTCCCTTCCCTTTTATCCCTTAGATTAGGTTTCTTAAGTTCCCTATCATCCACACTCTCTTTCCCTCTCTTTATTTCCTTAAACCGTCCACCGACGCCATTGACCACCGTCACCTTCTCCACCTCCAGTGATACCTTTGGCAAGGTGCTTCCGTCGCTCCGCACCTCCATCCACCTCATCGACCACCCTACAACCTCCACCACGACTCCCTAATCATTTCCCCTCAATCCAATCACTCCATCAACCATCCAAATACCTCCCCGAGCAGACCCACCTACACCATCCGGCCACCATAGCCACCTTCGCTCCTTGCCACAACCACCATTACATTCGCCATGCCACGGTGACAATGTTGAACATTTTGATGCGGCCATAAGGACCTCTTTCTTGATTTCAGGAAGCCAAATGATGGCTGCCATTAGTGCCAAGCTTGAAGCAAGCTTAAAGCGGTCCTAGGCCTTGCGCTGCTCCAAGTGAGACCCCAGGTTGTGCAAATTTGAGGTGTGCATGCATCCAAGCCCTCACGCAAAGACTTCAACAGCTGTAGCCCCTTCAATTTGGCAAAGCACTCTCTATGACAGACGCGTGGAAGAAGGTGGGACATTTAGTCCCACCTTGAAAGAGGAAAGACGCCTACACCAACATAAATTGATTTTGTGTTAGAGGCTCTTTCCCTCCAACACTGAGGGTGAGGTCCTCCTTCCCCATCTCACCAGACTCATCTGTGACATAACTCACTGACCTGGCCGAACCCGACTAGCTGACTACCCTTCACTCCTAGCTCACCACACACGCCGGTGAGCCTAGACCTAGGTCTACGTTAGGTCCGATTACCCAACTGATTAAGGCTCTGGGAGAGCGAAGCTGAAATAGAAGAGCAATAGAGAAGAGAGCTACGCAGGGGAAGGGGGGTTTTGCTCTAAGGAGTTTGCCTTCGACACTTAGTCAGATTCAGAGGGCACAGTAGGGCTGAAGGAAGATAGAAGGCAGAGAAGAGAAGAAGAGAAAGAAAAGGACCTCAGAAGAGAAGGTAGATGGCAGAAGAAGAAGGCAACTAAAGAATAAGAAGAAGAAAGGTAGAGAAAGCTAAGGAAAGAAGAAGCCAAAGGAAGAAGACAAATCAGAAGAAAAAAAAAGGACTGTTGTAGCACTAGACATTTGTGATGTCTGATTGCAAAATCAAATGTCTGATACTCATATGCTCTTCATTATTTCTACCTATAACTCTTTTTATTCTTCATATACTCATGCTCTACATTCCTAATTAGATTTTGAGTAGTATTATGTGCTCAATTTGCATTTATTGTTGAGATTAGTGTGTGAATTCCATTTGTTCCCTATGTTCGAGCTCGGAATATATTAGAGTAATAAAATTGTATTTGTTTTGAATGCTATTTCGGTTGTACTACAACGCAACACTTTTAAACCCGATTTAGTGCTCATAACACATGCTCGGGAATTCAATTTGGCAAGAGAACCACTGCTGCCACTTAAACCGAAGGTGCCTTCACCTGCAGCTAACACATGCAAAAGAGCCTGTGGGGATAGTCCCACATCATTCGTAATAGAGCTTTTGCAGTGCAATAAGAGGAGAATGTTATTGAGGCTAATCACCTCAACACACTTGGGGGCTGAGGTAACCCGCCAGCCCTTCACACACGCCTCGCCCATGACACGCATCAGCCCCATGCATGTTCTCCGACCCATTTACCTGCCTACTGCACACACCTCAGCTGAGACCCATGCTCGTAGCTCTGGTCTCGAGTGCGCTTAGATCCGAATCCGATTACCTGTGACTATGGAAGGCTCTGCGAGAACAGAACCCAAAGAGAGAGAGAGAGCGCACGGGTCAGGGGAGGGTTTTGCCCTGAGGAGATTCGACATTGAGAAAAAATCAAAGCCCCTCTGTGTGTGAAGAAGAGAAGAAGAAGAGAAAGAAAAGAAAAGCCAAGGCGAAGAAGAAGAGAAGAGGAAAAAGACAGAGAAGAATAGTGCTTCCCTAACACTGTAGCACCTACTGTTTAAGTTGACTGATTGGCCTAACCATCGACTGATACTACTATTGCATTGATATTACTATTGCATTATTTGAGATACTTGAGCTTATTTGTGCTTAGGGGCAATTGGTGATTCAAATCCCCATTTTACCCTAATCCTTTTGCTTCATTGACATTTGCTTTATCATATATATCATTCTTGCTTGGATTTGTTGCTATACACTGATAGAATTGCAATCTTGAGAGTTAATTGTTACTTGCACCCTGTGTTCGATTTTGGATTTCTTTCGAGCATAAATCTTATTTGTTTTCAATCGATTTTGATCTATACTTTGATGCAGCTTTTATAAACTTGATTCCACTCGTAAACATTTTGGTTCCATTGCCAAGGAGCAACGCTCAATTCACCACTATTCTCTGCATTATTTGATTATATTTGAGCACTGACTTGCCCTATTTACTTTCTTGTTATTTTGCGAGGTACTTCACGAGGAGATCTTCTGTGCAAAATAGCCACGCCAGGGTAGGTAACTTCTCTATTCTTCCTTAATCAATCTCCTAATCTTGGGAAGACAAAAAAGGAAACAATCAATTAGGAATCACCTGCCTTATTTTTCATAGTAATTATCATTTAAAAGGCAAGTATCCTGATTTGCGAATTTTTTTTTAATTCTAGTTGAAGATTTAGGCAATTTATTTTAGTATTCCCTACCCCAAATTTCCTGTGCCTTTTAGGGATCATGCTTAATTTCTGATCTCTTGGACTACTCACCTTCGTGTTTGAATCCAAGATGAACATGTCAAGATCAATTGGACTTGGAAGTAGAGCCAATTAGGGTTTCAATTTTTAGGGTTTTTGAGTGCTAGTTCACACTTGCTTGCATAAAAGGAAACAAACCCACCTGCATTTGTGTGTTACCCAAGCCCTTGGTTGCAAAGATCTAATAAAAAAAAATCGTAAAATCAGGCTCTAATTTCACTTGAACCCTAAAATCCTTGGACCTAATAAACTGAGAGTCAATCAAGGTGATTTCTAGGTCTTGACCTAGATCTCATCCTACCATTTTTAGGGCAGGTCAGGCGAAGTTGATCTACATTGTAGGCCAGCCAACCTCCAAATTAGGTCACAAGTTGAATTAACTTCTAATTAAGTGAAATCAAAGGCACAAATTAGGACATAAAATTGGTAGACTTAAGGTCTTAAGTTCATACATTTTGGTCTACCTGGACCCTCAATGACAAGGAAGGTCGAGTGGGGGAAACCCTGTAACCCGTGGGGATGCTCTACTGTGTAGGGGTCTTTGCAGGTTTCTCCCTTCCTGGCTGCCCAGGTAATTCTTGGGTGTGCGAATTTCTGATTCAGAGGTATCATCCACCTCGAAATTGCCTTAGTCATCCAAAATCTTTAGGTGCCTTGATTGGGTCAGAAAGAAAATTCACATCTAGTCCCTCATCCCTTCTATTTGGAACACATACACAGATCATCTTAGGATTTTTTTTCAGATATGATCAACTTCAATCTAATCTTGAGTTTTGATTCTACATCTTGATTCAAAAATGTAGCATGGCTATATAGAAAGACTATTTGGAAAACCTGAGTCCCAAATGAGCATGAAAGAAAAGATAATCGAGAATGCCTATAGAAAGCATTAAGAATATTATTAAAAGGGACATGCTCGAAAATTTGCAAAAACAACAAACCTCATCATGAACTGTGTAGGGATAATATGGACACAAATGAAACACGGTTCAACCCAAGATCATCTATTAGCAAAACATAGTGAATTGGTGAAATTACACAACAATGATTGTCTGCAATATTGCTCAAATCCTTCAGTTCTAGAGAATTGCTGAATGGATTATATAGAACCATCAATCAAAAATACCCTTCAGAGGTTAAGATGACATCTTGGAGTAATTCTAGTAATCCATGTAATTTCCCAAATCCCAAGTGTGATGATCAAGGTTGTTATGGACCCCCAACCCAAATGGAATCTAATTCATATTATTAACAAATTAATACACCTAATGTTGAGATGGGTTGGGAGGATTTGATTGCAGGTGATCATGATTTTAAACCAGTGCTAGAAAATCAAAAAACTAGTTCACCAAGCTTAGATTTCCCAGACACCTATGTTATTAAGATTTAATCAGAACCTCTTGAGGGTGTAAATTCCATCCCTTATTCTGATAAGGTGACTCGCAAGAGCAATTCTGACATCTATGTAGAACCCAATCTAGATTCTAGTGATCCAACCCTCACCCTTAACCTAGAATATGGATTTGAGTCTTATTGGGGGGATTACAAGTCCCTGTGTGATGGAAATCAGATTTTGAATCTGGATTACGATTCTGGGCCTTTATTTAATGAATGCACCTCTCCAACCTCCTTAGAAACACAGGTTAATTTTTTGGAAGTCATGCCAATCTACGATACAGAAACTGAGTTAGAAGAGTTGGGTTTTGATTGGGTCATCACTACAAGCCAAGAACCCGAGCCCAAACCTAATAGGGACAGCTTTTTAAGCCTGAACTTTGAGTATAGGTTAGACTCAAGTCAGGTTGCTAAGTCCACATCTCTTGATTTACTCTATGGTTGAACTACTTATCCGAAATCAGATTCAGGACATGATTCTTGCAAGTTCTCTGACGATTTTGAATCTTACTCTGATTTCAGAGAACTGTTGTTTCCTGACAACTATGATCCAATCTACGACCTCAGCATACATCATCCATTCTTCGACTCTGACTATGAGGTTCTTAATCTAGAGATCATTGATTCAAAATTATGTTCCATTGAGATGGAATCATTTCTTTTTGATAATCAAGAATCAAAAACATTAATTGCCGAGAGTGTCTACAATGCAGAGTTCGAATCATTCCTTGACAAAGATTTCCTTGATCCTATAAACACTCTTCAGACATTTACATTTGATTTTGATGGGCTCTATGAGGACTCTATAAATGAACCCACCTTTGAATCCTTACTAAAGGAGCCCTCACACACAATTCTTATTGATGCCACCTCTTCTACACATGCAGAACCTTCCCAAACCCATTTTCAACCCCAACCCACAACCAGACTCAATTTTTACTTTGATTCTCCTCTCAATGAGCCGGTTGCACATGAATCTCCTCCACATTTCAATCAGGTTTCAGACATCGATCAGACTACAAATCATGCCCCATCCTTCTCTTATCACCCTCGTAGGGATCTTACATACTAAACTGATTCATTCCCTTTTGAGGATCCCTACTCTGATCAGGCTGATTCGACTCAGCTAAACCCTAGCTGTACACTTCCACATCCTTTTGAGCTCCACAATATATGGTGGGTTCCACATCTATTGATTCACATCTATCAACTCGCTAGATTGATTAGGCTTGGGCTGCATCATCAGCCTGCTGATCTGAATAAGCACCTGGTTGGACCAACCAGGCTATTGATCAAGATGCTTGTTCTACAAAACTCATCTGATATGACTACTTCTCCATACCATGTTCTGCTCAGCTGAAGGAATTGAATTTAGCGCTTAACGGAAGGCAACCCATCATTCGAAAAAACCCGAGATCCTTCTTATTATCCTTTCTGTACTTCATGTCTATTGCACTCTGAGATCAATTTTGAATAGTCGACTCCACCTCTGGTACTCGTACCAGGGCTTGAAATCGTTTGCAACAATCATTCCTGACCGATTCACCCACCCAATCATCCTGTTCTAATTCCTGAACCCTAATTGTTTCATACCCTCCATTTACAATGAGGGCATTACAAAGCTTAGGCATGGGGGGGTGTTAAAGTGTAAACATACGAAAATTTTCAAAGTTCTAAAGGGCTTTCACAAAAATAATACATATTACAAAAAACCAAAAAAATAAAAAAATTGGGAGAAAAGAGGAAATTTTAAAGATTTGAATTGCATATCATTCTTGAGAAGAGGAAAAGAGGAGGAGGTGATTTAAATGTCTAAAATGAGCAATAATTTGAATGAAAAGAGTTAGTCATTAGTAAAAGATTAAGGAATCTACTAAGCTCTAGACCAAATAAAATGAAAGAAATAAAAGAAAAAAGTTCTAAGGGACAAAAGAGATTAGCATGAACGCTGATCTTAGGCCTCTTAGGCTTATTTTGGGCTTAAAAAATCAAGTATACATTAAGATCTGGATAGTCATTAAGAGGTTGAGGAATATGTGAAACTTAAGTATTACGTCTAAGGCTTAGGAATTATCCAGCCTCGTTAAGTAACCTCTGGCTTGCAGGACTCGGTAATCTAAGCACCCTAATCCACACATAGTCTGGTTCAATGCACTTAATTATCAAAATCACACAAAGGCGTTAATTTTGTTATGAAAAAGCTACCTAGATTAGGAGTGGCTTATCAACACAATTTGATTTAGATGAATTCCCAATGCGGAGAGATAGGAAATTCCCCTCAAAGATGCGCAATAACATACCGTCTCCTCGAAGCTTGTCTCCTAGGATATCTAAATATCCTACTAGGGGCATGCAAGCACCTTATGCTAGTTCAGGTGCCGTGGGCAGGATTATCCCGAAATCTCGATTGCCAGGGTTTGGATTTAGCTACAGAATGCAATGAGTGGTACTATCTCGAAGTGTTGAAAGCCAGGGTTCTGGGGGTTGCCATGAGCGGTGCTATCTTGAAGCATTGAAAGCCAAGGACCCTGCGAGGATTGATGGTGGGAGCTAGGAATCCAATGCAGATTGTGTTGTAAAGCCAATCCAAAGCTAGAAATAAAGAAAAGAAAAAAGAGAGATAACTCTCCAAAAATGCAAAAAAATTCTTCTATCTCTCTCTTACAAAAATGCACTACAAATTGAACCTGGACTAAACATGTTTTAAGCACGGGTGCTTTAACCGCGGAGTTCAATAAACCCTAGGTTAATTCCTGTGGGCCTTAGAAACCCTCGCGGCGGACTAAGACTAAAAGTTGGTCAGGTATAGATCTTGGTTGGTATATGAGTACCTTTTGGCCTACTATTGGCATTTTGACCTAATCTACAAAAGCACATAAGAAATTTGAGCATAAAAACACATGGTCTAGAATTTGAGTTAATTTCGTAAGATTTTGCTAAGGGACTAGCAAAAGTTAGGCATGTGGGTATGATGATAACATCATCATCAGCCATATTTACCTTTAATTAGTCATTATCAAGGAATAAATTCTCCTACATAATCGTCAGAGAGACGTAATTCATTGCAAATCCATTCTGAGGGAAATATAGTAAAACAGGGGTAAAATTGTAGTTTTAATAGCATATCTCAAATGAAGTACAATCATGAGTTTTCTTAGTGGTTAATTAAGAGTCAAATGATCTTAAGAGTCTAACAAGTGGGTTAGAACAGATAGAAAAGGGTTTTCGCGTGTTACGGGAATTAAATGACTTTCGAAACCCTAAAAATAGACCCGCTTAATTAATTGAGGTTATGGTTAGGATAAAATTCATAGAAAAATATTCTCTAGTGTTTGGAATTCTTGATTTGACCATTGGAATACGTCTTGACTAAAAATAGAGCCATAGATAGACTTTTGCCCTAATTTAGGCTTTTGCATAAATTACCTAATATAACTTAGTCAAAACCTAAATCTATCTTCACCATTGGATTCCCTAGGTCAAAATTAGTTTTGTACCAAAATTTGGGTCCAATCTGAGATCATCTTAACCTAGTTTGCACTTTGGTCCTGTCTGACTCCTTTATCTCACACACATGCCCTTAACTTTTTAATCCTTTACAAACAGGTCCCAAACTTTATCGTCTCCTTCAAATAGGCCCCTGCAGCAATGAAATCCTAATCCTACAACACCAACAAGCTTTATTTGGCATTTTCCCATTGATTCCTTGACGAATCGCTCTCAGATTTGAAAGGGAAGTTCGTCAAGGAATTCCCTTCCTTTTAAGACAGATATGAAGCTCTAAAATTGGCCCAAATCCTGGTGCGAACATTTCAAAGATTCAAGTCTCCATCTCCGGTGAACTTCTAAGCTTGGGAAGCTTGCTTCCCAAGCTCAAATCATCCTCCAGAGGCTTATAAAAGAAGCCCCAATGCATACTGTCCATCCCAAGCTCAAATTCAATCGGAATAACCCCCAATTCTTCTCTCCTCCTCCGGCCGAAGTGCTCCTCATTGTCCGGTGACCTCCATCTCGATTCCTCATCCATTCACAATATTGACGATGGATTTGTCCCCCTCAGCTTCCTCCACGTCGAGCAGTACCAGCCGGTGTCTCTATCCCCTTCGTCATCATCCTACCCCCACTAGAGCTACCATCTTCCCCGGCACCAACCATACCACAACCGGCGTCGCCTATGCCCCCCATTGTCTGCCAACTTCCTAGATAAGTTCCCTAACTCCTCTACTTCAATTTCACCCTAACCACACTCAGTTTTGACTATGCTACCACCCATTCATTGTCATCCCTTCCATGTTCGGCCACTCCTCTAGCAAGGCACATCTCGTTCCACACACCACTAAACTCCTCGCCATTCATCGCTACATCTCAGCCTTGACCCAAGGGGCAAAATCCCTCTGTCTATTTTGCTGATTCACCATCCAAACACACCCCTGAACAACCCACCTTCACATGGCCATCTCTGTCTCCGCCAGCTACCTACACACGCTCTCACTCCACACCGCACCAACTACCATGTTCACCGTCACACAGTGATCCTACTGAATAACCTGATAAGGCTACAAGGTCGTATTCTTATTTACAGGTGTCCTTGCCAAAGCTCTGCCACTTCCGCCATTGCTGCCCTTGTTCTTCGAGCTCCAAGCATCATGAACCCCAAGAAACATCTCCAAGTCACACTGAACACTCCCAGGCACATGCCCAGGACTTCAATTAGGCAAGAGAACCACTGCTGCTACCTAAATTGAAGGTGCCTTCACCTATAGCTGACGCACACAAAAGAGCCTTGTGGGGATAGTCCCACATCGTTTACAACAGCGTGTCTGTAGCGCAATAAGAGGAAGAAGTGATTGACGCTTATCACCTCAACCCCATAACTAGCCACTTTTACTTAGGATTGAATGATAAATGCTCCTACATAACCATCTGAGGGTTACAACTCCACATTATTCTATTTTGAGAAGAAAACAGGGAACTAAGGTTATTTATGTAATTTTAACAGCATATCATGAACACAGAATAACAAAGGGGTTTGTTAAGGGCAAAATGAAAGTTAAATGAGGATTAAAGACTGATAAGTGGGTTCATGCAGACAGAAACGGGGTTTCACGCATTTCAAAAATCATCTGAACCTTGTCTTGGACTCCATCTTGAGAGAATCTCCAATCATCTGAACCTTATCTTGGACTCTAATTCTCATCCAAGAGCTTATGCGAACTCCTCGAGATCATGGATCTCTTTCCCTAGAAATTTAAGCTTTTAAGCTTGTTTCCAAGCTTGGACCAAGCCCTTAGACCTTTAAAAGGTCCCCCATCGTAAGACCTCGCTCCTTAGCGACTTTTTGGACTAAAATAACACTTCCTCCTTATTCGACATGTGATCGTGGTTAAAGGTTGTTTAGTTGTAGTATAGCGTGAAAACACGATGACAAATAATATTTATAAAATCGGTGAGTACCGGGTCATTCATAGGGAGGCAATCTCAATTTTTAATAGAAGCTTTCTAATGAAACTAGTTCTGACAAGATATTTATATATGTATATATGTATAGAGACACATCAAATATTCATAAGATCAAATTTCATTTCATTGATAAAGAGTTCTTCATAATAGAAATTGCTATGCAAAAAGTAAAGATAGATAGGGAGAAAGAGGGAGAGGGAGAGAGAGATAGAAGAAAGTGGCAGAGAAACGACATCGCTTGCGAGATGCTTGTGCGAGATGCAGCAGCACTTCAGATCCAGAGCACCGGGATGGAGTTGGAGCGGAGTTGCAGAGAAGATGGAATATGTCTGGAGTTGATGGAAGAGAGAGGTTCTAAGTGGATGCTTTCAATTGGGGGGCCCTGGGCCTTGTTTTATAGCTTTTGTGGAAGACAAAAAGGGTATTTCAGCCCTTAATCTTGTGCAACAACCCCTTGGATAATCAGATCCATTGATCGGGAGATCAACAGATCTGATTTGTCCTAAAACTAACCTTTTATGCTCAGATTCATTCTGGTGTCGACACGTGGCACGCTGTGTGCCCTAAGATCCTCAACGCACGTCTCTCGCTTGCCCGCACCTTCGCATTTTCACCTTCATCGCATGCCTTCAAATCCTGCCTCATCGTTATCCATCCGATTTCAAATCCTATGTGTGCTATGCGCTGTCAGATCGTGCAATTGTGCCTGCACACACTCGCCTACCGATGTTGCATCAATTTTACGCAGTGCAGGGCTCGAACCTGCATCCCGCGCTTACGTGTCCACACGCGAGCCAATGCACTGTGTAAACTCTTTGTCATATATACTTGCTTGTTTATATTTATACCGATGTAATCTAGGTGGTGACGTGGCACGCTCGTGGCCATTGCATGAAGATCCAACGGCCTATGCTGCGAGGAGATGTGCCTTCAGGAGTTGGGGATGTGGCGATGGGCTGCTGCAATGGTGCCATGTGGTGCCATCGTGGTCGTCCTTTCTTCTTCTCTTTATATCTTATGACATAAGCCTCCGATTAAGTTGATTTCTGCACCCTTGGACTGCGAACGTCGATTCGGATCCATCCGTGTGGTTTGATTTGTCATCTAAGGTCTGAATCTTTTCCCTTTGGCTCCATTATCTCCATTCTTCTATAGACTATACACGATGCTCTGGTTGTCTGATCGGGACAATTTCGGAAGCGTTGAACTCTCGTCGTCGTTCTGATTAGATTTGTCTAGTCTGATCTAACATCTGCAGCTTCAAATCATCTGAGATTATAATCATCTCTCTTTTAGGCCATAAAATGATTATATTATCTATATGACTAATAAACTTACTAGTATGCGAATTACGATTATGCATGCAATGGCTCGAAGTTATGCTAGAATCTAGCTCAATTCAAGTGTTTTAGGTTGCATGATTGTGTGTAATCACTCCTCTACCTCAGGCCTGCTCTAGACTCGTCTCCGGTGACCTTCCTCCTCTAGCCTCTTTGCCTACTGTCATGTAATATAAGCAGCAGGTTCTTCTTCCTCTCCATCGTTTGCACCTCGCCACACTTGTGAGGGACCTCCTCCCCCTTCAGACAATGCTATTCCTCACCCTGGAGCCTCTTTCATCCATGGCTCGGCCATTCAAAGCCGGCATTGCCTCAGCCCTCTCATCGTCTATAATTTCCTTAGTTCGATTGCACACCCTCCCTAGACCTGACTCACACAATCAAAGCCCACATTTGCACACACATGCGACCTTGCCACCATCGTCTTCCTCCACTCCAGCAACGCTTCAGAGAAGCCCTCCGCTCACACCATTACACCAAACCGTCCACCACTGGTCCCTACACCTTCACCATTCCTCACCCACCAAAACCCCCCAAGAAATTGAGGGGATTGGCCACTCAAAGCCTCCACACAACACCACCCTCACCGCACCATCTTCTCGACCATGCCAACACACCACATACACCCTTACGCGAAGCCACAACCACTATCGCACTCGTCGACGTCAAGTGATTCTCCTGAGCTGCACTGACGTGGTCGCGAGGCTGTGTTCTCTATTTCAGGTACTCGCTAGAGCTCCACAGCCGCCCTCGTCTTCTCCGGTCATGTTCATCATCTCTAGCCCCCAACTCATCCAACTGCAAGTTGCAACCAATGCGACCTAGCTCCCCTAGGTCCTCAATCAAAGATTTAAGCCACGTCTTCACCTTCAATTGGAGGTGTCACCTCCTCAACTGCTATGCGAAGAAACTGTGGGAACATAGTCCCACATCTTGAAGCAAAGGGCCCCCAACAGTGCATATAAGGAAAAAGTGACAAGGGCTTATCGCCTTCGAGTTACTAGGTTAGGTCCCTACCACATGCCCCCGCACACGCTATGCCTTACGCACTCATCCATGCCCTCGCCCAAGCACACGCCATGCAGGTCTGGGTGGTGGATCCAGTTGCTGCTACCTGGGTTTGGTCTGATTTTGAGCTTAGGAAGAAAGAAAGAGAATCTAAGAGAGTGGGGGGTGGATTTTGCTACCTCAAGATTTGAGCCCCCTCCTCTCTCAACACTTAGCTTCTATAAGCTTTGTGTGAGGCCCTTTAGCCTCTATTGCCTCTACTACTGTGTTCTTGAGGCTCTTGAAGGAGAAGAGCCTTGTGCTTCTCTTGAGAAGGGCCCTTAAGCCTCTTCTATTAAGGCATCTGAAGCCTGTTGATCGTGCGATAAAATGGTGTTCAAACAAATATGATCTAAGATTGCATTTTAGTATAGAAATCGAATGTGGATGGCAAAATGTTAGATGAAAACAAATTAAATAAACCACTCAATGAGGAGCAGGTCGTGTCCACAGGATGGTAATGTTTATTACAAACTCGCATGGGTCAAAAATAGATGTTCATGGTTAAGTTCACAAAGAAACTGAATCAAAATCACCTTTCAATTAAGTTAACAAGATATGATCATGATGGTATTGTATTACATTGAAAGGAAAGGATGTTATGATAAAATCAACATAATAAAATAATCTTTAAATGAGATAAAGAACTTGACAATGGCATGGAATGGTAATTATTAATGGAATGCAAAACAGAGGATTTCCTTTGAGTAGCTCGTGCACAGAGGGGAGGGTATGGCCGACGACGAGGTCTTCACTGGAGGTGGGCGGGTTGGTGTGCGTTCGGCGGTGGTGGCAATGAAGAGTAGGATGGTTGAAGTCAACGAGACAGAGCAGAGAGGGGGTGATGGCAATGGGTTTGTCACTTGAGTTGCACCTGCACACAATGAGAGGGCAGCTACTGGAGTGTCCCTTCTCGTGAAGTAGCGGCGGTTGCTGGTTTGCTATGTGTGCGTGTGTAGCCGCACGTGGTAGATGGGTGGCGTCAGTGGCAGTGAGGAGGTGGGGGGCGGTGGTTGTTGATGGTCTGTTGATGGGTTTGTTTCACAAGAGATGAAGAAGAGGAAACAAAGAAGAAGGAAGTGAAGATGGTGGTGGTGCATGGAGGTGTAGTCGTGGGCATGGAGGTGTTGTTAGGTGCTTTTGGAAGTGAAGGTGGTTTGTGTTGGTGAAAGTGGTGATGGGTTTCGTGGAGGAAAAAGATGAATAGTGGAAGGTGGAGGGTATGGTGTTGGTGATCAGGTGGGGGCACGGTGAAGATGGTGGTGATGGCAATGAAGAAGCGCGGTGATGCAGTGACTCTGGTTCGCGGTGTGGGTTGTCACACCACACGCCCATGGTGGTGGAGCTTTATTGCCATAGCTAAGGTTGGTGGTGGTGGAATGGGTTAGGTCTTGAACTCTCTACATAGTATTGGTGTGGGGTGAGGCCTCCTCAGAGGCTTAACCCGCTCACTGCTACAGTGCCCTTCTAGTGGTTGCTTCAACCCTTCTTCTTCATCTGTGCCTTCTTCTCCTTCTTTTGGGCCTTCTTCTCTTATTCTCCTTTTCTATGGCTTCCTCTTTTTCTTCCTTTTCTCTGTTTTGTAGCTGCTCTTCTCTTCTTTTTCTTCACGTGCAAGAGGGGAAGATTCCTTAAATAGCTAAGTGTCAGCCGTTGAACCACAGAGCAAAGCCCACCCTTACCCCTGTGCTCTCTTTCTTTCTCTTCCTAGGATCTCTTCCTCACCTTCCCAAGGCCATTCACAGTATCAGGTTATCGGGTAACGGGCACACGCGCACCTGAGACCAAGCTCACCAGTAGTGGGTGGTGAACGAGGAGTGCTTAAATTAGGTAGGTAATTGGATGTGCCAGACCCATGGGGGACATGTCACTGGTGAGACGTGCATGGGTAAGGAGGACCTCACCCTCATGTTAGGAGGCGAAAAGGCATAGGCAGAAAATCAATTTATGCCACTGTAGGAGCTCGTGAGTTTACAATGTGGGTCTAAAGTCCCACACCATCTTCTTCATTCCAAGTAGCAGCTATCTTCGATTGATTCGTGCGAGGGAGGCGGTCAACACCACAATTGATTGGTTAGGGGCAAAGCTGGGTCGATTCCATGTTGCTTGATGCGGACACCTGGAACTATAGCTACTAGAGAAGGCTTCAAACAAGCTCAAAGCTTGCATGTTAATGGCGGCTAGAGGTGAAAACCTGAAACATGAAATTGGGCCTTATGGTCATGTTAGAATACCTCAAAAGCTTCACTGGACCATGGCGAGTGTAGCGAAGGTGGTTTTGTGGATGATGGTGGTCTGTGGTGGTTAGTCGGAGTCGGGGAAGGAAACCGGTGATGGGTTTGTTTGGTGGCATGATTGGGTGGACGATGGAGTGTGATAGGTTAGGGCTTTTGTGTGGGAGGATAAGGAGAAGGTTATGGACCGGTTGGCAATGGGTTTGAGTGTGTGAAGTGAGCAGAAACCCTCATCGGTGATCTAGTTGGAGAGGAGGACGTTGGAGGTGAATGGCAACGTCAAGGGTTGAAATTGGGATATGGAGAGTAGGAAAGATAGTGTAACCCTAACTAAGCCTAACTAACCTAATCTAAATGGATGGAAAGGGGGGAGAATCGGCACCAGGGTACGTCGGCGACGAAGAAGGCGAAGTGCTCCGGTTTAGGGTACGAACGACGATGACAATAAGGAGGCTCCTGCTGGTACGACCAAGAGTGGATGAGAGAGAGGAAGGAAATCCGGCCACTGGTATTGTGAATAGACGACAAAGGAGGTCAGGAGGAATTGCTGGAGCTTGTGGAGCTTCTCGGTCGGAACAGAGAGAGGAAGGGGGGTTTCATTGCCAGAATCAAGCTTGCAATCTTCGATCTGATATGGGGGTCCTTTTATAGGGCTCTAGATGGTGTTTTTGGCTTGGGAAACAAGCTTCCCAAGATAGGAAACCTCATTGGAGATAGAAATTCTTTGATACCCAAATCTCTCATGCGTTCGCATGAGAGATTGGGAAAGTTTTAGGGCTTAGGAATTGGCTCAAAAGGAAGTGAATTCCGTGACGAACTTCCCTTTTAAATCTGAGAGGGATTTGTCAAGGAATCAAGGAGAACATGACATTTTAAGGTTGCTGGAGTTGTAGGATTATGATTCATGGTGATAGGGACCTTTTGAAGAAAATGATGATAAAGATAGGGACCTTTGTGTAAGAAATTCAAAAGCTAAGGACCCATGCGGAATAAAGGAAATCAGACTTGAACCAAATTGCAAACTAGGTTGAAATAATCTCAGATTAGGCTCAAATTTTTGCACAAATCTAATTTGGACCTAAGGAATCTAATGGTAAAGTTGGATTTTGATTTTGACCTAGTTTGATTGGGTAATTTGCATAATTACCCAAATTAGGGCAACTATCTATCTTAAAATCTGCTTTAGGTCAAGATGGGTTCCAATGGTCAAATTGAAGGTACCAAACCCTAGAGAAGATTTTATATGATTTTTAGAGGGTTTAAGTGAATTTTATCCTAACCAAAACCTCAACGGATTAATCAGATTTGTTTTTAGGGTTTCAGATGTCCATTAATTTTTGTAATGCGTGAAAACCCTTTTCTGCCTATTCTAACCCACTTATTAGACTCTTAAGACCATTTGACCTTTGTTCCACCCCTAAGAGAACCCGTGATTGTACTGCAATTGAGATATACTGTTAAATTATAGTTTTTCCCTATTTTACTGTATTTCCCTCAAAATGGATTTGCAGTGAATTACATCTCTCTGGTGGTTATGTAGGATCATTTAATGACTTTCAGAACAAATTGAGCTAGTTATGGCTCATGATGGTGTTCCCATCAGAGAGGCAGGCTTCTCACGGCCATTAAGATTTCATGAATGGAGGAGGAAGCGGGGCCATTTCTTGGGAAGAAGTAGAGAAATAAAATAAAATAAAATATTAAGTTTATTTATACACAAACCCTTAACTTCTATGTTAAACCTAAAATAATGCTTGTATTACACCTAATTGGTTACTAAGTCAATTCAAATGCATATGAACGCAATGCATGAATTATGTAATCAAGCTAAAAACATAAATTAATTTATTTGCATCCTAATGCATGTTAACTAAATCTTAAAAATGTCTTAATGTCTAGGCATTCACATACTTAAATAGCCCATAAATATGGGCTAATCACCTATGGCCTATCATCTGAGGCCCCTTGCTGGTTACTATTGAGATATTTAAAGTGCTGATATTGATTATGGTTTACTGTTGAGATATTTAAGTGGTTGTGAGTTTAAACTTAAAGGGTTAATTTGGTGATTCACATCATCATTTTAACCAAATCTTTTTGCACTATTATTTTGATTTTATTGGAATATCATTCAGAGTGTTATTGATTTCAATTTCATATATTCTGTGATTAGTGAATTGAAATTGCATCTTTGGTCCCTGCGAACGAACTCAGACTCTACTTTCTGAATTTGAGTTTATAAATTTAAATGATTTGAGCAATTTTTTCCTATACTACAATGCATTCCCTAAACAACAACGATTTTGCCCGAGTAGAGAGTGCCTGGTGGCTGATGATGTTTGGCATAGGATCTTCACCTCTCTGTTGACGTGGGATGAGCTTTGGACGGGGCTTTGTGATTCGTCCAAGCCTCGAATTCACATGGCTATGGTGTTGTGGGTGTTGGAACCTTGTTCCACATCTTGTTTTGGTGTTAACAAAATTATTACGGATTAATGTTTGTCATTAAGTGTTTTTGAGATTTAGGTGAAAGATCAAGGCAAATAGGAAATGATGGCGGCTTGATGAAAAGGAAAAGATCATGATAAAAAGGAGGCAAGATGACAAGGAAGGATTGAGGAGAAAAAGATCATCTTCTACCCTTTAATTTTTAGTTTAGGTTTTCATAGAATGTATGCCTCTTAACAAAAGAATATAACTTAGATTGTAAAAATAATTTGAGATAAATTGGGATTAATATTGTGACCATTTTCAAAGAATGTTATTGATTAAATCAATTAAAAAAGGTACTTGTTAACCCACAAGTACCGATACTAAAGTTTAATACAGGTACATGTGAGTTACAGGTTTGGGTTTTTTCAAAGAAACAAACCTATACTCATGATCAGTACCGGTACAAGTGGGTTACAGATTTGTGTTAAGTGTTTAAAACTCAAATTTGGAAGCAAAGAGTACCAATACCCACACTTTAGTACCAGTACTAGTTAGTCGTCGGCTCAATTCTGAATGACTAGAAAATTTATTTAGGCTATGTGAATGTTGGGAATTAAATCCCAATGTCTTGTAGATGAATTGCTGAGGTCCTAAACTCTATAAAATGACCCTAGGACTCTTTGTTTGCACAGAAGATATACAAGAGACATAAGAGAAAATTCTAGAGCATATAATTCATATTTTCCACCACATATTCAAGAGAAGAAATCATGTTCACTGCCTTCCAATCGTGCCACAAGTTTGCAAACACATTGACGTGTTTTCTCATGCATGTTTCAAGGCCATTCACATTTATTCTAAGCTCTTGAATCAGTAATATCATTTATATATTGTTGAGAGGCTTAGGTTCTTGTTGTAAGATTTATTTTTTTGTCCTACACTTGTATTTCATTTGTTCTTGGACATTTGCTCGTTGGGTTGTAACAAACCTGTTTTCTTATACTTGGGTTTAGGTAACTCGTTAATTACCTCAGTTTAGTAAATTGATTTTTTCGAGGTTGAGGGAATCGGGTTAAAAGCCCTAAGCTGGAAGGCTTAGGTAGTGGAGTTCCCAAGAGAGGGGAACCACTATACATATTGTGCTAATTTCTGTGGTTTGATTGATTGTGCAAATTTTCTTGTTATTACTGATTTTATGTTTGAGTTTTTGTGCGCATAGCCATATTCCATATTTTAGATCCTATTAGTGGGTAGTATGGAGGGCCAGAAATGACGCATTTAACAATAGTAGGTGTTCCGTGGAAAACATTTGTAGTGATGCAAATGCTTGTTTAAGTCTCCAACTTTCCAATATGTAATCATTTTTTATTGATATAATAAAATTGGATGACTACTACCTATAGTAGTGGTCCTTTCTTTTTGTCAAAAAAAAAAAGAGTGTGCTCTAACATTACTCATAGACTCTAGGTTATCAAAGTACTTTTGGGCTGAGGAAGTTAACATGGCTTGTTACAGGTTAAATCGCATCTTAATTCGGTCCAATTTGTGAAAAACTTGTTTTGAACTATATTATTAGAAAATACCCAGGATTGGTTATTTTAAAGTTTTTGGATGTCGTTATTTTGTCTTGAATACTCACACTAATTTAGATAAATTTGATGGCAAAGGTGAAGAAGCCATCTTCATTGGTTTCTCTTCACGTAGTAAGGCATTACAGATTGTTAACAAGACCACATTGGTTGTAGAAGAGACTCTTTATGTCTCTTTTGGTGAATTACCCAACTCTTCTCCCATTGACCAGGATAATGGGGAAGATGAGGATGATTCTTTCATCGATGTGTCTAACATTCAAGACTCTAAAATCCATAATCTCCTAAAAGATTGGATATTTCAAAGGGATCATCTTAAAAGTCAAGTCATCGGAAGTATTTCCAATGGCATTAAAAACCAATCTAGATTTAATTACACTTTTGGTCTTTTCGCTTTTGTATCTCAAGTTGAACCAAAGAGTGTTGAGAAAGCATTCTCCGATGAGCCTTGGTTTATGGCTAGGTAGGAGGAACTAAATCAATTCCAAAGGAATGAAGTTTGAGATCTAGTACCCAAGCCAGAAGGGCAAATGGTAATAGGAACCAAATGGGTATTCCGAAATAATTTAAATGAATATAGTGTAGTTATTTGAAGCAAAGCAAGATTGGTAGCACAAGGTTATAATGAAGAAGTGGGGATTGACTTCGATGAGACCTATGCTCTCGTAGCTTGACTCGAAGTAATTCATATGCTTCATACTTATGCCTCCTTCCTCGACTTCAAACTCTTTCAAATGGACATTAAGAGTGTCTTTCTTAATGGTTTCATTAAGGAGGATGTTTTTGAAAATAACCTCACGATAAATCAAAGTTTGTCTTCAAATTAAATAAGGCATTATATGGGGTAAAGCAAGCTCCTAAAGCTTGGTATGAGATTCAAAGACTACTTGTTAGGTGCAAACTTTTCTATAGGAGATGCCAATTCTACATTATTTATTAAAAGAAAAGGAAAAGAATGCTTACTAGTTCAAATCTATGTAGATGATATCCTATTTGGAACTACTAGTGAATCTCTTTGTAGGGAGTTTTCTAAGATAATGCAGGAAGAATTTGAGATGAGTTTGATGGTGAACTCAAGTTCTTTCTGGGTTTACAAATCACTCAACTTGAATTTGGCACCTTTGTGTGTCAATCCAAGCACACAAAAGAGATGCTTAAGAGATTTGGAATGGATAAAAGCAAAGGTAAAAACACTCCAATAAGTGTTACAACTTCACTCGGTATGGATGAATCAAGTACTCTTATTGATAAAAAATTATATTGTAGCATGATTGGTTCTTTGCTATATTTAGCACTTGTTTATGTGCTAGGTTTCAATCAAATCCTAAGCAATCACACCTAAATGCAGTCAAAAAGATATTTAGATACTTAGTTGACATATCATAATATAGCCTATTCTATCCTAGGAGTAGCAATTTTAGCTTAGTTACATATAGCGATGCGAACTACATAGGCAACCACACCAATAGAATGAATACTAGTGAGACATGCCAGTTCTTGGGTGAATCAATGATCTCTTAGTTTTCAAAGAAACAATCTAGTGTAGCCCTATCAACCACAAAGGCTTAGTATATAACCGCTAGTCTAGCATGTTCCCAGGTCTTATAGATGAAACATACTTTAAAGGATTTTGATTTGATATTTAGTAAAATAAAAATATTATGTGATAGTACTAGTACTATCAACCTCTCGAAGAACCTTGTACATCACTCCCCTACAAAGCAAATTGATGTTCGACATCATTTCTTGAGGGACAATATACTTAAGGGAGAAATCGATGTTAAATTTATTTGTACTAAATTACAATTAGCTGATATTTTTGTTAAACCTTTGAACTATGATAGATTTAATTTTATACGTAGAAAATTGGGCATATGTAAGCTCACCAATATTTGAAGATTTTAGTGAGTTAGATGAATTTTGCTTGTAATGAACATTGAGGGAATGTTGACCTTGTCAAGTTAGGGCTCCTTGAAACTTGTTCAAACATCAAAATGCACATTTTATGCAATAGCAAATGTCTTATACTACTCCAAGACATTTTCTTTTTTGAAACTGATAGGAAAGCTATCATGCTACGATAGCAGTCCAAAGGACTACTCCAAGACATTTTAAAAATAAAAATTGGTCTGATGCTTTGAATAGACGTCGAACCAATTAAATAAGTTAAAAACCAAAAACAATTAAAACATTGTCCGGACCATTATCCAAACGTCTGTACCATTGTCTGATGCCATTAGCAAAACGACTAAAATATCTTAGGGTCAGATCTCAAGAGTTCCTACAAACAGAGATCAGACATTTGACTCATTGTATCAGACATTTGGTCTGTCGTCTAATGCGAAAATCAGATGACAACCTAGAGATTGGGACCAAATCTAGGAGTTCTTGAAATCAAAGATTAGACTTTTGATTTTTGATTCAAACTTCTGATATGTCATTTAATGAAAAATTAGACTACAACCTTGAAAGGGTTGAAATCCCTAACTGTTGATCCCAGATGTCAGAGATCATCGCCAAATGTCAAATACCAACGAAATTAAACTTTGAAGGTCTGATTTGGGAGTGATTTTAAATGTAATAAACCCCAACCATGAGGGCATTCTCACCCGACCCCATGGAGGATATAAATTCCTCTCTTCTTTCTCCAAAATCCCTCACAACATAATACCCCTAAATCCCCCAAACCTCCTCAGCCGATGACCTCCTCCTTTTCCTAGATGCCCAGATGTCCACCAACGTTGCCAACCGTCCGGTCGCTGCCGACCACCCCTCTCCTTGCACCAGGGGGAGCACCTTCTTGGGTATAGCCCTCTTGCCCCTTTCCATTTCCTAATTTATGGTGCTTAGGGCATAAACCCTTGATGTGTTCTAAGTTTTTTTTTGCCAACTCGTTATGCTTGGCTTTATAAACCTCAGTGATACTTAAATCTGGTCATCATGGTTCTAGTTTGCCACATTCACTTTAGAGCCCATGATTTTGGTTGTGGACTAGGACAAGTAGTGCCCTTCTCTCAACTTGATCCCCTAAGTCAGTATGAATGAGTGCTTTCTCTATGGTAGGGGTCTTGCCTCCAACTATTCAAGCCTTCATATAGTAGCTTGAATACCACAGCATACTGCCACATGATCTTGTCTTGGTAGGTTGTATTGCCCTTTGTCAATCAAGCCTAAAATGGCATACTACCCAAAATATCTTGGTTTAGCTTGTGCTTGCATGGATATGTGTGTGAATGATGGTAGGTGTGTTGCCTATTTAGGACAGATACATTTGCTTTGCAAAATATACTGAATGTACTACCATTTGCTTTGCAGGGAGCCTAAATCCTACCCAAATCTCCAACCCACCCACCCTCCTGAAATACCTCCTCATAAGAAGCAGGACGAGGGCTCTTCCTCCTCCAAATCCCAATCCGCCAACCAAGTGGACCAATTACGTAGCAACACCACTAGACAGTAGTTCTATCTCTTTGCCAATCCCAAGGTCAAATCTCCTAGGTTCATCGTGTGAAACGATTTTAAACACCTCAATCTCTGTGAACACTTTGAGACCCTTCACCTCTTTAACAATTTTGATCGCCAGTTCCATTCTGGTTTTGGCACTCATGGGGTTTTCCCATATCTGGTCCACCTCTTCTATGCCAATCTAATCGAGGATTATAGTAATGATGAACTCAAGGTACGCACAATTCTTCTCAACAAACGCATCACCATCACCTACGATTATCTATCCAAGTTCTTAGGCGTTCCTAATTTTGGAAATGATTTTGATGATATCTTGCAGGAAAATGACTCCGAGGTCATAAACCAAGAGTTGGTTCTCCTCGATAAGTACGAACCAAACCTTGGCACCCTCCTTTACAAGAACCTTAAACCACTCCCTATTCTTCTTTCTCATATCTTTGGGTGGGATCTTTTGAACAAATCTGATGGATTTGATTACATCTCCTACCAACACAAGGCACTTCTTTTTGTGGCCATCCGCCATATTCCCTTCGATTATTGCTACCTCATCGCATAAGTCATGAACGAAGATCATGCGGCTTCCCTACCTTTTGTGTCTATCCTATCCAACATCATTAGAAACCACAGGAAACCCAACCATGATCAAGCTATAGGCAAGAAGGTCAAGCCCTACAATAGGGCTACCACTGCCAAGATGCTGGTGATGTGTTTACCTCAGCATTTTATATAAGCTCCCACCTCAACCCAAGCACATCAATCCCAATGCTGGTGATGACGATGATAAGCTCCCACCTCAACCCGATTTATATAAGCAATGCCCTCTCAAAATTGAGACCCCCTGCACGAGCTTCAATGAAACATGGGACCCTACCATTGACTCCATCACAAATGGTATCTCTATACATATGCAGTGCGTGAGTAATATCTATTCATATCTGGGTAGCATGCTCTCAGATATGAATGAGATGCACGCTAACATCCACAACCAAAAGATGGGTTCAAGTCTAGCTCGCTATCACCAGCACCAGGATCACCAGGATTAGAGCTTTCATCACATAGTTTTCTCTATTTTTTACATTTTTATGCATGGATCTTTGGATGATTTCTTCTTTTGTTTTGTCTTGGCCTGTATTAAGGGGTTTTCAACCTTGTACTACTTATTTAGAAGGGAACATTGCTAGTCCTTGCTTAGGGTAAATATCTTTCTATGTAGGTGTTGTCTATTCTATCAGTATATATATATATATATATTCATTTGCTTTTGATGTTCCTAACAAAAATGCTTATTTGCTATAATATGTTCATATTATCTTCCAATTCAAATCTATGTGATTGCTCATTATTTCACTATAACACTTGGTCATAGTATTTTCCCCAAATTATGTTTCATTTTTGTTGTCTACATGCTTAGTTCAATACACTTAGTTATGATGATAAAAAAAAGGGAGAAAATCTTAGGACAATCAAAATATTCAAAGTTAATTTCTGTTCAAATTCATCGTTTGCACGAAGACACAAAATCTCATTATATTAATTGATTTCTCAGAAACCCTCAATTACCATAATTAGATTCAAGAAATAGTGCTTCAAGTACAAAAATAAGGGGGAGATAGATCCTAAGAACAAATTTTGAAAATCACCAAAAAGGGAGTGATTGTTAGTTCAATCTCTCCAATTATATGTTTTGATGATTTCACAAAATAATAAACTTAAATAAACCAACATTTCTCTTCTTATCAAAATACCATTTGTAGGTCCTTAGTCCATTTTAGAATTTCATAAAGGAGGACTAGAAGATAAAGATGTCTAGGTTTAGGTTCTATTGTACATCTCAGAAGTATACTGTAATTTTATATTTATTAAGTCTAGATATGTTGTAAAGTGTCCCTGTCAAAATATATGATCTTTAGACTTAGGCTCAAAACACTTAGGCAAAATTCAAAAATAAAACACAATGCACAAAAATTCATATACCGTAGAATCAGACATCTGTAGGTGTTCGTAGATGTCTAATATTGAAAGTTAAGTTGTCTGACATATGCATCAGACGACTAGATGCCATATACAATGCCTTAGGGGTTTGAACTTCAGGCCTTAGATGACAAATCAATAAACCAGGCATTCATCGACCATAACGGACATCTAACTACTCTCGCAGATGTCTAATAACCTCATCGTTGGTTTTGAACTGAACAAAATATCCACAAGCATAGAAGAATACTTTTATTGTCATTCATAGACATTTGTACATGCCTCCAGATGCCCAAAATAGGGCCTCTACACTTGAATCACTTAACGAAGTTTTTGTTAGACATAATCTTGCCTTTAGATTCACAAGAAATCCATAGCTCAAGATCATCATGAGCTCCAATCGTCCAGAATCATCGTCTGACATCCAGTTAGATGTCTGACCTCCATACATTAGAACCTTGTTTAAATTTGGTTCAATCCAGAAATAGACCCCCATTCAATTAGGCATCTAAAATTTGCGTCAGACATCTTAAAATGACATCCTAGACGTCTAACCTAGAACCCTATTTCCATCCAACTAAATCAAGGAACTTGGACCCCTCATATCAAATGACCAAAAATATAGTGAAACGTCTAATAAGACATTTGACCTAAAAATTAGGCCTCTGATTCTACTGTTAGAGTCATCATGAGCCTGATCTGAGTTGGATTTCTACCAAATCTATTGGGGAATGTCCCCAATGGCTAGGGGGAGCCTCCCTAGCATTCTTAAAGGTTCTTTTGAGGCCTATATATATCCCTTAATCCCTCTTAGGCAACATACACTTTTGAGAGATAATTCACATGAAAAACACTAGCTTTATACTCTCATATTGCCCTACTAGTGTGCAAATTCATTCCTTGGGCAAACACCCACTCCCTCACTACTGTGCTATAGCTATCTTCTCCAGGGAGTGCTCTCGCCATAGTTACTAGATTACTTATGTATCTATTTGGGGAGATCTATAGGGTGCCTTTCATTTCTATTTTCATACTCTATTATACTTGGGTATCCATCCTATCGAATCTCCATCTCTTCCTTGTGAAGGAAGAAACCTTTATCTTGGGATTGAAGGTGGGAATTGTAATTGAGGTACACTACCCTCGTTTTGAGTAGTGTGGTTAGCGGATTGATCACTAGGTGATCGAAAATCCTAAGTCATGACTAACTTAAGTGGTGGATTTCTCTCAATTTGGGTTTCCACCTAAACATTATTATGTTATTGTGTGATTGAAATTTTATTTGCTTATTACTCTTCAATTTCACTATTTGCCTCCCCTCTACTTCAATTTTAGGTGAAGCACAAAGATTTCAAGTTGAACTCAATGAACAATCAATAACTAGCTACACCTTTACATCAAATCTTGATGAGCTTGAATTTGAATAATTTCATCTGGACTTTGATTTCACATATGATGGAACCAATTCAGATTTTAACATCTCTAATTCAAAGGACTTGGACATTAAGATAGTGAATGAAGAAAAAGAAGCAAAAGGGATCAAAGAAATGGTGGAATTGGGAAAAGACTCTTTGGGAGACAAATGTAAGGATCTACTGATGTCCTTATTTTCAAAACTTTTAACTCCTTACAAGAACCCTTATAATTTGCCTGAATGTAATTCTTATAAACCCATGCTTACCCATCAACTAGAAAGCCACTACCATTGGGCATATACTGGTTCAGAAAATTACATGATTTCTAAATGTGGATTTTAGTCATTGTAATACGCAACTTCGGAATCGCTTTTGAATTTGTAAGCCTAGATGGTGGGGTATCCAGGGTCATCCAAGGAGGCTAAATTCTTAGTCAATAATTGGTTCTCTCTCTTTCTCTCTCAAATCCTCAATTTATGTTTTTATTCTTTTGATTTTTTATGGTTTTGGAAATGGTAATCAAGATAACAAAATGCAAAACACGTGGAAATGAATTACACCTAAATGACAAGAACTAATCCCTCTTTCTAAGCTCACCCTAGGCAAGTGCACCTAGGGTAATTAGAAAGATGGAGAGTGGGTGTACTAAGAAAAAAAACATAGAAAATGCAATAACTAGAATTGGCACATGAAAGTTAAAGGAAGGCAACTCAAATTAATCAGGAAGAAAACTATGTCTTACAAAATTCTTGTAGAGGAATGCTTTTACAAACTAAAGGAGATACAAAAAGAAAACAAAAGAATAGAAGACTATCATTCTTTCGTCAAATCTGAGGATGAAGATTCCTTACTCGAAGTCCAAAAGCTCCTAGACTTAAAAAGGGCTCCTTCTTGAGATCCTCCTCCTTGAGATGATGATGAACTCCTTCTCTCCTCAAGATGGATGTCCACCCTAGTTTCTTCTCCTTTGCCTAGCTGTCCCCCAATGATGAAGAGCTCCTTGGCATCCTCCAAGGAAGAAGAAAGAAGAAGGCACCAAGGAGGCAAGTGTTTGCCTCCTTAATCTTCTTTTCTCCTCTCCTTCCTTTGGATGAATGTTGGCAGATATAGGTAGGGAATTAATATAGCCAAGGGTCCGTCATTTGGTGGTAGGATGGGGGGTATATATAGGATCGGAAAAAGGGGTGTTGGCGTGGGATAGATGGAGGGTTAGGATGGGATTATGGGAGGTGGATAAGGGATGAAGTGTTAGATTTAGGTGGTGCCACCAAAGGGATGTGGTGGTGGTTATGGGATGGGATCCACCCCTTGGTGGATGGCCAAGGGTGGAAAGACACCTAGTTTTGGTGCCATATGTGGGTGCTTCTAGAAGGTGGTTTTCAGCACCAAAAACCAAGGGTAGAGATGGCTTTAGGGGGTAGATGTAGGGTATAGATTAAGGGGTTATTTGGCTCCAAAAATGAGGTTTCTAGAAGAGTTTTTGGTGGTGGTTGTGGGGCTAAGGGATGCCTAGTGGTAGCGCCAAAAGGGAAGGGTACTGGAGGCAGCTTACATTGAGGAAGGTGGAGGTTGTAGTGGAGCTAAGTAGGGGGTGGTCGGCCATGGTAGAGGAGCTTGGGTTAGCTTAGTTAAGCTAGCTTAGCTAGTAGATGAGTAGAGGAACAGCCAAGGTTAATCTTGGGGAACTGCTCCGAGTCTATATGGAGCCAGTATATTGCTACAGAAGATCTTCTAGGAGTTCAACTACTCAGCTTAGCTAGCTAGTTCTTTGCTAGCTACTAGGATGAGTAGGTTGAGCTAAGTTGATCTAGTCTGAACTATTCTGCAGCTGAGGGGAGCTGGTTTTGATCTTCTTGAAGACTCCCTAACTAAGTAAGCTAGCTAGCTTAGGTCCAGTAGACAAGCTTAACTATGTTGAGCTAGGGTGAGTCTTCATGTGTTAGAATTGAACTTCCTTGAGCTTATTGTGGACTTCTTAGCTGACTTAGCTTAGCTAGTTGAGGACTAGTAGCTAACCAAAGTTGACTGGAGCTGCCAAGAGCTAAGTGGAGCTGGATCGAGCTGGAATCTAGCTGAGGTGAGCTGGATTAAGCTAAGTCTTCATCTTCTACCTTTCACATTGCTGCGGTTTAGGTGATCTTTACTGTGTAATAATCCCTGACAATGACATGAAGTATATAAAGGCCAAATAAAGGGGAAAACAATGCAATGCATGACTAAAGTAAGAAATTCTTAAATGCAACTGATCGCACAGGTTTCGCGTGTTTGAAATCGGGGTTATGAGTAACCCGTCATCGTAGTTGCAAAACTTGTGTTAAGATATAATTTATACCAAAACTCCAATGGAGTCCCAGGTGAACACAGGGAGGCACCGTTTACTTTGTATGAAAGCTGCACTTCGATTTGTTTCATTTTGGTGTTTTAGGGTTTTGTTTTTTTTGTTTTTGAAATAAAATGACAAGCAATCACAAGAGAGAGATGGAATCAAATATGATATATTGCATGAATGTCTATTACAATAATCTACGAAAACATAAAAATAGAGAGGGGCGAGAAGAAATCTCCCGAATCGGCTGTTCGGCGAGATGACAGTGCTTGGCGGAAGCCTGAACGAAGGAGTTGAGTGGGACAGCAGAGGTGAGATGCAGGAGGACGTCAAGTAGAGGAAAGCTTCAGTGTGGCTTCGGAATGGAGGTGAGAAGGTGGAGATGATCTGCTACAGGAATGGAGGTGGGAGGATGGCTTCGAGGTGACCTATGAATGGGGATGGGAAGATGGAGGAATATTTGGTGAGGCAGAGGTTCGTCACACTAATAGGAGCCTTGGGAGCTTAAGAGTAAGCTCTAATGGAGCGTTGATAGGCTTGCTAGAGCTTAGAAGTAGGTGGGAGTAGAGTAGGTAGAGAAAGATTGGAAGGGTGAGGGTGTAGGTCCTTTTATAGTGGAGGAGAAGAGGCTAGAATAGGCATGGGACCATTAGTGATCTCCAAATCGTCACTGTAAGTGTCTCTGTAGGCAGCTCACACCTGCTCATGCTCACAACTGGCCTTGCTGGCGTGTGATTAGCCCATAGTTGTGGGCTATTTAAGTATTTAAGTGCCTACACATTAGGTTAATTCTAACATTTATTTAGCATAAATTAGGATGTAAATAGATTAATTCATAGTTTTAGTTTAATTACATAATCCATGCATTGCATTCATATTTTAAGTGCATTTATAATTAGCTTAGAATGACATTTATCTAATTAGATAACCAATTAGGTACATTATTTTCATTAAAATAGAAGTTGAGGGTCTGTATATAAATGACCCTAATATTTTAACATTATTTTCTTTATTCTTCTTCTTGCAGGAACGGCTGGCTGCCGCTCCAATGCCACCAGCTGCCGTAGCTCAAGGAGGACCGGATGTGTTGGATCTGGTCGGGTAGCTGATTTCAAATTTGTGCAGGACACTACGAAAGGAGGGAGGCAGCCGAGCACGGGAGGCCTCCACCACCAACCCACCACCGTGCAGAGAGATTTCCTCTCTTCCATTCCATACTGCTGGCCTCAATCGTGGCGGCGAGTCTCCACCACCGTGGGCGTGTGGTGTGATAGGCCACACCACCATCCAGAGCTTGCCCGCATTACCGTGAGCACCTTAGCGTGCATCTCCCTAGCCGTCGTCACCAACCACCACCGCCGCAACCACCGTCAGTGCAATCACCTTCTCATTCACTTAAGACTTCCGGGAAATTTCCTGGACGTCTGAAGCTACCCGCTCACCTACGACCACCCGCCTGCGTACCAGTCTGAAGTCCACCCGCACCTGCAAAACCACATCTGTCCACTCCACCTTCCGCGCACGCCCCCTCCAACCACACCCGCAACCGCTAAGCCTGTAGCACCCTCTTCCCGCGCCTGCAGAGCCACCCGCTCACCTCCAGCTGCTCCCGCACCCTCTGCCAAGAGGCTGTGCACCCACTCACCTCCAACCACGCACCCGCTCAGCCTGCAGAATTCCAACCTCAACAACTCCCGCAGCTGCAACCGCAATCGCGCCTGCAGAACTCCAACCGCAACCGCACCCGCACCTGCCGAACCTCCAACCGCGCCCACCAGCCTGCAGAGCCCTCCCCCCGCGCCTGTAGAACCGCCAGCAGCACCCGCTCTCCACGTACAACAGCTTGCGCACCCGCCTGAAGCCACCTGCAACACCCTTCTCCCATGCCAGTAGAACCGCTAACAGCGCACGGCAGTCCTCATCGCCAACAGGCCGCGCGCACTCACGCCAAAGCAGCTGTGGCATCGGCTGCAGCCACCTCCACTGAAGCTCGTCCAGCCGCCTCCGGCCGCCGCACGACACGCCGCCACCACCGCTTCGATGCCCTCGGTCCAAGGGACTTCCTCCGAGCTTCCCGCGCCCGGCCATCCACTCCTCGTCGCACAAGACAAAGGGGAAAAAATCCCCTGTTTTGCTATAGTAACCTGCCAATTAAAAATTACATTTTCTACCATTGTCACTTTTTAATCATATTTTATTGATTATGCATTACAGAAAATATCCTCTAGTTTCTCAGAATTGCTATTTCAGTAATGTTTCTTGCTTAAACCTTAATCTGAAGGCAATTTTGGCTTGATTCTTGTCCAAACTGACTACGAACAAACGTTTTTAACTGGTGCAAATTTTAATACGTCATTGCCTCCCTGTGGATACGACCCGCTCCTCTGCGAGTGGTTATTTCTTTTTAAATATTGATTAATCGATTTTTCTACCACATTAAACTGCAAATGACTTTAAAGCGAACAATCGACCAGTCAAATGGCGCCGTCGCCGGGGAGGCAACTGACGCAATAATTTCGCCTGATTTTATTTTGATTATTTGTCAATTGCACACTAATTTGACCATTTATTATTTTCTTTTCTGTGCAAGAAAATTTGTGCAAGAATCAGCCACTGTGAGAAGGTGACCCTTGACGTCGCCGAGGAGAATTGGACGAGCAATTTTTAAATGGAGGAGGAGGCGGAGGACGAGACGGACACCATTTTATTTAGTCGCTAGTTTAATTAGACTAGAATTAAGACTTTAGATTTAATTTTACATTGCAGTTAGTTTGAAACCCTTGTTCTGGGGCATATTTTGAGGGGTTTGTTCCCAGATTTTGTTTTGGGCCTGTGTTGGGTAATTTTTGGGAGCTTGTTCCATTTTCTTTAGATTTAGGTTTTTAGTTTATTGATTACTTTTATTTGCTTGTGGATAAGTAGTTCTAAAAAAAAATAGAAAAGAAATGAGCTACCTGCTAGGAGCTGCCTGCCTTAGGACAAACCATGTAGGTCTGTATGAGCAGCCTCTAGATTTACTTCTCTGCATTGCGTGCATTCTTGCATCGTAGATTGCTGGAGGCAAGGTACGTATTCTCTTACTTTGCATCCTATTCTTGATCACGCATTGCATTTAGGATTTAATTCAAAGACCACAAAGTTTGTCTTGAAGCGATCTAACAAGTGGTCACATATATTCAAACAAAGGACTATTTAAAGGAGGGACATCTAAAAATCAAGGACTTGATTGTAAAACGTGGTGTGAGATTCAAAATTCAAAATCATTTTGCGATGAATGCACACTTATATCTATTGCATCACAGCACTCATTTAGACACTCCTAAGTCTTGAAACAACTAGGACAAGAACCCTCCTATCGTTGGATTCTGAAGTGTTCGGAACTTGAGATCAAGGTTTTGTAAATCCAAAGAGGGGGATACCCTGTCACGGATATTTGAGGTAGTTGAGAAGCACCGCAAAAACAACTTCAACGGAAGGCTTAGGCCTACTTGCATCCCTCGATCTTCCGTCTTTGGATTTATTTGACCATTTGAGATTTAGGGAAGAATACCTAAGTTCCAACTAGGTCTTTTTAGGCATTTCGAAGGTTGACAATAGGCGCGTAATTGATTAAGCAACTTGTTTTGTCACCTACAATTTGAACTAAAGTCAAAAGCCTAAATCTGTAAAGACCAAACAAGTCCTTTTGAATTTTGTTTGTAGTGCATGCTTGGTAGGCGTTCTCTTAGGAGACAACTTGTATTTGATCCTGAACCTGAAAGAATCCTAAGAAGAGACCTTCCAAGGGTAGAAATGGCCGATCAAAGGAGCCTTAAGGAATATTTCATCCCAACCAATCAAGCTGGCCCAGCACTACATAGACCTGGAGGGGACAATCCGTATGAGATCAAAAGTAGTACCATATCCTTGCTACCCTCCTTTTATGGTACTACTAGGGAAGACCCTTACAGGCATATCGAGGAATTCACCGAGGTCTGTTCCATGGTGAAGCTGTGGGCATTACTGATGACGCCCAAATGCGGACCCTCTTTCCCTTCTCCCTAAAGGACAAAGCCAAGTATTGGTATCACACCCTTGATAATATAAATACTTGGGATGCCCTGAAGAAGGAGTTTTTGAAGAAGTACTTACCCATGAGCAAAACAAATCACTTTAGGAGGGAAATTATGAGTTTTGTTCAAAAGGATGGGGAAGCATTCCATGATGCGTGGGAGCACTTTAACGATTTGCTGAGACTTTGCCCACATCACCAGGTGCCAAAATGGCAACTGGTTGAAAGGTTCTACACCGGACTTAATGATTCGCATAGGCAAACTGTGGATGGTACCTGTGCAGGAACCTTTCTATCTAAGACTAAGGATGAAGCTTGGAACTTATTTGATCCTTTGAGTGAGAATTCTATTAACTTGAATTCTACCTACATGGATAGAAAGCCCACTCTCATGCAAAGAAAGTTGGAGGCGAATGAAGCAAGGGACACCCAGAATTTAGCCTATCAAATTCAATTATTGAATCAAAACATGGAAAGGCTTATGTCGAACCCGAGTTCATTCGTACCTAACACCTCCACATCCCAAGCTTCCGAATGCTTAATTTGTCAAGGCAATACACATGCCACTGTGGATTACCACTTGGCCTCCCAATTCCCTGAGCTTGTACAAGCGGATTTGAATGCCGCTCAAGGGTTCCGTCCAAGACCTCGTAATGATCCTTTCTCCAACACTTATAATGAGGGATATAGGAACCACCCAAACTTTTCATGGAGACAAGGAAATGTCTCAAATTCAGGGAATTACAAACCACAATCCTTTCAAAACCATCAAATGAACCAACCTCAGACCTTTGCCCAACCTAAAACCTCTGAGATGGATGAATTGAAGGCGATGTTGAAAACTATGCAAGAAAGTCAAAGTGCCATCATCCGATCTCATGACAAGGCTATACATGAGATGAAATCACAAATTGGACACCTTGTTGAGGCCGTTAGACAGAGGGAGACTGGGAAGTTTCCCAGTGCTGCTGAGGAAAATCCTAAAGGAAAAGGGATTGTCTTTAGGCAGCATGCTCAGGTGGTGACTGTTCTGAGGAGTGAGAAAGAAATTTCCAAACCTGATGCTCCTATAGTCTCACCCCCAAAAAACCATCCACCCCGACTTTCACCCCCACCGGAGAAGATTTGCCCAAATCTTCTCCGCTTGAAATCACCTCACCAGAAGAAGTTGCCTCCGTTCCACCCCTTACTCGACATGACAACCCTTCCACCCAGAGATCGAGAGTGCCTTTTCCAGAGCACTTATCCACCTCAGGGCAGACTTCTGCTGGCTCATCTGGAGCCAAAGATAAGATGGATGAGATTATGGAAACTTTCAAGCAAGTACAGATTAACCTGCCTTTGCTTGAAGCTATCAGGCAGATTTCGTCTTATGCCAGCTTCTTAAAGGACCTTTGCACGAAAAAGCGGCAATCTAGAAAACAGGTCCAATCAAAAGTTGTCCTGCCTGATTCTGTTAGCTCAATTGTTCAACATGGCACACCCCCAAAACTTAAGGACCTAGGAGCCCCATACATCTTTGTATTTATCGGTGACTTACAAATTGATGAGGCTCTACTTGATCTGGGTGCGGGGGTGAACATCCTTCCGAGCTACGTGTATGAACAACTTGGGGGAGGCAATCTGAAGCCTAGCCCTGTAATCCTTCAAGTTGCTGATCGATCACTTAAGACACCACGAGGAATTTTGGAAGATGTCCTCGTAAGAGTGGAGGATTTCTTCTTTCCCGTTGACTTCTTAGTTTTGGACACTGACCCTACCAACAAGCCAACCAAACCCTCCATCATTTTGGGCCTCCCCTTCCTTGCAACTTCCCATGTTTCAATTAATTGCAATACTAGGGCATTGAAAATGGGCTTTGGGAACAGGAAAATCCAGCTTAATGTGTTTGATGCTTACAAACAAGCTGGACTTGAGGATTGTTCTCAAGTTGAGGTGATAGATAACCTGATTGAAGAGGCAACTCCTGCAATGTTATGTGATGACCCCCTTCAACATGTCATGCTAAATGAGGATTCCCATCTATTGGAGGAATGTGAAGGGGATATAGTAGAACTAGAGGAATTGCTAGGAGTTTCTGCTGAGTCTCTTCCCCCATCATTTCCGCCGAAGGTAGATTTGCTACCCGAGATGGGGACATCTATTATGAAACCCTAAACCATACAAACCCCAAACCTTGAGTTGAAACCCCTCCCTGACACCCTCAAGCATGTTTTCCTAGGTGCCAATGATACGCTCCCCATTATCATTTCGGCTGTGCTGTCTAAGGCACAGGAGGGAGCCTTGATTGAATGCCTGTCTAGGCACAAGGAAGCTATTGCTTGGAGCATTGCTGACATTAAGGGTATAGACTCTACACTCTGCATGCACCACATTTATACTGATCATTCCATCAAGCCTTTTAGGGACATGCAGAGACGTCTGAACCCTAATATGAGGGAGGTTGTAAAAAAGGAGATCCTGAAGTGGTTGGACGCTGGGATCATATATCCCATTGCTGATAGTAAATGGGTCAGTCCCATTCATGTGGTGCCAAAGAAGGCAGGCTTTACTGTGGAACTCAACGACCAAGGTGAACAAGTTGTCACTAGACCCTCAACTGGATGGAGGGTCTGTATTGATTACCGCAAGCTGAACACCGCTACCCAGAAGGATCACTTTCCTTTGCCTTTTATTGATCAAATTCTTGAAAAATTGGTAGGGAATAAGTATTATTGCTTTCTCGATGGATATTCTAGGTACAATTAGGTGGTAGTCTTTCCTGATGACCAGGAAAAGATGACATTCACGAGTCCTTACGGTACTTTTGCATTCACGCGTATGCCGTTTGGATTATGTAATGCCCCTGCAACTTTCCAGCGGTGTATGATGTCTATCTTTTCGAACATGATTGACGAGTGTGTTGAAGTATTTATGGATGACTTCTCTATTTATGGCTCGTCTTTCTACCAGTGTCTCCAGCACCTGGAGAATGTGTTGAAACGATGTAAGGAGACTGGTTTAGTCCTCAGCTGGGAGAAAAGTCACTTCATGGTACAGAAAGGAATTGTACTTGGGCATGTTGTATCCGAGAAAGGTTTAGAAGTAGATAAAGCCAAGATTGATTCTATTTCCAAACTTCCATTGCCTACGAATGTCAAACAGATTAGATCCTTTCTAGGCCATGCTGGCTTTTACAGGCGCTTTATTAAAAAATTTACTAAGATTTCTAGGCCACTTTGTGACTTGTTGGCGAAGTAATCTTCCTTCAGTTTTGATTCAAAGTGTGCCGAGGCCTTTCAAACTCTAAAGGAGGCCTTGATCTCTGCGCCTGTTCTCCAAGCTCCTGATTGGACACTCCCATTTGAGCTTATGTGTGATGCTTCGGATTATGCAGTGGGAGCAGTCCTTGGACAAAGGGTTGAGGGAAGACCTCATGTGCTGCATTATGCAAGCAAGACTTTAACCGAACCTCAGCAAAACTACACCATCACTAAAAAAGAATTACTTGCTATAGTTTTTGCTCTGGAGAAGTTTAGGTCTTATTTACTTGGGTCTAAGGTGGTTATTTTTACTGATCATGCAGCAGTGAAACATCTCATTGCTAAGAAAGATTCTAAGCCACGTCTGATTAGGTGGATCTTACTCCTTCAAGAATTTGACTTGGAAATACGTGAAAAGAAAGGAGTAGAAAATGTTGTGGCTGACCACCTATCTCGCCTTCCTCTTAATGACTCTCTTTCTGAAGACATTAGCAAGACATTTCCCGATGAAACTCTGATGGCGGTAACACCAACTTTACCTTGGTATGCAGACATTGTAAATTACTTGGTCACTGGACAAACTCCTGGCTCTTGGGATGAGCAGAAAAGAAAGAGATTCATTTCTCAAGCAAGATATTTTCATTGGGAAGAGCTAGAATTATTTAGAATTGGACAAGACCAAGTATTGAGACGTTGTGTGCCTGAAGAGGAACAACAAAGTGTGTTGAGTTTTTGCCATGAACTTCATTATGGAGGACACTTTGGTGCTAAGAAAACTCCTTTTAAGGTTCTCCAGTCCGATTTTTGGTGGCCTTCCTTATTTAAGGATTCTCATAATTTTGTTAAGGCTTGTATTAGATGTCAACGGACTCGAATGATTGGGAAGAAGAATGAAATGCCTCAACATCCTATTCAACCTGTTGAAATTTTTGATGTGTGGGGAATTGACTTTATGGGCCCCTTCCCGTCGTCCCATGGTTTTGAATATATCTTGGTGGCAGTTGATTATGTCTCTAAATGGATAGAGGCCATTCCTACGTGCACAAATGACCACTCTGTGGTTTTGAAATTTGTGAAGGCCAATATCATATCCCGTTTTGGCTGCCCCAAGACTATTATAAGTGATGGGAGACCTCATTTCCGAAACCACCACTTCAATTGGTTAATTAAGAGTTTGGGAGTGACTCACAAGGTTGCTACCCCTTACCACCCTCAGACAAGTGGCCAGGTTGAAGTATCAAATAGGGAGATAAAAAATATTTTGGAAAAGACCGTTAGACCTGATAGGAAATATTGGTCCCAAAAGCTCGATGATGCTTTGTGGGCTTATCGAATGGCCTATAAGACCCCTTTGGGTACTTCTCTCTTTCGGATTCTGTATGGAAAAGCATGCCATTTACCTATTGAGTTGGAACATAAAGCACTTTGGGCTATTCGAAGTGTTAACATGGATTTAGAGAAGGTAGGTAAGGCACGATTTCTAGAATTAAGTGAGCTTGAGGAGCTGAGGAATGATGCTTATGACACCTCTCAAGCTTATAAAGAAAGAACTAAGGTCTTGCATGATAAGTTTATTCTTCGAAAGACCTTTGAGCCCAACCAACAAGTCTGGCTTTTAAATTCCAGACTTAAGCTTTTTCCTGGGAAGTCAAAATCTCGTTGGGATGGACCTTACATAATCACCAAAGTATTTCCGCATGGAGCTGTGGAGATCAAAAATCCTTCCTCTTCAGCAACTCCCTTTCTCGTCAACGGTCAACGGTTAAAACCGTATATAACTTTAGATGACCATCTGGTTGACGAAGTCACTCTTGAGGAGCCTTAGCTCCTACCATTCTCCGCCTCAGGTAATAACTTCCTTTAGGTTTTTTTTGTTTTCAATGAGGACATTGTTTGAACCAGGCATGGGGGAGAGGACCTAAGGCATTTTGTTTATAGCATGCATATAAAAAAAAAAAAAGAAAAAGAAAAAGAGAGAAAATGAAAAAAAAAAAAAAGAGGTTTGGAGCTTAACTGGCTAGATCTTGCATTCTTAAGCAAATCAGAACTCTAGGGTAGACTAAATTAATTCTAGGGTCAAACTTTAGAAGCTAAATGAGCTACTAGCTTTAGAACTTTAGGGTTCTTTGTGGACTTAAAAACTTAAGTAGGAGTTAAGTTGCGGACCATTCCTCAAGAGGTTGAGGAAGGGAAGCTAGGGTTTGAGTTAAAAGGTGGGGTAGTACCTGGAGTCTTATTCTACCTTTTGGTTTATGGGTCCTTGTAACCCAAGCATCCAAATTTCACACACATGGCCTGGTAATTAACTTAATTTCTGTCTTTCTGAAAAGAGATTTGGTTCTCTTAGTTTTTACTTAGGAGAGGCTTGAAAACACATTTTGATTGGAAGAGTTCCTGCCGCAGGAGAGGTGGAGTATATACTCACCTTGAGGATGCGATGATAACATATTACCTCCTCGGCACTTGTCTCTTAGGATATCCATCCTACTAGGGGCATGTAAGCGCATTGCGCGGTTCAGGTACCATGGGCGGCCTTATCTCGAAGTGCCGATTGCCATAGGCCTGAATTCGCTTGAGAAATCAATGGGAGATACTATCTCGAAGTGTCGATTGCCAGGAGTTCTTGGGGTCGTTATGGGCGGTGCTATCTCGAAGCATCGAAAGCCAGGCACCCTTCAAGGTATGGTAATGGGGACAATGAATCCGACACAGATCGTGTTGATAGCATATTTGAGGTTAGACTTAGAAGAATAAAAAAAAAAAAAAAGATCCTTTAACTCAAATAACTCAGACCAATGCACAGGCACAGATGCTTTAATCTCAGGGATCAATAAACTTTAGGGTAGAGTCAGAAATTAGGGAAACTTGTGCCTGCAACTTGTCTTTAGCTGACCTAGTTTTTAACTTAGCAACTACTTAGGAACCTTGGGTCTAGAGTCTGAACTTAATATGATTCTGAAGGATGACTAAGTGAGTTGACTAGTCTACTTGGAGTGCTAGGTTTAGCTTAATTTTGCTAGGGACTAGCAAAAACTAGGCATGGGGGTTTTTGATTAGCCCATAGTTGTGGGCTATTTAAGTATTTAAGTGCCTACACATTAGGTTAATTCTAACATTTATTTAGCATAAATTAGGATGTAAATAGATTAATTCATAGTTTTAGTTTAATTACATAATCCATGCATTGCATTCATATTTTAAGTGCATTTAGAATTGGCTTAGAATGACATTTATCTAATTAGATAACCAATTAGATACATTGTTTTCATTAACATAGAAGTTGAGGGTCTGTATATAAATGACCCTAATATTTTAACATTATTTTCTTTATTCTTCTTCTTGCAAGAACGGCTGGCTGCCGCTCCAACGCCACCAGCTGTCACAGTTCAAGGAGGAGCGGATGTGTTGGATCTGGTCGAGTAGCTGATTTCAAATTTGTGCAGGACACTACAAAAGGAGGAGGGAGGCAGCCGAGCTCGGGAGGCCTCCACCACCGACCCACCACTGTGCAGAGAGATTTCCTCTCTTCCATTCCATACTGCCGGCCTCAACCGTGGCGGCGAGTCTCCACCACCGTGGGCGTGTGGTGTGACAGGCCACACTGCCATCCGGAGCTCGCCCGCATTACCGTGAGCACCTTAGCGTGCATCTCCCTAGCCATCGTCACCAACCACCACCGCCGCAACCACCATCACTGCAATCACCTTCTCATTCACTTAAGACGTCCGGGAAATTTCCCGGATGTCTGAAGCTACCCGCTCACCTGCAACCACCCGCCTGCCTACCCGTCTGAAGTCCACCTGCACCCGTAAAACCACATCTGCCCACTCCACCTTTCGCACACGCCCCCTCCAACTACACCCGCACCCACTCCACCTGTAGCACCCTCTTCCCGCGCCTGCAGAGCCACCCGCTCACCTCCAGCTGCTCCCACACCCTCTGCAAAGAGGCTGTGCACCCGCTCACCCTCAGCCTGCAGGATTCCAACCGCAACCGCTCCCGCGCCTACAACCGCAACTGCGCCTGCAGAACTCCAACCACACCCGCGCCTGCCGAACCTCCAACTGCGCCCACCAGCCTGCAGAGCCCTCCTCCCGTGCCTGCAGAACTGCCAGCAGCACCAGCTCTCCATGTGCAACAGCTTGCGCACTCGCCTGAAGCCACCTGCAGTGCCCTTCTCCCGCGCCTGCAGAACCGCCAGCAGCGCGCGGCAGTCCTCACCGCCAACAGGCCGCGTGCGCTCACGCCAAAGCAGTAGCGGCACCGGCTGCAGCAACCTCTATCGGAGCTCGCTCGGCCGCCTTCGGCCACCGCACGACACGCCACCACCCCTGCTTCGAAGCCCTCGGTCCAAGGGACTTCCTCCGAGCTTCCCACGCCCGGCCATCCACTCCTTGTCACGGAAGACAAAGGGGAAAAAATCCCCTATTTTGCTATAGTAACCTGCCAATTAGAAATTACATTTTTTTCCATTGTCACTTTTTAATCATATTTTATTGATTCTGCATTGTGGAAAATATCCTCTAGTTTCTCAGAATTGCTATTTCAGCATTGTTTCCTGCTTAAACCTTAATCTGAAGGCAATTTTGGCTTGATTCTTGTCCAAACTGACTACAAACAAACGTTTTTAACCGGTGCGAATTTTAATACGTCATTGCCTCCCTGTGGATACGACCCGCTCCTCTGCGAGTGGTTATTTCTTTTTAAATATTGATTAGTCGATTTTTCCACCACATTAAACTACAAACGACTTTAAAGCGAACAATCGACCAGTCAGCGTGCGAACAATTACCGACGGTTGTAAGCATTGCTGTATGTCTACCAGGCTATCACTAAAAGCTGTCGCCAACCAAGCACGCACCTGCTCAGACCAACCACTAGTCTGCACATTACGAGCCTCTGGTTACCCGTGCGTGCTCACGCGTTGGCACTACGCTGGCTGTCCACGCGCCTGCGCACGTGCGTGCATGCGTTGCATTGGCACTGCGGCTGGTGCTGTGCATGCCTCTAATTTCTGATTTGGAGGGCCTGTGGGTCTCGAACCCACAGCCCTTGATCCGCCGAGAGCATGTAACCACTATGTTGGGGTCACCCTTACTTCGCAAAGAGGCGTGCTGGTGCGAAGACTTCGCAATAGTTGTATCAAGATACAACGGCTGGGAATGAAAGTCACGGATGATGGAGAGGTGGGAGCGGGCATTGTTGGCCAATGTTGGGCAGCCTAGATGGCACCACATGGCACCATCTAGACCGTCCATTCTTCTTTCTTTTGTAGAGGGTGCCATAGTGCTTAGATCAAGATGATTCTCGCGCTGCTTGACTGCGATCATCATTCCAAATCCATCCGTATAGTTGGATTTTTTATCTGAAACCTATATAGATGTTGTATTGCCCCCTGGCTATTGATGTTCCTCAGGCATCATATGATGCTATAGGACTCCAATCTGGAGGATTTCAGAGGCATTAAACTCTGATCATCATCCTGATCAGATCCATACAATTCGATTATCCATCCTAGGCCATGAAATAAGTCTTCTCTACTGACCATAAAAAGGACCTAATTAACCCAAAATATATACAACTACTCTAAATGCAGAATGATGCATGCTATGTAATATTTATAACATAAAATGCAAGTCTAAGCCTAGGAACATACATGATTAGGCATTTCAACTTAAATAGATTTGTTTACATCATACCCACAAGCCTATCTTTTGCTAGTCCCTAGCAAAATTAAACTACATGCTATGTATAAAGGCAGAATTAGGATTAGATCGCTTAGGCCTAAGTCATTTATTAACAATAGAAAATTTCAACTAAGGTCCTAAACAACGAAAAGTCGACAGTACCTGGGTGTTTGCCAGAATGCAGACCACCTAAGTGCTTGCCTTATTTGAAAAGGGAAGATACATTATTTTATTTTTCTTCTTTTCTAATTTTTTTGTACTTTTAGAATTTGAGAGTTCTGGGATAACTTTTTACGGCTACCCAACCCGCCCAAGAATCGAAAAGGACACTGAATGCTGAGCATCTTGTGAAAATAGTGAAAGACTCACTAGGTAGCCATTGAAACGGACTTCGATTTTCTACGACCCTAGGTGACCTTGCCTAAAGGTTTATCTTTTTGATTGGTAGCTTTCTCCCTATTTCTTTTATTTATGGGGTCAACACAAGGGTGAACCCAGTGTATATCTCCCCAATTTATTCTACTTCCCTGCTTCTTCCCTAAGTATTTTGGGAATTATTGTGCATTTTTGTGAGCTAGGCTCTGGGCAACCGACCAATGGACTGTTACCCACGGCAACTTGCCAGCCATACTCGTGTGGTGAAGTGTGGTTTTATTTTCTTATTTTTCTCCTTTTTCAATTTTTTTTTTATTTTCATTTTTTTTAAGTAGGTGGCTTCCTTGATCTAAGATTTACCTAAAGGCAGTACAATGAAAATGGTCTTGTGACTGGGCTCTGAAAAATCGACTGATGAGCTATTACCACTGATAGCTTGCCAGCCATACTACCTTAGATAGTTCATTAGCTACCCAATTTCTGAAGAAACCACCAAAAAGTGAGTCAGTGCAAAAAGTGTGTAGATGCTTAGGCTTAAAGTCCCTCCAAATCAGAGGGTGGGTGTTGACGAGGCAAAATCGTGGTTTTAAAAGATGTTCATTGTAGTATAAATGAAATCGCTGGGAAAACAAATAAGAATTTATAACTCAAAAACCAAGGTATCAGAGGTCGAACACATGGAGCAATTGGGTATTTAAAAACTTAAGAGCACAACTCTCAATTTAATAAAAAGCAATAACCAATCAAATCAAAATTGAGAAATAATGTCAATGTAGAAATAAACTCAAAAATTGGACATCTGATGAAAAATCAGACGTCTTAAAAGTTTTTGCCACAGTGCTTGATTTGTCCTTCTCTTTCTCTCTTTTTTCTCTTTCTCTCTTTTTTCTCTTTCTCTACGGCTATGCTCCTTTTGCCTTCAGTCTTCTTTCTTCTTTTCTTCTTTGTCTTTCCTTGTCTTCTTCTTTTGTCTTTGCTTGGCCACTCCTACTTCTTTCTTTCTTCAATCATTGCCTTCTTTGGCTTCTTCTTCTTCTTCTTTCTTCTTCCTCTTCTTTCTTCTTCTGTGGCTAAGTCCCTCCTTAGCTTTGGCTTCCTTTACCTTCAGCAGCTACCTCCTCCTTCTTCTTCTCTTCCTCTTCTACACTTGGTCTTCTTCTTCAACTGCTCCTCTTCTTCCTTCTTAGCTTTCTCTTCTTCTATCTTCACCTTCAGCCGCACCTTCTTCTTCCATTGTAGTCTTCTTCCTTCACTTCTTTGCTGTGCCTCTTCCTTCCTTAGCTCCTTCTTCTTTCTTGCACAGCACAACGAAGCAAAACCTACCCCTAACCTCCCCTATGTATCTCTCTCTCTCTATTTCTCTCTTAGGTAAGCTCTCCCAGAGCCAGGTAATCAGGTCGGGCTTCGCGTGCCCTGGTCTAGGCGCACCGACGTGGGTGTGATGCGCGAGGAGTGCGAGGGGTTATCAGGTCAGTCAGCCAAATCTGCAGGGCAAAGGTCATGGATGAGGCATGCATGTGGGAGAGGGACCTCACCCCGTGTCATTTGGAGGCGATGAGCTAAGAACACAAATCCAATTTATCCTACGCATTGAGCTCTTGCATTCATGAGGTGGGACTAAAAGTCCCACCTGCTTCTGCACTCGCGTCTGCAGGGTGTCGCCTTCAATTGCCATAGCTGCAGTTGCTCTGTAGCCAATTGCCTAGCAATGTGGATACACAAGGCCAACCTGCACTTCCTGGAGTGCAACACCTGGGTGGATGTGGCCTGGAGAGACCTTGCAACCTTCTTGCTTCAGCGTCAATGGTGAAAGGGGGGTCGACCTGCATTTCACTTAATACGGCCTGTCGGCCCCATTAAAATACCTAAGGAGCTTCACCGTGTCAAGGCGAAGGTGAGGTAGTGGTTGGCTGGGCGCAGGGCAACCTAGGCATGCGTTCCTAGGTCACCTTCTGGCCGTGCTTATGGGTTTGTTCGGTGGACGTTTAGGGAGGTGATGGCGGTCAGTGGATGGGCAGAAGGTGATCAGTGGACGATGGCGGAGGTGGTGAGGTGTCTGGTGAAGCGTGTGGAGGTGTGGAGTGGTGGAAGTGCCATGCCGTTGGGCAACCGGAGATGGAGAAGATGGAGGTGGACAGTGGCTACGAGGGGTCAAAAGTGGAAATAGAAAGAGGGGAATTGAAGAGGGGATAGAGAGGAGTAATTCTAACCTAGCTAAGTAGACAAAGGGAAAGGGGAGGTGGCTGGCTGTACCTGCTACCGTCGGAGAAGACGATGTCCAAGGGTAGGATGATGGTGACAATGACGGGGCTAGAGGCATGTGTGCGGGTGTTGCACGACGCGGAGGAAGGTGGTGAAGGTGGCTCTACCATTGCTATTGTGGTAGAGAAATGAGAAAGAGGAGGAGGGCTCATCGAAGCTTGCTGGAATCCTGACCGGAGGAGAAGAAGATGAAATTACAGTGGTTCTCTGGCCAAGTCGAGCTTCATAGATGCGGCCAAAGGTGGTTGTGCTTTTATAGTCGTTGGCAGGGACTCTTGTGCTTGGAAGACAAGCTTCCAAGTGCACGATCCTCGCTGGAGATGGAATGTGGAAGATACCCACATCTCTCATGCATTCGCACGAGAGATTGGGTGCAAATTAGACCTTGCAATCATGCTAAGAAGGAAGGGAATTCCTCAGAGAATCTCCCTTCCAAATCTGGGAGGAGATCTCTGAGGAATCAGGGAGTAATCCCCCTCCATTCCTCATCAGAGTAGGATTTGTCCCCATTAATGGCGGAGGGACCTGATTGTAATTGTGGCGAGGAAGTTAGGGGGTTTACGTAAGAGTTTTCAAAAGTTAGGGATCAGAATGTAATTGGGTGGACTATTTTGCAAAGTAGGTCAAGATGACCTTCCATTAGGTCCAAATTTTGGTACAAACCTAATTTAGACCTGAGGAATCCAATGGTGAAATTGGATAATAGGTTTGACTATGTTTTACTGAACATTTTACATAAAAACCTAAATTAGGGCAAATAATGAGCTAGGACCCCAATCTTGGTCAAAATAGGTTCCAAAGATCAAATTGAAGGTTCTAAACTCTAGGGGATATTTTTTCATGAATTTTAGAGGGTTTAGTTGATTTTTATCCTGACCAGAACCTTGTTGAATTAAGCGGGTCAGTTTTAGGGTTAAAGAATGTCATTTAATTTTTGGATTGCACAACAACCCATTTCTGACTGAACTAACTCACTTTTTATCTTATTCAGACCATTTGACCTATGTTTTGCCTCTGAGAAATCTCGTTTATGTTCTACAATGGCAAAATTGCATTTTAACCTTTGTTTCATGTTTTCTTCTCAGAACATTAATTCCTTGAATTAGGCCCTTCTCTAAGTTATATAGAAGCTCTTATTCTCTTTCTTAGGTCAAAATGAGCTAGTTAGGGCTCATGATGAGGCTCTCATCAATGGGTTGATAAGTCGCATACTTATCATCCGAATTTATTTACCAAATTAAAATGAATTTTAATTGGTGAGAACTCAAGACTAAGTCTGCATTCGAGTGGACACCTGAGCTAATTAAGCCCGAAGGCCTGAAGAGTCTAAGTGTTTAGGTTCTCTCATATCACTTCCTAAAGTTAATAACTTCCAAATGAATAAGTTCTCTTCTCCTAATTCTTCTTTTTTTTATCTTTTTGAATTTTCATTTTTTTTAATAAGAATCAAATAACAGGAAATTACTGTTGCAGTTGACAAAAAGGGTTATAAAATATGTCCACCCCCCCATGCTTAGCTGTTGCAATGTCCTCATTGTGAAAAATGAAAGCATGTAGGAGAGTAAAAGTGGAAGAGTAGCACCTGGTTTCCATGAGACTCTAGTCAGCTTGGAACAATCTTTACATGTGCTGAGTTTAGTGCCTTTAGCTAGGCGAGGTCCTCAATCAAATATAACTAACATTGAGGCTGCAATACACAGTTTCAGGGCCCCAAGAGTTGGGTCTCGAAGAGTGAAAATGTACTTGCCAAAGAGATGATCAAGGAAAGTGGCAATCTGGTGGAGCAGGGAGAGCCCAAATGGTCTCCAATAGGAGTTTTGTTGATTTATTACAGAGGAAGTGTGGTTGGGTATACAATTTGTGCAATGGTTGGGTGAAAAAGGATGGTGAGGGTTTTGTGACATGCTGGGGATTTGTGGGTACTCTAGAATACCTAATGTTTGAAGAGTCCTTCCCCAATGTTCAATTCTATCCTCACACACTAGGTTCTTAAACCAACCATCTAACCCTCAGGATTCCCACCCACAAGTTGGACCTCAAACTCTAAGTATTCAGGATAAGGATGTTGTTGGGTTTTGACTTTATCACTTGAATCATCCAGCAAATTTCTAATTTCATGTATATCTTCCTCATCTCGTGTTATTACAATTGGTCGCACTTTTGCTTTGTCAATTATTTCTGCAACTGTGTGATCTTCTTCCCGAGTTTGGGTTGAGTTGGCCATTAAAAGGTTGTCTAAGGTATGTATGGCCATTACTTCTATTCTACCAAGCTCCTCCATCGAACCACACTTAATTTTATTCTTCCTGGAGACCTCGAAAATATTGAATCGATTTGTCTTAACCCCTGAGGCCATTTCTATATTTCCTGATTCACAATCAATCCTCGCCTTGGCAGTAGCCAAGAAAGGTCTTCCCAAAATAATCGGGGTGTGGTTGAGTTGTTCTGGGGCTTCCATGTACATGACCATGAAATCAACAAGGTAATGCACATCATTAACCTTGACTAAGACATCATCCAAAATACCCCTTGGTTTTGTAATGGATCTAACGGCTAACTACAACGTTATGCAAGTGTGTTTTAGGTGTCCTAGACCCAATTCCATGTGTAGTGAGGTAGGGTTCACATTAATGGAAGCACCCAAGTCGAGGAGGGCCCGATCAGAAGTAATGCTTCCTATTGTGCAAGAAACTAGTGGGGCTTTTGGGTCCTGCTTCTTAGGAGGTAGCTTGTTTAGGATCATGGTGCTTGTGTTATTGGACAAAACTACTTTCCTATTGCTTTCAGATTTCGCTCTACTCCTTTCTTTATATGCATTCAGTAAACCTATGGCGTAGGTGGGGATTGATCGAATAGCTGTGAGGAGTAAAATGATTGTCAATTTGAAAGCCTGAAGTAAGGACATCCTTTCCTCCAATTTCACCTCCATCTTTTTCTGTTTGCTCATATAACAACAACATACTCTGAAATCAAACTCTAATGTTCTATTGATCACATTCTTAGTTGGGAGTCTGGAATTCTTACTACGTGGCCTAATGGGGTTGACAAGGGGTTGGGCAGGTCCCTTGTGTCAACTACCACTCCTCAAGGTGATGGTGTTCGCAGTGACAAAATGCTGTTGGTTAGTGTCTTGGGGAGGGTTGGGAAAAATAGGAGGTTCCCGATTGATTGTGGTAGGAACATGGTTCGCTCCGGGAGGGGCTGGGGTAGCCTGATGGATAGCATGAGCTTGAGCATATGACTCCCCATTATTACCAAACCCTTGAGACCCAGCACCTCGGTTCTGTACATTCCTTGGGTTTGGTAGAGTTTGTGATGGTATAGATCAAAGCTGTCGGTTGTTTGCACCAAGTCCAAATTGCAAGGTATCCAGTGAAGTTTTCATTTGTTGCATGAGCTGGAGCATTGACCCTTGCATTTCTACCATCTTTAGGTTTAAATTAGCCTGCTCGGCGGGTTGTTAAGCATTCCACATGGACTGATTAACTTGATTCAAGGGCAACTGAGTACATAAATGACCCTGACCCATTGGTTTTTGCGGTACATAGTTGTTGGGTCGATATTGGGTCTACTGCCCCTAATCTTTCCAAGAGAAGTTAGGATGATTTTTCCAACTAGAATTATATGAATTTGAGTAGGGGTTGGACATAACATTATCCTACATAGCCTGAACATCCTCATAAGATGAGGATGAAGAAGGATCAGTAAAATTGGGATCCAAGGCCCCAGTTTGGAACCCACAAGGTTCTGAGAAGAGTTGGCCCATAGGTCAAGCTGACTCTAGCAGGTTCACAAACTCCCATCCCATTGGAGCTTGCGAAGAATGGAATCATGATCCCTGGGATTGAGTGGATCTAAAAAAATTAGAGTTTCCAGACTTCCACTCTTCCATTCGTTTAGCAACTAGATCCATCTTATCTAACCTATTGCAGATCAATTCCATATCAGATGTATGAGAATCTTGGACCTCATTAGCATTTGATTTATTTTGTTGGGATCGATTGAAGGTTTCCATGGAGGCATGGTTTAAAGAATTTTCACTCATTTACTTAAATAAATCATACGCGCTATCTACATCTTTGTTGAGGAAATTGCCTCCACAACAAGCATCCACATGATTATGGAGTTGATCATTCAACTCGTGATAAAAAATCTACACAAGTTGCCATTTAGGAACCTCGTGGTGTGGACACTTCCACAATAGATCCTTGAATCTGTCCCTGGCCCCATGAAATGGTTCCCCCTGCCACTGGGCAAAAGTGGTAATTGCCCGTCGCAATGCATGGGTTCGCCCAATTGGGAAGAATTTCTTTAGGAAGGCTGATTTCAAAGCTATCCAGGTTGCAATCGGACTTCCAGTGGTATGATGGTATGATACCAATGTGCGGCCTTATCCCAGAGTGAATGGTGGGAAAGCCTCATGAGCATCTGTTCTTCATCAACATTTCACGATTTGGTGGTCTAAACTACAGTGATCAAGTCCTCCAAATGCTGGAATGGGTCCTCTGTGCCAAGCCCGTGAAAGTGTTTAATTAGATTTAAAACTTGGGGCTTGATATCAACATCTCCGGTGGGGATCACAACGCTGGGATGATCCTCATAATTTGAAGTGTCATAAAAATCCTTCAAGGGTCGAGCGCTCTAACTAATCATTTGTTCGAACCATTGCTACATCTGCTACAATTCTTCCAACTACCTCTAAATCAGCTCCTGCTAGTTCGGAGGTAGGAGAGGTGGTTGTTGATCAACCATGGGATCTGCTTGGCTAAAGCTCAACCTCTACCTCTAAGAATGGTCTAAAGGTCCTTCCAATCAAGGGTTCAATGACCTCCTTCCAAGCATACAATGGAAGGAAGTCAGAAGGACGGGGAAGAGAAGGGACCTTGCAGCACAAAAATACAAGCCTTTCCTTAGGTTGGGTAGCCTAAAGGTCTATAGACTCTCAAAATCTATCCTAAGATTATGGATGATTTACTCTACTTATGTTCAGGCAATCCAACCGATTAGAAGTAGGGACTGAGGAGAAGGTTCTTCCTCTGTCTTCCGCCTCCGGTTCCTAGTGTACCCCCCAGCCACAGTCGTTTGACACTACTCCCCTAGCTAGACATCAGATTAACTAGTATAAGTAGGTTAATCGTGAATAATCTCAATTTGGATCCAGTAGAGCCAACCAGTCCTTAAGGCCAACGTCTACTCAATTTTAGTTAGGTTTGGGACAATGGTGCTTCTGGAATGTGGTGGGCCCTTGATGGGTTGTGTCCTTAATGATTTGTTTGAGAATATGTGTATGTGCACAACCAAAATGCTTTCAAGCAAGATTATTGAGGATGAGGTGAATTTTAGGGTTCAAATCTTGCTTAGTAGCTTTTAGGATTCAAATACTGGGTATATTCAATCAAGTTTTGTGAGGCAATCCAAGTTTTGAAAGCACCAGTACAAGTATTTTTCCTTTGTAAATCAAGAAAATATGAAGTGGCTAGCTTGACCTAAGTATTGAATCCTATGGGGTGGCTACAAATTGAATCTCTTTTAAATTAGGTGGTGCAACCCAAATAATTCAATCAATTGGCCCAAATGCACCATCAATTAAGGCACACGAAATGATTAATCTAGACTAATTTCTACTCCTTTATGTGTTGATTTGTGTGTACTGGTTCCATAGATCGGAATCCTGGTTGAGTAGACGAAAATCAAGTTAGGTTATGTGCCTCAAATGTGAGTGTATGAAGTATGTATATTGATTCATCCTACAGTAAGTATCTTTTTATTTTATTTTTATAAAATGCAGCAGTGAAATGGATGAAGGTGGCAAACAAGACACAAAGTCTATCCTAGGGTTTATGCAAACACCTAAGTAGTTTGAGTCTTGGTTATGGGTGTGTCAAAATGAAACTAGTGGAGGGGGAATATGGGGGACACTTACAAAGCACTGTACCCGCACTTTACTCCGATCTACCGCCCTTGGATCTCCATGCTAGGGTACTTGCAAGACAGTAGACCAAAGACAAGCAGGGTTAGTGCTATCTAAATGCAAAGAAGTGTAGAAAATAATAAAGTAAATTCTATTGGCTCCCCGGCAATGGTGCCAAATGATCACACGGGTTTCATGAGTTTGAAATCAGGGTTATGAGCAACCCATCGTCGTAGTTACAAAACTCGTGATCAGATATAATTAATACCGAAACTCCAAGGGAGTCCCATGTTGAACACAAGGAGGCGACATTTACTTTCAATGAAAATCGTGCTTCAATTTGTTTCTTTTTGGTGTTTTAGGGTTTTGTTATTTTTTTTTATTTTTGAAATAAGAAGACAAGCAGTCACAAGAGAGAGAGAATCAAATATGATATATTGCATGAATGTCTATTACAATAATCTACGTAAGAATAAAAAGAGAGGGAGGTGAGAAGAAATCTCCCTGATCGGTTGTTCAGTGAGACGACGATGCCTGGCGGAAGCTCGAACGAAGGAGGTGAGGAGCAGGACGACGGAGGTGAGATGCAGGAGGACATCGAGTAAAGGAAAGCTTCACCATGGCTTCGGAATGGAGGTGAGAAGGCAGACATGATCTTCTACTGGAATCGAGGTGGGAGGATGGCTCCAAGGTGACCTATGAATGGGGATGGGAAGATGGAGGAATATTTGGTGAGGTAGAGGTTTGCTACACTAATAGGAGCCTTGGGAGTTTGAGAGTAAGCTCTAAAGGAGCACTGGTAGGCTTGCTAGAGCTTAGGAGTAGGTGGGAGTATAGTATGTAGAGATAGCTTGGAAGGGTGGGGGTGTAGGTCATTTTATAGTGGAGGAGAAGAGGCTAGAATAGGCATGGGACCATTAACGACCTCCAAATCATCGCTGTAAGTGTCGCTGTAGCTCACACCCACTCATGCTCACAGCTGGCCATGCTGGCATGGGAACAATTAGGGATGGCTGTAAGCGTTGCTGTATGTCTGCCAGGCTGTCGCTGAAGGCTGGTACCAACCAAGTACGTGCCCGCTCACGCCCGCAGCTGGTCTGGGCATCACGCGCATCTGGTCGTGTGCGCACTCTCGTGCGCTGGTGCTATGCTGGCTATGCGCGATCCTGCGTTAGCGTTGCGGCTGGTGCTTCCTGTGCCTCCAATTTCTGATTGGGGGGTCCACGGGTCTCAAACCCATACCCCTTAATCCGCAGAGAGCGCATAACCACTGTGTTGGGCACTCTCTTATGTCACAAAGAGGCGTGCAGTGTAGAGGCTTCTCAGCCATTGAATCAAGATCCAACGGCTGGGAATGAAAGTCACGGATGATGGAGAGGTGGGAGCGGACGTTGCTGCCCGATGTTGGGTGGCCTAGATGGTGCCAGGTGGCACCATCTGGGCTGTCCATTTTTCTTTCTTTTGTAGAGGGTGCCACGATGCTTAGATTGAGATGATTCCCACGCTCCCAGACTGTGATCGTCACTCTGGATCCATCCGTATGGCTGGATTTTCCATCCGAAACCTGTATGGATGTCGCATTACCCCCCTAGCCATTGATCTTCCTCGGACATCATATGATGCTATGAGACTCCGATCTAGATGATTTCAGAGGCATTAGACTCCAATTGTCATCCTGATCAGATTCATACAGTTCGATCGTCCATCCGAGGCCTTGAAATAAGTCTTCTTCTCTCCTGACTATAAAAAGGACCTAATTAACCCAAAATATATACAACTACTCTAAATGCAGAATGATGTATGCTATGGAATATTTATAACATGAAATGCAAATCTAAGCCTAGGAACATGCATGAATAGGCATTTTAACATAGATAGATGTGTTTACCTCAGCAACACCATACCAGTTTACAATGTGAAAAACCTAAGAGCTAGATGTAAATACCTTTCTCAATATTTATCTTTCCTGTGGCCAATCTTCAATACTTGGGTTACACAAATCAAATGCTAGAACTGCACCCTGTCACTTTAATTCTAGAAGCCACTTGGTATAACTTTACTTGATCTATTTATCTTGCACTCGATCTCCTGGAATGGGGCTGCACCTTTGTGGACATTATATACCTAAATGCAAATATTCTTGTGCTGCACTGCATTTGGCTATCAACGTAAAATTCAACACTTGTTGGGAGGCATCCCAACACTTCAAATTATAGATTCATCAAGTTGTACATATTAGGTATAATTGATTCAAATTTGGAGCTGACCAATGTTCATCCTGAAAAGCGTAAAAATATTTCTACATTATCGTTGTAGTTGCAAATCGCATCGAAGAAAAATAAATTTATAAATCAGAAATGGTAAGTCTTGAGTCATTTGTATGGAGGAAAAATGAGATTCTTAAAGTCTTTCATACTAACTAATCAAACCTAATGAAAGCATATACATAGAGACAAGATATTCATTGAAGCAAACCTTTTATTACTACTTGCAGAAAGTTCTAAACTTTGAATCAAAGCAAATATACTAACAAGTAGAGAGAGAGAAAGAGATAGAGATAGATGAAGAGTAGAGTTGCTTGAGGGTTGCTTGTGCAAAGTGTGGCAGCACTTCAGACCTAGGGCATCGAGAAGAAGGCTAGAGAGAGATGCTACAAAGAGAGAGGAGCCAGAGATGTGTGCAGGTGGAATTGCCTCTCAGATGGGATCTCTAGGGTTCTTTCTATAGCAGAAATGAGAGGCAAAGCAGGTATTTTGGACCCTAACATCATGCAACACCTTTAGATTGATCAGATCTGTCGATTGGGAGATCAACGGCTCAGATCGCACCATAATAGAGCCTCCATCGCACCTTCATCTCGTGGCTCACACCAGAATGCAACACGTGGTGCCTTCACGGCCACTCGATCTATACCTCGTAGATCCTCGCACAAGCACCCACGTTTGATTTCAATAGTCTGTTCGATCCTAAAATGCATGTCGCACCACCTCTCATCACTGCATACATCGACACGTTAAACTGCATGTTATCTCAAGCATTCGTTGCATCACTTGATCTAACGCATCTCCACGTGCCACACGGCCTGCCACTCGCCCTTTGATCGCTTTCCAATGGCTGAGATTAATTCTCCCTTGATGAAGTGCGGAGAGGTAGGCAACATGGCTTAATGGTGGTCATTGGATGATGATCTAACGTCTCTACTTCACTCTTCAGTGACTGAGAGCATAGTAGGGGCCGTTGGGATGGGGCCATGTGGCACCATCCTGACCGTCCATCTTCCCACCATTATAATTGGTGCTACAGGGCTCCAATTGAGTTGATTTTTGCATTGTTCGATTGGGATCGTTGATCCAAATCTATCCATGTAGTCAGATTTGGCATCTGAGGTATGGATTTGCACTATATTTCCCCTTGGCCTTTGATCTTCTGCGGATTGAATGTGATCGTATGGAAGTCCGATCAAGATGATTCCAGAAGCATCGAACTTCAATCGTCATCTTAATCAGATCCATATGGTCAGATTTATCATCCATGACCCCGAATCATCTGCTATTAATATCGCCTCTCACTTAGAGCATAAAATAGCATTACTATTTATATAACTAACAAACCGACTATGATGCAAAATATGCTGCTCATGCATGCATTATTTCTAACTTAAGCTAAAATCTAACTTAATTCAGGTAGATTAGGTCCTATGGTTGCTACATAATTGCACCACCATGCCTGAATCATGCTAGTCCCTAGCAAATACAAGACTAAATGCAAGGTGGTCTTAGATGACTAATTTCTATCAAGAGTTAGACTAGAGATCTAATTCTTTTGTTTTCAACAAAAAAAGAAATAGAAATCCAGATAATTATGAAAGTGTAGTATTGTAGCATATGCAACGTATCCAAGTGAAAAGTCAATCCACATCTAAAGCTCGTACTTGACCCTTAGTAAAACTCTATTGGGATAGGTAAACTTCTGATGAGACACTCATCATGATCTCTAATTACCCCTAATTAACTAGTCTTCCTAGTTAATTAGCTAAGGTTATGAATATATAAGGTTTAATTATAAAATAAGGGATATTTAGTAAAGGACCTTAAAATAAGTTAAAAATGACATTTCATCATTCAATTAACACTATTAATAATTTAGGTAATAATTGGACTCGAAATCCTATTAGTCATTCCCTTAATTAATAAGATAAGTAACTTAAACTTAATGTAAACCTAAGTATATAATAACTTAAGTGATTTTACTTAATCTAATAAATTAACCTAAAAAGGTCAAAAATGTAAATTCAAGGTGTAAACATAATATTTACTTTATTTACTAACATATATAAAAAGTTGAAAAAGATCTAAGTTAAAATAAACCTTCAAAACCTGGGTTTACATTTTAGTCCTTACTTTTCATTACAGTTGGGTCCTTATTTCTCACACAGGGCCTTAAGTTTTATTTCATTTAAGTCCCTCTTCATCTTCTTCTTCAGCTGAATGAATGACTGGCGGCAAAGAGTCACCCCACCGCGCAATTACCGCTCTGCCGACATCATCCTTCTTTGTCCAAGCTCTTGCAGCTTGCGCTCACCACCTCCACTTCATCTACCAGTTTGGATTAACCGAGAATCCTATTTTTCAGTGGGAGATAACCTCACCGTCGTCGGAGACAACAACAGAGGTTAAGCTCCTCAAGCTCTTTCTGCCAGACCTTGCCATTCTCATCGTCGTCAACTGCTATAAATACCTCCTCACCCCTCGGATTTTACTCAAGTTGGCTCCCTTCCCTCTTCTGACACTGTAGCCAACTTCGATAGGCTATTTGTCCAAAACTCCGGCGACTTTCCATTTCAATTTTAGACTTCCTCCATCCATCTTAATTAGCCGAGGAGATCCGCTGTGGTCTTCTACGTCTCTGACACAGGCGACGACCCAAGGAATCCTCTACTCCACCTCAAATCCGCCCGTCGGAGATCTTTCTTCCACCCTCTGATTTCATCGTCCGCTATGAACCTTCGACGGAACCCTATTGACCCCTTCGTCCAGGTAACAGTAGATTAGGAGTAGGAGTAGGCTAGCTTAGTTAGTTAGTTTAGGTAGTTACATTAGAGTTAATGTCAGATTTTAGTTTCATCTTCTCCAACTCCGGCGAGCTCCTTGAGCTTGCTAGAGACTTAATTTCATCTTTTGAAATCGCTGTCCACCTTCCTTTATCCTCACAATCACTTCTAAATCACTTAATCGCTAATTGAATCACCTAATCGCCTAATTCATATTGCACCTTCACCGACTACTATCACTGTCCATGGTGACAGTAATCGAGTTAATTCCACCTTCATTGGGTTCTTCATCATCTATTCACCACTTATGAACCCTAATCGACACTATAATACATATTAATATCACATATAAATTAAACGCCCAAATATAATTAAGTTCCTGAGCTCGTTGTCAATGGCGGCTTAGGAATAGTTCAAATCTTAAATTAACTATATAATTATGACTACTACTACTTGTTGACTTATTTTAACCTCTCAATGGAGTGGTTAAGCAAGTCCTGAGCTTATCTCAAATCAAATTTTTAAAGAAACGATTTCACTGTCAAATCATACATTTAAGAAATAATGAGGAATTAAATGTGATACTGAGGTTCCTTGCAACCTCAGGATCCTTTCTAAATCAAAGATGGTAAGTTTAATTAATATGTACACACTTTTTACATTTTCTGGACTCACCGGAGCTCCGGCGAGCTCCGGCAAGCTAAAATTGTGTTTCAGCCTGAGAAACTTATTGAGTAGCTCTAGAATGATTTTAAATGGATCACTGATTGTTTTAAGAATGTTTCTTTGAGGATTTAACCACTGGAGCTACAGATATGAACTTCATCTTCTCCAACTCCAGCAGAGTTGGAGAAGTCTATTAGTTAGGTATAAGAAGCATTTAAGGAACTCAGAAGCTTCAGTGTAATGCACTGAAGCTATTTAAACCTTTAGAACACTGTAACAACCTCTGAATGGCTCTAACGAACACACACCTTTTCAAGTTCAGGCGACGAGCCTGAAACCCTAGGAATAAGAGTCAGAACACTTACCTGAAGATCTGAATAAGTTTCTAATGTTGAGGAGACTCTAATTGAGGCTTTAATTTCTTGGTAGAAGGCTTCAAACAGAAAGTCAAACTTGAGGCCTTTATAGTCAAACCTAAGGAGGAAATTTTGTTTCTGAGTTCAATCTGAGGTATTGAGGAGTGTAAACTATTTTTGAGAATTTGTTGAATGGTCTGAGAGAGAATAAAGTGAGCTCAGATGATTTATTTAGTGAGAATTTGAATCCCATCCATTTGGGTTACTTTCGAACCCAAACCAACAGCAGTGCCATTTTGTTGAAATTTGAACTTGAATCTTACCCAGATGAGTTAAGTATAACCCTTAGAATTAGTTTAAATCAATTAGAAGCATTCTTAAGTGTCTGTTTACCTATTTTAAAGTCTGAAATTTGAACTCTGAAGATTTTAGAGAAGCTTCAACCATTTGTACACTGTCTGAAGGTCTTAAGAACTTAAAACTTACTCTAACAAATGCGGAATTAATTGTATAACCTGTACAGACCTTTAAATAAAAGAGAAAAGTCCATCTGAGGACTCTGTAGATATAATTTCACTTTCCAGGCTAAAAATAACTCGTAGGAACCCCTAATTTCATCTTTCAAATTGAAGAGGAAAACATCTTCAAAACCTTAAATTGACCCTGCAATTGCGTAGATCTATTTTAGAGCTTTCTAACAAACTTGAAATCACTCGATTTGGAGCTCTGGGTAGAAAGTTATGATCAATTGAAGTTGGGTCTGGAAGGGGTTATGTTAGTCCCAGATCATCGGATTCTGAGTGCGTGCATGGTAATAAAAGCAATTTGTTTTATGCCCTCTTCAGTTGTCAGTGCTCGGCGCACCGATTACCGATCTGATTTGAGCATGTGCATGTGTGTGTGTGCGGGCTTATGTGCCTGTGGGTGTGTGCCCTTGGGGGCGTGAGCGAATGTAACCTGGGAGGGCAAGAGGCCTAGGAGGCCAGGTTGAGCCGAATGGGCTCGAGACTATGAACCGAAATGAAATAAATCGAAAATGAACCTAATTGAGATTAGGTGAGGACCTAGTAGGGTCTGGTCCCACCCTGGTCTTAGGGTGCTGTGTATCCTCGAAAGGACCTCGCTGCAAATAAAATAAATTTTGGTTAAAAAAGTAAAAAAACCTGATTCAGCTAAAAGCCTAAGGGAATTAAAATGCTAAGTGTTGAAGCTGAAGGCTAAGGAAGAAAGGAGCACAGGCACTAAGGAAAAGAGATTACGGAACAAAAGGAGAAGACTAAGGGAAGAAAAGAAGGCAGGAGAAGACAGGAACAGAAGAAGAAAGGTAAGAAAGAGCTCGAGATAGAAGAGAAGAAAATAAAAGAAAGAAAGAAGAAGATGAGAGGCTGAAGAAAATAAATGAAGAAAATCTCTTCTTGCATCATTTTAATTACTTTTTGTTCTTAATTGTAAAAAGGCATGTTTTAATAGAATAACTTTAATTGCGTTATTTTCTATTGAAATAAAATTGGAAAACAAACATCAATTTGAGTAAATATATTTTTCATATGGAATTTTGTATATTCTTTATAGTTTAAATATTTTGGCAAAATTCATGCTTTAAAAATCAACTTAGTTATACCTCCTAAACTTATAGAGAAATAAAGGAGAATTGGTGAATTTGGAGAAAATTATTATACCTCCCAGTGAACGACCTGGACTCAACCAGTAAAAATTTCTAAAATGTTAGGTTAATTCGACCCTATACTACACAATCGACACAACTTTGAGTTAACCTAAGTGACTTCTTCTACTCTTAATTAAGTGAAATTAACTTAATCTCTGAGTTGAGTGAAACCACGCTACCAACTTCCCCGCTCGAAGTTATAAAATAATCCATAATTTCTACCCTGCCTTTTGGCTTAGGCAGAAGACATCTTAGTTAAGTGGGTTTGTATCTAGTGGCTCACACTCCTCTGGTGCTACATATAGACTAGCACTACAAAACCTAGATTTTTAGACTATCAAATAAATTAACATAGAGAGAGGCGGAGAAACTGTGCTCTCTTTAGTTCCTTTGTACTCATTTTCAAGCACACAATCTCATCAGATTTGTAAATATATTTAACGGTCTCTCAAGGTATTAACACTTTAATTAAGTTTTGATAACCCTATAACTAAGTCAGCAATCCTTAGCTAGTGTTCGGGCGGTCAGAAATATAAAAAAGTAGGTCAAGGCTATATTTGGTGGATCATAATGGTAGTATGTGTTGTTGCCTCAATGTGCTTCACATAAGATGAAATAAACACAACTCAACACACCTTTTTCTTTCGTAAAAATTTTTTTCTTCTCTTTCATTTTTTTTATGTATTTATATTTACCAGCATAATGCAATGCAACACACATGCACATTTTTATTCACGAGGCATTATTCGAGATTGGGGATGTTTAAGATGATATTGGGTGGCTTATTTGGCAGAAGTGTTGATTATTGGCACTAGGAAAGGAATGGATGGGAAAGTGTGTTTCTGATCTTGATATTAATACCCTCCTTCAGCCAAGGATTTCATAAAAAATGGTCACAACCATCCACCTTAGTCCTAGTTTTATTAGAACCCACTCTCCACGTATTTGCCTTGTTTGGTGGCTCTCAAAAATTCACACAAAGAATTTGTACGCAAGAACTAAGAGCAAAAACTATGCCTAACTCTGAGTATCATTATCTAATTACCCAGAAACTAAGATTCCTTGTACTAGACTTAGAGCACTAGCTGACTCTCTACTCTTACCTCACAATTGTTTCGTAGATCTAATAGAAGATGGTTTGCCTGACTCCCTAGTTAGTATCCAAGGGTTCAGGAAAAGAAGGTAGTGCTTCTTCCCGACAAACTAAAGATGTCTATCAGTTTTCGCACTAGATCCATTGCAAATTCTACGTACAAGTGTGAAATACTGGATTCTAAATTCTGAAATAAACTAAAGAATAAATCCCTAATAAAACCTTCGTAGTAAAAGTACTTTATGCATGAATGCAATATGTGTAAATGTTTTTTTTTTAATTTCTAACATAAAAATAAGACAAGTAATGTCCACCCCTCCATACCTATTCATTACAACATCCTCGTTGAACTGTATGCTGAAAAATCAAAATGTAACAAGCGAGAGGAGGGAATATCACCTGATTGAGCTTGCTCATCTAGATCGGCTTGGACAGAGAAAAAGAAAACCTACACAGAATACTGGGTTCCCTGCCAGCTAGCGATAAGTTTAACGTCATTTGCTGGACCTAAACCCAAAAATAAAGAATGATCAAATTAATGGGTTGAGTCAGGATTAATATGAAGATATTGTTATGCAACCTACGAATTAGTGATCCACATATGTGGATCAGCTGATGGTGAATACCAAGCCCAAAAGGTTGGAAAAATAAAATAAATGACCTTGGAATTATTTGCAGCCAGGTGCTACAAAAGTGAGAAAAATAAGTGAGGCTACCAGAGTGGAAAGTAGATAGTGGAAACCCTAAGAAGTGGTGCATAAGTAAGGTAGATGAGGTGGATAAAGAGTAGCCAGTGAAGAATAAATCATACGAGTCTTGAAAGTGATGGGAGACAGAAGGGGGAACTTGAGTGGTATAGTCTGAAATGGTATACGGAACAACTTCGTAAGTCAAGTCGGGTGTGGATCGATGTAGAGTAGGTGAGTCAAACAAAATCTAGTTGTCCATCTCAACAGTTCTAGATTCACCGAAATCATGCTAGATATCCAAATCAGAATCCTCAAGCTCATCCCTTGGGTGATCAAAGATCTCATACAAGTCACCCAAATCTTGTCGTAATTAATGATGTAAATCCTCAAATGCAATGTGCAAAAATTCATTATCCCTCAGAATCATTACCCCAGGGGGTGTAAGATCGGAATCTATATTAATCAAAGCCTCAAATTCTTTCATTTTTAGTTTGATGGCTTTCGTGAATTTCTAAGTGTCAGAATCGAGCCCTCCATTACAATCAGTAGGATTATAAATTTGACCCCAATTGGCTCTCTCTTGATCTCATCTTCCGAGGAAATATCTTCCTATATCTCATCAATCAAATCAATTTTCTTGAAATTCCATGATTCAGATAAATTCTTTTTATCCGCAAGTAAATCAACATAAGTCATCCCCAATAATTTTGCAATCGTTTTAACATCTTTTTCATAGGGAGATTGTCTGTTTTGTTCAATCTCGAGATGTTGGGGATCAGAGTCAGGGTTTTCCTCAGGACTCTAGTAGATGGGAAGTGAAGGGTGAGAATTAGCTGATATCGAAGTGAAAGTAGATTTGGCTTCAATATGGAATATCTCAGAATGATTAGTACTGCCAAATCTGGATATCATAATCGAATCATCCAAGCACATATGATCATGATAATCCTTAGACAAAATCATATCAGAACCATCCAAATGTGCCTGGCTAGGTGTGTCACTATCCTCAATCCATCTATCTTCTTGATGGGGCTCTTTATAATCTTGTTCTGATTCTACCAAATTTTTAGAGATATCTAAATCTGAATCATCCACATGATCCAATTGTGTGTCTTTTAACATAAAAGACTCATACTCAGGCCCACTAGAGATTTGTTCCTCAAGATAGAATGATTGTAATTTAGGTCCCGAATCAAGATTTGGATCCTCGAGTGAGCCTTCCTCCTCAAAGTCAGTCTTCGGAACATCAGAATTGTCCATTAGTTCATATGTAGGCCTAAGTAAAATCTATTCTAGATAATCACAGGGCTGGTAGGTGGGCTCGGTGTAAGTAGAGGTTCGGATTGAATAAGATGTCATACCTAAGGTTGGATCCTCAACCCTAAGTGGCTCACCACCAACTTGTGCCACACTCAGACCAAGATTATCAAGTTGTGCTTCCCTCCCAGATTCTATTAAGCTCCTTCAGCAGGTTTTCAATATTTCTTTTATTAACATCTCTCATCACTTGGAGCACTTCAAGCAATTGGGTAACCTCAGGATCACCTCCAGGGTCAGGGGTTGGAGTGGGTTGAGGATAATAATTTCTAGGATTTCTAGCCTCAGTCAAATCAGAATATCTATCATCATCAGGATTTGAATACCTAGGGTAAGAACCATATCCTTGGTTGGGTGGTGTAGGGTTATCCCAATAAGAGGGTGGAGTGGGTTGGGTGAAATTGGGTAATCTGCAAAGTGATTTTGGGGATTGGATTGATATCCTAGGTATTGTGACTCTGAGGCATTTCCCCGATGAAGTGAGAGATGAGTTTGGTTGAATCAGTCAAGATAGTTGATCATGCCGATCAAGTGCTAGTCCTGTAGGGAGTGTGTCTCTTGAGATTGTAGAGATCCTTGATATTCAGAGATTCGTGTGGGATTCCATAAGGACGAGGTAGGCCTAGCTATACCCAAGGAGTATGAGGTGTAGGCAAGGGAATCAAGTCTTAGGTGTTGAGGAAGGTTCTCCCATCCTGAAGAAGTTGGAGTAAGGGATGGGTTGGGATATGGAGAATAGGAGGAATAGTGGGAAGCAAAAGAGTATAGGTCCAAGTTCTCTTCCTCAATCAGTTCTTCCTCATGGTGATTATCCATAGGAAAGGATTCAGAATGAAATTATGAAAAAACAAGTCTTCTCCTAGGATTTTTCTCTAAAGGTGGTATCAAATTAGGGTTTAGAGATCTTCTATCTTGCATGAAAGAAGTAGATGAGAGAGAGAAGACAGATGAGCAAATCCCCAAACAAGCAAACAAACTAAACCTTAAAGTGTAAACCCTAATTTGACCTAATCCTAGCTCTCTAAAATACAACTAAGTTAGAAAAACCCTTGAATTACTTGAGTAGCTATAAGCGTGGGGCCCCCTAGGATACCCCAGATGACGGGACACCACTAAGTGTTAACGCAGTCATCACACCGACCTTTCTTCTCACTAGTGGGTCTAAGTAGACAAGGCCTTGACCTTAACCCAATCAAATTTCAAGTTACCAAGCAAAATAGTCTTACCTAGGGCACATCTACTCAATTTTAGGCTTAGGATTGAAGTGCTTTTAGAATATGATGGGCATAAGGGGAGTGTTTCCCATAAAATTGATTTGAAAAGTGAAGTGTATAATCAAGAGGTTCACAATACAAGCTTAGTTGATGCGGTTGCTTTTAAGGTTCATGTGCTTGTATTAGTGAATTTTAGGGTTCACTTGGTTAAATATATCCAAACAATGGTTCTAATGAGGCACACGAGAGGTTTTGCAAGTTTCAACTATTTGGTAAATTTCCGTTAAGTATGGAAATGTAAGTGTGCTCTAACTTAATGTGAAACCCTAAGAGCAGATAGTGCTAAATGATGGAATTTAAGTCCAACACAAGTATGGTAGTGTGACCCAATCAATGCAATCAATTGGTGATATTGTACCACCAACTAGGCACTTAGCAAATATTTTTTCGATAATTTCAATGCACATTTTTTATTTTTTTTAGATTTAAAGCGTACTGCATGTTCTATAGTCGATTTTGACCCTCAGCTAGTAATTGAATATTCCGTGTAACCAAATGTGCATCAACTATTTTTTTCATATTTTTCCAGGATTCTATATTAACATAGGAATCAAAAATAACAAATTTTAGATAAATCAGAGTTGTAAAGCAATTCCCGTGATTTTCTGAAGTTTGAAAAATCAGGAGCAACAAAAGACTTGATAGTAGTTTAGTTCACCAATTTTTAAAATTTTTCTATAAAATAGAATAGTATGAAATTTGGATATGTTCTTCTTAACTTCAATACCCATGTCCAGTAGAAATTTTAGAATTTTTTGACAACTAGAATTTTGGCAATTGAATTTTCAAAATAAAAGTTTATTCCAGCGTGAAAATGTAGATGGTGGTTTGTTGATTTTCAAAAGCTAATACCCACCAAGAGTTTTTTTTTTCTTTTAAAAGCAAGCAAATACTAACCTAAGGATCAAGCAAAGCACCTTTTTTTTGGATTTTTTTTCGAAAGAAAATCTAACCTAGTCTAAGATACGAGTACTTACCTGACATTAAAAACCTGCAATTTTTCCATTATTGCATTTCTTCTCGAATTTCTACACTACCTACACACTCAAAATCAATGGAAATAAAGAAGGTTAGAAAATCTCAAATAAGAACTAAGGAGAAAAGCTTCAAGAATAACAATGTTGCCTCCCCGACAACGGTGTCATTGAATCGCATCAAAGCAAAATATATTTATAAATTAGAAACGGTAAGTCCTGAGTTGTTCACAGGGAGGCAAAATGAGATTAGTAAAGTCTTTCGTACTAACTAATCTAACTTAAAGAAAGCATATTAAGAGAGACAAGATATTAATTGAATCAAACTTTTTATTACTACTTGCAGAATGTTCTAAACATAAACCAAACCAAATATACTAAAGAGTTGTGAGAGAGAGAAATAAAGATAGATGAACAGTGGAGTCACTTGAGGGATGCTTGTGCGAAGTATGGCAACAATTCAGATCTAGGGTGCTGCGAAGAAGGTCAGAGGGAGAGGAGCCAAAGATGTGTGCAGGTGGAATTGCCTCTCAAATGGGGGCTCTAGGATTCTTTTTATAGAAAAAATAAGGGGCAAAGTAGGCATTTTGGGCCCCAAAATCATGCAACACCTTTAGATTGATCAAATCCGTCGATTAGGAGATCAACGGCTCTGATCAATGTTTGTGGCATAGATCAAGTAGAAAATTAACATGTAGTATAACATGAAATACATCTCGAGCAAATAAATTAACAAAACTTGGTGTGTCCCAATCGATCATAATGAGGCAGAAAGCACTTTTGATTTCATACACTTGTTCTCAATATGATTACTAAAGAATAGAAACAACCAATAAGGTTCACATTACAAAGAGATTGAATTTGATATATATGTAATAGAATGAAAATATGAAAGTAAACTACTACTAATCTAACAGATCATGGGCACCACGGGTAGTTCGTGCTGGCCTTCTGGAGAGGTTGAGAAGAGTAGCAACAATCCATCAGGGTGGCCCAACGGATGCTTCAGACAGAGGTGCAAAGACAAATGTAGAGAAGACGAGAAGAAGAAGAGAGAAAGGTTGAAGAAGGAGGAAGACGAAGAGAATTATGAGGAGTGCTTTCAAAGGGGGGCCCTTTGGCCTCTCTTTATAGCTTTGGCAGGGGGCAAAGAAGGCATTTGGCCCCTTCAATCCATGCAAATGCCTTGGATTAATCAGATCCGCTGATCTGGAGATCAACGAACTTGATTAAGCCTTCCAAATCCTTCTTTTATCCACAGTTGAATCTGCTGCTACCACGTGGCAGCCTATGAGCCCTTGGATGAAGATCATGTGGCTCCAGTTCACTCGCACTTGTCCTTCACTTTCTCTCCTTCGCCGCTCACCTCTTCTGAGCACCTGAACTTCAGCCGTCCGATCTTACGATCAAACGGCTTAAACGCACACTCGATCATGCATTGAAAATCCTAAAGCAATCTATCATGAGTTTTTGCATGTGTCATTGCACACGTCTGCATCCAACACTCCCGCTCTCACCACGCATTCGCTGCCAAGCCACTCGATGGAGATTCGATGGGTGAATTCCCTCTGCACTCGCTGCTTCTAATTCCACACCGAGCGCGCTTCGATCCCGCACTGCCTGTCTCATGGAGAGAGCGCTAACCAGAGTGCTACTCGCACGAGTTGGTTGCATTTAAGTTTTGTTGGCGTGCTTTCTCAGATGTTGGATGGGAATCCAACGGTCAAGATCTCATCTCATCTGATGATGCGACTGAGGGCGGGCACATGGCTGCGATTGCGCCTAATGGATGACAATCTAATGGCCCACGGTTCTCCTTCCAAATTTAGGTGCAGTGAGGGCCAGCTGCGATGGTGCCACATGTCACCATCATGGCCATCCATCTTCTTCTTCATATATCTGATGCCGTAGGCCTCTGATTAAGTTGATTTCTGCACCGTTGGACTGCGAACGTTGATTCGGATCCTTCTGTGTGGTTGGATTTTTCATCTGAGGTCTAGATATTCTTTAATTTTTCCTTGGCTCCTACTTCTTTTAAGGAATCCCTAGGGTGCTACGGAGTCTAATTGATGCACTCTTGGATGCATTGGACTCCTGTCATTATTCCGAGTAGATCCATAAGGTTGGATCGCTCATCTGTAGCACTGGATTACCAGCAATTAATAATACGTCTCAAGTACAACATTATTATGTACAAAACATATTACTCATGCAAGATGCGAAGGATGATGTGTATGCTTGCGAAATGGCCATTTTAAGCTAGGTTCTACCTTATTTCAGGTGAATTAGGGTTTATGATTGCTGTGTAATCATACCCCCATGCCTAAATCTTGCTAGTCCCAAGAAAGTGCTAGACTAAATGCATTGTATCAAGAGTTTACTAAAGGTTTATTTCTTTTTCTTTCACCTAAACATTCAGAATCCAGATAACCACAAATATATAATGTTGTAGCTTCTGCAATAGATCCAAGCGAAGAGTTGATACACATTTAAAGTTTGTACTTGACCCCTAGTAAATTTCTATTGGGATAGGTAAACCTCTTCTCTTGGGGATATAAACTTTTCTCTGATTTTAGCCCCAACTTTTGGCTTAGGTAGCAGATGTCTGAATTAACTGGATTTGTATTTGGTGGCTTACTCTCTTCTGGTGCTACATGGAGGCTAGTATTTCAGAATCTAGATTATTAAATTATTGAATAACTTAACTTAGAGAAGGGTTGGAAAACTATGCTCTCTTTAATATTTTGTACTTTTTCTTTTCTCTTTTTCTCTCTCTTTTTCTTCTTCCTTTTTCTTCTTGAGCTCACATCTTACTAGATTTGCAGCTGTATTTGGTGGTCTTTCATGGCATTTCACTTTAATTAGGTTATGATAACCCTACGACTAAGTCAGACTCCTCCCGTATTCATATGGTTAGAAATACAAAAAATATGTTAAGGCTGTGTTTGGTGGTGTGTCGGGGATGGTAGGTGTTTTTGCCTCAAAACATTTGAACTTACATAACTCAAACTTCTCAACATAACACCCTTTTTTCCAAAAGCAAATTTCTCTTTGGTATGCTTTTTCTTCTTCTCTTTTTTTTTCCTTTTTTTTTAAATATATATATCTACTAGTACACTGCCATTACCAACAGAACATAATGCAACAATTCAACATGACATACATACTTTTATTCATGAGGCATCATTTGGGATTTTTGGGGATGACCAAGAGGATCTCGGGTAGATTATGTGGTGGAAGTGCCTACTCTCGGCACCGAGTAAGGAATGGATAGGACGACATATTTCTGACCTTGACATCAATACCCTCCTTCAGCCGAGGATTCCGTAGAGGACGGTTGTGAACATCCACCTCAGTGCTAGTTTTATCAGTACCCGTTCTCTGTGTTTTTGCCTTATTTGGTGACTCTGGTATGGAATTTCTCATAGATTTAGTACGCAAGAATTTATAGTGAAAACTATGCTCATCTCCAAGTACCATTATTCAATTATTAAAGATTAAAGATTCCTTACACTAACCTTAGAGCACCAGTATACTCTCTACTCTCATCTCAATGTTTTGGTGGATCTACTAGAGGATGGTTCACCTAACTCCCTGATTGTTGTCCAAGGGTTCAGGAGAAGAAGCAATGCTTCTTCTCGACAAACTATGGATGTGTTGTGAACTGTAGAGTGCATGTTTGATAAAAAATAGCATCATAGTATAGTACGCAATACGATCAACAAAAAAATCTATAAAGATAACGAGACTTGGAGTCCCGGTCGTTTTTCTCTGGGGGGCATTTATGGAAATGCAGATTTGAAATCGATCTCTTCCACTCTACTTGCTTAAAATCTCATGCTGATTTATGGTGATTTACGTATTGATATACGACGTGCTAGTTGCCAAAAGATAGTAATTAAGACATGCAAGTTCAATCACACCAAAAGACGATAACTAGGAACATGGTGATTTCCAACATATATATTTATATAATATAAAAGATGATGATGATATCAAAGTTGCAGAGCACAGGTAGAGGAATGCTTGTACAGGTAAATAAAACTACTCACTACCAGAAAATGACTGCATACATGAATCTATGGGGGGATTTTGCATGCATCATTAAGGGAGAAGGAACTACACTACTAAGAAGAAAATAAAGCATGTAAATCTAAGAATAACTATAATCTAATCTAGAAGAAATAAGGGCATTTGGAGGTGGGCTCCAATGGCCTTTGAGTTGGTTGAGAGGAGAAGGAGGGGCGGCTAATGGTGCTTAGGCCAGCCCTTAGAGAGAGGTTGGAGAGGTGATCCAGCAACTTGGCATGGATGTGGTGGTGGCCATGGTGAAGCTACTCATGGACATGGCGGTGGAGTGGATGTGGAATGAACCTAAGCTAAAAGGAACCAAGGGTGGATGGGTGCAAATGGCCAACCCTTAGGCCTTTTTATAGACCTAGGGGAAGCTCTCTAGAGAATTATGGAATTCTCTAGAGAGGCCTTTGGTGGGAGCACGTGGGAGATTGAGAGGATGGATGGTGGTTTTTAGATCCACCAAATGTGGATCTAAAAATTGAATGGCTCTTGGTTGCTAATTTTAGCAACCAAGGCAACAACACATGGTAGAGAGTTATAGAGAAATCTAGGCTAGGTACTTTTTTGTGGATGGTGTGTGTGGGTATGTGTGGGTCGAAACTTAGGTGGCTAGGTTGATTAGGTTAGGTTCTAGTGGGTTTAAGTCAAGGTAGGTCTCAAATTAGGGCTGTAAACCCTAATTCAATAAGATAAAGTGCAATTAAACTTAATACAAGTTTAATTGGGTGTATGGAAACCTATTTGAGAGTAAAATAACTCTATTAAGTCAGGTCTAGGTCAATTGGACTCTTACTGGGTCCAATTGGATAGTGTGTGCTGAGATTAAAGCTCAATTGGACTTAATGAGTCCAATTGAATAGGCTGATGAGATTGACTATGATCCAAGTCAATTAGGTTTAGTGAGGGCCTAATTAAGTCCTTAGGGAGGTCTAGAGGTGATGTACTATGGTTAGGGTACCTTAATTTAGGTTCCTATGGGGTTGGAATTAGGTTTAGGGACCTAGGAATTCAAGATCCAAGCTTGAATTCAAAAATAGGAACTAGAGAGCAGTTCCAAATGTGTAATAATAGTGTCAGACATCTTATATTGAAAAATCAGAAGTCCAAACTTATTGTCTGGATGTCCAATCAGAGTCAGGGAAGAATTAAGGTTCTATCTTGGGTATTCTACAAAAATTGGATGTCTGACCAAGTGTCTGGATGTCCAATAACACCGCAGAAGTGGGTTTAAAGTGTACAGGAGTTGGCTAAAAGTTTTGGACATACCATAACTCATCTGGACATCCAAATAGAGGCTAGAATTATGGTTTTAAGGTTTCCTAGGGTGCGGTGACCTAATCCAATGGTGGCTAAGGCTTAGGGAGGCTTCTAGGCTATCTTAAGGCTAGGATGGACCTAGGTTCTTCACAATTTATTATTTTATTCCTACTTAATGGAATAGCATACCTTAACTCCCTTACATTATTATCTACTACATCTAATTTAGGTCTTCCGCTCCAGCTTTGCTGCAACACCAGTTATTCTTTATTCTTCAGATCCAGCTTTAGATCCAGCTTCAGATCTAGCTTCTGATCAGCTTATTACCTGCAATTGACATAATGCACCTAATCAGTACATTATAGCATTATTTTATGCATAGCTAAAAGAAAGTAGTAAAGATGCAAGTAATGCTTATGCATGCGTGAACTGTCCTAACTTATGCTAAGTCCTAGCCTAATTTAGGTCAATTAAGACCTATGATTGCTATGCAATCATACCCCCATGCCTAAATCTTGCTAGTCCCTAGCAAATACAAGACTAAGTTATTTACAGGAAGGATCCCTGAGGGACTGATTATTTTATCAAGTGTATGCCTAGAGATTTTTCTCCTTTGTGTTTTCATCCTATGCTTTAGAAATCCAAACAATCGTGAAAGTGCAGCTATGTAGCTTTTGCAACGGATTCGAGTGAAAAACTAATTCACCTCTAAAGCCTGTACTTGACCCCGAGTAAAAATTCTAGCGGGATAGGCAGACTTCTTCCCTCGAGGTATTCAAGATATTCTATGAATTCCACCCAGCTTTAAGGTTAGGTAGAGAATCTTAGAGGGAAAGATTATACTCTCGACTGGTGCTACATTGAGATTAATACTATAGAATCTAGATTCCTGGATTATCAAGTAACTCAACTCAGAGAAAGATGAGAAAAACTATGCTCTCCTTTGATTCCTTTGTATTCATTCTCTTTTTCTTCTTCTTTTTCCTTTCTTTTCCTTCTTTTCCTTAAGGGTCACAATCTCACCAGATTCTCATGCATGATCTGTATTTGGTGGTCTCACTTGGCATTAACACTTGAATTGAGTTGCATAACCCTAATACTAAGTCAGAATTCCTCAGCCAGTATTCAAGCAGTTAGAAACACAGAAGATAGGTTAAGGCCATATTTGGTGGATCTCAAATTTATTTGGTGGTATTGTCGAAATGCAATTGAAATAAACACTAAATATTCGCACTCTTTTTTTATTACTTTTTTTTCTCTTTATTTTTTCTTTTTTCTCATTTTCTCATTTTTTTCATTCTTCTTTTTTTCATATATAATTTTTCTAACTCAATACAATCTACCAACACATTCATGGATTTTATTGAAGAGACATTATTAGGGATTAGTGCCACTCAAGATACATTGGGTGGCTTATTTGGTGCAAGTGCCTACTCACGGCACTGGGAAAGACGGATAGGATGGTGTATTTCTGACCTTGACATCAATACCCCCCTTCAGCCGAGGATTCCATAAAGAATGGTTGTAACCATCCACCTTAGCTTTAGTTTTATGAAAACTCGCTCATCGCATATTTGCCTTATTTGGTGGCTCTCAAAATTCACGCAAAATGTATACGCAGGAATCGAGAGCGAAAACTATGCCTTATCTCTGGGTATCATCACCTAATTATCTAGGATTCCAGATTCCTTGCACTAATCTTAGAGCACCAGTACACTCTACTCCCATCTCACACTATTTGGTGGATTTTTGGAGGAAACTCTACCTGACTCCCAAAGCACTGTCCAGGGGTTCTTAATGTAAACACGTTTACACTATTTAAGATGTCTGTTTGTGCATGTTCTTAAGCATAGGATTGCATTGCATGCTATAAATAGTGCATAACATGCATCATCTTGCATTTAGAGTATTTTGAACAAAATGGAGGTTAATTGTCTCCTTGCATGTGCTTGGACAGGGAAAGCTTTTTATCGGGGCCTCAGATCGAAGATTCAACCATACATATGTGATCAGGATGACAATTGGAGTTCAACGACTCCAAGATCGCCTTAATCAGGCATCTGTAGCATCAGATAGTGACCGAGGAACCCTAGAAGATCAAGGGCTAAGATGGTGTAAATCTGCACTTCAAATGATAAATCCGACCACACAGATGGATTCAGATCGACGATCGCAGCCTAATGACGCAAAAATCAACTCAATTCGACACCCGTGGCACCATCTACAACATCCAGAAGATGGATGGCCAAGATGACGCCATGTGGCGCCATCTCAGCCGTCCAACCAGCCCTCAAGACAGCTGCTACTTTTTCAAAGAAGATTTGGCGCGCGATCTGGGCCATTGGATCTCGATCCAATCGCTGTGGATACGCGTGCCTTAAAACATCCTCGTGCCCATCCACGCTCCGCAGTGCAACGGGCGAGAGTTTTATCGCGAGCAGGCGACGCACGATCGAATCACGTGAGAGGGCGAGTAGTGTAGACAATCAAGTGAGGGCATGCGTCCGATCTCGATCGAGCGGCTGCGGGCTCTCGATAGCACCCACGCGCTATCGCACGCCCACGCCTTACGCAGGATCATACGTGGGCGGGCACGGGTTGTGGAGAGGGGAAGGCGCAACTTAAGCTGTCCAATCTTGCGATCAGACGGTTGAGATTCAGCGAACGTGAGCGTGCGAGAAAGCAAGCAACCGCACGGGCAGTGCCCACTACGCCCACATTGGGGCTTTAACAACGGTTTTATCCATCACTAAAGACCCCTTATTTAATGTTTTGAGATTTAAATGACCAAATTGCCCTCACTCCTTGCAACTATAAAAGGAGACCCCCTCCACACGAAATTCTCATCCCTTCCTTCTCTTCTCTCCCTCTCCAAAGCTCAAGAGAGCTTGTCCCACAACTGTGATGCTTCTCGCGAGATAAAGTCAAATTTTTGTCCCCCTTCGGAAGTGGATCCCGCGATGACGACGACGTGCTGCCTCATTCCCGATCCTCTACTTCATCCTCTTTCATCCTGCTTCGTCCTCCTTCGTACAGGCGTCATCCAGTCTGGCTCGTCCTCCAAGTGACCATCGTGGAGGATATTTCTCTCTCCATTCTGTTTACTGCTTCGTAGAGTAGTTCTGCTCGTCCTCCAAGTGACCGTCGAGGAGGATATTTTTCTCTCCATTCTTTTAATGCTTTCTAGAGTAAATTTTCTACTTTCTAGTTGTAATGTTTAGTGAAACAAACAATCTCTTTAATGATGAATTCCCTGTTCATTCTACATCTCATTTTGATTTCTGTTTGTAATATTCTCTCTCTTACTCTCTCTTCTATTTATTGTAAATAGTTAGATAGTTTTAATCAATTGAATTACTTCATGACAAATAAAAACAAATGCGTAGTTTTTAAATCAAACGTCTGCCTCCCTATGTTTGACCTGGAATTTCAATTTCGGTATGAATTTTATTTGTTGAACATGAGTTCTTCACTTTCAAACTACAACGATAGGTTTTTCAAAACCAAACACGTTAGCGTAGCAACTCGTACGTTCAACATTTTGGTGCCATTGCCGAGGAGGCGACGTTCTTTGATTTTTCTTCGCGTTTTCTAACTTACAAGTCATTTACCTCACTTCTCTCCTTTCTTATTGTGATTGCAGGTACTCTTTCAAGATAGGTAAAAGCGGTAGATTGGAGTAAAGTGCTGTGGAAGGTTTTGTAAGTTATCTCCTACATCCCACCCATTAGATTTCATTCCACAACATAATAACACAAACATCAATCAACATAGGTGTTCTTATAAACTCTAGTGTTAGATTGTTTGTTGTTTAACAACCACACCTGCCCTAATCCCCACATTAAAAAAAAAAAAAAAAATCTCACAGAGGTACACAGCCTCATATGATTTTCAAACTCAACCGGTAAACCGATCTTTGGAGCCGATACACATTCAAACACAAAATTGAGTAGAAATCAGACTAGGTGATCATTTGTGTGGCTAATTAAGTGGTGCAATAGGCCAATTGTTTGAGTTGATTGGGCCGCACCACTTCAATTAAAATCAACTCATCAAGTAGCTGCCACATAGGGTCAACTCTTAGGGATTTATCAGGCACTCCACATTCTTTTTAAGTTTTAAAGGAAAAGATTTTCACCCGTGCTTTCAAAACCTGCTGTGCCAACGAAACTTGCTTGAAAACACCTAAAGTTGAATCCTAAAAGCTACTAAGCAAGATTTGAACTCTAAAATTCACCACATCAAAAACAATCTTGCTTGAAAACCACTGGTTGTGTACACACACACAAATCAATCAATCATTAAGGGCACAACCCATTTAAAGGGCCCGTCACATTCCAAAGCACATTCAAACCTAGCCCTAAATAAAATAGAGTAGATGTTGGCCTTAAGGATTCAACTCGCTCTTCAGAGCCCAGAACGAGATTATTTTTGATTAGTCTGTTTCTACTGTTCAATCTGATGTCTAGCTAGGGGAGTAGAATCAAACGATCGTGGCTAGGGGGTACACTAGGAACCAGAGGTGCAAGCCGAAAGAAGAACCTTCTCCCCAGTCCCTCCTTCTAACTGGTTCGATTGAACAGACAAAAGTAGATCAAATCTTTCCTCTATCTCAAGATGGGTTTTGAGAGTCTGTAGGTTTGTAGGCTAACCCACTTAAGGATAGGTTTGATTGTTTGTATTGCAGGGCACCTTTCTTCCTCTTGTCTCTTATGAATACTTCCCCATATTACACGCATTCCCACTCTTTCCATCCTATTTTGAATTATCCTCAACATGACGATTATCCCGACTCGTATTGTCATCAACCATTAGTTAATTGGGATAATTCAGATTGGGGATACAGTTCTAGCCCTCTGTGTTTAGAGTCTAACCCTGAACACCATGATTGTGATTTCTATCCTTCTCAGAGCCACATCGATTATAGATCGTCATCCTTTCATGAACAACCTAATACGATCTATAATCAAGAAGGATACACTAATTCTTACCCATCCTCTGATTGCAATGCCTTTAGGTCATCACCACCTGTTGAACAATCTAAAATGACCTATTATCAGGAAGGGTATAACGAATCTCAATTCATTAATTCTCCTGCATTGATCCTAAACCCGCCCAACCTTGAACCAACTCATTTGGTTCAGGGTAACCAGGTTCAAGAAAAGGTTCTAGCTAACTTGAGGAATATCATACAATCTTTAGAAGTTCAGCCAATACCTTGCATTGAGAGATTGGAGCCCTTGATTGAAATGATTGTTGATTTGAACAAGTCTTTGTTGGATTGGCTCCAGGATGTTAAGGATAAGAACCCGGGTGAGTTTCTACTTGGGAAATTAGCGAAATTGAGGATGAGATTCATGGTCTCTTTGATTATGGGATGATTCCTATGATGAACTCCCTTTAGGAAAGCCAATGACAGAACCTGCTCAGGCACCTGTTGTGGGGGACACATGTTACGAGGCTAACCAGATCAAATCAGAGGAACCAATTAAGGAAGATCTGATTTCTTCACCTGAGATCCCTGAGCCAGGGTAGGAGGAAATGTTTGTCTCCATGGACTAGAAAGTGACAGATGATTTTGGGACATACATTAATACGGATCTTGATTTCCTTGATTCTGATGGTGAAGATTCAAGTTGCAAAGTCTCACGCGAGTTTACAGAACATGATTTTTGTGAGACGATTGGGCTTGAGGAATCTGAAAAATCATTTGATAGCCCAAGAACTTGGGAAACTGATATTATTAGGACACACATTACAGATCCAGAATTGCATTTTCTGGAGGATTCAATTCAATGCACCGATTATCAGTTACACCCCGTTGAGCTTATTGATGATTCTATTTCTGAGATAATTAGACCCAAGTCAATTTTGATTCAGGCACATCATTTAGACTTGGAGATTTCAGACGGGGTGATTAACGTGCAAGAGGTCTTGGAATTTAGCATTCTAATTGAGGAGGATAGGAGTTGGGAAGTTCTGATTTGGGAAGTTAACTTTGGAGGAAATAGAAGATTGAGTCGAAGGGTTCCTTTTAAGATGAAACCATCAAATAAGAACCCTTACGACATCTGTTCTGAGGATGTCCAACCCAAGCACGCATTCAATGATTATCCTTTTGAGCTTCAATTCTCTGTAACCCGAATTTTTGGTCTTGGGTTGCATCCTCAAAAATCACAGGCCCAACCCCACTTGCATACAGATTTTAGGTTTTAAGTAATTTTTATCCAGAACCTAAGATATTCTCGATTATGGGGTATGGGTATGCACCATAATCAGGTCCACATCTGTGGACCTCTGCTGACAGGTGATTGCACAGCAAAAATGCACCAACAATTATGTCATCTTATGCTATTTCCAAGCATTACCAGTGTATATTAGGTAGCCATAGTCGCATTTGTGAAAATAAATGCATGCATGCATTTATTTGAGAAGGGAGGAGAGTGAATAAAATGGCCTTGAAATTTACGTTTTCCTCAAGTGCTGCCTCACAAATTCTCCATCTTTATTTTTTTATTTCTTTTTGGCTTTGAATTCCTCTACGCGGCTACAAGGCATGGCAGCTTCTTCCCCATGCCATTCCCTACAAATGCTTGTCCTGCAGCCGCATGCACAGCATGCACAGCCAGGGCATGGCTATGCATGCCTCTTTCTTCTTTAAAAAGGCATGGCTATCCTCTTTGCAGGAGAGCCTGGTCCACACGCCAAACCACAGAGACAGCATCTTCTTCTCCAGGCTGTCTCCTCCCCTCTCCCCTCCATATGCAGCCTCTCTTCTCCTTGAAGAGCCACGTTGCAAGCAGGAGCAACTCACAGTGGTGCACAACCACCACTGTGAGTCCCACCATCGCCCAACTCATCAAAGAGCTGGTGGGTGTGGTGGTTCTCTTCCCTGTTTCATCGTTCCAAGCCAACCCCGCCATTGCCACAAGAGTTTCAAGCTTTGAAGCTAGGCAGCAGCAGCAGCACGATGCAGTGGCCTCTCGCCCACACATAAGCCATCACGCACCCTTGCAGTAGCTCGCGTAGCTCTCTCCGTGCATGCTAACAGCCAGCGAAGTCCTTCCATGCGTACGCCAGCTCGCTCAACAGCGCCCGCACTCATAGAACCGTTAGCACCCGGTCACATGAGCCGAGCGTGCACTGTAGCCACTGTTCACACGTTTCAGCGGAACACTGTGGCTACAGTGCGGTGACCGGTAAGTTTCTCACTTATCCGGTCACTCGGTGCTCTCTCTCCGTGCCGCGATCGTCTGCTGCCTGTCCACGCACGCTCGCGCCCGCGTCTCTCCCCGCACCTGCTCCAGTGCCCGCTCTCACGTCTGCACCCGCCCGCTTCAGAGCATAGCGCCATCGCCCGCACCTGCCTCACTGCGCAGCGCAGTGCACTGCGGTTCCTCCCATGTCCGCTCCCTCCTGCGTGTGAGCACATCTTTGCGTGCCTACGCACCTGCGTGTGCGCGTGCATGCTCCTACGCGCACCATCAGACATCACCTGCTGCTTTGGACGACTTAACTCACAGTGCCATCTTCAGCAGACGCCCCCCCTCTCTCTCTCAGCACTCTCTCACTCCCTCAGCAGACACATACACAGACATATACACACTCTCGTACACACACCCAATCACTTATACACTACTATATACTTATATATATATACATATATTTATATATATATATATATATATTTATATACATATATATATACTTATATCTATACATATAGTAGCACCTATATAACTAACTATAAGTATAGATACATATATACATATATATACATATATGTACACATAGACTTATAAATATATATATATACAAATATACATACATATATACATATATCTATAATTATAAATACATATATATATATCTATATCTCTATATAGTGATATATACATACATACATATATCTAATTAGAAATATATATATATACATATATATATATATACATACATCTATATAGTTATATATACAAACATATACATATATATATATAACTACATATACACCTAAATAATTATAACCATATATATATATATACATATAGATATATATTTACATATATACATACATATATATATATATTTTTTCATATCACCTACCATACATTGTATTGCTGGAATATCTGCACCAGTTGCTGATATTCCCCGATACACGCGTACAGAAAGTGTTTTTGCACACATCTTTCACCCATCCATCCTACACTCCACGCAGCACTTCGTCCTGTTGGTTGGGTCTCTCTAGACGACGACCGACTCGGCACAGTTCTACATGCCATTTCCACCTCCACCCCCACCCCTTTATACATATATAATATATACATATATATATATATATACTATATTTACTTTATATCTGTTTCTCTTTCCTGCCAGTAAAAAGATAAAAAAGAAAATACAAAAGAGAAAAGATAATCCTTGACTTGCAGGTACTCACTCTTGTGAATAGCAAGACCAGTTTTGGGAACCCTAATTTGGCTCAAAGACAAGAGTCTGATTCTGAGGATGTACCTCAAGGACAAAAGTTATCAGAAAAAAAATCTTAAATAGAAAAACACCAAAAACATAATAAACGAATGGAAGAGATTCGTTGTAGGAAAGGCGTAGAAACTTATTCACTTATAATCCCACTTCCCTGAGTTCGACCCTGGGCCTAAAAGTGACCAAGATAAAATCAAGTAGGCCAGGTAAAAAAATTTTGTAAAAGAGATGGTCAGGCTCAATTTAGGTTAACCACTATACTCAATTCAACAATAAAATCACCATATTAACACAACCTATCCGGGCCTGAACACACACTTTTTTGGCACCGTTGCCAGGGAAGTGCGCATTCAAGTAAGTTTTTACTCCATTCCTTTAATTTTTCTCTTCTCACACCCTTCTCTTCATGGGTGTTTTCGTTTGTTGCTATGCAGGTGAACCTGTTGCAATGAGAAGGCAGGCAGACGAAGTCAGAGACGTGGGCAGATCCAAGGCGGGAACGAGAGCATGAAGATACCAGCACCGCACTGGAGCTTCGCACACGTTGATGAACAAGTAGGTCTTTCTTTCTTAGCAACTTAGGTCAACTTGTCACCTTAATAAAAACTAAAAAAAAAAAAGCAAGTGGATTAAAAGTCACTTGTTTGATTGTTTGTCATCACTCCCACCGCCTCGGATTCCCTCCTAACTTTGCATAGTGAAAATCCAAGAATCTTGATTCTTGAATCTTTCACCGTGTGAAGTATTCTTGGAGGCAAAGATAAATAGATTGATTGCCATCCCTCTTTGCCTCATTTATCTACAATTCGGGATCACCCTTTTGGTGGGGAAACTTGGAATTGAGTTGATTCCAACCCCACCACAACCTTTCACGTGCCTAAGATTCGATCTCGAATACTTCAACCCCAAAAATTTGATTTTCTTTATCTTATGGTTGAGCCTTGTGTGTGGAAATCATTTTGGTGATTGGGAGCACTTGAATTAAAGTTCTTTGGCTCCCTTTCACACTAATCTGAAATTGATTCGTGCATCCACACATAGAAATCTTCATCTAGGGAAGCCCATTGCATTTTAGCATGCATTAACCAACTGACATTGAAGAAGGGTTTGTTGGGCTTAGAAGAAAACTTGTATTCTCTCAAAACCCGGAGATTGGTTGAATTGGTAATTCAGAGAAATCCTAAAATCCATACTACTTAAGGCTAAATTCTAAAAATCATTCACCAATTAAAACTTCAATTCGGGGAGATTTCCCCGTTGCATGCTTGGTTTACACACTCTCATAAAATCAATCACTTGGGCATTACCCGTAAATAACGCCCTTCACATTCTAGAAGCACTTGATCCTAAGCCTCTAACTAAAATTGGTAGCAACTTGACCCTTATTAAGGATTGGAGGTCTAACTACCTCCGTGTAGCACCTACATGCTGGTGAGGGTTCCAGCGTGCTATCGGGTGTCTAAGACTAGGGCAAACAGCCTTTCAATCTGGCCCGGTGGTTCCGCGATGCTCGCATTTGGTTCCGTAGTTCGTGATAGTAGGTAACTTAGATCTTTAGGTCTAAGGGCACACTGTAGAGGTTAGGAATTTGATTGTATTGATTTGTCATCAAGTGTACCTTTGCAGCATCATTTCTCTCATCTCTTTTCCCTTCGTATCCCCCTCAATTCTTCCTACGGTAGTGCATGTTTGGGAGGAGGTCACAAAACCCTGAACTGTGTGAATTGCCTGATAATTTTAGAAAAGAAGCCACATCGTCCTCCTCCTCCACAAACATGGCTGCACGCCCACCCCCAAATCCCGTGGGAGGAAACTGCCCTCGAAACCCACCAGGTGGTGAAGCCTTGGATCCCATAACCTGCCTCCAAGCCCAAGTGGAAATGTATAATGAACAAATTGAGGCCATTAGGGGAACATTGGAGGAAATGCAGAACCCTCCCGAACGGGAGGAGCCTAGGTCTCTTAGCTCCTATCAGAATCTCACTGCTACAGAGACCATAGGACAAATTCGGGTCCCCATGGGGGGGGACGACTTTGAACTAAAACCTAACATAATTGGCCTGATAAATTTTCACTTCCATGGTCTTGTAAGTGAAGATCCTTTTCTCCACTTGGAAGACCTAACCCAATTGGCTGAAACTGTTAAACCAAGAAATATCGGGCTGCCTATAGTCCTCATGAAAATGTTCCCATTTTCATTACGGGATAAAGCATTGCAGTGGTTACACACCCTTGGGAGAACCATCCACTCTTGGGAAGAGATGCGAACAGCGTTTCTCAAGAAGTTCTTCCCAATAGTACAAACCAATGCGCTTCACCGTGCTATCACTTCATTTACGCAACAAAATGACGAACAGTTTCATGAGGCATGGGAGAGATATAATGACCTCCTTAGGAAGTGCTCGCACCATGGTCTGCCTAAGGGGCATATAGCCCAGATTTTCAACTATGGGCTAAATGAGACTTTGAAGCAGATTGCAGACGCTTCCTGCGGAGGGAATTTCATGAATAAAGATGAGAATGGAGAGTTCGAATTATTTGAAAATATGAGCAAAAACTCAATGAACAATGCTTCCATTGTCGCCTTTAATCATACCAGCCTACCCCGTAATGTCCACGAAGTTAACATGGGACCCTCCCATTCATCCACAGATCTCAGCCTTATCACACAGAAATTGGATGAAGTCTCCATCATGCACAAGAAGCTGGATGAGCTTCTGGCCAACCCCACCTGTTCTATGGCAAACACCCCTACCTCACCACTTCGTCACACTTCCAATTCTTCAAACACCAGGATTATCACGAGAAACCCCGTAAGACCTTCCTTACCGAGTGTCGCATCGAGCGACTCGGTAAGTCATGTGGATCTGGCTTCTGCGAGCTAGTATTTTGACATGGAAGACCAAGCCTTCGTGTGCTCGAATGCGTATTTACATGCGAATGCATCTTTTGGCATAGAAGATGCTTGCACCATGGGAAAAAACCCGCTCTCTGGCACTTATAACCCAGGGTGGTGAAATCATCCGAACTTCGCATGGTCCAACAACCTGCAACGCCAAAACCCCACGGGTGGACCAATGCAACCGTCCACACCTGTCATCCCAAGTGCCCAGTCTAATCCTATGGCGAATCTACCATTATGCCCTTGCATACCGCAAACCGAACACGCATCAAGTCCTCTTGACAAGTTGATGCTAATGATGACGGAAATGTCGAAGCGCCATGAAGAGAACATGACCTCTCTTCAGCACCAATTGGCGCAGTAGAATGCTGAGATCAATCAACTACGCATGGCGACTCGATCTCAGGGCACTCTTCTAGCCCAACCTGTTCCCAACCCGCAAAATTTTGTACCCCGTGGTCCTCAACCATAGGTACGACCTTCTCAAGGGTAGGTTCATCAGATTCTGCAAGCTCCGAGCATTCCACCGGGATTTTAGGCTAATCCCGCTACAGCATCTCACTCTTATGTCCCTATTGTAAACCCTCCTCCGCCTTATGATCCCACTGGACCCGCATCATCCAATGCTATCACTACGAGGAGCGGTAAGTAGACCGTCGATCTACCTCGACCTGATCCTAGCCCATCTTCTTCTTCACCCTCTCATTCGGGATGCGAACTGCATTCGCGAGAGGACAATACACCCAAATTGGTGCCAGAATCAATCCCATTCCCTGAGGCTCTACGGAACCAAAAGGCAAGAAGAATGATACATAGGCCTTTGATAACCTACGTAATTTGTTCAAGGATGGTGAAATCAATGTACCCCTACTCGAGGCTATCGACCACATAGCTACTATCGTCCGACTTTTCAAAGACTACACAACACCTAGGAGACAGTCAAAGAAAACTAGGAATTCGGTGGTTCTCTCGCCCCATGCGAGTTGTGCTATACTGTCAAATCTACTACCAAAGCAGAAAGATCCGGGCACACCACTTATTTCCTGTAGCATCCAAGGCTGCAATTTTAACCGTGCCCTACTTGATCTAGGATCTTCTATCAATCTTATACCAACCATCATGCTCAAAAAATTTTCCTTGGAAAATCTGAAACCCACCCCTGTCACGTTACAGTTGGCAGATCATTCTGTCAAAATTCCAAAGGATGTGGTGGAAGACGTGGTGGTTAGGGTCAACAGTCTCTGTTTTCCTGTTGACTTTCTTATTTTAGATATGGAAGTTCCTAGCTCACTTTCTGATTGTTCGATCATCCTTGGTAGACCTTTCTTGGCCACAGCCCACACCCATATCGACTGTGAGTCGGGCTGTATTGAGATTGCCGTTGGATCTGAAAAGCTCAAGCTTAACATCTTCAAGGTAGCCAAGAACTTTAATTGCGATTGCATCGAGGATGACACGTCTGACAAGGACATGGCTGTCAGTGTTTGTGTCGGACTAATTGGGACCTATTCTAACTGCTGCGAACTGCCTTTAAACACTGACGATTGCCTGACAAACACATATTGTGATGTTCCCCCATCCCTCCCTAGTCCCATACCTTCTCCTGACCAGACTTCTGACGAGGTTTTCCTCGCTTCCCATACTGATAAACACCAGTTTATCATCATTCTTACGCATTAAAACAAACCTAGCTCTTAGGATTTTACTCCGCAAACGGGTTTTTGGGCTGCATTTAGGCATAAATTAGGTTAGGCATGCATTGCATCTTTTATTTGTCTTTTTAATATGTTTTTGTGAGTGTTAGGGATGTACAGATATGCAGATCCTTAAAACCCTAGCACTCAAGAAGGCAAATGGTGAAGGAGAAGCCCAGACTAGTTGGAACTCAGCTCGATCCAGCTCACCACAGCTGGAACCTAGCTCACTTGAACTAGGGTTAGCTCATCCCAGCTCCATTCAGCTAATCTCAGCTAAATGGTAGCTCAAGAGAGTTCATCTTAACTCACCCTAGCTCAAGTCAGCTCAGATCCAGCTCAACTTAGAAGTGGCGCCACCTCCAAAAGACACCTAAAAGTGGCGCCAAAAACTACCCTAACCACCCCCTTAATGGCGCCAATTTCCCTCCAAAACTCCCCCTCATCTCCACCACACAATTTCCCTTGAATTCATCTCCACCATCCACCTAAGCCCCCTTCTAGAAGACCCCTTGTTGGCTCCAAAATGGTGGTGTCTCTCCACCACCAAAAGACACCAACACCACCATAACTACCCCCTTTAACACCCCTTGGGTTGGCGCCAACTCTCCTTAGCCATAGGATCACCAACCACCTCCATCCTTCCATCCTAGCCCTCCATTTCAAGGGGCACCTTAACCCCCCATCCTACCGTATAAAAAGACCACTACCCACCACCATTCAAGTCATCCTTGGCTAGCAATTTCAATCTCATATTCCACCAAGAAGCCCACGTCCAAGAGAGAAGAAGAAGAAGATTAAGGGGATATTCTGTCCCCTTGGTGCCTTCCCCTCTTCCCTTCTCTATTGGGTCACGCCAGCCAAAGGAGAAGCCAGGCAAGGAAGATCTTGGAGGAGATCTTGAAGGTGGTAGCTTCCACCTTTGAGGAGCTCTCAAGGAGAAGAAGGAGGCCCTTTTTTCAAGATTGGGAGCTACCAACCTTGGAGCAAGAAGCCCTCTTCTTCACCATCTATCTAGAGGATTTGTGTTTTCTCTTCTTAATTGCATTTTTATAGTAGTAGAAGCATTCCTCTACTAGGCCTTTTTCTAAAACACTTTTTCAGTTATCAAGTTGCCTTCTTTGCAAGTTTTCTTATTTGCACTTCTATTTGCTTGTTTTTAGCATTCTTCACTCCCTCTCCCTAATTATTCTAGGCCTCCACTTGCCTAGAGTGAGCTTAGGGAGAGGCTCTACTTGCCACATAGAAGTAGTATTTAAATTAGAGTGTAAATCACCTTTTTCGCCACTAGTTCGCATGTTGCCTTAGCTTAAAAAAAAAAAAATGATATATTGAAAAAGTACCAAAAAGAAAGTTGAGATTTATTCCAAGCAAGAGAATCACTATTGCAAACATATTGCCTCCTTGGACGACCCTAGATACTCTCTTATCTAGGAATATAAATTTAAGAGCGAAAGCGGATTTACGCGTTACAACGACCTAATTAACAAACCGTGTATTTTCGCTATAACTTTTTGGCGCCGTTGCCGGGGAGGCACGGCTTTGCATTAATTAATTTTCTCTTGCTTGAAGTGGATCTCATCCCCTTCTCTTTCTTTCTTTTGTGTGTGCAGGAACTACAGTGGGAAGGCGGGAATCTGGAAGCGAGAGCTAAAAGTTCCTTTTCTTCCCACTAAATTCAGGTTGGTTCCTCTTTCTGGTCACATAATTAATTAAAACTACCAAAAATATATTAAATTTCGCTTTCAGGATCCCAAACAACTTAATTAAGTGGAGTGGTGTATTATAAAATCCATTGTTTGCTTGTATGCTTCTTTAACACCACTCCATTGCAAGTATTGGTGTTTTATTTTTCGGGTCCAGATTTCTGTCCGGACTTGAAAAATCGATTCCTAACATCACAGGCCTCCTAAAATCATAAAATTTCATAGAGTGATTCCCAATTACGTTTGGAACATCTGTTCCAAATTTCAGATCAATTGGATTTGTATTTAATTTTTAAAAATTCATGGATTGCAGAGGGGTCACACCCTTTAATCTTCCTATTTTGATACAGTCCGCAAATTTTTAGAATTTTTATACTCATCCAATTTTTGTAAATTTTAGTTTTCTGGAATCCTTGTTAAATTTTACACATCATATAAAATCACAAAAATTTTCTGAGGTCAGTGGTAATACTGAAAAGTCCACAATACCCACAGGTATCATTTCTGAACTTTGACACCAGTACAATTAAAAATTTAAAATAATTATCAAACAAATTCTTAAAATCTTACAAAAATATTTTTTGGAATCCTTGTTTGATTTTCTTCAAATTAGTGGTGTTGTTTGACTTGTTTGGATCACTACTTAATTCTGAAAGCCTAAAAATAATTCATTGGTAGTAAAATTTCTGTCTTAGGGATAATTGGCTTAGGGTTTCTTCTTTCTTTTCAGAGACTCAATTACAAGGAAATATACAATCACCCATACAACTTGTTTTCCTTTGATTGTAGATTTTCAAACTTGTTTAAAAATTTAATTAGAAAAACCCTAAAACACATTTAATTAAATTGAATCCTAAAAGACATAAATACAAGAAAATTGTGTGACAACTTGATTTTCATTGGAACCACTCTCCAATTCCTGCACACACACAAAAAAATCAAAATAATAGGGCAACATCCCAATAAAAGCCCTCCACATTCCGTGTGCACTATAGCATTCTAGACCTAATTAAAATTTGTAGCAACTTGACCCCTAAGGCTTTATCAACTTAGGCTTGCTATTTAGGTCTTAAGTTTTCTTTAGTTAGTACCAATTCTGTCATCTATATCTAGTGTTCAGGCTGAGGGGCCATGTCAAACGACCTGGCGCGGGTTTGTACAAGCACCTGGGGTTTTCCCTGGGAAACGTTTGGGCCCAAACCTCCCCTTAAGGAACTTGGCTAGATTTGTTGACAGAACGGGTATTCACTATTGACTACTTATTTCCTACATAGATCAAGTCTTAGGTTTATTATTAAGGAGTTGCATTTAAGTTAGGTCTAGATTTGTTTGTTTGAATTGCACACTTTCTCTCATCTCTTTCTCTTCTCCTCCCCTCCAATTCTTCCAAGTAGTGCATGCACGGGCGACGGTGCCAAAAATCACACCTTGAGGGACCATCTGATTTCTCCCCCCGCAGCAGGAAATCATTATTTTCTTCTCCCTCGTCTTCTAAAAAAATGGAAAACCCAGGAAGCCGTCAAAAAAATTCTGCTTCCACTTCTAACCCGTCAGCCGACCCACAAGCTGACTCCACCCTCCCTCACCTTCCTAACTTGGAGCAACCAGAAATACCAGAAGGGCCAAGTGGCCCTCCAATTATAACCCATAATACAAATCCCTTTGCATTAATGGTCGACCATTTGGCTCGACTACAACAAAATCAAGAAGACCTAGGTAGGACTGTCACGAACCTAGCTAATCAAGGATAAAATCCACCACCCTGCCAACAGCCTGTCATTCCTCTTAAGGATTTCTATGATCCTTCCAATTATGAGGAAAGGCCAGGGGTGGTCATACCACAAGGGGATTTCAAAATCAAACCCGCCATTCTAAACCTTATCAAGCATTTTCATGGTCTTCCAAGAGAGGACCCTATTTGTCATCTCGAGGAATTAACTGTCCTCGCTCAAACCACTCGCTCCCGCAATGTGCAGGAAGACATGTGGTTAATAAGACTCTTTCCTCTCTCTCTTAAAGACAAAGCATCGCATTGGTTTAGAACTATTGGGCGTCCTCTTACCACCTGGCCCCAATTAAAAAGTGCTTTTCTTAAAAAAATTTTTCCGATTGGTTGAACGAATGCATTAAGAAGATCCATAACGACCTTTCAACAAAAAATTGGTGAACCCCTCCATGAAGCCTGGGAAAGATTTCAGGAAGTTCTAAGAAGTTGTCCCCACCATGAAATTCCACAATGGCAGTTAGTGCAGATCTTCTATCATGGATTAGAAGATCAATTAAATCGATTTGTGGATGCCTCATGTGGGGGAAATTTTCTTAACAAAGATGCCGAAAGTGCCTATCTTCTTTTTGAAGAAATGAGTGAAAACTCATTTAACATGACTTCAATGGACACTTTTGGCAGATCACAAAACCCCAGACATGGAGTCCATGAAATTGACTCCAAATCCACCTCTGTTCCAGTCACACAAGATGACTTATATATGTTAGCTCAACGACTGAACCAGATGCAAATTTAGGAAAAGAAAATTGAAGAAAAGCTCACAAACAAACAAGCTCCACACGTCCACTCTCCACACACTAACCCCCCACACATTCTCCGAAGAGAAAATCTGCACAATATAGATGCCACATCTACTGACCAGCAATTTCCGGCTAATTTCTCGCAAGATTTGACCAGGAATTTTGACCAACATATTTTTGACTCCACCTCGAAAAATATTTATGCTCTCCAGGAGCAATTTAGAAACCCCTCCAACACTTCCAATCAAAATTGGAGGACTAACCTGAATCACTCCTGGAAAAACCCAAATCAGATTACTTTTCCCAAACAAAATTATTTTGGGAATTATGGACAACCTTTGTATCAACCTGGACCATCCCAGGATGATATTAATAATCAGGTCATGAAAACTCTGCAAGGAATGCAGATTCAAATGACAGAAGTAACCTGCATGATTACCAATTTACAACACCAAGTTAAGGTTACTCCTGATCATCGACCTATTGGGAATTTACCATCCCAACCCATGCCCAACCCAAACAATCAAAGGAATCAATTCCAAGGTGGATATCCCAGTCAACCTATTCAGCCAGCACCTCAACATCAGTCGGGTTTCAATAACAGCCAGGCACCTCGTCCTCATCCTAGAAACAACCAGACTGCAAATGCAGTTACCTTGAGGAATGGAAAAACCACTCACAATACCCTTCCTGTTAAAGAAACCCGCTCTAATGACACACAGATTAACTCTTCCCCTCCTATTGTTCAGGAACCAATTCATGCAAAACAGGGTAACCCTGCCACATTTCCATGAGCCCTCCACTCTTCAAAAAAGAAAAAGACAAAATTCGAGCCCACTGAGAAGGAATTAATGGATTTATTTGGGCAAGTAGAAATTAATATCCCAATCCTAGATGCCATTAAGTATATCCCTACCTATGCGAAATTTTTAAAAGATTTATGTACTCCAAAAAGGCAACCCAAAAATTTAGGAAAGGTAATTCTTCCAGAGACAGTCAGCTCAGTTGTGCAGAGCCGACTGCCTCTTAAGAGAAAAGATCCTGGCACCCCCCTAATCGAAGTTATCATTAATGATACCTCATTTGATCGCGCTCTGTTGGATCTTGGTGCCTCAATTAATCTTATCCCCACAGTTATTTTTGAGGAATTTAAGATCGGTGAATTGAAGCCTGTTGAGGTTACTCTCCAATTAGCCGACCGATCTACGATTAAACCAAGGGGAATTGTTGAAGATGTTCTTGTCCAGGTTAAAAATTGTCTATTCGCAGTAGACTTTTTATTCTTGGACATAGAGGTACCTGAAGCACTTAAGTTTGCCCCCATTATTCTTGGAAGACCATTCTTAGCCACCGCCCGCGCCAATATTGATTGTGATTCTGGAAAGATGAAGATCATATGTGGCGGTGAATCTGTAACCCTAGACATTTTTCAAGCCTCTAGGCGATTCCAAGAACCAGATTTCTTTGATGATTCGAATTCAGAAATAGAAAACATTGTGGAGGAAACATTGCAGATTTCCCAATTAGGTTCCTGTTTTACTGTAAATACAGTTCCTGAACAATCCACTTTTTCTCACCCTTCCACCTCAACCACACAACCAGCTAACATTCCAGTTGACCCTTTCACTCTCACCTCACCTCTAACCCACAAAGCAGAAACTCTTTCGGAACCGGGCCTACAATTGGAATTAAAACCTTTGCCCGATTCCCTTAAATATGTCTTCCTGGGTCCAAATCAGACCCTACCCCTGATTATAAATTCTGGACTCACCGGGGCACAAGAGCACAAACTTCTCCAGGTTTTGAGTAAATATCGAAAAGCTATTGGCTAGACCCTTTCCGATCTTAAAGGCATTCATTCGTCCTATTGTACGCATTGTGTATATTTAGAGGACGATTCTCACCCCTCCCGCCAACCATAAAGACGCTTGAATCTTAGTATGCAGGAGGTGGTAAAAAGGAGATTATTAAGTGGCTGGATGTTGATATCATCTACCCCATTTCTGACAACTCCTGGGTTAGTCCAACTCAAGTTGTCCCTAAAAAGGCTGGACTAATAGTTGTCACCAATGAAAATGGGGAAAATATAGCCACTCGAACCACTTCTTCTTGGCGCGTGTGTATAGATTACCGAAAATTAAACACCGCCACTAAGAAGGATCATTTCCCACTCCCTTTTATTGATCAAATCTTGGAGCGGTTAGCCGGACGGGAAGTTTACTATTTTTTGGACGGTTATTCTGTCTATAATCAAGTAGCGGTTCATCCTGAGGGCAGGACAAAACAACTTTCACCTGCCCCTTCGGAACCTTTGCTTTCCGAAGAATGCCCTTCGGTCTTTGCAAAGCACTTGCGACTTTTCAAAGGTGCATGCTTGCAATTTTTTCTGACCTGGTAGGTGAATGTTTAGAAGTCTTTATGGATGACTTCTCTATTTTTGGAGATTCTTTTGATCATTGCCTCAAGAATCTTGAAAGAACTCTCCAAAAGTGCATAGAAGTTAATCTAGTCCTCAGCTGGGAAAAAAGTCATTTCATGGTCCAAGAAGGTATTGTCTTGGGCCATGTTATTTCAAAACAAGGAATTGTGGTAGATAAAGCAAAAATAGATGCTATATTTAAGCTCCCACCGCCCACTACTATCAAACAGATCAGATCCTTTTTGGGTCATGTGGGTTTCTACCGTCGATTCATACAAAACTTTTCCCAAATCTCCAAGCCTTTAAGTCAGCTTCTCACTAAAGACCAGCCATTTGATTTTAATAATACATGCCTGGAGAGTTTTTTTGAGGTTGAAGAAAGAGGTTACTAAGGTGCCAATATTGCAGGGACCTGATTGGAATAATCCCTTTGAATTAATGACAGATGCCTCAGATTTTGCTGTAGGGGCCGTTCTAGGGCAAAGAATTGGCAAGAAGCCCGTTGTGATCTATTATGATAGCAAAACCCTTGATGATGCATAATGGAATTACACGGTTACTGAAAAGGAACTTCTTGCCATTGTATTTGCCTTAGAAAAATTTAGATCTTATCTATTGGGGTCACATGTCACTGTTTATACAGACCACTCAGCAATTAAATATTTGCTGACAAAGAAAGATGCGAAACCCCACCTTATCCGTTGGATTCTGCTGCTCTAGAAATTTGACCTGGAAATCAAGGATAAGGCGGGATTGCATAATGTAGTGGCTGACCATCTCTCTCGTCTTATGACGAATGACATAATGACCCCGCCAGATCAGTTCCCCAATGAAAGTATTTTAGCTGCTACAACCCTCCCTCGGTTTGTGCCCATCGCAAACTACTTAGCAACAGAACAAATCCCCATTGATTGGCGAAAAATGAAATGGGATAAGTTCTTTGCTGATATTAAATATTATTTTTGGGAGGAGCCCGACCTTTTCCGCATTTGTGCTGATCAGGTCATTCGACGATGTGTCCCCGATTCTGAAATCCATGATATCTTAACACATTATCACTCAATGGCCTGTGGCGGACATTTTTTGGGCAAGAAAACTGCAGCTAAAATCCTTAATGCAGGATTTTATTGGCCCAGCTTGCACAAAGATGCTCATGACTTCGTTCGGTCCTGTGTGCGTTGCCAGAGCATCGGCAACATGACTCGAAAGGATATGATGCCCCTTAATCCGATTTTAGAGGTTGAAATTTTTGATGTTTGGGGCATCGACTTCATGGGACCGTTCATCAATTCTGGTGGGTATTTATATATTTTAGTCGCAGTTGACTATGTTTCTAAATGGATAGAAGCAATACCCACCCGCACTAGTGATCATCATGTGGTTGTCGAATTTCTTAAGAAAAATATTTTCTCGAGATTCGGCATACCAAAAGCCATTATCAGTGACGGAGGCTCACATTTCACCCACTCACAATTCTGTCACCTCCTTTCTAAATATGGGGTTAATCATAAAATTTCCACGCAATATCACCCCCAAAATAATGGCCAGGCTGAAGTTTCTAACCGGGAAATTAAAAATATTTTACAAAAGACAGTTAGGCCCGACCGTAAAGATTGGTCCACCAAATTGGATGATGCTTGATGGGCCTACCGTACCGCTTTTAAAACTCCACTTAGCATGTCTCCCTTCCGTCTAATTTTCGGGAAGGCATGCCATCGCCTGATAGAATTAGAACATAGGGCTTTTTGGGCAATAAAACAACTCAACATGGATATATCTGACACCGGTAACCATAGAAAATTACAATTAACTGAATTGGAAGAATTACGTAATTTTTCTTATGAAAATGCGAGGATTTATAAAGACCAAACAAAGAAATTTCACAATAAATATATTGTTCGGAAACACTTTGACGTTAATCAATTTGTTTAGCTTTTTGATGCGAGATTACGTCTTTTTCCTGGCAAATTAAAATCTAAATGGATCGGACCTTTTATTGTACATAAAACATATCCATACGGCGCTGTTGACCTTTTTGATCCAAAAACTAATTCTACATTTCAAGTCAATGGCCAGCTTTTAAAGCCCTATTTTGACCATACGCCTAAAATTCCGTCTGAATCTTTTAATTTTACTGAACTAGCCACCCTTGATCACTAATGCACATCACGCCCAGCTAAATGGCGTAAAAGACAGCACTGGATGGGAGGTAACCCATCATTTTTTTCTTGCTTTCCTTTTTTCTTCTTTTTCCAGGTTTTGTTCATCCTAAACACGACCGTTCTTCACTAAGGTGATCCCTTTTCCCTCCTAATGCATGAGGACATGACATATCTTAAGCATGGGGGGGTGTTTTTAAATTTTTACGATCGATTTAGGATGTTCAAAACCTAAAAACATGCAATTTTCTTTAATTTATTTCCTGCTTGCATACCTAAAAAAATAAAATAAAATAAAAATGTTAAAAACTTTGTGAGGAAAAATTTTGAAAACAGGACTAAGGTCGAAAAATTCACTTTTGGTATAATGGGATTTAATCTTTAACAAACTAGGGATGAGGATACGGATCTGATCATTAGAATTCCAGGGTCTATTTTAGACTAGATCAGATATCCTTCTCTAAAATTCCACCTGAACTCATGATAGTTCAGGTGACTTGATCCTATTTTGTAATACGGAAAGTATTTAACTTAGTTTCTGATTCAAAAACTTGCGTGTCTTGAGAAATTTCTTGTGTCAATTTTCACACACAAGCCAACACTTAAAAATAATTAAAAATTGAAAAACTCCCTTGTTTGGATTTAGTAAAAGTCTGAAACAGATCATTGGTTTGAGTTCCCACCACCGAGAAGGAGGAAAATGCTTTCTTTGAGGACGCGATGTCAACATGTTACTGCCTCGGCGCTGCTCCATATCTATATTTCATATCTTTAGATGGAGCATTAAAGCACATTTTAGCAGCTCAAGTGTCTTGGACGGTGCTCTACCAATAGCGTCGGAGCAAGAGCTTGAGTTTGCTTGGAGCGCCCCATTTCACCGCATCGTGTTATGGGGTTGTGAGCTCCTGGGTGGTGTCATGGACAGTGCTATCCCGAAGTACTGGTGCCAGAGCCCCCTTGAGGAATGGTAACGGGAATGATGATCCTGACACATCTGTTGTAAGACTAAGCTAAAAATAAGCATGGGGGAAAAAAAAAAAAAAATAATAATAATAATAATAACACGTCCGTATAAATGTTGGCTTTTCACAAGCACAGACATAAGGTTTTAAAGGATTTTGCAAGTTGCGAATCAAATTCATGAGCCAGAAAAATCCTAAAAACAAACATTTCAAGTCATCTGAATTAACAAGGGGTTAATTTGTGAATTTTCTGGAGGATATGTTGAACCCGTTCTATCTAATGGTTGAATCCAAAAACAAATCCCGATGTTTATATTTAACAAATCCTGTACCTCCTGTGTTTTAATCTACCAAGGTCCCTTAATCTCTTTTTCTCCTCAAAAGTCAAAAAAATTAGACTTCCCAAAAATTCTGTTTTCCAAAAAATTAAAGTTTTGCTAAGTGACTAACAAAAGATAAGCATGAGGGTGTGATAAACACCAGTTTATCATCATTCTTACGCATTAAAACAAACCTAGCTCTTAGGATTTTACTCCGCAAACGGGTTTTTGGGCTGCATTTAGGCATAAATTAGGTTAGGCATGCATTGCATCTTTTATTTATCTTTTTAATATGTTTTTGTGAGTGTTACGGATATACAAATATGCAGATCCTTAAAACCCTAGCACTCAAGAAGGCAAATGGTGAAGGAAAAGCCCAGACTAGTTGGAACTCAGCCCGTTCCAGCTCACCACAGCTGGAACCTAGCTCACTTGAACTAGGGTTAGCTCATCCTAGCTCCATTTAGCTAATCTCAGCTGAATGGTAGCTCAAGAGAGTTCATCTTAGCTCACCCTAGCTCAAGTCAGCTTAGATCCAGCTCAACTTACTTGAGTCTAGCTCATCTCAGCTCCCACTAATTCACAGGGAGCTCTAGCTAGCTCAGCTGAGTTGACAGGAGTTCACCCCAGCTCAGATCCAACTACATCCAGCTCCACTCAACTCCAGCCAGCTGAAGAAGAACTCATCCCAGCTCAGGAAGCTCAAGTCCAGCTCCCGGGGACTCAGCTTAGCTCAACTCAATTGAGCTAAGCTACCTTAGCTGCCTCAACTAGCTTGATTCTCCCTGGGAGCACCAGACCTAGCTTACCTCAGCTCATTCTGGTAGAAGCTAGCTCACTTTAGCTTGGCTTAGCAACTAGCAAAGAACCACCAAGCTAAGCCAGCTAGAGTAGCCCCATGCCAGCCTCTTCAGCAGCAGCCAACTCCAGCTCCAGCTCCAGACTTCTCCTCCTCAGCTCCTCCCTTCAAACCCCAGCTCCAACACCTTCTCCTCTACTCCTCCATTAGCTAAGCTAGCTTAGCTTAGCTTAGCTATGCTCCAACTTCCTTGGCTTGTACCACCCCAAAAACCCACCTAACAACTCCACCCAACTAGCTCCACCTAAGCTCCACATAAGCTAACCTACTTGGCACCAACCTAACCTACCCACCACCTCCAAAAGACACCTAAAAGTGGTGCCAAAAACTACCCTAACCACCCCCTTAATGGCACCACTTTTCCCTCCAAAACTCCCCCTCATCTCCACCACACAATTTCCCTTGAATTCATCTCCACCATCCACCTATCCCCCCTTCTAGAAGACCCCTTGTTGGCGCCAAAATGGTGGTGTCTCTCCACCACAAAAAGACACCAACACCACCATAACTACCAATTCGCATGTTGCCTTAGCTTAAAAACAAAAAAAAAAAGATGATATATTGAAAAAATACCAAAAAGAAAGTTGAGATTTATTCCAAGCAAGAGAATCACTATTGCAAACATATTGCCTCCTTGGACGACCCTAGATACTCTCCTATCTAGGAATATAAATTTAAAAGCAAAAGTGGATTTACGTGTTAGAATGACCTAATTAAGAAACTGCGCATTTTCGCTATCACATACCTCGTGGTCTGAGTCATATCCGGGCTACTCACCATCGGTCCACACTCTTGAAGACCGGATTGCCCTTTCTTTCCCGCCAAATCAGGCGGAGTTGCAATTCCACACTAGGACCTTGAGCCCACATACTACTCATTGGGCCTATTCCTTTTTGGATCCATCGATCCAAGAAGCCCCTCTTCTTGGCCAATCTGAGGGCCAACTTCTTCCTCCTAACTTGTTCTCCGATCCGCTTGGGACACTCTCGTCCCAAGAAATGCCAGACCTTTCACCATCCACTCCCGAGGTGAAAGAGCTACCTAGTACACTAAAGTATGTTTTCCTGGGACCAAATGAAATGCTCCCCATAATCATTAGTTCAAAATTGACTATGGAGCAAGAGTACAAACTAACTGAGGTCCTTATGGAACACAAGGCAGCCATTGGATGGTCTTTATCAGACTTATCTGGCATTAGCCCCTCCTACTGCAGTCACTGTATATATACGGAGGAGGAGGCTCGACCTTCCCGCAAGATGCAGTGACGTCTCAACCCTAACATGCGGGAGGTCGTTAAGAAGGAAATTATTAAGTGGCTGGATGCGGGTATAATCTACCCGATCAGCGATAGCCCCTAGGTGAGTCCGATTCACGTTGTGCCCAAAAAGGCGTGACTCACCATCCGTGTCAATGACAGGGGCGAATCCATCCCTACACGCACTCCTACATCTTGGAGAGTGTGTGCAGATTATAGGAAACTCAATGCTGCAACTAGGAAAGATCACTTTCCACTACCTTTCATTGACCAAATCCTGGAGTGGTTAGTGGGAAATAAGTTTTTCTATTTCCAGGATGGATTCTTAGGATATAACCAGGTGGCAATTGACCCTCGGGACCAAGAGAAAACCACCTTTACCTGCCCCTTCGGCACCTTTGCATTTAGAAGGATGCCGTTCGGACTTTGTAACATGCCAGCAACTTTCCAGAGATGTATGTTGGCGATATTCCATGACATGGTAGGTGACTTTCTCGAGGTCTTCAAGGATGACTTCTCGGTCTTTGGACCATCTTTCGATGACTGTCTTGCCAACCTGACCCGTATCCTTAGGAGATGTATTGATGTAAACCTCATGCTTTCTTGGGAAAAAAGTCATTTTATGGTGCACGAGAGAATTGTTCTCGGGCATATCATCTCCGATAGGGGTATCGAGGTTGACAGAGCTAAGCTTGATGTAATTGCTGATTTACCTATGCCTGGCTTTATCAAACAAATCCGCTCCTTCCTGGGACATGTCGATTTCTATAGGAGATTCATCAAAGATTTCTCCAAGATTTCTCGACCTTTAACTCATCTCCTATCGATCGACATACCGTTTGATATGGGCCCCGATTACATATGAGCATTCACGCAGCTGCGTAATGATGTCACCAAGGCCCCTGTTCTCCAGCCACCTGATTGGTCCCTAGACTTTGAACTCATGTGTGATGCTTCCGACCTTGCAGTCGGAGCCATCCTGGGACAAAGACGCGATAGACACCCCTTCGTGGTGTACTACGTCAGTAAGACATTGGACGAGGCCCAGCGTAATTATGCTACCACTGAGAAAGAACTACTGGCGGTCGTCTTTAGGCTGGAGAAATTCTGCTCTTACCTTCTGGGCTCACATGTTATTGTTTTCATTGATCACGCGGCCATTCGCCATCTCATGCACAAGAAGGATGCCAAGCCTAGACTAATTTGTTGGATCCTTTTGCTCCAAGAATTTGACATTGAGATCTGCGATAAGGCCAGAGCCCAGAATGTTGTGGCTGATCATCTTTCCAGACTGGAGCTTGACCATATTGGACTTACTCTGCCGATCAATGAGATTTTTCCTGATGAGCACCAACTGGCAATTAATGTGGCAAGTGGACCTTGGTATGCCGACATTGCCAATTACCTTGCTTCTGGATCCCTTCCATGTGGCTGGCATAAAAACCAGCGTGAGCGTCTCATGTTCTGGATAATCCACTTCTTTTTCAGATAGGTGCTGATCAAATCATCCGTCGCTGTATTCCTGACAGCGAATTCCCCAGTGTGCTATCCTTCTGCCACGATCAGGCCTGCGGAGGCCATTTCTCTGGGAGGAAAACTGCAGCCAAAGTGTTGCAGTGTGGTTTCTTTTGGCCCTCCCTTCACCAGGATGCACACAGGTATGCTAAACATTGCACTAGGTGCTAATCGTTAGGGTCAATGTCACGTCATGACATGATGCCCTTACAACCCATCCTAGCTATGGAAATCTTCAACATTTGGGGAATTGATTTCATGGGTCCCTTTCGCCCTTCCAACGGCTTCGAATTCATTCTCGTGGCTGTTGATTATGTTTCGAAATGGATCGAGGCTATTCCCGCGTGCCGTGCTGACCATATTATCTCCACTTGATTTGTCAAAGACCATATTTTTGCATGCTTTGGGATCCCTCGAGCCATTATCTCGGATGGAGGAAGCCACTTTACCCAAGCGTCTTTTCGGGCACTTCTGAGGAAATACGGAGTCTACCATCATATCGCATCCCGTATCATCCTCAGACGAACAACCAGGAAGAGGTGTCGAACTGGCAAATCAAGCAAATTCTCCAGAAAACGGCTCGGCCTGACCGTAAGGACTGGTCCGACAAGCTGATTGACGCACTTTGGGCGTATTGGACCACCTTCAAGGCTCCCCTTGGTATGTCTCCTTATAGAATTATTTATGGGAAATATTGTCATTTGCCCGTGGAGTTGGAACACCACGCTTATTGGGCGGTTCGCCAATGTAACCTTGACCTAGACCTATGTGGTCGAGAAAGGAAACTCCAACTCCAGGAGCAGGAAGAGCTCCGTCGTGAAGCCTATGATTCTGCCTTAACTTTCAAGCAACACACTAAGTCTTTTCAAGACAGCCGTATTCGGCGGAAGGAATTTGAGCCATCTCAGCAAGTTTGGCTCTATAATGCCCGACTCAAATTCTTTCCTGGGAAATTGAAGTCCAAATGGACTGGTCCTTTCCTGGTCTCGAGACCATTTCCCAACGGGGCCGTTGAGATTGAAGATCCCAAATCTGGGTATAAATTTACGGTCAACGGGCAGCGTTTGAAACCCTATCTTACTCATGAACCTGCCCCCGTTGGAGAAACTGTTGCCTTGCTGGAGGGTAACTAATGTTGTGCCTCATCCTAAGTCTAGCTGGGGACGTTAAATTCAGCGCTCGTTGGGAGGCACCCCAACAACACTCACCATCCACCATCACTTTTCACGCCACTGTCACGATCACTTCACTTTTCACTTCACCACCCACCATCCACCAACCCTACCACCCTACTGTATACGCTGCTCCTCAGTTCTCGTTACCCGATCTTTTATCCTTCCTCTACCTTACCCTGCATGCATATGAGGACAGCATCGTTTGGCATGGGGGGGTGGATAGGCATCCATAGGATCTGGGTATTTTATGGTATCATGTAGTTTTCATCTATCTATATATATATATAAATGGTGTTTGGTAATGATCTGAAGGCTGAAACAAAAATACAATAAGTGTTTATGGATATTAAACCTCTATTTTGAAGACTTTCCAGGCCACAGAAGCATGATTCGATCAGGTTCGGCTTAATTCACTTGAGCATTGACAAGATAGATTAGAATCTCTCCTAACTAAGACATGTTCTTGTACTTGAGACACCAGTAAAGGATCTGTTGGTTTGCTTCTACTCGAGAGCCTAAGTAATCTTGGTTCACACTACACATATCAAGAAAGACCAGGTGAACATAAGATCCAACCCTAATGTTCATTAGGGAAGGTGGAGTCCTTACCTGTATGCACAGGTAGACTTTTTATCCCAGGCTTTAGTCTTGTGTTTAGGAGAGACTCTTTCCACCAAAAAGGAACTCTCCCACTAAAAAGAAAAGTGTGCTCCTCCAAATAAAGTTGTAAGAGATATACTGCCACGCGTTTAAAAAAAAAAAAAAAAAGATGCAAATAAGTTAGTATATCTCACAAATGTCTGTAAAATCTTCCTACAAAAAAGTTCTTCAGGGCAAATACCATGTTTTCTTTAAGCCACAAATGTCAGAAAATGGGAGTTGAGTTTTCCGTCATCTTTTTAAGGGTTAATCCGAAGACACGAGCTGAAACTGGGACCATCCTGCACTTAAAAATTTCTGAAACCCAGGGCTTGAGTCTTAATGTTCATCTGGTCAGTCTTGATTATTCACTATGCACAAGCCATAATCTCTTGAGCTCTCGAGTACGGCAAAAACCTCCTAGGTCCTGGAAATCGTACTTAAGGTTTAAATATCAAGAGTCATGGTTAGTTGAGAGATGGTCTATGTCATGTAAGACTTAAACTAATGGTAGTCTTCTCTGCAATTGGTTGTCACAATATCCAATAATAAACACACCTATGTTGCCTCAGAAAAAAAACTTCAGCTTAAAGATCATTTCTAAATACCATACAAAAATGTTTTGCTAAAGACTAGCAAAAGATAGGCATGAGGGTATGATTGCACAGCAAAAATGCACCAACAATTGTGCCATCTTGTGCTATTTCCAAGCATTACCAGTGTATATTAGGTAGCCATAGTCGCATTTATGAAAATAAACGCATGCATGCATTTATTTGAGAGGGGAGGAGAGTGACTAAAATGGCCTTGAAATTTACGTTTTCCTCAAGTGTCGCCTCACAAATTCTCCATCTTTATTTTTTTTTTCTTTTTGGCTTTGAATTCCTCCGCACGGCTACAAGGCATGGCAGCATCTTCCCCGCACCATTCCCTGCAAATGCTTGCCCTGCAGTCGCATGCACAGCCATGCACAACCAGGGCATGGCTGTGCATGCCTCTTTCTTCTTTAAAAAGGCACGGCTATCCTCTTTGCAGGAGAGCTTAGTCCACACGCCAAACCACAGAGACAGCATCTTCTTCTGCAGGCCGTCTCCTCCCCTCTCCCCTCCATACGCAACCTCTCTTCTCCTTGAAGAGCCACGCTGTGGGCAAGAGCAACACACAGTGGTGCACAACCACCACTGTGAGTCCCACCACCGCCCAGCTCAACAAAGAGCCAGTGGGCGTGGTGGCTCTCTTCCCTATTTCATCGTTCCAAGCCAACCCCGCCATTGCCACAGGAGCTTCAAGCTTTGAAGCTAGGTAGCAGCATGGTGCAGCGGCCTCTCGCCCACGTGTAAGCCACCACGTGCCCCTGCAGCAGCCGGTGCAGCTCTCTCAGTGCACGCCCGCAGCCGGCGCAGTCCTTCCACGCACGCACCAGCTCGCTCAGCGGTGCCAACACTCACGGAATCGTCAGCACCCAGTCGCGCGAGGCGAGCGCGCACAGTAGCCACTGTTCACGCATTTTAGCGGAACACTGTGGCTACAGTGTGGTGACCAGTAAGTTTCTCACTTATTCGATCACCCGGCGCTCTCTCTCCACACCGCGACCATCTGCTGCCTGTCCACGCACGCCCGCGCCTACTCCTCTCCCCGCGCTCGCTCCAGCACCCGCTGTCGCATCTGCACCCGGCTACTTCAGCGCATAGCACCTTCGCCCGCACCTGCCTCACCGCGCAGCGTAGTGCGCTGCATTTTCTCCGATGCCTACTCCCTCCTACGTGCACGCACGTCTTCGCGTGCCTACGTGCCTGTGTGTGCGCATGCATGCTCCTGCACACACCATCAGACGTCGCCTGCTGCTCCAGACGACTTAACTTACAGCACCATCTTCAACAGCCACCCTCTCTCTCTCTCTCTCTCAGCACTCTCTCACTCCCTCAGCAGACACATGCACACACATATACACACTCTGGTACACACACCCACTCACTTATACACTACTATATACTTATATATATATATACATATATATATTTATATATATATATATATATATATATACATATATATATATACTTATATCTATACATATAGTAGCACCTATATAACTAAGTATAAGTATAGATACATATATACAAATATATGCATATATATACACATTGACTTACACATATATATATATACAAATATACATACATATATACAAATATCTATAATTATAAATGCACACATATATATATATACATATATACATATATATATATATACATATATAACTACATATACACCTATATAATTATAACCATATATATATATACATATAGATATATATTTACATATATACATACATATATATATATTTTCATATCACCTACCACACATTGTATCGCGGGAATATCTGCACCCGTTGCTGATATTCCCCGATACACGCGTACAGAAAGCATTTTCGCACACATCTTTTACCCATCCATCCTACACTCCATGCAGCACTTTGTCTTGTTTGTTGCGTCTTTCTAGACGACGACCGACTCGGCACTATGCTACATGCCATTTCCACCTCCACCCCCACCCGTTTATACATATATAATATATACATATATATAAACTATATTTACTTTATTTCTATTTCTCTTTCCTACCAATAAAAAGATAAAAAAAAATATACAAAAGAGAAAAGATAATCCTTGACTTGCAGGTACTCAGTCTTGCGAATAGCAAGACCAGTTTTGGGAATCCTAATTTGGCTAAAAGCCAAGAACCTGATTTTGAGGGTGTACCACAAGGACAAAAGTTATCAGAAAAAAAAATCTTAAATAGAAAAACACCAAGAACATAATAAACGAACGAAAGAGATTCGTTGTAGGAAAGGCACAGAAACTTATTCACTTCTAATCCCACTTCCCTGAGTTCGACCCTGGGCCTAAAAGTGACCAAGATAAAATCAAGTAGGCAAGGTAAAATATTTTTGTAAAAGAGATGGTTGGGCTCAATTTTGGTTAACCACTGTACTCATTTCAATGATAAAATAACCATATTAACACAACCTATCCGGGCCCGAACAACAGGTCGGAGGTTTCTTCTGTTTATTCTGATTCTCACCTGCACCTGCGAATTCTTCATTTCTCTTCTTTATATAGTGTGCCTAGCTGAAGGCACTAAACTCAGCATTTATACAGTTCTTTTTAGTTTCTATCTCGGAGTGGACCTGACATTCATGTAATTCAAGTGCTTTCTACATTATTCCACTCTGTTTTATGTCTTTTTAATACAATGAGGACATTGCATTAGATAGGCATGGGGGGGTGGATATTCATCTTTGAATTTATTCGTCAGCTCCGTAGATTTGTTTATTTTTTATGAAAAAAAGTGGAATTTGGAAGGAAAACTTGGGTTTAAGAAAATTTTCAATCTTATGAAATACTACATTATGATCTGAACACAAAGACCCTTCAGGTCTTTGGACTTAATTAGCCCGTGTATCCACTAAAATGTAGATTTGTTTTCGAGTCCTCACCATCTTAATTCTATCATAATTGGAATAAATAAGTTTGGGTGATAAGTACATGACTTATCAACCCACCCTCTGATTTGAGGGAATTTTGAGTCTTAAGCATCTACACACTATCTTGTCACTGACTCGTTGTTCAGCAATTCTAACGAAAATTAGGTAGCTAATGAACCTTCTAGGGTGATTTGGCTGGCAAGTTATCGTGGGTAACAGCCCATAGGTAGGTTGTCCAGAGCCCAGTCACTGGACATTTCTCTTTTTGCTGCCTTTAGGTAAATCTTAGACAAGGGAAGCCACCTACTTAAAAAAAAAAGAAAAAAAATTCAAAGAGAAAAGGAGAAAAGAAAAAAAAGAAACAAGCCACACTTTGCAGCACGAGTATGGCTGCCATGTTGTCGGTGGTAACAGCTCATCGACCGGTTGTCCAGAACCCACTTCAATAAATGCACTGAAAATTCCCAAAACACTTAAGAAGAAGCAGAGAAGTAGAATAAACTGGGGAGATATACACTGGATTCACCCTTGTGTTGACCCCGTAAAAAAAATAAAAGTAGGGAGAAAGCTACCAGTTGTAAAGATACACCTTTATGCAGAATTCTTTTTGAGGTCACCTAGAGGCATAGAAATCCGAAGTCCATTTTAACTGCCGATCAACGAGTTTATCACATTCACAATAAGATGCTTAAAACTTAGGATTCTCATCAAATCTTGGGTGAGTTGAATGGCCGTACAAAGCCACTCTTAAACGCTAAAACTTGAAAATCCAAAAAAAAATTAGAAAAAAGGAGAAAGAGAAAAAGAAATTTTTCTTTGAATAAGGTGAGGGCATGAGGCAGTTTGCATTTCAGCAGATACTTGGGTACTATTGTGTCTTTGAAAGTTCAAATCCTCATTAGGCATTTTCTTAATGATTGAAAATAACTCAAGCCCAAATAATCCAACCTGATTCTTTTATAAATAGCATATAGTTTTTTCTAGGGACTAACAAAAGATAGGAATAGGAGTATGATGTAAACATGTTTACACTACTTAAGATTTCTATTTATGCTTGTTCTTAAGCATAGGATTGCATTGCTTGCTATAAATAGTGCATAACATGCATCATCTTGCATTTAGAGTAGTTTGAATAAAATGGAGGTTAATTGTCTCCTTTTATGTGCTTGGACAAGGTAAACTTTTTATCAGGGCCTCGGATAGAAGATCCAACCAAACAGTTGTGATCAGGGTGATGATTGGAGTTCAACGACTCCAAGATCGCCCTAATCAGGCATTTGTAGCATCAGATAGTGACCGGGGAATCCTAGAAGATCAAGGGCTAAGATGGTGTAAATCCACACCTCAAATGACAAATTCGACCGCACAGATGGATTCGGATCGACAATCATAGCCTAACAGTGTGAAAATCGACTCAATCCGACACCCGTGGCACCATCTACAATATCTAGAAGATGGACAGCCAAGATGGTGCCACGTGGCACCATCTCAGCCATCCAATCGACCCTTAAGACCATCGTTGCTTTTTCAAAGAAGATTTTGTGTGCGATCTGGGTTGTTGGATCTCGATCCAATGGTTGTGGAAACGCACGCCTTAAAACATCCTCACGCCCATCCACGCTCCGCAGCGCAGCGGGCGAGAGTTTTATCGCGAGCAGGTAACGCGCGATTGAATCGCACGAGAGGGCAAGCGGTGTGGATGAGCGGGCACAGGCGAACGTCAAATCTCTATAGAGTGGCAGTGGGCGCTCGATAGTGCCCACAAGCTATCGCACGCCCGTGCCTCACGCAGGATCATACGCGGGCGGGCGCGCGTTGAGGAGCGGGGAAGGCGCAACTTAAGTCGTCCGATCGCTGAGATTCAGCGAACATGAGCGTGCGTTGAGCACGCGAGAAAGCAAGCAGCCGCATAGGCAACGCCCACTACACCCACGATAGGGCTTTAGCGACAGTTTTATCCGTCACTAAAGATCCCTTATTTAATGTTTTGAGATTTAAATGACCAAATTGCCCTCACTCCTTGCAACTATAAAGGAGACCACCTCCACACGAAATTCTCATCCCTTCCTTCTCTTCTCTCCCTCTCCAAAGCTCAAGAGAAGCTTGTCCCACACCCGGGATGCTTCTCGCGAGATAAAGTCAAATTTTCGTCCCCCTTCGGAAGTGGATCCCGCGGCGACGACGACGTGCCGCCCCATTCCCGTTCTTTTGCTTCATCCTCCTTCGTCCTGCTTCATCCTCCTTCATCCAAGCGTCATCCTCCAAGCGACCGTTGGGGAGGATATTTCTCTCTCCATTCTTTTTACTACTTTCTAGAATAGATTTATTGCCTTCTAGAGTAGTTCTGCTCGTCCTCCAAGCGACCGTCAAAGAGGATATTTCTCTCTCCATTCTTTTAATGATTTCTAGAGTAAATTTACTGCTTTCTAATGTAATTGTTTTTTGCTTTCTAGTTGTAATGTTTAATGAAGCAACCTCTTTAATGATGAATTCCCTGTTCATTCTACATCTTGTTTTGATTTCTATTTGTAATATTCTCTCTCTCTCTTACTCCCCCTCTCTCTTCTATTTATTGTAAATAGTTAGATAGTTTTAATCAATTAAATTACTTCGTGACAAATAAAAACAAATGCGTAGTTTTTAAATCAAACGTATGCCTCCCTGTGTCCGACCTAGAATTTCAATTTCAGTATAAATTTTATTTGTTGAACACGAGTTCTTCACTTTCAAACTACAACGACATGTTTTTCAAAACCAAACACGTTTGCATAGCAACTCATACGTTCAATAGTTCAGGAGAAGAGGCACTGCTTCTTCTCGACAGACTAAAGATGTTTATCAGCCTTCATCGTGAATCCATTGCAAATTCTACATGTGTGTGAAATATTGTACTGGATTCGAGATTACAGGAATCAAATAGAGGATAAAATCCCTAATGCATTCTCTTAATAAGATAATCTTATTCATGGATGCACTATGTATATGCTATTAACAAGTGACCTCTTATATTCGTACTTCATGAAATTTTCCCTTTTGGGTTACATTCAACTTGACCCTAGATTTAGAACAAAACGTGAGCGGGTGAGTCGAAAGTGGCTGTTGCAGATGATTTTTAGCTCCAATGCGAGCATTGGAGGTGGAGTCGATTGTTCTTTTATTTAGGGTCCTAAAGTATGTTTGACATGTAGCTCCGAGGTTTTCCTAAATGTTAGCATAAAAATTTTCAGCTTTGTCCTATCTACCCCCCCGATGCCTAAGTTCTTTAATGTCCTCATGCATAAATATAAAAGAAAATAAATGCAGCTGGGAGTAAATGGGTAGAAATCACTTGGAATTGCTCCTGAAATTTTAATGTTCATTATCGGCCAAACTGACAATATGCAATATGTGAAAAGGAAATATGCTTAAAAGAAAAATATGCTATGTAAAAAAATGATTATGTATAGATGATGGTAGAATGTGAGGTAGATGCTGAGTTTAATGCCTCCAGCTAGGCAAAAACTCATTCGATGTATCAGTTCTAGCATAGGAGTCTGTCAAGATTAATAGAAAGATGTGCTCATATGCTCCTAGAATCAGTGGTCCGGAGATGCGAACCATCTGGTTGTGCATCCCTACTCCAAAAATTCTAGCTATAGGAAGGTGTGGAGTACTGGTGGAAAATAGAGGATAATCAGAGGGGGAATCATGATGCTGATTCAGCTGATTTATCATGTCCCACAATTTAGCAGGAAGTTGCTGAGGGAGTGGATCAACATGTATCTCAAAACCAAAATATGAGTCATAGGGATCCTCATAACGATAATTGACATCAAAAATCATGCCCTCTCCAGGCTCTGAATCATATGGGGGTATTCGTGAAAGTAGAAGATCTATGGGGAGGTTACTAAAATCCTCGTCAGAAATTACTTCGCCCTCGTCCGTACTCATATCTGATTCATCAGAAGCTAATTCTTCAGGCTCTGAGTCGAGCCATCCATTAGATTGACTAGGATGATAGGTGCATCCTTAGCTCATTCTACTCAAAGCTTCACCCTCATATGCATTGTGTTCCTCAGTAATTGCTACCTCAGGTAGCATATTAATTTCTTCAGTCAAATCATCCATAGCTATTTCTGGTTTTTGGATGCCAAGATCAGGGATAGAAAGTGTCATCACAAAATCTCTAACATCCGAATTAGGGATGTAGGTGAAAGAAGAAGAGTGCAGATTAGAAGATGTTGGCTCTAGCATAGGTTCACCTACAATGGGAAGTGGCCTAGATTGATCAGTAGTGTCACATGTAATGTTCGCCTCAAGATCCATATCCTCAATTGGATCTACTTCCCTTATCTCAGTTGGGTTTTCTAACCCATGAGGTATCTCCCGGTATTTAGGATAATTCGATTGTGGTTCAGTCCTGGAGATATCAGTCCTTTCCTCCTCAATTTCCTGAATGGAGTTCTCAAACGAACCCATTCGACATACTTCCTGCTCCTGTCTCATATCCAAGCTAGATTCTTCTCCCCCTGAATGATCTTCCAGCATCTACTCCCGAGAATCTTCTATGTGTCCTTTCGACGTAGTTGTTTCAGATTCTTCGAGGTCTTCAAGGCTATTTTCCACTTGATATCTCAAAAGCAGTAGTTCTTGAGTTTCCCAATTTTGTCCAATTAGCCTTGTTATCCCTGCTGTTCCCTGAAGGAGCTCCATCACAGCTTGTTGATACGGAATCCAACTTTGTCTTTAGTTCAGCTCAGTGATAGCTTGGGTTTCGTGTAGGTAGAATGCAGCCTTCTCCTTAGCACTAGCTATAGCTCTCTATATTCTATAATGCGGTCGCGTATGCACCGGTAGTTCTTCAGGGGTTCCAGGGGGTGAATCAGGTCTACCCATATTCCATGGGTGAGAAGCAGCGGTGTGAAATCCATATCCTAGGTTATAAGATGTAGTCCTTTGAGGGACAAACTGGTATGGGTCATAATATCTAGGGTCAGGATATGGATTAACCATATTGGTAACCCGAGGAGAAGGATCAGGTGAAGCAAAATTCATCTTCCCCTCCTTGGGTTCTAATCCTAAGTTTGATCTGATTCAATGACCTAGGCTCTCAAATAAGCTCATGGGTCCAGCTCTTCTGGATCCTGATTAGGTCCAGATCCAGGGTTAGCCATTGCTACTAAGCATATAGAAGAAGAGGGTGGGGGAGAAGATGGCCTAGGTGAAGTGACTCACCTCCTTGGGAGCGGCTCCCAAGGTCTAACCAATTGAGGTCTGAGTGACCTCCTTCCTTGCATGCACCAACCAACCCCTAGGTTGGTGCAGCCAACCAGACAAGGCTAAGGCCTTGTCAATTAGATGGTCCATATGATCAGATGACTAGATTTATCATTTAAAATTCTAATTCCTGAAGAGACAATTCGTCGTTCAACCAACTGAAAGTAATTCCCACCTCTCAAGCTAACCCAGCCGGTCTGGTTACGAGGGGACTAAGGGGAAGGTTTTTCCTTCAGCACATGCCTCCGATTCCGTTACCCCTTAGCCGCAGTCGTTTGACACTGCCCCGTAAACTTAGTCACTAGGTTTGGCAAGAGAGATTGAAAACACCGAGTAGTATGATAATGAATTCGGGTTGATTTCGTGTTTTAAAATTGATTTTAGCCTGTTTTTCTTCAGTTGGGGTTTGTGGCGAGTGGCCCACAAGGTGACCAAGCTCACCGGTTAAGCACTAGACTTGACTAAGTCTAGGCTAGCCCAAATTTGGTCTCTAGAGTGTAACCCTAAAGATGTTACCTAGGGTTCATGCAATTCTAGTGTTTTTTTATTTTCTTCTTCAGCAGACGACGAAATTATGACTAATTCTCTGATAAAAATTGGAATCAGAATAAGTTGAAATCTGGCAAATAGAATTCCTTTTTCAATTATCTTTCTAGAGAATATTTTTTTTATAATTACTACTATTTCAAGTGAATTTATAGAGATTTTTGAATGTCAAGGGGTCTGATCTAGAATTTTGACCCCTGGTTGATTTTTCAAATTGAAACAGTATCAAATGACTTTCAAAAATTCAGAAAAAATATGAGAATTAAAGTCAATGAGGTAAGCCTTCAAACTCGATCATTTTTAGTTAAAATAGATTTGTGGATTACTCGAAATTACTTTTGGAATTTTGAAATTTTTCAAATCTGGGTCAGTCTGACCCCCTTGCACTTTGCAAATTTTTAAAAATCTTGTACTTGGAATTTTTTAAAATGAATAGTGTCATTTGAAAGATGGTTTAAAAATGAAGGTCAAGCTTGAATTTCAGAATTTTTCGTTCGGTAATTTTTCGGCACTTGAATTTTCAATGGGAATTTGAAGTCTAGCCGAAAAACAAAGGGTGGTGAGAAAGCTTTTAAAAGGTGTTTGAGTTTAAAATTCAAACTTTCCACCATTTTTTTCTAAAATACTTTTTTTCAAAGGATTTTCAATTTTTTTTTTTTGCTTTTTCAAAACTAGCCTAGGATTCAAAAAGAAACAATCTAACTACCTAGATATTTTTCTTTGATTTTTTTTTCATGAAAATAAATAGGATTTTTTTCTTCTTCAAATAAATCTAACCTAGGGCTCAGAAAGGAAATCCTAAGCTAAGATGAGATGTACACTTGATTTTTGTTTTAAGCTGCACTCGTTGCGTGTGCAGATTCCTGTTTTTCCTATTTCCTGCACATCAAAAGACAAGCAGTGGAAGATTTGTTAGTGATAGCTCAAAAGATCGAAATAAAAAATGATGTTGCCTCACTGGTTTATGGCGCCATTTTATGGTGATCGCTCTACTTGCTTAAAATCTCATGCCGATTTCTGGTGATTTACGTATTGATGTATGAAATGCTAGTTGCCAAAAGATAGTAATTAAGACATGCAACTTCAATCACACCAAAGGATGATAACTAGGCACATGGTGATTTTCAACATATATATTTATATATATAAAAGATGATGATGATATCAGAGTTGCAAAGCACAGGTAGAGGAATGCTTGTGCAGGGAAATAAAACTACTCACTACCAAAAAATGACTGCATACATGAATCTATAGGGGGATTTTGCATGCATTATTGGGGGAGAAGTAAGGAACTACACTATTAAGCATTAAATAAAGCATGTAAATCTAAGAAGAACTATAATCTAATCTAGCAGAAATAAGGGCATTCAGAGGTGGTTTCCAATGCCCTTTGAGTTGGTTGAGAGGAGGGACAGCCAATGGTGCTTAGACCGGCCCTTGGAGAGAGGTTGGAGAGGTGATCCAGCATCCTGGCATGGAGATGGTGGTTGGTAAGACGGTTTTCGCTTTCGAATAATGTGATTAAGATGATTTGTCATTTTAGGATTAAAGTGGTGGAAAATCGCTTAACAAAATAATTAAAATTAAAACTAAACCACTCACAGGAGAGCGGGTCGTGTCCACCGGGAGGCAATGACTTATTTAAACTTGCAATTAGGTGGAAATCAAGTTTGCTGAAATATTCGTCAAATCAAACAATGCCTATGTAGCTCTGAATGTAAACCTTAAATTTATGGAAAAGTCAAGGGGTGTTAATGTAATTTTTACGTAAGAAAATTATCCATGTGCAAGGGTATGTCATGTACTTTTCACTTGCTTGAATACTAAAATGTAATTCAAAATTAAATGTAATGCACATGGAGATGAATCAATAAGGCTTAATAATTCTCTAGAAGCATAGGCATAGAGCCATAAATTCACCAAAATTTAATTAATCAAATAAATCAAGAAAATGAATCTTGACTATGGAAATTTTTGTAAATAGAAATTCAAGCTGAAATAGAGGATTATACCTCTCTCCTCCTCGTTCACAGAAGAGTGGCTCGTTCTAGGAGCTACTCTGGGAAAAGGTCGGCCGGAGTGAGGCCTTCACGATGGTGGTAGCGGTGCATCATGAGATGGCTTGGGCCGGTTGGATGGAGGAGAGAAGCGATGGCAGCGGTGGCTGTCGCTGTTGCTCTTATGTGCGTTGCGATTGGAGGGCACGCGACTGGTGCTACTGGCGGTGGTGTGGTGAGGTGTGGACGCACGCAGGGAGGTGCACGTGGGCTGGAAGTGGGCGCGGCTGCTGCGGGCGGCAGGGGCTGAGGTGCACTAGCTGGAGGTGTTAGAGGTTGCTGAGGCTCAAGGGGGGAGGGAAGTTGCACTGAGCTGCTGGTGAGCGCACGCCTACTGCGGTGGAGGTGCAGTGCGGGCAGGTGGGCTACTGTAGAAGGTTAAGCGCACCTAGGGGAGGCATGTGTAGTGGCACGTGCGGCAGGGGCTGAGTGATAGGGAGGAAAGGCGGTGGTTGCAGCTCTGTGTGCTGCAACAAGCGTGGCAAGGGTACGTGGGCACTAATCTCGCGCGTAGAGGTCGTGCGCATGGAGGGCTACTGCGGGTGTTCTGGAGGCACAGCGCATGGTCTTGCTGGGTGATGCAAGCAAGCTCCAAATGGCGGTGCGGCCTGTTACACCACACACCTATGGTGGTGGAGGCTTGCTGCCACGGGTGAGGCCAATGGTAGTGGAGTGGATGAGAGTGATGCACTCTCTGCAGAGTAATGAATTGGGGTGGAGGCTTCCTCCTGAACAGCAGCCATTCCCCCTCCTATGTAGCCACAGCTACAAAGATTTGAAATTCAAAAGGCCACCGTTGAGTCAATGCTGGACGAGTGAATGCACAGCAGGAGGAGGCGAAAACGGAGCAATTACCTTCACAAAGGAGAAAGAGAAAGAAAGAATAATAAAATAATTAAAATTATTTATACATAACTCCTTAACTTGTATGTTAATTAAAATAATGTATTTAATGCACCTAATTAATTAACTAATCAAATGTATGCAATCCTAGGTTAATTCTAAATGCATTTAGATATGGATGTCACACATGAATTATGGACTTAAGATAAAAATATGAATTAATTTATTTACATCCAAATATATGCTATCTAAATGCTAAAATTAACTTAATGTATAGACACTTAAATATTTAAATAGCCCGCAAATATGGGCTAATCAAACACCCCCATGCCTAGTTTTTGCTAGTCCCTAGCAAATCCAAGTAAAAACCTAGCACTCCAAGTAGACTAGCCAACCCAATCGGTCTTCCTTTAGAAACATGTTATGCTTAGACTTTAGACCTAAGGTTCCCAAGTAGTTGCTAAGTTATAGACTAGGTCGGCTAAAGATGAGTTGTAGGCACAGGTTTCCCTGATTTCTAAGTCTACCCTAGGGCTTATTGATCCCTGAGATTAAAGCATCTGTGCATGTGCATTGGTCTGAGTTATTTGAGGTTGGTATGATTGCCAACCTAGAGTGGAAAAAGGATTTTTTTTTAATATATATTTTTGTTTGATTCCTCTAAGTCTAACCTTGGTTCAGCTATAAACACAGTCTGTGTCAGATTTCTTGTCCTCGTCACCGTACCTCGAAGGGTGCTTGGCTTTCGATGCTTCGAGATAGCATCGGCCATAGCAACCCCAAGAACTCCTAGCAATTGACACTTCAAGATAGTATCGCCCATGGGTTTCTTAAGCGAATTCTGACCTATGGCAATCGGCACTTCGAGATCGGGCCACCCATGGTACCTGAACTGTACATTGTGCTTACATGCCCCCAGTAGGATGGATATCCTAAGAGACAAGCATCGAGGAGGTAACATGTTATCATCACATCCTCAAGGTGAGTATATACTCCACCTCTCCTGCAGTAGGAACTCTTCCAATCAAATTGTGTTTTCAAGCTTCTCCTAAGTCAAAACTAAGAGAACCAAATTTTCTTTTAAGAGAGGAATTAAGGTGATCACTTACACATGACCAAGTGTGTGTGAAATTTGGATGCTTGGGTTACAAGGACCCATAAGCCAAAAGGTAGAACAAGACTCCAGGTACTACCCCACCTTTTAACTCAATCCCTAGCTTTCCTTCCCCAACCTCTTGAGGAATGGTCCACAACTTAACTCCTACTTAAGTTTTTAAGTCCATAAAGGACCCTAAAGGTCTAAAGCTAGTAGCTCACTTAGCTTCTAAAGTTCGACACCTAGAATCAACTTAGTCTAACCTAGAGTTCTGATTTGCTTAAGAATGTAGGGCCCAACCAGTTAAGCTTCAATAATATATATATATATATATATTGAATGCAATATGCATGAATGAATGCAAAATGTAGACATGATATAAACAGATACCTCAGGTCCTCTCCACCATGCCTGGTTCAAACAATGTCCTCATTGCAAACAAAACAATTAAAGGAAGATATTACCTGAGGCAGAGAATGGTAAGAGCTAAGGCTTCTCAAGAGTAACCTCGTCAACCAGATGGCCATCCAAAGTAATGTATGGTTTTAACTGTTGACCGTTGATGATAAAGGGAGTTGCTGAAGAGGAAGGGATTTTAATCTCCATAGCTCCATGCAGAAACACTTTAGTGATTATGTAAGGCCCATCCCAATGAGATTTTAATTTCCCTAGAAAAAGCTTAAGTTTGGAATTGACAAGCCAGACTTGGTAGGGCTCAAAGGTCTTTATAAGGGTATACTTATCATGCAAGACCTTAGTTCTCTCTTTATAAGCTTGAGAGGTGTCATAAGCATCATTCCTCAGCTCATCAAGCTTACTTAATTCCAGAGTCATGCCTTACCTGCCTTTTCTAAATCCATGTTAACACTTCAAATAGCCCAAAGTGCCCTATGTTTTAGCTCAACAGGTAAATGGCACACTTTCCCATACACAATCTAAAAGGGAGATGTACCCAAAGGGGTCTTATAGGCCATTCAATATGCCCACAAAGCATCATCGAGCTTTTGGGACCAGTTTTCCTATCAGGTCTAACGATCTTTTCTAAAATATTTTTTATCTCCCTATTCGACACTTCAACCTGGCCACTTATCTGAGAAAGGTAAGGGGTAGCGACCTTGTGAGTCACTCCCAGACTCCTGATTAGCCGATTAAAGTGGTGGTTTCGGAAATGAGGTTCCTCATCACTTATAATGGTCTTGAGGTAGCCGAAACAAGATATGATATTGGCCTTCACAAATTTCAAAACCACAGAGTGGTCATTTCTACACGTAGGAATGGTCTCTATCCATTTAGAGACATAATCAACTGCCACCAAGATAAATTCATAACAAATGGAAGAAGGGAAGGGGCCCATAAAGTCAATTCCCCATACATCAAAAATTTCAACAGATTGAATAGGGTGTTGAGGCATCTCATTCCTCTTCTCAATCATTCCAGTCCGTTGACATCTAATATAGGCCCTAACAAAATTATGAGAATCCTTAAATAACGAAGGCCACCAAAAATTGGACTGGAGAACCTTAAAAGCAGTTTTCTTAGCACCAAAGTGTCCTCCACAATGAAGTTCATGGCAAAAACTCAGCACACTTTGTTCTTCCTCTTCAGGTACATATCATCTCAATACTTGGTCTTGTCCAATTCTAAATAATTCAAGCTCTTCCCAATGAAAGTATCTTGATTGGGAAATGAATCTCTTTCTTTTCTGCTCATCCCAAGAGCTAGGAGTTTCTCCAGTGACCAAGTAATTTATGGTATCAGCATACCAAGGTGAAGTTGGTGTTACCGCCATAAGGGTTTCATCGGGAAATGTCTCACGGATGTCTCCAGATAGAGAGTCATTAAGTGGAAGGTGAGACAGGTGGTCAGCCACAACATTTTCTATCCCTTTCTTTTCATGTATCTCCAAGTCAAATTTTTGAAGGAGTAAGATCCACCTAATCAGACGTGGCTTAGAATCTTTCTTAGCAATGAGATGTTTCACTGCTGCATGATCAGTGAAAATAACTACCTTAGACCCAAGAAGATAAGACCTAAACTTCTCTAGAGCAAAAACTACAACAAGTAATTCCTTTTCAGTGACGGTGTAGTTTTGCTATAGTTCGGTTAAAGTCTTACTGGCATAATGCAGCACATGAGGTCTTCCCTCAACCCTTTGTCTAAGGACTATTCCCACTACATAATTCGAAGCATCACACATCAGCTCAAATGGGAGTGTCCAATCAGGAGCTCGGAGAATAGGCGCAGAGATCAAGGCCTCCTTCAGAGTTTGAAGGGCCTCGACACACTTTGAATCAAAATTTAAGGAAGATTCCTTCACCACCAAGTTACAAAGTGGCCTAGAAATTTTACTGAAATTTTTAACAAAAGTGCCTATAAAAGCTGGCATGGCCCAGAAAGGATCTAATCTGTTTGACATTCATGGGCAATGGGAGTTTGGAAATAGAATCAATCTTGGCTTTATTTACTTCCAAGCCTCGCTCAGACACAACATGCCCAAGTACAATTCCTTTTTATACCATGAAGTGACTTTTCTCCCAGCTGAGGACTAAACCAGTCTCTTTACATCGCTTTAACACATTCTCGAGGTGCAGGAGACACTGGTCGAAAGACGAGCCATAAATGGAGAAGTCATCCATAAACACTTCAACACACTCGCCAATCATGCCAGAAAAAATGGACATCATACACTGCTGGAAGGTTGCAGGGGCATTACATAATCCAAACGGCATACGCCTGAATGCAAAGGTACCAAAAGGACTCATGAACGTCATCTTCTCCTGGTCATCAAGGAAGACTGCAACCTAGTTGTACCCAGAATATCCATCGAGAAAGCAATAGTACTTATTCCCTGCCAATTTCTCGAGAATTTAATTAATAAAAGGCAAGGAAAAGTGATCCTTCTGGGTAGTGGTGTTCAGCTTGCGGTAATCAATACAGACCCTCCATCCAGTTGAGGGTCTATTGACAACCTGTTCACCTTGGTCATTAAATTCCACAGTAAAGCTTGCCTTCTTTGGCGCCACATGAATAGGACTTATCCATTTAGTATCTGTAATGGGATATATGATCCCAGCGTCCAACCACTTTAGGATTTCCTTTTTAACCACCTCCCTCATATTAGGGTTCAGACGTCTCTACATGTCCCTAATGGCTTGATGGAATCAGCAGTATAAATGTGGTGCATGCAGAGTGTAGAGTCTATACCCTTAATGTCAGCAATGCTCCAAGCAATAGCTTCCTTGTGCCTAGACAAGCATTCAATCAGGTCTCCCTCCTGTGCCTCAGATAGCACAGATGAAATGATAACGGGAAGCATATCATTGGTACCTAAGAAGACGTACTTGAGAGTGTCAGGAAGGGGTTTCAACTCAAGGTTGGGGGCTTGTATGGTTGAGGGTTTCATAATAGATGTCCCCATCTCAAGTAGCATAACTACATTGGGCAGAGATGATGGGGAAAGAAACTCAGCAGAAACACCTAGCAACTCCTCAAGTTTTGGTATATCCCCTTCACATTCCTCCAAGAGATGGGAATGCTCAATTAGCATGACATGCTGAAGGGGGCCATCACATAACATTGCAGGGGTTGCCTCTTCAATTAGGTCATCTATCACCTCAACTTGAGAACAATCCTCAAACCCGGCTTGTTTGTAAGCATCAAACACATTAAGCCGAATTTTCTTGTTCCCAAAGCCCATTTTCAATGCCCCAGTATTATAATTGATTGAAGCATGCGAAGTTGCAAGGAAGGGGCGACCCAAAATGATAGAGGGTTTGGTTGGCTTGTTGGTAGGGTCAGTGTCCAAAACTAAGAAGTTAACGGTGAAGAAGAAATCCTCCACTCTTACAAGGACATCTTCCAAAATTCACCTTTGTGTCTTAAATGATCGATCAGCAACTTGGAGGACTACTGGGCTAGGCTTCAGATTGCCTCCACCAAGTTGTTCATATACGTAGCTCGAGAGGATGTTCACCCCTGCAGCCAGATCAAGTAGAGCCTTATTAATCTGTAAGTCACCAATAACCACTGAGATGTAAGGGGCTCCTGGGTCCTTAAGTTTCGGGGGTGTGCCATGTTGAACAATTGAGCTAACAGAATTAGGCAGGATAACTTTTAATTTGACCTATTTCCTAGATTACTGCTTTTTTGTGCATAGGTCCTTTAAGAAGCGGACATAAGACGGAATCTGCCTGATAGCTTCAAGCAAAGGCAGGTTAATCTGCACTTGCTTGAAAGATTCCATGATCTCATCTGTCATATCTTTGTCTGCAAATGATCCAGCAGAAGTCTGCACAGAGGTGGATAAGCACTCTGGAAAGGGCACTCTCGATCTCTGGGTGGAAGGGTTGTCATGTCGAGTAAGGGGTGGAACGGGGGCAACTTCTTCCGGTGAGGTGATTTCAAGTGGAGAAGATTTGGGCAAGTCTTCTCCGGTGGGGGTGAAAGTCAGGGTGGATGGTTTTTCAGAGGGTGACTATAGGAGCATCGGGTTTGGAAATTTCTTTCCCACTCAGAATAGTCACCGCCTAAGCATGATCCCTAAAGACAATCCCTCTTCCTTTAGGATTCTCCTCAGCAGCTGATGGCCCACCGTTTGTGTTGACAACCGGGTTTTATTGTTATAGCGTCGTAGTATAGCCAGTTGTTGCCATCATTTCAAATATATAAATTTTTTTACTCGGAAAAGAGTTCCCGAGGTCGAACTCAGGGAGCAAGTTGTATTCTAGAGATATACATGTTTCTTTTACAAAAATAAAGAAAGAGAGAGAAAGAATTTGTTGTCTTCTTTTCTCTTTGTTTCTCCTCGTCTCAGATCTTCTTCTTTGTCTGCAGAGGTGATGTTCTTCTTCTGCAGTGGTGATGCTCTTCTTCTTCTTCCAGCTGTTCCTGCTCTTCCTTTTTCTTCTGTCTTTCTTCAGATCTTCTTCTTTCTTCTTTGTTTTTCTTCTTTCAGTTCTTCCCTTGTTCTTTTGTGTTCTCCTCTGCCTCGCCTTCTTCTGTTGTTCTTCAGATCTCCTTCTTTCTTCTTTTCTTTTTCCAGTCAGGACGTCGCCCCTCCTTCTTTCTTCTTTTCCCTTCAGGACATCGTCTGATTTCCAAATCAGACGACTTAAACTGCCTGTTGCTACAGTGTCTCCCTCAGCTTCCTTCTTCTTCCGCGGTCCTTCTTCGTCACCTGTGCCTGCACACTTCAGAGCTTACATCAGAGGACAAAACCTACTCTACCCTCTCCCCCCCCGCGTCTCTCTCTCTCTGAAACCACTCTTGGGAAAGCTCTCCCAGAGCTGCCGGGTAGTCGGGTACGGGTCGCGCCCGGGTCCAGGCCCACCGGCGTGCGTGGTGGGCGAGGAGTGCAGGTCAGTCTAACTCTGGTCGGGTCAAGTCCGCGGGGCGTGAGCGCGGACAAGACCGGGTAATCGGGCGGGTGAAGGGGACCTCACCCCATGTGCTGAGGCAGTAAGGCTAATGCACAAAATCAATTTAAACGGTGAAAAGGTTGTGAGGCTTACCGATGTGGGACTAAACGGAGGCCTCTCCTCGCGTGCGCCTGCTGGGAGACCGCGGCCTAGCTTCTGCAGCTGCGGCTTCGATTTGCGTCGGTTGCTGGCTGGCTGCCTTCGCAAGACTCCCCGTAATCCGCAGCAGCTGGAGAGCTGGAGTCCTCAAGCCTGGAGCGCGGGAGAAGCTGCTTCAATGTGCGTTAATGGCGGTCGAACCTCAAAACCTGTTGGACACGAATATGGCCTCTCGGCCTAATCAAACCACTGGGGAACCTTCGCCGTGGCACAGCGAAGGTGTGGAGCTGCGCGGCAAGCCGCAAGGTGGTGTCTGGCGGCAGCCCTAGGTTGGACTGCAACCGGAAGAATGGGTTTGTTCGGGGGAGCGTTACGGAGGTGTGGAGTGGCAGTGGAGGGGTGGGGGGTGCTCAGTGTGATGAGGCGGAGGTTCGGTGAGGGTCGGCGAGGTGTGTGAGGCTGTGGAGCGATGGGAGCATCTCGCCGAAGGGTGGCCGGAGACGAAGGGGGTGACGATGGTCAGGGTCGGTCGAGGGCTTAATTGAACAAATTGAAACCGGGGAAAGAAAGAGGAGAGGAAGGGAAGTAGTTCTAGCTTACTTGCAGGGACGAAGGGGGGGCAGCAGGGCGACAGTCGTATCGACTGTCGCCGGAGAAGAAGATGCTCAGGGAAAGGGGCGGCGGCGAGCAGAGAGCCGGAGAGGCGCCAGCTGGGTGCGGCGTGGCGCAGGAAGAGCAGGGGAGGAAGTCTCTACTGTTGGTATTGCGGCAGAGCGAAGAGGAGGAGGGGGTGGAACCGCCGGAGCTGGTGAGCGTCTGCCGGAGAGAGAAGAGAGGAAAGTTGGGGGTTTTCTCCGTCAGATCCGAGCTGGGAAGAACGGTGGAGCGACGGGGGTATTTATAGGGACCGAATCAGGGAGGAAGGCAGAGGGAGACGACGTGTCTCCCTCGTCGGAGGGCGCCGGAGATGGAAACCCATACCGTCCGTGCATTCGCACGGCCGGTATGGTGGGTTACAGCGACCAGGGGGGTGTCCCTGCGACGGCTGACGACGCAGGGCACCCCCGGTTTACTTGCCAGGCTCTCCCCCTCACCCTGCGCGGCGCCATGCTCCGCGCAAGGTCGCCGGAGCATGGTGCTGGCAGGTTTTGCAGGGGGGACCTGAACGCAAAGAACGAAGGAGAGTTAGGGGCCAAAATGCGAGGGTTCAAAAGTTGAGGGTCAAAAAGTAAATATATGAAGACCAAAGTGTAAAGTTGGTTAAGGAGGTTTCTTCTTAGGCTCAAGTTTTTATACATGACTAATTAGGACCTAAGGAATCTGATGGTGAATTTCATTTCTATATTAAACCTTGTTTGACCGGTCAATTTATGCGAAAACCCAAATTAAGTTATTAATTGGGCATGGTTCTCAATGTAGGTCAAAATGGGTTCTGAAGGCCAAATTGAAGGTTCTAAACCCTAGAGATTATTTTTCTATGAATTTTAGAGGGTTTATTCTATTTTTACTTTGCCTCGAACCTCGTGAATTGAAGTGGGTTGTTTTAGGGTTACAGATTATCATTTAGTTTCTTGGAATTGCTGTAGCCCTTGCTAGATCATTTCATCCCACTTTTATTCTTATTAAGTTGCTTTGACCTATGTTTGGGCCCTGAATTACCCTGTATGCAGATTATACTGGTAAAATTGCATTTTTACCCCTTATGACTTGTTTTCTCCTTAAACTCAGAATTCTCTGAGTTAAGCCTTTCCTTGAGTTATGTAGGAGCTTTTATCCTTTGTATTAGGTCAAAATGAGCTAGTTATGGCTCATGATGAGGTTCTCATCATACCACCATGCCTAGCTTTTGCTAGTCCCTTAGCAAAAACTTAAGGTTTCAACCCTTATTCTAGACCATGAAGTTTTTAATAGTTTTAGATAAGTGCCTTTTTTATTTGAGCATAGATTAGGTTAGAATGCTGACCATAGGCCTAAGAGGTACTCTAGTACCAATCAAGATCCAAATCTGTCTAGCCTTAGCCTCAGTCTTTAGCAAAGGTTTTTAAGGTCCACAAGAACTAACCTGGGGTTTATTGGACTTTGTGGTTAAAGCACCCGTGCTTGAAATGATTTTAGCCCTGGCTCAGTTCGCAGTGCGTTTTGTAAGAGAGAGATAGAAAGTTTTTCTGTTTGGAGAGTTTTCTCTCTCTTTTTCCTTTTAGTTCTAGCTTAGGATTGGCTTTTCAACACGGTCTGTATCAGATTCCTTGCTCCCATCATCAATCCTCAAGGGTTCCTGGCGATCGATGCTTCGAGATAGCACCGCCCATGGCAACCCCTGGAACCCTGGCTATTGAGATTTCGAGATAATCCCATCCATGGTGTTCCGTGGCCGAATCCAGACCCTGGCAATTGACACTTTGAGATAATGCCATCCATGGAATCTGAACCAGTAGAGTGCTTACATGCCCCCAGTAGGATATGTAAATATCCTAAGAGACAAGCACCGAGGAGATGATATTTTGTTACGCATCTTCGAGGGAATTTCCCGCCTCTCCGCGCTGGGAACTCGTCCAAATCAACTTGTGTTGATCGGCCGCTCCTATTCTAGGTGTTCTTTTCAGAATTTTGCGACGCTTCTGCGTGATTCTGATTTTTACGCTTACTGAACCAGGCTGTGTGTGAGGTTAGGGTGCTTAGGTTACTGAGTCCCGTAAACCAAAAATTAGTTAACGAGGCCGAATACTTCCTAAGCCTTAGACCTAATACTTCAGCTTTTCATTTTCCTCAACCTCTTGAGGAGTGTCCAGATCTTAATGGGTACTAAGAGTCTATTCAAGAATGCTTAAGGTTTGCATTCTTACTAATCTCATTGTGCACTTTTCAGTTATTTTCTTGAATGAGGTCTAGAACTTAGGTTAATTCCTTAGTTCCTTACTAATGACTATCACCTTTTCTCATAATTTTGTGCTCCTTTTTCATTTTGTTTCTTTTCTCCTTCACAAAATTTCCTTCTCCTCTTTTTCGAAAATTTTTTTTAATTTTTATGGTATTTTTGGCATATGTGAATTTTTTGTTTGAAACCTTTTCTTACACGTTTTTGCACTTTCATACCCCCCCATGCCTAAGATTTGCAATGTCCTCATTGTAACCTAGGGGTTTTTATTCAACTAAGTTCATACATTAGGATAGCTGTTTTGATGAGTGAATGGGTCAGGGTGACTATTGCGGACGATTTCTAATCTCAGATGCAAGCACCTGAGGTGGAGTCGGCTGTCCTAAAGTGTGAACTTCAAGTGCAAAAAGGTGTCAGAACAAGTTTCAGGTTTTCAAAGAGAATGACAGGCTGCCTCCCGTTGAGCGCTAAATTTGATGCCTTCAGCCAAGCGGGAAATGCGATGGAGAGGGGATGGTCAAATCAGTGGAGTTTTGTAAGACAAGCACCTTGATTAAGAGCCTGGTTGGTCCGACCAGGTGCTTGTTTAGATCAACAGGCTGATGATGTAGCCCAAACCCAATCAATCTGGTGGGTTGATAGATGTGGATAAAAAGGTGTGGAGCCCACCATAAACTATGAAGCTCAAATGGATGTGGAAGTGTAAACGCAGGGTTTGGTTGAGTCGAATCAGCCTGGTCAGAGTAGGGACCCGTAGAATAATCAATGAATGACGCGGAAACCCTACAGGGGTGATCAGAGAATGATAGAGCATGGTATGTAGTCTGATCAATGTTCGAAACCCGATGTGGAAATGCAATCGGCTCGGTGAGAGGTGAATCTGAATAGAAATTGAGTCTGGTTGCGGGTCGGGGTTGGGAAGAGGTTTTGATTAGTTCTGTGTGTGCAGACGAGGTGGCAACTGTGTACGAGGGCTCTTCTAGAAACAGATGATAGGTGGTTTTCTGTAGAGAGTCCTCTGGGTAACTATCAAATGCCGGAAGAGTGTCTGTAGGATGAAAGGAATCGGATTCGAGAAAAAATTTGGATTCTTGGTTGTAATCACTCTTGGCATTTTCTGTTTTTGGTTCCTGAGGATCGAAAAGGAATGATTCTGTGTTATCAGTGATCTCGGGAATCAGGACCTCAGAGTCGGAGTCAGAGTCATGTGAACTGAGGTCGTAGATTGGCCTGGCGTGTTCAGGAAGGGGAATCTCTCCGCAATTATAGTCAGAACTGAAATTGTCGGAGAGTTGGCGAAAATGAGATTCATGATCATGAATTCCACCACAGCAAAAATCATCAGATGTGGAATCAGCAGCCTGATTGGGGTCTAGCCTATATGTCAAATCTGGGCTCGAAAAGGTATTCTGTCTAGGCTCAAGCTCCAAGCTGGTAGGATAGACCCAATTAAAATCCAACTCGTCCAACTCCTCAGTCTCTGTATCATAAATTGGCATGTTCTCTGGAAAATCGATCAGATTTTCTAAAGATGTTGGAGAGGGATATTCATCAAATAGAGGCCCGGAGTCATATTCTGTAAAAATTTGATCTTTCTCATAAGGGGCCTCATAATCTTCCCAATAAGTTTCAGATCTAGGTTCTAGGCTTAGGATGTGGGTAGAATTATTAGAACCTAAGTCCGAATAACCTTCGAGGGCCACCTTATCAAAATAAGGGGTGGAATTTATACCCTCAGAAGGTTCAGTTCTGATCTCATTATTGCAGGAGTTTTGAAATTCTAGGCTTGGCAATTCATGGTCTAAGTTTGGCTCATCATTGTGTTCTCCTGCAATATCCCAACCTAATTCAACATTGTCTTCTATTTGGGTTGGGATTTCACAACCACTTTGTGCCTCAATCCCGAGATCTGGGAAACTGGATTTTTCCTTAATACTGTTCCAAGATGGTTCATCCTCTGTTTCTGGTATATACGGGCATTTCTGGTTGATAATTTGTTCTACTGATTTCATCATTTCTACCCGTTTTATAAGGGCATCTTGGTGTTGTTCCCAAAGTACAGGATTTGTCAAGCATTGAAGGTATTCAGATTGGTGTAATTTTTCCATCTCAATGTATCATGTCATGAGCATATCTCGACTTGATCCGTTTGAAATTTCAGTCAATAGAATTTGGGCACAGTTTATGATGAAAGCTGTGGTTGTTGGGACATCAACCTGAATGTTTTCTACTGGTGTTGAGGGTTTGATTTCATAGATTTCAAGGGCATCCTCAGTCATCTTATCTTTCATGGATCTCAGATATTCAAGTTTTCTGAATGGTAGTCTTGCTAGGTAATTAGGCTGCATAATTGGATCAGGTGGTGGAATCAAGATATAGAATCAAAGTTTGAATCAAGATGGAAGAAGGGGATTTTGTTCAAAATTAGAGGAAAGAGGGGCTATGTGAATGATTTCTGCAAAAACAAAGGAGCCGAGGCTTAGCCTCGGGGAGAGTGAATTTCTATAGGAGGTTTCAAGGACCTCCTGAAAAATACTGAAGTGCTGGATGAGATAAGCAGGTGCTGGACCCAATCAAGACACCCAAAAATTGTTGGGTGACTATAGAGGTTCGGGGCAGATGGACCCCTTGATCAGAAAGATCGTCCACCTGAGAATTACCTGGGCAGCCAGAGAGGGAGAGTCCCGCGAAGACCCCTACACGGTAGAGCATCCCCACGGGTTACAGGGTTTCCCCCACCCGACCTCTCTTGTCACTGCGGTTCCAGGTAGACCAGAATGGGGATCTTGACCTCTTAAGTCTACCAATTTTAAGATCAGGGTGCTTAAGGTTTCACTTGAACTTTAGTCTTTTAAGTGCAAAGAGTGACCTAATTTAAGGTTGGTTGACCCAAGGGGTCAACTTTACCTCTTGGTTTCTTTGAGAGCTTTTAGGTCTTGTCTTTTAGGGTTCAAGTGTTTAGAGAGCCAATTGTTTTAGGTTTTCTTTTGAATAGGTATTTTCAATCAATGGTTTAGGCACACTTCTTTTGGATTTTCTCCATTCTTGATTTAAGTAGTGTGTCTCTAAAACCCTAATGTTGAATCTTATGTTGGCTCTACTTGGTCCAGTTAGTTCATTGTTGGGTAATTAGGGCTCAAGCAAGAATGTGTTAGCCCTTAAATACCCTTAATAGTGTGCAGGACTAATGAGTTGAAAACATGCAACTTTTATGGTTACTAAGTATGGAAGATAGGTTAGCCCTATATTGCTTGTTCTTTTTTTTTTTTTTCTTCCTCTTTAGAGTTTAGGGGTTAATAGCGAGAGGAAAAATTTACCTGTCCTCGGAGTGGTTGTTGTGCGGTTGCTTGTCTTCTTGATTTCCTGTAGTTTTCTGCACAAAAGAGAGGAGATTATCAGAAATTAAAAAGAAACAGGAATGTTTACCTCTAGAATAGCCGTTGCTCCCCGGCAACAGCGCCAAAAATGATGGCCCACCGTTTGTGTTGACAACCGGGTTTTATTGTTATAGCGTCGTAGTATAGCCAGTTGTTGCCATCATTTCAAATATATAAATTTTTTTACTCGGAAAAGAGTTCCCAAGGTCGAACTCAGGGAGCAAGTTGTATTCTAGAGATATACATGTTTCTTTTACAAAAATAAAGAAAGAGAGAGAAAGAATTTGTTGTCTTCTTTTCTCTTTGTTTCTCCTCGTCTCAGATCTTCTTCTTCTTTGTCTGCAGAGGTGATGTTCTTCTTCTGCAGTGGTGATGCTCTTCTTCTTCTTCCAGCTGTTCCTACTCTTCCTTTTTCTTCTGTCTTTCTTCAGATCTTCTTCTTTCTTCTTTGTTTTTCTTCTTTCAGTTCTTCCCTTGTTCTTTTGTGTTCTCCTCTGCCTCGCCTTCTTCTGTTGTTCTTCAGATCTCCTTCTTTCTTCTTTTCTTTTTCCAGTCAGGACGTCGCCCCTCCTTCTTTCTTCTTTTCCCTTCAGGACGTCGTCTGATTTCCAAATCAGACGACTTAAACTGCCTGTTGCTACAGTGTCTCCCTCAGCTTCCTTCTTCTTCCGCGGTCCTTCTTCTTCACCTGTGCCTGCACACTTCAGAGCTTACGTCAGAGGACAAAACCTACTCTACCCTCTCCCCCCCCGCGTCTCTCTCTCTCTAAAACCACTCTTGGGAAAGCTCTCCCAGAGCTGCCGGGTAGTCGGCTACGGGTCGCGCCCGGGTCCAGGCCCACCGGCGTGCGTGGTGGGCGAGGAGTGCAGGTCAGTCTAAGTCGGGTCGGGTCAGGCCCGCGGGGCGTGAGCGCGGACGAGACCGGGTAACCGGGCGGGTGAAGGGGACCTCACCCCGTGTGCTGAGGCAGTAAGGCTAATGCACAAAATCAATTTAAACGGTGAAAAGGTTGTGAGGCTTACCGATGTTGGACTAAACGGAGGCCTCTCCTCGCGTGCGCCTGCTGGAAGACCGCGGCCTAGCTTCTGCAGCTACGGCTTCGATTTGCGTCGGTTGCTGGCTGGCTGCCTTCGCAAGACTCCCCGTAATCCGCAGCAGCTGGAGACCTGGAGTCCTCAAGCCTGGAGCGCGGGAGAAGCTGCTTCAATGTGCGTTAATGGCGGTCGAACCTCAAAACCTGTCGGACACGAATATGGCCTCTCGGCCTGATCAAACCACTGGGGAACCTTCGCCGTGGCACGACGAAGATGTGGAGCTGCACGGCAAGCCGCAAGGTGGTGTCTGGCGGCAGCCCTAGGTTGGACTGCAACCGGAGGAATGGGTTTGTTCGGGGGAGCGTTACGGAGGTGTGGAGTGGCAGTGGAGGGGTGGGGGGTGCTCAGTGTGATGAGGCGGAGGTTCGGTGAGGGTCGGCGAGGTGTGTGAGGCTGTGGAGCGATGGGAGCATCTTGCCGGAGGGTGGCCGGAGACGAAGGGGGTGACGATGGTCAGGGTCGGTCGAGGGCTTAATTGAACAAATTGAAACCGGGGAAAGAAAGAGGAAAGGAAGGGAAGTAGTTCTAGCTTACTTGCAGGGACGAAGGGGGGGGCAGCAGGGCGACAGTCGTATCGACTGTCACCGAAGAAGAAGATGCTCAGGGAAAGGGGCGGCGGCGAGCAGAGAGCCGGAGAGGCGCCAGCTGGGTGCGGCGTGGCGCGGGAAGAGTAGGGGAGGAAGTCTCTGCTGCTGGTATTGCGGCAGAGCGAAGAGGAGGAGGGGGAGGAACCGCCGGAGCTGGTGAGCATCTGCCAGAGAGAGGAGAGAGGAAAGTTGGGGGTTTTCTCCGTCAGATCCGAGCTGGGAAGAACGGTGGAGCGACGGGGGTATTTATAGGGACCGAATCAGGGAGGAAGGCGGAGGGAGACGACGTGTCTCCCTCGCCGGAGGGCGCCGGAGATGGAAACCCATACCGTCCGTGCGTTCGCACGGCCGGTATGGTGGGTTACAGCGACCAGGGGGGTGTCCCTGCGACGGCTGACGACGCAGGGCACCCCCGGTTTACTTGCCAGGCTCTCCCCCTCACCCTACGCGACGCCATGCTCCGCGCAAGGTCGCCGGAGCATGGTGCTGGCAGGTTTTGCAGGGGGGACCTGAACGCAAAGAACGAAGGAGAGTTAGGGGCCAAAATGCGAGGGTTCAAAAGTTGAGGGCCAAAAAGTAAATATATGAGGACCAAAGTGTAAAGTTGGTCAAGGAGGTTTCTTCTTAGGCTCAAGTTTTTATACATGACTAATTAGGACCTAAGGAATCTGATGGTGAATTTCATTTCTATATTAAACCTTGTTTGACCAGTCAATTTATGCGAAAACCCAAATTAAGTTATTAATTGGGCATGGTTCTCAATGTAGGTCAAAATGGGTTCTGAAGGCCAAATTGAAGGTTCTAAACCCTAGAGATTATTTTTCTATGAATTTTAGAGGATTTATTCTATTTTTACTTTGCCTCGAACCTCGTGAATTGAAGTGGGTTGTTTTAGGGTTACAGATTATCATTTAGTTTCTTGGAATTGCTGTAGCCCTTGCTAGATCATTTCATCCCACTTTTATTCTTATTAAGTTGCTTTGACTTATGTTTGGGCCCTGAATTACCCTGTATACAGATTATACTGGTAAAATTGCATTTTTACCCCTTATGACTTATTTTCTCCTTAAACTCAGAATTCTCTGAGTTAAGCCTTTCCTTGAGTTATGTAGGAGCTTTTATCCTTTGTATTAGGTCAAAATGAGCTAGTTATGGCTCATGATGAGGTTCTCATCAGTAGCACTGGGAATCTTCCCAGTTTCCCTCTGTCTAACGGCCTCAACAAGGTGTCCTATCTGTGATTTCATCTCATGTATAGCCTTGTCATGAGATTGGATGATGGCACTTTGACTTTCTTGCATAGTTCTCAACATTGCCTTCAATCCATCCATCTCAGAGGCCTTTGGTTGGGCAAAGGTATGAGGTTGGTTCATTTGATGGTTTTGAAAGGATTGTGGTTTATAATTCCCTGAATTTGTGACATTTCCTTGTCTCCATGAAAAGTTGGGTGGTTCCTCCATCCCTCATTATAAGTGTTGGAAAAAGGGTCATTATGAGGTCTAGGATGGAACCCTTAAGTGGCATTCAGATCTGCCTGTACAAGCTCGGGGAATGGGGAGGCCAAGTGGCAATCCACAGTGGCATGTGTATTGCCTTGGAAATGGAGCATTCAGAAGCTTGGGATGTGGAGGTGTTAGATACGAATTGGCTCGGGCTTGACATAAGCCTTTCCATGTTTTGATTCAATAATTGAATCTGATAGGCTAAATTCTGGGTGTCCCTTGCCTCATTCGCCTCCAACTTTTCTTCGCATGAGAGTGGGTTTCCTATCCATGTAGGTAGAATTCAAGTGAATATAATTCTTACTCAAAGTATTAAAAAGGTTCCAAGCTTCATCCTTAGTCTTAGATAGAAAGGTTCCCACACAGGCACCATCCACAGTCTGCCTATGCGAATCATTAAGTCTAGTGTAGAACCTTTCAACCAGTTGCCACTTAGGCACCTGCTGATGTGGGTAGAGTCTCAACAATTCATTAAAGCACTCCCATGCATCATGGAAAGCTTCCCCATCCTTTCGAACAAAACTCATAATTTCCCTCCTAAAGTGATTTGTTTTGCTCAAGGGGAAGTACTTCTTCAAAAACTCCTTCAGAGCGTCCCAAGTGTTAATATCATCAAGGGTGTGATACCAATACTTGGCATTGTCCTCGAGGGAGAAAGGAAACAGGGTCCATATTTGAGCATCATCATTAACGCCCTGTAACTTCACCGTGGAACAGACCTCGGTGAATTCCTATATATGGCTGTAATGGTCTTCCCTAGCATTACCATAAAGGGAGGGCAGCAAGGATATGGTACTGCTTTTGATCTCATAAGGATTGTCCCCTCCAAGTCTATGTAGTGCAGGGCTAGCTTGATTGGTTGGAATGAAATATTCCTTAAGGCTCCTTTGACCAGGCATTTCTTCCCTTGGGAGGTTTCTTCTTAAGATTCTTTCAGGTTCAGAATCAAACACAAGTTGTCTCCTAAGAGATCGCCAATCAAGCATGCACTATAAACACAATTCAAAAGGACTTATTCAGTCTTTACAAATTTAGGCTTTTGACTTTAGTTCAAATTGTAGGTGACAAAGCAAGTTGCCTAATCAATTACGTGCCTATTGTCGACCTTCGAAATGCCTAAAAAAACCTAGTTGGAGCTTTGGTGTTCTTCCTTAAATCTCAAATGGTAGAGCAACTCCAAAGATGGAAGATCGAGGCATGCAAGTAGGCCTAAGCCTTCCTTTGAAGCTGTGCTTTCATGGTGGTTTTTAACTACCCCCAAAAATTCGTGACAGGGTATCCCCCTCTTTCGATTTACAAAACCTTTGATCTCAAGTTCCGAACACTTTAGAATCCAATGGTAGGAGGGCTCTTGTCTTAGCAGTTCCAAGACTTAGGAATGTCTAAATGTGTGCCGTGGTGCAAGAGATATAAGTGTGCATACACCGCAAAAGATTTTAAAATTTGAATTGCACGCCACATTTGAAAATCAAGTCCTTGATTTTTAAATGTCCCTCCTTTAATTAGTCCTTTTTCAAAAATTAAATGTGACCACTTTATTAGATCGCTTCAAGATAGATTATGTGGTCTAAAAATTAATCCAAATGCATTTGCATGACAAGTAGAAATGCAAAGTTAGAAGTGAATACCTGATTCCAGCACTCTTCATGCAATATGCAAGATAAGAAGTTAGATTTAAATGCTGCTCATTCAATCCTAAATGATTCGACCTAAGGGTAGGCAGCTTCTAGCAGGTAGCTCGTGTTTTTTTTTTTTAGCTACTTATGCACAAACAAATTAAGAATAAACAACCACAAAATAAAATAAAAACCTAGATCTAAAGAAAAGGGAATAGACTCCCAAAAATTATCCACCCAACAAGGGCTTAAAACAAAATCCAGGAATAAACCCCTAAAAATGTACCCTAAAATAAGGGTCTCAAACCAAATGTGCAATGAAAATTAAGTTCTAAAGTCTTAATCCTACTTTAATCAAATCAGCGACTAAATGTGCGGAGACAATCATCACGTCCTTGTCCTTGCCCTCCTAGCAATCTAGTTCCTTGCAAGATGGCTCGAACAATTTCTACCTTGCCGATGTCAAGGGTCACATCGCACAATGGCTGGTGTGATTGCAAGTCGTAGAATGTGTGTCACAGATCGTTGCACTCGCATCAGAAAAAAAATCCAGAGTTTAATATGATTCAAAATTTAAATCAATGCAAAAGAATGAATGAATGAATGCAATTTAATTAAGCCTGTTGCCTCCCCGGCAACGGTGCCATTTGGTAAGACGATTTTCGCTTTCAAATAATGTGATTAAGATGATTTGTCATTTTAGGATTAAAATGGTGGAAAATCGCTTAACAAAATAATTAAAATTAAAATTAAACCACTCACAGGAGAGTAGGTCGTGTTCACAGGGAGGCAATGACTTATTTAAACTCGCAATTAGGTAGAAATCAGGTTTGTTGAAATATTCATCCAGTCAAACAGTGCTTATGGAGCTCTGAATGTAAACCTTAAATTTATGGAGAAGTCAAAGGGTGTTAATGTAATTTTTACGTAAGAAAATTATCCATGTGCAAGTTTATGCCATGTACTTTTCACTTGCTTGAATACTAAAATGTAAATCAAAATTAAATGTAATGCACATAGAGATGAATCAATAAGGCTTAACAATTCCCTAGAAGCATAGGCATAGAGCCATAAATTCACAACAATTTAATTAATCAAATAAATCAAGAAAATGAATGTTGACAATGGCAATTTCTATAAATAGAAATTCAAGCTAAAATAGAGGATTATACATCTCTCCTCCTTGCGCACGGGAAAGAGGCTCATTCGAGGAGCTACTCTGGGAAAAGGTCGGCCAATGCAAGGCCTTTGCGATGATGGTAACGGCGCGTCGTGAGATGGCTTGGGCTGGCTAGATGGACGAGAGAAGCAGCGGTGGCGGTGGCAGTCGCTATTGCTCTTGCGTGCACAGCTGCTAGAGGGCATGCGGCTGGTGCTGCAGGCAACGGCGTGGCAAGTTGCAGACGCACTTAGGGAGGTGCACGTGGGATGGAAGTAAGCGTGGCTGCTGCAGGTAGCAGGGGCTGAGGTGCACTGGCAAAAGGTGCGGGAGGCTACTGAGGCGTGGGGGGGGGGGATGTGGAAGTTGCGCTGAGCTGCTGGTGGGTGCATGCTTGCTGCGGTGGAGGTGTAGTGCGGGCGGGTGAGTTGCTGCAGAAGGTGAAGCGCGCTGAGGGGAGGCACACGCGGTGGCGCATGCGGCAGGGGCTGAGGCACGGGGAGGAGAGGCGGTGGTTGCAGCCCTATGTGTTGCAGCAGGCGTGGTGAAGGTGCGTGGGCACTAGTCTTGCGCATAGAGGTTGTGCACGTGGAGAGCTGCTGTGGGTGTTCTGGAGGCGCAGTGCATGGTCCTGCTGGGTGATGCGAGCAAGCTCTGAATGGCGGTGTGGCCTGTCACACCACACGCCCACGATGGTGGAGGCTTGCCACCACGATTGAGGCCAGTGGTGGTGGAGCTGATGAGAGTGATGCACTCTCTGCACAGTGATGAATCAGGGTGGAGGCTTCCTCCTGAATAGCAACCATTGCCCCTCCTTTGTAGCCACAGCTACAAAGATTTGAAATTCAAAAGGCCACCATCAAGTCAATGCTAGACGAGTGAATGCATAGGTGGAGGAGGTGGAGACGGAGCAGTTACTTTGACAAAGGAGAAAGAAAAAAAAAGAATAATAAAATAATTAGGATTATTTATACATAACTCCTTAACTTCTTTGTTAATTAAAACAATGTATGTAATGCACCTAATTAATTAACTAATCAAATGTATGCAATCCTAGGTTAATTCTAAATGCATTTAGATATGGATGTCACACATGAATTACGCACTAAAGCTAAAAATATGAATTAATTTATTTACATCCTAATGTACGCTATCTAAATGCTAAAATTAACTTAATGTGTAGACACTTAAATACTTAAATAGACCATAAATATGGGCTAATCAGTGGTGGCCATGGTGAAGCTACTCGTGAACATGGAGGTGGAGTGGATGTGGAATGAAACTAAGCTAAAATGGAACCAAGTGTGGATGGGTGCAAATGACCACCCTTTAGATCTTTCTATAGACCTAAGGGAAGATCTCTAGAGAATTATGGAATTCTCTAGAGAGGCCTATGGTGGGAGCTCGTGGGAGAGTGAGAGAGAGAGGATGGATGGTGGTTTTTAGATCCACCAAATGTGGATCTAAAAGTTGAATGGCTCTTGGTTGCTAATTTTAGCAACCAAGACAACAACACTGTGTAGAGAGTTCTAGAGAATTCTAGGCTAGGTATTTTCATGTGGATGGTGTGTGTGGGTCTATGTGGGTCAAAACTTAGGTGGCTAGGTTGATTAGGTTAGGTTCTAATGGGTTTAGGTCAAGGTAGGTATCAAATTAGTGTTGTAAATTCTAATTCACTAAGATAAAGTGAAATTAAACTTAATACAAGTTTAATTGGGTGTGTGGAAACCTAGTTGGAAGTAAAATAACTCAATTAAATCAAGTCTAGGTCAATTGGACTCTCACTGGGTCCAATTGGATAGTGTGTGCTGAGATCAGGGCTCCATTGTTCTCAATGGGTCAAATTGAATAGGCTGATAAAATTGATTATGATGCAAGTCAATTAGGTTTAATGAGGGTGTAATTAGGACTTTAGGGAGGTCTAGAGGTGACGTACTAGGGTTAGGGTGCCTTAATTCAGGTTCCTATGGTGTTGGAATTAGGTTTAGGGACCTAAGAATTCAAGATCCAAGCTTGAATTCAAAAACAGGAACTAGAGAGCAATTCCAGACATCTAATAATAGTGTTAGATGTCTTATAGTGAAAAATCAGAAGTCCAGACTTGTTGTCTGGATGTCCAATCAGAGTCAGGGAAGAATTAAGGTTCTGTCTTGGGTATTCTGCAGAAATTAAATGTCTGACCAAGTGTCTGGACGTCCAATAACGCTATAGAAGTGGGTTTAAGGTGTGCGAGAGTTGGCTAAGGGTTCTGGACATCCTATAACTCATATGGACATCCAAATAGAGTCTAGAATTAGGGTTTTAAGGTTTCCTAGGGTGCGGTGACCTAATCCATGAGTGGTTAAGGCTTGGGGAGGCTTCTAGGTTGTCCTAGGGCTAGGATGGACCTAAGTTATTCACAATTTATTGCTTTATTCCTACTTAATAAAATAGCATACCTTAACTCCCTTACATTATTATCTACTACATCTAATCTAGGTCTTCCGCTCTACCTCTGCTGCAACACCAATTATTCTTTATTCTTCATATCCAACTTTAGATCCAGCTTTAGATCTATCTTCTAATTAGCTTATTACCTACAATGGACATAATGCACCTAATCAGGACATTATAGCATTATTTTATGCATAGCTAAAAAAAAATAGTAAAGATGCGAGTAATGCTTATGCATGTGTGAACTGTCCTAACTTGTGCTAAGTCCTAGCCTAATTTAGGTCAATTAAGACCTATGATTGCTGCACAATCAAGATGTCTATCAATTTTCACATTGGATCCATTGCAAATTCTACATGCAGATGTGAAATTATTCTGGATTCTAAGCCTAGGAATCTAGTAAAGAATAATTCTCTAATAAAACCTCTTGATAAAATGATCTAATCCCCTAATTGTTGGCAGAAAATTTTCAGTTTTTATGGACTATCGCCCCCCCCATGCCTAAGTGTTTGCATGTCCTCATGCATGAATAAAAGAAACAAGGCAGGGTGTATGTGGATAGAAATCACCTGAAACTACTTTTGAGTTGTCATTTAGCTCATGACATCACTGCAATGCCATACACAATATGCAAAACAATATGCAAAACATTATGCGAAAATGAAATATTCTATGCATATATGGTATGTATATATGTATACGTGCTGAGTTTAACGCCTCCAGCTAGGCAACTCATCAGTCATACACCCTCAAGAAGATGTATCGTTTCATTAGCAAGAGGAGGTTCCTGGGCAAATAATGGTTTGAGGCGCTGGCCATTAACCATAAAAATGTGCCCAGATTTCGGGTCTCTAATTTGGACCGCCACATTATGATACGGGTGGACCACCAAAAATGGCCCAGTCAACTTGGACTTGAGCTTTCCTGTAAAGAATTTGAGTCAGGAATCAAACAACAAAACCTGCTGGCTAGGTGTGAACTCCTTCCTCCAGATGTGTCGATCATGGAAAGCTTTTGTCTTGTCCTTGTGCAGGGGATGAGAGGAAATAATAGTGGAAATTTGCTGATCTTGACCAATGAAGAATCCACCTGCAGTGGTCATGTAATCCTGTCTTAAGATATCAGTGTTGGATAGGACAGGATAGTCAGGATCAGGGGTGTTAGGAGCAGATAAACACCCATGACAACCAGATCCATGGGATGAAATGTGTATATCATTAGTCTCAGTCCCGTATGGATCGCGATCAAAGACCCTTTATAGTGAGGATGAATGTGCCATCGGGTCACTGCAGAGGAGCCTAATGTTCCCACAGAAAGCTAAATCTTCGTCTTCACTATCCTCCTCAATCAAGTCACAATCAAAGTTATTTGATGCCCTCAAAATGTCCAGTCTATGCTTTTCATTTCCCAAGGAAATCTCCATGCACCTTGATGCGCAGTCGATGTTTGTGTGGGTGGTTGCTAAAAATGGGTGACCTAGAATAATTGGTGCATCACGGAGATTAGGAGGAACCTCCATATCAAGAACAAAAAAGTCCATTGGAAAGCTGAATCCTTGGACTTTTACAATCACATTTTCAACCACCCCCTCAGTGTTTTTACAGATCGGTCAGCCAACTGTATGGTAACCGAGGTGGGCTTTAACTCCGCAAATCAAAATCGATCAAATACTGCGGTTGGAGTTAGGTTGATGGATGACCCTAAATCAAGAAGGGCCCTATCAAAAGGGAAATCATGCAAAAAGCAAGAAATTAGTGGTGTGCTCAGGTCCTTTTTGGGTGGTAAGTCAGCTAAAATGACTGCGCTGGCTTCCTCAGATAATACCGCTTGTCGTCTGATCCTCTGCTACCACATCGGAGTACAGTAGTCCTTAAGGAACCTAGCAACAGCTGGGATGTGATCTATTGCTTCGAGGAGAGGGACCTGAATGTGAACTTCCCTGAACATAGATTTCAGGTCCTCAAAATTTCGCATGTTCTTTTTCTGTGCTGAATCTCGTGTTAGGGCCACGGGAAAGGGTACAGGAATTTCAGGGTCTAGGAGCTTCGTTCCTTTATCTAATAAAGATGGCTTGTGAGAGGAAGAGGGTTGTGAGCCATCTCGTGGTAGAGTGCAGGAAATATCATTACCCGCTTGCCTAGGTAGCGGGTCCTGTGTAGTCCTTCTGCTCCTTAAGGTGACAGCTTTTGCATCGACGTGCTATCCATGCAAGGGAAAAGGAGCGGGTTGGTCTGGATACACAGGGTTTGGCAATAGAGGTGGCTAACTGAGCCCATAATGCAAAGGTGCGAGAGGTGATTGCAAAACAACGTGTGCTTGTCCCTGTGTTTCTTGGAATCAAGGTGGGGTGCCTTGATTCTGTACATATCTTGAGTTGGGACAGGTTGGGAGGGCAAAGCTCCCTGTGATCTATGCTCCTGCATCATCTAGTTTGCGTGTTTTGTATGCTCTATATTTGGTCAGCCATTGCCTTCATTATTTGGGGGTTGTCATGAGTAGATTTCCAAATTGATGCCTGCAATTCCTCCTTCAACGACTCCAAAGGGTCGACCCGCTTTGGAGAATAGTTGGCAGCTTGGTGCAACGACTGATAGATAGAGAGTGTCTATTGCTGCTGAAATGGGACTGGCTGCAGCCTAGGATACGTGTTCTATGAATTCTCGTATTGTCTGGTCTGGTAGTGTGGAGCTTGACTCGGTCTCTATGGGTTACCAAACCAGGAGAAATTGGGATGTTGGCGCCAACCAGGGTTATATGTTTCAAAATACGGGTTGTTATGCCCGTATCTCTGAATGGCATTGACATCTTTGTAAGCCAAAGACATCTCAGATGCAAATTCATCAAAAGAATACTCACTTGCATCATCATGTGGTGCGTAACCCTGATTGTACGATGCATACCCATATTGTTCACGAGTTCCTGGTATGCAGGATCCCGCGAAGATGGAGAGAAAACATCTCAATTAACCGGACATGTAAGAGCAGAGGGGGCTCGGGATGCTTGAGAGGAGTAAGATGGAGCAGTGCTACCAGAAGATTCGGATCTAGCTCACATTAATTCATCGAGCTTCTTATCGAGCAGATCCACCTTATCCAGCTTTTTGGTGATAATGTCCATGTCGGCTCGGGAAGACTCGGCTTGAGCTTTGTGGAAATTAACTCGTTGCTATCGAGGTTGCTGGAACTGGTTCATTGAGGTGAAGTTCATTGAGCTCTCTGCTAAGTACTCGAACAGTTCAAATGTGTTGTTCTTATCCTTCTCGAGAAAATTTCGATGGCTAGATGCATTGGCCAGGTACTGATGTGTGTCATCCATCCCATGGTAAAATACTTGCGCGAGGTGCCATTTGGGTACACCATGGTGTAGGCACTTCCTAAGAAGATCATGGAATCTATCCCAGAGGTGCCATTTGGGTACACCATGGTGTAGGCACTTCCTAAGAAGATCGTGGAATCTATCCCAGACGTCATGTAGCTTCTCTCTAGGGCCTTGAGCAATGGTCGTGATTGCGCACCTCATAGCATTTGTTCGACTGATCGGGAAGAACTTTTGGAGGAATTTGTGACATAATTCCTCCTAGGTTCCAATTGGCCTCCCGATGGTCTTGAACTAATAAGTAGCTTTATCCTTGAGAAGAAATGGAAAAAGCTTCATGAGAACAATTCCAATATCTATATTCCTGGGTCGAACTGACTCTACAATCTGACTTAGGTCTTCGAGGTGCTGGAAGGGATCCTCATTAGAGTTTCCATGGAAATGAGTCTAAATCAGACTTATGATATTCAGCTTTAACTCGAATGTGTGTCCGCCTATGGGAATCCAGACTTGAGGTGCTATGATTATTGTCGATGGATCATAGAAGTCCCACAGTTCTCCACGTGGTGGATGCTACATCTTGTCAAGTGCCATGAGAATTCGGTCTATGCTTTGCTCATATTTCTATTCTATTTCCTTGACCTTGGCTTCCAAATGAGCCATTGGGTCCTGATTCTTAGGGTCCTGATGAATTCGAGGATCGGGATTAGCCATCTCAGCTAATCGGGTGGAAGAAAGTTGAGAAGAGAGGTCAGGCAAAAATCACCTTTGCTGCCTTGGGTTTGGTTCCCAAGGTCCCACAAGTTCAGGTCTTAACAATCTTCTTCCTTGCATACACCAACTCAAAGGGTTGGTGCAGTCAAGCAGGACAATGCTATGGCCTTGTTAATCAGAGTGGTCCTTTAGATTAGATGACCTAATTTTTCGTTTAAGTTTGTGTTATTGAAAATTCGGCGAGAGACCAACTGTAAGGAATTCCTGCCTCTCAGCCTAACCTGGCCAGTTTGGTTACGAGGGGACTACGATGAAGGTTCTTCCTTCGACTTTCTCCTTTGGTTTCGTTACCCTGCAGCCGCGGTCATTTGACACTACCCTACAAGCTTAGTCACTAGGTTTTGTAAGAGAGGTTGGAACTACCCAGTAGTTTCAAGCCAATGCATGTTATTTTATTTATTTTTGTGAATTATTAATCTGCTTCTTCAATGTAGAAGATGTTGGGCGGTCCACAAGGTGACTCGCCTCACCGACTAACTTTTGGGCTCATCGGAGTCCAAGTTAGTCAATGTGGTCCTAGTAGCTCATGCACTTCTAACTTCTTTCTTAAATTGAAGACAATAATTCAAAAGTATACTCTAATGTAAGATGAAATCCAAATGATTTGAAGCTTGGCAAGAAGATTCCCTTCTCAATAGGTTTTTAAAAGAGTATTTTTCCATAATTTTTTTCTATTTCCAACAATTAGTTATGAATTTTTAGCTAACCAGGGGTCAAATTTTGGATTTAGACACCTTGTTTGTTTCTCTAGTGGAAACTATATCAAATATGCTCCAAAAGTTTTGTAAGAATATGATATTGAAAGCTAATTTGATTATCTTTCACACCCGTTAAATTTTGAGTAAAACTGACTTGTATGTTAGTCAGAATTGATTTCTACAGTTCGTAAGAGTTCTATTTTCAATTAATCTGACCAGTATATACTCCATGAATTTTTAAAAATTCCATGGAAAGAATTTCATTTTTGAAAGGTGACATTGGAAAGATAATTTGAAGATCTAGCTCCAGTCCAAATTTTAGGATTTTTGGACCATTAGAAACATGGCTATTGAATTTAAAAGATGACACTTACTTTCTGGCTGAATTTCTAATAGGAATGTGTGCACCTGATTTTCGCATTGCCCGCTTTTCCTCGTCACCTCTTCATGTCGTTGTTCCTACACACAAAAATACTATATTAGAGATAAAATCAAAAGTCACCTTGCATCCCCGGCAACGACGCCAATTTGTTCGCAGCGTAGATCGCGTAGAAAATAAACATGTCATATAGCGCGAAATATGACTCGAGCAAATAAATTAACGAAACTTGGTGAGTCCTGGTTGATCACAAGGAGGCAAAAAGTACTTTTGATTTTATACACTTGTTCTCAAGATGATTACTAAAGAATAGAAACAATCAATAATATTCACATTAGAAAGAGATTGAATTTGATATATATGTAATAGAATGAAGACATGAAAAGTAAACTGCTACTAATCTAACAGAACAAGGGCACCATAGGTAGTTCATGGTGGCCTTCGGGAGAGGTTGAGAAGAGTAGCAACAATTGGTCAAGGTGGCCGAACGGATGATTTAGATAAAGGTGCAGAGACGAATGCAGAGAAGTTGGGAAGAAGAAGAGATAATGGTTGGAGGAACAAGAAGAGATTTATGTGAAGTGCTTTCAAAGGGGGGGCCCTTTGGCCTTTTTTATAGCTTTAGTGGGGGGCAAAGAAAGCATTTGGCCCCTTAAATCCATGCAAATGACTTGGATTAATCAGATCCATTGATTAGGAGATCAATGACCATGATTAAGCCTTCCAAATCCTTCTTTTATCCTTAGTTGAATCTGGTGCTGCAGCATGGCAGCTTGTGAGCCCCCGATGAAGATCGCACGACTCCTGCTAGCCCGCACTCACCCTTCGCTTTCTCTCCTTCGCCACTCGCCTCCTCTGAGCGACTGAACTTCAGTCATCCGATAGTAAGATCGGACGGCTTAAATGTGTGCTCGATCGCACCTTGAAAATCCTAAAGTGCTCTCTCACACGTTTCCACATGCGTCTGCATCTAATGCTCCCTCTCTTGCCATGGATTCGCTGCCGAGCTACTCGATCGAGATCCAACAGGTGAATTCCCTCTGCGCTCACCACTTCTCTTAATTCCACACTAGGCGTGCTTCGATCTCGCATCGCCCGTCTCGTGGAGAGAGTGCTAACCAACGTGCTACTCCAACGAGTTGGTTGCATTTAAGTTTTGTTGGTGGGCTTTCTCAGCCATTGGATGGGAATCCAACGGTCGAGATCTCATCTCATCTGATGATGCAGCTGAGGGTGAGTGCATGGCTGCGATCGTGGCTGTTGGATGACGAACCAACGACCCGTGGTTCTCCTTCCAAATTTAGGCTCGGTGAGGGGCAGCTGTGATGGCAGCACGTGGTGCCATCGTGGCCTTCCATCTTCTTGTATCTGATGACGTAGGCCTCCAATTAAGTTGATTTCTACACCATTGGACTGCGAACGTCGATCCAGATCCATTTGTGCAGTTGGATTTGTCATCTGAGGTCTAGATATTCTTTAATTTTCCCTTGGCTCCTTCTTCTTCTGCGGACTTCCTAGGGTGCCACGAGAGTCTGATTGATGCACTCTTGGATGTGTTGGACTCCCGTAGTTATTTCAAATAGATCCATAAGGTTGGATCGCTCATTCATAACCCTGGATTACCTGCAATTAATAATACCTCTGAAATAGCACATTATTATGTATAAAACATATAACTCATGCAAGAAGCGAAGTACGATGTGTATGCATGCAGAATGCCCATGTTAAGCTAGGTTCTACCTTAATTCAAGCGAATTAGGGTTTATGATCACTGCGCAATCAATCGCACATCAATAGACTCTCCATCATGCCTTCATCGCACAGCTCACACCAGAATGAGCCACTTGGTGCCCCCACAGCCTCTTGTTCTGCCACCTCACAGCTCCTCACATGTGTGCGTGCACGTTTGATTTCAACTGTTCGATCGAACGATCGGATAGCTTAAAATGCACATCGCACTGCCTCTCATTATCACTTACATTGGCGCATCCAACCACATGTTATCTCATGAGTCCGCTGTATCGTGTGATCCAGTGCCTCTCTATGCACCACGTAGCTCATCACTAGCCCTTCGATCGCCATTGCACGACCCAATTTCACGGGTGCACTTCGCTTTTGCATGAAGGTGGTGACCGCTACACTGTGGTCACATTTGTCTCACATCTTGCTTCTCGCATGACCGCTCTCAACCATTTGATGTCGATCCAACGACTGAGATTAATTCTCCCTTGACGATGTGCGGAGAGGTATGTGATGTGGCTTAACGGTGGCTGTTGGATGATGATCCAATGGCCCTGCTTCACTCTTCAATGGATGAGGGAGTGGTAGGGGCCATTGGGATGGTGCCACGTTGTGCCATCCTGACCATCCATCTTTCTGCCTTTGTATTTGGTGCTACAAGACTCCAATTGAGTTGATTTTTGCATCGTTGGACTACCATCGTTGATCTGGATCCATTCGTGTGGTCGAATTTGGCATCTAAGGTTTGGATTTGCACTATCTTGCCCCTTGGCTTTTGATCTTCCGCAGATTGAATGTGATGCTACGGAAGTCTGATCAAGATGATTATAGAAGCATCAAACTTCAATCATCATTCTTATCAGATTCGTATGGTCAGATTTATCATCAACAACCCTGAATCATCTACAATAATTCTGCATCTCACTTAGAATATAAAATAACATTATTATTTATACAGCTAACAAATCAACTATGATGCAAAATATGCTACTCATACATGCATTATTCCTAAGTTTAGCAAAAATCTAACTTAATTCAGGTAGATTAGGTCTTATGAATGTTGCGCAATCACACTCCCATGCCTAAATCTTTCTAGTCCCTAGTAAATGCAAGACTAAATGTAAAGTGGTCCTAAATGACTAATTTCTACCAAGAGTTTGACTAAAGATCTAATTCTTTTGTTTTCATAAAAAAAAAATTTAGAAATCCAGATAATCGTGAAAATGTAGTGTTGTAGCCTATGCAAAGGATCCAAGTGAAAAGTCAATCCACATCTAAAGCTTGTACTTGACTCTTAGTAAAACTCTATCAGGATACGCAAACTTCTTCCCTCGAGGTTATAAAATAATCTATAATTTCAACCCCAGCTCTTGGCTTAGGTAGAAGTTGTTTGAGTCAAGTGGGTTTGTATTTGATGGCTCACACTCCTCTGGTGCTACATATAGACTAGTACTATAGAACTTAGCTTTTCAGACTATCAAATAAATCAACTCAGAGAGAGGAAAGAAACTATGCTATCTTTAGTTCCTTTGTACTCATTTTTTAGCTCAAAATCTCACCAGATTTGTAAATATATTTGGTGGTCTCTCAAGTGATTAACACTTTAAATAAGTTCTGGTAATCTTATAACTAAGTCAGCAATCCTCATCCAGTATTCAAGCCGTCAGAAATATAGAAAAGTAGGTCGAGGTTATATTTGGTGGATCGTAATGGTAGTAGGTATTGTTACCTCAATGTGCTTGACATAAAATGAAATAAACACAACTAAACACATGTTTTCTTCCCTACCATTGTAGTTGGTGCTACAGGGCTCCGATTGAGTTGATTTTTATAACGTTGAACTGCGATTGTTGATCTGGATCCATCCGTGTGATCAGATTTGCCATCTAAAGTTTAGATTTGTGCTATCTTGCCCCTTGGCCTTTGATCTTTCACAGATTGAATGTGACGCTATAGAAGTTCGATCAAGACAATCTCGGAAGCGTCGGACTTCAATCATCGTCTTGATCAGATCCATATGGTTGGATTTATCATCCATGGCCCCGAATCATCTACAATTAATTTCGCCTCACTTAGAGTATAAAATAGCATTATTATTTATACAGCTAAAAAATCAACTATGATAAAAAATATGCTGCCCATCCATGCAGCATTCCTAAGTTAAGCTAAAATCTAACTTAATTCTGGTAAATTAGATCCTATGATTGTTGCGTAATCAACCAATTCCTTTTAACTAGACTCAAAGAATGTCTGGTGATATTTTCTCTTTTCTTATGTTTATTTTATGCATTGAGAACATTACATGAAATAGGCATGGGGAGAGGGGGTAGTTAATTATATTAAGCACTTTATTCAATCTCTGGACTTTTGTTAAAAAGCATATCTATTTTGTTAAAAAAATGGTGTTAGAGTCTTAAGCTAGGAAAAAATCAAAATTTGTTGACATTTACGATAAACCAATCTTAAGAAACGTATAATCAAAATCTTTTTACCTAAGCTAGGAAAAAATCAAAAATATTGACGTTAATAATAAACCAATCCTAAGAGACACATAATCAAAATCTTTTCACTTAGGCTCCACAGGTCATTTTTTCACTTAATTAGCTTAGGTATTTACTTAAATACAAACTTGTTTCTTGAGTCCTTGAATGAGATTTGAAAAAGTTGAAGTACCAAATCAAGTGAGTGATAAGTATGTGACTTACCTTCCTACCCTCTAGTTTGAAAAGATTGAGAAAATTAAACAATCTACCATTACACTTATGCATTGACTCATCTTTTGGGCAACCATCTATTGAAATCTAAGTAACTAATAGGGTTTAGATTGAGGGTCTTACAACCCTTGCAAGTATGGTTGGCATGTTACACTAGGTTTGCTCCCTAGTTGTAGGATGTCCAAAGCCTAGCTTCACATCTTTGACCTTTCTAGCCTTTAACTAGAAAATGTTCTTGAACAGGTTTCGAAGGAGCCACCTACCTAGAGAAATGAGAGGAACAAGGAGAAATTACAAAAATAAAGTAGTAGGAGGAATAAAAAGAAAAAAATATACATAATAAGAAAAAAATGCATGTATCTAAATAATCAAATATTGGAAAGAGAATGAGCTATAGTAATAATAGGCCAAATAGCTCAACCGGGGACATTTACACTAGGTCTGCCCTTGTATTGACCTCAAGATAGAAAAGGGTAGGAAGAAAGCTACCAGTCTTTGGTAAGGAAAATTTGAAAATGGGATTCAATAGAGTGAAAAGATAATCTAATTGCATTAATGAATACTTAGAATTCAAATTGGTTACCCAATTGATGAGTCACCTTTCTACAGACACTAGTTGCTTAAGATTCAAATTCAATTCAAACCTTTGGTGGGTTGAAGAGCCATAAAAAGTTTCCCTTGAGACCCAAGTCTAAGGCTAATAAAATCTCCAATTTGATTTAGGTGGGCTTTACTTAAGTCGATACTCCAGAATTGTTGAATCTTCACAGTTAAAATTTTGGATACAAGTTCTCCTAATTTGGTAAAGAATCGATGTCAAAATTTCTAATCTACTTTAGCTCAAACTTACTTTTCAGATTTCTACATGATTTTTGTCTTTTGTTTTGGTAAAGAACTAGAAAAAGATAGGCATGAGGGTGTGATGCATGTGCAATTAGTGTATATTACATGCCTAATTTAGCTTATTCATAGCATATTCATGTGTGTATATTTATGCATTTTATGCATCTAGGTCATGCATATATGTTTAGATTAGTATTTATTTTTTTTAGAAGAGAATAATAAATATTTTTATGACACTAATTTGTGTGTTTTAATTGTAGGAATAATGGAACTCAAAAGAAACGACAAGATATGGAAGGAAAGACAAGGTGTTTAAGTGAATTCGTCATTGTCTAAGAAATGTGTCATAGTATAGGACAAAATCGCTCAAATCATTTAAATTTATAACTTAGATTCTAAAGAAGAGTCTAAGGTCAAACACAGAGAATAAATAATAGTAATAATCTCACCAATCACAAGAAATATAAGCAATTATAATCAAAACTTTATTCAGAACAACTCAAAATGATATATAGAGGAAATCAAGTATCTTAGTGTAAAAAGAATGGATTAAAATAGTAATTTAAATCACAAATTAACCCTTTTGATGTTAAGCTCAAATATATGAATAGTAAATGTCTACCAATATCTCAACAGTATTAAAAATTAAGAATTAGATGTCCTAAGTTGCTTTAAGGCTCAGCTCAACTTCAATAGAACAGAGGCAAAGGCCACTTTGCTTTTTCCTTCCTTCTTGCTTTTTCCTTCCTTCTTCCTTCGTGCCTCAAGGGGAGAGGCAACCTCAGTACCATAGCCCAGAGGCAAAAGCCTCCACAAATCGCTATGTGTAGAGAGCGCAGTAAAGGGCAAAACCCCCCTCTCCCCTCTCTCTCACTTTTTCCTCTTCTTTCTCTCAGAAACCTGGGTTTAGTCAGGAAATCGGACGGGTAACCGAGCGTGAACAGGACCAGACCCACCGACGTGGAGGTGGATGAGGAGTGCATAAAAGTGAGTGAGGGACCCAACCTCTCAGTGTCTTCGGTGGTAAGCTCAATTCATAAAGTCCTTATATGTGTAGCAGAGGATCTTCCAAGCCTGATGTGGCACGTAGGTTCGTGACCCCTTCGTGCATCAGCTGCAAGTAGACAGGCAGTCATTTGAAGATGAAATCGCAGGCGAGATCTCCAATTGAGGGTCTGGGAAAGGCCCTAGGAGAGCTGCGCAAGGCCTGGAAGTGGTCCTGAGGGCGAATGTGGCTACAGGATAGTGGACGTCGTCGGAGATGACAAAGGTGACGATGGAGGGTGGCGATGACCTTTAACAAGCATACGAGCTCAAAAGCCCCAGTTAAATAGCTTACTAGTGTCGTTGGAGGACATGGAGTCCAGTGGTGGTGTTTGTTTGGCGAATTAGGGCATCTGGTGACCGAATGGAGGCTGAAGGGACGAATGGCAATGGGTGTGTTCGGTGTAGCATCTTAGTGGGTTTTTGGTGGAGTTGAATGAGGGGTTTGGATGGGTAAGGTGTGGTGGAGGTTCTGAACATACAATGGGTGCATTTGGTGGCGTGTAGCATCGAGGAGGCATTGTCGAAACTTCACTGGAGATGGGGAAGACGGAGGGTGAACGAGGTGAACAGCAGTCGAAACAAGAGTTTAATGAGGGGCAAAGAGAGTAGAAGGGAAGAGGAGGTGAGGAAACCTAATTTTAATGGTCGAAAGGGGCAAAGGGGCACTAGCTGTGATTGGTCGGTGCCGTGGAAGAGAACTTCTCCATTGTGGAAGACGGCAGCAAGGAAAGGGGGAGGCAACCCTTGCTGTGGCTGGCGAGGTATAGAAGACGATGAGGAAAAAGTTGGATGGGTCAATTTGGTCATTGGACATCCGTAGGATAAGGGAGAGGAAGGTTGTTAGATCTTAGGTCAGAGGAGGCCAGAGATAGGGAAAGAAGAGGGATTTTGGCTTTTTTCCTAGCCAAGGAAGAGCGGTCGTGCATGGCCTAGCTTTATAGAGCTCTAGAGCGAGCTATAGAACAAGAATGAACTCCAATTGGCTCCTTAGGATTGAAGAAGAACCCCACTGATTTCATGCATTTGCACGCACGAATCAGACATATTTAGGAGTTAAGAACAATCATAGTGGATTCATCATGGTGTGAACATCAATCCCACCAATTTTGGTGGGATTTGATGAAGATTCAAGTGGGATTTGGCTTGGTCAAAGCCTTCCTGGAGGTCGATTGATCTACAATTGCGATAGGGACCGATCTGTGAAGAATACAACAAACCTAGGGGACCATTTGCATGGATTTCAAAAGCTAGGACCATGTGTGAGAGAGAAAGAGTCTGAATGGACTAAAAGGCAAACTTAGTCAAGATGATCTCTGATTGGGCCAAATTTTGGTACAAACCTAATTTAAGCCAAAGAAACTAATGGTGAAGTTGGATTTCAATTTTGACCGAGTATGATTGGGTAATTTGCATAGAAACCCAAATTAGGGCAAAATTGTGTCTAAGACTCCATTTAAGGTCGAAATAGGTTTAGATGGTTAAATCAAGGGTACCAAATCTTATGGAATATTTTCTATGAATTTAGAAGGTTTATAGGGATTTTATCCTAACCAGATCCTCTTTTATTTAAGCGAGTCTGAAATTAGGGTTTTAGGTTATGAATCAATTCTCGAAGTGCTTGAAAACTTGTTTCTATTTATGTGGACCCTTCTGCTAGACTTTAAAGAATACTAGATCTACAGTTAAGCCTTACAAAATCCTGTTATTATTCTTCATTCATAATATGCTGTTAAAACTGTAGAATTAACCCTGATTTAATGTACCTTTCTCAGAAAGGATATTCAGTGAATTACAACTCTTTGGCGATTATGTTGGATCATTTGTCAATTAATCCAGACTAATTAAAGCTAGTTATGGCTCATGATGATGTTATCATCAAACCCCCATGCCTATCTTTTGCTAGTCCCTTAGCAAAATCTTAAGGAGGAACTAGAGTTCTAGACCATGCATTGAAGTTCAGAATCCTAATTTATTCTACTCCTTTAGAAATTAAGTCAGAATGCCAACAATAGGCCTGGAGGTACTCAAGCATCAATCAAGGTCCAAACTTGACCAGCTTTATTCTGAGTCTACCGCGATGGTTTCTAAGGCCCGCAAAAATTGCCCAAAGGTTCGTTGACCCCAGTGGTTAAAGCACTTGTGCATAGACGTAACATGTCCAGGTTCAATTTGCCAGTACATTTTTATAAGAGAGTGATAGAAGGATTTTCATTTGGAGAATTTTCTCTCCTTTCCTTTTACTTTTTCCTAGATCTAGCCTCGAATTAGCCCTAAACACAGTCTATATCGGATTCCTTGTCCCCACCATCAATCTTCAAAGGGTTCCTAGCTTTCGATGCTTTAGGATAGCACCACCCATGGCAACCCCCAGAACTCCTAGCTTTCAATAACTTGAGATAGTGCCGCCCATAGTGTTCTGTAGCTAAATTCAAGCCCTGGAAATCGACATTTTGGGATAATCCCACCCATGGCACCTGAACCAATACAAGGTGTTTACATGCCCCCAGTAAGTTATTTAGATATCCTAGGAGACAAGCATCGAGGAGACAATATGTTATTTTGCATCTTCGAGGGGAATTTCCCAACTCTCCGCATCGAGAACTCGTCCTACCAACTTGTGTTGTCGAGCCACTCCTAAGCTAGATCTTTGAGGTGACTTTTCATAACAGAACACTTTTAGCAGATTTTTCATTGTTAAGCTCGCTGAACCAAACTAAGTGTGTGATTTTGGGTGCTTAGGTTACTAAGTCCCACAAACAAAAGGATAGGCAATGGGGTCGAATACTCCCTAAGCCTTAGACTTAATACATTAGCTTCGTACTTTCCTCAACCTCTTGAGGACTAATCAGATCTTAACAGATATGTGAATGTTTAAGCCCTAAAATGAGCCTAACAGGCCTAAGATCAGCACTCATTGAAGTGACTTTTCATAACAGAACACTTTTAATAGATTTTTCATTGTTAAGCGCACTGAACCAAACTAAGTGTCTGATTTTTGGTGCTTAGGTTACCAAGTCCCGCAAACAAAAGGTTAGGCAATGTGGTCGAATACTCCCAAAGCCTTAGACCTAATACATCAGCTTCATACTTTCCTCAACATCTTGAGGACTAATCTGGATCTTAATGGATACGTAAATGTTTAAGCCCTAAAATGAGCCGAAGAGGCCTAAGATCAGCACTCATCCTAATCTCCTTACCTCTTTGTTGTCTCAAGACTTGATTTTTTTTTCTTTTTCTTTTTGATTAGGTATAACACTTAAGTACATCCCATAATCAATTACTAGTGACTATCAATTTTGTTCTTGAATTTTTCTCCTTTTTGACATTTCTCCTCTTTTCCTCCTCAAGAAAGATTTTCAATTTAGTTCACAAAATTCCCTCCCTTTTCTCCAATTCTTGTTTCTTTTTCAATTTTTTATTTTTTTATCATTTTTTTGAATATGTATTTTTTTCTGAAAACCCTTCAGAGAATTGAATTTCTATATGTTTGCACTTTAACACCCACTATGGCTAAGTTTTGCAATGTTCTCATTATAAATCAGGAGGGTATCAAATCAATTTGGTTCAAGGATTAAAATAGAATCAAGGGTCGGTGAACGGGTCGGGATGACTATTGTGAATGATTTCAAGCTTTGATACAAGCACCAAAGGTGGAGTCGGCTATTCTAAAGTTGAACTCAAAAGTGCAGTAGGAGTGTAGCTCAAAAGGATATCAGAAGGGTCTCGGGCTTTTGGAATGATGGGTTGCCTCCCATTAAGTGCAAAATTCAATGCCTTCAGCAGAGCAAAAAGTGGTCAAGGAGAAGGGGTGGTCAAATCAGATGAGTTTTGTAGAATATGCACCTTGATCAATAGCCTCGTTTGTCCAACCAGGTGCATGTTCAGATCGAGAGGCTAATGATGCATCCCAAACCCAATCAATCTGGTCGGTTGATGGATGTGAATCAAAAGATATAGAGCCCACCAGATACTTTGAGGCTTAAAGAGATGTGGAAATGAAAATCTAGGGTTTGGATGAGTCGGTTCAGCTTGGACAGAGTAGGGATCCTGAAAAGAAAATGGATCTATAGATGATGTAGGAACCCTACTAGTGAGATCAGAGAAGGATAAGAAGTGATTATCAGTCTAATCAATGTTCAAAACTTGATCAAAATAAGGAGGAGAATCATATGCAACTGGATCAGAGAGAGGTGAATCAGAGTAGAAGTTGATTTCAGTGGTGGGTCGAGGATAGGAGTGGGTTTTGGAAGGCTTTGTATGTGGATCAAAAGGTGTGGATTCTTTGAGGTCCAAATCATTGGCCTTAACATTAGAATCAAAGAATGGATCATGGATGCTGAGGTCAAAAACTGGTTCGTAATCATAAGGAAACAATGGGTCTCCGAAATTAGAGTCTAATTTGAAATCACCAAAGAATTTTTGAAGATTAGTTTCTGAACCTAATTCCAGATTAGGATTTCCACCATAGAATGAATCAAGATGTGTTGAATCAATAACCTGACTTGGATCTATATTAATTTCAACTTCTGAGCTCAAACAGGTGTGCTTATTAGGCATAGGGTTAGGTTCTTGGCTCCTACAATAGACCCAATCGAATCCCAACACTTCCAACTCCTCAGTTTCTATATCATAGATCGAATTGACTTCTGAGAAATCAATTTGCATATCAGAGGAGGTTGGAGAGGTGTAACCATTAAACATAGGCCCATAATCATAGTCTAGATAAAAAATCTGATTCTCTTCAACTTGGGCCTCGTAATCATCCCAAGTAGGTTCTAATCTAGATTTTAGGTCAAAGGTAGGAATTTGGTTACTAGAATCTGGGCTAGGCTCAATTGAGATGTCAAAGTCCTTCTCGAGAATTACCTTAACAGGATAAGGTTTCGGAATTACATTCTCGAGAAGTTCTGATTCAGGTTTATCATTACAGGTGTCTTGGTAATATAAGCTTGATGGACAAGTGTCAAGGTTTTCTAAGGCTGGTTCAGAATCAGGAACACCTGCAATTGGATCCTCCCAACCCTCATTAAGATCAGGCATATGAATCGTTATAAAGTTTGAATCTGATTCCCTTTGGGTTGGGGGTCCACATCAACCTCTATTCTCAAACCTGGATTTTGGGAGATTATTTGATCTTCAATGTTGTTCCAAGGTGTCTCATCAATCTCTGAATGTTGATGCGGGTAATTTTGATCAATGGCTTGGTGTAACATATTTAGCATACACCCACGTTTCTCCATGAGACCCTAGTGTTTCTCCCAAAGTTGTGGATTTGACAAACATTGTATGTATCCAATATTGTGCAGTCTCCACAATACATTGTAATTTGATAAAAGCTCATTCCAAGTTGATCCATGTATCATTTGTTCAAATATCATTCTAACATTGTTGATAATGAGGGTTGTTATTTCTGTCACATTATTTTGAATGTGCCTAGATGGATCAGAGATTTTGTAATATTCATCATGATGTTTAAGAGCAGCCTCGATCATCTTTTCTTTCATGCTCATTTGGAATTCAGGTTTCATACAAATTCCTCCTAAATTGTTAGGTTGCATTTTCAAATCAGGTGGTGGATCATGATGTAGAATAGAACAAATTCAGGTTCAGATTTGAAGTGATCAGATCAAATCAGAAATCCCCAAAAGGATCAATTCTAATGAGGGCCTCTAGGTATAAAAAACCTAGGGACCTTTCCTATGTTCTTTAAAGAACAGATGAGGGACTGGACGTGAATTGCACACAATCAAGGCACCCAAAGATTTTTGGATGACTAAGGCATGTTTCGAGGCGGATGATACTCCTGAATCAAAAATTCACACACCAGAGAAGTACCTAGGCAGCCAGGAAGGGAAAGCCCCGCAAAGACCCCTACACGATAGAGCATCCTCACAGGTTACAGGGTTTCCCCCACCCGACCTTTCTTGTTACTACTATTCTAAGTAGACCAGAATGTACGAATTGAGACCTTAAGTCTACTAGTTTTAGCCATGTTTGTGCCTTGGATTTCACTTTATTAGAAGTTAATTCAATTTTTGACCTAATTTTGAGGTTGGTTGGACCATAAAGTAGACCAACTTCACTTGACCTGCCTTAAAAGATGAAGAATGAAATTTGGGTTAAGACCCAAAGATCACCTTGAATTGACTCTCAGGTTATTAGGTCCAATGTTTTAGGGTTCAAGAGAATTTAGAGCCTGATTTTAGGGCTCTTCTAATTAGATCTTTTCAAGCAAGGGTTTGGGTAGCACACAAATGCGAGAGGGTTAATTTCCTTTAATTTAGGAAAGTGTGAAACTAACTCTTCAAAACCCTAGAGTAGAAACCCTAGTTGACTCTATTTCAAGTCTATTTGAATCTCAAAATGTACACCTTGGACTTAAACAAGAAGTGCATAGTCCAAGATGACCAGAACTTAGGCATAAATCCCTAGTAGGTAGAGGCAATTTGGGTAGGGATCTCTAAATAGAATCATTTTAACTCCAATATGATATTGAATTGAAATCGAAAATCAGGAAACTTGCCTTTCAAGTGATGGTTACTAAGAAAATAAAGCAGATGAATCCTAATTGTTTGTTTCCTTTTCTCTCTTCCAAAGATTAGAAGGATTACTATGGAAGAAGAGAGAGTTCACCTGCCCCAAGAGTGGTTGATTTGTGTGGAAGATCTCTTCGTGATATACATCACAAAATCATAGACAAAGCAAACAGGGCTAGTTAGTGCTGAGCTAAACAATCAAGAAAGATAAGACTAATGTGTGAATTACGCGTTGCTCCATGGCAGCGGTGCCAAAATGTTTAAGTGAATTCGTCGTTGTTTAAGAAATGCATCGTAGTATACGACAAAATCACTCAAATCATTTAAATTTATAACTCATATTCTAAAGAAGAGTTCAAGGTTTAACACAGGGAGCAAATAATAGCAATTTAATCTCACAAATCACACGAAATATAAGCAATTATAATCAAAACTTTATTTAGAACTCAAAATGATATATAGAGGAAATCAAATATCTCAGTGCAAAATGAATGAGTTAAAATGATGATTTAAATTACCAATTAACCCTTTTGAAGTTAAGCTCAAATATATGGACAGTAAATGTCAACCACTCTCTCAACATTATTCAGAATTAAGAATCAGACATCTTAAGTTGCTTTAAGGCTTAGCTCAGCTTCAACAGAACAGAGGCAAAGGCCTCTTCTCTTCATCCTTCTTCCTTCATGCCTTGAGGGGAGAGGCAACCTCAGCACCATAGCACAGAGGAAAGGCCTCCACAAATCGCTAAGTGTAGAGAGAGCAGAGTAGAGGGCAGAAACCTCTCCTCTGTCTCTCTTTTTCCACTTCTTTCTCTCAGAAAATCGAGTTTAGCTGGGAATTTAGGCAAGTAACCAGGTGTGAACAGGACCAGACCCATGTTGGTCGGGCCCGGATAGGTGTGTTAATATGGTGATTTTATCGTTGAAGTGTGTATAGTGGTTAACCTAAATCGAGCCTAACCATCTCTTTATGAAATTTTTTTTACCTGGCCTACTTGATTTTATCTTGGTCACTTTTAGGCCCAGGGTCGAACTCAGGGAAGTGGGGTTACAAGTCAAGTTTCTATGTCCTTCCTACAACGAATCTCTTCCGTTCGTTTATTGTGTTTTTGGTGTTTTTTCTATTTAGATTTTTTTTCTGATAATTCTTGTCCTTGAGGCACACCCTCAAAATTAGGTTCTTGTGTTTGAGCCAAAACAGGATTCCAAAACAGGTCTTGCTATTCACAAGATGGAGTACCTGCAAGTCAAAGATTATCTCCTCTTTTATATATATTTTTTTATCTTTTTACTAACAGGAAAGCGAAACAGAAATAAAGTAAATATAGTATATATATAGGTATATATTATATATGTATAAAGGGGTGAGGGTGGAGGCGAAGATGGAGTGTAGCATGGTGTCAAGTCAGTCGTCGTCTAGAAAGACGCAACCAACAGGACGAGGTGCCGCTTGGAGTGTAAGATGGATGGTGGAAGACGAGTGAGAACATGCTTTCTATACGCGTGTATCGGGGAATATCAACAACTGGTGCAGATATTCCCGCGATACAACGTATGGTAAGTAATGTGAAAATACTTATATATATATGTATATATGTAAATATATCTATATGTATATATGGTTATAAATAAATAGGTACATACGTAGTTTTATGTATATATATATATGTATATGTATATATATGTATATGTATATATATATATGTATGTATATAGACTAATACATATTTATATAAATACTAATATATGTATAGATATATGTATATATATATACATATATATATATGTATATATGTATAATAATACTTAGTTATATAGGTACTACTATATATAGATATAAATATATATATAAAGATATATATATATATATATGTATATAAATATATATAGATATAAATATATATTTGCATATATATATAAGTATATAATAGTGTATAGGTTTGTGTGTGTGTGTATGAAAGTATGAGTGTAAGTGTGTAAGTGTCGGTAAAGAGAGTGAGAGAGTGCTGAGAGAGAGAGAGAGAGAGCGAGAGAGAGGCTGTTGGAGGGTTAAGGCATCTGAAGCTTCCAAGCGCCGTCTGGAGGCTCCATGCGCATGCGCAGGCACGTACGTGCGCAGAGAGGCATGCGCACATAGGGGAGTAGGCGCGGAGGAAGGAATGTAATGCACCGCGCTGCGTGAAGGGTTGGAGCGAGCACTGGCAGGCGCACGCGACTGAAGACGTAGGCGGGAGTGGGCGCTGGCAGAGGACCGCGCGCAGACGCGTGGGCGGGCACTGGAGCGGGACACGGGGTGAGACGCGTACGCGGGCGAAGGTTGGTTGCGGTGCACCGAGTGACCGGATAAGTGAGAAGCTTACCGGTCACCGCACTATAGCCACAGTGTTCCGCTGACTGGCATGAACAGTGGCTACAATGTATGGCCGAGCTGTGCGACCACTTACTGCAGGTGCTGTGAGTGCAGGCAGCTTGCGGCTGGCACGCGCGTGGAAGAGGAATGCGTCGGTTGGTTGCGAGTGGAAGAGAGAGCGCGATAGGGCACGAGGAGAGGGAGGCAAGGGCACCTGCAGCAGCGCGCGGTGGCCTACGTGCGCTGCTGCTGTGGAGCTCGACCAGCTGCTACAGGGGCATGCGGTGGCCGGTTGAGCTTCAAAGCTGAAGCTTTGCGGTAATGGCTGAATGTGCTTCAAACGGTGAAACAAGGAAAGAGCCACCATGCCCACCAGCTCTTTGATGAGCTGGGTGGTGGTGGAGTCACGGTGGTGGTTGTGCACCATCATGAGGTGCTCCTGTCCGCAGGGTGTCTCCTTAGAGGAGGAGGGCCTGCGTATGGAGGGAGAGGGGTGGGGACGGTGGCCTGGATGGAGAAGAAGCTGCTGTGTGTTGGGTTTTTGGCGTGGAGGACCAGCTCTTTGCAAAGGAAGAAGTCGCCCTCTTTTTATAGGAGAAAGCATGCACAGCCATGCCCTGGCTGTGCATGGCTTGCATGGCCGGTAGGGAGATCATGAGCATGTGGCTGCAGGACTGGTAGGGAGTGGTTGAGCAGGACATGGCGTGAAGAAGAAGTGGTTGCCATGCATTGCAGCCACGGGAAGAAAGTCAAAAATCGAAAAGAAATAAAAAATGAAGATGGAAATTTTACGAGGCGGCACATGAGGAAAACGTGAGTTGCGAGGCCGATTTATTCACTCTCCTCCCCTCTCAATTAAATGCATGCATGCATGTATTTTCAGAAATGCGATTATGAAAACCTAATATGCATTGGTAATGCTAGGAAATAGCACAAGACGGCACAATTGCAGGTGTATTTTTGTGATGCAATCATACCCCCATGCCTATCTTTTGCTAGTCCCTAGCAAAACATTTTTGTAATGTATTTAGAAATGATCTTTAAACTGAAGATTTTCTTCTGAGGTGACATAGGTGTGCTTATTGTTGGATATTGTGAGAACCATTTGTAGAGAAGACTACCAGTACTTTAAGTCTCACATGACATAGATCATCTCTCGACTAACCAAGACTCTTGATATTTGAACATTAAGTACGATTTCTAGGACCCAGGAGGTTTTTGCCATACTTGAGAGCTCAAGAGGTTATGGCTTGTGCATAGTGAAGGATCAAGACTGACCAGATGAACATTAAGACTCAAGCCCAGGGTTTCACAAATTTTTAAGTGCAGGTTGGTCCCAGTTTCAGCTCATGTCTTCAGATTGACCCTAAAAAAGATGATGGACACTCAACTCCCATTTTCTGACATTTATGGCTTAAAGAGAACGGGGTATTTGCCCTGAAGAACTTTTTTAGGGTGGGGACTTTTACAGACATTTGTGAGCTATACTGACTTATTTGCATCCTTCTCTCTCTCTCTCTATTTTTTTTTTTTGGAAACACGTGTCAGTATATCTCTTTCAACATTATTTGGAGGAGCACACTTTTTTTCTTTTTGGTGGGAGAGTTCCTTTTTGGTGGAAAGAGTCTCTCCTAAACACAAGTCTAAAGCCTAGGATAAAAAGTCTACCTGCACACATAGGTAAGGACTCCACATTCCCAAATGAACACTAGGGTTGGATCTTATGTTCACCTGGTCTTTCTTGATATGTGTAGTGCGAACCAAGATTACTTAGGCTCTCGAGTAGAAGCAAACCAACGGATCTTGTACTGGTGTCTCAGGTACAAAAATACGTCCTTAGTTAGGAGAGATTCCGATCTATCTTGTCAATTATCAAGTGAATTAAGCCAAGCCTGAGCAAATCGAGCTTCTGTGGCCTGGAAAGTCTTCAAAACAGCTGTTGAATATCCATAAACACTTATTGTATTTTTGTTTCAGCTTTTAGATCATTACTAAACACCATTTTCATTTTTCATCATTTTTTTTTCTTTTTTTCTTTTTTGTTTTTTTTGCTTTTATAAATAGGTGGAAACTGCATGATACCATAAAATACCCAGATCCTATGGATGCCTATCCACCCCCCAATGCCAAACGATGCTATGTCCTCATATGCATGCAGGGAAGGGTAGAGAAAAGACGAAAGATCGGGTAATGAGAGCTGAAGTGCACGGTATATAGTAGGGTGGTAGGGTGGGTGGCGAAGTGAAAAGTGATGGTGAGCGTGACAGTGAAGTGAAAAGTGATGGTGGATAGTGAGCGTTGTTGGGGTGCCTCCCAATGAGCACTGAATTTAACGTCCCTAGCTGGACTCAAAATGAGGCAAAAGATTAGTTACCCTCCAATAGGGCAATGGTTTCTCCCACGGGGGCAGGTTCATGAGTCAGATAGGGTTTCAAACGCTGCCAGTTGACCGTAAATTTATGCCCAAACTTGGCATCTTCGATCTCAATGGCCCCGTTGGGAAATGGTGTCGAGACCAGGAAAGGACCAGTCCATTTGGACTTCAGTTTCCTAGGAAAGAATTTAAGTCGGGCATTATAGAGCCAAACTTGCTGAGATGGCTCAAATTCTTTCCGCCGAATACGGCTATCGTGAAAAGCCTTAGTGCATTGTTTGAAGGTTAAAGCAGAATCAGAGGCTTCACGATGGAGCTCTTCCAGCTCCTAGAGTTGAAGTTTCCTTTCTCGACCACACAGGTCTGGGTCGAGGTTACATTGGCGAACCGCCCAATAAGCGTGGTGCTCCAACTCCACGGGCAAATGACAAGGCTTCTCGTAAGTGATTCTATACGGAGACATACCAAGGGGAACCTTGAAGGCGGTCCGATACGCCCAAAGTGTGTCAATCAGCTTGTCGGACCAATCCTTACGGTCAGGCCAAACCCTTTTCTGGAGAATTTGCTTGATTTTCCTGTTCGACACCTTTGCCTGGTCGTTCGTCTGAGGATGATACGGGGATGCGATACGATGGTGGACTCTGTATTTCCTCAGAAGTGCCGGAAAAGAAGCATGGGTAAAGTGCCTTCCTCCATCTGAGATGAGATAATGGCTTGAGGGATCCCAAAGCGCGCAAAGATGTGGTCTTTGACAAATTGGGTGGATATAACACGTCAGCATGGTGCATGGGAATAGCCTCGATCCATTTCGAAACATAGTCAATGGCTACGAGGATGAATTCGAAGCCTTTGGAAGGTGGAAAGGGACCCATGAAATCAATTCCCCAAATGTCGAAGATTTCTGCAACTAGGATGGGTTGCAAGGGCATCATGTCACGACGTGACATTGACCCTAACAACTAGCACTAGTGTAATGCTTGGCATAATTGTGTGCATCCTGGTGAAGGGAGGGCCAAAAGAAACCGCACTGCAACACCTTGGCTATAGTTTTCCTCCTAGAGAAATGGCCTCCGCAGGCTTGATTGTGGCAGAAGGATAGCACACTCGGGAACTCGCTGTCAGGAATACAGCGACGGATGATTTGATCAGCACCTATCCGACAAAGAAGTGGATTATCCCAGAAATAATACTTTGCTTCTGCCATGAGATTCTCCCGCTGGTTTTTAGGCCAGCCACGTGGAAGGGATCTAGAAGCAAGGTAATTAGCAATGTCGGCATACCACGGTCCACTTGCCACATTAATTGCCAATAGGTGCTCATCAGGAAAAATTTCATTGATCGGTAGAGTAAGTCCAATATGGTCAGGGTCCAGTCTGGAAAGATGATCAGCTACAACATTCTGGGCTCCGGCCTTATCGTGGATCTCAATGTCAAATTCCTGGAGCAGAAGGATCCAACGAATCAGTCTAGGCTTGGCATCCTTCTTGTGCATGAGATGGCGAATGGCCGCGTGATCAGTGAAAACAATAACATGTGAGCCCAGAAGGTAAGAGCGGAATTTCTCCATCCCAAAGATGACCTCCAGTAGTTCTTTTTCAGTGGTAGTATAATTACGATGGGCCTCGTCCAACGTATTACTGGCGTAGTACACCACGAAGGGGTGTCTATCGCGTCTTTGTCCCAGGATGGCTCCAACTGCAAGGTCGGAAGCGTCACACATGAGTTCAAAGTCGAGGGACCAATCAAGTGGTTGGAGAACAGGGGCCTTAGTGACAGCATTACGCAGCTACGTGAATGCTCGTAGGCAGTCAGGGCCCATATCGAAGGGTACGTCGGTTGATAGGAGATGAGTTAAGGGTCGAGAAATTTTGGAGAAGTCTTTGATGAATCTCCTATAGAAACCGACGTGTCCCAGGAAGGAGCGGATTTGTTTGACAGAACCAGGCACAGGTAAATCAGCAATTACGTCAAGCTTAGCTCTGTCAACCGCGATACCCCTATCGGAGATGATATGTCTGAGAACAATTCCCTCGTTTACCATAAAATGACTCTTTTCCCAGGAAAGCACGAGGTTTACATCAATACATCTCCTAAGGATACGAGTCAGGTTGGCAAGACAGTCATTGAAAGATGGTCCAAAGACCGAGAAGTCATCCATGAAGACATCGAGAAAGTCACCCACCATGTCATGGAATATCGCCAGCATGCATCTCTAGAAAGTTGCTGGTGCGTTGCAAAGTCCGAATGGCATCCTTCTAAATGCAAAGGTGCTGAAGGGGTAGGTAAAAGTGGTTTTCTCTTGGTCTCGGGGGTTAATTGCCACCTGGTTATATCCTGAGAATCCATCCAGGAAACAGAAAAATTTATTTCCCGCTAACCGCTCCAGGATTTGGTCAATGAAAGGTAGCAGAAAGTGATCTTTCTTAGTTGCAACATTGAGTTTCCTATAATCTACACACACTCTCCAAGATGTAGGAGTGAGTGTAGGGATGGATTCGCCCCTATCATTCACACGGATGGTGAGTCCTGCCTTCTTGGGCACAACGTGAATCAGACTCACCTAGGGGCTATTGCTAATAGGGTAGATTATACTTGCATCCAGCCACTTAATGATTTCCCTTTTAATGACCTCCCGCATGTTAGGGTTGAGACGTCGCTGCATCTTGCAGGAAGGTCGAGCCTCCTCGTCTGTATATATACGGTGAGTGCAGTAGGAGGGGCTAATGCCGGATAAGTCTGATAAAGACCATCTAATGGCTGCCTTGTGTTCTATGAGGACCTCAGTTAGTTTACACTCTTGCTCCCTGGTCAATTTTGAACTGATGATTACGGGGGGCATTTCATTTGGTCCTAAGAAAACATATTTAAGTGTACTAGGTAGCTCTTTCAGCTCAGGAGTGGATGGTGAAAGGTCTGGCATTTCTTGGGATGAGAGTGTCCCAGGCGGGTTGGAGAACAGGTCAGGAGGAAGAAATTGGCCCTCAGATTGGCTAAGAAGAGGGGCTTCTTGGATAGATGGATACAAAAAGGAATAGCCCCAGTGAGAAGTATATGGGCTCAAGGTCCCAGTGTGGATTTTCAAATTCGCCTGATTTGGCAAGGAAGAAAGGGCAATCCGATCTTCAAGAGTGTGGACCGGTGGTGAGTAGCCTGGATATGACTCAGACCACGAGGTATGGGAAGCAGAGAAAACCTCGTCAGAAGTCTGGCCAGGAGAAGGTACAGGATAAGGGAGGGATCGAGGAACATCACAATATGTTTTGGTCAGGCAGTCATCAGTGTTTACAGGTAATCCGCAGTAGTCAGAATAGGTCCCAATTAGTCTGATACATGCATTGGCGGCCATGTCCTCATCAGATGTGTCATCCTCGATGCAATCCCAATCAAAGTTCTTGGCTACCTTAAAGATGTTAAGCTTAAGCTTTTCAGATCCAACGGCAATCTCAATACAGCCCGACTAGCAGTCGATAAGGGCACAGGCTGTGGCCAAGAAAGGTCGACCAAGGATGATCGGACAATCAGAAAGTGAGCTAGGAACTTCCATATCTAAAATAAGAAAGTCAACAGGAAAACAAGAGTGTTGACCCTAACCACCACGTATTCCACCACACCCTTTGGGATTTTGATAGAACGATCTGCCAACTGTAACGTGATAGGGGTGGGTTTTAGATTTCCCAAAGAAAATTTTTTGAGCATGATGGTTAGTATAATATTTATGGAAGATCCTAGATCAAGCAGGGCACAGTTAAAATTGCAGCCTTGGATGCTGCAAGAAATAAGTGGTGTGCCCGAGTCTTTCTACTTCGGTGGTAGGTTTGACAGTATAGCACAACTCGCATGAGGTGAGAGAACCACCGGATTTTTAGTTTTCTTTGGCTGTCGCCTGGGTGTTGTGTAGTCTTTGAAAAATCGGGCGACAGTAGGTATGTGGTCGATAGCCTCGAGCAATGGTACCTTGATTTCTACATCACTAAACAAATTACGAAGGTTATAAAAGGCCTGCATATCTTTATTTTTGCCTTTTGGCTCCCTCAGTAGAGCATCAGGGAATGGAACTGATTCTAGCACCAATTTAGGTGTATCGTCCTCTCACGAATGTGGTGCACATCCCAAATGAGAGGGCAATGAAGAAGATGGGCCAAGATCAGGTTGAGGCAGATCGATGGTTTGCTTACCGCTCCTCGTAGTGATAGCATTAGACGATGCGGGTCCAATGGGATCATACGGTGGAGGAGGGTTCGCAATAGGGACATAAGAGTGCGGTGCTGCTGAGGGATTAGCCTGAAATCCCGGTGGAATGCTCGGAGCTTGTAGAATCTGATTAACCTGCCCCTGAGAAGGTCGTACCTGTGGTTGAGAACCACGAGGTACGAAATTGGAACAGGTTGGGTGGGAAGAGTGCCCTGAGATTGAGTCAACATGCGTAGTTGACTGATCTCAGCATTCTGCTGCACTAATTGGTGCTGAAGAGAGGTCATGTTCTCTTCATGGCGCTTTGACATTTCCGCCATCATTCGCATTAATTTGTCAAGAGGACTTGATGCATGTTCGATTTGCGGTATGCAAGGGCCTGATGGTGGATTTGCCATAGGATTAGACTGGGCCCTTGGGATGACGGGTGCAGACGTCGCATTGGTCCACCCGCGGGGTTTTGGTGCTGCAGGTTGTTGGACCATGCGAAGTTCGGATGATTTTGCCACCCTAGGTTATAAGTGGCAGAGAACGGGTTGTTCCCCAAGGCACAAGGTCTTCTATGCCAGAAGACACGTCCACATGTAAATATATGTCCGAGCACATGGAGGCTTGGTCCTCTGTGTCGAAATATTGGCTCGTAGAAGCCAGTTCCACATGACTTACCGAGTCACTCGGCGCGACACTTGGTAAGGTAGGTCTTACAGGGTTTCTTGGGATAAGCCTGGTGTTGGAAGAATTTGGATTGTGATGAAGTGGTGAAGTGGGGGTGTTTCCCTTAGAATAGGCGGGGTTGGCCAGAAGCTCGTCCAGCTTCTTGTGCACGACGGAGACTTCATCCAATTTTTGTGCAATAAGGCTGAGATCTGTGGATGACTGGGAGGGTCCCATGTCAACTTCATGGACATTTCAGGGCAGGCTGGAACGATTAAAGGCGACAATGAAGGCATTGTTCATTTAGTTTTCACTCATATTTTCAAATAATTTGAATGCTCCATTCTCATCTTTATTGATAAAATTCCCTCCGCAGGAAGCGTTTGCAATCTGCTTCAAAGTCTCATTTAGCCCGTAGTAGAAAATCTGGGCTATATGCCACTTAGGCAGACCGTGGTGCGGACACTTCCTGAGGAGGTCATTATACCTCTCCCATGCCTCATGAAATTATTCGCCGTTTTGTTGCGTAAATGAAGTGATAGCACGGCGAAGCACATTGGTTCGCTTGATTGGGAAGAACTTCTTGAGAAATGCTGTTCGCATCTCTTTCCAAGAGTGGATGGTTCTCCCAAGGGTGCGTAACCACTGCGATGCTTTATCCCGCAATGAAAATGGGAACATTTTCATGAGGACTATAGGTAACCCGATATTTCTTGGTTTAACGGTTTCAGCCAATTGGGTTAGGTCTTCCAAGTGGAGAAAAGGATCTTCACTTGCAAGACCATGAAAGTGAAAATTTATTAGGCCAATTATGTTTCGTTTCAGTTCAAAGTCGTCCCTGCACATGGGGACCCTAATTTGTCCTATGGTCTCTGTAGTAGCGGGATTCTGATAAGAGCTAAGAGACCTAGACTCCACCCGTTCAGGAGGGTTCTGCATTTCCTCCAATGTTTCCCCAATGGCTTCCATTTGCTCATTATACATTTCCATTTGGGCTTGGAGGGGGGTTATGGGATCTAAGGCTCCACCACCTGGTGGGTTTTGAGGGCAGTTTCCTCCCTCTGGATTTGGGGGTGGGCATGCAGCCATGTTTGTGGAGGAGGAGGATGATTCGGCTTCTTTTCTAAATTTATCAGCCAATTCACATAGTTCAGGGTTTTGTGACCTCCTCCCAAACATGCACTACCGCAGGAAGAATTGAGGAGATAAGAAGGGAAAAGAGATGAGAGAAATGACGCCACAAAGGTACACTTGATGGCAAATCATTACAATCAAATTCCTAACCTGTACGGTGTGCCCTTAGACCTAAAGATCTAAGTTACCTACTATCACGAACTACAGAACTGAATGCGAGCACTGCGGAACCACCGGGACAGATTGAAAGGCCGTTTTTCCTAGTCTTAGACACCTGATAGCATGCGGGAACCCTCACCAGCACGTAGTCGCTACACGTAGGTAGTTAGACCTCCAATCCTTAATAAGGGTCAAGTTACTTCCAATTTTAGTTAGAGGCTTAGGATCAAGTGCTTTTGGAATGTGAAGGGCATTGTTTATGGGTAATGCCCAAGTGATTGATTTTTCAAGTGTGTAAAACAAGCATGCAACGGGAAAATCTCCCCGAATTGAAGTTTTAATTGGTAAATGGTTTTTAGACTTCAGCCTTAAGTAGTATGGATTTTAGGATTTTGCTGAAATACCAATTCAACCAATCTCTAGGTTTTTGAGAGAATATAGGTTTTCTTCTAAGCCCATCAAACCCTTCTTCAATGTCAATTGGTTAATGCATGCTAAAATGCAATGGGCTTCCTTAAATGGAGATTTCTATGTGTGGATGCACGAATCAGTTTTAGATTAGTGTGAAAGGGAGCCAAAGCACTTCATTTCAAGTGCTCCCAATCACCAAAAAGATGTCCACACACAAGGCTCAACCAAAAGATAAAGAAAATCAATTTGTTGGGGTTGAAGTATTTAGGATCGAATCTTAGGCAAGTTGAAAAGTCATAGTGGGGTTGGAATCAACTCAATTCCAAGTCTCCCCACCAAAAGGTGATCCCGAATTGCAGGTAAATGAGGCAAAGAGGGGTGGCAATCAATCTTTTTATTTGCCCCAAAAAAATACTTCACACGACGAAAAATTCAAGAATCAAGATTCTTGGATTTTCGCTACACGAAGTTTTGCGGGAAATCTCAGGGTGGTGGGAGTAAGGGAAAACAATCAAACAAGTGAATTTTAATCCACTTGCCCCAAGAGATCCAAGAAGTTTTTCTAGTTTTTTAGTTTTTAGCTATTTTTTTTTATTAAGGTTACAAGTTAACCTAGGTTGCTAAGAAAGAAAGACTTACTTGTGCAGCAAGGTGTGTGAAGCTCCAGTGCGGTGTCGACGTCTTCACGCTCTCATTCCCACCTTGGATGTGCCCACGTTTCCGACTTCGTCTGCCTGTCTTCTCCTTGCAACAGGTTTACCTGCACACCAAAAATAGGGACACCCTTGAAGAGAAGGGTGTGAGAAGAGAAAAATTACAAGAATGGAGTTAAAACTTACTTGAAGGTGCACTTCCCCAGAAACGGCGCCAGAAAAATGTTGGTCGGGCCTGGATAGGTGTGTTAATTTGGTGATTTTATTGTTGAAGTGTGTATAGTTAATCTAAATCGAGCCTAACCATCTCTTTACAAAATTTTTTTTACCTGGCCTACTTGATTTTATCTTGGTCACTTTTAGGCCCAGGGTCGAACTCAGGGAAGTGGGGTTACAAGTCAAATTTCTACACCTTTCCTACAACGAATCTCTTCCGTTCGTTTATTGTGTTTTTGGTGTTTTTTCTATTTAGATTTTTTTTCTGATAATTCTTGTCCTTGAGGCACACCCTCAAAATTAGGTTCTTGGCTTTGAGCCAAAATAGGGTTCCAAAATGGGTCTTGCTATTCGCAAGATGGAGTACGTGCAAATCAAAGATTATCTCTTCTCTTTTATATATATATTTTTTTCTTTTTACTAACATGAAAGTGAAACAGAAATAAAGTAAATATAGTATATATATAGGTATATATTATATATGTATAAAGGGGTGAGGGTGGAGGCGAAGATGGAGTGTAGCACGGTGTCGAGTCGGTCGTCGTCTAGAAAGACGCAACAAACCAGACGAGGTGCCGTGTGGAATGTAAGATGGATGGTGGAAGACGAGTGAGAACACGCTTTCAATTTGCATGTATCAGGGCATATCAGCAACTGGTGCAGATATTCCCGCGATACAACGTATGGTAAGTAATGTGAAAATATTTCTATATATATATATGTATATATGTAAATATACCTATATGTATATATGGTTATAAATAAATAGGTATATATGTAGTTATATGTATATATATATATATGTTTATGTATATATATGTATATGTATATATATATAAGTATATGTAAAGATATATATATGTATATATATATGTATAAGTATGCATATATAACTATATAGATGTAAATATATATATATATATATATATATATATATATATATATATATATATATATATATATATATAGCAATATATGTATATAGATATATGTAGATAGATATGTATATATATATATATGTATATATAGTTATATAGATGGATATGTATATATGTATGTATATTTATATCTATATATATATATATGCATTTATAAGTATATGCATATATGTATGTATATATATATATATATGTATGTATATAGACTAATACATATTTATATAAGTACTAATATATGTATAGATATATGTATATATATATACATATATATATATGTATATAATTATATGTATATATGTAAGTATATATATATAGAAGTATATAGATATATATATATGTATATATGTATAATAATACTTAGTTATATAGGTACTACAGTATATAGATATAAGTATACAAATATAGATATATATATATATGTATATAAATATATATAGATATTAATATATATATATAAGTATATAATAGTGTATAGGTGTGTGTGTGTGTATGAAAGTGTGAGTGTAAGTGTGTAAGTGTCGGTAAAGAGAGTGAGAGTGTTGTGAGAGAGAGAGAGAGAGAGCGAGAGAGAGGCTGCTGGAGGGTTAAGGCATCTGAAAATTCCAAGCACCGTCTGGAGGCTCCACGCACACGTGTAGGCGCATATGCGTGCAGAGAGGCGCGCGCATGCAGGGGAGTGGGTGTGGAGGAAGGAACGCAGTGCACCACGCTGCGCGAAGGGCTGGAGCGAGTGCTGGTAGGCGCAAGCGGGAGAAGACATGGGTGGGAGCAGGCGCTGGTAGAGGGCCGCATGTAGACGCACGGGCAGGTGCTAGAGCAGGACGCGAGGCGAGACGTGAATGTGGGATAAGGCCGGTTGCGGTGCATCGGGTGACTGGATAAGTGAGAAGCTTACCAATCACCCCACTGTAGCCATAGTGTTCCGCAGACTGGCGTGAATAGTGGCTACAATGTATGGCTGAGCTGTGCGATCACTTGCTGCAGGTGCTGTGAGTGCGGGCGGCTTGCGGCTGGCATGCGTAGGCTGGCGCGTGCATGGAAGAAGAATGTGCCAGTTGGTTGCGAGCGGAAGAGAGAGCGCGATAGGATGCACGGAGAGGGAGGCAAGGGCATCTGCAGGAGCGCGCAATGGCCAGCGTGCGCTGCTGCTGCCTTGCTGCTGCTGCTATGGAGCTCGGCCTGCTGCTGTAGGGGCGTGCAGTGGCTGGTTGAGCTTCAAAGCTGAAGCTTTGCAGTAATGGTTGAAGGTGCTTTAAACGGCGAAAGAAGGAAAGAGCCACCACGCCCACCGACTCTTTGATGAGCTGGGCGGTGGTGGAATCACAGTGGTGGTTGTGCACCATCGTGAGGTGCTCCTGTCCGCAGGGTGTCTCCTTAGAGGAGGAGGGCCTACATATGGAGGGAGAGGGGAGGGGATGGTGGCCTGGAAGGAGAAGAAACTACTGTGTGTTGGGTTTTTGGCATGATGGACCAGCTCTTTGCAGAGGAAGAAGCCGCCCTCTTTTTATAGAAGGAGAAAGCATGCACAGCCATGCCCTGGCAGTGCATGGCTTGCATGGCCGGTAGGGAGATCATGAGCATGCGGCTGCAGGGCTGGCAGGGAGTGGCTAAGCAGGACATGGCGTGAAGAAGAAGAGGTTGCCATGCATTGCAGTTGCGGGAAGAAAGTCAAAAATCAAAAAGAAATAAAAAATCAAGATGGAAATTTTACGAGGCAGCACTTGAGGAAAACGTGAATTGTGAGGCCAATTTATTCACTCTCCTCCCCTCTCAATTAAATGCATGCATGCATGTATTTTCACAAATGCGATTATGAAAACCTAATATGTATTGGTAATCCTAGGAAATAGCACAAGACAACACAATTGCAGGTGTATTTTTGCAGTGCAATCAACCCACCGGCAAGGAGGCAGGTGAGGAGTGCACAGAAGTGAGTGAGGGACCCGACCCCTCAGTGTCTTGGGCAGTAAGCTCAATTCACAAAATCCTTATATGTGTAACAGAGGCTCCTTCCACGCTCGATGTGACACTAAGGTTTTTGACCCCTTCACGTGTCAGCTGCAGGTGGAGAGGTTGTCAATTGAAGATGAAATCATAGGCGAGATCTCCAATTGAGGGCTCGAAAAAGGCCCTGGGAGAGTTTTGCACAGCCTGGGAGTGGTCTTGAGGGCAAATGTGGCTGGAGGACAGCGAACGTCGTCAGAGATGACAAAGGCAACGGTGGAGGTTGGCGATGACCTGAAACAAACATACGGGCTCAAAAGCCCCAGTTAGATAGCTCACTAGTGTTGCTAGAGTATGTGGAGTCCAGTGGTGGTGTTTGTTTGGCGAATTAGGGCGTGTGGTGACCAGATGGAGGCGGAAGGGGTGAATGGAAATGGGTGTGTTTCGTGTAGCATTGGAGTGGGTTTTTGGTGGAGTTAAATGAGGGGTTTGGATGGGTGAGGTGTGGCGAAGGTTCTGAAGGTGGAATGGGTATGTTTGGTGGCATGTAATGATGGGAACACCATCTTGAGCTATAACTAGCTCAATTTTGTCTAAAAAGGTTGATAAATGCTCATACATATCCATCAAAAGGTCCTAAGGGCACAATATCCTATTTTGAAAAGAGAAGAATACAAGATTATTTCTGCAAAATTAACAGCAGTCCACAAACACAGAATAACCATAGGGTATTTTAGGGGTTTATTAAAGGTCATATGGTCGTTAATGTTTAATAAGTAGGTCCATATAGAGAAAATGGGTTTTCACGCATTTCAAGAATTAATGGACATCTAAAACCCTAAAAATAGACCCACATAAATAACTGAGGTTCTGGTCAAGGTAAAATTCATCTAAACCTTCTATAAATCATATAAAAATATTCTTCAAGGTTTGGTACCCTTGATTTGATCATCTGAACCCAATTTGACCTAAAATACAGCCTTAGACAGATAATTGCCTTATTTGATTTTTTATGTAAATTACCCAATCAAACTTGGCCAAACTAAAATCTAACTTCACCATCAGATTATTTGGATCCAAATTAGGTTTGTACCAAAATTTAAGACCAATCTGAGATCATTTTGACCTAGTTTGCATTTTTCTTCAAGTTTTACTCTTGTTCTTTCAAATAAACGCTCAGCTTTTGAAATCTTTGCAAAAAGCCCCCCAACTTTTTCATCTTCTTCGCAAATCAAACCCTACCACAAATGGAGGTCAACCAACCTCTAGGAAAGCTTTGACTGATCGAAATCCTACTCAAACCTCAATCAAATCGCACCAAATTTAGTAGGATTGATGTTCACACATAGGGAAACCTGGTTGGATCAATTTTGACTCCTAACTCCCTCTGATTCATGTGTGCAAACCCATGAAATCAATTGGGTTCTTCTTGAATCCTAACCAAACTATGGAACATGTTTCCTATTCTCCAAGCCCTCCTAAGCCCTATAAAAGACCTCCCATGCCTGCCTTACCTCCTTAGCGAGAAATAAAGCCAAAAAACACCTCTTCTTCCTCAACCTCCGGCTCGCTCCACCTCGCTCCAGTGACTGTCCACCTCCGACCTCTTCGCTGGCCGCCACGTACGATAGGCAGTCGGTTCTTCTTCCCCACGCCTTTCCGCACCTCACAATACCGACGAGGTTCCCTCTAACCCTCCGTCGTTGCCGTTCTTCACCTCTGGAGCATCCTTCGTCTCCGGCGCCGGCCATACTAGACCCGACGCCTCCTCTGTGCCCCTTCATCTGCTACTTAGTCTCCTCAAAACCTTATCCTTAGCTTACCATGATCGTGCTACTACTTCACTATTTCAACCACTCCTACGCCATCCACGCATCTGTCTTCCACCTCACCGGCGTACCTCCGACGAGCCCTAGCGGCCACCACAGTCCCCCAAACCAGCTGCTCTCAAGATCCACACCTTCGTTGTTCGCCGTAGACTAAAAGCCCTAACTTAGTTTAGGCTATTGGTCCTACATACCTTCCACCGAACACAACCACATCCACCTTCGTTTTTCTCGTCTACCAGCCATCTTCGACTACTTCCGCAGCACACCACCGCCACGGTCGCTTTCGCCGCATCATCGCACTACTATTGAGCTATTATAACGAGGCCACAAGGCCGTGCTCTTCATTTCAGGTTCACAGGACATGCTGCCATTGACGAAGCTTCCTCGAAGAACTTAAAGTGTGTTCTTGCGACCTTGCTACCAGGACCTCTCTCAAGGCAATGCGGAACACTTCCAAGCACTTGTCCAAGTCTTCAATTCTGAGCGTTGACTGCTCCCTCACCCTCAATTGGACCAGCCCTCAGTCGCGGCTTCATGCGGAGAACAGTAGCCAAGATAGACCCACATCAGGGATGTTGGCGCTCTCCACAGCGCAGAAGAGGAATTTGTGAAGAGGGCTTATCGACCAAGTCACAACGAGTCTGGTCCCTCATGGTTAGCCCATATTTGTGGACTATTTAAGTATTTAAGTGCCTAGATATTAAGTTAATTTTAACATTTAGATAGCATACATTAGGATGTAAATAAAATAATTTATATTTTTAGCTTAAGTGCATAATTCATGCATTTAGAATTAACCTTGGGTCACATACATTTAATTAGTTAATTAATTAGGTGCACTATTTTAATTAACATAGAAGTTAAGGAGTTATGTATAAATAATCCTAATTATTTTATACTTTTTTCTTCTTCCCCTTTTCAGGTAACCCCTCTGTCTCTGCCTCCTCCTCTTGTGCATCACCTTGATTCTATGGTGGATTTTGAATTTCAAATCTTTGTAGCCGTGGCTACAAAAAAGGAGGGGCTACGATTCAAAGGGAGGCCACCATCCCTTTGTTCCTAACTGTGAATAGAAAACTTTGCTTCTCATCCATTTCATACCACCGGCCTCCCAGCACGGTAGTACGACTCCATTACGGTGGGCGTGTGGGGTGACAGCCCACACTGCCAAGAGTCTCTACAACTCCTGCCTTGCACCATCAGACCTTGCCCGTACCTTCATCTCCAGTCAACCCACGCTCCAGTGCACCCTGCCAAGTGCGCCTGCCCACCACACGCACTCACCTCAGGCAAGATTCCAAGCCGACGCCTGTATGCCCGCGCCTTCATCTCCAGCACATCCACTCTACCTTGCGCCATCTACCCACCGTGCGCCATCTACCCACCACGTGCCTTCACCAGCACCTTTAGCGCCTTAGCCTAGCCACCTACCCACCGCGTGCCCTTACCCCAGCCAACACACCCACGCCTCTTCACCTTCACCACGCCCCAGCGCCTCCTTGAAGCACTTGCAGCCAGTGCCAATAGACCCCCGTGCGCGCCTGTGTGGCCTGCAGAGCACTGCCCCTCCACGCGCCCATGCCCCGCACACGCCTACAGTGCCCGCACGCTGCCCCTCCTCGCGCCTGCAGCACGCGTGGCCAGCAGCAGCAACCTCCATCGCCGCCACTTCTTTCCTCCGTCAGGCTGGCTCCGACCACCATCCATCAAGCAGCCACCACCTTCTGGTGCAGATCGGGGAGGGCTACCTCTAGTCGCCAACTCGTCGTCCATCTCTCCTTCATCCGTGCAGAAGCTCCACCTGAAGCTAATCCCCTATTTCATCCTCAATTAATAATTACATTTCATGCCATTGCCACAAAAATGAATTTTGATTTATCATTATTTTATTATGGTGAATTTATGCCTTCATGCTCATGGTTCTAGAGAATTTTTAAACCTTGTTATTCATCTCTATGTGCATTGAATTTAATTTTGAATGACATTTTCGCATGTATGTAAGTGAATAGTACATGGCATACCCTTACACATGGATAATTTTATGACATAAAAATTACACACACCCCTTGACTTGTCCATAAATTTAGGTTTACTTTCAGAGCTACACAACCATTGTTTGATCTGACGAATAGTTCAGCGAACTTGATTTCGACCTAATTGCAAGTTTAACTAAGTCATTGCCTCCTTGTGGACACGACCCACTCTCCTGTGAGTGGTTTAATTTTAATTTTAATTGTTTTGTTAAGCAATTTTCCACCACTTTGATCCTACAACGACAATTCATCTTAATACATTATTCGAAAGCGAAAATCGACTTATCACCTCACATGCACCCTCACCTGCATACCCGCCTATCCCCACTGCTCGCCTGCGATCATGCTTGTAGACCTACACCCGAATCTGGTTACTATTCTTACCCGATTACTTGTTTAACCTCAGGTCATTGAGAGAAAGAAGAGATGGAAAGAGAAAGAGGGGGTTTTGCCTCACTCTTTAACTCTCTAACACTTGAAGAGAAGAGCCCTTTGCCAATGTGCGTGACTTGAGAAAGAGAAAAGTAGAGAAGAGAAGAAGAATAACAGTGCACACCACTATAGCAGGGTGCTATTTAAGCCATCTGTCCTAAGCATCCGACATCTAATTTCCACCACTTTGTGCTTCTAAGGCTATAATGCTTACTTACATTGCATGGAATTATTTGATTGATACTGTTGTGATATTGCAATTATTGTAATTAAGGTAAATTGGTGATTCAAATCACCATTTTACCCTATTATTTTTGCACTATTGACATTTGCCTTCATTTATATATCATTATTGCTCGGAGTTTTGTTACAAATTGCTTATCTTGTGCTTAAATTATTATCTTGAGATTAATTGCAATACTTGCTCCTAGTGAATGACATCAGATTTCAAATTTGAGTTATAAATTGTATTTGATTTCGAGTGATTTTGACTTATACTACAATGCTCTTTTAATACATGGATTTCGTACATCAACATGTAGCATTGAGAAGGCATCACCAGAGCCTCGCCAAAGCTGGGGAAGATAGAGGGTGAACGGCATGAACGACAGTCGAAATGAGAGTTTAATGAGGAGGAAAGAGAGTAGAGGGGAAGAGGAGGTGAGGAAACCTAATTTTAATGGTCAAAAGGGGCAAGAGGGTGTCGGTAGTGATTGGTCAGCATCGTGGAAGAGAACTTCACTGTTGAGGAAGACGGTAGCAAGGAAAGGGGAAGGCAGCCCTCGCTGTGGCTGGAAAGGAGCGGAAGACGATATGGAAGAAGTTGGACGAGCCAATTTGGTTGTTAGCCATCTGTAGGAAGAGGGAGAGGGAGGCCATCAAAGCTTAGGTCAAAGGAGGCTGGAGGTAGGGGAAGAAGAGGGATTTTGGCCTTGTTCCTAGCTAAAGAAGAGCGATTGTGCACAGCCTGGCTTTATAGAGCTCCAGGGCAAGCTTTAGAGGGGAAGGAGCTCTAATTGGCTCCTTAGGATTCAAGAGGAACCCCGCTGATTTCATGCATTCTCATGCACGAATCAAACAGATTTAGGAGTTAAGAACAATCCCAATGGATTCAACATAGTGTGAACATCAATCCCACCAATTTTGGTGGGATTTAATGAATATTCGAGTGGTAATTGGCTTGGTCAAAGCCTGCCTGAAGGTCGGTTGACCTCCAATGGTAGTAGGGACCAATCTTTGAAGAAGTCAACAAACTTAGGGAGTCAATTGCAAGGATTTCAAAAGCTATGGGCATATGTGAGGGAGAAAGTTTGAATAAACTAAAATGCAAACTCAGTCAAGATGATCTCTGATTGAGCCTAAATTTTGGTACAAACCTAATTTTGACCCAAAGAATCTCATTATGAAGTCGGATTTCAATTTTGACTAAAGTTGACTAGACAATTTGCGTAGAAAACCAAATTAGGGTGGAATTGCGTCAGAGACTCTTTTTAAGGTCAAAATAGGTTCAGATGGTCAAATCAAGGGTACCAAGCCTTATGTACTATTTTTACATGAATTTTAGAAGGCTTAAATGAATTTTATCGTGACCAAAACCTCGATTATTTAAGCAGGTCTGAAATTAGGATTTTAGGTTATGAATTAGTTCTCGAAGTACATGAAAACTCATTGCTGTCTATTTGGACCCTCTTATTAGACTTTAAGGAATATTAGAACTATAGTTAACCCTTGGAAAACTCCGTGATTATTCTACAATCATAATATGTTATTAAAACTGCAAAATTAACCCTGATTTCATACACTCTTCTCATAAAGGATATGCAATGAATTACAACTCTCTAGCGATTATGTAAGAGCATTTGTCAATAAATCAAGACTAATTAAAGCTAGTTATGACTCACAATGTGGTTATCATCACAAGAAACATTATGCAACTCTCCATTTTCCCTCCACCTTAAACATAACACAACCTATTCTATATATAGCGTTGTCCTAAACCCCATTTAGACTACTTCACATCACCCTTCATCCTTCATTTAGGGGCCACTAAACACCCACCTAATTTTAGTAACAATGCCCACTCCATCTCTACCTTACAACCTCCATCCTAGGGCTTAGATTAACATCCTAAATTTAGTTAGCCTAACCCAACCCTCCATGGCTGGCCACATAAAGACCTAATCCTTACCCTTCATGCTTTATCAAATGGTCGATCTTAAACCTAGCCTAACAATAAAGTGGTACCACCTTTACACCCCATCCAAGCTCTCCATTTTGAATCAAACAATCCTACCCTTCCATTACTTAAGCCCTTCTGGAATCCACCATGAGCTCCATCCAAACCCTTGAAATCCAATCCTATGGCTAGGTTTAAACCATAGAAAACCAACATTAGTCCATCAACCAAACCTAATCCTAACCCTTTATCTATAATCCTATAGCCAACATCCATGATCTTAAGTAACACACCATTAGCCAATCACATTAGACCTTACACTCTATAAAAGGACCTACCCTCCCAACACTTAAGAACATCTCTTCACCATTTCTTCCACCACTTTCATGGTCGTCCACTAGGTCTCTTCATAGCCACCTCCCTACCACCATAACCCTAACCCTAAGCCTTCCTTTACCTCCACGTGCACCACCTTAGCTTAGGTTAGTTACTTAGATGTTCCCTTAAATTTCCTCTCCTAATTCCTTCCTACCATCTCAAGGGCAAGAAGATTGGGTGGAGCCTCTACTACCACCACCCAATGGCATCTACACTCACTCAAACTCTCCAACATTCTTCTGCTTTGTTTTTGTTGCTCATTTTATTTACACTTGGTTGTAGTTTCCTTGGTATTGTTATCAACTCTCTTGTTTTCTCTTAGTTGTAATCAACTCTTCCTTTGCTCAATGAAAAGTTTTCTTTCATATTTGCTATCGCGATTCATGCTTTCTTATCTGTGTTAGCTTTATTGATTTTATGCTCATAGTTAGATTTTTGCATTCATAGCTAGACTTAGATCATAGTTTCCCTACACATTTTGCCCTTTAATTAAAAATGCAAAAAAATTATAAAATATAAAATACCAAAAATATAATAAAAGAGAATTTTGAAAGATGATCAAATAAAAGCTACCTCCCTATGAACAACCCGGACTCCCAGGTCTATTTGACATTTTTATAAGTTTGGTGTTTTATAAATTTGAAATGATCACGGATTCCATGCTATAACAACGAGATTTATCCTAAGCTATTTTCGTGCATCATCATCCCAATGATACAAGAAGTCAAAAATAATATTATCTAAGGAGGAATGACATCTATCTAATGAGATTAAACCTCAATAATAATATTATCCTCCAAGAGTAAAGCATCCAATGGTATTTGGAATACCGATGGAAGGTGTAGTGCCACATTCCTCAAATCTTAAATGCTTTATTATTGATGTAATAAAATCAATAATGATTTTGGTGGGCTTTACTTGTACAAGAAATCAAATGTTATGTAAAGCGTTAAATTACATTTGATTTAAACATTTAATTAATTGATCCTAAATTGATTAGGATTGATCCAAAATGTTTGGATGACAATTAAATATACTTTTGATACCAAATTGATTATGGACTAATTATGCAAAATTCAAGTGGCAATTAATCCCAACAATTCCATAGAGATCCAATAGATTCCACCATATTGGCAATTGATTGAAATCCCTATAAATATCTTCCTAGGGAAACCCTAAATATTGCAATTGATTACATTAATCAATTCCCATCTTCCCTAACAATGCAAGAGAGGAAGATAGAACAAAGAGAAAGTGTCACCCCTCTCCCTCTTCTCCCCTATAGTTTGGATGTTTACACTTCATAAGAGAAGTCTTGGACATGTTCTGGGCATTTGACACCTATGTTGGACATCCAGAAAGGCCTATATCAAAATTCTAACTCATGTGCTAGTCTTGTGATTTCTGGAGCATCTTCTCTAGATTTCTTCCGAGCATCAAGAAAGTACATCATTCGTGGAGGACCAACATCATCCTCGAATTTTGCATAGGAGTTCACGGTATGTTGTGATTGATCTTCTTTGAGAAGAAGAGCTTCATCCACCCATATAGGAGGAGGGTTCCTGGTCACGTCGGGACTTATTATAGGTGGCAATGCTCATATGGTGTTTAACTATACCACCTACAAATGTATATCTCTAACTTGTGGGATCCTAAAATGTTTGGCAAATAGTTCCAACCATGTGTTTCTTATTATTAGGGTAGTTTTGTTTTAATCGTTGATTGATTTTTGGGTATCTAATCAATTATGATTAAAAATATTTGAAACACCTAATTCACACTTCCGTGATGCCATGGATTGATCCAATTGCATCCTACAAGGTAGGACATGAGCATCAAGACTGGGATGAATTGATGAAGGCAAGAATCTAGATCACCAAAGTACCAAGTTGTGAGATGTAGAGAATACTTGAAGAGGAAACTAAATTCAAATATGGGGACTTGCTATGGGTAGAAAGCATAATGCTAACCTTATAGGTGGAGCCACGGTGGAAACAAGCTCACCGAAGATAGAGGAGTCCTTGCCAATGTGTATTGGAGGTGATGCAATCGAGGCAATAGCAGTAGAAGGGTCTCTAAAGATCCCATAAGTCAAAGCATTAAATGTAGAGGATTGATATGAAACCAATGGCAAATGCTTGGGAATTGAGTATGTCTTGAAGAAAAATGGAGGGAAAGAAAGACTTATGTGGGTAGAGGTAAGGGATTCCTTTTGCAAGTTAAAAGACTCATCTTCCATATCCTATGTCAACCTAGGACTTTAGAGAGAACGACTATCGTCAAAGTCCCCACCTCCAGTGCAAATGATATTCCTATGTCTATGTCTTTTCCTGCCATCGAAACAGCTTCTATTACACTAGAATTATAAACCCTACTATCTTTGAGCCTCATACCACAATCCAACAACATATAATCAATCCATGACCAATAGAACCCACAAACCTTATAACCAACACCACTTTGCAACCCATTCTAAAATTCGATTATAATTTACCTCTAGATAAAGTTGACATTAAAAGCCATCAAGCTATACCACCAAAATTGTCTGTCCCTTTTGTGTTTGCCACTGAAGTACTACCCTACTTGCAAGGTATTATCAATGTGGAGAATGTCTCAAAGGGTGTTGATCCTTCTCTTCCGAAGGTGGCAAGTTTTGAATTATTGCAAGTGTAGGAGCGAAAAAATTAGAAGCAAAGAAGTTTTAAAAGGGTTTTAAGAGATGTCAAGGAAAGCTATGCATGGTGAGGTGAAAATGTAGAGATAGCATGATAGTGATGATGTTTAGACTGATATTGAATGTAAAAAGAGACATATTGAAGGGAAGGAGAATCTTATGGGGCCTCTGGAAGATGTGCCTTATTAGCTACCTATTGCCATGAATGTCTTGTGTGACAACCTAGGTCCCGTCAATCGAGTAAACCTAATGAGACTCAAGTCGTCGAGTATGAAATATCTATCTAAACATAGGATTCCATTCACCCAGCACATAATCAGAAAATAATAATAACTGAATAAGCAAACCATAAAGTAATAATTAAATAATGAGAAATGTAGAGAAAGAGTACACATATAAAGAAGATCTCCAAATGTTGCTATCGACATTAATTATTGAATCACACCAGAGTACGAAACTCAAGTAATGCATCACTAAAAAATAAGTAGAGTAGAACCAATAATAGAGTACAGTAACAATAGCAAGAAGAATAAGAAAGAGGGTAATAATCCATAATTTAATTCATTTATTAATCCTTATTTTATTTTGTTAATCTTACAAGTCAAGGCCAACTTGTTACAGTTAAGTTCTATTAATCAACACCTCAGGGCAACAGGCGATCTACGCATGACATCTTGAGGCACAAGACTAGTATAATCCACCTTATAAGTTGAGAAGACAACCTATACCCATCATGTCACCATAATCCATCACCGTAGGATCACTGTGAACAGGAGTGGTGACTACATTATATGGCGTGAACATGGGCTAGCTACACATGCTAAACCACAGACAGCCAATGACCCACCCACCAGTCAAGAAAACAAACCTTTCCATGCATCTGATTGCGCAGCAATCATAGGTCTTAATTGGCCTAATTTGGCTAGGACTTAGCATAAGTTAGGGTTATTCATGCATGCATACGCATTATTTCCATCTTTACTGCTTTCCTTTAGCTATGCATAAAATAATGTTACAATGTGCTGATTAAGTGCATTACGTCGATTGCAGGGAATAAGCTGATCAGGAGCTGGATCTAAAGCTGGATCAGGAATAATAGGAGTTGGAGCAGAGCTGCAGCAAAAGGCCTAGTTTAGATGTAGGAATAATAATGTAAGGGGGTTAAAGGTTTTCTATTTTATTAAGTAGAAATAAAGCAGTAAAATGTGAAGAGCTTAGGTCCATCCTAGCCCTAGGATAGCCTAGAGACTTCCCCAAGCCTTAGCCACCCTTAGATTAGGTCACAACACCCTAGGAAGCCCTAAAACCCTAGTTCCAACCCTTCTCTGGATGTCTATATAAGTTTTAAGACGTCCAAGACCCTTAGCCAACTCCCACACACTTCAAACCCACTTCTGCAGTGTTATTGGACGTCCAGACACTTTGTCAGACGTCCAATTTCTACAGAATACCCAAAACAGAACCCGAAACCCTTCCTGACTCCGATTGGACGTCCAGACAACAAGTCTGGACTTCTGATTTTTGAGTATAAGACGTATGATTCTATAATTAGACGTCTGATACTGCTCGCCAATTCCTGTTTTGAGATTTAAGCCTTGATCTTGGATCTCTAGGTCCCTAAACCCAATTCCAACCCCATAGGAACCTAAATTAAGGTGCCCTAACCCTAGTACATCACCTCTAGACCTCCCTAAGGACCTAATTAGGTCCTCACTAAACCTAATTGACTTGGATCTTAGTCAATTCCAGTAGCCTATTCTATTGGACTCATTGAGTCCAATTGAGCCCTGATCTCAGCACACAGTGTCCAATTGGACTCAGTGAGAGTCCAATTGACCTAGACCTGACTTAATTGAGTTGTTTTACTCTCAATTAAGTTTCCACACACCCAATTAAACTTGTATTAAGTTTAATTGCACTTTACCTTAGTGAATTAGGGTTTATAACCCTAATTTGAGACCTAATCAACCTAGCCACCTAAGTTTCGACCCACACACACCCACACACACCATCCACACGAAAATATCTAGCCTAGAGTTCTCTAGAACTCTCTACCATGTGTGGTTGCCTTGGTTGCCAAAAATAGCAACCAAGAGCCATTCAATTTTTAGATCCACATTTGGTGGATCTAAAAACCACCATCCACCCTCTCTCTGTCACTCTCCCACGAGCTCCCACCATAGGCCTCTCTAGAGAATTCCATAATTCTCTAGAGAGCTTCCATTGGGTCTATAAAAGGACCCCATGGGTGGCCATTGGCACCCATTCACTCCCTTGGAAATTGCTCTCCATTGGTTCCATTCACGCCACCTCCACTTAGCCACTGACTCCACCTCCATGAGCTCACTACCGCCACCATGGAGGACACCATGCCGGGATGCTGGATCAACCCTACTTCTCTCCAAGGGTCGGCCTAAGCTACATTGGCCACCCCTCATTCTCGTCTCGACCATTCCAAGGCCATCGGGGACCACCCTTGAATGCCCTCTATTCTTCTAGCTCTAGATCATGATCTTCATAATTTTTATTGCTTTCATTTATTGCTCAGTAGAGTAGTCTTACTTCTTCCCCAATGATGCATGCGAAATCCCCCTGCTGATTCTTGTATGCAATCATTTTCTGGTAGTTAGATTTAATTTTAAGCATTCATGTATAAGCTTTCCTCTAGATTTCCTTGTGCAACAACTCTCCCACGATGAATGAAATTTCATTTTATGTATATATATCTTTTATGTGTTTGAAATCACCATGAGCTGAATGATTATTTTATTTGCGTGATTTAAGTGCCTGTTCTTTAACCGCCTATATATTGCGCACCAGAATATTAAGTAGAGCAGCTTTAAGATCGATTTCAAAAATAGAAACACGCCTCCCAGAGACGAATGACTGGGACTCAAAGTCTCTTTATTTTCAAAACAATATCTTTGTTGGATCGTATTTCGCAACTATACTACGACGCTTTTATCAAAAATGCGAGCTACGACCTCCCAACAAAATGGCGCCGTTGCCGGGGAGGCAATGTCATTTTTATTGATTTTGATCTTTTACTTATCATTGACAAATCTGCCTCTATTTCATTGTTGATGTGCAGGAACACGGAAGAAAAATGGGATCTGCGCACACATCGAGCGCGGCGAAGAAAGTCAGGTGCACATCACATTCTCTTAGAGTAGGTTTATTTTCTGAACCCTAGGACTAGATCTACTTCCTGCAATTTCTTTTGAAGAAAAAAATAGAGAGATTTTTCTTATTTTTGTGAAAAAAAAATAAAAAAAATCAAAAATTTTGAAAAGAAAATCTCTTTAGGTTTCCTTTTTAATCTAGGTTAGAAAAAAAAAAAGGGATATTTCCGTTTGAATCTTTTGAAAAATTCTTTTTAAAAAAATAAAAAAATAAAAAAAAAGTGCAAAATATTTAAGAATAAAAAAAGCAATTTTGGTGAAAGGCTTGAATTTCAAATTCAAACCTCTTCAAAAGCTTTTCCACCACCTTCTGATTTTCAGTCAGATTTCAAATCTCACTTGAAAATTCGATTACCGAAAAATCTGTTAGGGAAAAATTTGAAAATTTGGGAAAAAGCTTCAATTTCAAACCATATTTCAAATGCCACCATTACTTTGAAAAAACCCAAACATAAAATTTTTAAAAATTCTCCAAGTGCACGGGGATCAGATTGACCCAGATTAAAAAATTTTCAAATTTCAAAAAGCGATTCCAAGAAATCCGCAAATCTGGTTTGACTAGAAATGGTGGGGTTTGAAATCTGATCTAATTGGCTTTATTTTTCATATTTTTCCTGAATTTTTTAAGATCATTTGATACTTTTTCAAGGCGAAAAACCGTCCAGGGGTCAAAGTTCCAAATCTGACCCCCTGATATTTAAAATTCCCTAAAAATTCAGTTGAAATAGTAAAAATTATAAAAAAAATATTATATGAAAAACTAATTGAAAAAGGAATCTACTCACAAAATTTCAAATTAATTGATTCCAATTACTATCAGAGAATTAACATTATTCTTGTGGTCTGCTAAATAGAGAAAAAAACCCTAGAAGTGCATGAAACTTAGGTTGAACCTTTAGGGTCACAAATAGAGACCACACTTTTGGCTAACCTAGACTTAATCAAGTCTAGTTAGCCGGTGAGCTTGGTCACCTTGTGGGCCACTCACCACAAACCCCACTGAAGAAAATGGGTTAAAAACTAATTTTAAAACACGAAATCAACCCGAGTTCGTTGTCGTACTACTGGATGAGTTTAATCTCTCTTGCCAAACCCAGTGACTAAGTCTGTGGGGTAGTGTCAAACGACCGCGGCTCGGGGGTCAACGGAACCGGAGGCATAAGCTAAAGGAAGAACCTTCCCCTTAGTCCCCTCGTAACTAGACTGGCTAGGTTAGCTTGAGAGGCTGGATTCACGTTCAATCGGTTGTACGATGAACTTATCTTCAGGAATTCAAATCCCTAACGAAAAATCTGGTCACCTGATTTATAAGGACCATTTGATTGACAGGGCCTTAGCCTTGTTCTGCTTGGCTACACCAACCCAAGGGTTGGGCGGTGTATGCACGGAAGGAGGTCACTTCGACCTCACTTGGTTGGACCTTGGGAGCCACTCCCAAGGAGGTGAGTCACCTCGCCCGGACCATCTTCTCACCCCATTTCTTCTATCTGCTGAGCCGCAATGGCTAACATTGGATCTGGACCTAATTAGGATCAAGAAGAGCTGGACCCACGAGCTTATCTGAGAGCTCGGGTCACTGAATCAGCTCAACCTTGGGATCAGAACCCAAGGTGGCAAAGACGACTTTTCGCTTCGGTTGATCCTTCTCCTCGGGTTACCAAAATGGTTAACCCATATCCTAACCTTGGATATTATGACCCATACCAGTCGGTCCCTCAAAGGATCACATCTTATAACCCAGGATATGGATTTCATACTCCTGCTTCTCACCCATGGAACATGGGTAGACCTGATTCATCCCCTGGAACCCCTGAAGAGCTAGCGGTGCATATGCGGCCACATTATAGAATACAGAGAGCTATAGCGAGCGCTAAGGAAAAGGCTACATCCTATCTACGCGAAATCAAGGCTATCATTGAGCCGAACCAAAGACAAAGCTGGATTCCGCATCAACAAGCCATGATGGAGCTCCTTTAGGAAACAACAAAGGTAACAAGGCGAATTGGACAAAATCGGGAAACTCAAGAACTATTGCTTTTGAGATATCAAGTGGAAAATAGCATTGAAGACCTCGAAGAATTTGAAACAACTACGCCGAAAGAACACACAGAAGATTCTCAGGAGCAGATGCCTGAAGATCACTCAAGGGAAAAAGAATCTAGTGTGGATATGAGACAGGAGCAGGAAGTATGCCGAATGGGTTCATCTGAGAACTCCATTCAGAAAATTGAGGAAAGGACTGATATCTCCAGGACTGAGCCACAATTAGATTATCCTGAGTCCTGGGAGACACCTTTTGGGTTAGATAACCCGATCAAGACAAGGGAAGTAGATCCAATTGCGGATATGGATCTTGAGACAAACATTACATGCGACAGTACTGATCAATCTAGACCACTTCCCATTGTAGGTGAACTTGTGCTAGAGCCAACATCTTTTGATCAGCACTCTTCTTCTTTCACCTACATCCCTAATTCGAATATTAGAGATTCTAAGATGACACTTTCTATCCTTGATCCTAACATCCGGAAACCAGAAGTAGCTATGGATAACTCGAACAAAGAAATAAATATACTACCCGAGGTAGGAATTACTGAGGAGCCCAATGCATATGAGGGTGAAGCTTCGAGCAGAATGAGCTGGGGACGCACCTACCATCCTAGTCAATGGCTCGACCTCGAGCCTGAAGAGACAGCCTCTGATGAATCAGAGATGAGTACTGATGAGGACGAAGTAATTTCTAACAAGGATTTCAGTGACCTCCCCACAGATCTTCTACTTTCACGGATACCCCCATATGACCCAGAGCCTGGAGAGGGCATGATCTTTGATGTCAATTATCATTATGAGGATCCCTACGACTCAGATTCTGGTTCTGAGGTACATTTTGATCTACTCCCTCAGCAACTTCCTGTTGAATTGTGGGACATGATAAATTAGCTGAATCAACATCATGATCCCCCATCTGATTATCCTCTATTTTCCACCACCACTCCACACTTTCTTATAGCTAGACTTTTTGGAGTAGGGGTGCACAATCAGCTGGTCCGCATCTCTGGACCATTGATTCTAGGAGCATACGAGCACATCTTTCTCTTAATTTTGACCGGCTCCTATGCAAGAATTGATACATCTCATTGAGCTTTCGCCCAGCTAGAGGCGTTAAACTCAGCACATATAGATACCATTCGCCCCACATTCCACCATCATTTTTATACGTAGCATAGTTTTGTTTTAGCATATTTCCCTTTTATATTGCATATTAACAGGTTGGCCGGTGCTGAATATAATTTCAGGAGCAATTCCAGGTGACTTCTACCCACTCATCCTCTATCGAATTTATCTTCTTTTATATTCATGCATGAGGACATGTAAGAACTTAGGCATGGGGGGGTAGATACAGAAAAACTAAAAAATTTTTTGCCAACGCTTAGGAAAACCTCGGAGCTGCATGCAAAACGTACTTTAGGACCTTAAATAAAAGAACAACCAACTCCACCTCCAATGTTCTCATTGGAGCTAGAAATCGTTCGCAACAACCAATTCTGACTCACCTACTCACCTTTTGTTCTAAATTTAGGGTCAAGCTGATTGTAACCCGATACGGGAAATTCACGAAGTACAAATTATACGAGGTTACATGTCTATAACATATATACATATTGCATTCATGATTAAGATTATTTTATTAAGAGAATGCATTAGGGATTTTTATCCTTTAGTTGATTCCTGTAATCTGGAATCCAGTACAACTTTTCACACACACGTAGAATTTGCAATGGATTCACGGTGAAGGCTGATAAACATCTTTAGTCTGGCGAGAAGAAGTAGTGCTTCTTCTCCTGAACCCTTGGACAGTGTTTTGGGAGTCAGGTTGATTTTCTTCCAAAAATCTACCAAATAGTGTGAGAGAGTAGAGTGTATTGGTGCTCTAAGATTAGTGCAAGGAATCTGGAATCCTAGATAATTAGGTGATGATGCTTTGAGATTAGACATAGTTTTCGCTCTCGATTCCCGCATATACATTTTTGTGCAAAATTTTGAGAGCCACCGAATAAGGCAAATACGCGGAGAGAGAGTTTTCATAAAACTAGGGCTAAGGTGGATGGTTACGACCATTCTTTACGGAATCCTTGGCTGAAGGAGGGTATTGATGTCAAGGTTAGAAATACACCATCCTACCCGGTGCCGTGAGTAGGCACTTCCACCAAATAAGCCACCCAATGCCTCTTGAGTACCACCAATCCCTAATAATGCCTCCTTAATAAAGTTCATGGATGTATGCCAGTTGTGTTATGCTAAAAAAAAAGAAAAATAAAGAAAAAAGAGAAAAAGAAAAAGAAAAAGAATGATGAAAAGAAAGAAAAATTGAAAAAAAAAAACTTAGAAAAAGAAGAAAAGGAGTGTGAATATTTAGTATTTATTTCATTTGCATTGAGGCAATACCACCAAACAAAATTGAGCTCCACCAAATATGGCCTTAACCTATTTTTCTTGTGTTTCTGACCGCCCGAATACTAGCTGAGGAATCTCGACCTAGTGTTAGGGCTATGAGAACTCAACTAAAGGTTAATGCCTAGTGAGACCACCAAATACAGATCATATGTATGAATCTAGTGAGATAGTGAGCTCTAAGAAAAAGAAAGAAAAAGAGCAAGAGAGAATGAATACAAAGGAATCAGAAGGGAGCATAGTTTTTCTCGTCTTTCTCTTAACTGAGTTACTTAGTAATTCAGGAATCTAGATTCTGTAGTACTAGTCTCTATGTAGCACCAAGTGAGAATGAGCCACCAAATATATAATCCTTTCCCTCAAAGATTCTCTATCTAAGCCCAAAGTCGAGGTAAAATTCGTAGAATATCTTGAATACCCCGAGGGAAGAAATCCGCCTATCCTGCTAGAATTTTTATTAGGGGTCAAGTATAGGCTTTAGAGGTGTATTAGTTTTCACTCGAATCCGTTGCAAAAGCTACATAGCTGCACCTTCACGATTGTCTGGATTTCTAGAGCATAGGATGAAAACAAAAGTGAGAAAAATCTCTATGCAAACACTTGATAAAATAACCAGTCCCTTAGGGACCCTTGCTGTAAATAATTTAGTCTTGCATTTGCTAGGGACTAGCAAGATTTAGGCATGGGGGTATGATTGTGCAGCAATCATTGGTCTTAATTGGCCTAGATTAGGCTAGGACTTAGCATAAGTTAGGGTTATTCATGCATGCATACGCATTATTTGCATCTTTACTGCTTTCCTTTAGCTATGCATAAAATAATGTTACAATGTGCCGATTAAGTGCATTATGTCCATTGCAGGGAATAAGCTGATCAGGAGCTGGATCTGAAGCTGGATTAGGAATAACAGGAGTTGGAGTAGAGCTGCAGCGGAAGGCCTAGTTTAGATGTAGGAATAATAATGTAAGGGGGTTAAAGGTTTTCTATTCTATTAAGTAGAAATAAAGTAGTAAAATGTGAAGAGCTTAGGTCCATCCTAGCCCTAGGATAGCCTAGAGACATTCCCAAGCCTTAGCCACCCTTAGATTAGGTCACAACACCCTAGGAAGCCCTAAAACCCTAGTTCCAACCCTTCTTTGGATGTCCAGATAAGTTTTAAGACGTCCAGGACCCTTAGCCAACTCCCACACACTTCAAACCCACTTCTGCAGTGTTATTGGACGTCTAGACACTTTGTCAGACGTCCAATTTCTGTAGAATACCCAAAACGGAACCTGAAACCCTTCCTGACTCAGATTGGACGTCCAGACAACAAGTCTGGACTTCTGATTTTTGTGCATATGACGTATGATTCTATAATTAGACATCTGATACTGCTCTCCAATTCCTGTTTTGAGATTTAAGCCTTGATCTTGGATCTCTAGGTCCCTAAACCCAATTCCAACCCCATAGGAACCTAAATTAAGGTGCCCTAACCCTAGTACATCACCTCTAGACCTCCATAAGGACCTAATTAGGTCCTCACTAAACCTAATTGACTTGGATCTTAGTCAATTCCAGTAGCCTATTCAGTTGGACTCATTGAGTCCAATTGAGCCCTGATCTCAGAACACACTGTCCAATTGGACTCAGTGAGAGTCCAATTGACCTAGACCTGACTTAATTGAGTTGTTTTACTCTCATTAAGTTTCCACACACCCAATTAAACTTGTATTAAGTTTAATTGCACTTTACCTTAGTGAATTAGGGTTTATAACCCTAATTTGAGACCTAATCAACCTAGCCACCTAAGTTTCGACCCACACACACCCACACACACCATCGACACGAAAATATCTAGCCTAGAGTTCTCTAGAACTCTCTACCATGTGCGGTTGCCTTGGTTGCCAAAAATAGCAACCAAGAGCCATTCAATTTTTAGATCCACATTTGGTGGATCTAAAAACCACCATCCACCCTCTCTCTCTCACTCTCCCACGAGCTCCCACCATAGGCCTCTCTAGAGAATTCCATAATTCTCTAGAGAGCTTCCATTGGGTCTATAAAAAGACCCCGTGGGTGGCCATTGGCACCCATTCACTCCCTTAGCAATTGCTCTCCATTGGTGCCATTCACGCCACCTCCACTTAGCCACTCACTCCACCTCCACGAGCTCACTACCGCCACCATGGAGGACACCATGCCGGGATGCTGGATCAACGCTACTTCTCTCCAAGGGTCGGCCTAAGCTACATTGGCCACCCCTCATTCTCCTCTCGACCACTCCAAGGCCATCGGGGAGCACCCTTGAATGCCCTCTATTCTTCTAGCTCTAGATCATGATCTTCATAATTTTTATTGCTTTCATTTACTGCTTAGTAGAGTAGTCTTACTTCTTCCCCAATGATGCATGCGAAATCCCCCCGTTGATTCTTGTATGCAATCGTTTTCTGGTAGTCAGATTTAATTTTAGATTTAATTTTAAGCATTCATGTATAAGCTTTCCTCTAGATTTCCTTGTGCAACAACTCTCCCACGATGATTGAAATTTGATTTTATGTATATATATCTTTTAAGTGTTTGAAATCATCATGAGCTGAATGATTACTTTATTTGCTTGATTTAAGTGCCTATTCTTTAACTGCCTATATATTGCGCACCAGAATATTAAATAGAGCGGCTTTAAGATCGATTTCAAAAATAGAAACATGCCTCCCAGAGACGAACGACCGGGACTCAAAGTCTCTTTATTTTCAAAATAATATTTTTGACAAACGTTTTTGCGCGACTATACTACGAATTTCGATGACTTTCAAATGCACGAAAATGGCTTTCTGTCAGCATCCTACTAACCTAGTTGCCAGTTAAGCCTAACCAAGATTTATATGGAGACCACCACTCCCTAAACAACCCAAACCAATCACAAAGAACAAAGCTACAGTCGAAACCCCAGTAGGTAGTTATCTCAATTTAATTCTTGACTAAATCGTGGTTTCACTACTTTACCTGCTTTTAAAAAGGTTAGGAAATCGTGGTAGCACCAGAACAAAAGAGATAAAAAATATAGAGAAATTCCATACTATGGTAAGTGCGTGTGTTAAACACAGGGAGGCACACAAACGAGCTCTTTTATCATGAAATAACCTTTTTTGGTTATTTTTGAGTTTTTATATTTTTATAGATGTTTGTAGATAATAAGAGAATGGGGGTGAGATGATAGAAAAATAAAAGCAAGGAAAAAGAGAAATGTGGACAATGATTTAACTATGAATAACTGTACCCTTCTTATTGTAGGAAATAATGTTTGATATTATGCTAAAAATAAAGATAATGATGATAACATCATAATGATCTATAACTAGTCACAATCAAGAGACAAATGCTCCAACATAATCGTTGGAGAGTCGTAATTCACTAAATATCCTTTCTGAGAAGAGTGCATTAAATTAGGGTTAAATCTACAGTTTTAACAGCATATTATGAATGCAGAGTAATCATGAGGTTTTTCATAAGGGTTAACTGAAGGTCTAATATTCCTTAATTACTAATAAGACAGTCCGTGCAGATAGAAATAGTTTTCACGAACTTCGAGAACTAACACAACTCCCGAAACCCTAATTTCAAACTCACTTAATTAACAGAGGTTCTGGTCTAGATAAATTCCATCTAAACCTTTAAAAAATCATAGAAAAATATTCCATAAGGTCTGGTAACCTTGATTTGACCATCTGAACCTATTTTGACCCAAAACAGAATCTCAGACGGAAAGTTACCTAATTGGGGTTTCTACCCAAATTACCTAGTCAAAATTGGTTAAAACTAAAATCCGACTTCACCATTAGATTCCTTGGGACGAAATTAGGTTTTTACCAAAATTTGGTTCCAATCAATGATCATCTTGACCTAGTCTATATTTTAGTCCAGTTTAACTCTTTTTCTCTCAAAGAGACCCTCAACTTTCAAAATCTTTGCAAAAAGCCCCCCAACTTTGTTGTCTTCTTCTCACAAAGGTTCCTATCTCCAATGGAGGTCAACCATTCTACAGGCAAGCTTTGACCAGGCCAAATCCCCCTCGAATCTTCTTCAAATCCCTCCAAAATTGGTAGGATTGATGTTCACACCATGATGAATTCATTGGGATTATTCTTAACTCCTAATTCCCTCTGATTCATGCGTGTGAATGCATGATATAAATGGGTGCCTTCTTATCCTATGGAGCCAATCAGAGCTCCTTCCTATTCTAGTGCTTACCTTGGAGCACTATACAGGCAGGTCATGCACAACTGCTCCAAACTAATTTGGTTTGGCCAGACCTCTTCACCAAAGACCTCTCCCTCCAACCTTCTCCAACCAGCTCCGGTGAGCTCCCTCGACTCCCTTCTTCCGGCAACTTGATGGACAAATCGAGCTACCCATCTTCTTCCTCTCCTTCGTTCACTACTCGTAATACCGGCGAAGAGCTTTCTTACACCCTCTTTCCTCACTGTTCCACCACTGGAGATGTTCCTCCACCACAGTGCCAGCCAATCACAGTCGTTGCCCTCCTACCCTTTCGTCCATTAAACCTAGGATCTCTCACTCCCTCTTCCCCTCTACTCTCTTTTCCCCTCTAAAAAACTTTGTTTCAACCGCCGTTCACGCCTCTCCTCCTCCATCTTCTTCTGCACCAGCGAAGCTCCAGCAATGCCTCCCTAATGTTACACACCGCCAAATGCCACTGCTCCACCTTCAGAACCTCTGACTCATCTCACCAACCAAAATGCCCCAGCTAAGTTCGTGTTTCCACCACCAAAAACGCTGATCAAACTCACCCACATCTGCTCACCTCCTTTGAGTTTGGTCAATCACCACACGCATCTGCTCACCACATAACCACCATCACTAGAATCCACGTCCTCCGACGATGCTAATGAACCCTCTAAATGGGGCTTTTGAGTCCGTATTGTGATTTCAGGTACTAACTGGAGATCGCTGTCGCCCTTGACATCTTCAACGACGACCGCCTTTCTCTGGCTGCACTTGCCCTCAAGACCACTTCTAGGTTGTGCGCAACTCTTCCAGGTGCTTTCCTAAGCCTTCAATTGGACACCACGACCGTGACGTCACCTTCAATTAGAAGCATCTCCATTAGCAGCTGCTGCATAGCGAAGGAGGGGGACAATAATCCCACCTCACGGATTGAAAAGCAACTGCACGTGCATAAATTATTTTTGTGCTCAGGCTCCTTCGCCCAAGCATAGCACATCGGGTCCCCATACACATCTCACCTGCTAACCCAACCTATACACACACCTTGGTCGCTACCCATGCCGGTGACCCTGGTCCATTCTCTCGACTCGAATACTCGTGACCAGATCCGACTATGCCCTGGTTTGAAAAAAAGGAGGAATTGTGAGAAAGCGGAGGAGGGTTTTGCTTTCTAAAGTATACCCCTATGCGATACATAGTTGCTGAAGGAAGTTGGTTCCCTTGTGCTGAGAAGGGAAAGCTTTGAGAAGGCATTAAGGAAAAAGAAGGGAAGCTAAAGAAGAAGAAAAGAGAAGACATCGAGAAGCTTAAGAAGAGAATCTTGAGAAAGAAAGAAGCTTTGAAAGAGAAAGGCTCTTTGAGAGCCATTGCATGTCACAATTAAGTCGTCTGATGATAAATGCTCGATGTTTGATTTGGTTGAGAACACTATGGCACTATTTGAATATTACTATTGAATGCCTTAAGAACGTAAGTTAACATTGATTGCAGATTGAATGTTCTATTGAATAATTTGGATATGAGATGCAAGCTTAATTAGAGGATTTAATTGGTGATCTAAATCACCACTCTTTAGATTCTCTCTATTCTTTTTATCTCATCATTACTTGAATTATAATCTGACAAACTGTATTCACCGCATATCTATTTTGTGCTTCATTTATTATGCTCATTGATTCTAAATGAGATTATTGTTGTGAATTCCATATTTGTTCCTGTGTTCAACCTTGGACTCCTTTAAGAATCTGAGTTATAAATTTATTTGTTTTCGAGCGACTGAGGCTTTGCTACAACGAACGTGTTTGAATGGAACCAGATAGGAGTTTAATGTTTCATCATCATAGCACACTCCTGAAATATCTCAATCAATAGATAAAATTTATAAGTCAGAATCTAAAGGAGTCCAAGGTCGAACACAGGGAGCAAATATGGAATTCACAACATTAATCGTATTAAAATCACTGAGCACAATCAATTAAGCATTCAAATAGATATTCAATGAATAACAATATACTCAAATAATATTCAATACTAAGCATGAGTATCTCAATAGTTCACAATGACAAAAAGAAGTTAAGATAAAATATTGGTGATTTAAATCACCACTTATTAGCCTGAATCAAACATACATACCAGATCTCAAGTATATCAAGTAAATAAATAGTAGCTTGAATGCTACAGTGATCAGACGATTGAGATAAGCTATCAGATGGCTTAAATGTATCAGGCACAAGGCTCCTCAAATAGAGACTTTCTCTTTATTTCTCTCTTCTTCTGCTTTCCTTCTTCTCTTTAGCTTCTCTTCTCTTTCCTTCTCTTCCTTAGAGGCACGACCCTTCTTCTATTCCTCAGATTCTTCTCCTTCACAGCACAAGGAACCAATTTCCTCAGCAAGTAAGTGTCACAAAGGGCACAATAGCAAATAGCAAAACCCTCCCCCACTCTCTCACAATTTCTCCCTCCTCTTCTTTCTCTCAAACCTTAGATATAATTGGATTCATACTCGGCTTATCAGATCATGCATAGTGTCCAAGCCTACGTGTGTGGGTCCCAGATAAGGAGTGAAGTAGGTAGGTTATCGGGTGTGAAGGGGTGTGAGGGACCCGATTCCTCAAGTGTCTTGGGCAATAGAGCATAAATAGAAAAATAATATATGCGTAGCTATGCGTTCTTCTATGCCCAATGTGGGACTATCTCCACTGCTATTTCGCTATTAGCTGCAGCTGTGGATGCTTTGTCTAGTTGGGGATGCTGCTTCTACTGGGATCCTCATTTGAGGACCTGGATGAGTTCCTGGAGCATATCCGCATGGCCTCGAGGTGATTGTAAAGAAGAACAGAGTCGAAGAGCTACAGCCAAAGTCATAGATGATGGCGGCAGCAATAGAGCGATGGTGAATTCTGCAAGGACGAATATAGGCTTGAAAGCCCCAATCAGATGGCTCAAAAGCTTCGTCGAGGCACGGTGAAGGTGGTGGTGGGTGTTTCATGGCGTGAGAAGGTGTGTGGTGGTCGGTGGAAGTCAGGGATGAAGGCAAGATTGTGGGTTGTTCGATGGATTGCTTGGATGGGTGGATGACGATAATGTCATCATTAGTTATATCTAGCTTTAATTAGTCATAATCCATTGATAAATGCGTCTACATAACTACCAGAAGACCATAATTCACTACAAATCCATTCTAGGAGATAAACATGAAAACAAGGGTAAAACTACAGTTTTAACAGAATTTCCTAAATGAAGAAAAATCATAGGGTTTCCCAAGGGTTAATTGAAGGTCAAATGGTCATAAATGTCTAATGAATGGGTTCATGCAGATAGAAATAGATTTTCACATGTTTCGAGATTTATTGAACATTTAAAACCCTAAAAATAGACTCGCTTAAATAACTGTAAGGTTCCAGTCAGGATAAGATTCACCTAAATCTTCTAAAAATCATAGAAAAGTATTCTGTAAGGTTTGGTGCGCTTACTTGGACCATTGGAACCCAATTTAGCTTAAAATAGAGTATCAGACAGATAATTGCCATAATTTGGGTTTTTACATAAATTACCCAATCAAACTTTGTCAAAACCTAAATCCAACTTTACCCTCAGATTTCTTGGCTCCAAATTAAGTTTATACCAAAATTTGTACCCAATTAGAGATCATCCTGACCTAGTTTGTAATTCAATTCAGTCTGACTATTTTTACCACGTGTACCCCTAACTTTTGAAATCTATTGCAAAAACCCCCTACTTTTGTCATCACTTTCACATTTGGGTCCCTTCTACCATGGTAGGTGTGAACCCAAAGATCCAAGCTTCTAGAGAGAAGATCTCTCTCAATTCAACTCCAAATCCTTTCCAAATATGAAGGATGAATGTTTAGGCAATCAGGAATCTGTTAAGCATCTTTTTAGGGTTTGAAATCAACCCTACAAGCCTTGCGAACATTAGCATTTCAAAGACTCCTATTCCCTATGTTGCAAGCTCACGCAAGCATTTTCCTGACTTGAAGCTTGACCCAAGCTCTATAAAGGACCTCCATGAACAACCTCACCTCCTCAGCAAGGTTTAGGGCCAAAAACATCTTTCTAACCCTACTCCAACCCCTTTCTGACCAAGCTTTGGCAGTTCTCTTCATTCTCCTTCGTCCACACCTCCAACCATCAAATTGGAGGCACAACTATCCTCCCCTCCTTCCTCCGACAATGGTCGGCCAAGCAACAGAGAGCAAAACCCTCCCCCACTCTCTCACAATTTCTCCCTCCACTTCTTTCTTTCAGACCCTAGATATAATCGATCCATACTCGGGTTATCAAATCATGCATAGTGTCCAGGCATACATGTGCGGGTCGCAGACAAGGAGTGAATTAGGCATGTTATTGGGTGTGAAGGGGTGTGAGGGACCCGACCCCTCAAGTGTCTTGGGTGATAGAGCATAAACACAAAAGCAATAAATGTGTAGCTACATGTTAGTTTGCACCCGATGTGGGACTATCCCTACTACTATTTCACATGTAGCTGCAACTGTGGATGCTTCATCTAATTAGGGATGCTACTGCTGGGATCCTCAATTGAGGACCTGGATGACTTCCTGCAGCGTATCTGCATAGCCTGGAGGTGGTTGCAATGAAGAACAGAGCTGGAGAGCTGTAGCCGAAATCAGAGACGATGGCAGCAATGGCGGAGTGATGGTGAAATCTATAAGCATGAATACGGGCTTGAAAGCACCAGTCAAATGGCTCAGAAGCTTCACTGAAGCACGGCGAAGGTGGTGGTGGGTGTTCAATGTCATGAAAGGGTGTGTGGTGGTCGGCGGAGGTCATGGATGAAGGCGAGAAGGTGGGTTCTTCGGTGGAGCATTTGGATGTGTGGAATGCGTAATAAGGATGGGGGTTTTGTGCGCGGAGGAATGGCAGAGCTTGTATGGGTGTTGGAGAGCATGTGGTGTGATGGAGCATCGGGGAAGCCTCGTCAGAGGTGCGACTAGAGATGGAGAAGATGATGGGTGAACGGTGGTGGCATGGGTTGACTTGAGAGTTTGAAGGAGGGGAAAGAGATTAGAGGGAGATGGAATCCTAACTACACTAACCTAATTGGAGGAAAGGGGAGAGACACACAAGTTATGGCATGGTCAGCATCGAAGAAGGGAATAACTTCGGTAGGGCAGAAGCGGCGGGGAAGATAGTGGAAGGGTGCGCATGCTGGTATTGCAAGATGCGGATTGAAGAGGGGAAGAAGATCCAATTGCCTATTGTACGTGGTGGCCGACGAAGAAGGTGCACGGAGGAGCTTGCCAGAGCTGGTGGAGGAGGTCGAAGGGAGAGGGTGTTTGATGAAGAAATGCATCTAAAACCAAGCTAAGGAGGTGAGGTTTGCATTAGGGGATTTTTATAGGACTCAAGGGGGTATTTCAAGCTTCGAAACCAAGCTTCGAAGCTTGGAGCTTTCATGAAATAGGAAACCCTTGAATTCAAAGGGTTTGCATTAGGTTTTGAGAAAGAATTAGAGCCCAAGATGCAGCTCAGATTGAAGAGGATCTTCTCAAGAGTCCTTCCAATTTTATTTTGCGGCAGGGGAGTCCTTCCAATTTTGGAAGAGATTGGGCGTGAAATCAGGGAGAACTCCTTGATTGGAGGTTGAATGTAGGTGTGTTCACATGGAAATGGTGGTAGGGACCTAAATGCAAGGAAGATGACAAGGTTATGGGGTTGTTTGCAATAGATTTTGAAAGCTAAGGGGCTATTTGAGAGAAGAGTCAGACTAGACCAAAATGCAAACTAGGTCAAGATGATCTCTGATTGGGCTCAAATTTTGGTACAAACCTAAATTGAACCCAAGGAATCTGATGGTGTATTCAGATATTGGTTTTGACTAAGGTTGACTAGTCAATTTATGTAGAAACCTAAATTAGGGCAACTTCCTATCTGAGACTCTATTTTATGTCAAAATGGGTTTCAATGGTCAAATCAAGGGTACCAATCATTATGGAATATTTTTATATGATTTTTAGAAGGTTTAGATGGAATTTATCCTAAATAAAACCTCTGTTAATTAAGCAAGTCTGAAATTAGGGTTTCGGGTGTTGTTTTGACTCTCGAAATATGCGAAAACCTATTTCTATCTGCACGAACCCTCTTATTTGTCATTAATGAATGACCTTTAATTAACTACTAGAAAATTCCATGATTACTCTGCATTTATGATCTTCTATTAAAACTATAGATTTAACCTTGTTTTAATGCATGTCTCTCAGAATGGATGTTCAGTAAATTACAACTCTTCGGTGATTATGTAGGAGCAGTTATCTGCTGATTGCGACTAATTAGAGCTAGTAATGGTTGATGGTCTTGTTAACATCATAACACATATTTAAATCTCCTCCTTTACGTGTTAGCAGTTAACAAACCAAAAGATGGAGATGAGAAGAAGAGATCTGCTTGGCGAGCCATAGAGCTTGTCGGAGATGGCCTTGAAAATGCCTTAAAGAAGTTGGTGTGAAGCAAGTCAATCCTTGGCGTGAATGCAAAGGTGATGAGAGAAGAGGTTATCACCAGGAGCTTCAGTATAAGGGGTGAGAAGAGACGTCCATGGAGCGTTTCTTGCTTGGGACTGTGGGTAAGAGGTATTGACGTAGAGCTCTAATGGTGGTTGGCTAAGGGTTTTGAGGTGAGAGTGAAGGTGCCAAAGATGCTTTTCAATGTTGAAATCTCTTATTTTATAGAATTGGCATCTACTATTTCTCATATGTAGGCTTACGTCCATTGGATTTGCATCCAAGGGATAACATGGAGGTAGACTTAAGATTCTAATCCAAAGGAGCAGGGAGGGAGTAGGTGGACAGCCTTAGAATTAAGATACAAGGGCTAGTTTTAGGTGGTGCTGGAATGGTATTTGAATGGGACTTGGTTGGTTGGCAGTTGGAGAGAAAGTGGATCATGGTTTTGAATGGGTGTCTTATGTGGCGAGTCGGATGGATGGTTGTGGTGACATGTGTATGGTGGAGATGGGAGTATGTGGCTTGTCCAAAAGGAGAATTTGGGCTAGGTCTATTTGGTTGGGTTTAAGTCTAGATGTGTAGTGTTGAGTAGGTGAAGGACTCCATAATTCACCTTCCAAATAACGTGTAAATTGTTATCATTTCTCTCTCAATTGTCAGTGATGCTTAGTTCAATCTCTCCTCTGCTTATGGTCTATAATTTAGTTCCTCAAATTCCATTCATCCTACATTATTCCAAATGTATAATAATAAGTATAAATTATAAACAATTTCAATGAAATACCTAAAAAAGCTTAAATGCATGGTATGCACTATATATATAAGAAATGGCCTATGTTTGCCCAAAACTAGTCATAAGAAAGGCATATTAGTTATGCCAATTAAGTACATATCACATCTAAATATTGATCTAAATATTTATGTCCAACTATAATAGTATTGTAATATCCAACAATAAATCAATCAATCAATTTTCATCTTGATTAAGCCTGTTAATTAGTAGATTAGATTTCCCTTAAACAAACCCTAATTTTAGTATTAAAGCATCCCAAAACACGCCAGATTATCAGCTCTAAATGTTTGGCTTTAAACTGATATAAGTTCTCACCTGAACCAACTTATTTAAAAATAAAGCAGTGATATCAATTCCTAATTAACCAAGATCATCCATCATATTAAAAATGCAAAATAGTACCCAAAATAATAAAAACACACACAACCAGGGTTCCAAACTCAACAAGAAGTAGAACGCATGCTACCAAAAAGCACACATGAAGAGAATTGCGAAACAGGTACAATTATACAAAGAAAACTTGAAATACAAGTAACGGAAGCAACTACTCTAGTTAACATCATTGGGGGGTCACAATGACTCCGAACCGTGTGCACCACATCTAAAGATGCGTGCTAAGCCTACCTCAAACTTTGTGCACGCACCAGGCAAGTTTCCTAGACCAAACGCACCAAAAACGAGGATAAAAATCACATTAAACCTAATTTTTGACATAGGAAAAAGTATTCAAAAAGGTAAATAAAAGTCATAAATGTGTAGTACACATTGATACAATTTGAACAGTACCTTATTTGCACAAAATGGAGGTTGTTTGACCCCTCAATTGAGTAAACCCGATGAGATCTGATCTGTCCCTTCCTGGAATGGAATTGCAAATGTTTAGGGTCACCCTTTATAATTTGACACTAAAAAACCCTAATGGGTGCCACCAATGCTGATATTGCTTTCATTTCTGAGAGACATGTACAAGAAAACAAATTGAAAAGGTGGCTAGAAAATTTAGAGATTTGTGTCTTTCTCTAGTGGATGCCAAAGGCCATTCTGGTGGGCTAGGATTTTTGTATTGGGATAATCTTGTTATGGATCTAATCTATTTAAAATTTCATTGTCTTCTGGTGAGAATTACCATTGGAGGATTTTCACGGTATATGGCTTGTATTTATGGCACACCTAGGCAAAACATTGGGAAGAATTTCTGGAAGAAAATGGGGAGATTGCATGAAAACTATGTAGAGAACTTAATTTTTATTGGGGGCTTTTACTCCATTCTAGCAGCAATAGATAAAGTAGGTGAAGTAGTTGTTCCTTCTAAGGAGTTCTACCACTTGAAGTCATTCACAACAAGATTAGGGTTGATGGACATCGGTTTATCAGGGTAGGCTTACACTCACCCTCAATTTTTAATCAAATAGAGCTTGGATAGAGTTTTTATTTCTAGTAGTTGGAATTTGCAATACCCCGATGCTGGTGTGCTACATCTTCCAATTTTAGGGAGTGATGGGAACACAATCATGAGCCATAACTAGCTCATTTTGACCCAATGAAGAGAATAAATGCTCCTACATAACCAACTGACGGTCATAATTCACTCCATAACCCTTCTGAGAGAAAAATAAGAAACTAGGGGTAAAACTGCAATTTTACCAATGCAGTACAACCACGGGTTTTGTTAAGGGATAAAAAAAGGTCAAATGGTCTCAATAAGAGAACAAGAGGGTTGGATTTGACAGAAAAGGGTTTGTGTGTATTATGTGAATTAAATGACTTTTTGAAACCCTAAAATAGACTCACTCGGTTAACCAAGGTTCCGGTTAGGATAAAATTCACTTAAAACCTCTAAAAATCATAGGAAAATATTCTCTAGGGTTTAGTACCTTAAATTTGGCCATTAGAACCCATCTTAACCTAGAATGTCGTCTCAGACAGATATTTGCCCTAATTTGAGTTTTTGCATAAATTTACTAGTCAAACATGGTCAAACCAAAAATCCAACTTCACCATTGGAGTCCTTACGTCCAAATTAGGTTTGTACCAAAACCTGGACCCATGATGAGTTTTCCTTGACCTAGTTTGCAAAAAGGTCCAACCTGATTACATTTCTATCCCTAACTTTCAAAAGCCCATGCAAACAACCCCCGAGCTTTCTCATCATCTTCACAAGTAGGTCCCTCCGCCATTATCATGGAGGAAACCTACTCTGGAGACCTTTGACAGAAGAGATCTCTTTGATTTCTCAGAAAATCTCCTCTAAAATTGGAAGGGAGATCCTCTAAGAAATTCTCTCTTGTCTGAACTCATTGATGAGCTTCGATTCCTTCCCATTCTCTCATGTGAATGCATGAGAGATTTAGGTATCGTAACAACCTCCAATCCCCGGTGACCTTCCAAACTTGCAAAGCTTGCTTTCCAAGCCCTAACCGACCTCCAGAGCTTTGTTTAAAGAAGCCCAAATCACCATGATATCTTCACAATCGATTTCAGCCACGAATACCCCTAATTCCTCTCTTCTACTCATGGCCTTAGGCTCCTCGACGTCTGATGTCCTTCCTTGCTCCTCCTTGTCATTCGATTGCCATACCTACGGCGGATCCATCTTCCCTGAATTCGCTAGCGTCTCACTGTACCAGCAGGTGCCACTCTCTCTTCATCCTCACCGATCCCACCTCACCAGAGCCGCCTTCGTCTCCAGCGTCAGCCACACTAGACCCGACGCCCTAGCTCACCCCTTTCGTCCCTTAATGCCCTAGCTAAGTTCTTTGTTCCCCTCTCTTTACTTCCCCTCTCTTTATTTCTCAAAATCTGCCACTAACGCTCGTCGTGCCTCCATCCCTTCCATCTCCGACCACCAACTCCGACGAGGCCATCCCACCTCCACATGCCACCACAACCCTCGCCGACAAGCCCACGAGCTCCACCTCGCTTCACTAATCCCTTCCCTTCACTCCACTCACCACGCCACTCACCCAAACACCTCCCCAAACACACCCACTCACTCGCACACAGTGTGCCCTAGGCATGCTCTCACAGGCACCCACAAGCCACGCCAACACCCCCAGCACATCCACCATGCTCTGGTGAACCTTCTTGAATGATTTGTCGTGGCTGTGAAGCCATTCTTGTGTTTTCAGGTAGCAAACCCCATCCTCCATTGGTGCAAGCTTGAAGCATGCTTGCAACCGCTCCAGGTGTTGCTGCTCCAGGCCTTGCTGTCCCAAGCTAAGCTGAATTCCCTCACGGATGCATCTAGGCTCTCAATTCCAATCGAAGGCCTCCATAGCTACTACAATTGGAAGCCTTGTCCTTGCTGCAGACGCATGTAAGACAAGTGGGACATTTAGTCCCACCTCGGAAGTGAAAGAGTTCCTGCACCCAAATAAATTCGAAAAGTGGTGTAGCTTTATCGCCTCAGTTACCATGGGGTGAGGTCACACTCACCCTTCACTGGCCTCATCTGTGACCTTGCCTCTGCGGACCTGGCCTGACCTGACCTGACCTGTACTCCTGGCCTACTATCATACGGTAGTGGGCCTGGTCCCAGGTACGCACTCGACCCGATTACCCAAATTCCTGTGTGGCTCTGGGAGACTGAATCCTAATAGAGAAAGTGAGGAGAGTCGCACAGGTAGGGGTAGGGTTTTGCTACAAGGTTCTCCAGCCGACAATAGCAGTCTGAAGAAGAAGAGGAGTCTAGAGGAAGAAGCTAAAGAAGAGGAGGCTAGAAGAAGAGGAAAGGAAGAGGATGAAAGGCTTAAGGCTGGAGCAGCTAAGGGCCAAGGAAGAAGAAAGGCAAAGGTAGAGGAAAGATAGAAGATAGAGAAACCTAAAGCGAAAGAGAAGAATCACAGAAAGAAGAAGAAGAAATGGAAGTCATAGAAAGAAGAAAAGAAGGACAAGGAAAAGGAAGAAGAAGAAGAGCAAAGAAAGAGAAGGGAAAGAAGACAATGAAGAAGGATCAGACACTTTAAGTCATCTGATTCCTTCATTAGATGACAGATCATAAGCTTACATTGCATATTCATACATTGAGTTCCTTAGTGATATTGTAGGAGTATTTGGTGATCTATATCACCATTTTACTCCCATATATTTGCACTTTGATACTGATATTATTGCATATTCTTTTAATTCTGAATTGTGATCTTGATTTCTAAATACCAATTTGCTCCCTGTGTTCGACCTCAGAAATCTTTTCGAGTAATAAAATTGTATTTGTTTTGAACGCTATTTTGACTGTACTACAACGTAACACTTTTTAAACCCCGATTTAACACGATCAACATTTTGGCACCGTTGCTGGGGAGCAAAGGGCAATTTAGAATTCTTGATTACAATCCTGATTTGGTACTAATTTACCATAACGCTTTTGCTGTGGTTGTTTCAGGGAGAAGAAACATTGAAGAAAGTGAGCTGCACAACAAACACACCAGGGGCAGGTAACTTCTGATTACTCTCTCTCTTAAGCCCCTCACTCTTCAAAGGAAAAAAAGGATAAAATCAACTAGGGCTACTTGCTTTACATTCTTAGCTAATTCATCAAGTTGCCTGATTTGATTTCATCAACAAAAACTTAATTTGTGCACCCATCTAAGGTGGCTAGAGCTACCACAATCTTGTTTGAGCCTTAGATACCACATTTGGCAAAATAAATTAGGCCAAAATTTGAGCCAATTAAGGATTCCAAGTTAAGGTTTTAGAGACACTTTCATAAGCAAGAATCAACTTTCTAAAATGATGCATGCCTAAGCCTTGGTTGAATTGATCTATTGAAGAAAACCCTAGAAAAAAAAAAATCAGGCTCTTAATCTCACTTGAATCTTAAAAGAGGGACCTAAAACTTCTCAAAGGATAAATTGGTGAAGTTGAAACACCTTGTTGGATCAACCAATCTTGAAATTAGGTCACTTTTGCACTCAATACATCCTAAAGTTTAAGTGAAATCTTAAGCACCCTTGCTCTTTGATAAAATCGGTAGACTTAAGAGCTCAAGTCCCCATTTTGGTCTACCTGGAATATCAGTGACAAGAGAGGTCGGGTGGCGGAAACCTTGTAACCCATGGGGGCACTCTACCATGTAGGGGTCTTTGCGTGACTCTCCCTCTCTGGCAGCCCAAGTATTTCCCAAGTGGACAGCTTTCTGACTAAGGGGTATCATCCGCCACGAACCTCTATCGTTATCAAAATTTTTTGGGTGTCTTGATTGTGTCCTAAAAAATGCCAGTTTATCATCATTCTTCTGCATTAAAACAAACCTAGCTCTTAGGATTTTACTCTGCAAACGGGTTTTTGGGCTGCATTTAGGCATAAATTAGGTTAGGCATGCATTGCATTTTTTATTGTCTGTTTGATATGTTTCTGTGAGTGTTAGGGATGAACAGATATACAGATCCCTAAATCCCCAACACTCAAGAAGGCAAATGGTGAAGGAGAAGCTCAGACTAGTAGGAACTCAGCTTGATCTAGCTCACCACAGCTGGAACCTAGCTCACTTGAACTAGGGTTAGCTCGTCCCAGCTCCATTCAGCTAATCTCAGCTGAATGGCAGCTCAAGAGAGTTCATCTTAGCTCACCTTAACCCAAGTCTGCTCAGATCCAGCTCAACTTAGCTGAGTCTAGGTCATCTCAGCTCCCACTAGTCCACAAGGAGCTCTAGCTAGCTCAGCTGAGTTGATAGGAGTTCACCCCAGCTCAAACCCAACTACATCTAGCTCCACTCAACTCCGACCAGATGAAGAAGAACTCATCTCAGCTCAGGAAGCTCAAGTCCAGCTCCCGGGGATTCAGCTTAGCTCAACTCAGTTGAGCTAAGCTACCTTAACTGGCTCAACCAGCTTGATCCTCCCCGGGAGCACCAGACCTAGCTCACCTCAGCTCATTATGGTAGAAGTCAGTTCACTTTAGCTTGGCTTAGCAGCTAGCAAAGAACTAGCAAGCTAAGCCAGCTAGAGTAGCTCCATGCCAGCCTCTTCAGCAGCTGCCAGCTCCAGCTCCAACTCCAGACTTCTCCTCCTCAGCTCCTCTCTTCAAACCCTAGCTCCAATACCTCCTCCTCTACTCCATAGCTAGCTAAGCTAGCTTAGCTTAGCTTAGCTTAGCTAGCAACTAGCTCCTTGGCCATCCACCACCTTCAAATTCAACCCTAGCTAGCTCCACCAACTTAAGCCCTACCTAAGCTAGCTATCCTACTCAAGTTGGCGCCACCTCCTAGCCACCTCTTCACCCCATTATCACCACCAAAAGGCACCAATTTTGGTGCCAAAACCTAACCCTAACTACCCCTCTTTTTGTCGCCAACATACACCCCCACATCCACCATACACCTAACCCTACAACCCATCCTAGCCACCCACCTACCCCTCCTTCTAGAACCTTTCTTGGCCCTAACTAAGACCCCCTTCTAGAAGCCATTTTGGTGCCAACATCAAGGGGTGTCACCACCCATAACCACCCCCTATGTGTCCCTTGGGTTGGCGCCAATTGACCTTAGCCATTGGATCCCCAACCACCTCCATCTCTCCATCTTAGCCCTCCATTCCAAGAGTCACCTTAGCCCCCTTCATATTCTATAAAAACCCACCACCTACCACCATTTGAGAGCATCCTCCATTAGTGTATTTTGCTACCTATACCACCTACACCTACGGCCAAGAAGAAGGAGTAGAGATTGAAGGGGCACATCACCAGCCCTTTTGGTGCCTTCTTCTCCCCACTCTCTTCAACTTGGGCCACGCCAAGGAGGAGGACTTTTCTACTTCAAGGAGGACGGCTAGGCAAAGTAGAAGGACCTAGGGTGGACGTCCACCCTTGGACAGAAGCTTAGGGCATGCCCCCTTTGGGCTTGCCTTGGAGGACAGCACCTTGGCAGAGCATAGCAAGGAAGGAGTTGGAGGGCTCTTTTCAATCTTGGGAGCTACCAAGCTTGGAGCAAGAAGCCCTCTTCTTCACCATCTGTCTAGAGGATTTGTGTTTGCTTTTATTTATTGCAATTTTTCTAGTAGTAGAAGCATTCATCTACTAGGCTTTTTGTAAAACACTTTTTCATTAATCTAGTTGCCTTCTTTGTAATTTCTTTAGTTGCATTTCTAATTGCTTTGTTTTTAGCATTCTTCACTCCCTCTCCCTAATTATTCTAGGCCTACACTTGCCTAGAGTGAGCTTAGGGAGAGGCTCTACTTGCCACTTTAGAAGTAGTCTATTGAATTGAAGTGTAAGCCACTTTCCCACCACAATTTCGCATGTTGCCTTAATTTCAAAAACAAAAAAATGATATATTGAAAAATACCAAAAAGAAAGTTGAGATTTATATTCCAAACAAGAGAATCAATTTTGCAAACATTTGGCCTCCTTGGACGACCCTAGATACTCTCCTATCTAGGAATATAAATTTAAAAGCGAAAGCGGATTTACGTGTTGCAACGACATTAAATTACCTAATTAACATACCACGTATTTTCGCTATCACTTTTTGGCACCGTTGCCGGGGAGGCATGGCTTTGCATTAGTCAATTTTCACTTGCTTGAAGTGGATCTTGTCCCCTTCTCTTTCTTTTTCTTTTGTGTGTGTGGGAACTATTGCAGGAAGAAAGCGGGAATCTGGAAGTAAGAGCTCAATGATCCTTTTCTTCCCGTGAAATTCAGGTTGGTTCCCCTTTCTTGTCACATTTAGGCTAAAAGACTACCAAAAAAATATATTAAACTTGGCTTTCAGGACCATAAACAACTTAACTAAGTGGAGTGGCGCATTTCAAAATCCATTGTTTGCTTGAATGCTTCTTTAACACCACTCTATTGCAAGTATTGGTGTTCTATTTTTCGTGTCTAGATTTCTGTCTGGACTTGAAAAATTGATTCCTAACACCACAGGCCTCCTAAAATTATAAAATTTCATACAGTGATTCCCAATTAAGTTAGGAACATCTGTTCCAAATTTTAGATCAATTGGATTTGTATTTAATTTTTAGAAATTCATGGACTGCAGAGGGGTCACACCCTCTAATCTTCCTATTTTGCTACTATCCATGAATTTTAATAATTTTTATACTCATCTAATTTTTGTGAAATTTATCTTGATGGAATCGCTGTGAAATTTTACACACCATATAAAATCACAAAAATTTTCTGAGGTCAGTAGTAATGCTGAAAAGTCCAAAATACCCACAAGTATCATTTCTGGACTTTAACATCAGTACAATTAAAAATTCATAATAATTATCAAACAAATTCCTAAAATCTTACAAAAATCTTTTTTGGAATCCTTGTTTGATTTTTTTCAAGGTAGTGGTGTTGTTTGACTTTTTTGGACCATTACTTAATACAGAAAGCCTAAAATTAATTCTTTGGCATTAATTTTCTGTCCTAGGGATAATTGGCTTAGGATTTCTTTCTTTCTTTTTAGAGACTCACATTAAAGGAAATTAACCATCACCAATACAACTTGTCTTTCCTTTGATTGTGGAGTTTCAAACTTGTTTGAAAATTTAAAAAGAAAAACCTAAAGCACATTTAATTAAATCAAATCCTAAAAGACAAAAATACAAAAAAATTGTGTGACAACTTGATTTTCATTGGAGCCACTCTCTAATTCCTGCACACACACAAAAAAAAATCAAAATAATAGGGCAACAACCCAATAAATGCCCTCCACATTCCGTGTGCACTATAGTGTCCTAGACCTAATTAAAACTTGTAGCAACTTGACCCCTAAGGCTTCATCAACTTAGGCTTGCTATCTAGGTCTTAAGTTTTCTTTAGTTAGTACCAATTCTGTCATCTATATCTGGTGTTCAGGCGGAGGGGCCGTGTCAAACGACCAGGCACAGGTTTGCACAAGCACCTGGGGTTTTCCCTGGGAAAGGTTTGGGCCAAACCTCCCCTGAAGCAACTTGGCTAGATTTGTTGACAGAACAGGTATTCACTATTGATTACTTATTTCCTACGTAGACCAAGTCTTAGGTTTATTTTTAGGGAGTCACACTTAAGTTAGGTCTAGCTATGTTTGTTTGATTTGCACACTTTCTCTCATCTCTTTCTCTTTTCCTCCCCTACCGTTCTTCCATTTTATGCATGGGCGACGGTCTCAAAATTTGCACTTGGAAGGACCATTTGATTTCACCCCCCGAGCAAAAAGACCACTTTTTCTGTCTTCTTCTCCTTCTAAAAAAATGGAAACTCAACAAAATAAGTCCACTGACCCTTCCACTTCTACCTCTAACCCCACCACTAACCCTAATTCTAACCCTTCCATCCAAAACCCACCCACCTTTAACTTCCCACACTTGGAGCTCCCTAATCTTGAGTTGCCCCAAACACAACATCAAGACCCCCTGCCTGTTCTTTTAAAATTGATGGCTGAGCAGATTAATAAATTAAATTCCAATCAACAAACATTGACTAGGAACATTCAAAATCTAGCCAATCCAAGGCCACACCCACCACCCTGTCAACAGCCTGTTATTCCTCTAAAAGATTTCTATGATCCGTCTTATTATGAGGAACAACTAGGGGTGGTCATACCAGAGGGGGACTTTGAGATCAAGCCTGCTGTCCTGAACCTAATTAAACACTTTCATGGCCTTCCTAGGGAAGACCCTTTCAGCCACCTTGAAGAGCTAACTCTTCTTGCACAGACAACCTATTCCCGAAATGTGCAAGATGACATATGGTTGATGCAGCTTTTTCCATTATCTCTTAAAGATAAGGCCGCTTATTGGTTCAGGACCATTGGTCGACCCATCACAACTGGGCCTCAGCTCAAGAGCGCCTTCCTCAAGAAATTCTTTCCCATAGGTCATACCAATTCCTTGAGAAGATCTATTGCGACCTTTCACCAAAAATCTGGTGAGACTTTCCATGATTCTTGGGAAAGATTTCAAGATCTTTTAAGAAGTTGCCCGCACCACGAGATTCCTTTATGGCAGCTCGTGCAAATCTTCTATCATGAATTAGAAGATCAAATCCGACATTTTTTCGACACCTCGTGTGGCGACAACTTCTTAAATAAAGATGCTGAAAGTGCCTACGACCTGTTTGAAGAAATGAGTGAAAACTCATTTAATCAAGCTTCCATGAACACATTTTGCAGAACCCAAAATCCGTAGTTAGGTGTTCATGAAATAGGCACTCAATCTATCCCTGTCACCCAAGATGATCTTTAATTGATCGCTCAAAAACTCGACTAGATGCAGATTAATCAAAAGAAAATTGAGGAAAGACTGGCCACATCAACCCAAGCTCCACACCCACATCTAACCCAACCTAACTTTCCACGAAGAGAAAATTTGCTCAATCTCAACACTACTCCTGCTGATTATTTTGAGGTTTCCCATGATTCACTAGGGAATTACAACTATCTAGATGTTAACCCCACTCAAAATATTTCTGCCATCCAGGAGCCCTTTAAAAATTCTTCCAATTGGAAAAATTACTTGAACTACTCCTGGAATAATCAGGTTTCTCCCCAACCATACCATTTTAATGGGTATGGGTCGAATCCAATCTTCCATCCTGGGCCATCCCAACAAGACATCAATGCCCAAATGATGCGAACCCTGGAGGAAATGCAAACAAAAATGACAGAAGTAACCTACACCATCACAAATCTGAACAATCAGATTGGGGTTACTCCCACGCAAAGACCTATAAGACATCTTCCATCCCAACCCATGCCCAACCCTAATCACCAAGGGAACCATTATATGGGCAGAACTCCACACTATCCAAATCAGTCTCCTCCTAATCTACCACCTCAGCAGCCTCCCAGGTTTCCGCAATCACAAGCCTCCCCACCTCCTCCAAATAATAATCCGACTGCACATGCAGTTACTTTGAGGAGTGGGAAAACCACCACTGATCCCGGGCCTTCACACAAACCTGGTGAAATACCTACGCAAATTAACTCCCCACCTCCCCATCAGGAAGAAAAAGAAATACAAAAATCTCAAGACAAGATTCCAATCCCTTTCCCACAAGCTCTCCACCCCACCACCAACAAAAAAAAGAAATCTGAGCTCACTACAGAAGAACTCATGGATCTATTTGGGCAAGTTCATATCAATATTCTTCTCCTAGATGCCATCAAATATATACCTACCTATGCTAAATTTTTGAAGGAGATTTGTACTCCTAAAAGGCAGGCCAAAAATCTTGGACAGGTGCATCTTTCGGAGACAGTAAGGTCTATCATACAGAGTAAGCTGCCTCCTAAGATGAAAGATCCAGGGGCACCTTTAATTTTTGTAATTATTGATGACACTACCTTTAATCGCACCCTCCTTGATCTTGGTGCCTCAGTTAATATTATTCCCACAAGTTTATTTGAAGAATTTCAGATTGGTGAATTAAAACCCGTCGAGGTTACCCTGCAAATAGCCGATCGATCTACAATCAAACCTCGTGGGATTGTCGAGGATGTTTTGGTCAAGGTCCAGAATTGTGTCTTCCCTGCAGACTTTCTAGTTCTTGACATTGAGGTACTTGAATCATTACTGGACTCCCTAATAATCCTTGGATGCCCTTTTTTGGCCACTGCAAAGGCAAATATCAATTGCCACACATGCAAAATGGATATCACTTGTGCATGCCAAACTATCACTTTATATATTTTCAAATTCTCCAGGAGATTCCATGATGATAACTTTTTTGAGGACTCAGATATGGAAATTTCCAATATGGTGGAGGAGACTATGTTAATAGATACCCTTACCGACCACAATTTTTTTGAGGACTCTGATTCAGAATCAGTGGTCAACGAAATCTGTGATCTAGAGACTTTCTTGACCCCAAATTTATTCTTGATGCACCCCCTAAGCACCCTAACCCACCCAATATTCACGCACCTAATTTTTCCACACTACACCCAATCCTCACCATTCCTTCCCTAACTCCTTTCTTACAGACTTGCCACCAACCCCGCCCAAGTTTGGCATCCAACCTGATTTAAAACCATGGCTAGACTCGGGCTACAGCTATCATTTTCCATCCAACTTTGATCCCAATACTACTTCTAATCAATTTTTTAGGGATCTAGAAGAAGACACCTTTTTTGCGGGCATCCAAGTGTCCAATTATTTATATGATTTTACATCTTCCGTGCATACCTTCACGCCCGGCTGAATGGCGTAAAAGATAGCACTGGATGGGAGGTAACCCATCATTTTTTTCTTTCTTTCCATTTTTCTTCTTTCTCCAGGTTTTTTTCATCCTAAACCCGACTGTTCTTCACTAAGGTGATCCCTTTTCCCTCCTAATGCATTAGGACATGGCATATCTTAAGCATGGGGGGGTGTTTTTACATTTGACGATCGATTTAGGATTTTCAAAACCTAAAAACATGCATTTTTCTTTAATTTATTTCGTGCTTGCATACCCAAAAAAATAAAAATGTTGAAAACTTTTTGAGGAAAAATTTTGAAATCGGGACTAAGGTCGAAAAAGTAACTTTTGGTACAATGGGATTTAATCTTTAACAAACTAAGGATGAGGATATGGATCTGATCATTAGAATTCCAGGGTTTATTTTAGACTAGATCTGATATCCTTTTCTAAAATTCCACCTAAACTCATGATAGTTCAGGTTACTTGATCCTATTTTGTAATACGGAAAGTATTTGACTTAGTTTTTGATTCAAAAACTTGCATGTCTTAAGAAACTTCTTGTGTCAATTTTCACACACAAGCCAACACTTAAAAACAACTAAAAATTTGAAAAACTCCCTTGTTTAGACTTAGTAAAAGTCTGAAACAAATCATTTGTTTGAGTTTCCATCGCCGAGAAGGAGGAAAATACCTCCTTTGAGGATGCGATGTCAACATGTTATCGCCTCGGCGCTGCTCCATATCTATATTTCATATCTTTATACGGAGCATTAAAGCACATTTTAGTAGCTCAAGTGTCTTGGACGGTGCTCTACCTATAGTGTCAGAGCAAGAGCTTGAGTTTGCTTGGAGCACCCCTTTACACCGCATCGTGTTTTGGGGTTGTGAGCTCCTGGGTGGTGTCATGGACAGTGCTATCCCGAAGTACTGGCGCCAGAGCCCCCTCGAGGAATGGTAACGGGAATGATGATCCCAGCAAATCTGTTGTAAGACTAAGCTAAAAATAAGCATGGGAAGAAAAAAAAGTAATAATAAATAAATTAACACGCCCTTATAAATGTTGGCTTTTCACAAGCACAGACACAAGATTTTAAAGGATTTTGCAAGTTGCGAATCAGATTTATGAGCCAGAAAAATCATAAAAATAAAAATTTCAAGCCATCTGAATTAACAAGGGGTTAATTTGAGAATTTTCTGGAGGATATATTGATCCCGTTCTATCTAATGGTTGGATTCGAAAACAAATCCCGATGTTTATCTATAATAAATCCTGTACCTCCTGTGTTTTAATCTACCAAGGTCCCATAATCTCTTTTTCTCCTCAAAAGTAAAAAAAATTAGATTTCCCAAAAATTATGTTTTCCAAAAAATTGAAGTCTTGCTAAGAGACTAGCAAAAGATAAGCATGGGGGTGTGATAAACGCCCGCTTATCATCATTCTTATGCATTAAAACAAACCTAGCTCATAGGATTTTACTCTGCAAACAGGTTTTTGGGCTGCATTTAGGCATTAATTAGGTTAGGCATGCATTGCATTTTTTATTGTCTTTTTGATATGTTTTTGTGAGTGTTAGGGATGAACGGATATACAGATCCCTAAAACTCTAGCACTCAAGAAGGCAAATGGTGAAGGAGAAGCTCAGACTAGCTAGAACTCAGCTTGATCCAACTCACCACAGCTGGAACCTAGCTCACTTGAACTAGGGTTAGCTCATCCCAGCTCCATTCAGCTAATCTAAGCTGAATGGCAGCTCAAGAGAGTTCATCTTAGCTCACCCTAGCTCAAGTGAGCTCAGATCCAGCTCAACTTAGCTGAGTTTAACTCATCTCAGCTCCCACTAGTCCACAGGGAGCTCTAGCTAGCTCAGCTGAGTTGACAGGAGTTCACCCCAACTTAAACACAGCTACATCCAGCTCCACTCAACTCCAGCCAAATGAAGAAGAACTCATCTCAGCTCAGGAAGCTCAAGTCCAGCTCCCGGGCATTCAGCTTAGCTCAACTCAGTTGAGCTAAGCTACCTTAACTGCCTTAACCAGCTTGAAGCTCCTCGGGAGCACCAGACCTAGCTCACCTCAGCTCATTATGGTAGAAGTTAGTTCACTTTAGCTTGGCTTAGCAGCTAGAAAAGAACTAGCAAGCTAAGCCATCTAGAGTAGCTCCATGCCAGCCTCTTCAGCAGCTGACAGCTCCAGTTCCAGCTCCAAACATCTCCTCCTCAGCTCCTCTCTTCAAACCGTAGCTCCAATGCCTCCTCCTCTACTCCATAGCTAGCTAAGCTAGCTTAGCTTAGCTTAGCTTAGCTAGCAACCAGCTCCTTGGCCATCCACCACCTTCAAATTCAACCCTAGCTAGCTCCACCAACTTAAGCCCTACCTAAGCTAGCTATCCTACTCAAATTGGCGCCACCTCCTAGCCACCTCTTCACCCCATTATCACCACCAAAAGGCACCAATTTTGGCGCCAAAACCTAACCCTAACTACCCCTCTTTTTGGCGCCAACATCCACCCCCACGTCCACCATACACCAAACCCTACAACCCATCCTAGCCACCCACCTACCCTTCCTTCTAGAACCCTTCTTGGTGCCAACTATGTCCCCCTTCTAGAAGCCATTTTGGCGCCAACATCAAGGGGTGTCACCACCCATAACCACCCCCTCGGTGTCCCTTGGGTTGGCACCAATTGACCTAAGCCATTGGATCCCCAACCACCTCCATCTCTCCATCTTAGCCCTCCATTCCAAGAGTCACCTTAGCCCCCTTCCTATTCTATAAAAACCCACCACCTACCACCATTTGAGAGCATCCTCCATTAGTGTATTTTGCTACCTATACCACCTACACCTACGACCAAGAAGAAGGAGTAGAGAAGGAGATTAAAGGGGCACATCACCAGCCCTTTTGGTGCCTTCTTCTCCCCACTCTCTTCAACTTGGGCCACGCCAAGGAGGAGGACTTTTCTACTTCAAGGAGGATAGCCAAGCAATGGAGAAGGACCTAGGGTGGATGTCCACTTTTGGAGAGAAGCTTAGGGCACGCTCCCTTAGGGCTTGCCTTGGAGTACATCACCTTGGCGGAGCATAGCAAGGAAGGAGTTGGAGGACTCTTTTCAAGCTTGGGAGCTACCAAGCTTGGAGCAAGAAGCCCTCTTCTTCACCATCTATCTAGAGGATTTGTGTTTTCTTTTATTTATTGCAATTTTTCTAGTAGTAGAAGCATTCATCTACTAGGATTTTTGTAAAACACTTTTTCATTAATTTAGTTGCCTTTTTTGCAATTTCTTTAGTTGCATTTCTAATTGCTTTGTTTTTAGCATTCTTCACTCCCTCTCCCTAATTATTATAGGCCTCCACTTTCCTAGAGTGAGCTTAGGGAGAGGCTCTACTTGCCACTTTAGAAGTAGTCTATTGAATTGAAGTGTAAGTCACTTTCCCGCCACAATTTCGCATGTTGCCTTAATTTCAAAAACAAAAAGATGATATATTGAAAAATACCAAAAAGAAAGTTGAGCTTTATATTCCAAACAAGAGAATCAATTTTGCAAACATTTCGCCTCCTTGGACGACCCTAGATACTCCCATATCTAAGAATATAAATTTCAAAGCAAAAGCAGATTTACGCGTTGCAACGACATTAAATTACCTAATTAACAAACTGTGTATTTTCACTATCAAGTCCATCACATTCTACTCTCATCCAGACCATCGGTGCATGTTTGGTAGGAGGTCCTTAAGACCATCCTTGAGGCCTCCTTTAGTCATTCACTCCCATCGAGGCCAGGCCTCGACTTCTATGTTTGTGCAGCAACCCCATCACATAGACATCTCCTCTGATTTGTCTAAACCTAATTCTCCTTCATCCGTCATCATTGCACAACCCGCAGAAGAAGAGAATAACCTTGAGAACCAACTTTAGTGCCTTAATGATTTATTCCAAGCCTTTGTGAATCCACCGCATCGTCCTATGATGCGTGATCATTACAATCCCGCTGCGGTGGCTATCGAACCTCGAGTCCAAATTTCGACTGGAGGTCCTGATTCCGAACTTAAGACAACATGATTCAATCTATTCCAAAGTTTCATGGGCTCAATTTCGAGTATCCTTGTCAGTACATTAAACAACTAAGCATATGGCCCAGACCTTCGAGTCAGATGTCCAAAATCGAGACATTCATCTCATGAAAACGTTCTCCTCTCTCAAGGACAAAGCGGCTCACACGTATCTGACTCAAACGCATCCAATCAACACATGGGTTGAACTACATTTCGAGTTTCTGAAAAAGTTCTTCCCAGTTGGTCAGATGAATTACAACACCAGATCACACATTTCACACAGCAACTTGGAGAACCACTTCACGAGTCATGGGATTGTTTCCTAGATCTCATGCAAAAGTGCCCCAATCACGGAGTTCCTAAATGGGAATAAGTCCAATCTTTTTACCAGGGACTCTGTGAAGATATCCATTTATTCGTCAATGCAACTTGTGGAGGGAATGTCATGGGTCAACACGAGGACACTATGTGGGAGATTCTCGAGAATATGTGTGAGAACTCCATCAATAATGACTCCATGGGCTTATTCGATCAGATGAATGCCCGTGCATCAACGAATCCAAGGGGAGCACATGAGACACAAGGCTTGTCCTCCTTTGTCGACTTGGATTTGATGGCCAGTCATTTGGATAAGGTCTCTATCATTAAGAAGAAGGTGGATGAGCTAACTCGACATCTGCTGCAAGCCACCTCTATGCAAAACCCATCCACACAGACACCCTTTGGGTGGGAAGCTATGCATAACATCTATCACTAATCTTCTCAGGGGATGGACCCGTATCCACCCCCGTCTGACTTTATGGACGGAGGAAACTACGACCCTACCTACTCTAGTTGGGGGAACTCTGAACCCTCGTACTTTGACTTTGCTGAGGTTCCTCAGACCTGTGAGGACCTCAATGCCATCCAAAATGACCCATTCTCTAATACCTGTAACCCTAGATGGCGAAATCATCCTAATTTCCTATGGGTGGGAAACTATCAGAATCAGAGACCAGCATATCAACCCTATCCACAAGCTCCTTGTCCATATCAACCTCCTCAGCGTCGGCCCAACCCTACGTATCAATCTAGGCCAACTAAAATAGATCAAATGACTTTTATCCTTTAGACTTTGGCTGACATTCAAAAGATGAATGCCGCTATGCAGAAACAGCATAAAGATGAGATCACAGAGGTTCGCAATCAACTCACCCAGATGGCAAATTCCCGCCAACCTAGCACACTCCCTTCGCAACCTCTGCCGAATTCGAATAACATGCCGAACTAGAGGCACGTTATGAACTCAAATCTGGGCCAAGCACAAATGATTTATCAGGCCCCTTCTGCTCCATCACCATTCATACTCGGGATTTCTGCAGCAGCCACCTATTTTACCCACACCAAACTAGAACCAGGCAGGACTGAATTTAGTGACAACCTATAGTGGCAAAGCAACACAAGACCCACCTTACCCAAGCCACTTTCAGCCTAGTAGTAACCCAAACCCTAGGATAGTCATCTATGATACCCCTATCCCAAATCAAGAACCTGGACCTATTATAGAGGAACCATCTAAGGTTCCATTTCCCGAGGCCTTGACCAAGGGAAAGAGGGCAACCAAACCTATGGCACCTTTGGAGGACCTAGTCATGCTCTTTGAGCAGGTCCATATAAACATCCCCTTGATGGATGCGATTCACCATGTACCAGCTTACGCACAATTTCTAAAAGTTGTGTGTACACCTAAGCATAAGTCGCAAACCAAAAGTGGGAGCCCAATCGTATTATCAAAGCAAGCCAGCTCTGTAATTTTGAGCAAACTCCCAACTAAGGCAAAAGACCCAGGTACTCCCCTGATTTCTTGTACAACTGGTGATATCCAATTTGATAGAGCATTATTGGATCTAGGAGCCTCCATAAACCTAATACCTACATCCCTACTTGACCATCTTAAAGAATATGAGCTCAAACTGATAGAAGTGACATTACAGTTGGCAGATCGATCTATTAAGTCACCTAAAGGAGTTCTTGAAGATGTCATTGTTAGGGTTCATGATTTTTATTTCCTGGTGGACTTCGTAGTCTTGGATATGGATGCTCCAGAAAATTCGAGGAACACACCAATCATACTAAGGATACCCTTTTCGACCATTGCTAGGGCCAACATTAGCTGTAAGGAGGGCGAAATTAAACTAAAATTTGGGAACCATACATAAAAGATTGACATCTTTAAGGCCAAACAAGGGATTAATTGCAGAGTTATAGAATAGATATGTGATATCAAGGCTGTCGTTGACAAACCATATATTAAGGAAAACCTGACTACTTTTGATCAACCACAAGCGAATCAAAACCCAGAATTAAAGGAGTCCAAACTTAACCTAGACACACCCATAGCTCTTTCCCTTTCTCTTGACACCCACCCTGAACCACCCGCTGCTATTGATAACTCTGTTCTGGAACTAAGGCCTCTTCCCGAGCATCTAAAGTACGTCTTTTTTGGTTCCAATCAGACGTTTCCTGTGATTATCAATTCCAGACTCACACCTGATCATGAATCCCATCTGGTTATATTCTTCAGCAACATCGAACAACCATTGGATGGACTCTCGATGATTTGACTGGCATCAACCCCTCTTACTACACACATCGCATCTATACTGAAGAGGGCACACGACCTTCCCGTGAAATGCAGAGACGTCTGAATCCTAATATGTAGGAAGTCGTGAAAAAGGAGATCATCAAGTGCTTAGATGCTAGGATCATCTACTCGATCTCCGATAGTCGGTGGGTGAGTCCAATGCAGGTTGTGCCTAAGATGGCAGGACTCACCGTGATCACGACTGAGACTAGAGAAATCATACCGCCCCATGTGGTGAATTCATGGAGAGTCTGCATTGATTACAGAAGACTCAATACCTCCACGAAGAAGGATCATTTCCTACTGTCGTTTATTGATTAGATCCTCGAAAAACAAGCGGGAAATAGATTCTTCTGCTTTTTGGATGGGTACTTCGGTTATAACCAGGTGGCAATCCATCCTGAGGACCAAGAGAAGACCACTTTCCCCTGTCCCTTCAGGAAGTACGTGTTCCAAAGGATGCCTTTCGATCTTTGCAATGCACCCGCTACTTTTCGGTGGTGCATGCTTGCCATATTCTCAGATATGGTAGGTGATTATCTAGAAGTCTTCATGGATGACTTCACAGCTTTCAGCCAATCATTTGACAATTGACTCCAGCATTTTGTCCAGATCCTCAAGTAGTGCATTGACATGAATTTGGTTCTTTACTGGGAAAAGAGCCACTTCATGGTGTCTGAAGGAATTTTCTTAGGACATCTCATCTCAGAAAAAAACATCTAGGTTGATCAACCCAAAGTGAATCTGATTTCTAAAATCCCTAAGCCTAGCTCAATCAAGGACATTTGATCTTTCCTGGGGCACGTTGACTTTTACTATCGATTCATTCCCGATTTCTCTAAAATCACGTGCCCCCTGACTACTCTACTATTTAAGGATGTTCCTTTCAAAATTTCCAAGGAATTCACTCAAGTATTTGAAATCCTATGTGATCGAGTAACCCAAGCCCCGATCCTAGAGTCCCCCAATTGGTCCCAACCATTTGAGATCATGTGTGATGCATCTGATTTCACTGTAGGAGTGGTACTTGGGCAGAAAATTGACGGGAAACCTATGGTCATCTACTACGCTGGCAAGACACTTGATGAGGCTCAGCGTAACTACACAGTTACTGAGAAAGAGCGCTTAGCTGTAGTTTTTGCCTTGGAAAAGTTTAGATCATATCTTCTGGGTTCTTGTGTTACCATTTACTCTGATCACACAGCTGTGAGGCATCTCCTTGCGAAGAAGGATGCAAAACCTTGGCTAATCTGTTGGATCTTCCTATTGCAAGAATTTGACCTCGAGATTCGTGATAAAGTAGGAAAATAGAATGTGGTAGCTGATCACTTGTCCTGCCTTCCTTCTGACATTATCGACCCTTCCGAACCCATTACAGAACATTTTCTGGATGAGCACCTCCTGACTATCAGTATAGGGCTTCCATGGTTTGCTAATCTAGTAAATTACCTGGCATCACATCAAATCCTATCCGATTGGACAAAGACCAAAAAGGACAAATTGCTTTCTGATGCCAAGTACTACTTCTGGGAAGACCCGTATCTCTTTCACATCAGTGTTGATCAAATCATCTGACGTTGTGTCCCGGAAGTGGAAATTCAGGGCATCTTGTCCTTCTACCATGACTAGGCATGCGGTGGACACTTCTTTGGTCATAAAACTACAGCGAAAGTCCTCCAGTGCAGCTTCTATTGGCCCATGATTTTAAAAGACACATACAATCACTGTAAGGCATGCACTCATTGCCAGGCCTTAGGCAACATGAGCCATCGTGATATGATGCCCTTACAGCTGATTCTCGTATGTGAAATCTTCAATGTCTAGGGGATTGATTTTATGGGACCCTTTCTTATTTTGGATGACTTTGAGTACATTTTACTCGCTGTTGACTACATGTCAAAATGGATCGAAGCCATTCCGATCTGAACCAATGATAATAAAGTGGTTATCAAATTCATTCATCAGAACATCTTTTCTCGGTTCGGGATTCCACGTGCTACAATCTCTGATGGAGGGACCCATTTTACAAATGCTCAGTTCAGGTCACTGATGACCAAATACGGGGTGTCACACTAAATCTCTACTCCTTATCACCCCCAAACTAATGGTCTAGGTGAGCTATCAAATTAGGAGATCAAAAAAATCCTCCAAGTTACTATTCGACCTGACATGGAAGACTGGTCATCCTGACTTCTAGAAGCTTTGTGGGCTTATAGGACCGCCAAAAAACCCAATTAGGTATGTCTCCATTTAGATTGGTGTATGGGAAGGCATGCCACCTCCCCATTGAATTGGAGCAAAAAGCCTATTAGGCATCATGGAACTGTTATCTTGATCTTTCCAAGGCAGGAACCCACAGAAAGCTTCAAATGAGCGAGATCGATGAATTACGCCACAATGCGTTTGAGAACTCACGAAATTACAAAGAGTGGGTTCAAACCTTTCACGACAAGCACATATCCAGAAAGATCTTTTACCTTGGTCAAGAAGTCCTACTCTTTGATGCCAAGCTCAAACTGTTCCCAGGAAAACTTAGATCAAAATGGATCAGACCTTACCTTATCCAATGAATCTTTGGAAATGGAGCCACCGAAATCAGTCAACTCAGCCACGATTCAGAACCTTTTGTCGTGAATGGTCAGAGACTCAAATCATTCATTGAACTTACCGATACAAATTTGGCTGAGACATCTTTTACCCTCCATTCCCCTTGAGCTCATTGCACCCAGCCGATGGCATAAAACTCAGCGCCTAACGGGAGGCAACCCGTCATTTTTGAAAAACCTGAAACCTTTCTTGACACATTCCTATGCTGAACTGATATTGCACTTTAGGGTTCATCCAATAGAATAGCCGACTACACCTCTGGTACCCATACCTGAGCTTGAAATCATTCGCAGCAGTCATCTCGACACGTTCACCCACCCAAAACCTATTCTAATGAATGATCTAAGCTAAACTCAAACCTACCTAATTTATAATGAGGACATTGCAAATCATAGGCATGGGGGGTATGAAAGTGCAAAACGCCATGAAAATCATCTCACAAGAAATTGTTTCATCAAAAAAATTACATATCCCAAAAATAACAAAAAAATAAAAATTTTTTGAAAAGAGACAAAAAAATGAGACGAGAGAAAAATTTTTTGAGGGCATATCAATTTTGAGGAGAAAAGGGGAGCTAAAAATGTGAAAAAGGAGCACAAGTTGAAAAGAAAAGAAAAAGAGGTAGTCATTAGTAAGAAATTAAGGAATTGACTTAGTTCTAGAACATATCAAAAGAAAGAAAATGAAAGGCAAAAGGTGCTAATAAAACAAAGAAGAGATTAGTACAAACGTTGATTTTAGGCCTCTTGGGCTATGATCGTAGGCTTAAAAATGCAAGTATATACTAAGATCTGGATAATACTCAAGAGGTTGGGGAAAATGCGAAGCTTAAGTATTAGGTCTAAGGTTTAGGGAGTATTCAACCTCGTTAACTGACCTCTGGTTTGCAGGACTTGGTAACCTAAGCAGCCCAATCCACACACAGTCTAGTTCAGTGCGCTTAAGTATCAAAATCACGCAAATGCATTTAAATTGTTCTGAAGAGGTCACCTAGATTAGGAGCAGCCAATCAGCACAAGTTGATTTGGATAAGTTCTGGCGTGGAGAGGCGGGAAATTCCCCTCGAAGATGTGCAATAACATATCGTCTCCTCGGAGCTTGTCTCCTAGGATATCTACATATCCTAACAGGGGCATGTAAGCACCCTGTGCTGGTTTAGATGCCATGGGCGGCATTATCCCGAAATGTCGATTGCAAGGGTCTGGATTTAGCTACAAAATGCCATGGCGAGATTATCTCGAAATCTCGAAAGCCAGGGTTCTGGGGGTTGCCATGGGCGGTGCTATCTCAAAGCATCGATTGCCAGGGACCCTTCAAGGATTGATGATGGGGACTAGGAATCCGATACAGACCGTGTTGTGAAACTAATCCAAAGCTAGAAATAAAAAGAAAAGAGAGAGAAAACTCTCCAAAAACAAAGAAAATTCCTCTATCTCTCTCTAACAAAAAATGCACTGCAAACTGAATCGAGGCTAAAACATGTTACAAGCATGAGTGCTTTAACTGCAGAGTTCAATGAACCTTAGGATAGTTCCTGTGGGCCTTAAAAACCTTCGCAGCAAAATAAGGCTAGAGTTGGTTAGTGAACAAGCTTTGATACCACTTGATAGGATCTAAAATACGGAAATATATATGTCTACACGCACAAACACTCAAGAAATAATATTAGTAATAATAAGAAAGATTAGCACAATCAATTCAAACCACAAAAGGACACAAATTATATAGTGGTTCCCCTCCCTTGGGTACTCCACTACCTAAGCTTCCCAGCTTAGGGTTTTTAACTCGATTCCCTCAACCCCGAGGAAATCAATTTACTAAACCGAGGTAATTAACGGGTTACCACAACCCAAGTACAAAAATGGACTTATTACAACCCAACGAGCAAATGCTCAAGAACAAAAGAAATATCGGTGTAAGAAAGAAAACTCTTACCACTAAGTTCCTAAGCCTCTCAACAAATGTAAATATAATGTTACCAATTTGAGAGCCTAGAAAGGACGCGAATCATGTTGAATTGCATGAACAAAACACGTCAATGTGTTTGCAAACCTGTAGCACGATTGGAAAGCAGCAAATACGATTTATCCTCTTGAATATGTGGTGGAAGATATGAATTATAGCTCTAGGAATTTTCTTCTCTTTTTTCTTGTCTCTTGTATGCAAACAAAGAGTCCTAGGGTCATTTTATAGAGTTTAGGACCTAGGATACTCATCTACTAGACATTGGGATTTATTTCCCAATGTTCATATTGTTGGCATTAATATTTCTGTCATTCTACTTTGGGCCAACGGCTAGCTGGTATCAGTACTAAAGTACTTATACCGGTACTAGCAGCTCACTGCCACCAGTACATGAGTCCTGATATCGGTACTCATCATGGGTACCAGTACTTGTGACTCCCAGGTTTGAAATTCCTTGGGCATAGTAACCTACCTGTACCAGTACTCATCATGGGTACTGGTACTTGTAAGGTTCAGGCTAGAACTAGGGCTTCAACCTGTGGCCAACATGTACCGGTACTCATGGTTGGTACTGGTACTTGTTATTCACAGTTTGAGACGAATTCTCAAACCTGTGCCTTGAAAATACCAGTACTGATGAACAATACCGGTACTTGCTTACAAGTACCTATTTTAAGCGATTTAATCAATTACGTTCTTCGAAAATAAATGCCATATAAATCCTAATTTATCTCTAATTGATTTTTATGATCTAAGTTAAGTTCTCTTGTTAAGAGGCATACAATCTATGAAAACCTAAACTAAAAAAACAAAGGGCCAAAGATGATCTTCTTCTTCTCGATCCATCCTTGTCATCTTGCCTCCTCCTCATCATCATGCTTCCATCATTTCTTGTTTGCCTTACTCCTTCACCTAAATCTAAAAAATACTTAATGACAAACATTAATCCATAATAATTTTGTTAACACCAAAACAAGATGTGGAACAAGGTTCCAACAGTTAGGTCTGGATCTTGGTTTGTACTTGAGTACCTCTAAGCCTACCATCAGCATTCTGACCTAATCCGCAGAAAAAAGCACACATCACAATTTTTTTGAGCATCAAAAGATTTCATGTTCTAGAATCAAAGTTAAAACCTTAAAATTTTGCTAAAGGACTAGTAAAAGCTAGGCATGCGGGTATGATGGGAACACCATCATGAGCCATAACTAGCTCATTTTGACCCAATGAAGAGAATAAATGCTGCTACATAGCCAACTGAAGGTCATAATTCACTGCATAACCTTTCTAGGAGAAAAATAAGAACTAGGGGTAAAATTGTAATTTTACTAATGAAGTGTAACCATTGGTTTTGTCAAGGGCTAAACAAAGGTCAAATGGTCTTAATAAGATAACAAGTGGGTTGGATTTGACAGAAAACGATTTGTGTGTGTTATGCGAATTAAATGACTTTTGAAACACTAAAAGTAGACCCACTCAATTAACCAAGGTTCTGGTTAGGATAAAATTCACTTAAACCCTCTAAAAGTCATTAAAAAATATTTTCTAGGGTTTGGTACCTTCAATTTGGCCATTAGAACCCATCTTAACCTAGAATGGGGTCTCAGATAGATATTTACCCTAATTTGGATTTCTGCATATATTATTCATTCAAACATGGTCAAACCCAAAATCCAACTTCACCATTGGATTCCTTAGGTTTAAATTAGGTTTGCATCAAAACTTGGACCCAGGATGAGTTTGTCTTGACCTAGTTTGCAAAAAGGTCCAACCTGATTACATTTTTAAACCTAACTTTCAAAACCCTTACAAACAACCCCCTAGCTTTCTCATCGTCTTCTCAAGTAGGTCCCTCCACCATTATGTGGATGAAACCTACTCCAGCAACCTTTGACAGAGGATCTCTTTCATTTCTCAGAGAATCTCCTCCAAAATAGGAAGGGAGTTCCTCTGAGAAATTCTCTCTCGTTTGAACCCATTGATGATCTTCGATTCCTTCCTAATCTCTCATGCGAACGCATGGGAGATTTGGGTATCCTAACAACCTCCCATCTCCGGCGACCTTCCAAGGTTGGGAAGCTTACTTCCCAAGGCCTAACTAACCTCTAAAGCTCTATTTAAAGAAGCCTAGATCACCCCAACCTCTTCACTCTCGATTTCGATCGTGAATACCCTAATTCCTCTCTTCTCCTCATGGTCGTAGGCTCCTCGACGTTCGGCGTCCTTCCCTGCTCCTTGTCGTCTGACCACCATACCTGTAGCAGATCCATCTTCCCTGACTTCGTCCACGTTTTGTGCTACCAACAGGTGCCACTCTCTCTTCGTCCTCGCCAATCCCACCCTACCGGAGCTGCCTTCGTCTCCAGTGTCGGCCACACCAGACCTGATGGCCTTGCTCACCCCATTCGTCCCTTAACGCCCTAACTAAGTTCCTTGTTCTCCACTCTTTACTTCCCCTCTCTTTATTTCTCAAAATCTACCTCTGGCGCCCACCGCACCTCCATTCCTTCCATCTCCGACCACCAACTCTGGCAAGGCCCTCCCACCTCCATAGGCCACCACAACCCTCGTCGACAAGCCCATGAGCTCCACCTTGCATCACTGATCCCTTCCCCTCACTCCATTCGCCATGCCACTCACCCAAACACCAACCCAAGCATTCCCACTCACTCGCACACAGTGTGCCCTAGGTATGCTCCAATAGGCACCCATGAGCCACGCCAACACCCCCAGCACATCCGCCAAGCTCCAGTGAACCATCCTGAATGATTTGATGTGGCCATGAGGTTGTTCTTATGTTTTCAGGTAGTAAACCCCATCCACCATTGGCGCAAGCTTTAAGCATGCTTGCAACCGCTCCAGGTGCTGTCGCTCCAAGCCTTGCTATCTCAGACTGCATGGAATTCCCTCACGCACACATCCAGGCTCTCAATTCCAGTCAAAGGCCTCAATAGCTACAACAATTGGATGCCTTGCCCCTACTGCAGATGCGCGGAAGACAGGTGGGACATTTAGTCCCACCTCAGAAGTGAAAGAGTGCATGCACCCAGATAAATTGAAAAAGTGGTGTAGGCTTATCTCCTCAGTTACCATGGGGTGAGGTCCCACTCACCCTTCACTAGCCTCGTTCGTGACCTTGCCTCTGCTGACCTGGCCTGACCTGACCCGACCTGCACTCCTCGCCCACTACTATATGCTGGTTGGCCTGGTCTTGGGTATGCACCTGACCCGATTACCCAAATTCCTGTGTGGCTCTAGGAGAGCGAATCCTAAGAGAGAAAGTGAGGAGAGTCACGTGGGTAGGGGTAGGGTTTTGCTACAGGGTTCTCCGACTGACACTTAGTCATAGTCTGAAGAAGAAGAGGAGGCTAGAGGAAGAAGCTGAAGAAGAGGAGGCCAGAAGAGGAAGAAAGGAAGAGGACGAAAGGCTTAAGGCCAGAGTAGCTAAGGGCCAAGGAAGAAGAAAGGCAATGGTAGAGGAAAGACAGAAGACAAAGAAAGCTATGGAGAAAGAGAAGAATTGTAGAAACAAGAAGAAGAAAAGGAAGTCAGAAAAAGAAGAAAAGAAGGACAAGGCAAAGGAAGAAGAAGAAGAGAAAAGACAGAGAAGAAGAGAAAGAAGAAGGATCAGACACTTTAAGTCGTCTGATTCCTTCATCAAACAATAGATCATAAGCTTACATTGCATATTCATACATTGAGTTCCTTGGTGATATTGTAGGAGTATTTGGTGATCTATATCACCATTTTACTCCCATATTTTTGCACTTTAATACTGATATTATTGCATATTATTTTAATTTTGAGTTGTTATCTTGATTTCTAAATACCAATTAACTCCCTGTGTTCGACCTCGGAAATCCTTTCAAGTAATAAAATTGCATTTGTTTTGAACGCTATTTCGACTGTACTACAACGCAACACCTTTTAAACCCCGATTTAGCGCGATCAACAGGGAGTGATCATAACCTAAAACTATTGTGATTAGAATTGAAACAAAAGTGGAGATCTAGTGTTTGGAGACTAGGTATGAAATGGAGCTTGAGAGAGGATTATCAGGCTATGGTTGAGAAGGGGTGGAAGGGTGGCGAAGGTGGAGCTAATTTGATGATTTGGCGAGAGGTGAAAAATTAGCAGGGGAACTTAGAACATGGCATTCGAGATTGGATGTAAATTGAAGGCACAAGAAATCAAAGATAAAAAAGGAGATGGATGAAATCCAAGGTAGAGTGCCTGAAGAGCATGATTAGGTTAGGGAAAGAGAGCTGTAGAGTCAATATATAGGAGGTGTTATTATAGGAGGGAGTGCTTTGGTGTTTTGGATCCAGGAATGTATGGATAGAGAGTGGAGATAAAAATAGAAGATTCTACCATCTTTATGTGCAAAATAGAAAAAGGAAAAATGCTATTCATTGGCTTACATTTCCTGATGGGGAGGAGCCAAGTGAACAAGCAAAAGTAGGAGATTATTTCCTTAATTTCTACAAAAAGCTTTATGCTTCAGAGTTGAATGAAATGAATCCAAAAGAGGTTTTCTCTTTGTAGGATTAAGAGTGGAAGAGGGACAATGGTGCATTGAACTGCTTGAAAAGGAAGAAATTCGCAAGATACCTTTCCATAAGCCTTCATGTAAGAGTCATGGTCCTAATGGGTTACCTGTATTTTTCTATCTAAGGAGTTGGGCAACTATGAGAAATGAAGTCCTAACTTTTGTATAGGATTGTTTCAAAGCTTGGATTATGCCAATGGTAATGAGTCGAACCTATCTTGCCCTAGCACCAAAGCTTTGTTCACCCAAAGAGCCTGAAGACTACTACCACATAAGTCTGACAAACACCCTCTACAAGATGGTGGCTAAGTTAGCTATGCAGAGACCGAAGCCAATTTTGAAGAGAGTGGCTTTGAAAAATCAGTCAAGGTTCCTTTCAGGGAGGCAGATAGTGGATAATGTCATGATAGCCAAAGAAGTCGTCCATGCCATGAAGATCATAAATAGTAAGGAAGTTGTAATGGTCCTTAAACATGATATGGAGAATACTTTTGAGTTGCTTGAGTAGGATTTTGTGAAGTTTTGTTTGTGTCAATTACACATACCTTCTCCTTTAGTCAATTTGGATATGTCTTGCATTAGATCTGCTTCCTTTCAAGTGCTAGTTAATGGTAATCTTATTAACGTCATCCTTCCCTCTTGTGGTGTGAGACAAGGGTGCTCTCTACCCTCCCACCTTTTCCTTATTTGTTCAGAATATTTATCTAGATGCTTCAAGCTTGCTCTTCATGACAATTTAATTTTAGGATATTGGCTTTATGGAAATGCTAGTCCCATTACTAACTTGATGTTTGCTGATAACACCATACTCTTTGCTACGGAGTCGTGAAGGCTAGGGAGCTTCACAGGATTCTCTAAGAGAATGAAAGGTGTTCGGGACAAAGGGTCAATTATGCTAAATAAGGGTGTTCTTCAGCAAAGGAGTGGGGATGGATATTCAAGAGGAGCTTAAGGAAGAACTTGGCATTGGGGCCATGGTGCAGAAGGAAGATTTATTTGGGGAGCCGCATTCTTGATACTCCCAATCAATCAAAATTGGAGTTGGTGCTTACTAAATGTTCCAAGAAGCTACCAGGTTTGAAAGGTCGGACTTTACACAAGTGAGTAGGGGCATCCTTCTTCAATCATCACTTGGCTCCATTCCTAATTACCTCTTGTTTACCAACCTCTTCTGTACAAAACTTTGTCATGTGATGGATAAATTAGCAAGAGATTTTTGGTGAAGGTATATGGATAATAAGAAAAATCTTTAAATGAGGGCTTAAAGCTCGTTATGTCTTCCGAAGCACATGGGTGATTTAGGTATTAGCTATGCTTGAGTGACTAATTTAGCATTCCTAATGAAGATGGGTTGCAAGCTATGTATGGATCAAGATGGATTATGGTATAGTTTGTTACATTCTAAATATTTCCCTAGTGGCAAATTTTGAGAATATATGCTAAAGTCTACAAAGTCAAACTTCATGAAAGCTTTGGGGGAGATTAAAGGTTAGCTATATAAAGAAGTGAAGTGCTTGGTGTGGAATGGTGATGGAATGGATATTTAGAGGGACCAGTGGATAGGAGAAAGGGAAGGGATTGTGATGCCAATGGACAATAGGGTTTTGGAGTTAACTTCGATGACAAACCTGATAGAGAGGGAAGAAAGAAGGTTGAATGATGAGGTAGTACAGGCCATATCTCAGCCAGAATTGGCAAATTCCTTTTGTAAAACACCAATTCATGAAGGACCTTGTATGATCATTTGGAAGCCTTATCCAAAAGGTAATTTTTCTATTAAATCAACCTATTAGAGTCTTTTAAAGGAACACAGTTTAGGAGTTGTAAGGAAGAGAGAGTTACAGTTTTGGGCACCAAGGACTAGTGTTCCTATGGAAGGCAATAGTGAAAGCACTACCAATCAAATCCATTATTTCCAAAGGATTAGGAAATTATGATCAATGCTACCCTTTTGTAAGATAGAGGCAAAGGATTGGTGTGATTTACTTTGTGGTGGTACTTTGATGAAGGTGGTCTAGTTTTATTGGGGGTGAGAGTGGAGGATCAAGGTAATAGATGGTTGGATTTTAGTTGGCAAATGAACAAAGATTTTATGGCAACTAGGTACCCCAACACCGAGCTTTTTATTTAATGCACTTGATGTGGCTCCCTAAGTGGAAGGCAGTGATGACTAGGGCTTTGCTAGACCTGTGGGAGGTTATTTCAATAGCATGGAGGATGGCCACCTTTTACAATGTGGAGGGCAGTATTGATGTTGGGTGACAAATGAAAACAATCCTAGAGTTGCAATGAGATATATGTTGATGCAGCAATAGGTGTTGGTGTATTGAAATGCAAATAATGTATTACATTGGGGTGTGTGTATGTATTTTGTATTTAACAAACATACTATATATATCAGTCATGTGGTAGAGGTTGTGATGCCTCTAACCATTCCATTTACCACCCAAAAATGGTATCGGATGCAGCACCGCTTCCCCTTCACTCTTGCTCCTCTCTGTGTTCGTCAGTTGAATCTGCTCAACTCTGATCTAATCTGCCTAATTTATTCAAGGTGTTGTCCTTTAATCTCTATTCTGATCTATTTGATCAAATATGTTCTTGATTTTTGTTCGAAATCTAGATTTTCCCGCACATTTTGGGGCTCCTGCTCTCTTTTTTATTGTGTGATTTGATTGAAAGGAGATACTTGTCTATTCTCTTGATTGAGAGGAGTTGTTGTTCTCTTTTCTTCCTATGGAGGAATCCAGTGTTAGTTGACCTTCTTCTATTTCTGCTAAGGTGTCTACTCTTCTTAATGCTCCTCCAACTATAGTGCATCATAGCATCCCCTACAAACTAAACTCATCAAATTTCATTTTGTGGAAGGCTTAATTTGTCCTCGTTCTATAAATGGTTCCTTAACCCCTCTTCCCAAAGTTATTTCTGATTCCAAGATTGAACAGTTGATTAAAAGTGATGAGTACAACATATGGCACTGCAAGGATCAATTACTCCTTAGCTAGTTGATTTCCTTAATCTCTGAGGAAATTTGTTCCTAACTTCTTAATCTTACCTCTGCTCTTTCAATTTGGGAGTTTCGTGAAGGTTCTTTTGCCACCCAAAGCAAAGTGAGGGTGTTCCAATACAAGTTTGAATTGGTAAGCCTAAACCAAGGGGACATGTCTATCAATGATTTTGTTAACAAAGTAAAGGCTCTTTCTATCAACCTTGCTGCTGCAAGAAAGACTCTTGATAAAGATGATTTACTTTTAGCTATTCTAAATGGTTTAGGGTCATATTATGACCATGTTATGTCCACACTTTTGAGCCATGCTGGAACTATTTCTTATGAAGAGGTTGTGGGACTCTTATTGTTTTGTGAACAATGGTTGTAATGTAATCAACCTAAACTTGATTCTATTGTATACCAAATAACTGTCACACATGCTTCGCTAGGTGGTCATCATGGCAAATCAAGGGGAGGTACCTCTCCAAATAATGGCAGAGGTCAATTTTAGTTTGGTAAAGGACAAAATTAGTTTTTTACGGGTGGTCCATGCAAACATGGTGGTTATTCTCAGTTTGGAGGTTGGATTTCTTTGGTGGCTAGTGTCCAATGCCAAACTTGTGGATGCCTTAACCATTCAGCTGCCACTTGCTATCAATGGTACACTTACCCTTCCACTCCATAGAAACAATATTCTGAATCTTCTCCGTCATTTTAGCCATGATGCCTGATGAGAGCCTCATCATGAGCCATAACTAGCTCATTTTGACCCAATAAAGAAGATAAAAGCTCCTACATAACCTAGACGAAGGCTTAATTGAAGGAACAAGTGCTCTAAGAAGAAAACATGAAATAAAGGTTAAAACTGCAATTTTACCATTGCAGTACATAAACGGGATTTCTCAGAAGCAAAACATAGGTCAAATGGTCTAAATAAGATAAAAAGTAGGTTGAATTAATCATAAATGGGTTTGTGTGCAATCTAAGAATTAAATGACACTTGGTAACCCTAAAACAGACCCGCTTAAATTAACAAGGTTCCGGTCAGAATAAAAATCAAGCAAACCCTCTAAAAATCATAGAAAAACATCCTCTAGGGCTTAGAACACTTAATTTGGCCTTTGGAACCTAATTTGACCTAGATTAGGGTCTTAGCTCTTCAATTAACCTAATTTGGGTTTTTACGCAAAATGTCCAGTCAAACGAGGTCAAACCTAAAATCCAACTTCACCATTGGATTCTTTAGGTCCAAATTAGGTTTGTACCAAAATTTGGACCTAAGGGGAGGTCATCTTGACCTACTTTGAAATTTAGTACACCCAAATCACAAATAGGTCCCTATCTTTTGAATATCCTTGCAGAGAGCCCCCTAGGTTCTTCGCCTTCTTTGCAAACCGGTCCTACCACCATTGCTAGGGCAGAACCGAGCTCCGACGAAGTTTCGAGAGAGATTGCTCTCTAATTCCTCAGAGATTCTCTCCCAGAAATGGAAGGGAGATTCTCTGAGGAATTCCCTTCCTTCTAAAGCCAATCAAATTCGCTGGCGTGAACCCAATCTCTCGTGCGAACGCACGAGAGATTTGGGTATCTTTCTTCCTTCCAACTCTGGCGAGCCGGCTGACCTAATTGCGCATTTTTCACGCACTGATAGGAGCGGCCAGCACCTATAAAACACCCCCCGGACCCGGCCGCTCATCTTAAGCTTGATTTTGACGGAGATCCCCTCCAAATTTCTTCTCTCCCATCTCCGGCCAAACGACCCACAAGCTCCGGCGACCGCCTTCCCTCCTTCTCGTCACTCCGCTGCCATACCAGCAGCAGAGTCCTCTCCGCCTCTTCCTCCCGCGGTGCGCTGTACCCTGCGCGCAAGCTCCTGACCTCATATTCGTCGCCGCTTCCTCCCCCAGGGTCTTTCTTCCCCGACGACGGCAGTCACGAGCCGTCCTCTCTGCCGCCTCCCTTCCCTCCAGACAACCCCAGATACGTTCTCCACCCTCTCCTCTCTCTTTTCCCCCTGTTATCTCCCTCGATCGACCCTCGACAGACGCTAACCACCTCCATCATCTTCGCCTCCGACCACACCCCGGCGAGCCGCCCACACCACTCCAGCCCTCCACACGGCTCGCCAACCACCTCGAAAGCTCCGCCTCACCTCCAGGAACACACTCCACCCTACCACTGCCACTCCAGCCCTCCACAATCACCCCCCGACCAACCCACCATCTCCGGCCACAGGTTGACCTAAGCACGCACGCCTAGGCCGACCTGCGGCCTGCAGCACTGCCCACCGCCTTCGCCATGCCACGGCGAAGATCTCTAGCTATTCTGATTTGGTCGAGAGGCGCGTTTTGTGTATGACAGGGTTTGAGCCGCTGCCGCCATGGACGACCTCTGATGAAGCTCCCACGAAGCTCCAGGCACCCGGTCTTCCAGGCTACAGGTGCTGCATACTAGCGCGAGTGTCGCGAGGTGAACGAGTCCTGCCAAGGAGCGCTATCAGAGCCAGCAGCTGCGGGGCAATCGCACGACGAGGCTTCTGTAGGCGCACGTGAAGGCGAGACCAGATAGTCCCACATCGTGGGATTGCAACCCTCAGGTACCATATAAGTTGTTTTTGTGTTTTACTCTTATCGCCTCTGTAAGCACGGGGGTGAGGTCCCTCACTGACCCCACCCGCCTCGTCCGCGGCCTGACCACGCGGACCTGGCGGATCCGACCCGACCTAGACCTACGCACTCCTCGCGCATCACACACCTGCAGGTGCGCCTGGTCCCGGGTACGAGCCGACCCGATTAAGACTGTGGCTCTGGTAGAGCGCTTTGAGTGAATTGCTTGAGAAAGAGAGACGCGCGGGTAGAGGGAGAAGGGTTAGGTTTTGCTCCTGTGCAGGCAGGCTGATCGCAGGAGAAGGACTTGGCCGCTGCAGAAGAAGGAAAAGCAAGCCAAAGAAGAAGAAGAAGGCAACGAAGAAAGGAGGAGCAAGACAGAAGAAGAAGAAAGAAAGAAGTCTTCGTAGGAGAAGAAGGAAAGCAGAAAGATTAGAAGTCTTCGCAGAGAAGAAGAAGGACAAGGGAAGATTGCAAAGAGATCAGAAAGGCAAAGCAGAAGAAGGAAGAGAGAAAGAAAGATCACATTTAAGACGTCTGATACATAAATCAGACGTCTAATTCTACTTTTTTTACATCTTTTTGAAAACTCTTTGAATCAGTCATATTTGCATTTAACAGTTGTATTCTTGGGTTTTACAAAGTACTGAGTTTGCTCCCTGTGTTCGACCTCGGATACTCTAGTTGTTCGAGTAATAAAATTATTTATATTTGTTTAAACGTTTTGTCGGTTCTACTGCAACGTAATACGCCTTTAAATCCGCACAAAAATGTTGACAACATTTTGGCGCCGTTGCCGGGTAGCAACGGGCACTTTTAAAGCTTTTGAGTATAACTTTTCTATCTAATATCTGACTTAACTTCTCTTTTGTTGTGTTCAATCAGGGAAAGCAAAACAAAAAGGAAAGAATAGCAACTGCACAACAGACAAGAACATGTAATCTCCATAAGCCCTCTCCCTTAACCCTCTCACAATCTAAAAAAAAAGAAAAAAAAAAAGGAGAGAAATCAACTTAGGGCTACCTGTCTTATATTTAGTAACTCATCAAGTTGCCTGATTTTCATTTCAACATATTTTTGTCTGTCATCCAACTAAGGCAACTAGGGCTAAAACTTTCTTGATTGAGCCCTAGGTGCTAGTTTCTAAGGCAACTAAATTGGACCCATTAGAGCCAAGTTAGGATTGCAAAGCTAGGGTTTTTAGAGACACATCTTCTCTAAAACAAAGAAACAAACTTTCCAAAAAGAAGTGTGCCTAAACCGTGTTTGAAAAGATTTATACAAGAGGAACCCTAAGCAAATCAGGCTGATAATCCATTTGAACCATAAAAGGAAGGACCTAAATGCTCTCAAAGGAACAAGAGGTGAAGTTGATCCCTCGAGTCAACCAACCTTAATATTAGGTCACTTTTTGCACTCAAAATACTTAAAAGTTCAAGTGGAACATTAAGCACCTTGATCTTAAAATAAAAAAGGTAGACTTAAGAGGTCAAGATCCCCATTCTGGTCTACCTGGAACCGCAGTGACAAGAGAGGTCGGGTGGGGGAAACCCTGTAACCCGTGGGGATGCTCTACCGTGTAGGGGTCTTTGCGGGACTCTCCCTCTTTGGCTGCCCAGGTATTTCTCAGGTGGACGATCTTCTGATCCAGGGCTCCATCTGCCCCGAACCTCTATAGTCACCCAACAATTCTTCGGTGTCTTGATTGGGTCCAGCACCTTCTAATCTCATCACATCTTCCGGTGCATGTTTGGTAGGAGGTCCTTAATACCACCTTTAAGACCTCCTCTAGAAATTCATTCTCGCCGAGGCCAAGCCTCGACGCCCTTGTTTGTGCAGCAACCCCACCACATAAATCTTTCATCTGATTCAGACCCTGATTCTCCTTCTTCTCCCATCATGGCACAACCCATTGAAGAGGAGAATAACCTTGAACACCAACTTCAACGCTTGAACGATCTCTTTCAGAACTTTGTAAACCCACCACAGCGACCTATGATGCGAGATCACTATAATCCCGCTGCGGTGGCAATCGAACCCCGAGTACGAATCCCCATTGGAGGACTTGATTCTGAACTAAAGCCCAATATGATTCATGCCATACCAAAGTTCCATGGGCTTAACTCTGAGGATCCATTCCAACACATTAAACAACTCAAGCATCTGGCCCAGACCTTCGGGTCAGATGTACAAAACCGGGATATCCTACTCATGAAAATGTTTTCGTTCTCCCTCTTGGACAAGGCCGCGCACTGGTATCAGACTCAGACCCGCCCGATCAACACTTGGGAGGAATTACAGTCCGAATTTTTGAAAAAATTCTTCCCTGTTGGCCGGACGAATGCCTTGCGCCACCAGATCACTCATTTCACTCAACAATAGGGAGAACCTCTTCACGAAGCTTGGGATCGATTCCTAGATCTCATGCGAAAGTGTCCCCATCACGGAGTTCCTAAGTGGGAACAAGTCCAGTCTTTTTACCAGGGACTCCGTGAGGATATTCGTCTAATCGTCAATGCAACATGTGGAGGAAACATCATGGGCCAACACGAGGACACGGTGTGGGAGATTCTCGAAAACATGTGCGAGAACTCCATAAACAATGACTCCTTGGGCTTATTCGACAGGACGAATGCCCGCGCATCGACGAATCTAAGAGGGACACATGAGACGCAGGACCTGTCCACTTCTGTTGACCTGGAATTGATGGCCAGTCGGTTGGACAAGGTCTCTATCATAGAAAAGAAGGTGGACGAGCTAACTCGACATTTGCAGCAAGCCACCTCTGCACAAAACTCTTTTGCACGACCTCCTCTGGCAAGGGAAACAGTGCAAAACATCTGTCACCAACCTGCCAAGGGGATGGGCCCATATCCACCCCCGTCTACCTCCCGGACCGGAGTGACCTCCGATCCCTTCTACTCGAGTTGGGGGAACTCTGAACCCTCGTATTCTGACTTTCCTGAGGTTCCTCAGAACTGCGAGGACCTCAACGCCATCCAGAATGACCCATACTCCAATACCTACAACCCTGGATGGTGAAATCATCCTAACTTTCAGTGGGCGGGAAATTCTCAAAAACCACCATATCAACCCCGTCCACAAGCTCCTCGTCCATATCAGCCGCCTCAGCCTCGGCCCAATCCCACCTACCAATCCGGGCAAAATCAGGATCAACAGACTCTTATCCTTCAAACGCTGGCTGACATTCAAAAGACGAATGCGGCAATGCAAAAACAGCACAAGGACGAGATCACAGAGGTTCGCAACCAACTGGCCCAGATGGCAAATTCTCGCCAACCTGGCACCCTTCCTTCGCAACCTCTGCCCAACCCAAATAACGTGCCGACCCAGAGGCGCATTATGAATCCAAATCCAGGCCACGCACATTTGATTTATCAGGCCCCTGCTACTCCATCACCAGACGGGATGGAGGCTTCTACATCTTATGCAGAATTTCTGCAGCAGCCACCTCTCCTACCTAACCCAAACCAAAGTCAGGCTGGATTAAACTCTGTAACAACACGTAGTGGTAAAACAACACAAGACCCACATTATCTGAACCACTCCAAGACTGATAATCGCCAAGACCCTAGGGTAGTCATCCAAGATACTACTGTCCCAGATCAAGAACCTGGACCTATCCTAGAGGAACCAGCTAGGATCCCATTTCCTGAGGCCTTGACCAAAGGAAAAAGGACAACCAAACCTGTGGCTCCTGAGGAGGATCTGGTCAAGCTCTTTGAACAGGTCCAGATAAACATCCCGTTGATGGATGCAATCCGCCACATACCGGCTTACGCAAGATTCTTGAAAGACATATGTACACCTAAACGTAAGCCGCGAACCAAGGATGGGAATCCGATCGTACTATTAGAGCAAGCCAGCTCTGTCATCCTGAGCAAACTCCCACCCAAGGCTAAAGACCCAGGAACTCCCTTGACTTCTTGTAAAATTGGTGAAACCCAACTTGATAGAGCCCTACTAGACCTAGGTGCCTCCATAAATTTAATACCTACATCCCTCCTTGACCACCTTGAAGAATCTGAACTTAAACCCACTGAGGTGACATTGCAGTTAGCTGATCGATCCATCAAGTCACCCAAAGGAATACTCGAGGATGTCATTGTTAGGGTACGAGATTTTTATTTCCCAGTGGACTTCATAGTACTGGACATGGATGCACCTAAGAACCCAAGGGACACACCAATCATATTAGGGAGACCCTTTTTGGCCACTGCTACGGCCAATATAAACTGCGAAGAGGGCCAGATAGAATTAAAATTTGGGAATCAAAATCTGAAGATTGACATTTTCAAAGCCCAACAAGGGATTAATTGCAGGGTTATAGAGGAAATTTGTGATGTCAAAGCCGTGGTTGATGAACTGCATATAGAGGACAACCTGATTATTCCTGATCAACCACTAGAAAATCAAAAACCGCTAACAGAGGAGTGCGAACACGATCTAGACACACCTATGACTCCTACCATTGCTCCCGATACAAACCCTGAACCACCCGCTGCTGCTGACAATCCTGTCATGGAACTCAAGCCCCTTCCCGAACTTCTAAAATATGTCTTTTTGGATTCAAATCAAATGTTTCCTGTGATTATCAATTCTCGACTCACACCTGACCAGGAACTCCGTTTGATTTCTGTTCTCCAGCAACATCGTAGAGCCATTGGATGGACTCTAGATGATTTGACTGGTATAAGCCCTTCATATTGCACGCATCGAATCTACACAGAAGAAGGCTCACGACCTTCAAGAGAAATGCAAAGACGCCTAAACCCTAACCTACAGGAGGTCGTGAAAAAGGAGATCATAAAGTGGTTAGATGCAGGAATCATCTACCCGATCTCCGACAGTCGTTGGGTGAGTCCAATACAAGTGGTGCCTAAGAAGGCAGGACTTACCATCATCACGACTGAAACCGGAGAAGTCATTCCTACCCGAATAGCTAATTCGTGGAGAGTCTGCATTGATTACAGAAGACTAAATTCCTCCACGAAGAAGGATCATTTCCCACTACCGTTTATTGATCAGATCCGCGAGAAACTAGCGGGAAATAGATTCTTCTACTTTCTTGACGGGTACTGCGGTTACAATCAGGTGGCAATCCATCCAGAGGACCAAGAAAAGACCACATTCACCTGCCCCTTCGGGACATATGCATTTCGAAGGATGCCGTTCGGTCTCTGCATTGCACCTGCAACTTTTCAGCGGTGCATGCTTGCCATATTCTCAGATATGGTAGGTGATTATCTGGAAGTCTTCATGGATGACTTTTCAGTTTTTGGACAATCATTTGACGATTGCCTCCAACACTTGGTTCATATACTCAGGCGGTGCATCGAGGTGAATCTGGTTCTTTCCTGCGAAAAGAGCCATTTCATGGTGCCTGAGGGAATTGTCCTGGGACATTTAATCTCGGAGAAAGGCATCCAAGTGGATCGGGCTAAGGTTAACCTGATTTCCAAGCTCCATATGCCTAGCTCGATTAAGGACATCCGATCTTTTTTGGGGCACGTCGGTTTCTACCATCGATTCATCCCTGATTTCTCCAAAATCGCGCGCCCCCTAACCAATCTGCTTTCCAAGGATGTGCCTTTCGGAATTTCCAAGGAATGCACTCAAGCATTTGAGATCCTACGTGATCGAGTCACCCAAGCGCCAATCCTACAGTCCCCTGATTGGTCTCAACCCTTTGAGATCATGTGCGATGCATCTGACTTCGCTGTAGGAGCGGTTTTGGGGCAGAAAATTGACGGGAAACCTGTGGTCATTTACTACGCCAGCAAAACACTGGATGAGGCTCAGCGTAACTATACGGTTACTGAGAAAGAGCTGCTGGCCGTAGTATTTGCCCTGGAAAAATTCAGATCATACCTTCTGGGTTCCCGTGTTATCATATACTCGGATCACACAGCTGTGAGGCATCTCCTGGCCAAGAAGGATGCGAAACCTCGATTAATCCGCTGGATCTTGCTGTTGCAAGAATTTGACCTCGAGATTCGCGACAAGGCGGGAAAGCACAATGTGGTAGCTAATCACTTATCCCGCCTTCCTTCTGAAATTATTGATCCTTCCGGACCTATTACAGAACATTTCCCTGATGAGCACCTCCTGACTATCAGTACAGGTCTTCCATGGTTCGCCGATATAGTTAATTACCTGGCATCACATCAGATTCCGCCCAATTGGCCGAAGGCCAAAAAGGACAAATTGCGTTCCAATGCCAAGTATTACCTATGGGAAGACCCGTATCTCTTCCGCATTGGTGCTGATCAGATAATCCAACGATGCGTCACGGAAGTGGAAATCAAAGACATACTCTCATTCTGCCATGACCAGGCATGCGATGGACATTTTTCGGGACATAAAATCGCATCGAAAGTCCTCTAGTGTGGTTTCTACTGGCCCACAATTTTCAAAGATGCATACGATCACTGTAAGGCATGTTCCCGTTGCCAGACTCTGGGCAACATGAGCCATAGAGACATGATGCCTCTACAGCCGATCTTGGTATGCGAAATTTTTGATATTTGAGGGATTGATTTCATGGGACCCTTTCCTACCTCGGATGGCTTCGAATACATTTTACTCGCAGTTGATTATGTTTCTAAGTGGATAGAAGCCATTCCGACCCGAACCAACAATCATAAAGTCGTTATAAAATTCCTTCATCAAAACATTTTCTTGAGGTTCGGGATTCCGCGTGCTATAATTTTCGACGGAGGGACCCATTTTATAAACGCTCAGTTCAGGTCACTAATGACCAAATACGGGGTGTCGCACCGAATCTCTACTCCTTACCACCCCCAAACTAATGGTCTAGCTGAGCTATCTAACCGAGAGATCAAGAAGATCCTTCAGGTTACTGTTCGACCTGATAGAAAAGATTGGTCGTCTCGGCTTCCGGAAGCATTGTGGGCCTATAGGACCACCCACAAGACCCAATTAGGAATGTCTCCCTTCAGACTAGTGTACGGGAAGGCATGTCACCTCCCTGTCGAATTAGAGCATAAAGCCTATTGGGCAGTACGGACCTGTAATCTCGACCTTTCTAAGGCTGGAACCCACAGAAGACTTCAAATGAGCGAGATCGATGAATTACGCCACGACGCATATGAGAACTCGCAAATTTACAAAGAACGGGTTAAAGCTTTTCACGACAAACACATTTCTTGAAAGGTCTTTCATCCTGGTCAAAAAGTTTTACTCTTTGATGCCCGACTCAAATTATTCCCAGGAAAGCTAAGATCCAAGTGGGTCGGACCCTTCCTAGTCCGACAAATCTTCGGAAATGGAGCCATTGAAATCAGCTCACTCAGCCACGATTCTGAACCCTTTGCTGTGAACGGTCAGAGGCTCAAGCCGTTCATTGACACGACCGATATAGATTTGGCTGAGTCATCCTTTACCCTCCATTCCTCTTGAGCTCATTGCGCCCAGCCGATGGCGTAAAACTCAGCGCTTAACGGGAGGCAACCCGTCATTCTTTGAAAAATCCGAAACCATTTCTGACATCTCTATGCGAAACTCATATTGCACTTAGGGTTCATCCATTAGAACAGCCGACTTCACCTCAGGTATACCTACCCGAGTTTAGAAATCGTTCACAATAAGTCACTTCGACCCATTCACTCACCACACACCTGTCCTAATACATGAACTAAGCTGAATTCGAACCCACCTAATTTACAATGGGGACATTGCAAATCTTAGGCATGGGGGGGTATGAAAGTGCAAAATGTCAGAAAATTCATATCAAGAAAGGGTTTCACGTAAAAAAAAAAAAAAAGACTTGATAGAGGGGAGGAACAATTCAGGGTCATACAAATGAGAGGAGGAAAAGAAAGAAAAATGACAAAAAGGAGCAAAATGAAAATGAAAAGAAATAGTCATTAGTAAAAGGTTAAGGGGTTAACTGAAGTTCTAGACAAAAAAAAAAAAAAAACGGGAACAGAAAAGTGCTATGGAGACATAACAAGAGATTAGCGGGAACGCTGGTCTTAGGCCTCTTGGGCTAGATTTTTAGCTTAAAAATTCACGTATCCGTTAAAATCTGGATAATCCTCAAGAGGTTGAGGAAAATGCGAAGCTTAAGTATTAGGTCTAAGGCTTAGGAAGTATTCGGCCTCGTTAACTGACCTCCGGTTTGCAGGATTCGGTAACCTAAGCACCCAAATTCACACACAGTCTGGTTCAGTGCGCATAAATATTCAAAACACGCAAGAGCGTTTAATGTTCTGAAAAAGTCACCTAGATTAGGAGCGGCCAATCAACACAAGTTGATTTGGACAAGTTCCCAGCGCGGAGAGGCGGGAAATTCCCCTCGAAGATGCGTAACAACATATCGTCTCCTCGGTGCTTGTCTCTTAGGATATTTAAATATCCTACTGGGGGCATGTAAGCACTCTGCTGGTTCAGATACCATGGGTGGCATTATCACGAAATGTCGATCGCCAGGGTCTGGATTCGGCCACGGAACGCCATGGGCGGGATTATCACGAAATCTCGAAAGCCAGGGTTCCGGGGGTTGCCATGGGCGGGATTATCCCAAAATCTCGAAAGCCAGGGACCCTTGAGGATTGATGATGGGGACGAGGAATCTGATACAGACCATGTTGAGAAGCTAATCCGAAGCTAGAAATAAAAAGAAAAGAGAGAGAAAAGCTCTCCAAACAAATAAATCCTCTATCTCTCTCTTACAAAAAAAAAAAAAAAAAACGCACTGCAAACTGAACGTAGGCTCTCAAGCACGGGTGCTTTAACCGCAGAGTCCAACAAACCCTAGGATAGTTTTTGTGGGCCGTAGAAACCTTTGCGAAGGACTGAGGCTAAAGCAGAACAGGTCCAGATTTTGGTTGGTACTTGAGTACCTCTAGGCCTATTGTCGGCATTCCTACCTAATCACAAAAGAAGCACTTATCATAACTAAGGACACTTTGGGTCTAGAATGGAAGTTAAAACTTTGAAATTTTGCTAAGGGACTAGCAAAAGCTAGGCATGGGGGTATGATGAGAGCCTCATCATGAGCCATAACTAGCTCATTTTGACCCAATAAAGAAGATAAAAGCTCCTACATAACCTAGAAGAAGGCTTAACTGAAGGAACAAGTGCTCTGAGAAGAAAACATGAAATAAAGGTTAAAACTGCAATTTTACCATTGCAGTACATAAACGGGATTTCTCAGAAGCAAAACATAGGTCAAATGGTCCAAATAAGATAAAAAGTAGGTTGAATTAATTAGAAATGGGTTTATGTGCAATCTAAGAATTAAATGACACTTGGTAACCCTAAAACAGACCCGCTTAAATTAACAAGGTTCCGGTCAGAATAAAAATCAAGCAAACCCTCTAAAAATCATAGAAAAACATCCTCTAGGGTTTAGAACACTTAATTTGGCCTTTGGAACCTAGTTTGACCTAGATTAGGGTCTTAGCTCTTCAATTAACCTAATTTGGGTTTTTACGCAAAATGTCCAGTCAAACGAGGTCAAACCTAAAATCCAACTTCACCATTGGATTCTTTAGGTCCAAATTAGGTTTGTACCAAAATTTGGACCTAAGGGGAGGTCATCTTGACCTACTTTGAAATTTAGTACACCCAAATCACAAATAGGTCCCTATCTTTTGAATATCCTTGCAGAGAGCCCCCTAGGTTCTTCGCCTTCTTTGCAAACCGGTCCTGCCGCCATTGCTAAGGCAGAACCGAGCTCCGACGAAGTTTCGAGAGAGATTGCTCTCTAATTCCTCAGAGATTCTCTCCCAGAAATGGAAGGGAGATTCTCTGAGGAATTCCCTTCCTTCTAAAGCCAATCAAATTCGCTGGCGTGAACCCAATCTCTCGTGCGAACGCACGAGAGATTTAGGTATCTTTCTTCCTTCCAACTCCGGCGAGCCGGCTGACCTAATTGCACATTTTTGACGCACTGATAGGAGCGGCCAGCACCTATAAAACACCCCCCGGACCCGGCCGCTCATCTTAAGCTTGATTTTGACGGAGATCCCCTCCAAATTTCTTCTCTCCCATCTCCGGCCAAACGACCCACAAGCTCCGGCGACCGCCTTCCCTCCTTCTCGTCACTCTGCTGCCATACCAGCAGCAGAGTCCTCTCCGCCTCTTCCTCCCGCGGCGCGCTGTACCCTGCGCGCAAGCTCCTGACCTCATCTTCGTCGCCGCTTCCTCCCCCAGGGTCTTTCTTCCCCGACGACGGCAGTCACGAGCCGTCCTCTCCGCCGCCTCCCTTCCCTCCAGACAACCCCATATACGTTCTCCACCCTCTCCTCTCTCTTTTCCCCCTGTTATCTCCCTTGATCGACCCTGGACAGACGCTAACCACCTCCATCATCTTTGCCTCCGACCACACTCCGGCGAGCCGCCCACACCACTCCAGCCCTCCACACGGCTCGCCAACCACCTCGAAAGCTCCGCCTCACCTCCAGGAACACACTCCACCCTACCACTGCCACTCCAGCCCTCCACAATCACCCCCTGACCAACCCACCATCTCCGGCCACAGGTTGACCTAGGCACGCACGCCTAGGCCGACCTGCGGCCTGCAGCACTACCCACCGCCTTCGCCGTGCCACGGCGAAGATCTCTAGCTATTCTGATTTGGCCGAGAGGTGCGTTTTGTGTATGACAGGGTTTGAGCCGCTGCCGCCATGGACGACCTCTGATGAAGCTCCCACGAAGCTCCAGGCACCCGGTCTTCCAGGCTACAGGTGCTGCATACTAGCGTGAGTGTCGCGAGGTGAACGAGTCCAGCCATGGAGCGCTAGCAGAGCCAGCAGCTGTGGGGCAATCGCACGACGAGGCTTCTGCAGGCGTGCGTGAAGGCGAGACCAGATAGTCCCACATCGTGGGATTGCAACCCTCAGGTACCATATAAGTTATTTTTGTGTTTTACTCTTATCGTCTCAGTAAGCACAGGGGTGAGGTCCCTCACTGACCCCACCCGCCTCGTCTGCGGCCTGACCACGCGGACCTGGCGGATCCGACCCGACCTAGACCTACGCACTCCTCGCGCATCACACACCTGCAGGTGCGCCTGGTCCCGGGTACGATCCGACCCGATTAAGACTGTGGCTCTGGTAGAGCGGTTTGAGTGAATTGCTTGAGAGAGAGAGACGCGTAGGTAGAGGGAGAAGGGTTAGGTTTTGCTCCTGTGCAGGCAAGCTGATCGTAGGAGAAGGACTTGGCCGCTGCAGAAGAAGGAAAAGCAAGCCAAAGAAGAAGAAGAAGGCAACGAAGAAAGGAGGAGCAAGACAGAAGAAGAAGAAAGAAAGAAGTCTTCGCAGGAGAAGAAGGAAAGCAGAAAGATTAGAAGTCTTCGCAGAGAAGAAGAAGAAGGACAAGGGGAGATTGCAAAGAGATCAGAAAGGCAAAGCAGAAGAAGGAAGAGAGAAAGAAAGATCACATTTAAGACGTCTGATACATAAATCAGACGTCTAATTCTATTTTTTTTACATCTTTTTTAAAACTCTTTGAATCAATTATATTTGCATTTAACAGTTGTATTCTTGGGTTTTACAAAGTACTGAGTTTGCTCCCTGTGTTCGACCTCAGATACTCTAGTTGTTCGAGTAATAAAATTATTTATATTTGTTTAAACGTTTTGTCGGTTCTACTGCAACGTAATACGCCTTTAAATCCGCACAAAAACGTTGACAACAATGCCCAACTTCTGGGGCAACACACCATGTTACTCATTCTCTGATCAACCTGGATATTGCTAATGAATATAATGGGGCCGATAAAGTTAAGTTTGGCAATGGAGAAGGTGAGCCGATAACACATGTTGGGAACACTTCTTCTATTAGCAATTGTCAATTATATCTTAATCAGATACTACAGGTACTTGATGTGTCCCCTCCTCAACACAGTTAATTAAGTTATTTGTGCTTAATTATATGTAGAAGAAAGTAACTTAGGTTAACTCGAGTTTGTGTCGATTGAGTACTATAGGTTCAAGTCAACCTAACATTTTAGATTTTATTTCTTTTAACTGGTTGAGTCTAGGTCGTTCGCTGGGAGGTATAACTTATTCAGAATTCACCAATCAATCTAATTTACTCATAGAAGGTATAATTAAGTTTAATTTCAACAACATGAATATTGCCTAATGATTTTAAATTCAATGAATAGGCAAAATTCTATAAGAAAACATATTTACACAATTGATCTTCTTTAATAACAAGTAAACATGTTAATTTCTATTTATTTCAAAGATATTAAGGCAATAGAAAGTTTTTCTAATTGAAATATGCCTTATTACAACATCAAAATAAAAAAGGAATTAAAAATAATGCAAGAAATTAAACCATTTCTTTTCTCCTCTTTGTATCTATCTTTAGCCTCTCTCTCTTTCACTTCTTTTTCTTTTACCTTTTCTCTTTCTGCTCTCTCTTTCTTTTACTTATCTTTTATTCTTCTCTTAATTTTTTTTTCTCTTATCTTTTTCTTTATTCTTTCTCTTATTTTTCTCTTACATTTCTTGAGCTCTTCTCTTCTCAAGTCTTCTCTTTCTTTCTTCTCTTTCTTCTCTGCCTTGTCTCTTTAGTGCCTGCTCAGCCTTCTTTCCTTTTACGAACTCTCCTTGTCTTCCTTCTCCTTTCTCTTCCTTAGCTTTGCTTTGCTCCTTCTTAGCATTTCTCTTAGCATATCCTTCTTTAGCATATTCTTCCCTTAACATATCCTTCTTTTTGAGCCTTGGCCTTTCTTCCTTAACATCCTTCATACCTTAGCATTTTTCCTTAGCCTTTCGACCTTAGTATTTTTCCTTAGAAACTTCCTTCTAAGCCTTGGCCTTTCTTTCTTATGAGCCTTAGCACTTTTCCTTCTGAGCCGGACCAGATTTTTTTCTCTTCAACCAAAAATTAGTTTTATTAGTTGGCGACTTGGGCCATTCGAGGATACACAGCACCCTTCCCAGGGTGGGACCAGACCTACTAGGTCCAAGCCTAATTCATTTTGTTTGGTTTATTTCTGGTTCAGAGTTTCGAGCCTAACCAGCTCACGGCCTCCCAGTTCTTGCATATGCCCTCCCAGGGCCCACACTCTCACGCCACAGGTGCACACACTCGTAGGCACATACGCGCCCACACACACACACACAATCAATGCTCAATCGGTAACCATGCACCGTGCGCTGTCGACTGAAGTGGCTATGTAAGAAAATAGTTTTATATGCAAGCAGCCACTCAGAAATACCCGAGGTGGAACTAACTTATTCCCTCTCAGACCAGACTTCAAGTGATGATTCCTAATAGCTCAGAGCTCCGTTCCAAGCAAATAAAAGCTTGTTGGAAAGCTCTTGAGTTGATCTACAAGAATGAAGTGTCAATTTAATTCAAAGGGGAAGTTACACTCTTCAATTTGATGGGCAAAGATACTGGTTTCTAAATCTATAATCGCCTGGAAAGTAAAGTTCTTAACTCTAAGTCCATAGACTAGACTTTAACTTCTAGTTGAAGTTCTAAATGGGTTAGGAGGTGAATTCCATAGCTGCTAGTGTGGATATTAAGCTCTCAGGAGCTTTAGGAAGTGTGCAGGAGCTCAAAGCTTCACTGGAAGCTTCAAAATTGTGATTCAAACTTTGAAAAGTCCTAACAAACAACTAAAGACCAGTTTAATCGATTAAAACAACTTCTAGAGGTTGTTACCAATTCATCTGGGTAGAATTTGCATCTAAAACTCATTTAAAATCCACTATTATTAGTTTGGGTTTAAAAACAACCCAAATGGCAAAAATTAAATCCAATCGAATTATCCATCAGAGCTCATCCAAACCTCTTTTAAATCATTCACAGACTTCTCAAAAACATCCTAAACTCATCAATTCATTAGAATTAATCCAGAATCAAGGAATCAAACTCAGGTTTGACTATAGAACCTTGAATTTTGACTTTCTGATTTAAACCTTTTCTCAGGGAATTAACTCCTTAAACAACATTATTTCAATCTTAGGAACATGCTCAGACCCTTAAATAAGTGTTTTAATTGAAGTTCCTAGGGTTTTAAGATCATCGCCTGAACTTCTAAAGTAGTTTATTCGTCAGAACAAACTAGAGGTTGTTACAGTGATTTAAGTATGGAAATGAATTCAGTGCATAGCATTGAAGCTTCTAGACCTATTAAATGCATCTTAAAACTAACTGTCAGACTTCTCCAACTCTGCCGAAGTTGGAGAAGATGAAGACCTATCTCAAGCTCCAGACATTCAAATATCAAAGAAATAATCTCAACAAAATCAGTAAGCCTCAATTCATTGATCTGGAACTTCTCACTCTGTTCTACAGGTTGAAGACTAGTTTTGACTCGTCGGAGCTCATTAGAGCTCCGGTGAGTCTAGAAAAAGGTGAATTGGTAATACAGAATGTGGAATTGTGCCATTAGTGATTTGAAAAGGTTCCTGAGGTCACAAGGAACCTCAGGATCAAGTTAGTTCCTTCAATTGATCATTAGAATAAAGATTTATCAGTGAATTCAGTTTGTATAAAGTCTGAGTTGGTTAAGGCTCAGGACTTGTTTTCCCACTCAATTGAGTGGTTAAAACAAATCAACAGATAATTGCATCATAAATATATATATAATTAAGGATTTCAACTACTCCTAAGCCGCCATTAACAATGAGCTCAAAAGGCTAAATAAATTTTGGTGTTTAAGTTATATGTGGTATTTACTTGAATTAAAGTGACGATTAGGATCCTTCGGAGATGAATAGGTGATGGAGGATCCCATGAAGGTGGAAATAGGTCAGCTACTGCTACCATGGACAGTAGAAGTAGTCGGTGGAGGTGGAAGTGGTTTAGGTGATTTAGTGATCAAATTAGTAATTAAAAGTATTAGAAATGTTCATGGAAGATTCAAGATGGACAGTGACTTAAAAAGATGAAATTAATGCTCTTGACAAGCTCAAGGAGCTCGCTGGAGTTGACGAAGATGAAAGCTAATTCTATCATTACAACTACCTAAGCTACCTAACTAACTAAACTAACCTACCTACCTAGTCTACTGTTACCAGGAAGAATGGGATAGAGGATCTCCGTCGAAGGCTCATAATAGAAGAGGAAATCAGAGGGTTGTCGAAAGATCTCCAGCGGCGGTTGTGAGGTGAAGTAGAGGAGAGCTCCTGGTCAGTGCTTGTCAGAAGATGCGATTGACTTCAGCGGAGTTCCAAATCTATTGAAGATGGATGGAGGAAGTTGGATGAGGTGGAGGAAGTTGGAGTTGTGGAGAGAATAGCCTATTGGGTCGGCTCAACGAAGAAGAGGGAAGGGAGCCCACTTGGTGGAAATCGAGGGTGTCAAGGGGTATTTATAGTTGATGGCAACTGAGAAGGAGGTGGAATCTGGACGGATTTGTGGCTAGAAGGAGAATAACCACCGGCATCTTCTCCGATGCCGGTGAGGTTATCTCCAACCCTAAAATGGGATTTAGGCATCATCTAGACTGGTGGATGAAAAGAGGATGGTGAGCGCAAGCTCTAGGAGCTTGGATAAGGGATGACGTCAAATTGGCAGTGATCAAGCAGTGGCTGCACCTTCAGTCGTCAGCCGTCCAAACGAGTAAAGAAAAGAAAAAGAAGAATTCTAGGGACTCATTCGCAGTGAAACCTAAGGACCTATGTGGAAAATAAGGACCCGATTGAAATAAAATGTAGGGACCAAAATGTAAACTCAGGGTTTCAAGGTTTATTAATTTAAATCTTTTTCAACTTTTTTTATATGAGTATAAATAAGATAATTATTATATTTAGGCCTTGAATTTACATTTTTGACCTTTTTAGATTAATTTATTTAATGTTACTTAAGTTATTACATACTTAGGTATATATTATGCTTAAGTTAGTTAACACATTAATTAGATGAATAATTGATAATATTTTGAGTCCAATTATTACTTAGATTATTAATAATATTAATTGGATGATAATATAGCATTTTTAACTTATTTTAAGGTCCTTTACTATTTATCCCTCATTTAATAATCAACCCATATATTCACATATTTTTAGCTAATTAACTAGGAAGACTAGTTATTAGGGGTAATTAGAGACCATGATGAGCTTCTCATCAGTACCCAATCTTAAAAGAAATCTCTTATCTATAGAAAAATTTACCAGAGACAATAATTGTTTTGTTGAGCTTCATGCTAATCATTGTCTTGTTAAGGACAGTATCAATAGAGTAACCGTCCTTAAATGGCACACACACAATGGCCTCTACAAGCTATGGCTCCCCCGGTCATTGAAGATGCCTTTGCAAAACTCTCCTTGCCACCTTGAAGCTATTGCTGTTGTTGTTTCTATTAATAATACTCCTTTGTCACTATGGCATTCTAGGTTAGGACATGCCAGCCTAACCACTATCAGGAAAATTTTAAATTCCTCTGCCATCCCCACTTCTGATGATATAAAAAATAAGCTTTGTGACATATGCATGGAAAGCAAGGCACACAAGCTTACACTTTGTTCAACGGGATCTATTAGTTCTTTGGCCTTTGAAATGATTTTTTCAGACATCTAGACTACTCTTGTAGTGGGTTACGATAATAGAAAGTACTTCGTTACATTCATCGATGATTGTACAAAATTTGTGTGGCTTTTTCCAATTGTTCAAAAGGCAGATGTTTTTTCCATCTTTGTTCAATTTCATAAGTATATTCAAACATAATTTAGCCATCCATTAAGTGCTACATTCAAATTGGGGTGATGAGTTCCAAAAATTGCAACCATGGCTACACCAATAGGGAATTATTCATAGAGTTTGTACTCCATATACCCCTGAATAAAATGGGAGTGTGAAGAGTAAAAATCGCCATTTAGCAAAGGCTGCTCATGCACTTCTTTTTCAAGTGATGGTACCTCCAAGATTTTGGCCAATAGAGTTTAAGGCTACTGTATATTTGATAAATTTGCTTCCAAGTTCTATTATAACAGGCCATTCACCTTATCAGCTATTGCATAATTCTCCACTGGATTATTTGTTTCTCAAAATATTTGGTTGTGCATGTTATCCTTTATTGCGGCCATATGCCAAGCACAAATTTGAGTCGCATTTGTCCTTGCATTTTTTTTTGGGCTATGCTCTAATGCACAAAGCATATATTTGTTACAATCCTACAGATGAGAAGTTTATCATTGCTTGGCAAGTCAATTTTAATGAACTGTCCTTTCCATTTAAGGAGCAACTAAAAAAAAGTTCCACTTTAAGACTGTTGTCTAGAGATTCAGTATATCTTCCTATTCCATAGTACTTATTTCAAGGCATTGGCTCTTCCACTATTGCTGGGGCTCCGATTAATGCTACTCCTAGTGCAGCACTGACTGATAAATCTATGTGACTTATCTTCACCTATAAATACTACTTCTGGAAAATCAATGTTTGAAATGGTGGTTGCTTCTACTTTACAACCCGCTATATAACCGGCTGCTACTGAAATCTCCACTCAAGAACCAGTTCACCAACCGATTGCTATTGCAAACTTTGCTCTAGAACCAGCTACACAATCCTACTGGAACACATGGGATGGTCACGTGATCAATGGGTGGTATATTCAAAAGGAAGGCATATTGTAGCACTTTATACCCTCTGCCTTCAGTGCTGCTAACTTAGTGTGAAATTTCAGAGCCTACTTGCTATAATGAAGCTTCAAAAGACACTACATCGAATGAAGCTATGGCTAATGAAATAAATGCATTGTTACACACTAGGACATGGTCACTTGTGCCTAGAACTCCTAATATGAACATTCTAGGAAACAAATGGATATATAAAATTAAAGGAAAAAGGGATGGCTCAATTGAACAATTTAAAGCACATTTGGCAACTAAGGGCTACCATCAGTTTGCTGGTCTTGATTTTTTTGACACATTAAGCCCAGTTGTGAAGCAATCAACAGTGTGCATTCTTCTATCTTTGCCTATTTCTAATGGCTGGACCACACAACAACTTGATGTGCAAAATGCATTTTTGCATGGTCACTTGTAGGAGGATGTATACATGGTTCAACCTTAAAGATTCATTAAACCAAATTATCCAAATTTTGTGTGCAAATTGAACAAATCCCTTTATGGGCTTCGACAAGCACCTCGCGCATGGTTCAAGGGGTTGTCTTCTTTCCTAATTCATCAGGGATTTCATGGATCCCATATTGATTCATCCTTCTTTATATATAGTAGAGGAAGTATTCACATTTATTTTCTAGTCTACGTTGATGACATTCTCGTCATTAGCACCAATGCCCCTACTTTACAGGATCTCATCACGTAGCTTGGTGCCTCCTTCCTTGTTCGCAACTTGAGATTTTCTACATTTTTTCTGGCCATTAAGCTTTAGAAATCTACTAATGGTTTGTTTCTATCTCAAAAGAGGTACGTTATTGATGTCTTACTGAAGTTCAAAATGGACCAAGCAAAGCCCACCAAAACACCTATGAAAACAAACATTATTCAAGAATGATTCAACACTATTTTAGTCACCAAAGACCTTCAGACAATTAGTGGGCAGTTGTAATATCTAGATTTCACAAGACCAGATAATACCTACACCACTAACAAGCTATTGCAGATCATGCATTCACCATCAATCAAGCATTTTGAAGCAGCAAAAAGAGCATTACAATACCTTGTAGGTACCATTGACCTTGCATTATTCTATTCCAATGTGTCATCTATTTATCCATCTGGATTCTCTGAAGTGAATTGAGTGAGTTGCCTTGATGATAGATGTTCCACTACTGGATATGCAATCTATCTTGGTAATAACTTGATCTCATGGGCAAGCAAGAAACAATCTACAATAGCCCAATAAAGTACCGAGGCTGAATACCGTGCCTCAGCAAACACGACGGTTGAAATCACTTGAATTTAGTCTTTGTTTAGAGAGTTGCATATTGATCCTCCTCGATGACCAGTTCTTTGGTTTGATAATGTGGGTGCAACATATATGTCAGTGAATCCTATCTTCCATGCTTGAAGTAAGCACATAGAAGTTGACTTTCATTTTGTTCATGACAAGGTGGTTGCAAATACATTATCTATCCAGTTTCACTCAACCAACGAATATATTGCAGTCTCGCTGGCAAAAGCTCTATCATCATCCCCATTCATAGACATAAGAAGCAAACTAAAGCTGCTACCTCAACCCCTTTAGTTTAAGGGCCGATGTTGGTGTACTGAAATGCAAATTATGTATTACATAGGGCTGTGTGTACATATTTTGTATCTGAGAAACAAAATATATATATCAGTCAAGTAGTAGAGGTTGTGACACCTCTAACCATTCCGTTTACCACCCAAACAAGAGGCACTTCTTACTCGATGGTGGAATTGGCACTAAAGGATGCTAGAGGTAATGTGGTTGAGATGATGACGCTCATCTTAGGCAGGGGCTATAAATAGCCCGCAAACCCATCCCCCCATGTTAGTTGAGACTCAAATTGGAGACTTATTGTTCCCACTTAAGTTGTATGAGCTTGCTCACTAGTTGAGCTATCCAATGAAGCTTTAAAGTGTAGAACTTGCAGTGAAGATGCGGAAGCAAGAGCAATTTACCAAGGTCTAAATTTGGCCTTAAAAAATATTTATTGGAGGTGATTGTGCTAAGTAATGCCATCAATCTGATTGATCAAGTTCTAGCCTTATAGTACCCGAATCAGAGATACAAGTGTGATTGAACATTGTATTTCCATTCTAAATAAACATGTTGCTTTCATTGTTGTTAAAGTTGATAGAATTGTTGTCCAACCTTGGCTAGGCATTGTCTTGAGAGAGTTGGAAGGGTGTTGGGTGAGTCTTTGACTTTCCTTCTAACTTGCTGCTAATGAATTTCCTTTATCCTACAAAAACAAAAAAACCATTATTTTGGAAAGTGGGAGTGAAACCATAGAATTATGAGGAACAGGGAGAAATTATTGAGGCAATTTAAGTCTTGTAACTAATTTGTATGTACAAGCATCGATCCCATGTAATCAATATGTTTTTGAAGACATAAGCAAGCTTGCACTCTTGCTTCCAATAGTGATAAATGGTGATAGATGTTACATGTGAACTTGAGAAATTTATAAATCATGTGACTGCTTGCTCGAAACTGTCAAGAATCTAGGGAAAAGGAAATCATACTATTTTACCTACAATATGGTACCATATGAGAATGAAAAATTGTAAGCTCTTCGAAAACTCACATATTTAGGGAGTAACAAAATCATTAATGTAGACTTATTCATCCCAAGAATTTCCCATGGTATCTCTTATCTCATGGAGATGTGTTCAAACAAATTGTAAGAAGCTATACATCCTAACCAACAAACCTTTGTAGCACTGTTTCTATGCAGTTTTACATTTGACAACCCTTCCTCCTCACCACTGATTAGAGACTCGTCATAGCTATTAAATATCCCTAATTAACTAGTTCCCCTAGTTAATTAGCTAAGAATATGTTTATTTAGGGTTTAATTATAATATAAGGGACAATATATTAAAGGGCCATAAAATGAGTTAATAATACTACATTAAATATCAACTAATGTTATTAATAATTTAAATAATAATTTGGACTCAAATTATAAATATTTAGCTACCTAATTAATATTTAAGTAACATTATAAATATTTAACACTAAGTATGTAATAACTTAAGTGACTTAATCAATTAAATAAATTAAGCCAACAAGGTCAAAAACATAAACTCAAGGTATATATAATATTTATCTAATTTATAATCATATATAAAAAGTTGAAAAGGAATTAAATTAAAATAAGCCTTGAAAACCTTAGTCTAAGTTTTAGTCCTTAAGTTTAATTGCACTTGAGTCCTTTCCATGCACATAGGTCCTTAGTTTTTTTCTTACAAATAGGCTCCTATGAGTGCAACTCTTCTTCTTCTTCTTCTTCTTCCTCGTACCGGACGACTCTTGTCAGCTAGTTACAGCACCTTCTGATCCACCTTCATCCTTCATCAGAACACGGTTGCCTTGGCCGTTTCCCTTTCGCTCACCTCCCCTTCTTCATCCGACGGACCGAATTGACTTCAAATCTTATTTAGGTCTTGCAATTAAGCTCACCGACATCAGAGACGACACAAGTGGTTCAGCTGAACCTAAACACTTTTCCATCTAGGTACACCCCCCTTACCCTCCACCGTCACCTATAAATAGCTCCCCTTCCCTCCAATTTTTGTGCTTAGCTCCCTTCCTCCTTCCCCCAACTATAGCTAACTGATAGGCTATTCTCTCCAGCTCTGGTGACCTACTTCCACTTCCACACACTTTCTCTGATCACTTCCATCATTTGCCGAGCTCCGACATCTTCCGTGGCATCTCTGGACAAAGCGATGACTCCAGACTTCGCTTCTACTCCATGAACACACCTGCCAGACTTCTTTCCCTGTCCCTCTAGTTTCGTCCTCTGTTAAGAGCCATCAACGGAGATTTCTATTTCCCTTCGTTTAGGTAATAGTAGGGTTAGGTAGGTAAGTGTAGCATAGTTTAATTCAGTAGGTTAAGTAGCTTAGTTAGGCTTTTATGCTTAGTTTGTTTGACGTCTTCTCTAGCTTTGGTGAGCTCTTTGAGCTTGTCCGGAGCACTCTTTTGCTATTTTTATGCATTGATCAGCTTCCTTTTCTCATCACGAATTCATAGCACTACTCATTTTTATCAGCCGTTATGCGAAAGTCATCGCCACATTCATCGGCGATCTCTGCTGTCCACTGCGGAGGTCACCGAGGGTAGACCACACCCAATTGGGGCCCTCCATCACATATACACCACTTAAGGGCCCCGTTCGATGCGTTAATTAAAGAATTAATTGCCTATTCATAAAATGGCTAATTTCATGTCAACTCTTGAATTCACTATCCATGGCGAGCTCAAGTGAGTTAAAACACCTAATTAATCACATCTAGATCATCATCGTACACATATAACTCTTTCCCCTCACTCAATAGAGTGAGAGGAGCACCCTGGAGTTCTAACAAACTCAAATTCTCTATTTTCTGAATTCACTGAATGTAACTAATTTAATTCACTAATTGCTTCAATTAAAATTCTCTTGAGGTTAAGAAGGACCTCAAGAAGCTCCTGAAACCATTTATGAATTCTTTTGATCAATTTTGCATCTCTAACGACTAAAATCGAACTCACTGAAGCTCCAGCGAGCTCCGACAAGTAAAAAATAAGCTTCAACCCTTAACATATCTTGAGAAACTCCAGATATATTATTTTAGACTTAGGGATTAATTTTTTGGAGTTAGATTTGTTTTTCAATGTCTAAAGCTTTAGTTGATCTCTGTCTTCTCCAACTCTGGAAGAGTTGGAGAGGTAAACCTGTTAGGGTTTAGATTATAGGAATATGTCCAGAAGCTTCAGTGAAACCTAGGTAATCCATCTTAGGTCTTTAATTGGACTGAAAACCTATAGATTGCTCTACCGATCACACCTCCATCAGACCTCAAGTGGTGATGTCTGGTGATGAAGCGTGTTTCGTGTGGTAAAAATTGGGGTTTGGAGGACCTGTCATCTTATCTTTAAAAACATGTCTATCAGATAAAATTTATAACCGAAACTCGAAAAGTGAGTCCCAGGTTGAACATGGGGAGGAAAACAATTGGCTTTGAAAAATCCACATTTCGCTTTTATTTGTTTTTGTCATTTTTATCTTTTATAATTTTTTTTTGGTATTTAATAGGGTAAGAGATCGAGTTGATGAATTTTAGCTAATCTACTTTCAAAATATAAAGGAAAAGAGAGAGAGAGAGAACAATCATCTATTTATGAATAAATGTTTGTTACAACTACAAAAGCAGAAAAACTACACTACGAAAGCAAAAATGGTAGAAAGAGGTGAGAGAATCCCCCTCGACAGTCGCTTGGAGCATGACTCACTCTAACGTCACATGCAGGAAGGTGGTGATGAGCGGGACGAACGGGACGGAGCCGGAGGACGAATGATGCAGTAGGACGGCATCACAACGAGGATCTTCTTCCCGAAGGGAGGTGAGAAGACGGCCATGGGATGCTTCATGAATGGGGATGAGGGGAGGGAAAACTATTTGGTTTTCTACTCTAGAGGAGCATCACGGGCTTGGGACATGCTCTCTCTAGAGCCTTGGAGGTGGTGAGAGTAAGAAAGGAAGAGATGAAGAAGAAGGAGAGGTGTAAGGGTCCTTTTATAGTGGAGAGGAGAGGGGGAAATCCGTCTAAGGGCTATAGCAACATCAACTATGTCACTAAAGATCTACCCCAAAATGTTTCTAAAGGTCGGCTAGTGCTCGCGTTATTTTCCCACTAGTGTCTTCTGGAGGTTGCGTGTACGTTCGATGCTTGATCAATGGCCCAGGCGCACCCACTGATCCCGCCTCCTCAGCACTGAAGGCATTACATGAATAGCACTGGCCACCACTGGATTCTGATCGTACCACTGGATCAAGATCATGCCCACGCCAGCTTTCTCAAATCTTCTACATTGCGGGATTGCTCGGTGGGAGAAGAGGGCAGTTGTTGGATCTTGGATGGAGCATTGTCACCGCACCCCTCCAGCTCACCTACGCCCTTCATCGAGGCTGCACGATCAAGATCGTGCGGCCTTGATTAAAATCATGGTTATTTGCGAAATAAAAGGGGGGCATGCGGTCTTGAACCCGCGACCTTCCCTCCATGATAAGCTCTTTTACCACCACACTATGCTCTTTACTTTGTCCAAAGAATGAATTTCTTGTGCCGGTTGGGAAGGTGGCGAAGACTCCTCATGGTCGTTGGATCTTGATCCAACGGTCCAAATTTGATAGGCACGAAAGAGAGAAAGAGGTAGCGGTGACCCTTGGGAGGCCAAAATGGTGTCACGTGGTGCCATCTAGACCGTCCATCTTCTTTTGGTTGTAGAGGGTGCCACGGTGCTTAGATCAAGTTGATTTTCGCATTGTCGGATTGCAATTATCGCTTTGGATCCATCCGTTTGGTCGGATTTTTCATTCGAAGCCTGTATGGATGTAGCATTGCCTCCCTAGCTGTTGATCTTCCTTAGACTTCATATGATGCTCCGAGACTCCGATCATCGTCCTAATCAGATCCATATGATTTGATCGTCCATCTGAGGCCATGAAATAAATCTTCTTCTCTCCTGACCAAAAAAAGGACTTAATTAACCTAAAATACATACAACTACTCTAAATGTCGAATGATGCATGCCATGTAATATGTATAACATGAAATGCAAATCGAAGCCTAGGAACATGCATGATTAGGCATTATAACCTAAATATATGTGTCTATATCATACCCACATGCCTATCTTTTGCTAGTCCATAGCAAAATTAAACTACATGCTATGTATAAAAATAGAATTAGAACTCGATCACTTAGGCCTAAGTTATTTATTAACAATAGAAAATTTCAGCTAAGGTCCTAAACTACGAAGACTCAACAGTACCCGAGTGTCTACCAGAATGCAGACCGCTCAAGTCCTCTCCTTATTAGAAAAGGGAAGATACATTTTTTTTTGTTTTTCTTCTTTTCTCATTTCTTTCGGACTTGTGGACTTCGAGAGTTTCGGGATAACTTTTTATGGCTACCTGACCCACCCAAGACTCGAAAAGGTCTCTAAGTGCTAAACATCTTCTGAAAAGAGTGAAAGACTCACTAGGTGGCTGTTAAAACAGACTTTAGGTTTCTATGACCCTAGGTGACCTTGCCTTGAGGTTTATCTTTTCGCATGGTAGCCTTCTCCCTACTTCTTTTATTTATGGGGTCAACACAATAGTAAATCCAGTGTATATCTCCCCAGTTTATTCTACTTCTCCACTAATTTCCTAACTGTTTTGGGAATTATTGTGCATTTTTGTGAGCTGGGCTCTTCAGCCAATGGGCTGTTACCAATGGTAACTTACCAGTCATACTCGTGTGGTGAATTGTAGTTTTATTTGTTTTTTTTTTTAATTTTCTCCTTTTTCTATTTTTTTTCTTTTCTTCTTTTTCTTTTAAGTAGGTGGCTTCCCTGATTTAAGATTTACCTAAAGGCAGTACGAAGAAAATGGTCTTGTGGCTGGGCTCTGGACAACCGACCGATGAGTTGTTACCACTGACAACTTTCCAACTATACCACCTAATGGGAATACCATTATAAGCCATGACTAGCTCAATTTAGTCATTATCAAGGAATAAATACTCCTACATAACTACCAGAGAGCCATATTTCATTGCATAATCATTCTGAGAGAAAGATGAGAAACCATAGTTAAAACTGTAATTTTTCCATCATATCATGAATGTAGTACAATCATGGTTTTTCTGAGGGGGTAATTAAGGGTGAAATGATCTTAAATATCCAACAAGTGGGTTAGCAGAGACAGAAAAGGGTTTTCGCATGTTTTGAGAATTAAATGACTTCTAAAATCCTAAAAACAGACCCACTTAATTAACTGAGGTTCTGGATAAGATAAAATCCACTTAAACCATCTAAAAATCATCAAAAAATATTCTCAAGGGTTTGGTATCTTCAATTTGACCATTTAGAACCCATCTTAACCCAAAACAAAGTCTCAGACAAATATTTGCCCTAATTTGGGTTTTTGCATAAATTACCTAGTCAAACTTATACAAAACCAAACTCCAACTTTACCATTAGATTCCTTAGGTCCAAATTAGGTTTGTACAAAAATTTATGCCTAATCTGAGATTGTCTTGACCTAGTTTGCAATTTCATCCTGTATGATTCTTTTATATCACACATACAGCCTTAACTTTCAAAATCCTTACAAAAAGGACCCTAACTTCTTCATCATTTTCACAAACAGGTCCCTACCGCCATGAATCCTATTTCTACAAACTCTGGCAACCTAAATTTGGCAAGTTCTCCTTGATTTCTTGATGAATCCATCTCAGATTTGAAAGGGAAGTTCATCGAGGAATTCTCTTCCTTTTGAGCCAATTCCCACACCCTAAAACCTTCCCAATCTCTCATGTGAACGCATGAGAGATTTGGGTATCCCAAAAAACTCCTATTCCGGCAAGCATTCCTATCTTGGAAGCTTGGCTTCCAAGCACAAATCGACCTCCTAAGCCCTATATAAGAACCTCTAGATCATACAAAACTTCTCAAGCTCAATTTCGACCGGATCTACCCAAAATTAATCCCTCCTAATCTGGCCGAATGGCTTCTCGAGCTCCAGTTACTCTCCCTACCTCTCCTCATCATCTGATCGCAGTACTGGCGGTAAATACTCCTTCCTCATCTTCCTTCGCGTCGTGCAAAATCGACTGACGTCCCTATCCCCTTTATCCTCGCCGTCATCACCCCACCAGAGCCATCTTTGGCTTTGGCGTCGGCCATACCGCAACCAGTGCCAACTATGATCCCCATCGTCTGCTACCTATCTCTATCGACTCATCAGCTTCTCTACTTCATGATAGCACCACTGACACTCCACTTCAACTTCCGCATTGCCCTCCGTGACATTGTCTTCCACCTCGCTGGCATACCTTCAGCAAGCTCCAGCGGCCACCACAGACCACCTACGTCACCGCTTCCATGCTCTACACCTCCACCTCAACCTTAGGAACAAAAGCCTAACTTAGTTAGGTTGATTGCTCCTCCAAATCCTCTATCGAACTCACGCTCCTCCATCTACCCTCCACGAGGTTGACAGGCTCATCGACCACCTTCGTAGCCTGCCACTGCCACCCACACCCTCGCTGCATCCCTGCGAAGCTCCTGAACATATTTAATGAGGTCGCAAGGCCGTGTTCTTCATTTCAGGTCTTCGCTACCTCGACTGCCATTAGTAAAGCTTCGAGTAAAGCTGGAAGCTCACTCCAGCACCTACAGGCCCAAGACAAATCCCCAGGAGCAGTGGAACGTCACCAAAATTGCATCCCAAGGGCCAATTTGGCTCTTTGACAGGGCCTTTGACTGTAATCGCACGAAGTAGCAGCTGTAATTGCACGTAGAGGAAGGGAGGTGAGATTAGTCCCACCTTGGAAGTTGACAGGTGCCCGTGCCCACATAAATTGATTTTGTCGTATGGGCTCTTCGCATCCTAGCCATGGGGTGAGGTCCCATACACCCCTATGCACCTCATCCGTGATACTACTCACACAGGTCTAGTGCGTCTGATTGCCCACCTAGCCAAGCACTGCTCGGCTGCTACCCACTGCAGGTAGCCCTGTTTTCGGGTGCGTGTGTACTTGATAACCCGCCTATCCTCACTGTGGCCCTGGGAGGGCAGATCCAAGAGAGAGAAGAAGAGAACAAGGGGGTAGGGGGTTTTGCTCTCAGGAATAATAGTTGACACTTAGCCATTTAAAGAACCTCCCCCTTGTACGTGAAGAACAAAGAAGAAGAGAGGAAGCTTAAGCAGAAGAAGAAGAGAGAAGGCACAACTAGAAAGGGAAGAAAGGAGTTGAAGAAGAAGAAGAGAGCACCCAGAGAAGAAAGAGTTGCAGAAGAGGAAGGGCGCCCTCTTGGCCCTGTAGTAGAGAGCAGGATAAGTCGCCTAACCGGTTGAGCAGATATCTGAGTTCTTTTGAAGTGCACTGTGCACTTATATTACGTTGAGCTAAATTGCTTAATAATTGTTAAGGGTAATTGGTGATTCAAATCACCATTTTACCCCTTTCTTTTTGCATTATCTGACATTCACTTTCATTCGTACTTGCTTGGAATTTGATTGATTATATATTTTTGTTGAATTGCAATCTTGAGAAGCATTTTTGCCAATTGCTCCCTGTGTTCGACCTCGGACTTTCATTCGAGTTATAAATCTTATTTGCTTTTCACACTGCTTTGAACTATACTGCAACACATTGAATATAAAACTCGCTTCAGAACGACAAACACCACCCTTGACAGTTCATTAGCTACCCAATTTCCGAAGAAACTGTCGAAATTGAGTTAGTGCAAAAAGTGTGTAGATGCTTAGGGTTAAAATCTCCTCAAATCAGAGGTCGGGTTGATAAGTCATATACTTATCACCCCAATTTATTGACCAAACTAAAATAGAACTACTTGACGAGGACTCAAGACTAAGTCCACATTCGAGTGGACACCCGGGCTAGTTAAGCCCGAAAATCTAAAGAGTCTACGTATTCAGGTCCTATCGTATCATTTCCTAGAGTTAATAACTTCCAAATGCCTAAGTTCTCTTCTAATAATTCTTCCTTTTTTTATTTCTTTGAATTTTCATTTTTTTTAAAGAAACTAAAAGAAATTCTACAGAGTTAACAGAATGATTTCAGGAATTAATTATCCACCCTCCTATGCCTAAATGATGCAATGTCCTCATTGTAAAAATAAAGACATGAAAAGGTTGAGTAAACAAAATATCACCCGATAACGTGAAAATTCGGTCAGCTCTGCAAAGAACGTGGAATATAAACACGTGCTAAATTCAATGCCTTCAGCTAGGCATAACATACATACAAGGAAGAAATTGAGAATTCACAAGTGTAGGTCGGAATCAAAATCAAAAGATTAATCCTCAGACCTGCTAGTAGAAGATGTCCACAGACGTAGACCAAATTATGATGGAGACCCATGCACTAGGGTCGAGTGGTTCTCTGGTTCTGGATGAAAATCACCCAGAATTGAAGGTTTTTAAGCTTGCGAGGCCAGGCCTGTGGTTTTGTGGTATGCAATCTGAGACCAAAGTGTTGGACAATGGGTAAAGATGGTTCAATAGGTGCAGATGTCCAGTTAATGTTCAGCTCAGAAAAATAATTAGTTATTTCAAGCTTGGGTTGCACGTGAAAGATATCATAAGCTTCCTCTTCCTTCTTCCTTTCCCTACAAGCAAGTGCAAAACCTACCCCTACCCTCCCCCACGAACTCTCTCTCTTTTCCCTCTTAGGCTCACTCTCCCAAAGCCTTTCTCAGGTAAACGGGTCGGGTTAGCATGCCCGGATCTAGGCGCACTAGTGTGGGTGATGCGTGAGGAGTGCTCGGGTAAATGGGTCAGGCTACTAGGTCTGCAGAGGAGTGAATAGCGGATGAGGTGTGAGTGGGCGAGGGGACATCACCCCATGTCAGGAGGCGATAAGCCCCTGACACAAATTCATCTTAGGATTAGGATAAGGTGGAGGTTGGAACCTAGGGATAGGTGGTTGCTGTGGTAGAGGATGTGCAACTAAGTCTGGAGGAAGTTCTTCAAAATCCTCAAAGTGTGAAGAATCAAGATCATCCTCTTGGCGAGGGGGATTGTGGAAAGTATTTTGAGACTCAGGAGGTAAGGGATTAGAAGTGGAAGGCAAAGAAGATGATGCAGTAGCTTGGGTAGCAGTACCCAAGGGGAGTACAAGTTCTGGGTTTTGGGATCTCCTACCTTCCATTGAGTTGATTTTTTTTTTTTTTGAAATCCCGTTTACTCTAATTCGATCCAACTCAATGGGAAAAAATTTTTAACGTTCACAATAAAACAGAAGAATCCCAATAAAATCTCAATTCAAGAAGACCAATCAATCGAAATGAATCGGAGAAAATTTTTCCTAGAGGCTGCTACGCAAAGTATGTTATACGCAAACAATTGTTTCAAGCAATTGTACGTATCCTAAGATAAACCTAGCGAAGTGCAGACCTCTAAAATCCACTGGGAATCTGGATAAGACTGAGCGTGCGGATCCAGATCCTGTGGTTGCAGAAAGATGAGGTAGAAACCCGTGTATTGTGGCCTTAAGTGATCGTGCTGTGTGCACGATAACATTCAACACAAGGCGATTAAAATCTCAAACATGGTTTCACCCAATTTTTGCTATCTCCTTTTTGATTTAATTAAAGTGATTAAAATATGTTTTCTATGCTGCTCATTTCACTTTTTACTAAATTCAGAACAAGTAGTGGTCTTCTTTAATTTTAAGTCAAATGCAAATATGGCAGGAGTTAGAGTTAGATAAGAAATGCGTACCTGACTCCAGCAATCTTCTAATGCAGATTTGACTTGAATTAAAATCTAGCAGGAATGAAATGCAATCCTAAAAAATGGATGCCTGAGGTTATGCTGCTGCTAGATACGTATGAGGTCTTTTTGATTTTTTTTTTTTTTTCTTTCTTTTTGAAAAAATTTTATATGCAATTCAAAAGTAAGGAAAGAAATTAAGAAGAGAAAGAAATAGAGTCCAGATAGTCCAGAATTATTACAAAAATTGTGTGAGAACAAGCTCTCACAACTTATGACTAACAATTGCTCCTAATCAATAAACCTAAAACTATCTATACTAAAACTAATACTAAAATCCTACAGCGACTTCGAGGCAAAACTCCACCAGGAAGACGAATCTGGAGCGCAGCGACTCCACCAGGAAGACGACACTCCTCCTCAAGTGCTGTGGAAAAAACAAATGATTAGTAAAAGAATAAAGGAATGTATACACAGTTAATTCAATGGAAAATAAAAGCAATTATAATGAATGAATAAAGAATTTCTATATACAAAAGAATGAAAAGAAAATTTTTGGTGCAAAGAGCGTTGCCTCCCCGGCAGCGGCGCCAAAATAATGGTGTGCATCTGGTGGCTTGTAATGTGTGGTTGTTGTGTTTGAAATTGGTAATAATTGTTGATTATGTCGTTGTAGTACAGGGTGTACAATATAACATTAAGGATGTCGTATAGTGGTGAGTATGGGTGAGTTCCAGTCATTACAACCATTATTATCATTTGCTTATTTATCTAATTTTTACTGGTTTTGTTCCAGGTCGTTCACTGGGAGGCAATTTATTGAATTTAATTCGGTCACTCTTTGATTATCTCCAAAATTGTCTTCTTATTCAAAAAGAAACTTTACATTTAAAGAATGAATGAATGTTTTGTTTACCTAATTACTAAGAAGTGCTTGCAAAAATACTAACTATGAACAAGCATCAAACAATCTATTATTATACTCTAAACTATGTATTTACAAGTTATCCTATTAATACTATCATAATAGTATATAATACATTAGAATGCAATGGTGTAGAAATTTAACTTATTAGTCTGTTATGTACAGTAACATATACAGCAGTTTCAGTGACAGATGTAAGCATCGCTAAATCTCAGAAAACACTATACAACCTAAAGAGGCAAAACTGAGATCTTTAGCGACGTTTATAGTGTCGCTTTATTCTGTTAGTAATTATATAGATTTACTTATACGTATGTATACTAGTTATTCTTTGTTTCTCTTTCTTTCTTCATTAAGTCTCTGTTCTTCTTGTGTTCATATTTCTGTTTTAAGTATTCATCTTCTTCTCTCTTTTTATTACTATTGTTCTTTTCTCTGTTGTTCTTGTACTCTTTGCTTTTTTCTCTCGTGTTAAAACTCTTTGTTCTTCTCTTTGTTAACTCTTCTGTCTTAGCATATTTCAGAGGCTGCGGTGGGGAGGGGATTAGGCTAATATCATTAGTTAAAACGTGTTTAGTTTGCGGGCACGCTTTTCGAGGGATACACAGCACCCTAAGGGTGGGACCAGACCACTACTAAGCGCGCCCTAATCTCAGATTAGGTGGCTTAATTATGTCTTTAATCTCAGCGCCAGGCCTCAGCCCAACGCCATATGCTCGCACACGCTCGGGCCCCCGGCCACACACTAATCGCAAATCAGACAGAGTACTCAGACCGGAGCTCATTGGGTAATCGGGTAAAGGCAGTGTTTCGGGCGCCGGGCGCCCGTGACGACTAGCCTATAGGAAACACGAATTACATTTATGCGGCTGCGCTTCACTTGCAGCACACGATGTGGCGCTATTCCAGCGCCACATCGTGCGCTGGAAGTCAGGCGCAGCTGCGTCTGATCGTACTTTTGGCCCTCGATTTGGGGGCCATAAATTATTAAATAAAATAAAATAAAATATGGTTAATAAAGTATTTACATAATACTACATAATTGATCAATTAATTTTGAATTTTAAATATGTTTACTATACAAATAAATTCGCTAAACTAGGCTGGTTGTACAGGTTGATTTAGGTGATTAAATAGTTAATTACTTATAAAATAGTTAGTAAATGGTCTAATTGACCTTATACAGATTTAATTTACATACTTAAGTATTTTATACGTATTTTTATTGTATATTTACGAATTTATTTCTATTTTATTTAAGCTAAACTAGCTGTTCTGAGTGTTTTAAATAAAACTAAGTTACAGTAAGCTATACTAGGTATAATTGTACTTTAACTAACTTAAATTACTTACTATATATGTTAACCTAAGTCTATAGATTTATTTACTTAATTATAACTCTAAATTATTAATTTAGCTAATTTATTCTACAATATAGCTACTGAATATGTACATATGAATCTGTATATATACATATACATATATCAGTAAATACATACATAATAGTTCAGTATTTATACATATATTTACATAGATTACATATGTATATAGATTTATGTACAAGTTTATACAGTATTTACCGTATATCTATGTATGTCTACGTACATAATCAGGCTGTATATTATAGTTATAATAGTATGGATATGTATATTTACAGTGTGAAATTAAGTATGTATAATTAGGTTTTAGTAGGAATTTAGGGAATGAGGGTTAAATTAAGTTTTTATTTCATTTTAAACAGCAGCTAAGCTACTGTCAGAGAAGATGGAGAGGGAAGAGAATGTACTGTTCAGGGTGTTTTAGCAGTGTCAGTGGCTTCAGCCACTGTCAAATGGGCTAACTGCTGCTGCAGTTAGTCCATTTGAAGAGGGGGAAAGCATTCACAGAGAAGAGGAGAATTTAGAGAAGAGGGGAATGTTGCTGCAGTTTGCAGCATTTTACTGTATAACTGGGAATAAGAGAAAATTCAGAACAAACTAAAAATTAAAGAGTTGAAATCCCAATCTGATAAGGGTATAAATCTCACGAAAATCACATAAGAATTCAGTTCAAATACCCACAAGGAAAAGCCCTTATCAAAAGCGTCATTTCAGATCAAAACACAAATGGCATTGAGTTAGTCTTCCTAATGCCATAGACAGCATGAAGGAAGACTTAACTCAGTCAATTAAAACCGAAAACATACAATCCCAGTTTCTTGCAACCTTAAGGAGTATGGAAAACTCCTTAGGTTAGAGAATCACCATACAAAAATAATTATCGAACAGGTGGTGTATGGCAGTTCTGAAATGACAAATCAGAAAAATAAAGAATGCATTAAAGGAATTTATAAAAGCTAGCAAATGCATTCAGATCAAGGCAGAAGCAAATTCATGAAAGGCTCTTCTGATTTGTTCTCTGTCACCAGAGAACTTGTCAGAATCCTTGCCCTCAAGAAAAACCAAAATCCCTTCAATTTGTCAGATCTGTCAAGACATTTCAGAAAGCAAAATCTCTTCAAAACCCATGTTAAAGTGAATCTGACAAACTGAGGCAATCAATCTAAAATAAAAGGGGCTTTTGTGAACACAAATGGGGTGAGTGAGAAGCCCCAAATGGTGCTTGTGACGCCAATTTCAGATCTGAGGCAGTACACCATCAGATCTGGAATTGGGTCCAGATGTGTGGGTGACAGATGAAAGATTCGTCGTTAAAAGGAACATAAATCAGAATTGGATGGTGGAAAAACAAAACATGAAGAGGGAGATAAATTGATTAATGAACAGATGATTCTTCCCCTCTGATCTGGACTGATCAGAGGAGGTGAGGGAGGGGATCTAATACTAATTCTACTCCTAAGACTAATCTAACTACAGCTAACATTAAACGCTAACGATTAAAACTAAATCTATTCTAAACTACTGCAAACTAAATCTAACACTACTTGTGCAGAATTAAAAACTAAACTAAAAGGAAGAATGGGACCTATGGGTCCTTAGCCGGCGGCTAAGGAGGAAGAAAGGAGGAGGGTGACTCCAGCGGAGGGAAGAGTCTGCTAGTGAGACTCCAGGGTCGTCCTCAGGTGCTACGAGGTCCTTAGCGACGAGGAGGGTCGAGAGCAGGCGATGATTCCACAGCCGGTGGCTGTGAAATCAGGGTCCAGATGAGGAGGAGAGACTGGAGTGGAAGAATTGATCGCTGAGAGATGTAGGAGGGAGCGATCCCTCGCGCGCGACACCACTGAGGTGCTTAAATAGCAGCTCAGTGACTGAGATCACCGCAAGGGTGAGGTTAATCAGAATCAGGCCGGCGGTGAGGATGAGATGGGTAGAGCGCGCGGCGAGTCAAGAGAGAGATCTGACCGTCAGATGAGATCTGGGAAGAGAGGTGAACGCACGCACCGAATCGCGCGAAGGTTCCATTTGAATCCAGCCGCAGATCGAGATCAAAAGTGCGATGGACGGTCGAGAGTGGCTGTGTTCTTCGCGCGCTACAGTGCGCGTGAAGAACACAGGCTTCTCTTTGAAATAAAGGGGAAATTTGCAGACGGACCCTTAGAAGAAGGGGTAGAACATTTGCATGCAGGCCCATAAGCGAGAAGAATAGCAGCTGGAAGGGCCCTGCAGTCTTATAAAAGGGTCCCTGCGGCTTGCAAATAGGTCCAAGAAGGAGTTTTGAAGGGTAGAAATGTAATGCATGAAGGACCTAATTGTAATCTATTTATTTCTAAGCCTAAATGATGTCCAATTGCTTTCAAATTTTTACATGTGCTTAATTGAACATTTACGACATTGATTTTACTTCTGTTTTGGCTTTTCAAACTTGTTTATGTGTTCAATTGATGCATGGATCATCATTTGTTCTTTAGTTTTCAGAATATCCCATTTTTGTGACCTAATTAGGAGATTTTAACACACATTAAAAGTTTTAGGTCTTTTCTTTAATTCCCACACTTAACCCTTTTTATGTGTTAATTTGATATTGTTTTGCTTAGTATCTAGCTTAATTTCGGCCTTTTAGTTATGATGAGTAGCCACTCATCAGTGCACACCTGCGCAGCAACTGCAGTGGTCTGGGAAGCCAATAACTGGCTGAATGTGTGCGGGCGACAACTCCGCATCGCCTGGGACTAGATGCCTGGAGCCTGATTCCTGGATTCGAAGTTTGCAAGCTTCTTCATGGTTTCTCCAATGGCGATCGAGGTCGAAACCTGCCCTCAAGTAAAACGGCCATGCGGCCTCATCAAATCACACAGGGGGCTTCGCCGTGACACGGCGAAGGTGACTCGGGGGGTGGCGTGGCGTGGGGCGACCTAGGCATGCGTGCCTAGGTCATTCTGTTGCCGTGAAGGTGGATTTATTTGGGGGGATTGAGTGGAGGTTATGGCGGTCAATGTAAAGGGGGAAAATGATCAGTGGAAGGTGGCAGATCTTCTAAGGGGTTTGGCAAGGTGGATGGGTGCATGGAGTGATGGAGGCACCTCGCCAGTGGTCTACCGGAGGTGGAGAAGATGGTGGTGGTCTGCGGTGGTCGAGGGGTTGAAACAAAAATAGAAAGGGGGGAAATAAAAAGAAGAGGAAAGGGAGGGTATTTAACCCATTTTAAGGTTGAAAAGAGAGAGGATAGCAGATGGCGCGTACCTGCCACCGCCAGAGACGAAGATCCAGTTCAAAGGGGGCGGAGACGATGAGGAGGTAGCTAGCGCGTGCGTAGGTATGGCACGACGCGGATGATGGAGATGGAGACAACTCTGCTGCTGGTTTTGTGGTAGAGTGAAGAGAAGAGGGAGGAGTCACCAGAGCTCACTGGGTGTCTAGCCAGCTGAGAAGAGACGAAATTGAGGGGTTGTCTCTAGCCAAATCATGCTAAATTTGAACGGTAGGGTCAGGGGGAGCTTTTATAGACACAGGCAGAGGGCCTTGTGCTTGGAAGGCAAGCTTCCAAGCACGGGCATCCTCACCGGAGTAGGATTGCGAGAGATACCCAAATCTCTCATGCATTCACAAGAGAGATCGAGTACAATCAGGTCTTGAAATTGTGTTCATATGATGGGGAATTCCTTAGAGAATCTCCCTTTCAAATTTGAGAGGGAGTCTCTAAGGAATCAAGGAGAAATCCCCCCTTGAATCCTCGCCGGAGTAGGACTCCTCCGCTGTAATGGCGAAGGGACCTAATTGCAAAGAATGACGAGGAAGATAGTGGGGTATCTACAAGGTTTTCAAAAGCTAGGGGTCAAAAAGTAATTAGGTTGGACCATTTTGCAAAGTAGGTCAAGGTGAGCTCTTCTTAGGTCCAAATTTTGGTATAAACCTAATTTGGACCTAAGCAATCCAATGGTGAAGTTGGATTTTAGGTTTGACCACGTTTGACTGGGTATTTTATACAAAAAACCAATTTAGGGCAAATATTTGACTAGGACCCCTATTTAGGTCAAAATAGGTTCTAAAGGCCAAATTGAAGGTTCTAAACCCTAGATGATATTTTTTCATGAATTTTAGAGGGTTTAGGTGAATTTTATCTTGACCAGAACCTTGTTGAATTAAGTGGGTCTATTTTAGGGTTACAAGAAGTCAATTAATTCCCATATCTCACATTAACCCTTTTTTGATTGAACCAACTAACTTTTTATCTTGTTAAGATCATTTGACTAATGTTTAACACCTGACAAATCCCATTGTTGTACTGCAATGATAAAATTGCAGTTTTACTCTTTGTTTCTTGCTTTTCTTTCAGACTGATTATTCCTTGAGTTAGGCCCTTCATTTTGCTATGTAGGAGCTTTTGTTCTCTTTTCTAGGTCAACATGAGCTAGTTAAGGCTCATGATGGCGTTCCCATCATACCCCCATGCCTAGCTTTTGTTAGTCCCTTAGAAAAATTTCAAGGCTTTAACTTCTGTTCTAGACCATGAGTTTCTTTCACAATTCATGATGAGTGCTTTTTCTCTTTCTTTTAGATTAGGTTAAAATGTCGACAGAAGGCCTAGAGGTAGTCAGGTACCAACCAAGATTCGAACCTGACTAGCTCTAGCCTTGGTCTTCTGCAAAGGTTTTTAAGGCCCGCAGGAACTATCGTAAGGTTTATTGGACTCCACGGTTAAAGCACCCATGCTTGAGACATATTTTAGCCTCAGTTCTGTTTGTAGTTTATTTTTTGTAAGAGGGAGACAAAGGATTTATTTGTTTGGGGAGTTTTCTCTCTCTTTTCATTTTACTTCTAGCTTCGGATTAGCTTTTCAACACGATCTCTATCGGATTCCTCGTCTTCATCATCAATCCTCAAAGGTCTTTATTTACACGGCTATATCGTGTTTTAACAGATATCTCATTGTAATATAGATGAACTCTGCACGAAAATAAATAAAAATTTATAACTCGGAAATCAAAGTATCCGAGGTCGAACATAGGGAGTAATTTGAGTATTCCAAAACTTGAGAACACAACATTTAACAAAAAGCAATGACTAGTTCAACAAAAATAACAGAATAATGTTATGGAAAAAATGCTCAAAAAGAATTGGACGTCTGATGTTGTATCAGACATCTTAAAAGTGGCCTTCAGTCTCCCCTTTTTTGTTTCTTCGCTTTGCTGCAGCTATGGTTTCTTGTCTCTCCTTTTCTTTTTCTTCCGTAGATGCTCCTACTTCTTGTTCCTTGTTTCATCTTTTGCTTTCCCTCTTCTTGATTCTCTTCCTGCAGCTAAGTCCTGGCCTTGTCATTTCTTTAGTTTCCTTCTTTCTCTTCCTCCTCTTCCTTTGCTTTCTTGCTTCTCCTCTTTGTCTGCCCCATGATCTCTCTCTTCTTCTTCTTTCTCTTGGTCTGGCGCACCTCTGCTATAGTGCATCTTTCTTCTTCTTCTCCTTCACTTGTGGCGGCTAAGTCCTGCTTCCTTCTCTTGCTGCGCTTCTTCCTTCCTTAGCATCCTCTTCCTACACAAGCACCACGCAACAAAACCTATTCCCCTACCCTCCCCGTGCATCTCTCTCTCTTTGTGTATCTCTCTTTAGTACGCTCTCCCAGAGTCGGGTTATTGGGTCGGTTGCGCACCCAGGTCCAGGCACACCAGCGTAGGTGTGGTGCGTGAGGAGTGCACAGAGGGGTTAATCAGATCCAGGTGCCAAGTCCGCGGGTTATGCCATAGACGAGGAGTGATAGGTGAGGCGAGGGACCTCACCCCAGTGAATTCGAGGCAAACAGCAGAGAGCATAAAATCCACTTAAACTACTCAACAACGTTATGACTTACCGAGGTGGGACTAAAAGTCCATCCCGCCTTTGCTGACACCTACAGGAGAGCGACTTCACAATCGGCGTAGCTGCAGGTCTCACGGCCCTTGCTACCAGGCTGGACTCACTCTCACCCTCAATCCATGCCGTCTGGAAGCTTGGGACCTGACGATCGTGGCCTGGAGCTGGAGAACAATTGAGCTCGAGTCGTCGCTAATGGCAGATGGGAGTTCGACCTTACATGACACAAAAGGAGCCTTGTGGCTCTATCAGAACACATTGGGACCTTCGCCGTGTCATGGCAAAGGTGAGGCGATAGGTGGTAGGCCACAGGGTGGCCTAGGAGTGTGTGCCTAGGTCTCTCTGTGGCCGGATTTATGGGTTAGGTTGGGGGAAGTGTGGAGTGCATGTGACGACCTGTGGATGGGTGGAAGATGTTCAGTGGATTGTGGCGGTGGTTGTGAGGTTGGTGGCGAGACGTGTGGAGGTGTGGAGTGATGAATACATCTCGCCGGAGGGTGGTTGGAGATGGGGAGGATGCGGGCGGACAGTGGCAGTCAAGGGGTGTTTTGTGAAATAGAATGAGGAAAAGGAAAGAGTGGAAGACGAGGAGCTTATCAGAGGAGACAGATGGCGCATTTGTGCCATCGTCGGAGAAGATGGCCCTGAGGGGGAGATAACGGCGATGAGGAGGAGGACAGGAAGGCATGCGCTAGCGCAGCGCGATGGGGAAGAACAAGGCGAAGTGAACCTTGCTACTCGTATGGTAGCAGAGCGATGAGAGGGAGGAGCGAAAATCGTCGAAGCTTGTGGGATACTTGGTCGGAGAGAGGGGAGATGAAATCTGGGGGAGTCTGTGGCCAAAACAAGCCTGAGAGATTCGCAGAGGACCGGGGATCCTTTTATAGTTGCTGGCTGAGCTTCTGGTGCGTGGAGGGCAAGCCTTCTACGACCGACCTCTAGTCAGAGAAGGAAGGTAGCTGGAGATCCAAATCTCTCGTACGTTCGCACGAGAGATTAGATGCAAATGAAAGATTGCAATTGAGCTCAGATGGAAGGGAATTCCTCAGAGAATCTCCCTTCCAAATCTGGGAGGAGATCTCTGAGGAATCAGGGAGTATTCCCCCTCCATTCCTCGCGGAGGAAGGATTCCTCCTCATTAATGGTGTAGGGACCTATTTGTAAGAGTGACGAGGAAGTTAGGGGGTTTTTGTAATGGTTTTCAAAAGATAGGGGCCAAAATGTAATTTGGTGTACTAATTTTCAAAGTAGGTCAAAATGACCTCCCCTTAGGTCCAAATTTTGGTACAAACCTAATTTTGACCTAAGGAATCCAATGGTGATATTGGATTTTAGGTTTGACCATGTTTGGATGGACTTTTTGCACAAAAACCCATATTAGGTCAATTAAGGAGCTAGTACCCTAATCTAGGTCAAAATAGGTTCCAAAGGTCAAATTGAAGTTTCTAAACCCTGGGGGATATTTTTCCATGAATTTTAGAGGGTTTATTTGACTTTAATATTGACCAGAACCCTGTTGAATTAAGCGAGTCTGTTTTAGGGTTATAGGATGTCATTTAATTTCAAGATTGCACATGAACCTATTTTTGATTGAACCAACCCACTTTTTATCTTATTCAGACCATTTGACCTATGTTTCACCTTTGAGAAATCCCATTTATGTAAGTCAATGGTAAAATTACAGTTTTAACCTTTATTTCATGTTTTCTTCTCAGAACACTTATTCCTTGAATTAAGCACTTCTATAAGTTATGTAGGAGCTCTTATTCTCTTTCTTCGGTCAAAATGAGCTAGTTAGGGCTCATGATGAGGCTCTCATCATACCCCCATGCCTAGCTTTTGCAATTCCCTTAGCAAAATTTCAAGGTTTTAACTTTTGTTCTAGATCTTCAGTGTCTGTCATCAGTTATGATAAGTGCTTTTCTTTTTCTTTTGTGATTAGGTTAGAATGCCGACAATAGGCCTAGAGGTACTCAAGTACCCACCAAAATCCGGACCTGACCTGCCTTAGCCTCAGTCTTCCGCAAAGGTTTTTAAGGCTCGGAGAAACTATCCTAGGGTTTGTTGGACTCCGCAGTTAAAACACCCGTGCTTGAGACATTTTTAGCCTAGGTTTAGTTTGCAGTGCGTTTTTGTAAGAGAGAGACAAACGATTTATTTGTTTAGAGAGTTTTCTCTCTCTTTTCTTTTTATTTCTAGCTTCGGATTGGCTTCTCAACACAGTCTGTATCGGATTCCTCGTCCCCATCATCAATCCTCAAGGGTCGCTGGCAATCGATGCTCTGAGATAGCACCGCCCATGGCAACCCTCAGAACCCTAGCTTTAGAGATTTTGAGATAATCTCACCCATGGCGTTCCGTGGCCAAATTCATACCCTGGCAATCGACATTTTGTGATAATGCCGCCCATGGTATCTGAACCAGCGGAGTGCTTACATGCCCCCGGTAGGATATTTAAATATCCTAAGAGACAAGCACTGAGGAGATGATATGTTGTTACGCATCTTTGAGGGGAATTTCCTACCTCTCCGCACCGAGAACTCATCCAAATCAACTTGTGTTGATCAGCCACTCCTAATCTAGGTGACTTTTTCAGAACATTGAAACACTTTTTGCGTGATTTTGATATTTATGCACACTGAACCAGACTGTGTGTGAATTGGGGTGCTTAGGTTACCGAATCCCGCAAACTGAAGGTTAGTTAACAAGGTCGAATACTTCCTAAGCCTTAGACCTAATACTTAAGCTTCGTATTTTCCCCAACCTCTTGAGGATTATTCAGATCTTAGTGGATACGCGAATTTTTAAGCCAAAGAATCTAGCCCAAGAGGCCTAAGATCGACGTTCCTACTAATCTCTTTTTATGTCTACTTAGCACTTTTCTTTTATTTTTCTCTTTAGAACTTCAGTTAATCCCTTAATCTTTTACTAATGGCCACTTTTTTTTTCATTTTGTGCTCCTTTTTTGGCATTTCGATCTTTTCCTCCTCTCATTTTGTATAGCCAAAAAAAATTGTCTCTCCCCCCTCCTCAGTTCTTTTTCTTTTCCAAGATTTTTTTTTTGAGTTGAAATCTTTTCTTGATATGAATTTTCCTGACATTTTGCACTTTCATACCCCCCATGCCTAAGATTTGCAATGTCCCCATTGTAAATTAGGTGGGTTCGATTTTAGCTAAGTTCATGCATTAGGACAGGTGTTGGATGGGCGAACGGGTCGAAGTGTCTATTGCGAACGATTTCTAATCTCGGGTAGGGGTACCTGAGGTGGAGTCGGCTGCTCTAATGGATGAACCATAAAGTGCAATATGAATTTCGCGTAGAAATGTGAGAAAAGGTTTCGATTTTTTCAAAGAATGAAAGGTTGCCTCCCGTTAAGTGCTGAGTTTTACGCCATCGGCTGGGCGCAATGAGCTCAAGGAGAATGGAGGGTAAAGGATGACTCAGCCAAATTTGTATTGGTGATGTCAATGAATGATTTGAGTCTCTGACCGTTCACAACAAAGGGTTCGGAATCGTGGCTGAGTGGGCTGATTGCAATGGCTCCATTTCCAAAGATTTGTCAGACTAGGTAAGGTTCGACCCACTTAGATCGTAGTTTTCCTGGGAATAATTTGAGTTGGGCATCAAAGAGTAAAACCTTTTGACCAAGATGAAAGATCTTTCTAGAAATGTGTTTGTCATGAAAAGCTTTAACCCATTCTTTGTAAATTCACAAGTTCTCATATATGTCGTGGCGTAATTCATCGATCTCACTTATTTGAAGCCTTCTGTGGGTTCCAGCCTTAGAAAGATCTAAATTGCGATTCTGTACTGCCCAATAGGCTTTATGCTCCAATTCGACGGGGAGGTGAAATGCCTTCTCGTACACCATTCTAAAGGGAGACATACCTAATTGGGTCTTGTGGGCGGTCCTATAGGCCCACAATGCTTTCGGAAGTCGAGAAGACCAATCCTTCCTGTCAGGTTGAATAGCAACCTGAAGGATTTTCTTGATCTCTCGGTTTGATAGATCAGCTAGACCATTAGTTTGGGGGTGGTAAGGAGTAGAGATTCGATGCGACACCCTGTATTTGATCATCAGTGACCTAAACTGAGCGTTTGTAAAATGGGTCTCTCCATCGAAAATTATTGCTCGTGGAATACCGAACCTTGAGAAGATGTTTTGATGAATGAATCTGATAACAACCTTATGATTATTGGTTTGGGTAGGAATGGCTTCTATCCACTTGGACACGTAGTCAACGACGAGTAAGATGTATTCGAAGCCATCCGAGATAGGGCAGGGTCCCATAAAATCGATCCCCCAAGTGTCAAAAATTTCACATACCAGGATCGGCTGTAGAGGCATCATGTCTCGATGGCTCATGTTGCCCAAGGTCTGGCAATGGGTACATGCCTTACAGTGATCATATGCATCCTTGAAAATTGTGGGGCAGTAAAAGTCGCACTAGAGGACTTTTGACGCAGTTTTGTGTCCTGAGAAATGTCCACCGCATCCTGGTCATGGCAAAAGGAGAGTATGTCTTTGATTTCTACTTCTGCAACACACCATCGAATTATTTGATTAGCACCAGTGAGGAATAGATACGGGTCTTCCCACAGGTAATACTTGGCATCAGAACACAATTTGTCCTTCTTGGCCTTCAGCCAATCGGACGGGATTTGATGTGATGCCAGGTAATTCACTATATCTACGAACCATGGAAGCCCTATATTGATAGTTAGGAGGTGCTCATCAGGAAAGTGTTCTGTGATGGGTCTGGAAGGGTTAATTATTTCAGAAGGAAGGCGAGACAAGTGATCAACTACCATATTTTGCTTTCCCGCTTTGTCGCAAATCTCGAGGTCAAATTCTTGCAATAGCAAGATCCATCAGATTAATCGAAGTTTCGTGTCCTTTGCAAGGAGATGCCTCATAGCTGTGTGATCCGAGTATATGATAACACGGGAACCCAGAAGGTATGATCTAAATTTTTCTACGGCAAATACTATAGCTATCAGCTCTTTCTCGGTAACTGTGTAGTTACGATGAGCCTCGTCTAATGTTTTGCTAGCGTAGTAAATGACCACAGGTTTTCCGTCAATTTTCTGCCCCAAAACCACACCTGCAGTGAAGTCAGATGCATCGCATATGATCTCAAAGGGTTGAGACCAATCAGGTGACTGTAGGATCGGGGCTTGGGTGACTCGGTCATGAAGGATCTCAAATGCTTGACTGCATTCCTTGGAAATTTCAAAAGGCACATCCTTGGAGAGAAGAGTAGTCAGGGGGCGTGCGATTTTTGAAAAATCAGGGATAAATCGATGGTAAAAATCGACGTGACCCAAAAAAGATCAAATGTCCTTAATCGACCTAGGCATAGAGAGCTTGAAAATCAAGTTAACCTTAGCTCGATCGACTTGGATGCCTTTCTCCGAGATTAGATGTCCCAGGACAATTCCCTCAAGCACCATGAAATGGATCCTTTCCCAAGAAAGAATCAAATTCACATCGATGCATCGCTTGAGTATTTGGACCAAGTGTTGGAGGCAATCGTCAAATGACGCTCCAAAAATTGAAAAGTCATCCATGAAGACTTCCAGATAATCACCTACCATATATGAGAATATGGCAAGCATGCACTGCTGAAAGGTTGTGAGTGCATTGCAGAGACTAAAAGGCATCCTTCGAAACGCATACGTTCTGAAGGGGCAGGTGAACATGGTCTTTTCTTGGTCTTCTGGATGACCTGGTTGTAACCAGAGTACCTGTCAAGAAAGCAGAAGAACCTATTTCCTACTAGTTTCTCGAGGATCTGATCAATAAACGGTAGTGGGAAATGGTCCTTCTTCGTGGAGGAATTGAGTCTTCTCTAATCAATGTAGACTCTCCATGAGTTAGCTATTCGGGTAGGAATGACCTCTCCGATTTCAATCGTGATGATGGTGAGTCTGGCTTTCTTAGGCACAACCTGTATTGGACTTACCCAACGACTGTCGGAGATTGGGTAGATGATCCCTGCATCTAACCACTTAATGATCTCCTTTTTCACGACCTCCTACATGTTAGGGTTTAAACGTCTCTGCATCTCTTGTGAAGGTCGTGCGCCCTCTTCTGTGTAGATTCGATGTGTGCAGTACGAGGGGCTTATGCCAGTCAAGTCATTGAGAGTCCATCCAATGGCTCTACGATGTTGCTGGAGAATAGTAATCAGACGGGATTCCTGGTCAGGTGTGAGTCGGGAGTTGATAATCATAGGAAACATCTGATTGGAACCCAGAAAGACGTACTTCATATGCTCGGGAAGGGGCTTGAGTTCCATGACAGGATTATCAGCAGCAGTGGGTGGTTCGGGGTTTGTATCAGGAACAAGGGTCAGAGTCATGGGTGTGTCTAGATCAGGTTCATACTCCTCTATTTGCGGGTTTTGATCTTCTAGTGGTTGATCAGGGATAATCAGGTTGTCCTCTATATGCGATTCATCAACCACGGCTCTGATATCACATATTTGCTCTATAACCCCACAACTAATCCCTTGTTGGGCCTTAAAGATGTCAATCTTTAGAGTTTGATTCACGAATTTTAATTCTATTTGGGCCTTTTCGCATTTTATGTTGGTCCTAGTAGTGGCCAAAAAAGGTCTCCCTAATATGATTGGTGTGTCCCTTGGGTTTTCAGGTGCGTCCATATCCAGAACTATGAAATCCACTGGGAAGTAGAAATCCCGTATCCTAACAATGACATCCTCGAGTATTCCTCTAGGTGACTTGATGGATCGATCGGCTAACTACAACGTCACCTCAGTCGGTTTAAGTTCAGACTCTTCAAGGTGGTCAAGGCGGGATGTAGGTATTAGATTTATGGAGGCACCTAGATGTAGTAAGGCTCTATCAAATTAGGTTTCACCAATTTTACAAAAAATCAGGGGAGTTCCTGGGTCTTTAGCCTTGGGTCGGAGTTTACTCAAGATGATAGAGCTGGCTTGCTCTGATAGTACAATCGGATTCCCACTCTTAGTTCATGGCTTACGTTTAGGTGTACATACATCTTTCAGGAATCTTGCATAAGCCGATACGTGGCGAATTGCATCCATCAAGGGAATGTTTATCTGGACCTGTTCAAAGAGCTTGACTAGATCCTCCTCGGGAGCCACAGGTTTGGTTATCCTTTTTCCTTTGGTCAACGCCTCAGGAAATGGAATCCTAGTTGGTTCCTCTAGAATAGGTTCAAGTTCTTGATCTGGGACAAGCGTATCCCAGATAACTATCCTAGGGTTTTGGCTACTACCAGGCTTGGAGTGGTTTGGATAATGTGGGTCTTGGGTCGTTTTACCACTACGTGTTGTTACAGAGTTTAATTCAGCCTGGTTTTGGTTTGGGTTTGGTAAGAGGGGTGGCTTCTGCTGAAATCCTGCATAAGATGTCGAAGCTTCCATCCCTTTTGGTGATGGAGCAGCAAGGGCCAGATAAATCAAATGTGCGTGGCCTGAATTTGGGTTCATAACGCGCCTCTGGGTCGGCACATTATTTGGGTTTGGCAGAGGTTGCGAAGGAAGGGTGCCCGGTTGGCGGGAATTTGCCATCTGGGCTAGTTGATTGTGAACCTCTGTGATCTCGTCCTTGTGTTGTTTTTGCATTACCACATTCATCTTTTGAATGTCAGCCAGTGCTTGAAGGATAAGATTCATTTGATCCTGGTTTGGCTCGGATTGATAGGTGGGATTGGGCCGAGGCTGAGGCGATTGATATGGACGAGGGGCTTGTGGACGGGGCTGATAAGGTGGTCTTTGAGTCTGAGAATTTCCTGTCCACTGAAAGTTGGGATGATTTCGCCATCTAAGGTTGTAGGTATTGGAGAATGGGTCATTCTGGATGGCATTGAGGTCCTCACAGGTCTGAGGAACCTCAGGAAAGTTAGAATACGAGGATTCAGAGTTCACCCAACTCGAATAGAATGGATCAGAGGTCACTCCGGTCTGAGAGTCAGACGAAGGTGGATACGGGTCCATCCCCTGAGAAGATTTGTGATAGATGTTTTGCACAGTTTCCCTCAGCAGAGGTGGCCGTGCAAAAGAGTTATACGCAGAGGTGGCTTCCTACAGATGCCGAGTTAGCTCGTCAACCTTCTTTTCTATGATAGAAACCTTGTCCAACTGATTGGACATCAGTTCCAAGTCGACGGATGTGGACAACTCCTGCGTCTCATGTGCCCTTCTCAGATTCGTCGATGCGTAGGCATTCATCCTGTCAAATAAGCCCATGGAGTCATTATTGATGGAGTTCTCGCACATGTTTTTGAGAATCTCCCACACCGTGTCCTCATGTTGACCCATGATGTTTCCTCCGCACGTTGCATTGATGAATAATCGAATGTCTTCATGGAGTCCCTGGTAAAAAGACTAGACTTGTTCCCATTTAGAAACTCCATGATGGGGGCACTTTCGCATGAGATCTAAGAATCGGTCCCATGCTTCATGGAGAGGTTCTCCCATTTGTTGAGTGAAATGGGTGATCTGGTGGTGCAAGGCATTCGTCCAATCAATGGGAAAGAACTTTTTCAAAAATTCAGACTGAAGTTCATCCTATGTGTTGATCGAACGAGTCTGAGTTTGATACCAATGGGCAGCCTTGTCCAAGAGGGAGAAAGAAAACATTTTCATGAGCAGAATATTCTAATTTTGTGAATCTGACCCGAAGGCCTAGGCTAGATGCTTGAGTTGTTTAATGTGTTGGAATGGATCCTCTAAGTTAAGCCCATGAAACTTTGGTATGGCATGAATCATATTGGGCTTGAGTTCAAAATCAGGACCTCCAACCGGGATTCGGACTCGAGGCTCGATCACCACCGCAGTGAGATTATAGTGATCTCGCATCATTGGTCACTGCGGTGGGTTTACAAAGTTTTGGAAGAGATTAGTCAGGTGCTGAAGCTGGTGCTCAAGGTTGTTCTCTTCTTCAATGGGTTGTGCCATGATGGAAGAAGAAGGAGAACTTGAAACTGAATCAGATGAAAGGTTTATGTGGTGAGGTTGCTGCACAAACAAGGGCGTTGAGGCTTGGCCTCGGCAAGAGTGAATTTCTAAAGGAGGTCTTAAGGACCTCCTACTGAACATGCACCAAAGGATGTGATGAGATTAGAAGGTGTTGGACCCAATCGAGACACCCAAAAATTGTTGGGTGACTATAGAGGTTCGGGGCGGATGATATCCCTTAGTTAGAAAGGTCATCCACTTGAGAAGTACCTGAGCAGCCAGAGAGGGAGAGTCCTATAAAGACCCCTACACGGTAGAGCATCCCCACGAGTTACAGGGTTTCCCCCACCCGACCTCTCTTGTCACTGAGATTCTAGGTAGACCAGAATGGGGACCTTGACCTCTTAAGTCTACCTTTTTTACTTAAGATCAAGGTGCTTAGGGTTCGACTTCAACTTTTAGATCTTTTAAGTGAAAAAAGTGACCTAATTTTAAGGTTGGTTGACCCAAAGGATCAACTTCACCTCTTGTTCCTTTGAGAGCTTTTAGGTCCTTTCTTTTAGGGTTCAAATGGATTAAGAGCCTAATTTGCTTAGGGTTACTGTTGTATAGATCTTTTCAAACAAGGTTTAGGCACACCTCTTTTTGAAATTTTTTTTCTTCTTTGTTTAAGAGAAGATGTGTCGCTAAAAACCGTAGCTTTGCAATCCTTAGGTTGGCTCTAGTTGGCCTAATTTAGTTGCCTCAAAAATTGGTATCTAGGGCTCAATCAAGAAAGTTTTATCCCTAGTTACCTTAGTTGGATGTGCAGTTCAAGATGTGTTGAAATGAAAATCAAAAAACTTCGATGAATTACTAAGTATGAAATAGGTAGGCCTAGGTTGATTTTTCTTTATTTTTTTTTTCCTTTTCAGACTTTGAGGGGATTAAGAGAGAGGGCAAATGAAAGTTACCTGTTCCACGGTGTGGTTGTTGTGCAGCTGCTCTTCTTTTCTCTGCTTTCCCTGAGACAAGCACAACAAAGGAGAGGAATTAAGTCAGTATTGGATCAGAAGTTGTGATCAAAAGCTTCAGAAGTGCCCGTTGCTCCATGGCAATGGCACTAAAATGTTTACGTAGCTAGATCATGTTTTAACAGATATCTCGTTGTAATATAGATGAACTCTCCGCGAAAACAAATAAAAATTTATAACTCAAAAATCAAAGTATCCGAGGTCGAACACAGGGAGCAATTTGAGTATTCCAAAACTTAAGAACACAACTTTTAACAAAAAGCAATGACTAGTTAAACAAAAATGACAGGATAACGTTATAGAGAAAATGATCAAAAAGAATTGGACGTCTAATGTTGTATCAGACATCTTAAAGTGGCCCTCAGTCTCTTCTCTTTTTTGTTTGCTTTGCTCTGCTGTAGCTATGGTTTCTTGTTTCTCCTTTTCTTTTTCTTCCTTAGCCGCTCCTGCTTCTTCTTCCTTATTTTGCCTTTTGCTTTCCCTCTTCTTGATTCTCTTCCTGTAGCTAAGTCCTGGCCATGTCTTTTCTTTAGTTTCCTTCTTCTTTCTCTTCCTCCTCTTCCTTTGCTTTCCTACTTCTCCTCTTTGTCTGCCCCTTGATCTCTCTCTTCTTCTTTCTCTTGGTCTACCGCACCTCTGCTACAGTGCGTCTTTCTTCTTCTTATCCTTCGCTTGCATCGGCTAAGTCCTGCTTTCTTCTCTTGCTACGCTTCTTCCTTCCTTAGCATCCTCTTCCTGCACAAGCACCACGCAACAAAACCTATTCCCCTACCCTCCCCACGCATCTCTCCCTCTCTGTGTATCTCTCTTTGGTACGCTATCCCAGAGCCGGGTTATTGGGTCGGTCGCGTGCCCGGGTCCAGGCGCACCGGTGTGGGTGTGGTGCGCGAGGAGGCATGGAGGGGTTAATCGGATCCAGGTGCCAGGTCCATAGGTTATGTCACGGACGAGGCGTGATAGGTGAGTCAAGGGACCTCACCCCAGTGAATTCGAGGCGAACAGCAGAGAGCACAAAGTCCACTTAAACTGCTCAACAACGTTACGACTTACCGAGGTGGGACTAAAAGTCCCCCTCGCCTCTGCTGACACTTGCAGGAGAGCGACTTCACAATCGACGTAGCTGCAGGTCTCGCGGCCCTTGCTACCAGGCTGGACTCACTCTCACCCTCAATCTTCACAGTCTGGAAGCCTAGGACCTGACGATTGTGGCCTGGAGCTGGAGAACAATCGAGCTCGAGTCATCCCTAATGACCGATGGGAGCTTGACCCTACACGACACAAAATGAGCCTTGCGGCTCTATCAGACCACAGGGGGACCCTCATCGTGTCATGGAGAAGGTGAGGCGATAGGTGGCAGGGCGCAGGGCGGCCTAGGCGTGGGTGCCTAGGTCACTCTGTGGCCGGATTTATGTGTTAGGTTGGGGCAAGCTTGGAGTGCGTGTGGCAACCTGTGGATGGGTGGAAGATGTTCAGTGGACTGTGGCGATGGTTGTGAGGTTGGTGGTGGGACGTGTGGAGGTGTGGTGTGACAGATGCATCTCGCCGGAGGGTGGCCAGAGATGGGGAAGATGCAGGCGGATAGTGGCAGTCAAGGGGTGTTTTGTGAAATAGAATGAGGGAAAGGAAAGAGTGGAAGATGAGGAGCTTGTCTGGAGTACTTGGAACGAAGGGGAGGCAGAGGAGACAGACGGTGCATTTGTGCCGTCGTCGGAGAAGACGGTCCTGAGGGGGAGATAATGACGACGAGGAGGAGGATAGGAAGGCGTGCGCTGGTGCGGCGTGATGCGAAAGAACAAGGCGAAGTGAACCCTGCTGCTAGTATGGCAGCAGAGTGACGAGAGGGAGGAGGGAAAACCACCAGAGCTTGTGGGCTACTTGGTCGAAGAGAGGGGAGATGAAGTCTGGGGGAGTCTGTGGCCAAAATAAGCTTGAGAGATTTGCAGAGGACCGGGGATCCTTTTATAGTTGCTGGCTGAGCTTCTGGTGCGTGGAGGGCAAGCCTTCTACCACCGACCTCTCGCTGAAGAAGGAAGGTAGTTGGAGATCCAAATCTCTCGTGCGTTCGCATGAGAGATTGGATGCAAATCAAAGATTGCAATTGAGCTCAGATGGAAGGGAATTCCTCAGAGAATCTCCCTTCCAAATTTGGGAGGAGATCTCTGAGGAATCAGGTAGTATTCCCCCTCCATTCCTTGCCAGAGAAGGATTGCTCCCCATTAATGGTGGAGGGACCTATTTGTAAGAGTGGAGAGGAAGTTAGGGGGGCTTGTGTAATGGCTTCCAAAAGATAGGGGCCAAAATGTAATTGGGTGTACTAATTTGTAAAGTAGGTCAAGATGACCTCCACTTATATCCAAATTTTGGTACAAACCTAATTTGGACCTAAGGAATCCAATGGTGAAGTTGGATTTTAGGTTTGACCATGTTTGACTAGACTTTTTGCACAAAAGCCCAAATTAGGTCAATTAATGAGCTAGGATCCTAATCTAGGTCAAAATAGGTTCCAAAGGTCAAATTGAAGGTTCTAAACCCTAGGGGATATTTCTATATGAAGCTTAGAGGGTTTAGTTGATTTTTATCCTGACCAGAGCCCTGTTTAATTAAGCGGGTCTATTTTAGGGTTACAAGATGTCATTTAATTCCTAGATTGCACATGAACTCATTTCTGATTGAACCAACCCACTTTTTATTTTATTCAGACCATTTGACCTTTGTTTCACCTCTGAGAAATCCTATTTATGTACTGCAATGGTAAAATTGCAATTTTAACCTGTATTTCATGTTTTCTTCTCAGAACACTTATTCCTTGAATTAAGCCCTTCTCTAGGTTATGTAGGAGCTCTTATTCTCTTTCTTGGGTCAAAATGAGCTAGTTAGGTCTCATGATGAGTCTCTTAGCAGTCCCTGGCAATCGATGCTTCGTGATAGCACCACCTATGGCAATTCCCAAAACCCTGGCTTTCGAGATTTCGAGATAATCCCGCCCATGGCGTTCTGTAGCCAAATCCAGACCCTGGCAATCGACATTTCGTGATAATGCCGCCCATGGCATCTGAACCAGCAAGGTGCTTATGTGCCTCCAGTAGGATATGTAAATATCTTAGGAGACAAGCACCGAGGAGATGATATGTTGTTACGCATCTTCGAGGGGAATTTCCTGCCTCTCCTTGCCGAGAACTCATCTAAATCAACTTGTGTTGATCGACTGCTCCTAATCTAGGCAACCTTTTTTCAGAACATTTAAATGCTTTTGCATGATTTTGATAGTTATGCGTACTGAACCAGACTGTGTGTGGATTGGGGTGCTTAGGTTATCGAGTCCCTCAAACCAAGGATCAGTTAACGAGGCTGAATACTCCCTAATCCTTAGACCTAATACTTAAGCTTCGCATTTTCCCTAACCTCTTGAGGATTAACCAGATCTTAGTAGATACTTGAATTTTTAAGCTTAAGAGTCTAACCCAAAAGGCCTAAGATCAGCGTTCCTACTACTCTCTTTTGTGTGTCTCATTAGCACTTTTTTCCTTCATTTTTCTTTTCCATGATGTGGTCTAGAACTTTGGTTAATCCCTTAATCTCTTACTAATGACTTATTCTTTTTCTTTTTCATTTTGTGCTCCTTTTCGGCATTTTGCTCTTTTCCTCATGTTTATATGGCCTCAAAATTTTCTTCCCTCCAATTTTTTGTTCTTTTTCACAATTTTCTATTTTTTTGGTATTTTTGACATATGTGAATTTTTTTTGTGAGAATCCTTCTGACTTTTCTTGATTTCTATATGTTTACACTTTACCACCCCCCATGCCTAAGTTTTGCAATGTCCTCCTTGTAAATAGAGGGTGTGAAATAGTGTTGGGTTCAAGGACTTAGAACAATATTTATCGGGTGGGCGAATGGGTCAGGAATGACTGATGCGGACGATTTCAAGCTCTGGCACGTGTACCAGAGGTGGGATCGATTTTCTAAGGCTGAACTCAGGGTGCAATAGACGTGAAGTACAGATGGATGATCAGATGGATCTCGAGCTTTTGGAATGATGTGTTTCCTCCCATTAATCACTAAATTCAATGCCTTCAGCCGAGCGGGAAATGGGATGGAGAGGGAGTGCTCAAATCAGTAGAGTTTTGTAGAACAAGCACCGTGATTAAGAGCTTGGTTGGTCTAACTAGGTGTTTGTTTAGATCCATAGGCTGATGATGCAGCCCAAACCCCATTAATTTGGTGGTTTGATAAATGTAGATCGAAAGATGTGGAACTCACCATATGCTATGGAGCTCGGATGGATGTGGAAGTGTAAATTTGGGGTTTGGCTGAGTCGAATCAGCCTAGTCAGAGTAGGGATCCATAAAGTAATCAGTGAATGGTGCAGAAACCATATAGGGATGATCAGAAAATGATGGAGCATGGTCTACAGTCTGGTCAATGTCCGAAACCCAATATATATGTGGAGTCGAATCATCTACAATCAGCTCAGTCAGAGGTGAATCAGAATAGAAATTGAGTCCGGTTGCCGGTCAGGGTTGAAAACAGGTTTGGATGGGTTCTGTATGTGTGGAAGAGGTGGCTTCAATGAGAATTGCGTATGATGGCTCTTCTGGAAAGGAGTTACAGGTGGTTTCATGTCGAGAGTCCTCATAGTAGCTCCCAAAGTCAAAAGTGAATGCCTGAAGAGTGTCTATAGGATGTTGAAAATTTGAACTCTGGGTTGTAGTTACTCTCAGTATTTTCTAGTTTTGATTCCTGAAGATCGAAACAAAATGATTCCATTTCACTGGAACCTGAGCATAATTCAGTGATCTCGAGATCTGGAACCTCAAAGTCGAAGTCGGTGAATGAATCATGTGAGCTAAGGTCGTAGATTGGCTTGTTGTATTCAGCAAATAGAGTTTCTCCAAAATTATGGTAAGATTCGAGATCGTCGGAGATATTGCGAAAATCCAGTTCTGAATGAGATTCGAGATCATGGGTTCTACCACTGAATAAATCACATGATGTAGATTTAGCAGCCTGACTTAGGTCTATCCTATATGTAAATTCTGAGCTCAAAAAGGTATTCTTATTTGGTTTAGGCTCAAGTTCTAGGCTTGTAGGAAAGACCCAATCAAAACCCCACTCATCCAACTCCTCAATTTCTATATTGTAAATTGGTGTGACTTCCGAAAAATTGATCTGAATCTCTGAGGATGTTGGAGAGGAAAATTCATCAAATAGAGGCCCAGAATCATACTCTTCATTGAAAATTTGATTTTCGACATACGGGGCCTTGTAATCTTCCCAATAAGTTTCAGATCCAGATTCAAGGTTGAGGATGTGGGTTGAATCACTAGAATCTAGGTTTGAATGACCTTTGAGGGTCACCTTATTAGAATAAGGGGCAGGATTTACACCCTCAAGAGGTTCAATTCTAATTTCATCATTACAGGAGTATCAGAATTCTATGCTTCGTGTTCTAGGGCCTAGGATTGGCTCAACCTTGTGTTCTCTTGCAATCGGAACTTCCCAACCTATTTTGAGATCAGGCATGTTGTACTCCATCTGGGTTGGGAATCCACAACAACTTTGTGCCTCAAACCTAGAGTTTGGGAAATTGGATTGATCCTCAATACTATTCCAAGATGGTTCGTCATCTGTTTAGGGCGTGTACAGGTATTTTTGATCGATAACTTGTTTCAATAATCTCATCATCTCTTCCCATTTTTCAAGATCATCTTGGTGTTGTTCCCAAAGTACAGGATTTGTCATGCATTGAAGGTATTCAAAGTTGTGCAATTTTTCTATCTCAATGTATCATATTATGAGAATGTCTCGGATTGATCCTTTTGTGGCTTCTGTCAATAACACTTAGGCATAATTTATGATGAAAGTTGTGTTTGTTGGTACACTAACCTGAATGTATTCTTCTGGTGTTGAGGTTTTGTATTCAATTTCATAGAATTCAAGGGCATCCTCAATCATCCAATCTCTCATGGATCTCTGTGATTCAGGTTTTTTGAATGGTAATCCTAAATAACTCGACTGCATATTTGGATCAGGTGATGGAATCAAGATATAGAATCAGAATTTGGATCGAGATGTAGAATCAAGTTGTGAAGTGATTAGGTCTAAATAGAGAATCCCACTGAAAATCTATGTATGTGCTCTAAAGAGAAGGGATGAGGGACTAGATGTGTTTTTGATCCAATCTAGGCACCCAAAGATGTTTAGATGACTATGGAGGTTCGGGGCAGATAATACCCTTGGATCGGAAAGTCATCCACCTGAGAATTACCTGGGCAGCTAGAGAGGGAGAGTCCCGCAAAGACCCCTACATGGTAGAGTGTCCCCATCAGTTACAGGGTTTACCCACCTGACCTCTCTTGTCACTGAGATTCCAGGTAGAATAGAATGGCGACCTTGACCTCTTAAGTCTACCAATTTTATTTCAGATCAAAGGTGCTTAGGGTTCCACTTGAGCTTTAGATGTTTTGGTTATTGTGACCTAATTTCAAGGTTGGTTGACCCAACAAGGGGTCAACTTCACCTATCCTGTCCTAAAGATGGCAAAATTATTCTAGGTTAAGACCTAGAAATCACCCTGATTTGACTCCCAAGTTATTAGGTCCAATGTTCTTAAGATTCAAGTGATTTAAGAGCTTAATTTTAGGGTTTGTCTTGCTTAGATCCTTTCAATCAAGGGCTTGGGTAGCACACGAGTGCGAGTGGATTTGATTCCTTTTATGCAAGCACGTGTGAACTAGCACTCCAAAACCCTACTGTAGAAACCCTAATTTGGTTCTATTTCCAATCCTCTTTGATTTCCACAGAGTTCTCTTTGGACTTCAAACAAGAAGTGTGTAGTATGTGGAGATTTAGAAATTAAGCATGATTTCTAATAGGCACAGGAATTTGTGGGGTAAGATCTCTAAAACTCGCTTCAACTTCAATAAGATGTGAAAAAATTTTTCGCAAATTAGGTAACTTTGCCTGCAAATGATAATTACTAAAGAGAATAAGGCAGTTAATTCCTAATTGATTGCTTCCTTTTTGCCTTCCCAGGATTAGGAGATGGAGAAGAGAGAATTTACCTACCCTAGAGTGGTTGATTTCCGTGAGAGATCTCCTCGTGGAATACCTCACAAAAATCACAATAAAACAAATAGGGCAAGTTAGTGCTCAAATATAATCAAAATAATGTAGAGACTAGTGATGAATTTCGCGTTGCTCCCCGTCAACGATGCCAAAATGTTGAGAGCACTTGATCGGGTTTTAAAAAGGTCGCGTTGTAGTACAGTCGAAAAATCATTCAAAACAAATAAATTTTACTACTCAAAGTTTAAGTCCGAGGTCGAACACATGGAGCAAATGGAATTCATGTACCAATCTCAATAATAGAGACAATTTGAACACATAAAATTACTCAAAATCTAATTTGAAATATAAAGCACGAGTTTATGAATAAAATGTAGCATGAAAGAGAAATTGGACGTCTGAGTATGGAATTAGATGTCTTAAAAAGGTATGATTTGTCTCTCTTCTTTCGCTTCTTCTCTTGGCTCTTTCTTCTCTTTCTCTTCTTGGCTTCTCTACTCTTCTTGGCCTCTCTTCTTTCTTCTTTGGCTTTGGTTCTTCCTTTCTCTGTGGCTTCTTTCTCCTTTGTCTTCTTCGTTTTCCTTCTTCTTCTTTCTTTCTTTCGTTTCAGCTCTACCTTCTCTGCAACCGAGCCTTCTCTTTCCTTAACTTCCTCTGCGGTCTTCTTCTCCTTAGATTCTTTAGCTTCCTCTTCCTTCTTCCTTTCCCTGCAAGCAAGTGCAAAACCTACCCCTACCCTCCCCCACGAACTCTCTCTCTTTCCTCTCTTAGGCTTGCTCTCCCAGAGCCTTTCTCGAGGAAATGGGTTGGGTTAGCATGCCCAGGTCCAAGCGCACTGGTGTGGGTGACGCACGAGGAGTGCTCGGGTAAACGGGTCAGGCTACCAAGTCCGCGGAGAAGTGAACCGCGGACGAGGCATGAGTGGCCGAGGGGACCTCACCCATGTCAGGAGGCAATAAACCCTTGACACAAATTCATCTTATACCGCTCCACCTCCCCCAAACTTACTGAGATGGGACTAAAAGTCCCACCTGCCTCGCGCGCACCCGCAAGAGGTGCCTTGCTCAATCGCAGCAATTACAGTGGTCTGGGAAGCCAATAACTGGCTGAATGTGTGTGGGCAACAACTCCGCGTCGCCTGGGATTGGATGCCTGGAGCTTGCTGCCTGGATTCGAAGGTTGCAAGCTTCTTCACAACTGCTCCAATGGCAGTCAAGGTTAGAACCTGCTCTCAAGTAAAACGGCCCTGCGACCTCATCAAATCACATAGGGGGCTACACCATGACATGGCGAAGGTGACTCGGTGGGTGGCGTGGTGCGGGGCAGCCTAGGCATGCATGCCTAGGTCGTTCTGTGGTCGTGAAGGTGGGTTTGTTCAGGGGGATTGAGTGGAGTTTATGGTGGTCGATGGAGAGGGGGAAAATGACCAGTGGAAGGTGGCGAAGCCTCTGAGGGGTTTGGCAAGGTGGATGGGTGTGTGGAGTGATGGAGGCACCTCGCTAGTGGTCTGCTGGAGGTGGTGAAGATGGTGGTGGTCTATGGCGGTCGAAGGGTGGAAACAGAAATAGAGAGGGGGAAAATAAAGAGAAGAGGAAAGGGAAGGTATTTAACCTATTTTAAGGATGAAAGGAGAGAGGATGGCAGATGGCGCGTACCTTCCGCCGCTAGAGATGAAGATCCAGTTAGAAGGGGGCAGCGATGATGAGGAGGTAGCTGGCGCGTGCGCAGGTATGGCACGACGCGGATGATGGATATAGAGTCAACTCTGCCACTGGTTTTGTGGCAGAGCGATGAGAAGAGGGAGGAGGAGTCGCTAAAGCTTGCTGGGTGTCTGGCTAGAGGAGAAGAGATGAAATTGAGGGGTTGTCTCCAGCCAAACTAAGCTAAATCTGAACTGTAGGGTCAGTGGGAGCTTTTATAGACATAGACAGAGGGCCTTGTGCTTGGAAGGCAAGCTTCCAAGCACGGGTATCCTCACCAGAGTAGGATTGTGAGAGATACCCAAATCTCTCATGCATTCGCATGAGAGATTAGGTGACAATCAAGGCTTGAAATTGTGTTCATATGTTTGGGAATTCCTCAGAGAATCTCCCTTTCAAATTTGAGAGGGAGTCCCTAAGGAATCAAGGAGAAATCCCCCCTTGAATCCTCATCGGAGTAGGACTCCTCCGCTATAATGGTGGAGGGACCTAATTGCAAAGAATGACAAGGAAGATAGTGGGGTATCTGCAAGCTTTTCAAAAGCTAGGGGTCTAAAAGTAATTGGGTTGGACTATTTTGCAAAGTAGGTCAAGGTGAAGTCCCCTTAGGTCCAAATTTTTGTATAAAAATAATTTGCACCTAAGGAATCCAATGGTGAAGTTGGATTTTAGGTTTGACCATGTTTGACTAGGCATTTTACATAAAAACCTAATTTAGGACAAATATTTGACTAGGACCACTATTTAGGTCAAAATAGGTTCCAAAGGCCAAATTGAAGGTTCTAAACCCGAGAGGATATTTTTCCATAAATTTTACAAGGTTTAGGGGAATTTTATCCTGACCAGAACCATGTTGAATTAAGTAGGACTATTTTAGGGTTACAAGAAGTCATTTAATTCCCATATCTCACATTAACCCTTTTCTGATTGAACCAACTAACTTTTTATCTTGTTAAGACCATTTGACCTATGTTTAACCCCTGAGAAATCCCGTTGTTGTACTGTAATGGTAAAATTGTAGTTTTACCCTTTGTTTCTTGCTTTTCTTTCAAACTAATTATTCCTTGAGTTAGGCCCTTCATTTGGTTATGTAGGAGCTTTTATTCTCTTTTCTAGGTCAAAATGAGCTAGTTAGGGCACATGAAAACCCACCATTGGGCTATCAAATGATTTATCAAATTCCTCAAGCCCGTTTGTCTCACTAAAATCATTCTCCTTAAGCTCAAGTGAGACTTCACTAAGAGACTCCTCACCCTCAAAATCAAGGAATTCATGATCCTCATTTATATACATCTCAAAATCATATGTCATTTCATGGTTCATGGAGACATATTTTTCATCATTCCCTAGCTCTAGGAGCTCGGGTGAGAAACTTGGTTCATCCTCAATGGGTTGCTCTAGACCAACTTGGCCATCTCCAATCTCAAAATATGTATCACCCTCGACAGGTGCCTGAGCGGTTTCTGACATTGGCTCTCCTGATGGGGGTTCATCTTGAGAATCGTCCCAAGATTTGACTAGAGCAACCACAAATTTCATCCTCAACCTCGATAATTTCCCTAGAAGAAACTCACCCAGGTCCCTATCCCTGACATTTTGGAGCAAATCCAATAGAGAACTATTAAGTTCATCAATCATTTTGATCATAGGCTCCAATGCTTCAGTGCATGGTGTTGGCTGAGTTCTAAAGATTGTATAGTGTTCCTCAAATTAACCAACACCCTATCTTGGATATGGTTCACCTGAACCGACTGGTTTGGTTTAGGATTGGGTGGGTTTGGGTTAAACCTAGGGGAGACAAGATATCGAGGTTTTGGGGTCCCTCCCTGATAGTAGGTAATTTCAGGTTATTCAAAGAATGGTGTTGACCTATATTCAGTAGAATACTGGTGAGGCTAAATGTTATAATCATCATATCCTTCCTGATTGTAGATCTGGTTGGTTTGGTCATCAAAGGATGGAGATCTATAATCATTGTAGGTGTGGGAAGGATAACAATCATAGTTTTGTTGTCCAGGCGTAGGCTCTGGATACTGAGGTTCGGTATCGTATCCCCAATCAAAGTTATCCCGGCTAGTGGATGGGTAATTATAAGTCGAGTCGAGATAGTAATCATCATGGGTATAAGTGGTGATATAAGGGTAGGATGGGAAATGAGGGCAGGACTTGTAAGGATACATGGAAGAGTAGGAGGGAAATCAAAAGAGAAAAAGGAGCCCTGTAATACATGCAACCAACCCTATCCTTAGGTGGGTTAGCCTAAAGACCTACAGACTCCTAGGACTCGTGTTGAGATTATAACTGATTTGGTGTACTTTTATCTAGTTAATCCAACCAGTTAGAAGGAGGGGCTAGGGAGAAGGTTCTTCCTTTGGCTTGTGCCTCCGGTTCCTAGTGTACCCCCTATCCATGGTCGTTTGATGCTACTCCCCTAGCTAGACATCAGATGGACCTGCAGAAGCAAATTAATCGAAAAAAAATCTCAGTTTGAGCCCCGAAGAGCAAATCAATCCTTAAGGCCAATGTCTACTCAGTTTTAATTAGGCTTGAGATGATTATGCTCTTGGAATGTGATGGGCCCTTTAGATGGGTTGTGCCCCTAATGATCAATTCAAATGTGTGTGTGTGCACAACTGAGGTTTGCAAACAAGGTTATTTGATGATGTGTCTTTTAGGGTTTAACCTTGTTTAGTAGCTTTTAGGGTTTAATGCTTAGGTTGGTTCAACTAGGGTTCAGTAGAACACTCTAGGTTTTACAAGCACTGGTGATGATGTATTCCTTTAGAAATCAGAAAAAAAATGTGGAGTGCCTGGTTCGGCCCTAGAAATCAACCTTAAGTGGAAAGCTACTGATGAATCACTTTTGTCTTAAGTAGTGCGACCCGAAAAGTTCAATCAATTAGCCTGTTCCACCACTTAGTTAAGGCACACAAAAAGTCTTAACCTAATCAAATTTTCTACTCACTTATTGGTGTGTTGAGTTAGGGTGTACTGGATCCATATGTCAGATTCCGGTTAAGTGGTAGAATGTGAAGTTGTGCGCCTTAAGTTGAGAAGTTGTGGGTGTTAAGTGTGTAGCTTTCAGTTAAATCTCACAAGAGAAGAGTATTTTTTTTATTTTTTATATATTCTGAGGTGAGATGAGTGGAGGTGGCAAACAAATAACCAGATCTATCCTAGGGTTTATAAAAAACACCTAAGTTGATTTGGGTTTGAGTTATGAGTGTGGCAAAATGAAATCTAGAGTGGGGGTGGTGGGGAAACACATACAAATGTCTCTACCTGCACTTTACTCCAATCTACTGCCTTTTGCTCCTCGATCGGGTTCTTGCAAGACAATAAATCGAAGAAGAAAGATAGGTTAAAAAATATGTAAGTAATGCGGTAAAAAGCAAAAAAAAAACCAAAGAGTGTTGCCTCCTCAACAATGGCGCAAAAATGATGAAGTGTGTTTCACGTGGTAAAAATCAGTGTTTAGAGGAACCGTTGTCATAGCTCGCAAAACGCATTTATCAGATAAAATTTATAACGAAAACTCGAAAAGTGAGTCCCGGGTCGAACACAGGGAGGCTTACGCTTGGTTTTGAAAAATCCATGTTTTGCTTTTATTTTTTTTATCATTTTTATCTTTTATAATTTATTTTTTGTATTTTAATAGGGCAAGAGATCAAGTTGGTGAATTCTAGCTAATCTATTTGCAAAATATAAAGGAAAGAGAAAGAGAGAGAAAGAAGAACAATAGTCTATTTATGAATAAAAGTTTGATACAACTATGAAAGCAGAAAAACTACACTACGAAAGCGAGAAAGATAGAAAGAGGTGAGAGAATCTCCCTCAATGGTTGCTTGGAGCATGACTCGCTCTGACGTCACATGGAGGAAGGTAGTGATGAGCGGGACGAATGGGGATGGAGCCGGAGGACGAAGGATGGGGCAGGATGGTGTCATGGCAAGGATCTTCTTCCCGAAGGGAGGTGAGAAGACGACCACGGGATGCTCCACCAATGGGGACGAGGAGAGGGAAAACTATTTGGTTTTCTACTCTAGAGGAGCATCTGTGCTTGGGACAAGCTCTCTCTAGAGCCTTGGAGGTGGTGAGAGGAAGAAAGGAAGAGATGAAGAAGGGGAGGTGTAGGGGTCCTTCTATAGTGGAGAGGAGAGGAGGAAATTCGTCCAAGTGCTATAGTGACATCAACTACATCGCTGAAGATCTGACCCCAAATATCACTAAAGGCCGGCTAGCGCTCGTGCTATTTTCCTGCTGGTCTCTTCTGGGGGACGTGTTTACATTCGATGCTTGATCAATGGCCTAGGCGCACCCGCTGATCTCGCCTCCTCATCATTGAAGGCGTTACACGAAGAGAGCTGGCCACCACTGGATTCTAATCGTACCACTGAATGAAGATCGCGCCCATGCCAACTTTCTCAAATCTTGTACATCGTGGGATCGCTAGACAGGAGAAGAGGGCAGCCGTTGGATCTTCGATGGAGCGTTGTCATCACGCCCCTCTAGGTCACTCGCACCCTTCATCGAGGCCGCATGATCAAGATTGTGCAATCTTAATTAAAATGAGGGCTGTTTGCGAAATAGAAGGGGGGCATGCGATCTTGAACCCGTGACCTCCCCTCTGTGGTAAGCTCTTTTACCACCATGCTATGCTCTTTACTTTGTCCAAAGAATGAATTTCTTGTGCTAGCTGGGAAGGTGACGTGGCCTCCTCATCGCCGCTGGATCTTGATCCAACGGTCGAAATTTGATAGGCGTGAAAGAAAGAGAGAGGTAGCGGTGACCCTTGGGTTGACTAGATGGTGCCACGTGGTGCCATCTTGATCATCCATCTTCTTTCTGTTGTAGAGGGTGCCACGGTGCTTGGCTCGAGTTGATTTTTGACATGCCGGACTACGATCATCGCTCTGGATCCATCAGTATAGTCAGATTTTTCATCAAAAGCTTGTATGGATGTAGCATTACCCCCCTAGCCATTAATCTTCCTTAGACTTCATATGATGCTACGGGACTCTGATCTAGAGGATTTCAGAGGTGTTAGACTCCTTGATCAGATCCATACTATTCGATCGTCCATCCAATGCCCTAAAAAAAATCTTCTCTCCTGACTATAAAAAGGACCTAATTAACCTAAAATACGTACAACTACTCTAAATACAGAATGATGCTTGCTATGCAATATTTATAATATGAAATGCAAATCTAAGCCTAGGAACAAGCATGATTAGGCATTTTAACCTAAATAGATGTGTCTATATCATCTGGGAACACATCAGAAGTGCTCAAAACCTAGGTTTGAGATGATCAACCAATTCTTGGAATCCAACTGAACCAATCTAGGTCTTTAACTCAATCAGAGAAAGTTAAAATCTAGAAGCTTTCTAGGTCAAACCTGAGCCACAATCATGGTCTAAATGTTTGAATCTCTGAACTAATGGGCTTATTAGATTTCTGGAACAAATTACAAATTACTTAGAGTGATTTAATTGTGTTTATAGAGGATTAATCGATAATTGGCTCATTGCATAGTTTGGGTTGTTCGATTAACCCAAAGCTGTTCTTAGAGTTTTTGCTAAGATATGAATGCAAATTTCATCCAGATTTGTCACATTCAACCACTTGAACTGGTTCAGACCTCTTTTAGAGTATTTTATCTGTCTGTTGACCAAATTCGAGCTCAAATCTAAGCTATGAAACTTTAGATTGAAGCTCTTCAGTCTCTAAGCCTCTTAAACCTCAATAGAACCTTTCTCCTTTCCCAAGTGATGCGGAATTCATCACTGAATGAACGAATCTCTGAGGGCATTTGCTCTTCTACTGGTCGTATGACGTGATGACTCTCTCTATAGGCATGTTTTAAACATAGCTAGACAGCCCCATTCACATCTAGAATCGATGGATCAATCATGATCCATTGATTAAATTGACCCTGAAATTAGATAGAGGAAGTTAAGAGCTTTCCATTAAGCTCTTGTGTGTGTGATTTGGACTAGAGAGCTACTCAGAATCCTTTCTTGAAGTTCTGGCCCTACGTAGCTGTGGCGAAGGAGAAGTGAGCAAGTTAGTCCCACCTCAGAAACCATTGAGCGCACACTTGGTTATAAAATTGAAAATGCAGTGGGACCAGCTGGTCGTTAGTGCAGGGCGCAACTCTTGAGCGAATGGGTGTGGGTGTGTGCATGTGCATGTGCCTACACATGGGCGTGTGTGTGCGCTTGTGGGCATGAGTGTGGGCCCGTGAGTGGGAGTGGGCCTAGGAGGCCAGTACTGTGCATTGATATAAATATACAAAAATCCACCTAATTAAAACTAGATTGGACCTCTAGTAGGGTCTGGTCCGACCCTACAGGGTGCTTTGTATCCCCGAAAGAGGTCTGGCTGCCCATTAATAATATAATTTTTATAAGTAAAGGAAAATTAATGGGTTAAGTGTTGCGGGAAAAATGGCTAAGTATAGTGGAAATAAGAACATAGTAAAGATAGGACTTAAGAAAGAGACTAAGTGTCGAAAGGAGCCTAAGGCTTAAGAGAGAAGAACGAAAGAAGAGGTTAAGGGAAGAAGAGAATAATGACAAAAGACAGAGAGAGAAATAAAGAGACAAGGGCTGAAGAAGAGACTTAGGTAATTAAGGAATAATATGAAAGAATGAAAGAGAGAATCAGACGTCCTTACATGTAATCGATCTTCTAATTTCCATTTTTAAGACATCCAATTCTATTTTTTGATGTCTAATTTATAATTCCATTGGTATATCTTGTTCTCTTTCATTATTTTTAGCTTTAAATGAAATAAAGCATTTATACTTATTTGTTTAGCATTTTCTTGCCTTAATCTTTTGTGATTAGAAGTACTTGATGTAATAAACATGTTTACTTGGTTTCTAATGACAAATCATATGTGTAAATATGTTTTCTATTCATGGAATATTGCTTGTGCTTATTTGACTCATTTTTGTGCAATACTCATGTGCTTAAAATATGCTAATTTAATAATTGATTAATTAATTAGTTCCTAATTATTCTTAGAAACTAAATGGTGAATTAGGATTAAGTTACGCCTCCCAGTGAATGGCCTCAACTCAACCAATTAACAAAGAACTTTAAAATCTAAAATGTTAGGTTAACTTGATCCTATATTACATTCACAACTTTGATTCGAGTTAACCTAAGTTACACTCTTGAGAAGTAATTAACTTAATTAACTGCACTGAGAAGTAAACCACTAGCCACCTTCCTAAAAACTTTAATACTTCATCTACAACCACAAAAGGAGTAGAAACAGTAATGACCAGACACCACTCCTCCAATCTTAAGGAACAAGACCAAATGTTCTCGCAAGGGAGGGACGTAGAGTATAATCGCATGCATCCCTAGAGAGAACAGCATTGCTAGAAGGAGAAATGGGTTGGTCCACAGCAGTAGGTTGAGAAGGCTGTTGTCCTTTGAGAGAGCATTTAAGGAATTAAACAACTCCAATGCCACGAGAACAGATAAGGAGAGAGTTGTAGCCTTGGCCTTCCCTGCAGAGAAATAGTCACAAGGGTTTGGGAAACTTAAGATGTGAACTCCAGCTATGAATGGTGCGGGACGGAAGTCCTTCCTTGTTGGGCACTCTCCCCACGACCATAGCTGGGATAGCTTCACAAGTGTGTGGTCATCGTTAACCAAGTTAATGCCCATGAAGGATGGTTGAGTGTACCACAAGATGAAGACACCAACTATTTCAACACCAACATATGCACCAATTACCTGAGATATATAAAAGAAAAGGCTGCTCATATAAGGCATAGATCTAGCATGTGCAAAGATAGGAAGCATATGCGATGCTTCCAGATTCATGCAATACCAAGTCCAGAGCATGTTTAGTCACATTGTCATCCATTGTAGCAAAATAGTATGTATTTCATTTAATCTTCTATAGTCGCCAAAACAAAGTAATTGCTAGTATTTTTAACAAAGACTTTTTTGTGGCACCAATAATAAATCAAGGGAGACATTGAAGTTGATTTTGGCCATTCCTAGAGGAGGCAAATTGATACTTTGATTTGGCCATTGATGTGCAAGAAAATGCCTGATGTTTATTGTTGCTTTACAATCAAAATATCATGTTTCCTTATGTTTTATAGAATGGCCTATATATAACAATGCACTTATGCACTTCATCTACTATTACCAACATATCTCAAGTAGTACCAAATCCATAGAAGTTGACTTCAATCACCCATCATCAGGCATATTGTAACATGTTGCTAATATTGTAAATACTTGTCTCCACATATGGGAATTGTAATGAATGCATAAAAGAAAAAATACCCATCTAGATATCAACATGATGAATTTCCATGGTGAGTGGGGAAGAGGCAATTGAGCATGCCAGGTAGCGAAAGAGAGCCCAGGGGCTAATAAGAGCATCGCTGCTTTGTCTAGGTGGCTTCTACATGATGTTAGGGTCTGGTGGATTGAAACTAAGAGCTGTTGCCGGAGGGCCATCAGTGACTAGATTTACTCAAAGAAGATGCATAGGGATCAGGCACTCAAGTATGCCTAGTACAGAACTCAGGAAGACAGGGAACACCTCACCCATATTTGATGATATCAAGTACCTGCAAGGGACAACAATCCGGATAAGGACGTGCTCACACAAAGAAATTAATTGTTGTTGACAACATATGTTGCAGGAAAACTTAATAAAAGCTTTCATGTTTCTATAAATTGAACGGCCTTCTGCAATAGCTAAGACTATAGTGTTGAAATTGTCATCAGCTAGCACCATGTCAGATGCTTCCTTTGCTACCAGAAAATCAGGGGCATAACTTTTCAGAGCCAAATGTGCTAAATATTTTACGTTTTAGCCATATCATTATACAAGTATACAGGTCAAGGGGACAAGGCATTGCATTTAATTTGCTCATGAAGGTCAGATATATAATATCTACATGCAATGCATTCTATATGATGTTTTAGACAATTTTAAGTTTTCATCTTGCATGCAGAAATTACTAAACAATAAACACCTGCCAGCATGTGAATGCATGCATAATTTTTGGTCTCCATAGTCAACAAAGAGCGGTAAGAAAAATATATAAGGTACTAGTACCTCTCCATCACATTAACGGAGATGTAGCATGAAAATATGCTCCACAGCGACGTAGACTTTCTTAACACGTATGATTTGAACATATAAAGTAGCAGTGAGTCCAACATAAAATTCTAACGAATATTTAACAAAGGGTGAAAGAATGACAACTGATTCCAAGCACGAATACATCTTCTGAGTTGAAAGGGATTCTCCTAGAGAAAAAAAGAGTGAATGAATGCCTTCTAAACTTTCCTTGTTTACCAGTGCCCCTCACATGTTACATGATCAGTGGTTACCATATACAGCCATAATCTCCAAAATCATCATTGCAATTAGGAAACAAACAAGACAACTCCACGGGCAAGGTGCAAAATGGGTATCATCAATTATGCATTTTAGATATTGTTAATGGATTAAGAAACTAAAACCTACGATTTTTATTGTCTCTGTAGGAATGAACACTAGCTATATCATAAGAAATCTCCAGATCACTTTCAATATTCAATGAGGTTACCTCAGTCCCAGTGATGCCCATTGCTATTCCAATGTCTGCTAATTTCAGTGCAGGGGCATCGTTTACACCGTCTACAATCATTGCTACAATCTCACCTGTATCTTTGAGCAACTTTAAAATGTCTTGCTTATGTTTAAGCTCAACACATGAGATGACATTTCCACCAGATCTTGACAATATTTCAACTTGTTCTTTTGTTGATAAGGTCATGAACTCCTTACCCATAAAACTTCCTCTAAGGTCACCCGCATCAGGAAACAAACCTATCTCTTGGCATACAGCCTCTGCTGTGGTCTTGTTATCTCCTGTTATCACAATGACCTTGATTCCAGCCACTTTGCAATCTCCTATAGCTTTGCAAACTTCATCATGAGGTGGATCCTACACCATTTGGTTAGAATGCAGTAGAAAGGTTTAAACAAAATAAAAATGGAAGTTGGTAGATAGGACTGAGACTTACTCTTAGGCCAACGATTCCCACAAAAACCAAATGGCTCTCAATCTTGGAATAATTGGTTGGATCATTAAGCATGCTATGAGAGGGGTGAGTTTCAGAACTATGATCGTCAAGTTCTCCTAAATCATCTTTGGAAGCAAGTCCAAGGCAACACAACCCCTTTGCACTCATCTCATGTAACCTCAGTAAGATCAGTTACTGAGTTGTGTCGTCCATTTGAACATCTGACCCATCAGCATGGTACACTTGTGAACTCCGTGCCAACACACTTTCAACAGCACCTTGTGGATATAGTAGTAATGAATATTATGTTGAGTGCCACAACCATTGCGGAGATTGATTTTTTCAGAGAAACTGGAACTTGATAAGAAAGGAGGAAGAACTTTCTTATAGATGATCTGGTCAAAACTTCTAAATAAATGGCATTAACAAAAACTCAGATCTTATAAAATTAGATAATTTCTCGTAACACTGTTTTTTGAAACTGCCAAGGATGCAAAAATCAGCTGATTAATCAGGTAATTAATCATATGCAACCAATGATAGCACCGCATACCTATAAGCAGGTGTATAGTCAGACAAGCTGATTAATTGGCTGACCTAATAATGCATGTTGAAATTTGATATCTTGATGCACTCATTCTTAGAATTTCATGCCTTGTTCTTTTGTTCGATCTTTGTTATTACAACTTGTTCTTATTATTTTTACTACATATTTGTCTCCTTTAAATTTATGATCCATCAATCTAAGCTTATTTGTCATGTTTATGTGATATGATAACCATCTATTACGACCTAGATCCTTACTTATTACTTATTAAAGGAATGTGCATGTCAAAAAAATAATACTAATACATATATGCATCACTTCAATTAATATACATGTATACATAATATGTATAATAGTATAAATAATTATATTGAAATTTTTAAGGGACACCACCAAGACCACTGTCGAAGAAGCCCTTTTATGCTACAATCCTCCAACAGATGTCATTCCAGGAAAAAGAGGGGAGGACGGGCCAATGTGTAAGGACAGGGAGAACCACTATCAAGAGGCAGATGGTCATCGGAGGGTAGTGGTTGTCTTGTACTTCCAATGCAGGATGGTGGGGCACTATGCGCATGATTGTAGAGGCTTGATTTTGTGCCTTCGGTGTGGGGGAACATGGCCATTGGAAGTTCTCTTACCAAAGCCGATGAGGTGTGATGTTCGATCTGATTGGAGAACACCGACACCCTTCTCCACAATGAGTGCCCCTCTGAACAACTCTGCTACCACTACCATGTCATCCATCTAAGTACGAGGTGAAGGTGCCTTGGTCTCTGGCCATCCAAGAGATTGATCAGGTTCTTTGAAGGTCGCTTGTTTGTCAATTGGGGAAGGGTGTCCAATCTCTGGAGTTTGTTTAGAGGCTGGTAATCAAGGCAACACCATGTCCAACCAAATAGGGCTTGGCAAGGCTGATATTGAGGAAGGTACTCCTCTTCGACTTAGAGGATGATGTGGAGCAACTACGCTTTAGATGATGGAGGTGAGGGGCTCGCCATTACATGGTGTCTTGTGTCACCTTTCAATGATTTTGGGAAATTACAAAGATGCCCCAAAAGTAAAATAAATGATAAAGAAATCCCTAGGCTCAACACTCCCCCTCAAGTTGGGGTGTAGATATCTACAAGACCTAACTTATTGCACAAAAAATGAAGATGCTTCTTCTTTAGAGCCTTAGTAAATATATCAGCCAACTAAAGCTCAGAGAAGACATACGGGGCGTTAATCTTGCCGGTGAGAACAGCAACATGAACAAAGTGGCAATCAACCTCAATATGCTTGGTCCTCTCATGGACGACTAGATTCAAGGCAATATAAGTGGCTGACTTGTTGTCACAGAGAAGTGGAATAGGCATAGTGGTCTGGATGCCAAGATCCTGTGAGAAGGAAACAACCCACATAATCTCATAAACAGCTTATGCCATCACTATATACTCTACCTCTGTACTCAAACGAGCAACAACACTTTGCTTCTTACTCCTCTAGGAGACTAGATTCCAGCCAAGATAAACTACAAAGCCTAAAGTAGAGCATCAATCATCCATAGACCTAGCATAATCTGAATCAAAATGGGCAAGAATATCTAAGCTGTCACCATCTCTGTAATACAACCCTCTACGTTGTGTCCCTTTGAGGTACCTTGGAATAAGGCCAACCTCATACCAGTGACTATATCATGCAGCCTGCATAAACAAGGTGGCCCTGCTCACTGCAAAACTGATATTGGGCCTCTTGATAGTATAAAGAGGTAGAGTATATAGGCCTCTGCTCATTTGAGTACTATGATAATGAGTAACAACCTCATATAATGGGTCCTCCTCAACAAAAGAATGTGCAGGTGGAGGCTCCACATGTATACCAGAGGGCTTAGTCCCAAGCAAGCCTGGCTCCTGAAGAATCTGCAATGTATACTGTCTCCGTGACAAAGAAAAGCCTAACCCCTGTCGCACTACCTCAATCTTTAGAAAGTATCTCAACTCTCCCAAGTCCTTAGTGACAAAGGTAGACTGCAAGAAAGGCTTGTCCTAGGCAATCTCATCCTCATCATCACTAGTAAGACTCATGTTATGCACATACACATCAAGAATGACAACTCAGGTATGATCTCCATACTCAGTCTTCTTGATGAAGATAAAGTGATTACAAGTAGAGTGCTAAAACCCAATTTTCTCAATCTCTATATTGAGCCTCTCAAACCAAGCACGAGGACTCTATTTCAACTCATAGATTTCCTTCCTTGGGTGATAAACATGCTCCCCATGGCTGTTGTAACTTGGCGGCTATCTTATGTACACCTCAGATAAATCACCATACAAGAAGGCATTTTTAATATCAAGCTAATGTAAAGGTCGTCTCCTGATCTCAGCAATAGAAATAATAATTGTGACAGAAGTAATACAAACTACAAGAGAAAATGTCCCAAAATAATCTATCCCATAAATCTATGTAAAACATTTAGCAACTAGTGCAACCTTATATCTATCCCCAGACACATCAGGTTTGTACTTGATAGTATAGACCCATTTGCAATCCACCACAGTAGCACCAGCAGGACATAGCACTAAGTCCAATGTCAGTCGTCATTGTAAGGTCTATATCTCATCCATCGCAGCCCGCCACCTAGGGTCTTGGGAAGCCTGGAAAAAATCCCTATGAATTGCAGTGGCAGTAATGGTAGATGCAAACTGACGAACCCCATCCTCTAAATGAGCAACTCCTGTATATTGGGAAAGAGAATGAAGTGTGCAAGCTCTACTAGGCCTCCTCAGAAATGCCTGCTCCTCTGTGTCTGAACTACTCTCATCTGTCAAGTCAAGACAAGGCCCTATGTCTGGCGCAGTATGTGGCCTTCTATGGAAAACCTGAGTCTTCAACAAGGGAGCCTGTATAGATGTTCCTTCCTTTAAGAAGTATGGAACCTTCTCAAAGAAAGTGACATCTGTAGTGACAATGTATCTCCTGCGGCTTAGGTCATAACACTTGTAACTTTTCTATGTCCTGAAATACCCAAGAAGGACATTTGGCTGCCTTAGGAGAAAACTTATCCTGATTACCATATGCCTAAACAAAGCAAGTGCACCCAAAAATCATCAGGGGTAAAGCAAAGGGCCTACCACAATCTAGATGAATCATCTAAACATGAATTTGCCTTCGAAGAACTAACAAAGATACCCAATTAATCAAGTAGGTCACAGTAAGTATGGCATCTTTGTAGAATTGTTCAGGAACCTTTATCAGAGTCCTAGCAATATATAGGATATGTCAAAGCTTACGCTCAACCACACCATTCTGCTGAAATGTGTGTGCACAAGACGTTTTGTGAACAATGCCTTGAGAAGAGAACATGCTTTGAACATCCTGTTGCACAAACTCTAATGCATTATCACTGCAGAAGATTCGAACTGTACCATCATACTGGGTCTGAACCTCTGCCAAGAGTTGCTTAATAATCTAGGGAATCTCCAAGCGAATATTCATCAAGAAACCTCAAGTGAGGTGGTTATGAACATCCATAATAATAGTGTAATATCAATGTCGTCTTGGGGTAGGCACCCTAGATGGCGTGCACACATCACAATGTACTAGGGCAAAAGGAACAATACTCACTCTAGCATCCCTTTGTGGGTAAGTGCTCCTGTGATGCTTGTCAAGCTGAGAATCCTCATGCTTTAAAGTCAAGGAATCTGGCAAACTAGGATACATCTGTCGCATCTTCTTGAGCGATAGGTGCCCAAGCCTCCTATACCAGAGCCAAGGATCAGAAGCTATGGAAATTGCTCCAACAAATAATGTTGGTGTGTCAAGATAATGGAGTCCATCTCGCTCCATACCCCCATCTATAATATCCCCTGTCTGTCGATCATAGAAGTAGCAATGACCTTCATCAAATACTACACAACACCCAATATCCTTACATATGCAACTTACGAACAATAGATTTATTGGAAACTCTGTGGCACAATGAACTTCAATCAACATCTTCAGAAAGGCATGCACATGCCCAACTACTGTGATAGGTGATGTGGCTCCACTGGCCACCCTAATGTCCTTAATCCGACATGGAGCCTTGGGATCCATAAGAACTCCACATCTCCTATAAGATGAATAGAGGCACCAGAGTAAACTATCCACATTCCTCCGATCCTCATCTTCATGTTTTCTTAAATTGCAAACGCAAACCCCTTCAGATCGGAAAATGAGCTTCTTGGTGGATGAATCATGTCTTCAATGCATGAGAAAAGACTCAACGTGCTTAAGGGGGCAAACTTTATTACCAATGGTGAGAGAAGGCTCATCACCATAATTATGAGGCATGAAATATGCTTCATCATGTAAGAGATAACATCAAGAATCACAGACCGAAGTGGTTTGTGGTCTGATTGGGCCACCCAGAGACCTGCAACCGATCTACCGGTGGTAGTGGAGGGGCCTAAGACCTCTTGGATGGTGCCAACAGAGCCATTAGATGCCTAGTGGGCGATGCCAGGAATGTTGAAGGCACCAGCACTGATGGTGGCAGCACTAGCAGGGAGGTCAGCAATGCTGGGCTACCTCCTTCCAACGTTGCTACTCCTACTGGTCCATGTCATCTTCTGTGCCTTGATCAAATCGCTATGATGTTGGTGATTCGATCATCTTGAAGTGGGAATATTTTGGGCGATATTAAAGCACCGGCATAGGATCTCTACTCTGATACCATGTTAAGAGAGAGAATGCTTCTCTCAAAAGAAAAAAGCCCTTACCACTCTTTTATAGTAGAGGTTTTGGGTAAATTACAAAGATGCCCCAAAAATAACATAAATGATAAAGAAGTCCCTAGGCATAACAAGAAGAACATGCACTACAGTGGTTTCATGAGGTGCTGATTCTTGGTGTTCCAATACATCTAAGGATTCCAAAGGTTGCCAAGGTTGTTCTCCACCAATACAAGCGACTTCGTGAGTGCATAGGTGCTGGAATTTTTCAAGGAGATGCCACGTCCATTATGGTTGAAGGCAAGCTTGAACAAAGGGGCAAGGTCCCTACAACAGTGGTGCTTTATTATGGAGGTTTTTCGTAGTTGCACTATCTTTGTTTGTTGTGAGAGCCAAGGAGCAAGGAGCAAAAGAGCTCCCCTCAATCCAAAACCATGATCCCATGTAGCAGCTGTGGCAAATGAGAAGGGGAAATCACTGATGGGTTAGGAGAGGCAATCACATCGGCACGCTGAGGGTGGATAGGGTGGTTGACAGCTCGATGATGGTCTAGGTGGAGGTGGTGATCTACTTCAGGATTGCACATGCTCCTTCATGTGGAACATAGACACTGGCGGCTACGTCTATGTTGCGCTTGAAGGATGACGAGTGGTCTACCTCGTCTGACCTGTTAAGGAGGTCTAAGAGGACATGAGAGGCCCTAAAGTCAAAAGGTCCCTAAGATAAGACAGCTTTTAGGTGCTCTTCTACATGGAGTTCTGGGGTGTAGTTCGTGCAGACATCATGACTATCATTGCTGAATTTCAGCGGGGCAACTTCTGCTTTCAGCAGCTGAACCGATCTCTCCCCTTCCTTCTGGTAAAGAGGTCTAAAGCAGAGATGCTAGTAGATTACAAGCCCATTGCACTCTCCAACTCCATTTACATCATCATTGGGAAGGTATTTACCAATTGGATCCATGAGGTCCTCCCCTCCTTCATCAATCCAATGTAGTCGGCTTTCCTTAGAGTCAAATTGCTCCAAGAGTCTTTTGTCTTGGCATAGGAAATGGTGCCAAGCTAGGTAAAATGTAAGACCAAGACCTTCCTTTGGAAGGCCAACTTCTCCAAGGCATGACACGCTATCATGGCCTTACCTTTGGGAGATCCTCGGGCGTTGGGGTTTCCTAGAGAAGTAGGTGTGGTAGATGCTACGATGTGTCACTACAACTACCTTCTTGCCACTCTTTAATGGGAGACCTGTAGGGACGTGGATCTAGTCGCAGAAAGGAGTGAGACAAGGGAGTCCACTCGCCTCGTTGCTTTTCATTCTTGTTGTTGAAACTCTAGCATGTCTTGCTTTCTACTCCTTGGAGGGAGGACTTCTGCAAGTGTTCACCTTGGCAGCTAGGTTGAGGATGCTCACCCCCATCCTTCACTACATCGACAACACGGTGTTATGCCTCAAGGAAGGGCTAGCTCAGGGGGAGGAGGTGGGTAGGCTCTTGTACATCTTCAGTGAGATCTTTGGCCTTATGATGAATGATGTCAAGCCCTCCCTAGTGTGCTTTGGCCATGACTCAAGTACTTCTACCTCTCTTTCAAAGGAGCTTCAGATGCCTATGATGATACTGCTTGTGCATTTCCTAGGTCTTCCTCTGCAAGCTAAGAAGGTGAAGATGGCATATTGGGCCTTCCTTTTTGAGAAGATCACATCACTCTATTGAGGTGGAGTGGAAGACTAATGTTGAAGGGGGGTCGCTTAACCCTCCTCAACTCAATCCTCTTCACTATACTAATTTCCTACCTCACCCTATTTCGGGCTGGGAAGACGATGCTTAGGAGGTTAGAGGTGGGTATGAGGAGATTCTCTTGGCATGGAATAGTGCAAGAGAGGCATTTTTTGCAGCTCATGAGGTGGGCTTTGTTGTGTCAACCTAAAAAGTGTGGGAGCCTCGAGATATGATGAATCAAGAAGGTGGCAGACTCCCTGATCCTGAAGTGGGCTATGAGGCTCCTCTGAGTCGAACAAGAGATATCGCAAGATCCAGTGAGAGACTCGTATGGTGGGGTTGTCCCACCAAAACGTCTGCTTTAGCATCACTAGGGCGATTCTCTTTTCTGGAGATCAAAGGTAGAGATGCTGATGGAACACTCGGATCACTTCTAGCCACTTCTAGGGGATGGCATCAACTTCCATTTATGGCGATAGGATTTTACAAGAGGTGGGAACCTGGCAGAGCGTTTCCCCAGGTGCTTCTTTCTCTCCCACAAGCAGGACATGCCATGGTCGAGTGTTGAAGGACAGATTTGGACACCTGGGTCTTGCCTCCTCTCGATGGTCCCTTGGTTGAGAGGTCCGCAGTGAACTAGGAGCACCTCTAGGAGGACCTGGTTCACCTTAGACCATCCCATGGGGTGGATGGCTACCATTGGAGGCATGGAGCTTTACCTCCCACACCATCCTTATAGAACCCTTGTTAGAGATCGGTTGGCTGACCACATTGATGTTCAATGCAAGCATCTTTGGCACATCATAGCATCATTGAAGGTGCGGATATTGCTCTGGCTAGCTCAGAGAGGTGGCCTTATCAGTGGGAGGCTATGGCATCTCAGGTTGAGGATGGAGGTCCAAACTTGCCCTCTGCACTAGCATAGAGGATAGAATTCTTCATCTCTTAACCACCTACTCTTTCATGAAAGAGGTTTGGCTTGAGCTGTGCGGGGAGCCCCTCCCATCGTAGGTCTTGCGATAGCACCTGGCTGACAGCAGTAGGGATAGGGGCTGGATAACAATTGTTCTATGGGGGTATGGCTAGCTTATAATGACTTAGTTTTCCATCTTGCCTGAGATGGTTGGAAAATGCGATTATGGACGTCCTAAGTCGAGGGCATTTTTTGTCATTACACTTGTAAATACTAAGTTTCTTTATTAATAAAATTTGGATAACTATCACATGCGATAGCCATCGTTTCTTTAAAAATACTTAACTGATTAATCATCGATTAATCACCTATTTAACATATACTCCTTAGTTGATGACCTCACTAAATGAATACTGAATACCAATTTTTGCACCTTTAGAAATTGTTATAATTGCATGTAGATTTCTAGAATGAAAATCCATAGCATAGCCAGAAAGGTTGCTAGCCTCTAGCAACATCCTTTTATACCTTAAAGTGAAAAAAGAACAAAAAATAAAAAGAGCATTGCTCAATCAAATACTTGGCTGCATGTATCCACGGATGTTGCATGAACATTGTATATGATAAATTGTTAGGTTAGATATGGGAGATTGCTCAATTGCTCTCAATAAAGAATAGCCCAAATGGCATATGATAGATTTCAATGTCATCTAGTGGACAAGCTAGACTACCTTATGCATAGTTTTAAATTCAAAATTGACTTCCTTTATAATGATCAATCTTAACCCCATCAAGTAAACTACTTGAGAAGAAGCAATAGACAGGTTCCAACAATATAGACAAGTTCAATAACTTGGAGACTGCACTAGCTGCCAATCAGCTTTCAACCATACAAACTAGCTATATAATTTCGTTGAAGACAATGAATATTCTTATTTTATTAAGCTGGCCCTATACCTCTTTATATAGAGAGGTGAGGAAAAAATTATAATAAAAGTCCAACCAAAAGAAATATATAATGAAAAGCCCTCAACATAACATAACACTCCCCCACAAGTTGGAGCATATATATCAACCATGCTTAGCTTGTTCCTACACTTCTCAAACATAGGACGAGATAATAGCTTAGTAAACATATCTGCAGTCTATTTTAATGAGACTAGGCAAGCAATACGGAGTAGACCATGCTAAATTAGGCTCCTGGTATAATGACAATCCACTTCCACATGTTTAGTCCTTTCATGAAACATGGAATTGTTAGCAATATAAGTTGCAACTCTGTTGTCATAATACATCTCCATGGACTCCTCAAGAATAACATGAAGGACATGCAACAAAGACTGTATCCATATCATCTCTGCTGCTATGTGTGCCATAGCGTGGTATTTTGATTTAGCGCTTGAGTGTGACACCACTATTTAATTCTTGCCCTTCTAGGTCACCAGATTCCCTACTACAAAGGTACAGAAACCCGTAGTAGATCTTTTGTTTCAAACAACACCTACATAGTCTGCATCTAAATAAGCAACAGTAGCCATAGGAACTTTCTTCTAGAATAAAAGATCAGGACCTGGACACTCTCTGATGTATCTCAATACCTACATCACTACCAGCCAATGATCAATAGTAGATTTGTCCAAGAACTGACTTAGCTTACCTACTATAAGACTAATATATGATCTCGTAATGGTCAGATACAATAACTTTCCCACTAATTGTCTATAAGCCTACTTATCCTTCATCTTCGTTGTGTCATTAAACAAGTGAACCTTTGGATCCATAGGGATATTAGTACCCTTAGATCCAAGCATGCCTGCCTCCTGGAGAATGTCTACAACATATTTCCTCTAAGACATAATAATACCCTACTTACTTGCAGCAATCTCAAAGCCAAGAAAATACCTGAGCCTCCCAAGATCTTTCATGAAAAATCGGCATGTTAAATACTCCACCTGAGAAATGCTAGCCGTGTAATCCCTTGTGAATAAAAGATCAACATACACACAGAGAACCACAACACCACCACTGGTTTTCCTCGCAAACAATGAATGATCAGATGAGGACTTCTGCAACCTAATAACAGGCAACGCCTCTGACAGATGCTAAAACCAAGCTCGGGGGCTCTACTTAAGGCCATAAATAGCCTTTCGTAGCCTGCAAACACACTCACCCTAAACCTCAAAACCAAGAGGTTCTTGCATATATCTCCTCCTGAAGGTCACAATAAAGAAAGGCATTTTTTATGTCCAGCTGGTGTAAAGACCATCCATAGTGTGCAGCCACAGAAATAAGTATATAGATGGTAGAGAGACAAGCAACAGGTGAGAAGGTGTCAATGAAATCCACCTCATAGGTTTGGGTTAATCCTTTGGCCACAAGACGAGACTTATACCTTGAAATAGACCCATCTGGGTTGTATTTCAAGGTAAAGACCCACCTAGCACCAACCAGGTGCACACCAGAGGGTAACGAAGTGAGCTCCCAGGTGCCTCTGCCACAGTGTGCAGATATCTCCATAATAGACTTACAATGTGAATTTAGGAGAGCCTGCTGATACGAGGTAGGTATCTCAAAGCTAGAGACAATAGTAGTAAAGGCATCAAACTCAGTATTAAGAGAGTCAGTGGAGATTACACTCCCAATTACATGGTACTGAGCACAGGAATGAGGAGCTTTCTGAATCACAATAGGAACATCATCATCAACATCCATGGATATAGGACCTGGAGAAACATCAACAGGAGCATCATTGTCAGTTGGCTCAATGCATACCTAATCAGGGGAGGACGATGGTGGCTCAGTAAGAGTTGGAGGGGACGGGAGGGGGTGGGTGTAGGCTTCTCTCTGTAACTAACAGGTAGCTGATATGTAGTACCCATGAATGTCTCCTCATCTGATGGTACTGCTTTGAATGTGCTCATAGGCTGCTCTGAAGAAGTAGTAGGCCTGCTAGTAGCAAAATCATCCATGGATACCAGAGGCACAAGCATAGGCATAGCAGTCTCCACATCATGTAACTGATGAGCGAATGTGGAGAAATATGGAATAGACTCATGGAATGCGACATCCACACTGATAATGCCCATGATCTATGAGATCAAAGCACCTATATCCTTTTTGAATGCGACAATAGCCAAGGAATACGTACTTGACTGCTTTGGGGGCAACTTTATCATGGCTAGGTCCAAGCAAATGCACAAAGACAACACAACCAAACGTCCTAGGAGGTACTAAACATAGATTTACAGTAGGACACAACATTGTCCATGGTACCTACTCGTGAATCACAGTTGAGGGAAGTCAATTAATAAAATAATAGCATGCAAGCAATGCATTTCCCCAGTAGATGTGAGGTATGCTATTCCGAATAAGCAAGGCACAAACCGTATCCAAATAAGCAAGGCACAAACCGCAAACCATTCTATTGTGACGTGTGGAGGCAGGAGGTTTGGCGCACAATACCAAGGGAGCCATAAAACACTACCAGCTGTTTGGTGTCGAACTCTAATGCATTATCTATCTTGATAGTTTTAATACAAACATCAAATTGATTTTTCATAAAAGCCACAAACTGTGGAATAATAGTATGAATATCTGAATTATTACGCATCAAAAATAGCCATGACAGGTGAGAAAATTCAACTAGAAGTAATAACGATGGCCTTGTCTACCTGCCACATGACTAGGACCACAAACATCACAATGAACTAAATCAACACATGCCAAACTCCTAGGTTGCATAAATATTAGAAAACTTGATCCGCGGTGCTTTCCCAATTAGCAAGCATCACACTGAATCTTCGTAGTTGACAAACGATGTGGGATGATACGATGTAGTTTGTTCAAAGGTGAATGGTGTAATCGTCGATGCCACTACAAGGCACTCCCAACAGGACTCATCTGGTATGTTGCTGAAGGAGCGATCTTCGTTTTCGTTGAAAACTTAATATAAACTGATGTGTCATTGGATTTAATCATGTGGTAGAAGATCACTTTTCAAAACATTTAAATTCTCAAAACTAACCATGAAGAGTTAGGTCATCTCCACAGGGAGGAATTAGCCTATTAAAAATGAGTAATAATGCATCAAGGAATCGGGAATATTAATAGAGGTGCATGCTAACTAGTGCTCTCATTTCCAGCATAAATTCTCAATATAGATAATTATTCAAGAAGATGAGGGACACATGCAAAATTACCACAATATAATGTTCTAAATAATGACCTTGGTAATAGCAAACAATGTTAATATTAATCTCATAACTAATGACACCAATGTACTATAATCAATATCTCATGTTGTATGTCATTCATAAGGAGAAATCAATTATATGTAATTCCAAATTAAGCAAGGGGTGTCCATGCAAATTTGCTGCAATATATTAATTCAAAAAATAAATGAATAGTATCTTTGACAATGGCATTTTCCGTAATTTTTAATTGTAGAGAAAATAGAGCATTTGCTCTCTCTCCTCCTCGCGAGAGAGAGAGAGAGCACTGGCGGGGGAGTTAACCGGAAGGGAGGTTGGCGAAGACGAGGCCGATTCGATGGAGGTTGCGGCATTGAAGGAGATGGCCGGAGGTGGCCGACCGACGGAGGACAACCGTCGGTCTATTGGAGGAGCCTGTAGGGCAGCGCCTGCAATGAAGGGCATGTTGCAGATGGCATGAGCCTGCAGGCGGTGCCGGTGTGGTGAGGCAGGTCTGCAGAGGGGAGGGGCACGCTGCAGATGGTGTAGCATGGCAGGTGAAGGTGGGCGGTGCAGAGGCGATGGTGCAAGCGCCTGCAGGAGGGGGCACACCTGTAGGAGCGCTGGAGGTGTTTGGCGTGCGGGCGCCTGTGGGGAGCACTAGGCGCTGGAAGGAGGATGCGCCTACGCTGAAGCGGGTGCCTGGTGGCAAGGACGGTGCGGTGTAGGATCATGCAAGGTGAGGCAATGTAGCTCCTGCGGGTGTGCTGGTGAGAGGGGGGCGCACTGAAGATGGCGTAGCCTGGCAGGTGAAGGCGCGGCTGGAGAATGAAGGCAGGCGGACACTTGTGGGAGGGGATGCACCTACAGGTGCACTGGAACAGGGTGGAGATGGCTGGTGCAGGAGATGGGTGCTATCGTGCGGTGGCCGGTGAGTGCGCAAAGTGGAGCGGGCGCCTTTCTGCACGGTGCTAGCGCTGGAGAGGGGCACGCCCTACTGGAGCGGGTGAGGTGAGGGTGGTGCTTGCAGGCTGCAGAGAGGTGATGGCGCGAGCACCTGCAGGAGGGGGCACGCCTGCAGGAGCTCTGGAGGTGCTTGGCGTGCGGTGCCTGCTGGGAGCGCTAGGCGCTGGAAGGAGGATGCGGTGAAGAACTTGGTGCACAGTGCATGCTAGGGTTGCAGTTCCCCGCAGGGGGAAGATGCAAATGCCTCCTCTCCTTTCTCCGCCTCCTCTTTAACTCCTCTCCTTTGCACGTGCATGAGTTAAGGGATTTTCAAATCCCTTAGCTATTTCTGGCCTCGTTTGTTGAGTGAGGGCTGCGGGAGATCAGATAAATGTGCTGGAGGAGTTGCGGCTGGCCGGTTATGTGTTCGAGAAATTATTCCCCCCCTTCCTCTTTCCAAATATTATTCCTGTAATCATAAAAACATAATCATTATATATTAAGTTATAGAATAGATGTAAACTTAAATCATGATGAATGCAAACATTCTATAACTTAACGTAGTTATTAACAAACTTAAATGGTACGATTAAAGTTACTTAGGCATAATATTAGTCCATTAAAATGGACTCATCAGTTGCAACAATTAGACTCTACACTAGCCGATGCACACCCCCTCCTCATGTCTATCACCAATCGTCCTCCCTGTCATGCAATCCTAAAATATACATTCAACAGCATAGAAAATAACACAACAATTCAGTTGCTTTGTAATAATACTAATAGAAAGCAACTACATGGTCATATGAAGTACATAATAAGCATCTGAAAGATGTAAAATAGGAGTAGCAGATACCTCCCCCCCCCCCTTTCCCACAAATGGAGGCATACCTACCATCTGCAAGCTAGACTGAACATCCCTGTGGAACATCCTATATACCTCCAAAACACTAGGGATTCCTAGGCAGATGGTATGAGGCATCAGAATCTATCAACCATGTAATACTCATATGTGATGCCAAGGCATACACTGTTATGCCTGAAGGCTAAGGCTAATCATGAGGAAACTGTGCTTGACGTTGGACCACTGCATTATAGTCTACCCCTGCAAGTGTAACTAGCACAGTAGAAGTTGCTGGGCTAGAAATCACAATAACTTGGTTGGCCAAAATAGGCCCTTCAAGTTCATTCCAGCACTTGGCCTCAACATGACCAATCCTCCCATAGTAGGTTCATATAGGCTTACTGCGTGTAACATCACCACATCCTCTACCTCTACCACGAAAAGATCCACCCCGTCCACCATGATTGCTAGCAGCTGCATGGGCAGAGAAGGTATTAAAGGAGACTGTATCATGAGTAGAGTGAACTTGTAGCCTGTTAAGCCTCTTGTAAATTTCCTCAATAGGAGATAGCTCAGATAAAGTAAAAATCTGAGACTGAGCGGCAGCATAATCATCACCTAGACATATAAGGAACATGTCAGCAGAAAGCTCCTTCCTATGATCTTTGCACATGGTAGATGTGCATATGGTCTATGAGGCGATTTCACGCGGTTTGTTAAATACGTTGTTGTAACGCGCAAAAATCGATCAACTCTTAAATTTATATTCCTAGATAGGGGAGTATCTAGGGTCGTCGAAGGAGGCCAAATGTTTGTAAAAGTGATTCTCTTGCTTGGAATACAAATCTCAACTTTCTTTTTGGTATTTTTTTCAATATATCATTTTTTTCTTGAATTAAGACAACATGCAAAATGGTGGCGGAAAGGTGATTTACACTTCAAATTGAAAATACTACTTCTAAGTGGCAAGTAGAACCTCTCCCTAAGATTACTCTAGGCAAGTGGAGGCCTAGAATAATTAGGGAGAGGGAGTGAAGAATGCTAAAAACAAAGCAAGTAGAAATGCAAATAAGAAATTGCAAAGAAGGCAACTAGATTAATGGAAAATGTTTTACAAAAATGCCTAGTAGAGGAATGCTTCTACTTCTAGAAAAACTAAAATAAAGAAAAGCAAACACAAATCCTCTAGATAGATGGTGAAGAAGAGGGCTTCTTGCTCCAAGGTTGGTGGCTCCCAATCTTGAAAAGAATCCTCCAACTCCTTCCTTGCTGTGCTTCGTCAAGATGATGTCCTCGAAGGCAAGCCCTAAGGGGGTGTGCCCTAAGCTTCTCTCCAAGGGTGGACGTCCACCCTAGGTCCTTCTCCCTTGCCTGGCCGTCCTCCTTGAAGTGGAAGAGTCCTCCTCCTTGGCATGGCCCAAGTTGAAGAGAGTGGGGAGAAGAAGACACCAAAAGGGCTGGTGATGTGCCCCTTTAATCTCCTTCTCTACTCCTTCTTCTTGGTCGTAGGTATAGGTGGTATAGGTAGAAAAATACACTAATGGAGGATGCCCCAAAATGGTGGTAGGTGGTGGATTTTTATAGAATAGGAAGGGGGCTAAGGTGACTCTTGGAATGGAGGGCTAAGATGAAGAGATGGAGGTGGTTAAGGATCCAATGGCCAAGGTGAATTGGCACCACCTTAAGGGACACCTAGGGGGTGGTTATGGGTGTTGACATCCCTTGATATTGGCACCAAAATGGCTTCTAGAAGGGGGTCTAAGTTGGCACCAAGAAGGGTTCTAGAAGGAGGGGTAGGTGGATGGCTAGGATGGATTATGTGGGTAGGTGTAGGGTGGATTAAGGGCTGAAAGTTGGTGACAATATAGAGTTGGTTAGAGATAGTTTTTGGTGCCAACTTTTGGTGTCTTTTGGTGGTGATAATGGGGTGAAGGGATGGCTAGGAGTTGGCGCCAACTTGAGTAGGGTAGCTAGCTTAGGTAGGCTTAAGTTGGTGGAGCTAGCTAGGGTTGAATTTGAAGGTGGTGGATGGCCAAGGAGCTGGCTGCTAGCTAAGCTAAGCTAAGCTAAGCAAGCTTAGCTAAAGGGGGAGTAGAGGAGAAGGTGTTGGAGCTAGGGTTTGGAGGGAGGAGCTGAGGAGGAGAAGTCTGGAGCTAAAATTGGTGCTGGCTGCTGCTGAAAAGGCTGTCATGGAGCTACTCTAGCTGGCTTAGCTTGCTAGTTCTTTGCTAGGTGCTAAGCCAAGCTAAAGTAAGCTAGCTTCTACCATAATGAGCTGAGGTGAGCTAGGTCTAGTGCTCCCGAGGAGAATCAAGCTGGTTGAGGTAGCTAAGGTAGCTTAGCTCAACTGAGTTGAGCTAAGCTAAGTCCCCGGGAGCTGGACTTGAGCTTCCGGAGCTGGGATGAGTTCTTCTTCAGCTGGCTGGAGTTGAGTGGAGCTGGATGTAGCTGGATCTGAGCTAGGGTGAACTCCTGTCAACTCAGCTAAGCTAGCTAGAGCTCCCTGTGGACTAGTGGGAGCTGAGATGAGCTAGACTCAGCTAAGTTGAGCTGGATCTGAGCTGACTTGAGCTAGGGTGAGCTAAGATGAACTCTCTTGAGCTGCCATTCAGCTGAGATTAGCTGAATGGAGCTGGGATGAGCTAACCCTAGTTCAAGTGAGCTAGGTTCCAACTGTGGTGAGTTGGATCAAGCTGAGTTCCAGCTAGTCTGGGCTTCTCCTTCACCATTTGCCTTCTTGAGTGCTAGGGATTTAGGGATCTGTATATCTGTACATCCCTAACACTCACAAAAACATATTAAAAAGATAATAAAAAATGCAATGCATACCTAACCAATTTTATGCCTAAATGCAACCCAAAAACCCGTTTGCGGAGTAAAATCCTAAGAGCTAGGTTTGTTTTAATGCTTAAGAATAATGGTAAACTAGTGTTTATCACACCCCCATGCTTATCTTTTGCTAGTCTCTTAGCAAAACTTTAATTTTTTTGGAAAGCAGAATTTTTGGGAAATCTAATTTTTTTCGACTTTTGAGGAGAAAAAGAGATTAAGTGACCTTGGTAGATTAAAACACAGGAGGTACGGGATTTGTTAAAGATAAACATCGGGATTTATTTTTGGATTCGACCAATAGACAAAACGGGATCAATATATCCTCCATAAAATTCTCAAATTAACCCCTTGTTAATTCAGATGACTTGAAATGTTTGTTTTAGGATTTTTCTAGCTCATGAATCTGATTCGCAACTTGCAAAATCCTTTAAAACCTTGTGTCTGTGCTTGTGAAAAGCCAACATTTATAAGGGCATGTTAATTTATTTATTATTACTTTTTTCTTTTCTCCCCCATGCTTATTTTTAGCTTAGTCTTACAACAGATGTGTCGGGATCATCATTCCCGTTACCATTCCTTGAGGGGGCTTTGGCGCCAGTACTTCGGGATAGCACTGTCCATGACACCACCCAGGAGCTCACAACCCCAAAACATGATGCGGTGTAAAGAGGCGCTCCAACCAAACTCAATCTCTTGCTCCGACATTATAGGTAGAGCACCATCCAAGATACTTGAGCTGCTAAAATGTGCTTTAATGCTCCGTCTAAAGATATGAAATATAGATATGGAGCAGCGCTGAGGCGGTAACATGTTTACATCGCATCCTCAAAGGAGGTATTTTCCTCCTTCTCGGCGATGGGAACTCAACCAATGATTTGCTTCAGACTTTTACTAAGTCCAAATAAGAGAGTTTTTCAAATTTTTAGTTGTTTTTAAGTGTTGTCTTGTGTGTGAAAATTGACACAAGAAGTTTCTCAGAACATGCAAGTTTTTGAATCAGAAACTAAGTCAAATACTTTCCGTATTACAAAATAGGATCAAGTCACCTGAACTATCATGAGTTCAGGTGGAATTTTAGAGAAGGATATCTGATCTAGTCTAAAATAGACCCTGGAATTCTAATGATCAGATCCATGTCCTTATCCTTAGTTTGTTAAAGATTAAATCCCATTGTACCAAAAGTGAATTTTTCGACCTTAGTCCCAATTTCAAAATTTTTCCTCAAAAAGTTTTTCATCATTTTTTTTTTGGGTATGCAAGCAGGAAATAAATTAAAGCAAATTGCATATTTTTAGGTTTTGAAAATCCTAAATCGATCGTCAAATTTAAAAACACCCCCCCATGCTTAAGATATGCGATGTCCTCATGCATTAGGAGGGAAAAGGGATCACCTTAGTGAAGAACGGTCGGGTTTAGGATGAACAAAACCTGGAAAATGAAGAAAAAAGGAAAGCAAGAAAAAATGATGGGTTACCTCCCATCCAGTGCTATCTTTTACGCCATTCAACCAAGCATGAAGGTATGCATGGAAGATGTAAAATCATGTAAATAATTAGACACTTGGATGCCCACAAAAAAGGTGTCTTCTTCTATATCCCTAGAAAATTGATTAGAAGCAATATTGGGATCAAAGTTGGATGGAAAATGATAAGTGTAGCCCGAGTCTGGCCATGGTTTTAAATCAGGTTGGATGCCAAACTTGGGCGGGGTTGGTCGCAGGTCCGTATGAAAGGAGTTGGGGAAGGAATGATGAGGATTAGGTGAAGTTAGTGTGGAAAAATTAGGTACGTGAATAGTGGGTGGGTTAGGGTGCTTAGGGGGGGTATCAGGAATAAATTTAGGGTAAAGACAAGTTTTCGGATCACAGATTTCGCTGACCACTGATTCTGAATCAGAGTCCTCAAAAAAATTATGGTCGGTAAGGGTATCTATTAACATTGTCTCCTCCACCATATTGGAAATTTCAGTATTTGAGTCCTCAAGGAAGTTATCATCATGGAATCTCCTGGAGGATTTAAAAATATCTAAAGTGATAGTTTGGCCTGCACAGTTGATATCCATTTTGCCTGTGTGGCAATTGATATTTGCCTTTGCAGTGGCCAAAAAACGGCGTCCAAGGATTATTGGGGAGTCCAGTAATGATTCAGGTGCCTCAATGTCAAGAACCAGAAAGTCTGCAGGGAAGACACAGTTCTGGACCTTGACTAAAATATCCTCGACAATCCCACGAGGTTTGATTGTAGATCGGTCGGCTAATTGCAGGGTAACCTTGACGGGTTTTAATTCACCGATCTAAAATTCTTTGAATAAACTCGTGGGAATAATATTAACTGAGGCACCAAGATCAAGGAGGGTGCAATTAAATGTAGTGTCATCAATAATTACAGAAATTAAAGGTGTCCCCAGATCTTTCATCTTAGGATGCAGCTTACTCTGTATGACAGAGCTTACTGTCTCCGAAAGATGCACCTGTCCTAGATTTTTGGTCTGCCTTTTAGGAGTACAAATCTCCTTCAAAAATTTAGCATAGGCAGGTATATATTTGATGGCATCTAGGAGAGGAATATTGATATGAACTTGCCCAAATAGATCCTTGAGTTCTTTTGTAGTGGGCTCAAATTTCTTTTTTTTGGTGGTGGTGGGGTAGAGAGCTTGTGGGAAAGGGACAGGAATCTTGTCTTGAGATTTTTGTATTTCTTTTTCTTCCTGATAGGGAGGTGGGGAGTCAATTTGCACAGGTATTTCACCAGGTTTGTGTGAAGGCCCAGGGTCAGTGGTGGTTTTCCCACTCCTCAAAGTAACTGCATGTGTAGTCGGATTATTATTTGGAGGAGGTGGGGGCCCTATGATTGCAGAAACCTGGGCAGCAGCTGAGGTGGTGGATTAGGAGGAGGCTGATTCCGATAGTGTGGAGTTCTGCCCGTATAATGGTTTCCTTGTTGATTACTGTTGGGCATGGGTTGGGATGGAAGATGTCCTGCAGGTCTTTGCGTGGGAGTAACCCCAATCTGATTGTTCAGATTTGTGATGTTGCGGGTTACTTCCGTCATTTTTGTTTGCATATCCTGCAGGGTTCGCAGCATCTGGGCATTGATGTCTTGTTGGGATGGCCCAGGATGGAAGTTTGGATTCAACCCAAACCCACTAAAATGATATGGTTGGGAGGAAACTTGATTATTCAAAGAGTAGTTCAGGTAATTTTTCCAATTGGAAGAATTTTTAAAGGGCTCCTGGATGGCAGAAATATTTTGAGTGGGGTTAAGATCGGGATAGTTGTAATTCCCCAGTGAATCATGGGCAACCTCAGTATAATCAGCAGGAGTAGTGTTCAGATTGTGCAAATTTTCTCTTCGTGGAAAGTTAGGTTGGGTTAGATGTGGGTGTGGAGCTTGAGTTGATGTGGCCAGTCTTTCCTCAATTTTCTTTTGATTAATATGCATCTGGTCGAGTTTTTGAGTGATCAATTGAAGATTGTCTTGGGTGACAAGGATAGATTGAGTGCCTATTTCATGAACACCGAACTGTGGGTTTTGGGTTCTGCAAAATGTGTTCATGGAAGCTTGATTAAATGAGTTTTCACTCATTTCTTCAAATAGGTCGTAGGCACTTTTAGCATCTTTATTTAAGAAGTTGCCGCCACACGAGGCATCGACAAAATGTCGGATTTGATCTTCTAATCCATGATAGAAGATTTGCACGAGCTGCCATAAAGGAATCTCGTGGTGCAGGCAACTTCTTAAAAGATCTTGAAATCTTTCCCAAGAATCATGGAAAGCTTCACCAGATTTTTGGTGAAAGGTCATAATAGATCTTCACAAAGAATTGGTACGACCTATGGGAAAGAATTTCTTGAGGAAGGCTCTCTTGAGTTGAGGCCAAGTTGTGATGGGTCGGCCAATGGTCCTGAACCAATAAGTGGCCTTATCTTTAAGAGATAATGGAAAAAGCCGCATCAGCCATATGTCTTCTTGCACATTTCGGTAACGGGTTGTCGGTGCAAGAAGAGTTAGCTCTTCAAGGTGGCTAAAAGGGTCTTCCCTAGGAAGGCCATGAAAGTGTTTAATTAGGTTCAGGAGAACAGGCTTGATCTCAAAGTCCCCCTCTGGTATGACCACCCCTGGTCATTCCTCATAATAAGACGGATCATAGAAATCTTTTAGAGGAACAACAGGCTGCTGACGGGGTGGTGGGTTTGGCCTTGGATTGGCTAGGTTTTGGATGTTCCTAGTCAATGTTTGATGATTGAAATTTAATTTATTAATCTGATCGGTGACAGAAAGCCATTTTTGTGCATTTGAAAGTCGTCGAAAATCGTAGTATAGTCGCGCAAAAACGTTCGTCAAAAATATTGTTTTGTAAAATAACGAGACTGGAGTCCCGGTCGTTCGTCTCTGGGAGGCGTGTTTCTATTTTTGAAATCGATCTTAAAGCTGCTCTACTTAATATTCTGGTGCGCAATATATAGGCGGTTAAAGAACAGGTACTTAAATCATGTAAATAAAATAATCATTCGGCTCATGGTGATTTCATACACATAAAGAGAGATATATATATAAATGCATTTTCATTCATTCATTACGGGAGAGTTGTTTGTATAGGAAATCTAGAGGAAAGCTTAAAATTAAACCAAGCTACCAGAAAACGATTGCATACAAGAATCGACGGGGGGATTTCGCATGCATCATTGGGGGAGAAGAGAAACTACTCTACTAAGCAGTAAATGAAAGTAGTAAAACTTATGAAAAGCATGATCTAGAGCTAAAAGAGTAGAGGGCATTTGAGGGTGGTCCCCGATGGCCTTGGAGTGGTTGAGAAGAGAATGAGGGGCGGCCAATGTAGCTTAGGCCGACCCTTGGAGAGAGGTAGGGTTGATCCAGCATCCCGGCATGGTGTCCTCCATGGTGGTGGTAGTGAGCTCGTGGAGGTGGAGTGAGTGGCAAAGTGGAGGTGGCGTGAATGGCACCAATGGAGAGTAATTGCCAAGGGAGTGAATGGGTGCAAATGGCCACCCATGGGGTCTTTTTATAGACCCAATGGAAGCTCTCTAGAGAATTATGGAATTCTCTAGAGAGGCCTATGGTGGGAGCTCGTGGGAGAGTGAGAGAGAGAGGGTGGATGGTGGTTTTTAGATCCACCAAATGTGGATCTAAAAATTGAATGGCTCTTGGTTGCTATTTTTGGCAACCAAGGCAACCACACATGGTAGAGAGTTATAGAGAGCTCTAGGCTAGATATTTTCGTGTGGATGGTGTGTGTGGGTGTGTGTGGGTCGAAACTTAGGTGGCTAAGTTGATTAGGTTGGGTTCTAGTGGGTTTAGGTCAAGGTAGGTCTCAAATTAGGGTTATAAACCCTAATTCACTAAGGTAAAGTGCAATTAAACTTAATACAAGTTTAATTGGTTGTGTGGAAACTTAATTGAGAGTAAAACAACTCAATTAAGTCAGGTCTAGGTCAATTGGACTCTCACTGAGTCCAATTGGACAGTGTGTGCTGAGATCAGGGCTCAATTGGACTCAATGAGTCCAATTGAATAGGCTGATGGGTTTGACTAAGATCCAAGTCAATTAGGTTTAGTGAGGACCTCATTAGGTCCTTAGGGAGGTGTAGAGGTGATGTACTAGGGTTAGGGAACCTTAATTTAGGTTCCTATGGGGTTGGAATTGGGTTTAGGGACCTAGAGATCCAAGATCAAGGCTTAAATCTCAAAAACTGGAATTGGAGAGCAGTATCAGATGTCTAATTATAGAATCAGACATCTTATACTTAAAAATCAGAAGTCCAGACTTGTTGTCTGGATGTCCAATCAAAGTCCGGAAGGGTTTCGAGTTCTGTTTTGCGTATTCTGCAGAAATTGGACGTCTGGCAAAGTGTCTGGACGTCCAATAACACTGCAGAAGTGGGTTTGAAGTATGTGGGAGTTGGCTAAGGGTCTTGGATGTCTTAAACTTATCTGGACGTCCAGAGAAGGGTTGGAACTAGGGTTTTAGGGCTTCCTAGGGTGTTGTGACCTAATCTAAGGGTGGCTAAGGCTTGGGGAAGTCTCTAGGCTATCCTAGGGCTAGGATGGACCTAAGCTCTTCACATTTTACTACTTTATTCCTACTTAATAGAATAGCAAACTTTTAACCCTCTTACATTATTATTCCTACATCTAAACTAGGCCTTCTGCTCCAGCTCTGCTACAACTCCTGTTATTCCTGATCCAGCTTCAGATCCAGCTCCTGATCAGCTTATTCCCTGCAAATCGACATAATGCACTTAATCAGCACATTATAACATTATTTTATGCATAGCTAAAGGAAAGCAATAAAGATGCAGATAATGCATATGCATGTATGAATAACCCTAACTTATGCTAAGTCCTAGCCTAATTTAGGTCAATTAAGACCTATGATTGCTGTGCAATCAATCGGCCATCAATTTTAAAAGATCAGGTTGGGGGTCTTGATGTTGTGTGTGGGGCAACTCAAGTTTAGGAAGCTCTAAGTGTGGGAAGTTAATGGTGGGTGGGTTTTGGGAGGAAGGGTTAGAATTAGGGTTAGTGATGGGGTTAGAGGTAAGGTTAGAGGTGGAAGTGGAAGGGTCAGTGGACCTATTTTGTTGTGTTTCCATTTTTTCAGGAGAAGATAGAAAAAGTGGTCTTTTTGCATGGGGGCGAAATCAAATGGTCCTTCCAAGTGAGGATTTTGAGACCATCGCCCGTGCATACAATGGAGGAACGGGAGGGGAGGAGAAGAGAAAGAGATGAGAGAAAGTGTGCAATTCAAACAAACAAAACTAGTCCTAGCTTAAATGTGACTCCCTAATAATAACCTAAGACTTGGTCTATATAGGAAATAAGTAGTCAATAGTGAATACCCGTTCTATCAACAAATCTAGCCAAGTTGCTTAAGGGGAGGTTTGGGCCCAAACGTTTCCCAGGGAAAACCCTAGGTGCTTGTACAAACCCGCGCCTGGTTGTTTGACATGGCCCCTCAGCCTGAACACCAGATATAAATGACAGAATTGGTACTAACTAAAGAAAACTTAGGACCTAAATACCAAGCCTAAGTTGATAAATCCTTAGGACTCAAGTTGCTACAAATTTTAATTAGGTCTAGGATGCTATAGTGCACACGGAATGTGGAGGGCATTTATTGGGTTATTGCCCTGTTATTTTGATTTTTTTTTTGTGTGTGCAGGAATTGGAGAGTGGCTCCAATGAAAATCAAGTTGTCACAAATTTTTTTTTGTATTTTTATCTTTTAGGATTTGATTTAATTAAATGTGTTTTAGGATTTTTCTCTTTAAATTTTGAAACAAGTATGAAACTTAATAATCAATGGAAAGACAAGTTGTATTGGTGATGGTTAATTTCCTTTAATGTGACTCTTTAAAAAGAAAGAAAGAAACCCTAAGCTAATTATCCCTAAGACAAAAAATTACTAACAATGAAATAATTTTAGGCTTTTTGAATTAAGTAGTGGTCCAAACAAGTCAAACAACATCATTACTTTGAATAAAATCAAACAAGGATTCCAAAAAATATTTTTGTAAGATTTTAGGAATTTCTTTGGTAATTATTTTGAATTTTTAATTGTACTAGTTTAAAGTCCAGAAATGATACCTGTGGGTATTTTGGACTTTTTAGTATTACAACTGACCTCAGAAAATTCTTGTGATTTTATATGATCTGTAACATTTCACGTGGATTCCAGAAAGCTAAATTTCATAAAAATTAGGTTAGCATAAAAATTATAAAAATTCGTGGACAATAGCAAAATAGGAAGATTAGAGGGTGTGACCCCTCTGCAGTCCAAGAATTTTTAAAAATTAAATACAAATCCAATTGATCTGAAATTTGGAACAAATCTTCCTATCTTAATTATGAATCATTGTATGAAGTTTTATAATTTTAGGAGGCCTGTGGTACTAGGAATCGATTTTTCAATTCCGGATAGAAATCTGAACCCGAAAAATAGAACACTAATACTTGCAATGGAGTGGTGTTAAAGAAGCATTCAAGCAAACAATGGATTTTATATGAGCACCACTCCACTTAATTAAATTGTTTATGGTCCTGTAAGCCAAGTTTAATTTTTTTTTGTAGTCTTTTAGCCTAAATGCGACAAGAAAGGGGAACCAACCTGAATTTCACTGGAAGAAAAGGATCTTTGAGCTCTCGCTTCCAGATTCCCACCTTCTCGCTGTAATTCCTGCACACACAAAAGAAAGAAAGAGAAGGGATGAGATCCACTTCAAGAAAGAGAAAATTAATTAATGCAAAGTCGTGCCTCCCCGGCAACGGCGCCAAAAAGTGATGGTGATTTCACGCGGTTTGCTAAATACATCCTTGTAATGCGCAAAAATTGATCAACTCTTAAATTTATATTCCTAGATAGGGGAGTATCTAGGGTCATCCAAGGAGGTCAAATGTTTGCAAAAGTGATTCTCTTTCTTGGAATACAAATCTCAACTTTCTTTTTGGTATTTTTTTTAATATATCATTTTTTTGTTTTTGAATTAAGACAACATGCGAAATGGTGGCGGAAAGGTGATTTACACTTCAAATTCAAAATACTACTAAGTGGCAAGTAGAACCTCTCCCTAAGCTTACTCTAGGCAAGTGGAGGCCTAGAATAATTAGGGAGAGGGAGTGAAGAATGCTAAAAACAAAGCAAGTAGAAATGCAAATAAGAAATTGCAAAGAAGGCAACTAGATTAATGGAAAATGTTTTACAAAGAGGCCTAGTAGAGGAATGCTTCTACTGCTAGAAAAATGAAAATAAAGAAAAGCAAACACAAATCCTCTAGATAGATGGTGAAGAAGAGGGCTTCTTGTTCCAAGGTTGGTGGCTCCCAATCTTGAAAAGAATCCTCCTACTCCTTCCTTGCTGTGCTCCGCCAAGATGATGTCCTCCAAGGCAAGCCCTAAGGGGGCGTGCCCTAAGCTTCTCTCCAAGGGTGGACATCCACCCTAGGTCCTTCTCCCTTGCCTGGCCAACCTCCTTGACGTGGAAGAGTCCTCCTCCTTGGCGTGGCTTAAGTTGAAGAGAGTGGGGAGAAGAAGGCACCAAAAGGGCTGGTGATGTGCCCCTTTAATCTCCTTCTCTACTCCTTCTTCTTGGCCGTAGGTATAGGTGGTATAGGTAGCAAAATACACTAATGGAGGATGCCCCAAAATGGTGGTAGGTGGTGGGTTTTTATAGAATAGGAAGGGGGCTAAGGTGACTCTTGGAATGGAGGGCTAAGATGAAGAGATGGAGGTGGTTAAGGATCCAATGGCCAAGGTGAATTGGCGCCACCTTAAGGGACACCTAGGGGTGGTTATGCTGTTGACATCCCTTGATATTGGAGCTAAAATGGCTTCTAGAAGGGGGTCTAAGTTGGTGCCAAGAAGGGTTCTAGAAGGAGGGGTAGTTGGATGGCTAGGATGGATTAAGTGGGTAGGTGTAAGGTGGATTAAGGGCTGAAAGTTGGCACCAATATAGAGGTGGTTAGGGGTAGTTTTTGGTGCCAAATTTTTGTGTCTTTTGGTGGCGATAATGGGGTGAAGGTATGGCTAGGAGTTGGCGCCAACTTGGGAGGGTAGCTAGCCTAGGTAGGCTTAAGTTGGTGGAGCTAGCTAGGGTTGAATTTGAAGGTGGTGGATGGCCAAGGAGCTGGTTGCTAGCTAAGCTAAGCTAAGCTAAGTTAAGCTAGCTTAGCTAAAGCGGGAGTAGGGGAGAAGGTGCTGGAGCTAGGGTTTGGAGGGAGGAGTTGAGGAGAAGTCTGGAGCTGAAATTGGAGCTGGCTACTGCTGAAAAGGTTGGCATGGAGCTACTCTAGCTAGCTTAGCTTGCTAGTTGTTTGCTAGCTGCTAAGCCAAGCTAAAGTAAGCTAGCTTCTACCATAATAAGCTGAGGTGAGCTTGTTCTGGTGCTCCCGGGGAGAATCAAGCTGGTTTAGGCAGCTAAGATAGCTTAGCTCAAATTGAGTTGAGCTAAGCTAAGTCCCCGGAAGCTGGACTTGAGCTTCCTGAGCTGGGATGAGTTCTTCTTCAGCTGGCTGGAGTTGAGTGGAGCTAGATGTAGCTGGATCTGAGCTGGGGTGAACTCCTGTCATCTCAGCTGAGCTAGCTAGAGCTCCCTGTGGACTAGTGGGAGCTGAGATGAGCTAGACTCAGCTAAGTTGAGCTGGATTTGAGCTGACTTGAGCTAGGGTAAGCTAAGATGAACTCTCTTGAGCTGCCATTCAACTGAGATTAGCTGAATGGAGCTGGGATGAGCTAACCCTAGTTCAAGTGAGCTAGGTTCCTGCTGTGGTGAGCTGGATCAAGCTGAGTTCCAGCTAGTTTGGGCTTCTCCTTCACCATTTGCCTTCTTGAGTGCTAGGGTTTTAGGGATCTATATATCTGTACATCCCTAACACTCACAAAAACATATTAAAATGTCAATAAAAAATGAAATGCATACCTAACCTATTTTATGCCTAAATGCAGCCCAAAAACCCATTTACGGAGTAAAATCTTAAGTGCTAGGTTTTTTTTAATGCATAAGAATGATGATAAACTGGCGTTTATCAATATGCAAGCATTATATTTCTCCAAGTGGCCTTACATAGTAGAGTAGTAGTGTGGTAAGCTCATGGACTCCTACTTGAGGTGACATAAATCATAATCTATCTGGAAAACCTGAGTTGAATTCAACTCATGAGAATAAGCAACTTTCATGCCATCCCACATTTGTTTGGCTGACTTGTAATACATGATCTCAACTCCAATGCAAGGAATGACATTATTCAAAATCCAGGCTCTCACCATAGCATCATCTCTGTTCCAGGCTGCATATTTCCCCATTTTCTTCTCTAGTGGTACTTCTGTGAGCACATGTTACTTCTCATGACCTTCAGTAGTAACAAGAAAGGTTTGAGACCAATAGGGTAACTGGTCTCATCCAACTTCAAAATTGGAGCAAAAACTAGGCTTTTGTACACACCACTTTCTGCACCTTGCCTTGAGGAAACTTCTTACTCTAATTAGGAAGCCATAATACACTCACAACACAACTTCTCAAGATATCACAAGCCACATATCTGAATTTCAGTAACAAACACAATATCCGGAGAGTATACACACGGTTCAAACCTCCATCAACACTTCAAAGGGGAATGCACAACACAAAATATCGTCAAAACAGGGAAACATACCCCAAAAATAGTCCAAAGGTCTAAAAAAGTCATACCACAACACTAATAATGCATCAATACATCTCCGAGAAGGCCCTTAGCTCTAGAACTCTATCAACATGTCAAGGACCTCCCTAAACCTTGCAATAAATGATAGTAGGCATTACTGCCCTCTCCTTGCCACCGGACAAGTATCTACAGTGAGAAAGAGAGTGGTGGGAAGAGAGAAAGGGCGGTGGTGACCCCTATTCGCCAGCGATGGCCCACTACTCCTGCTAGCAATGACATTACTACTATTAACTGCCGCCGACAGCATAGTTGCTAGCTAACAGTGCTACCAGTGGTAGCAGTGATGAAGCTAGGTGGTAAGGTTAGGGTTTCTTGGTGGTGTCCTCAACTTGGCTCTGATACCAAGTTAAAGAAAATGAATCTTCTTATTTTACTACGTCGGTCTACACCTCTTTATATAGAGAGACATGAGAAAAATTATAAAAAGAGTACAACCAAAAGAAATAAATAACAAAACAACCCTCAGCATAGCATAACAAACTTGGAGCAGGTGCTCGTTGATATGTGGTCAAATATGGCAAGCATAGCTTAAGCAACATAGAGGAGAGTTTAACTCTAACTAAGACCAAGATAACACACTTGATGTTATGTGCTCAGTTCTTTATCCAACATGCTTCAAAAGCATCATGAGAATATGAAAACAATTATCAAAATCATAGCTAGTCTCAAGCAAATGTTTAGAAATAGGAATCAAAGTCTAATACATATTGCTGAAGGAGTTGGATTCATGCAAGAAGAAAGTTAAAACTCCTACAACAAAGCTTGTTCTAAAGAGGTATTGGCGTCTAACTCCAAAGGTTGAGGATGAACATTGTTGATGAAACTTATACAAATATCATGTTGTAGCATTTACCAAACTCCTCTAAAAATTTCACCATCTCATTGGAAAAATGATGGCAACTACTATTGAGTTGATCTCCTCATTGGGGTAATGGTTGTTGAGAGTGATGAGAGGTCAAACAGGGCGTAGGGCAAAGAAAAGGATTTCCACAAGAAAAACAATTATTTAGCCTCTTTTGCACATCTAAGCTCCAAGATGAAAAACTAAAAGGAACATATGTGCCACTTCTGCAAGATGTCTAGCTATTTAAAGTAAATATCAAGTACTTTAACACCTTAAAGAATGACAAGGACAAGGGTGAAGGGTATACCTTCTTCAATCATTTATTGAAATCCAACTTGCTAATTAGACAAGCTGGAAGTTGAGTTGTGGATTCTAATACTTATGTTCACATTTGCAATCCATTTCAACTATTTAAGGAGACTAAAGGGCTTACTCTTAAAAGGTTGTCTGTATGACCTTATTAATCTTTCTACATCATTTAGGTATAGGGAATTATTTTTACCTAAATAGAAACTTGCCACCAATGTTGTCAATGAGAAAGATGATAGCAAGGTGACATGGCTCAAAGTTGCCTGAGGCAAGATGCGACAAAAAGGCGACAGCCCAAGTGAATTGAAGCGATTGTTTTTTGTTGGCATATATATGTCTTATTAATTCAATTTAATAGCAGTAAGTTTATGAAAATATGTCTAATAACAATGTTGGAGACTTTAAGTAGAAGAAAATGTTAACAATTGTATTGCCAAAAACTGTTTCACATAATTTTAAATGGTAAAGAAAGAAAAGCTTCTACATGATAAAGGTAGAAAAACATAAAAATCAAAATTGTCATTGAAGTGAAAAACATAAAACCAAAATTGTCATTGAAGTGAACAATTCTCAATTCTCAAATAATGTAATACATCAGTCATCAGAATCATCTTCAAGATTCAATTCGTCATCACCATCGTCTCCAACAACTTCAATCTTCTCTTCCTCTTCCTCATCACTATCCACATACTCTTCCTCTTCTTCAATAACTATTGGAGCTTTCCCTTTTCACTTAGCCTACTTAGGACCATTTTTCTTTGTAGCAGCACGAGCTGGAGTACGTCGAGAAGTGTCTTGGTTGTTAATTCCCAATGCAAGCTCAACCATGCCCCAAGTGAGATCATCATCACCAAACACAAGACCATCACCTACATTTTACTCATCTTCCTCCATTCACCCTAATAGCCATTCATTTGAATCATCAATTTCCTGGTGGGAAATGGGATCAAGATAATCCCTATCTTCAAATCGATCCCTCAAAGCTTTGTTGTACTTAACAAACACAAGATCATTCAACTTTTGTTGTGCCAAAAGATTTCTTTTCTTTGAGTGAACCTATATAGATTTCCAAAATAAAAGGATTAGTATAAAATTACTTAATAAAATTAATGCTATGCATATTATGAATTGGTTTATAACTTACATTTTCAAATACACTCCAATTCCTTTCGCATCCTGAGGTACTACAAGTAAGACCTAGCACCTTCAGTGCCAATTTTGCCAAGTTAGGAGCAGGCCCACCAAAGAGATTCCACCACTCCACTGTAAAAGATAACAAGTTATATAATATTACTAAGCAAATAGAAATGGAAAGTTACTAAAAAGATTTATACCACTTGACTACCTGGGGCAATGGTCTTCCTTTGTCTAATAGCGATAGGTGTTCCAAAGAGTCCTTGTGCATTTCCATAAATGGAAATTTCTAATGTTATTTTGTCTTTCACACTCTCATCAGGCTCCAGTTTAGCAAAGGCATTGTAGAATCCATTCATAACCTCTGAATCAAAATCAAGATTTTGATTTTCATAAGAGAATTCAGAATTAAGGAAATATCCTGCTGCATGCAGAGACCTATGAAGTTGGTAATCCCATCTCTTATCAATGACGTCACAAATAGGTCCCAACTTTTCAGCATTATTGTTGAAAACCTTCATGACAACTTCCTCAGCTCTATCCACTGCTCCGCATATGTATCTCATTGCAGGCCTCTTCTTTGAGTCAACAAAACGAAGCACTCTTACAAGAGGAGATGTAGCCTTGAGAATGTATACAACCTTATTCCAAAATGAAGGCATCATGATGATTGTTGTCACCTTCTTTCCCTTCTCTTCTTTTGCATTTTTAGAAGTGATCCACTTATCTGAAGTGAACATCTTCCTTAAATTTGCCTTTTGTCTATGAATGCTTTGTAAGGTGAGGAAAGATGTAGCAAATCTTATAATTGCAAACCTCGATAACTCCCTACTTGTGAACAGCCTCACCAAATTTAAGACTAAAGGATGCGTGTATATATAACTACTCAATTTTATTACATGCTTGAGTGTCTTTTTTACATCCTCTAACTTCCCAAAACAATGGAAGTAAATAAAAGATTTCTTCTTTTCTTATTCCAAAAATTTAGAGATCCAGAAAAATGTGAAATGATAGTAGCGTAGGTAATAGATTCAAGTGAAAAGCCAACTTACATTTTAAGTTTGTACTTAACCCTTGATAAAATTCTACTGGGATAGGAAACTTCTTCCCTCGGGGATAAAGTGAAAATGATTTATAATTTGGCCCCAACTTTTTGGCTTAGGTAAGAGATACTGAGTTGAATGGATTTATATTTGGTGGCTCACACTCATCTGGAGCTACATGTAGTCTGGTACTACAAACTCTAGATTTCTAGACTATCAAGCAAGTCAACCTAGAGAAAAGCTAAGCACTATGCTCTCTTTGCATTCCCTTGCGCTCACTCACTCTCTCTTTTCTTTTTGTTTCTCTTCTTTATTTCTGAGGTCACATATCTTACTAGATTTTGTAAATGTTCTCACTGTTTAGTGGCCTTACATGCCATTCACACTTTAATTAAATTCCTAATAACCCTACAACTAAGTTAGAAGTCCTTAGCCAGTATTCGAGCAATTAGAAATATTGAAAAGTACATATGAGTCATATTTGGTGGATCGCAATGGGAGTTTTTTTTTCTTGTTACCTCAATGATATAGACACTTGATAAAATTGGCACCTAAGATAGCTATAACTCGAACTTCCTTTTTTTTGTATATTTATATATATATATATGTTTTTTTCATTTTATTTTATTTTTATATATATCTATATATTTATTTTCTTTTTTTTCTTTAAAACTCCAATACAATATGATGCAAACTTTTATTTATGAGGCATTATTAGGGATGATGATGATCAAAAGGATATTGTGTGGCTTATTTGGTGTAAGTGCCTACTCTTGTCACCAAGAAGGAGTGGATAGGGAAATCGTATTTTTGACCTTTGACACTATTACCCTCCTTTAGCAGATGACTCTATGAAGGATGATCGTAACCATCCACCATAGTCCTAGTTTTATTAGAACTCAATCTCTGTGTACCTGCCTTATTAGGTGACTCTCAAGAATTCACACATTGTTTGTACACAGGAATAGAGAGCGAAAATAATGCCTAACTCTGAGGTATCATCATCTAATTATCCAGAACTTAAGAGTCCTTGCACTAGACTTAGCGCACCATTAATCTCTCTACTTTCCTCTAACAAATATCAGGTGGATCTAATAGAAGATAGTATACCTGACTCCCTATTAACTGTTAATAGTTTAGTAAACTAAAAATGCTTATTGATCTTCTACAAAGATCCATTACCCAGTCTATGTGCAAGTAAAGTAACTATACTGGATTCTAAACTCAGAAATAATTTAAGAAGAAAATCTTTAATGACACCTCCTTGATAGAAACTTCTGCTAGGGACTAATCCATTTAGCTCAAGAAAACAAAAGAGATTTTTTCTTTTTCGAACTAATGCACCTATCTGAAATGCATACAAATATTTATAAATGGTATAAACATCCTTAGGTTATACCCTCCCATGCCTAAGATTGACACTGTCCTCATTGGAAAAATAAGAACCAAGAAGAATATCACCTGAGGAGGAGAGTGGGGGGAGCTAAGGCTCCTCAGGCTGAAGTAAGTCCAAAACTTGGCCATATGAAGGAGTAACATAAGGTTTAAGTCATTGGCCATTTACCATAAAGCTCACACCAGAAGTAGGGTTTCAAATTTCTACTGCTCCATGAGGGAAGGTATTGATAACAATGTACGAGCCATCCCAGCAGGACTTGAGCTTTCCTGGAAATAATTTTAAGTCTGGAATTGAAAAGCCAAACCTACTGGTTGGGCTCAAAGGCCTTTCTAATGATGTGCTTATCATGGAAGACCTTTGTACATTACTTGTAAACTTAAGAAGTTTCATAGGCTTCATTATGAAGATCCTCAAGCTTACTTAACTCCAGCATGCGTGCCTTTCCTACTTTATCTAGATTTAAGTTAACCTTTTTAATAGCTCGATAAGCTTTGTGTTGGAATTCAACGAGAAGGTGACATGCTTTTCTGTAGACAAGATGGAAAGGAGATATGCCCTAGGGAGTTTTATACGCTGTTTTGTAGGCCTAAAGTGCATCATTTAATTTTTTAGACCAATCATTACGAACAGGCCTGACAGTTTTTTCTAAAATTTGTTTAATCTCCCTATTAGACACTTCAACTTGTCCACTCATTTGGGGAAGGTAAGATGTGGCTATCATGTGGTTGACTCCCAAATTTTGGAGTAGTCTTGTGAAGTACATGTTCTTGAAGTGAGGTCCTCCATCACTTATGATCGTCCTTTGGGTACCCGTACCGAGAAATGATATTAGCCCTAATGAAGTCCAAAACCATAGAATTGTCATTGGTTCGTGTGGGTATAGCTTCTATCCATTTTGATACATAGCCCAAAGCCACAAGGATGTATTCATATTAGACGCACAGAAAAGTGACCCATGAAGTCGATGCCCCAAATGTCAAAGATTTCAATGAGGAGAATAGGTTGCTGGGGCATCTCATCCCTTTTTCCAATGGCTCCCGTCAGTTGGCAACGTAGACATGTGCCCACATATGTATGTGCATCTCGGAATAATGTGGGCCACCAAAAGGCAGACTGAAGAACCTTCTGAGCAGTATTTTCTCCGCTAAAATGCCCTCGACAGTGGAGGTCATGGCAGAAACTCAGAACACTCCTTTCTTCTTTGTCAGGGATGCAACGACAAAATAACTAGTTAGGGCCTACTCTAAAAAGCTCAGGTTCTCCCAGTGATAAAATTTAGCATCAGCAAGAAACCTGTCTCGCTTCTACTTGTCCCAAGTATTGGGTGTTATGCCTGTGATGAAATAGTTCACTATGTTGGCGAACCAAGGAGTTTTGGCCTCCATAACCATCAGAGACTCGTCAGGAAAAGTCTCTTGGATACCGCCAGCAGGGGTTGATGACTCAATAGGGATCCTAGATAGATAATCTGCTGCCACATTCTCAACCCTTTCTTATCTTTAATTTCCAGGTCAAACTCTTGGACTAGCAGAATCAAACGAGGTTTGGTGTCCTTTTTAGCAAGAAGATGCTTTAAAGCAAAATAATTAGTGAACACCACAACCTTGGATCCCAATAAATAAGATCGAAACTTTTCCAAAGCAAACACTACAGCAAGAAGTTCCTTTCTAATGATAGTGTAGTTTTGCTAAGGATCCATAAGGGTCTCGCTAGCATAATGCAAAACATGAGGTTTGCCATCAACCCTCTGACCTAAGACCGCTCCATGGACGTTAACTTTCTCGACACAGTTAATTAAGTTAATTATGCTTAATTATGTGCAAAAGAAAGTAACTTAGGTACACTTGAATTTATGTCGATTAAGTAGTATAGGGTCTAGTTAACCTAACATTTTAGATTTTATTTCTTTTTAACCGGTTGAGTCTAGGTCGTTCGCTAGGACGCATAACTTAATTAAAATTCACCACTAATCCTAAGCTACTTATGGGAATTATAATTAAATTTACTTTAAGAATATGAATTTTTCTTAAGGATTTCTAATTAAAAGAATGCAAAATTCCATAAGGAAAACACATTTACACATATGATTTACTTTTACAAACAAGTAAACATGTTTATTTCTTTTAATTTCTTTTTATTTACAAGTGATTAAGGCAAGAAAAAGTAACTCTAATGAATATATGCCTTATTACAGCATTAAGCTCAGAAAGAAATTAGTAAAATGCAAGAAATTAAACCACAATTTTTCTTCTTTGTCTTCAGCCTCTTTCTTTCTTCTCTTCTTCTTTTACCTTTCTCTCTCACTCTCTTTTCTCTTTTTTACTTTTCTCTTATTTCTTCTCCTTAATCTTTCTGGAGCTCTTCCCTTATACATGTCTTCTCTTTCTTTTCTTTCTTCTTACTTTTCCTATTACTTTTCCTTTGCTCTCTTGCCTGTCTACCTTATTCAATCTTTACGAGCTATCCCCATCTTCTCCTTCTCTTCCTTTGCAACCCATTTTAACCTTTGCAGCTCTTCTGAAACGAATTAGTTTGAATCCTTTGAACAAAAAATTAGGTTTTAAGTTGGCGGCTTAGACTGGTTGGGGATACACTGCACCCCTCTTAGGGTGGGACTAGACCCTACTAGGTCCAAGCCTGGTTTTTATTTGGTTTGGTTTATTTCCGGTTCAGCATAGTCTCAAGCCCATTCAGCCCACGACCTCCCAAGCCCACATGCACATGCCCTCACGGGCCCACACTATCACCCCCACAGGCGCACACACACCTGGGCACACGCAGCCACACACCTGGGCACACGCACCCACACACACACCCATATGCTCATTCCTGCGCCCTGTGCTGACGACTGAATGGCCCTATTCACTTTTTACTTTTACACTAAGGTAGTCGCTTTAGTTTCACCGATGTGGGACTATGTATTCCCCTCCTAGTCCAGACTTCAGTTGATGATTCTAGCCAGCATAGAGCTCCAATCTGAGCAAATGAAGGCTTGCTGGAAAGCTCTATGGTTGCTCTACATGATTGTAGTATCAATTTGATACTCAGGGAAGGTTTAACTCTATGATTTGAAGGGCGAAAGGGTCTAGGTTGCCACGACCATATTGCCTGCAGAAGGGTGTTTCAGCTCTAAGGTCTTGCAGAATGCCTTTTGACCTCGAGATAAGGTATTGAATAGATTCAGAGAGTGTTTCCGCAGCTGTAGGTGAAAGAGAGGAACTCTAAGAAGCTTCAGGGAGGTGAAGAAGCTAAAAAGCTTCACTAAAGGGCTTCAGAACTTCATTTCAAGTTCTGTTTGGTACAACAGATGGCTAGAGACCTATTTAATCAAATCAAATAACCTCTAGTGGTTGTTAAGAATCTATCTGGGTAGATTTCTCATTTGAATTTCACCAAAAACTTACTGTCATCAGTTTGGATTCAAAAACAACCCAAACTGAATAGAAATCAAATTCCTCCATAAAACTGACCAAAGTTCATCCAAATTGCATTTGAATCATTTAAAAACATCTCAGAAACAAATTGGACTCTTCAATTCTTCTGATTGAATCCCAAATCCATTAATCATTCTTAAGGTTGACCATTAAGTCTTAAAATTTGGCTTTCTAAATCTAATCATTTCATATGAAATTAATGCTTTAATTAACTTCTCTTTCACCTCAGGAATAGATTCAGGACCTCAGAAGGATGTTTCAGTTAGGATTCCTAGGGTTCCAGGCCTGTCGCCTGAGATCCCAGATGAGTTTGTTGGATAGAACAAACCAAAGTCTATCTCTGAGATTGACACATTCGATTGGTCTCAGGGCATCATTCTGATGCTTCTAGACCTTTCAAATAAAGCTTAACCCTAACCAACAATCATCTCCAACTCTGCCGGAGTTGGAGAAGACAAAGGTTTAACAAGAGCTCCAGGTCTTAATACCTCAAATAAATTACTTCAGAATGATCAGTGACCTTCAAATTAGTTATCTGGAGCTTCATGAGAAGTTTTATGGGCTGAAGAGTTCATTTGACTCTCTGGAGCTCATCGGAGCTTTGGTGAGTCCGGAAAAAGGTTAAAAGTATAGAAATAATATCAAAATGTGGCATTGATGATATGAAAAGCTTCCTGAGGTCACAAGGAACCTGAGGAACACATTAATTCTTTCAATTAACAATTAAATTGAAAGTTATGCTTTGAATTCCCAGTGAATAGATTTTGAGTTTGATTGGGCACAGGATATGTTTTCCCACTCAATTGAATGGAGAAAACAAGTCAAAAGGAAGTTGCAATGGATTATAAGTGGATAATTAGCTCTATGAAATCCTCCTGAGCTGCCATTGACAGCGAGCTCAGGAGATTACATGAAATTAGGCATTTAAGCTATAGATGATTATTATTAAAATTAAAGTGAGGATAGGGGCCCTTAAGTGATGGTTAAGTGATGGAGGGCCCAGTGGAGGTGGATTAAGCTCAACTACTTTCGCCATGGACAGTGGAAACAGTGGTGAAGGTGGAGATGGTTTAGGCGAATAGGTGATCAATTCAGTGATTTAAGGTGATAGAAATGTTCATGAAAGATTAAAGAAGGTGATTAATGATTTAAAAAGACAAAAGATTGCTTCATACAATCTCAATGAGCTTGCCGGAGCTGAAGAAGATGAACGGAATTCTGACATTACACCTATCTAATCGACCTAACTAACTATTCTAACTAATCTACTTACCTAACCTACTATTACCTGGACGAAGGAGGTAGAAGATTTCTGTCGATGGTCCTTAGTGGAGGAGGAAATCAAAGGGTCAAGGAAGAAGTCTGGCGGGTGTATGTGGAGTGAAGCAGAGAAACTCCAGTGTCAATGCTGCGTTAGGAGACTTGGCTGACATCAGCGAAGATCCAGAGCAATCAAAGATGGATGGAGGAAGATGGAGGAAGCGGAGGAAGGTCACCAAAGTTTGGAAAGAATATCCTATCGATTTGCTTAGTGAAGAAGAGGGAAGGGAGCTAACTTGCTAAAATCGAGGGTATGGAGGGGTATTTATAGGTTGCAGCAACTGAGAAGGAGGGTGTATCTGGACGGAGAAGAGTCTAGGAGTGGAGTAACCACTGGCATCTTCTCCGATGCCGGTGAGGTTATCTTCAACTCTAAAATTGGATCGCAGCTTCATCAAAACTGGTGGATGAAAGGGGGATGGTGTGCACAAGCTCCAAGAGCTTGGAGAGGAAGAAATGACGTCGGATACACAATGATCGGTGGGTGAAAGCACCTCCTATCGTTAGCCGACGAGGTGGCTAAAGAAGGTAAGAAGAAGTTTTCAGGGACTTATTTGTAACGAAAACTCAGGACCTAAGTGAAGAATAAGGACTCGATTGAAATAAAATATAAGGACTAAAATGTAAACTAAGGTTTTCAAGGTTTATTTTAATTTAAATCTTTTTCAACTTTTTATATATGATTATAAATAAAACAATTATTATATTTAGATCTTGAATTTACATTTTTGACCTTTTTAGCTTAATTTTTTAATTAAGTAACGTTACTTAAGTTATTACATAATTAGGTATAAATTATACTTAAGTTAGTTAACACATTAATTAGATAAATATCTGATAATATTTTGAGTCCAATTATTAATTAAATTATTAATAATATTAATTGGATAATAATATAGCATTTTTAACTTATTTTAAAGGTCCTTTACTATTTATCCCTTATTTAATAATTAACCCATATATTTACCTATTCCTAGCTAATTAACTAGGAAGACTAGTTAATTAGGGATAAAATTAGAGGCCATGATGAGCTTCTCATCATACCCCCATGCCAAAGTTTTGCTTGTCCCTAGCAAAATTAACTAGAAATATGATGATTTAAAGCACTTGGGTTTAAATTAATATAAATAAGAACCAAGTAGAGGAATGTATAGGTTAGAATTAATATTTTTTTAGATTTAATATAAATATAAAAATAACTAATATACAAAGCATTCTATGAAAATTCCTTACTTAGACTTAAAACTCAAAACATCTTCAAAACACACTTTATTAAAAATAGAGTTTTTAACAAGAATTTTATCAAAAATTAGAATCTCAAAAATCACTTATTCTTTACAATCATTCTTAACCCTTAAAAACTTAGAATTCAAAGTGTTTTAAGAAAACAAAACCTAAGAGTTGGAAATTAAATTTTAACTCAAAATCTCAATAGACTTAAGTTAATCCTCTATTTATGAAATTTGATTTCTACCCATCTAAGTTTAAGCAAATCAGCCAGATATTCATTATTAACCAAACTTAGAGTAGTAAAACTTTAATCTACCAGCCTACAGCACTAAGGATAGACTTCTAGACCTAGGATTTTGTCAATCCTTCTCCTTTTGGTCTCAACTGCAAATCCACAAAACCCAATTTCTTAGGCTTCATTGCCCAATACAAAGGTTCAGTAGCTATGATTTTAAAGCATCTGTGCTTGTGAAGAGAATTGTCCTAAAGGCATCCAAATTTGCAAAAATCCAGATCTTAAGACATTAGTTTTCAATCTAGATTATTCCAATTCAAGCCTTTGGCTTGGTCTTACTTAGGTTTGGTTGCTTTTTCCTCACCAGTTTTCTATCCTGAGGTCAACACTTTTTGTATATATCTCTCCAGTTGACCACTGGGTCTCTTATTCCTAATTTTTATCTCCATATTTTTTTTCAACTTTTCTTCTATAGGTTAGAACACCCATATGTAGCAAGGTGTTCTTTTATTTGATGGAAGGAAGGGTAGCATCGATGTATACCGAGACGCTTTATTTTTATGGAAAAACTGCATAAGTACCCATTTGTAGTGAGGTACTTAACTGTAGGGTGTTTTATTTTATTTTTTATATTTTTCTCGCCTTTGTCATTTTTCTTACTATCTTTATACTCCAAATCCTTTTTCTAGGTGAGTGGCACATCCTTCACCCTTTCAAGAATCGCCTCGGGAAATCCCTGGACTAAAGAGGATTTAGAATTGATCTCTTAACCTCTGTGTTTTCACGGTCTCAGATGCCATCAAGATAATTCTATGTGTGTGATTTTGGATGCTTAGGTTACTTAGCTCTCAATCCAGAGCTTGGACAACAAAGCCATTCACTCTCAGGTTCTTTAAACTTTTAGTTTCCTCCTATAGGATCTGTCAAGACAAAAAATCACCAAGTCTAGCCAAATGCCCTTTAGTTGATTAAGCTAACTATGGCTTGATAGACTTGAATACTAAGATTCTACTAACTCTTTACTTAATTAACTCTGAATATCTGGCCTTTTTTACTTAACTTGATGATAAAATCAAATATTCAAAAAGCAAATGGATTACTTAATTTAACTGATTAAAAAGTTACAATTTGATTCCAAAACTTAAGTTTTAAACTTAATACACCTTAGTTTCTTAATTTCAGGGTAAGAATAGATAAAAAAAGCCTTAAGGTTTAAAGATTCTAATTTAAATAAAATCCTATTTTAAGATTTTGCAAATAAAAGTGTGTTTTTACTAAATGTTATAAGTAAAAATCTAAATAAGGATTAACGCACTTACGTATATATAGTATATTTTTTATTATATTATTTTCTGACCTAAAAGAAAAATTAAGCTCTTAATTATTGATATAAATATATATTTTTTTCTTCTTTCTTCCTTTGTTTTAGATGTAAAAACCCCTTTTATTATTTTTATAATTTTTCAATTTTCAAATTTCAAATTTTTGTATTTGTATATTTCTATTTTTATGTTTTATAAAATTTTCCAATATTTATGATTTTTTTTTAAATTTTTCAAATTTTCATGATATTTTTTATTTTGAAATTTTTAAAATTTGGTATTTCCATTTCTTTTAAATTTCATGGGTATTTTAATTTTTATGTGTTTTTTTTATATTTTCTCTGCAAATACACTTGAAGTGAAAATTTCACTTCACACCCCCCCAAGCCAAGATTTTATAATGTCCTCATTGTAAGAAAGGTGAAAAGATAATACACTTCATTTAGTGTAGGGTGATGGAAGGAATTGGATAGAGGAGATCAATGATCTCTGTTTGGACGATTTCAATTCTGATCAAAGGTCAAAGTGAACAGTCGGACTAAATGAAGGTAATCAGTGTAAGATGAAGTGAAAAATAAGATACAGATTCAAGTGTATAGGAAGAGAAAAGTGTAGAAAATAGAAAACAGCTATGTACAAAATATGGATGGAAAGGTAGCAAACCCTAATGGAACATGTAACAGTCTCCAGCAAGACCCAAAGGATGTGATTCCAAGAAAGGTTTTAAACGTTGACCATTAACTTTGAAGGGCTGATCCTTGTTGGGTTCGGTAATTTCGATAGCTCCAATGTCGAAGACTCTAACAACAATAAATGGCCCTTGCCATTTAGACCTAAGTTTCCCAGGGAAGAGCTTCATACAGGCATCAAAAAGAAACACCTTTTGACCATGTGTAAAAGATTTGCGGGAAATATATCTATCATGGAAGGCTTTAAGCTTTTCCTTATACAGCTTTGAACTCTCATAGGAATCATAACGCAATTCCTCAAGTTCACTAAGATGCAACCTACGATGATCACCAGCCTTCACGAGGTCTAAATTGCAGGCTTTAATTGCCCAATAGGCCTTGTGTTCAATTTCTATGGGAAGATGACAAGGTTTCCCATAAACAAGTCTGTATTGTAACATGCCTATTGATGTTTTGTGGGCAGTCCTATAAGCGCACAAAGCCTCATCTAAACGGGAAGACCAATCCTTCCTATCAGGTCGGATTGAAATTTGAAGGATCTTTTTGATCTCCCGATTAGAGACCTTAGTTTTCCAATTAGTCTGGGGATGATTAGGTGTAGGAATATGATGTGTAACCCCATATTTTTTAAGTAGATTTCTAAATTGAGCATTATTAAAATGGGAACCGCCGTCGGAAATGATGCCGCGAGGTACCCCAAAATGAGCGATAATATGACTCTGCATAAAAGGAATGACAACTCGATGATCATTTGTGCATGTGGGTATGGCTTCAATCCAACGAGAAACGTAATCAACAGTAAGTAAAATGTATTCGTAGCCAAAAGAGGATAGAAACAAACCCATGAATTCTATGTGCCAAATATCAAAGATTTCACAAATAACAATCGGATTCAGAGGAATCATGTCTTTTTGTGACATGCCACCAAGAGTTTGGCAGTGATTACATGCCTTACAATATGTCTGTGAATCTGCAAATAAAGTTGGCCAATAAAACCAGCATTGCAGAATTTTTGCAGTTGTCTTTCGACCAAAAAATGACCACCACAAGCCTGGTCACGACAAAAAGAGAGGATAGAATCAATCTCAGAAGAATTCTAAGTAACACAATGCCTGATGATTTGATCATTACAGAGTCAGAAAAGATATGGATCATCCCAGAAATAGTATTTGGCTTCTGATTTGAGTCATGATTTGCGATTCCCATCCTAGTCTGGCGGGAATTGATGTATAACCAAATAGTTAACAATATCTGCGTACTATGGAAGATCTGAAGATATAGTCAAAAGATGTTCATCAGGAAAGCGTTCAGTAATTGGAGGAGATGATTCAATAGAATTAAAAGGAAGGCAAGAAAGGTGATCGACAACAACATTCTATCGTCCTGCCTTATCACGAATTTCTAGGTCAAATTCTTGCAAAAGAAGATCCATTTTATCAACCTAGGTTTCGTGTCCTTTTTGGATAGAAGGTGTTGGATTGCTGAGTGATCAGAGTACACAATGATTCATGACCTGAGTATATAAGATCTGAACTTTTCTAATCCAAATACTATTGCTAGTAATTCCTTTTCTGTAATTGTGTAATTCCTTTGTGTCTCATTCAAAGTTTTACTAGCATAGTAAATTACTACTGGATTCTTCTCAATTTTCTATCCCAAAATGGCTCCTATTGCATAATCTGATGCATCACACATGATTTCAAATGGTAAATCCGAATTAGCTGGTTGCAAGATCGGAGCCTATGTAACACTATCTCTCAATGTTTCAAATGCCGAAATACACTCGTCACTCATCTGAAAAGTAGTATCATTTGTGAGGAGGTTTGTGAGTTGTCGGGCAATTTTTGAAAAATCAAGTATAAATCTTCTATAAAATTCTACATGCCCGAGAAATAATCTAATACCTTTGATCGAGTCAGGAATTGGAAGATTTGTAGTTTGATTGATCTTACCTCGATCTACTTGGATACCTCACTCAGATACGAGGTGGCCAAGTACAATGCCCTATGGAATTATAAAATGGCACTTCTCCCAACTAAGGACAAGATTCACTTCTATACATCTCTTAAGAATCTTCGACAAATTATCTAGACAAATATCAAATGTTTCCTCGAAGACTGAAAAATCATCCATAAAAACTGTTGGTGCTAGAGCACCACGATCATTTGTTTTGATGATAACAAAACACGTGTTATTTAACATTTGCAATTTGAGTCCTAGATTTCAGGTCAATTGCAAATGAGGACGTGTTTAGACGGAGTTCGAGCTCGCATCCAGGACGGATTGGAAGAGCTTGACGGAAAACAGAGGAGGTTCGCGTGGAGCAAAAGATTGAAGATGGAAGGAAATGAAGAATAGGATAGATTTCCTTCTTTTGTACTTGTTGTATTTTTTGTTTCTTTTGTTGCTCTTTATTTCCTTAGATATTTCATGTTAAAGAGCCTCAAATAACCCTAACAGTAGTCTTAGGAACACCGGCACAACCCTAGGATACTTTGGTTTTCTGTAGAATACTTAGAAAACCAATATAGGGTTCAAACAGCACTTCCAGACGTCTAATTCCCAAATCAGACGTCTGATAAAGTATTTTAAGACGTCTGACTGTTGTTTTAGACGTCTGATAACCTTTTAGGCTGGACTTAGTTTTCTGTCTGATGAAATCAGACATCCATACCTTAGTCCAGACGTCTTAGAGGACGTCTGATGGACTTGCCAGACGTCCAGATAGTGGACCGTTGGCCACGGCAGTTTATGACCGTTAGAGCCTTATCAGACGTCCATAGGACTTTCCAAACGTCTGATAAATGACCGTTTTGCCTCGGCTAACCCAAAATCTCTTCTCAGAGATTTTCTAGCCGTTGCAACGTTTGGAAATCAATTCCCACAGTAAAAGTAGGTTTCCAGACGTCCAGACATAGTGCCAGACGTCCTGTATGTCGTCTGATGAACTTGCACAAAAACCCTGTTTAGATCTGATTCAAGTCAGGGAGAAACCCGCATAGAATCAGACGTCTGACATTGAAATCAGACGTCTTAAAGTGGCCTTCCAGACGTCTGATGCCAGAGTTAGACGTCTGATAACCCTGTCAAATGTAATCATTGTCCTGATTTCGGCCTGATTCTCTTGGGCTTTGTTCCCAACGGCTATAGAACCTTTCCTAAGCCTTCCAAAGCCTTCCTAAGGCCTCTATAAATAGAGGGGAGCCTTTGCAACACAAAAATACACTTGGATACACTTAGACACACAAGATATACACTAAGAGAAACAAGAGACACACCTAAGCAATTTAGTTCCACTCTTTTGTGTCTAAGAGAAGCCCTTGCTCTCCAAGCTCTAGTTTCATTCTCTTGAGAGCATCAAGTCTTCGCGCACCTGCTCTCCCGCCGTTGTCTACGAGAGCGAAGTTGCGCCGTTGCGTGGCTCACGCACCCGCGTCATCATCGACGCACTCCTTGCAAAGGGGAGTTTCCTTATTCCTATAGAAGCTTAGGTTTATAATTACTTTGTTGGCTCTATAGGACGTGTTGTTTCTTTTATCTTTGTTATTTTGTTGGGTATTCGCTTTGCGAATTCCCGTCTCCTTCGTGGGACAAAATCCTTCTCGTGGAGAGAAGGGGTTGAGGAACGCTACCCTCGTACTTGTAGCGTGGTTGTACTGAGGTTGAATCACCCTCGTTTTAAGTGATTCGGTTTAGTGGATTTTGATCAACTAGGTTGATCGGAAAATCCTAACTCGAGAGGGTTAGGTGGTGGTTTTCACCCGGTTTGGGTTTCCACCTAAAAATTACTTGTGTACATTTTGTGATTGCTTATTTTGTGAGATTACTTTATATATTTTATTTCCGCAATTATTACGTCACCCCCTCCTAGTAGGGAACTTTCAATTGGTATCAGAGCAGGTCTCGCGTTATCGGCGTTACAAACCGGCGAGGATCTAGACATGGAGGGAAAAGCATTCGTGTGCACTGAAGGACACGATACCTCGCGACCACCATACTTTGCAGGTATAGATTTCATTTATTGGAAAAATCGTATGACTATGTGGTTGCAGGCCTACGACTTCCGGGTGTGGGAAAAATGCGAATCCGCATTTTTGATTCCCAAGAAACCCGCAAAAGGTTACTCAGAAGATCAGGTTCAGAATCTCAACCTCAACGCAAAGGCAATGAATGCCTTGTATTGCGCGTTGAGTCTGAAGGAGTTCGAGAAAATCCAAGAGTGCACCACCGCCCACGAGATATGGAGGAGGTTGGAAGGCACTCATGAAGAGACAAGCTCGGAAGAGGATCACGAGAAGGAGGAAACCGCTTGCTTTGGTTTCATGGCCAGAGGAAGCAACTGCGACAGTGAAAGCGGAAGCGACTCCGACGACGAGGTAAATCTCGATCTTCAAGAAGCTTTTAATGAACTTTTTGAGATTAGTAAATCACTAAAAATAGAAAACAAAAGCATGAAGAAGAACCTTAGTTTTCTTAAAAATGAAAATGATAGGTTAGAAAAACAACTTAAGGACATAGAAGCTAGTCCTAAAAATGATAACCTATTATTAGAAAATCATAACCTCATTAATGAAAATAATAAATTGATTGAGGAAAATGATAGTCTAAAGTTAGAAATCTATGATTTAAAGACTAAGATGCAAACTATAGAAAAAGAAATTGCATGTCTTAGGGAAAATTCTAACAAATTAATCAACAAAGTTGATAATTTTTATAGCCCTAAGATTGAGAAAGGATCTCCATCAAGGAGACCCACTAACAAATCCGGATCCAAGCCCACTTGGATACCGAAAAAGGAATTAGAATCTTGTTTTGTAGGGTTCAGGGATAATTACAACATAAAGGACTGGACCTACAAGCTCAAGTCTGGTCAACTCAAGTTGGGAGAACCAAGGAGTAGACCAAGGAGGAGAACAAGAAGACCGACGAGACGGCGAACAAACGACGGACCCGCCGCACGTCGACCATCGGATTGGAGACCGACGCCAATGCCCGGGCCTCCAAGCTACGGATGGGAGCCCCATCCGATGTGGCATCCACCACCACCATTCGGGCCATTTTATTGGCCATGGTAGGTGAGGTAAAACCCTTTACCCTATCTTTTTATCATAAGCATTTAGATAGGGGGAGTTAAAAAAAGGATGAGCTAATTGTCAATTTTTAAGGGGGAGATATAAGGTAGCTAAATTTCCTTTAGAAAGGGGGAGAAAAATAATAGCTATCTCATTGTTACAAAAAGGGGGAGGACATTACCTTTGTCAAAAGAAACTCATAGAAGAGCATGTTTTAAGGGGGAGTTATAGGAAATATAAAATCAATTAAACCTTTTTGATAATGTCAAAAAGGGGGAGGATTTTTATGCATTATTATTTACGGTTTTGTCATCATCAAAAAGGGGGAGATTGTTGGTGCTAGAGCAACACGATCATTTGTTTTGATGATAACAAAACACGTGTTATTTAACATTTGCAATTTGAGTCCTAGATTTCAGGTCAATTGCAAATGAGGACGTGTTTAGACGGAGTTCGAGCTCGCATCCAGGACGGATTGGAAGAGCTTGACGGAAAACAGAGGAGGTTCGCGTGGAGCAAAAGATTGAAGATGGAAGGAAATGAAGAATAGGATAGATTTCCTTCTTTTGTACTTGTTGTATTTTTTGTTTCTTTTGTTGCTCTTTATTTCCTTAGATATTTCATGTTAAAGAGCCTCAAATAACCCTAACAGTAGTCCTAGGAACACCGGCACAACCCTAGGATACTTAGGTTTTCTGTAGAATACTTAGAAAACCAATATAGGGTTCAAACAGCACTTCCAGACGTCTAATTCCCAAATCAGACGTCTGATAAAGTATTTTAAGACGTCTGACTGTTGTTTCAGACGTCTGATAACCTTTTAGGCTGGACTTAGTTTTCTGTCTGATGAAATCAGACGTCCATACCTTAGTCCAGACGTCTTAGAGGACGTCTGATGGACTTGCCAGACGTCCAGATAGTGGACCGTTGGCCACGGCAGTTTATGACCGTTAGAGCCTTATCAGACGTCCATAGGACTTTCCAGACGTCTGATAAATGACCGTTTTGCCTCGGCTGACCCAAAATCTCTTCTCAGAGATTTTCTAGCCGTTGCAACGTTTGGAAATCAATTCCCACAGTAAAAGTAGGTTTCCAGACGTCCAGACATAGTGCCAGACGTCCTGTATGTCGTCTGATGAACTTGCACAAAAACCCTGTTTAGATCTGATTCAAGTCAGGGAGAAACCCGCATAGAATCAGACATCTGACATTGAAATCAGACGTCTTAAAGTGGCCTTCCAGACGTCTGATGCCAGAGTTAGACGTCTGATAACCCTGTCAAATGTAATCATTGTCCTGATTTCGGCCTGATTCTCTTGGGCTTTGTTCCCAACGGCTATAGAACCTTTCCTAAGCCTTCCAAAGCCTTCCTAAGGCCTCTATAAATAGAGGGGAGCCTTTGCAACACAAAAATACACTTGGATACACTTAGACACACAAGATATACACTAAGAGAAACAAGAGACACACCTAAGCAATTTAGTTCCACTCTTTTGTGTCTAAGAGAAGCCGTTGCTCTCCAAGCTCTAGTTTCATTCTCTTGAGAGCATCAAGTCTTCGCGCACCCGCTCTCCCGCCGTTGTCTACGAGAGCGAAGTTGCACCGTTGCGTGGCTCACGCACCCGCGTCATCATCGACACACTCCTTGCAAAGGGGAGTTTCCTTATTCCTATAGAAGCTTAGGTTTATAATTACTTTGTTGGCTCTATAGGACGTGTTGTTTCTTTTATCTTTGTTATTTTGTTGGGTATTCGCTTTGCGAATTCCCGTCTCCTTCGTGGGACAAAATCCTTCTCGTGGAGAGAAGGGGTTGAGGAACGCTACCCTCGTACTTGTAGCGTGGTTGTACTGAGGTTGAATCACCCTCATTTTAAGTGATTCGGTTTAGTGGATTTCGATCAACTAGGTTTATCGGAAAATCCTAACTCGAGAGGGTTAGGTGGTGGTTTTCACCCGGTTTGGGTTTCCACCTAAAAATTACTTGTGTACATTTTGTGATTGCTTATTTTGTGAGATTACTTTATATATTTTATTTCCGCAATTATTACGTCACCCCCTCCTAGTAGGGAACTTTCAGAAACCTCCATATATTCACCCACCATTTCGGTAAAAATAGCTAACATGCAATGCTGGAAAGTTGCAGGTGCGTTGCAAAGCCCATATGGCATTCTTCGGAAAGCAAAAGTTCCGAAGGGGCAGGTGAAAGTCATTTTCTCTTGATCTTCGGGATAGATAGCTACTTGATTATATTCAGAGTAACCATCTAAAAAGCAGAAGGACCTATTACCAGCTAATTTCTCAAGGATTTGATCAATCAATGGAAAAGGAAAATGGTCTTTCTTTGTAACTATATTAAGCTTATGATAATCAATACAAACCCGCCATGAATTCGCAATTCATGTAGGAATGGTTTCTCCAGATTCAGTCTTAATTATGGTGAGTCCTGCTTTTTAGGTACCACTTGAATTGGACTCACCCAAGGGCTATCAGATATGGGATATATAATATCAGCATCTAGCCACCTGATTATTTCTTTCTTTATGACCTCTTTTAAATTTGGATTTAGACATCTTTGAGCTTCTCTTGAAGGTCGTGCCCCATCTTCAATATAGATGCGATGAGTACAAAAAATTAGGGCTAATCCCGGTGAGATCATGTAGAGTCCACCCAATCGCCTTCTTGTGATCTCAAAGAACCTTGATCAATTTGGATTCTTGTGATTCAGAAAGATGAGAATTGATAATTACAGGATATGTTTGATCAGATTCGAGATAGACATATTAAGTTTAATAGGCAATGGTTTCAATTCTAGTACAAGAGTAGAATCAACAACAGCATTTGGGGTAGGATTTTCGACTGCAAAAGGTGAATTAGATGAGTCATAAGATTTAGATTCAGGATTGAGTGAAGATTCTGATAATAGGGTTTCTTCATTTTGAGGGTATTAGATATCAAAAGGAGTGCTCTCTAGTTCTAAGGAATTAATGTCATCCTCAAAAACTACAATAGATCTAATTTCCTCAATCCAATTGCAATCCAATCCTCGAGAAGCTCTAAATATATCCAATTTAATTATCTTCTCCCCAAATTTCAATTCAATCTTTCCTGATTCACAATCGATGTTGGCCTTTGCAGTGGCCAAAAAGGGTCTCCCTAAGATAATTGGGGTATCTCTAATGTGTTTGGGTACTTCCATATCAAGGACAATAAAATCTACTGGGAAATAAAAATCCCAAACTCTTACAATTACATCCTCCAACATTCCTTTAGGTGACTTGATAGATCTATCGGCTAAGTGTAAAATCAAATTGGTAGACTTAAGGTTTTCTATATGGAAATGTTTTACCAAAGATAATGGAATGAGGTTAATAGATTCTCCTAACTCTAGGAGGACTCTATCAAAACACTGATCCCTAATTATATAGGAAATAAATGGAGATCCTAGGTCTTTCTTTTTCAAAGGAAGCATACTTGAAATTATAGAGCTCACATGCTCTGAAAGTACCACAGTGCTTCCTTTCTTCGACTTACGCTTAGAAGTACACAACAACTTAAGAAATCTTGCGTAAGTCGAAATGTGTTCGGTAGCATATTGGAGTGGAATATTAATGTGTACCTATTCAAAAATTTTAATTAAAGCTTCATAAAATGTAACAGGTTGTTTTTGTTTCCTAGTCTTCTTCAAATCTTCAGGAAATGGAACATGGATTTCCTATTCTACTATGGTATTTCCCGAATCTCACGAATTAGCAGGAATTGCCGGATCAGGTTCTGCACCTCTTAAAAGCATAGAAACAGGGGTCATTCTAGATGCACTAGGGTCTTGGGATAGGTTCCATGGATAAACTAGATCCCTAGTGGAAGTTCCACAGTGGGTTGTAATAGAGTTAATGCCTACATGTGAAGAGGAAGCTGATGAAGAAAAGATGCTTGTTGATTTTGGAAAGATGAATTAGAGATCAAAGGTTAATTTGAAAATGATTGCTGTTGATTAAGATACTCAAAATCATGATTAGCAGAGGGTGGATTTGGATTTTGATTTAGATTTGGATTCAAAGGTAATTGATTAAGGAAATGGACATGTCCCTGATTCAGATTTTGCACTCTCGGGTGTAGTCTCTGCTAGATATTCCTAGGATTTGGAATTGGCTGGGATGGAAGGGCCCCTAACTAACGAGATTCAGCTAACTGCGTAATTTGGCCCCTAAGATCAGTCAATTCTGTCGAACATTGCCGTTGTACTTTAGCAAGAGCTTCAGCATTCTATCACTGTCTCTCAGTCATAGCTCACAAAATCTGGTCATGCTGTGAATCTCTATTTAGCCCCATAGGATTCTACGAACCCGCGTAAAATGGCCTCGCTTTAGGTTGCAGAAACAACAACATAGGTAGGTTTTGCCTGGTCTGAGTCGGATATGATGGTCTTTGTGAATGGTCAGACCAAGAGAAATTAGGGTGATTGCGCCATCCAGGATTATAGAAGTTAGAATATGGGTTTGATCTTGGTGCATATCCCTAAATGACATTCAAATATAAAGGATAAGGCATTTTTTCCATAAAAATAGGAGATGGGGAAAAAGGTGGATAAGATTGTGGGACAAAGGTCCCTCCTTGGGTTGGTGTAGGAGTAGATAGAAAACCCGAGGAAGATGGATCTCTAGAATCCAGATTATTCACAAATTCCCTCCCCGTGGGAATTTGTGTATAGGTGAATGCGTGGGATTTTGCATAGCAAGTAGAGGTGTAAGAGTTTTCATTGTATTTCGGACCTCATCAAGAGGCTTTGCTATGATGTTGACTTTGTCCAGTTTTTCTGCAATAATCTCTAAATCCTTTGAACTGGACAAATTACCGATCTCATAAATGCCCTTATGCGGATTTTGGTGTGCTGTATTCGTGCCCTGCGTAAATTGCGACATGGATGCATTGTTGATCAACATTTCTACCATCCCTTCAAATAATTCTGAAGCGAATTCTGCATCGCGCTTAGAAAGTTCCCTCCACAAGAGGCATCGACTAGATTACGAATGCCTTCTTGCAATCCATAATAAAAGATATGCATTAGTTGCTAACAAGAGATGTCATAATGTGGGCATTTCCTTTGTAATTCATGAAAGCATTCCCATGCTTCATGAATTGGTTCTCCTTGATTTTGATTAAAAGTTGTGATAGCTCGCCTTAAAGCATTCGTGCGACCAATAGGAAATAATTTCTTTAAGAATGTAGATTCGAGTTCAGCCTAAGTTGAGATTGGTCTTGCAGTAGTTCTGTACCAATATGCAGTTTTATCTTTAAGGCTAAAAGAGAACACCCTCATGAGTAGGATTTCCTTATTTTGATTTTGAGGTCCAAGAGTTTGAGATAGATTTTTAAGATCTTCAATATGTTGAAATGGATCCTCGGATGCAAATCTGTGAAAATGTGGAATTAGACCTAAAATGTTTGGCTTTAATTCTGGGAATCCTAACATGAGGCTCTACTTGTGCATTAGATGGATTATAATAGTCTCGGAGTAGAGGCCTAGGATGAGGGATCGGTAAATCAGGAAGGTAGAAACCCGTCTCAGGTTGAGGTGGAGACAGGCTTGAAGATTTTGCAAGTTATTTAGAGTAGTCGTCAAAAGATTAATTTGGCGATTCTGCTCGAGCATTTTAAGATTCTAGTTCAGGAGCACCTCATGAATATCAAAAGGCAGCATCTCCCCCTAACCAGAAGAAGAAGGGATCTCGGGATTCTGATTCTACAATTGATCCATACAATCAAATGCAGAAGAAACAGATGAATCAGATGGGAATTTTATTGGTTGCTTAGCTGCAACCAGCTTAGGAATACCTATCAACAGAGTTACAAGAGGTGGTTTCAAGGATCGCCTCCCGTGCATAAAACAAAAGGAATGTGCAAAGACACACTCACACCACCAAGAATCAGCGGCAACAAAACCAACAAAACAACGTGAAAAAGCGGGTTTTTCTCTTCTTTCAAAGGAAAGAAGAGTATTGGAATATGCAAAATACGTTGGATGCAAACAAGTACAATAGCAGTATCAAAATACGCATCCTAAACCCATGTCTACGCAAGTGCGTATCATTAAAGCTCAAAGGCCTAAGGTCTAGGATTGAGACCACTCACTACTGGCTCCCTAGGGTTCTAGTAGTAAGACAAACTTGTTGATCTTCGAGCAAAGCCCTAAGAGGTGCAAAGAGGAGAGATAGAAAAATTAGACTCGTGTGACCCTAGTGATCGCGCTGTGTGCGCGATAGCATGCAACAGATGATAGAGATAAAACCCGCATGCATTCTGCAAACAGATTTAAGTTACAATTTTTATTATCCTCTTTTTTTACTTAATCTTTTCAAAAGTAATAGAAAGAAGTAAAGTGACTACTTTTTAAGTATTTTCAACAAAGAAATGTGGTCTTCTTATTAACTCTAAGACAAGGATCTACACGGTTTTTTGTGTGTTTTCCTACTGATGCGAGAAAAATAGTAGAAAACTTTTCCCGAGTCAGATTGTAAAGTTATTAGCAGATATATGCACTCATAAGAGTGTATGGCTATAACATGCTACTGCTAGTCAGGAAGTATGTATTTTTTTACTAACAAAATGCAACAATACAAACTAAACTAGATACTAAGAAAAGAATAATCACAATGGTATGTATAGTGAAAAAAAAAACAGAAAAAGAAAACCGACCTTCTTTCCTGAGAATACCCGTAGAGGTAAACCTAGAAAGAAGACAAAAAATAAAACAAAATCAAAACTAATTAGTACAAAACAACTAAAAATATTAATAATGGCGAATATAATTACAGTTACCTCCCCGGCAACGGCGCCATTAAAATGGTTGTTAACTTTCTCAACACAATTAATTAAGTTAATTATGCTTAATTATGTGCAAAAGAAAGTAACTTAGGTCAACTTGAATTTATGCCGACTAAGTAGTATAGGGTCAAGTTAACTTGACATTTTAGATCTTATTTCTTTTTAGCTGGTTGAGTCCAGGTCGTTCGCTAGGAGGCATAACTTAATTTAAATTTACCATTAATCCTAAGCTACTTATGGGAAATATAATTAAATTTTCATTAAGGATATGAATTTTCATTAAGGATATGAATTTTTCTTAAGGATTTCTAATTAAAAGAGTGCAAAATTTTATAAGGAAAACACATTTACACATGATTTACTTTTACAAACAAGTAAGCATGTTTATTTCTTTTTATTTAGAAGAGATCAAGGCAAGAAAAGGTAATTGTAATGAATATATGCCTTATTACAACATTAAGCTCAAAAAGAAATTAGTAAAATGCAAGAAATTAAACCACAATTATTCTTCTTTATCTTCGGCCTCTTTCTTTCTTCTCTTCTTTTACCTTTCTTTCTCACTCTCTTTTCTCTTGTTTACTTTTCTCTTATTTCTTCTTCTTAATCTTTCTGGAGCTCTTCTCTTATATGAGTCTTCTTCTCTTTCTTTTCTTTCTTCTTACTCTGCCTGTTATTTTTCCTTTGTTCTTTTGCCTGTCTACCTTATTCAATCTTTACGAGCTCTTCCCTTCTTCTCCTTCTCTTCCTTTGCAGCCCTTCTTAACCTTTGCAACTCTTATGAGCCGAATCGATTTGAATCCTTTGAACCAAAAATTAGGTTTTAAGGTTGGCTGCTTGGACCGGTCGGGGATACATAGCACCCCTCTCAGGGAGGGACCAGACCCTACTTGGTCCAAGCCTAGTTTTTATTTGGTTTGGTTTATTTACGGTTCAGCATAGTCTCGAACCCATCCAGCCCACGGCCTCCCAGGCCTAAATGCACATGCCCTTACGGGCCCACACTCGCATGCCCATAGGCGCACACACACCCAAGCACGCGCACCGCACGCACCCACACACACCCATATGCTCATTCCTGTGCCTTGCACTGATGACTGAATGGCCCTATTCACTTTTTACTTTTATACTAAAGCGGTTGCTTTAGTTTCACCGATGTGGGACTATGTATTCCCCTCCAAGTCAAGACTTCAGTTGATGATTCCAGCCAGCATAGAGGTCCAATCAGAGCAAATGAAGGCTTGTTGGAAAGCTCTAAGGTTGCTCTACATGATTGTAGTATCAATTTGATGCTCAGGGAAGGTTTAACTCTACGATTTGAAGGGTGGAAGGGTCTGGGTTGCCTCGGCCATATTTCCTGCAGAAGGGTGTTTCAACTCTAAGGTCTTCCAGAATGTCTTTTGACCTCCAGATAAGGTGCTGTATAGATTCAGAGAGTGTTTCCCCAGCTGTAGGTGAAGGAGAGGAACTCTAAGAAGCTTTAGGAAGGTGAAGAAGCTAAAAGCTTCGCTAAAGGGCTTCAAAACTTCATTACAAGTTCTGTTTGGTCCAATAGATGGCTAATGACCTATTTAATCAAATCAAACAACCTCTAGAGGTTGTTAAGAATCTTTCTAGGCAGATTTCTCATTGGAGTTTCACCAAAAACTTACTGTCGTCGATTTGGGTTCAAAAATAACCCAAACTGAACAGAAATCAAATTCCACCATAAAATTGATCAAAGTTCATCAAAATTAGATTTGAATCATTTAAAAACATCTCAGAAACAAATTGGACTCTTCAGTTCTTCTGATTGAATCCCAAATCCATGAATCAGACTTAAGGTTGACCATTAAGCCGTAAAATTTTACTTTCTAAATCTAATAATTTTAGATGAAATTAATGCCTTAATTAGCTTCTCTTCACCTCAGGAATAGATTCAGGACCTCAGAAGGATGTTTCAATTAGGATTCCTAGGGTTCCAGGCCTGTCGCCTAAGATCCTAAATGAGTTTGTTCGACAGAACAAACCAAAGTCTATCTTAGAGATTGACATATTGGATTGGTCTCAGGGCATCCTTCTGATGCTTCTATACCTTTTAAATAAAGCTTTACCCTAACTAACAATTATCTCCAACTCTGCCAGAGTTTGAGAAGACAAAGGTCTAACAGGAGCTCCAGGTCTTAAAACCTCAAATAAATTGCTTTAGAATGATCAGTGACCTTCAAATAAGTGATCTGGAGCTTCACATGAAGTTCAGGGCTGAAGAGCTCATTTAACTCGCCAGAGCTCTCCAAAGCTCCGGTGTGTCCGGAAAAAGGCTAAAAGTATACAAATGATATCAAAATGTGCCATTGATGATCTGAAAAGCATCCTGAGGTCACAAGGAACCTCAGGAACACATTAATTCCTTCAATTAACAATTAAATTGAAAGTTATGCTTTGAATTCCTAGTGAATAGATTTTGAGTTTGATTGGGCTCTGGACCTATTTTCCTACTCAATTGAGTGGAGAAAACAAGTCAAAAGGAAGTTGCGATGGATTATAAGTGGATAATTAGTGCTATGAAATCCTCCTGAGCTGCCATTGACAACGAGCTCAGGAGATTACATTAAATTAGGCATTTAAGTTATAGATGATTATTATTAAAATTAAAATAAAGATACGGGCCCTTAAGTGATGGTTAAGTGATGGAGGGCCCAGTGGAGGTGGATTAAGCTCAACTAATTCTGCCATGGATAGTGGAAGGAGTGGTGAAGGCGGAGATCGTTTAGGCGAATAGGTGATCAATTCAGTGATGTAGGGTGATAGAAATGTTCATGAAAGATTAAAGAAGGCGATTAATGATTTAAAAAGATAAAAGATTGCTCCAGACAAGCTCAATGAGCTCGCCGGAGTTGAAGAAGATGAATGGAATTCTAACATTACACCTATCTAATCTACCTAACTAACTATTCTAACTAATCTACTTACTTAACCTACTGTTACCTGGACGAAGGAGGTAGAAGATCTCCATCGATGGTCCTTAACGAAGGTGGAAATCAGAGGGTCAGGGAAGAAGTCTGGTGGGTGGATGTGGAGTGAAGCGGAGAAACTCCAGTGTCAGCACTGCATCAGGAGACTTGGTTGACGTTGGCGGAGATCTAGAGCAATCAAAGATGGACGGAGGAAGATGGAGGAATTGGAGGAAGGTCACTGAAGTTTGGAAAGAATAGCCTATTAGTTAGCTCAGTGAAGAAGAGGGAACGAAGCTAACTTGCTGAAATTGAGGGTATGGAGGGATATTTATAAGTTGCGGCGGTTTAGAAGGAGGGTGTATCTGGACGGAGAAGAGTCTAGGAGTGAAGTAACCACCAGCGTCTTCTTCGAAGCCGGTGAGGTTATCTTCAACCCTAAAATAGGATAGCAGCTTCATCCAGACCAGTGGATGAAAAGGGAATGGTGAGCTTAAGCTCCAGGAGATTGGAGAGGAAGGGATGACGTCGGATACACGGTGATCGGTGGGTGAAAGCACCTCCTATCGTCAGCTGTCGAGGAGGCTGAAGAAGGAAAATGAAGAAGAAGTTTTTAGGGACTTATTTGTAACGAAAACTCAGGGCCTAAGTGAAGAATAAGGACTTGATTGAAATAAAACATAAGGACTAAAATGTAAACTAAGGTTTTCAAGGTTTATTTTAATTTAAATCTTTTTCAACTTTTTATATATGATTATAAATAAGACAATTATTATATTTAGACCTTGAATTTATATTTTTGACCTTTTAGCTTAATTTATTTAATTAAGTAATGTTACTTAAGTTATTACATACATAGATATAAGTTATACTTAAGTTAGTTAACACATTAATTAGATAAATTATTGATAATATTTCAAGTCCAATTATTAATTAAATTATTAATAATATTAATTGGATAATAATATAGCATTTACTATTTATCCCTTATTTAATAATTAACCCATATATTTACTTATTCCTTGCTAATTAACTAGGAAGACTAGTTAATTAGGGGTAATTAGAGACCATGATGAGCTTCTCATCTCTCCCACCACAAAATTAGAAGCATCACACATTAGCTCAAATGGGAGGGTCCAATCTGGTGCTTAGAGAATGGGCACAGTAATAAGGGCATTCTTCAAGACTTGGAAAGCCTCGCCACATCTATCATCAAAATTGAAGGAAGCATCCTTCGCTAATAGGTCACAGAGTGGCTTAAAGATTTTGCTGAAATCTTTAATGAAGCGCCTATAGAACCCAGCATGGTCAAGAAAAGATCTAACTTGATGAACATTGGTGGGTAATGGAAGCTTAGAGATGGAATCAATTTTGGTAATATCAGCCTCAAATCCTTTCTCGGAAACTCCATGCCCCAAAACAATGCCCTGCTGGACCATAAAGTGGCTTTTCTCACAGTTGAGCACCATCTTTGCCTCTTCTCAATGGGTTAAGATGAGGGATCAATAAATCAGGAAGGTCAAAACCTGCCTCAGGTTGAGTTGGAGGACGGGTTTGAAGATTTTGCAAATTATTTAAGGCTGCTGTTAAAAGATTAATTTGTTTATTTTGTTCAAGCATCCTAAGATTCTGGTTTAAGAATGCCTCAGGAATGTCAAAAGGTGGCATCTCCCCCTAACCAGAAGAAGAAAGGATCTCGGGATTCTGATTTTGCAATTGTTCCATAGAAATAGATGAATCAGATGGGAATTTAAGTGCTTGCTTATTTGCAACCAGTCTAGGATAACCTGTCAAAGGATTTACAAGAGGCGGATGCAAGGATCGCCTCCCGTCCATAAAATGAAAAGAATGTGCAAAGGCACACTCACCCTGCCAGAAAATAGCGACAACAAAAACCCACAAAATAGCCTGAAAAATGCAGGTTTTCTCTTCTTTCAAAGTAAAGAAGAGATTCCTAGAATACGCAAAAATACTTCGGACGTAAACAAGTATAGTAACAGTATCAAAATATGCATCCTAAACCCGTGTTTACGCAAGTGCGTATCTTTAAGGCTCAAAGGTCTAAGGTCTAGGATCGAGATTGCTCACTACTGGCTCCCCGGGCTCTAGTAGTGAGACAGACATGTTGATCTTCGACCAAAGCCCTAAAAGGTGCAAAGAGGAGAGATAGAAAATTAAGACTCGTGTGAATCTAGTGATCGCACTATGTGCGCGATAGCATGCAACAGACGATTGCGATAAAACCCGCATGCATTCTACAAGCAGATTAAGCCACAATTTTTATTTTCCTCTTTTTTTTTACTTAATCTTTTGATAGAAAGAATTAAAGTGACCGCTTTTTAAGTACTTTCAAAGAATATGTGGTCTTGCTATTATTTCCAGGACAGGGATCTGCGTGGTTTTTTTTGTGTGTTTTCTCGCTGATGCGAGAAAAATAGTGGAAACTTCTCAAGTCAAATAGAAAAGAAATTAGTAGATAAAATGCACTCCTAAGAATGTATGCCTATATCATGCTGCTGCTAGTTAGAAAGGTATGTGTTTTTGTATTTTTTAATTTTTTATCTAACTAAATGCAACAATTCAAACTAACTAAAGACTAAGAAAAGAATACTTACAATGGTATTTATAATGGAAAACAGAACAAAGAAAACCCCACCTTCTTCCTGAGATCACCCATAGAGGTAAACCTGAAAAGAAGACATAAAACAAAAAAAAAAACACAACTATTTAAAACAAAACACTAAAAATAGTAAAAGTGGTGAATATAATTACAATTACCTCCTGTGGCACCAAAATGAATATTAAACAAAATTTATGCATGGGAATATTTTGGTGAATTAAAATATTACCTCCCCGGCAACGACATCATTAAAATGTTGTGTCCTCTCCTCAACACAGTTAACTAAGTTAATTGTGCTTAATTATGTGTAGAAGAAATTAACTTAGGTTAACTCGAATTGGTGTTGATTGAGTAGTATAGGGTCAAGTTAACCTAACATTTTAGATTTTATTTCTTTTAACTGGTTGAGTCCAGGTCGTTCGTCGGGAAATATAGCTTATTTAGAATTCACCAATCAATCTAAGTTACTCATAGAAGGTATAATTAAGTTAATTTTAACAACATGAACTTTTCCTAATGATTTTAAATTTAAGAAATATGCAAAATTCCATAAGAAAACATATTTACACAAATGATCTTCTTTATCAACATGTAAACATGTTTATTTTCTTTTTATTTCAAAGATATTAAGGCAATAGAAAGTTTTACTAATTGAAATATACCTTATTACAACATTAAACTAAAAAAGGAATTAAAAATAATGCAAGAAATTAAACTATTTCTTTTCTTCTCATTGTATCTTTGTCATCAGCCTCTCTCTCTTTTTCTTCTTACCTTTTCTCTTTCTTTCTCTCTTTCCTTTTACTTATCTTGTAATCTTCTCTTAATCTTTTCCTTATCTTTCTCTTTATTCTTTCTCTTAATTTTCGTCTTACATTTCTCGAGTCCTTTTCTTCTCTACCTTGTCTCTTTAGTGTCTATTTAGCCTTCTCTTCCTTCTATGAATTCTCCCTATCTTCATTCTCCTTTCTCTTCCTTTGCTTTGCTCCTTCTTAGCATTTCTCTTAGCCTTTCTCTTCCTTAGCATCTTTCCTTGCCTTCTTTCTGAGCCTTGGCCTTTCTTCCTTAACATCCTTCATAACCTTAGTATTTTTCCTTAGCCTTTAGAGCCAAATCAGGTTTTTTTCTCTTCAACCAAAAATTAGGTTTATTTATTGGTAGCTTGGACCATTCGAGGATACACAGCACCCCTCTTATGGTGGGACCAGACCCTACTAGGTCCAAGCCTGGTTCATTTAGTTTGGTTTATTTTCGGTTCAGAGTTTTGAGCCAAATCGGCTCACGGCCTCCCAAGCCTCGCTTACACCCTCCCAGGGCCCACACTTGCATGCCCACAGGCGCACACACTCGGGCACATACGTGCCCACACACACACCCAATGCTCGTTCATTTCATTTACGCCGTGTGCTTGTCAACTAAAGTGGCTATAACACAAAATAGTTTTATGCCCATGCAGCTATTCAGATCTACCCGAGGTGGGACTAACTTATCCCCTCCCAGACCAAACTTCAAATGACGATTTCTCCTAGCTCAGAGCTCCGTTCCAAGCAAATAAAAGCTTGTTGGAAAGCTCTTTAGTTGCTCTACACGATTGAAGTGTCAATTTAATGCGAAGGGGAAGTTATGCTCTTCGATTTGAAGGGCGAAGACTGTTCTATCTACATTTAAAATGGCCTGGAAAGTGGATTTCTTAACTCTAAGTCCACAGACTGGACTTTAACTTCTAGTTGAAGTCCTAAATAGGTTAGAAAGTGAACTCTGCAGCTGTTGGTGGATGTTTTGAGCTCCCAGGAGCTTTAGGAAGTGTGTAGGAGCTCAAAGCTTCTCTAGAAGCTTCAGGACTATGATTCAGATTCTGAAAAGTCCTAACAGACAACTAAAAACCAATTTAATCGATTAAAACAACTTCTAACGGTTGTTACAACTTCATCTGGGCAGAGTTTACATTTAAATCTCATCTAAAATCCACTGTCATCAGTTTGGGTTCAAAAATAACCCAAACTGATAGAAATTGAATTTCCACTAGAAAGTTGATCAGAACTCATTCAAATCTCTTCTAAATCATTCACAAGTTTCTTAGAAACAACTTGAATTCATCAATTCGTCAAATTGAATCCAGAACTCAAGATTCAGGCTCATGTTGGACTACTAAGCCTCAAATTTTGACTTTCTGATTTAAACCTTTTCTCAGGGAATTAACACCTTAAACAACATCCCTTCAATCTCAGAAACATGCTCTGACCCTTAAATAGGTGTTTTAATGGAAGCTCCTAGGGTTTTAAGATCGTCGCCTGAGCTTCTAAAGTAGTTTGTTCATCAGAACAAATCAGAGGTTGTTACACTGGTTTAAGCATGGAAATGAATTCAGTGCATAGCACTGAAGCTTCCAGACCTATTAATTGCATCTTAAAACTAACTATCAGACTTCTCCAACTCTGTCGGAGTTGGAGAAGATGAAGACCTATCTCAAGCTCTAGACATTCAAACCTCAAATAAACAATCTCAACATAATCAGTGAACCTCAATTCATTGATCTAGAGCTTCTCACTCTATTCTATAGGCTGAAGAACTAGTTTTGACTCACCGGAGCTCACTGGAGCTCCAGTGAGTCCAGAAAAAGTGTGAAATTGTATACAGAATGTGGAATTGTGCTATCAAAGATTTGAAAAGGTTCCTGAGGTCACAAGGAACCTCAGGATCAAGTTAGTTCCTTCAAATGATAATTAAAATAAAGATTTAATAGTGAATTCACTTTTTATAAAGTCTGAGTTGGATTAAGCTCAGGGCTTGTTTTCCCACTCAATTGAGTAGATAAAACAGGTCAACAGATGATTGCGATCATAAATATATAGTTAATTAATGATTTTGACTACTTCTGAGCCGCCATTGACAACGATCTCAGGAACTTAATTAAATTTGGGTGTTTAGGTTATATGTGGTATTTACTTGAATTAAAGTGATGATTAGGATCCTTAGGAGATGAATAGGTGATGGAGGATCCAATGAAGGTGGAAAATAGGTCAACTACTACTGCCATGGACAACAGAAGTAGTCAGTGGAGGTTGAAGTGGTTTAAGCGAATTAATGATCAAATTAGTAATTAAAGGCTATAGAACTGATCGTGGAAGATTCAAGAAGATGGACAGTGACTTAAAAAGATGAAATTATCACTCATGACAAGCTCAAGGAGCTCATCGGAGTTAAGGAAGATGAAAGCTAAATCTACATTACATCTACCTAACCTACCTAACTAACTAAACTAACCTACCTACTTAGTCTACTGTTACCTGGATGAAGGGGATAGAGGATCTCCGTCGATCGCTCATAACAGACGAGGAAATCAGAGGGTTGTCAAAAGATCTCCAGTGGTAGTTGTGAGGTGAAGTAGAGGAGAGCTCCTAGTTAGTGCTTGTCAGAAGATGCGGCTAACTTTGGCGGAGATCCAAAGCTATTGAAGATGGATGGAGAGAATAGCCTATCGAAGTCAGCTTCAGTGAAGAAGAGGGAAGGGAGCCAACTCAGTGGAAATTGAGGGTGTCAAGGGGTATTTATAGTTGACGGCGACTGAGAAAGAGGTGGAATCTGGACGGATTTGAGGCTAGGAGGAGAATAACCACCGGCATATTCTCCGATGCCGGTGAGGTTATCTCCAACCCTAAAATAGGATTTAGGCATCATCCAGATTAGTGGATGAAAAGGGGATGGTGAGCACAAGCTCCAGGAGCTTGGAGAAGAAGGGATGACGTCGGATTGGCAATGATCAGGCGGTGGCTACACCTTCAGTCGTCAGCCGTCTAGATGGGTGAAGAAGAGAAGAAGTCCAGGGACTTATTCATAGTGAAACCTAAGGACCTAAGTGGAAAATAAGGACCCGATTGAAATAAAATGTAAGGACTAAAATGTAAACTCAGGTTTTCAAGGTTTATTTTAATTTAAATCTTTTTCAACATTTTATATATGATTATAAATAAGACAATTATTATATTTAGAACTTGAATTTACATTTTTGACCTTTTTAGATTAATTTATTCAATGTTACTAAAGTTATTACATACTTAGGTTAACTTTAATTGCGATTTCCCCTTAGCAATTAGGGTATGCAACCCTAATTCAAGGTATACACCAACCCAAACCCTTTATAACCTAACCTAAACCTCTTAGACACCTAGGGCACAGCCACATACACACACACACACACCCATTCACACACCCACACTTCTCTAGAGTTCTCTAGAACCCTCTTGAAGTGGTGCCAACTCTTGGTTGCCAAAATTAGAAACCAAAAGGCATTCAATTCTTAGATCCACAAATTGTGGATCTAAGAACCACTTCTATCCTCTCATGGCCGGCCACTCTTGGGCTCTCTCTAGAGAGTTCCACACTTCTCTAGAGAGAATCCCTTAGTTCTATAAAAAGACCTAAGCGGTGGCCATTTGCACCCATCCACATTCATGGCTTCAATCAAATTTTGGCCATACTTGCTTGGCTCCATACACCTCAACATAGGCTAGCCGCCACCCTCTCCACTCCATCTCCATGAGCTGAGCACTATCATGAAGGACACCATGCCAGGATGTTGGATCACTCCTCCAACCTCTCTCTAAGGGCCGGCCTAAGCTCCATTGGCCGTACCTTATTCTCCTCTCTACAACTCCAAGGCCATTGGAGACAACCTCCGAATGCCCTCACTTCTAATAGATTAGTAGCTATGTCTTTACATTTACTGCTTTTATTTTCTTCTTAGTAGTGTAGTCCTTACTCTTTTCCAATGATGCATGCAAAATCCCCCCGTAGATTCTTGTATGCGATCATTTTCTGGTAGCTAGATTTACATTTTAAGAATTTATGTACAAGCTTTCCTCTATAGTTCTTGTTGCAAACACCTCTCCAAATGAATTAATGAAAGATGCATTTATATATATATATATCTTTATGTTTTGAAATCACCATGAGCTTATTGATTGCCATCCTTTTTGCGTGATTCAAGTTGCCTGTTTTAACTTGTTTATCTATTTCGCAACAAGCATGTCGTTTCCAGAAAATATAGAAAATCTAATTATAGACACATTTTCTGTAAACAGTTACCACCTCACTAGAATCGTGCGCACAGAAACTCATACTTTCACCTTTGTGATCTATTTAACACATGCGCACATAATCAAGGTTCAGAATAGAAGTGGTGAAATCTTAATCAGAAGATTCGAAACCGGCGTGCGATTTTAAATAGAGTAGAACGGTAAAAGATCGAATTCAAAAGTAAAACAAAGGCCTCCTAGAGACGAACGACTGGGAATCAAAGTCTCGTTATCTTTAGAAAATAATTTTTGCTTGATCGTGTTGCACACTATACTATGACATTTTCCTATCAAAAACATGCAATATGCCTTCAACAAATGGCACCGTTGCCGAGGAGGCAACGTCCTTTTATTTGATTTTGATCTTTGAAACCATCACTGACAAATTTGCCTCTACTTTGTTTCTGGAAGTGGAGGAAAAATGGAAAAAGAACAGGATCTACGCACACAACGAGCGTGGAAAACAAATTCAAGTGCACATCATCTCCTTTTTAGATTAGGTTTTCCTTTGAACCTTAGGAGTAGATTTACTTTGTGCAATTTCTTTTGAAAAAAACAAATTATTTATTCATTTTCGTGAAAAATAAAAAAATAAATAAATAAAAACTTTTCAAAAAAAATCTAGACTAGGTTACTTTTGAATCCTAGGTTAGTTTGAAAAAAAGCAAAAAAAAATATTTATTTTTAAAACCCTCCAAAAAAAATCCTTTTTAAAAAAAAAATTTACAAAAGTTTTCGATAAAAAAAAAACATTTTTGGTGGAAAGCTTGGATTTCAAACTCAAACCTTCTTTAAAGGCTTCTCCACCATTTCTTGATTTTCGGCTAAGGTACAAAGTCTATTTAAAAATTCGATTGCCAAAAAGCTAGTCAATAAAAAAATCTGAAATTTGGGCTAAACCTTCATTTTCAAACAATCTTTCAAACGCCACCATTCATTTGAAAAAATTCTAAGTATAAAATTTTAAAAAATTTATGAACTACATGGGGGTCAGACTGACCTAGATTTTAGAGTTTTCAAATTTCAAAAAGCAATTCCGAGCAATCCATGAATATGTTTTGACTAAAAATGGTGGAGTTTGAAAACTGATCTCATTGGATTTATTTTTCATATATTTTATTAATTTTTGAAGGTCAATTGATACTGTTTCAAAGTGAAAGACCGACCAGGGGTCAAAATTCCAAATCTAACCCCCTGACATTCAAAAATCCCTAAAAATTTGGTTGAAACAATAAAAATTCCAAAAAAATATTCTCTAGAAGCATAATTGAAAAAGGAATCTACTCACCAAATTTCAAGTTAATTGGGTTCCAATTGTTATTAGAGAACGAATTTTATTTTTGTAGTTTGCTAAAACAAAATAAAACCCTAGAAGTGCATGAACCTTAGGGTAAATCTTTAGGGTTACAATTTAGAGACCACACTTGGGCTAACCTAGAATTAATCAAGTCTGGTACTTAGCCGGTGAGCTTGGTCACCTTGTGGGCCACTCACCAAGAGAAAACCCCAATTGAAGAAAATAGGCTAAAATAAATTTTAAAACACAAAATAAAACCTGAATTCGTTGTCGTACTATTGGTTGGTTTCAACCTCTTGGCTGGGTTAGCCAAGAGGCAGGAATCACTTTCAGCTGGTTGTACGATAAATTTTCTTCAAGAATTAAGACCTAAATTAAAAAATCTAGTCATCTGATCCATAAGGACCACTTGATTGACAGGGCCTTAGCCTTGTCTGGCTTGACTACACCAACCCAAGGGTTGGGTGGTGTATGTGAGGAAGGAGGTCACTTAGACCTCACTTGGTTGGACCTTGGGAGCCACTCCCAAGGAGGTGAGTCACCCCATCAGGACCATCTTCTCCCCCCACCTCTTCTACTCCCAGAGCCACCATGGCTAATCCTGGACCTGGACCTAGACCGGGTCAGTATATCGAGAATTTGGACCTGATGGCTCGTCTGAAAGCTTGGGTAGTCAAATCCGATGAGCGGCATCGGCAGAGCATGGATCGCATCTTGATGGCACTTGATAAGATGTAGCACCCGTCGCGAGGAGAACAACTGTAGGATTTCTACGACCCAGCCACACAAATCATTGCACCACTAGTTAGAATTCCCGCAGGCAGAGACACGTTTGAGCTCAAGCCCAATGTGATTGGGTTGTTCAGCACTCACTTCTTTGGGAACTCAAGCGAAGATCAGTTCCAGCACCTTGAGGACCTGAGTCGACTTGCTGAAATGATTCGACCCAGGAATATCGATCTTAGGATTATTCTAATGAAGCTTTTCCCATTTTCTCTGAGGGATAATGCTTCATACTAGTTCAAGACCATTGGGAAGCCAATTGGAACCTGGCCGAAATTACAACGTGAATTCCTATAAAAGTTCTTCCCAATTGATCGAGCAAATGCATTGCGGCATGCAATCACGACTTTCTCCCAGGGAGCTGGGAAGAAGTTACACGAAGCATGGGATAGATTCCACGACCTTCTCCGAAAGTGCCCGCACCATGGTATACCCAGATGGCACCTTTCTCAGATCTTTTACCCTGGGTTGGATGACACACATTGGTATCTGGCTGATGCATCTAGTGGCGAGAATTTCCTCGCAAAAGATGAGAACAACGCTTTTGAGTTGTTCGAATCTTTGGAGGAGAACTCGATGAGTGCCGCATCCATGAACCAGTTCTAGCGGCCTGGTCAGCAGCAGGTTGGTGTCCACGAGTCTCATACCGAGTTTATTCGAGCCGACATGGATATCATCGTTAAGCAGCTGGATAGAATAAACCTAATTGAGAAAAAATTGACTAGATTAGTTAGGGTCAATTTGACATGAACTCTACCGCTTCAAGACCCTGCTATGCACCTCGAGCCCCTCCTGCTCAAGTTAATCTACTTACTCAGGATGCATCTTCTCCGTATTTACGAGACCCCACATATCAGGATCCCATAAATAATCCTGATCTAGCACCCTACGACCAGGGTTACGCACCACCCGCGAAGTATAACATGTATCCCCTTGACAGATATACGTCTTAGACATCTTCGGCCTACGAGGACGTCAGTGCTATCCAAGGATACGGGTGTAATAGCCCATATTCAGAGACGTATAACCCTGGTTGGCACCAGCATCCGAACTTCTCCTGGTCAAGTAATTCACAGAGACCACATCAAGATCCACACTGCCAAACCAGGCAATACGAGAATGCGCAAAACATGTACCCTAGGCAGTACCCATTCCAATCTTAGCAGCAGCAACCTTGTTCTCTATACCAGCTGCTGCACCAAGCTGCCAGTCACCCTCCAAAGTGGGCTGACCCTTTGGAGGCACTGAAAGAGGAGCTACAAGAATCAATGAGGAAATCCACACACGATAGCTTGCAGATTATGAAGTCGATGGCTGATCAGACACAGACTATACAGAATACGCAGAACCAACTATTGCAGGAGCATAGAACTCAGGGAGCCTTGCCCTCCCAACCCATCCCAAATCCTCGATATGTGCAGAACCAAGGCGATATGTTTCAGGCACCACAGGGACAGGCACACACCATACTACAGGCACCTCCTACACCACCCGGTTACGTGCAAGGCCAGTCGCCTTTGCAGAACCCCGCATATTCTACCCCTTCCACTCCCCCACCACCTCATGGACAGCAAGCCGATGCACATGCTGTCACTTTGAGGAGTGGAAGGAAGACATTCGACCCACCACTTAGGCAGGCGGGTCTTGATTTTTCCCACCCTTCGCCGTAGGCAGGATCGACTCCTTCATCCTAGTAGCCACCTGTGCTAGATAAGGGTAAGAGGCCACTTGACCTTGAATTCCCGTCCCTTTTCCTGAGGCTCTGACACGGAATGTAGTATGGAAAAAGGGCATGCAGAATTTGGAGGACCTGAAATCGATGTTCAAGGAAGTACATATTCAGGTCCCCCTCCTCGAGGCAATTGGTCACATTCCCGTTGTCGCTAGGTTCTTCAAGGACTATTGCATCCTGAAGCGACAACCGAGAATTGGACAACAGGCAGTACTGTCGAAAGAGGCTAGCGTTGTGTTTCTAGCTGACTTACCACCGAAGAAGAAAGACCTTGGTACCCCACTCATATCCTACTTCTTTCAAGATTCTCCATGTGATCGGGCCCTTCTAGATCTGGGTTCGTCCATTAACCTAACTCCCACTACCGTATTTGATCGATTTCGATTTGGGGAGTTGAAGCCCACCTCGATCATAATTCAGCTAGCTAACAGATCAGTCAAAACACCGAGGGGGGTGGTTGAGAATGTGATCGTGAAAGTCCACGGATTCTGCTTTCCAGGAGACTTTTTCATTCTTGATATGGAAGTTCCTCCTATTCTCCGAGATGCACCAATTATTTTGGTCACCCATTTCTGGCGATAGCCTGAGCGAACATTGATTGTGCATCCAGGTGTATGGAGATAGCCCTAGGCAATGAGCGACTTCAACTTGACATATTCAGGGCAGCAATGAACTTCGACTGTGATCGAATAGAGGAGGGTGATGAAGATGAAGATGTGGCATACTGTGGTAACATTGGGCTCCTTTGTGATGACCCAATGTCTCATTTGTCTACACTATTAGGGTTTTTGGACCTCGATCCACACGGGACTGAGACCACTACACTACACATATCTCCCCAAGGATTTGACTGTTTAGGGTATGTTTCTGACCACAGCACCCCTGAATCCAGCTATCCTGATCCGTACATTATCGAATCGCCCCTGTTGTTGCAGGAAGATGTGACCACAGCTAACAGGTTTCCCATTAATGTAGTTATAATCGATTATTTCACAAGGAGCGACTCAGCAGGAATTCACGTGCACATGGATCAACAGATTCCAACCTTCGATTCTGCTCCTCCCACTCTCATTTTTGACTTTGACCCAACCATGATTGAATTGAAGCCCTTACCTGACTCACTCAAGTATGTGTTCTTGGGCTGAAGTGAGACATACCAAGTCATTATCAATGCCCAGTTAACCCAAGAATAGGTGCACCAATTGATTTCTACGCTGCAATACCATAGGGCTGCTATCGGGTGGAGTATTGCTGATCTTTGCGGTATTCACCCCTCGTATTGCACTCATCACATCTACACGGATGAGGCGGTGAAACTTTTGAGACAACCTCAAAGACGGCTTAACCCAAATATTCTAGAGGTTGTTAAGAAGGAGATCATCAAATGGCTGGATGTAGGTATTGTATACCCAATCTCAGACAGCCAGTGGGTGAGTCCGATCCAAATAGTGCCCAAGAAAGCAGAACTCATCGTCGTAAAAACTAATAAGGGCGAATCCATTCCGACCCGCAATGCGACATCTTGGCGTGTCTGCATCGACTATAGGAAACTGAACACAGCTACCCAGAAGGATCACTTTCCTCTGCCTTTCATTGATCAGATCTTGGAACGGTTAGTCGGACGCAGTTTCTTTTGCTTTCTGGATGGATACTCTAGGTATAATGAAGTAGCGATTAGCCTGGAAGATCAAAATAAGACCACATTCACATGCCCCTTTGTAACATTCGCTTTCAAGCAGAAGCCCTTTGGCCTCTGCAACACACCAGCAACATTTCAGCGTTGTATGATGGCCATCTTCTCTGACATGATTGGGGACTATGTGGAGGTATTCATGGATGACTTCTCCATTTTCGAAGATGATTTCGCATCGTCTTGATAACCTCACCAAGATCCTGAAACGGTGTATTGAGGTAAACCTAATACTATCCTAGGAGAAAAGCTATTTCATGGTGAGGGATGGCACAGTACTAGGGCACAAGATCTCTAAAAATGGACTAGAGGTCGATTGAGCTAAATCTGAGATTATTTCCCACATACCGCTGATTAGACCATATTTGTGGGCTATTTAAATATTTAAGTGCCTAGACATTAAGTTAATTCTAACATTTATTTAGCATAAATTAGGATGTAAATAGATTAATTCATATTTCTGATTTAATTACATAATTCATGCATTACATTCATATTTAGATGCATTTAGAATTAACTTAGAATTCCATTCATTTAATTAGTTAACCAATTAGGTTTATTGCATGCATTGTTTTAATTTAACATAGAAGTTAAGGGTTTATGCATAAATAACTATAATATTTTATTCTTTTATTCTTTTTTCTCCTTTGCATAGGTAACTCCTCCAGCTCTGGCTCCGCCTCCTCCTCCTGCGCATCACATTTATGCCACGGCATTTTGAATTTGAAATCATGGCCGTGGCTACAAAAGGAGAAGGGAGAGCTGCCGTTGAAAGTAAGCCACCATCCCCGACCCACCACTGTGCAGAGAGTTGACCTCTCGTGCACTCCACCACCACCTGCCTCAACCGTGGCGACAAGCCTCGACCACCATGGGCGTGTGGCGTAACAGGCCACACTACCATCTGGAGCTCATTTGCATTACTGTGAGCACCTCAGCGTGCATCACCCTCACCACCATCACCAGCATCCACCACCGCAGCCGCCGCAACTTCATATCCCCGTCAGTTAAGACGTCTGGGAATGTTCCCAGACGTCTAAAACTCCTACAGCATCACCTTCATTTTCTTCCCCCATCCTCTATTTTTCCTCCACTCCACTAAAAGGAACCCAAAAACCATGCCACTTCCACGCACAGCTCTCAGCTGCTGCACACACCTGCCTACCCCCCACCGCAGCCACCTTTAGCCCTGCCAAGTGCCACTGCAGCCACCTTCAACCCTGGCAAGCTCCACCGCACGTCCATCCTCTAGCGCATCCACCTCTAGCGCACACGCCAACACCGTGTGCCATCTCCCTACGCGTGCCATCACCACCAGCACTAGCGCCCTCCAGCAGCGTCTGCAGCCCACCGCGCACCCTCACTTCATCTCCAGCGCACCCTACAGCGCCTCAGCCACTGCACGCACCCGCACCATCACCAGCAGCTTCCCCCCTCTCCATCAGACCCACAGCCTGCACTCCAGCACCCACGCTTGTGCACCACTTGCGGCCTGTAGAGCCATGTCTCCACGCGCCCACCTCCAGCGCTTCGCTGCAGCACTTACAGTCGGCGCCACCACCACGCCCACTCATGCCTATGCACTCTGCAGAGCGTCCGTGCGCCCACACCTCCACACCTCCACATGCTTGCAGCACCGCAGGATCCATGCGCGCTGCTCTTCTTGCGCCTGCAGCACACGCGGCAGCAGTAGGCTCCTCCATCGCCACCACTCCTCTCCTCCAGTAGGCTGGCTCCAGGGATCTCACAATGCATCACTGCCACCACCGTGAAGGCCTCGCTTCAGCCAACCTGTTGTAGGAGTAACTCCTCGATTGAACCTCTCTCCCACGTGCAAGGAGGAGAGAGGTAAAATCCTCTATTTTTATGTTAATTAATATTTACATTTGAATGCCATTGCCACCAAAATCAATTTTAATTTATGATTATTTTATTACGGTGAAATTGTGACTGCATACTCATGCTTTCTGATAATTGTGTGGTTATTGTTATTCACATGCTTTAACATTCGTTTCGGGATTAAAATGTGCACAAATTTTCTCTAATACATGTCAATTGGAAATTACATAAAATCATCACATATTTATTGAATATTTTAGTGAGGAAAAATTACACATCTACCCATATATTTTTGAGTTATTGTGCATCTTCTTTCCATCGCATTTTATGTCAGATTTGACTATGGATTTCACACTTGATTGAAAGAATATGAAATAATCAAGATTTTATTGAATCATTGCCCCTTTGGTGACACGACCCACTCTTCTGTGAGTGGTAATTTTTATTGTAATTGTTTTATTAGGCGATTTTCCACCACTTTGATACTAAAACGACAAATCATCTTAATCATATTATTCGAAAGCAAAAATCGACTTATCAAATGGCGCCATTGCCGGGGAGGCAATAGACACAATAATTTCACCTAATTTTATTTCTGATTATTTCTCATTGCACAGTGATCTGACCATTTATTATCTTTTCTGTGCAAGGAATTTGTGCAAGGAATTTGAGAGAGGTGACAGGCACATCGGGGAGAAGACGTCGACCTTGAGCAACGCTTACACGAGGGGAAGATGAAGGAGACCTGGATTCTGCCTCTATAGGAGATTTTCCGTTTCATAAGTTTTATTTCTTTTTTCTTGCCCTTGTAGAAATTGGGGCCGATTTTTGGGAGCTTGTTCCCTTTTCTTTAGATTTAGGTTTTTAATTTATTTTGTGGATTGTTTACCCTTTATTTGCTTATGCATAAGTAGCTAAAAAAAAAAAAACAAAACAAAAGAAAAATGAGATGCCTGCCCCTAGGACGAACCATTTAGGTTTGTATGAGCAACCTCTAGATTTACTTCTCTGCATTGTGTGCATTCTCGCATCATTGATTACTGGAAGCAAGGTACGCATTCTCTTACTTTTCGTCCGATTCTTGATCACGCATTGCATTTGGACTTAATTCGAAGACCACATAATTTGTCATGAAGCGATCTAACAAGTGGTCACATATATTCTTGAAAAAGGACTAATTAAAGGAGGGACATCTAAAAATCAAGGACTTGATTTTCAAATGTGTTGTGAGATTCAAAATTCAAAATATTTTTGCGATGTATGCACACTTATATCTTTTGCACCACGCACGCACTTAGACACTCCTAAGTCTTGGAACGACTAGGACAAGAGCCCTCCTATCATTGGATTTTGAAGTGTTCGAAACTTGAGATCAAAGGTTTTGTAAATCCAAAGAGGGGGATACCCTATCACGAATTTTTGGGGGTAGTTGAGAAGCACCGAAAAAGCACAACTTCAAAGGAAGGCTTAGGCCTACTTGCATCCCTCGATCTTCCATCTTTGGATTTGCTTTACCATTTGAGATTTAGGGAAGAATACCTAAGCTCCAACTAGGTCTTTTTTAGGCATTTTGAAGGTTGACAATAGGCGCGTAATTGATTGGGCAAATTGCTTTGTCACCTACAATTTGAACTAAAGTCAAAAGCCTAAATTTGTAAATATCGAACAAGTCCTTTTGAATTGTGTTTGTAGTGCATGCTTGGTAGGCGTTCTCTTAGGAGACAACTTGTGTTTGATCCTGAACCTAAAAGAATCTTAAGAAGAAACCTTCCAAGGGTAGCAAGGAGCCTTAAGGAATATTTCATTCCAACCAATCAAGCTGGCCCTGCACTACGTAGACCTGGAGGGGACAATCCTTATGAGATCAAAAGCAGTACCATATCCTTGCTACCCTCCTTTTATGGTACTGCTAGGGAAGACCCTTAGAGGCATATAGAGGAATTCACTAAGGTCTGTTCCATGGTGAAGCTGCAGGGCATTACTGATGATGCTCAAATGCGAACCCTCTTTCCCTTCCCCCTTAAGGACAAAGCCAAGTATTGGTATCACACCCTTGATAATATTAACACTTGGGATGCCCTGAAAAAGGAATTTTCAAGAATTACTTCCCCATGAGCAAAACCAATCACTTTAGGAGGGAAATTATGAGTTTTGGTCAAAAGGATGGGGAAGCTTTCCATGATGCGTGGGAGCACTTTAATGACTTGCTGAGACTTTGCCCACATCACCAAGTGCCTAAATGGAAATTGGTTGAAAGGTTCTACACCGGACTTAATGATTCACATAGGCAAAATGTGGATGGTGCCTATGCAGGAACCTTTCTATCTAAGACTGAGGATGAAGCTTGGAACCTTTTTGATAATTTGAGTGAGAATTCTATTCACTTGAATTCTACCTACAAGGATAGAAAGCCCACTCTCATGCAAAGAAAGTTGGAGGCGAATGAGGCAAGGGCCACACATAATTTAACCTATCAGATTCAATTATTGAATCAAAACATAGAAAGGCTTATGTGAAACGCGAGTCCATTCGTATCTAACACCTCTACATCCCAAGCTTCTGAATGCTCAATTTGCCAGGGCAATGCACATGCCACTGTGGATTGCCACTTGGCCTCCCAATTCCCGGAGCTTGTACAAGCGGATCTGAATGCCGCTCAAGGGTTCCGTCCTAGACCTCATAATGACCCTTTTTCCAACACTTATAATGAGGGATGGAGGAACCACCCAAACTTTTCCTGGAGATAAGGAAATGTCTTAAATTCAGGGAATTATAAACCACAATCCTTTTAATACCATTAAATGAGCCAACCCCTGACCTTTGCCCAACCTAAGAACTCTGAGATGGATGAATTGAAGGCGATGTTGAAAACTATGCAAGAAAGTCAAAGTGCCATCATCCAATCTCATGACAAGGCTATACATGAGATGAAATCACAAATAAGACACCTTGTTGAGGCCGTTAGACAGAGGGAAACTGGGAAGCTCCCCATTGCTGCTGAGAAGAATCCTAAAGGAAAAGGGATTGTCTTTAGGGAGCATGCTCAAGCGGTGACTATTCTGAGGAGTGGGAAATAAATTTCTAAACCCGATTCTCCTATAGTCTTAACCCCTAAAAAACCATCCACCCCGACTTTCACCCCCACCGGAGAAGACTTGCCCAAATCTTCTCCGCTTGAAATCACCTCAGCGGAAGAGGTTGCCCTCGTTCCACCTCACACTCGACATGACAACCCTTCCACCCAGAGTTTGAGAGTGCCCTTCCTAGAGCACTTATCCACCTCTAGGCAGACTTCTGCTGGCTCATCTGGAGCGAAAGATAAGATGGATGAGATCATGGAAACTTTCAAGCAAGTGCAAATTAACCTGCCTTTGCTTTAAGCTATCTTGCAGATTTCGTCTTATGCTTGCTTCTTAAAGGACCTCTGCACGAAAAAGTAGCAATCTAGGAAATAGGTCCAATCAGAAGTTGTCCTGCCTGATTCTATTTGCTCAATTGTTCAACATGGCACACCCCTGAAACTTAAGGACCCAGGAGCCCCATACATCTCAGTAGTTATTGGTGACTTACAAATTGATGAGGCTCTACTTGATCAAGGTGCGGGGGTGAACATCCTTCTGAGCTATGTGTATGAACAACTTGTGGGAGGCAATATAAAGCCTAGCCCTATAATCCTTCAAGTTGCTGATCGATCACTTAAGACACCACAGGGAATTTTGGAAGATGTCCTCATAAGAGTAGAGGATTTCTTCTTTCCCATTGACTTCTTAGTTTTGGACACTGACCCTACAAACAAGCCAACCAAACCCTCCATCATTTTGGGCCGCTCCTTCCTTGCAACTTTGCATGCTTCAATCAATTGCAATACTGGGGCATTGAAAATGGGCTTTGGGAACAGGAAAATCCAACTTAATGTGTTTGATGCTTACAAACAAGCCGGACTTGAGGATTGTTCTCAAGTTGAGGTAATAGATGACCTGATTGAAGAGGCAACCCCTACAATGTTATGTGATGACCCCCTTCAGCATCTCTTAGAGGAATGTGAAGGGGATATACTAGAACTTGAGGAATTGCTAAGTGTTTCTGCTGAGTCTCTTCCCCCATCATTTTTGCCTAAGGTAGATCTGCTACTTGAGATGGGGACATCTATTATGAAACCCTCAACCATACAAGCCCCCGACCTTGAGTTGAAACCCCTCCCTAACACTCTCAAGTACCTCTTCCTAGGTGCCAATGATACGCTCCCCGTTATCATTTCAGTTGTACTATCTGAGGCACAAGAGGGAGCCCTGATTGAATGCTTGTCTAGGCACAAGGAAGCTATTGCCTGGAGCATTGCTGACATTAAGGGTATAGACTCTACACTCTGCATGCACCACATTTATACTGATGATTCCATCAAGCCATTTATGGACATGCAGAGATGTCTGAACCCTAATATCAGGGAGGTGGTCAAAAAGGAAATCCTAAAGTGGTTGGATGCTGGGATCATATATCCTATTGCAGATGGTAAATGGGTAAGTCCTATTCATGTGGTGCCAAAGAAGTCAGGCTTTACTGTGGAATTCAGCGACCAAGGTGAACAAGTTGTCACTAGACCCTCAACTAGATGGAGGGTCTGTATTGATTACTGCAAGCTAAACACCACTACCCAGAAGGACCACTTTCCCTTGCCTTTTATTTATCAAATTCTAGAGAAATTGGCAGGGAATAAGTACTATTGCTTTCTCGATGGATATTCTAGGTACAACCAGGTTGCAATCTTCCCTGATGACCAGGAGAAGATGACATTCGTGAGTCCTTACGGTACTTTTGCATTCAGGCGTATGCCATTTGGATTATGTAATGCCCTTGCAACCTTCCAGCAATGTATGATGTCTATTTTTTCGGACATGATTGAAAAGTGTGTTGAAGTGTTTATGGATGACTTCTCCATTTATGGCCCATCTTTCGACCAGTGTCTCCTGCACCTGGAGAATGTGTTGAAGCGATGTAAGGAGACTGGTTTAGTCCTCAGTTGGGATAAAAAGGTACAGAAAGAATTGTACTTGGGCATGTTGTATCCAAGAGAGGTTTGGAAGTAGATAAAGCTAAGATTGATTCTATTTCCAAACTCCCATTTCCCACGAACGTCAAACAAATTAGATCATTTCTGGGCCATGCCAACTTTTATAGGCACTTTATTAAAAGTTTTAGTAAAATTTCTAGGCCACTTTATGACTTGTTGGCGAAGGAAACTTTCTTCAATTTTGATTCAAAGTGTGCCGAGGCCTTGCAAACTCTGAAGGAGGCCTTGATCTCTACGCCTATTCTCCAAGCTCCTGATTGGACACTCCCATTTGAGCTAATGTGTGATGCTTCGGATTATGTAGTGGAAGCAGTCCTTGGACAAAGGGTTGAGGGAAGACCTCATGTGCTGCATTATGCTAGCAAGACTTTAACCGAACCTTAGCAAAACTACACCATCACTGAAAAAGAATTACTTGCTGTAGTTTTTGCTCTGGAAAAGTTTAGGTCTTATCTGCTTGGGTCTAAGGTGGTTATTTTTACTGATCATGCGGCAGTGAAACATCTCAATGCTAAGAAAGATTCTAAGCCATGTCTGATTAGGTGGATCCTACTCCTTCAAGAATTTGACTTGGAGATATGTGAAAAGAAAGGAGTAGAAAATGTTGTGGTTGACCACTTGTCTTGCCTTCCACTTAATGACTCTCTTTCTGGAGACATTCGTGAGACATTTTCCAATGAAACTCTGATGGTGGTAACACCAACTTTACCTTGGTATGCAGATACTGTAAATTACTTGGTCACTGGACAAACTCCTAGCTCTTGGGATGAGTAGAAAAGAAAGAGATTCATTTCCCAAGAAAGATATTTTCATTGGGAAGAGCCAAAATTATTTAGAATTGGACAAGACCAAGTATTGAGATGTGTACCTGAAGAGGAACAACAAAGTGTGCTGAGCTTTTGCCATGAACTTCATTATGGAGGACACTTTGGTGCTAAGAAAACTGCTTTTAAGGTTCTTCAGTACGATTTTTGGTGGCCTTCTTTGTCTAAGGATTCTCATAATTTTGTTAAGGCCTGTATTAGATGTCAACAGACTAGAACGATTGGGAAGAGGAATGAAATGCCTCAACACCCTATTCAATCTGTTGAAATTTTTGATGTACGGGGAATTAACTTCATAGGCCCCTTCCCGTCATCCCATGGTTATGAATATATCTTAGTGGTAATTGATTATGTTTCTAAATGGATAGAGGCCATTCCTACATGCACAAATGACCACTCTGTGGTTTTGAAATTTGTGAAGGCCAATATCATATCTCATTTCGGCTGCCCCAAGACCATTATAACTGATGGGGGACCTCATTTCCGAAACCACCACTTCAATCGGCTAGTCAGGAGTCTGGGAGTGACTCACAAGGTCGCTACCCCTTACCATCTTCTGACGAGTGGCCAGGTTGAAGTGTCGAATGGGGAGATAAAAAATATTTTGGAAAAGATCGTTAGACCTAATAGGAAAGATTGGTGCTAAAAGCTCGATGATGCTTTGTGGGCATATTGAATGGCCTATAAGACCCCTTTGGGTACTTCTTCCTTTCGGATTATGTATGGGAAAGAGTGCCATTTACCTGTTGAGTTGGAACATAAGGCACTTTGGGCTATTCGAAGTGTTAACATGGATTTACAGAAGGAAGGTAAGGCATGACTTCTGGAATTAAGTGAGCTTGAGGAGCTAAGGAATGATGCTTATGACACCTCTCAAGCTTATAAAGAAAGAACTAAGGTCTTGCATGATAAGTATATACTTCGAAAGACCTCTGAGCCCAACCAATAAGTCTGGCTTTTCAATTCCAGACTTAAGCTTTTTCCTGGGAAGTTAAAATCACGTTGGGATGGGCCTTACATAATCACTAAAGTGTTTTCGTATGGAGCTGTGGAGATTAAAAGCCCTTCCTCTTCAGCAACTCCCTTTATCGTCAACGGTCAACGGTTAAAACCATACATTACTTTGGATAGCCATCTGGTTGATGAGGTCACTCTTGAGGAGCCTTAGCTCCTACCATTCTCCGCCTCAAGTAATATCTTCCTTTAACTATTTTTGTTTCCAATGAGGACATTGTTTGGACCAGGCATGGGGGAGAGGACCTGAGGTATTTTGTCTATAGCATGTCTACATTTTGCATTCATTCATGCATATTTCATTTTTAAAAAATAAAATAAAATAAAATAAATAAATAAAAAGAGTTTTGAGCTTAACTGGCCAGGTCCTGCATTCTTAAGCAAATCAGAACTCTAGGTTAGACTAAGTTGATTCTAGGGTCAAACTTTAGAAGCTAAGTGAGCTACTAGTTTTAGACCTTTAGGGTACTATGTGGACTTAAAAACTTAAGTAGGAGTTAAGTTGCGTATCATTCCTCAAGAGGTTGAGGAAGAAAGCTAGGGATTAAATTAAAAGGTGGGGTAGTACTTGGAGTCTTATTCTACCTTTTGGTTTACGGGTCCTTGTAACCCAAGCATCCAAATTTCACACACTTGGTCTGGTGTAAGTAATCAACTTAATTCCTTTCTTAAAAGAGATTTGGTTCTCTTAGTTTTGACTTAGGAGAGGCTTGAAAACACAATTTGATTGGAAGAGTTCCTGCCATAGGAGAGGTGGAGTATATACTCACCTTGAGGATGCGATGATAACATATTACCTTCTTGACGCTTGTCTCTTAGGACATCCATCCTACTGGGGGCATGTAAGCACATTGTGCGATTTAGGTACCATGGGCAACCCTATCTCGAAGTGTCGATTGCCACAGGCCTAAATTCGCTTAAGAAATCCATGGGCGATACTATCTCGAAGTGTCGATTACCAGGAGTTCTTGGGGTTGTTATGGGCAGTGCTATCTCAAAGTATCGAAAGCCAGGCACCCTTCGAGGTACGGTGATGGGGACAATGAATCTGACACAGACCGTGTTGATAGCTTATCCAAGGTTAGACTTAGAGGAATAAAAAAAAAAATCCTTTTTCCTTTAACTCAAATAACTCAGACCAACGCACATGCACGGATGCTTTAATCTCATGGATCAATAAACCTTAGGGTAGAGTCAGAAATCAGGGAAACTTGTGCCTGCAACTCGTCTTTAGCCGACCTAGTTTGTAACTTAACAACTACTTGGGAACCTTAGGTCTAAAGTCTGAACTTAATATCTTCCTAAAGGAAGACCGATTGGGTTGGCTAGTCTACTTGGAGTGCTAGGTTTTGCTTGATTTTGCAAGGGACTAGCAAAGACTAGGCATGGGGGTATTTGATTACCCCATATTTGTGGGCTATTTAATTATTTAAGTGCCTAGACATTAAGTTAATTCTAACATTTATTTAGCATAAATTAAGATGTAAATAGATTAATTCATATTTCTGATTTAATTACATAATTCATGCATTGCATTCATATTTAAATGCATTTAGAATTAACTTAGAATTGCATTCATTTAATTAGTTAACCAATTAGGTGCATTGCATGCATTGTTTTAATTTAACATAGAAGTTAAGGGTTTATGCATAAATAACCATAATATTTTATTCTTTTATTCCTTTTTCTCCTTTGCACAGGTAACTCGTCCAACTCCGGCTCCGCCATCTCCTCCTGCGCATCACATTTATGCTACGGCATTTTGAATTTGAAATCATGGCCGTGGCTACAAAAGGAGAAGGGAGAGCTGCTGTTGAAAGTAGGCCACCGTCCACCAACCCACCACTGTGCAGAGAGTTGACCTCTCGTCCGCTCCACCACCACCGGCCTCAACCGTGGCAACGAGCCTCCACCACCATGGGCGTGTGGAGTGACAGGCCACACTGCCATCTGGAGCTCGTTTGCATTACTGTGAGCACCTCAACGTGCACCACCCTCACCACCATCACTATCATCCACCACCGCAGCCGCCGCAACTTCACACTACCGTCCGTTAAGACATCTGGGAATGTTCCCAGATGTCTGAAACTCCTACAGCATCACCTTCATCTTCTTCCCCCATCCTCTGTCTTTCCTCCACTCCACCAAAAGGAACCCAAAAACCACGCCACTTCAGCACCGCGTGCTCCCCACCACAACTACTACACACACCTGCCTGCTCCCCACCATAGCCACCTTCAGCCCTGCCAAGTGCCACTGCATGTCCATACTCCAACGCATCCACCTCCAGCGCACACGCGAGCACCACATGCCATCTGCTCGCGCATGCCATCACCAGCAGCACCAACGCCCTCCAGCAGCGTCTGCAGCCCACCATGCACCCTCACTTCATCTCCAGCGCACCCTGTAGCACCTCAGCCACTGCAAGCACCCGCGCCATCACCAGCAACTTCCCCCTGCTCCATCAGACCCACAGCCTGCACTCCAGCACCCACGCCCGCGCACCCATTGCGGCCTGTAGAGCCGCGTCTCCACGCGCCCACCTCCAGCTTCCCTGCAGCACTTGCAGTCGGCACCACCACCACGCCCGCACGTGCCTGTGCGCTCTACAGAGCGTCCGCGCGTGCACGCCTCCGCGCCTTCGTGCACTTGCAGCACCCTAGCACCTGCGCCCGCTGCTCTCCTTGCGCTTGCAGCACGCGTGGCAGCAGTAGGCTCCTCCACTGCCGCCGCTCTTCTCCTTTGGTAGTCCAGCTCTGGCCATCTCACAACACACTACTGCTACCACTGTGAAGGCCTCGCTTCAGCCAACCTCTTGTAGGAGTAACTCCTCGATTGAACCTCTCTCCCAAGCGCAAGGAGGAGAGAGGTGAAATCCTTTGTTTTTATGTTAATTAATATTTACTTTTGAATGCCATTGCCACCAAAATCAATTTTAATTTATGATTATTTTATTATGGTGAAATTGTGACTGCATACTCATGCTTTCTCATAATTGTGTGGTTATTGCTATTCACATGTTTAACATTGGTTTTGGGATTAAAATGTCCACAAAATTTCTGTAATACATGTTAATTGGAAATTACATAAAATCATAACATATTTATTAAATATTTCAGTGAGGAAAAATTGCACATCTACCCTTATATTTTTGAGTTATTTTGCATCTTCTTTCCATCTCATTTTATGTCAAATTTGACTATGGGTTTTGCACTTGATTGAAAGGATACGAAATAATCAAGATTTTATTGCATCATTGCCTCCCTGTGGACACGACCCACTCTTGTGTGAGTGATAATTTTTATCGTAATTATTTTATTAAGCAGTTTTCCACCACTTTGATACTAAAACGATAAATCATCTTAATCATATTATTCAAAAGCGAAAACTGACTTTTCAACTGCCACCTAGCTCGGTCAAGCAGATCAGATCATTCTTGGGTCACGTTGGCTTCTATCAAAGATTTATACGCAATTTCTCGAAAATTGCACGGCCTTTGAAGAATCTCCTTATTGCCGATGTCCCATTTGAATTTGACACCTCGTGTCTCAGCGCCTTCGAGACTTTATGAAGCGCTGTCTCCGACTCCCCGATTCTCCAACCACCCGACTAGAAGCTTTATTTCGAAATGATGTGCGATGCGTCTGATTTTTCCATCAGTGCTGTTTTAGGCCAGCATTGGGAGAAACAACCCTTTGTCATATGCTATGCTAGCAAGACGCTGAATGAGGCTCAACGCAATTACACTGTCACCGAAAAAGAACTACTAGCAGTAGTATTCGGGTTGGAGAAATTTGGATCGTACTTATTAAGGTCTAAGGTCATCATTTTCACTAACCACTCTGCCCTTCGACATTTGTTGGCAAAGAAGGATGCCAAACCACGACTCATTAGATGGATCCTTCTATTGCAAGAATTTGATATTGAAATCCGTGACAAAGCCAGAAAGCAGAATGTTGTGGCAGATCACCTATCTAGACTGTACCCAAGACACATTACTTATTCCTTGCCTATCCATGAGCAATTTTCAGATGAATCTCTTTTGGAGTTCATTCTGTTGAATTCCCCTGGTATGCGGATATCGCAAACTACCTTGCTGCAGGCAAGATTCCTACGAATCTATCCAAGGACCAGAAACTCAAATTCACTACAGAAGCCAAATACTACCTCTAGGATGACCCACTGCTCATCCGCATTGGAACGGATCAGATTATTCAAAGATGCATCCCAGATTCTGAGATCCCCAGTGTGTTATCTTTCTACAACAATGATGCTCGTGGTGGTCATTTCTCGGGATGGAAAATCACTGCAAAAATTTGTAGTTGGGATTTTTCTGGCCAACTATTTTCAGAGATACACATAAATATGCCCAACATTGCAAATGATGCTAGTCGATCGGTTCTATGACCAGGAGAGACATGATGCCACTCCAACCCATCATGGTCATAAAAGTGCTTGACGTTTGGGGCATCGATTTTATGGGCCCTTTTCCAAACTCGCATGGTTTCAAGTACATATTACTAGCCGTTGACTATGTCTCGAAGTGGGTCGAGGCCATCCCGGCGAGACAGGATGATCATAAGACTGCCATTTCTTTTGTACGGTACTATATCTTTGCGAGATTCAGAATACCCCATGCTCTGATTAGAGACAGGGGAAGCCACTTCATTCATGCCCATTTCAGGTCATTATTAAAGAAATACGAGGTACATCACCATATAGCCACCCCGTATCACCTGCAGACCAATGGGCAGGCTAAAGTGTCTAACCGTCAGATCAAGCTAATTCTACAGAAGATGGTTAGACCAGACATGAAGGATTGGTCCGATAAATTAGTTGATGCACTATAGGCATATCGGACTGCATATAAGGCCCCACTCGGAATGTCACCATATCACATGGTTTATGGCAAGGCCTGTCACCTTCCTGTAGAGCTAGAACACTTCACCTTTTGGGCGGTGTGAAAATGTAACCTTGAACTCGATGCAGGAGGTTAAGAACGAAAACTCCAGCTAAGCGAATTAGAAGAGATCCAGCGGGAGGCCTATGAGAATGCAATGATATACAAGGACAAGACCAAGGCCTTTCATGACCGCCACATCCGGAGGAAAGCATTCACGCCCAACCAGCCAGTATACTTGTTTGATTCATGGCTGAAACTGTTCATAGGGAAGCTCAAGTCCAAATGGACTGGCCAGTATATTGTGATTCATCCATATCCTAATGGGGCAGTCTAGATCAAGGACCCAAAATCTGGGCATATATCCATGGTAAATGGTCAGCGCCTCAAGCCATTTTTGGCCCAAGAACCTCCTCCACCTGACGAGATTGTTCATCTTATTGAGGACGTGTGACTGAATTCTCGCCCAGCTGGAGGTGTTAAACTCAGCACATATAGATAGCATATCCCATATTCCACCATCATTTATACATAACCATTTTTATATATAGCATATTTTTCCTTTAGCGTATTTTCTTTCTGTATATTGCATGCCGACAGGTTGGCCGGTGCTGAATGTATAATTTCAGGAGCAATTACAGGTGATTTCTACCCATTCTCTCCTTGCAGTACTTATTTTCTTTTATATTCATGCATGAGGACATGTAAGAACTTAGGCATGGGGTGTTAGATACAACAAAACTGAAAATTTTTTATGCCAACATTTAGGAAAACCTTCGAGCTACATATAAAACGTACTTTAGGACCCTAAATAAAATCAACTCCACCTCCAATGCTCTCATTGGAGCTAGAAATCATCCGCAACAGCCATTTCCAGCTCACTCGCTCACCTCTTGTTCTAAATTTAGGGTCAACTTGAATGTAACCCAAAAGGGAAATTTTATGAAGTACGAATATATGAGGTTACTTGTTTATAGCATATATACATATTACATTCATGAATAAGATTATTTTATTAAGAGAATGCCTTAGGAATTTTATCCTCTAGTTGATTCCTGTAATCTGGAATCCAGTACAACTTTTCACACACACGTAGAATTTGCAATGGATTCACGGTGAAGGCTGATAAACATCTTTAGTCTATCAAGAAGAAGCAATGCTTCTTTTCCTAAACCCCTAGACAATGTTTTAAGAGTTAGGTAGATTTTGTTCTAAAAATCCACCAAATAGTGTGAGATGAGAGTAGAGTGTACTGGTACTCTAAGATTAGTACAAGGAATCCGAAGTCCTAGATAATTAGGTAATGATACTCATAGATAAGGCATAGTTTTCACTCTTGGTTCCTACATATACAGTTTGTGTGAATTGTGAGAGCCACCAAATAAGGCAAATACGCAGAGAGCGAGTTTTCATAAAACTATGGCTAAGGTGGATGGTCATGACCATTCTTTACGGAATCCTCGGCTGCAAGAGAATATTGATGTCAAGGGAAGAAATACACCGTCCTATCCATCTCTCCCGGTGCCGTGAGTAGGCACTTCCACCAAATAAGCCACCCAATGTCTCTTGAGCACCACCAATCCCTAATAATGCCTCCTCAATAAAGTTCATGGATGTGTGCTAGTTGTATTGTGTTGAAAAAAAAAAGTGATGAAAAGAAAGAAAAATTGAAAAAAATTAGAAAAGAAAGAAAAGAAAGAGTGTGCAAATATTTAGTGCTTATTTTAGTTGCATTGAGGGAATACCACCGAATAAATTTGAGATCCACCAAATATGCCTTAACCGACCTTTCTTTTGTTTCTGACCGCCTGAATACTGGCTGAGGAATTCTGACTTAGTGTTAGGGTTATGGAAACTCAATTAAAGTGTTAATGCCTAGTGAGACCACCAAATACAGATATATGTGCGAATCTAGTGAGATTGTGAGCTCTAAGAAAGAAAAGAAAAGAAAAAAAAAAGAGAAAAAGAGAATGAATACAAAGGAATAAAAAGAGAGTATAGTTTTTCTCGTCTTTCTCTAAGTTTAGTTACTTAGTAATCTGAGAATCTAGATTCTGTAGTACTAGTCTCTATGTAGCATCAAGTGAGAGCGAGCCACCAAATATATAATCTTTCCCCTCAGAGATCCTCTGCCTAAGCTTAAAGTTAGGGTGGAATTCATAGAATATTTTGAATACCCCGAGGGAAGAAGTCTGCCTATCCTGTTAGAATTTTTACTAGGGATCAAGTACAAGCCTTAGAGGTGTATCAGTTTTTCACTCGAATCCGTTGCGAAAGCAATATAGCTGCACTTCCACGATTGTCTGGATTTCTAGAGCATAGGATGAAAACAAAAAGGAGAAAAATCTCTATGCATACACTTGATAAAATAATCAATCCCTTAGGGACCCTTGCTGTAAATAATTTAGTCTTGCATTTGCTAGGGGCTAGCAAGATTTAGGCATGGGAGTATGATTGCGTAGCAATCATAGGTCTTAATTGACCTAGATTAGGCTAGGACTTAGCATAAGTTAGGAAAACTCATGCATGCATAAGCATTATCTGCATCTTCACTGCTTTACTTTAGCTATGCATAAAATAATGTTATAATGTGCTAATTAAGTGTATTATGTCAATTGCAGGCAATAAGCTGATCAGAAGCTGGATCTGGAGTAGGATCTGAAGCTGGATCAGGAATAATGAGTGTTGTAGTAGGACTAGAGTAGAAGACTTAGATTAGATGTAGGAATAATGATGTAAGGGAGTCAAGGTTTGCTATTCTATTAAGTAGGAATAAAGCAGTAAAATGTGAAGAGCTTAGGTCCATCCTAGCCCTAGGATAGCAAAGAGACTTCCCCAAGCCTTAGCCACCTTTAGATTAGGTCACAGCATACTAGGAAGCCCTAAAACCCTAGTTCTAACCCTTACCTAGATGTCCAGATAAGTTATAGGACATCCAGGACCCTTAGCCATCTCTAGCACACCTCAAACCCACTTCTGCAATGTTCTTGGACATCCAGACACTTTGTCAGATGTCCAATTTCTATAGAATACCCAAAACATAACCTAGATTCCCCCCTGACTCAGATTGGACTTCCAGAACTGAAGTCTGGACTTTCGATTTTTTAGTATAAGTCGTCTGATCATGCTTTTTGACGTCTGGAACTAGTCTCCAGTCCCTATTTTGAGATTCAAGCCTTGATCTTGGATTTCTAGCTCCCTAGACCTAATCCCAATCCCATAGGAACCTAAATTAAGGTGTCCTAACCCTAGTGCATCACCTCTAGACCTACCTAAGGACCTAATTAGGTCATCGCCAAACCAAATTGACTTATATCAAAGTCAATTACCATCACCTAAGCCAATTGGTCTCATTGAGTCGAATTGAGCTCAAATCTCAACCCACACAAGTTTAATTGAACTTAGTGAGAGTCCAATTGACCAAAACCCAACCTAATTGAATTATTTCACTCTCAATTAGGTTTACACTCATTCAATTAAACTTAGGTTAACTTTAATTGCGATTTCCCCTTAGCAATTAGGGTATGCAACCCTAATTCAAGGTATACACCTACCCAAACCCCTTATAACCTAACCTAGACCTCTTAGACACCTAGGGCATGACCACACACACACACACACACACACCCAATCACACACCCACACTTCTTTAGAGTTCTCTAGAACCCTCTTGAAGTGGTGCCAACTCTTGGCTGCCAAAATTAGCAACCAAAAGGCATTCAATTCTTAGATGCACAAATTGTGGATCTAAGAACCACTTCTATCCTCTCTTGGCTAGCCACTCTTGGGCTCTCTCTAGAGAGTTCAACACTTTTCTAGAGAGAATCCCTTAGGTCTATAAAAAGACCTAAGGGGTGGCCATTTGCACCCATCCACAATCATGGCTTCAATCCACTTTTGGCCATACTTGCTTGGCTCCATATACCTCCACTTGGGCTAGCCACCACCCTCTCCACTTCATCTCCATGAGCTGAGCACTATCATGAAGGACACCATGCCAGGATGCTGGATCACTCCTCTAACCTTTCTCCAAGGGCCAGCCTAAGCTCCATTGGCCGCCCCTCATTCTCCTCTCTGCAACTCCAAGGCCATTGGAGACAACCTCTGAATGCCCTCACTTCTGATAGATTAGTTGCTAGCTCTTTACATTTACTGCTTTTATTTTCTGCTTAGTATTGTAGTCCTTACTCCTCCAATGATTCATGCAAAATCCCCCCGTAGATTCTTGTATGCGATCATTTTCTGGTAGCTAGATTTACATTTTAAGCATTTTTGTACAAGCTTTCCTCTACAGTTCTTGTTGCAAACACCTATCCAAATGAATGAATGAAAGGTGCATTTTTATATATATGTCTCTATGTTTTGATATCACCATGAGCTTATTGATTGCCATCCTTTTTGCATGATTCAAGTTGCCTGTTGTCACTTGTTTATCTATTTCGCAACAAGCATGTTGTTTCCAGAAAATATAGAAAATCTAACTATAGATGCATTCTCCATAAATAGTCAGTACCTCACTAGAATCGTGCACACAAAAACTCACACTTTCACCTTTGTGATCTATTTAACACATGCGCACGTAATCAGGGTTCATAATAGAAGTGGTGAAAACTTAATCAGAAGACTAGAAATCGGCGTGCATTTTAAATAGAGTAGAATGGTAAAAGATCAAATTCAAAAGTAAAGCAAACGCCTCCCAGAGACGAACGACCGAGACTCAAAGTCTCATTATCTTTAGAAATTAATTTTTGTTTGATCGTATTGCACACTATACTGTGACGTTTTCCTATCAAAAACACGCGATAAGCCTTCAACACTATCTAAATGTTAAAATTAACTTAATGTCTTGGCACTTAAGTACCTAAATAGCCCACAAATATGGGCTAATCAAATACCCCCATGCCTAGTTTTTGCTAGTCCCTAGCAAATCCAAGCAATAACCTAGCACTACAAGTTGACTAGCCAACACAATCAGTCTTCCTTTAGAAACATGTTATGTTTAGACTTTAGACTTAAGGTTCCCAAGTACTTGCTAAGTTACAGACTAGTTCAGTTAAAGATGAGTTGTAGGCACAAGTTTTCCTGATTTCTAACTCTACCCTAAGGTTTATTTGTCCTAGAGATTAAAGCATCTGTGCATGTGCATTGGCCTGAGTTATTTGAGGTTGGTATGATTGCCAACCGAGAAAGTGAGTATTTTCTGTTTTTTGTAATATATATATTTTTGTTTGATTCCTCTAGGTTTAACCTTGGATCAACCATCAACATGGTCTATGTCGGATTCATTGTTCCCATCACTGAACCTCGAAGGGTGCCTAGCTTTCGATGCTTCGAGATAGCACTGCCCATAGCAACCCCAAGAACTCCTAGCAATCAACACTTCAAAATAGTATCGCTCATGAATTTCTTAAGCGAATTCAGGCTTGTGGCAATCAACACTTCGAGATAGGGTAGCCCGTGGTACCTAAATCACATAATGCACTTGCATGCCCCCAGTAGGATGGATATCCTAAGAGACAAGCACCAAGGATGTGACATGTTATCATCACATCCTCAAGGTGAGTATGTACTCCACCTCTCCAGCGACAGGAACTCTTCCAATGAAATTATGTTTTCAAGCTTCTCCTAAGTCAAAACTAAGAGAACCAACTTTTCTTCAAGAAATGAATTAGGGTGATCACTATTTACACAAGACCAAGTGTGTGAGAAATGTGGATGCTTAGGTTACGAGGACCTGTAAACCAAAAGGTAGAAAAAGACTCGAGGTACTACTAAGCCTTTAATTCAATCCCTAGCTTTCCTTCCTCAACCTCTTGAGGAATGGTCCGCAACTTAACTCCTACTTAAGTTTTTAAGTCCACAAAGGACCCTAAAGGTCTAAGGATGGTAGCTCACTTAGCTTCTAATGTTCGACACCTAGAGTCAACTTAATCTAACATAAAGTTCTAGTCAGCTTAAAAATGCAAGGCCTAGCTAGTTAAGCTAAATAAAAGAAAATGTGTTTCTTTTTCTCAATGCAATATGTATGAATGAATGCAAAATGTAGACATGCTATAAATAGATGCCTCAGGTCCTCTCCCCCATGCCTGGTTCAAACAATGTCCTCATTTGAAACAAAATAGTTAAAGGAAGATATTACCTGAGGTGGAGAATGATAGGAGCTAAGGCTCCTCAAGAGTGACCTCGTCAACCAGATGGCCATCCAAAGTAATGTATCATTTTAACCATTGCCATTGACGATAAAGGGAGTTACCAAAGAGGAAGGGCTCTTGATCTCCACAACTCCATGCAGAAACACTTTAGTGATTATGTAAGGGCCATCCCAACGAGATTTTAATTTTCCAGCAAACAACTTAAGTCTGGAATTGAAAAGCCAGACTTGTTGGTTGGGCTTAAGGGGTAGCTACCTTGTGAGTCACTCCCAGACTCGTAAGTAGCCAATTGAAGTGGTGGTTTTGAAAATGTCGTCCTCCATGACTTATAATAGACTTGGGGTAGCCAAAACAAGATATGATATTGCCCTTCATAAATTGAAAGACCACAACGTGGTCATTTGTGTGTGTAGGAATGGCCTCTATCCATTTAGAGACATAGTCAACTGCCACCAAGATATATTCATAACAATGGGATGAAGGGAAGGGGCCCATAAAGTCAATTCCCCAAACATCAAAAATTTCAGCAGATTGAATAGGGTGTTGAGGCATCTCATTCCTCTTCCCAATTATTCCAGTCCGTTGACATCTAATACAGGCCTTAACAAAATTATGAGAGTCCTTAAATAATGAAGGCCACCAAAAATAGGACTGGAGAACCTTAAAAGCAGTTTTCTTAGCACCAAAGTGTCCTCCACAATGAAATTCATGGCAAAAACTCAGCACACTTTGTTGCTCCTCTTTAGGCATGCATCGTCTCAATACTTGATCTTGTCCAATTATAAATAATTCAGGCTCCTCCCAATGAAAGTATCTATCTTGGGAAATGAATCTGTTTCTTTTCTGCTCATCCCAAGAGCCAGGAGTTTCTCTAGTGACAAGTAATTGACGGTGTCAACATACCAAGGTGAAGTTGGTGTTACTGCCATAAGGGTTTCATCAGAAAATGTCTCATGGATGTCTCTAGATGGAGAGTCATCAAGTGGAAGGTGAGACAGGTGGTCAGCCACAATATTTTCTACTCCTCTCTTTTCACGTATCTCCAAGTCAAATTCTTGAAGGAGTTGGATCCACCTAATCAGACGTGGTTTAGAATCCTTCTTAGCAATGAGATGCTTCACTACTGCATGATCAGTGAAAATAACCACCTTAGACCTAAGAAGATAAGACCTAAACTTCCCCAGAGCAAAACTACAGCAAGTAATTCCTTTTCAGTGATGGTGTAGTTTTACTGTGGTTCAGTTAAAGTCTTGCTGGCATAGTGCAGCACATGAGGTCTTCCCTCAATCCTTTGTCCAAGGACTACTCCCATTGCATAATCCGAAGCATCACACATCAGCTCAAATGGGAGTGTCCAATCAGGAGCTCGGAGAATAGGCGCAGAGATCAAGGCCTTCTTCAGAGTTTGAAAGGCCTCGGCACACTTTGAATCAAAATTGAAGGAAGATTCCTTCGCCAACAAGTCACAAAGTGGCCAAGAAATTTTACTGAAATTTTTAATAAAAAACCTATAAAAGCTGGCATGGCCTAGAAAGGATCTAATCTGTTTGACATTCATGGGCAATGGAAATTTGGAAATAGAATCAACCTTGGCTTTATCTACTTCCAAGCCTCACTCAGACACAACATGCCCAACTACAATTCCTTTCTGTACCATGAAGTGGCTTTTCTCCCAGCTGAGGACTAAACCAGTCTCCTTACATCGCTTCAACACATTCTCCAGGTGCAGGAGACACTGGTTGAAAGACGAGCCGTAAATGGAGAAGTCATCCATAAACAGTTCAACACACTCATCAATCATGTTCGAGAAAATGGACATCATAAACCGCTGGAAGGTTGCAGATGCATTGCATAGTCCAAACAACGTACTCCTGAATGCAAAGGTACCGTAAGGACTCGTGAACGTCGTCTTCTCCTAGTCATCAGGGAAGACTGCAACCTGGTTGTACCTAGAATATCCATTGAGAAAGCAATAGTACTTATTCCATGCCAATTTCTTGAGAATTTGATAAATAAAAGGCAAGGGAAAGTGATCCTTTTGGGTAGTTGTGTTCAGCTTATGGTAATCAGTGCAGACCCTTCATCTAGTTGAGGGTCTAGTTACAACTTGTTCACCTTGGTCATTAAATTCCACAGTAAAGCCTGCCTTCTTTGGCACCACATGAATAGGACTTACCCATTTACTATCTGCAATAGGATATATGATCCCAACGTCCAACCACTTCAAGATTTCCTTTTTATCCACCTCCCTTATATTTGGGTTCAGACGTCTTTGCATGTCCCTAATGGTTGAGAGTTTCATAATAGATGTCCCCATCTCAGGTAGCAGATCTACCTTGGGAAGAGATGATGGGGAAAGAGACTCAACAGAAACACCCAACAACTCCTCGAATTCTTGTAAATCCCCTTCACATTCCTCCAAGAGATGGGAATGCTCATTTAGCATGACATGCTAAAGGGGGTCATCGCATAACATTACAGGGGTTGTCTCTTTAATCAAGTCATCTATCACCTCAACTTGAGAACAATTCTCAAGCCCAGCTTATTTACAAGCATCAAACAAATTAAGCCAGATTTTCCCATTCCCAAAGCCCATTTTTAATGCCTCGGTATTACAATTAATTGAAGCATGCGAAGTTGCAAGAAAGGGGTAGCCCAAAATGATGGATGGCTTGGTTGGCTTGTTGGTAGGGTTATTGTCGAAAACTAAAAAGTCAACGAGGAAGAAGAAATCTTCTACTCTCACAAGGACATCTTCCAGAATTCCCCGTGGTGTCTTGAGTGATCGATCAGCAACTTGGAGGATTACCGGGTTAGGCTTCGAATTGCCTCCTCCAAGTTGTTCATACACATAGCTCAGAAGGATGTTCACCTCGGCACCCAGATCAAGTAGAGCCTCATCAATCTGTAAGCCACCAATAACCACCGAGATGTATGGGGCTCCTAAATCCTTAAGTTTCTAGGGTGTGCCATGTTGAACAATTGAGCTAACAGAATCATGCAGGACAACTTTTGATTGGACCTGATTCCTAGATTGCCGCTTTTTCATGCATAGGTCCTTTAGGAAACGGGCATAAGACAGAATCTGCCTGATAGCCTCAAGCAAAGGCAGGCTAATCTGCATGATGTGTGCTCGTGCGTATGTGTTAAGAAGTGCCGTTATAGTTCGCACTTGCAACGTCGGTTTTAAAGTAAAGAAACGGAGGTGAGTTTGAGTGTTGATCTCAGGGAGGTGTGAAAATTAGATTTTTCCTATCACTTGTTGTCACGGAAATTGCAGAGTTTTGCTTGCGAAAAGGTGCGGTTGAAAAGCGAGAGAGAGTTAGAGAGAGAGAGGGAGAGATTAGGGTTAGAGTCATTTCTTACTTTAACATGCAACTTCAACAGGAAATAAAGTAAAAAACTGAATGGAAAGTAACTTCATTAATATGCAGCTTTAGTTCACAGATTACAACATTAGATACATGCTGAAACATAAGTAAAGGAAAGCATAAAAGAGAAGAAGAGAGAGAGAGAGGGGAGAGTGGCGAGGCAGCCATGGCGGTGGAGAAGGCTCTATCGGTGGCTCGTCGTCATCGACGATTACAAGAGTGCCTAAAGCTAGCTAAGAGGGGGTAGAGTAGTTGCAAGGGAAGTGAATGCCTTGAATGACTGGTTGGAGGGGGTTTAAATAGGGAGAAGGGCTTTCTAAAAGAAGAAGGAGTTTTAGCGACATCCAGGACGTCGCTAAAACCCTTCCAAAATCGTCGGTGAAGCCCCCAGCCCTCCGGTCGCATTCCCACGCCGTTCTTCTTCGCACTCAATCCATGGGTGTGGCATGAGAGCCATCCGATCAAAGATCGGATAGCTGAGATCCTCGCCCGAGCATGCTTGGATCGTGCCTTGAGCATGCGTGCACGCGGCGTCATCATCTGGAATGCACGCGCACATGGCCAATAGCCGCCTAAGGGCGCGCTACGTGGCGCTATCTTCACTGTCCAAGAATAGATCTACTGCTGAATTTCGTCCACGAGCCTCGCTACCTTCAAATTCCCGCACCACGTGGCTCTAACCCACATCGCGTGTGTGCAGACGTGCACGTTAACCATTGCGCCACACCCGCTGCTTTGTTGCGCGACCATGGGCGTGTGTGCGATTCTCGACTGTCCCATCAGAGATCGATGGCTAAGATTTGATCTTTGGCTGAAGGTGGGAGCGACGTGCGGTGAGAGAGCACCACGTGGTGCATCGAGGGTGTTGATCATTAGATCAACAGTCAGAACTTCTTGGGCCCATTGTGGGAGCTCCGGATGTCGGATTTGGCTGATTTTGAGTCCGTTGGACTCCGTTCGTCGTTCTGAATACATCCGTGAGGTCTGATTACTCATTTGAGGCCTGCTTTGACAAGTGCTTACACAAATGGCCATTAATATGATTTTATAAGCAATCTTGGTATATGATGCATGTAGTGCTCCCATTCTACTTATGTTTTGCCTTTTATTATTAAGATCGGCCCTGTTTAACAGAATTATCACCCCTATATGTAGTGTTATCACTGCACTTGCTTGAATGTTTCCATGATCTCATCCGTCTTATCTTTGGCTCCAAATGAGCTAGTAGAAGTCTTCCTAGAGGTGGATAAGTGCTCTGGAAAGGGCACTCTTGGACTCTGGGTGGAAGGGTTGTCATGTTGAGTAAGGGGTGGAACGGGGGCAACTTCTTCTGGTGAGGTGATTTCAAGTGGAGGAGATTTAGGCAATTCTTCTCTAATGTGAGCAAAAGTTAGGGTGGATGGTTTTTCAGAGGGTGAGACTATAGGAGCATCGGGTTTGGAAATTTCTTTCCCACTTCTCAGAATAGTCACCGCCTAGGCATGCTCCCTAAAGACAATCCCTTTTCCTTAAGGATTCTCCATAGCAGCATTGGGAAGCATCCCAGTTTCCCTACGTCTAACGGCCTCAACAAGGTGTCCTATCTACAATTTAATTTCATGTATAGCCTTGTCAAGAGATTGGATGATGGCACTTTGACTTTCTTGCACAGTTCTCAACATTACCTTCAATTCATCAATCGCAGAGGTCTTAGGTTGGGCAAAGATTTGAGGTTGGTTCATTTGTTGATTTTGAAAGGGTTGTCGTTTATAATTCCCTGAATTTAAAACATTCTCTTGTCTCCAGGAAAAGTTTGGGTGATTCCTCCATCCCTCATTATATGTGTTGGAAAAAGGGTCATTACAAGGTCTGGGATGAAACCCTTGAGCAACATTCAGATCCACTTGTACAAGCTTAGGGAATTGGGAGGCAAGTGGCAATCCACAGTGGCGTGTGTATTGCCTTGGCAAATGGAGCATTCTAAAGCTTGGGATGTGGAGGTACTAGAGACGAATTGGCCTAGACTCGACATAAGCCTTTCCATGTTTTGATTCAACAATTGAATCTAATAGGCTAAATTATGGGTGTCCCTTGCCTCATTTGCCTCCAACTTTCTTTGCATGAGAGTGGGTTTTCTATCTATGTAGGTCAGAATTCAAGTAATTAGAATTCTCACTCAAAGTATCAAAAAGGTTCCAAGCTTCATCCTCAGTCTTAGATAGAAAGGTTTCAGCACAGGCACCTTCCACAGTTTGCCTGTGAGAATCATTAAGTCCGGTGTAGAACCTTTGAACCAGTTGCCACTTGGGCACCTGGTGATGTGGGCAAAGTCTCAACAGGTCATTAAAGCGGTCCTACGCATCATGGAAAGCTTCCCCATCCTTTCGAACAAAACTCATAATTTCCCTTCTAAAGTGATTAATTTTGCTCATAGGGAAGTACTTTTTTAGAAACTCCTTCTTCAAGGCATCCTAAGTGTTAATATCATCCAGGGTATGATACCAATAATTGGCTTTGTCCTTGAGGGAGAAAGGAAAGAGGGTCCACATTTGAGCGTCATCAGTAACGCCCTGCAACTTCATCGTGGAACAAACTTCGATGAATTCCTCTATATGCCTGTAAGCTTCTTCCCTAGCAATACCATAAAAGGAGGGCAGCAAGGATATGGTACTACCTTTGATCTCATAAGGATTGTCCCCTTCAGGTCTACGTAGTGCAGGGCCAGTTTGATTGGTTAGAATGAAATATTCCTTAAGGCTCCCTTGACCAGCCATTACTTCCCTTTGGAGGTTCCTTAAGATTTTTTCAGGTTCAGGATCAAACACAAGTTGTCTCCTAAGAGATCACCTACCAAGCATGCACTACAAACACAATTCAAAGGGACTTGATAGGTCTTTACAAATTTAGGCTTTTGACTTTAATTCAAATTGTAGGTGACAAAGCAAGTTGCCCAATCAATTACACGCCTATTGTTGACCTACGAAATGCCTAAAAGGACTTAGTTGGAGATTAGGTGTTCTTCCCTAAATCTCAAATGGTAGAGCAACTCCAAAGATGGAAGATCGAGGGATGCAAGTAGGCCTAAGCCTTCCTTTGAAGTAGTGCTTTTGCTATGCTTCTTAACTAGCCCCAAAAATCTATGACAGGGTATCCCCCTCTTTGGATTTACAAAACCATTGATCTCAAGTTCTAAACACTTTAGAATCCAATGGTAAAAGGGCTCTTGTCCAAGTAGTTCCAAGACCTAAGAGTGTCTAAATGCGTGTCATGGTGCAAGAGATACAAGTGTGCATACACCATAAAAATTTTGAGTTTTGAATTTTGAACCGTAGCACAATGTCTCAATTCAAGTCCTTGGTTTTTAGTGTTCCTCCTTTACTTAAAGTCCTTTTCCAAGAAAATATGTGACCACTTGTTAGGTCTTTTCAATTCAATTTGGTGGTCTTCCCATTAAATCCAAATGCACATGCGTGAACAATATAGAATGCAAAGAAAGAGGATGTACCTTCCCTCCAGCAATCAGCAATGCAAGATGCATGCAAATGCAAGCAAAATATATCTAAAGGCTGCTCATTCACACTTAAATGGTCATCCTAAGGCAGGTAGCTTCTAGCAGGCAGCTTGTGTGTTTATTTTATTTTTTTTTACTTACGCACAATCAAGAAAAATAAAATAAATCCACAAAAGAAAACCTAGATCTAATGAAAAGGAAATAGGCTCCTGAAAAGTTACCCAACACAGGCCTAAAAGAAAGTTGGTGAACAAACCCCTCAACTATACCCTAGAACAAGGGTCTCAAACCAAAATGTGCAAGGAAAATTAAGTCAAAGTCTTAATCCTACTTTAATCAAATCAGAGACTAAATGTGCGGAGATGATCGTTAAGTCCCTGTCCTTCCTCTCCTGGCAATCTGGTTCCTTGCAAGGTGGCTTGAACAATTTCTCATCTGGTGATATCAAGAGACACCTCTCACGATGGCTGGTGTGATGGAGTCGTAGAATGTGTGTCGTAAAATGTTGCACTCGCACCAGAATAAAAAGATCCAGAGTTAAATATGATTCAAAATTTAAATCAATGTGAACAAATGAATGAATGTGATTTAATTAAGCCTGTTACCTCCCTAGCAACGATGCCATTTGATAAGTCGATTTTCGCTTCGTTGTTTTGCATTAAGAATGTCATGTTGTAGTATGTCAGTGGTGGAAAATCGCTAATCAAAACAATAAAAATAAACACTCAATTAGGAGCAGGTGGTATCCACATGGAAGCAATGGCCTATTTAAAACTCATACGAGTCCAAAAACAAATGTTCACTATTGATTTCCAAAAAATATTGTGTCAAATATCGCATTAGATATGTGTTTTCATGAAAGCACATGCTGAAATTGTATTTATGACAATCAATAGGGAGTTCAATGCAATGTTCATAACAATAAAATATCAATAAAAAGTGAGAAGGGCATTTAAATGTAAAAGCTAATGTGTGCTGAAATAGGGGATTTGGCTGGTGGTCTCTCACGCATGAAGGAGGGGACGTTTGGCCATGAGGAGCTCACTGGAGGTGAAGTGAAGCGAGGGCTTCGCAACGGTGGTGGCGGCGAGTCACGAGGTGACTAGAGGTGGCCGCTCACAGGCGGGGAGGCCAGCGGTCGTGCATCGACCTGCTGCTCTTGCGAGTAGTGTGGAGCCGTTGAAGGCACGTAGGCTGGATGTGCAGCGAGGGAGGTGAGAGGGTAGTGCGCTGCAGGGTTGCACGGACACACGTGTGCAGAGATGGTTGCTGTTGCTCGCACACAATGCGAGAGGCCGCTGGAGGTGCTACTCGCTGCTGTGGGTGTGGCGCACTCTGTAGCATGCAGGTGAAGTTGCAACAAGGGGAGGCACGCGCTGCTGGCCTGCTGGAGGTGCACGCGAGCACATGCGGTGGCATGGTGGAGGGGCGCTGGTCGCACGGGGCTAGAAGTGTAGCAAGGAGTTGGTGGAGATGGTTTTGTTCTGAAAATAGAGGAAGAAGGAGAAAAAGAAGAAGAAGAAGAAGAAGAGGAAAGGGGGTGCTTTGTGGAACATGGAATGGAGTGGAGGTGTGTGGCTATGGTGGGTGGCTATGAAGAGGTATGGCCATGTGAAGATGGGATTGGTTGTATGAAAGTTGTAGGATGGCCGAAGATGGTGAAAAAGATGTTGTTGGGTTCTTTTGCAAGTCGAATAGAGGATGCGGTGGGGATGGAGATGAACATTGAAGATGGTAGCATGCATGCTTGTGTGTGTTTATGGTGGAGTAGCATGCATTCACGGTGATGCAAGCAAGCTCTGAATGGCGGTGTGGCCTGTCACACCACACGCCCACGGTGGTGGAGGCTTGCCACCACGTTCGAGGCCGGTGGTGGTGGAGATGAAGCACAGTGATGGAGTGGGTGGTGGTCTCCCGAGCACCGTCGTCTCCTCCCCCCCTTGTAGCACAACCACTTCATTTGAAATCACAAGAGGCAGGAGCAGATCCTCGTGAATGCTGGTAGCTGTTAAAAAAAATCAATGAGTGCAGGAGGAGGTGGAGGCGGAGTGGTTACCTGCAGAAGAAGAAGAATAATAACAAAATATTTGGGATTATTTATACATAACTCCTTAATTTCTATGTTAATTAAAATAATGTATGTAATGCACGTAATTAATTAACTAATCAAATGCATGCAATTCTTGGTTAATTCTAAATGCATTTAGATATGGTTGCCAAACATGAATTATGCACTTAAGCTAAAAATATGAATTAATTTATTTACATCTTAATGTATGCTATCTAAATGTTAAAATTAACTTAATGTCTAGGCACTTAAATACCTCAATTGCCCACAAATATGGGCTGATCACAACTCAGAAGCCTTTTGGATTGAGGGTTTAAGTTGAGATGTAGCTGCCTCAGGTAGTGGATCCACCTTCAGGGTCCAGGGTGGGGATAGATACTCTGTGTGTACTCCCAGCAACTCTTATAATTCATGCATATCCCCTTCAGTTTATTTAATAGTCAGAGGATGGTCTTTAGATATGACCTTTTGAAGGGGATCTCTACAAAAGATTGCTGGAGTAGTCTACTTAACGATTTCATCAACTACCTCAATCTGGAAAAGTCTTCAAATTCAGATTGTTTTTAGGTATCAAACATATTCAACAGAATCTTCTTATTCCCAAAGCCCATTTTAAGTGTCCTTGATTTACAATTGATAGAGGCGTTGGTTGTAGCCAAGAAGGGGCATCCCAGAATAATGGATGGCTTGGTGGGCTTATTCAATGGGTCAGTATCTAGCACAAGAAAATCAACAGGGAAGAAGAAGTCCTCCACTCTTACCCGGACATCTACCAGCAATCCCCGTGGTGTCTTAAGTGATTTGTCTACAACTTGGAGGATTACTAGGCTAGGCTTTAACTCACCTCCTCCCAAAAGGTCGTAGACAAATCTCCGTAAAATGTTCATCCCCGTGCCCAGATCAAGTAAAGCCTCATCAATGTGTTGGTTACCTATAACCACTGAAATATACAGGGCCCCTAGGTCTTTCATTTTAGGGGGTGTTCCATGTTGGAGCACCGATCTAACATGGCCAAGCAGGATGACCTTAGCTTGGACCTATCTCCTGAATCGATGCTTCTAGGTGGAGAGTTCCTTCAGAAACTTGGCATTGGATGGGATCTGTTTAATAGCATCTAATAAAGGCAAGTTGATGTGGACTTGCCTGAAAGTGTCCATAATATCATTCATCCTATCCTTGGCTCCAAATAAGCTAACAGAATATTCCCTAGGAATAGATAAGCGCTCAGGATAGGGCACCCTTGGCTTCTGGGTAGAGGGGTCGTCATGGCGAGAAAGGGGTGGTGGAATGACGACAACCTCAGTGTGGGTGATTTCAAACGAGGGAGAGTAGTGTGGCTCTTCCTCAGTGGAGATGGAAGTCAGGTCTAGTGTAGGAGGGGAATCCTGAGAGGTGACCATAGGAGTGCTATCAGGCTTGTCGATTTTCTTTCCACTCCTTATCACGGTCATAGCTTGGGCGTGCTCCCTGAATATTACCCCCTTACCCTTTGGGTTTTCCTCAGAAGAGCTAGGCAATTTCCCCAGATCCTGCAGCCTAACTGCCTCAATAAGATGACTGATTTGGGATTGCATATCAGTGATCATCTTATTCTGAGATTGGATTACCATATTCTGATGCTCTTGCATTGCTTTCATTATGGCTTTTAGTTCATCCATCTTAGAAGGCTTATTCTGAGGAGGGTTTCCATAGGATGGCTGGTATATGGGTTGGGGAGGTTGGGGTCTTGCATTCCCTGAGTTAGAAGCATCACCTTGCTTCTAAGAAAAGTTTGGATGGTTCCACCACCCCAGATTATAGGTATTGGAATATGGGTTATTACAAGGAGGTGGGCAAAAACCTTGGGCCACGTTCAGATTAGCCTAAATCAACTAAGGGAATTGATTTGCTTGGTGGCACTTCGTAGTGGTGTGCATCATGCATTAGCAAATGGACCATTCACTTGAAGCCTGAAAGATAGAGGCTGCTTGCTGGTTCATGTTGGGGTTTGCTAATAGCCTATCAAAATTTTTATTCAACAATTGAATCTAATAAGCTAAATCCTGAGTAGCCCCAGCTTCATGAGCCTCTATCTTCCTCTGCATGATTGATGGTTTTCTTTCTTGATGGACAAAGGACATATGTATAGAATTATCACTTAGGGTCTCAAATAATGCCCAGGATTCATCCTCAGTTTTGGTCATGAAGGTTCCTGCACAAGTTGCATCGATGGTTTGCCTGTGCCTTTCAGATAATCCATTATAGAATCTTTCAACCAAATACTATCTTGGCACCTTATGGTGGGGGCATAACCTAAAAAGGTCATTAAAGTGCTCCCAAGTCTCATGAAAGTGATCCCCTTTCTGTTGAGTAAAACCCATGATCTTTCTTCTGTAATGGTTGGTCTTACTCATAGGGAAGTACTTTTTCAAGAATTCTCCCTTGAGGGTGGCCCAATCATTAACCCTTGCATCGAGGGTATGATACCAGTGTTGGGCCTTATCCTTCGGAGAGAAAGGGAATAGAGTTCTCATCAGGGCTTCATCAGTAAAGCCCTGGAGCTTCACCATGGAGCAGACCTCAGTGAATTCCTCAAGATGCCCGTAGGGATCCTCCCTAATAGTACCATAAAAAGAGGGAAGCAAAGATATGGTGCTGCTCTTGATTTCATAATGATTATCCACTCTAGTTCTTCAGATAGGTAGGGCTTGGTGGGTTGTAGGGAGTAAATAGTCTCCCAAGGTTCTTTGATTTTCACCAACCCTAATCTCTTCTTCAAGTCTTTCTTCAGCCATTTTTCTTCTTTCTTGGTTGGCTTTTCTAATAATTATATTTAGTTTTGGGTTGAAAACAAGACTATTTCTAAGAGAACACCTACCAAGCATACACTAAGCAAACAAAAGGCAATAGGTGTTTTGTTGATTTAAAGTACTTTACATCCCCTTCCAACTCTTCAGCTTGGCCAAATGGAGTCAAGGCAGTATTTCTCTATTCCCAAGTAAGTGGTATAAGAGAAATAAGGCACTTGAGATTTCTGGTCAATATCTGTTGAGGAGGTTGAGGTTACTTTTAGTTCCTTTGGGTGATAAATCAAGTTGTCAATCAATTATGCTCCCTAAATTGACCTTCGAGTGCCCTAGAGACATACACTTTGTTGCCATGATATTCTCAAATGCTCAAGTAAAATGGTACTCCAAGGATGGAACCAAGGGATGCAAGTAAGGCAAACCCTTCCTTTGAGGTGATGCGTTAGCGATGCCTCTTAACTACCCTTGAATTCTTTGAAGGGGTGTCCCCCTCCTTAGAGTATCAAATCACTCGGCAAAATTTAATACCTCCTTCACAAAGTGAGATAGGAGGGTTTTCACCGATAAAGAGATCGATGCCTATAGCTGACCGGCAGTTTTTCGCTTGCAGATGGTATTAGAAAAATATGTCGTCACAGTGAAATCACATGGTGGAAAAAATGCTGAACAAAACAAGTTATCAGTAAAATTAACCATGATGGATTAGGTCAAATCCACAAGGAGGTACAACTGCAATAAATTTAGGGGTATGTAGCCATCATGTTCACAGAGACATTCGTGAAATCAATTTAATAAATATGCTGCTCTGAGTGTAACTTACAATTTCATGAGAAGTATGGACTATTTATGTAAATTCCACATTAGAAATCAAGCTCCCAAAATATGTATATGATGCATGTGTAGTGGCATGTCATGTAATTTTGAATGTATATGTGCTTAAGTGCAATTTTGAAATCCAATTTGATGCAATCAAAGGTTATAAAATGTGTTGAATAATAACGTAAGAATATGATGGTGCTACCACAATGTTTACACAATAAAATAACCAAAAATCCAAAATCAATCCTTCTTCAATGGCATTCAATGTAATTTTTAATTGGGCACTTCTTGTAGCAAGATAAGGGATTTGCTCCCCTCAGCTCTCATGAGGAGATGGAGCCACGGCTGGACGTGGCTTGCTCGGAGGATGTCGAGGACATGGAGGGGCTTTCGATGATGGTGCTCCCATGGTGGGAGGTGGCTAGAGCTAGCCACCAGAGAAGGAGAAACTGCCGGCGGTGGCGTTGTCCCACGATCGTGCATGGGTGGCGGACTGCTCGTATGAGGGCGTGGCCAGTCTCGAAACGGTATAGCAAGCTCGGGGAAGTCAATGGCACAGAGAACGGCGGATGGATGAGGTGGCTGCGTGTGGAGTATCCGCTTGGAGCTTTGGGTTCTCTTTTACTACTAAGGACGGAGAAGACAAGGAAGAAGAAGATGCAGTCTGTGGGGGGGTTGCTATTATGAAGTGGCTCCATGCATGGCAGAGGCATGCGAGGAGAATCATGGTCTATGGTCGGGTGTGGTGAGGGTGCACTAAAGGAGTTGGCGCACGGAGGAGAGGACAGAGGCATGGCTCTGTTGAGAAGGAGGAAGAAGAAGGAGAGAAGGCCGTGCGTGAGGCTTCTGCATGCATGCGTTATGCACGCTTGGCACATGGTGTTGGAATTGCATGAGGGGACCTTACGCGAGGGGAGTGTTGGCTGGAGGTGTTTCCTGCGCAAGAGCATGCGAAGGCTGTCGGTGGGCATTGGCTGAAGAGGAAGATGAGGTCTCTAGACGTCTGGGAATCTTCCCAGATGTCTTTAAAGAGCAGGATGGCACACGGTTGTGGGTTCTGATGGTGGCTCACAGTGGCGGAGAGGAGGCACACGGTTGTGAAGTCTGATATGTAGTTGCAGGTGTCGGTGCTTTCATCACCAACGGCGGTGATGGATTTGTTGGAGGCGAGATGCGGTGGTGGTCGTTGAAGGTGAGACGCAGTGGTGGTTGTGTCTGTCGGTGCTAGAAGCGCGGTGGCGGAAGGTCGCAGTATGGATGTGGCTGATGATGGAGGATCGCAGTGGTAGAGTTAGGCACACGGTGCAAGTTGAGAGAGGATGTGGAGATGGGTGGCTTCCTCCCTATGGAGGGGGATGATTTCTCTTCTGTTGTCCTCTGCCCTATGCTATATAACGAGAAAATGAGTGAGAGACTGAGAGAGTCAGAGAAGGAATTAGAATAATCAGAGAGAGAGAATATTCGTGAGGGGGAGAGAGATTGGAGGAGAAAGAGAGGAAGGTGGAAGATTTGTTTGCTATTTCTCTTTTTCTTCTTTCTTTCTTTCCTTTCTTTTTTTTTTCCTTTTGCATAAGACTTCCAAACAAGGATTTTTCGTGAAAAAAAAATTCTCATTAAGAAAAGGAGATGCTTCAAGAAAGAAAGTAAAGAATTTTCCCTTCAATGTTATAAATCAAATGACAATCTAATTTGAGAAGGATTCCATCAAATTGATGTAATGCATGAAATGACAACTTTTCCTCTTACATAATTTTGCTAATATCATGGATATCTTAAATTCACTCCTTATCCCAATGACATGTACTTAAGCTTTAATTTCATCCACTAAAGTGGACTTATCAAATACCCCATGATGGGAACACCATCATGAGTCCTACCTAACTCATTTTGACCCAATGAAGAGAATAAATGCTCCTACATAACCAACTGGAGGTCCTAATTCACTGAATAATCATCCTGAGATAAAAGCAAGAAACAAGGGGTAAAACTGCAATTTTACCATTGCAGTACAACAATGGGTTTTCTCAAGGGCTAAACACAGGTCAAATAATCTTAACAAGATAATAAGTGGGTTAAATTAGACAAAAAAGGGTTCGTGTGAGCTATGGAAATTAAATGACTTCTTGTAACCCTAAAATAGACCCACTTGATTAAACAAGGTTCTGCTCAGGATAAAATTCACCTAAACTCTCTAAAAATCATAGAAAAATATTATCTAGGGTTTATAACTCTCAATTTGGCCAATGGAACCTATTTTGACCTAGAATGGGGTCTTAGACAAATATTTGGCCTAAATTGGGTTTTTAAATAAATTACCTAGCCAAACATGGTCAAACCCAAAATCCAACCACATAGTTGGATTCCTTAAGTCAAAATTAGGTTTGTACCAAAATTTGGACCTAAGGGGAACTCATCTTGACCCACTTTGCAAATAGGTCCAACCTGATTACATTTCTACCCCTATCTTTCAAAAACCCTTACATTTGACCCCCTAACTTCTTCATCATTCTTAGCAATTAGGTCCCTCAGCCATTATAGTGGAGGAATCCTACTCCGGCAAACTTGAGAAAGTAATTTCTCCATGATCTCTCACAGAATCCCCTTCAAAATTGGAAGGGAGATTCTCTGAGAAATCCCCTCAAATGTGAACCCAATTTGAGGCCCTACTTGGTACAAAATCTCTCATGCGAACGCATGAGAGATTTGGGTCTCTCTCGAGTTGCCATCGCCGACGAACTTACCGTACTTGGAAGCTTGGCTTCCAAGCACAAAATCGACCTCCAGGGCCTATTTAAGACACCTCAGTTCGCCCCAACTTTCCTAAGCATGAAATCAGCCAGAGAACCCCCTCAATTTCATCTCCTCCTCCGGCCGACTTGCTCATCAAGCTCCGCCAATCTCTCCTACTCTCCCTTGTTGCATAGCCACAATACCAGTGGCAGGTTCCTCTTCCTTACGCTTGTCCACATCGTGCAGCACCCTCCGATGCCTCTGCCTCCCCTTTGTCCTCTCCAACCATCCTCTCTGAGCACCTATTCTCCGATGTCGGCAATACGTGCCAGACGCCACCTCCTTCTTATCTTCATCTCTTCACCTCCTAGATAAGTCTCTCTCACTCTCTACATTCTTTCGCCCTCTTTATTTCCCTCAACCGACTACTGCCGCACTCAACCACCATCATCCCCTTCACCTGCGGTCACCAACTCCAGTGAGTTCGTTCTACCACCGCAGACTACCTCCCTCCTTGCTGATCGGTCCATAAGCTCTGCCTCGATGCCCAAATCAGAACCCCTCACTCATATCACTCTACCACTCACCCAAACGCATCCCCGAACACAATGTGCCCTTGGTACACTCACTCAGGTGTTCCCACGCCACGCCGACCACCTCTGCGCACTCGTCGCACCTTGGCGAAGCTCCCTAAGCATTTTATCGTGGTCGCAAGGTTGTTCTAGTGATTTCAGGTCTAGGTGCCCTCTGCCATTGACGCCGGGCTTGAAGCTTGCTTGCAGCGACCTCCAGGCTTCATCAGCCCCAAGTCGTGTCCCAGGCTGTGCGAGGCACTCTTGCAAGCATCACCAGGCGTCCAATTGGAGTCGAGGGTAGTCACAGCTGCTGCAATCGAAGGAACGCCTTTGCTGCAGGCACACGCGAAAAGAGTGGGAAGATAGTCCCACCTCAGAAAGTTTCGAGGTGCTTCACCTACATAAGTTGTTTTCTTGCCACAGGCTCTTTGCCTCCAACTCACGGGCTGAGGTCCCTCTCTTACCCGACCTGACCGCCTTGTCTGCGACCTCGCCCCGCGGACCTGGTGACTGATGAGTCCATTCTAATGGACTATTGTTACACCTAAGTAATTCAATTCTAACATTGTATGTTTGTTTATAATCACATTAGGTCATTAAATGATTGCATGTGTCATTATTTAAGTTTACCTTTATTATATTGCTTATTATGTAATTATTTTATATTTCATGCAGGTCCCGCAACAGCGCACCCGTTACATCTCCTCCATTTAATCTACCCCATCAGGTTAATAATCAGGAAGAAGAGGGAGGAGGATCAATTGCGGAAAAGAATAAGGGGGTGAAAAGATATTTCCCCCCCACAAATCTCTCAACCTACGGTCGGCCTCAACAACCCCATCAACAGCTGCTGGCCATGTTTAGTAAGAGATTTCGAAAATCCCTTGACTTGCGCAGGGGGAGGAGATAAAAAGAGAGAGGCAGAGAGGCTTGGGAGAGGAGAGACCATCGTGAAAAAGAAGGCGTGCAGTATGAAGAGGGCGTGCACTGTGTGCACCAACAACTTCCACCGCCTACCCACCTTGCCACCCCCCACTCACCACGCTAAACAGCCACCAGCCCCCATCGCAAGTGCACGCCAGCCTGCCCTCGCAACCACCCACCACGTGCACTACTCCAGCCTGCCCTCGCCAGCCACCAACTGCACGCTCTGCTCTAGCCTGCCCTCGCTAGCTACCCACCGCGTGCACTACCCCAGCCTCTCCCACCGCCAGCCCAGCTTGCCTTCACCATCCTCCCGTAGTACCGTAGCGCTCCCATCGCAGCTGCGTGCCCTGTGTTGAATGCTACAGGTTGCTACGCTAACGTGTTTGGTTTTGAAAACCTATCATCGTAGTATGGAAGCGAAGAACTTGTGTTCAACAAATAAAATTTATACCGAAATAGAAATCCTGGGTCGAACTCAAGGAGGTGGACGTTTGATTTAAAAAATACGCGTTTATTTTATTTGTCACGAAGTAGAATGATTGATTAGAAACTATCTATCTATTTACAATAAATAGAAGAGAGAGAGAGTAAGAGAGAGAGAATATTACAAACAAAAACCAAAAAGAGATGTAGAATGAACATGGAATTCATCATTAAAAAGATTGTTTGTTACACTAAACATTATGACTAGAAAGCAGAAAACGATTACACTAGAAAGCAGTAAATCTACTCTAGAAAGCATTAAAAAGAATGGAGAGAGAAATATCCTCCTCGACGGTCGCTTGGAGGATGAGCCAGACAGGATGACACCTGGATGACAGGGAACGGAGCAGGACGAAGGAGGACAAAGCAGGAAGAACTGGAACGGGGCAGCACGTCGTCGTCACGGGATCCGCTTCCGAAAGGGGGACGAAAAATTGACTTTATCTCGTGAGAAGCATCCTGGGTGTGGGACAAGCTTCTCTTGAGCTTTGGAGAGGGAGAGAAGAGAAGGAAGGGATGAGAATTTCGTGTAGAGGGGGTCTCCTTTTATAGTTGCAAGGAGTGAGGGCAATTTGGTCATTTTAATTTGAAAAACATTAAATCAGGGGTCTTTAGTGATGGATAAAACCGTCGCTAAAGCCCCATCGTGGGTGTAGTGGGGCGCCACCCGCATGGCCGCTCGCCTCCTCTGCACGTAACACCCACTTACGTTCCACCGATCTCACGATCGGACGGCTTAAGTCGCCTCTCCGCTCGCCTCCTCTACGCGCTCTTGCTGCGTCTGATCTCACGTGAGGCACGTGCATGCAATACCGCGTAGGCGCTATCGAGCGCCTGCAGCCACTCAATCCTCATCGCATGGTCGCACGCGCCCAACCGCAGCATCATGCAGATTCGAACCCATGCCTTAAGCCGACTGAGCACCTTATCCACTGTGCTGCACGCGTGGGTAGGCGAGCAGCTGATCTTCCGAACACGCGATCAGGTTCATTGGATTGAGATCCAATGGTAGAGATAGCTCCTTCCAACAATTCTTGAGGGTCTTCAAGCACCAGTTGAGCTCCTCTCTCAACCGTTGGTTCTTGATCCAACAACGGAGATGCGTGGGTGCTAGAATCTTCAATGGTCGAGGGTGGCTGGTTGGGTGGCCGAGATGGTGCCACGTGGTGCCATCTTGGTCATCCATCTTCTGGATGATGTAGATGGTGCCACGGTTGTCGGATTGAATCAATTTTCACACTGTTAGGCTACGATCGTCGATCCGAATCCATCCGTGCAGTCGGATTTGTCGTTTGAAGTGCGGATTCACACCATCTTGGTCCCTGATCTTCTAGGGTTCCCTGATCTCTATCTGATGCTACAGATGTCTGATTAGGGCGATCTTGGAGTCGTTGAACTCCAATCGTTGTCCTGATCACATCTGTACGGTTGGATCTTCGATCCGAGGCCCCGATAAAAAGTTTGCCCTATCCATAAACATAAAAGGAGACAATTAACCTCCATTTTATTCAAACTAATCTAAATGCAAATGATGCATGTTATGCAATATTTATAGTATGTAATGCAATCCTATGCTTAAGAACATGCATAAATATGAATCTTATGCAATGTAAACATGTTTACATCACACCCCCATGCCATCTTTTGCTAGTCCCTGGCAAGAACTATATGCTATTTATAAAAGAATCAGGTTGGATTATTTGGGCTTGAGTTATTTTTAATCATTAAGAAAATGTTTACTTAGGATCTAAACTTTCAAAGACACAACAGTGCCCGGGTATTTGCCAAAATACAGACCATCTCAAGCCCTCTCCTTATTCAAAGAAAAATTTATTTTTCTCTTTTTCCTCTTTTCTAAATTTTTTGGATTTTCAAGTTTTAGTGTTTAAGATTGGCTTTCTACAGCCATTCAACTCACCCAAGATTTGATGAGAACCCTAAGTTCTAAGCATCTTATTGTGAATGTGATAGACTCTTTGATCGGCAGTTAAAACAGACTTCGAATTTCTATGCCTCTAGGTGACCTTAAAAAGAGAATTTTTCCTAAAAGTATATCTTTACAACCAGTAGCTTTCTCCCTACTTTTATTTTTTACGGGGTCAACACAAGGGTGAATCCAATGTATATCTCCCCAGTTTATTTTACTTCTCCACTTCTTCCTAAGTGTTTTGGGAATTTTTCAGTGCATTTATTGAGCTGAGTTCTAGATATCCGGTCGATGAGCTATTACCACCGGCAACTTGTCAGCCATACTCGTGCGGCGAAGTGTGGTTTATTTCTTTTATTTTCTTTTCTCCCTTTTTTTTTCTTTTCTCTTTTTTTTAAGTAGGTGGCTTCCCTAGTCTAAGATTTACCTAAAGGTAGCAAAAAAGAGAAAGGTCCAGTAACTGGCCTCTAGACAACCTACCTATGAGCTGTTACCCACTATAACTTCCCAACCATATCACCCTAAAAGGTTCATTAGCTACCGAATTTCTGTTAGAATTGTCGAACAACAAGTCAGTGACAAGATAGTGTGTAGATGGTTAAAACTCAAAATTCCCTCAAATTAGAGGGCGGGTTGATAAGTCGTGTACTTATCACCCAAACTTATTTACTAGAATTAAAATAGAATTCAGGTTGGCGAGGTCTTGAAAAAATAAATCCATATTTTAATGGATACACAGGCTGATTAAGTTCAAAGACATGAAGGGTCTTTGTGTTCAGATCATAATGTAATATTTCCTAAGATTGAAAGTTTTCTTAAACCTAAGTTCTCTTTCCCAATTCCATAATTTTTTTTAATATAAATAAAAGAAAATAAAACAAATCTACAGAGTTGACGAATTATTTCAGAGATGAATATCCACCCCCCCATGCCTATCTAATGCAATGTCCTCATTATATTAAAAAGACATAAAACAGTGTGGAATAGAGTAGAAAGCACCTGAATTGCGTGAATGTCAGGTCCGCTCCGAGATAAAAACTAAAAAGAACTGTATACATGCTGAATTTAGTGCCTTCAGCTACGCACACTATACAAAGAAGAGAAATAAAGAATTCATAGGTGCAGGTCAGAATCAGAATAAAGAGAAGAAACCTCTAACCTGCCAGCAGAGGTCCACAGATGTGGACCAGATTGTGGTGTAGACTCATACCCCATAATCAAGAATATCTCAGGTCTGGATAAAAATTACCCAAAACCTAAAATCAGTATGCACGTAGGGTCGAGCCTACGATTTATGAGGATGCAAACCAAGACCAAAAAGTCGGGTTACAGAAAATTCAAGCTCGAAAGGATAATCAATGAATGTTTGCTTGGGTTGAACATCCTCAGAACAAATGTCATAAGGGTTTTGGTTTGATGGTTTCATATGAAATGGAACCCTTAGACGTAGTCTTCTACTTCCTTCAGAGTTAGCTTCCCAAATCAGAACTTCCCAACTCCTATCCTCCTCAATCAGAATGTCAAATTCCGAAACCTCCTGCATATTAATCACCTCGTCTGAAATTTCCAAGTCTAAAATATGTGGCTGAATCAGAATTGACTTGGGTCTAGTTATCTCAAAAGCAGAATCATCGATAAGCTTAATGGGGTGTAACTGACAATCAGGGCATTTGATTGAATCCTCCAGAAAATGCAATTCTGGATCCGTAATGTGAGCCCTAATAAGATCAGTTTCCTGAGTTATTGGGCAATCAAATGATCTTTCATATTCCTCAGGTCCAATTGTCTCACAAAAATCATATTCTGTAAACTCGCGTGAGACTTCGTAAATTGAATCTTCACCATCAGAATCAAAGAAATCAAGATCCTTATTAATGTATGTCAAAAAATCATCTGTCACTTTCTAATCCAAGGAGACAAACATTTCCTCGTACCCTGGCTCAAGGATCTCAGGTGAAGAAATCAGATCATCCTTAATTGGTTGCTCTAATTTAATCTCGTCAACCTCGTAACACGTGTCCCCCCAACAGGTGCCTGAGTGGGTTCTGACATTGGCTCTCTTGAAGGGAGTCCATCCTAGGAATAATCCCACGACTGAACTAAAGCAACCACAAATCTCATCCTAAATTTCGCTAACTTCCAAGTGAAAACTCACCCGGGTTATTATCCTTAACATCATGGAGCCAATCCAACAAATACATATTCAAATCATCAATCATCTGAATCAGGGGCTCCAATTTTCAATGGAAGGTGTTGGCTAAACTTATAAAGTTTGTATGATATTCCTCAAGTTAGCCAGAACCTTATCTTGAACCTGGTTACCCTGAACCAAATGTGTTGGTTCAGGGTTGGGCGGGTTTGGGATCAGTGCAGAGGAGTTAACGAATTAAGATTCTTTATATCCTTCCTGATAATAGGTCATTTTGGATTGTTCAAAAGGTGGCGATGGCCTAAAGGCAATGTAATCAGAGGATGGGTAAGGATTGGTGTATCCTTCTTGATTGTAGATCGTATTAGGTTATTCATGAAAGGGTAACGATCTATAATCGATGTGGCTCTGAGAAGGATAGAAATCACAATCAAAGTGTTCAGGATTAAACCCTAAACACAGAGGTCCGGAACTATATCCCCAATCCGAGTTATCCCAACTAACTGATAGTTGATTACAGTACTAGTCGGGATAATCATCATGTTGAGGATTATTCAAAACAGAAGGGATAGTGCGGGAATGCGTATAATATGTGGAAGGATTCTTGATAAATGGGAGGAAGAAAGGTGCCCTGCAATACAAGCAATCAAACCTGTCCTTAAGTAGGCTAGCCTAAAGACCTATAGACTCCCACAACCCAACTTGCGATAAAGGAACGATTTGATCACTTCTGTCTATTCAATACAACAAGTTAGAAGGAGGGACTAGGGACAAGGTTCTTCCTTCGGCTTGCTCCTCCGGTTCCTAGTGTACCCCCCAGCTGCAATCATTTGATTTTGCTCCCCTAGCTAGACATCAGATTGAACAGTAAAAACAGACTAATCGAAAATAATCTCATTCTAGTCTCTGAAGAGCGAGTCTAATCCTTAAGGCCAATATCTACTCTATTTTATTTAGGGCTAGGTTTGAATGTGCTTTGGAATGTGATGGGTCATTTATCTAGGTTGTGCCCTTAATGATTGATTGATGTGTGTGTGCATGCACAACCAGTGGTTTTCAAGCAAGATTATTTTTGATGCGGTGAATTTTAGGGTTCAAATCTTGCTTAGAAGCTTTTAAGAGTCAACTTTAGGTGTTTTCAAACAAGTTTTGTTGGAACACCAGGTTTTGAAAGCACAGGTGAAGATGTTTTCCTTTAAAACTTAAAAGAATGTGGAGTGCCTGATAAATCCCTAAGAGTTGAACCTATGTGGCAGCTACTTGATGATTTGATTTTAATTGAAGTGGTGTAGCCAAATCAACTCAAATAATCGGCCTCTTGCATCACTTAATTAGGCACACAAATGATTACCTAATCTGATTTCTACTAATTATGTGTTTGGATGTGTGTACCGGCTCCAAAGATTGGTTTACTGGTTGAGTTTGAAAATCAGATGAGGTTGTGTACCTCTGTGAGATTTTCTTTTTTAATTTTTCTTTTTAAATGTGGAGGTTGGGGCAGGTGTGGGTGTGAAACAAACAAACAAAACTAACCTTAGAGTTTATAAGAACACCTAGGTTGATTGATGTTTGTGTTATTACGTGGCAAAATGAAAACTAATGGGTGGGAGGTGGGGGATAACTTACAGAACCTTCAACAGCACTTTACTCCAATCTACCACTTTTGCTCATCTCAAAAGAGTACCTGCAATCACAATAAGAAAGGAGAAAAGTAAGGTAAATGATTTGTAAGTTATGAAACGTGGAAAAGAAATCAAAGAGCGTTGCCTTCCCCGGCAACGGCACCAAAATGTTGAATGCTATGAGTTGCTAAGCTAACGTGTTTCGTTTTGAAAACCTATCATCGTAGTATGAAAGCGAAGAACTCATGTTCAACAAAGAAAATTTATACCCGAATAGAAATCTTGGGTCGAACTCAGGGAGGCGGACATTTGATTTAAAAAATACGTGTTAATTTTATTTGTCACGAAGTAGAATAATTGATTAGAAACTATCTATTTGTTTACAATAAATAGAAGAGAGAGAGTAAGAGAGAGAGAGAATATTACAAAGAAAAACCAAAAAGAGATGTAGAATGAACATGGAATTCATCATTAAAAAGATTGTTTGTTACACTAGACATTATGACTAGAAAGTAGTAAATCTACACTAGAAAGCAGTAAATCTACTCTAGAAGGCATTAAAAAGAATGGAGAAAGAAATATCATCCTCGATAGTCACTTGGAGGACGAGTCGGATAAGACGATGCCTGGATGATGGGGAATGGAGCAGGATGAAGGAGGATGAAGCAGGAAGAACGGGAACGAGGCAGCATGTCGTCGTCGTCACGGGATCCGCTTCCGAAACGGGGACGAAAAATTGACTTTATCTCGCAAGAAGCATCCTGGGTGTGGGACAAGCTTCTCTTGAGCTTTGGAGAGGGAGAGAAGAGAAGGAAGGGAAGAGAATTTTGTGTGGAGGGGGTCTCCTTTTTTAATTGCAATGAGTGAGGGCAATTTGGTCATTTTAATTTGAAAAATATTAAATCAGGAGTCTTTAGTGATGGATAAAATCGTCGGTAAAGCCCCATCGTCGGCGTAGTGAGGCGCCACCTGCGCAGCCACTCACCTCCTCTGCACGCAACACCTACTCACTTTCTGCCGATCTCAGCCATACAATCGTGAGATCAGACTACTTAAGTCGCCTCTCCGCCCTCTTCCTCTAGACACTCTTGCCGCATCTGATCCTGCGTGAGGCGCGTGCGTGCAATAGCGCATAGGTGCTATCGTGCGCCTGCAGCTGCTCAATCCTCATCGCACGGTCGCAAGCACCCACTCGCCCGCGCCCAACCGCAGCATCATGATGATTCGAACCCATGCCTTAAGGTGACCGAGCGCCTTATCCACTACACTGTGCACATGGATGAGCGAGTGGCTGATCTTCTGAACACGCGATCAGGTTCATTGGATTGAGATCCAATGGTCGAGATAGCTCCTTCCAATAATTCTTCAGGGTCTTCAAGCACCGGTTGAGCTCCTCTCTCAGCCGTTGGATCTTGATCCAACGGCGGAGATGCGTGGGCGCTAGAATCTTCAATGGTTGAGGGTGGCTGGTTGGGTGGCCGAGATGGTGCCACATGGCACCAACTTGGCCGTCCATCTTCTGGATGATGTAGATGGTGCCACGGTTGTCGGATTGAATCGATTTTCATGCCATTAGGCTACAATTGTCGATTCGAATCCATTCGTGTGGTCAGATTTGTCATTTGAAGTGTGGATTCACACCATCTTGGCCCTTGATCTTCTAGGGTTCCCTGATCTCTATCTAATGCCACAGATCTCTGATTAGGGAGAGCTTGGAGTCATTGAACTCCAATCGTCGCCCTGATCACATCTGTACGGTTGGATCTTCGATCCTAGGCCCCGATAAAAAGTTTGCCCTATCCATGAACATAAAAGGAGACAATTAACCGCCATTTTATTCAAACTAATCTAAATGCAAGATGATGCATGTAATGCAATATTTATACTATATAATGCAATCTTATGCTTAAGAACATGCATAAATAGACATCTTATGTAATGTAAACATGTTTACATCACCCTGCAAGCAGCACCACCCATCACATTCCCTGCAGGCGCACCCTCACAAGCCTGCAACTGCGACCTATCCAGCCTGCTCTCACCATACCCATGCATGGTTAAGCCATGCCTGCAGACAGCCAAGTGCCTGCAGGCAGACCGCATGCAAGCAGACCACCCACGCACAACCACGCTCGCAGTGCAGCCGCCCGCAGGCATCCCAACACACCCACATGTGCGCCCTTGCACGCCCTTGCGCGCACGACCATAGTGCAGCAGCGCCGCCCACAGGTAACTACTCTTCCTGCTCTCCACACTCGGTTCTTCTCCTCCATCAGAGCCCAATAGGCCGGCGGCTATTCTCCACCATCCAGCTGCCACGTCACCACCATCGTGAAGCACGCATCGAGGCGCACCATCCCGTTGACTCTCGCCGCCAACCACGCACGGTCGTTCAAACGAGGAAGAGAGAGGAGAAATCCATTATTTTTGCCCCAATTAAAATTTACATTGCATGCCATTGCCAATTTAATATTATTATTTTATTCAGGCCACAATGCATGGATGCACTTATAGTTTCTTGAATTTACTTCACTTGTGTTATGTGCATCATTCTACATTGAAATTAAAATCAGATTTGCATGCAAATCAAATTTACATGATATGCCACTACACATGCATCATGTACATATTTTTGGGAGCTTAATTCCTAACATGAAAATTGCATAAATAGCCTTGAACTTTTAAGGAAATTGCAAACTCCATTTAGAATAGCATATTCCTTACATTGAAGTCGCGAAAGTGTCTGCAAACAGTATAATCCTCTACTTGTTAATTTATTGGTTCTATTCCTCCCTATTGATGCAACATTTTTATTGTGGTTAAATTTGATATTTATTTTAATTTTTGATTAAGAGATTTTCGACCACATAAAACACAATGACATATCACTTTATTGCTATCATCTTTATAAATAAGCAAGAATCCCTCCATCAAATGGCACCATTGCCAGGGAGGCAACAGATGCAATAGATTCACTTTATTATTTTTGAATATTCAGAGTTGCACAATTATCTGATCATTTTTTTCCTTATTGTGCGAGGAATCGGACGGGGCGACGAGGCGCAATAGAGCGGCGACATCAACCTTGAGCTAAGCCACACGAGGAAAAGATGTAGGAGACCTGGATCCTACTTTCAAAAGGGATTCTCCATCGTCACAAAATTTATTTCTATCTTCTCGCCCTTGTAGTAATTAGGGCTGAATTTTTGGGGGTTTGTCCCAACATTCTTTAGCTACTAGGGTTTACATTTTTCCACATGCATGATTACATTTTTTACGTGCTTACCTTTAAAACCAAGAATAGAAAATATCGAGCTGCCTGTTTAGGAGTTGCATGCCCTTACGTGTAAGCATTTAGGGGTGATTGAGCAGCACATTAGATCTTATTATTGCATTGCAAGCATATTAGCACGAAGATTGCTGGAGACAGGCACACCTTTCTAACTTTTGCATTCAACTCCTGTTCACGCATTTGCATTCAAATTAAAATTCAAGACCATCAAGTTGTTTGAATTTATTAATTTAGTGGTCGCATAACTAAAAGTGGGACTGATAATCAAATTCAACCTTAAAATCAAATCACATTTGATCTGATTCTAAGGGACTTGTCTGCGTTTTCAAAAAAAAGAAAAAAATTAAAGAGATTTGCGGTGTGATGCACACTTCGAACACTGAGCATGCACATTAGGCATCGCACTACGGCTCGATCCCTTAAGGCTATAGGCACCGATCGCTTTATCGATGCAAACCCTCCTATTGTGCTTTGTGGTGGTAGTGGTACTATCTTTTGACCAAGTGTTTTGATACTTCACGGAGGGGGACACCCCTTAAGGGAACAAAAGGGTAGTTAAGGGGCACAGCATATGCATCGCCTCAAAGGAAGGGTTCGCCCAACTTGCATCCCTTTGTTCGTCCTTGGAGTAACTTCTCACTTGATCACCTAAGAGTATCATACAAACAAAGTATAGGTCCTAGGGCACTCGAAGGTTGAATTAAGGCACGTAATTGCAGTGAAAAACTTGTTTGGTCATCTATATCAACCAATTCGACCTCCGCAACAAAGAAGGTTAAGATTTCAAGTCATCACCCCTCTTATACCACTTACGTGGGAACAGAGGGATAAGCCTTGACCTTTTGACTTATCTTTGGAGTGGAGGTTTCACTTAATCAATAAGAACCTGAATTGTGATTGATATTGTATGCTTGGCAGACACTCTCTTGAGGGTAGTCTAGTGTTTGATCCTAAGCCTGAGAGAATTCTTAGGAGAGCTCACCTAGGAGAGAAAAGAGAAGGAATGGATGATCAAGGAGCAAATCAACAAAGGACCCTAAGGGACTATTTTATTCCAACTAACCAACCCACACAAGCATTGAGATGACCGGCAGGGGATAATCCATATGAGATCAAGAGCAGTACCATATCTTTGTTTCTCTCCTTTTATGGTACTACTAGGGAGGACCCCTACCGACATTTGGAGGAATTCACCGAGGTTTGTTCCATGGTGAAGCTCCAAGGCTTTACTGATGAAGTCCTGATGAGGACTCTATTTCCATTCTCCCTAAAGGATAAGGCCAAGCACTGATATCATACCCTCAATGCAAGGGTAAATGATTGGGCCACCCTTAAGGGAGAATTTTTGAAAAAGTATTTTCCTATGACTAAGTCCAACCATTACAAAAGAGAGATTATGGGTTTTACTCAACAGGAAGGGGAGCAATTTCATGAGATTTGGGAGCGCTTTAATGACCTTCTTAGGTTATGCCCCCACCATCAGATGCCAAGATGGCAATTGGTCGAAAGGTTCTATAATGGATTATCTGAAAGGCATAGGAAAACCATCGATGTAGCCTGTGCAGGAACCTTCATGACCAGAACTGAGGATGAAGCCTAGGCATTATTTGAAACATTAAGCGACAACTCCATATATTTGTCCTCTGCCTATCAAGAAAGAAAACCATCAATCTTGTAGAGGAAGATAGAGGTCCATGAAGTCGGGGCTTCTTAGGATTTGGCTTATCAGATTCAATTATTGAATAAAATCTTTGATAGGCTTTTAGCAAACCCCAGCATGAACCTGCAAGCAGCCTCTATCTTTCATGCTTCAAGAGAATGCTCCATTGGCCAAAGCACAACGCACGCCACTGCGGAGTGCCATCACGCAAATCAATTCCCTGAGTTGATTCAGGCCGACTTGAACGTGGCCCAAGGTTTCCGCCCTCCTCGCAATAACCCTTATTCCAATACCTATAATCCGAGGTGGTGGAACCATCTAAACTTCTCTTCGAAGTAAGGTGATGCTTCAAACTCAAGGAATACAAGACCCTTACCTCCCCAACCCATATACCAACCATCTTATGAAAACCCTCCTCAGAATAAGCCCTCTGAGATGGATGAACTTAAAGCCATGATGAAAGCGATGCAAGAGCATCAGAATATGGTCATCCAATCTCAGAATAAGATGATTACTAATATGCAATCCCAAATTGGTTATCTTACTGAGGCAGTTAGGCAATGTGATCCGGGGAAGCTGCCTAGCTCTTCTGAGGAGAACCCTAAGGGCAAGGGGGTTGTATTCAGGGAGCATGCCCAAGCGGTGACCGTGCTGAGTGGAAAGAAGATTGACAAGCCTGATAACACTCCTACGGTTACGTCTTAGATTCCCCTTCTACACCTGACCCTACTTCCATCTCCACCGAGGAAGAGCCACATTGCTCTCCCTTGCACAAAATCACCCACAATGAGGATGTCGTCCTTCCACCACCCCTTTCCCGCCATGACGACCCCTCTACCCAGAAGCCGAGGGTGCCCTGTCTAGAGCACCTATCTGCTCCTAGGGAATCTTTTGTTAGCTCGCCTAGAGCCAAGGATAGGATGGAAGAGATTATGGACACTTTTTGGCAAGTCCAAATTAACTTGCCTCTATTGGGAGCTATTAAACAGATTCCATCCTATGCCAAGTTTCTGAAGGACCAGTACACCCAAAAGCGTCGATCTAGGAAACAGGTCCAAACCAAGGTCTTCCTACCTAACCATGTTAGCTCAGTTCTCCATCATGGAACACCCCCCAAAATGAAAGACACAGGGGCCCCGTATATTTCAGTGGTTATAGGTAATCAACACATTGACGAGGCTCTGCTCGATCTAGGTGCGGGAGTGAACATTTTACCAAGCTCTGTTTACGACCTTTTGGGAGGAGGCAAGCTAAAGCCTAGTCCAGTAATCCTCCAGGTTGCAGACAAATCACTTAAGACACCACGGGGATTGTTGGAAGATGTCCTTGTGAGAGTGTAGGATTTCTTCTTCCCTGTTGACTTTCTGGTGCTTGATATTGACCCATCAAATAAGCCTACAAAGTTGTCCATTATTCTGGGATGCCCCTTCTTGGCCACAGCCAATGCCTCTATAAATTGTAGATCTAGGGCACTTAAAATGGGCTTCGAGAATAAGAAGATTCGATTGAATGTTTTTGATACTTACAAGCAATTCAGATTTGAAGATTGTTCTCAGATTGAGGTCGTTGATGAAATAATTGAGGAGACTACTTCAGCATTCTTATGTAGAGATCCCCTTCGAAAGGTCATATCTAAGGACCATCCCCCGATTATTAAAGAAATTGAAAGGGAAATGCCCGAATTAGAAGAGTTGCTCGGGATACACACTGAGTCTCTGTCCCCACCCTAGACTGTGAAGGTAGATCCGCTACCTGAGGTGGGGACATCTCAACTTAAACCCTCAATCCAAAAGGCTCCTAAGTTGGAGTTGAAACCCCTCCCGAGCACATTGAAAAATGCTTTCCTTGGCCCTAATAACACGCTCCCCATTATTATCTTGTTTGCATTATCTGAATTGCAGGAGGGCACTCTACTTGAGTGTTTACAAAGGCACAAGGAACAATTAGCTAGTCAATTGCTGATATTAAGGGTGTTGATCCCTCTCTTTCCATGCATCATATATACATGGATGAGTCCATGAAACCTTTCTGAGACATGCAGAGAAGGCTCAAACAAAATATGTGGGAGGTTGTTAAAAAGGAGATTCTGAAATGGCTGGATGCAGAGATTATCTATCCCATTTCAGATAGTAAATGGGTCAATCCTATTCATGTAGTACCCAAAAAGGCAGGAATCACTATGGAGGACCAAGGAGAGCTGGTGACCACTAGACCATCAACTGGTTGGAGGGTCTACATTGATTACTGCCATTTGAACATGGCTACCCAGAAAGAGCATTTCCCCTTACCATTTATCGATCAAACTTTGGAACGATTGGAGGGGAACAAGTACTTCTATTTTCTTGACGGGTACTCTGGGTATAATCAGATAGCCATTTTTCCTAACGATCAGGAGTGTACCACCTTCACGAGTCCGCATGGCACATTTGTGTTCCGCCGAATGCCATTCGAGTTATGTAATGCTCCTGCCACTTTCCAACATTGTATGATGGCTATCTTTTTTGATATGATCAACGAGTTCATTGAAATTGTCATGGATGACTTTTCCATTTATGGCTCGTTGTTTGACCTATGCCTTTCACACTTTGATAAAGTCTTAACCCGTTGCGATGAGGCAAAGCTGGTGCTTAGCTGGGAGAAAAGCCACTTTATGGTCTAGCAGGGCATTGTGTTAGGGCATATAGTTTCCGAGAGAGGATTAAAGGTGGACACCGTAAAAATTGATTCCATCTCTAAGCTTCCATTGCCCGCCAATGTTCGTCAAGTTAGATCATTCCTTGGCCACACTGGATTTTATAGGCGCTTCATTAGAGATTTCAGTAAAATCTCTAAGCCACTTTGCAACCTGCTAGCGAAGGATGCCTCCTTCGATTTTTATGATAGATGTAGCGAGGCTTTCCAAGTCTTGAAGAAAGCCCTTATTACCGCGCCGATTCTCCAACCACCAGAATTGACCCTCCCGTTTGAGCTAATGTACGATGCTTCTAATTTTGCAGTGGGAGCGGTATTAGGTCAAAGGGTTGATGGCAAACCTCATGTGCTGCATTATGCCAGCAAGACCCTTACGGATCCTCAGCAAAACTACACGGTCACTGAAAAGAAACTTCTTGCTGTAGAATTTTCTTTGGAAAAGTTTCGATCTTATCTTTTGAAATCCAAGGTTGTGGTGTTCACTGATCATTCTGCCCTAAAGCATCTTCTTGCTAAAAAGGACACCAAACCTCGCCTAATTTGTTGGATTCTGCTACTCCAGGAATTTGACCTGGAAATTAAAGATAAGAAAGGAGATGAGAATGTGGTAGCAGATCATCTGTCTAGGATCCGTATTGAGGCATCAAACCCTGTTGACGGTATTCAAGAGACTTTCCCTGATGAGTCTCTGATGGCTGTGGAAGCTAAAACTCCTTGGTTCGATGACATAGTCAACTATCTAGTCAAGAGCATTACCCCCAGTACTTGGGACATGTAGAAGCGAGACAGGTTTCTTGCTAACGCTAAATTTTATCACTGGGAGGAACCCGAGCTTTTTAGAGTAGGCCCTAACCAGCTTTTTTGCTGTTGCGTCTCTGATGAAGAACAAAGAAGTGTTCTGAGTTTCTGCCATACGTATGTGGGTGCATGTCTGGCTTTTAGTGGGAAGAAGACTGCCCATAAGGTTCTTCAGTCTGGCTTTTGGTGGCCCACATTATTTCGAGATGCACATACATAATTGGGTGCATGTCTACGTTGCCAGCAGACGGGAACCATTGGAAAAAGGGATGAGATGCCCCAACAACCTATCCCCCCTGTTGAGATCTTTGATATTTGGGGCATTGACTTCATGGGTCCCTTTCCTGTGTCCTTCGGATATGAATACATCCTTGTGGCTGTAGACAATATATCGAAATGGATAGAAGCCATACCCACATGAACCAATGACCATTCTATGGTCTTGGGCTTTGTTAAGGCTAATATCATTTCTTGGTATGGGTACCCAAGGACGATCATAAGTGATGGAGGACCTCACTTCAAGAACGTACACCTCACAAGACTACTCCAAAATTTGGGAGTCAACCACATGATAGCCACAACTTACCATCCCCAAACGAGTGGACAAGTTGAAGTGTCTAATAGGGAGATTAAGCAAATTTTAGAAAAAACTATCAAGCCCAATCGGAAGGATTGGTCTAAAAAACTAAATGATGCTCTTTGGGCCTACAGAACCACATATAAGACTCCGATGGGCATGTCTCCTTTCCATCTTATCTACGGAAAAGCATTCCACCTTCCTGTTGAAATCCAACATAAAGCCTATTTGGCTATTAAAAATGTTAACTTGAATCTGGATAAAGTGGGAAAGGCACGTATGTTAGAATTAAGTGAGTTTGAGGAGCTTCGTAATGAAGCCTATGAAACTTCTCAAGCTTACAAGCAATGTACAAAGGTCCTCCACGATAAGCACATCATTAGAAAGACTTTTGAGCCCAACTTGTGGTTCTGGCTTTTCAATTCTAGGCTTAACTTATTTCCTGGAAAGCTCAAGTCCCGCTGAGATGGGCCATACGTTGTTATCAATACTTTCCCTCATGGAGCTGTAGAAATTCGGAACCCTACTTCAGGTGCGAGCTTTATGGTAAATCGCCAGTGACTTAAACCTTATATTACTCTTTCAGATGGTCAAGTTTTGGACGCACTTCGGCTTGAGGAGCCTTAGCTCCTCCCACTCTCCTCCTCAGGTGATATTCTTCAATATCTGCATTTTTCCAATGAGGCATTGTCAGTCTTAGGCATGGGGGGGTATAACCTGAGAATGTTTATAGCATTTATAAATATTTGCATACATATAAAAAAAAACTCTTATTTTCTTGAACTGAATTTGTTAGTCCCTAGCAAAACATCTTTGTCATGGAGGTGTCATTAAAGAATTTTCTTCTTAAATTGTTTCTTAAGTTTAGAATCCAGTACATTTATTTCACGTGCATGTAGACTAGGTAATGGATCTTTGAAGAAAATCAATAAGCATTTTTAGTCTACTGAACCCTTGGACAGTTAATAGGGAGTTAAGCGTACTATCTTCTAGTAGATCCACCCAATATTTGTAGGAATAAAGTAGAGAGATTACTGGTGCGCTAAGTCTAGTGCAAGGACTCTTAAGTTTTGGATAATTAGATGATGATATTCAGAGTTAGGTGTAGTTTTCGCTCTCTGTTCCTGTGTGCGTACTTTGTGTGAATTCCTGGGAGTCACCAAATAAGGCAGATACACAAAGATTGAGTCTTAATAAAGCTATGACTATGGTGGATGGTTACAATTGTCTTTCATAGAGTCCTCGGCTGAAGGAGGGTAATAGTGTCAAAGGTCAGAAATACGCCTCTCCTATCCATTCCTTCCCAGTGCCGAGAATAGACACTTCCACCAAATAAGTCACATAATATCCTCTTGACCATCATCATCCCTAATAATGCCTCATAAATAAAAGTTTGTGTCGTGTTATGTTGATTTATAAAAAAAAAAGAAAAAAAGAAGAAGAAGAAACAATTATATTAAAAAAAAAGAGGAAAGAAGAAAAAAGAAGAAAAGAAAGAGAGAAAAGAAAAAGAAAAGAGTCCAAGTTTATAATGTTATCTTTGTAACATTGTTTTTGAGGAAACAAAATACCTAACGCGATCCACCAAATATGACCCATACCTACCTTTCAGTATTTCTGATTGCCTGAATACTGGCTAAGGACTCTAACTTAGTTGTAGAGTTATTAAGACTCTAATTGAAGTGTGAATGCCATGTGAGGCCACCAAGCAGAGAGTACACTTACTAAATTTGGCAAGATTTGGGTTGTCAGAAAGAAAAGAGTGAGCGCCAAGGAACATCAAGGGAGCACAGTTGTTTAGCCTCTTTTTGAGTTGACTTGTTTAATAATCTAGAGACCTAGAGTCTATAGTACTAGATTACATGTAGCACCAGATGAGTTTGTGCCACCAAATACAAATCCATTCAACTCGATATCTCCAACCTAAGCCAAAAGATGGGGTCAAATTACTGATTATCTACTGCTTTATCCCCGAGGGAAGTAGTTGCCTATTCCGATAGAAATATTTACCAAGGGTAAAGTATGAACTCCCAATGCGAATTAGCTTTTCACTTGGATCTGTTACTTAGGATATCATCACTTCACATTTGTCTGGATCTCTAAAGTTTTGAAATAAGAAAAGAAGAAATCTTCTGGTTACTTCTATTATTTTTCATTTTTGCTAAGGACTAGCAAATCTTAGGCATGGGGGTTTTTGATGAGTCCATTTTAATGGACTATTGTTATGCCTAAGTAATTCAATTCTAACATTGTATGTTTGTTAATAATCACATTAGGTCATTAAATGATTGTATGTGTCATTATTTAAGTTTACATTTATTCTATTGCTTATTATGTAATTATTTTATATCTCATGCAGGTCTCCCAATAGCGCACTCATTACATCTCCTCCACTTAATCTACTCCATCAGGCTAATAATCGGGAACTAGATGGAGGAGGATCAATTGTGGAAAAGAACAGGGGGGTGAAAAGATATTTCCCCCCCACAAATCTCTTAACCTACGGCTGGCCTCAACATCCCCATCAACAGCCGCCGGCCATGTTTAGTAAGGGATTTTGAAAATCCATTGACTTGCGCAGTGGGAGGAGATAAAAAGAGAAAGGAGAAGAGGCTTGGGAGAGGAGAGACCATCATGAAGAAGAGGGCGTGTACTGTGCACACCAACAACTTCCACCGCTTGCCCACCTTGCCAGCCCCCCCTCATCGCGCCAAGCAGCCACCAACCCCCACTGCAAGCGCACTCCAGCCTGCCCTCTCCAGCCACTCACCGCGCGCACTGCTCCAGCCTCTCCCACTGCCAGCCCAGCCAGCCATCACCATCCTCCTGCAGTATTGCAGCGCTCCCACCGCAGTCGCGCTCCCTGCAAGCAGCACCACCCACCCCACGCCCTGCAGGCATGCCCTCGCAAGCCTGCAACCACGCCCTAGCCAGCCTGATCTCACCGCACCCGCGCGTGGCTAAGCCATGCCCGCAGGCAGACTGCACGCAAGCAAACTGCTCGCACGCAACCATGCTCGCAGTGTAGCCGCTCGCAGGTAGCCCAGCACGCCCGCAGGTGCACCCTAGCGTGCCCTTGCGTGCACGACCATAGCATAGCAGCCCCTCCCACAGGCAGCTGCTCTTCATCCTCTCCACACTTGGTTCTTCTCCTCCAACAGAGCCCAACAGGCCGGTAGCTATTCTCCACCATCCAGCCGCTGCGTCACCACCATTGCGAAGCATGCGTCGAGCCACACCATCCCATCGACTCTTGCCACCAACCACTCACGGCCGTTCAAGCAAGGAAGAGAGAGGAGAAATCCTCTATTTTTGCCCCAATTAAAATTTACATTGCATGCCATTGCCACTTTAATATTATTATTTTATTCTGGCCACATTGCATGGATGCACTTATAGTTTCTTGAATTTACTTCACTTGTGTTATCTACATCATTCTACATTGAAATTCAAATCAGATTTGCATGCAAATCAAATTTACATGATATGCCACTACACATCCATCATATATGTATTTTTGGGAGCTTAATTCCTGATGTGAAAATTGCATAAATAGCCTTGAACTTTTAAGGAAATTGCAAGCTCCATTTAGAATAGCATATTCCTCGCATTGAAGTCGCGAAAGTATCTTCAAACAGTATAACCCTCTACTCATGAATTTATTGGTTCTATTCCTCCCTGTGGATGAGACATTTTTATTGTGGTTAAATTTGATATTTATTTTAATTTTTGATTGAGAGATTTTCCACCACGTAAAACATAATGGCATATCACTTTATTGCTATCATCTTCGTAAATAAGCGAGAATCCCTCCATCAGTGACCCGACCCAACTAGCACACCACGCCTACCACCGCATGCTGGTGGGCCTGATCCTGACCACGTACCCGACCCGATTACCCGAGAAGCGTGGCTCTGGGAGAGCAGAACCTAAGGTAGAAAAGAGAGAAGAGAGTTTATGTGGGTAGGGGGTAGGTTTTGCTCTACAGGCCGAAGAGGAGAAGAAGGAGAAAGCAAATAGCTGAAGAAGAAGAGGAAGGAGCTGAAGGAAAGAAAAGAAAGCAAGGCAAAGGAAGGGAAGGAAGAAACTGAAGGCAAGAGAAGCTGAACAAGAAAAGGCAGTCGGCAAGAGAGAGAGAAAGAAGAAAGCCAAAGGAGAAGAAGAAGGCAGAGGAAGCTAAGGGCTAAGAAAGCTGAAGCCAGAATCAGAAGAAGACGGAGATGCTAGAGAATAGAGAAGAAGGAAGATAAAGAAGAATATTGAAGACAAAGGCAGCCGGCAGAGGAAGTACTGTAGCATCAACATTTTAAGATGGTTGATTTAAAATCAGACGTCCAATTTTGAGCTTCATTCATATACATTGGTCTCTTTAATATTTTGTGCTACACATCTACTCCTATATTTTTGCATTAAGACATTGATATTATTGCATATTCTTTTAAATTCTAAGTTGTGATCTTGATTTCTAAACCCCAATTTGCTCCCTATGTTCGACCTCAGATTTCAAAATTCGAGTAATAAAATTGTATTTGTTTTGAACGTTTTTTCGGCTGTACTACAATGTGATATTCTTAAATATTGATTCTGCACAACAAACATTTTGGCGTCATTGCTGGGGAGCAACAGGTGATCTAGAAATCTTCATTACAAACTCTAATTTGGTACCAACTTGATATATCTCTTTTTGTTGTGGTTGTTTCAAGGGAGAAGAGTCAAAGGAAGACAACACATCTAACACGCCAAGGGCTACTTCTCTTAAGCTCCTCATTCTGAAAAGGAGGAAAAAAGATAAAATCAATTAGGGCTACTTGCTTTACAGTCCTAGCTAATTCACCAAGTTGCCTAATTTGATTTCAACAACAATACTAATTTGTGCACCCATTAAGGTAACTAGGGCTACCACATTCTTGATAGAGCCCTAGATACCATATTTTGACAAACTAAATTGGACCAAGATTAGAGCCAAACTAAGGATTTCAATCTAAGGTTTTTGAAGACACTTTCATAAGCAAGAATCAACTCTCCAAAAAGAGGTGTGCCTAAGCCTTGGTTGAAGAGATCTATTCAAGAAAACCCTAAAATTCAGGCTCTTAATCTCACTTGAATCCAAAAAGAAAGGACCTAAAACTTCTCAAAGGACAAATAGGTGAAGTTGACCCCCTTGTTGGGTCAACCGACCATGAAATTAGGTCACTTTTTTGCACTCAATACATCTAAAGTTCAAGTGAAATATTAAGAACCCTTGCTCTTAATTAAAACTGGTAGACTTAAGAGGTCAAAGGCCCCATTCTCGTCTACCTAGAACATCAGTGACAAGAGAGGTCAGGTGGGGGAAACCCTGTAACTCGTGGGGGTGCTCTATCATGTAGGGGTCATCGCGGGACTCTCCCTCTCTGGCTGCCCAGGTATTTCTCAGGTGGACAGCTTTCTGACTAAGGGGTATTGATGGGTCGGCCCGAATTGGTTGTTAATATGGAGATTTTATCGTTGAAATGTGTATAGTGGTTAACCTAATTCGGACCTAACCATCTCTTTACAAAATTTTTAACCTGGCCTAATTGATTTTTTCTTGTCACTTTTAGGCCCAAGGTCGAACTCAGGGAAGTGGGGTTCAAGTCGAGTTTCTACGTTTTCCTTAAAACGTGTCTCTTCCGTTCGTTTATTATGTTTTTGGTGTTTTTCTTATTTAGATTTTTTCTGGTAATCCTTGTCCTTGAGGCACACTCTCAAAATTATGTCCTTGGCTTTTAGCCAAAACAGAGTTCTAAAACATTCCTTGCTACTTGCAAGATGGGATACCTGCAAATCAAAGATTATCTTTTCTCTTTTATATATTTTTTTTTCTTTTTACTAAGAAGGAAGCTAACAGACAGAAAGTAAATGTAGTATCTATAGATATATATGTATATATATGTATTATATATATAAAGGGGTGGGGGTGGAGGTGACGATGGAGTGTAGCACTATATCGAGTCAGTCGATGTCTAGAGAGGCGCAACCAGCACGACAAGGTGCCGCGTGGAGTGTGGATGGAGGATGGATGATGAACGGGTCAATGCTTTTTGTACGCGTGTATCGGGGAATATCAGCAACTGGTGCAGATATTCCCGCAATACCGCGTATGGCAAATAACGTGAAAATATATATATGTGTATGTATATAAGTAAATATATATATATATATATATATAAATGTATAGGTATATATGTATAGATATATATATATATGTGTATATATATATATAGGTGTATATTTATATATATGTATATATGTATGTATATAGCTATATATGTATATATGTATATAAATATATGTATATATATATATATAATACTATATAGATGTGTATATATATGTATATAAGTATATGTAACTAGATATATATGTATATATATAAGTAGATAGATATGTATATATATATATGTATATAAGTATGTGTATATATATATATAAGTATATATGTAAGTATATATATATATATCTATATATATATATATTATATATATATGTATGTATACATAACTATATAGATATACTATGTATATAAGTATATATATATATGTATATATATATATATGTATACGTATAGATATATATATATGTTTATACTAGTGTTATGTGTGTGTGGGTGTGTGTAAGTGTCGGTGAAGATGTGTGTGTGCGTTGATGTAGTGTACTGAGAGTGAGTGAAAAAGAGAGAGAGAGAGAGAGAGGGAGAGAGCGGGAGAGAGAGAGAGAGGGCGGGAGTACTCGTTCCAGAGAGAGAGTGGGCGGGAGAGCTGGCGAACGCGCGAGTTAAGATGTCTGCCGGAGCCGGCGGACGTCTGGCACCGCGTCGTCTGAAGGCGGAGGCGGACGTCTGAAAATGGCGGGTGCGGGCGCACACCTTTGCGTAGGGTTCTGCAGGCCCACACGAAGACGACGAGCGGGCGATGGCATGCTTGGCGAGGGCGGCGGGGAGTCTGCAGTTGGTCACGGAGGGTTGCAGAGGTTGGCAGGGGAGCGGGACGACGGTTGGCCAGCTGCTGCAGTGTGCTTAGCGGCCGGTTGTGGGTGCAACGGCGAAGGCGTCAGAGAGGAGAACTGAGCGGAGAGTGCCCTGCAGGCACGTGCGGAGGGCTAAGCGCCTGCGGGGAAGGTCGCGGAGGAGGCGAGGGGGTCTGTTGCTGCTGCCGCCGCCGCGGTTTGGCTGCTGCTGCTGCTGCTTCAAGCTTCGGAGCTTGAAGTGGCAGCAATGGCTTGGAGACAAAAACGAAAAGAAAAGAAGACACCACGCCCACCGGCTCGTTGAAGAGCTGGGCGGTGGTGTTCCCACTGTGGTGGTGAGCACCACAGTGGGTTCTCCTGCTCGTCGGGTGCCTCCTCGACGGAGGGCCGACGTATGGGAGGGGAAGACAGTGAAGAGGTGGCTGCGGGTTTTTTTGTTTTGTGCAGCAGCCTGTCTCTGGAGGAAGAAGCTGCAGCTTCTTATAGAGGAGGAGAGAGTGGCGTGCCGGCTGCAGCAGGGAGAGGGTGTGGGAGTTGCAGATGTAGGGAGCGGCGTTGGCAGGGAGAAGTGACGTGGAGTAAATGCATGCAGCTGCTGCAGGAAGAAGTGCAGCTGCGGGAAGAAGAAAAGAAGAAATCAAGAGAAAAAAATAAAAAGAGGTGGAATTTGCAAGGAGGCACATGAGATAAAATGTAACTATGCAAGCCATTGTTTCACTCCTCTTCTTCTCTTGATTAAATGCATGCATGCAAGCATTTTTACAAATGCGATTAAAGGATCCTATTATGCAATGTTAATGCTAGAAAATAGCATAAGAAGGCGTTATTACAAGCGTGTTTTGAGGTGCAAACAGGTATCATCCACCCCAAATCACTATAGTCATCCAAATTTTTTGGTGTCTTGATTGGGTCAATCACATTCTACTCTCATCCAGACATTGGTACATGTTCGGTAGGAGGTCCTTACGACCATCCTTGAGGCCTCCTTTAGTGATTCACTCCCGCTGAGGCCAGGCCTTGACTTTCGTGTTTGTGCAGCAACCCCATCACATAGACAAGTCCTCTGATTCATATGAACCAAATTCTCCTTCTTCCATCATCATGGCATAACCAGTAGAAGAAAAGAATAACCTTGAGAACCAACTCCTATGACTTAATGATTTATTTCAATCCTTTGTAAACCCACCATAGCGTCCTATGATGTGAGATCACTACAATCCCACTGCGGTAGCGATCGAACCTCGAGTCCAAATTCCGACTGGAGGTCCTAATTCTGAACTCAAGCCCAACATGATTCATGCTATTCCAAAGTTTCATGGGCTTAATTCCGAGGATCCCTTCTAGCACATCAAACAACTCATGCATCTGGCCCAGACCTTCGGGCCAAATGCCCAAAATCGGGATATTCTTCTCATGAAGATGTTCTTCTTCTCTCTCATGGACAAAGCAACTCACTAGTATCAGACTCAAATGCATCCAATCAACACATGGGTTGAACTGCAATCCTAGTTTCTAAAAAAGTTCCTCCCAGTTGGTCGAACGAATGCCCTATGACACCAGATCATACACTTCACCCAGCAATCTGGAGAACCACTTCATGAAGCATGGGACCGTTTCCTAGATCTCATGAGAAAGTGCCCCCATCATGGAGTTCCTAAATAGGAACAAGTCTAGTCTTTTTAGCAGGGACTCCGTGAAGATATCCACCTATTCGTCAATGCATCCTGCGTAGGAAATATCATGGGTCAACACGAAGACACTGTGTGGGTGATTCTCGAGAATATGTGCGAGAACTCCATCAATAATGACTCCATGGGCTTATTCGACAAGACGAATGCCCGCGCATCGACGAATTCAAGGGGTGCATATGAGACGTAGCGCATGTCTGCATCCGTCAATTTGGAATTGATGGCCAGTCGGTTGGACAAGGTCTCTATCATTGAGAAGAAGGTAGACGAGCTAACTCAACATCTGCAGCAAGCCACCTCTATGCAAAACCCATTTGATTAGCAGCCCTCCGGGAGGGAAGCTATGCGTAACATCTATCACCGATCTTCTAAGGGGATGGACCCATATCCACCCCCGTCTAACTTAAGGATCGGAGGAAACTATGATCCTACCTACTCTAGTTGGGGGAACTCTGAACCCTCGTAGTCTAACTTTTCTGAAGTTTCTCAGACCTGCAAGGACCTCAACGACATCCAGAATGACCCATTCTCTAGAGGGGACAGAGGATAGCTATCCCAACAGTAGGCGACTTAGGGGCGACGGTTGGTGGGAGTAGGGAGGGGGAAGGTTGGCATATTTGGAGGCCTAAGGGCTAGAGGAGGAAGGAACAGGGGGAATCTGCTGCTTACAGCAAAAGGAGGATGGAGGCGAGGTGGTCTGATAGATGGGGAAGAAAGCTTCTCGACAAGGTTATGTGTTTCCGCTGCTGACGGCAGGGACATATGGCAGCCACCTGCCGATTCCCCGTGGTCTGTCTGGGATGCGGGGGTTTCGGTCACAAAAGGGATTCATGTAGAAGTTGGGGGGCACCGAGGAGTAATCGCTTTTTTTCCTGGTCAGGAAATTTGAATTCTAGTGCTGTGCAAATTTTGCCTCCGTCCCCATCTTTGCGTAAGCCGAGAGGGCTTGTGGCTGATGTGGAGGTGCTGATGATAGAGAACATCAAAGCTATGGAGATGGCCTTACGTGGAGCTCTGGTGGGGGAGGTTATGTCTGGAAGACCATCGGCGGAGAGTGTTCGCACCTTGGTAACTTCTCTATCCCTCTCGACCAACTCATGGCAGATTTCTTTTCTTTCAAGTACATGCTTTGTTCTATTTGGGTTGGGTATGGGGGATGTCGAGAAGCTATGGTTTCAAACATCTTGCAATGATGGCTGCACGGTGATCTGGAGATTGGTCTCTGCTTTTGATGAAGCCTTGCCGGACAGACTGCCCAAGAGAGTAGGGAGCAGGTTAGGAAAACTCGAGATCGAGGGTCTGCCTCAACATTTGAGGTCAAAGGAGGTTGTGTCGACGATGATCTCAAGTTTTGCATCAGTGGCAGAGGACACGGTCGTCGAACTACTGGAGGGGAATGGACGTCTGCTGAGTGTGAAGGTCGATGTCTTTATCGTTGGCTCTATACCTGACAGTCTGATTTTGAGGTGCAGTGGAAGCTCTTGGATGCTGAGGTTGAAATTCTTAGTGGGTGATACTATAGCAGAGCATTTTAAGTCATCTGGATCTACAACTGATGTGGAGGAGACTGCTTTGGAGCTGTGCACAACTCCTGGCGATGAACCCCAAATTGCCGAGGCTTGTAAGGACTACTGTGATGGGGAGATGGGGGGGCTTCAGAATGTAGAAAAGGAGGAACTGGGCGGAGGGAAACGGTAGAACCGTCGCACACGGTGGCAGGGGATGTACTGTCAGTTGGTGTGGAGAATGAGGAGCAGGGAAATCTGGACGCATAGCCTAGGTCTGTAAATGATCAACAGGACCTGCAGGAGAAGGAAGAACATAAATGTGTAGGGGGATCTCGCGCAAACAGTGGTAAGGGGAGATCACCGTATAGCCTATGACAGAGAAAATCAAAGGCTATTATAATGATGGGTGAAGATGAGGTTGCGAAGGTCATGCAAGTGTGCAAATGCCATTCCCTCAGGAGAGAGGGATCCAGTGAGGATTGATGAGAATCCTTACTTGGAACGTGCGTGGGTTGCACGACAGAAGTCGGAGGGCATCCTTGATGAGATATTTGAGAGAATGGGGAATCGATTATGCGCTCATCCAAGAGACACACATTGAAGGTAATTCTGATAGGCTGTGGTCCGACTTGTTAGCTTCATGGATGAATGATTGTGTGTAGACTGATGCACATGGGAGGTCGGGGGCATTGCTATATGGTGGAGAAAGAGGTGGGCTCAGTGTTTGGAGGTTCACAAAGCTAGACATATGCTGACATGCAAATTTCAGATTCACCAAGGGCAAGAATATATTTGGATTGCTGGAGTATATGGTCCTTGTATTGCATCTGCCAAGCAGGAGCTGTGGGAGGAGTGGTCTGCAGTGGCTGAGTTGGTGCAGGGGGTTATGTGGCTGATCGGTGGGGATTTTAATTGTGTGTTAATAGGGGTTGACAGGCTAAATTGTAGCACAGACAGTTCGGCCATTGGATTTCATATGATGGTTCAATCTCTGCAGTTGAATGAATATCCTTCCTCTGGTGTGGAATTTACTTGGTGCAATGGAAGTGGGCTGGCATCCAGGCTTGACAGATTCTTGGGAAATGTGGACATCCTTGTTAGATTTCAATTGTCGAATGTGAGTGGGTTGAGCTGACCCTTTTCAGATCATACCCCTTTGGTATGGGATAGTGGGGAAGAAAATCAAGTTGGATCCTATTTCAAAATGAAACGTTCATGGCTATATGAACCGGACTTTTACCAGATGATCAGCTCTTGGTGGAGAGCTAAAGAGGTGCAGGGATCTACCACTGTTAGGCTGTTAGCCAAGTTGGCTAGTTTGCACATGGTCTTAAAAGAATATGGATCTACTGCTGGCTTGCTAAGGGGGCAGAGAAGGGAAGCTCCGAGTAAAATTCAGGATCTTGACTCCAAGGAAGAAGCTAGCCATTAGTCTGAAGATGAGTTGGCTGAAAGAAAAATGTGGCAGGGTGTGGTTCTTGATGAAGACCTAAAACAAGAAATCGATTGGAGGGAGAGATCCAAGCAACTATGGCTTAAGGAGGGGGATGCTAATACAAAGTTTTTTCATCTTGCAGATAGTTCTCGGAGATGTGCTAATTTTATTTCCTCTATTGTATGTGGTGGACATAGGGTCTCTTCTGATCAGGTGATTAAATCTGAAGCCATCAAATATTTCAGAGGGGCATCTCAGGCATCTAAGAGGGGGAAATGGAGAATGGTAGGAAACGAGGGTCCTAGGGTGACAAGTGGGCAGGCTAAGCACTTGACTGCACCTATTACTGAACAGGAGGCCCTACAGGCAATCAACAAACTAAATGTGGAAGGCTCTCTGGGCCCTGATGGAATACAAGTTTTCTTTTATAAGGAGATGTGGAGTGTGGTGGGTAAGGAGGTGATGGATGTTATCAAAGAATTTGAAGTGGGAAATGCGGGTTTTGAGAGGATTAACAAGTCCTACCTTTTTCTTTTGCCTAAATCAATGGGAGCAGAGCACTTTTCAGATTTTAGGCCGATTTCCCTTTCAAACTCCATCTACCTTATCATCAGCAAGACCATGGCTAATAGGATGAGAGTTGTTCTATAGGACCTGATTCATCCAGTACAGGCTACTTTCTTGCCCAACAGATCACTTCAAGAATCCTTTATACTGGCTCAGGAAATGGTTAATGGTTGGCATCGAAGGAAGTGCAAGGCCTTCATGTGGAAAGTGGATTTCCAGAAAGCCTATGATTCGATCTCTTGGCCATACCTATGGGAGATATTTAGAAGAAGAGGATTTTCCCCCCTCTGGATCCAATGGATGAAACGTTGTATCACTATGGCTTCTTTTTCTCCTTTGGTCAATGGAAAGCCATGTGGAGCCTGGATCCAACCTCAGCGTGGGGTTAGACAAGGATGTCCTCTTGACCCATTGATTTTCAACCTTGCGATGGATGGGCTTGCAAGGTATGCTTGCAAATTGGCTGAGGTGGGTATTATTAAAGGGTATTCACTATCTAACAGGGGAAACCTAGCCCCCATTTTACAGTATGCAGACAACACGGTGTTCTTTGTGGAAGGGTCCAAGTCTGAGGCACATGCTCTGGGGTTATTGGTAAAGATATATGGTGACATTTCAGGCTTATGTTTGAATAGGGATAAGTCGATTTTGATTTGCTTTGGCATGAGTGAACAAGAGAAGATGGAGTTGGAGGCTGTATTGGGGTCACCCCATGCTAAATTGCCATTGAGATACCTTGGACTACCTTTGAGGGCCACAAAACTAAAAAAATCAAATTGGAATGTTCTTTTTGAGAGGGTGTCTGGAAAGCTGAAGGGTTGGAGTAGTAAATTCCTATCCAAAGGTGGAAGATTAATCCTACTCAATTCAGTCATTACAGCCATACCAGTTTTCTATTTCAACATTTTTAAGGCCCCTAAATGTATCTGGAAGAAATTGGATGTTATGAGGAAGAGATTCTTCTGGAAGGGTGCAGGTCATGAGGGCGGATTCATGCAACCCATCAGATGGAATTGTATCTGCAGACCAAAGGATATTGGGGGGTTGGGAATTAAAGCACTTAAAGAATTCAATGAAGCGTTGTTGCTGAAATGGGCCATCAAGATTTTCGATTACAAGGAGGGGCTGATGGGTGATCAGATCAGGGACAGCTACGGTGGATCTAATAGCAGTTTGGAAAGGCTCCAGCTGAAGAAACCTTCTCCCTTTTGGCGATCAGTGATTTCTGCAGTCACCAGCTATTGGCACCTGCTCCAACCTAAGCTCGGAGATGGCAGAAGCTTCAGCTTATGGAATGAGCGATGGTCTGACTTGGGCCTGCTGAAAGAGATCTACCCGAGGGTGTATGACGCTGCTGCAGATAAGGAAGCCACAGTTAGCAGTTTGTGGTCTCAGGCAGAGGGTTGCTGGCAGCTGGAAGGGCTACAACAATGCAGGCTGAGCACTCGACTGTGGGAGGAGAGGTAGAAACTGATGGCGAGTCTACAGCAGACGCAACTTGTGAGTGATGAGAAAGATACTTATCGCTGGCAGGGCAGCTTTTCAGTGAAGCAAGCCTATGAGAAAGTTACTAGAGCTAATAGTGAGGTGGAATGGGACCCTGTCAGCAGAAAGATTTGGCTTCTGAGAGTTCCTCTGAAGGTTCAGATATTCCTGTGGCTCTACAGACGAGAAGGGTTGATCACTGGCGATCTAAGACATAGAAGGTTGGGGACTGTTCTAAATGCCTGCCATCTTTGTGGGTTACACTCTGATAGTGCATTACACATTTTCTCCTCCTGTTTGATCGTGGACAAGATTTGGAGGTTGGTTTTCTTAGAACCCCTCCCCTCCTAGGATTCTATATGGCAGCGGTTCATCACTCCTGGTCGACCCTTGGGGGCTATGGCAGCCGTTTTGTGGTCTGTGTGGAGGGCACGTAATGATAAGCTTTTTCAAGAGAGATCGGTGAGATGTGAGAATATTGTAAAGGAGTGCTAGTCTCTCGTACATAGTTGGGCTTCTATTTTGTAATAGTTTTTGATATGAAATATACTACCCTTCGGATTGCTATCGGCTCATGATAGCAATCCTCAATGTTTCAAAAAAAAAAGAATGGCCCATTCTCTAAGACCAAAAACCCTAGATGGCAGAATCATCCCAATTTCCTGTGGGCAGGAAATAATCAAAGACCACCATATCAACCCCGTCCACAAGCTCCGTCCATATCAGCTACCTCAGCCTCGGCCCAACCCCACCTATCAATCTGGGCCAACCCAGACAGATCAAATGACTCTTATCCTTTAAACTCTACCTGACATTCAGAAGATGAATGTGGCTATGCAAAAATAGCACAAGGATGAGATCACAGAGGTTTGCAATCAACTCACCCAGATGGTGAATTCCCACCAACCTGGCACACTCCCTTCACAACCTCTACCGAATTCGAATAACATGTCGAACTAGAGGCACATTATGAACCCAAATCCGAGCCAAGCCCATATGATTTATCAAGACCCTTCTGTTCCATCACCTGATGGGATGGAAGCTTCGACATCATATGCGGGATTTTAGCAGCAGCCACCTATCTTATCGACACCAAACGTAAACCAGGTAGGACTGAATTCTGTTACAACCCGTAGTGGCAAAGCAACACAAGACCCACCTTACCCAAGCCACTTTCAGCCTGGTAGTGCTAACCCAAACCCTAGGATAGTTATCCAGGATACCCCTATCTCAGATCAAGATCCTGGACCTATTCTAGAGGAACCATCCATGGTTCCATTTCCTGAGGCCTTGACCAAGGGAAAGAGGACAAACAAACCATGGCACATGAGGAGGACCTGGTAAAGCTCTTTGAACAGGTCCATATAAACATCCCGTTGATGGATGCAATCCGCCACATACTGGCTTACTCACGATTTCTGAAAGAAGTGTGTACACCTAAGTGTAAGCCACGAACCAAAAGTGGGAGTCCAATCATACTGTCAAAGCAAGCCAACTCTGTAATTTTGAGCAAACTCCCACCTAAGGCAAAAGGCCTAGGTACTCCCCTGATTTCCTGTACCATTGGTGATACCCAATTTGATAGAGCTTTGTTAGATCTAGGAGCCTCCATAAACCTAATACCTACATCCCTACTTGACCACCTTGAGGAATCTGAGCTTAAACCGACAGAAGTGACACTACAATTGGTTGATCAATCTATTAAGTCACCCAAAGGAGTTCTTAAGGATGTCATTGTTAGGGTGCACGATTTCTATTTCCTAGTGGACTTTGTAGTCTTGGATATGGATGCTCCAGGAAACCTGAGGAATACACCATTCATACTAGGGAGATCCTTTCTGGCCACTGCTAGGGCCAACATAAATTATGAGGAGGGCCAAATTGAACTAAAATTCGGGAACCAAACATTAAAAATTGACATCTTTAAGGCCTAGCAAGGGATTAATTGTGGTGTTATAGAACAGATATGTGACATCAAGGCCGTGTTTGACGATCCATATATTGAGGAAAATCTGACTACTTTTGAGCAACAATAAGAGGATCAAAACCCATAATCAGAGGAATCCGAACTTGACCTAGATACACCCATAACTCCATTCCTTGTTCCTGATAGACACCCTGAATCGGCCGCTCCTGCTGATAACCCTGTCCTGGAACTCAAGCCTCTTCCTGACCATCTTAAGTACGTCTTTTTGGGTTTCAATCAGACGTTTCCTGTGATTATCAACTCTAGACTCACACCTAATCAGGAATCCTGTCTGATTACTGTTCTCCAGCAACATCGAAGAGACATTGGATGGACTCTCGATGATTTGACTGGTATCAACCCCTCTTACTGCACACACCGTATCTACACTGAAGAGGGCACACGGCCTTCTCGTGAAATGTAAAGGCATCTGAATCCTAATCTGTAGGAGGTCATGAAAAAGGAGATCATCAAGTGGTTAGATGTAGGGATCGTCTACCCAATCTCCGATAGTCGGTGTGTGAGTCCAATCCAAGTTGTGCCTAAGAAGGTAGGACTCACCATGATCACGATAGAAACCGAAGAAATCATATCAACCCGTGTGGTGAATTCATGGAGAGTCTGCATTGATTACAGAAGAATCAATACCTCGACAAAGAAGGATCATTTCCCACTACCATTTATTGATCAGATCCTCAAGATACTAATGGCAAATAGGTTCTTGTGCTTTTTGGACAGGTACTCCGGTTATAACCAGGTTGCAATCCATCTTGAGGACCAAGAAAAGTCCACTTTCACCTACCCCTTCGGGTCGTACGCATTTCGAAGGATGCCGTTCGATCTCTGCAATGCACCCGCTACTTTCAACGGTGCATGCCTGCCATATTCTCAGATATGGTAGGTGATTATCTAGAAGTCTTCATGGATGACTTTTCAGTATTCGGAGAATCATTTGATGATTGCCTCTTGCACTTGGTCCAGATCCTCAGGCAGTGCATTGACGTGAATCGGGTTCTTTCCTGGGGAAAGAGCCACTTCATGGTGCCTGATGGAATTGTCCTAGGACATCTCATATCAGAAAAGGGCATCTAGGTCGATCAAGCTAAGGTGAATTTGATTTCAAAACTCCCTATGCCGAGCTTGATCAAGGACATCCGATCTTTTCTGGGGCACGTTGATTTTTACCGTTGATTCATTCCTGATTTCTCAAAGATCACACGCCCCCTGACCACTCTACTATCTAAGGATGTTCCTTTCGAAATCTTCAAGGAATGCACTCAAGTATTTGAAATCCTCCGTGATCGAGTTACCCAAGCTCCGATCCTATGGTCCCTTGATTGGTCTCAACCCTTTGAGATCATGTCTGATGCATTTGATTTCGCTGTAAGAGCGGTTCTTGGGCAAAAAATTGACCGAAAACCTGTGGTCATCTACTATGCTAGCAAGACACTTGACAAAGCTCAGTGTAACTACATAATTACTGAGAAAGAGCTGCTAGCTGTAGTATTTGCCTTGGAAAAATTCAGATCATATCTCTTGGGTTCCCGGGTTATCAATTACTCGGATCACACAGCTATGAGGCATCTCCTTGCAAAGAAGGACACAAAACCTCAATTAATTTGCTGGATCTTGCTGCTGCAAGAATTTGAGCTTGAGATTTTTGACAAAGTGGGAAAGTAGAACATGGTAACTGATCACTTGTCCCTCCTTCCTTTTGAGATTATCGACCCTTCCGGACCCATTACGAAACATTTTCCTATGACCACCTCTTGACTATCAGTACAGGCCTTCCATGGTTTGCTAATATAGTAAGCTATTTGGCATCACATCAGATCCTGTCCGATTGGCCAAAGGCTAAGAAGGACAAATTACTTTTCGATGCCAGGTATTACTTCTAGGAAGACCCATATCTTTTCCGCATCGGTGCTGATCAAATCATTCGACGATGTGTCGCGGGAGCGGAAATTCAGGACATATTGTCTTTCTGCCATGACAAGGCATGTGGTGGACACTTCTCAGGTCATAAAACCACAGCAAAAGTCCTCCAGTGTGGCTTCTATTAGCCCACAATTTTCAAAGATGCATACAATCATTGTAGGGCATGCACTCATTGCTAGACCTTAGGCAACATGAGCCACCGTGATATGATGCCCTTACAACCGATTCTTGTATGCGAAATCTTCGACGTATGGGGGATTGATTTTATGGGACCCTTTCCTATTTCAGACGGTTTCGAGTACATTCTACTTGCAGTTGACTACGTGTCCAAATGGATCGAAGCCATTCCGACTAGAGCCAATGATCATAAGGTGGTTATCAAATTCATTCATCAGATCTTTTCACTGTTCGGGATTCCACGTGCTATAATCTCTGATGGAGGGACCCATTTCACTAATGCTCAATTCAGGTCACTGATGACCAAATACGAGGTGTCACATCGAATCTCTACTCCTTACCACCCCCAAACTAATGGTCTAGCTAAGCTATCAAATCAAGAGATCAAGAAAATTCTCTAGGTTACTATTCAACCTGACAGGAAAGGCTGGTCATCCCGACTTCCGGAAGCTTTGTGGGCTTATAGGATTGCCCACAAAACCCAATTAGGTATGTCTCCCTTCAGATTTGTGTACGGGAAGGCATGTCACCTCCCCGTCAATTTGATACACAAAGCCTATTGGGCAGTATAGAAGTGCAATCTAGATCTTTCTAAGGTAGGAACCCATAGAAAGCTTCAACTGAGCGAGATCGATGAATTATGCCACGACGCGTATGAGAACTTGCGAATTTACAAAGAGCAGGTTGAGGCCTTCCACGACAAGCACATATCCAGAAAGATCTTTCATCCTGGTCAAAAGTCCTACTCTTTGATGCCAAGCTCAAACTATTCCCAGGAAATCTAAGATCAAAATGGATTGGACCTTACCTTGTCCAACGAATCTTTTGAAATGGAGCAATCAAGATCAGTCCACTCAGCCACAATTCAGAACCTTTCATCGTGAACAGTCAGAGACTCAAACCGTTCATTGACCCTACCGATACAAATTTGGCTGAGACATCCTTTACCCTTCATTCTTCCTAAGCTCATTGTGCCCAGCCGATGGCATAAAACTTAGCGCTTAACGGAAGGCAACTCGTCATTTTTAAAAAAAACCCGAAACCTTTCTTGACATTCCTATGCTGGATTCATATTGCACTTTAGGGTTCATCCAATAGAACAACCGACCCAACCTCAGGTACCCGTACCTGAGTTTTGAAATCGTCCATAACAGTCACCTCGACCCATTCACCCACCCAAAACCTGTTCTAATGAATGATCTAAGCTGAACTCGAACCCACTTAATTTACAATGGGGACATTGCAAATCGTAGGAAAGGGGGGCATGAAAGTGCAAAACGCCATGAAAATCATCTCACAAGAAAAGGTTTCAACAAAAAAATCACATATCGCAAAAATAACAAAAAAATGAAAAAAATATTTAAAAAGAATAAAAAAATTCTAAGGGGGGAAAAATTTTGAGGCCATACAAATCATAAGAAGAAAACGGGAAAAACTGAAAAATGTCAAAAAAGTAGCACAAAATGAAAAGACAAAAAAGAGGTAGTCATTAGTAAGAAATTAAGGGATTAACTGAGATCTAGACCATATCAAGAAAAAGAAAATGAAAGAAAAAGTGCGAAGGAAGCACAGAAGAGATTAGTAGGAATGCTGATCTTAGGCCTCTTGGGCTACACTCCTAGGCTTAAAAATTCAGGTACCCACTAAGATCTGGATAGTCCTCAAGAGGTTTGGGAAAATGCAAAGGTTAAGCATTAGGTCTAAGGCTTAGGGAGTATTCGGCCTCGTTAACTGACCTCTAGTTTACGGGACTCAATAAACTAAGCACCCCAATCCACACACAATCTGGTTCAGTGTGCATAAGTATCAAAATCATGCAAATGTGTTTAAACTGTTCTGAAAAAGTCACCTAGATTAGGAGTGGCCGATCAACACAAGTTGATTTGGACGAGTTCCCATAGCGAAGAGGCAGGAAATTCCCCTCGAAGATGCGTAATAACACATCATCTCCTCGGTGCTTATCTCCTAGGATATTTACATATCCTACTGGGGGCATGTAAGCACCCTATGCTGGTTCAGATGCCATGGGTGGCATTATCACGAAATGTCGATTGCCAGGGTCTAGATTTAGCTACAGAATGCCATGGGTGGGATTATCTCAAAATCTTGAAAGCCAAGGTTCTAGGGGTTGCCATGGGCAGTGCTATCAAGAACCATCGATTGCTAAGGAACCTTCGAGGATTAATGATAGGGACTAGGAATCCGATACAGATCGTGTTGAGAAGCCAATCTAAAGTTAGAAATAAAAAGAAAGGAGAGAGAAAACTCTCCAAACAAAGAAAATTCTTCTATCTCTCTCTTACAAAAAATGCACTACAAACAAAACCAAGGCTAAAATATGTTACAAGCACAGGTGCTTTTACTGCGGAGTCCAATAAACCTTAGGATAGTTCTTGTGGGCCTTAAAAACCTTCACGGAGGACTGAGGCTAGAGCTAGTCAGGTCTGGATCTTGGTTGGTTCTTGAGTACCTCTAGGCCTACTATTGGTATTCTAACCTAATCTACAGAAGAAAGCACACATCATGGTTTGTGAACACCAAAGGAACTCATGGTCTAGAATCAAAGTTAAAATCTTAAAATTTTGCTAAGGGACTAGCAAAAACTAAGCATGGAGGTATGATAGGAACACCATCATGAGCCCTAACTTGCTCATTTTAACCCAGTGAAGAGAATAAAAGCTCCTACATAACCAACTGGAGGTCCTAATCCACTGAATAATCATCCTAAGATAAAAGTAAGAAACAAGGGGTAAAATTGTAATTTTACTATTGTAGTACAACAAAGGGTTTCCTCAAGGGCTAAATGAAAGTCAAATGGTCTTAACAAGATAATAAGTGGGTTGAATCAGATAGAAAAGGGTTCGTGTGAGTTCTGGGAATTAAATGACTTCTTGTAACCTTAAAATAGAGCCACTTGATTAAGTAAGGTTCTGGTCAAGATAAAATTCACCTAAAGCCTGTAAAAATCATAGAAAAATATTCTCTAAGGTTTAGAACTCTCAATTTGGCCAATGGAACCTATTTTGACCAAGAATAGGGTTTTAGACAAATATTTTCCCTAAATTAAGTTTTTACGTAAATTACCCAGTCAAACATGGTCAAACCCGAAAGCCAACCTCACCATTGGATTTCTTAGGTCCAAATTAGGTCTGTACCAAAGTTTGGACCAAAGGGGAACTCATCTTGACCCACATTGCAATTAGGTCCAACCTAACTACATTTCCACCCTTATCTTTCAAAATCCCTTACATTTGAACCCCTAGCTTCCTCATTATTCTTTGCAATTAGGTCCCTTCACCATTATAGCAGAGGAATCCTACTCCAGCGAACTTAAGAAGGCAATTTCTCCCTAATCTCTCAGAGAATCCCCTTCAAAATTGGAAGGGAGATTCTTTGAGAAATCCCCTCCAATGGGAACCCAATTTGAGACCCTACTTGGTACCCAATCTCTCATGCGAACGCATGAGAGATTTGGGTCTCTCTCGAGTTGCCATCACCAATGAACTTACCTTGCTTGGAAGCTTGGCTTCCAAGCACAAAATCGACCTCCAGGGTATATTTAAGACACCCCAGTTTGCCCCAGCTTTCCTAAGCTTGAAATCAGCCGGAGAACCCCCTCAATTTCGTCTCTCCTCCTCTGGCTGACTCGTTCATCAATCTCCTATGATCTCTCCTACTCTCCCTCATTGCCTAGCCACAATACCGGCGATAGGTTCCTCTTCCTCACACTCGTTCACGTCGCGCAGCATCTACCGACGCCTCTACCTCCCCTTCACCCTCGTTGACCATCCTCTCTGAGCACCTTCGTCCCCAGCAATAGCAATACGTGCCAGATGCCACCTCCGTCTTGTCTTTGTCTCTTCACCTCCTATATAAGTCTCTCTCACTCTCTACATTCTTTCCCCCTCTTTATTTCCCTCAACTGACTACTGCCGCACTCCACCACCATCATCCCCTTCACCTCCGGCCACCAACTCCGATAAGTTTGTTCCACCACCGCAGACTACCTCCCTACTCAACGACCGGTCCATAAGCTCTGCCTCAACGCCCTAATCATAACCCCTCACTCATATCACTTCGCCACTCACCCAAACTGATCCCCGAACACACCCACACACACAGCCATAGTGTGCCCTAGGTATGCTCACTCAGGCATTCCTACACCACGCCGACCACCTCTACACACTCGTCGCACCTTTGCAAAGCTCCCTGGGCATTTTAACGTGATTGCGAGGTCGTTGTAGTGATTTCATGTCCAAGAGCCCTCCACCATTGATGTCAGGCTTGAAGCTTGCTTGCAGCAACCTCCAGGCTTCATCAGCCCCAGGTTGTGTCCCAGGCTGCACGGGGCACTCTCGCGAGCATCTCCAGGCATCCAATTAGATTCGAGGGCAGTCGCAGCTGCTGCAATCAAAGGAACATCTCTGCTGCAACCGCGCACGAAGGGGATTGGAAGATAGTCCCACCTCGGAAAGTTTTGAGGCACTTCACCCGCATAAGTTGTTTTCTTTCCATAGGCTCTTCACCTCCAACTCACGGGGTGAGGTCCCACTCTCACCCAGCCCGATCGCCTCGTCCGTGACCATGCCCCGTGGACCTGGTGACCCAACCCAACTAGCACACCTCGCCCACCACTGCACAATGGTGGGCCTGATCTTGGGTGCATACCGGACCCGATTACTCGAGAAGCATGGCTCTGGGGAGCAGAACCTAGGAGAGAAGAGAGAAGAGAGTTTGTGCGAGTAGGGAGTTGGTTTTGCTCTGTAGGTCAAAGAGGAGAAGGAGAAGGCTAAGAGCTAAAAAAGAAGAGGAAGGAGTGGAAGGAAAAGAAAGCAAGTCAAAGGAAGGGAATGAAGAAACTGAAGGTAGGAGAAGTTGAAGAAGAAAAGGCAACCGACAAGAGAGAGAGATAGAAGAAAGCCAAAGGATAAGAAGAAGGCAGAGGAAGCTAAGGGCTAGGGAAGCTGAAGCCAAAATCAGAAGAAGAAGAAGGAAGGAGACACCAGAGAGCAGAAAAGAAGGAAGATAAAAAAGAAGAAAAAGAAAGAAGAAGATTGAAGACAAAGGCAGCCGGCAGAAGAAGCACTGTAGCATCAACATTTTAAGATGACTTATTTAAAATCAGACGTCCAATTTTGAGCTTCATTCATATACATTGGTTTCTTTAATATTTTGTGATACACATCTACTCCTATATTTTTGCATTGAGACATTGATATTATTGAATATTCTTTTAAATTCTAAGTTGTGATCTTGATTTCTAAACCCCAATTTGCTCCCTATGTTGGACCTCAAACTTTAAACTTCGAGTAATAAAATTGTATTTGTTTTGAATGCTTTTTCGGTTGTACTAGAACACGATATTCCTAAATACTGATTCAGCGTGACAAACACCCTATGCCTAAGTTTTTCTAGTTATGAGCAAAATCATACGAAACAGACAAGGTCTCTAGGCCATATTTTATCGTCAAGATGCCTTTTCGTGCCATACTCTAGAAATTAGATTGAAATACTAATTGTAGGACAAAAGGTACTCAAGCACCAGCCAAGATAAGGACCTGACCAGCCTCCACCTTGGGTCAGCCACGAAGGTTTCTAAGGCTCGCAAAAACTACCCAAAGGTTCGTTGACCCTAGCGGTTAAATCACCATTGCATATGTGCAGCAAGGCTAGGTTCAGTTTACCAGTGTTTTTTTAGTAAGAGAGAGAGGGAGAAATATTATTTTGAGAGTTTTCTCTCTTTCTTTTTAACTTCCCTAGACTCAACATTGGATTGGCCCTAAACACGTTATGTATCAAATTCCTTATCCCTACCATCAATCCTCGCAGGTTCCCTGACAATAGATGCTTCTGGATAGCACCGCCCATGGCATCCCCCAAAACCCTGGCTTTCGACACTTTGGTATAGTGCTGCCCATGGCATTCTGTAGCTGAATTTAGACCCTGACAATTGACATTTTCGAGATAATGTCACCCACAACATTTGAATCAGCACGAGATGATTCCGTGCCCCTGGTAGGATATTTAGATATCCTAGGAGACAAGCATAAAGGAGACGATATGTTATAATGCATCTTCGAGGTGATTATTTTACATTCCTCCTCTTCGTGCTAGGAACTCATCCAATCAACTTGTGTCCTCAAGCCACTCCTAAGTCAACATTTCAAGAAAACATTTTCAGAACAAACACTTTTTGGCATTATTCTTCTTTATGCACACTGAACCTGACCAGCATGTGATTTTTGGGTGCCTAGGTTACCAAATCCCGTAAACCAAAGGGTAGGCAATGGGGTCAAATACTCCCTAAGCCTTAGATTTAATGCATCAGCCTCACAACTGCCTCAACCTCTTGAGGAATAGTCCAAATCTTAGCAAATATGTCAGTGTTTACACCCTAGAACAGACCCAGGAGGCCTAAAGTCAGTATCCCTCACTTATCTCCTTTTCTCTAGCACTTCAGGACTTTGTTTATTCATTCATTCTGACCTAGAACTTAGGTAACTCTTCCATAATCCATTGTTAGGAGCAGTACAATTTTTGCACATTTTCTCTTTGTGCTTCTCTTCAATATATTTGAAATTCAGCTCAAAAGATTTCATCTCCTTCTTTCTATCTTTTCTTTTCTTTTTTTTTATTTTAATCTTTTTTTGTTTTTATTTTTATTTTTTGTATGCAAGATGGATGTCTAATTGCATGTAGAATATGTATAAATGCTATAAACAACCTCAGGTTATACCCCGTACGCCTAAATCATACAATGTCCTCATTGAAAAGCAAAAGCCAGGAAAGATATTACCTGAGGTGGAGTTGGAATATCTCGTAAATCAAGTTCTTGAAGGGAAGCAGAAGGAGACACAAAGAAGATACATAACAAACCTACCCTGGCATGTAAGTAACCCAATATGTTGGCAAGCTGGTGATGGATAGTGATGCCAAATGCTCTCCAGGTACAAGTCAAAAGAAGGTACTCCTGAGTTATTTTTGGAGGTTTTGCATAATACACATGTGTAGTGACCTCTGGGAGTGTGCGATGAGAAGGCAAAGGCTCCTCAAGCAAATATGTGTCGGGTACAAAGGGTGCGACGAAACATACCCTAAGACTGATGGGCTAACATGGAGAAGTGTCTATCCAAACTTGCCACTCTACCACAGGGTGTATTGGTCAGGATATTACCCCGTTAATGAAAAGTGTGAGCAAAGATTTTAGGAAGCTAGTAAGCTGAAGCCTCTCAGGTGCGGGTTAAGGAAGAGGTTTAAAGCGGATGTGAGCTGTTCGACATTCATCCTCGATATCCATTCCAGTTCTTGAATGTTATCATAAGCAGCCTTAGTTACTGATTGCCTTTCATGCCGCATATCATTGGTGTGCATGTCTAGGAATGGGTCCAAATGTTCGTCATCCAAATTGAACCGCTCAAGGGTGTCACTCATTTCACTATCATGTAGAAGTGGGTTCGAAGCCATAAGGTTGTGAGTGTCCCTAATAATGACATCCCCAGGTTTTTGTTCAATGCTAAGATCATGTTCCTAGGGTGTATAAATTCTTTCCTCAAGAGTAGTAATTGCCTCCATTTCTTCTAACTGTTTGAGAGGATGATCTTGATAGTCAAAGGTATGTAGGAATCTGGATTTGGCTATTTTAGTTAGATCCTCTAGGGGTAAGTCTGCGAACAACACATAATCATCCCTAGAGTCACCTCATACTCTAAGTCAAACTCATCATCATCCTCATCTACATTTTGTCCCACTTGACTCTGAGACTTAGAATAATCTTTCATATCAGGATCAAGTGCTTGCTCGAAAATCAACTCTTTTCATGTTGCTAAGACCAATATTGATCTAATTCTACTAATTCTGTCTCAATTTTCTCATGGTCACTTGAGTTTAGGATTTGTGAATCATCATAATAGTCAACAACAGGTGTTGGTCTACTTTCTTCCAATGTGTTCTCATTCGAAATCCAAGACTCCTCACAATCCTCAGGGAGCTCTAATTGAGATGCAAGGTTCTCAGAAATGAATGGTGTACGCTTAGGATCCTTAGGATGGGGTATAGATTCCACCATAAGATTTAGACTAGGAGCTGGGTTGACTATTTAACTACAACCCATTTCATCAAATGTAATGAAGATACTATCAGTCTGGTCGAGTTCATCTAATGGGACCAATTTCTCCTTCCAATGAAGATCAGCTGGATAGTCACCAAGATTTCCTTCTGGTGGGCATATCTAATGAGGGACGTCTAAGTGATATCTACTCTTCAAAATAGGATCCCTGTTGTCATTATTTTCCTTGAAATTATCTTGGTAATTGGGGATATAAGGGTAGGGATTAGAATTGACCGTAGGAGGATTGCTAAGCTGGCTAATCTCTTCAATTAATCTTTGACTATTCCTTAAAATTTCACCCATAGAATCCATCACTTCTTCCTGTTGCTTTTGCATTTCTATCATAAAAGAGGAGAGGCTACCATCAGATTGAGGAGGATAGTCAATCTCAGGTTCAAGTTGCCTAGGAGTATCGATCCAACCTTGATAAGACAAATCATGAAGGGTGGGTGGGTTGGGCATGATCATGGAAGAGCTAGGGTTGGGATACCCTTCTCCTAGGTTCTGTTCATCACCACTGGGTTGGGGATTAATCAGATCAATGTTCCTATAGTAGGAGTAGAAAGGATCCCATTGTTCATCAGATGGTGGATCACTGCAGGTCATGGGATTGGGATTTGATGTTCTGGAGTGAAAGTAAGAAGTGTAGTTATTGTAATCCATTTGAAAACATGACTTGAAAAACACACCCCAATCAAACACAAGGCAATGGGACTCTCTTTTCTTTCTTAGAGCAGAGTTGTGCTAACCTCCAACCAACTCCTTAAAGTTGTCAAATGTGGTCAAATTTGCACCCGTCCATTCCAACTTTAGTGGTATAAGAGGGAGCTGTGACTTGAGATGCCTGATAGGATCTTTGGAGAAGAACAGAGGTCATTTACATTCTTTCTTGGTGGCCACAGAATTTTCACAATCAATTACGGGCCCTAAGTTGACCTTCGTGTGCCCTAGAACTTGCACCTTGCTTAGATGATACTCTCAGGTGATCAAGTGAGAAGTTGCTCCAAGAATGAATGAGTTGATTTTTCACTTTCGAAAATGATGATTAAGAAGATTTATCATTGTATTTCTAAGTGGTGAAAAACTGACTAATCAAAACAATTAGAATTAAAATTAAACCACTCACAGGAGAGTAGGTCGTGTCCACAGGTAGGCAATAACCTATTTAAACTTGCACAGGTTAAAAACAAATGTTCACGATTAATTTCATCAAGAAATAGAGTCAAATCTGCCTTCAGATTAAGAAAACATCAAGGGATCATGCTGAAATGGCATTTATGAGGAAGAGGGAGGTCACTTGCATAAATTAGCCACAATATTTAATCAATAAATTCAAAATAAAAAGTGTGGCAATGGCATGTGAATGTAAAAATTAATATGATAAGAAACAGAGTGTTTGCTTCGAGCTTGGCGTGCGTGCATGGTAGGCCACGGCTAGAGGTGAGACTTGACTTAGGAGATAAGTGAGGTGAGGGCTTCGCGATGGTGGTCGCGGCGAAGTGTGGGGTGACTCGAGGTGGCTGGACGGAACAGAGAGGGGCGGAAACGATGGGTTGGTTACTACTACTATGAAGCAACTCAATGCACGGCTGGAGGTGAGGAGGAGCACAGGGAGACGCACGTGCACGGTGTGGGAGGCTGCTGGAGGTGTTGCTCACTGGAGGGTGTGCAGGCGAAGGTGCAGCGCGCTCTGCATGCAGGCGAAGCAGCTGGTGGGTGCGCGGGTGGAGGTGCGGTGCACTTTGTACTAGAGGGAGCGACTGGATGGCACGCGGGTGGAGGTGCGACGAGCTCTACACGCAAGTAGAGGAGCTAGAGGGCATGTGGGCTGAGCTGTGGCACGCTCTACGTGTAGGCAGAGTGGCTGGAGGGCGAGTGAGCGGAGGTGTGGCACTCTCTGCGGGTGAGCTGAGGTGCTGAAGGGCAGGCGGGCTAAGCTGCTGGAGGGTGCAAGGGTAGAGGTGCGGACGTGCACAGGAGGCGAGTGGGTGCGCTGAGGGGCGCTGGTGGGCGTGCATATGGCGCGATGGAGCTGGAGGGTGATCCACGTAGCAAAGGGAGTGCAGTCATTGCTATGGTGGAGTTGGAGGGTAGTCGCATGGGGATGGCGAGGGAGCGCGTGCAAGAGGTTGTGCACTGCTGCGAGTGTGGTGGAGAGGTGCAGCAAGGGGCTCGGCGATGGTTTTGTTCTTAAAACAGAGGCTGAAGAAGAAGAAGAAGAAGAAGAAGAAAAAGAAGATGGTGTTGATGGTTCATGGACAGGGAGGGTGTTCTAGTAGTTGCACGGTGATGGCCAAGCTCATCAGATTGGCATGGCGAGCTGTCACCTCGTCGACCCACGGTGTGGTGGAGCTCGGCCTTGGAGACCACGGTGGTGGACTAGGGCGGTGTCTCCCTGAGCATGGCAGCCGCTCCCCTTCTCTTGTAGCCATCTTCAATTCAAATGGAGGAGTGATGGAGATCCACTTCTTCTGGTCCTCTTCACTGCCTAATCTGGCCATAAATGGCCTGTCTGGGTGGAACGGTTGTTGCTGCATGAAGAAAGATATAAAAATATATGTGGATTATTTGTATGCAAAACCCTTATATTTCTAATTATTTAATGCATGTAATGTATGCATGTAAACCAAATGATGCTAGATAATTTATATATTAATATAATGCATACAAGCAAATATGTATAAACTATATTATTTATATCTTAATACATGCTATGTATAAGTTAATATTACTCTAATTTCTAGGCATTTAAGTAACTAATTAGCCTGCAAATATGGGCTCATCAAATACCTCCATGCCTAGTTTTTGCTAGTTCCTAGCAAATTCAAGCATGAACCCAGCTCTTCATGTGGACTAGACAACCAAATTGGTTTTCCATTAGAAACTTGTTAAGTTACAGATTTTAGATCTAAGGTTCCCAAGTAGTTGCTAAGTTACAGACTAGGTCGGTTAAAGACGAGTTGCAAGCACAAGTTTCCCTGATTTCTAGCTATACCTTAAGGTTTATTTGTCCTAGAGAAGAAAGCATCCGTGCATGTGCATTGGTCTGAGTTATTTGAGGTTGGTATGATTTCCATCCTAGAAAGTGGGTATTATTATTATTATTTTGTAATTTATATATTTTTATTTGATTCCTCTAAGTTTAACCTTGGATTAGCTATCAACATGGTCTGTGTCAGATTCATTGTTCCCATCACCAAACCTCAAAGGATGCCTGGCTTTCAATGCTTCAAGATAGCACCGCCCATAGCAACCCAAGAACTCCTAGCAATCGACACTTCGAGATAGTATTGCCCATGGATTTCTTAAGTGAATCAGGCCTGTGGCAATCGGCACTTCGAGATAGGGCCGCCCATGGTACCTGAACTGCACAATGTGCTTACATGCCCCCAGTAGGATGAATATCCTAAGAGACAAGCACCGAGGAGGTAATATGTTATCATCGCATCCTCAAGGTGAGTATACACTCCACCTCTCCTGCGATAGGAACTCTTCCAATCAAATTGTGTTTTCAAGCTTCTCCTAAGTCAAAACTAAGAGAACCAACTTTTCTTAAAGAAATGAATTAGGGTGATCACTTACATAAGACCAAGTGTGTGTGAAATGTGGATGCTTAAGTTACGAGGACCTGTAAGCCAAAAGGTAGAACAAGACTCCAGGTACTACCCAGCCTCTAACTCAAACCTTAGCTTTCCTTACACAACATATTGAGGAATGGTCCGCAACTTAACTCCTACTTAAGTTTTTAAGTCGACAAAGGACCCTAAAGGTCTAAAGATAGTAGCTTACTTAACTTCTAAAATTCGACACCTAGAATCAACTTAGTTTAACCTAAAGTTCTGGTCTGCTTAAGAATGCAGGGCCACTTAGTCAAGCTCAATAATACAAAATGCTTTTCTCTTTGTTTTTTTTTTTTTTTTTGATGCAAATGTATGTAATGTGGAATGCTTTAACTAAATGCAGGAATGCACTATGTATAAATGCTACATATATCCCCACATACACCCCACCATGCCTAAAATCGGCAATGTCCTCATTGCATAGAAGGATATTACCTGGGTCAGAGTTGGGCTGCCACAGTTTTGTTAGCATCCAAGTAGCCAAAGAACCTGCAAATCAAGTTCAAGGATCACAGAAATAGGCCCTAAAAATGAGAAAAGTAATGCTGGCCTAGAAAACAGGTAACCTAGAATGTTAGTGAGCTGATGATGAATCCCAATAGCAAATGCATGCCCAACCAGGATGGGAATGAAATCATTCCAGGTCACCAGAGGAGGTTCTAAAGGATAAACTGGCATAACAACCTCCAAAGGGGTAGGGGGAGGATGACAAGGATCCTCCAAAAGGAATGGGGAAGGAATGGTGCAGAGATAAACCCCCAGGGTAATGGATTAACCAAAGAAATCATCAATCCATACCCGATACTCCATTACAAGAGATATTGGTATGTTAAGGCCCTCGTTCAAAATAGTAGTGAGCATGTCTTTAAGCCAAGGATCGTCTAGGGTATCCAAGTTTCTAGGTTGCGGGATGGTCATAAGTTCTATGTTGGGTTTAGTTGGCTTAGTGTCCATCCCTAACAATCTTTCCAATTCCTCAATTGCATCCCTAGCATTCCTTGCACTATCAGAAGTATCTACCTACACTTCATCAATGATCATTTCAACGTATGGAGTGAACATTTTGCCTTCAGACATAGGCGAATCAGAGGATGACTTCGAATCAAATGAAGGTAGGTTGGAAGTAACAGATCTAGGGATTATCCAATCAATGTCATCGTCGAGTTCTTGTTCTTTACTCAAATCCTCCCTAGAGTCTATATGTGAATCCACATAAATCTCAGAAGTTGCTTCCATGTTTTCCATTGTTTCATGATGAGGAGAGATATCATTAATGGATGTGCTAAGGAAACCTAATTTGGTCAACTTTGTGACATCCTTGGGGGCTAATTCTTCAAGTAAGACATAATCACCCTTAGCGTCACTCCAAATCTTGAATGTAGGTTCCTCATATAATTCATCCTTCTCCTCATCATACGATTCATCATATACTCGAGGTCTAGAATCATCTAAAATCTCAGCAGATCCCCTAGGGCACTTTATCTTGGGTACATGCTTTACACTAGTAACATCAGGCTCCTCAGATAGGTGGATTTTTTCAGGGTTAGGTTCCCTAAGGGTTGGCTTGAGTTCCATCTCGTGATTAGAAAGGAGGGTGGGATTAACAACTTGACTTCGACCCACATCATCAAATGTCATGAAAATACTATCATCAGGGTCGAGATCTTCCAATGGTACCATCATTCCCTTCTTTTGACTCCAAAATAATTCAGGTGGATACTCAACCTGATCATTTTCTTCCTCAGGTCGCTACCTTTCTTCATCCCACGTATAGCTACTTTCATACATATCCTCCTCCCACTTAAGGCGTGGACCTCTCAAGGAAGTGTCATCTAGCGGGGAGGTTTCAAAATCAATCCTCAAAAAGTAGCTATTCTCCCTTACATAATCCTTAAAATTTCCCTCCAACCTAGGGTGTGGCTCTCCCACGAGGGATGCATCTAGTGTAGAGGGGTGCACATCATCCTCAATGGGATAGGTTGGATTGCTAATGTCTTCTTTTTCTTGTTGGCCGACTCTCAAAGATTCTCCTAACAATTCAATCATTTCATCTTGCATTTTCTAAATTTCCATCTTCAATGAGAAGAAATTATCATTACTATCAGGAGAGAAGTCAGGCTCAGGCTTAAAGTACCTAGGAGTTTTTGTCCATGCATTATAATCATTCAGGGAGGGTAGGTTGGGTATTTCTATGGTGTGTGGGATATTTGGCAAGGCAAATCCCTCTCCTAAGTTCTGCTCACTGATTTGGGGCTTAACCAGGCTAATGCTCCTATAATAGGAGTAAAATGGATCCCAATGACTATCATTATGTCCATCAAAGGATGAACCATCTCGGCGTATGGGATCGAAGATCGCAGAGTGGGGGTAAGGGTGTGGACAAGATGTGAAGGGATGAAAGTCAACGTGGTCCATTCTAACTCACACCACAATCATATCCCCCAAGCAAACACAAATCAGAGGACTTTTTAGGTCTTTAATCAGTTAGGATTTTGAGATTTTAAGTCCACTTGTAGGTGACAAATCAAGTTATCAAAACAGTTACGCACCTACTTGTCGACCTAAAAAGACCTAGTTGGAGCTTAGGTGCTCTTCCCTAAAGCTCAAATGGTAGAGCAACTCTAAAGACAGAAGATCAAGGGATGAAAGTAGGCCTAAGCCTTCCTTTGAAGCTTTGCTTTCGCGGTGCTTCTTAACTACCCTCAAAAATCAGTGACAGGGTTTCCCCCTCTTTGGAGTTACAAAACCTTTCATCTCAAGTTCCGAACACTTCAGAATCCAACGGTAGGAGGGCTCTTGTCCTAGTAGTTTGAAACCTAAGGAGTGTCTAAACACGTGGCGTGGTGCAAGAGATATAAGTGTGCATACACCGTAAAAGATTTTGAATTTTGAATCGCATGCCAAGTTTGAAATTTAGGTCCTTGGTTTTTTAAATGTCCTTCGTTTAATTAGTCCTTTTTCAAAAATTAGATATGACCACTTGTTATATCTATTCAAATCAAACTTGGTGGTCTTTGAAACTAAGGTCCACATGCAATGCATGAACAGATATGGATGCAAAGTCCATAAAACGTACCTTGCCTCCTACAATCAACGATGCAAGAATGCATGCAATGCAGAAAATCAAGTCTAGATGCTTCTCATTCACACCTAAATGGTCATCCTAAGGGCAGGCAGCTTCAAGCAGGTATCTCGTGCCTTTTTATATATATATACATCTACTTATGCACAAACAAAGAAAATGATAAACAACCACAAAATAAAATAAAAAATCTAGATCTAATGAAAAGGGAACAAGCTCCCTAAAATTATTACCCAACACAGGCCAAAAACAAAATTGGGGAACAAATCCCTAAAAATGTACCCCAGAATAAGGGTCTCAAACCAAATGTGCAATGAAAATTATGTTCTAAAACCTAAATTTTATCTACTGAAAAAAAATCGATGGAGATGAAGATGATCACTCCAGATGTCCTCCTTTGGTGGTGGAGACAAGGCCCACCACAATGCGTCGAGCTCTTGCCTTCAGATATGGAGCTCCCAGTGTCCTCTGAGAAGTGGAAACAAGGTCCACCTCGATGTAGCTGAGGCTAGTACAACAACTTGTCAAGTAGATATGTGTACCTTGCACCAAAAAGATCGAAGTTAACTATTCCTCAAAAAATAATGTGTGAACTAATAAATAAATGAATGCAAGTTTAACAAGCTCGTTGCCTCCCTGGTAATGGCGCCATTTGACGAGTTGATTTTTCGCTTTCGAAAATGATGATTAAGAAGATTTATCGTTGTATTTCTAAGTGGTGGAAAATCGACTAATCAAAATAATTATAATTAAGATTAAATCGCTCACAAGAGAGTGAGTCATGTCCACAAGGAGGCAATGACCTATTTAAACTTGCACAGGTTCAAAACAGATGTTCATGATTAATTTCATCGAGAAATCGAGTCAAATCCACCTTCAGATTAAGAAAACATCAAGGAATCATGCTGAAATGGCATTTATGAGAAAGAAGGAGGTCACTTGCATAAATTAGCCACAATATTTAATAAATTCAAAACAAAAAGAGTGGCAATGGCATGTGAATTTAAATATTAATATGATAAGAAATAGAGCATTTGCTTTGAGGTTGGCGTGCATGCACGGCAAGGCATGAATAGAAGTGAGAGTTGGCGTAGGAGATGAGTGAGGCAAGGGCTTCGCGATGGTGGTCGCGATGAAGTGCAATGTGGTCTGAGTTGGCCAGATGGAATAGAGAGGGGCAGTGGCGATGGGTTAGTTCCTACTACTATGAAGCAGCTCAACTCACGGCTGGAGGCGAGGAGGAGCGCAGGGGGATGCGCACGGTGTGCAGGAGGCTACTGGAGGTGCTGTTCGCTGGAGGGCATGCGGGCGAAGGTGCAGCGTGCTTTGCGCACGGGCGGAGCAGCTGGAGGGCATGTGGGCTAAGGTGCAGCGCACTCTGCGCGTGGGCAGAGGTGCTGGAGGGCGTGTGGGCGGAAGTGCTAGAGGGCGTGCGGGCTGAGGTGCGACACGCTCTGTGCACTGGTGGAGTGGTTGGAGGGTGCGCAGGCGGAGGTGCTGTGGGCCGTGTGGGCTGAGCTGCTAGAGGGCGTGTAGGCTGAGCTGCTGGACGGCACGCAGGTAGAGGTGCAGATTGATTGCGCAGCAATCATAGATCTTAATTAACCTAATTTCGGCTAGAACTTAGCATAAGTTAGGGTAATTCACGCATGCATAAGCATTACTTTCATCCTTACTACTTTCTTTTAGCTATGCATAAAATAATGCTATAATGCACCGATTAGGTGCATTATGACAATTACAGGTAATAAGCTGACCAGATGGTAGATCGGAAGCTGGATCCGAAGTGGGAATAATTGGTGTTGCAGCAGAGCTAGAGCGAAAGACCTAGATTAGATGTAATAGATAATAATGTACGGGAATTAAGGTATGTTATTCTATTAAGTAGGAAAAAAGTAGTAAAATATGAAGAACTTAGGACCATCTTAGCCCTACGACAGCCTAGAAGCTTCCCCAAGCCTTAGCCACCCTTAGATTAGGTCACTGCACCCTAGGAAACCTTAAAACCCTAATTCCAACCTCTATCTGGACGTCTAGATAAGTTATTGGATGTTCAGAACCCTTAGCCAACTCCTGCACACCTTAAACCCACTTCTGCAGTGTTATTGGACGTCCAGACACTTGGTCAGACATCCAATTTCTGCAAAAAAGCCAAGACAGAACCTAGAATCCCTCCTAACTCTGATTGGACGTCCAGACAACAAGTCTGGACTTCTGATTTTTCATTATAAGATGTTTGGGACTGCTCTCTCATTCCTGTTTTGAGATTTAAGCATTGATCTTGGATCTCTACGTCCCTAAACCTAACTCCAAACCCATAGGAACCTAAATTAAGGTACCCTAACCCTGGTACATCACCTCTAGACCTCCCTAAGGACTTAATAAGGTCCTCACTAAACCTAATTGACTTGGATCTTAGTCAATTCCATCAGCCTATTCAATTTGGCTCATTGAGTACAATTGAGCCCTAATCTCAGCACACACTATCCAATTGGACTTAGTGAGAGTCTAATTGACCTAGACTTGACTTAATTGAGTTATTTTACTCTCAATTAAGTTTTCACACACCCAATTAAACTTGTATTAAGTTTAATTGCACTTTACCTTAGTGAATTAGGGTTTATAACGCTAATTTGAAACTTACCTTGACCTAAATCCACTAGAACCTAACCTAATCAACCTAGCCACCTAAGTTTTGACCCACACACACCCACACACACCATCCAAACGAAAATACCTAGCCTAGAGTTGTCTAGAACTCTCTAGCATGTGTTGTTGCCTTGGTTGCTAAAATTAGCAACCTAGAGCCATTCAATTTTTAGATCCACATTTGATGGATCTAAAAATCACCATCCATCCTCTCTCTCTCACTCTCCCACGAGCTCCCACCAAAGGCCTCTCTACAGAATTCCATAATTCTCTAGAGAGCTTCCCTTAGGTCTATAAAACGACCTAAGGGGTGGCCATTTGCACCCATCCATCTCTTGGCATTATTCACTTCCATTTAGGTTAGCTACATTCACTTCCACTCCACCTCCACGAGTTGCTCACCATGGCTACCACCATCTCCACGCCAGGATGCTGGATCACCTCTCCAACCTCTCTCCAAGGGCCGACCTAAGCACCATTGAACGCCCCTCCTCAGGGGAGTTCAATTGAGCCCTAATCTCAGCACACACTATCCAATTGGACTCAGTGAGAGTCCAATTGACCTAGACCCGACTTAATTGAGTTATTTTACTCTCAATTAAGTTTTCACACGCCCAATTAAACTTGTATTAAGTTTAATTGCACTTTACCTTTGTGAATTAGGGTTTACAAACCTAATTTGAGACCTACCTTGACCTAAACCCACTAGAACCTAACCTAATCAACCTAGCCACCTAAGTTTTGACCCACACACACCCACACACACCATCCACATGAAAATACCTAGCCTAGAGTTCTCTAGAACTCTCTAGCATGTGTTGTTGCCTTGGTTGCTAAAATTAGCAACCTAGAGACATTCAATTTTTAGATCCACATTTGGTGGATCTAAAAACCACCATCCATCCTCTCTCCCTCACTCTCCCACGAGCTCCCACCATAGGCCTCTCTAGAGAATTCCATAATTCTCTAGAGAGCTTCCCTTAGGTCTATAAAAAGACCTAGGGGTTGGCCATTTGCACCCAACCATCTCTTGGCATTATTCACTTCCATTTAGGTTAGCTACATTCACTTTCACACCACCTCCATGAGTTGCTCACCATGGCTACCACCATCTCCACAGCAAGATGCTGGATCACCTCTCCAACCTCTCTCCAAGGGCCAGCCTAAGCACCATTGGCCGCCCCTCCTCCTCTCAACCATTTAAAGGCCATCGGAGCCCACCTCTGAATGCCCTTATTTTTGCTAGATTAGTACCTAGTTTTTCATAGTTTACGTTCTTTTATTAATACTTAGTAGTGTAGCTCTTTACTCTCCCCCAATGATGCATGCAAAATCCCCCCATAAATTCATGTATGCGATCATTTTCTGTTAGCTAGATTTATGTTTTCAAGATTTCCTCTATAAGCTTTCCTCTAATTCCATGTTGCAAACACCCTCATGAATGAATGAATGAAAGAAATATTTATATATATATATATCGCTGTGTTGAGAATCACTATGAGCTTACTGATTGTAATATATTTTCTGTGATTAAAGTTGCCTGCTTTTAATTCCTGATATTCTTGCAACTAAGCATGTCATACTTAAATACGTAATAACCATAAGATGCCATGCGATTTTTAGCAAGTAGAGCGAAAAAGATCAATTTCAGATTTGCATAAACGCCTCCCAGAGACGAACAACTGGGACTCAAGTCTCGTTATCTTTACAAAATCATTTTTTTGACAAATGTTTTAATGCGACTATACTACAATTTCCGACGACTTTAAAATGCGCGAAAACGACCTCTGACAAATGGTGTCGTTACTGGGGAGGCAACATCATTTTATTTTTTTGATTTCGATCTTTTGAGCTTTCACTGGCAAATCTTTCTCTACTTTTCTTTGGATGTGCAAGAAAAATAGGAAAAAAATGGGATCTGCGCACACAACGAGCGCATAAAAAAATTCCAAGTGCACATCATATCTACCTTAGTCTAGGTTTTTTTTTAACCCTTGGTTAGATTTTCTTGTAGCAATTTCATTTCAGAAAAAAAAAAGCTTATTCATTTTCATGAAAAAGAAAAGAAAATCAAAGAAAAAAAAATCTAGGTAGTTAGATTAGGTTTCCTTTTGAATCCTAAGTTAGTTTTGAAAAACCAAAAAAAAAAGTTGAAAATCCTTTGAAAAAAAATCCTTTTAAAAAAATAAAAAATCTTCAATTTTTTTTTTTGAGAAAACAATTTTTTTGGAAAGTTCAAATTTTAAACTCAAACACCTTTTAGAAGCTTCTCCACCACCCTATAATTTTGAGCCAGATTTTGAAGTCCATTTTAAAAATTCAATTGCCAAAAATTTAATGAACGCAAAATTCTGAAATTTGGGCTAGAACTTTATTTTCAAATCGTCTTTCAAACACCACTGTTCATTTTAAAAAATTCTAAGAAAAAAATTTTAAAAAATTTGCAATGTTCAAAGGTGTCAGACTAACCAAAATTTAAGATTTTTTAAAATTCAAAAAGTAATTTCGAGCAATTCGTGACTCTGTTTTGACTAAAAATTATGGGGTTTAAAAGCTGATCTCATTGGCTTTAGTTTCCATATTTTCTCAAATTTCTTAAAATCATTTGATACTGTTTCAATTTGAAAAACTGACCAGGGGTCAAAATTCAGATCTGACCCTTTGACATTTAAAAATCTCTATAAATTCGGCTAAAATAGTAAAAATTAGAAAAAAATATTCTCTGAAAAGATAATTGAAAAAGGAATCTTCTCACCAAATTTCAATTTAATTTGATTCCAATTTTGTTTAGAGAACTAGTTTTGTTCTTCTGGTCTACTGAAGAAGAACAAAACAAAGGAACAAAAAAAACCCTAGAATTGCATGAACCCTAGGTTACATCTTTAGGGTTACAATCTAGAGTCCACATTTGGGCTAGACTAGACTTAATCAAGTCTAGTGCATAGTCGCTTAACTTGGTCACCTTGTGGGCCACTCACCACAAACCCCAACTGAAGAAAAATGGGCTCAAATTAATTTTAAAACACGAAATCAACCCGAATTCGTTGTCATACTATTGGATGCTTTCAACCTCTCTCGCCAGACTTGGTGACTAAGTCTGTGGGGCAGTGTCAAACGACCGTGGCTCGGGGGTTAACGGAACTGGAGGCATACGCCAACGGAAGAAGATTCCCCTTAGTCCCCTCGTAACCAGACTGGCTGGGTTAGCTTGAGAGGCAGGAATCACATTCAGTAGGTTGAATGATGAATTTTTTTTCTTCAGGAATTCAAACTTCTAACGAAAAATCTGGTCATCTAATTCATAAGGACCATCTGATTGACAGGGCCTTAGCCTTGTCTGGCTTGGCTACACCAACCCAGGGGTTGGGTGGTGTATGCAAGGAAGGAGGTCACTTTGACCTCGACTAGTTGGACCTTGGGAGCCTCTCCCAAGGAGGCAAGTTACCACTTCTATCTGCTTAGCCGCAATGGCCAACCTTGGATCTGGACCTAATCAAGATCCAGAAGAGCTGGACCCACGAGCTTATCTGAGAGCCTGGGTCACTAAATCAGCTCAACCTTGGGATCAGAACCCAAGGTGGCGAAGACGACTTTCCACTTTGCCTGATCCTTGTCCTCAGGTTACCGAAATGGTTAACCCATATCCTGACCTTAGACATTATGACCCGTACTATTCATCTCCTTAAAGGATCACATCTTATAACCCAGGATATGGATTTCATATTCCTGCTTCTCACCCATGGAATATGGGTAAACCTGATTCACCCCCTGTAACCACTGAGGAACTACCGGTGCATATGCGACTGCATTATTGAATACAGAGAGCTACAGCTAGTGCTAAGGAGAAGGCCGCAATCTACCTACACAAAATCCAAGCCATCACTGAGCCGAACAAAAGACAAAGCCAGATTTCGCATCAACAAGCTGTGATGGAGTTCCTTCAGGGAACAATAGGGATAACAAGGCTAATTGGACAAAATCGGGAAACTCAAGAACTACTGCTTTTGAGATATCAAGTGGAAAATAGCCTTGAAGACCTCAAAGAATCTGAAATGACTAGGTTGGAAGGACACACAGAAGATTCTCGGGAGTAGATGTTGGAAGATCATTCATGGGAAGAAGAATCCATCTTGGATATGAGACAGGAGCAGGAAGTATGTCGAATGGGTTCATCTGAGAACTCCATTGGAAATTGAGGAAAGGACTGATATCTCCAAGACTGAGCGACAATCGGATTATCCTAAATCTTGGGAGATACCTCATGGGTTAGAAAACCCTACTGAGATAAGGGAAGTAGATCTAGTTGAGGATATGGATCTTGAGGCAAACATTATATGCTACACTACTGATAAATCTAGGCCACTTCCCATTGTAGGTGAACCTGTGGTAGAGCTAACATCTTCTGATCTGCACTCTTCTTTCACCTACATACCTAATTCGGATGTTAGAGATTCTGAGATGACACCTATCCCTGATCCTAACATCCAAAGACCAGAAGTAGTTATGGATGTTTTGACCGAAGAAATAAATATGCTACCTGAGGTAGGAATTACTGAGGAGCCCAATGCATATGAGGGTGAAGCTTTGAGCAGAATGGGCTAGGGACGCACCTACCATCCTAGTAATCTAATGGATGGCTCAACTCCGAGCTCGAAGAATCAGCCTTCGATGAATCAGAGATGAGTACTAATGAGGACGAAGTAATTTCTAACGAGGATTTCAGTGACCTCCCCAGAGATCGTCTACTTTCACGGATACCCCCATATGATCCAGAGCCTGGAGAGGGATTGATCTTTGATGTCAATTATCGCTATGAGGATCCCTATGACTCAAATTCTGGTTCTGAGGTACATTTTGATCTACTCCCTCAACAACTTCCTGCTGAATTGTGGGACATGACAAATTAGCTAAATCAACATCATGATCCCCCCTATGATAATCCTCTATTTTCGACCACCACTCCACACCTTATAGCTAGACTCTTTGGTGTAGGGGTGCACAGTCAGCTGGTTCGCATCTTCGGAACACTGATTCTGGGAGCATATGATCACATCATTCTCTCAATCTTGACCGGCTCCTATGCTAGAACTAATACAGCTGATTGAGTTTTCGCCCAGCTGAAGGCGTTAAACTCAGCGCCCTATACATATTCATTTTTATATATAGCATATTTTTCTTTTAGCATATTTTCTTTCTGCATATTGCATACTATCAGGTTGGCCGGTGCTGAATGTATAATTTCAGGAGTAATTACAGGTGATTTCTACCCATTTACTCCTTGCTGTATTTATTTTCTTTTATATTAATGCATGAGGACATGCTAGAACTTAGGCATGGGGGGTAGATACAGTAAAACTGAAAAATTTTTATGCCAACCCTTAGGAAAACCTCGGAGATGCATGATACATGGATTGATTGCGTAGCAATCATAAGTCGTAATTGACCTAAATTAGGCTAGGACTTAGCATAAGTTAAGGTAATTCACGCATGAATAAGCATTACTTGCATCCTTACTGCTTTCTTTTAGCTATGCATAAAATAATGCTATAATGTACTAATGAGGTGCATTATGACAATTACAGGTAATAAGCTGACCAGAAGGTAGATCGGAAGCTGGATCTAAAGTTGGAATAACTGGTGTTGTAGCAGAGCTGGAGCAGAAGACCTAGATTAGATGTAATAGATAATAATGTAAGGGAGTTAAGGTATGTTATTCTATTAAGTAGGAATAAAGTAGAAAAATATGAAGAACTTAGGACCATCCTAGCCCTAGGACAGCCAAGAAGCTTCCCCTAGCCTTAGCCACCCCTAGATTACGTCACCGCACCCTAGGAAACCTTAAAACCCTAATTCCAACCTCTATCTGGACTTCCAGATAAGTTACAGGATGTCCAGAACCCCTAGCCAACTCTCGCACACCTTAAACCCACTTCTGCAGTGTTATTGGATGTCCAGACACTTGGTCAGACATCTAATTTCTGTAGAATAGCCAAGAGAGAACCTAGAATCCCTCCTGACTCTGATTGGATGTCCAGGCAACAAGTCTGGAATTCTAATTTTTCGTTATAAGATGTCTGACACTTTTATTGGACCTTTGGACTGATCTCCAGTTCCTGTTTTGAGATTCAAGCCTTGATCTTGGATCTCTAGGTCCCCAAACCCAATTCCAACCCCATAAGAACCTAAATTAAGGTGCCCTAACCCTATTACACCACCTCGAGACCTCCTTAAGGACTTAATTAGGTCCTCACTAAACTTAAATGACTTCGATCTTAGTCAATTCCATCAGCCTATTCAATTGGACTCATTGAGTCCAATTGAGCCCTGATCTCAGCACACAGTATCCAATTGGACTCAGTGAGAGTCCAATTGACCTAGACCTAACTTAATTGAGTTATTTTGCTCTCAATTAAGTTTTCACACACTGTCACGACCTAGGCATCAAGAGTCATTTAAGACGTCTGGGAACTGGCCCAGACGTCTGGAAGCCTTCCCAGACGTCTAGTATTAAATTTTTCGGCCTACGGGTTCGCTTCTGTGTGCCTGCACGCGTAGACTGAACCCTCTGCCTTTGTTCTTCTTTTTCTCTCCCTCCCTACAGACGACGCAGCCTTCCTCTCTCTCTCTCTCCCCGCGCAGCCTACAAATACACTTCCCCTCTCCCTCACCCTCACTCCACCGCCTTCTTCTTCTCCTTCTCCTTCTCCTTGCCAGCGAGAGCGGCAGCAGTGGCTGCTGCAAGCGTGCGGGAAGGAGGGGTTGTTGCAAGAGGAAGTAGAAGCTCGACGGCGAGGGTACGAGCTTGCCGGGGCAGCTAGAGCCGGCTGATAGGAGAGCAGCGAGCATGGGGTGTCGCAGAGGAGCTGCTGTAGCTCGGGCAGCAGGTGAATGCGGCGCGGCACGGCCTTGCGCTGCGAGCGGAGAGCGAGAAGGGTTCTGATTCTAGGAAAATTTCCCAGAATCAGACGTCTGGACTTACATCCAGACTACGCATATGACGTCTGGAGGAAGGTCCAGACGTTTGATAGGTACAATATTTTCTTATCTCCTCCTTTTTACGCGTGTACGGCCATGCAGCCATCCTCCGCGTTCTTCTACACCCCTTCGTGATGAGAGCCAGTGTGTGTGTGTGCAGGAATCATTCGGGAGGGTGGTAGGGCTCACCATCCCACACCGATAAGACGTCTGGACACAGTACCAGACGACGGAGAGGATCTCGAGACGTCCGGGGTGACAATTGGACGTCTAGAAACTAAGTCCAGACGATCCAGTAGGCTTCTGGACGTCTGAAGGACTGCGCATACCAAGGTATGGCATGATTGACCTTTTAAGATGTCTGGAAGAAGTTCCAAATGTCTAGTTTTGTGCAGACTCATCATTTTTGACTCGTTTAGAGTCCGTTTTCTGCGTTTCAAGTTCATTCTTCCCAAATTTATTTCCTTTACCTATTTACAGTAATTGTATACTGTTCTGAGTAGCTCCTTGTCTTTGATCCTTGTATTAGGACCCCATTCCGTTGCAGGTCTAGGGGTTGCGGAGGCATGCGGGATTCCCGAACACGCCCCCAGTACTTCCGATTTTGCAGGTAGAGTGGCCCTTTAATTTAATTAACAAAAATTATACATTTATGAAACAATTAATAGAGTCTAGGGCATTGCATGAACCCTAGGGCTGAAGAATTAGATTGAATGATAGATCCTAGGGTATTGCATGAATCCTAGGATTGGAAAACTAGATTGAATGATAGATCCTAGGGTATGCCATGAATCCTAGGACTAGAAAACTAGTTGAATATATACATTGTAGTCTTGGGAGAGTAGAAAGGAAATGATAACTGCCTGTAAATTGGTTAACAGCTGCCTGTTATGAATGGATAAATACGGTTGAGAACATGAATTGTATGGATATAAAGTTGGAATGGTGAAACCTAAATTGGCTGAGTTAAAAGAGCATGAACCCTACGGGGAATTAGGAGTAGAACTCCTGGAAAGTGAATGGAATAGAATTAGGGAAGTGAGCTGGCCCTTGAGTATGGAGTACCAAGGAGAGCAACTGTCCCCCTGTTTAGTACAGAGCGGAGCTAGCCACCCAAGGGACCCGGGGTTAGGTCTGGCCACTTTGTATTGAGTTTTGGCCCTCGTGTACACAGTAACAAGGAGAGCTACTAGTGTATGGAGAGCACTAGCTAACACATGGGCCCCGGGGTTCTGCTAGCCCTCCTACACTGACTTGTTAGGCCCACTAGGCAAACCAAGGTAGTCAGGCGAGGGTGCGCGGACTGTGGAGGGGCAAGACCACTGTTTGGTTACTATGGAGGGGCTGGACCCCTGTTACTGAGAGGGCTCTGCCCTATACTGATTCCGCTCTGTGCTTTGGGCTCACCCGTTAATGGAAACGACTGACCGTGTGCCAGTGCAGGGTAGCTACTCGTGCATTTATCACGCATGCCGTAGTCATCGTTACGTCTGTCAGCGAACTTGGGGTGGTTGACTGAGGGTAGGACTACCTCAGGGGACTCTCCCGACCAGGAGAGCACCACGTGTTGCTTCTACTTTTCGGAAAAAATTGCAATCAAGATCGTTTCCACGAGGAACATTCAAGATCAAGAGAAGGATCTTAGAAATAAATCAATAATGAATAAATGGAAAAATATAAAGAAAGAAAGTAAAAATATAACAGCTACTGTCCACTCTACTGCTTCGCCTAGCTGTTAGTTGCCACTCTACTCAGCGTTTCGCTGACGTGTCACCCTTGTTACTTTTCAGGACCAGGTGTTGAGCAGCCAGAGTCGGCGGCTGCAGAGGGCGCTGGGTCTAGTAGAGTCAAGTAGTGTCACTTGTAGTACCCACTGTACTTTTCTTTCCGTTGTAGTGAGTAGTTTCTATTACCCCCTGTACTCTCTTTATTGTAAGCTTCATGTTTATGTATATGTTTATTTCTCTACTGCTGTGGTGGTGTATACTGTAGTATTTCTTTTCTCTACTTCTGTATTTTGTTACTGCTAGTTATATACATGTTGAATGTGGTTTATTTTACTGCTCTTTTGGTTACTTTCTCATTGGACGACTGGGTCTTGGGATCTGTCGAGTCGGTCTGATTCTCGTGTCTCGCAGGGATTCGGGAATCGGATCATTACAAGATGGTATCAGAGCATGGTCATCCCGAGAAGTGAACCAACTGACTGGAAAATAACCAATTCACGTGTCTGTAACTAGAGTAGCCACCACAACATTTCTTTTGACGTAAGCTCTTAGACTTCATCGTTAGATATTGTTCCATATTAACGTGTTTCTATTCTATTTCGCGTCTCCTTGCAGGAGATGCCTCGACGAGGGACTAGCGAGGCGGCCGTCGGCCCAGCCGAGTACGAGGTCGGCGAGGTGGGCGTGTTGCGATCGACGTCTCAGTAGACCAGCCACTGCTCCCGGGCATTCAGTCCCAGGACCTCGCCCAGCTGATACGGGACATAGTGCAAGAGGAGCTCCACCCACCACCTCGAGCGCCTCTCCCTGGGGCTGGGGAGGGGGAGTCCTCTGTAGGACCACGCAACGGATGCGGTGCTGGACGTAGGGGAGGGGATGGGCCACCACCACCCCCACCTTCCTCCGACGCTTCTGTGCACGAGGCTTCCTTACCTGGAGGTGCACCAGCATCCCCACTGCAGTGCCACTTCAAGCATTTCGGGCAGTTCCGGAAGCTGAAGCCCCCCTCCTTCAAGGGGGACGAGGACCCGATCGAGGCAGAGGACTGGCTTGAGTAGATCGAGAAGGTTTCGACACCCTTCGCCCCCCGATGGAGTGCCACATGGCCTTTGCCTCGTACCAGCTGGAGAGTGCGGCACACAGGTGGTGGAGGGCGGTCAGGGGACAGGAGAGGGACGAGCCGACCTGGGACCGGTTCGTCACCCTCTTCTGCGAGCAGTACTTTCCCCAGACATGGCAAGACCAGAGGAGGCAGGAGTTCCACACTCTCCACCAAGGGACGATGACCGTGAGCGCATACCGCACGCATTTTCTGGAGCTGTCCCGCTTCGCAGCGACAACAGTAGCCACTGAGGAGGAGCACCTTTGGAGGTTCACCGAGGGGCTTCGACCTGCAATTCGGGGGTATGTCAAAACCCTGAAGCTGCCTACGTTCTCGAGGGTGGTGGAGGTAGCTATGACCTACGAGGAGACCAACCCGTCTGCGTGAGATACTGACAGCGGGCGGAGGAGGCCCTACCAGCCAGACTTTTCATAGGGCTGGCGAGAGAGGAGACACGTGGCGTCCGCAGGAGAGCCATCACATTTTGCAGGGCCATCAGTGGCCTTTGGGGCCCCTCGATAGGGGCCAGTTGCTAGCACCGGATCCCCGCCCAGCCGACAGTAGGGACCCACTGAGGGCGAGAGTCGGGTTCCCCTCTGTTACCAGTGTGGCCAGCCGAGCCACATCAGGAGGGACTGCCCGTCTAGGGAAGGAGGTCAACAGACGCTTCCCGCGTCGAGCACTAGAGGGCGAGAAGGAGGCCGCGGTTTCCAGGTGCGAGGAGGAGGACAGCAGTCACGAGGAGGGTACCAGCCAGCAACTACGACGCAAATTGTGGCAGCTTCGTCCGCACCTAGGGCTGAGGGGTGTATCAACGCCCTGACACACAGGGATGCCAGAGCTTCGGGATCAGTGGTGGCAGGTATGGTTTCAGTTTCCGGCAGAATCGTTTACATACTTTTCGATTTCGGTGCTACGGACTCGTTTGTCGCAGCCAGTTTCATAGTTAGTTTGGGGTAGGATTATATGCTATTAGAGGATTTGTTTGTGATCAGAGGTCCGACTGGTCAGCTGTTTGTAGCTGAGGAGGTATACACGGGTTGCGAGGTCAGTATTGGGGGACATAGCCTTCCCCCTGACTGGATTATGATACAGATGGAGGACTTTAGCATAATTCTGGGGATGGACTGGCTGTCCACTTACCACGCTTTGGTGGACTGTTTTGAGAGGAATATTGTCTTCTCCATACCAGAGTTGCCTTCTTCCGAGTTCCACGGTCAGTTAGTGGACGGAGGCTTCAGGTGCATTTCTGCACTTCGGGCGGCGAGACTTTTGAGCCAGCGGTGTGAGGGCTTCCTAGCTTGTGTGGTGGTAGAGCCTGGCCTTGTGGTAGACTTCCAGAGTATCCCGGTGGTCAAAGAGTACCCCGACGTGTTCCTAGACGAGTTGCCAGGACTACTTCTCGACCATGAGATCGAGTTTGAGATCTCACTAGTACCAGGGACCAGCCCCATCTCCACCGCACCATATAGGATGGCACCACTTGAGCTGCGAGAGCTCAAGTCTCAGTTGGAGGATCTTTTGGAGAAAGGCTTTGTGGGGCCTAGTGCGTCTCCTTGGGGAGCCCCGGTACTGTTTGTAAAGGAGAAGGATGGTACCCTACGCCTTTGTGTGGACTACTGACAGCTGAATAGGGTCACCATCAAGAACAGATATCCGCTGCCGAGGATCGACGACTTGTTTGACCAGCTGTGAGGTGCCATGGTATTCTCCAAGATCGACTTGAGGTCTGGATACCACCAGTTGAGGATCAAGGAGGCAGACGTCTCCAAGACAGCTTTCCGCACCCGGTACGGACACTACGAGTTTCTGGTCATGCCGTTTGAGCTGACCAATGCCCCCGCTGCCTTCATGGACTTGATGAACCGGGTGTTTAGACTGTACTTGGACCAGTTTGTGGTGGTATTCATTGATGATATGCTCATCTATTCTCGAGATCAGACGTAGCACAGACAACACTTGCGGATGGTTCTGGACACATTGAGACGACGTAGGTTGTACGCCAAATACAACAAGTGCGAGTTCTGGTTGAGGGAGGTGACCTTCTTAGGTCATGTGATCTCTAGAGATGGCTTGGCAGTGGACCCAGCCATGGTCGAGACAGTGCTCAGGTGGGAGAGACCGCGTATGGTTACTGAGATTCGCAGTTTCCTGGGATTGGCAGGCTACTACAGAAGGTTTATTAGGGGCTTTTCACAGATTGCACGTCCTATGACACAGTTGACCTGGAAGGACGTGCCGTTCACTTGGATAGACGCCTGTGAGGCATGTTTTTAGGAGCTGAAGGGGAGGCTGACTTCGGCTCCCGTGCTCACCATCCCTGATAGTAGTGGTGGTTCGTTGTGTACACGGACGCCTCCTTACAGGGGTTAGGGGGTGTGCTCATGTAGAGGGATCACGTTGTCGCTTACGCTTCATGGCAACTGAAGCGCCATGAGCATAGCTACCCTACCCATGACTTAGATCTGGCAGCTATTGTCTTCACGCTGAAGACCTGGAGGCACTACTTGTATGGTGAGACCTTCGAGATTTTCACAGATTACAAGAGCCTCAGATACCTTTTGATCAGAAGGAGCTCAACATGAGACAGAGGCGTTGGTTGGAGCTCCTGAAGGACTACGACTGTAGCATTTCCTACCACCCGGGAAAGGCCAACGTGGTGGCTGACGCCTTGAGCCGAAAGGCGCCCGCACACTTGGTCAGTTTACAGGTGCAGAGTTGGAGCCTTTTGGAGGAGATGGGCAGTTGGCGACCCCTAGAGTTATGGGGGCACTGTGAGGCAGTGACTATAACATGACAGATGAGGCCAGAGTTGATAGATCGCATCATCACAGGACAGATGGTTGATCTGTACTTGCAGTCTTTGTGCGACAGAATACTGTCAGGAGACCCGGGGGACTTCTCTTTCATAGACCAGGTGTTGCGCCTGAGGGGACGTTTGTGTGTTCCTAGAGAAGAGGAGCTGTTGAGAGAGCTCCTGACTGAGGTGCATGGTTCCAGATTCACCATACATCCCGAAAACACGAAGATGTACCATGACTTTAGACGAGAGTTTTGGTGGAGGGGAATGAAGCAGGAAGTGGGTGAATTCGTGCAGCAGTGTTTAGTGTGCCAGCAGGTGAAAGCCAAGCATTAGAGGACTGCAGGGCCGCTACAGCCACTTCCAGTGCCAGAGTGGAAGTGGGAGAGCATCACCATGGACTTGGTGGTGAGCTTACCAGTTACCCAGCGAGGACATGACGTAGTCTGGGTAATTGTTGATAGATTGACGAAGACGGCGTGTTTCTTGCCGATCCGAGTCACCTTGGGACCAGCACAACTGGCAGAGAGGTATATCCGCGATGTGGTACGTCTACACGGAGTTCCGCTAGAGATCGTATCCGACCGGGATACTCGCTTTACGTCCTAGTTTTAGGCTGAGTTTCGGCAGGCCCTGGGGACGCTGTTGAGGTTCAGTACAGCTTACCACCCCCAGACGGACGGACAGTCTGAGCGCACGATACAGACACTTGAGGACCTTTTGCATGCTTGTGTACTGGACTGGAGGGGCTCTTGGGAGGAGCACTTGCCCCTGGCGGAGTTTGCATATAATAACAATTATCACTCGAGCATCAGCATGGCACCCTACGAGGCTCTGTACGGACAAAGATGTATGGCACCCTTGAGTTGGGTTGAGGTGGGGACCAAGTGGGAGGTTGGCCCCAGGCTGATTCGGCAGAGTCAGGAGGTAGTCGAGCAGATTCACAGGCCACTCCACATAGTCAGGAGCAGGCAGAAGAGCTACGCAGATCAGAAACGTAGAGAGGTGCAGTTCGAGGTTGGGGACCACGTCTTCCTTCGTGTTTCGCCCATGAAGGGCCTGCAGCGGTTTGGGGTGAGAGGTAAGCTCGCACCGAGGTTTGTGGAGCCCTTTGAGGTCCTTGAGCGGGTTGGACCCGTTGCTTACAGGCTTGCCCTCCCTCCTCAGCTTTCTGGTGTGCACGACGTGTTTCACGTGTCCAACCTCAGGAAGTATGTCGCTGATCCCAGTCATGTCCTGAGCCACGAGAGCTTCGAGGTGGGCGACGACCTGACCTACCCCGAGCGGCCAGTGCAGATTTTGGGCAGAGCCTTCCGCAGTCTGAGATGAAAGCAAGTACCCCTGGTGAAGGTCTTGTGGAGGAGCCGGTGGTACGAGGGGGCCACGTGGGAGCCTGAGGCGGCGATGCGGGAGCGGTACCCAGAGCTTTTTGCGGGTACATCTTTTTGGACCAGCTTCGGTCCTCTTTGAGTTTGTTATGTATATATTGTTCTTTCTCGCACCCTAGTTAGCGCAAGTTTCGGGGAAGAAACTTCCTTTGAGTTTGTTATATTGTCACGACCTGGGCATCAAGAGTCATTTAAGACGTCTAGGAACTGTCCCAGACATCTAGCTAGACGTCTGGAAGCCTTCCCAGACGTCTGGTATTAAATTTTTTCGACGTACGGGTTCGCGTCTGCGCTCCTACGTGCGCAGACTGGACCCGCCGCCTTCATTCTTCTTTTTCGCCCCCTCCCTTCAGATGATGCAGCCTTCCTCTCTCTCTCTCCCCGCGCTGCCTACAAATACGCTTCGCCTCACCCTCACTCCACCACCTTCTTCTTCTCCTTCTCCCTACAAGCGAGAGCACGAGCGAGCGAGAGTGGCAGCAGCGGCCGCTGCGAGTGTGTGGGATGGAGGGGTTGTTGCAATAGGAAGTAGAAGCTCGACTGCGAGGGTACGAGCTTGCTGGGGCTGCTAGAGCCAGCTGACGGGAGAGCAGCGAGCATGGGGTGTCGTGAAGGAGCTGCTGCAGCTCGGGCAGCAAGCGGACGTGGCATGGCACGGCCGTGCGCTGCGGGCGAAGAGTGAGAAGGGTTTTGATTCTGGGAAAATTTCTCCGAATCAGACATCTGGACTTACGTCTAGACGATGCATAAGATGTTTGGAGGAAGGTCCAGACGTTTGACAGGTACAATATTTTCTTATCTCCTCCTTTTTACGCGTGTACGGCCATGCAGCCGTCCGCCGTGTTCTTCTACACCCCTTCGTGATGAGAGCGAGTGTGTGTGTGCAGGAATCATTTGGGAGGGTGGTAGGGCTCGCCATCCCACACCGATCAGACGTCTGGACACAGTACCAAACGACGGAGAGGACCTCCAGACATCCAAGGTGACAATCGGACGTCTTGTAACTAAGTCCAGACGATCCAGTAGGCTTTTGGACATCTGAAGGACTGCGCAGACCAAGGTATGGCATGATCGACCTTTTAAGATGTATGGAAGAAGTTCTAGATGTCTGATTTTGGGCAGACTCATAGTTTTTGACCCGTTTAGGGTCCGTTCGGAGTCCGTTTTCCGCGTTTCAAGTTTCATTCTTCCCAGATTTATTTCCTCTACCTGCTTACAGTAATTGTATATTTTTCTGAGTAGCTCCTTGTCTTTGATCCTTGTATTAGGACCCTATTTAGTTGCGGCTTTGGGGGTTGCGGAGGCACGCGGGATTGCCGACCACACCCCCAGTACCGAGGAGAGCTACTATTGTAAGGAGAGCACTAGCTACCCCACGGGCCCCGGGGTTCTGCTAGCCCTCCTACACCGACTTGCTAGGCCCACTGGGCAAACCAGGGTAGTCAGGCGAGGGTGCGCGGACTGCGGAGGGGCAAGACCCCTATTTGGTTACTGTGGAGGGGCTGGACCCTTATTACTGAGAGGGCTCTGCCCTATACTGGTTCCCTGCTATGCTTTCGGCGCACCAGTTAACGGAAACGACTGACCACGTGCCAGTGTGAGGTAGCTACCCGTGCGTTTATCACGCGTGCTGTAGTCACCGTTACGTCTGTCAGCGACCTTGGGGTGGTTGACTGAGGGTAGGACCACCACGGGGGACTCTCCCGGGCAGGAGAGCACCAAGTGTTTGTTTTACTTTTCCGAAAAGACTGTAATTAAGATCATTCCCATGAGGAACATTCAAGATCAAGAGAAGGATCTGAGAAATAAATCAATAGTGAATAAATGGAAAAATATAAAGAAAGAAAGTAGAAATATAACAACTACTGTCCACGCTACTGCTTCTTCTAGCTTTTAGTTGCCACTCTACTCAGCGTTTAGCTGACATGTCACCCTTATTACTTTTCAAGAGTAGGTGTTGAGCAGCCAGAGTCGACGGCTGCAGAGGGCGCTGGGTCTAGTAGAGTCAAGTAGTGTCACTTGTAGTACTCACTGTACTTTTCTTTCCGTTGTAGTGAGTAGTTTCTGTTACCCCCTGTACTCTCTTTATTGTAAGCTTCATGTTTATGTATATGTTTATTTCTCTATTGTTATGGTGGTGTATACTATAGTATTTCTTTTCTCTACTGCTGTATTTTGTTACTAATAGTTATATACATGTTGAATGTGGTTTATTTTACTGCTCTTTGGTTACTTTCTCGTTGGACGACTGGGTCATGGGATCTGTCGAGTCAGTCCGATTCTCGTGTCTCGTAGGGATTCGGAAATCGGGTCGTTACACACATGAAATTAAATTTGTTTTAAGTTTAATTGCACTTTACCTTAGTGAATTAGGGTTTACAAACCTAATTTGAGACCTACCTTGACCTAAACCCACTAGAACCTAACCTAATCAACCAAGCCACCTAAGTTTCGACTCACACACACCCACACACACCATCCACATGAAAATACCTAGCCTAGAGTTCTCTAGAACTCTTTAGCATGTGTTGATGCCTTGGTTGCTAAAATTAGCAACCTAGAGCCATTCAATTTTTAGATCCACATTTGGTGGATCTAAAAACCACCATCCATCCTCTCTCTCTCACTCTCCCACGAGCTCCCACCATAGGCCTCTCTAGAGAATTCCATAATTCTCTAGAGAGCTTCCCTTAGGTCTATAAAAAGACCTAGGGGTTGGCCATTTGCACCCAACCATCTCTTGGCATTATTCACTTCCATTTAGGTTAGCTACATTCACTTTCACTCCACCTCCATGAGTTGCTCACCATGGCTACCACCATCTCCACGGCAAGATGCTGGATCACCTCTCCAACCTCTCTCCAAGGGCCAGCCTAAGCACCATTGGCCGCCCCTCCTCTCAACCATTCAAAGGCCATCGGAGCCCACCTCTGAATGCCCTTATTTTTGCTAGATTAGTACCTAGTTTTTCATAGTTTACATGCTTTTATTAATACTTAGTAGTGTAGCTCTTTACTCTCCCCCAATGATGCATGCAAAATCCCCCCATAAATTCATGTATGCGATCATTTTCTTTTAGCTAGATTTATGTTTTCAAGATTTCCTCTATAAGCTTTCCTCTAATTCCATGTTGCAAACACCCTTCTGAATGAATGAATGAAAGAAATATTTTATATATATATATATATATCTATGTTGAGAGTCACTATGAGCTTATTGATTGCAATATATTTTGTGTGATTAAAGTTGCCAGCTTTTAATTCCTGATATTCTTGCAACTAAGCATGATGTGCTTAAATACGTAATAAATATAAACTACCATGCGATTTTTCGCAAGTATAGCGAAAAAGATCGATTTCAGATTTGCACAAATGCCTCCCAGAGATGAACGACCGAGACTCAAGTCTCGTTATCTTTACAAAATCATTTTTTTGATGAGCGTTTTAGCGTGACTATATTACAATTTCCAACGACTTTCAAAATGCGCTAAAGCGCTCACTGTCACGGATGCGTGCAGGAGGCGAGTAGGTGTGCTGAGAAGGCTTGGCAAGCAATAGTTGTTGCGGTGGAGCTAGAGGGCAGTGCACGTGGTGGCTGCTACAGCGTGCTCTACATATGTGGGCATGCACTAGGGGCAGGAGCATGGAGGTCAGTCTCATGGGGATGGCGAGGGAGCACATGCAGGAGGTTGCACACTACTGCAGGTGTGGTGCAGAGTGCAGGAAGGGGCATGGGGATGGTTTTGTTTTGAAAATAGAGGCAGAAAAAGATGATGAAGAAAAAGAAGATGGTGTTGGTGGTGCGTGGACAGGGAGGGTGTTCTGGTAGTTGCACGGTGATGGCCAAGCTCATCGGATAGGTGCGGCGAGCTATCACCTTGCTGACCCACAGTGTGGTGGAGCTCGGCCTTGGAGACCACAATGGTGAAGTGGGGCGGTGTCTCCCCGAGCATGGCAGCCGCTCCCCCTCTCTTGTAGCCATCTTCAATTAAAATGGTGGAGTGATGGAGATCCGCTTCTTTCGGTCCTCTTCACTGCCTGATATGGCCATAAATGTCCTATCAGGGTGGAGCGGTTGTTGCTGCACGAAGAAAGATTTAAAAATATGTGTGGATTATTTGTATACAAAACCCTTATATTTGTAATTATTTAATGCATGTAATGTATGCATGTAAACTAAATGATGCTGGGTAATTTATATATGAATATAATGCATATTAGAAAATATGTATAAACTATATTATTTATATCTTAATACATACTATGTATAAGTTAATATTACTTTAATGTCTAGGCATTTAAGTAAGTAATTACCCCACAAATATGGGCTCATCAATGAACAAAGGAATGCAAGTAGGGCAAACCCTTCCTTTAAGGCGATGCATAAGCGGTGCCTCTTAACTACCCTTTTGTTCCTTTAAGGGGTGTCCCCCTCCATGAAGTATCAAAACACTCGGTCAAAAGATAGTACCACCACCACAAAGCAAGATAGGAGGGTCTGCACCGATAAAGAGATAGATGCCTATAACCTTAAGGGATCGAGCCTTAGTGCGGTGCCTAATGCGCGTGCTCAATGTCAGAGTGCGCATCACATCGCAAATCATTTTTCATTTTGAAAACACAGACAAGTCCCTTTGAATTAGATCAAGTGTGATTTGGTTCTAAGGTCGAATTTGATTATTAGTCCCAATTGCAGTTAGGTGACTAATGGATTAAGAAAATTAAATCAGTTTGGTGGTCATGAATTTTAATCCGAATGCAAATGCATGATAGGAGCCAGATGCAAAGTTAGAAACATGTACCTGTCTCCAGCAATCTTCATGCAAATATGCTTGCAATGCAACAATGAGATCTAATGTGCTGCTCAATCACCCCTAAATGCATGCACCTAAGGGCATGCAACTCCTAAACAGGTAGCTCGATATTTTATTTTGTTTATTTTAGGTGCAAGAAAGCAGAAATATGATTCTCACACCCAGAAAAGTATAACCCCTATCCTCTAAAGATTGTGGGGACAGACCCCCAAAAATAAACCCCAATTACTGCAAGGGTGAGAAGATAGAAATAAAATTGCAACGAAGGAGAATCCCCTATGAGAGCAAGATCTAGGTCTCCTATGTCTTCTACGTGTGTGAACGTTTACCCTGTCAGATTCCATGCACAGAAAAGATAACAACTAGTCAGATCATTGTGCAAATCAAAATAATCAGAAATAAAAATCAGGTGAATCTATTGCATCTGTTGCCTCCCTAGCAACGACACCATTTGATCAGGAGTTTTTCGCTTGCAGATGGTATTAGAAAAATATGTCGTTGCAGTGACATCACGTGGTGGAAAAAATCTCGAACAAAATAAGTTATCAAAAAAACTAACCATAATGGATTAGGTCGTATCCACAGGGAGTACAACTATAATAAATTCACAGGTATGTAGCCATCATGTTCGCAGAGACATTCTTGAAATCAATTCAATAAATATGCTACTTTTAGTGTAACTTACAATTTCATGAGAAGTATGGACTATTTATGTAAATTCCACGTCAGAAATCAAACTCCCAAAATATGTAGATGATGAATGTGTAGTGGCATGTCCTGTAATTTTGAATGTTTGTGTGCTTAAGTGCAATTTTGAAATCCAATTTGATGCAATCAAAGGTGATAAAATGAGTTGAATAATAACGAAAGAATATGAGGGTGCTACCACAATGTTTACATAATAAAATAACCAAAAATCCAAAAATCAACCTTTCTTCAATGGCATTCAATGCAATTTTTAATTAGGCACTACAACAGGGGATTTGCTCCCCTTGGCTCGCACGAGGAGATGGAGCCACGGCTGGACATGGCTTGCTTGGAGGATGTTGAGGACGTGGAGGGGCTTCTGATGATGGTGTTCCCAAGGCGGGAGGTGGCTGGAACCCGCCACCAGAGAAGGAGAAACCGCCAGCGATGCATCGTCCCACGATTGTGAGTGGGTGGCAGACTGCTTGTCTAAGGGTGTGGCCAGTATCGAGACGGTATAGCGAGCTCGGGGAAGTCGATGGCATAGAGAACAGCGGTCGAATGAGGTTGCTGCGTGTGGCGGATCCGCTTGGAGCTTTGGGTTCTCTTTTGCTACTGAAGAAGGAGAAGAAGAAGAAGAAGAGGCAGCTGGTGGGGGGGTTGCTGCTATGAAGTGGCTCCACGAATGGCAGAGGCATGCGAGGAGAATCGTGGCCTATGGTCGCATGTGATGAGGGCATGCTGTAGGAGTTAGTGCACGGAGGAGAGGGTGTAGGTGTAGCTTTCTTGAGAAGGAGGAATAAGAAGGAGAGGAGGCTGTGCGTGAGGCTTCTACACATGGGCATTATGTGCGCCTAGCATGTGGTGTTGGCGTTGCATGAGGGGACCATGCGTGAGGGGAGTGCTGGCTGGAGGAGTTGCCCACGCAAGAGCGAGCGATGGTCTTCTGTGGGCATTGGCTGAAGAAGAAGATGCGGTCTCTAAACATCTGGGAATCTTCACAGACGTCTTAAAAGAGTAGGATGACACACGGTTGTCGATTCTGACGGTGGCCCGTAGTGGTGGAGAGGAGGCACACGGTTGCGAAGTCAGACAAGCAGTTGCTGGTGTCGGTGCTGTCACCACCATTGCGATGATGATTTGTAGGAGGCAAGAAGCGGTGGTGGTCGTCGGAGGCTAGACGTAGTGGTGGTTGTGTCCATCGGTGGTGGAAGTGCGATGGCAGAAGGTCACAGTCGTGGATGTGGCCGATGATGGAGGTCCGCGGTGGCAAAGTTGGGCACACGGTGCAGGTTGAGAGAGGATATGGAGATGGGCAACTTGCTCCCCATGGAGGGGGATGGTTTCTCTTCTGTTGTCCTTTGTCCTATGCTATATAAAGAGAAAATTACAGAGAGAGAGAGTCAGAGAAGGAAAGAGAATAATTAGAGAGAGAATATTCGTGAGGGAGAGAGAGATTGGAGGAGAAAGAGAGGAAGGTGGATGATTTGTTCATTCTTTCTCTTTTTCTTCTTCTTTATTTCTTTCTTTCCTTTCTTTTGTTTCGTCCTTTTGCATAAGACTTCCAAACAAGGATTTTTCATGAAAAATAATTCTCATTAGAAAAAGGAAATGCTTCAACATAGATAGTAGAGAATTTTTCCTTCAATGTTATAAATCAAATGACATTCCAATTTGAGAAGGATTCCATCCAATTTATGTAATGCTTGAAATGACGATTTTTCCTCATACATAATTTTTCTAATATCATGGATATCTTAAATTCACTTCTTATCTCAATGACATGTACTTAGGTTTTAATTTTGTCCACTAAAGTGGACTTATCAATAGCCTTAAGCATCCAAATCCTAGTGCAGTGCCTATATTGCGTGCTGAGTATAGGAAGTGTGCATCACACCATGAAAAGTGATTTATTTTGAGAATCCTAGTCAAGTTATTCAAACGCTTCCTGTATATTTTATTTTCTTTTCGAGAGGCAATGTGACCACTTGATTAATCTTTTCAAATCAGCTTAGGTGGTCTTCTTTAATTATGTCCAAATGCAATGTGTATGCAGAAAACTAATGCAGAAAGATAGGAAATATGTACCTTGCTCTAGCACTCTTTTATGCAGAAATGCATGCAATGTAGTGAGAAAATCTAGGTGCTGCTCAAGCAATCCTAGATGGTCTCTCTAAAGATCTGTAGCTTCAAGCAGGCAGTTTGGATTTTTTTATTTTAAATAAATAAATGCACAATCAAAAGAGCAAACTAACTAAGAATAAACCTAGAATCTAAAGAATTGGGGACACTCCCCTAAAAATTGGCCCCAGAGTACAAGGACGAGAAAACAAATAACTAGACTAAATTCTAAAAAGTCTATTCTAAAATTCCAAATTAGAAATCTAAAAGGTAGGATCCTCCTGGATGGTCCTCCATGCATCTCCACGCATGTGGGATCAATTCCCACAGGCTCCTGCAATTATCTCTGAGGTGGCGGCAAGGTCCACCAAGATGAGCATTTGCAGCATGCGCCTTCTCCTTCGATGTACCTCACAAAGAAAAGATGATAGATCAATAATCTCACTCAAAACTTAATTCTGACAAAAAGAATACTCGCGAGTTCACTAGGCCCGTTGCCTCCCCGACAATGGTGCCATTTGACAAAGCGATCTTCGCTTGATTAAAGTGGTAGCAATAAATCGATGTCATTGTATTTTATGCGGTTGAAAATCTCTCTATCAAAATTAATTTATATCTAATCTAACCACATTGTTCAAAGTGTCGTATCCATAGGGAGACATGCCTAATAATCTCACAACTATTTTTCATTCACTTTTAGAAAATATTCAATCACATTCTCCTTCATAGAATATTCAATTACAATCTCTTTTTATTATTCTTCATATAAAATCAGAGAAACTAAAGGGCATGCTTGTGATAGCGAAATGCGCGTGATTTGTAAAAGCGGGTTTTTAACGTCGTTGTAACACGCGAATCGGCTTTCGCTCTTAAATTTATAATCCTAGATAGGGGAGTATCTAGGGTCGTCCAAGGAGGCCAAATGTTTGCAATAGTGATTCTCTTGCTAGGAATATAAATCTCAACTTTCTTTTTGGTATTTTTCAATATATCATTTTTTTTTTATTTTTAAACAAAGGTAAGGCAACATGCGAACTGATGGCGGGAAAAGTGTTTACACTTCGAATTAAAATACTACTTTTATGTGACAAGCAGAACCTCTCCCTAAGCTCACTCTAGGCAAGTGGAGGCCTAGAATAATTAGGGAGAGGGAGTGAAGAATGCTGAAAATAAGTTAATAGAAATGCAAACAAAAAAAATTGCAAAGAAGGCAACTAGATAATTGATAAAGTGTTTTACAAAAGGCCTAGTAGAGGAAAGCTTGTACTACTAGAAAATTGCAAATAAGAAAATAAAACACAAATCCTCTAGATAGATGGTGAAGAAGAGGGCTTCTTGCTCCAAGGTTGGTGGCTCCCAAGCTTGAAAAGAATCCTTCAACTCCTTCCTTGTAGAACTCCGCCAAAGTGATGACCTCCAAGGCAAGCCCTAAGTGGGCGTGCCCTAAGTTTCTCTCCAAGGGTGGACGTCCACCCTAAGCTTTTCTCCTTTGCCTGGCCGTCCTCCTTCAAGTGGGAGAGTCCTCCTCCATGGCGTGGCTCAAGTTGAAGAGAGTGGGGAGAAGAAGCCACCAAAAGGGCTGGTGATGTGCCCCTTTAATCTCCTTCTCTACTCCTTCTTCTTGGCCGTAGGTATAGGTGGTTTAGGTAGAAAATATACTAAGGGAGGATGCTCCAAAATGGTGGTAGGTGGTGGCTTTTTATAGAATAGGATGGGGGGTTAAGGTGCCCCTTGAAATGGAGGGCTAGGATGGAAGGATGAGGGTGGTTGGTGATCCTATGGCTAGGGTGAGTTGGCGCCAACCCAAGGGGTGTCAAAGGGGGTGGTTATGGTGGTGTTGGTGTCTTTTGGTGGTGGAGAGACACCCCCATGTTGGCGCCAACATGGGGTCTTCTAGAAGGGGAGTTAGGTGGATGGTGGAGATGGATTCAAGGGGGATTGTGTGGTGGAGATGAGGGGGGATTTTGGAGGGAAAAGTGGCGCCACTAAGGGGTGGTTATGGGTAGTTTTTGGTGCCACTTTTAGGTGTCTTTTGGAGGTGGTGGGTAGGTTAGGTTGGTGCCAAGTAGGTTAGCTTATGTGGAGCTTAGGTGGAGCTAGTTGGGTGGAGTTGGTAGGTGGGTTTTTGGGGTGGTACAAGCCAAGGAAGTTGGAGCATAGTTAAGCTAAGCTAAGCTAAGCTAGCTTAGCTAATGGAGGAGTAGAGGAGAAGGTGTTGGAGCTAGGGTTTGGAGGGAGGAGCTGAGGAGATGTCTGGAGCTGAAATTTGGAGCTGGCTGCTGCTGAAGAGGCTGGCATGGAGCTATTCTAGCTGGCTTAGCTTGCTAGTTCTTTGCTAGCTACTAAGCCGAGCTAAGGTAAGCTAGCTTCTACCATACTGAGCTAAGGTGAGCTGGGTCTGGTGCTCCCGGGGAGAATCAAGCTGGTTGAGGCAGCTAAGGTAGCTTAGCTCAACTGAGTTGAGCTAAGCTGAGTCCCTGTGAGCTGGACTTGAGCTTCCTGAGCTGGGATGAATTCTTCTTCAGCTGGTTGGAGCTGAGTGGAGCTGGGGTGAACTCCTGTCAACTTAGCCGAGCTAACTAGAGCTCCCTGTGGACTAATGGGAGCTGAGATGAGCTAGACTCAGCTAAGTTGAGCTGGATCTGAGCTGACTTGAGCTAGGGTGAGCTAAGGTGAACTCTCTTGAGCTGCCATCCAGCTGAGATTAGCTGAATGGAGCTGGGATGAGCTAACCCTAGTTCAAGTAAGCTAGGTTCCAGCTATGGTGAGCTGGATCAAGCTGGGTTCCAACTAGTCTGGGCTTCTCCTTCACCAATTGCCTTCTTGAGTGCTAGGGTTTTAGGGATCTGTGAATCTGTACATCCCTAACACTCACAAAAACACATTAAAACAACAATAAAAAATGCAATGCATGCCTATCCTAATTTATGCCTAAATGCAGCCCAAAAACCCGTTTGCGGAGAAAAATCCTAAGAGCTAGGTTAGTTTTAAAGCATAAAAATGATGATAAACTGGTGTTTATCACACCCCCATGCTTATCTTTTGCTAGTCTCTTAGCAAAACATTAATTTTTTTTTTTTTTTTTTTTGGAAAACGAAATTTTTGGGAAATCTAATTTTTTTGACTTCTGAGGAGAAAAAGAGATTAAGGGACCTTGGTAGATTAAAACATAGGAGATAAGGGATTTGTTGAAGATAAACATCAGGATTTATTTTTGGATCCAACCATTAGATAGAACGGGATCAATATATCCTCAGAAAATTCACAAATTAACCCCTTGTTAATTCAGATGACTTGAAATGTTTGTTTTTAGGATTTTTCTAGCTCGTGAATCTGATTCGCAACTTGCAAATTCCTTTAAAACCTTGTGTCGGTGCTTGTGAAAAGCCAACCTTAATAAGGACGTGTTATTATTATTATTATTATTTTTTTTTTTTCCCATGCTTATTTTTAGCTTAGTCTTACAACAGATGTGTCGGTATCATCATTCCCATTACCATTCCTCGAGGGGGCTCTGGCGCCAGTACTTCGGGATAGCACTGTCCATGACACCACCCGGGAGCTCACAACCCCAAAACACGATGCGGTGAAAAGGGGCGCTCCAAGCAAACTCAAGCTCTTGCTCCGACGCTATAGGTAGAGCACCGTCCAAGACACTTGAGCTGCTGAATTGCGCTTTAGTACTTCGTCTAAAGATATGAAATATAGATATAGAGCAGCACCGAGGCGGTAATATGTTGACATCGTGTCCTCAAAGAAGGTTTTTTCCTTCTTCTCGACGGTGGGAACTCAAACCAATGATCTGCTTCAGACTTTTACTAAATCCAAACAAGAGAGTTTTTTCGAATTTTTAGTTATTTTTAAGTGTTGGCTTGTGTGTGAAAATTGACACAAGAAGTTTCTCAAGAACCGCAGATTTTTTTGAATCAAAAACTAAGTCAAATACTTTCCATATTACAAAATAGGATCAAGTCACCTAAACTATCATGAGTTCAGGTGGAATTTTAGAGAAGGATATCTGATCTAGTCTAAAATAGACCCTGGAATTCTAATGATCAGATCCATATCCTCATCCTTAGTTTGTTAAAGATTAAATCCCATTGTACCAGAAGTGAATTTTTCGACCCTAGTCCCGATTTCAAAATTTTTCCTCAAAAAGTTTTCAATATTTTTTTTTTTTTTTGTTTTTTATTTTTGGGTATGCAAGCAGGAAATAAATTAAAGAAAATTGCATGTTTTTAGGTTTTAAACATCCTAAATCGATCATAAAAATTTAAAAACACCCCCCCATGCTTAAGATATGCCATGTCCTCATGCATTAGGAGGGAAAAGGAATCACCTTAGTGAAGAACGGTCAGGTTTAGGATGAATAAAACCTGGAAAAAGAAGAAAAAAGGAAAGCAAGAAAAAAAAAATGATGGGTTACCTCCCATCCAGTGCTATCTTTTACGCCATTCAGCCGGGCGTGAAGGTATGCACAGAAGATGGAAAATCATGTAAATAATTGGACACTTGGATGCCCGCAAAAAAGGTGTCTTCATCTAGATCCCTAGAAAATTGATTAGAAATAATATTGGGATCAAAGTGAGATGGAAATTGATAAGTGTGGCCCGAGTCTGGCCATGGTTTTAATTCAGGTTGGGTGCCAAACTCGGGCGGGGTTGGTGGCAGGTCCGTAAGAAAGGGGTCGGGGAAGGAATGGTGAGTTAGTGTGGAAAAATTAGGTGCGTGAATAGTGGGTGGGTTAGGGGGGGTATCAGGAACAAATTTGGAGTCAAGACAAGTTTCCGGATCACAGGTTTCGCCGACCACTGAGTCTGAATCAGAGTCCTCAAAAAAACTATGGTCGGTAAGGGTATCTATTAACATTGTCTCCTCCACCATATTAGAAATTTCAGTATCTGAGTCCTCAAAAAAGTTATCATCATGGAATCTCCTGGAGGATTTAAAAATATCTAAGGTGATAGTTTGGCCTGCACAGTTGATATCCATTTTGCCTGTGTGGCAATTGATATTTGCCTTTGCAGTAGCCAAAAAGGGGCGTCCAAGGATTATCGGGGAGTCCAGTAATGATTCGGGTGCCTCAATGTCAAGAACCAGAAAGTCTGCAGGGAAGACACAATTCTGGACCTTGACTAATACATCCTCGACAATCCCACGAGGTTTGATTGTAGATCGGTCGGCTAATTGCAGGGTAACCTCGACGGGTTTTAATTCACCGATCTGAAATTCTTCGAATAAACTTGTGGGAATAATATTTACAGAGGCACCAAGATCAAGGAGGGCGCGATTAAATGTAGTGTCATCAATAATTACAGAAATTAAAGGCGCCCCCGGATCTTTCATCTTAGGAGGCAGCTTACTCTGTATGACAGAGCTTACTGTCTCCGAAAGATGCACCTGTCCTAGATTTTTAGCCTGCCTTTTAGGAGTACAAATATCCTTCAAAAATTTAGCATAGGCAGGTATATATTTGATGGCATCTAGGAGAGGAATATTGATATGAACTTGCCCAAATAGCTCCATGAGTTCTTCTGTAGTGGGCTCAGATTTCTTTTTTTTGTTGGTGGTGGGGTAGAGAGCTTGTGGGAAAGGGACAGGAATCTTGTCTTGAGATTTTTGTTGTTCTTTTTCTTCCTGATGGGGAGGTGGGGAGTCAACTTGCACATGTATCTTACCAGGTTCGTGCGAAGGCTCGGGGTCAGTGGTGGTTTTCCCACTCCTCAAAGTAACTGCATGTGCAATCGGATTATTATTTAGAGGAGGTGGGGGGGCCTGTGATTGCAGAAACCTGGGCGGCTGCTGAGGTGGTGGATTAGGAGGGGGCTGATGTGGATAATGTGGATTTCTGCCCATATAATGGTTTCCTTGGTGATTAGGGTTGGGTATGGGTTGGGACGGAAGATGTCCTACAGGTCTTTGCGTGGGAGTAACCCCAATCTGATTATTCAGATTTGTGATGTTGCGAGTTACTTCAGTCATTTTTGTTTGCATATCCTGCAGGGTTCGTAGCATCTGGGCATTGATATCTTGTTCGGATGGCCCAGGATGGAAGTTTGGATTCAACCCATACCCATTAAAATGATATGGTTGGGAGGAAACTTGATTATTCCAGGAGTAGTTCGGGTAATTTTTCCAATTGGAAGAATTTTTAAAGGGCTCCTGGATGGCAGAAATATTTTGAGTGGGGTTAAGATCTGGATAGTTGTAGTTCCCCAGTGAATCATGGGCAACCTCAGAATAATCAGCAGGGGTAGTGTTGAGATTGTGCAAATTTTCTCTTTGTGGAAAGTTAGGTTGGGTTAGATGTGGGTGTGGAGCTTGAATTGATGTGGCGAGTCTTTCCTCAATTTTCTTCTGATTAATATGCATCTGGTCGAGTTTCTGAGCGATCATTTGAAGATCGTCCTGGGTGACTGGGATAGATTGAGCGCCTATTTCATGAACACCAAACTGCGGGTTTTGGGTTCTGCAAAATGTGTTCATGGAAGCTTGGTTAAATGAGTTTTCACTCATTTCTTCAAATAGATCATAAGCACTTTCAGCATCTTTATTTAAGAAGTTGCCGCCACACGAGGCGTCGACAAATTGTCGGATTTGATCTTCTAATCCATGATAGAAGATTTGCACGAGCTGCCACAAAGGAATCTCGTGGTGCGGGCAACTTCTTAAAAGGTCCTGAAATCTTTCCCAAGAATCATGGAAAGTTTCGCTAGATTTTTGGTGAAAGGTCGTAATAGATCTTCGTAAGGAATTGGTACGACCTATGGGAAAGAATTTCTTGAGGAAGGCACTCTTGAGTTGAGGCCATGTTGTAATGGGTCGGCCAATGGTCCTGAACCAATAAGCGGCCTTATCTTTAAGAGATAATGGAAAAAGCCGCATCAGCCATATGTCTTCTTGCACATTTCGGGAACGGGTTGTCTGTGCAAGAAGAGTTAGCTCTTCAAGGTGGCTGAAAGGGTCTTCCCTAGGAAGGCCATGAAAGTGTTTAATCAGGTTCAGGACGGTTGGCTTGATCTCAAAGTCCCCCTCCGGTATGACCACCCCTGGTCGTTCCTCATAATAAGATGGATCATAGAAATCTTTTAGAGGAACAACAGGCTGCTGATGGGGTGGTGGGTTTGGCCTTGGATTGGCTAGGTTTTGGATGTTCCTAGTCAATGTTTGTTGATTGGAATTTAATTTATTAATCTGATCGGCCATCAATTTTAAAAGATCAGGTAGGGGGTCTTGATGTTGTGTGTAGGGCAACTCAAGATTGGGGAGCTCCAAGTGTGGGAAGTTACTGGTGGTTGGGTTTTGGGTGGAAGGGTTAGAATTAGGGTTAGAGGTGGGGTTAGAGGTAGACGTGGAAGGGTCAGTGGACCTATTTTGTTGTGTTTCCATTTTTTCAGGAGAAGACAGAAAAAGTGGTCTTTTTACGTGAGGGGCGAAATCAAATGGTCCTTCCAAGTGCGGATTTTGAGACCGTCGCCCATGCATAAAATGGAAGAACGGGGAGGGGAGGAGAAGAGAAAGAGATGAGAGAAAGTGTGCAATTCAAACAAACAAAAACTAGACCTAACTTAATTGTGACTCCCTAATAATAACCTAAGACTTGGTCTATATAGGAAATAAGTAGTCAATAGTGAATACCCGTTCTATCAACAAATCTAGCCAAGTTGCTTAAGGGGAGGTTTGGGCCCATACGTTTCCCAGGGAAAACCCCAGGTGCTTGTACAAACCCGCGCCTGGTCGTTTGACACGGCCCCTCAGCCTGAACACCAGATATAGATGACAGAATTGGTACTAACTAAAGAAAACTTAAGACCTAAATAGCAAGCCTAAGTTGATAAAGCCTTAGGGGTCAAGTTGCTACAAATTTTAATTAGGTCTAGGATTCTATAGTGCACACGGAATGTGGAGGGCGTTTATTGGGTTGTTGCCCTGTTATTTGATTTTTTTGTATGTGTGCAGGAATTGGAGAGTGGCTCCAATGAAAATCAAGGTGTCACACAAATTTTTTTTTTTTTTTGTATTTTTGTCTTTTAGGATTTGATTTAATTGAATGTATTTTAGGGTTTCCTTAGTTAAATTTTCAAACAAGTTTGAAAACCCACAATCAAAGGAAAACAAGTTGTATGGGTGATTGTATATTTCCTTTGAATTAATCCTCAAAAGAGAAAGGAAGAAACCCTACGTCAATTATCCCTAAGACAGAAATTTAACTACCAATGAGTTATTTTTTAGGCTTTCAGAATTAAGTAGTGGTCCAAACAAGTCAAACAACACCACTACTTTGAATAAAATCAAACAAGGATTCCAGAAAAGATTTTTGTAAGATTTTAGGAATTCGTTTGATAATTGTTTTGAATTTTTAATTGTACTGGTGTCAAAGTCCAGAAATAATACCTGTGGGTATTATGAACTTTTTAGTACTACCACCGACATCAGAAAATTTTTATGATTTTATATGATATATAAAATTTCACAAGGATTCCAGCAAGCTCAATTTCCCAAAAATTGGATGAGTATAAAAATTCTGAAAATTCGCAGACAGTAGCAAAATAGGAAGATAAGAGGGTATGACCTCTCTGCAATCCACGAATTTTTAAAAATTAAATACAAATCCAATTGATTTGAAATTTGGAACAGATGTTCCTAACTTAATTGGGAATCACTCTATGAAATTTTATGATTTTAGGAGGCCTGGGGTGTTAGGAATCGACTTTTCAAGTCCGGACAGAAATCTGGACCCGAAAAACAGAACATCAATACTTGCAATGGAATGGTGCTAAAGAAGCATACAAGCAAACAATGGATTTTAAAATGCACCACTCCACTTAATTTAAGTGTTTAGGGTCCTGAAAGCCAAGTTTAATATATTTTTGGTAGTTTTAATTATTTATGTGACCAGAAAGAGGAAGAAAAGGACCTTTGAGCTCTCTCTTCCAAATTCCCGCATTCCCGCTGTAGTTCCTGCACACACAAAAGAAAGAAAGAGAAGGGGATGAGATCCACCTCAAGCAAGAGAAAATGAGTTAATGCAAAGCCGTGCCTCCCCGGCAACGGCGCCAAAAAGTGATAGCGAAATGCACGTGATTTGTAAAAGCTGGTTTTTAACGTCGTTGTAACACGCGAATCCGCTTTCGCTCTTAAATTTATAATCCTAGATAGGGGAGTATCTAGGGTCGTCCAAGGAGGCAAAATGTTTGCAATAGTGATTCTCTTGCTAGGAATATAAATCTCAACTTTCTTTTTGGTATTTTTCAATATATCATTTTTTTTTTATTTTTAAACTAAGGTAAGGCAACATGCGAACTGATGGCGGGAAAAGTGTTTACACTTCGAATTAAAATACTACTTTTATGTGACAAGCAGAACCTCTCCCTAAGCTCACTCTAGGCAAGTGGAGGCCTAGAATAATTAGGGAGAGGGAGTGAAGAATGCTGAAAATAAGTTAATAGAAATGCAAACAAAAAAAATTGCAAAGAAGGCAACTAGATAATTGATAAAGTGTTTTACAAAAGGCCTAGTAGAGGAAAGCTTGTACTACTAGAAAATTGCAAATAAGAAAATAAAACACAAATCCTCTAGATAGATGGTGAAGAAGAGGGCTTCTTGCTCCAAGGTTGGTGGCTCCCAAGCTTGAAAAGAATCCTTCAACTCCTTCCTTGCAGAACTCCGCCAAAGTGATGACCTCCAAGGCAAGCCCTAAGTGGGCGTGCCCTAAGTTTCTCTCCAAGGGTGGACATCCACCCTAAGCTTTTCTCCTTTGCCTGGCCATCCTCCTTGAAGTGGGAGAGTCCTCCTCCTTGGCGTGGCTCAAGTTGAAGAGAGTGGGGAGAAGAAGCCACCAAAAGGGCTGGTGATGTGCCCCTTTAATCTCCTTCTCTACTCCTTCTTCTTGGCCGTAGGTATAGGTGGTTTAGGTAGAAAATATACTAAGGGAGGATGCTCCAAAATGGTGGTAGGTGGTGGCTTTTTATAGAATAGGATGGGGGGTTAAGGTGCCCCTTGAAATGGAGGGCTAGGATGGAAGGATGAGGGTGGTTGGTGATCCTATGGCTAGGGTGAGTTGGCGCCAACCCAAGGGGTGTCAAAGGGGGTGGTTATGGTGGTGTTGGTGTCTTTTGGTGGTGGAGAGACACCCCCATGTTGGCGCCAACATGGGGTCTTCTAGAAGGGGAGTTAGGTGGATTGTGGAGATGGATTCAAGGGGGATTGTGTGGTGGAGATGAGGGGGGATTTTGGAGGGAAAAGTGGCGCCACTAAGGGGTGGTTATGGGTAGTTTTTGGCGCCACTTTTAGGTGTCTTTTGGAGGTGGTGGGTAGGTTAGGTTGGTGCCAAGTAGGTTAGCTTATGTGGAGCTTAGGTGGAGCTAGTTGGGTGGAGTTGGTAGGTGGGTTTTTGGGGTGGTACAAGCCAAGGAAGTTGGAGCATAGTTAAGCTAAGCTAAGCTAAGCTAAGCTAAGCTAGCTTAGCTAATGGAGGAGTAGAGGAGAAGGTGTTGGAGCTAGGGATTGGAGGGAGGAGCTGAGGAGAAGTCTGGAGCTGAAATTTGGAGCTGGCTGCTGCTGAAGAGGCTGGCATGGAGCTATTCTAGCTGGCTTAGCTTGCTAGTTCTTTGCTAGCTACTAAGCTGAGCTAAGGTAAGCTAGCTTCTACCATACTAAGCTAAGGTGAGCTGGGTCTGGTGCTCCCAGGGAGAATCAAGCTGGTTGAGGCAGCTAAGGTAGCTTAGCTCAACTGAGTTGAGCTAAGCTGAGTCCCTGTGAGCTGGACTTGAGCTTCCTGAGCTGGGATGAATTCTTCTTCAGCTGGTTGGAGCTGAGTGGAGCTGGATGTAGCTGGATCTGAGCTGGGGTGGACTCCTGTCAACTTAGCCGAGCTAACTAGAGCTCCCTGTGGACTAATGGGAGCTGAGATGAGCTAGACTCAGCTAAGTTGAGCTGGATCTGAGCTGACTTGAGCTAGGGTGAGCTAAGGTGAACTCTCTTGAGCTGCCATCCAGCTGAGATTAGCTGAATGGAGCTGGGATGAGCTAACCCTAGTTCAAGTAAGCTAGGTTCCAGCTATGGTGAGCTGGATCAAGCTGGGTTCCAACTAGTCTGGGCTTCTCCTTCACCAATTGCCTTCTTGAGTGCTAGGGTTTTAGGGATCTGTGAATCTGTACATCCCTAACACTCACAAAAACACATTAAAGCAACAATAAAAAATGCAATGCATGCCTATCCTAATTTATGCCTAGATGCAGCCCAAAAACCCGTTTGCGGAGAAAAATCCTAAGAGCTAGGTTAGTTTTAAAGCATAAAAATGATGATAAACTGGTGTTTATCAGCTTGTAGTTTCAATCTAATAGAATATATCATTAAATAAAAGAATAGGAAATGGCAATGACATTCATGGTAAAAATAAATTGATATCAAAACAGGGGATGTGAGGGAAGCCGCCTGTGCGTTGAGGAGGGGCATCGCCTAATGGCGTGGAGCACGAGGGAGCCTTGTTGGAGCGTGGTCGTTGTCTTGGTGGTGATGGTGAGGTGTGAGATGCCTAGACGTGGTGAGATAGTGGATGGGAAGGTGTCAGTGGTGGGTGCTATTGTCGGTGGAGGAGTGGCAACAATCGGTGGTTGCGGGCATCGAGGATGGCACGATGGAGGTTGGCTAGACTTGCGTGAGGTTGGTGTCGAGGATGGCTTCCGACGATGGGTTTTGTGAGGGGTTGCAGTGGTGAAGTGTTGTGTTTCTTTTCATGTAACATGATGGTGGATGGGAGGAAGAAGAAGCTTAGGCATGGATGAAGGCGTGCGCTTTGGGTTTGGTGCATGGATGGGGGTGGCTTTTGATGGAGAAGCGGTTGATGGTGGAGATGGCTGGTGGTGATGGTGGTTCCCTCTAGCACCGAGCACCACCATGGCATAGGTAGCGACGATGATGTTGGCCTCAATCCACAGTGCGCTCTCCGGTCATGGTGTTTGCGATGTGCATAGTGCAAAACCCCGCAAGAAGATGATATCCCATGTGACTATTGCACTTCTTTTAAAACCACTCGTCTTTCGTTTCTTTCGCTCGAAGTCTCGGCAACAGCTTGACGAGGATCTCAAGGTGGTTGTGAGTAGCTTGGAGCGATAGTGGAGTAGCTTTGTTGGCAGTGGCACGTGCATCGATGCAAGCTCTCTGCAGAATAATAAAACTTGGTTATTTGTATATAAACCCAAAATAATGCATATAATGTATACCATATATTATCCCCTATTTTATTTACCTATGAATGCCATGTATGAACTATGCAAGCAATTTTATAAACTAATTTTACATATTAAAGTATGCTATGTATATGTTAATATTATCACAATATTTAGCCACTTATGTAATTAGTTAGCCCACACATGTGGTCTCATCACCTGCAAAATCACCTCATTTAAAAGATAAAATAAAATAAAATGAAGGAGATGTTGTGGGGAAAGTTAGCGATAGCAAGATAGGGATTGAGATAGAAAAGATGAGGGATTGAGATAGAAAAGATGAGAGAGGTGGGGGTAACAAGGAAAATTCTCATGGACAGAAGTGGAAGTAAGTACATTGAAGAGAACACGCAAAGTGAAAGGTTACCTTCTTTGAAGTGGCAAAAGGGCCTAAGAAAATTCTTAAATAAAGTAACTAGGGAATAACTTTTCCTAATTACCATAATTGAGATTTTTTTTTCTTATCACATGTGATAAAATCATGTTTTCAAAGGATGATTTTGCATGCTTGTCTTTTTGAGCTAAATTTGTTTTTGCTAAAGAAAAATTCAATATAACTCTACCGCACCAAACTCATTTTTAGAAATGACTAATTTATCTATATCTTTTAAACCCCAAAATCCGTCCCCCAGGCCCCCGACCTACCTCCCTCCCCACTTGACCCCCTTCTCCCATGTGAGCTTCCTTCTCAATGCTCCTCCGTTGCTTCTCCTCTAGTCCCTCCTCCAATACTATGCTTCCACGACTGCTGTCGCCTTTCCAGTTGCTGTGCTCTCCAATTCCCTGTTCATCTTGCTGCCTTCAAGTTATGCATTCGACTGTTGTGTTATTTTATAAAGATGATGTTTGGAGCTTGAAAGAGTTCATTTCAATTTCTGAGTAAGGTGACAACTATCATGAATGTTCATTTCATATTGTCAACCATTTGAACTTTCAAGTTATTGAATCTGATCAATATGTATGGTCTGTGGTTTGCTCGCGTGTTTCAGAACGATGCACTTAGAGGTTGTGTGGCTATTTGAAAGCTTTTGATTAGCAACGGGTGTTGAGCATCTTGCATGAACAACACACATGTGCTCATGTTCAAGACAATGAAGATCACCCACAACTTGATTGCAACTTCTTGTGAGATAACGAAGAAATCTTCACTTGATTAAAAAGATAATAGCAATAAAATGATAATGTTGTATTTTTTTATGTGGTGGAAAATCTCTCTATGAAAATTAATTTAAATCTAATCTAACAGCATTGGTCACAATGTTGTATCCATAGGGAGGCATTGGCCTATTGAAACTCGCACAAGATGTAAAACAAATGTTCACAAATATATTCTTAAGCAGTGGAATCAGAATCATGCTAAAACCCTCTTTAAATTAAGATTACAATGCATGGAATCACTAAAATCACATTTATGCTAAATAACAGGAGTGATCATGAAATTTCACTGCAATAAATAAATCAACAATAAAGATTGACCTTGACATTCACCGCCACTTCTCTTGAAACAAGACAAGAGAAGGTCTTCCCTTTAATCAAATCAAAAACCTTTTACATGAATGGAATAATGTTGAAATAGTCATTTAACGAAAGAAGAGGGACATTCTCATCAAAACCACACAATATCCAATTGATTTAATAATATATATAGGAATTGGCAATTGCAAGGAAATGTAAAAACTAATTGCTATGCTCCTGTAGCAAAACAGAGCACCTCACTTGACTTTGCTCGTGATGGAGAATGCCTCGCCAATCGTGAGGCTGGGCAAAGGAGATGCACTGGAGGAGATGTTCACAAAGGTGGTAACGGTGAGGCGTGGGGACGCTGAGGTTGGCAGCATGACGAAGAGTGGTGGCCGGCGGTGGGCAGATGTCAACAGGTGGCTGTGGCAATGGCATGGATGGCTAGAGGTTTGCATGGAGACGAGGAACACTCCATGGTCACTTTGGTACCATTGGCGACGAGAACAAGGTCTAGAGGAGCTATGGGTGAGTGGCATGGTGGGGTTGCGGTTTGGGTTCTTTTGGGAGGTTGCAGGTGGTATGGGTGGAGATGGGAGGTTGAAGAAGAAGATGGGAAGGTGAAGTGGAGGAAGTGCTACTTGCATGTGCAAGGTCGGGCGTGGCTGTGTGGGAAGTTGGCGGTGGTGACGGTTGAAGGTAATGGGTGGCTGCAGTGGTGGCCCCATGCTATCATCGTGTGACCGATGAGAGGAAGAAGGATGGAGGTAGGTGTGTAGAGGCCACGGTGCACATTGAGTCCACATTGTAGGCAGAGATCATGGTGGAGAGTGAGGAAGAAGATGCCTCGGGTGCATTGGAGCGACCTCTTTTTAAAAATCCCCCCTCTGTTTCTCTGCGGCCGCCACCTTCTCCAACCACTCGCCGAGGATCGCGAGTGGTTGAAATAGAAGGATAAACACTGGCGGTTCCCATCAGACGTCTAATTGATACTCTAGACGTCTTAAAATGTAGGGTTAGCACTGAGTCCACACTGGAGGTTCCAGACGTCCATACTAGACTCCAGACGTCTTAAAATGTTACTTTGGACATCTGATTGATGCCTTCAGGTGTCTTGCACCTAACCTGCATCCACCAAATAATTATCATATCATGTCATATGTTATTAAATATAAAATTGGTGCATGAGGTTATATGCAGACAAAGGTGAATTCTCATTAACTCCTAATTAATTAACAATTACAAACAACTAATTAAAGAGTACTTAGGCCAAATAATGATCCACAAAAGTGGACTTATCATGTGACTACTTGCAAAATTACATGAAAAAGTCACCTTTGGTGAAGGTGAATATCTTGCGAGGGCTTATTCATGATAAATTCAAGCATAATGTTACAACAATGAGTACATAGGATGCGAAGCGAAAGGTAATTGAATTAATGTACAGCTAGTGGGATAAGTCATATAAGGATTTTCCATATTTCCTTATGGCCATCAAAGATTCCAATGCTTGTACTTGTGTAGGCATTGAGAGTGTAGCAAACAATATAGTCTTCATGAAAGCATTCAGGGCATATGGGTCATTGATTAAAGCCTTTAAACATTATTGATTAGTTATTAATATTGATGGCACTCATTTGTATGGTAATTATAAGCATAAGTTATTGATTACTTGTAGCATGGATACTGATCATAACATTGTCCCTTTTGCATTCGTGATAGTATATGAGGTGTCTACAGAATTTTGGTCATGGTTTTTGGGACGTTGATTGATGCCAAGTCTACTAAAAATGAAGATTTGATTGTTCATGTTTGTTAATATGTCGTTGTAGCACGAATCCTTTGTCGAAACTTACACGTCAAGAGTCAAAGATTAATGTGAGTCCCGATTGACTCCACGAGGAGGCAAAAATAGGCATTTGATTTGAAATTTGCTTTATACTTTTATTCTAGTTTTGTCATTTTGGGCATTTGTGATTTCTTTTTTCTTTTGTTTTAAGAAAAAGTGAGATAGACAACTACCTACAAATACTTTTTCTTTTGTCTTTTTAGTGATTATGTGAGAATGAACCTACACTCATGAAACGAAAACCATTTTTTTGTCATTTTTGCTTTACAATTTTTTTTCTTTTTAATTGATGGAAGAAATAATGACTACCTTTTCTTTTTGTCTTTTGGATAACGAGGAAGAAACAACAAAAATGAAACACTTATAAACAAGAGAACATCAACTTTTGATTAACTTAAAAATTTACAAACTAAACTGCTAATATACTACAATTGAAAGCACAAAAACCCATTAACTATTACAACTTAAATAGTGCCCTAGTCCACTTGCACACTTCAACTGCTGAAAGGAAAGAAAGCTATTTACAGGGGAGCTTCATGCAATCACATCGAGGAAGGTGATGATAGTCACTAGGTAATAAGTGGTGGAAGTTTTGAGTTAAATAAAGGAAATGGCTAAATCCAAAGGCGGTGGTGGTAAGGGTGATAGGAGTGACTATTACAAGGCAATAAGCCATGGTTGTTAAGTTTAGTGGGAGGGTGCTTAGATATTGGTGTTGAGGTATGTGGTGGTTGGAGTGGTGTGGGTGTTTAGATATCTAACTAGAATGGTGGCGGCATCAAGTTCTACGTAGACTTCTATTTGTACATTAGGGTTTTGGTTAGGGATGGTTACCATATACTTGATGGTATGGTTCTCAAAGATATCTATTTGGTGGGCTATGTGGTAAGGTGATGGCACACCCATACTAGGCCCTAATGGAGAGGGTTAGGTTTAGGATGATGGGGTATATGTGATTAGGATAAGTGGTGTGTATGGTGGTGGTGAGTGCACAAGTGGTGGAGATGCACTACAAAAAAATACACTTGTAGTGACAACATTTGAGGATAGAGTTGAAGCCTTTGGGGACAGATTTTAGGGTGGGTGACTGAAAATCCATCCCTAGAAATTTGTCTCCTAAATGAGGGTCACTAAAAGTTTTGGAGATGGATTTTCCATGCTTAAAACTATTGTGACAGAAAATTAGTCACGATAGATTAGACACAAAAAAGTTGATGACATGGCATTTAAGTTTTTTAGGGATAGATTGCTCTATCTCTACAAGTTTTAGGAAAAAAGTACTTTTACGTGAATGCCACCAAAATTTTTCGAAATTACTTAAATGTCATTCGATTCACTATATTTATAGATGTCATTGAAAAAGTAGCATTTTTTCGTATTTGCCACTTCGTTAGCCACAACCGTTAAAGATAATGATTTTAGATTGAAATGTAATTAAAAATTATTTTTTAGTCCTCAAAAAATATTTTTTAGTCCTTAAATTTTTTTTTTGTCCCCAACTTTTATTTTTTTTATTTTCACCCCTCCCCTCGCTAGTTCACCTTCCTTCCTCCTCACCACTGAGAACCTCCTCCAACCTCCAACTACCTCCTTCGCCCCCTCTCTCTAACCACCACAATCTCTCAACCACCTCCTCCTTCCAAGGAGACATCGAAAAGGAGGACCCCAAAGGCCACCAAAACATTTTTGGGTGCATCTTCGACCACAAGCCCAAGAAGGGCATCATCACAGATAGCGAGAAGTTGAAGAAGGGTGCTACCATAGATGGTGAGAAAATAACAGAGTGTGAGGGTAGGGTCATCACCTTGGGAGGAAGAAGTGGTTGAGAGGAGGTGGTGGTTAGAGAGGGAGTGGAGGAGGTGGTCAAAGGTTGGAGAGTGAGGGTGGAGGAGGTGGTTAAAGGTGAGGAAGGGAGGTGAACTGGAGTGGCGAGGGGGGAGGGTGGGGGAAGGGGTGAAAATTTTTTTAGGACTAAAAATTAATTTTTAGGACCAAAAAATATTTTTCATTACATTTAAGTCTAAAATTGTTACGTCTAACAATTATGGCTAACAGAGTGGAAAATACGAAAATAACACTAATTTTTTAATGGCATATCTATAAATATAGTGAATTTAATGGCATTTAAGTAATAATAAAAAATTTTAGTGGCATTTATGTAAAAATCTCAAAAACTAATTGCCCTCGATCTTTTAAGGATTATGTAATTGTAAATGTAAATTACATCAAAATGTTCTTACTTTTAATAATATATATATATACTCGATAACTTGAAAAAAGTGATCTTTGACATAAGATATCATTTTCATTGAAATTAAATTACAAAGTACTTGTTACAATGTTGTAAAGAAATTACAAAAAAGAATAATAAAAAAATACATCATATTACAAAAGAGCACTTAACTCTTGTTTTTTTCCCCTTTAGAATAAAAGTCTAAACTATTCCAATTTAAGCCCCTTGAGTGACAAAAGCCCAGGGAATTCATTCATCAATTTGGTAGAGTCAAGTTCATTGTTGCTCCTGGGTGCTACAATAACCTTGGTGTGCTCCTTCAAAGAGAAATTCATGTAAGTGAAACTTGGGTCAATATACTCCTTGTGAATCTACAACAAATGTGCAGTTGTTTGTTGCGGAGGGCACTTTACATCAAACTCATTGCATTTTTATAGGAGATACTTGTTTGCTTCTTCACTAGAAAAATCCTTGGGCATGTTGAAGTTGGCCAATTTTTCAAAGTTTTCAATCATGTCCGTCCCCCTGCAATACTGCTAATGTTAGAACTTTGAAAATTGGTACAGCTTAGTGATTCTCTTTGTATTCTCCTACACAAAGAGTACCTAAAAAGGTGGAGTGAAATCAATCTCTATTGTCTCCTTGTCTAACACATCTTCATGAGAATTTATTTTATATCGTCTAGCCAGCTCCTTAACCATTCCTGTTACATAGACCACATTTGAGTAGTCAGGAGCAATCTACAATATTGATTCATACTAAGATTGATTAGACTAAATATCATATACATACCAAATAGCATCTGATCAGTAAGAGTCTAGCTCGGGTCTTGAATATCTGCCTGACCTCATCATTCAACAAAAGGTCCAAATATCATTGCAAATGCATTCTAGAGTTAGCACCAGCAATAATAAAGAATGATATAACTTCTAATTAGTTGTCCATCATCCAAAAGAGAAAATCAAAGCTTAAGAAGATGATCTAAGGTGAATAACGTGGGTATCTGCAAATGCCAACAATATCCCCACACTTGACACTAGAATGGTACTTTGCAAATTTCGCTTCATCCTTGTCAGAGTCGCTGTCTATAAAATAAAAAAAAGCAATATAAACTGTGCTATGGATTTACTTCAATTCCTAATATTGTTTTCAATCGGGACTTGATAGCGATTTCACGTAGTTTTTTAAAATACGTCGTTGTAACACGTAAAATCGATCAACTCTTAAATTTATATTCCTAGATAGGAGAGTATCTAGGGTCGTCCAAGGAGGCCAAATGTTTGCAAAATTGTGATTCTCTTGCTTGGAATACAATCTCAACTTTCTTTTTGGTATTTTTCAATATATCATTTTTTTTTTGTTTTTGAATTAAGACAACATGCGAAATGGTGGCGGGAAAGTGATTTACACTTCAATTTAAAATACTACTTCTAACTGGCAAGTAGAGCCTCTCCCTAAGCTCACTCTAGGCAAGTGGAGGCCTAGAATAATTAGGGAGAGGGAGTGAGGAATGCGAAAAATAAGCAAATAGAAATGTAAACAAGAAATTTCAAAGAAGACAACTAGATAATTGAAAAAGTGTTTTACAAAATGGCCTAGTAGAGGAAAGCTTCTACTACTAGAAAATTGAAATAAAGAAAAGAAAACAAAAATCCTCTAGATAGATGGTGAAGAAGAGGGCTTCTTGCTCCAAGGTTGGTGGCTCCCAATCTTGAAAAGAGTCCTTCAACTCCTTCCTTGCAGTGCTCCGCCAAGGTGATGTCCTCAAAGGCAAGCCCTAAGGGGGCGTGCCCTAAGCTTCTCTCCAAGGGTGGATGTCCACCCTAGGTCCTTCTCCCTTTCCTGGCCGTCCTCCTTGAAGTGGAAGAGTCCTCCTCCTTGGTGTGGCCCAAGTTGAAGAGAGTGGGGGAAGAAGGCACCAAAAGGGCTAGTGATGTGCCCCTTTAATCTCCTTCTCTACTCCTCCTTGGGCGTAGGTATAGGTGGATGTAGGTAGAAAAATACACTAATGGAGGATGCCCCAAAATGTTGGTAGGTGGTGGCTTTTTATATAATAGGAAGGGGGCTATGGTGACCTTTGAAATGGATGGCCAAGATGAGTTGGTGGAGATGGTTGAAGATCCCATGGTCAATGTGAGTTGGCGCCACTTTAAGGGACACCAAGGGGGTAGTTAAGGCTTTGGTGCCCTTTAGAATTGGCGCCAAAATGGGCCTTCTAGAAGGCTATTAGGTGGCTCCACCTTAGGATTCTAGAAGGGGGGTATGTGGATGGCTAGGATGGGTTATGTGGGTAGGTGTAGGGTGGATGAAGGGGCTGAAAGTGGCACCAATATAGAGGTGGTTAGGGGTGGTTTTTGGCGCCAACTTTAGGTGTCTTTTGGTGTAGATAGTGGGGTGAAGGGATGGCTAGGAGGTGGTGCCAACTTGAGTAGGGTAGCTAGCATAGGTAGGCTTGAGTTGGTGGAGCTAGCTAGGGTTGATTTTGAAGGTAATGGATGGACAAGGAGCTGGTTGTTAGCTAAGCTAAGCTAAGCTAAGATAAGCTAAGCTAGCTTGGCTAAAGGTGGAGTAGAGGAGAAGGTGTTGGAGCTAGGGTTTGGAGGGAGGAGATGAGGAGGAGAAGTCTGGAGCTGAAATTGGAGCTGGCTGCTGCTGAAGAGGCTGGCATGGAGCTACTCTAGCTGGCTTAGCTTGTTAGTTCTTTGCTAGTTGCTAAGGCAAGCTAAAGTAAGCTAGCTTCTACCATGATGAGCTAAGGTGAGCTAGGTCTGGTGCTCCTGGGGAGACTCAAGCTGGTTGAGGCAACTATGGTAGCTTAGCTCAATTGAGTTGAGCTAAGTTAAGTCCTCGGGAGCTAGACTTAAGCTTCCTGAGTTGGGATGAGTTCTTCTTCACCTGGCTGGAGTTGAGTGGAGCTGGATGTAGCTGGATCTGAGCTGGGGTGAACTCCTGTCAACTCAGCTGAGCTAGCTAGAGCTCCCTGTGGACTAGTGGGAGCTGAGATGAACTAGACTCAGCTAAGTTGAGCTGGATCTGAGTTGACTTGAGCTAGGGTGAGCTAAGGTGAACTCTCTTGAGCTGCCATCCAGCTGAGATTAGCTGAATGGAGCTGGGATGAGCTAACCCTAGTTCAAATAAGCTAGGTTCCAGCTGCGGTGAGCTGGATCAAGCTGAGGTGAGCTGGATCAAGATGAGGTGAGCTGGATCAGGCTGAGTTCCAGCTAGTCTGGGCTTCTCCTTCACCATTTGCCTTCTTGAGTGCTAGGGTTTTAGGGATCTATATATCTGTACATCCCTAACACTCACAAAAACATATTAAAAAGACAATAAAATATGCAATGCATGCCTAACCTATTTTATGCCTAAATGTAGCCCAAAAACCCGTTTACGGAGTAAAATCCTAAGAGCTAGGTTTGTTTTAATGCATAAGAATGATGATAAACTGCCATTTATCGCACCCCCATGCTTATCTTTTGCTAGTCTCTTAGCAAAACTAAAATTTCTTTTGGAAAACGAAATTTTTGGGAAATCTAATTTTTTTAACTTTTGAGGAGAGAAAGAGATTAAGGGACCTTGGTAGATTAAAACACAGGAGGTACGGGATTTGTTGAAGATAAACATCAGGATTTATTTTTGGATCCAACCATTAGACAGAACGGGATCAATATATCTTCCAGAAAATTCACAAATTAACCCCTTGTTAATTCAGATGACTTGAAATGTTTGTTTTTGGGATTTTTCTGGCTCGTGAATCTGATTCGCAACTTGCAAAATCCTTTAAAACCTTATGTCTGTGCTTGTGAAAAGCCAACATTTATAAGGACGTGTTATTATTGTTTTTTTTTTTTTTCTCCCCCATGCCTATTTTTAGCTTAGTCTTACAACAGATGTGTCGGGATCATCATTCCCGTTACCATTCCTCGAGGGGGCTCTGGCACCAGTACTTCGGGATAGCACTGTCCATGACACCACCCAGGAGCTCACAACCCCAAAACACGATGTGGTGAAAAGGGGCGCTCCAAGCAAACTCAAGCTCTTGCTCCGATGCTATAGGTAGAGCACCGTCCAAGATACTTGAGCTGCTAAAATGCGTTTTAATGCTCCGTCTAAAGATATGAAATATAGATATAGAGCAGCACCGAGGCGGTAACATGTTGACATCGCATCCTCAAAGAAGGTATTTTCCTTCTTCTCAGCGGTGGGAACTCAAACCAATGATCTGCTTCAAACTTTTACTAAATCCAAACACGGGAGTTTTTCAAAAAAAAATTTTAATTATTTTTAAGTGTTGGCTTGTGTGTGAAAATAGACACAAGAAGTTTCTTCAGATACACAAGTTTTTGAATCAGAAACAAAGTCAAATACTTTCCGTATTACAAAACAGGATCAAGTCACCTGAACTATCATGAGTTCAGGTGGAATTTTAGAGAAGGATATCTGATCTTGTCTAAAATAGACCCTGGAATTCTAATGATCAGATCTATATCCTTATCCCTAGTTTGTTAAAGATTAAATCCCATTGTACCAAAAGTGAATTTTTCGACCTTAGTCCTGATTTCAAAATTTTTCCTCAAAAAGTTTTCAACATTTTTATTTTTTTGGGTATGCAAGCAGGAAATAAAGAAAATTATATGTTTTTAGGTTTTGAACATCCTAAATCGATCGTAAAAATTTAAAAACAGCCCCCCATGCTTAAGATCTGCCATGTCCTCATGCATTATGAGGGAAAAGGGATCACCTTAGTGAAGAACGGTCGGGTTTAGGAGGAAGAAAACATGGAAAAAGAAGAAAAAAGGGAAAGCAAGAAAAAATGATGGGTTACCTCCCATCCATTGTTATCTTTTACGCCATTCAGCCGGGCGTGAAGGTATGCACGGAAGACGTAAGATCATGTTAATAATTGGACACTTGGATGCCCGCAAAAAAGGTGTCTTCTTCTAGATCCCTAGAAATTTGATTAGAAATAATATTGGGATCAAAGTTGGATGGAAAATGATAAGTGTAGCCCGAGTCTGGCCATGGTTTTAAATTAGGTTGGGTGCCAAACTCGGGCAGGGTTGGTGCCAGGTCCGTAAGAAAGGGGTCAGGAAGGAATGGTGAGGATTGGGTGAAGTTAGTGTGGAAAAGTTAGGTGCTTGAATAGTGGGTGGGTTAGGGTGCTTAGGGGGGGTATCAGGAATAAATTTAGGGTCAAGACAAGTTTCTGGATCACAGATTTCGTCGACCACTGATTTTGAATCAGAGTCCTCAAAAAAATTGTGGTCGGTAAGGGTATCTATTAACATTGTCTCCTCCACCACATTGGAAATTTCAGTATCTGAGTCCTTAAAGAAGTTATCATCATGGAATCTCCTGGAGGATTTAAAAATATCTAAAGTGATAGTTTGTCCTGCACAGTTAATATCCATTTTGCCTGTGTGGCAATTGATATTTGCCTTTGCGGTGGCCAAAAAGGGCCGTCCAAGGATTATTGGGGAGTCCAGTAATGATTCGGGTGCCTCAATGTCAAGAACCAGAAAGTTTGCAGGGAAGACACAATTCTGGACCTTGACTAAAACATCTTTGATAATCCCATGAGGTTTGATTGTAGATCGGTCGGCTAATTGTAGGGTAACCTCGACGGGTTTTAATTCACCGATCTGAAATTCTTCGAATAAACTCGTGGGAATAATATTAACTGAGGCACCAAGATCAAGGAGGGCACGATTAAATGTAGTGTCATCAATAATTACAGAAATTAAAGGCGCCCCTGGATCTTTCATCTTAGGAGGCAGCTTACTCTGTATGACAGAGCTTACTGTCTCTAAAAGATGCACCTGTCCTAGATTTTTGGCCTACCTTTTAGGAGTACAAATCTCCTTCAAAAATTTAGCATAGGCAGGTATATATTTAATGGCATCTAGGAGAGGAATATTGATATGAACTTGCCCAAAAAGCTCCATGAGTTCTTCTGTAGTGGGCTCAGATTTCTTTTTTTGTTGGTGGTGGGGTACAGGGCTTGTGGGAAAGGGACAGGAATCTTGTCTTGAGATTTTTGTTTTTCTTTTCTTCCTGATGGGGAGGTGGGGAGTTAATTTGCACAGGCATCTTACCAGGTTCGTGTGAAGGCCCGGGGTCAGTGGTGGTTTTCCCACTCCTCAAAGTAACTGCATGTGCAGTCGGATTATTATTTGGAGGAGGTGGGGGGGCCTGTGATTGCAGAAACCTGGGAGGCTGCTGAGGTGGTGGATTAGGAGGAGGCTGATTTGGATAATGTGGATTTCTGCCTATATAATGGTTCCCTTGGTGATTAGGGTTGGGTATGGGTTGGGACGGAAGATGTCCTACAGGTCTTTGCGTGGGAGTAACCCCAATCTGATTGTTCAGATTTGTGATGTTGCGGGTTACTTCCATCAGTTTTGTTTGCATATCCTGCAGGGTTCGCAGCATCTGGGCATTGATATCTTGTTGGGATGGCCCAGGATGGAAGTTTGGATTCGACCCATACCCATTAAAATGATATGGTTGGGAGGAAACTTGATTATTCCAGGAGTAGTTCGGGTAATTTTTCCAATTGGAAGAATTTTTAAAGGGTTTCCTGGATGGCAGAAATATTTTGAGTGGGGTTAAGATCTGGATAGTTGTAATTCCCCAGTGAATCATGGGTAACCTCAGAATAATTAGCAGGGGTAGTGCTGAGATTGTGCAAATTTTCTCTTCGTGGAAAGTTAGGTTGGGTTAGATGTGGGTGTGGAGCTTGAGTAAATGTGGCCAGTCTTTCCTCAATTTTCTTTTGATTAATATGCATCTGGTCGAGTTTTTGAGCAATCAATTGAAGATCGTCTTGGGTGACAGGGATAGATTGAGTGCCTATTTCATGAACACCGAACTGCGGGTTTTGCATTCTACAAAATGTGTTCATGGAAGCTTGATTAAATGAGTTTTCACTCATTTCTTCGAACAGGTCATAGGCACTTTCTGCATCTTTATTTAAAAAGTTGCCGCCACACGAGGCATCGACAAAATGTCGGATTTGATCTTCTAATCCATGATAGAAGATTTGCACGAGCTGCCATAAAGGAATCTCGTGGTGCGGGCAACTTCTTAAAAGGTCTTGAAATCTTTCCCAAGAATCATGGAAAGTTTCACCAGATTTTTGGTGAAAGGTCGTAATAGATCTTCGTAAGGAATTGGTACGACCTATGGGAAAGAATTTCTTGAGGAAGGCACTCTTGAGTTGAGGCCATGTTGTGATGGGTCAGCCAATGGTCCTGAACCAATAAGCAGCCTTATCTTTAAGAGATAATGGAAAAAGCCGCATCAGCCATATGTCTTCTTGCACATTTCGGGAACGGGTTGTCTGTGCAAGAAGAGTTAGCTCTTCAAGGTGGCTGAAAGGGTCTTCCCTAGGAAGGCCATGAAAGTGTTTAGTTAGGTTCAGGACCGCAGGCTTGATCTCAAAGTCCCCCTCCGGTATGACCACCCCTGGTCGTTCCTCATAATAAGACTGATCATAGAAATCTTTTAGAGGAACAACAGGCTGCTGACGGGGTGGTGGGTTTGGCCTTGGATTGGCTAGGTATTGGATGTTCCTAGTCAATGTTTGTTGATTAGAATTTAATTTATTAATCTGATCGGCCATCAATTTTAAAAGATCAGGTAGGGGGTCTTGATGTTTTGTGTGGGGCAACTCAAGATTAGGGAGCTCTAAGTGTGGGAAGTTACTGGTGGTTGGGTTTTGGGTGGAAGGGTTAGAATTAGGGTTAGTGGTGGGGTTAGAGGTGGACGTGGAAGGGTCAGTGGACCTATTTTGTTGTGTTTCCATTTTTTCAGGAGAAGAAGATAGAAAAAGTGGTCTTTTTGCATGGGGGCGAAATCAAATGGTCCTTCCAAGTGCGGATTTTGAGACCGTCGCCCGTGCATAAAATGGAAGAACGGGAAGGGAGGAGAAGAGAAAGAGATGAGAGAAAGTGTGCAATTCAAACAAATAAAACTAGACCTAACTTAAATGTGACTCCCTAATAATAACCTAAGACTTGATCTATATAGGAAATAAGTAGTCAATAGTGAATACCCGTTCTATCAACAAATCTAGCCAAGTTGCTTAAGGGGAGGTTTGGGCCCAAACGTTTCCCAAGGAAAACCCCAAGTGCTTGTACAAACCCGCACCCGGTCATTTGACACGGCCCCTCAGCCTGAACACCAGATACAGATGACAGAATTGGTACTAACTAAAGAAAACTTAAGACCTAAATAGCAAGCCTAAGTTGATAAAGCCTTAGGAGTCAAGTTGCTACAAATTTTAATTAGGTCTAGGATGCTATAGTGCACACGGAATGTGGAGGGCGTTTATTGGGTTGTTGCCCTATTATTTGATTTTTTTGTGTGTGTGCAGGAATTTGAGAGTGGCTCCAATGTAAATCAAGTTGGCACACAATTTTTTTGTATTTTTGTCTTTTAGGATTTGATTTAATTAAATGAGTTTTAGGGTTTTTTTCCTTAAGTTTTCAAACAAGTTTGAAAGTTCACAATCAAAGGAAAGACAAGTTGTATGTATGATTGTATATTTCCTTTTAATTGAGTCTCCAAAGAGAAAGAAAGAAACCCTAAGCCAATTATCCCTAAGACAGAAAATTACTACCAGTGAATTGATTTTTGGCTTTCTGAATTAACTAGTTGTCCAAACAAGTCAAACAACACCACTACTTTGAACAAAATCAAACAAAGATCCCATAAAAGATTTTTTTACGATTTTAGTAATTTGTTTGATAATTGTTTTGAATTTTTAATTGTAATGGTGTCAAAGTCCAAAAATGATACCTATAGGTATTGTGGAGTTTTCAGTACTACCACAGACCTCATAAAATTTTTGTGATTTTATATGATGTGTAAAATTCCACAAGGATTCCAGCAAGCTAAATTTCACAAAAATTGGATGAGCATAAAAATTCTAAAAATTCGCAGATAGTAGCAAAATAGGAAGATTAAAGGGAGTGACCCCTCTGCAATCCACGAATTTTAAAAAATTAAATACAAATCCAATTGATCTGAAATCTGGAAAAAATGTTCCAAAATTAATTGGGAATCACTCTATGAAATTTTATAATTTTAGGAGGCCTGTGGTGTTAGGAATCGATTTTTCAAGTCCAGACAGAAATCTGGACCTGAGAAACAGAACACCAATACTTACAATGGAGTGATGCTAAAGAAGCATACAAGCAAACAATAGATTTTATAAGGCACCACTCCACTTAATCAAGTTATTTGGGATCCTGAAAGTCTAGTTTAATATGTTTTTGGTAGTTTAAATTAATTATGTGACCAGAAAGAGGAACCAACATGAATTTCGCGGGAAGAAAAGGAACTTTAAGCTCTCGCTTCCAGATTCTCACCTTCCCGCTGTAGTTCCTGCACACACAAAAGAAATAAGAAGAAGGGGATTAGATCCACTTCAAGCAAGAGAAAATTAATTAATGCAAAACCGTGCCTCCCCGGCAACGGCACAAAAAAGTGATAACGATTTCACGCGGTTTGTTAAAATACGTCGTTGTCACGCATAAAATCGATCAACTCTTAAATTTATATTCCTAGATAGGAGAGTATCTAGGGTCGTCCAAGGAGGCCAAATGCTTGCAAAATTGTGATTCTCTTGCTTGGAATACAATCTCAACTTTCTTTTTGGTATTTTTCAATATATCATTTTTTTTTGTTTTTGAATTAAGACAACATGCGAAATGATGGCGGGAAGGTGATTTACACTTCAATTTAAAATACTACTTCTAACTGGCAAGTAGAGCCTCTCCCTAAGCTCACTCTAGGCAAGTGGAGGCCTAGAATAATTAGGGAGAGGGAGTGAGGAATGCTAAAAACAAGCAAATAGAAATGTAAACAAGAAATTTCAAAGAAGGCAACTAGATAATTGAAAAAGTGTTTTACAAAAAGGCCTAGTAGAGGAAAGCTTCTACTACTAGAAAATTGAAATAAAGAATAGAAAACACAAATCCTCTAGATAGATGGTGAAGAAGAGGGCTTCTTTCTGCAAGGTTGGTGGCTCCCAATCTTGAAAAGAGTTCTTCAACTCCTTCTTTGTAGTGCTCCGCCAAGGTGATGTCCTCCAAGGCAAGCCCTAAGGGGGCATGCCCTAAGCTTCTATCCAAGGGTGGACGTCCACCCTAGGTCCTTCTCCCTTGCCTGGACGTCCTCCTTGAAGTGGAAGAGTCCTCCTCCTTGGCGTGGCCCAAGTTGAAGAGAGTGGGGAGAAGAAGGCACCAAAAGGGCTGGTGATGTGCCCCTTTAATCTCCTTCTCTACTCCTTCTCCTTGGGCGTAGGTATAGGTGGATGTAGGTAGAAAAATACACTAATGGAGGATGCCCCAAATTGGTGGTAGGTGGTGGCTCTTTATAGAATAGGAAGGGGGCTATGGTGACCTTTGAAATGGATGGCCAAGATGAGTTGGTGGAGGTGGTTGAAGATCCCATGGTCAAGGTGAGTTGGCGCCACTTTAAGGGACACCGAGGGGGTAGTTAAAGCTTTGGTGCCCTTTAGAATTGACGCCAAAATGGGCTTTCTAGAAGGCTATTAGGTGGCACCACCTTAGGATTCTAGAAGGGGGTATGTGGATGGCTAGGAAGGGTTATGTGGGTAGGTGTAGGGTGGATGAAGGGGCTGAAAGTGATGCCAATATAGAGGTGGTTAGGGGTGGTTTTTGGCGCCAACTTTAGGTGTCTTTTGGTGGAGATAGTGTGGTGAAGGGATGGCTAGGAGGTAGCGCCAACTTGAGTAGGGTAGCTAGCTTAGGTAGGCTTGAGTTGGTGGAGCTAGCTAGGGTTGATTTTGAAGGTAATGGATGGCCAAGGAGCTGGTTGTTAGCTAAGCTGAGCTAAGATAAGATAAGCTAAGCTAGCTTAGCTAAAGGTGGAGTAGAGGAGAAGGTGTTGGAGCTAGGGTTTGGAGGGAGGAGCTGAGGAGGAGAAGTTTGGAGCTGAAATTGGAGCTGGCTGCTGCTGAAGAGGCTGGCATGGAGCTACTCTAGTTGGCTTAGCTTGTTAGTTCATTGCTAGTTGCTAAGGCAAGCTAAAGTAAGCTAGCTTCTACCGTGATGAGCTGAGGTGAGCAAGGTCTGGTGCTCCTGGGGAGACTCAAGCTGGTTGAGGCAACTATGGTAGCTTAGCTTAATTGAGTTGAGCTAAGTTAAGTCCCCGAGAGCTAGACTTGAGCTTCCTGAGCTGGGATGAGTTCTTCTTCAGCTGGCTGGAGTTGAGTGGAGCTGGATGTAGCTGGATCTGAGTTGGGGTGAACTCCTGTGAACTCAGCTGAGCTAGCTAGAGCTCCCTGTGGACTAGTGGGAGCTGAGATGAACTAGACTCAGCTAAGTTGAGCTGGATCTGAGCTGACTTGAGCCAGGGTGAGCTAAGGTGAACTCTCTTGAGCTGCCATCCAGCTGAGATTAGCTGAATGGAGCTGGGATGAGCTAACCCTAGTTCAAATAAGCTAGGTTCCAGCTGCGGTGAGCTGGATCAAGCTGAGGTGAGCTGGATCAAGCTGAGGTGAGCTGGATCAGGCTGAGTTCCAGCTAGTCTGGGCTTCTCCTTCACCATTTTCCTTCTTGAGTGCTATGGTTTTAGGGATCTATATATCTGTACATCCCTAACACTCACAAAAACATATTAAAAAGACAATAAAAAATGCAATGCATGCCTAACCTATTTTATGCCTAAATGCAGCCCAAAAACTCGTTTACAGAGTAAAATCCTACGATCTAGGTTTGTTTTAATGCATAAGAATGATGATAAACTGGCGTTTATCAGGACTCCATTTCTTGTCAGAGATATTGGTATTTTAATTTTAGAGTTACTAGAAATTTCATTTTTCACAAATTCAGTGCCTTTTTCAGTATTGCCTCTAGAACTCACAAATTGGTTAATTCGTAAGATAAGTAAACGAAAGCAACTAGCAAGGAACGGCTCTATGGTAAAATCTAGTGATCTACCATTGGCATGTTATTACTATGGTGTTGTTGAGGCGGAAGATCATTGCAAAAAGGATTGGATTTTGAAAAAACTGTCATCGTAGTATGATTTGCAAAGAAATCTGTCAACAGATAAATTTATCAAAATTCATAAAGAAATTCCAGGTCGAACACAGGGAGGCTACGTCGATCTAAAATCTACAATTATATTCTTTTTTGTATTTTTATTTTATTCTATTCTAGAAAGCAGTAAGGAAGGGAGAGAGATGTTATCCTCCTTGACAGTTGCTTGGAGGATGAGCCAGATGGGGTGATGCCTGGAAGACGAAGGATGATGATAGAAGATGAAGAATGGAGCAGGAGGAACCGGCGGTGAGGTAGGGCGTCATTGTCATTGCGGGATCCACTTCTGGAACAGGGGGAGAAACTTTGATTTTAGCTCTAGAGGAGCATCCTGGGTTTGGGACAAGCTTCTTTAGTGCTTTGGAGAGGGAGAGAGGTGAAGGAACGGATGATTGAAATGTGAGGGGCGTAGGCCTTTTTATCGGTGTAGTGGTTGTGGGCAAAAAGGCCATTTTATGTTAAGAACATTAATGTAAGTTCCTTTAGTGATAGAATAAAAGCATCACTAAAGCTCTGATTGTGGCCTTACGTGCACATGATGAGTCCATTTTAATGGACTAATATTATGTCTAAGTAACTTTAATCGTACCTTTTAGGATTGTTAATAACTACATTAAGTTATAAAATGTTTGCATTCATCATGATTTAATTTTACATCTATTTTATAATATTCTATAACTTAATATGTAATGATATTACGTTTTTATGAATGCAGGAATAATATTTAGAAAGAACAAGGGGAGGGGAATAAATTTCCCAAACACATACCCGGTGCCAGCCGCAACTCCTCCAGCACATTTATCCAATCTTCTACCGCCCTCCCTCAACAAACGAGGCCATATTTAGAAAGGATTTTTGAAAATCCCTGGAAGGGCGGAGGAGAGGAGTTAAGAGGAGGTGGAGAAAGGAGAGGAGGGGGATCATCGAAGGATGGTGTAACTCGTGTGCACTGTGCACCAAACCACCTTCCACGCCCGCAGGCACGCGCCCATCTCCAGCCACCTCTCCAGTCACCGCACAAGTGCCCATCCAACCTCCAGCGCCTCCCTGCAGCGCGCCCTCCCCTCTGCAGACCCGCCTCGCCTCACCAGTGTCTTTAGCCAGCACCGCTCCAGCAAGCGCCCCATCCCGCATAGTGCCTGCACCCCCGCAGGTGCTCAGCCTACCACTAGGCCTGTGCCTCAGCCTCCGCCTCCTTCAGGCACACCACCACACCAGCACCACCAGGCACCCGCTCCACCCTCACCACTCGCGCCCGCAGGCATGCGCCCTTCTCCAGCACCAATAGTCGCTCTGCCTCACGCCTAACGCCTACGGGCGCTCATGCACCGCACCTTCTCCAACGCAAGCGAAACCAAAACCGTGCCTCCAGCGCCCACCGCTCCGCCTTCGCCACCCGTGCCCGTAGACGTGCGCCCTACTCCAGCACCGATGCCACTCCAACACATGCGCCCTCACCAAGCGACCTGCAAGCACCAGCCTCGCCTCACCCACACCCCTACAGGTGTCCTCCCACCATCACCCTCCCGCCGCGCCTGCAGGCACTCCAGCGCTCATGCCACTCAACCTTGCGTGCCCCTGCCAGGCTGCGCACACCTCTGTGCACCCCTCTCAAGCACCGCAGGCACTGCGTCTCCTGCAGGCGCCAGCACCTGTCCACCTCGCCGCAGTGCCTTCACAGCAGAGGCAACCTCCTCCAATAGGCCGGTGGCCCTCCTTCACCTGCCGGCCACCTCCGGCCACCTCTCGCCATTCTGCCACCGTCATCGTGATCCCCACGCGTCGGTCAACCTTCCCCCATAGCAGCTCCATCGCCGATGCTCTCCCTTTCTCGCAAAACAGGAGCTGAATATGCAACAGCAATCCAAGGACGCATACCCAAACGGAAACTCAATTCCCACTCACGACCCATGTAGCAAGCTACACCAAGTAAGAAATGTAGAACAATGAGTTCATAAGGACCGCCATTGTATAACCATTCATCAACGGATGCTGCTTCCGAGTAAAAGCTTTGTTTTCACTTCAATTAAAAATTACATCTAATGCTATTGCCACCAGAAATTAATTTTTATTTATTATTATTTTATTATGGCAAAATTGCGAATGCACACTCATACTTTCTGATAATTGCACGTTATTGTTATTACCTGTTTCAAGATTGGTTTTTGGATTAACATGTGCACCAATTTTGTCTAGTATATGTCAATTGAAAATTACATTAAATCATTGTATATTTATTGAAGATTTCAATGAGGGAAAATTGCACATATACCCTTATATTTTTGAGCTATTGTGAATCTTCTTTTCATCGCATTTTATGTTGGATTTGACTAGGGATTTTGCACTTAACCAAAAGAATACGAAATAATCGAGAGTTTATTACATAATTGCCTCCCTATGGACACGACCCGCTCTTCTATGAGTAGTTACTTTTATTGCTGTTAGTTTATTTTTCCACCACATAAATACTACAATGCATAGCGGAAAATCAACTTGTCAAATTAGCGCCGTTGCTGGGGAGGCAACAGACACAATAGATTTACTTCATTATTTTTGAATATTCTGAGTTGCAAAATTATCTGAACAATTTTTTTTTTCTGTGCGAGGAATCTGACGAGGCGACGAGGCACAACAGAGCGGAGACAATAGCCACGAGCTAAGCCACATGAGGAAAAGACGTAGGAGACCAAGATCCTGCTTTCACAAAGGATTCTCCGTAGTCACAAAATTTATTTCTGTCTTTTCGCCCCTGTAGTGATTGGGGTTGAATTTTTGGGGGTTTGTCCCCACATTCTTTAGCTACTAGGGTTTACATTATTTTTTTGTGCATGCGTGATTCTATTTTCTGCTTGCCTGCCTTTAAAACCAACAAAGAAAACATCGAGCTTCCTATTTAGAAGTTGCATGCCCTTAGGTGAGCGCATTTAGGGGTGACTGAGCAGCACAATAGATCTTATTATTGCATTGCAAGCATATTAGCAAGAAGATTGCTGGAGACAGGTACATCTTTCTAGCTTTTGCATCCAGCTCCTGTTCACACATTTGCATTTAAATTAAAATTCAAGACCACCAAGTTGTTTGAATTTACTAATTCAGTGGTCACATAACTAAAAGTGGGACTGATAATCAGATTCAACCCTAAAAGCAATTCACATTTGATCTGATTCTAAGGGACTTGTCAGTGATTTCAAAAGAAATTACAAAGATTTGCGGTGTGTTGCACACTTCTAACACTGAGCACGCACATTAGGCACCGCACTAAGGCTCTATCCCTTAAGGCTATAGGCACCGATCTCTTTATCGGTGCAGACTCTCCTATTGTGCTTTGTGGTGGTGGTGATACTATCTTTTGACCAAGTGTTTTGATTCTCCACGGAGGGGGACACCCCTTAAAGGAACAAAAGGGTAGTTAAGGGGCACCGCATACGCATCGCCTCAAAGGAACGGTTCGCCCTACTTGCATCCCTTTGTTCGTCCTTGGAGTAACTTCTCACTTGATCATCTGGGAGTATCATCCAAGCAAAGTATAGGTCCTAGGGCACTCGAAGGTTGAATTAAGGCACATAATTGTAGTGAAAAACTTGTTTGGCCATTTATATTAACTAATTCGACCTCCGCAATAAAGAAGGTTAAGATTCAAGTCCACACCCCTCTTATACCACTTACGTGGGAACGGAGGGATAAGTCTTCATCTTTTGACTTATCTTTGGAGTGGAGGTTTAACTTAATAAAAACCTGAATTGTGTTTTGTATGCATGGTAGACGCTCTCTTGAGGGTAGCCTAGTGTTTGATCCTAAGCTTGAGGGAATTCTTAGGAGAGCTCACCTAGGAGAGGAAAAAGAAGGAATGGCTGAGTAAGGTGCAAATCAACAAAGGACCCTAAGGGACTATTTTATTCTAACTAATCAACTTGCACAAACACTAAGATGACCGGCAGGGGCTAATCCGTATGAGATCAAGAGCAGTACCATATCTTTATTGCCCTCTTTTTATGGTACTACCAGGGAGGACCCCTACCGGCATTTGGAGGAATTCACCGAGGTCTGTTCCATGGTGAAGCTCTAGGGCTTTACTGATGAAGCCCTGATGAGGACTCTATTTCCTTTCTCCCATAAGGATAAGGCCAAGCACTGGTATCATACCCTCGATGCAAGGGTAAATGATTGGGCCACCCTTAAGGGAGAATTTTTGAAAAAGTATCTTCCTATGAGTAAAACCAACCATTACAGAAGAGAGATTATGGGTTTTACTCAACAGAAAGGGGAGCAATTTCATGAAACTTGGGAGCGCTTTAATGACCTTCTTAGGTTATGCCCCCACCATCAAGTGCCAAGATGGCAGTTGGTTGAAAGGTTCTATAATGGATTATCTAAAAGGCATAGGCAAACCATTGATGCAGCCTGTGTAGGAACCTTCATGACCAGAACTGAGGATGAAGCCTGGGCATTATTTGAAACATTAAGCGACAACTCCATACATTTGTCCTCTACCTATCAAGAAAGAAAACCATCAATCTTGCAGAGAAAGATAGAGGCCCATGAAGCTGGGGCTTCTCAGGATTTGGCTTATCAGATTCAACTATTGAATAAAAACTTTGACAGTCTTTTAGCAAACCCCGACATGAGCCCGCAAGCAACCTCTATTTTTTAGGCTTCGAGAGGATGCTCCATTTGCCAAAGCACAACGCACGCCACTATGGAGTGCCATCAGGTAAACCAATTCCTTGAGTTGATTCAGGCCGACTTGAACGTGGCCCAAGGTTTCCGCCCCCTTGCAATAACCCTTATTCCAACACTTATAATCCAGGGTGGCAGAACCATCCAAACTTCCCTTGGAAGCAAGGTGATGCTTCTAACTCAGGGAATACAAGACCCTTACCTCCCCAGCCCATATAACAACCTTCTTATGAAAATCCTCCTCCGAATAAGCCCTCTGAGATGGATGAACTGAATGCCATGATGAAAGCAATGCAATAGCATTAGAATATGGTTATCCAATCTCAGAATAAGATGATTACTGATATGCAATCCCAAATTGGTCTTCTTACTGAGGCAGTTAGGCAACATGATCCGGGGAAGCTGCCTGGCTCCTTTGAGGAGAACCCTAAGGGCAAGGGGGTTGTATTTAGGGAGCATGCCCAAGCAGTGACCGTGTTGAGGAGTGGAAAAAAGATTGATAAGCCTGATAACACTCCTATGGTTACATCTCAGAATTCCCCTTCCACACCTGACCCGACTTCCATCTCACCCAAGGAAGAGCCACACCACTCTCCCTTGCACAAAATCACCCACAATGAGGATGTCATCCTTCCACCACCCCTTTCCTGCCATGACGACCCCTCTACCCAGAAGCCGAGAGTGCCCTATCCAGAGCACCTATCTGCTCTTGGGGAATCTTTTGTTGGCTCTTCTAGAGCCAAGGATAGGACGGAAGAGATTATGGATACTTTTAGTCAAGTCCAGATTAACTTGCCTCTATTGGAAGCGATTAAACAGATTCCGTTCTACAGCAAGTTTCTGAAGGACCTGTGCACCCAGAAGCACCAATCTAGGAAGCAGGTCCAAACCAAGGTCATCCTGCCTAACCATGTTAGCTCGATTCTTCAGCATGGAACACCCCCCAAAATGAAAGACCCAGGGGCCCCGTATATTTCAGTGGTTATAGGTAACCAACACATTGATGAGGCTCTGCTCGATTTGGGTGCGGGGGTAAACATTCTATCGAGCTCTGTCTATGACCTTTTGGGAGGAGGCAAGCTAAAGCCTAGTCCAGTAATCCTCCAAGGTTGCAGACAGATCACTTAAGACACCGCGGGGATTGTTGGAAGATGTCCTTGTGAGAGTGGAGGATTTCTTCTTCCCCATTGACTTTCTGGTACTTGATACTGACCCATCTAATAAGCCCACAAAGCCATCCATTATTCTGGGATGCCCCTTCTTGGCCACAGCAATGCCTCTATAAATTGTAGATCTGGGGCACTTAAAATGGGATTTGGAAACAAGAAGATCCAGTTGAATGTTTTTGATACTTACAAGCAACCCAGATTTGAAGATTGTTCTCAGATTGAGGTCATTGATGAAATAATTGAAAAGACTACTCCAGCACTCTTATGTAGAGATCCCCTTCAGAAGGTCATATCTCAGGACCATCCCTCAATTATTAAAGAGACTGAAAGGAAAATGCCCAAACTAGAAGAGGTTCTAGGGATACACACTAAGTCTCTGTCCCCACCCTAGACTATGAAGGTAGATCCGCTGCCTGAGGTGGGGACATCTCAACTAAAACCCTCAATCCAAAAGGCTCCTGAATTGGAGTTGAAACCCCTCCCAAGCACATTGAAATATGCTTTCCTTGGCCCTAATAACACGCTCCCCGTTATTATCTCATCTACATTATCTAAATTGTAGGAGGGAACTCTGCTTGAGTGTTTACAAAGGCACAAGGAAGCAATTGCCTGGACAATTGCTGATATTAAGGGTGTTGATCCCTCTCTTTGCATGCATCATATATACATGGACGAGTCCGTGAAACCTTTCCGAGATATGCAGAGAAGGCTCAATCCAAATATGCGGGAGGTTGTTAATAAGGAGATTCTAAAATGGCTGGATGCAGGGATTATCTATCCCATTTCAGATAGTAAATGGGTCAGTCCTATTCACATAGTTCCGAAAAAGGCAGGAATCACTGTGGAAGAGAATGACCAAGGAGAACTTGTGACCACTAGACCCTCAACTGGTTGGAGGGTCTGCATTGATTACCGCCATTTAAACACAGCTACCTAGAAAGACCATTTCCCCTTACCATTTATCAATCAAATTCTGGAACGATTGCCAGGGAACAAGTACTTTTGTTTTCTTGACGGGTACTCTAGGTACAATCAGAAAGCCATTTTTCCTGATTATCAGGAGCATCCACCTTCACGAGTCTGTATGGCACTTTTGCATTCCGCCAAATGCCATTCGAGTTATGTAATGCTCCTGCCACTTTCAAACGTTGTATGATGGCTATCTTTTCTTATATGATCGACGAGTTCATTGAAATTTTCATGGATGACTTCTCCATTTATGGCTCGTCATTTGACCTATGCCTTTCACACCTTGATAAAGTCTTAACCCGTTGCGAAGAGGCAAAGCTGGTGCTTAGCTAGGAGAAAAGCCACTTTATGGTCCAGCAGGTCATTGTGTTAGGGCATGTAGTTTCTGAGAGAGGATTAGAGGTGGACACTGTAAGAATCGATTCCATCTCTAAGGTTCCATTGCACGCCAATGTTCGTCAGGTTAGATCTTTCCTTGGCCACGATGGATTTTATAGGCGCTTCATTAGAGATTTCAGTAAAATCTCTAAGCCACTCTGCGACCTGTTAGCGAAGGATGTCTCCTTCGATTTTGATGATAGATGTGGTGAGGCTATCCACGTTTTGAAGAAAGCCCTCATTACCACGTCGATTCTCCAAGCACCAGATTGGACCCTCCCATTTGAGCTTATGTGCGATGCTTCTGATTTTGCAGTGGGAGTAGTCTTAGGTGAAAGGGTTGATGGCAAACCTCATGTGCTGCTTTATGCCAGCAAGACCCTTACGGATCCTCAGCAAAACTACACGGTCACTAAAAAGGAATTACTTGCTGTAGTATTTCCTTTGGAAAGGTTTTGGTCTTATCTTTTGGTATCCAAGGTTGTAATGTTCACTGATCATTCAGCCCTAAAGCATCTTCTGGCTAAAAAGGACACCAAACCTCGCCTAATTCGTTGGATTTTGCTACTCCAAGAATTTGACTTGGAAATTAAAGACAAGAAAGGAGTTGAGAATGTGGTAGCAGACCATTTGTCTAGGATCCCTATTGAGGCATCAAACCCTGCTGGCGGTATTAAGAGACTTTCCCTGATGAGTCTCTAATGGCCATGGAAGCTAAAACTCCTTGGTTCACTGACATAGTGAACTATCTGGTCACGAGCATTATCCCCAGTACTTGTGACAAGCAAAAATGAGACAGGTTTCTCGCCAACGCTAAATTTTATCACTAGGAGGAACCCGAGCTTTTTAGAGTAGGCCCTGACCAGCTTTTTTGTCGTTGCGTCCCTAACGAAGAATAAAAAAGTGTTCTGAGCTTCTGCTATGACCTCCATTGTGGGGGACGTTTTAGTGGGAAGAAGACTGCCCATAAGGTTCTTCAGTCTGGCTTTTGGTGGCCTACATTATTCTGAGATGCACATATGTATGTGGGCACATGTCTATGTTGCCAGCAGACGGGAACCATTGGAAAAAGGGATGAGATGCCCCAACAACCTATTCTCCCTGTTGAAATCTTTGATATTTGGGGCATTGAGTTCGTGGGTCCCTTTCCTGTGTCCTTCGGATATGAATACATCCTTGTGGTGGTTGACTATGTATCTAAATGAATAGAAGCCATACCCACGTGAACTAATGACCATTCCGTGGTCTTGGGTATTGTTAAGGCAAATATCATTTCTCGATATAGGTGCCCAAGGATGATCATAAGTGATGGAGGACCTCACTCTAGGAATGTACACTTCATAAGACTACTCCAAAATTTGGGAGTCAACCAAATGATATCCACACCTTATCATTCGCAAACGAGTGGACAAGTTGAAGTGTCCAATAGGGAGATTAAGCGAATTTTAGAAAAAACTGTCAGTCCTAATCGGAAAGATTGGTCTAAAAAACTAAATGATGCTGCTTGGGCCTATAGAATTGCGTATAAGACTCCCTTGGGCATGTCTCCTTTCCGTCTTATCTACGAAAACGCATGTCACCTTCCCATTGAAATCTAACATAAAGCTTATTGGGCTATTAAAAACGTTAACTTGAATGTGGATAAAGCAGTAAAGGCACATATGCTAGAATTAAGTGAGCTTGAGGAGCTTCGTAATGAAGCTTATGAAACCTCTTGAGCTTACAAGCAACGTACAAAAGCATTCTATGAGAAGCACATCATTAGAAAGACTTTTGAGCCCAACCAATGGGTCTGGCTTTTCAATTCTAGACTTAAATTATTCCCTGGAAAGCTCAAGTCCCGCTGGGATGGGCCATATGTTGTTATCAATACTTTCCATAATGGAGTTGTAGAGATTCGGAATCCTATTTCAGGTGCGAGCTTTAAGGTAAATGGCCAATGACTTAAACCATATATTACTCTTTCTGATGACCAGGTTTTGGATGCACTTCTACTTGAGGAGCCTTAGCTCCTCCCACTCTCCTCCTCAGGTGATATTCTTCTATGTCTGCATTTTTCCAATGAGGACATTGTCAATCTTAGGCATAGGGGGGTATAACCTGAGAATATTTATAGCATTTATAAATATTTGCATACATATTTATATATAAAAAAAAATTCTCTTTTCTTGAGATGAATGGGTTAGTCCCTAACAGAATACCTTTGTCATTAGAGGTTTTTCTTCTTGAATTATTTCTTAAGTTTTGAATCCAGTACATTTATTTCATGTGCACGTAGACTTGGTAATAGATCCTTGAAGAAAATCAATAAGCATTTGTAGTCTACTAAGCCCTTGGATAGTTCATAGGGAGTCAGGCATACTATCTGCTAGTAGATCCACCTTATATTTGTGGGAAGAAAGTAGAGAGATTACTGGTGCAATAAGTCTAGTGCAATGACTCTTAAGGTTTGGATAATTAGATGATGATACTTCAGAGTTAGGCATAGTTTTTCACCCTCTGTTGCTGCGTGCGTACTTTGTGTGAATTCCTGAGAGTCACCAAATAAGGCAGATACACAGAGATGGGGTCTTAATAAAGATATGACTATGGTGGATGGTTACGATCGTCCTTCATAGAGTCCTCAACTGAAAGAGGGTAATAGTGTCAAAGGTCAGAAATACGCCTGTCCTATCCATTCCTTTCCGGTGCTGAGAATAGGCACTTCCACCAAATAAGCCACACAATATCCTCTTGACCATCATCATCCCTAATAATGCCTCATAAATAAAAGTTTGTGTCGTATTGTGGATTTATAAAAAAAAAAAAAAAAGAGGGAAAAGAAAAGAAGAAAAGGAAGAAACAAAAACAAAAAAAAAGGGAAGAAGAAACAGTCATATTACAAAAAAAAAAGGGTCCAAGTTATAATGTAACACTATTTCTGAGGCAACAGAGCACCCATCGCGTTCCAACAAATATGACCCATACCTACCTTCTAGTATTTTTGATCGCCCGAATACTGGTTGAGGACTCTTAGTTGTAGAGTTATTAGAGTCCTCGGCTGAAGGAGCGTAATAGTGTCAAAGGTCAGAAATACGCCTGTCCTATCCATTCCTTCCCGGTGCTGAGAATAGGCACTTCCACCAAATAAGCCACACAATATCCTCTTGACCATCATCATCCCTAATAATGCCTCATAAATAAAAGTCTGTGTCCTATTGTGGATTTACAAAAAAATAAAAATGAGGGAAAAGAAAAGAAGAAAAAGAAGAAACAAAAACAAAAAAAAAGGGAAGAAGAAACAGTCATATTACAAAAAAAAAAGGGTCCAAGTTATAATGTAACACTATTTCTGAGGCAACAGAGCACCCATCGCGTTCCACCAAATATGACCCATACCTACCTTCTAGTATTTTTGATCGCCCGAATACTGGTTGCGGACTCTTAGTTGTAGAGTTATTAGAGTCCTCGGCTGAAGGAGCGTAATAGTGTCAAAGGTCAGAAATACGCCTGTCCTATCCATTCCTTCCCGGTGCTGAGAATAGGCACTACCACCAAATAAGCCACACAATATCCTCTTGACCATCATCATCCCTAATAATGCCTCATAAATAAAAGTCAGTGTCCTATTGTGGATTTACAAAAAAATAAAAAAGAGGGAAAAGAAAAGAAGAAAAAGAAGAAACAAAAACAAAAAAAAAGGGAAGAAGAAATAGTCATATTACAAAAAAAAGAAGGGTCCAAGTTATAATGTAACACTGTTTCTGAGGCAACAGAACACCCATCGCGTTCCACCAAATATGACCTATACCTACCTTCTAGTATTTTTGATCGCCCGAATACTGGTTAAGGACTCTTAGTTGTAGAGTTATTAGAGTCCTCGGCTGAAGGAGGGTAATAGTGTCAAAGGTCAGAAATACGCCTGTCCTATCCATTCCTTCCCGGTGCTGAGAATAGGCACTTCCACCAAATAAGCCACACAATATCCTCTTGACCATCATCATCCCTAATAATGCCTCATAAATAAAAGTCTGTGTCGTACTGTGGATTTAGAAAAAAATAAAAAAGAGGGAAAAGAAAAGAAGAAAAAGAAGAAACAAAAACAAAAAAAAGGGAAGAAGAAATAGTCATATTACAAAAAAAAAAAGGGTCCAAGTTATAATGTAACACTATTTCTGAGGCAACAGAACACCCATCGCATTCCACCAAATATGACCCATACCTACCTTCTAGTATTTTTGATCGCCCGAATACTGGTTGAGGACTCTTAGTTGTAGAGTTATTAGGACTTTAATTAAAATGTGGATGCCATGTGAGGCCACCAAATGGTGAGAACAATTACTAAATCTGGCGAGATTTGTGATCTCAGAAAGAAAAGAAAGAAAAGAGTGAGCGCCTAGGAACATCAAGAGAGAATAGTTATTTAGCCTATCTCTGAGTTAACTTTTCTACTAGTCTAGAGATCTAGAGTCTGTAGTACTAGACTACATGTAGCACCAGATGAGTGTACCACCAATTACAAATCCATTCAACTCTATATCTCCTACCTAAGCCAAACGTCGGGGACAAATTACAGATTATCATTTACTTTATCCCCGAGGGAAGTAGTTGCCCATCTCGATAGTAATATTTATCCAGGGTGAAGTACAAACTCCCACTGCTAATTAGCTTTTTCACTTGGATCTGTTACTGAGGATATCATCACTTCACATTTGTCTGGATCTCTAAAGTTTTGAAATAAGAAAAGAAGAAATCTTCTTATTACTTCTATTATTTTTCATTTTTGCTAGGGACTAGCAAATCTTAGGCATGGGGGTATTTGATGAGTCAATTTTAATGGACTAATATTATGCCTAAGTAACTTTAATCATACCTTTTAGTTTGTTAATAACTACATTAACTTATAGAATGTTTACGTTCATCATGATTTAAGTTTACATCTATTTTATAGTATGCTATAACTTAATATGTAATGATGTTACGTTTTTATGATTGCAGGAATAATATTTAGAAAGAACAAGGGGGGGAATAAATTTCCCCAACACATATCCGGTGCCAACCGCAACTCCTCCAGCACATTTATCCCCTCTTCCACCGCCCTCCCTCAACAAACGAGGCCATATTTAGAAAAGATTTTTGAAAATCCCTGGATGGGCGGAGGAGAGGAGTTAGGAGTAGGTGGAGAAAGGAGAGGAGGGGGACCATCCAAGGACGGTGTAACTCGTGTGCACTGTGCACCAAACCACCTTCCACTCCTGCAGGCGTGCGCCCATCTCCAGTCGCCTCTCCAATCACCGCACAAGCGCCCAACCACCCTCCAGCGCCTCCCTGCAGCATGCCCTCCCCTCTGCAAACTCGCCTCGCCTCACCAGTGTCTCCAGCCAGCGCCGCTCCAGCCAGCACCCCATCCCGCATAGCGCTCGAACCCCTGCAGGCGCTCTGCCTGCCACCTGGCCCATGCCTCAGCCTCCATCACCTTCAGGTGGAGCACCGCACTAGCACCACCACCCACCCACTCCACCCTCGCCACCTGCACCCGCAGGCACATGCCCTTCTCCAGTGCCAGCATCCGCTTTGCCTCACGCCTAATGCTTGCAGGCGCGCACGCACCGCACCTTCTCCAACGCAGGCGAAACTGCAACCGCACCTCCAACGCCCATCGCTCTACCTTCTTCGCCCGCGCTCGCAGATGTGCGCCCTACTCCAGTGCTGACACCACTCCAACACACGCACCCTGACCAAGCGACCTGCAGGCACCTGCTTGCCTTACCCACTCCCCTGCAGGTGCCTGCAGGCATCCTCCTGCCTTCACCCTCCAACTGCACCCACAGGCACTCCAGCACTCATGCCACTCCACCTTGCACGCCCCTGCCAGGCAGTGCACACCTCTGCGCGCCCCTCTCAAGCACCGTAGGCACTGCGTCTCCTGCAGGCGCCAGCACTCGTCCACCTCGCTGCAGCGCCTCCACAACATAGGCAGCCCCTCCAATAGGCCGGCGGCCGTCCTCCACCTGTTGGCCACCTTCGGCCACGTCTCGCCATTCTACCACCGTCATCGTGATCCCCATGCATTGGTCAACCTTCCCCCGTAGCAGCTCTGTCGTCGGTGCTCTCTCTCTCTCGCGAGGAGGACAGAGAGTGAAAGCTCTGTTTTCACTTCAATTAAAAATTACATCCAATGCCATTGCCACCAGAAATTAATTTTTATTTATTATTATATTATTATGGCAAAATTGCAAATGCACACTCATACATTCTGATAATTGCACGTTATTGTTATTCACTTGTTTCAAGATTGGTTTTGGGATTAACATGTGCACCAATTTTCTCTAGTATATGTCAATTGAAAATTACATATAATCATCATATATTTATTGAAGATTTTAGTGAGGGAAAATTGCACATATACCCTTATATTTTTGAGTTATTGTGAATCTTCTTTCCATCACATTTTATATCAGATTTGACTAGGATTTCACACTTAACTGAAAGAATACGAAATAATCGAGAGTTTATTGCATAATTGCCTCCCTGTGGACATGACCAGCTCTTCTGTGAGTGGTTATTTTTTATTGTTGATTAGTTGATTTTTCCACCACTTAAATACTACAACGCATAGCAAAAAATTGACTTTTCAGCACGCCCGCCCACGTGCCTCCTTGTCTTCACCTCCTCAACGCATGTGCACGTCTTTTGATCCTTAGCCATTTGAACTCGAGATCAGACGGCTTAAAAGCACCGCACCTATCTCCCTCAATGCCTGTTCAAAGGCAACACGGCCTCCTTCCTCGCCTTTAGATCGAAGATCAACAGCTCAAGATGCATGCTCTCCCACCTGCACAAGAGTGCATCTTATGACGCATTCGTGCTCCTCACATCTGGGTACACCACGTCGACCACATCCGCGCAGTCCACTCACCATCCAAAGGCCTGATTTAGCCTCTCCTACTTAAGTGCCTCGATTTGAGGCACAGCGGGGATCGAACCCGCGCCTCCCGCTCGCGAAGGGGCACTCGACCGCTGCACTGCTGCTGCCTCTTTGTCGCGCTTTTATTTTAAGCATGCGCACCTATGGCCATTGGATCTTAATCCAACAGCCTAGATCTTGCCTTGCCCATGCCTTTAAAGGTTGCAAAAAGGTGTTGCGGCTGGCTTGGGAAGTTGTGATGGTGCCACGTGGTGCTATCATGGTCGTCCATCTTCTGTGAGTTATAGATGGTGCCACGGATGTCGAATTGGACAGATTTATGCGCTGTTAGGCTGCAATCATTGATTCAAACCCATCCGTGCAGTTGGATTTGTCATCTGAAGTGTGGATTGACACCACCTTGGTCCTTAATATCGAACCTTCATTGGATTATATCTGATGCTACGGAAGTCCAATCAGGCCGATCATGGAGTTGTTGAACTCCAATCGTCGCCCTGATCAGATTTGTATGGTTGGATCTTTGATCCGAGGCCCCGATTAAAATTCGCCTATTCCTGGCCACCAAAAAGAATAAATTACTATACAATTTGTATAATTTGACCTAAATGCATGATGATGCATGTTAGGAAATATTTGCAATGCGTGATGCTAATATGATACTAAGAACATGCATTAATAGACATATTTGGCTATTCAGATGTATGCACATCACACCCCCATGCCTATCTTTTACTAGCCCCTTGTAAAAACTATATGCTATTTATAAAAGAATTAAGTCGGATTTCTTGGGCAAAAGTTATTCTTTAACACTAGTAAATTTTTACTAAGAACCTGAACTACAAAGACACAATAACATCCGGGTGTCTACCAAAATGCAAATAGCCTCAAGCCCTTGCCTTATTCAAAGGAGGATCTTTTTCTTCTTTTCTACTTTTCTAATTTTTTTTTTGGATTTTTGAGTTTAAGGTTTCGGAGCAGCTTTCTATGGCCACTCAACCCACCTAAGACTCAAAGAGAATCCTAAGGTCTAAACATCATTGTGTAAAATGTGATAAACTCACTGATCAGCTATTAGAACGGACTTCGGGTTTGTACGCCCCTAGGTGACCTTGAAAAGAAATTCTACCTAAAGGTTTACCTATTCGATCAGTAGCTTTCTCCCTACGTTTATTTTTATGGGGTCAACACAAGGGTGAGGCCAGTGTCTATCTCCCTGACTTATTCTACTTCTCCACTTCCAAAGTATTTTGGAATTTTACGTGCATTTCTTGAGCTGGGTTTTGGAAAACCTACCAATGTGTTGTTACCCATGATAACTTATCAGCCATACTTGTGCGGTGAAGTGTGGCTTATTTCTTTTTTCTTTTCTTTTTTCCTTCTTTCTTTTTTCTTTCTTTTTTTTTTAAAGTGGGTGGCTTCCCTAATATAAGATTTACCTAAAGGCAGCAGGAAAAGAATGGTCATGTGACTAAGCTTTGGACAACCTACCTATGGGTTGTTACCCACGATAGCTTGCCAGCCATACCATTCTAGAAGTTTTATTAGCTACCCAATTTCCGTAAAAATCATCGAAAAGCGAGTCAGTGCAAATAGTGTGCAGATGTTTAGACTTAAAATCCCCTCAAATCAAAGGGTAGGTTGATAAGTCGTGTACTTATCACCCCAACTTATTTAACCAATATGAAGTAAATTCAAAATGGTGAGGACTCGATAGGAAAATCAACAATTTAGTGGATTCCTGGGCTGATTATGCCCGAAGACCTGAAGGGTGTAAGTGTTCAGATCCTACTTTATTATTCCATAAGGTTGAAAAATCCTAATGCCCAATTATTCTTTCTTAATTCAAATTTTTTTTCATTTCTTTTATTAAAGAATAGAAAAAATAAATAAAATTTACAAGAATTCCACAGAGCTGACAAAATGATTCAGAAATGAATCCACCCCCCATGCCTAGCTGATGCAATGTCCTCATTGAAAATAAAAGGCATGAAAGGAAAGGTAGAATGTAGAAGATATCACCTAAATATGATGCTCGAGTCAGCTCTGAGTCAGACTGTACGTGTGCTGAGTTTAATGCCATCAGCTAGGCAAAGTCCTGGCAAAAAAATCATGAAATGAGTAGAGCAACTATGTTTGAGACAGGTTCTGGAATAATACGATCAACAAAAGGCTTCAGATGTTGACCATTGATTTTAAAAGACTTGCCCCATCTTCGGGTTAGAGATCTGAACAACCCCATTTGGAAATATCTGATCAACAATGAATGAGCCATTCTATTTTGACCTAAGTTTGCCTGGAAGGAGCTTAAGTTGAGAATCAAAGAGCCAAACCTCCTGGTTCGGCTCAAAGTTCTTTCGGGACATCGATTGGTAATGAAGAGCTTTAGTCGAAGCCTTATAGATCTTGGCATTTTCATATGCATCATTTCTAAGCTCTTCCAACTCAAATAGTTGGAGTTTCCTGGTCTTTCTGGCTAAACTCAAATCCAAATTACATTGTTTGATTACCTAGAATGCCCTATGTTCAATCGCTATGGGTAAATGGCACGCCTTTCCATACACCAGATGAAATAGTGACATGCCAATAGGCATTTTGTATGCTGTACAGTAGGTCCACAGAGCGTCCTCAAGCTTGTGAGTTCAATCTTTACGATCAGGTCTAATCATTTTCTGCAAAATATTCTTGATCTCCTGATTGGATATCTCGGCCTGTCCATTCGTGTGGGGATGGTAAGGTGTGGAGATTCTATGATTTACCCCATATTTTGCCAGTAAAGTACAAAACTGGGCTTTAGTGAAATGAGTATGACCATCACTATTGATGGCCCTTGGAATCCCGAACTGACTGAAGATGTTCTTCTTGATGAAATCGATGACCACCTTGTGGTCATTGGTTCGGGTGGGAATGGCCTCAATCCACTTGGACACGTAATCAACAGCGACGAGAATATACTGGTGTCCAAATGAAGGGAGGAAGAGTCCCATGAAATCGATAACCCAAACGTCGAAGATTTTAATGGGAAGAATCGGGTTTAGAGGCATCATATCACTCTTAGTTATGCTCCCAAGTGCCTGGCATTGGGAACATGACCTCAAGAATTCCTAGGCATCCTTGAATAAAAATGGACAATAGAATCCAGATTGCAAAATTTTTTCAGCCATCTTTTCATGGAGAAATGTCCACCACATGCAGATGCATGGCAGAACTCGAGTATACTTTGGAATTCATTCTCTGGAACACATCGGTGAATAATCTAATCAGAGCCGATGAGGTACAATTCAAGGTCCTCCCAGAAGTAATATTTGGTCTCAAATTTGAGTTTATCTCATTGTTGCTTGGTTCAATCCTGGGGTATTTGACCAACGACCAATTAATTTACAATGTCTACAAACCATGGGGTTTGGAACTTGATACTATAAGAATAGTTTCGTCAAGAAAAATATCAACAATCGGAATATCCGGAAGAGAAGAATCACTTAGAAGTCTCAAAAGATGATTTGCCACCACATTTTGTGTCTCAGATTTATCTTTGACTTCAAGATTGAATTCTTGCAGTAGAAGAATCCATTGGATAAGCCAGGGTTTGGCATCCTTTCTAGACAAGAGATGTCTCAAGGCTGAGTGATCGATGTAAATTATGATGTGAGACCTTAAGAGATAAGCCTTGAATTTCTCCAAAGAAAATACTACAACTAGCAATTCTTTCTCAGTAACAGTGTAATTCCTCTGGTCCTTGTCTAGAGTTTTGCTAGCGTAGTTGATAACAGAGGGCTTCCTATCAATCTTTTGACGCAAAACATCCCCAACCGCATAATCAGAAGCATCTGTCATGATCTCAAATGGGGTTGTCCAAACCGATGGTTGCAGCACCGGAGCACAAGTGACTACCGTTTTAACAAAATCAAATGCCCTATGGCATGATTCGTTGAAATCAAATGGTGTATCATTGGAGAGAAGGTTGCTCAGAGGGCGAGCAACCTTAGAGAAGTCCTTGATGAATCTCCTATAAAATCTCACAGGATGAAGAAATGATCGAATTTGTTTGACAGATGTGGGAGGAGGAAGTTTGGAGATAGCATCAACCTTAGCTCTCTCAACTTGAGTTCATCGTTCAGAGATTATATGACCCAAGATGATGCCTTCTTGTGTCATGAAATGCCTCTTTTCCCAGCTAAGAACCAATCTTGTTATGATGCATCTTTTGAGGATCATTTCAAGATTAACCAGGCAAGAATCAAACAATTCTCTGAAAATAGAGAAATTGTCCATGAAGACTTCCATAGACTCTGTGACCATGTTAGAGAATATGGCTAGCATACACCTTTCAAAAGTCATAGGTGCATTGCATAAGCTGAATGGCATTCTATGGAAAGCAAAGGTTCTGTAGGGACAGGTGAAAGTCATTTTTTCCTGATCCTCGGGATGGATAGGAACTTGATTGTACCCCGAGTAACTATCTAGGAAACAGAAGTACTTTTGCTCGGCTAGTTTTTCAATGATTTGATCGATGAAGGGCAAAGGAAAATGATCTTTCTTCGTGGTTGTGTTTAGCTTCCTGTAGTTGATATAGACCCTCCAAGAGGAAGCTAAAGGAGTTGTGATAGATTCTCTTTTCTCATTAGTCACAACAATAATCCTGGCTTTCTTCGAAAAAATTTGCATGGGACTTACCCAAGGACTATCTGAGATTGGATAAATGATTCTTGCAACGAGCCACTTAATTATTTCCTTTTTGACCACTTCTCATATTTTAGGGTTTAATCTTCTCTACATTTGGCGAGAAGGGTGGGATCCATCTTCCATGAATATTCTGTGATTGTAGTAAGATGGCTCGATCCCCCTAAGGTCATGAATGGTCTAACCAATTTTCTCCTTGTCTTCCTTTAGGACCTTAATTAGTTTAATCTCCTGCTCCTTAGTTAATCTAGCACTGATAATCACAGAGAGTGTCATTTGAGGTCCCAAAAATTGATATTTTAAACTCTCAGGCAATGCTTTCAGTTTGAGTTGGGGCAGGTTTAGGATGGAAGGTAAGGATGACGCTGATGAAGATTCATCAAGAGGAAGAGGTTGAAAGTGAACAAAATCAATAACCTCTTCAGAATGTGGCAGGTTTTCCATAGAGGGTTGTAGGTCAAATCCATCACAACAGGAGGAACTTTCAATTGCAGAAACTACCATACAAGTTTCAATATTCAAGTTATCTTCCTCAAGTTCCTCTATAAATCTAAAATCCTCAAATTTATTAATCGTCTTAAAAATATCCAATTTCAATTTCTGATCCCCAAAGGAGATTTCCATGCTACCGCTCTAACAATTGATATTGGCCTTAGCGGTAGCTAGGATTGGACGTCCCAGAATGATGGGCATGTTCCTTATATTTTCATGTACATCCATGCCAAGGATATGAAAATCTACAGGAAAATAGAAGTCCTTAACCTTGACAAAAACATCCTCAATAACGCCTCTCAGATTTGTGACCGAACAGTCTGCTAACTACAGCATTACTGAGGTCGACCGAAGTTCACCTAATCTGAACTTCTCATAAAGAGAAGTCATAATTAGGTTAATGGATGCACCTAGATCCAGAAGTTCCCTATCAAAGGTGTAATCTCTGATGACACAAGAAATCAAAGGGGCACCTGGATCTCTCTTTTTCAGAGGAAGGTGATGTAGGATAACAGAACTAGCCTGCTCGGAGAGTATCACCTTCCTCGGAATAAATTCCCTCGACTTATGCTTCTGTGTGCATAAATTCTTTAAAAATTTAGCATAAGCTGGTATGTGTTTGATAGCATTGAGGAGTGGGATATTGATTTCGACATTCTTGAATATATTCAAGAGCTCCTCGTTACTATCAACAAGCTTCCTCTTCCTAGGTTTAATCAAGGCCTCAGGAAAAGGAACATGAGTCAGATCTTTGGAATCAGATTTCTGAGCCTTGATTTCTTCTTCAGAGTTCTCCTTTCTCTCCTCAAGTTCTCCAAGATTTGGTAGATCAAAATAAGGTAATTTTAGATCCTAGGTTTGCCTTGCACTCCTCAAGGTAATAGAGTTAGCAAATGCATAAGGGTTTGGGTCTTAGGGAGGGTTAGGAAAGATTGGAGGGGCATCATTAGCCAGAAACCTCGAATTTGATGAAGAAGCAGAAGAGGAAGGACCCTGCTCAACCACATGAGCATGTGCAAGTGGGTCCTTCTGATTCCTATACCCTTGGGCTTGATTTCCCGGATTCTGTATATTATGCGGGTTAGGTACGGGTTGAGATGGCAGAGATCCGGGTTGACGGGAATTAGCAATGAACCCAATTTGCAAGTTGTCCAGCGAGGTTTTCACTTGCTGCGTGAGCTAGAGCATAGATCCTTGCATCTCTATCATCTAACGGTTCAAATCAGCCTGCCCTACAAGTTGACGAGCATTCCAAGCTGGCTGAATGACTTAATTTGTGAGCAGCTGAGTTTAACATCATCCTGACCCATTGGTCTTTGCAGAGCATAGTTGCTGGGTCAGAATTGGGTCTGCCGCCTTGGGCTTTTCCAGGAGAAGTTAGGGTGGTTCCTTCAACCATGACTATAAGCATTGGAGTAAGGGTTGGACCTAACATTCTCCTATATAGCATAAACATCCTCATAGGGCGAGGATGGAGAGAAAGAAAGGGACGGATTAGAGAAACTGGGATCAAAGGCCCCAATTTAGAACCCATGGGGTTTCAAACAATGCTGGCTCACAGGCTGAGCCACAACCAGTTGATTTATGAACTCCTGTCTAGAAGGAGCTCACAAAGAATGGAATCCAAAATTCTGGGATTGAGAGAATCGAGAATTATTTGCAGAGTTTTCCACCATCCACTCCTCCATCCTTTTGGTAACCAAGTCCACCTTATCTAGTTTATTACAAATCAGTTCCATATCGAATGAATGAGAGTCGTGGACCTCATTAACATTCAATCTTGGTTGTTGGGACCAATTAAAAGTATCCATGGAGGCATGATTGATTGAATTTTCACTCATTTCCTCAAACAAATCATGCACACTATATGCATCTTTATTGAGGAAATTGCCTCCGCAAGAAGTGTCCATGTGATTTCTGAGTTGCTCAGTCAACCCGTGGTAAAAGATCTGCACGAGCTTCCATTTCAGCACCTCATGATGTGGACACTTCCGTAATAAGTCCTGGAATCACTCCCAGGCAACATGAAATTGCTCCCCTAGCCGCTGGGTGAAGGTAGTAATCGCCCATTTCAGAGCATTAGTACGTCCAACAAGGAAGAATTTCTTCAAGAAAGTCAATTTAGATCATTCCATGTTATTATTGGCCTTCTTATTGTCCTGTACCAATGAGCGGCTTTATCCCTAAGAGAGTGGGGAAAGTGCCTCATGCTCATTTGCTCTTCATTCACGTTTGGAGCTTTGGTGGTCTGGACCAAAGTGGTCAAGTCCTCCAAATGCTGAAATGGGTCTTCAGACCCAAGCCCATGAAAGTGTTTGATCAGGCTTAATACCTGGGGCTTGATTTCTATGTTTTCGACAAGAATCTGGACGTCAAGACATTCCTCGTAATTTGAAGGATCATAAAAATCCTTCAAGGGCTCAGTGCCCTCCATTCTTCGAAACCAGTCTTGCATTCTCTGCATTTGTTCCAACTGCCTTTGAAACATCTCCTGTGGATTCTGAGGCAGAGGAGGTTGTTGATTGGCCATGAGATCAATTTGGCCAAAATTCAATCTATGCCTCCTAGAATGATCAAATGGTCCTTCCAATCGAGGATTCAATGACCTCCTTCCAAGCATAAACTAGAAAGGGATTGGAAGGATTGGGGATAAGGACTTTGCAGCATAATAGAACAAGCCTATCCTTAAGTTGGGTAGCCCAAGAGTCTACAGACTCTCAGAATTCATCTTAAGATTATAGAGGATTTACTCCACTTGTATCTAGTCAATCCAACAAGTTAGAAGGAGGGACTGGGGAGAAGGTTCTTCTTTCCGCTTGCTCCTTCGGTTCCTAGTGTATCCCCTAGCTACGATCATTTGATTCTACTCCACTAGCTAGACATCAAATTGACTAGTACAAGCAGGTTAATCATAAATAATCTCAGTCTGGGCCTCGAAGAGCAAACCAGTCCTTAAGGCCAACGTCTACTTGATTTTACTTAGGCTTAGGATTATAGTGCTTATGGAATGTGGTGGGCCCTTAAAATGGGTTGTGCCCTTAATGATCGATTGAATATGTGTGAGTGCGTGTACAACCAGGGTTTTCAAGCAAGATTATTTGGATGGATGGATTTTAAGGTTCAAATCTTGCTTAAGTAGCTTTTAGGCTTTAGAATTAGGTGAGTTCAATCAAGCTTTAGAGGCAAACCAGATGTTCAAACATGGGTGAAGATCTTTTTCTTTTGAAATCAAAAACTAAAGTGGAGTGTCAGGTATTGACCAAAATTGTAAACCCTAAGGGGAAGCTACTTGATGAGTTAATTTTAAAATGAAGTGGTGTGGCCCAAACAACTCAAACAATTGGCCAAAATGCACCACTGAGTTAGGCACACAAGATGATTAACCTCGACTATTTTCTACTCTCTTATGTGTTAATTTGCATGTGCCGGTTCCACAACTCGGAATCTCAGTTGAGTAGATAAAAATAAAGTAAGGTTATGTGACTTGAATGTGGGTGTATGTAGTGTGTATATTGATTTATCCCACAAAAAGTATCTTTTTGTTTTTCCTTTTTTTTTTTTTGCAAAGGTGAGATGAGTGGAAGTGGAAATCAAAGCATCCAAACTAATCCTAGGATTTATGCGAACACTTAGGTTAATTGAGGTTTGAATTAAGATTGTGGAATGAAATCTATGGAGGGGGGAAGAATGGGGAGCACTTACAGTTGTCTTCAACTACACTTTACTCCTTTCTACCACTTAAGGATTCCCTATTAAGGTACCTGCAAAACAATAGAAGAGAAATAAAAGCAAGTTAGAAAACAATAAAGTGCCCGAAATGCAGAAAGAAAATCGAAAATTGTTGCCTCCTTGGTAATGGCATCAAAATGTTGAGGCGGAAGATCGTCGCAAAAAGGATTGGATTTTGAAAAAATCGTCATCGTAGTATGATTTGCGAAGAAATCCATCAATAGATAAATTTACCGAAATTCGTAAAGAAATTCCAGGCCGAACATAGGGAGGCTATGTCGATCTAAAATCCGCAATTATATTCTTTTTTGTATTTTTGTTTTAGAAGCTGGATAATCACAATGGATTTAATATTAACACTAAGAGAGAGAGAGAGAATAATAACTTTGTAGCTGAATATTGATTTTACAGCTAGCAAGCGAAAAATTCTATTCTAGAAAGTAGTAAAGAAGGGAGAGAGATGTTATCCTCCTCAACTGTTGCTTAAAGGACGAGCCAGACGGGGCGACGCTTGGAAGATGGAGGACGAAGATAGAAGATGAAAAACGAAGTAGAAAGAACCAGGGGCAAGGCAGGGCATCGTCGTCGTCGTAGGATCCACTTCCGGAACGGGGGGAGAAAACTTTGATTTTAGCTCTAGAGGAGCACCCCGGGTTTGGGACAAGATTCTTTAGAGCTTTGGAGGAGAGAGGTGATGGAAGGGATGATTGAAATGTGGGGGGCGTAGGCCTTTTTATATGTGTAGAGGTTGGGGGCAGAAAGGTTATTTTATGTTAAGAACATTAATGCAAGGGCCTTTAGTGACATATTAAAAGCGTCACTAAAGCTCTGATCATGGCCTTACATGTGCGCCCACCTGCGTGCCTCTTTCTCTTCTCCTCCTTAACACACGTGCTTGTCTTTTGATCCTTAACCATTCGATCACGAGATCGGACGGCTTAAACATGCTACACCCAGCTCCTTCAATGCCTGTTAAGAGGCGACACAGTCGCCTTCCTCGCCATTGGATTGAAGATCAACGACTCAGGATGCACGCTCGCCCGCCTTCACAGGAGCACGTTTGATGATGCGTTTGCACCCCGTGCATCTAGGTGCTCCACGTCGCCCGCATCCGCACCGTCCACTCGCCATCTAATGGCCTAATTTAGCCACTTCCGCTCGCACGCCTCAATTTGAGGTGTAGCAGGGATCGAATCCGGTCCTCGTGCTCGCAAAGAATCACTTGACCGTTGCGCTGCGGCTGCCACTTTGTTGCACTTATGTTTTAAGCGTGTGCCCCAATAGCCAATGGATTAGGATCCAATGGCCCAGATCTTGCCTCGCCCGTGCCTTCAGAGGTTGAGAAGAGGTGCTGCGGCCGGTTTGGGTGGCTGTGGTGGCACCACGTGGTGCCATCATGGCCGTCCATCTTCTGTGAGTTGCAAATGGTGCGACGGATGTCGGATTGGACTGATTTTCGCACCATTAGGCTGCGATCATCGATTCGAACCCATTTGTGCAATCGGATTTGTCATCTGAAGTATGGATTGACACCATCTTAGCCCTTAATCTCTGACCTTCCTCTGATTATGTCTGATGCTACGGATGTCCGATCAGGGTCTATCTTGGAGTCATTGAACTCCAATTGTCGCCTTGATCAGATCCATATGGTTGGATCTTTGATCTGAGACCTCGATTAAAATTCACCTACCCCTGGCCACCAAAAAGAAGAAATTACTATATAATTTGTACAATTTGACCTAAATGCATGATGATGCATGTTATATAATATTTACAATGCATGATGCTAATATGATACTAAGAACATGCATTAATAGACATTTTTTGTTGTTCAGATGTATGCACATAAGTTGTGATCTAAGTGAACGACATGAGATGGCACATGCCCCTAACTAGAGAAGTTTATATAGTGTTAGTCAAGGTAACAATACACTAAACAACTCAACAAGTATTCCAATCCCCATGGGAATTTTTAGTCACTCAACAATACACTAAACGAAAGTAACCAGGAGTCATGAAGTAAAGGATAGAAATAGAAAGAATGAAAGAAACTAAAAGGCAATGTTCTAACAATTATGAACACACCAAATTACATAGAAGTTCTTTAATGATCCATGATTCAGTCCAAGCCATTACTTTTACAAAACCTAGGCACAATAAAGGGTTATAATGCCAAATAAGCACGGTACATAACTTTCCAAATGCTTGAGCCAATGTTAATATGTCACCACCGCCAAAACTTGCAAACTGAAAGGTGGAAGAGGAGGATCATAGGAAGTATCTTGATGACTTATAAAACATGGGAATCAATAGGTAATAGATTAACTAGACATGGAAGTAGTATCCATTTGATTACAACAATTCTTTGTATATGGCCGAGTCTTTCCTCAAATGTTAGTGATGGCTTAGTCTCATTCACCCTTGCAACATTTTGACAATCTAACTCCTATCGACATTAATTGAGGTCCACTAGCCTATTTAATATGTAGAACCCAGCATTCTATGGGCCCAACTCCCACCCAGAGATGAAATTCTTAAACCTACATTACTAGCTAGTAAGCTCCATGGTTATTTATCCTATGTTTAGTTTCATGGATAAAAACTCTCATTGAGAACACTACAAATAGTAACCCTTTGAAGCAACTACAAGACGTGAAGAAACACTTCAACCCCAGATATTAGCAAATGCATTCTGGGATGCGTAATTTTTTTGAGAGGGAAAAGGATGGTTACCAGAGGTTAGTAGCTATTCGCTACATTACACTAAAAGGGAAAGGAACATACTCACAGATACATGGACCAGAAAGAAAAAAGATATGCAGAATCTCTTACTACATTCTGAATCCAAACCCTTTCTCCTTTGAAGACATTCCAATTTCTCCGTAGCCATAACACCAACATGGCAACAACCACCTTCAATTTAACCTCCGGATCTGCCAGGCTACTGCTGGTGCAAAAGCATGACCAAAAATCATCTGCTGAATCACCTCCCACAATAGGCAAACCAAGACCCTGAAAGAGACTTTTTGTAAAGCCACAATGCAAGACAACATTATAGCACATATTAAGAGTACAATATCAGATAACAACCAGGAAATTCTCTTACCTATGCCAAATCCTCTAAAATTACATTAGAAATGCTAGCCCTTGTAATGCCAAGTTCATCGCATATTTGCATTACGTGGAGCTTCCCTGACCTTGAGGAGGAGTTTGTATGTCAGTTCCATTTTATTCACCCCCGCCAACTTTTTTTTTAATTTGCCAAAAACAACACCTCCAATGCAAAATTTATTTTCCAGTGACTCCTTTACAACTAGTCTCATGTTGTCCAACTTCCCTACATTACATAGACCATCAACAATATATTCATTGACTTCAATGACAGACTGACAGGTAACAACAGCTACCTCCAAGATGAATTGTGATTGCACAACAATCATAGGTCTTAATCAACCTAAATAATGTTAGAACCTAGCTTAATTTGTAAATATTGCATTCATATCATGCATATCATGCATTGCATCATTTTATATAGAATAAGATGAGATATCTTACTATTTAATGTTTTTGTTGTTATTTGCTGGTACTAAGGTGATCCAGGATGTGAGATACAGTGGAATAAGGCAATAAAGAGAGAAGAAGACTTATCCAGGCAAGAGGAGTGAGGAGGATAGCCTTATCCCTACCCCTAGAAACCCTAGCACAACCTTCCTAAAACCATAACCTCTTCCATTAGGACATCTTAGCCTTAGAACCCAAAACATGGATAACACTATCTATGTTCCTATCCATCTTACCCTCTCTAAAACACTTAGGAACCAAAACCTACATTAGAAAACCCAAAACCCACTCTCCAGCACATTTCTGGACATCCAGAGATTATGTTGGACGTCTAATTTCTACAAAAACTTAATCCAGGAAGACAAAACTCGCACCGACACAAAATTAGACATCCAACCTAACTTCCAAACATCAAATTTTGGAGTATAAGATGTCTGATCACTTGTTTAGACATCTGGAGGTCTTCTCTAGTTCCTATTTTTGGTGCTAGAAGCTTGAGCTTGCCTCTTTTGACTTAGAAACCCCACAAAACACCTTAGGAAACCTAATTAGTGACCTCCTAAGCCTATCCTACTATCCATACCCTTAGTTATCTTATCCCTAACCCAATTGAACTAGCCCATACCTAATTGGGTGCATCTACAGTTGATTGGGTGCACCTGAACCCTATTAGATCCACCCAGGATCTAATTGATTCATACCTATTAGGATTACCTTAGCCTAATCACACACACACAACCAATTAGACTTAACCTAGACCCTATTAGGTTCACTCCTCTTCAATTAGACTCTCCTAAGCCTAATTAGGTCCATACCCACCTAGTCTACGTTGACCCAACCTAGATTTACCAAAACCTACACACATCACTCTACGAAATTTTAACACATATACACTTCCCTTTACACACACCTTCCTTTTCTAAACCTGCCAAAACACATGCACATCATCTTAGGAAACCCTAAAACCTATGTGCATCAACCTAAATCCTAAATAGGTGGTGACTACCTATTTTGGGTGCCACCAAAAGTGGCGACCAAAAGAAGCCACTTCCCATATATGCCCAACCAAAAGAGATCGCACATCATTCTCTTCTCCTCCACTTCAACTTGCGACCACCAACACCCTCCCTTCCACCCTCCAAAGGCCATCTGCTCTCCTCCTCCATGGGTGGCATGAAGAAGCTTCATGGTGCTCCTCCTCCTCCAAGCATCATTATGGACGGCAAAGCAAGGAGAAGAAGAAGGCTTCATCAACATCCCCCTCCTCTTTTCTTCTTCTTGTGGGTGTGCCTTCTTCTTCCTCCATAGAGGGTCCACGCCCCATTTTCTTCTCCTCTCCTTGACGGCCATAGAGGAGACCATCTTCAAGGTCTTCTCAAGGATGGCCATTGGTAGAGAAAGGGTGCAACACCCTCCTCTCTACTTGGGTGCACATGCCTTCTCTCTATTCTTCATCTTAGTGGATGGCCAAGAAGGCTTCTCCATAGCCTCTTTTCATTGATCCCATTCTTTAGTTGTCTTTCTTTCTTTTCATGTATCTAGATTTATAACTACATAATATTTGATGCATGATATTCTTTTGTCTAGTGGTTTTATGTGCGTGCTCTTATTTTCACTTATGATTTTGATGCACTCCTCTAAGTCTCTTTAGGAATGTCCCCTTTAGGGTTAGTCACACCATGCACACCCACCATGGCCTCACTTAGATGCATTTAGTCATTTAGGGTTACGGGTATGTTGTTAAACTTAGGTTGTGTCATATTAGGTTTCGCTTTTCAAAGCAAAAATCAAAAACACAAAGAAATTGCAAAATAAAAAAAAGCCAAAAAGATAAGGTTAGGTTAGATTTAGATTAGAAATGTGGATCCAAATCTAAAACTTGTGTCTTATGCCTCCTAAAGACGAATGACCGGGACTTATGCTATTAAAGAATAAAAAATCAATGCGAGTTTCGTTAAAACAAATATTTTTGATCGAGGGTTTAGCGAACTATACTACAAATTCAATGTATTTCAAAATTGCTTTGTAAAGTTGCTACCCTAAACTCACTTGATTTCTATTGAAAGTGACAGCATCATGTTACCAGTAGATAAGAAATTTGTTGATGTAATTTGCCAACAGATAGGTAACTTAAGGCAAAAAGGTGACTGAACTTGATAAGCGATAGACTGAAAATTTTGACCAGAAAGCAAGGATGCCATCAAACTATATTAAGGGCAACCAAAAGCATTGACCTAAACTCTAACTCGTGATATGCATCCATAACAAAGAACCAAACCTGATTTCAAAGGTTCTTTGTTTTGTCAATACGAAGTTCAATTTTCTCTCAACGATCAACAACCTACAACTGACAAAAGTCAATTTCATTAAACATTTGTTCACAATATTTATATGATTGCTTCAAGAAGTTGGTTTATGGCTTAATTCACAAAACACATCAAGTGTAGAAACCCTTTACCTTTTCAATCTTGTCCATCGTGACTTCAAAGACCTTCTAAAAATCAAATTCATTTTAACTTGCTTCATTATAATGGCTTGAAAGGCCTTTTTTATGGATTTATAATAAATGCAATGAAAGAAAAGAAATTACTAAAAAAAAGTTTTACATTGGAACTGACATTTCTCAAATAACATATCAAGAATGTGAGATACAATGTCAAGACAATCCAAAACACTAAGTAAAATCCTTAAAGTCTTAAAAATAAAAAACTAAAATAACTCACATCTTCAGCATGCTCCGTACAAGGTCACTCTTTCATCCAACTTCAAGTCCCATTTTGCTCGCCCAAGCTTCCGAATGGATTATTAATATTTTGATGACCCTAAATAAGTAAAATAACGAATAATGCAAAAATTACACTTTTAAAAACAAACTTAAAACATCGATGCTAAAATAATCTGTGGAAGAGGTTGAGTGATAGGTGTATCACATTGGATTCCACCTCCTTAATTATGGTATCCAACCTGTAAGTGAAAATTATATTATATATACATAATATGTGTACGACAAATATTTGGTTGTAAAAAATAAAGCTTACTTAAGAATTAATAAAAGCAAACCTGTGGTGGGATAAAATAGGGAACCAAATAAAATAAGAGATTTAAATATTGATTGGTCATGACATTATTTAAATTAGTGCTACTACCTCCATTATGGTTTTGACTACAATCACTACCATTACAAAACCCTCCATTTGAACTTTCAAGGTACTATATTAAAACATTTAAATCAATTTGATATATACACATATAAATTTTGAATTGAAAACTAGTAACCATTACCTAATAACCTGCATGAGAAGAATTCTTTCTCATTTCTTGAATTTGTTGTTTTAGTTGCTCAATTACCAAGTTTTGAGATGACACAAGGTCTTTAAGCTTCTTCAATCTTTCCTACATTAAAGAACAAAATAATTCACATATAGTTGTACTTGCATAAAATGAACACAAATTTATTAACAATCTTAGATATAACCTCTTCATCATGACGCATCCCATCAGATCCTTAGAATAATAAATTGATAGATGGATGATGTGAATGATCATGCCCAATCTCAAGATTGGAAATGTAATCTTGCCTTCTAGGTTTTAGGACATAATTATATGCCTCCTCAATATGTGCATGGGGTAAGTACTCCATAGTTGATTGTGTTTCCTCCACATGATCTTCAATGTCATACTAAATTAAAGGATAAGAAGAAAATCGACAAATAAATAACTATAAGCATATGTTACAACCATTGTTAATGTACGAAGTGTTATTCTAGACTTACCACTAATCCTTGGTTACGTTAGATCCTTTTCATTAGCTCCATATTAGTATGTTCCCTTCCCGATTCCTTTGTTTAAAAATGAAAAGAGCTTATAAAGTGAATGTCTATTATTACGTAACATGAACATTACTCAAAATTAGACATTACCATTTCTTTGTGTATGTTTGCAATTAATAATGTTCTATAGTTGTGATTTAACTTCTTTTGCATGCGATTCAACTTATTTATTTCAGCCTTTTCCTATATGAAAGAATTATGAGAAATGAATTTATCATTTTATCATCTCATTTTATCATTTAATGCTATAAAGATAATTGAAATTTCCATACCTTTGATTTGAGTGACTACTACTCACCAACCAACCTCTGAAATTGAGTAGCACTAATATGTGGATCCTTCTCAATTTTTGCCTTCATCCTCTAAGGGTCCTTAAGAGTTTTCCACTTTTTCTGGTTGTTCCTCCAAGACTCCCTTGAATGGAGATGTTAAACTACCTACTTCTTTGCATTTGGATGACCGTCTAATTTAAAATCCTCCTAAACCATATTAAAGGATTATAGTCATTATTTAATGTGAAATTCCAAAAATGCTTCTTGCTGTTCACTGCAAACAACCATTTTACTAAATATTACTTCATCCCACAATAACCTTTAATTTTGAACCTACTGTAGAATTATAAATTCATGGAATATGAAATAGAAAAATTAGAAAGAACTAAGACTACTTATTAAAAAGATGAAGTTGGGTGCACTACCTAATTATGTAAGAGCCTTTATTAGTTTTTTTATTGATGCCACTAATGTGCTTTTGGAAGTTTATTGAAATGTAATCCTCCATAGAAACTGTTGTACCTTCGATATGTTTTAAATGACCTTCGTTCATACTTTGATTCTTTAGAATTGATTATGTCAAGAAGGTGAATTCCATGCTTGGATTCATACTTGGATAAGGTATTGTTTCATAGCCCCCAGCCTTATACCACTATTGGAGGAATGGGGTTGCTGATTTAAGTCTTGTCAATGCTGAATTTACCTGGAGGCTGTGGAGTTGAGATGCTTGCGGTCTCTTGAGGACTACCTCAAAGAGAGAACCTTGACATCAAGAAAAAAAAAGGTATTGTTTCAAGTTGATTTACTTTCAGCTTTTATGGGAATTGAAAGCAAAAATTTGCAACACAAATGTGATCCAAAATTTAAGATTCGTATTCAAAAATCCATTTGAACTTATTGCAGAATTTAAAAATCATTGTAACAGTGAATACCAAAATAAGAAAATAAGAAAGAATATTAGCCAAAATTTCCAAAACATTATACATCTATTCCGTTAGGATAACTATGAGTTAAATTTGAAGAGTATTTCTTATTTCCACCATTTCAAGCTACAAAAATTTGCAAAAGTAAACCTTGGACTGCAAATCAAGATAATAACATTTTTTCTGCTTCAGAGATGAAAAAATAAAAATGGAATTTTTAACTACTAAAATCAACACCATCTGGATAAGGGTTTTCTGTACTATGAAAAAAAATCATTACGTTCAGCAACTTCCATGTGCCCTTGAAGCCTTTTTCGCGTATATTGTTCCATCTTTGATCAAGTGGCCAAAGCCATGATTGATGAGTATAGAAAGCACAAGCTTGTGACAATCATTTTTCATTTTCTCCAATTGCCTGGCCATGCATGTTCCATTCGCTGACCTATGGAATTCCATCTTTGGCCTTAAGGGCATTCCTTGTAATTCCCCATCCCTTTTTGCAGTGGCCACCACCTTCATCACTTGACTACTCTACTTCCTCCATCTCTTCATATTCATCCTCATGTTGAAAGTGTTCACTTTCCTTTATTGTTCTTCCCATTGTTCATTACCCCCTAATGACATCATTAATTTCTTGCACATTTTGTTCCTCAGTAAATGTAGAGGTCCTCGCTTGAGATTGAAGTAATGATCTCCTTATCCTCATTTCCCTGTAGATTTAAAAAAATATATATATCTATAATGTAAACCACAATTGTCACTAGAAACAGAAAAGAAATAAAAGAAAATAAGTTACACTTAGACATTTTGGAAGTGCAATAAAGAGAATTATACCATTCATGGCTTCTCAATTATGATCATCATCTTCAACTTCATTATGGTATTGCCATTGCTTAGGTATATCTTTTCTAACCCAAGTGCTTACTTCATCTTCAATCCTTATATGACCTCATTGTGCTATCGCGTTTAGCACAATCAATCGAAAAATTGTTAAAATCTCTAGGAGGTACCTTGATCACAATATTCCATCCTTTTTTTTGTTTCTCCTCAATGTAAAAGCATTGTTGTGCTTGGGTAGGCATAATGAATCGATCATCCATATGTGTAGATCTAGAAAAATCTAAAGATGTGAATCCATAATCATCTATTACCAACCCTCTATCACACTTCTCATGAAACCAAATGCATTTGAATAAAACTATCTTCATACTTCCACCATACCTTAATTCGATAATATCGTCTAATTAGCCATAGTATGTTACCTTTTCCAAAATGGAATTATGGCCACTTGAATTGGAATAACTGACTGTGTCTACTGGTAAATATAGTCCACTATTTTAAGTTTGGCGCATAACCTCCATAGGTCTACAATGAAATTGGCAACCGTTAATGATATACCCATCATACGAAGTTGCCTTTGATAAAGGACCTGATGCTAGCCATCTCACTTCTTCCAACACTTCACATATTTTTCACGCAAAGTCAAGACTAATTTGTAAAAAAAATTGATGTTAGAGTGTTGAATATTCATAATTTCAAGTTCATATTACAAGATATAAATTACAAATGTACATGTTCATTCAATCAATTGGAAAATTCAAGATGATGCATCCTATCAAGAGTGAGATGAAAGTTGTGGATAATTCTCCTTAAGAAATTGCACATGCTTTCTGCAAATAAATCTTACAGATATCATTAAAGGAATAACATTATAAAAGTTTTTATTAATCATAGATGTTGAGAGTTAAAGATACCTTTGATACATTTCCATTGAGTCGATGTTGAAGAGAATATAGTGATGTGTTTGCTCCAATGTCACCTTAGCAAGCCTCCAAACTGCTTCTCCACCTATTGCAACTCCATCAAGATTTCTTACTTCATGATTTAACTTAGATTCACCTTTCAAGTAACATGAACAAAATTGCAAATATTCTAATGCCAAATACCCTTCTACTATAAAACCTTCGGGACGACTCATGTTCTTTACGTATCTGTTCAGGGTTAGAAGTATTGCTCTGTAGGGTACATCCACTGATAATGAATAGGCCCTACAACCCTTGCCTCATACGCTAAATGAATAGTAAGATACATCATGATTCTGAAAAATGATGGTGAGAATATCCTTTCCAATTCACATAAGTACATTGCAATATCAAATTCCATTTTGGAAAATTCTTCTCTATCGATAACTTTGGAGCATAGTTTATTGAAATAAGAGCAAAGATTTATTATTGGTCAGTAGATGTTGCTTGGTAGTAAGCCATGAATTGTAAATGGAAGTAGTTGTTGCATAAGGATGTGATAGTCATGACTTTTCAGCCCTATCATCTTCTTGTTGTCCAAGTTGATCTTTCTAGAAATATTTGAAGAATACCCATCTGGAACTTTTATAAGATTCAATACTTTAAAAAAGCATTCCTTCTCAGATAATGATAATTGATACCAACCAGATGAAAATGATAATTTAAATTTTCATTTTCTTCCGACCAAAGCTCTCTTCGAATACCCATCACTTTTTGATCCAAATGTGCTTCAATGTTATCTTTACTCTTTCCTTTTATTTGTAGTATCGTGCTCAATATATTTTCACAAACATTTTTTTCAATTTGCATCACATCCAAATTGTCTAATTTCAATATCCTTCCAATATGCAATTGAGAGAAGATACTTATTTTTTTCCATGAGTATGGAAATTGCTATTGTTGATCAACATTAACAACCCTTGTATGATCTTGAGTACTCTTTCTTTTTTGTCTAAACTTTTTACCAAAACAATTCTTGAATCCCTTCAATTGTTCTAACACTTTTGATCCAGTTAGCCTATATGGTGCAGTTATTTCTTCTCTACTACCATCAAAATTTCTTGTATCACGACGAAACTGATGACCTTCATTAAGAAAGCAACAATGAAAACAGTAAGACTCTTATTTTTCATGTCTTAGATGCCTGGAATATGTATTCTTATGACAGACAGGACATGCTAGTTTTCCTTTAGTACTCCACTTAGATAAGTTAGCATATGCTAGAAAATCTTTTATCATCCACAACATCATAGCGTCCATCACAAAGTTACTTTTGGTATATGAATCATATGTTCTCACTCCATCCTATCATCATTTCAATGCATCAATAAAAGGTTGCAAATATATATCTATGTCATTTTCAGGAGATCCTTTTCCAAGAATAAGCAGTGTCATTATGAAACTTTGTTACTTCATACAAAACCAAGGAGGAAGATTATATGGTATGACAATAACAGGCCAAATGCTATATGCGATATTCATATTGCCAAATGGATTAAAACCATCACTAGCAAGTCGAAGTCTAATATTTCGAGAATCAATTACAAAGCTTTAAAATTTGTGATCCATTACTTTCCATGCTTATGAATCTGTTGGATGACGTAACAAATCAACATCTACTCTCTCGTCCTTATGCCATGTCATTTTTTTAGCCAGATTCTCATTCATGAACATCATTTGCAATCTTGGAATTAAAGGAAAAGTCTCAACACTTTTACAGGAACCTTTTTCTTTTTTCCCATAAATATAGACATATCTTCGTATCTAGGAGCTTGGCAATGGTTGCATATCTCTTTGTCTTTAGACTCCTTCCAAAATAGCATGTGATCGTTACAACATGCATCATTTTTATTGTAATCAAGGCCAAGTCCCTAACTACATATTTTGCTTCATAATAGGAAAATGGTAAACTTTCACACCCAATAGGAAGCACATCTTTAAATAGAGATAATGTCTCAGAGAATAACTTATTACTCCAACCATACAAAACTTTCACGTGCAATAATTTAATGATAAATGAAGCTTACTAGATTCTTCACATCCAATGTAAAGAGGTTCATTTGCTTTTTTGAGGAGCTCATAAAAACTTTCTGCATCCCTACTAATAGGTTCTTACACATCTTTTATATTGTTGATGTTGCTATCACTCCCATGCATTCCAAAAGCATCTTGTAGCAGATCATGAATGTTGTCATTTATGTCTTCAATAGGAGTATCACTTGAATATTTTTTATCCCCATCTCTCCATGTTGTATCCAAGTAAAATAATTAGGAGTGAAACCCTTAAACATCACATGCTCAAACACCTCGTCAATAGTTTCATTATATTTATTGTCATACTTCTTGCAAGGACAAGGAATGATCTCCTTTGTTAATCTTTCAAATTATTCCTTGCAAATTAATAAACTTTCTAATGCCAAATTGAAAGCTTTCACTATGAAATCTATTGATAATGGAGTACATCCAACTTCTATCATTCAAATAATCCATCTTCCTAAATGCATTTAAAAAATATATTAATAAATCTTATTTACTTTAATATATTTCAGGAAAAGTTCCTCCATTAAAAAGTTGACTAACTTACGCATAAAATAAAAAAAACATAATAAGATTCTTATTCTTTAAAATGGAAGGGGCACACACCTATGAGTCCTACGACAAAGGGTGGGATTTGTGCCACCAGAAGTAAAGGCAGGAGAAGTAACAACAACGTGCAATTGCTAATGGTGATGTTGATTGCAATAGTCCAAGGCTATTCTAAGGAACTACAGTTCAATAGTAAGAAAGGCAGTAGCAAGATAGGGGGCCTCCCCCTATAGAAACAAAATGTCCAATGTACAACATGAAGAAATAGCTACAATAACAAGAGTAATGGGTATTATAAAATAGTGGCAAACAACATCAATTGTTTTAATTGACCACTTCTAACTTTAACTATTGTAGCATCTACCACAGAATGGCAAGAAGCTAAAAATGAGGAACAAACCAGCCAAAGCCATTTGGCAGTAGTGACCACATATCTGGAGCCACAAGTAAAACCTTTTATAAAGAGGCAATCACCAAAATAAACTTCCAAAACAAGAAAAAAATCAAATCACCAAATTTTAATCCTAATTTGGACTTTCCTAAAACTCTCTAACTTAACAAGTAAGAATCAAAATATCTCTTAACAAAACTTGTCACATGTGGCACAAAACAAACTAGGAAGAACTACACCAAATCCTAAACTTCACATGCCCAACAGTGGGCCAACTGGACTCTGCCACATGGCCACTAACTGGTAGCATGGCATTTATTACATGCTAACAGACAAAAATTACAATCTTACGAAAATCTAGACTTTTCAAGAAAAAAAATGAAGGAAAATTTGGAGATGCATCATAGTCAAATTTCACTCCTTGCTGGGTAACTTAGCAATTCCATGCACATCTTTGTCTTATTTGTCTTTAATATCATTGTCATTACTGTTGATATCTTGCATCCATTCATGTACACTTATATTTGAAAATAATGGCTTAAAACATGCTAGCACAAGTTTTTTTCACTTGCCCGTTTGTGGTGCAGATTTGGGACAGGATGAGAGAGGGGTGGTGGGAGTGTCGACTGTTCGAAGACTTTTGGCACAGCTTCAAAAGTGGAGGTGGTGGACAGTTTGTCTTTCGTACAAAGGAGAAAGCCAGACCGTTGGCAGTGCATTGGGGTATTTGGTTGGGCAGGAATGCGGTGGTTTTCAAGGGCCAAAGACCCTATGTGGAGAATTTTGTTGAGTCTATTAATTCCTTGTTTATTCTTTGGGTTGACTCCTTGTGAGTGGGGGACCTTGGGGTCTTCCTGTTGTATTGGTGGAGTTTGTTGATTCTATTATTTATATATTTGTGTAGTTATCACCCTGGATAACTACCCTTTCCTTTTTCAAAAAAAAAAAAAGTATTTTTCCTGCTCATCTTTGGTGAGTGCATGCATTTTATGTTCGGCTAGCCTCCTAGCTTCTGAGGAGAAATATGCATTAAGAATTATGTTCTTATCCTCTCATGCCACTAAGCAATTGAAACTTTCATATTTTCAAATTTTATTTCACTTTATTTTTTATTGTGGTTTATTTATCATACCTTCGGGGAAGTCTAGTCTTCTATTTTGTTTATATCTGTGTCTACATAATTCTTTCTTCCAATTTTCAACTTCTCAACCACTTTATTATGGAAAGATCCCATTGGATCATGAATATATTGGCATTTTTTAGAACTTCCATAACTTGGGCATCTATCACAAGTCACACAAGAAGGAAAGTATTGTTTGGTACTCGTTTTCAAAGTAAAAGCACTTCAATTATTTGATTTTAGTGTGCTAAATTCTAATGAAGTAATCTATTTTCTTTCTTCTATTTCATTCCATATCTAAAGCGGAAAGCTCGTTCTATTGGCAATGACTGTTTACATGTTTTTTTCTTATTCCTTTACATAGTTTCCTTAATGTAGTTATAAATAATGTTGAGATAGTACAAATAGCTTTTCTATATGATCTTTTAGAAATTGACCTTTCTTAGATAGATAACGGTTTGACAAATCCTTAGCCCTTTTTAATTATCTTTGGAATTAACGATATCGATGAAACTCTAAAAGATTGGCTTTATTTTTTTAATTATATACAAGTCTTGAGCTTTTGATTTTGAATTAAATAATTATTGACAGATTTCTTGTCAATTAACATTCATCTTTACCATTGTACTAAACATAGAATATTTGTTCTGTTTCCTAGAAAAAATTCACATCATTCTTTAGACCTGGAATCACAGTAGAGGTTGAGATTAGTAGGCACTCTTGAATTAGCAGAAAGAATGTCCCCAAGTGCAAGTAATTTGTTTTAATTGAACTTTGACTAATAAAATTGCTATCTCCTAATTGTAGGGGAAGAGGATAATACATATGAAGTATATCTCATCTCAAACACCACACCATAGCTGAGTTAATATTGTAATTGTATAACTTTGTATCTTTGCATATTTTGATGTTTATAATTGTAATTTTTAATCTCAACATTTCCAATTCTCTTATACATGGTTTTTCTACCCTCTCAGTTTCCATGCTGGCCAATGACATTTGCGCTAGGTTTGGGCACCATCTCTAGCATCTTCTCTTCTAATGTTAAAGTGTTAAGCAACCCTCTGTGGCTTTACTTTTCTTTTTGTAACTCATATCAAAGTCTATCAAGAATAAGAGTGCCTGGCACAATGGTAGAAGTAACCAGAGTAGAACTAGTTTAAGCTTGTGAAAAGGGCCCCTTGCAAACACAGTGGAAGGTTGATAAGTAGTATAGATCCAGAAGTGACCCAACTGATCTACAGATCCTGCGAAGCTCCATGAAAAATGTTATCTTCTTTATGGTAGAATTCAGCTACTGATGAGATATTTGTTGTTATAGATTAACAATAACCTCAAGAGCTACGCCTCCAACTATGAGACTAATTTTGATGCTGTAGGGATCATGCTTCCATTTATATTTTAGTTTGCTTTAGTTTGAAAATCCATGGTTGATAATCCCCAGTCACGAATTCCAACTTTACTTTTCCATGTTGCTTTCCAAGATTCCTAACCTCGGTGACAGAGGAAGGCCTTCGTTGGCAAAATGGGATGCTCAACACCTTTTGATGATCTGATCTCTAGATGCTAATAGTGAAGGAGAGACAAACAACATATCTTTTTCCAAGATTTGACATCAGCTTTTTGGGTAGAACAAAAATTGGAATCTTTGTTGAAAGGTTGATGCAAACTAATTGTAGTCATCGGATGCCTAAGTGCAAACAATGGTCATGTGAAATGTGAAACGACTACTCTGACTCATTGATTTAAATGCCTACGGTATGCTGTTGACAAGGTCATTTCCGAGCAAGGGTCGTGCTGACATGAATAAAATGTCGATTTACAGGGATATCGTCGGCATTGTCGGCATGCCGTCGGCATGGTTGGCATGGTCGGCATGCTGGCAAAATTGGTGCCTATGCTAAGGTTGCTGTTGGTCTTTTTAATTACTTTTGCTATTTTTGTCGGCATGCATCGGCATGCCCATCGAAAAACGGGCATTTCCACAACATGCCCTCAGCATGCCGACGAAATGCACAGTTGGAATTTCATCGGCATGGCATCGAAATCGGCATTTCGAACCTTGCTCTGACTTATCTCTGACTTAACATCTATCTAAGCCACACACACTCCTACGTCTTCCTCCCCAGCGGTGCTTACCAGCCCCCATCTTCAACCCATTGCTACTCACACTCCCTTGGTACACATTGAACACGCCTTTACATAAGACGAGTTCAAGCAAAAAAAATCCTTGATCCAACCTTGCCTTTTGTATAGGCGAGTATAGAACCATACATAACCAAAAGAGCCCCTAAATGCATTTAAAGAGTTATTTTCCCTGACAATTATATTTAAGAATTTTTTTCCAACCTAGGATAGATTTGAATGAATATCTGAGCCTCTTGATGTATAACAAGGCTCTTTTTAGGTTTAATTTGGGTTTGCTGCTTTACCACAAACTACATGTGCGATACTAGGTTTTCTTGGTTCCTACTCAAATTGAGTTAAACATATAATCGGAGAACAGAGAATGATATTTCAATAGAAACAATCAAGGGAAATATGAGCAACAAACATAAAAATATCCTTTGTACTAAATGTTCAAAATTAAGATACTTTCTCAGAGACAAAGAATGGAACCAAACACCAAGTTAAAGCAGACCATTAGACAAGCAAGAAGAGGTCCTTGCACTTGGCCTTGCCCTTGCCACACTAGAAGAGGTCTGCGAGAAGAGGGATCATCATCCTCATTCGAGCCACACCCAAGTGATCTCCTTCTTGTCGATACCCCTCGCCTCGTCGTTTTCCTCGTCGTCGTCATCGCAGTCAAGCGACCTCCTACTGTCGATGAAGAGGGAGCGTTGTCGAACTCCTCATCGTCGTAGCCAAGTGACCTCCTACCGCAGATGAAGAGGTAGAATCGTCTTACTCATTTCATTGCAGTCAAGCAACCTCCTATTGCCGATGAAGAGGGAGCATCATCGTACTCCTCATCGTCGTCGAAGCCAAGAGACCTAGCATGACGAAAAGGGCATGGCTGCAGTGGGAAAGAGGGAACGGTTGGCCTTTGATGCTTTCTCAATGAAAGCGAATGGCAATAATGGGGGGGGTTCGTAAGGCAGGAGATAGCACGAGAATGAAAAGAAGTGTCGTGCCCAAAATTGGTTTTATGTCAAAAAGTAAAAAAAAAAAAGGTGACAAATTTGGGAGACAAACTATCTGTCCCTTTAAATTGGATTTTTCTTTAGAGATCATTAATCTATCACCTACCTCTTATGTGGTTCCTATAATAAAATCTGTCTCCAAAATGTGGTTACTACAAGTGTATTTTGTTGTAGTGATGGTGTTGGCATGGGTGATGGTGAGGACAAAGGGTGTATGGGTTGTAGTAGCTATATAAGTGTGTGACAATAAAAGCAACAAACCATTAGAAAAATGAAGAGCAATAATAACAAAAAGAGCTTGAAATGAAATTGCTTGCATTAAAAGATAAAGTAAGCATTACACTACTTGCTTCAAATGAAAAACTAGATACCAAATAAACATAAAAACATAATGAGATGGAGAAGTAAGGTGTCCTCCCAATGGGGCCCCTTAGAGCCTAATGGGAGGAGGAGGATATCCTTGTCATGAGTCTAATCCTCTTCACCTTGAGAGCACCAAGGAACTAAGGGGGCTAGTTGCCGTTGGCTATTAGGCATGGGAGAGAGCTTCAGTGTAGTAGTTGCATGGAGAGGAGGAAATTGGAGAGGGGGTGGTGTTGGAAATGGGAGGCTGTTCTTTATAGAACTTGGACCAAGATATGATGGTGGTGAGGAATAGTATAAGGGCTAGGATAAGGGTTGCACCCTTAGGATATTGGAGTGTTCTAGTGATTCCACATGGGTGCACAACTTAAGAAGGATATGGTCAAGGCTAGTCAAAAGAATTGTGGGCAGGGTCAAGGTGGCATGGGATTAGGTTTGCCTTAGGTGGAGGCTATGGTGAGGTTAGGTTGACATGGAGGGTTAATTGGGGTATTAGGTTAGGTGGTTAAATGGTGCCTTGGGCTTGTGTAGTGGAGTTGTTGTTGTTAGGCCTAGGAAAATAGGTGGCTATAATAAATAGGAAATAGGTGCACCTAGAAATGGTTTCTACCATGTGTTGGTGGCTGAATTAGAAAATATGTATAGAGTAATTTTTGGTGTATCCCCCATGTGTACATGTAAGTGTATGTATGCATTATGGTGCAATTACATGTGCTTGCACTGAATTACATTGGGGTGTATACAATGGACTTGCTTACATGAGACTACATGGCTTGTCTTAGTCCCACATGAGCTTTGGGTTTGTCTTGTCTCCTCCTCTCTTGAATTGATGACTCTTCCCACTCTATTGTGAGAATTATTTGATGCTTGCTTTGCATATCTTCCGGCATTTCCCTTATATTACAGCTTCCTAACGTAGGCCTACACAGATGAAATGACAATTATTACTACAGGCCCCTATCTTATAGAAAAATTAGATAAGAACATACAAAGATGCAAATGCATGTTATGGATGAGATGCATGATCAATGTACAATGTAAGGTAGGTGTTTAGACTAATTTAGCCATTTTAGAACACATGATTGCTGCACAATCAATCGAGCTAAGGATTTTGTTACCCAAGATTGAGAGACTTATTTACATAATATTCGATCGACATAGATGTATTATTATTACAGTTGCAAGTGATGATGTTGTTTTGTGACATGTAGAATGGAGGTATTGTTCATGTCACATCATAAGTAATTTCAATACCGCTTTCAAGAACATGAACATGAAAAAGTTGGTAATGAGAGTTGCATTACAATCTTCACCTCTAAAATGGTAGTTTTGCATGGATTAGTTGAAGAACATTAATGAAGATGCTCCAAAGTGGTTTGAACATCATGGAATTGAGAAAAAAGATTGGACAATGACATTTGTTGGAGGATTTCGATTCGAGAATATGACGACAAACTTAAGTCAAATCTACAATGTGATACTTAAAGATGCTAGGGCATTGCCTGTCATAGCATTAGTAAGAAAAACCTTTTGCAATTGTGTTGGTTACTTTCACAAAAGACGAGAGCAAGTAGTGACTGCCATAGGAAGACATGAAAGGTTCACCTCCTATGCAAATGAATGGCTACAAAATTGGATGGATATCAGCAAAGTACATTAAGTTACATGTTTCAATGGAAACCTTGATCCATATTATGAAGTGTTAACTAATAGGCATGATACATAATTTGGTCAAAAAGGTGGCACTTTTCATAAGGTTGACCTTAGAAATGCCACATGCACTTGTAATAAGTGGAGGACACATAGAATTCTATATTCACATGTATGTGTGATGCTAGTATCTAAACATATTGACATTGATAATTTCACGAGTCATTAGTACATGTGGGAGCAGCAAATGGTAATTTACAAGGGTAAATTTGAGCCTATAGGTGACCTAAAATCATGGTAGGCTTTTTAAGATTTCCATATTTATTGACATAATTTATGTCTAACTATTACTAGCTTAAGGGTAAATTAGGCCATACAATGTTAAATTAGGTTAAATTAGCCATTTAGCAACATTTCGTAAATATTACATTCTTTTGAGCTTCCATGTAATATTTCCCTTATCTATATCTGGCACCTTGATGTTCTTATTTATATGTGTGTAGGTGCCAGGTATAAGAGTGACTGGAGCTTGGTAGAGAAGAGAAATTGATATAAGCTCAAATATGAAGAGTGGCTGAGTCAACTCCCAACCTGAACCCTAACCCAATTGGTCCTTGGCTTTACCCTAATTAGGATCCTAATTCTCCTAGCCTAAAACCTAGGTAACCAAGCCTAATTACCCACCTTATATGGCTGGCCATGCACCTTGATCTTCACATTAAATGGTTGGCTAACTTAACCTTAATCCACATTCCACTAAAACCCTACTAAACCTAAGAACCTATCTCTCCACCCAACCTTCCCTAGCTGCCACCTAGCCTTCCTTACCCACCAAGTAAACCACCTAAGGTTGGCCATACATAGTCCCTCTTTGTTAGTTCAACTCCTCATATATAATATTTTCATGATTTTGCAAAATGAAGAAAAAGAAATAAAGTATAAGCGTAGCATTTTTTTTTTCTCTGTAATAACACAATTATAGGTTTTACGGAGTTTTTCCAAGATGGGAGATTAAAAGCATGATGACTAAGTAGCATAAGTATTGTCAAAGGTCATAGGCTTTTCATGTAAACTTTCAAAGGTTGTAATTTTCATTTTATTTGAGTCAAGAGATGTTATAAAGAGCCCCCAAACATAACCTATAAATAACTAACTTAGGCTCTCTACACTTAAGATAAATTAGAAACAAAAACCTAGCACTAAGGCTCAAATCAGATGTCCATAACAACTGTCAGACGTCTGATTTTCAACCTTATGATGTCTGACAAGTGTTTCAGACGTCCAATTACCTATAGCTCTACTTTCAATTTCTGTCTCCATAAACATCATTCGAAGCATTTTTCTATCAAACGTCCATAGCCTCATCCAGATGTCTGATACTTTACCTGGACGTCCTCAAAATAACCATTAGGCTAAGCACCTATCTTCCTTCTATATATAACGAGCAAAATACCTTTTCAGACGTCTGGACATGCTTCCAGACGTCTACCTTTGGACCGTTGCCCATGTATTTCTGTGAGTATCTCATTACGAATAAAAGATCTTTTGTCAGATATCGTAGCCAACTCTTTTTAGGCTTCCAAATGTCTAGAGAACCCCTCAAACGTCCATACAGACATCTAATTCTTCAAATCTAGAACCCTATTTGGATCTGGTCGAAACAAGAATGAATCCACACATAATTAGACGTCCAATAACTTTATCAAACATCTTATGTGAAAATATCAGACGTCCTTGTTTCGATCCAATGAAGTCAATACAGGCTGGCTAATAGTATTAGACGACCATAATTATAATCAGATGTCTGACCCTAAAATTAGATGTCTGATATTGCTATCATACTCATCATTACCCTGATTTGTGGTGGATTTCATCCCAATCTCTTGGGATTTGTCTCCAACAGCTAGGAGATTTCTCCCAAGTGTTCTTGAAGGTTCCAAACTTGCCTATAAATAGACTACAATCCCTCTTAGGCAAGACACACCTCTTGAGATTCAATTCCCTTAGAAAAATCACTTGCTCACTATTCTTAGCTTCATCTTTCCCTTGTGTTATGCCAACAATCTGATCAAAAGGCAAATCCACACTCCCTGCTCACTCAGTTCTGCAAATTCTCAGGGAGTTCTCTTTATGCTTAATAGATAAGAAAGTAATCAAAGTATTTGGGTGCTCTATAGGTGCTGTTTTAATTCTTATTTTTGTACTTTGGGTATCCGATCTGTCGGGTTCCCGTCTCTTTATTGTGAAGGGAGAAACCTCCGTTTAGGGATCGGAGGTGGGATTTGTAATTGAGGTACACTACCCTCATTTAAGTAGTGTGATTAGTGGATTGATCACCTTGTGATCGAAAATCCTAAGTCAAGGGATTGGCTTAGGTGGTGGTTTTCACCCATCTTGGGTTTCCACATAAAAATCTGGTGCCACTTTTTGTGATTGAATTTTTTGTATTACAATATTAAATAAATTCACTATTCACCCCCCTCTAGTGCAATTTCGTTTGGTATCAGAGCAGGTTTTCCATCTTATGGAGTAACAATCGCGAAAAGATCACATGGAGGGGAAAGTCATTTCCACGGGCAGATTGGAGGGGCAATCCACCACTTAACCACCACTCTTCGAAGGGACAAATTACACTTATTGGAAGCTGAAAATGAAGATGTGGCTTCAAGCCAACGATTTCTCCATTTGGAAAAATGCATATCCACATACATCATTCCTGAGAAACCAGAAATGGGATACATAGTGGAGAAAATTCATCACCTTGGACTGAATGCTAAGGCAGTGAACTCACTCTACTGAGCACTTAGCTCAGAGGAATTCAACTGCATTAGCCAATGCGAAATTGTCCATGAGATTTGGAGAACCTTGGAGGTAACTCACGAAGGTACGTCTAGAGTTAAATCCTCAAAGATTAACTTGTTATCGTAAGAATTTGAAACCTTTTCTATGAAGGAAAATGAAAGACTTGGGACATGTATACCCGATTCACGTTAATTGTGAATAACCTCAAGTCACTAGGAAAGACATTTATAAAGGGGGAGCTTCAAGGGAAGCTCCTTCGCTCCCTTGGACCCAAGTGGGAGCAAAAAGTAACGGCAATAGAAGAAGCCAATGAAGTAGAGGATCTAGACATGGAAAATCTACTTGGGAATCTCATGGCTTATGAATAAAAAGTGGAGCAAAAGAAGAAATCTATCTTATCGGAGCCAAAGAAGAAGACTTTAGCCTTTAAAGCTACTTTGGATGATGAGGTAAGTACCAATGATGAAGAATTTGTTTTATTAGCTAAAAAGTTTAAAAAGTTTCTTAGAAATATAAAAGAGATCAAGGGAAATAAAAGAGAGGAAGAACCTCTAGTTTGCTATAATTGCAAAAAGAGAGGTCACATAAGGAAAGATTGTCCCTTACTCAAAAGGGATGATGAGAAGAAGTCCAAGAAGCCTTCCGACTACAAGAAGATCCCCAAGGCGAAGGGATTCAAGAAGAAGGCATTCCAAACAACTTGGGATGACTCCACCTCCGAAGAGGAAGAGGAAGAGGGAAGAAATGAAGAAATGATATGCTTGGGATTAATGGCAACAAAAGATGCTTCTGGGTCAAAATCTGAGGAACCTGAGGTAAACTCCTGTTCTTTAGATGAATTACAAGATGCCTTTGATTCACTATATCTAGATCTTAAGAAAATAAAATCCCAAAACAAAGTTTTAAAAGAAAAAAACATAGAAAATAAGAAATTAATCAATGATCTTGAAGACAAGAATCTAATTCTTACAAAAGAATCCATTGCCTTAAATAAGCAAATAAGAAATCTAACGATTGAAAGGAGTCATTAAAAAATGATTTGTATACGGCAATGAGTGAACAAAAATTTCTAGATAGATAAGAACTACTCGGCAAAATCTATGTGCTTGAAAAATCAAATTTCTTTAAAAAGGATGAAAATTGCTTACTTAGAGTAGAGATTAGGGGACTAGAAGATAAACTAGACATAATGAAAATAGCGATAAATCACCTTAAGGAAAAATCAAATCAACTTCTTGAGGACCTAGCCAAATTTACAACGGGGAAAGATAACTTGGACAAGTTCCTTGCCCATCAAAAACCTTCCTCAAGTAAATTTGGACTAGGCTTTTATGAACCTAGTCAAAGTGAGTTGAAAAAGGACCCTCCTCTAAAGGAGACCACTAACAAATATGAATCCACATTGCAATGGATACTGAAAAGACAACTCTCACTTTGTTTTGTAGGGATGAAAGGACATCATAATGTCAAAAATTGGATATACAAAATGAAGGATGGACGACTCAAATTAGAAAGACCTATAGAAACAGCAAGTCATCAACAAAGATCTTTTGTAGAAGGAAAGAGGTCTACAAGAAAGAAGACAAGGAGATCACCGCCATCAAGGAGGCCGATGGGTGATGGACTCCGAATTCTCTAAACATATGATGGGAGACAAGCACCTATTTTTGGACCTCCAACCTACAGATGGAGGAACGGTTACATTTGGCAACAACCACAAGGGCCATATTATTGGCCTTGGTAAAATAGGTAACCCTCTCTCTCTCATCTCATATGTTTCTCTAGCTAAAGGACTAAAACATAATATTTTAAGTGTTAGTCTAATTTGTGATAAGGGTTTTAAAGTAGTATTTAATTCAAAAATGTTTGAAATTATACATGCATTAACCAATGAAACCCTTCTTAAGGGAACTAGATTTAAAGACATTTATATCGTAAAATTTGATAAAGATAGCACTTATGAACGTCTTGTAGCAAATGATGAGTTAAGTAAATGGCATAGAAGACTAGGACATGTTCAAATGAAGCTACTTCAAAAACTAGCTAAACATGAACTAGTCTGAGGTCTTCCTAAAGGAAAATTCTTAAATGAGCCTATCTGTGATTCATGTAAATTAAGTAAAATTATGAAATCTAGTTTTGAAAGCAAAGAAGTTATATCCACATCAAGACCTTTAGAACTACTTCACCTAGATCTGTTTGGACCTACAAAATATGAGAGCCTTAGTGGATGCAAATATTGCCTTGTGATTGTAGACGATTTTTCGAGGTTTTCATGGGTCTCCTTCTTGAGATCCAAAGAAGGAGTATTTTCCATCTTTTCTATTTTTTGTAGGAAAGTTCAAATTGATGAAGGCTACCAAATCACTCGTATTCGTAGTGATCATGGGGGCAAGTTTGAAAATTTCTTGTTTGATGATTTTTGTCAAGAGCATGGTATTGCTCACGAGTTTTCTTTTCCCTGAACACCTCAACAAAATGGGGTGGTTGAGAGAAAGAATCGTACTCTTCAAGAGTGTGCTCGAACATTACTCATAGACTCGGGGTTACCAAAGTACTTTTGGGCCGAGGGGGTTAGCACGGCTTCTTACGTGTTAAATCGCACCTTAATTCGATCCAGGTTGCGAAAAACTTATTTTGATCTATACTATGGGAAAATACCCAAAATTAGTTACTTTAAAGTTTTTGGATGTCGATGTTCTATTTTGAATACCTGTTCTAATTTAGATAAATTTGATGCCAAAGGTGAAGAAGCCATCTTTATTGGTTATTCCTCACGTAGTAAGGCATATCGGGTCTTTAACAAGACCACATTAATAGCGGAGGAAACCCTCCATGTTTCCTTCGATGAATCTCCTCCCTCTTCCTCCGTTGACCGAGTCAATATGGAAGATGAAGATGATTCTACTATTGATGTGTCTAACATTCCAAACTCCAATATCCATAATCTTCCAAAATATTGGATATATCAAAGGGATCATCCGGAAAGCCAAGTCATTGGAAGTGTTTCCAATGGCATTAAAACCCGATCTCATTTTAGTTGCTCTTTTGGTCTCTTCGCCTTTGTATCTCAAGTTGAATCGAAGAGTGTCGAGGTAGCATGCTTCGAAGAACCTTGGATGATGGCCATGTAGGAGGAACTCAACCAATTCCAAAGGAATGAAGTCTGGGATCTAGTATCTAGGCCTGAAGGGCAAACAGTAATAGGTACCAAATGGGTATTTCGAAACAAGTTGAATGAATTCGATACAATCATTCAGAACAAGGCTCGACTGGTAGCACAAGGGCACAACCAAGAAGAAGGAATTGATTTTGATGAGACCTACGCTCCCGTAGCTCGACTCTAATCAATTCGCATGCTTCTTGCTTATGCCGCCTTTCTTGGCTTTAAACTCTTTCAAATGGATGTTAAGAGCGTGTTTCTTAACGGATTCATTAAGGAGGAAGTTTTCGTAAAACAACCTCCTGGTTTTGAGTCTCATGATAAGCTTCATTCGGTCTATAAATTAAACAAGGATTATATGGTCTAAAGCAAGCTCATAGAACTTGGTATGAAAGGCTCAAAGACTATTTGTTAAATGCAAAATTTTCTATAAGGGAAGCCGATTCCACATTATTCATTAAAAGAAGAGGAAAAGACATTTTATTAGTTTAAATATATGTAGATGATATTATATTTGGTGCTACTAATGAATGTATGTGTAGAAAGTTTTTAGAAATTATGCAGGAAGAATTCGAAATGAGTTTGATGGGTGAACTCATATTTTTTCTTGGGTTTACAAATCACTCAACTCGAATTTGGAACCTTTGTGTGTCAATCAAAATACACAAAGGAGATGCTCAAAAAATTTGAAATGACAAAAAGTAAAGGGAAGAACACTCCTATGAGTGTGACAATTTCCCTAGACTTGGACGAATTAGGTATGCCCATAGATCAAAAGCTCTATGGTAGCATGATTGGATCTTTACTGTATTTAACTTCCAGTAGACCTGACATTTTGTTTAGTACCTGCTTATGCACTAGGTTTCAATCAAACCCTAAAAAATCACACTTAAATGCTGTAAAATGAATATTTAGATATCTAGTTCACACATCTGATTATAGCCTATTCTACCCTAGGAGCCCACAATTCAACTTAGCTACATATAGCGATGTGGACTACGTAGGCAGCCGCATCGATAGGAAGAGTACTAGTGGGACGTGCCAATTCTTGGGTGAATCGCTAGTCTCTTGGTTCTCAAAGAAACAATCTAGTGTAGCCCTATCAACTACGGAAGCTGAATACATAACCGCTGCTCTAGCATGTTCCCAAGTGCTTTGGATGAAAAATACTTTGAAGGATATTAACTTGATATTTACTAAGATAAAAATATTATGTGATAATACTAGTGCTATCAACCTCTCGAAAAATCCTGTACATCACTCCCGTACAAAACATATTGATGTTCGACATCACTTTTTGAGAGATAATGTACTTAAGGGAGAAATCGAGGTTGAATTTATTTGTACTGAATTGCAATTGGCTGATATTTTCACCAAACTGTTGAATTATGATTGTTTTAATTATATACGTAGTAAACTAGGCATATGTAAGCTAGGTGATATTTGAAGAATTTAGTGACTTAATGGAACTTCTTTTGTCATGAACATAGAAGGAGCCTTGACTTTACCAAGTTAAGAGCCTTCATACTCAGTTTAAACATCAAAATGCACATTCTGTGCAATATCAGATGTCTGATTAACCTATCAGACGTCTTATACATAAAAATTCGACATCTAAAGATCTGGGACAGACGTCAATTTCATATATCAAAAGAGCTGATAAGAGAACTATTTCAGATGTCTGTCAACATTCACAGACGTCTGGGTCATCGTCTAGATGTGTTGACAGACGTCTATCTTTGAATCAGAACATGTATTATGAGTCAGACGTCTGATTATATGGTTAGACATCGTATAGGTCATCTGACCACGAAATCAGACGACCCTGTAACTTTAGAGTGAAATCCAAGAAGGTCTGTTTATAGAAATCAAACATCTAATTTTAGATTTTGACGTCTGGGTGGTCGTCTGATATAGAGATTGGACGAAAACCTGGAGAATAAAGCATTTTCCAGGAAGGAATGTCTGCAGACATCAGACATCTAATTTTAAAATTAGTCTTCTGATGTATCGACTGATGGTTAAAATAGACGATGCCATCAAAAGGGTTAAAATCCCAAAGGTCCAATCCTGACATTTGACGTCTCCAAACGTCTGATCTGGCAAAAATCTTCTGTTCACGTTTGTTCTCCGAATGGTTTGGAATGCAAATCTCCCCAACTTCAGGGGGAAATGATGAGAGCCTCATCATGAGCCATAACTAGCTCATTTTGACCCAATAAAGAGAATAAAAGCTCCTATATAACCTAGAAGAAGGCTTAATTGAAGGTATAAGTGTTCTGAGAAGAAAACATGAAATAAAGGTTAAAACTGCAATTTTACCATTGCAGTACATAAACGGGATTTCTCAGAGGCAAAACATAGGTCAAATGGTCTAAATAAGATAAAAAGTGGGTTGAGTCAATCAGAAATGGGTTTATGTGCAATCCAAGAATTAAATGACATTTGGTAACCATAAAACAGACCCGCTTAATTCAACAAGGTTTCGGTCAGGATAAAAATCAAGTAAACCCTCTAAAATTCATGGAAAAATATCCCCTAGGGTTTAGAACATTCAAATTGGCCTTTGGAACCTAGTTTGACCTAGATTAGGGTCCTAGCTCATCAATTGACCTAATTTGGGTTTTTACGCAAAATATCTAGTCAAACGTGGTAAAACCTAAAATCTAACTTCACCATTGGATTCCTTAGGTCAAAATTAGGTCTTTACCAAAATTTAGACCTAAGGGGAGGTCATCTTGACCTACTTTGCAATTTAGTACACCCAAATGACATTTTGGTCCCTAACTTTTGAAAATCATCGCAGAGAGCCCCCTAACTTCCTAGCCAACCTTGCAATCAGGTCCTTCCACCATTTTTCGGGCAGAATCCTGCTCCGGCGAGGATTAGAGAGGGAATACTCTCTGATTCCTTAGAGATCCCCTCCCAGAAATGGAAGGGAGATTCTTTGAGGAATTCCCTTCCATCTGTGGCTAGTCATGATCCCTGATTTGATCCCAATCTCTCGTGCGAATGCACGAGGGATTTGGGTATCCACCAACTTTCCTTCTCCGGCGATTCGTTGGTGACGAATGCTTGCCCTCCACGCTCCAGAACACATGGCCGGTGCCTATAAAAGAACCCCCAAACTCGGCCGCTCAATTTCAGCTCGACCTGGCTGGGATTCTACCTCAGATTCCTCTCTTCCCTCCCGGCCAGGGTGTCCAGCGGGCTCTGGCGAGCTCTCCTTCCTTTCCTCTTTGCTTTGCCACAAAACTAGTGGCAGAGACTTCTTCCTCATTCTCCTCCGCGTCGTGCAATACCCGCGCGCGCTGCCCTAGCCCCATCGTCCCTGCCATCCTCCCCCATTGGGCATCTTCTTCTCCAGTGACAGCAGGTACAGCCATCCGCCTCTCCGCCCCCTTCGTCCCTGCAAGTAGGTTAGAACTACTCCACATCTTTCACTCTTTCTTTTCCCCACTATATGTCACTTGATTACCCCACGACCATGCCTGACCACCATCATCTTCCATCCCTCCAGCAACCCTCCGGCAAGTCGCCCCCGTTGCTCTGCAACTCCACATGACTCGCCGACCGTCGCAAAAGTTCCACCTCACCACACTGAACACACTCCGCCCCTCCACTGCTACGCTACACCTCCACAACGCACCCCCGAACTCACCCATCCATTCGGCCACAAGACGACTTAGGCACGCACGCCTAGGCCACCCCACGGCCTGTCACCTTGCTCTTCACCTTTGTCGTGACAAGGTGAAGGTTCCCCGGTGATCTGATTAGGCTGCGAGGCCATTTTCATGTTTGACAGATTCATAGCCCCTGCCGCCATTGACGGCGACTCGAAGAAGATCTAAGCTCGCTCCAGGCTTCAGTACCGCAAGGCTTCAGCTGCAGCTCACTCGGGGAGACATTGCGAAGATATCTGGTCCAGCGAGTGATGCCACAGAGCCTGCAGTTGAAGGAATCGAAGGCGTGGTCTTCTGCGGGTGCGCGCGAGAGAAGGCCTAAACCAATAGTCCCACATCGGTAACATACAAAGCACTGGCATGCTTTATATTATTTTTGTGATATGGCTTGAGTGCCTCTGAACGCACTTGAGGTGAGGTCCCTCACCTATCCCACGCCACCTTGTCCGCAATTTCTCCACGCGGATCTGGCGCGATCCGACTCGACCCTTGCCTAAGCACACCTCGCGCATCACCCTCACGCCGGTGCGCCTGGTCATGGGTACGTTATCCGACCCGTTAACCTGGCTCTTGGAGAGCTTCCTGGGAGTGGTTTACAGGGAGAGAGATATGCGTGGGTGTGGGTAGAGAGGGGATAGGTTTTGCCTTGGCTGTGGTGTGTGCAGGAAAGAAGGAAGGGAGGAAGAAGCCAACACTTAGCTGCTGCAAGGAAAGAGGCTCTGCCAAGGAAGAAAGGCAAAGCAGAAAGGAAGAAGAAATGAGGGAAGGAAGTTCTGCCAAGGAAAGAGCCAAGGCAGAGAAGAGGAACTGAAGGAAGCAGAGCCAAGGAAGAAGAAGAAGACCCCATAGAAGACAGAAGAAAAGAAGCAGAGAGAGATACTGCAGGAGAAGTAAGAAAGAAGGCAGAAGAAAAGCAAGGCACTGCAGAGAAAGAAGAAGAAAGGAAGAAGAATCAAAGAAGGGAAAGACATCTTTTAAGACGTCTGATCATGAGATCAGATGCCCAATTCTTTCTTTTTACCATAATTACTTTTCAAACTCATGCATTTACATTTGAACTAAAGTTTTGAGTAATTACAATGTTCAATTACATTCTAGAGATTAGTAGTAAATTCCAATTGCTCCCTGTGTTCGACCTCGGATACTCTGGTTTTCGAGTAATAAAACTTTTATTTGTTGACGACGCTTGATCACCTATACTATGACGCAATAACTGTTAAAACACGATCAAGTTTTGCACGTCAACAAAATGGCGTCGTTGCCGGGGCGCAACGTGCAATTTATCTCTAGTCTCTACATTCTTTTCTTCATATTGAACACTAACTTGCCCAAATTTACTTTGTTGTGATCTTGCAGGTATTTCACGAGAAAATCCCTCCCGCAAGTCAACCACTCCAGGGAAGGTAAGTTCTTTTCTTCCTTAAACCATCCCCTAATCCTGAAAGGACAAAAGGAAGAAATCAATTTAGGAATCAATTGCCTTCTTTATATCGTAATCACCATCTTTAAGGCAAACATTTCCTAATTTTGCGAAAATTTTTTAATTCTTCTTGAAGTTGGAGCGATTTTTTTTTAGATTCTATCCCACAAATTCATGTGCCTAATAGAAATCACGCTTAATCTCGGCGGACAACACACTTCTTACTTTCAAGTCCAAAGAGAATTTTTGTGAAGAAGAAAAAAGGATTGGAAATAGAACCAAATTAGGGTTTTTACAGTAGGGTCTTGAAGTGCTAGTCGCACATGCCTGCATAAAAAGAAATAAACCCTCCCGCATCAGTGTGCTATCCAAGCCCTTGATTGAAGAGATCTAAACAAGACAAACCCTAAGAAAAATTGAGCTCTAAAATCACTTGAATCTTAAAATTTTTGGACCTAATCACCTGGGAGTCAATCAGGGTGACCTCTAGGCTCCAAACCTAGAATCATTCTACCATCTATAGGACAGGTCAGGTGAAGTTGACCCCTTGGGTTAACCAACCTCTAAATTAGGTCACAACATCAAACTAACTAAAGTTCAAGTGAAAACCTTAAAGCATCTTTGAAATAAAAGTGGTAGGCTTAAGAGGTCAAGGTCTCCATTCCGATCTACCTCAAATCTCAGTGACAAGAGAGGTTGAGTGGGGGAAACCCTGTAACCCGTGGGGACACCCTACCATGTAGGGGTCTTTGCGGGACTCTCCCTCTCTGGCTGCCTAGGTAATTCTCAGGTGGACGATCTTCTGATCGAGGGGTACCATCCGCTCGAACCTCCATAGTCATCCAAACATCTTTGGGTGTCTTGATTGGGTCAAAAACACCTCCAATCCCTCATATTTTCTCTTTAGAGCACACACACACATTTTCAGTGGGCCTCGTTATTCAGATCTGATCGCTTCAAAACTTGATTCTACATCTTGATTCAAACTCTGATTCTACATCTGGATTCCACCACTTGATCCAAATATGCAGCCAAACCACCTAGGACTACCAGTCAAGAAACTTGAATATCGGAGATCCATGAGAGATAACATGATTGAGGATGCCATGAAATTTTATGAAAATGAAGAAACCTCAACACCAGTAGGAAACATTCAGGTTGATGTCCCAACAACCACAACCTTTGTCATAACTTGTGCCCAAGTACTATTAGCAGAAGCCACAAAAGGATCAACCCATGACTTGCTCATTACTGCATACATTGAGATAGAAAAATTGCACAATCTTGAATACCTTCAATGTATGACAAATCCTCGACTTTGCAAGCAACGCCAAGATAGTCTCGAAAAATGGGAAGAGATAATGAGGTTAGTAAAACAAGTTATTGACCAGAAGGACCCGTATATACCACAAACAGAGGATGAACTATCTTAGGACGACATCGAGGATAAATCTGATCTTGGGTTTGAGGCACAAAATGGTTGTGGATTCCCAACTCAGATGAAGTACAATTTGCCTGATATTGAAGACGGTTGGGAAGCTCCAAATGCAGGAAAATACCATGTTAAGCCCATTCTAGAATCCCAAAACTCCTGCAAGAATGAGAGTTGAGCTGAACCTCTCGAGGGTGTAAATTCCGTCCCTTATCTTGATAAGGTGACCCTCGAAGTTTATTCAGACCTAGATTCTAGTAATTTAACCCACATCCAAAGCCCAGAATCTAGATCTGAAACCTTTTTTAACGATTTCAAGGCCCCATATGAAGAAGATCAATCTTTCAATAAAGTATATGATTTTGGACCTTTATTTGATAAATATCCCTCGCCAACATCCTCATCGATTTTTCGGAAGTCACGCCAATTTACGATACAGAAATCGAGGAGTTGGACGAGTAGGGTTTCAATTTTGTCTACCCTACTAGCTTAGAACCTGAGCCTCTACCAGATAGGAACACCTTTTTAAGCTCAGAATTAACATTTAGGCTAGACCCCAGTCAGGCTGCTGAATCTACAACATATGATTTATTCTATGGTGGAACTCATGATCTTGAATCTCATTTCGATTTTGATTTTCGCAAACTCTCCGACAATTTCGAATATGACCATAACATCGGAGAAAATCTACTTGCTGATTATAACAAGCCAATTTTCTTTGAAGCCACCTGCTCCACATATACAGAACCAATCAAAACCCATTCTCTACACCAACCCGCAATCGGACTCAATTTCTATTCCGATTCACCTCTCACTGAGCCGTTTGCAGATGATTCAACTCCATATCTATACTGGGTATCGGGCATTGATCAGACCGAAAAATAGGAGCCAACATTCTTTGATCACCACTGTAGGGATTCCACACCTTACATTGATTATTTTTCAGAACCCTACTCTGACCAAGCTGATTCGACTCAGCCTAAACCCGAGTTTTCACTTCCATATCCATTTGAACTTCACTGCATATGGTGGGTTCTGCATCTGTTGATCTACATCTATCAACCCACTAGACTTATTGGGTTTGGGCTGCATCATCAGTCGACTGATCTAAACAAGCACCTGGTTGGACCAACCAGGCTCTTAATCAAGGAGCTTGTTTTACAAAATTCTGTTGATTTGACCACTCCCTCTCCATCCCATTTTCTGCTCGGCTGAAGGCATTAAATTTAGCGCTTAACGGGAGGCAACCCATCATCCCAAAAACAGAGACCCGTCTGATTATCCGTCTGTACTCCACGTCCATTGCACCTTGAGTTCAGCCTTAGACAGTTGATCCCACCTCTGGTACACGTACCAGAGCTTGAAATCGTTCGCATCAGTCATTTTCGACCCATTCACCCACTCGATGTATCCTGTTCTAAGTCCCTGACCTCAACACTATTTCACACCCTCCGTTTACAATGAGGACATTGTAAAACTTAAGCATGGGGGGGTGATAAAGTGCATACATACAGAACCAAGAAAAAATCGGAAGGAATCTCACAAAAAATTCACATATGTCAAAAACACAAAAAAATTGAAAAATTATGAAAAAGAACAAAAAATGGGGGAGGGAGGAAATTTTGTGAGCCACATATTCATAAGGAAGAGAAAAAGAGTAAAATGACAAAAAGGAGCACAGAATGAGAAAGAAAAAGAAAGTCATTAGTAAAAGATTAACTGAAGTTCTAGACCAGATCAAGAAAAGAAATAAAAGAAAAGTGCTAAGGAGACATAACAAGAGCTTAGCGGGAACGCTGATCTTAGGCCTCTTGGGCTAGATTTTTTATCGTAAAAATTCACGTATCCGCTAAAATCTGGATAATCCTCAAGAGGTTGGGGAAAATGTAAAGCTTAAATATTAGGTCTAAGGCTTAGGAAGTATTCGGCCTCGTTAACTGACCTCCGATTTGCGGGATTCGGTAACCTAAGCACCCCAAATTCACACACAGTCTGGTTCAGTACACATAAATATCCAAATCATGCAAAAGCGTTTAATGTTCTAAAAAAGTCACCTAGATTAGGAGCGGCCAATCAACACAAGTTGATTTGGACGAGTTCCCGACGCGAAGAGACAGGAAATTCCCCTCGAAGATGCGTAACAACATATCATCTCCTCGGTGCTTGTCTCTTAGGATATTTAAGTATCCTACTGGGGGCATGTAAGCACTCTGCTGGTTTAGATACCATGGGCGGCATTATCACGAAATGTCGATCGCCAGGGTCTGAATTCGACCACGGAACGCCATGCGCGGGATTATCTTGAAATCTTGAAAGCCAGGGTTCTTGGGGTTGCCATGGGCGGTGCTATCTCGAAGCATCGATAGCCAGGGACCCTTGAGGATTGATGATGGGGACGAGGAATCCGATACAAACCGTGTTGAGAAGCTAATCCGAAGCTAGAAATAAAAAGAAAAAAGAGAGAAAAGCTCTCCAAACAAATAAATCTCCTATCTCTCTCTTACGAAAAGCGCACTGCAAACTGAACCTAGGCTAAAAATGTCTCAAGCACGGGTGCTTTAACCGCGGAATCCAACAAACCCGAGGTTAGTTTCTGTGGGCCTTAAAAACCTTTGCGAAGGACTGAGGCTAAAGCGGGTCAGGTCCATATTTTGGTTGGTACTTGATTACCTCTAGGCCTATTGTCGGAATTCTGACCTAATGACAAAAGAGAAGCACTTATCGTAATTGATGACAGACACTCAGGGTCTAGAATGGAAGTTAAAACCATGAAATTTTGCTAAGGGACTAGCAAAAACTAGGCATGGGGGTATGATGGGAGCCACATCATGAGCCATAACTAGCTCATTTTGACCCAATAAAGAGAATAAAAGCTCCTATATAACCTAGAAGAAGGCTTAATTGAAGGTATAAGTGTTCTGAGAAGAAAACATGAAATAAAGGTTAAAACTACAATTTTACCATTGCAGTACATAAACGGGATTTCTCAGAGGCAAAACATAGGTCAAATGGTCTAAATAAGATAAAAAGTGGGTTGAGTCAATCAGAAATGGGTTTATGTGTAATCTAGGAATTAAATGACATTTGGTAACCCTAAAACAGACCCGCTTAATTCAACAAGGTTCCGATCAGGATAAAAATCAAGTAAGCCTCTAAAATTCATGGAAAAATATCCCCCAGGGTTTAGAACATTCAAATTGGCCTTTGGAACCTAGTTTGACCTAGATTAGGGTCCTAGCTCATCAATTGACCTAATTTGGGTTTTTCTGCAAAATGTCCATTCAAACGTGGTCAAACCTAAAATCCAACTTCACCATTGGATTCCTTAGGTCAAAATTTGGTTTGTACAAAAATTTGGACCTAAGGAGAGGTCATCTTGACCTACTTTGCAATTTAGTACACCCAAATGACATTTTAGTCCCTAACTTTTGAAAATCATCGCAGAGAGCCCCCTAACTTCCTGGCCAACCTTGCAATCAGGTCCTTCCACCATTTTTCGGGCAGAATCCTGCTCCGGCGAGGATTAGAGAGGGAATACTCTCTGATTCCTCAGAGATCCCCTCCCAGAAATGGAAGGGAGATTCTCTGAGGAATTCCCTTCCATCTGAGGCCAGTCATGATCCCTGATTTGATCCCAATCTCTCGTGCGAATGCACGAGGGATTTGGGTATCCACCCACTTTCCTTCTCCGGTGGGCCTTCGATGACGAATGCTTGCCCTCCACGCTCCAGAACACATGGCCTGTGCCCATAAAAGAACCCCTAAACCTGGCTGCTCAATTTCAGCTCAACCTGGCCGGGATTCTACCTTAGATTCCTCTCTTCCCTCCTAGCCAGGGTGTCCCACGGGCTCCGGTGATCTCTCCTTCCTTTCCTCTTAGCTCTGCCACACAACCAGTGGTAGAGACATCTTCCTCATTCTCCTCCGCGTCGCGCAATAGCCACGTGCGCTGCCCTAGCCCCGTCGTCGCTGCCGTCCTCCCCCACTGGGCATCTTCTTCTCCGGCGACAGCAGGTACAGCCATCCGCCTCTCCACCCCCTTCATCCCTGCAAGTAGGTTGGAACTACTCCACATCTTTCCCTCTTTCTTTTCCCCACTATATGTCACTTGATTACCCCACGACCACGCCTGACCACCGTCATCTTCCATCCCTCTGGAAACCCTCCGGCGAGTCGCCCCCGTCGCTCCACAACTCCACACGACTCACCGACAATCGCAAAAGTTCCGCCTCACCACACTGAACACACTGCGCCCCTCCACTGCCACGCTACACCTCCATAACGCACCCCCGAACTCACCAATCCATCCGACCACAGGATGACCTAGGCACGCATGCCTAGGCCTCCCCGCGGCCTATCACCTTGCTCTTCACCTTCGCCGTGACAATGCGAAGGTTCCCCGGTGATCTAATTAGGCCGCGAGGGCATTTTCGTGTCTGACAGATTCATAGCCCCTGCCGCCATTGACGGCGACTCGAAGAAGCTCCAAGCTCGCTCCAGGCTTCAAGACCGCAAGGCTTCAGGTGTAGCTCACTCGGGGAGACATTGCGAAGATATCTGGTCCAGCGAGCGATGCCACAGAGCCTGCTGTTGAAGGATCCGAAGGCATGGTCTTCTACGGGTAGGCACGAGAGTAGGCCGAAACCAATAGTCCAACATCGGTAACATACAAAGCACTAGCATGCTTTATATTATTTTTGTGATATGGCTTGAGTGCCTCCGAACGCACTTGGGGTGAGGTCCCTCACCTATCCCACGCCACCTCATCTGCAATTTCACCACATGGATCTGGCGCGATCCGACCCGACCCTTGCCTGGGCACACCTCGCACATCACCTCACGCCGGTGCACCTGGTCACGGGTACGTTATCCGACACGTTAACCAGGCTCTTGGAGAGCTTCCTGGGAGTGGTTTACAGAGAGAGAGATATGCACTGGTGTGGGTAGAGAGGGGATAGGTTTTTTCCTTGGCTGTGGTGTGTGCAGGAAAGAAGGAAGGGAGGAAGAAGCCAACACTTAGCTGCTGCAAGGAAAGAGGCTCTGCCAAGGAAGAAAGGCAAAGCAGAAAGGAAGAAGAAATGAGGGAAGGAATTTCTACCAAGGAATGAGCCAAGGCGGAGAAGAGGAACTGAAGGAAGCAGAGCCAAGGAAGAAGAAGAAGACCCTGTAGAAGACAGAAGAAAAGAAGCATAGAGAGATACTGCAGGAGAAGAAAGAAAGAAGGCAGAAGAAGAGCAAGGCACTGCAGAGAAAGAAGAAGAAAGGAAGAAGAATCAAAGAAGGGAAAGACATCTTTTAAGACGTCTGATCATGAGATCAGATGCCCAATTCTTTCTTTTTACCATAATTGCTTTTACTTTTGAACTAGAGTTTTGAGTAATTACAGTGTTCAATTACATTCTAGAAATTAATAGTAAATTCCAATTGCTCCTTGTGTTCGACCTCGGATACTCCGATTTTCTAGTAATAAAACTTTTATTTGTTGACGACGCTTGATCACCTATACTACGACGCAATAACTATTAAAGCACGATCGAGTTTCGCGTGTCAACAGGAGACTTGCTCCAAGACCTTGGGATATAACATCCCCATCGTGAGGTCCCACTCCCCTCTCTCAAATCCTTAAAGTTCTCCCTCCCATTCGATGACACACGACTGCAGTTTGCGTCGCTCCTCTCGCTGCCAGAGGACTGTTCCGCCTCCTCGATGACTGGCGGCGCTGCTGCTCCCCCTGCACTCGTGCCCCCCGCTCCTCGTCTGCACATCTGGAGGCCCTCTCCCATGGGTATAATCTCTCAACCCTTAAGGCATCTCCACGGCCTTTGCTCACAATTAGTCTTGCTCTAACCTCATCTTATTTTCCTTGATGATCCACTCGGCTTACTTGCTATTTCTTGCCCTTGTTTGCCCTAGAACCTAAAACCCTAGATCAAACCCTCTTTTTCCTTGGAGCATAAATGTTCTATGACTTTGGCAAGGGTATTACCTTACGAGATTCAAGCTGACATTTTAGTGGCTTGAATTCAAAGTTATATTGCCACAACTTCATGGTAGGTTGTATTGCCTCAAGGCATACTGCCACACATTTTTGTATCAATGATGTTTGAATATATGTTGGTTGAATCTGAGTGGCTTGTTGGCATTATTGGTTGAATGTTGTTTGCATGAATGTTTTTGTAGGTGTTCTATCCTAAAAACACCAACCTTTCCTTCCAAAACCCAACCACCCATTCCACCAAATATGCCTCCCCGTTGGAAGCAAGCCAAGGGCTCTTCCACCTCCTCCTCCACCTATTTGGCTAACCAACTGCAGGGCGACATCGCTTGGCAGCGATTTCGTCGCTTTGCAAATGCCAAAGTTAAGTGCCCTCGCTTTATTGTTTGGAATGATTTTTCCCATTTAAACCTTTGGGAACACTTTGAAACTCTCCACCTCTTCCATTATTTTGACCGGCAGTTCCATTCTGGCATTGGAACTATTGGCATGTTCCCTGATCTTGTCCAACTTTTTTATGCCAACATCGTTGAAGACTATAGCAACGATGAACTTGAACTACATACCTGCTTATTTGGGCGTGAAATCCACATCACCTTCGACTCTATTTCTGACCTTCTTACCATCCCCAATGAGGACAATGACTTCAATGACATTCTGAGGCAATACGACCCAGAAGTCATAAATCAAGAATTAGTCATCTCTGAAAAATATGTTGAAAATCTTGGCACCTTACCTTGCAAAAACCTCAAACCCCTTCCCCGTTTACTATCTCGTATTTTTGGGTAGGACCTTCTAAACAAATCAGGAGGTTTTGATTACATCTCGTGCCAACACAAGGCACTCCCTTTTGTCGCCGTGCATCATATTCCCTTCAATTATTGCTGCCTCATTGTTCACATTATGAATGAGGACCATGGGACATCTCTACTATTTGGGTCCATTCTATCCAAAATTTTTTCAACCCATCGGATCTCCATAACTAACCAGGTTGTTGACAAGAAAATTGAGCCCTACAACCGAGCCACAACTGCTAAGATGCACATACTTAGGGAGCATCTTGAGCCAACCGACGAGCCCATTGAAGAAGAGCCCCTTCCACCCTTTCTGAATTTCCATGAAGCATGGCCAGTTCAAATAGAAGCTCCCCACTCAAGCTTTGACGAAGCATGGGATCTGGCCACAAATTCCCTCTCCTTCGGCATCTCCCTCTTGCTGCAACGAACTGGCGAGATGGACACCTATATGGGAAGCATGTGTCGCAACATCAACGAATTTCAATCAGACGTTCAAAATTTGCAGATGGGACACGGACCTGCTCGCTGCCGCCGCAGTCATGATCAAGAAGACTAGTTTAGTTCTATTTTTCTTTCTTTTCCCTCTATCTTCCAAGTTTGTATTAAGGGGCCTTGACCCCATACTTGAATACTTTTGGGAACAATAACTAGTCTGTGCTTAAATGTTTCTATCTTCCTAGTTAATTTCCTTTAATGCTTTGTCATCTTTTATTCAGCATGCATTTTATTAATGCTCCCCACTTAATAGATGTCACTCTTGTAATTTAGGTTTCAACCCCCTTTTAGAACCCTTCATGATGATATTCAAAAAGGGGGAGAAGAATGTAGGTAAGAACCTAGGGAATAACATAAAAATAAAAAAACTTCTCAAATAGGTATGACTACTAAGTACAACTTTTAAGGGAGAAAATAAGAACCTACAGGTATATTTTGAAAATCATCAAAAAGGGGGAGATTGTTAGTTCAACTCCTCATATATAATATTTTGATGATTTTACAAAATGAAGAAAAAGAAATAAAATATAAGCGTAGCATATTTTTTCTCTCTATAATAACACAATTGCAGGTTTCATGGTGTTTTTCCAAGATGGGAGATTAAAAGCGTGAAGACTAAGTAGCATAAGTATTTTCATAGGTCAGAAGCTTTTCATGTAAACTTTCAAAGGTTATAATTTTCATTTTATTTGAGTCGAGAGATGTTGTAAAGAGCCCCCAAACATAACCTATAAATGGCTAACTTAGGCTCTCTACACTTAGGATAAATTTAAAACAAAAGCCTAACACTAAGACTCAAATCAGACGTCCATAACAACTGTCAGATGGCTGATTTTCAACAATAAGATGTCTGACAAGTGTTTCAGACATCTAATTACCTATAGTTCTGCCTTCATTTTCTGTCTTCATAATTAGTTGAAGCATTCTTCTATCAGACATCCATAGCCTCATCCAGATGTCAGATACTTTACCTGGATGTCCTCAAAATAATCGTTAGACTAAGCACTTATCTTCCTTCTATATATAAAAGGCAAAGTGCATTTTCAGACGTCTGGACATGCTTCCATACATCTACCTTTGGACTGTTGCCCATGTATTTCTGTTAGTATCTCATTATGAACCAAAGATCTTTTGTCAGATATTGCAGCCAAGTCTTTTTAGGTTTCTAGATGTCTAGAGAATCCCTCAGACATTCATACAGATGTTTGATTCTTCAAATCTAAAACCTTGTTTGGATCTGGTCAAAACAGGAACGAATCCAAACATAATTAGACACCTAATAACTTTATCAGACGTCTTATGTGAAAATATCTGACGTCCTTGTTTCAATCCAATGAAGTCAGTACAGGCTGGCTAATAGTATTAGATGACCATAATTGTAATTAGATGTCTTATAAGACGTCTGACCCTAAAATTAGATGTCTGAAATTGCTGTCAAACTTATCATTACCCTAATTTGTGGTGGATTTCGTCCTAATCTCTTGGGATTTGTCTCCAATGACTTGGAGATCTCTCCCAAGTATTCGTAAAGGCTACAAACTTGCCTATAAATAGACTACAATCCCTCTTAGGCAAGACACACCTCTTGAGATTTAATTCCCTTAGAAAAATCACTTGCTCACTACTCTTAGCTTCATCTTACCCTTGTGCTGTGCCAACACTCTGATCAAAGGGCAAATCCACACTCCAGCTCACTCCGTTCTGCAAATTCTCAGGGGGTTCTCTTTATGCTTAATAGATAAGAAAATAATCAAACTATTGGGGTGCTCTATAGGTGCTATTTTAATTCTTATTTTTGTTTTTTAGGTATCCATCCTGTTGGGTCCCCGTCTCTTCATTGTGAAGGGAGAAACCTCCATTTAGGGATCGGAGGTGGGATATGTAATTGAGGTACACTACCCTCGTTTAAGCAGTGTGGTTAGTGGATTGATCACCTTGTGATCGAAAATCCTAAGTCAAGGGATTAGCTTAGGTGGTGGTTCTCACCCATCTTGGGTTTCCACCTAAAAATCTGGTGCCACTTTTTGTGATTGAATTTTTTGTATTACAATATTAAATAAATTCACTATTCACCCCCCCTCTAGTGCAATTTCACTCTTATCTTCATATGGCCAGCCACCACACCCCCAAATCCCCACCTTCAAAACCTGATCCTATGTCCTAAAACACCTATCGAAAGCCTAAAACATATCCCCTTCAACATCCCACCATATGGTTGGCCTTATCCTCTCCAAGATAAACGCTTTGGTCGGCCACCATAGTAAATCCAAACCCTCCATTCCATACACCACAACATCTCCAGCTTTGGTCAAAAACCTAAACCAATCATAGCCTCTTCTAACTCCCAAGCCAACCAGTCCTTTAATCTTAGACTTCCACCTTTTCTAGCTTAATCCTAGCCCTCCAATCTCTTGATCTAAGACTACATGAATCCACCAATCAAAACCCTCCACCCTATCTATAAAATCTAGTGCTGCCCCCCTCTTCCTCTGAACTTTACTCTCCTTCTCCATAGTCTCAAGCTCTCTACGAAGGTCTCCATGCTACGTTTGGTGTGTCTCTTTGGGTGCACCTTCACATCTATCTATGCTTCACTCTTTGTCTTCCAAGCTTCGACCTTGAAGATGCCTTCTAGTTTTTATTTGATTTCTTGGTTTTAGTAGTTCTAGTTCTAGCTACTTTTATTTCAATCATTCTTCTAGTTGTAGGTTAAACTACTATTTCAATAAAAGTTCTAGTTTCATTCATATCCTTTCTCTGGTTGTTTTTCATTTCTTTAATTCTATTTACATATTTAATTATGTTCATAGTTAGGATTTCAATTCCAGAAAGGTTTTCACATTAGTATTTCATAGTTAGTCTTACATCATATTCAATTCTACATTCAAAAACACAAAAAAAATTAGGACCTAGGAAAGCACGAATATTTGGTTACCTCCTTGGGAGACGACCTAGACTCTGATTTGAAAAAAAATCTCTTATTTTTGAGTTAAGAAATGAAAAATGTCTAAAGTATCTACGCGATCTTGTGCTACCAAAACATATTCTACGCTTATATCTTCATGTTAGATCACTTTTTGGCACTGTTGCCAGGAGGCACAATGAATATTCACGCTTTCGTATTTATATTTTCGCTTGCATTCTTAGTCCTAACTCGCTTTATTTTTGTTTATTGCCTTGCATGTAGGAAACTGTGCGAAAACATGGGATCAGAGTACAAAGTGGGAAATGAAAAAAGTGTGGGTGGAGATTCTTAAGTACCTCCATCTAAGGATTAGGGTATTCGTGAATCTTAGGTTTGATTTTGCATTTAGCTAGTTTCATATAAAAGAAAAAAGAGTTATCACTTTGGTAGTTGGGTTTTCAAGATATATCGTCTTAAACAACCTTTTTGAAATTTGGGTAGATTTGAACATTGATATTAAAATAAATTTTTTGTGAATTATACTGCTCCAAAAATCACAACATTTAGCTTAGACATGCATTTTGAAGTTAGGAACAATCCCCAAAATTTTCGTGTCGTAACTCCTAGAAAAAATAAAAAATTTCGTGGAATAGACTTATATCTAGTATTGAATTTGTTATTGATTTTGCATACTACTTGATTTTTCATAGACATTCTATTTATCTAGATTGGGTGAATGCATTTGATTCCTAGTCAATTTTTTGTCCTCTGGAAAAAATTTGGGAATTTTTTGACAGCCTACACCTCCTGATTCACAGAAAACATTAACTGGGGTTCTTTTTCGATCTTGAGACCAACTATTAATTGAGGGAAAAATGCTTATTACACTTGACAAGTTGAAGAAAAATGTTTTTTGCGTAACTAATTGAGTGGCATTAAGAAGCCATTGATTGCAACAATTGGGACGCACCACTCTACTATATAAAATTGATTGATCAATAGTTGCTTGAATATATGTTCCAATTCTAGGGTTTTAGATATGCACTAAAATTTCTTCAAAATTAATCGAAAATCATTCTCACACACAACAAGAACTTGATTGAATCTATCCAAATCCAATCCCTAAAAGAGGACCTAACAAGACTTGAATAATAAAAGTCACTCATTCCAATAAAGTCTTGTTTGTAAACCAATTATTTGATATACAGATGCATGCTAAATTGGTTTAATTGGGCAACTACCCCCCACATGCCCATCTTCTAATTTAGTGCATAATAAAGCCTAAGCCTTAATAAATTTGATAGACGCGCCAACTATGTTGGATCATTTTCTAAGTCAAGCTAGACTTAATTGACTTGTTTTGATACCTTATCTATTTGGACAAACTGGTGACAAGAAAGGTTAGTGCAGTAATTGCTTTAACCCTTAGGGTGTCCCGTTGTGTGGCATGTCCTAAGGGGTCTCACCGTTCTGGCCAACCAAGTAATTTGAAGGTTAGGATAATCCAATTGGGGCTAGTAGGGCTTAGATTAGGTTTAATAGGTGCAACCAATAGGCTAGACTTGCTTTCTTGTATTGTGCATACTCTCTCTCTCTCTCTCTCATTTGTCCCCTCTACATCTCAATTTCTTCTACAGTGTATGCATGAGAGGAGATCTCAAAAGCCTCACTTGTTTGGACCTTTTGAACCTAAATCCAAAATGAGGCTCTATTTTGGAAAACTTGAATCTGAATCTAAATCTATGGCTGACCAAGGAGAACTTTCTGGATCAAACCCACCTGACCGTAATGCTGATCTCAAGATGTCATTAGAATAGATGTGATTGTTGAAAAGTTGAGAAGAAATTTTTGTTTTGAAACTGCATCATAGTACGTGCAAAAATCCACGATCAAATAAAATTATTGAAGGTGAGTCTGGGTTGAACATGGGGAGGTGAAGTTCAAAAAATCTATTTGTTTATTTCTTTTTAGTATTTTTCAATTTTTATAAATTTTTTTGGAAATAAAATTTGAGTGGAAAAAGTGGGAGTGATAGTCAATGTGGGTGAATTAACAAAAAAATAATTACAAGAATGAAAATAGTAAGACAAGCAAAAACCGATTACAAAATAAATTTTAGTGCAAAAATAAAGTGTCACAATTTACACTAGAGAGGGAGAAATGATTACTACAAAAAAATGTTTGAAATAAATCTACACTAGAGTAGAAATAAAATAATAGAGGAGAGAAAGGTTCTTCTTAGCTGGCTACTGGATAGAGTGGTTGGACAGTTCCCGGACAACGGAGAGAGAGGACAGAGGAAGGGGGAAGGAGTCGGAGGAGGAAGAGGCAAGGTAGGGCAGCATTGTAGCCATCCTGTTCCTAGAAGGGGATGAGAAGACAGCTAGAGGGAGTTAATAAACACAAATTTATCATCACTCTTAAGCTAAAAATCACATCTAGTTCCTAGGGTTTCTACATTGCATTATGGTATTAGGTTGCATTTAGTCATTCATGAATAGTTAGGATTTAGGCATGCATTATTAGGTTTTCATATCTGTTTGAATATTGATACATCCTATTTGATTATTAAAGATGAATACACCATAGAAACCAACTAAACCCTGACAATATGAAAGGAAAAAGGACAAAAAGAAGATAGAAGCTCATTCCAGCTCACCTCAACTAGATCCTAGCTCAACCCAACTCATCTCAGCTGGATCCAACTCATTCTTAGCTTCACCTAGCTCATGGCAGCTCAACTCTACTTAGCTTAGTTGTTAGTCCTGAACTAGCTAAGCTAACTCAGTTGAAGAGCCATAAACCAGCTCATGGTAGCTCATCTGTTGCTCAAGTAGCTCAACTCAGCTCAACTCAACTGAGTTTAGCTAGACCTAAGCTAGCTAGCTGGGAAGGCTTTAGGAAGATTAGCTCTAGCTCATCTCAGCTCCAGACATGATGAAGCTAGCTCAATCTGGCTCAACACTACTCACCTTAGTAGTTAGCAAAGAACTAGCTAGCTAACTTCTAAAACATAGAGTTGGCACCAACCTTGCCTAACCCAACCATTAACCACCACCTACAGAATCCTAAAATTGGCGCCAACATATCTCTACCGTCCAACCCTTAACCACCACCAAAACACTACATCCTAGCCCTCCACATATCCCACGCCACCTAACCCTACATCAATTGTAAAGCCTTGAACCCAGATTCTAAAGTTAGTTCATATTTCAATGCGCTAAGTCGAACTTATCATGTTTTTCGTGTACAAATTAGAGCCCATGAGAATTAAAACTGCATAATTAGATTGGAAACCCACTTGTTTTTCGTTTTTGTGATCTAGACCTCGGATTGATGATCCAAAAGTACTATTAGTTTTCTAGGGTCACGAGGAGTTCTATGGTAGGTTTCATGCAACGATCAGATGCCGGATACTTGAAACATGTGTGAATTACGGGCACACTCGTGCATGAGCTGCCTTAGGGATCGCATTTTGCAAATGACCTTTGCTTAGAAATTCATAAAAACTATCGAATTCCTTATCTCGTAACAATTCTGGTGATATGTGTTTCGTTGGAATTGGAGCTTGTTTGACTCTGTTATGAGAGTGCTTTATCTATAAAAATAAATCTACGTAAAGGAAATTTAATAAATAAATTGATAATTAATAAATAATAATATTATTATTTCAGGGGATAAATAGTTGGTTTTTTTTTTTACAATAAATTAGTTTCAAAGATATATTTGTATAAATATTTCATTACCACCTTAAATTCTCTTTTACTTTTCTCCTTTCCCTATGTCCTCACTCCTAACAACTTTTTCCCCCTCATCCTTTTAAATTACCCTCCAATCCAAACCCACCATACTCCTTCCACGTAATATCAAGAGAGAAGGAGGGAGAGAGATCGTAGGAAACAAAAGAGAGATCGAGGGAGAAAGTGCAAGGAGAGCCATGCATGGCTACGTGCATGAGACCATGACGCCGAAGAGGCAGAACGACGGCCGAAGGCTTTGCTCCTGTTACACACGTTGCATGAGTGCAATGTGAAGGATGGGAGGATAAGGAGAGAAACCAAAGGGAGGGAGTCAAGGTTGGTGACAAGGGAGGAGAATGCTTGATAGTGAGATCAATGCTAGGAGGACCCTTTGTGGTCCGCTATGGCTGGGTGATGACCGGATATGTTCGCCAGAGATGAGACTAGCAGGGTGGAGGTCCGTTCGTCATGTGTGCATGGTGGGTTGTATAGAGAGAAAGAAGGAAGAAGGAGAGAATGGAGGAGTTGCGTGGAAGAACACGTAGAAGGGGCCAGTGGTGAAGGTGGTGCAATCAGCGAGAGACGAGGAAACATCGTAAGGGAAGAAGAGAGGGAGATGAGGTAATGACCCTGGTGAGAGGTGGCCAGAGAAGTTCTTCTCTACATGTGTGCATGGGTGCAACATTATAGAAGAACCCAAAGAGGAAGAGAGAAGTGGAGGAGGAAGGAAGAAGAGGAAAGGTCAAGGAGGGCCACCGGAGGTTGGCGATGGTCGGTGTTGGTATCGACGACTGGGGCGCTGCCATTGTGGGTCCATTCAACGGTGCATGCGTGGTGATAACACTGCACATGGGGGTGATAATTCCATTAAATAGGGCCCATCTTAAGAATAAAAGGCACAACATAAGTAAAATGGGAGCATTGCATGCATCATATACCAAGATTGCTTATAAAACTATATTAATGGCCATTTGTGTACGCACTTGTCAAAGTAGACCTCAGATGAGCAATCGAACCACACGGATGGATTCAGAATGACAAACGGAGTCCAACGGACTCAAGATTGACCAAATCCGACATCCGGAGCTCCTACAATGGGCCTAAGAAGTTTAGACCGTTGATTTGGTGATCAATGGCCCTCATTGCGCCACGTTGCCCCTGCTCCACCGCATGCCACTCTTCCTTCAGCTGAGATCAAATCTCGACCGTCGATCTTTGATCGGACGGTCGAGAACCATGCATCCGCCCGCAGTTGCCACGACAAAGCGTGGGCATGGCACAAAAGTTAGCGCGCACACGACACAGGTTCGAGCCATGTGGTGCGGAGAATTGAAGACGAAGGAGTGCGCGGCAAAATTGGGCCTCCCGATCAGCAGCGGGCGGCCGTGATCGCGCCACACGGCGTGCCCTCAGATCACGAGTGCCACACGTGGGCGCACGCTGGGCGACGACACCCGCACACACACGCCCCCAAGGCATGATCCGAGTGCATCTAATGGAAGATCTCAGCTGTCTGATCTTCGATCGGACGGCTCTCATGCAGCGGCCGTGGATCGTGCGCGAAGAAGAACGGCGCTGGCGGATGATCGGTGAGCTGCAGGGCTTCACCAACGCTTTTGGAATGGTTTTAGTGACGTCCCGGACGTCGCTAAAGCCCATTCTTCTTTTAGAAAGCCCTTCTCCCTATTTAAACCCCCTCCAACCACTCATTCAAGGCATTCACTTCCCTTGCAACTACTCTACCCCTCTCTTAGCTAGCTTTAGGCCCTCTTGTAATCGTTGGAGATGATGAGCCGCCAACGGAGCCTCCTCCACTGTCGTGGCTGCATCGTCTCTCTCCCCCTCTCTCTCTCTTCCTTTTTTTAAGGTTTCCTTAGTTTTGCTTAAGCATGTATTTAATGTTGTAAGCTGTGAACTAAAGCTACATGATTAATGAAGTTACTTTCCATTCAGTGTTTACTTGATTTCTTATTTAAGTTACATGATCAAGCAAAGAAACTACTCTAACCCTAATCTCTCTCTCTAGCTCTCTTTCGCTTTTCAAACCGCACCTTTCGCAAGCAAAACTCCGCACTTTCCGTGACAACAAGTGATAAGCAAAATCCGATTTTTATGCCTCCCTGAGACCGACACTCGGACTCACCTCCGTTTCTTTACTTTAAAACTGGCATTGCAAGTGCGACTATAACGACACTTCCTAACACACACGCACAAGCGCACGTTAGTTTCTGGCACCGTTGCCAGGGAGGCAACGGATTTGTTTTGTCACCTCCATTCCACATCCATTCTCACATCGTCTAATGCTTGTTTCCTTTTTGCTTGATGGTTGCAGGAATTCGGTGCTTGGACGGCGAAGCGACGCATCCCACGACAGTTACAACGGAGTAGGCGCAACAAGGACCAATAGTGAGTAATTCTTCACTCATGATTATTTGCTTGCGTGAAAAAACTAAAAGAAAATTTGTAAAAATCGAGAAAAAAATTGGCGTGGTGTATGATTGCTTGACCCACATCCTTAACACATCACCCCACAAAAAATGTACACTCTAACATTCTGAATAAATTCTTGCAGTGTTCTTTTCTTTTTTTTTTTTAGTGGTGTTTGCGAAGCCACCATGAGTTGACTTGGGCCGCACCACTCAACCCTAAAACCAACTCATCTAATAGAAGCTGCATGATCATTAGGATGTGTACATTAGGGTTTTAGAGCCTCTACAGAATAAAAGGAAATCTACTTTCACCGAATTGCATGCAGAACTTGACGTGCCACTGAAACTTGTTTGAAAACATTAAGACACGTCAACCATAAAAAGCACTAAAGTATGGATGAAACACTAAAAGACACCACATCTTAAAAATCCTTGCTTGAAAACCATGTTTTGATAGAAGCACACACTTTGAAATTGGAAAATTAAGAGGCACCACCCCAATCAACGCCTCATCACAACCTTAGCACAAGCACTATCCTAGCCCTTTAAAATTGAGTAGACGTGCCCTAGGCAGGACTGAATTAAGTCTCGAAAGGCGAGGTTTTGTTCACTGGGCACTTCACTTTCATTCCCTTGGTAGAATCTGGTGACTAGGCTGCGGGGCAGTGTCAAACGACCGTGATTGTGGGGTCTACAGAACCAGAGGCACAAGCCAAAGGAAGAACCTTCCCTGCAATCCCCTCATAATCAACCTAGCCAAAATAGCCTTGTGAAGGGGAGTCCAGTGCTTACGGACTTAATCACCCTTTGTGAGATTCCTAGGTCTCATAAGGAATACACCATAAGCACTAAGCTTGTGTGCTTGATTGAAACACATTTCTCGCATCTGTCGCCCTCCCTATCCCCTCCTGTTCTTTAGTGTTTGCACGAGAGATGCTCACTACATCCCGAGTTGTGTGTTTTGGGGTAGGAATCTAGGCGACGTGATTCTGTTAGGAACATGGCAGAACCTAGGGTAGACGAGGCTGAGGATCAACCCCCACCAGATGCAATGGCCATCATCCAAGCTTAAATTAATGCAAACCACCGGCTTCAGCAACAACAAATCCACACCATCATGCAGGCCATACAATGGTTACAGAACCCACAAGAACAACCACCACCACATTTCCAAGGCGTACAAGAGCAACCACCACTCGATATACCACTATTTCAGGATCAGCCGAGGCCCTTCTGTGATTTCTATAATCCCTCCGCTATTAGAGTCGAGCCACACCTTAGGATCCCCGAAGGGGGAGATGATTTTGAGCTGAAATCGAATGTCTTAAGTCTAATCCAAAACCACTTTCATGGAAGCTCAAATGAGGACCCCTTCTAGCATCTAGAGGATCTCGACCGCATAACACGAACTGTGAAACCTAGGAACATAAGCCTTGACATTGTTCTAATCAAGATGTTTCCCTTCTGATTAAGAGACAAGGCTTCTCATTTGCTTAGAACCCTAGGTAGACCCATCACCACCTGGGAAGAACTGAGGCATGCATTTTTAAAGAAATTCTTCCCCATAGGAAAGACCAATGCCCTCAAAAGAGCTATTACTACCTTCACACTCCAGGGTGGGGAACAGTTTCATGAGGCGTGGGAAAGATTTAATGAACTCTTGAGGAAATGCCCACACCACGAAGTACCAAGGTGGAAATTGGCCTATATTTTCTACCATGGTCTGGACAGCAATCTACGAAACTTCGTCGATGCCTCAAGCAGGGGAAACTTCCTGAACAAGGATGAGGAGAGCGCGTTTGACCTCTTTGTGTCTATGAGCAAGAATTCGCTCAACAGTGCCTCCATGACCCAGTTCAATAGATCCAGTCAACCCCGTGGCGGGATCTATGAGGTACAAGCAAATTCTGGAATGGTTGACATGGACATCATTGCCAAGAAACTGGATCGAGTGGAATTGGTGGACAAAAAGATTAATGAGCTACTGAACCAGACCAGGAACCCCTTACAGACTTTCTCCATAGCAAAGGGAGCGCATAATGTTGACCTGGTCCAGCCCTTTACCCAACTGAACTTGGAACAACCCCTAACTACGTTCCAGGGAGGGACTTTGCTCCCTCAACCCTTGATTACTCCCTTCCCTCGTCATCGACATCAGCTATCCTTGAAGATGTGCAAGCTGTGCAAGGTTATGTAAAACCTAACCTTTCTCCAACACTTACAACACTGGCTGGCATAACCACCACAACTTTGGTTGGACAAATCAGAAACCACCGCAATTCCAAAACCAGCCCAGGCCAAACCAGCAGCCACACTTGCCCCCTATTAACAAGGACCACCAGTTAGACCCCAATATAATCAGAATAGGGCGGCTCCTCCCCCACAAAACCAAATGGACACCCTTATAAAGATGATGGCTGATATGAACCAGAAACATCAGGAGGAAATGGCCTTGGTAAAGGGGTAGTTAAGCCAACTCTTGGACTGTGAGCAACAAGGATCCCTACCTTCCCAGCCACAACCGAACCCGCGAAACATAATTAATAGAGGCCCCAATTCACAAGGGTTCCAAGGCAATCCTAGGTAGGCTCACATGGTCCAGCCAACCCCACAAATACCCCCTGGGTTTAGTGCTTCTTCGTCCTCGTCTTCTCAAGGATCAACCCATGGCCCCAATGCCTCTGCGAATGTGGTGACCTTGAGAAGCAACACCAAAACCCAGGATCCAAAATGGACGACTCTCCCCGAGACCTCACCCACTGAAATACCTGACTCAGAAGAGGCACCAACCAAGGATCCAGAAATAGAACCAATCCACATTCAAACACCCTACCCTGAGGCCTTGGAAACAATCAAGAAAAAGAAGAATGTTGTGGAAACTGAGGAGCTGTTGGAAATCTTTAAGCAAGTACAGATTAATATTCCGATCCTTGAAGCTGTCAAACACATCCCTGCTTACGCCAAGTTTTTAAAGGATGCCCGTACACCCAAGCGTAAGCCGAGACCTCAAGCACCTAGGAAGGTTGTGCTCTCTGAACAAGCAAGTTCCGTAATATCAAGCAACCTTCTGCTCAAGCAAACTGACCCAGGAGCGCCCCTGATTTCCTGCAATATCGGGGACATGACATTTGATAGAGCGCTCCTGGACTTAGGTGCTTCTATCAATCTGATTCCAACAACACTGTACCACCAATTTGGTTTTGGAGAGTTGACACCAACCCCTGTCACCATCCAGTTAGCCGATGATCAGTGGAAACCCCGAAGGGTGTTGTCGAGGACGTGATTGTATGGGTCAAGGACTTCTATTTCCCGGTCGAATTTTTGGTGCTCGACTTGGAAGTCCCTGAAAAATTACGGAATGCACCCATAATCATAGGTAGACCTTTCTTAGCTACGGCTAAGGAAAACATTGATTGTGACACAGGATGTATGGAAATCGCTTTTAGGGATAGGAAAATGCAATTGGATATCTTCCGGGAGACAAAGTCTTTTGATTGCAATTGCGTTGAGGAACATGATCCCGTGGAAACTCTAATCGAGGAATGCCTCACCCTCAGTTCTATATCAGACCACCAAACCTGTAATGACTGTTCTGACCCATCACCATCACTACCTGTGGACCTCTGTAAGGCTGAGTACCATAACACGACACCATTTGAGGAGATCGATGTTGATCAACTCCCGCCCTTTCCCTTCCCATCAATTGTGGTTCCACCCACACCTGAACTTAAGCCATTGCCCGAGAATCTCAAGTAGGTCTTCTTAGGACCTGACCAGACCTTCCCAGTGATTATTAATTCTCATTTAACCAAGGATCAGGAACTCAGGTTGACTGCGACCCTTTCAGAACATCGGGCCGCCATTGGTTGGACCATTTCTGACTTAAGAGGAATTAGCCCCACATATTGCACCCATAAGATTTACCTGGAAGACGGGGCACGACCCTCCGCCAGATGTAGAGACGTTTAAACCCAAACATGCGGGAGGTCTTTAAGAAAGAAATTATCAAGGGGCTTGACGCCGACATCATCTATCCTATCTCCGATAGCCCCTGGGTGAGCCCCACTCAAGTGGTTCCCAAGAAAGCTGGGCTCACCGTTGTCACCAATGATCATGGCGAATCCATCCCCACCCGCACCACCACCGCATGGCGGGTGTGTATTGATTATAGGAAGCTCAATGAAGCCACTAAGAAGGATGATTTCCCCTTGCCATTCATTGACCAAATCCTTGAAAGGTTGGTAGGGCAGAAGTATTTTTCCTTCTTGGATGGATATATAGGATATAACCAAGTCGCAATTGCTCCGGAGGATCAAGGAAAGACCACATTCACTTGCCCGTATGGCACGTTTGCATTCCGTCGAATGCCGTTCGGGTTATGCAACGCACCTGCGACCTTCCAGGGTTGCATGCTAGCCATTTTTTCAGAAATGGTGGGTGAATACTTAGAGGTCTTTATGGATGATTTCTCTGTATTTGGGAATTCATTCCACCATTGTCTGAGCAACTTGGAGAAAATCTTGAAACGATGTACCGAGGTTAATCTGGTGTTAAGTTGGGAAAGGAGCCATTTTATGGTTCAAGAAGGAATTGTCCTCGGTCACATCGTATCGCATAGGGGCATTAAGGTAGATCGAGCTAAGGTTGATTTAATTTCCAAACTTCCTCCACCTAGCTCGATCCGACAGATTCGCTCATTCCTAGGACATGTTGGCTTCTACTGAAGGTTCATTAAAGACTTTTCCAAGCTTTGCAAACCCCTGACCGACCTTATAGCCAACGACGCCCTATTCCACATGTCTTCCAATTGCATCCAGGCTTATCATACCCTCCAGGACCTAGTCTCCACCGCACCTGTACTTCAACCCCCAGACTGGTCCTAGGACTTTGAGATTATGTGTGATGCATCAGATTTTGCCATAGGTGTTGTCCTGGGACAAAGGAATGATAAGAAGCCCGTGGTGATCTACTACGCGAGCAAAACGTTTAACGAGGCCTAACGAAATTATACAGTCACAGAGAAAGAGCTGCTCGCTGTAGTCTTTGGACTTGAAAAGTTCCGATCGTACTTGCTGGGATCCCACGTGATGATTTACATTGACCATTCAGCCATCCGGCACCTGTTGGCCAAGAAGGATGCAAAGCCCAAGCTCATCAGATGGATCCTACTTTTGCAGGAATTTGACCTGGAAATCCGACACAAGGCCGGATCAAAGAATGTGGTGGCTGACCACTTGTCTAGACTTCATCCAGACCACATTGGACCCTCCCTACCTCTATCCGATGCCTTCCTTGATGAACACATCCTAGCTGTGCAAGATAAGAGAATGCCATGGTATGCTGACTACGTCAACTACCTGGTTGTAGGACAAACCCCTCACAGCTAGTCCAGATAGCAATGGGACAAGTTCTTGGCTGAGGCCAAGCACTATTTCTCGGATGATCCCATGTTGTTTCACCTTTGTGCTGACCAGATCATCAGGAGGTGTATCCCCGAAGATGAAGTTCAAAGTGTGCTTTCCTTCTGTCATGACCAGGCTTGTGGTGGCCACTTCTCTAGCAAGAAAATAGCTGCAAAGGTTTTGCAGTCTGGATTTTACTGGCCGTCCCTATTTAAGGATGCACACAACTTTGCCAAGACTTGCTCACACTGCCAAACGCTAGGGACCATGACCAAGAAAGATATGATGCCCCTCTAGGCCATTTTGATTGTCGAAATCTTCGACGTTTGGGGTATCAATTTTATGGGTTCCTTTCCACCATCCAATGGCTTCAAGTACATCCTGGTCTCGGTAGACTATGTTTCCAAATGGTTTGAAGCCATCACCACCTGTCGATGCAATCACAGGACTGTCATGGACTTTGTTAAGAAGAACATCTTTTCCCGATTTGGAATACCTAAGCCATGATCAGTGATGGTGGAAGCCATTTTATCCATTCCCAATTTCGTGCCCTACTTAGAAAATACGGGTGAACCACCGCATTGCTACCCTGTATCATCCGCAAACAAACGGGCAGACTGAGGTCTCAAATAGACAAATCAAGAACATTTTACAGAAGACTGTAAGACCTGACAGGGAAGACTGGTCCACATGACTTGATGATGCCCTGTGGGCATACAAGACTGCTTTCAAGACCCCGATAAGCATGTTGCCTTATCACTTGGTCTTTGGCAAAGCCTGCCACCTTCCTGTCGAATTGGAACATTGGGCTTACTGGGCTGTCAAGCAATGTAACATGGATTCCCAGTTAGCCGGTGCGCAGAGGATGCTTGAATTATCTAATCTCGAAGAAATTCGTCGGGACGCCTTTGACAATAGTCGACTGCATAAGGAGAAAATGAAAGTCGTCCACGACCGACTCATTCATAGAAAAACCTTTGAGCCTAAGCAGCAAGTCTGGCTGTTTGATGCCTGCCTAAAACTCTTCCCGGGGAAACTCAGGTCCAAATGGACAGGACCATTTCGGGTGGTTAATCCCTACTCTAATGGGGCAGTTGAAATCGCTGATCCTAACACTGGGCACACTTTTACAGTTACTGGTCAAAGATTGAAGCACTTCCTGGCCCAGGTTCCCCCAAAGGAGAGTGTCACCCTCGTTGAAGGATGACACAGAGCACAGCCCAGCTGGAGGCGTTAAACTCAGCGCTTTCTGGGAGGCAACCCAGAGAATTTAGATTAATCCGGTATTTTATGTCACTCAGGTACTATCTTGTTGAACCCTTATGCATCCATGTACTTTCCAATAAGGACATTGTCCAACTTAAGCATGTGGGGGTGATAAATTACATAATCTTGAGTTCATTTAATCGGTCTGAATAAAATAAGATAATTAAAAAAAAAATTGAATTTAGGAAGAAAACTTAGGCATTAGAAACTTGTCAATAGTGGGAAATAAAACAAAAAAGAACTTAAACACTTAGGCTTTTTAGGCCTTCAGGCTTAATCAGCCCTGGTGTCCATTAAAATATGTATTTAGCTTCGAATCCTTGCAACCTTAAGCTATTCTAATCCACCTACTAAATAAGGTGATAAGTATACGACTTATCAACTCACCCTCTAACTCAGAAAAACTTTGACTCTAAGCATCTGCACACATTTTTGCACAGACTCACTTCTCAGAGATTTTGACAGAAATTGGGTAGCTAATGCACTTTCTAGGGTGGTATGGCTGGCAAGTTGTCGTGGGTAACAACCCATTGGCAGGTTGTGCAGAACCCAGCCACGAGACCATTTCTTCTTTATTACCTCTAGGTACATTTGAGATCAAGGAAGCCACCTACGTAAAAAAAAAGGAGAAGAAAAGAAAATAAACCACACTTCACCGCACAAGTATGGCTGGCAAGTGATCATGGGTAACAGTCCATTTGTCGATTGTCCAGAGCCCAGCTCAATAACGGCACAAAAAGAACCAAAACACTTAAGGAAGAAGCGATGAAGTAGTATAAGCCGGGGAGATATACACTAGAAAAATCCTTGTGTTGACCCCAATTAAAACAAATGTAGGGAGAAAGCTACCAATCGAACAAATACACCTTCAAGCAAATATATTTCCTCTTCCGGTCACCTTGGGGCATAGAAACCCGAAGTCTGTCTGAATTACCGTTAAGTGAGTCTATCACAATCTTCTCACCAAGATGCTTAGCACTTAGGGTTTTGACCGAGTTTTGGGTGGGTTGGGTAGCCGTAAAAAGTTACCAGCCCACACTAAATCCGAAAAAAATTCTAAAATATATATATATATACATATACATATGTATAGTTATATACATTAAAGCAAGAATTCAGGCGATTCGCATTTTGGCAAACACCTAGCCGCTGCTTAGTCTTTGTAGATTAGGATCTTGGTATATTTCATCCTATTGACAAGTGATGAAGTGTCTAAGCAATTACTTCTTAAATTCTGAAAGAAAATAAAGGCTAGAATAAACCTTGCTAGGGACTAGCAAGGAGTAAGCATGGGGGTATGATAACACTACACATGGGGGTGATAATTCCGTTAAATAGGGCCCATCTTAAGAATAAAAGGCACAACATAAGTAAAATGGGAGCATTGCATGCATCATATACCAAGATTGCTTATAAAACTATATTAATGGCCATTTGTGTTAGCACTTGTCAAAGCAGGCCTCAGATGAGCAATCGGACCATACAGATGGATCCAAAACGACGAACGGAGTCCAACGTACTCAAGATCAGTTAAATCTGACATCTGAAGCTCCTACAGTGGGCCCAAGAAGTTCTGACCCTTGATCTGGTGATCAACGGCCCTCATTGTGTCACGTTGCCCCCACTCCACCGTACACCACTCCTCCTTCAGCTGAGATCAAATCTCGGTCGTCGATCTTTGATTGGACGACCGAGAACCATGCAGCTGCCCGCAGTCGCCACGACAAAGTGCGGATGTGGCGCAATGGTTAGCGAGCACACCTGCCCGCACGCGACGCGGGTTCGAGCCGTGCGGTGCATAGAATTGAAGACAAAGGAGCACGCGGTGAAATTGGGCCGCCCGATCAGCAGCGGGCGCCCATGATTGTACCACACGGTGCGCCCTCAGATCGCGAGCGCCCACGTGCACGCGCATGCCGGGCGACGATGCCCGCGCACACGCACGCCCGAGGCGTGATTCGAGCGCATCCAAGGGAAGATCTTAGCCGTCTGATCTTCGATCGGACAACTCTCACACAGCGGCCGTGGATCGTGTGCGAAGAAGAATGGCGTAGGCAGATGACCAGTGGGCTGGAGGGCTTCATCAACGCTTTTGGAATGGTGTTAGCGACATCCCGGATGTCTCTAAAGCCTCTTCTTCTTTTAGAAAGCCCTTCTCCCTATTTAAACCCCCTCCAACCACTCATTCAAGGCATTCACTTCCCTTGCCTTGTAATCATCAGAGATGACGAGCCACCGACGGAGCCTCCTCCACCACTGTGGCTGCCTCGCCGCTCTCCCCCCTCTCTCTCTTCCTTTTTTTAAGCTTTCCTTACTTTTGTTTGAGCATGTATTGAATGTTGTAAGCTGTGAACTAAAGCTGCATGATTAATGAAGTTACTTTCCGTTCAGTGTTTGCTTGATTTCCTATTTAAGTTACATGGTCAAGCAAAGAAATGACTCTAACCCTAATCTCTCTCTCTATCTCTCTTTCACTTTTCAAATCGCACATTTCGCAAGCAAAACTCCGCACTTTCTGTGACAACAAGTGATAAGCAAAATCCAATTTTTACGCCTCCCTGAGACCGACACTCGGACTCACCTCCGTTTCCTTACTTTAAAATCGACATTGCAAGTGTGACTATAACGACACTTCTTAACACACACGCACAAGCACACGTCACGTTGGTTATTGTAGATGTGTGAAGATGACTGAAGAAGGAGAAGCACAGGGGAAGAAGAAAGATTGAGTGGTTGGAAAAATTACATTTTTAAAATAATAACTTTTTAATATTTCATTTTAGCCCCTATGAATGGATTGTATGTTACTTGACATCTGATGTTTAGATTTGTTTCGCTTAGATCGAGGGCCTCCGAGATCAGAATTAGGTGATTCAAGAGTTGATCTTGGGGTTCTCGAGTGTGCCGAGCACATTCATATGGTTGGATTAGGTAGGTTCTACTTCAATTTCTTAATCACAGATTTGGGAGACACATGTGGTGTTGGGAGTCTCTATCCTATTTTTGCGGAGTTGTCGTGACCCCGTAACGACATTAGGTAGAGTAGTCTCTCTCCTTCTCTGTACAGTTTATCTACATGGTGATTTCTTTCACATATTGTACAATTTAGTGTGCATTCTTACCTCTTACTGGGATCGAACCCATTTGTGTATTTCTTGTTATCCTAGGTACTAGAATATTAAATATGGATGATGTAAACAAGGTTGTTGACTTGGAATGGGAATAATCAAATTGATATAGTTAATTGTTGGATTAAAAGGAGTTTCCAACCATTTATTAGACCATGTTCATGAAGTAAATAAATTATGAAGCACTTAGAATATGGGATGTGGTCTAGTATCGCATGTACAAAATGAATCCTAATTTTAGTAAAATTGGCATCATCAAGATGGTTAAATATTAATTTGATTGGAACTATGATCAAGAGTTGAAAACTAAGTCACTTATCAATTAATTTTGAAATGATGTGATTTCAGCTCTTTTCATAACTTAAAATCAATGGTTTAAAATGATGAGAGCTATGTCTTAATTGATGGATATTGATATAGTTATCTGGAAATGATCAAATAATCAGTACAACGGATTGTCAGGAATTAAAAAAATTAGATAACTGATTTTTGCTTGCTACTCACCGAATTTGGCTGAAGCTTTAGTCTACTAGACTGGTTCTAGGCTGGTTAGGGAGTTGCTGGCCTCCCTATGACCCTTTGGTTAGGCTTAGCATCCATCTGGGATAGCGGGATGCATGGCTTGAGGGTCAGAGTTGGTTTTCTTTACTCAGCTGGTGGGTTGGTCATTGGCTATCTATGGTCCAACATGTGTAGCTTGCATGTGTTCACTCGATACGATGTAGTCACCACCCTTTTCCTTAATGACCCCAGGGTGACGGAGGGTGGTGACTTGAGGGGTATAAGTCATCTTCTCAGCTCAGAAGGGGGCTTATACCAATCTTACATTGTAGGAAGTTACACGAAATTATCTCATGCCCTTAGACGTCAATTGACAGATTGTGGACCATAACAATTTGGGTTTCCAATATGCGAAACGGAATTGGATGACGAGATGTCTAATAAATAGATTAATTAAAGCTATACTACCCATTCTCTCTTGTTCTCGGTTACTGTTGCACTCTGTTATTGTTGTTTCTACTCTACTTAGTTTTTACTAATGTGCTTTTGGGTTCTGCACTCAGGTATACTTGGCAGTTCTTAAGGTGATTTCGGTTGTGCATCTCCTTGGACTTATATTGTAATGTTCTATGCTAAATCCTCTGGTTAGTAGTCAATTTATGTTCATTTAATTTATGCAATATGATTAGTTAGTTATGTTTATATTTTATGATTATGTGTTGGGTGACTGTGATCTTATAAGCAAGTTGTGTTAGTTGTTAGCACACAGCGACCCGAGTTTCGTCACTTAGAGGGACTCAGGTCATCACATCAACCATCATCAACCATAGTTGGCATCAACCATCCCCTTCCTAATCTTATAAATACACCTGCATACTCCACCATTGAAACCATTCTTGGCTTCATTAATTTTCTACATATATCCACCTATATAGCAGGCCAAGCAGGAGGGAATTGGAAGGTGATCAAGGAGGCTACCTTGTCTACATAGTGTCCATCTTCTTTTTCCCTTTTCCTTGGTTCCATGACAAGGAGCATTGTACTTTAGAGAATGGCCCGGTAGGAGAGAAAGGAGGGTTGATATCCACCACAGTTCAGGAGCTAAGAGGAGCATCATCATCAAGAAGGCTAGGAGGAGGTCTCTTGAAGTTAGGAGCACATCAGGGCTTGGAGCGAGAATCAAATCCCACTTCAATTAAGGAGTTTTCTATCTTAAGTTTCTGTCTTAATTTTTGTAGTAGTTAAGCATTCTTCTACTTGGAGATTACTTGTGTGGTATCATTCACACAAGTGAGCTCTCCAAGTATTTTGTAAACCCTACTACCCCTTTTCAATATAAAGTGCCTTTCTTTATTTTATTTGCCTTGTCATTTCATGTGTTTCAATGCAAGTAACCTTTAGTTTCTTTAGTGCACTCAATCTGCCTTTCTTATTGCCATAGGTGCACTTGCTTAGGGTGAGCTTAGAAAGGTAAAACTCCCTTTATTTCAATTTAGACATATTTCTACCTCCGTTGTTGTTTGACTATTTCAAAACCCTAAAAATTTGCAAAACCCTAAAAATAGGAAAAGAGGATTTAAGAGAGTGATATTGTTCTACTTGGAGATTATTTGTGTGGTATCATTCACCAGAGTGAGCTCTCCAAGTATTTTGTAAACCTTTTGATGATAATGTCACCATTAGCTTAACTAGCTTTAATTAGTCAGAATCAATTGACAAATGCACCTACATAATCGTCGAAGAGTCTTAATTCATTGAACATCCATTTTGAGAGACATACATGAAAACATGGTTAAATATGCTATTTTAATAGCATATCATAAATGGAGAATGATCATGGGAATCCCAAGGGTTAACTAAGGTCAAATGTTCATTAATGACTAATAAGAGGGTCTGTGCAAATAGAAATGGGTTTTCATGTACTTCGAGAGTCAAAATAGCACCCAAAACCTAACAAGCGTGGAAATCATGAAATTTGAAATCGTCAAAAATCATAGTGTAGTCGTGAAATCCCCTTGACAAAAATATTTATAATAACGAAACTCGCATAGATTTCTTTTCTTTTTAGAACCTAAGTCCTGGTCGTTCGTCTCTGGGAGGCGTGAAAACAAGTCAAGATTTGGATTGGCTTAATGTAACCTAAATCTAATCTAACCTAATATTTTTGTCTTTTTGTGTTTTTGATCTTTACTTTGAAACATGAAATGAAAGCATGCATCAAAGTTGTAAGCCATGAAGATAATAGCATGCATATAAAACTGTTAGACAAGAGTATCATGCATAAAAAATTAAGTCATTATAAAATACGGATACATGGAAATAAGGCTAAAATAAAGAATTGATCAACCAAGAGATGCTAAGGAGAAGCCTTCTTGGTTGTCCAATAATGAGAGGAGGATGGGTGTGTGCACCCAAGTGGAGAGAGGAGGGTGTTGCACCCTTTCTCTACCAATGGCCGTCCTTGAGAAGACCTTGAAGATGGTCTTCTCTACAGTCATCTAAGAAGAAAAGAAAATGGGTGTGTGGATCCTCTATGGTGGAAGAAGAGGGCACTCCCACAAGAAGAAAGGAGAAGGTGTTGCATCCTTATGCTCTTCTTCTTCTTGCCACCCTTCAAGGAGCTTAGAGGAGAGCTTCTTCCTAACCGTCCATGGAGGGAGCCTTGGAGGAGGAGGACGGCCTTGAGAGGGAGAGGATGAGGTGTGGTCACAAGTTGAGAGAAGAAGAGAGTATGGAGATGGTGCAATGTCGTGGCTCTTTCTTTGCCCATATGGAAAGCTCCATTTGGTTGCCACTTTTGGTGGCTCCAAAATTAGCTAATGCCACATTTTTAGGATCTAGGTTTGACACAAGTTTTTAGGGTTTACAAGAGAGTGTGCATGGGTTTGGTAGGGGTAGAATGGGAAGGTGTGTGTGTGTGTGTGGGTGTGTATTTTTCGTAGGACTAGGTTGTGGGTTTTGGTAGGATTAGGTGCCAAATAGCTTGGGTCAATCTAGATTAAGTGGGTGTGGACCTAATTAGGCATAGGAAAGTCTAATTGGATAGGAGTGAACCTAATTAGGTTTAGGTCAAGTCTAATTGGATGTGTGCCTGTGATTAGGCTTGGGTAACCCTATTTGGTATGAGTCAATTAGATCCTGGGTGGATCCAATTAGGCTCAGGTGCACCCAATCAGCTATAGATGCACCCAATTACGTATGGGATGGTTCAATTGGGTTATGGATAGGATAAGCAGGGCTATGGATAGTGGACTAGGCTTAGGAGGTCTCTAATTAGATTTCCTAGGGTGTCCGGTTGGGTTCCTAGGTCAAAATTGGCAAGCTAGGGCTTCCAGCACCAAAATCAGGAACCAGACAGTTGTATCAGACATCTAGGATAGTGGTAAGACATCTTATACTACAAAATTGGATGTATGGACAATAAATTAGGCATCCAATTATGTGGCAGTATGAGTTTTGACTTCCTGGATTGTTATTCTGCAGAAATCAGATGTCCAGCCAAATGTCTGGACGTCATAAAAGGTGTTGGAGAGTGGGTTTTAGGTTTTCTAAGATGGGTTTTGGTTCCTAAGTGTTTGGGAGAGGGATAGGGTGGATAAGAACATTGATAGTGCTATCCATGTTTGGGTTTTAAGGCTAAGGTGTCCTAATGGAGGTGGTTTTGGGTTTGGGAAGGCTATCTTAGGGTTTCTAAGGATAAGCATAGGGCTATCCTTCTCACTCCTCTTATCTGGTTCAGTCTTCTTCTTCCGTTGTTACTTTATTCCACTATCTCCATCCAGGATCATTTTATTACCTGCAAATAGTAATAAAAAAACCATTAAATAGCAGGATATCTCATCTTATTCGAAATAGACTAATGCAATGCATGATATGCAAGATATGAGTGCAATATCCACAATTTAAGCTAGGTTCAAACATTATTTAGGTTGATTAGGACCTATGATTACTGTGCAATCATACTCCCATGCCTAAACTTTGCTAGTTTTCAGCAAATGCAAGACTAAATTATTCTCATAGGGGTACCTAAGGGATTGATTATTTTATCAAGTGTGTGACTAGAGATTTTTCTCCTTTTTGTTTTCATCCTATGTTATAGAAATCCAGACAAATGTGAAAGTGCAGCTACGTAGCTTTTGCAATGGATTTGAGTGAAAGACCTGATTCACCTCCAAAGCCTGTACTTGACCCCAAGTAAAATCCTAGCAGGATAGGCAGACTTCTTCCCTCGGGGTATTCAAGATATTCTATGAATTCCACCCCAGCTTTAAGCTTGGGTAGAGAATGTCTGAGGGATACGAGTGTTTATTTGGTGGCTCACTCTCACTTGGAGCTACATAGAAGTTAGTACTTCAGAATCTAGATTGTCGGATTATCAAGTAACTCATCTCAAAGAAAGACAAGAAAAACTATGCTCTCTTTTGATTCCTTTTTATTCATTCTCTCTTACTCTATATTTTTTTTAAAGCTCACAATCTCTCCAGATTCTCATGTATGATATGTATTTGGTGGTCTTACTTGGCATTAACACTTTAATTGAGTTCTCATAACTCTAACACTAGGTCACAATTCCTCAGCTAGTATTCAGGCGATCAGAAACACAAGAAAGGTGGGTTAAGGCCACATTTGGTTGATCTCAAATTTATTTGGTGGTATTGCCTCAATGCAACTGAAATAAACAATAAATATTCACTCTTTTTTCCTTTGATTTTTCTTCTTTTCTAATTTTTTTTTCAATTTTTCTTTCTTTTCGTCATTTTTTTTTTCATTTTTTTTTTCAACACAACACGATTAGCACACATCCATGAACTTTATTGAGGAGGCATTATTAGGGATTGGTGGTATTCAAGTGACATTGGGTGGCTTATTTGGTGGAAGTACCTACTCACGGCACCAGTAGGGATAGATAGGATGGTGTATTTCTGACCTTGACATCAATACCCTCCTTCAGCCTAGGATTTCATAAAGAATGGTTGTAACCATTCACCTTAGCCCTAGTTTTATAAAAACTCGCTCTCTGTGTATTTGCCTTATTCGGTGACTCTCAAATTTTCATGCAAAAATGTATATGCAGGATCCTAGAGCGAAAACTATGGCTAATCTCTGAGTATCAACACCTAATTATCTAGGATTCTAGATTCCTTACACTAATCTTAGAGCACCAGTACACTCTACTCTCATCTCACACTATTTGGTGGATTTTTGGAGGAAAATTTGCCAAACTTCCAAAACACTATCCAGGGGTTCAGGAGAAGAACCATACTTCTTCTCGATAGACTAAAGACGTTTATTAGCCTTCACTGTGAATCCATTGCAAATTTTACATGTGTGTGAAAAGTTGTACTGGATTCTAGATTATAGGAATCAACTAGAGGATAAAATCCCTAATGCATTCTCTTAATAAGATAATCTTATTCATGGATGCACTATGTATATATGCTATAAACAAGTAACCATATATATTCGTACTTCATGAAATTTCCCTTTTAGGTTACGTTCAGTTTGACCCTAAATTTAGAACAAAAGGTGAGCGGGTGAGTCAGAAGTGGCAGTTGTACACAATTTTTAGCTCCAATGTGAGCATTGGAGGTGGAGTCGGTTGTTCTCAATTTAAGGACCCTAAAGTGAAATTAGCATGATGTATGAAAGGTTTTTCCTAGGTTTTGGCAGAAAAATTTTCAGTTTACAATTACTAGCCCCCCATGCCTACTTTCTTGCATGTCTTCATGCAAGAATATATTGAAAAATAAATTAAGACAGGGAGTAAATGGGCAGAATTCACCTAGAATGGCTCCTAAATTTTGACGTTCCACTATTCCAACACCTGAAATTGAATAGCCAGGAAAATATGCCAAATAAAATATGCTATATATAAGTGCTGAGATTAATGCCTCCAGCTGGGCATACACTAAAAAAGGATATGTCAATACACTATTAAGAGTGGCTAGTAAAATGATAAGAATTTTAATCTCATTTGCCAACAGCGGGCCGCAAATGCGGACCAGCTGTCCATAAATTCCAAGTCCAAATAATTGGAAAAATATGTAGATGGGGCTTGGGATTATCTGCAGCCAGATGCTATTGAGGAAAGATGGATAATTATGGGTTCCTGGAAGAAATGAAGGTGAAGGCATCCCGAAGAGGTCATGGAGAATGTGGGTGGTTGGGGTATGGGTGGAGTCGTGTGGGGTGAAATCATATGGGTCCTAATAATGGTGATGAATGGAAGGCATGACCCAAGTGATGTGGTCAGATCTAGAAATCAAGGACCACTGATCAGTCTCTATCTCTACCAAAGATGTTTGGGTATCATCATCTTCTTTTATCTCTTCCAAATTTTCCAATTCTAATTCCCAATTATCACATGATTCCCCAAATTTTTTAGCTTCCTCCGATAACTCATCATATGAAATCCCCAATAGTATTTCAATCTCTTGAATATCCTTTTCATAAGGGGATATGTTCTTCTCACTTAGATGAAATTGGTCATTAGGTTCTGTAGTGAGTCCCTCCATGAAAGTGGAATGGGCTGAATCATTGATTGAGGAGTTGTTACAGTCTTTTTGATTTTGTTGCTCCATGTATGAGATCATTTGAATTAATTTATCAATGTCTCCATGGGTATTCTCAAATACAACAAAATCATATTCAGGTCCCTTAATGCTTGGTTCCTCAAAATGAAATGATTGGTATTCAGGCCCTAAATCAAGTTCAAGATTCTTGAATAAATCTCCATTCTCGACTTCAATAAGATTATCAATATCATCCACCTCACGTGTTTGATCAACATAATCTTGCAAGACCACCACCGAATCACAAATCGATTGTGACACACCTGACCCAAATTTAATTGTTTCTGATTTTTCTTGCTCATCCCAGATTCTATGAAGCTCTTTTCTTATATCATCATATTCTCTTGCACTAGCTTCTTTTATTTCATGAATCATTTTGATCAATTGAGTAATCTGGGATTCATTACAAGGGGTAGGGGTTTGAATTGGGCTAGGTTGATCAAGATAGTCAACCATGCTATCAAAGATTTGATCCTGCATTGATGGTGACTTATGTGATCTAGTGGATTGTTGATTTGGGTCATGTGGTTCTACCCAGGTGTCAATTGCCATGGTTTCTTCCGAATTGCCCTTCGAATCACTTTCCGTGTCATCCAGAAAATACCCTGACTTTGTTTTCTTAGCGGTTGCATAAATATCAAAGTGAATCTTCTCATTACCACTACTCATCTCCATACATCCTAAGTAACAGTCAATCCGTGCATTAGCCATAGCCAAGAAAGGTCGACCCAGAATGATGGGTGAATTACTTAGCTTTTCCGGTATATCCATGTCCAAAACAATAAAATCAACTGGAAAACTAAGACCTTGCACTTTGATAATCACATCCCGAACTACCCCCTTAGGTGTTTTGATGGAGCCATCTGCCATTCTAATGGTGACAGTTGTGTCGTGCAGATTTCCAAGTTTGGTGCGGTCAAAAAGGGCAGTAGGAATCAAGCTAATGGAAGACCCTAGATCTACAAGGGCTTTATTGAAGGTGAACCCTTGATGGGACAAGATATGAAAGGTTTTCCAAGGTCGATCTTTTTGGGTGCTAGAGTGCCAGAAACAAATGCACTTATGTTAGCTAATAAAACCACCTCATTAGGTGTGCAAATCCTTTTCTTCTTTTGTGACTCTTTCTTTAAAGCCTTAGGAAAGGGTAAATAGGTCAAATCAACTTCAGAAGCCTTTTTCTTCTTTTTGTCCCTAGAGTCTGAGTCAGAACTGGATGTGGGTTTGGTCTTATGATTTTTGGTTGAGCCCAAATCAGATCATTTGGGTGGGCTCTTAGCTTTTCTCTTCCTTTTAGAGGCCACAAATTTGGCCCCCGCACAATGTCATGTATGATAGATTGGAGGAGGGGTCGAAAGAATAGGTGGAGAATAGGAGTGAAAAGGCATTTTGATCCGAGGATAAAGTGATTCTTGAAGTCTCTTGATTCGATCCCCTTGAGATTTCACTTGATTTTCCAACTTAGTCAGCCTTTCATTTTTCTTGTCAAAGTCCAACAAAATGTTCATGATATCTTCAAGGTTGGTTGTGGGTTGGGCTGGACTAGATGGTTGCCCTAAAGTGGATTGAGTGGAGTATTGGGCTAGCCTAGACTGATGTTCAGTTTGAGTCGGTCTCTGTGGTGGCAATGAAAGATTAGGATTGTTTCTCCACTCAAGGTTATATGAATCTGGATATGAATCAATAGGTGTATCACCCTGAGTGGGGCTGACAATAAAGGGAGTTGATTGAGAACTTGTTATGTGGTCCTGTACTTGTGATCTATTATTCCAATTCCTTAGTGATATATCATTAGGTACATGTGTATCAAAAATGGTGCATTCCTCAAATGATCTACCTAAATCACGGATTAGGTCGAAAGGTGCCTTTTGGGTTGGCTGAGTCCAAGATGCCTCCCTATGGTAGCAAGAATTAGTAGAGTTGCTAGTGGATCCAAAATATGGGTCACTTGACCCACTAGGCTGGTTGTTCCAAGTCTCTTATTCCTGGGAGGAGTGATAAGATTGAGATTGTGCCTGAGACTGTCTAATTTGCTCTAGAAGCTTGGCACATTGATCTGTATAGTTCTTGTTAAATTCCTAGAATTCAGCAACTATGGCTTTCAATTGGTTCTGATCTAGATAAGGGTTAGATCCATGAGGTTCTGGTTTTAAATAAGCTGGGGGATAAGGATGATCATATCCCATATGGTTAGGATGAGTCTCCCAACCAGGAGGAGTCGAAATCATGGTTGGGTTGGGAGATGGAGGACCCTGAGGGTCAAAAGAATGATATGGGTTCATGGATATTTGAGAAAAGATGAGGATAGAGATAAGAGATAGTCTTCCTTAGGAAGACACAACCAGCTACAAGGGCCTAGTGGAATTAAGGCAAAGGCCTAGGAAGAAAGATGAGAGAGCCCCAAATCAAGCAAGCAAGCTAGCCATAAATTGTATACCCTAATTGGATCTAAACCTGGTACCCTAAATTTGACTTGGGTTAAACCAACCCTTGAATTACTTGGCTGGCCAGAATGGTGGGACCCCCTAGGACACCCCGCACTACGGGACACCACTAAAGGTTAACGCGATTACCGCACCAATCTTTCTTGTCACCAGTTGGTTCAAATAGACAAGGCCTTGATTTTTACCCAATTAAATTTCAGTTACCAAGTAATTTAGTCCTGCCTAGGGCACGTCTACTTATTTTAGGCTTGGGCTTAGAGTACTCTTGGAATGTGATTGGGCATTTGGGGGTGTTACCCTTAAAATTGGATTTTGAGTGTGAAGTGCACAAACAAAGGATTTTCAATACAAGCTTTAGTTGGTGTAGTGGATTTTATGGTTCAAGTGCTTGTATTAATTTTTTTCTTTTATGGTTTCCTTGTTTAAGTCAATTCAAACAACGTTGTGGTTGAGCATGCAACAGTTTTTGCAAGTCCCAATTGTTATATGAATTTCCTTTTAGTATGGCATGCAAATGTGGTCTACCTTAGTGTGGGAACCCTAATATGAAATAGGTCTATATGATGCTTTTAAGTCCAATAAGGTAGAAGTGGTGCGACACAATCAAGGAAAACAATGGTCCTAATGCACCACTACTAAGTGAAGTAGACCTAATTGGTTGCCTAAGTTGAAATGTAAATCAATTTCAATTCAAGTGGGTGAGGGGAAGACAACCAATCATAGAAAATCCCTTCTCATGCAATCACACCCAAATCAGGCTCAAATAGGTTTGTTTTGGGCCTCTCAATTTAAACCCTAATGTGAATTACCTAAGGTTTGTGATTCTTCTAAAATCTACAGTCAGACCTTAGTCTGACTTGAAATCACTCCCCAAATCAGAAACTGAAGAAAAATAATATGAAATTTAATAGAGATCTTTCTTTTTTAATAAGATTCTCAGGGAATATTTTTTAAAGATTTTTACTATTTCATCCAATTTTTCACAAATTTTTATGTTCCAAGGGGTCAAACAGACCAGATGGACCCCCCGCGAAAAATGTAGTTTCAAAAAGAATCAAAAGAAATCAAAAAATTCTTGAAAAGTTATAAAAATAACTACATTTTTGTGGCTTTCTAACCGCACAAATTTCAAAGAGATCTGATTTATGTAGAGGTCAGAACTAACGTTTAAAGTTATACAAAATCAGAGTGCAGGCTATTCTGATCTCCTTCCACTGTACGAATTTTTAAAATTCGTACGGTGTAAATTTTTTCAAATAGAAGGTGGCACTGGAAAGCTAGTTTGAAAACCTAAGACCAAATCGAATCCCAAGATTTTTGGACTTCTAATTTGATAGCAATAAATTTTTGAATATCGTCAATATTTGCTAGCCGAATTTCCAAATCAGACTTTGGTGTGTTTAAATAGTTTTCAAGTTAAAACGCACCAAAGCAAAAATTTTTTTTTTTAATTCGAATCCAAAAAATTGAATTTGAATATATATATATATATATTTTTTTTTTTTTTTTGCTTTTTTTTTTCTAACCTAAGAAAGCAACAAACTAGAGGATGAAGAAAATACCTGTGGTCTTCACCATGGGTCAATGTGTGCGTGGATCCTCATCTTGACACCCTACAATCAAAATAATAAAAAGTTAAGCAAATACAAATCTAAACTCGCGTGTTGCCTCCCCGGTAACGACGCCATTTGACAAACGTGGAAATCGCAAATTTTGAAATCGTCGGAAATCATAGTATAGTCGCAAAATCCCCTTGACAAAAATATTTATAATAGCAAAACTCGTATAGATTTCTTTTCTTTTTAGAACTTGAGTTGTGGTCGTTCGTCTCTGGGAGGTGTGAAAACAAGTCGAGATTTGCATCAGCTTAATCTAACCTAAATCTAATCTAACCTAATGTTTTTGTCTTTTTGTGTTTTTGATCTTTATTTTGAAACATGAAATGAAAGCATGCATCAAAGTTGTAAGCCATGAAGATAATAGCATGCATATAAAACCATTAGACAAGAGTATCATGCATAAAAAATTAAGTCACAAAAAAATAAGGATACATGGAAATAAAGCTAAACTAAAGAAAGGGATCAACCAAGAGAGGCTAAGGAGAAGCCTTCTTGGCCATCCACTAAAGAGAGGAGGATAGGTGTGTGCACCCAAGTGGAGAGAGGAGGGTGTTGCACCCTTTCTCTACCAATGGCCGTCCTTAAGAAGACCTTGAAGATGGTCTTCTCTACGACCGTCTAAGAAGAAAAGAAAATAGGGGCATGGATCCTCTATGGTGGAAGAAGAGGGCACTCCCACAAGAAGAAAGGAGAAGGTGTTGCATCCTTATGCTCTTCTTCTTCTTGCCACCCTTGAAGGAGCTTGGAGGAGAGCTTCTTCCTAGCCATCCATGGAGGGAGCCTTGGAGGAGGAGGACGGCCTTGGGAGGGAGAGGACGAGGTGTGGTCACAAGTTGAGAGAAGAAGAGAGTATGGAGATGGTGCAATGTCGTGGCTCTTTCTTTGCCCTTATAGAAGGCTCCATTTGGTTGCCACTTTTGGTGGCTCCAAAATTAGCTAATGCCACATTTTTAGGATCTAGGTTTGACACAAGTTTTTAGGGTTTACAAGAGAGTGTCCATGGGTTTGGTAGGGGTAGAATGGGAAGGTGTGTGTGTGTGTGTGGGTGTGTATTTTTCGTAGGACTAGGTTGTGGGTTTTGGTAGGATTAGGTGCTAAATAGCTTGGGTCAATCTAGATTAAGTGGGTGTGGACCTAATTAGGCATTGGAAAGTCTAATTGGATAGGAGTGAACCTAATTAGGTCTAGGTCAAGTCTAATTGGATGTGTGCATGTGATAAGGCTTGGGTAACCCTAATAGGTATGAGTTAATTAGATCCTGGGTGGATCCAATTGGGCTCAGGTGCACCCAATCAACTGTAGATGCACCCAATTAGGTATGGGGTGGTTCAATTCTGTTAGGAATAGGATAAGTAGGGCTATGGATAGTGGACTAGGCTTAGGAGGTCTCTAATTAGGTTTCCTAGGGTGTCCAGTGATGTTCCTAGGTCAAAATAGTCAAGCTAGGACTTCCGGCACCAAAATCAAGAACCAGACAGCAATATCAGACGTCCAGGATAGTGGTCAGACATCTTATACTACAAAATTGGACATCTGGACAATAAATTAGACGTCCAATTCTATGTCAGTATGAGTTTTGGCTTCCTTGATTGTTATTATGTAAAAATCAGACATCCAGCCAAATGTCTGGACATCCGAAATGGTGTTGGAGAGTGGGTTTTAGGTTTTTTAAGATTGGTTTTGGTTCCTAAGTGTTTGGGAGAGGGATAGGGTCGATAATAACATGGATAGTGCTATCCATGTTTGGGTTTTGAGGCTAAGGTGTCCTAATGGGGGTGGTTTTGGGTTTGGGAAGGCTATTCTAGGGTTTCTAAGGGAAGGGATAAGGCTATCCTCCTCACTCATCTTATTTGGATCATTCTTCTTCTCCTTTATTGCTTTATTCCACTATCTCCGTTGTAGATCACTTTATTACCTGTAAATAGTAATAAAAAATCATTAAATAGCAGGATATCTCATCTCATTCTAAATGGGCTGATGCAATGCATGATATGAAAGATATGAGTGCAATATCCACAATTTAATCTAGGTTCAAACATTATTTAGGTTGGTTAGGACCCATGATTGCTGTAAAATCAAAACCTAATTTCAGACCCACTTAATTAGCAGAGGTTCTGGTCAAGAGAAAAATACACATAAACCTACTAAAATTCATGGAAAAATTTTATAGAAGGTTTTGTATCCTTAATTTGACTATTGGAACCCATTTTGACCTCAAATAGTGTCTTAGACAGGATGTTATCCTAATTTGGGTTTCTGTGAAAATTACCTAGTCAAACTTGGTTAAAATAGAAATCTAACTTCAGTTTCCATAGGTCCAAATTAGGTTTATACCAAAATTTAGACCTAATTAGAGATCATTTTGTCCTAGTTTGCATTTTTTTCCAGTATGATTCTTTTTCTCTCTAATAACCCCTCAACTTTTGAAATATTCGCAAAGAGGCCCCCAACTTTGTCATCACCTTCACTAAGACGCCCCTACCACCATTGCCATGTGAACACACTTGCAGCCGAGTTTCCATCTGAGATTTATCCCTGATTTCACGCCTAAACCCTTCCAAAATTAGAATGCAACTCCTAAGATCCTCTTCAATCTAAATTGCATCTTGGGCTCTAATTCTTGCCCAAAACCTAATGCAAATGATTTGAAACTATGGGTTTCCTTTTGTGTGGAAGCTCTAAGCTTCCACGCTTGGTTTCCAAGCCTGGAATGCCCCTTGAACCCTATAAAAGGACCCACAATGCAAGGTCGTGCTCTTCAGCTTGGCTTTGGACCAGATTCCACCTTCTTCTCCTCTCAGGTCAAACTCTCCGCAAGCTCCAGTGAGCTCCTCCATCCACCTTCTTCGCTGACTGCCACATACTATAGTCAACCGGTTCTTCTTCATTAGGCTCCTTCGCATCTCGTAATACTTGCAAGTGCCACCTTCCATCGTCTTCCTCACCGTTCTCCCTCAACGGAGTTCATTCTTTGGAGCCGGCTGCACCATACCTAGAGCTTTTCCTCCGTTTTCGTTCCATTAGCTTAGGTTAGTTAGGTTGCCATCCCCCTCCACTTCCTTTTCCTCCCTTCAATCCTTCAACTCAACCCACGACACCGTCGTTCGCCCTCCATCTTCTCCACATCCGGGCACCCTCCGATGAGGTCACCTCACCTCTGTGAACCAACCCCCATCCTTATTCGCTGTTCTACCGACCCAAATGCTCCACCGAACACCATCTCCTCTACGCTTCATCTCCATCACTATCCGTCCCCCACACACTGCCAAACTCCACACAAACACTGCCACCACCTTCCAAGCGTTACAACGATCCTCCTAAGATGTTTAAATTGGGTGAGAGGCCATACTTGTGTTTTTCAGGTGTTTGCTTCACTCGCCATCGCCGCCTTCATCGTCGGCTCCAACCGCTATTCTCTATTGAGATCGAGGCTCGATCCCACCTCTAGGTGACGTGGACTTCATTCGTGTATCCAATTGTAGCCTCAATTAGGCAGAAGGACCTCACTGCTACTCCAATCGATGAAGTCTTCTCCTGCTGCAGGGACGCACAAAGAAGCTAGGTGCCTTAGTCCTACATTTTGGGATTCCAAAGGAACAACAATGCATATATTGAATTTGTGCTTTGAGCTTATCGCCCAGCACAGGAGGGGTCGGGTCCCTCACACCCATCTCACCTGTTAACCCGACCTATTATGCACACCTTGGTCACCACACGCATTGGTGACCCTGGTCCATGCTCTCGACTCGGATACCCAGATTCGACTATATGCTTCCTAGGGTTTGAGAGAGATGAAAGAGGAGAAGACTTATGACAGAATGGGGGAGGGTTTTTCTCTCTGTGCATGTGCCTCAGGGTGCATGTTGTGTGCTGAAATTCTAACACTTAGCCGTGAGAAGAATGAGAGAAGAGATGGCACTAAAAGAAGAGGAGAAGAAGAAGCTCTGGGAAGAAGGACAAGACTCTGAAAGAAAAGGGAAGCTGAAGAGAAGAATAAGGGAAGAAAAGCAGAAGAAGAAGAAGAAGAAGAAGAGAAAGGCTTAGCTTTAAGAAGCCTTGTGTACTTAAGTGGTCTAATTGCCACATCTGTCATCTGATCTTAAGTTCTGAATTGTTGAATGATTTAAGCATTAACTTAACATTTGATTAAATTGAAATATTGAGTGCATGCCTAATTAGAGGATTTAATTGGTGATTCAAATTACCACTTTTAGATTGTCTCCATTCTTTTTGTCTCAAGATACATTGGATTTCATTGAATAACTAATGTGACAGGTTACTATTTATTGAATATCTATTTGAATGCTCAATTACTTGTGCTCATTGATTCTGAATGTGATTAATGTTGTGAATTTCACATTTGCTCCTTGTGTTTGACCTCGGACTCCATTGTAGATTCTGAGTTATAAATTTATCTCTTTTCGAGTGATTTTGACTTGCTACGATGATTGTATCTCTTAAAACATTAATTTCGCTTGAGAACATTTTGGCTCCGTTGCCAGGGAGCAACGTACAATTCACACATTGATCTCATCTTTCTTAATTGGTTATCTGAGCACTAACTTTTCCTATTTGATTTGATTGCGATTTTGCGAGGTACATCACAAGGAGATCTTCCATGCAAATCAACCACTCCTAGGGCAGGTAATCTCTCTTCTTCCATGATCATTCCCTTAATCTTTGGAAGAGAGAAAAAGGAAACAAAACTAAGTAGGATTCATCTGCCTTACTTTTCTAGTAAATATCACTTAAAAGGCAAGTTTCCTAATTTGCGAAAAAAATTCACATCTAATTGAAGCCTGAGATGATTCTGATTAGATATTCTCCGTCTTGATTTCCTGTACCTACTAGGGATTATGCTTAATTTCTAATCTTCTTGGACTACGCACTTCTTATTTGAAGTCCAAGGAGAACATTTTAAGATCAAATTGGACTTGGAATAGAGCTAATTAGGGTTTCTACTCTAGGGCTTTTGGAGTATTAGTTCACATTTTGCCTACATAAAAGGAAACATACCCTCCTACATTTGTGTGCTACCTAAGCCCTGATTGAAAAGATCTAATCAAGAAGAACCCTAAAATTTGGCTATAAATCTCACTTGAATCCAAAAATTTTGGACCTAATAAACTGAGAGTCAATTCAGGGTGATCTTTGGGTCTTGACTCAGATTTCATTCTGTGCCTTTTTGGGTAGGTCAAGTGAAGTTGGTCTACTTTGTAGGCCAACCAACCTCCAAATTAGGTGACAAACTAAATCAATTTCTAATCAAATGAAATTTAAGGCATAAACTAGGCTAAAATTGGTAGACTTAAGGTCTTAATTCACACATACCAGTCTACTTGGAACTGCAGTGACAAGGAAGGTCAGGTGAGGAAAACCCTATGACCCATGGGGATGCTTTACCGTATAGGGATCTATGCAGGGCTCTCCCTTCCTGTCTACCCAACTAATTCTCAGGTGTGTGGATTTCTGATTTAAAGGTATCATTTGCCTAGAAATAGCCTTAGTCATCCAAAAATCTTTGGGTGCCTTGATTGGGTCCAATTCACATTCAATCCCTCATCCTTCTGTAGAGAACATACATAGGAAAGGTCATTAGGTTTCTAACCTAAGAGACTTCATTAGATGTTCTACAGGGATTTTTTGTCTGATCTAATTACTTCAAATCTGAACCAGAATTTGATTCAACATCTTAATCCATCACCTAATTTGAAAATGCAACATGGCAATTTAGGAAGACCAATTAGGAAACTTGAATCTCGAAGGTCCATAAAAGATAGAATGATTGAGGATGCCCTTTAATATTATGAAGATTAAAGAGAACCTCAAATGCAAATATCAGGATTTTAGTTAATGTTCCGAAAACAACAACCTACATTATGAATCATATTCGAATGATGTTGACACAGATGACACATGGTTCAACTCGGGATAATCTTGTATTAAAATATATTGAATTGAAGAAATTACATAGTAGTGAGTATCTACAATATTGGTTAAATCCTCCACTTTTTGGAAAACACCAAGGTCTCATGGAGGAACGTGGAAAATTACTAAATTTGGTCTATGAAGCTATCAATCAAAAATACCCATACATCCCTTCCGAAATTGATGAAAAACCTTGGAACAACATTAAGGATTAACATGATTTCCCAAATCTTGGGTTCGAAAATCAAGGTTGTTATAAGCCCTCAACCCAGATGGAATTAGACACAAATTATTTATACAGAATGACACACCTGATCTTGGGATGGGTTGGGAGGGTTCGACAGTTGGTGTTCACAATTCCGAATCAGCCCTAGAAAATCATGAAGCTGGTCCATCAAGCCTAAATTTCCCCGACACCTGTGATGATGAGATTGAGTTAGAACCTCTCGAGAATGTAAATTCTGCTCCTTATTCTGATAAGGTGATTCTCGAGAATGATTTTGACATCCCAATAGAGCCCAACCTAGATCTAGTAATCCAATCCTCACCCTTAACCTAGAATCTGGATTTGATCCTATTTGGGATAATCATGAGGTGCAATGTGATGAGAATCAGATTTGGAATCTTGATTATAATTGTGGGCCTCTGTTTGATGATTACATCTCTCCAACCTCCTTAGAGATACAGATTGATTTCTCGAAAGTCAAACCAATTTATGATACAAAAACTGAGGGGTTGGAAGAGTTGGGATTCGATTAGGTCTTTCCTAGGAATCAAGAACCTGAGCCTATGCCTAATAAGGACACCTTTTCAAGCTCAGAAATTGAAATTAGGCTAGATCAAAGTTAGGTTGCTGATTCTACACATCTTGAATCATTCTATGGTGGAAATCTCGATCTAGAATCAGGTTCAAAAATTAATCTTTGCAAATTCTCTAACAATTTTGAATCATACTCTGAATTCGTAAAGCCATTGTTTCCTGATGACTATGAACCAATTTACGACCTCAGTATCCATGATCTGTTCTTTGACTCTGACTTTGAGGTCCCTGATCCCAAGATCATTGATTCAAAATTATGTTCCATTGAGATGGAATCATTCTTTTATGATTTGTAGGAATCAGAAATAGTAAGTGTCGAGAGTATCTACAATCCAGAATTTGAATCGTTTATTGACTCATATTTCCATGATCTTATAAGCACTCTCCAGGCATTTACCTTTGATGTTGATGAGCATCATGAGGACCCTCTAGATGAACCTACCTTTGAATCTTGTCTAAAGGATCCCTCAATGCAGATAAATCCCATGGAAGCCACAGCTTTAGATCCACATACAGATGTAAGCACCTCTGTTTTGTTGCAGCAAAATTATGCTTATTTCTATATTAACATTTCAAGACTCTCGAATTAAAGCATTAAAGCGTCTTTCAAGACAAGTGCAGATAGTTGCTAATGTGTGTCATTTTATCTTTATTTGAGTCTAAGACATTATTGTAGGGAACCTCAAATAAAACTCAAAAGTAGATTGTCACGTATCTTTTCAAAATCAAGTTTTTAGGGTTATTGATTAACCATATTAGTTAATTGATCAACCAAAATACCTTGATCAACCAACCAACTTCATTAAACGATCAAATCAGCCCAGTTTAGAAAGTTGATAAATATCCTTTTGATCGACCAACCAAGTAAACTAACTGATCAATTAGTGATCAACCAGCCATCTTAATTGATTGACCAAATTGCTTTTTGATCGACCAATTAACCTTAATTGATTGACTAATTTAATTTCCTATTCAGGCAAAACTTTTAGTATAAATAGAGGTCGTACGTAGCCCATCTTTACACAACTTTCAAAAAGAAATACCTTTCAAAACTAGAGCTTCCCATGCTATTCCAAAGGCTTCTACACCCCATTCTTCACATTCTTCAAAAGCACGATGCCTCGAACCTCTGCAAAAAATTCGATTTAATCATTTATTGAGGTTCCATGGAAGTTACTTATGTTATTCTATTTTGTTGCTTTGATTTATGGATCCCAAGATTGTTGGGAAGATCCGTGGTTGTTATTTTTGCTTCTCTTTAGGATAAAAAGAGAAGTGGTTGTAAGAAGTTGTGCCACCCTCATTCAAGTGCTACAGTTAGTAGATTGACTAGCTTGGACTAGTTGAGAAAATCCCAAGTTGGGTGCTTAGGTAGTGGTTTTTACCCAATTTGGGTTTCCACTTTAAATTAGGTGTACTTTGTGCTTGAATCTTTTGTGATTTATTTTTGATCTATGCGTATAATTTTTAAGGTGATACTATTCACCCCTCCCCTCTAGTATACATTATGATTTGTAGGATATCCTCCTACTTTCACTTGGAATCAGAGCTTGCATTATCTAGGAGATGTCAAAGTTGAATGTTGACACATATGCTAAGGATTAGTTAACGATTTGACCTCTATTTTATGGAATGAACTTCGAATATTGGAAGACCAGGATGTAGATCTTCTTGGAATCAATGAACTACGAGGTATGGGATGTCATTGCCACGAAGTACACATGCCCAGAAATCAAAGATGGCATTGCAATCACTTCAGACCGAAAGAAGATGGCTACACACAACGCAAAAGCCATGAACACCATATTCTGCGGTCTCTCCAGAGCAGAATTTAACAGAGTATCTGCATGCAAAATCGCACATGAGATATGGAGCATTCTCGAAGTTACCCACGAGGGAACTTCAAAGGTAAATGAAACAAGGGTAAATCTACTAACCCAAAACTACAAGCTTTTTAGGATACAGAAAGGGGAGTCGATAAAGGAGTTGTTCAGAAGATTCATGGACATTAAACTCCTTGCGAAATCTTGATCAAGACATCAAGACCGAAACCCTTGTTAGAAAAATCCTTCGATCACTCACCAGCAATTGGTAAACCAAGACTACTACCATTCAAGAGTCAAAAGATCTATCCACCATGAAACTGGATGATCTCATTGGAAATCTAATGTCATATGAGGTTCAACTCCAACACATGAGGGATCAAGAAGGAGAAGGGTCCAAGAAGAAGACTATAGCTCTTGAAGCTATTTAGGAATCCGAAGAAACTTCAAGCAGAGAAGAAGAGCAAGATATAGCCCTCCTCTCCATAAAATTCAGGAAGTTCCTCATAGATAAGAAGAATTGGAGGAAGAACAAAGAAGAAATCAAGAATGATGCAATCACCTATTACAACTGCAAGAGAAGGGGACACATCAAGAAGGACTATTCGCTTCAGAAAAAGGAATCAGACGAGAAGAACCCCTTTAGAAAAGACAGAAAGAAGAAAGCTTTCATGGCAACTTGGGATGATTCAGACTCAAGTTCAGAGGAAGAAGAAACCTCAGCAAAAGATCTTCTCGATTTTATGGCTCTAGAAGGTGAGGTAACCTCCTTTACGAAAAATGAATTATTAGAAGCATTCTTTGAGATGCATGATATAGAAAAATCATTAAAATGAGAAAATAAAAACTTAGCAAAAGCATTAAGTGAAGAAACAACACAAAAAGATGTACTTGGTAATCAAAACAATGAGTTATTTGTTGAGATCACTGCCTTAAAATCATAGATAAACAACTTAAAAGTAGATATAGACAAAGTAAAAGAAAACTCTGCTACTCTATTAAATGATTTAGCTAAGTTCACAAATGGAAGTAGAAACCTGCATAAATTGTTAGGAACACAAACCCAAAACACCACAAAATTTGGGTTAGGTTATATACCAAAAAATGATCATGAAGCATTTAGTTCTAGCAAAGTGAAAGGTAGCCTACCAAAACAGGCAACACAAACTAACCACCGTGGACCCAAACAAAAATGGGTACCAAAAAGTATATTGCAATCTTGTTTTGTAGGTTCTGTAGATTATAAGAAGTGGACTTTCCAACAAACAAATGCAACACTGAAGCCACTCTATCAAATAAATCCTTACAAACACAAACTAATGATAGGAAAGAGAAAAAAGAAGATGAATAATGGACAGTGGCTATTCCAAGTACAATAGTAGCGAGGAAGACCTATTCTTATGGCTTAACTGTCAGGAAGGTGGTACGGTCACGTTTGGGAACAACAAGACCCGTATTATTCGTACTAGCCAAATTAGTATCTCTTCTATTTCTTTTAATAATGTACACTTAGTTGGCCGCTTAAAACACAATCTGCTAAGTGTAAGTCAAATATGTGATAAAGGTTATAAAATTACATTCACATCAAAAGGTTTTAAAATTAGTAATAAAGAAACAAAAAAGAATATTCTTAAAGGAAATAGACATAAAGACATTTATACTATGAACTTCAACAAATGTGACAGTCTTGAATGTTTGGCCGTATCTAACGAAGAAGCAACACTTTGGCATAAACGACTAGGTCATGTTCACATGGGGAACATTAGCAGACTCATGAAACATGAACTAGTCAAAGGTTTACCAAATATCATCTTCAAGAAAGGCAAAGTCTGCGATTCTTATCAAGTTGGTAAGTGATGATAACATCATCATCAGCCATATCTAGCTTTAATTAGTCATAATCCACTGATAAATGCTCCTACATAACCACCAGGTGACTGTAATTCATTACATATCCTTTCTGAGAGAAATACATTAAAATAGGGGAAATCTGCAGTTTTAACAGAATATACCAAATGTAGAACAATCATAGGGTTTCCCAGGGGTTTATTCATGGTCAAATGGCCATAAATGTCTAATAAGTGGGTTCATACAGATAGAAACGAGTTTTCATGCATTTCAAGAATTAATGGACTTCTAAAATCCTAAAAACAGACCCACTTAATTAACTGAGGTTCTGTTCAGGATAAAATTCACCTAAACCTTCTAAAAATCATAGAAAAATATTCTATAAGGTTTGGTACCTTTGATTTGACTATTGGAACCCAATTTGACCAAAAATGGAGTCTTAGATAGACAATTGCCCTAATTTGGGTTTCTGGGCAAATTACTCAATTAATCTTGGTCAAAACCTAAATCCAACTTCACCATCAGATTCCTTGGATAGAAATTAGGTTTGTACCAAAATTTGGGCCCAATCAGAGATCACCTTGTCCCAGTTTACATTTCAGTCCTATCTGACACTTTTCTCTCACACATATGCTCCTAACTTTTGAAATCCTTGCAAATACCTCCTAGCTTCATCATCTTCTTCGGTCCCTGCTGCCTTCAAACTCCTAAACTCATCACTGGCAACCTTCAATCTGGGATTACTCCCTGATTTCACAGCCAAACTCTTCCAAATTTGGAAGGAAGAATCATGAAGAGCTTCCCTACAATCTAAGCCGCATCTTGGGCTCTAATTCCTACTCAATTCCTCATGTGAACCTTTCAAATGTTGGGTTTCCTATTCTTGTGAAAGCTTAAAGCCTTCAAACATGGATTCAAAGCTTGAAATGACTTTCTGAGCCCTATAAAAGGACCCACATTACATGGCCATGATCCTTAGCTCATTTTAGCCAGTTTCTCCACCCTCTTCTCTCCTCTCTGGTTGAAAGCTTCGTGAGCTTCGACGAGCTTCTCCATCTACATTCTTTGCTAGTCACCACAGACTGTAGTCGGTCGGATCTTCCTCCCAACATTCCTTCGTCGCTCGCAATACCAATGAGGGTCTTCTTCCATGTCTTCCTTACTGTTCTCCCCCACTGAAGATTTCGTCTTCTCCAAGTTCGGCGTACCACTAGCAAGGAATCCCTCCCTTTCGTTCGTTAGATTTAGGTTAGTTAGATCCTTAAGTTAATTTCCTCTACTCAAAACCCAAAAATTATTCCTCGACGTCACCATATGCCACCTTCATCTCTACTTCCGGCCACACCTCTGGTGAGGTTTTCCGCTCATCACATACTTCCATCCACCTTGCCATTACCCTCACAACCTCCATTAGCTCACACCAATCAAAACCCCTCTCACTATTGGTGATTTCATCCACCCAAAAGAGCCACCGAACAACCCATCCTTCACGCTTAGTTTCCATCACCAATCGACCACCACGCACCTCCATACACCACACAACCACCGCTACTACATTCACCAACATTCGGCGAACCTCCTGAGCAAGTTTAATGTGGCAATGAGGCTATTTGTGTGTTTTTCAGGTCTCACCATCGCTCCGCCGTCGCCACCATTACCGCCACTACGTCCTCAAGCTCCAAGCTACAAAACCCCAAGTTGTAATTGATTAGCCCATACTTGTCGGCTATTTAAGTATTTAAGTGTCTTGACATTAACTTAATTTTAACATTTAGATAGCATACATTAGGATGTAATTAAATTAATTCATATTTTTAGCTTAAATGCATAATTCATGTGTGGCATCCACATCTAAATGCATTTAGAATTAACTTGGAATTGCATTCATTTAATTAGCTAATCAATCAGGTGCATTGCATGCATTATTTTAAGTTAACATAAAAGTTAAGGGTTTGTGTATAAATAACCATAATATTTTATTATTATTTTATTCTTCTTCTTCTATTAGTAACGGCTCCATTTCTTCCACCAGTTGCCCGCACTAAAACCTGCATTCAAGGACGAGCATAGAATGTGGATCTGCTCCTGCCTCTCCATTCAAATCCATGCAGATGGCTACAAAGGAGGATGAATGGCCGCCGTTCAGAGGAGGCCACCACCCCTTTCCTCACTATGTAGAGAACCTAGTTTCTCATCCACTCCTCACCACTAGCCTCAACTACGGCAGCGCAACTCCACCACCGTGGGCGTGTGGTGTGACAGCCCACATCGCCAATCAGAGTCCCTACATCATAGTGCTTCTTCTTCATCACCACCACACCCACCAGCACCATCCTCGTCCATTCACGTCCATCACCAAGCATAGACACCTCCCTTTATTACCCTCGTTGCGTTTCACCTTTTGTAGCAACACCATCCGTGCATGCCTGCCCCTCACAACAGCCTGCCCACGTACGCTGCACCTCCACCACAATAGGTGCGTGCCCACCAGCAGCTCAGTGCACTCATTCCCACACCTTCGCTCGCCCGCAGAGCGTGCCCCCTTGCATTCATCTGGACCTCCACCTGTACCTCCCTTGCTACACCTCTGCCCGCAGCTCCCGCAACGCGCCCTCCAGTAGCAAAGTGCGCAGTCCTCGCCACCACAGCCGTGCGCCCTCCTGCAGCAGAGTGCGCACTCCTTGCAGCCACTGGCCCACGCCCTCCAGCAGCAGAGCACGCAAGAGCAACAGTGACAGCCGCCGCCGTTGCTGCTTCTCTCCTCCGTCTAGCCAACCCAAGCCATCTCGTGACACGCTGCCACCACTGCCTCGAAGGCCTCGCTCCGACCAACCTTTCCTAAGAGTAGCTCCTTGAATGAGCCTCTCTACCGTGCGTGAGGTGGAGAGAGGTATAATCCTATATTTTTGTTTGAATTTCTATTTATGGAAATTGCCATTGTTAACATTCATTTTTTTGATTTCTTTGATTAATTAAATTGTGGTGAATTTATGGCTTTATGCTTATTCTTCTAGAGAATTGTTAAGCCTTATTGATTCATCTTTATATGCATTACATTTAATTTTGAATTACATTTTAGTATGCATGCAAGTGAAAAGTACATGGCATACCCTTACACATGGATAATTTTCTTACGTGAAAATTATGTCAACAACCCTTGACTTCTCCATAAATTTAAGTTTTACATTCAGAGCTACATAGGCATTGTTTGATTTGACGAATATTTCAGCGAACTTGATTTCTACCTAATTGCTAGTTTAAATAGGTCATTACCTCCCTGTGGACACGACCTAGTCTCCTGTGAGTGGTTTAATTTTAATTTTAATTATTTTGATTAGTCATTTTTCCACCACTTAGAAATACAACGAGAAATCTTCTTAAGCATCATTTTCGAAAGCGAAAATCGACTCGTCAAATGGTGCTATTGCCGAGGAGGCAACATGCTTAATTATATTGCATTCATTCATTTGTTCACATTGATTTAAATTTTGAATCATATTTAACTCTGTATTTTTTTTATTCTAGTGTGAGTGCAATGATCTACGACACATTCTACGACTCGCAATCACACTAGCCATCGTGAGAGACGACCCTTGATGTCGGCAGCGGAGAAATTGTTCAAGCCACCTTGCAAGGAACCAGATTGCTAGGAGGGGAAGGAGGAGGATGTGATGATCGTCTCCTCACATTTAGTCGATGATTTGATTAGAGTAGGATTAAGACTTTAAACTTAATTTTTCTTGCACATTTATTTTGAGACCCTTATTCTGGGGAACATTTTTGGGGGTTTGTTCCCCGATTTTGTTTTAGGCCCGTATTGGGTGGATAATTTTCAGGAACCTGTTCCCTTTTCTTTAGATCTAGGTTTTTATTTTATTTTGTGGTTGTTTATCATTTTCTTTGCTTGTGCAGAAGTAGCTAAACAAAAAAAATAAATAAAAGAGAAAGGAGCTGTCTACTAGAAGCTACCTGCCTTAGGACGATCATTTAGGTGTGAATGAGCAGCCTCTAGATTTATTTTGTTTGCATTTGCATGCATCTTGCATTGCTGATTGCTGGAGGAAAGGTATGTCCTGTTTCTTTGCATTCTATATTGTTCATGCATGTGCATTTGGATTTAATTGTAAGACCACCTAATTGAATTGAAAAGATCTAATAAGTGGTCACGTATTTTCTTGAAAAAGGACTTTAAGTTAAGGAGGAACACTAAAAAGCAAGGACATGAATTGAGACATTGTGTTGCGATTCAAAATTCAAAACTCAAAATTTTATGGTGTATGCACACTTGTATCTCTTGCACCACAGCATGCATTTAGACACTCCTAGGTCTTGGAACTACTAGGACAAGAGCCCTCCTACTGTTGGATTCTAAAGTGTTCGGAACTTGAGATCAAAGGTTTTGTAAATCCAAAGAGGGGGATACCCTGTCACGGATTTTTGGGGGTAGTTATGAAGCACCGCGAAAGCACAACTTCAAAGGAAGGCTTAGGCATACTTGCATCCCTCGATCTTCCATCTTTGGAGTTCCTCTACCATTTGAGATTTAGGAAAGAACACCTAAGCTCCAACTAGGTCATTTTAGGCATTTCGAAGGTCGACAATAGACGCGTAATTGATTGGGCAACTTGCTTTGTCACCTACAATTTGAACTAAAGTCAAAAGCCTAAATTTGTAAAGATCGAACAAGTGCTTTTGAATTGTGTTTGTAGTGCATGCTTGGTAGGCAATCTCCTAGGAGACAACTTGTGTTTGATCCTGACCCTAAAAGAATCTTAAGAAGAAACCTCCCAAGGGAAGAAATGGCTGGTCAAAGGAGCCTTAAGGAATATTTCATTCCAACCAATCAAGTTGGCCCTACATTACGTAGACCTAGAGGGGACAATCCTTATGAGATCAAAAGTAGTACCATATCCTTGCTACCCTCCTTTTATGGTACTGCTAGGGAAGACCCTTACAGGCATGTAGAGGAATTCACCGATGTCTGTTCCACAGTGAAGCTGTAGGGCATTACTGATGACGCTTAAATGCAGACCCTCTTTCCTTTCTCCCTCAAGGACAAAGCCAAGTATTGGTATCATACCCTTGATGATATTAACACTTGGGATGCCCTGAAGGAGTTTTGAAGTACTTCCCCATGAGCAAAACAAATCATGTTAGGAAGGAAATTATGAGTTTTGTTCAAAAGGATGGGGAAGCTTTCCATGATGAGTAGGAGTGCTTTAAAGACCTATTGGGACTTTGTCCACATCACTAGGTGCCTAAGTGGCAACTGGCTGAAAGGTTCTACACCGGACTTAGTGATTCGCACAGGTAGACTGTGGATGGTGGCTGTGCAGGAACCTTTCTATCTAAGACTGAGGATGAAGCCTGGAACCTTTTTGATACTTTGAGTGAGAATTCTATTCACTTGAATTCTGCCTACATGGATAGAAAACCCACTCTCATTCAAAGAAAGTTGGAGGCGAATGCGGCAAGGGACACCTAGAATTTAGCCTATCAGATTCAATTGTTGAATCAAAACATGGAAAGGCTTATGACGAGCCCAAACCAATTTCTATCTAACACCTCCACATCCCAAGCTTTTGAATGCTCCATTTGCCAAGGCAATACACAGACCACTGTGGATTGCCACTTGGCCTCCCAATTCCTTGAGCTTGTACAAGCGAATCTGAATGCTGCTCTAGGGTTCCGTCCTAGACCTTGTAATGACCCTTTTTCCAACACTTATAATGAGGGATGGAGGAATCACCTAAACTTTTCCTGCAGACAAGGAAATGTCTCAAATTCAGGGAATTATAAACCACAATCCTTTCAAAACCATCAAATGAACCAACCTCAAACCTTTGCCCAACCAATGACCTCTGAGATGGATGAATTGAAGGCAATGTTGAGAACTATGCAAGAAAGTCAAAGTGCCATCATCCAATCTCATGACAAGGCTATACATGAAATGAAATTGCAAATAGGACACCCAGTTGAGGTCGTTAGACAGAGGGAAACTGGAAAGCTTCCTAGTGCTGCTGAGGAGAATCCGAAAGGAAAAGGGATTGTCTTTAGGAAGCATGCTCAGGCAGTGACTATTCAAAGGAGTAGGAAAGAAATTTTCAAACCCGATGCTCCTATAGTCTCACCCTCTGAAAAACCATCCACCCCGACTTTCACCCCTACAGGAGAAGACTTGCCCAAATCTCCTCCACTTGAAATCACCTCATCGGAAGAAGTTGCCCTTGTTCCACCCCATACTCGACATGACAACCCTTCTATCCAAAGATTGAGAGTGCCCTTTCCAGAGCACTTACCCACCTTTGGGCAGACATTTGCTGGCTCATCTGGAGCCAAAGATAAGATGGATAAGATCATGGAAACTTTCAAGCAAGTGCAGATTAGATTGCCTTTGCTTGAAGCTATCAGGCAGATTCCATATTATGCCCGCTTCTTAAAGGACCTGTGCACGAAAAAGCAACAATCCAGGAAACAGGTGTTGGTGCTAGAGCACCACGATCATTTGTTTTGATGATAACAAAATATGTGTTATTTAACATTTGCACTTGGAGTCTTAGATTTCAGGTCAATTGCAAATGGAGACGTGATTAGACGGAATTCGAGCTCGCATCCAGGACGAATTGGAGGAGCTCGATGGAGAACAGAAGGGATTCGCGAGGAGCGATAGATTGAAGATGGAAGGACAAGAAGAATAGGATAGAATTCCATTTTATTCCCTTCATGTACTTTTGTCGTTATTTTCTTGCTCTTTATTTCCTTAGAACATTATGTTAAAGAGCCTCAAAGTACCCTAATAGTAGTCCTAGGAACACCAGCACAACCCTAGGACACTTAGGTTTTCTGTAGAAAACTTAGAAAACCAATATAAGGTTCAAACACCATTTCCAGATGTCTAATTCCAAAATCAGACGTTTGATTATGTGTTTTAAGACGTCTGACTGTTGATTCAGACGTCTGATAAACATTCAGGCTGGACTTGGTAGTTCTGTCTGATGAAATCAGACGTCCAGACCTTAGACCAGACATCTGATGACTTTGCCAGATGTCCAATTAGTGGACCGTTGGCTGTCTTAGCATACACTCAAGGATATGACTGTCAGAGCCTTATCAGACGTCCTTAAGCCTTTCCAGACGTCTGATAATTGACCGTTTTGCCTCGACTGACCTGAAAATCTCTTCTCAGAGATTTTCTAGCCATTGCAAATCCATTCCCACGAAAAAGTAGGTTTCCAGATGTCCAGACATAGTGCCAGACGTCCTGTATGTCGTCTGATGGACTTGCGCTAGAACCCTATCTAGATCTGATTCAAGTTAGGAAGAAACTCACCTAAAATCAAACATCTGATGTTGTTCCCAGATGTCCTAAAGTGGTCTTCCAGATGTCTGATGCAAGAATTAGACATCTGATTACCCTGTCAATGCAATCATTGTCCCTGATTTCGGCCTGATTCTCTTGGGCTTTGCACCCAACGGCTAAGGAAGCTTTCCTAAGCCTTCCAAAGGCTTCCTAAGTCCTCTATAAATAGAGGGGAACCTTTTACAGACCAAGACACACCTAGATACACAAGCAACATACTTTCTACTCTTTTGTGTCCATGAAAAGCTCTTGCTCTCCAAGCTTAAGTTCCATCATCCAGAGAGCTAAATTCCCTTTGCGCACCCGCTCTCCCGCAGTAGTTCACGAAGAGCGACATTGCGCCGTCGCATGGCTCACGCACCCGCGTCATCAATTCGACACACTCCTTGCAGAGGGGAGTTTCCTAATTCCTATAGAAGCTAGGTTTAAAATTACTTTGTTGGCTCTAAAGGATTATTTGTTATCTTTGTTATTTGGTTGGGTATTCGCTTTGCAAATTCCCATCTCATTCGTGGGACAAAATCCTTCTTGTGAAGATAAGGGGTTGAGGAACGCTACCCTCGCACTTGTAGCGTGGCTATAATTGAGGTTTGATCACCCTCGTTTAAAGTGATTCGTTTAGTGGATTTGATCAGCTTGGTTGATCGGAAAATCCTAACTCGAGAGGGTTAGGTGTTGGTTTTCACCCGGTTTGGGTTTCCACCTAAAAATTATTGTGTACATTGTGTGTTTGTCTATTTTGTGAGATTGGTATTTTTTTCGTTCCGCATTTTTTACGTCACGCTGATCTCACCCCCTCTGAGTAGGAAAATCACAGTTGGTATCAGAGCAGGTTTCGCATTATCGGTGTTACACATCGGCAAAGATCCTATGGAGGGGAGCAGTTTCGCAAGTAGGATTTTCAAGGGCCAGTCTACGACTCGTCCACCGTTCTTCGACGGGAGCAACTACCCTTACTGGAAGCTGCGGATGAAGACGTGGCTTCAAGCCACCGATTTCACGATTTGGGCCCGGTGCGAGACCCCCTTCGAAATTCCAGAAAAGCCCACCGCAGGATACTTACAATAGCAGATCCGGGAACTCTCGCTCAACGCAAAAACAATGATCGCGTTGTATTGCGCACTCTGCCCGAAGGAGTTCAACAGAATCTCGCAATGCGCCACCGCATACGAGATTTCGCACACACTCAAGGTAACTCATGAAGGTACCTCTAAGGTAAAAACTTCTAAACTCAATTTACTTTCACAAGAGTTTGAGGCTTTTTCCATGAAATCTAACGAAACTTTAAGTGAGATGAACACTAGGTTCACTCTCATAGTAAACAATTTGAAATCTTTAGGGAAGACTTTCATCAAGGGGGAGCTTCAAGGGAAGCTTCTTCGTTCCCTTGGACTGGAGTGGGAACAGAAAGTCACCACCATCGAGGAGGCGAACGAAGTGGAGGAGCTCAACATGGAAGATCTCCTAGGCAATCTAATGGCCTACGAGACTAAGTTGAAGCAGAAGAAGAAGGATACACCGGAGCCTAAGCCAAAGAATACGCTCGCCTTCAAAGTTGCGTCGGATAGCGAGGTAAGTTCCGACGAAGAAGACTTTAAATTTTTACTTAAAAAGTTTTCCAAGTTGTGTAGGGAATTGAAGAAGGAGAAGAAGGAGAGCCCGAGACGTTGCTATCACTACAACGAGAAAGGACACCTACTACCAGAGTGCCCTCTTCTCAAAAAGGAGAAGAAGAAGGAAAAAGAGAAGAAATCTAAGAAGAAGGTGTTCCAAGCCACTTGGGATGATTCGAGCTCGAAGGAAGAGGAAGAAGAAAAGTTTGTAGAAGAAGAAATCGCTTGCTTCGGTTTCATGGCCAAAGGAAGTGACAGCGAAAGTGAAAGCGACTCAGACAATGAGGTAAATTCTGATTTACAAGATGCTTTTAATGAGTTGTATGAGCTTAGTAAATCACTAAAAATAGAAAACAAAAGCATGAAAAAGAATCTTAGTTTTCTTAAATTTGAAAATGATAGGTTAGAAATAGAACTTAAGGATCTAGAAGCTAGTCCTAAAAATGATAACCTATTAGTAGAAAATCATAACCTCATCACTGAAAATAATAAATTGATTGAGGAAAATGTTAGTCGAAAAATAGAAATTTCCGATTTAAAGACTAAGATAAATATTATAGAAAAAGAAATTGCATGTCTTAGGGAAAACTCCAACAAATTAATCAACAAAGTAGATAATTTTTATAACCCTAAGGTTGAGAAAGGATCTCCGTCAAGGAGACCCGCCAACAGATCCGGATCCAAGCTCACTTTGATACCGAAGAAAAATTTGGAATCTTGTTTTGTAGGGTTCAGGGATAACTACATGGTAGGTGAGGTAAAAACCATTTACCCTATCTTTTTATCATAAGCATTTAGATAGGGGGAGCAAAAATTATAAGGTAATTGTCAATTTTTAAGGGGGAGATATAAGGTAGTTAAATTTCCTTTAGAAAGGGGGAGAAAAATAATAGCTATCTTGTTGTTATAAAAATGGGGGAGGACATTACCTTTGTTAAAAGAAATTTATATAAGAGCATGTTTTAAGGGGGAGTTATAGAAAATTTAAAATCAATCAAACCTTTTTGATAATGTCAAAAAGGGGGAGGATTTTTTGCATTATTATTTATGGTTTTGTCATCATCAAAAAGTGGGAGATTGTTGGTGCTAGGGCACCATGATCATTTGTTTTGATGATAACAAAACACGTGTTATTTAACATTTGCACTTGGAGTCTTAGATTTCAGGTCAATTGCAAATAGAGATGTGATTAGACGGAATTCAAGCTCGCATCCAGGACGGATTGGAGGAGCTCGATGGAGAACAGAGGGGATTCGCGAGGAGCGATAGATTGAAGATGGAAGGACAAGAAGAATAGAATAGAATTCCATTTTATTCCTTTCATGTACTTTTGTAGTTATTTTCTTGCTCTTTATTTCCTTAGAACATTATGTTAAAGAGCCTCAAAATACCCTAATAGTAGTCCTAGGAACACTAGCACAACCGTAGGACACTTGGGTTTTCTGTAGAAAATTTAGAAAATCAATATAGGGTTCAAACAGCATTTCCAGACGTCTAATTCCAAAACCAAACGTCTGATAATGTGTTTTAAGATGTCTGACTGTTGATTCAGACATCTGAAAAACATTCAGGCTGGACTTGGTAGTTCTGTCTGATGAAATCAGACGTCCAGACCTTAGACTAGACGTCCAGACCTTAGACCAGACATCTGATGACTTTGCCAGATGTCCAATTAGTGGACCGTTGGCTGTCTTAGCATACACTCAAGGATATGACTGTCAGAGCCTTATCAGACGTCCTTAAGCCTTTCCAGACGTCTGATAATTGACCGTTTTGCCTCGACTGACCTGAAAATCTCTTCTCAGAGATTTTCTAGCCATTGCAAATCCATTCCCACGAAAAAGTAGGTTTCCAGATGTCCAGACATAGTGCCAGACGTCCTGTATGTCGTCTGATGGACTTGCGCTAGAACCCTGTTTAGATCTGATTCAAGTTAGGAAGAAACCTGCTTAAAATCAAACGTCTGATGTTGTTCCCAGACGTCCCAAAATGGTCTTCCAAACGTCTGATGCAAGAATTAGACATCTGATTACCCTGTCAATGCAATCATTGTCCCTGATTTCGGCCTGATTCTCTTGGGCTTTGCACCCAACGGCTAAGGAAGCTTTCCTAAGCCTTCCAAAGCCTTCCTAAGGCCTCTATAAATAGAGGGGAACCTTTTACAGACCAAGACACACCTAGATAAACAAGCAACATACTTTCTACTCTTTTGTGTCCATGAAAAGCTCTTGCTCTCCAAGCTTAAGTTCCATCATCCAGAGAGCTAAATTCCCTTTGCGCACCCGCTCTCCCGCAGTAGTTCACGAAGAGCGACATTGCGCCGTCGCATGGCTCACGCACCCGCGTCATCAATTCGACACACTCCTTGCAAAGGGGAGTTTCCTAATTCCTATAGAAGCTAGGTTTAAAATTACTTTGTTGGCTCTATAGGATTATTTGTTATCTTTGTTATTTGGTTGGGTATTCGCTTTGCGAATTCCCATCTCCTTCGTGGGACAAAATCCTTCTTGTGAAGAGAAGGGGTTGAGGAACGCTACCCTCGCACTTGTAGCATGGCTGTAATTGAGGTTGAATCACCCTCGTTTAAAGTGATTCGTTTAGTGGATTTGATCAACTTGGTTTATCGGAAAATCCTAACTCGAGAGGGTTAGGTGGTGGTTTTCACCAGGTTTGGGTTTCCACCTAAAAATTATTGTGTACATTGTGTGTTTGTCTATTTTGTGAGATTGGTATTTTTTTAGTTCCGCATTTTTTACGTCACGCTGATCTCACCCCCTCTGAGTAGGAAAATCACAATTGGTATCAGAGCAAGTTTCGCTTTATCGGTGTTACACACCGGCGAAGATCCTATGGAGGGGAGCAGTTTCGCAAGTAGGATTTTCGAGGGCCAGTCTACGACTCGTCCGCCGTTCTTCAACAGGAGCAACTACCCTTACTGGAAGCTGCGGATGAAGACGTGGCTTCAAGCCACCGATTTCACGATTTGGGCCAGGTGTGAGACCCCCTTCGAAATTCCAGAAAAGCCCACTGCAGTATACTCACAATAGCAGATCCGGGAACTCTCGCTCAACGCGAAAACAATGATCGCGTTGTATTGCGCGCTCTGCCCGGAGGAGTTCAACAGAATCTCGCAATGCGCCACCGCATAAAAGATTTGGCACACACTCGAGGTAACTCATGAAGGTACCTCTAAGGTAAAAACTTCTAAACTCAATTTACTTTCACAAGAGTTTGAGGCTTTTTCCATGAAATCTAACGAAACTTAAGTGAGATGAACACTAGGTTCACTCTCATAGTAAACAATTTGAAAGCTTTAGGGAGGAATTTCATCAAGGGGGATCTTCAAGGGAAGCTTCTTCGTTCCCTTGGACCGCAGTGGGAACAGAAAGTCACCGCCATCGAGGAGGCGAATGAAGTGGAGGAGCTGAACATGGAAGATCTCCTAGGCAATCTAATGGCCAACGAGACTAAGTTGAAGCAGAAGAAGAAGGATACACCGGAGCCTAAGCCAAAGAAGACGCTCGCCTTCAAAGCTGCGTCGGATAGCGAGGTAAGTTCCGATGATGAAGACTTTAAATTTTTACTTGAAAAGTTTTCCAAGTTGTGTAGGGAATTGAAGAAGGAGAAGAAGGAGAGCCCGAGACGTTGCTATCACTACAACGAGAAAGGACACCTACAACCAGAGTGCGCTCTTCTCAAAAAGGAGAAGAAGAAGGAAAAAGAGAAGAAATCTAAGAAGAAGGCGTTCCAAGCCACTTGGGACGATTCGAGCTCGGAGGAAGAGGAAGAAGAAAAGTTTGTAGAAGAAGAAATCGCTTGCTTCAGTTTTATGGACAAAGGAAGTGACAGCGAAAGCGAAAGCGACTCAGATAATGAGGTAAATTCTGATTTACAAGATGCTTTTAATGAGTTGTATGAGCTTAGTAAATCACTAAAAATAGAAAACAAAAGCATGAAAAAAATCTTAGTTTTCTTAAATTTGAAAATGATAGGTTAGAAGTAGAACTTAAGGATTTAGAAGCTAGTCCTAAAAGTGATAACCTATTACTAGAAAATCATAACCTCATCAATGAAAATAATAAATTGATTGAGGAAAATGTTAGTCTAGAAATAGAAATTTCTGATTTAAAGACTAAGATGAATATTATAGAAAAAGAAATTGCATGTCTTAGGAAAAACTCTAACAAATTAATCAACAAAGTAGATAATTTTTATAACCCTAAGGTTGAGAAAGGATCTCCGTCAAGGAGACCCGCTAACAGATCCGGATCCAAGCTTACTTGGATACCGAAGAAAAATTTGGAATCTTGTTTTGTAGGGTTCAGGGATAACTACATGGTAGGTGAGGTAAAAACCATTTACCCTATCTTTTTATCATAAGCATTTAGATAGGGGGAGCAAAAATTATAAGGTAATTGTCAATTTTTAAGGGGGAGATATAAGGTAGTTAAATTTCCTTTAGAAAGGGGGAGAAAAATAATAGCTATCTTGTTGTTATAAAAATGGGGGAGGACATTACCTTTGTTAAAAGAAATTTATATAAGAGCATGTTTTAAGGGGGAGTTATAGAAAATTTAAAATCAATCAAACCTTTTTGATAATGTCAAAAAGGGGGAGGATTTTTTGCATTATTATTTATGGTTTTGTCATCATCAAAAAGTGGGAGATTGTTGGTGCTAGGGCACCATGATCATTTGTTTTGATGATAACAAAACACGTGTTATTTAACATTTGCACTTGGAGTCTTAGATTTCAGGTCAATTGCAAATAGATGATAACGTGTTTTAACACGTATGACTGTTGATTCAGACATCTGATAAACATTCAGGCTGGACTTGGTAGTTCTGTCTGATGAAATCAGATGTCCAGACCTTAGACTAGACGTCTGATGACTTTGCCAGACGTCCAATTAGTGGACCATTGGCTGTCTTAGCATACACTCAAGGATACGAACGTTGGAGCCTTATCAGATGTCCTTAAGCCTTTCCAGACATCTGATAATTGACCGTTTTGCCTCGACTGACCTGAAAATCTCTTCTCAGAGATTTTCTAGCCATTGCAAATCCATTCCCATGAAAAAGTAGGTTTCCAGATGTCTAGACATAGTGCCACACGTCCTGTATGTCGTCTGATGGACTTGCGCTAGAACCCTGTTTAGATCTGATTCAAGTTAGGAAGAAACCCGCTTAAAATCGAACGTCTGATGTTGTTCCCAGACGTCTTAAAGTGGTCTTCCAGACATCTGATGCCAGAATTAGACATCTGATTACCCTGTCAATGCAATCATTGTCCCTAATTTCGACCTGATTCTCTTGGGCTTTGTACCCAACGGCTAAGGAAGCTTTCCTAAGCCTTCCAAAGCCTTCCTAAGGCCTCTATAAATAGAGGGGAACCTTTTACAGACCAAGACACACCTAGATACACAAGCAACATACTTTCTACTCTTTTGTGTCCAAGAAAAGCTCTTGCTCTCCAAGCTTAAGTTCCATCATCCAGAGAGCTAAATTCCCTTTGCGCACCCCCTCTCTCGCCATTGTTCACGAAGAGCGACATTGCGCCGTCGCGTGGCTCACGCACCTGCGTCATCAATTCGACACACTCCTTGCAAAGGGGAGTTTCCTAATTCCTATAGAAGTTAGGTTTAAAATTACTTTGTTGGCTCTATAGTATTATTTGTTATTTTTGTTATTTGGTTGGGTATTCGCTTTGCGAATTTCCATCTCCTTCGTGGGACAAAATCCTTCTTGTGAAGAGAAGGGGTTGAGGAACGCTACCCTCGCACTTGTAGCGTGGCTGTAATTGAGGTTGAATCACCCTCGTTTAAAGTGATTCGTTTAGTGGATTTGATCAACTTGGTTGATCGGAAAATCCTAACTCGAGAGGGTTAGGTGTTGGTTTTCACCCGGTTTGGGTTTCCACCTAAAAATTATTGTGTACATTGTGTGTTTGTCTATTTTGTGAGATTGGTATTTTTTTCGTTCCGCATTTTTTACGTCACGCTGATCTCACCCCCTCTGAGTAGGAAAATCACAGTTGGTATCAGAGCAGGTTTCGCATTATCGGTGTAACACATCGGCAAAGATCCTATGGAGGGGAGCAATTTCGCAAGTAGGATCTTCAAGGGCCAGTCTACGCCTCGTCCACCGTTCTTCGACGGGAGCAACTACCCTTACTGGAAGCTGCGGATGAAGACGTGGCTTCAAGCCACCGATTTCACGATTTGGGCCCGGTGCGAGACCCCCTTCGAAATTCCAGAAAAGCCCACCGCAGGATACTCACAATAGCAGATCCGGGAACTCTCGCTCAATGCAAAAACAATGATCGCGTTGTATTGCGCGCTCTGCCCGAAGGAGTTCAACAGAATCTCGCAATGCACCACCGCATACGAGATTTCGCACACACTCAAGGTAACTCATGAAGGTACCTCTAAGGTAAAAACTTCTAAACTCAATTTACTTTCACAAGAGTTTGAGGCTTTTTCCATGAAATCTAACGAAACTTTAAGTGAGATGAACACTAGGTTCACTCTCATAGTAAACAATTTGAAATCTTTAGAGAAGACTTTCATCAAGGGGGAGCTTCAAGGGAAGCTTCTTCGTTCCCTTGGACTGGAGTGGGAACAGAAAGTCACCACCATCGAGGAGGCGAATGAAGTGGAGGAGCTCAACATGGAACATCTCCTAGGAAATCTAATGGCCTACGAGACTAAGTTGAAGCAGAAGAAGAAGGATACACCGGAGCCTAAGCCAAAGTAGACGCTCGCCTTCAAAGTTTCGTCGGATAGCGAGGTAAGTTCCGACGAAGAAGACTTTAAATTTTTACTTAAAAAGTTTTCCAAGTTGTGTAGGGAATTGAAGGAGAAGAAGGAGAGCCCGAGACGTTGCTATCACTACAACGAGAAAGGACACCTACGACCAGAGTGCCCTCTTCTCAAAAAGGAGAAGAAGAAGGAAAAAGAGAAGAAATCTAAGAAGAAGGCGTTCCAAGCCACTTGGGACGATTCGAGCTCGGAGGACGAGGAAGAAGAAAAGTTTGTAGAAGAAGAAACCGCTTGCTTCAGTTTTACGGACAAAGGAAGTGACAGTGAAAGCGAAAGCGACTCAGATAATGAGGTAAATTCTGATTTACAAGATGCTTTTAATGAGTTGTATGAGCTTAGTAAATCACTAAAAATAGAAAACAAAAGCATGAAAAAAATCTTAGTTTTCTTAAATTTGAAAATGATAGGTTAGAAGTAGAACTTAAGGATTTAGAAGCTAGTCCTAAAAATGATAACCTATTACTAGAAAATCATAACCTCATCAATGAAAATAATAAATTGATTGAGGAAAATGTTAGTCTAAAAATAGAAATTTCTGATTTAAAGACTAATATGAATATTATAGAAAAAGAAATTGCATGTCTTAGGAAAAACTCCCACAAATTAATCAACAAAGTAGATAATTTTTATAACCCTAAGGTTGAGAAAGGATCTCCGTCAAGGAGACCCGCTAACAGATCCGGATCCAAGCTCACTTGGATACCGAAGAAGAATTTGGAATCTTGTTTTGTAGGGTTCAGGGATAACTACATGGTAGGTGAGGTAAAAACCATTTACCCTATCTTTTTATCATAAGCATTTAGATAAGGGGAGAAAAAAATTATAAGCTAATTGTCAATTTTTAAGGGGGAGATATAAGGTAGTTAAATTTTCTTTAGAAAGGGGGAGAAAAATAATAGCTATCTTGTTGTTATAAAAATGGGGGAGGACATTACCTTTGTTAAAAGAAATTTATATAAGAGCATGTTTTAAGGGGGAGTTATAGAAAATTTAAAATCAATCAAACCTTTTTGATAATGTCAAAAAGGGGGAGGATTTTTTGCATTATTATTCATGGTTTTGTCATCATCAAAAAGTGGGAGATTGTTGATGCTAGGGCACCATGATCATTTGTTTTGATGATAACAAAACACGTGTTATTTAACATTTGCACTTGGAGTCTTAGATTTCAGGTCAATTGCAAATAGAGACGTTATTAGACGGAATTCAAGCTCGCATCCAGGACGGATTGGAGGAGCTCGATGGAGAACAGAGGGGATTCACGAGGAGCGATAGATTGAAGATGGAAGGACAAGAAGAATATAATAGAATTCCATTTTATTCCTTTCATGTACTTTTGTAGTTATTTTCTTGCTCTTTATTTCCTTAGAACATTATGTTAAAGAGCCTCAAAGTACCCTAATAGTAGTCCTAGGAACACCAGCACAACCTTAGGACACCTGGGTTTTCTGTAGAAAACTTAGAAAACCAATATAGGGTTCAAACAGCATTTCCAGACGTCTAATTCCAAAATCAGACGTCTGATAACGTGTTTTAACACGTTTGACTCATGATTCAGACATCTGATAAACATTCAGGCTGGACTTGGTAGTTCTGTCTGATGAAATCAGACGTCCAGACCTTAGAGTAGACGTCTGATGACTTTGCCAGACGTCCAATTAGTGGACCATTGGCTGTCTTAGCATACACTCAAGGATATGACCGTTGGAGCCTTATCAGAGGTCCTTAAGCCTTTCCAGACATCTGATAATTGACCGTTTTGCCTCGACTAACCTGAAAATCTCTTCTCAGAGATTTTCTAGCCATTGCAAATCCATTCCCATGAAAAAGTAGGTTTCCAGATGTCCAGACATAGTGCCACACGTCCTGTATGTCGTCTGATGGACTTGCGCTAGAACCCTGTTTAGATCTGATTCAAGTTAGGAAGAAACCCGCTTAAAATCGAACGTCTGATGTTGTTCCCAGATGTCTTAAAGTGGTCTTCCAGACATCTGATGCCAGAATTAGACATCTGATTACCCTGTCAATGGAATCATTGTCCCTAATTTCGACCTGATTCTCTTGGGCTTTGCACCCAACGGCTAAGGAAGCTTTCCTAAGCCTTCCAAAGCCTTCCTAAGGCCTCTATAAATAGAGGGGAACCTTTTACAGACCAAGACACACCTAGATACACAAGTAACATACTTTCTACTCTTTTGTGTCCAAGAAAAGCTCGTGCTCTCCAAGCTTAAGTTCCATCATCCAGAGATCTAAATTCCCTTTGCGCACCCCCTCTCTCGCCATTGTTCACGAAGAGCGACATTGCGCCGTCGCGTGGCTCACGCACCTGCGTCATCAATTCGACACACTCCTTGCAAAGGGGAGTTTCCTAATTCCTATAGAAGTTAGGTTTAAAATTACTTTGTTGGCTATATAGTATTATTTGTTATTTTTGTTATTAGGTTGGGTATTCGCTTTGCTAATTTCCATCTCCTTCGAGGGACAAAATCCTTCTTGTGAAGAGAAGTGGTTGAGGAACGCTACCCTCGCACTTGTAGCGTGGCTGTAATTGAGGTTGAATCACCCTCGTTTAAAGTGATTCGTTTAGTGGATTTGATCAACTTGGTTGATCGAAAAATCCTAACTCGAGAGGGTTATGTGGTGGTTTTCACCAGGTTTGGGTTTCCACCTAAAAATTATTGTGTACATTGTGTGTTTGTCTATTTTGTGAGATTGGTATTTTTTTCGTTCCGCATTTTTTACGTCACGCTGATCTCACCCCCTCTGAGTAGGAAAATCACAATTGGTATCAGAGTAGGTTTCGCATTATCGGTGTTACACACCGGCGAAGATACTATGGAGGGGAGCGGTTTCGCAAGTAGGATTTTCGAGGGCCAGTCTACGACTCGTCTGCCGTTCTTCGACAAGAGCAACTACCCTTACTGGAAGCTGCGGATGAAGACGTGGCTTTAAGCCACCGATTTCACGATTTGGGCCAGGTGTGAGACCCCCTTCGAAATTCCAGAAAAGCCCACCGCAGGATACTCACAACAGCAGATCCGAGAACTCTCGCTCAACGCGAAAATAATGATCGCGTTGTATTGCGTGCTCTGCCCGGAGGAGTTCACCAGAATCTCGCAATGCGCCACCGCATACAAGATTTGGCACACACTCGAGGTAACTCATGAAGGTACCTCTAAGGTAAAAACTTCTAAACTCAATTTACTTTCACAAGAGTTTGAGGCTTTTTCCATGAAATCTAACGAAACTTAAGTGAGATGAACACTAGGTTCACTCTCACAGTAAACAATTTGAAAGCTTTAGGGAAGACTTTCATCAAGGGGGATCTTCAAGGGAAGCTTCTTCGTTCCCTTGGACCGAAGTTGGAACAGAAAGTCACCGCCATCGAGGAGGCAAATGAAGTGGAGGAGCTCAACATGGAAGATCTCCTAGGCAATCAATGGCCTACGAGACTAAGTTGAAGCAAAAGAAGAAGGATACACCGGAGCCTAAGCCAAAGAAGACGCTCGCCTTCAAAGCTATGTCGGATAGCGAGGTAAGTTCCGATGATGAAGACTTTAAATTTTTACTTAAAAAGTTTTCCAAGTTGTGTAGGGAATTGAAGAAGGAGAAGAAGGAGAGCCCGAGACGTTGCTATCACTACAATGAGAAAGGACACCTACGACCAGAGTGCCCTCTTCTCAAAAAGGAGAAGAAGGAAAAAGAGAACAAATCTAAGAAGAAGGTGTTCCAAGCCACTTGGGACGATTCGAGCTCGGAGGAAGAGGAAGAAGAAAAGTTTGTAGAAGAAGAAACTGCTTGCTTCGCTTTCATGGACAAAGGAAGTGACAGCGAAAGCGAAAGTGACTCAGACAATGAGGTAAATTCTGATTTACAAGATGCTTTTAATGAGTTGTATGAGCTTAGTAAATCACTAAAAATAGAAAACAAAAGCATCAAAAAAATCTTAGTTTTCTTAAATTTGAAAATGATAGGTTAGAAGTAGAACTTAAGGATCTAGAAGCTAGTCCTAAAAATGATAACCTATTACTAGAAAATCATAACCTCATCAATGAAAATAATAAATTGATTGAGGAAAATGTTAGTCTAAAAATAGAAATTTCTGATTTAAAGACTAAGATGAATATTATAGAAAAAGAAATTGCATGTCTTAGGGAAAACTCCAACAAATTAATCAACAAAGTAGATAATTTTTACAACCCTAAGGTTGAGAAAGGATCTCCGTTAAGGAGACCCGCTAACAGATCCGGATCCAAGCTCACTTGGATACCAAAGAAAAATTTGGAATCTTGTTTTGTAGGGTTCAGGGATAACTACATGGTAGGTGAGGTAAAAACCATTTACCCTATCTTTTTATCATAAGCATTTAGATAGGGGGAGTAAAAAATTATAAGCTAATTGTCAATTTTTAAGGGGAAGATATAAGGTAGTTAAATTTCCTTTAGAAAGGGGGAGAAAAACAATAGCTATCTTGTTATAAAAATGGGGGAGGACATTACCTTTGTTAAAAGAAATTTATCTAAGAGCATGTTTTAAGGGGGAGTTATAGAAAATTTAAAATCAATCAAACCTTTTTGATAATGTCAAAAAGGGGGAGGATTTTTTGCATTATTATTTATGGTTTTGTCATCATCAAAAAGTGGGAGATTGTTGGCGCTAGGGCACCATGATCATTTGTTTTGATGATAATAAAACACGTGTTATTTAACATTTGCACTTGGAGTCTTAGATTTCAGGTCAATTGCAAATGGAGACGTGATTAGATGGAATTCAAGCTCGCATCTAGGACGGATTGGAGGAGCTCGATGGAGAACAGAGGGGATTGGTGAGGAGCGATAGGTTGAAGATGGAAGGACAAGAAGAATAGAATAGAATTCCATTTTATTCCTTTCATGTACTTTTGTCGTTATTTTCTTACTCTTTATTTCCATAGAACATTATGTTAAAGAGCCTCAAAGTACCCTAATAGTAGTCCTAGGAACACCAGCACAACCCTAGGACACTTAGGTTTTCTTTAGAAAACTTAGAAAACCAATATAGGGTTCAAACAGCATTTCCAGACGTCTAATTCCAAAATCAGACGTCTGATAATGTGTTTTAACACGTATGACTGTTGATTCCAACATCTGATAAACATTCAGGCTGAACTTGGTAGTTCTATCTGATGAAATCAGACGTCCAGACCTTAGACTAGAAATCTGATGACTTTGCCAGACGTCCAATTAGTGGACCATTGGCTGTCTTAGCATACACTCAAGGATATGACCGTTGGAGCCTTATCAGACGTCCTTAAGCCTTTCCAGACATCTGATAATTGACCGTTTTGCCTCGACTTACCTGAAAATCTCTTCTCAGAGATTTTCTAGCCATTGCAAATCCATTCCCACGAAAAAGTAGGTTTCCAGACGTCCAGACATAGTGCCAGACGTCCTGTATGTCGTCTGATGGACTTGTGCTAGAACCCTGTTTACATCTGATTCAAGTTAGGAAGAAACCCGCTTAAAATCAAACGTCTGATGTTGTTCCCAGACGTCTTAAAGTGGTCTTCGAGACGTCTGATGCCAGAATTAGACATCTGATTACCCTGTCAATGCAATCATTGTCCCTAATTTCGACCTGATTCTCTTGGGCTTTGCACCCAACTGCTAAGGAAGCTTTCCTAAGCCTTCCAAAGCCTTCCTAAGGCCTCTATAAATAGAGGGGAACCTTTTACACGCCAAGACACACCTAGATACACAAGCAACATACTTTCTACTCTTTTGTGTCCAAGAAAAGCTCTTACTCTCCAAGCTTAAGTTCCATCATCCAGAGAGCTAAATTCCCTTTGCGTACCCGCTCTCCCGTCGTAGTTCACGAAGAGCGACACTGTGCCGTCACGTGGCTCACGCACCCGCGTCATCAATTCGACACACTCCTTGCAAAGGGGAGTTTCCTAATTCCTATAGAAGCTAGGTTTAAAATTACTTTGTTGGGTCTATAGGATTATTTGTTATCTTTGTTATTTGGTTGGGTATTCGCTTTGTGAATTCCCGTCTCCTTCATGGGACAAAATCGTTCTTGTGAAGAGAAGGGGTTGAGGAACGCTACCCTCGCACTTGTAGCGTGGCTGTAATTGAGGTTGAATCACCCTCGTTTAAAGTGATTCATTTAGTGGATTTGATCAACTTGGTTGATTGGAAAATCCTAACTCGAGAGGGTTAGGTGGTGGTTTTCACCTGATTTGGGTTTCCACCTAAAAATTATTGTGCACATTGTGTGTTTGTCTATTTTGTGAGATTGGTATTTTTTTAATTCCGCATTTTTTCCGCATTTTTTACATCACGCTGATCTCACCCCCTCCGAGTAGGGAAATCACAACAGGTCCAATCAAAAGTTGACCTACCTGATTCTATTAGCTCTATTGTTCAACATGGCACACCCCCGAAACTTGAGGACCCAGGAGCCCCGTACATCTCAGTGGTTATTGGTGACTTATGGATTGATGAGGCTCTACTTGATCTCGGTGCAGAGGTGAACATCCTTTCAAGCTCTGTGTATGAACAACTTGGGGGAGAAAATCTAAAGCCCAGCTCGATAATCCTACAAGTTGCTTATTGATCACTCAAGATACCACGGGGAATTTTTTAAGATGTCCTCGTGAGAGTGGAGGATTTCTTCTTCCCCATCGACTTCTTAGTTTTGGACATTGACCCTACCAACAAGCCAACCAAACCCTCCATCATTTTGGGCCACCCCTTTCTTGCAACTTCGTATGCTTCAATCAATTGCAATACTAGAGCATTGAAAATGGGTTTTGGGAATAGGAAAATCTGGCTTAATGTGTTTGATGCTTATAAACAAGTCAGGCTTGAGGATTGTTCTCAAGTTGAGGTGATAGATGACCTGATTGAAGAGACAACCCCTACAATGTTATGTGATGACCCCCTTCAGCATGTCATGCAAAATGAGCATTCCCATCTTTTGGAGGAATATGAAAGGGATATACTAGAACTTGAGGAGTTGCTGGTTGTTTCTGCTGAGTCTCTTTCCCCGTCATCTCTGCCCAAGGTAGATCTGCTACCTAAGATGGGGAAATCTATTATGAAACCCTCAACCATACAGGCCCCCGACCTTGAGTTGAAACCCCTCCCTGACACTCTCAAGTATGTCGTCCTGGGTGCCAATGATACACTCCCAGTTATCATTTCAGCTGTGCTATCTGAGGCACAAGAGGGAGCCCTGATTGAATGCTTGTCTAGGTACAAGGAAGCTATTGCTTGGAGCATTGCTGACATTAAGGGTATAGACTCTACACTCTACAAGCACAACATTTATACTGATGATTACATCAAGCCATTTAGGGACATACAGAAACGTCTAAACCCTAATATGAGGGAGGTGGTTAAAAAGGAAATCCTGAAGTGGTTAGATGCTGGGATCATATATCTCATTGCAAATAATAAATGGGTAAGTCCTATTCATGTGGTGCCAAGGAAGGTACGCTTTACTATGGAATTTAATGACCAAGGTGAACAAGTGAGTAGACCCTCAACTGAATGGAGGGTTTGTATTGATTATTGCAAGCTGAACACCACTACCTAGAAGGATCACTTTCCCTTGCCTTTTATTGATCAAATTGTTGAGAAATTGGTAGGGAATGAGTACTATTGCTTTCTTGATGGATATTTTAGGCAAAACCAGGTTGCAGTCTTCCCTGATGACCAAGAGAAGACGACATTCACAAGTCCTTACGGTACCTTCGCATTCAGGTGTACGCTGTTTGGATTATGTAATGCCCCTGCAACCTTCCAGTGGTGTATGATCATTTTTTCAGACATGATTGATGAGTGTGTTTAAGTGTTTATGGATGACTTCTCCATTTATGGCTTGTCTTTCAACCAGTGTCTCTTGCACCTGGAGAATGTGTTGAAGAGATGTAAGGAGACTGGTTCAATCCTCAGTTGGGAGAAAAGCCACTTCATGGTATAGAAAAGAATTGTACTTGGGCATGTTGTGTCTGAGCGAGGCTTGGAAGTAGATAATGCCAAGATTGATTCTATTTCCAAACTCCCATTGCCCACGAATGTCAAACAGATTAGATCCTTTCTGGGCCATGCCGACTTTTATAGGCACTTTATTAAAAATTTCAGTAAAATTTCTAGGGCACTTTGTGACCTATTGGCGAAGGAATCTTCCTTCAATTTTGATTCAAAGTGTGTCGAGGCCTTTCAAACTCTGAAGGAGGCCTTGATCTCTGTGCCTATTCTCCGAGCTCCTGATTGGACACTCCCATTTGAGCTGATGTGTGATGCTTCGAATTATGCAGTGGGAGCAGTCCTTGGACAAAGGGTTGAGGGAAGACCTCATGTGCTACATTATGCTTGCAAGACTTTAACCGAACCACTACAAAACTATACCATCACTGAAAAGGAATTACTTGTTATAGTTTTTGCTCTGGAGAAGTTTAGGTCTTATCTTCTTGGGTCTAAGGTGGTTATTTTCACTAATCATGCAACAATGAAACATCTCATTGCTAAGAAAGATTCTAAGCCACATCTAATTTGGTGGATCCTACTCCGTCAAGAATTTGACTTGGAGATACGTGAAAAGAAAGGAGTAGAAAATGTTGTGGCTGACCACCTGTCTCACCTTCCACTTAATGACTCTATCTGGAGACATCCGCGAGACATTTCTTGATGAAACCCTTATGGCGGTAACACCAACTTCACCTTGGTATGCTGATACCATAAATTACTTGGTCACTAGAGAAACTCCTGGCTCTTAGGATGAGCATGAAAGAAAGAGATTTTTTTAACAAGCTAGATACTTTCATTGGGAAGATCCTAAATTATTTAGAATTGGACATGACCAAGTATTGAGACAATGTGTACCTGAAGAAGAACAACAAAGTGTGCTGAGTTTTTGCCATGAACTTCATTGTGGAGGACACTTTGGTGCTAAGAAAATTGCTTTTAAGGTTCTCCAGTCTGGTTTTCGATGGCCTCCGTTATTTAAAGATTCTCATAATTTTATTAAGGCATGTATTAGATGTCAACGGACTGGAATGGTTGGGAAGAGGAATGAGATGCCTCAACACCCTATTCAATCTATTGAAATTTTTGATGTGTGAGGAATTGACTTTATGGGTCCCTTCCCTTTGTCCCATGGTTATGAATATATCTTGGTGGCAGTTATTATGTCTCTAAATGGATAGAGGCCATTCGTACACGCACAAATGACCACTCTGTGGTTTTGAAATTTGTGAAGGCCAATATCATATCCCGTTTTGGCTACCCTAAGACCATTATAAGTGATGGGGGACCTCATTTCCGAAACCACCACTTCAATCGGCTACTTAGGAGTCTGGGAGTGACTCACAAAGTCGCTAACCCTTACCATCCTCAGATGAGTGGCCAGGTTGAATTGTCGAATAAGGAAATAAAAATTATTTTAGAAAGGACCGTTAGACCTAATAGGAAAGACTGGTCCTAAAAGCTCGATAATGCTTTGTGGGCGTATCGAACGGCCTATAAGACCCCTTTGGGTACATCTCCCTTTCGGATTGTGTATGGGAAAGCATGCCATTTACCCATTGAGCTGAAACATAGGGCACTTTGGGCTATTCAAAGTGTTAACATGGATTTAGAAAAGGTAGGTAAGGCACGACTTCTAGAATTAAGTGAGCTTAAGGAGCTGAGAAATGATGCTTATGACACCTCTCAAGCTTATAAAGAGAGAACTAAGGTCTTGCATGATAAGTATATCCTTAGAAAGGCCTTTGAGCCCAACCAACATGTCTGGCTTTTCAATTCCAGACTTAAGCTTTTTCCAGGGAAATTAAAATCTCGTTGGGATGGGCCTTACATAATGACTAAAGTGTTTCCACATGGAACTGTGGAGATTAAAAGCCCTTCCTCTTCGGCAACTCCCTTTATCGTCAATGATTAAAACCATACATTTCTTTGGATGGCCATCTGGTTGACGAGGTCACTCTTGAGGAGCCTTAGCTCCTGCCATTCTCCACCTCAGGTAATATCTTCCTTTAACTATTTTGTTTCTAATGAGGACATTGTTTGAACCAGGCATGGGGGAGAGGACCTAAGGCATCTGTTTATAGCATGTCTACATTTTGCATTCATGCATATTTCATTCAAAAAAAAAAAGAAAATTGTATTATTGAGCTTAACTAGTTGGGCCATGCATTCTTAAGCAGACTAGAACTTTAGGTTAGACTAAGTTGATTCTAGGTATCGAACTTTAGAAGCTAAGTGAGCTACTAGCTTTTGACCTTTACGGTCCTTTGTGGACTTGAAAACTTAAGTAGGAGTTAAGTTGCGGACCATTCCTCAAGTGGTTTAGGAAGGAAAGCTAGGGATTGAGTTAAAGGCTAGGAAGTACCTGGAGTCTTGTTCTACCTTTTGGTTTACGGGTCCTTGTAACCTAAGCATCCAAATTTCTCATACGCTTGGTCTTGTGTAAGTAAGTAATCACCTTAATTCATTTCTTAAAAGAAAATTTGGTTCTCTTAGTTTTGACTTAGGAGAAGCTTGAAAACACAATTTGATTTGAAAAATTCCTACCACAGGAGAGGTGGAGTATATACTCAACATGAGGATGTGATGATAACATGTTACCTCCTCAGCACTTGTCTCTTAGGATATCCATCCTACTGGGGGCATGTAAGCGCATTGTGCGATTCAGGTACCATGGGTAGCCCTATCTCGAAGTGCCGATTGCCACAGGTCTGAATTCACTTAAGAAATCCATGGGCGATACTATCTCGAAGTGTTGATTGCTAGGAGTTCTTGGGGTCGCTATGGGTGGTGCTATCTCAAAGCATCGAAAGCCAAGCACCCTTCGAGGTACGGTGATGGGGACAATGAATCCGATACAGACCATGTTGATAGTTGATCCAAGGTTAGACTTAAAGGAATCAAAAAAAAAAAATCCTCTTTCCTCTCGAGGTTGTCAATCATACCAACCTCAAATAACTCAGATCAATGCACATGCATGGATGCTTTAATCTTTGGGATCAATAAACCCTAGGGGAGAGTTAGAAATCAGAAAAACCTGTGCCTGCAACTCATCCTTAACCGACCTAGTCTGTAACTTAGCAACTACTTGGGAACCTTAGGTCTAAAGTTTGAACTTAAAATGTTTCCAAAAGAAGACCGATTGGGTTGGCTAGTCCACTTGGAGTGCTAGGTTATTACTTAGATTTGCTACAAACTAGCAGAAAAACTAGGCATGGGGGTATTTGATTAGCCCATATTTATGGGCTATTTAAGTATTTAAGTGCCTCGACATTAAGTTAATTTTAACATTTAGATAGCATACATTAGGATGTAATTAAATTAATTCAAATTTTTAGCTTAAATGCATAATTCATGTGTGGCATCCACATCTAAATGCATTTAGAATTAACTTAGAATTGCATTCATTTAATTAGTTAACCAATTAGGTGCATTGCTCGCATTATTTTAAGTTAACATAAAAGTTAAGGGTTTGTGTATTAATAATCATAATATTTTATTACTATTTTATTCTTCTTCTTCTATAAGTAATGGCTGCATTTCTTCCACCAGTTGCCTGCACTAAAACCTACATTCAAGGACGACTGGAGAATGTGGATTTGCTTCCACCTCTCCATTCAAATCCATGCAGATGGCTACAAAGGAGGAGGAATGGCTGCCATTTAGAGGTGGCCACCACCCCTTTCCTTACTGTGCAGAGAACCTAGTTTCTCATCCGCTCCTCATCATCAGCCTCAGCTGCAACAGCGCGACTCTACCACCATGGGTGTGTTGTGTGATAGCTCACATCGCCAATCAGAGTCCCTGCATCACCGTGCTTCTTCTTCAACACCACCGCACCCACTAACACCATCCCCGTGCACGTCCATCACCAAGTGCAGGCACCTCCCTCCAACACCCTCAACAATTTCACCTTTTGCAGCAGCACCATCCACGCATGCCTGCCCCTCACATCAGCCCGCTCGCGTGCGTTGCACCTCCACTGCAACAGGCACGTGTTGACCAGCATCTCAATGCACGCATTCCCGCACTTCCGCCTGCGCGCATAGCACACCCCTATGTGCGTTCGCACCTACGCCTGCACCTCCCTTGCTGCACCTCTGCCCACAGCACCCGCTGCGTGCCCTCCAGCAGCAGAGCGCGTATTCCTCGCCGCCATAGCCGTGCTCCCTCCAGTAGTAGAGCACACGCTCCTCACAGCCACTGGCTCGTGCCCTCCAGCAAGAGAGCGTGCAAGAGCAGCAACAATAGCTACCGCCGCTTTTCTCCTCCGTCCAGCTGACCCAGGCCATCTCGCGATGCATCACCGCCACCACAGCGAAAGCCTCGCTTCGACCGACCTTTCCTCAAAGAGCTCCTTGAATGAGCCTCTCTCCCGTGCGGGAGGATGAGAGAGGTATAATCCTCTATTTTTGTTTGAATTTCTATTTATGGAAATTGCCATTGTCAACGTTCAATTTTTTGATTTCTTTGACTAACTAAATTGTGGTGAATTTATGGCTTTATGCTTATTCTTCTAAAGAATTGTTAAGCCTTATTGATTCATCTTTATATGCATTACATTTAATTTTAAATTACATCTTAGTATGCAAGCAAGTGAAAAGTACATGGCATACCCTTGCACATCGATAATTTTCTTACATGAAAATTACGTCAACAACCCTTGACTTCTCCATAAATTTAAGGTTTACATTCAGAGCTACATAGGCATTGTTTGATTTGACGAATATTTCAGCGAACTTGATTTCTACCTAATTGCACATTTAAATAGGTCATCTCCTCCCTATGGACATGACCCGCTCTCCTGTGAGTGGTTTAATTTTAATTCTAATTGTTTTGATTAGTCATTTTTCCACCACTTAGAAATACAATGATAAATCTTCTTAATCATCATTTTTGGAAGCAAAAACTGACTCGTCAGAAACCTCTAGGAGTCGCGGAGTAGTCCTAGGACCCTTCCCAAGTCCTTGATTGTGTGCACCAACTTCAGTGGCTGCGGTAATTGAAGGAAGAACTCTCAGCAGCCGCATGCGAGCAAGAAGGTGTGGGATTAGTCCCACCTCAGAAACATAGAAGCATGTTGAGCTGCATAAATTGATTTCACACTACCGGCTTATCACCTCAACACTTGGTGGTGAGGTCCCCTTCACACCCGCACACTATATGACCCATCTAAACTTATACACTCCTTGGTGCATGCAACCCTGGACTTAATTACTGTTCATCCCCAATAACCCAATTAGCCTAGGTCTGAGAGAAGAGGAGAGGAGAAAGGAAAGAGAGAGAGAGAGTGGGGGAGGGGAGAGTTTTGCTCCTAAAGGCTTTGAGCAACACTTAGTCGCTGAGAAGGTGAGTTCCCCTTATGCGTGAGAAGGAGCAAAAGGCAAAAAAAGAAGGAGAAGACTTGAGAAAAAGAAGAGATGTGAAGAAGAAAAGGAAAGGCAGAACTGAAGATGAGGAAAAGCACTATGAAGGTGACATTTAAGTTGTCTAATTACCAAAGCAAACGTCTGATCTCTGTTCATTTATTTAATTCATTTGAGTAATTGATATGTGCTTAATTAAGGTTAATAATTGGTGATCTAAATCACCATTATTTTTGTCTTAGATATCTTTTTGGTGTCTTAAAGTCTTGAAATGCTCATGTTCTCATTGGATATCAAATTTGAGTAGTTATCATTCATTGAATATCATTACTGTGCTTAAATTCTTGTGGTCATTTATATTTTAATCAATATTAGCACATGACTTCCATATTCGCTCCCTGCGTTCGACCTCGGACTTCTTTTAGGTATTCGAGTTATAAATTTTATTTGTTGAAGATTGATTTGTCAGTTATGCTACAATGCATTTCCCTAACATTGACAAAAATCTTGTCAATAGTAAGCAACCTAAAAATCCCTTTAAACCAAAACGGATGGTTAGCACTTCACAACCTTTGGAGCTACTTCACTTAGACTTGTTCGGACCAACCAAATCCGAAAGCCTAAGTTGGTGTAGATGTTGTCTAGTCATAATCGATGACTTTTCTAGATTTACTTGGTTATCTTTCTTAAAAAGTAAAGATTTAACCTTTTATGTTTTTAGCAAATTAGTTAGAAGACTACAAAATGAAAAAGGATTTGAAGTAATTAGGATTAGGAGTGATCACAATGGAGAATTTGAGAATGAATCCTTTACCAATTTCTGTGATCAATATGGGATAAAACATGAATTTGCCTTCCCTAGAGCTACACCTTAGAATGGTGTCGTTGAGAGGAAAAATAGGACTTTGCAAGAGTGTGCCTGCACAATGATGTACGAGTCAAAGATACCTCGATATTTTTCAGCTGAGGCTATAAATACTGCTTATTATATTCAGAATAAAACCTTGATCAGACCAATCTTAAAAAAAACACCTTTTGAACTCTATCATGGAAGGACACTTAGAATTTCCTATTTCAAGATACTTGGTTGTTGATGTTTTATACTCAATACTAGGGACAATCTTGATAAGTTTGATGCCAAAACTTCAAAAGGAATTTTCTTAGGTTATTCAAGCAGAAGTAAAGCCTGTAGGGTTTTTAACAAGAAGAATTCTATTGTCGAGGAAACCATGCATGTATCTTTCTATGAAACTTTAGATCAACTAAATCTTCTGCAATTGACAATGATGACCAAATAGTTGACCCATCAAACAATCTAGAAGAGAATATTTCTGATGTGCATACATCTAAATAGCCAAAAATATCTATTAATGCACATTCTTAGTGTCATATTAGCATCATGCATTGTAAATATTGAGTAACATGCATAATCATACATTTAGGTCAAATTGTATAAATTGTATAGTAATTACCTACTTTTATGGCCAAGGACAAGGTGATTTTTAATTAGGGCTTCGGACAGAAGATCCAACTGTACGGATCTGATCAGGGCAACGACGGGAGTTCACCCTGATCAGACATCCGTAGTAGTAAATATAGTTCGAGGAAGCCTAGAGATTAAGGGCTAAGATGGTGCCAAACTACACTTCAGACAACAAATCTGACTGCATGGATGGGTTTGGATTGATGATCGTAGACTAACGCTATGAAAATTGGCTCAACCTGACATCCGTGGCAACTTCTACATGTCACAAAAGATTAACAGCCATGATGGCGCCACATGGCACCATCACAGCCGCCCAAATCGATTGCAGCATCGCTTCTCATCCTCTGAAGGCACTGGCGAAGCGAGATTTGGGCTGTTGGATCTTGATCCAACCGCCACGAGCACGCGCGCTTAAAACGTAAACGTGACAAAGATCCGTCGCTAGCGTAGTGGTCGAGCGCCCTTGCGTAAGCGCGGGGCACAGGTTTGACTCATGATCTGCGTCATGCGTGCATTTAATCTCGATCGCATGATCGGCTGTGGATGGCCTAGATCACCCAATCGGGTGCACGTGCAATCAAACATATCGCCTCACGCTCGATCGCACGCACAGGCGGCATAGCTAAAGCGGACGAGGATGACTTTAAGTTGTCTGATCTTAAGATCGGACTACTGATATCTCGAGGACGTGGGCGAGCGTTGAGCACACGATAAATGAGGAGGCGGGCGTGCGCGTGAGGCTATAGCGATGTGGGGTCATTAGTGACGCTTAAATCTGTCACTAAAGACCCCATCATTTAATGTTTTAGCTATGTAATGACCAATTGCCCTCTATCCTTGCAACTATAAAAGGAGATCTCTACCATACGAAATTCTCATCTCTTCCTTCACCTCTCTCCCTCTCCAAAGCTCAAGAGAAGCTTGTCCCACACCCGGGATGCTATTCTAGGGCCAAATCTAATTTTCTCGCCCCTATTTCAGAAGTGGATCCCGCGACGACGATGACATGCTGCCTCATTCCTGCTTCTTCCTGCTTCGTCCTCCTTCTTCTCGCTCCGTCCTTTGTCTTCTAGGCGTCGCTCCATCTGACTCATCCTCCATGCATTCGTCGAGGAGGATAACATCTCTCTCCATTCTTTTTAATCGCTTCCTAGAAAAAAATTTTCCACTTTCTAGTTGCAAAAGCAATATTATTATATTAAGTGATTGTTCTCTCTCTATCTCTTTCTCTCTCTTATTGTTTATACTCCATTGTAATTACCTCGCTTTTAGACAAAAATAGAAAAAAATATAATCACGGATTTAAGATCAGCGTAGCCTCCCTGTGTTGGACCTAGAATTTCTTTGCAAATTTCGGTTAAATTTATCTATTGATATATTGCTTCGCAAATCGATCTACAACGACGGGTTTTCAAATCCAACTTCGATCGCATAGTTTTCCGCTATCAATATTTTGGTGCCGTTGCCGGGGATATTTCTATCATCGATCAGATATTTCTAATTGGGGCTGTTCAAATTTCTGACCCAAAGATGGGTAATTCATTTAAAGTCAACGATCAGTGTCTGAAGCCTTTTATTGATAGTATTATTCCAAAACCTATCTCAGACACAGTTGCTCTCATCATGTTGTGATTTATTTGGTTGGACCTCGCTTAGCTGCTGGCATTATACTTAGCAGTTGTACAGTCTGACTCAAAGCTGATTTGAGCATCACATTCAGGTGATATCTTCTATATTCTACCCTTCCTTTCATGTCTTTCATTATCAATTTAGACATTGTATCAGCTAGGCATGGGGGGTGGATTCATTTCTGAATCATTTTGTCAGCTCTGTTGAATTCTTGTAAATTCTATTTATTTTCTTTTATATATATAATTTGGATTAGGAAAGAATACTTGGGCATTAGGACTTTTCAATCTTAGGAAATATTACAATAGGATCTGAACACTAAGACCCTTCAGGTCTTTGGGCTTAATCAGCCCGAGTATCCACTAAAATGTGGATTTGTTTATCAAGTCCTCGCCATCCTAAATTCCATTTCAATTTTATTAAATAAGTTTGGGTGATAACTACACGACTTATCAACCTGCCCTCTGATTTGAGGGAACTTTAAGTCTAAACATCTACACACTATTCGCACTGACTTGTTGTTTGACGATTTTAACAGAAATTGGGTAGCTAATGAACCTTCTAGGGTGGTATGGCTGGCAAGTTATCGTAGGTAACATCCCATGGGTAGGTTCTCCAGAGCCTAGCCACTGGACCATTCTTTTCTTGCTACCTTTAGGTAAATCTTAGACTAGGGAAGCCACCTACTTAAGAAAGGAAAAAGAAAGTCCAAAAAGAAAAAAAATGAAAAGAAAAAGAAAAAGAAAAGGAGAAAACAAAAAAATAATAATAAGCCACACTTCACCGCATGAGTATGGCTGGCAAGTTATCGTAGGTAACAGCTCATTGGTAAGTTGTCCAGAACCCAGCTCAAGAAATGCACGTCTAATTCCTAAAACACTTAAGAAGAAGCAGAGAAGTAGAATAAGCCGAGGATATATACACTGGATGCACCCTTGTGTTGACCCCATAAAAATAAAAGTTGGGAGAAAGCTACCAGTCGTATAGATACACCTTTAGGCAGAATTCTTTTTAAGGTCACCTAGGGGCGTAGAAACCCGAAGTCCGTTCTGATTGCCGATCAACGAGTCTATCACATTCACAAAAAGATGCTTAGAACATACGATTCTCATCAAGTCTAGGGTGGGTTGAGTGGCTGTAGAAAGTTGCTCTGTAACCCTAAATTTGAAAATCCACAAAATTAGAAAAGAAGAAAAAGGAGAAAAAAAGATCCTTCTTTGAATAAGGCGAGGGCTTGAGGCGATCTGCATTTGGCAGATACTCAGGTGCTGTTGTGTCTTTGAAAGTTCAGGTCCTAAGTAAAAATTTCTTAATGTTGAAAATGACTTTTGCCTAAGTAATCCAATCCTAATTCCTTTATAAATAGCATGTAGTTTTTGCTAGGGACTAGCAAAAGAAAGGCATGGGGGTGTGATGTGCATGATGGGATCTAAAGATATGATATATATATATGGCTACACGCACAAACACTCAAGAACAATATTAGTAATAACAAGAAAGATTTGCACAATCAATTCAAACCATAAAAGGACACAATATGTATAGTGGTTCCCTTCCCTTGGGTACTCCACTACCTAAGCCTCCCAGCTTAGGGTTTTTAAGCTAATTCTCTCAACCCTGAGAGAATCAATTTACTAAATCGAGGTAATTAATGGGTTACCTCAACCCAAATACAAAAATGGGTTTGTTACAACCCAATGAGCAAGTGCTCAAGAACAAATGAAATACAGGTGTAAGAAAGAAAACTCTTATAACTAGAACCTAAGCCTCTCAACAAATGTAAATATAATGTTACCGATTTAAGAGCCTAGAAAGGGTGCGAATCATGTTGAATTGCATGAAAAAAACACGTCAATGTGTTTGCAAACCCATAGCATGATTAGAAAGCAGCAAACACAATTTCTTCACTTGAATATGTGGTGGAAAATATGAATTATAGCTCTAAGAATTTTCTTCTCTTTTCTCTTGTCTCTAGGGTGCAAACAAAGATTACTAGGGTCATTTTATAGAGTTTAGGACCTAGGATACTCGTCTACTAGATGTTGGGATTTAATTCCCAATGTTCATATTGTTGGAATTAATATTTCTGTCGTTCTGTTTTGGGCCAACGGCTAGCTGATACCGGTACTAAAGTACCTATACCGGTACTAGCAGCTCAGTGCCACCAGTACATGAATCCTGGTACCGGTACTCATCATGGGTACCAGTACTTGTGACTCCCAAGTTTGAAATTCCTTGGGCACAGTAACCTACTTGTACCGGTACTCATCATGGGTATCGGTACTTGTAAGGTTCAGGCCAGAATAAAGGCTTCAACTTGTGGCCAACATGTACTACTACTCATGGTTGGTACCGGTACTTGTTGTTCATAGTTTGAGAGTAATTCTTAAACCTGTGCCTTGCAAATACCAGTACTGATGAATAGTACCGGTACTTGCTTACAAGTACCTATTTTAAGTGTTTTAATCCATTACGTTCTTCGAAAATGAATGCCATATAAATCCTAATTTATCTTTAATTGATTTTTATGATCTAAGTTAAATTCTTTTGTTAAGAGGCATACAATCTATGAAAACCTAAACTAAAAAAACAAAGGGTCGAAGATGATCTTCTTCACCTCGACACATCCTTGTCATCCTCCATGACATGATCTTTTTCTTCTCACCATCATTCCTCCATCGTTTCTTGATTGCCTTGCTCCTTCAGCTAAATCTGAAAAACACTAAATGGCAAACATTAATTCATAATAATTTTGTTAGCACCAAAACAAGATGTGGAACAACATGTAAATAGCCAGAAATGTCTTTTAATGCATGTTCTTGGTATCATATTAGCATCATGCATTGTAAATATTGCAAAACATGCATAATCATGTATTTAAGTCAAATTGTATAAATTATATAGTAATTGTCTCCTTTTATGGCTAGGGACAGGGTGATTTTTAATTACGGCTTCGGATGGAAAATCCAACCGTACGAATCTGATCAGGGCGATGATGGGACTTCAATGACTCCAAGATCGCCTTAATCGGACATTTGTAGCACCAGATATAGTACGAGAAGCCTAGAGATCAAAGGCCATGATGGTGCCAAACCACACATTAGGCAACAAATCCAACCGCATGGATGGGTTCAGATCGATGATCTTAGCCTAACGGCGTGAAAATCGACACAATCCGACATCTGTGGCACCTTCTACATGTCACAGAAGATGGATGGCCATGATGCCACCACGTGACGCCATCACAGTTGCCCAAATCGACCGTAGCATTACTTCTCATTTTTTGAAGGTGTAGGTGAGGTGAGATCTGGGCTGTTGGATCTTTATCCAACGTCCACGAGTGCGCATGCTTAAAACATAAACGCGATGAAGAAGCAGCACTAGCCCAGCAGTCGAGCGCCCCTATGCAAGTGTGGGGCGCGGGTTCGACTCGCATTCTGCGGCACATGCACATTTAATCTCGACCGCGCGATCGGCTGCGGACGGCGCAGATCACCCAATCGGGTGAACGTGCGATCAAACGCACCGCCTCATGCTTGATCGCACACACAGGCAGTGTAGCTGAAGCGGGCAGGGATGACTTTAAGCTGTTCGATCTTGAGATCAGACAGCTGATATCATGAGGACATGGGTAAGCATTGAGCATGCGGCAGGTGAGGAGGCAGGCGTGTGTACGAGGCTGTGGCAACGTGGGGTCTTTAGTGATGCTTAAATCCGTCACTAAAGACCCCCTCATTTAATGTTTTAACTATGCAATGACCCCTATCCTTGCAACTATAGAGGGAGACCCCTACCCTACAAAATTCTCATCCCTTCCTTCACCTCTCTCCCTCTCCAAAGCTCAAGAGAAGCTTGTCCCACACCCAGGATGCTATTCTAGAGCCAAATGCAATTTTCTCGCACCTATTCTGGAAGTAGATCCCGCAATGAAGATGATGTGCTACCACGTTCCAGCTTCTTCCTGCTTCATCCTCGTTTCCACTCCATCCTCCGGCTTCTAGGTGTCGCTCCAACCGACTCGTCCTCCAAGCATTCGTCGAGGAGGATAACATCTCTCTCCCTTCTTTTTAATTGCTTTCTAGAGTAGAATTTTTCACTTTCTAGTTGTAAAAGTAATATTATTTTATCAAGTGATTATTCTCTTTCTATATATCTCTCTCTCTTATTGTTTATATTCCATTGTAATTATCTCACTTTCAAACAAAAATGCAAAAAAAATTAATCGCAGATTTAAGATCAACGTAGCCTCCCTGTATTCTACTTGGAATTTCTTTACAAATTTTGGTTAAATTTATCTATTGACGAATTGCTTCGCAAATCGAACTACAATGATAGGTTTTCAAATCCAACTTCGATCATGTAGTTTTTCGCTATCAACAATTTCTGATGAACTACCCAGAGATATTTCATTTGTGAAAGATCATCCAAAAGAATTGGTGATAGGTTAATTATCTAAAGGAGTTCAAACTAGATCTTCCTCTAATAGTTTAGCTTTCACTACTTTTATTTCACAGTTACAACCCAAAAAATGTCAAGGAAGCCTTTTCTGATAGTCACTGGATCATTGCATTGGAAGATGAGCTAAATCAATTCAAGAGGAATCAAGTATGGGAACTTGTTTCAAAGCCTGAATCAGAAACCATTATAGGAACCAAGTGGGTCTTTAGGAACAAATTTAATGAATCAGGAGTAGTTAGAAACAAAGCTAGACATGTGGCCCAAGGGTATAATCAGGAAGAAGGAATTGATTTTGATGAAACATATGCTCCCGTAGCTCACCTAGAATCCATTAGGATACTGCTAGCCATTGTCGCCCATATGAAATTCAAACTTTTTCAAATGTACATCAAGAGTGCTTTCCCAAATGGATTCATCAAGGAGGAAGTCTATGTTAAACAACCTTTAGGGTTTGAAGATGTTAAAAATCTAGACCATGTCTATAAACTGAACAAAGCCTTGTATGGAGAAAGATTACACAATATGATATTCACTTTAAGCACCTTTATCTTATATTTAATTCTTACCTTCACTTCCTTAATAAGATAACCACCATAGAATTTTTTGAGCATTCTCCAGTCATCATAGTCTAGCAGGCACACTGTTCAATTATGAGCCACAGTGCCAAGCCAACTACTTAATATCCTAGCCACTTTATCCATAGGTTGAGCCAATTCATTACACTCAACAACAACCTTGATCCCATCAGGTACTGACCACACATCTTTAGCATATGTAACTCCTCTTCTTATTCTCACAATTCCACTTTCATTTATCAAATTACAAGTTCAATAATCAACAGTTAATAGAACTGGATGAACTTTTTTATAAAATCAATTAAAGATTTCATTATAAAATCAACTCATAAAACTTGAAATCTGAACATTTTCATGCATGCCATCCCTAGGGTCTATAATTGTCAATTGCTTTTATTCTCTTGGAATGTTAGTTTAATCATATGGTTCTTCATTGATTTCTTTATCCTGTGATTGAGATTCAAATATATGGCATCCATTGAAAGTTCTTGATCGAGCCATAAAGTATGCCTACAGTAAGTAGTATTTCAAACATTATAAAGTTAGTGATAGTAATATTAACCATTTGAAATAAAATGAAATATACTAGGATGCTAATCATATTAGAATCCATGTTCCAAACATTTGAATCATCTAAAATTTGTAGGAAACGAGTGATATTCTTTACTGCGCGTAGTATTCCATACATGTAAATGATACCCAACATTATGGATCGATCATCAATGAGTGTTGCAAGTAAATTACATGGGCCAAGCTTACTAAACATTGCCAAAGAAGTGTGTTTCCTTAGCAAGAATCAAACATGGGCAACAAGCATGCTAGAACTATACCACAGCCAAATTATTTAAACCATTTAGTTTTCAAAAAAGAATTGTTTTACATGCAGAGGTTGTATCAACAATTCTGCATCTAGGAATGGATATAGTCTCTTTTGTATTTAATTTAAATGTTAACCCACTTTCAAAAAAATATTAAATGATACCAAGATTTTGTATTAACAATACCAGATTATTACTTTTATTACCAGGATTTCCATCAACCCTTATAGCATGTCATCAACCTTCCTCACAGAGAGGCTCTCCATTCCACTCCAAAAAATCAGGAGACCCTAGAGAAAGGTGAAATGTTGGTTTTGAGAGCCTAATTGCTTTAATCAGGATGCAATTGACATATGGTGACATGGAAATTCATGTTGGAATCAGTGAGATTAATCAAGCCAGTTAATTAGTAGATCAATCGGGAATTTGGTTGACTAACCAAATTGCCTCGACTTTGTTCTCCTAAGGTAGGTTTCGAGGACGTCCATGATTGGAGTGCGTCAAATTTTAGAGGTGGATCATCGTATCTTAGGGGGAGTTCGTCAAACCTCGACGCATTGATATTGTGGGGGACAATGCCTTCTCTAAAGGAAGTCCTTTATGGGAACTTTGATTAGAGTAATCTCTAACCTTTCTTCATTTTGTTTATTTGTACTATTGCATATTCTTTATTCTTTATTTAATTCTGGATCTTGCGAAATCATGTTTAACTAACTTGATTTAATATTTTTGATCTATCTGAAAATGTTGGAAATGCATGTGTTTTTATTTATTTATTTTCTATATGTGTTCATTTCAACAATCGTAGAGAAGGTACTACTTAGATCTAAAATATTTGGGATGTCAGAAATGACTTTAAATCACATGTAGATTTATCTGGTATGCCTAAGAAATCTGGTGGGCATAATTTCAAGCATTGGCAACAACGCATGAGGACTTGGTTGGCCACCATTGGTTTGATCTCAGCATTGGAAACCAAATCCCTAGTGTTGGATATGGAAAAACCTACTCCTAAAGGCCAAAAGGTGATGGATGAGTGTAATGCGTGCGACCGTATTTGTCATCATTGCATCTTATTGGCTTTATCCAATGTGTTACTTGATGTATATAGCACATCCACGTCCACTGCGAAGGGGCTATGGGAGGAGTTGGACAAGAAGTATACTACCGAAGATCTTGGTATTGGAAAATACTATATCGTAAAATTATTTAAATTCCTTATGGTTGAGGGTAAATCGTTATCGGAGCAAGCACACAAATTTCTATTATTACTTCATGGTTTGGCAGAGGCTGAAATAAAACTTCTTGAGAAGTTTCAAATCATGTCTATCATTGAGAAATTCCCTAAATATTGGGAGGACTTTGGGATGACTCTTAATCATAGGAAGGGAATGATTTCTCTTGATGACTTGATGATAGCCATTGCTATTGAGGAAGAGCATAGCAAATAGAAACTTATAGTACCTGTGGAGTCTAAGGTGAATGTCATGACATCTTAGGGAAAGGAGAATAAAAATAAGAAAAATAAAAACAAAATGAAGGTCAAGCACAAGATCCAGAAGAAATCTAAGAACAAACCATGCTGGCACTGTGGCTAGGTTGGGAACTGAAGGAAGGATTGTCCTTCTAATAAAGCTTAGCAGAAGACCATAGATGAGTATTCTCAGGTGAATGTGATCACTGAGGATGCTGGGCCAAGCGATGGATATGTCTCAATAAAACCCGAACCTATGTTAATCACAATCATATTGAATGGCTCATGGATACTGGAGCTAATGTACATAATTCTATTGACAGATCATTCTTTTCTTCCTATCAGGCCTGCAGTGGTGGGATTGTGAAGATGGGGAACGATTCTGCAGCCAAGGTGCTAGGATTTGGACATGTGGACTTGAGGTTTCCCTTGGGGTGAGTCTGGACATTGTGTAGGGTGTTGCATGTTCCTGTTGTAAAGAAGAATGTTCTTTCCAATTCTCTATTGGTTAGAGAGGGTTTTGAGTTAAACTTTAAATGTAATAAAGTTGTTATGTTGAGACATTGAACATTCTATGGAATGGGGTATTTGGAAGATTTTGATTTATTTTTTAGAGTGAGATGTGATGTGGATGTATCATCTAAAAGTACTCTAAATAATGTCAGTTTTCAATTTGATTCAATCTTTTTGCAGCAATATTAAATCTTGTGATATATGGCATGGTAGATTGAGTCTTGTAAATTTAAATTCTTTAAAAAGAATTATAAAATTAAATATGATTCCTAAACACACCATAGATAAAACTAAGAAATGCGAGAAATGTGTGCAGACTAAACAAATTTGGAAGCCTTTTCACTCTATTACTAGAGATACTGAAGTTCTAGATTTGGTGCACATAGATATCTGCGAGTTTAATGGTATGTTGACTAGGGATAATAAAAAGTATTTTATCACCTTTATAGATGATAGTAGTAGATACTGCCATGTGTATTTTCTTAAGTCTAAGGATGAGGCATTAAGAAAGAAGCAGAAATACAAACTGGGAAAACTCTAAAGAGATTGAGGTCAGATAGAGGAGGGGAATATACGTCCAACTTGTTTGGTGAATAATGCCAAGCTTTTGGTATAGTTCATGAAGTGATGGCCCCATGTTCCCAACAATCTAATGGGATAGCAGAGCAAAAGAATAGGACACTAATTGACATAGTCAATGCTCTCTTGCAAAGCTCAGGATTACCTACTTAGATGTGAGGGGAAGGTTTGTACGGCATGTCATATTTTGAATAAAGTTTGTTACGAACGCGTGCCCCGGACGTATTTTAAGATGTCTGGGAGGTGGGCCAGACGTCTGACCAGACGTCTTGGATCACATCCAGACGTCTTGCCAGACGTCTGAAAAATCGTTATCGTCCACACCCGCGAGTCGTCTGCGCGCCTGCGCGTGCAAACCGCATATTCATTATTCCCTCTTTTTCTTCTGCGGCTGCAGACGCCTGCCGCGCCTTCTCTCTCTCCTCTCCGCACGGCCTTAAAAGGGCCACGCCTCCCCTCCCGTCTCCACCGTCTCCTTCTTCTTCTCCTTCCTGTGCACGAGAGCGAGCGAGCGCGAGGGCTGCAGCGGCGACCGCAGTGAGCGCGGAGGAGGCGCGGCGTGCAAGGGCGGAGCTCTGCCGTGAGGGCGAGCTCGCCGGAGTGGCTTGGCCGACCGGCGGAGGGCGCAGGGGGCGCGGAACGACGCGGAGAGGGACCTGCTGCAGTCTGAGCAGGAGCGCGAGGTGCGACGCGGACGGCGTCGCGAGCAGAGTCCGGGTCGCGCCCTGATTCTAGAAAAATTTCCAGAATCAGACGTCTGGGTTGATAGGCAGACAGCGAGGACGACGTCTGGTATCTCTTACAGACGTCTGAAAGGTGAGTATTCCATTTTCTTCTTCCTTCCTGTCGACTGACCGTACTGAGGGAGGGAGTTGGCTGTGCGCAGGCTCGTTGAGTCGCCATCTTTTGCGAATCAGACGTCTGGAAGTTGTACTAGATGGCTGGAGTGACCTCCAGACGTCCGGGGTGACCATCGGACGTCTGGGAGATAGGCCAGATGTTCCCGCAGACTTCTGGATGTCTAGGAAACCACGCTGAACAGGTAATTCTCTGATCCACTTTTTAAGATGTCTGATTTTGCACAGTATCCTCTTTTTCGACCCATTTAGGGCCCGTTCGGGCTCCATTTTCCGTGATTCGAGTTGCGTTCTTTTCAGAATTAATTCCTCTACCCGTCTACAGTAGCTATACACTGTTTTGAGACACTCCTTGTGTTTGATCCTTGTGATAGGACCTCGTTCAGTTGCAATCTTGGGAGTCGCGGAGGCACGCGGGATTCCCGATTACGCCCCCATTACTCCCATTGTACCTGGTAGAGTGGCTTAAGTTTATTTTTAAAATCTGTTAAAGTATGGAACCATAACTAGAATCTAGGGCATTGCATGAATCCTAGGAATGAGAAATGTATGGAATGATAGCTCCTAGGTGATGCATGAATCCTAGGGCTGGAAAACTAGTTGTATGCTAGATCCTAGGATGTGGCATGAATCTTAGGATGGAAAAACTAGTGGAATGTATAATACTGCAGTCTTGGAAAAATGGAAAGGAATATAAAGCTACCTGTAAATTGAATTAACAGCTGCCTGTTATGAATAAAGAAACATGATTGAGATCATGGATTGTGAGAACGTGAAACTGGAAGGTGAAACATATGATGTTCTGAGATAAAGAGCTGGAACCCTACGGGGAATTAGGAGTGGAACTCCTGGAAAGAAAAAGGAATGGAACTGAGATGTAGTTTGTACTGTCTCTTGGGTACGCAGTACCAAGGGAAGTACTTGTACCTGTTTAGTGTAGAGTGGGGCCAGCTGCCCCAGGGACCCGGGGTTAGGATTGGCCGCTCTGTACCGACTTGTTGGCCCTCGTGTACATAGTACCGAGGAGAGCTACTAGTGTTAGGAGAGTACTAGCTACCCCACGGGCCCCGGGGTTCTGCTAGCCTCCTTCACCGACTTGTTAGGCCCACTAGGGCAAACCAGGGCAGTCAGGCGAGGGTGCACGGACTGTGGAGGGGCAAGGCCCCGGTTTGGTTACTGTGGAGGGGTTGGACCCCTGTTAGTGAGAGGGCTCTGCCCTGGTTCCGTGCTGTACTTTGGGTGCACCCGTTAACGGAAACGACTGACCGCGTGCCAGTGCGGGCTAGCTACCTGTGCGTTTATCGCGCGTGCCGTAGTCACCGTTACGTCTGTCAGTGACCTTGGGGTGGTTGACTGAGGGTAGGATCACCACGGGGGACTCTCCCGGCCATGAGAGCACCACGTGCTACTTCTACTTTTGGAAAAGACTGCAATCAAGATCGTTCCCACGAGGACATTCGAGATCAATTAAAGGATCTGAGAAATAAATGAAATAGTGAGAAAATTGAAAGATGTGAATAAAGGAAGTAATAGAACATAACAGCTACTGTACACTCTCCTGTTGCCTTTAGTTAGTTTGCCACTCTACTCAGCATTTTGCTGACGTGTTACACTCGTTACCTTTTTCAGGACCAGGTGTTGAGCAGCCAGGGTCGGCGGCTGCAGAGGACGCTGGGCCGAGTAGGGTCCAGTAGAGTTACCATAGTCTTTTGTACCTCTTTTGTTTCTATTCTAGTGAGTAGTTTTTTTTTCCGTTGTACCTTCTTTACCTACAGTTCTTGTTAAATGATAAATGTTGTTCTACTGTTGTGGTGGTACCTACTGTGCTAGTTTCTTTCCTTACTGCTGTACTTTCTTACTGTTAGTTATATTCATGCTGAATGTGGTTTATTTTACTGTCTTTTGGTTACTTCCTCGTTGGACGACTAGGTCTTGGGATTAGTCGAGTCGGTCCAGTTCTCGTGTCTCGTAGGGACTCGGGAACCGGGTCGTTACAGAGTTCCTCTCAAGCATAAGGAAAGTAGTCCATTTGAGATTGGAGAAATAGGACACCAAGTTCAAAATACATCAAAGTGTAGGGCTACCATGCAAAGGTAGTTGTGCCAAAACAAAAGAGGAAGAAGCTTGGACCTAAGAGAGTTGGTGTGGTCTTTCTGAGTTATCTTGATAATAGCTATGCCTATAAATTTTTTGTTATAAAATCTGAGATTTCAGGAATAGATGTCAAAACTATTGTTGAGATTCGCAATGCTACATTTTTTGAGGATGTCTTCCCTATGAAAATAGGATTACCTCAAAATGTGAGTTCAGATAATCTAGCCACCACATCTGGTTGTATTCCCGATTAGATGGAAAGGATGTCTAATGTGGGGGATAGCTCTTCCCATTTTGAGCCCAATGAAGTAGAGGATTTTGAACCGAGGAGAAGTAAACTATGAAGAATTACCAAGGATTTCTTTTTTGAAACTGAAAGGAAAGCTATTGTGCTACGATAGCAATCCGGGAAGGCATTTTATTAGTCATAAAAGGAAAAAAAATCGAGAAGTAAACAACCAAAAATTGCCAAGGATTTGGGAGGTGATCTTATTGCTTACCAAATCGAGGGCAATCCACCTACTTATAATGATGTTATGGCTTCTTCTGAAGCTAAGCATTGGAATGATGCAATTAAGAATGAGATGTACTCAATCATCTGTAATGGCACTTCAGAGTTGGTTGATTTATCTGCAAGGTGTTCTACTATTGGGTGCAAGAGGATGTTTAAGAGAAAACTTAGGCCTGATAGATCTATTGAGAAACACAAAGCTAGATTTATTGCCAAGGGGTTTAAGCAAATGGAAGGTATTGATTATTTTGATACCTATTATCCTGTAACTAAGATAACTACTATCCGGATGCTTATTGCATTGGCTCCCATTTATGATCACACTATCCACTAGATGGATGCGAAGACCACCTTTTTCATGGCGATCTTGAGGAGGTGTTCTATATGGACTAACCTGAGGAATTTATAGCTCCTAGGAATGAGAAAAAGGTTTGCAAGCTTGTTAAATATTCTCTTTATGGTTTGAAACAAGCATTGAAATAATGGCATGAAAAGTTGGATAAGACTATCCAGTCTTTTATCTCTGTGGATATGAATCCGACAGGTGTGATCTATTCTATGGTTAAAGGTGATGTGTGTATTACCCTATGCCTATATGTAGATGATATATTATTGTTTGGGTCAGACATTATAATTGTGAATGAAAAAAAGTTATTCTTGAGTAGTAAGTTTTAGATGATCGATATGGATGCTACAAATGTGATGTTAGGCCTCCAACTGATTCGATCAACAAAGGGGATAGCTATTTCTCAATCCCATTATGTTGAGAAAGTTCTTGAGAAATTTGGCTATCAAGATTGCAAGGCTATTGTTGAATGCTTAAAAGTCATTGTAGTTAGGAAAATATCACATCGTAGTATAGCGATGAAGATCGCAACAACATTTAAATTTATTAGTACTCAAAAATAAAATTTGTGTCAAAGGTTGTTCGTAGGAAGTAAATACGGAATTCACACACTAATCGTAATTATAAATAATGAGCGCAATAATTTGCAATAAGATATCCAATGAATATCAATAAAGAATATATTCAACAATAGCAATTGTATCTTAGAAATCAATGGGATAAAACAGAGAATTTAGAACCTAAAAATGGTGATTTGAATCACCAATTTATTCCCAGAATTAAGCACTTATCCCAAGGATACTCAATATTTCAATCTAGTTCAGATGTATCAACAGTGTTTCCAACCACTAATCTGCGTCAGCTCAAGAGCCATTATCTCCATAGTGATCAGAACTAAGCCCAAGTCAAACGTCAAACCTTAAGGTCAGATGACTGAACTTCATCAAGCATAGTAGCACATCACTCTAAAATCTGCTAAGTGTCCAAGGCACATCAGATGTCTTAAATATCAAGCACAGCAACCCCTCAAATCTCTGAATTTCACCTAAGTGTTAGGCCTAAATTCCAATGATGAACAGTGCAAAACCACCCCCCACCCTCAAAATTTCCTCTTTCTTTCTCTCTCTCAGAATTGGGTCAAGGCTAATCAAGTAAACGGATCCAGGTTCAAGCTCACGTGAGTGGGCATGGGCGAGGTGTGAGGCAGAGGTGAGCAAGGACCTCACCCCCATGTGTACTGAGGCAATAGGGTAGCGCACCAAGAACCTTACTAATCAAAATTTGGTTGAAGTCTCCATAATGTGGGACTATATCTGGAATGCTTCTCCTCGCATGCAGCAGCTAAAGATCCTCCGTTGTTTGCTACTGTTGGTGACTTGCCTCTTCAAATCAAGAGCATAGAAGGCTTTGCGAGATCAATCCACACTCCAAGTCATGGTAGAGATGGAGTTGCTCAACGGATGCGGAGGTGGTGGTGATGCCTGTAGTAGGCGATGCTCCGATGAACCCTGAAACACACTAATACGGGCCCTAAGCCCCAATTAACACATTCATGAGCATTGTCAGAGCATGGGGAGTTGGTAATGATGTTTTGGAGGTGTATTGTGGTGTGTGGAGGTCGGACAGAGTCGAGATGATCGACGGTTTGGTGGGTTGTTTGATGGGGGAGTATAGTGGATGAAAGACCCAAAAAGGAGAGGGCTTTTGCTCGAGTGTGTTTGGCGGATGTTGTGGAGTGGTTGGAGTGTTTTTTGGTGTTCGATGGTGGCCGAACAAAGCTCACCAGAGCTTCGTCGGATGTGAAGAAGACAAAAAGGGATAGGGTGATATAGGGATCTAAACTAGGTACTAAAGTCCTAAAGTTAATCTAGAGAAGTGAAGAGAGAAGGAAGCTATGCTTATTGGATGAAGGGGGGGAAGGAATCACACTGGCTTGCCTTGCTAAATCGAAGGGAGGTGAATTCTCCAGTGGGGTCGAGCAGTGAGGAAGATAGGGTTGGGAGACTCCTGCTTTGGCGGTCGAGGAGTGGAGGGAGGTAAGAAGAAGGGGGTTACTTAATTTGTTGTTCTAGTGGGAAGAGGAAGGAGGTTGAAGAGGCTAGCCGGAGCTGAGGTCGGAGACGGTCAGAGGAGAGGAGGAAGAGGTATTCTAGCCTGAAACCTAGTTGAAAATGACACTAGAGATGTGCGAGCTTATATAGAGATCGAATGTGCTCTAAAATTGGAAGAATTCACTAACTGACTTTATGAAAAAGGAACTTCTGATTCCCTGATTCTCAGAGCACACGAGGGTTCTATGGTGCGAGTTAGGATCTGAGATCAGTTTCAATGGAAAGGGATCCCCTTCTTAATCAATCCCTCCAAATTTGGAAGGATTTGATTAAAAAATCAGATAAAAATCCAAGATTGAATTCGTGTAGTTTGGGTTGAGGTTTTATTCACACCACTAATGGAAGAAGGGACCAAAATGCATAGATAATGACAATTAGGGGCCTTTTTGTAAGAATCTTGAAACCTAGGCGCTTGAATGTGAGAAATAAAGATTTTAAGTACTAAATTGCAAACTAAGTCAGGATGGACTCTCATTGGGCCCAATTTTTAGTGTTAACCTAATTTTGACCCAAGGAATGTAATGATGAACTTGAATTTTAGTTTTGACCATGTTTGACTGGGTAAATTGCACAAAAATCCAAATTAGGGTAAATTCCCATCTGAAACTCTATTCTAGGTCAAAATTGGTTCAGATGATCAAAATAAGGGTACCAAACCTCTTAGAATAATTTTATTCTAACTAAAACCTCTTTAATTTCTATGGGATGATAATTAGGGTTTTGTATACTATTTTAGCCCTCGAAATGCATAAAATCCTATTTCTGCTAGTGTAGACCGACTTCTTGGCCTTAAATGCTCAATTGTCCTCTAATTAACCCCTGGATAACCTTGTGGTTACTCTGCACTTGTGATGTGATGTTAAAATAACAGAATTAACCTAATCTTGTTGTCTTCTCAAAATAGATTAAAGTGGAATTGTGATCCTCAAGCGAACATTTAGGAGCATTTATCTCTTGATTACAACTAATTTAAGTTAGTTATGACGAATGATGGTGTTGCCATCATACCCCATGCCAAACTTTTGATAGTCCCTAGAAAAATCCTATGGAATGTACTCAATCTCTTGACCATGTTTCTGATTTTCAAATGCCTGATTGTGCCTCTTCACTCGAAATTAGATTGGAATACCAATAATAGGCCAAGAGGTACTCAAGAACTAGCCGAGATCTTGACTTGACCAGCCTGAACCTTTGTAACGACCCGGTTCCTGAGTCCCTACGAGACACGAGAACCGGACCGACTCGACTAATCCCAAGACCTAGTCATCCAACGAGGAAGTAACCAAAAGAGCAGTAAAAATAAACCACATTCAGCATGAATATAACTAACAGTAGGAAAGTACAGCAGTAACGAAAGAAACTACTACAGTATATACCACCACAACAGTAGAACAACATTTATCATATAACATGAACTGCAGGTAAAGAAAAGTACAACGGAAACAAGAACTACTCACTATAACGGAAACAAAGAGGTACAAAAGACAGTGGTAACTCTACTGGACCCTACTCGGCCCAGCGTCCTCTGCAGCCGCTGGCCCTGGCTACTCAACACCTAGTCCTAATAAAGGTAACGAGTGTAACATGTCAGCAAAACGCTGAGTAGAGTGGCAACTAAACTAAAGGCAACAGTAGAGTGTACAGTAGCTGTTATGTTCTATTACTTTCTTTATTCACATCTTTCATTTGTCTCGCTATTTCATTTATTCCCCAGATCTTTTTCTTGATCTCGAATGTTCCTCGTGGGAACGATCTTGATTGCAGTCTTTTCCAAAAAGTAGAAGTAGCACGTGGTGCTCTCCTGGCCGCGAAGCGTAAGCGACAACCGTCGTCGATCCTCAGCAGCGGATATCTGTTTTTGATGGTGACCCTATTCAGTTGTCGGTAGTCCACACAAAGGCGTAAGGTCCCATCCTTCTTCTTCACAAACAGTACCGGGGCTCCCCAGGGAGACGCACTGGGCCTCACGAAACCTTTCTCCAAAAGGTCCTGTAACTGAGACTTGAGCTCTCGTAGCTCAAGCAGTGCCATCCTGTATGGTGCAGTGGAGATGGGGATGGTCCCTGGCACTAGTGAGATCTCAAACTCGATCTCACGCTCGGGCGGTAGTCCTGGTAACTCATCTGGAAACACGTCAGGGTACTCTCTGACCACCGGGATGCTCTGGAAGTCTGCCACAGGGCTGGGCTCTGCCACCACACAAGCTAGGAAGCCCTCACACCCCTGGCTCAAACGTCTCGCTGCCCAAAGTGCCGAAATGCACCTGAAACCTCTGTCCACTGGCTGTCCGTGAAACTCGAAAGAAGGCAACTCCGGAATGGAGAAGACAATCTTCCTCTCAAAACAGTCCACCAAGGCGTGGTAAGCGGACAGCCAATCCATCCCCAGAATCACTCCAAAGTCGTCCATCTGGATCATAATCAGGTCAGCTGGCAGGCTATGTCCTCCGACGCTGACCTCGTAATTCGTGTACACCTCCTCAACTACAAACAGCTGACCACTCGGACCTCTGATTACGAACGGATTCTCTAACAGTGTATAATCCTGGCCCAAACTAACTACGAAACTGGCTGCGACAAATGAGTGCGTAGCACCGGAATCGAAAAGCGTGTAAACGAGTCTGCCAGAAACCAAAACCATACCTGCTACCACGAATCCCGAAGCTCTGGCATCCCTGTGTGTTAGGGTGTTGATACGCCCCTCAGCTCTAGGTGCGGACGAAGCAGCCACACTCTGCGTCAAACGGGTAGGTGCTGACCGGTACCCTCCTCGCGACTGCTATCCTCCTCCTCGCGCCTGGGAACAGCGACCTCCTGCGTGGCCTCCAGTGCTCTGCGCAGGGAGTATCTGCTGACCTCCTGCCCTAGATGGGCAGTCCCTCCTGACGTGGCCCGGCTGGCCACACTGGTAGCAGAGGGGAACCCGACTCCCGCCCTCAGTGGGTCCCTGCTGTCGACTAGGCGGGGGTCCGGTGCTGGCGAATGGCCCTGTCGAGGGCCCCCAAAGGCCACTGATGGCCCTGCACAACGTGACGGCTCTCCTGCAGACGCCACGTGTCTCCGTTCTCGTCGGCCCTGTGAGAAGTCTGGCTGAAAGGGCCTCTTCCGCCCGCCGTCGGTGTCTCGCGCGGACGGGTTGGTCTCCTCATAAGTCATAGCTGCCTCTACCACCCTCGAAAATGTAGGCAGCTTCAGGGGTTTGACATACCCTCGGATCGCAGGCTGGAGCCCCTCGGTGAACCTCCAAAGGCGCTCCTCCTCAGTGGCTACCGCTGTCGCTGCAAGGCGGGACAGCTCCAAGAAACGCGTGCGGTACGCGCTCACAATCATTGTCCCTTGGCGGAGAGTGTGGAACTCCCGCCTCCTCTGGTCCTGCCACGTCCGGGGAAAGTACTGCTCGCAGAAGAGGGTGACGAATTGGTCCCATGTCGGCTCGTCCCTCTCCTATCCCCGGACCGCCCTCCACCACCGGTGTGCCGCACTCTCCAGCTGGTACATGGCAAAGGCCACGCGGCACTCCATCGGGGGGCGAAGGGTGTTGAAGATCTTCTCCAGCTACTCAAGCCAGTCCTCTGCCTCGGTCGGGTCCTCATCCCCCTTGAAGGAGGGGGGCTTCAGCTTCCGGAACTGTCCGAAAAGCTCGAAGTGGCGCTGTAGGGGAGGTGCTGGTGCACCTCCAGGCGAAGGTGCCTCGTGTACAGAAGTGTCGGAGGAAGGTGGGGGCGGCAATGGCCCATCCCCTCCCTCGTGTTCAGCACCGTGTCCGTCATGTGGTCCCACAGAGGACTCCCCCTCTGCGGCCCCAGGAGGAGGTGCTCGGGGCGGTGGGTGGAGCTCCTCTCGTACAATATCTCGTATCAGTCTGGTGAGGTCCTGGGCCTGGATGCCTGGGAGTGGTGGCTGGTCCACCGAGACGTCAAAAACGGCACGTCCACCTCGCCGACCTCGCCCTCAGCCGCGCCCGCGGCCAGTCTCGCCAGTCCCGCAATGAGGCATCTCCTGCAAGGAGACGCGAAACAAAACGGAAACGTAAAAATAGACGGTACCTAACGAAACTTCTAAGAGCTCATGTCAAGAGATATGTTGTGGTGGCTACTCTAGCTATAAACATGTGAATTGGTTATTTTCCAGTCAGTTGATTCACTTCTCGGGACGACCTTGGTCTGATACCATCTTGTAACGACCCGGTTCCTGAGTCCCTACGAGACACGAGAACCGGACCGACTGGACTAATCCCAAGACCTAGTCGTCCAACGAGGAAGTAACCAAAAGAGCAGTAAAAATAAACCACATTCAACATGAATATACCTAACAGTAAGAAAGTACAGCAGTAAGGAAAGAAACTACTACAGTATATACCACCACAACAGTAGAACAACATTTATCATATAACATGAACTGCAGGTAAAGAAAAGTACAGCGGAAACAAGAAATACTCACTATAACGGAAACAAAGAGGTACAAAAGACAGTGGTAACTCTACTGGACCCTACTCGGCCCAGCGTCCTCTGCAGCCGCTGTCCCTGGCTGCTCAACACCTAGTCCTGAAAAAGGTAACGAGTGTAACACGTCAGCAAAACGTTGAGTAGAGTGGCAACTAAACTAAATGCAACAGTAGAGTGTACAGTAGCTGTTATGTTCTATTACTTTCTTTATTCACATCTTTCATTTGTCTCGCTATTTCATTTATTCCCCAGATCTTTTTCTTGATCTCGAATGTTCCTCGTGGGAACGATCTTGATTGCAGTCTTTTCCAAAAAGTAGAAGTAGCACGTGGTGCTCTCCTGGCCGGGAGAGTCCCCCGTGGTGATCCTACCCTCAGTCAACCACCCTAAGGTCACTGACAGACGTAACGGTGGCTATGGCACGCGCGATAAACGCACAGGTAGCTAACCCGTACTGGCACGCGGTCAGTCGTTTCCGTTAATGGGTGCGCCCAAAGCGTAGCACGGAACCAATCCAGGGCAGAGCCCCCTTATTAACAGGGGTCCAACCCCTCCACAGTAACCAAACCGGGGCCTTGGCCCTCCACAGTCCGCGCACCCTCGCCTGACTACCCTGGTTTGCCCCAGCGGGCCTAACAAGTCGGTGTGGGAGGCTAGCAGAACCCCGGGGCCCGTGGGGTAGCTAGTACCTCCCTACACTAGCATCTCTCCTCGGTACTACGTACACGAGGGCCAGCAAGTCGGTATAGAGTGGCCAGTCCTAACCCCGGGTCCCTGGGGCGGCTGGCTCCGCTCTGCACTAAACAGGGGGGACAGTCGCTCTCCTTGGTATTCCATACTCAAGGGTCAGCTCACTTCCCCAATACTATTCCATTCACTTTCCAGGAGTTCTACTCCTACTTCCCCGTAGGGTTCCATCCTTTTTACTCAAACATCTAGGTTTCACTTTCCAGTTTCACATTCTTACAATTCCTGTTCTCAACCACGTTATTTATTCACAACAGGCAGCTATTAATTCAAAATTAGAGGCAGCTTTATATCTCTTTCCATTTTCCAAGACTGCAGTATTATACATTCCACTAGTTTTTCCCATCCTAGGGTTCATGCCATATCCTAGGATCTATCATACAATCTAGTTTTCCAGCCCTAGGATTCATGCAACGTCCTAGGTGCTATTATATATTTCTCATTCCTAGGATTCATGCAACATCCTAGGTTCTAGTTATGGTTCCATACTTTAACAGATTTTATTAATAACTTAAAACCACTGTACCAGGTACAACGGGAGTAATGGGGGCGTGATCGGGAATCCTGCGTGCCTCCGCAACTCCCAAGACTGCAACTGAAGGCGGTCCTATCACAAGGATCAAACACAAGGAGTGTCTCAAAACAGTGTATAGCTACTGTAGACGGGTAGAGGGATTAATTCTGAAAAGAACGCAACTAGAATCGCGGAAAACGGAACCCGAACGGGCCCTAAACGGGTCGAAAACGACGACACTGTGCAAACTTAGACGTCTGGAACTTCTTCCAGACTTCTTAAAAAGTGGATCAGAGAATTACCTATTCAACGTGGTTTCCCAGATGTCTAGAAGTCTGAGGGGATGTCTGGCCTAGCTCCCAGATGTCTGATGGTCACCCTGGAGGTCGCTCCTGCCGTCTGGTACAATAGCCAGACGTCTGATTCGCGTTGGATGGCGAATCACCGATCCTGCGCACACCCATCTCCCTCCCTCAGTACGGTCAGTCGACAGGAAGGAAGAAGAAGACGGAAAAACTCACCTTTCAGACGTCTGGAAGGTCTTCCAGACGTCGCCCTCGCCGTCTGGCTATCAACCCAGACGTCTGATTCTGGAAGTTCTTCCAGAATCAGGGTGCTACTCGGCCTCCGCTCGCAATGCCGCCCACGTCGCACCTCGCGCGCCTGCTACTCAGACTGCAGCAGTCCCCCCTCTGCGTCACTCCACGCCCCCAGCGCCCTCCGCCGGCCGGCCCTAGCAGCCCCGGCAAGCTCGCCCTCACGGCAGAGCTCCGCTCTTGCACGCCGCACCTCCTCCACGCTCACTGTGGCCGTCGCTACTGCCCTCGCGCTCGCTCTCACGCTCACTGGCTGAAGGAGAAGAGGGAGGAGACGGTGGAGACGATGGGAGGGAGCACGTGGCCTTTTAAGGCTGCGCGAGGAGGAGAGAGAGGACGCGATAGGCGTCTGCAGCCGCAGGGAAAGAGGGAATAAGCGAATATCCGATCTACGCGCTCTGGCGCGCAGACGACCTGCGCGTGTCGAAATTAACGGATTTCCAGATGTCTGGAAATGATCCCAGACGTCTGGTCAGACATCTGGATGTGATCACAGACGTCTGGTCCGACGTCTGGGCCACCTCCCAGACGTCTTAAAAGGCGTCTGGGGCACGCGTTCGTTACAACCTTGGGTCTGTCGCGAAGGTTTCTAAAGCCCACAAAGACTAACTAGAGGTTTAATGATCCCAACGATTAAAGCACCTGTGCATAGATGTATCAGGTCTAGGTTTAGTTTGCTAGTGCATTTTTTATAAGAGAGATAGAGAAGGATTTTTATTCTAAGAGTTTTCTCTCTTTTCATTTTTATATTCCCCTAAATCCGACATCAGATTGGACCTAAACACGGTTTGTATCGGATTCCTTGTCCCCATCATAAATCCTCAAAGGGTCCCTAGCTTTCGACACTTTGGGATAGTGTTGCCCATGGCATTCTGTAGCTAAATTCAGGCCCTAGCAATTGACATTTCGGGATAATCCCGCCCATGGCACTTGAACTAGTATAAGGTGCTTACATGCCCATTGTAGTATATTTAGATATCCTAGGAGATAAGCACCGAGGAGATGATATGATATTATGCATCTTTGAGGGGAGTATGTTTCATTCCACCTCTCCATGCCGAGAACTTGTCCAATCAACTTGTCTTCGAGCCGCTCCTAAGCTAGTTCTTCGGGAAAACCTTTCTCAGAACGAAATACTTTTGGCATTATATCTTCATTAAGCACACTGAACCAGAATGGTATGTGATTTTTGGGTGCCTAGGTTACTCCACAAACCAAAGGGTAAGCAATGAGGCTGAATTGTTCCTAAGCCTTAGACTTAATACATCAGCCTCTCACTTTCCTCAACCCCTTGAGGATTAATTTGGATCTTAACAAATATGCGAGTCTTTAAACCCTAAGATTCACCAAAGAGGCCTAAGGTCAGTACTCTTACTTATCTCCTTGTCTCAAGCACTTCAAGGCTTAATCCTTTTTTGATTTGGTCTAGAACTTAAGTAGATCACATAATCAATTACTATGACTATCAAATTTTCTTTCTGATTTTGCTCCTTTTGACATTTTGTATTCCCTCCTTTTTTCCTACTCAGGAAAGATTTTTCAATCTATTCTCAAAATTTTCCTCCCCTTTCTCCATTTCTTTTCCAATATGTTTTTTTTGTGAGAACCCCTCAGAGAATTGAATTTCCATTTGTTTTGCACATTAACAACCCCCATGCCTAAGTTTTGTAATGTCCTAATTGTAAACCAAGTGGGTACAAATTCAGATTAGTTCAAAGATTAGAATAGGGTTAAAGGGTGGGTGAACAGGTTGGGATGACTGTTGCAAATGATTTCAAGCTTTGATAGAAGTATCAAAGGTGGAGTCGATTATTCTAAAGTTGAACCTTAAAGTGCAGTAGGTATGTAGCTCAAAGATGAATCAGAATGGTCTTAGGCTTTTGGAATGACAGGTTGCCTCCCATTAAGCACTAAATTCAATGCTTTCAATCGAGCAGAAGGTGGTCAAGGAGTGGTCAGATTAGAGGAATTTTGTAGAACAAGCACCTTGATGAGTAGTCTGGTTGGTCGAACCAGGTGCTTGTTCAAATCAATAGGCTAATGATGCAGACCAAACCTAATAATTATGGTGGGTTGATGGATGTGAATCAATAGGTGTGGACCCACCATTTGCTCTATGGCTTGAATAGATGTGGAAATACGAATCTAGGGTTTGGCTGAATTGGCTTAGCCTTATCAGAGTAGGGATCCTCAAATGATAATGGATCTGTGGCAAATGTAGGAACCCTACTAATGGGATCAGAGAGGGACAAAAAGTGATTGTTGGTTTGATTAGTGTCTACTTCTAAGTCAAATTATGGTGGAGAATCATATGTAATCGGATCAGAAAGAGGTAAGTCAGAATAGAAATTGATTCCAGTGGCGGGTTGGGGTTTGGATTGGGTTTTGAAAGGTCTGTAGGAGGTGTGGCTACTTTGCATTCTAAATCATCAACCTCAGAATCAGAATCACATAATGGATCATGGATACTGAGGTCATTAATTGGCTCGTAGTCATCTGGAAACAATGGTTCTCCAAAATCAGAGTATGATTCAAAATCATTGGAGAATTTGCGACAATCAGTTTTTGAACCTGATTCATGATTGAGATTTCCACCACTGAGCAAATCATGATGCATGGAGTTATCAACCTAACTATGGTCTATTCTAGTCTCAAATCCTAAGCTCAAAGTGGTGTCTTTATTAGGCATAGGCTCAGGTTTTGGGCACCTAGGGTAGATCCAATCAAATCCCAATTCTTCCAACTCCTTTGATTCTATATCATAAATTGATTCTGTATCGTAAATCAGTGTGACTTCTGAAAAATCAATTTGTTCTTCTGAGGAGTCTAGAGATGTATAATCATTAAATACAAGCCCAAAATCATAATTCAGATATAAAATCTAGTTCTCATCGCATTGGGCCTCATGATCATCCCAAATAGTCTCAGATCTAGATTCTAGGTCAAAGGTAGGAATTGGGTTACTAAAATCTAGACTTGGTTCTATTGGGATGTCATAATCACTTTCATGGAATACCTTAACAGGATAAGGTGCGGGAGTTATATCCTTGAGAGGTTCCGAGTTGATTTCATCATTGGTGTTTGAAAAATCTAGGCACAATGGACTAGCTTCACAACTACCTATGGTTGGCTCATGATCGGGAACACTTGTAACTGGATCCACCCACCCCACATTAAGATCAGGTATGTCATTACGCACAAAATCTGAATCTGGTTACATTTGGGTTGGGGATCCATAGCAACCTCCACTTTCGAACCTACGCTCTGGGAAATCACATTGATCAATTTTTGAGTGGTGATATGGGTTTTTATTATCAATGGCTTGTTGTAATGGATTTAACATATTTTCACATTTCTCAATGTCACCTTGGTGTATCTCCTAAAGTGGTGGATTTGTAAAATGTTGTAAGACTCTGTGCCATGCAATTCCCACAATTCACTGAATTCTAATATGAGGGCATCCCGGGTTGAACCATTTATTATTTGTGTCAACATCAGATGGGCATGGTTCACAATGAGGGTTTTGTTTCTAATACATTAACCTGAATGCTTCTAAAGGGATCTGAGGTTTTATAATACTCATCATGATGAATAAGAGAAGCCTCGATCATTTTCTCTTTCATGCTCATACGTGATTCAGGTGTCTTGAACACTCTTCCTATGTTGCTAGGTTGCTTTTTCAAATCAAGTGGTGGATCAAGATGAAGAATCAAAGTTAGGTCCAAATTGATTTGATCAGATTAGATTAGATTTTCCCCAAAAGATCAACTCTAATGGAGACCTCTAGGTCTGACCTATAGACCACTCCTGTGTGTGTGCACTATAGAATAGATGAGGGACTCGATGTGTATTGGACCCAATCAAGGCACCAAAAAATTTTGGATGACTAAGGCTATTTCGAGGCTGATGATGTCTTTCTATCAAAAATCCACACACCCAAGAATTACTTGGGTAGCTAGGAAGGGAGAGTCCTGCAAAGACCCCTACACGGTAGAGCATCCCCATGAGTTACATGGTTTCCCCCACTGTAACGACCCAGTTCCCGAGTCCCTACGAGACACGAGAACCGGACCGACTCAACTAATCCCAAGACCTAGTCGTCCAACGAGGAAGTAACCAAAAGAGCAGTAAAATAAACCACACTCAGCATGAATATAACAAACAGTAAGAAAGTACAACAGTAAGGAAAGAAACTACCACAATATGTACCACCACAACAGTAGAACAACATTCATAATATAATTTGAACTGTAGGTAAAGAAAGTACAGCGGAAACAAGAACTACTCACTACAACGTAACAAAAAGAGGTACAAGAGATAGTGGTAACTCTACAGGACCCTACTCGGCCCAGCGTCCTCTGCAGTCGCTGACCCTGGCTGCTCAACACCTGTTCCTGAAAAAGGTAACGAGTGTAACACGTCAGCAAAATGCCGAGTAGAGTGGCAACTAAACTAAAGACAACAGTAGAGTGTACAGTAGTTGTTATGTTCGATTACTTTCTTTATTCACATCTTTCAATTGTCTCACTATTTCATTTATTCCTCAGATCTTTTTCTTGATCTCGAATGTTCCTCGTGGGAACGATCTTGATTGCAGTCTTTTCCAAAAAGTAGAAGTAGCACGTGGTGCTCTCCTGGCCGGGAGAGTCCCTTGTGGTGATCCTACCCTCAGTCAACCACCCCAAGGTCACTGACAGACGTAACGGTGACAACGGCACACGCGATAAACGCACAGGTAGCTAACCCGTACTGGCACGCGGTCAGTCGTTTCCGTTAACGGGTGCGCCCAAAGCACAGCACGGGACCAGTCCAGGGCAGAGCCCTCTCAGTAACAGGGGTCCAACCCCTCCACAGTAACCAAACCGGGGCCTTTCCCCTCCACAGTCCGCGCACCCTCGCCTGACTACCCTGGTTTGCCCCAGCTGGCCTAACAAGTCGGTGTGGGGGGCTAGCAGAACCCCGGGGCCCGTGGGGTAGCTAGTACCTCCCTACATTTGTAGCTCTCCTCGGTACTACGTACGCGAGGGCCAGCAAGTCGTTACAGAGTGGCCAGTCCTAACCCCGGGTCCCTGGGGCGGCTGGCTCTGCTCTGCACTAAACAGGGGGACAGTCGCTCTCCTTGGTACTTCGTACTCAAGGGCCAACTCACTTCCCTAATACTATTCCATTCACTTTCCAGGAGTTCTACTCCTACTTCCCCGTAGGGTTCCATCCTTTTTACTCAAACATCCAGGTTTCACTTTCCAGTTTCACATTCTTACAATCCATGTTCTCAACCACGTTATTTATTCACAACAGGCAGCTATTAATTCAAATTACAGGCAGCTTTATATCTCTTTCCATTTTCCAAGACTGCACTATTATACATTCCACTAGTTTTCCCATCCTAGGATTCATGCCATATCCTAGGATCTATCATACAATCTAGTTTTCCAGCCCTAGTATTCATGCAACACCTTGGAGCTATCATTCCATCTATTTCTCATTCCTAGGATTCATGCAACGTCCTAGGTTCTATTTATGGTTCCATAATTTAGTAGATTTTATTAATAACTTAAAGCCACTCTACCAGGTACAACGGGAGTAATGGGGGTGTGGTCGGGAATCCCGCGTGCCTCCGCGACCCCTGAGACTGCAACGGAACGGGGTCCTATCACAAGGATCAAACACAAGGAGTATCTCAAAATAGTGTATAGCTATTGTAGATGGGTAGAGAAATTAATTTCGAAAAGAACGCAACTCGTATCGCAGAAAACGGAACCCGAATAGGCCCTAAACGGGTTGAAAACGACGACACTGTGCAAAATCAGACGTCTGGAGCTTCTTCCAAAAGTCTTAAAAAGTGGATCAGAGAATTACCCTGTTCTGCATGGTTTCTCAGACGTCCAGAAGCCTGCGGGGACGTCTGTCCTAGTTCCCAGACATCCGATGGTCACCCCGGACGTCTGGAGGTCGCTCCCGCCGTCTGGTACTACAGCCAGATGTCCGATCCGCGTTGGATGGCGAATCACCGAAACTGCGCACACCCATCTCTCTCCCTTAGTACGATCAGTCAACAGGAAGGAAGAAGAAGACGGAAAACTCACCTTTCAGACGTCTGGACAGTCTTCCAGACGTCGACCTCGCCGTCTGGCTATCAGCAAAGACGTCTGATTCTGGAAATTTTTCCAGAACCAGGGCGTGACTCGCCCTCCGCTCGCGACGCCGCCGGCATCGCACCTCGTGCGCCTGCTGCTCGAGCTGCAGCAGGCCTCCCGCGTCATTCCGCGCCCGCTGCGCTCCCCGCTGGCCGGCCCTGGCAGCCCTGGCGAGCTCGACCTAACGGCTGAGCGCCACTCTCGCACGCAGCACCCCCTCCACGCTCAATGCGGCCGTCGCCGCCGCAGCAACCCCGCGCCCGCTCTCGCGCTCGCTCACTGGAAGAAGAAGAGGAAACGGGTGGAGGCGACGGAAGCGAGGGGAGGCGTGGTCTTTTTAAGGCCGCGCGAGTAGGAGAGAGAGGGAGCACGGCAGCAGCGTCTGCAGCTGCAGAGAGAAGAATAAGCGAATATGCGGTCTGCGCGCTCAGGCGCGCAGACGACCCATGCGTCTCGAAAATAACTGATTTCCAGATGTCTGGAAACGATCCCAGACGTCTGGTCAGATGTCTGGATATGATCCCAGACGTCTGGTCCGACATCTGGGCCACCTCCCAGACGTCTTAAAAGACGTCTGGGGCACGCGTTCGTAACAATATAACAAACTCAAAGGAAGTTTCATCCCCGAAACTTACGTCAACTAGGGTGCGGGAAAAGATGTCTAATTAACCATAACAAACTCAAAGAGGATCGAAGCCGGTCCGAAAAGACGTACCCGCGAAAAGCTCCCGGTACCGCTCCCGCATTGCCGCCTCAGGCTCCCAGGTATCCTCCTCGTACCACTGGCTCCTCCACAAAACCTTTACCAGGGGTACTTGCTTTCGTCTCAAACTGCGGACGGCTTAGTCTAGGATCTGCACTGGCCGCTCGAGGTAGGTCAGGTTGTCGCCCACCTCGACGCTCTCGTGACTCAATACGTGACTGGAATCGGCTATGTACTTCCTGAGGTTGGACATGTGGAACACGTTGTGCACACCAGAAAGCTGCGGGGGAAGGGCAAGTCTGTAAGCAACGGGTCCAACCCGCTCCAGGACCTCAAAGGGCCCCACGAACCTCGACGCGAGCTTCCCTCTCACCCCAAACCGCTGTAGGCCCTTTATGGGCAAAACACGAAGGAAGACGTGGTCCCCAACCTCAAACTGCACCTCTCTGCATCTCCGATCCGTGTAGCTCTTCTGTCTGCTCCTGACAGTGGGGAGTCATCTGTGGATCTGCTCGACTACCTCCTAACTCTGCCGGATCAACCTGGGGCCAACCTCCCACTTGGTCCCCACCTCAACCCAACTCAAGGGTGCCGTACACTTCCGTCCGTACAGAGCCTCGTAGGGAGCGATGCCGATGCTCGAGTGATAACTGTTGTTGTATGCAAATTCTGCCAGGGGAAGGTGCTCCTCCCAAGAGCCCCTCCAGTCCAGTACACAGGCACGCAAAAGGTCCTCAAGTGTCTGTATCGTGCGCTCAGACTATCCGTCCATCTGGGGGTGGTAAGCCGTGATAAACCTCAACCTCGTCCCCAAGGCTTGCTGAAACTCAGCCCAAAACTGGGACGTAAAGCAGGTATCCCGGTCGGATACGATCTCTCGCGGAACTCCGTGTAGTCGTACCACATCACGGATACACCTCTCTGCCAACTGTGCTAGTCCCAAAGTGACTCGGATCGGCAAGAATCGCGCCGTCTTCGTCAGTCTATCCACTATTACCTAGACTTCGTCGTGACCCCGCTGGGTAACAGGTAAGCCAACCACCAAGTCCATGGTGATGCTCTCCCACTTCCACTCTGGCACTGGAAGCGGCTGGAGCGGCCCTGCAGGCCTCTGATGTTCGACTTTCACCTGCTGGCACACTAAGCACTGCCGCACGAACTCACCCACATCCCGCTTCATCCCTCTGCACCAAAACTCGCGTCTCAAGTCGTGGTACATTTTCGTGTTTTCGGGATGTATGGTGAATCTGGAACCGTGTGCCTCAGTCAGGAGCTCTCTCAACAGCTCCTCATCTCTGGGAACACACAACCGTCCCCTCAAGCGTAGCACCTGGTTTGTGAAAGAGAAATCCCCTGGGTCTCCTGACAGTACTTTGTCGCGCAAAGACTGCAAGTACGGATCGGCCATCTGTCCTGTGATGATGCGGTCTATCAGCTCTGGCCTAGTCAGCCGTGTCACCGTCACTGCCCCACAGTACCCTCGTAACTCTAGAGGTCGCCAACTGCCCACCTCCTCCAAAAGGCTCTAACTCTGTAACTGTAGATTGGCCAAGCGTGCGGGCGCCTTATGGCTCAAGGCGTCAGCCACCACATTGGCCTTTCTCGGGTGGCTGGAGATGCTGCAGTCGTAGTCCTTCAGGAGCTCCAACCAACGTCTCTGTCTCATGTTGAGCTCCTTCTGGTCAAAAAGATATCTGAGGCTCTTGTAATCTGTGAAAATCTCGAAGGTCTCACCGTACAATTAGTGCCTCCAAGTCTTCAGCGCGAAGACAACAGCTGCCAACTCTAGGTCGTGGGTAGGGTAGGTATGCTAATGGGGCTTCAGTTGCCGCGAAGCATAGCACACCTCCTAACCCCTGCAAGGAGGCGTCCGTGTACACAACGAACCCACCACTACTGTCAAGGATGGTTAGCACGGGAGCCGAGGTCAACCTCTCCTTCAGCTCCAGAAAACACGCCTCACAGGCGTCTATCCAAGCGAAAGGCATGTCCTTCCGGGTCAACTGTGTCATAGGACGCGCAATCTACGAAAATCCTCTGATGAATCGTCTGTAGTAGCCTGCCAGTCCCAGGAAACTACGAATCTCAGTGACTGAACACGGTCTCTCCCACCTGAGAGCTGCCTCGACCTTGGCTGGGTCCACCGCCAAGCCGTCTCCAGAGATCACATGACCTAAGAAAGTCACCTCCCTCAGCCAGAACTCTTACTTGCTGTATTTGGCGTACAGCCAACGTCGTCTCAGAGTGTCCAGAACCATCCGCAAGTGCTGTCCGTGCTGCGTCCGATCTCTAGAATAGATGAGTACATCATCTATGAAAACCACCACGAACTGGTCCAAGTACGGTCTAAACACCCGGTTCATCAGGTCCATGAAAGCAGCGGGGGCATTGGTCAGCCCAAACGGCATGACCGAAAACTCGTGGTGTCCGTACCGGGTGCGAAAAGCTGTCTTGGAGACGTCGGTCTCCCTAATCCTCAACTGGTGGTATCCCGACCTCAAGTCGATCTTGGAAAACACCGTGGCACCCCGCAACTGGTCAAACAAGTCGTCGATCCTCGGCAGCGGATATCTATTTTTGATGGTGACCCTATTCAGTTGTCGGTAGTCCACACAAAGGCGTAAGGTCCCATCCTTCTTCTTCACAAACAGTATCGAGGCTCCCCAGGGAGACGCACTGGGCATCACGAAACCTTTCTCCAAAAGGTCCTGTAACTGAGACTTGAGCTCTCGTAGCTCAAGCGGTGCCATCCTATATTGTGCAGTGGAGATGGGGCTGGTCCCTGGTACTAGTGAGATCTCGAACTCGATCTCATGCTTGGGCGGTAGTCCTGGTAACTCGTCTGGAAACACGTCAGGGTACTCTCTGACCACCGGGATGCTCTGGAAGTCTCCCACAGGGCTGGGCTCTGCCACCACACAAGCTAGGAAGCCCTCACACCCCTGGCTCAAAAGTCTCGCCGCACGAAGTGCCGAAATGCACCTGAAACCACCGTCCACTGGTTGTCCGTGAAACTTGAAAGAAGGCAACTCCGGAATGGAGAAGACGATCTTCCTCTCAAAATAGTCCACCAAGGCATGGTAAGCGGACAGCCAATCCATCCCCAGAATCACTCCAAAGTCCTCCATCTGTATCATAATCAGGTCAGCCGACAGGCTATGTCCCCCGACGCTGACCTCGCAATCCGTGTATACCTCCCCAGCTACAAACCGTTGACCACTCGAACCTCTGATTACGAATGGATTCTCTAATAGTGTATAATCCTGGTCCAAATTAACTGCGAAACTGGCTGCGTCAAATGAGTACGTAGCGTCGGAATCGAAAAGAGTGTAAACGAGTCTACCAGAAACTGAAACCATACCTGCTACCACCGATCCCGAAGCTCTGGTGTCCCTGTGTGTTAGGGCGTTGATACACCCCTCTGCTCTAGGTGCGGACGAAGCAGCCACACTCTGTGTCGGACGGGTAGGTGCTGGCCGGTACCCTCCTCGCGACTGCTGTCCTCCTCCTCGCGCCTGGGAACCGCGGCCTCCTGCACCCTCCAGTGCTCTGCGCGGGGAGTATCTGCTGACCTCCTGCCCTAGATGGGCAGTCCCTCCTGATGTGCCCCGGCTAGCCACACTGGAAGCAGAGGGGAACCCGACTCCCGCCCTCAATGGGTCCCTGCTGTCGGCTAGGCGGGGTTCTGGGGCTGGCGACTGGCCCCTGTCGAGGGCCCCCAAAGGCCACTGATGGCCCTGCACAACGTGACGGCTCTCCTGTGGATGCCATGTGTCTCCGTTGTCGCCGGCCCTGTGAAAAGTCTGGCTGGAAGGGCCTCTTCCGCCCGCCGTCAGTGTCTCGCGTGGACGGGTTCGTCTCCTCGTAAGTCATAGCTACCTCTACCACCCTCGAAAACGTAGGTAGCTTCAGGGGTTTGACATACCCCCGGATCGCAGGCCGGAGCCCCTCGGTAAACCTCCAAAGGCGCTCCTCCTCAGTGCTACCGCTGTCAATGCAAAGTGGGACAGCTCCAAGAAGCGCATGCGGTACGCGCTCACAGTCATCATCCCTTGGCGGAGAGTGTGGAACTCCCGCCTCCTCTGGTCCTGCCACGTCTGGGGAAAGTACTGCTCGCAGAAGAGGGTGACGAACTGGTCCCACATCGGCTCGTCCCTCTCCTGTCCCTGGACTGCCCTCCACCACCGGTGTGCCGCACTCTCCAGCTGGTATGTGGCAAAGGCCACGCAGCACTTCACCGGGGGGCGAAGGGTGTCGAAGATGTTCTCCAGCTGCTCAAGCCAGTCCTCTGCCTCGGTCGGGTCCTCATCCCCATTGAAGGAGGGGGGCTTCAGCTTTCGAAACTGTCCGAAAAGCTCGAAGTGGCGCTGTAGGGGAGGTGCTGGTGCACCTCCATGCGAAGGTGCCTCGTGTACAGAAGTCTCGGAGGAAGGTGGGGGCAGCAGTGGCCCATCCCCTCCCTCGTGTCCAGCGCCGTGTCCGTCACGTGGTCCCACAGAGGACTCCCCCTCTGCAGCCCCAGGAGGAGGTGCTCGGGTCGGTGGGTGGAGCTCCTCTCGTACAATGTCTCTTATCAGTCTGGCGAGGTCCTGGGCCTGGATGCCCGGGAGTGGTGGCTGGTCCACCGAGACGTCAACAACAGCACCTCCACCTCGTCCTCGGCCGCGCCCGCGACGAGGCATCTGCTGTAAGGAGACGCGAAAGAAAATGGAAAAACATCAAAACAAACGGTACCTGACGAAACTTCTAAGAGCTCATGTCAAGAGATATGTTGTGGTGGCTACTCTAGTTATAAACATGTGAATTGGTTATTCTACAGTCAGTTGATTCACTTCTCGGGACAACCTTGCTCTGATACCATCTTGTAGCGACCCGGTTCCCGAGTCCCTACGAGACACGAGAATCGGACCGACTCAACTAATCCCAAGACCTAGTCGTCCAACGAGGAAGTAACCAAAAGAGCAGCAAAATAAACCACATTCAGCATGAATATAACTAACAGTAAGGAAGTACAGCAGTAAGGAAAGAAACTACCACAATATGTACCACCACAACAGTAGAACAACATTCATAATATAATTTGAACTGCAGGTAAAGAAAGTACAGCGGAAACAAGAACTACTCACTACAACGTAACAAAAAGAGGTACAAGAGACAGTGGTAACTCTACTGGACCCTACTCGGCCCAGCGTCCTCTGCAGCCGCTAACCCTGGCTGCTCAACACCTGGTCCTGAAAAAGGTAACGAGTGTAACACGTCAGCAAGACGCTAAGTAGAGTGGCAACTAAACTAAAGACAACAGTAGAGTGTACAGTAGCTGTTATATTCGATTACTTTCTTTATTCACATCTTTCAGTTGTCTCACTCTTTCATTTATTCCTCAGATCTTTTTCTTGATCTCGAATGTTCCTCGTGGGAACGATCTTGATTGCAGTCTTTTCCAAAAAGTAGAAGTAGCACGTGGTGCTCTCCTGGCCGGGAGAGTCCCTCGTGGCGATCCTACCCTCAGTCAACCACCCCAAGGTCACTGACAGACGTAACGGTGACTACGGCACGCGCGATAAATGCACAGGTAGCTAACCCGTGCTGGCACGCGGTCAGTCATTTTCGTTAACGAGTGCGCCTAAAGCACTGCACGAAACGAGTCCAGGGCAGAGCCCTCTCAGTAATAGGGGTCCAACCCCTCCACAGTAACCAAACCGGGGCCTTGCCCCTCCACAGTCCCCGCACCCTCTCTTGACTACCCTGGTTTGCCCTAGCGGTCCTAACAAGTCGATGTGGGGGGCTAACAGAACCCCGGGGCCCGTGGGGTAGCTAGTACCTCCCTACACTAGTAGCTCTCCTCGGTACTACGTACGCAAGGGCCAGCAAGTCGGTATAGAGTGGCCAGTCCTAACCCCGGGTCCCTGGGGCGGCTGGCTCCGCTCTGCACTAAACAGGGGGACAGTCGCTCTCCTTGGTACTCCGTACTCAAGGGCCTGCTCACTTCCCCAATACTATTCCATTCACTGTCCAGGAGTTCTACACCTACTTCCCCGTAGGGTTCCATCCTTTTTACTCAAACATCCAGGTTTCACTTTCCAGTTTCACATTCTTACAATCCATGTTCTCAACCACGTTATTTATTCACAACAGGCAGCTGTTAATTCAAATTACAGGCAGCTTTATATCTCTTTCCATTTTCTAAGACTGCAGTTTTATACATTCCACTAGTTTTCCCATCCTAGGATTCATGCCATACTCGGATCTATCATACAATCTAGTTTTCCAACCCTAGGATTCATGCAACACCTTAGAGCTATCATTCCATCTATTTCTCATTCCTAGGATTCATGCAACGTCCTAGGTTCTATTTATGGTTCCATAATTTAACAGATTTTATTAATAACTTAAAGCCACTCTACCAGGTACAACAGGAGTAATGGGGGCGTGGTCGGGAATCCCGCGTGCCTCCGCGACCCCTGAGACTACAACGGAATGGGGTCCTATCACAAGGATAAAAAACAAGCAGTATCTCCAAACAGTGTATAGCTACTGTAGACAGGTAGAGGAATTAATTCCGAAAAGAACGCAACTCGAATCGCGGAAAATGGAACCCAAACGGGCCATAAACGGGTCGAGAATGACGACACTGTGCAAAATCAGACGTCTGGAACTTCTTCCAGACGCCTTAAAAAGTGGATCAGAGAATTACCTTATTCTGCGTGGTTTCTCAGACGTCAAGAAGCTTGCGGGGACGTCTGTCCTAGTTCCCAAACGTCCGATGGTCACCCCAGACATCTGAAGGTCGCTCCCGCCGTCTGGTACTACAACCAAACGTCTGATCCGCGTTGGATGGCGAATCACCAAGCCTGCGCACACCCATCTCTCTCCCTCAGTACAGTCAGTCGACAGGAAGGAAGAAGAAGACGGAAAACTCACCTTTCAGACGTCTGGACAATCTTCCAGACGTCGACCTCGCCGTCTGGCTATCAGCACAGACGTCTGATTCTGGAAATTTTTCCAGAACTAGGGCGCGACTCACCCTCCGCTCGCGACACCACCTGCGTCGCATGTCGTGCGCCTGCTGCTCGAGCCACAGCAGGCCTCTCGCGTCGTTCCGCGCCCGATGCGCTCCCCGCCGGCCGGCCCTGGCAGCCCCGGCGAGCTCGACCTCACGACTAAGCGCCGCTCTCGCACGCAGCACCCCTCCGCGCTCACTGTGGCCGTCGCCGCCGCAGCAACCCCACGCCAGCTCTCGCGCTCGCTCACTGGAGGAAGAAGAGGAAAGAGGTGGAGGCGACGGAAGCGAGGGGAGGCGTGGTCTTTTTAAGGCCGCGCGAGGAGGAGAGAGAGGGAGCACGACAGCAACGTTTGCAGCCGTAGAGAGAAGAATAAGCGAATATGCGGTCTGCGAGCTCAAGCGCGCAGACGACTTGTGCGTGTCGAAAATAACTGATTTCCAAACGTCTGGAAACGATCCCAGACATCTGGTCAGACGTCTGGATGTGATCCCAGACGTCTGGTCCGACATCTGGGCCACCTCCCAAACGTCTTAAAAGACATCTGGGGCACGCGTTCGTAACAATATAACAAACTCAAAGGATGTTTCATCCCCGAAACTTGCGCCAACTAGGGTGTGGGAAAAGATGTCCAATTAACCATAACAAACTCAAAGATGACCAAAGCCGGCCCGAAAATACGTACCCGCAAAAAGCTCCGGGTACCGCTCCTGCATTGCTGCCTCAGGCTCCCAGGTAGGCTCCTCGTACCACTGGCTCATCCACAAAACCTTTACCACGGGCACTTGCTTTCGTCTCAAATTGCGGACGGCTCAGTCTAAGATCTGCACTGGCCGCTCGGGGTAGGCCAGGTCGTCGCCCACCTCGATGCTCTCGTGACTCAGTACGTGACTGGAATCGGCTACGTACTTCCTGAGGTTGGACACGTGGAACACGTCGTGCACACCAGAAAGCTACGGGGGAAGGGCAAGTCTGTAAGCAATGGGTCCAACCCACTCCAGGACCGCATAGGGTCCCACGAACCTCAGTGCGAGCTTCCCTCTCACCCCAAACCGTTGTAGGCCCTTCATGGGCGAAACACGAAGGAAGACGTCGTCCCCAACATCAAACTGCACCTCTCTGCGTCTCCGATCCACGTAGCTCTTCTATCTGCTCCTGACCGTGCGGAGTCATCTGTGGATCTACTCGACTACCTCCTGACTCTGCCGGATCAACCTGGGGCCAACCTCCCACTTGGTCCCCACCTCAACCCAACTCAAGGGTGCCGTACAATTCTGTCCGTACAGAGCCTCGTAGGGAGCCATGCCAATGCTCGAGTAATAACTGTTGTTGTATGCAAATTCTGCCAGGGGCAGGTGCTCCTCCCAAGAGCCCCTCCAATCCAGTACACAGGCATGCAAAAGGTCCTCAAGTGTCTGTATCGTGCGCTCAGACTGTCCGTCCGTCTGGGGGTGGTAAGCTGTGCTAAACCTCAACCTCGTCCCCAAGGCTTGCTGAAACTCAGCCCAAAACTGGGACGTAAAGTGGGTATCCCGGTCGGATACGATCTCTCGCGGAACTCCGTGTAGTCGTACCACAACACGGATATACCTCTCTGCCAACTGTGCTGGTCCCAAAGTGACTCGGATCGGCAAGAATCGCACCGTCTTCGTCAGTCTATCCACTATTACCCAGACTGCGTCGTGTCCCCGTTGGGTAACAGGTAAGCCAACCACCAAGTCCATGGTGATGCTCTCCCACTTCCACTCCGGCACTGGAAGCGGCTGGAGTGGCCCTGCAGGCCTCTGATGTTCGACTTTCACCTGCTGGCACACTAAGCACTGCTGCACGAACTCACCCACATCCCGCTTCATCCCTCTCCACCAAAACTCGCGTCTCAAGTAGTGGTACATTTTCGTGTTTCCGGGATGTATGGTGAATCTGGAACCGTGTGCCTCAGTCAGGAGCTCTCTCAACAGCTCCTCGTCTCTGGGAACACACAACAGTCCCCTCAAGCATAGCACCTGGTCTGTGAAAGAGAAATCCCCTGGGTCTCCTGACAGTACTTTGTCGCGCAAAGACTGCAAGTACGGATCGGCCATCTGTCCTGTGATGATGCGGTCTATCAGCTCCGGCCTAGTCTGCCGTGTCACCGTCACTGCCCCACAGTACCCTCGTAACTCTAGAGGTCGCCAACTGCCCACCTCCTCCAAAAGGCTCTAACTCTGTAACTGTAGATTGGCCAAGCGTGTGGGCGCCTTATGGCTCAAGGCGTCAGCCACCACATTGGCCTTTCCCGGGTGGTAGCAGATGCTGCAGTCGTAGTCCTTCAGGAGCTCCAACCAACGTCTCTGTCTCATGTTGAGCTCCTTCGGGTCAAAAAGATATCTGAGGCTCTTGTGATCTATGAAAATCTCGAAGGTCTCACCGTACAAGTAGTGCCTCCAAGTCTTCAGCGCGAAGACAACAGCTGCCAACTCTAGGTCGTGGGTAGGGTAGGTATGCTAATGGGGCTTCAGTTGCCGCGAAGCGTAAGCGACAACGTGACCCCTCTGCATGAGCACACCTCCTAACCCCTGCAAGGAGGCGTCCCTGTACACAACGAACCCGCCACTACTGTCAGGGTTGGTGAGCACGGGAGCCGAGGTCAACTTCTCCTTCAGCTCCAGAAAACATCCCTCACAGGCATCTGTCCAAGCGAAAGGCACGTCCTTTCGGGTCAACTGTGTCATAGGACGCACAATCTGCGAAAATCCTCTGATGAATCGTCTGTAGTAGCCTGCCAGTCCCAGGAAACTGCGAATCTCAGCGACTGAACGCGGTCTCTCCCACCTGAGTACTGCCTCGACCTTGGCTGGGTCCACCGCCAAGCCGTCTCTAGAGATCACATGACCTAAGAAGGTCACCACCCTCAACCAGAACTCGCACTTGCTGTATTTGGCGTACAGCCGGCGTCGTCTCAAAGTGTCCAGAACCATCCGCAAGTGCTGTCCGTGCTGCGTCCGATCTCTAGAATAGATGAGTACATCATCTATGAAAACCACCACGAAATGGTCCAAGTACGGTCTAAACACCTGGTTCATCAGGTCCATGAAAGCAGTGGGGGCATTGGTCAGCCCAACGGCATGACCAAAAACTCGTAGTTTCCGTACCAGGTGCAGAAAGTTGTCTTGGAGACGTCGGTCTCCCTGATCCTCAACTGATGGTATCCCGACATCAAGTCAATCTTGGAAAACACCGTGGCACCCCGCAACTGGTCAAACAAGTCGTCGATCCTCGGCAGCGGATATCTGTTTTTGATGGTGACCCTATTCAGTTGTCGGTAGTCCACACAAAGGCATAAGGTCCCATCCTTCTTCTTCACAAACAGCACCGGGGCTCCCCAGGGAGACGCACTGGGCCTCACGAAACCTTTCTCCAAAAGGTCCTGTAACTGAGACTTGAGCTCTCGTAGCTCAAGCGGTGCCATCCTGTATGGTGCAGTGGAGATGGGGATGGTCCCTGGCACTAGTGAGATCTCAAACTCGATCTCACGCTCGGGCGGTAGTCCTGGTAACTCGTCTGGAAACACGTCAGGGTACTCTCTGACCACCGGGATGCTCTGGAAGTCTGGCACAGGACTGGGCTCTGCCACGACACAAGCTAGGAAGCCCTCACACCCCTGGCACAAAAGTCTCGCCACCCGAAGTGTCGAAATGCACCAGAAACCTCCGTCCACTGGTTGTCCGTGAAACTCGAAAGAAGGAAACTCCGGAATGGAGAAGACGATCTTCCTCTCAAAATAGTCCACCAAGGCATGGTAAGCGGACAACCAATCCATCCCCAGAATCACTCCAAAGTCCTCCATCTGTATCATAATCAGGTCACCTGGCAGGCTATGTCCCCCGACGCTGACCTCGCTATCCGTGCATACAACCCCAGCTACAAACAGCTGACCACTCAGACCTCTGATTACGAACGGATTCTCTAACAGTGTATAATCCTGGTCCAAACTAACTATAAACTGGCTACGACAAACGAGTGCGTAGTGCCGGAATCAAAAAGCGTGTAAACGAGTCTGCCAGAAACTGAAACCATACCTGCTACCACCGATCCCGAAGCTCTGGCGTCCCTGTGTGTTAAGGCGTTGATACGCCCCTCAGCTCTAGGTGCGGACGAACCAGCCACACTCTGCGTCGGACGGGTAGGTGCTGGCCGGTACCCTCCTCGTGACTGCTGTCCTCCTCCTCGCGCCTGGGAACCATGGCCTCCTGCGCGCCCTCCAGTGCTCTGCGCGGGGAGTATCTGCTGACCTCCAGCCCTAGATGGGCAGTCCCTCCTGATGTGGCCCGGTTGGCCACACTGGTAGCAGAGGGGAACCCGACTCCCGCCCTCAGTGGGTCCCTGCTGTCGGCTAGGCTGGGGTCCGGTGCTGGCGACTGGCCCCTGTCGAGGGCCCCCAAAGGCCACTGATGGCCCTGCACAACGTGACGGCTCTCCTGCGGATTCCACGTGTCTCCATTCTCGCCGACCCTTCGAAAAGTCTGGCTGGAAGGGCCTCTACCGCCCGCCGTCAGTGTCTCACACGGACGGGTTGGTCTCCTCGTAAGTCATAGCTGCCTCTACCACCCTCGAAAACGTAAGCAACTTCAGGGGTTTGACATACCCCCGGATCGTTGGTCGGAGCCCCTCGGTGAACCTCCAAAGGCGCTCCTCCTCAGTGGCTACCACTGTCGCTGCAAAGCGGGACAGCTCCAAGAAGCGCGTGCGGTACGTGCTCACAGTCATCGTCCCTTGGCGGAGAGTGTGGAACTCCCGCCAAGACTGGTCCTGCCACGTCTGGGGAAAGTACTGCTCGCAAAAGTGGGTGACGGACTGGTCCCACGTTGGCTCGTCCCTCTCCTATCCCTGGACAACCCTCCACCATCGGTGTGCCGCACTCTCCAGCTGGTACATGGCAAAGGCCACGCGGCACTCCACCGGGGGGAGAAGGGTGTCGAAGATCTTCTCCAACTACTCAAGCCAGTCCTCTGCCTCGGTCGGGTCCTCATCACCCTTGAAGGAGGGGGGCTTCAGCTTCCGGAACTATCCGAAAAGCTCGAAGTGGCGCTGTAGGGGAGGTGCTGGTGCATCTCCAGGCGAAGGTGCCTCGTGTACAGAAGTGTCGGAGGAAGGTGGGGGCGGTAGTGGCCCATCCCCTCCCTCGTGTCCAGCACCGTGTCCGTCGCATGGTCCCACAGAGGACTCCCCCTCTGCAGCCCCAGGAGGAGGTGCTCGGGGCGGTGGGTGGAGCTCCTCTCGTACAACGTCTCATATCAGTCTGGCGAGGTCCTGGGCCTGGATTCCCGGGAGTGGTGGCTGGTCCACCGAGACGTCAACAACAGCACGTCCTCCTTGCCCTCGACCGCGCTCATGGCCAGTCTCGCCAGTCCCGCGACGAGGCATCTCCTGTAAGGAGATGCGAAACAAAACGGAAAAACGTCAAAGCAAACGGTACCTAACGAAACTTCTAAGAGCTCATGTCAAGAGATATGTTGTGGTGGCTACTCTAGTTATAAACATATGAATTGGTTATTCTACAGTTAGTTGATTCACTTCTCGGGACGACCTTGCTCTGATACCATCTTGTAACGACCCGATTCCCGAGTCCCTACGAGACACGAGAACCGGACCGACTCAACTAATCCCAAGACCTAGTCGTCCATCGAGGAAGTAACCAAAAGAGCAGTAAAATAAACCATATTCAGCATGAATATACTAACAGTAAGAAAGTACAGCAGTAAGGAAAGAAACTACCACAATATGTACCACCACAACAGTAGAACAACATTCATAATATAATTTGAACAGCAGGTAAAGAAAGTACAGTGGAAACAAGAACTACTCACTACAACGTAGCAAAAAGAGGTACAAGAGACAGTGGCAACTCTACTGGACCCTACTCGGCCCAGCGTCCTCTGCAGCCGCTGACCCTAGCTGCTCAACACCTGGTCCTGAAAAAGGTAACGAGTGTAACACGTCAGCAAAACGCTGAGTAGAGTGGCAACTAATCTAAAGACAACAGTAGAGTGTATAGTAGCTGCTATGTTCGATTACTTTCTTTATTCACATCTTTCAATTGTCTCACTATTTCATTTATTCCTCAGATCTTTTTCTTGATCTCGAATGTTCCTCGTGGGAACGATCTTGATTGCAGTCTTTTCCAAAAAGTAGAAGTAGCACGTGGTGCTCTCCTGGCCGGGAGAGTCCCCCGTGGTGATCCTACCCTCAGTCAACCACCACAAGGTCACTGACAGACATAACAGTGACTACGGCATGTGCGATAAACGCACAGGTGGCTAACCCGTACTGGCATGCGGTCAGTCGTTTCCGTTAACGGGTGCGTCCAAGGCACAGCACGAAACCAGTCCAGGGCAGAGCCCTCTCAGTAACAGGGGTCCAACCCCTCCACAGTAACCAAACTGGGGCCTTGCCCCTCCACAGTCCCCGTACCCTCGCCTGACTACCCTGGTTTGCCCCAGCGGGCCTAACAAGTCGGTGTGGGGGGCTAGCAGAACCCCGGGGCCCGTGAGGTAGCTAGTACCTCCCTACACTAGTAGCTCTCCTTGGTACTACGTGCGCGAGGGCCAGCAAGTCGGTACAGAGTGGCCAGTCCTAACCCCGGGTCCCTGGGGCGGCTGGCTCCGCTCTGCACGAAACAGGGGGACAGTCACTCTCCTTGGTACTCTGTACTCAAGGGCCAGCTCACTTCCCCAATACTATTCCATTCACTTTCCAGGAGTTCTACACCTACTTCCCCGTAGGGTTCCATCCTTTTTACTCAAACATCCAGGTTTCACTTTCCAGTTTCACATTCTTACAATCCATGTTCTCAACCGTGTTATTTATTCACAACAGGCGGCTGTTAATTCAAATTACAGGCAGCTTTATATCTCTTTCCATTTTCCAAGACTGCAGTATTATACATTCCACTAGTTTTCCCATCCTAGGATTCATGCCATATCCTAGGATCTATCATACAATCTAGTTTTCCAGCCCTAGGATTCATGCAACACCTTGGAGCTATCATTCCATCTATTTCTCATTCCTAGGATTCATGCAACGTCCTAGGTTCTATTTATGGTTCCATAATTTAACAGATTTTATTAATAACTTAAAGCCACTCTACCAGGTACAACGGGAGTAATGGGGGCGTGGTCGGGAATCCCGCGTGCCTCCGCGACCCCTGAGACTGCAACGGAACGGGGTCCTATCACAAGGATCAAACACAAGGAGTATCTCAAAATAGTGTATAGCTACTGTAGACGGGTAGAGGAATTAATTCCGAAAAGAACGCAACTCGAATCGCGGAAAACGGAACCCGAACGGACCCTAAACGGGTCGAAAACGATGACACTGTGCAAAATCAGACGTCTGAAACTTCTTCCAGATGTCTTAAAAAGTGGATCAGAGAATTACCTTGTTCTGCATGGTTTATCAGACGTCCAGAAGCCTGCAGGGATGTCTGTCCTAGTTCCCAGATGTCCGATGGTCACCCCGGACGTTTAGAGGTCGCTCCCGCCGTCTGGTACTACAGCCAGACATTTGATCCGCGTTGGATGGCGAATCACCGAGCCTGGGCACACCCTTCTCTCTCCCTCAGTACGGTCAGTCGACAGGAAGGAAGAAGAAGACGGAAAACTCCCTTTCAGACGTCTGGACAGTCTTCTAGACGTCGACCTCGCCGTCTGGCTATCAGCACAAACATCTGATTTTGCAAATTTTTCCAGAACCAGGGCGCGACTCGCCCTCCTCTCGCGACGCCTCCCGTGTCACACCTCGTGCACCTGCTGCTCGAGCCGCAGTAGGCCTCCCACGTCGTTCCACGCCCGCTGCGCTCCCCGCCGGCCGGCTCTAGCAGCAGCCCCCTCACGGCTGAGCGCTGCTCTCGCACGCAGCACCCCTCCGCCTCACTGCGGCCGTCACCGCCGCAGCAACCCCACGCCCGCTCTCGCACTCGCTCACTGGAAGAAGAAGTGGCAAGGGGTGGAGGTGACGGAAGCGAGGGGAGGCGTGGTCTTTTTAAGGCCGTGCGAGGAGGAGAGAGAGGGAGCACGGCAGTGGCGTCTGCAGCCGCAGAGAGAAGAATAAGCGAATATGCGGTCTGCGCGCTCAGGCGCGTAGACAACCCGTGCGTGTCGAAAATAACTGATTTCCAGACGTCTAGAAACGATCCCAGATGTCTGGTCAGACGTCTGGATGTGATCCCAGATGTCTGGTCCAACGTCTGGGCCACCTCCCAGACGTCTTAAAAGACGTCTAAGGCACGCATTCGTAACACCCACCCAACCTTCCTTGTCTTTGAGAATTCAAATAGATCAGAATGTATGAATGGAGACCTAAGTCTACCAATTTTAGCCCTAATTTGTGGCTTGAATTTCACTTGATTTAGATGTTATTTCAATTTGTTACCTAATTTGGAGGCTAGTTGATCCATAAAGTGGACCAACTTCACCTGACCTGCCATAAGGTTGAGGGTGAAATTTGGGTCAAGACCCAAATCACCCTGAATTGATTCTCAGGTTATTAGGTCCAAAAATTTTAAGATTTAAGTGAATTTAAAGCCTTTATTTTAGGGTTCACTTGGATAGATCAACTCAGACAAGGGCTTGGGTGGCTCACAATTACTGGAAGATCAATTTCCTTTATTGTAGGAAAATGTGTACTAACACTTCAAAACCTTAATGTGGAAACCCTAATTAGCTCTATTTCCAAGTCCAATTTAATTTCAAATATAATACCTTAGACTCAAACAAGAAAGTGAGTAGTCCAAGATGTTGAGAAATTTTAGCACAAATCCCTAATAGGTACAGGAAATCAGGATAAGGAATCTCTAATCAAATCGTCCCAACATCAATCAGATATCAATAAATCTCACAAATAAGGAAACTCTTTACCTTTAAATAGTAATTACTAGGAAAATAAGGCCAGTGGATCCAAATTGATTTTGTTTTCTTTTTCTCTCTCCCAAGATTAAGAGATGATTAGGGAGAAAGAGAGATTTTACCTGACCCTAGAGTGGTTGATTATGTGGAAGATCTTCTCATAATGTACCTCGCAAAACATATCAAAGAAGTTAGGGCAAGTTAGAAATCAACTTAATCAATCAAGAATGACTATTGGTGAATTATGCATTGCTCCCCAACAGCATTGCCGAAATGTTGAAAGCTCAAAAGTCATCATAGTTAGGAAAATATCACGTTGTAGTAAAGCGACGAAGATCACAACTAGATTTAAATTTATAAGTGCTCGAAAACAAAATTAGAGTCTGAGGTCATTTGCAAGGAGCAAATATGGAATTCACACACTAATCGTAATTATAAACAATGAAAACAATAATTCACAATAAGATATGCATTGAATATCAATCAAAAATATATTCAACAATAGCAATTGTATCTCAGAAATCAATGGGATAAAACAGAGAATTTAAAACCTAAAAATAGTGGTTTGAATAACCAATTTATTCCCAAAATTAAGCACATATCCCAAGGATACTCAATATCTCAATATTTCAAACCAATTAAGATGTTTCAACAGTGTTTCCAACTGCTAATCCATGTCTACTTTGGAGCCAATGTCACCATAGTGATCATAACCAAGCCTAAGTTAGACATCCGACCCTAAGGTCAGATGACTTAACTTCATAAAGCACAGCAGCACACCACTCTGAAATCCGCTAAGTGTCCGAGGCACATTAGACACCATAAATTCAAGCACAGTAGCCCCTCAAATCTCTGAATTTTGCCTAAGCGTTAGGTGTGAATCCCAATGATGAACAGTGAAACCCCCCCACCCTCAGAATTTCCTTCTTCTTCCCTCTCTTAAAACTAGGTTAGGGCTAATCAGGTAAATGAATCCAGGTCCAGGCTTGTGTGCATGGGCACGGGTGAGGTGCGAGGCAGAGGTGAGGGGGGACCTTACCCCAATAGAGTAGCACACCAAGAACCGTATTAATCAAAATTTAGTTTAAGTCTCCATGATGTGGACTATATCCGGAATGCTTCTCCTTGCGTGCAGCAGCTGAAGATCCTCTGTCATGTGCTACTATTGGTGGCTTGCCTCTTCAAATTAGGCACCCAGAAGGCTTCATGAGATCAATCCGCAACTCCAAGTCGTGGTAGCGGTGGAGTTGTTCAACGAATGGTGGCCGGTGGAGGTGGTGATGATGGCTTCGATAGGAGAATCTCTAGTGAACCCTGAAACACACTAATATGGGCCCTAAGCCCTAATTAACACGTTCATGAGCATCATCTGAGCATGATGAGTGTGGTGCCGATGTTTTAGAGGTGTATTATGGTGTGTGGAGGTTGGAAGGAGTCAAGATGACTGGTGGCTTGTTTGATTGTTCGATGAGGGCGTATAGTGGATGAAAGCCCCAATAAAGAGAGGGATCTTGCTTAGGTATGTGTGGCAGAGGTTTTGGAGTGGTTGGCATGTTGTTTGGTTTTCGGTGGTGGCCGAACAAACCTCACAGGATGCAAGGAAGACGTAGAGGGAGAGGGTGATATAGGGATTTGAACTAGGTTCTGGAATCCTAAAATTAACTTAGAGAGGTAGACGGAGTAGGAACCTACGCTTATTGGACAAAAGGGGGGAAGGAAATGTGCCAGCTTGCCTTGTCGAATGTGAGGGAGATGAATTCTCCGGTGGGGTCAAGCGATGAGGAAGATGGGGTTGGGAGACTTCTGCTTTGGCCAGCTAAGAGCGGAGGAAGGTGAGGAAGAAGGGGTGACAAGGGGGTGGAGTTTGCGAGTTTAAGGAAAATGTCGTAGTATAGTCGCAAAATCCTCTTAACAAAAATATTTCTAAAATAATGAGACTTGGAGTCCCTTTCGTTCGTCTCTAGGAGGCATTTAGGAAATGCAAAATGAATTCTATCTTGCTTGCTCTACTTGCTTAAAATTGCACGTTGGTTTCTAACCTTTGGATCATTATTTTGCCATTTGCATGATTAACCCTTATCACATGCACATGCATTAGGTAGATAACGAATGTAAATGTATGGATTTTAGTATGCACGATCCTAGTTAAATGATGGCTATTGACGGAGAATGCATGAATGGTTAGATCTTCAATGCTTTTGGGCATCAACATGCTAGTTGCAAGAAAGATGTAAAATGAGCACAGGCAACTTAATCACAATAAAGTGTTGCAAGCAAGCACATGGTGATTTTCACAAAAAGATATAGAGATATATAAAATATGATTTCATTGATTGAATCAGAGTTACCAAACTTAGCTAGAGGAATGCTTGTAGAGGAATGCTTGAAAACATAAATCTAGCTAGTAGAAAACGACTGCATACATGAATCTACGGGGGATTATGCATGCATCATTAGGGTAGAAATATGGAACTACACTACTAAGCAGTAATAAAGTAGTAAATCTATGAAGAACTGTCAACTTAGCTAACAAAAATATGGGCATTCGGAGGTGGGCTCCTATGGCCTTTGACTTGGTTGAAAGGAGGGGTGATAAATAGGGGTTAGCTCATCCCTTGGAGAGGTGAGGAGGAGGTGATCCAAGCTCTTGGCATGGAGCTACTGTTGGCCATGGTGGGAGCTCATGGAGGTGGAGGTGTGAAAGTGGAGCTATGCTATGGAAGGTGGAATGAAGCCAAGAGTGAATGGGTGCAAATGGCCACCCCTTAGTTCTTTTTGTAGACCTAAGGGAGCCTCTCTAGAGAAGTGTGGAACTCTCTAGAGAGAGCTCCAAGTGTGGCCATCCAAGAGAGACAGAGGGTGGTTCCTAGATCCACCAAAAGTGGATCTACAATTTGAATGTCTCTTGATTGCTAATTTTAGCAAGCAAGAGTGGTGCCACCATTGGAATGACCTAGAATACTCTAGGTGGTGTGGGAGTGCATGAATGGGTGTGTGTGTGTGTGTGTGTGTGTGTTTTTGTGGCCATTACCTGGGGGTTAAGTGAGCTAATTTAGGTCCTAATAGGTTTAAGTTAGGGTAGGTCTTAAATTAGGGTCGCAAACCCTAATTTGCTAAGGAGAAAATGCAATTAAATTTAATAAAAGTTTAATTGAATGAGTGTGAACCTAATTGAGAGTGAAATAACTCAATTAGGTTGGGCTTAGGTCAATTGGACTCTCACTAAGTCCAACAGGACCTGTGTGGTTTGAGGTCTGAGTTCAATTGGACTCTATGAGTCCAATTGACTAGGCAATGGTAATTGACTTTGATCTAAGTCAAGTATGCTTAATGAGGAACTAATTAGGTTCTTAGGATGGTCTAAAGGTGGTGTACTAGGGTTAGAGTACCTTAATTTAGGTTCCTAAGGGGTTGGAATTGGGTTTAGGGACCTAGGAACTTAGGAACAAAGCATGAATTCCAAAATAGGAACTTGAGAGCATTTCCAGATGTCCAATAACAGTATCAGATGACTTATACTAAAAAATCAGAAGTCCAAAATTGTTATCTGGATGTCCAACCAGAGTCAGGAGGGATTCAAGTTTCTATCTTGGGTATTCTGTAGAAATTGGACGTCTGACCAGGTGTCTAGACATCCAATAACACTGCAGACATGGGTTTAAGGTGTGTGGGTTGTGGCTAAGGGTCCTGGTCGTCCAATGACTTACCTGGACATCCAGATAAGGGCTTGAACTAGGGTTTTGAGGCTTCCTAGGCTATGGTGACTTAATCTAAGGGTGGCTAAGGCTTGGGAAGGCTTCTCAGACTATCCTGGGGATAGGATTGGACCTAAGTTCTTCATAATTTAACTGCTTTACTTCTACATAATAGAATAACATACCTCAACCTTTCACATTATTTTTCTACTACATTTTATTCTAATCTTCTGCTCCAGCTCTGATGCAGCACTAGCCTCTGGTCCAACTTCTAATCCAGCTTTAGATCTAGCTTTTAAGCTTATAATTTCCTGCAATTTATATAATGCACTTAATTAGTACATTATGTCATTATTTCATGCATAGCTGAAGGAAAGCAGTAAGGATACAAATAATGCTTATGCATGCATGAATTACACTAGCTTATGCTAAGTTCTAGCCTAATCTAGGTCAATTAAGACCTATGATTGTGCGGCAATCATACCTCTATGCCTAAATCTTGCTAGTCCCTAGCAAATGCAACACTAATTAATTTACAGAAGGGTTCCTAAGGGATTGATTATTTTTATCAAGTGTATGCCTCGAGATTCTTTTCCTTTTTTCATTCATCTTAATGTCTAGAAAACCAAATAATTGTGAAAGTGCTGCTATGTAGCTTTTGCAATGGATTCAAGTGAGAAACCTGATTTACCTCTAAAGCATGTACTTGAACCCTATTAAAATTCTAGCGAGATAGGAAAACTTCTTCCCTCAGGGTATTCAAGATATTCTATGAATTCCACCCTAGCTTTATGCTTGGGTAGAGAATGTCTGAGGGAAAATGATTGTTTATTTGGTTGCTCACTCTCGTTTGGTGCTACACAGAGATTAGTACTACAGAATCTAAATTCCCAAATTATTATGTAACTCAACTTAGTGAAAGATGAGAAAAACTATGCTTCCTTTTGGTTCCTTTGTATTCCTTTTCTCTTTCTCTTTTCTTTTCTTTTTTCTTCTTTTCTAGAGCTCACAATCTCACCAGATTCACACATATATTCCATATTTGGTGGTCTCACATGGCATCAACACTTAAATAAAGTTCCAATAACCCTAACACTAAGTCAGAATTCGTCATCCAGTATTTGGGTGGTCAAAAACATAGAAAAAGTTGGTTAAGGTCATATTTGGTGGATTTCGATTTTATTTGGTGGTATTGTCTCCATGCAAATGAAATAAGCACTAAACACTCACAAACTCTTTTTTTTCTACTCCTTTCTTCTCTTTTTTTTTCTTTTTCATTTTCTCAGCTTTTCGTGGTTTCATTCTTTTTTTTTTCTTATACAATTTTTCTAAAGCAACATAATCTAGTAACACATTCATGAATTTTATTGAGGATGCATTATTAGTGATTGGTGGTACTCAAGAGACATTGGGTGGCTTATTTGGTGGAAGCGCGTACTCACGACATCGGGAAAGATGGATAGGATGGTGTATTTTTGGCCTTGACATCAATACCATCCTTCAACCGATGATTCCGTAAAGAATGGTGGCAACCATCCACCTTAGCCTTAGTTTTATCAGAACTCGCTCTCCACGTATTTGCCTTGTTTGGTGGCTCTTAATATTTCACAAAAAATGTATACACAGGAACTGAGAGCAGAAACTATGCCTATTCTCTGAGTATCATTACCTAATTATCTAGAATTCCAGATTCCTTGCACTAATCTTAGAGCACCAGTACTCTCTTTCCTCGTATCACACTATTTGGTGGATTTTTAGAAGAAAATCTACCTAACTCCCAAAACACTGTCCAAGGGTTCAGGAAAAGAATGTTTATCAGTTTTCATAGTGAATTCATTGCAAATTCTACGTGTGGGTGTGAAAATTGTACTAGATTCCTCAACTAAAGGATAAAATCTTTAATGCATTCTCTTAATAAAAATAATCTTATTCATGAATGCACTATGTATATATGCTATAAACAAGTAACCTCTTTCAATTATACTTCATAAATTCCCTTATTGGCTTTTCAAAAAACTATAAATTCTCTAATCGGGTTACATTCAGCTTGATCCAAAATTTAGAACAAAATGGTGAGTGGGTGAGTCAGAAATGGCTGTTGCAGACGATTTCTAGCTCCAATGTGAGCATTGGAGATGGAGTTGGTTGTTCTTATATTTATCCTAAAGTACATTTGGCATGCTGCTCCGAGGTTTTCTAAGTGTTGGCATAAATTTTTTTCAATTTTGCTGTATATCTACACCCCATGCCTAAGTTCTTGCATGTCCTTATGCATGAATATAAAAGAAAATAAATACAGCAGGGAATAAGTGGGTAGAGATCACATGAAATTGCTTCTGAATTTTAACGTTTAGCACCGACCAACTTGACATTATGCAATATGCGAAAAGGAAATATGCCAAAAGAAAAATATGCTATGTATAAAGTGAATATGTATAGGGTGATGAAGAATGTGGGTAGATGCTGAGTTTAATGCCTCCAGCTAGGCGAAAACTCAATCAGATAGATCATTAATTGCATAAGAGCAAGTGAAGATCAATAGAATGATATGGTCGTGTGCTCCCCGAATCAATGGTCCACAAATGCAAACCAGCTGATTGTGCACCCCTACTCCAAAAAGTCTAGCTACAACATAATATGGAGTAGTGGTGGAAGTTAGAGGATAATCAAAGAGGGGATCGTGATGTTGATTCAGTTGATTTATCATGTCCCAAAATTAAGCAGGAAGTTGCTGAGGAAGTAGATCAAAATGTATCTCAAAACCTGAGTCTGAGTTGTAGAGGTCTTCATAATGATAATTGACATCAAAGATCATACCCTCTCCAGGTTCTGGGTCATATGGGGGTATCCGTGAAAGTAAAAGATCAGTGGGGAGGTCACTGAAATCCTTGTTAGAAATCACTTCATCCTCATTAGTACTCATCTCTGACCCATTAGAGGCTGACTCTTCAGGCGCCGAGTCGAGCCATCCATTAGTCTGACTAGGATGGTAGGTAAGTCCCCAGTTCGTTCTGCTCAGTCCTTTACCCTCATATGCAGTAGGCTCCTCATTACTTTCTGCTTCAGATACCATGTCGATTTCTTTAGGCAAGACATCCTTGGCTGTCTCCGTTCATTGGGTATCCAAATCGAAAGGTGCAGTCTCAAAGATTCCAACATTGCCTTGATGGGTGAAAGAAGAAGGGTGCAAATCGGCCAATGCTGGATCAAGATTAGGTATGAATTGATCGGTGGTGTTACATGGAATGCTTGCCTCCAGATCTGTATCCTGAGATGGATCTTCATCCTTTGACTTAGGTAGGTTTTCTGACCCATAATGTGTCTCCCAGGGCCTAGAGGAATCAGTCCTTTCCTTATCATTTTCTCGAATGGAGTTTCCAGCTGAATCCATTTGGGATGTTTCATGCTTCTATTCTTCTTCCCCTGAATTTCTTCCAAGTATCTGCTCCTATGAATTGTCTTCAGGTGTGATCAATTCAAGTTCTTCGGGATCACTTAGGCTGTTTTCCACTTGATAATGCAAAAGCAACATCTCCTGAAGTGTGCGATTTTGTTTAAGTGGCCTTGTTATTGATGCCACTTCCTAAAAGGCTTCCATTAAAGTTTCTTGATAGGGAATCCAGGCTTGTCTTTGTTCTGGATCCATAATAGCTTGGATTCCATGCAGATAGGATGCGACTCTGTCTCCCATCCCAGTTATAGTCCGCTGTAATCTATAATGTGGTCGCATATAAACTGGTAGTTCCTCAGGGGTTCTAGGGGGTGAATCATATCTACCCATATTCCATGGGTGAGATGTAGGAGTATGAAATTCATACCCTAGGTTATAAGATGAGGTCCCTTGACAGGTCATAATACCCAAGGTCAAGATATGGGTTGGCCATTTCGGCAACCCAAGAAGAAGGATCAGGTGAAGTGAAACGTCATTTCTGCCACCTTGGGTTTTGATCCCAAGGTTGAGATGATTCAGTGACCTGAGCTCTCAGATGAGCCCTTCGGTCCAGATCACCTGGATTCTGACCAGGTCCATATCCAGGGATAGCCATCTCAGCTAGGAAGATAGAAGAAGAATAAGAAGATGGTCTGGGCGATGCGACTCGCTTCCTTCAAAGTGGTTCCCAAGGTCCAACTAGGTGAGGTCTCAGTGACCTCCTTCCTTGCATACACCAGCCAACCCATGGGTTGGTGCTACTAGCCAAACAAGGCTAAGGCCCTGTCAATCAAATGGTCCTTATGATTAGATGACTGGATTTTTCATTTTGGGTTCAAGTTCCTGAAGAAAAATTCATTAGGAGCCGACTGAAAGTGATTCCCACCTCTTAAGCTAACCCAACTAGTCTGGTTACGAGGGGACTAAGGGGAAGGTCCTTCCTTTGGCTCGTGCCTCTAGATCCGTTGACCCTTGAGCCGCGGTCATTTGACACTACCCCACAGACTTAGTCACCAGGTTTGGCTAGAGTGGTTGAAAACATCCAGTAGTATGATAACGAATTCATGTTGATTTTTTGTTTTAGAATTTATTTTAACCCCGGTTTCTTCATTGGGGTTTGGGGTGAGTGGCCCGCAAGGTGACCAGGCTCACCGGCTAAACACTAGACTTAGCTAAGTCTAGGTAAGCTCAAGTGTGGTCTCTAGAGTGTAACCCTAAAGGTGTAACGTAGGGTTCATGCAATTCTAGGGTTTTTCTTTTCTTCCTTTCCATCAGAACACAAGAATAAAAATAATTCTCTGAGCAAAATTGGAATTCAAATAAATTGAAATTTGGCAAGTAGATTCCCTTTTCAATTATATTATCAGAGAATATTGTTTTATATTTTTTACTATTTCAATCAAATTTATTGGGATTTTTAAATATCGGGGGTCAGATTTGGAATTTTGACCCCTACTCGATTTTTTGCTTTGAAAAAGTACCAAATGATTTTCAAAAATTAAGGAAAAATATGAAAATTAAAGCTAATGAGATTAGCTTTCAAACCCCACCTTTTTTTGTCAAAACAAATTCGTGGATTGCTAGAAATTGATTTTTGAGTTTTTAAAAATTTCGAATATGGGTCAGTTTGACCCCCTTGCACTTCGCAAATTTTTAAAAATTTTGTACTTGGAAAATTTTCAAATAAATGGTGTTGTTTTAAAGATGGTTTGAAAATGAAGCACTTACCTAAATTTTAGGCTTTTTCACTCATTAGTGTTTTGAAAAATGAATTTTTAAATCAAAAATTGAAATCTGGCTGAATTTCAACAAGCAGTGCAAAAGCTTTTAAAAGGTGTTTGAAATTCATATTTTTCTTTCCACCTAAAAGATTCATTTTCTTTTCAAATGTTTTTTTTTTGAAAAATTTTCAAATATTTTTTTGGAGGGACAATAAACTTTTTCAAATTTTTTCACTTTTTTTTTTTTCAAGGAAACTAACCTAAGATTCAAATGGAAACCTAATCTAACAACCTAAAGGAAAAAATACTTTTGTTTTTGTTTCTCAAAATGTGCTGATTTTTTTTCTTTCTTTTTCAGAAAGAAATTTCTAGCTAAGAAAATAATCTAACCTAGAGTTCAAATAAAAATCCTAACCTAAGGGAGACATGTGCACCTGCATTTTTTTTTCCACGCTCAATGTGTGCACGGATCCCATTTTTCCTGATTTCCTGCACATCCAAAAGCAAGCAGAGGAAGATTTGTCACTACAAGCTTTAGATCGAAAAGCAATTGCATTGCCTCCCCGGCAATGACATCATTTGACAAGGGGGTGGAGTTTGCGAGTTTAGGATAACAACATCGTAGTATAGTCGTGAAATCCTCTTGACAAAAATATTTCTAAAATAATGAGACTTGGAGTCCTGATCGTTCGTCTCTGGGAGGCATTTAGGAAATGCAAAATGAATTTGATCCTGCTCGCTCTACTTACTTAAAATCGCATGCTGGTTTCTAACCTCCAGATCACTATTTTGCCATTTGTATGATTAACCCTTATCACATGCGCATGCGTTAGGTAGATAACGAATGTAAATGTATGGGTTTCGGTATGCACGATCCTAGTGAAATGATGGCTATTGAGGAAGAATACATTAATGGTTAGACATTCAATGTTTATAGGCACCGACATGTTAGTTGCAAGAAAGATGTAAAATGAGCGCAGGCAACTTAATAGCAATAAAGTATTGCAAGAAAGCACATGGTGATTTTCACACATAGATATAGAGATATATAAAAGATGATTTCAATGATTGCATCAGAGTTACCAAACACTGCTAGAGGAATGCTTGTAGAGGAATCCTTGAAAACATAAAACTAACTAGCAGAAAACGACTGCATACATGAATCAATGGGGGGATTATGCATGCATCATTGGGGGAGAAATATGGAGCTACACTACTAAGTAGTAATAAAGCAGTAAATATACGAAGAACTATCTACTTAGCTAATAGAAATAAGGGCATTCGGAGGTGAGGTACTATGGCCTTTGACTTGGTTTAGAGGAGAAGGAGGGGTGGCCAATGGGGGTTAGGCCGACCCTTGGAGAGGTGAGGAGGAGGTGGTCCAAGCTCTTGGCATGGAGCTACTGCTGGCCATGGTGGGAGCTCGTTGAGGTGGAGGTGTTAAATAGGAGTTATGCTATGGAAGGTGGGATGAAGCCAATAGTGAATGGGTGCAAATGGCCACCCCTTAGGTCTTTCTATAGACCTAAGGGAGCCTCTCTAGAGAAGTGTGGAACTCTATAGAGAGAGCTCCAAGTGTAGCCATCCAAGAGAGAGAGAGGGTCTTTCTTAGATCCACCGAAAGTGGATCTACAATTTGAATGTATCTTGGTTGCTAATTTTAGCAACCAAGAGTGGCACCACCTTTGGAAGGACCTAGAATACTCTAGGTGGTGTGGGAGTGCATGAATGGGTGTGTGTGTGTGTGTGAATGTGTGTGGTCTTGACCTAGGGGGTTAAGTGAGCTAGGTTAGGTCCTAACAGGTTTTGGTTTGGGTAGGTCTTAAATTATGGTCGCAAACACTAATTTGCTAAGGAGAAAATGCAATTAAACTTAACACAAGTTTAATTGAATGAGTGTGAACCTAATTGAGAGTGAAATAACTCACTTAGGTTGGGCTTAGGTCAATTGGACTCTCACTGACTCCAATTGGAATTGTGTGGGTTGAGGTCAGAGCTCAATTGGACTCTATGAGTTCAATTGACTAGGCAATGGTAATTGACTATGATCTAAGTCAATTGGGATTAATGAGGACCTAATTAGGTTCTTAGGAAGGTCTAGAGGTGGTGTACTAGGGTTAGGGTACCTTAAATTAGGTTCCTAAGGGGTTGGAATTGGGTTTAGGGACTTAGGAACTCAGGATCAAAGCTTGAATTCAAAAATAGGAACTGGAGAGTGTTGAAGTGGAAAATGTATGCAAACGGGATTGAGTTTTGGAAACTCGTCATCATAGTATGATTTGTGAATAAATACATCAACAGATAAATGTATACCGAAATTCATAAAGAGATTCCAGGTCGAACATAGGGAGGCTACGTCGATCTAAAATCCATGATTATATTTTTTCTGGTATTTTTCTTTTAAAAATGAGATAATCACAATGAAATTGATATTAACGCTACGAGTGAGAGAGAGAGAACAATCACTTTGTAACTGAATACTATTTTTACTACTAGGAAGTAGGAAATGATTACAGCTAGAAAGCGGGAAATTCTATTCTAGAAAGAGATAAAGAAGGTAGAGAGATGTTATCCTCCTCGACGGTTGCTTGGAAGATGAGCCAGACGGAGGTGACGCCTGGAAGATGGAGGACGAAGATGGAAAATGAAGAACTGGGGGTGAGGTAGGGAGTCATCATCGTTGTGGGATCCACTTCCAAAACGGGGGGGGGGAGAAAACTTTGATTTTGACCCTAGAGGAGCACCTCGGGTTTGGGTACAGCTTCTTTAGAGCTTTGGAGAGGGAGAGATGTGATGGGAGGAATGAAGAAAGTGTGGGGGTCGTAGGGCTATATATAGGTGTAGATTAGAGGGGCAAAAAGGTCATTTGTCATCAAAACATTAATGTCAGGTCTTTAGTGATGGATTTATCCGTTACTAAAGGCCTGAACGTGGGCGACGTGCACACATTCCGCGTGCGCCTCTTCTTCTCTATGCCAACGACTCACGCACGTTCTTATGATTTTAGCCGTCCGATTGCGAGATCGGATGGCTTATAAGCCGCTGCGCCACTTTGAGCACCATGGTCAAATCGCGTATGCAATCGTGCATTCGTGATCCTCGTGCTCTAGGTGCGCCACGTCTCTCGCATCTGCACCGCCCACTTGCCCATGAGTGTGTGACCACTGTGCCATGCCTTGCTTTGAGGCGAGCTGATGTTTCAACGGAACCACGCCTCAGCCGTTGGATGAAAATCCAACAGCTATGATCGAGAAATGATGAATCCTTTAGAATGTTGAGGGCGTGGACTTGGCCTGATCTCAACATTGGATGAGAATCCAACGGTCAAGATTTAATGATCGATTGAGAGTAGAAAGGCAGCGGTGGGTCCTTGAGCCGATTGGGCTACTGAGATGGCCCCACATGGCACCATCTTGGCCATCCATCTTCAATGTGTTGTGGATGGTGCTACGGATGTCAGATAGGATCAATTTTCTCACCATTGGGTTGCAATCATTGATCCAAACCCATATGTGCGATTGGATTTGTCATCTAAAGTGCTGAATGAACCATCTTTGCCCTTGACCTATGATCATCCTCGGACTATATCTGATGCTACGGAAGTCCGATCGGGGCAATCTTGGAGTCGTTGAACTCCGATTGTTGTCCTGATATGATCACAGTTGGATCTTCAATCCGAGGACCCGATTGAATGTCGCCCTGTCCCTAGCCACCAAAAAGAAGAAATTACTATACAATTTGTACAATTTGACCTAAATGCATGATGATGCATGTTATGCAATATTTACAATGCATGATGCTAATATGATACTAAGAACATGCATTAATAGACATTTTTGGCTATTTAGATATATGCACATCATACCCCCATGCCTATCTTTTGCTACTCCCTAGTAAAAAATATATGCTATTTATAAAAGAATTACATCGGATTTCTTGGGCAAAAGTTATTCTTCAACACTAGTAGATTTTTACTAAGAACCTGAACTACAAAGATACAATAGTGCTCGGGTATCTGCTAAAATGCAAACTATCACAAGCCCTCGCCTTATTCAAAGAAGGATCTTTTGCTTCTTTTCTTCTTTTCTTTTTTTTTTTTTTTTGAGTTTAGGGTTTCGGAGTAGCTTTCTACGGCCACTCAACCCACCCAAGACTTGAAGAGAATCCTAAGTTCTAGGCATCTTTATGTGGAATGTGATAGACTCACTGATCGACGATTAAAATGGACTTCGGGTTTCTATACCTCTAGGTGACCTTGAAAAGAAATTCTACCTAAAGGTGTATCTAATGAACTGGTAGCCTTCTCCCTACTTTTATTTTTATGGGGACAACACAAGGGTGAACCCAGTGTATATCTTGCTAGCTTATTCTACTTCTTCGCTTCTTCCTAAGTGTTTTGAAATTTTACATGCATTTCTTGAGCTGGGTTATGGACAACCTACCAATGGGCTATTACCTACGATAACTTACAAGCCATACCACCCTAAAAGGTTCGTTAGCTACCCAATTTCCGTAAAAATCGTCGAAAAGTGAGTCAGTGCAAATAGTGTGTAGATGCTTAGACTTAAAATCCCCTCAAATTAGAGGGCTAGTTAATAAGTCGTGTACTTATTACCCCAACATATTTAACCAAATTGAAGTAAATTCAAAATGGCGACTTGATAAACAAATCCACATTTTAGTTGACACCGAGGCTGATTAAGCCTGAAGACCTAAAGGGTCTAAGTGTTTAGATCCTACTGTATTATTCCTTAAGGTTGAAAAATCCTAATGCCCAATTATTCTTTCCTAATTCAATTTTATTTTTATTTTTTTAATAAGGAAAAGAAAAAAATAAGTAAAATTTACAAGAATTCCACAGAGCTGACAAAATGATTCAGAAATGAATCCACCCCCCCATGCCTAGCTGATGCAATGTCCTCATTGAAAATAAAATGCATGAAAGGAAAGGTAGAATGTAGAAGATATCACTTTAATATGATGCTCGGGTAAGCTCTGAGTTAGACTGTACATGTGATGAGTTTAATACCATCAGCTAGGCAAAGTCCAGCCAAAGAAATCACGATGTGATTAGAGCAACCGTGTCTGAGATGGGTTCTGGAATAATACGATTAACAAAAGGCTTTAGATGTTGACTGTTGACTTTAAAAGAATTACCTATCTTTGGGTTAGAGATCTGAACTGCTCCATTTGGAAATATCCGATCAATGATGAACAGGTCATTCCATTTTGACCTAAGTTTGTCGGGAAAGAGCTTAAGTCGAGAATCAAAGAGCCAGACCTTCTGTTTCAGCTCAAAGCTCTTTCGGGATATCAATTGGTCATGAAGAGCTTTGGTCCGAGCCTTATAGATCTTGGCATTCCTGTATGCATCGTTTATAAGCTCCTCCAACTCAGATAGTTGGAGTTTCCTGGTCTTTTCGGTTAAACTCAAATCCAAATTACATTGCTTGATTACCCAAAATGCCTGACGTTCAATATCTATGGCTAAATGGCATGCCTTTCCATACACCAGATGATGTAAACACATTTATTGAGGGTAAAATACCTATTCATGCATGTTCCTAGGCTTAGATTTGCATTTCATGTTATAAATATTGCATAGCTTGCATCATTCTGCAATTAGATTAGTTGTATATAATTTACGTTAACTGCATCCTTTTTGTGGCAAGGAGAGAAGGATATTTATTTCGGAGCCTCGAATTGACGATCCGACCAAACGGATCTGATCAAGACGACTATCGGAGTCCAACACCTCTGAAATCACCTTGATCAGAGTCCCATATCACCATATGCATCCGAGGAAGAAGAACGGCCAAGGGACTAGGAGACATAATTTGGAGCTTCAAATGACAAATCTGACCATGCGGATGGATTCGGGTGGACGATTGCACGCTAACGGTGTGAAAATCGACTCAATCCGACCTCTGTAGCAGCCCCTACAATAGGAAGATGAACGGGCCAAACTACGCCACGTGGCATAGCCCAGACCACCCAGCGCACACATGCCCCACCTCACGTGTGCAATAGCATGGGTGCACGTGCACACGTAGGTGTGCATGCGCACAGCACAGCGCCAGTGCGTGGGCGCACGCGCGCGACAAAGGCAGGGGAGTGTAGCGCCAGCTATGCGTGAGCTGGACCTACAGCGATGCATGATTTGGACTTACAGTGACTCTTATAGCCGTCTCTAATTTCTCGCGCGCCAGTAAAGCCAATTGTGGGCATGAGCGGGCTTGAGCGAGCATGAGCTGCCTACAGCGATGCTTCTAGCGATGGCCTGGATGTCACTAATGGTCCCATACCTATTTTTCTTTCTTCTGCTCCACTATAAAAAGACCTAGGCCCCCTCCCATCTAAGCTATCTCTACCTACTCTACTCCCACCTACTCCCAAGCTCTAGCAAGCCTACCAATGCTCCATTACAGCTTGTTCTCAAGCTCCCAAGGTGCCTATTAGTGTAGAGAACCTCTGCCCCACCAAATATTCCTCCAACTTCCCATCCCCATTCATTGGTCGCCTTGGAGCCATCCTCCCACTTCTATTCCGGTAGCAAATCATCTCTGCCTTCTCACCTCCATTCCGAAGCCACGCTGAAGCTTTCCTTAACCCAACATCCTCCTGCAGCTCACCTCCATCGTCCTGCTCCTCACCTCCCTCGTTTGAGCTTCCGCTAGGCATCGTCATCTTGCCGAACAGTTGATTCGAAAGATTTCATCTCACCCCCCTCTCTTTTTATGCTTTCATAGTTTATTGTAATTGACATTGGAAGTAATATATATCAGATTTGTTCCACATCTCTATCTTGTGATTCGTTTGCTTGTTTTCTTCTTACAGAAATACAAAAAATAACAAAATCCTAAAATACCAAAAAGAAACAAATCGAAGCGCGATTTTCAGTTAAAGTAAATGTTGCCTCCCTGTGTTCGACCCAGGACTTCCTTGGAGTTTCGGTATAAATTTTATCTGATCGACGTGTTTTGCAACTATGATGACGGGTTACTTGTAACCTTGATTTCTAACATGCGAAACACGCCCAACCATTTTGGCGCCGTTGCTGGGGAGGCAACAGAATTTACTTTATTATTTTTTACGCTTCTTTGCATTTACAAAACACTAACCCACTTATCTCTGATCTATTGCGTTGCAGGTACCCTTGCATGGAGATCTAAGTGCAGTAGACCAGAGTAAAGTGCGGGTAGAGTGTTTTGTAAGTGTCCCCTACACCACCCCCACCTTAGGTTTCATTCCATAACCTAATAACTCAAACCCAAATCAACTTAAGTGCTTTGCATAAACCCTAGGGTTGATTTTGGTTGTTTGATTGTCACTCCACTCACTTCACCCACCTGAATATATAAAAAAATAAAAAAAAATATTCTTCTCTTGTGGGATTTAACTAAAAGCTACACACTTAACACCCACAATTTCTTATCATAAGGCGCATAATGACTTTGATTCTTCCACTTAACCAGGATTTGACCTGTGGACCCAGTACACCAACTCAAAACACATAAGTGAGTAGAAATCTGATTAGGCTAGGACATTGTGTGCCTTAATCTATGGTGCGAATAAGCCAATTAATTGATTTGTTTGGGCCGCACCACTCAAATTAAAAGTGATTCATCAGTAGCTTGCCACTTAGGGTTGATTCTTAGGGCTGAACTAGGCACTCCACATTATTTTTTATTTTTAAAGGAACATATCACCACCCGTGTTTTCAAAACTTGGAGTGTTCTACTAAACCTTGATTGAACCAACTTAAGAATTAAACCCTAAAAGCTACTAAACAAGGTTAAATATTAAAAGACACATCATCAAATAACCTTATTTGAGAACCCTGGTTGTGCACGCACACACATTTTAACTGATCATTAAGGGCACAACCCATCTAAAGGGCTCATCACATTCCAAGAGCACGATCATCCCAAGCCTGACTAAAACTGAGTAGACGTTGGCCTTAAGGATTGATTCGCTCTTCGAGGCTCAAACTGAGATTTTTTTCGATTAATCTGCTTTTGCTGGTCCATCTAATGTCTAGCTAGGGGAGTAGCATCAAACAACTGTGGCTGGGGGGTACACTAGGAACCAGAGGCACAAGTCAAAGGAAGAACCTTCTCCCCAGTCCATCCTTCTAACTGGTTGGATTGACCGGATAAAAGTAGAATAAATCATTTATAATCTCAAGATGGGTCCTGGGAGTTTGTACGTCTTTAGGCTACCCATAGAAGGACAGGTTTGGTTGATTGTATTGCAGGGCACCTTTCTCTATTCTATTTTCCCTCCTACTCCACAATGTATCCTTCCACTTCTTACACGCAGTTCCCATCCTATCCTCCTACCACCACTTATTCCCAAGATGATTACTATTCCGACTTGACTTGTAATTACCCATCCACTAGCCAGGATAACTTTGATTGGGGATATGAATACAGACCTCAATGTCCAAGGCCTAACCTTGGATAATAAGACTATGATTATTATCCTTCCCAGAGCTACAATGATTATAGATCTCCATCCTTTGATGATCAACCTAACTAGATCTACAACCATGAAGGATATGCTGATTATAACACTTACCCTCCCCAGAATTATGCTGAATTTAGGTCGCCACAAACCATTAAACAACCTGAAATGACCTACTATCAAGGAGTGACCCGAGAACCTCGACATCTTGACTCCCCTAGATTTAACCCAAACCCACCCAAACCTGAATCGAACCAGTCGGTTCAGGTGAACCAGATCCAGGATAGGGTGTTGGCTAATTTGAGGAACACTATACAATCTTTAGAAGCTCAGCCAACACCATGCATTGAAGCACTGGAGCCTATGATCAAAATTATTGATGAACTTAATAGTTCTTTATTGGATTTGCTCCAAAGTGTTAGGGATAGGGACCTGGGTGAGTTTCTTCTTCGGAAATTGTCGCGGTTGAGGATGAAATTTGTGGTTGCCCTAGTCAAATCTTGGGATGATTCTCAAGATGAACCCCCTTCAGAAGAGCCAATGTCAGAACTTGCTCAGGCGTCTGTCAGGGGGGATACATTTTCTAAAATCGGGGATGACCAGGTTGGGCTAGAGCAACCCATTGAGAATGAACCGATTGATTCATCCGAGATCCCCAAGCCAGGGAGTGAGGAAAAATATGTCTCCTTGAACTAGGAAATGACAATCGATTTTAAGACATATATAAATAAGGATCATGAATTCTTTGACTCTAAGGGTTAAGAATCTCTTAGTGAAGTCTCACTTGAGCACAAGGAAAATGATTTTAGTGAGACAAATAGGCATGAGGAATCTGATGAACCATTTGATAGCCCGATAATAGAGGAATTTGATTCGGTTGGGGTTAACAAGGAGGATCTGAATCTTGATGATTCAATTAGTGACCCCATTCCTTATCCGCACCACGAAGAGCTGACTTCTAAGATCATTATGCCCAAGTCAATCTTGATTCAGCCATGATTTCTGGACTTGGGTGAATCATATGGGGTGAATCATATGCTAGAGGTCTCGGAGCCTGAGTTCTTGATGTTGGAGGATAGAATTGTTGAAATAAAAATTTAGGAGGCTAATTCTAAGGGAACTTTGATTTTGGATCTAAGGGTTCCTGTTGACCTGAAACCACCTACTTTCTACCAGGACCCTTACGATATCTTTCACATGCAACCCAAGCTTGAAATAACTGATTATCTTTCTGAGCTAGATGTTAAGTGGACAACTGCACCTATGGAACCATCTTTACCCATTGTCCGACATTTTGGTCTTGGGTTGCACACCACTAAACTGTAGGCCCGACCCCACAAACACAACCTTTGGTTCTGGGTGATTTTCATCCAAAACCTGATAACCACTTGACCCTGGGGCATGGGTTTGCACCATAATCTAGTCCACATCTATCGACATCTTCTGTAGATGGGTTTTAGTATCAACCTTTTGATTTTGATTCTGACCCACACTTGTGAATTCTCAATTTCTTCTTTATATGTATGTTATGCCTAGCTGAAGGCATTAAACTTAGCACGTGTGTATACAGTCTTCTCTCTATGGAGCAGACCCGATTTTCATGACACGCAAGTGATATTCTATTTACTCCACCCTTTTCATGTCTTTATTTTTACAATGAGGACATTGCATAATTTAGGCATTGGGCGGTGGATAATCAATTCCTAAAATTATTATGTTAACTCATAGAATTTCTTCTAGTTTCTTATAAAATTCAAAAAAAAAGTTTGAAAATTTGAAGAAAAGATAGAAAAAAAGAAATTAGGAAAAGAGAACTTAGTCATTTGGATGTTATTAACTTTAGGAAATGATATGAGAGGACCTAAACACTTAGACTCTTCAGGTCTTCAGGCTTAATTAGCCAGGGTGTCCACTCGAATGTGGACTTAGTCTCGAGTCCTTGCCAATTCAAATTCATTTTTAATTTGGCTAATAAATTGGGATGACAAGTATGCGACTTATCAACCTATCCTCTAATTTAGGGGGATTTTAAGGCTAAGCATCTACACACTATTCGCACTAACTCACTTTCCGGCTATTTTTATGGAAATTGGGTAGCTAATGGACCGACTTGGGTGGTATGGCTGGTAAGTTGTCGGTGGTAACAGCTCATCAGTTGGTTGTCTAGAGCCCACCCACATGATCATTTTCGTTGTACTACCTTTAGGTAAATTTTAGATCAGGAAAGCTACCTACTTAAAAAAAAATAGAGAGAGAAAACAAAGAAAATAAAAAATAGAGAAAATAAAAATAGAAAATGGAGAAAATAAAAAAATAAATAAAACCACACTTCACCGCATGAGTATGGCTGGTAAGCTGTCGGTGGTAACAACTCATCGGTCAGTTGTCCAGACCCCAGCTTACAAAAAAAAAAGCACAATAATTCCCAAAACACTTAGGGAAGAAGCGGGGAAGTAGAAAAAACCAAGGAGATATACACTAGGTTTGCTCTTGTATTGACTTCATAAATAAAAGTAGGGAGAGAGCTACCGATTGTAAAGATAAACCTTTAGGCAAGGTCACCTAGGGTCGTAGAGACCCAAAGTCCATCTTAACGATCGTTTTGTGAGTCTATCACTTTTTCACAAAGATGCTTAGTACTTAGAGTCCTTTTCGAGTCTTGAACGGGTCGGGTAGCCATAAAAGGTTATCCTAGAACTCTCAAACTCCAAAAGTACAAAAAAATTAGAAAAGAAGAAAAACAATAAAAAGTGTATCTTCCCTTTTCAAATAAGGCGAGGACTTAGGCGGTCTACATTCTGGCAGGCACCAGGGTATTGTTGAGTTTTCGTAGTTTAGGAACTTAGTTGAAATTATCTATTATTAATAAATGACTTAGGCCTAAGTGATCTAATCCTAGTTTTGATGTTATACATGGCATGTAGTTTAATTTTGCTAGGGACTAGCAAAAGATAGGCATGGGGGTATGATGTAAATAAATTTATTGAGGGTAAAATGCCTATTCATGGATGTTCCTAGGCTTAGATTTGCATTTCATGTTATAAATATTGCATAGAATGCATCATTCTGCATTTATAGTAGTTGTATATAATTTAGGTTAATTGTGCCCTTTTTGTGGTTAGGAGAGAAGGATATTTATTTTGGAGCCTTGGACCGATGATCCGACCATACGGATCTAATCAAGACGACAATCGGAATCCAACAACTCTGAAATCGCCTCGATCGGAGTCTCGTAGCACCATATGCAGTCCGAGGAAGATCAACGGCCAAGGGACTATGATACATAATTCAGAGCTTCAAATGACAAATCCGATCATGCGGATGGATTCGAGTTGACGATCGCAGCCTAACGATGCGAAAATTGACTCAATCCAACCTCTATAGCAACCCCTACAATAAGAAGATGGACAGCCCAGACTGTGCCACGTGGTGCAGCCTAGGCCACCCATCGCACGCACGTGCCATCGCACATGTGCAGCAATGCAGGTGTGCGCACGCACGTGCAGGAGCGTATGCGCACAGCACAATGCCAGTGCGTGGGCATGCGCACGCGACAAAGGCGGGGGAGTGTAGTGCCAGCTATGCGTAAGCTGGACCTATGGCGACGCATGAGGTAGACTTAAAGCTACGCTTATAGCCGTCGCTAATTCTTTGTGCGCCAGCAAAGCCAGTTGTGGGCATGAGCTATCTTGAGCAGGCATGATCTTCCTACAACAACACTTCCAGCGACGACTTGGATGTCACTAATGGTCCCATACCTATTTTTGCCTCTTCTCCTCCACTATAAAAGGACCTACACCCCCTCCCTTCCAAGCCATCTCTACCTACTCTACTCCAACCTACTCCCAAGCTCTAGCAAGCCTACCAACGCTCCATTAGAGCTTGTTCTCTAGCTCCCAAGGCACCTATTAGTGTAGCAAACCTCTACTCCACTAAATATTCCTCCAACTTCCCATCCCCATTCATAGGTCACCTTGGAGCCATCCTCCCACCGCCATTCCAGTAGCAAATCATCTTTGTCTTTTTACCTCCATTCCAAAGCCACGCCGAAGCTTTCCTCAACCTGACGTCCACTTGCACCTCACCTCCATTGTCCCTCTCCTCACCTCCTTCGTCCGAGCTTGCGTCAGGCGCCGTCGTCTAGCCGAACAGCAGATTCAGGAGATTTCCTCTCACCCCCATCTCTTTTTATGCTTTCATAGTTTAATATATATAAGATTTGGTCCACATCTCTATCTTGTGATTCCTTTGCTTATTTTCTTCTTACAAAAATACAAAAAAATAACAAAACCCTAAAATACTAAAAAGAAATAAATCGAAGTGCGATTTTCAGTTAAAGTAAATGTTGCCTCCTTGTGTTCGACCCAGGACTCCCTTGGAGTTTCGGTATAAATTTTATCTGATCGACATGTTTTGCAACTACGACAATGGGTTACTTGTAACCCTGATTTCTAACACACGAAACATTCCCGACCACCAAAAGAAACGGTGACATGCCTATAAGAATTTTGTATGCCGTACGGTAGGCCTAAAGAGAGTCCTCAAGCTTTTGAGTCCAATCTTTATGATCAGGTCTAACCATTTTCTGCAGAATATTCTTGAACTCCTGATTGGGGATCTTGAGCTATCCATTCGTCTGAGGGTGGTAAGGTGTGGAGATTCTATGATTTACCCTGTATTTTGCCAGTAAACTATGGAACTAGGCATAGTGAAATGAGTACCACCATCACTGATGATGGCCTTTGGAATCCTAAACCGACTGAAGATGTTCTTCTTGACAAAATCAATGACCACCTTATGGTCATTGGTTCGGGTGGGAATGGCCTCAATCCACTTGGACACGTAATCAACAGCGATGAGAATGTACTAGTGTCCAATTGAATGGAGGAAGGGTCCCATGAAATCGATGCCCCAAACGTCAAAGATTTAGATGGGAAGAATCGAGTTTAGAGGCATCATATCTCTCTTGGTTATGCTCCCAAGTGCCTGGCATTGGGAACACGACCTCAAGAATTCCTTGGCATCCTTGAATAAAGACAGCCAATAGAATCCAGATTGCAAAATTTTTGCAACTGCCATTTTCCTAGAGAAATGTCCACCACACGCAGACGCATGGCAGAACTCGAGTATACTTTGGAATTCATTGTTTGAAACACAACGGCAAATAATCTGATTAGAGCCAGTGCGGTACAGTTCAGGATCCTCCCAGAAGTAATATTTGGCCTCAGATTTTAGTCTATCTCGCTGTTGATTGTCCTAGGGGATTTGACCAATGACCAAATAATTTACAATGTCTACAAACCACGAGGTTTGGACACTTGATACTGTAAGAATAGTTTCATCTAGAAAAGTATCAGCAATCAAAATATCTGGATGAGAAGAATCACTTAGAAGTCTCGAAAGATGATCTGCCACCACATTTTATGCCCCAAATTTATCTTTGATTTCAAGATCAAATTCTTGAAGTAGAAGAATCCATCAGATAAGCTGGGGTTTGACATCTTTTTTGGCCAAGAGATGTCTCAAGGCTGAGTGGTCGATGTAAATTATGACTTGAGACCCTAAGAGATAAGCCTTGAATTTCTCCAAAGCAAATACTACAGCTAGCAATTTCTTCTTGGTAACAGTGTAATTCCTCTAGGTCTCGTCCAGAGTTTTGCTAGCATAGTAAATGACAGAGGCTTCTTATCAATCTTTTGACCCAAAATAACCCTGACCACGTAATCAGAAGAGTCGATCATGATCTTAAATGGAGTTGTCCAGACCGGTGGTTGCAATACCGAAGCACAAGTTACTACCGTTTTAAGAAAATCAAATGCCTTATGGCATGATTCGTTGAAATTAAACAACATATCTTTGGCGAGAAGGTTGCTCAGAGGGTGAGCAACCTTAGAGAAGCCTTAATGAACCTCCTATAGAATCCCACATGACCAAGAAATGATCGAATTTGTTTGACAGATGTGGGAGGAGGAAGTTTGGAGATAGCATCAACCTTAGCTTTGTCAACTTCAATTCCTTGTTTAGAGATTACATGACCCAAGACGATGCCTTCTTGTGTCATGAAATGACTTTTTTCCCAGCTAAGGACCAATCTTGTTTTGACGCATCTTTTAAGGATCATTTCAAGATTAGCCAGGCAAGAATCAAACGATTCTCCAAAAATAAGTGAAATTGTCCACGAAGACTTCCATAAACTCTCCCACCATGGCAGAGGATATAGCTAGCATACAACTTTGAAAAGTTGTAGGTGCATGGCATAAGCCAAATGACACTCTATGGAAAGCAAAGGTTCCGTAGGGACAAGTGAAAGTCATTTTTTCCCGATCCTTGGGATGGATAGGGACTTGATTATATCCTGAATAATCGTCTAGGAAACAAAAGTACTTTTGGCTGGTTAGTCTTTCAAGGATTTGATCAATGAAGGGCAAAGGGAATTGATCTTTTTTCATGGCTATGTTTAGCTTCTTATAATCGATACATACCCTCCAAAAGGAAGCTAAACAAGTTCTGACAAATTCTCCTCTCTCATTAGTCACAACGATAATCCCGACTTTCTTGGGAACAATTTGCATAGGACTTACCCAAGGAATATCAGAGATCGGATAAATGATTCCTGCATCAAGCCACTAAATTATTTCCTTCTTGACCAGTACTCGCATATTAGGGTTTAATCTCCTCCGCATTTGGCAAAAAGGGCGGGGTCCATCTTCCAAGAATATTCTGTGATTGCAGTAAGATGGCTCGATCCCCCTGAGGTCGTGAATGGTCCAACCAATTGCCTCCTTGTGTTCCTTTAGGACCTTGATCAGTTTAATCTCCTGCTCCTTAGTTGATCTAGCACTGATAATCACAGGGAGCATCTTTTGATGTCCCAAAAACTGATATTTCAAACTCTCAGGCAATGGTTTTAGTTCGAGCTGGGGCGGGTTTAGGATGGAAGGTAAGAATGATGCTGATGAAGATTCATTAAGAGGAAGAGGTTGAAAGTGGACAAAATCAATAACCTCTTCAGAATGTGGTGGGCTTTCCACAGAGGGTTGCGGGTTAGAGTCATCAACATAGGAGGAACTTTCAATTGTAGAAATCTCCATATATGTTTCAATATTCACATTATCTTCCTCAAGTTCCTCTATAAATCCATAATCCTCAAATTTGTTAATCGCCTTAAAAATATCCAATTTCATGCACTGATCCCCAAAGGTGATTTCCATGCTACCACTCTCACAGTTGATATTGGCCTTAGCGGTACCCAGGAATGGACGCCCCAAAATGATGGGCATGTTCCTTAAATTCTCAGGTACATCCATGTCAAGGACAAGGAAATCTACAGGAAAATGAAATCCTTAACCTTGACAATAACATCCTCAATAACACCTCTTAGATTGGTGACCGAACGGTCCAATAACTATTACGTTACTGAGGTCGGCCAAAGTTCACCTAATCCAAACTTCTCGTAAAGAGAAGTCGGAATTAGGTTAATGGATGCACCTAGATCCAAAAGTGCCCTATCAAAGGTGTAGTCTTCGATGACACAAAAAATCAAAGGGGCACCTGGATCTCTCTTTTTTGGAGGAAGGTGATGCAAGATAACAGAACTAGCCTACTCGGAGAGTATCACCTTCGTCGGAATAGATTCCCTCGACTTATGCTTCTGTGTGCATAAATCCTTTAAAAATTTAGCATAAGACAGTATGTGTTTGATAGCGTCAAGGAGTGGGATACTGATTTCGACATTCTTGAATATATTCAAGAGGTCCTCGTTACTATCAATAGGCTTCTTCTTCCTAAGTTTAATCAAGGCCTCAGGAAAAGGAACATGAGTCAGATCTTTGGAATCAGGTTCCTAAGCCTTGATTTCTTCTATAGAGTTCTCCTTTCTCTCCTCAAGCTCTCAAAGATTTGGTAGATCAGAACAGCGTAGTTGTGGGTCCTGGGTTTGCCTTCCACTCCTCAAGGTAATAGAGTTAGCAGATGCATAAGGGTTTGGGCCTTGGGGAGGGTTAGGAAAGATTGGAGTGGCTTCATTAGCCAGAAACCTCGGATTTGATGAAGAAGCAGAAGAGGAAGGGCCCTGCTCAACCACCTGAGCATGTGCATGTGGGTCCCTATGATTCCCGTACCCTTGGGCTTGATTGTCTGGATTCTATATATTACCTGGGTTGGGTACGGGTTGAGATGGCAGAGATCTGGGTTGATGGGAATTAGCAATGAACCCGATTTGCAAGTTGTCCAGCGAGGTTTTCATTTGCTGCATGAGCTGGGGCATAGATCCTTGCATCTCTACCATCTGACGATTCAAATCAACCTACCCTATAGGTTGTCGAGCATTCCAAGTTGGCTGATTGACCTGATTTGGGGGCAACTGAGTGAAAACATGACCCTGACCCATTGGTCTTTTCAGAGCATAGTTGCTTGGCCAAAATTGGGTCTTCTGTCCCAGGTTTTTCCAGGAGAAGTTAGGGTGGTTCCTCCAACCTGGATTATAAGCATTGGAGTATGGGTTGGACCTAACATTCTCTTGTACAATATAGACATCCTCATTAGGCGAGGATAGAGAAAAAGAAAGGGAGGGACCAGAGAAATTGGGATCAAAGGCCCCAGTTTGGAACCCATGGGGTTTTGAATATTGCTAGCTCACAGGTTGAGCCGCATCCAATTGATTCACAAACTCTCATCCAGAATGAACTCGTGAAGAATGGAATCCCAAATTCTAGGATTGAGTGGATTGAGAATTATTTACAGAGTTTTCCACCATCCACTCCTCCATCCTTTTCATAACCAAGTCCACCCTATCTTGTTTATTACAAATCAGTTCCATATCGAATGAATGAGAATCGTGGACCTCATTAAAATTCAATCTAGGTTGTTGGGGCTGGTTAAAAGTATCCATGGAGGCATGATTGATTGAATTTTCACTCATTTCCTCAAACAAATGTGCGTGCTATCTGCATCTTTGTTGAGGAAATTGCCTCTACAAGAAGCATCCATGTGATTTTTGAGTTGCTCAGTCAACCTGTGGTAAAAGATCTGCATGAGCTACCATTTCGGCACATCGTGGTGTGGACACTTCCACAATAAGTGCTGAAATCGCTCCAAGGAAACATGAAATTACTCCCCCGGCCGCTGGGAGAAGGTAGTAATCGCTCGTCTAAGAGCATTGGTATGAACGATAGGGAAGAATTTCTTTAGGAAAGTCAATTTCAGATTGTTCCATGTTGCGATCGGCCTTCCTATGGTCTTATACCAGTGAGTGACTTTATCCCTAAGAGAGTGGGGAAAGAGCCTCATGATCATCTGCTCTTCATTCATGTTTCACACTTTGGTGGTTTGGACCAAAGTGGTCAAGTCCTCCAAATGCTGAAACAGGTCTTTAGAGCCAAGCCCGTGGAAATGTTTGATCAAGTTTAACACCTGGGGCTTGATTTCAATGTCTCCGGCTGGAATTTGGACACCTGGATGTTCCCCATAATTTGAAGGATCATAAAAATCCTTCAAGGCCTGAGCACCCTGCATTCTCTGGAACCATTCTTGCATTCTCTACATTTGTTCCAGCTGCCTTTGAAACATCTCCTGTTGATTCTGAGGCAGAGGTTGTTGATCGGCCATGGGATCAATTTGGCCAAAATTCAATCTACGCCTCCTAGAATGATCTAATGGTCCTTCCAGTCGGGGATTCAATGACCTCCTTCCAAGCATAAACTAGAAAGAGGTCGGAAGGACTAGGGATAAGAACCCTGCAACACAACAAAACAAGCCTATCCTTAAGTTGGATAGCCTAAGGATCTACAGACTCTCAGAATTCGTCTTAAGATTATAGACGATTTACTCTACTTGTATCCAGTCAATCCAACCAGTTAGAAGGAGGGACTAGGGAGAAGGTTCTTCCTATGGCTTGTGCCTTTGATTCTTAGTGTACTTCCCAGTTGTGATCGTTTGATTCTACTCCCCTAGCTATACATCTGATTACTAGTACAAGCAGGTTAATCTTAAACAATCTCAGTCTGGGCCCCGAAGAGCAAATCAGTCCTTAAGGTCAACGTCTAATCAATTTTATCTTAGGCTTAGGATTGTAGTGCTTATGGAATGTGGTGGGCCCTTAAGATGGGTTGTGCCCTTAATGATTGATTGAATATGTGTGAGTGCTTGCACAACTAGGGTTTTCAAGCAAGATTATTTTGAAGAGTGGATTTTAATGTTTAAATCTTGCTTAAGTAGCTTTTAGGGTTTAGAATTAGGTGAATTCAATCAAGTTTCAGAGGCAAACCATGTGTTCAAACATGAGTGAAGATCTTTTCCTTTTGAAATCAAAAGTAAAGTGGAGTGCCTGGTATTGACCTAAATTGTAAACCCTAAGGAAAAGCTACTTGAGTTGATTTTAAAATGATATGGTATGGTCCAAACAACTCAAATAATTGGCCGAAATGCACCACTGAGTTAAGCACACAAGATGATTAACCTAGACTGATTTCTACTCTCTTATGTGTTGATTTATGTGTACCAGTTCTATATGTCGGATCCCAGTTGAGTAGATAAATATCAAGTTAGGTTATGTGCCTTGAATGTGGGTGTATGTAGTGTGTATGTTGATTTATCCCACAAGAAGTATCTTTTTGGTTTTTTTTTTTTTCTTATGAAGGTAAGATGAGTGGGGGTGGAAATCAAAGCATCCAAACTAATCCTAGGGTTTATGTGAACACCTAGGTTAATTGGGATTTTAATTAAGGTTGTGGAATGAAATCTATAGAGGGGGGAAGAATGGGGAGCACTTACAGTTGTCTTCAACTGCACTTTACTCCATTCTATCGCTTAAATATTCTCTATTGAGGTACCTGCAAAACAATAGAAGAGAAATAAAAGCAAGTTAGAAAACAATAAAGTGCACAAAATGTAGAAAGAAAGTCGAAAATCATTGCCTCCCTGGCAACGGTGCCAAAATATTGAAGTGCAAAATGTACGCAAATGGGATTGAGTTTTGAAAACTCATCGTCGTAGTATGATTTATGAAGAAATCCGTCAAAACATAAATTTATACTGAAATTTGAAAAGCGCTTCTAGGTCGAACACAGGGAGGCTACGTCAATCTAAAATCCGCGATTATATTTGGTATTTTTGTCTTAAAAATGAGATAATCACAACGAAATTGATATTAACACTAAGAGAGGGGAGAGAGAATAATCACTTTGCAACTGAATATTGTTTTTGCATCTAGAAAGAAGGAAATGATTACAGCTAGAAAATGAGAAATTCTATTCTATAAAGTGATAAAGAAGGTAGAGAGATGTTATCCTCCTCGACGGTTGCTTGGAGGACGAGCTGGGCAGGGACGACTCCTCGAAGATGGAGGACAAAGATGGAAGATGAAGAACGGAGGAGGAAGAACAAGGGGTGAGGTAGGGCATCGTCATCAATGCAAGATCCACTTCCGGAACAGGGTAGAGAAAACATTGATTTTGACTCTAGAGGAGCATCCCGGGTTTGGGACCAGCTTCTTTAGTGCTTTGGAGTGGGAGAAAGGTGAAGGAAGGGATGAAGAAAGTGTGGGGGTCATAGGGCTATATATAGGTGTTGATTAGAAGGGGTAGAAAGGTCATTTGTCATCAAAACATTATTGTCAAGTCTTTAGTGGTTGATTTATCCATCACTAAAGGCCAGAATGTGGGCGACGTGCGCACCTCCTGTGTGCACCTCTTCTTCTCTACGCAAACGGATCACGCATGTTCTTGCAATTTGAGTTGTTCGATCGTAAGATCAGATGGCTTATAACCCACTGCACCTCATCGCGTGCCCACATCAAATCGCACATGCAATTGTGCGTGCATGATCCGTGTGCTCTTGGTGCGCTACGTCTCCCGCATCTGCACCGCCTGCTCACCATCCAACTACTCAATTGAGCCTGCACCCACTTGCGCCCTCGATTTGAGGCACCTACGGTCTCGATCCCACTACCTCTGCATCGCCTACGGGTGTGCGACCGCTGTGTCATGCCTTACTTTGAGGCGAGCTAATGTTTCAATGGAATCGTGTCTCAGTCGTTGGATGAAAATCCAACAGCTCTGATCAAGCGATGAAGACTCCTTTTGAATGTTGATGGCGTTGTCTTGTCCTGATCTCAACCGTTGGATGAGAATCCAACAGTCAAGATTTAATGATCGGCTGAGAGTAGAAAGGCAGCGGCGGGTCCTTGAGCCGATTGGGCTGTTGAGATGGCACCATGTGTCACCATCTTTTCCGTCCATCTTCTATGTGTTGTCGATAGTGCTATGGACGTCAGACTGGACCGATTTTTATGCCGTTGTGCTATGATCATCGATCGAAACCCGTCCGTGTGGTCAGATTTGTCATCTAAAGTGTAGATTGACACCATCTTGGCCCTTGACCTCCGATCATCCTTGGACTATATCCGATGCTATGGAAGTCCAATCGGGGAGATCTTGGAGTCGTTGAACTCCGATTGTCGCCCTGATCAAATCCGTATAGTTGTTCAATCCGAGGCCCCGATTGATTGTCTCCCTGTCCCTGGCCACCAAAAGGAAGAAATTACTATATGATTTGTACAATTTGACCTAAATGCATGATGATGCATGTTATGCAGTATTTACAATGCATGATGCTAATATGATACTAAGAACATGCATTAATAGACATTCTTGGCTATTCCGATGTATGAACATCAGAGAGCAGTTCCAGACGTCCAATAAAGGTATCAGATGACATACTCAAAAATCTGAACCTCAGAGTTTTGATTCACTAATTCTCAGAGCTAATGAGGGTTCTATGGTGCGAGTTAGGATCTGGGATCAGTTTCAATGGAAAGGGATCCTCTTCTTGATCAATCCCTCTAAATTTGGAAGAATTTAATCAAGAAATCAAAGAGAAATCCAAGATTGAATTCTCACGGTTTGGGCTGAGGTTTTGTTCACACTTCTAGTGGTGGCAGTGATGAAATGCAAAGATGATGCGAAGTTAGGGGCCTTTTCGTAAAAATCTTGAAACCTAGGGGCTTGAATGTGATAAATAGAGATTTTAGTGACTAAATTGCAAACTAGGTCAAGATGGACTCTCATTGTGCCCAAATTTTGGTGTTATCCTAATTTGGAAATAAGAAATCTAATGGTAAATTTGGATTTGAGTTTCGACCAAGTTTGACTGGGTAAATTGCATAGAAACCCAAATCAAGATAAATTCCCGTCTAAAACTCTATTCTAGCTTAAAATGGGTTCAGATGGTCAAACCAAGAGTAACAAACCACTTAGAATATTTTTCTATAAATTTTAGGAGGTTTAGATTAATTTTATCCTTACTAAAACCTCTATAATTTAAGCGGTGTTGACAATTAAGGTTTTGTGTACTATTTCTTCCCTCGAAATGCGTGAAACCCAGTTTCTATCAGTGTAGACCAACTTCTTGCTCTTCAAAGCTCAATTCATCTCTAATTAACCCCTAGATAACCTTGTGGTTACTCTGCACTTGTGATGCAATGTTAAAATAGCAGATTTAACACAATTTTATTGTCTTCTCCTCAAAGCAGATCAAAGTGGAATTGTGGTCGTCAAGCGAACATTTTGGAGCATTTATCTCTTGATTCCAACTAATTTAAGTTATTTATGATGAATGGTGGTGTTACCATCAGCTATAAGAACTCCTTTCGATTCATCAAAAACTCTTTATAAGAACAAAAGTGGAAAACTCTGTTTCCCAACTTAGATATTCACAGATAATAGGAAGCTTGACGTATTTGACTAACTGTACTAGATCGGATATTTCTTTCTCCATGTCTAAGTTGAGTAGATGAACAAGTTGTCCTGACCATGCTCATTAGGATGCCTTGGACCAAGTACTTAAGTACTTAAAGGGAACTATTTCCCTTAATTTGCATTATGGCAATTGTCCTTCAGTTTCAAAAGGATATAATGATCCAAGTTGGATCAGTCAAATGGAGGATTTCAGGAGCAATGGTGTTACAGCGTATGTCTTTACCCTTGGAGGCGGTGTAGTCTCCTAGCAGTCTACAAAATAGACCATTTTAGCTTGATCTACCTTTGAGGCTGAGCTATGTGCTTTGGATACCACTGGAATTGAGGTTGAATAGCTAAAGGGACTTCTTTCATAAATTCCTATGGTGGGTAAACCGATTCCTGCAATATCTTTGCAATGTGACAGCATGACTGCTATAACAAAGATTAAGAGTTCAAAGTTTAATTAGAAAATAAGGGACATATCCAAATCAGACTCGAGTCTATAAGGGATTTAGTGTCTCATGGAGTTATTGTTGTGGAATTTATAGGATCTAAGGATAACATAGTAGATCCATTTACTAAAAGACTTGGTAGATCTTTAGTCCTTAAGTCTACGCTTGGGATGGGACTAAGACCCATTGGGAGTTCACCCGCAGTAGAAACCCAACCTGACTGAGTGGAGATCTCAGAAAAGTAGGTTCAATAAAGTAACAACAAGTTGTATGCGAAATCGGTTGGCACTCATTGTTATATGCTTTTGCATTTAAGTCCAATCCCTGGAAGCTTGAGTGCCTCAAGCTGCAAATTTAGGAAGAGCAAAGGCATTGAATGGGTTCAAGCCTTCTGGAAGGATGTGAGCAGTGCATCCTTGGAGAATGCCACCTATGTGAGTGTTACTATGGTCTGTAATTTAGGGAATAAGGTATTTCCTGAATACACTCATGAAATAGGATAAGGTGCATGGCCCTTAAAAGCACCAACCTTGAATATTATCACTAAGAACTTCACTCTGTTGTCACCATTATACATCCCACATCAAAGGTCAACAGTTCAAGACTAGTTTCACTTTGTTCCTGTGGTGGTGAAGGTGGATGACTCAAGTAATGGTTCAAACTGGAAGGTACTTTTACTGAAACCAAAGTATGGTAGCTGAGGAATTTATCATTGAATTTCAACGATGAAGTTGTGGGGGAATGTTTGTTTTAAGATCCTAATTGCATCATTTGGGATGCAATTGACATATAGTGATGTGGGAATTCATGTTGAAATCAGTGAGATTTGGAAGAGGTTTTTAGTTCCATACTGGAAGTAGATAACACTCTTGGTGGTTTTAAAAGGCTTCTACCTCCCATGGCTTATGTGGAAAAATGTGAGAGGTGGGGCACACACATATGCCCTACCTTGCCGCGCCCCAACTTCATCTCGAGTTCAGGCTTGGCCTCAGACGAGAATCAATTTGGAACTTAGAACTTGGACTCTTTTGCTACGAATTATTAATCTCCCAATTTTGGCCTAGATTGGTCGATCAAAGGATAAAATTGATGGATTAATTATTTTTGATCGATCAATAGGTTTACTTTGGTCGATCAATTGGTTTAGTTGACCAAAAAGTTAAGTTTGATCTATCAATTGATTTTGATCGATCAATGGGACTAAATTGGTTGATCTATTATCATTTTTTCATAAAATAGGAATTTCCATAAATGTCGGGTCGTGGGCTCTATATAAGGGCCATGAGGCGGCTTTCATTTGACATACAGCAAGAGTAGAAAAGCTCTCTCCACTCTCTCTCCCTCTCTCATTCTTATATCTCTTTCTTAGTGAATTCATTCGACACGAGATTGGTAGAAAAATTTCCAATCGATTTTTTCGACCTTGTACAAGGTTGAGAGTGATCCACGAGAGGTTTTTTGATTAACCAAACCAATTAATTGGTAGAGCAATTGGGAATTTAGTTGACCAGCCAAATTGCCTCGATTTCATTCTCCTAAGGTGGTTTTCAAGGATTTCCATGGTCGAAGTGCATCGAATTTTGGATTTGGATCATCGTACCCTGGGAGTTTGTTAGACCTCAGCACACCAATATTGTGGAGGGCAATACCTTCTCTAAGGGAAGTTCTTTATGGGTGCTTCGATCAGAATAATCTCTAACATTTCTTTGTTTTGTTTATTTGTGCTATTGCATGTTCTTTGTTCTTTATTTTTTTCTTGATCTTACCAAATCATGTTTAACATGCTTGATTTAATAATTTTTATTTATGCGAAAGCATTGGAAATGCATCTGTTTTTATTTATTTATTTCCTAAATGCGTTGATTTCAAAATGAAAATCATTCACAAAGGATAACAATAGCTCAAGTACTGAAACTGAGCATCTAAGAAAATCCTTGACAATCTTGAAGATAAATTTTAAAGCTCTTCTAAAGATCATGGACAAAAGTTCACTTCGTGGCAACAAATTACAAGCATTTGGATTGGAGGAAATTTCTCATATGGAAGCTAAAACTTTTTTCAAAGCCATAGTTCACATTTCCCAAAGGTACTTTTGGTCATGCCTTAATAGCTGGATTTCCTACCACCTTGGATTGGAAGGATGAGAGTTGTGCTACTACTACATTACTTTACAATTCTTCTAAATGGGTTCAGGTATGCAATAGGGAGATAGCAGGCTTTACTGTAAATTTGAACAAAAAATTGAATACAGCCTCACAATATCCCTAAAATTCCCTAAATATAGTTGAAGTATGCAACATTCTGGTCATGGGGGGATGCAAAGGAAGGGTCATGTAGTTAACAACTATTGACAAATCTAAATGAAACTTTAGGAGTGATAATAAAGCAAGCATACACAAGCCTGTAAGAGAGTACTCCAAGACAAATTTTTTTAGGGGAAAAAAATAGTCCAGCGAGGAGAAGAGCTTGATTATTATATTTCTTGCTCAATAATGAGTTAATCTTTCTCAATACTAAGTCAAGATTAGATAAATCAAATTATTACATTTTTAAACACAAATTGATTTTGTAGTTTTGTTACTTTTGTATAACTATCATTTGATTCAACAAAAACATCGCTAAATACTAATGCTATGAAGATGGTAAAATTCTAGCTTGATGTTAAAGAACAAGAGCATCATTTCCCTTGACTTTACACCAAAATAACAACAATAATGTACAAGAAGCTTATTATGCAAATTTTATGTTAAAATTTTCTTATGAAGTTAATGTTACAATAGGAACATTATTGCATGAGATAAAAGGTAAAAAAAGTAATAATAAAGAATGAAATCATACATACCATACAAAAATTGGACTTCAAAGTTTCAATCATCTCATCATATCCCTTCTAATCAAGGTGCTGAATGGTCTAAGCTATCAACTTCGGTATCTTTCCATGGATTTTTTGTGAAATTTAAATCCATTAATTAGGAAAGAGTTGAAACTTCTAAGTACATTATTCCGACCCCTTGTTATTGCCACTAGTTCATGAGGATATTCATTTTTTTTTATTTTAGAACCTAGAATAAAAGATAATGTTAAAATTTGCAAATGACTTAAAGTACAAGAATTGTAATAGATAATAATGCACCACCTTTTGAGATAGCCATTATGGGAAGTGCTCAAGTAATCACTTTTGCCCCATCCCACTGTTGAGTTGATTGGAATTGTATATGTTGCGCATATCACGTAAGAACTCACTAAATTAATTAATAGTTGAAACTATTACTAATGATGAAAATGCTGAAACAAATTGGCTATAAAAACATTCCATCAATTATATAAATTATTAGACCTACCTACAAAAATGTTCAATTCCTTTGTATTGAAGAAACACATAACAATGTGCTTGAGCAAGCAACATGCTATATTAAACACATGCATTTTTCTTCCTAAGAACTCAACCACCTCTCTTAAACAAATATCTAACCAAGTTTTCAACCCTATCATTATTCATTGGTTAACGATTGAATCTTGTCTGCACACTACCAAAGTATCTTGAAATGAAGGTTAAACATTCGTTGGCTATATATCCCTTAGCAATGGATCCTTTTGGTAGGTCAAGAAGGGGTGATCAGATTGGAGAAGTTTTGTAGAACAAACGCCTTGATGAGTAGTCAGGTTGGTCCAACCAAGTGCTTATTCAAATCAATAGGCTGATGATGCAAACCAAACCAAATTATTCAGGTGGGTTGATGAATGTGAATCAATAAGTGTGAAGCCCACCATATGCTTTGTGGCTTGAACAGATGTGGAAATACAAATCTAGGGTTTGGCTGAATCGACTCAGCCTGATCAGAGTAGGGGTCCTCAAATGATAATGGATCAGTGGAAGACATAGGAACCCTACTGATGGGATCAAAGAAGGATAAGATGTGATTGTTGGTCTGATCAATGTTCGATTCTTGGTTGAATTGCGGTGGTGAATCATTTGCAACTGGATTAGAAAGAGGTGAGTCAGAGTAGAAATTGATTTTGGTGGTGGGTTGGGGTTGGGATCATGTTTTGAAAGGCTCTGTATGAGATGTGGCTTCTTCGTGCTCTAAATGATCAGCCTTGGAATCATAATCAAAGAACGGATCATGGATACTGAGGTTGTAAACTGGCTCGTAATCATCTAGAAACAATGGTTCTCTGAAATCAGAGTATGATTTAAAATCATTGGAGAATTTGCGACAATCAGCTTCTGAACCTGATTCAAGATCGAGATTTGCACCATTGAATAAATCATGATGCATGGAATTGTCAACCTGACTTTGGTCTAATCTAGTATTAGATTCCAAGCTCAAAGAGGTGTCCTGATTAGGCATAGGTTTGGATTCTGGGCACCTAGGGTAGATCCATTCAAATACCAACTCTTCCAACTCCTCTATTTCTGTATCGTAATCGATGCGACTTCCAAAAAATCAATTTGTTCTTCGGAGGAGTCTAGAGAGATAATTATCTAATATAGGCCTTGAATCATAATTTAGATCTAAAATCTAGTTCTCATCACATTGGGCCTCATGATGATCCCAAATAGGCTTAGATCTAGATTCTAGGTCAGGGGTAAGAATTAGGTTACTAGAATCTGGACTTGGGTCTACTAGGATATCGTAATCACTCTCAAGGACTACCTTAATTAGATAAGGTGCGGAAGTTACATCCTTAATCAATTCCAATTCAAGCTCATCATAAGTGTTTGAAAAATCAAGGCATGATGGACCAGTTTCACAACTCTCTATGGTTGGTTCGCAATCAGGAACACCTGCATCTGGATCCACCCAACCCATATTATGATCAGGTTCTTCATTCTACACAAAATCACAGTTCGATTCTGTTTAGGTTGGGGGTCCATAACAATGATTTCCATTTTCAAACCTAGGCTCTAAGAAATCACATTGATCCTCAACATTGCTCCAAGATGTCTCATCAATTTCTGAGTGGTGATATGGGTATTTCTTACCATTGGCTTGTTGTAACATATTTAGCATATACCCACGTTTCTCAATGAGACCCTGGTGTATTTCCCAAAGTGGTGGATTTGACAAACATTATATATACTCAATATTATGTAGTCTCCACAATTCACTATATTCTGGAAAAAGAGCATCCTGAGTTGAACCATGTATCATATGTGTAAACATTATTCTATCATGGTTCATAATGAGGGTTGTTGTTTCTGGCACACTAACCTGAATGTTCCTAAGGGAAGCCTCGATCATTTTCTCTTTGATGCTCATGCGGGATTCAGGTTTCTTAAACATTTTTCCTATGTTGTCAGGTTAAATTTCCAAATCAAGTGGCGGATCAGGATGAAGAATCAAATTCAGATCCAGATTAAATTGATTAGATCAGATCAAATTCTCACCAACGAAGATCAACTCTAATGGAGGCCTCTAGGTCAAACCTAGGGGCCTTTCCTGTGTATGCAAACTATTGAATACATGAGTGACTGCATGTGTATTGGACCCAATCAAGGCACCTAGAAATTTTGGATGACTAAGGCTATTTCGAGGCGAATGATACCTTTGGATCAGAAATTCACACACCCAAGAATTACTTGGGTAGATAGGAAGGGAGAGTCCTGCAAAGACCACTACACGGTAGAGCGTCCCCATGAGTTACAAGGCTTCCCCCACCCAACCTTCCTTGTCACTTAGATTCCAAGTAGACTAGAATGTACGAATTGTGACCTTAAGTCTACCAATTTTAGCCCTAATTTATGTCTTGAATTTCACTTAATTAGTAGTTGATTCAATTTGTGACCTAATTTGTAGTTTGTTGGTCCACAAGGTGAATCAACTTCACCTGACCTACCCTAAGGTTGAGGATGAAATCTGGGTCAAGACCCAAATCAAACTAAATTGATTCTTAGGTTATTAGGTCTCAACTTTTAGAGTTCAAGCGAATTTAGAGCCATGATTTTAGGGTTTACTTGAATAGATCAGTTCAAACATGGGCTTGGGTAGCACACAAATGCGAGAAGATTAGTTTCCTTTATTGCAGGCAAGTTTGTAGTAACATTCATAATCATAATGTGGAAATCCTAATTGGCTCTATTTCAAGTCCAATTTGATTTCAAATGTAACAACTTGGACTCAAACAAGAAAGTGAGTGGTCAAAGATGTTGTGAAATTTAGTGCAAATCCCTAATTGGTATAGGAAATTAGGATAGGGAATCTCTAATCAAATATCCTCAACTTCAATCAGATTTTAATTTCACAAATCATGAAACTAATTGCCTTTAAATGATATTACTAGGAAAATAAGGCAAGTGGATCCTAATTCATTTTGTTTCCTTTCCCTCTTCCCACGATTAGGCAATGGTTTGGGACGAAGAGAAATTTTACCTACCCTTGGAGTGGCTGATTGCGTAGAGGATTTTCTCATGATGTACCTCGCAATAACACAACAAAGCAGATATGGCAAGTTAGCAATCAACTCAATCAAATATGACTAGTGGTGAATTATGTGTTGCTCCCCAGCAACAGTGCCAAATGTTGCCTCGCTTTCATCGTATTTAGGAAAATGCATCGTAATATAGTGACAAAAATGGATACATCATTTAAATTTGTAAGTGCCAGAAAACAAGAATGAGTCCGAGGTCATTCGAAGGAAGCAATTTGTGCAAGTCAATTCACTAATCACAATATCAAGAATAATATGCAATTGAAATCAAAATGATAGATATATCAAAAGATTATCTCAAAATGTCAGGTATCAGATTGCAAAAAGAACTCGTTAAAAATAGTGGTTTGAACCACCAAATTTATCCCTACAATTAAACTCTAAATATCTCAAATAATTCAATAGTATCCTCAATCAAATATATCCGCCGTAATATCAGAACCAATGCATAGAGTAACCAATCAATTGATAGAACCAAGACACAAATGCCTTATCCTCAAGGCCTCGGAGACGATAAGGCACAACATAGCAGCACACAAAGGCACAAGAGCCTCTCAGGTATAAGGCATAAGGTCCTCGCAAAGGCCTAGTATGAGCAAGGGACGGGGCATGAATCCTGAGACCACAAAAGTGCAAAAACCTTCTCCTCTCTCACAAATTCTCTCTTCAGACTAATGTTTTACCTGGGTAACCAAGTAAACGGATCCATCCCAGACCCATGGGAGTGATTGTGGGCAAGGGTGCAGAGCGACCACGTGTGAAGTGTGTGCGTAGGGGCATGTGTCAGGGACCTCACCTATCATGTGTTTGAGGCGATAAGCCTCAGGCATGAAATCCTCTTATCTGGCTTCGTGTTCCTCTATGTCCCCATTGTGGGACTAAAGCTCCACTTCCTTCATAAGTAGCTATAGCTGCAAGGCTTAGACGAATTCGGCTACTACAGCTGATCCCTGCTCCAGCTGAGAGTGGAGTTGTCTTCGTGTGCATGTTCCATGCTACCTAGAGGGGGATTGGAGGTTGTTGACTGCCGGAGCACTACAAGTGAAAATGGCGGAAGGTGGTTGTTCAACAAGACTTGCAAGTCAATAAAATGGCCTCTTGGCCTAGTCATAAGTGCCCAGGAGCCTCGCTATGTGATGGCGAATGTGGGGGTGGTGTCTAAAGGACGTGCGGTGGTCGGTGGATGCATGTGGTGATAGAAGAAGGAAAGTGGAGGAGGTGGTGTTAAATGGGGTGTTTAGGTGGTGTTGAGGCAAAATTTGTTGAGGGCTTTTGAAACTGGAGTCAAGGAAAAGCTTTTGGGAGTCGTCATGGGTGGATTTGTGATCTGTGGTAGCCACACGGCTTTGCTGGAGCTTTGGCAATGCTAAGGAAGATGGAAGGGAAGCTGTGGTATGTCAGTTGAATTGAGAACGAAAGGGGTTGAATTGAATCAAAGGTAAGAGAGAGTGAGAGACCTTATCTATTGGACGAAGGGGCGAGAGTCTCACGTCGGCATGTCTTGCCTGTTGTGAGGAAGACGAATCCTTTGTTGAGTGAGAGGGTGACGAGGAGAGGGGTAAAGAGCCTCCATGTTGGTTGGCAAAAGGTGGAAGAAGGAGAGGAAGGTCGTGGCCTGGCCAATTTTGCCGTTGGCTAGCCAAAGGACGATGGGGGAAGGAGGTTACTGGAGCCACGGTGAAGGTTGCTGGTGGAGGGAATAAAATAGGGTAATTGGTTGGGAACTGAGCTCGAATTGATCCTGGGAGCTTGGGTAGCTTATATAGGTGTCGATCAAGGCTTGATTCGCCCTAAATCGGTTCGAATTCCCCATAAAAACTATAAGGAAATCCCATTAATTTCCTAGGTTCATTGGTGATGTAGGTTTGTTTTAGTCCTCAAGAGATGATCTTCGTGTTGGGCATTTTTAATCAACTATCCCTCCAAAATTGGAGTGATTTAGTTGACAAATAAAGGAGATTTCTTGGATTTAGCTTTGGCAATTTGGGCTTGTTTTGTTCAGACCTAATCATGGCGACAGGGACCTACTTTTAAGGAATATGAGAAATCTAGGCCCCTTTTTGCAAGGAATTTGGAAAGTTAGGGGTTTTGAGCGTAGGAAATAGAGGTTTTAGGGATTGAAGTGCAAACTAGGTGAAGATGGACTCTAATTGGGCCCAAATTCTGGCCTTAACCTAATTTGGACCCAAAGAATCTAATGGTGAACTTGGATTTTGCTTTTGACCATGTTTGACTAGGAAATTTGTTTATAAGACCAAATCAAGGCAAAATCCCATCTGAAACTCTATTCTAGGTCAAAATAGGTTCCTATGGTTAAACCAAGGGTACCAAACCTCATATAATATTTTTGTATGAATTTTAAGAGGTTCAGATAAATTTTATCTTGTTCAGAACCTCTTCAATCAAAGTGGGGTTGAGAATTAAGGTTTTATGTGCTATTTTGGTTCTCGAAATACATGAAACCTTATTCTATCAGTGTTGACACTTTTTTGTCTTTTACATTGAATTCACCTATAATTAACTCATTGGTGACCCCGTGGTTACTCTGCATTCATGATGTGATGTTAAAACAACAGAATTAACCTTATTTTATTATTTTCTCCTCAAAACAGATCTAGGTGGAATTACTATCCTCAGGCGACAATTTAGGAGCATTATCTCTTGATTCTGACTCATTCAAGCTAGTTATCGAGAATAATGGCCTTAGCATAAAAAATGGCATGTGCTTGACTTTGCACTAGAGTTCTAGGTTGAATATACCCTTGGACAGGTATGTCCCTCGAGTTGGGTTGTGTTTGAGATGGAAGTGAATGTGTTTAAAGGGATTTCATCAAGTATGATAGTTGGGCTCTCATCTCAGCTAGTGTCACATCCTATCTCTGCTCATAGAAATATTCTGTTGTTGCATATTAGTGAGAGCCTTAATGATATCCCCAACTGTTCATCTTGTGCAGGCCCAGGTTGAGAGTTTTGGGCAGGCCTCGGTTGGGGTTGCTGATAGGCACGTGATTGATACCCATGTATTTGTCGAGGTGGTGCTCAAATCGAGTTCTGAAGTGGTGGTGCAAAAGGTTGGTGAAAGTTAGGTCTTTGTTGTTACGAACATGGCATCAGACGGGTTTTTAAGACGTCTGGGAAGTGGCCTAGACATCTGACCAGATGTCTGGAAACCTTCCAAGACGTCTAGTAAGAAATTTTTGCAACGTACGGGGTTGCGTCTGCGTGCCTGCACGCGCAGACTGCACCCGCCGCTCTCGTTCCTCCTTTTCCTCTCTCTCCTCCTGCAGGCACGTAGCTCTTTTTCTCTCTCCCTGCGTGGCCTTATAAGGCCCCCTCGCCCTCTCCCTCACCCTCATCTCCTCCGCCTTCCTCTTCTCCTTCTCCCTACCAGTGCGAGAGCGTGAGCGAGCAAGGAAACGGCGGCAGCAGCGGCTGTCGTGAGAGTGCGGGAAGGAGGGTTGCGAGCGAAAGGGGGGAAGCTCGACCGCGAGGGTTCGAGCTTGCCGGGGCAGCTAGAGTCGGCCGGCGGCAGATCGGCGAGTGTGGGGTGTCACGAAGGGGCTGCTGCAGCATGGGCAGCAGATGGATGGGGCGCGGCGCGACCGTGCGTTGCAGGCGGAGAGTGAGTTGGGCTCTGGTTCTAGAAAATTTTCCAGAACCAGACGTCTAGGCTTACGACCAGACGACGATGAAGATGTCTGGAGGACTGTCCAGTCGTCTGACAGGTAAGATATTACCATCTTCTTCCTTCATCGCGCGTACGGCCATGCAGCCGTCCACCGTGACTTCGTCTGTGCTTCGTCGTGCTGAGAGCAGGAGTGTGTGTGCGTAGGTTCCGCTCGGGAGGGCGCGAGGGCTCACCATCAAACGTAAATTAGACGTCTGGCCGCAGTGCCAGACGATGGAGAGGACATCCAAACGTCCGAGGTGACCATCGGACGTCTTGGAACTAAGCTAAACACCCCATCAGGCTTCTGGACGTCTGAAGGAGTACACAGAGCTAAGGTACAATCTGACCCACCTTTTAAGATGTCTGGAAGAGGTTCCAGACGTCTAATTTTGGATAGTTTCGTCCTTTTTGACCCATTTAGGGCCCGTTCAGTGTTCGTTTTCTGCGTTTCGAGCTGCGTTCTTTCCAGAATAAAATCCTCTACCCGTTTACAGTAATTGTATACCATTCTGAGAAACTCCTTGTGTTTGATCCTTGTGTTAGGACCACGTTCCATTGCAGTCTTGGGGGTTGCAGAGGTGCGTGGGATTGCCGACCACGCTCCCAGTGCTCCCGTTATAGCTGGTAGAGTGGCTTTTAAATTATTTAGCATAATTTGTTACAATTGTGGAACAATTAATAGAGTCTAGGGCATTGCATGAACCCTGGGACTGAGAAACTAGATTGAATGATAGAACCTAGGGTACGACAAGAATCCTAGGACTGGAAAACTAGTGGAATATATAAATATTGCAGTCTTGGAAAAGTGGAAAGGAATTAATAGCTGCTTGTAAATTAATAGCTGCCTATTATGAATGAATAAATATGATTGCAAATATGGGTTGTATGAACGTAAAACTGGAATAGTGAAACCTACAATGGCCAAGCAAAAAGAATACGAACCCTACGGGAAATTAGGAGTAGAACTCCTGGAAAGAGAATAGAATGGAACTGAGAAAGTGAAACGTGGAAGTGTGTTGTCTCTTGGGTACGTGGTACCAACGAGAGCATACATTACCTCTTATTGTAGAGGGGAGCTTGCCACCCTCAGGTTGAGACCAGGGTGGGTTTGGCCACTGTACACCGACTTGCTGGCCCTCGCATACGCAGTACCGAGGAGAGCTACTAGTGTAGGGAGAGCACTAGCTACCCCACAGGCCCCGGGGTTGTCTAGCCTCCTACACCGACTTGTTAGGCCCATTGGGCAAACCAGGGTAGTCAGGCGAGGGTGCGCGGACTGTGGAGGGGTTGGACCCCTGTTACTGAGAGGGCTCTGCCCTATACTGGTTCCGTGCTATGTTTTCAGCGCACCCGTTAACGGAAACGACTGACCGCATGCCAGTGCAGGGTAGCTACCAGTGCGCTTATCGCGCGTGCCATAGTCACCGTTACGTCTGTCAGTGACCTTGGGGTGGCTGACTGAGGGTAGGACCACCACGGGGGACTCTCCCGGCCAGGAGAGCACCACATGTTACTTCTACTTTTTGGAAAAGACTGCAATCAAGATCATTCCCGCAAGGAACATTAGAGTTCAAGTGAAGGATCTGAGACATAAATAAATCGTGAAATAATAGAAAGACGTAAATAAAGAAAGTAAAAATATAACAGCTACTGTATACTCTACTGCTTCTTTAGCTTTTAGTTGCCACTCTACTCAGCGTTTCGCTGACGTGTTACACTCGTTACTTTTCAGGACCAGGTGTTGAGCAGCCAGGGTCAGCGGCTGCAGAGGACGCTGGGCCTAGTAGGGTCCAGTAGAGTTACCCGCAGTTCTTTTTGTGCTTTTCTTCCACTGTAGTGAGTAGTTTCCTTGTTGCTCCTTGTACTTCTTTATTGTAAGCTTCATGTCATGTACATATTTGTTGTTCTACTGTTGTGGTGGTGTATACTGTAGTAGTTCCTTTTCTTGGTGCTGTATTTTGTTACTGCTAGTTATATTCATGCTGAATATTGTTTATTTTACTGCTCTTTTGGTTACTTCCTTGTTGGACGACTAGGTCTTAGGATTAGTCGAGTTGGTCGATTCTCGTGTCTCGTAGGGACTCTGGAATCGGGTCGTTAGAAGATGGTATCGGAGCAAGGTCGTCCCGAGAAGTGAATCAACTGACTGGAAAATAAACAATTCACGTGTCTGTGACTAGAGTAGCCACCACAACCTTTCTTTTGGCATAAGCTCTTAGACTTTTTCGTTAGATATCGTTCCATATTGACGTGTTTCCATTTTGTTTCGCGTCTCCTTGCAGGAGATGCCTCGTCGCGGGACTAGCGAGGCAGGCCGTGGGCGCGACCGAGGACGAGGTTGGCGAGGTGGGCGTGCTGCTGTCGACGCCTCAGTAGACCAGCCACTGCTCCCAGGCATTCAGGCCCAGGACCTCGCCCAGCTGATACAGGATATTGTGCGAAAGGAGCTCCACCCATCACCCCGAGCGCCTCTCCCTGAGGTTGCGGAGGGGGAGTCCTCTGTGGGACCACACGACAGACGTGGCGCTGGACACGGGGGAGGGGATGGGCCGCCACCGCCCCCACCTTCCTCCGATACTTCTGTGCACGAGGTACCTTTGCCTGGAGGTGCAGCAGCATCTCCACTGCAGTGCCACTTTGAGCTCTTCGGGCAGTTCCGGAAGTTAAAGCCCCCCTCCTTCAAGGGGGATGAGGACCCGACCGAGGCAGAGGACTTGCTCGAGCAGCTCAAGAAGGTTTTCGACACCCTTCTCCCCCCGGTGGAGTGCCACGTGGCCTTTGCCACATACCAGCAGGAGAGTGCGGCACACAGGTGGTGGAGGGTGGTCAAGGGACAGGAGAGGGACGAGCTGACTTAGGACCGGTTTGTCACCCTCTTCTGTGAGTAGTACTTTCCCCAAACGTGGCAGGACCAGAGGAGGCGGGAGTTCCACACTCTCCGCCAGGGGAAGATGACCATGAGCGCGTACCGCACGCGTTTTCTGGAGCTGTCCCGCTTTGCAACGACAGCGGTAGCCACTGAGGAGGAGCGGCTTTGGAGGTTCACCAAGGGGCTCCGACCAGCGATTCAGGGGTATGTCAAACCCCTGAAGCTGCCTACGTTTTCGAGGGTGGTGGAGGCAGCTATGACCTATGAGGAGACCAACCCGTCCGCGTGAGACACTGACGGCCGGCGGAAGAGGCCCTTCTAGCCAGACTTTTCACAAGGCCGACGGGAGAGGAGACACGTGGCATCCGCAGGAGAGCCGTCACATTTTCCAGGGCCATCAGTGGCCTTTGGGGGCCCTCGACAGGGGCCAGTCACCAGCACCGGACCCCTGCCCAGCCGACAGCAGGGACCCACTGAGGGCGGGAGTCGGGTTCCCCTCTGCTACTAGTGTGGCCAGACAGGCCACATCAGGAGGGACTGCCCATCTAGGGCAGGAGGTCAGCAGATACTTCCCGCGTCGAACACTGGAGGGCGCGCAGGAGGCCGCGGTTCCCGGGCGCGAGGAGGACAGCATTCACGAGGAGGGTACTGGCCAGCACTTACCCGTCCGACGCAGAGTGTGACTGCTTCATCCGCACCTAGAGCTGAGGGGCGTATCAACGGCCTGACACACAGGGATGCCAGAGCTTCGAGATCGGTGGTGGCAGGTATGGTTTTAGTTTCCGACAGACTCGTTTACACACTTTTCGATTCCAGCGCTACGCACTCGTTTGTCGCAGCCAGTTTCACAGTTAGTTTGGGCCAAAATTATATGCTATTAGAGAATCCGTTCATAATCCGAGGTCCGAGTGGTCAGCTGTTTGTAGCTGAGGAGGTGTACACGGGTTGCGAGGTCAGTATTGGGGGACATAGTCTGCTAGCTGACCTGATTATGATACAGATGGAGGACTTTGGCGTAATTTTGGGAATGGACTGGCTGTCCGCTTACCACGCTTTGCTGGACTATTTTGAGAGGAAGATTGTCTTCTCCATACCAGAGTTGCCTTCTTTCGAGTTTCACGGACAGCCAGTGGACGGAGGTTTCAGGTGCATTTCGACACTTTGGGCGGCGAGACTTTTGAGCCAGGGGTGTGAGGGCATCCTAGCTTGTGTGGTCGCAGAGCCCAGCCCTGTGGCAGACTTCCAGAGCATCCCGGTGGTCAGCGAGTACCCTGACATGTTCCTAAACGAGTTACCAGGACTACCGCCCGAGCGTGAGATCGAGTTTGAGATCTCACTAGTACTAGGGACCAGCCCCATCTCCACCGCACCATATAGGATGGCACCGCTTGAGCTACGAGAGCTCAAGTCTTAGTTGCAGGACCTTTTGGAGAAGGGCTTTGTGAGGCCCAGTGCATCTCCCTGGGGAGCCCCAGTACTGTTTGTGAAGAAGAAGGATGGTACCCTACGCCTTTGTGTGGACTACCGACAGCTGAATAGGGTCACCATCAAGAACAGATATCTGCTGCCGAGGATCGACGACTTGTTTGACCAGTTGCGAGGGGCCACGATGTTCTCCAAGATCGACTTGAGGTCTGGATACCACCAGTTGAGGATCAGGGAGGTAGACGTCTCCAAGACAGCTTTCCACATCGGTACAGACACTACGAGTTTTTGGTCATGCCGTTTGGGCTGACCAATGCCCCTGCTGCTTTCATGGACCAGATGAACCGGGTGTTTAGACCGTACTTGGACCAGTTCATGGTGGTATTTATTGATGATGTACTCATCTATTCTCGAGATCAAACGCAGCACGGATAGCACTTGCGGATGGTTCTGTACACACTGAGACGACGTAGGCTGTACGCAAAATATAGCAAGTGCGAGTTCTGGTTAAGGGAGGTGACCTTCTCAGGTCATGTGATCTCTGGGGATGGCTTGGCAGTGGACCTAGCCAAGGTCGAGGCAGTGCTCAGGTGGGAGAGACTGCGTTCAGTCATCAAGATTCGCAGTTTCCTGGGACTGGCAGGCTACTACAGACGGTTCATCGGGGGTTTTTCACAGATTGCACGTCCTATGACACAGTTGACCCGGAAGGACGTGCCCTTCGCTTGGACAGATGCCTGTGAGGCGTGTTTTCAGGAGCTGAAGGAGAGGTTGACTTCGGCTCCCGTGCTCACCATCCCTGACAGTAGTGGCGGGTTCGTTGTGTACACGAACGCCTCCTTGCAGGGGTTAGGGGGTGTGCTCATGCAGAGGGGTCACGTTGTCGCTTACGCTTCGTGGCAACTGAAGCCCCATGAGCATACCTACCCTACCCACGACATGGAGCTGGCAGTTGTAGTCTTCGCGCTGAAGACCTGGAGGCACTACTTGTACGGTGAGACCTTTGAGATTTTCTCAGATCACAAGAGCCTCAGATACCTTTTTGATCAGAAGGAGCTCAACATGAGACAGAGACGTTGGTTGGAGCTCCTGAAGTACTATGACTGCAACATTTCCTACCACCCGGGAAAGGCTAACGTGGTGGCTGACGCCATAAGCCAGAAGGCGCCCGCACACTTGGCCAGTTTACAGTTACAGAGTTGGAGCCTTTTGGAGGAGGTGGGCAGTTGGCGACCCCTAGAGTTACGGGGGCACTGTAGGGTAGTGACTGTGACACGACAGACTAGGCCAGAGCTGATAGATCGCATCATCACAGGATAGATAGTCGATCCGTACTTATAGTCCTTGCGCGACAGAGTACTGTCAGGAGACCCAGGGGACTTTTCTTTCACAGACCAGGTGCTACGCCTGAGGGGACGGTTGTGCGTTCCCAGAGACGAGGAGCTGTTGAGAGAGCTCCTGACTGAGGCACACGGTTCCAGATTCACCATACATCCCGGAAACACAAAGATGTACCATGACTTGTGACGCGAGTTTTGGTGGAGGGGGATGAAGCGGGATGTGGGTGAATTCATGCAGTAGTGCTTAGTGTGCCTGCAGGTGAAGGCCGAGCATCAGAGGCCTGTAAGGCCGCTACAGCCGCTTGTAGTGCCAGAGTGGAAGTGGGAGAGCATCACCATGGACTTGGTGGTGGGTTTACCTGTTACCCAGTAAGGACCCGACGCAGTCTGGGTAATTGTGGATAGACTGACGAAGACGGCACGATTCTTGACGATCCGATTTACTTTGGGACCAGCACAGTTAGCAGAGAGGTATATCCGCAATGTGGTACAACTACACGGAGTTCCGCAGGAGATCGTATCAGACCGAGATACCTGCTTTACGTCCCAGTTTTGTGCTGAGTTTCAGCAGGCCCTGGGGACGCGGTTGAGATTCAGTACAGCTTACCACCGCCAAACGGACGGACAGTCTGAGCGCACGATACAGACACTTGAGGACCTTTTGCGTGCCTATGTACTGCACTGGAGGGGCTCTTGGGAGGAGCACCAGCCCCTGGCGAAGTTTGCATACAACAACAGCTATCACTCGAGCATTGGCATGGCTCCCTACGAGGCTCTGTACGGACGGAGGTGTACGGCACCCTTGAGTTGGGTTGAGGTGGGGACCAAGTGAAAGGTTGGCCCCAGGTTGATCTGGCAGAGTCAGGGGGTAGTCGAGCGGATCCACAGGCGACTCCGCACTGTCAGGAGCAGGTAGAAGAGCTACGTGGATCGAAGACGCAGAGAGGTGCAGTTTGAGGTTGGGGACCACATCTTCCTTCATGCTTCACCCATGAAGGGCCTGCAGCAGTTTGCGGTGAAAGGGAAGCTCGTGCCGAGGTTCGTGGGGCCCTTTGAGGTCCTGGAGCGGGTTGGACCCGTTGCTTACAGACTTGCCCTCCATCCTCAGCTTTCTGGTGTGCACGACGTGTTCCACGTGTCCAACCTCAGGAAGTATGTTGCCGATCCCAGTCACGTCCTGAGTCGAGATGGGCGACGACCTGACCTACCTCGAGCGGCCAGTACAGATTCTTGAGTGAGCCATCCGCAGTTTGAGACGAAAGCAAGTACCCCTGGTGAAGGTTTTGTGGAGGAGCCAGCGGTACGAGGAGGCTACCTCGGAGCCTGAGGCGGCAATACGGGAGCGGTACCCGGAGCTCTTCACGGGTACGACTTTTCGGACCGGCTTCGGTCCTCTTTGAGTTTTTTATGTTTATATATGTTGTTCTTTCCCGTACCCTAGTTAGCGCAAGTTTCGAGGATGAAACTTCCTTTGAGTTTGTTATATTGTTACGAACGTGGCATCAGACAGGTTTTTAAGACGTCTGGAAAGTGGCTCAGACGTCTGACCAGACATCTGGAACCCTTCCCAGACGTTTGGTAATAAATTTTTGCGATGTATGGGGTTGCGTCTGCACGCCTACGCACGCAGACTGCACCCGCCACTCTCGTTTCTCCTTTTCCTCTCTCTCCTCCTACAGGAGTGCAGCTCTTTTTCTCTCTCCCCGCGTGGCCTTATAAGGCCCCCTTGCCCTCTCCCTCACCCTCATCTCCTCCGCCTTCCTCTTCTCCTTCTCCCTGCCTGTGCGAGAGCGTGAGCAAGCGAGGAAACTGTGGCAGCAGCAGCCGCGGCGATAGTGCAGGAAGGAGGGTTGCGAACGGAAGGGGGGAAGCTCAACCGCGAGGGTTCGAGCTTGTCAAGGCAGCTAGAGATGGCCGGTGGGGGAGCGGCGGGCGTGGGGTGTCGTGGAGGGGCTGCTGCAGCTCGGGCAGCAGGCGGACGAGGCGTGGCGCGACCGTGCGTCGCGGGCGGAGGGCGAGTTGGGCTCTGGTTCTGGAAAATTTTCCAGAACCAGACGTCTGGGCTTACGACCAGACGACGGTGAAGACGTCGAGAGGACTGTCCAGACGTCTGACAGGTAAGATATTTCCATCTTCTTCCTTCTTCGCCCGTACGGCCACGCAGCCGTCCATCGTGACTTCGTCTGTACTTCGTTGTGCTGAGAGCAAGAGTGTGTGTGCACAGGTTCTGCTCGGAAGGGCACGAGGGCTCGCCATCCCACGTAAATCAGACGTCTGGCCGCAGTGCCAGACGACGGAGAGGACATCCAGACGTTCGGGGTGACCATCGAACGTCTTGGAACTAAGCTAGACGCCCCAGCAGGCTTCTGGACGTCTGAAGGACTACACAGAGCTAAGGTACAATCTGACCCACCTTTTAAGATGTCTGGAAGAGGTTCCAGACGTCTAAGTTTGGACAGTTTCATCCTTTTTGACCCATTTAGGGCCCGTTCAGAGTTCGTTTTCTGCGTTTCGAGCTGCGTTCTTTCCAGAATAAAATCCTCTACCCATTTATAGTAATTGTATACCATTCTGAGAAACTCCTTGTGTTTGATCCTTATTTTAGGACCCCGTTCCATTGCAGTCTTGGGGGTTGCAGAGGTGTGTGGGATTGCCGACCATGCCCCCAGTGCTCCCGTTATAGCTGGTAGAGTGGCTTTTAAATTATTTAGCATAATTTGTTGCAATTGTGGAACAATTAATAGAGTCTAGGGCATTGCATGAACCTTAGGACTGAGAAACTAGATTGAATGATAGAACCTAGGGTACGGCATGAATCCCAGGACTGGAAAACTAGTGGAACATATAAATATTGCAGTCTTGGAAAAGTGGAAAGGAATTAATAGCTGCTTGTAAATTAATAGCTGCCTGTTATGAATGAATAAATATGATTGCGAATATGGGTTGTATGAACGTAAAACTGGAACAGTGAAACCTACAATGGCCAAACAAAAAGAATACGAACCCTATGGGAAATTAGGAGTAGAACTCCTGGAAAGAGAATAGAATGGAACTGAGAAAGTGAAACGTGGAAGTGTGTTGTCTCTTGGGTACGTGGTACCAACGAGAGCACACATTACCTCTTAGTGTAGAGGGGAGCTTGCCGCCCTCAGGTTGAGACCAGGGTGGGTTTGGTCACTGTACACCAACTTGCTGGCCCTAGCGTACGTAGTACCGAGGAGAGCTACTAGTGTAGGGAGAGCACTATCTACCCCACGGGTCCCGGGGTTCTGCTAGCCTCCTACACCGACTTGTTAGGCCCACTGGGCAAACCAGGGTAGTCAGACGAGGGTGTGCGGACTGTGGAGGGGTTGGACCCCTGTTACTGAGAGGCCTCTGCCCTATATTGGTTCCGTGCTCTGTTTTGAGCGCACCTGTTAAAGGAAACGACTGACCGCGTGCCAGTGCGGGGTAGCTACCCGTGCGCTTATCGTGCTTGCCGTAGTCACCGTTACGTCTGTCAGCAACCTTGGGGTGGTTGATTGAGGGTAGGACCACCATGGGGGACTCTCCCGGCCAGGAGAGCACCACGTGTTACTTCTACTTTTCGGAAAAGACTGCAATCAAGATCGATCCCGCAAGGAACATTCGAGATCAAGTGAAGGATCTGAGACAAATAAATCGTGAAATAATAAAAAGACGTAAATAAAGAAAGTAAAAATATAACAGCTACTATACACTCTACTGTTTCTTTAGCTTTTAGTTGCCACTCTACTCAGTGTTTCGCTGACGTGTTACACTCGTTACGTTTCAGGACCAAGTGTTGAGCGGCCAGGGTCAGCGGCTGCAGAGGACGCTGGGCCTAGTAGGGTCCAGTAGAGTTACCTGCAGTTCTTTTTGTACTTTTCTTCCACTGTAGTGAGTAGTTTCCTTGTTGCTCCTTGTACTTCTTTATTGTAAGCTTCATGTCATGTACATATTTGTTGTTCTACTGTTGTGGTGGTGTATACTGTAGTAGTTCCTTTTCTTACTGCTGTATTTTGTTACTGCTAGTTATATTCATGCTGAATGTGATTTATTTTACTACTCTTTTGGTTACTTCCTCGTTGGACGACTAGGCCTTGGGATTAGTTGAGTCGGTCCGATTCTCGTGTCTCGAAGGGACTCGGGAATCGGGTCGTTACATTTATGAATTTCCCAACCACGAGAAATTTTAATGATTACGCCATCCAAGGTTGTAGGTTTGTGAATATGGGTCATTATGGAAGGCATGGAGCTCCTCCGAATCTCCGAAAGGTGTAGGGAATTTAGAGTAAGGAGGAACAAAGGTTCCTCCAACTAGTGAAGGATATGAAAATGAATAGTCCGGTAGTGCTAGTTGTGTCAAAGATAGATTGTTAAAAGTTTCCTTCCCTGTGGGAGACTAAGAAGAAGTGCGAGGTGAGGGTGATTGAGAAGAAGCTGTTGAAGGTTTAGACAAAAATTTCCATACTTCATGTACTTTCTTCTCGATTAATCCTACCTTATCCAGCTGACTAGCCACTATCTCTAAGTCTCATGTGCAGGATTGGGCTTCGTGTACCCCTGTGTGTGAGTAAGAATGTGAGGACTTTCTATTAAACACGCTCATTGAAGAATTGTTAATAGAATTTTCGACCATACCTTCAAAGATCTCAAAGGCTATGTCCTCGTCCCTACACCAAAACTTGCCTCCACATGTGGCATCTACAAAATTGCTTATGTCATCATGTAGCCCATGGTAGAAGAATTGGACTTGTTGCCAATGTGAGACACCATGGTGGGGACACTTTCGTAGAAGCTCATATAATCGCTCCCATGCCTCATGCATCTACTCTCCTGAGTTCTAGGTCAATGTAGTGATAGCATGCCTCAAGGCATTGGTGCAACGTATAGGAAAGTACTTCTTTAGGAACTCATTTCCAAAGAAGCGCAGGTCTCTATTGGTGTAGTCCGTGCAAGTGTTCTAAACTAAAAAGCGACCTTATCTTTTAAGGGGACGAACATTTTCATTAGCAATGTCTGTTGATCATGGCCCTGAAGATCCAAGGTTTGGGTGATATTTTTTAGCTCCTCTAAATGCTGAAAAGGGTCCTCAGAAACAAGACCATGGAACTGAGGGATAAGTGTAGTAAGTTTTGGCTTCAATTCAGCAGCACGACCCCTAGCAGGATAGCATACCATAGGCATAGGTTGTGCAACTACAGGATTATAGTATCCCATAGTTGAGGTTTACGAGGTTGAGGTACCTGGGGAGCTTGAGGTTGAGGTTGGGGGTTCGCTAATAGATTAACAGCTTAAGTAAGCTGTTGCACCTGTTGGGTTAGGGTATTCATTTGAAGTTGTGTTTCAAGAGGGTGTTGAAGACTAGGTTGTGGATCTCTCTCTGATTGTGGTTGGTTAGGAAAGTTAGGATAAGGAGGAGGTTGGAACCTATGGATTGGTGGTGGTGGTGGAGGATGTGTAAAAGGATGTGGAGGAAGTTCTTCGAAATTGTCAAATTGTGCAGAATCGTGGTCATCCTCTAGATGAACGGAATGATGGATGGGAGTTTAAGGCCTAGGAGGTGCAGGATTGGATGTGGAAGGCATAGAGGTAGAAGTAGAAGCTTGGGCATTAGCACCCAAGGGAGGTATTAGGTCGGGGTTTTGGGATCTCCTCCCTTTCATTAAGTCATTTTTTTTAAATTCTTTTCCGAATCAGTCACAACTCAAGAAAGGAAACAATCTCAATCTATCTCAATCAGAAATCAGAAATCCCAATATCAATCTCCAATAAAACAAAGACCAATCAATATCAAGTCAAGCGAGAAAATCTAAATTTTTCCTAAGGTTTGCTACTAAGAAATAATAGTATGCAAACAACTATTTTAGTATACAAAAGGCCTACTGAGGTGCAGACCTATAAAATCCACCTGAAATCTGGATGAGACCTACAGTGGTTGCTCAAGGAGATGAGATAGAAACCCATGTGTTTGTGAACTTATATGATCATGTTGTGTGTACACTACGGTGAAAAGCTCAATAGGGTTTCAAACAATTTTTACGTCTCCTTTTGAATTTGATTTGAGTACTTAAGAAATGCTTTTTAGGCAATTGATCTCACTTCTTAATCTTTTCAAACAAGAGATGGTCTTTTTAGTTTTGATTCAAATGCAAAGATGACAGAAGCTCAGAAGGGATAGAAATTGTGTACCTGACTCCAGTAACTCTACAAATAATGCAATTTGACTTGAATTGAAATCTAGCAGGAAATGTGCAACCTAAGTATGAATGGATAGAAGATGCCGCTACTAGATAAGGGATGAAACCTTTTTGGTATTTTTGATTTTATAATTTTTTTAGATTTTCTAATGCAACAAACAAAATCAAATTGATACCGAAAAATCGAGTCGATGAGAGATGAGTAGAAAGAGAGATAGAGAGAGTCCAGAGAGTCCAAGTTATACAAGGATGTGTGAGAACAAGCTCTCACAACTTATGCTTAACACAATATCCTACTAATATACCTAAGTCTAAACTACCAATATATTTATCTAATCTACTAAATACTGGGAAACTATAGCTCCTGTGGGAATATCTCCTTCGAAAAGTCAAGTCTGAAGTGCAGTGTATCTGCCAAGGAGAATAACTCGACCTGGAAGAAAACACCACTCCTCCTACTCCTCCTCAAGTGCTGCAAAAATAACAAATGATTAGTAAGACAATTATATACAACAATCCATTCAAAGAATAAAATGAATAAAAGAATCTATAACAACAAAGAATAAAAATGAAAGAATGATTATTTATAAAGAAATCAAACATATATACAAATAAAGGATAAAAGAAAAATTTTGGCATATAAAGAGTTGCCTCCCTGGCAACAGTGCCAAAAATATGACGTTTGACGACTATTGTGTTGCAATAAAAATGTTATTTAAGATGTCATTGTTGTAGTATATTTGTCACATTGCAAATAGATGTTGCATCAGTTTTCTTAATTACAATTTTTACTGGTTGGTTTCCAGGTCATTCACTAGGAGGTAGTTATTGATATACATCACTCCAAGTCCAAAAATGTTCTTTTATTCCAAAAAATGCTAATTTTGTCTACAATAAGAATGAATGAATCAAACAATGATTGAATGGGTTAATTATATGCAAAAGAATCAATTAGTTCTATTTATAATGCCTTAAATAAATTTCAACTAACAGGCATCAGAAACCAGTTAAAACCACACTAAGTTAGTTATATATAGTTACTCTAAGTAATACCTACATGTAGGTACAAAATTATCTACAAATATCTACTATAATAAATTATATTAACATACTAATATTTTTAGTAACATATTCTATATATACAATAACATATGTATATATTGTTATAGCCTTAGTAAACTATATATATAGCCTAAGGCGACAATAGTTATCTATATTAACGTATAACATATCTACGGTGACAGATGTATTCGTCACTAAAGCCCCTATATTATTTATAAACATAAGAGACTCAAATAGTTGCCTACTCTGCTACCATATGTACATCTATACTATTTATATGCTCATACCTTATTTAATTTATTTATATACATTATATATTATACTATATTATACAAATACATATATACATATACACGCACATAACACACATCACAGCTACACTTCAACACTTAGACCAATTTGCTACTCACGCTCCTCCTCTTCTCTCACACTATCCTTCTCAACACTTGGAATTTTTAGGGTGTTCACTTCTCACAAGCATTGTTCCTCAACCAAAAAATTGGGTTTTTAATGGGTTGGATGACCCATTTTTGTGGGATACACAACACCTCGAAAAGGTGGGACCAGACCACTACTAAGGGGCCAGCCTTTGTTTCATTTAGGTGTATTTATCCAATTTAGGCCCAATATCAATCTCAGTAAGCCCACGCATGTGCCTATACATGCCCACACACACGTGCACCCACACAAGTGCACACACACGTGCATGCATGCATGCACATGCTCGCAGGCGTGCACATAAATCTTGGAGGAAACCTGTATTCTCAATAAAGCGCCTAGCGCTAATGACCGAGGGGATCATTGGCATTAGACAACTTATATTGCTTTGTTGCGCTTGCCACACACGATGTAGCACAATTCTGCACGACCAAATTGGTCCGTGCTGTGCTCAGATGTGTTAGAATTCGAGGGTTTTGAACCTCTATTTGAGGGCCATAAATTAATACAAATTAAAAATAAATTATATATTCACAAAGCTCTTATATAAGTGTATATGATTATATAATTAATTTAGGCAAATAAGCTTTTTAAATATTTATTAAAATTAGTTAAAGTTAGGGTTTTATACACGTTGAATTTAAGTTTAATTTCTTAATTAAAGTATAAATTACTAACTTAATTATTAAATTGACCTTATACAATGTTAATTTATATAATAAAGTATTTATTATACATTTTTAATTTATTTTAGGGACATTATTTTAATTTATTTACATTTAAATAAACGTTTAAGTTAGATATGAGATAAATTATTTCTAAATACTGTAATAAATTATAGATATAGTACAAATAGATTAAGAATACTTAATATAATATTATACAAGTATACATTATAAATTACTTCAATATTAACTTAAATTACTACTTCATTTTATATTAAGTTAATAATTTACTTAGTTAACTTAATAACTTAATTAACTATTATAATTACTTAACTAAATTAAGTTACAGGTTCTATACAATACATATTAATTAATTAACTACTTATGTACTGCATGAGATATAATTATGTACATATATATAGGTGTGTATAATTACTTAGGTTAAGATACATTTAGTTTATATAATTTAATATATAATTATACAATAAAGTTATATATAGAATAACTCATTTTAAATATTTTATTATATATATAGATTACATATATAAGTTAATTATGTACATTATTTACATATTTCACAAAATATACATTTAGCTTCGTTTTAACGTATATTTACAAGCACATAAAAACTATACAAGGTATTTTTGTGTATGTTGGCTTTTTCTAATTTTTATAGTTTTTATAGTACAATGGAGGTAGGGGATGAGAGAAAAAGTGTGAGATGAGAGAGAAGTTTCTTTTTTGTGTTTTTCAACTTTAGTCTTTTACTAAATTCCAAAGTAGACTGAACCATCGGCTGGTGTGTTTTACTAATCTAGGGGTTCAGATTACTTTGAAACTTGACCTACACCTAAAAAAATACCTAATCTTACTCAAGACAGGTTTTATTTTATTTTCTTGTCATTTTTTATCACTTTTATTTATTTGCAAGTTTCACAAAAGCTAGGCCAAAAGGGGTGTTAAGCAATAGAACCTAAGGCCTTGAATTCTATTCTAAATGTTATAATTAAGGTTCATCAGTTCAGATGTGTCCAACACATTACATAAAAGACATATGAAGCATTAAGCAAGATTTTCAACATCAATTTCATTAAAAATTCAAATTGGATAGTTAATACATTTAATAAATAGCTGACAATTAAGTTTGAATATCATTCGCACTCAATTTACAATTTACATTGGATTTAACCCATACATGAATGCTTAAAGATCCAATGTTAACAAAATACACATGTCAGCTTCATCCATTCCTTCAAAAACACTTGAATCATCCTCAAATCAGTCAAAGCAGCAGCTGTTACTAAGATTTAGCAACTAGTAGCTACTGAAGATGCTGTCTCAGCTCTAATCAGATGACTTAATATCTATCTCAAGTTACTTCCAAGAAGTTTCAACAGCTACTGCTGCTATTTCAAACACCCAGCAGCTGTTGCAGCTGAATCAGACATCTTAAAATAGTGATGCAGCTACTGCTGCTGCTATCAAAATGGAACTCCAATAGTTGATTGCTGCTGGCATTACTGTCCTTGCTCTGATCAGAACAAGTTTGTCTGATCTGAGCTCAAATCCAAATCCAAATCAGAATTACAAGATAAAAGAGAAAATCTAACCTAATCTTTCCCCCATGCTATAGACAACATAAAGAGAAGGATCAAATCAAACCTTGAAGCTCCACTAAAAATCAATTCTCGAAACAATGAAAGGCATGTTCTGAAAGCATGAAAATAGTGGAATCAATTCTTACTCTTTAAAATCTCTAAAGATCTCAATATGATCTTTACCCTACATTGTAGACAATGTAGAGAGAATTGATCATATTAAGTACTTGAAATCATTTCAAAACAACTCCACATCTTTATTTTAACTTTGAAAACACCATTTGAGCTTTTGAATTTAGATTAAAAGATTTTTGCATTCAAAAGACCTTGTTGCCCTATTTTGGGCTTTCACTTTAAACTGATTACTGATCAGATCATTTGATTTTCTTGAACACCATTGATTGGTGTTTAAGGTGATCTAGTGATCTTCTCATAATCACTTGGGTCCTTGTTTAGTCTCAAGTTAGTACCACTGATTATCCTTGGCAAAGCTGCCGAAAACAAGGCTTACATTGGGTACATTCTCATCTAAAAATCAAATCTAAATTAAGGCACATATGAATCCTTACAATGCACCCAATTAATCAAATAAAAATCAAATTGCTCAATTAAATCCATTACAACTTAAACAGACTCCAAATCTTTTGATTGGGCTTAAAATTCAAATACAAATAAATCAAGCAAATCGATTCATTCAAGATCAGATCAGGGGTCCTTGTGAACAGCTGGAGTTGATGAGGAGACACCTAGATGAGTTTGAGCGTGAATTGGATCTAGAAGTTGGTGAACTTCAAATCCAACTCAACTCTGATGGATGGAATGGAATATGGATTAAAGTGTGAGAAATCAGTGAAATGTGGATTATGAAGCATACAGAAAGGAGTATGAATCGAAACGAAGTTGCGAAAAACTCCTCTCTGATCTGAATTGATTAGAGAGATCAGATTGACTCCAATCTAGATCTACTCTAATATAAACTAATTCATCATCAAATTTAGCATCTAATCTACTTTAAATGAACTGCAACACACTAACAAAACCTACAAGTAATATAGAAAGCAATCAAAACCTGTTGACGCGAAACTCGATCGTGTTTTAACAGTTAATTACGTTGTAGAATAGGTGATCAAGCGTCGTCAACAAATAAAAGTTTTATTACTTGAAAACCTAAGTATCCGAGATCGAACACAGGGAGCAATTGGAATTTATTACTAATCTGAAGAATGTAATTGAACACTTAATTACTCAAAACGTAATTCAAATATAAGTGCATGAGTTTTAAAAGTAATTGTGGCAAAAAGAAGAAATTGGACGTCTGATCATGGGATCAGACATCTTAAAAGTGTGTTTCCCTTCTCTTATTCTGATTTTCTTCCTTTCTTCTTCTGATTTTCTTCTGCCTTGCTCTTTCTACTCTTGTAGTATCTTTCTCTCTGCGGGTCTCCTTACTTGGCTCTGCTTCCTTGCTTCTGTTTTCCTTTGCCTTCAGTTCCCTCTTCTTCTGCTTATCTTCTTCACCTTTATCTATTTCTTCTTTCTTCTTCAGTTCTTCTCTTTTTCCCTCGCCTCTTCCTTTTCTTCTCTTTTTCCTCAGCGAAGGCTTCCTTCTCCTTAGCGGCTAAGTGTTGGCTTCTTCATTCCTTCCCTGCACAAACCACAGCAAAGCAAAACCTAACCCTCTACCCACGCGTCTCTTTCTCTCTCTCTGTGAAAACCACTCTCCACATGCTCTCGGGACCAAAACCGAGTAAATGGGTTGGATCTCGCGCTCGGGACCAGTTGCATCGGTGTGAGGTGGTGCACGAGGAGTGCTCAGGACAAGGTCAGGTCGAGTCGTGCCAGATCCGCGTGGTGAACTCGCGGACGAGGCACAGTGAGATAGGTGAGGGACCCCACCCCAAGTGCATTCGGAGGCAATCGGCATGTGTGACAAAAACGTTATAAATCACTCCACCGCTTTATGAGTTAACGATGTGGGACTAATGCTCCCAGCCTTCTCTCGTGCGCCCGCAGCAGACCTTGCCTTTAATTCCCACAGCTACAGGCTCTGTGGCGTCGCTCGCTAGACCCCTTGTCTTCGCGATGACTCCTCGAGTTAGCTGCACCTGGAGTCTTGCAGTCCTGAGGCCTGGAGCAAGCGTGGGGCTTCTTCAAGTTGCTGTCAATGGCGGCTGGAGCTTGAGATCTGTTAGACATGAAAATAGCCTCGCGGCCTAATCAAATCATCGGGGGACCTTCGCCGTGTCACGGCAAAAGTGAAATGCTAGGTGGCAGGCCATGGGGTGACCTAGGCGTGCGTGCATAGGTTACCCTGTGGCCGGATGGATGGGTGTGTTCGGCGGACTGTTGGGTTGGTGTAGAGGGTCTATGGATGGCCGGAGGTTACTTCTTGAGGTGAGGCGGAGGTTATGTGATGGTCGGCGAGGCATGTGGGACTGCGGAGCGATGGGAGCGTCTCGCCGGAGGGTGGCCGGAGATGAGGAAGGTGATGGTGAATAGCGGCGGTCGAGGGATGTTTGATGAAATAAAATGAGGGATATGAAAGAGGGGATAGAGGAGAATGGTTTTAACCTAACTAAAGGGACATAGGCGACGGGGAGGCGGACGGCAGTACCTGCTGTCCCCGGAGAAGAAGACGTCCAGTGGGGGAAGACGGCGGCGACGACGGGGCTAGGGCAGCAAGCGCGGGTGTTGCGTGACACGGGGGAGGATGAGGAAGACGGCTCTGCCACAGGTTTTGTGGCAGAGTGACTTGGAAGAGGAGGGGGGCTCGTCGGAGCTCTTTAGACCTCTTGGCCGGTGAAGAAGGAGATGAATTTGAGGTGGAATTCCGGCCAAGTCGAGCTAAGGAGGTTCGACCGGAGTTAGGGTTTTATTTATAGGTGCTGGCCGTGCTTCTGGTGCATGGAGGGCACGTCTTCCGCCACCGACGTCTTGCCGGAGATGGAAGGTGGTTAGATACCCAAATTTCTCGTGCGTTCGCATGAGAGATTGGGTGCAAATCAGTGGTCATGATCGGGCTAAGATGGAAGGGGATTCCTCAGAGAATCTCCCTTCCAATTCTGGGAGGGGATCTCTGAGGGATCAGAGAGTGTTCCCTCTCTAAACCTCACCGGAGTAGCATCTCTCCCCAATAATGGCGGAGGGACCTGATTGTAAGATTGGCGAGGAAGATAGGGGTGTTTATGTGATGGTTTTCAAAAGATAGGGACCAAAATGTGATTGGGTGAACTAAATTGCAAAGTTGGTCAAGATGACCTCCCCTTAGGTCCAAATTTTGGTAAAAACCTAATTTTGACCTAAGGAATCCAATGGTGAAGTTTGATTTTTGGTTTGACCACGTTTGGCTGGACATTTTGCGTAAAAACCGAAATTAGGTCAATTGATGTGCTAGGACCCTAATCTAGGTCAAACTAGGCTCCAAAGGCCAAATTGAATGTTATAAATCCTAGGGGATATTTTTCCATGAATTTTAGAGGGTTTACTTGATTTTTATCCTTACCGGAACCTTGCCGAATCAAGTGGGTGTATTTTAGGGTTACCAAATGTCATTTAATTCCTGGATTGCACATGAACCCATTTCTGATTGAATCAACCCAATTTTTATCTCATTTAGACTATTTGACCTATGTTTTTCCTCTGAGAAATCTTGTTTATGTACTGCAATGGTAAAATTATAATTTTAACCTTTATTTCATGTTTTCTTCTCAGAACACTTATTCCTCCAATTAAGCCCTCTTCTAGGTTATGTAGGAGCTTTTATTCTCTTTATTAGGTCAAAATGAGCTAGTTATGGCTCATGATGAGGCTCTCATCATACCCCCATGCCTAGATTTTGCTAGTCCCTTAGCAAAATTTCAAGGTTTTAACTTCCATTCTAAACCTTGAGTGTCTGTCATTAATTATGATAAGTGCTACTTTTGTGATTAGGTCAGAATGCTGACAATAGGCCTAGAGGTATTCAAGTACCAACCAAAATATGGATCTGACCTGCTTTAGCCTCAGTCCTCCGCAAAGGTTTTTAAGGCCCACAGAAACTAACCTAGGGTTTGTTGGACTCTGCGGTTAAAGAACCCGTGCTTGAGACATTTCTAGCCTAGGTTCAGTTTGCAGTGCATTTTTGTAAGAGAGAGATAGAAGATTTATTTGTTTGGAGAGCTTTCTCTCTCTCTTTTCCTTTTATTTCTAGCTTCGGATTAGCTTCTCAACACGGTCTGTATCGGATTCCTCGTCCCCATCATCAATCCTCAAGGGTCCCTGGCTATCGATCCTTCGAGATAGCACCGCCCATGGCAAGCCCCAGAACCCTGGCTTTCGAGATTTCGAGATAATCCCGCCCATGGCATTCCGTGGCCAAATTTAGACCCTGGCGATCGACATTTCGTGATAATGCCTTCCATGGTATCTGAACCAGCGGAGTGCTTACATGCCCCCAGTAGGATATTTAAATATCCTAAGAGATAAGCACCGAGGAGACGATATGTTGTTACGCATCTTCGAGGGGAATTTCCTACCTCTTCGCACCGGGAACTCGTCTAAATCAACTTGTGTTGATCGGCCGCTCCTAATCTAGGTGACTTTTGCAGAATATTAAATGCTTTTGCGTGATTTGGATATTTATACGCACTGAACCAGACTGTGTGTGAATTAGGGTGCTTAGGTTACCGAATCCCACAAATCGAAGGTTAGTTAATGAGGCCAAATACTTCCTAAGCCTTAGACCTAATACCTAAGCTTCGCATTTTCCCCAACCTCTCGAGGATTATCCAGATTTTAGCGGATACGTGAATTTTTAAGCTAAAGAATCTGGCCCAAGAGGCCTAAGACCAGCGTTCTTGCTAATCTCTTGTTATGTCTCCTTAGCAGTTTTCTCTTTTTCTCTTTTCTTGATCTGGTCTAGAACTTCAGTTAATTCCTTAATCTCTTACTAATGACTACCTCTTTTTCTTTTTCATTTTGTGCTCCTTTTATCATTTTTGCTCTTTTTCTCCTTATAATTATGTGGCTTACAAAATTTCCTCCCTCCCCCATTTTTTTGTTATTTTTCATAATTTTTTCATTTTTTGTGTTTTTGACATATGTGACTTTTTTTTGTGAGATTCCTTCTGACTTTTTCTTGGTTCTGTATGTATGCACTTTATCACCCCCCATGCCTAAGTTTTGCAATGTCCTCATTGTAAACGGAGGGTGTGAAATAGTGTTGAGGTCAGGGACTTAGAACAGGATACATCGGGTGGGTGAATGGGTCGAAAATGACTGATGCGAACGATTTCAAGCTCTGGTACGTGTACCAGAGGTGGGATCAACTCTATAAGCCTGAACTCAAGGTGTAATGGACGTGGAGTACAGACAGATAATCAGACAGGTCTCTATTTTTGGGATGACGGGTTGCCTCCCGTTAAGCGCTAAATTCAATGCCTTCAGCCGAGCAGAAAATGGGGTGGAGAGGGAGTGGTCAAATCAGTGAAATTTTGTAAAACAAGCACCTTGATTAAGAGCCTGGTTGGTCCAACCAGGTGCTTGTTAAGATCAGTGGGCTAATGATGCAACCCAAACCCAATAAGTCTGGTGGGTTGATAGATGTAGATCAATAAATTCGGAACCCACCATATGCAATGAAGTTCTAATGGATATGGAAGTGAAAACTTGGGTTTAGGCTGAGTTGAATCAGCCTGGTCAGAGTAGGGTTCAGAAAATTAGTCAATGTACGGTGTGGGAACCCTACAAGGGTGATCAAAGAATGATGGCTCCTGATTTTCGATCTGATCAATACCCGATACCTGGTATAGATATGGAGTTGAATCATTTGCAAATAGCTCAGTGAGAGGTGAGTCAGAATAGAAATTGAGTCCGGTTGCAGGTAGGGGTAGGGAACGAGTTTTGATTGGTTTTGTATATGTGGAGCAGGTGGCTTCAAAGAGCATTGGCTTGTTATAGTCAGGAAGCAGATTTTCTCCGATGTTATGGTCAGATTCAAAATCGTCGAAGAGTTTGCGAAAATGAAATCTGAATGAGATTCAAGGTCATGAGTTCCACCATAGAGTAAATCATATGTTGTAGATTCAGTAGCCTGACTGGGGTCTAGCCTAAATGTTAATTCTGAGCTTAAAAAGGTGTCCCTATCTGGTAGAGGCTCAGGTTCTAAGCTAGTAGGGTTGACCCAATTGAAACCCCACTCGTCCAACTCCTCGATTTCTGTATCGTAGATTGCACGACTTTCGAAAAATCGATTAGTTCCTCTGAGGATGTTGGCAAGGGATATTCATCAAATAGAGGCCCAAAATGATATTCTTCATTAATGAACATGTATTCAAGATTATGTAGTTTTTCTATCTCAATGTATCCAGTAATGAGCATGTCATGGGTTGATCCTTTTGTGGCTTCTGCTAATAGTACTTGGGCACAAGTTATGATAAAGGTTGCGGTTGTTGGGACATCAACCTGAATGTTTCCTACTGGTGTTGAGGTTTCTTCTTTTTCATAGAATTTCAGGGCATCCTCAATCATTTTATCTCTCATGGATCTCTGATATTCAGGTTTCTTGAATGGTAGTCCTAAGTGGTTTGACTGCATATTTGAATCAGGTGGTGGAATCAAGATGTTGAATCAAGTTATGAAGCGATTAGATCTGAATAATGAGTCCCACTGAAAATGTGTGTGTGTGCTCTAAAGAGAAAAGATGAGGGACTGGAGATGTTTTTGACCTAATCAAGACACCCAAAGATGTTTGGATGACTATGGAGGTTCGGGGTGGATGGTACCCCTGAATCAGAAGATCATCCACCTGAGAATTACCTAGACAGCCAGAGAGGGAGAGTCCCACAAAGACCCCTACACGGTAGAGTGTCCCCACGGGTTACAGGGTTTCCCCCCCCTGACCTCTCTTGTCACTGAGATTCCAGGTAGACCAGAATGGGGACCTTGACCTCTTAAGTCTACCACTTTTTATTTCAAAGGTGCTTTAGGGTTCTCACTTGAACTTTAGATAGTTTTGATGTTGTAACCTAATTTGGAGGTTGGTTGACCCAATGGTGAACTTCACCTGACCTGTCCTATAGATGGCAGAATGATTCTAGGCTTGGGGCATAGGGATCACCCTGATTTGACTCCCAGTTTATTAGGTCCAAGATTTTAAAATTCAAGTGATCTTAGAGCTCAATTTTTCTCAGGGTTTGTCTTGTTTAGATCTCTTCACTCAAGGGCTTTTGTAGCACACTGATGCGGGGGGACTTATTTCCTTTTATACAGGCTTGTGTGACTAACACTCCAAGATCCTACTGTAGAAACCCTAATTTGGTTCTATTTCCAATCCTCTTTTTCTTTTTGAAAAGGTTCTCTTTGGACTTAAAAACAAGAAGTGTGTTGTCCGCCAAGATTAAGCGTGATTTCTATTAGGCACATGAATTTGTGGAATAGAATCTAAAAAAATCGCTCCAACTTCAAGAAGATTTGAAAAATTTTTGTAAAATCAGGAAACGCTTGCCTTAAAGATGGTGATTACTATAGAAAGAAGGCAATTGATTCCTAACTTAATTTTCTTCCTTTTGTCTTTGTTACGATCATGGGCGCCAAAAGCAGTTTAAGACATCTGGAACCCTTCCCAAACATCTGGTAATAATTTTTTTCGGCGTACGGCTTTACGTCTGCGTGCGTGCGCGGGCAGACTGAACCTGCAGCCTTTGTTTTCTCTCCCTGCAGGCGCCGCTTTCCTTCTCTCTCTTCCCGCGGCTGCCCTATAAGAGCACTCCCCCTCTCCCTCACCCCTACTCCACCATCTTCTCTTCTCCTTCCCCCTGCGAGTGAGCGAGCAAGCGAGGGCACAGTAGTGGCTGCAGTGGGCGTGCGGGAGGGAGTGTTGCAAGAGCAAGAAGCTCGACCATGGAGGTGCGAGCTTGCCGGGGCAGCTAGAGACGGCCGACGGGGGAGTGGCAGGCATGGGGTGTCGCGGAGGGGCTACTGCGGCTCGGACAGCAGGCGGACGGGGCACGGCGCGGCCATGCGTCACGGGCGGAGAGTGAATCGGGTCCTGGTTCTGGAAATTTTTCCAGAATCAGACATCTGGACTTACGTCCAGATGACATCGGAGACGTCTGACAGGTAAGATATTTCGTATCTTCTCCTTTTTGCGCATGTACGGCCATGCAGCCATCCGCCGTGACTTCTTCTGCGTTCCGTCATGCTGAGAGCCGGTGTTTGTGTGCGCAGGTCCTACTCGGGAGGGTGCGAGGGTCGCCATCCCACGTGAATCAGACATCTGGCCACAGTGCCAGACGACGGAGAGAACCTCCAGACGTCCGGGGTGACAATCAGACATCTGGAAACCAAGGCCAGACGTTCCAGCGAGCTTCTGGACGTCTGAAGGACTACGTAGAAATGAGGTACAACCTGACCCACCTTTTAAGATGTCTGGAAGAGGTTCCAGACGTCTGATTTTAGATAGTTTCATTATTTTTGACTCGTTTAGGGCCCGTTCAGAGTCCGTTTTCCGCATTTCGAGTTTCGTTCTTTCCAGAATAAATTCCTCTACCCGTTTACAGTGATTGTATACCATTCTGAGAAACTTCTTGTATTTGATCCTTGTGTTAGGACCTCATTCTGTTGCAGTCTTGGGGGTTGCGGAGGTGCGCGGGATTGCTGACCATGCCCCCAGTACTCCCGGTTTCGCTGGTAGAGTGGCTTTTAATTTATTTAACATAATTTGTTACAATTGTGGAACAATTAATAGAGTCTAGGGCATTGCATGAACCCTAGGACTGAGAAACTAGATTGAATGATAGATCCTAAGGTATTGCATGAATCATAGGACTGGAAAACTAGATTAAATGATAGATCCTAGGGTACGGCATGAATCCTAGGACTCGAAAACTAGTGGAATATATAAACATTGCAGTCTTGGAAAAGTGGAAAGGAAATAATAGCTGCCTGTAAATTGATTTAACAACTGCCTGTTATGAATGAATAAATATGATTGAGAATATGGGTTGTATGAACGTAAAACTGGAACGGTGAAACCTAAAATGGCCAAACAAAAGGAACACGAACCCTACGAGGAATTAGGAGTAGAACTCCTGGAAAAGAGAATAGAACTGAGAAAGTGAAACGTGGAAGTGTGTTGTCTCTCGGGTACGTGGTACCAAAGAGAGCACACATTACCTCTTAGCGTAGAGGGGAGCTTGCCGCCCTCAGGTTGAGACCGGGGTGGGTTTGGCCACTGTACACCGACTTGCTGGCCCTCGCATATGCAGTACCGAGGAGAGCTACTAGTGTAGGGAGAGCACTAGCTACCCCACGGGCCCTGGGGTTCTGCTAGCCTCCTACACCGACTTGTTAGACCCACTGGGCAAACCAGGGTTGTCAGGCCAGGGTGCGCAGACTGTGGAGGGGTTGGACCCCTGTTACTGAGAGGGCTCTACCCTATACTGGTTCTGTGCTGTGTTTTGAGCGCACCCGTTAACAGAAATGGCTGACCGCGTGCCAGTGCGGGGTAGCTATCCGTGCGCTTATCGCGCGTGCCGTAGTCACCGTTATGTCTGTCAGCGACCTTGGGGTGGTTGATTGAGGGTAGTACCACCACAGGGGACTCTCCCGGCCAGGAGATCACCACGTGTTACTTCTACTTTTTGGAAAAGACTGCAATCAAGATCATTCCCACGAGGAACATTCGAGATCAAGCGAAGGATCTGAGAAATAAATCAATCGTGAAATAATAGAAAGACGTAAATAAAGAAAGTAAAAATATAACAGCTACTGTACACTCTACTGCTTCTTTAGCTTTTAGTTGCCACTCTACTCAGCATTTCGCTGACGTGTTACCCTCGTTACGTTTCAGGACCAGGTGTTGAGCAGCCAGGGTCAGCGGCTGCAGAGGACGCTGGGCCTAGTAGCGTCCAGTAGGGTTACCTGTTGTGCTTTCTGTACTTTTCTTCCACTATAGTGAGTAGTTTTCCTTGTTACTCCCTGTACTTTATTTATCGAAACTTCATGTTATGCACATGTTTATTCCCCTTCTGTTGTGGTGGTGTATACTATAGTATTTCCTTTTCTTACTGCTGTATTTTGCTACTGCTAGTTATATTCATGCTGAATGTGGTTTATTTTACTGCTCTTTTGGTTACTTTCTCGTTGGGTGACTAGGTCTTGGGATTAGTCGAGTCGGTCCGATTCTCATGTCTCGTAGAGATTCAGGAATTAGGTTGTTACAGTCTTTCAAAGCCTAGGGGATAGTTTAAGGAAGAAAACAAATTACCTGCCCTGGAGTGGTTGACTTGTGGGAGGGATTTTCTCGTGAAATACCTGCAAGATCACAACAAAGCAAAGTAGGGCAAGTTAGTGTTCAATATGATAAAAAGAATGTAGAGACTAGTGATAAATTGTGCGTTGCTCCCCAGCAACGGCGCCAAAATGTTGACGTGAAACTCGATCATGTTTTAACAGTTAATTACGTTGTAGTATAGGAGATCAAGCGTCGTCAACAAATAAAAGTTTTATTACTCGAAAACCTAAGTATCCGAGGTCAAACACAGGGAGCAATTGGAATTTATTACTAATCTCAAGAATGTAATTGAACACTTAATTACTCAAAACGTAATTCAAATATAAATGCATGAGTTTTAAAAGTAATTGTGGGCAAAAGAAGAAATTGGACGTCTGATCATGGGATCAGACATCTTAAAAATGTGTTTCCCTTCTCTTATTCTGATTTTCTTCCTTTCTTCTTCTTTGAGCTTTTTTCTTTCCTTGCTTCTTCTGATTTTCTTCTACCTTGCTCTTTCTACTCTTGCAGTATCTTTCTCTCTACGGGTCTCCTTACTTGGCTCTGCTTCCTTGCTTCTGTTTTCCTTTGCCTTCAGTTCCCTCTTCTTCTTCTGCTTATCTTCTTCACCTTTCTCTGTTTCTTCTTTCTTCTTCAGTTCTTCTCTTTTTCCTTTGCCTCTTCCTTTTCTTCTCTTTTTCCTCTACGAAGGATTCCTTCTCCTCAGCGGCTAAGTGTTGGCTTCTTCATTCTTTCCCTGCACAAACCACAGCAAAGCAAAACCTAACCCTCTACCCATGCATCTCTTTCTCTCTCTCTGTGAAAACCACTCTCCACACGCTCTTAGGACCAGAACCGGGTAAACAGGTCGAATCTCGCGCCTGGGACCAGGCGCACCGACGTGAGGTGGTGCGCGAGGAGTGCTCAGGACAAGGTCGGGTCGGGTCGCACCAGATCCGCATGGTGAACTCGCGGACGAGGCGCAGAGAGATAGGTGAGGGACCTCACCCCAAGTGCATTCAGAGGCAACCGGCATGTGTGACAAAAATGTTATAAATCACTCCATCGCTTTGTGAGTTAACGATGTGGGACTAATGCTCCTGGCCTTCTCTCGTGCCCCCGCAGCAGACCTTGCCTTTAATTCCCACAGCTACAGGCTCTGTGGCATCGCTCGCTAGACCCATTGTCTTCGCGATGGCTCCTCGAGTTAGCTACACCTAGAGTCTTGCAGTCCTGAGGCCTGGAGCAAGCATGGAGCTTCTTCAAGTTACTGTCAATGGCGGCCAGAGCTTGAGATCTGTCAGACACGAAATAGCCTCGCGGTGTAATCAAATCACCGGGGGACCTTCGCCATGTCACGGCGAAAGTGAAACGCTAGGTGGCAAGCCGCAGGGAGCCTAGGCGTGCATGCCTAGGTCTCCCTGTGGCTGGATGGATGGGTGTGTTCGGGGGCTGTTGGGTTGGTGTAGAGGGTCTATGGATGGGTGGAGGTTACTCAGTGAGGTGAGGCGGAGGTTATGTGATGGTCGGCGAGGTGTGCGGGATTGTGGAGCGATGGGAGCGTCTCGCCGGAGGGTGGCTGGAGATGATGAAGGTGATGGTGAACAACGGCGGTCGAGGGATGTTTGATGAGATAAAATGAGGGATATGAAAGAGGGGATAGAGGAGAATGGTTTTAACCTAACTAAAGGGACAAAGGGGATGGGGAGGTGGATGGCAGTACCTGCTATCCCCGGAGAAGAAGACGTCTAGTGGGGGAAGACGGTGGCGACGACGGGGCTAGGGCAGCATGCGCGAGTGTTGGCGACACGGGGGAGGATGAGGAAGACGGCTCTGCCACTAGTTTTATGGCAAAGCGATGAGGAAGAGGAGGGGGGCTCGCCAGAGCTCGCTAGACCTCTTGGCCGGAGAAGAAGGAGATGAATTTGAGGTGGAATTCCGGCCAAGTCAAGCTGAGGAGGTTCAACCAGAGTTAGGGTTTAATTTATAGGTGCTGGCTGTGCTTCTGGTGCGTGGAGGGCACGTCTTCTGCCACCGACGTCTTGCCGGAGATGGAAGGTGGTTAGATACCCAAATCTCTCATGCGTTCGCATGAGAGATTGGGTGCAAATCAATGGTCATGATCGGGCTAAGATGGAAGGGGATTCCTCAGAGAATCTCCCTTCCAATTCTGGGAGGGGATCTCTGAGGGATCAGAGAGTGTTCCCTCTCTAAACCTCGCCGGAGTAGGATCTCTCTCCAATAATGGCAGAGGGACCTGATTGTAAGATTGGCGAGGAAGATAGGGGTGTTTATGTGATGGTTTTCAAAAGATAGGGACCAAAATGTGATTGGGTGAACTAAATTGCAAAGTAGGTCAAGATGACCTCCCCTTAGGTCCAAAGTTTGGTATAAACCTAATTTTGACCTAAGGAATCCAATGGTGAAGTTGGATTTTTGGTTTGACCACGTTTGGTTGGACATTTTACGTAAAACCCTAAATTAGGTCAATTGATGAGCTAGGACCCTAATCTAGGTCAAACTAGGTTCCAAAGGCCAAATTGAATGTTCTAAACCCTAGGGGATATTTTTTCATGAATTTTTGAGGGTTTACTTGATTTTTATCCTTACCGAAACCTTGTTGAATTAAACGGGTCTGTTTTAGAGTTAACAAATGTCATTTAATTCCTGGATTGCACATGAACCCATTTCTGATTGAATCAACCCACTTTTTATCTCATTTAGACCATTTGACCTATGTTTTGCCTCTGAGAAATTCCGTTTATATACTGCAATGGTAAAATTGCTGTTTGAACCTTTATTTCATCTTTTCTTCTTAGAACACTTATTCCTCCAATTAAGCCCTCTTCTAGGTTATGTAGGAGCTTTTATTCTCTTTATTAGGTCAAAATGAGCTAGTTATGGCTCATGATGAGGCTCTCATCACTAACATATGAATGGGTCCTATGGATCCAAAGTTGGTGATTGAGGAGGAGGAAAGGAGGGAGGTTCTCCAGTGGAGTGAAAATCCACTAAAGGGATTCTAGGTCACCCTCAGGTGCTGCGATGTCCTTAGCGGTGGGGAGAGTTGGAGAGAAATGAAATTCCACCACCGCAGCAGTGGAACAAAGGTTGATGAGAAGGAGAATCGAAGAGGACGAAGGATCAACTTGAGAGATGTAGTGGGGAGCTGATCATTTGCGTATGACCCTAAGGAGCAACTTAAGTAGGTGATTTGGGTGATCAGGTCACTGTGAGAGTGAGAGTAAGACATTGGGGCATTCACGATGTAGATGAAAGGGATGATGTGCAGGAAGCTTTAGGTCAAAATCCAACCATAGGATCAGATCTATATGAAATTACAATTCTTCGCTCAATGGCGTGGAAAATTTCGGTTAGAATTGGCCATTGGATCATGGGCTCAAGGGAGCGACGGTCCAGATGTCGTAAGTTAATCACAATGAACAATGGACCGCGAGCACAAGTCTATTGGGAAATTTGAATAGATGCCCTAATAGGATGAAGGGGTAGAGATATTGTAAAGATGCCCATAAGTGGAAGGAATTTGTGCAGAGCGGTCCTTCAAGCCAACAAAAAGGTCCCTGCTAATTTTCAATCAAGTCCCTAAAGGTTTTTATGTGAAGGAATGCAAATGACCTAAGGACCTAAATATAATCTAATGAATGTAGGGTTCTATTGACATCCAAATACCATAAGATTTTTGTTGGTGCTTAATTGATCATTTAAGAATATGATTGCACTTTCAATTTGATCTTTTGAACCCAAATATGTGTTCAATTTGCAATTGGATCGCCAAATTATTCTTTTTAATCAAATGTCTCATTTTGTGACCTAATTATGCATTTTTAACTCTGATTTGCTATTTTAGGTCATTTCTATTATTTCTCACACTTAACCCTTTTCTTGTATTAATTATGTAGTGTTTAACCTAGTTTCTAGCTTAACTTGAGCATTTTAGCTATGATGAGCAACACCACATCAATTCTTGATTCCAATTCCTTGTAAATTACTTGGATGTTTTGATAGTAGTTTGAATACTCTCCAAAGTATAAGAAGAACACATTAGGCATTTATGAAAAAGAAGAAAAGGAAATCATGTTTAATTTGATCGATTTACTACCTACCTACCTGAACAAAATTATGAGTTACTATTTAATTATATAATTCATACCTAACTATTGTTGGTTTAAGGGTATTTTAGGACTAATTGCATTAGGTTAGGGCAATTTGGTCATTCATGCATCATTCTATAAACACTACAATTTTTTAGGGTTTCATTGTATATTTCTACTTAGTTATATCCAGTGCCTTGATATATGTATTTATGTCCTAGTAGATACCAATTGTTGTGCCTCAATTGGAGCTCCAAATCAAAGGCAACATACTTGAGCTCATTTATTCCAATTAGATTCACCTAACCCTATTCAACCCTAACATAATTAAGCTTTCACCTAACCAAAACTTAAACCCAATTTTCACTTCAATTCTTACCAACAATCCAACCTAAACCAACTTATTTCTGGCCAGCCATATTACCTTGAAATCCAACCTCAAGTGGGCAACCAACCCTTGATTGAATCTACTTCCTTTGATCCTACATCCAATTATTCCCACCTAGTCTTAAATCCCCTCTGACTAACCTTAGTTGGAGGACCATGGACAACTATCTAAAGACTCCTTTGGCTAGCCACATCAAGCATCTTAATCCCTACCATCTAACCTAGATCTTAAGGCCTTAAACACCCACATAAACCTAAACCTAATCCCTTCATAACAACCCTAGGTGGTCAGCATGTCACTTCCAACAAATCCATGTTGGCCCGCCACACCATATGCCTAAATCCCATCCATCCAAACCTCATCTAAGGGCCATTGATTCACCAACCTCATAAGTCTACATTATTTCATGTTAAAATGCTTATTATGTGGGTTTTATAGCAACATAGGTGCATTTAGATTTGTAAATATTGCATTAATTGTGTAATCATTCATCTAGAAGGATTTGCACAAATTGTATACTAATGTACACATTTTTATGTCCAGGGGATAGGGTGACACTTCTATAAGCTTCAGATGGAAAATCCAACCATACAGATAGGCTTAGAGTGACGATCGCAATACAACAACGTGGAAATTGTCTTGATCAGACCTCTGTAGCTCCCGCTAAGACGAGAAATGGATGGTCTAGATGGTACCATGTGGCACCATCCAAACCGCCCAACATTGCCTGCTGCCCCTCTTCCTTAGCTATGCCCATTAATTAGGGCGATCAACCCACGCCATTTGCCTCAGCATGCTCTCCTCTACAAGAGAGATCGTGGCCGTTGGATCAAGATCCAACAGCCACGATCGACGGCTGCCACACTCACATGACACTCTTTTGGACACAAAGTCATGCTCAGCTTAGCAGATGAGAGCGGTGCGACTAGTAGAAAATGTATTGTTCTCGACAGTGCATTTTCGATGGTTATACCACCATCGAGAATATTAATATTCTCAACTATTCTAAGACATAATAGTTGCCAAAAGTTAGATATTTAACTTTTTCAGCTACCAATAAAGGAAGAATGGTTGCGACCGTTCTTGTCAGTTCATGACCGATGATACTAATAATTGACCAAGAAAATACGCAGTTTGTAAACTATGTCCTTGTAATGCGCAAAATCGATCAACTCTTAAATTTATAAAACTAGATAGTGGGGTATCTAGGGTCGTCCAAGGAGGCCGAATTGTTTGCAAATCAAATCCCTTGCTTAGAAATGGAAATCACCTTTCTTTTTTTGGGTCTTTTTCAATATATCATTTTTATGTTTTTGAAATTAAGGCAACATGCGAAGTTGTTGGCGGGAAAGAAATTACTACACCTAGTATGCTAATCTAAGTGACAAAAATTATCCTCTTTCTAAGCTCAACCTAGGCATGTGAAGGCCTAGGTTAATTAGAAAGGAGTGAAACTACACTAAAGAGAAAGCAAGGTAATGCAATAAAAAGAGTGCAATAAGAAATCAAGGCAACCTCTTTTCTTTTATTAAAGGAAATTGTCTACTAGTAGATGAATGCTTCTACAAAAAATAAATTGAAAAGCAAAATAAAGACAAATCCTTTAGATGATGATGGAGATGAAAAGAGTGAAGCTCTTCTTGCTCCAAGCCTGGTAGCTCCTGGGCTTGAAAAGAAGGTCTTCAACTCCTTTTATATCTCCGCCAAGATGATGTCCTATAAGTAAACGCTTAAGGGCCGTGCCCTATGCTTCTCTCTAAGGGTGGACATCGACCCTAAGTCCTTCTCCTTTTCCTGGCCGTCCTCCTTGAAGTAGAATGCTCCTCCTCTTTGGTGTGGCACAAGTTGAAGAAAGTGGGGAGAAGAAGGCACCAAAGGAGAGGGTGATGTGCCCCCTTAATCTTCTTCTCTACTCCTTCTTCTTGGCCGTAGGTGTAGGTGGGTATAGGTAGAATAAAACACTAATGGAGGATGATGAAAATGGTGGTAGGTGATGGGTTTTTATAGAGGTGGAAGGTGGTGGTTATGGTGGAGATGAAGTATAGGGCTAGGATGGCTTTTAGGAGGTGGTTAGGTGATCTTATGGTGGAGGATGGTTGGCGCCAAGTGAGGGGATGTGAAGGTGGTAGTTATGGTGGTGGAGAGGCACCTAAAGGTGGTGCCAACCATGGAGAGGTGCATTGGTTTTGGCACCACAATGAAGGCTTCTAGAAGGGGGGGCTAGGTGGATGGCTAGGATAGGTTGTAGGGTTATGTGTAGGGCCATGATGTGGGGGTGTTTTGGCGCCAAAAGGGAGGGCTTCTAGAAGGTTATTTTGATGCCAAAACAAGGTGTCTATTGGGTGTTGTTGAGGGGCTAAGAGTTGTCCATCTTGGCACCAAAATAGAGTAGTTGTCTAGGTAGCATAGGTGGACTAGGTAAGCTTAGTTGGTGGAGCTAGCTAGGGTTGAGTTGAAGGTGGAGGATGGCCAAGGTGCTGGATGCTAGCCAAGCTAGCAATAGAGTAGAGGAGGAAGCAATGGGAGCTAGGGCTTGAAGAGAGGAGCTGGACAGAAGAAGTTTGGAGTTGAAATGGAGCTGACAGCAGTTGATGAGGGTGGCATGGAGCTACTCTAGCTGGCTTAGCTTGCTAGATCTTTGCTAGCTGTTAAGCCAAGCTAAAGTAGGCTAGCTTCTACCATAATGAGCCAAGGTGAGCTGGGTTTGGTGTTTGCAGGGAGGATCAAGTTGGTTGAGGCAACTAAGGTAGCTTGCTCAACTGAGTTGAGCTAAGCTAAGTCCCTGGAAGCTGGACTTGAGCTTCCTGAGCTGGAATGAAGTCATCTTCAGCTGGTTGGAGTTAAGTGGACCTGGTTGTAGCTGGACCTGGGATGGGGTGAACTCCAGTCAACTCAGCTGAGCTAGCTAGAGCTCCTATGGACTAATGGGAGCTGAGATGAGCTAGACTCAGCTAAGTTGAGCTAGATCTGAGCTGACCTGAGCTAGGGTGAGCTAAGATGAGATCTCTTGAACTGCCATTCAACTAAGATGAGCTAAATGGAGCTAGGATGAGCTAACCCTAATTCAAGTGAGCTGAATTCCAGCTATGGTGAGCTGGATCAAGTTGAGTTCTAGTTGGTGAGAGCTTCTTCTTCACTAGTTGCCTTCCTATGTGCTAGGGTACTAGGGATCTGGCAATCTATTTATCCCTAACACTCACAAAAATACATTAAAAATACAATAAAAAATGCAATGCATGCCTAACCTAATTAATGCCAAAATGCAGCCCAAAAACCCATTTGCAGAGTAAAATCCTAAGATCTAGGTTTGTTTTAATGCATAAGAATGATGATAAACTAATGTTTATCACACCGCCATGCTTATCTTTTGCTAGTCTCTTAGCAAAACTTTAATTTTTTGGAAAGCAGAATTTTTGGGAAATCTAATTTTTTTTTACTTTTGAGGAGAAAAAAATTAAGGGACCTTGGTTGATCTAACACAGGAGGCATGGGATTTGTTAAGGATAAACATTGAGATTTATTTTTGGATCCAAGAATTAGACAAAACAGGATCAATATATCCTCCAGAAAATTCACAAATTAACCCCTTGTTAATTCAGATGACTTGAAATTTCTATTTGTAGGATTTTTCTGGCTCTTGAAACTGATTCGCAACTTGCAATATCCTTTAAAACCTTATGTCTGTGCTTGTGAAAAGCCAACATTTATAAGGGCGTGTTTTTGGTTTAAAACATTTTTTTCTCCCCCATGCTTATTTTTAGCTTAGTCTTACAACAGATGTGTTGGGATCATCATTCCCGTTACCAATCCTTGAGGGGGCTCTGGCGTCAGTCCTTCGGGATAGCACTGTCCATGACACCACCCAGGAGCTCACAACCCCAAAACACAATGCAGTGTAAAGGGGCACTCCAAGAAAACTCTAGCTCTTGCTCCGACACTGTAGGTAGAGCACCGTCCAAGACACTTGAGCTGCTAAAATGTGCATTAATGCTTCATCTAAAGATATGAAATATAGATATGGAGCAACGTCTAGGAGGTAACATGTTGACATTGCATCCTCAAAGGAGGCATTTTCCTCCTTCTCGGTGGTGGGAACTCAAACCAATGATCTGCTTTAGACTTTTACTAAGTTCAAACAAGGGAGTTTTTCTGATTTTTAGTAGTCTTTATTTGTTGGCTTGTGTGTGAAATTTGACACAGGAAGTTCCGCAAGAAATGCAAGTTTTTGCATCAGAAACAAAGCCAAATACTTTCCATATTACAAAAGAGGATCAAGTCACCTAACTATCACGAGTTAAGGTGAAATTTTAGAGAAGGATATCTGATCTAGTCTAAAATAAACCTTGAGATTATAATGATCAGATCTGCATCCTCATCCCTAGTTTGTTAAAGATTAAATCCCATTGTACTAAAAGTGAGTTTTTTAACCTTAGTCCCAATTTCAAAATTTTTCCTAAAAAAGTTTTCAACATTTTTACTTATTTGGGTATGCAAGTAGAAAAATAAAATAACTAAAGAAAAATGCATGTTTTTTAGGTTTTGAAAATCCTAAATCGATCGTCAAATTTTAAAAACACCCCCCCATACTTAAGATATTCAATGTCCTCATGCACTAGGAGGGAAAAGGGATCAACTTAATGAAGAGCGGTTAGGTTTAGGATGGTCAAAACTTGGAAAAAGAAAGGAAAAAGGAAAGCAGGAAAAATTATGGCTTACCTCCCATCCAGTGCTATTTTTTACCGCATTCAGCCAGGCGTGAAGGTATGCACAAAAGATAAAAACTCATGTAAATAGTTGGACACTTTGATGCCCGCATAAAATGTGTCTTCTTCTAAATCCCTAGAAAATTGATTAGAAGCAATATTGGGATCAAAGTTGGATGGAAAATGATAAGTGTAGCTCGAGTCTGGTCATGGTTTTAAATCAGGTTAGATGTCAAACTCGGGCGGGTCTGGTGGTAGGTCCATGGGAAAGGGGTCGAGGAAGGGATGGGGAGGATTTAGTGAAGTTAGTGTGGAAGGGTGGGGTGATGGAAGAGTGGGAGGCCAGGGTAATCAGGGGGTTCATCAAAAAGGGTTTTTTGGTCAAGACAAGTTTCCATATCATAGATTTCGCCGACCACTGATTCTGAATTGGAGTCAAAAAAATTATGGTCGGTAAGGGTATCTATCAACATTGTCTCCACCATATTGGAAATTTCCGTATCTGAGTCCTCAAAAAAGTTATCATCATGGAATCTCTTGAAGGATTTGAAAATATCTAAAGTGATAGTTTGGCCGGCGCAAGTGATAACCATTTTGCTTATGTGGCAATTGATATTTGCCTTTGCAGTGGTCAAAAAAGGTCATCCAAGGATTATTGGGGAATCTAATAATGATTCAGGTACCTCAATGTCAAGGACTAGAAAGTTTACAGGGAAGACACAATTTTGGACCTTGACCAAAACATCCTCGACAATCCCACGGGGTTTGATTGTAGATCAGTCGGCTAATTGGAGGGTAACCTTGACGAGTTTTAATTCACCGATCTGAAACTCTTCAAATAAAATCGTGGGAATGATATTAACTGAGGCACCAAGATCAAAGAGGTTGCAATTAAAGGTAGTATCGTCAATAATCACTGAAATTAATGACGCCCCCAGATCTTTCATCTTAGGAGGCAGCTTACTCTATATGAGAGAGCTTACTATCTCTGAAAGATGTACCTATCCTAGATTTTTGGCCTGCCTTTTAGGGGTACAGATCTCCTTCAAAAATTTGGCGTAGGTAGGTATATATTTGATGGCATCTAGGAGAGGAATATTGATTTTAACTTGCCCAAATAGATCCATGAGTTCTTCTGTGGTGGGCTCATATTTCATTTTCTGATTGGTGGTGGGGGGAGAGCTTGTGGAAAAGGGATAGGAATCGTGTCTTGAGATTTTTGTATTTCTTTTTCTTCCTGATGGGGAGGTGGTGAGTCAATTTGCACAGTGATGGGGGTTTCACTAGGTTTGTGTGAAGGCCCGAGATCAGTGGTGGTTTTCCCACTCCTCAACATAACTGCATGTGCAGTTGGATTATTATTTGGAAGAGGTGTGGGGGCCTGCGGTTGTGAAAACCTGGGAGGCTACTGAGGTGGTGGATTAGTAGGAGGCAGATTCGGGTAGTATGGATTTCTGCCCAGATACGGGTTCCTTTGGTGATTAGGGTTGGGCATGGGTTGGGACGAAAGATGTCCTACAGGTCTTTGAGTGGGAGTAAACCCAATCTGATTGTTCAGATTTGTGATGGTGCTGGTTACTTCCGTCATTTTTGTCTGCATGTCCTGTAGGGTTCTCATTATCTAGGCATTGATGTCTTGTTGGGATGGCCCAGGATGAAAGGTTGGATTCGACCCATACCCATTAAAATGATTTGGTTGAGAGGAACCTGATTATTCCAGGAGTAGTTCGGGTAATGTTTCCAATTGGAAGGATTTTTAAAGGGCTCTTGGATAGCAGAAATATTTTGAGTGGGGTTAAGATCTGGATAGTTGTAATTCCCCAAAGAATCATTGACAGTCTCCGAATATTGGTAATAATCATCAGCAGTAGTGGTGAGATTGTGCAAATTTTCTCTTCATGGAAGGTTAGGTTAGGTTAGGTGTGGATTGTGTGGAGCTTGGGTTGATGTGGCAAGTCGTTCCTCAATTTTCTTTTGATTAATATGCATCTGGTCGAGTTTTTTAGCGATCATTTGAAGATCGTCTTGGGTGACAAGGATAGATTGAGTGCCTACTTCATGAACACTGAACTGCGGATTTTGAGTTCTGCCAAATGTGTTCATGGAAGCTTGATTAAATGAGTTTTCACTCATTTCTTCAAAAAGATTATAGGCACTCTCAGCATCCTTATTTAAGAAGTTGCCGCCACACGAGGCATCGACAAAGTGTCGAAGTTGATCTTCTAAACCATATAGAAGACCTGCATGAGCTACCATAAAGGAATCTCGTGGTGCGGGAAACTTCTTAAAAGATCTTGGAATCTCTCTCAAGAGTCATGGAAACTTTCACCAGATTTCTATTGGAAGGTCGTAATGGATCTTTGTAATGAACTAGTACAACCTATGGGAAAGAATTTCTTGAGGAAGGTGCTCTTGAGCTGAGGCAAAGTTGTGATGGGTCAGCCAATGGTCCTGAACCAATAAGAAACCTTATCTTTAAGAGATAATGGAAATAGCCGCATCAGCCATAGGTCTTCTTACACATTTCGGGAATGGGTTGTTAGTGCAAGAAGGGTCCTCCCTAGGAAGGCCATGGAAGTGCTTAATCAGGTTCAGGACTGCTGCCTTGATCTCAAAGTCCCCCTCTAGTATGACTACCCCTGGCCGTTCCTCATAATAAGATGGATCATAAAAATCTTTGAGAGGAACAACTGACTGCTGACGGGGTGGTGGGTTTGGCCTTTGATTGGCTAGGTTTTGGATGTTCCTAGTCAATGTTTATTGATTGAAATTTAATTTAGCAATCTACTCTGCCATCATTGTTAAAAGATCAGGCAGGGGGTCTTGATGTTGCGATTGAGGCAAATCAAGATTAGGGAGCTCCAAGTGTGGGAAGTCAAAAGTGGGGGGGTTGTGGGTGGAAGGGTCAGAATTAGGGTTATTAGCTGGGTTAGAGGTGGGATTAGAGGTGGAAGTGGAAGGGTTAGTGGACCTATTTTGTTGATTTTCCATATTTTTAGAAGAAGATAGAAAAAGTGGTCTTTTTGCACGGGGGGCAAAATCAAATGGTCCTTCCAAGTGCGGATTTTGAGACCGACGCCCGTGCATAAAATAGAAGAATGGGAGGGGAGGAGAAGAGATGGAGATGAGAGAAGTGTGTACACAAGCAATCAAATTCTAGACCTAACTTAATTTTGACTCTCTAGAAATTAACCTAAGACTTGGTCTACCTAGGAAATAAGTAATCAACAGTGAATACCCTTTCTGTCAACAAATCTACCCAAGTTGTTTAAGGGGAGGTTTGGGCCCAAGCATTTCCCAAGAAAATCCACAGGTGCTTGTACAAACCTGCACCTAGTCGTTTGACATGGCCCCTCAGCCTGAACACCAAATATAGATGACAAAATTAGTATTAACTGGAGAAAACTTAAGTCCTATATAGCAAGCCTAAATTGATGAAACCTTAGGGGTCAAATTGCTACGAATTTTAGTTAGGGCTAAGATACTAAAGTGCACACGGAATGTGGAGGGCGTTGATTGAGTTGTCCTGTTATTTCAATTTTTTTGTGTGTGTGCAAGAGTTGGAAAGTGGTTCCAATTAAAAAGCAAGTTATCACACAATTTCTTGTGTTTCTGTCTTTTAGGATTTGATTTAATTCAATGTGTTTTAGGGTTTCTCTTTTTAAATTTTCAAATAAGTTTTGAAACTCCACAATCAAAGGAAAAACAAGTTGTATTGGTGATGGTTAATTTACTTTAATGTGAGTCTCTAAAAAAGAAAGAAAGAAACCCTAAGCCAATTGTCCCTAAGATAAAAGATTACTACCAATGAATTGATTTTAGGCCTTTTGTATTAAGTAGTGGTCCAAACAAGTCAAACAACCCCACTATATTGAAGAAAATAAACAAGGATTCTAGAAAAGATTTTTTTAAGATTTTAGGAATTTGTTTGTTAATTGTTTTGAATTTTTATTTTTACTGGTGTCAAAGTTCAGAAATGATACCCGTGGGTATTTTGGACTTTTCATTATTGCCACCGACCTCAGAAAATTTTGGTGATTTTATATGATGTGAAAAATTTTACAAGGATTCCAGAAAGCTAAATTTCACAAAATTAAATGAGTATAAGAATTCTAAAAATTCACGGACAGTAGCAAAATAGGAAGATTAGGGGGTGTGACCCCCCTACAGTCCACGAATTTTAGAAAATTAAATACAAATCCAAATATTCTCTGATAGTAGCAAAATAGGAATAGATGTTTTCAACTTGATTTGGAATCTCTGTGTAAAATGCCAAGATTTTAGAAGGCTTGTGGTGATCGAAATTGATTTTTCAAATCCAGACAGAAGTTTGGATTCAAAAAAATAGAACACCAATACTAGAAATGGAGTGGTTTTAACAGTGCAAATAAGCAATCACTGGATTTTAAAATGCACCACTCGACTTAATTAAGTTGTTTAGGGTTCTGAAAGCCAAGTTTAGTGTATTTTGGTAGTTTTTTAGGTTAGTGTGACAAGTAAGAAGAACCAACCTGAATGTTCACGGGATGACAAGGAACTTTGAACTTCTGCTTCCAAATTCCTACTTTCCCGCTGTAGTTCCTGCACACACTACAGAAAAGAAAGAGAAGGGGATGAGATCCACTTCAAGCAAGAGAAAAAATGATTAAGCAAAGCCATGCCTCCCCGACAACGGCGCCAAAAAGTGATCAAGAAAATACCTGGTTTGTAAAATATGTCGTTGTAACGTGCAAATCTGATCAACTCTTAAATTTGTAAACCTAGATAGTGGGGTATCTAGGGTCGTCTTAGGAGACCAAATTATTTGCAAATCAAATCCCTTCCTTAGAAATGGAAATCACCTTTCTTTTTTTGGGTCTTTTTCAATATATCATTTTTATGTTTCTGAAATTAAGGTAACATGCGAAGTTGTTGGCACGAAAAAAATTACTACACCTACTATGCTAATCTAAGTGACAAAAATTATCCTCTTTCTAAGCTCAGCCTAGGCACGTGAAGGCATAGGTTAATTAGAAAGGAGGAGTGAAACTACACTAAAGAGAAAGCAAGGTAATGCAATAAAAAGAGTGCAATAAGAAATCAAGGCAACTTCTTTTTTTTTATTAAAGGAAATTGTCCACTGGTAGATGAATGCTTCTACAAAAAACTAATTGAAAAACAAAATAAAGACAAATCCTTCAGATGATGATGGTGATGAAGAGGATGAAGCACTTCTTGCTCCAAGCCTGGTAGCTCCTGAGCTTGAAAAGGTCTTCAGCTCCTTCCTTCTATAGCTCCTCCAAGATGATGTCCTCTAAGGCAAACCCTTAATGGGTATGCCCTATGATTCTCTCCAATGGTGGACGTACACCCTAAGTCCTTCTCCTTTGCCTGGTCGTCCTCCTTGAAGTAGAATGCTCCTCCTCCTTGGCATGGCACAAGTTGAAGAAAGTGGGGAGAAGAAGGCACCAAAGGGGCAGATGATGTGCCCCCTTAATCTTCTTCTATACTCCTTCATCTTGGCCGTAGGTGTAGGTGGGTATAGGTAGAATAAAACACTAATGGAGGATGATGAAAATGGTGGTAGGTGATGGGTTTTTATAGAGGTGGAAGGTGGTGGTTATGGTGGAGATGAAGTGTAGGGTTAGGATGGCTTTTAGGAGGTGGTTAGGTGATCTTATGGTGGAGGATGGTTGGCTCCAAGTGGGGGGATGTGAAGGTGGTAGTTATGGTGGTGGAGAGGCACCTAAAGGTGGTGCCAACCATGGAGAGGTGCATTGGTTTTGGCACCACAATGAAGGCTTCTAGAAGGGGGGGCTAGGTGGATGGCTAGGATAGGTTGTAGGGTTATGTGTAGGGCCATGATGTGGGGGTGTTTTGGCGCCAAAAGGGAGGGCTTCTAGAAGGTTATTTTGATGCCAAAACAAGGTGTCTATTGGGTGTAGTTGAGGGGCTAAGAGTTGTCCATCTTGGCACCAAAATAGAGTAGTTGTCTAGGTAGCATAGGTGGACTAGGTAAGCTTAGTTAGTGGAGCTATTTATGGTTGAGTTGAAGGTCGAGGATGGCCAAGGAGCTGGATGCTAGCTAAGCTAAGCTAGCTTAGCTAGTAATGGAGAAGAGGAGGAGGCAATGGTAGCTAGGGTTTGAAGAGAGGAGGTGGACAGAACATGTCTGGAGTTGAAATGGAGCTAGTAGCTGCTGAAGGGGGTGGCATGGAGCTACTGTAGCTGGCTTAGCTTGCTAGTTCTTTGCTAGCTGCTAAGCCAAGATAAAGTAAGCTGGCTTCTACCATAATGAGCTAAGGTGAGCTGGGTCTAGTGCTCCCGAGGAGGATCAAGCTGGTTGAGGCCGCTAAGGTAGCTTAGCTCAACTCAGTTGAGCTAAGCTAAGTCCCTGGGAGCTGGACTTGAGCTTCTTGAGCTGGAATGAAGTCATCTTCAGTTGGCTGGAGTTGAGTGGAGCTGGATGTAGTTGGACCTGAGCTGGGGTGAACTCCAGTCAACTCAGCTAAGCTAGCTAGAGCTCCCTATGGACTAATGGAAGCTGAGATGAGCAAGGCTCAGCTAAGTTGAGTTGGATCTGAGCTTACTTGAGCTAGGGTGAGCTAAGATGAGCTCTCTTGAGCTACCATTCAGCTGAGATGAGCTGAATGGGGCTAGGATGAGCTAACCCTAATTAAGTTGAGCTAAATTCCAACTATGGTGAGCTGCATCAAGCTGAGTTCCAGCTGGTGAGAGCTTCTCCTTCACTAGTTGCCTTCCTGAGTGTTAGGGTACTAGGGATCTGGCAATCTGTTTATCCCTAACACTCACAAAAACACATTAAAAATGCAATAAAAAATGCAATGCATGCCTAACCTAATTAATGCCTAAATGCAGCCCAAAAACCCATTTATGGAGTAAAATCCAAAGAGCTAAGTTTGTTTTAATGCATAAGAATGATGATAAACTGGCGTTTATCAATAATATACTCATTGGTAATAAAAAAATAGTAGACGATAGTCCTCAGAAATCATCGATGTTAAAAAGTTATTTTTGAAATTCATTAGTTTATCGTTTTAGATGGAATGGTCGAGAATGGTTGATCTAAACCCCTTCAGCGTATACCCGACTACTCCCCCTTCCCTCCTTTCTTCGCTGATCTTCGTTCTCCCTAGTCCACTCCGGCATAGATGACGACTCCTTCCTTCTGTCGACAGTGGTTCACCAGCTCTTGGCTACTCAAGGGTGGAGGTCCTCCGGTGCATCCCCTTGGTAAGGGGTTGTTATCCACCTCCTCTGCCTCCTCCTCTCCTCGTCACCGCTGCCCTCCCCCATTTCCTCATTTACCACCACCCTCCCCCTCCCACCATGCCCTCGCCGCGTGTCTCCTCCTCGCTCTCCCCCTCCCTCACTGAATGGCTAGCCACCACCACCACCACCTCCTCCTCCCACCACCACCCTCTACCTCTGCCCCCTCCTCTTGAATTGGTTAATTATTTTTTCTATTAAGTACCTAGGTTTGATTTTTATATGTGAATGTAATTAAGATGTTTGCAAGTTCTTTTTAGTTGCATTGCATTGAAACAATTAACATGTTATTAGTTTATTTGAATGATTGGTTAAATGTTTAGTTAATTTGGTTTAGTTAAATTATTACTAATTATTATTTATGGGGTGTGCCCACATATGTAGTTGTTGATTGTGAGGTGTTCCCACTCTTAGTTTCATTAAAATATTTTGTTAAATTTACATTTTATTTATAGAAGTGAAATGTGGGGTGTGCTCACATCTGTTTTGATGTGCTTTTGTGTATGCAGGATTTGAGAGAAATCCCATATTATAGTGGAAACTCTACCAAAATTTTTCGGCTTACGGTTTGCATGTAGATATAGGTTTACGGTTTATGGTTAGGTTTTACATTTTGGGTTTATGGTTTTGTGTTTAGGGTTTAGGATTATGGCTATTTGTTTATAGGTTAGGTTTTAGGGTTTAGTGCTTAAGGTTTAAGGTTAGGTTTGGGATTTTTTTTTGGGTTTTGGTATTAGGTTTTGAGTTTTGGATTTAGGTTATAGGGTTTTTATTTTAGATTTAGGGTTTTCTATTTAGGGTTTATGTTTAGTTTTCTTATTTTTACTTTAGTTTTATGATTTTTATTTTAGGTTTTAGTTATAGGTTTTAAGTTTTGGATTTACGATTTTGAGTTTTGATTTTCAATTTAGGTTTGATTATTTAATTATGAATTAGAGTTTTTTATTTATGATTTTGGGTTTTGGGTATAAATTTAGAGTCTAGGTTTAGTTTATGGTTTTTAGGTTTAGTCGTTCAATTTAGGGCTTAGTATATTTATGTTTTACAGTGTGGACAATTTATTAGTTAAATTTAGAATCATTTTAAATTTAGATACACACACTTGCACCAATATACATGCACCTGATAACAAACAATAGGTATTTCTAAACCCTAAGGTATAGGTTGTGAGAGAGATATAATTGTGTCAAAATATTTTCCTATCGAGGCTTATGATCATGTTGTATGGACAATGTGGAGTGTGTGTACACTTCATTTATATGCACGATGCATTGACTTTATAGGATGCCATAAGACTTGATCATCTTTAGTTTGGTGAAGTACCAGGCTAAAGAAGGTTCTTAAAGATTTGAACACAACTTAGGGTTACTTCTTGCATGTATACCAACTGATCTTAGCTAAGTTCCAAAAGCGCTTTTAAGTGGGGGCTATTAGGAATGTACTTATGGTTAGTCTTGGGGGATATACTAGAGAAGTGCGGGGAAATGCTGCCAAAATTTCTCCAAACACTACTTGCATGTAAGAAGTAACGTTGTGAGCAAATCTTCAAGGATGTGCTATTAAGTGAAAGTCTTCTTAAAATATACATATTTTCCTTATTTGAATCTAACTTCTGAGTGGTTGACATTGAAATTTAGGTTATCATAGATAAGTCATGGATTAGTATGAGGAATTCAAATTACTATGAATACAAGAATGAAGTGATTTCATTTATGGAGTGGGCATTTAATGATGATATGAAGACATTTAGATGAACAGAATTTCCTAGGCTGATTTTTTGCTCGTGTAGATGCTGTTTGAATGGGTTTTTCCATGATTGAGACACTAATTTCGAGCATGACATATGTAACAGTTGGTGGCAACATTATGTAAATTGGACAACTCATCTTTAGAAAATCACAGAAGAAGTCAAGTATGATAGAATTGACGATTTAGAACCAAGTGATGGTAATTACGGAGATGAATTAGATGAAATGTTACAAGATATGAGAGCAGCAGACTCTGAGGATGTAGATGACGATTTGACATTACGAGATTGTAATGAGTTTAATGATGCAGTCAAAGCAGTAGAGGATCCTATTGCTCTTGGAATATAACAAATTGATGGTAATTAGGGAGATGAATTAGATGAAATGTTACATGATCTGAGAGCAGCAGACCCTGAGGATGCAGATGAGGATTTGACATTATGAGATTGTAATGAGTTTAATAATGTAGTCAAAGCAGTAGAGGATCCTATTGCTCTTGGAATAATGTCAATGTCAAATTTGTCATTCCTTCTGAAATTATTTCAAATGAAAGTGATGAATAGAGGCACAATGAAATTAATATCTGAGGTACTTCAATTCATTGGGGAGTTGTTGAATAATCTTGCTGGGTACTCTGGGTCATGGTAAGTTGCAAAAAAGTAGATACTCAAGCTTGCACTGAAATTAGAGAAGATTGATGCATGTCTAAATGATTATGTCCTTTATAGAAATGAGTACTCAGAGTTGAGTAATTGTCCCGAATGTGGTAAGGAAAGGTATAAAATGGGTAAATAAACAAATACAAGTGAAAAGAAACAATTGAAGAAGGTTCTCCAATATTTTCCACTGATCCCTAGGATACAACGGCTATTCATATCAAGTACAACAACAAAATTAATGGTGTGGTATCAGGAGAATAAATAAAGAGATGGACACATCCGTCATCTAACAGATTTTGATGAGTGGAATAGATTTAACGAGAATCACACATCATTCGCAAAGGAGGCATGGAATATGAAATTGGGACTTGAAAGCAATGGATTCAACCCATTCAATAACATGTATCTATCATATTCCATATGGGCGGTGGTCATGTTAACTTATAACTTACATCCTTGGTTATGCATACCATTTGCATTTATGATGTTGACACTCCTTATCCCGGCCCCAAGCAACTAGAAAATGCGATAGATGTTTATCTCCAACCGTTGATTAATGAACTAAAAGTCTTGTGGTACAGTGGTGTTCAAAGATATGACGCACACAAGAAAGAATTCTTTTAGTTACACAGAGCATTATTGTGGACAATCAATGACTTTCCAGCATATGCTAATTTGTCAGGATGGAGTACGAAGGGGAAGTTTGCATGTCCAATCTGTATCTTTGATACACATCACTTGAGATTGCCTGAAAGCAAGAAGTTCTATTACTTAAGGCATCATAGATTTTTGCCCATTAAACACAGATAGTGAACGTCACAATTCAAAACTTGATTTGATGGTAAAGCATGTTGATATTCATCGAAGAATCCAAAAAATAAATTGAGTACAGGTTCTATTAGGTTGTCTAGTGTGAAAATCATGGAGACATTGCAATAACTTGGTGACATACATTTGGGTCCTCTTTTCAAAAATGACTTCACTTGAGACATTCAGGATTTAGGAAGAAAAACATACTTTTTATGGAGTTTTCATATTGGTAGGATTTGACTGTGCGGCACAAATTAGATGTTACACACATTGAGAAGAATGTAATAGACAATATTTTAGATGTATTAAACTTAATAGATAACCCAAAGGATATAGTTAAAATAAGGAAAGATATGAAAAGTTTGGGTATTCATCTTGAGTTGCACATTCAGGAAGGGGACTCTCACTTTCTAAAAGCTATATACAGTCTTATCGGAGAATAAAGGCAAAAGATTTTCTCCATCCGGAAAGATATTCTGATTCCAGATGGGTATTCTCCCAGCTTTCACATTACGTAAATGAAGCATAAAAGAAGATTAGCAAGTTAAAAGGTCATGATTCTCATGTGGACATCCAAATCTTATTCTCACTAGTGATATGTGGAGTGATGAATGATCCAATAGTCGATTCATTTACAAAGATGAGCTGATATTTTAAAGTCATATGTTCCATGACATTTGATCCTGAATTGCTAGAGTACTGGGATAAATAAATTGTAATCACACTTTGTAAAATGGAGCAAATTTTCCCATTTGCATTCTTTGATGAGATGGTTCATGTCATGCTTCATTTTGCAAATGAAGCAAGAATTGCTGGACTCGTGCTGTACAGATGGATGTATCCAATTGAACGATATTTAAAGAAGCTGAAAGATTATATCTTGAATAAGGCAAAGCCAGAAGGGTCAATCATGGAAGGATATCTTTTAGAGGAATGTATTAACTTCTATGACTTGTACATGAATGAGACAGATAGTCAATTTAATCAACTTGAACAAAATTATGATGGAGGATTTAATGGTAATGATGAAGATTGCCTATCCATATTTGACAGTGGAGGAAGGTCGATCCTCCACACCAAGTTCAAGTCCATCGTAAAAATGAATCGATGATTGGCTCACTTGCACATTCTAAAGCAAATTCCAGAAGTTGATGAATTTTACAATGAATTCAAAGAATCCTTTGATCCATTTATACATGAATTGCAATTCCTTGATTGGTTTAAGGATCCTGTAAATAAATTGAAAGAACAGGGGGATCCATGGTGGGTATAGGATTTTGATGTAATTGCTGATACACCTTTGACTTACGGATGTTACCATTTGGGTTAAATAATTAACAGATTCAGATTCAGAGTAAGGCCAATTGATGATGCGAAAGCCACACGACAGGCGAGTCTCATTCTTAGTTGTGACCTAAGTATTTGTTGTGATGGGCGTTATAGTCAAATTGAAGAGATTGTGGAAATAAGTTTATGGTTTGACTGTAGGGTGATTCTATTCAAGTGTGATTGGTTTGATATTTTCAAAGAAGGAGTTGCATTCAAAGTGGATAAGAAATACGGTTTCTTGAGTTTATGTAAGAACCATTGGATTCTTTAGTCATCAGAACCATTCACATTAGCTTGTCAGGTAGCACAAGTATTCTACATCCCTGATAATAGAAGAAATGGGTGAATAATACTTATTAGAGCTCTACCACGTGAATAATACGATGCGAGAAATGATCACGACCTAGATGTTGAATATGAAGCATATCATCAAAACTCACAAAATGAAGAAGTTGCTCCTGGTGCAATTGACATTGATATATAAGGTAATTTGCCGAAAGTATTAATCCTTAAGCAACAAATAAAATTATGTTTTTCAAATTTTTAGTTATGGGTTTTGTTTATTTGTTCTTTAATTATATCATTTTCTTCTCAAAGCTTATGCTTTTTTCTTATTGAAATTGAGTTTTATTTTATTGCCGTCTTTTATAGATTTCTTGAGTTCTTCGAGGTCCTTTCAGGTTCTTCCACCATGTACACGATGGTGAGTTTCTTATACCACTTTAAAATTTTGTAAATGCATGTGAGTTTCTTTTCTTGATTATGTAGGGTGTGCCCACTATATATATATATCTGATGCATGTGAGTTTGTTTCTTTATTATGTAGGGTGTGCCCACTATATACATATGATGCATGTGACTTTTTTTTTTATTATGTCGGGTGTGCCAACTATTTGTTGTTTGTTGAATGTTTAATATGATAGGAAATGAGAGGAAAAAAGAAGGGTAGGAAATGAGAGGAAAGAAAAAGGAAGTGGAGGGGTAGGAAATGGAAGGAGGAAAAGAGGAAGGTAAGAAATGAGAGGAAACAAGAAGGAAGTGGAGGGGGTAGGAAATGGGAGGAAAAAAAAAGAAGTGGAGGGGGGAGGAAATGTGAAGAGAGAAAAAGAAGGAAGGGATGTGGGGATGTGGTAGGAAATGGGAGAAGGATAAAAGAAGAAGGGTAGGAAATGACAGGAAACAGGAAGAAAAATGAAGTGGAGGGGGTAGGAAATGGGAGGGGAAATGCTGGAGATGTTGTTTGTATATTTGTTTTATATTTCTTTCTCTATTTTCATTTTTTTCTATTTTTATTTCATACAAGATTTTTGGAAAATCACAATATACAGGGGAAATGCTACCAAATTTTCTCCTACATATTTGATTATTTGTTTTGTTTCTATGCAAGTGAACACCAAGAAGAAGGCTAATATGGGTGGCAGGGATAAGGCCACCTCCCATAGCCTCAAGCTCAGGCCCCTCGCCAGCAGCACCAGGCTCAAGCCCCCCGTTACTAGCACCAGGCACACCACCAGTAGATTTTGAGGCCTAAAGATGTTGCTTGATATCTCTAGAGTCAGACAAGGGAGGGAAGATGAAGGGGAAGAGTCTGATGCCTCCTCCTACAAATCCTTTGGATGAGGATCCTAACTACGAGCTGCAGGACACACCCGTTGATGATGAGAAGGAGGAGGATAGTAGTTCATTCGATGAGGAGGATGTTGGGCTGGATGATCAGCCATAGTAGCTGGTTGACCAAGATCCATCCCAGTTGGGACCTTCTGCACCATGCCCTCACCATATTGGTATGAAAGTTTAATAAGTGGTATGATTTATATATTTCATTGTAATTTAATATTATGTTATAATTTTGTCTTTCAGGCATGGTATGTAGACGAAGAGGTCTGACATGTAATAGGGACCTTGAAAGACTTCCGCATAAGACCTTGAAAGACTTCCGCATAGACCAGCAGGGGAAGCAGAGGGCTATTCTCCATTCGTCAGTAGGTTAGGTACGCCGACGAAGGCGATCATCCCACTCTCTCACTTTGACTTGAGGAAGGTGCCAAAAGAGCTAAAGAGGTAGCTCCTTCAAGAGTGGAGGTAATTCATAAAAACTTACTTATTTACATTTCCTTATATAATTTCAAATTACATAACAATTATGGTTCTACTAATGCAGGTGATCTTCAATTGGGATGACAATCCGAACGTCCCTAAATATATCCTCAAGCACGCGGCCATGATCCACAAAGATTGGAGATTGGAGATGAAGATTAAGGTAAAACAAAACTTTAACTTTATATATTTCATTTTTTTTACCCTAATTGAATTATTTGTAACATTAAAGATATATATTTATTTTTATAAGAACAAGACCCATGATGAGGCATTTCATTATGGGCCTCCAGTGATACAAATGGACATTTGAAAGGAAACGTGTGAGCATTAGTATGATCCAACGATGTAGGTAAGAGTATTGTATATATCATAATTTAACAAATTTTGAAGTTAATAAATTCTACCTTTATTTCAGGAGCAGGCGTAGAAGAATAGGGAGAATAGGGCTAAAACTCTAGTAATGGCCCATGTCTTGGGTAGAAGGAGCATAGACAAGATGAAATCCTGAAACATTAGTGTTTCTAATATTTTTATTTTTTTACAACCTTACAAGATTTATAATTTGTTTTAAGTAACTCTTTTAAATTGTAGTCCCATGTGCATCAAGGCACCCAGCTTAATCAGGTAGGAGTATATGAGGCCACTTATAGCAAGCTGAGTCATGAGGGAAACAAAGAGTGGCTTCATGACATATACCAATAGAGACACGTAGGTTAAATTACAAAAAAATTATATTTCATTTCTTAATTAAATTTACATGATGTTACTTAAGGTAATTTAACTTTTTCAAGATAATATGGTCAACATAATGCATCCTCCTGAAGATGCCAACTCTGGTATAGTTCGGTAGCTACTGTTAGCAAAGGATGCATTCCGAACTGTCATGCTAGTCAAGCATGGTGGATTCGTGCGTAGTACATGAAGGAGCGAGACCATCTCCAGCTGGTATGGGAGAAAGGGAGCATCGTCATCTTCAGCTGTGGTAGTGTAGATGTGGAAGGATATTGTGGCAATACATCATCGAGACATGGAGAAGGAGCAACGGATCGAGTTGGCCATGCAGGTTAGGGACTCCGTGATGCAATTCATGGAGTCAGCTATGCAATTGTAGCAGTCGATTTAGACTACTCGAAAGCTCCTGAGGATACTTCAGAGAGGAGGTCTCAATCACCCCTCATTTAGTTAGTTTAGATATCATTGTGATGACAACAACGATTTAGGTGGTGCTAGAGGCGTTGGTGCCTCAGCTTGATTCCTATATTTTCATGCATTATTATTTATACATCTACTTTATACACATTATTATATATATGAAATTTTGATTTCGAATCTCATTTTCTCGTTTTGAATGAAAACCTTCATTTTGGTTGTGTAATTCTTGTTTACAGGATTTCAAATTGTTTAGAGGTTTTTATATAGCTAAAACTTTTAATTAAAAAAAAATAGACTATTTTCGTTGATTATATAACCGACACTAATGTCTTGCCGTTGATGTTGTCAATATCCTAGACCATTATATAATCAACGAGAATATTAATATTTATTAGTCGAGCAAAATGATTTACTCGATTGTTATACAACTGATGAGGATGCACACATTCTCGTCCGTTTTAGGTAAACCGATGAGAATGCACACATCCTCGTCAGTTGTAATCACCATCGAGGTTAATGTTTACCTTGATGGTTGATGTGAAACAATTGAGAAAAACCTTCTTCCACTATTTGAAAACAACGAGAAAAACACCTACACGTCAGAGGAGTGGCCACTTTTGTCCCACCAGTAATGATGTAAACTGGTTGACAAAATGAATCACGACATAACATTCCTCGACCATATTTTTCAACGGTGGAATCATCAATGCTAATGGTTTCTAACCATTCCTAATGATGAAGATTCTTGTAGTCTCTTAAGCAAACATAGTGGGTTCGAGGCAACGCGAGTGTCTCTAATCCTCAGTGCTAGAGGCACGCTAAAATTGAACTGCTCGATCAAAGATGAGAGGCACTGAAGGCGGCCATGTGGCCATACAGATGACCATCATTCGACACTCACATGATAACTCGTGTTTGAACGCAGGCTTGCATGGCTTGAGAAGCACAGATGGTGCAATTTGAGAAGCTTGGATGGCACAATCTGAGCCCTTCGTTGCAGATCCAACGGTTGTGGGATGCTCCTCGCGATCTCAGGGTCGGATCTCTTAGGATTTGAGAAGCGCAATTGCCGTGTGATTTGAAGTTCACATCTCTAATCCAATGGCAGGTGGGTGCTGCTTGCGATCTAAGAGCGCACTACGCACGATCCTTTCAGTGCATGCATGCGATTAGGGTGCCTCTCCAAGCCGCTTGATCAATATCAAATGGCCAAGGATGGCCTAGTGCATAATAGTTGCAATGCTTTCACTCCTCACCAGCGGGAGTGCGAGGAACATGCATGCATGTCCCATGCACATCCCTTAAAGACCCATGATTGAATTTTTCCATTTCCCTCCATTATATAAACCCCATGACACCCTCATTCTTCTTCATCTCTACCTATTTATTCCTCACCTCTCCTAAAGCTCCAAGAAGCTCCCCAAGCTACCAAGAGACGTTCCCAACCTCTAGAAGCCTCCTATTGCTCTAGTAATCCCCTCTCCCACCAAATTTTTGTCCCACTCCTCACCACCTTCAGAGCAGATTTTAGAGTTGTCCCCTCACCTCTATTTAGGTAGTAGATCACAACCATCTCCTCATCCTCTTTCCTATAGCCTAGATACTCCCATCTACCTCTTCATTAGCAATTGGTTAAGCAACCCTCTACCCGTTGTCCTCCTGCTCCTCATCCCCATCATCCTACACCATGCCTCCTTTGTCCAGCCGCCGCCAAGCACCGTCCTCTCACCAAGAAACATTCTTGAGAGAATCTTCTCACCTACTCTGTCTCTTTTATTGTGCTTTTATTGTAATTTTTTGATTAGTACAATAAACACTAGTTATTCTTAATATATAAAATATTCTCTCTCCCTCACTCACTCTTCGTGTTTTAATTATTTCTAAGTAGAGTAGTGATTGCGCAGCAATCATAGGTTGTAATTGGCCTAGATTAAGCTAGGACTTAGCATAAGTTAGGGTTATTCATGCATGCATACGCATTATCTGCATCTTTACTGCTTTCCTTTAGCTATGCATAAAATAATGTTATAATGTGCTGATTAAGTACATTATGTCAATTGCAGGGAATAAGCTGAACAGGAGCTGGATCTGAAGCTGGATCAGGAATAACGGAAGTTGTAGCAGAGCTGGAGCAGAAGTCCTAGTTTAGATGTAGGAATAATAATGTAAGGGGTTTAAAGGCTTTCTATTCTATTAAGTAGAAATAAAGCTATAAAATGTGAAGAGCTTAGGTCCATCCTAGCCCTAGGATAGCCTAGAGACTTCCCCAAGCCTTAGCCACCCTTAGATTAGGTCACAACACCATAAGAAGCCCTAAAACCCTAGCTCCAACCCTTCTCTGGACGTCCAGATAAGTTTTAAGATGTCCAGGACCCTTAGCCAACTCCCGCACACTTCAAACCCACTTCTGCAGTGTTATTGGACGTCCATACACTTTGTCAGACGTCTAATTTCTGCAGAGTACCCAAAACAGAACCCGAAATCCTTCCTGACTCTTATTGGACGTCCAGAAAACAAGTCTGGACTTCTGATTTTTGAGTATAAGACATCTGATTATATAACTAGATGTCCGATACTGCTCTCCAGTTCCTGTTTTGAGATTTAAGCCTTGCTCTTGGATCTCTAGGTCCCTAAACCCAATTCCAACCCCATAGGAACATAAATTAAGGTGCCCTAACCCTAGTACATCACCTCTAGACCTCCCTAAGGACCTAATTAGGTCCTCACTAAACCTAATTGACTTGGATCTTAGTCAATTCCATCAGCCTATTCAATTGGACTCATTGAGTCCAATTGAGCCCTGATCTCAGCATACACTATCCAATTGGACTCAGTGAGAGTCCAATTGACCTAGACCTGACTTAATTGAGTTTTTTTACTCTCAATTAAGTTTCCACGCACCCAATTAAACTTGTATTAAGTTTAATTGCACTTTACCTTAGTGAATTAAGGTTTATAACCCTAATTTGAGACCTACCTTGACCTAAACCCACTAGAACCCAACCTAATCAACCTAGCCACCTAAGTTTCGACCCGCACACACCCACACACACCCAAACACACCATTCACACGAAAATATCTAGCCTAGAGTTCTCTAGAACTCTCTACCATGTGTGGTTGCCTTGGTTGCCAAAAATAGCAACCAAGTGCCACTCAATTTTTAGATCCACATTTGGTGGATCTAAAAACCACCATCCACCCTCTCTCTCTCTCCCACGAGCTCCCACCATAAGCCTTCTAGAGAATTCCATAATTCTCTAGAGAGCTTCCCTTAGGTCTATAAAAAGACCCCTTGGGTGGCCATTGGCACCCATTCACTCCTTTGGCAATTGCACTCCATTGGTGCCATTCACGCCACCTCCATAGTCACTCCACCTCCACAAGCTCACTACCACCACCATGGAAGACACCATGCTGGGATGCTGCATCAACCCTACTTCTCTCCAAGGGTCGGCCTAAGCTACATTGGCCGCCGCTCATTCTCTTCTTGACCACTCCAAGGCCATCGGGGACCACCCCTGAATGCCCTCTATTCTTCTAGCTCTAGATCATTCTCTTCATAATTTTTATTGCTTTCATTTACTGCTTAGTAGAGTAGTCTTACTTCTCCCCCAATGATGCATGCGAAATCCCCCCGTCGATTCTTGTATGCAATCATTTTCTGGTAGTTAGATTTAATTTTAAGCATTCATGTATAAGCTTTCCTCTAGATTTCCTTGTGCAACAACTCTCCCATGATGAATGAAATTTCATTTTATATATATATATATATATATATCTCTTATGTGTTTGAAATCACCTTGAGCTAAATGATTATCATATTTGCGTGATTTAAGTGCCTGTTCTTTAACCGCCTATATATTATGCACCAGCATGTCGTTTAAATAAAGTAGAGCAGCTTTAAGATCGATTTCAAGAATAAAAATAACGCCTCCCAGAGACGAACTACCGGGACTCAAAGTCTCATTATTTTCAAAACAATATCTTTGTCGGATAGTATTTCGCAACTATACTACGACGCTTTTATCAAAAATGCGATATATGACTTTCCAACAAGTAGTTAGAGATGATTCTGACTTGATCTTCTATCGTATAAAATACCAAAAAAATTTCAAAAGGCAAAAAATACAAAAATAAATAAATCAAATGCGATTTTTAATCAAACATCGCCTTCCCATGTTCGGCCTAGGACTCATTGATTAGGTATGGCTCATCATAGCTAAAATGCCCAAGTTAAGCTAGAAACTAGGTTAAACATTATCAAATTAACACAAGAAATAAGTTAAGTGTGGCAATTAATGAAAATGACCTAAAACACCAATTTTGTGTTTAAATGCATAATTAGGTCAATTTTGAGAGATTTTATACCTATGTTTGTAGATGAATGATCTCAATGTCAATTGAACACCAAATGAGAACAAATTCACAATTCAATGGTTGGATTATTTTATAATATGTTCAATTTATATGCCATAAAAATCTCATTGCATTCTAACATGGTTAAGATCTTGTATTTAGAATTTTACATCTAGGTCCTTCTTTACATAGTCATCCATTCATCTAATTTACACTCAAAACTTTCCAAGGACTCACTTGTAAGCCTTCAAAGACTTGTTGGTGACATTTTCTACCACTAATGGGTTCAACCTATAATTGTTCTATCTGTTCACTTAAAGGGTCCCTGATGAGAGCCTCATCATGAGCCATAACTAGCTCATTTTGACCCAATAAAGAAGATAAAAGCTCCTACATAACCTAGAAGAAGGCCTAACTGAAGGAACAAGTGCTCCTAGAAGAAAACATGAAATAAAGGTTAAAACTGCAATTTTACCATTGCAGTACGTAAACAGGATTTCTTAGAGGCAAAACATAGGTCAAATGGTCTAAATGAGATAAAAAGTGGGTTGAGTTAATCAGAAATGGGTTCATGTGCAATCTAAGAACTAAAAGACACTTGGTAACCCTAAAACAGACCCGCTTAAATTAACAAGGTTTCGGTCAGAACAAAAAGCAAGTAAACCCTCTACAAATCATGGAAAAACATACTCTAGGGTTTAGAACACTTAATTTGGCCTTTGGAACCTAGTTTGACCTAGATTAGGGTCCTAGCTCTTCAATTAACCTAATTTAGGTTTTTACGCAAAATGTCCAGTCAAACAAGGTCAAACCAGAAATATAACTTCGCCATTGGATTCCTTAGGTCCAAATTAGGTTTATACCAAAATTTGGACCTAAGGAGAGGTCATCTTGACCTACTTTGCAATTTAGTACACCCAAATCACAAATTGGTCCCTATCTTTTGAATACCGTTGCAGAGAACCCCCTAGGTTCTTCGCCTCCTTTGCAAACCGGTCCTGCCTCCATTGCTAGGGTAGAACCGAGCTCCGGCAAGGTTTGGAGAGGGATTTCTCTCTAATCCCTCAGAGATTCCCTCCCAGAAATGGAAGGAGGATTCTCTGAGGAATTCCCTTCCATTTAAGACCGATTTCGATCCCTGGTGTGAACCCAATCTCTCGTGAGAACGCACGAGAGATTTGGGTATCCTAACTCCTTTCCATCTCCTGCGACCAACCTCAGGCAATTACGTGCCCTTCACGCCCTGCACACCAAGTCCAGCGCCTATATAAGAACCCACAACTCCGGCCGAAGAGGCTGAGCTTGATTTGGCCGAGTTTCCCCCTTCAATTCCTCTCCTCCTGCCCGGCCAAATGTCCCAGCTAGCTCTGGCGAGCCCCCCTCCCCTCCCTCTTCGCTCTGCCACAAAACCAGTGGCAGAGTTAGCTTCCTGACCTCCCTCCGCGTCGCGCAGTACCAGCGCACGCCGCCTCAGCCCCGTCGTCGCCGCCGTTCTCCCCCACTGAGCGTCATCTTCTCCGGCGACAGCAGGTACTGCTGTCTGCCTTCTGTCCCCTTTCGTCCTTACAATTAGGTTAGAACTCCTCTCCATCCTATCCTCTCTCTTTTCCCCCTGTTATCTCATCTGATTACCCCTCGACCGATGCTGACCACCCTCATCTTCCACATCACCGACCGCACTCTGGCGAGCCGCCCACACCACTCCGCCACTCCACACGGCTCGCCAACCACCTCGTGAGCTCCGCCTCACCACCAGGAACTCGCTCCACCCCACAACTGCCACTCCAGACCTCCATAACCACCCCCCGAACAACCCACCATCTCCGGCCACAGGTTGACCTAGGCGCGCACGCCTAGGCCGACCGGCAACCTGCAGCATCACCCACCGCCTTCGCCGTGCTACGGTGAAGGTTTTCAGCTATTCTGATTGGGCCAATAGGTCGTTATGTGGAATCTCAGGTGAACGCCCCGGCCGCCATTAACAGCCGAAGCAGCAGGAAGCTTGGAGCAGCAGCAGGCTTCAGGCTTCCCAGGCAGCAGGTGCAGCAGACTCTCGCAAGTATCGCGAGGTGACTGAGTTCAGCGAGGAGCACCAGCAGGGCCTTCAGCGTGGGAAATTTCACACGAGAGTCTGCGGGCGCGCGTAAAGGAAGGGCGGAACGTTTAGTCCCAAATCATGGAATCTCAAGGCACAGGTATGGTATAAAGTGTTTTTGTGATATAGCTTTACTGCCTCGAAAGCACAGGGGTGAGGTCCCTCACTGACCCCACACCCGCCTCGTCCGCGACCTGACCACGCGGACTTGGCAGATCCGACCCGACCTAGACCTACGCACTCCTCGCGCATCACACCACCTTCAGGTGCGCCTGGTCCCGGTTACGATCCGACCCGATTAATGCCTGTGGCTCTGGGAGAGCAGCTCTGAGTGAATCTCTTGAGAGAGAGAGACGTGCGGGTAGAGGGAGACGGGTTAGGTTTTGCTCCTGTGCAGGCAGGCTGAACGCAGGAGAAGGACTTGGCCGCTACAGAAGAAGAAGAAGGAAAGGCAAGGCGAAGAAGAGAAGAAAGAAGGAGCAAGACAGGGAAGAAGAAAGATTAGAAGCCTTCGCACGAGAAGCAGGAAAAACAGAGAAGAGAGAAGCAAGGCAAGACCACAGAAGAGGAGAGTAAGAAGCAAAGAAGAAGGAAAAACAGGAAGGAAAGAGAGACTTCGCCAAGGCATAGAAAGAAGAAGAAAATCAAGAAGGGAAAATACATTCACATTTGGATTGATATTTTGAGTAAATTAGAGTGTTCAATTACATTTTGACTAGTAGTAAATTCCATTTGCTCCCTGTGTTCGACCTCGGATACTCCGGTTTTTGAGTAATAAAAATCTTTATTTGTTTTGAACGCTTTAGCGGCTATACTACAACGTGATATTATCTTTTAACAAACCGCACAAAAGTGCGACGAACAGTCCCTGTTGCAAATAACCTAAAACACCTACACTGTAGCTTCTCAGCTACTACTCGAACGTGAAGAACACGGGCTATAAGAGCCATCCATTCCATGATCCATCTGATCTACGGTGGATTTTTCCCTACCCTGCATGATCCAGTTCGTAATTCTTCCTGCTACTACCTTGATCTCATGTAACAATCGAAGTTCGTCCCAATCACCTTTATGCCTCTCAGAACTCATCTTCACCCTTCATCCCTAACAGCCCTTTACATTTGATTGCAAGTCACTTGAGCTTCTTCTTCCTATTTATAGGCCCCCCTCTTGACCTGAGCAAAGGATCGGCTCCCTACCTCTTTGAGCTGATCACTTCTTCCCCTCCAATGCTCTTTCCCCTTCCTATGGAATCAGTGATAGAGGTGGCATAGTTCTTCCTCTCTTCGTCCCTTGTTGTTAGGGATCTCGTAACACCCAAGAGCGAGCTCTAGAGCTCCCTCACTTGATCTCTTCATCGCTGGAGCCTCCCTCCCTTCATTGCCTTGACCACTAGCCATCATTTCTCCTCAGGTCCCTTTCATCCTTTTAGTTTAGGATTTATAACTTTCCTAGCATAGATTGTTTAATTAGATAGTTTAGATTAGGATCTATCACTTGATTGTGTTAAAATTACAAGTAGATTAGCATAGATCTTAGTTTTCCTTGATCAAGCCTCTTTGATCAATTCAAATCATAGAGGCAATTCCATGTGTTCATCTTGATCCATAATTCTTCACTCTTACTTCACAATCATTCTCAAATTGTTTCCTCACTATTTTAACCCATTGAACACTTCATCCCCTTGAGTAGATTTAGATCTGAAGCTCTCTAGCTGCTAGATCTAAATCACACTCAAATCCATTGGAAGGCTATCCCATTCGCATCATTGGGTCACAATAGCCTTCCCCGTAGTCTTAATTGATCACAAATCTTTTGAATTACTTCGATTTAATTTTAGTGCCTAATTGGAGAATTTGAAGTGCAATTCGGTGTTAATCAAATTTAAGTGAGTGAATTTAGCTACTAGAATCCTAAATGGAAGCAATGAGATGATTCTGAGGGGTTTTAATTAGATTTTGATTCTTAGATGAGCTTACACCCAATTTGAACATTGGATATTATTTTCTTCTCTACTTGTGTAGTGAGGGCTATGATTTTCAATGCATTGTTTTGAAACCCTCACGATAACCTAATATTCCTAGAGGATTGCAATGGATCCCTGAACACCAACAAATGGTGTGCAGGGATTCTAAGTAAGCAAGTCACCGTGGCGATCATACATCAATTGCCCACTTAGTGCAAGTTTAATCTAATCTTAAATTATTTTAATTCTCTGATTCATGATTGATTGAGGCTTGAGACATCTTAAGGAAGATCTAGGATTTTCTTGGAACTGATTTCAATGCTTGATTTGATTTATTACTTCATGCTGTCTATAGCGTAAGGGGAGAATCAAATTAGGGCTTTATGGTTCATTTAGCTCTGATCTAATTTGCTTTGAATCCCAAAACCTTTAATGGATATTTATGATGACTAAGAAAGGTTCTAAGTGACTTGAATTAGTTTTGAGATTTTTGACTCTGATCCTCAGCTTCCAGGTTGATCTGGACGAATTAGGGGTTTCATATAGATTCCTACACAAGGGATTATATGATGTTAGATGTTTTTGTAATATATTAGAGTGTCTTGAAGAACATTTGAGATCTGAATTTGATTTGAGAAGTTTTTGTTAGTGAGTCAGTAACCATTGGGTTTTCTGGATGAGTTGTAAAAGAAGATGGATTACTGTTTCAATTGGATTTTGGAATGGTTTAATATTTGTAAGGAATTCTCTATTATAGATCTGGCATGGATTTATAGTTTAGATGCTTGAGCAGGTTTTGAAGTATGTAGAGCAAGCCTAAATTGGGTTCAAATTCTCTGTCAATTACTGAGATATAATTGGAACTAAATGAAATATTAAATTAGAATGCCTAATGTAAATGGAAGTTAGAAGAGTTTTTGAAGAAATTTGATGTAGAACAAGCTATAATGTTCACTCTGATTTGAAGTAGAGAGCTTGTAATTCATGTTGATATTCTTTATTAGAACTTCAATATGCTAAAATCTATCCAATGTAGACATTTTGATGTAATAAAAGGTTTAATTCATATATTTGAGTTTGAATCTTATTTCAAGTGATGCCTAGATGTTTAGAATGAGGATATATTTCTTGCTAGCATTTAAGATAAATTTTCTAGGCTTATTCTGAATGATTAACTTCTTTTAGCCTATTTCCAGCTATTTATTGAAAATAATATGAAAAAATACAAAAATAATTATAAATAAATAAATAAAAGGTATCTTGAGTTAGATTGGGATTATTACTAGATGTTTGAGTCATTAGATTTAGGTTTTGAATAACCTAGATTGGAGAACATACCTACAGAAGTTCATACTTCTTAGGTTTTGTCAATAAGAAAAACAAAGCAAAAGAACTAGAGAAGAGTCCTTTCTCTTCTTTTCTAGCTTTCTCTCCTCTTTCTCTATTTCTATAAAAGACAAAAACAAAACAAAAATCTGAAAAACTCGAAAATCCTACAAAACCACCTATGTGTATAGTGTAAGTACTTGTAAATAATCATAACTTAATATATATGTCCATATAACTTAATATATATTAAGTTATATGGACATAAGTGTATATATAAATTATATCTATACTATTTATATGTAAATAAGCTATGCTGATTATTTATGTATATATAGTTTAGTAATATACATATATTGTATAAAATGTTATATTATATGTGTATAACTTATATGTACATATGTAATTGTAACCATGGGTGTATCCTAAACATATATATAACTTAACATACTATTTACAGTAATTATTATGGATAGTATTATATCTATATTTATTTATTTATTTATTTAGATAGTGTATATATTTATATTTATATAAGTTAATAAGGTATATTATTAAGTTAATGTAATGTGCATTAGTAAATTATGTTATATTATTGTATATAATAATTTAAAATATTTTCAGTATATTTATGACCTTATTTATACTATAGAATACCATGTACATTATATGTAATATATGTAATATTTATAAATAATGTATTTAAATGTGTAAATATACAAATAAATCAGTAGAAATTAATTAGAAATCTTTATTAATCGTATCATTATATAAATTAACTAAATTAAGATTTAATTGAGTCATTCATTCATTAATTTACACTGTAATTAATTAACTAGAATCAAATAGCACATGCAATTTTACATAACTTTAACTAACTTTAAAATATAATTATATAATTAATTAACCTAATGTAACTATACCAATTGAAGCATTTTTTATTAGCTTTAATATTATATAATTTAATTATAATTTGGATTGTTAATTAACATTTAATTATGAGGTCAAAATCCTTAATAATGCATGCAAATGCGTGCATTGTAATGTTGGAACATAGTGCCACATCGGGCATGATAGAGCTCTTCTAACCGTATTTAATTTATCATGTTTGTATGCTAGTCAGCAAAGTAAGGGGGTCGACTCCCCATTACCATTCTATCTGACCATGCGAGAGAGAGAGAGAGAGAGAGAGAGGAAGGGCTTGTGGGCCTACATTGCTGGGCCTGAAACAAATTTGGCATTCACCTCCCCTGAAGGGTGGGCCTAGCAGCACTTCTCTGGCCCATTGGGTCATCGAGGTATGCAAAAAGCCCACCAAAACATTTTGCCAAATTAAAACTAAGTGTAACTTAAGTGTTAGTATGAGTGTGTGTTGTGTGTTGTGTTGTGTTAGTGTAAGTGTTAAGCATTTAATATGTATATGCGTGTGAGTTTGTATGTGTTTAACTGTTAGTTGCATTATACATATGTTTTTTTTTTCGAAGGAGAAAGGATGACTATTGATAACAATAAGCATCCAAAATTTTAGTATAGCAGAAATTCAGTACAAAAGACTGTCAAAAAATGTGTCCATAGGTCAGACAAGAAAAGAGACTCCTCGCAAACATTTTCAACTCATGCCCAACCACTCCTAAATAGGACATCATTTCTTGCACGCCAAACCATCCACAAGACTGCAAAAATGAGTCTATGACTCTACTACCCATCTCCCAAAGCCTCCTACAGATCATACCAAGTCGATAAGGAAACTAGCAAGGCCTTGTCCCACACTTAGTGAAGGGACATTTATCAAAGAGGTGCTGGACATGTTCTTCACCTGAAGGACATAAGGGGCACTATTGTGTTATACATATGTTATTAACTATATATAAGTAACAAATATTAGTATGTTAAGAGTTATATATATAGTATTGTATATATGTATTTAAAGTTTTATTTTAGCACATTTTTGTAGATATGCTTTTAAGGTTTTAAATACTTATATGTATATAGTTAGAGATGTATATATTAGTAGTTGGTATATATATAGTATATTTATATATTGTAAGTGTATATTACGTATATTAATAACGTGAATTAGATACTAACCTAGTATTATTGTATATACTCTTTTTTTGTGCCTATATTGTATATAGTTTTAAGGCATTAATCAATTGTGTATATAATTAGTTATTAACACTTAGACATTCATGTACATAATTAACAAAGTTAGCTTAGGATGGTTTTGATGTCTTTAATCTTGTATATATTCTTGAGGCATTGTTGTTAACATTAATTTATACACTTTTTGTACTAATTGACTTAGATTATTTCATTCATTTATTTTTTCATTTAATTATTTTTGTTGTAAATAAACTTAACATTTTTGGAATAAAAGATGATTTTTGAATAATAGAGATGTTGTATATCAATAACTGTCTCCTAGTGAACGACCTGGAAGAAAATTAGTAAAAGTTGCATATAAATAAATGACAACCATCTGGATTGTGATGCTATACTATGACATGATAATTAACCTTAATTAACTAGTGATCTAGATGGTACATCACTCACCGAGTCTCAGTTATTTTTATTTGATCTCAAAAATTTACGACAACAATGATGAGGTTTCAAAACTCTGAATCTTCTCACGATTTTTCCACTTATAACAACCTAATTATTATAGTTGACGACATTGATCCCAACAAGAATACATTGTGGCCGAACATGGCACTTCCAACAAACACCAAGTCCACGAACACATCATCACCCCCAAATCGCACCATCCAATGCTCATCCAAGGGCCTTAATTTCCTAACCTAATGGCTGTCCACTCAGCCTAAATCGAATCCACCTTGGTTGGCCATGTGTGCATCCATCTCAACCCTCTATCTATGCCTCCATTCAATCTACACCTTTCATTAATCCTAATAAAACCTACTTAGCTATCTAAAAGCCAATGCACCCCCTCCTTGTGATCATGGTTGTCCACTTCCTTAGCTCCATCATATATAGCCATCCAATCCTTGATACAAGCCAACTTAAACTAACCAATCATATGCCTTGATGACATCTATAAAAAGGCCTATAACTGGCCCCCTTGAGATACTTTTTCCCTTCCAAATAATCCATACTCCACATCTCTTTCTTGATTAACCTTTATTGTGCACACTTTTGTTGAGTTTAAAATACGCGTTGTAGTACAGTCAACAAAAGCGAATCGACATTTAAATTTATAAGCTTGAGAAACATAAATGAGTTTGAGGTCACTCGTAGGGAGCAATTATAGCAAATCAATCACTAATCATAGTAATTAGAAATAGCACTTGCAAGTGAATCAGATAATCGAAAATGATATGCAACATATGTCAGAAATATGCCTTAGAATATCAAGTATCAGAGTGCAAAAAGAATGGGTAAAAATGGCAGTTTGAACCACCAAATTTAACCCTATAATGAAGCTCTAATCAAACCAAAATGATTGAATAGTAACTCTCAACCACTAATGGCAATTTCCACATCAGCAGATGTGTCCACAGTATCAGAAACAAAGGAGTAACCAAGTCAGACGTCAAGTCTAAGGCCCAAATGCCTTAAATCAAAGAACCTCAGAAGAACCAAGGAAAGCATTGCATATGAAGAAGCCTTAGAATGGCTAAGTGCTGAGGAGAGGGCACACTTCCTGAGGCACATGTGCATGCACCCCGAGGTAAAACCTCCCCCCTACCTCAAGTTTCCTTCTCTCAATTCTGGCTACATGGGCATATAGTAATGGGTAATCGTATCTGGGTAAAAGGACCAGGGACCAAACTTGCCCGCTTGGTGTAGCGGGTGAGGAGTGAGGGTCACGTGAGTTGAGGGGACATCACCCCTATGTTAACAAGAATATCTAGGGAACCAATTTCCTTTTATGCGACTATCCAGATCTCGCGCATACAAGGTGGGACTAAAACCTATGCTCTATCACACGTAGGTGCCATGAGTTGAAGCTTCGAATTGGGGCTGCTGTCGAGGAAGACGAAGGTGGCAGTCGATGTCCAACGAACACCTGTAACCATGAAAATGGCCTTGCAGCCCTATTATACTTGCTAAAGAGCTTCGCCGAATCACTGCGAGCGGAGTGATGGTGGAGATTTGGTGTTTGGCGATGTAAGTCGGTTGCCCAATGTCAGAGACAGTAATAGAGGGTGTGTGTGTTGGATGGAGATGTAGAGTGTGTGTGTGGTGAAATTGGTTGAGGGATATTAACGCGGGAGGTGAGATAGAGTTCTAGTGGTGGCGACAAGGTGTAAGGTGTGGTATTGCAATTGCACGACTTTGCCAAAAGCGTCGCTAGAGCTGAGGAAGATGGAGGGGAGTAATGTGTTGAGTTGTAGAACCTAAAGTCTAGGGAGGTAGAATTGAAGTAGAGAGGGAGAGGAAGAGGTTGAGGGGTATTAGGAGAAGAGCGGGAGGTGGCGACGTCTGGTGTTGATTTACCGGAGTCAGAGAAGATGAGATCGATGGTGAGGGGTTGGCGAGGACAAAGAGGAAGGAAGTGCACTCTCTTTGGATGAAGGGATGCACGATGAAGAGAGGAGGATAGTGGACCACCCAATTTGATGGTTGGATGGTCAGATGAGGGAGTTGGAGAAGGCTCGCTGGAGCCGAAGTTGCGGAGGTCAGAGAAGGTGGAAGAAGAGGAAATCCCGTCGAAACTTGGCTCAGGAGGACGGTGAGGTCTCGAGGACTCTTTATAGAGCTTAGGGCTGAGATCTAAAGTAAGAAAAGAAGCTTGAAGTACCCACGATTTTAGGGAAAAGATTCCATAAAAGCTCAAGCTCACCTGAGCTTTAGGGACTAACCTAGGGTTCTTAAGGCAACTCAATTGATTAGGAATCATTTGAGGATCAATCTTTCCAAGTTTGGAGAGATTTAGATCTAATTTGAGGGAGGAATCCTCCCTCAAATCTTGACTGTGGAGCTCCGTTCACACCAATGGTAGTAGGGCCCATTTGTGGAAAACAACGAGAATGTTAGGGACCCAATCTCAATAAACTGAAACTTAGGGAGCTAAATGTAAGAAATAGAGTTCTTAAGGTCTAAAATGAGAACTAGGTCAACATGGATTTGATTGGGCCCAAATTTTGGTGATAACCTAATTTGGACCCAAGGAATCTAATGGTGAACTTGGATTTGAGTGTTTACCATGTTTAAAAACACAAATAAGGATAAATTCCCATCTGACACTCTATTTTAGGTCAAAATGGGCTCAAATAGTCAAACCAAAGATACCAAACCTTTTAGAATAGTTTTTTATAAATTTTAGGAGGTTTATATTAATTTTATCTTGACCAGAACCTCTTCAATTTAAGTGGATTTGATAATTAGGATCTTGGTGCTATTTTTGCCCTCGAAATGTGTTAAACCTCATTTCTATCAGTGTTGACCCACTTTTTAGACTTTATTCTCATTTGACCTTCAATTAATCCCTATATGACCCCATGGTTAATCTTTGTTTGTGATGTATTGTGAAAATTACATAATTAACCTTGATTCCCTATTTTCTTCTCAAATCAGAATGCTGTGGAGTTGTGACCCTCAGATGATTAGGTAGGAGCTTTTAACATTCAAACCTAACTAAATGTGGCTAGTTAGGACTCATGATGGTGTTACCATCAACCTTCTACCCTCCTTGGTCTTACCTCTTCTTTCCTATAAACCTTAGTCTCAACCTCCACTGGATCTCTACATCCTCCACCTCATCTTAGGCAAAAAGACTGGGTGGAATCCTCCATCCTTGCTTAGAGCTTCTGCACTTGCCTGCTTCCTGCATTTTCCACTACTTAGTCTCTTTCTAGCTACATATTATTTTCTATTTTAAGTAGTTCTAGTACTTGTTTCTAGTTGTTTTGATTCAAGTTACTTTATTCTAATCCTAACTATTTCAATCATTCTTTTGTCAGTTGTAATTGGATTCTTCATATAAAAAAAAGTTTTATCTTTATTTCATTGTTTCTATTCATCTTGTTGCTTTTAATTATGGCTTTATGTTTCTTTGCTTTTGTTCTCTGCTTTCATAGTTAGTTTTCACCTTTTGTACTTAGTTCTCGTAAATCATAGTCAATCGCTTCAGCTCGTGTATTTTGTTTCATATTCATAAAAACCTTAAAAGATTACAAAATCCAAAAATACCAAAAATATTCTTTTGAGCACTTTGAAATTTATGTAAAACTCTAATTGCCTCCCTACAAACAACCTAGATTCATAATTTTCTATTTCAAACATCCTATGAGTTCGGTACTTACAAATATTAAAAGGATGGAAACCCTTGCTATGATGGCATGTTTATCATCTTAGGGCTTTTGCACATCGCTAAAACATTGAACTTGGGTGGTATTTGTTATGTGCCAGGTTAAGAATACTTCAAAGATAAAGGAAACCCATCATTGGATGAGAACTAAGTACTTTGATGGTTAATATTTTTATTCCCTTATATTGTGTTCATGGGGTTGCTACAACACAACCATCTGTTCCATGCATACACTTTTGCTGGGGTTACCTAGATATGCATCTAGCAAGCCAAACTAGCCCTAATTTTTACTACCTTGTATTTGTGTTGCATGGGCTTGCTACAATGTAGCCATCTGTGCCATGCATACACTTTTGCTGGGGTTGCCTAGATATGCATCAAGCAAGCCAAACCAACTCCAATTGTTATTCCCTCATATTTGTGTTGCATGGGGTTGTTGCAATGTAGCCATTCATGCGATGCATATAGTTTTGTTCAGGTTGCCTAGATATGTATCTAGGCAGCCAAACCAGCTCCATCCATAGGTAAATAAGGTTAACCCTCCAGTGAAAATGGAGATAATGGAAGCTTTCATCAAAGCCATCATGGCACGAAGGAAGGGAAATCTTATGAACATCTTGCAATGCATTGTTAGTCGTAGTGTAACAAGTAATAAACATAGGATTGATATATAGTATTCAATGATACTTGATAGAACAACACACATAGATTTAGTCCACTGATGAACAAAGGGTAGATATATATAGTATGCCTAATTTAAGCTAGTTTCATGGGAAATCACCTCACTCATATTCTATAAATATTGTACTTTAGGAATTTATGCATTTTAGGTCCATGCATACAACATCAAGTTAATAAGTTGCAATTTAGCTCAATTTTACCATAATCAATAATGAAAAGTGTATGTCCAAGCTTTGTTTGCGAAATAAAAGGAACAAGAAGTTCAGACATGAAAAAGGAGCATTCACTCTACCTAAACCCTAGCTTTAGGACACACTTTATTACACTTCTTATCTTTCCTTCCTTAGCCACATCACTCCTAAAAAAACTTAATCGTCTTTCCATAGACATCCCCTTATCCTACTCCACTTTAAGTCCGCACCAAGCCCCCCACTATGTGAATTCCAAATGGTTAACACCTCCCATTTGAATTTCAATTGATGCAACACCTCAACCTACTATTTTTAGAAAACACACATTGTATCCTCTAATCCCATGCCACCTCTCAAACACAATCTTGGCCATCCATTTTTCCTCCCTCCATCACTCCACCTCATCTATCATCCTTAATCTATTTTCTCAACCAATCATGTTACATTCCCCCTCCTATTTATACACCACTGTTTAATCACTTTGATCGGGGTTTAAAAAGTCATTGTAATATAGCAACTAGAGCGAAATAAACATTCAAAATTTATAACTTGAAATCAAGAGAGTTCTGAGGTCATCTCAGGGAGCAAATGTATGCATGACTTATCACTATCGAATTTATTTACAATGTTTGAAGCACAAGAGTTTGATATCAAAGAGAATTATAAATAAAGAACAAGTAATCAAACTCAAAATAAATGGAATGCAACCATGTGCCAAAATGTAGAAGAGGAAAAGAGATTGCTCTCTCTACTTTGCTCCTCTCTTCTTTCCTCTTAAGTAGGCATGCACCTTTTCTTTTTTTTTCTTCTAAGTCTTTCTCTCGTTTTACACCAAAAAGGTGGACTTCACCTCAGGCCCAACAGCGCCGAGAATGGGCGGCCCCTCTTGGGCCTCTCACTCTTAGTATTCTCAAGTTATATTCATGTCTATAATAGGCTCATGGGTTTATATATACCCTATGAGGAGCCCGTTGCTATTTAAGCTGAATAGCCAATGGATGCAGCTCATTATAAGGCACACTTTGTCCCTACAATCAGACGATGTGGGACTATTCTTTCCAAATTGTGGTAAAGAATTGAGCCTAAAGCCTTCTCCTCTTCCTCCCCTCTCTATTTCAAAACTCGCCCAGACCACACTAAACCCAAAATGGGCCCAATTCTCTCCTAGCCACGTGGGCCCACATGTGTAGGTGTGTGTGCATGTGCGTGGGTTAATGGGGACCCAACCACCCTATTCTAGGCGACGAATCCGGGGACACGAATCCTAATAAGGTGACGAGTGAGGTCTTCTCCCACCAATGTGGGACTAAAGTAGTGAACAAAATTAGGCAGAATTGAATAGCGAGGTTAAGCGCTAAGGAATAAAGGCAAACCTAATTATTCGATGATTAATTAAAGCTAATAAAAAATTATTAGTAAGATTAAGAAATAAAAAAATTATAAAAAGGTAGGGTATTGCAATAAAGTCCTCGAATAAAATATATTTTCAAATAGGTCTATACTAATTCAAGAAAAAATTATAAAAAGGACTCTAACAAATTAAATCTTCATACACATAGGTCCTTGATAGCTGCTGTTGGACTCATTCCTTCTTCAGGTGAGGCAGATGTTGATGGAGGCTGAAGGGGATGTTTTTGCATGGGCTTTAGAAGTTGGAGACCTGCTTAGCAGACTTTGCACGAGCTCCAGGTGGTTCTTATGTAGGGCTTAATGGCTTTAAGTGGTCTGGAGATGGTTGTCATGAACGGCGATGGATGGTACTCTGGTGAGGAGATTTGGAACCAACAGAGGCTCAGAGAGCTCCTTCAGACCTGGGCATTGGATTGAAAGCTTTGCCAAGGCCTCAGTAAGCTTCTTACGAAGTTTCTAAGTTGGAAGCTCACCAAAGATGGTGTACTAATGGCGGAGGGAGGAGGAGTTGACCTTTCATAGAAAGGCTCTTTCGAGCTAGGTTAAATACTTAAAACCCTTTGCCAGATCTTGGCAAAGGTGGTGGATGTGTTGGTTTGGTGTGTAGTAATCTGAGGTGGGTTGCCAGACTTGAGGAAGGTGGTGGTCGGAGGCAAAGTTCGACAGGACACCTCAACGTGCAATAGCCTTAATTTCTTGAGGGCTTTTGTTCGCTGATGGCTCGAGAAGGTTGTGGTGTGGTTGTGGAGTGGAGTGGATGCAAGGAGACCAATAGAGGGCTTCCCCGAAGCCCTCACTAGTCGTAGAGAAGAAGAAGAGGGGATAGGAGAAATAGAAGCTAATTCCTAAATTAAACTAACCAAAATTACTCTACGAATGTAGAGGAGTGAAAATAATTACCTAGAGATCGACGAGGAGGGCCAGAGAATGTCTGGTGATGGCTTGCCAAATGCAATGAAAGCAGAGGACCTAAGGAAGAAGATTGGTGGAAAGGAAGGAGACTTAGAGGTCTTACGTTGTCAAACGAGGACTGGACGAATGTGGGTAAGCCGATAGTACTGCCCTTCTGATTGTAGCATGCACGGAGGAGGAGGTCAGAGAGGGCTGCTGGGGCAGGAGGGGATGATGGTCGAGGCAGAAGAGGGTAGCCAACTCGACCAACCTTCGATAAAAAGAATCATTGAGATCTCATGAAGCTTTATAGATGGCTAGCAGGTGTGGTTAAGGTCAATTCATGGCCATCATATGGCTGATTTGGTAGATCTCCGACGAAGGTTTTGGGCAAGGATTGCGACAACCACAAAAAGAAAGAGTGGCTAGCATGCATCCTGATCTGTCAAGTGAAGACTCAAGATCATTCCCACCAATTTTGGTGGGATTTGATCGAGAAATCAATGGGATCAGATCCCTAAAGAAGTGGTTGTGAGCTTCTTCTCAAGCTATGGAGGTTGAAAATGGATGACGTCAGCCATGGGCTGAAAAGAAAGGAATTTGGATCAAAAAGTAATAGATTTGGACCAAATTGCATTGAATTCAAAAGTTAAGAACTATTACGCAAAGTAGGTGGAGATGAAGTCCAAATAGTCTCAACAATTTAGGTAACCTAATTTGAATCCAAGGAATCCATTTGTGAATTAAATTTTGGGTTTTGATGAAGTTTATTTGGTTAATTTACATTTTAACCCAAAAAGTATTGAATATTAACCTTGGTCATTGATTTAGGTCAAATTGGTTGATCCAAACCTTATGGAATATTTTGCAATGAATTTAGAAGGTTTAGATTACATTTATTTCCATTAGAATCCTGTTAATTTAAGTGAGGATGTAATTAGTGTTTTTAATTTAGAAATGTCTTTCAATCTTAACAAAAACACTAGACTAGTCAATGCAAGCCTACATATTGGGAATTTAAGCTCATTTGACCTTCAATTCAGTGTAGGTTTACCCTTTAGTTAATTTTCATTTGCATTAGCCTATTAAAATAGCCGAATTAACCAATTTCGATGTCATTCCTCCCAATTCTTCATATTATTAACTTATATCCTTTTGTTGCTTAATAAAGTGAATTTAACCTTAGAACTTAGCCAAATTAAGCTAGATATGAAGGATGATGGTGTTACCATCAACAACCTTTTAGTTCATCTTCCACATCCAACTAAGGGTCTGGATCCACCAACCTAGACCCTTAGATAGACAAGAAGATGTTACCACCAACTTTCTAGATTTAGTTCACATCCAAATTTCAAACAAAAATAAAAATTAATTTGTATTTTACGTTTGGCTGTAGACATTGTCACATTTTAGTCCCTATAGTTTCTTTCCAATTTTCCTATGCATAATCTAGTTATTATTTTCATATAAAATATGGTAGAAGTTTTATTTAGGTCATAAAATAGGTCTAGTAATTTTATTTGAGGTTTTAGTTTTTCACAAATCTAGTTTTACATGATTTTCTCTTAGGTCATGACTGTTGTGATTTGGTCCCTAATATGCCTTATCCTTATCATTTGCCTTATTAAAAATATCAAAAAAATATGAAAAACCCTAAAAAAATACACATACAGTAATTAGGATAATTTAACAATTAATTAGATCCTCGCCTCCTTGAGATGACTCGGACTCCCAATCTTAAATCAAATCTTTTACGAGTTCAGATTTATAAATTTAAAATGGTTATGAAATTCGCACTACAACAATGTGTATTTATCATTTGCGGATTTTGGTGATCATCCACATATGGCAATCCATGTAAGTCAAGCACAACTTATTTAGGTCATAAAATAGGTCAAGTAATCTTATTAGAAGTTTTAATTTTTTAGAAATCTAGTTTTACATGATTTTCTCTTAGGTCTTGACTATTGTGATTTGGTCCCTGATTTGCCTTAGCCTTATCTTTTGCCTTATTAAAAATACCAAAAAAATATGAAAAACACTAAAAAATATAAATACAGTAATTAGGATAATTTAAGAATTAATTAGACCCTCGCCTCCTTCAGATGACTTGGACTCCCCACCTTAATTCAAATCTTTTACGAGTTCGGATTTATAAATTTAAAATGGTTATGAAATTCGCACTACAACAATGTGTTTTTATCATTTGTGGATTTTGGCGATCATCCACATATGGTAGTCCATGTAAGTCAAGCACATAAATTCTAGGTAGTGCTACATAAGTCTATGGTATAGATTCCACCACATAGGATAGTGGATTGGGTGACACACAAAACATGGAGTTCCAACAACATAAAATCCTGATGACTAAGCTAACTTCCATGAGTTAGGAGGACCATCCATGTAGCATTTCAAAAATCAGACCACTAAGCATGGCACAAAGCTGGTAATAAAGGGGGAATGGTTTACCCCTCAGCCTCTTGAGAATGGGAGGTAACTAACAAACGAAAAATAGCAAGCGAGGGGATCCCTAAAAAAAAGTAAGCACCATATAAAGAGGTACTGCGATAGATTGTAAGAACGTACCTATTTCCATGCTTCTTGATTTAGTGCAACGTGACACATGGTAAAGGGATTAAGACCCCACCCTTCCACATGTAGAGGACCCTAATAGACAAAGAATTTTCTCTTCAATTGCTTCCATCAATGGTTGATACTCTCCTCATTGAAATATGGTGTTGGTGCAAAAGTACATTGGTCCTTGATTTTCATGACAAGAAAACAAAAGTATATTTAATAATTGCATTTGAGTTGTGAATTTTCATGTTAATGCAATTGATTTACAAGAATGGAAGGTGTTCGAGCTCCCAATCCATGGAGATGGAGGAGCTTGATGATGAACAAAACCACCAAGGAGCAATGGAGTTAAAGCCTGAAGTCAAAGAAGAAAGAAGAATAGGATAGACTATTTTGTTCATGTTCTATGTATTTATCTTTACTATTTTCTTTTCTTTAGATAGTTGTTAAAGAGCCCAAAATATCATAACCTAAGTCTTAGACACACTCACTTAACCTTAGGACATTTGGGCAAATCTTAGAATCAAGTTAGAAAGCTAAAATAGCAAACAACTTGCCTTATTAGATTCCAAACATCTTATCAGATGCCCAATAAATAGAATTCTAGAACTTAAGTTCATGATATTTGCTTTCGAATGTTCATTCCTTGCATTAGACATCCAAATCCACTTCCAGGAATCCATAGACATTCCCAGACATCTAAAAGTCAACCATTATGATTAAATTAGACCCAAATCCTAATCTCAGACCAAATCATGAGTTCCCAACTCATGAAAAATTTGATTCTGTAGGATCTGTAAATCACAAGCACACTAGAAAGGGGAGGATGAATAGTGTGGAAAAAAAAATTTGCAAGACAAATCAAACCAAAAAATGCATAAGATATATAATGGTTCCTCTCACTTGGGTACTCCACTACCTAAGTCTCCTGACTTAGGATTTTTAGCTCGATTCCCTCAATTCGGAGGGAATCAATTTACTAAAACCTGAGGTAATGAACGGGTTAACTCAATCCAATTACAAGATATTGAAAAGAAATAAAGATACAGGTGTAAGCAAAATATAAATAAAAGCTTACAACTAATCCCTAAGTCGCCAACAATTATATTGCTTAATATAAGTATGTAAATTAATCTAACGAGAAAATTAAGGTGTAAAACAAATGAATTTTTCAGAGAAGAACATGATCGCCTTGACTACATGTTGCAAATGGAGAATGGCCTTGAAAGAATTGCAACAAGACAAGCTCTTTTGCAGCAAGTAATTTGAGAAATGATGGTGTAGGCAAAGATAGAATTTTGGCTTCTTGGTTATGTTCAACGGACACTCATGGAGTGCTTATTTGACCCACTAAGCACCTTCCCTATGTTTACTAGCCATTAGGGGTAATTTAGGAAGATTAAGGATAGGTTTAATTGCAAAATAGCCATTCAGATTGGTCACAATGGTTAGTTGGTACATGTACTAAACTTTTGGTACCGGTACTGACTGCTTACAATAAGCCCAACTAAGTCACTAGGCACCTGTACTCAAGATGAGTACTGGTACTTGTGACTCACAAATTTGGGTCCAGTGATCTACATGTATCGATACTAGTGATTAGTACCGGTACTTGAAAGGTCTAGGCAAAACCAAGGGCACAAACTGTGACCACTTGGTACCGGTACTCACGATGAGTTTCGGTACTTGTTCACAGTTTGGGACTTAGGTCCAAACCTGTGCCTAGCATGTGCTGGTACTTATGACCAGTATCGATAGTTGCTACAAGTACCAAATTTTGTAAGTGTAAATCAATTTTTAGAGAAATCCAACCTACTCTAAATGACTTGATTTTGAAAACAATGATTTTGAGTTTTGAAACAAGTGAATGAACGATTTTCTAAACCCTAATTATCTCTACTTTGATTTTAACTCCTAGATTCTATTTTAGTTGTTAGGAGATATACAAAGATTCGAAAAAATAATTAATACAACAAAAACTAGTCTTCTAATCTTCTTCCTTCATATGCAATCTTGTTGCTTGCATCCATAGATTCTTTTGACCTATAATACTTCATAAACACATTAGATTTAAAAGTGGTTTTGTTAACACCAAAACACAGAAGAGAGATGAAACTAGGTTCCAACAATCTCCTCCTTTTTGGTGTTGACAAAACAAATAAGATAATACTCATATTTAAAAATAAATAGAGACTTAATAAGAGAAGAATAAAAAAACTCCACAAGGAGTGAAAAACCTCCTCCTCAAACTAAGCTCTCCCTATTTTAAATATGAAGTACAACATTTCTCCCCCTTTTTGTCAAGCAAGCAAAAAGAAGAGCAAATAGTAGAAATGAAACATAACATGATACATGAATAAGCAACAATTTCACATAAAGCATCATAACATGATAAAGTTCAAAAGGCTTGAAACAATTTTAACACATAATTGTCTGAAAAGTCAAAGACATTTAACAAGCATCAAAATGAAAACTAAGCTAATTTCTAAGACATTTTCTAATTAGCTTTTGTACATGTCCACTACCATGATCATCATCATCATCATTGTCGTCATCGTCATCGTCATCGTCATTATTGTTGTCGTCATCATCTTCATCTTCATTATCACTTTCTTCATATGAAACTTCTTCGTAATCTTCCGTGTCTTCTTCTTCTTCTTGATGAAGAACAGGTTCTTCGTCCGCCATTGAAACAGGAGACAGATCTTGAAAATGCTTCTGCCTTCTTTCACTGTATTCTTGAGGTGCTTTCGGTTGAGTCTGCTTCCTTTATTTAGGTTGTTGAGTGGAAAAAGTGACATGGGAGGACTCAATAGAAAGAGAAAGGTCATGTAATTTGCATTCCATGTGACGAAAGGCAAAATTTAGATTGGTTAAATTTTGACCAATGTAGTTGAAGGTATTTATCAAATTGGGATCAGTTCAAGACACATTAGATAGATTTACCCAAGGTGTTTCAGCTTCTGGATATGGGTAGGTTATAGGAATGAAAGTGGAAAATGATTTAGGAGGTCGATGAGAAGATTGAGCATTTGGATCAACTTCTTCGTCAGCGCTGGTGGATTCCTCTCTAGTAGGTTTCACTCCCATTTTTCGGAGAGTGGACCATTAAAAATAGACCACCTTACTAAGAGGAGTAAAATTAAAGAGTTCAATTTTATTTTTATGAAGAATGTGTGACACTAGAATATCCAATGGTAAAGCTGATGCACGGTAATGGGGTCTAAGAAAGAGAATGAAAACTGTGTTCCAATTGACCGGAATGCTTGTAATGATAGCATAAATCAAGGGTAAAATATCAATAGGTATTTTGTGAAATCCTGAATTTTTAGCACTTAAATTCTATGCTAAGATACGAAAAAGGACACGAGCAAAAAGGGTCATATTTAAGGTAACCAATGCTTTGCCCTGACAGTTAAGGAGTAAAAGAGTTTCATAGATTTTATGAGTAGGAAATTACTCCTTAAATTTGTTAAATGCATGACCCTCATTAGGACATTCAGTAATGGTTGGCAAGAATTTAGGTGTGATGGTGATTTTCTGACCAAAAACATTTGTTGTTAAGACAAGATGACCTCGATTTTCTTATTCTTGGAGATTAGCAAAGAATAGACAATTAACATCAGAGTATACTCTAAGAACATCAGCAAAGAATGATTCATCAAAGAAATGCGTGAGTTTTTGTTCTGAAAGGCGAGTGGTAAAACTAAAGAGTTGAAGAGAGAAATCTTTCCACTCAACTGGCCTGCAATGATGGAGTTTTAATCCTTTATACCAGTCAAATTTTAACTTAGCATCCTCATTAATGCAGAACTTGTGAAAAGCATCTTGAGGTGCTTTTCCCTTACTTTTTTATTTAGGTGCCATCTTTAAACATGCCATAACAAGAAATAGGAAAACAATTAGAAATATAGACATTTTCTTTCATGTGTTTGTACGAAAAATAACATTTTTAAGCCAGCATGTACCGATACTGGTGATTGGTATCGATACTGGTTGGTTTCTGTTCTAACTAGAAATTTGAGCTAGTACCGGTATTCATCTTTAGTACTGGTACCTGCTCCCTCAAGCAGGCACTGCTGTGCCAGGCTTATACCAGTACCAGTGATGGGTACCGATACCACCTGGTACCCGACGAAAACAAATGCAGCAGCAAGAAAGGATTTGAGAGAAGGAAGAAGGCAAGATGTAGAACGATTTAAAACATCAAGATCTACTTAGGAGAAAAAAATATACCTAGAGTAGAAGCTTGGAGGTGATCCTTCTTCTTCTTGACAAGAGCTTGGAGAGACACTTGTGGAGAGAGAGCTAGGGTTTTCTTGAGACAAAATGAGGCAAGTGTTTGCACTTGGCCTATTTTATAAGGGATGGGTCATGTGCTTGTCACATGACCACTTAAGTGGTTGAGAGATGAAAAATTTATAACTTAGATGTTGAATAAATAATGTTGTCAACAACCTAAGTTAAGCAACCATATTGCAAACAACACCCAAATATTTCTAGACATATGGAAATATTACAGTTTACCCCTTTTTCTTAAAAAAAATGGTAAATTGCAATTAGACCCTCAGAGATTTTTATAAATACAAATAAATTCCATAACAATCAACTTATTAATTTTGAATCTCTTTTATTGTACAAAGCCCTAATTTTCTTCTTATAAAGTAGAATCTTTCTGCCGTAAGAGGTTTTGTAAAGATGTCTACCAATTGGTTTTGTATGTCAATGAATTCTAATTGAATTGATCCTTGAAGTACATTATCTCTAAGGAAATGATGTCTAACATCTATGTCCTTGGTATGTGAATGATGGACTGAATTTTTGGATAAATTTATTGCACTTGTATTGTCACATAAAATTTTGGATTGCGCAAAAATCAATCCAAAGTCGAACAAAGTCTGTCTCATCCAAATGACCTGAGAGCAAGCAAGTAAAGCAGCAATATAATCTGCTTCAGTTGTAGAAAATGAAACACAAGTCTATTTCTTAGAGAACCATGAGACTAGAGATTCTCCAATAAAATGACATGTGCCACTAGTGCTCTTTTGGTCTGTCTAACTCCCTGCATAGTCAGCATCACTATAGGACAATAGATCTAAGGATTGAGCTTTAGGATAGAAAAGACCAAGGTCTTTTGATCTGTTTAGGTATCTAAATATTCTTTTTACTGCATTAAAATGAGATTCCTTGGGTTTGGATTGGAATCTCGCACATAAACATGTAGCAAAAAGAATATCAGGTCTAGAAGCTATAAGATATAGTAGTGAACCTATCATGTCCCGGTATTTCTTTTCATCTACTCTCTTGCTGGATAAATCTTCACCAAGAGAAGTAGATAGAGCAATCAAAGTCTCTTTACCATTTACATTTTCAAAGTCAAATTTCTTGAGAATTTCAAGAACATATTTTATTTGACTAATGTAAATTCTTGTGTCTAATTGTTGAATTTTGAGTCCTAAAAAGAATCTGAGTTCACCCATCATAATTATTTCAAACTTAGTCTTCATAGTCTCGTAGAAATGTTGACACAGGGACTCCTTAGTTGATCCAAATATAATATCATCAATATATATTTGAACCAGCAGGATGTCATTTCCTTCTTCTTTTACAAAAAGAGTTGAATCAACAACTCCAATCCTATATCCGTGCTGAAGAAGAAAGGTCCTAAGTCTATCATACCAGGCCCTGGGAGCTTGTTTAAGTCCATATAAAGCCTTATTGAGCTTGTATACATCTCTGGGTGTGCTAGGTCCTCGAACCTGAGAAGCTGATGAACTTAAACTTCTTCCTTAATATAACCATTAAGAAAGGAGCTCTTGACATCCATTTGATATAGCTTGAAGTCCTTTGCACTTGCAAAGGCAAGTAGCATCCGTATGGACTCCAAGCAAGCAACAGGAGCATAAGTCCAATCAAAGTCAATACCCTCCTGTTGGTTATAGCCTTGAGCTACAAGTCTGGCTTTATTCCTGATCACTAAACTAGATTCATCCAATTTATTTCAGAATACCCACTTGGATCCAATGATGGAATTACCCTTAGGGGCGGGTACCAAGTTCCATACATTATTCCTAAAAAATTGGAGTAGCTCCTCCTGCATAGCTATAACGCACAATTCATCCTTTAATGCCTCATCAACTTTCTTGGGTTCAAGTTGTGAAACAAAGGCATTAAGGACAAAATTAGCTCTAAAGTGAGATCAGCTTTTTACACCTTGTTCAATATCACCTATGATTTGTTCTTGAGGGTATCTTTATGGTGTATCCATTCTTTTGGAAGATCATGTACATTTCATGTATCTTCCATTTCTGATACATCGATGAAGGGGGTATCTTCATCATCAGAATCTAAATGATTTGGTTCAGGTTCACCTAAGTTTGTTTCATCAAATGAAACATGCAGGGATTCTTCTATAACAAAAGTTCTTTTATTAAAGACTCGATAAGCTTTGCTTCTTGTTGAATAGCCAATAAAAATGCCTTCATCACCTTTAGCATCAAACTTATCAAGCCGATCATGGGTGTTTAATAAATAACATCGACTTCCAAACACCCTAAAATATGAAATCCTGGGAGACTTCTCATAATAAAGCTCATATGGAGTTTTCTTAATAATAGGCCTTAAGAGAGTTCTATTAAGAACATAACATGCCATATTAATGGCTTCTGCCCAGAAATATTTTTGAAGCCCAGACTCCAAGAGCAAAGTTCGGGCTCATTCTTGTAGAGTGCGATTCTTGCGCTCTACAACACCATTTTGAGATGGCAGCCGAGGAAATGAAAATTCGTTGATTATGCCAAAATTGACACAAAAGCTTGGAAATTTTTCAGTTTCAAATTCACTCCCATGATCAGTCCTAAGTCTAAGAATACAGGATGATTTTTCCTTTTGAAGTCTTCGAGCAAGACTTAGGAAGGAATCAAATGAGTCATCCTTATGTTTCAAGAAGATGACCTAAGTGAACCTAGAGAAGTCATCAACAATAACTAGGCAAAATTTTGATCCATTTAGACTCTCAAATCGTGTTGGTCCAAATAAATCAAGATGTAACAATTCTAAAGGTCATGTTGTTGAAACTAAGCCTTTAGGTTTAGAAGAAGCTTTGTGCAATTTTCTGAGTTCACAAGATTTGCACAAAACATCCTTTTTATAAGTTAGCTTGGGCAGGCCCCTTGCTAACTCATTTTTGGCTAACCTATTAAGATGTTTGTCATTAATGTGACCTAGCCAACGGTGACAAAGATCTACTTCAACATGGGATGCAAGTAGACATTTGACAAATTTCCCTTGTGAAAAATGAAGAGCATAGATATTTTCATATCTAAAGTCTTCAATTAAAATTGTATTTGTTCCTTCTTTTAATATTTTAAATCCAACTTTAGTAAACAAAACATCACATCCATTATCACATATTTGACTAACACTAAGCAGGTTATGTTTTAAGTTTTCTACTAAAAGAACATTACTTACCTACTTAGAAGAATTATCTATTGTACCTTCACCAATAATGCGACAACATTTGTTGTCGCCCAACTTGACGTGTCCTCCATCTTCGGTTTTGGTCCACTTGATAAAGAGGTCAGAGTGTCTCGTCATGTTCTTGGAACACCCACTGTCTAGGATCCATTTGTCCTTCTTGACCTGCAAAATAGTTTATTAAATCTATTTTAGGTAGCCATTTTCTTTTGGGTCCTTGATGGTTAGTATCCTTCAAATCCTTAGGCTTATAAATCACTTTAATATTAGATCTATAATTCTTAGGATTCCTGACCTTTTGATAAATCTATGCATATCTAGGTGCATGTGATTTATTTTGGGTGTTATTTTTATTATTGAACTTGGCTTTTAAATTATTACAAAATTCTGTATTCAGCCTAGTTGTTGTTTTTTGATTATTCAAAGTATCCTCAAAATGTTCATAAATATCTTTTAATTCTACTATTTTAGCATGCAATTGATTATTAGTTTCTTTTGGCATTTCTAGCTCTATTTCTAAATAAGATTTCTCTATTTCTAAGGTTTTATAACTATCATGCATGACCTTATTTTCCTTTTTAATCAATCTAGCTTTATGATACAAATCTTCATATGTTTGTAATAACTCATTAAAAATGACTTTAGAGTCTACCTTTTTTTCTAAACTGTCGTTGTTCGCCATTAAACAGAGATGTGCAACTTCTGTTTCTCCAGATTCCTCAGAAGATGATTCTGTGTCGGAATCACTATCATCCCAAGTCGCCTTGTATGCCTTTCTTGAAATCTTCTTCTTCTTCTGATCGAGTTCTTTGTCTTTCTTCTTTTCTTCCTTCTTTTCTATCATTGGACAATCTTTTTGTACGTGCCCCTTTTTCTTGCACTCAAAAGAAATAATGTCATTTGTAAATTTATTTACTTTCTTACCTTGTTTTCAGATGAATCTTATGAATCTTCTCGTTAGAAGAGCAAGCTCCTCTTCTTCATCTGAGTTGGAATCATCGAGATCTGACTCCTCCTTTATAGCTTTAAATGCAAGCTCCTTCTTCTTGCTTATGGATATTTCTTCAATCTTCTTCATATTTTCCAATTGGACTTCATATGCCATGAGGCTTCCAATCAAGTCATCCAAGGAAAGAGTAGAAAGATCTTTCACCTCTTGAATGGCTGTGGTCTTTGGAGACCAATAGCTTGTAAGGGATCTCAAGATCTTCCTTACAAGCTACTCGTCCACCAACTTGACTCCAAGGTTCTTCATTGGATTTATGATCTCTCCAAAACTTGTGTACATTCCTTTGATTGTTTCACCTTTTGGCATCCTGAAACAATCATAGCTTTCTATTAGAATAGAAATACGTGTTTCTTTTACCTTACTTGTACCTTTGTAGGTGACTTGCAATGTGTTCCATATCTCGTATGCGGACTCACATGCAGAGATATGGTTAAACTCTTCCCTTGATAATGCACAATAGAGTGCGTTCATCGCTTTCACATTTCCCATAATCCTTTTCTTTTGTTCTGTAGTCCAAACAACACCTTTCTGCAGCTCCAAATCCATGTACTTCTCTTGGATAAGAGTCTATGAGTCCTTATCCATGGCCTTGACGAAGATATGCATCCACCTCTTCCAGTATCCATAGTCTATCCCATCAAAGTAGGGAGGACGTGTGGATGACTGTCCTTCGATGTGCTTGCCTAAATATGCCATTATGAAAGAGAATGGTTACTTCTATTCTCAACCTGCTCTGATACCACTTGTAGGATCTGTAAATTATAAGAACACTAGAAAGGGGGGGATGAATAGTGTGGAAAAAAAAAATTGTAAGAGAAATCAAACCACAAAATGCACAAGATATATAGTGGTTCCCCTCACTTGGGTACTCCACTACCTAAGTCTCCCGACTTAGGATTTTTAACCTGATTCCCTCAATCCAAAGGGAATCAATTTACTAAAACCTGAGGTAACTAATGGGTTATCTCAACCCAATTACAAGATATTGAAAAGAAATAAAGATGCAAATGTAAGCAAAATATAAATAAAGCTTACAACTAATCCATAAGTTTCCAACAATTATATTGCTTAATATGAGTATGTAAATTAATCTAACGAGAAAATTAAGGCGTAAAATAAATGAATTTTTCAGAGAACACGATCGCTTTGATGACTTGTTGAAAATGGAGAATGGCCTTGAGAGAATTGCAGCAAGACAAGCTCTTTTGTGGCTAGTAATTTGAGAAATGAAGGTGTAGGCAAAGATAGAATTTTGGCTTCTTGTTTGTGTGCAAAGGACACTCAAGGAGTGCTTATATAACCCACTAAGCACCTTCCCTACATTTACTAGCCATTAGGGGCAATTTTGGAAGATTAAGGATAGGTTTAATTGCAAAATAGTCGTTCAGATTGGTCACAATAGTTAGTTGGTACTGATACTAAACTTTTGGCACCAATACTGACTGCTTACAGTCAGCCCAACTATGCCACTAGGTACCAGTACTCATGATGAGTACCGGTACTTGTGACTCACATATTTGGGTCCAGTGACCTACATGTACAGGTACTAGTGATTAGTATCGGCACTTGTAAGGCCCAGGCAAAGCCAAGTGCACAAACTGTGACCACTTGGTATCAGTACTCACCATGAGTACCAATACTTGTTGTTCACAGTTTTGGACTTAGGCCCAAACCTGTGCCTAGCATGTACCGATACTTATGACCAATACCGGTTCTTGCTACAAGTACCAAAATTTTTAAGTGTAAACCAATTTTTAGAGAAATCCAACCTACTCTAAACAACTTGATTTTGAAAAAATTGATTTTTAGTTTTGAAACGAGTGAATGAACGATTCTCTAAACCCTAATTATCTCTACTTTGATTTTAACTCCTAAATTTTATTTTAGTTGTTAGGAGACGTACAAAGATTCTAAAAAATAATTAATACAACAAAAGCTAGTCTTCTAATCTTCTTCCTTCATATGCAATCTTGTTGCTTGCATCCATAGATTCTTTTGACCTGTAATAATTCATAAACACATTAGATTTAAAAATGTTTTTGTTAACACCAAAATATAGAAGAGAGATGGAACTAGGTTCCAACAGATTCTTGGTAAGACACCTTACATCAGATGTCCAACACTGTGATCAAACATCCTATAAACGTCCAATGATTTTGACCATGTACCTTGCACAAGATCAAGTCCAATTCTTGGGAAAACACCTTATAGAATTAGATGTCTAATTTTCTTATCAAATGTCTAATATGAAATTCCCTACTTGGAGGGGGTGACGTCAGTGTGACGTAAAAAAAATGCGTAATTGAAATATAAACAATCTCACAAATAGTCAATCACACAAAGTACACAAGTATTTTTAGGTGGAAACCCGAACCGGGTGAAAAACACCACCTAACCCTCTCGAGTTAGGATTTTCTGATCAACCTAGTTGATCAAATCCACTAACCGAATCACTTTAAACGAGGGTGATTCAACCTCAGTACAACCACGCTACAAGTACGAGGGTAGCGTTCCTCAACCCCTTCTCTCCACGAGAAGGATTTTGTCCCACGAAGGAGACGGGAATTTGCAAAGCAAATACCCAACCAAAAGACAAAGATGAAATAAAACAATAGGTCCTATAGAGCCAACAAAGTAATTATAAACCTAAGCTTCTATAGGAATTAGGAAACTCCCCTTTGCAAGGAGTGCGTCGACGATGACGTGGGTGCGTGAGCCACGCAACGGCACAATGTCGCTCTCGTGAACAACGGCGGGAGAGCGGGTGCACGAAGACTTGATGCTCTCAAGGGAATGGAGCTCAAGCTTGGAGAGCAAGATCTTTTCTGGACACAAAAGAGTGTGAAAGTGTGTAGCTAAGTGTATCCAAGTGTGTGTCTTGTGTTTCTCTTGGTGTGTATTTGTGTCTAAAGGTTCCCCTCTATTTATAAAGGCCTTAGGAAGGCTTTGGAAGGCTTGGAAATGCTTCCATAGCCATTGGGTGCAAAGCCAAAGAGAATCAGGCCGAAATCAAGACAATGATTACACTTGACAGGGTGATCAGACGTCTAATTCTTGCATCAGACGTCTGGAAGGCCACTTTAAGACGTCTGATTTAAATGTCAGACGTTTGATTCTATGCGGGTTTCCTCCTGACTTGAATCAGATCTAAATAGGGTTTTTGTGCAAGTCCATCAGACGACATACAGGACATCTGGCACTATGCCTGGACGTCTGGAAACCAACTTTTCCTACGGAATGGATTTTCCAACCGTTGCAATGGCTAGAAAATCTCTGAGAAGAGATTTTGGGTCAGCCGAGGCAAAATGGTCTATTATTAGATGTCTGGTAAGTCCTATGGACGTCTGATAAGGCTCTAACGGTCATATTCTTGAGTGTATGCTAAGCCTGCCAACGGTCCACTATCTGGACGTCTGGCAAGTCCATCAGACGTCTCCTAAGACGTCTGGTATTAGGTCTGGACATCTGATTTCATCAGACAGAACTAGCTATGTCCAGCCTAACAGTTATCAGACGTCTGAAACAACAGTCAGACGTCTTAAAATACTTTATCAGACGTCTTATTTGGGAATTAGACGTCTAGAAGTGCTGTTTGAACCCTATATTGGTTTTCTAAGTGTTCTACAGAAAACCTAAGTATCCTAGGGTTGTGCCGGTGTTCCTAGGACTACTGTTAGGGTTCTTTGAGGCTCTTTAACATAAAATATCTAAGAAAATAAAGAGCAACAAAAGAAATGAAAAATACAAGTACAAAAGAAGGAAATCTATCCTATTCTTCATTTCCTTCCATCTTCAATCTTTCGCTCCACGCGAACCTCCTCTGTTTTCCGTCAAGCTCCTCCAATCCGTCCTAGATGCGAGCTCGAACTTCGTTTAAGCATGTCTACATTTGCAATTGACCTGAAATCTAGGACTCAAATTGCAAATGTTAAATAACACGTGTTTTGTTATCATCAAAACAAATGATCGTGGTGCTCTAGCACCAACAATCTCCCCCTTTTTGATGATGACAAAACCATAAATAATAATGCAGAAAAAACCTCCCCCTTTTTGACATTATCAAAAAAGGTTTGATTGATTTTACATTTCCTATAACTCCCCCTTAAAACATGCTCTTCTATGAGTTTCAAAGGTGATATACTCCCCCTTTTTGTAACAACAAGATAGCTATTATTTTTCTCCCCCTTACTAAAGGAAATTTAGCTAACTTGCATCTCCCCCTTAAAAAATATTCAATTAGCTCATCATTTTTTTTTTTTTAACTCCCCCTATCTAAATGGTTATAAAAAGATAGAGTTAAGAATTTTTACCTCACCTACCATGGCCAATAAAATGGCCCGAATGGTGGTGGTGGATGCCACATCGGATGGGGCTCCCATCCGTAGCTTGGAGGCCCGGGCATTGGCACTGGTCTCCAATCTGGTGGTCGACGTGCGGCGGGTCCATCGTTTGTTCGTCGTTTCGTCGGTCTTCTTGTTCTCCTCCTTGGTCTACTCCTTGGTTCTCCCAACTTGAGTTGACCAGCTTTGAGCTTGTTGGTCCAGTTCTTTATGTTGTAATTATCCCTAAACCCTACAAAACAAGATTCTAATTCTTTGTTTGGTATCCAAGTGGGCTTGGATCCGGATCTGTTAGCGGGTCTCCTTGATGGAGATCCTTTCTCAATCTTAGGGCTATAAAAATTATCTACTTTATTGATTAATTTGTTGGAGTTTTCCCTAAGACATGCAATTTCTTTTTCTATAATACTCATCTTAGTCTTTAAATTAGAGATTTCTAACTTTAGACTATCATTTTCCTCAATCAATTTATTATTTTCATTGATGAGGTCTTGATTTTCTAATAATAGGTTATCATTTTTAGGACTAGCTTCTATGTCCTTAAGTTGTTTTTCTAACCTATCATTTTCATTTTTAAGAAAACTAAGGTTCTTCTTCATGCTTTTGTTTTCCATTTTTAGTGATTTACTAATCTCAAATAATTCATTAAAAGCTTCTTGTAAATCAAAATTTATCTCATTATCGCTGTCGCTTCCGCTTTCGTTGTCGCTATTGCTTCCTCTGGCCATGAAACCAAAGCAAGCGGTTTCTTCTTTTTCTTCTTCTTCTTCCTCCGAGCTTGTCTCCTCATGAGTGCCTTCCAACCTCCTCCATATCTCGTGGGCGGTGGTGCACTCTTGGATTCGTTCGAATTCCTTCAGACTCAATGCGTAATACAAGGCATTCATTGCCTTTGCGTTGAGGTTGAGATTCCGAACCTGATCTTCTGAGTAACCTTTTGCGGGTTTCTTGGGAACAAAAAATGCGGATTCGCACTTTTCCCAACCCGGAAGTCGTAGGCCTGCAACCACATAGTCATACGATTTTTCCAATAAATGAAATCTATACCTGCAAAGTATGGTGGTCGCGAGGTATCGTGTCCTTTGGTGCACACGAATGCTTCTCCCTCCATATCTAGATCCTCGCCGGTTTGTAACGCCGATTTTGCGAGACCTGCTCTGATACCAATTGAAATTCCCTACTTGGAGGGGGTGACGTCAGTGTGACGTAAAAAAAAAAGCGTAATTCAAATATAAACAATCTCACAAATAGTCAATCACACAAAGTACGCAAGTATTTTTAGGTGGAAACCCAAACCGGGTGAAAACCACCACCTAACCCTCTCGAGTTAGGATTTTCCGATCAACCTAGTTGATCAAATCCACTAATCGAATCACTTTAAATGAGGGTGATTCAACCTCAGTACAACCACACTACAAGTACGAGGGTAGCGTTCCTCAACCCCTTCTCTCCACGAGAAGGATTTTGTCCAACGAAGGAGATGGGAATTCGCAAAGCGAATACCCAACCAAAAGACAAAGATAAAATAAAACAATAGGTCCTATAGAGCCAACAAAGTAATTATAAACCTAAGCTTCTATAGGAATTAGGAAACTCCCCTTTGCAAGGAGTGCGTCGACGATGACGCGGGTGCGTGAGCCACGCAACGGCGCAATGTCACTCTCGTGAACAATGGCGGGAGAGCGGGTGCATGAAGACTTGATGCTCTCAAGGGAATGGAGCTCAAGCTTGGAGAGCAAAATCTTTTCTGGACACAAAAGAGTGTGAAAGTGTGTAGCTAAGTGTATCCAAGTGTGTGTCTTGTGTTTCTCTTGGTGTGTATTTGTGTCTAAAGGTTCCCCTCTATTTATAGAGGCCTTATGAAGGCTTTGGAAGGCTTGGAAATGCTTCCATAGCCGTTGGGTGCAAAGCCCAAGAGAATCAGGCCGAAATCAGGACAATGATTACACTTGACAGGGTGATCAGACGTCTAATTCTTGCATCAGATGTCTGGAAGGATACTTTAAGACATCTGATTTAAATGTCAGACGTCTGATTCTATGCGTGTTTCCTCCTGACTTGAATCAGATCTAAACAGGGTTTTTGCGCAAGTCCATCAGACGACATACAGGACGTCTGGCACTATGCCTGGACGTCTGGAAACCAACTTTTCCTACGGAATGGATTTTCCAACCATTGCAACGGCTAGAAAATCTCTGAGAAGAGATTTTGGGTCAGCCAAGGCAAAACGATCAATTATCAGACGTCTGGTAAGTCCTATGGACGTCTCATAAGGCTCTAACGGTCATATTTTTGAGTGTATGCTAAGCCAGCCAACGGTCCACTATCTGGATGTCTGGCAAGTCCATCAGACGTCTCCTAAGACGTCTAGTATTAGGTCTGGACGTCTGATTTCATCAGACAGAACTAACTATGTCCAGCCTAACAGTTATCAGATGTCTGAAACAACAGTCAGACGTCTTAAAATACTTTATCTGACGTCTGATTTGGGAATTAGACGTCTAGAAGTGCTGTTTGAACCCTATATTGGTTTTGTAAGTGTTCTACAGAAAACCTAAGTATCCTAGGGTTGTGCCGGTGTTCCTAGGACTACTGTTAGGGTTCTTTGAGGCTCTTTAACATAAAATATATAAGGAAATAAAGAGCAACAAAAGAAACGAAAAATATAACAAGTACAAAAGAAGGAAATCTATCCTATTCTTCATTTCCTTCCATCTTCAATCTTTCGCTCCACGCGAACCTCCTCTGTTTTCCGTCAAGCTCCTCCAATCCGTCCTAGATGCGAGCTCGAACTCCGTTTAAGCATGTCTACATTTGCAATTGACCTGAAATCTAGGACTCAAATTGCAAATGTTAAATAACACGTGTTTTGTTATCATCAAAACAAATGATCGTGGTGCTCTAGCACCAATAATCTCCCCCTTTTTGATGATGACAAAACCATAAATAATAATGTAGAAAAAACCTCCCCCTTTTTGACATTATCAAAAAAGGTTTGATTGATTTTACATTTCCTATAACTCCCCCTTAAAACATGCTCTTCTATGAGTTTCAAAGGTGATATACTCCCCCTTTTTGTAACAACAAGATAGCTATTATTTTTCTCCCCCTTACTAAAGGAAATTTAGCTAACTTGCATCTCCCCCTTAAAAAATATTCAATTAGCTCATCATTTTTTTTTTTTTAACTCCCCCTATCTAAATGGTTATAAAAAGATAGGGTTAAGAATTTTTACCTCACCTACAATGGCCAATAAAATGGCCCGAATGGTGGTGGTGGATGCCACATCGGATGGGGCTCCCATCCGTAGCTTGGAGGCCCGGGCATTGGCACTGGTCTCCAATCTGGTGGTCGACGTGCGGCGGGTCCATCGTTTGTTCGTCGTTTCGTCGGTCTTCTTGTTCTCCTCCTTGGTCTACTCCTTGGTTCTCCCAACTTGAGTTGACCAGCTTTGAGCTTGTAGGTCCAGTCCTTTATGTTGTAATTATCCCTAAACCCTACAAAATAAGATTCTAATTCTTTTTTTGGTATCCAAGTGGGCTTGGATCCGGATCTGTTAGCGGGTCTCCTTGATGGAGATCCTTTCTCAATCTTAGGGCTATAAAAATTATCTACTTTATTGATTAATTTGTTGGAGTTTTCCCTAAGACATGCAATTTCTTTTTCTATAATACTCATCTTAGTCTTTAAATTAGAGATTTCTAACTTTAGACTATCATTTTCCTCAATCAATTTATTATTTTCATTGATGAGGTCTTGATTTTCTAATAATAGGTTATCTTTTTTAGGACTAGCTTCTATGTCCTTAAGTTGTTTTTCTAACCTATCATTTTCATTTTTAAGAAAACTAAGGTTCTTCTTCATGCTTTTGTTTTCTATTTTTAGTGATTTACTAATCTCAAATAATTCATTAAAAGCTTCTTGTAAATCAAAATTTACCTCATTGTCGCTGCCGCTTCCGCTTTCGTTGTCGCTATTGCTTCCTCTGGCCATGAAACCAAAGCAAGCGGTTTCTTCTTTTTCTTCTTCTTCTTCCTCCGAGCTTGTCTCCTCATGAGTGCCTTCCAACCTCCTCCGTATCTCGTGGGCGGTGGTCCACTCTTGGATTCGTTCAAATTCCTTTGGACTCAATGCGTAATACAAGGCATTCATTGCCTTTGCTTTGAGGTTGAGATTCCGAACCTGATCTTCTGAGTAACCTTTTGCGGGTTTCTTGGGAATAAAAAATGCGGATTCGCACTTTTCCCACACCCGGAAATCGTAGGCCTGCAACCACATAGTCATACGATTTTTCCAATAAATGAAATCTATACCTGCAAAGTATGGTGGTCACGAGGTATCGTGTCCTTCGGTGCACACGAATGCTTTTCCCTCCATATCTAGATCCTCGCCGATTTGTAACGCCGATTTTGCGAGACCTGCTCTGATACCAATTGAAATTCCCTACTTGGAGGGGGTGACGTCAGTGTGACGTAAAAAAAATGCGTAATTGAAATATAAACAATCTCACAAATAGTCAATCACACAAAGTACACAAGTATTTTTAGGTGGAAACCCAAACCGGGTGAAAACCACCACCTAACCCTCTCGAGTTAGGATTTTCCGATCAACCTAGTTGATCAAATCCACTAATCGAATCACTTTAAACGAGGGTGATTCAACCTCAGCACAACCACACTACAAGTATGAGGGTAGCGTTCCTCAACCCCTTCTCTCCACGAGAAGGATTTTGTCCAACGAAGGAGATGGGAATTCGCAAAGCGAATACCCAACCAAAAGACAAAGATAAAATAAAACAATAGGTCCTATAGAGCCAACAAAGTAATTATAAACCTAAGCTTCTATAGGAATTAGGAAACTCCCCTTTGCAAGGAGTGCGTCGACGATGACGCGGGTGCATGAGCCACGCAACGGCGCAATGTCACTCTCGTGAACAACGGCGGGAGAGCGGGTGCACGAAGACTTGATGCTCTTAAGGGAATGGAGCTCAAGCTTGGAGAGCAAAATCTTTTCTGGACACAAAAGAGTGTGAAAGTGTGTAGCTAAGTGTATCCAAGTGTGTGTCTTGTGTTTCTCTTGGTGTGTATTTGTGTCTAAAGGTTCCCCTCTATTTATAGAGGCCTTAGGAAGGCTTTGGAAGGCTTGGAAATGCTTCCATAGCCGTTGGGTGCAAAGCCCAAGAGAATCAGGCCGAAATCAGGACAATGATTACACTTGACAGGGTGATCAGACGTCTAATTCTTGCATCAGACGTTTGGAAGGACACTTTAAGACGTCTGATTTAAATGTCAGACGTCTGATTCTATGCGTGTTTCCTCCTGACTTGAATCAGATCTAAACAGGGTTTTTGCGCAAGTCCATCAGACGACATACAGGACGTCTGGCACTATGCTTGGACGTCTGGAAACCAACTTTTCCAACGGAATGGATTTTCCAACCGTTGCAACGGCTAGAAAATCTCTGAGAAGAGATTTTGGGTCAGCCGAGGCAAAACGGTCAATTATCAGACGTCTGGTAAGTCCTATGGACGTCTGATAAGGCTCTAACGGTCATATTTTTGAGTGTATGCTAAGCCAGCCAACGGTCCACTATCTGGACGTCTGTCAAGTCCATCAGACGTCTCCTAAGACGTCTAGTATTAGGTCTGGACGTCTGATTTCATCAGACAGAACTAACTATGTCCAGCCTAACAGTTATCAGATGTCTGAAACAACAGTCAGACGTCTTAAAATACTTTATCTGACGTCTGATTTGGGAATTAGACGTCTGGAAGTGCTGTTTGAACCCTATATTGGTTTTCTAAGTGTTCTACAGAAAACCTAAGTATCCTAGGGTTGTGCCGGTGTTCCTAGGACTACTGTTAGGGTTCTTTGAGGCTCTTTAACATAAAATATCTAAGGAAATAAAGAGCAACAAAAGAAACGAAAAATACAACAAGTACAAAAGAAGGAAATCTATCCTATTCTTCATTTCCTTCCATCTTCATTCTTTCGCTCCACGCGAACCTCCTCTGTTTTCCGTCAAGCTCCTCTAATCCGTCCTAGATGCGAGCTCGAACTCCGTTTAAGCACGTCTACATTTGCAATTGACCTGAAATCTAGGACTCAAATTGCAAATGTTAAATAACACGTGTTTTGTTATCATCAAAACAAATGATCGTGGTGCTCTAGCACCAACATAATATACCCTGATCAGATGTCAGGTTAATTTATTAGATGTCCAATTATGCCATTTCTTGGGATAATTTTGCTTTAGAAAGGATGATAGCAGTAAAAATATCATCGTTGTATTCAATGTGGTGAAAACACTCCAATTAAAGATATAAATAAATATTCAATTAACCCTAGAAAAGATGTTTCCATGGGGAGAAACAAACCTAATAAATACTTTGCATTTAGGTTCACAAATAGTAAGGAAAATAGTTCCAAGCAAAAATAATTTATCTTTCTTTTTAACAGGAAAGTGATATTAAGAGAAAAAGCATTGAGACAGATAAATATAGAGTTAGAGAGAGAACAATAGCAACGAAATAAAATAAGAAAATAAGTGAATAGTAACTATAATCAAAATAAATGGAAAAAAACTAATTGGCAAACACTGTTGGAAAATAGAGAAGCCAGTGGCATTTCTCGCATGCGTTGAGTTCATCAACTGCTGCGAGAAGCTCGACGGAGGAACGTTAGAGGGAGATGGTCGTGATGGTGGTGATGGAGAGCTCGGTGGTGGTCAGAGGTGGTTGGACACCGAGCTTCAAGGTGGCGGCAATGGGTTGTTGGCATCAACGTGGAGGCAGATGTAGAGGTGGCGCATGTGGCGTAGGGTGACGGCGAGCTTGAGGGCAATGTTCTAGTGTTGTTGGTGGAGAAGAAGGTGGCTCGAGGTGGCTATATGGAGTGAGGAGGAGGTGGGTCTGATGGGTTCTTGAAGTTCCGTAGAGGTTGAAGGTAAAGAAGAACAAGAAGAAGGAGAACAAGAAGGAAAAGGAAAAGGGAAGAGGACGAAGCATGGTAGTGGTCGGTGTGATGGGGTCGTGCGCTATCACCACACAGTCATTCGCGATGAGTCTCGCGGTGGTCATAGTGGCTATCGTGGTGGTTGCAGTGGCTGTTGCAATAGCAAGGATGTAACTGGTGATCACGGTAAGGGTAGGGAGAGAGATCGAGAAGGTGATAGGGGGTGTGTTATCGTTCTCTAGCCATATGTGGTGAGCGAGAGATGAGGATGGTGGGCAGTGGTTAGTGCAGAGAGAGGCCAAGTGTGTGGGGTGCAATTTGAGTGAAGTGTTCGAGTAGGTTAGGTGATGGTGTGCATTCTGAGGGTGGTGACTGCTGAGAGCAGGGGTTGCGATTAGAGTAAAATAAGAAGGGGAGGGGCCCATGCTTTCCAATAATGACAAGCCAAAATTGAGAAGAGGGGCCGATGCTGTTTGATGATTCCAGAGAGAGAGAGGGTTGATTGGGAATAAAATGAAGTGTCTTGTTTCATGATTAGCTAAAGAAATAGAGAGATATATTTGAGAATCCCATATTTCAAACTAGTCGACTTCTCTCTTGATTTGTCCTTTATTTATTTACATTCTTTTGAGGAAAGCTCAAATGCCAAGGTAACTTTCCTAATTTTATCCTCACTTAATCTTGCAAAAACATATATAAACAATATATTAGTATATGAATATGGATTAAGTAAATAATATAACTAAGTATGTTAATTATATAAAGGCGCAGGACAACAATTCACAAGCTTAACTAATTTCTCAATGTAATGCGTGCTTGAACTCTATTTTCAACTCCAAATTAAATGCTCTTGAGCATAATTAAAGTCCACTAAAGTGGACTTATTAAATACTCCCATGCCTAAGTTTTCATAGTCTCGAGAAAAATCATATGGAGAAGAATTATATCTTTAGATCAGAGTTATATAGTCAGGATGCCTTATCATAGCTCACCTCTAGAGATTAGTTTGAAATACTTGCCCTAGGCCTTAAGGTACTCAAGTACTGGTCAAGATATAGGCTTGATCGGGTTAAGCTTTGGGTCTCCGATAAAGGTTTCTTGCTAGGCTCCTAATGCCTGCCCAAGGGTTTCTTTACTCTAGAGGTTAAAGCACCTATGCATTCATGCAAATTGTCCAGATTTAGCTGGCTAGTGCATTTTTTAGAACATAGATGAAAGAGATATTTTTGATTTTTTTCTTTTTGAAATTTTTGTGTTTCCTCTAAATCTAACCTTAGATTGGCTCTCAACATGGCCTGTGTCGGATTCCTTGTTCTCATCATCGATCCTCGAAGGATCTTTGGCATTCATTGCTTCAGGATAGCACCACCCATGGCAGCCCTAAGAACCCTTGCAATAGACACTTCGTGATAGTGTCACCATGGCATTCTTGAGCTAATTCAGAGCCTGACAATCGACATTTCGAAATATTGTTGCCCGTGGCACTTAAACTGCGTGATGCATTTACATGCCCTCGATAGGATATTTAAATATACTAGGAGACAAGCGCCAAGGTGATGACACGTTATAACACGTCCTCAAGGGCAGTATTTAGCCATCCTCTGATGTGGTAGGAACTCTTCGAATCAACTTGTGTTTTCAAGCCTCTCTTAAGTTAGATATTCGAGAAAATCATTTTTCAGACAAAGAAATTTATAATTTTTCTTCATTAGGTATAATAAACCAAACCACAGTGTGTGAGATGTGGTTGCTTGAGTTACTAAGAACCTGCAAACCAAAGGGCAGACAAAGAGGTCAGATACTCCCCAAGCCTTTGACTTAATACATCAACTTCTTAACTTCCTCAATTACTTGAAGAATAATCCATATCTTAACAATACTCGAAGTTTTGAGCCAAATTGGCCCTAGAGGGCTAAAGTCAGTATCTCTCACTTGTCTCCTAAGATTAGGTACTTCAGGACTTAATTCATCATTGGTTCCATCCTAGAACTTCAATAAATTCTTCTATAATCAAATGCTGGGAATAATGAATTTTTGCTCATTTTCTTTCTCTATATTTTTTTCTTTTCTCTCCCCCCCTTTTTTATAGAAACATATGTACCCATGCACTCCACAAGTATGCAATTCATACCCCCAAGTATTACCATTAACCCCCAATGCCTAAAATGTGCAATGTCCTCATTGCACGCAAAAGGGTAGATAGTAACTGAAGAAGAGTTGAGCTTCCTCACAACAAGCCAGATGGACAATTCATGCAAATTAGCATCTAGAAAAGAAGTAGAGGAAGACCCGAAAAGGATACATAGCAAGTAGGCCTAATGAATAGGTAACCCAAGATGTTGGTGAGCTGGTGGTGGAGAGTGATGCCAAATGCTCGCCAGATACAGGTGAGAACGAGATATTCTTGGGCCACCTTTGGAAATCTCACATATTAAACATTAGTAGTGACTTTCGAGAATGTAGGGAGAGGAGGCCAAGGCTCCTCAAGTAAAGGTGTGTAGGGAAGAGAGGGTGCTAAGAGGAACACCCTAAGGATGATGGATGGACTTGGATATGCATCAATCCATACTCGCCACTCCACTATAGGGTGTATCGATCTAGTTATCTCCCTATAGAGAAGAAATGTGAGCAGAGACTTGAGGAAGCTGGTTTCTAGGGAGTTAAGTGATTAGCCCATAGTTGTGGGCTATTTAAGTATTTAAGTGCCTACACATTAGGTTAATTCTAACATTTATTTAGCATAAATTAGGATGTAAATAGATTAATTCATAGTTTTAATTTAATTACATAATCCATACATTGCATTCATATCTTAAGTGCATTTAGAATTAGCTTAGAATAGCATTCATCTAATTAGACAACAAATTAGGTACATTGTTTTCATTAACATAGAAGTTGAGGGTCTGTATATAAAAGACCCTAATATTTTAACATTATTTTCTTTACTCTTCTCCTTGCAGGAATGGCTGGCTGCCGCTCCAACGTCGAACGGTCGCAGTGAAGACCCATTCAAGGGGGAGCGGATGTGGTGGATCTGGTCGGGCGGCAGATTTCAAACTTGTGCAGGCCACTACAAAAGGAGGAGGGAGGCAGTCGAGCTCGGGAGGCCTCCACCACCAACCCACCACTGTGCAGAGAGAACTTCTCTCTTCCACTCCATACTGCCAGCCTCTACTGTGGCGGCGAGTCTCCACCACTGTGGGCGTGTGGTGTGATAGGCCACACCGGCATCCGGAGCTCGTCCGCATCACCGTGAGCACATTAGCATGCATCTCCCTCACCGTCGTCGCCAACCACCACCACTGCAACAACCGTCAGCCACCCTTTCAGAAACTTAATACATCTGGGAAGTTTCCCGGACGTCTGAAGCTACCCGCTCACTTCCACCGCACACATCTAAAGTCGCCTGCAGACCCTCTCTCGCGCCTGCAGAACCTTCAGCTCAACCCGCGCCCATCAACCTTCATCTCAACCGTGCCTGCACCCTCCAACCATGCACGCCCTCCTCAACCGTGCCCATCTCCATGTGCTCACCGGCTGCAGCGCTCTCCACGCGCCTGCAGACCCGCGCAACCATCCTCCCGCACCTGCGGACTCGTCCAATCGCGCCTGCAGAACTTCACCTGCTCCCACCACCGCGCCTGCAGATCAGCGCACAGCTGCAGAACACCAACCACTCTTCCCCGTGCCTGCAGATCAGCGCTCACCACGCCTACAGATCCCTTTGCCCGCGCACCCGCCACCAGCAGCAGCCACGCCCGCGCCTACAGCTTGCGCACCCGCTCTCGTGCCTGCAGCACCCTCCGCCAGCTCCTGCAAAGCCGCCAGCAGCAGCGCGCCGCAGATCTCACGCCAGCAGGCCGCGTAAGCTCACCGGTTGCAGCACCTCCGCTAGAGCTCGTTCGACCGCCGCACGACTCACCGCCACCACCAATTCGAAGCCCTAGGTCCAAGGGACCTCCTCTGAGCTTCCCGAGCCCGGCCATCCGCTCCTCGTCGTGCAAGACAAAGGGGAAAAATTCCCCTGTTTTTCTATAGTAAACCATCAATTAGAAATTACATTTTCTGCCATTGTCACTTTTTAATGATATTTTATTGATTCTGCATTGTGGAAAATATCCTCTAGTTTCTCATAATTGCCATTTTAGCATTGTTTCTTGCTTAAACCTTAATCTAAAGGCAATCTTGGCTTGATTCTTGTCCAAACTAACTACGAACGAATGTTTTTAATTGGTGAGAATTTTAATACGTCATTGTCTCCCTGTGGATACGACCCGCTCCTTTGCGAGTGGTTATTTCTTCTTAAATATTGATCAGTCGATTTTTCTACCACATTAAACTGCAACCGACTTAAAAGCGAAAGATCGACTAGCCAAATGGCGCTGTTGCCGGGGAGGCAACAGACGCAATAATTTCGCCTAATTTTATTTTGATTATTTGTCAATTGCACAAAGATTTGACCATTTATTATTTTCTTTTCTGTGCAAGAAATTTTGTGCAAGAATCAGCCTGTGTGAGAGGCGGCCCTTGACGTTGCCAGACGAGAAGTGGACGAGCAATTTTGAAAGGAGGAGAAGGACGAGGATGCGACGGACACCATTGTATTTAGTCACTAGTTTAATTAGAATAGAATTAAGACTGTAGACTTAATTTTTCATTGCGGTTACTTTGAAACCCTTGTTCTGGGGCATATTTTGAGGGGTCTATTCACCGATTTTATTTTGGGCCCGTGTTGGGTAATTTTTTGGAGTTTGTTCCCTTTTGTTTAGATTTAGGTTTATTTTTTTTATTATTATTACTTTTATTTGCTTGTCCATAAGTAGTTCTAAAAAAAATAGAAAAAAAAATGAGCTGCCTGCTAGAAGCTGCCTGCCCTAGGACGAACCATTTAGGTCTGTATGAGCAGCCTCTAGATTTACTTTTCTGCATTGCATGCATTCTTGCATCGTAGATCGCTGGAGGCAAGGTACGCATTCTCTTACTTTGCATCCTATTTTTGATCACGCATTCCATTTGGGATTTAATGCGAAGACCACCTAATCTGTACTGAATAAATCTAACAAGTGGTCACATTTTTTTTAGAAAAAGGACTAATTAAAGGAAGGACATTTTAAAAACCAAGGATTTGATTTTCTAACTTGGCGTGCGATTCAAAGTTCAAAATCTTTGACGGTGTATGCACACTTATTTCACTTGCACCACGGCACGCTTCTAGACACTCCTTAGGTTTGGAAATACTAGGACAAGAGCCCTCCTATCGTTGGATTCTGAAGTGTTCGGAACTTGAGATGAAAGGTTTTGCAAGTCCAAAGAGGGGGATACCCTGTCACGGATTTTTGGGGGTAGTTGAGAAGCACCGCGAAAGCACAGCTTCAAAGGAAGGCTTAGGCCTACTTACATCCCTCGATCTTCCGTCTTTGGATTTACTTGACCATTTGAGATTTAGGGAAGAACACCTAAGCTCCAACTAGGTCTTCTTAGGCGAGCCGTAGGTCGACAATAGGCGCGTAAATTATTTGAACAAATTGTATTGTCACCTGCAATCTGACTTAAAATCAAAAGCCTAAATTGGGAAAGACCTAAAAGGTCCTTTTTGAATTGTGTTTTACTTGGGGAATTCTGATTGAAGTGTGAGTTAGAATGGACCACATTGCTTTTCATCCTTTCACATCTTGCCCACACCCTCACCCCTACTCTGCATCCTTCGATCCCAGATGCCGAGATGGTCCATCCCTTGATGGACATAATGACAATCATTGGGATCCATTTTACTCCTATTATAGGAGTATTGGCCTGGTTAAGCCCCAAATCAGTGAGCAGAGCCTAGGAGCGGGATTTGCTTTGCCCAATATCCCACATACCAAAGAAATACCCAACCCACCCTCCCTGAAAAAGTATAATGGTTGGACAAACACTCCTGGGTACTATAAGCCTGAGCCTAACTTCTCTCATGATAGAAATAACCTCTCCTCTTTGAAGATGGAAATACAGAAAATGCAAAACGAAATGAGTGAATTGTTAGGAGAATCTTTGAGAGCAGGCCAACAAGAAAGAGATGAAATTAGCCACTCAATCTACCCCATTGAGGATGACATACACCCCTCTACAACAGATGCATCTCCTGTGGGAGAGATACACTTTAAGTTGGAGGGAAATCCTGGGGAGAATAGCTACTTTTCGAGGATCGATTTTGAAACCTCCCCATTAGATAACACTTCCTTGAGAGATCTACACTTTAGGTGGGAGGAAAATACACATGACAGTAGCTATGCATTGGATGAAGAAAGGTGGCAACCCGAGGAAGATGATGATAAGGTTGATTATCCACCTAAATGATATTGGAGTCAAAAGAAGGGAATGATGGTACCATTGGAAGACCTCGACCCAGATGATAGTATTTTCGTGACATTTGATGAAGTGGGTCAAGGTCAAGTTGTTAATCCTACCCTCCCTTCTGATCACGATATGGAACTCAAAACCACCCTTAGGGAACCTAACCCTAAAGAAATTGACCTATCTGAGGAGTCTGATGTAACCAGTGTAAACCATTTACCTCAGATAGAGCACCCTAGGGGATCTGCTGAGATATTAAATGATTCTAGACCTCGGGTACATGATGAATTGTGCAATGAGGAGTGATGAGAGCCTCATCATGAGCCATAACTAGCTCTTTTTGACCCAATAAAGAAGATAAAAGCTCCTACATAACCTAGAAAAGGCCTAACTGAAGGAACAAGTGCTCTGAGAAGAAAACATGAAATAAAGGTTAAAACTGCAATTTTACCATTGCAGTGCATAAACGGGATTTCTCAGAAGCAAAGCAGAGGTCAAATGGTCCAAATAAGATAAAAAGTTGGTGGAGTTAATCAGAAATGGGTTCATGTGCAATCTAGGAACTAAATGACACTTGGTAACCCTAAAACAGACCTGCTTAAATTAACAAGGTTCCGACCAGAACAAAAAGCAAGTAAACCCTCTAAAAATCATGGAAAAACATCCTCTAGGGTTTGGAACACTTAATTTGGCCTTTGGAACCTAGTTTGACTTAGATTCGGGTCCTAGCTCTTCAATTAACCTAATTTGAGTTTTTACGCAAAATATCCAGTCAAATGAGGTCAAACCTAAAATCCAACTTCACCATTGGATTCCTTAGGTCCAAATTAGGTTTGTACCAAAATTTGGACCTAAGGAGGGGTCATCTTGACCTACTTTGCAATTTAGTACACCCAAATCATAAATTGGTCCCTATCTTTTGAATACCTTTGCAGAGAGCCCCCTAGGTTCTTCGCCTCCTTTGCAAACCGATCCTGCCACCATTGCTAGGGCAGAACCGAGCTCCGGCGAAGTTTCGAGAGAGATTGGTCTCTAATCCCTCAGAGATTCCCTACCAGAAATGGAAGGAGGATTCTCTGAGGAATTCCCTTCCTTATAAAGCCAATTACAATCGCCGGTGTGAACCCAATCTCTCGTGCGAACGCATGAGAGATTTGGGTATCCTAACTCCTTTCCATCTCCGGCAACCAACCTCAGGCAATTACGTGCCCTTCACACCCTGCACACCCAGTCCAGCGCCAATATAAGAACCCACAACTCCGGCCGAAGAGGCCAAGCTTGATTTTGACGGAGATCCCTTCCAAATTCCTCCCTCTCCCATCTCCGGCCAAACGACCCACAAGCTCCGGCGACCTCCTCCCCTCCTTCTCGTCACTCTGCTGCCATACCAGCAGCAGAGTCCTCTCCGCCTCTTCCTCCCGTGGCGCGCTGTACCCAGCGCGCAAGCTCCTGACCTCATCTTCGTCGCCGCTTCCTCCCTCAGGGTCTTTCTTCCCCGATGACGGCGGTTACGAGCCGTCCTCTCCGCCGCCTTCCTTCCTTCCAGACAACCACAGATACGTTCTCCATCCTCTCCTCTCTCTTTTCCCCCAACTGTTTTACTTGATTACCCCTCGAAAGTACCTAACCGCCTCCATCTTCCTTGCCTCCGACCCCACTCCGGCGAGCCGCCCACACCACTCTGCCACTCCACACGGCTCGCCAACCACCTCGTGAGCTTCGCCTCACCACCAGGAACCCATTCCACCCCATCACTGCCACTCCAGACTTCTACAAGCACCCCCCGACCAACCCACCATCTCCGGCCACAGGTTGACCTAGGCGCGCACGCCTAGGCCGACCGGCAACCTGCAGCATCACCCACCGCCTTCGCTGTGCTACGGCGAAGGTTTCCAGCTATTCTGATCGGGCCAATAGGCCGTTCTGTGGAATCTCAGGTGAACGCCCCGGCCGCCATTAACAGCCGAAGCAGCAGGAAGCTTGGAGCAGCAGCAGGAGTCAGGCTTCCCAGGCGGCAGGTGCAGTAGACTCTCGCAAGTGTCGCTAGGTGACTGAGTTCAGTGAGGAGCACCAGCAGGGCATTCAGCGTGGGCAATTGCACACGAGAGTCTGCGGGCGCGCGTGAGGGAAGGACGAAACCTTTAGTCCCACATCGTGGGATTACAAACCTCAGGTACACTATAAGTTATTTTTGTGATATACTCTTATCTCCTCAGTAAGCACAGGGGTGAGGTCCCTCACTGACCCCACCCGCCTCATCCGTGGCCTGACCACGCGGACTTGGCGGATCCGACCAGACCTAGACCTACGCACTCCTCACGCATCACACCACCTTCAGGTGCCCCTGGTATCGGGTACGAACCAACCCAATTAATGCCTGTGGCTCTGGGAGAGCAGCTCAGAGTGAATTGCTTGAGAGAGAGAGACGCGCGGGTAGAGGGAGAAGGGTTAGGTTTTGCTCCTATGCAGGCAGGCTGATCGCAGAAGGACTTGGTCCCTGCAGAAGAAGGAAAAGCAAGCCAAAGAAGAAGACAGAAGAAGAAGAAAGAAGCCTTCGCAGGAGAAGAAGGAAAGCAGAAAGATCAGAAGTCTTCGCAGAGAAGAAGAAGAAGGACAAGGAAGATTGCAAAGAGATCAGAAAGGCAAAGCAGAAGAAGGAAAGATACAGAAGCAGAAAGGAGAAGAAGGAAGAGAGAAAGAAAGATCACATTTAAGACGTCTGATACATAAATCAGACGTCTAATTCTACTTTTTTTTAAAAACTCTTTGAATCAATTATATTTGCATTTAACAGTTGTATTCTTGGGTTTTACAAAGTACTGAGATTGCTCCCTGTGTTCGACCTCGGATACTCTAGTTGTTCGAGTAATAAAAATCTATATCTGTTTTGAACGTTTTGTCGGTTCTACTACAACGTAACACGCCTCTAAATCCGCACAAAAACGTCGACAAACAAGGAGGAAGACGAATTATATGAGGAACCTACATTCAAGATTTGGAGTGACACTAAGGGTGATTATATCTTATTTGAAGAGTTAGCCCCTGAGGATGTCACAAATTTGACCAAATTAGGTTTCCTTAGCACACCCATTGTTGATATTTCTCCTCATGATAAAATGATGGAAAATTTGGAAGCAATTTCTAAAATTTATGTGGATTCACATATAGACTCCGGGGAAGATTTGAGTAAAGAACAAAAACCCGGGGATGACATTGATAGGATAATCCCTAGATCTGTTGCTTCCAACCTGCCTTCATTCACTTCGAAGTCACCCTTTGATTTGCTTATATCTGAAAGTGAAATTGACTCCTGATGAAGAGAAGGAAGATACATGTGATGGTGCAAGGAATGCTAGGGATGAAATTGAGGATTTAGAAAGAGTGTTTGGGATGGACACCGAGCTGATTAAACCCAACCTAGATCTTATGGCCATCCCACAACCTCGTAACTTGGACACCCTAGACGATCCTTGCCTTAGAGAATTGCTCACTTTTGTTCTGACTAGGGGGCTTAATAGACCAATATTTCCTGTAATGGAGTATCGGGTATGGATTGATGATTTCTTTAGTTAGTCCATTACCCTGGGGGTTTATCTCTGCACCATTCCTTCCCCATACCTTTTGGAGGATCCATATTACCCTCCCCCTACCCTTTGGAGGTTGTTTTACCTATTTATCCTTTAGAACCTCTTCTGGTGACCTGGGAAGATTTCATTCCCATTTTAGTTGGACGAGCAATTGTTATCGGGATTCATCATCAACTCGCCAACATCCTAGGTTACCTATGTTCTAGGCCAACATTGCTTTGCTCATTTTTAGGGCCTATTTCTGCAATTCTTGAACCTGATTTGCAGGTTCTTTGGCTATTCAGCCCAGCTCTAACCCAGGTAATATCCTTCTATGCAATGAGGACACTGCATATTTTAGGCATGGGAGGGTGTACTTGGGGATATACATAGCATAATTGCATACATTTGTACATAAAAAAAAAGAAAAAAAAGGGGTTTTGAGCTTAACTGGCTAGATCTTGCATTCTTAAGCAAATCAGAACTCTAGGGTAGACTAAATTAATTCTAGGGTCAAACTTTAGAAGCTAAATGAGTTGCTAGCATTAGACCTTTAGGGTCCTTTGTGGACTTAACAGCTTATGTAGGAGTTAAGTTGCGGACCATTCCTCAAGAGGTTAAGGAAGGGAAGCTAGGGTTTGAGTTATAAGGTGGGGTAGTACCTGGAGTCTTATTCTCCCTTTTGGTTTACGGGTCCTTGTAACCCAAGCATCCAAATTTCACACACTTGGTCTGGTAATCAACTTAATTTCTATCTTTCTGAAAAGAGATTTGGTTCTCTTAGTTTTGACTTAAGAGAGGCTTGAAAACACATTTTGGTTGGAAGAGTTCCCGCCGTAGGAGAGGTGGAGTATATACTCACCTTGAGGATGCGATGATAACATATTACCTCCTCGACGCTTGTCTCTTAGGATATCCATCCTACTGGGGGCATGTAAGTGCATTGCGCGGTTCAGGTACCATGGGCGGCCCTATCTCGAAGTGCCGATTGCCATAGGCCTGAATTCGCTTTAGAAATCCATGGGCGATACTATCTCGAAGTGTCGATTTCCAGGAGTTCTTGGGGTCGTTATGGGCGGTGCTATCTCGAAGCATCGAAAGCCAGGCACCCTTCGAGGTATGGTAATGGGGACAATGAATCCGACATAGGCCGTGTTGATAGTTGATCTGAGGTTAGACTTAGAAGAATAAAAAAAAAAAGTATATATATATATATATATATAAAACTCCTTTAACTCAAATAACTTAGACCAATACACAGGCACGGATGCTTTAATCTCAGGGATCAATAAACTTTAGGGTAGAGTCAGAAATCAGGGAAACTTGTGCCTGCAACTTGCCTTTAGCCGACCAAGTCTGTAACTTAGCAACTACTTAGGAACCTTGGGTCTAGAGCCTGAACTTAATATGCTTCTGAAGGAAGACTAAGTGAGTTGACTAGTCTACTTAGAGTGCTAAGTTTCGCTTAATTTTGCTAGGGACTAGCAAAAACTAGGCATGGGGGTATTTGATTAGCCCATAGTTATGGGCTATTTAAGTATTTAAGTGCCTACACATTAGGTTAATTCTAACATTTATTTAGCATAAATTAGGATGTAAATAGATTAATTCATAGTTTTAATTTAATTACATAATCCATACATTGCATTCATATCCTAAGTGCACTTAGAATTAGCTTAGAATAGCATTCATCTAATTAGACAACCAATTAGGTACATTGTTTTCATTAACATAGAAGTTGACAGTCTGTATATAAAAGACCATAATATTTTAACATTATTTTCTTTACTCTTCTCCTTGCAGGAACGGCTAGCTGCCACTCCGACGTCGAACGGCCGCAGTGAAGACCCATTCAAGGGGGAGCGGATGTGGTGGATCTGGTCGAGCAGCTGATTTCAAACTTGTGCAGGCCACTACAAAAGGAGGAGGGAGGCAGCCGAGCTCGGGAGGCCTCCACCACCGACCAACCACTGTGCAGAGAGAACTTCTCTCTTCCACTCCATACTGCCGGCCTCAACTGTGGCGGCGAGTCTCCACCACCGTGGGCGTGTGGTGTGACAGGACACACCGCCATCCGGAACTCGTTCGCATCACCGTGAGCACATTAGCGTGCATCTCCCTCGCCGTCATCGCCAACCACCACCACCGCAACAACCGTCAGCCACCCTTTCAGTAACTTAAGACGTTCGGGAAATTTCCCGGACGTCTGAAGCTACCCGCTCACTTCCACCGCACACGTCTGAAGTCGCCTGCAGACCCTCTCCCGCGCCTGCAGATCCTTTAGCTCAACCCGCGCCCATCAACCTTCAGCTCAACCGCGCCTACACCCTCCAACCACGCACGCCCTCCTCAACCGTGCCCATCTCCTCGCGCTCACCGGTTGCAGCGCTCTCCACGCGCCTGCAAACCCATGCAACCATCCTCCCGCACCTGCAGACTCGTCCGACCGTGCCTGCAGAACTTCACCCGCTCCCACCACCGCACCTGCAGATCAGCGCACAGCTGCAGAACGCCAACCGCTCTTCCTCACGCCTGCAGATCAGTGCTCACCACGCCTACAGATCCCTTCGCCCGTGCACCCGCCACCAGCAGTAGCCACGCCCACGCCTGCAGCTTGCGCACCTGCTCTTGTGCCTGCAGCACCCTCCGCCCGCGCCTGCAGAGCCGCCAGCAGCAGCGCGCGGCAGATCTCACGCCAGCAGGCCATGCAAGCTCACCGCCTGCAGCACCTCCACCGGAGCTCACCGCCTGCAGCACGACTCGCCGCCACCACCGATTCGAAGCCCTCGGTCCAAGGGACCTCCTCCGAGCTTCCAGCGCCAGGCCATCTGCTCCTGGTCGTGCAAGACAAAGGGGAAAAATTCCCCTGTTTTGCTACAGTAAACCATCAATTAGAAATTACATTTTCTGCCATTGTCACTTTTTAATGATATTTTATTGATTCTGCATTGCGGAAAATATCCTCTAGTTTCTCATAATTGCCATTTTAGCATTGTTTCTTGCTTAAACCTTAATCTAAAGGCAATCTTGGCTTGATTCTTGTCCAAACTAACTACAAACGAACATTTTTAATTGGTGCAAATTTTAATATGTCATTGCCTCCCTGTGGATACGACCCGCTCCTCTGTAAGTGGTTATTTCTTCTTAAATATTGATCAGTCGATTTTTCCACCACATTAAACTGCAACCAACTTAAAAGCGAATGATCGACCAGCCATTAAGTCTTGCGGTTGTCTCTTTTTTTTTCAAAACAAAATGGAATGCTATCGTGTTATGATAACAATCTAGGAGAGCATTTTATTCATAAAAAATAAAGCAAGATCTTATAAAATAGATCCCCACATATGTTTGAGGTACCAGCATACATTTACAATTTGTTCCACGCAAACCGACCTCTCTTGAAACAAAAACTCGTTAAAAATTCATCATAAAAAAAATGTCTTGAGGTTGTCTTAAGTAACCAAAGCCAGGGATGGCTTGGTACTCTCCAAATCCAATCCAAACAACCAATCATGATAAGCCAGGTTGTCCCTAGTACCCTTTGTTTAAAAATCAGGATTAACCTGCATAGTACTCATGCTCCCATCAGGATATGGAGTCATGGGTTCGCTCCTTGGAAGGAGTGAATCAACTGTTGACTTTGGAGCATACACATGTGATAGCAAAGCAGAAGCACCCAACATGTGGAATCCGTTACCATAAGTGATTACAACCTTGGGATCTTGATATTCACTTAAATCCTCTCTAGGGGGTTTAGGTGATTCTTGATTAATGGACATAGATGCTTCCTCATTAGCCAATGGAAGAGAAGAGGTAGCAAAAAATAAATTTGGGAGGACTCCCTCGATCATTAGGTCCCTGGAATCCACAAGGTGTAATTCCTCAAGTAATACATATCGACTTTGAGTGTCATCCCAAACTATCACTTTAGATGGTATAAAAACCTCCTCTAGCCCCTTGTCAACTTGAGGTGAAGTTTCCTTAATAACATCAGGTCGTGTCGTAGGTAGGTTTATCTAGGAGTTGGGTGTCTCAAATTCGTAATAGTCCCTAGATAGAAGAGGGTCTTGGTCACTAAAGATGGGTAAATGATCCTCCTGGAGAATTGTGGGAGAGATGGTGTAGTCATAGTTACTCAAACCCTGATCATCTATCAAAGGAGAATCACTAATCTCAAGGTTGAGTACATATGGGGATACCATCTTCCCAGGAGTTGGATTTCTAGGTGAATCAAGTAGGTTATCAGTGATATTCTCACCATCCTTAGGAGTATTAGTTACTTCAAAGGGTTCCCAAGTTTGGGAATTATTCTCAACATCAAAAGTGGGTAGGAATCCAAATTTAGTTAAATCAGTTACATCCTTAGAGGGTAAGTTGTCAAATAACACATATTCCCCCTTGGAGTCACTCGGAGTTGGATTTCTAGGTGAATAGGGAAGGTAATCGGTGATATTCTCACCATCCTCTAGTGCATTACATCAAAGGGTTCCCATGTTTGGGAATGATCTATAATGTCAAAAGTGGGTACGAATCCAAATTTAGTTAAGTCAGTCACATCCTCAGAGGGTAAGTTGTCAAATAATACATACTCCCCCTTGCAGTTACTCTAAACTAGTAGTCTGGGCTCCTCCATTATTTCATTATCCTCCTCAAAAATCAACTCTTCATGTCCCGTAGACCAGAATTCATCTAAAGCGTCTATTTTGGTATCAATTCCCTTGGGGCCACCTATGTTGGGCACGTGTAAATCCTTAGAATGTTGTATGGTGGGTGTTGGTTCCCTAAGTGGAGTGTCAAGGTTTTTATCATTGACTTCCAATATGATTCCCTCTAACATCCAAGAATCATGAAATTTATTCACTTCTGAATCACAATCCTTAGGGAAATTTAACTGAGGTGCAAGGTCCTCAGAGCGGTAAGGTGCAAGCTCAGAATCCCTAGGATAGGGTGTAGATTCCACCTCAAAATCAAGAATGGAAGTTAGGTTCACTATTTTGCTACAACCCTTTTCATCAAATGTAACAAAGATACTATTATTCAAGTCAAGTTCATCTAATGGGACCATCTTCCCCTTTGATTATTTCCAATAAAGCTTAGGTGGAAAATCCAAGGGTGGTTCCTCTTCCTCTAGAGGCCTTATTTCAGGATTTATGTCATGATTGAGGCTATTCCTCAAGGCTTGGTCTGTAGCCTCCATTGAATTTAGCGGACTAATGAAAGGATCATCCATTGTGAGGTCTCCAAGGTTAGCCATAGAAAAGTAGTTGATTTGGGCACAATTTTCCTATGGATCACCATTTTGCCTCAAAATGTCTCTCCTAATTTGATCTAAATATTTCTAAAATTCTAACTTTAATGAGGAGAGACTATTATCATGCATAGGATGAAAATCAAGTTGGTGATTGATGTGTCCTCTCCTCAACACGGTTAATTAAGTTAATTGTGCTTAATTATGTGTAGAAGAAAGTAATTTTGGTTAACTCGAATTTGTGTTGGTTGAGTAGTATAGGATTAAGTTAATCTAACAGTTTAGATTTTTTTTCTTTTAACTGGTTGAGTCAAGGTTGTTCGCTGGGAGGTATAGCTTATTCAGAATTCACCAATCAATCTAAGCTACTCATAGAAGGTATAATTAAGTTAATTGTAACAACATGAACTTTGCCTAATGATTTTAAATTTAAGAAATATGCAAAATTCCATAAGAAAACATATTTACACAAATAATCTTCTTTAATAATAAGTAAACATGTTAATTTCTATTTATTTCAAAGATATTAAGGCAATAGAAAGTTTTTCTAATTGAAATATGCCTTATTACAATATTAAAAATAAAAAAGGAATTAAAAAAAACTAATGCAAGAATTTAAACCATTTCTTTTCTCTTTATCTTCAGCCTCTCTCTCTTTCTTCTTCTTCTTTTACCTTTCTTTCACTTTTTACTTTCTCTGTTTACTTTTTTCTTAATCTTCTCTTAATCCTTTTCTTATCTTTTTCTTTATTCTTTCTCTTAATTTTCTTGAGCCCTTCTCTTCTTCCTCTTTTCTTTCTTTCTTTTCTCCCTTGTCTCTTTAATGCCTATTCAACCTTCTCTTTCTTCTACAAATTCTCCCTATCTTCCTTCTCCTTTCTCTTCCTTTGCTTTGCTCCTTAGCATTTCTCTTAGCCTTTCTCTTCCTTAGCATCTTTCCTTGCCTTCTTTCCGAGCCTTCGCCTTTCTTCCTTTTGAGCTGAACCGGGTTTTTTCTCTCTTCAACCAAAAATTAGGTTTATTTATTGACAGCTTGGACTATTCGAGGATACACAGCACCCTTCTCAGGGTAGGACCAGACCCTACTAGGTCCAAGCCTGATTCATTTAGTTCGGTTTATTTCCGGTTCAGAGTTTTGAGCCATACCGACTCATGCCTCCCAGGGCTCACTCACGCCCTCCCAAGGCTCACACTCGCATGCCACAGGTGCACACAATCGCAGGCACATACACACCCACACACAGACACACACATGCTCGTTCATTTCATTTGCGTCGTGCGCTTGTCGACTGAAGTGGGTATGTAACAAAATAGTTTTATACCCATGCGGCTGTTCAGATCTACCCTAGGTCGGACTAACTTATCCCATCCCAAACCAAACTTCAAGCGTCAATTTCTCCTAGCTCAGAGCTCTGTTCCAAGCAAATAAAAGCATGTTGGAAAGCTCTTGAGTTGCTCTATAGGATTGAAGTGTCAATTTAATGCGAAGGGGAAGTTATGCTCTTCGATTTGAAGGGCGAAGATACTGTTCTTTCTACATCTATAATGGCCTGGAAAGTGAATTTCTTAACTCTAAGTCCACATACTAGACTTAAACTTCGAGTTGATGTTCTAAATAGGTTAGGGGGTGAATTCTGCAACTACTGGTGTGGATATCAAGCTCTCAGGAGCTTCAGGAAGTGTGCAGAAGCTCAAAGCTTCTCTGAAAGCTTCAGAACTATGATTTATAGACTTTGAAAAGTCCTAACAGACAACTAAAGACCAATTTAATCGATTAAAACAACTTCTAAAGATTGTTACCAATTCATCTGGGTAGAATTTTTATTCAAAACTCATCTAAAATCTACTATCATCAGTTTGGCTTTAAAAGCAACCTAAACTGACAAAAATCGAATTCTACTTAATAAACCTTCTAAGCTCACCCAAACCTCTTGTAAATCATTCACAGACTTCTCAGAAACAACTTGAACTCATGAATTCATCATATTGAATATAAAACTCAAGATTTAGACTCATGTTTGACTGCTAAGCCTCAAATTTTGACTTTCTGATTTAAACCTTTTCTCAGGGAACTAGCACCTTAAAGAACATTCCTTTAGTCTCAGGAACATGCTCAGACCCTTAAATAGGTGTTTTAACTGAAGTTCCTAGGGTTTTAAGATCATCGCCTAAGCTTCTAAAGTAGTTTGTTCGTCAGAACAAACCAGAGGATGTTACACTAGTTTAAGTATGGAAATGAATTCAATGCATAGCACTAAAGCTTCTAGACCTACTAAATGCATCTTAAAACTAACTGTCAGACTTCTCCAACTCTGCCGAAGTTGGAGAAGTTGAAGACCTATCTCAAGCTCCATACATTCATACCTCAAAGAAACAATCTCAACATAATCAGTGAACCTTAATTCATTGATCTGGAGCATCTCACTCTGTTCAATAGGCTGAAGAACTAGTTTTGACTTGCCGGAGCTCCGGTTGGTCTAGAAAAAGGTGAAATTATGATACAGAATGTGGAATTATGCCATTAAAGATTTGAAAAGGTTCCTGAGGTCACAAGGAACCTCAGTATCAAGTTAATTCCTTCAATTGATCACTAGAATAAAGATTTAACAGTGAATTCATTTTATATCAAGTCTGAGTTGGATTAAGCTCAGGAGTTGTTTTCCCACTCAATTGAGTGGTTAAAACAAGTCAACAGATGATTGCGATCATAAATATATATATAATTAAGGATTTCAACTACTCTTGAGCCACCATTGATAGCGAGCTTAGGAGCTTAATTAAATTTGGGCGTTTAGGTTATATCTGGTATTTACTCAAATTAAAGTGATGATTAGGATCCTTAGAAGATAAATAGGTGATGGAGGATCCAATGAAGGTGGAAAATAGGTCAACTACTACTGCCATAGACAGCAGGAGTAGTCAGTGGAAGTGGAAGTGGTTTAGGCGATTTAATGATCAAATTAGTAATTAAAGATGTTAGAAATGTTCGTGGAAGATTCAAGAAGATGGACAGTGACTTAAAAAGACAAAATTATTGCTCCAAACAAGCTCAAGGAGCTCACCGGAGTTGAGGAAGATGAAAGCTAAATCTAACATTACAGCTACCTAAGCTACCTAACTAACTAACTAAACTAATCTACTGACCTAATCTACTGTTACTTGGATGAAGGGGATAGAGGATCTCCGTCGAAGGCTCATAACGGAGGAGGAAATCAGAGGGTTGTCGAAAGATCTCCGGTAGCGGTTGTGAGGTGACGCAAAGGAGAGCTCCTAGTTAGTGCCTATCAGAAGACGCAGCTGACTTCGGCGGAGATCTAAAGCTATTGAAGATGGATGGAGGAAGTCGGATGAGGCGGAGGAAGTTTTTTAGAGTTGTGGAGAGAATAACCTATTGAAGTCAGCTTCAGTGAAGAAGAGGGAAGGGAGCCAACTTGGTGGAAATCGAGGGTGTCAAGGGGTATTTATAGTTGATGGCGACTGAGAAGGGGGTGGAATCTGGACGGATTTGAGGCTAGGAGGAGAATAACCATCGGCATCTTCTCCGACGTCGGTGAGGTTATCTCCAACCCTAAAATAGGATTTGGGCATCATCCAAACCAGGGGATGAAAAGGGGATGGTGAGCACAAGCTCCAAAAGCTTGGAGAAGAAGGGATGACGTCGGATTGGCGGTGATCAGGCGGTGAATGCACCTTCAGTCATCAGCTGTCCAAACAGGTGAAGAAGAGAAGAAGAAGAAGAAGTCCAGGGACTTATTCGCAGTGAAACCTAAGTACCTAAGTGGAAAATAAGCACCTGATTGAAATAAAATGTAAAGACTAAAATGTAAAATCAGGTTTTCAAGGTTTATTTTAATTTAAATCTTTTTCAACTTTTTATATATGATTATAAATAAGACAATTATTATATTTAGACCTTGAATTTACATTTTTTACCTTTTTAGATTAACTTATTTAATTAAGTAATGTTACTTAAGTTATTACATACTTAGTTTTATATTATGCTTAAGTTAGTTAACACATTAATTACAAGAATAATTGATAATATTTCGAGTCCAATTATTAATTAGATTATTAATAATATTAATTGGATAAAAATATAACATTCTAAACTTATTTTAAGGTCCTTTACTAGTTATCATTTATTTAATAATTAACCCATATATTCACATATTTCTAGCTAATTAACTAGGAAGACTAGTTAATTGGGGGTAATTAGAGACCATGATGAGCTTCTCATCATACCCCCAAGCCAAAGTTTTGCTAGTCCCTAGCAAAATCAACTAAGAATATGATGATGTAAAGCACTTGGGCTTAAATTAATATAAATAAGGACCAATTAGAGGAAAGCTTAGTTCAGAGAATTTTTTAAAATTTAATATAAATAACTAATATACAAAGCATTTTGTGAAAATTTCCCAACTTATATTTAAACTCAAAACATTTTCAAAACACACATTATTAAAAACAGTGTTGTTAACAAGAATTTTATAAAAAAATAGAATCTAAAAAATCACTTATTCTTTGTAACCATTCTTAACCCTTAAAATTTAGAATACAAAGTGTTTTAAGAAAACAAAACCTAAGAGTTGGAAATTAAATTTTAACTCAAAAACTCAATAGACTTAAGTTAATCCTTTGTTTATGATATTTGATTTTTATTAATCTAAGTTTAAGCAAATTTACTAGATATTCATCATTAATCAAACTTAGAGTAGTAAAACTCTAATCCACTAGCCTACACACTAAGAACAACTTCTAGACCTAGGATTTTGTCAATTCTTCTCCTTTAAGTCTCAATTGTAAATCCTCAAAACATGATTTCTTAGGCTTCATTGCCCAATACCAAGGTTTAATAGCTATGATTTTAAAGCATCTATGCTTTGTGAAGAGAGTTGTCCTAAAGGCATCCAAATTTGCAAAAATCCCGATCTTAAGACATCAATTTCCAATCCAGATTATTCTAATTCAATCCTTTGGCTTGGCCTTACTCAGGTCGGTTGCTTTCTCCTCACCAGTTTTCTATCCTGAGGTCAATGCTTTTTGTGTATATCTCCTCAATGAACCACTGGGTCCCTTATTCCTAATTTTTTTATCTCCATATTTTTTCAACTTTTTCTATAGGTTAAAACACCCATATGTAGTGAGGTGTTCTTTTATTTGATGGAAGGAAGGGTAGCATCTATTTATACTGAGATGCCTTATTTTTATGGAAAAACTGCATAAGTACCAATTTGTAACAAGGCACTTAACTGCAGGGTGTTTTATTTTATTTTTTTTACTTTTTCTCCCCCTTCTCATTTTTCTTACTAACTTTATTCTCTAAATCCTTTTTCTAGGTGAGTGGCACATCCTTCACCCTTTCAAGAATCGCCCCATGGAAATCCTTGGACTAAAGAGGATTCAAAATCAATCTCTTAACCTCTGTGTTTTCACGATCTCGGGTGCCAACAAGATAATTCTATGTGTGAGAGTTCTAGATGTTTAGGTTACTTAGCTCTCAAGCTAGAGCTTGGACAACAAAGCCATTCACTCTCAGGTTCTTTAAATTTTTAGTTTCCTCCAATAGGATCTGTCAAGACAAAAATTCTCAAGTCTAGTTAAATGTCCTTTAGCCTGAAAGACTTGTAAGACTAAAATTCTACTAACTCTACTTAATTAACTCTGAATATCTGGCCTTTTTGCTTAACTTTATGATAAAATCAACCATTCAAAAAGCAAAAGGATCACTTAATCTAATTGAGTAAAAAGTTATAATTTAATTCCAAAACTTCAATTTAAAACCTAATACACCTTAGTTTCTTAATTCCAGGGTAAAAATAGAAAAACAAAGCTTAAAGATTTCAAGATTCTAATTCAAATAAAATCTTGTTTAAAGATTTTGAAAATAAAAGTGTGTTTTTACAAAATGTTAAAAGTAAAAATCTAAATAAGAATTTAATGCTCTCAAATATATACTCTATATGTTCTTTATATATTTTTTAGTTTCTGACCAAAAAGAAAAATTAAGCTCTTAATTATAGATATATATATTTTTCTTCTTTTCTTCTTTATTCTAGATATATATACCCCTTTTATTATTTTTATAATTTTTCAATTTCTAAATTTTTGTATTTATATATTTTCATTTTTATGTTTTACAAAATTTTCCAATTTTTATGAATTTTTTTTTCAAAATTTTTCAAATTTTTATGATATTTTTTATTTTGAAATTTTTATAATTTTTGGTATTTCTATTTTTTTAAAAAAATTCGTGGGTATTTAATTTTTATGTGTTTTTTTTATACACATACACTTGAAGTGAAAATTTCACTTCACACCTCCCTAAGCCAAGATTTTACAATGTCCTCATTGTAAGAAGGGTGAAAAGATATTACACTTCATTTAGTATAGGATGATGGAAGGAGTCGGATAGAGGAGATCATGGATCTCTATGCGGACGATTTCAATTCTGACCAAAGGTCAGAGTGATCAGTCGGACTAAATGAAGGTAATCAATATAATATGAAGTGAAAAATCAGAAAAGTGTATGGGAAACTAAAAGTGTAAAAAGTAGGAAACAACTATGTACAGAATTGCTAAATTTTACACTTTTAGCTAGGCGTAAACCCTAGTAAAGAACTCCTAAAAAGAATATGTATATGGTAAAAACAAAGGAGTCATAGAAGAATTTGTTCAAAAATAGAAAAAATAGATAAAAAATCACCCAATAAAAACTCGTCCTGAAATTCCCTAGAATAGATCTCACAGAACCAAAATCAGATTCCTATATAAATCTTAGAAAGATAGGACTGAATTTTATGAAAATTAGATCTGATTTAGGTTGAGATGTAAAATATTAAAGATTGAGGCAATTTAAGAAATGATTCCAACCAAATTCAAAAGATCAGTAAAGTCAATTCTGATTCTCAATAATAGGTTGGTCATTTTGATACAATAAAGGCTGCTGATGAGGGTTTTGTGGATTATTTTCAGGAAGTATGGAGGATGGGTTCTGATTAGAATCAAAAGCCTGATTAAGGAAATGGACTTGGCCTTGATGTTGCCTAGGGTTTTGGAACTTCCTAGGATTTGGAATTGACTGAGATGGAAGAGTACCTGGCTGACGAGATTCAGCCAAAAGAGTGATCTGATTTCGTAAATTAGCAAACTTTACCTTACATTGCCTTTGAATCTCAGCGAGAGCTTCAGCATTCTATCGCTAACTCTCTGTCATAGCTCTCAAAATCTGATCAAGCTGCGTATCTTTAATAGGCCTAGAGTAATTCTGCATACCCATAGGATTAGGCCTCACATTTGGTTGCTGAGGAGGCAATGGAGGTGGGTTTAGATGGGTGTGATTTGGATAATTTGGTCTTTGATTTTGATCTTGATCAGTCCAAGAAAAATTTGGGTGGCTTCTCCATCCAAGATTATAGGTATTAGAATAAGGATTTGATCTTGGAATATTTTCCTGGATGGTGTCTAAACCTAAAAGATAGGGCGTGTTTTCTGCAATAGGAAAGGGTGGGAAAAATTGTGGGACAAAGGTCCCTCCTTGGGTTGGTGTAGGAGTAGATAGAAAACCCAAGGAAAATGGATCTCTTGAATCCAGATTATTCACAAATTCCCTCCCCCATGGGAATTTGTGAAACAGGTGAATGTGCGGGATTTTGCATAGAAAGTAGAGGTGTAGGAGTTTTCATCGTATTTTGGACCTCATCGAGATGCTTTGCTACAGTGTCAACTTTGTCCAGGTTATCTGCAATAATTTCCAAATCCTTTGAACTGGATGGATTACCAATCTCGTGAATGCCCTTATGCGGATTTTGATGTGTTGTATTCGTTCCCCGCGTAAATTGCGACATAGATACATTATTGATCGAGTTTTCCGCCATCCCTTTAAATAATTCTGAAGCTGATTTTGCGTGGCGATTTAGAAAATTCCCTCCACAAGAGGCATCGACTAGATTGTGAATGCCCTCTTGCAATCCATAGTAGAAGATATGCATTAGTTGCCAACGAGGGATGTCATGATGTGGGCATTTCTTTGTAATTCATGAAAGCTTTTCCACGCTTCATGAATTGGTTCTCCTTGATTTTGATTAAACGTTGTGATTGCTTACCTTAAAGCATTTGTTCGACCAATAGCAAAGAATTTCTTCAAAAATGCAGATTCGAGTTCAGCCCAAGTTGAGATTGGTCTTGCTATAATTTGATACCAATAAGCTGCTTTATCTTTAAGGCTAAAAGAGAACATTTTCATAAGTAGGATTTCCCTTTTTTGATTTCGAGGTCCAAGAGTTTGAGATAGATTCTTAAGATCTTCAATATGTTGAAATGGATCTCGGATGCAAATCCGTGAAAATGTGGGATTAGACCTATAATGTTTGGCTTTAATTCTGGATCATTTTCCCTAATAGGAATCCTAACATTAGGCTCCACTTGTGCATTAGATGGATTATAGTAGTCTCTTAGTAAAGGCCTTGGGCGAGGGATCGGTAAATCAGGAAGATCAAAACCCACCTCAGGTTGAGGTGGAGGATGGGTTTGAAGATTCTGCAAATTATTTAAGGCTGCTGTTAAAAGATTAATTTGTCTATTTTGTTCAAGCATCCTAAGATTCTGGTTCAGGAGCCCTCATGAATGTCAAAAGGCGGCATCTCCCCCTAACTAGAAGAAGAAGGGATCTCACGATTCTCACTTTGCAATTGTTCCATAGAAATAGATGAATCAGTCGGGAATTTAAGTGGTTGCTTATCTGCAACCGGTCTAGGATCACCTGTCAAAGGAGTTACAAGAGGCGGATGCAAGGATAGCCTCCTGTCCATTAAATGAAAAGAATGTGCAAAGGCACAATCACACCACCAGAAAATAGCAGCAACAAAAACCCGCAAAATAGCGCGAAAAATGCAGGTTTTTCTCTTCTTTCGAAGGAAAGAAGAGATTCCTCGAATACGCAAAAATACTTTGGACGCAAACAAGTATATCAACAGTTTCAAAATACGCATCCTAAACCCGTGTCTACGCAAGTGCGTATCCTTAAGGCTCAAAGGTCTAAGGTCTAGGATCGAGACCGCTCACTACTGGCTCCCCGGGGCTCTAGTAGTGAGATAGACTTGTTGATCTTCGACCAAAGCCCTAAGAGGTGCAAAGAGGAGAGATAGAAATTAAGACTCATGTGACTCTAATGATCGTGCTGTGTGCACGATAGCATGCAACAGATGATTGTGATAAAACTCTCATGCATTCTACAAACAGATTAAGTCACAATTTTTATTTTCCTCTTTTTTTTACTTAATCTTTTCAAAAATATGATCGAAAGAATTAATGTAACTGCTTTTTAGGTATTTTCAAAGAATATATGGTCATGTTATTATTTCCAGGATAGGGATCTACGTGGTTTTTTTCGTGTTTTTCCTGCTGATGTGAGAAAAAGTGTAGAAATTTCCCGAGTCAGATCAAAAAGAAACTAGCAGATAAAATGCACTCCTAAGAGTGTATGCCTATATCATGCTGCTGCTAGTCAGAAAGGGATGTATTTTTGTATTTTTTAATTTTTTATCTAACTAAATGCAACAATTCAAGCTAACTAAAGACTAAGAAAAGAATACTTACAATGGTATTTATAATGAAAAATAGAACTAAGAAAACCTGCCTTCTTCCTGAGGTTACCCGCAGAGGTAAACCGGAAAGAAGACAAAAAATAAAATAAAAACATAACTAATTAAAACAAAAGACTAAAAATAGTAAAAGTGGTGAATATTATTACAGTTACCCCCTATGGCACCAAAATGATTATTAAACAAAATTTATGCAGGGGAATATTTTGGTGAATTAAAATATTACCTCCCCGGCAATGGTGCCATTAAAATGATGTTAGACAAAGCTATGCTACGGAATGTTTTGGTGAATGAAGTTGAAACAAAATATCACCTCCCTGGAAACGACGTCATTAAAATGATCTATCCTCTCCACAACACAGTTAATTAAGTTAATTGTGCTTAATTATGTGTAGAAGAAAGTAACTTAGGTAAACTTGAATTTGTGTTCGTTGAGTAGTATAGGGTCAAGTTAACATAACATTTTAGATTTTTTTTCTTTTAACTGGCTGAGTCCAGGCCGTTCGCCGGGAGGTATAGCTTATTCAGAATTCACCAATCAATCTAAGCTACTCATAGAAGGTATAATTAAGTTAATTTTAACAACATGAACTTTGCCTAATGATTTTAAATTTAAGAAATATGCAATATTCCATAAGAAAACATATTTACACAAATAATGTTCTTTAATAACCAGTAAACATGTTAATTTCTATTTATTTCAAAGATATTAAGGCAATAGAAAGTTTTTCTAATTGAAATATGCCGTATTACAGCATTAAAAATCAAAAAGGAATTAAAAAAACTAATGCAAGAATTTAAACCATTTCGTTTCTCTTTATCTTTAGCCTCTCTCTCTTCTTCTTCTTTTACCTTTCTTTCTTTCTCTTTTTACTTTCTCTATTTACTTATTTCTTAATCTTCTCTTAATCCTTTCCTTATCTTTTTCTTTATTCTTTCTCTTAATTTTCTTGAGCTCTTCTCTTCTTCCTCTTTTCTTTCTTTCTTTTCTGCCTTATCTCTTTAATGCCTGTTCAGCCTTCTCTTTCTTCTACAAATTCTCCCTATCTTCCTTCTCCTTTCTCTTCCTTTGCTTTGCTCCTTCTAAGCATTTCTCTTAGCCTTTCTCTTCCATAGCATCTTTCCTTAACAACTTTCCTTGCCTTCTTTCTGAGCCTTGGCCTTTCTTCCTTATGAGCTGAACTGGATTTTTTCTCTCTTCAACCAAAAATTATGTTTATTTATTGGCAGCTTGGACCATTCAGGGATACATAGCACCCTTCTCTGGGTGGGACCAGACCCTACTAGGTCCAATCCTGATTCAATTAGTTTGGTTTTTTCCTGGTTCAGAGTTTCGAGCCAATCCGACTCACGCCTCCCAGGGCTCACTCACACCCTCCCAGGGCTCACACTTGCACGCCATAGGCGGACACACTTGCTGGAACATACACACCCACACACACACACACATGCTCCTTCATTTCATTTGTGTCGTGCGCTTGTCAATTGAAGTGGCTATGTAACAAAATAGTTTGATACCCATGCGGCTATTCAGATCTACCTGAGGTGGGACTAACTTATCCCCTCCCAGACCAAACTTCAAGCATCGATTTCTCTTAGCTCAGAGCTTCGTTCCAAGCAAATAAAAGCTTGTTGGAAACCTCTTGAGTTGCTCTATAGGATTGAAGTGTTAATTTAATGCGAAGGGGAAGTTCTGCTCTTCAATTTGAAGGGTGAAGATATTATTTTTTCTACATCTATAATGGCCTGGAAATTGAATTTCTTAACTCTAAGTCCACAGACTGGACTTTAACTTCCAGTTGATGTTCTAAATAGGTTAGGAGGTGAATTCGGCAACTGCTGGTGTGGATATTAAGCTCTCAGGAGCTTCAGGAAGTGTGCAGAAGCACAAAGCTTCTCTGGAAGCTTCAAAATTGTGATTTAGACTCTGAAAAGTCCTAATAGACAACTAAAGACCTGTTTGATCGATTAAAACAACTTCTAAAGGTTGTTACCAAGTCATCTGGGCAGAATTTACATTCAAAACTCAACTAAAATCTACGGTCATCAGTTTGGGTAAAAACAACCCAAATTGACAAAATTGAATTCTACTTAATAAACCATCTGAGCTCTTCGAAACCTCTTGTAAATCATTCACAACTTCTCAGAAACAACTTGAACTCATCAATTCCTTAGATTGAATACAAAACTCAAGATTTAGACTCATGTTTGACTACTAAGCCTCAAATTTTGACTATCTGATTTAAACCTTTTCTCAGGGAACTAGCACCTTAAACAACATTCATTTAGTCACAGGAACATGGTTAGACCCTTAAATAGGTGTTTTAACTGAAGTTCCTAGGGTTTTAAGATCATCGCCTGAGCTTCTAAAGTAGTTTGTTCGTCAGAACGAACTAGAGGTTGTTACACTAGTTTAAGTATGGGAATGAATTCAGTGCATAGCACTAAAGCTTCTAGACCTATTAAATGCATCCTAAAACTAACTTTCAGACTTCTCCAACTCTGCCGGAGTTGGAGAAGTTGAAGACCTATCATAAGCTCTAAACATTTCAAACCTCAAAGAAACAATCTCAACATAATCAGTGAACCTTAATTCATTTATCCGGAGCTTCTCACTCTATTCAATAGGCTAAAGAACTAGTTTTGACTTGCCGGAGAACCGGTGCGTCCAGAAGAAGGTGAAATTGTGATACATAATGTGGAATTATGCCATTAAAGATTTGAAAAGGTTCCTGAGGTCACAAGGAGCCTCAGGATCAAGTTAATTCCTTCAATTGATCACTAGAATAAAGATTTAACAGTGAATTCGTTTTATATAAAGTCTGAGTTGGATTAAGCTCAGACTTGTTTTCCCACTCAGTTGAGTGGTTAAAACAAGTCAACAGATGATTACGATCATAAATATATATATAATTAAGGATTTCAACTACTCTTGAGCCGCCATTGACAGTGAGCTTAGGAGCTTAATTAAATTTGGGCGTTTAGGTTATATGTGGTATTTACTCGAATTAAGGTGATGATTAGGATCCTTAGAAGCTGAATAGGTGATGGAGGATTCAGTGAAGGTGGAAAATTGGTCAACTACTACTGCCGTGACAGCAGGAGTAGTCGGTGGAGGTGGAAGTGGTTTAGGCGATTTAATGATCAAATTAGTAATTAAAGATATTAGAAATGTTTGTGGAAGATTCAAGAAGATGGACAGTGACTTAAAAAGTCAAAATTATCACTCCTAACAAGCTCAAGGAGCTCTCCGGGGTTGAGGAAGATGAAAGCTAAATCTAACATTACATCTACCTAAGCACATAACTAACTAACTAAACTAATCTACCGACCTAATCTACTGTTACCTGGACGAAGGGGATAGAGGATCTCCGTCGAAGGCTCATAACGAAGGAGGAAATCAGAGGGTTGTCGAAAGATCTCCGACGGTGGTTGTGAGGTGACGTAGAGGAGAGCTCCTAGTTAGCTCCTGTCAGAAGACGCAGCTGACTTCGACGGAGATCCAAAGCTATTGAAGATGGATGGAGGAAGTCGAATGACGTGGAGGAAGTTTTTCAGAGTTGTGGAGAGAATAGCCAATCAAAGTCAGCTTCAGTGAAGAAGAGGGAAGGGAGCCAACTTGGTGGAAGTCGAGGGTGTCAAGGGGTATTTATAGTTGACGGCGACTGAGAAGGAGGTGGAATCTTGATGGATTTGAGGCTAGGAGGAGAATAACCACCGGCATCTTCTCCAACGTCGGTGAGGTTATCTCCAACCCTAAAATGGGATTTAGGCGTCATCCAAACAAGGATATGAAAAGGGGATGGTGAGCACAAGCTCCAGGAGTTTGGAGAAGAAGGGATGACATCGGATTGGTGGTGATCAGGCGGTGGACGCACCTTCAGTTATCAGCCGTCCAGACAGGTGAAGAAGAGAAGTAGAAGAAGTCCAGGGACTTATTCGCAGTGCAACCTAAGGACCTATGTGGAAAATAAGGACCCGACTGAAATAAAATGTAAGGACTAAAATGTAAACTCAGGTTTTCAAGGTTTATTTTAATTTAAATCTTTTTCAACTTTTTATATACGATTATAAATAAAAAAATTATTATATTTAGACCTTGAATTTATAATTTTGACCTTGTTAGATTAATTTATTTAATTAAGTAATGTTACTTAAGTTATTACATACTTAGGTATATATTATGCTTAAGTTAGTTGACACATTAATTAAATGAATAATTGATAATATTTCAAGTCAATTATTAATTAGATTTTTAATAATATTAATTGGATAATAGTATAGAATTTTAAACTTATTTTAAGGTCCTCTACTATTTATCCTTTATTTAATAATTAACCCATATATTCACATATTTCTAGCTAATTAACTAGGAAGACTAGTTAATTAGGGGTAATTACAGACCATGATGAGCTTCTCATTAGTGATCAAGGGACCTAGGAGTTGTTGTCCATCCTAGAGGGTAAGAATCATCAAGGGCAGGTGGGTTGGGTATGGTTATTGGTGGGCTGGTGATGGGGTATCCCTCTCTTAGGCTCTACTCATATTCATGAGGTTTGGGCATGATCAGACCAATACTTCTATAATAGGATTACATAGGATCCCATTGTTCATCAAGATATCCTTCATAGGATAGATAAATGTGGGTTGTGGGATCAAGATTAAGTATTTGAGGATGAGGGTAAGAAGTAATGTGGTTGTTGTAATCCATTTGAAAACAAGTCTTGAAAAACATGCACCCCAATCAAACACAAAGAAATGGACTCTCTTGTCTAAAGGATAGATTAGGTATTTAAGTGAACCTCCAACCTACCCCTAAAAGTTGTCAAATGGTGTCAAGTTCGAGCCCATCCATTCTCACTTTAGTGGTATAAGAGGACGAATGTGACTTGAGATCCTTGGCAGTCTCTTTAGAGAAGAAAGGAGGTTAGTTGTGTTATGTCTTGGTGGCCAAACAAGTTACACAAGCAATTACGCATCCTAAGCCGACCTTCTTAGTGCCTTAAGACCTACTTGCAAAGAGATTTAGCCTCTAATTGAAACTGCTTGCTACAAACACCCTAAGGTTGCGTAATGAGACAAACATGTTGATCATTGGCTAACTCTCTTTATGGTGCAAGAGGATGAGGTAGAAAGAAGTCTCTATGGTGTAAGGGGATGAGGTAGAAAGAAGTCTCTAGTATCCCTTATGAAGTGCTCCATGGTGCTTGTGCACATTACACCGAAAATCAATTCATTTTGTAAAGAATTGCACGTAGTCCTTTAACCAAATCAAGTGTGATTTTGCTTTTAAGGTCCAATCTAATTAACAGTCCCAAATTTTAGAAGACAACCACTTAGTTCATAGCTTCAATCAGTTTAGTGTTCTTGGAATTTAACCCAGATGCAATGCGTGAATAGGAGTTGGATGCAAAGATAGAAGAATATACCAAACTCTAGTAGTCTTTGTGCAAGATGCTAGGTAATGCAGTAAAATAGATCTAAATGCTGTTCATTTATCCCTAGCATAAATGCTCTTATGGATATGCAACTCCTAAACAGATAGCTTGATTTTTTCTTTTCTTAGATAAAATAAGCAAATCAAGGACTAAGCTAAGCTACCTACTTGCATCATCCGCACAAAATAATAGAGTCCTAGTCACTAAAGAATGGGAACATGCTCCCCAAAATACCCTGCAACATGGGCCCAATCAATCACAACAAAAAAAAAAGGGGAACAAACCCTGAAGTCCAACCCCAAGATACAAGGGCAAGAAAGAAATGAAATAAGCTAGTCTATGGAGTCTAAAGTCTACTCTAAAGTCTAATAAAATGGTAGCAGAAAAATAAGAGAAGTCCTCCTATGTGTGCCTTCGAGCTTCTCAATCCCCCAAATGCTCCTTCACACTTGTGGGATCAAGACCCACGTGCATCTGCGATTGCTGCTCAGGGTCACAACAAGGTCGACCAGATGATGAGGTCATTGCATGTTCCTTCTCCACGTGATGTACCTCGCACAAAATCCAAAATAATATGTCAGTAAATATATTGCCTCAACCAGAAATTGATGTAAACAGAAAAATATTTGAGTTTACTAAGCTCGTTGCCTCCCCAACAACGATGCCATTTGATCGGGAGAATTTCGCTTTAGAAAGGATGATAACAGTGAAAATATCATCGTTGTATTCAATGTGGTGGAAAAACTTCCATCAAAGATATAAATGAATATTCAATTCACCACAAAAAAGATGTCATCTCCACAGGGAGGAACAAACCTAACAAATACTTTGCATTCAGGTTTACAAATAATAGGGAAAATGGTTCCATGCACAAATATTTTATCCTTTCTCCTTGATAGCAAAGAGATACTAAGAGAAAAAACCTTAAGAGAGATAAATATAGAGTTAAAGAGAAAGTGATAGCAATCAAATAAAATAAGAAAATAAGTGAATAGTATCTACAATTAAAATAAATGGGAAAAAACTAATTGGCAAACACCGTTGGAAAATAGATGAGTCGGTGGTGTTTCCCATGTGCATGGAGGAGGTCGGCGATTGTTGTGGGAAGCTTAACAGAGGAACATGAAGGGGAGATGGTCGTGATGGCAGTGACGACGAGCTCGGTGGTGGCTGAAGCTAGCCAGACTCCAAGCTTGAATGTGGCAACAATGGGTCATTAGCGTCAACGTGGAGGCAGACATGGAGGCAGACATGGAGGCACATGTGTGGCATTCGGGGATAGTGAGCTTGTGAGGGGAGCATTTCAGTGTTGTTGATGGAGAAGAAGGTAGCCTAAGGTGGCCACACAGAGTGAGGAGGTGGATCTAATAGGTTCTTGAAGGGTTGTAGAGGTTGTGGTGAAGAAGAAGAAGGAGAAGGAGAAGGAAAGGGGAAGAGGAAGAAGTGTGGTAGTGGTCGTAGTGATGAGGCCATGCATTGTCACCACACGGCTGTTCGCAGTGAGGTCCGTAGTGACTGTTGCGGTGGTTGTCATGGTGGCTACCACAGTGACGAGGATGGAGCTGGCGATCTCGACAAGGGTAGGGAGAGAGATCAAGAAGGTGGTGGGGGTGTGTTGTCATTCTCTGGCTGTGTGTGGTGATCGAAGAGATAAGGGTGGCAAGCAATGCTTAGCGCAGAGAGATGCTGAGTGGGTAGGGTGCAGTTTGAGTGGGCATGTTTGAGTGGGTGATGGGGTGGTGTGCATTCTGAGGGGGTAGCGGTTGCTGAGAGCAGAGGTTGCGGTTAGAAAAAAAGTAAGAATGGAGGGGGTTCTACTTTCCAACATTAATGAGCCAAAATTGAGAAGAGGGGGTGATGCCATTTGATGATTCCATTGAGATAGAGGATTTATTAGGAATAAAATGAACAAGTAATTGCATAACAATCATAGAACTTAATAAATCTTAATTATGTCAGAATCTAGTTTAACTTGTGAATAGTGCATTCATTAATTGCATGTCATGCATTGCATTTCTTTATTTAGCAGCATATGTTATAAAATTATTTTTCTCATGCTAATTAGGGTTTATTCTTGTTTGTAGGTCATGAGTAGTTTAGAAGCTATTTTGGATCAAATAAAGGTGGACAGGAGCAAAAGCTATAATAGAGCTAGTGTTGGAGTATGTAAATAAAGAATAAAGACACCAACTAAAAAAGAAAGAAAGAAAAAAGGACTATCTATGTAAAACAAGAGTAGAGGAAAGAATGAGAAGAATTAGGATAACCCTATCCTTAAAACCTTAGGGCAACCCTATCCCAGTACCTATCCCCAGACTAGCTCAGAACCATGATATCTAAGCTCAAAGGCCAAAAACATGGCTAACATTATCCATGTACCTATCCACCCTATGTTAGCATTATCCTACTATCCATAACCCTAGTTTCCCTATCTTATACCCAATCCGCAACTTAGATATCTATTTAGGTCCATACCTTACGTAATTGACTCAATCTGAGTCAATTGGGCTAGCCTACAGTTAATTGGGTCCATGGGACCTGACTGGACTAAACCTAATCTGATTGGAATCAATTGAGTCTAATCATGCCTAACCTAAACCTATTAGACCTAGCCACATCCAATTAGGTGCAGTATAACCTAATTGGATGCAACCAACTCTGATTAGGTTTAGTTAGAACCTAATCAAGTCAACCTAACTAGATTTAGTAAGTCTAATTGGACCTAACTCAAATCTAATTGGGTGTACCTACACCTGATTGAGTTCACCCCTATCTAGATTAGGTCACCAAAGATCCAATTAGGTTTACATCTATACCACTTAGTTTAATTAGACCCAATTAGATTAGAACCTAACCCAACCTAGGTTGAATAAACCTAAACCCACCTAAGTTCATGCACACACACACCTACACATGTTCACACATGCACACATTACCGAAACCCTAATTAAGAGGTTTTATCCTCTTGTAGCTGCCTAACATAAGAAAGATCTTATCTCTTTAATCTTTCTTATCAAAAGATCAAAAGAGATAAGATCTTTTGATACAAACATAGCCCTCTGATAAGCTCATATTTGTGAGCAAATTAAATGTCTAAATGCCTAAAGATTAAGGCAACACAACCATTTAGATAGTATGCATTAGCATGTAAATAAGTTAGAATATAAGTTGGCTTGTATGCACTTCACATGCATTGTTAGAAATAATAACTCATTTCGCAAACTTTGTAGGTTCAAACATAAATTTGCCAATATTATTTGTTTATTGATTTCATCTATACGGATGCAGGTGGTTGACGTTACGAGGGAGGATGGCATTGAAGGTTGCCATCGAAGCAGCCGGGAATAGCGGATCTGACGTTAATGGCCACGGCACTCCTTCACATCCAATTGGTTTGAAATCCATCCAACCACTTTAAGAAGAGCAACATACCATCGGGCTCAAGGAGATGCCACCCCACTCCACCTCCGTGTGCTTCACTCCACCACCGTGGTCTCCACGGTTGTAACGACCCGGTTCCCGAGTCCCTACGAGACACGAGAACCAGACCGACTCGACTAATCCCAAGACCTAGTCGTCCAACGAGGAAGTAACCAAAAGACAGTAAAATAAACCACATTCAGCATGAATATAACTAACAGTAAGAAAGCACAGCAGTAAGGAAAGAAACTACTACAGTAGGTACCACCACAACAGTAGAACAACATTTATCATATAACAAGAACTGCAGGTAAAGAAGGTACAGCGGAAACAAAAAACTACTCACTAGAACAGAAACAAAAGAGGTACAAAAGACTGTGGTAACTCTACTGGACCCTACTCGGCCCAGTGTCCTCTATAGCCGCCGACCCTGGCTGCTCAACACCTGGTCCTGAAAAAGGTAACGAGTGTAACACGTCAGCAAAACGCTGAGTAGAGTGGCAAACTAACTACAGGCAACAGTAGAGTGTACAGTAGCTGTTATGTTATATTACTTCCTTTATTCACATCTTTCAATTTTTCTAGAATTTCATTTATTTCTCAGATCCTTTACTTGATCTCGAATGTCCTCGTGGGAACGATCTTGATTGCAGTCTTTTCCAAAAGTAGAAGTAGCACGTGGTGCTCTCCTGGCCGGGAGAGTCCCCCATGGTGATCCTACCCTCAGTCAACCACCCCAAGGTCACTGACAGACGTAACGGTGACTACGGCATGAGTTATAAACGCACAGGTAGCTAGCCCGCACTGGCACGCGGTCAGTCGTTTCCGTTAACGGGTGCGCCCAAAGCACAGCACGGAACCAGGGCAAAGCCCTCTCAGTAACAGGGGTCCAACCCCTCCACAGTAACCAAACCGGGGCCTTGCCCCTCCACAGTCCGCGCACCCTCGCCTGACTACCCTGTTTGCCCTAGTGGGCCTAACAGGTCGGTGAAGGAGGCTAGCAGAACCCCGGGGCCCGTGGGGTAGCTAGTACTCTCCTAACACTAGTAGCTCTCCTCGGTACTACGTACACGAGTGCCAACAAGTCGGTACAGAGCGGCAAATCCTAACCCTGGGTCCCTGGGGCGGCTGGCCCCACTCTGCACTAAACAGGTACAGGTACTTCCCTTGGTACTGCGTACTCAAGAGACAGTACAAACTACATCTCAGTTCCATTACTTTTTCTCTCCAGGAGTTCCACTCCTAATTCCCCGTAGGGTTCCAGCTCTTTATCTCAGAACATCATATGTTTCACCTTCCAGTTTCACGTTCTCACAATCCATGATCTCAATCATGTTTCTTTATTCATAACAGGCAGCTGTTAATTCAATTTACAGGCAGCTTTATATTCCATTCCATTTTTCCAAGACTGCAATATTATACATTCCACTAGTTTTTCCATCCTAGGGTTCATGTCACATCCTAGGATCTAGCATACAACTAGTTTCCAGCCCTAGGATTCATGCATCACCTAGGAGCTATCATTCCATACATTTCTCATTCCTAGGATTCATGCAATGTCCTAGATTCTAGTTATGGTTCCATACTTTAATAGATTTTAAAAATAAACTTAAGCCACTCTACCAGGTACAACGGGAGTAATGGGGGCATGATCGGGAATCCCGCGTGCCTCCGCGACTCCCAAGACTGCAACTAAACGAGGTCCTATCACAAGGATCAAACACAGGGAGTGTCTCAAAACAGTGTATAGCTACTGTAGACGGGTAGAGGAATTAATTCTGAAAAGAACGCAACTCGAATCATGGAAAACGGAGCCCGAACGGGCCCTAAACGGGTCGAAAAAATGATACTGTGCAAAATCAGACGTCTGGAACTTCTTCCAGACGTCTTAAACAGTGGATCAGAGAATTACCTGTTCAGTGTGGTTTCCTAGACGTCCAGAAGTCTGCGGGGACGTCTGTCCTAGCTCCCAGATGTCCGATGGTCACCCCGGACGTCTAGAGGTCACTTCCGCCGTCTGGTACAACTTCCAGACGTCTGATTCGCAAAGGATGGCGAATCAGCGAACCTGTGCACAGCCAACTCCCTCCCTTAATACGGTCGGTAGATAGGAAGGAAGAAGAAAGCGGAAAACACACCTTTCAGACGTCGGTATGAGATACCAGATGTCGTCCTCGCCGTCTGCCTAACAACCCAGACGTCTGATTCTGGAAATTTTTCCAGAATCAGGGCGCGACTCGGACTCTGCTCGCGACGCCGCCCGCGTCGCACCTTGCGCTCCTGCTGCTCAGACTGCAGCAGGTCCCTCTCAGCGTCGTTCCGCGCCCCCTGTGCCCTCCGCCGGCCGGCCAAGCCGCTCCGGCGAGCTCGCCCTCACGGCAGAGCTCCGCCCTCGCACGCCGCGCCTCCTCCGCGCCCACTGCGGCTGCCGCTGCAGCCCTCGCGCTCGCTCGCTCTCGTGCACAGGAAGGAGAAGAAGAAGGAGACGGTGGAGACGGGAGGGGAGGCGTGGCCCTTTTAAGGCCGCGCGGAGAGGAGAGAGAAGCCGCGGCAGTCGTCTGCAGCCGCAGAAGAAAAGAGGGAATAACGAATATGCGGTCTGCGCGCGTAGGCGCACAGACGACTCGCGAGTGTGGACGATAACGGTTTTTCAGACGTCTGTAAACCATCCCAGACGTCTGGCAAGACGTCTGGATGTAATCCCAGACGTCTGGGCCACCTCCCAGACATCTTAAAATACGTCCGGGGCACGCGTTCGTAGCAATATAACAAACTCAAAGGAAGTTTCGTCTCCGAAACTTGCACCAACTAGGGTCCGGGAAAAGACGTCCAAATAACCATAACAAACTCAAAGAGGACCGAACCCGATCCGAAAAGACGTACTTGCGAAAAGCTCCGGGTACCGCTCTCGCATTGCCGCCTCAGGCTCCCAGGTAGCCTCCTCGTACCGCTGGCTCCTCCACAAAACCTTTACCAGGGGTACTTGCTTTCGTCTCAAACTGCGGACGGCTCGGTCTAGGATCTGCACTAGCCGCTCGGGGTAGGTCAAGTCGTCGCTCACCTCGACGCTCTCGTGACTCAGTACGTGGTTGGGATCGGCTACGTACTTCCTGAGGTTGGACACGTGGAACACGTCGTGCACACCAGAAAGCTGCGGGGGAAGGGCAAGTCTGTAAGCAACGGGTCCAACCTGCTCCAGGACCTCAAAGGGCCCCACGAACCTCGGCGCGAGCTTCCCTCTAACCCCAAACCGCTGTAAGCCCTTCATGGGCGAAACACGAAGGAAGACGTGGTCCCCAACCTCGAACTGCACCTCTCTGCGTCTGCGATCCGCGTAGCTTTTCTGTCTGCTCCTGACAGTGCGGAGTCGTCTGTGGATCTGCTCAACTACCTCCTGACTCTGCCGGATCAACCTGGGGCCAACCTCCCACTTGGTCCCCACCTCAACCCAACTCAAGGGTGCCGTACACTTCCGTCCGTACAGAGCCTCGTAGGGAGCCATGCCGATGCTCGAGTGATAACTGTTGTTGTATGCAAACTCCGCCAGGGGCAGGTGCTCCTCCCAAGAGCCCCTCCAGTCCAGTACACAGGCACGCAAAAGGTCCTCGAGTGTCTGTATCGTGCGCTCAGACTGTCCGTCCGTCTGGGGGTGGTAAGCCGTGCTAAACCTCAAACTCGTCCCCAAGGCCTGCTGAAACTCAACCCAAAACGGGACGTAAAGCGGGTATCCCGGTCGGATACGATCTCCTGCGGAACTCCGTGTAGTCGCACCACATCACGGATATACCTCTCTGCCAACTGTGCTGGTCCCAAAGTGACTCGGATCGGCAAGAATCACGCCGTCTTCGTCAATCTATCCACTATTACCCAGACTGCGTCGTGTCCCCGCTGGGTAACAGGTAAGCCCACCACCAAGTCCATGGTGATGCTCTCCCACTTCCACTCTGGCACTGGAAGCGGCTGAAGCGGCCCTGCAGGCCTCTGATGCTCGGCTTTCACCTGCTGGCACACTAAGCACTGCTGCACGAACTCACCCACATCCTGCTTCATCCCTCTCCACCAAAACTCGCGTCTCAAGTCATGGTACATTTTCGTGTTTCTGGGATGTATGGTGATTCTGGAACCGTGTGCCTCAGTCAGGAGCTATCTCAACAGCTCCTCGTCTCTGGGAACGCACAACCGTCCCCTCAAGCGTAACACCTGGTCTGTGAAAGAGAAGTCCCCTGGGTCCCCTGATAGTACTCTATCGCGCAAAGACTGCAAGTACGGATCAGCCATCTGTCCTGTGATGATACGGTCTATCAGCTCTGGCCTGGTCTGCCATGTCACCGTCACTGCCCCACAGTATCCTCGTAACTCTAGAGGTCGCCAACTGCCCACCTCCTCCAAAAGGCTCCAACTCTATAACTGTAGACTGGCCAAGCGTGCGTGTGCCTTACGGCTCAAGGCGTCCGCCACCACATTGGCCTTTCCCGGGTGGTAGGAGATGCTGCAATCGTAGTCCTTCAGGAGCTCCAACAAACGTCTCTGTCTCATGTTGAGCTCCTTCTGGTCAAAAAGATATCTGAGGCTCTTATGATCTGTAAAAATCTTGAAGGTCTCACCGTACAAGTAGTGCCTCCAGGTCTTCAGCGCGAAGACAGTAGCTGCCAACTCTAGGTCGTGGGTAGGGTAGGTATGATCATGGGGCTTCAGTTGCCGCGAAGCGTAAGCGACAACATGACCCCTCTGCATGAGCACACCTCCTAACCCCTGCAAGGAAGCGTCCGTGTACACAACGAACCCGCCACTACTGTCAGGGATGGTGAGCATGGGAGCCGAGGTCAACCTCTCCTTCAGCTCCAGAAAACACGCCTCACAGGCATCTGTCCAAGCGAAAGGCACATCCTTCCGGGTCAACTCTGTCATAGGACGCGCAATTTGTGAAAATCACCTGATGAACCGTCTGTAGTAACCTGCCAATCCCAGGAAATTGCGAATCTCAGTGACTGAACGCGGTCTCTCCCACCTGAGCACTGCCTCGACCTTGGCGGGGTCCACTGCCAGGCCATCACCAGATATCACATGACCCAAGAAGGTCACCTCCCTCAACCAGAACTCTCACTTGCTGTATTTGGCGTACAGCCTGCGTCGTCTCAGAGTGTCCAGAACCATCCGCAAGTGCTGTTCGTGCTGCGTTCGATCTCTAGAATAGATGAGCACATCATCTATGAAAACCACCACGAACTGATCCAAGTACGGTCTCAACACCCTGTTCATCAGGTCCATGAAAGCAGCGGGGGCATTGGTCAGCCCAAACGGCATGACCAAAAACTCGTAGTGTCCGTACCGGGTGCGGAAAGCTGTCTTGGAGACATCGTTCTCCCTGATCCTCAACTGGTGGTATCCAGACCTCAAGTCTATCTTGGAAAACACCGTGGCACCCCGCAACTGGTCAAACAAATCGTCGATCCTCGGCAGCGGATATCTATTCTTGATGGTGACCCTATTCAGCTGTCGGTAGTCCACACAAAGGCATAGGGTCCCATCCTTCTTCTTCACAAACAGTACCGGGGCTCCCCAGGGAGACGCACTGGGCCTCACGAAACCTTTCTCCAAAAGGTCCTGCAACTGGGACTTGAGCTCTCGCAGCTCAAGCGGTGCCATCCTGTATGGCGCGGTGGAGATGGGGCTGGTCCCTGGTACTAGTGAGATCTCAAACTCGGTCTCACGCTCGGGCGGTAGTCCTGGTAACTCGTCTGGAAACACGTCGGGGAACTCTCTGACCATCGGGATGCTCTTGAAGTCTGCCACAGGGCTGGGCTCTGCCACCACACAGGCTAGGATGCCCTCACACCCCTGGCTCAAAAGTCTCGTTGCCCGAAGTGCCGAAATGCACCTGAAACCTCCGTCCACTGGCTGCCCGTGAAACTCGAAAGAAGGCAACTCCGGAATGGAGAAGACAATCTTCCTCTCAAAACAGTCTACCAAGGCGTCGTAAGCGGACAGCCAATCCATCCCCAGAATCACTCCAAACTCCTCCATCTGTATCATAATCAGGTCAGCTGGCAGGCTATGTCCCCCGATGCTGACCTCGCAACTCGTGTACACCTCCTCAGCTACAAACAGCTGACCACTCGGACCTCTGATTACGAACGGATTCTCTAACAGTGTATAATCCTGGTCCAAACTAACTGCGAAACTGGCTGCGACAAACGAGTGCGTAGCGCCGGAATCAAAAAGCGTGTAAACGAGTCTGCCAGAAACTGAAACCATACCTGCTACCACGGATCCCGATGCTCTGGCGTCCCTGTGTGTTAGGGCGTTGATACGCCCCTCAGCTCTAGGTGCGGACGAAGTAGCCACGCTCTGCGTCGGACGGGTAGGTGCTGGCCGGTACCCTCCTCGCGACTGCTGTCCTCCTCCTCGTGCCTGGGAACCGCGGCCTCCTGCGCGCCCTCCAGTGCTCTGCACGGGAAGTATCCGCTGACCCCCTGCCCTAGATGGGCAATCCCTCCTGATGTATCCCGGCTGGCCACACTGGTAGCAGAGGGGAACCCGACTCCCGCCCTCAGTGAGTCCCTGCTGTCGGCTAGGCGGGGGTCCGGTGCTGGCGACTGGCCCCTGTTGAGGGCCCCCAAAGGCCACTGATGGCCCTGCACAACGTGACGGCTCTCCTGTGGACGCCACGTGTCTCCGTTCTCGCCGGCCCTGTGAGAAGTCTGGCTGAAAGAGCCTCTTCCGCCCGTCGTTGGTCTCTCGCGCGGACGGGTTGGTCTCCTCGTAAGTCATAGCTGCCTCTACCACCCTCGAAAACGTCGACAGCTTTAGGGGTTTGACATACCCCCGGATCGCAGGCCGGAGCCCCTCGGTGAACCTCCAAAGGCGCTCCTCCTCAGTGGCTACCGCTGTCGCTGCAAAGCGGGACAGCTCCAAGAAACGCGTGCGGTACACGCTCACAGTCATCGTCCCTTGGCGGAGAGTGTGGAACTCCCGCCTCCTCTGGTCCTGCCACATCTGGGGAAAGTACTGCTCGCAGAAGAGGGTGATGAACTGGTCCCACATCGGCTCGTCCCTCTCCTGTCCCCGGATCGCCCTCCACCACCGGTGTGCCGCACTCTCCAGCTGGTACGTGGCAAAGGCCACGCGGCACTCCACCGGGGGGCGAAGGGTGTCGAAGATCTTCTCCAGCTGCTCAAGCCAGTCCTCTGCCTCGGTCGGGTCCTCATCCCCCTTGAAGGAGGGGGGCTTCAGCTTCCGGAACTGTCCGAAAAGCTCGAAGTGGCGCTGTAGGGGAGGTGCTGGTGCACCTCCAGGCGAAGGTGCCTCGTGTACAGAAGTGTCGGAGGAAGGTGGGGGTGGCAGGGGCCCATCCCCTCCCTCGTGTCCAGCGCCACGTCCGTCGCGTGGTCCCACAGAGGACTCCCCCTCTGCAACCCCAGGAGGAGGTGCTCGGGGCGGTGGGTGGAGCTCCTCTCATACAATATCCCGTATCAGCCTGGCGAGGTCCTGGGCCTGGATGCCAGGGGGTGGTGGCTGGTCCACCGAGACGTCAACAACAGCACGTCCATCTCGTCGACCTCGCCCTCGGCCGCGCCCGCGGCCAGTCTCGCGACGAGGCATCTCCTGCAAGGAGACGCGAAAACAAAACGGAAACGTCAAAACAGACGGTACCTAACAAAACTTCTGAGAGCTCATGTCAAGAGATATGTTGTGGTGGCTACTCTAGCTATAAACATGTGAATTGGTTATTTTCCAGTCAGTTGATTCACTTCTCGGGATGACCTTGCTCTGATACCATCTTGTAACGACCCGGTTCCCGAGTCCCTACGAGACACGAGAACCGGACCAACTCGACAAATCCCAAGACCTAGTCGTCCAATGAGGAAGTAACCAAAAGACAGTAAAATAAACCACATTCAGCATGAATATAACTAACAGTAAGAAAGCACAGCAGTAACGAAAGAAACTACTACAGTAGGTACCACCACAATAGTAGAACAACATTTATCATATAACAAGAACTGCAGGTAAAGAAGGTACAACGGAAACAAAAAACTACTCACTAGAACAGAAACAAAAGAGGTACAAAAGACTGTGGTAACTCCACTGGACCCTACTCGGCCCAGCGTCCTCTACAGCCGCCGACCCTGGCTGCTCAACACCTGGTCCTAAAAAAGGTAACGAGTGTAACACGTCAGCAAAACGCTGAGTCGAGTGGCAAACTAACTACAGGCAACAGTAGAGTGTACAGTAGCTGTTATGTTCTATTACTTCCTTTATTCACATCTTTCAATTTTTCTAGAATTTCATTTATTTCTCAGATCCTTTACTTGATCTCGAATGTCCTCGTGGGAACGATCTTGATTGTAGTCTTTTCCAAAAGTAGAAGTAGCACGTGGTGCTCTCCTGGCCGGGAGAGTCCCCCGTGGTGATCCTACCCTCAGTCAACCACCCTAAGGTCACTGACAGACGTAACGGTGACTACGGCACGCGTGATAAACGCACAGGTAGCTAGCCCGCACTGGCACGCGGTCAGTCGTTTCCGTTAACGGGTGCGTCCAAAGCACAGCACGGAACCAGGGCAGAGCCCTCTTAGTAACAGGGGTCCAACCCCTCCACAGTAACCAAACCGGGGCCTTGCCCCTCCACAGTCCGCGCACCCTCGCCTGACTACCCTGGTTTGCCCTAGTGGGCCTAACAAGTCGGTTAAGGAGGCTAGCAGAACCCCGGGGCCCGTGGGGTAGCTAGTACTCTCCTAACACAAGTAGCTCTCCACGGTACTACGTACACGAGGGCCAACAAGTCGGTACAGAGTGGCCAATCCTAACCCCGGGTCCCTGGAGCGGCTGGCCCCACTCTGCACTAAACAGGTACAGGTACTTCCCTTGGTACTGCGTACTCAAGAGACAGTACAAACTACATCTCAGTTCCATTCCTTTTTCTCTCCAGGAGTTCCACTCCTAATTCCCCGTAGGGTTCCAGCTCTTTATCTCAGAACATCATATGTTTCACCTTCCAGTTTCACGTTCTCACAATCCATGATCTCAATCATGTTTCTTTATTCATAACAGGCAGCTGTTAATTCAATTTACAGGCAGCTTTATATTCCTTTCCATTTTTGCAAGATTGCGATATTATACATTCCACTAGTTTTTCCATCCTAGGGTTCATGTCACATCCTAGGATCTAGCATACAACTAGTTTCCAGCCCTAGGATTCATGCATCACCTAGGAGCTATCATTCCATACATTTCTCATTCCTAGGATTCATGCAATGTCCTAGATTCTAGTTATGGTTCCATACTTTAACAGATTTTAAAAATAAACTTAAGCCACTCTACCAGGTACAACGGGAGTAATGGGGGCGTGATCGGGAATCCCGCATGCCTCCGCGACTCCCAAGACTGCAACTGAACGAGGTCCTATCACAAGGATCAAACACAAGGAGTGTCTCAAAATAGTGTATAGCTACTGTAGACGGGTAGAGGAATTAATTCTGAAAAGAACGCAACTCGAATCACGGAAAATGGAGCCCGAACGGGCCCTAAACGGGTCGAAAAAGACGATACTGTGCAAAATCAGACGTCTGGAACTTCTTCCAGACGTCTTAAACAGTGGATCAGAGAATTACCTGTTCAGTGTGGTTTCCCAGACGTCCAGAAGTCTGCGGGGACGTCTGTCCTAGCTCCCAGACATCCGATGGTCACCCCGAACGTCTGGAGGTCACTTCCGTCGTCTGGTACAACTTCCAGACGTCTGATTCGCAAAGGATGGCGAATCAGCGAACCTGCGCACAGCCAACTCCCTCCCTTAGTACGGTCGGTCGATAGGAAGGAAGAAGAAAGCGGAAAACACACCTTTCAGAAGTCGGTATGAGATACCAGACGTCGTCCTCGCCGTCTGCCTAACAACCCAGACGTCTGATTCTGGAAATTTTTCCAGAATCAGGGCGCGACCCGGACTCTGCTCGCGACGCCGCCCGCGTCGCACCTCGCGCTCCTGCTGCTCATACTGCAGCAGGTCCCTCTCAGCGTCGTTCCGCACCCCCTGCGCCCTCCGTCGGCCGGCCAAGCCGCTCCGGCGAGCTCGCCCTCATGGCAGAGCTCCGCCCTCGCACGCTGCGCCTCCTCCGCGCCCACTGCGGCCGCCGCTGCAGCCCTCGCACTCGCTCGCTCTCCTGCACAGGAAGGAGAAGAAGAAGGAGACGGTGGAGACGGGAGGGGAGGTGTGGCCCTTTTAAGGCCGCGCGGAGAGGAGAGAGAAGCCGCGGCAGTCGTCTGCAGCCGCAGAAGAAAAGAGGGAATAACGAATATGCGGTCTGCACGCGCAGGCGGGCAGACGACTCGCGGGTGTGGACGATAACGATTTTTCAGACGTCTGTAAACCATCCCAGACGTCTGGCAAGACGTCTGGATGTAATCCCAGACGTCTGGTCAGACGTCTGGGCCACCTCCCAGACGTCTTAAAATACGTCCGGGGCACACGTTCGTAACAACGGTCGAACTCCACCACACTATGGGCCGGTGAGGTGACAGCTTGCCGTGCCAAGCCGGTGGATTCGTGCCAACACCATGCGTAAGCCATCACAACACCACTTCACCATGAGTGTGACCACATCGACAGTGCCACCATTATCTTCTTTTCCTTCAAAGGAACCCAAAGCATCTGCTGCCTTATCGTGCCTTCCAGACACCTCTGGCCACACCCATTGATGGGAACACATCTTGAGCCATAAATAGTTATTATCAAGGAATAAATGCTCCTACATAACTGGCAGAGGGCCATAATTCACTGTAACTCCATTCTGAAAGAAAGATAAGAAAATATGGTTATAACTGCAATTTTACCAACATATCTTGAATGTAGTACAACCATAGGTTTTCTCAAGGGTAACTAAGGGTCAAATGGTCCTAAAAGGATAAAAAGTGGGTTAGAACAGACAGAAACAGGTTTGCACATGTTTCGAGAATTAAATGACTTTTGAAACCCAAAAAATAGACCCGCTTAATTAACTAAAGTTTTGGTCAAAATAAAATTCACCTAAACCATCTAAAATTCGTAGAAAAATATTATCTAGGTTTTGGAACCTTCAATTTGACCCTCAAAACTCATCTTGACCTAAAATACAGTCTAAGACTGACATTTGCCCTAATTTGGATTTTTGCATAAATTATCCAGTCAAACTTGGTTTGAACCTAAATCTAACTTCACCATTGGATTCCTTGGGTCAGAATTAGGTTTTTACAAAAATTTGGACCCAATCTGAGATCATCTTGAAAAATTTTGCATTTTGGTCCAGTCAGACTCTTTCTATCTCATTCAGATCCCTAACTTTAGAATTCCTTACAAAAAGGCCACTTTCTTTGTCGTCACTCTTTGTAAATAGGTCCCTCCACCATTATCGCAGAGGAATCCTACTCCGATGATCTTCAACTAGGGATTTCTCCCTGATTGATTGGTGAATCCCTTCCAAAATTGGAAGGGAGATTCTTGACAGATTTGCCTACAATTTGAGCTGCATCTTGGGCTCCAATTCTCGCCCAAATCCTAATGTGAACTCGTGAAACAAATGAGTTTCCAACTCTAATGATAATTCCTTGCTTGGAAGCTTGGCTTCCAAGCTCAAAAGCCCCTTCCTGAGCCCTATAAAAAGATCCCCAGAGTACGGCTAAGGAGGGTAGCTAGTTTTGAGGCTAAAAAGCTCTTCCTAACTCTACCTCCAGCCTCCTCCAACCTAGCTCAGGCAAGAAACTCCCTCCATCATCCTACGTCCTCCCAATAGCCAAATTGGGAGCATCTCCTTTCTCTGCAACTTCCTCCACCTCTCGATAGCCAACTCAGAGGCGCCCTAGCCCCTTGTTCCTTGCCATCTCTCTTATTGGAAAACCTTTCCTCAACGGCGTCGGCCAACCACAGCTGACGTCGCCCTACCTCTTTCATCCCTAATACTAGGTCTTATAACTCCTTCCCCACTACTTCCTCTTCCTTTTTTCTATCATTCAATTCGACCCTCGACGCCACCGTTCACCCTCTTCGTCCTCTGCTCCAGCCAATCCTCCGGTGACGTGTTTCCACCGCCTTACACCTCCATCCACCTCGCCAACAAGCCCACAACCCTCACCTCTCCACCCTCTTCAAAATCCCTCTCTCCATTCTCTTTATCATCCAATCAAATCTACCATCGAACAACCCACCTTTCCGTTGTCTTCCCCATCATCGACCGATCACCGCAGACCACCATCTTCCATGAGACCACCTCTGCCACACTTGCCATGGTCTAGTGAAGCTCCTGAACTATTTTAATGAGGCCACAAGGCCTTATTTCATGTTTCAGGTAATAGGTCCCTTCACCGCCATTGCTGAGCTTCCCCACGAGCTTCAGGCCTTATTTGTGCAAGGATCCGTTCAGGTGAAGCTCCAGGCGTAGCGGAACATCTCCAGGAGCACAACCAAGGAACTAATTTGGCTCTTTGGCTGAGCCTTTGACCACAATCATGCAAAGGAGCTGCTGTAGCCGCATGCAAAGAAAGGCGGTGGGATTTAGTTCCACCTCGTGGATTGAGGAGTAGTTGCAGCAGAATAAGATGCAAAAGTAATTAGGCCTTAGTGCCTCAAATCACTGGGGGGTGAGGTCCCCCACACCCTCACATGCCTCATCCGCGACATATCCCCCGCAGACCTGGTGCACCCGACCTGCCAAAGCCTTCACTCCTCGCTCACCACCCATTGCCGGTGAGCCTCAACTTGGGTGCACGCCTACCTGATTACCTGACTGCCTTGAGTGGCCCTGGGAGGGTGAAACCTAAGAGGAGAGAAAGAGAGAGAGAGCGCGGGGTAGGGGAGGGATTTGCCCTGTGCGACACTTAGCCAAAATCTGAGATGGCTGCCCTCTGTGAGTGAAGAAAAGAAAGAAGAAGAGACAGAAGTCGAGGAAGAAGAAGAGGTACAAAGAAAAACTAAAGGACGAATAGGGCTATGGAAGAAGAGAAGGAGAAGGAAAATGTGCGAGAAGAGAAAGAATTAGAAACAAAGAAGAAGGACATTTAAGCCGTCAGATCTCTAAAGGAGATGTTTGATTGCTATAGCATTCAAGCTACTGTGTGGATATTTGGCTGATTTGGATTTGATTGCTGTGGCATAATTGATTACCTTAGTTTACATATAACTATACTAAATAATTGGTGATCTAAATCACCATTATTTTGTTATAGATTTCTTTTTGTCATGTTAAATTTTTGTTATACTCATGTTCTACACTAATTATCATTTTTGAGTAGTTTATTTGGTTTAAATTCTTCTGCTCATTTGCATTATCAAGATTTGTGTGTGAATTCATATTGCTCCCTGTGCTTGGCCTTAGACTTTCAAATTCGAGTAATAAATATTGTTTGTTTTCAAAGTGATTTCGTCTATACTACAATGCAGTTTTTAAAACCTCAATTTCGCTTGCGAACATTTTGGCGCCAGTGCCAGGGAGCAACGTGCAATTCACCACTATTCTTTACATTATTTGATTATATTTGAGCACTAACTTGCCCTGTTTGCTTTCTTGTGATTTTGTGAGGTACTTAATGAGGAGATCTTCGACGCAAAACAACCACACCAGGACAAGTAACTTCTCTATTCTTCCCTAATCAACCTCTTAATCTTGGGAAGATGAAAGAAAAAAAGGGAAGAACTAATTAGGAATCACCTACCTTATTTCATAGTAATCATCATTTAAAGGGAAAATTTCCCTAATTTGCAAAAATCTTTTCAAATCTCATTGAGCTGAAGCAATTTTGTTTAGAGATCTTACCCCAAATTTCTTGTGCCTATTAGGGACTACATTTAATTTCTAATCACTTTTGTGCTAACACACTTCTTGCTTGAAGACCAAGGTGAACATATCAAGATAAATTGGACTTGAAAATAGAGCCAATTAGGGTTTCTATATTAGGGTTCTAAAGTGGTAGTACACATGTTTGCTTGAATTAAAGGAAAGTTACCCTCCCGTATTTGTGTGCTACCGAAGCCCTTGATTGAAAAGATCTAATCAAGAAAAATCCTAAAAACAGGCTCTAAATTCACTTGAACCCTAAAATCCTTGGACCTAATAACCTGGGAGTCAAATTAGGGTGATTTCTAAGTCTTGACCTAGATCTCATTGTACCATCAATAGGGCAGGTCAGGTGAGGTTGGTTGTAAGCCAACCAACCTCCAACTTAGGTCACAAGTCAAATTAAAATTTAATCAAGACTTAAGTGGTGGACTTTTTGATTGGGTCAATCAAAAAGTGGTAGACTTAAGGACTTAAGTTCATACATTCTGGTCTACATGAACCCTTAGTGACAAGGAAGGTCAGGTGGGGGAAACCCTGTAACCTTGGGGACGCTCCACTGTGTAGGGGTCTTTGCAGGGCTCTCCCTTCCTGGTTGCCCAGGTACTTCTCGGGTGTGCGAATTTTTGATTTAGAGGTATCATCCGCCTCAAAATTGCCTTAGTCATCAAAAAATCTTTGGGTGCCTTAATTGGGTCAATCTCACATCTAGTCCCTCATCCCTTTTATTTAGAGCACATCTAGTCCCTCATAGATTTTCTTGGGAATCTCTTTTTAGATCTAATCAATTTCAATCTAATCTTGAATTTTGATTCTACATCTTGATCCCACGATCTGATTAAAAAATGCAGCCCGACTATTTAGGAAAACCATTGAAGAAACCTGAATCTCAATATCCATGAAAGATAGAATGGTTGAGGATGCCCTTAAATTTTACTAGATTGATGACAAAACCTCAAAACCAATTGAAGACATTCAGGTTAATGTATTGATAACAACAACCTTCATCATAAACTGCGCCCAAATAATTATAACACAAGTAACAAATGGATCTACCTGGGATGTTCTCATGACAGAATACATTCAGTTAGAGAAATTACATAACTTTGAATAACCCCAATGCATGACAAATCCTGTACTTTGGGAAAGACATGAAGATGATCTTGAAAAATGGGAAGAGAAGATAAAATTATTAAAGCATATTATCTATCAAAAATACCTGTACATTCCCCAAACATTTAGCGAAACATCTTGGATCAGTACTGAGGATCTATCTGATTTTCCAAATCCTGGGTTAGAGAATCAAGGATGTTGTGGACCTCCAACCCAAATGGAATATGATCAACCTAATATATATATTGATACGCCTGACCTTGAGATGGGTTGGGAGGATCCAATTGCAAGAGAACACGATTTCGAGACAGCCCTAAAGACACAAAACCCTGGTTCGTCAAGCTTAGATTTTCTAGACTGCTATGATAATGAGATTGAATCAGAACCTCTCGAGGGTGTAAATTCTGCTCCTTACTCTGTTAAGGTGACCCTCAAAGGCAATTTTGACATCCCTATAGAACTCAGCCTAGATTCTAGTGATTCAACCCACACCCTTAGCCTAGAATTTGGATCTGAGCCTTCTTGGGATAATTATAAGGCCCCATGTGATGAAAATCAGATTTTGAATTAGGATTATGATTCTGGGCCTTTATTTGTTGAATACACTTCTCCAACCTCAGAAATACAGATTGATTTTTCGGAATTCACGCCTATCTATGATACAGAAATCGAGGAGTTGGAAGAGCTGGGTTTTGATTGGGTCTTCCCTACAAGCCAAAAACCTGAGCCTAGACCTAGTAAGGACACCCTTTTGAGCTCAAAATCTAAGAATAGGCTACAACCAAGTCAGGTTGCTGAGTCTACATCTTTTGATTTATGCTATGGTGGAACCTCTAATCCCGAATCAAATTCAGAACTTGATTCTAGCAAGTTCTTCGATGATTTCGAATCTTACTATGATTTTGGAGAACCATTGTTTCCGGACGACTATGAGACAATCTACGACCTCAGCATACATGACCCATTCTTCGACTCTGACTCTGAGGTCCCTGATCCTGAGATCATTGGTTCAAAATCAGGTTCCATTGAGGTGGAAACATTTCTTTTTGATACTCAGGAATCAAAAATAGAAATTGTCGAGAGTGTCTACAACCCAAAGTTAGAATCTTTTCTTGAATCTAATTTCCTTCATCCTATAAGCACTCTCTAGGCATTTACCTTTGAGTTTGATGGCTACTATGAGTACTCTCTAAATGAATCCACCTTTGAATCCTTACTAGAAGAGCCCTCATACACAATTCTTATTGATGCCACCTCTTCAACACATGTAGAACCTTCCTGAACCTGTTTTCAACCCCAACCCGCAATCGGATTCAATTTTTACTCTAATTCTCCACTCGATCCGGTTGCAGATGATTCTCCTCCACATTGAAATTAGGTTTCAGACTTTGATCAAACTACAAATCCATCATTCCTTGATCACTCTCATAGGGTTCTCACATCCTCCACTGATTCATTGTCATTTGAGGATCCCTACTCTGACCAGGCTGATCCGACTTAGCCAAACCATAGCTTTTCACTTCCATATCCTTTTGAGCTCCATAGCATCTGGTGGGTTCCGCATCTCTTGATCTACATCTATCAACTTGCCAGATTAATTGGGTTTGGGCCACATCATCATCCTGCTGATTTGAACAAGCACCTGGTTGGACCAACCAGGCTATCGATCAATGTGCTTATTCTGCAAAACTCGTTTGATTTCACCACTCCTCCATACCATTTTCCGCTCAGCTGAAGGCATTGAATTCAGTGCCTAACGAAAGGCAACCATCCATTCCAAAAACCTGAGATCCTTGTAATTATCCTTCTGTACTTTACGTCTATTGCACCCTGAGTTCAGTATTAGAATAGTCAATCCCACCTCTTGTAGTTGTACCAGGGCTTGAAATCATCCTCAACCCATTTGCCCACCCAATAATCCTGTTCCAATTCCTAAACCCAAAATTGTCTCACACCCTCCGTTTACAATGAGGACATTGCAAAACTTAGGCATAGGGTGTGGTAAAGTGCAAACATACAAAAATTCACAATTTAGAAGGGTTCTCACAAAAAAAAAGCACATATTCCAAAAAACCAAAAAAAATACAAAAATTGAAATTGAACAAAAATAAAAGAAGAGAGGAAATTTTGATTGAATTGATTGCATATCATTTTTGAGGAGAAAAGGAGAGAAGATAAAAATGTCAAAAAAGGAGCATAATTTTAAAAGAAAAGAAAACGAGATAGTCATTAGTAAAAGATTAAGGAATTGACTCAATTCTAGACCAAAGCAAAAGGAAAGAAAATGAAAGGCAAAAAGTGCTAAGAGATAAAAGAGATTAGTATGAACGCTGATCTTAGGCCTCTTGGGCTACTATCCTATGCTTAAAAATTCAAGTATCCACTAAGATTTGGATAGCCCTCAAGAGGTTGGGGAAAATGCAAAGCTTAAGTATTAGGTCTAAGGCTTAGGGATTATTCGACCTTGTTAACTAACCTCTAGTTTGTGGGACTCGGTAACCTAAGCACCCCAACCCACACACAGTCTGGTTCAGAATGCTTAAGTATCAAATTCACACAAATGCGTTAAAATTGTTTTGTAAAAGTTACCTAGATTAGGAGTAACTAATCAACACAAGTTGATTTGGATGAGTTCCCAGCACGAAAAGGCAAAAAATTCCCCTCGAAGATGCATAATAAAATATCATCTCCTTGGTGTTTGTCTCCTAGTATATTTAAATATCCTATCAAGGGCATGTAAGCAGCTTGTGCTGGTTCAGATGCCATAGGCAACATTATCACGAATTGTCAATTGCCAGGGTCTGGATTTAGCTACAAAACGCCATGGGCAAGATTATCTCAAAACCAATGGTTTTGGGGGTTGCCATGGCAGTGCTATCTCGAAGCATCGATTGCCAGGGACCCTGTAAGGATTGATGGTGGGAACTAGGAATTTGATATAGACCATGTTATAAAGCTAAACTGAGGCTAGAAATAAAAAGAAAAGAGAGAGAAAACTCTTCAAAAAAAAAGAAAAATTCTTCTATCTCTCTCTTACAAAAACGCACTGCAAACTAAACCTGGGCTAAAACATGTTACAAGCACGGGAGCTTTAACCGCAGAGTTCAATGAACCTTAGGTTAGTTCCTGTGGGCCTTAGAAACCTTCACAGCGGATTAGGCTGGAGCTGGTCAGGTCTAGATCTTGGTTGGAACTTGAATACCTATAGGCCTACTATCAACATTCTGACTTAATCTACAAAAGAAAAGCACACATCAGAGTTCTAAGCATAAAAAGGCATATGATCTAGAATTAAAGTTAATTCCATGAGATTTTGCTAAAGGACTAGCAAAACTAGGCATGGGGGTATGATGGGAACACCATCATGAGCCATAACTAGCTTAATTTAGTTATTATCAAGGAACAAATGCTCCTACATAACTGCCAGAGAGCCATAATTTACTGTAAATCCATTCTGAGAGAAAGATAAGAAAATTGGGATAAAACAAAAATTTTACCATCATATCTTAAATGCAATACAACTATGGGTTTTCTAAAGGGTAATAAAGGGTCAAATGGTCCTAAAAGGATAACAAGTGGGTTAGAACAGACAGAAAAGGGTTTGCACGTATTTTGAGAATTAAATGACTTTTGAAACCCTAAAAATAGACCTGCTTAATTAACTGAGGTTCTGATCAGGTTAAAATTCACATAAACCCTCTAAAATTCATATAAAAATATTCTCTATGGTTTGCAACCTTCAATTTGACCATCAGAATACATCTTGACCCAAAATAGAGTCTTAGACTGACAATTGACCTAATTTGGGTTTTTACATAAATTACCTAGTCAAACTTGGTCAAAACCTAAATATAACTTCACCATTAAATTTCTTGGGTGTAAATTAGGTCTGTATCAAAATTTGGATCCAATCTGAGATCATCTTGACCAATTTCGCATTTTGGTCCAGTCAGACTCTTTATATCTCATTCAAACCCTAACTTTTGAATTCCTTACAAAAAGGCCCCATTCTTTGTTGTCACTCTTTGCAAATAGGTCCCGCCACCATTATTAGGGAGGAATCCTACTATGGTGATCTTTGACTAGGGATTTCTCCCTGATTGACTGGAGAATCCCTTCCAAAATTGGAAGAGAGATTCTTGACAGATTTCCCTACAATTTGAGCCGCATCTTGGGCTCCAATTCTCACCAAAATCCTAATTCGAACTTGTGGAACAAATGGGTTTCCGACTCTGGTGACAATTCCTAGCTAGCTCAAAACCCCCTCCTGAGCCTTATAAAAAGATCCCCAGAGCACGTCGAGGAGGTAGCTAGTTTTGAGTCCAAAAAGCTCTTCCTAACTCTACCTCCGGCCTCCTCCGACCTAGCTCTGGTAAGCACCTCCCTCCGTCATCCTATGACCTCCCAATGACCAAATTAGGAGCGTCTCCTTTCTCCCTGACTTCCTCCATCTCTCGACAGCCAACTCAGAGGCACCCTAGCCCCTTGATCCTCACCGTCTCCCTCATCGGAAAACCTTTCATCCACAGCACTGACCAACCATAGCCGACATCGCCCTACCTCTTTCATCCCTACTACTGGGCCCTACAACTTTTCCTTCCCCTCTACTTTCTCTTCCTTTCATCTATCATTCAATTCAACCCACGACGTCGCCGTTCACCCTCTTCGTCCTCCGCTCCGGCCAATCCTCCGGTGAGGTGTTTCCACTACTACGCAACTCCATGCACCTCACTGACAAGCCCACAACCTTCACCACTCCACCCTCTTCAAAACCCCTCTCTCCATTCGCTTTATCATCCACTCAAACCTACCATCGAACAATCCACCATTTTGTCATCTTCCCCATCATCCACCGGCCACCATAAACCACCATCTTCCATGAGACCACCTCCGCCACACTCGCCGTGGTCCGGCGAAGCTCCTGAACTATTCTAATGCGGCCACGAGGTCTTATTTCATCTTTCAGGTAACAGGTTCCTTCACCACCGTTGCTGAGCTTCTCCACGAGCTTCAAGCCTTGTTTGCATTATTGAGGCCTTATACTTATGTTCTACACTGATTATCTTTTTTGAGTAGTTTATTTGGTTTAAATTCTTGTGCTCATTTACATTATTGAGATTTGTGTGTGAATTCATATTGCTTCTTGTGTTCAACCTCGGACTTTCAAATTCTAGGAATAAATATTATTTGTTTTCAAAACGATTTCGGCTATACTACAACGTAGTTTTTAAAACCTCGATTTCGCTTGCGAACACCCATCACCACCTCCTTCACTAGTGCACCTCGCACCCATCCACTCCACGCGCTCGCGCAACATCTGCATCACCATGCAACCACCAACATCACCACCACAGCAGCCATCTTCCCCTCTAGTTAGGACGTCCGGGAAGTTTCCCAGATGCCTGAAGCCCAGGCCCATCTCATCTTCTTCTTCGTTGTTCTTCTTCTACAACCTTGTCAATCCCTTGATGCATCTCCGCCTGCATGCTTCAGAGTGCACCACATCTGTAGCAGCAAAGCACACCTGCAATATCAAGCATCTCTACACGCACACGAGTACCTTTGCACCTTCCTCGCTTCCAGCCGCATGCCGACCTACTCTCCAACGAACACTGAAACAACCACCGCCATCCTCCTCACATGTCACCAGCTGCTAGCCTCGCCTCCTCACGCACCATGACCCTCGCCCACCTGCATGACAGTGTGGGATCACACACGGTTGAACACACGTGCACATCGTAGCAGGAGCCATTCACCACCACGTCACTGTTCAACTTCTTCCTCAGAAGAACCCATCTCCACTACCACCTAACAGCCACCTCAAGTCGCCAAATAGGCTGCCAAACTCACTGCTAACATCGGCATCTCCTTGCTGCATTCCACCGCATCTTCCCCCACATCCACGACCACTGATATCGCCTGCACGACCACCGGTAGAACTCCACGTCGCTAGTGTCACATCTCCATCCTGTCGGCCTCGACCACCTCACGACTCACTGCCGCCTCCACTGCGAAGCCCTCGCTCCACTTGACCTCCGACGAGCTCCTCCCCTCCGGGCATCCCTTGCTTCATGCGCATGCCTAAGGGAAAGTTTCTCCGCTGTTTTGCTACAGGAACCATTGCATTAGTTTTTACATTGCTTTCCATTGCCACTTCATTCCTATATCATTGAATCAATTAAATATTATGTGATTTTGATGAGAATGCCCCTCCTCTTTCGTAAAATAACTATTACAATATTAATTTACATGATTCCCTTCATTTAAAAGGTTTTCTTTCTTTTTTTCAAGGGAAGTCATTCCCCAAATGCAGGATTTATATTTACGATGATTGTTTTTATCAATCTTTATTTTGGGATTTCATTTTTGGGCATAGGAATTTCATGATTACCATGTTATTAAACATAAATATAACTTTAACTGATTTCCCTAAAAGGAGGTTTGAGGTTGATTATGATTCTAGTGCTTAGGAGATTATATTTGAGAATTTCCCCTTGACATCTTGTGCGATTTTGTAATAGGCATTACCTCCCTGCGGACATGACCTACTCTTCTCGAGTGGTTAATTTTTATTATTTTGATTAGTGATTTTCCACCACTTGCATCCTACAACGCGACATTTTATGTGTGAAACAACGAAAGTGAAAACTGACTTGTCAAATGGCGCCGTTGCCGGGGAGGCAATGAGCCTATTAGACTCGCATTTATTTAATTATTTTTTCACATTTTTGTTGAGGCATATTTTAATTCGATTATCTGTTTGGTGCGAGGTACGCATATTACATACGAGTTATCATGCTTACCTCAGCAACACCTTGGTGGACCTTGTTTCCACCGCTAGAGGAGATATCCAAAGGACCACATCTTCATCTCATCCATTTAGCTGTAGATAGTTTTTATTTATTTCTTTCTTCTCTTTAGTTCAGTACATTCATTTAGAAAAACCTTATTCTAGGGTACATTTTTAGGCATTTGTTCCCTGATTTTGTTTTAGGCTCGTGTTGGGTAATTTTTGCAAGAGTCTGCTCCCATTTATTTAGACTTAGGTTTTTACTTTCTTTTGTGGATTGATTTTTTTTTCTTGATTGTGCATAAGTAGCTAAAAAGAAAAAAAACAAAAACAAAAACATGAGCTACCTGCTAGAAGCTACCTGCCTTAAGATGACCATTTAAGTGTGAATGAGTAGCCTCTAGATTTATTTTGCTTGAATTTACGTGCATCTCATTGAAGATTGCTAGATTCAAGGTACGTTCTCTTTTACTTTGCATCCATATATTGTTCAAGCATTTGCATCTGAATTTAAAGACAAGACCACCTAAATTATTTTGAAAGAATTTACAAGTGATCACATTTTCTAAAAGAAGACTTTAACTAAAGGAGGAACATTAAAAAAGCCAAGGACTTGAATTTAGATGTTGTGCTGCGGCTCAAAATTCAAACTCAAAATTTTTATGGTGTATGCACACTTATATCTCTTGCACCACGACAGACATTTAGACACTCCTAGGTCTTGGAACTACTAGGACAAAAGCCCTCCTACTGTTGGATTCTGAAGTGTTCAGAACTTGAGATCAAAGGTTTTATAGCTCCAAAGAGGGGGATACCCTGTCACGGATTTTTGGGGGTAGTTAAGAAGCACCGCATAAGCACAACTTCAAAGGAAGGCTTAGGCCTATTTGCATCCCTCGATCTTCCATCTTTGGAGTTGCTCTACCATTTGAGATTTAGGGAAGAGCACTTAGGCTTCAACTAGGTCTTTTTAGGCATTTCATAGATTGACAATAGACCTGTAATTGATTGGGCAACTTGCTTTGTCACCTATAATTTGAATTAAAGTCAAAAGCCTAAATTTGTAAAGACCTAACTAGTCCCTTTGAATTATGTTTGTAGTGCATGCTTGGTAGGCGATCTCTTAGGAGACAACTTGTGTTTGATCTTGAACCTGAAAGAATCCTAAGAAGGGACCACCCAAGGGAACAAATGGCTAGTCAAAGGAGCCTTAACAAATATTTCATTTCGACTAGTCAAACTGGGCCTACACTATGAAGACCTGGAGGGGACAATCCTTATGAGATAAAAAGCAGTACCATATCCTTATTGCCCTCCTTTTATGGTACTGCTAGGGAAGACCCCTATAGGAATATAGATGAATTCATCGAGGTATGTACCATGGTGAAGCTGCAGGGTGTTACTGATGTGCCCAAATGCGGACCCTCTTTCCTTTCTCCATCAATGACAAGGCCAAGTATTGGTATCATACCCTAGATGATATTAACACTTGGGATGCCTTGAAGGAGTTTCTGAAAAAGTACTTCCCCATGAGCAAAACTAATCACTTTAGGAGGGAAATTATGAGTTTTGTTCAAAAGGATAGGGAGGCTTTCCATGATCCGTGGGAGTGCTTTAATGACCTGTTAAGACTTTACCCACATCACCAGGTGCCCAAGTGGCAACTGGTTGAAAGGTTCTACATTGGACTTAATGATTCACATAGGTAGACTATGGATGGTTCCTGTGTAGGAACCTTTCTATCTGAGACTGAGGATGAAGCTTGGAACCTTTTTGATATTTTGAGTGAGAATTCTATTCACTTGAATTCTGCCTACTCAGATAGAAAACCAACTCTCATGCAAAGGAAGTTGGAGGCAAATGAGGCAAGCGACACCCAGAATTTAGCCTATCAGATTCAATTGCTGAATCAAAATATGGAAAGGCTTATGTCGAACCTGGGCCAATTCACATCTAGCAGCTCCACATCCCAATCTTCAGAATGCTCCATTTGCCAAGGCAATACACACGCCACTGTGGATTGCCACTTGGCCTCCCAATTCCCTGAGCATGTACAAGTGGACCTGAATGCCACTCAAGGGTTCCGTCCTAGACCTCGTAACGACCCTTTTTCCAACACTTATAATGAGGGATGGAGGAATCACCCAAACTTTTCATGGAGACAAGGGAATGTCTCAAATTCACAGAATTATAAACCACAACCCTTTCAAAACCAACAAATGAACCAACCTCAGACCTTTGCCCAACCTATGACCTATGAGATGGATGAATTGAAGGCAATGTTGAGCTATGCAAGAAAGTCAAAGTGCCATCATCCAATCTCATGACAAGGCTATAGATGAAATGAAATCGCAGATAGGACACCTTGTTGAGGCCGTTAGATAGAGGGAAACTGGGAAGCTTCCCAGTGCTGCTGTGGAGAATACTAAAGGAAAAGGGGTTGTTGATGAGTCCATTTTAATAGACTAATATTAAGCCTAAGTACCTTTAATCGTACCTTGTAGGTGTGTTAATAATTGCAATTAATTTGTAGAAGAATTGTACGCATCATGATTTATGTTTATAACATTCTATAACTTAATATGTAATAATTTTGTTATTTTATGTGCAGGTATTATATTCAGAAAGAGCAAGGGTTGGGGAGCAAATTTCCCCAACAACCGAAGGAATTTTCCTTTTCCTCCAGCTGTCTCCTCCAACGCCTGCCGGCCAAAAATAGAAAAAGGATTTGCAAATCCCTTGATTGGCGCACGCGGAGAGAGAGAAGAGTTAAAAAGAGAGGAGGCAGCGTGGACTGGATCAATCTTCTCCCCCCCTGTAGGGAACAGCTCTATCTTCTCCACCGCTCCTTCTCCACTGCAAGCATTGTGCACTCAGCGCACCAAGCCGCATCCACCTCCAGCCGGCCCTGCAGTCACCGCACCTGCCTTCGCCTTATGCACAGAACCCACGCCACAGCAGGTGCATCCTTCCTTCCAGCGTCCCCCTGCTGCAGGCGCTCACGCCACCTCTGCCCACACACATTATCACCCATCTCCAGCAGCCCTGCAGGCGCCCGCAGGCGCACACCGCTCCACCTCCAGCTGCGCCTGCAGGTGCTCCCAACCGCACGCCTCACTGCAGACGCACCTCCCTGTAGAGCACCATCTCGCCTCATCTGCGCCCTTGCAGGTGCCCGCAGGTGCACACCACTCCACCTTGCATGCCTGCAGGCGCATCCTCCTTCCAGTGCATAGCGCCCCTCTCCAGCCCTTTCACTGCAGGCGCATGCTCCTCAGCAGACGCTCTGCCAAGATCCACTGCCTCGCTCCCAACCGTGCGCCTCTCCTGCATCAGAACCTCAGAGGGACCTGCAGGCGCTAGACCTGCCTCACCGCAGCGCCAGCATGCTCACCTGTTGACCACCACGCTCCCCCACTCCATAGGCAAGCGTGCGCCGCACCCACAGGCACCACCCACAGACTACTCTCCTGTGCCTAAAGGCGCGCGCCGCACCCGCAAGCATGCGCAAGCCACCATGCGGCTGCAGCAGTCTCCGTCTCCTCCAATAGGCTGGCGCTCCAGCCACCTACCTCAGCCGCCGCTGGCCACCTCCGGCCATGCCGCTACCACCATTGCATAGCTCTCGTCAAGACACACCTCCCTACCAACTCTCGCGGCCAACTGTGCGTGGCTGCACACGCGAGGAGAAGAGAGGAGAAATCCTCTATTTTTCCCTCTATTAAAAATTACATTCAATGCCATTGTCAAGTTTATATTAACATTTTATTCTGGCTACATTGCACTGATGCAATCAGATTTTCTTGAAATTATTTTATTTGTGTTATGTTCATGTTTCTATCTTGAATTTCAAATTAGAATTGCATGAAAGTTGAATTCACATGATTAGCCAGTACACATGCATCTTACACATATTTTTGGGGCTTAATTTCTATCGTGAAAATTGCATAAACACCCCTGAACTTTTAAAGAAATTGCAAACTTCATTTAAAACAGCATTTTCCTCGCATTAAAGTTGCAGAAGAGTTTGCGAATTGTGCATTCCTTGACTCATGAATTTATTAGGCTAATTCCTCCCTGTGGAGATGACCTAATTCTTCGTGGTTAGTTTTGAAATTTTAAATGTTTTGAAAAGTGATTTTCTACTATGCGATTAAATACAATGACACATCATTTTATGATAAAGTTTTCAACGAAAATGAAGATCGCTCTTTCAGTTGTCTTTAGGGAGCATGCCTAGGCGGTGACTATTCTGAAGAGTGGGAAAGAAATTTCCAATCCCGATGCTCCTATAGTCTCACCTTCTGAAAAACCATCCACCCCGACTTTCACCCCCATCGGAGAAGAATTGCCCAACTCTCCTCCACTTGAAATCACCTCACCTGAAAAGGTTGCCCCCGTTCCACCCCTTACCCGACATGACAACCCTTCCACCCAGAAACTTTCAAGCAAGTGCAGATTAACTTGCCTTTGCTTAAGGCTATCAGGCAGATTCCGTCTTATGCCTGTTTCTTACAGGACTTATGCATGAAAAAGCTGCAATCTAGGAAAGAAGTCTAATCAAAAGTTGTCCTGCCTGATTCAGTTAGCTTAATTATTCAACATGGCACACCCCCGAAACTTAAGGACCCAGGAGCTCCGTACACCTCGGTGGTCATTGGTGACTTACAAATTGATGAGGCTCTACTTAATCTAGGTGTAGGGGTGAACATCCTTCCGAGCTACGTGTATGAACAACTTGGGGGAGGCAATCTGAAGCCTAGCCCAGTAATCCTCCAAGTTGCTGATCAATCACTCAAGACACTTCGTGGAATTTTGGAAGATGTCCTCGTGAGAGTGGAGGATTTCTTCTTCCCCGTTGACTTCTTAGTTTTGGATACTAACCCTGCCAACTAGCCAACCAAGTCCTCCATCATTTTGGGCCACCCCTTCCTTGCAAATTCGCATGCTTCAATCAATTGCAATACTGGGGCATTAAAGATGGGCTTTGGGAACAGGAAAATCCGGCTTATTGTGTTGGACTCTTATAAACAAGTTGGGCTTGAGGATTGTTCCCGAGTTGAGGTGATAGATGACCTGATTAAAGAGACAACCCCTGCAATGTTATGTGATGATCCCCTTCAACATATCATTCCAAATGAGCATTCCCATCTCTTGGAGGAATGTGAAGGGGATATACTAGAACTTGAGGAGTTGCTGGGTGTTTTTGCTGAGTCTCTTTCCCCATCATCTCTACCCAAGGTAGGTCTACTACTTGAGATGGGGACATCTATTATGAAACCCTCAACCATACAAGCCCTCAACCTTGAGTTGAAACCCCTCCTGGACACTCTCAAGTATGTCTTCTTGGGTGCCAATGATACGCTCTCCATTATCATTTCAGCTGTGCTATCTGAAGCATAGGTGGGAGCCCTGATTGATTGTTTGTCTAGGCACAAGGAAGTTATTGCCTGGAGCACTGCTAAGATTAAGGGTATAGACTCTACACTCTACATGCACCACATTTATACTGATGATTCCATCAAACCATTTAGGGACATGTAGAGACGTCTTAACCCTAATATAAGGGAGGTGGTTAAAAAGGAAATTTTGAAGTGGTTGGATGCTGGGATCATATATCCCGTTGCAGATAGTAAATGGGTAATGTAATTCCCTAAGGGAGGGGGTGAGATATGTGTGGCATAATAAAATGCGGAAAATAAATAACAATCTCAAAAAGAGCAATCACATAATATGACACAAGAATTTTTAGGTGGAAACCCAAACCGGGTGAAAACCACCACCTAACCCTCTCGAGTTAGGATTTTCGATCGATCTAGTCGATCAAATCTACTATACGAACTATTTTAACGAAGGTAGTTATGCCTCTATTACAACCACACTAAAAGTATGAGGGTAGCGTTCCTCAACCCCTCCTCTTCACAAGGAGGATTTTGTCTCATGAAGGAGACGGGAATTCGAAATGCAAATACCCAACCAATAACAAAGAAAGATTGCAAAACAACCTATAGAGCCAACAAAGATTAACCTAGCTACTATAGGTAAAGATACTTCCCTTTGCTTGGAGGTGCATCAGCTTGATGCAGGTGGGTGAACCATGCGATGACGCTTGGTCGCTCTCGTAATCTCGGAGGGAGAGTGGGTGCGCAAACGAAGATGAAGCTCTCAGGTCTATACACAGGCTTTGGAGAGCATAGAACTTCTTCTTAGTATCAATGTGACACAATAAGAGTGGAAAGTCATCTTGCAAGGTGTGTCTCTACAAGGCAAGGGTCCTCTATTTATAAAGGGCCTAGGAAGGCTTTGGAAGCCCTTAGAAAGCTTCCATAGCCATTGGGGTTGAACCCAAGGCAAAATAGGCCGTAATCAGAATCAATCATGGTTCTGATAGGGTCATCAGACGTCTGGTCCAGGAATCAGACATTTGGAAAACCTGTTTAAGACATCTGGGAACTAATTTAGATGTCTAATTCTCAACGGGTTTCTTTCCTGACTTGGTTCATACCTAAGCAAGGTTTTAGTGCATGGCCATCGGACGACATATAGGACGTCTGGCCCTAGGTCTGGACATCTAAAAATCTATTGTATTAAGGAAATGGATTCCCAAGATAAGTTAATAGCTAGAAAATCTTACAAAGGAGATTTTGGGTCAGTCGAGGCGAAACGGTCACATATCAGACATCTAGGGTCCTTTACGGACATCTGATATAAGGCTAACGGTCATATTCCTCAAAGTTTACTTAGGTAGCCAACATTCCACTAATTGGACGTCTGGTACAAACATCAGACGTCTTCTAAGACGTCTAGACTAAGGTCATGATGTTTGATTTTAGTAGATAGAAGTAACAAAGTCCACCTTAAGTTATTGGACTCTGAGTGAACAGTCAGACATCTTAAAAGTCACTATCAGATGTCTAATTTCTTGATTAGACATCTAATTAGGCAGTCGAACCCTATTTTGGTTTTCTAAGTTCTCTACAAAAAACCTAAGTATCCTAGGGTTTTGCAAGTGTTCCTAGGTCTACTTTAAGGGTTCTTTGAGGCTCTTTAGCATAAGATCTAAGAAAGAAATAAAGAGCAAAACAAGGAAACAAAATTGCATAGGATAAGATAAAAGGAAGTCTATCCTATTCTTGTCTTCACTCTTCTTCAGGCTATCACTCCTCACAAAGCTCCTCTGTTCTCCGTCAAACTCCTCCAATCCACCATGGATGTAAGCTCAAACTCCATCTAAACACGTCTCCATTTGCAATTAACCTGAAATCTAAGACTTCAAGTGCAGATGTTAATTAACATGTGTTTTGTTATCAACAAAATAAATGATCGTGGTGCTCTAGCACCAACAATCTTCCCCTTTTTGATAATGACAAAATCATAAATAATAATCCATAAAATTCTCCCATGTTTTGACATTATCAAAAAGCTATTACAAATTTTAATTTTCCTAAACTCCCCCTTAAAACATACTCTTCTAGTTTTTGGGTTAAATTTCTTTTAACAAGAATAATGTTCTCCCCCTTTGTAATAACAAGATAGCTATGTCTTTTCCTCCCCCTTTCGAAGGGAAATATAGCTAACTTATTTTTGAAACTCCCCCTTAAAGATTGACAAGTAGCTCATTAACTTTAACTCCCCCTATCTATATGCTAATGATAAAAAGGATAGGGTTTAGAGATTACCTCACCTACCATGGCCAATAAAATGGCCCAAATGGAGGTGGATGCCAAATCGGATGGGGTTCTCATCCATAGCTTAGAGGTCTGGGCATCAGCATCGGTCTCCAATCTAGCAGTCATTGTGCGACGGGTCGAGTGATTATTCGTCATCTCGCCGGTCTCCACTTTTCCTTCCTACTTGGCTTACTCCTTGGTCGTCCCAATTTGAGTTGACCATCTTTGAGCTTGTAGGTCCAGTCCTTTGTGTTGTAATCTTTATGACCTACAAAACTGGATTCTAAATCTTTCTTCAGTATCCAAATCAATTTAGATCCAGATCTGTTAGCGAGTCTCCTTGACGGAGATCCTTTCTCAACCTTAAGACTAGATAAAGTTTATACTTTATTGATCAAATTATTTGATTTTTCCCTAAGACATGCAATTTCTTTTTCTATAGTATGCATCTTGATTTTTAAACTAAAAACTTTTAATTTTAAATTAGTGTTCTTCTCAATAAATTTACTATTTTCAATGATTAGATTGTGATTTTCTAATGACAGATCATCATCGTTAGGACTAGAACTACTTTCTAGGTCCGTAAGCTTTATTTCTAACCTATCATTTTCAGATTTAAGAATACTAAGATTCTTTTTAATATTTTTATTTTCTACCATAAGTGATTTACTAAGTTTAAATAATTCATCAAATGCATCTTGTAAATCAGAATTTACCTCATTGTCGGAGTCGCTTTCGCTGTCGCCCATTGTCACCATGAAACCCATGCAAGTAGTTTCATTCTTCTTTTCGGGATTTTCTTCTTCTTCCTCCGAGCTTGAGTCATCCAAAGTTGCTTGAAACGCCTTCTTATACTTCTCCTTTTCCTTCTCCTTCTCCTTCTCCTTCTTCTTCTTGAGAAGAGGGCACTCGGGTCGAAGATGACTCTTTTCGTTGCAGTGGTGGCAATGTCTCAAGTTTCTCTTTTCCTTCTCCTTTTCTTTCTTTGATTCCCTACAAAACTTGGAAAATTTTTTAAGTAAGAACTTAAAATCTTCATCATTGAAACTTAGCTCGCTATTTGACGCAACTCTGAATGTGAGGGTCTTCTTTGATTTTTGTTCTGGTGTATCCTTCTTCTGCTTTAGCTTTTTCTCGTAGGCCATCAAATTGCCTAGGAGATCCTCCATGTTGAGCTCCTCTACCTCGTTCACCTCCTCGACGGTGGTGACCTTTTATTCCCACTCCAGTTTGAGAGAACGAAGAAGCTTCCCTTGAAGCTCCCCCTTAATGAAGGTCTTTCCTAATGCCTTAATATTATTTACTATGAGAGTGAACCTAGTGTTCAACCTACTCAAAGACTCATTAGCTTTTATAGAAAAAGACTTAAATTCTTGTGAAAGTAAATTAAGCTTAGAAGTCTTTACCTTAGAGGTACCCTTGTGAGTTACCTTGAGTGTGTGCTAGATCTCGTATGTGGTGGTGCATTGCGAGATTCTATTGAACTCCTCAGGCTGAGCACACAACACAACATGTTCATCGTCTTCGCGTTGAGTGAGAGTTCCTAGATTTGTTGCTGCGAGTATCTTGCGATGGGTCTCTTCGAGATGTTGAACGGCATCTCGCATTTGGCCCAGATGATGAAGTCATTGGCTTGTAGCCAAGTCTTCATCCATAGCTTCCAGTACGGGAAGTTTTTCCCGTTAATGAATGGCGGCCTAGTGGTAGACTGCCCCTCTAGAATCTTTGTCATGGAACTACTCCCCTCCATTCTATCTTCCACGGATATTACTCCTAGAAAGCAGAAACCTGCTCTAATACCAATTGTAATTCCCTAAGGGAGGGGGTGAGATATGCGTGACGTAATAAAATGTGAAAAATAAATAGCAATCTCAGAAAGGGCAATCACATAATATGGCACAAGAATTTTTAGGTGGAAACCCAAAACGGGTAAAAACCACCACCTAACCCTCTCGAGTTAGGATTTTCGATCGACCTAATCGATCAAATCCACTATATGAACTACTTTAATGAGGGTAGTTCATGACTATTACAACCGTGCTACAAGTACGAGGGTAGCATTCCTCAACCCCTCCTCTTCACAAGGAGCATTTTGTTTCACGAAGGAGATAGGAATTCGCAACGCGAATACCCAACCAATAACAAAGAAAGATTACAAAACAACCTATAGAGCCAACAAAAGATTAACCTAGCTACAATAGGTAAAGATACTTTCCTTTGATTGGAAGTGTGTTGGCTTGACACGGGTGTGTGAACCATGTCGTGGCACTTGGTCGCCCACGTAATCTCGGATGGAGAGATGGTGCGCAAACGAAGATGAAGCTCTCAGGCGTGGACACAAGTTTTGGAGAGCTTAGAACTTTTTCTTAGTATCAATGTGACACAATAAGAGTGGAAAGTAGTCTTGCAAGGTGTGTCTCTACAAGGCAAGGGTCCTCCTCTATTTATAGAGGGCCTAGGAAGGCTTTGGAAGCCCTTAGAAAGCTTCCATAGCCATTGGGGTTGAACCCAAGCCAAAACAGGTCATAATCGGAATCAATCATGATTCTGACAGGGTCATCAGACATCTGGTCCAGGTAACAAACATCTGGAAAACCTATTTAGGACGTCTATGAACTAAGTCAAATGTCTGGTTCTAGGCGGATTTCTTTCCTGTCTTTGTTCTGACCTAAACAGGGTTTTAGTGCATGGCTATCGAACGACATACAGGATGTTTGGCCCTAGGTCTAGACATTTGAAAACCTATTGTACTGCGGAAATGGATTCCCAAGGTAGGTTAACTGTTAGAAAATCTTACAAAGTAGATTTTGGGTCAGTTGAGGCGAAACAGTCACATATCAGATGTCTGGGGTCCTTTATGGATGTCTGATATAAGGCTAACAGTCATATTCCTCAAAGTTTACTTTGGTAGCCAATGTTCCACTAATTAGACATTTGGTACAAACATCAGATGTCTACTAGGACGTCTGATTTCAGCAGACTGAAGCAACAAAGTTCAGCCAAAGTTATTGGACGTCTGAGTCAATAGTCAGACATCTTGAAAGTATCTACCAGACGTCTGATTTCTAGAATAGATGTCAGATTAGGCTGTCAGAACCCTGTTTTGGTTTTCCACATTCTCTACAGAAAACCTAAGTATCCCAGGGTTGTGCAAGTGTTCCTAGGACTACTTTAAGGGTTCTTTGAGGCTCTTTAAGATAAGATCCAAGAAAGAAATAAAGACCAAAAACAAAGAAACAAAATTACACAGAACAAGATAAATGGAAATCTATCCTATTCTTGTCTTCACGCTTCTTAAGGCTATCCCTCCTCACGAAGCTCCTTTATTCTCCGTCAAGCTCCTCCAATCCACCATGGATGCGAGCTCAAACTCCATCTAAACACGTCTTCATTTGTAATTAACCTAAAATCTGGGACTTTAAGTGCATATGTTAAATAACACGTGTTTTGTTATCATCAAAATAAACGATCGTGGTGATCTACCACCAATAATCTCTCCCTTTTTAATAATGACAAAATCATAAACAATAATCCATGAAATTCTCCCCCTTTTTGACCTTATCAAAAAGCTATTACAAATTTTAATTTTCTTAAACTCCCCATTAGAACAAGCTCTTCTACTTTTTGGGTTAAATTTCTTTTAACAAGAATAATATTCTCCCCCTTTGTAATAACAAGATAGCTATATCTTTTTCTCCCCCTTTCTATGGGAAATATAGCTAGCTTATTTTTGAAACTCCCCCTTAAAGATTGACAAGTAGCTCATTAATTTTAACTCCCCCTATCTATATGCTAATGATAAAAAAGATAGGGTTTAGAGATTACCTCACCTACCATAGCCAATAGAATGGCCCAAATGGAGGTGGATGCCAAATCGGATGGGGTTCCCATCCATAGCTTGGAGGTCCGAGCATCAGCGCGGGTCTCCAATCTGGCGGTTATTCATCATCTCGCCGGTCTCCACTTTTCTTTCCTCTTTGGTCTACTACTTGGTCCTCCCAATTTGAGTTCACCATCTTTGAGCTTGTAGGTCCAGTCCTTCGTGTTGTAATCCTTTTGACCTACAAAACTGGATTCTAAATCTTTCTTCGGTATCCAAATCAATTTGGATCTAGATCTGTTAGTGGGTCTCCTTGACAAAGATCCTTTCTCAACCTTATGACTAGATAAAGTTTCTACTTTATTGATCAAATTATTTGATTTTTCCCTAAGACATGCAATTTCTTTTTCTATAATATGCATCTTGGTTTTTAAACTAAAAACTTCTAATTTTAAATTAGTGTTCTCAATCAATTTGCTATTTTCAATTATTAGAATGTGATTTTCTAATGAAAGATCATCATCTTTAGGACTAGAACAACTTTCTAGATCCTTAAGTTTTATTTCTAACCTATCATTTTCAGATTTAAGAAAACTAAGATTCTTTTTAATATTTTTATTTTCTACCTTAAGTGATTTACTAAGTTTAAATTATTCATCAAATGCATCTTGTAAATCGAAATTTACCTCATTGTCGAAGTTGCTTTCGCTGTCGCCCGTTGTTGCCATGAAACCCATGCAAGTAGTTTCATTCTTCTTTTTGGGATTTTCTTCTTCCTCCGAGCTTGAGTCATCCCAAGTCGCTTGAAATGCCTTCTTATAGTTCCTCTTCTCCTTCTCCTTCTTCTTGAGAAGAGGGCACTTGGGTCAAGATGACCCTTTTCGTTGCAGTGGTGGCAACGTCTTGTGGTTTCCTTTTCCTTCCTCACCTTCTTTTCTTTCTTTGATTCCCTACAAAAACTTCAAAAATTTTTTAAGAATTTAAAATCTTCATCATCGGAACTTACCTCTCAATCTAACGCAGTTCTGAATGCGAGGGTCTTCTTTGATTTTTATTCTAATGTATCCTTCTTCTGCTTCAGCTTTGTCGAATAGGCCATCAAATTACCTAGGAGATCCTCCATGTTGAGCTCCTCTACCTCATTCGCCTCCTCGATGGTGATGACCTTCTGTTCCCACTTCGATTCGAGAGAACGAAGAAGCTTCCCTTGAAGCTCCCCCTTAATGAAGGTTCCTAATGCCTTAATATTATTTACTATGAGAGTGAACCTAGTGTTCAACTTACACAAAGACTCATTAGCTTTCATAGAAAAAGACTCAAATTCTTGTGAAAGTAAATTAAGTTTAGAAGCCTTTACCTTAGAGGTACCCTCGTGAGTTACCTCGAGTGTGCCAGATCTCGTATGTAGTGGCTCATTGCAAGATTCTGTTGAACTCCTCTAGGCTGAGTGCATAATACAACATGTTCATTGTCTTTGCATCGAGTGAGAGTTCCCAGATTTGCTACTGCGAGTATCCTACGGTGGGTCTCTCCGAGATGTCGAATGGCGTCTTGCATCTGGCCCAGATGGTGAAGTCTTTGGCTTGTAGCTAGGTCTTCATCCATAGCTTCCAGTATGAGAAGTTTCTCCCTTCAAAGAATGGCGGTCTAGTAGTAGACTGCCCCTCCAAAATCTTTATCATGGAACATCTCCCCTCCATTCAATCTTCCGCGGATATTACTCCTAGAAAGGGGAATCCTACTCTAATACCAATTGTAATTCCCTAAGGGAGGGGGTGAGATATGTGTGATGTAATAAAATGCGGAAAATAAATAGTGATATCAAAAAGAGCAATCACACAATATGGTACAAGAATTTTTAGGTGGAAACCCAAACCAGGTGGAAACCACCACCTAACCCTCTCGAGTTTGGATTTCCGATTGACCTAGTCGATCAAATCCACTATACGAACTAGTTTAACGAGGGCAGTTCTACCACTATTACAACCATGCTACAAGTACGAGGGTAGCGTTCCTAAACCCGTCCTCTTGAAAGGGAGGATTTTGTCTCACGAAGGAGATAGGAATTCACAACGCGAATACCCAACCAATAACAAAGAAAGATTACAAAACAACTTATAGAGTCAACAAAAGATTAACATAGCTACTATACAAGGGTACTTCCCTTTGCTTGGAAGTGCATCACCTTGACGTGGATGCGTGAACCACGTGGCAGCGCCTGGTCGCTCTAGTAATCTCGGAGGGAGAGCGGGTGCACAAACGAAGATGAAGCTCTCAGGTGTGGACACAGGCTTTAGAGAGCTTAGAACTTCTTATTAGTATCAATGTGACACAATAAGAGTGGAAAGTAGTCTAGCAAGGTGTGTCTCTACAAGGCAAGGTCCTCATCTATTTATAAAGGGCTAAGGAAGGCTTTGGAAGCCCTTAGAAAGCTTCCATAGCCATTGGGGTTGAACCCAAGGCAAAACAGGTCATAATCAGAATCAATCATGATTCTGACAGGGTCATCAGACATCTGGTCCAGGTAACAGACATCTGGAAAAACTAAGTCAAATGTCTGGTTCTAGGCAAATTTCTTTCCTGACTTTGTTCAGACCTAAACAGGGTTTTAGTGCATGGATATCGGACGACATACAGGATGTCTGGCCCTAGGTCTAGACATTTGAAAACCTATTGTACTGCGGAAATGGATTCCCAAGGTAGGTTAACTGTTAGAAAATCTTACAAAGTAGATTTTGGGTCAGTTGAGGCGAAAACAATCACATATGAGACGTCTGGGGTCCTCTACGGATGTCTGATATAAGGCTAACGCTCATATTCCTCAAAGTTTACTTAGGTAGCCAATGTTCCACTAATTGGACGTCTGCTACAAACATCAGACATCTTCTAAGACTTCTGTTTTCAGAAGACTGAAGTAACAAAGTTCAGCCTAAGTTATTAGACGTCTGAGTCAACAGTCAAACGTCTTGAAAGTATCTATCAGATGTCTGATTTCTAGATTAGACATCAAATTAGGCTGTCAGAACCCTATTTTGGTTTTCTAAGTTCTCTACAGAAAACCTAAGTATCCTAGGGTTGTGCAGGTTTTCCGAGGACTACTTTAAGGGTTCTTTGAGGCTCTTTAACATAAGATCTAAGAAATAAATAAAGAGCAAAACAAAGAAACAAAATTACATAGAACAAGATAAATGGAAATCTATCCTATTCTTGTCATCACACTTCTTTAGGCTATCGCTCCTCACGAAGCTCCTCTGTTCTCTGTCAAGCTCCTCCAATCCGCCATGGATGCGAGCTCAAACTCCGTCTAAACACATCTCCATTTGCAATTAACCTGAAATCTAAGACTTCAAGTGCAGATGTTAAATAACATGTGTTTTGCTATCATCAAAATAAATGATCGTGGTGCTCTAGCACCAACAGGTAAGTCCTATTCATGTGGTGACAAAGAAGGTAGGCTTTACTGTGGAATTTAATGACCAAGGTGAACAAGTTGTGACGAGAACCTCAATTAGATGGAGGATCTGTATTGATTACCACAAGCTAAACACCACTACCCAAAAGGATCACTTTCCCTTACCCTTTATTGATCAAATTCTCAAAAAATTGGCAGGGAATAAGCACTATTACTTTCTCGATGGATATTCTTGGTACAACCAAGTTGCAGTCTTCCCTGATGACCAAGAGAAGATGACTTTCTCGTGTCCTGACGGTACCTTTGCATTTAGGAATATGTGGTTTGGACTATATAATGCACCGACAACCTTCCAACAGTGTAGGATGTCCATTTTCTTGGACATGATTGATGAGTGTATTGAAGTGTTTATGGATGACTTCTCCATTTATGACTCATCTTTTGACTAGTGTCTCCTGCACCTCGAGAATGTGCTGAAGCGATGTAAGGAGACTGGTTTAGTCCTTCGCTGGGAGAAAAGCCATTTCATGTTACAGAAAGGAATTTTAGATGGGCATGTTGTGTCTGAGCAAGGCTTGGAAGTAGATAAAGCCAAGGTTGATTCTATTTCCAAACTTCCATTGCCCACAAATGTTAAACAGATTAGATCCTTTCTGGTTTATGCTGGCTTTTGTAGGCGTTTTATTAAAAATTTCAGTAAAATTTCTAGGCCACTTTGTGACCTGTTGGCGAAGGAATATTCCTTCAATTTTGATTCAAAGTGTGCCAAGGCCTTTCAAACTCTGAAGGAGGCCTTGATCTCTGCGCCTATTCTCCGAGCTCCTGATTGGACACTCCCATTTGAGCTGGTGTGTGATGCTTCAGATTATGCAGTGGGAGCAGTCCTTGGACAAAGGGTTGAGGGAAGACCTCATGTGCTGCACTATGCCAGCAAGACTTTAACTGAACCACTGCAAAACTACACTGTCACTGAAAAGGAATTACTTTCTATAGTTTTTGCTCTGGAGAAGTTTAGGTCTTATCTTCTTGGGTCTAAGGTGCTTATTTCCGCTGATCATGCAGCAATGAAACATCCCATTACTAAGAAGGATTCTAATCCACATCTGATTAGGTGGATGCTACTCCTTCAAGAATTTGACTTGGAGATACGAGAAAAGAAAGGAGTAGAAAATGTAGTGGCTGACCACCTGTCTCACCTTTCACTTGATGACTCTCCATCTGGAGATATCTGCGAGACATTTCCTGATGAAACCCTTATGATGGTAACACTAACTTCACCTTGGTATGCTGATACCGTCAATTACTTGGTCACTAGAGAGACTCCTAGCTCTTGGGATGAGCAGAAAAGGAAGAGATTCATTTCCCAAGCAAGATACTTTCATTGGGAAGAGCCTGAATTATTTAGAATTTTACAAGACCAAGTACTGAGACGATGAGTACCTGAAGAGGAGCAACAAAGTGTGCGGAGTTTTTGCCATGAACTTCATTATGGAGGACACTTTGGTGCTAAGAAAACTTGCTTTAGGGTTCTCCAATTTGGTTTTTGGTGGCCTTCGTTATTTAAGGATTCTCATAATTTTCTTAAGGCCTGTAGTAGATGTCAATGGACTGGAATGATTGGGAAGAGGAATTAGATGCCTCAGCACCCCATTCAACCTGCTGAAATTTTTGATGTTTGGGGAATTGACTTTATGGGCCCCTTCCCTTCATCCCAAGGTTATGAATATATCTTAGTGGCATTTGACTATGTCTCTAAATGGATTGAAGCCATCCCTACATGAGCAAATGACCACTTAGTGGTATTGAAATTTGTGAAGGCCAATATTATATCCCAATTCGACTACCCTATGACTATTATTAGTGATGGGGGACCTCATTTCCGAATTCATCACTTCAACTGGTTACTCAAAAGTTTAGGGGTCACTCACATGATTGCTACCCCATGCCACCCCCAAACGAGTGGCCAGGTTAAAGTGTCGAATAAGGAGATAAAGAATATTTTAGAAAAGATCGTATGACCTCATAGGAAGGATTGGTGCTAAAAGCTTGATGATGCTTTATGGGCTTATCGAATGACCTACAAGACCCCTTTGGGTACATCTCTTTTTTGGATTATGTATGGGAAAGCGTGCCATTTACCCATTGAGTTGGAACATAGGGCACTTTGGGCTATTCAAAGTGTCAACATGGATTTAGAAAAGGAGGGTAAGGCATGACTTCTGGAATTAAGTGAGCTTAAGGAATTCAGGAATGATGTTTATGACACCTCTCAAGCTTACAAAGAGAGAACTAAGGTCTTGCATGATAAGCATATCCTTAGAAAGACCTTTGAGCCCAACCAAGAAGTCTGGCTTTTCAATTCCAAACTCAAGCTTTTCCTTGGAAAATTGAAATCACATTGGGATGGGTCATACATAATCATCAAAGTGTTTCCGAATGGGGCTTTGGAAATCAAGAGCCCTTCCTCTTCAGCAATGCCCTTTACCTGCAATGGTCAACAATTAAAACCATACATTACTTTGGATGGCCATTTGGTTGGTGAGGTCACTCTGGAGGAGCCTTAGCTCCTATCATTCTCCACCTCAAATAATATCTTCCCTTAATTATTTTGAATCCAATGAGGACATTGTTTGAACCAAGCATGGGGGGATAGGACCTAACGCATTTATTTATAACATGTCTACATTTTGCATTCATGCATGCATATTGCATTCAAAAAAATAATAATAAAATTAAAATTAAAATTAAAATAAAATGTTGTTATGCTTAACTGGTTGGGCTCGGCATCTTTAAGTAAGATATCAAGACTTTAGTTTTACCTAAGTTGACTCTAGGTATCTAATTATAGGAGCTAGGTTTGAACTATTGACTTTAAAACTTTAGGGTCCATTTTGAGTTAAAAACATAAGTAAGAGTTAAGTTGCGGACCATTCCTCAAGAGGTTGAGGAAGGAAAGCTAGGGATTGAGTTAAAGGCTAGGTAGTACCTGGTGTCTTTTTCTACCTTTTGGTTTACGGGTCCTCGTAACCTAAACATCCACATTTCACATACATTTGGTGTTGTATAAGTAATGATCACCTTAATTTCTTAAAGAAAATTTCATTCTCTTAGTTCTGATGTAAGAGAAGCTTGAAAGCACAATTTCATTGGATGAGTTCCTACTGCAGGAGAGGTGGAGTATATACTCACCTTGAGGATGCGATGATATCATGTCACCTCTTCAACGCTTGTCTCTTAGGATGTCCATCCTACTGGGGCCATGTAAGCGCATTGTGCGGTTCAAATACCATGGGTGGCCCTATCTCGAAGTGTCGATTGCCATGGGCCTGAATTCTCATGAGAAATCAATGGGCGATACTATCTCGAAGTTTCGATTGCCAGGAGTTCTTGGGGTCGCTATGGGCGTTGCTATCTTTAAGCATCGAAAGCCAAGCACCCTTCGAGGTTCGGTGATGGGGACAATGAATCCAACACAGATCATGTTTATAGCTAACCCAAAATTAAACTTAAAGGAATCAAACAAAAATTTATATATTACAAAAAAAAAATCTTTCTTACTCTCTTTCCATGTTGGCAATCAAACCAACCTCAAATAACTCAGACCAATGCACATGCATGGATGCTGTAATCTCTAGGACAAATAAACCCTAGGGTAGAGCTAGAAATCGAGGAAACTTGTGCCTGCAACTCTTCCATAGCCGACCTAGTTTGTAACTTAGCAACTACTTGGGAACCTTAGGTCTAAAGCCTTAACTTAAGATGTTTCTAACGGAAGACCGGTTGGGTGAGGTAGTCTACTTGGTGTGCTAGGTTATTGCTTGGATTTGCTAGGGACTAGCAAAAATTAGGCATGGGGGCATTTGATAAGCTCATATTTGTGAGCTAATTAAATGTCTAAATGCCTAAACATTAAGGTAACACATCCATTTAGATAGTATGCATTAGCATGTAAATAAGTTAGAATACAAGTTGGCTTGTATGCATTTCACTTGCATTGTTAGGAATAATAACTCATTTAGAAAACTTTGTAGGTTCAAACATAAATTTGCCAATATTATTTGTTTATTGATTTCATCTTTATGAATGCAGGTGGCTGACGTTACGTGGGAGGATGCCATTGAAGGTTGCCATCGAGGTAGCCGGGAAGAGCAGATCTGACGTTAATGGCCATGATGCTCCTCCCCATCCAATTGGTTTGAAATCCATCCAACCAATTTAAGAAGAGCAATACACCATCGAGCTCGGGGAGACGCTGCCCCACTCCACCACCATGTGCTCCACTCCACCACCGTGGTCTCCACAGCCAAACTCCACCACACCGTGGGCCAACGAGGTGACAGCTCACTGTGCCAAGCCGATGGATTCGTGCTAACACCATGTGTTAGCCTTCACGACTCCACTTCACCGTGAGTGTGGCCACACCAGCCACATGACCATCATCTTCTTTTCCTTCAAAGGAACCCAACGCATCCGCTGCCTCACATTGCCTTCCAGACACCTCTGGTCAAGCCCATCACCATATTTGACGAGTCGATTTTCGCTTTCGTTGTTTCACAGATAAAATGTCGTGTTGTAGTATGTAAGTGGTGGAAAACTATTAATCAAAACAATAAAAATTAACCACTCGAGAATAGCAGGTCGTGTCCACAGGGAGGCAATGTCTACTGTGCAAAGAGTTGGCCTCTCATCCACTCCACCACCACTGGCCTCAACCGTGGCGACGAGCCTCTAGCACTGTGGGCGTGTGGCATAACAGGCCACATCGCCATCTGGAGCTCGTTTGATTACCATGAGCACCTCAGCGTGCACCACCCTCATCACCATCACCGTTCAACCACCAACATCACCACCACAGAAGCCTCGTGCCACATTCACGCAAGTTAAGACGTCCGAGAAGTTTCCCAGATGTCTAAAGTCCCAACTCAATGCCACTATTCATCTTCTTCCCCCCCATCTTCTCTTCTTCCTTTGTTTTTCATCACCAAAAACAAACCCAACATCGATGACCATCAGCAGCCACCTCCAATGCCACGCCATCTCCACGCATACCATGTGCGGCCTTCCACGCGCACAAGCACCAGTAGCATCCACTGCTGCTGCATGCGACCATCTCCGCGATCACAGCATGACCAGCCCTCTCTGTGCACGACCGCATAGCCTGTGCGCCCCCTCCTCCATGTGCGGCACCCTCCTGCATGCAATCCTTCAGCAGCATCATGCTCATACGATACAGAGCACGCATTCTCCTCAGCCTCCTCTGCGCACGCCCTTGCCGACCCCTCTAGCGTGCGTGCATGCTGCTGCACCTCCTCACGTGCGCGCCTTCGCAAGCTTCAATAGTAGCAGCGACAACCACCACCGCCGTCCCTCTCCTCGCTGTGACTCACTCTAGCCACCATTTTCCATGAGACCACCACCATCGAATGCACGTTGGCTTACTCTCCCTCCAGCAAGTTCCTTATCTCTGGCTTCCCTTCCCCTTGTGCATGGAGAGCACTTGCAAAAAGTGCTCTATTTTGCTACAGTGAAGAGGGTATTAGTATTTACATCTTTTGCCATTGTGAGACTTTATTAATATTTTATTATGTCACATTGCAAAATAAATCCTTCATTTGTGCATAATTGCTATTTCAGCATTAGTTCTTGTTGTTTACTTAATATGAAAGTGATTTTGGCTAGATTTCTTGACGAAATTAATAGTGAACATCAGTTTTTGATTGGTGTGAGTTTAAATAGGCCATTGCTTCCCTATGGACACAACCCGCTCCCTTTTTCAGTGGTTTATTTTAATTATTTAGATTAGACAATTTTTTGCCACTTAGAAATACAACAACAAATCATATTAATCATCAATTTTGAAAGCAAAACTGACTCGTCACCCTCCCATCTATAACAGATGACCAACAACCATCTTGAAGTACCCCCTCCATCTCTCTTCTTCCATCTTCTTCCTTGCTCCATAGCTCCATTGCCATCACCTTTAGACCTTGGTGACCGGCCGCCCTCTACCTCCTACCACCTTCCAATGCCACCAAGGGATATTCCTTGGTGCCCTATTTCTAGCAGCTCAACCATAGAATTATCTTCTCATTAGTTTCGCTATTTTTCTTGTAAGATTGGTTCTAGTTCTAGTAGTTCTTCTAGTTGTTTCTTTCACTAGCAAGTTGTTTTTCCAAGATTTCATCTACTAGCAAATTGTTTATCTCCATACTTGATGAATGAAAAATTGATTATGTTTTATAATTGTGATCTCTACTAGTAGTTGTAGTTGTCATGTCATTTGAATCAAGGAATCATGATTTTTTTATGTCAATCACCAATATGAAGATCCTTATGATTCAAACTCTGAAGCTAGCTTGCATTTCAATCATAATATATATCAATCCTCAGCAACCTCTTATTGAACTATAGAACAGGATTAATGAGTAGCCATTGCATCAAGAACCTCATTCTCATTATCCTTATCTTTCTATCCCTATTCAACACTCTAGATTAGAGAAACTCTTCGGAGCAGGGATGCACCATCTGCTCATTCACATTTGTGGGCCACTAATTCTTGGAGCATACAAACACATCTTCCTTTTAATCATGATCCTCTCTTCAGCAATCACTGATTTGTCAGATTGAGTTTTCGCCTAGCTAGAGTCATTAAGCTCAGCATTTATGGATAACATTTGTTTTTCTTTTATATATAGCATATTTGTAATATTTCATAAGTGTTGGAATAAGTTGAATGAAAATTCATGAGCTATTCCAGGTGATTTCTACCCTTTTTTACCTCTTGTCCTTCATTTTTTTTCATTCTATTTATATTCATGCATACGGATATGTTAGAATTTAGGCATGGGGGTGGTAATACACATACACTGATTATTTTTTTGCCAACACCTAAGATTTGTAGTAAAATTTTCTCATTATTGCATTTGTATTTTGCATATTTTTTAGCAAAAAAAAATTATATATATATATATATTTATTTATATATAGTTTATCTACACAAAAAAAGAAAATAAAATAAAAAGTGTGTTTTCAATGTTGTTTTTTGAATTTAAGTTAGGAGGAAGTGAGAATTCTTGACTCTGAGGATTTACCAATGTTAGGAAATGAAGAACAAAGTCATTTCTCCTAAACTCTTTAGGTCTATATGGACTTAATTTCTCAAATATTTACTCAAATATGGATTTATTTTCCCAAGACTTTGAAAGGAGTTTGAAAAAGCTAGAAGCATTCAGTCAAAGGAGTGATGAGTGAATGACTTATTATTCCACCTTGTGGTTTGGATAGTCTTGGAGTTCCAACCATTTTCACTTGCACAGTGCACTGACTCACCTTTTGGGTGATTTTATTGAGTCCTTAGCGGTCAATACTATTTAGTCTTAGGGCTTGCATATCCAAAGGACCTTGCTGTGTTTCTAGCCCTTAGGACCGTTCCTGTTTATAGGGGAAAGCATTTAGAATGTATGAAGGAGAGTCACTCATCTAGAAAAATGATTTGGAGAAAAAATTAGAAGGAAAAAATATATATATACAGAAAGAAAAAGAATATATTCCACAAAATAAAAGCATCTCACTACATATCGATGCTACCCCTCTCCATTTCTGAATAAAAACACCTCGCAACAAATGGGAGTTTGTCCAATAGAAAAAAAAGAAAAGATGTAGAGAAAACAATTAGAAATAAGAGACCAATGAGTCTAGCTGAGGAGATATATATCTAGTGTGTTAACCTCTCGATAGAAAAGTGGTGAGGAGAAAGCTGCCAAATCATTACATCACCTAACTGAAGGCGAGATTGTCTTAGAGAGAGTATAATGCTAGGAACAACTTAGTTCCCTCTGATGAGTAACATAATAATCACATACAAGACACTGGTTTCTCACATTTGATTCAAACTTTGGGTGGGTCGACTTAGTCAGAGAAAGTTGCTTTGGCGACCCAAGTCTATAGGCTAATAAAACTTTTGATTTGATTTGGGAGGTCTAGATTTAAGTCGGGACTCTAGAGTTGTTAAAGTCTTTGTCATTAACGAGTTGTCTATAATTTCTTTTCGTTGGTGAAAAATCATATTGAGATTTTTGATTCCAACCTACTTGATTCCTTAGCAACTTGTTTTACAATAAAAGTATACATATATATATATATATAAGAGTCTATTTTATTTTTCATCGGAAAATAAATTCGTGTATTTTATTTTCTCATCTTTTCCTGCAAGATTTTAATATATTAGTTTTGCAAGGGACTAGCCAAATTTAGGTATGGGGGTATGATTGTATAGCAATCATAGGACTTAATTAACCTAAATTATGTTAGAAAGTAGCTTAACTTGTGAATAGTGCATTCATAAATTGCACATCATGCATTACATTTCTTTATTTAGTTGCATATGTTATACAATCATTTTTTTCATGCAAATTAGGGCTTATTCTTGCTTGTAGGTCATGAGTAGTGATAGATACTCATTTATTCATGATAAAATGCCTATTTATGTCAATTCCTAAGCTTAGCATTGCATTCCCTAGTATAAATACTGCATAACATTCATCATATTGCATTTAGGATGATTTGTATAAATTGTATAGTAATTCATGCATTATTGTCACCAGGAAACAAGGTGATATTTTCAAGGCTTCAAATGAAAAATTTGACTAAATGGATGAATCTGAAGCGACGATCACAGTCTGGCAACATCAAAATCATCTTGATCCGAGCATCGACGCATCCTCTACAAGCAAAGAAAGGTGGATGGTCCAAATGGTCCCACATGGCACCATCAAGATCACCGAACATAGCCTGCCCTACCTCCTCAAATGCACCTCCCATGTGTGATCCTCGTTGTTAGATGTGATGGTAACACCATCTCAGCCATAACTAGCTTTAATTATTCACAATTAAGTGACAATTGCTCCTACATAATCGCCTGAGAGCTGTAATTCCATGCAATTCCATTATGAGGAGAAAACACTAAATAAGGGTTAATTCTATAGTTTTAACATCACATCAGGAAAACAGAATAACCATGGGGTCTCCCAGGGGTTAATCTAAGGTCAAGTGAGCATTAAATTCCAGTAAGTGGGTTCATACAGACAAAAATAGAGTTTCACACATTTCGAGTACTGATTCATAACATAAAACCCTAATTTAAGACCTACTTGAATTGAAGAGGTTCTGGTCAAGATAAAATTCATCTAAACCTCTTAAAATTCATAGAAAAATATTTTTAGAGGTTTGATACCGTTGGTTTGACCATCTGAACCTATTTGACCTTAAATAGAGTCACAGATAGATTTCTACCCTAATTTGGGTTTCTATGCAAATTGCCTAAGTAAACTTGGTCAAAACTAAAATTCAACTTCACCACTAGCTTTCTTAGGACCAAATTAGGATTGTACAAAAATTAGGCCCAATTAGAGTCCATCTTGACCTAGTTTGCATTTTGATCCATTTAAACTCTATTCTTCTCAATAAAGCCCTTAACTTTCAAAATATTTACGAACAGATCCCTAAATTTATCATCATTTTTGCAAAAAGGCTCTTATTGCCATTATTGTGAATGGAGCTCCTCCACAGAGATTCGAGTGAGGTTCTCACTCGATTCTCAACTAAATCCTCCCAAAATTGGAAGGGAGATTCCTTAAGAGATCCTCTATCGATTGGATCAAGTCTTGACATTGATTTGCATCAGATTCCTCATGTGAATGCTCACAATATTAGGGATCCTCTTCCCTGAGTTTTCTAGCTCACCACGTTTCATACCCTATTTGGAATACCCCCTGAGGCCTTTAAATAGGCTCCTCTCGTCATACCATACTCCTTAGCAAGGTTTGAGGCCAAAATCCCTCTTCAACTCCTTCCCCAGCCTTCTCCAACCTATCTTTGATGAGCCTCCTCGGCATCCTTCCTCTGGCCACTAAATGGACAAATCAAGAGACCCTTCTTCTTCCTCGCCATCCTCCGCTCCTCACCAGCCAGAGCAGGAGTTCCAACCCCTTTCGTCGCCGCCCTCTTCCCTCACCGGAGATTTCACCTATAGGTAGGACCAACCTCTTCCTCACCCTATAGGGATTAGGTTAAACTCTTTTCTCTCCTACTTCGACAGCCAACACACCCTCAATGCCACCGTCTTCCTCATATCCAATGTACCTCAGGCATGACCTTCCACGCTCCACACGACACCAAATTACTCGCCACCTCTCCTAAAACCTTCGCCACCTCATGCCCACTAAAACCCCTCAAGAAATTGAGGGGAATACACCTTGAAAACCTTCATCGACTTCTGTCTCCTCTGCACCACCTCCTCGACTCCGCCAGACCTCCACACGCACCCACACGCCACAAGGACACCACCACCACCTTTGCCATCCTCTGATGATGCTTATGAACCATCTGATTGGGGTCTAGCACCTATATTCATGAGTTGTAGGTTTCACCAAAGCACCACCATCGCCACCATCTTTTCCACTTCTAGCTGTAGCTCTCTGACCATATCCATCTTCAATACCACCTCCAAGTGCTACGAACTTACCTCATGACTCTATCTGGAGCACCAATTGAATGATGTACGATGTAGTAGCTCCAATTGCATGGAAATCCCAACTGCTACGCATCCAAGGAAGGGAGCTCAACTTAGTCTCACATCGGTTGTGGATGAGCAGCTGCAGCAACATAAATTGCATTAGTGCCTCACGTTGTTCATCCAGTACACTGTGGGGTCAGGTTCCTACTCACACACAACTCCCTCACCCCCACGCCCGATGAGTCTAGTCCCCTGCCCGAATCCGATAACCTGCTTGCATGCTTGGTTAACCCCGGTTCTGAGAGAAAGAAGAGGAATTTGTGAGAGGAGGGGGAGGGTTTTGCTTCACGGCTAAATGTCTCAGGGTGTGTGCTAAAGAAGAGGGTTCAAGACTTAGCCTCTGAGAAAGTTGCTTCTCATGTTCTGAAGAGAAAGGTTGTGCATGAGAAGGTCTTGAGAAGGCATAAAGAAGAGAAGTGCCCTTCTGCGTTTGCTATGGGGTAGTGCCATGAAGGTTAAGTCATTAGATACACATGGGCGATGTCTGATTGAACTTTGGTTCTCGCACTGTAGCAACATTTAAGTACCTAAGTTGATGTGGATTAATTGATTGAAGAATATTGTTGATTTATTTGAATGCTTGGGATATATTCCTAATTAAGAAGGATAATTGGTGATTCAAATCACCATTATTTTATCTTTCTAATTCATTTTATCCAATGTGATCTTGTAAGATACATTGAATATCAATCTGACAAGTTTTATTCATTGCATATCTTTTATTGTGCTCAATTTACTGTGCTCATTTATTCTGAATTTAGATTAATGCCTGAATTTCACATTTGCTCCATGTGATTGACCTTGGACTCCAAGTAGATTCTAAGTTTATAAATTTAAGTGTTGTGCAATTTAGGAGTGTACTACGACGACCGTATCCTTAAATCTCCTCTTTCACCCTACAACATTTTGGTGCCGTTGCTGGGGAGCAACGTGCAATTCGCCACTAGTCTTATCATATTTGATTGAGCTTATTACTAACTTGACTTATTTTTTTTGCTTGTGATTTTGCGAGGTAATCACGAAGAGATCTTTCGCACAATCAACCACTCCAATGGAAGGTAAAATTTCTCTTCTTCCCTAATGAACCTCCTAATCTTGGGAAACAGAAAGGAAACAAATCAAATAGGATTCACATGCTATATTTTCTTAGTAATTATCATTCAAAGGCAAAGTTTCTTGATTTGCGAAATTAATTTGATATCTGATTGAAAATTGAGACAATTTGATTAGAATTCCCAATCTTGATTTCCTGTACCTACTAGGAATTTACGCTTAATTTCCTAAACATCTAGGACTACTCACTTTCTTGTTTGAGTCCAAGGTGTTACCTTTGAGATTAAGTTGGACTTGAAATAAGAGCCAATTAGGGTTCCACATTAGGATTTTGAAGTGCTAGTACACACTTGCATGCATTAAAGGAAATTGATTTTCCTCATTGGTGTGTTACCAAAGCCCTTGTTTGAAAAGATCTATTCAAGGAAAACCCTAAAAAGTAAGGCTCTAATTTTACTTGAACTCTAAAATTTTGAACCTAATAACTTGAGAGTGAATTCAGGGTGAATTTCTGGGTCTTGACCCAAATTTCATCCTCCATCTTTAGGGTAGGTTAGGTGAAGTTAGTCAACTTTGTTGGCTAATCAACCTCCAAATTAGGTCACAAATTTAATCAACTTCTAATCAAGTGAAATCCAAGGGACAAATTAGGACTAAAATTGGTAGACTTAAGGTCTCAATTCGCACATTCTAGTCTACTTGGAACCTTGGAACCATAGTGACAAGGAAGGTTGGGTGGGGAAACCCTACAACCTATGGGGTTCCTCTACCGTATAGGGGTCATTGTAGGGCCCTCCCTTCCTGGCTGCTTAAGTACCTCTCGAGTGTGTGGATTTTTGATTCAGAGGTATCATCCACCTCGAAACAACCTTAGTTTTCCAAAAATCTTTGGGTGCCTTGATTGAGTCCAATTCATATCCAGTCCCCATCTATTCTTTAGAGCACATGCACAGGAAAGGTCCCTAGGTTTTTGACCTAGAGGCCTTCATTAAAGTTAATTTTCTGTGGGAATTCTGATATGATCTGATCAATTCCATCTGAACCAGAATTTGATTCTACATCTTGATCCACCGTACCACCTGATTTGAAAATACAACCTGACAATTTTCGAAGAATATTTAGGAAACCTGAATCCCAAATGAGCATGAAAGAGAAGATGATTGAGGATGCTCTTAGACATCATGAGTATTATGAAACCAGTAATCCATCTAGGCACATTTAGGTTAATGTTTCAAAAACAACTCACATTATGAACCGTGTTGCAATGATATTGATACAAATGATACATGGTTCAACCCAGGGTGATCTCTTATTAAAACATATTTAATTGGGGAAATTACATAGCAATGAGAATCTACACTGTTGGTCAAATCCCCTACTTTTGGTAAAACACCAATGTCTAATGGAGAACATGGAAAATTGGTGAATATGGTATATGAAGCCATCAATCAAAAATACCCATATATCCCCTCAAAAATAGATGAGAAACCTTGGAGCAACAGTAAGGATCAACATGATTTCCCAGAACCCAGGTTTGAAAGTAGAGGTTGTTGTGGACCCCCAACCCAAATGGAATTAGATTCAAACTTTGTGTTGATTGACATGCCTGATCTTGATGTGGGAGGATCCAATTGCAGGTCTTCTCGATTCAGAACCAATCTTAGAGGGCCATGAAGCTAGTCCACTATGCCTTGAATTCTCAAACACATGTAGTAAGCTTGAATCAGAACCTCTCGAGGATGTAATTCTCGAACCTTATCCTATTAAAGTAATCCTCAAGAGCGATTCTGTCATCCCAATAGAACCATGTCTAGATCCTAGTGACCCAATTCTTAACCCCGACCTAGAATTTAGATTTGAGCCTATTTGGGATGATCATGAAGTCGTGATGATAACATCATCATCAGTCATATCTAGCATTAATTAGTCAAAATCCATTAATAAATGCTCCTATATAACCACCAAAGGACCGTAATTCACTACACATCCTTTCTAAGAGTTTAACATGAAACCAGGGTTAAAATTGCAATTTTACCATCATATCATGAATACAAGAAAATCATGGGTTTTCTCAAGGGTTTACTAAAGGTCAAATATGCATTAAAGTCTTATAAGAGGGTCCGTGCAGACAAAAATGGGTTTTCACGTGTTATGAAAATTAAGTGACATCTGAAACCCTAAAAATAGACCCGCTTAATTTACTGAGGTTTGGGTCAGGATAAAATTTACCTGAAACCTCTAAAAATCATATAAAAATATTCTCTATGGTTTGACATCTTTGATTTGACCATTGGAACCAATTTTGACCTAAAATAGAGTCTCAGCTAGACAGTTGCCCTAATTTGGGTTTCTACACAATTTACCTAGTCAAAATTGGTCAAATCCTAAATCCAACTTCACCATCAGATTCCTTGGGTCCAAATTATATTTGGACAAAAATTTGGGCCCAATCAGAGATCACTTTCACCAAGTTTGCATTTTGGTCCTATCTAACTCTTTTCTCTCACACACAGGCCCTTAATTTTTGAATTATTTGCAAATATGCCCCTAACTTTGTTATCATTCTTTGGAAAAAGGTCCTCATGTCATTTTTGGAAGGTCAGACCTTTACCATCAAGGTTCGAGTGAGGATTTCTCGCTTGATTCTCAATCAATTAGTCCTAAATATGAACCAGAGATTCCTTGAGGAATTCTCTTTCAATCAAGCCTGTCCTTGGACTCCAACTCTTTCCCAATCTCCCATGGGAATGCATGGGAGATGTGGGTATCCCACATGTGCATGAACCACGTGCTCCCATACTTATTTTCCTAGCTTGTAACACCCTTCTAATTCCTATATAATATCCTATGAAGCTTCACCAATCTCCATAACTAGGTTTGGCCTCGAAAATCTTCCCTTTTCCCTATCTCAGGCCATCTCTACCCTAGCTCTGGTGAGCATCCTCCTCAGTCGTCCTACGGCCTCCCAACGGCCAAATTGGAAGTGTCTCCTTCCTCCCCAACTTCCTCCACCTCTCGACAGTCAACTCAAAGGCACCCTAGCCCCTTCTTCCTCGCCATCTCACTCGTAAGAGAATCCTTTGTCCTCGACGTCGGCTAACCACAGCCGACGCCGCCCTACCTCTTTCATCCATAATTCTAGGTCTTAACACTCCCTATTCCTCTATCCATTCTTTTTCTCTCCTTAACTTCCCAATTTTGACCGCCGTTCACACTCTCCCCCATCGTCTTCCCCAACTCCGGCAAGGGCTCCGGTGAGCCCAAGCGACCACCACCACCACCAAAACCTCAGCCGTGGCCCCTAGAATAAAAGCCCTAACCTTTCCAGTCCTATTTCCCACTCCATCTCGTCACCGAACGAACCCATCACCGATTGCCCTCTCCACCTCCATCCGGCCACTACACTCCTCGCCTCACCACGAAACCACCGCCACCACAACCACCACACCACGACGAAGCTTATAAGCTATTTTAATGTGTCCATGAGGCCATTTGCATGAGTTTCAGGTTCCATCGTCGTTCTGCCACCGCGCCATTACCTCTAACATGTTCTTCGTGCTCAAGGCCAAGCAACTTCTTGGCTACACCCTCCAGGCACTGCGGATTCATCCCAGGAAGAAATCTAGGCCTCCAATTGGGTGCACTGAGCACTCCTTCAGCTTCAATTGGAAGCCACTCCAGCAGCAGACACGCGCAAAGAAGAGGGTGGGATTTAGTCCCACCTCATGAAGAGAAGAAGCACTGGTAGCGTTTAAGTTATTTTTGTGTTTAGGCTTTATTGCCTTGACACCAGGGGTGAGGTCCCCGCTTACCCGTACGACCCGACCTGACCCGACCTAACCTATTTACTCCTCTCTCATCACCACTGCCAGTGAGCTTGGACTCAGGTGTGCGCGATCCGAATACCGGACCATCTGAGAGAAAAAGAGGAGGAGAAAGAAAGAGAGAGTGAGCGCGGGGGAGGGGGTTTTGCTCTCTGAAGGAAGTGTCCCTGTGTGACAGTTAGCAAAATTTAAGGAATTGTTCCCCCTGTTCTACGAAGGGAAGAAAGAGAGGTTGTGCACATGAAAGAAGAAAGAAGAAGAAGGAAGAGAAGAGTTGAAGAAGATGAACAGTGCCTTTGAACTATAGCGTCTAAGTACTTATCGTCTGACTATGGCATTATTTGAATTACTATTGAATAAATTAAGTATTACAGTTTACAATTGAATAATTGCATACATGCTTAATTAAGGGGATTAGTGGTGATCTAAATCAACATTACTTTTTATTGTCCTCTTTTTATTCCATGCAATCTCTAAATACATTGAATAAATAATGTGATAGGCTATTATTCATTGAATATCTATTTTTAATACTCAATTAATTGTGCTCATTGATTTTAAATAAATATTAGTGTTTAAATTCCTATTTGCTCCCTATGGTCAAGCTCGGACATATCTTCGAGTTATAAATTGTATTTGTGGCAAGTTTAATTGAGGATTTGAACTACGACGATGATAATATAAACTCCCGATAGATCGCTTCAATAGGCCCAATGTGATAAGAATCAGATTTTATATCTAGATCATGATTCTGGGCCCATATTTAATGATTATACCTCTTCAAACTCCTCAGAGGTACAAATTGATTTTTTGAAAGTCACACCGATTTACGATACAAAAACAAAGGAGTTGGAAGAATTAGGATATGATTGGGTCTATCCTAGGAGCCAAGAACCTGAGCCGATGCCTAATAAGGACACCTCTTTGAGCTCAGAATTTCAAATTAGGTTAGATCCAAGTTAGGTTGTTGATTCTATACATCATGATTTATCCTGTGGTGGAAATCCCAATCTGGAATTGAGTTCAGAAATTGATTTTCGCAGATTCTCTGATGATTTCAAATCATACTCTGATTTTCGAAAACCTTTGTTTCCTATTGATTACGAGCCAATTTATGACCTCAGCATCCATGACCTGTTCTTTGATTCTGACTCTGAGGTCCCTATTCCTGAGATCATTGATTCAAAATCATGTTCCATTGAGTTGGAATCATTTTGCTATGATCTGCAGGAATTAGAAACGATAAGTGCTGAGAGTGTCCACAATCTAGAGTTTGAATCTTTCACAGACTCACATTTCCATCATCCTATAAGCACTCTCCATGAATTTACATTCGATTTGTTTGAGCATCATGAAGACTCTCTAGATGAACCTATCTTTAAATCATTTCTAGAAGAGCCCTCTTCGGACTAAGATTTTGAAAAGGCCACTGATGAGCCCATATTTGTGGGCTAATTAGTTACTTAAGTGCCTAGGCACTATATTAATATTAGCATATACATAGCATGCATTAAGATATAAATAATTTAGTTTATATATATTTGCTTGTATGCATTCCATATATAAATTATTTAGCATGCATTAGAATAACATGCATTAGTCTTTAGGTAATATTATATGCATATATTAGAATTAACATTTTATTGAGGGTTTGTACATAAATAAACCAATTATTATTTATTTTTATTCTCTCTTCTCTGTAGTAAATATGCCCCTCTCCGCCACTAGCTGCCTGCGCTGAAGGCCTGCATTCAAGGACTAGCGGGAGAGGTGGATCTGGTTGGGGCAATAAGACTACAAGGGAGAGGAGAGGCGGCCGGGCACTTGGAGGCCTCCACCCCGATTCTTCACTGTGCAGAGAGTGCACCACTCTCATCCGCTCCACCACCACAGGCCTCTACCGTGGCGACAAGCCTCCACCACCGTGGGCACGTGGCGTGATAGGCCACACTACCATCTAGAGCTTGTTTGCATTACCGTGAGCACGTCAACATGCAACACCCTCACTGCCATCACCAGCAACCACCATCGCAACCACTGCAACTCCATGCTGTAACTCCATGCCCTTCACCTTCATCTCCCCCATCAGTTAAGACATTCGAGAAGTTTCCCGGACATCTGACGCCCCTTGCTACGCCTCCACACAGCAACTCAGTAGCCCTCACCCACAACGCAGGCCTTCATCCCCACTCTGCGCATACTCTACACCATCTTCCTCTCCTCCACACATCCTCACCCAGCTCACACAGCAGCTGCAACTGCTGAAAAATGCACACAGCCTCTGCACACCACCCGCTGTGCTGCCCCTCGCCTCCAGCACGTGCCCCCTCGTTGCACCTCCGCCTGCCCGAGTAGCTTCCCATGCACATGCACAGCCCGCATGACCAGCGTACCGCCTTGCAACTCCACCATGCGTAGGCATGCATGACACCCAGCGACCCTCCCTCAGTATCTTCGTGCAGCCACCTCCTGTAGTAGAGCCATTCCACATGTGCCGCCCGTGCAAACCTCCAACATGCACACCCTATCTACGCCTCCGCCATGTGAGCAGTAGCAGTCACCTCCACCGCACGTCTCCTTGCTGTTTCCCCTCGCCTCCAGACCGTGTGTGCCACTCCTCATCGACGCATGCCCATGCTCTCTTGCCCCATGCGCGACCAGCTCACGACAATCTCCCCTCCGCACCTCCAGCAACAGCAGCAGTAGGAAACACCCATCATACCCACTGCCATCTCCTCCTTGCCGCTGCCACCTTCGACCATCGTTCTCCATGTTGCCACCACCGTTGAGTGGCCCTCGGCCCACTCGACCTTCACCATGCTCGCCACTGCCGCCAACCCTCTCCTCCATGTGTGCGACTAAGGGGAAGGATTTCCCCTATTTCACTATAGTGACAGGCACATTAAAAATTATATTTGCAAGCCATTGAGAGCTTCATTTTTAGTTAAATATTTGAAGATATATTGTGGCATTTGGTGGCCTATCCCTCTACTCTTCTCTATTTCTCCTGCATTCTTTTTATATCTCTTCCTCCATTTTATTAGTCTCACCTAAATTAAATGTTATACTATATTTGTGAGCAAATGTCTGGCAGTGATAAATTTGCGAGGGGATTTTTGTTTTAAGAATATCTTATTATGTTAATTTATGGTCATATCCTTCATCTTTCTCATAAATATGATTCCAGATTTATCTCACATTGATTTCTTAATCTAAAGGGGATTTAGCTTGATTTTTTAGGAAAAGAAAATAGTGTACATTTTATTTCAATAGTAGTAAGTTTTAAATAGGCCATTGCCTCCCTGTGGACATGACCCACTTTTCTACGAGTGGCTTAATTTTAATTCAATATTTTGATTAGTTGATTTTCCACCACTCAGAAATACAATGATAAATCATCTTAATCATCATTTTCGAAAGTGAAAATCGACTCTTCAGCAACACCTTCCGATCCACATACAGAGCTTTCCAAAATCCAATCCCAACCTTGATCCACCACTGGAATTTTCTATTCTGATTCACCTCTCTCAGATCCAGTTGCATATGATTCACCTTCATCTTTTGATTGGGTTTCGGACATTGATCAGACTAATAATCATGACTTATCCTTCTTGGATCTCACCTGTAGGGTTCCTACATCCTCCATAGATCCATTTTCATTTGAGGACCCCCACTCTAACCAGGTTGAGCTGACTCAGCCAAACCCTGTATTGTCATTTCCACATACATTTGAGCTACATAGTATTGGTGGGCTCCACATCTACTGATTTACATCCATCAACCCACCAGATTGATTGGGTTTGGCCAGCATCATCAGCCTATTGATCTGAACAAGCACCTAGTTGGACCAACCAGGCTACTTATCAAGGTGCTTCTACAAATATCCTCTGATTTGACTACCCTTTCTCCTTGACCACCTTCTGCTCGACTAAAAGCATTGAATTTAGCACTTAACGGGAGGTACCCCATCATTCCAAAAACTCAAGATCCTTTTGATAATCATTTGAGCTACACTCCTATTATACTTTTGAGTTTAACTTTAGGATAGTCGACTCCACTTTTGGTACTTGTATCAAAGTTTGAAATCCTCTGCAACAGTCATTCCGACCCATTCACTCACCCTTTGACCCTATTCTAAACTTTGAACCATGTTGAATTCGTACCCTCCTAGTTTACAATGAGGACGTTGCAAAGCTTAGGCACAGGAGGTGGCAAAGTAAAAACATATGGAAATTCAATTCTTTGAGGGGTTCTCAAAAAAAAATACATATTCAAAAATTACTAAAAAATAAAAAAATGAAAAGGAAAAATATTGGAGAAAGGGGAGGAAATTTTGAGGATTAATTGAAAATATTTCTTGAAGGATGAAATTCAAATGTCAAAAAAGAGCAAAATCATGAAAAAATAGTAGTCATAGCAATTGATTATGGAATCTACTTAAGTTCCAGACCAAATCAAAAGAAAGATTAAGTCCTCAAATGATAAAGACAAAGAGATTAGTATGAGTGCTGATCTTAGGCCACTTGGGCTTGTTTTAGGGCTTAAACATTCATATATTTGTTAAGACTAGATTAATCCTTAGGAGGTTGAGGAAAGTGTGAAGTTGATGTAGTAGGTCTAAGGCTTAGGGATTATTCAGCCCCGTTGCCTACCCTTTGGTTTGTGAGACTTGGTAACCTAAGCACCCAAAATCACACATTAAGTCTGGTTCAGTGCACTTAATAAAGAAAAGCCATCTTGAAGATCTAGCTTAGGAATGGCTCAACAACACAAGTTGATTGCATGAGTTCCAGGTGTGGAGAGGTGGGAAATTTCCCTCGAAGATGCCTAATAACATATCGTCTCCTCGGTGCTTGTCTCCTAGGATATCTAAATATTCAATTGGGGCATGTAAGCACCTTATGCCGGTTCAGGTGCCATGGGCAAGATTATCCCGAATTGTCGATTGCCATGGCCTAAACTTAGATATAGAATGCCATGGGTGGCACTATCCCGAAGTGCCGAAAGCCAGGGTTCTAAGGGTTGCCATGGGTGATGCTATCCTGAAGCATCGAAAGCCAGGGACCCTTCGAGGATTGATGGTGGGGACAAGGAATTCGATATAGACCGTGTTTAGGGCCAATTCGAGGCTAGATTTAAGGAAAAATAAAAAGAAAAGAGTGAAAACTCTCCAGATGAAAAATCCTTTTATCTCTCTCTTACTAAAAATGCACTGGCAAACTGAACCTAGACATGTTACATTCTACGCACGAGTGCTTTAACCGCTGGGTTTAATGAACCTCTAGGCAGTTTTTGCGGGCCGTAGAAACTTTTGCTACAGACCCAGGATGAAGCTGGTCAGGTTTGGAACTTTATTGTTACTTGAGTACCTCTAGGCCTATTGTTGGCATTCTGATCTAATTTCTAGAGAGGCACAATCAGGCATCTGAACTTCAAAAGCATGGTCTAGAGATCTAGTTCTTTCCAAAATATTTTGCTAGGGACTAGCAAAAGTTAGGCATGAGGGTATGATGGTAACACCATCATAAGTAATAAGTTACTTTAATTAGTCGAAATCAAGTGACAAATGGTCCTACATAATCATTTGAGAGCCTTAATTCCATGCGAATCCATTTTGAGGAGAAAACACTAAATCAGGGTTAATTATGCAGTTTTAACATCACAACATAAAAAAATAATAACCATGGGGTTTCCAATTGGTTAATCTAAGGTCAAATGAGCATTAAAGTCCAATAAGTGTGTCCATACAAACAAAAATGAAGTTTCACACATTTCGAGATATGATTCATAACATAAAATCCTAATTTCAGACCTGCTTGAATTGAAGAGGTTCTAGTCAGGATAAAATTTATCTAAACCTCTTAAAATTCAAAGAAAAATATTCCTAGAGGTTTGGTATCCTTGGTTTGACTATCTAAACCTATTTTGACCTTGAATAGAGTCACAGACAAATTTCTGTCCTAATTTCGATTTTTGCACAAATTACCTAGGCAAACATTGTCAAAACTGAAATCCAACTTCACCACTAAAATCCTTGGGGCCAAATTAGGTTTACAACAAAATTTGGGCCCAATAAGAGTCCATCATGACCTTGCATTTTGGAACATTTAAACTCTATTGCTCTCAATTAAGCCCTTAACTTTCAAAATATTTATGATAAGGTCCCTAACTTTATTGCCATTTTTGTAAAAAGGTCCCTACCACCATTAGTATGAACGGAGCTCCTCTACCAAGATTCAAGCGAGGTTTTCTCGCTCGATTCTCAGCCAAATCCTCCCAAAATTTGAAGGGAGATTCCTCAAGAGATCCTCTATCGATTGGACCAAGTCTTGGACCTTGATTTGCATCATATTCCTGATGCGAACACTTGCAATCTCAGGGATCCTCTTCCCTGAGTTTTCAAGCTCACCTAGCTTCATACTCAGCTTGGAATACCTCCTAAGGCCTTTAAATAGGGTTCCTCTCATTATATTGTACACCTTTACAAGATTTGAGGCCAAAATGCCTCTTCAACTCCATCCTTGACCTTCTTCGACCTAGCTCTAGTAAGCCTCCTAGACCTCCTCCCTTTAGCCACTAGATGGACAAATCAAACAATCCTTCTTCTTCCTCACTGCCTTCCACTCCTCACAAGCCACAGTAGGAGTTCCAACCCCTTTCGTCGCCGTCGTCTTCCCTCAACAGAGATTTCACCTTCTCCAGTGCTGGCCAATCACAGCCAACGTCAATTTCTACCCCGTCCTTCTTATAGGTAGGACCAACCTCTTCCTCTCCCTCTCTAGATTAGGTTCAACTATTTTCTCTCCTGCTTTGATCGTCGACATGCCCTCAACACCACCGTCCTCCCCACGTTCGGCATACCTTTGGCATGACCTTCTGCTCCCCACACTGCACCAAATGACTCACCACCACTCCCAAAACCTTCGCCACCTTACTCCCACTAAAACCCCTAAAGAAATTGAGGGGAATACACCCTAAAAACCTCCATCGACCTCCATCTCCTCTGCACCACCTCCTCAACTCCGCCAGACCTCCACACGCACCCACACGCCATAAGGACATCACCACCACCTTCGTCGTCCTCCGACGATCCTTATGAACTATCTGATTTGGGCCTAGCACCTGTATAGGTGAGTTGTAGGTTTTGTCGGAGCGCCATCATCGCCACCATGTTCTCCAGTTCCAGCTGCAGCTCTTCGATCATATTCATCTTCAATACCACCTCCAGGTGGTACAGACTTACCTCAGGACCCTATTTGGAGCATAATTGAATGAGGAGCAATGACGATAGCTCCAATTGCTTTGAAATTGCAACTGCTACACACACAAGGAAGGGAGCTCAAGTTAGTACCACATCAGTTGTAGATGAGAGGCTGCAGCAACATAAATTGAATTAGTGCCTCATGCTGTTTGCCCGATACATTGGGGGGTCGGGTCCCCTGCTCACTCACGCACACCTCGCTCACCCCTACGCCTGGTGAGTCTGGTCCCGTGCTTGGATCCGATAACCCACTTGCATGGCCGATTAACCCTGGTTCTGAGAAAAAGAAGAGGAATTTGTGAGAGGAGGGGGAGGGTTTTGCTTCACGGCTAAATGCCTCGGGGCACATGCTAAAGAAGAGGCTTTGAGACTTAGCCTCTGAGAAAGTTGCTTCTCATGCTGTGAAGAGAAAGGTTTTGCTTGAGGATGTCTTAAGAAGGCTTTAAGAAGAGAAGTGCCCTTCTAAGTTTGCTGTGGGGCGGTGTTGTGAAGGTTAAATCATCTAATACACATGGGCAACGTCTAATTGAAATTTGGATCTCGCACTGTAGTAACATTTAAGTACCTAAGTTGATGTGGATTAATTGATTGAGGAATATTGTTGATTTATTTGAATGCTTGGGATATATTCATAATTAAGAAGAATAATTGGTGATTCAAATCACCATTATTTTATCTTTCTAATTCTTTTTATCCCATGATCTTTTGAGATACATTGAATATCAATTTGACAAGTTTTATTCATTGCATATCTTTTATTATGCTCAATATACTGTGCTCATTTATTCTGTATTGAGATTAATGCGTGAATTCCACATTTGCTACCTGCGAACGACCTTAGACTCCAATTAGATTCTGAGTTTATAAATTTAAGTGTTTGTTGTGCAATTTAGGAGTGTACTGCGATGACCATATCCTTAAATCACCTCTTTTGCCCTACAATAGGATGAAAATCCAATGACTAAGAACATGTGATCACTAGTTGCGGGGAAATACGTAAAGATAACACATAGGCCTCCATGGCATAGTGGTTGGCAGAAGCACTCTTAAGCCAACGACGTGAGTTCGAGACCTCACGCTATTGCTCCATGCCACAGACACATCCAATTTGAATCAGGACCACACGATCTTGATCGTGTGGCCTTGATGAAGACCACCACCAAACACTCCATCTACAATCCAAGGGCTGCAGACTCCACCAACTATGTATGCAGGCAATTACGTGCAATCATATACACGATCTTATGCGTGGACGCGGTGAAATTCGAAGAGCTGACCCACGTGCTTCCTCATCCTTTCATCATGCATCGAACAATCATTAAGACAAGAGGCGTGTATGAGGCACGATCTTCTACACTCGTTTAAGTTAGCCACAATAGCTCTCAGCCATCGGATTTCAAGGGAGGCATGATACATGCCCGCCCGAGAGATTCGAAGCCGCAATCCTTGCACGCTCTCTCTCCACCCTTTGATGAGGATCGAGTGATCCACAATTGCTATAGTGCCATCCAACTGCACTATGTGAAAATTCCAACATTGAGCATGCAATGTGCACGTGCATGCACTACGCTGCGCATAGCTGTGCACTAGCGAAGCATGTGTAGGCATGTCTTGAGTGTGGCCCGAAATGCATGGCCGTGGATGACCCCTTCCTAAACCTATATAAACCCCCCTAGACCTCTCATCTTTCCCCATCACTTCCTATGCTATTCCCATCTACTCAAGAGCTCGAAAAAGCCTATGAAAGCTCCCAAGAGCTCCCTCTCAAGCCCTAGGACACCTATTTGTGTGAAAATCCTTCACATCCACCAAATATTCAACCTTCCTCTCACCATCTTCATAGGCGACCAAAGGGTTGTCCTCCCACCTCCATTCAGGAAGCTAATTATCTACGTCGTCTCATCCTCATTCCTATTAGATTGGTGAAGCTTTCCTCTACCTGGATTCTTTCTGTACCTCATCCTCGACGTCGAGATCTCCCCTCTACAATCCAAGTCGCTCCAAGCGCCGTCGTCTCGCCAAACATTCACTTCGAGAGATTTCCTCTCACCTTTATCTCTTTTAGTTTTCTTAGCTTATTGCAATTGTAATAAATATCATATCATCTCAAGTTATCAAGTTATGTTTCATCTCTATACTCTCTTTTTATTCATTTTACAAGTAGTTAATTTTATCATTCTCCTAAAATACCAAAAAGACAACAAAACCCAAAAAATACCAAAAGAAACAAAGTGAAAAGCGGATTTTCAAAGAAACAAGTGTCACCTCCCCATGTTCGACTCGGGGCTCCCTTTTGAGTTTCGGTAAATTTTATTTCGTAGCAATTTTTGAGACTATGACGACTAGTTCTCTGAAACCCTAACTTTTCTAGCAAAAATACGCTTATCATTTTGGCGCCGTTGGCGGGGAGGCAACGGACTTTGATTTGATTTTCCATGTTTTCCCGCATTACTTACATATTTTTCTAACCTATCTTCTTCGATTCACTATCTTGCAGGAACTCGATCAAGGGGCTGAAGGCGGTAGATTGGAGTAAAGTGTGGGTAGAGACATTTGTAAGTTTTTCCCCCACTCCCCCATCCACTAGTTTATTTTTCCACCTTAATAATCAAGACTTAATCTACTTAGGTATTTTCAATAACCCTAGGATAGGAATTGCTTGTTTTGTTTGTCACCTTCACCCACTTCATCCTCGCATAAAGAGAAAATTAAAAAAATATATCTGATTTGATTGTGGGACGAAAGTAACACACATACTACATACACCCACACTTGAGGCACGTAACCTCTTTTGATTTTATCTACTCAACTGGGATTCCAACCTGTGGAACCGATACACGCTATAATAAACACATAAAGGAGTAGAAATCATATTAGGTTAATCACTTCTGTGTGCCTTAATTGGTGGTGCATCTGGGTCACTTGTTTGAGCTGTTTGGGTCGCAACACCTAATCAATTTAAAATTGATTCATCTTGTAGCTGCCCCATAAGATTCAAATAATTAGGTCAAGCCAGGCACTCCATATTTTCTTGATTTATAGAGGAAAATACTTGAACTTGTGCTTTCAAACTTGGTTTGCCTCACAAAAGTTGGTTGAATACACCTAATATTTGAATCATAAAAGCTACTAAGCAAGATTCGAACCTTAAAATTCACCTCACAAAAATTTAATCTTGCTTGAAAAACCATTGGTTGTGCACATACACACTCACGAATTTATCATTAAGGGCATAACCCAATTAAGGGCCCATCACATTCCAGAAGCATTATTATCCCAAGCCTTAAATAAAATTGAGTAGATGTTGGCCCTAGGATTCATTGAGTACATTTCAGGGTATTCTCTTGAACACAATTCCAATTAGTGACATCTGCTTACTTCAAAAGGTGCTAAGTTGGGGGCCCAATTGTCAAACGACTTAAGTAGGGGTTTGACATAATTAGCCACCCTCGAGACACACTCCCCCTCTTCGTTGGCCTAAATTTACCACCTTTGGGAGTAAGGACAACATCAAATTCGTTGGGCAGTTAGAGTTTATTTCTAAAGCATAGGTCCTTAAGCTACCCAATTTAAGGATAGGGTTGCATTTTTTGTGCTGCAGGGCTCCATTTATTTCCCCATCCTTCCGACTTCTTTCCCGTGCATGATTGTAAGGAGGCCACTGAATCCTCAATTGGAAGGACCTTTAGACCATTCTTGGAGGTGGAGGCTGAGTTTTAGCCAATTAAATCCCATGGCTAATCAACAACCACCTCCCCCACCCCCAAACCAGCAGGAGTTGATTCAGAGGCAGTTAGACCAGCTACAGTAGATGAAGCAATGGTTCTAACGGATGAATGTTCAGGGCGCTCAGCCCGTGAAGGCTTTTTATGATCCTTCAAATTACGGAGATCGTCTTGACATTGTGATCCCCACTGGCGATGTTGAGATCAAGCCCCAGGTTTTGAGTTTGATTAAACACTTTCACGACACTTTCACGAGATTGGCTTAGAGGACCCATTCCAACATTTGGTTGATCTGATCACTCTGGTTTAGACCACCAAATCGCGGAATGTGGATGAAGAACAGACACTCATCAGGCTTTTCCCCCATTCACTTAGGGATAAGGCCGCACATTGGTATCGTACTATTGGAAGACCGATTGCTACCTGGATAGCTTTGAAATCAGCCTTCCTAAAGAAATTCTTCCCAATTGGATGAACCAATGCTTTGCGATGGGCAATTAGCACTTTCGTCGAGCAGCCAGGGAACCATTTCATGGGGCCTCGGAGTGATTCCAAGATCTATGCGAAAGTGTCCACACCATGAGGTGCCTAAATGGAAAATTGTGTAGATTTTCTATCATGGGTTGAATGATCAACTCCGTAATCATGTGGATGCTTCTTACGGAGGAAATTTCCAAAACAATAATGCAGATAGCGTCTATGATTTGTTCAATGAGATGAGTGAAAAATCTATAAACCACACCTCCATGGAAACCTCTAACCGATCCCAACAAACTAGATCAAGCTAATGAGGTCAAAGATTCTCATACCTTTGATATGGAATTGATCTGCAATAAATTAGACAAGCTGGATCTGGTTGCTAAACGAATGGAATAATGGATGTCCAAAAACTCTAATATTTATTGACCCACTCAATCCCAGAGCGTGGGATTCCATTTTTCGCAAGCTCCTATGAGATGGGAGTTTGTAAACCAATTTAAGTCATCTCAACCTTCGAGCTAGCACTTTTCGGAACCTTATGGGTTCCAAACTGGGGCTTTGATCCCAGTTTTTCTGATCCTTCTTACTTTTCATCCTTATCCAATGAGGATGTTCATGCAATACAAGTGAATGTTAGGTCCAACCCTTACTGGAATTCTTATAATTCTGGTTGGAAAAATCACCCTTACTTCTCTTGGAAAGACCAAGGGCAGCAGACCCAATATCAACCCAACAACTATGTACCACAAAAATTAATGGGTTAGGGTCATGTTTATACTCAGCTGCCCCCAAATCAGGTTAACCAGCACATGTGGAATGCCCAACAACCCACCAGGTAGGCTGATTTAAACCTAAACTTGGTAGAAATGCAAGGGTCAATGTTCCAGCTCATGCAACAAATGAAAACTTCGTTGGACACCTTGTAATCTAGTCTTAGTGCAGATAACCGATAGCCTGGATCCCTACCATCATAGCTTATACCAAACACAAGGAATGTACAGAACCGAGGCACTAGACGTCAAGTGTTTGGTAATGGTAGGGAGTCACATGCTCAAGCTCATGCTATCTATCAGGCTACCCCAGTCCCTCCCAAAGTTAGCCATGTTCCCACCACAATTAACCGGGAGTCTCCTATTTTTCCCAACCCTCCCCAAGGCACTAACCAATAGCACTTTGCCATTGCAAATACCATCACCTTGAGGAGTGGTAGTAAACACAAGGGTCCCACCCAACCCCAAGTCAATACCATTAGAACCCATAATTAGAATTCTAAACTCCCAACTGAAAACCTAATCAACATAACATCAAAGTATGATTTGGGATTATGTTGTTGTTGTATGGGAAAACAAAAAAAGCTGGAGGAGAAATTGGAGAAAAGGCTGTCCTTGCTTCAGGTTTTCAAATTGGCAATCATTTTACTCCTTGCGGCTATTAGATCAATCCCCGCCTACACCAAAGCTTTAATGAATTCACACAAAAAGAAGTGTAGAGCGGAATATGAAAACACTAGGCGAGTAGTCTTGGTTGATAACACAAGCACACAATCTTAAACAAGCTACCCCCTAAGAAGTAGGACCTAGGAGCCCCGCTGATTTCCTGCACAATAGGAAACATTACTTCTGATCGGACCCTCCTCAACTTAGGTGCTTCCATTAATGTGATCCCTACCATACTTCATAGGAAACTTGGTCTAGGCCACTTGAAAGACACTGACATAACCTTGCAGTTGGCCGATAGATAAATTACAAAACCAAGGGATCTTTTGGAAGATGTTCTAGTCAAGGTCAATGATTTGCATTACTATGTTCATTTCATGGTCCTTGACATGGAAGCACGAAAATAGCTCAACCACACCCTAATTATTTTGGGAAGACCTTTCTTGGCCACCGCCAAGGAAAGGATTGATTGTGAATTGAGAAATATAGAAATTCCCTCAATGACTAAAACAAATCGATTTAATATTTTTGAGGTCACAAAGAAGGATAAAATTTAGTGTGGTTTGATGGAGGAGCTTGGCAGAATAGAGGAGGTAATGGCCATACACACATTAGACAACCCCGTAATGGCTAACCCAACCAAAACTTAGGAAGAAAATCACAAGGTTGCAAGGATAATTGAGGACAATAAAGACATGCAACCAACAGTGGCGAACCGGGATGAGGAAAATACTCATGAAATTAGGAACTTGTTGGAAGATTCAACTGATCAAGTTAAAACCCAACAACATCCTTAGCTTGAATTTTTGGAGTTTGAGGTTCAAATCATGGGTGGAAATCACAAAGATCGGAATGGTTGGATTAAGCACCTAGATTTTGAGGATGAAATTGAACTTTGGGGAGAAAATTTTGAAAATCTTGGTATTCTAGAGTACACACACACATTACAAACCCCCCACACATCACAGAAACCTCATCATCCTTTTGCCCAACCATTATGCATATCCTACACCTATCCAAACCTCCTCTGTACTGAGTCAACAAAACTCCTATTGGAGACCATTTAGGCTCTCCCTACATCACCAGCTTGCCACTTTCATAGGTCATCTCTTTGGAAAGCCCATTCTCACCCTCTGGGACCATATCCTGGGGCCTGAAAACTTTGCTCTTGCAGCCTCGATGTTGAATGGGATATTTTCGCTTTTTAGAATAATGTCTCAGAAAATATGTCATCACAGTATGTAAATCGTGGTGGAAAACCCCAAACAAAAATATATATCAATAAAACTAGCCACGGTGGATTAGGTCGTATTTACATGAAGGAATGACTGCAATAAATTCATGGGCATGTAGCCATCATGTTCGCAGAAAATTCACTAAATCCATTCAATGGATATGCCGCTCTGAATGTAAATTTTGATTTATGGAGAAATCAAGGGCTATTTATGTAAATTTTACATTAGAAATCAATCTCCCAAAATATGCAGATGATGCATGTGTAGTGGTAGAGTATGTAATTTTTAATTGCTTTCATACTGAGTGTAAATCTGAATCCAAATGTGGTGTGCATAGAGATGAAACACAAAAGTTGAATAAATACACACAAGAACAAGTGTCAGGCAGCAATTTCACCATAATAAATTAATAAAAAAAATGGGAAAATCAAATGTTGGCAATGGCATGGAGATGTAAATAGAAATAGAGCCCTTCCTATATCAAAACAGGGGATTTGCTCCCCTTGGCTTGTGCGAGGAGATGGAGGATCGGCTGGAGGAGAGATGCTCGGGTGAGGATGGACGGAGGGTAGGCTTTGTGTGGGTGGCAGTGGTTCGGCTGACGATGGCCGGAGATGGCCGACCGATGGAGAACCTGCCGGTGGTGGTGGCTTCTCACGACGTGCATGGACTGCGGGAGAGTTGGCTACTGATGTAGGTGAGCACTAGGTGTCGAGGCGAGGTCAACGACGTCGATGGCATGGAGTGCAGTGGCCAGACGAGGCGGCTGTGCATGGAGGTGAATGGCTGGTGTTGGGTTCTTATTAGAGAAGAAGAATAGTGCACGAAGAGGGGCGAAGGTCGGCTGCTATGGGTGTGGCGTGCATTCATGGATGGCATTCACAAGGGTGTGTGGGGCCGTTGTGCACTAAGGATAAGGTGGAGGTTGGTTCGCTAGCATGCAGTGGCATGGAGAGGAGGATGAAGGCAGCTTAACAATGGGTTATTTGTTGAAGGAGAAACAGAGGCAATGGAAGATGGAGCAAGGACGACGTCGACCTTGCTACTATCGCGAGGAGGTGGTTTGGTCTTCAGATGTCTGGGAAGGTTCCTGGATTACTAAACAGAAGGATTGGAACGTGGTATTGAACATCGAGGCGGTGGGTCGCAGAGGCAAGGTGGGGTGGCACACAGTGAGCACGGAGGAGGCTCGCGATGGTGCTTTGGACATGTTGAGGAAGATGGGAGCAGCATGGTGGTGGCCTATGCGTAGATGAGCCATGGTGGTGGAGAGGAGACGAGACGCAGTGGTGGTTGTCGATGGCTCGGAGGAAGGTCATGACGCAAGCCACGCACTGTCATTGTGTGGCGTATTGCGGTCAAGGAGATCGACGAGACACAGTGGTGGTAATGTCGTGGATGAGAAGTGGTGGTGGGAGGTCACAGTTGTCGATGAATGGAGGGTCACGGTGGTGGTGGCACAAAATGAAGGAGAGGTTGTTTCCTTCACTTGGAGAGGAAGATAATTTGAGGTCATCCCCCGTCCTCTAAAGATGATGCTCCTTTCGGCCGTCTCCTTCCCTCTTTATAAGGAGAGAAAATAATCAGAGCAGGAGAGATTCAAGGGAGAGAGAGATTCTCCCCTTCGTTCCTTCCTGCACATATAGAGAAAGAGATAATTAGAGAGAGTCAAAGAGACAAAGAGTTGTTATTTTATGTTACCAAATAGAGAGGAGAGAATTGAGGGAGAGAGAGAGAGAATAAGGAAACATGCATGTGATCAAAGGAAAAAGAGAGGAAAGAAAATGTATCCACGTGATCTCATTTCGTCACTTTCCTATTTTCATTTTATGCAAAACATTCCCAAAGAATAATCTCAAATAATGCACATAAGAATTGAAATTCCATACAACTGCATGAATGGCCAACATACAAGCATAATTAATTTTTCCATGTAATGTATGCCCGATACCTTAATTCTTATTTCAATGATAATGCACTTAGGCTCTAATTTAGTCCACTAGAGTGGACCTATCAAATACCCCCATGCCTAAGTTTTGCTAGTCTCAAGCAAAATCATACGAAACAGACCAGGTCTCTAGGCTAGACTTTACCGTCAGGATGTTTGATCGTGCCACTCCTCTAGAGACTAGATTGAGATACCAACTATAGGCTCAATGGTACTCAAGTACCGGCCAGGATACTTACCTGACTAACCTCAGCCTTGGGTCACCCGTAAAGGTTTCTAAGGCCCACAAAAACTGTCTAGAGGTTTGTTGATCGCAGTGGTTAAGGCACCCGTGCATATGTGCAGCAAGTCTTGGTTCAGTTTGCCAGTGCACTATCAATAAGTGAGAGAGGGATAAATATTATTTCGAGAGTTTTCTCTCTTTCTTTTTAAATTCCCCTAGACTCAATGTTGGATTGGCCCTAAACACGATATGTATCAGATTCCTTATCCCCACCATCAATCCTCATAGGGACCTTGGAAATTGATGCTTTGGGATAGCACAACCCATGGCAACCCCCAAAACACTGGCTTTCAACACTTCTGGATAGTGCCGCCCATGGTGTTCTATAGCTAAATTTAGACCCTAGCAATCGACATTTCGGGATAATGCTACCCATGGCATCTGAACTAGCACAAGATGCTTCCGTGCCTCTGATAGGATATTTAGATATCCTAAGAGACAAGCATTGAGGAGACGATATGTTATAACACATCTTCGAGGGGAATATTTTGACATTCCTCTTCTCCGCGTCGGGAAGTCATCCAATCAACTTGTGTCTTTGAGTCGCTCCTAAGTCAACTTTTCGAGAAAACCATTTCAGAATAGATACTTTTTTGGCATTATTAATTATTATGCACACTGAACAAGACCGGTGTGTGATTTTTAGGTGCCTAGGTTACCAAGTTTCGCAAACCAAAGGGCAGGCAACGAGATCGAATACTCCTTAATCCTTAGACTTAATACATTAGCCTTACAACTCCCTCAAACTCTTGAGGAATAGTCCAGATCTTAACAAGTATGTAAATGTTTAAGCCTTAAAACAGACCCATGAGGCCTAAAGTCGGTATCTCTCACTTATCTCCTTTTCTCTAGCACTTCAAGACTTAATTAATCATTCATTCTAGCCCAGAACATAGGTAACTCTTCCATAATCAACTGCTGGGACCAGCATAATTTTGCACCCTCTTGTTGTGTCTCTCTCTTCTTTTCTTTCTTTTTCAACATATTTACAATTTCGCTCTACAAAGATTTCATCTCCTTTTTTTCTCTCTACTTTTTTTTTTAATGTAAGATGGATGCCTTAGTTGCATGCAGAAAATGTATAAATGCTATGAACAAACTCAGGTTATACCCCACCTATGCCTAAATCTAACAATGTCCTCATTAGAAAGCAAAAGCAAGGAAAGATAATACCTGAGGTGGAGTTGGGAAATCTCGCAAATTGGGCTTTCGAAGGGAAGTAGGAGATACAAAGAAGATACATAACAAACCTGTCTTGGCAAGTAAGTAACCCAAGATGTTGGCCAGTTGGTGATGGATAGTGATGCTAAATGCTCACTAGATATAGGTGAATAGAGGGTACTCCTGAGCTATTGTTGGAGGTTTTACATAATACACACGAGTACTGACCTCTGGGAGTGTGCAGCGAGAACATGAAAGGCTCGTCAAGTAGATATGTGTGGGTGGCAGAGGGTGCGAAGAAGGATACCCTAAGGCTGATGGGCTGACATGGAAAAGTGTCAATCCAAACTCGCCACTCTACCATTGGATGTATTGGTCTATTTATCCCCTATAAAGTAGGAATGTGAGTAGAGATTTTAGGAAGCTGTTTCTACAGTAGTTGAAGTCTCTAAGGTGTGGGGTTGGGAAGAGGGTCAAAGAAGGCTTGAGAGGTTCAGCATTCTTCCTCGAAACCATTACAGTTCCTGAATGTCATCAAAAGCAGTGTTAGTTACTAATTGCCTTTCATGCTACATATCATTGGTGTGTGTGTGCTAGAATGGGCCCAAATGTTCATCTTTCAAATTAAACCGCTTAAGGGTGTCGCCCATTTTATTATCCTGTAGAAGTGGGTTGGAAGTAATAGGGTTGTGAGTGTCCTCAATAACGATATCCCCAGGTTCTTGTTCGATGCTAAGATCCTCTTCCTGGGGTGTGTAGATTCCTTCCTCAAGAGTAGTACTTGCTTCCAGTTCTTCTGAATGTTTAAGAGGATGATCTTGATAATCAAAGGTATGTAGGAATCCAGATTTGGCTAATTTAGTCAGATCGTCAGAGGGTAAGTCCTCGAACAAAACATATTCTCCCTAGATTTGCTCCATACTCTAAGTCCAGCCCTTTCAAAGTCAGCATCATCCTCATCAATGTTTCTTCCCGTAGACTTAGAAAAATCTTTCACACCAGGATCAAGAGCTTCCTAAAAAATCAACTCTTCGTGTCCCTGTAACCAATATTGATCCAGTTCTTCCAATTTAGTCTCAATTTTCTCATGGTAACTTGTGTTTGGCACTTGTGAATCCTCAGAATACTCAATGACAGGTGTTGGTCCCCATGATAGAGGAGTGTGGTTATTATCACTTCCTTCCAATATGATTTCATCCTGCATCCAAGACTCGTAGACTTTGTTAACTTCTGAATCACAATCCTCAGGGAGCTCTAACTGAGGTGCAAGGTCCTCATAAGGTATATGTTCATCATTCCTAGGATGGGGTACAAATTCCACCTCAAAATTTATCTTGGGAGTTGGGTTGACTATTTGACTGCGACCCATTTCATCAAATGTAACAAAGATACTATCATTCGGGTCGAGTTCATCTAATGGGCCAATTTCCTCCTTCCAACTACGATCAAGTGGATAGTGACCAGGATTCCTTTTGGTGGGCATATCTAATGAGGGACTTCTAAGTGATAGCTACTCCTCAAAACAGGACTCTGTTGTCATTGTTTGTTAAGACCCGAGGCATCAAAACATTTTAAGATGTCTGGGAGTTGGTCCAGATGTCTGGTCAGACTTCTGGATGCCTTCCCAGACATCTGGAAATTAATTTTTGCATGCATACGATCGCGAATCTACGCGCGTGCTGCATGCAGACTGAAACCCATGACCCTCTTCTTTTTCTCTCCCCTCGCCGACCTGCAGAACCACCCCCCCTCCCCCCCCGTGCCTAGAAATACTCTTATCCTCCTCTCCCTCATGCCACCCACATCCATCCGTCTCCTCCTTCCCCAGCACGAGAGCAAGAGCGAGGGTAGCAACTGCTACCGGGTGCAGTGGCGGAGAGGAGAGGTGCAGCGAGAGGGAAGAGGAGAGAGCACGTGAGCCGTGAGAGAGAGAGCTCACCAGAGCAGCTCGAGGCCGGCCGACGTGTGCATGGAGCGTTGTGCTAGGGAGGTTTCCCCGGTGCTGTTGCAGCTCGGGCTACGGGCAGACGAGCACGGCGCGGTTGCACGTAGCGGGAAGAAGATGAAGGAGCTTCTGATTCTGGGTTTTTTCCCAGAATCAAACGTCTGGACCTACATCCAGATGACGCAGGCGACGTCTGGAGGAAGCTCCAGACGACTGAGAGGTACGTATTTCCCTCCTTTGCTTACTTTTGCAGATACGGCCATGCAGGTCATTCCGCCGAAGCTCTATCGCGTGCCTTGCTAAGGGATTTTTGCATACGTGTGCAGGTTTTGCTTCAAGAAGGCACGGGACTTGCCCTCCCATGCGATTCAGACGTCTGGGCGAGTCACCAGATGTCGAAGAGCATCTCCAGGCATCCGGAGAGGTGGTCGGACATCTGGAACTGGGTCCAGATGGTTCAGCAGGACCTTTAGACGTCTGAGGAGCAGCGCGGAGTGAGGTATGACCTGGACCCCTTTTTAAGACGTCTGATTGATGTTCAAGACGTCTGATTTGAGTCAGAGTTATCATTTTTGACCTATTTAGGGTTCGTTCGAGGTCCGATTTCTGCATTTAAGATTCCGTTCTTCTCAGAATTAGTTCCTCTACTTGTTTGAAATACTTTTATCCTACTCTGAGTGGTTCCTTGTGATTGATCCTTGTGTTAGGACCTCGTTCTGTTGTAGCTTTGGGGGTTGCGGAGGCATGTGGACCTACCGATCATGCCCCCATTACTCCTGGTTTTGTGGGTAGAGTGACTTCCCTTAGTTAATTACAAGCATTAATGCATATCTAAAATAAATGATAGATCATTGGGTATGGCATGAATCCTAGGACCTGAAAACTAGATTGAATGATAGATCCTAGGGTATGGCATGAATCCTAGGACCTGAAAACTAGATTGAATGATAGATCCTAAGGTATGGCACGAATCCTAAGACTTGAAAACTAGATTGAATGATAGATCCTTGGGTATGGCATGAATCGTAGGAACAGAAACACTGAAATGAATCTCTTGAATGCCTGAATTGCAGTCTTGGATAAGTAGACAGAATAATGATAATTGCCTGTAATTGGATAACCGCTGCCAGTGAAATGTAGAGTACTGTTGCTAGTAACTGTTACATGAAATTTCTATTGGTTGAAATTAAATACGAGCTGCTTGTATATAAATTGGAAAGGAAAAGAAGTTTGAATGTTGGAAACACGTACTATATGCGAATAAACCTGAAATGATGAAACCTAGTATGGCTTGGCCTGAGAAACATGAGCATGAATCCTACGGGGAGTTAGGAGTAGAACTCCTGGAAATAAATGGAATGGAACTGGAAAAGTGAATAGGAAAGTGTGTTGTCTCTTGGGTACGTAGTACCAATGGAAGCACAGGTTACCTCTTAGTGCAGAGTGGAGCCAGCCGCCCTAGGGACCCGGGGTTTGGTCTAGCCACTTTGTACTGACTTTTGGTCCTCGTGTACATCGTATCGGGAAGAGCTACTAGTGTAGGGAGGGAGCTAGACACCCCACGGGGCCTGGGGCTTAGCTAGCCATCCTACACCGACTTGTTAGGCCCACTGGGCAAACAAGGTAGTCAGGCGAGGGTGCATGGACTGTGGAGGGACAAGACCCCTGTTTGGTTACTGTGGAGGGGCTAGACCCCTGTTACTGTGAAGGCTCTGCCCTATATTGGTTCCGTGCTATGCTTTGGGCGCACCTGTTAACGGAAATGATTGACCACATGCCAGTGCGAGGTAGCTACTCGTGCGTTTATCATGCGTGCCATAGTCACTGTTACGTCTGTCAACGACCTTGGGGTGGTTGACTAAGGGTAGGACCACCACGAGGGACTCTCTCGGCCAGGAGAGCACCACATGCTACTTCAAATTTTCGGAAAAGACTGCAATCAAGATCGTTCCCACGAGGAACATTCGAGATCAAGAGAAAGACCTGAGAAATAAACCAAGAAAGAGTAAAATAAAGAAAGAAATTAAAACAACAGCTACTTGTTTACCTTTACTATTTTTCTTATCTAGCTGGTTGCCACTCTACTAGTGTCGGAGCCTAATAGGTTGTTAATATGGTGATTTTATCGTTGAAGTATGTATAGTGGTTAACCTAAATCGGAGCTATCCATCTCTTTACAATTTTTTTTTTAACCTGGACTACTTGATTTTATCTTGGTCACTTTTAGGCCCAGGGTCGAACTCAGGGAAGTAGGGTTACAAGTCAAGTTTCTACGCCGTTCCTACAACGAGTCTCTTCCATTTGTTTATTGTGTTTTTGGTGGTTTTCTATTTAGATCTTTTTTCTGGTAATCTTTGTCCTTGAGGCACACCCTCAAAATTAAGTTCTTGGCTTTGAGCCAAAACAAGGTTCCAAAATGGGTCTTGCTATTCGCAAGACAGAGTACCTGCAAGTCAAGGATTATCTTTTCCCTTTTATATATTTTTTTTATCTTTTTACTAATAGGAAAGCGAAATAGAAATCAAGTAAATATAGTATATATATATAGGTATATATTATATATGTATAAAGGGGTGGGGGTTGATAACACTGCACAAGGGGGTGATAATTATGTCGAATATGGCCCATCTTAAGAATAAAAGGCACAACATAACTAGAATGGGAGCATTGCATGCATCATGTACCAAGATTGCTTATAAAACTGTATTAATGTCCATTTGTGTAAGCATTTGTCAAAGCAGGCCTCAGATGAGCAATCAGACCGCACAGATGGATTCAGAACGACGAACGGAGTCCAACGGACTCAAGATCGGCCAAATCCAACATCAGGAGCTCCCATAATAGGCCTAAGAAGTTCTGACCGTTGATCTGGAGATCAACGGCCCATATTGTGCCACGTCAGTCCCCGCTCCACCGCACTCCACCCCTTCATCCAGCCGAGATCAGATCTCGGCCGTCGATCTTTGATCAAACGGCTGAGACTCGCGAGCCCGCCCGCAGTCGCTGCGACAAAGCGCGGGCATGGCGCAACGGTTAGCACACATGCCCACAAGCAAGCGATGCGGGTTCGAGCTACGCTGAGCCTGAAATTGAAGATAGAGGTTGTGCACGACGAATTTCGGCCGCCTGATCAGCAGCGAGCGACCGAGATTTCGCCACGCGGTGCAACCAAAGCTCACGGGCGCCCACGTGCACGCGCACAGCGGGCGATGACGCCCGTGCACATGCGCACTCGAGGCATGATCCCAGCGTAGCCGAGTAGAGATCTCAGCCGTCCGATCTTCAATTGGACGGCCCTCACGTAGCAACTGCGGATCGCACGAGAAGAAGAAATAAGACAGGCAGCTGACCGACGGCTGGAGGGCTTCACCGATTTTGGGAGTGGTTTTAGTGACGCTCTGGACATCGCTAAAGCCCCTTCTTCTTTTATGAAGCCCTTAACCCTATTTAAACCCCCTCCAACCACTCATTCAAGGCATTCACTCCCCTTGCAACTACTCCACCCCTCTCTTAGCTAGCTTTAGGCCCTCTTGTAATCGCCGGAGACAACGAGCCACCGACGGAGCCTCCTCCACCGCCGTGGCTGCCTCGTCGCTCTCCACCCTCTCTCTCTCTCTCTCTTTTAAGCTTTCCATTACTTTTGTTTGAAGCATGTATTTAATGTTGCAAGCTATGAACTACAAGTGCATGATTAATGAAGTTATTTTCCGTTCAATTGTCACTTTAATTTCCGTTCAAGTTGCATGATCAAACAAGGAACATTCTAACCCTAATCTCTCTCTCGCTTTTCAAACAGCATCCTTTGCAAGCAAAACTCTGCACTTTTCGTGACAAGTGATAAGAAAAAATTCGATTTTCACGCCTCCCTGAGACCGACACTCGGACTCACCTCCGTTTACTTATTTTAAAATCGACATTGCAAGTAAGACTATAACGACACTTCTTAACACACACGCACAACAGCATGTCAGTTTTTGGCACCGTTGCCGGTGAGAAAACGGATTTGTTTTATCACCTCCATTCCACATTCATCCTCACATCGTCTAATGCCCTATTTTCCTTTTTACTTGATGGTTGCAGGAATTCGATGCGTGGACAGTGAAGCGACGCATCCCATGATGGTAGCAAGGGAGCAGGTGCTACGAGGACTGATAGTGAGTAATCTTTCTCTGATGATTGTTTACTTGCTTGAAAAAACTAAAAAAATTGTAAAAACTAAAAAAAATTGGCATGGTGTATGATTGCTTGACCTACATCCTTAACACATCACCCCACAAAAAAATGTACACTCTAACATTCTAAATAAATTCTTGGAGTGTTCTTTTCTTTTTCTTGAGTGGTGTTTGCAAAGCCACCATGAGTTGACCTAGGCCTCACCACTCAACCCTAAAATTGACTCATCTAATAGAAGCTGCATGATCATTAGGATGAGTACATTAGGGTTTTAAAGCCTCTACAGAATAAAAGGAAATCTACTTTCACCAAGTTGTGTGTAGAACTTGACGTGCCCACTGAAACTTGTTTGAAAACATTAAGACACGTCAACCCTAAAAAGTACTAAAGTAAGGATGAAACACTAAAAGATACCACATCTTAACAAATCCTTACTTGAAAACCATGTTTTGCTAGAAGCATACACCTTGAATGTGGAAAATTAAGAGGCACCACCCCAATCAACGCCTCATCACATAACCCTAAGCACAAGCACTATCCTAGCCCTTTAAAACTGAGTAGACGGGCCCTAGGCAGGACTGAGTTAAGTCTCAAAAGGCAAGGTTTTGTTCGCTAGGCACTTGGCTTTCATTCCCTTGGTAGAATCTGGTGACTAGGTTGCAGGGTAGTGTCAAACGACCGCGGTTGTAGGGTCTATGGAACTGGAGGCGCAAGCCAAAGGAAGAACCTTCCCTACAATCCCCTCGTAATCAACCTAGCCAGATTAGCCTTGGGAAGGGGACTCCAGTGCTTACGGACTTAATCACCCTTTGTGAGATTTCTAGGTCTCCTAAGGAATACACCATAAGGACTAGGCTTGTGTGCTTGATTGAAACACATTTCTTGCATCTGTCACCCTTCGCATCCCCTCCTGTTCTTCTCTAGTGTATGCACGGGAGACGCTCACTGCATCCCAAGTTGTGTGTTTTGGGGCAGGAATCTAGGCGACGTAATTCTGTTGGAAACATGGCTGAACCTAGGGTAGATGAGGCTGAAGATCAACCCCCACCAGACGCTATGGCCATCATACAAGCCCAAATTAATGCTAACCACCGGCTTCAGCAACAACAAATCCACACCATCATGCAAGCCATACAACGGTTACAGAACCCACAAGAACAACCACCACCACCTTTCCAAGACATACCAGGGCAACCACCACTTGATTTACCGCCATTTCAGGATCAGCCGAGGCCCCTCCGAGATTTCTATAATCCCTCTACTATTAGAGTCAAGCCACACCTTAGGATCCACGAGGGGGGAGATGATTTTGAGCTGAAATCGAATGTCTTAAGTCTGATCCAGAGCCACTTTCATGGAAGCTCAAATGAGGACCCCTTTCAGCACCTAGAGGATCTCGACCGCATAGCACGAACTGTGGAACCTAGGAACATTAGCCTTGACATTGTTCTAATCAAGTGTTTCCCTTCTCATTAAGAGACAAGGCTTCTCATTGGCTTAGAACCCTAGGTAGACCCATCACCACCTGGGAAGAACTGAGGCATGCATTTCTAAAGAAATTCTTCCCCATAGGAAAGACCAATGCCCTCAGAAGAGCTATCACTACCTTTACACTCCAGGGTGGGGAACAATTTCATGAGGCATGGGAAAGATTTAATGAACTTATGAGGAAATGCCCACACCACGAAGTTCCAAGGTGGCAATTGGCCCAAATCTTCTACCACGATCTGGACAGCAACCTACGAAACTTCATCGATGCCTCATGTGGGAGAAACTTCCTGAACAAAGATGAGGAGAGCACATTTGAGCTCTTTGAGTCTATAAGCGAGAATTCGCTCAACAATGCCTCCATGAACCAGTTTAACAGGTCCAGTCAACCCCGTGGCGAGATTTATGAGGTGCAAGCAAATTCTGGAATAGTTGACATGGACATCATTGCCAAGAAGTTGGATCGAGTGGAATTGGTGGAAAAAAGATCGATGAGCTACTGAACCAGACCAGGAACCCCTTGCAGACTTTCTCCCTAGCAAAGGGAGCACATAATGTTGACCTGGTCCAGCCCTTTACCCAAATGAACCTGGAACAACCCCTAACCACATTCTAGGGAGGGACCTTTGCTCCCTCGACCCTTGATAACTCCCTTCCCTCTTCATCAACATCGGCTATCCTAGAAGATGTGCAAGCTATCCAAGGTTATGCGAAACCTGACCCTTTCTCCAACACTTACAACACTGGCTGGCGTAACCACCCCAACTTTGGTTCGACAAAGCAAAAACCACCGCAATTCCAAAACCAACCTAGGCCAAACCAACAGCCACACTTGCCCCCCTATCAGCAAGGACCACCAGTTAGACCCCAATATAATCAGAATAGAGCGGCCCCTCCCCCACAAAACCAAATGGATACCCTAATAAAGATGATGGCTGACATGAACCAGAAACATCAGGAGGAAATGGCCTTGGTAAAGGGACAGTTAAGCCAACTATTGGACTGTAAACAACAAGGATCCCTACCTTCCCAACCACAACCGAATCCGCGAAACATAATTAATAGAGGCCCCAATTCGCAAGGGTTCCAAAGCAACCCCGGGCAGGCTCACATGGTCTAGCCAGCCCCGCAAACACCTCCTGGGTTTGGTGCTTCTTCGTCCTCGCTTCTCAAGGATCAACCCATGGCCCCAATGCCTCTGCAAATGCGGTGACCTTGAGAAGCGGCACCAAAACCCAGGATCCCAAATGGCCAACTCTCCCGAGACTTCACCCGCTGAAATACCCGACTCAGAAGAGGCACCAACAAACGACCCAGACATGTAACCAATCCACATTCAAACACCCTACCCTGAGGACTTGGAAACAATCAAGAAAAAGAAGAATGCTGTGGAAACTGAGGAGCTGTTGGAAATCTTTAAGCAAGTATAGATTAATATTCTACTCCTTGAAGCCGTTAAAAACATCCCTGCTTATGCCAAGTTTTTAAAGGATGCCTTTACACCCAAGCGTAAGCCGAGACCTCAAGCACCTAGGAAGGTTGTACTCTCTGAGCAAGCAAGTTCTGTAATATCAAGCAACCTTCCACTCAAGAGAACTGACCTAGGGGCGCCCCTGATTTCCTGTAATATCGGGGACATGACGTTTGATAGAGCACTCCTGAACCTAGGTGCTTCTATCAATTTGATTCCAACAACCCTGTACCACCAATTTGGTTTTGGGGAGCTGACGCCAACCCCTGTCACCATCCAGCTCGCTGATAGATCAGTGAAAATGCCAAAGGGGGTTGTTGAGGACGTGATTGTATGGGTCAAGGACTTCTATTTCCTAGTCAACTTTTTGGTGCTCGACATGGAAGTCCCTGAAAAATTACAGAACGCACCCATAATCTTAGGCAGACCTTTCTTACCTATGGCTAAAGCAAACATTGATTGCGACATGGGATGTATGGAAATCGCCTTCGGGGACAGGAAAACGCAATTGGATATCTTCCGGGTGACATAGTCTTTTGATTGCGATTGCATTGAGGAACATGATCCCATGGAAACTCTAATCGAGGAATGCCTTACCCTCAGTTCTGTATTAGACCACCAAACCTGTAGTGACTGTTCTGACCCGTCACCATCATTACCTGTGGACCTCTGTAAGGCTAAGTATCATCACATGACACCATTTGAAGAGATCGATGCTGATCAACTCCCGCCCTTCCCTTCCCATCGACTGTGGTTCCACCCACACCTGAAATTAAACCATTGCCCAAGAATATCAAGTACGTCTTCTTGGGACCTGACCAGACCTTCCCAGTGATTATTAATTCTCATCTAACCAAGGATCAGGAACTCAGGTTGACTGCGACCCTTTCAGAACATCGGGCCGCCATTGGTTGGACCATTTCAGATTTAAAAGGAATTAGCCCCACCTATTGCACCCATAAGATTTACCTGGAGGACAGGGCCTGACCTTCCCGCCAGATGCAGAGACGTTTAAACCCAAACATGTGGGAGGTTATTAAAAAAGAAATTATCAAGTGGCTTGACACTGACATCATCTATCCTATCTCCGATAGGCCCTGGGTGAGCCCCACTCAAGTGGTTCCAAAGAAAGCTGGGCTCACCGTTGTCACCAATGATCCTGGCGAATCCATCCCCACCCGCACCACCACCACATGGCGGGTGTGTATTGATTATAGGAAGCTTAATGAAGCCACTAAGAAGGACCACTTCCCCTTGCCATTCATTGACCAAATCCTCGAAAGATTGGCAGGCATAAGTATTTTTGCTTCCTGGATGGATATTCAGGATATAACCAAGTCGTAATTGCTCCGGAAGATCAGGAAAAGACCACAATCACTTGCCCGTATGGCACATTTGCATTCCATCGAATGCCGTTCGGGTAATGCAACGCACCTGCGACCTTCCAACGTTGCATGCTAGCCATTTTTTCAGAAATGGTGGGTGAATACTTAGAGGTCTTTATGGATGATTTCTCCGTATTCGGGAATTCATTTGACCATTGTCTGAGCAACTTGGAGAAAATCCTAAAACGATGTATCGAGGTTAACTTGGTGTTAAGTTGGGAAAAGAGCCATTTTATGGTTCAAGAAGGAATTATCCTCGGTCACATCGTATCGCATAGGGGCATCGAGGTAGATCGAGCTAAGGTTGATTTAATTTCCAAACTTCCTCCACCTAGCTCGGTCCGGCAGATTCGCTCCTTCCTAGGACATGTTGGCTTCTACCGAAGGTTCATTAGACTTTTCCAAGCTTTCCAAACCCTTGACCAACCTTCTAGCCAACGACGCCATATTCCACATGTCTCCTGATTGCATCCAGGCTTATCATACCCTTCGGGACTTAGTCTCCACCACACCTGTACTTCAACCCCCAGACTAGTCCTAGGACTTTGAGATTATGTGTGATGCATCAGATTTTGCCATAGGTGCTGTCCTGGGACAAGGCAAGACAAGAAGCCCGTGGTGATCTACTACGCGAGGAAAACGTTGGACGAGGCCCAACGTAATTATACTATCATAGAGAAGGAGTTGCTCACTGTAGTCTTTGGACTTGAAAAATTCCTATCGTACTTGCTGGGATACCATGTGACTATTTACACTGACCATTCAGCCATCCGGTACCTGTTGGCCAAAAAGAACGCAAAGCCCAGGCTCATCAGATGGATCCTGCTTTTGCAGGAATTTGACCTGGAAATCTGAGACAAGGCCGGATTGAAGAATGTGGTGGCTGACCACTTGTCGAGACTTCATCCAGACCACATTGGACCCTCCCTACCTCTATCTGATGCCTTCCCTGATGAACACATCCTAGCCGTGCAGGACAAGAAAATGCCATGGTATGCTGACTATGTCAATTACCTAGTTGTAGGACAAACCCCGCAAGCTGGTCCAGACAGCAACGGGACAGGTTCTTGGCTGAGGCTAAGCACTATTTCTGGGATGATCCCATGCTGTTTCACCTCTGTGCTGATCAAATCATCAGGAGGTGTATCCTCGAAGATGAAGTTCAGAGTATGCTTTCCTTTTGTCATGACCAAGCGTGTGGCAGCAACTTCTCTGGAAAGAAAATAGCTGCAAAAGTTTTGCAGTCTGTATTTTACTAGCCGTCCCTATTTAAGGATGCACACATCTTTGCCAAGACTTGCTCACGCTGCCAAACACTGGGGACCATGACCAAGAAAGATATGATGCCCCTTCAGCCCATTTTGATTGTCGAAATCTTCGACGTTTGGGGTATCGATTTTATGGGCCCCTTTCCACCATCCAACGGCTTTGAGTACATCCTGGTCTCGGTAGACTATGTTTCCAAATGGATTGAAGCCATCGCCACCCGACGATGCGATCACAGGATTGTCATGGACTTTGTTAAGAAGAACATCTTTTCCCAGTTAGGAATACCCAAAGCCATGATCAGTGATGGTGGAAGCCATTTTATCCATTCCCAATTCCGTGCCCTACTTAGAAAATACGAGGTGAACCACCGCATTGCTACCCCGTATCATCCACAAACAAATGGGCAGACTGAGGTCTCAAATAGACAAATCAAGAACATTTTACAGAAGACTGTGAGACCTGACAGGAAAGACTGGTCCACATGACTTGTGATGCCCTGTGGGCATACAGGACCGCTTTCAAGACCCTGATAGTCATGTCGCCTTGTCGCCTGGTCTTTGGCAAGGCCTGCCATCTTCCTGTCGAATTGGAACACCAGGCTTACTGGGCTATCAAGCAATGTAACATGGATCCCCAGTTAGCCGGTGCACAGAGGATGCTCCAATTGTCTGAGCTCGAAGAAATTCGTCGGGATGCCTTTGACAATAGACGACTGTATAAGGAGAAAATGAAAGCCTTCCACGACCAACTCATTCATAGAAAAACCTTTGAGCCTAACCAGCAATTTTGGCTATTTGGCGCATGCCTAAAACTCTTCCCGAGGAAACTTAGGTCGAAATGGACTGGGCCATTTCAGGTGGTTAAGCCCTACTCTAATGGGGTGGTTGAAATCGCTGATCTTAACACTGGGCACACTTTTACAGTTAATGGTCAAAGATTGAAGCATTTCCTGGCCTAGGTTCCCCCAAAGGAAAGTGTTACCCTCATTGGGGGCTGACACTGAGCACCACCCAGCTGGAGGCGTTAAACTCAGCGCTTCCTGGGAGGCAACCCAGAGGATTCAGACTGATATGGTAGTTTACGTCACTTAGGTACTATCTTTTTGAAACCTTTTGCATCCATGTATTTGCCAATGAGGACATTGTCCAACTTAAGCATGAGGGGGTGGTAAATTGCATAATCCTGAGCTCATTTAATCAGTCTGAATAAATAAATAAATAAATAAATAATTGAATTTAGGAAGAAAACTTAGGCATTAGAAACTTGTCAATAATGGAAAATAATACAAAAAGAACTTAAACACTTAGACTTTTCAGGCCTTCAAGCATAATCAGCCCTGGTGTCCATTAAAATATGGATTTAGCTTCGAATCCTTGCAACCTTAAGCTATTCTAATCCACCTACTAAATAAGGTGATAAGTATATGACTTATCAACTCACCCTCTAACTCAGAAAAACCTTGAGTCTAAGCATCTGCACACATTTTTTCACAGACTCACTTCTCGGAGATTTTGACAGAAATTGGCTAGCTAATGAACTCTCTAGGGTGGCATGGTTGGCAAGTTGTTGTGGGTAACAGCCCATTGGCAGGTTGTCCAGAACCTAGCCACAGGCCATTTCTTCTTCATTGCCTCTAGGTACATTTGAGATCAGGGAAGCCACCTACTAAAAAAAAAAAAAAGGAAGAAGAAGAAAAGAAAATAAACCACACTTCACCGCACAAGTATGGCTGGCAAGTGATCGTGGGTAACAGCCCATTGGTCGGTTGTCTAGAGCCCAGCTCAATAACTGCACAAAAAAAAGACCAAAACACTTAAGGAAGAAGCGGGGAAGTAGTACAAGCCGGGGAGATATACACTGGAAAAATCCTTGTGTTGACCCCAATTAAAACAAACGTAGGGAGAAAGCTACCAATTGAACAAATACACCTTCAGCCAAATTTATTTCCTTTTCCGGTCACCTAGAGGCGTAGAAACCCGAAGTCTGTCTCAATTACCGTTAAGTGAGTCTATCACAACATTCACACCAAGATGCTTAGCAGTTAGGGTTTTGACCAAGTTTTGGGTGGGTTGGGTAGTCGTAAAAAGTTACCAACACACACTGAATTCCGAAAAAAAAAATTCTAAAAAAATATATATATACATATGTACAGTTATATACATTAAAGCAAGGGTTCGGGCGATTCGTATTTTGGCAGACACCCAGGTGCTGCTTAGTCTTTGTAGATTAAGATCTTCATATATTTCCTCTTATTGACAAGTAATGAAGTGTCTAAGCAATTACTTCTTAAATTCTGAAAGGAAATAAAGGCTAAAATAAACTTGCTAGGGACTAGCAAGGAGTAAGCATGGGGGTATGATAACACTGCACAAGGGGGTGATAATTATGTTGAATATGGCCCATCTTAAGAATAAAAGGCACAACATAAGTAGAATGGGAGCATTGCATGCATCATGTACTAAGATTGCTTATAAAACTGTATTAATGGCTATTTGTGTAAGCATTTGTCAAAGCAGGCCTCAGATGAGCAATCGGACCACACGGATGGATTCAGAATGACGAATGGAGTCCAACGGACTCAAGATCGGACCAACGAACATCTGGAGCTCATACATTGGGCCCAAGAGGTTCTGACCGTTGATCTGGAGATCAACGGCCCATATTGAGCCATGTTAGCCCCCGCTCCACCGCACGCTGCCCCTTCATCCAGCCGAGATCAGATCTCGGCCGTCAATCTTCGATCGAACGGCTGAGACTCACACGCCCACCTGCAGTCACTGCGACAAAGCACAGGCGTGGCGCAACGGTTAGCGCGAACGCTCGCACGCAAGCAACATGGGTTCGAGCCACGCTGAGCCTGAAATTGAAGACGGAGGTTGCGCGCGGCGAAATTAGGCCACCCGATCAGCAGCGGGCAGTCGAGATTTCGCCACGTGGCGTAACCACAGCTCACGGGTGCCCACGTGCATGTGCACGTCGGTCGATGATGCCTGCGCACACGCGCGCCTGAGGTGCGATCCCAGCGCAGCCGAGGAGAGATCTCAACCATCCGATCTTCGATCGGACAGCTCTCACGTAGCAGCCGCGGATCGCATGAGAAGAAGAAACAAGGCCGGCAGCTGACCGATGGCTGGAGGGCTTCACCGACGCTTTTGGGAGTGGTTTTAGCAACGCTCTGGACGTCGCTAAAGCCCCTTCTTTTAGGAAGCCCTTAACCCTATTTAAACCCCCTCCAACCACTCATTCAAGGCATTCACTCCCCTTGCAACTACTCCACCCCTCTCTTAGCTGCTCTAGGCCGTCTTGTAATCGCTGGAGGCGATGAGCAGCCGACAGAGCCTCCTCCACCACCGTGGCAACCTCATCGCTCTCCACCCTCTCTCTCTCTCTCTTAAGCTTTCCATTACTTTTATTTGAAGCATGTATTTAATGTTGTAAGCTATGAACTACAAGTGCATGATTAATGAAGTTATTTTCCGTTCAATTGTAACTTTAATTTTCGTTCAAGTTGCATGACCAAACAAGGAACATTCTAACCCTAATCTCTCTCTCTCTCGCTTTTCAAAATCGCATCCTTCTCAAGCAAAACTCTGCACTTTCTGTGACAAGAAGTGATAAGCAAAAATTCGATTTTCACACCTCCCTGAGACCGACACTCGGACTCAGCTCCGTTTACTTATTTTAAAATCAACGTTGCAAGTGCGACTATAATGACACTTCTTAACACACACACACAACAGCACGTCAGGGGTGGAGGCGGAGATGGAGTGTAGCACGGTGTCGAGTCGGTCATCGTCTAGAAAGACGCAACCAACAGGACGAGGTGCCACGTGGAGTGTAAGGTGGATGGTGGAAGATGTGAGCGACCACGCTTTTTGTACGCGTGTATCAGGGAGATACCACGTATGGTAAGTAATGCGAAAATATATATATATATGTATGTACATATGGTTATAAATATATAGGTATATATGTATATATATATGTGTGTGTATATATATATAATTATATGTATATATGTATGTAGCTATATATGTATATATGTATATGTATATATATATATAGGTATGTAAATATATATATATATATATAAGTATATGTATAGATAGATATATGTATATATATATATATGTATATGTATATAGTTATATGTATATGTATGGATATGATACTATATAGATGTATATGTATATATATATATAGTAACATATGTATATATAGATAAATGTAGCTAGAAATGTATATATATGTATATATGTATATATAGTTATATAGGTATATATTTATATATGTATGTACATATATATATATATATCTATATAAATATATGTATATAGGTAAGTATATATGTGTGTATATATATATATATATATGTATATATATATAAGTATATAGATATATATATATAGACTAATACATAGTTATATAAGTACTAATATATGTATAGATATATGTATAAATATATATATATATATGTATATAAGTATATGTATATATGTAAATATATATGTATATATATATATATATATGTGTGTGTGTGTGTGTGTGTGTATACTAATACTTAGTTATATAACTACTATATATATATATATATAGATATAAGTATATATATATATGTATATAACTATATGTATATATATATCAATATATATATATGTATACGTATATATATATGTATATAATCCTGTACAGGTGTGTGTGTGTGTATGGAAGTGTGAGTGTATGTGTGTGTGAGCGTCGGTAAAGGGAGAGTGAGAGAGAGAGCGGGAGAGAGAGGGCTGTCGCACCCTTCCTGCTGAGTGAAGAGGCACTTTTTAAGTCATCTGCAGCCGTGGGGCGCCGTCTGGTGCTTCAAGCTCGCGCGCAGGCGCGTATACGCGCAAGGACGTGCGCGTTGGAGGGCGATGGGCGCAGAGAGGAAACCGCAGTGCACAGCGCTGTGTGAAGAGGCTGGAACGGGCGCTCACAGGCACACGCGGGCGAAGGGAGCGAGCGACGTGGGTGGGTGCGGGCAACGCAGACATGTGGGCGGGTGCTGGTAGAATGCTGGGTGAGACGCACGCATGGGCGAACGGCGGTAGCGGCGCGCTGGGTGACCGGTTAAGTGTGAAACTCACCGGTCACCCCACTGTAGCCACAATGTTCCGCAGAAACGCGTGAACAGTGGCTACAGTGGTCAGGCGAGCTGCGCGACCGGGAGATGCAGGTACTGTGAGTGCGGTCGGCTCGCGGCTGGCGCGCGCGGGATGGCATGCGAGGAAGAAGGTCTGCGCCGGCCGGTTGCGGGTGCGGAGAAGTTCGCGACAGAGCACACGGAGAGGGAGTTGGCATGTGCGGTGGAGGGCGAGGGCGACCTGCTACTTGCATGGTGGCTTGCGGGATTTAGTAGGGGTGCGCGGAGAGGCTTGGCCGACCGCTGCAGTGCACGTGGTGGCCAGTTGTGGACGGAAGATAGAGAACGACAGGGCAGAGAGGCAGGAGGCAATGGCTCCTGCAGGCGTGCGAGGAATGGTGAGGGCGGCCTGCAGGCTTGCGCGGAAGCGAGGGTGGCCTACTGCCGCCTTGCTGCTGCTGCTGTTGGGCTTGGCCGGCTGCTGTAGGGTGTGCGGTGGCCGGTTGAGCTTCACAGCTTGAAGCTTGCGGTAATGGCTGAAATGGTGTGGAAGGTGATAACAGGGAAGAAGGCCACCATGTCCACCGGCTCTTTGATGAGCTGGGCGGTGGTGGTCTCATGGTGGTGGTTGTGCACCACCGTGAGGTGCTCCTGTCTGTCGGGTGTCTCCTCAGAGGAGGAGGGCCGACGTGTGGAGGGGGAGGGAGGAGATGGTGGCCTGGAAGGAGAAGTGCTGGTTTTTTTTCGTGGAGGACCAGGTTGGCTGTAAGAAGAAGAATCGTGCTCTTTTTAAAGAAGAGGAGAGCATGCATAGCCATGCCCTGGCTGTGTATGCCTCAAGGATGGCTCATGGCAGGGCGATCATGTATGCGGCTGGTAGGGAGGGGTGTGAGCAGGGAATGGTGTGAGGAGAAGAAGAAGATGCTCCATGCAGCCGCGGGGAAGATTTCAAAATCAAGTGAAATAAAAATAAAAAGATGGTGAATTTTGCAAAGATGCTCTTGAGGGAAAATGTAAATTGCGAGGCCATTTATTTACTCTCCTCCCCTCTCAATTAAATTCATGCATGCATGTATTTTTACAAATGCGACTATGGAGACTTAATATGCATTGGTAATGCTAGGAAATAGCACAAGACGACACAATTGCAGGTGCATTTTTGCGGTGCAATCATCTACTCAGTGTTTCGCTGATGTGTCGCACTTACCACCTTTTTCAGGTCCAGGTGTTGAGCAGGTAGAGCCTACAGCTGTGGAGGGTGCTGGGCCTAGTAGAGCCCAGTAGTTGTACTTTCGTTGTACCCATTTTTTTTTAGTAGTGAGTATTCTGTTATACTTTTGTACTCTTTTATTGCAAACTTCATATTTCTGTACCTATTTTTAATTCTCTACTGTTGTGGCAGTGTGTACTGTAGTAGTTCTTTTCTTTACTGCTGTACTTTTGTTACTGTTAGTTGCTTGCATGGTGAATGTTGTTTATTTTACTACTTTTTGGTTACTTTCTCATTGGATGACTGGGGCTTGGGATCAGTCGAGTCGGTTCGATTCTTGTGTCTCGTAGGGATTCGGGAATCGGGTCGTAACATTGTTTTCATTGAAATTATCTTGGTAATCAGGGATATAGGGGTGGGGATCGGAATTGACTGTAGGAGGCTCGCTAAGCTAGCTAGTCTCTTCAATTAATCTTTCACTATAACTCAAAATCCCTCCCATAGAATCCATCATTTCTTTCTATTGTTTTTGTATTTCTACCATAAAATAGGAGAGGCTGCCATCAGATTGAGGAGGATAGTCAATCTCAGGTTCAAGTTGCTTAGGAGTATCAGTCCAACCTTGATAAGCAAAATCGTTAAGGGTGGGTGGGTTGGGTATAGTCATGGGAGAGCTAGGGCTGGGATACCCTTCTCCTAGGTTCTGTTCGTCATCACTGGGTTGGGGATTAATCAGACCAATGCTCCTATAGTAGGAGTATACAGGATCCCAATGCTCATCAAATGATGGATAACTGCAGGTTATGGGATTGAGATTTGGTGTTCTGGGGTGAAAGTAAGAAGTACAGTAGCTATTGTAATCCATTTGAAAACCCTAATCAAACACAAGGCAATGAGACACTCTTTTCTTTCTTAGAGCAGATTTGAGCTAACCTCCAACCTACTCCTTAAAGTTGTCAAATGGGGTCAAGTTTGCACCCATCCATTCCCACTTTACTGGTATAAGAGGGAGCTGTGACTTGAGATCCCTAACAAGCTCTTTGAAGAAGAACAGAGGTCGTTTACATTCTCCCTTGGTGGCAAAAGAAGTTTCACAATCAATTACGTGCCCAAAGTCAACCTTCGCATGCCCTAGGACCTGTACTTTGCTTCAATGATACTCTCAGGTGATCAAGTGAGAAGTTACATCAAGGACAAACAAAGGGATGTAAGTACGGTGAACCCTTCCTTTGAGGTGATGCATAAGCAGTGCCTCTTAACTACCGTGCTGTCCTTTTAAGGGATGCCCCCTCCTTGAAATATACCACCACCACAAAGTGAAATAGGAGGGTCTGCATCAATAAAGACATCGGTGCCGATAGCCTTAAGGGAGAAAGCCTTAGTTCGGTGCCTAGTGCGCGTACTCAATGTTAGAAGTGTGCATCACACCACAAATCAATTTAGATTTTGTGAAGAAATGCAGACAAGTGCCATTTGATCAGATCAAGTGTGATTTGGTTTTAATGTCAAATCTGATTAACAGTCCTAATTCTGGTTAGGAGACCACTGAATTAAATCAACTCAATCAATTTTGGTGGTCATGAGATTTAACCCACATGTAATGCGTGAACAGTAGTTGGATGTAAAGATAGAACGTTATACCTGTTTCCAGCAATCTCCGTGTAGATATGTTCGCAATGTAAGGGAAGAGATCTAATATGCTGCTCAATCACTCATGGGAACACCATCATGAGCCATAACTAGTGCAATTTAGTTATTATCAAGGAATAAATGCTCCTACATAACTGCTAGAGAACCCTAAGTCACTGCAAATCCATTCTGAGGGAATGTTATAACCCTGGCATCAAAAGTCGTTTAAGACGTCTGGGAAGTGATCCAGATGTCTGGTCAGAAGTTTGGAATTTAATTTTTTCGGTGCATGGGTTCTCATCTGCGCACATGCGCGGGCAGACTAAACCGTCGCCCTCCTTCTTCTCTTTCCTCCCTCCCTGCAGACGTAGCCCTTTTCCTCTCTCTCTCTCCCCACAGCTGCCTTCAAATACCCCCTCTCCTCTCCCTCACCCTCACTCCACCACCTCCTTCTCCTTCTTCCTGTTAGTGAGAGAGTGACGGGCGAGGGTGGCAACAGCTGCTACTGTGCGTGCGTAGGAAGGAGGGGCTACTGCGTGAGGGAGAGAGCTAGACCGCGAGGGTACGAGCTCGTCGGAGCAGCCAGGACCGACCGACGGGTACGCAGCGGAAGCGTGGTGTTGGGGAGAGGAGCTGCTGCAGCTCAGGCAGCAGGCAAGCACGGCGCGGCACGGCCGTGCACTGCGGGTGGAGGGCAAGGAGGTCCTGATTCTGGGAAAATTTCCCAGAATCAGACGTCAGGACATATGTCTAGAGGGAGGTCCAGACATCTAAAAGGTACGATATTTTTACCTTCCTCCTTTCGCGAGTACGGCCATGCAGCCGTTCCGTCGAAGGCTTCTGCATCATTTCGTGTTGAGGACGGTCGCGTATGTGTACAGGACTCATTCGGGAAGGCACATGGGCATGTCCACCCACACAGATCGGACGTCTAGGCACAGCACCAGATGACGGAGAGGGTCTCCAGACGTCCGGAGTGACAGTCGGACGTCTGGAAACTAAGTCCAGACGGTTCAGTGGGCTTCTGGATGTCTGAAGGACCGCGCAAGATCAAGGTATGACCTGAGCCACCGATTAAGATTTCTGGAAGTGTTCTAGATGTTTGATTTTGGGCAGACTTGTCATTTTTGACTCGTTTAGGGTCCGTTCGAAGTCCGTTTTCCGTGTTTCAAGTTTCGTTCTTCTCAGATTTAGATCCTCTACCTATTTACAGCAATTGTATCATGTTCTGAGTAGCTCCTTGTAATTGATCCGTGTGTTAGGACCCCATTTCGTTGCGGCTCTAGGGGTTGCGGAGGCGCGTAGGCATGCTGATCACGCCCCCAGTACTCCCAATTTTGCGGGTAGAGTGGCCCCTTTAATTATTTATCAAAAATTATACACTTGTGAAATAATTAGCAGATTCTAGGGTGTTGCATGAACCCTAGGACTAAAAAACTAGATTGAATGATATATCCTACGGTATGGCATGAATCCTAGGACTGAAAAACTAGATTGAATGATTGATCCTAGAATATGGCATGAATCCTAGGACTAGAAAACTAGATTGAATATATATATTGCAGTATTGGAAAAGTAGAAAGGAAAACGATAACTGCCTGTAATTGGTTAACAGTTGCCTGTTTATAAATGGATAATTATTGTTGAGAACATGGGTTATATGAATATAAAGTTGAAATGATGAAGCCTAAATTGGCTGAGTTAAAGAAAAATGAGCCTGAACCCTACGGGGAATTAGCAGTAGAGCTCCTGAGAAGTGAATGGAATAGAATTGGGGAAGTGAGCTGACCCTTGAGTACGGAGTACCAAGGAGAGCGACTGTCCCCGTATTTAGTGCAGAGCAGAGCTAGGCACCCCACGGACTTTGTACCGACTTTTTGCCCTTGTGTACACAGTACCGAGGAGAGCTACTAGTGTAGGGAGAGCACTAGCCACCCCACGGGACCCGGGGTTCTGCTAGCCTCCTACACCGACTTGTTAGGCCCACTGGGCAAACCAGGGTAGTCAGGCGAGGGTGCGCGGACTATGGAGGGGCTGGACCCTTGTTATTGAGAGGGCTCTACCCTATACTGGTTCCGTGCTGTGCTTTGGGGTGCACCCGTTAACGGAAACGACTAACTGTGTGCCAGTGCGGGGTAGCTACCCGTGCATTTATTGCGCTTTCCATAGTCACCGTTACGTCTGTCAGTGACCTTGGTGTGGTTGACTGAGGGTAGGACCACCACGGGGGACTCTCCTGGGCAGGAGAGCACCACGTGCTACTTCTACTTTTCGGAAAAGACTGCAATCAAGATCGTTCCCACGAGGAACATTCAAGATCAAGGGAAAGATCTGAGGAATAACTCAATAACTAGTAAACGGAGAAATAAAGAAAGAAATTAAAAATATAACAACTACTGTCCACCTTACTGTTTTCTTAGCTTTTAGTTGCCACTCTACTCAACGTTTCGCTGATGTGTCACCTTTGTCACCTTTTCAGGATCAGGTGTTAAGTAGCCAGAGTCGGCGGCTGCAGAGGGTGCTGGGCCTAACAGAGCCCAGTCATTTTACTTGTGTAGTACCCACTGTACTTTTCCTTCTGTTATAGTGAGTATTTTCCATTACCACTGTACTCTTTTATTGTAAGCATCATGTTTATGTACCTGTTTATTTCTTTACTATTGTGGTGATGTATACTGTAGTATTTCTTTTGTTTACTGCTGTATTTTGTTACTGCTAGTTATATACATGGTGAATGTGGTTTATTTTACTGCTCTTTTGGTTGCTTTCTCGTTGGACGACTGGGTCTTGGGATCAGTCGAGTCGGTCTGATTCTCGTGTCTCATAGGGATTTGGGAATCGGGTCTTAACAAGATGGTATCAGAGCAAGGTCATCCCGAGAAGTGAACCAACTGACTGGAAAATAACCAATTCACGTGTCTGTAACTAGAGTAGCCACCACAATGTTTCTTTTGACATATGTTCTTAGACTTTTCCGTTAGATATTGATTCGTATTGACGTGTTCCTTTCTTCATTCGTGTCTCCTTGCAGGAGATGCCTCGATGCGGGACCAGCGAGGCGGGCCATGGGCACGATCGAGGACGAGGTCAGAGGGGTGGGCGTGTTGAGGTCAACGTTTCAGTAGACCAGCCACTGCTTCCAGGCATTCAGGCCTAGGACCTCGCCCAGCTGATACGGGACATCGTGCGAGAGGAGCTCCACCCTCCTCCACGAGAGCCTCTCCCTGGGGCTACGGAGGGGGAGTCCTCTGTGGGACCACGTGATGGATGTGGCACTAGACATGGGGGAGGGGATGGGCTGCCACCGCCCCCACCTTACTCCGACACTTCTATGCACGAGGCTTCTTTACCTAGAGGTGCACCAGCGTCTCCACTACAGCACCACTTCGAGCTTTTCGGATAGTTCTGGAAGCTGAAGCCCCCCTCCTTCAAGGGGGATGAGGACCAGACTGAGGCAGAGGACTGGCTCGAGCAGATCGAGAAGGTTTTTGACACCCTTCGCTCCCTGGTGGAGTGCCGCGTGGCCTTTGCCACGTACTAGCTAGAGAGCGCGGCACACAGGTGGTGGAGGGCGGTCAGGGGACAGGAGAGGGATGAGCCGACCTGGGACCGGTTCATCACCCTCTTCTGCGAGTGGTACTTTCCCCAGACATGGCAGGACCAGAGGAGGCGGGAGTTCCACACTCTTCGCTAGGGGACGATGACCGTGTGCACATACCACACGCATTTTCTAGAGCTGTCTCGCTTCACAGCGACAGCAGTGGCAATTGAGGAGGAGCGCCTTTGGAGGTTCACCGAGGGGCTCCGGCCTACGATTCGGGGGTATGTCAAACCCTTAAAGCTACCTACGTTCTCGAGGGTGGTGGAGGCAGCTATGACATACGAAGAGACCAACCCGTCTGCTCGAGTTACTGACAGCGGGCAGACGAGGCCCTATCAGCCAGACTTCTCACAGGGTAGGTGAGAGAGGAGACACGTGGCGCCCGCAGGAGAGCCGTCACATTTTGCAGGGCCATCAGTGGCCTTTGGGGGCCCTCGACAGGGGCCAGTTACTAGCACCGAACCCCCGATAGTAGGGACCCACTGAGGGCGGGAGTCGGGTTCCCCTCTGCTACCAGTGTGGCCAGCCGAGCCACATCAGGAGGGACTACCCGTCTAGGTTAGGAGGTCAGCAGATGCTTCCCGCGTCGAGCATTGGAGGGCAAGCAGGAGGCCGCGGGTTCCAGGCACGAGGAGGAGGACAATAGTCACGGGGAGGGTACTGGCCAGGAGCTACCCATCCGACGCAGAGTGTGGCTGCTTCATCCACACCTAGGGCTGAGGGGCGTATTAATGCCCTAACACACAAGCACGCCAAAGCTTTGGGATCAGTGGCGGCAGGTATGGTTTCAGTTTTCGGCAGACTCATTTACACGCTTTTCGATTCCAACGCTACGCTCGTTTGTCGCTGCCAGTTTCACGGTTAGTTTGGGGTAGGATTGTGTGCTGTTAGAGGATCCGTTCATGATTAGAGGTCCAAGTGGTCAGTTGTTTGTAGCTGAGGAGGTATACATGGGTTGCGAGGTTAGTATTGGGGGACACCGCCTTCCCGCTGACCTAATTATGATACAGATGGAGGACTTTGGCGTAATTCTAGGGATGGACTGGCTGTCTGCTTACCACGCCTTGGTGGACTGTTTTGAGAGAAAGATCGTCTTCTCCATACTAGAGTTGCCTTCTTTCGAGTTCCACGTTCAGCCAATGGATGGAGGCTTCAGGTGCATTTCTGCACTTTAGGCGACGAGACTTTTGAGCCAGGGGTGTGAGGGCATCCTAGCTTGTATGGTGGCAGAGCCTAGCCCTGTGGCAGACTTCCAGAGTATCCCGGTGGTCAGTGAGTACCTCGACGTGTTCCCAGATGAGTTGCTAGGACTACCACCCAAGCGTGAGATCGAGTTTGAGATCTCACTAGTACCATGGACCAGCCCCATCTCCACAGCACCATATAGGATGGCACCACTTGAGTTGCGAGAGCTCAAGTCTCAGCTGTAGGATCTTTTGGAGAAGGGCTTTGTGAGGCCCAGCGCATCTCCCTGGGGAGCCTCGGTACTGTTTGTAAAGAAGATGGTACCATACGCCTTTGTGTGGACTACCGACAGCTGAATAGGGTCACCATCAAAAATAGGTATTCGCTGCTGAGGATTGATGACTTGTTTGACCAGCTGCGAGTTGCCACGGTATTCTCCAAGATCGAATTGAGGTCTGGATACCACCAGTTGAGGATCAAGGAGGTAGATGTCTCCAAGACAGCTTTCCGCACCCGGTACGGACACTACGAGTTTCTGGTCATGCCATTTGGGCTGACCAATGCCCCCGCTGCCTTCATGGACTTGATGAACCGGGTGTTTAGACCATACTTGGACCAGTTCATGGTGGTATTCATTGATGATGTGCTCATCTATTCTCGAGATCAGACGCAGCACGGACAACACTTGCGGATGGTTATGGACACACTGAGACGACGTAGGCTATATGCCAAATACAGCAAGTGCGAGTTCTGGTTGAGAGAGGTGACCTTCTTAGGTCATGTGATCTCTGGGGATGGCTTGGCTGTGGACCCAGCCAAGGTCGAGGCAGTGCTCAGGTGGAAGAGACCACGTACGGTTACTGATATTCGTAGTTTCTTGGGACTGGCAGGCTACTACAGGTGGTTTATCAGGGGCTTTTCTCAGATTGCACGTCCTATGACACAGTTGACCTAGAAGGACGTGCCCTTTACTTGGACAGACACCTGTGAGGCATGTTTTCAGGAGCTGAAGGAGAGGCTGACTTCGGCTCCCGTGCTCACCATCCCAGACAGTAGTGGCGGGTTCGTTGTGTACATGAATGCCTCTTTGCAGGGGTTAGGGGTGTGCTCATGCAGAGGGGTCACGTTGTAGCCTACGCTTCGCGGCAACTGAAGCCCCATGAGCATAGCTACCCTACCCACGACCTGGAGCTGGCAGCTGTCATCTTCACGCTAAAGACCTGGAGACACTACTTGTACGGTGAGACATTCGAGATTTTCACAGATCACAAGAGCCTCAGATACCTGTTTGATCAGATGGAGCTCAACATGAGACAGAGACGTTGGTTGGAGCTCCTAAAGGTCTATGACTGCGGCATTTCCTACCACCCTGGAAAGGCCAACGTGGTGGCTGATGCCCTGAGCCGGAAGGCGCCCGCACACTTGGCTAGTTTACAGGTGCAGAGTTGGAGCCTCTTGGAGGATATGGGCAGTTGGCGACCCCTAGAGTTACGGGGGCACTGTGGGGCAGTGACTGTGATGCGACAGACGAGGCCAGAGTTGATAGATCGCATCATCATAGGATAGATGGCTGACCCATACTTGCAGTCCTTGCGTGACAGAGTACTGTCAGGAGACCCGAGGGACTTCTCTTTTACAGACTAGGAGCTGCGCATGAGGGGACGTCTGTGCATTCCCAGAGATGAGGAGCTATTGAGAGAGATCCTAACTGAGGCACATGATTCCAGCTTTACCATACATCCCGGAAACACAAAGATGTACCATGACTTGAGACGTGACTTTTGATGGAGGGGAATGAAGCGGGATGTGGGTGAATTCGTGCAGCAGTGTTTAGTGTGCCAGCAAGTGAAAGCCGAGCATCAGAGGCCTGCAGGGCCTCTACAGCTACTTGCAGTGCCAGAGTGGAAGTGGGAGAGCATCACCATGGACTTAGTGGTGGGCTTACCTGTTACGCAGTGAGGACACGACGTAGTCTAGGTAATCGTTCACAAATTGACGAAGACGGCGCGTTTCTTGCCTATCCAAGTCACCTTGGGACCAGCACAGTTGGCAGAGAGGTATATCCGCGATGTGGTACGTCTACACAGAGTTCAGCAGGAGATCGTATCCGACCGGGATACCCGCTTTACGTCCCAGTTTTGTGCTGAGTTTTAGCAGGCCCTGGGGATGCGGTTGAGGTTCAGTACAGCTTACCACCTCCAGACGGACGAACAGTCTGAGCGCACGATACAGACACTTGAGGACCTTTTGCGTGCTTGTGTACTGGACTGGAGGGGCTCTTGGGAGGAGCACTTGCCCCTGGCAAAGTTTTCATACAATAACAGTTATCAGTCGAGCATCGGCATGGCACCCTACGAGGCTCTCTACGGATGGAGGTGTACGACACCCTTGAGTTGGGTTGAGGTAGGGACCAAGTGGGAGGTTGGCCCCAGGCTGATCCGGTAGAGTCAGGTGGTGTTCAAGCAAATTCACAGGCGACTTTGCACTGTCAGGAGCAGATAGAAGAGCTATGCAGATCGAAAATGCAGAGAGGTGCAGTTTGAGGTTCGGGATCACGTCTTCCTTCGCGTTTCACCCATGAAGGGCCTGCAGCAGTTTGGGGTGAGAGGGAATCTCACGCCGAGGTTCGTGGGGCCATTTGAGGTCTTGTAGCGAGTTGGACCCGTTGCTTACAGGCTTGCCCTTCCTCCCCAGCTTTCTGGTGTGCACGACGTGTTCGACGTCTCCAACCTCAGGAAGTACGTTGCCAACCCCAGTCACGTCCTGAGTCACGAGAGCATCGAGGTGGGCGACGACCTGACATACCCCGAGCGGCCAGTGCAGATTCGTGACGGAGCCATCCGCAGTCTGAGACGGAAGCAAGTACCCCTGGTAAAGGTTTTGTGGAGGAGCCAGTGGTATGAGGAGGCTACCTGGGAGCCTATGGCGGCGATGTAGAAGCAGTACCTGGAGCTTTTCGCGGGTACGTCTTTTCGGATTAGCTTCGGTCCTCTTTGAGTTTGTTATGCATATATCATTCTTTCCCACACCCTAATTAGTGCAAGTTTCTGGGACGAAACTTCCTTTAAGTTTGTTATATTGTTATAACCCTGGCATGAAACATCGCTTAAGACGTCTGGTTAGACTTCTGGAAGCCTTCCCAGACATCTGGAATTTAATTTTTTTGGCATACGGGTTCGTGTCTACGCGCATGTGCGCGCAGACTGAACAAACACCCTCCTTCTTCTCTTTCCTCACTCCTTGCAAACGCAGCCCTTTTTCTCTCTCTCTCTCCCCACGGCTGCCTTCAAATACCCCCTCTCCTCTCCCTCACCCTCACTCCACCGCCTCCTTCTTCTCCTTCTTCCTGTCAGCGAGAGAGTGAGCGGGCGAGGGCAGTAGTAGCTGCTGCTGTGCGTGTGTAGGAAGGAGGGGCTACTGCATGAGGGAGAGAGCTAGACCGCGAGGGTACGAGCTCGCCGGAGCAGTTAGGGCCGACCGGCGGGTGCGTAGCGGAAGCGTGGTGTTGGGGAGGAGCTGCTGTAGCTTAGGCAGCAGGCAAGCGCGGTGCGGCACCGTTGTGCACTGCGGGCGGAGGGTGAAGGGTCCTTATTCTGGGAAAATTTCCCAGAATCAGACATCTGGACATATGTCCAGACGACGCAGGAGACGTCTGGAGGGAGGTCAAGATGTCTGAAAGGTACGATATTTTTACCTTTCACCTTCTTTCACGAGTACGGCCATGCAGTTGTTTCGCCAAAGGCTTCTGCATCGTTTCGTGTTGAGGATGGTCGCATATGTCTGCAGGACTCATTCGGGAAGGCACAAGGGCACGCCCTCCCACACAGATCGGATGTCTGGGCACAGCACCAGACGATGGAGAGGGTCTCCAGACATCTAGAGTGACAGTCGGACGTCTGGAAACTAAGCCCAGATGGTTCAGTGGGCTTCTAGATGTCTGAAGGACCGCGCAAGATCAAGGTATGACCTGAGCCACCGTTTAAGACATCTAGAAGATGTTCCAAACGTCTGATTTTTGGCAGACTTGTCATTTTTGACCCGTTTAGGGTACGTTCGAAGTCCTTTTTTCGCATTTCAAGTTTCGTTCTTCTCAGATTTAGATCCTCTACCTATTTATAGTAAATGTATCATGTTCTGAGTAGCTCCTTGGAATTGATCCTTGTGTTAGGACCCCATTCCGTTGCGGCTAAAGGGGTTGTGGAGGCGCATGGGCTTGCCAATCACGCCCCCAGTACTCCTGATTTTGCGGGTAGAGTTGCCCCTTTAATTATTTATCAAAAATTATGCACTTGTGAAATAATTAGCAGATTCTAGGGTGTTGCATGAATCCTAGGACTGAAAAACTAGATTGAATGATAGATCCTAGGATATGGCATGAATCCTAGGACTGAAAAACTAGACTGAATGATAGATGCTAGGATATGGCATGAATCCTAATATTGGAAAACTAGATTGAATATATATATTGCAGTCTTGGAAAAGTAGAAAGGAAAACGATAACTGCCTGTAATTGGTTAACAGTTGCTGGTTTATAAATGGATAATTATTGTTGAGAACATGGGTTATATGAATATAAAGCTGAAATGATGAAACCTAAATTGGCTGAGTTAAAGACAAATGAGCATGAACCCTATGGGGAATTAGGAGTAGAGGTCCTAAGAAGTGAATGGAATAGAATTGGGGAAGTGAGCTGACCCTTGAGTACGGAGTACCAAGGAAAGCGACTATACCCCTGTTTATTGCAGAGTGGAGCTAGGCACCCTAGGGACCTGGGGTTAGGTCTGGCCACTTTGTACCAACTTTTGGCCCTTGTGTACACAGTACCGAGGAGAGCTACTAGTGTAGGGAGAGCACTAGCCACCCCAGGGGCCCCGGGGTTCTGCTAGCCTCCTACACCGACTTGTTAGGCTCACTGGGCAAACCAGGGTAGTCAGGCGAGGGTCCGCGGACTGTGGAGGGGCTGGACCCTTGTTATTGAGAGGGCTCTACCCTATACTGGTTCCGTGCTGTGCTTTGGGGTGCACCCGTTAACGGAAATGACTAACCGTGTGCCAGTGCGGGGTAGCTACCCGTGCATTTATTGCGCTTTCCATAGTCACCGTTACGTCTGTCAGTGACCTTGGTGTGGTTGACTGAGGGTAGGACCACCACGTGGGACTCTCCCGGCCAGGTGAGCACCACGTGCTACTTCTACTTTTCGGAAAAGACTGTAATCAAGATCATTCCCATGAAGAACATCCAAGATCAAGGGAAAGATCTGAGGAATAGCTCAATAACGAGTAAACGGAGAAATAAAGAAAGAAATTAAAAATATAACAGCTACTATCCACCTTATTGTTTTCTTAGCTTTTAGTTGCCACTCTACTCAACGTTTCGCTGACGTGTCACCTTTGTCACCTTTTCAATACCAGGTGTTGAGCAGCCAGAGTCGGCGACTGCAGAGGGTCCTGGGCCTAGCAGAGCCCAGTAGTTTTACTTGTGTAGTACCCACTGTACTTTTCCTTCTGTTGTAGTGAGTATTTTCTGTTACCACTATACTCTTTTATTGTAAGCATCATGTTTATGTACCTGTTTATTTCTTTACTGTTATGGTGGTGTATATTGTAGTATTTCCTTTCTTTACTACTGTATTTTGTTACTGCTAGTTATATACATGCTGAATGTGGTTTATTTTACTGCTCTTTTGGTTGATTTCTCGTTGGATGACTGGGTCTTGGGATCAGTCGAGTCGGTCAGATTCTCGTGTCTCGTAGGGATTCGGGAATCGGGTCTTAGTAGGGAAAGATAAGAAAATAGGTTAAAACTGTAATTTTACCATCATATCATGAATGTAGTACAATCACGGGTTTTCCCAGGGGGTAATTAAGGGTTAAATGGTCCTAAAAGGCTAACAAGTGGGATAGAACATAAAGAAATGGGTTTGCACGTGTTTTGAGAATTAAATGACTTTTGAAACCCTACGAACAGACCCTCTTAATTAACTAAGGTTTTGGTCTTGATAAAATTCACCTAAACCCTTTAAAATTCATAGAAAAATATTCTCTAGGGTTTGGAACCTTCAATTTGATCATCAGAACCCATCTTGACCCAAAACAGAGTCTCAGACTAACTTTTACCCTAATTTCAATTTTTTGCATAAATTACCCTGTCAAATGAGGTCAAAACCTAAATCTAACTTCACCATTAGATTCCTTGGGTCCAAATTAGGTTTGTACCAAAAGTTGGACCCAATCTAAGATCATCTTGATCAAGTTCGCATTTTGGTCCAGTCAGACTCTATCTCATTTAGACCCCTAACTTTTGAATTCCTTACAAAAAGGGCCCTATCTTTGTCATCACTCTTTGCAAATAACTCCCTCCACCATTATCGCAGAGAAATCCTTCTCTGAAGACCTTTGATTGAAGAGAACTCCTTCTCTGTTCAATCAATCCCATCCAAAATTGGAAGGGAGATTCCTTGAGGAGTCCCCTTTCCTTTGAATCCATCCATGTGCCCTAAAACGTTCCCAATCTCTCATGCGAACGCATGAGAGATTAGGGTATCCAAGAAATCCTAACTCCGACGAAGCATTCCAAGCTTGGAAGCTTGGCTTCCAAGCTAAAAATCCCCTCCTGAGCCCTATAAAAGCAAACCCAAATATGGCTGAACTTCCCAGACTTGATTCCGACCGTGAAACCCCCTTTTCCTCCTTCCTCTTTCGGCCGCAAAGCTCCACAAGCCCCGACGACTGCTCGTGACCTCTCTCGTCATCTGACCACAAAATCGTCATCAGACCCCCTTTCTCTCCCTCGTCTGCTCTTGGCCATACTAGTAGGAGCCCCTCTACCTTCGTCGTCGGCGGCGTCCCCATCACCGTAGTACTTTCTTCCCCAACGTCGGCCTACCAATGACAATGCTATTCTTCCCATTTCATTTGTTTAGATTAGGTTAGATTAGTCAGTTTACCCTTAGGTTTAGTTTCGTACCCAAAAACCCAAAAATACCCTTCAACGCCGCCACTCACCTTCGTCTTCCTTGTCTCCGACCGCTCCTCCGGCGAGGTGGATCCAATGCTACACAACTCCATCCACCTTGCCGAAACTTCCACAAGCTCCGCCGTTCCACTACGAACAAAATCCCTCTCCTATTTATCCTTTTCGCCTACCCAATCCACCTACTGGACAACCCACCTTTGCACCAGCTTTTTCGTCATCATTCGGCTACCATACCCACTCGCAGACAACGCTACCACCACCATTACATTCCACAACGTCCGACGATCCACCTAAACTTGTTTGACAAGACCAATAGGCCATTTTTGTGTTTTCAGGTCTCCAGGTTCACTTCGCCATTGAAGAGCAAGTTTGAGGTTTCTTAAAGCATTCTCCAGCGGCTGCAAGTTCCATGTTTTCACGTCAGGCAACGCAGAACAGATCCAGCTTCGAGTTTGACTCAACAATTGGGTCGTTGACCAACTTCATCGCATGAATTCAACAAGAGCTGCTGCTGCTACTTTGCGCGAAGACAGTGGGACATTTAGTCCCACCTCGGAAACCAGTGGCACTACAGTAGTGCATAAATTGCAAAAGTGATACTGGTTGTTTGCCTCATACACAAGGGGGGTGAGGTCCCCCTCACCCTTCACCTACCTCACCTGTGACACCTCCATGAGGGCTTGGCTCTACCCGTTTACCCACCTATGCTCGCGCACACCTTAGCTGCTACCCCACACTAGACCGATTACACGATAGCCCGGTACTATGCATGGCTTTGTGAAGGTAGAAGAAAAGTCGAAACCTAGAGAAGGAGAGAAAGCACAAGGGCAGGGGGGTTTTTCTCTAAAGATAAATGACTGACACTTAGCCATTTGAAGAAGAAATCCCTTGTGCGTGAAGAAGGAAGTCCAAGGCAAGAAGAAGGAAGGAAGGTCTGGATAGTGTGAAGAAGGAGAAGAAGAAGGAAGGCAAGAAGAAACAGAAGAAAATTCATAAAGGGGTACTGTAGCAACGTCCTTTAAGATGTTTGATTGCAAAATGAGACGTCCAATCACATATTCCTGCCTTTGAATAAGATTTGAGTAATTATGCTATGTGTTAGGCTTATAATTGGGGATGCAAATCACCATTATTTTGTCTAGAATTCCTTTATACTCCATATACTCATATTCTACATTGCAAATTAGATTTTGAGTAATTAATTATTCTCATTTACATTAATTATTGAGATTAGCATGTAAATTCCTATTTGCTCCCTGTGTTCGACCTCAGACTTTCATTCGAGTAATAAATTTATTTGTTTAAGCACTATTTTGGCTATATTACAATGAAGCAATTTTAAAATACCGATTTATTGCTTAAACATTTTGGCGCCGTTGCCGGGAAGCAATGTGCAATTCACCACTATTCTATGCATTATTTGATTATATTTGAGCATTGACTTGCCATGTTTGCTTTCTTGTGATTTTGCAAGGAACTTCATGAGGAGATCATCTACGCAAAAACAACCACTCCAGGGCAGGTAACTTCTTTATTCTTCCCTAATCATCCTCCTAATCTTTGGAAGACAAAAAAAAAGGAAAATAATTAGTTAGGAATCACCTGCCTTATTCCATAGTAACCATCATTTAAAGGGAAAATTTCCTAATTTGCGAAATTCTTTTCAAATCTCATTGAGTTGAAGCAATTCTATTTAGAGATCCTACCACAAATTTCCTGTGCCTATTAAGGACTACGCTTAATTTCTAATCAGTTTTGTGCTAACACACTTCTTGCTTGAAGCCCAGGGTGAACATATCAAGATCAATTGGACTTGGAAATAGAGCAAGTTAAGGGTTTCTGCATTAGGATTTTGAAGTGCTAGTACACATGTTTTCCTGAATTAAAGGAAAGTTACCCTCCCGCATTTGTGTGCTACCCAAGCCCTTGATTGAAAAGATCTAATCAAGAAAAACACTATAAACAAACTCTAATTCACTTGAACCCTCAAAATCCTTGGACCTAATAACCTGGGAGTCAAATCAGGGTGATTTCTAAGTCTTGACCTAGATCTCATTCTGCCATCTTTAGGGCAAGTCAGCTGAAGTTGGTTTACATTGTAGGCCAACCAACCTCCAACTTTGGTCACAAGTCAAATTAAAATTTAATCAAGTGAAACTCAAGGCACCAATTAGGACATAAAATTTGTAGACTTAAGGTCTTAAGTTCGTACATTCCGGTCTACGTGGACCCTTAGTGGCAAGGAAGGTCAGGTGGGGGAAACCCGGTAACTCGTGGGGACACTCTACTGTGTAGGGGTCTTTGCAGGGCTCTCCCTTCTTGGCTACCCATGTACTTCTCGGGTGTCCGAATTTCTGATTCAGAGGTATCATTCGCCTCAAAATTGCTTTAGTCATCCGAAAATATTTGGATACTTTGGTTGGGTCGATATCACATCCAGTCCCTCATCCCTTCTATTAGAGCACATACACAGATTATCTTAGGGATTTTTGTCAGATCTGATCAACTTCAATTTAACCTGAGTACTGGTTCTACATCTTGATTTGACCACTTGATTCAAAATGCAACCTAACATTTTAGTAGACTAGTTTGAGGATATACAGGTTAATGTGTCAAACACAACAACATTCATTTTAGAACAAGAATAGCTACTTTTGACACAACTAGAAAACAGGGCAACTTGGGATGTTCTTATGCCAAAATACTAGGAAATTTAGAGATGGCATAATGGTGAGTATATCTTGTGTAGATTTGAGCCATCACTATGGAAAGCACACCAAGATGACCTGGAAGAAAGAGATAAGGTAATGCAGATGTTGAAACGTGTTATCAATTAGAGGCATCAGTACACCCTTGTGACAACTTGGATTAACCAACACAATCTCCCAAATTTCGAATTTGATGATCAAGCTTGCTTTGGACCCCCAACCCTAATGCAACCTGATTCAAATTACGAACAAAACATTTCTAATCTTGAGATGGGTTAGGAGGATCCAATTACAGCAGAACATGATTTTGAGCCAGCCATAAAGACACAGGACCCCGGTTCGCCAAGCTTAGATTTCCTAAACTTCGGTGATAATGCAATTGACTCAGAACCTCTCCAGGGTGTAAATTCCGCTCCTTATTTTGACAAGGTGACCCTCAAGGACAATTCTGACATCCCTGTAGAGCCCAACCTAGATTCTAGTGATCTAACCCACACCATTAACCTAAAATTAGGATTTAACCCTTATTAGGATGATTGTGAGGCCCCGTGTGAAATAAAGCATATTTCGAATCCAGATTATGAATCTGGGCCTTTATGTGATGAGTACACCTCTCAAACCTCCTCAGAGATACGGATTGATTTTTTGGAAGTCATGCCAATATATGATATAGAAACTAAGGAGTTGGAAGAGCAGGGTTTTGATTGGATCTACCCTATAAGCCAAGAACCTGAGCCTAAACCTGATAGGGACATCTTTGAAGTTCAGAATCTGAAACTAGGTTAGCCCCAAGTCAGGTTGCTGATTCTACATTGTTTGATTTATCTTGTGGTGGAACCTCTGATCTCGAATCAGATTCAAAACATGATTCTCGCAGGTTCTCCAACAATTTCGAATCTTTCTCTGATTTTAGAGAACTATTGTTTCCTGATGACTTCGAGATAATTTATGACCTTAGAAACTATGACTTGTCTTTTGATTCAGACACTGAGGTCAATGATTTGAAAGAAAACACCTCTACCACAGCATATACAAAGCCTTCCTGAACCCATTTTCAACCCAGACCCGTAACTAAACTCAATTTTTACTCTTATTCTCCTCTCAATGAGCCAATTGCAGATGATTCTCCTCCACATTCCAATCGAGTTTCAAACATCAATCAGACTTTCAATCACGCCCCATCCATCTCTAATCATTTTTGTAGGGTTCCTACATCCTCCACTGATTCTTTTTCATTTGAGGATCCCTACTCCGATCTGGCTGATCCAACTCAACCAAACCCTAGATTCACACTTCCACATCTTCTTGAGCTCCACAACATATGGTGGGTTCCGCATCTCTTAATCTACATCTACTAACCCACCATATTGATTAGGTTTGGGCTACAACATCAGCCTGTTGATTTGAATAAGCACCTGGTTGGATCAACCAGGCTATTAGTCAAGGTGCTTGTTCTACAAAACTCATCTGATCTGAACACTCCTCCATACCATTTTCCGCTCGACTGAAGGCATTGAATTTAGCACTTAACAGGAGGCAACCCGTCATTTAAAAAACCCTGAGATCCTTCTGATTATCCTTCTGTACTTCACATCTATTGCACCTCGAGTTCAATTTTAGAACAGTCGATCCCACCTCTGGTACTCGTACCAGGGTTTGAAATCATCAGCAATAGTCATTCCCGATTTGTTCGCCCACCCGATAATCCTGTTCTAAACTCCTGAACCCTAACTATTTCACACCCTCCATTTACAATGAGGACATTGCAAAACTTAGGCATGGGGGGGTGGTAAAGTGCAAGCAGACAAAAATCATTGTTTGGAAGGGTTCTCACAAAAAAATACATATTCAAAAAAATAAAAAATAGAAAACTGAAAAAGAAAAAAAAATGGAGAAGGGAGGAAATTTTGAGTGAATTGATTACATATCATTTTTTTGAGGAGAAAAAGGGGAAGAGATAAAAATGTCAAAAAGGAGCGCAATTTGAAAAGAAAAGAAAGAGATAGTCATTAGTAAAAGGTTAAGGAATTGACTTAGTTCTAGACCAAATCAAAAACAAAGAAAATGAAAGACAAAAAGTGCTAAGAGACAAAAGAGATTAGTATGAACACTGATCTTGGGTCCCTTAGGTTGTGATTCTAGGCTTAAAAATTCAAGTATTCGCTAAGATCTGGATAGTCCTCAAGAGGTTGGGGAAAATGCGAAGCTTAAGTATTAGCTTTAAGGCTTAGGGATTATTCGGCCTCGTTAACTGACCTCTCGTTTGCAGGACTCAGTAACCTAAGCACCCCAATCCACACAGAGTCTGGTTCAGTGTGCTTAATTATCAAAATCACACCAATGCATTAAATCTGTTCTGAAAAGGGTGCCTAGATTAGGAGTGGCTGATCAACACAAGTTGATTTGGATGAGTTCTTAGCAAGGAGAGGTAGGAAATTCCCCTCGAAGATGCGCAATAACATATCATCTCCTCGGTGCTTGTCTCCTAGGATATCTAAATATCCTACCAGGGGCATGTAAGCACCTTATGCTAGTTCAGATGCAATGTGTGGCATTATCACGAAATGTCGATTGATAGGGTCTAAATTTAGCTACAAAACGCCATGGGCAAGATTTCTCAAAATCTCGAAAGCCAGGGTTCTGAGGTTTGCCATGGGCAATGCTATCTCAAAGCATCGATTGCTAGGGACCCTGCGAGGATTGAGGGTGGGAACTAGGAATTTGATACACAACGTGTTGTAAAGCTAGTTTGAGGCTAGAAATAAAAAGAAAAGAGAGAGAAAACTCTCCAAAAACAAAGAAAAATTCTTATGTCTCTCTCTTACAAAAATGCACTAAAAACTGAACCTGGGCTAACACATGTTACAAACACGCGTGCTTTAACCGTGGAATTCAATGAACCTTAGGTTAGTTCCTGTGGGCCTTAGAAACCTTTGTGGTGGACTGAGGCTAGAGCTGGTCATGTCCAAATCTTGGATGGTACTTGAGTACCTCTAGGCCTACTATCAGCATTCTGACCAAATCGACAAAAGAAAACACACATCTGAGATCTGAGCATAAAAAGGCATATGGTCTAGAATTAAAAGTTAATTCCATGAGATATTGCTAAGGGACTAGCAAAAGATAAGCATGGGGGTATGATGGGAACACTATCATGAGCCATAACTAGCTCAATTTAGTTATAACCAAGGAATAAATGCTCCTACATAACTGCCAGAGAATTCTAGGTCACTGCAAATCCATTCTGAGGGAAAGATAAGAAATTAGGGTTAAAACTACAGTTGTACCATCATATCATGAATGCAATACAATCACAGGTTTTCCTAAAGGGTAATTAAGGGTCAAATGGTCCTAAAAGGCTAACAAGTGGGATAGAATAGATAGAAAAGGTTTTGCACGTGTTTTAAGAATTAAATAAATTTTGAAATCCTAAGAACAGACCTGCTTAATTAACTGAAGTTTTGGTCAAAATAAAGTTCACCTAAACACTCTAAAATTTATAGAAAAATATTCTCTAGTATTTGGAACCTTCAATTTCACCATCAGAACCCGTCTTGACCCAAAAGTCTCTGAGACTAACTTTTGCCATAATTTGGGTTTTTACATAAATTACCTAGTCAAACGAGGTCAAAACGTAAATCTAACTTCACCATTGAATTCCTTGGGTTCAAATTAGGTTTGTACCAAAATTTGGATCCAATCTAAGATCATCTTGACCAAGTTAGCATTTTGGTCTTGTCAGACTCTTTCTTACTCGTTCAAATCCCTAAGTTTCGAATTCCTTATGAAAAGGGCCCTATCTTTGTCGTCACTCTTTGCAAATAAGTCCCTCTACCATTATCGTGGAGAAATCCTTCTCCGACAACCATGTGCCTTAAAACTTTCCCAATCTCTCATGCGAATGCATGAGAGATTAGGGTATCCTAGAAATCCTAACTCCGGCAAAGCTTTCTAAGCTTGGAAGCTTGGCTTCCAAGCTCAAAATCCCCTCCTGAGCCCTATAAAAGCAATCCCAGATCACTCTGAACTTCCCAGACTTGATTCCAGCCGTGAAACCCCCTTTTCCTCCTTCCTCTTCCGGCCGCGAAGCTCCACAAGCTCAGACTCCTCTTGACCTCTCTCGTCGTCTGACCACAAAACCAGTGGACAGATTCTCCTTCTTTCCCTCATCCTCTCTTGGCCGTGCTAGTAGGAACCCCTTTACCTACGTCGTCATCGGCGTCCCCATCACTAGAGTACCTTCTTCACCAATGCCAGTCTACCAACACCGGTGTTGTTCTTCCCCCTTTCATCTATTTAGATTAGGTTAGATTAGTTAGTTTAGATCTTAGGTTTAGTTTCATACCCAAAAAACCCAAAAATACCCTTCAACACCACCACTCACCTTTGTCTTCCCTATCCTCGACCACTCCCCCAGCGAGGCGATGCTACTGCTACACAACTCCATCTGCCTCGTCGAAACATCCACAAGCTCTATTGTTCCACCACGAACAAAAGCCCTCTCCTATTTCTCCTTTTCACGTACCCAAACCACCTATCGGACAACCCACCTTTGCACTAGCTTTTTTGTCATCATCTAGCCACCATACCCACTCGCACACAATGCCACCACCACCATTACATTCCACAACATCCAACGATCCACTTGAACTTGTTTGACAGGACCAATAGGCCATTTTTGCATTTTCAGGTCTCCAGGTTCACTTCTCCATTGAAGAGCAAGTTTGAGCTCACTTGAAGCATTCTCCAGCAGCTGCAAGTTCTAGCTTTCTGCGTCAGGCAATGCGGAATAGATCCAACATCGAGTTTGACTCAAAAATTATGTTGTTGACCAATCTCCTCTCTCGAATTCAACGAGAGCTACTATTGCTGCTTCGTGCGAAGATGCTGGGACATTTAGTCCCACCTTGGAAGCCAGTGGCACTGTAGTAATGCATAAATTGCAAAAGTGATACCGGTTGTTTGCATCATACACAAGGGGGGTGAGGTCCCCCACACCTTTCACCTACCTCGCCCGTGACACCTCCACACAGGCTTGGCTCTGACCCGTTTACCTGGCTATGCCCGTGCACACCTCGACTACTACCCCACATCAGCAGCCTTGGTCCAAAGTGCGCTCTAGATCGATTACCCGATAACCCGGCATTGTGCATGGCTTTGCGAAGGCAGAAGAAAAGTGGAAACCCAGAGAAGGAGAGAGAGCACGGGGGTAGGGGGTTTTGATCTGCAGATAAACAACTGACACTTAACCGTTTGAAGAGGAAATCCCCTGTGCGTGAAGAAGGAAGGGCAAGGCAAGAAGAAGAGCAGAAGACCTTAGCCAAGAAGAAGAAGGAAGGAAGAAGGTCTGGATAGTTTGACGAAGAAGAAGAAGGAAAGCAAGAAGAAGTGGAAGAAAATCATAAAGGGTTACTGTAGCAATGTCTTTTATGACATCTGATTGCAAAATCAGACATCTAATCACATATTCCTACCTTTAAATAAGATTTGAGTAATTATTCTATGAATTAGGGTTATAATTGGTGATCTAAATCACCATTATTTTATCTAGAATTTCTTTTTACTCTTCATATACTCATATTCTACATTGCAAATTAGATTTTGATTAATTAATTATGCTCATTTACATTAATTATTGATATTAGTCTGTGAATTCCTATTTTTTCCCTGTGATCGACCTCAGACTTTCATTCAAGTAATAAATTTATTTGTTTGAGTGCCATTTTGGCTATATTACAATGAATCAATTTTAAAACACCGATTTATCGCTCAAACAATCACCCCTAATTACGTGCACTTAAGGGCATGCAACTCCTAAACAGGCAGCTTGATATTTTTTTGCCTTTTCCTTTTAGGGTAAGCAGGAAGAAAAAATGAATCACACATGTAAAAAAATATAGCCCCTAGGCACTAAAGAATGTGAGGACAAACCCCTGCAAATAAGCCCAAATTACTACAAGGGAGAGAAGACAGAATCAAAATAAAATTCACAATGAAGGAGAATCCCTTGTGAAAGTGGGATCCAAGTCTCCTTCTCTTCGCATCTTCTCCGCATGTGTGGGCATTGCTCAAGGTTGACTTTGCCGCTATGCTGCACCTATTGTCTCGTCAGATTCCTCGTATAGAAAGATAAGGAATGATAAGATAAATGTGCAATTCAGAATAATCATAAATAAAGTCAGGTGAACTACTACGTCTGTTGCCTACCCGGCAACAACACCATTTGAATGGGATATTTTCGCTTTTTAGAATAATGTCATAGAAAACACATCGTCGCAGTATGTAAATTGTGGTGGAAAACCACAAACAAAAATATATATCAATAAAACTAACCACAGTGGATTAGGTCGTATCCACAAGGAGGAATGACTGCAATAAATTCATGGGTATGTAGCCACCATGTTCGCAGAAATATTCACTAAGTCAATTCAATGGATATGCTGGCCTGAATGTAAATTTTGATTTATGGAGAAGTCAAGGGCTATTTATGTAAATCTACATTAGAAATCAATCTCCCAAAATATGTGGATGATGCATGTGTAGTGGCAGAGTATGTAATTTTTAATTACATGCAGACTAAATGCAAATCTAAATCCAAATGTGGTGTGCATAGAGATGAATCACAAAAGTTGAACAAATATGCACAAGAACAAGTGTCAAGCAGCAATTTCACCACAATAAATTAATAAAAAAATGGGAAAACTAAATGTTAACAATGGCATGGAGATGTAAATAGAAATAGAGTCCTTCCTGTATAAAAACAAGGGATTTGCTCCCCTTGGCTCTCGAGAGGAGATGGACTTCTAACTGGAGGAGAGATGCTCAAGGGAGGATGGCTGCAAGGTAGGCTCTGCAATGGCTACAATGGTTTGGCGACGATGGCCGGAGATAGCTGGCCGGTGGAGAAGAACCCACTGGCGATGGTGGCTTCCCACGGCGTGCGTGGACTACGGGAGAGCCGACTGCGGATGTAGGTGAGCTCGAGGTGTCGAGGCGAGGTCAACGACAACGATGGCATGGAGTGCAGTGGCCAGATGAAGCAGCTAAGCATGGAGATGAACAGCCGGCGTTGGGTTCTTCTTGGAGAAGAAGAACAGTATGCGGAGAGGGGGGGGAGGCCAGCTGCTATGGCTGTGGCATGCGTAAGGGCGTGAGGGGCTGCTGTGCACTAAGGAGAAGGTAGAGGTTGGTGTGCTAGCATGCAATGGCATGGAGAGGAGGATGAAGGTGGCTTGATGATGGGTTATTTGTTGATGGAGAAACAAAGGTAAAGGAAGATGGAGTAAGGACGGCGTCGACGTTGCTGCTATTGTGAGGAGGCGGTTGGGTCTTCAGATGTCCCAGAAGGTTCCTGGATGCTTAACCAAAGGGCTGGAGCATGGTATCGAACGTCGAGGCAGAGTGTCGTAGTGCAAGGTGGGGCGGCGCACAGTGAGCACGGAGGAGGCTCGCGGTGGTGCTTTGGACACATTAAGGAAAGATGGGAGGAGCACGGTGGTGGCCTGTGCGTGGATGAGTCATGATGGTAGAGAGGAGACGAGACATAGTGGTGTTGTCGATGGCTCGTAGGAAGGTCATGACGCAAGCCACGCGCAATCACCGTGTGCCTTGTTGTGATCAAGGTGACAGATAAGACATAGTGGTGGTAATGTCGAGGGTGAGACACGGAGGTGGGAGGTCGCAGTCGTCGATGAATGGAGGCTCGCGGTGGTGGTGGCACACAGTAAAGGATTGGTCGTTTCCTCCCATTGTAGAGGAAAATAATTGGAGGCTGTCCCAGCTCCTGTGAAGATGATGCTCCTTCCAGCTGTCTCCTTCCCTCTTTATAAGGAGAGAAAATAGTCAGAGCAAGAGTGATTTAAGAGAGAGAGATTCTCCCCTCCGTTCCTTCATGTACATATAGAGAAAGAGAGAATTAGAGAAGGAAAGAGTCAGAGAGACAAAGAGTTGTTATTTTATGTTACCAAATAGAGAGGAGAGAATTGAGGGAGAGGGAGAGAGAGAATAAGGAAACGTGCATGTGATCAAAGGAAAAAGATAGGAAAGAGAATTTATCCACGTGATCTCATTTCGTTACTTTCCTATTTTCATTTTATGCAAAACATTCTCAAAGAATAATGTCAAATAATGCACGAAAGAATTGAAATTCCATACAATTGCATGAATGCCCAACATCCGAGAGTAATTAATTTTTCCATGTACTGCATGCCCAAAACCTTAATTCTCAATTCAATTATAATGCACTTAGGGTCTAATTTAGTCCATTAAAGTGGACCTATCAGATGTCTATAATTTTTGTCAGTGGACTGTGCCTAGCTAAAGGCAATAAACTCAGCACATGTATCGGTTGTTTTGGAGCTGACCAGATTTTCATGGAATACAGGTGATATGTTTCCTATTCTGCCCTCCTTTATGCCTTTATTTTATAATGTGGACATTGCATTAGCTAGGCATGGGGGGGTGGATACATTATGATTTTATTATTTTATCAGTTCTGTAATAGTAATTTCCTATGTTAAAAAAAATTTAAAATTAGGAGAATGGAACTTAGGCATGAGGAGCTATTAACTTTAGGAAAGGATACTTTAGGACCTAAACACATAGACACTTCAGGTCTTTATCAGCCTGGGTGTCCACTAAAATGTGGACTTGATGTTGAGTCCTCGCCAAGTTAATTTTATCTCAATTTCGTTAATAAATTAGGGTGATAAGTATACGACTTATTAAACTGCCCTCTGATTTGGGGGGATTTATAGTCTAAGCATCTACACACATTTTGCACTTACTTGCTTCTCGGTTGTTCTAACGGAAATTGGGTAGCTATTGAATCTTCTATGGTGGTATGGCTAGCAAATTGTCGTGGGTAACAACCCATTGGCTGGTTGTCTTGAGCCCAACCACAGGACCATTCTCTTGCACTATTGCCTTTAGGTAAATCTTAGATCAGGAAAGCCACCTACTTGAAAAAAAAAGAGAAAAAAAGAGAGGAAAATAGGAGAAAGAGAAAAAGAAAAAAAAGGAAAAAATGCCACACTTCACCACAAAAGTATGGCTAGCAAGTTGTCCTGGATAATAGCCCATTAGCCGTTTGTCTAGATCACAGCCCATAAAATGTACAAAAATTCCCAAACCACCTAAGGAAGAAGCGAGGAAGTAGAATGATCCAGGGAGATATACCCTGGGTGCACCCTAGTGTTGATCTCATAAAAATAAAAGGAGAGAGCTACCAGTAAGACATATACACCTTTTGGCAACATTTTCTTTTTCAAGGTCACCTAGAGGCATAGAAACTCGAAGTCTATTTTAATTGCCATTGAGTGAGTCTTTCACAATTTTCATGATAAAGATGCTTAGAACTTAGAGTCCTTTTCGAGTCTTGGGCAAGTCAGGTAGTCGTAGAAAACTACCCTGAAACTCTAAACTCCAAAATCCAAAAAAATTAGAAAAGAAGAAAAAGCAAAAAAAAATGTATCTTCCCTTTTCAAAATAATGCAAGGGCTTCGACTGTCTGCATGTTGGTAGACACCTGGGCACTATTGAGGTTTTGTAATTAGGTCCTTAGTTGAAATTTTCTAATGCGATCAATAAACCTTGCCTGTACATAGCATTTACTTTAGTTTTGCTAGGGACTAGAAAAAGATAGGCATGGAGGTATGATAAATATGCATTTATTCATGATCAAATGCCTACTTATGTCAGTTCCTAAGCTTAGCATTGCATTCCACAATATAAATACTACATAACATTCATCATACCGTATTTAGGATGATTTGTATAAACTGTATAGTAATTCATGCATTTTTGTTGCCAGGAAATAGGGTGATATATTTTGGAGCTTCAAATGAAAAATCTGACCATATGGATGAATTCAGAGTGACAATCGTAGTCCGGCAATGCAAAAATCATCTCAATCCATGCACCGAGGCATCCTCTACAAGCAAAGAAAGGTGGATGGTCTAGAAGGTGCCACGTGGCACCATCCAAATCTCCCAACATAGCCCACCCTGCCTCCTCAAAGGTGCCTCCCACATGCGATCCTCACTGTTGGATGAAAATCGAACAGCTAATAACATGCAACCACTGACTGTGGGGAAATGGGTAAAGACGACACATAGGCCTCCGTAGCACAGCGGTAGGCAAAAGCACTCTTAAGCCAACAGCGTGAGTTCAAGACCTCACGGTGCCACCCCATGACATGGACACATCCAATTTGAATCAAGACTACATGATCTTGATCATGCATCCCTGATGATGACCACCGCTAGGCACTCCATCTACAATCCATGGGTTGCGGACTCCACCGGCTATGTACGCAAACGATTATGTGCAATCACACACACGATCGTATGTGTGGACGCGACGCAATCTGAAGCACTAACCAGCATGCTTCCTCAGTGCTTCAATACGCATCTAACAGCCGTCAAGATGCGAGACATGGTATGAGGCATGATCCTCTACACTTGGTTAAGTTGACCACAATAGCTCTCAGCCATCAGATTTTAAGGGAGGTGCGATACATGCATGCCCGATTGATTCGAAGGTGAGATCCTCTCACCCTCTCTCTCTCCACTCTTTGATGGGGATCGAGCAATCCGCAGCTGCTACAGCACCATCCAATAGCATTGTGTGAAAATTCTAGCGTTGAGCACATAACGCACGCACGTGTACGCTATGCTGCGTTGCATGCGGCTGGGCATGGGCAATGCACGTGCAGGCATGCCCTGCACGTAGCCCTCGATGCATAGTTATGGATGACCCCTTCCTACACCTATATAAAACCCCTACACCTCCCATTTTCCCCATCACTTCCTATGCTATTCTCACCTACTCAAGAGCTCTAAAAAGCCTATTAAAACTCCCAGGAGCTCCCTCTCATGCCCTAGGCCACCTATTTGTGTAGAAATCCTTCACATCCACCAAATATTCAACCTTCTTCTCACCACCTTCATAAATGACCAAAAGGTTGTCCTTCCACCTCCATTCAGAAAGCTGATCATCTCTGCAACCTCATCCCCATTCATACTAGCTTAGTGAAGCTTTCATCAGCCCAAATTCTTCCTGCACCTCATCCCCGATGTCTGGATCTCCCCTCCTCCATCCAAGCCACCAGCAAGCGCCATCATCTCGCCAAACATCTGCTTTGGGAGGTTTCCTCCTACCTTTATCTCTTTTAGTTTTCTTAGCTTATTGTAATTGTAATAAACATCACTTCATCTCAAGTTATCAAGTTGTGTTTCATCTCTCTACTCACTTTTTATTCATTTTGCAAGTAGTTAGTTTTATCATTCTCCTAAAATACAAAAAAAACAACAAAAATACAAAAAAGGAACAAAGAGAAACATGGAATTTCAAGGAAACAAGCTTTACCTTGCTGTGTTCAACCTAGGGCTCCCTTTTGAGTTTCAGTAAAATTTATTTGGTAGTAATTTTTGCGACTACGATAACAGGTTCTCCGAAACCCAAACTTTTCTCACGAAAATACACTTATCAGGTAGTTTAAAGGCTATTTTGGTTGGAATAAAGCTGGATAGGAGCAAAAGCTGTAGCAGAGCTGGAGCTGGATTATGTGAATAAATAATAAAGACACTAGCTAAAGAAAGAAAGAAAGAACAAAGGACTATTTGTCTAGAACAAGAGTAGTGGAAAAGAATGAGAAGAACTAGGATAACCTTATCCTCAAAACCATAGGATAATCCTATCCCAGTCCCTATCCCCAAACTAGATCAAAATTAGGATATCGGAGTTCAAAAGCGAAAATCATGGACAACAATGTCCATGTACTTATCCACCCTATCCCTAGCACTATCCTACTATCCATAACCCTAGTTTACTTATCCTATACCCAATCCCTAACATAGATATCTATTTAGGTTCATACCTGATGGGAACACCATCATGAGTCATAACTAGCTCAATTTGGTCTGATAAAGTCAATAAAAGCTCCTACATAACCTCGGGGGGCCATAATTTCTTGATATTCTATTTTGAGAAGAAAAGATGAAAATAGGGTTATTTCTGCAATTTCACCATATTATCACAAATACAGAATAACCACGGGGTATTTTAGGGGTTTATTAAAGGCCATATGATCATTAATGTCTAATAAGTGGGTCAATGCAGACAGAAATGGGTTTTTCACGCATTTCAAGAATTAATGGACATCTGAAACCCTAAAAATAGACCAGCTTAATTAACTAAGGTTCTGGTTAGGATAAAATTTACCTAAATCCACTAAAAATCATAAAAAAATATTCTCTTGGTTTTGGCATTCTTGATTTGACCATCTGAACCCATTTTAACCTAAAATAGAGTCTCAGACAGATAATTGCCCTAATTTGGATTTCTACATAATTTACCCAGACAAACTTGGTCAAAACCTAAATTTTACTTCACCATCAAATTCCTTGGGTCCAAATTAGGTTTGTATCAAAATTTAGGCCCAATTAGAGATCATCTTGATCAAGTTCGCATTTTGGTCCAGTTTAACTCTTTTCTCTCATAATTCATTACAAATTGCCCCCTAACTTCTTCATCTTCTTTGCATAATGGTTCTTGCCGCCATTGGAGGTCAATTGACCTCCAAGCAAGCTTTGACCAGACCAAATCCTACTTTAATGGCAATCAAATCCCACTAGACTTGGTGGGATTGATGTTCACACCTTGACAAACCTATTGGGATAGATCCTAACTCCTAAAACCCATTGATTTGTGTGTGAGAATGCATTGAATCAATGGGTGCTTCTTGATTCATAAAAGGGCACATCCAAGATCTTTGCTAATCTAGAACCCTCTTTGGAGCTCTATTTAAACCCTAGAACCCTTGCCTTACCTCCTTAGAAAATTTTGGTCAGAGAAAACCTTCTCTCTTCCCTCTCCGGCCACCTCCGAAGTTTGCTCTGGCGATCTCTCTCTGTTCTCTTCTAGCCGTCCAACCATCAAATTGGATAGTCGACCATCTTCCTCTTTTCATCGCAGTCGTCGCCAGACAAAGAACGACTGCCATCTCTACCTCTATCCTTGTCGCCACCTCGCCGTCCTCATCTCCTTCTCGGGCTCCGATCAAGCCACATTTGGAGCTCTCCGGCTATCTCCCTCACTCCTAAGACCCTCTACCTTCTCCTCTTCTCCCCACATCACTTCCCCCTCACCCACACTTCAAATCAACCACGCTTCCACCCACTACACCTTCTTCTTCCTATGCTCCAGTGAAGGTTCGGCGATGCCTATCCGTCATTCCACCACACGAAACTCACCACTACCACCCTCATAAGCTTCGTTGTGACACCCTCTACGAAAGCCCTCAACCTATTTCATGATTCACCCACCAAAGCACCTCCCCGAACTCAAGCGCTTCTACTTCATCTTCTCGAGGTCGTCAGGCCTCCACCATCGCTCACACCACACACTGCACCCACCACTGCACTCGCCATTCCACGACAATCCTTTTAATCCTGTTTGACATGGTCGTAAGGCCATTCTCATGGTTTTAGGTTCCTCGCCAGTCTCCGCTACTACTGCCATCTTCGCCACCCCATTCTTCGAGCTTCAAGCCACAAGAGTTTCATGTTTTTGCTCCAGGTGCTGTAGATGAGTTCCAGGAAAGCATTCAAGTCATCGATTGAGGACCTTAGCTCCGCGAATGCATCAATTGGTTAAGGTCTTAACTTGCAGTCACACTCGACGAGCTCTGTGGGTTTAGTCTCACATCGAATAGAATAGACAAGTATGCAACATACAAATTGAATTTCTGTTTAAGGCTTTTCGCCTTAGCGTGCACACTGGGTGAGGTCCCGCTCACGCACGCACTTATTCACGCCCTCGCTTACGGTTCATGCCACATGGGTCTGGGTCTTGGTCCATTTACCAGGTTACCCAGGTCAGCTTTAGTTTGCACGATCTTGAGAGAGAAAGAAGAGAAAGAAAGAGAGAGAGGAGGGGGAGTTTTGCCCTCTGCTACTCTCTACACTTAGAGAAATTTGAGAGGCCTTCGCCTCTATTGGTGCTGTCCTGTGTTTGTGCCTCTCCTCTAAGGCCTGAAGGAAAAAGAGAGGCCTTTGCCTTTGTTGCTGGTTCTGAGTCATTGTTGCATTATTGAAACACTTAAGTTGACGTGAAAATTGTGTGGTTGATACTGTAGCATTATTTGAGTATGATTGTAATAGGGTAATTTGGTGATTCAAATCACCACTTTACCTTAATCCTTTTGCTACATTGACTTTAACTCTTTCATTTATATCATTTATGCTTAAAGTTTCTATTACATTGTTATCTTGTGCTTAGAATTGCAATCTTGAGTACTAAATTGCATATTGCTCCCTGCATTCGACCTCAAACTTTTCTGAGTTATAAATTTAATTGTTTAATGCTATCTTGTCGTATACTATATCACATTCTTAAACATCGACGATTTCGCGTTTACATTTTGGCGTTGTTGCCGGGGAGCAACGCGGAATTTAATCTCTTGTTTATGGTTCCTGACTTGATACTAACTTGATTTATCTCTTTTAATTGTGATTATTCAGGGGCCAAGGAGCAAGATCAACAGCACAGCAGCCACTCTAGGGGCAGGTAATCTCATTTTCCTACCTCATTAAGCTCCTAATTCTAAAAATCTAAAAAAGAAAAAAATCAATTAGGACCAACTTGCATTCTATATTTAGATTCAATCACAACAAGTTGCCTAATTTGATTCATTTTTAGAAATATCCCAAACTTGATTTTTGCACCTATTAAGGGATTTAAGACACCTAGGGCTACCACCTTCTTGATTGAGCCCTAGGTGCCAGATTTGGAATTAATTGATTGACCAATTAAGAGCCAATTAGGGTTTCCATTCTAGGGTTTTAGAGAGACACTTGCTTAAAACAAGAATCAATCTTCCCATACTATGTGTGTCCTAAGCCTTGATTGAACTTACCTAAATAAGTAAACCCTAAGAATCAATCTCTAAATCTCACTTGAATCCTAAAAGTAAGACCTAATAATCAAGGACAAATCAAGTGAAGTTGACCCACCTTACAAGGTCAACCAATCTTCAAATTAGGTCACCACTCACAAAAACATCTTAAAGTTCATGTGAAATCCTAAGTGCCCACACTCTAAACTTAAAATTGGTATACTTAAGAGGTCAAGTTATCCATTTTGGTCTACCTGGACCCTCAATGACAAGGAAGGTCGAGTGGGGGAAACCCTGTAACTGGTGGGGACGCTCTACCGTGTAGGGGTCTTTGCGGGACTCCCCCTTCTTGGCTGTCCAAGTAATTCTCAGGTGGACGACATTCTGATCTAAGGGTATCATCCACCCCAAAACTCTATAGTCATCCAAAGATATTTGGGTGTCTTGATTGTGTCCGTCACACCTTCTATCCCTCATCTACTCCATCAGTGCATGTTTGGGAGGAGGTCCCTTAAACCACCCTTGAGGCCTCCATTAGCTATTTACTCTCATCGAGGCCAAGCCTCGACTTCTCTATTTGTGCAACCACTTGACCAGATGAACATATCTTCTAATTCATCTGAGCTTAGATCTCCTTCATCCATACTCATGGAACAACCAGCAGAAGAAGAAAATAATCTCTAGAATCAGCATCAGCGCCTCAACTATCTATTCTAGGCCTTTATGAATCCATCGCAGTGTCTTATGATGTGAGATCATTACAATCCCGTTGTATTGGCGATCAAACCACAAGTCCAAATCCCGACTGGAGGTCTTGATAATGAACTCAAGCCCAACATGATTCATGCTATTCCTAAATTTCATGGGCTTAATTTCGAAGATCCTTTCCAGCATATCAAACGACTCAAGCATCTGGCCCAGACCTTCAAGTTAAGAGCTCAAAATCAGGATATCTTGCTCATGAAAATGTTCTCCTTCTCTATCATGGAAAAGGCCGCTCACTGGTACCAAACACTAACTCGTCCAATCAACACATGGGCTAAACTACAATCCGAGTTTCTAAAAAAGTTCTTCCCTATTGGTCAAACAAATGCTCTACGACACCAGATCACACATTTCACGCAACAAGCAGAAGAATCGCTTCATGAGGCATGGGATCGCTTTCTAGATGTCATGCGAAAGTGCCCCCACCATGGAGTTCCTAAATGGGAACAAGTCCAGTCTTTTTACCGAGGACTCCATGATAATATTCGATTATTCGTCAATGCAACCTATGGAGGAAACATCATGGGTCAACACGAAGACACCGTGTGGGAGATTCTCGAGAACTTGTGCGAGAACTATATCAATAATCAATCCATGGGCATGTTCGACCAAACGAACACCCAGTCATTAACGAATCCATGGGGAGCACATGAGATGTAGGGTCTATCTTCTTCCGTCAACTTGGACTTAATGGCCAATCGCCTGTACAAGGTTTCGATCATTGAGAAGAAGGTGGATGAGCTGACCTATCATCTACAGTGAGCAACCTTTGCGCAAAACATGTTCTCACAATCACCCTCTGGAGGGGAGGCTATGCATAACATCTACCACCGATCTTCTCAGTGGATGGATCCATACCCAACCTCATTTGATCTAGGGTTCGGAGGAAGCTCTGGATCCACTTACTCTAGTTAGGGGAACTCTGAACCCTCAACTTCTGATATCTCTGGGATTCCTCAGACCTGCGAGGACCTCAAAGCCATCCAAAATGATCCTTTCTCAAAACAACTACAACCCTGGATGGTGTAATCATCCTAATTTCATGTGGTTAAGAAACAATCAAAATCAGAGACCTCAATAACAACTCCGACTACAAGTTTCTCATCCATATCAGCTGCCTCAGCCTCGACCCAACCTGACTTACCAAACTAGGCTAACTCAAGAAGATCAAATTCTCTTATCCTTCAGACTCTGGTTGACATTCAGAAGACGAATGTGGCTATGCAAAAATAGCACAAAGATGAGATCACAGAGGTTCGCAATCAACTCGCCCAGATGGCAAATCCTCGCCAACCTGGTGCACTCCCTTTGCAACCTCTACCCAATCAAAATAACGTGTCGAACCAGAGGCACATTATGAACCCGACTAGAGGCCAGGCTCACTATGTCTATCAGGCCCCTTCTGCTCCATCACCTGGTGGGATGGAGGCTTCAACATCATCTGTGGGTTATCAATTGCAACCACCTCTTTTGCCTACCCCAACCCAGAACCAGGTAGGACTGAATTCTGTTACCACTTGTAGTGGTAAAATAACTCAGGACCCACCATACTCGAACCACTCTCAGCCTAGTAGTTCAAACCCAAACCCTAGGTTGGTCATCCAGGATACCCCTGTCCCAGATCAAGAACCTGAACCAATTCTAGAGGAACCTACAAAGGTTCCATTTTTGGAGGCCTCGACCAAAGGAAGGAAGAAACCCAAACAGGTGGCTCTCGAGGAGGACCTGGTCAAGCTGTTTGAGTAGGTCCAAATAAACATCCCGTTGATGGATGCAATTCACCATGTACTGGCTTATGCGAGATTTTTTAGGGATATATGAACACCTAAGTGTAAGCCGTGATCCAAAGGCGAAAATCCAATCGTACTTTCAGAGCAAGCTAGCTCCATCATTTTGAGCAGACTCCTGCCTAAGGCAAAAGACCCTGGTGCCCCTCTAATTTCTTGCAAAATCGATGGTTTAGAATTTCACAGAGCCCTTTTAGATGTAGGACAATTTGCTCCCTACATCCCTACTAGATCAATCCAAGGAGACTAAGCTAAAATCGACTGAGGTGACCTTACAGTTAGTTGACCGATCAATCAAGTCACCTAGAGGAGTTCTCGAGGATGTTCTAGTTTGGATCTGTGATATGTACTTTCTTGTGGACTTCATTGTGTTGGATATGGAGACTATTGAACACTACGAGTTGCTATGCTAATGTGTTTGGTTTTGAAAAACCTGTCATCATAGTATGAAAGCGAAGAACTCGTGTTTAAGAAATAAAATTTATACCGGAATGGAAATCTCTAGTTGAACACAAGGAGGCGGACATTTGATTTAAAAATACACATTTATTTTATTTGTCACAAGGGAGAATAATTGATTAGAAACTAACTATTTACAATAAATAGAAGAGAAAGGGAGGAAATGAGAGAGAGAGAGAATATTACAAACAAAAACCAAAAAAGCGTTGTAGAATGAACATGGAATTCATTATTAGAAGGATTGTTCATTACACTACTCATTACGACTAGAAACCGAAAAAATGATTACACCAGAAAGCAATAAATCTACTCTAGAAAGTAGTAAAACTACTCTAGAAAGTAGTAAAAAGAATGGGGAGAGAGATATCCTCCTCGACGGTTGCTTGGAGGACGAGCCGGACGAGACAATGCCTGCAAGATGGGAGACGGAGTAGGAAGAAGGAGGACGAAGCAGGAAGAACGGGAATGGGGCAGCACATCATCGTCGTTGCGGGATCCTCTTCTAAAAGGGGGACAAAAATTTGACTTTATCTCGCAAGAAGCATCCCAGGTGTGGGACAAGCTTCTATTGAGCTTTGGAGAGGGAGAGAAGAGAAGGAAGGGATGAGAATTTCGTGTGGAGGGGGTCTCCTTTTATAGTTGTAAGGAGTGAGGGCAATTTGGTCAATTTAATTTGAAAAACATTTAATCAGGGGTCTTTAGTGACGGATAAAACTGTCGCTAAAGCCCCATCATGGGCATAGTGGGGCGTCGCTTGCATGGCCTCTCGCCTCCTCACGCGTAACGCACACTCCACATTTTGTTGATCCTAGCCATCCGATCGTGAGATCGGACAGTTTATCTCGCACCTTCGCCCGCCTCCTTTGCATGCTTGCCCGCGTCTGATCTATCGCGAGGTGCGAGCGTGTGATAGCACGTGGGTGCTATTGCACGCATGTGACCACTCGATCATGATTGAGCAGTCAATCGCGCCTGCTCACCCGCCTCTACATTTCGAACCCGCGCCTGCACCTCAATTAAGCGCTCTCACCTACTACGCTACACGCGTGGATGGGCGAGTGATTAACTTAAGCATGGATATGTCCCAGCCGTTGGATCTTGATCCAATGGCAAGGAAACGTTGATATGGATGCTTTCAGTGGGTGCGTGCGGATGATTGGGCGGCCGAGATGGTGCCACGTGGCACCATCTTGGCCATCCATCTTCTGGATGATGTAGATGATGCCACGGTTGTCGGAGTGAGTCGATTTCGGGCCGTTAGGCTGCGATCATCAACCCGAATCTATCTGTGTGGTCAGATTGGTCATTTGAAGTGCAGATTCACACCATCTTGGCCCTTGATCTTCTAGGGTTCCACGGTCTCTATCTGATGCTACAGATGTTTGATTAGGGCGATCTTGGAGTCGTTGAACTCCAATCGTCGCCCTGATCACATCTATACAGTTGGATCTTTGATCCGAGGTCCGGATAAAAAGTTTTCCCTATCCCTAAACATAAAAGGATACAATTAACCTCCATTTTATTGAAGTTAATCTAAATGCAAGATGATGCATGTTATGAAATATTTATAGTATGTAACACAATCCTATGCTTAAGAACATGCATAAATAGACATCTTATGCAATGTAAACATGTTTACATCACACCCTCATGCCTATCTTTTGCTAGTCTCTAGCAAAAACTACATGCTATTTATAAAGGAATCAGGTTGGATTATTTGGGCATGAGTTTATTTTCAATCATTAAGAAAATATCTACTTAGGATCTAAACTTTCAAAGACACAACAGTGCTCTGGTATCTGCCAAAATACAGACCAACTTAAGCCCTCGCCTTATTCAAAGAAAAATTTATTTTTCTCTTTTTCCTCTTTTCTAATTTTTTTTTATTTTCAAGTTTTAGGGTTTAAGAGTGGCTTTCTACAGCCATTCAACTCGCCCAAGATTTGATGAGAACCCTAAGTTCTAAGCATTTTATTGTGAATGTGATAGACTCGTTGATCGGCAGTTAAAACGAACTTCGGATTTTTATGCCTCTAGGTGACCTTAAAAAGAGAATTCTGCCTAAAGGTGTATCTTTACAACTGGTAGCTTTCTCCCTACTTTTATTTTTTACGGGGTCAACACAAGGGTGAATCCAATGTATATCTCCCCGATTTATTCTACTTCTTGGCTTCTTCCTAAGTGTTTTAGGAATTTTCAGTGCATTTTTTGAGCTAGGTTCTAGACAACCAGTCGATGAGCTGTTACCACCAACAGCTTGCCAGCCATACTCGTGCGGCGAAGTGTGATTTATTTCTCTTTTTTTTCTTTTCTCCTTTTTTTTTTGACTTTCCTTTCTCTTTTTTTAAGTAGGTGGCTTCCTTGGTCTAAGATTTACCTAAAGGTAGTAAAAAAGAGAAAGGTCTAGTGACTGGGCTCTGGACAACCTACCTATGGGCTATTACCCACGATAACTTGCCAGCCATATCACCCTAGAAGGTTCATTAGCTACCCAATTTCTGTTAGAATCGCTGAACAACAAGTCAGTGACAAGATAGTGTGTAGATGCTTAAAACTCAAAATTCCTTCAAATCAGAGGGCGGGTTGATAAGTCGTGTACTTATCACCCAAACTTATTTACTCCAATTAAAATAGAATTCAGGTTGGCGAGGACTCGAAAAGCAAATCCATATTTTAGTGGATACACGGGCTGATTAAGTCCAAAGACCTGAAGGGTCTTTATGTTCAGATCATAATGTAGTGTTTCCTAAGATTGAAAATTTTCTGAAACCTAAGTTTTGTTTCCTAATTTCACAATTTTATTTTAATAAAAGAAAATAAAACAAATCTATGGAGCTGACGAATAAATTTAGAGATGAATATCCACCCCCCCATACCTATCTAATGCAATGTCCTCATTGTATTAAAAAGACATAAAACAAAGTGGAATAGAGTAGAAAGCACCTGAATTGCGTGAATATTAAGTCTGCTCTGAGATAAAAACTAAAAGGAACTGTATACATGCTGAATTTAGTGCCTTCAGCTAGGCACACTATACAAAGAAGAGAAATAAAGAATTCACAGGTGCAGGTCAGAATCAGAATAAAAAGATGAAACCTCGGACCTGCCAGCAGATGCCCACAAATGTGGACCAGATTGTGATGCAGACCCATACCTCATAATCGAGAATATCTCAGGTTCTGGATAAAAATTACCCAAAACCTAAAATCAGTATGCAAGAGAGGTCGGGCCCGTGATTTATAAGGATGCAACCCAAGACGAAAAAGTCTCATTACAGAGAATTCAAGCTCAAAAGGATAATCATTGAATGTGTGCTTGGGTTGGACATCCTCAGAACAGATGTCATAAGGGTCCTGGTTTGATGATTTTTGATGAATTGGAACCCTTAGACTTAGTCTTCTATTTCCTCCAAAGTTTACTTCCCAAATCAGAACTTCCCAACTCCTATCCTCCTCAATCAGAATGTTAAATTCTAGGACCTCTTGCATATTAATCACCCTGTCTAAAATTTCCAAGTTTAAAAGATGTGGTTGAATCAGAATTCACTTGGGTCTAGTTATCTTAGAAACAGAATAATTGATAAGCTCGATGGGGTGTAACTAACAATCAAGGCATTGGATTGAATCCTCTAGAAAATGCGATTCTGGATCCGTAATGTGAGCCCCAATAAAATCAATTTCCTCAGTTATTGAGCTATCAAATGATTTATCAGATTCCTCAAGACCAATCGTCTCACAGAAATCATATTCTGTAAACTCACGTGAGACTTCGCAAATTGAATCTTCACCATCAGAATCAAAGAAATCAAGATCCGTATTAATGTATGTCCCAAAATCATCTGTTACTTTCTGATCCATGGAGACAAACGTTTCCTCATACCCTAGCTCAGGGATCTCAGGTGAAGAAATCAGATCATCCTTAATTGGTTGCTCTGATTCAATCTGGTTAGCCTCGTAACACGTGTCCCCCCCAATAGGTGCCTGAGTGGGTTCTGACATTGGCTCTCCTGAAGGGAGTTCATCCTGGGAATCATCCCACGACTAAACTAAAGCAACCACAAATCTCATCCTCAATTTTGCCAACTTCCCAAGTAGAAACTCACCCGAGTTCTTATCCTTAACATCCTGGAGCCAATCCAACAAATATATATTCAAATCATCAATCATCTGAATCAGGGGCTTCAATATTTCAATGGAAGGTGTTGGCTAAACTTCTAAAGTTTGTATGATATTCCTCAAGTTAGCCAGAACCTTATCTTGAACCTGGTTACCCTAAACCAAATGAGTTGGTTCAGGGTTGGTTGGGTTTGGGATCAATGCAGAGTTAACAAATTGAGATTCGTTGTACCCTTCCTGATAATAGGTCATTTCGGATTGTTCAAAAGGAGGTGATGACCTAAAGGTAGTGTAATCAAAGGATTGGTAAGAATCAGTGTATCCTTCTTGATTGTAGATCGTATTAGGTTGTTCATGAAAGGTTGATGATCTATAATCAATGTGGCTCTGAGAAGGATAGAAATCACAATGATAGTGTCTAGGGTTAGACCCTAAACACAGAGGTCCGAAACTATATCCCGAATTCGAGTTATTCCAACTAACTGATGGTTGATTATAGTACGAGTCGGGATAATTGTCATGTTGAGGATAATTCAAAACAGAAGGGAAAGAGCGAGAATGCGTATAATATGTGGAAGGATTCATGATAAACGGGAGGAAGAAAGGTGCCCTGCAATACAAGCAATCAAACCTATCCTTAAGTGGGCTAGCCTAAAGACCTACAAACTCCCATAACCCGTCTTGAGATAAAGGAACGATTTAATCTACTTCTGTCTGTTCAATCCAACCAGTTAGAAGGAGGGACTGGGGAGAAGGTTCTTCCTTCGGCTTGCACCTCCAGTTCATAGTGTACCCCCAGTCACGATCGTTTGATTCTGCTCCCTTAGCTAGACATCAGATTGAACAGTAGAAATAGACTAATCGAAAATAATCTCGTTCTGGGCTCTGAAGAGCAAGTCGAATCCTTAAGGCCAACGTCTACTTTGTTTTATTTAGGGCTAGGTTTGAATGTGCTTTGGAATGTGATGGGCCCTTTATCTGGGTTGTGCCCCTAATGATTGATTGATCTGTATGTGCGTGCACAACCAGTGGTTTTCAAGTAAGATTATTTTTGATGTGGTGAATTTTAGGGTTCAAATCTTGCTTAGTAGCTTTTAGGATTCAACTTTAGGTCTTTTCAAACAAGCTTTGTTAGCACACTAGGTTTTGAAAGCACAGGTGAAGATGTTTTCCTTTGAAGCTTAAACAAAAATGTGGAGTGCCTTGTAAATCCTTAAGAGTTGAACCTATGTGGCAGCTACTTGATGAGTTGATTTTAATTGAAGTGGTGTGGCCTAATCAACTCAAACAATCGGCCTATTGCACCACTTAATTTGGCACACAAGTGATTACCTAATCTGATTTCTACTCAATTATGTGTTTGGATGTGTGTACGACTCCAAAGATCGATTTACCGGTTGAGTTTGAAAATTAGATGAGGTTGTATACCTCTGTGAGATTTTTTTATTTTTTTAATTTTTAAATGTGGAGGTTGAGGCAAGTATGGGTGTCAAACAACAAACAATCTAACCTAAGAGTTTATAAGAACACCTAGGTTGATTGATGTTTGTGTTATTATGTGGTGAAATGAAAACTAACGGGTGGGAGGTGGGGGATAACTTACAAAACGTTCAACAGCACCTTGCTCCAGTATACCGCTTTTGCTCGTTTCAAAAGAGTACCTGCAATCACAATAAGAAAGGAGAGAAGTGAGGTAAATGATTCATAAGTTCGAAAATGTGAAAAAAAATAAAATAGCGTCGCCTCCCCAGCAACGGTGCCAAAATTTTGAACGCTACGAGTTGCTATGCTAACATGTTTGGTTTTGAAAAACCTATTGTCGTAGTATGAAAGCAAACAACTCGTGTTCAACAAATAAAATTTATACTGAAATAGAAATCATAGGTCAAACACAGGGAGGCGGACGTTTGATTTAAAAATACACGTTTATTTTATTTGTCACGAAGCAGAATAATTGATTAGAAACTATCTAACTATTTACAATAAATAGAAGAGAAAGAGAAAATGAGAGAGAGAGAGAATATTGCAAACAAAAATAAAAAAAGAGATGTAGAATGAACATGGAATTCATTATCAGAAGGATTATTCATTACACTACTCATTACAACTAGAAAGCGGAAAAATGATTACATTAGAAAGCAGTAAATCTACTTTAGAAAGCAGTAAAAAGAATGGAGAGAGAGATATCCTCCTCGACGGTCGCTTGGAGGACGAGACGGACGGGACGACGCCTTGAAGATGGGGGACGGAGCAGGACGAAGGAGGACGAAGTAGGAAGAACGGGAATGGGGCAGCACGTCATCGTCGTTGCGGGATCCGCTTCTGAAAGGGGGACGAAAATTTGACTTTATCTCACGAGAAGCATCCCGGGTGTGGGACAAGCTTCTCTTGAGCTTTGGAGAGGGAGAGAAGAGAAGGAAGGGATGAGAATTTCGTGTTGAGGGGGCCTCCTTTTATAGATGGAACGAGTGAGGACAATTTGGTCATTTTAATTTGAAAAACATTAAATCAGGGGTCTTTAGTGACGGATAAAACTGTCGCTAAAGCCCCATCGTGGGCATAGTGGGGCGTCGCCTACCCGACCGCTCGCCTCCTCACGCGTAACGCGTGCTCCACGTTCAACTGATCACGATCGGACAGCTTATCTCATGCCTCTGCCTGCCTCCTCTGCGTGCTCGCCCGCATCTAATCTCTAGTGAGGTGTAGGCATGCGATAGCGCATGGGCGCTATTGCGCACGTGTGGCCGCTTGATCGCGATCGAGCGGTCAATCACGCCCGCTCTCCCGCCTCTGCGTTTCGAACCCGCGCCTATCCAATGGTAGGGAAACGTTGATGCGGATGCTTTCAGCAGGTGCATGCGGATGATTGGGTGGCCGAGATGGCTCCACGTGGTGCCATCTTGGCTATCCATCTTTTGGATGATGTAGATGGCACCACGGTTGTTGGATTGAGTCAATTTTCGTGCCGTTAGGCTGCGATTGTCCATCCAAATACATCCGTGCGGTCGAATTTGTCATTTGAAGTGTGGATTCACACCATCTTGGCCCTTGATCTTCTAGGGTTCCCCGATCTCTATCTGATGGTACAGATGTCTGATTAGGGTATCTTGGAGTCGTTGAACTCCAATCGTCGCCCTGATCACATCTGTACAGTTGGATCTTTGATCTGAGGCCCCAATAAAAAGTTTGCCCTATCCCTGAACATCAAAGGAGACAATTAACCTCCATTTTATTGAAGCTAATCTAAATGCAAGATGATGCATGTTATGCAATATTTATAGTATGTAATGCAATCCTATGCTTAAGAACATGCATAAATAGACATCTTATGTAATGTAAACATGTTTGCATCAGAGACTCCTGAGAATCTGAAGAATACACCGACTATATTAGGGAGACTATTCTTGGTGACAACGAGGGCAAACATTAATTACGAAGAGGGCCAAATTGAATTGAAATTCGGGAACAAGACACTAAAAATTGATATATTTAAGGCCCAGAAAGGAATAACTGTGAGGCAGTGGAACAAGTATGCAACATCAGTTCTGTGGTTGAGGATACATTTCTCGAGGATGACTCGATTATCCCTAATCCTCAGCCCCAAGCAAATCATACCCTACAGATAGAGGAGCCTAGCACCGATCTTAACCCACATACGGCTCCCACCTTTTCTTCTAAGGCCCATCCCAACCCACCTACTGTTGCTAATAATCCATTTATGGAACTAAAGCCTCCTCCTGATCATCTAAAATACATCCTTTTAGGTTTTGATTAGACATTTCCTGTGATTATCAACTCCCACCTTACCTCTGATCAGGAAACACATCTGATTTCTATCCTCCAGCAGCATCAGAGAGCCATTGGTTGGACTCTCGATAATCTAACTGGCATTAGCCCTTCCTATTGCACACACAGCATTTATACCGAAGAGGGCACATGACCATCCCGTGAAATGCAGAGACATCTGAATTATTGCACACACCACATTTATACCGAAGAGGGCACATGACCATCCCGTGAAATGCAGAGACATCTGAATCATAATCTGCAGGAGGTCATGAAATAGGAGATCATCAAGTGGTTAGATGCAGGGATCATCTACCCGATCTCCAACAGTCGGTGGGTGAGTCCAGTCCAAGTTGTGCCTAAGAAAGTAGGACTCATCGTGATCATGACTGAAACCAAAGAAACCATACCGACCCGTATAGCAAACTCATGGAGAGTCTACATTGATTACAGAAGACTAAATGCCTCCACAAAGAAGGATCATTTCCTACTTCCATTCATTGATCAAATACTCGAAAAACTAGCAGGAAATCGTTTCTTCTGCTTTTTGGATGGGTACTCTGGTTATAATCAAGTGGCAATCCATCCTGATGGCTAAGAAAAGACCACCTTCACCTGCCCCTATGGGACATACGCATTCCTTAGGATGTCTTTCAATCTTTGCAATGTACCCGCTGCCTTCCAGCAGTGCATGCTTGCCATATTCTCAGATATGGTAGGTGAATATCTTGAAATCTTCATGGATGACTTCCTGGGAAAACACCCATTTCATGGTTCCTGAGGGAACTGTTCAAGGTCACCTTGTTTCTGAGAACGACATCTAGGTTGAATGAGCCAAGGTTAATTTGATTTCTAAACTACCCATGGCTAGCTCGATCAAGGGCATCCGATCCTTTCTAGGGCACGTCGATTTTTACCGTTGTTTCATTCTTGATTTCTCAAAAATCGCGTGCCCCCTAACTAATCTTCTCTCAAAGGATGTCCCTTTCGAGATCACCAATAAGTGCACTCATGCATTTGAGAGCCTACGTGATCGAGTTACTCAAGCACCAATCCTACAGTCCCCTGACTAGTCTCGACCTTTGGAGATCATGTGTAATGCATCTAACTATGCAGTAGAGGCGGTGATTGGGCAGAAAGTTGACGGGAAACCTGTGGTCATCTCCTACACCAGCAAGGCACTTGACGAGGCTCAGCATTACTGCACGGTTACTGAGAAAGTGTTGCTGGCAGTAGTATTTGGCTTGGAGAAATTCAGATCTTATCTTCTGTGTTCCCGTGTCATCATTTACTCAGATCACACCACTATGAGGCACTTAATCGCGAAGAAGGATGCAAAACCTCAATTAATCCGTTGGATCTTGCTGTTGCAAGAATTTGATCTCGAGATTCACGATAAGGCAGGAAAATAGAATGTGGTTGCTGATCATTTTTTATGTCTTCCTTCTTCATTCATCGACCCGTCTAGTCCAATCACCAAGCATTTTCCAGACGAACATTTGCTAGCCATTCACGGTCTCCCCTAGATTGCTGATATAGTAAACTACTTGGTTACGGGGAAAGTCCTGCTAGATTGGGCGACTTCCAGGCGGGACAAGTAGATTTCTGAGGCCAAGTACTATATTTGGGAGGAACCGTATCTTTTCCACATTGGTAATGATCAGGTGATCCAGAGATGCATTCCTGATGACGAGGTCAATGGCGTGATCTCATTCGGTCACGACCAGGCCTTTGGTGGCCATTTCTTTGGGTGTAAAATCGCAACAAAAATTCTCCAGTGTGGGTTCTTCTGGCCCACGATGTTCAAAGATGCACAAACGTATTGTAGGGCATGCACTCGTTGTTAGACCCTCGGCAACATGGGCCCGCAGGATATGATGCCCTTGAACTCAATAATTGTGTGCGAGATCTTTGACATATGGGGAATCAATTTCATGGGACCCTTTCTCGGATCTAACGGCTTCGAATACATCTTGCTCTCTATTGATTACATCTTTAAATGGATCGAAGCTGCTCCTATAAGAACTAGAGATCATAAAGTTATTCTCCGATTCATCCAAGAGAACATCTTTTCCAGATTTGGGGTTCCTAAGGCCATCATCAGTGATGGCGGGTCTCATTTCAACAATGTGCACTTCCAGTCCCTGATGAAAAAGTACGGGGTGTCGCATCATATCTCGACTCCTTACCTCTCCCAGACTAATGGACTGGCAGAACTGTCGAATCGAGAGATCAAGAAGATCCTTTAGGTCACTATTCGGCCAGATAGGAAGGACTGGTCTACTTGCCTTCCAGAAGCTTTGTGGGCCTATAGGACCACTCACAAGACCCAATTAGGCATGTCTCCCTTTAGATTAGTGTATGGAAAGGAATCTCACCTTCCCATAGAGATGGAGCATAAGGTCTATGGGGCAGTACGAAAGGGCAATCTAGATCTAATGAAGGCTTGAATACACTGTCGATTACAATTGAGCGAGATCAAGGAACTACGCAATGACGTGCACGAGACTCGCATATCTACATAAAGCAGGTCAAAGCCTTCCATGACAAGCACATTGTGCGAAAATCTTTCCACCCTGGTCAACAAGTCCTACTCTTTGATGCAAAGCTCAAACTCTTCCTAGGAAAACTCAGATCTAAATGGATTAGACCCTTCTTGGTAAGAAAAATCTTTGGAAATGGAGCCATTGAAATTAGTGAACCCAGACATGATTCTAAACCTTTTGTCATGAACGGTCAGAGACTTAAACCGTTCGTCGGGCTCACCAACCTGAACATGGCTAAGTTATCTTTTGATCTCCATTCTCCCTAAGCTTATTGCACCTAGCACTTAACGGGAGGCAACCTATCATCTCTTTGGAAAACCCGAAATCCATTTGACATATCTCTTCGTTGAAATCACATTACACTTTAGGGTTCGTCCATTAGAACAGTCGACTCCACCTCTGGTACACGTACTAGATCATGAAATCATCCACAACTGTCACCTCAACCCATCCACCCACCCTTTTGAACCTATTCTAAAGTACGATCTAAGCTAAATTTGAACCCACCTAATTTACAATGAGGACATTGCAAATAGCAGGCATGGAGGGTATTAAAGTGCAAAATGCTGTGAAAATCAACTCTCACAAAAGGATTAAAAAAAAAAAGGAGGATTAAGGAAAGAGAAGGTCCATTTGAGAGAAAAATGAGAAAAATGAGCGAGGAAAAATTAAATAGAAAAGAAAAGAGCAAAAGGATAACAAATTGGAGTCCCTTCAAAATGATATGGAACTTACCTAACTTCTAGGTTGTATTGAATGATGAATTAAGACTTGGAAGGCTGACACTTAAGAGACTAGTGGCGAATATCGATCTTAGGCCTTTTGGATCTTTTCTGAGATTTAAACACTCACGTACTTGTCAAGATCTAAATTAGTCCTCAAGAGGTTGAGGAAAATGCAAAGCTTGTGTATTAGGTCTAAGGCTTAGGTAGTATTCAGCCCCATTAACTGACCTCTGGTTTGCAGGACTTAGTAACTTAAGCACCCAAAAATCACACATAGTCTAGTTCAGTGCACTTAAATAAGAAATTATGCCAAAGCATTTATGCTATTTTGAAAATGGTCCTATGATCTAGATTAGGAGAAGCTTGAAAACACAAGTTGATTTGGATGAGTTTCCGATGCGAAGAGGTGGGAAATTCCCTTCGATGATGCGTAATAACATACCGCCTCCTCGATATTTGTCTCCTAGGATATCTAAATATCTTACAAGGGGCATGTAAGCACCTCATACTGGTTCAGATGCCATGGGTGGCATTATCATGAAATGTTGATTACCAGGGTCTGGATTTAGCTTCAGAACACCATGGGAGGCACTATCCCGAATTGTCGAAAGCTAGGGTTCTGGGGGTTGCCATGGGTGGTGCTATCTCGAAGCATCGATTGCCAGGGACCCTGTGGGGATTAATGGTGGGGACTAGGAATCCAATACATAACATGTTTTAGGCTAATCCGAGGATGGATCTAAGAAAAATATAATGGAAAGAAAAAGAGAGAGAAAAGCTCTCCACAAATGAAAATTCTTCCATATCTCTTACAAAAATGCATTGGCAAACTGAACCTAGACTAACCATGTTACAAGCATGGGTGCTATAACCGCTGGGTCCAACGAACCTTAGGTTAGTTCCTACGGGCCTTAGAAACCTTAGCAGCAGACTGAGGCGAAAGCTAGTCAGGTCTGGGTCTAGGCTACTATTTAAGTACCTCTAAGCCTATTGTTGGTATTAAGATCTGATTCCTAGAGATGCGGCTTAGTAGGGCATCTTGATGGTTGCATCCAACCAAGACATCTGGTTTCGTCCATAAAGTTTTGCTAAGGGACTAGCAAAAGCTAGGCATTGGGGTGTGATGGGAACACCATCATGAGCCATAACTAGCTTAATTTGGTTTGATAAAGTCAATAAAGGCTCCTACATAACCTCAGGGGGTCCTAACTGCTTGATACTCTATTTTAAGAAGAAAAGATGAAAACAAGGTTATTTCTGTAATTTTACCATCTTATCACAAATGTAGAATAACCATGGGGTGTTTTAGGGGTTTATTAGAGGTCATATGGTCATTAATGTCTAATAAGTGGGACCATGCAGACAGAAACAGGTTTTTCACGCATTTTAAGAATTAATGGACAACTGAAACCCTAAAAGTAGACCTGCTTAATTAATTGAGGTTCTGGTCAAGATAAAATTCACCTAAACCCTCTAAAAATCATAGAAAAATATCCTCTAGAGTTTGACATCCTTGATTTGACCATCTGAACCCATTTTGACCTAAAATAGAGTCTTAGATAGATAGTTACCCTAATTTGGGTTTATGCATTATTCACCCAGTCAAACTTGGTCAAAACCTTAATCCAACTTTACCATCAAATTCCTTGGGTACAAATTAGATATATACCAAAATTTGGGCTCAATTAGAGATCATCTTGACCAAGTTTGCATTTTTGTCCAGTCTAACTCTTTTCCCTCACACACACGTCCTAACTTTTGAATTTGTTGCAAATTGCCCCCTAACTTCCTCCTCTTCTTTGCAGAATGGTCCTTGCTGCCATTGGAGGTCAACCGACCTCCAGGCGAGCTTTGACCAGACCAAATCCTACTCTAATCGCAATCAAATCCCTCCAAACATGGTGGGATTGATGTTCACACCTTGACAAACCTATTGGGACAGATCCTAACTCCTAAAACCCATTGATTCGTGCGTGTGAATGCATTGAATCAATGGGTGTTTCTTGATTCTGAAAAGAGCACATCTGACCTCTTTCTTGATCTAGAGCCCTCTTTGGAGCTCTATTTAAACCCTAGAACCCGTACCTTACCTCCTTAGCAAATTTTGATTAAAGAAAACCTTCTCTCCTCCCTCTCCAACCACCTCTACAGTTTGCTCCAGCGACCTCTCTCCATCCTCCTCTTCCGGCTGTCCAACCATCAAATTGGATGGCTAGCCATCTTCCTCTCTTCATCACGGTCGTCGCCAGCTAAAGCATGACTGCCGTCTAGGCCTTCGTCCTCGTCACTGCTTCGCCATCCTCATCTCCTCTGGCTCCGGTCAAGCCACGACCGGAGCTCTCTGGCTATCTCCCTCACTGCTAAGACCCTTTACCTTCTCTTCTACTCCCCAACATCACTTCCCCCTCACCTGCACTTCAAATCAACCATGCTTCCACTCACTACACCTTCGTCTTCCTCTGCTCCGGCGAAGCTCCGGTGATGCCTATCCGCCACTCCACCACACGAAAATTGCTGCTACCACCCTCATAAGCTTCGTTGTGACACCCTCTACAAAAGCCCTCAACCTAATTCATGATTCACCCACCAAAACACCTCCCCGAACTCAAGCACTTTCGCTTCACCTTCTCGAGGTCGTTAGGCCTCCACCATCGCTCGCACCACATGCTACACCCACCACCGCACTCGCCATTCCACGGTGATCCTTCTGAGCCTGTTTGACATGGCTGCAAGGCCATTCTCGTGGTTTCAGGTTCCTCACCGGTCTTCACCACCGCCGCCATCTTTGCCGCCCTATTTTTCAAGCTTCAAGCCATAATAGTCTAGGTTTTCGCTATAGGCACTGCGGACGAGTTCCAGGAAAGCATCCAAGTCGACAATTGAGGACCTTAGCTCTACGGCTACATCAATTATTCAAGGTATTCACTTGTAGCCACACGTGACGAGCTCCGTGGGTACAGTCCCACATTGAAAAGAATAGACACACGTGCAACATACAAATTGAATTTCTATCTACGGTTTTTTGCCTCAACACGCACACGCGGTGAGGTCCCGCTCACACACGTGCTTACGTACTCCATCACTCAAAGTTCATGCCATGCAGGTCTGAGTCTTAGTCTATTTACCCGGTTACTCGGGTCTGGTCTGGTTGGCCCGATCCTGAGAGAGAAAGAAGTGAAGAAAGAGAGAGAGGAGGGGGGTTTTTCCCTTTGCTGCTCTCTACACTTAGAGAAATTTGAGAGGCCTTCACCTCTGTTGGTGTGTGCTGTGTTTGTGCCTCCTTTGAGGCCTGAAGGAAAAAGAGAGGCCTTTGCCTCTATTGCTGATTCTGAGTCACTGTGGCATTATTGAAACACTTAAGTTGACATGAAAATTGTGTGGTTGATACTGTAGCATTATTTGAGTATGATTGTAATAGGGTAATTTGGTGATTCAAATCACCATTTTACCCTAATCTTTTTGCTACATTGAGTCTAACTCTTTCATTTATATCATTTGTGCTTAAAGTTTCTATTACATTGTTATATTATGCTTAGAATTGCAATCTTGAGTAGTAAATTGCCTATTGCTCCCTAGTTCGACCTCAGACTTTTCTAAGTTATAAATTTAAGTGTTTAATGAGATCTTATCCTACACTATAACGCATTCCTAAACATCGACGATTTCACGTTAACAATACCTTACCTAATTTACTCAGTCTAAGTCAATTGGGCTAGCCTACAATCAATTGGGTCCAAGGGGCCTGATTGGACTAAACCTAAGCTGATTGGACTCAAGTGAGTCTAACCATGCCTGACCTAAACCTATTAGACCTAGCCACATCCAATTTGGTGCAGTATAACCTAATTGGATGCAACCAACTCTGATTAGATTTAGTTGAAACCTAATTAAGTCAACCTAATTAGACTCAATAAGTCTAATTGGACCTAACCCAAATCCAATTGGGTGTACTTACACCTAATTGAGTTCACCCCTATCTAGATTAGGTCACCATAGATCCAATTAGGTTCACATCTACACCACTTAGTTTAATTAGACCCAATTAGATTTGAACCTAACCCAACCTAGGTTGAACCAACCTAAACACACCTAAGTTTACGTGCACAGACCTACATGTGCTCACGTACACACACACACAAACACATCCATGCACACATTACTTACACCCTAAGCAAGAGGTTTCATCCTCTTGTAGCCACCAAACATAAGAAAGATCTTATCACTTTGATCATTCTTATAGAAAGATCAAAAGAGATAAGATCTTTTGATAACAAAGACAACCTTAGGATCTTATCCTAAGGTGGCCGACCAACATAGCCCTCCCATCTATAAAAGATGACCGATGACCATCTTGTAGCTCCCCCTCCCTCGATCTCTCTTCGCCCATCTTCTTCCTTGCTCCATAGCTCCATAGCCAGCCACCTTCAAACCTTGGTGACCAGTCGTCCTCTGCCTCCTACCACTATCCAAGGCCACCAAGGAATACTCCTTGGTGCCCTATTTCTAGTAGCTTAGCCATAGAATAATATTCTCATTAGTTTCTCTATTTTAGTTCTAGTTATATTAGTTCTAGTTCTAGTAGTTCTTCTAGTTGTTTCTTTAATTAGCAAGTTATCTTTCCAAGCTTTCATCTACTAGCGAATTGTTTATATCCATACTTGATGAATGAAAGGCTGATTATGTTTTCACATTGCGATCTCTCCTAGTTCTAGTTATTTATTTTCAAGCAAATCAAAATAAAAAAGAATCGGAAAAAGAAAATCAAGAAAAAAAATATGGATGGCTGCTCCTACCTGCATTAACGAATCGATCGTCAATCAAAACTCCCTCGATAATACGCATATAATTTGTGAGTTTCAAGACAAGAGCTATTTCTATATGTATTACATTTATTTGCACTACACTATAATTGCATGCTTCGAAAGTGCGACGGGCGAATTTGCTACTCAAGAGATCTACCATCATCTTTAGATTTAGTTAATTAGATTAGTTTCAATTCCATTGCCTCCCAGAGATCGAACAAGACTCACCTGGAGTTTCGTTATAAATATTTTATTTAGGTTGATTTCATGACAATACTACCACTCTAAACTCATCCTAATTGTGTTTTGCGACCTCCAAAAAAGAGGCTTGTTTCATGATCAACAAAAGAAATAGAGAGATATATTTGAGAATTCCATATTCCAAAATAGTCAATCCCTCTCCCAATTTGTCCTTTATTTTCTTTTTTTGTTGTGGAAACCTCAAATGCTAAGATGACATTCCTAATTTGATCCTAAGTTAATCCTGCAAAAACACATATAAATAATATATCAGTATATGAATATTCATTAAGTAATGAATATAACCAAGTACATTAATTATATAAAGGTTTAGGATGACAATTCACAAGCTTAACTAATTTCCCAATGTAACCGATGCTTGAAATCTATTTTCAGCTTCAAATTAAATGTGCTTAGGCATAATTAAAGTCCACTAAAGTGGACCTATTAGCTATCAGTTGCAACAATTGAGCTATTGTCAATTAGATTTCAGCCAAATCTTCTTGGATTTGGTTCCAATAGTTAGGAAGCCTCTCAAACCCTCTTGACCTTCCTAAGCACTCTATAAATAGTCAAAGCCTCTCCTTTATAATGATGACATAAGAATCTATTCATTCCATCATTATACTCATTTTATGAAAGATCAAAGTGAAACTCTACCCTTGCTCTCAACTCTCTACACTCTAAATACGGGAGCAATGTTACATTGCATAACCATGCCAATCTGATTTTGCATTAGGAGAGTACCCTTTACATAGCTAGTTGTAATCTTTATTTTGGACTTTATAGGATCTTGTATTTTCATTTTTGTTGAGTATTTTTGTTATGAATAATTCACTTCGTGGAGAAAAGGGATTTGAGGTACACTACCCTCAATCTAAAGTAGTGTGGTCGCAATTAAGGTTGCATCATCCCCATTTAAGTGATACATTAATGGATTTGATCTACTAGGTAGATTGAAAATCCTAGGTTGAGATGCTTAAGCGGTGGTTTTTACCTAGGTTGGGTTTTCACTTAAAAATCCTTGTCTTATTGTGGTGCTTTATTTTGTGGGAATGTTTTTTTTCATTTTGCAAATTTTAATTTATTCTATTTTTCACACTATTCATCACCCCTTTAGTGCAAACTTACAATTGGTATCAAAGCCTTGTTCTTACTCATACAAAGTCACACCTCACAAGGATCTGAGAATGGAGGGAAGCACTTTTGTGGTGAGACAAATCGAGGAGCAATCCATTATGTGACCACCATACTTCGAAGGTAGACTTACCCCTATTGGAAATTATGCATGTGTATGTGGTTGTAGGAAAACTGCACGATATGGAAAAGATGTGAGACTCTTACATCATCCTAGTGAAACCTACTAGTGGATACTCTCAAGAACAAATTCGAGAGTCGTCTCTCAATGTGATATTAATGAATGCACTTTTTTGTGCATTATGCTAGAAGGAGTTCAATCACATTTCACGATGCACAACTACCTACAAGATATGGAAGATGCTTGAGGTAACACATGAAGATACGTCAAAGGTAAAGACCTCTAAAATTAATTTTCTCTCTCAAGAGTTTGGCACTTTCTCTATGAAAAATAATGAAAAGCTTAGTGAGATGTATACTAGGTTCACGTTAACCATGAACATCCTTAAGTCCCTTGGAAAGACCTTCATTCAAGGAGAACTTCAATCAAAGCTTCTTCATTCCCTTGGATTGGAATGGGAACAAAAGGTCATGACAAGTGAAAAACCTCATCAAATTGAGGAGCTCAACATGGATAATCTCCTAGGAAATTTGATGACTTATGACAATAAGATATGGAAAAGGAAGAAGCAAGTCACACCAGAGCCAATGATGAAGAGCCTTGCTTTTAAAGCTACATTTGATGATGAGGAACTTATTTTTTAGCTAACAAATTTGTCAAGTTTCTTTAGCTTAAAGAATTTAAGAAGGAAAAGAATGAAAGGAAAGAAAGCCCAATCCATTGCTGATGATAACATTATCATGAGCCATAACTAGCTTTAATTAGTCACAATCAAGAGACAAATGCTCCTACATAATCGTCGGAAAGTTGTAATTCACTGAATATCCTTTCTGAGAAGAGTGCACTAAAATAGGGTTAATTCTATAGTTTTAACAGAATATCATAAATGCAGAGTAATCATGAGGTTTCCCAGGGATTAATCAAATGTCAAATGAGTATTAAAGTCAAATAAGTGGGTCCATTCAAACAAAAATGGGTTTTTGCGTACTTCAATAGTCAAAACAACACCCAAAACCTAATTTTAGACTTGCTTAACTAATAGAGGATTTGGTTAGGATAAAATTCACCTAAACCTTCTAAAATTCATAAAAAAATATTCTATAAGGTTTGGTATCCTTGATTTGACCATCTAAACCTATTTTGACTTAAAATAGTCTCAAACAAAAAGTTGCCCTAATTTGGGTTTCCACGCTAATTCCCAGTTAAAGTTGGTCAAAACTGAAATCCAACTTCAACATCAGATTCCTTAGGTCAAAATTAGGATTGTACCAAATTTTAGGCCCAATTTGAGTGCATCTTGACCTATGTCTAGTCAAACTCTTTCTCTCTCACATAAGCCCCTAGCTTTTGAGATTATTGCAAACAGGTCACCATTTTATCATCATCTTCATGTTCAGGTCCCTACCGCCAAAGCCGTGTGAACACAAGCTTGCCTTCGACCTTCAATCGAGGATTTCTCTGTGATTTCATAACCAATCTCTTCTAAAATTGGAAGGGGAACTCCTGAAGAAATCCTCTACAATCTGAGCTGCATCTTGGGCTCTGATTCTTGTCCAAAAGCTGATGTGAACCATTTGAAATCATGGGTTTCCTTTTGTATGAAAGCTCCAAGCTTCCAAGCTTGGTTTCAAAGCTTGGAATGCCCCTTGAAGCCTATAAAAGGACCCCTGATGCAAGGTCGTCTTCCTTAGCTTGGTTTGGAGTGGATTCTACCCTTCTTCTCCTCTCTCCAGCCAAATTCTTTGCAAGCTCCGACGAGCTTCTCCATCCACCCTTTTTGTCGTCCACCATAGACTATAGGCGGCCAATCCTTCTTCTCCGTGATCGTCAGTGTCTTTCAATACCAGCAGGTACCATCTTCCTCCCTCCTCCTCACCATTCTCTCTCAACAGAGGCTTCCCCTTCTTCGGCACTAGCCATACCACAACCAACACCTTCCTCCCCTTTCATCCGATTAGATTAGGTTAGTTAGACTCCCCTCTCCGTCTACTTCCTTTTCACCTCTTTAAACCTTTGTTTCAACCACACACCACGCCACACGCTGTCATCTTCCTCCTCTTCAGTAGCAACTTCGGCGAGACTATCCATCCACCACAGACCTCCAACCCGCTCCGTTCCAACTCCATAACCTCCACCTCATCTGCCCACACCAAACCCCTCAAGAAATTGAGGGGATTACCACCTCAATCATGCCCCCAAACTCACCACCTTTGCACCACCTATTCTACCTCCGCCATACCCAAACAACCACTTCTGCAGCTCGCCACCGTCATCAATGACCTCACCGCATCCGCGCAATACTCTTGAGCATTTTAACCGAGACTGTTGAGCCCATATTTGTGAAGTATAGGTCCTCACTACCATCGCCATTAACGGACACCCTCGCTCAACCAAGTCCTCAAGCTTCAGCTGTGTTCTTCCCCAAGAGTCGCTCCAAGTAACGCAGATGCATTCTAGGAAGGCTTCTAGGTCATTGATTTGAAGAGACAGCAGCTACCACTACCTCAATTAGCCACACCATCCACCTGCTGCTGTAGCTTGAATGCGAGGAGAAGGTGTGGGATTATAAACCCACATCGTGGGATTAGGAGGTGCTATAGTGATATAAAAGGAATCTCTGCCTTTGGCTTGTTGCCTCATGACACGGGGGTGAGCTCCCCTCTTCACCCATGTGCACTCCTTGGCTACCTCTCACTACTGGTAGCCCTGGTCACCCATATCAGATAACCTGAATAGCGACCGGGTTAATCTAAGAGAGAGGAGAACAAGAGAAGGAAAGCGAGTAGGGGAAGGGTTTTTCTCTCTGAACACTTGGCTCTGTGCGACACTTAGTCGCTGAAGGAGCTAGGTCCCCTGTGTTGTGAAAGAGAAGGCTTAAGAAGAAGAAAAGCAAGGGAACGTCTGAAGAAGAAGAAGAGAAGGTTAGAAAAGAAGGCTTGTGAAGAACAGAAGTTGAAAAAGAGAAGAAGGAAGAAGGAGAAGCCTTATGCTGCTAAGGCTAAGTGTTGACAAACTTAAGTTGTCTAAAAGGAAAACCTATCGTTTGATTGAGCATTATTTAAATGTTACTGTTGAATGATTTAAGTACTATAGTTAATATTGAATATGAGATGCATGCTTAATTAGAGGATTTAATTGGTGATTCAATTCACCGCTTTTTAGATTCTCTCTATTCTTTTTATCTCATCATTATTTGAATTACAATTTGACAAATTGTATTCATTGCATATCTATTTTATGCTCCGTTTATTGTGCTCATTATTTTTGAATGCGATTAATGTTATGAATTCCATATTTGCTCCCTATGTTCAACCTCAGACTCTTCTTTAGAATCAGTTATAAATTTATTTGTTTTCGAGCCAATAAGGCTTTGCTACAACGAATGCATATTTAAATATCCCCTTTCGCAGTGTGAACAGTTGCTATCATTACAACAAGAAAGCTCATCTCTGCTTAGAATGGGCTCTTCTAAAGAGGGTAAAGAATAAGGAGAAAAAGCATAAGAAGAAAGCATTCGAAGCAACTTGGGACAACTCAAGTTCCAAGGAAGAAGAACAAGAACCTAAGAAGGAATTGAAGGACGAAATTGCATCCCTAGGTTTCATGGCAATCACGAATCATAGCGAGGAGGACAACAATGAAAAAGAGGAGGTAAAATTATTTACTATAAATGAGTTGAAAGAAGTGTTGGAAGAACTTTATGACTTAAGTAAATCATTGAAAGTTCAAAACAAAAATCTGAAATGTGATTTTAGTTTCCTTAAGTTTGAAAAATATAATCTTGTGTTGGAAAATCAAAATTTAATTTTAGACAAAAATAAATTGCTTGCTGAAAATGAGAAACTGAAAGTTAATTTCAATTCTATTAGTTATGAAAAAGAATCTCTTGTTGAAAATAACAAGCTGATTGAAGAGATTAACTTATTGAAATCCAAAATTTCTATTTTAAAAGGGAAGATAAGTGTTATTGAGAATGATCTTGTTTGTCTTAAAGAGAATTCAAATAAGTTGCCAAATGAGTCAGGTAGAATCACTAATGGAAAGGCCTAGATTAATGATAAATCTAGAAACGAAAACTCTAAGAGATTTTATAAACAAAGGCTTAAGGTTTGGAATCCAAGTTGACCCTAGCCTTGGTCGTCAAAGGATAACTATGGAGGACCCAAAAAGATGTGGTTACCTAGACATATGGTTCAATCTTGTTTTGCAAATCTACAAATGGACACAAGAACCTACCTATATGGACTTCATCAAGGAAGAAATAAGGTTCTTAGCAAGCCAGAAGGGTATGGTAGTTGGAACTGGTATTAATAGAGGCAAAACCTTTCAGATTTTGATGATCCACTTGACATTATCACCAAGTTAGAGGGAGAATTTAAACTTTTTTTTAACGTGCTAAAACTACATCAAAACAAGTTAGTTTATTTTTAGAAGAGCATGTCTTAAGGGGAAGTTTTAGATTAAAATTGATTAAAGCTGAACATTTTGACAATGTTAGAAAGGGGAGAATTATGAACTTAATTGTTTATAGTTTTGTCATCATCAAAAATGTGGAGATTGTTAGTGAAATGCACATAGGCCCTTGATTTTGATGATAACAAAACAAAAGTGTAGCAGCGGTTTGGTGGTGTGTTTGGAGGGCAACAAATCAGAGGGTGTTCAGGGGGTTACCTATCTGTGTGGAACACATTGTATGGGAGAGTGGATCTCTGTATTGAGCTTGGAGTGAAAATTTGTAATTTCCTAGTTTGCTATCATTTTCGATAACATCCCTTTCTTTTTCAAAAAAAAAAAAAAAAAAACAAAACATAAGTGTATTTAACAATTGCATTTGAGTTTTGAGTTTTGAGTTTTGAGTTTTCACATTAATGCAATTGATTTAGAAGACTTGGAAGGTGTTCAAGCTCTCACTCCACGGAGATGGAGGAGCTTCTTGATGAACAAAAGTATCAAAGAGCAATGGAGCTAAAGCTTCGAGTTAAAGCTTGATGTCAAAGAAGAATGTAGGATAAATTATTTTGTTGATGTTCTATGTATTTGTCTTTGCTATTTTCTTTTCCTTAGACAGATGTTAAGGAGCCCAATATATAAGAACCTAAGTCCTAGACACACTCACTTAACCTTAGGACATTTAAGCAAATTTTAGAATCAAGTTAGAAAGACAAAATAGTAAACAACATGCCTTATCAGATGTCCAGACATCTTCTTAGGCATCTAATAACCCATTTTATGATGTCTAGACATTTGATCAGACATCCAATAAACAGAATTCTAGAACCTGATGTGTCTATGGCATTTGCTTTCTGACGTCAATACCTTGTGTTAGACATCTAAAGCTGCTTCTAGATGCCCATGACATTCCCAAACATCTAATAATCGACTATTGTGATTACATTTAATTTAAATCTTGTTGCTAAACCAACTCATGATTTCCCAACTCACGAAAATTTAATTCTTGGAACACACCTTATGTCGAAGAGATTTTCGTTTACTTATGATAGCAATAGAAGAATATGTTATTTAATTAATGTGGTGGAAATCTCTCAATCAGAAGTTAACATAGATATGAATTTAAACCACAATAAAGGATGTCATATCCATAGTGAGGAATAGACCAATAAATTCACGAGTCAAGGAATACACAGTTCGCAAACTCTTCTGCAACTTTAATGCGAGGAATATGCTATTTTAAATGAAGCTTACAATTTCCTTAGTGGTTCAGGGGTATTTATGCAGTTTTCACATCAAGAATTAAGCTCCAAAAATATGTGTACGATGCATGTGTAATGGCTTATCATGTAAATTCAACTTTAATGCAATTTCGATTTAAAATTCAAGGTAGAATCATGCACATAACACACATAAAATAATTTCAGGAAAGTTTGAGTGCATCAATGCAATGTGGCCTGAATAAAATATTAATATAAAAATGGCAATAACATTGAATGTAATTACTAATGGAGACAAAAACAGAGGATTTCTCCTCTCTCCTCCTCGTGCATGCGGCCGTGAACGGTTGGCCGCGAGAGTTGGCAGGGAGGTGCGCCTCGACGAGGGTCACGCAATGGCGGTGACGCGGCGGCTGGTGGTGGCCGATGGGAGCCAGATGGAAGAGGATGGCTGCTGCTACAGCTGTGCGACCGTGCACTGGGTGCTGGCGTAGGTGCACGCGAGTGTGCGCCTGCAAAGAGCTGGTGGCGAGGGCGCCTGCAGGGGTGCTGGCTGGAGGCGGGTCTGTGTAGGCGCTGGAGGCAGGTCTATGTAGGCACTGGAGGTGGGTCTGCGTAGGCGCTGGAGAGGGGCAAGCACTTGCAGGTGTGGGTTCGCCTGCGGGCTTGAAGGCGCTGGCAGGGTTGAAGGCGCGAGGACGGTCTGCAGAGGGCGCGCACGAGTAGTGAGCACCTGCAGCGCCTGCTGGCTAAAGCGCAGGTGGTGAGGGCACGCTGTAGGCGAGAGCGCTGGTGGTGTGCCTGCAGTGAGCGGTGCAGCGCCTGCAGTGAAGGGCACTGGAGGAGGCGGGTGCGCTACGGTGGGCACTGTGCGGGTGCGGGCTTGGTAGGTGGGATGCAGGTCTGGTGCTGGAGAGGGGGAAATGCCTGCAGGGGAGAGGTGCGGGCCTGGTAGGGGCACAGGTGGGGTAAGGTGCCTGAACAAGCCTGCAGGGGATGGCAGGCGTGCAAGGTGGAGGCACTGTGCGGGTGCGAGCGATGAGTGCATGAAGGTGCTTCCTGCTGTGCAGCGCCTGCGGGCGCGGCTGGAGGGAGCGGTGGATGGTGGATGCAGGTGCAGGTTGGAGGGTTGTTTACGGTGGGAGAATTGGTGCACAGTGCACATGGTGGTTGCATGGTTCCTGGATGATGGCTCTCTTCTCCTGTTCTCTGCCTCCTCTTAACTCCTCTCTTCCACCCTTCCAGGGATTTTCAAAATCCCCTCCTAATTTTAGTTGGCGGCGGTTTGCATTTGTTGAGGGTGGCCGGAGGATGGGGAAAAGATGCTGGTTGTTTTAAAGGGGAATTTACCCTCCCTTCCTTGTTCTTTTCCCATTATTATTCCTGCAACATAAAAACATAAAATCATTACATCTTAAGTTATAGAATGCTATAACATAGATGTAAACTTAAATAATGATGTATACAAACATTCTATAACTTAATTTAGTTATTAACAAACCTAAAAGGTAAGATTAAAGTTAACTTAGGTGTAATAATGGACTCATCACCTTACATTAGACATCAACACTATCATTAGACGTCCTACAGATGTCCAATGATTTAGACTACGTACCCTGCACAAGATATAACCCAATTCTAGGGAGACTACCTTATAGAATCAAACATCAATACACCTTGATCAGATGTCTGATCAATTTATCTGATGTCTAATTATGTTGTCAAATGTAATAATTGATTTGCTATCAATTGGATTTCAACCAAATCTTCTTGGATTTGGTTCCAATGGGTAAGAAGCCTCTCCCAAGTCCTCTTGAATCTTCCTAGGCCATCTATAAATATTCAAGAACCTCTCCATTGTAATTGTCAACTAAGAATCAATTCTTTCCACCATTATACTCATTTTGTGAGAGATCAAGGAAGAGAAACTCTACCGTTGCTCTCAACTCTCTACACTCCGAATACATGAGCAACATTATGCTGCATAATCATGCCAATCCACTTCTGCAATAGGCGAGTACCGTTTACACCTATAATATCTAGTTGTAATTTTTATTTTGGGCTCTATAGGTTCTTGTATTTTCATTTTTTTGGGTATTCATGTTGCGAATTCCCATCTCCTCGTGAGACAAAATTCTCTTCGTGGAGAAGAGAGATTTAAGGTACACTACCCTCAGTCTAAAGTAGTGTGATTGTAATTAAGGTTGTATCAACCTCATTTAAGTGATATGCAAGTAGATTTGATTTACTAGGTAGATCGGAAAATACTAAGTTGACAAGCTTAGGAGGTGGTTTTTACCTAAGTTGGGTTTTGACCTAAAATCCTTATCTTATTATGGTGCTCGATTTTGTAGGATTATTGTTTATTTTCACTTCGCAAATTTTTATCGATTTTATTTTCTGCACTATTCACCCCCTGTAGTGCAAACTTACAGATGGGTCTCCTCCTTGAGCTTTACCTTGATATGAAACCAAGTAGGTTTTGTGAAAGATACCCCATCCCAATTGTTAATGAAAAATATGCATTTTGTTAAAAGTGGGTTTTAATGTCATTGTAACGCATATCTTTGCAATCAACTTTTAAATTTCTAAAACTAGATAGTGGAGTATCTAAGGTCATCTAAGGAAGCCAAATTATCAATCACATGAATTGGTTCTCTCTCTCACCTCTCAAATCCGCACTTGTCATTTTGTATTTTCAATTTTTGGTGTTTTTAGGGTTGTCAGAAATAGTCGGGATTGATGCGAAGATGAATTATGCTACAACTAACCCGAAGTGACAAAGGTGAAGCCTTCTCCTCTAAGCTCACCCTAGGCAAGTTTGCCTAGGGTAATTATAGGAGATGGGGTGTGATGCACTAGTAAACTAATAGCAACATGAAAGACACGCTAAGCTAGAAAGCATGAAATTGAAGGCAATAAAAAGCTTTGTATTACTAGTAGTGTTGATGACAAGTAGTTACATGCTTCTTAAAAGTAAAAGAGAAACTACACTAGATAATACAAAGAAAATAGAGATGAAGAAAAATCCTCCAGAGATGGTGAAGAAGGAATGGTCCATTCTCCAAGCACAACTCTTGTGCTTGAAAAGAATGCTTCCTTGCTTCTGATATGATAACTCCTCCAAGCTTTCCTCCAAGGTGGATGTCAACCACCTTGCTCCTCCTCTTGCCTGGCCGTCCCCTTAGTGTTGAAGATCCCCTCCTTTGGCGTGGCTAAGGGAGAAAAATGAGAGGAAGAAGGCACCAAGGGGGTGGGTGTGTGCCCCCTTGATCTTCTTCAGTTCTTCTTCCTCCTTGGCATGAAGATGGAACCTAATCTAAATGAGGAAGATGGAACCTAAGTAATGGAGTGGAGATGGGATTTATCTGGTGGTAGGGTAAGGTATTTATAGGATGGGAAGGGGGGTGGTTATGGTATTTTTTGGAGGGAAATGAAGGGGTGCTTGGATATTTTTGCAGGGAAAAATGGGAGGGAAATGATGAGGTGCCTTGGTTTGCTGTCCAAAAATACATTCTAGAAGGTGTTGATTTTGGAGGGAAAAAATGGAGGGTGGGGATGGGTTGAAGGGGTAGGTGTAGGGTTGGATTTCAAGGGTTTTGGAGGGAAAAGGTTGGCACCTATTTTTAGGTGGTTTTGGAGGGAGTTCGGTGGTGTCTTTTGGTGGTAAAGAGTGGTGATGGGATGTATAGGGTTGGTACCAAGATTGAGGTGGAGTGGTGGTAGCTTAGGTGGACTTAGGTAAGCTTAGTTGGTGGACTTAGTTAGGTGGGTTTTAGGGTCAGGTTTTGGTGACCAAGGTGGTGACTAGCTAAGCTAAAATAGTAGGGAGTAGGGTAGAGAGGTGGAGGGAGCTAGGGTTTTGGAGGTGATAAGCTAGAAGAAGTAGTCTTGAGTTGCAATGGAGCTGGTGGCTACTAAAGAGAGCTGCATGGAGTTACCTCAGCTGGCTTAGCTTGCAAGTTCTTTGTTAGCTGCTTAGCCAAGCTAAGATGAGCTAGTTTCTGTTGCTGTGAGATAAGGTGAGCTGGGTTTGGTCTTCTTGGAGATTACTCAGCTAGCTTTGGTCAAGTAGCTCAGCTCAACTAAGTTGAACTGATTTGAGCCTCTAGGAGCTGGACTTGAGCTGGACTTGAGCTAGCCTTAGCTGGTTAAGGCCATCTTCAGCTCACCAGGTCTAGCTAGTAGCTAGTCCTAGTTAGGTTAAACTTCCAATGAACTATTTTGAGTTGAAGGAGCTGGAATGGGGTTGGGATCAACTGACTTGAGTTAGTTTTAGCTGCCATCTAGCTAAGGTGAGCTGAATGGAGCTAAGGTGAACTAGCTAGAGCTCCCATTCAGCTTAGATTAGCTAAATAGAGCTAGGGATGAGTTGATCCAGCTAAAATAAGTTGGGATCCAACTGGGATGAGCTGGATCTAGTTGGAATCTAGCTGAAAGGAGCTTCGTGTTCATCTTCTACCTTCTTGAGTGCTAAGGTTTTAGGGATCTAATTATCTATTTATCCCTAACACTCAAATAAACGTGTCAAAAACACAACAAAATATGCAATGCATGCCTAACATAATTGATGACTAAATGCAGCCCAAAACCCCATTTGCGCAGTTAAAATCCTAAGAGCTGGGTTTGTTTTGGGACATACATGAGTGTCAGGCTCTCATACGACATTGGAGTTGATGTATGTTGGTTTTTACTTTTTTTCATTAACAAAATCTCCGAATGGCTATCAATTTAGATAGCTTTCCTTTCTTCCTCGAAGAAAAAAAAAGAATGATGAAAAACTATACTTTTCACACCCCCATGTTTATCTTTTGCTAGTCTCTTAGCAAAACAAATTTTTACAAAAAACTAATTTTTTCAACTTTTTTAAGGAGAAAGAGATCGCAGGACCTTGGTTGGTTAAAACACGGGAGGTACGAGATTTGTTATAGATAAACATTGGGATTTATTTTTGGATCCAAAAAATTAGATGAATCGTGATCAATGTATCCTCTAAAAATTAGATGAATCGTGATCAATGTATCCTCTAAAAATTTACAAATTAACCCCTTGTTAATTCAGATGAATTGAAATTTTTCTAGTTAGAATTTCTCTGGCTCTTGAATCCAATTTGCAACTTGTCATATCCTTTGAAACCTTGTGTCTGTGCTTTTGAAAAGCCAACATTTATAAGGTCATGTTTTTTGTTCGATTTTTTTTTGTCTCCCCCATGCTTATTCTTAGCTTAGTCTTATAACAGATGTGTCTGGATCATTATTCTGTTACCAATCCTCTAGGGGGCTCTGTCACCAGTACATCAAGATAGTACTATCCATGACACCACCCAGGAGCTCATAACTCTAAAACACAATGCAGTGTAAAGGGGCGCTCCAAGCAAACTCATGCTCTTGCTCTGATGCTATGGGTAGAGCACCATCCAAGACACTTGAGCTACAAAAATGCACCTTAATGCTCCATCTAAAGATATGAAATATAGATATAGAGCAACGCCTAGGAGATAACATGTTGACATCGCATCCTCAAAGGAGGCATTTTCCTCCTTATGGGAACTCAAATCAATGATCTGCTTTGAGCTTTCACTAAGGCCAAACAAAGGGTTTTTCTAATTCTAATTGTGTTTAGGTGTTGGCTTGTGTGTGAATTTTGACATAAGAAATTTTGCACAAGAAGCAAGTTTTTGAATCGAAAGCTAATCCAGATACTTTCCAGGTCACAAAGGGGGATCTAGTCACCTAAACTATCATGAGTTCAGGTGGAATTTTAAAGAATGATACTGGATCTATTCTAAAGGTAGTCCCTGAAATTCTAATAATCTGATCTATATCCATATCCCTAGTTTGTTAAAGATTAAACCCCATTGTACCAAAAGCGAATGCTCAACCTTAGTCCCAATTTAAAAATTTCCTCAAAAGGTTTTCAACATTTTTATTTTTTTGGGTATGCATGTAGAAAATAAAACAAGAAAATTTCATGCTTTTGGGTTTTGAAAATCCTGATTTGATTGTCAAAATTTAAAACACCCCCCATGCTTAAGATGTGCCATGTATGCATGCAATTGGAAGGGAAAAGGGATTACCTCAGTGAAGGTGGTCAAAATCAAGATAGGCAAAACCACTAAAAAGGAACAGAAAAACAAAAAGTGGGACAAATGATGGGTTACCTCCCATCTAGTGCTATCCTTTGCGCCATTCAGCTGGGTGTGAATTGCAATGCATGGAAGATGGATAATCATGTAAATAATTAGACCCTTGAATGTCCTCAAGAAAGGTGTCTTCCTCAGGATCCCTTAAAAGATGATTGGTAAAGATATAAGGATCAAAATGAAATGGAAAATTGGAAGAATGGCCTAAGTCTGGCATGGTTTGAATTTATGATGAAAGCCAAACTTGGATGGGTCGGGTGGTAGGTCCAATGGAAAGGGAGGGGGAGAGAAGTCAATGTGATGCAAGGTGGGTGAAGTTAGTGCAGATGTTTTTGGTGATAAATTAGGAAGATTAAAAGAGTAAAAGTCAAACCCCAGTTGATCTAAAATGTCCTGGACCACAAAATCATATTTGGAATATGAATCAATAGAATTTTGATCAATGGTGGTCGAAGCAGAGTAGGAATTGATCATCATAGATTTCTCAAGTATTGCTTCCATTTCATTATCAGTGTCCTTAAAAAATTCATGATCAATGGATCACTTGGAAGCTTTGAAAATATCTGAGGTAGTCTGGTTACCGCAAGTTTTATCCATTTTTCCAGAATGACAATTGACTTTTGTGGTAGCCAGAAAGAGTCTTCCAAGGATAATGGGGGCATTTTTGAGAGTTTCAGGTACCTCGATGTTAAGGACCAAAAATTCAACCAAAAATAGACAATTTCGAGACTTGACAACAATATCCTTGAAAAGTCCCTACAGTTCAATGGTAAATCGGTTTGGCAATTGAAATTGAACCTTAATAGGTTTTAATTCACCAAATCGAAATTCCTTGAATAAGATCGGGGGAATGAGATCAATAGAGGCACCTAAGTCGAGAGGGGTGCGATAAAAGGTGGTGACATTTATGACAATAGAAATGAGTGGTGCGCCCAGGTCCTTTTTTGTGAGAGGCAACTTACTCTGTACAACTGAGCTTATTGTCTTGAAAAGGACCACCTGTACTGGATTCTAGCCCTGCCACTTTGGAGTACACCATTCTTCCAAAAATTTAGCATAGGCAGGGGTGGCATCTAGGAGGGGGATGCTAGTCTCGACTTGCCTAAATAAGTCCAAAAGATCCTGGTGAGAGGGCTCTGATTTCTTTTTAGAAGGATTGGATTGTAGTGCTTGAGGGAGAGAAATAGGATTTGAATCTTATGTTTTTGGTGTTTCTTTTTCTTCTTCTTGATTGGGGTTAGGAGAGTCAATTTGCATAGGTTGAGAGTGGGTTTCATCAATTTGATTTGAAGGCCCTAAATCAGTGGTGGTTTTCCCACTCCTCAATGTGTCTACATATGCAGTTTGGTTATCACTAGGAGGAAGTGGAGGTGCTAGTTGTTGATAGAAACCAGATTGGTGCTGAGGTATCGGGTTAATAGGGGACTGATTAGTATGGTTCTGATGTTGGTTCTCACCTTGGTGTTGGTTCCTTTGATTAACAGGGTTTCGTGTGGGCTGGGATGGTGAATGTCCTGCAGGTCTCTGGGTTGGAGTAACCACAACTTGATCATGCAGATTATTAACAACATGGGTTACTTTCGTTGTTTTGCTTTGCATTTCCCGCAAGGTTTTCATCATCTGGGCATTAGTGTCTTCTTGAGATGGCCCAGATTGATAAGAAGTCTGATTTGAACCATATGCTCCAAATGAGTTTTGTTGTTGGTGAGGAACTAGAATGGTTTAGGAGTGAGTCAGAAAATTCATCCAATTAGAGGAATTTTTAAATTGCTCCTGGAGGGTGGAGATATTTTAAGTAGGGTGATGATTTGGATATGTGTAATTTCCCATTGAACCATGAAAGGCCTCGGAATATTGATTATACTCAACACGGGCAATATCTAGATTATGCAAATTTTCTCTCTTTGGGCTGTTAGATGGGGTTAGATGTGTAACTCGTGGAGCTTTGGTAAGTTTGGCAAGTTTCCCTTAGTTGGCTAGGTTTGTTATATCCCTTGTCAACTGTTGTTGATTAGCTTGTAGCTGAGCCATCGTGGAGTAGAAATGAGGTGGGGCGGCTGGATTAGGTAGGTCCAAAGTGGATAGATAGGGGATATAAAAGTCATCATGTGGGTTAGAGGACCTATTTTGGTTTTCCATCTTTTTTTAAATGCAAAGAATAGGAAGAATGCGGGAAAAGAGGTCTTTGGTGAGGGGGGCAAAATCAAGTGGTCCCTCCAAGTGCGAAGTTTGGGACCATTGTCCGTGCAAAAAATGGATGAAACAGGGAGGAGGGGAGCGAGAGATGAGAGAAAGTGTGTAATCAGGCAACAAAATTCTAGACCTAACTTAAATGTGACTCCCTAAAAATTAACCTAAAACTTGATCTATTTAGGAAATAAGAAATCAGTAGTGGATATCTGTTCCCTCAAGAAATCTGGTTAGGCTGAATAAGGGGAGGATTGGACCCAAGCATTTCCCAGGAAAATCACTGGGAGCTTGTGTAAACCCGCGCCTGGTCCTTTGACACGGCCCCTCAGCCTGACACCAAATATAGATGAAAGAATTGATACCAACTAAAAAAACTTAAAACTTAGGTAGCAAGCCTAAGTTTGAGGAAACCTTAGGGGTCAAATTACTACAAATTTCAATTAAGTCTAGGAGCTTAAAGTGCACAAGGAATGTGATGAGCATTAGTTGGGACCACTGTCTGCCCAATTCGCACACAAAAAAAAAGAAGAAATAATCGGGCATTAGTTGGGGTAATGCCTGATTATTTCTTTTTTTTTGTGCGAATTTGGCGGGAAGTGGTCCCAAGCCAAATCAAAAGAGGTTTGCAAATAAGGATTTTTGGTTGAAGGCTTTTAGGGTTTTAATAAAGATTTAATATCTTTTAGGAACTCACTTATTAAATGTTCAAACAAGGTTTTGATGTCCCACAAAATAATGGCAAAAAAGTTGGTGGAGATCAATTCCTTTGAATTTTAGGTGGTGGTCCAAAAAAGACTAACAACACCACACCTGTTGTAAAATCAAACTAAGGAATCCAAAAATTATTTTTTTGTGATTTTATGAATTTTTTGGTATTTGTTTGGAATTTTTTTGTTACTGGTGTCAAGAGTCAAAAATGATAGATTTAGGGAATTAATTCTGTTGAAATTTCAATTAATCTCAAAAATTTTTGAGAATTTTATATGATTTAGATAATTTCTCAAAGTTTCTATAAATAGAATATTTGTCCAAATTTGATGAGTAGAAAAATTTCTAAAATTCTTGGACAATAAGAAAATATTGAGAAAATAAGGTCTGACCCCTATTTAGTTCGATAATTTTTTAATTTTTTCTACTTTGTAAAACTACTTGAAATTGGACTCAACATTCCTGACTCAAAGGGGCCTCCCTAGATGAAATTTGATGATTTTATAAAGCTTTTAGGTGCCCAAACCTAATTTTTCAAAATCAAGATGAAAGTCTGGATTTTCAGAAATCAGACACCAATAAGGCAAAGGTGGTGGAAAAATGAAGCAAATAAGCAACAAAATGAATTGTAGGGTTCCACCACCCTTAATTTTGTTGTTTTTGATTTTTTGATAACTTAAATTTTTTTTAAGAGATTTTGCTTTTGTTTTTGATAAGAAAAGGCTTAGGGTACTAGCTTGAAGTACGTGGGAAGAAAAGAAACTTGAAGCTTCCGCTCCAAGTACCCCAAATCCCCCTCCTGCTCTTAATTCACACCTGAAATCAAAACAAATAAAATTTCATGAAGATTAAGCAAGCAAGAGAGATTAAATATGTGACTAGGTCATGCCTCCCTAGCAACGGCTCTAAAAAGTGATAATGAAAAATACGCATTTTGTTAAAAGTGGGTTTTGATATCGTTGTATTGGCATCTTTGCAATCAAATTTTAAATTTATAAAACCTAGATAGTAGAGTATCTAGGTTTGTCCAAGGAAGCCAAATTGTGAATCACATGAATTGGTTCTCTCTCTCGCCTCTCAAATCCGCACTTGTAATTTTGTATTTTCAATTTTTTGTGTTTTTATGGTTTTAAGAAATAGCCAGGATTGATGAGAAGAAGAATTATGCTACAAGTAACCCTAAGTGACAAAGGTGAAGCCTTCTTCTCTAAGCTCACCCTAGGCAAGTGTGCGTAGGGTAATTATAAGAGAAGGGGTGTGATGCACTACTAAACTAAAAGCAACATGAAAGACACACTATGATAGAAAGCATGAAATTGAAGGCAATAAACAACTTTGTATTACTAGTAGAGTTGATGACAAGTAGCTACATGCTTCTTAAAAGTAAAAGAGAAACTACACTAGATAATACAAAGAAAATAGAGATGAAGAAAAATCCTCTAGAGATGGTGAAGAAGGAATGGTCCTTTCTCCAAGCACAGCAGCTCCTGTGCTTGAAAAGAATGCTTCCTTGCTTCTGATATGATAACTCCTCTAAGCTTTCCTCCAAGGTGGGCGTCAACAACCTTGCTCCTCCTCTTGCCTGGCCATCCCCTTAGTGTTGAAGATCTCCTCCTTTGGCATGGCTAAGGGAGAAAAAATGAGAGGAAGAAGACACCAATGGGGTGGGTGTATGCCCCCTTGATCTTCTCTTCTTCTTCATCCTTGGCGTGAAGATGGAACCTAATTTAAATGAGGAAGAATTATATGGTGGTAGGGTAGTGTATTTATAGGATGGGAAGGAGGGTGGTTATGGTATTTTTTGGAGGGAAATGAAGGGGTGCTTGGATATGTTTGGAGGGAAAAATGGGAGGGAAATGAAGAGGTGCCTTGGTTTTCCCTCAAAAAGTACCTTCTAGAAGGTGTTGATTTTGGAGGGAAAAAATGGAGAGTGGAGATGGGTTGTAGGGGTAGCTGTAGGGTTGGATTTCAAGGGTTTTGGAGGGAAAAGGATGGCACCTATTTTTTGGTGGCTTTGGAGGGAATTTGGTGGTGTCTTTTGGTGGTAGTGATGGGTGAAGGAATGTATAGGGTTGGCGCCAAGATTGAGGTGGAGTGCTGGTAGCTTAGGTGGACGTGGGTAAGGCTAGTTGGTGGAGCTAGTTAGGTGGGTTTTAGGGTTAGGTTTTGGTGACCAAGGAGGTGACTAGCTAAACTAAGCTAGTAGGGAGTAGGGTAGAGAGGTAGAGGGAGCTAGGGTTTTGGAGGTGATGAGCTGGAAGAAGTAGTAGTCTTGTGCGGCATGGAGCTACCTCTACTAGCTTAGCTTGCTAGTTCTTTATTAGCTGCTAAGCCAAGCCAAGATGAGATGGCTTCTGCTGATATGAGCTAAGGTGAGATGGGTTTGGTCTTCCTGGAGATTACTTAGCTAGCTTAGGTCAAGTAGCTCAGCTCAACTAAGTTGAACTAATTTGAGCCTCTGGGTGTTGGACTTAAGTTGGCCTGAGCTAGTTAAGGCCATCTTCAGCTCACCAGGTCTAGCTAGTAGCTAATCCTAATTAGGTTGAACTTGCAATGAACTATTTTGAGTTGGAGGAGCTGGAATGGAGTTGGGATCAACTGACTTGAGTTAGTTTTAGCTGCCATCTAGCTAAGGTGAGCTGAATGGAGTTAAGGTGAACTAACTAGAGCTACCATTCAGGTAAGATGAGCTAAATGGAGCTAGGGATGTGTTGATGAAACTAGAATGAGCTGGGATCCAGCTAGGATGAGTTGGATTTAGATGGAATCCAGCTTAAAAGATCTTCTCATTCATCTTCTGCCTTCTTGAGTGCTAGGGTTTTAGGGATCTGACTACCTGTTTATCCCTAACACTGAAATAAACGTTTCAAAAACACAACAAAATATGCAATGCATGCCTAACCTAATTGATGCTTAAATGCAGCCCAAAAACTCATTTGCAAAGTTAAAATCCTAAGAGCTAGGTTTGTTTTAGGGCATAAGAATGATGATACGCTGCCGTTTATCACCAATCCCCTTACACATGCTACTTCCCTAAAATTTCAATATGCTTGGTATCCATTCCAAGAATCTAATTAACAACCTTGTGTTTGGTTTGGGGCTGCAATAGTCATTGTCAACATTCTACATTAAATCAAGTAATAGATTGATAATGAAAAAATGTCTTCACCATTGAGAGAGACCAAGTCACAAACATAAGTATGCGCAAAGGAAATATGAGACTAAAATGGCAGTGATTTAATAAAGTAACCAATATAGCAAATTGAAAAACATACATAGCAGAAACATAGAGGGACTCTACTGCCCCCATTAGTACAAATAAATATCATGTCATCCCTGCTGATACCCTTGTTTTGACGTAATAAAATTATGTTTTATTGTGGACTAATCATCTCAGGTCATATCAAGATGGATTCTTGAAAAAATGATTATGTGCCAAGAAATATGGGTTTCAAGAAGACTTTTATTTGTCTTAGGGTTGTTATTTTATCTTTATTGTGTTTAGAAATATATAAGGAACCTTAACAAAATATCATACGTTTCATTTTGACCTTCGACAGATAACAAACTTAGGTCAAACTCTAAGTTTTCAATATTGTTGATCAGCCAAATTCTTTTGATCAATGAAACCTATATATTTAATCAATCAAAATCCTCTAACGGTTAAATCTTGAAATTACTCTTCAACTCGATCAAATTCTTATATTAATTGATTACCCTAGAATCGATCAAAATATTATTTTAATCAACCAAAGTTCTTTCTAATGACCAATGTATAATTCTGATTGACCAATGATGTTTTTGCAAACCTTTTAAATCAAGCTTGAAAACACCTATGAATAGGACCCCTCAACTCTCATTGCAAAACACATCTCTTAGAGCTTCTAAAAAGCAAAAAGTTCTCTCTCCCCCTCTTGTGCTTTCATGCCCCTATGCCTACTTTTAACACTTTCTAAAGCACATTTTTTGTAACCTCAAAACCCATGGTTTGCATATTTTTCTGAGGTTCTATAGGATATATTTTTATTTTATATTCCTGTTACTTTGATTTAGGACCTAAGTTGTTGGGATTCCGTTGTTCTTCTCATATTTATGTGTAAAAGAGAAGAAGGCTTTGTAAGAGGTTGTGCCACCCTCATTTCAAGCGGTGCATTAGTGGATTTGACTAGTGGTGACTAGTCATGAAATCCTAAGCTAGGAGGCTTAGTTAGTGGTTTTTACCCATGGATTTCCAGTCTAAAAATTAGGTGATTTATCTTGTTTATGGTGATTGATTTATTTTCAAGTTTATATTTTTCCTTGGTATAATATTCAGCCCCTCTAATTTAGACCTAATATATCCTAGAAGCACTATGTGCACCCACATTTGGTATCATAGCCCAGTCTTTTCTAAATCAAAATGATGTCAAAGTCTTCTGAAGTATAGGATCTATGTTGATGGGAAATCTTCCGTGAAACCTCTCCTATTTAATGGCACAAACTATGGTAACTGGAAGACCAGAATGCAAATTTTTCTGTTGTCAATGGACTACAACATGTGGGATGTGATAGCATCCAAGTACACATGTCCAGTGAAGAAAGGAGTAGCAATCACTTCAAACTAATAGAATGGCTACTCATGATGCTAAGGTAATGAATGCCATCTTCTACAGGTTATCAAAGGACAAGTTCAACAGAGTTTCTGCCTACAAAATTGTGTATGAAATATGAAATACTCTGGAAGTGACACATGAATGCACTTCAAAGGTTAAAGAAACTTTAATCAACCTCTTGACACAAAAGTATGAGTTCTTCTGTATGAAGAAAGGTGAGACCATTAAGGAGATCTATACGAGATTCATGGATATCATAAACTCCTTGAGAAATCTTGATCAGGAAATTATGAATGAAGCACTTGTACGAAAAATCCTCTAATCACTCACAAGTGTTTGGGAAATGAAGACAACCACGATCCAAGAATCAAACGATCGTTTCGAACTTCAATTGGGTGACCTCATAGGAAGCTTGATGGCTTAAGAAGTCCAGCTAGAGTATATGAAAGAACATGAAGGTGAAGGGAAGAAGAAGAAAGATATCACTTTGAAGGTTCATACTGATACAAAAGAGTCAAATGGTGAAGTGGATAAAGATGATATAACACTTATCTCAAGAAAATTTAGAAAATTTCTAAAAAATAAGAACTAGAGAAAAAATAAAGACAAGCCAAAGGACAATCAAGTCCTTTGCTACAAGTGTGAGAAGATGGGCCACATGAGGAAAGAATGCCCTCAACAGAAGAAAGAATCTGAGAAGAAGAAGGTCAGAAGGCAACCCAAAACAGAAGGTAAAAAGAAAGCTCTACAAGATACCTACGATGACAACGATTAGAGCTCATCAGAAGGAGAAGAAGACACATCAAGTGAAGAAGCCCTCTTTGGACTTATGGCCATTGAAGATGAGGTATTATCATTTACTTTGTTGAACTCTTAGAATTTTTTTATGAATTACATGACTTAGCTAAATCACTAAAAATAGCTAACAAAAAGTTGACAAAAGATCTAGATGAGGAAACTGAGTTGAACACAGATTTGCTTTCACAAGAAATCAGTTCCTTAAAAACACACATAGATTAACTTTAGATTGAACTAAAGAAGCTTAAGCAAAAATCTGCTCCTCTTTTACATGATTTAGCTAAATTCACTAAAGGTAGAGATAATCCAGAAAAGTTGCTAGGAGCACACACCTAATCCAAAACAAAATTTGGGTTAGGGTTCATTCCCAAAAATGATCATGAGAAGATGGAGCTTTGCATGGAAGTGAAAGCTTGAGGAGAAGAAGAATAGGACAGTCTTTTTCAATATATTTATACTCTTTGTTTTTGCTCTTTATTTTTCCTTAGATATATAGTAAAGAGCCCAATTATACATTACCATAGTCCTAGGAACACCCATGCATCACTAGGACACTTAGGCAAAGCTAGAAAACCAAATAGGCTACAAACAGACTGATCATACGTCCAACATGATCGTCAAACATCTGATCTGTGACTTTAAGTCATCTGATAGCTATTCCAAAATGTCCAAATGCCTAGCCTAGAAAACCATAGTCTATGCCTTTCTATTTAGACATCCTGATCATAGTCAGACATCCAATAAGGTGTCTGTGAGAATTTCCAGATTTCCTAAATGCGGACTGTTGGGTTTTCTTAGCGAGCGAAGCTAGCACATCCTAGAATTTATTTCTAGATGTCCTTAGAGCCACCCAGACATCTGACAAAGAAATGTTAAACCAAAATCCAATGTCATCAGACCAAATCTAACCGTTGTATCTCGAAAATCAATTCCCGCAGCTTTCAGACATCTAATAGTTAATGCCTGATGAAACTACATTTGCATGTGATAATTAGTTAATTTTAACGTACTTTCATAGCTTAATACAAATCATTAGCATAATAATAGGGTTAATAGCTTAATTAACACCTCTGTATATATCAAATTTAAATAATGTTAAATTACACATATTTATATATTGTTACAAGATTATTCTATGTATGCTGGTAATGTAGGTTTAAAGGAATCCTATTATTATAATGACGTGGTTAACCCACTCCCATTTTAACCTCATTCTAAATCCATTTTTATTGAACACATTATCTCACCTAATTTTAATTCGCATAACCCTTTTATCCATTTCCCATATATTTTTTACTCTCCTTCTTCCTCACGCCAATTCCCTCCAATTCGCTCATTTCTTTCAAAGAATATTAAAATTTAAAAAAACCCATCGCACCCACATTCCCGTAACTTCTCCCACGACTACGTAGCCTCCTCACTCCCTCTACTCTCTGGTAACCGTCTCTCTTTCTTTTTCCCCGACTCCCTCTCCCACGGAAACGAACTGAACCCATCTCCCTCCTCTCTCTCCCTCCCTCGTAAACTCCCCCTTCTCCTTTTTTCCCTCCTACGAAAAATTTCCCCTCCCACTATCAACCCACAGCCACCGCACCTTCCCTCATCTCCCCAGCGCCATCTCCTCTCCCTCTCTCACGGTAGCTCATCTCCATCTCCCTCAATATCTCGTCCTGCTTCACTATTTTTTTTTTTGTCGCCTGCGTCAACCACCCAACACCACTTCCGCTACCCTCTTCCTTGCTACTACCGCAAACTGCAGCAACATCAACATCGCCGACCTCTCCTCCTCAGCCCATATCTCCTTCCTCTTCCCCTCGCCTGCTGCACCAACCGCCATCCTCATCAACGCCAGGCCGCCAGCCTCTCTGCCCTAACCTCGTCGACATACATGCCGAGCTGCGCCGCGCCGCCATCCGCTATTGCGACCAGCAGCAACAGCAGTAGTTCTTCTCCTCCTCTCCTCTCCACGTCAACACCACTTCCACCCACGGCCAAGCACGTCCCCTACGTCAACGACGATCGCTGCTGCCACCATTCTCTCAGTCTCCTCCGCAAAGCTCTTCGTCAACTTCTTCCTCTTCATCTACATCGGCTACATGAGCTCATCTCTCTTTCACTTCTATGGTTTATGTTTAATGATTTTAATTGCCTAAACGATTTTCTTTGCTTAATTAGAATGTCTCATATGTGTAGTAAGTTGTTCTATACAAGAATTTATGTTAATCTACGTCAGATGCTTTGTTATCTGATTTAGTGACACTAAATTTATTTGAAAAAAAACTACCTGAGATTGCTTTGTTTTTAATTATGCACGTGATCTTGCTTGCTAAGATTTTCTAAGTTTTAAATTTCGCTTAGTTTGTTGTTAGCATTTTCCTAATTTGTAGGTAGATGTATGTTTGTTTTCATTCAATAGAAGTCTCAAGTCAAGTTTTTATAAACATGTAATTTCGTCTATGTTGAAATAGCTAGTAGTTCACATTAATGTTTTAATGTCTGTATGCTTTTAACTTGTCAATTCTTCACTTTAATTAATAATTAAAGTTCATTAAATATCTTTGTTATCTTTTAGTGAATAGTTAGAATAATACAAGTTAACTATTATTTTCTTTTAAATTGCATAACCAAGCTTATCAACCTAATTAGAAATTATTTAGAAGCCTTCCAGCGAAACGACTCAGACTCACCAAATTACTAATAGTTCAATATAAATTTTAAACTTAACGCTCTTAGTTTTTGAAAAATAAAAAATAAAAATATTTATTATCTTTGCTAATGTTTTTGTATTTCCTTGCATTTTGAACAATCGATTTTCACTTAAGAATGATTTTCGCACAAGGAAATAAGTTGTCAATGTAGAAATTGAGCGTTGAAAAATCAATCATCAATAATTAAATAAACCACTCATCGGAGATGGGTTGTATCCACAGGGAGGTACAGACCAATAATTTCCTTAATTAATTCCACATAAAATCATGCGTAAGAAGAATAGTTTGCAAGATAATCAAATGCTAGTGTCAAGTTCTAAGCGTCCATTCATCAGATGAATCTTGGGAATAGGAGGAAGTTAAAGGGCATGCATGCAATAAACATCACAAAAATTAATGTACTAAATACTTTAATAGTATCCTAAACCAAAAAGATTCTCACGCAACTAATACCCCCCTTCCTGTAGCAAAATAGGGGAGGTATCCTCTTGATTGCACACACACAGGGAGGGATGGCTAGAGGCGAGACTCATCGAAGGAGTAGGGCCGGAGGAGAGGAACACTCCGGTGGTGGTGCGTTGGCACGCGGTGGCCGGAGGTGGCCACCGAACATGAAGAAATCACCAGTGGTGGTGGCATCCCACGGCGTGCGTGCACTGCATGAGAGCCTGCTGTGAATGTAGGCAAGCTCAAGGTGTCAAGGTGAGATCAACAACGTCGACAGTTTGATGAAGCAGAGATTAGAGGCTCGGTGAGCCAGTTGTGTGGAGGTGGTTTTGAGAGAGGAGGAACGAAGCAGTGGTAGTGGCTGGTGAGGAAGTGGATGCTCTGGCCGAGAGGGGGAAGTGCTGTGGGCATGGTCTGTTGTGGAGGAGCACGCGGTCGTGGTGGCTGCTCCTCTGTCCTTGCATGAGGGCGGTGGCTCACAGTGGTGGAGATCTCTACTGTCGTGGTCGGCGCGGTGGCGAGGAGAAAGAGATGGGGATCGAGGGTAGTAGGCAATGGAGGTCAAGAGGTTGTGGATGGAGCATGGTCGAACATCTAATGGTAGGGGTTGGATGGCTTAAGTCCTTCCCTCCTCCGCTGGATGTTGAGGAGGCTCACGGTGGCGAAGAGGTTGAGCATGGACAAGGGAGCCAGCATGGTTGCGGTGGCTTCCGGTCGAGGAGGTGGGGCACACGATGAAGGTCGAGAGGGAGACTCATGATGGCTGTTGGAGATAAGGAGGGGGTGTTCTTCTCCTTCCCAAAGATGATCCCAGAGGCACCTCTTCTTCCTGTTTATAAAGAGAACGAGAGAGAATAGAGAGAATCAGAGAAATGAGAATTTAACAGGAAGTGATTGAGGAAGGCGATAATTAACAAATAAGTTAGGAATTTGATGAGATGCTCTTCTATGTATGTTAGTTCTCAATTAGCAAATAAGTTATTATTTATTTTTCCAACCAAAGTACCCTATTATCATTCCAATTAAGGAGTAATCCTTTTGCTAAAGATCCTTAAGACCTTGATGTAGCACAAAAAATGTATGACCTTGTAGAAAAATGTGTACACGTGAATAGTATGTCAAGGCATGATCATATCTTAATTACCAAAATATATGCATGAGATATACAACAAGATTGCATGAATGTCCAAACTAAGCTTTAACTAATTTCTCAATGTAATGCATGCTCTAAATTAAATTTTCCTCTCAATGATAAAGCACTTAAACTTAAATTTAGTCCACTGAAGTGGACTTATCAAATACCCCTAAGCCTAGGTTTTGCTAGTCATTAGCAAAATCATATGAAACAGACCAGATCACTAGGCTAGATTTTATCATCAAGATGCCTTATCGTGCCATCCTCTAGAGATTAGATCAAAATAACAACTATAGTCCTAAAGGTACTCAAGTACCAGCCAAGATACGAATATGACCAGCCTTAGCCTTGGGTTCACCATGAAGGTTTCTAAGGCCTGAAAAATTCGACCAGAGGTTCATTGACACCAGCGGTTAAAGCACTCGTGCATATGTGCAGCAAGTCTTGGTTCAGTTTGCCAGTACATTTTTAGTAAAAGAGAGAGGGAGAAATATTATTTCGAGAGTTTTCTCTCTTTCTTTTTAAATTCCCCTAAACCCAACATCGGATTGACCCTAAACATGATCTCTATCGGATTCCTCGTCCCCCCCATCAATTCTCGCAGGGTCTCTGGCAATCGATGCTTTGAGATAGCACCGCCCATGGCAACCCCCAGAACCCAGGCTTTCAAAACTTCGTGATAGTGCCACCCATGGTGTTCTTTAGCTAAATTCAGACCCTGGCAATCGACACTTAAGAAAAATGCCACCCGTGGCATCTGAACCAATGCAGGATGCTTCTGTGCCCCTAGTAGGATACTTAGATATCCTAGGAGGCAAGCATCAAGGATGATATATTACAACACATCTTCAAGGGGAGCTTTTTTTTTCCTCCTCTCCGCGTCAAGAACTCATCCAATCAACTTGTGTCTTCGAGCTGCTCCTAAGTCAACTTTTTGGGAAAACATTTTCAGAGTAGACACTTTTTGGCATTATACTTCATTATGTGCACTGAGCTAAACCAGCGTGTGAATTTTGGGTGCCTAGATTACCAAGTCCCGCAAACCAAAGGCAGGCAATGGGGCTGAATACTCTCTAAGCCTTGGACTTAATACATCAGCCTTGCAACTCCCTCAGCCTCTTAAGGAATAGTCTAGATCTTAACAGGTACATGAGTGTTTAAGCCATAAAACTGACTCAGGAGGCCTAAAGTCAATATCCCTCACTTATCTCCTTCTCTTTAGTATTTCAGGACTTAATTCATCATTCGATCCAGCCCAGATCTTAGGTGACTCCTCCTTAATCAAATGCTAGGACTAACACAATTTTTTTCTTTGTCTATCTATGTTCACTTTCTCTTTTTCTTTCACAAAAAGTTTTGCATTTCAGCTCGCATAGATTTCATCTCTTTCTTCTCCTGTCCCCTTTTCGTCTCTCTTCTTCTTTCCTTTGTATTTATTTATTTTTTATTTTTTATTTTATTTATTTTTTAATGCAAGATAATGTCCTAAGTATGCAAGCAAAATATGTATAAATGCTATGTACAATCTCAAGTTATACCCCCCTATGCCTTGATCTAACAATGTCTTCATTGGAAGGCAAAAGCAAGGAAAGATACCACTTCAAGTAGAGAGTGTTTGGAGCTAAGGCTCCTCCAATCTGTAAGTGTCCAATACCTAGCCATCAGAAAGAGTAACATATAGTTTCAAGTGCTGGCCATTTACCTTGAAAGTTTCACCAGATGAAGGATTCTAAATCTCAACTGCACCGTATGGGAACACCTGTGTAACAGTGTATGGCCCATCCCAACTGGACTTAAGTTTCCCAGGGAGTAGCTTGAGTCTAGAATTGAAAAGCCAGACTCATTGGATAGGCCTAAAGGTTTTGCGAAGGATGTGTTTATCGTGAAAGACCTTAGTGCATTCTTTATAAGCTTAAGCAATGTCATAAGCCTCATTCCTTAATTCTTCAAGTTCGGTCAGTTCTAATAAGCGAGCTTTGCCTGCATCCTCAAGATCCATGTTGACATTTTTAATAGCTCAATAAACTCAGTGCTCAATCTCAACAGGCAAATGGCAAGCTTTTCCATACACTACATGAAAGGGAGACATAACCAAGGGGGTTTTATAAGTAGTTTTGTAAGCCCATAAAGCATCATCAAGTTTCTTCAGCCAATCTTTTCTATCAGGTCTTATAATTTTTTCCAAAATTCATTTGATCTCCCTATTGGACACTTCAACCTGTCCGCACGTCTGTAGATGATATGGGTTGGCCACCTTATGGGTGGCACCAAGACTTTTGAGTAGACGAGTGAAGTGTGCATTTCTGATATAAGGTCCCCCATCACTAATGATCATCCTTGAGTAGCCAAATCGGGAAATGATATTGGCCTTAGCGAAAGTCAGGACCATGGAGTGATCGTTAGTCCTTGTCGGAATAGCCTCTATTTACTTTGACACATAATCAACTGCCATGAAAATATATTCAAAGCCACGAGACGATGGAAAAGGACCCATGAAATCTATGCTCTAGACATCGAACATCTTGAATGGAAGAATAGGCTGTTGGGACATCTCATCTCTCTTTCCAATTGTTCTAGTCTCTTGACAACAGAGACATGCCTCCACATAAGTGCGTGTCTTTGAAAATTGAAGGCCACCAAAAACCAGTCTGGAGAACCTTATACGCAGTTTTCTTTGCACTAAAGTGTCGTCCACAATGCAGTATGTGGCAGAAATTCAAGACACTCTGTTGTTTCTCCTTTGGGGCACACCTACGTAATACTTGATCACAGCTTATTCTAAAGAGCTTAGGATCCTTCTAGTGATAATACTTGGTATTAGCGAGAAATCTATCTCACTTATGTTTATTCCACATACTGAGGCTTTCGCCAGTGACCAATTAGTTGACGGCATCAGCATACCAAGGTGTCATTGGTTGTATCGCCATTACCATTTCGTCAGGAAAGGTGTCATGAATGTTTCCTGACAGGGTTGAAACCTCAATTGGGATCCTAGATAAGTGATCTGCAACCACATTATTGACCCCTTTCTTGTCACGGATATCAAGGTTGAACTCCTGTAGTAACAGAATCCATTGAATCAGCCTAGGTTTGGTGTCTTTCTTAGCGGCAAGTGCTTTAAGGCCGAGTGATTAGTATACACCACAACCTTAGATCCCAGAAGATAAGACCTAAAGTTCTCCAAAGAAAATACTACCAGAAGAAATTCTTTCTCTATCACAGTGTAGTTTTGCTACAGATCAGTGAGGGTCTTGCTAGCATAGTATAGCACATGAGGCTTCTTATCAACCCTTTAACTAAGGACCGCTCCCATAGAAAAATCTAAGGCATCACACATCAACTCAAATGGGAGGGTTTGATCAGGTGCTTGTAGGATATGCACAGTAATGAGGACCTCCTTCAAGACTTGAAAGGCCTCAGCACACTTTGCATCAAAAAAGAAGGCAGCATCCTTCTCCAGTAGGTCGCAAAGTGGCATAGAAATCTTGTTAAAGTCTTTCATGAAGCGCCTATCAAAGCTAGCATGGCCCAGGAATGATTGGATCTACTTGAATTGGTGGGCGGTGGAAGATTGGAAATGGACTCAACCTTGGCCTTATCCATTTCTAAACCTCACTCAGACACTACATGCCCAAGAACAATGGCCTGCTGAACCATAAAATGGCTTTTCTCCTAGCTGAGCACCAATCCTGTCTCTTCGCAACGGGTGAGAACTTTGTCTAAATGTGAGAGACAGTGGTCAAACGATGAGTCGTATATGGAAAAGTCATCAACGAGAACCTCAACAAACTTGCTAATCATGTCTAAAAAGATGGACATCATGCACCGCTAAAATATTCTTTCAACATTACATAGTCCAAATGGCATTTAGCGGAAGGCAAACGTGCCATAAGGGCTCATGAAAGTAGTGTGCTCCTGGTCGTTTGGAAAGATGGCAATCTGATTGTACCTAGAATATACATCGAGAAAACAAAGGTATTTATTCCTCGCCAATCTCTCCAGTATCTGATCAATATATGGCAGAGGGAAGTGGTCTTTTTGGGTAGCGGTGTTTAGGCGGCAGTAGTCTATGCATAACCCCCATCCTGTTGTGGGTTGGGTGGTGACTTACTCCCCTTTTTCATTAGTCTCCACCGTGAATCTTGCCTTTTTTGGCACCACATGAATAGGATTGACCCATTTTCTATCAGAAATGGGGTAAATTATCCCTACATCCAACCATTTTAAAATTTCTTCACCACTTCCCTCATGTTGGGATTTAATTGCCTCTGCATATCTCGGAAGGGTTTCATAGAGTAATCCATCTAAATGTGATGCATGCAGATAGTCGAGTCAACCCCCTTAACGTCAGCTATAGTACAAGAAATGGCTACCTTCTGCCATTTTAGGCATTCAATTAATGTTCCCTCTTGCTTCTTAGATAGAGCAGTTGAGATGATGACAGGGAGCATATCATTGGGCCCAAGGAAAACATATTTGAGTGACTCTAGAAGTGGTTTAAGCTCCAAGTCAGGAGCTTTTTGAATCGAGGGAATTATGTTCGATGTCCCCACCTCTGGTAGTGGATCTACCTTGATTGTCTATGGTGGGGAGATGGACTCGACTTTCACACCCAACAGCTCTTCTAATTTACGAATATCTCCCTCTCCTTCTTCACGATTCAAGGTACGGTCCTTAGAAATGACCATTTGGAGGGGATCATCACACAAAAGAGTTGGTGTCTTCTCCTCTATAATTTCATCGATTACCTCAATTTGAGAACAATCTTCCAATCCAGGTTGTTTATAGGTATCAAACACATTTAGCTAGGTTTTTTAGTTCCCAAAGCCCATCTTGAGCACCCCTGATTTGCAATTAATGGACGCATTGGCTGTAGCCAAAAAGAGATGCCCTAGGATAATCGAGGGTTTAGTGGGTATGTTGGATGGGTTGGTGTCCAATATTAAAAAGTCTACGGGAAAGAAGTCCTCCACTCTCACCAGGACATCTTCTAAAAGCCCGCATGTTGGACTAGGCTTCAATTCACCTCCTCCTAATAACTCATAGATCGAGCTCGGCAATATATTAACCCTTGCACCAAGATCGAGGAGAGCCACATTGATGCGTTGGTCTCCAATGATCACAGAAATATACGGGGCTCTTGGGTCCTTCATTTTGGGGGGTGTACCTTATTGTAGGACCAAGCTGACTAGGTCGAGTAGGACGACCTTAGCCTAGACCTGTTTCCTTGATTTCATCTTCTGTGTACATAGGTCCTTCAAAAATTTAGCATAGGATGGGATTTGCTTGATAGCATCCAATAGAGGCAAGTAAATGTGAACTTGCTTGAATGTCTCCATTATTTCATCCATCCTATCTTTGGCTCCAAAAGAACCAGCAACAGGTGCCTCAGGGGCGGATAAGTGCTCAGGAAAGGGCACTCTCAGCCTCTTGGTGGAGGGGTTGTGATGGCGAGACAAGGGTGGAATGGGGACAACATCCTCCGGATGGGTGATTTCAAGCAAGGAAGGCCTGAGGGGCTCTTTCTCGATGGATGTGTAGGTGCTGGTTGGATTGTTGGGAGGGGTGACTGTAGGAGTGAGTTCAGGTTTGGAGAGTTGTTTGCCACTTAGAACAGTCACAGACTTTTCGTGCTCCCTTATGAAGGGCCCTTTACCCTTAAGATTCTCCTCAGATGAGCTGGGCAATTTCTCTAGATCACATTGTCTAATAGTCTCAATAAGATGGCCAATTTGAGATTGCATCACTTGGATTGCCTTATTATGAGATTGAATAATCATACACTGATTCTCTTGCATGGCCTTCATCATAGCTTTTAGATTGTCCATTTCAGAATTGTTGGGCTGAGGAGGAGGCTGGGATTGGTGTGCTTGAAAGGGTTGAGTGGGTTGGGCTCATGCATTCCCCAAGTTTGAAGCATCACCTTACTTCCATGAGAAATTCGGATGATTTCTCCATCTAGTATTGTAGGTGTTTCCAAATGAATTGTTCTTGTGAGGTGGACGAAACCCTTGACCAACATTTTGGTTTGCCTGCACTAAATCAGGGAATTAATTAGCTAACTGGCACTCAATAGTTGCGTGAAGAGTGCTTTGGCAAATGGAGCATTCAGAAAGAGTCTGGACTTGGGAAGCAGTTTGCGAGAATGTGTTTGGGTTTGTCCTGGGTCTTTCAAAGTTCTGGTTCAACAATTGGATCTGGAAAACTAAATTCTAAGTAGCCTCGACTTCACTAGCTTTTGCTTTCTTTTGGAGGATGGACGTTTTCCTCTCTTGATAGGTTGAGGTCAAGTGGATAGAATTGTCGCTCAGTGACTCAAATAATGTCCAGGCCTCATCCTCCATTTTGGTAAGAAAGGTTCTAGCACAAGCAGCATCCACGGTTTGCTTATGCCTATTAAATAGTCTAGTACAAAACCTCTCTACCAATTGCCATTTGGGTACTTGATGATGGGGGCATAGTCGGATTAGATCATTGAATCACTCCCAAATCTTATGGAATTGTTCCCCTCTAATTGACAAAAACCCATGATCTCCCTCCTGAAGTGGTTGGTTTTGCTCATTGGGAAGCATTTTTTTAAGAATTCTCCCTTAAGGGTGTTCCAATCATTCACCCTTGCATCTAAGGTGTGATGCCAGTGTTTTGCCTTATCATTAAGGGAGAAGGGAAAGAGGGTTCTCATCAAAGCTTCATCAGCAAAGTTTTGAAGCTTCACTCTAGAGTTGACCTCGGTGAATTCTTCTAAATGCTGGTAGGGGTCCTCCCTAGTAGTACCATAAAAGGAGGGCAACAAGGATATGGTACTACTCTTGATCTCATATGGATTATACCCTACTGGTCATCTCAGTGCATGAGTGGGTTGGTTGGTTGGAATGAAAGTCTCTCAGGGTCCTTTATTGATTTGCTCCTTGATCAACTATTTCTTCTTCTTTCTCTCTTTGGTGGGCTCTCCTAAGGATTCTTTCAGGCTCAGGATCAAACACTAGACTACCCTTAAGAAAGCATCTACTAAGCATACAATATCTACCAATCACAATTCAAGTTCTTGCCGATTGAGTAAGTGAAACCTCTACTCCACAGATTGGTCAAAAAGGTCAAGGCAATGTCCCACCATTCCCACGTAAGTGATATAAGAGGGGTGATGACTTGAGATCCTGACCTCCTTCATTGAAGAGGTGGAACTGATTAATATAGATGGCCAAACAAGTTATCCAATGCAATTATGCGACCTAATCCAACCTTTGAGTGCCCTAGGACCTATACTTTGCTTCAATGGTACTCTCAGGTGATCAAGTGAGAAGTTACTCCAAGGATGAACAAAGGGATGCAAGTAGGGTGAACCCTTCCATTGAGGTGATGCATAAGCGGTTCCTCTTAACTACCCGTTTGTCCATTTAAGGGGTGTCCCCCTCCTTGAAGTATCAAAACTCTTGGTCAAAGATAGTACCACCACCACAAAGCAAAATAGGAGGGTCAACACCAATAAAGAGATAGATGCCTATAGCCTTAAGGGACCGAGACCTAGTGCGGTGCCTAATGTGCGTGCTTAGTGTCACAAGTATGCATCACATTGCAAATCAATTTGATTTTGAAAAGAATCGCAAACAAGTCCGTTTTAATCAGAGCAAATGTGATTTTGATTTTTAGGTCGAATCTGATTAGCAGTCCCAATTCTATTAAGGCGACCACTGAATTAGATCAATTCAATTAATTTTGGTGGTCTTGAGATTTAACCCCCATGCCAATGTGTGAACAGTAGTTGGATGCAAAGATAGAAAAGTATACCTGTTGTTGCATCGCTTTGTCGGGCTTTTTAAGTCAGTCGTGTTGTAGTATAGGTGACCAAGCATTTAGAAATAAAAATTTATTACTAAAAAACCTAAGTATCTGAGGTCGAACACAGGGAGCAAATAGAATTTATTCACTAATCTCAATAATGTAATTGAACACTTAGAATTACTAAAAACTTAATTCAGAATATAAATGCAAAAGTTTATGAATTAAATTTATAACAAAAATAGAAGAGTTGGACGTCTGATTCTATGATCAGAGGTCTTAAATGATGGCTTCTTATTTTCTTCTCCTTGCAGCTTTCTCTTCTTCTTCTTCTTCCTTCTCTCTCGTCTCTGCTTCAGTAACTTCTCTTCTGCCTTCTTAGCCTTTGCTTTCTTCCTTCTCTTCTGCACAATGCCTTGATTTCTCCTTCAGCCTTAACTCTCCTCTTTTTCTTCGCACAGTGCCTTTCTTCTTCTTCTTCTACGGACTTCTTCCTTCTTTGGCTTGCCTCTCCTTCTGCCTTGTCTTTCCTTCTTCTCTTCTGACTTCTCTTATTTGCGGCTAAGTGTCAGCTTCACCTTACCTCCTCTGACATTCTCTTCTTCCTTTAGCCTTCCTTCCTTCTTCTTCCTTTTGCAGCTAAGTCTGCTTAGCCTCGCTTCACCATGCCTTAGCTTCAGCTGCACCTTCCTTCTCCTTCTTCTTCCTTGCACACACTGAAGAGCAAAACCTAACCCGTACCCTCCCCCACGTCTCTCTCTCTCTCCATTTCTCTCTTCAGTACACTCTCCCAGAGCTGGGTAATCGGGTCGAGTGCGTGCCCGGGTCCAAGCGCACAGGCATGGGTGTGGTGCGTGAGGAGTGCTAGGTTAGGTAGTCAGATCTGGGTGCCAGGTTCGCGGGGGAGTGTCGCGGACGAGGCATGGTAAGGGCGATGGACCTCACCCCTGTGTGACTTGAGGTGAACAGCATAAAACACAATTTCATTTTATCCTACGCGCCGCACTCCTGCGTTCACGAGGTAGGACTAAATGTCCCACCCTCTTCTACGCTCGAGCCTACTGGTGGATGTCTTCAATTGCTGCTACTAGGTTGCTTGCCAAACCAATTGCTCGGCTGTATGAGTTCGCACACGCATCTTTTTCTTCTAGGACCCTGACGCCTGGAGAGTGCAGCCTGGGATGTAGCTCGCGACCTTCTCGCTGTGTGCGTCAATGGCGGCAGGTGGTGAGATCTGACACACACAAACATGGCCTTGCAGCCCCATTAAAACACATGGGAAGCTTCACCTTATCAAGGCGAAGGTGGGACGGTAGGTGGTAGGCCGCGGGGTGACCTAGGTGTGCGTGCCTAGGTCACCCTGTGGCCATGCTTATGGGTTACGTCGGGGGCGTTTATGGCAGTGTGGGCGATCGATGGAAGGGTGGATGATGATCAGTGGACTGTGGCAAAGGTAGTGAGGTATCTGGCGAGGTGTGTGGAGGTGTAGAGCGGTGGAAGCGCCTCGCCGGTGGGCGGTCGGAGATGGAGAAGTTGGTGGTGGACAGTGGTTGCGAGGGGTCAAAAAGGGAAATAGGAAGAGGGGAATTGAAGAGGGGATAGAGAGGAGTAAGTCTAACCTAATTAAGTGGATGAAGGGGGAGAGGTGGCGGCTGGCTGTTCCTGTTGTCGCCGAAGAAGAAGGTGTCCAGTGGAGGGAGACGGCGACGACGATGGGGCTAGGGATGCTCGCGCGGGTGTCGCACGATGCAGAGGAAGATGGTGACGACAAGTTTGCCACTGGTATGGTGGTGGAGTGACGAGAAACAGGAGGGAGGCTCGCCAGAGCTCGCTGGACTTCTTGATCGGAGGGAAGGAGATGAAATTGGGGTGGATCTCTGGCCAAGTCGAGCTGAATAGATGCGGTTGGAGATGGTGGTGCATTTATGGTCACTGGTAGGGAGTCTTATGCTAGGAAGACAAGCTTCCAAGCACAAGAGACCTCACCGGAGATGGAAACTGTTGGAGACCCAAATCTCTCATGCGTTCGCACAAGAGATTGGGTACGAATCAGAGACTAGGACTATGCCTAGATGGAAGGGAATTCCTCAGAGAATCTCCCTTCCAAATCTGGGAGATCTCTGAGGAATCAGGGAGTACTCCCCCTCCATTCCTTGCCAAAGTAGGATTTCTCCCCATTAATGGTGGAGAGACCTGTTTGTAAGAGTGGCGAGGAAGTTAGGGGGGTCTATGCAATGGTTTTCAAAAGATAGGGGCCAAAATATAGTTAGCGGTACTATTTTGCAAAGTAGGTCAAGATGACCTTTCCATAGGTCCAAATTTTGGTACAAATCTAATTTTGACCTAAGGAATCTAATGGTGAAGTTGGATTTTAGGTTTGACCACGTTTGACTGGATATTTTGCATAAAAATCCAAATTAGGTCAATTAATGAGCTAGGATCCCAATTTAGGTTAAAACAGGTTCCAAAGGACAATTTGAAGGTTCTAAACACTTGGGGATATTTTTCCATGAATTTTAGAGGGTTTACTTGATTTTTATCATGACCAGAACCTTGTTGACTTAAGCAAATCTATTTTAGGGTTATAGAATGTCATTTAATTCTTGGATTTCATAATAATCGATTTCTAATTGAGCCAACCCACTTTTATCTTATTCATACCATTTGACTTATGTTTTGCCTTTGAGAAATCCCATTTATGTACTTAAATGGTAAAATTACAGTTTTAACCTTTGTTTCATGTTTTCATCTCAGAACACTTATTCCTTTAATTAGGTCCTTCTCCAGGTTCTGTAGGAGCTCTTATTCTCTTTCTTAGGTCAAAATGAGCTAGTTAGGGCTCTTGATGAGGCTCTCATCATACCCCCATGCCTAGCTTTTTCTAGTCTCTTAGCAAAATTTTATGGTTTTAACTTCTATTCTAGACCCTGAGTGTCTGTCACCAGTTAGGATATGTGCTTTTCTTCTTCTGTTGATTAGGTTAAGAATGCTAACAATAGGCCTAGAGGTACTCAAGTACCAACCAAAATTCGGACCTGACCCGCTTTAGCCTTAGTCCTCCGCAAAGGTTTTTAAGGCCCGCAGAAACTATCCTACGGTTTGTTGGACTCCGCGGTTAAAACACCCGTGCTTAAGACATTTTTAGCCTTGGTTCAGTTTGCAGTGCGTTTTTGTAAGAGAGAGACAGAAGATTTATTTGTTTGGAGAGTTTTCTCTCTCTTTCTTTTTATTTCTAGCTTCGGATTGGCTTCTCAACATGGTCTGTATCGGATTCCTTGTCCCCATCATCAATCCTCAAAGGTCGCTAGCGATCGATGCTTCATGATAGCATCGCCCATGGCAACCCCCAGAACCCTGGCTTTCGAGATTTCGAGATAATCCCACCCATGGCATTCCGTGGTCGAATCCAGACCCTGGCAATCGACATTTCGAGATAATGTCGCCCATGGTATCTAAACTAGAAGAGTGCTTACATAACCCCGATAGGATATTTAAATATCCTAAGAGACAAGCACCGAGGAGATGATATGTTGTTACGCGTCTTCGAGGGGAATTTCCTGCCTCTCTATGTCGGGAACTCGTCCAAATCAACTTGTGTTAATCGGCCACTCCTAATCTAAGCAACTTTTTCAGAATATTAAAAACGCTTTTGCGTGATTTTGATAGTTATGCTCACCGAACCAGACTGTGTGTGGATTGGGGTGCTTAGGTTACCGAATCCCGCAACTCGAAGGTCAATTAACGTGGCTAGATACTTCCTAAGCCTTAGACCTAATATGTAAGCTTTGCATTTTCCCCAATCTCTTGAGGATTATCTAGATCTTAGCAAGTACATGAATTTTTAAGCCTAAGAGTCTAACTCAGAAGGCCTAAGATCAGCATTCTTGCTAATCTCTTTTTGTGTCTCTTTAGCACTTTTCTTTCATTTTACTCTTTTCTTGATGTGGTCTAGAACTTCGGTTAATTCCTTAATATCTTACTAATGACTATCTCTTCTCCTTTTTCATTTTGTGCTCCTTTTTATCATTTTTGCCCTTTTTCTCGCCCTTATGATTATGTGGATCACAAAATTTCCACCCTCCATTTTTTTGTTCTTTCTCATAATTTTTGAATTTTTTTGTGTTTTTAACATATGTGAATTTTTTTGTGAGAATCCTTCTGACCTTTTCTTGGTTCTGTATGTATGCACTTTATCACCCCCCTATGCCTAAGTTTTGCAATGTCCTCATTGTAAACAGAGGGTGTGAAATAGTGTTGAAGTCAGGGACATAGAATAGGATACATCGGGTGGGTGAATGGGTCGAAAGTGACTGATGCGGACGATTTCAAACTCTGGTACGTGTACCAGAGGTGGGATCAACTGTTTAAGGCTAAACTCAAGGTGCAATGGATGTGGAGTATAGACAGATAATTAGACAGGTCTCTGCTTTTGGAATGACGGGTTGCCTCCCGTTAAGCGCTAAATTCAATGCCTTCAGCCGAGCTCAAAATGGGGTGGAGAGGGAGTGGTCAAATCAGTGGAGTTTTGTAAAACAAGCACCTTGATTAAGAGCCTGGTTGGTCCAACCAGGTGCTTGTTAAGATCAACTGGCTGATGATGTAGCCCAAACCCAATCAATCTGGTGGGTTGATAGATGTAGATCAACAAATGCGGAACCCACCATATGCAATGAAGTTCTGATGGATGTGGAAATGAAAACTTGGGTTTAGGCTGAGTCGAATCACCTTGGTCAGAGTAGGATTTCGAAAAATAATTAGTGCATTTTGTGGAAACCCTACAGTGGTGATCAGAGAATGATGGATCATGTTTTTCAGTCAGATGGATGCCCGATGCCCGGTATAGATGTGGAGTTGAATCAACTGCAAATGGCTTAGTGAGAGGTGAATCAGAATAGAAATTGAGTCCGGTTGTGGGTCAGGGTAGAGAACGGGTTTTGATCAGTTCTGTATGTGTGGCAGAGGTGGCTTCAATGAGAATTGTGTATGAGGGCTCTTCTAAAAAGGAATGACAGGTGGTCTCATGTAGAGAGTTCTCATAATAACTTTCAAAATCAGAATTAGAGTTAGAGAATGAGTCATGTGAGCTGAGGTCATAGATTAGCTTGTTAGAATCAGGAAGTAGATTTTCTCTGATGTTATGGTCAGATTCGAAATCGTCGGAGAGTTTGTGAAAATCAAAATCTGAATGAGATTCAAGATCATGAGTTCCACCATAGAATAAATCATATGCTGTAGATTCAGCAGCCTGACTGGTGTCTAACCTAGATTTCAGTTCTAAGCTTAAAAAGGTGTCCTTATCTGGTAGAGGCTCAGGTTCCAAGCTACTAGGACAGACCCAATTGAAACCCCACTTGTCCAACTTCTCAGTTTCTGTATCGTAAATTGCCATGACTTCCGAAAAATTGATTGGTTTCTCTGAGGATGTTGGTGAGGGATATTCATCAAATAGAGACCCACAATCATATTCTTCATTGAAGAATTGATCTTCCTCATATGGGACCTTGAAATCTTCCCAATAGGTTTCAGATCTAGATTCGGGGCTTAGGATGTGGGTTGAATCACTAGAATCTAGGTCTGAATAACCTTCGAGGGTCACCTTATCAGAATAAGGGATAGAATTTACATCATCGAGAGGTTCAGTTATACTCTCATTATTGCAGGAGTTTTGGAATTCTAAGCCTGGTGATTCATGGCCTAGAGTTGGCTCAACCTTGTGTTTTCCTGCAATTGGAACTTCCCAGCCTTGTTCAATATCAGGCACATTGTACTCAATCTGGGTTAGGAATCCACAGCCATTTTGTGCCTCAAACCCGAGATCAGATTGATCCTCGATGTTGTCCCAAGATGGCTCATCCTCTGTTTGTGGCATATATGAGTATTTCTGGTCGATAATTTATTTTAATAATCTCATTATCTCTTCCCGTTTTTCAAGATCATCTTGGTGTTGCTCCCAAAGTAGAGGATTTGTCTTGCATTGAAGGTATTCAAGATTGTGCAATTTTTCTATCTCAATGTATCCTGTGATGAGCATATCTCGGGTTGATTCTTTTGTGGCTTTTGCCAATAGCACTTGGGCACAAGTTATGATGAAGGTTGTGGTTGTTGGGACATCAATCTGAATGTTTTCTACTGGTGTTGAGGTTTTGTCTTCTTTTTCATAGAATTTCAGGGCATCCTCAATCATCATATCTCTCATGGATCTCTGATATTCAGGTTTCTTGAATGGTAGTCCTAAGTGGTTTGGCTACTGGTCGAGCTCGGATAGGTTGTGTTAATATGGTGATTTAATCGTTGAAATGAGTATAGTGGTTAACATAAATCGAGCCTAACCATCTCTTTACAAAATTTTTTTACCTGGCCTATTTGATTTTATCTTGGTCACTTTTAGGCACAAGGTCGAACTTAGGGAAGTGCGATTAGAGGTGAAGAAGTTTCTACGCCTTTCCTACAATGACTCTCTTTCGTTCGTTTATTATGTTTTTGGTGTTTTTCTATTTAAGATTTTTTTTTCTGATAATTTTTGTCCTTGAGATACACCCTCAAAATCAGGTTCTTGGCTTTGAGCTAAATTAGGGTTCCCAAAACTGGTCTTGCTGTTCGCAAGACTGAGTACCTGCAAGTAAAGGATTATCTTTTTTCTTTTGTATATTTTTTTTATCTTTTTAATGCCAGGAAAGAGAAATAGAAATAAAGTAAATATAGTATATATATATGTATACAGGGGTAGGGGTGGAGGTGGAAATGGCGTGTAGCATGGTGTCGAGTCGGTCATCGTCTAGGAAGACGTAACCAACAGGACGAAGTGCCGCGTGGAGTGTAGGATGGATGGGTGGAAGATGTGTGCAAAGATGCTTTCTGTACGCGTGTATTGGAGAATATCAGCAACTGGTGTAGATATTCCCTCGATACAACGTATGGTAGGTGATATGAAAGAAAAAATATATATATATATATATATATGTATATATATATGGTTATAATTATGTAGGTGTATATGTAGTTATATATATATATATATTTATAATTAGATATATATGAATGTATATATAACTATATATATATATATGTATATATATATAGATATGTAAATATATGTATAGATAGATGTATGTATATATATATATATATATTTATAATTAGATATGTATGTTTGTATATATAACCATATATATATATATATGTATGTAATTGTAGTTATAGATATATGTATGTATATGTGTATGTATATTTATATATATATATATATGTATAAATATATGTGTATATATATGTGTATATATATATATATGTATATATACTTATACTTTGTTATATAGGTACTAATATATGTATATATATATATATGTATATAAATATATGTATATATCAATATATATATGTATATGTATATATATAAGTATATAGTAGCGTATAAGTGAGTGGGTGTGTGTACGAGAGTGTGTGTGTGTATGTGTTTGAAGGAGGGAGTGAGAGAGTGCTGTGAGAGAGAGCGAGAGGGAGAGGGAGAGAGAGAGAGAGTGTCTGCTGAAGATGGCGCGGGCGTTTAAGTTGTCCTGATGCAGCGGCCGTCATCTGATTTCACGCGTAGGCGCATAGGCGCACGAAGAGGCACCCGCACGGAGGAGGGAGTGAGCGCGAGGGAGGGACCGTAGTGCGCTACGCACTGAGGCCGGTGTAGGCGCTGGCGTACGTGGGAGCGAGTGCAGGCGGGTGCGGGTGCTGGCATACGTGGGAGCAAGTGCACGGATAGGCGAACGATGGTTGCAGCGAGGAGAGAGAGTGCCTGGTGACCGGATAAGTGAGAAACTTACCGATCACCGCACTGCAGTAGCATGAGATCGCAGCTACAGTGTAGGGGCAAAAAGTTGACCAGCTGGCGCACGCGAAACTGGCTGGGCTGCGGGCGGAATTTCGCTACAGGGTACGCGGAGAGGGGCGAGGGTGGTCTGCTTGCGCACATAGAGCCCGCGGAACAGGTGCCTGAGGCGCGTGGTGGCCTGTGCTGCTGCTGCTGCGGAGCTTCAGACCTTGAGTCCTGCGTCAATGGCTGAAATGGCTGAAACGGCGAAACAGAGAAGAGAACAACCACGCCCACTGGCTCTTTGATGAGCTGGGCGGTGGTGGGACTCACAGTTGTGGTTGTGTACCACTGTGAGTTGCTCCTGCCCGCAGCGTGGGTCCTCAAGAAGAAGAGAGGCTGCGTATGGAGGGGAGAGGGGAGGAGATGGCCTGGAGGAGGGAAGGTGCTGTCTGTGTGTGGACCAGGCTCCCCGCACAAGGAAGCGAGGAGAGCTTTTCAAAGAGGAAAGAGGCATGCACAGCCATTACCTAGGCTGCATGCATGGTTGTGCATGTGGCTGGCAGGGTTAGCTTGTTGCAGAGAATGGCGTGAAGAAGAGCTGCCATGCCTTGCAGCCGCGAAGAAGAAGAAAATCAAAGTCAATAAAAAATGAGGATGGTGATTTTGCGAGGCAACACTTAAGGAAAACGTTAATTTCAAGGCCATTTTATTCACTCTCCTCCCCTCTCAAATAAATGCATGCATGCATTTATTTTTACAAATGCGACTATGGCTACCTAATATTCACTAGTAATGCTGGGAAATAGCACAAGATGACACAATTGTTGGTGTATTATTGCTGTGCAATCATACCCCCATGCCTATCTTTTGCTAGTCCCTAGCAAAACACTTTTTTTGTATTGTATTTAGAAATGATCTTAAGCTGGAAATTTTCTTCTGAGGCGACATAGGTGTGTTTATGTGTTGGATATTGTGAGAACCAATTGTAGAGAAGGCTACCAGTACTTTAAGTCTTATGTGACATAGATCATCTCTCGACTAACCAGGACTCCTGATATTTAAACCTTAAGTATGATTTCTAGGACCCAGGAGGTTTCTGCCGTACTCGAGAGCTCAAGAGATTATGGCTTATGCATAGTGAAGGATCAAGACTGACCAGATGAACATTAAGACTCATGCCTAGGGTTTCACGAATTTTTAAGTGTAGGTTGATCCCAGCTTCAGCTTGTGTCTTCGGATTAACCCATAAAAAGATGACGGAAAACTCAACTCCCATTTTATGACATTTGTGGCTCAAATAAAATAAGGTATTTGTAAATTGCATTGAAGAACTTTTGTAGGGGGAAGACTTTACAGATATTTGCGAGATATATTGACTTATTTGCATCTTTTTTTTTTTTTGAAACACGTGTCAGTATATGTCTTACAACATTATTTGGAGGAGCACACTTTTCTTTTGGTGGGAGAGTTCCTTTTTGGTGGAAAGAGTCTCTCCTAAACACAAGACTAAAGCCTGGGATAAAAAGTCTACCTACTCACACAGGTAAGGACTCCACCTTCCCTAATGAACACTAGGGTTGGATCTTATGTTCACCTCGCCTTTCTTGTGTAGTGTGAACCAAGATTACTTAGGCTCTCGAGTAGAAGCAAACCAACGAATCCTGTACTGGTGTCTCAAGTACAAGAATACGTCCTTAGTTATGAGAGATTCCGATCTATCTTGTCAATGCTCAAGTGAATTAAGCTGAGCCTGAGCGAATCAAGCTTTTGTGGCCTGGAAAGTCTTCAAAACAGTGGTTGAATATCCATAAACACTTATTGTATTTTTGTTTCAGCCTTCAGATCACTACTAAACACCATTTTTTTATATATATATAGATAGATGGAAACTATATGATACCATAAAATACCAAGATCCTATGGATGCCTATCCACCCCCCCATGCCAAACGATGCTATGTCCTCATATGCATGTAGGGTAGGGTAGAGGAAGGGCGAAAGATCAGGTAACAAGAGCTGAGGTGCAGGGTATACAGCAGGGTGGTAGGGTGGGTGGATGGTGGGTGGTGAAGTGAAAAGTGAAGTGAGCATGATAGTAGCGGAGTGTTGTTGGGGTACCTCCCAACGAGCGCTGAATTTAACATCCCCAGTTAGACTCAGAATGAGGAACAAAATTAGTTACCCTCCAGCAGGGCAACAGTTTCTCCAACGGGGGTAGGTTCATGAGTAAGATAGGGTTTCAAACGCTGCCCATTGACCGTAAATTTATGCCCAGATTTAGGATCTTCAATCTCAACGGACCTGTTGGGAAATGGTCTCGAGACCAGGAAAGGACCAGTCCATTTGGACTTCAATTTCCCAGGAAAGAATTTAAGCCAGGCATTGTAGAGCCAAACTTGCTGAGATGGCTCAAATTCCTTCCGCCGAATACGGTTGTCGTGAAAAGCCTTAATGTGTTGCTTGAGAGTTAAGGCAGAATCATAGGCTTCACGACGGAGCTCTTCCAGCTCCTGGAGTTGGAGTTTCCTTTCTCGACCACACAGGTCTAGGTCAAGGTTACATTGGTGAACCGCCCAATAAGCACGATGTTCCAACTCCACGGGCAAATGACAAGGCTTCCCATAAATGATTCTATAAGGAGACATACCAAGGGGAGCCTTGAAGGCGTTCCTATACGCCCAAAGTGCGTCAATCAGCTTGTCGGACCAGTCCTTACAATCAAGCTGAACCATCTTCTGGAGAATTTGCTTGATTTGCCGGTTCGACACCACTACCTGGCCGTTCGTTTGAGGATGATACGAGGATGCGATACGAAGGTGGACTCCGTATTTCCTCAGAAGTGCTCGAAAAGAAGCATGGGTAAAGTGGCTTCCTCTATCCAAGATAATGGCCCGAGGGATCCCAAAGCGCGTAAAGATGTGGTCTTTGACAAATCGAGTGCATATAATATGGTCAGCACGGCCCGTGGGAATAGACTCGATCCATTTCGAAACATAATCAACAGCCACGAGAATGAATTCGAAGCCATTGGAAGGAGGAAAGGGAAACATGAAATCAATTTCCCAAATGTCAAAGATTTCTGCAACTAGGATGGGTTGCAAGGGCATCATGTCACGACGTGACATTGACCCTAATGACTGACACCCAGAGCAATGTTTGGCATAATTGTGTGCATCCTGGTGAAGGGAGGGCCAAAAGAAATCACACTGCAACACCTTGGCTGCAGTTTTCCTCCCAGAGAAATGGCCTTCGTAGGCCTGATCGTGGCAGAAGGATAGAACACTGGGGAATTCGCTATAAGGAATACAGCGATGGATGATTTGATCAGCACCTATGCGAAAAAGAAGTGGATTATCCCAGAAATAATACTTTGCTTCTGCCATGAGATGCTCGCGCTGGTTTTTAGGCCAGCCATGTGGAAGGGATCTAGAAGCAAGGTAATTGGCAATGTTGGCATACCAAGGTCCACTTGCCAGATTAATTTCCAATAGGTGCTCACCAGGAAAAATCTCATTAATCGGCATAGTAAGTCCAATATGGTCAGGGTCCAGTCTAGAAAGATGATCAGCCACAACATTCTGGGCTCCGACATTATCGTGGATCTCAATGTCAAATTCTTGGAGCAGAAGGATCCAACGAATCAGTCTAGGCTTGGCATCCTTCTTGTGCATGAGATGGCGAATGGCTGTGTGATCAGTGAAAACAATAACATGTGAGCCTAGAAGGTAAGAGCGGAATTTCTCCAGCCCAAAGACGACCGCCAGTAGTTCTTTCTCAGTGGTAGTATAATTACGCTGGGCCTCGTCCAACGTCTCACTGGCGTAGTACACCACGAAGGGGTGTCTATCGCGTCTTTGTCCCAGGATGGCTCCGAGTGCAAGGTCGGAAGCATCACACATGAGTTCAAAGTCGAGGGACCAATCAGGTGGCTGGAGAACAGGGGCCTTGGTGACAGCATTACGCAGCTGTGTGAATGCTCGTATGCAATCGGGGCCCATATCGAAGGGTACGTCGGTCGATAGGAGATGAGTTAATGGTTGAGAAATCTTGGAGAAAGCTTTGATAAATCTCCCATAGAAACTGACGTGTCCCAGGAAGGAGCAGATTTATTTGGCAGAGCCAGGCATAGGTAAATTAGCAATTACATCAAGCTTAGCTCTGTCAACCTCGATACCCCTATCGGAGATGATATGCCCGAGAACAATTCCCTTGTGCACCATAAAGTGACTTTTTCCCAAGAAAGCACGAGGCTTACATCAATACATCTCCTAAGGATACGGGTCAGGTTGGCAAGACAGTCATCGAAAGATGGTCCAAAGATCGAAAAGTTATCCATGAAGACCTCGAGAAAGTCACCCACCATGTCATGGAATATTGCCAACATACATCTCTGGAAAGTTGCTGGCATGTTACAAAGTTCGAACGGCATCCTTCTAAATGCAAAGGTGCTGAAGGGGTAGGTAAAAGTGGTTTTCTCTTGGTCTCGGGGGTCAATTGCCACCAAGTTATATCCTGAGAATCCATCCAGGAAACAGAAAAATTTATTTCCCATTAATTGCTCCGGGATTTGGTCAATGAAAGGTAGCGGAAAGTGATCTTTCTTAGTTGCAGCATTGAGTTTCCTATAATCTACACACACTCTCTAGGATGTAGGAGTGCGTGTAGGGATGGATTCGCCCCTGTCATTGACACGGATGGTGAGTCCCGCCTTTTTGGGCACGACGTGAATTGGGCTCACCCAGGGGCTATCGCTGATCGGGTAGATTATACCCACATCCAGCCACTTAATAATTTCCTTCTTAACGACCTCCCGCATGTTAAGGTTGAGACGTCGTTGCATCTCGCGGGAAGGTCGAGCCTCCTCCTCCGTATATATACGGTGAGTGCAGTAGGAGGGGCTAATGCCGGTCAAATCTGATAAAGACCATCCAATGGCTGCCTTGTGTTCCATAAGGACCTCAGTTAGTTTGCACTCTTGCTCCCTGGTCAATTTTGAATTAATGATTACGGGGAGCGTTTCATTTGGTCCCAGGAAAACATACTTAAGTGTATTAGGCAGCTCTTTTAGCTCGGGAGTGGATGGTGAAAGGTCTGGCATTTCTTGGGATGAGAGTGTCCCAGGCGGATCTAAAAACAAGTCAGGAGGAAGAAGTTGGCCCTCAGATTGGCCAAGAAGAGGGGCTTCTTGGATAGATGGATCCAAAAAGGAATAGCCCTAGTGAGTAGTATATTGGCTCAAGGTCCCAGCGTGGAGTTGCAACTCCGCCTAATTTGGCAGAAAAGAAAGGGCAATCCGGTCTTCAAGAGTGTGGACCGATGGTGAGTAGCCCGGATATGACTCAGACCACGAGGTATGGGAAGTGGAGAAAACCTCATCAGAAGTCTGGCCAGGAGAAGGTACGGGACAAGGGAGGGATGCGGGAATGTCACAATAGGTGTTGGTCAGGCAATCGTCAGTGTTTAAAGGCAGTCCGCAGTAGTCAGAATAGGTCCCAATTAGTCCGATACACGCATTGACGGCCATGTCCTTGTCAGACATGTCATCCTCGATGCAATCGCAATCAAAGTTCTTGGCTGCCTTGAAGATGTTAAGCTTGAGCTTCTCAGATCCAACGACAATCTCAATACAGCCCGACTCGCAGTCGATATAGGCGTGGGCTGTGGCCAAGAAAGGTCGACCAAGGATGATCGGACAATCAGAAAGTGAGCTAGGAACTTCCATATCTAAAACAAGAAAGTCAACAGGAAAACAGAGACTGTTGACCCTAACCACCACGTCTTCCACCACACCCTTTGGAATTTTGACAGAACGATTTGCCAACTGTAACGTGACAGGGGTGGGTTTTAGATTTCCCAAAGAAAATTTTTCGAGCATGATGGTTGGTATAAGATTGATGGAAGATCCTAGATCAAGCAAGGCACGGTTAGAATTGCAGCCTTGGACGCTACAGGAAATAAGCGGTGTGCCCGGATCTTTCTACTTCGGTGGTAGATTTGATAGTATAGCACAACTCGCATGAGGCGAGAGAACCACCGGATTCTTAGTTTTCTTTGACTGTTGCCTGGGTGTTGTGTAGTCTTTGAAAAATCGGGCGACAATAGGTATGTGGTCGATAGCCTCGAGCAAGGGTACCTTGATTTCAACATCCCTGAACAAATTACGCAGGTTATGAAAGGCCTACGTATCTTTCTTCTTGCCTTTTGGCTCCCTCAATAGAGCCTCAGGGAATGGGACTGATTTTGGCACCAATTTGGGTGTATGGTCCTCTCGCGAATGCGGTACGCATCCCGAATGAGAGGGCGATGAAGAAGACGGGCTAGGATCAGGTCGAGGCGGATCGACAGTCTGCTTACCGCTCCTCGTAGTGATCGCATCAGACGATGCGGGTCCAGTGGGATCATAAGGTGGAGGAGGGTTCGCAATAGGGACATAAGAGTGAGGTGCTGCAGCAGGATTAGCCTGAAATCCTGGTGGAATGCTCAGAGCTTGCAAAATCTGATGAACCTACCCCTGAGAAGGTCGTACCTGTGGTTGAGGACCATGGGGTACGAAATTTTGCGGGTTTCGAACAGGTTGGGCTGGAAGAGTGCCCTGAGATCGAGTCGCCATGCATAGTTGACTGATCTCACCATTCTACTGCGCCAATTGGTGCTGAAGAGAGGTCATGTTCTCTTCATGGTGCCTTGACATTTCCGTCATCATTTGCATCAATTTATCAAGAGGATATGATGCGTGTCCTATTTGCGGTACGTAAGGACCTGATGGCGGATTCGCCATAGGATTAGACTAGGCCCTTGGGATGATGGGTGCGGACGGTCGCATTGGTCCACTCGCGGGGTTTTTGCACTGCAGGTTGTTGGACCATGCGAAGTTCGGATGATTTTGCCACCCTGGGTTATAAGTGGCAGAGAACGGGTTGTTCCCTAGGGCATAAGCGTCTTCTATGCCAGAAGATGCGTTCGCATGTAAATACGCATCTGAGCACATGGAGGCTTGGTCCTCCGTGTCAAAATACTAGCTCGCAGAAGCCAGATCCACATGACTTACCGAATCGCTTGGCGCGACACTCAGTAAGGAAGGTCTTATGGGGTTTCTCGGGATAAGCCTGGTATTGGAAGAATTGGAATTGTGACGAAGTGGTGAGGTGGGGGTGTTTGCCATAGAACGGGCAGGGTTGGCCAGAAGCTCGTCCAGCTTCTTGTGCACGACGGAGATTCCATCCAATTTCTATGCGATAAGGCTGAGATCTACGAATGAATGGGAGGGTCCCATGTCAACTTCGAGGACATTACGGGGCAGGCTGGTATGATTAAAGGCGATAATGGAGGTATTGTTCATTGAGTTTTCACTCATATTTTCAAATAATTCGAATGCTCCATTCTCGTCTTTATTCATGAAATTCCCTCCGTAGGAAGCGTTTGCAATCTGCTTCAAAGTCTCATTTAGCCCATAGTAGAAAATCTGGGCTATATGCCACTTAGGTAGACCGTGGTGCAGACACTTCCTGAGGAGGTCATTATATCTCTCCTATTCCTCAAGAAACTATTCACCATTTTGTTGAGTAAATGAAGTGATAACATGACGAAGTGCATTGGTTCACCCGATTGGGAAGAACTTCTTGAGAAACGCTGTTCGCGTCTCTTCCCAAGAGTGGATGGTTCTCCCAAGGGTGCATAACCACTGTGACGCTTTATCCCGCAATGAAAACGGGAACATTTTCGTGAGGACTATAGGTAACCCGATATTTCTTGGTTTAACAGTTTCAGCCAATCAGGTTAGGTCTTCCAACTGGAGAAAAGGATCTTCACTTGCAAGACCATGGAAGTGAAAATTTATTAGGCCAATTATGTTAGGTTTCAGTTCAAAGTCGTCCCCACCCATGGGGACCCGAATTTGTCCTATGGTCTCTGTAACAGCGGGATTCTGATAGGAGCTAAAAGACCTAGGCTCCTCCCGTTCGGGAGGGTTCTGCATTTCCTCCAATGTTTCCCTAATGGCCTCAATTTGTTCATTACACATTTCCATTTGGGCTTGGAGGCAGGTTATGGGATCTAAGGCTCCACCACCTGGTGGGTTTTGAGGGCGGTTTCCTCCCTCGGGATTTGGGGGTGGGTGTGCAGCCATGTTTGTGGAGGAGGAGGACAATGCGGCTTCTTTTCTAAAATTATTAGACAATTCACACAGTTCAGGGTTTTGTGACCTCCTCCCAAACATGCACTACTGCAAGAAGAATTGGGGAGATAAGAAGGGAATAGGAGAGGAGAGAAATGATGCCACAAAGGTACACTTGATGACAAATCAATATAATCAAATTCCTAACCTCTACAGTGTGCCCTTAGGCCTAAAGATCTAAGTTACCTACTATCACGACCTATGGAACCGAATGCGAGCACTACAGAACCACTGAGCCAGATTGAAAGGCCGTTTGCCCCAGTCTTAGACACCTGATATCACGCGGGAACCCTCACCAGCACGTAGGCGCTACAAGCAGGTAGTTAGACTTCCAATCCTTAATAAGGGTCAAATTGCTACCAATTTTAGTTAGAGGCTTAGGATCAAGTGCTTCTGGAATGTGAAGGGCATTATTTACGGGTAATGCCCAAGTGATTGATTTTGTAGAGTGTGTAAACCAAGCATGCAATGGGGAAATCTCCCCGAATTGAAGTTTTAATTGGTGAATGATTTTTAGAATTCAGCCTTAAGTAGTACGGATTTTAGGATTTCTCTGAATTACCAATTCAACCAATCTCCACGTTTTGAGAGAATACAAGTTTTCTCCTAAGCCCAACAAACCCTTCTTCAATGTCAATTGGATAATGCAAGTTAAAATGCAATGGGCTTCCCTAGATGGAGATTTCTATGTGTGGATGCATGAGTCAATTTTAGATTAATGTGAAAGGGAGCCAAAGCACTTCAATTCAAGTGCTCCCGATCACCAAAATGATTTCCACACACAAGGCTCAACCACAAGATAAAGAAAATAAATTTGTTGGGGTTGAAGTATTTGGGATAGAATCTTAGGCACGTGAAAGGTCGTGGTGGGGTTGGAATCAACTCAATTCCAAGTTTCCCCACCAAAAAGTTGATCCCGAATTGCAGATAAATGAGGTAAAGAGAGATGGCAATCAATCTATTTATCTTTGCCTCAAAGAATACTTCACACGGCGAAAGATTCAAGAATCAAGATTCTAGGATCTTTGCTATGCGAAGTTTGCCTGGAAATCCCGGGGCGGTGGGAGTGATGACAAACAATCAAACAAGTGATTTTTAATCCACTTGCCCCAAGAGATCCAAAGAAGTGTTTTTAGTTTTTTTTTTTTTATTAAGGTGACAAGTTGACCTAAGTTGCTAAGAAAGAAAGACCTACTGGTTCAGCAATGTGTGCAAAGCTCCAGTGCAGTGCCGACATCTTCACGCTCTCGTTCCCACCTTGGATCTGCCCACGTCTCTGACTTCATCTGCCTGCCTTCTCCTTGCAATTGGTTCACCTGCACACCAACAAATAGAAATACCCGTGAAGAGAAGGGTGTGAGAAAAAAATTAAAGGAATGAAATAGAAACTTACTTGAATGTGCACTTCCCCGGCAACGGCACCAGAAAAAGTGTGGTCGAGCTCGGATAGGTTGTGTTAATATGGTGATTTAATCGTTGAAATGAGTTTAGTGGTCAACCTAAATCGAGCCTAACCATCTCTTTACAAAATTTTTTTACCTGGCCTATTTGATTTTATCTTGGTCACTTTTAGGCCCAAAGTCGAACTCAGGGAAGTAGGATTGGAGGTGAAGAAGTTTCTACGCCCATCCTATGACTTTCTTCCGTTTGTTTATTATGTTTTTGGTATTTTTCTATTTAAGATTTTTTTTTCTGATAATTTTTGTCCTTGAGGTACACCCTCAAAATTAGGTTCTTGGCTTTGAGCCAAATTAGGGTTCCCAAAACTGGTCTTGCTGTTCGCAAGACTAAGTACCTGCAAGTCAAGGATTATCTTTTCTCTTTTGTATATTTTTTTATCTTTTTAATGGTAGGAAAGAGGAACAGAAATAAAGTAAATGTAGTATATATATGTATATATTATATATGTATACAGGGGTGCGGGTGGAGGTGGAAATGGCGTGTAGCACGGTGTCGAGTCGGTCATCATCTAGGAAGACGCAACCAACAGGATGAAGTGTCGCGTGGAGTGTAGGATGGATGGGTGGAAGATGTGTGCGAAGACGCTTTCTATATGCGTGTATCGGGGAATATCAGTAACTGGTCCAGATATTCCCGCGATACAATGTATGGTAGGTTATATGAAGAAATATATATATATATGTATATATGTAAATATATATCTATATGTATATATATATATGGTTATAATTATATAGGTGTATATGTCGTTATATATGTATATATATATAGATATGTAAATATATGTATAGATAGATGTATGTATATATATATATATATCCATACCTTTATATATGTATATATACATATATGTATAAATATATGTGTATATATATGTATATATATATATGTATATATACTTATACTTATTTATATAGGTACTAATAAATGTATATATATATATATGTATATGTATATATATAAAAGTATATAGTAGTGTATAAGTGAGTGGGTGTGTGTATGAGAGTGTGTGTGTGTGTGTGTATGTGTCTGAAGGAGAGAGTGAGAGAGTGCTATGAGAGAGAGTGAGAGGGAGAGGGAGAGAGAAAGAGAGAGAACGTCTGCTGGAGATGGCACGGGCGTTTAAGTTGTCCTGACGCAGTGGCCGTCGTTTGATGCCACGCGTAGGCGTAGGCGCGCGCACGTAGGAGCGAGTTAGCGTGAGGGAGGGACCCCAACGCACAGCGCTATGTGCTGAGGCGGGTGCAGGCACTAGCGTACACGGGAGCGGGTGTTGGCGTACGCGGGAGGGGGCACAGATAGGCGCGGGCACTGGTGTATGTGGGAGCGGGCGCGAGGATGGGCAAGGACGGTTGCAGTGAGGAGAGAGAGTGCCTAGTGACCGGATAAGTGATGAACTTACCGGTCACCGCACTGTAGCAGCGTGAGATCGCGGCTATAGTGCAGGGGCAAAAAGTTGACCGATTGGCGTGCACGAAACCGGTTGGGCTGCGGGCGGAATTCCACAACAGGGCGTGCGGAGAGGGGCAAGGGCGGTCTGCTTGCCCGCTCAAAGCTTGCGGAGCAGGCGCCTGAGGCGCGTGGTGGCTTGCAATGCTGCTGTCGCCTTGCTGCTGCTACTGTGGAGCTTCAGACCTTGAGTTCTGCGTCAATGGCAGAAATGGCTGGAATGGCGAAACAGAGAGGAGAACCACCACGCCCACAGGCTCTTTGATGAACTGGGCGGTGGTGGGACTCACAGTGGTGGCTGTGTACCACTGTGAGTTGCTCCTGCCCACACTATGGCTCCTCAAGAAGAAGAGAGGCTGCGTATGGAGGGGAGAGGGGAGGAGACAGCCTGGAGGAAGGAAGGTGCTATTTGTGTGTGGACTAGGCCCCCCGCACAAGGAGGCGAGGAGAGCTTTTTAAAGAGGAAAGGGGCATGCACAGCCATGCCCTGGGCTGCATGCATGGCTGTGCATGCGGCTGGTAGGGTGAGCTTGTTGCAGAGAATGGCGCGAAGAAGAGTTGCCATGCCTTGCAGCCACGGAGAAGAAGAAAATTAAAGTCAATAAAAAATGAGGATGGTGATTTTGCGGGGCAACACTTGAGGAAAACATTAATTTCAAGGCCATTTTATTCACTCTCCTCCCCTCTCAAATAAATGCAAGCATGCGTTTATTTTCACAAATGCGACTATGGCTACCTAATATGCACTGGTAATGCTAGGAAATAGCACAAGATGGCACAATTGTTGGTGTATTTTTGCTGTGCAATCAGCTACATATTTGGATTAGGTGGTGGAATCAAGATGTAGAATCGAAGTTTGAATCAAGATGTAGAATCAAGTTATGAAGCGATTAGATCTGAATAAAGAGTCCCATTGAAAATATATGTGTGTGCTCTAAAAAGAAAAGATGAGGGACTGGAGATGTTTTTGACCCAATCGAGGCACCTAAAGACATTTGGATGACTATGGAGGTTCAGGGCGGATGATACCCTAGATCAAAAGGTCATCCACGTGAGAATTACCTGGGCAGCCAGAGAGGGAGAGTCCCGCAAAGACCCCTACACGGTAGAGCGTCCCCATGGTTTATAGGGTTTCCCCCACCCGAGCTCTCTTGTCACTGAGATTCCAGGTAGACCAGAATGGGGACCTTGACCTCTTAAGTCTACCACTTTTATTTCAAGGGTACTTTAGGGTACTCACTTGAACTTTATATGTTTTGATGTTGTGACCTAATTTGGAGGTTGGTTGACCCAAGGGGTCAACTTCACCTGACCTATCCTAAATATGGCAGAATGATTCTAAACTTGGAACCTAGAGACCACCCTGATTTGACTCCCAGTTTATTAGGTCCAAGATTTTAAGATTCAAGTGATTTTAGAGATCAATTTTTAGGGTTTGTCTTGTTTAGATCTCTTCAATCAAGGGCTTGCGTAGCACACTGATGCGGGAGGGTTCATTTCCTTTTATACAAGCATGTGTGACTAGCACTCCAAAAACACTACTGTTGAAACCCTAATCTGGTTCTATTTCCAATCCTCTTTTTCACAAAAATTCTCTTTGGACCAAAAAAAAGATGTGTGTTGTCTGCGGAGATTAAGCGTGGTTTCTATTAGGCACAGGAATTTGCGGGATAGGATCTAAAAAATCGTTCCAAGAAAATTTCCGCAAAATTAGGAAACGTTTACCTTGAATATGGTAATTACATAAAAAGAAGGCAATTGATTCCTAAATTAATTACTTCCTTTTGTCTTTCAAGGATTAGGGGATGGTTTAAGGAAGAAAAGAGATTACCTACCCTGGAGTACTTGACTTGCGGGAGGGATCTTCTCGTGAAATACCTTGCAAGATCACAACAAAGCAAAGTAAAGCAAGTTAGTATTTAATATGATCAAAAAAGAATGTAGAGATTAGTGATAAATTATGTGTTGCTCCCCTGAAACGGCACCAAAATGTTGCATCGCTTTGTCAGGCTTTTTAAGTCAGTCACGTTGTAGTATGGTGACCAAGCGTTGACAACAAATAAAAATTTATTACTCGAAAACCTAAGTATCTGAGGTCGAACACAGGGAGCAAATGGAATTTATTCACTAATCTCAATAATGTAATTGAACACTTAGATTACTCAATACTTAATTCAGAATATAAATGCAAGAGTTTGTGAATTAAATTTATAGCAAAAATAGAAGAGTTAGACGTCTGATTCTATGATCAGAGGTCTTAAATGATGGCTTCCTATTTTCTTCTCCTTGTAGCTTTCTCTTCTTCTTCTTCTTCCTTCTCTCTCGTCTCTGCTTCAGTAACTTCTCTTCTGCCTTCTTAGCCTTTGCTTTCTTCCTTCTCTTCTGCACAGTGCCTTGATTTCTCCTTCATCCTTAACTCTCCTCTTTTTCTTCGCACAGTGCCTTTCTTCTTCTTCTACGGACTTCTTCCTTCTTTGGCTTGCCTCTCCTTCTGCCTTGTCTTTCCTTCTTCTCTTCTGACTTCTCTTATTTGCGACTAAGTGTCAGCTTCACCTTGCCTCCTCTGACATTATCTTCTTCCTTTAGCCTTCCTTCCTTCTTCTTCCTTTTGCAGCTAAGTCTGCTTAGCCTCGCTTCACCGTGCCTTAGCTTCAGCTGCGCTTTTCTTCTCCTTCTTCTTCCCTGCACATATTGAAGAGCAAAACCTAACCCCTACTCTCCCTCGAGTCTCTCTCTCTCCATTTCTCACTTCGGTACGCTCTCCTAGAGCTGGGTAATCGGGTCGGCTGCGTGCCTGGGTCCAGGCGCACCGACGTGGGTGTGGTGTGCAAGGAGTGCTAGGTTAGGTAGTCAGATCGAAGTGCTAGGTCCGCGAGGGAGTGTCGTGGACGAGGCGTGGTAAGGGCGAGGGACCTCACCCCTATGTGACTTGAGGCAAACAGCATAAAAAATAATTTCAATTTATCCTACACGTCCCACTCCTGCATTCACGAGGTGGGATTAAATGTCACACCTGCTTCCGCGCTCGCGCCTACAGGCGGATGTCTGCAATTGCTGCTACTAGGCTGCTTGCCAAACCGATTGCTCGGCTGTATGAGTTCGTGCACGCATCTTTTTCCTCTGGGACCCTGACGCCTGGAGCGCATAGCCTGGGATAAAGCTCGCAACCTTTTCGCTGTGTGCATCAATGGCGGCAGGTGGTGATATCTGACACACACAAACACGGCCTTGCGGCCCAATTAAAATACATTGGAAGCTTCACCGTGTCAAGGCGAAGGTGGGATGGTAGATGGCAAGCCGCAGGGTGGCCTAGGTGTGTGTGCCTAGGTCACCCTATGGCCATGCTTATGGGTTAGGTCGTGGGGCGTTTATGGTAGTGTGGGCGGTCGATGGAAGGGTGGATGATGATCAATGGACTGTGGCGGAGGTAGTGAGGTATCTGGCGAGGCGTGTGGAGGTGCGGAGCGGTGGAATCGCCTCGCCGGTGGGCGGCCAGAGATGGAGAAGATGGCGGTGGACAGTGGTTGCGAGGGGTCAAAAAGGGAAATAGGAAGGGGGAATTGAAGAGGGGATAGAGAGGAGTAAGTCTAACCTAATTAAGTGGACGAAGGGGGAGAGGTGGCGGCTAGTTGTTCCTGTTGTCACCAGAGAAGGTGTCCAGTGGAGGGAGATGGCGACGACGACGGGGCTAGAGATGCTTGTGCGGGTGTCGCATGATGCGGAGGAAGATGGTGATGACAGCTCTGCCACTGGTATGGTGGCAGAGCAACGAGAAACAAGAGGGAGGCTTGCTGGAGCTCGCTGGACTACTTGATCGGAGGAGAAGATGAAATTGGGGTGGATCTCTAGCCAAGTCGAGCTGAAGAGATGCGGCTGGATATGGTGGTGCTTTTATAGTCGCTGGCAGGGACTCTTATGATTGGAAGACAAGCTTCCAAGCACAAGAGGCCTCATCGGAGATGGAAATTGTTGGAGACCCAAATCTCTCGTGCATTTGCACGAGAGATTGGGTACGAATCAGAGACTATAATTATGCCCAGATGGAAGGGAATTCCTCACAGAATCTCCCTTCCAAATCTGGGAGGAGATCTCTAAGGAATCAGGGAGTACTCCCTCTCCATTCCTCACTAGAGTAGGATTTCTCCCCATTAATGGTTGAGGGACCTATTTGTAAGAGTGGCGAGGAAGTTAGGGGGTTCTATACAATGGTTTTCAAAAGATAGGGGTAAAAATGTAATTAGGTGTACTATTTTGCAAAGTAGATCAAGATGACCTCCCCTTAGGTTTAAATTTTGGTACAAACCTAATTTGGACTTAAGGAAACTAATGGTGAAGTTGGAATTTAGGTTTGACCATGTTTGACTGGATATTTTGCATAAAAACCCAAATTAGGTCAATTAATGAGTTAGGACCCCAATCTAGGTCAAAATAGGTTCCAAAGGCCAATTTGAAGGTTTTAAACCCTTGGAGATATTTTTCCATGAATTTTAGAAGGTTTACTTGATTTTTATCCTAACCAGAACCTTGTTGACTTAAGCAGGTCTGTTTTAGAGTTACAGAATGTCATTTAATTCTTGGATTGCAGAATAACCCATTTCTGTTTGAACCAACCCACTTTTTATCTTATTCAGACCATTTGACCTATGTTTTGCCTCTGAGAAATCTCATTTATGTACTGCAATGGTAAAATTACAGTGTTAACCTTTGTTTCATGTTTTCTTCTCAGAACACTTATTCCTTGAATTAGGTCCTTCTCCAGGTTCTGTAGGAGCTCTTATTCACTTTCTTAGGTCAAAATGAGCTAGTTAGGGCTCATGATGAGGCTCTCATCACCTGTCTCCAACAATCTTCATGCAAATATGTACACAATACAAGGAAAGGGATCTAATATGTTGCTCAATCACCCCTAAATGCGCGCACCTAAGGGCATTCAACTCCTAAATAGGTAGCTCAATATTTTTATTTTGTTTTCTTTAGAGGAAAGCAAGTTGAAATTGAATATCACACATAGAAATATATAGCTCCTAGTTGGTAAAGAATGTACGGATAGACCCCAAAAAATCAACCCTAATTGCTACAAGGGCGAGAAGATAGAATCGAAATAAAATTCATGATGAATGAGAATCCCCTGTGAAAGCGAGATCTAGGTCTCCTTTTCTTCATGTCTCTCCACATGTGTGGGCATCACTCAGCTGTGCCTGTCGCCTCATCAGATTCCTCTCACAGAAAAAATAAACTAGTCAGATCAATGTGTAATTATGAATAATCAGAAATAATTAGGTGAAACTATTGTGCCTGTTGCCTCCCCTGCAATGGCACCATTTGAACAATTGATTTTCACTTAAGAATGTTTTTTGCACATGGAAATAAGTTATCGAAGTAGAAATTGAGCGGAGGAAAATTAATCATTAACAATTAAATAAACCACTCATAGGAGAGTGGGTCGTATCCATAGGGAGGTACTAACCAATAATTCCCTTAATTAGTTCCACATAAAATCATGCCCAAGAAGAATAGTTTGCAAGATAATCAAATGCTAGTGTCATGTTCTAAGCATCCATTCATCAGATGAATCTCGGGAATAGGAGGAAGTTAAAGGGCATGCATGCAATAAACATCACATAAAATAATGTACTAAAATACTTCAATATTATCCTAAACCAAAAAATTTCTCACCCAACTAATACCCCCTTCCTATAGCAAAACATGGGAGGTATCCTCTTGCTTGCGCGCATAAGGGGAGGGATGGCTGTAGGAAAGACTCGTTGGAGGATTAGGGCCAGAGGAGATGAACACTCTTGTGGTGGTGTGTAATGACCCATTACATTTTTGGCCAGATAAGACGTTTGGAGTTTCAGTATACGTCTATCTAGATGTCTGGACATGTGCCTGGATGTTTGAAAGTGAGTTTTTCGTACAGTGTTGTGTGCTCTGCACACGGGAGGTGCACAGAGACCCGCTCTCTCACCTTCGCTCCTCACCCGAACCCTAACCCCTCTCCTATATACACCCCTCCCGTCTCCTCTCCTCTCCTCCTCACACTACTCAAGCCACCGCCACCTCCACCTTCTCCTGCGATGGCCACACCCTTCAGCCTCCTATCCCTGCTACTGCAGCTGCGATGAGGACGAGAGAAGCCGGCAAGGAAGAACGGGGAAGAGCGTGAGCGAGAGAGTGTGAAGGAGTGATAGCAGGGGAGGAGGGAGATGACTGTGGGTTCTCGGTGGAGCTTGAGGAGGAGCTCGTGGGATATAGGAGTTGGTGAGGAGCTGCAAGGAGGTTCTAATACTGAAAGTTTTCTAGTATCAGACGTCTGGAGTGAAGTCCAGATGACTAGCGAGGCACCTAGATGTCCGGAGCTGAGGCCGGACATTTGAAAGCATGTATATTGCAAGGTATGTATCTTCCTACGCCATGCATATCGTAGCATAAGGGATGTAGGCTAACCATTGTGTCTGCGGGTGATCATACGTAGGTGCAGGCTTTGGGAAGGCACGTGGTACGCTTTCCCAAGCACTTTTGGATGTCTGATCACATCGCCAGACTTCCGGAGGTGCTTCCAGACGACCAGAGACCTTGTTCGACGTCTGGAACTGCCCCCAGACGGTCTTAGAGGGAGTCTGGACATTTGAATCAGGTGCATAAAACACAAGTGAGACCTCATGTCTTTTAAGACGTCTGGGACTAGTCACAGATGTCTGATTTTGATCAGTAACTGCATTTTTAGCCTATTTAAGGCCCAAACGAAATAAGATTTCCTCAAACAAAGTACCGTTGTTTTCCACTCGAATTCCTCTACGTGTTCGTGTTGAGTATCTACTATTTCGAGCTCGTCTAATGTACATTGGTCGCTGGTACAGGTTACCAGCCAATGGTGTGTTTGGGGCCTGCAGAGACGACGAGATCTATGGCACAGGTCCCCATTCCTCTCGTGATACCTGATAGAGTCATTTAATTCAGTTGTTAATATTCAATAAGAATGTTCTTCGTTGGAATAATCGGATTGAACTCTAGGATGAAAATGAACCCTAGGGTAGAAATGACTGAGCCAGTTTGAGCTGTACTGTTTACTCGAATGCATGGTTAAGATAAATTGCTAACAAATGCCTTTAATATAATTACGAGATGCATGTTAAAATACGACCAACCTGAATGTAAACGAGAAATTGGACTGTGAAACCACAAGTTGCATGTTTATGGTTGAGAACTGAATTATGAGAACACGAGCTGCCTATATATAGATGAGGAACAAATTTTGAAACATGAGATCTGAATCTGGATAAATGAGTTGAATATGGTCATGAACCCTATGGGCAACTAGGAATAGAACTTCTGTGGATAAATGGAATGTGGAATGTAGACAGGAAGTGTGTTGACCCTTGTATACGCGGTACCAAGGAGAGCAATTTCCCTTTTTAGTATAAAGCGGAGCTAGCCTCCCTTGGGTTGAGAGCCGGGGTTAGGATTGGCTACTCTACACCGACTCTTATTGGACCTCACATACATGCTACTGAGGCGTGCTACTAGTGTAGGGAGAGAGCTAGCCACCCCATGGGACCCAGGTTCAGCTAGCCACCCTACACCGACTTTGTTAGGCCCTTTGGGCAAACCGGGGTGGTTAAATGAGGATACGCGGACTGTGGAGGGGCGAGACCCCTGTATGGTTCTAAGGAGTTAGACCCCTGTTCTGAGAGGGCAAGGCCCTATACTGTTTTGTGCTGTACTTTGGGCGTACCCGCTAGCGAAAATGACTGATCGTGTGTCAATGTGGGGTAGCTACCCATGCACTTATCATGCGTGCCGTAGTCACCGCTACGTCTCGACAGTAACCTCGGGGTGGTTGACTAGGTGTAGGACTACCACTGGGGACTCTCCCGGCTAGGAGAGCAACACGTGTACCTTCTACTCTATCGAAAAGACTGCAATTAAGATCGTTCCCAAGAGGAACATGCAAAATCAATAAATACCTCGATACTTGAGAAATAAATGAACCAAAAACACATAAATGAGATAATTAGAAATGAGAAATAAACCTGTTATTGTTTTACTGTACTTGCACTTAAATAATCTAAGCATCACTCTACTCAGTGTTTGCTGACTCTGTCTTTTCATAACCCTATTCAGGACCAGGAGTTGAGCAAGCTGTGTTTCCAGCTGCAAAGGGTGTTAGGCCCAGCTGAGCCCAACCGTAGTCATTTTTCAGCTCTTTCATTTTCTACTGTTGTAGTGAGTAATGGATACATGCTTTACTGTTCATGTTACAATCTGTTTCCTTTCCACTTTCTGTTGTTGTTGTGGTGGCATGCATTGAGACAGTTGTTCTACTTTCTTTACTGTTACATTCTTTTCTTCTACTTAGTTATATTGCATGTGCGAATGTGGTTTATTTTTCTACTTTTGGTTATTTCATGTTGGATGACTAGGTCTTGAGATTAGTCGTGGCAAGCCGGTCTCGAGTCCTGTAGGGATCCGGGAATCGGGTCGTAACAAGATGGTATCAGAGCAAGTTCATCCTGAGAAATGAACCAATTGGCTTGAGAATAACCACTCACGTGCATATGACTAGGATAGTCACCACAACGTATCACTTTGATATTCTTTTCTGAGTCTTTTTCTCGATGTAATCCGGTATCGTTGACACTCGTGTTCTATCTTTTGCGTCTCCTTATAGGAGATGCCTCGTCAGAGAGTTCCCGAGGCTGGTCGTGGTCATGGCCGTGAACAAGGTCGGAGGGGTGGAGCTACGGGACCTGAGGTACCAGTTGACTCACCTCTTCTCCCGAGCGTTCATGCTCAAGATCTTGCCCAGCTGATCAGAGACATCATGAGAGAGGAGCTCCACCAGCCTCTACGGGCACCTCTCTCTGAGGATGTGGAGGGGGTGTCCTCGGTGGGACAGAGAGACCGTCGCAGCGTCGGACGAGTAGGAGAGAGAGGGGGTGGTCCTCCACCACCCCCACCACACTCTGACACATCTGACCACGAGCCCTCCTTGCCTGGAGGCATGCCCATTCCTCCACTAGAGCTACAACATGAGCTTTTCGGACAATTCCGTAAGCTGAAGCCCCCCTCCTTCGAGAGGGATGAGGACCTGTCTGAGGCATAGGACTGGCTGGAGCAGATAGAGAAGGTGCTCGACACCCTTTTCCCTCCCATGGAGTGTCACGTGGCATTTACCATGTACCAGCTAGAGAGCGCAGCACACAGGTGGTGGAGGGCAGTCAAAGACCAGGAAGGGAGAGAGCTGACGTGGGACTAGTTCGTGGTTCTCTTCTGCGGGTAGTACTTTCCGCAGACCTGGCAGGATTAGAGGAGGCGGGAGTTCCACACTTTCCACCAGGGGACATTGACGGTTAGCACGTACCACACACATTTCATGGAGCTGCTACGTTTTGCCCCGACAACTATGTCTACTGAGGAGGAGTGCCAATGGAGGTTTACTGAGGGGCTCCGACCTGTTATTCGGGGGTATGTTAAACCCCTGAAGCTGCCCACTTTCTCTTGTGTGGTTAAGGCAAACATGACTTACGAGGAGACCAACCCGGCTGTGCGAGACATTGACAGCAGACGGAAGAGGCCCTACCTGCCAGAGTACTCTCAGGGTCGTCGGAAGCGGAAGCACATGGTGCTCTGAGGAGAGCCGTCTCATTTTGTGGGGCCATCAGTGGCCTTTAGGGGCCTCAGACAGGTGCTAGTTGCCAGCACCGGACCCCTGCCCAACCGCCAATAGGGACCCACGAAGGGAGGTCATGTAACCCTCTGCTACCAGTGTGGCTAGCCAGGGCACATCAAGAGGAACTGCCCATCTAGGGCTAAAGCACAGCAAATGCTCCCCACACCAAGCGCTAGAGGTCGAGTTGGTGGTCGTGGTCACCAGGCACATGGGGGGCAGCAGTCACAAGGAGTGTACCAACTTGTGACTACTGCTCGCCCGACCTAGAGTGTAGTTGCTTCGTTTGCACTGAGGGTTGAGGGGTGTATCAACACCCTGACACACAGAGATGCCAGGGCTTCGGGTTCAGTGGTGGTAGGTATGGTTACTGTTACTAGTAGATTAGTATACGTACTTTTTGATTCTGGCACCACACACTCCTTCGTTGCTATGAGTTTTTGCTGTCAGTTTGAGGTAGGGCAGTGTACTATTAGAGGATTCATTTGTGGTCAGAGGCCCAGGTGGCCAGTTGTTTGTAGCCAAGGAGATCTACACAGACTACGAGGTCAGTATAAGGGAACATAGCCTCCCCACTGGCCTGATTGTAATACAGATGGAGGATTTTGGCATGATCCTAGGGATGGACTGGTTGTCCGCCTATCACTCCTTGGTGGACTATTTCGGGCGGAAGATCATCTTCTCCTTACCGGAGTTGCCACCCTTTGTGTTTCACGGACAACCGATTGACGGAGGTTTCAGATGCATCACCACGCTTCGGGCAGCCAGGCTTATGAGCCAGGGGTGTAAGGGCTTTTTGGCCTGTGTAGTGGAAATGCCTAGTCCCGTGGTTGACTTTTAAAGTATCCCGGTGGTCTGCGAGTACCTTGATGTTTTTCCAGAGGAGCTGCTAGGACTACTACCTGAGCGTGAGATCGAGTTTAGGATCTCACTGGTACCGGGGACCAGCCCCCTTTCTACTGCACCATACCGGATAGCACTGCTTGATCTGCGAGAGCTCAAGTCACAACTACGGGACTTGTTGGAGAAGGGCTTTGTGAGGCCCAATGTATCCCTATAGGGAGCCCCTGTGCTATTTGTGAATAAGGATGGTACCCTACTACTATGTGTCGACTACCGACAGCTGAATAGGGTCATCATCAAGAACAAGCATCCGCTGCCGAGAATTGACGACCTCTTCAACCAGTTGCGAGATGCCATAGTGTTCTCCAAGATAGATCTAAGGTCGGGCCTCCACCAGTTGAGGATCAGTGAGACCGATGTCTCCAAGACCGCTTTCCATACCCGATATGGGCACTACGAGTTCTTGGTCATGCCATTTGGGCTGACCAATGCCCTCGCTGCCTTTATGGATTTGATGAATGTTTTAGGCCGTACTTAGACCAGTTTGTGGTGGTGTTCTTTGACGACGTACTCGTTTACTTGCAGGATCGGCCGTAGCATGGACAGCATTTATGCATGATCCTTGATACCTTGAGGCAATGTAAGCTATATGCCAAGTATAGCAAGTGCGAATTTTGGCTAAGGCAGGTGACATTCTTGGGCCACGTGATTTCAGGAGATGGATTGGCTATGGATCTAGCCAAGGTAGAGGCCGTACTCAAGTGGAAGAGGTCACGCTCGGTGACAGAGGTATGTAGCTTTTTGGGACTGGCAGGTTATTACCGACAGTTTATCAGAAGATTCTCTTAGATTACGTGTCCTATGACCCAGCTGACTCAGAAGGACATGCCCTTTGCCTGGACAGACGAGTGCAAGGCGTGTTTTCAGGAACTGATGGGGAGACTAACTTCAGCTCCTGTGCTTACCATTCCAGACAGAAGTGGCGATTTTGTGGTTTACACCGGCGATTCATTATAGGGGTTAGGGGGTGTGCTCATGTAGCGGGGTCACATTGTTGCTTACGCTTCAGAGCAGCTGAAGCCCCATGAGCATAGCTATCCTACCCATGACTTAGAGCTGGCAGTAGTTGTCTTCACACTGAAGACATGGAGGCACTACCTTTACGGTGAGACTTTCGAGATTTTCATAGATCATAAGAGCCTCAGGAACTTGTTTGACTAGAAGGAGCTTAGCATAAGACAGACATTGGTTGAAAATCCTAAAGGACTATGACTGCAGCATCTCTTACCACCCAGGGAAGGCCAATGTGGTGGCTGATGACTTGAGTCGAAAGGCGCTCGCCCACTTGGCTAGTTTATAGGCATAAAGTTGGAGACTCATGGAGGAGTTGGGCAGTTGGTGACCCCAGGAGTCACAGGGGTACTGTGGAACATTGACAGTGACGCGGCAGGCATGACCAGAGCTAATAGACCGCATCATCGTAGGGTAGATGGCCGATCCGTACTTACAGACACTGTGAGACAGGGTGTTGACAGGGGATCCAGGAGACTTTTCCTTTTCAGATGAGATACTGCACATAAGGGGACACTTATGCGTTCCTAAGGACAAGGAGTTGTTGAGAGAGCTCCTGGCTGAGGCGCATGGGTCTAGGTTCACCAAACATCCTGGGAACAAAAAGATGTACCATGATTTACGATGCAACTTTTGCTGGAGAGGGATGAAGCGGGATGTTGGTGAATTTGTGTAGTAGTGTTTGGTGTGGCAACTGGTGAAGGCCAAGCATCAGAGGTCTGCAGGGCCATTACAGCCACTTCCTGTACCAGAGTAGAAGTGAGAGAGCATCACCATGGACTTGGTGGTGGGTCTACTGATTACCCAGTGGGGACACGACGCAGTCTGAGTGATAGTAGACAGGTTGACGAAGATGACGCATTTCCAGCCTATCCGAGTCACCTTGGGACCAGCACAGTTACCAGAGAGATGCATCTGAGATGTGGTGTGCCTGCATGGAGTTCCATGTGAGATTGTATCCGACAAGTATACTCGTTTTACTTCCCAGTTCTGGGCTGAGTTTCAGCAGGCTTTGGGGACACGTTTGAGGTTCAGTACCGCTTACCACCCCCAGATGGATGGATAGTCAGAGAGCACCATATAGACACTTGAGGACCTTCTGTGCACCTGTGTGCTAGACTGGATAGGCTCCTCGGAGGAGCATTTCCCCTGATAGAGTTTGCATACAATAACGGTTACCACTCAAGCATTAGCATGGCACCTTATGAGGTTCTGTACGGACGGAGGTGTACTGCACCCTTGAGTTGGGTCGAGGTGGGGATCCAAGTGGGAGGTTGGTCCCAGGCTGATCCGACAGGGTCAGGAGGTGATAGAGTAGATTCATGAACGACTCCGCATTGTCAAGAGCAGGCAGAAGAGCTACACTGACCGGAAACGCAAAGAGGTGTAGTTCGAGGTTGGAGATCACCTCTTTCTCTGTGTTTCGCCCATGAAGGGCATGCAGCATTTTGGGGTGAAGGGGAAGCTTGCATTGAGGTTTGTGGGGCCCTTTGAGGTCCTGGAGCGGGTGGGACCCGTTGCTTATCGGCTTGCCCTTCCTCCCCAACTTTCTGGAGTGCACGACATGTTCCACGTGTCCAACCTCGGGAAGTACATTGCGATCCCAGTCACATTCTGAGCCACGAAAGCGTCGAGGTGTGTGACGACCTGACCTACCCTAAGAAACTAGTACAGATACTAAATAAAGCTGTCCGGAGTCTGAGACGGAAGCAGGTACTACTGGTGAAGGTCCTATGGAGAAGCCAGCGATACGAGGCAATTGGGAGCCTAAGGCGGTGATGCAAGAGTGGTACCCCGAGCTTTTTGAGGGTACGTCTTTTCGAGCCTACTTCGATCCTCTTTAAGTTTGTTATGCGCTTTTACATTCCTTTTCTCGCACCCTAGCTAGCTCAAGTTTCGGGGATGAAACTTCCTTTAAGTTTGTTATGATGTAATGACCCATTACATTTTTAGCCAAATAAGACGTTTGGAGTTCCAGTCAGATGTCTGGACACGTGCCTGGACGTCTGGAAGTGAGTTCTTTGTACTACACTATGCTCTCTGCAGAGACTTGCTCTCTATCCTACGCCCCTCACCCAAACCCTAACCCCTCTCCTATATATACCCCCTCCCTTCTCCTCTCCTCCTAACACTACTCAAGCCATCGCCACCTCCACCTCCTCCAGCGACGATCGTGCCCTCCAGCCTCCCATCCCTACTGTTGCAGCCGCGGTGAGGAAGAGAGAAGCCGGCGAGGGAGAATGGGGAAGAGCGAGAGTGAGTCAGAGCGGGGGAGGAGGGAGACAACTGCGGGAGCTTAGTGGAGCTCCAGGAGGAGCTCGTGGGAGATAGGAGGAGCCAGTGAGGAGCTGCTCAATCTCCTGCAGTTGCTGGGGTTGCTGCTGTGGGCGGAGGTGCGAGCAGGGCAAGTTGCAAGGAGGTTCTGATACTGGAAGTTTTCCAGTATTAGATGTATGGAGTGAAGTCTAGACAACTAGCGAGGCACCTGGACATCTGGAGCTGAGGCTGGACATCTGAAAGCACATATATTATAAGGTACATATCTTCCTACGCCATGCATATCACAATGTAGGGGATGTTGCCTGACCGTTGTGTCTACGGGCGATCATACGCAGGTGCAGGCTTTGGGAAGGCACATGGTACGCTTTCTCAAGCACTTTTTGACGTCTGATCATGTCACCAGACATTCGGAGGTGCTTCCAGACGATCGGAGACCTTGTCCGATGTCTAGAACTGCCCGGAGATGGTCATAGAGGGAGTCTGGACATCTGAATCAGCTGCAAGAAACACAAGGTGAAACCTCACATCTTTTAAGACATCTGGGACTAGTCCCAGACGTCTGATTTTGATCAGTAACCGCATTTTTGGCCTGTTGAAGGCTCAAATGGAATCAGATTTCTGCAAATGAATTACCGTTGTTTTCCACTCGAGTTCCTCCACGTGTTCGTGTTGAGTATCTACTATTTTGAGCTCATCTAATGTGCATTGGTCGCTGGTACAGGTTACCAGCCAGTGGCCTGTTTGGGGCACGTGGAGATGACAAGATGTGAGACATAGGCCCCCATTCCTCCAATGATACCTGATAGAGTCATTTAATTTAGTTGTTAATATTCAATAAGAATGTGCTTAGTTGGAATAATCGGATTGAACTCTAGGATGTGGAATGAACCCTAGGGTAGAAATGAATGAGCTAGTTTGAGCTGCACTGTTTACTCGAATGCATGGTTAAGATAAATTGCTAGTAAATGCCTTTAATATAATTACGAGATGCATGTTAAAATATGAGCTACCTGAATGTAAAAGAGAAATTGAACTGTGAAATCACAAGTTACATGCTTATGGTTGAGAATTGAATTATGAGAACACGAGCTGCTTGTATATGGATGAGGAACGAATTATGAAAGATGAGATCTGAATCTAGATAAATGAGATGAATATAAGCATGAGCCCTACGGGAAATTAGGAGTAGAACTCCTGTGGATAAATGGAATCTGGAATGTAGACAGGAAGTGTACTGGCCCTTGTGTATGCGATACCAAGGAGAGCAGCTATCCCTTTTTAGTGTAGTGCGAAGCTAGCCTCCTTAGGGTTGAGACTGGGGGATAGGATTGGCCACTCTACACTGACTCTTGTTGGCCCTCACGTACTTGGTACCGAGGCATGCTACTAGTGTAGAGAGAGAGCTAGCCACCCCATGGGGCTCGGGTTTCAGCTAGCCACCCTACAGCAACTTTGTTAGGCCCTTTGGACAAACTGGGGCAGTCAGACGTGGGTACATGGATTGTGGAGGGGCAAGACCCCTGTTCTAAGAGGGCAAGGCCCTATACTGTTCTATGTTGTACTTTGGGAATACCTGCTAGCGGAAACGACTGATCGCATGTCAGTGCGGGGTAGCTACCCGTACGCTTATCATGCTTGCCGTAGTCACCGATACATCTCGACAGTGACCTCGGGGTGGTTGATTGGGTGTAGCACTACCACGGGGGACTCTCCCAACTAGGAGAGCACCACGTGTACCTTCTACTCTACGGAAAAGACTGCAATTAAGATTGTCCCCAAGAGGAACATGCAAAATCAATAAATACCTCGATACTTGAGAAATAAATGAACCAGAAACACATAAATGAGATAATTAGAAATGAGAAATAAACATGTTATTATTTTACTGTACTTGCACTTAAATAATGTAAACACCACTCTACTCAGCATTCACTGACTCTATCCTTTCATAACCCTATTTAGGACCAAGAGTTGAGTAGCCATAGTTTCTGGCTCCAGAGGGTGCTGGGCCAAGCCGAGCCCAACCGTAGTCATTTTTTAGCTCTTTCATTTTCTACTATTGTAGTGAGTAATGGATACACGCTTTACTGTTCATGTTACTTTCTGTTTCCTTTCCGCTGTCTGTTATTGTTGTGATGGCATGTACTGAGATAGTTGTTCTACTTTCTTTATTGTTACGTTCTTTTCTTCTGCTTAGTTATATTGTATGTGTGAATGTGGCTTATTTTCTTTCTTTTGATTATTTCTTGTTGGACGACTAGGTCTTGGGATTAGTCGAGATGAGCCGGTCTCGGGTCCTGTAGGGATCCGGGAATCGAGTCGTAACATGGTGCATCGGCACGCGGTGGCTAGAGGTGTCCGCTGGAGACGAAGAAACCACCGACGGTGGTGGCATCCCACGACATGTGTGGACTGCGTGAGAGCCTGCTGCAGACATAGGCATGCTTGAGGTGTCAACGTGAGATCAACAGCGTCGATGGAGTAGAGATTAGAGGCTCGGCAAGGTGGCTGTGCGTAGGTGGTTTTGAGTGAGGAGGAGGAACCAAGAAGTGGCAGTAGCCGGCGAGGAAGTGGATGCTCTAGCTGAGACTAGGAAGCATTGTGGGTGCGATCTATTGTGGAGGAGCACGCAGTGGTGGTGGTTGCTCCTCTGTCCTTGCATGAGGGCGGTGGCTCGTAGTGGTGTTGATCTCTACTATTGTGGTCAGCGTAGTGGCGAGGAGCAAGGATGGGGATCGAGGGCAGTAGGTAGAGGAGGTTACGAGGTTGTGGATGGAGCACGGTTGGACGTTAATGGAGGGGGTTGGATAGCTTAAGTCCTTCCCACCTCCATCAGATGTTGAGGATGCTCGTGGTGGCAGAGAGGTTGAGCGCAGACAAGGGAGGCAGCATGGTTGCAGTGGCTCGCGGTCGAGGAGGTGGGGCACATGCTGAAGGTGGAGAGGGAGACTCACAATGGCTGTTAGAGATGAGGGGGGTGTTCTTCTCCTTCCCAAAGCTGATCCTAGAGGCGCCTCTTCTTCCTGTTTATAAAGAGAACAAGAGAGGGTAGAGAGGATCAGAAAAATGAGAATTTAATGGGAAGTGATTGAGGAAGGTGGAAATTTACTAATAAGTTTGGAATTTGATGAGATGCTCTTCTACGTATGTCAACTCTTAATTAGCAAATAAGTTATTATATGTTTTTCCATATAATTAGCTGAAGGAGTTGGAGAATACATTGGGGTCACCTCGAGCTAAGCTACCAGTGAGGTACCTAGGACTGCCATTGAGAGCTGCAAAGCTAAAGAAAAATGATTAGAATATCTTGTTTGATAAGGTCTCTGGCAAGCTGAAAGGCTAGAGTAGTAAATTCTTGTCAGAGGGTGGGAGATTAATCCTCCTTAACTCTGTCATAACATCCATCCCAAACTTTTATTTTAGCATCTTTAAGGTCCCAAAGTCTATTTGGAAACGTTTGGATGTTATGAGGAGAAGATTTTTTTGGAAAGGAGCTGGCCATGAGGGTGGTTTTATGCAGCCCATCAGATGGGATAAGATTTGCAGGCCAAAGGAGACAGGTGGCATGGGGATTAAGGCACTCAAGGAGTTCAATGAAGCCCTCCTGATTAAATGGGCCATCAAGATTTTGGATTGCAAGGAGGATTTAGTGGCAGACTTAATCAAAGATAGCTATGGTGGATCTAATAGTTCACTGAAGAGGCTACAACCAGTGAAACCTTCCCCTTTTTGGCGATCAGTTCCCTTGCAATCAGCAACAATTGGCATCTGTTGCAGCCTAGACTTGGAGATGGCAGTGATTTCAGTCTGTTGAATGAGCATTGGTCAGGTTTGGGGATTCTGAAAGATGCATACCCGAGGGCATATGCTGCTGTTGCAGATAAAGAGGCCAAAGTCAGCAGTCTGTGGTCTGCTGCAAAGGGATGCTGGAGGCTGGAAGGACATGAACAATGTAGATCTGGCACTCGATTACGGGAGGATAGGCAGAATCTGATGGCTGCACTACAGCAAATGCGTTCTAGGCCGAATGTGGCTGATACTTATGGCTGGAATGGGGTCTTTTTAGTGCAGCAGGCCCATGAGATCATCAGTTCAAACACTGAGATGGAGAGTGACCCAATTGACAAGAAAATATGGCTATTGAAAATCCCCTTGAAGGTTCAAATTTTCTTGTGGCTTTGCAGACGAGAAGGCCTGATCACTAGTGATCTTAGACACAAAAGAATGGGGACTACTTTGAATGCTTGTCTTCTCTGTGGTTTACATCTTGACAGTGCATCACATATTTTTTCCTCTTGCCTGGTCATAGACAAGCTTTGGAGGATGATTTGTCTAGAACCTCTTCCCACCTGGGATTCCCTTTGGCAGAGGTTCGATACTCCTGGACGGCCGTATAGGTGTATGGTTGCTGCTTTGTGGTGTGTGTGGAGGGAGCGAAACGAAAAGTTTTTTCAGGAGAGACCAATTAGATGTGAGAAAATTGTAAATGAGTGCTGGTCCCTCATACACAGTTGGGGATCTATTTTGTAATGTTTTGTTTGATTTGAAATATATTGCCCTCCGAATCGCTATCGTTTAATGATAGCTTTCCTCACTATTTAAAAAAAAAAAATTGTTTTTCCAATAAAAGTACCCTGTTATCATTCTAATTAAGGAGTAATCCTTTTGCTAAAGATCCTCAAGACCTTGATGTAGCACCAAAAATGTATGCCCTTGGAAAAGAATGTGTACACATGAATAGTATGTCAAGGCATGATCATATCTTAATTACCAAAATATATGTATGCGATGTACAACAAGATTGCAGGAATGTCTAAACCTGAGCTTTAACTAATTTCTCAATGTAATGCATGCTCTAAATTAAATTTCCCTCTCAATGATAAGGCACTTAAGCTTAAATTTAGTCCACAGAAGTGGACCTATCACATTTCTTTTTAGTTTGATTTGTCGCTAACTTTATTTTCTTTAGTACGAGGTACTTGATGTACTCGGTGAATTCGCCTCGCTCGTCTTCCTGGTGACCCCAAGGCAAAGGAATCCAAGACCTGGCTGGAGCATTTTAGATTTTATGATTTTAGGAATAACTTTAGGATTTTATCTTTATTTTAGAATTGATGTACTAGGCTTAGTGTGAGTAAGAGATTATTTTAATTTTGTACATGGACTTTATTATTTTTCTCTCTTTTGCTTAGTTAGTAGTGGTTTAGTAATTAATTAGGTTAATTAAAAGATTAGCTAGATTTTATTTGTTTGTGCTTTAAAAAAGAGAAAACTTACACATAAAAATTGCATTTTAACCTTAGAAGTTGCCTATTTAGGACAATCACACTAAGGACTGCATAACTGCCTTTAGTTTTTAATTTCTGTGATCTGCATAAAATTTGTAGAGTGATGGAGGTAGGTACATTTTCTAAACCAACTCAAATACTTGTTCATGCATTTTTATTCTTCACATGCTTAGAATCTAATAAAGGAATTAAGTTGTAACATTGTTTGTTAAAAATCAATAAAAAGTGGAAATTCTAAAATCAAATAAAAACTAAAAAAATATTAAAACTCTAAAAGTCACCTCACCTTTTATTTAAAGAACTTCTTTGCATTGTGTTTATTTTTATTTCTGTGGTATACACACTTGTGTTTGAATGGCGTAGGCACGCAAATAGGACACTAGAGCCTCTCATTTAGGTTATGTTAGGCATATCGTAGGTCAATAAAGAAAATAACGTAATTTGTTCTTTTTGTTTTATCCTTAATCTAGATTAAACAATTTACCCTCTTAATTCATCGCGTTAGTTTTTTTGTATTGTATTTTTGTATTGCACTTTTCTTTTGTATGCTTGGTCATAGATCTTTATTTTCTAATTTAGTAGAACCTTTAATTAAAGAACCATGAAGGATTAGTAATAAACAAGTGGATGACCAAGAAAACCAAAATCATTTGTCGCAGCAATTGTAGCAACAATTCTTGGAAATGCAACAAGAACAACAAGAATTGCATTACAGGTTTCAACCTGTAAATCAGCAAAGACCCTTAAGGGAACTTTCTGATCCCTCAGGTCAAATCATTGAACCTTTTGTCCATATTCCAGAAGTTTATGATGATTTTGAAATAAAACCCTCCACCATAGCCTAATTACCTCATTTTTATGGGCATAGCAATGAGAACCCATTTCTACACTTAGATGAATTAGAGACTATTAGCAAAACTATGAGAAATAGAAATCTAAGTGAGGATGCCCTAAGGATGAGATTGTTTCCATTCTCATTAAAACATAAGGCTAAATTCTGGTATCAAAATATAGGAAAATCAATAAACACTTGGGCTGAGCTTCGATTTGAATTCCTTAAGAAGTATTTTCCTATAGGTAAAACCAATGCTATGAGGAGTGCCATTACTAGTTTCACTCAGCAACCTAGTGAACATCTCCATGAAGCTTGGAAAAGACTTAAGGAGCTTCTTAGGAAGTGCCCACATCATGCAATTCCTCATTGGCAAATAGTTCAAATATTCTACCATGGCCTTAATGAACAACATAGATATAATGTCGATGCTGCTTGTGGTGGGAATTTCCTATGTAAGGGAGAAGATGAAGCTTATGAGTTGTTCGAAAACATGAGTGAGAACTCCCTTAATCATGCTTCAATGGATGCTTTTGATAGGACAAATTCTAAAGGAGGAATTCATGAGATACAAAATACTAGAGAATGGGAGATGATCAACAAAAGGTTAGACAAGGATGATATTTTAGTAAAAGAACTTGAGAGTCAAATATCTAACCTTAGATCCCATGCATGTGAAGTTCAACCCTCTTTTACCCGTCTTTACCAAGAACCAATGTCCATGTATAATTCTAATGTCTAAACTTCAACCTTATATTCTCCTTCATCTTCCTACACTCAATTATAGGACGCTCAAGCTCTTCAGGGTAACTTTAGGCAAGAAAATAATCCATATTCCAACACCTATAACCCAGGTTGGAGGAATCACCCTAATTTTTCTTGGAGGAACCAAGGGCATAAACCTAGCCAAATGTCTCAACCTAAACTTAATCCAGTTACATTTCCAAATAATAACTACCAAAATAGAGTTACCCAAGATTCCCAATTATTTAGAAGTGAGTTTGACAAGAGAATAGGGGATATGCAACAGTTAATGTTACAACTTGTCAACACTCAACAACAATTGATGAATGAAATTAGGGATGAGATAAATCAAAGAAAAGATAATCGACCCCTTGGAGTTTACCTACTCAACTAGAGCCTAACCCCAGGAATTTACCTAACCCGAACCCTCCACCTAGATTCAATAGGAACCAACCCCAAATCCCTCCACTTAACCCAATTCCAAACATTCCTAGACAACACCAACCTCAAATTAGAGATAATAATCCTCAAGCTAATGCAAATGCTATTACACTTAGGAGTGATAGGATTACTAAGGAGGTAGCTCATACCCAAACTTCAACTAGCAAAGAAACTGTTGAAAAGTCACCCTTAGGGGTTGACAGTGATTCTGAAGATGAAGAAAATGTAAAAGAAACTTCTAAAGAATCTAAACTCAAAACTAATCCTAATCTCACACCATCTCACATTCCCTTTCCTGATGCTCTAAAAGATAAGACATTAAGAAAGAAAACCTTAGCTAATAATGAAGGATTACTTGAACTCTTCAAGAAAGATAGTATAAACATTCCTTTAACAAATGCTATTCAACATATACCTTTATATGCAAAATTTTTAAAGGAATTGTGCACACAAAAATGTAAAGCTAAAGTTAAGACTCCTGAAAGGATAGTCTTATATGAGAAAATAAGTTCAGTTATTCAACAAAACTTGCCCATTAAAAGGAAAGACCCAGGTAATCCTTGGATTACTTGCATTATTGGTAGTCTTACTTTTAGCAGAGCTTTATTAGACTTTGGAGCTTCAATCAATCTTTTGCCTACTCCAATTTTTGAAAAATTTGGATTATGGGAACTCCAACCCACTTCATTTCTCTTCAACTTGATGATGGATCAATTAAAAAACCCAAAGGAGTTCTTGAGGACGTAATTGTCAGGGTTAAAGATTTCTATTTTCTAGTTGATTTCTTAGTTTTGGCTATGGAAATCCCTAAGATTATTGAGAATGCACCTATTATTTTAGGAAAACCATTTTTAGCTACTGCTAAAGCTAACATAGATTGTGAATCTGGGATAATGGAGATAGACTTTGGTGATAAGAAGATGCAATTAGATATTTTCAAGGCATCAAAAAGCTTGAATTTTGATGATGACTGTAATTTAATAGAAGAAGTAGGCTTACTTGAAGATGCCATTGATCACACCACACCTTATCACCTTGAAGAAAATCCTTTGATCACTTGTTTAATTCTTGAGAAATCTTTAGATGTTAAGGAGAGCATTGATCTCTAAAAGGTGAATAATATTTTGAATTCTTCTCCTTCTTTAGGACCTCCTTGGACTATTAAGATAGAGAAATTACCTGTATTTTCTAAGGAGCCCTTAAAACCCTCAATTGAATCCCCTCCTGAATTATAACTTAAACCTCTACTTGACACTTTAAAGTATGTGTTTCTAGGATCAAACCAGACATTACCAGTTATCATTAGTTCAAAACTCACAACCACCCAAGAAGGTCAATTGGTTGAGGTCCTAGGAAGACATAAATGGCATTTGGGTGGAGCATAGCTGATCTAAGAGGGATAAGTACATCCTATTTCACCCATAGAATTTTCACTGATGAAACTGTTAAACCTTGTAGAGAATTTCAAAGGAGGCTAAATCCTAATATGAGAGAAGTTGTAAAGAAAGAAATAATTAAGTGGTTAGATGTTGGTATCATATATTCGATTTCCAATAGTCCATGGGTTAGTCCGACACAAGTTATACCTAAGAAAGCTGACTTAACCGTTATAACCAATGACAAGGGTGAAAAAGTACCCACTAGAATAGCTTCCTCCTGGAGAGTTTGTATAGATTATAGGGAGCTTAATAATGCTAGTAAGAAAGATCATTTCCCTTTACCTATTATAGATCAAATTCTTGAAAGGTTAGTGGGAAGGGAATTCTTTTGATTTCTTGATGGATATTCTGGATATTATCAAGTGGCAATTCATCCTGAAGATCAAGAAAAAACAACCTTCACATGTCCCTTCGGAACTTTTGCATTTTGAAGATTGCCCTTTGGATTGTGTAATGCACCAGCCACATTTCAGAGGTGCATGATGGCTATCTTCTCGGACATGGTTGGTGATTGTTTAGAGATTTTTATGAATGACTTCTCTATATTTGGAGATTCATTTAATTCTTGTCTCTTTAACCTTGAGAAAATTCTTCAGAAATGTATTGAGGTCAACTTAGTTTTAAGTTGGGAAAAAAGCCACTTTATGGTTCAGGAAGAAATTGTTTTAGGCCATATTGTCTCAAAGAAAGGAATGGAAGTAGACAAAGCTAAGGTTGATCTAATCAGTAACCTTCCACCTCCTACTTCAGTTCGAGGTGTTCAATCTTTCTTAGGACATGTAGGATTTTATAGGCATTTTATTAAAGACTTCTCTAAGGTAGCTAGGCCTTTCAGTGCTCTTTTGGCTAAAGAAGTTAGATTTGAATTTGATGATTCTTGTTTAACGGCATTTAACACTCTTAAAGGGTCTTTGACTAGAGTGCCTATCTTACAACCTCCAGAGTGGACACTTCTGTTTGAGATTATGTGTGATGCTTCAGATTTTGCAATAGGAGCAGTTTTACGATAGAGAATTGATAGAAAACCTGTTGTAATCTTTTATGCAATCAGAACATTAGATGAAGCTCAAAAGAATTGCACTACAACTGAAAAGGAATTGCTTGTAGTTGTTTTTTCTCTTGAAAAGTTTCAATCATACTTGTTAGGTTCCCATGTGGTAATTTATAGTTATCATTCAACCCTTAGACATCTTCTATCCAAAAAGGATGCTAAACCAAGATTAATTCGATGGATACTTTTATTGAAAGAATTTGATTTAGAAATAATGGATAAAGCTAGATCAGAAAATGTAGTGGTTGATCATCTATCTCGGATCTTAATATGTAATGATCATTCTCCAACAATTTGTGATTTATTCCCTGATGAACATCTGTTGGTTATAAATGGAATTAGGTCTCCTTGGTTTGCAGATATAGTTAATTATTTAGCAGTAGGTCAGATCCCTTCTGAATTGATAAAACATAAGAGAGATAAATTTTTATTTGAGATTAAGTATTATTTTTGGGAAGATCTTGAACTCTTTAGGCTCTGTAATGATCAAATAATAAGAAGGTGTGTTCCGAAAAGTGAGTTCTACAGCATATTGTCCTTTTGCCATAGTAGTGCATGTGGAGGCCATTTTTTTGGAAAGAAAACAACTGCTAAGGTCCTCCAAAGAGATTTTTATTGGCCGACTTTGTTCAAGGATTCACATTTGTTTACTAAGTCTTGTACAAGGTGCCAAGCATTAGGAAATATGACTAAAAGAGATATGATGCCTTTGAATCTGATTTTAATTGTCAAGGTTTTTAATGTTTGTGGCATCGATTTCATGGGAGTGTTTACCCCTTCATTTGGATATCTTTATATTTTAGTAGCTGTAGATTATGTATCCAAATGGATAGAGGCAATCCCAACAAACAATAATGATCATAGTATAGTCACTTGCTTTGTTCGAAAGAATATTTTAGCAAGATTTGGGATGCCGCGAGTAATCATCAGTGATGGAGGTTCCCATTTTAATAATTTTCAATTTGGAAGTCTTCTTAAGAAGTATGGAGTCAATCATAGAATTGCAACTCCATATCATCCTCAGACAAATGGTCAAGTAGAAACATCTAATAGGGAGATTAAGGCATTCCTTCAAAAGATGATAAGAGTTGATAGAAAAGATTGGGCTGAAAAATTAGATGATGCATTATGGGCTAATCATATAGCTTACAAGACCCCTATTGGAACATCTCCCTATTGGTTGGTGTACGGAAAGGAATACCATTTGCCAGTAGAGCTTGAGCATAGATCTTATTGGGCAATAAAGAAATGTAATATGAATCTTGAACAAGCTGGGAATCACAGAAAATTACAAATGAGTGAATTGGAGGAATTAAGAAATGATGCATATGAGAATTCTCGATTTTATAAGGAGCGAACGAATGCTTTCCATGATCGTCATATTTTTCAAAAGTCTTTTGAACCCAACCAACGTGTTTGTCATTATGACGCCAGACTTTGGTTCTTTCTAGGAAGCTTCGCTCTAAATGGTTAGGACCTTATATTGTTGTGCGCACCTTATCAAGTGGGCCTGTAGAAATAGCATATACCAATACTGATCCAACTTTCATGGTTAACAGGCAGAAGCTTAATCCCTATCTAGAGCATCAGGAGTTTATCAAAGGTGTTGATAAGCTTGCTCTCCTAAATCCTATCCCTAGTTGACATTGTGTCTTTTTTCCTAACTGAAGGCGTAAAACTTAGTGCACATTGGGGGCAGTCCAATTCCTTCTCATCCCCCTTCTTGCTTTCTAGAGAACTAGAGCACTTAAGCACACTAGTGACTTGCACCATGACTTTCTGCAACCCCATGTTCCTCACCTTCGCCTGTTCACTTCACCACGGCATGGATCTCCCTGCTGATGTACGATTGTTGATTCTGCTAAAAGTGAGGGAAGTGTGCCGTGAAGAGATTCATGCATTTTAGGAATCTCCCTTCTTTGGAAGAAGTAATATGGCTAAATGGCGTAGGGTGTAGCATATGGGATTACGCGTCAAGTGTGGCGTGTACAACCACGCCAATGATGGCATATGTCATTGGTATAAGAAATCCCATTAGGACTGGTACGTTGATCACCTACACTTCCTCAAGTATGGACTGAGTGCCAATGTCCCTTATCTGCCTGCTCATCCATTTAAGAGAGACATAGTGGAATTAGTGAACCAATACTTTGATAGATATGGCATCGCCTTCATACCACCTGGCTAAAGGTATAAAACTTAGCGCTGGTTGGGAGGCAACCTAGCACTGTAAATAAATAATTTAATTTAAAAAAAGGGATGAAAAGAATGAAAAATGAAAAAAAATTATGTATAATAAAAATATGCAAAACAAAAATTCAAAAAATAAATCATTAGAAAATTTGTACATAATAAAAATTTGCAAAATCATAAAAAAAAGTTGTTATTTCCTCTAGTAAGGTAGGTTGATTCTTAAGATCTGAGACCAACTTGGTAGGGATTGAAAGATAGCATTACGAGACATTAATGACCTTGGAATCATGTGGGAAGACTAGCACTGAGAGACTCCACTTCGAGTTTACTAGAAGTTTCGGGTGTTATTAGGACTGTAGGGCTTGTTAGCTTTTCAGATAAATGTTGGAGGCGTAGCACTGTGATGCTCCACAGTCGGGTTATTTAGCTATCCTCTTTTCTTTTGAGTTAACCTATTTGTACTCTGGTAGGATAGTGACTTCAAGCATGATATGGAGATTAGTTACCTCTTAAGGATAGAGTGTAGCCCAATGAAGCCCTATTCCTTAAGATGTTAATTGCTACTCATAAACAGACTGGAGTTTGCATTACCTAAGTTAGCTCCAAGGTGTGTAGCTTTACGAGATCGAATAGGGTTATATCGGGGTGCTAATCTATGTCACTATACCAAGATTTCATCATGAGAGACGAGTAGTTTTGCAAGACTTCTCATGATTTTGTTACGTCTTGAGGATCTGACGTAAAAAACTCAGTCATGGTGAATCCATGTGTCGAGTTTTCTTATAGAGGCTTTCTTTTTCTTAGTCTGTAAATAACCGAAAGCCCTACTTTTCTTAGGTTCAATTTTGAATATAAACAAGGTTATTTAACCATCCTTTTGATTTTGTAAATAAATAAATTTTTATTTATTTTTAATCTATTTTTAGTTTTGTAGGTTAGGTAAGCTGGATGGTTCACCACCACAAGTGCTTTACTACATCAGGTCGTATCTTTCTAAACTACTCCCTCTCTTTTATTTTTATGCCATTATGGACAATGTCATTTAAGTTGGGGAGTGGGGAAAACCTATTTTCTTTCTCATTATTATTCGACCTATTTTCATTTTTCGATGTGTTGTGTAAGCCGCAATTTTTAAGTTTTAATTGAATTATTTTTTTGAAAAAAGAATCATCAAAACTTGCATGCTTTATCTTGTATGTTGCATTAAAAAAAAAGGTTTGTAAAGTTTGCATGCATTTAGTTTTTTTTTTTCTATTTTTGGAAGATGATGAAAATGCCCCTTTAACCAGGAGTTATTTCCTTAGGAAGTATACCTAGGTTTAACTCAGTGGCTCTTCAGGTCTTAGACTTAATTACCATGGTGATCAATTAAGATTTAGGATTTTGACATATGTTAGGCATTTTCGTCTTGTTATTTCCTGGTAATTAGTTGAAGAGTGAAGACTAAACAGGATTTATTTTCAATCATCAGCTTATAAGAGTTTGAAATTTAAGTATTCCCTTATAATCACTATTCACACTAATAAGTCGCAAGGCACGAATGTTCTTAGGAGTTTGGTTTTGCAGAGTCATAAATCTTAATTACTATTCTCCACTTCACTTACGAGAATTTCTGAACCACTATTGGGAAGCTCTTATTAGCCTCCTAAGAAAATGGAATAAATACACTTAACTTGTTGAGTGTGATTTAGTAGGAGAATTAGGTGCTTTAGAAAAAATATATATAGAAAAAAAAAAGAAGAAAAAATTAGAAAAATTTTATAAAGTCCTCTCCTTTACACCATTTTTAGTTTGAGGCATTGTATATTTCTTGTAAAAAAAAAAAAGAGAGAGAACCTAATTCTAATCTTACTCCAATACTCAACACCATTAAATAAACTTAATACATGTCTTGGGATTCATAAGCCTTCGTGACTCGAGCCAACAAGTCCTTTCGAGTGCTTTATCACTTTGTACCCTGGTCTAAGAGTTGCAGATGTAAGGCTCGCTACAGGAGTCACACAGAAAGCCCGATAAACCTAAGATATACTGGGAGCTGATAAGTAGTAATCAAGGGTGTACTAGGAAAGAATCTAAGGTGATTGTGGAGATTAATTGGACTAATAAATTTAGACTCTAGAGACTTCATTTCTTCCATTTTGGCTTGTAAACTTATTCAGTCTACATGCACGAATACTTGATCTATTTCCAGCTCTTTTCTAAACTTTGTTTGACTATAAGTTCTTTAAAAATTCACTTATGACACTTGAAGCCAGGAATAATGAGTCTTTTATCTTGATTTGTCACAGAGGAGCTGTTGAGCCATTATTTAAACTTAATATTGTACAACTTAAGTTAAGGAAGATGATTGGTTAAGGTGGGTCCTAACTTCACATTTTCGTTATTTTTCTTTGTTTTGTTTCTGAGCTTTTGCTAGGGTCTACCAAAATGTAAGTTGGGGGGTGTGATGAAACTACATTTGCATGTGATAATTAGTTAATTTTAACGTAGTTTCATAGCTTAATACAAATCATTAGCATAATAATAGGGTTAATAGCTTAGTTAACACCTCTGCAAATAGCAAATTTCAATAATGTTAAATTGCACATATTTGTATATTATTACAAGATTATTCCATGTATGCAGGTAATGTAGGTTGAAAGGAATCCTATTATTATAATGGCATGGTTAACCCATTCCCATTTAAACACCATTCTAAATTCTTTTTTATTCAACACCTTATCCTATCTAATTTTAATTCATGTAACCCTTTTATCCATTTCCCATATATTTCTTATTCCCCTTCATTACTCTCTCCAATTCTCTCCAATTCCCTCATTTTATTTAAATAAAATTAAAATAAAAAACCATCGCACCTACATTCCCGTAACTTCTCCAACAACTACGTAACCTCCTCACTCCATCTACTCTCTCGTAACCATCTGTCTTTCTCTTTTTCCCTTACTCCCTCTCCCACGAAATCGAACTGAACCCATCTCCCTCATTGATTGCACAGCAATCATAGGCCTTAACTCTCCTGAATTAAGGTAGAACATAGCTTAACATGAACATTCTGCATGCATATGTATCGTATTCTGCATCATAGTTGATATATGAGTTTTATGCATGAAACTGTGCTATTTGAGAGCTATCACTCATTGAAGATAATTTGTGGTTGCAGATGACCGATCCAACCACATGGATCTGTTCAGAACTTTGACGAGAGTCCAACACTTCCAAGATCGCATCAATCAGACTCCTGTAGCACCCTAGGGAATCCACAGAAGATCAAGAGCCTAGGGGAAAATTAAAGAAGATCTGGACCTTAGATGACAAATCCAATAGCACGAATGGATCCTGATCGATGTTTGCAGCCCAACGGCGCAGAAATCAATTCAATCGGATGCCTATATCACTAGATACAAGGAAAAGAAGATGAGCGACGATGATGGCACCATGTGGCACCATCATAGCGGCTCCCTTCCCACCTCCCCATCTAGGAAGGATGCACCGCATGCTGTGGACCATTGGATCTTCATCCAACGGCCACGAGCACGACATGTCGCCTGCCTAGATTGGATAAGGATAAATGAAAACTAACAAGTATATATAACAAAAGGTTTGCGTAGCATGTTGGCTTGCGTGCATGCGCACGTAAGTAGGAGATGCTGGTTCGAGTTATGCACTGCGCAAAATTGAAGCGACATTGGCTGTGCGGGTGTGTGCAGGCGCAATTGCGCGATCGGATGGTAGAGGCATGACCATGTGGTGCGATCAGAGTGCATCGCTGGCGAACGGGCGATCGCACATGTCTTGTGAGATTTGGAAGGCGAGGGAAGTGCGCGTAAGCGTTCCGATTGTAAGATCGGATGGCTGAGGTTGAAGTGCTCAGAAGAGGCAAGCGAAGGTGATAATGTGAAGGGTGCGCGTGGGCAATCTGCGGTCATGCGATGGAGGATCGACGCTCCACGAAGTGCCACGTGGCGGCATCAGAGTGAATTGAGGGAAAAAGATGGATGTGGAAGGCTTTTTGCATGAGATTATGGGGGCCAAATGTCTGTTTTACCCCTCGCCAAAGCTATAAAAAGTGCCCAAAAGGGCCCCCTTGGAAGGCATTCCCTTCATTATCTTCTTCCTGCTTCTTCAACCTTTCTTTCTTCTTCTTCTTCCCATCTTCTTTGCATTTGGCTCCGCATCTCCGTCTGAAGCATCCATTGATCCACCCCGATGGATCATTGTTGCTCTTCTCAACCTCTCCAAAAGGCCACTACGAACCACTCGTGGTGACCTTGTTTTGTTACAATAGTAGTTTGTTTTATGTCTTATTCGAATACATGTATCCAGTTTATGTTAAATCTCTTCTTGTGATATAAATATTGTGATTGATCGTTCTTTTTACTTAGCCTTTATATTTAAAATAAATGCATGAAATGAAAAGTGCTTCTTGCCTTCCTGTGATCGACTGGGACTCACCAGTTCCGTTAATTATTTACTCGAGACGTATTTCGCGCTATACTACAACGCATTCATCTTTTACGCGATCTATGCCGTGAACAAAATTGGCGCCATTTTCGGGGAGACAAGGAGATTTTTGATTTTATCTTTAATGCAATATTTTTGTGTGCAGAAACAACGACATGTTGCAGTGAACGAAAAAAAGGGATTGCTACGAAAATCAGGTGCACACATTCCTATTAGAAATTTAACCTGAAAGTAAGTGTCATCTTTAAAATTCAATAGCCATAGCTCTAATGCTCCAAAAATTCTGAAATTTGGACTGGAACTAGATATTCAAATTATCTTTCTAACTCCTAATAAGAAATTCCTTTCGTAGAATTTTAAAAAATTCATGGAGTACATGCTAGTCAAATTGCATGAAGATAGCACTTTTATGAACTTTAAAAATTAATTCTGACTATCACACAAATCAGATTGACTCAAAATTTTTGGGGTGTAAAAGATAATCAAATTAGCTTTCAATATCATATTTTTACAAAATTTTTGGAGCATAGTTGATATAGTTTCCAATAGAAAAACCAACACGAGGTCTAAATCCTATATTTGACCCCTAGTTAGCTAAAAATTCATAACTAATTATTGGAAATAAAAAAAAGTTTTGAAAAATACTCTATGAAAATCTTGTTGCAAAAGGAATCTTCTTGCCAAGTTTTAAATCATTTGGATTCCATCTCACCTTAGAGTATAGTTTGGAATTGTGGTCTACAATTTGAAAAAGAATTTATAAGTGCTTGAGCCAATAAGACCACATTGGCTAACTTGGACTCTGACGAGCCCAAAAGTTAGTCGGTGAGTCAAGCCACCTTGTGGATTGCCCATCATCTACTACATTGAAGAAATAGGTTAAGAATTCATGAAAATAGATCAAATAACCTGCATTTAGCTTGAAACTACTGGGTAGGTCCAACCTCTCCTGCAAAACCTGGTGACTAAGCCTGCGGAGCAGTGTCAAACGACTGCGGCTGCAGGGTAATGGAACCGGAGGTGAAAGTTGAAAGAAGAACATTTCTTGTAGTCCCCTCACAACCAGATTGGTCGGGTTAGCCTGAGAGGAGGGAATTCCTTACAATTGGTTTCTAGCCAAATTTTCAATAACACAAACTTAAACAAAAAATTAGGCCATCTGATCTAAAGGACTACTCTGATTAACAAGGCATTAGCCTTGTTCTGCTTGAGTACACCAACCCATTGAGTTGGTTGTATGCAAGGGAAAAGGTCATTAAGACCTGAACTTGTGAGACCTTGGGAGCCAAACCTAAGGCGGCGATGGCGATTTTCGCCCGACCTCTCTTCTCAACCTTCTTCCATCTGATTAACTATAATGGCTAATCCCAGTCCTCGAATTCATTAGGACCCTGAGAATCAGGACCTAATGGCTTGTCTAGAAGCCAGGGTCAAGGAAACGAAATAGAAATATGAGCAAAGCATCGATCGGATTCTCACAACACTTGACAGGATGCAGCATCCACCACGTAGAGAATAACTACGGGACTTCTATGATTCGATGCCAACATTCATAACACCTCAGGTCCAGATTCCCACAGGTGGAGATTCATTCGAGTTAAAGCCAAATATCATAAGTCTAATTCAAACTCATTTCCATGGAAACTCAAATGAGGATCCCTTCCAGCACCTCGAAGACCTGAATCAGATTGCAAAGTCAGTTCAACCCAGGCATATAGATATTGGAATTGTTCTCATGAAGCTTTTACCTTTTTCTCTCAAGGATAAAGCTACTTATTGTTCAAGGCCATCGGGAGGCCAATTGTAACTTGGGAGGAATTACATCGCAAATTCCTCCAAAAGTTCTTCTCGATCGGTGGAACAAATGCCATGAGGCACGTATTCACAACCTTTGCTCAAGGCCCTGAAGAGAAGCAACATGATGCCTGGGACAAATTCCACGTTCTTCTCAGGAAGTGCCCACACCATGGTGTACCCAAATGGCACCTTGCGTAAGTATTTTACCATGGGCTGGATGACACACATCGATACTAGGTCGATGCATCTAGTGGTGGGAATTTTCTCATAAAGGACAAGAACAGTGCATTTGAAATGTTCGAGTCCTTAGCAGAGAACTCTATGAACGTCGCCTCAATGAACTAGTTCCAGCGACCTGGACAGCAACTAGTTAATGTCCATGGAGCTCAAGCCGAGTCTGCCCGAGCCGACATGGACATTATCACCAGAAAGCTAGATAAGGTGGATCTGCTCGATAAGAAGCTCGATGAATTAATGCGAGCGAGATCCGGATTTGCTGGTAGCACTGCTCCATCTTACTCCTCTCAAGCATCCTGAGCCCCCCCTGCTTATACATATCCGGTTACTCGGGTTGTTTTCTCTCCATCTTCGTGGGATCCTGCATACCAGCAACCCGTGAATAATATGGATCTGGCACCACACAATCAGCGTTACGCACCACATTATGATGCATGTGTGTATTCTTTTGATGAATTTGCATCTGAGACATCTTTAGGTTAAGATGTCAATGCCATTCAGGGATACGGGCGTAATAACCCGTATTCTAAAACATATAACCCTGGTTGGCACCGGCATCCCAATTTTGCCTGGTCTGGTAATCCATAGAGATCGAGTCAAGTTCCACACTACCAAACCAAACAATACGAGAATGCGTAGAACACGCATCCAAGGCAGTAGCCATTCCCGTCTCAGTAGCAGCAGACATGCTCTATCTATCGGCCGCTGCACCAAGCTACCAACTACCCTCCAAAGCGGGCTAACCCTTTGGAGTCGCTAAAGGAGGAATTGCAAGCATCAATTCGGAAATCTACTCATGACAACTTCCAAATAATGAAGGCAATGGCTGACCAAATACAGAGCATACAGAACATGCAAAACCAAATGATGCAGGTTCATAGATCACAGGGAGCTTTGCCCTCCCAACCTGTCCCAAACTAGAGATATGTGCAGAATTAGGGTGCCCTGCCTAGATTCTAAGCACCACAGGGGCAGGCACACGCTGTTATGCAAGCACCTCCTGGTTATGGGCATGGTCAGCCACCTTTGTTGCCAAACCCTATGTATCCAGACCAACCTGCTCCTCTACCCCTACATGGATAGCACGCCGATGCAAAAGCTGTCACCTTAAGGAGCGAAAATACTACACAGGACTCACTACCAAGGCAAGCGGGTAATGATTTTCCCTATGCTGTACCACAAGATGACTCACAACCCTCTTCCTCTCACAAACCATCTTCATTAGATAAGGGAAAGAAGCCCCTAGACCCTGAAATTCCCGCAACCTTAACATGTGACTCAGCATGGAAAAATGACACATGGAAATTTGAGGACCTGAAATCTATGTTCAAGGAAGTTCACATTCAGGTCCCTCTCCTCGAAGTGATAGATCACATCTCAGTTGTTGGTAGGTTCTTTAAGGACTATTGTACTCCGAAGTGGTAGTAGAGGATCGGACGATAAGTGGTATTATCTGAGGAAGTAGTGCAGTTATTTTAGCTGACTTACCGCCTAATAAGAAGGACCCAGGCACACCATTGATTTTCTGTTTATTGCAGGATTCCCCTTTTGATCGGGCCCTTCTTGACTTGGGGTCGTCCACCAACCTAACTCCTACCGCAGTATTTGATCGATTTCGATTTGGGGAGTTAAAATCCACCATGGTTACCATACAGTTGGCTAACCGATCTATAAAAACATCGAGGGGGTGGTTGAAAATGTGATCGTAAAAGTCCAAGGATTTTGCTTTACAATGGATTTTTTTGTTCTTGATATGGAGGTTCCCCCTAATCTCCGTGATGCACCGATTATTCTAGGTCACCTATTTCTGGCAACCACTTGAGCAAACATCGACTGTGCATCAGGGTGCATGGAGGTTGCCCTGGGAAATGAAAAGCTTAGATTGGACATTTTTAGGGCATCAAAGAACTTTGATTGTGATTTGATCAAGGAGGGTAGTGAAGACGAAGATTCAACATTCTATGGGAACATTGGGCTCCTCTACAGTGACACAATGGCACATTCATCCTCACTCCCACGGGTCTTTGATCGCGATCAACACAGGATTGAGACTAATGATATACACATTTCGTCCCATGGATCTGGTTGTCATGGGTGTTCATCTACTCTTAACACCCTTGATCCTGACTATCCTGTCCTACCCAACATGGATATCTTAAGATAGGATTACATGACCACTGCAGGCAGATTCTTCATTAGTTAGGATCAGCAAATTTTTGCTATTATTTCCTCCCCTCCCCTGCACAACCCTCCTCCTCACCTTCCCCACCCTCCACTACTAGAGTTGCTGCCCTTACCTGATTTGCTCAAATATGTGTTTCTGGGAAAAAGTGAGACATATCCAGTGATTATCAATGCTCACTTGACTCCAGATTAGGAACACCAATTGATCTCCATTCTGCAAGCACATAGGACTGCTATCGGGTGGGGCATTGTTGATCTCCACGGAATTCACCCCTCATATTGCACTCACCATATCTACACTGATGGAAGGGTGAGACCGTCGAGACAACCTTAGAGATGCCTAAATCCAAATATGTTGGAGGTTATCAAGAAGGAGATCATTAAATGGCTGGACACGGACATTATCTATCCAATTTCCAATAGCCAGTGGGTGAGTCCCATTTAGATAGTGCCCAAAAAGGCAGAACTCACTGTAATAAAAAATGAATTGGGTGAGTCCATCCTAACCCGCACCATGACTTCTTGGCGGGTTTGCATTGACTACAGGAAGCTAAACTCGGCTACCAAAAAGGATCATTTTCCTTTGCCCTTTATCGATCAGATTCTAGAATGGCTAGCCGGGCATAGTTTCTTCTACTTTCTGGATGGATACTCTAGGTACAATCAAGTTGCAATCAGCCTGGAAGACCAAGACAAGATGACTTTTATGTGTCCCTGATGAGAGCCTCATCATGAGCCATAACTAGCTCATTTTGACCCAATAAAGAAGATAAAAGCTCCTACATAACCTAGAGGAAGGCCTAAATAAAGGAATAAGTGCTCTGAGAAGAAAACATGAAATAAAGGTTAAAACTGCAATTTTACCATTGCAGTACATAAACGGGATTTCTCAGAGGCAAAACATATGTCAAATGGTTTAAATGAGATAAAAAGTGGGTTGAGTCAATCAGAAATGGGTTTATGTGCAATCTAGGAAGTAAATGACACTTGGTAACCCTAAAATAGACCCACTTAAATTAACAAGGTTCCGGTCAGGATAAAAATCAAGTAAACCCTCTAAAAATCATGGAAAAATATCCTCTAGGGTTCAGAACACTCAATTTGGCCCTTGGAACCCAGTTTGACCTAGATTAGGGTCCTAGCTCTTCAAGTAACATAATTTGGGTTTTTACGCAAAATGTCCAGTCAAACGAGGTCAAAACTAAAATCCAACTTTACCATTGGATTCCTTAGGTCAAAATTAGGTTTATACCAAAATTTCGACCTAAGGGGAGGTCATCTTGGCCTACTTTGCAATTTAGTACACCCAAATCACAATTTAGTCCCTATCTTTTGAATATCTTTGCAGAGAGCTCCCTAAGTTCCTCGCCACCTTTGCAATCAGGTCCTGCCACCATTGTTAGGGCAGAACCGATCTCCGGTGAGGTTTAGAGAGGGATTCCTCTCCAATCCCTCAGAGATTCCCTCCCAGAAATGGAAGGGAGATTCTCTGAGGAATTCCCTTCCATTTAAGGCCAATTACAACTTCTGGTGTGAACCCAATCTCTCGTGCGAACGCACGAGGGATTTGGGTATCTTAACCTCTTTCCTACTCCGGCGAGCAATCAGAGGCAATGGCGTGCCCCCCACGCCCTGAACGACTGGCCCAGTGCCTATATAAGAACCCACACCACCGGCCGCTCATCTTAAGCTTGATTTTGACGGAGATCCCCTCAACTTTCCTCTCTCCCATCTCCGGCCAAAAGACCCACAAGCTCCGGCGACCTCCTCCCCTCCTCGTCGCTCTGCTGCCATACCAGCAGCAGAGTCAACTTCACCGCTTCCTCCCACGTCTCACCGTACCAAGCGTGCGTGCCCCTGACCTCATCCTCGTCATCGCTTCCTCCCTCATGGTCCTTCTTCCCAGACGACGGCAGTTACGTGCCGTCCACTCCGCTGCCTCCCATCCTTCCAGATCACTCCAGATACCCTCTTCATCCTCTCCTCTCTCTTTTCCCCTTGCTATTTTATCCAATTACCCCTCGACAGTGCCTAACGACCTCCATCGTCCTCGCCTCCGACCGCCCTCCGGCGAGCCGCCCACACCACTTCGCCCCTCCACACGACTCGCCAACCTTCTCATGAGCTCCGCCTCACCACCAGGAACTCATTCCACCCCTCCACTACCACTCCAGACCTCCACAGTTGCCCCCCAAACAACCCCACACCTCAGGCCACAGGTGGACCTAGGCACGCACGCCTAGGCCGACCTACGGCCTGCAGCACCGCGCATCATCTTCGCCATGCCACGGCGAAGGTTTCTAGCTAATCTGATTGGGCCAATAGGCCGTTCTTGTGTATGACAGGTTGCAGCTCCTGCCGCCATTGACGGTCGAAGCAGCGAGCAGCCCGTAGCAGCTTCAGGCACCAGGGCTCCCACGCGGCAGGTGCAGCAGGTTCACGTGAGTGTTGCCAAGCGACTGAGGCCAGCAAGTCACGCTGCGAAGCCAGCAGCTAGGGCAATTGCAAGACGAAAGCTCTGCGGGCGCGCGCGAAATCAGGACTGACCAGATAGTCCCACATTGTGGAATCGCAAAACACAGGTATAGTATAAATTATTTTTGTGTTTTAAGCTTACTGCCTCTAAAGCACAGGGGTGAGGTCCCTCACCTACCCTCACGTCCGCCTCGTCCGCGGCTTGACCTCGCAGATCTAGCGGGATCCGACCCGACCCTAACCTTGAGCACTCCTCGTGCATCACCACCTGCCGGTGCGCCTGGTCCCGGGTGCGAAGCCGACCCGATTACCCGTGTGGCTCTGGGAGAGCGTCGTTGAGCAAATTGCAGAGAAAGAGAGAGACGTTTGGGTAGAGGGACGGGGGTAGGTTTTGCATTGGCTGTGGTTTGCGCAGGAGTAGAGGAAGAAGCGAACACTTAGCCGCTGCAGCAAGGGAAGAGAAGAAAGAAGAAGAGGCTGTGTGTAGCAGAAAAAGAAGGAGAAGCTTTCGTAGAGAAACGAAGACAAGGAAGAAGACCAAGGCAGGAGAAGAAATAGGAGAAAAGAAACAAAGGCAGGAAGAAGAAGCCTTCAAGCAAAGGTAGAAAGAGAAAGAAGTGCAAAGGAGAAGAAGAGCCACGAAGAAGAAGAGAGAAAGGGGATTACATTTAAGACGTCTGATACAGAAATCAGACGTCCAATTCTATTTTTCTTTCACAAATCCTTTTTAAAATTCTCTCTTTGGATCAATGATTTTCATTTAACAGTTGTATTCTTTGGTTTTAAAAAGTACTGAGATTGCTCCCCGTGTTCGACCTCGGATACTCTAGTTTTTCGAGTAATAAAATTCTTTATATTTGTTTGAACATTTTGTCGGTTATACTACAATGTCATATTCTCTTTAAAACCCACTCAAAAGTGTGAGAACATTTTGGCGCCGTTGCCGGGGAGCAACGCGCAATTTACCACTAGTCTCTACATTCTTTTTATGATATTGAACACTAACTTGCCCTACTTTGCTTTGATGTGATCTTGCAGGTACTTCACGAGAAAATCTCTCCCGCAAGTCAACCACTCCAGGGTAGGTAATTTCTTTTCTTCCTTAGTCATCCCCTAATCTTTGAAAGACAAAAGGAAGAAAATCAATTTAGGAATCAATTGCCTTCTTTATATAGTAATCACCATCTCTAAGGCAAAACATTTCCTGATTTTGCGAAAATTTTTGCAAATATTCTTGAAGTTGGAGTGATTTTTTTTTAGATTCCATCCCACAAATTCTTGTGTCTAATTGAAATAACGCTTAATCTCGGCGGACCACACACTTCTTGTTTATAAGTCCAAAGAGAACTTTTGTGAAAAAGAAAAAGAGGATTGGAAATAGAACCAAATTAGGGTTTCCACATTAGGGTCTTGAAGCGCTAGTCACACATGCCTGTATAAAAGGAAATAAACCCTCCCGCATCAGTGTGCCACCCAAGCCCTTAATTGAAGAGAGCTAAATAAGACAAACCCTAAAATTGAGCTCTAAAATCACTTGAATCTTAAAATTTTTTGGACCTAATAACCTGGGAGTCAAATTAGGGTGATCTCTAGGCTCCAAACTTAGAATCATTCCACCGTCTATAGGACAGGTCACGTGAAGTTGACCCCTTGGGTCAACCAACCTCTAAATTAGGTCACAATATAAAAACATCTAAAGTTCAAGTGAGAACCATAAAAGCACCTTTGAAATAAAAAGTGATAGACTTAAGAGGTCAAGGTCCCCATTCTGGTCTACCTGGAATCTCAGTGACAAGAGTGGTCGGGTGGGGGAAACCCTGTAACCCGTAGGGACGCTCTACCGTGTAGGGGTCTTTGCGGGACTCTCCCTCTCTGGCTGCCCAGGTAATTCTCAGGTGGACGATCTTCTGATCCAGGGGTCCATCCGCCCCGAACCTCCATAGTCATCCAAACATCTTTGGGTGTCTTGATTGGGTCAAGAACATCTCCAGTCCCTCATCTTTTCTCTTTAGAGCACACATACACATTTTCAGTGGGACTCGTTATTCAGATCTGATCGCTTCATAACACATCATGATTCCAACTTGATTCTACATCTTGACTCCACCACCTGATCCAAATATGCAGCCAAACCACCTAGGACTACCATTCAAGAAACCTGAATATCAGAGATCCATGAGAGATAAAATGATTGAGGATGCCATGAAATTCTATGAAAATGAAGAAACCTCAACAACAGTAGGAAACATTCAGGTTGATGTCCCAACAACCACAACCTTTGTCATAACTTGTGCCCAAGTACTATTAGTAGAAGCCAACAAAGGATCAACCCGTGACTTGCTCATTACTGCGTACATTGAGATAGAAAAATTGCACAATAGTGAATACCTTCAATGTATGACAAATCCTCGACTTTGGAAGCAACACCAAGATAGTCTTGAAAAATGGGAAGAGATAATGATATTAATAAAACAAGTGATTAATCAGAAATACCCGTACATACCACCAACAGAGGATGAACTATCTTGGGACAACATCGAGGATAAATCTGATCTCGGGTTTGAGGCATAAAATGGTTGTGGATTCCCAACCTAGATGGAGTATAATGCACCTGATATTGAAGAAGGTTGGGAAGCTCCAAATGTAGGAGAAGACCATGATGAGCCCATTTTAGAATCTTAAGACTCCTACAAGTATGAGAGTAGAACTGAAGCTCTCGAGGGTGTAAATTCCGTCCCTTATTCTGATAAGATGACCCTCGAAGGTTATTCAGACCTAAATTCTAGTAATTCAACCCACATCCTAAGCCTAGAACCTAAATCTGAAACATATTTTGAAGATTTCAAGGCCCCAGATGAAGAAGATCAATCTTTTAATGAAGAATATGATTTTGGGCCTCGATTTGATGAATATCCCTCCTCAACCTCCTCAGAGGAACGAATCGATTTTTCGGAAGTCATGCCAATCTACGACACAGAAACCGAGGAGTTGGACGAGCAGGGTTTCAATTGGGTCTGCCCTACTAGCGTAGAATCTGAGCCTCTACCAGATGAGGATACCCTTTTAAACTCAGAATTAACATTTAGGCTAGACCCCAGTCAGGCTGCTGAATATACAACATATGATTTATTCTATGGTGGAACTCATGATCTGGAATCTCATTCAAACTTTGATTTTCGCAAACTCTCCGATGATCTCGAATCTGACCATAACATCGAAGAAAATCTACCTCCTGATTATAACATGTCAATCTTCTTTGAAGCCACCTGCTCCACATATATTGAACCAATCAAATCCCGTTCCCCACCCCGACCCGCAACCGGACTCAATTTCTATTCCGATTCACCTCTCACTGAGCCGTTTGCAGATGATTCAACTCCATATCTAGACCGGGTATTGGGTACTGATCAGACCACAAATCAGGAGCCTCCATCCTTTGATCACCCCTGTAGGGATTCCACACCTTACATGGACAATTTTTCGGAACCCTACCTTGACCAGGCTGATTCGACTCAGCCTGAACCCGAGTTTTCACTTCCATATCCATCAGAACTTCACTGCATATGGTGGGTTCCACATTTGTTGATCTACATCTATCAACCCACCAGACTTATTGGGTTTGGGCTGCATCATCAGCCCACTGATCTTAACAAGCACCTGGTTGGACCAACCAGGCTCTTAATCAAGGTACTTGTTTTACAAAATTTCGCTAATTCGACCACTCCCTCTCCATCCCATTTTCTGCTCGGCTGAAGGCATTAAATTTAGCGCTTAATGGGAGGCAACCTGTCATCCCAAAAATAGAGACCCGTCTGATTATCCGTCCGAACTCCATGTCTATTGCACCTTGAGTTCAGCCTTAGACAGTTGATCCCACCTCTGGAACACGTATCAGAGCTTAAAATCATCTGCATCAGTCATTTTCGACCTATTCACCCACCCGATGTGTCCTGTTCTAAGTCCCTGACCTCAACACTAATTCACACCCTCTGGTTACAATGAGGACATTGCAAAACTTAGGCATGGGGGGTGATAAAGTGCATACATACAGAACCAAGAAAAGAGTCAGGAGTCTCCCACACAAAAAATTTGCATATGTCAAAAACACAAAAAATATTGAAAAAATTAAGAAAAAGAATAAAAAAAAAAGTGGGGGGAGGGAGGAAATTTTGTGAGCCACATATTCATAAGGAGGAGAAAAGGGGCACAAAATGAGAAAGAAAAAAAGTAGTCATTAGTAAAAGAGTAAGGAATTAACTGAAGTTCTAGACTAGATCAAGAAAAGAAATAAAAGGAAAAGTGCTAAGGAGATACAACAAGAGATTAGCAGGAATGCTAGTCTTAGGCCTCTTGGGCTAGAATCTTTAGCCTAAAAATTCACGTATCCGTTAAAATCTGGATAATCCTCAAGAGGTTGAGGAAAATGCGAAGCTTAAGTATTAGGTCTAAGGCTTAGGAAGTATTCGGCCTTGTTAACTGACTTCCGGTTTGCGGGATTCGGTAACCTAAGCAACCCAAATTCACACACAGTCTGGTTCAGTGCGCATAAATATCCAAAACACGCAAGAGCGTTTAATGTTCTGAAAGAGTCACCTAGATTAGGAGCGGCCAATCAGCACAAGTTGATTTGGACGAGTTCCCAGCGAGGAGAGGCGAGAAATCCCCCTCGAAGATGCATAACAACATATCGTCTCCTCGGTGCTTGTCTCTTAGGATATTTAAATATCCTACTGGGGGCATGTAACCACTCTACTGGTTCAGATACCATGGGAGGCATTATCCCGAAATGTCGATCGTCAGGGTCTGAATTCGGCCACGGAACGTCATGGGCGGGATTATCTCGAAATCTCGAAAGCTAGGGTTCTGGGGGTTGCCATGGGCGGGATTATCTCGAAATCTTGAAAGCCAGGAACCCTTGAGGATTGATGATGGGGACGAGGAATCCGATACAGACCATGTTGAGAAGCTAATCCGAAGCTAGAAATAAAAAGAAAAGAGAGAGAAAAGCCATCCAAACAAATAAATCCTCTATCTCTCTCTCTTACAAAGAAACGCATTGCAAACTGAACTTATGCTAAAAATATCTCAAGCATGGGTGCTTTAACCGCGGAGTCCAACAAACCCTAGGTTAGTTTCTGTGGGCCGTAGAAACCTTTGCGGAGGACTAAGGCTAAAGCGGAACAGGTCCGAATTTTGGTTGGTACTTGAGTACCTCTAGGCCTATTATTGGCATTCTGACCTAATCACAAAAGAAGCACTTATCTTAACTGAGGACACTCTGGGTCTAGAACGGAAGTTAAAACCTTGAAATTTTGCTAAGGGACTAGCAAAAGCTAGGCATGGGGGTATGATGAGAGCCTCATCATGAGCCATAACTAGCTCACTTTGACCCAATAAAGAAGATAAAAGCTCCTACATAACCTAGAGGAAGGCCTAAATAAAGGAATAAGTGCTCTGAGAAGAAAACATGAAATAAAGGTTAAAACTGCAATTTTACCATTGCAGTACATAAATGGGATTTATCAGAGGCAAAACATAGGTCAAATGGTCTAAATGAGATAAAAAGTGGGTTGAGTCAATCAGAAATGGGTTTATGTGTAATCTAGGAAGTAAATGACACTTGGTAACCCTAAAATAGACCCACTTAAATTAACAAGGTTTCGGTCAGGATAAAAATCAAGTAAACCCTGTAAAAATCATGGAAAGATATCCTCTAGGGTTCAGAACACTCAATTTGGCCCTTGGAACCCAATTTGACCTAGATTAGGGTCCTAGCTCTTCAAGTAACATAATTTGGGCTTTTACGCAAAATGTCTAGTCAAACGAGGTCAAACCTAAAATCCAACTTCACCATTGGATTCCTTAGGTCAAAATTAGGTTTGTACCAAAATTTGGACCTAAGGGGAGGTCATCTTGGCCTACTTTGCAAATTAGTACACCCAAATCATAATTTGGTCCCTATCTTTTGAATATCTTCGCAGAGAGCCCCCTAAGTTCCTCGCCACCTTTGCAATCAGGTCCTTCCACCATTGTTAGGGCAGAACCGATCTCCGGTGAGGTTTAGAGAGGGATTCCTCTCCAATCCCTCAGAGATTCCCTCCCAGAAATGGAAGGGAGATTCTCTAAGGAATTCCCTTCCATTTAAGGCCAATTACAACTTCTGGTGTGAACCCAATCTCTCGTGCGAACGCACGAGGGATTTGGGTATCTTAACCTCTTTCCTACTCAGGCGAGCAATCAGAGGCAATGGCATGCCCCCCAAGCCCTGAACGACTGGCCCAGTGCCTATATAAGAACCGACACCTCCGGCCGCTCATCTTAAGCTTGATTTTGATGGAGATCCCCTCAAATTTCCTCTCTCCCATCTCCGGCCAAAAGACCCGCAAGCTCAGGCGACCTCCTCCCCTCCTTCTCGTCGCTCTGCTGCCATACCAGCAGCAGAGTCAACTTCGCCGCTTCCTCCCGCGTCGCGTCGTACCAAGCGCGCGTGACCCTGACCTCATCCTCGTCGCCGCTTCCTCCGTTAGGGTCCTAATTCCCCGATGACGGCACTTACGCGCCGTCCACTACACTGCCTCCCTTCCTTCCAGATCACTCCAGATACCCTCTTCATCCTCTCCTCTCTCTTTTCCCCCAGCTATTTTATCCAATTACCCCCCGACAGTGCCTAACCACCTCCATCGTCCTCGCCTCCGACCGCCCTCCAGCGAGCCGCCCACACCACTTTGCCCCTCCACACGACTCGCCAACCTTCTCGTGAGCTCCGCCTCACCACCAGGAACTCATTCTGCCCCTCCACTGCCACTCCAGACCTCCACAGTTGCCCCCCGAACAACCCCACACCTCCGGCCACAGGTTGACCTAGGCACGCACGCCTAGGCCGACCTGTGGCCTGCAGCGCCGCGCATCATCTTCGCCGTGCCATGGCGAAGGTTTCTAGCTAATCTGATTGGGCCAATAGGCCGTTCTTGTGTATGACAGGTTGCAGCTCCTACCGCCATTGACGGTCGAAGCAGCGAGGAGCTCGTAGCAGCTTCATGCACCAGGGCTCCCAGGCTGCAGGTGCAGCAGGTTCACGCGAGTGTTGCAAAGCGACTGAGGCCAGCAAGTCATGCTGCGAAGCTAGCAGCTAGGGAAATTGCAAGACGAAAGCTCTGCGGGCGTGCACGAAATCTGGACTGACTAGATAGTCCCACATTGTGGAATAGCAAAACACTGGTATAGTATAAATTATTTCTGTGTTTTAAGCTTACTACCTCGAAAGCACAGGGGTGAGGTCCCTTACCTGCCCTCACGCCCGCCTCATCGGCGGCTTGACCTCGCGGATCTGGCGGGATCCGACCCGACCTTAACCTTGAGCACTCCTCGCGCATCACCACCTGCTGGTGCGCCTGGTCCCGGGTGCGAAGCCGACCCGATTACCTGTGTGGCTCTGGGAGAGCGTCGTTGAGCGAATTGCAGAGAAAGAGAGAGATGTTTGGGTAGAGGGACGGGGGTAGGTTTTGCATTGACTGTGGTTTGTGCAGGAGCAAAGGAAGAAGCGAACACTTAGCCGCTGCAGCAAGGGAAGAGAAGAAAGAAGAAGAGGCTGTGTGTAGTAGAAAAAGAAGGAGAAGCTTTCATAGAGAAACAAAGACAAGGAAGAAGACTAAGGCAGGAGAAGAAATAAGAGAAAAGAAACAAAGGCAGGAAGAAGAAGCCTTCAAGCAATGGCAGAAAGAGAAAGAAGTGCAAAGGAGAAGAAGAGCCACGAAGAAGAAGAGAGAAAGGGGATTACATTTAAGACGTCTGATACAGAAATCAAACGTCCAATTCTATTTTTCTTTCACAAATCCTTTTTAAAATTCTCTTTGAATCAATCATTTTCATTTAACAGTTGTATTCTTTGGTTTTAAAAAGTACTGAGATTGCTCCCCGTGTTCGACCTTGGATACTCTAGTTTTTCGAGTAATAAAATTCTTTATATTTGTTTGAATGTTTTGTCGGTTATACTACAACACCATATTCTCTTTAAAACCTGCACAAAAGCGTGAGAACAGTCCCTTTGGAACATTTGCTTTTAAGTGGATGCCTTTCGACCTCTGCAACGCACTAGCTACCTTTCATCGATGCATGATGGCCATCTTTTTAGACATGATTAGGGATTGCGTAGAGATGTTCATGGACGACTTCTCCGTGTTTGGAGATGATTTCTCATCTTGTCTCAATAACCTCACAAAAAGTTTGAGATGTATAGAGGTTAACCTAGTACTTTCATGGGTGAAAAGCCATTTTATGGTGAGGGATGGCATCGTGCTCGATCACAGGATCTCCTCTGATGGACTTGAGGTTGATCAAGCAAAGTATGAAATCATTTCGCGATTACCTCCGCCTAGCTCGATTAGGCAAATCAGATCATTCTTAGGGCATGTTGGATTTTCTCGAAGATTCATTCGAGATTTCTTGAAAATTGATCGTCCATTAACGAATCTTCTGGTGATCGACACTCCCTTTGAGTTTGACTCGTGTCTCAGCGCTTTTGAGACCTTGCGAAGCTCTATCTCCAGTGCACCTATTCTCCAACCCCTCGACTGGTCACTCGACTTCAAGATAATTTGTGATGCTTCCGACTTCACTGTCAGAGCCATTCTTGGCCAGTGTCGGGAGCACCATCCATTTGTAGTATACTACGCTAGCAAAACACTAAGTGAGGCCCAGCGTAACTATACAGTCACTGAGAAAGAATTGCTAGTTGTAGTATTCAGGTTGGAGATATTTAGGTCATACTTACTCAGGTCCAATGTTGTCATCTACGCTGACCATTCCACCCTCCGGCATTTGTTGGCAAAGAAGGATGCCAAACCTTGCCTTATCAGATGGATCCTTCTTTTGCAGGAGTTTAATGTCAAAATCTGTGACAAAGCCGGAGCACATAATGTTGTAGCGAACCACTTGTCTCAGCTTGACCCAGACTACATTCCATACTCCCCGTCGATATCAAACCGATTTCTGGATAAGTCTCTACTATCTATCAACTCTATTGAGTTTCCTTGGTATGCTGATAGTAAACTATCTTGTCACAGGAAGGCTACCTGCGGGACTATCCAAGAATCAAAAGCTCAAATTTATGTCAGAGGCTGAATTCTATTTTTGGGACAACCCATTATTCTTTCGCATTGGGGCTGATCAGATCATCCATAGATGCATCCCTGATTCGGAAATCTCTAGTGTTCTACATCTGGGGCATCGACTTTATGGGCCCCTTCCCAAACTCGCATGGCCTTGAGTACATACTCCTCACAGTAGACTATGTCCCAAAGTGGGTAGAAGCTATCCTGATAAGACGAGCTGATCATAAGACTGTTAAATCCTTTGTTCGGGAATTTATTTTTGCGAGCTTCGGAGTTCCCCACATCCTAATAAGTGATTGATAAATGCCAGTTTATCATCATTTTTATGCATTTAAACAAACCTAGCTCTTAAGATTTTACTCCGCAAATGGGTTTTTGGGCTACATTTAGGCATAAATTAGGTCAAGCATGCATTGCATTTTTTATTGTCTTTTTAATATGTTTTTGTGAGTGTTAGGGATGTACAGATATACAGATCCTTAAAACCCTAGCACTCAAGAAGGCAAATGGTGAAGGAGAAGCCCAGACTAGTTGGAACTCAGCTTGATCCAGCTCACCACAGCTGGAACCTAGCTCACTTGAACTAGGGTTAGCTCATCCCAGCTCCATTCAACTAATCTCAGCTGAATGGCAGCTCAAGAGAGTTCATCTTAGCTCACCCTAGCTCAAGTCAGCTCAGATCCAGCTCAACTTAGCTGAGTCTAGCTCATCTCAGCTCCCACTAGTCCACAGGGAGCTCTAGCTAGCTCAGCTGAGTTGACAGGAGTTCACCCCAGCTCAGATCCAGCTACATCCAGCTCCACTCAACTCCAGCCAGCTGAAGAAGAACTCATCCCAGCTCAGGAAGCCCAAGTCCAGCTCCCTGGGACTCAGCTTAGCTCAACTCAGTTGAGCTAAGCTACCTTAGCTGCCTCAACCAACTTGATCCTCCTCGGGAGCACTAGACCTAGCTCACCTCAGCTCATTGTGGTAGAAGCTAACTTACTTTAGCTTGGCTTAGCAGCTAGCAAAGAACTAGCAAGCTAAGCCAGCTAGAGTAACTCCATGCCAGCCTCTTCAGCAGCAGCCAGCTCCAATTTCAGCTCCAGACTTCTCCTTAGCTCCTCCCTCCAAACCCTAGCTCCAACACCCTCTCCTCTACTCCTCCTTTAGGTAAGATAACTTAGCTTAGCTTAGCTTAGCTAACAACCAGCTCCTTGGCCATTCACCACCTTCAATTTAACCCTAGCTAGCTCTACCAACTTAAGCCCTACCTAAGCTAGCTACCCTAGTCATTTTGGCACCACTTCTTCACCACCTTTCACCCCTCAACTAACCACCAAAAGACACCAAAAGTTGGCGCCAAAAACTACCCCTAACCACCTCTCTTTTGGCGCCAACTTTTAGCCCTTCATCCACCCTACACCTACTCACATAACCCATCGTAGCCATCCACATACCCCCACTTCTAGAAACCTAAGGTGGCGCCACCTAATGGCCTTCTAGAAGGCCCATTTTGGCACCAATTCTAAAGGGCACCAATGCCTTAACTACCCCCCTAGGTGTCCCTTAAGGTGGCGCCAATTTACCTTGGCCACTGAATCCCCAACCACCTCCATCTCTTCATCTTAGCCCTCCATTCCATGAGTCACCTTAGCCCCCTTCCTATTCTATAAAAACCCACCACCTACCACCGTTTGAGGGCATCCTCCATTAGTGTATTTTGATACCTATACAACCTATACCTACGGCTAAGAAGAAGGAGTAGAGAAGGAGATTAAAGGGGCACATCACCAGCCCTTTTGGTGCCTTCTTCTCCCCACTCTATTCAATTTGGGCCACGCCAAGGAGGAGACTCTTCCACTTCAAGGAGGATGGCCAGGCAAGGGAGAAGGACCTAGGGTGGACATCCACCCTTGGAGAGAAGCTTAGGGCATGCACCCTTAGGGCTTGGCTTGGAGGACATCACCTTGGCGGAGCACAGCAAGGAAGGAGTTGGAGGATTCTTTTCAAGATTGGGATCTACCAACCTTGGAGCAAGAAGCCCTCTTCTTCACCATCTATCTAGAAGATTTGTGTTTGCTTTTCTTATTTGCAATTTTCTAGTAGTGGAAGCATTCCTCTACTAGGCCTTTTTGTAAAACACTTTTTCATTTATCTAATTACCTTCTTTGCAATTTATTATTTGCATTTCTACTTGCTTTATTTTTAGCATTCTTCACTCCCTCTCCCTAATTATTCTAGGCCTCTACTTGCCTAGAGTGAGCTTAGGGAGAGGTTCTCCTTGCCACTTTAGAAGTAGTTTATTAAATTTGAAGTGTAAATCACCTTCCCGCCACCATTTTGCATGTTGTCTTAATTAATAAACAAAAAAATGATATATTGAAAAATACCAAAAACAAAGTTGAGATTTGTATTCCAAGCAAGAGAATTAATTTTGTAAACATTTGGCCTCCTTGGACGACCCTAGATACTCCCCTGTCTAGGATATAAATTTAAGAGTTGATCGGTTTTGCACGTTACGACGTATTTAACAAACCGTGTGAAATCGCTATCACTTTTTGGCGCCATTGCCGGGGAGGCACGGCTTTGCTTATTCTTTCTTCTCTTGCTTCAAGTGGATCTCATCCCCTTCTCTTTCTTTTCTTTTGTGTGTGCAGGAACTATTGTAGGAAGAAAGTGAGAATCTGGAAGCGAGAGCTCAAAGTTCCTTTTCTTCCCTCGAAATTCAGGTTGGTTTCCCATTTCTCGTCACATTTAGGCTAAAAGACTACCAAAAAATTATTAAACTTGGCTTTTAGGACCCTAAACACTTTAATTAAGTGGATTGGTGCCCATATAAAATCCATTGTTTGCTTGAATGCTTCTTTAACACCACTCCATTGCAAGTATTGGTGTTCTATTTTTCAAGTCCAGATTTCAGTCTAGAATTGAAAAATCGATTCCTTACACCACAGGCCTCCTAAAATCATACAATTTCATACAGTAATTCCTCATTAAGTTAGGAACATCTATTACAAATTTCAAATAATTTGGATTTGTATTTAATTTTTAAAAATTCATGAACTGCAGAGGGGTCACATCCTCTAATCTTCCTATTTTGCTACAGACCGTGAATTTTTAAAATTTTTATACTCATCCAATTTTTGTGAAATTTAGCTTGTTGGAATCCTTGTGAAATTTTACATATCATAAAAAATCACAAAAATTTTATGAGGTCGGTGTTAATACTGAAAAGTTCAAAATACCCACAGGTATCATTTCTGGACTTTAACACCAGTACAATTAAAAATTCAAAATAATTATCAAACAAATTTCTAAAATCTTACAAAAATCTTTTTTGGAATCCTTGTTTGATTTTATTCAAAGTAGTGATGTTGTTTGACTTGTTTGGATCACTACTTAATACGGAAAGCCAAAAATTAATTCATTGGTAGTAATTTTCTGTCTTAGGGATAATTGACTTAGGGTTTCTTTCTTTGTTTTTAAAGACTCACATTAAAGGAAATTAACCATCACCAATACAACTTGTCTTTCCTTTGAATGTGAAGTTTCAAACTTGTTTGAAAATTTAAAAAGAAAAACCCTAAAACACATTTAACTAAATCAAATCCTAAAAGACAAAAATACAAAAAAATTGTGTGACAACTTGATTTTCATTGGAGCCACTCTCCAATTCTTGCACACACACAAAAAAAATCAAAATAATAGGGCAACAACCCAATAAATGCCCTCCACATTCCGTGTGCACTCTAGCATCCTAGACCTAATTAAAATTTATAGCAACTTGACCCCTAAGGCTTCATCAACTTAGGCTTGCTATCTAGGTCTTAAGTTTTCTTTAGTTAGTACCAATTATGTCATCTATATCTGGTGTTTAGGCTGAGGGGCCATGTCAAACGACCAGGCGCGGGTTTGTACAAGCACCTGGGGTTTTCCCTAGGAAACGTTTGGGCCTAAACCTCCCCTTAAGAAACTTGGCCAGATTTGTTGACAGAAACCGTATTCACTATTGACTACTTATTTCCTACATAGACCAAGTCTTAGGTTTATTTTTAGGGAGTCACACTTAAGTTAGGTCTAGTTTTTTTTGTTTGAATTGCACACTTTCTCTCATCTCTTTCTCTTCTCCTCCCCTCCCATTCTTCCATTTTATGCATGGGTGATGGTCTCGAAATCCGCACTTGGAAAGACCATTTGATTTCACCCCCCATGTAAAAAGACCACTTTTTCTATGTTCTCTTTCTGAAAAAATGGAAACTCAACAAAATAGGTCTACTGACCCTTCCACTTCTACCTCTAACCCCACCACTAACCCTAATTCTAACCCTTCCACCCAAAACCCACCCACCTTTAACTTCCCACATTTGGAGCTCCCTAATCTTGAGTTGCCCCAAACATAGCATCAAGACCCCTTGCCTGATCTTTTAAAATTGATGGCTGAGCAGATTAATAAATTAAATTCTAATCAACAAACACTGACTAGGAACATTCAAAACCTAGCCAATCCGAGGCCACACTCACCACCCCGTCAGCAGCCTGTTATTCCTCTAAAAGATTTCTATGATCCGTTTTATTATGAGGAACGACCAGGGGTGGGCATACCAGAGGGAGACTTTGAGACCAAGCCTGTTGTCTTGAACCTAATTAAACACTTTCATGGCCTTCCTAGGGAAGACCCTTTCAGCCACCTTGAAGAGCTAACTCTTCTTGCACAGACAACCCGTTCCCGAAATGTGCAAGAAGACATATGGCTGATGCGGCTTTTTCCATTATCTCTTAAAGATAAGGTTGCTTATTGGTTCAGGACCATTGGCTGACCCATCACAACTTGGCCTCATCTCAAGAGCGCCTTCCTCAAGAAATTCTTTCCCATAGGTCATACCAATTCCTTGCGAAGATCTATTACGACCTTTCACCAAAAATCTGGTGAGACTTTCCATGATTCTTGGGAAAGATTTCAAGATCTTTTAAGAAGTTGCCCGCACCACGAGATTCCTTTATGGCAGCTCGTGCAAATCTTCTATCATGGATTAGAAGATCAAATCCGACATTTTGTCAACGTCTCGTGTGGCAGCAACTTCTTAAATAAAGATGCTGAAAGTGCCTACAACTTGTTTGAAGAAATGAGTGAAAACTCATTTAATCAAGCTTCCATGAACACATTTTGCAGAACCCAAAACCCGCAGTTCGGTGTTCATGAAATAGGCACTCAATCTATCCCTGTCACCCAAGATGATCTTCAACTGATCGCTCAAAAACTCGACCAGATGCATATTAATCAAAAGAAAATTGAGGAAAGACTGGCCACATCAACTCAAGCTCCACACCCACATCTAACCCAACCTAACTTTCCACGAAGAGAAAATTTGCACAATCTCAACACTACTCCTGCTGATTATTCTGAGGTTGCCCATGATTCACTGGAGAATTACAACTATCCAGATCTTAACCCCACTCAAAACATTTCTGCCATCTAGGAGCCCTTTAAAAATTCTTCCAATTAGAAAAATTACCCGAACTACTCCTGGAATAATCAAGTTTCCTCCCAATCATATCATTTTAATGGGTATGGGCCGAATCCAAACTTCCATCCTGGGCCATCCCAACAAGACATCAATGCCCAGATGATGCGAACCCTGCAGGAAATGCAAACAAAAATGACGAAAGTAACCCGCACCATCACAAATCTGAATAATTAGATTGGGGTTACTCCCACGCAAAGACCTGCAGGACATCTTCTGTCCCAACCCATGCCCAACCCTAATCACCAAGGGAACCATTATACAGGCAGAACTCCACACTATTCGAATCAACATCCTCCTAATCCACCACCTCAGCAGCTGCCCAGGTTTTTGGTATCACAGGCCCCCCCACCTCCTCCAAATAATAATCCGACTGCACATGCAGTTACTTTGAGGAGTGGGAAAATCACCACTGATCCCAGGCCTTCACACAAACCTGGTGATATACCTATGCAAATTGACTCCCCACCTCCCCATCAGGAAGAAAAAGAAATACAAAAATCTCAAGACAAGATTCCTATCCCTTTCCCACAAGCTCTCTACCCCACCACCAACAAAAAAAGGAAATCTGAGCCCACTACAGAAGAACTCATGGATCTATTTGGGCAAGTTCATATCAATATTCCTCTCCTAGATGCCATCAAATATATACCTGCCTATGCTAAATTTTTGAAGGAGATTTGTACTCCTAAAAGGCAGGCCAAAAATCTAGGACAGGTGCATCTTTCGGAGACAGTAAGCTCTGTCATATAGAGTAAGCTGCTCCTAAGATGAAAGATCTGGGGGTTCCTTTAATTTCTGTAATTATTGATGACACTACCTTTAATCGTGCTCTCCTTGATCTTGGTGCCTTAGTTAGTATTATTCCCACAAGTTTATTTGAAGAATTTCAGATCGGTGAATTAAAACCCGTCGAGGTTACCCTACAATTAGCCGACCGATCTACAATCAAACCTCGTGGGATTGTCAAGGATGTTTTGGTCAAGGTCCAGAATTGTGTCTTCCCTGCAGACTTTCTGGTTCTTCACATTAAGGTACCTGAATCATTACTGGACTCCCCAATAATCCTTGGACACCCTTTTTTGGCCACTGCAAAGGCAAATATCAATTGCCACACAGGCAAAATGGATATCACTTGTGCAGGCCAAACTCTCACTTTAGATATTTTCAAATCCTCCAGGAGATTCCATGATGATAACTTCTTTGAGGACTCAGATACTGAAATTTCCAATATGGTGGAGGAGACAATGTTAATAGATACCCTTACCGACCATAATTTTTTTGAGGACTCTAATTCAGAATCAGTGGTCAGTGAAATTTGTGATCTATAAACTTTTCTTGACCCCAAATTTATTCTTGATACACCCCCTATGCACCCTAACCCACCCACTATTCACACACCTAATTTTCCCACACTAACTTCACCCAATCCTCACCATTCCTTCCCCGACGCCTTTCTTACAGACCTGCCACCAACCCCGCCCAAGTTTGGCATCCAACCTGATTTAAAAGCATGGCCAAACTCAGGCTACACTTATCATTTTCCATCCAATTTTGATCCCAATATTGCTTCTAATCAATTTTCTAGGGATCTAGAAGAAGAAACCTTTTTTGCGGGCATCCAAGTGTCCAATTATTTACATGATTTTCCATCTTCCGTGCATACCTTCACGCCTGGCTGAATGGCGTAAAAGATAGCATTGGATGGGAGGTAACCCATCATTTTTTTCTTGCTTTCCTTTTTTCTTCTTTTTCCAAGTTTTGTTCATCCTAAACCCGACCGTTCTTCACTAAGGTGATCCCTTTTCCCTCCTAATGCATGAGGACATGGCATATCTTAAGCATGGGGGGTGTTTTTAAATTTGACGATCGATTTAGGATTTTCAAAACCTAAAAAATAACATTTTTTTTTAATTTATTTCCTGCTTGCATACCAAAAAAAAAATGTTGAAAACTTTTTGAGGAAAAATTTTGAAATCGGGACTAAGTTGGAAAAATTCACTTTTGGTACAATGGGATTTAATCTTTAACAAACTAAGGATGAGGACATGGATCTAATCATTAGAATTCCAGGGTCTATTTAGACTAGATCAAATATCCTTCTCTAAAATTCCATCTGAACTCATGATAATTCAGGCGACTTGATCCTATTTTGTAATACGGAAAGTATTTGACTTAGTTTCTGATTCAAAAACTTGCATGTCTTGAGAAACTTCTTGTGTCAATTTTCACACACAAGCCAACACTTAAAAATAACTAAAAATTTGAAAAACTCCCTTGTTTCGACTTAGTAAAAGTCTGAAGCAGATCATTGGTTTGAGTTCCCACCTCCGAGAAGGAGGAAAATGCCACCTTTGAGGACGCGATGCCAACATGTTACCACCTCGGCGCTGCTCCATATCTATATTTCATATCTTTAGACGGAGCATTAAAGCGCATTTTAGCAACTCAAGTGTCTTGGACGGTGCTCTACCTATAGTGTCAGAACAAGAGCATGAGTTTGCTTGGAGCGCCCCTTTACACCGCATCGTGTTTTGGGGTTGTGCGCTCCTGGGTGGTGTCTTGGACAGTACTATCCCGAAGTACTGGCGCCAGAGCCCTCTCGAGGAATGGTAATGGGAATGATGATCCCGACACATCTGTCGTAAGACTAAGCTAAAAATAAGCATGGGAAAAAGAAAAGAGTAATAATAAATAAATTAACACGCCCTCATAAATGTTGCCTTTTCACAAGCACAGACACAAGGTTTTAAAGGATTTTGCAGGTTGCGAATCAGAGTCATGAGCCAGAAAAATCCTAAAAATAAAAATTTCAAGTCATCTGAAATAACAAAGGGTTAATTTGTGAATTTTCTGGAGAATATATTGATCCTGTTTTTTCTAATGGTTGGATCCAAAAATAAATCCCAATGTTTATCTTTAACAAATCCCGTACCTCCTGTGTTTTAATCTACCAAGGTCCCTTAATCTCTTTTTCTCTTCAAAAGCTGAAAAAATTAGTTTTCCCAAAAATTCCGTTTTCCAAAAAAATTTTAAGTTTTGCTAAGAGACTAGCAAAAGATATGCATGGGGGTGAGATAAACACTAGTTTATCATCATTTTTATGCATTTAAACAAACCTAGCTCTTAGGATTTTACTCTGCAAACAGGCTTTTGGGCTGCATTTAGGCATAAATTAGGTTAGGCATGCATTGCATTTTTTATTATCTTTTTAATATGTTTTTGTGAGTGTTAGGGATGTACAGATATACAGATCCCTAAAACCCTAGCACTCAAGAAGGCAAATGGTGAAGGAGAAGCCCAGAGTAGCTGGAACTCAGCTTGATCCAGCTCACCACAGTTGGAACCTATCTCACTTGAACTAGGGTTAGCTCATCCCAGCTCCATTCAAATAATCTCAGCTGAATGTCAGCTCAAGAGAGTTCATCTTAGCTCACCCTAGCTCAAGTCAGCTCAGATCCAGCTCAACTTAGCTGAGTCTAGCTCATCTCAACTCCCACTAGTCCACAGGGAGCTCTAGCTAGCTCAGCTGAGTTGACAGGAGTTCACCCCAGCTCAGATCCAGCTACATCCTGCTCCACTCAACTCTAGCCAGCTGAAGAAGAACTCATCCCAGCTCAAGAAACTCAAGTCCAGCTCCATGGGACTCAGCTTAGCTTAACTCAATTGAGCTAAGCTACCTTAGCTGCCTCAACCAGCTTGATCCTCCCTAGGATCACTAGACCTAGCTCACCTCAGCTCATTATGGTAGAAGCTAGCTTAATTTAGCTTGGCTTAGCAGCTAGCAAAGAACTAGCAAGCTAAGCCAGCTAGAGTAGCTCCATGCTAGCCTCTTCAGCAGTAGTTAGCTCCAGACTTCTCCTCCTCAGCTCCTCCCTCCAAACCCTAGCTCCAACACCCTCTCCTCTACTCCTCCTTTAGCTAAGATAATTAGCTTAGCTTAGCTAGCAACCAGCTCCTTGGCCATTCACCACCTTCAATTTAACCCTAGCTAGCTCCACCAACTTAAGCCCTACCTAAGCTAGCTACCCTACTCATTTGGCGCCACTTCTTCACCACATTTCACCCGTCAACTAACCACCAAAAGTTGTCACCAAAAACTACCCCTAATCACCTCTCTTCTGGCGCCAACTTTCAGCCCTTCATCCACCCTACACCTACTCACATAACCCATCCTAGCCATCCACATACCCCCTCTTCTAGAACCCTAAGGTGGCACCACCTAATGGCCTTCTAGAAGGCCCATTTTGGCACCAATTCTAAAGGGAACTAAAGCCTTAACTACCCCCCTAGGTGTCCCTTAAGGTGGCGCCAATTGACCTTGGCCATTGGATCCCCAACCACCTCCATCTCTTCATCTTAGCCCTCCATTCCAAGAGTCACCTTAGCCCCCTTCCTATTCTATGGAAACCCACCACCTACCACCATTTGAGGGCATCCTCCATTAGTGTATTTTGCTACCTATACCACCTATACCTACGGCCAAGAAGAAGGAGTAGAGAAGGAGATTAAAGGGGCACATCATCAGCCCTTTTGATGCCTTCTTCTCCCCACTCTCTTCAACTTGAGCCACGGCAAGGAGGAGGACTCTACCACTTCAAGGAGGATGGCCAGGTAAGGGAGAAGGACCTAGGGTGGACATCCACCCTTGGAGAGAAGCTTAGGGCATGCCCCCTTAGGGCTTGCCTTGGAGGACATCACCTTGGCGGAGCACAGCAAGGATGGTGTTGGAGGATTCTTTTCAAGGTTGGGATCTACCAACCTTAGAGCAAGAAACCCTCTTCGTCACCATCTATCTTTGTGTTTGCTTTTCATATTTGCAATTTTCTAGTAGTAGAAGCATTCCTCTACTAGGCCTTTTTGTAAAACACTTTTTCATTTATCTAGTTGCCTTCTTTGCAATTTCTTATTTGCATTTCTATTTGCTTTGTTTTTAGCATTCTTCATTCCCTCTCCCTAATTATTCTAGGCCTCCACTTGCCTAGAGTGAGCTTAGGGAGAGGTTCTCCTTGCCACTTTAGAAGTAGTTTATTAAACTTGAAGTGTAAATCACCTTCCCACCACCATTTCGCATGTTGTCTTAATTGATAAACAAAGAAATGATATATTGAAAAATACCAAAAAGAAAGTTGAGATTTGTATTACAAGCAAGAGAATTAATTTTGCAAACATTTGGCCTCCTTGGACGACCCTAAATACTCCCCTTTCTAGGATATAAATTTAAAAGTTGATCAGTTTTGCACGTTACAACGACGTATTTAACAAACCGCATGAAATTGCTATCAGTGTTGGGGGAAGCCACTTCATCCATGCCCATTTCATGTCATTATTGAAAAAATATGGGGTGCAACACTACATTGCTACCCCATATCACCCATAGACCAATGGGCAGGCTGAAGTATCAAATCATCAAATCAAGCTTATCCTTTAAAAGACGGTTAGCCCTAATAGGAAGGATTAGTCCAATCTATTGATTAATGCACTATGGGCATATCGGACCGCGTACAAGGCCCCACTCAGAATGTCGCCATACTGCATGGTGTATGGAAAGGCCTATCACCTTCTTGTGGAGCTGGAGCACCAAGCCTTTTGGGCGGTGCAGAAGTGTAATTTTAACCTCGAAGCTGGAGGTTATGAAAGAAAGCTCCAGGCCAGTGAGTTAGAGGAGATTAGGTGGGAAGCTTATGAGAATGCAAAAATATACAAAGACAAGACAAAAGCTTTCCATGATCAACACATCCAGAGGAAGGAGTTCGAACCTAACCAACAGGTTTGGTTGTTTGACTCCCAACTCAAATTCTTTGCGGGAAAGCTCAAGTCCAAGTGGACTGGGCCGTTCCTGGTGGTCCACCCATATTCTAACGAGGAGATCCAAATTAGAGACTTGAAATCTGGGCAAATTTTTATGGTTAATGGCCAGTGCCTCAAACCATTCTTTGCCTAGGAACCTCCTCCTACTGATGAAACAATACATCTTCTTGAGGATGTTTGACTGATGAGTTGCCCAGTTGGAGGCGTTAAACTTAGCACGTATACATATATACATAGCATATTTCATTTTCGCATAATGTTTTGCATATTGTTTTGCCTATTGTGTATGGCATTACAGTAATGGCATGAGTTCAATGACAACTCAGAAGTAGTTTCAAGTGATTTCTATCCATATACACCGGCCTTATTTCTTTTATTCATGTATGAGGACATGCAAACACTTAGGCATGGGGGGGTAGTCCACAAAAATTGAAAATTTTCTGCCAACAATTGGGGAATTAGATCGCTTTATCAAGAGGTTTTATTAGATAATTATTCTTTAGTAGATTCCTAGACTTAGAATCCTGTATAATTTCATACTTGCAAGTAGAATTTGCAATGGATCCACTGTGAAAATCGATAGACATCTCTAGTTTGTCGAGAAGAAGCATTGCTTCTCCTAAACCCTTGAACAGCAATCAGGGAGTCAGGTGAACCATCTTCTAGTAGATCCACCAAAACATACATGAGATGAGAGTAAAGAGTCTACTGGTGCTCTAAGGCTAATGTAAGGAATCTTTAATCTTTAATAATTGAATAATGATACTCGGAGATGGGCATAGTTTTCGCTCTCAGTTCTTGCGTACTACATCTGTGAGAAATTCCACACGAGAACCACCAAATAAGGCAAAAACACAAAGTGCAGGTTTTGATAAAACTAGGACTGAGGTGGATGGTCACAACTGACCTCTACGGAATCCTCAGCTGAAGGAGAGTATTGATATCAAGGTCAGAAATACGTCGTCCTATCCATTCCCTACCTGGTGCTAAGTGTAGCCACTTCCACCAAATAGGCCACCCGAGGTCCTCTTGGTCACCCCCAAAAATCCCAAATAATGCCTCATGAATAAAAGTATGTATGTCATGTTGAATTGTTGCATTATGTTATGTTGGTAACGACATTGTGCTAGCAGATATACATATATGCATATAAAAAAAAGCATACAAAAGGGATATTTGCTTGTAAAAAAGAAAGAAAAAAAGAAAAAATGTTATGTTAAGAAGTTTGAATTATGTAAGTCAAAATGTTTTGAGGCAAAAACACCTACCACCATCACGAACCACCAAATATAGCTGAAACCCATTTTTCTGTATTTCTGACCGCCTGAATACGGGCTGAGGAGTCTGACTTAGTCATAGGGTTATCAGAACCTAATTAAAGTGTAATGCCATGTAAGACCACCAAATATAGTTGCAAATTTGGTAAGATGTGAGCTCAGGAAAAAAAAAAACAAGAAGAAGAAAAAGAGAGAGAGAAAGAGAGAAAAGAAAAAACATAAAAGATTAAAGAGAGCATAGTTTTCCATCCCTTCTCCAAGTTAAGTTATTCAATAATCTAATAATCTAGATTTTGAAATACTAGTCTCTATTTAGTACCAGAAGCGAGTGAGCCACCAAATACAAATCCAGTTAACTTAAACGTCTTCTATCTAAGCCAAAAGCTGTTGCTAAAATCAGAGAATATTTTATATCCCCAAGACAAGAGGTTTGCCTATCCCAATAGAATTTTACTAAGGGGCAAGTAAAAACTTTAAATGTGTATCAACTCTTCGCTTGGATCCATTGCAGAAGCTACAACATCATATGTACATAGTTATCTGGATTCTGAATTTTTGGATGAAACAAAAAGAAATAAACCTTTAGTTAAGCTCTTGATAAAATGCATTTAGTCTTACACTTGCTAGGGACTAGCAAGATTTAGACATTGGCGTATCATTGCAAAGTAATCATAGGCCTTATTTTGCCTGAATTAAGCTAGAACTTAGCCTAACATGAACATTCTACATGCATATGCATCATATTCTGCATTGTAGTTGATGTATGTGTTTTATGCATAAAACTGTGCTATTTGAGAGGTATCACTCATTGCAGGTGATTCGGGGATGCAGATGATTGATCCAACCGCATGGATCTGTTTAGAACTTTGACGGGAGTCTAACGCTTCCAAGATCACATCAATCAGACTCTCGTAGCACCCTAGGGAACCCGTAGAAGATCAAGATCCAAGGGGAAAATTAAAGAAGATCTGGATCTCAGATGACAAATCCAACCGCACGAATGGATCCGGATCGATGTTCGCAGCCCAACGACGCAAAAATCAATTCAATCGAAGGCCTACATCACCAAATACAAGGAAAAGAAGATGAACGGCAATGATGGCACCACGTGGCACCATCACAGCCACTCCCTCCCCACTGCCCCATCAAGGAAGGATGCATCGCACGTTGTGGACTGTTGGATCTTCATCCAACGGCCACCAGCATGACACGTCGCCCGCCTAGATTGGATAAGGATAAATGGAAACTAATAAGTATATATAACAAAAGGTTTATGCAGTACGTTGGCTCGTGCACATGCGCATGTAAGTGCGAGACGTAGGTTCAAGCTGTGCACTGCGCAAAATTGAAGCGGCATTGGCTGTGCGGGCGCATGTAGGAGCAATTGCGTGATCGGAGGGCAGAGGCGTGACCACATGGCACGATCATAGTGCACTGCGGGCGAACGCACGATCGTACGCATGTTGTGAGATTTGGAAGGCGAGGGAAGTGCATGTAAGCGGTCTGATTATAAGATTGGATAGTTGAGGTTGAAGCGCTCAGAAGAGGCAAGTGGCGAAGGTGAAAATGAGAAGGACACGCGTGGGCGATCTGCGGCCATGAGATGGAGGATCAATGCTCCACGGAGTGCCACGTGGTACCATCAGAGCGAACTGAGGGAAAAAGAAGGATTTGGAAGGCTTTTTGCATGAGATTAAGAGGACCAAATGTCCTCTTAACCCCCTTCCAAAGCTATAAAAAGTGCCAAAAAGGGCCCCCTTGGAAGGCATTCCCTTCATTATCTTCTTCCTTCAACCTTTCTTTCATGTTCTTCTTCCCGTCTTCTCTGCATTTGGCTCCGCATCTCCGTCTGAAGCATCCGTTGGGCCACCTCGATGGATCGCTGCTGCACTTCTCAACCTCTCCAAAAGGCCACCATGAACCACCCATGGTGCCCTTGTTCTGTTACAACATGATGAGAACCTCATCATGAGCCCTAACTAGCTCATTTTGACTTGAGAAAGTAAACAAAAGCTCCTATATAACCTAGAGAAGGGCCTAATTCAAGGAATTAATGTTCTGAGAAGAAAACATGAAGCAAAGGTTAAAACTGCAATTTTACCATTGCAGTACATAAATGAGATTTCTCAGAGGAAAAACATAGGTCAAATGGTCTGAATAAGGTAAAAAGTGAGTTGGTTCAGTCAAAAATGGGTTATTGTGAAATCCAAGAATTAAATGACATTCCGTAACCCTAAAAGAGACTTGCTTAATTCAATAACATTTTGGTCAGGATAAAAATAAACTAAACCCTCTAAAATTCATGGAAAAATATCCCCTAGGGTTTAGAAGATTCAATTTGGCCTTTGGAACCTATTTTGACCTAGATTGGGGTCGTAGCTCATTATTTAACCTAATTTGGGTTTTTGCATAAAATATCCAAACAAACGTGGTCAAACCTAAAATCCAACTTCACCATTATATTCCTTAGGTCCAAATTAGGTTTGTACCAAAATTTGGACCTAAGGGGAGGTCAACTTGACCTACTTTGCAAAATACTCCACCCAATTACATTCTGGCCCCTGACTTTCGAAAACTCTTGCACAGACCCCCTTACTTCCTCTCCACTCTTACATTCAGGTCCCTCCACCATTACAGTGGAGGAATCCCACTCTGGCGAGGATCTGAGGAGGATATCTCGCCGAATCCTTAGAGATCTCCTCCCAGATTTAGAAGGGAGATTCTCTGAGGATTTCTCCATCGTCTGAACAGGATCTCCAAATCTGATATACACCAAATCTCTCATGCGAACGCTCGAGAGATTTGGGTGTCTTGCGCACCTTCCATCTCCAGCGAGATCTTTGCACTTGGACGCTTGCCTTCCAAGCACAAAGATCTCAGCTAGCAGCTATAAGAGGACCCTTGGTCCTTGGCGCATCTTTTAAGCTTGATTTGGCTGCAGATACCCCCCAAATTTCCTCCTTCCTCATCTCCGGCCAACCATCTACAAGCTTTGGCAATCTCTTCTCTCTCCTCTCGTCACTTTGCCACCATACCAGTGGCAGAGTTATCTTCATCTCGCTCCTCCGCGTTGTGCCGTACCTGCGTGCGTCTCTCCGACCTCCTCCTCGTCGCCTTCATCCTCACCTCAGGGCCTTCTTCCCTGATGAAGGTACATACGCACCACTCGTCTCCTCTTCCTCCCCTTTGTCCAACTACCCTCAATAAGGTTCTCTCTTCCCACTCTCTATTTTCCCCCACTTAATTTAAGAGAACACCCCTCGACAACCACTGTCCACCTTCGTCCCCCTCATCTCCAGCCGACCACCGGCGAGGCGAATCCGTCACTCCCCCACTCCACATGCCTCATCACCGACCTCATCACCTTCACCATCACTCATTGATCATCCTCAACCCCTTCACCAATTGCCAAACACACCCTACACTTCCACCGAACACACGCACCTTCACGGTCACAGTCCGACCTAGGCACGCAAGCCTAGGCCGTTCTGTGCCATGCCAACCCCCGCCTCACCTTCGCCATGACACGGCGAAGCTTCCCACGTTGTTTGACAGGGCCGTGAGGCCGTGTGTGTGCATTTCAGGTTCACACATTCGTCGCCATTAGCGATGAAGTGAAGAAGCTTGTTCGCTAGCTCCAGGTCGTTCCACTCCAGGCTAAGATGCTCCAGGTGCGTAGAGTCACTCTACAAGTCGTTCGCATCTGGCAATCATAAGCGTCCGCAATTGCAGCTTCTTCAATTGGGTGGGTGTCTTCCCTGCGAGCGCGAAGAAGTGGGTGGGACACTTTAGTCCCACCTCTTAAGTTCTCAATGCATGTAAGTCCTTTAAATTGTTTTTGTGTTCTTAGTTGCTTGCCTCCAAATGACACAGGGTGAGGTCCCTCACCCACGCCTCCGCCTCGTCTGTGACACAGACTCACACGGACCTGGCACCCGACCCATTTACCCCTCGCACTCCTCGTGCACTACACCATGCTAGTGCGCCTAGACCCAAGCACGCAAAACCCGACCCGATTAGCCATCTCTAGGAGAGCGTACCTAAGAGAGAAATAGAGAGAGAGAGAGATGTAGGGGTGGATAGGGGTAGGTTTTGCTCTTCAGTGTGTGTAGGGAAGAAGAAGGAAGAGGAAGGTGCAGCTGAAGCCAAGGCAAAGTGAAGCTAAGTAGGGAAGGAAGGACTTAGCTGTAGAAGGGAAGAAGAAGGAAGGAAGAAAGGAAAGAAGCAGAAGAAAAAGAAAGCAAAGAAGGTGCGGCAAATAAGAGAAGTCAGAAGAGAAGAAAGAAAGACAAGGTAGAAGAAGAAGACAAGGAAGAAGAAGCACTGTAGCTGCAAAGGAGAGCTAAGGAAGAAGCTGAAGAAGAGAGGCATGGCTAAGGCAAAGGAAAGAAGAAGGGCAGAAGAAGGCAGAAAGAAATAGAAGGCCAAAGTCAAAGAAGAGAAAGTCAAGGAAGAAGAGAAGTAGAAGAAAGAAAGAAGAAAGGAAGGCAGGAGAAACAAGGCTAAAAGAGAAGAAAGAGAGTCAAAGAAGAGAGATATCTTTTTAAGATGTCTGATTATAGAATCAGACATCCAATTCTTCTATTTTTGCTACAATTTTAATTCCTAAACTCTCGCATTTATACTCTGAATTAGGTTTTGAGTAACTTTAAGTGTTCAAATTACATTATTGAATTAGTGAATAAATTCTATTTGCTCCCTGTGTTCGACCTCGAATACTTAGGTTTTCGAGTAATAAATTCTTATTTGTTTTCGAGGCGATTTCATCTATAATACAACGGAACATCTTTTAAAACCACAATCTCGCCCTGTAAACATTTTGGAATGTTAACGGGGTGAGATCAGTTTTAAAATGATGTTCGTTGCAGTATAAATGAAATCTCCTCGAAAACAAATAAGAATTTATTACTCGAAAACCAAGGTATCCGATGTCGAACACAGGAAGTAAATTGGTATTTAAAAACTAAGATCACAACTCACAATTTAATAAAAGGCAATGACCAATCCAATCAAATTTATGAAGTAAAAATGAGGTCAATGTATAGAGAAATTCAAAAATAATTGACGTCTGATGTAAAATCAGACGTCTTAAGTTGTTGCTGCTACAGTGCAAGGTTTTCTCTATTCTCCTTCTGATTTTCTTTTCTTACTGTCTTCCTCTCCGGCCACTCTTCTTCTTCTGCCTTCTTCTTTCTTCTTTTGTTCTTTGGCTTACCTTTCCTCTACTACAGTGCCGCCTCTTTCCTTTGGCTTCTGCCTCTTCTCCTTCTGCACTTGGCTTTCCCTTAGCTTTGGCTTCCTTGTCTTCTTCTTCTACCTTCTTCCTCTGTAGTCTTCTTTTGTGGCTAAGTCCTTCCTTTAGCTTTTTCTTCTTGTCTTTTGCCTTGCCTTCAAGTCCTACCTATAGCTTTTTCTTTTTTTAGCCGCTCCTACCTTCAGCTCCTTCTTCTTCAGTAGCTGCCCCCTTCTTATTCTTTCCCTACACAGCATAGAGCAAAACCTACCCCTACCCTCCCCCGCATCTCTCTCTCTCTATTTCACTCTTAGGTTCGCTCTCCCAGAGTCGGGTAATCGAGCTAGGTTTTGCATGCCCGGGTCCAGGTGCACCAGCATGATGTAGTGTGCGAGGAGTGCTAAGTAAACGGGTCAAGTGCCAGGCTCGTGTGAGTGTGTGTCACGGATGAGGCAGGGGCATGGGCGAGGGACCTCACCCTGTGTCATTTGGAGGCGAACAGCTAAGAACACAAAAACAATTTAAACGACTTAGCTGCGTTGAGAACTTACGAGGTAGGACTAAAGTGTCCCACCCACTTCTTCGTGCTCGCAGGGAAGTCACTCGCCCAATTGAAGCTGTTACAGTCGTGGATGCATCTGATTGCCAGATGCGAACGACTTCTAGAGGGATTCCGCACACCTGGAGCGTCTCAGCCTAGAGTGGAATGACCTGCAGCTCGCGAACAAGCTTCTCCATGCCTTCACTAATGGCGGCAGATGTGCGAACCAGAAATGCAAACACACGGCCTCATGGCCCTATCAAACAACTTGGGAAGCTTTGCTGTGTCACGGCAAAGGTGAGGTGGGGGTTGGCGTGGCACAGGACGGCCTAGTCTTACGTGCCTAGGTTGGACTATGACCGTGAAGGTGCGTGTGTTCGGTGGAAGTGTAGGGCATGTGTGGCAGTTGGTGAAGGGGTAGAGGATGATTAGTGAGTGATGGTGAAGGTGATGAGGTTGGTGGCGAGGCATGTGGAGTGGGGGAGTGATGGATTCACCTCGCCGGTGGTCGGCCAAAGATGAGGGAGACGAAGGTGGACAGTGGCTGTCGAGGGGTGTTTTCTGAAATTAAGTGGGGGAAAATAGAGAGTGGAAAGAGAGAACCTTATTGAGGGTAGTTGGACAAAGGGGAAGAAGAGGAGACGAGTGGCGCGTATGTACCTTCACCAGGGAAGAAGGCCCTGAGGTGAGGATGAAGGCGACGAGGAGGAGGTTGGAGAGACGCGCGCGGGTACGACACAATGCGGAGGAGTGAGACGAAGATAACTCTGCCACTGGTATGGTGGCAAAGTGACGACAGGAGGGAGAAGAGATTGCCAAAGCTTGCAGACGGTTGGCTGGAGATGAGGAAGGAGGAAATTTGGGGGGTATCTACAGCCAAATCAAGCTTAAAAGATGCACCAAGGACTGGGGTCCTTTTATAGCTGCTAGCCGAGATCTTTGTACTTGGAAGGCAAGTATCCAAGCGCAAAGATCTTGCTGGAGATGGAAGGTTCGCAAGAGACCCAAATCTCTCGAGTGTTCGCATGAGAGATTTGGTGTAAATCAGATCTGGAGATCCTGTTCAGACGATGGAGAAATCCTCAGAGAATCTCCCTTGCAAATTTGGGAGATCTCCGAGGATTCGGGGAGATATCCTCCTCAAATCCTCGTCGGATTGGGATTCCTCCATTGTAATGGTGGAGGGACCTGAATGTAAGAGTGGCGAGGAAGTTAGGGGGTTCTGCACAAGAGTTTTCAAAAGTTAGGGGTCACAATGTAATTGGAAGGACTATTTTGCAAAGTAGGCTAAATGACCTCCTGTTAGGTCCAAATTTTGGTACAAACCTAATTTTGACCTAAAGAATCCAATGGTGAAGTTGGATTTTAGGTTTGACCACGTTTGACTTGATATTTTACATAAAAACCCAAATTTGGTCAAATAATGAACTAGGACCCCAATCTAGGTCAAAATAGGTTCCAAAGTCTAAATTGAAGGTTCTAAACCCTAGGGGATATTTTTCCATGAATTTTAGAGGGTTTAGTTGATTTTTATCCTGACTAGAACCTTTTTGAATTAAGCGGGTCTGTTTTAGGGTTACAGAATGTCATTTAATTCTTGGATTGCGTAATAACCCATTTTTGACTAAACCAACCCACTTTTTATCTTATTCGGATCATTTGACCTATGTTTTGCCTTTGAGAAATCCTGTTTATGTACTGCAATGGTAAAATTGCAATTTTAACCTTTGTTTCATGTTTTCTTCTCAGAACATTAATTCCTTCAATTAGGCCCTTCTCTAGGTTATGCAGGAGCTTTTGTTTACTTAAGTCAAAATGAGCTAGTTAGGGCTCATGATGAGGTTCTCATCATACCCCCATGCCTCGCTTTTGCTAGTCCCTTAGCAAAATTTTAAGGTTTTAACATATGTTTTGGACCATGAGTTTCTTTTACAGTTGTGATAAGTGCCTTTTCTTTCTCTTTTGTGATTTGGTCAGAATTCAGACAATAGGCCTAGAGGTACTCAAGTACCAACCAAAATCCAAACCTGACCTGCTTAAGCCTCAGTCCTCTGCAATGGTTTTTAAGGCCCGCAAAAACTATCCTAGGGTTCCTTGGACTTCATGGTTAAAGCACCTGTGCTTGAGACATTTCTAGCCTTGGTTCAGTTTGCAGTGTGTTTTTTGTAAGAGAGAGACAGAGGATTTATTTGTTTGGGGAGTTTTCTCTCTCTAGCTTCGGATTGGCTTCTCAACACGGTCTGAATCGGATTCCTCCTGCCCATCATCAATCCTCAAAGGTGCCTGGCAATCGATGCTTCATGATAGCACCGCCCATGGCAACCCCTAGAACCCTGGCTTTTGAGATTTCGAGATAATCTTACCCATGGCATTCCGTGGCTGAATCTAGACCCTGGTAATCGACATTTCGTGATAATGCCACCCATGGTATCTAAACCAGCAGACTGCTTACATGCCCCCAGTAGGATATTTAAATTTCCTAAGAGACAAGCACCGAGGAGACGATATGTTGTTACGCATCTTCGAGGGGAATTTCCCACCTCTCCATGTCGGGAACTCCTCTAAATCAACTTGTGTTGATTGGCCGCTCCTAATCTAGGCAACTTTTTCAGAACATTAAAATGCTTTTGCGTGATTTTGATAGTTATGTGCACAGAACCAGACTGTGTGTGGATTGGGGTGCTTAGATTACCAAGTCTTGCAAACTGAAGGTCAGTTAACGAGGCTGAATACTCCCTAAGCCTTAACCCTAATACTTAAGCATTGCATTTTCCCCAACCTCTTGAGGAATATCCAAATTTTAGTGGGTACTTGAATTTTTAAGCCTAAGAGTCTTGCCTAAAAGGCCTAAAGTCAATGTTCCTACTAATCTCTTTCTGTGTCTCCTTAGCACTTTTTTCTCTTTTTTCTTGATGTGGTCTAGAACTTTAGTTAATCTCTTAATCTTTTACTAATGACTATTTCAATTTTTCCATTTTGTGCTCCTTTTCGACATTTTGCTCTTTTCCTCCTCATATTTTGTATAGCCCAAAAAATTTTCTCTCCCACCTCTGTTTTTTTGTTCTTTTTCAAGATTTTTCAATTTTTTTGTGTTTTTTGTGATATGTGATTTTTTTTTGTTGAAACCTTTTCTTGATATGAGTTTTAATGACATTTTGCACTTTCATACCCCTCCATGCTTACGATTTGCAATGTCCCCATTGTAAATTAGGTGGGTTCGAATTCAAATTAGTTCAATCATTAGGATAGGTGTTGGGTGGGTGAACGGGTAGAGGCAACTGATGCGAATGATTTCAAGCTCTGGTACGTGTACAAGAGGTGGGATCGACTGGTTTAAGGCTGAACTCAAGGTGCAATAGACGTGGAGTACAGACGAATAATATGACGGATCTCGCGTTTTTGGAATGATGGGTTGCCTCCCGTTAAGTGCTAAATTCAACGCCTTTAGCCAAGTGAAGCTTGTGATGGAGTGGGAGTGGCCAAATCAGTCGAATTTGTAAAACAAGCACCTTGATTAAGAGCTTGGTTAGTCCAACCAGGTACTTGTTAAGATCAGTGGGCTGATGATGCAGCCCAAACCCTATTAATCCAGTGGGTTGATAGATGTAGATCAACAGATGCGGAACCCACCATATGCAATTAAGCTCTGATGGATGTGGAAATGAAAACTCAGGTTTGGGCTGAGTCGAATCAGCCTGGTCAGAGTAGGGATCCAAAAAATGATTAGTGAATGGTGTGGAAACCCTATAGGGTGATTAGAGAATGATGGATCATGATTTTCAATCTAATCAATGCCATATGCCCAATATAGATGTGGAGTTGAATCATCTGCAATCGGCTTAGTGAGAGGTGAATCAGAGGCCCCAGTTTGGAACCCATAAGGTGTCGAGAAGAGTTGGCCCGAAGGTCAAGCCAACTCCAGTTGGTTCACAAACTCCCATCTCGTAGGAGCGTGCAAAGAATGGATTCACGATCCTTGGGATTGAATGGATCTAGAAAAATTAGAGTTTTCGAACATCTACTCTTCCATTCGTTTAGCAACTAGATCCATCTTATCTAATCTATTGCAGATCAAGTCCATATCATATGTATGAGAATCTTGGACCTCATTGGCATTTTATCTAATTTGTTGGGATCGATTGAAGGTTTCCATGGAGGTGTGGTTTAAAGAATTTTCACTCATTTCCACAAATAAATCATCTTTGCTATCTATGTCTTTGTTGAGGAAATTGCCTCCACAAAAAGCATCAACACAATTACGGAGTTGATCATTCAACCTGTGATAAAAAATCTCAAAGAGTTGCCATTTAGGCACCTCGTGGTGTGGACACTTCCGCAACTGATCCTAGAATCTTTCCTAGGCCCCATGAAATGGTTCCCCTCGTCGCTGGGAAAAAGTGGTAATTGCCTGTTGCAATGCATTTGTTCATCCAATTGGGAAGAATTTCTTCAGGAAGGCCGATTTCAAAGCTGTCCAGGTAACAATCGGTCTTCCAATGGTATGATACATATGTGCAGCCTTATCCCTGAGTGAATAGGGGAAAAGCCTCATGAGCTTCTTTTCTTCATCCACATTCCGTGATTTAGTGGTCTAAACTAGAGTGATCAAGTCCTCCAAATGTTGGAATGGGTCCTCTGAGCCAAGCCCGTGAAAGTGTTTAATTAGACTCAAAACCTGGGGCTTGATCTCAACATCTTCGGCGGGGTTCACAATGTCTGGATGATCCTCACAATTTGAAGGATCATAAAAATCTTTCAAGGGTTGAGCACCTTGACCATTCATTCATTAGAGCCATTGCTGCAATTCTTCCAACTGCCTCTAAATTAGCTCCTACTGGTTCGGGAGTGGGGGAGGTGGTTGTTGATTAGCCATGGGATCTACTTGGCTAAAACTCAACCTCCGCCTCCGGGAATAGTCAATAGGTCCTTCCAAACGAGGGTTCAATGACCTCCTTTCAAGCATACACTGGAAGGAAGTCGGAAGGACAGGGAAGAGAAGGGACCCTACAACACAAAAAATACAAGCCTATCCTTAGGTTGGGTAACCTAAAGGTCTATAGACTCTCAGAATCCATCCAAAGATTATGGACGATTTACTCTACTTGTATCCAGTCAATCCAACCAATTAAAAGGAGGGATTAGGGAGAAGGTTCTTCCTTTGGCTTTCGCCTCCAGTTCCTAGTGTACCCCCCAGCCGTGATCGTTTGACGCTACTCCCCTAACTAGACATCAGATTGACTAGTATAAGCAGGTTAATTGTGAACAGTCTCAATCTGGACCCCGAAGAGCGAATCAGTCCTTATGGCCAACATCTAATCAATTTTAGTTAGGCTTGGGATATTAATGCTTCTGTAATGTGATGGGCCATTAATGGGTTGTGCCCTTAATGATTTGTTTGAGAATGTGTGTATGTGCACAACTAAAATGTTTTCAAGCAAGATTATTGAGGATGAGGTGAATTTTAGGGTTCGAATCTTGCTTAATAGCTTTTAGGATTCAAATATTAGGTATATTCAACCAACTTTCGTGAGGAAAACCAAGTTTTGAAAGCACAAGTTCAAGTGTTTTTCCTTTATAAATCAAAAGAGTATGGAGTGCCTCGATTGACCTAAATATTGAATCCTATGGGGCAGCTATAAATGAGATCCAATGGCTAAGATCTCAATCCCAGTTGAGTAGATGAAAATCAAGTTAGGTTATGTGCCTCAAATGTGGGTGTATAAAGTGTGTATATTGATTCATTCCACAGAAAGTATCTTTTTGTTTTTTTTTATAAAATGCGGGGGTGAGATGAGTGGAGGTGGCAAACAAGACAAACAACTCCATCCTAGGGTTTATGCAAGCACCTAAGAAGATTTGGTCTTGGTTATGAGTGTGGCGAAATGAAACTAGTTGGGGGATGTGGGGGACACTTACAAATTACTTTACCCACACTTACCTCGGTCTACCACACTTGGATCTCCATGCTAGGGTACCTGCAAGACAGTAGATCAAAGACAAGAGGGGTTAATAATATGTAAATGCAAAGAAGCGCAGAAAACAAGAAAGTAAATTCCGTTGCCTCCCCAGCAATGGGTCCAAAATGATCGAGTAACCCGTCGTTGTAATCGCAAAACTCATTTATCAAATAAAATTTTACCAAAACTCCAAGGGAGTCTCGGGTCAAACATAGGGAGGCGACGTTTACTTTGTATGAAAACCACACTTCGATTTGTTTCTTTCTGGTGTTTTATGGTTTTGTTTCTTTTTATCTTTGAAACAAAATGACAAATAATCACAAGAGACAGATGGAATTAAATTTGATGTATTTCATGAATGTCAATTACAATAAAGTATGAAAGCATAAAAGAGAAAGGGGTGGGAAGAAATCTCCCAAAGTGATTGTTCAATGAGACGACGGTGCCTGGTGGAAGCTTGGACGAAGGAGGTGAGGAGCGTGACGATGGAGGTGAGATGCAGGAGGATGTCAGGTAGAGGAAAGCTTCAGCGTGCCTCCGGAATGGAGGTGAGGAGGTGGAGATGATCTGCTATCGGAAAGGACGTGGGAGGATGGCTCCAAGGCGACCTATGAATGGTGATGGGAAGAGGGAGGAATATTTGGTGAGGCAAAGGCTCGCTACACTAATAGGTGCCTTAGGAGCTTGAGTGTAAGCTTTAATGGAGCGTTGGTAGGCTTGGTAGAGCTTAGGAGTAGGTGGGAGTAGAGTAGGTAGACATGAAGAGGAATGGGGGGTGTAGGGGTGTTTATATAGTGATGGGAGGAGAAGCATCCTATACACAGACATTCAATGATAGCTACAAGTGTCACTAAAGGTCGCTCAAGCTGTTGCCAAAAGAGCTGCACCTCTTCATTGCCTTGGCTGGTGCATGCACTGCGTAGGCCATTTAGTGACAGCTGCAAGTGTCACTAAAGGCTCGCTCTTTTGTTGCTGCAAATCCCACGCCCACCACTCACACCTGCAACTGTCATCACGCATGCAGGTGAGGATGAATCCTAATCGTTGGATGAAGGATCGCACGGTCGAGAAAAGGTCGCACCCCTTCGCGAGATTTGAACTGTGCACTTAGATCGCACGCTCGATCCACATCAAATCAGGCGTCGGCCGGTGCGTGATCGTCCACGTGCAGATCCTCTCAATTCTGCCTTGCCGCATAGCGAGATCTATGCCACTCGATGAAGATCGTGTGGTCCAATTTAGTGCTTGATCCTCACACTGTTGATTGCATGCGCTCATAGGTATTCAACTGCGCATTCGTGGCTTGAGAACGCCTGTCACGACCGCTGTGCCATCGTGCTGGATTGCCAAGAGGAGGGAGCGGTGCAGTCACGCATCTCAACTGTTGGATGAAGATCCAACGGCCGAGATGAGGCCATCCCTGAGCTAGGTGAGGAGTTCAGCCATGGAGCGCACATCTCAGCCGTTGGATTGAGATCCAATAGGTAGGATCTCATCTTGCGGCAGGCTTAGGATGCCTTGGCTCTGGTGGGGTGGCTTGGATGGCGCCACATGGTGCCATCTGGGCCATCCGTCTTCTTCCTCTTGTGGAGGGTGCTACTGAGCTCTGATCGGGGTGATTCTCGCATTGACGGACTGCGATTATCCCTCTGAATCCATTCGTACGGTCAGATTCTTCATCTAAAGCCCGTAAAGATGTTGCACTGCCTCCTGGTCATGTAAAACGACGGAATTAATGTACATAATAAACAACTATCCTAAATGCAATGCAATGGATGTTTGTGCAATATTTATATCATGATATGCAATGCTAGACCTAGGAACTATCGTAAATAAGCATTTTACAATGAATTTATCCGTGTTTATCAGATACCACACACGATCGGTAGCCCTGGTCGCTGTACATGATCTTCATACCTGATAATGAGCCTGATTTTGTAAGAGAAAAAAGATGAGGAAAGAAAAAGAGAGAGAGTTGGGGGAGGGGTTTTGCTCTTTGAAGGTCTACCACTATGCAACACTTACTCGCTGAAGGGATTTGGATCCCTTGTGTTGTGAAGGAGGGAAGGCTCTGAAGAAGCAGAGGCTTAGAAATGAGGGAAGGTCTGAAGGAAGGAAGAAGAAGGAATGCAGAAGAAGAGAAGAGAAGCAGAGCAGCAAAAGAAGAGAAAGGCTTTGAGAAGCCTTATGCCTTGTGACTAATTTGCACTTTAAGTCATCTGATCTTAAGTTCTAACACTGTTGAATGATTTAAGCATTAAGTTAACATTTGATTAAATTGATTATGAGATGTCCGATATGCATGCTTAATTAAGGCTAATAATTAGTGATCTAAATTATCATTATTTTGTCTTAGCTTCTTTTTATCATTGTGATCTATTGAAATACTCATGCTTATAATTGAATATCAATTTGAGTAGATATTATTCATTGAATATCTCTTTTGTGCTTCGATTATGGTGCTTATTTATATGCAATTAAAGAATAGCACATGAATTCCATATTTACTCCTTATGTTCGACCTCGGACTTCAATTTAGATTTCAAGTAATAAAATTTTATCTGTTTGAGAGTGATTTGTCAACTGTACTACAATGCATTTCCTAAACTCGACGAAAAGCTTGATAATAGCTCTTCCCCAACTTCTTCCTCTTCATGTACGTTGGCTGCATGAGCTCATCTCTCTTTCTCTTCTATGGTTTACGTTTAATGTTTTTAATTACCTAAATGATTTTATTTAGTTAATGAGAATGTCTCATGTGTAGCAAGTTGTTCTATGAATGAATTTATGTTAATCTACATTAGATGCTTTGCTATCTTATTTAGTGACATTAAATTTATTTTAAAAAGAAAACTACCTGAGATTGCTTTGTTTTTAATTGTTGACGTGGTCTTGTTTGCAAGACTTTCTAAGTTTTAAATCTTACTTAGTTTGTTGCTAGCATTTTCTTAATTTATGGGTAGAGGTATGTTTATTTTCATTGAATAGAAGTCTAAAGTCAAGTTTTTATAAACACGCAATTTCGTCAATATTGAAATGGCTAGTAGTTCACATTAATGTTTTAATGTTTGTATGCTTTTAACTTGTCTATTCTTCACTTTAATTAGTTATTAAAGTTCATTAAATATCTTTGTTTATCATGTAGTGAATAGTGATGATAATGTCATCATCAACCATATCTTTCTTTATGTAGTCATATTCAAGCAATAAATGCCCCTCTATAACCGCCAGAGAGGCAATTCATTACAAATCCTTTCTGAGAGAAATACAAGAAATCAGTGTTAAAACTATAATTTTACCACCATATCATGGGTTTTTCCATGGGGTTAATTAAGGGTCAAATGATCTTAAATGTTTAACAAGTGAGTCCGTACAGATAGAAAATGGTTTTCACGTGTTTTGAGAATTAAATGACTTCCGAAACCCTAAAAACAAACTCACTTAATCTATTGAGGTTCTGGTTAGGATAAAATTCAACTAAACTCTCTAAACTTCATAGAAAAATATTCCCTAGGGTTTGGTACCTTCAATTTGACCATCAGAATCTATCTTGACCCAAAATAGAGCCACAGATAGACTTTTGGCCTAATTTGCATTTTTGCATAAATTTCCTAGTCAAACTTGGTGAAAACCTAAATCTAACATCACCATTGGATTCTTTGGGTCCAAATTAGGTTTGTATCAAAATTTGGGTCCAATCTGAGATCATCTTGACCAAGTTTGCGATTTGGTCCAAGACTGACTTTCTTTATCGCCAACAACCCCACATCTTTTGAATTCCTTACAAACAGGTCCCTACCTTTATCATTGTTCTTTACAAATCGATCCTTCCACCATTATCGCTCAAGAATCCTACTCTAGCGAGCTTTATTTGGAGAGTTCTCCTTGATTGATCAATGAAACTTTCCCAAAATTGAACTGGAGCTGTCTAGGGAATTATCTTTCCAATTAATCAAATCTGAAGCCCTACAACCTTCCCAATCACTCATGCAACTGCTTGAGAGATTCGGGTATCCTTCAAGCTTCCATCTTTGGTGACCTTCCAAGCTTGGGAAGCTTGCTTCCCAAGCTCAAATCGTCCTCCGGAGGCCAATAAAAGAAGCCTCAATGCATACCGTCCATCCTAGACTCGATTTCGGTCGAAATTACGCCAATTTCTTCCTTCCTCTTCGGTCAAAAAGCTCCATGAGCTACGGTGATATTTTCGACTTCCTTCCTCGTCCGTTCTTGCAAAACCAGCAGTAGATTCTTCATCCTCAGATTCTTCCGCATGCCACAATACCAGCGGCCGTCCCCTTCCACGTCTTCATCATCGTTCCTCCCCTACTGGAGAGTTTGTCTTCTCCATTGCCGACGTACCAAAATCGGCGTGGATCTCCCCCGTTTCGTCCACTTAGAATAGGTAGTTAGGTCTCTCTAGGTTCCTAGTTTAGTTTCCTATTCAAAAGTCTCAAAAATAACCCTCGACACTACTGTTCATCGTCTTCTTCCCCGTCTCTAACCGCTCCTTCGGTAAGGCACCTCCATCGCTACACCCCTCCATTCACCTCGCCAACCACCTCACGACTTTCATCACAACTCCACCAATCAAACCCCTCTCCTATTTCTCTCCACCGCTCACCCGAACATGCCCCCGAACAAACCCATCATCTCCGACCAATTCCTACTTCACCAGCCACCTACAAGCATCCTCGCACCATAACTTGCACACCACCACATTCATTGTCCCATGGTGGAGCCCTTGAACTCATTTGACAGGGCCGAAAGGCCGTTCTTTATGTTTCAGATCAGTGGGTCTGCAATGCCATTAACGACGAGGTCAAGTAAAGCTTGAAGCGCTCTTTGGCACCTGCAGCTTCAGGCGCCACCTCCAGGTGACGTGGCTACATCCCAGGAATCATCCCAGGGTCTTCGATTGAGGCCTCCATCAGCTGTAGCCATCCAATTGAGTGGAAGCATCTTTGCTGCAGTGCACGAGCAGAAGGACGAGGACTTTAGTCCCACATCGTAGAGCAGCGGATCTCCTGCGGTGCATAAAATGAAAAAGTGATTGGGGCTTATCGCCTCAACACACTTGGGGTGTGAGTTCCCCCGCACCCTCACATGAGCCTTGCCCGTGACATTGTGAACACAGGCCTGGCATCAACCTGATCCGCCTAACCCGCGCACTCCTCTGCTGCCATTCACGGTCGGCATCCCTGGTTCCTGGTGCCCTCTTGCACGAATCTGATTACCCGGTACTGTGCATGGCCTTAGGAAGGTGAGGAAGAGGAAAACCCAGAGAGAGAGAGAGAGCATGGTGAAGGGGATTTTGCTCTATTGTGGATTGGCTAACACTTAGCCAATTTCGTAAGTGTCCCTTTATGCATAATGAGAAGGGGAGGAAGGAGAATTGAAGGGAAGAGTTAAGGCCTGAAGTGGACAGTAGAAAGAAGAGAAGAAAAACAAAAGGAAGAAGAAGAAGCACAGTGCCCTCTTGGCATTGTAGCAAGGCTGACTTAAGTGGTCTGATTGAGTGCCCTATCTTCTGATGAAGTGCACTATGCACTAAAGTTTGAATGGTTGAAACTATTCATTTATTTAGATGATTCAGCAATTATTATATGTGTATCTAAGCTAATAAGTGGTGATTCAAATCACCTTTATTTTGCCTTAGATGTCTTTTTGCCTCAATAGATTCTTGATATGCTCATGTGCTACATTGTCTATAAGATTTTGTGTAATATATTATGCTCATTTAGATTAATTGTTGAGAATAGCGATTAAATTCCTATTTGCTCCCAATGAACAACCTCAAACTTTCATTCGAGTTATAAATTTTATTTGTTTTTCGCTTCGATTCAATCTATACTACAATGCAATGATTTTAAAACCTGTTTCAAAGCGATAAACAAATACTTAAGATAATACAAGTTAACAATTATTTTCCATTAAATTGCATAAACAAGCTTATCAACCTAATTAGAAATTATTTAGAAGCCTCCCAGTGAAATGACTCGGACTCACCAACTTACTAATAGTTCGATATAAATTTTAAACTTGACACTCTTATTGCACTACAATGATGTGTTTTAACTAAAGCGATTCGAGTGCGTCAGTGCTGACATCAAGTCCGTCGTCTGACCACTTTACACTAGAACCCTATTTAGATCTGGTCCAAAACAGGAACAATCCCACACAAAACTAGACGTCCAATTTTTTACCTAAGCATCCTAAAATGACATCCTAGACGTTTGACCTAGAACCCTATTTCCATCCAACGAAATCAGCAACTCTGACTCTTCTATCAAACAGCCAACTCTTTCATCAGTCATCTGACCCATCATCTAACGCAAAAATCCGACAACTGATTCTACTATCAGAATCATTATGACCTTGATAACGGCCTGATTTGCCTTGAATTTGTTTCCAATGGCTAGGAGCCTTTTCCCAAGCATTCTTTAAGGTTTCTAAGGCCTCTATAAATAGAGGAGGACCTCCCCTTAGCTCAAACACACCTTGATACAATTCTTCACACCATATATACACATTTTGAGATGGAATCAAAAGAAGAAGATAGTGTCCAAGCAATCAAAGCCTCACACTTCATATTCGAGAGCACCAAATTGCTACGTATTCAAGTCATATCCCTTCCATTTTAGGGAGGTACCTTAACCTATAAAGGCTTAGATTAGATCTATATTTTGACCTCGAAAGGTTTTTTGTTTTCTGTTTCTTTGTTGGGTATTCACATGGTGAATTCCCATCTCTTTCATGAGACAAAATTCTCTTCATGAAGAAGAGAGATTGATGTACACTACCCTCATTTGTAAACTAGTGTGGTTTCTATTGAGGTTGTACTACCCTCATTTTAAGTAGTATGGTTAGTGGATTTATTGACTCAGTCGATCGGGAAATCCTAAGTTGAGAGGCTTAGGTGGTGGCTTTTACCCGAGTTGGGTTTCCACCTAAAAATACTTGTCTCTTGTGGTGAATAATTTTGTGTGATTGAATTTTTATTCCACATATTTTATATCACACTATTCACCCCCCTCTAGTGTAATTTCACATGAAGCATCAAGGTCACAAACCAACACACATAACACTTGTAGCCCTAAGGTGAGGAATAGGTTCATGCCTAAACAGGCTCTTACTAATAAAGGTGGACCCAAATTTCAAATATGGGTACGAAAGAAAACCTTTCAATCTTGTTCTGTAGGTTACCTTAATGAAAGGTTCATAAGGTATATGGACTGGCTATAGAAAGAAAAAGATGGACATATTGTAGCTATTAGGGAAATTATTGCACCTCACAAGCCTAAATTGATGATAGGTCCAAAGCAAAAGATGGATTATGGACAGTGTATGCTCCAAGAACATGATAGGAGAAGAAGGCCTGTTCCTCGATCTAGACTGCAAGGAAGGTGATACAGTCACCTTTAGCAACAACCACAAGGGTCCTATTTTTGGTACTAGCCAAATTGGTAACTCTCAGGCCTCTTTTGATAATGCCCATCTTATTAAAGGTTTAAAACACAACTTACTTAGTGTAAGGCAAAATTGTGATAAAGGTTATAAGGTTAATTTTTCTTCAAAAGGCTTTAAAATTAAAGACAAAACAACTAAAAAAATTCTTTAACTGGAAATAGATTTAAAGATATCTACACTATTAACTTTGATAACTGCAACAACCTAAATTTCTTAGTTGCATTGGATGATGAGTCAACATTGTGGCATTGTCGACTAGGGCATGTGCATATGCAAAATAGAAATAAGCTTGTGAAAATGACTTAGTGCGAGGTTTACTTAAACTATCCTTTAAGAAGAAAAACATTTGTGAATCATGTGAGCTTGGTAAACTTCATAAAACATCTTTTAAACCTAAAAGTTTGGTCAGCACTTCAAAACCACTTGAGTTGCTTCATCTAGACCTCTTTGGACCAACCAAGTCCAAAAGCCTCAGTGGATGTAGATATTATCGAGTCATTATCAATGATTTTTTCCAATTTACTTGGGAATTATTTTTAAGAACCAAAGATTCTACCTTTGAGGAATTTAGAAAGATAACCAAAAGAATTCAAACGAAGAAAGGTTATTCCATCACTAGGATCAGAAGTGATCATTGAAGAGAATTTGGGAACCAAAATTTTCAAGATTTCTATTTAAATCATGGGATCAAATAACAATTTGCATTTCCTAAAGCAGCTCCTGAAAATGGTGTTGTTGAATGAAAGAATAGAACCTTACTGGAGTGTGCCTCCATAATGTTATGTGGGTCAAAGTTACCGCATTATTTTTGTGCTATGACTTTAAAAATAGAGCACTTATTAGACTAATCCTTAAGAAAACACCATTTGAGTTAAAGTATGACAGGTCACCAAAGATTTCCTACTTTAATGTTTTTTGGTGCAAATGCTTTATCCAGAATACAAAGGAAAATTTAGATAAATTTGATTCAAAAAGTGATGAAGGAATATTCTTGGGATATTCTTCTAGGAGCAAAGTTTATAGAGTTTACAATAAGGAAAACTCAACTGTTGAGGAAAGCTTACATGTATCTTTTGATAACTTAGATCATAAAGAAAAAGTTACAAGTAAAGATGATGATTACATCTTAGAAGATCCTTCAAATATCCCAGAGGTTAACATAGATAGTGACTTACCTAAAGATCTAACCTATTCTAAGGATCATCCGAAGGATCTTATAATTGGTGAAGTTACTAAAGGAGTTCAAACCAGATCCTTAATAAACAACATTGCCCTTAGTATCATTGTATCTCAATTAGAGCCTAAAACTATATAAAGAGGCTTTTATGATGATTGTTGGATAGTAGCTATGCAATAATAGCTAAATCAGTTTGAACAAAATAATGTATGGAAATTAGCTCCTAGATCTAAATCACAATCTATAATTGGAACTAAGTGGGTGTTTACGAATAAGCTTGATTAATTAGGAGAGGTTGTGAGAAATAAAGCTAGACTTGTGACTCAAGGTTATAATCAAGAAGAAGGAATTGATTTTGATGAGACTTATGCACCGTGGCCAAATTGGAATCCATTTGGATGTTGTTAACTTTTGCTACCCATATAGGCTTTAAATTATTCCAAGTGGATGTCAAAAGTACATTTCTAAATGGGTTCACTAAAGAAGAAGTCTATGTGAAACAGCTATGATTTAAAAATCCAGAGAAACATGCTCATGTTTTAAAACTAAATAAAGCATTATATGGACTAAAACAATCTCCTAGAGCTTGGTATGTAAGATTAAAGAATTACCTTCTAGATAATGAATTCAAAATTGGACTGGTAGATCCAACTCTATTCACTAAAAGAAAAGATAATAAACTAATTCTAACTCAAATTTATGTTGATGACATAATATTCGATGCTACTAATGATTTTCTATGCCAAGAGTTTGCTAAAGTAATGTATGATCAATTCGAGATGAGCCTAATGGGAGAATTAAAGTTCATCCTAGGGTTGCAGATTGATCAACTAGAAGATGGCATCTTCATCTCGTAAACCAAGTACACAAAGGAAATACTAAAGAAATTTGGCATGGACAACATAAAGGAAAAATAAACACCCATGGCAACAACAACCCATTTAAAAGAAGACAAAATAGGTAAGTGTGTAGACCAAAAACTTTATAGAAGTATGATAGGTTCCCTACTTTACTTAACAGCTAGTAGAGCAGGCATCCTTTTTAGCACTTGTTTATGTGCTAGATTTCAAGTAAACCCTAAGTAACCACACCACAATGCCATAAAAAGAATACTTCGATACCTACAAAACATTGTAGATCTTGGTCTATTCTATCCCAAGTCAATCACACTTGACTTACTCTCTTACTGTGATGCTGACTATGCGGGTAGCTAGACAGATCGCAAGAGCACTAGTGGAACTTATCAGTTTCTTGGAAATTCACTAGTCTCTTGCATCAGCAAGAAACAAAATTGTGTTTCTCTATCCACAGCTGAAGCTAAATACATTGCCGCTTCCTTAGTGTGTTCATAGATTTTGTGGATGAAGCAAAAACTTTAGGATTTTGGACTTAGATTTGATAACATTAGCATACCTTGTGACAACACTAGTGCTGTTAACTTTTCCAAAATTCCAATACAACACTCAAGAACTAAGCATATAGTTATGAAACACCATTTTCTAAGAGATTATGTTCGTAAAAAAGAGTTAAACTTAGAATTTGTTCAGACTGAAAAATAACTAGTTGATATCTCACCAAACCATTATCAAAAGATAGATTATCACTATTAGAACAGAACTGGGCCTGACAAGATTAAATGAGCTTTAATTTTACCTTAACCTTTTGTCATGGTTGTTGTAGATCGATCAAAACAATCAACTTGATCAATCAACACCTTTTGAACAATCAATTACTTCTTTTGAGTGATCAAGTTTGGTGTGGGAAAACACCCTCCAAAATTTTCAATGGTTGATCGATCAACCCTAAATTATGATCGATCATTAATGTTTAGTCAAGAAATTCCCCTCCACTAGAAACTTGAATTCATTGATCACACTTCTTTTCTAATCAATCAAATTTGAAGTTGGTCAACCAAAATCAATATTTTATCGACCAAATCTAGGCCAACTTACTCACCAAGATTTTTGATTTCTCAATCAAATCAAGAGGATTTGATTACAAATCTGTTTCTAATCCTCACCCCTACTACCTATTTTGTTATTACCTAATTTGGTTGGCCTAAACTTTGTAAAAATAATTTCTTTTACCATTACCATCAACCAAGAAATAACCTCAACTTTTGACAAAACAAACCATCCACTTCCACCAAAACTCGCCACCAACTCCACCCTCTCCATATCAACCCCATAGCAGACCCCACACCACCACCATTGACCAAGCCTTCCCCCCCAAAACCCAACCACCATCAACTAGCACCATTCCACAAAACCCAACCACCATCAACTAACACCATTCGACATCCGCCACCAACATTGACTAGGCCCTAGTTGACCAAGGCCCCCCTTCGACGATTGTTCTCCTTGCCACATGCCTCCATCCAGTCATCCTCCTCTCCACTGGCCACCTCCCTCTCTCTACCGAACTCTAGATCGACCCTTGTCGATCATGGTAACCATCCTCTCCCTTATCTCATCTCTATTTGACTTTAAGAAATTATATCTTGTTTTGATGTGTGATTGTTGCTTGTTATTCTTTTTGATCCACTCAACCCTACTTAGTTGGATTTTATTGATCTTGCCATTCTTCATCATTCCATGGTTGGAATCTTGCTTTGTTCATAATTTTGATCCTTCACGCATACTATTTTTTTGTAAATTCATGTTTTTGATCGACTAAATAAAATCTCTGATTGACCAAAAAAATCATGTTTCCAGTTTTGATCGATCAAAACCTTTCTTGTTGATTGATTGTCTTTCCTTATTGATCAATTAAGCAATCTTTCTGATCGATCAAAACCTTTCCTTTGGTCGACCAACACTGCACAGTGTCAATACCTTCATTTTGATGTAACAAAATTATGTTTATTATGGACTAATCATTTTAGGTTACTGAAGCATCGAAATCACGATTTGATAATGGTGTGTGATTGTTACGCAAAATTGAGGTTCAACTTTTAAAATTTATAAATCAAAAACCTTAGGAGTAGCTAGGTCGTCTCAAGGACGTGCGACGTTACATTCAAAGCCTTTAGCTTTTCCTTATCTCTTTTCTTGTGCTTTTATCTTTTTAACATTTTTTGGCCTTTTGGATATAATGAAAGTAAAGGCAAACACAAGTGATAATCAAGATTTTTATTGCACACATCCATGTGAGCACATGTGCAGAGCCTGTAGGAACTAATTAAGTACACACTAGAGTGGGTGAATAGTGTAATATCTAAATCGATTGTGAAATTTAAAAACTCATTCACTGATGGTAACACCATCATTCGCCATAACAAGCATGAATAAGTTGAAATCAAAAGATAAATGCTCCTGAATGATCACTTGAGGATCATAATTCCACTCTAATCTGTTTTAAGAAGATAATAAAATAGGGGTAATTATGTTGTTTTCACATCACATAATGAATGAAAACTAACCAAGGGCTCACCCAGGGGTTAATTAGAGATCAATTGAGGATTAAGGACCAAGAAGAGGGTCCACACTAATAGAAATAGGGTTTCACGCATTTTGAGAACCAAAATAATACACAAAACCCTAATTATCAGCCCCTCTTAAATCAAAGAGGTTCTGATTAGAATAAAAATAATTTAAACGTCCTAAAATTCATAGAAAAATATTATAAGAGGTTTGGTACCTTTGGTTTGTCCATCTGCACTCATTTTGACTTAGAATAAAGTTTCATATGGGATTTTGCCTAGATTTATGCAATTTACACAATCAAACATGGTCAAAACTCAAATCCAAGTTCGCCATTAGATTTCTTAAGTCCAAATTCAATTAGAACCAAAATTTGGGTCCAGTCAGAGTCCATCTTGACCTAGTTTGCAATTCAGTCCCCAAAATCTCTATTTCTCACAATCAGACCCCTAACTTTCAAGTTTCTTGTGATTGGGTCCCTAACTTTCTCATTTTCTTTGCATTCTGATCCCTGCAGCCAGTAAAGGTGTGAACCCAAACCTACCAACCTTCAATTAAGGATTCCTCCTTTGTTCCTCAACCAAACCCCTCCAAATTTGGAGGGATTGTTCTAGAGGAATTGCCCAATCTGACGAATCGAGTCAAAAACCACAAATCATATCCTAGAGCTTAGGCGAGCTTAAGGAAATTGAGGGACATTTTCCTTTGAGATTGTGAGTAATTGAGCTTCTTTCTTCATTTAGAGCTCGCATTTGAGATCTATAAAAGCTACCCTAAATCTCAGCATTCAAATTAGACAAGTTTGAGTCGGAAATATCCTCTCCTCTCCCACTTCGACCTTTGCAACTTTGGCTTCGGTGAACCACCTCTGACCACTTTATCGAGCTGGTCAATGGTCAAATTGACTGACTCATCTTCTTCACCCCTTCTTCGTGACCGAGTCGAGCCAAAGACCGACCACCTCCGACCTCTCCGTCACCACACCCTCTTCGTCGACTTCATCATCTCCGATAGTGGCCAATTAATGCTGGACCAATTCTCTCACACTTTCATCTAGCTAAGTACCTCCTTATCTTCCTCTTCCTCTATAGCTCATTTATACCCCCTTAGAACTTAGGAATGACCACCGTACCGCTCTCACCTCTCCCATCTTCCTCATGTCTGGCATAAGCTCTAGCGAGCTTACATCGGCTCCACACACCATCAAACTCACCACCACCACCACTAAAACACTCCACACCACCTCATGGTTAAAATCCCTAATCTAATTAGGGCGATTAACCATTGATTTTGCCAACCGGACACACCCATCTGACATCTCTGTCATCGAGATCATCCGGCCGCTTTAGACCACCAAACATCACGCTAAAACTACCTTTGTCTTCCTCGCTGCAATGTGAAACCTCTGAGCTACTTAATCGTGGTGATTAGCCCAATTTTGTGCATGCAGGTCTTCACCAGAGCTCTGTCGCTGCCTTCATCTTCTCGGACGACGTTCGCATCTCTCCAGCCTTCAATTGACCTACCACAGCTTGCAATCGATATGACCTCAGGTTCCGAAGCACTTCAGATCTGTAACCGAAGTAGACAACATCAACTACTGCCTCAATTTCCCATGACATTCAGCTGCTGCTAGAAGGAAGCCACAAGAGCCTTTCACTTTGTCCCACCTCGTGTTGGACAAAAGGGAAACAACAGGATAATTTGAATTGCTATAGAAAGCTCTTTGCCTCAAAGAGCATGGGGTGAGGTCCCCTTGCACATGCTCATACACGCCCTCGCCCGCGGTTCACACCACGTGGGTCTAGGTCGGATCTATTTACCCAGCTAGGAAGAAAAGAGGTTCTGTAGAGGGTGGGGGAGGGTTTTGCACTAAGGCCTCTGGATTCGTGCCCTCCCCTTCACTCAATACTTAGCCATTCTAAGTGTCACACTCTGAAAATCCATTCAATGGGTTTTCGAGGGTGAGGGCGGAGAAAGTCTCAGCGGTGAAACGTTTAAAGTCGAAGGGCACTTAGTTCAATTGAGAAAGAAAAAAAAAGAATCCAACAAACAATAATAAGGTATCCTTGTTGGAAGGGAGATTTCCAAACTCCCCACCTGCGGGAAGAACTGTAATTTATACTACCCTAGCAATCACACATTGAAATAGAAACCATGCAGTAAAACATCATTCATTTCCAGACACATACACAAAGTTTCCCTTATCATACATATTATCATACACATGCACATGCTCATATAGGTATACATGTACAAGCCTTGTTTCTTCCCCTATTACAAAAGTAACATGTATAACACAAAATAAATATACATCAACCAGGGGAAGGGGCTACAAAAAGGGGGAGCCACACAGTCCACATTCACAAAAAAAAAAAGAAAAAGAAAAGATGGTTTGCAAAAGAGGGCCCCCAAATGAAGGGAGGCATAAGTCCCTCAAAAGTCCTCCCACGTTCCATGGGGTCGAGAACCCGCAAAATAGATTGCCTGCTCTAGTTGACAGGTAGCCCTTATAATTTATGTAGCAGCATTTTCAACAGACTCAGTAGGTGGATCTACCCATCTTCCTGGGCATTGGGCTTCCACTATCGCCCTCTCCAAGCAAATGAGTGTTATCACGAATAGCCGATCTGCCGTCGCTAGGCCCCTGCACTGCTCGTGGGTAAGGCAGAATCTGCTTGCCCATGACATCGGAACCTAAAATGGGTCACAAAAGAAAAGAAAGGGGTAAGCTATATAGCACAGTAGGGATCTAACTATGTGTGGAGCCCATCAAGAGGGGGTGATAAACGTTTTTTCTTTCTTTTCTCTAACATTATCCACCAATTTCCATCAAATTTTATCTAGATCCTTACAATAACTTATTCTAGTGGTCACATCTATTCCCTCACTTGCCACTGGTATCAGATTTAGAAGATCATCCCCCTTGAGAAGATTTCGGCATATCCTTCCCCTTAGATCCTCGCCTTGTGGCCTCTCCCTAATCAGGGGAGGGCTAACAGGGCAAGCAAACCTTGCGAAAGGCGTACCCATTCTCAACGTATCGAGAACATTGCTAAACTTAGTCAGAAGATTCGAGCCTCTTAGGAGCTACCCAGGCCAGTGCCTCATGGCGGTGAGGAGCAACTCTACCCGCCACCAGTAAGGCCTAGTTGTAATTTGCACAGACTATGTCGCAGGGTTGGTCAAAATTGTCGAGCAACACCATTTGTCCCCGCTAGGAATGTAACCACGACCTGTGCCCTCTTTGTCTGCCGCTGGACAAGATCTCAACCAAAACCCATGATGGTACCCACAGCTTTCTCCACACATGTGGGTGCCTAGTGAGCCTCTTGCTCGAGTACTCTTTCTGCCAAGAGTTGGATTCGGGTATGGTCAAATACCTCCTGATGATAGCCCAAGGCTCATCACCACTCCTGGGAACTCCTCAAGTTCCAAGGTAAATCCCTGGGTAGCTCTTAGCTACCGCCACATCTCACGTCTCCTTATCGAGTGGTGAACTCAATCCACCAAGTCTAAGGCACAACCTTACGGGCTCACCTACCAGACCTGTCATATTCTTATTTTATTTAGTTCTAAATGTGGAACAACATCCTAGAGACCTAGTGGATCTTCTGGGGTCCGACCAAAGACCTTTGGAATACAAGAGGGTTTTCAATTTATATCCTAAGAAGCAACCATTTCACTTATTGTATACTTCCAAATACTTAAATTCATTTTTCCTAGGTTTCATTCACAACCTTCCAGGGTTGATTTATCACCTCCTATGGCTAGTAGTCCTTTAGGCATTTGCAGATTTACACATTTTTCTTAACTTCATACCACGTATTCAGGCTTGCATACTTTCCTTATTTATTCAAGTGCCAAAATAGGAGCCTAGTCACTCAGGCCAGTACCGGTACTGACCCTCAGTACTGATACTAGGCTGGTACTACCTCGACTATAGCCGGATCATAACCATTCAGGCCAGTACTTATAGTGACCATTAGTACTGGTACTGGACCAGTTTTGTATAGTGCCCTACTGATTGCACCGCAAAAAATACACCTACAATTGTGCCGTCTTGTGCTATTTCCTAGCATTACCAGTGCATATTAGATATCCCTAGTCGCATTTGTAAAAATACATGCATGCATGCATTTAATTGAGAGGGGAGGAGAGTGAATAAAATGGCCTCGCAATTTACATTTTCTCCAAGTGCTGCTTCGCAAAATTTCCATCTTTACTTTTATTTCTATTTGATTTTTGAAATCTTCCCTACGGCTGCAAAGCTTGACTTCTTCTTCGCACCTTGCCCTGCAGCCACATGCCCAGCCTCTCCCTGCCATGAGCCATGCACAGCTAGGGCATGGCTGTGCATGCTTTCCTCTTCTTTAAAAAGAGGGTGGCTTCTTCCTTTGCAAGGAGGCCTGGTCCCCCACTTCAAAAATCCAACTGCAGCTTCTCCAGGCCACCATCTCCTCCCTCTCCATCCATACGTAGGACCTCCTCCTCAGAGGCGACACTCTATGGGCAGGAGTCCCTCACGGTGGTGCACAACCACCACCGTGAGTCCACCACCACCCAACTCAACAGAGAGCTGGTGGGCATGGTGGTGTTCCTTGTTTCATCATTTCCAGCACTTCCACCATTGCCACAGGCTTCAAGGTCTGAAGCTCAGCAGTAGCAGTAGCAGCAAGGCGACAGCAGGCGCACAGGCCACCACGTGCCCGCACGCAGGCTTCCATATGCGCCTGCAGGCGCCCTCGCCTCTAGCTTCTTCACGCAAACACCCGCTTCTCCCCGTAGCCCAGCCGGCGCTGACCTTCTTCCGCGCACGCCGCTCCACGTCCATGCCGCCCGCACTCAGAGCACCTACAGCAAGCTGTCGTGTGGCTCGCCCATACACTGTAGCCACTGTTCACTCCAGTCTGTGGAACACTGTGGCTATAGTGGGGTGACCGGTAAGCTTCTCACTTATCCGGTCACCCGGCGTGCTGCAATCGGCCAGCACCCGCGCCCGTGTCCCGCACCGAGTCCGCTCCAGTGCCCGCCCGCACGTCTGCGTGCCCTCCTCTGCCAGCGCCCACTCCCTTCGCCCGCTCCCTTCGCCCATGTGCCTCTACGTGCACATGCTCCAGCCCTTCGTGCAGCGTGGGGCGCTGCGTTCCTTCCTCCGCGCCCACTCCCCTGCGTGTGCGCGCCTCTCAGTGCGCATACACACCTGCACGCGTGCGTCGAGCCTCCAGACGACGCTTGGAAGCTTCAGATGCCTTAACCCTCAGCAACGCCCTCTCTCTCTCTCTCTCACAGCACTCTCTCACTCCCTTTACTGACACTTACACACCTACACTCACACTTTCATACACACACAAACCTATATATATACATATATATATATACGTATACATATATTTATTGATATATATACATATATTTATATACATATATACATATATATATATATATACTTATATCTATATATATAGTAGTATTTATATAACTAAGTATTAGTATACATATATATATATATACATATATCTATATACTTATATATATATATATATATACACATATATATTTACATATATACATATACTTATATACATATATATATATATATATATATATATATATATATATACATATATCTATACATATATATCTATATAGATATATATACATATATACATATATATACATATCTAGCTACATATATCTATATATACATATATTACTATATACATATACATACATATATATATATATATATATACATCTATATAGTTACATATGCATACATATACATATACATATATCTATCTATACATATATTTACATACCTATATATATGCATATATATATATATATATACATATACATATAACTACATATATACCTATATATTTATAACCATATATACATATAGATATATTTACATATATACATACATATATATATATATATATATTTTTGTTTCTTTTTTCACATTACTTACCATACGTGGTATTGTGAGAATATCTGCACCAGTTACTGTTATTCCCCGATACATGCGTACAAAAAACGTGTTCGCATTCATCTTCCACCAATCCACCTTACATGCGGCACTTCGTCCTGTTAGTTGCGTCTTTCTAGATGACAACCGACTCGACACCGTGCTACACTCCATCTCCGCCTCCACCCCCACCCCTTTATACATATATAGTATATACATATATATATACTATAGTTACTTTACTTCTGCTTCTTTTTCTTGCCAATAAAAAGATAAAAAATATATATATAAAAGAGAAAAGATAATCCTTGACTTGCAGGTACTCTGTCTTGCCCATTTTAGAACCCTGATTTGGCTCAAAGCCAAGAACCTAATTTTGAGGGTGTGACTTAAGGACCAAGATTATCAGAAAAAAATCTTAAATAGTAAAACACCAAAAACACAATAAACAAACGGAAGAAATTCGTTGTAGGGAAGGCATAGAAACTTGACTTGTAACCCCACTTCCCTGAGTTTGACCCTAGGCCTAAAAGTGACCAAGATAAAATCAAGTAGGCCAGGTTAAAAATTTTGTAAAGAGATGGTTAGGCTCGATTTAGGTTAACCACTATACACACTTCAATGATAAATCACCATATTAACACACCTATTCGGGTCTGACCAACACCTACCTAGGCCAGTACTGGACCAGTTCTATTTAGGGACCCCACTCAGGCCAGTACCAATGTCGATCATCAGTACCGGTACTGGACCAATTCTATTTCCCCTTATGAATGCATTATGGGACCTTCGAAGCCATCTAATATCAGTACTGATCATCAGTACCAATATTGGATGGTTCTCGGCTCTGGTCTAGCATGATTTTTAACCTGGCATCATAACCCACCATTTCCTGATGTAGAGTCCACTATCCCATAGATATTAGGTATAAAACACATGCTTAGTACCCGGTGAACCCTTGCAAACAACACGATAAGGTGGCTAATTCTCTTAGCATGCCTCCAAACCCTTTTTATTTACCAACCATAGGTATGTACTTCATTACATACCTGTCTACCATTAACCCAAAATCTAAAGAGGTACTCATAGGACAAAGAGTTAGCATTCCTACCTCAAGCTTTTGGCCAGTAGCTCTTGTCTTCTACTCCCCGATCTGCTCAAAATGCAACAGCAGCCACCACATTGCAAGAACAAGTAAATTAGCTACTCCTACACTTTTCCTTCCCTTACCACGCTAGTAGCACCAGCAGCAAGGCACTGCCAGCAGCTAGGGCAACCACCATGGGAGAACGATGGGGGGTTCTCTTGTCTCCTCTTGCCAAAAATGATCAAGCCAAGAGAATGATCGTAGGCTTTCTAAGAAATTCAAAGACTAAATATCAATAGGGTTATTTGGCCCATGCCCCCCTCCATTTCTTACTTGAGGGGCAAGCAAGTCCCTCAACTAACTTTTCTTGCAAAAAGCCCCTCACCGACACAAAATGTAAAGCCTTACCAATGAAGAGGGAAAAACATGGCTTTTAATGGCCTTTTAACTCATTAAACACCCTACTTAAGTGGGTTAAAATTTACCCAAAAATTTTCAGGTTGTTACACCCTAACCTTAAAATGATTTTGCTCACAGAATCAATCATACCTCAAAGCTGGAAGAGGTGGGGGTAACATTTCTGCATCATAGCTTCGAGTTCCCAAGTGGCTTCCTTAAATTTCTGACTACTCCATAAGACCCCTACCAAGGGCACTGCCTTACTGCACAATTTCCTCACTAAACAGTCTAGGATTTGCACGAGGTGATCCTCATAACTAAGATCCAGTTTAATTTGCAAATCATCATAACGCACAACATGGCTCTCATCTGCAATGTACTTTCTGAGCATAAACACATGAAAAATGTCATTCATGGTTGACAGGTGCGGAGGCAAGGCGAGGCGATAAGCTACCAGGCCAACTCATTCCATAGTCTCAAAAGGGCCCACATATCGAGGGCTCAGCTTTCTCCTAGTTCCAAGGTGGTAAATGCCTTTCATCGGTGATACACGTAGGAACACTCTGTCTCCAACTTGAAATTGCAAATCCCGTCATCGATGATCATTATAACTTTTCTATCTAGACTGGGAGGCCAACAACTTCCTCTTGATAGATGCGACCCTTTCGGACATCAGCTGAATCAACTCGGGACCTTGCACGAATTTCTCCCCCTTTTTCCATCTTGTTCTTCGGCGAAGGACACTCCTGCCTATACAATGCTTCAAACATTGCCATGCCAATACTAGCATGGTAACTATTATTGTAAGCAAATTCAACTAGCGACAAATGGTCCTCCCATGATCCTTGCCATTTAAGAACACAATATCTCAACAAGTCCTCCAAAGTTTGAATAGTCCACTATGTCTGTCCATTAGTCTGGGGATGATATGCTGAGCTAAATTTCAACTGAGTTCCCAAAGCTTCTTGGAAACTATTCCAAAAGGGCGTTATGAACCTTGGATCCCTATCATTAACGATGTCTTTAGGGACGCCGTGAAGTCTAATAATCTCCTTAACATATATCACAACAAGTTGGCTTGGTTTAAAGGTGGTTTTAGTTTCCACAAAATGAGCTTACTTAGAAAATCGATCAATAATGAACCAAATGGCATCGTGCCCACGAGGCATCCTCGGTAACACCACCACAAAATTCATTGATATACTCTTCCACTTCCATGTTGGCATCAGTAGAGGCTGCAACAAGCCTGCAAGGCTTTTGTGTTCCACCTTAACTTGTTGGCAGGTTAGGCACCTGCTGACATACCGTGCTATATCCTGCTTCATGCCTTTCCACCAAAAGTCTCCACAGATGTCCTTATTCATACGGGTGCTACTCGGATGTATCGTTTGTCGGGAGTTGTGCATGTCATGCATCAGTTGTCGCTTCAAGACCTCATTTCTAGTCACACAGAGTTGTTTCCGGAAGTAAAGTGCCTCTCCAAGAAGGGAGAAATCCCATGACTGCCCATCAGAACCTTGTCTCCAATCCAAGGTAACTTTGGGTCAGTAGAGAATACTTTGGTAAAATTTGATACATATTTATATTTATATAGGGTTTTGAATGCAACTTTCACCATCTCCTTCTCCAGTAGCTGAATCGTGCCTCTCGCAACATATCAACAGTAGCACCTCATCGTGTGGGTGTTGTTGGAGGAGATCTCACAAGGCTTAAACCAAATGAGGGAAAGTCGAGGAAGATCTGTTAAAGAAGATGCCTGTGCGTTGGGTTCAAGAGATAAAAGGAGAAGAAATACAGATGCTGGAGAGGATCCTCTCTTCCATCCTTCACCACTGGGGAGAAAGAAAACATGGTGGTCGGAGAGCGCACGGTGTTGTAGAGCCAACTTCGTCGATGCCACCTACGTCATCACCTTCATTCTCCTCTCTCCCTCACGGAGATGTACACCATCAACAAACTGCCAGCCTCACGCGACTGCTCCACCTTCAGAAAGTCATCCTCTGCCTCCGCGCAAACGACGCATCTTCGCCTGCACGTATAGGAGCACCAGCAGTAAGCGCATGCCTGCGCTGCAGCCCACGATGCACGCAGCCACCTAGCAGCAGCCACGCGCCCTTGCACATTTGCACCAGGCCTCACGCACGGCCTCCTCTCCTTCGTCTTCCTCCTTCTCAATAGAGCCGTGCCTTCACCCTTTCCTCCGTGCGCCAACTCCTCCAGCGTGCCCTCATCACGCATGACCACAGGCCACAATTCTCCTCGCACACCTCTGCCATGCGTGGAGCCACCTCATAGCAGCAACCCCCCCATCGGTTGCCTCCTCTTCTTTTTCTTCATCTTCTCCTTCAGCAGCAAAAGAGAACCCAAAACTCCACGTGGCCCCTCCACACGCAGCCAATGTTTGAGGCCATGAAGCTTCGTACCAGTGCCTCCAATGGACTCGCTGCACCCTCACGAGCTTGGCCACACCATCTGTCGGTCAGTAGCAAGCCACACACGCTGGCGAGTCGCCACGGACACCGGCCATCCTCCTCGTCATCAGCGAGACTGCCGGCCACTGTTCGACGTGCTGTCACCGCCCACATGTAGCCCTCATCACAGGCAACCTCCACCGAGCTCCACACAGTCAGCCATCGCCTCCTCTTCGTGCGAGCACAAGGGGAAGTAATCCCCTATTTTGCTACATGAAGTACTCAATTAAAAGTTACATTTAATGCCATTGAAGAGGGATTGAATTTTGGATTTTTGGTTATTTTATTGTGTAAACATTGTAGTAGCACCCTCATATTCTTACGTTATTATTCAATGCATATTATCACCTTTGATTGCATCAAATTGGATTTCAAAATTGCACTTAAGCACACATACATTCAAAGTTACATGACATGCCACTACACATGCATAATCTACATATTTTGGGAGCTTGATTTCTGACATGGAATTTACATAAATAGTCCATAACTTCTCATGAAATTGCAAGTTACACTCAGAGCAGCATATTTATTGAATTGATTTCATGAATGTCTCTACGAACATGATGGCTACATACCCGTGAATTTATTGCATCATACCTCCCTGTGGATACGACCTAATCCATCGTGGTTGTTTTTACAAATAACTTGTTTTGTTCAGGGTTTTTCCACCATGCGATTTCATTGTGATGACATACTTTTTTGATACACATTATTTCTGGAAGCAAAAAATGCCTGACCAAATGGCACCGTTGCCGTGGAGGCAACAGACGTAATAAATTCACCAAACTTTAGTTCTAATTATTCTGAGTTGCGCATTTATCTAATCATTCCTTATCTTTTCTGTGCGAGGAATCTGACACGGCAACAGGCATAGCTGAGAGATGACATCTACCTTGAGTGACGTCTACACATGGAGATAATCGCAGGAGCTTGTGGGCGTTGTTCCCACACACATTGGGATGCACGGAAGACCATCTAGGAGGATTCTTCCTCTTAGACTTTTGATTTAGAATTTTAGAATAGACTCTTTAAGATTAGCCTAGTTATTTGTTTTCTCGCCCATGTACTTTGGGGCCAGTTTTTAGGGGAGTGTCCCCGATTCTTTAGACTCTAGGATAATTCTGTGGTAGTTAGATCTTTTGATTATGCATTTATTTTTACAAAAGTAAAGGAAAATAAATCTGAACTACTTGCTAGAAGCTGTATATCCATAGGACAACCATCTAGGATTGCTTGAGCAGCAACTAGATTTTCTTACTACATTGCGTGCATTTTTGCAAAGAAGAGTGCTGGAGCAAGGTACGCATTTCTTATCATTATGCATCAGTTATCTGCACACACATTGCATCTGAACATAATTAAAGAAGACCACTTAAACTGATTTGAAAAGATTAATCAAGTAGTCACATTACTTATTGAAAAGAAAGGAAAATATACAGGAAGTGTTTGAATAACGTGACTACGATTTTCAAAAGAAAAAGCACTTTTCACGGTGTGCTCCACACTTCCTGCACTAAGCATGCACTATAGGCATTGCACTAGGACTTGGACCCTTAAGGCTATAGGCATTGATCTCTTTATCAGTGCAAACCCTCCTATCTCACTTTGAAATAGTGGTATTAATGTTTGCCCGAGTGATTTGATACTCTAAGGAGGGGGACACCCCTTAAAGGAATTCAAGTGTAGTTAAGAGGCACCGCTAACGCATCGCCTCAAAGGAAGGGTTCACCCTACTTACATCCCTTGGTTCCATCCTTGGAGTACCTTTTTACTTGAGCATCTGAAAAATATCACTGCAGCAAAGTGTACGCCTTTAGGGCACTCAAAGGTCAATTTAGGGTGCATAATTGCTTGACAACTTGATTGATCGCCCAGAAAGGACTAAAAGTAACCTCAACCTTCTTAACAGTCATTGACCAAAAATTTCAAGTGCCTCATTTCTCCTATACCACTTACATGGGAACGGAGAAAAACTGCCTTGACTATATTTGGCCAAGATGAAGAGTTGGAAGAGGACTTAAAGAACTTTAAATCAACAAAAGACCTCCTGCCTTATGTTTGCTTGGTGTATGCTTGGTAGGCGCTCTCTTAGAAATAGTCTTATTTTCAACCATGAACCTGAGAGAATTATTCGAAAAGCCAACCAAGAAAGAAGAAAAATGGCTGAAGAAAGACCTGAAGAAGAGATTAGGGTTGGTGAAAATCAGAGAACCTTGAGAGATTATTTCCTTCCAACAACCCATTAAGCCCTACCTATCCGAAGACCTGGAGTGGATAATCCATATGAAATCAAGAGCAGCACCATATCTTTGCTCCCATCTTTCTATGGTATTGCTAGGGAGGATCCTTGATGGGAACACCATCATGAGCCCTAACTAGCTCATTTTAACCTATAAAAGAGAACAAAAGCTCCTACATAACCAAGTGAAGGGCCTAATTCAAGGAATAGCTAGTTTGAGAGAAAAGTAAGAAACAAGGGCTAAAACTACAATTTTACCATTGCAGTGCAACAACGGGATTTCTTAGGGGCTAAACATAGGTTAAATGGTCTTAACAAGACAAAAAGTGGGTTGGTTCAATCAGAAAAGTGTTAATGTGAAATCTAGGAATTAAATGACTTCTTGTAATCCTAAAACAGACCCACTTAGTTTAACAAGGTTTTGGTCAGAATAAAATTCAAATAAACCCTCTAAAAATCATGGAAAAATATCCCCTAGGGTTTAGAACCATCAATTTGGCCTTTAGAACCTATTTTGACCTAAATAGGGGTCTTAGTCAAATATTTACCCTAAATTGGGTTTTTATGTAAAATTCCCTATCAAACATGGTCAAACCTAAAATCCAACTTCACCATTGGATTCGTTAGATCTAAATTAGGTTTATACCAAAATTTGGACCTAAGGGGAGTTCACCTTGGCCTACTTTACAAAATAGTCCAACCCAATTACATTTAGACCCCTAACTTTTGAAAACCATTGCAAATACCACCTATCTTCCTCATCGTTCTTTTCAATTAGGTCCCTATGCCATTACAGCGAAGGGATCCTACTCAGGCAAGGATTCAAGGGGGATTTCTCCTTGATTCCTCAGAGACACCCTCTCAAATTTGAAAGGGAGATTCTCTGAGGAATTCCCGATTGTGTGAACCCAATCTCAAGCCCTGATTGCCACCCAATCTCTCATGCGAACACATGAGAGACTTGGGTATCTCACGCCTTCCAAGTCTGGCGAGGCTACTCGTGCTTGGAAGCTTGCCTTCTAAGCACAAGGCCCTCTACCAGAGGCTATTTAAAGGTCCCCTAACCCTGCCGTTCATTCCCAGCTTGGATTGGTCGAAGATAACCGTTCAATTTCATCTCTTCTCTTTGGCCAGACACCCAACAAGCTCCGATGACCTATTTCTCCTCCTCTCGTCACTCTTTCACAATACCAGTGGCAGAGTTGCCCTTGCCTCTGTTGTCCGCATCGTGCCATACCTGCGTACGTGCCTGTATCCTCCTCGTTGTCACCGTCCCCTTTTAACTGGATTCTTCGTCTCCAGTGGCGGCAGATACACACCATCCGCCATCTCTTCCCCCTTCATCCTTAGAGTAGGTCAGGTATCTTCCCTCTCTCTCCTCTTCCTGTTTCCCCCTCTCTATTAATATTTTCACTCTTCGACGCTCATAGACCACCACCATCTTCTCCACCTCCAGCAGACCACCGGCGAGGTGCTCCCGTCATTCCATACAACCACCCACCTTGCCAAACACCTCGAAAGCTCTTCCATGATTCACAGAACAATTCCCCCTTTTCGTTAATCGCCACATGCTCCACAATCTTCCTCCGAACAAATCCAACTCCATGGCCACAGGGTGACCTAGGCACGCATGCCTAGGTTGCCCCGCGCCATGCCAACCACCAAGACACGTTCACTGTGCCACGGCGAAGCCCCCTGTGTGATTTAACGAGGTCGTAAGGCCGTTTGACTTGAATACAGGTTTGGACCTTGGCCGCCATTAGAGCAGGCTTGAAGCAGCAAGCAACCTTCACTCCAAGTAGCCTCGTTCCAGGCTTCAGGTCCCAGGTGATGTGGGCACTCTTCACGAACCACTCACACCTAACGATTGGCTTTGGAGACTCTACCGCATCAGCAATTGAACGCGACACCTGCGGGTGCGCGCAAGGAAGTAGGTGGGACATTTAGTCCCACCTCGGTTGTTTTCGAGCGAGCTGTGCGGTATAAGATGAAAATGTGTCAGGGGCTTATCGCCTCTTGACAAGGGGTGAACTCCTACTCGTCTCCCCACGCCTCGTCCGTGATACACTACTTCACAGACCTTGTATCCTGACCCGATTACCGTGCACTCATCGCTCACCACCCACGTCGGTGTGCTTGGTCCCAGGTGCACTAACCCGACCGATTTACCTGAGAAGGCTCTGGGAGAGTGAGCCTAGGAGAGAAAAGAGAGAGTTCGTGGGGGAGGGTAGGGGTAGGTTTTGCACTTGCAGGGAAAGGAAGAAGAAAGCCAAAGAGGAAGGAGGAAGTTGAAGGCGGAAGGCACGGCAAGTACTGAAGGAGGAAGCTGAAGAAGGAAGCTAAGGTGAAGAAGCCATATAAGAAGCTAAGGCAAAGAAGCTATGGAAGGAGAAGGCATGGCTGAAGAAAAGGCAAAGCTGAAGCCAAAGAAACAAGGAAGAGGAAGACTTGAAGGCCAAGGTAGGAAGGAACAAAAGAATCAAGGAAGGAAGAAGGAAGGAGAAAGACTAGAGAAGAAAGAAGAGGAAGCCAAGGCAGGAAGAGGAAGAAGATAAAGAAGAAAGAAGCCAAAGAAGAGAAAGGTAAAGAAGAGAGAAGAAATCAGAAAAGAAGCAGAAGGCAGAAAAATAAGAAGCACTGTAGCTTTTGATTTTAGAACATCTGATTCTACAATCAGATATCCAATTCTTTCCAAAGTTCTCTTATATATTTTCTTGCTACATTTGATTAACCATATACTCCTGCTTTACATTTTGAATTACATTTTGAGTAATTTTATGTGTTCAAATTTCATTAATTATTGAGATTAGTGCATGAATTCCATCTACTCCCTGTGTTCGACCTCAGACTTAAACTTCGAGTAATAAAATTTATTTATTTTCAAAGCGAATTCAACTATAGTACAATGCATTACTTAAACCCAATTTTGCCTTGTAAACATTTTGGCGTCATTGTTGGGGAGCAACGTGCAATTCAGCACTAGTCTCTGCATTATTTTGATTATATTTGAACACTAACTTGCCCTATTTGTTTTTCTATGATTTTGCAAGGTATTGCACGAGGAGATCTCCCCCGCAAATCATCCACTCTATGGTAGGTAACTTCTCTCTTCTTCCCTAATCCACCTCCTAATCCTGGGAAGACATAAAGGAAGCAATCAATTAGGAATCAACTGCCTTATTCTCTTTAGTAATTATCATTTCTAGGCAAAGTTTCCTAATTTGCAAAAATTTTTTCACATCTTACTGAAGTTGAAGTGATTTTTAGTGATCCTACCCCATAAATTCTTGTGCCTATTAGAGATCACACTTATTGCATAAATCTTTGCGGACTACACACTTCTTGTTTGAAGTCCAAAGAGAACTGCGAAAATTAAAGAGGATTGGAAATAGAACCAAATTAGGGTTTCTATGGTAGGGTTTTGGAGTGCTAGTTCAACATGCTTACATAAAAGGAAACAAACCCACCAGCATCTTTGTGATACTCAAGCCCTTGATTGAAAGGATTTAACCAAAACAAACCCTAAAATTAAGCTCTAAAATCACTTGAACCTTAAAAACCTTAGACCTAAACCCTGGTAGTCAAATCAGGGTGATTTATTGGTCTTGACCTAGAACCATTCTGCCAACTTTAGGGTAGCTCAGGTGAAGTTGGACTACATTGTAGGCCAACCAACCTCCAAATTAGGTCACAAAACCAAAACATCTAAAGTTCAAGTGGAAACCTAAGCACCTATGATTTGAAATAAAATTGGTAGACTAAAGAGGTAAAGGTCCCCATTCTGGTCTAACTGGAATCTCAGTGACAAGAGAGGTCAGGTGGGGGAAACCCTGTAACCTGTGGGGACACTTTACTGTGTAGGAATCTTTGCAGGACTCTCCCTCTCTGGTTGCCCAGGTAATTCTCAGGAGGACGACTTTCCGATCCAGGTGTATCATCCACCCCAAACCTCCATAGTCATCCAAACATCTTTAAGTGCCTTGATTGGGTCAAAAACACATCTAGTCTCTCATCCCTTCTCTTTAGAGCACACACATAGATTTTCAATAGGATTCTCTATTCAGATCTAATCACATCACAACTTGATTCTACATCTTGATCCAAATTTTGATTCTACATCTTGATTCCACCATCTGGTCCAAATATGCAGCCTGGTTACTTAGGATTACCATTCAAGAAACCTGAATCACAAAGATCCATGAGAGATAGGATGATTGAGGATGCCCTGGATTCTATGAAATTGAATACAAAACCTCGACTCCAGTTGAAGACATTCAGGTTAGTGTACCAAAAACAACAACTTTCATTATAAACTATGCTCAAGTATTATTGACAGAAGCCACACAAGGATCAACCCGAGACATTCTCATAACAGGATACATTGAGATAGAAAAATTGCACAACTTTGAATACCTTCAATGGATGACAAATCCTGTACTATGGGAAGAACACCAAGGTGATCTTGAAAAATGGGAAGAGATGATGAGATTATTGAAACAAGTTATCGATCAGAAATACCCATACACGCCCCAAACAGATGATAAACCATCTTGGAATAGTATTGACGATCAATCCGATTTCCAAAACTCTGGGTTTGAGGCACAGAGTTATGGATTCCCAACCCAGATGGAATACAACATGCCTGATCTTGAAATAGGTTGGGAAGTTCCAATTGCAGGAGAACACAATGTTGAGCCAACCCTAGACCTTGGGTCACCAACCATAGAATTCCAAGATTCCTGCAATGATGAAAGTAGAACTGAACCTCTCGAGGGTGTAAATCCCACCCTTTATTCTGATAAGGTGACCCTCGAAGGTAATTCGGACCTAGATTCTAGTGATTCAAGCCACATCCTCAGCGTAGAATCTGGATCTGGAACTTATTAGAAAGATTACGAGGCCTCATATGACATAAATCAAAGTTTCAATGAAGAATATGATTCTGAGCCTCTATTTGATTAATATCCCTCTCCAACATCCTCAGAGATTCAGATCGATTTTTTGGAAGTCATGCCAACCTACGATACAGAAACTGAGGAGTTGGACAAGTGGGGTTTTGATTGGGTCTTTCCTACAAGCCTAGAACTTGAGCCTAGACCAAATAAGAACACCTTTTTGATCTCAGAATTTACATATAGGGTAGACCCAAGTTAGGCTGCTAAGTCAACATCACGTGATTTAACTCAATAGTGGAAACCATGATCTCAAATCTCATTCAGAATTTGATTTTCGCAATATCTCCGATGATTTCGAATCTTACCATGATTCTGAAGAACCTCTGTTTCCTGAATACAACGAGCCAATTTATGACCTCACCTCACATGATTCATTCTCCGACTCCGACTTTGATGTCCCGGTTCCCGAGAATGCTGATTTAAGTTCAGGTTCCAGTGAGATGGAATCATTCTTTTATATCCTCAGGAATCAAAACCAGAAAATGCTGAGTGACTGCAACCCAGAGTTCAAATCTTTTCTCGACTCAAATTTCCATCATCCTATAGACACACTTCAGGCATTCACTTTTGACTTTGAAAGCTACTATGAGGACTCTCTACATGAAACCACCTGTAACTCCTTTCTAGAGGAGCCCTCATACACAATTACTATTAAAGCCACCTATTCCACACATACAGAACCCATCCAAACCCATTTTCAACCCCAACCCGCAACCAGACTCAATTTCTATTTTAATTCCCCAACTACTACGCGGATTGCAGATGATTCAACTCCACATCTGTACTGGGTTTCGGACATTGATCAGACTAAAGACCATGCCCCATCATTCTCTGATCACCCTTGTAGGGTTTCCACATCATCTAGTTATTACTTTACAGATCCCTACTCTGGCCAGGCTGATTCGACTCAGCCAAATTTCGAATTTCCACTTCCACATCCGTCCAACCTCCATAAAATATGGTGAGTTCCACATCTTTTGATCTACATTTATCAACCCACCAGATTAATAGGGTTTGGCCTACATCATCAGCCTATTGATCTAAACAAGCACCTAGTTGGACCAACTAGGCCCTTGATCAACGTGTTTGTTCTACAAAACTCCACTAATTTGACCACTCCCTCTCCATACCATTTTCTACCCGGCTGAAGGTGCTGAATTTAGCGCGTAACGGGAAGCAACCCGTCAATCCTAAAACCCGAGATCCGTCTGATTATCCATCTATACGTCACGTCTATTGCACCTTGAATTCAGCCTTAGAATAGTCGATCCCACCTCTGGTACATGTGCTAGAGCTTGAAATCGTCTGCATCAGTCATTCCCAAACCATTCGCCGACCCGATAAATCCTATTCTAAGTCCTTGGACCCACCACTGTTTCACACCCTCCGTTTACAATGAGGACATTGGAAAACTTAGGCAAGGGAGGGTGGTAAAGTGCAAACATATAGAAATCAAGAAAAGTCAGAAGGATTCTCACAAAAATTCACATATGCCAAAAATACCAAAAAAAATAGAAAATTGTGAAAAAAAATAAAAAAATTGGAGGGAAGAAAATTTTGAGTCCAAATAAACATGAGGAGGAAAAGGGCAAAATGTCAAAGGGAGCACAAAAAGAAAAAAAATATATAGTCATTTGTAAGAGATTAAGGGAATAATCCAAGTTCTAGACCACATCAAGGAAAAGAAAAATGAAGGAAAAGTGCTAATGAGACATAGAAAGAGATTAGTAGGAAGGCTTATCTTAAGCCTTTTGGGCTAGACTCTTAGGCTTAAAAATTCAAGTATCCGGTAAGATCTGGATAATCCTCAAGAGGTTGGGGAAAATGCGAAGCTTAAGTATTTTGTCTAAGGCTTAGGGAGTATTCATCCTTGTTAACTGACCTTCTGTTTACGGGACTCGGTAACCTAAGCACCCTAATCCACACACAATTTGGTTTAGTGTGAACACATGAGAGATTTGGGTATCTCATGCCTTCTAAGTCTGGCGAGGCTGCCCATGCTTGGAAGCTTGCCTTCCAAGCACAAGGCCCTCTGCCAGAGGCTATTTAAAGATCCCTTAACCCTGCCGTTCATCCCCAGGTTGGTTTGGCTGGAGATAACCCCTCAAATTTGTCTCTTCTCCTCAGGCCAGACACCCAGCGAGCTCCGACGACCTATTTCTACTCCTCCCCTCACTCTGCCACAATACCAGTGGCAGAGTTGCCCTTTCCACCATCGTCTGCGTTGCGCCGTACCTGCACGCACGCCTGTATCGTCCTCATCGTCGTTTTCCCCTTCGAACTGGAATCTTCGTCTCCGGCGGTGGCAGATACGTGCCATCCACCATCTCTTCCCCCTTCATCATTAGAGTAGGTCAAGTATCTTCCCTCTCTCTCCTCTTCCTGTTTCCCCCTCTCTATTTCTATTTTCACCCTTCGATGCTCACTGACCACCACCATCTTCTCGACCTCGGACAGACCACCGGCGAGGTGCTCCCATCATTCCATACAACCACCCACCTTGCCAAACACCTCAAAAGCTCTGCCACGATTCACTGAACATTTCCCCCTCTCCGTTGACCGCCACATGCTCCACAATCTTCCCTCGAACAAACCCAACTCCACGGCCATAGGGTGACCTAGGCATGCATGCCCGAGCCGCCCCACGCCACGCCAACCACTGAGACACCTTCGCCGTGCCACGGCGAAGCCCCCTGTATGATTTAATGAGGTTGTAAGGCTGTTTGACTTTAATACAGGTTTGGACCTTGGTCGCCATTAGAGTAGGCTTGAAGCAGCAAGCAACCTTCACTCTAGGCAGCCTCGCTCCAGGCTTCAAGTCCCAGGCGATGCAGGCACTCTTTGCAAACCACTCACGCCCAGCAATTGGCTTTAGAGACTCTACAGCATCAACAATTGAACACGGCACCTACGGGTGCACGTAAGGAAGCAGGTGGGACATTTAGTCCCACCTCGGTTATTTTCGAGCGAGCTGTGCACGTAAGATGAAAATGTGTCAGGGGCTTATAGCCTTCAGACACCGGGTGAGGTCCCACTTGCCTCCCCACACCTCTTCTGTGATACACTACTCCGCGGACCTAGTATCCTAACCCGATTACCCGTGCACTCCTCGCTCACCACCCAAGCTGGTGCTCCTGGTCCTAGGCATGCTAACCCAACTCATTTACTCGAGAAGGCTCTGGGAGATCAGGCCTAACAGAGAAAAGAGTGAGAGTTCGTGGGGGAGGGTAGGGGTAGGTTTTGCACTTGCAGGGAAAGGTAGAAGAAAGCCAAAGAAGAAGGAGGAAGCTGAAGGCAGAAGGTAGGGCAAGGACTGAAGGGGGAAGCTAAAGAAGGAAGCTAAGGTGAAGAAGCAGTAGAGGAAGCTAAGGCAAAGAAGCTAAGGAAGGAGAAGGCACGGCTAAAGAAAAGGCAAAGCTGATGCTAAAGAAAGGAGGAAGAAGAAGAGCTGAAGGCCAAGGCAGGAAGGAACGGAAGAATCAGAGAAGGAAGAAGGAAGGAGAAAAACTAGAGAAGAACGAAGAGAAAGGCAAGGCAAGAAGAAGAAGAAGATAAAGAAGAAAGAAGCCAAAGGAGAGAAAGGTAGAGAAGAGAGAAGAAATCAGAAAAGAAGCAGAAGGCAAAAAAATAAGAAGCACTATAGCTTTTTATTTTGGGATGTCTGATTCTACAATCAGACGTCCAATTCTTTCCAAAGTTCTCTTATATATTTTCTAGCTACATTTGATTAACCATATACTCCTGCTTGACATCTTGAATTATATTTTGAGTAATTTTATGTGTTCAAATTGCATCAATTATTAAGATTAGTGCATGAACTCCATCTGCTCCCTGTGTTCACCTCGGACTTAAACTTCGAGTAATAAAATTTATTTGTTCTCAAAGCAATTTCAACTATACTACAATGCATTACTTAAACCCAATTTCGCCTTGTAAACATTTTGGTGCCGTTGTTGGGGAGCAACATGCAATTCAACACTAGTCTCTGCATTATTTTGATTATATTTCAACACTAACTTGCCTTATTTGTTTTGCTGTGATTTTGCAAAGTATTGCACAAGGAGATCTCTCATGCAAATCAACCACACCAGGGCAGGTAGCTTCTCTCTTCTTCCCTAATCCATCTCCTAATCCTGGGAAGACAAAAAGGAAGCAATCAATTAGGAATCAGCTGCCTTATTCACTTTAGTAATTATCATTTGTAGGCAAAGTTTCCTAATTTGCGAAAATTTTTTCACATCTTTCTGAAGTTGAAGCGATTTTTAGAGATCTTACCCCACAAATTCCTCTGCCTATTAGAGATCACACTAAATGCCTAAATCTCCGTGGAATACGCACCTATTGTTTGAGGTCCAAAGAGAACTTCTGTGAAAATCAAAGAGGATTGGAAATAGAACCAAACTAGGGTTGCTACGGTAGGGTTTTGGAGTGTTAGTTCACACTTGCTTACATAAAAGGAAACAAACCCACCCGCATCTATGTGCTACTTAAGCCCTTGATTGAAAGGATTTAACCAAAACAAACCCTAAAATTAAGCTCTAAAATCACTTGAACCTTAAAAACCTTGGACCTAATAACCTGGGAGTCAAATTAGGGTGATTTATAGGTCATGACCTAGAATCATTCTACCATCTTTAGGGCAAGTCAGGTGAAGTTGGACTACATTGTAGGCCAACCAACCTCCAAATTAGGTCACAAATCCAAAACATCTAATGTTCAAGTGGAAACCTAAGCACTTGTCATCTGAAATAAAATTAGTAGACTTAAGAGGTCAAGGTCCCCATTCTGGTCTACCTGGAATCTCAATGACAAGAGAGGTCGGGTGGGGGAAACCCTGTAATCCGTGGGGACGATCTACTATGTAGGGGTCTTTGCAGGACTCTCCCTCTCTAGCTACCCAAATAATTCTCCAGAGGACGACTTTCCAATCCAGGGGTACCATCCGCCCCAAACCACCATAGTCATCCAAACATCTTTCGGTGCCTTGATTGGGTCAAAAACACATCCAATCCCTCATCCTTCTCTTTAGAGCACAAACATAGATTTTCAATGGGATTCTCTATTCAGATCTAATCACTTCACAACTTGATTCTACATCTTGATCCGAATTCTAATTCTACATCTTGATTCCACCATCTGGTCCAAATATGCAGCCTGGTTACTTAGGATTACCATTCAAGAAACCTGAATCACAAAGATCCATGAGTGATAGGATGATTGAGGATGCCCTTGAATTCTATGAAATTGAATACAAAACCTCGACTCCAGTAGAAGACATTTTGGTTAGTGTACCAAAAATAACAACTTTCATCATAGACTGTGCTCAAGTATTATTGACAAAAGCCACACAAGGATCAACCCGAGACATTCTCATAACAGGATACACTGAGATAGAAATGTTGCACAACTTTGAATACCTTCAATGCATGACAAATCCTGTACTATGGGAACAACACAAAGGTGATCTTGAAAAATGGGAAGAGATGATGAGATTATTGAAACAAGTTATCGATCATAAATACCCGTACATGCCCCAAACAGATGATGAACCATCTTGGAATAGTATTGAGGATCAATAGGATTTCCCAAGCTCCGGGTCTGAGGCACAGAGTTGTTATGGATTCCCAACCCAGATGGAATACAAAATGCCTGATCTTGAAATAGGTTGGGAAGTTCCAATTGCAAGAGAACACAATGTTAAGCCAACCCTAGACTCTGGGTCACCAAGCATGGAATTCCAAGACTCCTGTAATGATTAAAGTAGAATTGAACCTCTCGAGGGTGTAAATCCCACCCTTTATTCTGATAAGGTGACCCTCAAAGGTAATTCGGACCTAGATTCTAGTGATTCAACCCACATCCTCAGCCAAGAATCTAGATCTGAAACTTATTCTAAAGATTAGAAGGCCCCATATGACATAAATCAAAGTTTCAACGAAGAATATGATTCTTGGCCTCTATTTGATGAATATCCCTCTCCAACATCCTCAGAGATTCAGATCAATTTTTTGGAAGTCATGCCAATCTACGATACAGAAACCAAGGAGTTGGACAAGTAGGGTTTTGATTGGGTCTTTCCTACAAGCCTAGAACTTGAGCCTAGACCAAATAGGAACACCTTTTTGAGCTCAGAAATTTCATATAGGCTAGACCCAAGTCAGACTGCTTAGTCAACATCATGTGATTTACTCAGTAGTGGAAACCATGATCTCGAATCTCATTCAGAACTTGATTTTCACAATATCTCTGATGATTTCGAATCTTACCATGATTCCAGAGAACCTCTGTTTCTTGAATACAACGAGCCAATTTACGACCTCAGCTCACATGATTCATTCTCCGACTCTGACTCTGAGGTCCCGTTTCCCGAGATCACTGATTTCAGTTCAGGTTCCAGTGAGATGGAATCATTTCTTTTATATCCCCAGGAATCAAAACTAGAAAATGCCGAGTGATTGCAACCTAGAGTTTGAATCTTTTCTCGACTCAAATTTCCATCATCCTAGAGACACTCCTCAGGCATTCACTTTTGACTTTGAAAGCTACTATGAGGATTCTCTAAATGGAACCACCTGTAACTCCTTCTAGAAGTGCCCTCATACACAATTCCTATTAAATCCACCTCTTTCGCACATACAGAACCCATCCAAACCCGTTTTCAACCCCAACCTGCAACCGGACTCAATTTCTATTTTAATTCCCCACCTACTGAGCAGATTGCAAATGATTCAACTCCACATCTGTATCGGGTTTCAGACATTGATCAGACTAAAGACCATGCCCCATCATTCTCTGATCACCCCTGTAGGGTTTCCACATCATCCATTGATTACTTTACAGATCCCTACTTTGGCAAGGCTGATTAGACTCAGCCAAACTCCGAATTTCCACTTCCACATCCGTCCAAGCTCCATAGCATATGGTGGGTTCCACATCTTTTGATCTACATTTATCAACCCACCAGATTAATAGGGTTTAGGCTACATCATCAGCCTATTAATCTGAACAAGCACCTAGTTGGACCAACTAGGCCCTTGATCAAGGTGCTTCTACAAAACTCCACTAATTTGACCACTACCTCTCCATACCATTTTCCGCTCGGCTGAAGGTGTTGAATTTAGCGCGTAACGGGATGCAACCCGCCATTCCTAAAACCCAAAATCCGTCTGATTATCTATCTGTACGTCACGTTTATTGCACCCTAAGTTCAGCCTTAGAATAGTAAATCCCACCTCTGGTACATGTGCTAGAGCTTGAAATCATCTGCATCAGTCATTCCCGAACCATTCACGGACCCGATAAATCATGTTCTAAGTCCTTGGACCCACCACTATTTCACACCCTCCGTTTACAATGAGGACATTGCAAAACTTAGGCAAGGGAGGGTGGTAAAGTGCAAACATACAAAAATCAAGAAAAGTCAGAAGGATTCTCACAAAAATTCACATTTGCCAAAAATACCAGAAAAAAAGAAAATTGTGAAAAAAAGCAAAAAAATTGGAGGGAAGAAAATTTTGAGGCCATATAAACATGAGGAGGAAAAGAGCAAAATGTCAAAGGGAGCACAAAAAGAAAAAAAATAAATAGTCATTAGTAAGAGATTAAGGGATTGACCAAAGTTCTAGACAACATAATGGAAAAGAAAAATGAAGGAAAAGTGTTAATGAGACACAGAAAGAGATTAGTAGGAACGCTGATCTTAGGCTTTTTGGGCTAGACTCTTAGGCTAAAAAATTCAAGTATCCGCTAAGATCTAGATAATCCTCAAGACATTGGGGAAAATGCAAAGCTTAAGTATTTGGTCTAAGGCTTAGGGAGTATTCGACCTTGTTAACTAACCTTTGGTTTGCGAGACTTTATAACCTAAGCACCCCAATCCACACACAGTCTGGTTCAGTGCGCATAACTATCAAAATTATGCTAAAGCGTTTAAATATTCTTAGAAAAGTTGCCTTGATTAGGAGTGGCCGATCAACACAAGTTGATTTGGATGAGTTCCCAGCACGGAGAGGCGGGAAATTCCCCTCGAAGATGCATAACAACATATCATCTCCTCGGTGCTTGTCTCCTAGGATATTTACATATCCTACTGGGGCACCAAGCACCCTGTTGGTTCAAATGCAATGGGTGGCATTATCATGAAATGTTAATTGCCAAGGTCTGGTTTTGGCTACAGAACGGCATGGGCGAGATTATCTCGAAATCTTGAAAGCCAGGGTTCTAGGGGTTTCCATGGGCGGTGCTATCAGAAAGCATCGATTGCCAGGGACCTTTGAGGATTGATGATGGGGATGAGGAATCTGATACAGACCATGTTGAGAAGCCAATCCGAAGCTAGAAATAAAAAGAAAAGAGAGAAAACTCTCCAAACAAATAAATCCTCTGTCTCTCTCTTAAAAAAAATGCATTGCAAACTGAATCGAGGCTAAAATATGTCTCAAGCATGGGTGCTTTAACCGTGGAGTACAACGAACCTTAGGATAGTTCCTGCGGGCCTTAAAAACCTTTGCAAATGACCGTGGCTTGAGTTGGTCAGGTCTGGATCTTGGTTGGTACTTGAGTACCTCTAGGCCTACTGTCGGCATTCTAACCTAATCAAGAAGAAAAAAAAAAGCACTCAACATAAATTTTGACAGAAACTTATGGTCTAAAACGAAAGTTAAAACCTTAAAATTTTGCTAAGGGACTAGCAAAAGTTAGGCATGGGGGTATGATGGGAACATCATCATGAGCCCTAACTAGCTCATTTTAACCTAGAAAAGAGAACAAAAGCTCCTACATAACCAAGTGAAGGGCCTAACTCAAGGAATAACTAGTTTGAGAGAAAAGCAAGAAATAAAGGGTAAAACTGCAATTTTACCATTACAGTGCAACAATGGGATTTCTCAAGGGCTAAGCATAGGTCAAATGGTCTTAACAAGATAAAAAGTGGGTTGGTTCAATTAGAAAAGGGTTAATGTGAAATCTGGGAATTAAATTTCTTGTAACCCTAAAATAGACCCACTAAATTTAGCAAGGTATTGGTCAAGATAAAATTCAAATAAACCCTCTAAAAATCATGGAAAAATATCCCTTAGGGTTTATAACCTTCAATTTGGCCTTTAGAACCTATTTTGACCAAAATAGGGGGTCTTAGTCAAATATTTGCCCTAATTTGGGTTTTTGTGTAAAATGCCTAGTCAAACGTGATAAAACCTAAAATCTAACTTCACCATTGGATTCCTTAGGTTGAAATTAGGTTAATGCCAAAATTTGGACCTAAGGGGAGTTCACCTTGACCTACTTTATAAAATAGTCCAACCTAATTACATTTAGACCCCTAACTTTTGAAAACCATTGCAAATAGCCCCTAGCTTCCTCATCGTTCTTTGAAATTATGTCCCTCCACCATTACAGCAGAGGAATCCTACTCTGGCGAGGATTCAAGGGGGATTTCCCCTTGAATCCTTAGAGACTCCCTCTCAAATTTGAAAGGGAGATTCTCTGAGGAATTCCCGATTGTGTGAACCGAATCTTAAGACCTGATTGCCACCCAATCTCTCATGCGAACGCATGAGAGATTTGGGTATCTCTCACCTTCCAAGTCTGGCAAGGCTTCCTGTGCTTGGAAGCTTCCCTTCCAAGTGCAAGACCCTATGCCAGAGGCTATTTAAAGGTCCCCTAGCCTCGTCGTTCATCCCTAGCTTGGTTTGGCTGGAGATAACCCCTCAATTTCGTCTCTTCTCCTCTGGCTAGACACCCAACAAGCTTCTACGACCTATTTCTCCTCCTCTTGTCGCTCTGCCACAATACCAGTGGCAAAGTTGCCCTTTCCTCCGTCGTACGCGTCGTGCAGTACCTACACATACACCTGTATCCTCCTCCTCGTCGCCGTCCCCTTCTAACTGGAATCTTCATCTCTAGCAGTGGCAGATACACGCCATCCACCATCTCTTCCCCCTTCATCCTTAGGGTAGGTCAGGTATATTCCCTCTCTCTCCTCTTCTTGTTTCCCCCTCTCTATTTCTATTTTCACCCTTCGATGCTCACAGACCACCACCATCTTCTCCACCTCCGGTAGACCGCCGGCGAGGTGCTCTCATCATTCCATACAGCCTCCCACCTCGCCAAACACCTCAAAAGCTCTGCCATGATTCACTAAACATTTCCCCACTCTCCGTTGACCGCCACACGCTCCACAATCTTCCCCCGAACAAACCCAACACCACAGCCACAAGGTGACCTAGGAACGCATGCCCAGGCTGCCCCGCGTCACACCAACCACCGAGACACCTTCGCCGTGCCGCGGCGATGCCCCCTATGTGATTTATTGAGGCCATAATGCCATTTGACTTGAATACAGGTTTGGACCTTGGCTGCTGATGGTCGGCCCGGATAGGTTGTTAATATGATATTTTTATCGTTGAAATGTGTATAGTGGTTAACCTAATTCAGACCTAACCATCTCTTTACAAAATTTTTAACCTGGCCTAATTGATTTTATCTTGTCACTTTTAAGCCCAGGGTCGAACTCAGGGAAGTGGGGTTCAAGTCGAGTTTCTATGTTTTCCTTAAAACGCGTCTCTTCCGTTCGTTTATTCTGTTTTTGGTATTTTTCTTATTTAGGTTTTTTTCTGGTAATCCTTGTTCGTGAGGCACACCCTCAAAATTGTGTCCTTGGCTTTTAGCCAAAACAGAGTTTCAAAACACGTCTTGCTACTTGCAAGACGGGGGTACCTGCAAATCAAAGATTATCTTTTCACTTTTATAACTTTTTTTATCTTTTTACTAAGAAGGAAGCTATCAGATAGAAAGTAAATATAGTAGCTATAGATATATATTTATATGTAGTATATATATAAAGGGGTGGGGGTGGAGGTGACGATGGAGTGTAGCACTATGTCGAGTCAGCCGACGTCTAGAGAGACGCAACCAACACGAATGGGTGCCACGTGGAGTGTGGATGGAGGATGGATGATGTATGGGACCACGCTTTTTTGTACGCGTGTATCAGGGAATATCAGCAACTGGTGCAGATATCCCCGCGATAGAGCGTATAATAAATAACGTGAAAATATATGTACATATGTATGTATATAAATGTATAAGTATATATGTATAGATATATATAGATATATATATATATAGGTGTATATATATATATATATATATATGTATGTATATATGTATATAGCTATGTATATATGTATATAAGTATATATATATAATACTATATAGATATATATATATATATGTATATAAGTATATATGTATCTAGATATATATGTATATATATATGTGTATATGTATAAGTATATAGATATGTATATATATATATATGTATATGAGTATGTGTATATATATATATATATATATATATTATATATGTATATGTATATATATATTATATTATATGTATGTATACATAACTATATAGATATACTATGTATATATAAGTATATATATATATATATATATGTATGTATATAAGTTACTATTAGTGTGTGAGTGTGTGTGTCGGTGAATGGGTGTGTGTGTGTTGTTGTAAGTGAAAAAAAAGAGAGAGAGAGAGAGAGAGATAGAGAATACGTGAGAGAGAGAGATCGGGAGACAGAGAGGGAGCGGGCGGGAGAGATCGTGGAGAGAGAGAGAGCTCCAGAGAGAGAAAGAGCGGGCGGGAGAGATCGCGGAGAGAGAGAGAGCACCAGAGAGAGAAAGAGCGGGCGGGAGAGATCGCGAGCGCGGACGATGGCAGCGAGTTAAGGCATCTGCTCGCGGCGGCGGACGTCTGACGCCGCATCGTCTGAAGATCGCGGAGGTGGACGTCTGAAGATCGCGGATGCAGGCGCGTCTTCGCGCGGAGAAGGTGACGCGTCTGCAGGCCGGGTGCGAGGAAGGAGAGCGGGCGATGGCGTGCTCGGAGAGGGCGGCGGGGAGTCTGCAGTCGGTCGCGGAGGGTTGCAGAGGTTCGCGGGGGTCGGCGCGAGGCCGTAGCCGGCCGCTGCAGTGCGCGCAGTGGCCTGTCGCGGGTGGAATTGCAGAGGCGACAGAGTAGAGGCGGAGACGGGGAACGGGCCTGCAGGCGCACGCGGAGGGTTGCGCGCCTGCGGGGAAGGTCGCGGAGGAGGCGGGGGTCGCTGCTGCTGCCGCGGTTTAGCTGCTGCTGCTGCTGCTTCAAGCTTCGGACCTTGAAGCGGCAGCAATGGCGCGGAGATGCAAACGAAGAGAAAAGAACACACCACGCCCACCTGCTCGTTGAAGAGCTGGGCAGTGGTGTTCCCACTGTGGTGGTGAGCACCACAGTGGGTTCTCCTGCTCGTCGGGTGCCTCCTCGACGGAGGGCCGACGTATGGGAGGGGAGAACGGGCGAGGAAAGTGGTGGACTGCAGCGTGGAGATTTTTCAGCAGCTGCCGCAGCTGCGTATTGCAGCAACGTCCCTCCTCCTTGTCGCGAGGAAGAGCTGCGGCTTTATAGAGGAGGAGAGCATGGCGGGGAGGCATGGCAGCAGCAGGGAGAGGCGGGGGTGGCTGCTGCAGGGAGAGGCGCGGGAAGGACAGCAGGGAGAGGCGGGGGTGCTGCATGCGGCTGTGGGAAGAAGGCAGCCGCGGGAATGAGAAAAAAAAAAGAAAGATGAAAATAAAAATAGAGAAGGGACTTTTGCAAAGAAACACTTGATAAAGAAAATAATTATGCAAGCCATTTATTCCATTCTCTTCTCCTCTCAATTAAATGCATGCATGCAAGCGTTTTTACAAATACGACTATAGGATTATACTATACATAGTTAATGCTAGAAAATAGCATAAGAAGGCGTTCTTATAGGCGTGTTTTGAGGTGCAAACATATACCCCCATGCCTATCTTTTGCTAGTCCCTAGCAAAACCGTATTTAGAAATGATCTTAAGCTGAAGATTTTCTTCTGAGATGATATCGGTGTGTTTATTATCGGATATTGTGAGAACCAATTGTAGAGAAGATTACCAGTACTTTAAGTCTTACATGACAAAGATCATCTCTCAATTAACCAGGACTCTTGATATTTAAACCTTAAGTATGATTTCCAGGACCCAGGAGGTTTTTGCCATACTCGAGAGCTCAAGAGGTTATGGTTTGTGCATAGTGAAGGATCAAGAGTGACCAGATGAACCTTAAGACTCACTCCCAGGGTTTCACGAATTTTTAAGTACAGGTTGGTCCCAATTTCAGCTCGTGTTTTCGGATTGACCCTTAAGATGATTACGGAAAACTCAACTCCAATTTTCTGATTTTTTTTTTTTTTTTGTGGCTCACCGAAAAACAAAGTATACAGACATTTATGAGATATACTGACTCTTTTAAAACATCTCTTTTCTGATTTTTTTTTTTTTTTTTTTTTCTTGGTGGGAGAGTTTCTTTTTGGTGGAAAGAGCCACTCCTAAACACAAGACTAAAGCTTGGGATAAAAAGTCTACCTGCACGCACAGGTAAGGACTCCACCTTTCCTAATGAACACTAGGGTTGGATCTTATGTTCACCTGATCTTTCCTGATATGTGTAGTGTGAACCAAGTTTACTTAAGCTCTCAAGAAAAAGCAAACCAACGAATCCTGTACTGGTGTCTCAGGTACAAGAAACGTTCTTAGTTAGGAGAGATTTTGATCTATTTCGTCAATGCTTTAAGTGAATTAAGCCGAGCCTGAGCGAATCAAGCTTCTGTGGCCTGGAAATTCTTCAAAATAGAGGTTGAATATCCATAAACACTTATTGTATTTTTTTTTTTTTTTTTTTCAGCTTTTAGATCATTACTAAACACCATTTATTACTAATATATATATATATTTTTTTTTTTTTTCTTTTTCTTGCATATTTATAAATAGGTGGTAATTGTCTGATACCATAAAATACCCGGATCCTATGGATGCCTATCCACCCCCCCATGCCAAGCAATGCTATGTCCTCATATGCATGCAAGGAAAGGCAGAGAACGGACGACAGATCGGGTAACAGGAGCTGAGGTTCAGGGTATAAATCAGGGTGGAAGGGTGGGTGGATGGTGGGTGGTGAAGAGAAAAGCGAAGTAATCACGATAGAGGCGTGAAAAGTAATGGTGGATGGTGAGAGATTTGGCGTTTTCTGGGACGAGAGTGTCCCAGGCGGATCAGAAAACAGATCAGGAAGAGGAAGTTGGCCCTTAGATTGGCCAAGAAGGGGGGCTTTTTGGATAGATGGATCCAAAAGGGAATAGCCCCGGTGAGTAAGCTGTGGGCTCAAGGTCCCAGTGTGGATTTGCAAATCCGCCTGATTTAGCGGGAAAGAAAGGGCAATCCGGTCTTCCATAGTGTGGACCGGCGGTGAGCAGCCCGGCAATGACTCAGACCACGAGGTATGGGAAGCGGAGAAAACCTCGTCAGAAGTCTGGTCAGGAGAAGGTACAGGAATAGGGAGGGATTGGGGAACGTCACAGTTTGTGTTGGTCAGGCAGTCGTCAGGTAATTTGCAGCAGTCTGAATCGGCTCCAATTAGTTCGATACACGTACTGACAGTCGCGTCCTCGTCAGACGTGTCATCCTTGATGTGATCACTATCAGCATAAGAGTGCGGTGATGCAGCGGGATTAACCTGAAATCCCGAAGGAATACTCGGAGCTTGCAGAACTTGATTAACCTGTCCCTGAGAAGGTTGTACCTGTGGTTGCGGACCACAGGGTACAAAGTTTTGCGGGTTTGGAACAGGTTGGGCAGGAAAAGTGCCCTGAGATCGAGTCACCATGCTTAGTTGACTGATCTCAGCATTCTGCTGCGCCAAATGCTGAAGAGAGGTCATGTTTTCTTTATGGTGCTTTGACATTTCCGTCATCATTCGCATCAATTTATCAAGAGGTTTTGATGCGTGTTTGGTTTTCTGTACACAAGGGCCTGATGGCAGAGTTGCCATAGGATTAGACTGGGCCCTTGGGATGACGGGTGCAGACGCTCGCATTGGTCCACCAGCGGGGTTTCGACGCTGTGGGTTGTTGGACCATGCAAAATTGGGATGATTGTGCCACCCTGGGTTATACGTGGCAGAAAACGGGTTATTCCCCAGGGTGCAGGCATCTTCTATGCCAGAAGACGTGTCCGCATATGTGTCCGAGTACACGGAGGCTTGGTCCTCCGTGTTGAAATACTGGCTCACAGAAGCCAGTTCCACATGACTTACCGAGTCGCTTGGCGCGACACTCGATAAGGAAGGTCTTGCAGGGTTTCTCGGGATAAGCCTGGTGTTGAAAGAATTGAAATTGTGACGAAGTGGTGAGGCGGGGGTGTGTGCCATGTTTGTGGAGGAGAAGGATGATTCGGCTCTTTTTGTAGATTTATCAGTCAATACAAGCAATTCAGGGTTTTGTGACCTCCTCCCAAACATGCACTACCGTAGGAAGAATTGGGGAGATGAGAAGGGAATAGGGATGAGAGAAATGACGCCGCAAAGGTACACTTGATTACAAATCAATACAGTCAAGTTCCTAACCTCTACAGTGTGCCCTTAGACCTAAAGATCTAAGTTACCTACTATCACGAACTACGGAACCGAATGCGAGCACCGCGGAACCACCGGGCCAGATTGAAAGGCCGTTTGCCCCAGTCTTAGACACCCGATAGCACGCGGGAACTCTCACCAGCACGTAGTCGCTACACACAGGTAGTTAGACCTCCAATCCTTAGTAAGGGTCAAGTTACTACCAGTTTTAATTAGAGGCTTAGGGTCAAGTGCTTTTGGAATGTGAAGGGCGTTGTTTACGGGTAATGCCCAAGTGATTGATTTTAAGAGTGTGTAAGAACAAGCATGCAACGGGGAAATCTCCCCGAATTGAAGTTTTTTATTGGCGAATGGTTTTTAGAGTTCAGCCTTAAGTAGTATGAATTTTAGGATTTTGCTGAATTACCAATTCAACCAATCTCCAGGTTTTGCAAGAATACAGGTTTTCTTTCTAAAGCCCAAGAAACCCTTCTTCAATTATCAGTTAGTTAATGCATGCTAAAATGCAATGGGCTACCCTAAATGGAGATTTCTATGTGTGGATGCGCGAATCAATTTTATACCAATGTGAAAGGGAGCCAAAGCACTTCAATTCAAGTGCTCCCAATCACCAGAAAGATATCCACACACAAGGCTTCAACCAACAGATAAAGAAACTAAAACTGTTGGGGTTGAAGTATTCAGGATCGAATCACAGGCAAGTTTGAAAAGTCGTGGTGGGGTTGGAATCAACTCAATTCCAAATCTCCCCACCAAAAATGTGATCCTGAATTAAAGATAATTGAGGCAAAAGAGGGATACAAGCAATCTTTTTCTTTGCCTCAAAGAATACTTCCCATGGCGAAAAATCTAAGAATCAAGATTCTAGAATTTTCGCTATGCGAAGTAAGGCGGGAAATCCCGGGGCAGTGGGAGTGAAGACAACCAATCAATCAAGTGAATTTTAATCCACTTGCCCTCAAGAAATCCCAAGAAGTTTTTCTAATTTTTAGTTTTAAAATTTTTTTTTTTTTTTTTTTGTGTGGTGGCAAGTTAACCCTAATTTGATGAGAAAAGAAAACCTACTTGTTCGGCAACGTGTGCGAAGTTCCAATGCGATGTCGGCGTCTTCACGCTCTCGTTCCCGCCTTGGATCTGCTCACGTCCTCGACTTCGTTAGCCTTCTTCTCCTTCCACCAGGTTCACCTGCACACCAAAAACAGTAATACCCGTGAAGAGAGAAGAGACAAATTTAAAGGAATTGGATAGAAACTTACTCGAAAGCGCACCTCCCCGGCAATGGCGCCAGAAAAGTTATGTTGGTCGGCCCGGATAGGTTGTTAATATGATATTTTTATCGTTGAAATGTGTATAGTGGTTAACCTAATTCAGACCTAACCATCTCTTTACAAAATTTTTAACCTGGCCTAATTGATTTTATCTTGTCACTTTTAAGCCCAGGGTCGAACTCAGGGAAGTGGGGTTCAAGTTGAGTTTCTATGTTTTCCTTAAAACGCATCTCTTCCGTTCGTTTATTCTGTTTTTGGTATTTTTCTTATTTAGGTTTTTTTCTGGTAATCCTTGTTCTTGAGGCACACCCTCAAAATTGTGTCCTTGGCTTTTAGCCAAAACAGAGTTTCAAAACACGTCTTGCTACTTGCAAGACGGGGGTACCTGCAAATCAAAGATTATCTTTTCACTTTTATACCTTTTTTTATCTTTTTACTAAGAAGGAAGCTATCAGATAGAAAGTAAATATAGTAGCTATAGATATATATTTATATGTAGTATATATATAAAGGGGTGGGGGTGGAGGTGACGATGGAGTGTAGCACTATGTCGAGTCAGCCGACGTCTAGAGAGACGCAACCAACACGACTAGGTGCCGCGTGGAGTGTGGATGGAGGATGGATGATGTATGGGACCACGCTTTTTTGTACGCGTGTATCAGGGAATATCAGCAACTGGTGCAGATATCCCCGCGATACAGCGTATAATAAATAACATGAAAATATATGTACATATGTATGTATATAAATGTATAAGTATATATGTATAGATATATATAGATATATATATATATATATAGGTGTATATATATATATATATATATATATATGTATGTATATATGTATATAGCTTTGTATATATGTATATAAGTATATATATATAATACTATATAGATATATATATATATGTATATAAGTATATATGTATCTAGATATATATGTATATATATATGTGTATATGTATAAGTATATAGATATGTATATATATATATATGTATATGAGTATGTGTATATATATATATATATATATATTATATATGTATATGTATATATATATTATATTATATGTATGTATACATAACTATATAGATATACTATGTATATATAAGTATATATATATAGATATATGTATATGTATATATATATATATATATGTATGTATATAAGTTACTATTAGTGTGTGAGTGTGTGTGTCGGTGAATGGGCGTGTGTGTGTTGCTGTAAGTGAAAAAAAAGAGAGAGAGAGAGAGAGAGAGATAGAGAATACGTGAGAGAGAGAGAGCGGGAGACAGAGAGGGAGCGGGCGGGAGAGATCGCGGAGAGAGAGAGAGCTCCAGAGAGAGAAAGAGCGGGCGGGAGAGATCGCGAGCGCGGACGATGGCAGCGAGTTAAGGCGTCTGCTCGCGGCGGCGGACGTCTGACGCCGCGTCGTCTGAAGATCGCGGAGGCGGACGTCTGAAGATCGCGGATGCAGGCGCGTCTTCGCGCGGAGAAGGTGACGCGTCTGCAGGCCGGGTGCGAGGAAGGAGAGCGGGCGATGGCGTGCTCGGAGAGGGCGGCGGGGAGTCTGCAGTCGGTCGCGGAGGGTTGCAGAGGTTCACGGGGGTCGGCGCGAGGCCGTAGCCGGCCGCTGCAGTGCGCGCAGCGGCCTGTCGCGGGTGGAATTGCAGAGGCGACAGAGCAGAGGCGGAGACGGGGAACGGGCCTGCAGGCGCGCGCGGAGGGTTGCGCGCCTGCGGGGAAGGTCGCGGAGGAGGCGGGGGTCGCTGCTGCTGCCGCGGTTTAGCTGCTGCTGCTGCTGCTTCAAGCTTCGGACCTTGAAGCGGCAGCAATGGCGCGGAGATGCAAACGAAGAGAAAAGAACACACCACGCCCACCTGCTCGTTGAAGAGCTGGGCGGTGGTGTTGCCACTGTGGTGGTGAGCACCACAGTGGGTTCTCCTGCTCGTCGGGTGCCTCCTCGACGGAGGGCCGGCGTATGGGAGGGGAGAACGGGCGAGGAAAGTGGTGGACTGCAGCGTGGCGATTTTTCAGCAGCTGCCGCAGCTGCGTATTGCAGCAACGTCCCTCCTCCTTGTCGCGAGGAAGAGCTGCGGCTTTATAGAGGAGGAGAGCATGGCGGGGAGGCATGGCAGCAGCAGGGAGAGGCGGGGGTGGCTGCTGCAGGGAGAGGCGCGGGAAGGACAGCAGGGAGAGGCGGGGGTGCTGCATGCGGCTGCGGGAAGAAGGCAGCCGCGGGAATGAGAAAAAAAAAGAAAGATGAAAATAAAAATAGAGAAGGGACTTTTGCAAAGAAACACTTGATAAAGAAAATAATTATGCAAGCCATTTATTCCATTCTCTTCTCCTCTCAATTAAATGCATGCATGCAAGCGTTTTTACAAATGCGACTATAGGATTATACTATACATAGTTAATGCTAGAAAATAGCATAAGAAGGCGTTCTTATAGGCGTGTTTTGAGGTGCAAACAGCTGCCATTATAGCAGGCTTGAAGCAGCAAGCAACCTTCACTCCAGGCAACCTCGCTCCAGGCTTCAAGTCCCAGGCGACATGGGCATTCTTTGCGAACCAATCACGCCCAGCTATTGGCTTTGGAGACTCTACAGCATTAGCAATTGAATGGGACACCTGCAGGTGCACACAAGGAAGCAGCTGGGACATTTAGTCCCACCTCGGTTGTTTTCGAGCGACCTATGCAGTATAAGATGAAAATGTGTTAGGGGCTTATCGCCTCTTGACACGAGGTGAGGTCCCACTAGCCTCCCCATGCCTCGTCCACGATACACTACTTTGCGGACATTCAGTCGTGCACTCCTCGCACACCACCCACGCTGGTGCGCCTGGTCCTTGGCACGCTAACCCTACCCATTTACCCGAGAAGGCTTTGGGAGAGCAAGCCTAAGAGAGAAAAGAGAGAGAGTTTGTGGGGGAGGGTAGGGATAGGTTTTGCACTTGCAGGGATAGGAAGAAGAAATCCAATGAGGAAAGAGGAAGCTGAAGGTAGAAGGCACGAAAAGGACTGAAGGAGGAAGCTGAAGAAGGAAGCTAAGGAGAAGAAGCTGTAGAGGAAGCTATGGCAAAGAAGCTAAGGAAGGAGAAGGCACGACTGAAGAAAAGGCAAAGCTGAAGCCAAAGAAAGAAGGAAGAAGAAGATCTGAAGGCCAAGGCAGGAAGGAACAGAAGAATCAGAGAAGGAAGAAGGAAGGAGAAAAACTAGAGAAGAAAGAAGAGAAAGGCAAGGCAAGAAGAAGAAGAAGATAAAGAAGAAAGAAGCCAAAGAAGAGAAAAGCAGAGAAGAGAGAAAAAATCAGAAAAGAAGGAGAAGGCAGAAAAATAAGAAGCACTATATCTTTTGATTTTAAGATGTCTGATTCTACAATCAGACGTCCAATTCTTTCCAAAGTTCTCTTATATATTTTCTAGCTACATTTGATTAACTATATACTCCTACCTTACATTTTGAATTAGATTTTGAGTAATTTTATGTGTTCAAATTGCATCAATTATTGAGATTAGTGCATGAACTCCATCTGCTCCCTATGTTCGACCTCGGACTCAAGCTTCGAGTAATAAAATTTATTTATTTTCAAAGCGATTTCAACTATACTACAATGCATTACTTAAACCCGATTTTGCCTTGTAAACAATTCCTATAGGCATCTTGGGGAATTCACCAAGGTTTGTTCCATGGTGAAGCTCCAAGGCTTTACTAATGAAGCCTTGATGAGGACACTATTTCCATTCTCCCTAAAGGATAAGGCCAAGCACTGATATCATACCCTCGATGCAAGGGTAAATGATTGGGCCACCCTTAAGGGAGAATTCTTGTAAAAGTATTTTCCTATGAGTAAGACCAACCATTACAGAAGAGAGATTATGGCTTTTACTCAACAGGAAGGGGAGTAATTTCATGACTTGGGAGTGCTTTAATGACCTTCTTAGGTTATGCCCCCACCATCAGGTGTCAAGATGGAGTTGGTCGAAAGGTTCTATAACGGATTATCTGAAAGGCATAGGCAAACCATCAATGCAGCCTGCGCAGGAACCTTCATGACCAAAACTGAGGATGAAGCCTGGGCATTATTTGAAACATTAAGTGACAATTCCATACATATGTCCTCTGCTTATCAAGAAAGAAAACCATCAATTTTGCAGAGGAAGATAGAGGCCCATGAAGCTGGGGCTACTTAGGATTTGGTGTATCAGATTCCATTGTTGAACAAAAGCTTTGATAGGCTTTTAGCAAACCCCAGCATGAACTCGCAAGCAGCCTCTATCTTTCAGGCTTCAAGTGAATGCTCCATTTGTCAAAGCACAATGCACGCCACTGCGGAGTGCCACCAGGCAAATCAATTGCCTGAGTTGATTCAGGCCAACCTGAACGCGGCCTAAGGTTTTCGCCCACCTCCTCGTAATAACCCGTATTCATATACCTATAATCTGGGGTGGCGGAACTATCCAAACTTCTCAAGGATGTAAGGTGATGCTTCTAACTCAAGGAATACAAGAGCCCTACCTCCCCAACCCATATACCAACCATCCTATGAAAACCCTCCTCAGCATAAACCTGCTGAGATGGAGGAACTTAAAGCCATGATGAAAGCGATGCAAGAGAATTAGAATATGGTCATCCAATCTCAGAATAAGATGATTACTGATATGCAATCCCAAATTGGTCATCTTACTGAGGCAATTAGGCAACGTGATCCAGGGAAGTTGCTTAGCTCTTCTGAGGAGAACCCAAAGGCAAGGGGGTCATATTCAGAGAGCAAGCCCAAGTTGTGACCATACTAAGGAGTGGAAAGAAAATCGACAAGCCTAATAACACTCCTACAGTCACATCTCAGGATTCCCCTCCACCCGACTTGACTTCCATCTCCACCGAGAAAGAGCCACACTACTCTCCCTCACTTGAAATCACCCACCCTGAGGTTGTCCTCATTCCACCACCCATATCACACCATGACGAACCCTCTACCCAGAAGCAGAGGGTGCCCTATCTAGAGCACCTATCTGCTTCTGGGGAATCTTCTGTTGGCTCGTCTAGAGCCAAGGATAGGACGGATGAAATTATGAACACTTTTAGGCAAGTCCATATCAACTTGCCTCTGTTGGAAGATATCAAATAGATTCCATCCTATGCCACATTTCTAAATGACCTGTGCACTTAGAAGCGTCGATCTAGGAGACAGGTCCAAGCTAAGGTCATCCTGCCTAACCATGTTAGCTCGGTTCTCCAACATGGAACACCCCACAAAATGAAAGACCCAGGGGCCCCATATATTTTAGTAGTTATAGGTAATCAACACATTGAAGAGGCTTTGCTCGATCTGGGTGCAAGGGTGAACATTTTACCGAACTCTGTCTGTAATCTTTTAGGAGGAGGAGATTTAAAGCCTAGTCCAGTCATCCTCCAGGTTGTGGACAGATCGCTTAAGACATCACAGGGATTACTGGAAGATGTCCTAGTGAGAGTGGAGGACTTCTTCTTCCCTGTTGACTTTCTTGTGCTAGATACTAACCCATCGAATAAACCCACTAAGCCATCCATTATTTTGGGATGCCCCTTCTTGGCCACAGCCAATGCCTCTATCAATTGTAGATCAGGGGCACTTAAAATGGGCTTTGCGAACAAGAAGATCCGGTTGAATGTTTTTGATACTTACAAGCAATCTGGATTTGAAGATTGTTCTCAGATTGAGGTTGTTGATGAAATAATTGAGGAGACTACTCCAACACTCCTATGTAGAGATCCCCTTCAAAAGGTCATATCTAAGGACCATCCTCCGATTATCAAAGAAACTCAAGGGGAAATACCCAAATTAGAAGAGTTGCTGGGGATATACACAGAGTCTCTATCCCCACCCTAGACCGTGAAGGTAGATTCACTACCTGAGGCGGGGACATCTCAACTGAAACCCTCAATCCAAAAGGCTCCTGAGTTGGAGTTGAATCCCCTCTCGAGCACATTGAAGTATGCTTTCCTTGGCCCTAATGACACACTCCATGTTATTATCTCGTCTGCATTATATGAATCGTAGGAGGAAGCTCTCTACTTGAGTGTTTACGAAGGCACAAGGAAGCAATTGCTTAGTCAATTGCGGATATTAAAGGTATTGATCCCTCCCTTTGCATGCATCATATATACATGGACGAGTCCGTGAAACCCTTCCGAGACATGTAGAGAAGGCTCAACCCCAATATGGGGAGGTCGTTAAAAAGGAGATTCTGAAATGGTTGGATGCAGGAATTATCTATCTCATTTCAGATAGTAAATGGGTCAATCCTATACATGTGCTACCCAAAAAGGCAGGAATCATTGTGGAAGAGAACGACCAAGGAGAGTTGGTAACCACTAGACGCTCAACTGGTTGGAGGGTCTACATTGATTACCACCATTTAAACACGATTACCCAGAAAGACCACTTCCCCTTACCATTTTTCGATCAGATTTTGGAATGACTAGCAGGGAACAAGTACTTCTGTTTTCTTAATGGGTACTCTAGGTATAATCTGATAGCTGTCTTTCTTGACGATCAGGAGAGTACCACCTTCACGAGTTCGTATGGTACATTTGCGTTCCACCGAATGCCATTCGGGTTATGTAATGCTCCTGCTACTTTCCAACGATGTATGATGACTATCTTTTCTGATATGATCAATGAGTTACTTGAGATTATCATGGATGACTTCTCCATTTATGGCTCATCATTTGACCTATGCCTTTCGCACCTTGATAAAGTCTTAACCCATTGCGAAGAGGCAAAGCTGGTGCTTAGCTGGGAGAAAAGCCGCTTTATGGTCCAGCAGGGCATTGTGTTAGGGCATGTAGTTTCTGAGAGAGGATTAGAGGTGGACACCGCAAAAATTGATTCCATCTCTAAGCTTCCATCGCCCACCAGTGTTCGTCAAGTTAGATCTCTCCTTGGCCATGCTGGGTTCTATAGGTGCTTCATTAGACATTTTAGTAAAATCTTTAAGCCACTCTATGACCTATTAGCGAAGGATGTTTCCTTTGATTTTGATGACAGATGTGGTGAAGCTTCCCAAGTTTTGAAGAAAGTCCTTATTACTACGCCGATTCTCCAAGCACTAGATTAGACCCTCCCATTTGAGCTAATGTGCGATGCTTCTGATTTGTAGTGGGAGCGGTCTTCGGTCAAAGGGTTGATGGCAAACCTCATATGCTGCATTATGCCAGCAAGACCCTTATGGATCCTCAGCAAAACTACACGATCACTGAAAAAGAGCTTCTTGCTGTAGTGTTTGCATTGGAAAAGTTTCGGTCTTATCTTTTGGGATCCAAGGTTGTGGTGTTCACTAATCACTCAGCTTTAAAGCATCTTCTTACTGAAAAGGACACCAAACTCGCCTAATTCGTTGGATTCTACTACTCTAGGAGTTTGACCTAGAAATTAAAGATAAGAAAGGAATTGAGAATGTGGTAGCAGATCATCTATCTAAGATCCCTATTGAGGCATCAAACCCTGCTGGCGGTATCCAAGAGACTTTCCCTGATGAGTCTCTGATGGCTGTGGAGGCCAAAACTCCTTAGTTCGCTGACATAGTGAACTATCTAATCACCCCCAGTACTTGGGACAAGTAGAAGTGAGACAGTTTTCTTGTTGACACTAAATTTTATCACTAGGAGGAACCCGAGCTTTTTAGAATAGGCATTGACTAGCTTTTCCACCGTTGCATCCCTGATGATGAACAAAGGATTGTTCTAAGTTTTTGCCATGACCTCCTCTATGTAGGGCATTTTAGTGGAAAAAAGATTGCCCAGATGGTTCTTCAATCTGGCTTTTGGTGGCCCACATTATTTTGAGATGCACATACATATGTGGGTGTATGTCTATGTTGCCAACAGATGGGAACCATCGGAAAAAGGGATGAGACGCCCAGCAACCTATTCTCCCCCTTGAGATCTTTGACATTTAGGGCATTGACTTCATAGGTCCCTTTCCTGTGTCCTTCGGATATGAATACATCTTTGTGGTTGTGGACTATGTATCAAAATGGATAGAAGACATACCCACATGAACCAATGACCATTCTGTGGTCTTCGATTTTCTTAAGGCTAATATCATTTCTTGGTACGGGTGCCCAAGGACGATCATAAGTGATGGAGGACCTCACTTTAAGAACGTACACTTCACAAGACTGCAAAAATTGGGAGTTGACAGAAAGCCATTTTCGCGCATTTGAAAGTAGTCGAAAATCGTAGTGTAGTCGCGCAAAAACATTCGTCAAAAATATTATTTTGTAAAATAACGAGACTTGAGTCCCAGTCGTTCGTCTCTGGGAGGCGTGTTTATGTTTTTGAAATCGATCTTAAAGCCGCTCTACTTAGTATTCTGGTGCGCAATATATATGCAATTAAAGAACAGGCACTTAAATCACGTAAATATGATAATCATTCAGCTCGTGGTGATTTCAAACATATAAGAGATATATATATATATATATATATATATATATATAAAGTGAAATTTCATTCATCATTGGAGAGTTGTTGCACAAGGAAATCTAGAGGAAAGCTTATACAGGAATGCTTTAAATTAAACCTAGCTACCAGAAAACGATTGCATACAAGAATCGACGGGGGGATTTCGCATGCATCATTGGGGGAGAAGAGAAACTACTCTTCTAAGCAGTAAATGAAAGCAGTAAAACTTATGAAAAGCATGATCTAGAGCTAAAAGAGTAGAGGGCATTCAGGGGTGGTCCCCGATGGCCTTGGAGTGGTTGAGAAGAGAATGAGGGGCGGCCAATGTAGCTTAGGCCGACCCTTGGAGAGAGGTAGGGTTGATCCAGCATCCCAGCATGGTGTCCTCCATGGTGGTGGTAGTGAGCTCGTGGAGGTGGAGTGAGTGGCTAAGTGGAGGTGGCGTGAATGGCACCAATGGAGAGTAATTGCCAAGGGAGTGAATGGGTGCAAATGGCCACCCATGGGGTCTTTTTATAGACCCAATGGAAGCTCTCTAGAGAATTATGGAATTCTCTAGAAGGCTTATGGTGGGAGCTCTTGGGAGAGTGAGAGAGAGAGGGTGGATGGTGGTTTTTAGATCCACCAAATGTGGATCTAAAAATTGAATGGCTCTTGGTTGCTATTTTTGGCAACCAAGGCAACCACACATGGTAGAGAGTTCTAGAGAACTCTAGGCTAGATATTTTCGTGTGGATGGTGTGTGTGGGTGTGTGTGGGTCGAAACTTAGGTGGCTAGGTTGATTAGGTTGGGTTCTAGTGGGTTTAGGTCAAGGTAGGTCTTAAATTAGGGTTATAAACCCTAATTCACTAAGGTAAAGTGCAACTAAACTTAATACAAGTTTAATTAGGTGTGTGAAAACTTAATTGAGAGTAAAACAACTCAATTAAGTTAGGTCTTGGTCAATTGGACTCTCACTGAGTACAATTGGACAGTGTGTGCTGAGATCAGGGCTCAATTGGACTCAATGAGTCCAATTGAATAGGCTGATGGAATTGACTAAGATCCAAGTCAATTAGGTTTAGTGAGGACCTAATTAAGTCCTTAGGGAGGTCTAGAGGTGGTGTACTAGGGTTAGGGCACCTTAATTTAGGTTCCTATGGGGTTGGAATTAGGTTTAGGGACCTAGAGATCCAAGATCAAGGCTTAATCTCAAAATAGGAATTGGAGAGCAGTATCAGACGTCTAGTTATATAATCAGACGTCTTATACTTAAAAATCAGAAGTCCAGACTTGTTGTCTGGACGTCCAATCAGATTCAGGAAGGATTTCGGGTTCTGTTTTGGGTATTCTGCAGAAATTGGACGTCTGACAAAGTGTCTGGACGTCCAATAATACTGCAGAAGTGGGTTTAAAGTGTGTGGGAGTTGGCTAAGGGTCCTGGACGTCTAGAGAAGGGTTGGAACTAGGGTTTTAAGGCTTCCTAGGGTGTTGTGACCTAATCTAAGGGTGGCTAATGCTTGGGGAAGTCTCTAGGATATCCTAGGGCTAGGATGGACCTAAGCTCTTGACATTTTATTGCTTTATTCCTACTTAGTAGAATAGCAAACTTTTAAACCCCTTACATTATTATTCCTACATCTAAACTAGGCCTTCTGCTCCAGCTCTGCTACAACTCCTGTTATTCCTGATCCAGCTCCTGATCAGCTTATTCCCTGCAATCGACATAATGTACTTAATCAGCGCATTATAACATTATTTTATGCATAGGTAAAGGAAAGCAGTAAAGATGCAGATAATGCGTATGCATGCATGAATAACCCTAACTTATTCTAAGTCTTAGCTTAATCTAGGATAATTAAGACATATGATTACTGCGCAATCTGGAGTCAACCACATGATAGCCACACCTTACCATCTCCAAACGAGTGGACAAGTTGAAGTTCTAATAGGGGGATTAAATGAATTTTAGAAAAAACTATCAGGCCTGATGAAAAATGGCGAACCGCAATGCTGCTTTGTGTTTATTATAGTACAGTCATTATAGTATAAGACAAGACAGCTATGGTTGTCATCACAATAGATTTTTTTTAACTCGGAAATAGTTTTCCCGAGGTCGAACTCAGGGAGCTACTGGAATTCTAAAGTACAAAGTTTCTCTATTGGATTACAAAAATAAGAGACAGAGAGGGGGGAGAGAGAGAGAGAGAATTTTTTTTGTCTTGGCTTCTTCTTCTCTTCTTCTCTCACAGCTATGCCTTCTTCTTTCTTCTTTTTGTGCTTTCTGTCTTCTTCCCTCTTCTTTCTTCTTCTTCTTCTTCCTGGCTGTTCGTCTTCTTCTTCTGCTCGTCCTGTCTTCTTCTCTTCTTCTTTCTTCTCTTTTCTTCCTATTTCTTTCTTTCTCTTTCTTTTGATTTCTTTTTCTCTGGTGGCCAAGTCTTCTTCTGCTCGTCCTGTCTTCTTCTCTTCTTCTTAGTTGCAGAGTCTTCTTCTTTTGTTCTTCCTTCTTCTCTGCTTTATCTCCTCTGGCCGCTGCTCAACCGTCGTCTGATGTAGTGGTCAGATGACTTAACTGTAGGTCTGCTACAGTGCTTCTCTTCTTCTCCTTCCTTTCTTCCTTCGCTACTTCTTCTTCTGCTCCAGCACACTCACACAACTGGTTAGAGCAAAACCTACCCCTACCCCTCCCCGCGTCTCTCTCTTTCTCAGATTTCTCTCATAGGATCGCTCTCCCAGAGCTGGGTATTCGGGTATGGGTATCGCGCCCGGGACCAGGCCCATCGGCGTGCGGTGGTGGGCGAGGTGTGCACAGTGTCGGGTATTTGGATCCTGCCCAGACCCGCGGGACGTGAGTGCGGGCGAGGGTGAGCACGCGGCGCGCACGTGCGTGAGGGACCTGACCCCTGCGTTCGAAGGCGAATAGCCTCGAACACTTTTACAATTTATGTGCGGGCACTGAGCCACGCACTTCCATCCCGACTGGCGTCCGCAGGCGAGGAGTTGCAGGCAATTGCAGCAACTCGCGAGGGGTTTGCCTCAGCTGTAGACCTAGGAGTCTTCGCAGAGACACTCCGCGCGACCTGGGACCAGCACTTGGGCGAGATCGAAGCTGCAGTTGCAGGTGAAGGAGCTTCACCTGCCCAGCAGTGGTGGCGATGGGGGCGTGACCTGAAAGTAGGAATACGGCCTCTCAGCCCAGTCAAAAGATGCAGGGAGCTTCGCCGGAGTGCGGCGAAGCCAGTGCGGGTGGTGGCGAGGCGTGAGGTAGTGTATGGCGGCAGCCCTAGGTCGGACGAAGTCGGAAAAATGGGTTTGTTCGAGGGGTCGTTGTGGAGGTGTGGAATGGCAGTGGAGGGGCGGAGGGTGTTTGGTGAGGTGAGGCGGAGCTTTTGGTGCAGTTGGCAAGTCGTATGGGGCTGTGGGATGACGGGAACGACTCGTCGGAGAGTGGCTCGAGGTGGGGAAGATGAAGGTGGTCGGGCGTGGGCGTAGGGCGATCAAGCAAAACAAGTTGGGGAAAAGAAAGAGGGGAGGAAGGGAAATAACTGTTACTTACCTACAGGGACGAAGGGGGGCCGGAGCGGCAGGCATTCGTATCGACTGTCATCGGAGAAGAAACACCCAGAGGGAGAGAGTGGCGGCGAGGAAGAGGGCAGGGAGGTGCGCGCTTGGTGCGGTGCGACGCAGGGAGATCAGGTGCAGGTGACTCTGCTGCTGGTATTGCAACAGAGTGACGAGAAGGAGGAGGAGGAGCCGCAGGAGCTGGTGGGTTCCTGTCGGAGTGGGGAGAGAGGAAGCGATGAGGTATCTCCGTCAAGACCAAGCTGCCAGAACCGGCTGGCGACGCTGGTCTTTATAAAGGTGGTGGTGGAGGGGCGGAGCACGCTGGCGACGTGCGTCCCTCGCCAGAGTATGGTCGGAGACAAGACCCATACCTTCCGCGCATTCGCACGGAAGGTGTGGGTGTCGTCAGGTGGCATGGCTGAGTCCCTGCGATAGTAGACATCGTAGGGAACTCCGCGTTCTCTTGGTAGGATGCCCCCCTCACCCTGCGCGGTGCCATGCTCCGCGCAAAGTCGCCGAAGCATGGTGCTGCACAGAGACTTGCAGGAGGGAACAAAATGGAAAGAACGAAGATGAAATTAGGGGCCAAAATGCAAGGGTTTCAAAAGTTGAGGGTCAAAAAGTAAATGATGAGGACCAAATTGCAAAGTCGGTCAAGAAGGTCTCTTCTTAGACTCAAGTTTTTATACATGACTAAGTTGGACCTAAGGATTTTAATGGTGAATTTGGTTTCTAGGTCAGATCATGTTTGACTGGCCAATTTACGTAAAAACCCAAATTAAATCATTAATTGGGCATTATTCTAAATGTAGGTTAAAATGGATTTCTAAGGCCAAATTGAAGGTTCTAAACCCTAGAGATTATTTTTCTATGAAATTTAGAGGGTTTAGTTGATTTTTACCCTACCTCGAACCTCGTGAATTGAAGTGGGTTTGTTTTAGGGTTACAGAATGTCATTTAATTCCTTTGAATTGTTGTAGCCCTTGTTGGATTAGATCATCCCACTTTCCTTTTTATTTGGTTTGTTTGACCTGTGTTTGGACCTTGAGTTACCCTATTTGCAGATTGTGTTGGTGAAATTGCATTTTTACCCCTTATGACTTATTTTCTTCCTAAACTCAGAATTCTCTGAGTTAAGCCTTTCTTTGAGTTATGTAGGAGCTTTTTCTTGCATACCTAGGTTAGATTGTGCTAGTTAGGGTTCATGATGAGGTTCCCATCACTCGACCATAAGGATTAGTCTAAAAAATTAAATGATGCTCTTTGGGCCTACAGAATAGCATATAAGACTCCTTTGGGCATGTCTCCTTTCCGGCTTGTCTACGGAAAGGCATGCCATCTTCCCGTTGAAATCCAACACAAAGCCTATTGGGCTTTTAAAAACGTTAACTTGAATCTAGATAAAGCGAGAAAGACACGTATGCTGGTGTTAAGTAAGCTTGAGGAGCTTCGTAATGAAGTCTATGAAACTTCTCAAGCTTACAAGTAATGTACAAAGGTCTTCCATGATAAGCACATCATTAGAAAGACGTTTGAGCCCAACCAGTGGGTTTGGATTTTCAATTCAAGACTTAAATTATTTCCAAGAAAGCTCAAGTTTCTCTGGGATGGACCATATGTTGTTATCAATACCTTCCCTCAAGGAGTTGTAGAAATTTGGAACCCTACTTCTGGTGCGAGCTTTAAGGTAAATGGCCAATGACTTAAACCTTATGTTACTCTATCAAATGGCCAGGTTTTAGATGCACTTCGGCTTGAGGAGCCTTAGCTCCTCCCACTCTCCTTCTAAGGTGATATTCTTCTGTCTTTACTTCTCCAATGAGGGCATTATCAATCTTAGTCATGGGGAGGGTATAACCTAAGGATCTTTATAGCATTTATAAATATTTGCATACATTTAGGATAGTGTATTAGCCAAAAAAAAGAAAAAAGAAATCTTTTATTTTCTTGAGCTTAATTGGTTAGTCCCTAGTAGAAAATTTATCAAGGAAATGTCATTGAAGATTTTCTTCTTGAATTATTTCCTAAGTTTAGAATCCAGTACAGTTACATTCACTTGCATGTAGACTGGGTATTAGATCTTTATAAAAGCAAAAAAATCAATAAGCATTCTTAGTCTACTATACCCTTGGATAGTTAATAGGGATTGAGGCGTACTATCTTCTAATAGATCCACCTGATATTTGTGAGAAGAAAGTAGAGAGATTACTGGTACGCTAAGTCTAGTGCAAGGACTCTTTAGTTCTGGACAATTAGATGATGATACCTCAGAGTAAGGCATAGTTTTCGTACTTTGTTCCTATGTGCGTACATTGTGTGAATTCCTAAGAGTCACCAAATAAGGTAGATACACAAAGATTGAGTCTTGATAAAACTATGACTATGGTGGATGGTTACGACCATCCTTCATAGAGTCCTCGGCTGAAGGAGGATAATAGTGTCAAAGGTCAGAAATACACTTGTCCTATCCATCTTTTCCCAGTGCCGAAAGTAGGCATTTCCACCAAATAAGCTACACAATATCCTCTTGACCATCATCTTCCCTAATAATGCCTCATGAATAAAAGTTTGCGTCGTGTTATGTTAATTTTTTTAAAAAAGAAAAGAAAAATACAGAAAAAGGAAAAAAAAAGAGGAAAACATTTATATTTAGAAAAAAAAGAAGAAAAAGAAAAAGAAAAGAAGAGTTCAAGTTTGGAGTTTTATCTTCATGTCATTTTTTGTCAATGTTTTTGAGGCAACAACAAAAACAATCATTGCAATCCATCAAATATGACCCATACCTACTTTTCAGTATTTTTGATCGCCCGAATACTGGCTGAGGACTTCTAACTTAGTTGTAGAGTTATTAGGACTTTTATTGACGTGTGAATGCCATGTGAGGACACCAAATAATGAGTACATTTACAAAAATCTGGTAAGATATGTGATCTCAGAAAAGAAAGAAGGGAAAAAGAGAAAAGAAGAGAGAGTGAGTGAGCATAAGGGAACGCAAAAAAGAGCACAGTGTTTAGCCTTTCTCTTAGTTGACTTGTTTGATAGTCTAAAGATCTAGAGTCTGTAGTACTAGATTACATGTAGCACCAGATGAGTGTGTGCCACCAAATACGAATCCATTTAACTTAGTATCTCCTACCTAAGCCAAAAAAAGCAAGGGTCAAATTACAGATTATTTTCTTCTTTATCTCTCAAGGAAGTAGTTGCCTATCCTGATAGAATTTTATCAAGGGATAAGTTTGAACTTTAAATATAAGCTGGCTTTTCACTTGGATCTGCTACCGAGGCTACTATTACTTCACATTTGTCTCGATCTCTAAATTATTAAAGGAAAAATCATTTCAGTTACTTCTATTGTTTTCACTTTTTTTTTGCTAGAGACTAGCAAAACTTAGGCATGGGGGTATTTGATCAATCGACTTTAGTGGAGTGCTAATTAGACTAAGTACATGTAAAACATGCCTCATTAGATTGCAATTAGAGTTAAGTGTTAGTTTATATTAATTAGAGAATACTTTGGTAAAATTTGATACATATATATTTATACAGGGTTTTGAGTGCAACTTTCACCATCTCCTCTGCCAGCAGCTGAACCGTGCCTCTCGCAACCAATCAACAGCAGCACCTCATTACGCAGACGTTGTTGGAGGAGATCTTGCACGGCTTAAACCAAATGAGGGAAAGTCGGGGAAGATCTATTAAAGAAGACGCCCGTGCGTTGGGTTCAAGAGAAAAAAGGAGAAGAACTACGGACATTGGAGAGGATCGTCACTTCCATCCTTCACCATTGGGGAGAAAGCAAACATACTGGTCGGAGAGCGCATGATGTTTTAGAGCCAACTTCGTCGACACCGCCTACATCCTCACCTTCATTCTCCTTCCCCCTCCTTCACAGAGATGCACACCATCAACAAACCGCCAGCCTTGCGCGACTGCTCCACCTTCAAAAAGTCACCCTTTCCCTGTATGCAACCGGTGCATCTTCACCCACGTGTATAGGTGCACCAGCAGCAAGTGCGTGCCCACACTCCTACCCGCGATGCGCGCAGTCACCTAGCACCAGCCGTGCACCCTTGCACGCTTGCACCAGGCCTCACGCATGGCCTCCTCTCCTTCATCTTCCTCCTTCGCAACAGAGCCACGCCTCCACCCTTTCCTCAATGCGCCAACTCCTCCAGCACACCCTCATCACATGTGACCATAGGCCACGATTATCCTTGTACTCCTCTGCCATGCGTGGAGCCACCTCATAGCAGCAACCCCCCACTAGCTGCCTCTTCTTTGTCTTCTCCTTCTTTAACAGCAAAAAGGAACCCAAAACTCCATGCAGCCCCTCTACAAATGGCCAACATTTGAGGCCATGAAGCTTTTTACCAAGGCCTCCAACGGACTTGCCGCACCCTTATGAGCTTGGCCACACCTTCTGAGGGTCAGTAGTAGGCCGCACATGCCAGCAACCCACCACCAACACCAGCCATCCTCCTCATCACCGGCGAGACCGCTAGCCATTGTTCGACCTGCCGTCACTGCCCACACGTAGCCCTCATTGCAGGCAACCTCCACTGAGATCTACATGGAAGTAATCCCCTGTTTTGCTACAGGAAGTACTCAATTAAAAATTACATTCAACGCCATTGAAGAGGGATTGAATTTTTGATTGTTGGTTATTTTATTATGTAAACATTTTGGTAGCACCCTCATATTCTTACGTTATTATTGAATGCATATTATCACCTTTGATTGCATCAAATTGGATTTCAAAATTGCACTTAAGCACACATATATTCAAAGTTACATGACATGCCACTACACATGCATCATCTACATATTTTGGGAGCTTGATTTCTGATGTGGAATTTACATAAATAGTCCATAACTTCTCATGAAATTGCAAGTTACACTCAGAGCAGCATGTTTATTGAATTGATTTCACGAATGTCTCTGCGAACATCATGGCTACATACCCATGAATTTATTGCAATCATACCTCCCTGTGAATACGACCTAATCCATTGTGGTTAGTTTTACTGATAACTTGTTTTGTTTAGGATTTTTCTACCACGCGATTTCACTGTGACAACATATTTTTCTGATACACATTATTTCTACAAGTGAAAAATGCCTAACCAAGTGTCATCACGAATAGCCTATCCATCGCCGCTAGGCTCCTACACTGCTCGTGGGTAAGGCGGAATCTGCTTGCCCACGGCATCAGAACCTGAAATGGGTCACAAAAGAAAAGAAATGGTGAGCTATACAGCTCAGTAGGGATCTAACTACGTGTGGAGCCCAGCAAGAGGGGGTGAGAAATGTTTTTTCTTTTTTTTTTATAACATTATCCACCATATTCCATTAAATTTTATCTAGATCCTTACAATAACTTATTCTGGTGCTCACATATGTTCCCTCACTTGCCATAGGTATCAGATTTAGAAGATCAACCCTCCCTAGAAGAGATTTCGGCATATCCTTCCCCTTACATCCTCGCCTGGAGGCCTCTCCCTGATCAAAGGAGGGTTAACAGGACAAGTGACCCTTGCTAAATGCGTACCCATTCTCTACATATCGAGAATGTTGCTGACCTTAGTTAGAAGATTTGGGCCTCTTAGGAGCAACCCAGGCCAGTGCCTCATGTCGGCTAGGCACAAGTCTACCTGCCGCCAGTAAGGCCTAGTTGTAATTTGCATAGATTATGTCGCAGGGTTGGTCAGAATTGTCGGGCCACAACATTTGCCCCCGCTAGGAACATAACCATGAGGTGTGCCTTCTCAGTCCACCGTTGGACAAGATCTCAACCAAAACCCATCATGGTACCCTCGGCTTTCTCCGCACATGCGGGTGCTTGGTGAGCCTCTTGCTCAAGTACTCTTTTTAGCACAAGTTGAATTCAGGTATGCTTAGATACCTCCTTCTGATGACGGACCAATGCTCGTCGTCACTCCTGGGAACTCCTTAAGTTCCAAGGTAAATCCCTAGGTAGCTCTTAGCTACCACCACATTTCGCGTCTCCTTCTCTAGTGGTGAACTCAATCCACCAGGCCTAAGGCACAACCTTACGGGCCCACCTAGCAGACCTGTCATACTCTTATTTTATTTAGTTCTGAGTTTGGAACAACATCCTAGAGACCTGGTGGATCTCATGGGGTTTGACCACAGACCTTTGGAATCCAAGAGGGTTTTTCATTTAAATCCTAAGAAGCAACCATTTCTTATATTGTATACTTCCAAATACTTAAATTAATTTTTCCTGGGTTTCATTCACACCCTTCCAGGGTTGATTTATCACGACCTTTTATTGGTAGTCCATTAGGTGTTTGCAGATTTACACATTTTTCTTAACTTCATACCACGTATTCAGGCTTGCATACTTTCCTTATTTATTCAGGTGCTAAAATAGGAGCCTAGTCACTCAGGCTAGTACAGGTACTAATCCTCAGAGTGGGTACTAGGCTGGCACTACCTCAGCTATAGTTGGATCATAACCATTCAGGCTAGTACCAGTAGTGATCATTAGTATCGGTATTGGACCAGTTCTGTATAGTGCCCAACTCAGGCCAGTACCGGTACTGATCATTAGTACCGATACTGGACCAGTTCTATTTAGGGCCCCCACTCAGGCCAGTACCAGTGCTGATCATCAGTACTGGTACTAGAAAAGTTCTGTTTCCCCTGATGAATGCATTAAAGGGACCTCCGGAGCCATCTAATACCGATACTAATCATCAGTATCGGTACTGGATGGTTTCAGGCCCTAGTCCAGCATGATTTTTAACCCTGCATCATAACCCACCTTTTCTGATATAGAGTCCATTATCCCACAGATATTAGGTATAAAACACATGCTTATTATCCGGTGAACCCTCGCGAACAACACGATAAGGTGGCTAATTCTTTTAGCATGCCTCCCAACCCTAGGTATGTACTCCATTACTTACTTGGCTACCATTAACCCAAAATATAAAGAGGTACTCATAGGACAAAGAGTTAGCATCCCTACCTCAAGCTTTTTGGCTGCAACACCTGTCTTCTACTCCTCCCCAATCTACTCAAAATGCAACAGTAGCCACCACACTACAACAACAAGTGTAGTAGCTACTCCTGCACTTTTCCATCTTCTACGCCAGCAGCACCAGTAGCAAGGCACAGCTAGTAGTTGGAAGAACCACCAAGGGAGAACGATGGGGGCTTCTCTTGTCTCCTCTTGCCAAAAATGAACGAGCCAAGAGAATGATCATTGGCTTTCTAAGAAAGCCAAAGCCTAAATATCAAAAGGGCTATTTGGCTCATGCCCCTCTCCATTTCCTACTTGACAGGCAAGCAAGTCCCTCAACTATTTTTTCTTGCAAAAACCCCCTCACCCACACAAAATCTAAAGTCCTATCAATCAAGAGGGAAAAACATGGCATTTAAAGGCCTTTTAACTCATTAAATAACCTACTTAAGTGGGTTAAAACTTACCCAAAAAATTTTGGGTCGTTACACCCTAACCCCCTTAAAAGGATTTCGCCCACGAAATCAAGCATACGTCAAAGCTGGAATAGTTGGGGGTAATGGTTCTACATCGTAGCTTTGGGTTCCCAGGTGGCTTCCTCAAATTTTTGACTACACCATAATACCTTTACCAAGGGCACTACCTTACTATGCGGTTTCCTCACTGAATGGTCCAGGATTTGCATAGGGTGATCCTCATAACTAAGATTCGATTTAATTTGCAAGTTGTCATAACACACAACATGGCTCACATCTACGATGTACTTTTTGAGCATAGACACATGAAAAATGTCATGCACGGTTGATAGGTGAGGAGGCAAGGCGAGGCGCTATGCTACGTGGCCAACTCATTCCATAATCTCAAAAGGGCTCACGTAAGAGGGGCTTAGCTTTCCCCTAGTTCCAAAGCGGTAAATGCCTTTCGTTGGGGATACACATAGGAACACTTTATCTCCAACTTGAAAATGCAAATCCAATCGTCGACGATCACTATAACTTTTCTATCTAGACTGGGAGGCCAACAACTTCCTCTTGATAGATGCGAGTTTTTCTAACATCAGCTGAATCAACTTGGGACCTTGCACAAATTTCTCCCTGTTTTCCATCCAGTTCATTGGCGAAGGACACTTCTGCCCATACAATGCTTCAAACGGTGCCATGCCTATACTGGCATGGTAACTATTATTGTAAGAAAATTCAATCAGTGGAAAATGGTCCTTCCAAGATCGTTCCCATTCAAGAACACAGGATCTCAACGAGTCCTCCATTGTTTGAATAGTCCGCTCAGACTATCCATCAGTCTGGGGATGATACGCTGAGCTAAATTTTAGCTCAGTTTCCAAAGCATCTTGTAAACTGTTCTAGAAGTACGGTATGAACCTCGAATCCCTATCAGAAATGATGTCATTAGGGATGCCGTGAAGTCTAATAATCTCCTTAACATATATCACAACAAGTTCGCTTAGTTTAAAGGTGGTTTTAATTGTCACAAAATGAGTTGACTTAGAAAATTTGTCAACAATAACCAAAATGGCATCATGCCAATGAGGCATCCTTGGTAACCCCACCACAAAATCCATTGATATACTCTACTACTTCCATTCTAGCACTGGGAGAGGCTACGACAAGCCCGCAAAGCTTTTGTGTTCCACCTTAACTTGTTGGTAGGTCAGACACCTGCTGACATACTGTGTTGTATCCCGCTTCAAGCCTTTCCACCAAAAGTCTCCACAGATGTCCTTATTCATACGGGTGCTACCTGGATGTACCATTAGTCGGGAGTTATGCATCTTATACATTAGTTGTCACTTCAAGACCTTATTTCTAGGCACACAGAGTCAGTTCTGGAAGTAAAGTGCCCCTTCAAGAAGGTAGAAATCCCACGACTGTCCCATCAGAACCTTGTCTCATATCCGAGCTAACTTCAGGTCAGTAAACTACATCCCTTTAATCTTATGGATTAACTCTGGCTACAGTCTACGTGATAGCATTAAGTGATGGGAACATGGTGAAGCATGTTTCACATGTTAGAAATTGGGGTTACAAGTAACCCATCATTGTAGTTGCAAAACACGTCGATCAGATAAAATTTATACCAGAACTCCAAGGGAGTCCCTAGTCGAACATAGGGAGGTGACGTTTACTTTAATTGAAAATCGCACTTTGTTTTATTTCTTTTTGGTATTTTAGGGTTTTGTTATTTTTTTTTGTGTTTTTGAAATAAAAGACAAGAAATCACAAGATAAAGATGGAATCAAATGTGATATATTGCATTATTGTCTATTACAATAATCTACGAAAGCATAAAAAGAGAGGGGGTGAGAGGAAATCTTGCAAATCGACAGTTTGGTGAGACGATGGCACCTGGCGAAAGCTCAGACGAAGGAGGTGAGGAGACGGGCAACGGAGGTGAGATGCAGGAGGATGTTGGGTAGAGGAAAGCTTTAGCATGGCCCCAGAATGGAGGTGAGAAGATAGAGGTGATCTACTATTGGAATGGAGGTGGGATGACAGCTCCAAGGTGACCTATGAAGGGGGATGGGAAGTTGTAGGAGTATTTGGTGGGGCAGAGGTTCGCTATACTAATAGGTGCCTTGGGAGCTTGAGAACAAGCTCTAATGGAGCATTGGTAGGCTTGCTAGAGCTTGGGAGTAGGTAGGAGTAGTGTAGGTAGAAATGGCTTAAAATGGAGGGGGTGTAGGTCCATTTATAGTGTAGGAGAAGAGGCAAAAAATAGGTATGAGACCATTAATGACATCCAGGCCGTCGCTAGAAATGTCGCTGTAGGCAGCTCATGCCCACTGGCGCCTACAGCTGGCTTGCGATGAATTAGTGACGGCTGTAAGCATTGGTGTAATTCCAGCTCATGCATCGCTATAGGTTTAGCCCATGCAAATCTAGTGCTACGCTCCCCCCCCTTTGCCATGTGTGCCCATGTGTTGGCGCTACACTGTGCACATGCGCGCCTACGCGCATGTGCGTGCATGTGCATGGGTGGCCTGGGTTGCGCCACGTGGTGCAGTCTGGGCCGTCCATCTTCTTGTTGTAGGGGCTGCTACAGAGGTTGGATTGAGTCGATTTTTGCACTGTTAGGCTGTGATCGTCGACCTGAATCCATCCGCACGATCGGATTTGTCATTTGAAGCTCCAAATTATGTCTCCTAGTCCCTTGGCCGTTGATCTTCCTCGGACTGCATATGGTGCTATAGGACTTCCATCAAGGTGATTTCAGAGGCGTTGGACTCCGATCATCATCTTGATCAGATCCATATGGTCGAATCATAATCTAGGGCTCCGAAAAAATATCCTTCTCTCCATACCACAAAAAGGTCATAATTAACCTAAATTACATACAACTACTCTAAATGTAGAATGATGCATGCTATGCAATATTTATAACATGATATGCAAATCTAAGCCTAGGAGCATGCATGATTAGGCATTTTACCCTTAATAAATGTGTTCACATCAGAACACCATCATGAGTCATAACTAGCTCAATTTAATCTATTAAGCGATTAAATGCTCCTATATAACTGCCAGAGAACCCTAATTCATTGTATAATCATTATGAGAGAAATACAGTAAAACAAGGGTAAAATTACAGTTTTAACAGTATATCTCAATTGCAATACACTCATGGGTTTTCTCAGGGGTTAGTTAAGAGTCAAATGGCCTTAAATGTCCAACAAGTGGGTTAATACAGATAGAAAAGGGTTTTCACGTGTTTTGAGAATTAAATGACATCTAAAATCCTAAAAATAGAATCGCTAAAATAACTAAGCTTCTGGTTAGGATAAAATTCATCTAAACCCTCTAAAATTCATAGAAAAATATTCTCTAGGGTTTGGTACATTAAATTTGACTATCAGAACCCATCTTGACCCAAAATAGAGTCTTAGACAGATATTTGCCCTAGTCTAGGTTTTTGCACAAATTACCTAATCAAACTAGGTCAAAACCTAAATCTAATGTCACCATTACATTCCTTGGGTTCAAATTAGGTTTATACCAAAATTTGGGTTGAATCTGAGATCATCTTTACTAATTTTGCATTTTGGTCTAGTCAGACTCTTTTTATCTCATTCAGATCCTTAGCTTTTTGAATTTCTTACAATTAGGCCCCTAACTTTGTTGTCTTCTTCACAAAAAGGTCCTTGTTGCCATGAAATTCTATTCCTACAACTCTGACAACCTTAATATGGCAAGATCTTCATGATTCCTTGACGAATCCCTCTCCAAATTGAAAGGGAAGTTCGTCAAGGAATTGTTTTCCATTTTAGCCAGATCCAAAGCTCTAGATCTCATCCAATCTCTCATGCGAATCCTTCAAAGAGATGGGTATCCTATCATGGCTAACATTCCAAGTTTGGAAGCCTGGCTTCCTAGCTCAAATCAACCTCTAGACTCCTATAAAAGAACCCCCAGATCAGGCCGAACTTCTCAGACTCGATTTTGGCTGGAAACTCCCCAATTTCCTCTTTCCTCATTCGGCAGAATAGCTCCTCGAGCTCTAGCGACTCCTTCCAACTCCTCTCATCGTCTGACCACAATATCAGTGGTAGATTCATCTTTCTCACCTTCCTCCACGTCGTGCCACATCAGCGAGAGTCCTCAATTCTCCGTCATCATTGTTGTCCCCCTCTACCAGAATATCTTCTTCCCCGGTGCCGGCCTACCAATGCCGATGCTGTTCTTCCCCCTTCATCCATTGGTTTAGGGTTAGATTAGGTTATTAATTCTCTTAGGTTAGTTTTATACCCAAAAATCCCAAAAATCTCCCCTCGACGCCACCATTCACCTCCATTGTCCTCACCTCCGACCACTCCTATGATGAGGGCTTTCATCCGCTACACACATCCATCTCCCTCGCCAACTGTCCCTACTCCTCTGCCTTGACCCAAGGGGAAAAAGCCCTCTATCTATCACACTCCATCATCTGCCCAATCACACCACTGAACAAACCCATCATTGGTTTCCTTCCTCAACTCTGATTGGCCACCACAGACCACCATCCTCCACAAAAGCACCTCCGCTACACTCGCCGTGGTCCAGCGAAGCTCCTGTGGTATTCTAACATAGCCACAAGGCCTTATTTCATGTTTTAGGTGATCATGGACGTCCACCATTAACGAAGCTTCGAGCAAGGCTTCAAGCTTGCTCCAGGATGCATTCACTCCAGGAGCTTGCTCCAGGCTATGCAGATTCATCCCACATACGTGTCTAGGTCCTCAATTAAAAATTCCAGTAGCAACACCACCTCCAATTGGACGAAGGGCCTTACTACTGTGTGAAGAGCAAGGGTAGGACTTTAGTCTTACCTCAGAAGCGGGCAACAAGATGAAGCAGCATAAATTGTTTTTGTGATTAGGTCTTTTTGCCACCAACCATGAGGGTGAGGTCCTCCTTACCCACACATGCCTCAACCGTGACACTGTCCTTTGTGGGTCTAGCACATCCGATTACCCGTCTAATCTAAGTGCTCCTCTCTCACCACCCATTGTCGATGAGCCTGGTTCCGAGTGCACGTGTGCTCGTTTAGCCGATTACCTTGACTGTGGCCTTGGGAGGGCAGATCCCATAGAGGGAAAGGAGAGAGAGCGAGCGGGGGTAGGGGGGTTTTGCTTCCCTATGTATTGGCTAACACTTAGGCCAATTTCATGAGTTTCCCCCTATGCATAAAGAGAAGGAAGAAAGCCTTCGCAGAAGAGGAGGAAAGGAAGAAGGCCTACAGAAGAAAAAGAAAGGAGAAGAGGAGGAGAGCAGCTAAAGAAGAGGCTTTGGAAGGAGAAAGAAGAAGAGAAGAGAAGACAAGAAGAGAAGAGGAAGAAGAAGAACAATGCTTCCCTAGCACTGTAGCACTTGTTAGTTAAGTCATCTAGTCATCAGACCCAACGTTTGATTTGAGGCTTGATATTGTGAACAATTGATTTGGAATTGCTGTTGAGATATTTAAATTGATTGAATGCTTGATATATATGTGCTTAGAGAGTAATTGGTTATTTAAATCAGCATTGTTTTAGCTTCTCTACTTTTTTTTATTGTCTCAATATACATGGGAATTCATTGAATATCTAATGTGACAAATTAGTATTTATTGAATATTATTAATTAATTTAAGTTCTTGTGCTCAGTTACATATTATTTGATATTAGTGTGTGAATTCCTATTTGCTCCTTGTATTCAACCGCGGACTTCCATTCGATTCATAAAATCTATTTGTTTTCAAGCGATTTCAACCTACACTCTGACATAGCTTTTATAACCTCAATTTCCCACGATAACATTTTGGTGCCGTTGCCAGAGAGAAACGTGCAATTCACTGCTATTCTCTGCATTATTTGATTATATTTGAGCACTAATTTGCCTTATTTGCTTTACTGTGATTTTTGTGAGGTACCTCACAAGGAGATCTTCCATGCAAATCAACCACTCTAGGGTAGGTAACATCTTGATCCTTCCCTAATCAACATCCTAATCTTGGGAAGACAAAAAAGGAAACAATAAATTAGGAATCACCTACCTTATTTTTCATAGTAAGCATCATTTAAATGGTAAGTTTCCTGATTTGCGAATTTCTTTTTTTAAATCTGATTGGAGCTTGAAGCGATTCTATTTAGAAATCCCTACCCCAGATGTCCTGTGCCTATTAGGGACTACACTTAATTTCTAATCTTCTTGGACTAGCACTTCTTGTTTGAAGTCCATGGAGAATAGTTTTGAAGATCAAATTGGATGTAGAATGGAGCCAATTAGGGTTTCAACTTTTAGGGTTTTGGAATGCTAGTTCACACTTCCTGCATAAAAGGAAAACAAACCCACCAGCATTTGCATGCTACCCAAGCTCTTGGTTGAAAAGATCTAATAAAAAATACCCTAAAATCAAGCTCTAGATTCACTTGAACCATAAAATCCTTGGATCATATAACCTGAGAATCGATCAGGGTGATTTCTAGGTCCTGACCTAGATTTCATTCTGCCATCTTTAGGGCAGGTCAGGTGAAGTTAGCCTACATTGTAGGCCAACCAACCTCCAAATTAGGTCATAAATTGAATTAACTTCTAAATCAAGTGAAATCAAAGGCATAAATTAGGATATAAAATTGGTAGACTTAAGGAATTAAGTTCGTACATTTCGGTCTACCTGGACCCTCAGTGATATGGAAGGTTAGGTGGGGGAAACCCTGTAACCCATGGGCACGCTCTACCGTGTAGGGGTCTTTGCGAGGCTCTCCCTTCCTGGCTGCCCAGGTATTTCTCGGGTGTGCGAATTTTTGATTCAGAGGTATCATCCACCTTGAAACTGCCTTACTCATCCAAAAATCTTTGTGTGCGTTGATTGGGTCAAAAATCCACATCCAGTCCCTCATCCCTTCTATTTAGAGCACATACACAGATTATCTTATGGACTTCGGGTAGATCTGATCAACTTCAATCTGAACTTGTGTTTTGATTCTACATCTTGATTCCACCATTTTGATTCGAAAATGCAACCTGACATGTTAGTAGACACATTTAAGGATATACAAATTAATGTGTCAAACACAACAACATTCATTTCAAAACAAGCACAGCTGATTTTGACACAACTAGAAAATGGGGCAACTTGGGACGTTCTCATGTTGAAATACCGGGAAATTGAGAGATGGCATAATGGTGAGTATATCATGTGTAGATTTTAGCCATCACTATGGAAAGTATACTAAGATGACCTTGAAGAAAGAGACAAGATAATGCAGATGTTGAAACGTGTTATCGATCATAGGCATCAGTACACCCTTGCGGCATCTTGGATTAACCAGCACAATCTCCCAAACCCCAGGTTTGATAATCAAGCTTGTTATGGACCCCCAACCTAGAGGAATTCCAATTCAAATTTCATAGCAATTGACATACCTGATCTTGAAATGGTGGGGAAGGAACCGATTGCAGGTGATCATGATTTTGAACCAACCCTAGAGATACAAAACCCTGGTTTGCCAAACTTAGATTTCCCTGACACCTGTGATAATGAGATTGAATCAGAACCCCTCGAGAATGTAAACCCCGAGCCTTATCCTGTTAAGGTGACTCTTGAGAGCAATTCTGACATTCCTATAGTGCCCAACATAGATTCTAGTGATCCAATCCACACCCTTAACTTAGAATCTAGATCTGAGGCTTATTGGGATGATTACAAGGCCCCATGTGATGGAAATCAGATTTTGAATCTAGAGAATGATTCTGGGCCATTACTTGATGAATGCACCTCTCCAACCTCCTCAGAAGAACAAATTGATTTTTCAGAAGTCATGCCAATCTATGATACAGAAATCGAGGAGTTGGAAGAGTTGGGTTTTGATTGGGTCTTCCATACAAGCCAAGAATCCGAGCCCATGCCTAATAGGGACATCTTTTTGAGCTCAGAATTTGAGAATAATCTAGAACCTAGTCAAGTTGTTGAGTCTACATCTTTTGATTTATTCTATGGTGGAACCTCTGATTCTGAATCAAATTCAGAATTTGATTCTTGCAAGTTTTTCAACAATTTCGAATCTTACTTTGATTTCGGAGAACCATTGTTTCCTGACGACTATGAGCCAATCTACGACCTTAGCATAGATGATCCATTCTTCGACTCTGACTCTGAGGTCCCTGATTCCGAGATCATTGATTCAAAATCAGATTCCATTGAGATGGAATCATTTCTTTTTGATCCTCAAGAATCAAAAATAGAAAATGCCGAGAGTGTCTACAACCCAGAATTCGAATCTTTTCTTGACTCAGATTTCCTTGATCCTATAAACACTCTTTACGCATTTACCTTTGATTTTGATGGCTACTATGGGGACTCTCTAAATGAACCCACCTTTGAAACCTTCCTAGAGGATCCCTCACACACAATTATTCTTGAAGCCACCTCTTCCACAACATATGCAGAACCTTCCCAAACCCATTCTCAACATCGACCTGCAACCATACTCAATTTCTACCCTGATTCTCCTCTCAATGAGCCAGTTGCACAAGATTATCCTCCACATCTTTATCAGGTTTCGGACATCGATCACACTACAAATCACACCCCATCTTTCTCTGATCATTCTCGCAGTGTTCCTACATCGTCCATTGAGTCACTTTCATTTAAGTATCCCTCCTCTAATCAGGCTGATTCAACTAAGCCAAACCCTGGATTCACACTTCCACACCATTCCGAGCTTCACAGTATCTGGTGGGCACCACATCTTTTGATCCACATCTATCACCCACCAGGTTGATTGGGTTTGGCTTGCATCATCATCTTACTAATCTAAACAAGCACTTGGTTGGACCAACTAGACTTTGATCAAGGTGCTTGTTCTACAAAATTCATCTAATTTGACCACTCCTCCATACCATGTTCTGCTTGGCTGAAGGCATTGAATTTAGCACTTAACAGGAGGCAACCCGTCATTCCAAAAACCCAAGATCCTTTTGATTATCCTTTTCTACTTCACATCTGTTGCACTCTAAGTTCAGTTTTAGAACAATTGATCCTACCTCTGGTACAAATATCAGAGCCTGAAATTATCCGCAATAGTCACCCTGACCCGTTCGCCCACCCGATAATCCTGTTCCAATTCCTGAACCCTAATGGTTTCAAACCCTCCATTTACAATGAGGACATTGCAAAACTTAGGCATGGGGGGGTGTTAAAGTGAAAACATACAAAAATTCAAAATTCTTAAGGATTCTCACAAAAAAAACATAGTCCAAAAAGATAAAAAAATTGAAAAGGGAGGAAATTTTGAATGAATTAATTGCATATCATTCTTGAGAAGGAAAAGAGAGGAGGTGATATAAATGTAAAAAAGGAGCAACAGTTTGAAATAAAAAGAGAATGTCATTAGTAAAAGATTAAGGAATCTACTTAGTTGTAGACTAAATCAAAAGAAAGAAATAAAAGACAAAAACTGCTAAGTGACAAAAGAGATTTGTATGAACGCTGATCTTAGGCCTCTTGGGCTTGTATTTAGGCTTAAAAATTAACGTATCCATTAAGATCTGGATAGTCCTTATGAGGTATGGAAAATGCAAAGCTTAGGTATTAGGTCTAACACTTAGGGATTATTCGACCTCGTTAACTGACCTCTGGTTTGCAGGACTCGGCAACCTAAGCACCCTAAACCACACACAATCTAGTTCAGTGTGCTTAATTATCTAAATCAGACAAAAGCGTTAATTCTATTCCAAAAAAGCTACCTAGATTAGGAGCGGCTGATCAACATAAGTTGATTTGGAAGTGTTTCTGGCATGGAGAGGCGGGAAATTCCCCTCAAAGATATGCAATAACATACTGTCTCCTCGGTGCTTGTCTCCTAGGATATCTAAATACCCTACTTGGGGCATGTATGCACCTTGTGCTAGTTCAGGTGCCATGGGCCAAATTATCCTGAAATGTCAATTGCCAGGGCCTGAATTTAGCTATAGAATGCCATGGGCGGCACTATCTAGAAGTGTCAAAAGCCAGGGTTCTAAGGGTTGCCATGGGCAGTGCTATCTCAAAGCATTGATTGCTAGGGACCCTGCGAGGATTGATGGTGGGAGCTGGGAATCCAATACTAACCATGTTGTAAAGCCAATTCGAAGCTAGAAATAAAGAAAGAAAAAAAGAGAGAAACTCTCCGAAAATAAAAAAAATCTTCTGTCTCTCACAAAAACACACTGCAAACTAAATCGGGACTAAATATATTTTAAGCATGGGTGCTTTAATCGCAGAGTTCAACGAACCTTACATTAGTTCCTGTAGGCTTTAGAAATCATTGTGGCAGACTGAGGCTAGAGCTAGTCAGGTCTGGATCTTGGTTGGTACTTGAGTACCTCTAGGCCTACTATTAGCATCTGACCTAATCCACAAAAGAAAGCATACAGCGGAAATCTGAACATAAAATGGCATGGTCTAGAATTTAAGTTGATTTAATGAGATTTTGCTAAGGGACTAGCAAAGGCAAGGCATGGGGGTATGATGGGAACACCATCATGAGCCATAACTGGCTCAATTTGATATGAATAAGTCATTAAATGCTCCTACATAACCGCAACAGAGCCCTAATTCATTGCATAATCATTCTAAGAGAAATATAGTAAAACAAGGGTAAAACTACAATTTCAACGGTATATCTCAATTGCAGCACACTCACAGGTTTTCTCAGGGGTTATTTAAGGGTTAAATGACCTTAAATGTCCAACAAGTGGGCTAATACAGACAGAAAAGGGTTTTCATGTGTTTTGAGAATTAAATGACATCTGATACACTAAAAATATACCTACTTAATTAACTGAGATTTTGGTCAGGATAAAATTCACCTAATCCCTATAAAATTCATAGAAGAATATTCTCTATGGCCTGGTACCTTCAATTTAACCATCAGAACCCATCTTGACTCAAAATAGAGTCCTAGATAGACATTTGCCCTAATTTGGGTTTTTACATAAATTACCCTATCAAACTAGGTAAAACCAAAATATAACTTCACCATTGGCTTCCTTGGGTTTAAATTAGGTTTATACCAAAATTTAGGCCGAATCTGAGATCATCTTGACTAAGTTTGCATTTTGGTCCATTTAGACTCTTTTTATCTCATTCAGATCCTTAACTTTTTTAATTTCTTACAAATAGCCCCCTAACTTTGTTGTCTTCTTCACAGAAAGGTCCATACCACCATGAAATCCTATTCCTATAACTCTGGTAACCTTATTATGCCAAGATATTCAAGATTCCTTGATGAATCCCACTCAAAATTGAAAGGGAAGTTCGTCAAGCAATTATCTTCCTTTTTAGCCAGATCCAAACCTCCAGATCTCGCCTAATCTCTCATGCTAATCCTTCAAAGAGATGGGTATCTGATGTAAACACATTTATTGAGGGTAAAATACCTTTTCATGCATGTTCCTAGGCTTAGATTTGCATTTAATGTTATAAATATTGCATAGCATGCATCATTCTGCATTTAGAGTAGTTGTATATAATTTAGGTTAATTATGTCCTTTTTTTGGTTAGGAGAGAAGGATATTTCAAATCCTTGGATTGACGATCCGACTGTACAGATCTGATTAAGACAACGATCAGAGTCCAACGCCTTTGAAATTGCCTCAATCGGAGTCCCGTAGCACCATATGCAGTCCGAGGTAGATCAACGACCAAGGGACTAGGAGGCATAATTTGGAGCTTCAAATGATAAATCTGACCGCGCGGATGGATTCGGGTAGAGGATCGCAACCTAACGGCATGAAAATTGACTCAATCCGACCTCTGTAGCAGGCCCTACAATAAGAAGATAGACAGCCCAAACTACACCACGTGGCGTAGCCCAAGCCGCTAGCGCACGCACGCAGCACCGCATGCGCGCAGCAGCGTGGGTGCACGTGCACGTAGGCATGCATGCGCACAACGCAGCGCGAACGCGTGTGCGAGCACGTGCACACGGCAAGGCAGGAGCGCAGCACCAGCTGTGCTTGGCTAGACCTGCAGCGTCGCATGAGCGGGAGTTACAACGACGCTTACAGCCTCGGTAATTTAGCGCATGCCAGCAAAGGCAGCTATGGGCGCCAGTGAGCTTGAGCTGCCTACAGTGACGTTTCTAGCGACGATTTGGATGTCACTAATGGTCCCATACCTATTTTTGCCTCTTCTCCTCCTTTATAAAAGGATCTACACCCCCTCCCATCCAAGCCATCTCTACCTACTCTACTCCCACCTACTCCTAAGCTCTTGCAAGCCTACCAATGCTCCATTAGAGCTTGTTCTCAAGCTCCCAAGGCTCCTATTATGTAGCAAACCTTTGCCCCACCAAATATTCCTCCAACTTCCCATACCCCTTCATAGGTCTCCTTGGAGCCGTCCTCCCACCTCCATTCCAGTAGCAAATCACCTCCGTCTTCTCACCTCCATTCCAGAGCCACACCGAAGCTTTCCTCGACCTGATGTCCTCCTGCATCTCACCTCCGTCATCCCACTCCTCACCTCCTTCGTCCTGCTCCTCACCTCCTTCGTCCGAGCTTCCACCAGGCGCCGTCGTCTCGCCGAACAGCCGATTCGGGAGATTTCCTCTCACCCCCCTCTCTTTTTATGCTTTCATAGTTTATTGTAATTGACATTAGAAGTAATTTATATCAGATTTGTTCCACATCTCTATCTTATGATTCATTTGTTTGTCTTTTATTTCAAAAACACAAAAAAAAACAAAACCCTAAAATACCAAAAAGAAACAAATTGAAGAGTGGTTTTCACGTAAAGTAAACGTCGCCTCCCTGTGTTCGACCTAGGACTCCCTTGGAGTTTCGGTATAAATTTTATCTGATCGACGTGTTTTGCAAATACGATGGCGGGTTACTTGTAACCTCAATTTCTAACATGCGAAACATGCTTGACCATTTTGGCGTAAACACGCCCGACCAATTTGGCACCGTTGTCGGGGTGGCAACGAAATTTGCTTTATTGTTTATTGCATTTCTTTGCATTTACATAGCACTAACCCTACTTGTCTTTGATCTACTGTCTTGCAAGCACCATAGCATGGAGATCCAAGTGTGGTAGACTAGAGTAAAGTGCAGGTAGAGTGTTTTGTAAGTGTCCCCCACACCACCCCCACCTTAGTTTTCATTCCATAACCAAATAACTCAAACCCAAATCAACATAGATGCTTTTTATATACCCTAGGATAGATTTGGTTGTTTGTTTGCCACCTTCACTCACCTCACCATCCACATAAATTAAAAAAAAAAAAAAAGTGTTATCTGATTGTTGGATTTTCTAAAAGCTACACACTTAACACCTACAACTTCTTATCCTAAGGCACACAATCACTTTGATTCTACCACTTAACTGAGATCTAACCTGTGGACCCAGTACACTTCAACTAAATACACATAAGTGAGTAGAAATCTGAATAAGTTAAGCATTCTTGTGTGCCTGAACTAAGTGTTTCAATAGGAGAATTGATTGAGCTATTTGGGCTGCACCACTCAATCTAAAACTGATCCATCAAGTATCTTGTCACATAGGGTTGATTCTCATGGCTGAACTAGGCACTCCACATTATTTTTTATTTTTAAAGGAACATATCATCACCTGTGCTTTCAAAACTTGGAGTGTTCTACTAAACCTTGATTGAACCAACCTAAGAATTAAACCCTAAAAGCTACTAAAAAAGGTTAAATCCTAAAAGAGACATTATCAAATAACCTTGTTTGAGAACCCTAGCTGTGCACGCGCACACATTTTAACTGATCATTAAGGGCACAACCCATCTAAAGGGCCCATCACATTCCTGAAGCACCATTGTCCCAAGCCTAACTAAAATTGATTAGACGTTGGCCCTAAGGACTGGTTAGCTCGTTGGCCCTAAGGACTGGTTAGCTCATTGGAATCCAGATTGAGATTGTTCACGATTAACCTGCTTATACTAGTCAATCTGATGTCTAGCTAGGGGAGTAGCATCAAACGACCATGGCTGGGGGTTACACTAGGAACCGGAGGCGTAAGCCAAAGGAAGAATCTTCTCCCCGGTCCCTCCTTCTAACTGGTTGGATTGCCTGGACATAAGTAGAGTAAATCGTCTATAACCTTAGGACGGATTCTAAGAGTCTGTAGACCTTTAGGCTACCCAAACGAAGGACAGGCTTTTATTTTTGTATTGCAGGGCTCCTTTCTCTTCTGATTTCCCTCCTTACTTCACCATGTACCCTTCCACATCCTACACACATTTCACATCCTATCCTCCTACCACCACTTATCCCCAAGATGATTACTATCCCGACTTGACTTGTAATTACCTATCCACTAGTCGGGATGACTTTGATTGGGGATATGAATCTGGACCTCAGTGTCCAGGGCCTAACCTTGGACAACAAGACTATGATTATTATCCTTCCCAAAACTATAATGATTTTTGGATCTCCATCCTTTGATGACTAAACCAACCTGATCTACAATCAGGAAGGATATCATGATTATAACACCTACCCTCCCCAGTATTCCACTGAATAGAGGTCACCACCATCCTTTGAATAGCCTAGAATGACCTACTTTCAGGGAGGGACCCGAGAACCTCGACATCTTGACTCCCCTAGATTCAACCCAAACCCACCCAAACCTGAATCGAACTAGTCGGTTCAGGTGAACCAGATCCAAGATAGAGTGTTGGCTAATTTGAGGAACACCATACAATCTTTAAAAGCCCAGCCAACACCATGCACTAAAGCACTGGAGCCTACGATCAAAATGATTAATGAACTTAATAGTTCTCTATTAGATTTGCTCTAAAGTGTTAGAGATAAAGACTTGGGTGAGTTTCTACTTGGGAAGTTGTCGAGGTTAAGGATGAAATTTGTGGTTGCCCTAGTCAAATCTTGAGATGATTCTCAAGATGAACCCCCTTCAGGAGAGCCAATGTTTGAACCTGCTTAGGCGCCTATCTGGGGGGATACATTTTCTGAGACTGCAGAAGACCAGGTTGGGCTAGAGCAACCATTTGAGGATGAACCGATTGATTCACCCAAGATCCCCAAGTCAGGAAATGAAGAAAATTATGTCTCCTTGGATCATGAAATGATTTATGATTTTGAGACATATATAAATGAGGATCATCAATTCTTTGACTATGAGGGTGAAGAATCTTTAGGTGAAGTCTCACTTGAACATAAGGAAAATGATTTTAGTGAGACAAACTGGCATGAGGAATCTGATGAACCATTTGACAGCCCGTTCTTTGAAGATTTGGATTCAGTTGGGGTTAACTTGGAGGATCCGAATCTTGATGATTCAATCAGTGACCCCAGTCCTCATCTGCACCTCGAAGAGATGATTTATGACATCTTTGTGCCCAAGTCAATCTTAATTCAGCCACGATTTCTGGACTTGGGAGAATCATATGGGGTGAATAATATGCTAGAGGTCCTAAAGCCTGAGCCCTTGATGTTGGAGGTTAGAATTGTTGAAATAAAAATTTGGGAGGCTAATTCTGAGGGAAGTTTGATTTTGGATATAAGGGTACCTATTGACCTGAAACCACCTATCTTCTTTACGGACCCTTATGATATCTTTCACGAGCGACCCAAGCCTGGAATAACTGATTATTTTTCTGAGATGAATGTTAAGTGGACATCTGAAACTAGTGAACCAGATCTTCCTATTGTCTGCCATTTTTGTCTTGGGTTGCACACCACTAAACTGCAGGCTCGACCCCGCAAACACTACAACCTTTAGTTCTAGGTGATTTTCATCCAGAACCTGAGAACCACTCAACCCTGGGGCATGGGTCTGCACCATAATCTCGTCCATGTCTATGGACATCTTCTACGGATGGGTTTCAGGATCAATATTTTGATTTTGATTCTGAACCGCACTTGTGAATTCTTAATTTCTTCTTTGTATGTATGTTATACCTAGATGAAGGCATTAAACTTAGTGCGTGTGTATACACTCTTCTCTCTGCAGAGCTGACCAGATTTTCATGACACTCAGGTGATTCTGCGTACTCCGCCCTTTTCATGTCTTTATTTTTACAATGAGGAAGTTGCATCATTTAGGCATGGGGGGGTGGATAATCGATTCCTGAAATCATTATGTTAACTCCATAGAATTTCTTTTAGTTTCTTATAAAATTAAAAAAAATTTGAAAATTTGATAAACGATAAAAAAAAGAAAGAAATTAGAAAAAGAGAACTTAGGCAATCGGAAGTTATTAACTTTAGGAAATAATACGAGAGGACCTAAACACTTAGACTCTTCAGGTCTTCAGGCTTAATTAGCCTAGGTGTCCACTCGAATGTGGATTTAGTCTCGAGTCCTCGCCAATTAAAATTTACTTTAATTTGGTAAATAATTTGGGATGATAAGTATGCGACTTATCAACCTGCCCTCTGATTTGGGGGGACTTTAAGCCAAATCAACTGCACACATTTTTTGCACTGACTCACTTTCTAATAGTTTTTATGGAAATTGGGTAGCTAATGGACTAACTTGGGTGGTATGGCTGGCAAGTTGTCAGTGGTAACAGCTCATCGGTCGATTATCCAGAGCCCAACCACAAGACCATTTTCATTATACTACCTCTAGGTAAATCTTAGATCAGGAAAGCCACCTACTTAAAAAAAAAAGTGAAAAAAAAGAAGAAAAAAAAAAAAATAGAAAAGGGAGAAAATAAAAAAGCAAATAAATTCACACTTCCCGCACGAGTATGGCTGGCAAGTTGTCGGTAGTAACAGCTCATCGGCTGGTTGTCCAGAACCCAGCTCACAAAAAAAATGCACAATAATTCCCAAAGCACTTAGGGAAGAAGCGGGGAATTAGAATAAATTGGGGAGATATACACTGGGTTCGCCCTTATGTTGACCCCATATAAAAGAAAGCAGGGAGAAAGCTATCGATTGTAAAGTTAAACCTTTAGGCAAGGTCACCTAGGGTCATAGAAACCCGAAGTCCATTTTAACGGTTGTCTAGTCAGTCTTTAACTATTTTCACAAGATGCTTAGTACTTAGAGTCCTTTTCGAGTCTTGGGCGGGTCGGGTAGCTATAAAAAGTTATCCCAGAACTCTCAAACTCCAAAAGTACAAAAAAATTAGAAAATAAGAAAAATAATAAGAAAAATGTATCTTCCCTTTTCAAATAAGGCGAGGACTTGGGCGGTTTGCATTCTGGTAGGCACCTAGGTACTATTGAGTTTTCGTAGTTTAGGAGCTTAGTTGAAATTTTCTATTGTTTATAAACAACTTAGGCTTAAGCGATCTAATCCAAATTATTCTTTTATACATAGCATATAGTTTAATATTGCTAGGGACTAGCAAAAGATAGGCATGGGTGTATGATGTAAACACATTTATTGAGGGTAAAATGCCTATTCATGCATGTTCCTAGGCTTAGATTTGCATTTTATGTTATAAATATTGCATAGCATGCATTATTGTGCGTTTAGAGTACTTATATATAATTTAGGTTAATTGCATCCTTTTTGTGGTTAGGAGAGAAGGATATTTTGGAGCCTTGGATTGATGATCCGACCGTACAAATCTGATCAAGACGACAATTGGAGTCCTGTAGCACCATATGCAGTCTGAGGAAGATCAACGGCCAAGGGACTAGGAGACATAATTCAGAGCTTTAAATGATAAATCCGACCGTGCAGATGGATTCGGGTCGATGATTGCAGCCTAACAGTGTGAAAATCGACTCAATCCGACCTCTGTAGCAGCCCCTACAACAAGAAGAAGATGGATGACCTAGATTGAGCCACGTGGCACAGTCCAGGCCGCCAGCGCACGCACGCAGCACCGCACGCATGCAGCAGTGCGAGTGTGCACACACGTAGGTGCACACACGCACAGCGCAGCGCCAACACGTGTGCACTCACATGCGCGCGACAAGGTAGGAGTGCACTGCTAGCTAGGCATGGGCTAAACTTACCGTGATGCATGAGCTAGAGTTACAGCTATGCTTACAGCCATCAGTAATTCATCACATGCAAACATAGCCTGCTGTGGGTGCCAGCGGGCATGAGTTGCCTACAGTGACATTTTTAGCGACTGTTTGGATGTCACTAATGGTTCCATACCTATTTTTGCCTCTTCTCCTCCACTATAAAAGGACCTACACCCCCTCCCTTCCAAGCCATCTCTACCTACTCTACTCCCACCTACTCCTAAGCTCTAGCAAGCCTACCAATGCTCCATTAGAGCTTGCTCTCAAGCTCCCAAGCTCCTATTAGTGTAGCAAACCTCTGCCCCACCAAATATTCCTCCAACTTCCCATCCCCCTTTATAGGTCGCCTTGGAGCAGTCCTCCCACCTCCATTCTGGTAGCAAATCACCTCCATCTTCTCACCTCCATTCCGAAGCCAAGCCGAAGCTTTCCTCGACCCGACATCCTCCTGCATCTCACCTCTGTCATCCTACTCCTCACCTCCTTCGTCCTAGCTTCCGCCAGGCACCGTCGTCTCACCAAACAGTCGATTCGGGAGATTTCCTCTCACCTCCCTATCTTTTTATGCCTTCATAGTTTATTATAATTGACATTCGCAGTAATATATATTAGATTTGTTCCACATCTCTATATTGTGATTCTTTTGCTTGTCTTTTATTTCAAAAACACAAAAAAATAACAAAACCCTAAGATACCGAAAAGAAACAAATGGAAGCACGGTTTTCAAGTAAAGTAAACGTCGCCTCCCTGTGTTCAACCGAGGACTCCCTTGGAGTTTCGGTATAAATTTTATCTTAGCGACGTGTTTTGCAAATACGACGATGGGTTACTTGTAACCTCGATTTGTAACACGTGAAACATGCCCGACCATTTTGGCGTAAACACACTCAACCAGTATCCTATTTCGACAAACATTCCAAGCTTGGAAGCTTGGCTTCCAATCTTAAATTAACCTCTAGACCCCTATAAAAGAACCCCTAGATTAGGCCAAACTTCTCAGACTCGATTTTGGCTAGAAACTCCTCAATTTCCTTTTGCCTCATCCAGCCGAATAGCTCCTCGAGCTCCGGTGACTCCCTCTGACTCCTCTCATCGTCTGACCACAATACCAGTGGTAGATTCATCTTCCTCACCTTCCTCCACGTCATGCCATACCAACGGGCATCCTCAATTCTCCGTCATCGTCACCGTCCCCCTCTACTGGAGCAACTTCTTCCTTGGTGTCGGCCTACCAACGCCGATGCCATTCTTCCCCCTTTGTCCATTAGTTTAGGGCTAGATTAGGTTCATAATTCTCTTAGGTTAGTTTTATAACCAAAAATCCCAAAAATCTCCCCTCGATTCCACCATTCACCTCCATCGTCCTCACCTCTGGCCACTCCTCCGGCGAGGGCTTCCGTAAGCTACAAACATCCATCCCCCTCACCAACTGTCCCTACACCTCCACCTTGACCCAAGGGGCAAAAGCCCTCTATCTATCACACTCCATCATCCACCCAATCACGCCATCGGACAAACCCATCACCAGTTTCCTTCCCCGACTCCGACCGAGCACCACAGACCACCATCCTCCACGAAACCACCTCTGCTACACTCATCGTGGTCCGACGAAGCTCCTGATGTATTCTAACACGACCACAAGGCCATATTTAATGTTTCAGGTGTTCGTGGATGTCCACCATTAATGAAACTTCGAGCAAGGCTTCAAGCTTGCTCCATGACCCATTCACTCTAGGTGCTTGCTCCAGCCTATGCGGATTCGTCCCACGTACGTGTCCAGGTGCTCAATTAAGGATTCCAGTAGCAGCACCACCTCCAATTGGATGAAGGACCCAGCTGCTGCTTGAAGAGGAAGGGTGGGACTTTAGTACCACCTTGGAAGTGGGTAATGAGATGAAGCGGCATAAATTATTTTTTTGATTGGGGCTTATCACCTCCAACCACGAGGGTGAGGTCCTCCTTACCCACACATGCCTCACCCGCGACACTGTCCTTCGTGGGTCTGCCACATCCGATTACCCGTCTAATCTAAGAACTCCTCGCTCACCACCTACTACTTGTGAGCTCGATCTCGGGTGCGTGTGTGCCTATTTACCCGATTACCCTAACTGTGTCCCTGGGAGGGTGGATCCCAAAGAGAGAAAGGAGAGAGAGCACACGGGGGCAGGGGAGTTTTGCTTCCCTATCTATTGGCTATCACTTAGGCCAATTTCGTGAGTTTCCCCCTATGCATAAAGAGAAGGATGAAAGCCTTCGTAGAAGAGGAGGAAAGGAAGAAGGCCTGCAGAAGAAAAAGAAAGGAGAAGAGGAGGAGAGTAGCTGAAGAAGAGGCTTAGGAAGGAGAAAGAACAAGAGAAGTGAAGCCAAGAAGAGAAGATGAAAAAGAAGAACAGTGCTTCCCTAGCACTGTAGACTTGTTGGTTAAGTCATCTTATCATCAGACCCGACATCTGATTTGAGGCTTGATATTGTGAACAATTGATTTGGAATTACTATTGAGATATTTAAATTGATTGAATGCTTGAGATATATATGCTTAGAGAGTAATTGGTGATTTAAACCACCATTGTTTTAGCTTCTCTACTTCTTTTTATTGTCTCAAGATACATGGGAATTCATTGAATATCTAATGCGACATATTAGTATTTATTGAATATCATTATTTGGTTTAAGTCCTTGTGCTCAGTTACAAATTATTTGAGACTAGTGTGTGAATTCTTATTTTCTTCCTGTGTTCGATCTCGGACTTCCATTCGAGTAATAAAATCTATTTGTTTTGAAGCGATTTCGACCAATACCACGATGCAACTTTTATAACCTTGATTTCCCATGATAACATTAAGATGCCTAAAACTTCTCACCAGTGATGGGCTTCCAATTACTGATCTCAGTAAGCAAACTCTACTCCTCGATTTGGTGTTGGGCTACCATCACTATTGAATTACAGCTTAGCGCATCGGCCACTACATTACCCTTGCTGGGGTGGTATAAGATGCTACAGTCATAGTCTTCTAACAAGTTCATCCAATGACATTGGCTCATATTTAGTTCCTTCTTAGAGAAGATATATTTGAGGCTTCTGTAATTGGTGAAGATATCAAAGTTTTCACCATAAAGGTAGTGCCTCCAAACCTTAAGGGCAAAAGTAATAGCTGTTAGTTCTAAATCTTGTGTCGGATAATTCCGTTCATGGTTTCACAGTTGTCTTGAGGCATAAGCAATTACCCTATCATTCTACATCAACACACAACCAAGACAAAGGTGTGAAGCATCACTATATACAATGAATCCACCACTTCCTAAAGGCAAAGCTAGGATTGGTGCCAAGGTTAATCTCTCCTTCAATTCTTGAATGCTCCACTCACAGTCTGAGGTCCACACAAAATTGTTCCCCTTCTTGGTTAAGCTAGTTAGAGGAACCACAATCTTGGAATAGTTCTAAATAAAACACCGATAATATCCTGCTAATCCCAAGAAACTTTGGATATCATTCAACGATCTCGGTCGAGACCACCTTAACACTACTTTGACCTTGGCGGGGTCCATGGACACACTCCTGTTGCTAATCACATGGCCCAAAAATATGTCCTTGGGTAGCCAAAATTCGCACTTGTCAAATTTGGCTAAAAGCTGTTGATGTCGTAGGGTATTCAGTACCCTTCTCAAATGTTCTATATGATGATCCATACTTTGCAAGTAAGTCAGACTACAATGAGTCGATCCAAGAAGGGTTGGAACACTTGATTCGTTAGATCCAAAAAGGCTACAGGGGCATTAGTTAGTCCAAACGGCATAACCAAAAACTCATAATGTCCATAGTATGAAAGGCAGATTTTGGTATATCTTCCTCTTTAATATGCAATTGATGATACCTGGACCTTAAGTCAATTTTCGAGAATACCATGGATCCCTGTAGCTAGTCAAACAGGTAATCGATCCGAGGTAGCGGGTACTTATTCTTGATGGTGATCATATTCAATTGTCTGTAGTCAATGCAGAGTCGTAGACTACTGTCTTTCTTCTTAACAACACTGGGGCTCCCCACGGCGACACACTAGGTCAGATGAAACCCTTGTTCAAAAGCTCTTGGAATTGAATTTTTAAATCCCTAAGCTTAATGGGAGCCATCCTATACAGAGCCCTAGCAATCGAACCTATCCCACGTACTAGTTGAATCTCAGACTCAATTTCCCGATGTGGGGGAATCCCCAGTAATTCCTCAGGAAAAACATGTGGAAATTCCCTGACCACCGGCACGTCTTGGATCTCTGACATGTCCTCCCTGCTTGCAACCACATAGGCTAGGTAACCATCACATCCTCTAGATAACAGTCTACAAGCCTTTGGCATCGAGCTCCTCTTGCAATGTCACACTAGCCTTGGATCTCGAATTGTGGCCATCCGGTAGTGAAATGACTACCTTCTTCTTGAAATAGTCTAAAAGGGCATGATGTCTAGCCAACTAATCCATCCACAAGATTACATCAAAATCCTTCATATCAAGGATTACCAAGTCAGCCGATAGTTCATGGTCAGTAACATAAATAGGGTAGTTCGGTATCCACAGCTTGGATATGAATAGCTGCCTGCTAGGCCCCCTGACCTTATAGGGGGTGACCAAATCTAACATAGGCCTACCTAAAACGTTCGCCAATGTAGGCCATATAAATGAATGTGTAACCCCCGAGTCGAAGAAGACATTGGCCAAAATATCACAAATTAAAACCATACCTCGGACCACAGAAGTAGAAGCCTATGCATCTTTCATCATTAGGGCGTTAACTCTTCCTATCACTTGGCTCATACCGAGCTGCCCTGTAGACGGTGGAACCAACTGGTTGTTAAGTGGGCAGTCCTTCTGTAGGTACTCTAGCTGATGGCACAAGAAGCAGAGTCATTCATGCCTACACACCCCCGAATGGTTCTTTCGACAATTCTTACATCCCTGTCGTCTCTACCACTGGCTGGTCTATTTCTTCTTTGGTCCTTGAGTGCCTTGTGAGATTGTCTAAGAAACTGTCATTGCCCACACTTGGTTGGAGGAGGTGGGCTCTGATGTCCATGAATTACTCGAAGTAGGATTAAACCTCCTTCCTTGGAGGTTGTGGCATTGACTCGACCCGCCAGATCTCTTTTGTGCCTGTTCTTGTTCGCGTACATTAAGTAGTACTGTTCCATTGTCATGGCTCTTTTTGCCACCCCAGACAGATTGTCCAATGGGGTTCCTCCTAGCTTAATTTGCAAATTATTCCTCGGTCCACTAACAATCTGCATACTTGAGTATATTCCCCAGCAAAAGCTTCCCCTGCGAAGCGAAGGAGTTCCAAGAATTTTATCTGATACTTAGTAACAGTCATCTGGCCCTGCTGAAGGCGAATAAATTCATCCCGTTTCTGAGCTTTCCACTCCATCGAGTAGAATTGGTCACTAAAGAGCTTCAAAAACTTGTCCCATGCGATCAGGGTAGTCTTCGTTGTCTCGACTGTGGCCCACCATCGCTCAGCTATACCATTAAATTGGAAAGTAGCCAATGTCTCCTTATTCTCCTTGGTAACCCTTAAGGCAAAAAAGATCTTCTTAATCTTCAAAATCCAGTCTTCAGCAGAAGATGGATCCCCAGCACCAGAGAACATTGGTAGCTTCATCTTCTGGAATTGCTCGAATTCAGCATTGGCAGTGAGAGTTACGGCTGGCGGCCAGCCAAACCTCCTGTCATGAGGGGATCCACCCTGAATATGACCACCCTCACTACCACCCGCCCCACCATAGCCATGATCCCCCAATCTAGTACCAGATTTTCCAATGGCAGAAGCCACAGTTTGTAGTGTCATCTGCATTTGTCGCATGGTGTCCTAGAATTACGCGAGGATCGTGAAGGGGTTAGGAGAGTTCAGTTCACATCCCAATTTCCCTCTCCATCTCAGAGGCATCCTCAAATGAACACAGATGCCATTGACACCTAAAATGGAAGTCAAACAACATAGTATGCATTTCACATGAACTATCATAAACTTTTGGTCTATAACCCTATCCTTGTGCTCTGATACCACATTGTCACACCCCAAAAATCCATTCAATGGGTTTCCGAGGGTGAGGGCGAAGAAAGTCCCAGCAATGAAATGGTTAAAGTCGAAGGGTGCTTAGTTCAATTGAGATAAATCAAATAAAAAAAGAGAATCCAATAAACATTAACAGGGTATCGTTGTTGGAGGGGAGATTTCCAAACTCCCCACCTATGGGAAGAACTGTAATTTATACCACCCTAGCAGTCATACATTGAAATATAAACCATGCAGTAAAATATCATTCATTTCCTGACACATACACAAAGTTTCCCCTATCATACATATTGTCATACACATGCACATGTTCATATAGGTATATATGTACAAGCCTTGTTTCTTCCCCTATTACAAAAGTAACCTCTATAACACAAAAGAAATATATATCAACTAGGGGAAAGGGCTACAAAAAGGGGGAGCCACACTATTCACATTCACAAAAAAAGAAAGAAAAGATGGTTTGCAAAATAGGGCCCCCAAGTGAAGGGAGGCATCGGTCCCTCAAAAGTCCTCCACGTTCTACAGGGTCAAAAACCTGCAAAACGGATTGCCTGCTCTAGTTGACAAGCAGCCCATATAAATTCTGTGGTAGCATTTTCAATTGACTCAGCAGGTGGGTCCGCCCACCTTCTCGGGTTTTGGGCTTCTACAATCGCCCTCTCCAAGCATATGAGTGTCATCACGAATAGCCGATCCGATGCTGCTAGGCACCTACACTACTCGTGGGTAAGGAGGAATCTGCTTGCCCATGGCATCGAAACCTAAAATGGGTCACAAAGGAAAAGAAATGGGTGAGCTATACAGCTCAGTAGGGATCTAACTAAGTGTGGAGCCCAGCAAGAGGGGGTGATAAACGTTTTTTCTTTTTTCTATAACATTATCCACCACATTCCATCAAATTTTATATAGATCCATACAATAACTTATTCTGGTGATCACATTTGTTCCCTCACTTGCCACAGGTATTAGATTTAGAAGATCATCCCTCTCTAGAGGAGATTGCGATGTATCCTTCCCCTTAGATCCTCACCTGGTGGCCTCTCCCTGATCAGGGGAGGGCTAATAGGACAAGCGACCCTTGTGAAAGGCGTACCCATTCTCAACGTATCAAGAACGTTCCTCACCTTAGTCAGAAGATTCGGGCCTCTTGGGAGCTACCTAGGGTAGTGCCTCGTGTTGGCGAGGCACAACTCTACCTGCTGCCAGTAATGCCTAGTTGTAATTTGCATAGATTATGTAGCAAGGTTGGTCAGAATTCTCAGGCCACACCATTTGCCCCTGCTAGGGACGTAAGCACGAGGTGTGCCCTCTCAGTCTGCCGTTGGACGAGATCTCAACAAAAACCCATCATGGTACCCTCGGCTTTCTCCGCACATGCGGGTGCCTAGTGAGCCTCTTGCTAAAGTACTTTTTTTGCCACGAGTCGGATTCGGGTATGCTCAGATACCTCCTTCTGATGACGGCCCAGGGCTCATCACCACTTGTGGGAACTCCTCAAGTTCCAAGGTAAATCCCTGGGTAGCTCTTAGCTACCGCCACATCTCGGGTCTCCTCCCTAAGTGGTGAACTCAATCCACCAAGTCTAAGGCACAACCTTACAGGCCCACCTAGCAGACCTGTCATATTCTTATTTTATTTAGTTTCAAATCTTGAACAACATCCTAGAAACCTAGTGGATCTTGTTGGAACCTTGTTCCACATCTTGTTTTTGTATTAACAAAATTATTATAGATTAATGTTTGCCATTAAGTGTTTTTCAGATTTAGGTGAAGGAGCAAGGCAAGCAGGAAGTCATGGAGGCATGATGATGAAAAAGAGAGGATGATGATATGGAGAAGGCAAGATGACAAGGAAGGATCGAGGAGAAGAAGATCATCTTCGACCCTTTGATTTTTAGTTTAGGTTTTCATAGAATGTATGCCTCTTAACAAAAGAATATAAATTAGATCATAAAAATAATTATAGATAAATTAGGATTTATATTGCGAACATTTTCAAAGAGCGCAATTGATTAAATCACTTAAAAATGGTACTTGTTAACCCACAAGTATCGGTACTAAAGTTTAGTACCGGTACATGTGAGTTACAGGTTTGGGTTTTTTCATAGAAACAAACCTGTACCCCATGAGTACCGGTACTCATGATCAGTACCGGTACTGGAGGTAACGAGTATCGATACTAATGATCAGTACCGATACAAGTGGGTTACAGATTTATGTTAAAAGTTTGAAACCCAAATTTGGAAGCAACAAGTACCAGTACCCATACTTTAGTACTGGTACAAGGTAGCCGTTGGATCAAAACTGAACGACTAGAAAATTAATTTTGGTTATATGAATATTGGGATTTAAACCCCAACACCTAGTAGATGTCCCAACTAGGTCCTAACTCTATAAATAAACCCTTGGACCCTTAGTTTGCTCATAAGAAAAGAGAAGAAAAATTCCTCGAGCTATATTTCAAATTTCCACCATATTTCCATGAGAGAAAGAGGAAGCTTGTCATTCACTCTCTTTACATCTTGCAAGCTCAAGGACATGTTTTTCTCACACATCTACGAAGCGATTCACGTCCATCCTAGGCTCTCAAATTGGTATTCATTTTTATTATTGTTGGGAGGCATAAGAATTCTTGTTGTAAGAGTTCTCTTTCTTACACCAGTTCTTATTTGTATTTTGAGCTTGTTGCTCATTGGGTTGTAACAAACCCATTTTTGTACTTAGGTCGAGGTAACCCATTAATTACCTCGATTAGTAAATTGATTCTCTCAGCATTGAGGGAATCGGGTTAAAAACCCTAAGCTGGGAGGCTTAGGTAGTGGAGTACCCAAGGGAGGGGAACCACTATACATTTTGTGTCCTTTGTGGTTTGTTTTGTCTTCCAAATTTTTATTCCACACTATTCATCCCCCCTTCTAGTGTGCTTGTGATATACAAATCCTATAGGTGGTATCAAAGTGGGTAGCGAGAAAAAGTAAAAACTCTTGCTCGCGATGGCATCAACCTCAAGGCGCATCGAAGGACAATCGTCGACCCGTCCTCCCTATTTCAATGGGATGGATTATGGGTATTGGAAGAGGAGGATGCAAGTCTTCCTCAAGGAAATAGATGAGGAGTCGTGGACACTCATTCAAGAGAAATACTCAGATCCGGAGCTGTAAGGAGTGGCATGGATGGCGGATCAAAAGAAGAAAATTGTCGATAATGTGAGGGCAATGAATGCACTTTATTATGCATTGTCAAGGGAAGAATTCAACTATATCTTAGCATGCGAGTCAACATTTGAGATATGGAGCACACTTCAAATCACCTATGAAGGTACTAACAAGGTAAAAGAAAATTGTATTTCTATTCTAACCAAAGAATATGAGTGTTTCAAGATGACAAAAGGTGATACGATCAAAGACATGCACACAAAGTTTGGGGAAATAGTTAACCCCCTAAAGAACCTTGGAGTGAAGTTCACAGAAGAACAGCTTGTAAGGAAGATCTTAAGATCTCTTACAAGTGATTGGTCTCCGAAGACTACAACGATCCAAGAGGCGAAGGATCTATCCACTCTCCCCTTGGATGATCTAATTGGAAGCCTCATGGCATATGAAGTCCAATTGGAGAATATCAAGAGGAACGAGAAGGTGACAAGCAAGAAGAAAAGTATTGCTTTTAGAGCAATCAAGGAGGACTCAGACTTAACAACATCAGAATCTGAAGACGAGGAGATGGAAATGCATACTAGGAAATTCCATAAATTCCTCAAAAAACAAGGTAAACAAGTAAATAAAATTTCAACTAATGTTATTTGCTATGAGTGTAAGAAAAAGGGCCGCTTGCGAAAGGATTTCCTTGTAAACAAGGAAGACAATAGGAAAGAAACAAAGGAGCTCAAGAAGAAGAAGAAGAAAGAATTTAAAGTGATGCGGGATGATAGCGACTCTGACATGGACACTGACTCCAGTGAATCAGACGAAGACGAGGTCGCACACCTTTGTCTTGTTACAACTTCAGAAGACACAGAAGAAGAGGTAAACCCTGATTTTTCTTTTGAAGAATTGTTAGAAGCTTATGAAGAACTATATCTTAAAGCTAAGTTATTTAAAAAGGAAAATAAGGTTTTAAAGAATAACTATCAAACATTAGAAATAGATAAATCATGTTTAGAAATGCAATTAGAAATGTCAAAAGAGGCTAACAATCAGTTGAACGTAAAGATAGTTGAATTAGAAGATATTTATGAGCACTTTGAAAGTACTTTAAATAATCTCAAAACAACAACTAGGTTAAATACTAAATTTTGTGAAGTTATAAAATCAAAATTTCATAATAAAAAGAATACACATACTAAATCACATGTACATAAGAATGCATGGATGTACCAAAAGGCCAAAAATCCTAAGAGTTATAGATCTAGCACAAAAGAGATCTATAAATCTCAAGGTTTGAAAGGTACTAACTTGAAAGGGACCACAAGAAAATGGGTACCTAGGAAAGATATTTTACATTATTTTGCAGGAATAGATCAAAGAGATCAGTGGGTGTTCAAGGCACACAACGGAACATTTCAACCTTTCTATAGGTTGAATGAAGACCAAGAATGATGGCCTAATGGAGCTTGGTACCCACATTCATCATTTTACTATTGGTAAACTTTAAGGTATGATATTTCTTCATTTATTTTGTGATTGACAAAAAGGGGGAGAAAAATAAAGAGCAAATAGTAAAATTTTTAGGGGGAGCATATATTTAGGGAGGGGATTTAATTAAAAGTTTTTCCTTCATATAACATTGCTAAAAATTATTTTATCTATTTACAAGATAGTTTTGGCAACACCAAAAAGGGGGAGATTGTTAAAACCTTGTTCCCCATCTTGTTTTGGTGTCAACAAAATTATATAGATTAATGTTTGCCATTAAGTGTTTTTTAAATTTAGGTGAAGGGGCAAGGTAAGCAGGAAGTGATGGAGGCATGATGATGAGAAAGAGAAGATGATGATATGGAGAAGGCAAGATGACCAGGAAGGATTAAGGAGAAGATCATCTTCGACCCTTTGATTTTTAGTTTAGGTTTTCATAGAATGTATGCCTCTTAACAAAGGAATATGACTTAGATAATAAAAATAATTAGAGATAAATTAGGATTTATATTGCGAACATTTTCAAAGAACATAATTGATTAATGATCAATTCACTTTATTGGAGTGCTAATTAGCCTAAGTACATATAAAAGATGATTTAGTAGATTGTAATTAGAGTTAAGTGTTAGTTTATATTAATTAGAGAATACTTTAGTAAAATTTGATATATATATACTTATGTAGGGTCTTGAGTGCAATTCTCTTCTTCTCCTCCACCCATAGAGCAAACCATCGATGCCTGCATCGCTCGTCATGCAACAGTAGCACCTCATCGCATAGGCGTTGTTGGAGGAGATCTCGCAAGGCCCAAATGAAATGAGGGAAAGTCAGGGGAGATTTGTTGAAGCAAACACCTGCGTGTTGGGTTCAAAAAGGAGGAGAACTACGGATGTGGAGGGGGCATCGCTTCCCCTGGCGGGGACTTCTTCTCCACCTCTGCTACCGTGGAAACTGCGTACACCATGAACATGGCATGCACCGTGATATGAAGCAAACTCCTTCTTCCACCTTCATTGCAAGCTTCACTACATGGGCCGTGTGGTGACAGCACACGGCCACCACTACAACCACAGCTATCATCTATCACCTTCTTCACCACCGCCAAAACCAACCTTCCACCACATCTCTCCACTGTTTACCATCTCGCTGGTCACTCTTACGTAGGCAGCCACGCCCTTGTGTGCGTGCAACATCCTCACCCCAGCAACCACCCTCGTGTGCGCACCCGTCCACCTTTGCACGTAGCTACACACACGCACCAGCAACGTGCTGCTCACGTGCAAGCTCCTCACACACCACGCACCAGCCCCTCGCCCTTGCGCACCCACGGAAAACTATTCATCTTCTTCCTTGCATCGGTCATGCAGTGAAGGAACCCAAAGTTGCAGCCACCTCCTGGCTTCATACAGCCATTACAAGCACCCAAACTCATCGTCGACCTCGCTGTTCACCTTGTCTCACGCCCTCGACCCTCATGCACCCACCCGCCACCATGCCTTCTCGCGTACGAAGAAGAGGGAAAGGAATTCCCCTGTTTCCCTTTGAATTAGTATTTACGGGGTACGCCATTGTAACAAGCCACTATTCATTTATTTATTGACTTATCATATTCTGAAAGATTTTTGTGAATAGCCCTCCTTTCTATCAGAATTATTGATATCTGATCTCTTCTCATACATGATAGAGTATTGAATATTGGTTATGGGAAACAAGTTCTGTTTCGATTAAGATTGACGATGCTTGTCAATACTAAGATCATGCTTCACATGCTTTCATTGTGGTGATTTTTCATGTGCATCCTCACATTATTGATTAATTATTTAAATCAAGAATTTATGTTGAAAACATGTGCACCAATTAGTATGCATATGCATTGAGTTTCCTAAACAAATGAGACACTATTCACTAGTTTAAATAGGCTAATTTGTCCCTATGGGGACGACCTAACTCTTCATTGTTAGTTTTGAGAATTAAAATATTTTTTAAAAGCGATTTTCTACCACGCAATGAACTGCAACGACATGACATTTTATGTTAAAGTTTTCAACGAAAATGAAGATTGCTATTTCAATTAAATCACTTAAATAAGGTACTTGTTAACCCACATGTATCGGTACCAAGTTTAGTACCGGTACATGTGAGTTACAGGTTTGGGTTTTTTCATTGAAACAAACTTGTAACGAGTATCGGTACTAATGATCGGTACTAGTACAAGTGGACTATAGATTTATGTTAAGAGTTTGAAACCCAAATTTGGAAGCAACGAGTATCGGTACCTGGTAGTCATTGCCTCAAAACTGAATGGCTAGAAAATTAATTTTGGCTATATGAATGTTGGGATTTAAACCCCAACATCTAGTAGACATCCCAACTAGGTCCTAACTTTATAAATAAACCCTTGGACCCTTAGTTTGCACATAAGAAAAGAGAAGAAAAATTCCTCAAGCTATATATCAAATTTCCACCATATTTTCAAGAGAGAATGAAGAAGCTTGTCATTCACTCTCTACATTCTTGCAAGCTCAATGATATGTTTTTCTCATGCATCTACGAAGCGATTCACATCCATCCTAGGCTCTCAAATTGGAATTCATTTTAATTATTGTTGGGAGGCATAAGAATTCTTGTTGTAAGGTTCTCTTTCTTACACCAGTTTTTATTTGTATTTTGAGCTTGTTGTTCGTTGGGTTGTAACGAACCCATTTTTGTACTTGGGTTGAGGTAACCCGTTAATTACCTCAGTTAGTAAATTGATTCTCTTGGGGTTGAGGGAATTGGGTTAAAAACCCTATGCTAGGAGGCTTAGGTAGTGGAGTACCCAAGGGAGGGGAACCACCACACATTTTGTGTCCTTTGTGGTTTGTTTTGTCTTGCAAATTTTTATTCCACACTATTCATCCCCCCTTCTAGTGTGCTTGTGATTTACTGATCCTATTGGTCTGCTAGGGTCTAACCACAGACCTTTGGAATCCAAGAGGGCTTTTCATTTAAATCCTATTAAGCAACCATTTCACGTATTGTATACTTCCAAATTCTTAAATTCATTTTTCTTGGGTTTCCTTCACACCCTTCCAGGGTTGATTTATCACCTCCTTTGGTTGGTAGTCCTTTAGGTGTTTGCGAATTTACGCATTTTTCTTAACTTCATACCACGTATTCAGGCTTGCATACTTTCCTTATTTATTCAAGTGCTAAAATAGGAGCCTGGTCACTTAGGCCAGTACCGGTACTAACCCTCAGTATTGGTACTGGGCTGGTATGGCCTTGGCTATAGCCTGATCATAACCATTCAGGCTAGTACCGGTAGTGATCATCAGTACCGGTACTGATCATAAGTACCAATATTGGACCAGTTCTGTTTAAGGCCTTGTTCGGTGTGTAATTCGCATTTTGAAAGTTGATTAGTTGTAGTATGGCGCGAAAACACGTCGACAACTAAATTTGTAAAACTCCGATGAGTATAGGGTCGTTCGTAGGGAGGCAATTTTAATTTATGCAGAAGCATGTCAATAAAATTAATTCTAACTAGATATATATATATATGTATGTATAAAATAGATATCCAGAGAATAAAAATTTTATTGCAATTAGATAAAGCTTTTCACAATAGAAAATCTAATAGAGACTGATAGATAGCAGATAGATAGAAAGAGAGAGGGAGAGAGAGAGAGAGAGAGAGGAAAGTGGCAAAGAAACAACGTCGCTTGTGGGATGCTTGTACGAGATGCTACAGCACCTCAGATCCAGAGCATCGGGATGAAGGTCAGAGCAGAGTTGCAAAGAAGGTGGAATATGACTGGAGTTGTTGGAAGAGAGAGAGAGAGAGATGCTTCTACTGGGAGGCCTGGGCCTTCTTTTATAGCTTTTGTGGAAAGCAGATCACTCTGGTATCAACAGCTCTGATTAGGCCTCAATACTCCTTCAAAAGCCTTCTTATCACACGGATTCACTCTGGTACTGACACGTGGCAGCTTCTGGGCATTTGGATGATGATTGCATAGCTCCACTACTTCCTTGCATGTGCTCGCCCACTTCTACTTTCTTCACACGTAGCCACATGCCTCGTTTTAGTGCCCGATCCTCAACCATTCGATCGTATGATTGAACGACACATATTCACGCCCGTACGCTTCCAATTTTAAATCGCGCGCCCATAAGCCTCTGCCATCCAATCTTACGTTGGCCCACGATGCGCTTTCATCGTGCCACATGGGTGCGCCTCTGCTCTTTGATCGCGCAATTGTGCCCACCGGCACCCACACACCCAACGCTGCTTCAATTTCACACAGTGCATGGCTCGAACGCGTGTCTCCCACTTTTGTGCACGTGCGTGAACCAATGAGCTGCTTGAACCTTCTAATATATATACTTGTTTGTTTCTATTTATGGTTATCCGGTCTGGGCAAGCGACGTAGCACGCTCGTGGCCATTTGATGAAGATCCAATGGCCTATAGCATGCGGTGCGGCCTTCCTAGATGGGGCAGTGGTGAGGGAGCAGCTGTGATAGCACCACATGGCACCATCATGGCTGTTTGTTTTCTTTTCCGTGTATCTAGTGATGTAGACCTCAGATTGAGTTGATTTTTACGCCATTGGACTATGATCGTCGATCTGAATTCATCTGTGTAGTTAGATTCTTCATCTGAGGCTCATATCTTTGTTATTTGGCTTTATGATCTTCATTCTTTTATGAATTACAAAGGTGCCCTAGTTGTCTAATCGAGGCGAATTTGGAAGCGCTGGACTCCCGTCATCGTTCTAATCAGATCTGTTCGATCTGATTTGACATCCACAGCTTCGAATCATTTGTGATTAAAATCATCTCTCTTTTAGGTCATAAAATGACGATATTATTTATATGACTAATAAACTAGCTATTGTGCAAATTATGATGCCTATGAATGCATTAATCCTATGTTATGCTAGGATCTAACTTAATTCATGTGATTTAGGTTGCATGATTGCTGTGCAATCACACCCCCATGCCTAAATCTTGCTAGTCCCTAGAAAATGCATGACTAAATGCAAAGTGGTCCTACATTAGTAAGTTTTATCAAGAGTTTGACTAGAGTTTTATGTCTTTTGTTTCCATCCAAAGCTTTAGTAATCCAGATAATCGTTAATGTGCTTTGTTGTAGCCTATGCAACAAATCCAAGTGAAAGCCAATCCTCATCTAATGCTCGTACTTGACCCTTAGGAAAAATCTATTGGGATAAGCAAACTTCTTCCCTTGAGGTTATAAGGTAATCTATATATTTAGCCATGGCTTTTGGGTTAGGTAGAAGATAACTGAGTCAAGTGGATTTGTATTTGGTGGTTCACACTCATCTGGTGCTACATATAAACTAGTATTTTAGAACCTAGATTTCCAGACTATTAAATAATTCAACTCAAAAAGAGGTGAGAAATTGTACTCTCTTTAGTTCTTTTGTACTCATTCTCTCTCTTCCGTTCTCTTTCTCTTTCTCTTTCTTATTTTTTTTTTTTTTTTGAGCTTACACTCTCACCAGATTTATTAGTATATTTGATGGTCTCTCCTGACATTAACACTTTGATTAGGTTCTGATAACTCTAAGACTAAGTCAAAATTCCTCAGCACGTATTCAGGCGCCTAGAAGTAGAAAAATAGGTCAAGGCTATATTTCCATCATTACACTTGAAATAAATTCTAAAAACACTTATAAACTCTTTTTTTTTTCTTGCTTTTTTTTCTTTCTTTCTAAATTTTTTTCATGTATATATATATATTTTCTTTTCTTTTCTCCCTTTTTTTTCAAATATCTACTAACGTAGAGTAGCATACAAACTTTTATTTACAAGGCATTATTCAGGATTATGGGTGTTCAAGAGGATATCGGGTTGCTTATTTGGTGGAAGTGCCTATTTTCGGCACTGGGAAGGGAATGGATAGGATAATGTATTTCTGACCTTGACATTAATACCCTCCTTTAGGTGAGGATTCCATAAAAGATGGTCGTGACCATCCACCTCAATCTTAGTTTTATTAGAACCCACTCTCTACATATTTGCTTTATTTGGTGGCTCTTAAGAGATTCGCACTAAGAACTTGTACACAGAAATCGAGAGAGAAAACTATGCCTAACTCGGAGTATCATTATATCATTATCTAGATTTTATGATTCCTCATACTAGGTTAGAGCACCAATAGACTTTCTACTCTCACCTTACAGTTGTTTAGTGGATCTGTTAGAAGATAGTTTACCTAATTCCCTGATTGGAATACCATCATGAGCCATAACTAGCTCAATTTGACCTGATTAAGTAATTAAATGCTCCTACACAACTACAAGAGGACTATAATTCGTTGCATAATCATTCTGAGAGGAAGACAAGAAACCAGGGTTAAAATTGTAATTTCACCATCATATCAAGAATGCAATACAACCATAGGTTTTCCTCGAGTTTAATTAAGGGTCAAATGATCCTAAAAGGCTAACAAGTTGGTTAGAACAGACAAAAAAGGGTTTTCACGTGTTTTGAGAATTAAATGACTTCCGAAACCCTAAAAATAAACCTGCTTAATTAATTAAGGTTATAGTCTGGATAAAATTCACCTAAACCCTTTAAAATTCATAGAAAAATATTCTCTAGGGTTTGGTACCTTCAATTTGACCATCAGAACCTGTCTTGACCCAAAATAGAGTCCTAGACAGATATTTACCCTAATTAGGGTTCTTTTATAAATTACCCAGTCAAACGTGGTCAAAACCAAAATCCAACTGCACCATTGGATTCCTCAGGTCTAAATTAGGTTTGTACCAAAATTTGGGCCAATCTGAGATTGTCTTGACCGAGTTTACAACTTGGTCATGTTTAATCACACCTATGCCCTTAGCTTTCAAAATCCATACAAAAAGGCCCATAACTTTTTCGTTGTCTTTGCAAATAGGTCCCTAGCACCATTAAAGGAAACTTTGAGCTTCACCATTGAGATCGAGTAAGGATTTCTCACTCGATTCTCAATCAATCAATCCCAAAATAGATACCCAGATTCTTAACGAAGTTGCCTTTCATTTGAGCCACAAATTGGGTTCCAAGTCTTACCCAAATCCTACTAGGAATCAGTTGAAAATTGGGTTTCCAACTCTGGTGACCTTATAACCTTGGGAAGCTTGCTTCCCATGCTCTAATCGCCCTCTTATGGCCTATAAGAAGGCCTCCAGATCAGGTTGTTCTTCCCACGCTTGAATTTGGCCAGAAACACCTCCAATTCCTCTCTTCTTTCTCGACTAAAGTGCTCCTCGTTGTCTGGCGACTCTCCCTACATTCGTTCTTCCTCCATTCGCAATATCAGTGATGGAGCTATCTTCCTCATCTTCTTCCGCGTTGAGCCATACCCGCCGATGCCCCTTTCACCATCTTCCTCACCATTTCCTACCCACCAGAACTCCCTCCTCTGGCACTGGCCATATCGCAACCGGTGCCATCTCTGCTCCCCATCATCCACTACCTCTCTCAAATGACTCCTGAACTTCCCCTCACCACAACAGCAACTTCACCACTTCACTTTGACCCTGCCAATGCCCACCGCGACTCCGTCTTCCATCTCGCCGGTAGACCTTTGGCAAGCTCTCGCAGCAACCACACACGCCCAAACGAGCTACTACCACCTCCCACAGCTTCGCCATATCCATGAGAGTAAAACCTCTCAAGAAATTGAGGGTATTACCTATCCAAACTCTCTCCCAAACACCACCACCTTCACACGCACAATTCACCTTCGCCAGCACCCATAGACCACGCTCGCACCACACCGACCCCCTCATCACGTTCGCCGTAGTCCGGTGATGCCTTTGAGCTATTCTAACTGGGCCATTAGGTCGTATTTATCTTTTCATGTTCTTCCCTGGATAGCCGCCGTCGCTAGCTGATGCAAAAAGTCGCATGATTTATAAAAGCGAGTTTTTAATGTCGTTGTAACATGCTAATTCGCATACGCTTTTAAATTTATATCCTAGATAGGGGAGTATCTAGGGTCATCTAAGGAGGCCAAATGTTTGCAAAATTAATTCTCTTGTTTACAAAATAGATCTCAACTTTCTTTCTGGTATTTTAAATATGTAATTAATTTTTTTTTGTTTTGGAAAGATGAGGGCAAAATGCAAATTGTGGCGGAAAGTACTAACACCTATAATTACTTAACTAAAACTTAAGAGATAGATAAATCCTCTTCCTAAGCTCATTCTAGGCAAGTGAAGGCCTAGAGTAATTAGGAAGAAGAGGTAAAACAAGTGTTAGAATATAAACAACAATTGCAATAGAAAGTAAAAAGAAGGCAATTTGATTGACTAGAATTTGTGTTCTTTTCAATGACAAGTAGAGGAATGCTTCTACTAGAAATGAAAAAATCTCAAAGCAATAAAAGAAACACAAATCCTCTTGCAAAATTTGGTAGAGAGGGGAGTCTTCTTGCTGCAAGCCTAGCTGCTCCTTGGCTTGAAAAGAGGGCCTCCTTCTTCTCCTTCCTTGAGAGCTCCTCCAAGGTGGATGCTACCACCTTCAATGCTCTCCTCCAAGGGGTGGGTGTGCACCATCCTCAAATTCTCCTCCAATGTGGCATGGACCACCTTCACGATCTCCTCCAAAGATCTTCCTTGCCTGGCTCCTCCTTTGGCTGGCGTGGGCTCAAGAGAGAAGGGTAGAGGGGAAGGCACCAAAGGAACAGAATATCCCCTTAATCTTCTTCTTCTTCTCTCTTGGGTGTGGACTCTAGGTAGAGTATGAGAGTGAATTTGCTAGCTAAGGATGGTTTGAATGGTGGTGGGTAGTGGTCTGTTTATAGGGTAGGATGGGGGGTTAAGGTGACTCTTGAAATGGAGGGCTAAGATGGGAAGATGGAGGTGGTTAGTTGATCCTAGGGTTAAGGATGGTTGGCGCCACCTAAGGGGTGTAAGGGGGGTAGTTAGGGTTGGTAAAGGGGCACCTAAAAGTGGCGCCAACCATGGAGAGATGCCATGGGTTGGTGCCAACTTTGAGGTTTCTAGAAGGTGGGATTATGTGGATGGTGGAGATGGGTTTAAGGGGAGATGTATGGTGCAGATGAAGGGGGTTTTTGGAGGGAAAGGTGGCACCAATAAGGGGGTAGTTAGGGTGGTTTTGGTGCCACTTCTAGGTGTCTTTTGGAGGTGGTGGGTAGGCTAGGTTGGCACCAAGTAGGGTTAGCTTATGTGGAGCTTAGGTGGAGCTAGTTGGTGGAGTTGTTAGGTAGGGTTTTTGGGTGGTACAAGCCAAGGAAGCTAGAGCATAGCTAAGCTAAGCTAGCTTAGCTAATGGTGGAGTAGAGGAGGAGGTGTTGGAGCTAGGGTTTGGAAGAAGGAGCTAGTTCTGAAGACTCTGGAGCTGAAGTGGAGCTAGCAGCTGCTAAAGAGGTCAACATGGGGCTACTCCAGCTGGCTTAGCTTGCTAGTTCTTTGCTATCTACTAAGCCAAGCTAAAGTGAGCTAGCTTCTGTTGAATGGAGCTGAGGTGAGCTGGGTCTGGTGCTCTCGGGGAGGATTGAGCTGGTTGAGACAGCTAAGGTAGCTTAGCTCAATTAACTTGAGCTAAGCTGGGTCCTCGAGAGCTAGACTTGAGCTTCCTGAGCTGGGATGAGTTCTTCAATTGGCTGGAGTTGAGTGGAGTTGGATGTAGTTGGATCTGAGCTGGGGTGAACTCCAGTCAACTTAGTTGAGCTAGCTAGAGCTCCCTATGGACTAGTGGGAGCTAAATTGAGCTAGACTCAACTAGGTGGAGCTGAATCTGAGCTGACTTGAGCTAGGGTGAGCTAAGATGAACTCTCTTGAGCTGCCATTCAGCTGAGATTAGCTGAATAGAGCTGGGATGAGCTAACCCTAGTTTAAGTGAGCTAGGTTCCAGCTGTGGTGAGCTGGATCAAGCTAAGTTCCAGCTAGTCTGAGCTCCTCCTTCACCATTTGCCTTCTTGAGTGCTAGGGTTTTAGGGATCTGTATATCTGTTCATCCCTAACACTCACAAAAACACATTAAAACAACAAAAGAAAATGCAATGCATGCCTAACCTAGTTAATGCCTAAATGCAACCCAAAACCCATTTGTGGAGTAAAATCCTAAGAGCTAGGTTTGTTTTAACGCATAAGATTGATGATAAACTGGCGTTTATCACTAGCATCTTCTCCGATGTGTTCATCTACATCTAGGTCTTGGTTTCACCTACTGCAGCTCCCAATCGATACGGACTCCTCTCTAGGTGCTTCCGTGACCCTTCAATCATCCTAAGAGGTGGCAGCAGCACACCAATTTGATGAGCAATCACCTACTACTGCTGCACAAAGAAAGCACTATGGGATAGTCCCACATCGGATACAGATGGTCCTCCTGTGCCGCATAAATTGAAAAAGTGTTGAGGGCTTATCGCCTCAACACTTGAGGGATGAGGTCCCTCACACCCTTCACACTCCTCGCCCGTGACGTTGCCCCCATGGACCTGGTGCAGATCCAATTACCCTACTAAGCCTTGTACACTCCTTGGTCACTACACCACGCCGATGACCCTGGACCTGGGTGTGCTCTAGGTCCGAATACCCGATAACACGGTACTATTCATGGCCTTATGAAGGCAGAAGAAAGGAGGAAATTTAAGGAGAAAAAGAGAGGAGAGCTTACTCAAGGCAGGGGAAGGTTTTTCTCTCTGGAGAATTGGCTCAACACTTTGCCAAATCTGAAGTCCCCTTCCCCCACTGTATGAAGAAGAGCAAAGAAAGAAAGAAGAAAAGGAAGAGAAGGAAAAGTGCAATGAAAGAAGAGAAGGAGAAGTGGAACAGAACAGAGAAGAAGAAGAATAGAAGAAGAGTCGCAACAGAGAGGAAGAGATAGAACTGAAGAAGAAGAAGGAAAGCAAGAGAAGAGAAGGGGAAGAAATCTAATCAAGAAAAGAAGCAGAGCACTATTCATCCAGACATTTAAGATGTCTGATCATTCAATCAGACGACTGATTTGAGTTTATTTCATACATAGTTATTGAGTTCCAATTTCTATTATTGAGTTCCAATTGCTATTATTTTACTCCATTCTTTTTGCAATTTGACACTTGATGTCATTACTACATTATTCTTAGTCAATTCTTAATTATAATTTATTGTTTAAAATTGCAATCCTGAGAATCGAATTCCTACTTACTCCCAGCAAATGACCTCGGACTTTTAGAGTATAAATTTTATCTATTTTCATGAGATTTCAACTATACTACAACACAATGACTTAAAATAGAGATCTCGCGTGACTAACATTTTGGCACCATTGCTTAGGAACAACGCGCAATTCAGATCTCTTGATTGCAATATCAGATTTGATACTAACTTGCTCTATCTCTTTTGATTGTGATTTGTTTCAGGGACTCATTAAAGGAAGATTAGCCTCACATCAGGCACCCTAAGGACAGGTAAAACATAAATCAATCTCTTCTAAGCCCCTGATTCTGAAAAGCTAAAAAAGGAAGAAATCAGTTAGGGCTACTTACATTATTTTCTTAGATTAATCAACAAGTTCCTAGATTTGATACATTCTATTTAGACAACATTCAAACCCTGATTTGTGCACCTACTTAAAGTTTAAGGAATCTAGGGCTATCACATTCTTGCTTGAAGCCCTAGGTACCACATTTGGACAGATTAAATTGGACCAAATCAGAGCCAATTAAGGATTCTAGTTTAGGATTTTACTGACACACTTGCTTGATCAAGAATTGATCTTTCCAAACAATGTGTGCCTAAGACTTGATTGAATTGATCTATTCAAGCAAAACCCTAAAATCAGACTCTTAATCTCATTTGAACACTAAAAGAGGGACCTAAAATTCTCAAAGGACAGTACAGGTGAGGTTGACCCACCTTGTTGGGTTAACCAATCTTCAAGTTAGGACACTTTGCACAACAACATCTTAAAAGTTCAAGTGAAATCATAAGTACCCTTGCTCTTAATTAAAACTGGTAGACTAAAGAGGTTAAGTCCCCATTCTGGTCTACCTAGATCATCAGTGACAAGAGAGGTTGGATGGGGGAAACCCTATAACTCATGGGAGCGCTCTACCATGTAGGGGTATTTTCGGGACGCTCCCTCTCTGGTTGCCCAGGTAATTCTCAGGTGGACAACTTTCTGACTAAGGGATATCATCCGCCCTGAACCTCTATAGTCATCCAAAATTTTTGGGTGTCTTGATTGGGTCCATCATATTCTATCTCTCATCTAATCCATCAGTGCATGTTCGGGAGGAGGTCTCTAAGACCATCCTTCAGGCCTCCATTAGCTACTCATTCCCGTCTAGGCCAAGCCTTGACTTCCTTGTTTATGCAACAACCTAATCTGATCGATATCTCTTCTGATTCATATGAACCTAATTCTCCTTCATCCATCATCATGGAGAAACCAACAGAAGAAAACAATCTTGAAAATCAACTACAGTGCCTCAATGATCTATTCCAAGCCTTTGTAAACCCACCGCAGCATCCTATGATGCGAGATCACTATAATTTCGCTGTGGTGGCAATCGAACCTCGAGTACAAATCCCCACTGGAGGTCCCGATACTGAACTCAAGCCCAACATGATTCATGCCATTCCCAAATTCCATGGGCATAATTCCGAGGATCCTTTCCAGCATATCAAGCAACTCAAGCATCTGGCTCAGACCTTTGGGTTAGAAGCTCAAAATTGGGATGGTTTACTCATGAAAATGTTCTCCTCTCTCATGGACAAGGCTTCTCACTGGTACCAAACCCAAATGCGTCCAATCAACACCTGGGCAGAACTTCAATCCTAGTTTCTGAGAAAGTTCTTCCCTATTGGTTGGACAAATGCTTTACAGCACCAGATCACACATTTCATGCAGCAAGCAGAAGAACCACTTCACGAGGCATGGGATCGTTTTCTAAATCTCATGCAAAAGTGCCCCCATCACGAAGTTCCTAAATGGGAACAAGTCCAGTCTTTATACCAGGAACTCCGTGAGGATATTCAATTATTCATCAATGCGACCTGCAGAGGAAACATCGTGGTTCAACACGAAGATACAATGTAGGAGATTCTTGAGAATATGTGAGAACTCCATCAATAATGAATCCATGGGCATGTTCGATCGGACGAATGCCCGTGCATTGATGAATCCAAAGGGAGCACATGAGACGTAGGGTCTGTCCTCTTCCGTCAACTTGGAACTAATGGCCAGTCACCTGGACAAGGTCTCTATTATTGAGAAGAAGGTGGATGAGCCAACTTGACACTTATAGCGAGCCACCTTTACGTAAAACCCTTTCATGCAACTACTCTCTGGCAGGGAGGTTGTGCATAACATCTATCATCGATCTTCTCAGGGGATGGACCCGTATCCACCCCCGTTGATTCTGGTTTTGGTGAAAACTCTGGACTAACCCATTCTAGTTGGGGGAACTCTGAACCCTCATATTCTGACTTTTCCGAGGCTCCTCAGACCTGCAAGGACCTCAACACCATTCAAAATGATCCACTCTCAAACACTTACAACCCTAGATGGCATAATCAACTTAATTTCACATGGTCAGGGAACAATCAAAATCAGAGACCTCAATATCAGCCCCAACCACAAGCTCCTCATCCATATCAGTCGCCTTGGCCCAACCCAACTTATCAATCCGGGCCGACTCATGCTAATCAAATGGCTATTGTCCTTCAAACTCTAGTTGACATTCAGAAGACGGATGTGGCTATGCAAAAACAGCACAAAGATGAGATCACAAAGGTTCGCAATCAACTCGCACAGATGGCAAACCCCACCAACCTAGTGCACTTCCTTCACAACCTCTACCTAATCCAAATAACGTGTCGAACCAGAGGCGGGTTATGAGCCCGACTTAGGGCCAAGCTCACTTTGTCTATCAGGCCCCTTCTACTCCATCACCTGACAGGATGGAGGCCTCAACATCATATGCAGGTTATCAGTAGCAATCACCTCTTTTGCCCACACCAAACCAAAATCAGGCAGGATTGAATTCTGTTACTACCCGTATTGGCAAAGCAACACAGGACCCACCTTATCCAAGCCATACCCAGCCTGGTAATGCAAACTCAAATCTTAGGATAATCATCTAGGATACCTCTATCCCAGATCAAGAACCTAGACCCATTCTAGAGGAACCATCTAAGGTTCCATTTCCTGAGGCCTTGACCAAGGGAACAAGGACAGCCAAACCCATGGCACCTGAGGAGGACCTGGTTAAGCTCTTTGAGCAAGTCCATATAAACATCCCCTTGATGGATACGATACGCCACGTACCGGCTTACGCACGATTTCTGAAAGATGTGTGTACACCCAAGAGTAAGCCATGAACCAAAGATGAGAACCCGATCGTACTGCTGGAGCAAGCCAGCTCCATCATTTTTAGCAAACTCCTACCTAAGGCAAAAGACCTAGGCACCCCTCTGATCTCTTGTGCAATCGGTGATATGCAGTCCGACCGAACCTTACTAGACCTAGGAGCTTTCATAAATTTGATACCCACATCTCTACTAGACTACTTTGAGGAATCTAAACTTAAACTGGTAGAAATGACCTTGCAGCTAGCCGACCAATCTATTAAGTCACCAAAAGGAATTCTTGAGGATGTCATAGTTAGGGTCCATGATTCCTATTTTCTAGTGGATTTCATTGTCTTAGACATGGATGCTCCTGAGAATGTGAAAAATACATCGATCATATTAGGGAGACCCTTTCTGGCACTGCTAGGGCTAATACCAATTTTGAGGAGGGCCAAATTGAACTAAAATTTGGGAGCAAGATGTTGAAGATCGACATCTTTAAGGCCCAACAAGGAATTAATTACGAAATTACAGAATAAATTTACGATATTGAGGTTGTGATTGACGACCTATGTATCGAGGAAAACCCGACTATTTTTGATCAACCACAAGAAGATCAAAACCTGCAATTATAGGAGTTTGAACTTAACATAGATACTCCCATAACTCCTTCCTTTGCTCTCGACACCCACCATGTTGCTGCTGTTGACAACCTAGTTATGGAACTGAAGCCTCTTCTCGATCATCTGAGATATGTCTTTTTGGGTTCCAATCAAATATTTCCTATGATTGTTAACTCCCGACTCACACCTGATCAGGAAATGTGCCTGATTTCTATTCTCCAGCATCATCGGAGAGCCATTGGATGGACTCTCGATGATCTAACTGGTATCTGCCCTTCATACTGCACACATCACATCTACACTGAAGAGGGCTCACAACCATCCCGTGAAATGCAGAAACACCTAAATCCAAATATGCAGGATGTCATTAAGAAGGAGATCATCAAGTAGTTAGATGCAAGGATCATCTACCTAATCTCTGATAGTCGTTGGGTGAGTTCAATTCAAGTTGTGCCTAAGAAGGCAGGGCTCACCGTCATCACGACTGAAATCAGAGAAACCATACTGACCCGTATAGTGAACTCATGGAGAGTTTGCATTAATTACAGAAGACTCAATTCCTCCATGAAGAAGGATCATTTCCCACTACCATTCATTGATCAGATACTTGAGAAACTAGCAGGAAATTGATTCTTCTACTTTTTAGATGGGTACTCCGGTTATAATCAGGTCGCAATCCAGCCTGAGGACCAAGAGAAGACCACCTTCACCTGCCCCTTTGGAACATATGCATTCCAAAGGATGCCGTTCGATCTCTGCAATGCACCCGCTACTTTTCAATAGTGCATGCTTGCCATATTCTCATATATGGGAGGTGAATACCTTAAGGTCTTCATGAATGACTTGTCGGTATTTGGAGAATCATTTGATGATTGCCTCCTACACTTGGTCCAAATCTTCAGGTAGTGCATTGATGTGAATTTTGTTGTTTCCTGGGAAAAGAGCCACTTCATGGTACCTGAGGGAATTGTCCTGGGGCATCTCATCTCTGAAAAAGGCATCCAGGTTGATATAGCCAAGGAGAATATGATTTCCAAACTCCCTATGCCTAGCTTGGTCAAAGACATCCGATCCATTCTGGGGCACATCGATTTTTATCGTTGATTCATTCCTGATTTCTCGAAAATCACGTGCCCCCTGACTAATTTTCTATTTAAAGATGTCTCCTTTGAAATTTCCTAGGAGTGCACTCAGGCATTTGAGATCTTGCATGATCGAGTTACCCAAGCACCTACCCTATAGTCCCCTGATTTGTCTCAACCCTTAGAAATCATGTGCGATGCATCTGATTATGCTATAGGTGTGGTACTTGGGCAGAAAATAGATGGGAAACCCATGGTCATCTACTATGCTAGCAAGATACTTGAAGAGGCTCGGCGTAACTACACAATTACTGAGAAAGAGCTGCTAGCCATAGTATTTAACCTGGAAAAATTCAAATCATATCTTTTGGGTTCCCATGTTATCATATACTCAGATCACACTGCAGTGAGGCACCTCCTTGCGAAGGATGTGAAACCTCGACTAATTCACTGGATCTTGCTGTTGCAAGAATTTGATCTCGAGATTCGTCATAAAGTAGGAAAGCAGAACATGGTAGCTGACCAGTTATCCCGCCTTCCTTCCAATAGTATTGACCCTTTCGGACCCATCACAGAACATTTTCTCGATGAGCACTCTAGACTTTTAGTACAGGACTTCCTTGGTTTGTTGATTTAGTAAACTACTTGGCATCACATCAGATTCCATCCAATTGGATGAAGGCCAAGAAAGACAAATTGCTTTCCGATGCCAAGTACTACATTTGGGAAGACCCGTACCTCTTCCGCATTGGTGCTGATCAAATCATCAAACGGTGCATCCCAGAAGTGGAAATTTAGGATATTTTGTCCTTTTGCCATGACCAGGCCTACGGCAAACAATTTTATGGACATAAAATCATAGCAAAAGTCCTCCAGTGCGGCTTTTATTGGCCCACAATTTTCAAAGACCCATACGATCACTGCAAGGCATGCACTTGTTGCCAGACCTTGGACAACATGAGACACTGCGATATGTGAAATCTTCAACATCTGAGGGATTGATTTCATGGGACCCTTCCTTATTTCGGACGGCTTCGAATACATTCTTCTAGCTGTTGACTACATGTCCAGATGGATCGAAGCCATTCCGACCCGAACCAACAGTTATAAGGTGGTAATCAAATTCATTCATCAAAACATCTTTTCTCAATTCGGGATTCCACGTGCCATTATCTTTGATGGAGGGACCCATTTCACAAATGCTCAATTCAGATCACTGATGACCAAATACGAGGTGTCACACCAAATCTCTACTCCTTATCACCCCCAAACAAATGGTTTAGCTGAGCTATCGAATCAAAAGATCAAGAAAATCCTTCAAGTCACTGTCTGACCTGATAGGAAAGATTGGTTGTTGCAACTTCTGGAAGCTTTGTGGGCATATAAGACCACCCACAAAACCCAATTGGGAATGTCTCCTTTCTGATTGGTGTACGGGAAGGCATGTCACCTCCCCGTCGAATTGGAGCACAAAGCCTATTGGGTTGTATGGAAGTGTAATCTAGATCTTTCTAAGGTAGGAACCCATAGAAAGCTTCAAATGAGTGAGATCGATGAATTACATAATGATGCGTATGAGAACTCACAAATTTACAAAAGGCAGGTTAAGGCCTTTCATGACAAGCACATATCTAGAAAAATCTTTCACCCTCATGAGAAAGTCTAACTCTTTGATGCCAAACTCAAACTGTTCCCAGGAAAACTCAGATCAAAATGGATTGGACCATATCTTGTCCGATAAATCTTTGGAAATCAGCCAACCCAACCTTGATTATGAACCCTTTATCATGAATGGCTACCAACTTAAGTCATTCATTGAACTCACTGATACGAACTTGGCTGAGGTATCTTTTGATCTCCATTCTCCCTCAGCTCATTGCGCCTGGCTGATGGCATTAAACTCAACTCTTAACGGGAGGGAACCCATCATCTTTTTGAAAAATCCGAAATCATTCTTGACACATCTTATGTTGAACTCATATTGCACTTTACGGTTCGTCCATTAGAACAGCCGACTCCACCTCTAGTACCTATACCCGAGCTTAAAATCGTTCGCAACAGTCACCCCGACCCATCCACCCACCCATAACTTGTTTTAATGTATGATCTAAGCCGAACTTGAACCCACCTAATTTACAATGAGGACATTTCAAATCGTAGGCTTGGGGGGGTATTAGAGTGCAAAATGCTGTGAGAATCACTTTACAAGAAAAGGTTTCATCAAAAAAAATTTGCATATTCCAAAAAACCAAAAAGATAGAAAATTGAAAAATAACCAAAAAAAATGGAGAAGGGAGGAAATTTTGAAAGATTAATTGCATATCATTTTGAGTAGGAAAAGGGGAGGTGATATAAATGTCAAAAAGGAGCACAATTTAAAAAAGAAGAAAGAGATAGTCAATAGTAAAAGATTAAGGAATCGACTTAGTTCTAGACTAAATGAAAAAGAAAGAAAATGAAAGATAAAAAGTCCTAAGAAACAAAATGAGATTAGTATGAACACTGATCTTAGGCCTCTTGGGCTATGATTTTAGGCTTAAAAATTCAAGTATCTGTTAAGATCTGGATAGTCCTCAAAAGGATGGGGAAAATGCGAAGCTTAAGTATTAGGTCTAAGGCTTAGGGATTATTTGACCTCGTTAACTGAGCTCTGGTTTGTGGGTTATGGTAACCTAAGCACCCCAATCCATACACAGTCTGGTTCAGTGCACTTAATTATCAAAATCACACAAATGCGTTAAATCTGTTCTAGAAAAGCTACCGAGATTAGGAGTGGTTGATCAAAAAAAGTTGATTTGGATGAGTTCCCAGTGCGAAGAGGTAGGGAATTCTCCTCAAAGATGTGCAATAACATATCGTCTCCTCGGTGCTTGTCTCCTAAGATATCTAAATATCCTACTGGGGGCATGTAAGCACCTTGTGCTGGTTCAAATGTCATGGGCGGCATTATCACAAAATGTTGATTGCCAGGGTTTCAATTTAGCTACAGAATGCCATGGGCAAGATTATCTCAAAATCTTGAAAGCCAGGGTTCTGGGGGTTGCCATGGATGGTGCTATCTCAAAGCATCGATTGCTAGGGACCCTGTGAGGGTTGATGATGGGAATTAGGAATCTGATACAGACCATGTTTAAAAGCCAATTCACGCTAGAAATAAAAAGAAAAGAGAGAGAAACTCTCCAAAAATAGAGAAAAAATTCTTCTGTCTCTCTCTTACAAAAACACACTGCAAACTGAACCTGGACTAAAACTTGTTACAAGCATGGGTGCTTTAATTGTGGAGTTCAACAAACCTTAGGTTAGTTCCTATGGGCCTTAGAAACCTTCACAGCGGATTGAGGCTAGAGCTGGTCAAGTCCAGATCTTGGTTGGTACCTAAGTACCTCTAGACCTACTATAGGCATTCTAACCTAATCTACAAAAGAAAGCACACATCAGAGTTCTGAACATAAAAAGGCATGTGATCTAGAATTTGAGTTAAATTCCTTGAGATTTTGCTAAGGGACTAGCAAAATCTAGTTATGGGGTTATGATGAGAACACCATCATGAGCCATAATGTTCCTACATAACCACCAGAGGACTATAATTCATTGCATAATCATTCTGAGAGAAAGATAAGAAACAAGGGCTAAAACTATAATTTTACCATCATGTCATGAATGTAGTACAACCCCGGGTTTTCCCAGGGCTTAATTAAGGGTCAAATGATCCTAACAGGCTAACAAGTGGGTTAGAATAGACAGAAAAGGGTTTTCGCATGCTTTAAGAATTAATTGACTTCTGAAACCCTAGAAATAGACCTGGTCAATTAATTAAGGTTTTAGTTAGGATAAAATTCACTTAAACCATTTAAAATTCATAGAAAAATATTCTCTAGGGTTTGGTACCTTCAATCAGAACCCATCTTGACCCAAAAAAGAGTCTCAAACAAATATTTTCCCTAATTTGGGTTTCTACATAAATTACCTAGTCAAACGTGGTTAAAACCAAAATCTAACTTCACCATTGGATTCCTTAGGTCCAAATTAGGTTTGTACCAAAATTTGGTCCCAATCTGAGATTGCCTTGACCTAGTTTGCAACTTGGTCCAGTCTGATCACACCCATGCCCTTAACTTTCAAAATCCTTATAAAAAGGTCCCTAACTTTGTCGTCATCTTTGCAAATAGATCCTTAGTGCCATTATAGGCAACTTTGAGCTTCACTGTTGAGGTCAAGTGAGGATTTCTCACTTGATTCTCAATCAATCAGTCCCAAAATAGATACCCAGATTCTTGACGAAGTTGCCTTCCATTTGAGCCACAAATTAGGCTCCAAGTCTTGACCAAATCCTATTACGAATCATTTGAAAATTGGGTTTCCAACTATGGTGACCTTCTAAGCTTGGGAAGCTTGCTTCCCAAGCTCTAATCACCCTCTGATGGCTGAGAAAAAGACCTCCAGATCTGGCCATTCTTCCCACACTCGTATTCGGCCAGAAACACCTTCAATTCCTCTCCTCTCTCTTGGCCGAAGTGATCCTCGACGTCCGGAGACTCTCCCTACCTCTGTTCTTCCTCTGTTCGCAATACCGATGATGGAGCTATCTTCGTCATCTTCTTCCGCGTCGAGCCATACCTGTCGAAGCCCCTTTCAATGTCTTTCCCGCCGTTTCCTACCCACCGAAGCTGCTTCCTTCTTCGACACCGGCCATGCCGCAACCAGCGCCATCTCTGCTCCTCGTCGTCAGCTACCTCTCTCAAACGACTCCTTAACTTCCCCTCATCACAACAGCAACTTCAACACTTCACTTCGACCCTGCCAACGCCTACCGCGACTCCGTCTTCTATCTCGCCGGCAAACCTCCGGTGAGCCCTAGCAGCCACCACACATGCCCAAATGAGCTGCTACCACCTCCCACACCTCCGCCGTATCCACGCAAGTAAAACCCCTCAAGAAATTGAGGGGATTACTTCTCCAAACTCTCCCCCGAACACCACCACCTTCACACGCAAAGTCCCCCTCTGCTAGCACCAATAGACCACGCTCTCACCATGCCGACCCCCTCATCACGTTTGCCATAGTCTGGCGAAGCCTCTGAGCTATTCTAACTGGACCATTAGGTCGTATTTGTATTTTTAGGTTCTTCCTCGAACAGCCGCCATCGCCAGCATCTTCTCCAACGTGTTCATCTACCTCTAGGTCTTGGTTTCACTTGCTGCAGCTCCCAATCGATACAGACTCCTCTCCAGGTGCTTCTGTGATCCTTCAATTAGCCCAAGAGATAGCAGTAGCACACCAATTTGACAAGCAAATACCTACTACTACTACGCGAAGAAAGCCCTATGGGATAGTCCCACATCGGATTTGGACAGTCCTCTTGTGCTGCATAAATTGAAAAAGTGTTGATGGCTTATCGCCTCAACACTTGAGGGGTGAGGTCCCTCTCACCCTTCATGCTCCTTGTCCATGACATTGCCCACGCGGGCCTGGTACAGATCTGATTACCCACCTAAGCTTTGTACACTCCTCGGTCACTACACCATGCTAGTGACCTTGGACCCGAGTGAGCTCTAGGTCTGAATACCTGATAACCCGGTACTGTCCATGGCCTTGTGAAGGCGGAAGAAAGGAGAAAATTTAAGGAGAGAAAGAGAGGAGAGCTTGCGTAGGGTAGGGGAGGGTTTTGCTCTCTGGAGAATTGGCTCAACACTTAGCCAAATCTGAAGACCCCTTCCCCCTCAGTGTGAAGAAGAGCAGAGAAAGAAAGAAGAAAAGGAAGAGAATGAAAAGAGCAGTGAAAGAAGAAGCAGAAGAGGAACAGAAGCAGAGAAGAAGAAGAATAATAGAAGAAGAGCCACAGAAGAGAAGAAGAGACAGAACTAAAGAAGAAGAAGGAAAGCAAGAGAAGAGAAGAAGAGAAAGAAATCAGAGAAAGAAGATGCTGCGCAATGTTCATCCAGACATTTAAGACATTTGATCATTCAATTAGACGGCTGATTTGAGTTTATTTCATACATAGTTATTGAGCCCCAATTGCTATTATTGTAGGGAGTAATTGGTGATTCAAATCACCATTTTACTCCATTCTTTTTGCAATTTGACACTTGATATCATTACTAGATTATCTGAGTCAATTCCTTATTATACTTTATTATTTAAAATTGCAATCTTCAAAATCAAACTCCTACTTGCTGATTAGCCCATATTTGTGGGTTATTTAAGTATTTAAGTGCCTCGACAATAAGCTAGTTTTAACATTTAGATAGCATACATTAGGTTGTAATTAAATTAATTCATATTTTTAGCTTAAGTGCATAATTCATGTGTGGCATCCAAATCTAAATGCATTTAGAGTTAACTTAGAATTGCATTTATTCAATTAGTTAACCAATTAGGTGCATTGCATGCATTATTTTAAGTTAACATAAAAGTTAAGGGTTTATCTATAAATAACCATAATATTTTATTATTATTTTATTCTTCTTCTTCTATGAGTAACGACTACATTTCTTCCTCTAGCAGCCGCATTGAAGATCCCAGTCATGGAGGAGCACTAGAAGTGGATCTAGTCTCCTCGATTGGGATAAAGAAAAGATGGAGGCCGCCATGCTCCTGGAGATGCCGCCCGCCCCATCACCGTCCATCCGCCCATCGCTATGGTCTCCACGGTCGAGCCTCGCCACATCATGGGTCAGTGGAGTGACAGGCCACCGCACTAAGCCGGGAAGCTCGGCAACTTACCGTGAGCGTGTGCCTCATCGGCCATGCAAAGCCTCAATGAACCCACCACCACCATCACCGCAGACCACCTTCACGCCAAAGCGGCCAGCAACAATTGACCTCTCCTCTAGTCTGGGCCACATCCCCACTCACAGCAGCAATCACCTCCTACTGCCTGACCACATCTTCCTTTCCACACGTAGCTCCCAGCTGTTGCATGCCCCACCAGCACCTCACCGACGCACCTCACCGACGCACCTCTTGCAGCACGCACCTCGCGCTCCTCCAGCCCACCGCCCTTCAGCTCCACCACATGTAGTCACCTCCCGCAACAGCGCCACTCCCACTCCCGCCCCTCTGCGTGCATCCACACCTCCACCTGCGCTCCCTCGCCGCACCTCTGCCTGCAGCATGCACCAAGCACTCCTCTACATGCGTCTGCACCTCCACCCGAGTGCCCTCCTGCAGCTTAGCCCACGCGCCTTCCAGCCGCGCTGCACCGCGCACGTGCTTCCCTCGACGCACCTCACCTCCTGCCCCACACACCACCCATAGCACCGCCCTCCAGCGGTAGAGCACGCGCTCCTCGTAGCCACCGGCCCTTGCCTCCACCCGAGCACACAAAGCACGCAAGGCGCATACTCCAGCACCCTTCAATAGCTCCATTTCCACAAACAAGAGTAGTAGCGACAGTCGTTACCGCCGCTTCTATCCTCCGTCTAGCCAGCCCAGGCCATCTCACGACGTGCCATCGCCACTGCCGCGAAGTCCTCGCTCCGGCCAACCATTTCTCAGAGTAGCTCCTCGAATGAGCCTCTCTCCCATGCACGAGGAGGAGACAAGTATAATCCTCTGTTTTAGTGTGTATTACTATTTACAGAAGTTGCCATTGTCAAGAATTATTTTCTTGATTTTTAAGATTAATTAAATTGTGGGGAATTTACAACTTTATGCTTATTCTTTTAGATAATTGTTAAGCCTTATTGATTCATCTCTATATGCATTACATTTAATTTTGAATTACATTTTAGTATGCATGTAGGTGAAAAGTACATGGCATACCCTTACACATTGATAATTTTCTTACGTGAAAATTATGTCAACAACCCTTGACTTCTCCATAAATTTAAGGTTTACATTCAGAGCTACATAGGCATTGTTTGGTTTGATGAATATTTCAGCAAACTCGATTTCTACCTAATTGTTAGTTTAAATAGGTCATTGCCACTTTGTGGATACGACCCTCTCTCTCGAGTGGTTTATTTTAATTATTTTGTTAAGCAGTTTTCCACCACTTTGATACTAAAATGACAAATCATCTTAATCATATTATTCGAAAGCGAAAATCGTCTTACAAAATGGCACCGTTGCTGGGGAGGCAACAAGCTTAATTAAATCGCAATCATTTATTCGTTCACATTGATTTAAATTTTGAATCATATTTAACTCTAGATTTTTTTTCTCATTAGAGTGCATCGATCTACGACACACATTCTATGACTCACAATCACATCAGCCATCGTGAGAGGCAACCCTTGACGTCGCTAGAGGAGAAATCGTTCGAGCCACCTTGCAAGGAACCAGATTGCCAGGAGGGGAAGGACGAGGTCGTGACGATTGTCTCCGCACATTTAGTCGCTGATTTGATTAGAGTAGGATTAAGACTTTAGGCTTAATTTTTCTTGCACATTTTGTTTTGAGACCTTTGTTCTGGGGTATAGTTGAGGGGTTTGTTCCCCGACTTTCTTTTGGGCCCCTATGTGGGTAATTTTCAGGAGTTTGTTCCCTTTTCTTTAAAACTAGGTTTTCTTTGTTGGTTGTTTATCCTTAATTTGTTCGTGCATAAGTAACTAAAAAAAAAACATGAGCTACTTGCTAGAAGTTGCCTACTCTTAGGTCAAATCACTTAGGATTGAATGAGTAGCATCTAGATCTAACTTCCTATCTTGCATATTGACTGATCGATCTTTCGCTTTTAAGTCATTTGTAGTTTAATGTGGTGGAAAAATCGACTAATCAATTTTTAACAAGAAATAACCACTCGCAGAGGAGCGGGTCGTATCCACAGGGAGGCAATAATGTATTAAAATTTGCGCCACTTAAAAATGTTTGTTCGCAGTCAATTTGGACAAGAACCAAGCCAAGATTGCCTTTAGATTAAGGTTTAAGCAAGAAACAATGCTGAAATGGCAATTATGAGAAACTACAGGATATTTTCCGCAATGCAGAGTGAATAGAATATGATTAAAATGTGGCAATGGCAGAAAATGTAAATTTTAATTAACGTTTTACTGTAGCAAAACAGGGGAATTTTTCCCCGTTGTCTTGCGCGACGAGGAGCCGATGGCCAGGCGCGGGAAGCTCGGAGGAGGTCCCTTGGATCAAGGGCTTCGAATCGGTGGTGGCGGCGAGTCGCGCGGCTGCCGGAGGTGGCCGGACGAGCTCCGGCGGAGGTGCTGCAGCCGGCAGCTTGCACAGCCTGTTGGCGTGAAGTCCACCGCCTGCTGCTGCTGCGGGGGTGGCTGCTGCTGCTGCCGTGGGCACTGCTGCGGCTGGCGTGGCAGGCATTCGTCTGCAGGCGCGGGGAAGAGGGCGCTGCAGGCGATTCTGCAAGCGCGGCGGAGGGTGCTGCAGCGCGGTTGGAGGATGGCATGCGCTGCGGAGGGTCTGCGGAGGGCGCTGCTGGCGGTTCTGCAGGCGCAGTGGTGAACGGCGTGGACTGCAGGCGCTGTTGGAGGGTGCAGGCACGTGGGCGAAGGACTCTGCAGTCGCGAGTGAATGGCGCTTGCAAGTGGCAGGCGCGGGAGGAGGCGTGCTCAGTTGTGCGGGTCTGCAGGCGCGGTTGGAGGAGGGCGTTGCAGCCGGTGAGTGTGTGGAGATGGCGTGAGCTGCAGGCGCGTGGAGATGGCGATGGCTGATGGTGGGTGCGGGGAAGGTGGCGTGGGCTGATCTGCAGGCGTGCGCAGGTCTGCAGCCGGTGAGCGGTGGAGGGTGCAGGCGGTCTGGTGGCCGGTTGGAGAGTGCAGGCTGAGGAAGTGGAGGTGAGCGGGTAACTTCAGACGTCTGGGAAATTTCCCAAACGTCTTAAGTTACTGAGAGGGTGGATGATCAGTAGCTCGGTGGTGGTGGTGGTGGTCTGCGAAGACGGCGAGGGAGTTGCACGCTAAGGTGCTGACGGTAATGCAGGCGAGCTCCGGATGGCGGTGTGGCCTGTCACACCACACGCCCACGGTGGTGGAGACTCGCCGCCACGGTAGAGGCCGGCAGTGTGGAGTGGAAGAGAGAGGTTCTCTCTGCACAGTGGTGGGTCGGTGGCGGAGGCCTCCTGAGCTCGGCTGCCTCCATGCTCCTTTTGTAGTGGCCTGAACAAATTTGAAATCAGCGGCCGACCAGATCCACCACATCCGCTCCCCCTTGAATGGCTTCTTCACTGCATCAGCCGGGCGTTGGAGCGGCAGCCAGCCGTTCTGAAAGAAGAAGAATAAAGAAAATATTATTAAAATATTAGGGTTATTTATGTATAGACCCTCAACTTCTATGTTAATAAAAACAATATACCTAATTGGTTATCTAATTAGATGAATGCTATTCTAAGCTAATTCTAAATGCACTTAAGATATGAATGCAATGTATGGATTATGTAATTAGATTAAAACTATGAATTAATCTATTTACATCCTAATTTATACTAAATAAATGTTAGAATTAACCTAATGTGTAGGCACTTAAATACTTAAATAGCCCACAACTATGGGCTAATCAAATACCCCCATGCCTAGTTTTTGCTAGTCCCTAGCAAAATTAAGCGAAACCTAGCACTCTAAGTAGACTAGTCAACTCACTTAGTCTTCCTTCAGAAGCATATTAAGTTCAGGTTCTAAACCCAAGGTTCCTAAGTAGTTGCTAAGTTACAGAGTAGGTCGGCTAAAGACGAGTTGCAAGCACAAGTTTCCCTGATTTCTGACTCTACCCTAAAGTTTATTGATCCCTGAGATTAAAGCATCCGTGCTTGTGCATTGGTCCGAGTTATTTGAGTTAAAGGAAAAATTTTTTATATATACACCCCTTTTTTTTTGTTTGTTTGTTTGATTCTTCTAAGTCTAACCTCAGATCAGCTATCAACACGGTCTGTGTCGAATTCATTGTCCCCATTACCATACCTCGAAGGGTGCCTGGCTTTCGATTCTTCGAGATAGCACCGCCCATAACGACCCCAAGAACTCCTGGCAATCGACACTTCGGGATAGTATCACCCATGGATTTCTTAAGCGAATTCAGGCCTATGGCAATCGGCACTTTGAGATAGGGCCGCCCATGGTACCTGAACCACGCAATGAGCTTACATGCCCCCAGTAGGATGGATATCCTAAGAGACAAGCGTCGAGGAGGTAATATGTTATCATCGCATCCTCAAGGTGATTATATACTCGACCTCTCCTACGGCGGGAACTCTTCCAATCAAAATGTGTTTTCAAGCCTCTCTTAAGTCAAAACTAAGAGAACCAAATCTCTTTTCAGAAAGACGAAAATTAAGTTGATTACCAGACCAAGTGTGTGAAATTTGGATGCTTGGGTTACAAGGACCCGTAAACCAAAAGGTAGAATAAGACTCCAGGTACTACCCCACCTTTTAACTCAAACCCTAGCTTCCCTTCCTCAACCTCTTGAGGAATGGTCCGCAACTTAACTCCTACTTAAGTTTTTAAGTCCACAAAGGACCCTAAAGGTCTAAAGCTAGTAGCTCATTTAGCTTCTAAAGTTTGACCCTAGAATTAACTTAGTCTACCCTAGAGTTCTGATTTGCTTAAGAATGCAGGACTTAGCCAGTTAAGCTCAAAACTTTTTTTTTTTTTATATGTACAAATGTATGCAATTATGCTATGTATATCCCCAAGTACACCCCCCCATGCCTAAAATTTGCAATGTCCTCATTGCATAGAAGGATATTACCTGGGTCAAAGCTAGGCTGAATAGCCGAAGAACCTGCAAATCAGGTTCAAGAATTGCAGAAATAGGCCCTAAAAATGAGCAAAGCAAAGTTGGCCTAGAAAATAGGTAACCTAGGATGTTGGCGAGCTGATGATGAATCCCGATAGCAAATGCTCGCCCAACTAAAATGGGAATGAAATCTTCCCAGGTCACGAGAAGAGGTTCTAAAGGATAAACAGTTAAAATAACCTCCAAAGGGGTAGGGGTAGGATGACAAGGATCCTCCAAAAAGAATGGGGAAGGAATGGTATAGAGATAAACCCCCAGGGTAATGGACTGACTAAAGAAATCATCAATCCATACCCGATACTCCATTACAGAAAATATTGGTCTATTAAGCCCCCTAGTCAGAACAAAAATGAGCAATTCTCTAAGGCAAGGATCGTCTAGGGTGTCCAAGTTACGAGGTTGTAGGATGGCCATAAGATTTAGGTTGGGTTTAATCAGCTTGGTGTCCATCCCAAACACTCTTTCTAAATCCTCAATTTCATCCCTAGCATTCCTTGCACCATCAGGTGGATCTTCCTGCTCTTCATCAGGAGTCACAATTTCGCTTTCAGATAAAAGCGAATCAGAGGGTGACTTCGAAGTGAATGAAGGCAGGTTGGAAGCAACAGATCTAGGGATTATCCTATCAATGTCATCCCCGGGTTTTGTTCTTTACTCAAATCTTCCCCGGAGTCTATATGTGAATCCACATAAATCTTAGAAATTGCTTCCAAATTTTCCATCATTTTATCATGAGGAGAAATATCATCAATGGGTGTGCCAAGGAAACCTAATTTGGTCAAATTTGTGACATCCTCAGGGGCTAACTCTTCAAATAAGACATAATCACCCTTAGTGTCACTCCAAATCTTGAATGTAGGTTCCTCATATAATTCGTCTTCCTCCTCATCACACAATTCATCATGTACTCGAGGTCTAGAATCATTTAATATCTCAGCAAATCCCCCAGGGTGCTCTATCTGAGGTAAATTATTTACATTGGTTACATCAGACTCCTCAGATAGGTCAATTTCTTTAGGGTTAGGTTCCCTAAGGGTGGGTTTGAGTTCCATATCGTGATCAGAAGGGAGGGTAGGATTAACAACTTGACTTTGACCCACTTCATCAAATGTCACGAAAATACTATCACCTGGGTCGAGGTCTTTCAATGGTACCATCATTCCCTTCTTTTGACTCCAATATAATTCAGGTGGATACTCAACCTTATCATCATCTTCCTCGGGTTGCCACCTTTCTTCATCCAATGCATAGCTACTTTCATGTGTATTTTCCTCCCACCTAAAGTGTAGATCTCTCAAGGAAGTGTCATCTAATGGGGAGGTTTCAAAATCGATCCTCGAAAAGTAGCTATTCTCCCTAGAATTTCCCTTCAACTTAAAGTGTAGCTTTCCCACGGGAGATGCATCTATTGTAGAGGGGTGTACGTCATCGTCAATGGGGCAGATTGGGTGGCTAATTTCATCTCTTTCTTGTTGGCCTGCTCTCAAAGATTCTCCTAACAATTCACTCATTTCATTTTGCATTTTCTGTATTTCCATCTTCAAAGAGGAGAGGTCATTTCTATCATAAGAGAGGTCAGGCTCAGGGTTATAGTACCCAGGAGTGTTTGTCCAACCATTATAAGTTTTCAGGGAGGGTGGGTTGGTTATTTCTTTGGTATGTGGGATATTGGGCAAAGCAAATCCCGCTCCTGAGTTCTGCTCACTAATTTGGGGCTTAACTAGGCCAATACTCCTATAATAGGAGTAAAACGGATCCCAATGATTGTCATTATGTCCATCAAGGAATGGACCATCTTGGCATCTGGGATCGAAGGATGCAGAGTGGGGGTGAGGGTGTGGGCAAGATGTGAAAGGATGAAAATCAATGTGGTCCATTCTAACTCACACTTCAATCAGAATTCCCCAAGCAAGACACAATTCAAAAAGGACCTTTTAGGTCTTTCCCAATTTAGGCTTTTGATTTTAAGTCAAATTGCAAGTGACAATACAATTTGTTCAATCAATTTACGCGCCTATTGTCGACCTACGGCTCGCCTAAAAAGACCTAGTTGGAGCTTAGGTGTTCTTCCCTAAATCTCAAATGGTCAAGTAAATCCAAAGACGGAAGATCGAGGGATGTAAGTAGGCCTAAGCCTTCCTTTGAAGCTGTGATTTCGCGGTGCTCCTCAACTACCCCCAAAAATCCGTGACAGGGTATCCCCCTCTTTGGATTTACAAAACCTTTGATCTCAAGTTCCGAACACTTCAGGATCCAACGAAAGGAGGGCTCTTGTCCTAGTATTTCCAAACCTAAGGAGTGTCTAGAAGCGTGCCGTGGTGCAAGTGAAATAAGTGTGCATACACCGTAAAAGATTTTGAACTTTGAATCGCACGCCAAGTTTGAAAATGAAATCCTTGGTTTTTAAAATGTCCTTCCTTTAATTAGTCCTTTTTCTAAAAAAAATGTCACCACTTGTTAGATTTATTCAGTACAGATTAGGTGGTCTTCGCATTAAATCCCAAATGCAATGCGTGATCAAAAATAGGATGCAAAGTAAGAGAATGCGTACCTTGCCTCCAGCGATCTTCGATGCAAAAATGCACGCAATGCAGAAAAGCAAATCTAGAGGCTACTCATACAGACCTAAATGGTTCGTCCTAGGGCAGGCAGCTTCTAGCAGGCAGCTCATTTTTTTTCTTTTTCTATTTTTTTTAGAACTACTTATGCACAAGCAAATAAAAGAAATAATAAAAAAAAATAAACCTAAATCTAAAGAAAAGGGAACAGGCTCCCAAAAATTACCCAACACGGGTCCAAAACAAAATCGGGGAACAAACCCCTCAAAATTTGCCCCAGAACAAGGGTTTCAAACTAACTGTAATGAAACATTAAGTCTACAATCTTAATTCTATTCTAATTAAACTAATGACTAAATGGTGTCCGTCGCGTCCTCGTCCTTCTCCTCCGTTTAAAAATGGCTCGCCCAATTCTCGTATGGCGACGTCAAGGGTCGCCTCTCACACTGGCTGATTCTTGCACAAATTTTCTCGCACAGAAAAGAAAATAATGAATGGTCAAATCTCTATGCAATTGACAAATAATCAAAATAAAATTATGCGAAATTATTGCGTCTGTTGCCTCCCCGGCAACGGTGCCATTTGACTAATCGATCTTTCGCTTTTAAGTCATTTGTAGTTTAATGTGGTGGAAAAATCGACTAATCAATTTTTAACAAAAAATAACCACTCGCAGAGGAGCGGGTCATATCCACAAGGAGGCAATAACGTATTAAAAGTTGCGCCACTTAAAAATGTTTGTTCGCAGTCAATTTGGATAAGAACCAAGCCAAGATTGCCTTTAGATTAAGGTTTAAGCAAGAAACAATGCTGAAATGGCAATTATGAGAAACTACAGGATATTTTTCGCAATGCAGTGTGAATAGAATATGATTAAAATGTGGCAATGGCAGAAAATGTAAATTTTAATTAACGTTTTACTGTAGCAAAACAGGGGAATTTTTCCCCGTTGTCTTGTGCGACGAGGAGCCGATGGCCGGGCGCGGGAAGCTCGGAGGAGGTCCCTTGGATCAAGGGCATCGAATCGGTGGTGGCGGCGAGTTGCGCAGCGGCCGGAGGTGGCCGGACGAGCTCTGGCGGAGGTGCTGCAGCCGGCAGCTTGCACAGCCTGTGGGCGTGAAGTCCGCCGCCTGCTGCTGCTGTAGGGGTGGCTGCTGCTGCCGTGGGCACTGCTACGGCTGGCGTGGCAGGCGTTCGTCTGCAGGCGCGGGGAAGAGGGCGCTGCAGACGGTTCTGCAAGCACGGCGGAGGGTGCTGCAGCTCGGTTGGAGGATGGCATGCGCTGCGGAGGGTCTGCGGGGGGCGCTGCTGGCGGTTCTGCAGGCGCAGTGGTGAACGGCGTGGACTGCAGGCGCTGTTGGAGGGTGCAGGCGCGTGGGCGAAGGACTCTGCAGTCGCGAGTGAATGGCGCTTGCAAGTGGTAGGCGCGGGAGGAGGCGTGCTCGGTTGTGCGGGTCTGCAGGCGCGGTTGGAGGAGGGCGCTGTAGCCGGGGAGTGTGTGGAGATGGCGAGAGATGCAGGCGCGTGGAGATGGCGAAGGCTGATGGTGGGCGCGGGGAAGGTGGCGTGGGCTAATCTGCAGGTGTGCGCAGGTCCGCAGCTGGTGAGCGGTGGAGGGTGCAGGCGGTCTGGTGGCCGGTTGGAGAGTGCAGGCTAAGGAAGTGGAGGTGAGCGGGTAACTTCAGACGTCTGGGAAATTTCCCAGACGTCTTAAGTTACTGAGAGGGTGGATGATCAGTAGCTCGGTGGTGGTGGTGGTGTGATGGTCGGCCCGGATAGGTTGTTAATATGATGATTTTATCGTTGAAATATATATAGTGGTTAACCTAATTTGAACCTAACCATCTCTTTACAGAAATTTTTAACCTGGCCTACTTGATTTTATCTTCTCGCTTTTAGGCCCAGGGTCGAACTCAGGGAAGTGGGGTTCAAGTCGAGTTCCTACGTTGTCCTTAAAACGCGTCTCTTCCGTTCGTTTATTGTGTTTTTGGTATTTTTCTTATTTAGGTTTTTTTCTGGTAATCCTTGTTCTTGAGGCACACCCTCAAAATTGTGTCCTTGGCTTTTAGCCAAAACAGAGTTCCAAAACACGCCTTGCTACTCGCATGACGGGGTACCTGCAAATCAAAGATTATCTTTTCACTTTTATACCTTTTTTTATCTTTTTACTAAGAAGGAAGATAACAGATAGAAAGTAAATATAGTAGCTATAGATATATATTTATATGTAGTATATATATAAAGGGGTGGGGGTGGAGAAGACGATGGAGTGTAGCACTATGTCGAGTCAGTTGACGTCTAGAGAGACGCAACCGACACGACTATGTGCCGCGTGGAGTGTGGATGGAGGATGGATGATGTATGGGACCACGCTTTTTTTGTACGCGTGTATCAGGGAATATCAGCAACTGGTGCAGATATCCCCGCGATACAGCGTATAATAAATAACATGAAAGTATATGTACATATGTATGTATATAAGTAAATATATCTATATATATATATAAATATATAGTTATATATGTATATATATATATATATATATAGATATATATGTGTATATATATGTATATAAGTATATATATATATTACTATATATATGTATATATATATATGTATATAAGTATATATGTATCTAGATATATATATATATGTGTGTATATATAAGTATATAGATATGTATATATATATATGTATATAAGTATATATGTATATATATATAAGTATATGTATAAGTATATAGATATATATATACGTGTATATATATATATATATAGAGATATATTATATATATATGTATGTATACATAACTATATAGATATACTATGTATATAAGTATATATATATAATAGATATATGTATGTATATATATATATATGTATGTATATATATGTTACTATATATAACTATACGTATAGTGTAAGTGTGTGTGTGGGTGTGTGTGTGTGTCGGTGAAGATGTGTGTGTGTTGGTGTAGTGTGTGTCTGTGAGTGAGTGAAAAAGAGAGAGAATACGTGAGAGAGAGAGAGCGGGAGAGAGAGAGAGAGCAGGCTGGAGAGATCGAGAGCGCGGACAATGGCAGCGAGTTAAGTCGTCTGCTCGAGGCGGCGGACGTCTGACGCCGCGTCGTCTGAAGGTGGAGGCGGACGTCTGAAGACGGCGGGTGCAGGCGCACCTTCGCGCAGGGTTCTGCAGGCCTGCGCGAAGTCGACGAGCGGGCGATGGCGCGGAGGAGCGAGCGTGGAGGAGGTCTGCAGGTGGTCACGGAGGGTCGCGGAGGGGGGCAGGGGTCGGCGTGAGGCCGTAGCCGGCCGCTGCAGTGCGCGCGGCGGCGGGCTACGGGTGCAACTGCGAGGCAGACAGAACGGAGACGGAGGCGGGGAACGGACCTGCAGGTGCGCGCGGAGGGTTGCGCGCCTGCGGGGAAGGTCGCGGAGGAGGCGGGGGGTGCTGGTGCTGCTGCTGCTGCTTCAAGCTTCGGAGCTTGAAGCGGCAGCAATGGCGTGGAGACGAATACGAAGAGAAAAGAAAACACCACGCCCACCGGCTCGTTGAAGAGCTGGGCGGTGGTGCTCCCACTGTGGTGGTGTGCACCACAGTGGGTTCTCCTGCTCGTCGGGCGCCTCCTCGACGGAGGGCCGACGTATGGGAGGGGAAAGCGGTGGAGAAGATGGCTGCGGTTTTTTTTTCAGCCGCTGCGGCAGCTGCGTCACGAGGATGAACCTGCAGCTACTTATAGAGGAGGGGAGAGTGGCATGCCGGCTGCAGCAGGGAGAGGGTGTGCGAGTTGCAGCTATAGGGAGCGGCGTTGGCAGGGAGAAGTGACGGGAAGAAGTGCTGCAGGCTGCTGCATGCAGCTGCGGGAAGAGTGCAGCCGTGGGAAGGGTGCAGCTGCAGGAAGGAGAGAAAAGAAGAAATCAAGAGGAAAAATAAAAAGAGGGTGATTTTGCAAGGAGGCACTTGAAGAAAAATGTAACTATGCAGGCGATTGTTTCACTCCTCTTCCTCTCTTGATTAAATGAATGCATGCAAGTATTTTTACAAATGCGATTACAGGATCCTATTATGCAATGTTAATGCTAGAAAATAGCACAAGAAGGCGTTATTACAGGCGTGTTTTGAGGTGCAAACATATACCCCCATGCCTATCTTTTGCTAGTCCCTAGCAAAATAGTATCTAGAATTGATCTTAAGCTGAAGATTTTCTTCTGAGGTGATACAGGTGTGTTTACTATGGAATATTGTGAGAACCAATTGTAAAGAAGACTACCAGTACTTTAAGTCTCACATGACATAGATCATCTCTCAACTAACCAGGACTCTTGATATTTAAACCTTAAGTACGATTTCCAGGACCCAGGAGGTTTTTGCCGTACTCGAGAGCTCAAGAGGTTATGGTTTGTGCATAGTGAAGGATCAAGACTGACCAGATGAACCTTAAGACTCACTCCCAGGGTTTCACGAATTTTTAAGTACAGGTTGGTCCCAGTTTCAGCTCGTGTTTTTGGATTGACCCTTAAGATGATTACGGAAAACTCAACTCCCATTTTCTGATATTTTTTTTGTGGCTCACCGAAAAACAAAGTATGCAGACATTTATGAGATATACTGACTCTTTTAAAACATCTCTTTTTTTTCTTTTTTTTTTCTTTTTTCTTTTTTTTTTTAACAACTTTTTTTTTTTTTTTGAAACACGTGTCAGTATATCTCTTACAACACATTTTGAAGGAGCACACTTATTTTTCTTTTTGGTGGGAGAGTTTCTTTTTGGTGGAAAGAGTCACTCCTAAACACAAGACTAAATGCTGGGATAAAAAGTCTACCTGCACGCACAGGTAAGGACTCCACCTTCCCTAATGAACACTAGGGTTGGATCTTATGTTCACCTGGTCTTTCCTGATATGTGTAGTGTGAACCAAGTTTACTTAAGCTCTCAAGAAAAAGCAAACCAACGGATCCTGTACTGGTGTCTCAGGTACAAGAATACATCCTTAGTTAGGAGCGATCTTGGTCTATTTTGTCAATGCTTTAAGTGAATTAAGCCGAGCCTGAGCGAATCAAGCTTTTGTGGCCTGGAAAGTCTTCAAAACAGAGGTTGAATATCCATAAACACTTATTGCCTTTTTGTTTCAGCTTCAAGATCATTATTAAACACCATTTATTATAATATATATATTTTCTTTTCTTTTCTTTTCTTCTTCTTTTTTTTTTTTTTTTTTTTTTGCATATTTATAAATAGGTGGGAACTGTATAATACCATAACATACCCGGATCCTATGGATGCCTATCCACCCCCCCATGCCAAACAATGCTATGTCCTCATATGCATGCAGGGAAAGGCAGAGGAAGGATGGAAGATCGGGTAACAAGAGCTGAGGTCAGGGTATAGATCAGGGTGGAAGGGTGGGTGGATGGTGGGTGGTGAAGAGAAAAGTGAAGTGATTGCGATAGAGGTGTGAAAAGTGATGGCGGTTGGTGAGTGCTGTTAGGGTGCCTCCCAACAAGCGCTGAATTTAATGTCCCCAGCTGGACTCAGAATGAGGCAAAGAATTAGTTACCCTCCAGCAGGGCAACGGTTTCTCCAACGGGGGCAGGTTCATGAGTCAGATAGGGTTTCAAACGCTGCCCGTTGACCGTAAATTTACGCCCAGATTTGGGATCTTCGATTTCGACGGCCCCATTGGGGAATGGTCTTGAGACCAGAAAAGGACCAGTCCATTTGGACTTTAATTTCCCAGGAAAGAATTTGAGTCGGGCATTATAAAGCCAAACTTGCTGAGATGGCTCAAATTCCTTCCGCCGAACATGGCTATCGTGAAAAGCCTTAGTGCGCTGTTTAAAGGTTAGAGCAGAATCATAGGCTTCACGACGGAGCTCTTCCAGCTCTTGGAGTTGGAGTTTCCTTTCTCGTTCACACAAGTCTGGGTCGAGGTTACATTGGCGAACCGCCCAATAAGCGCGGTGCTCCAACTCCACAGGCAAATGACAAGGCTTCCCGTAAATGATTCTATATGGAGACATACCAAGGGGAGCCTTGAAGGCGGTCCGATACGCCCAAAGTGCGTCAGTCAGCTTGTCAGACCAATCCTTACGGTCAGGCCGAACCGTTTTCTGGAGAATCTGCTTGATTTGCCGGTTCGACACTTCCGCCTGGCCGTTCGTCTGAGGATGATACGGGGATGCGATACGATGGTGGACTCCGTACCTCCTCAGAAGTGCCCGAAAAGAAGCATGGGTAAAGTGGCTTCCTCCATCCGAGATAATGGCCCGAGGGATCCCAAAACGCGCAAAGATATGGTCTTTGACGAATCGGGTGGAGATAACATGGTCAGCACGGCGCGCGGGAATAGCCTCGATCCATTTTGAAACATAGTCGACGGCCATGAGCATGAATTCGAAGCCGTTGGATGGAGGAAAGGGACCCATGAAGTCAATTCCCCAGATGTCGAAGATTTCCGCAGCTAGGATGTGTTGCAAGGGCATCATGTCACGACGTGCCATTGACCCTAATGACTGGCACCTAGTGCAATGTTTGGCATAAGTGTGCGCGTCCTGGTGAAGGGAGGGCCAAAAGAAACCGCACTGCAACACCTTGGCTGCAGTTTTCCTCCCAGAGAAATGGCCTCCACAGGCCTGATCGTGGTAGAAGGATAGCACACTGGGGAACTCACTGTCAGGAATACAGCGGCGGATGATTTGATCAGCACCTATCCGAAAAAGAAGTGGATTATCCCAGAAATAATACTTTGCTTCTGCCATGAGACGCTCGCGCTGGTTTTTAGGCCAGCCACGTGGAAGAGATCCAGAAGCAAGGTAATTGGCAATGTCGGCATACCACGGTCCACTTGCCACATTTATTGCCAATAGGTGCTCATCAGGAAAAACTTCATTAATTGGCAGAGTAAGTCCAATATGGTCAGGGTCCAGTCTGGAAAGGTGATCAGCCACAACATTCTGGGCTCCGACCTTATCACGAATCTCAATGTCAAATTCCTGGAGCAGAAGGATCCAACGAATCAGTCTAGGCTTGGCATCCTTCTTGTGCATGAGATGGCGAATGGCCGCGTGATCAATGAAAACAATAATGTGAGAGCCCAGAAGGTAAGAACGGAATTTTTCCAGCCCAAAGACGACTGCCAGTAGTTCCTTTTCAGTGGTAGTATAATTACGCTGGGCCTCGTCCAACGTCTTACTGGCGTAGTATACCACGAAGGGGTGTCTATCGCGTCTTTGTCCCAGGATGGCTCCGACTGCAAGGTCTGAAGCGTCACACATAAGTTCAAAGTTGAGGGACCAATCAGGCGGCTGGAGAACAGGGGCCTTGGTGACAGCATTACGCAGCTGCATGAATGCTTGTATACAGTCAGGGCCCATGTCGAAGGGCACGTCGGTTGATAGGAGATGAGTTAAGGGTCGAGAAATTTTGGAGAAGTCTTTGATGAATCTCCTATAGAAACCGACGTGTCCCAAGAAGGAGCGGATTTGTTTGATAGAACCAGGCACAGGTAAATCAGCAATGATATCGAGCTTAGCTCTGTCAACCTCGATACCCCTATCGGAGATGATATGTCCAAGAACAATTCCCTCGTGCACCATAAAATGACTTTTTTCCCAGGAAAGCACGAGGTTTACATCAATACATCTCCTAAGGATGCGAGTCAGGTTGGCAAGACATTCGTCGAAAGATGGTCCAAAGACTGAAAAGTCATCCATGAAGACCTCGAGAAAGTCACCCACCATGTCATGAAATATCGCCAGCATGCATCTCTGGAAAGTTGCTGGCGCGTTACAAAGTCCGAACGGCATCCTTCTAAAGGTGAAGGTGCCGAAAGGACAGGTAAAAGTGGTTTTCTCTTGGTCTCGGGGGTCTATTGCCACCTGGTTATATCCTGAGAATCCATCCAGGAAGCAGAAAAATTTATTTCCCGCTAACCGCTCCAGGATTTGGTCAATAAATGGTAGCGGGAAGTGATCTTTCTTGGTTGCAGCATTGAGTTTCCTATAATCTACACACACTCTCCAAGATGTAGGAGTGCGTGTAGGGTTGGATTCGCCCCTGTCATTGACACGGATGGTGAGTCCTGCCTTTTTGGGCACAACGTGAATCGGACTCACCCAGGGGCTATCGCTGATCGGGTAGATTATACCCGCATCCAGCCACTTAATGATTTCATTCTTAACGACCTCCCGCATGTTAGGGTTGAGACGTCGCTGCATCTCGCGAGAAGGTCTAGCCTCCTCCTCCGTATATATACGATGAGTGCAGTAGGAGGGGCTAATACCAGATAAGTCTGATAAAGACCATCCAATAGCTGCCTTGTGTTCTAGGAGGACCTTAGTTAGTTTGCACTCCTGCTCCATGGTTAATTTTGAACTGATGATTACAGGGAGCGTTTCATTTGGTCCCAGGAAAACATACTTGAGTGTATTAGGCAGCACTTTTAGCTCGGGAGTGGATGGGGAAGGATCTGGCATTTCTTGGGACGAGAGTGTCCCAGACGGGTAGGAGAACAAGTTAGGAGGAAAAAACTGGCCTTCAGATTGGCAAAGAAGAGGGGCTTCTTGGATAGATGGATCCAAAAATGAATAGCCCCAGTGAGAAGTATATGGGCTCAAGGTCCCAGTGTGGATTTGTAAATCCGCCTGATTTGGCGGGGAAGAAAGGGCAATTCGGTCTTCATGAGTGTGGACCGATAGTGAGTAGCCCGGATATGACTCAGACCACGAGGTATGGGAAGCGGAGAAAACCTCGTCAGAAGTCTGGCCAGGAGAAGGTACTGGACAAGGGAGGGATTGGGGAACGTCACAGTATGCTTTGGTCAGGCAGTTATCAGTGTTTATAGGTAATCCGCAGCAGTCCGAATAGGTCCCAATTAGTCCGATACACGCGCTGACGGCCATGTCCTCGTCAGACGTGTCATCCTGAATGCAATCGCAATCAAAGTTCTTGGCTGCCTTGAATATGTTAAGCTTGAGCTTCTCAAATCCAACGGCAATCTCAATACAGCCCGACTCGCAGTCGATGTGGGCGCGGGCTGTGGCCAAGAAAGGTCGACCGAGGATGATCGGACAATCAGAAAGTGAACTAGGAACTTCCATATCTAAAACAAGAAAGTCAACAGGAAAATAGAGACTGTTGACCCTAACCACCACGTCTTCCACCACACCCTTCGGGATTTTGACAGAACGATCTGCCAACTGTAACGTGATAGGGGTGGGTTTCAGATTTCCCAAGGAAAATTTTTTGAGCATGATGGTCGGTATGAGATTGATGGAAGATCCTAGATCAAGCAAGGCACGGTTAAAACTGCAGCCTTGGATGCTACAGGAAATCAGTGGTGTGCCCGGATCTTTCTGCTTCGGTGGTAAGTTTGACAGTATAGCACAACTCGCATGAGGCGAGAGAACCACCGGATTCTTAGTCTTCTTTGACTGTCGCCTGGGTGTTGTGTAGTCTTTGAAAAATCGAGCGACAGTAGGTATGTGGTCGATTGCCTCGAGCAGGGGTACCTTGATTTCTACATCCCTGAACAAATTACGTAGGTTGTCAAAGGCCTGCGTATTTTTCTTTTTGCCTTTTGGCTCCCTTAGTAGAGCCTCAGGGAATGGGACTGATTCTGGCACAAGTTTTGGTGCATCATCCTCTCGCGAATGCGGTATGCATCCCGAATGAGAGGGCGAAGAAGAAGAGGGGCCAGGATCAGGTCGAGGCGGATCGACGGTCTGCTTACCGCTCCTCGTAGTGATAGCATTGGACGATGCGGGTCCAGTGGGATCATACGGTGGAGGAGGGTTTGCAATGGGGATATAAGAGTGTGGTGCTGCAGCAGGATTAGCCTGAAATCCCGGTGGAATGCTCGGAGCTTGCAGAACTTGATTAACCTGTCCCTGAGAAGGTCGTACCTGTGGTTGAGAACCACGGGGCACGAAATTTCGCGGGTTTGGAACAGGTTGGGCGGGAAGAGTGCCCTGAGATCGAGTCGCCATGCGTAGTTGACTGATCTCGGCGTTCTGCTGCGCCAATTGGTGCTGAAGAGAGGTCATGTTCTCTTCATGGCGCTTTGACATTTCCGTCATCATTCGCATCAATTTGTCAAGAGGGCTTGATGCGTGTTCAGTTTGTGGTATGCAAGGGCCTGATGGCGGATTTGTCATAGGATTAAACTGGACCCTTGGGATGACGGGTGCGGACGGTCGCATTGGTCCACCCGCGAGGTTTTGGCGCTGCGGGTTGTTGGACCATGCAAAGTTCGGATGATTACGCCACCCTGGGTTATAAGTGGCAGAGAACGGGTTGTTCCCCAGGGCGCAAGCATCTTCTATGCCAGAAGACGCGTCCGCATGTAGATATGCGTCTGAGCACACGGAGGCTTGGTCCTCCGTGTCGAAATACTGGCTCGTAGAAGCCAGTTCCACATGACTTATCGAGTCGCTTGGCGCGACACTCGGTAAGGAAGGTCTAACAGGGTTTCTCGGGATAAGCCTGGTATTAGAAGAACTTGGATTGTGACGAAGTGGTGAAGAGGTGGTGTTTGCCAAAGATCGGGCGGGGTTGGCCAGAAGCTCGTCCAGCTTCTTGTGCATGACGGAGACTTCATCCAGTTTTTGTGCAATAAGGCTTAGATCAGTGGATGAATGGGAGGGTCCCGTGTCAACTTCGTGGACATTTCGGGGCTGGCTGGTACGATTAAAGGCGACAATGGAAGCATTGTTCATCGAGTTTTCACTCATATTTTCAAACAGCTCGAATGCTCCATTCTCGTCTTTATTCATAAAGTTCCCTCCGCAGGAAGCGTCTGCAATCTGCTTCAAAGTCTCATTTAGCCCATAGTAGAAAATCTGGGCTATATGCCACTTAGGCAGACCGTGGTGCGGACACTTCCTAAGGAGGTCGTTATACCTCTCCCATGCCTCATGAAATTGTTCACCGTTTTGTTGCGTAAATGAAGTGATAGCACGGCGAAGCGCATTGGTCCGCCAGATTGGGAAGAACTTCTTGAGAAACGCTGTTCGCATCTCTTCCCAAGAGTGGATGGTTCTCCCAAGGGTGCGTAACCATTGCGACGCTTTATCCCGTAATGAAAACGGGAACATCTTCATGAGGACTATAGATAACCCGACATTTCTTGGTTTAACGGTTTCAGCAAGTCGGGTTAGGTCTTCCAAGTGGAGAAATGGGTCTTCACTTGCAAGACCATGAAAGTGAAAATTGATTAGGCCAATTATGTTTGGTTTTAATTCAAAGTCGTCCCCGCCCATGGGGACCCGAATTTGTCCTATGGTCTCTGTAGCAGCGGGATTCTGATAAGAGCTAAGAGACCTAGGCTCCTCCCGTTCGGGAGGGTTCTGCATTTCCTCCAATGTTTCCCGAATGGCTTTGATTTGCTCATTATACATTTCCATTTGGGCTTGGAGGCGGGTTATGGGATCTAAGGCTCCACCACCTGGTGGGTTTTGAGGGCGGTTTCCTCCCTCGGGATTTGGGGGTGGGCGTGCAGCCATGTTTGTGGAGGAGGAGGACGATTCGACTTGTTTTCTAGATTTATCAGTCAATTCAAATAGTTCAGGGTTTTGTGACCTCCTCCCAAACATGCACTACCGCAGGAAGAATTGGGGAGATGAGAAGGGAAAAGGGATGAGAGAAATGACGCCGCAAAGGTACACTTGATTACAAATCAATATAGTCAAGTTCCTAACTTCTACAGTGTGCCCTTAGACCTAAAGATCTAAGTTACCTACTATCACGAACTACGGAACCGAATGCGAGCACCGCGGAACCACCGGGCTAGATTGAAAGGCCGTTTGCCCCAGTCTTAGACACCCGATAGCACGCGGGAACTCTCACCAGCACGTAGCCGCTACACGTAGGTAGTTCGACCTCCAATCCTTAAAAAGGGTCAAGTTACTACCAATTTTAATTAGAGGCTTAGGGTCAAGTGCTTTTGGAATGTGAAGGGCGTTGTTTACGGGTAATGCCCAAGTGATTGATTTTAAGAGTGTGTAAGAACAAGCATGCAACGGGGAAATCTCCCCGAATTGAAGTTTTTATTGGCGTATGGTTTTTAGAGTTCAGCCTTAAGTAGTATGAATTTTAGGGTTTTGCTGAATTACCAATTCAACCAATCTCCGGGTTTTTGCAAAAATACAGGTTTTCCTTCTAAAACCCAAGAAACCCTTCTTCAATTATCAGTTAGTTAATGCATGCTTAAAATGCAATGGGCTACCCTAAATGGAGATTTCTAAGTGTGGATGCAGGAATCAGTTTTATATCAATGTGACAGGGAGCCAAAGCACTTCAATTCAAGTGCTCTCAATCACTAGAAATGATTTCCACACACAAGGCTTCAACCAAAAGATAAAGAAAATAAAATTGTTGGGGTTGAAGTATTCAGGATCGAATCACAGGCAAGTTTGAAAAGTCGTGGTGGGGTTCGAATCAACTCAATTCCAAGTCTCCCCACCAAAAATGTGATCCTGAATTAAAGATAAGTGAGGCAAAAGAGGGATACAAGCAATCTTTTTCTTTGCCTCAAAGAATACTTCCCACGGCGAAAAATCTAAGAATCAAGATTCTCGGATTTTCGCTATGCGAAGTAAGGCGGGAAATCCTAGGACAGTGGGAGTGAAGACAACCAATCAATCAAGTGAATTTTAATCCACTTGCCCTCAAGAAATCCCAAGAAGTTTTTCTAGTTTTTAGTTTTTAAATTTTTTTTTTTTTTTTTTTTGTGTGGTGGCAAGTTAATCCTAATTTGATGAGAAAAGAAAACCTACTTGTTCGGTAACGTGTGCGAATCTCCAATGCGGTGTCGTCGTCTTCACGCTCTCGTTCCCGCCCTAGATTTTGCCCTCGTTCCCGACTTCGTCTGCTTTCCTTCTCCTTCCACCAAGTTCACCTGCACACCAAAAAGCAACAATACCCGTGAAGAGAGAAGAGACAAATTAAAGGAATTAGATAGAAACTTACTCGAATGCGCACGTCCCCGGCAGCGGCGCCAGAAAAGTCATGATGGTCGGCCCGGATAGGTTGTTAATATGATGATTTTATCGTTGAAATATATATAGTGGTTAACCTAATTTGAACCTAACCATCTCTTTACAGAAATTTTTAACCTGGCCTACTTGATTTTATCTTGTCGCTTTTAGGCCTAGGGTCGAACTCAGGGAAGTGGGGTTCAAGTCGAGTTCCTACGTTGTCCTTAAAACACGTCTCTTCCGTTCGTTTATTGTGTTTTTGGTATTTTTCTTATTTAGGTTTTTTTCTGGTAATCCTTGTTCTTGAGGCACACCCTCAAAATTGTGTCCTTGGCTTTTAGCCAAAACAGAGTTCCAAAACACGCCTTGCTACTCGCATGACGGGGTACCTGCAAATCAAAGATTATCTTTTCACTTTTATACCTTTTTTTATCTTTTTACTAAGAAGGAAGATAACAGATAGAAAGCAAATATAGTAGCTATAGATATATATTTATATGTAGTATATATATAAAGGGGTGGGGGTGGAGATGACGATGGAGTGTAGCACTATGTCGAGTCAGTTGACGTCTAGAGAGACGCAACCGACACGACTATGTGCCGCGTGGAGTGTGGATGGAGGATGGATGATGTATGGGACCACGCTTTTTTTGTACGCGTGTATCAGGGAATATCAGCAACTGGTGCAGATATCCCCGCGATACAGCGTATAATAAATAACATGAAAGTATATGTACATATGTATGTATATAAGTAAATATATCTATATATATATATAAATATATAGTTATATATGTATAGATATATATATATATAGATATATATGTGTATATATATGTATATAAGTATATATATATATTACTATATATATGTATATATATATATGTATATAAGTATATATGTATCTAGATATATATATATGTGTGTATATATATAAGTATATAGATATGTATATATATATATCTATATAAGTATATATGTATATATATATAAGTATATGTATAAGTATATAGATATATATATACGTGTATATATATATATATAGAGATATATTATATATATATGTATGTATACATAACTATATAGATATACTATGTATATAAGTATATATATATAATAGATATATGTATGTATATATATATATATGTATGTATAAATATGTTACTATATATAACTATACGTATAGTGTAAGTGTGTGTGTGGGTGTGTGTGTGTGTCGGTGAAGATGTGTGTGTGTTGGTGTAGTGTGTGTCTGTGAGTGAGTGAAAAAGAGAGAGAATACGTGAGAGAGAGAGAGCGGGAGAGAGAGATCAGCAGAGAGAGAGAGAGCAGGCTGGAGAGATCGAGAGCGCGGACAATGGCAGCGAGTTAAGTCGTCTGCTCGAGGCGGCGGACGTCTGACGCCGCGTCGTCTGAAGGCGGAGGCGGACGTCTGAAGACGGCGGGTGCAGGCGCGCCTTCGCGCAGGGTTCTGCAGGCCTGCGCGAAGTCGACGAGCGGGCGATGGCGCGGAGGAGCGAGCGTGGAGGAGGTCTGCAGGTGGTCGCGGAGGGTCGCGGAGGGGGGCAGGGGTCGGCGTGAGGCCGTAGCCGGTCGCTGCAGTGCGCGCGGCGGCGGGCTACGGGTGCAACTGCGAGGCAGACAGAACGGAGACGGAGGCGGGGAACGGGCCTGCAGGTGCGCGCGGAGGGTTGCGCGCCTGCGGGGAAGGTCGCGGAGGAGGCGGGGGGTGCTGCTGCTGCTGCTGTCGCCGCGGTTTAGCTGCTGCTGCTGCTGCTTCAAGCTTCGGAGCTTAAAGCGGCAGCAATGGCGTGGAGACGAATACGAAGAGAAAAGAAAACACCACGCCCACCGGCTCGTTGAAGAGCTGGGCGGTGGTGCTCCCACTGTGGTGGTGTGCACCACAGTGGGTTCTCCTGCTCGCCGGGTGCCTCCTCGACGGAGGGCCGACGTATGGGAGGGGAAAGCGGTGGAGAAGATGGCTGCGATTTTTTTTTCAGCCGCTGCAGCAGCTGCGACGCGAGGATGAAGCTGCAGCTACTTGTAGAGGAGGGGAGAGTGGCGTGCCGGCTGCAGCAGGGAGAGGGTGTGCGAGTTGCAGCTATAGGGAGCGGCGTTGGCAGGGAGAAGTGACGGGAAGAAGTGCTGCGGGCTGCTGCATGCAGCTGCGGGAAGAGTGCAGCCGCGGGAAGGGTGCAGCTGCGGGAAGGAGAGAAAAGAAGAAATCAAGAGGAAAAATAAAAAGAGGGTGATTTTGCAAGGAGGCACTTGAAGAAAAATGTAACTATGCAGGCGATTGTTTCACTCCTCTTCCTCTCTTGATTAAATGCATGCATGCAAGTGTTTTTACAAATGCGATTACAGGATCCTATTATGCAATGTTAATGCTAGAAAATAGCACAAGAAGGCGTTATTACAGGCGTGTTTTGAGGTGCAAACATGGTGGTCTGCGAAGACGGCGAGGGAGTTGCACGCTAAGGTGCTGACGGTAATGCAGGCGAGCTCCGGATGGCGGTGTGGCCTGTCACACCACACGCCCACTGATGGGTCGGCACAGATAGGTTGTTAATATGATGATTTTATCGTTGAAATATACATAGTGGTTAACCTAATTTGAACCTAACCATCTCTTTACAGAAATTTTTAACCTGGCCTATTTGATTTTATCTTGTCGCTTTTAGGCCCAGGGTCGAACTCAGGGAAGTGGGGTTCAAGTCGAGTTTCTACGTTTTCCTTAAAACGCGTCTCTTCCGTTCGTTTATTGTGTTTTTGGTATTATTCTTATTTAGGTTTTTTTCTGGTAATCCTTGTTCTTGAGGCACACCCTCAAAATTGTGTCCTTGGCTTTTAGCCAAACAGAGTCCCAAAACAAGTCTTGCTACTCGCAAGACGAGGTACCTGCAAGTCAAAGATTATCTTTTCTTTTTTATGTATTTCTTTTATCTTTTTACTAACAGAAAAGCAAATAGACAGAAAGTAAATATAGTATGTATATATATATATATGTAGTATATATATAAAGGGGTGGGGGTTGAGGTGGCGATGGAGTGTAGCACTATGTCGAGTCAGTCGACGTCTAGAGAGACGCAACCAACACGACTAGGTGCCGCGTGGAGTGTGGATGGAGGATGGATGATGTATGGGACCACGCTTTTTTTGTACGCATGTATCACGGAATATCAGCAACTGGTGCAGATATCCCCGCGATACAGCGTATAAAAAATAACATGAAAATATATGTACATATGTATGTATATAAGTAAATATATCTATATATATATAAATGTATAGTTATATATGTATAGATATATATATAAATATATATGTATATATATATAGGTGTATATGTATATATGTATATAGCTATGTATATATGTATATAAGTTTATATATATAATACTATATAGATGTATATATATATATGTATATGAGTATGAGTATATAGATATATATACGTATATATATATATATTACATATATATGTATGTATACATAACTATAGATATTACTATGTATATAAGTATATATATATATATATAGATATATGTATGTATATATTATATATAGATGTATATAAGTATATATGTGTTACTATAAGTGTGTGAGTGTGTGTGTGTGCGTCGGTGAATGTGTGTGTATGTGCTGGTATAGGTGTGTGTGTGTTGCTGTGAGTACAGAGAGAGCGAGAGAACGGAGAGAGAGAGAGAGTACGTGAGAGAGAGCAGAGAGCGCCAGACAGAGAGAGAGCGGGCGGGAGAGATCGGCAGAGAGAGAGAGAGCAGGCGAAGCAGTGATCGCGGACGCGCGAGTTAAGACGTCTGCCGGAGGCGGCAGACGTCTGACTCTGCGTCGTCTGAAGGCGGAGGCGGACGTCTGAAGACGGCGGGTGCGGGCGTGCCTTCGCGTAGGGTTCTTGCAGGCGTGCACGAAGGCGACGGGCGGGCGAAGGCGTGGAGGAGCGAGCGTGGAGGAGGTCTGCAGGTGGTCGCGGAGGGTCGCGGAGGTCGGCGCGAGGCCGTAACCGGCCGCTGCAGTGCGCGCGGCGGCCGGCTGCGGGTGCAATGCGGGGTGGACAGAACGGAGACGGAGGCGGGGAACGGGCCTGCAGGCGCGCGCGGAGGGTTGCGCGCCTGCGGGGAAGGTCGCGGAGGAGGCGGGGGGTGCTGCTGCTGCTGCTGTCGCCGCGGTTTAGCTGCTACTGTTGCTGCTTCAAGCTTCGGAGCTTGAAGCGGCAGCAATGGCGTGGAGACGAAAATGAAGAGAAAAGAAAACACCACGCCCACCGGCTCGTTGAAGAGCTGGGCAGTGGTGCTCCCACTGTGGTGGTGTGCACCACAGTGGGTTCTCCTGCTCGCCGGGTGCCTCCTCGACGGAGAGCTGGCGTATGGGAGGGGAGAGCGGTGGAGAGGAAGGCGGTGGCTGTGGGGTCTTTCCAGCAGCTCCCTTGCGAGGATGAAGCTGCAGCTACTTATAGAGGAGGGGAGAGTGGCGTGTCGGCTGCAGCAGGGAGAGGGTGTGCGAGTTGCAGCTATAGGGAGCGGCGTTGGCAGGGAGAAGTGACGAGAAGAAGTGCTGCGTGGCTGTTGCATGCAGCTGCGGGAAGAGTGCAGCCGCGGGAAGGGTGCAGCCGCGGGAAGGAGAGAAAAGAAGAAATCAAGAGGAAAAATAAAAAGAGGGTGATTTTGCAAGGAGGCACTTGAAGAAAAATGTAACTATGCAGGCGATTGTTTCACTCCTCTTCCTCTCTTGATTAAATGCATGCATGCAAGTGTTTTTACAAATGCGATTACAGGATCCTATTATGCAATGTTAATGCTAGGAAATGGCACAAGAAGGCATTATTACAGGCGTGTTTTGAGGTGCAAACATATACCCCCATGCCTATCTTTTGCTAGTCCCTAGCAAAATAGTATTTAGAAATGATCTTAAGCTGAAGATTTTCTTCTGAGGTGATACAGGTGTGTTTACTATGGAATATTGTGAGAACCAATTGTAAAGAAGACTACCAGTACTTTAAGTCTCACATGACATAGATCATCTCTCAACTAACCAGGACTCTTGATATTTAAACCTTAAGTACGATTTCCAGGACCCAGGAGGTTTTTGCCGTACTCGAGAGCTCAAGAGGTTATGGTTTGTGCATAGTGAAGGATCAAGACTGACCAGATGAACATTAAGACTCAATCCCAGGGTTTCACGAATTTTTAAGTACAGGTTGGTCCCAGTTTCAGCTCATGTCTTCGAATTGACCCTTAAGATGATGACGGAAAACTCAACTCACATTTTCTGATTTTTTTTTTTTGTGACTCACCGAAAAACAAAGTATACAGACATTTATGAGATATACTGACTCTTTTAAAACATCTCTTTTCTGATTTTTTTTTTTTTTTTTGAAACACGTGTCAGTATATCTCTTACAACACATTTTGAAGCACACTTTTTTTTTTTTTTTTTTTGGTGGGAGAGTTTCTTTTTAGTGGAAAGAGTCGCTCCTAAACACAAGACTAAAGCCTGGGATAAAAAGTCTACCTGCGCGCACAGGTAAGGACTCCACCTTCCCTAATGAACACTAGGGTTGGATCTTATGTTCACCTGGTCTTTCCTGATATGTGTAGTGTGAACCAAGTTTACTTAAGCTCTCAAGAAAAAGCAAACCAACGGATCCTGTACTGGTGTCTCAGGTACAAGAATACATCCTTAGTTAGGAGAGATCTTGATCTATTTTGTCAATGCTTTAAGTGAATTAAGCCGAGCCTGAGCGAATCAAGCTTTTGTGGCCTGGAAAGTCTTCAAAATAGAGGTTGAATATCCATAAACACTTATTGCCTTTTTGTTTCAGCTTCAAGATCATTATTAAACACCATTTATTATAATATATATATATTTTTTTTTCTTTTTTTTTCTTTTTTTTTTTTTTTTTTTTGCATATTTATAAATAGGTGGGAACTGTATGATACCATAACATACCCGGATCCTATGGATGCCTATCCACCCCCCCATGCCAAACAATGCTATGTCCTCATATGCATGCAGGGAAAGGCAGAGGAAGGATGGAAGATCGGGTAACAAGAGCTGAGGTTCAGGGTATAGATCAGGGTGGAAGGGTGGGTGGATGGTGGGTGGTGAAGAGAAAAGTGAAGTGATTGCGATAGAGGTGTGAAAAGTGATGGTGGATGGTGAGTGCTGTTAGGGTGCCTCCCAACAAGCGCTGAATTTAATGTCCCCAGCTGGACTCAGAATGAGGCAGAGAATTAGTTACCCTCCAGCAGGGCAACGGTTTCTCCAACGGGGGCAGGTTCATGAGTCAGATAGGGTTTCAAACGCTGCCCGTTGACCGTAAATTTACGCCCAGATTTGGGATCTTCGATTTCGACGGCCCCATTGGGGAATGGTCTTGAGACCAGAAAAGGACCAGTCCATTTGGACTTTAATTTCCCAGGAAAGAATTTGAGTCGGGCATTATAGAGCCAAACTTGCTAAGATGGCTCAAATTCCTTCCGCCGAACATGGCTGTCGTGAAAAGCCTTAGTGCGTTGTTTAAAGGTTAGAGCAGAATCATAGGCTTCACGACGGAGCTCTTCCAGCTCTTGGAGTTGGAGTTTCCTTTCTCGTTCACACAAGTCTGGGTCGAGGTTACATTGGCGAACCGCCCAATAAGCGCGGTGCTCCAACTCCACTGGCAAATGACAAGGCTTCCCGTAAACGATTCTATATGGAGACATACCAAGGGGAGCCTTGAAGGCGGTCCGATAAGCCCAAAGTGCGTCAGTCAGCTTGTCGGACCAATCCTTACGGTTAGGCCGAACCGTTTTCTGGAGAATCTGCTTGATTTGCCGGTTCGACACTTCCGCCTGGCCGTTCGTCTGAGGATGATACGGGGATGCGATACGATGGTGGACTCCGTACCTCCTCAGAAGTTCCCGAAAAGAAGCATGGGTAAAGTGGCTTCCTCCATCCGAGATAATGGCCCGAGGGATCCCAAAACGCGCAAAGATATGGTTCTTGACGAATCGGGTGGAGATAACATGGTCAGCACGGCGCGCGGGAATAGCCTCGATCCATTTTGAAACATAGTCGACGGCCACGAGGATGAATTCGAAGCCGTTGGATGGAGGAAAGGGACCCATGAAGTCAATTCCCCAGATGTCAAAGATTTTCGCAGCTAGGATGTGTTGCAAGGGCATCATGTCACGACGTGCCATTGACCCTAATGACTGGCACCTAGTGCAATGTTTGGCATAAGTGTGCTCGTCCTGGTGAAGGGAGGGCCAAAAGAAACCGCACTGCAACACCTTGGCTGCAGTTTTCCTCCCCGAGAAATGGCCTCCACAGGCCTGATCGTGGCAGAAGGATAGCACACTGGGGAACTCACTGTCAGGAATACAGCGACGGATGATTTGATCAGCACCTATCCGAAAAAGAAGTGGATTATCCCAGAAATAATACTTTGCTTCTGCCATGAGACGCTCGCGCTGGTTTTTAGGCCAGCCACGTGGAAGAGATCCAGAAGCAAGGTAATTGGCAATGTCGGCATACCACGGTCCACTTGCCACATTTATTGCCAATAGGTGCTCATCAGGAAAAACTTCATTAATTGGCAGAGTAAGTCCAATATGGTCAGGGTCCAGTCTGGAAAGGTGATCAGCCACAACATTCTGGGCTCCGACCTTATCACGAATCTCAATGTCAAATTCCTGGAGCAGAAGGATCCAACGAATCAGTCTAGGCTTGGCATCCTTCTTGTGCATGAGATGGCGAATGGCCACATGATCAGTGAAAACAATAACGTGAGAGCCCAGAAGGTAAGAACGGAATTCCAGCCCAAAGACGACTGCCAGTAGTTCCTTTTCAGTGGTAGTATAATTACGCTGGGCCTCGTCCAACGTCTTACTGGCGTAGTATACCACGAAGGGGTGTCTATCGCATCTTTGTCCCAGGATGGCTCCGACTGCAAGGTCTGAAGCGTCACACATAAGTTCAAAGTTGAGGGACCAATCAGGCGGCTGGAGAACAGGGGCCTTGGTGACAGCATTACGCAGCTGCGTGAATGCTTGTATACAGTCAGGGCCCATGTCGAAGGGCACGTCGGTTGAGAGGAGATGAGTTAAGGGTCGAGAAATTTTGGAGAAGTCTTTGATGAATCTGCTATAGAAACCAGGCACAGGTAAATCAGCAATGATATCGAGCTTAGCTCTGTCAACCTCGATACCCCTATCGGAGATGATATCTCCAAGAACAATTCCCAAGAAGGAGCAGATTTGTTTGACAGAACCAGGCACAGGTAAATCAGCAATGATATCGAGCTTAGCTCTGTCAACCTCGATACCCCTATCGGAGATGATATGTCCAAGAACAATTCCCTCGTGCACCATAAAATCACTTTTTTCCCAGGAAAGCACGAGGTTTACATCAATACATCTCCTAAGGATGCGAGTCAGGTTGGCAAGACATTCGTCGAAAGATGGTCCAAAGACTGAAAAGTCATCCATGAAGACCTCGAGAAAGTCACCCACCATGTCATGAAATATCGCCAGCATGCATCTCTGGAAAGTTGCTGGCGCGTTACAAAGTCCGAACGGCATCCTTCTAAAGGTGAAGGTGCCGAAAGGGCAGGTAAAAGTGGTTTTCTCTTGGTCTCGGGGGTCTATTGCCACCTGGTTATATCCTGAGAATCCATCCAGGAAGCAGAAAAATTTATTTCCCGCTAACCGCTCCAGGATTTGGTCAATAAATGGTAGCGGGAAGTGATCTTTCTTGGTTGCAGCATTGAGTTTCCTATAATCTACACACACTCTCCAAGATGTAGGAGTGCGTGTAGGGATGGATTCGCCCCTGTCATTGACACGGATGGTGAGTCCTGCCTTTTTGGGCACAACGTGAATCGGACTCACCCAGGGGCTATCGCTGATCGGGTAGATTATACCCGCATCCAGCCACTTAATGATTTCATTCTTAACGACCTCCCGCATGTTAGGGTTGAGACGTCGCTGCATCTCGCGAGAAGGTCTAGCCTCCTCCTCCGTATATATACGATGAGTGCAGTAGGAGGGGCTAATACCAGATAAGTCTGATAAAGACCATCCAATAGCTGCCTTGTGTTCTAGGAGGACCTTAGTTAGTTTGCACTCCTGCTCCATGGTTAATTTTGAACTGATGATTACAGGGAGCGTTTCATTTGGTCCCAGGAAAACATACTTGAGTGTATTAGGCAGCACTTTTAGCTCGGGAGTGGATGGGGAAGGATCTGGCATTTCTTGGGACGAGAGTGTCCCAGACGGGTAGGAGAACAAGTTAGGAGGAAGAAACTGGCCTTCAGATTGGCCAAGAAGAGGGGCTTCTTGGATAGATGGATCCAAAAATGAATAGCCTCAGTGAGAAGTATATGGGCTCAAGGTCCCAGTGTGGATTTGTAAATCCGCCTGATTTGGCGGGGAAGAAAGGGCAATTCGGTCTTCATGAGTGTGGACCGACAGTGAGTAGCCCGGATATGACTCAGACCACGAGGTATGGGAAGCGGAGAAAACCTCGTCAGAAGTCCGGCCAGGAGAAGGTACTGGACAAGGGAGGGATTGGGGAACGTCACAGTATGCGTTGGTCAGGCAGTTATCAGTGTTTATAGGTAATCCGCAGCAGTCCGAATAGGTCCCAATTAGTCCGATACACGCGCTGACAGCCATGTCCTCGTCAGACGTGTCATCCTGAATGCAATCGCAATCAAAGTTCTTGGCTGCCTTGAATATGTTAAGCTTGAGCTTCTCAGATCCAACGGCAATCTCAATACAGCCCGACTCGCAGTCGATGTGGGCGCGGGCTGTGGCCAAGAAAGGTCGACCGAGGATGATCGGACAATCAGAAAGTGAACTAGGAACTTCCATACCTAAAACAAGAAAGTCAACAGGAAAACAGAGACTGTTGACCCTAACCACCACGTCTTCCACCACACCCTTCGGGATTTTGACAGAACGATCTACCAACTGTAACGTGACAGGGGTGGGTTTCAGATTTCCCAAGGAAAATTTTTTGAGCATGATGGTAGGTATGAGATTGATGGAAGATCCTAGATCAAGTAAGGCATGGTTAAAACTGCAGCCTTGGATGCTACAGGAAATCAGTGGTGTGCCCGGATCTTTCTGCTTCGGTGGTAAGTTTGACAGTATAGCATAACTCGCAGAGGCGAGAGAACCACCGGATTCTTAGTCTTCTTTGACTGTCGCCTGGGTATTGTGTAGTCTTTGAAAAATCGAGCGACAGTAGGTATGTGGTCGATTGCCTCGAGCAGGGGTACCTTGATTTCTACATCCCTGAACAAATTACGTAGGTTGTCAAAGGCCTGCGTATTTTTCTTTTTGCCTTTTGGCTCCCTTAGTAGAGCCTCAGGGAATGGGACTGATTCTGGCACAAGTTTTGGTGCATCATCCTCTCGCGAATGCGGTATGCCTCCCGAATGAGAGGGCGAAGAAGAAGATGGGCCAGGATCAGGTCGAGGCGGATCGACGGTCTGCTTACCGCTCCTCGTAGTGATAGCATTGGACGATGCGGGTCTAGTGGGATCATACGGTGGAGGAGGGTTTGCAATGGGGATATAAGAGTGTGGTGCTGCAGCAGGATTAGCCTGAAATCCCGGTGGAATGCTCGGAGCTTGCAGAACTTGATTAACCTGTCCCTGAGAAGGTCGTACCTGTGGTTGAGAACCACAGGGCACGAAATTTAGCGGGTTTGGAACAGGTTGGGCGGGAAGAGTGCCCTGAGATCGAGTCGCCATGCGTAGTTGACTGATCTCGGCGTTTTGCTGCGCCAATTGGTGCTGAAGGGAGGTCATGTTCTCTTCATGGCGCTTTGACATTTCCGTCATCATTCGCATCAATTTGTCAAGAGGGCTTGATGCGTGTTCAGTTTGTGGTACGCAAGGGCCCGATGGCGGATTTGCCATAGGATTAAACTGGACCCTTGGGATTACGGGTGCGGACGGTCGCATTGGTCCACCCGCGGGGTTTTGGCGCTGCGGGTTGTTGGACCATGCGAAGTTCGGATGATTACGCCACCCTGGGTTATAACTGGCAGAGAACGGGTTGTTCCCCAGGGCGCAAGCATCTTCTATGCCAGAAGACGCATCCGCATGTAGATATGCGTCTGAGCACACGGAGGCTTGGTCCTCCGTGTCGAAATACTGGCTCGCAGAAGCCAGTTCCACATGACTTACCGAGTGGCCTGGCGCGACACTCGGTAAGGAAGGTCTAACGGGGTTTCTCGGGATAAGCCTGGTATTAGAAGAACTTGGATTGTGACGAAGTGGTGAAGAGGTGGTGTTTGCCAAAGATCGGGCGGGGTTGGCCAGAAGCTCGTCCAGCTTCTTGTGCACGACGGAGACTTCATCCAGTTTTTGTGCAATAAGGCTTAGATCAGTGGATGAATGGGAGGGTCTCGTGTCAACTTCGTGGACATTTCGGGGCTGGCTGGTACGATTAAAGGCGACAATGGAAGCATTGTTCATCGAGTTTTCACTCATATTTTCAAACAGCTCGAATGCTCCATTCTCGTCTTTATTCATAAAGTTCCCTCCGCAGGAAGCGTCTGCAATCTGCTTCAAAGTCTCATTTAGCCCATAGTAGAAAATCTGGGCTATATGCCACTTAGGCAGCCCGTGGTGCGGACACTTCCTGAGGAGGTCGTTATACCTCTCCCATGCCTCATGAAATTGTTCGCCGTTTTGTTGCGTAAATGAAGTGATAGCACGGCGAAGCGCATTGGTCCGCCCGATTGGGAAGAACTTCTTGAGAAACGCTGTTCGCATCTCTTCCCAAGAGTGGATGGTTCTCCCAAGGGTGCGTAACCATTGCGACGCTTTATCCCGTAATGAAAACGGAAACATTTTCATGAGGACTATAGATAACCCGACATTTCTTGGTTTAACGGTTTCAGTAAGTCGGGTTAAGTCTTCCAAGTGGAGAAATGGGTCTTCACTTGCAAGACCATGAAAGTGAAAATTGATTAGGCCAATTATGTTTGGTTTTAATTCAAAGTCGTCCCCGCCCATGGGGACCCGAATTTGTCCTATGGTCTCTGTAGCAGCGGGATTCTGATAAGAGCTAAGAGACCTAGGCTCCTCCCGTTCGGGAGGGTTCTGCATTTCCTCCAATGTTTCCCGAATGGCTTTGATTTGCTCATTATACATTTCCATTTGGGCTTGGAGGCGGGTTATGGGATCTAAGGCTCCACCACCTGGTGGGTTTTGAGGGCGGTTTCCTCCCTCGGGATTTGGGGGTGGGCGTGCAGCCATGTTTGTGGAGGAGGAGGACGATTCGACTTGTTTTCTAGATTTATCAGTCAATTCAAATAGTTCAGGGTTTTGTGACCTCCTCCCAAACATGCACTACCGCAGGAAGAATTGGGGAGATGAGAAGGGAAAAGGGATGAGAGAAATGACGCCGCAAAGGTACACTTGATTACAAATCAATATAGTCAAGTTCCTAACTTCTACAGTGTGCCCTTAGACCTAAAGATCTAAGTTACCTACTATCACGAACTACGGAACCGAATGCGAGCACCGCGGAACCACCGGGCCAGATTGAAAGGCCGTTTGCCCCAGTCTTAGACACCCGATAGCACGCGGGAACTCTCACCAGCACGTAGCCGCTACACGTAGGTAGTTCAACCTCCAATCCTTAAAAAGGGTCAAGTTACTACCAATTTTAATTAGAGGCTTAGGGTCAAGTGCTTTTGGAATGTGAAGGGCGTTGTTTACGGGTAATGCCCAAGTGATTGATTTTAAGAGTGTGTAAGAACAAGCATGCAACAGGGAAATCTCCCCGAATTGAAGTTTTAATTGGTGAATGGTTTTTTGAGTTCAACCTTAAGTAGTATGAATTTTAGGATTTTGCTTAATTACCAATTCAACCAATCTCCGGGTTTTGCAAGAATACAGGTTTTTTTTTTTTTTTCTAAAGCCCAAGAAACCCTTCTTCAATTATCAGTTAGTTAATGCATGCTAAAATGCAATGGGCTACCCTAAATGGAGATTTCTATGTGTGGATGCGCGAATCAATTTTATACCAATGTGAAAGGGAGCCAAAGCACTTCAATTCAAGTGCTCCCAATCACCAGAAAGATATCCACACACAAGGCTTCAACCAACAGATAAAGAAACTAAAATTGTTGGGGTTGAAGTATTTAGGATCGAATCACAGGCAAGTTTGAAAAGTCGTGGTGGGGTTGGAATCAACTCAATTCCAAGTCTCCCCACCAAAAATGTGATCCTGAATTAAAGATAAGTGAGCCAAAAGAGGGATACAAGCAATCTTTTTCTTTGCCTCAAAGAATACTTCCCACGGCAAAAAATCTAAGAATCAAGATTCTCGGATTTTCGCTATGCGAAGTAAGGCGGGAAATCCCGGGGCAGTGGGAGTGAAGACAACCAATCAATCAAGTGAATTTTAATCCACTTGCCCTCAAGAAATCCCAAGAAGTTTTTCTAGTTTTTAGTTTTAAATTTTTTTTTTTTTTTTTTATTGTGGTGGCAAGTTAACCCTAATTTGATGAGAAAAGAAAACCTACTTGTTCGGCAACGTGTGCGAAGCTCCAATGCGATGTCGGCGTCTTCACACTTTCGTTCCCGCCTTGGATCTGCTCACGTCCTCGACTTCGTCAGCCTTCTTCTCCTTCCACCAGGTTCACTTGCACACCAAAAACAACAATACTCGTGAAGAGAGAAGAGACAAATTTAAAGGAATTGGATAGAAACTTACTCGAAAGCGCACCTCCCCGGCAACGGCGCCAGAAAAGTCCTGATGGGTTGGCACAGATAGGTTGTTAATATGATGATTTTATCGTTGAAATATATATAGTGGTTAACCTAATTTGAACCTAACCATCTCTTTACATAAATTTTTAACCTGGCCTATTTGATTTTATCTTGTCGCTTTTAGGCCCAGGGTCGAACTCAGGGAAGTGGGGTTCAAGTCGAGTTTCTACGTTTTCCTTAAAACGCGTCTCTTCCGTTCGTTTATTGTGTTTTTGGTATTTTTCTTATTTAGGTTTTTTTCTGGTAATCCTTGTTCTTGAGGCACACCCTCAAAATTGTATCCTTGGCTTTTAGCCAAACAGAGTCCCAAAACAAGTCTTGCTACTCGCAAGACGAGGTACCTGCAAGTCAAAGATTATCTTTTCTTTTCTATGTATTTTTTTTATCTTTTTAGTAACAGAAAAGCAAATAGACAGAAAGTAAATATAGTATGTATATATATATATATATGTAGTATATATATAAAGGGGTGGGGGTGGAGGTGGCGATGGAGTGTAGCACTATGTCGAGTCAGTCGACGTTTAGAGAGACGCAACCAACACGACTAGGTGCCGCGTGGAGTGTGGATGGAGGATGGATGATGTATGGGACTACGCTTTTTTTTGTACGCGTGTATCAGGGAATATCAGCAACTGGTGCAGATATCCCCGCGATACAGCGTATAATAAATAACATGAAAATATATGTACATATGTATGTATATAAGTAAATATATCTATATATATAAATGTATAGTTATATATGTATAGATATATATATATAGATATATATGTATGTATATATAGGTGTATATGTATATATGTATATAGCTATGTATATTTGTATATAAGTTTATATATATAATACTATATAGATGTATATATATATATGTATATGAGTATGAGTATATAGATATTTATACGTATATATATATATATATATATTATATATATATGTATGTATACATAACTATAGATATTACTATGTATATAAGTATATATATATATATAGATATATGTTTGTATATATTATATATAGATGTATATAAGTATATATGTGTTACTATAAGTGTGTGAGTGTGTGTGTGTGCGTCGGTGAATGTGTGTGTATGTGCTGGTATAGGTGTGCGTGTGTTGCTGTGAGTACAGAGAGAGAGAGAGAACGGAGAGAGAGAGAGAGTACGTGAGAGAGAGCAGAGAGCGCCAGACAGAGAGAGAGCGGGCGGGAGAGATCGGCAAAGAGAGAGAGCAGGCGAAGCAGTGATCGCGGATGCGCGAGTTAAGACGTCTGCCGGAGGCGGCAGACGTCTGACTCTGCGTCGTCTGAAGGCGGAGGCGGACGTCTGAAGACGGCGGGTGCGGGCGTGCCTTCGCGTAGGGTTCTTGCAGGCGTGCGTGAAGGCGACGGGCAGGCGAAGGCGTGGAGGAGCGAGCGTGGAGGAGGTCTGCAGGTGGTCGCGGAGGGTCGCGGAGGGTCACGGAGGTCGGCGCGAGGCCGTAACCGGCCGCTGCACTGCGTGCGGCGGCCTTCTGCGGGTGCAATGTGGGGTGGACAGAATGGAGACGGAGGCGGGGAACGGGCCTGCAGGCGCGCGCGGAGGGTTGCGCGCCTGCGGGGAAGGTCGCGGAGGAGGCGGGGGGTGCTGCTGCTGCTGCTGTCGCCGCGGTTTAGCTGCTGCTGCTGCTGCTTCAAGCTTCGGAGCTTGAAGCGGCAGCAATGGCGTGGAGACGAAAATGAAGAGAAAAGAAAACACCACGCCCACCGGCTCGTTGAAGAGCTGGGCAGTGGTGCTCCCACTGTGGTGGTGTGCACCACAGTGGGTTCTCCTGCTCGCCGGGTGCCTCCTCGACGGAGGGCTGACGTATGGGAGGGGAGAGCGGTGGAGAGGAAGGTGGTGGCTATGGGGTCTTTCCAGCAGCTCCCTTGCGAGGATGAAGCTGCAGCTACTTATAGAGGAGGGGAGAGTGGGGTGCCGGCTGCAGCAGGGAGAGGGTGTGCGAGTTGCAGCTATAGGGAGCGGCGTTGGCAGGGAGAAGTGACGGGAAGAAGTGCTGCGTGGCTGTTGCATGCAGCTGCGGGAAGAGTGCAGCCGCGGGAAGGGTGCAGACGCGGGAAGGAGAGAAAAGAAGAAATCAAGAGGAAAAATAAAAAGAGGGTGATTTTGCAAGGAGGCACTTGAAGAAAAATGTAACTATGCAGGCGATTGTTTCACTCCTCTTCCTCTCTTGATTAAATGCATGCATGCAAGTGTTTTTACGAATGCAATTACAGGATCCTATTATGCAATGTTAATGCTAGAAAATAGCACAAGAAGGCGTTATTACAGGCGTGTTTTGAGGTGCAAACACCCACGGTGGTGGAGACTCGCCGCCACGGTAGAGGCCGACAGTGTGGAGTGGAAGAGAAAGGTTCTCTCTGCACAGTGGTGGGTCGGTGGCGGAGGCCTCTTGAGCTCGGCTGCCTCCGTGCTCCTTTTGTAGTGGCCTGAACAAATTTGAAATCAGCGGCCGACCAGATCCACCACATCCGCTCCCCCTTGAATGGCTTCTTCACTGCATCAGCCGGGCGTTGGAGCGGCAGCCAGCCGTTCTGAAAGAAGAAGAATAAAGAAAATATTATTAAAATATTAGGGTTATTTATGTATAGACCCTCAACTTCTATGTTAATAAAAACAATATACCTAATTGGTTATCTAATTAGATGAATGCTATTCTAAGCTAATTCTAAATGCACTTAAGATATGAATGCAATGTATGGATTATGTAATTAGATTAAAACTATGAATTCATCTATTTACATCCTAATTTATACTAAATAAATTAGGATTAACCTAATGTGTAGGCACTTAAATACTTAAATAGCCCACAACTATGGGCTAATCACATATAGCATGAAGAATGCTGGAATCAAGTATGCCCTTCTAACTTTGCATTTCTACCTGTCATGCAAATGCATTTGGATTAATTTTTAGACCACATAATCTATCTTGAAGCAATCTAATAAAGTGGTCACATTTAATTTTTGGAAAAGGACTAATTAAAGGAGGGACATTTAAAAATCAAGGACTTGATTTTCAAACTTGGCATGCGATTCAAAATTCAAAATCTTTTTCGGTGTATGCACACTTATATCCCTTGCACCAAGGCATGCTTTTAGACATTCCTCAGGTTTGGAACTGCTAGGACTAGAGCCTCCTATTACTGTGGTCTAAAGTGACCCAAACTTGAGTTTAGAGGTGAAGTTGCCTCCAAACCTTGCGAATTGAGGGTACTTAAGAAGCACGCGGAAGCAACGCTTCAAAGGAACGGTTTAACCCTACTTGCATCCTTCTTTGTCGTGTTTGGTGGTGACTAAACTTATTGGGCTTTAGGGAGGATCACCTAAGTTTTAGTTAGGTCTTCCTAGGCGATCCGTAAGTCGACAATAGGTGTGTAAATTGATTGAACAAATTGTATTGTCACCTACAATCTGACTTAAAATCAAAAGCCTAAATTGGGAAAGACCTAAAAAGTCCTTTTTTAATTGTGTTTTGCTTGGGGAATTCTGATTGAGGTGTGAGTTAGAATGGACCACATTGACTTTCATCCTTTCACATCTTGCCCACACCCTTACCCCCATTCAGCAATCTTCGATCCCATACACCGAGATGGTCCATCCTTTGATGGACATAATGATAATCATTGGGATCCTTTTTACTCCTATTATAGGAGTGTTGGTCTGATTAAGCCCCAAATCAATGAGCATAAGCTAGGAGCGGGATTTGCCTTGCCTAATATCCCACACACCATGCAAATACCCAACCCACCCTCCCTGAAAGATTATAATGTTTGGACAGATACTCATAGGTGCTATAACCCTTAGCCTGACTTCTATTCTAATGGAAATGATGACCTCTCCTCCTTGAAGATGCAAATACAGAAAATGCAAGACGAAATGATTGATTTATTAGGAGAATCATCGAAAGCAGGCCAACAAGAAAAAGGAGCCAATAGCCACCCAACCTACCCCATTGAGGATGAAACACACCATTCTACACAAGATGAATCTCCCATGGGAGAGCCAAACCCTAAGTTGGAGGGAAATTTTGGGGATTATGTAAGGAAGAATAGCTACTTTTCGAGGATTGATTTTGCAACCTCCCCACTAGATGACACTTCTTTGAGAGGTCCACACTTTAAGTGGGAGGAGGATATGTATGAAAGTAGCTATACATTGGACGAAGAAAGGTGGCAACCCGAGGAAGATGATGTTGAGTATCCACCTGAATTATATTGGAGTCCAAAGAAGGGAATGATGGTACCATTGGAAGACCTCGAACCAGATGATAATATTTTCATCGCATTTAATGAAGTGGGTTGAAGTCAAGTTGTTAATCCCACCCTCCCTTTTGATCACGAGATGGAACTCAAGCCCACCCTTAGGGAACCTAACCCTGAAAAAATTGACCTATCTGAGGAGTCTGATGTTACCAGTGTAAACCATTTACCCCAGATAGAGTGCCCTAGGGGATCTGCTGAGATTTTAGATGATTTTAGACCTCGGGTATATGATGAATTGGATGATGAGGAGAAGGATGAATTATATGAGGAACCTACATTCAAGATTTGGAGTGACACTAAGGGTGATTATGTCTTATTTGAAGAATTAGCCCCTGAGGATGTCACAAAGTTGACCAAATTAGGTTTCCTTAGCACATCCATTGATGATATCTCTCCTCATGATGAAATAATTGAAAATTTGCAAACAACTTCTGAGATTGATGTGGATTCACATATAAACTCCGGGGAGGATTTAAGTAAAGAACAAGAACCCGAGGATGACATTAATAGGATAATCGCTAGATTTGTTGCTTCCAACCTGCCTTCATTTGATTCGGAGTCATCCTATGATTCGCCTATGTCTGAGGGAAAAATGTTGACCCCATACATTGAAACGATCATTGATGAAGTACAGGCAGATACTTCTGGTAATGCAAGGAATGCTAGGGATGCAATTGAGGAATCGGAAAGATTGTCAAGGATGGACACCAAGCCAACTAAACCCAACTTAGATCTTATGACCATCCCGCAACCTCAAAACTTGGATGCCCTAAACGATCCTTGGCTTAATGACATGCTCACTACTATTTTGACCAGGGGCCTTAACAGACCAATATCTCTTGTAATGGAGTATCGGGTATGAATTGATGATTTCTTTGGTCAGTCCATTACCTTGGGGGTTATCTCTACACCATTCCTTTCCCATTTCTTTTGGAGGATCCTTGTCATCCTCCCCTTATCCCTTTGGAGGTTGTTATGCATGTTTATCCTTTAGAGCCTCCTTTGGTGACCTGGGAAGATTTTATTTCCATCCTGGCTGGGTGAGCATTTGCCATCAAGATACATCATCAGCTCGCCAACATCCTAGATTACCTGTTTTCTATGGTAGCATTACTTTGCTCATTGTTAGGGCTTATTTCTTTGGTTTTGGAACTTGACTTGCAGGTTCTTTGGTTACTCGACTGCCAACAAAATAATGGTAGCCTAAATCTGACCTAAGTAATACTCTTCTATGCAATGAGGACATTGCAGATTTTAGGCATGGGGGGGTGTACGTGGGGATATACATAGCATTTATATATCGTGCATTCAAACATTTAGTTAAAGCATTCCACAGTGCATACTGATTGCAAGAATATGCGGTTTGTTAATTAGGCAATTTAGTGTCGTTGCAATGTGAAAATCTGCTTTCACTTTTAAATTTATATACCTAGATAGTGGGGTATCTAGGGTCGTCCAAGGAGGCCAAATGTTTGCAAAATTAAATCCCTTGCTTGGAAATGGAAATCAACTTTCTTTTTGGTGTTTTATATATATGATTTTTATAGGTTTTGAAATAATAGCAATACGAATTTTGTTGATAGCAGGAAAACAACTAATATCAAATTCAAGAAACCTAACCCTAAGGTGATAGCTAGAGCCTCTCCCTAAGCTCACCCTAGGCACATGGGGGCCTAGAATAAGTTGGGAGAGGGAGTGAAACAATTGCAAGGCAAAATTTGTAACAAGCTATGCAATAGAAATTGAAAGAAGGCAATTTGAATTAAAGCAAAATTGTGCACACAAAACCTATAGAGGAATGCTTCTACTCTACTTGAAAATACAAGAAAAATAGAACACAAATCCTCTAGATAGATGGTGAAGAAGAGGGCTTCTTGCTCCAAGCCAAGTAGCTCCTTGACTTGAAAAGCCAACTCCTTCTTCTCCTTGGCATGAGATGCTCCTCCAAATGATGTCCTCCAAGGTGGTAGCTACCACCTTTAATTCTCCTCCTCCAAGGGTGGACATCCACCCTAGGTTCTTCTCCTTTGCCTAGCCATCCTCCTTGAAGTAGAATGCTCCTCCTCCTTGGCGTGGCACAAGTTGAAGAAAGTGGGGAGAAGAAGGCACCAAAGGGGCTGGTGATGTGCCCCATTAATCTTCTTCTCTACTCCTTCTTCTTGGCCTTAGGTATAGGTGGATGTAGGTGGAAGTAAACACTAATGGAGGATGCTCTAAAATGGTGGTAGGTGGTGGGTTTATATAGAGTAGGAAGGGGGCTAAGGTGACTCTTGAAATGGAGGGCTAAGATGGGAAGATGGAGGTGGTTGGGGATCCTATGGCTAAGGGTAATTGGCACCAACCCAAGGGGTGCCATGGGGTTGTTATGTTGGTGAAAGGGCACCTATAATTGGCACCAACTATGGGGCTTCTAGAAAGTTGGTGAGGTGGGTGGTGGAGATGATTTTGAGAGGTGTATGGTGGAGATGAAGGGAATTTTGGAGGGAAAGTTGGTGCCAAAATGGAAAGGTTCTAGAAGGTTATTTTGGAAGGAAAATAGGTGGCTTTTGGTAGTGGTGATGGGGTGAAGGGGTGTGATGGTGGTGGCGCCGACTTGGAGCAGGATAGCTAGCGTAGGTGAGCTTAGTTGATGGAGATAGCTAGGGTTGAGTTGAAGGTGGTGGATGGCCAAGGAGCTGGATGCTAGCTAAGCTAGGCTAAGCTAAGCTAAGCTAGCTTAGCTAGCTATGGAGTAGAGGAGGAGGTATTGGAGCTAGGATTTGAAGAGAGGAGATGAGGAGGAGAAATCTGGAGCTTGAAATGGAGCTGGCAGCTGCTGAAGAGGCTGGCATGGAGTTACTCTAGTTGGCTTAGCCTGCTAGTTCTTTGCTAGCTGCTAAGCCAAGCTAAAGTGAGCTGGCTTCTACCATAATGAGCTAAGGTGTGCTGGGTCTGGTGCTCTCAGGGAGGATCAAGCTGGTTGAGGCAACTAAGGTAACATAGCTCAACTGAGTTGAGCTAAGCTGAGTCCCCGGGAGCTGGTCTTGAGCTTCTTGAGCTGGAATGAAGTCATCTTCTGCTGGCCGGAGTTGAGTGGAGCTGGGGTGAACTCCAGTCAACTCAGCTGAGCTAGCTAGAGCTCCTTGTGGACTAATAGGAGCTAAGATGAGCTAGACTCAACTAAGTTGAGCTGGATCTGAGCTGACCTGAGCAAGGGTGAGCTAAGATGAGCTCTCTTGAGCTACCATTCAGTTGAGATGAGCTGAATGGAGATAGGATGAGCTAACCCTAATTCTGGTGAGCTGAATTCCAGCTATGGTGTGCTGTATCAAGCTGAGTTCCAATTAGTCTGAGCTCCTCTTGCACCATTTGCCTTCTTGAGTGCTAGGGTTTTAGATATCTGTATATCTGTTCATCTCTAACACTCACAAAAACACATTAAAACAACAAAAGAAAATGCAATGCATGCCTAACCTAGTTAATGCCTAAATGCAACCCAAAAACCCATTTACGGAGCAAAACTCTAAGAGCTAGGTTTGTTTTTATGCATAAGAATGATGATAAACTATCGTTTATCACACCCCCATACTTATCTTTTGCTAGTCTCTTAGCAAAACTTTAATTTTTTGGAAAATGGAATTTTTGGGAAATCTAATTTTTTCGACTTTTGAGGAAAAAAAGATTAAGGGACCTTGGTTGATTTAAACATAGTAGGCATGGGATTCGTCAGGGATAAACATCAGGATTTGCTTTTGGATCCATCCATTAGACAAAACGACATCAATATATCCTCCAGAAAATTCACAAATTAACCCCTTGTTAATTCTGATGAGTTGAAATTTTTGTTTTTAAGATTTTTCTGGCTCATGAATCTGATTCGCAACTTGCAAAATCCTTTAAAACCTTGTGTCTGTGCTTGTGAAAAGCCAACATTTATAGGGGCATGTTTATTTATTTATTTTTTTTATTTTTACTTTTATTTTTTTTCTCCCCCATGCTTATTTTTAACTTAGTCTTACAACAGATGTGTCGGGATCATCATTCCGTTACCAATCCTCGAGGGGGCTCTAGTGCCAGTACTTCAGGATAGCACTGTCCATGACACCACCCAGGAGCTCACAACCCCAAAACACAATGCGGTGTAAAGGGGTGCTCCAAGTAAACTCAAGCTCTTGCTCTGACACTATAGGTAGAGCACCGTCCAAGACACTTGAGCTGCTAAAATGCACTTTAATGCTCCATCTGAAGATGTGAAAATAGATATGGAGCAGAGCTGAGGCGGTAACATGTTGACATCGCATCCTCAAAGGAGGCATTTTCCTCCTCGGCGGTGGGAACTCAAACCAATGATCTGCTTCAGACTTTTACTAAGTCCAAACAAGGGAGTTTTTCAATTTTTAAGTTGTTTTTAAGTGTTGGCTTGTGTGTGAAAATTGACACAAGAAGTTCCTCAAGAAATGCAAGTTTTTGAATCATAAACTAAGTTAAATACTTTCCATATTACAAAATAGGATCAAGTCACCTGAACTATCATGAGTTCAGGTGGAATTTTAGATAAGGATATCTGATCTAGTCTAAAAGTATACCCTAAAATTCTAATGATCAGATCCACATCCTCATCCCTAGTTTGTTAAAGATTAAATCCTATTGTACCCAAAAGTGAAATTTTCAACCTTAGTCCCGATTTCAAAATTTTTCCTCAAAAAGTTTTTTAACATTTTTATTTTTTTGGGTGTGCAAGTAGGAAAGTAAAATGACTAAAGAAAAATGCATGTTTTTAGGTTTTGAAAATCCTAAATCGATCGTCCAATTTTAAAAACACCCCCCCATGCTTAAGATATGCAATGTCCTCATGCATTAAGAGGGAAAAGGGATTACCTTAGTGAGGGGTAGTTAGGTTTAGGATGGTTAAAACCTAAAAAAAGAAGGAAAAAGGAAAGCAGGAAAAGAAATGATGGGTTACCTCCTATCCAGTGCTATCTTTTATGCCATTCAGCTAGGCGTGAAGGAATGCACGGAAGATGGAAAATCATGTAAAAGGTTGGACACTTGAATGTCTTTAATAAAAGTGTCTTCCTCAAGATCCCTAAAAAGATGAGTGGTAAAGATAAAGGGATCAAAATAAAATAGAGAAATGGAAAAAGGACCCCGGTCTAGCCATGGTTTGAATTGATGATGAAAGCAAAACTCAGGTGGATTAGGTGATAGGTCCAATAGAAAAGGGAGGGGAAAGGAGTTAGTGAGATGCAAGATGGGTGAAGTTAGTGTGGATATTTTTGGTGAAAAATCAAGAAGATGAAAAGGGTGAAAGTGAAACCCTAGTTGATCTGGAAAGTCTCGGACCACAAAATCATCCTTAAAATAAGAATCAATAAAATCTAGATTCATAGTGGTCAAAGCTGAGTAGGATTTGATCAACGAAGCTTTCTCACAAATTGCTTCCATTGTATTATCAGTGTCCTCAAAAATTTTATGATCAATGGACCTCTTAGAAGCTTGAAATAAATCCAATGAGAAAAGCTGGTTACCGCAACTTATATTTATTTTCCCAGAGTGAGAGTGGATATTAGTTGTTGCGGTAATCAAAAGGGTTCTTCCAAGAATGGTATTAGTGAGAGCCTTAGGTACCTCTATGTCAAGGACCAGAAAATTTACCGGAAATAGACAATTGGGGACCTTGATAATACTATCCTCAACAACTCCCCGCGGTTGAATGGTAGATCGATCTTCCAATTGAAATTGAACCTTAGTAGGTTTTAAATCACTGAATCGAAATTCCTCAAATAAGACCGGGGGCATGAGATTACTAGTGGTACCTAACTCGAGAGGGGCATGAAAAAAAATGGTGTCAGTTATGACAACTGAGATGAGTGATGTGCCCTGGTCCTTTTTTGTGAAAGGCATCTTGCTCTGAAAAACTGAGCTGGCTGTCTTTGAAAGTACCAACCTTTCTAGATTCTGATCATGCCCTTTTGAAGTAAATTTTTTAGAGTCATGGGGAGAATCTAGAAAGGGAATATTCCTCTTGACTTGCTCAAATAAGTCCAAAGAATTGTGGTCAGAGGGCTCTGATTTTGGATTGTAGTTTTTGAGAGTGGGAAATGGGGTTTGAATCAGGTGTTTTTGGGATTTCCTTTTCTTCTTCCTTATTGAGGTTAGGGGAGTCAATCTGCATTAGTTGAGAATCAGTTTCATCATTTGAATGTGAAGGCCTTAAATCCATGGTGGTTTCCTCACTCCTCAAAGTCTCTGCATACGCAGCTTGGTGATCACTGGGAGGAGGTGGAGGGGCCTGATGTTGATAGAAACTGGGTTGGTGCTACGATATTGGGTTAATAGGAGGCTGAACCACGTGGTTATGATGTTGGTATCCACCTGGGTGTTGGTTCCTGTGATTAATAAAGTTTGGTGTGGGTTGGGATGGTGAGTGCCCTACAGGTCTTTGAGTCGGAATATCCCCAATTTGATCATTGAGATTGTTAATAAGATGGGTTGTTTCCTTTGTTTTTCTTTGTAACTCCTGCAGGGTTTTCATCATCTGGGCATTAATGTCTTCTTGAGATTGCCCAGATTGAGAAGTCTGATTTGAATCATACCCACCAAATGGTTCTGTTGTTGGTGTGGAATCAAATTAGTCCAGGAGTGAGCCGGATAATTCTCCCCATTAGAGGAATTTTTCAATTTCTCCTGGAAAGTAGGGACATTTTAGGTGGGTTGATGATTGGGATGAACATAATTCCCTGTTGAACCATAGAAAGCCTCAAAATAATAATTATACTCAGCACCGGATTTATGCAAATTTTCTCTCTTGCGGGTGTTAAAAGGGGTGAGATGTGGAATGTGTGGAGCTTGGGTAGGTGTGGTAGGACTCCCTTGGTTGGCTAGGTTTGTTAAATCCTTATGTAACTATTGTTGCTCAACTTGTAGTTGAGCCATGATAGAGTAGAGATTAGGTGGAGGGGCCTGATTAAGTAGCTCTTAGGTGGAAAGATTAGGGAAAGAATAATTAGCATGCAAGTTAGATGACCAATTTTTATTTTCCATTTTTAAAGAAGAGGAAGAATGCAGGAAAAGTCTTTTTGGGGAGGCAAAAATCAAGTTGTCCCTCCAAGTGTGGAGTTTTGGACCGCCGCCCATTCAAAATGGAAGAAACGGGAGGGGAGGAGAAGAGATGGAGAAGAGAGAAGTGTGCACACAAGCAATCAATTTCTTGACCTAACTTAATTGTGACTCCCTAGAAATTAACCTAAGACTTGGTCTACCTAGGAAATAACTAATCAACAGTGAATACCCATTCTGTTAACAAATCTAGCCAAGTTGCTTAAAGGGAGGTTTGGGCCCAAGCATTTCCCAGGAAAATCCCTAGGTGCTTGTACAAACTTACGCCTGGCCATTTGACATGGCCCCTTAGCCTGAACACCAGATATAGATGACAAAATTGGTATTAACTAGAGAAAACTTAGGACTTATATAGCAAGCCTAAGTTGATGAAAACCTTATGGGTCAAATTGCTACCAATTTTAATTAGGTCTAGGATACTAGTGTGCACACGGAATGTGGAGGGCGTTGAATGGGTTGTTGCCCTGTTATTTCAATTTTTTTTTTTGTGTGTGCGCAGGAATTGGAAAGTGGTTCCAATGCAAAGCAAGTTGTCACACAATTATTGTATTTCTGTCTTTTAAGATTGGATTTAACTTAGTGTATTTTTAGGGTTTTCTTGTTAAGTTTTCAAACAAGTTTGAGATTCCACAAACAAGAGGAAATCAAGTTGTATGGATGAGGATATGTTTCCTTTTGGCTATTTATCTCTAAAAATGAAAATAAACCCTAATCCAATTGATCCTAAGATAGAAATTTAACTACCAATGAGTTGTTTTTAAGCTTTCTATGTTAAGTAATGGTCCAAACAATTCAAAAAATACCTCTACTCTGAAGAGAATCAAACAAAGATTCCAAAAAATATTTTTGTAAGATTTTAGGAATTTGTTTGATAATTATTTTGAATTTTTATTTGTGTTGGTGTCAAAATCCAGAAATGATACCCGTGAGTATTCTAGACTTTTTGTACCACCACTGACCTCAGAAAATTTTGGTGATTTTATGACAGATGTAGAATTTCACAAGGATTCCAGAAATCTAAATTTCACAAAAATTGGATGAGTATAAAAATTCTAAAAATTCATAGATAGTAGCTAAACAGGAAGACTAGAGGGTGTGACCTCTCTGTAGTCCACAAATTTTTAAAAATTAAATACAAATCCAATTGATATGAAATTTGTAAAGATGTTCCTAACTTAATAAGGAATCATTGTATGAAATTGTATGATTTTACGAGGCTTGTGGTGTTGGGAATTGATTTTTCAAGTCCGAAAAGAAATCTGGACCCGAAAAATAGAACACCAATACTTGAAATGGAGTGGTGTTAATAAAACATTCAAGCAAACAATGAGTTTTAATGGACACCACTCCACTTAAATAAGATGTTTGGGATCCTGAAAGCCAAGTTTAATATTTTTTTGGTAGTTTTAATTAATTATGTGACCAGAAAAGGGAACCAACCTGAAAATCCATGGGAAGAAAAGGAACTTTAAGCTTTCGCTTCCAAATTCCCGCTTTCCCACTGTAATTCCTGCACACACGAAAGAAAAGAAAGAGAAGGGGATGAGATCCACTTCAAGCAAGAAAAGTAACTAATGCAAAGCCGTGCCACCCTGGCAACAACTCCAAAAAGTGATCACGAGAATACAAGGTTTGTTAATTAGGCAATTTAGTGTCGTTGCAACGAGTAAATCCACTTTCACTTTTAAATTTATATACCTAGATAGTAGGGTATCTAGGGTCGTCCAAGGAGGCCAAATGTTTGCAAAATTAAATCCCTTACTTGGAAATGGAAATCAACTTTCTTTTTGGTGTTTTAGATATATGATTTTTATAGGTTTGAAATAATAGCAATACGAATTTTGTTGATAGTAGGAAAACAACTAATACCTAATTCAGGAAACCTAACCCTAAGGTGACAGGTAGAGCCTCTCCCTAGGCTCACTCTAGGCACGTGGGAGCCTAGAATAATTAGGAGAGGGAGTGAAACAATTGCTACGCAAAATTTGTAACAAGCTTTGCAACAGAAATTGAAAGAAGGCAATTTGAATTAAAGTAAAATTCTTCACACAAAACCTATAGAGGAATCCTTCTACTCTACTTGAAAATACAAGAAAAATAAAACACAAATCCTCTAGATAGATGGTGAAGAAGAGGGCTTCTTGCTCCAAGCCAAGTAGCTCCTTGACTTGAAAAGACAACTCCTTCTCCTTGGTGTGACATGCTCCTCCAAATGATGTCCTCCAAGGTGGTAGCTACCACATTTAATTCTCCTCCTCCAAGGGTGGACGTCCACCCTAGGTTCTTCTCCTTTGCCTGGCCATCCTCCTTGAAGTAGAATGCTCCTCCTCCTTGGCGTGGCACAAATTGAAGAAAGTGGGGAGTAGAAGGCACCAAGGGGTTGGTGATGTGCCCCCTTAATCTTCTGTAGGTATAGGTGGATGTAGGTGGAAGTAAACACTAATGGAGGATGCCCTAAAGTGGTGGTAGGTGGCAGGTTTATATAGAGTAGGAAGGGGGCTAAGGTGACTCTTGAAATGGAGGGCTAAGATGGGAAGATGGAGGTGGTTGGGGATCCTTTGGCTAAGGGTAATTGGCACCAACCCAAGGGGTGCCATGGGGTGGTTATGGTGGTGAAAGGGCACCTATATTTGGCGCCAACTATGGGGCTTCTAGAAAGTAGGTGAGGTGGATGGTAGAGATGATTTTAAGGAGCGGTGTATGGTGGAGATGAAGGGAATTTTGGAGGGAAAGTTGGCGCCAAAAGGGAAACGTTCTAGAAGGTTATGTGGCAGGGAAAATTGGTGGCTTTTGGTAGTAGTGATGATGTGAAGGGGTGTGATGGTGGTGGCACCAACTTGGAGTAGGATAGCTAGCTTAGGTGAGCTTAGTTGATGGAGCTAGCTAGGGTTGAGTTGAAGGTGGTGGATGGCCAAGGAGCTGGATGCTAGCTAAGCTAAGCTAAGCTAAGCTAGCTTAGCTATGGAGTAGAGGAGGAGGTATTGGAGCTAGGATTTGAAGAGAGGAGATGAGGAGGAGAAATCTAGAGCTTGAAATGGAGCTGGCAGCTGCTGAAGAGGCTGACATGGAGCTACTCTAGCTGGCTTAGCTTGCTAGTTCTTTGCTAGCTGCTAAGCCAAGCTAAAGTGAGCTGGCTTCTACCATAATGAGCTAAGGTGTGCTGGGTCTGGTGCTCTCAGGGAGGATCAAGCTGGTTGAGGCAGCTAAGGTAGCTTAGCTCAACTGAGTTGAGCTAAGTTGAGTCCCCAGGAGCTGGACTTGAGCTTCCTGAGCTGGAATGAAGTCATCTTCAGCTGGCTGGAGTTGAGTGGAGCTGGATGTAGATGGACCTGAGTAGGGGTGAACTCCTATCAACTCGGCTGAGCTAGCTAGAGCGCCATGTGGACTAATGGGAGCTGAGATGAGCTTGACTTAGCTAAGTTGAGCTGGATCTGGGCTGACCTGAGCTAGGGTGAGCTAAGATGAGCTGAATGGTGCTAGGATGAGCTAACCCTAATTCTGGTGAGCTGAATTCCAGCTATGGTTAGCTGGATCAAGCTGAGTTCCAGCTAGTCTAAGCTCCTCCTTCACCATTTACCTTCTTGAGTGCTAGGGTTTTAGGGATCTGTATATCTGTTCATCCCTAACACTCACAAAAACACATTAAAACAATAAAAGAAAATGCAATGCATGCCTAACCTAGTTAATGCCTAAATGCAGCCCATAAACCCATTTACGGAGCTAAACTCTAAGAGCTACGTTTGTTTTTATGCATAAGAATGATGATAAACTGTCGTTTATCACATACATTTGCATAAAAAAAGAAAAAAAAAGGGAACAAAGAGAAAAACCTTTTGTATTATTGAGCTTAACTGGCTGGGCCCTACATTCTTAAGTAGACCAGAACTTTAAGTTAGACTAAGTTGATTCTAGGTGTCGAACTTTAGAAGCTAAGTAAGCTACTAGCTTTAGACCTTTAGGGTCCTTTGTGGACTTAAAAACTTAAGTAGGAGTTAAGTTGCGGACCATTCCTCAAGAGGTGGAGGAAGGAAAGCTAGAGATTGAGTTAAAGGTTGGGTAGTACCTAATGTCTTTTTCTACCTTTTGGTTTGCAGGTCCTCACAACCTAAGCATCCACATTTCACACACACTTGGTCTTGTGTAAGTAAGTGATCACACTAATTCATTTATTTAAGAAAAGTTGGTTCTCTAAGTTTTGACTTAGGAGAAGCCTAAAAACACAATTTGATTGGAAGAGTTCCTGCAGCAGGAGAGGTGGACTATATACTCACATTGAGGATGCGACGATAACATGTTACCTCCTTGTTGAACGAGACGATCTACGCTAACGTGTTTGGTTTTGGAAAACCCGTCGTTGTAGTTCGAAAGCGAAGGATTCGTGTTCAACAAATAAAATTTATACCGAAATAAGAATTCCGGGTCGAACACAGGGAGGCGAACGTTTGATTTAAAAACTCCGCGTTTCTTTTTATTTTGTCACAAAGAAATTCAATTTAAACTATCTAAGTATCTACAACAAATAAAAGAGAGAGAGGGAGTAAGAGAGAGCGAAGGAATACTATACATGGAAATCAAAATGAGATGTAGAATAGACAAGGAATTTATCATAAAAGAGTTCTTTCATTACAACTAGAAAACATAAAACAATTACTCTAGAAAGCATTAAAAGAATGGAGGGAGAAATGTCCTCCTCGACGATCGCTCGGAGGACGAATAGACTACTCTAGAAAGCAGTAAATCTATACTAGAAAGCAGTAAAAAGAATAGGGAGAGAGAAATCCTCCTCGACGGTCGCTTGGAGGACGAGCCGGACGGGACGACGCCTGGACGAAGGAGAAGGAAGCGGGACGAAGGAGGACGAAGCAGAAGAACGGGAACGAAGCAGCACGCCGTCGTCGTCGCGGGATCCACTTCCGAAGGGGGACGAAAATTTGGACTTTATCTCGCGAGAAGCATCCCGGGTGTGGGACAAGCTTCTCTTGAGCTTTGGAGAGGTAGAGAGGAGAAGGAAGGGATGAAAATTTCGTATGGAGGGGGTCTCCTTTTATAGTTGCAAGGAGTGGGGGCAAAATGGACATTACATCTTCAAAATAATAAATAAGGGGTCTTTAGTGACGGATAAAACCGTCGCTAAAGCCCCGCCGTCGCCGTCGCCGCCGCACCCACGCGCGCCCGCTCGGATGGCCTGCGCGCGTAACGCAGACGCACGTCCGCGTCGTCTCAGCCGTCCGATCGCGAGATCGGACGGCTTAGATCGCGCCCGCGCCCGCTGCGTAGCGCGCCGCCCGCGTGCGATCGTGCGCCCACCAGGGCGTCCAATTGCGCGTCGGCGCTATCGGGCGCGCGCGGCCATTGGATCTTCATCCGACGCTCGTGCGCGCCCGCTCGCCCGCGCCTTCGACCCCCTCTCCGCGGCTCGAACCCGCGACCTCCGCTTCGCCCGCAGCTGCGTAGCCGCTGCGCTACGCGGCGAAATGGTCGCGCGGACGTTTTTAAACGCGCGCGACCGCAGCCGTTGGATCGAGATCCAACGGCGGAGAGGAGACGTTGCGTGGTCTTCACAGGACTCCTGCGGCCGATTGGGCGGCTGGGATGGCGCCACGTGGCGCTATCTTGGCCGTCCATCTTCTGGAAGTTGTAGATGGTGCCACGGATGTCGGATTGACTTGATTTTTGTGTCGTTCGGCTGCGATCGTCGATCCGAATTCATCCGTGTGGTCGGATTTTCCATCTGAAGTGCGGATTTACACCATCCTGGCCCTTGATCTTCTAGGGTTCCCCGGTCTCTATCTGATGCTACGGATGCCTGATTAGGGCGATCTTGGAGTCGTTGAACTCCAATCGTCGCCCTGATCATATCCATACGGTTGGATCTTTGATCCGAGGCCCCGATAAAATATTTGCCCTGTCCAAGCACATAAAAGGAGACAATTAACCTCCATTTTATTCAAACTACTCTAAATGCAAGATGATGCATGTAATGCAATATTTATATCATGAAATGCAATCCTATGCTTAAGAACATGCATAAATAGACATTTTAAGTAGTGTAAATGTGTTTACATCATACCCCCATGCCTATCTTTTGCTAGTCCCTAGCAAAAACTATATGCTATTTATAAAAGAATTAGGTTAGATTATTTGGACCTGAGTTATTTTCAATCATTAAGAAATTGTCTACTTAAGAACTGAACTTTCAAAGACACAACAGTGCCCGGGTATCAGCCAAAATGCAGACCGCCTCAAGCCTCGCCTTATTCAAAGAAAATTTCCTTTTTCTGTTTTTACTCTCTTTTTTTAGATTTTCAAATTTTAGGGTTTAAGAGTGGCTTTCTACGGCCATTCAACTCACCCAAGATTTGATGAGAACCCTAAGTTTTAAGCATCTTATTGTGATTGTGATAGACTCGTTGACCGGCAATTAAAACGGACTTCGGATTTCTACGCCTCTAGGTGACCTCAAAAAGAATTCTGCCTAAAGGTGTATCTTTACAACCGGTAGCTTTCTCCCTACTTTTATTTTTTAATGGGGTCAACACAAGGGTGAATCCAGTGTATATCTCCCCGGTTTATTCTACTTCTCCGCTTCTTCCTAAGTGTTTTGGGAATTTTTAGTGCATTTTCTGAGCTGGGTTCTGGACAACCGGTCGATGAGCTGTTACCACCGACAACTTGCCAGCCATACTCGTGCGGCGAAGTGTGGCTTATTTCTTTTTGTTCTTTTCTCCTTTTTGATTTTTTTTTTTTTTTAAGTAGGTGGCTTCCCTGGTCTAAGATTTACCTAAAGGCAGCAAAAAGAGAAAGGTCCAGTGACTAGGCTCTGGACAACCTACCTATGGGCTGTTACCCACGATAACTTGCCAGCCATATCACCCTAGAAGGTTCATTAGCTACCCAATTTCCGTTAAAATCTCCAAACAACGAGTCAGTGCAAAGAAAGTGTGTAGATGCTTAAGACTCAAAATTCCCTCACATCAGAGGGCGGGTTGATAAGTCGTGTACTTATCACCCAAACTTATTTACTCCAATTATAATAAAATTCAGGTTGGCGAGAACTCGAAAAACAAATCCACATTTTAGTGGATACATAGGCTGATTAAGTCCAAAGACCTGAAGGGTCTTTGTGTTCAAACCATAATATAGTATTTCTTAAGATCGAAAATTTTCTTAAACCCAAATTCTCTTTCCTAATTTCGATTTTTTTTTTTTTTTTTTTTTAAATAATAAAACAAATCTACGGAGCTGACGAATGAATTCAAAGATAAATATCCACCCCCCCATGCCTATCTAATGCAATGTCCTCATTGTATTGAAAAGACATAAAACAGAGTGGAAAAGCGTAGAAAGCACCTGAATTGCGTGGATATTGGGTCCGCTCCGAGATGAAAATGAAAAAGAACTGTATATGTGCTGAGTTTAGTGCCTTCAGCTAGGCACACTATACAAAGAAAAGAAATGAAGAATTCACATGTGCAGGTCAGAATTAGAATAAACAGAAGAATCCTCTGACCTGTCAGCAGAGGTCCACAGATGTGGACCAGATTGTGGTGCAGACCCACACCCCATAATCGAGAATATCTTAGGTTCTGGATAAAAATTACCCAAAACCTAAAATCAGAATGCAAGCGGGGTCGGGCCTGCGATTTGTGAGGATGCAACCCAAGGCCAAAATGTCGGGTTACAGAGAATTGAAGCTCAAAATGATAATCATTAAATGTGTGCTTGAGTTTGACATCCTCGAAACAAATGTCGTAAGGGTTTTGATTTGATGGTTTCAGCTTAAAAGGAACCCTTCGACTCAATCTTCCATTTCCTCCAAAATTAACTTCCCAAATTAGAACTTCCCCGCTCCTATCCTCCTCATTAAGTGTATCAAATTCCAGGACATCTTGTATATTCATCACCCCGTCTGGAATCTCCAAGTGTAAATGATGTGGCAGAATCAAAATTGACTTGGGTCTAATTATCTCAGAATTAAAATCATCAATAAGCTCAACAGGGTGTAACTGATAATCAGGGCATTGAATTGATTCCTCCAGAAAATGCGATTCTGGATCTGCATCGTGTGCCCTAATAAGATCAGTTTCCTCAGTTATTGGGCTATCAAATGATCTATCAGATTCCTCAGGCCCAATCGTCTCACAAAAATCGTGATTTGAAAACTCGTGTGAGACTTCGCAACTTGAATTTTCACCATCAGGATCCGTATCAATGTATGTCCCAAAATCATTTGTCACTTTGCGTTCCAAGGAGACATACGTTTCCTCGTAACCCGGCTTAGGGATTTCAGGTGAAGAAATCAAATCATCCTTAATTGGTTGTTTTAATTCAATCTGGTCAGCTTCGTAACACTTGTCCCCCCCAACAGGTGCCTGAGCGGGTTCTGTCATTGGCTTTCCTGAAGAGAGTTCATCCTGGGAATTATTCCAAGATTGAATCAAAGTAACCACGAATCTCATCCTCAATTTCGCTAATTTCCCAAGTAGAAACTCACCCGGGTTCTTATCCTTAACATCCTGGAGCCAATCCAACAAAGACTTGTTTAAATCATCAATCATTTCAATCAGGGGCTCCAATCTCTCAATGCAAGGTATTGGCTGAACTTCTAAAGATTGAATGATATTCCTCAAGTTAGCCAGAACCTTATCTTGAACCTGATTAACCTGAACCAAATGAGTTGGTTCAGGGTTGGGCGGGTTTGACATCAATGTAGAGGAATTAACGAATTGAGATTCGTTATACCCATCCTGATAGTAGGTCATTTCAGATTGTTCAAAAGATGGAGATGACCTAAAGGCAGTGAAATCAGAGGATGGGTAAGGATCAGTGTATCCTTCTTGATTGTAGACCGCATTAGGTTGTTCATGAAAGGAGGACGATCTATAATCGATGCAACTCTGAGAAGGATAGAATTGAGAATCAAAGTGTTCAGGGTTAGACCCTAAACACGGGGGTCCGGAATTGTATCCCCAATCTGAATTATCCCAACTAACTGATGGTCTATTACAATACGAATTGGGATAATCGTCATGTTGAGGATAATTTACAACAGTAGGGAAAGAGTGGGAATGCGTGAAACATGTGGAAGGATTCATGAGATACGGGAGGAAGAAAGGTGCCCTGCAATACAAACAATCAAACCTGTCCTTAAATGGGTTAGCCTACAGACCTACAGACTCTCAAAACCCGTCTTGAGATAAAGGAACGATTTGATCTACTTCTGTCTGTTCAATCCAACCAGTTAGAAGGAGGGACTGGGGAGAAGGTTCTTCCTTCGGCTTGCGCCTCCGGTTCCTAGTGTACCCCCCAGCCGCGATCGTTTGACTCTGCTCCCCTAGCTAGACATCAGATTGAACAGTAGAAACAGACTAATCGAAAATAATCTCGTTCTGAGTTCTGAAGAGCGAGTCCAATCCTTAAGGCCAACGTCTACTCTGTTTTATTTAGGGCTAGGTTTGAATGTGCTTTGGAATGTGATGGGCCCTTTAAATGGGTTGTGCCCTTAATGATTGATTGCTTTGTGTGTGCGTGCACAACCAGTGGTTTTCAAGCAAGATTATTTTTGATGTGGTGAATTTTAAGGTTCAAATCTTGCTTAGTAGCTTTTAGGATTCAACTTTAGGTGTTTTCAATCAAGTTTCATTGGCACACCAGGTTTTGCAAGCACAGGTGAAGATATTTTCCTTTAAAGTTTAAAAAGAATGTGGAGTGCCTGGTAGATCCCTAAGAGTTGAACCTAATTGGCAGCTACTAGATGAGTTGATTTTATTTGAAGTGGTGCGGCCCAAACAACTCAAACAACTGGCCTGATGCACCACCTAATTAGGCACACAAATGATTACCCAATCTGATTTCTACTCGATTATATGTTTGGATGTGTGTACCGGCTCCTAAGATTGGTTTACCGGTTGAGTTAGAAAATCAGATGAGGTTGTGTACGTGAGATTTTTTTTATTATTTTTTTCTTTTTTTAATGTGGGGGTTGGAGTGAGTATGGATGTCAAACAACAAACAATCTAACCTTAGAGTTTATAAGAACACCTAGGTTGATTGATGTTTGAATTATTATGTGATGAAATGAAATCTAATGGGTGGGAGGTGGGGGGTAACTTACAAAACCTTCCACAGCACTTTACTCCGATTTACCGCTTTTGCCTATCTCGAAAGAGTACCTGCAATTACAATAAGAAAGGAGAAAAGTGAGGTAAATGATTTGTAAGTTACAAAACGCGAAGAGAAATCAAAGAGCGTTGCCTCCCCGGCAACGGCGCCAAAATGTTGAACGAGACGATCTACGCTAACGTGTTTGGTTTTGGAAAACCCGTCGTTGTAGTTCGAAAGCGAAGGATTCGTGTTCAACAAATAAAATTTATACCGAAATAAGAATTCCGGGTCGAACACAGGGAGGCGAACGTTTGATTTAAAAACTCCGCGTTTCTTTTTATTTTGTCACAAAGAAATTCAATTTAAACTATCTAAGTATCTACAACAAATAAAAGAGAGAGAGGGAGTAAGAGAGAGCGAAGGAATACTATACATGGAAATCAAAATGAGATGTAGAATAGACAAGGAATTTATCATAAAAGAGTTCTTTCATTACAACTAGAAAACATAAAACAATTACTCTAGAAAGCATTAAAAGAATGGAGGGAGAAATGTCCTCCTCGACGATCGCTCGGAGGACGAATAGACTACTCTAGAAAGCAGTAAATCTATACTAGAAAGCAGTAAAAAGAATAGGGAGAGAGAAATCCTCCTCGACGGTCGCTTGGAGGACGAGCCGGACGGGACGACGCCTGGACGAAGGAGAAGGAAGCGGGACGAAGGAGGACGAAGCAGAAGAACGGGAACGAAGCAGCACGCCGTCGTCGTCGCGGGATCCACTTCCGAAGGGGGACGAAAATTTGGACTTTATCTCGCGAGAAGCATCCCGGGTGTGGGACAAGCTTCTCTTGAGCTTTGGAGAGGTAGAGAGGAGAAGGAAGGGATGAAAATTTCGTATGGAGGGGGTCTCCTTTTATAGTTGCAAGGAGTGGGGGCAAAATGGACATTACATCTTCAAAATAATAAATAAGGGGTCTTTAGTGACGGATAAAACCGTCGCTAAAGCCCCGCCGTCGCCGTCGCCGCCGCACCCACGCGCGCCCGCTCGGCTGGCCTGCGCGCGTAACGCAGACGCACGTCCGCGTCGTCTCAGCCGTCCGATCGCGAGATCGGACGGCTTAGATCGCGCCCGCGCCCGCTGCGTAGCGCGCCGCCCGCGTGCGATCGCGCGCCCACCAGGGCGTCCAATTGCGCGTCGGCGCTATCGGGCGCGCGCGGCCGTTGGATCTTCATCCGACGCTCGTGCGCGCCCGCTCGCCCGCGCCTTCGACCCCCTCTCCGCGGCTCGAACCCGCGACCTCCGCTTCGCCCGCAGCTGCGTAGCCGCTGCGCTACGCGGCGAAATGGTCGCGCGGACGTTTTTAAACGCGCGCGACCGCAGCCGTTGGATCGAGATCCAACGGCGGAGAGGAGACGTTGCGTGGTCTTCACAGGACTCCTGCGGCCGATTGGGCGGCTGGGATGGCGCCACGTGGCGCTATCTTGGCCGTCCATCTTCTGGAAGTTGTAGATGGTGCCACGGATGTCGGATTGACTTGATTTTTGTGTCGTTCGGCTGCGATCGTCGATCCGAATTCATCCGTGTGGTCGGATTTTCTATCTGAAGTGCGGATTTACACCATCCTGGCCCTTGATCTTCTAGGGTTCCCCGGTCTCTATCTGATGCTACGGATGCCTGATTAGGGCGATCTTGGAGTCGTTGAACTCCAATCGTCGCCCTGATCATATCCATACGGTTGGATCTTTGATCCGAGGCCCCGATAAAATATTTGCCCTGTCCAAGCACATAAAAGGAGACAATTAACCTCCATTTTATTCAAACTACTCTAAATGCAAGATGATGCATGTAATGCAATATTTATATCATGAAATGCAATCCTATGCTTAAGAACATGCATAAATAGACATTTTAAGTAGTGTAAATGTGTTTACATCACTCCTCGATGCTTGTCTCTTAGGATATCCATCCTATTGGGGGCATGTAAGCGCATTGTGCGGTTCAGGTACCATGGGCGGCCCTATCTCAAAGTGCCGATTGCCACAGGCCTAAATTTGCTTAAGAAATCCATGGGTGATACTATCTCGAAGTGTCGATTGCCAGGAGTTCTTGGGGTTGCTACGGGCGGTGCTATCTCTAAGCATCGAAAGCAAGGCACCCTTTGAGGTATGGTGATGCGGATAATGAATCTGATACAGACCATGTTGATAGCTGATCCAACGTTACACTTAGAGGAATAAAACAAAATTATATATATTAAAAAAAATCCTTTTTCCTCTCTACGTTGGCAATCATACCAACATCAAATAACTCAAACCAATGCACATGCACGGATGCTTTAATCTCGGGGATCAATAAACCCTAGGGTAAAGTTAGAAATCAGGGAAACTTATGCTTGCAACTCGTCTTTAGCCGACCTAGTCTGTAACTTAGCAACTACTTCAGAACCTTAAGTCTAAAGTTTAAACTTAACATGTTTCTAAAGGAAGTCCGATTGGGTTGGCTAGTCCACTTGGAGTGCTAGGCTATTGCTTAGATTTGCTAGGGACTAGCAAAAGCTAGGCATGAGGGTATTTGATTAGCCCATATTTGTGGGCTATTTAAGTATTTAAGTGCCTTGACATTAAGTTAATTTTAACATTTAGATAGCATAGATTAGGATGTAATTAAATTAATTCACATTTTTAGCTTAAATGCATAATTCATGTGTGGCATCCATATCTAAATGCATTTAGAATTAACTTAGAATTGCATTCATTTAATTAGTTAACTAATTAGGTGCATTGCATGCATTATTTTAAGTTAGCATAAAAGTTAAGGGTTTGTGTATAAATAATCATATTATTTTATTATTATTTTATTCTTCTTCTATGAGTAATGGCTGCATTTCTTCCTCTAACTGCCGCATTGAAGATCCCAAACAAGGAGGAGCGCCAGAAGTGGATCTGGTCTCCTCAACTAGGATAAAGAAAAGATGGAGGCTGCCATGCTCCTGGAGATGCCACCCGCCCCATCACTGTGAATCCGCCCATCGTTGTGTTCTCCACGACAGAGCCTCGCCACACCGTGGGCTGACGGAGTGACAGGCTGCTGTGCCATGCCAGCAAGCTCAGCCACTTACCGTAAGCATGTGCCTCATCAGCCACGCAACACCTCAACGAACCCACCACTACCATCAGTGCAGACGACCATCACGACAAAGTGGCCAGCAACAGCTAGCCTCTCCTCTAGACCGCGCCACAACCCTATGCTCATCACTAGTTACCTCCTATTGCCCGAGCACATCTTCCCTTCCATGTGCAGCTCCCAGCTGTTGCACGCCCTACCATCTCCTCACCCACGCACCTCCTGCAGCACGCACCTTGTGCGCACCCGCCCTCCAACCGACCGCCCTTTAGCTCCACTTCACGTAGTCACCTCCTGCAATAGAGCCACTCCTACTCCCACCCCTCTGCATGCGTTCGCACCTCTGCCTGCGCTCCTTCGCCGCACCTTTGCCTGCAGCACGCACAGAGTGCTCCTCTGCAAGCATCTGCACCTCTGCTGGAGAGCCCTCTAGCAGCTCAGCCTATGCACCCTCCAACTGTGCCACACCAGGCGTGTGCATCCCTCAGCATGCCTCACCTCTTGTCGCATGCACCACGCGTAGTACAGCCCTCCAGCATCCACCAAGCGCCCTCCGGCAGCAGAGCGTGTGCTCCTCGCAACCATCGGCCCTTGCCTCCAGCTTCGTGCACAGAGCGTGTAGCATGCATACTCCAACACCCTTCAGTAGCTCCATTCCCGTGAACAAGAGCAGTAGCGACAACTGCCGCCGCCACAGCTTCCCTCCTCCGTCTAGCCGGCCCAGGCCATCTCGCGACTCGCCGCCGCCATCACCACGAAGGCCTCACTTCGGCCGACCTTTTCTCAGAGTAGCTCCTCGAATGAGCCTCTCTCTTGTGCACGAGGAGAGAGGTATAATCCTCTATTTTAGTGTGTATTATTATTTACAAAAATTGCCATTGTCAAGAATTATTTTCTTGATTTTTTAGATTAATTAAATTGTGGGGAATTTATAGCTTTATGCTTATTTTACTAGATAATTGTTAAGCCTTATTGATTCATCTCTATATGCATTACATTTAATTTTGAATTACATTTTAGTATGCATGCAAGTGAAAAGTACATGGCATACCCTTGCACATGGATAATTTTCTTATGTGAAAATTACGTCAACAGCCCTTGACTTCTCCATTAATTTAAGGTTTACATTCAAAGCTACATTGGCATTGTTTCATTAGACGAATATTTCAGGGAACTCGATTTCTACCTAATTGTGAGTTTAAATTGGTCATTGCCTCCTTGTGGATACGATCTGCTCTCTCGAGTGGTTTACTTTAATTATTTTCTTAAGTGATTTTCCACCACTTTGATACTAAAACGACAAATCTCTTAATCATATTATTCGAAAGAAAAAATCATCTTACCACTTGCACCTAGCAAATGACCTCAAACTTTTCGAGTATAAATTTATCTGTTTTTTGCGAGATTTCGACTATACTGCAATGCAACGATTTAAAACAACGATCTCGCATGACTAACACTCCCTAATTACTGTCCAAGGGTTTAGGAGAAGAAGCATTGCTTCTTCTCGAGAAACTAAAGATGTTTATCGGTCTTCACATAAGATCCATTGCAAATTCTACATGTTAGTGTGAAATTATATCAGATTCTAAACTCAGGAATCAACTTAAGGATAAATACCTAATAAAACTTTAATAAAAATTCTTTTTTCCTAAATGCAAAATTTTTTTTTTGACATAACAATTAGACATGCAATGTCGACCTCCCCATGCTTATTCATTACAATGTCCTCATTGAAATGTATGCTTGAAAATCAAAATATAATAAGCAAGAGGGGATATCACCTAACTATGCCTGTTAATCCAGGTCAGTATGGATGTAGAGGATGCAGAGCTGCCTGTACAAAGTACTGGGTTGCCTCCCAGCCAGCGCTAAGTTTAACGTCATTTTTTGGACTTAAACCCAAAAATATGCAGTTCAATACTGTGGGTTAAGAGAAGAAGTAATAACAATTGCAGGGGAATTTAAGATTAGTAGAAAGATATGATCATTTGGTCCCAGAATCGGTGATCCACAAATGTGGACCAGTTGATGTTGCAGCCCTATTCCAAAGAGTCTTTTGATTTGGAATATGAAATAAGGTCGGGTGGATGAGTTTGAAGATGTAGAGCCTATTTGTTAATCCAGTTCCATAGATCAAGAAGAGGTGGAAAAGGGTCTGGATCGAGATCATGATTGAGATTTAGATCTCATTTTGAATCAAAATCATAAGGATCTTCATAATGGCAGTTGATATCGAAAATCATGAGTTTTCCAGGCTTTGGGTCATATGAAGATAGGGGTAGAGTTGTGTGGAATTCATCAAAATCTTCATCAGAAATTTCCTCTTCCTCATCTGAAGTCACTTCTTCTGAGTCAAGCCATCCATTTGAATTAGTTGGCTTATAAGTACTTTCCTAGTCCATTATGTGTTGAACTTCTTCTTTTGGGGTTACTTCCTGGTTCATGTCCTTAGACTGTCCATTTTCTTGAACTCCCTCAGAATTCAAAAGTTCTTGAATTTCAAGGTGGATGTATTGAGGATTCTTTATATTATCATCTAATTCAACATAAGTTACTCCCAAAAGTTTCTCAATCTCACTAATGTCCTGTTTAATTTGATTTTCTGTGGGAGATGGTAGATCAAAATTATCCTCAAGTACATCCCCTTCTTTCCCTTCATGCTGGTCTTGAGCTTTGGCAAGATTTGGATCATGTTTAGTAGGTGATGGGAACACCATCATGAGCCTTAACTAGCACATTTTGACCCAATTGAGAGAATAAATGCTCCTACATAACCAACTGAAGGTCCTAATTCACTACATAACCTTTCTGACAATAAAATAAGAAACTAGGGGTAAAATGGCAATTTTACCAATGCAGTACAAGAACAGGCTTTCTAAATGGCTAAACAAAGGTCAAATGGTCTTAAAAATGTTATAAGTGGTTTGGATCAGATAGAAAAGGGTTTGTGTGTATCGTATGAATTAAATGACTTCTTCAAACCCTAAAATAGACTCACTTGATTAACCAAGATTTTGGTTAGGATAAAATCCTCTTAAATCCCCTAAAAGTCATATAAGAATATTATCTAGGGTTTAGAACCTTTAATTTGGCCATTCGAACCCATCTTGACTTAGAATGAGGTCTCAGATAGATATTTGCCCCAAATTGGGTTTCTACATAAATTTTTTAGTCAAACATGGTCAAAAATAAAATCCAGCTTCACCATTGGATTCCTTCAGTCCTAATTAGGTTTTTACCAAAATTTAGACCCAAGATGAGTTTTCCTTGACCTAGTTTGCAAAAAGGTCCAGCCTGATTACATTGTACCCCTATCTTTCAAAAACCCTTACACACACCCCTTAGCTTCTTCTTCATTTTCCCAATTAGGTCCCCCTTCCATTATTGCGGAGGAATCCTACTTCGGCGAGCTTTGAAAGGAGGTTTCTCCCTGATTGCTCAGAGAATCTCCTCCAAAATTGGAAGGAAGATTCTCTGAGAATTTCCCTCCAATTTGAACCCGTTGATGAGTCCTGATTGTTTCCCAATCTCTCAGGTGAACGCATGAGAGATTTGGGTCTCTTGTGAGTTTCCATCGCCATCAACCCTTTATTGCTTGGAAGCTCGCATTCCAAGCACAAATCCCTCTCCAGAGACCAATTTAAGAAGCCCCAAATCAAAATCGAACTCAGCTTGAATTTGGGCTGGATTCCCTCCATTCCTCTCTCCCCTCCAACAACAAAAGCTTCACAAGCTTCGGTGGCTTCTTCCCTCACTCACTCGTTGCCCAACCATAATACCAGTGGTCTGGTTAACTCCGCCACATTCCTCCGCGACTCGCAACATAGGCCGACATCGCCTCTACCCCGTCTTCGCCACCGCCTCATCTACGGAGGTCTTCATCTTCCCCATGTCTAGCAACCTTACCAGCGTGGGTTCTCTATCCCTTTTTGTCCCATAGAGTAGACTCTTAGGTCCTCTCTCTCTCTCTCACTTTCTTTCCCTCTCTTTATTTCCCAAAATGACCCACTGATGCCACTGACCACTGTCACCTTCTCCACCTCCGACGATACTTCCGGCGAGGTGGGCCCATCGCTCCGCACCTCCATCAACCTCGCCAAACACCCTACGAACTCTGCTCGTCTCCCTGATTACATCCCCTCACTCCAATCTCTCCATCGACCACCCAAACACCCCACCGAACACACCCACTCACACACATAGTGAACCCTAGGCATGCCACCATAGCCACCCACATGCCACAAAACCACTCCCATCACATCCGCCATGCTTCAACGATGCTCCCTGAGCAATTTGATGTGGCCACGAGGCCGTTCTCATGTTTTCAGGTTCGTTTCTCATATGCCATTGCTGCCAAGCATGAAGCTCGCTTGTTGCAGCTCCAGGTGCTGCCAATCCCAACAAGACACTCCTAGGACGCATAGAAGACTCTCACATGCAGTTCCAGGCCTTTGATTGGAGTCAAGAGCCTCTGCAACCTCGCTAATTGAGGAAGTCACTTTGCGGTAGAAGGGCAAATGAATGTAGGGCATTTAGTCCCACCACGGAAGTGGAAAGCCACTTGCGTGCACATAAAAGGAAGAAGTGTTGTTGGCTCTTCACCTCCAACACTGAGGGTGAGGTCCTCCTCCCCCCTCTCACCGGACTCGTCTGCGACATAACCTGCGGACCTGGCCACAACCCGACTACCCAACCTATTCACTCCTCACTCACCACACACGCCGGTGAGCCTAGACCCAGGTCTCCGTTAGGTCCAATTACCCAACTAGCTAAAGGCTCTGGGAGAGCAGTTCTGAAATAGAAAAGAGAGAAATAGAGAGGAGAGCTATGTAAGGGAAGGGGGGTTTTGCTCTGAGGAGTTTGCCTTCGACACTTAGTTGAATTCAGAGGGCGTAGCAGGGCTGAAGGAAGAAGCTGAAGAAGAAGGAAGCTAAGGCGGAAGGAGAGCAAAGGAAGAGAAGGCCAAAGACAGAGAAAGAAGAAGATAAGGCAGAAGGCAGAGAATGCTAAGGGAATAAGAAGCCAAAGGAAGAAGAGAAATCAGAAGAAGAAAAAGAGGACTATTGTAGCACTAGACATTTAAGACGTCTGATTGCAAAATCAGATGTCTGATACTCAATTGCTCTTTATTATTTTGCCTACAACTCTTTTATTCTTCATATACTCATGCTCTACATTCCTAATTAGATTTTGAGTAGTATTATGTGTTCAATTTGCATTTATTATTGAGATTAGTGCGTGAATTCCATTTGCTCCCTGTGTTCGACCTCGGAATATATTCGAGTAAAAAAATTATATTTGTTTTGAATGCTATTTTGATTGTACTACAACGCAACACTCTTAAAATACCGATCCAGCACTCATAACATTTTGGCACTGTTGTTGGGGAGTAATGCACAATTCACCACTATTCTCTGCATTATTGGATTATATTTGAGCACTAACTTGCCCTATTTATTTTATTGTGATTTTGCGAGGTACTTCGCGAGGAGATCTTCTGCATAAATCAACCACTCCAGGGCAGGTAGCTTCTCTATTCTTCCCTAATCAACCTCCTAATCTTGGGAAGACAAAAAGGAAACAATCAATTATGAATCACCTGCCTTATTTTTCATAGTAAGTATCATTTAAAAGGCAAGTTTCCTTATTTGCGATTTTTTTTTTCAAATCGCATTGAAGTTGAAGCGATTTTGTTTAGAGATCCTACCCCAAATTTCTTGTGCCTATTAGGTATTACACTTAAATTCTAATCTCCTTGGACTACGCACTTCTTGTTTGAAGTCCAAGGAGAACATTTTTTGAAGATCAAAGTGGACTTGGAAATAAAGCCAATTAGGGTTTCTGCATTAGGATTTTGGAGTGCTAGTCACACTTGCCTACAAAAAAGGATACAAACCCCACCCGCATTTGTGTGCTACCCAAGCCCTTGATTGAAAAGATCTAATCAAGAAAAACCCTAAAATTAGGCTCTAAAATCACTTGAACCCTAAAATCATTAGACATAATAACCTGGGAGTCAAATCAGGGTGATTTCTATGTCTTTACCTAGAGTTCATTATGCCATCTTTAGGGCAGGTCAGGTAAAGTTGGTCTACATTGTAGGCCAATTAGCCTCCAAATTAGGTCACAAGTCAAATCAACTGCTAATTCAAGTGAAAACAGAGGCACAAATTAGGACATAAAATTGGTAGACTTAAGAGGTCAAGTTAGCCATTCTGGTCTACCTGGACCCTCAGTGACAAGGAAGGTCAAATGGGGGAAACCCTATAACTTGTGGGGGTGCTCTACCGTGTAGGGGTCTTTGCGGGACTCTCCCTTCCTGCCTGCCTAGGTAATTCTCAGGTCGATGACTTTCTGATCTAGGGGTATCATCCACCCCGAACCTCTATAGTCATCCAAAAATCCTTGGGTGCCTTGATTAGGTCCATATCACATCTAGTCCCTCTTCCCTTCTATTTAGAGCACACACACAGATTTTCCTAGGAAGCTCTATCCAGATCAAATCACTTCATTCTAAACTTGAATTTTGATTCTACATCTTGATTCCACTGTCAGATACAAATATGCAGCCTGGCTACTTAGGAAAACTATTAAAGAAACCTGAATCTCAAAGATCCATGAGTGATTGAATGGTTGAGGATGCCCATAAATTTTATGAGATTGATTACAAAACCTCAAAACCAATAGAAGACATTTAGGTTATTGTATCAACAACAACAACCTTCATCATAAACTGTGCCCAATTATTATTAACAGAAGCGACAAATGGATCAACTCAAGATATTCTCATAATAGGATACATCGAGATAGAAAAATTGCATAACTTTGAATATCTTCAATACATGACAAATACTGTACTTTGAGAAAAACACCAAGATGATCTTGAAAAATGGGAAGAAATGATGAAATTATTGAAACAAGTTATTGATAAAAAATACCCGTACATGCCCCAAACAGTTAAGGAAACATCTTGGAATAATATTGAGGATCAACATGATTTCCCAAATCCCAGGTTTAAGACACAAGGTTGTTGTGAATTCCCAACCCAGATGGAATATGCTATACCTGATCTTGAATTAGGTTGGGAAGTCCCAATTGCAAGAGAACACGATTTTGAGCCAGCCCTAGAAAACCAAAACCCTGGTTCACCAAGCATAGAATTCCTAAACTCCTATAATAATGAGATTAAATCAGAACCTCTCGAGTGTGTAAATCCCACCCCTTATTCTGATAAGGTGACCCTCGAATGCAATTTTGACCTAGATTCTAGTAATTCAACCCACATCCTCAGCCTAGAATCTAGATCTAAATCTTATTGGGATGAGTACAAGGCCCCGTATGATACAATCAAAGTTTGAATTGGGATGATGATTCTAGGCCTTTATTTGATGAATGTACCTCTTCAACACCCTTAGAGATACAGATTGATTTTTCAAAAGTCACACCAATCTACGATACAGAAATCGAAGAGTTGGAAGAGTGGGGTTTTGATTGGGTCCTCACTACAAACCAAGAACCCGAGCCTAAACCTAATAAGCACATCTTTTTAAGCTCGGAATCTACGAATAGGCTAGACCAAAGTCAGGTTGCTGAGTCTACATCTTGTGATTTATTCTATGGTGGAACCTTTGATCTCAAATCGAATTCAAAACTTGATTCTTGCAATTTCTCCGATGATTTCGAATCTTACCATGATTTCAGAGAACCATTATTTCCTAACGACTATGAGCCAATCTACGACCTCAATTCACATGATTCATTCCTCGACTCCGACTCTAAGGTCCTTAATCCTGAGATCATTGATTTAAAGTCAGGCTCCATTGAGATGGAATCATTTCTTTGTGGTACTCAAGAATCAGAAACAAAAAGTGCCGAGAATGACTACAATCCAGAATTCGAATCTTTTCTTGACTGCGATTTTCTTCATCCTATAAACACTCTTCAGGCATTTACCTTTGAGTTTGATGGCTATTATGAGGACTCTTTAAATGTACCCACCTTTGAACCCTTACTAGAAGAGCCCTCATACACAATTCTTATTGATGCCACCTCCTCTACAAATATATAACGTATTCAAAGCCATTTTCAACCCTGACTCGCAACCAAACTTAATTTTTATTCTAATTCCCCTCTTACTGAGCCGATTGCAGATGATTCGCCTCCACATCTTTATCGAGTTTCAGACATTGATCAGACTACAAAACACACCACATCCTTCTCTGATCACTACTGTAGGATTCCTACATCCTCCACTAATTCTTTCTTTAAGGATCCCTACTCTGATCAGGCTAATTCGACTCAGCCAAACCTTGGATTCAGACTTCTGCATCATTCCGAGCTTCACAGCATATGGTGGGTTCCACATTGTTGAAACATTGGAGCACTACACTATCGGATTCGATTTTGAAAACCTGTCGTTGTAGTTTGAATAGCGAAGAACTCGGGTTCAACAAATAAAATTTATACCGGAATAGAAATCCCAAGTCGAACACAGGGAGGCTACATCGATCAAAATTAGCAATTATATTCTTTTTGTGTCTTTGTTAAGAAGCGGAGTAATTACAATGAAATGAAATACTGTAAACAATAAGAGAAAGAGAGAGAGAGAAAACATCCACTTGATATTGCAAAAGCTTTGTACAACTAAGAAAGAGAGAATTGCACTAGAAAGTAGGAAAACTATTACAACTAGAAAGTAGGAAAATTCTACTCTAGAAAGTAGGAAAAAGGAATGGGAGAGAGAAGTTATCCTCCTAGACGATTGCTTGGAGGACGAGACGATGCCCAGAAGACAAAAAATGGAGCGGGAAAAAGGAGGTCGACGCAGGAAGAACGGGAATGAAGCAGCACGTCGTCATTGTCATGGGATTCGCTTCTGGAATGGGGGCAAAAAATTGATTAGTCTCTTGAGGAGCATCCCAGGTGTGGGACAAGCTTCTCTTGAGCTTAGGAGAGGGAGAGAAGAGAAGGGATGAGAAATTTGTATGGAGGGGGTCTCCTTTTATAGTTGCAAGGAGTGGGGGCATTTTGGTCATTATAATTTGACAAAACATTAATTCGGGACCTTTAGTGATGGATAAATCCATCAATAAAGGCCTGAACGTGGCCTTTGTGGGCACCGCTTGCGCTCCTGCTCCTCTTCTACACCTAAAACGCACGCTTATGTTCTTCAAATCTTAGCCGTACGATCATGAGATCGGACGGCTTAGATCGCTCCTCGCCACACCTCAACTGCGCACGCCTACACGTGCGATCGCATCCTCGTCGTGCATCCGATCGTGCATGGGCGCTATCGACTGCGCAGCGCCATTGGATCACAATCGCACGGTTCCACTCCCTCATGCACCTGCTTGCCCCTGCTCCAATTTAAGGCACCCACAGCTCGAATAGGTGTCTCTTCTTCTCGATAGCGTAGTCCACCAATGCGCTGCAGGCGCATTTGTGTCGAGCGCTTGTTTCGTGCGTGCATGCCCCACAGCCGTTGGATGAGCATCCAATGGCGGAGAAGCGTCGGTCAGATGAAGAGGAAAGGCTGCAGTGGGTGCATGCGATCGGTTGGGCGGTTGAGATGGCGCCACATGGTGCCATCTCGGCCATCCATCTTCTGAGTATTGTAGATGGTGCCATACGTGCCAGATTGGATCGATTTTTGCGCCATTAGGCTACAATCATTGATCTGAATCCATCCATGTTGTCAGATTTGTCGTCTGAGGTGCAGATTAACACCATCTTGGCCCTTGATCTTTAGGGTTCCTCGATCTTTATCTGGTGCTACGGATATTCGATTAGGGTGATCTTGGAGTCATTGAACTCCAATCGTCACCTTGATCAGATCCGAATGGTTGGATCTTCGATTTGAGGCCCCGATAAAAAGTCGCCTTGTCCCTAGCCATAAAAGGGAGATAATTACTGTACAATTTATACAACTTAATCTAAATGCATGATTATGCATGTTATGCACTATTTACAATGTATGATGCTAATGTGACACTAAGAACGTGCATTAATAGACATTTTAGGTTAATCAGATGTATGCACATCACACCCCCATGCCTATCTTTTGCTAGTCCCTAGCAAAAACTACATGCTATTTATAAAAGAATTCGGTTGGATTACTTGGGCATAAGTTATTTTCAACATTAAGAAATTCTTTTACTTTGGATCTGAACTTTCAAAGACACAACAGCACCCAGGTATTTGCCAAAATGCAGACCGCCTCAAGCCCTCACCTTATTCAAAGATAATTTTCTTTTTGTCTATTTCTTCTTTCCTAATTGTTTTGGACTTTTGAGTTAAGGTTAAAGAGTGGCTTTCTACGGCCATTCAACCCACCCTAGATTTGATGAGAACCCTAAGTTCTAAGCATCTTATTATGAATGTGATAGACTCGTTGATCGGCAATTATAATGGACTTCTGGTTTCTATGCCTCTAGGTGACCTTAAAAAGAGAGATCTACCTAAAGGTGTATCTTTACAACCGATAGCTTTCTCACTACTTTTATTTTTATGGGGTAAACACAAGGGTGAATCCAGTGTATATCTCCCCGGTTTATTTTACTTCTCTTCTTCCTAATTGTTTTAGGAATTTTCAGTGCATTTCATGAGCAGGGTTCTGAACAACCGGTCGATGAGCTGTTACCACCGACAACTTGCCAGCCATACTCGTGCGGGGAAGTGTGGTTTATTTCTTTTGTTTTCTTTTTCTTTTCTCCTTTTATTTTTCTTTTTGACTTTCTCTTTTTTTTTTTTAAGTAGGTGGCTTCCCTGGTCTAAGATTTACCTAAAGGCAGTAAGGAGAGAATGGTCCAGTGACTGGGCTCTGGAAACCTACCTATGGGCTGTTACCCACAATAACGTGCCAACCATATCACCCTAGAAGGTTCATTAGCTACCCAATTTTCGTTAAAACCACTGATTAACAAGTCAGTGAAAAGATAGTATGTAGATGCTTTAGACTTAAAGTTCCCTCAAATCAGAGGGCGGGTTGATAAGTCGTGTACTTATCGCCCAAACTTATTCAATCAAATTATAATAGAATTAAGATGGCGAGGACTCGAAAAATAAATCCACATTTTAGTGGATACACGGGCTGATTAAGCCCAAAGACCTGAAGGGTCTTTGTGTTCAGATCCTAATGTAATATTTCCTAAGATTGGAAAGTCCTAATGTCCATGTATTCCTTCCTAATAATTTTTTTGTTTATGAATAAAATTTACAAGAATTTCACAGAGATGACAAAATGATTTAAAAATGAATCCACCCCCCATGGTTAGCTGATGCAATGTCCACATTGAGAAAAAGAGACATGAAAGGAAGGGTAGAGTATGGAAGATATCACCTAATTATGAAGCTCGGGTCAACTTTGTGTCATATGTACAACTGCTAAGTTTAATACCATCAGCTAGGCAAAGTCCAGCCAAAGAATTCACAACATGGCTAGAGCAACCGTGTCTGAGACGGGTTCTGGAACAGTACGGGCAATAATAGGCTTCAGACGTTGACCGTTGAGTTTGAATGAATTGCCTATCTTCTGATCAGAGATCTAAATGGCTCCGTTTGGAAAAATATGGTCGATAATGAACGAGCTGTTCCACTTGGACCTAAGTTTGCCGGGAAAGAGCTTAAGTTGAGAATCGAATAACCAGACCTCTTGGTTTGGCTCAAAGCTCTTGCGGGAAATCAATTGATCATGTAGAGCTTTGGTCCGAACCTTGTAGATCTTGGCATTCTCATATGCATCATTTCTAAGCTCTTCCAACTCAGATAGTTGGAGTTTCCTAGTCTTCCTGGCTAAACTCAGATCTAAATTGCACTACTTGATTGCCCAAAATGCCCTATGTTCAATCTCCACGGGTAAATGGCACGCCTCTTTCCAGACATCAGATGAAACGGAGAAATGCCAATGGGCATTTTATACGCCGTACAGTAGGCCCAAAGAGTGTCCTCAAGCTTTTGAGTCCAGTCTTTACGATTAGGCCTAACCGTTTTCTGCAAAATATTCTTGATCTCCCGATTGGAGATCTCAACCTGTCCATTCATCTGGGGATGGTAAGGTGTGGAGATTCGGTGATTAACCCCATATTTAGCCAGCAAATTATGGAACTGGGCATTAGTAAAATGAGTCCCACCATCACTGATGATGGCCCTCGAAATCCCAAACCTGTTGAAGATGTTTTTCTTGACAAAATCGATGACCACCTTGTTGTCATTGGTTCGGGTGGGAATCGCCTCAATCCCTTTGGACACGTAATCAACAGTGATGAGAATGTATTGATGTCCAAATGAAGGGAGAAAGGGTCCCATGAAATCGATGCCCCAAATATCAAAGATTTCGACAGGAAGAATTGGGTTTAGGGGCATCATATATCTCTTAGTTATGCTCCCGAGCGCCTCACATCTGGAACATGACCTTGAGAAATCCTGGGCATAGTCGAATAAAGACAGCCAATAGAATCCAAATTGCAAAATTTTTTGCAGCCGACTTTTTCCTGGAGAAGTGTTCACCACACGCAGATGCATGGTAGACCATGAGTATACTGTTGAATTCATTCTCCGAAACACATCAGCGAATAATCTGATCAGAGCCGATGTAGTACAGTTCAGGGTCCTCCCAGAAGTAGTATTTGGCCTCAGATTTGAGTCTATCCCATTGTTGCTTGGTCCAATCCTGGGGGATTTGACCAGGATTTGACCAACGGCCAAATAATTAACAATGTCAGCAAACCACCGGGTTTGGACACCTGAAACTATAAGGATGGTTTCATCCGGAAAAGTATCAGCAATCGGGATGTCTGGATGAGAAGAATCACTTAGAAATCTCGACAAATGATCCGCCACCACATGTTGTACCTCAGATTTATCCTTGATTTCAAGATCAAATTCTTGAAGTAGAAGAATCCAATAAATAAGCCAGGGTTTGGCATCCTTTTTGACCAAGAGATGTCTCAAGGTCGAGTGGTCAGTATAAATAATGACATGAGACCCTAAGAGATAAGCCCGGAATTTTTCCAAAGCAAATAATACCCCTAGTAATTCCTTCTTAGTAGCAATGTAATTCCTCTAGACTTCATCTAGAGTTTTACTAGCATAGTAGATGACAGAGGGCTTCCTGTCAACTTTCTTACCTAAAACTGCCCCGACCACGTAATCAAAAGCGTCGATCATGATCTAAAAAGGGGCTATCCAAATCGATGGTTGCAGCACCGGAGCATAAGTGATTGCCATTTTGAGAAAATCAAATACCTTATGACATGATTCGTCGAAAACAAACGGAGTTTCTTTGGCAAGAAGATTGCTTAGAGGACGAGCAACCTTCGAGAAGTCCTTGATGAATCTTCTGCAGAATCCCACATGACCAAGAAATGATCGAATTTGTTTAATAGATGTGGGAGGAGGAAGTTTATTGATAGCATCAACCGTAGCTTTATCCACATCAATTCCCCATTCAGAGATTACATGACTCAAGACGATGCCTTCTTATGTCATGAAATGACTCTTTTCCCAGCTAAGGACCAATCTTGTATTGATGCATCGTTTAAAAATCATTTCTAGATTAGCCAGACAAGAGTCAAACGATTCTCCAAAAATAGAGAAATCATCCATGAATACTTCCATAAACTCTCCCACCATGTCAAAGAATATGGCTAACATACACTTTTGAAAAGTCGCAGGTTCATTACATAAACCGAATGGCATCCTATGGAAATCAAAGGTTCCATAGGGACAGATGAAAGTAGTTTTTTCCTGATCGGGATGGATAGGAAGTTGGTTATATTCCGAGTAGCCATCAAGATAATAGAAGTACTTTTGCCCGGCTAATCTTTCCAAGATTTGATCAATGAAAGGCAGAGGGAAATGATCCTTTTTCGTGGCCATGTTTAGCTTCCTGTAATCGATACAAACCCTCCAAGAGGAAGCTGAACGAGTTGTGACGGATTCTCCTCTCTCATTAGTCACAACGGTAATCCCGTCTTTCTTGGGAATAATCTGCATGGGACTTACCCAGGGACTATCAGAGATCAAATAAATGATTCTTGCATCGAGACACGTAATAATCTCCTTCTTGACCACTTCTTGCATATTTGGATTTAATCTCCTCTGCATTTGGCGAGAAGGGCAGGATCCATCTTCCAAAAATATTCTATGATTGCAATAAGATGGCTCGATCCCCCTAAGGTCACGAATGGTCCAACCAATTGCCTCCTTGTGTTCCTTCAGGACCTTAATCAATTTAATCTCCTGCTCCTTTGTTAATTTAGCACTGATAACCACAGGGAGCATCTTGTGTGGTCCTAAAAATTGATATTTCAAATTCTCAGGAAATGGTTTCAGTTCAAGCTAGGGTGGGTTGATGATGGAAGGTAAGGAAGATGCTGATGACTCATCAAGAGGAAGAGGTTGAGAGTGAACAAAATCAATAACCTCTTCAGAAGATGGCAGGTCTGCCATAAAGGGTTGCGGGTCCAATTCATCATCAAAGGAGGAACTTTCAATTGTAGAAACCATCAAACAAGTTTCAATGTTCATATTATCATCCTCAAGTTCCTCAATAAATCCACAATCCTCAAATTAATTAATCACCTTAAAAATATCCAATTTCATTTGTTGATCCCCAAAGGCGATTTCCATGCTACTGCTTTCATAGTTAATGTTGGCCTTAGCAGTAGCTAGGAACGGACGCCCCAGAATGATGGGGGTGTTCCTCAGATTTTCGGGTACATCCATGTCAATGACAAGGAAATCTATAGAAAAATAGAAATCCTTAACCTTAACAATAACATCTTCAGTAACGCCTCGCAGATTTATGACCGAACGGTCCACTAACTACAGCGTTATTGAAGTCAGCCGAAGTTCACCTAATCCAAACTTCTCGTAAAGAGAAGCCAGAATTATGTTGATGGATGCACCCAGATCTAGAAGTGCTCTATCAAAAGTGTAATCCCTGATGACAAAAGAAATCAACGAAGCACCTAGATCTCTCTTTTTCTGAGGGAGGTGGTGTAGGATAACGAAACTAGCCTGCTCGGAGAGTGCCACCTTCCTCATAACAGATTCTCTTGACTTATGCTTTTGTGTACATAAATCCTTTAAAAATCTCACGTAAGCCGGTATATGCTTGATAGCATCGAGGTGCGGGATATTGATCTCAACATTCTTGAAAATATTCAGAAGCTCCTCATTACTATCAACAGACTTCTTCCTTGATCTGATCAAGGCTTCAGGAAAAGGAACATGAGTTGGATCTTTGGAATCAGGTTCCTAAGCCTTGATTTCTTCTCCAGAATTCTCCTTTCTCTCCTCATGTTCTTCAATATTCGGTAAATCAAAACAGTGTGGTTGTGGATCTTGAGTTTTTTTACCACTCAAAGTAACAGAATTTGCGGATGCATAAGAGTTTGGGTCTTGGGGAGGGTTAGGAAAGATTGGAGGGGCTTGATTAGCCAAGAATTGTTGATTTATAGAAGAAGAAGAAGGACCCTACTCAACCACCTGAGCATGTGTGTGTAGGTCCCTCTGATTTCCATACCCATGGCCTTGGTTGCCCGGATTCTGGATATTTTGTGGGTTGGGATGGTAGAGATCCGGGTTGACAAGAGTTAGCTATGGGCCCGGTTTGCAAGTTGTCCGGCGAGGTTTTCATTTGATGCATGAGCTAAAGCATGGACCATTGCATCTCTACCATTTGTCAGTTCAAATCAGCCTACCCTACGAGTTGACGGGCATTCCAAGATGGCTGATTGACCTAATTTGGGGGCAACTGAGTATAAACATGACCTTAACCCATTGGTCACTGTTGAACATAGTTGCTTGGTCAAAATTGGGTCTGCTGCCCTGGGTTTTTCCGAGAGAAGTTAGGGTGGTTTCTCCAACCTAGATTATAAGCATTAGAGTAAGGGTTGGATCTAACATTCTCCTGTACAGCACAAACATCCTCATAGGGTGAGGATGGAGAAAAAGAAATGGAAGGATCAGAGAAACTGGGATCAAAGGCCCCAGTTTGGAACCCATGGGGTTCCGAATAATGCTGGCTCGCAGGTTGAGCTACATCAAGTTGATTCATGAACTCTCGTCTAGAAGGAGCTCGCGATGAATGGAATCTCGAATTCTGGATCGAGAGTTGTTCATTGAATTTCCAGCCATCCACTCTTCCATTCTCTTAGCAACCAAGTCCACCTTATCAAGTTTGTTACAAATCAATTCCATATCGAATGAACGAGAGTCATGGACTTCATTAACATTCGATCTGGGCTGTTGGGACCAATTAAAAGTATCCATGGAGGCATGATTGATTAATTCTCGCTCATTTCCTCAAACAAATCGTGCATCCTATCTACATCTTTGTTGAGGAAATTACCTCCGTAAGAAGCATCCACGTGATTTCTGAGTTGCTCAGTCAACTCGTGGTAGAAGATCTACACGAGTTGCCATTTTGTCACCTCGTGGTGTGGACACCTCTGCAATAGGTCTTGGAATCACTCTCAGGCCACATGAAACTGCTACCCCGACCGTTGGGTAAAGGTAGTGATTGCTCATCTCAAAACATTGGTACATCCGATAGGGAAGAATTTCTTCAGAAAGGCTGATTTCAACTCATTCCAAGTTGCAATTGGTCTTCCTATAGTCCTATACCAATGAGCCGCTTTATCCCTAAGAAAGTAGGGGAAGAGCCTCATGATCATTTGCTCCTCATTCACATTTCGTGCCTTGGTGGCTAGAACAAGGTTGTCAAGTCCTCCAAGTGCTGAAACGGGTCTTCAGAGCCAAGCCCATGGTAATGTTTGATCAGGCTTAACACCTGGGGCTTGATTTCTACGTCTCCGGCCGAAATCTGGGCACCAAGACGTTTCTCGTGATTTGAAGGATCATAAAAATTCTTCAAGGGCTGAGCGCCATGAATTCTCTGGAACCATTCCTGCATTCTCTGCATTTTTTCCAACTGCCTTCAAAATTCCTCCTGTGGATCCCGGGGCAGCGGAGGCTGTTGATATGCCATGGGATCGATTTGGCCAAAATCCAACCTACACCTCCTAGAATACTCTAGTGGTCCGTCCAATCGGGGATTCAATGACCGTCATCCCAGCATAAACTATGAAAAGGTCAGAAGGACTGGGGATAAGGACCCTGCAGCACAACAAAACAAGCCTGTCCTTACGTGGGGTAGCCTAAGGATCTACAGACTCCCAGAATCCACCTTAAGATTATAAATGATTTACTCTACTTATGTCTGCTCAGTCCAACCATTTAGAAGGAGGGACTGGGGAGAAGGTTCTTCCTTTGGCTTGGGCCTCCGGTTCCTAGTGTACCCCCCAGCTGCGTTTTTTGACGCTACTCCCCTAGCTAGACATCAGATTAATCAGTACAAGTAGGTTAATCATAAACAATCTCAGACTAGGCCTTAAAGAGTGAATCAGTCCTTAAGGCCAACGTCTACTCAATTTTATTGAGGCCTGGGATTGTAGTGCTTATGAAATGTGATGGGCCCTTAAAATGGGTTGTACCTTTAATGATTGATTGAGTGTGTGTAAGTGCGTGCACAACTAGGGTTTTCAAGCAAGATTATTTGTGATGCGTAGATTTTAATGTTCGAATCTTGCTTAAGTAGCTTTCAGGGTTTAGAATTAGGTTGATTTCAATCAAGTTTGAGGCAAACCAGGTTTTCAAGCATGAGTGAAGATTGCTTTCCTTTAAAACTAGAAATAAAGTGGAGTGCCTGGTATGAACCTAGATTGAAAACCCTAAGAGGAAGCTACTTGATGAGTTGATGTTAGGTTGAGTGGTGCAGCGCAAATAACTTAAACAATTGGCCACAACTGCACCACTAGTTTAGGTACACAAAAATTGTTAACCTAAAATGATTTCTACTCTTTTATGTGTTGATTTGTGTGTACCAGCTCCACAGATTAGAATCCAGTTGAGTAGAAGAAAATCAAGTAGGTTAAGTGCCTTGAATATGGGTGTATGTTGTGTGTATGTTGAAAATTACCCCACAAAATTATCTTTTTATTCTTTTTCTATATAAGCGAGGGTGAAATGAGTGTGAGTGGAAATCCAAACAACCAAACCAATCCTAGGATTTATGCAAACACTAAGGTTAATTAGAATTTGAATTTAATGCGGCAAATGAAATCTATGGAGGGGGAAGAATGGGGAGCACTTATAGTCGTCTTCAACTACACTTTACTCCGATCTACCGCTTGATGATTCCCTGATGTAGGTCTTTGCAAACAATAGACACAAGAGAAAGCAAGTTAGAAGGCAGTAAAGTGTGTGAAATGCGAAAAGAAGATCGGAAAATCGTTGCCTCCCCGGCAACGGCACCAAAATGTTGAAACATCGGAGTACTACGCTATCGAATTTAGTTTTGAAAACCTGTTGTTGTAGTTTAAATAGTGAAGAGCCTTGGTTCAACAAATAAAATTTATACTGGAATAGAAATCCCAGGTCAAACTCAGGGAGGTTACATCGATCAAAATTCGTAATTATATTTTTTTTATGTTTTTGTTAAGAAGCGGAGTAATTACAATGAAATGAAATACTATAGACAATAAGAGAAAGAGAGAGAGAAAACATCCACTTGATATTGCAAAAGGTTTGTACAAGTAAGAAAGCGAGAATTACACTAAAAAGCAGGAAAACTACTACAACTAGAAAGCAGGAAAATTCTACTCTAGAAAGCAGGAAAAAGGAATGGGAGAGAGAAGTTATCCTCCTTGACGATCGCTTGGAGGACAAGCCGGATAAGATGACACCTAGAAGACAAGGAACGGAGTGAGAAAAAGGAGGTCGAGGCAGGAAGAATGGGGATGAGGCAGCACATCATCGTCATCACAAGATCCGCTTCTAGAATGGGGGTGAAAATTTGATTTTCTCTTGAGGAGCATCCTGGGTGTGGGACAAGCTTCTCTTGAGCTTAGGAGAGGGAGAGAAGAGAAGGAAGGGATGAGAAATTTGTATCGATAGGGTCTCCTTTTATAGTTGCAAGGAGTGGGGGCATTTCGGTCATTACAATTTGAAAAAAATTAATTTAGGACCTTTAGTGACGGATAAATCTGTCACTAAAGTCCTGAACGTGGCCTTTGTGGGCACCACTCGCTCACCCGCTCCTCTTCCACGCCTAAAAAGCACGCTTGCGTTCTTCAAATCTTAGTCGTTCGATCATGAGATCGGACGGCTTAGATTACTCCTCGTCGCGTCTCAACTGTGTGCGCCTATGCATGAGATCTCGTGTCCTCGTCGTGCATCCGATCGCGCATGGGTGTTATCGGTTACACAGCGTCGTTAGATCACAATTGGATGGTTCCACTTCCCCGCGTGCTCGCTCGCCCATGCTCAAATTTGAGGTGCTCGCGGCTTGAACGGGCATCTCTTCTTCTTGATAACGCACTCGGCCAACATGCTACGGCACGTTTGTGTCGAGCACTTGTTTGGTGCACACGTGCCCCGCAACCATTGGATGAGCATCCAATGGCGGAGAAGCATCGGTTAGATGAAGAGGAAAGCCTGCGGCAGGTGCATGCAGCCGGTTGGGAGACTGAGATGACACCACGTGGCACCATCTTGGCCATCCATCTTCTGAGTTTTGTAGGTGGTGCCACAGGTGTCGGATTGGATCGATTTTCACATCTTTAGGCTACGATCGTCGATCTTAATCCATTCATGTAATTAGATTTGTCATTTGAGGTGTTGATTAACACCATCTTGGCTCTTGATCTTTAGGGTTCCTCGATCTCTATTTGGTGCTACGAATATCCTATTAGGGCGATCTTGTAGTCGTTGAACTCCAATCATCACCCTGATCAAATCTATACGGTTGGATCTTTGATTCGAGGCCCTGATAAAAAGTCGCCCTATCCTTGACCATAAAAAGAAGACAATTACTGTACAATTTATACAACTTAATCTAAATGCATGATTATGCATGTTATGCACTATTTACAATATATGATGCTAATGTGACATTAAGAACATGCATTAATAGAAATTTTAGGTTAATCAGATGTTTGCACATCATACATCTCTTAATCCACATTTATCAACCCACCAGATTGATTGGGCTTGGGCTACATCATCAGCCTGTTGATCTGAACAAGCACCTGGTTGGACCAACTAGGCATTTGATAAAGGTGGTTGTTCTACAAAACTCAGCTGATTTGACCACTCCTCCATACCATTTCCCGCTTGATTGAAGGCGTTAAATTTAGCGCTTAACAAGAGGCAACCCGTCATTCCAAAAATTGAGATCCTTCTGACTATCTTTCTGTACTTTACGTCTATTGCACCCTGAGTTCAATTTTAGAATGGTCAATCCCACCTCTGGTACACGTGCCAGAGCTTGAAATCGTCCGCAATAGTCATTCCTGACCCATTCACCCACCCGATAATCCTGTTCTAAAATTCCTGAACCAAAACTGTTTCACACCCTTCGTTTACAATGAACACATTCAAAAATTTAGGCATGGGGGGGTGCTAAAGTGCAAACATATAAAAGTCAAAGTTCAAAAGGGTTCTCATAAAAAAATCTCATATTCCAAAAATACCAAAAAAATAGAAAATTGTGAAAAAGAGCAAAAAAAGGGAGGAGAATTTTGAGGCCATACAAATCTTGAGGAGAAAAAGTGGAAGAGATAAAAATGCCAAAAAGTAGCACAAGTTGAAAAGAAAAGAAAAAGAGATAGTCACTAGTAAGAAATTAAAGAATTGAATTTGTTCTAGACCATAACAAAAGAAAGAAAATGAAAGGAAAAAAGTGCTAACGAAATAAAGAAGAGATTAGTAGGAATGTTGATTTTAGGCCTCTTGGGCTATACTCCTAGGCTTAAAAATTCAAGTACCCGCTAAGATCTGGATAGTCCTCAAGAGGTTGAGGAAAGTGCGAAGTTTAAGATTAGGTCTAAGGCTTAGGGAGTATTCAGCCTCATTAACTGACCTCTGGTTTGTGTGACTCAGTAACCTAAGCACCCCAATCCACACACGGTCTGGTTCAGTGCGCTTAAGTATCAAAATCACGCAAATGCATTTAAATTGTTCTTAAAAAGATGCCTAGATTAGGAGCGGCTAATCAACATAACTTGATTTGGACAAGTTCCTGGCACAGAGAGGTGAGAAATTCCCCTCGAAGATGCACAATAACATATCGTTTCCTCGATGCTTGTCTCCTAGGATATTTACATATCCTACCGGGGGCATGTAAAGCACCTTATGTTGGTTCAGATCCCATGGGCGGCATTATCACGAAATGTCAATAGCCATGGTCTGGATTCAGCTATAGAACGCCATAGGCAGGATTATCTCAAAATCTCGAAAGCCAAGGTTCTGAGGGTTGCCATGGGCGCTGCTATCTCAAAGCATCGATTGGTAGGGACCCTTCGAGGATTGATGATGGGGACTAGGAATCCGATACAGACCGTGTTGTGAAGCTGATCCAAAGCTAGAAATAAAAAGAAAAGAGAGAAAACTCTCCAAACAAAGAAAATTCCTCTATCTCTCTCTTACAAAAATTCACTGTAAACTGAACCAAGGCTAAAATATGTTACAAGCATGGGTACTTTAACCGCAGAGTTCAACAAACCTTAGGACAGTTCCTGTGGGTCTTAAAAACCTTCGCGAAAGACTAAGGCTAGAGCTGGTTAGGTTCGAATCTTGGTTGGTACTTGAGTACCTCTAGGCCTACTATCAGCATTCTAAACTAGCCTACAGAAGAAAGCAAATATCATAATTTTTTAGCATCAAAAGATTACATGGTCTAGAGTTAAAGTTAAAACCTTAAAATTTTTCTAAGGGATTTGCAAAAGCTAGGCATGGAGGTATGATGGGAACACCATCATGAGCCCTAACTAATTTATTTTGACCCAATTGAGAGGATAAATGCTCCTACATAACCAACTGAAGGTCCTAATTCACTACATAACCTTTCTGAGAATAAAATAAGAAACTGGGGGTAAAACTGTAGTTTTACCAATGCAGTACAACCACGGGTCTTCTCAAGGGCGAAACAAAGGTCAAATGGTCTTAAAAAAATTATAAGTGGGTTGGATCAGACAGAAAAGGGTTTGTGTGTATCCTGTGAATTAAATGACTTCTTGAAACCCTAAAACAGACCCACTTGATTAAGCACGGTTTTGGTCAAGATAAAATTCACTTAAATACTCTAAAAATCATAGAAAAATATTTCCTAGGGTTTAGAACCTTTAATTTGTCCATTAGAATCCATCTTGACCTAGAATGGGGCCTCAGACATATATTTGCCCTAAATTGGGTTTCTGCATAAATTTCCTACCCAAACGTGGTCAAACCCAAAATCCAACTTCACCATTGGATTCCTTAGGTCTAAATTATGTTTGTACCAAAATTTGGACCTAGGATGAGTTTTCCTTGACCTAGTTTACAAAAAGGTCCAGCCTGATTACATCTCTACCCCTATCTTTCAAAAACCCTTACACACAGCCCCCTAACTTCTTCATCATTTTCGCAATTAGGTCCCTCTACCATTGTAGCGGAGGAATCCTACTCCAGAGAGCTTTGAAAGGAGGTTTCTCACTGATTGCTTAGAGAACCTCCTCCAAAATTGGGAGGAAGATTCTCTGAGAATTTCCCTCCAATTTGAACCTGTTGATGAGCCCTGATTGTTTCCCAATCTCTCATGTGAGCGCATGAGAGATTTGGGTCTCTTGTGAGTTTCCATCACCGGCAACCCTTCCTTTCTTGGAAGCTTGCCTTCCAAGCACAAATCTCTCTCCAAAGACGTATTTAAGAAGCCCCAGATCAAAACTGAACTCCTCAGCTTGAATTTGGGCTGGATTCCCTCCATTCTTCTCTCCCCTCCGGCCACAAAACCTCTGCAAGCTCCGGTGGCTTCTTCCCTCACTTACTCATCACCCAACCACAATACCAGTGGTCGGGTTAACTCTGCCACATTCCTCCGCATCGCACAACACTGGCTGACGTCGCCTCTGTCCCGTCTTCGCCACCGCCTCATCTACGGAGGTCTTCGTCTTCCCCACGTTCGGCAACCATACTGCCATGGGTTCTCTATCCCTTTTCTTCCCTTAGAGTAGACTCTTAGGTCCCCTCTCTCTCATACTTTCTTTCCTTCTTTTTATTTCCCAAAATGACCCACAGACACCACTGACCACCGCCACTTTCTCCACCTCCAATGATACCTCGGGTGAGGTGCGCCCATCGCTATGCACCTCCATCAACCTTGCCAACCACCCTACGACCTCCGCCTCATCTCCCTGATTACATCCCATCACTCCAAACTCTCCATTGACCACCCAAACACCCCATCGAACGCACTTACATGCACATAGTGAACCCTAGGCACACCACCACAGCCACCCACACTCCACAAAACCACTCCCATCACATCAGCCGCGCTCCGACGATGCTCCCTGAGTGATTTGATGTGGTCGCAAGGCCGTTCTCATGTTTTCAGGTTCGTTGCCCATCCGCCATTGCTGCCGAATGTGAAGCTCGCTTGCTGCAACTCTATATGTTGCCAATCCCAGCAAGGACGTGTGAAAGACTCTCACGTCTGGTTCCAGGCCTTTGGTTGGATTCAAGAGCCTCTACAGCCTCGCCAATTTAGGAAGTCACTCTACGGGAGAGGCGTAAAGGAAGGTGGGATATTTAGTCCCACCTCAGAAGTGGAAAGCCACCCGCGTGTGCATAACAGGTAAAAGTGTTGTAGGCTCTTCAACTCCAACACTGAGGGTGAGGTCCTCCTCCCCCCTCTCACTGGACTCTTCCACGACATAACCCACAGACCTGGCCATGACCAGACTACCCGACCTATTCACTCCTCGCTCACCACACACACCGGTGAGCCTGGACCTAGGTCTCTGTTAGGTCCGATTACCCAACCGGCTAAAGGGTCTGGGAGAGCGATTCTAAAATAGAAAAGAGAGAAACAGAGAGGAGAGATATGCAGGGGAAGGGGGGTTTTGCTCTGAGGAGCTTGCCTTCAACACTTAGTCAAATTCAGAGGGCACAACAAGGTTGAAGGAAGAAGCTGAAGTAGAAGAGAAGGTCAGGCAGAGAAAGAAGGAAGGGGAAGACAGAGAAGAAGGAAGAAGCTGAAGAAGAAGGAAGCTAAGGCAGAAGGTAGAGCAAAGGAAGAGAAGGCCAAAGATAGAGAAAGATGAAGAGAAGGTAGAAGGTAAAGAAAGCTAAGGGAAGAAGAAGCCAAAGGAAGAAGAGAAATCAGAAGAAGAAAAAGGGGACTACTGTAGCACTAGACATTTAAGATGTCTGATTGCAAAATCAAACGTTTGATACTCATATACTCTTTGTTATTTTGCCTACAACTCTTTTTATTCTTCATATACTCGTGCTCTACATTCCTAATTAGATTTTGATTAGCATTATGTGTTCAATTTGCATTTATTGTTGAGATTAGTGCATGAATTCCATTTTATCCCTGTGTTCGACCTCAGAATATATTCGAGTAATAAAATTGTATTTCTTTTGAATGCCATTTCGGCTGTACTATGATGAGTGACTACTCATCATGGCTAAAAAGCTGAAATTAAGCTAGACACTAAGAAAAACAATATCAAATTAATAGATAAAAAGGGTTAAGTGTGGGAATTAAAGAAAAAGACCTAAAACCTTTACTCTGTGTTAAAACTTCATAATTAGGTCACAAAAATGAGATATTCTGAAAGCAAAATACAAATGATGATCCATGTGTCAATTGAACACATAAATAAGTTTGAAAGGCCAAATCAGAAGTATAATCAATGTCTTAAATGTTCAATTAAGCACATATAAAAATTTGAAGGCAATTGGACATCATTTAGGTTATGAAATAGGTAGTTTACACTTAGGTCCTTCATGCATTACACTCTTACCCTTAAAAACTCCTTTTTGGACCTACTTGTAAGTTGCAGGGACCCTTTTGAAAGGCTGCAGGGCCCTTCCAGTTATAGTTCTTTTCACTTATGGGCCTGCACGCTATTCTTCTACCCCTTCGTTCAAGGGTCTATCTGCAAAATTTCCTTCATTTCAGAGAGAAGCCTGCTGCTCTTCACGTGCACTGTAGCGCGCGAAGAACACGGCCAATCTCAGCTGTCTGTCGCTCTTTAGATCTTGATCTGCGGTTGGATTCGATTGGAACTTTCACGTAATTCGGTGCGTGTGTTCACCTCTCTCCCCAGATCTCATTTGACGGTCAGATCTCGCGCTCAGCTCACCGCGCACTCCACCCCTCACATCCTCGCCGCTGAATGCATCTTGTTTATTCTCACCTGTGCGGTGATCTCAGCCATTGAGCTGCTACTTAAGCACCTCAGTGGTGTTGCGCACAAGGGATCGCTCCCTCTTACACCTCTTAGCGATCAATTTGTCCACTCCAGTCTCTCCTCCCCATCCAGCCTCTGATTTCACAGCCCCGGCTGTGAAATCATCACCTTCTCTAGGCACTCCTCGTCGCTAAGGACTTCGTAGCACCTGAGGACGACCCTGGAGCCTCACTAGCAGACTCTTCCCTCCGCTGGAGTCATCTTCCTCCTTTCTTCCTCCTCAGCCACCGGCTAAGGACCCATAGGTCCCAATCTTCCTGTTAGTTTAGGTTTTTAATTCTGCATAATTAGTTTTAGCTGTAGTTAAGTAGTTTAGAGTAGAATTAGCATAATTGTTAGTGTTTAATTTTCGTTGTAGGTTAAAGTAGCTGTAGGAGTAGAATTAGTTTTAATTCCCTTCCCTCACCTCCTCTGATCAGTCTAGATCAGAGGGGAAGAATTCATCAAATCATGTTTCAAATTATCTCCCTCTCCATTTTTTTTCACAATCCAGTTCTGATTTCTTTTTTTACGACAAGTTTTTCTCATCTTTCACCCACACACCCTGATCCAATTTCAGATCTGCCTGGTTTACAACCTCAGATCTGAAATTGGCATCACAAGCACCTAAGGGGCTTCTCACTCACCCCTTATTTGATCACAAAAGCCCCTTGATTTTGTGTCGAATTCCTCAGTTTGTCAAATTTCTTTTAAACATGGATTTTAAGGATTTTTGCTTTCTAGATTTCACTGCCTAATCTGACAGATTGAAGATGATTTGAATTTCTTGTTGGTAAGGACTCTGAGAGGTTTTCTGGTGACAGAAACCATCTCAGAAGAGCCATCCTTGAATCTGTTTTGCTATACTGTTAATGCATTCACAAGTTACTGTGAATTCCCTTAATGAATTCTCAGTACTGTTTTGATAATTCAGAATAGCCATACATTTTCGATTTTGATTATTACTGTGATAATTACTGAGGTGATTTGTATGGTGATTTCCTTACCTAAGGAGTTCTCAATACTCCTTAAGGTTGCAAGAAACTGGGATTTGATCTTATGGTTTTAATTGACTGACTTAAGTCTTCCTTCATGCTGTCTATAGCATTAGGAAGAATTAATTCAGTGATGTTTTTGGATTTAATCTGAAATGAGGTTTTTGATGAGGGTTTTTTTGGGCATCTGAATTGAGACATTTATTGATTTTCGTGAGAACTTGAACCCTTGTCAGATTTGGGACTTACTTATTTACTTTTCAGTTGATTTTGATTGACTTTAATCCCAGTAACACAGTAAATTGCTACACCTTGCAGCTACATATTTCCTTCTTTCCAAACCCTTCCCTTCTCACCATTTTGATTCACCTTCCTTCTCAAATGGACTAACTACAGCAACAGTTAGCCCATTTGACAGTGGCTGAAGCTGCTGTTAGAAAAGAGAAAATTAAACACCATTCCCCTTCTCATCTCTTGGACAGTAGCTTCAGCTGTTGTTAGAAAAGAAATTGAACATAATTAATCCTTCCTTTCTCACCTCCTACTGAAATCTAACTATAAGTATACTGAAATCTGATACTATATATATACATATACAACTAACTATAACTATAATGTACATAATAACTATGTAAGTATATATACATCTATACTGAAATGTATGTGTATATAATTAATCACCTCTTGAATAGTATATATACATATAATTTAGATAAATTAGTAATATAGGGTTATAATTAAGTTAATTGAATATGTAGACTTAGGTTAATATATCTTAAGTAATTTAAGCTAGTTAAAGTATATTTATACCCCTTTTATATTACTGTTATTTAGTTTCTAAGTTAAACAGCCATTACTGCTACTTAAACATAAATAAAACATAAATTAATTCAAAAAAATATAATAAAAATATGTATAATATACTTAAGTATGTAATCTAAATCTGTATAAGGTCAATTAGACCATTTACTAACTAATTTATAAGTAATTAACCAAGAAAGCACCTAAATCAGCCTGTAAAAATAGCCCACTTTAATTAATTTATTTGTATAGTAAACCTAATAAAAATTCAAAATTAATTGAATAATTATGTAGTATTATGTAAATACTTTATATTCCATAATTTATTTTATTTTTTTAATAAGTTATGGCCCTCGAATCGAGGGCCAAAGTCGCTTCCAGACGTAGCTGTGCCCGATTTCCAGCACAGATGTGGCGCTAGAATAGCGCCACATCGTGCGCTGCAAATCGCGTGCAGCGCTATAACATGAATTTGTGTTTCCTTTGGTTCAGTCGTCACGGGCGCGGGGCGCCCGAAACAAATGAACATAACATGCATACCCGATCCGATTATGAGCATCTCTGAGCATTGTGAATTATGTGGATCGAGGGGCTCGAGTGCGTGTTTTGGGCTGAGGCCCTGCGCTAAATCTGAAAACGTAATTAAGCGGCCTAATCAAGATTAGGGTGCGCTTAGTAAGAGGTTTGGTCCCACCCTCTGGGTGCAACGTATCCCTCGAAAAGCGCGCCCGCAAATTAAACACATTTTTAACTGATTAATAAAAGTTAATGACAGTGTTAAGTGCCTTTACACCGCTGTATCTGGAACCTGTTAAGGTAGAAACAAAAGCGAAGAAAAAGATATACATTTGTACACGTAGTATAGCCCTATTATTTGTATAAGTAAACTTATATAATTACTAACAGAATAAAATGACACCATAAACATCGCTAAAGACCTCAGTTTTCCCTCCTTAGGTTGTATATAGTGTTTTCTGAGATTTAGCGACGCTTATGTCTGTCACTAAAACTGCTGTATGTGTTACTATAGATAACAGACTAGTAAGTTAAGTCAATATACTGTAACATCTTAGTCTATTGTGTACTTCCATGTTAGTAGTAATATTATAACCTGTAAAGATAGTTTTTAGTATAGTAATAAATTGTTTGGTGCTTGTTTTTAGTTAGTTAATTTTTACAAGCATTACAATTAACTTTTAGTAAGTAAGCAAACCATTTTTATATTCATTCATTCCTTAATAAGATGTAAAGTTTCTTTTTGGAATTAGAGGATAATTTTGAGATCAAAGAGCGAGCGATGTAATTCAATAAATTGCCTCCCAGTGAACGACCTGGAACAAAACAAGGAAAAATTAGATAAGTAAATAATAATAATGGTTGTAATGACTGATACTCACCCTAACTCACCACTTTGACACTCTCAGTGTTACATACTACAATAGTACATCAATCAATCATCACTGCATTACAGTCATTTATAACCATTACATCCATTTTCCACCATTATACTACAACACAACACTCTTAAAATACCGATCCAGTGCTCATAACAGTAGGACTTGCCAACACTTGTTCAATTGTTCCTATAGACTCAATGAAATCGCAATTCACTTTATTCCTTTGGGAAGTTTTAAAGATATTGAGTTGACAATTTTTCCTTCTAGAGGTGATGTGCATAATCCCTATCTCACAGTTGATTAGTGCCTTGGATGTCCCCTAAGATTATCAGGGTGTGGTTCAGGTTTTTTGATGCCTCCATATCTAGAACAAGGAAGTCCACAGGGTGCTCAAAATCCCTCACTTTTATAATCACATTCTGTAAAAGGCCCTTCAGAATTTTGATTGATCTATCAGCAAGCTGAAGGGTCACATCAGTGTGTTGCAAGGGGCCTAAATTCAATTCTTCATATAATTCTATGGGGATTAAGTTGATGGAGGCACCAAGGTCTAGTAGGCTCGATCCAGAATGAATCCATCTATTTCACATGAAATTAAGGGGGACCCTTGATCTTTCCTTTTAGGAGGGAGCTTGTTTAAGATGATGGCACTGGCTTGTTCAGAAATCACTACCCCTTTTGGAGATTTGTCTTGATGTTTCGGTGTGCATATTTCCTTCAAAAATTTAGCACAGGCCGGGATGTTCTCAATAGCCTCAAGGAGTGGTATATTTACCTGGACTTGCTTTAGAATCTGAAGCCACTCCTTGGATTGATCAGTTTTCTTTTCCCTGGGTTTGATCAAGGCTTCTGGAAAAGGTGCTTGTGAAAAATCATGAGTATTCAAATCCTGAGCCTTATTTTCTAGATTAGTTTGGTTTCCCAGGTCAGATTTAGGCTCCTCAAGATCTTGGAAAGATTTTGATGTAGAAGGATCTTGGATTTGTTTTCCACTTGTCAAAGTGACAACACAGGCATGTGCATTAGGGATAGAAGGGTAAGATGGGTTTCGCAAAATGAGTTGAGCCTAGGTTGGGTTAGGGTTAACAAAACCTGGTGGGTGCTAGGGAGCAGGCTGAATTAGGTGTGCTTGTTGCTTCTGTGTGTTCTGCTGATTAGCCCTATTGAAGTTTCTTGGGTTTGGGATGGGTTGGGATGGCAACATCCCATGTTGTCTAGCATCAACTAGCTAGTCTAATATTCCCATCAAATATGTCCTCAATTGATTTATTTCTTCTTTATGTCATAGATTTATTTCTCTCATTTCTTTCAGGACTAGACTTAGATCAAAGGGCTGGTTTTCCTATGTAGGTTGTGGTTGATATGTGCATGGTTGTGTGTACCTACTAGGTAGCCCATAAATATTTGGCTTAGTCAAGTTAGGACCCTAGGCGAGTTTCTGACTTGACCAAGAAAACTTACGATGGTTACGCCATCCAGGGTTGTAAGTGTTTGAATAAGACTCATTTCTAGTGTAACCTAGGAGTGCATTCACATCCTCAGGATAACTAGGCATCGGGCTACCTAGTTCAGGATTCGAGGGCATCAAGGTCCCTCCTTGGCACCTAGAAAGAGATGGGTCCAAGTATAGTTGGATCATAGGTGGAGCCATGGTTAGGTCATTAATGTTGTTCATTGATTCTTGACCTAGTGGGTTGGGGAATTGGTTGTGGGTTAGTATAGGCACTCCTTGGGTAGGCATAGGATTTAATCTTGATTGTGTACCTAAGGAATTCCTGCCCTTTAAATGGTTATCCAGCTTCTTATCCAAATTCTCCACATTCTTTCCCACGAGTTTCACCTTATCTAATCGTTGTGCAATTAGCTCTAAATCAACCAAGTTTGAATTATTGTTAACTTCATAAACTCCGCTCCTTGGTTGATTGGCTCTGTTAAAGGCAGACATTGAGGGATTGTTGAGAGAATTTTCACCCATATTCTCGAACAATTAAAAGGCTCCCTCAGCATCTCGACTCAAGAAATTGCCCCCACATGCTGCATTAACTAAATTCTTCAGATTATCAATAAACCCGTAATAGACCCATAATATAAAATATGGGCCAAGTGCCACTTCGAAATCCCATGATGAGGGTATTTCCTAGCTAAATCATTGAACCTCTCCCAAGCCTCATGTAGTTGTTCCCTGGGGTTCTGCGTAAAGGTTGTTATGGCACATCTAAAGGAATTAGTTTTTTCTTACAAGGAAGAATTTCTTTAGGAATGTGCTTCTCAGGTCTTCCCAAGTTAGGATTGGTCTACCTTTTGTCCTCAACCAATGTGCAGCTCTATCTTTCAAGGAGAACGGGAACATTTTCATCATCAGGGTACCTTTATTCATGTTCCTAAGGCCAAAAGTTCTTCCTATGTGTAGGAGCTCTTCAAGGTGGTGGAAGGGGTCATCTGACTCACGGCCATGGAAGTGGGGAATCAAGTTAATGATCTGAGGTTTGAGTTCAAAATCTTCCCCATCTTGAGGTACTCTAACAAAGGGTTCAGGTTGGGCATTAGGAGGGTTATAAAAGTCACGGAGGGGCCAGTCTACCCTTCCGTTTTGGAGTAGAGTGATGGCCTACACTATGACTTCCATCTGTCAGTCATGATGTTGGCCCTGCTTAGTGATTTGCCTTTGTAAGAGAGTCATAGGATCTAGATTTTGTTCATCGATCTCTTCTTCCTAGTGATGACTAGAGAGTTTAGATTTAGATCTTGGATAAATATGTCTTCTCCTAGGATTTCTTTCTAATGGTGGTAGCAAATCAAAATTTTGAGATCTTCTACCTTACATGCACCAGAAGAATGTCTATAGATGAGAGAGAAGATAGATGAGAGAAACCCCTACATGCTCAATGTGAGCAATCAAACAAGACCCTAGGGTGTCAACCCTAATTAGACTTGATCCTGGCTCCCTAAAACACGATTAGGTTAGATCAACTCTTGAATTACTTGGCTGTCCAGAAGGGCGGGACCCCTTAGGACACCCTACATGGCGGGACACAAATAAAGGTTAACGCGGTTACCGCACCGACCTTTCTTGTCACTAGTGGGTCCAAGTCGACAAGACCTTAACCTTAGCCTAATCTAGTTTCAAGTCCCCAAGTCTATTAGTCCTACCTAGGGCATGTCTACTCAATTTTAGGTTTGGGTTTGATGTGCTTTTGGAATATGATGGCCATTAGGGGGTGTTTGCCCTTAAAGTTGGTTTCAGATGTGTGAACTGCTCAGGTAAACAGGGTTCACAAGCAATTTCTTATGATGAAGTGAATTTTAAGATTCGAATACTTGTGTTAATGCATTTTAGGGTTCACTTGAGTTAATGTTTTCAATCAAGGTTTTGATGAGGCACATAAGAGTTTTGCAAATCCAAATTTGTTTGATAGATTCCCTTTAAATATGAAAATGCAGGTGTGCTCTATCCTTAATGTGGAACCCTAAGCGCAGATAGTTTTAGATACTCTTTTAAGTCAAATTCAAAGAAGTGGTGCGACCCAAGCAATGCAATCAATTGGTCGTATTGCACCGCTAACTAGGCACTCAGAAAATACTTTCCAAGAATTTTTAATGCACATTTTCTTTTTTTTTTATTTAAAGTGTACTGGGGGTTTTGTAGTCTATTTTGACCCCAGTTGGTGATTGGATAATCCGTGCAATCAAACTTGCAAGAAATAATTTTTTTAGATTTTTGCTAAATTTTTTATTATCTCAAAAATTTAGTTCTTTCAATTTAAAGTCAATCGGAGTTATATAAAAATTCATATGATATTTTCAACTCTGAAAAATCAGGAATAATAACCATATTTGTAATAGATCAGTACATAAATTTTTAAAATTTTTCTATAACTCTGATTTCTACGAAATTTTTATATGTTCTTCAAAACTTTAAAATATATGTACAATAAAAATTTGAGAATTTTTAGATATACAGATCTCTGGGAATTGAATTTTTAAGGTAAAACTTTATTTCACCTCGAAAATCAAGAGAGAATTTTTTTTTTTAATAAGCAAGCAAATTCTAACTATTCCTAGGGTTTCAGCAAATCCTAGATCTAACTAATCTAGACTACGGGTACTTAGCTAAGGTTCGAACTCATGATTTCTTTGTTGGCATGTCCGATTCAGATTTCCTTTCTTCCTGAAACTAATAGAAAAATAACAAGTTAGAGATCTGGAATAAGCACCAAAGAAAGCTTCAAAAATTTCTATTGCCTCCCCGGCAACGACGCCTACTTGCTCGGCATGTAATTTGCATTTTGAAAGTTAATTAGTTATAGTATAGTGCAAACACAAGTCAACAAATAAATTTATAAAACTCCGGTGAGTACCGAGTCATTCGCTGGGAGGCAATCGTAATTTATGCATAAGTATTCAATAAAACTAATTCTAACTAGATATATATATATATGTGTATATGTATAAAATAGATATCCAGAGAATCAAAATTTTATTGCAATTAGATAAAGCTTTGCACAATAGAAAATCTAATAGAGATAGATACATAGCAGATAAATAGAAAGAGAGAGGGAGAGAGAGAGAGGAAAGTGGCAAAGAAATGATGCCGCTTCTGGGATGCTTGTGCCAGATGTGGCAGCACCTTAGATCCAGAGCACTAGGATGAAGGTTGAAGCGGAGTTGCAGAGGTGGAATATGTCTAGAGTTGATGGAAGAGAGAGAGATGCTTCTACTGGGGGGCCTTAGGCCTTCTTTTATAGCTTTTGTGGATGGCAGAAAGGGTATTTGGGCCCTCTATCTCGTGCAACAACCTCTTGGCTAATCAGATCCGTTGATCGGGAGATCAACGACTCTAATTTGGCCTCAAAACTCCTTCAAAAGCCTTCTTATCACATGGATTCACTCTGGTGCTAACACGTGGCAGCTTTTGGATGTTTGGATGATGATCGCACGGCTCCACTACTTCCTCGTGCGCTCTCGCCCACTTTTGCTTTCTTCATGTGCACTCGCATGCCTTGTTTTAGCACTCGATCCTCGACCGTTCGATCGTATGATTGAATGGCTCAAATTCATGCCTGCGTGCTTCCAATTTCAAATCGCACACCCTTAAGCTTTAGCTATCCGATCTTACGTCCGCCCGCGACGCGCTCTCATCGTGCCACATGGGTGCATCTCCACCCTCTGATCGTGTAATTATGCTCGCCCGCTCTCGCACACCCAATGCCGCTTCAATTTCGCGCAACGTACGGCTCGAACACACGAGTCCCACTTCCACGCACACATGTGAGCCAACACGCTCTGCGAACTTTCTGATATATATACTTGTTTGTTTCTATTTATGCTTATCTGATCTGGGCGGGCGACGTGACGCACTCATGGTCATTTGATGAAGGTCCAACAACCCATAGCGTGTGGTGCAGCCTTCCTAGATGGGGCGGTGGTGAAGGAGCAGTTGTGATGGTGCCATGTGGTGTCATCATGGCTGTTTATCTTCTTTTCCTTGTATCTGGTGATGTAAACCTCTGATCGAGTTGATTTTTGCACTGTTGGACTGCGATCATCGATTTAGATTCATCTATGTGGTTAGATTCTTCATCTGAAGCTTGGATCTTTGTCCTTTGGATTTATGATCTCCGTTCTTTTATGGACTACTCAAGGTACCATGGTTGTCTGATCGAGATGATTTCGGAAGTGTTGGACTCCCATCGTCATTCTGATCAGATCTATTTGGTTTGATTTGACATCCACGACTTCGAATCATCTGCGATTAAAGTCATCTTGCTTTTAGGTCATAAAATGACAATATTATCTAAATGACTAATACACTAGCTACTATGCAAATTATGATGCCTATGAATGCATTAATCATAAGTTATGCTAGGATCTAGCTTAATTCAGGTGATTTAGGTTGCATGATTGCTGTGCAATCAGGCCCCCACTTAGGCTAATACCGATGTTGATCATCAGTACTGGTACTATACTAGTTCTGTTTACCCTGATTAATGCATTAAGGGGACCTCCAAAGCCATCTAATACTGGTACTGATCATCAGTACCTATACTGGATGGTTCCACGCCCTAGTCTAGCACAATTTTTAACCGTGCATCATAACCCACAGTTTCCTGATGTACAGTCCATTATCTCATAGATATTAGGTATAAAACGCATGCTTAGCACTTGGTGAACCCTCGCAAACAACACGATAAGGTGGCTAATTCTCTTAGAATGCCTCCAACCCCTTTTTATTTACCAACCCTAGGCATGTACTCCATTACATACCTGGCTACCATTAACCCAAAATCTAAAGAGGTACTCATAGGACAAAGAGTTAGCATCCCTACCTCAAGCTTTTAGGTTGCAGCTCCTATCTTCTACTCCTACCTAATTTGCTCAAAACGCAACAGCATCCACCACATTGCAAGAGCAAGTGCAGCGGCTACTCCTACACTTTGCCTTCTCCTCCCACGCCAACAGCACCAGCAGCAAGGCACTGCCAACAGCTGGGGCAATGACCAAGGGAGAACAATGGGGGTTTCTCTTACCTCCTCTTGCAAAAAATGATCAAGCCAAGAGAATGATTGTTGGCTTTCTAAGAAAGCCAAATCCTAAATATCAAAAGGGTTATTTGGCCCATTGCCTCCTCCATTTCTTACTTGAGGGGCAAGCAATTCCCTCAACTAACTTTTCTTGCAAAAAGCCCCTCACCGACACAAAATGTAAAGTCTTATCAATCAAGAGGGAAAAACATGGATTTTAAGGGCCTTTTAACTCATTAAATACCCTAGTTAAGTGGGTTAAATTTACCCAAAAATTTTCAGGTCATTACACTAAGGCTTTACAAGGCCCTTGTGCCTCTCTACTACCGTGCTATGCTTATGGTTCTTCTAAGCTTGATATAAGGCATTTGAGCCTTATACTTGTCGTCTGAGGCCTTGGCTTGGTTTTGTTCATTGGTTATTGTAGATACATCTGTTGACGTGGAAATTGACATTAAGTGGTTAAGGTTACTGTTGATTTATTTGAGATATTGATTAGAGTTTAATTGTAGGTTAGATTTGGTGGTTCAAACCACCATTTTTAACCTAATCTTTTTGCACTTTTATATCCACATTCTGAGATACTCTTCTTGACATATATTGCGTATCCTTTTAGTTATCTAATTCATTTGCAAATACTATTTCTGATTATTGTGATTAGTGATTGATTTGCGTAAAATTGCCCGATGCGAATGGCCTCAGACTCATTTTATGTTTCTTGAGCTTACAAATTTAAATAATGGTTCGCTTTTGTTGACTTATTACAACACGTATTTAAAAACTCTATGAAAGTGACTTAACATTCACCACAGATAAAAAATAAGTGGAAACCCTTATGGCTAAAAGCTACTACCTGATCCTTTCAGCTTAGGTACCTGCCTCCTTGGTGCCTTCTTTCTCCATCTTCCTCTCACTTGTGCCATGCCAAGGAGGAGGAGTTCTTCACCTAGAGGGGATGGCCAGGCAAGAGGAGGAGCAAAGTTGTTGACACCCACCTTGGACGACAACTTGGAGGAGGACTACTTCAAGAAGAAGCTAAGGAGAATCCTTTTCAAGTGCGGGGCAACTACACTTGGAGCAAGGACCATCCAGAACATCTACCAGAGGATCCCCCATTCTTCTTCTTTATCTTTATATCTTGTATTAGCTAGTACATTTTTGTTTGTTTTCATGTAACAAGCATTCTGCTACGTTCCATCTAGTTGCTAGTAATACACATTACAATTTGCCTTCCAATTTCAATTTTAATCTTAGTATGTTTTTCATGTTTTAGTAGCTTAGTGCACACACCTATTCTCTTCTAATTACTCTAGGCACACTTGCCTAGGGTGAGCGTAGAAGAGACGGTTTCATTTCTATCACATAGGTTTAGTGATAGGTGTAGTCTTAGTGTAGTTATCTTTGCTTTCAAGTACCTGATTATTTAAAAAGCCCTAAAAACAACGAAACAAAAAAACACAAATCACATATGTGTTGATTTGAGAGGGGAGAGAGAGAACCATCTTTGTGACTAACAATTTGGCCCCCTTGGACGACCCTAGATACTCCACTATCTAGGAATTATAAATTTAAGAATTGATCGATTTTACGCATCTCAACGATAAAAACTTGCATTTACAAAATCGCATAAAATCCACATCACTTTTTGGCATTGTTGCCTAGGAGGAAGGACTTAGTCACACATTTAATCTCGCTCTTGCTTTATTAGGTCTTCACAAAATTTTGTTTGTTTTGATTCAGGATGCGAATTAGGAGAGGGAGTAGGATTCGGATTCACTTGGAGCGGAAAACTTTAAGTGAACTTTTCTTCTTGCGTACTTTAGGTTAGTATCCCAGACCATCTCTTTCATCATCATCAAAATCTCTTAAAAAATCTTTAAATTATCAAAAAAATAAAAAATAAGAAAAATAAAGGGTGGTGGAACCCTAAAATTCATTGTGTTGCTTGTTTGCTCCATTTTTCCACTAGCTTAACCTTATTGGTGTTTGATTTTTAAAATCCAAACTGCTATCTTGATCTTCAAAAATTAGGTTAGGGCACTTAGGAGATTCCTAAATTCACCAAATTTATACAAGGAAGCCCCTTTGAGTCAAGGACCTTGGGTTTAATTTTCAAGTAATTTGGCCAAATAGAAAAAATTAAAAAAATTCACGGATTGAACAAGGTTAGACCTTGTTTCCTTACTATTTTCTTACTGTCCGTGAATTTTATTAATTTTTATACTCATAATATTTGTGCAAAATTTATAGTTCTAGAAACCTTGAAAAATTATTTACATCATATAAAATTCTCAAAAATATTTGACTCCATTTGAGATTTCTGCAGAATCAATTCCCTAAATCTATCAATTCTAACCCTTGACATTAGTAAGCAGAAAACTTTCAAAAAAATATCACAAAATTTCCTAAAATCATAAAAAAATCATTTTTGGGTTCCTTGTTTGATTTTCTATCAGCTGGTGGTGTTGTTTGTCTTGTTTTGGCCACCACCTAAGAAAATTTCAAAAATGGATTCATTTTAGGATATTCAAAAAGAGATTCATTCTATTAATTTCCAACCTTAGGATTTTTTATTTACTCTCTTAGTTACATCAATTTCAAAGGAATTGACTTCCGCCAACTACAACTTGTTTGCTATTATTTTGTTGAACATCAAAACCTTGTTTCAATCATTAATAAGAGAGAGTCCTAAAAGACATTAAATCTTTATCAAAACCCTAAAACACTTCAACAAAAAACCTTGTTTGCAAACCTACTTGACTTGGCTTGGGCACCACTTCCTCCCTAATTTGCACACACACCATAAAAAGAAATAATCGGGCATAACCCAATTAACACCCATCACATTCTTTGGTCACTTAAGTTCCTAAGCCTTAATTAAAATTGGTAGTCATTTGACCACCGAGGATTTCATTTCATCTTAGGCTTAATATCTGAAAATTAAGTTATCTTTAATTGTCCCAATCCCATTAATTAAATGTGGTGTCAGACTAGGAGGGAAGTCAAACGACGGATACAGGTTTGCACAAGCCCCTGATGATTTTCCCAGGACATGCTTGGACCCAAGCCACCTCTCTAGTCTAGCCAGGTCGATTTCGGGAAGGGGGTTTCAATTAGTGGTTTCTTACATTTTCGGGTTCCCAAGTCCTAGGTTTTAAGGAGTCAACCTTAAGATTAGGCTTATAATTTTGTTACTTGATTACACACTTCTCATCTCTCCCTCCTCTCCTCTCCATTTCTTCCATTGTATGCACAGGCAGCGGTTCCAAACTCTGCACTTGGAGGGACCACTTTATTATGCCCCCTACAGAAAAAGATCATCTTCCTTGCATTCATCAAAAATGGAAAACATGCAAAATAGGTCCACTACCGCTTCCACATCTCAACCACAAAATCCGTCTAACCCTACTTCTAATCCTATCTTTGGCTCTTCCACCCAAAACCCACAAGCTAACCCCTCAATCTTTGACTTAGCCATCCCTAACTCGCCCAACCTAGAGCTACATATTCCTGAGATGCCACAACAACAACATCAAGCCCCCCTGCCTAATCCCTTCTCCATGATGGTTCAGTAGCTGGCTCAACTTCAAGCTAATCAACAACAAGTGACTAGGACTATAATCAACCTAGCCAACCAAGGACAAAACCTGCCACCCTGTCAGCAGCCTATCATCCCTCTCAAGGATTTCTATGATCCTTCCAATTATGAGGACAGATCGAGGGTGGTAATTCTAGGAGGGGACTTCAAAATCAAATTGGTCGTCCTAAACCTAATTAAGCACTTCCATGTCCTTCCTAGGGAAGACCCATTTAGCCACCTTGAGGAGCTCACTCTCCTCGCACAAACAACCCATTCTCACAATGTGCGAGAAGATCTTTGGATAATGTGGCTATTCCTGTTATACCTCAAGGATAAGGCCGCTTATTGGTTCAGAACTATCGGCAGACCCATTACCACATGGCCTCAACTAAAAACCACTTTCCTAGAAACATTCTTCTCCACAAGTCGTACTAATTCCTTGTGAAGATTTATTACGACCTTTCAACAAAAATCTGTTAAGACTCTACATGATGCTTAGGAACGGTTCCAAGATCTTCTAAGAAGTTGTCCACACTATGAGGTTCCTTTATGGCAGCTCGTGTAGATTTTCTTCCATGAATTAGAAGATCAACTTTGGCATTTTGGCAATGCCTCGTGTGATGGTAACTTCTTAAATATGGATGTCAAAAGTGCCTATGAATTATTTGAGGAAATGAGTGAAAACTCATTTAATCATGCATCCATGAACACCTTTGGTAGAACTATAAACTCGTAGTTCGATGTTCATGAGATAGGCACTCAATCCATCCCTGTTACCTAAGATGATCTCTAAGTGATGGTTCACTGACTCGACCAGATCCAATTAAATAAGAAGAAAATGGAGGAAAGATTTGTCACATCCACCCAAGCTCCACAGGCACCACATCTAACCATGACTAACATCCTAAAGAGAGAAAATTTGCATAATCTAAATACTACCCCTGTTGAGTGTAATCAATATTCTGAGGCTTTCTATGGTTCAGTAGGGACATACACATATCTAAATCCCAATTCCACTAAAATTATTTTTGCCCTCCAAGAGCAATTTAAAAATTCTTCCAACTCAAATTGGAGGAACCCGACTCACACTTGGACCAATTCGGTTCCCTATCAGAAACAAAACACATTTGGAGGACATGGGTCAAATCATACTTTTTATCAACCTGGGCCATCTCAAGAAGACATCAATGCCCAAATTATGAAAACCTTGCAGGGAATGCAAAGAAAAATGTCAGAAGTAACCCACGTTGTTACAAATCTGCATAATCAGATTGGGGTTACTCTGACTCAAAGGCTTGCAGGACATTTACCTTCCCAGTCCATGCCCAACCCTAATAATCAAAGGAACCATTATCAGGGTAGAAATCAAACCCGAAACCACCATAAGCATCCTCCCATTAACTCTATACCTCAGCAGCCATCAGGTTTTCCACAACAATAGGCCCCCCAACCTCCTCCAAGTAATAATCCAACTACACATGCAGTTACATTGAGGAGTGTGAAAACCACCACTAATCTTGGGCCTTCACAACAACCTGATGAAAACCACTATCAATCTATGCAAGTTGACTCTTCTAACACCACTCAGGAAGAAAAAGAAAACCAAATATCACAAGACATGACTCCTGTTCCTTTTCCCAAAGCTCTCCACTCCACCAACAACAGAAAGAAGAAATCTGAGCCCATGACTAAAGAACTCATGAATTTATTTGAGCAAGTTCAGATCAACATCCCTCTTGTAGATGCCATTAAATACATACTTGCCTATGCTAAGTTTTTGAAAGATATTTGCACTCCCAAAAGGCAAACTAAAAGCCTAGGATAGGTGCATCTTTCAGAGATAGTATGCTCTATCACACAAAGCAAGCTGCCTCCTAAGATGAAAGACCCATGTGCACCTTTGATTGCAGCAATTATTGATGGTACCACTTTCAATCGTGCCCATCTCGATCTAGGTGCCTCAGTCAATATCATCCCCATGATTTTATTCGAAGAATTTAAGATCAGTGATCTAAAACCTATCGAGGTTACCTTACAATTAGCCAACTGATATACAATCAAACCCTGGGGGAGTGTCAAGGATGTTCTTCTCAAACTCCAGAACTGTCATCCCTGTAGACTTTTTGGTCCTTGACATTGAGGTACTCGAATCTCTTATTAACACCCCAATTATTTTTGGACGACTCTTCTTGGCCACCACGAAAGCAAATATAAACTGCCATACAGGCAAAATGGATATCACTTGCACAAGCCAAACTATCACTCTTGATATTTTCAAGTCCTCCAGAAGATTTCATGATAATGATAATTTTTTCAAGGACTCAGACACATAAATATCTAATTTGGTGGAGACAATGTTAGTTGATACCCTTCTTGACCATAATATTTTTGAGGATTTTGACTTTGAATCAGTGGTAGGCAACATCAATGACTTGGAGCCATGTCTTCAATCTTACTCTTTCCTTGATTTTCCACCAGACCCACCCACACTATCTTCACTTGCCCTTCATCACATCGATTTCTCTCCCACTCCCTTTCCTTTGGACCTACCACAAGACTCACCCATGTATGGCATCTATCATGAATTAAAACCTTGGCCAGACTCGAATAATTCTTCCATTTTTCCATATCATCTTGATCCCTATATTTTTACCAATCATCTTTTAGGGGATCCATAGGAACTTTTCAATGTGGGTGATGAGAACCTCATCATGAGCCATAACTAGCTCATTTTGACCTAATACAAAGGATAAAAGCTCCTACATATCTCAAGGAAAGGCTTAACTCAGAGAATTCTGAGTTTGAGAAGAAAACAAGTCATAAGGGGTAAAAGTGCAATTTTACAAGTATAATATGCATACAGGGTAATTCAGTGCCCAAACATAGGTCAAAGCAGCTTAATAAGAATAAAAGTGGGATGAGATGATCTAGCAAGGGCTACAGCACTTCCAAGAAACCAAATGATAATCTGTAACCCTAAAACAACCCACTTCAATTCACAAGGTTCGAGGCAAAGTAAAAATAGAATAAACCCTCTAAAATTCATAGAAAAATAATCTCTAGGGTTTAGAACCTTCAATTTGGCCTTTAGAACCCATTTTGACCTACATTGAGAACCATGCCCAATTAATAACTTAATTTGGGTTTTTGCGCAAATTGACCGGTCAAACAAGGTTTAATATGAAAATGAAATTCACCATCAGATTCCTTAGGTCCTAATTAGTCATGTATAAAAACTTGAGCCTAAGAAGAAACCTCCTTGACCGACTTTACACTTTGGTCCTCATATATTTACTCTTTGGCCCTCAACTTCTGAACCCTCGCATTTTGGCCCCTAACTCTCCTTCGTTCTTTGCAATCAGGTCCCTCCTGCAAAACCTGCCAGCACCATGCTCCGGCGACCTTGCGCGGAGCATGGCGCCGCGCAGGGTGAGGTGGGGGACCTGGCAAGTAAACCGGGGGTGCCCTGCGTCGTCAGCCGTCGCAGGGACACCCCCCTGGTCGTTGTAGCCCACCATACCGGCCGTGCGAACGCACGGACGGTATGGGTTCTTGTTTCCGACCATTCTCCGGCGAGGGAGACACGTCGTCTCCCTCCGCCTTCCTCCCTGTTTGATCCCTATAAATACCCCCCGTTTCTCCACCGACCAGGGCAGCTGGGATCTGACGGAGAAAACCCCCAACTTTCCTCTCCTCTCCCTCCGGCAGACGCCCACCAGCTCCGGCGGTTCCTCCTCCTCCTCCTCTTCGCTCTGCCGCAATACCAGCAGCAGAGACCTCCTCCCCTGCTCTTCCCGCGCCACGCCGTACCCAGCTGGCGCATCTCAGGCTCTCTGCTCGCCGCCGCCCCTTCCCTGGGCATCTTCTTCTCCGGCGACAGTCGATACGACTGTCGCCCTGTTCCTCCCCCTTCGTCCCTGCAAGTAAGCTAGAGCTACTCCCCTTCTCCTCCTCTTTCTTTCCCCGCTTTCAATTTATTCAATTAAGCCCTCTACCGACCCTGACCACCTTCACCCCCTTCGCCTCCGACCACCCTCCGGCGAGCCGCTCCCATCACCTCAGCAACCCACACGGCTCGCCGACCCTCACCGAACCTCTGCCTCATCACACTGAGCACCCCCCACCCCTCCACTGCCACTCCACACCTCCGTAACACTCCCCCGAACAAGCCCATTCCTCCGGTTGCAGTCCAACCCAGGGCTGCCGCCAGACACCACCTTGCGGCCTGCCGCGCAGCTCCTCACCTTCGCCGTGCCACGGCGAAGGTTCCCCAGTGGTTTGATCAGGCCGAGAGGCCATATTCGTGTCCGACAGGTTTTGAGGTTCGACCGCCATTAATGCACATTGAAGCAGCTTCTCCCACGCTCCAGGCTTGAGGACTCCAGGTCTCCAGCTGCTGCGGAGTACGGGGAGTCTTGCGAAGGCAGCCAGCCAGCAACCTATGCAAATCGAAGCCGCAGCTGCAGAAGCCAGGCCGCGGTCTCCCAGCAGGCGCACGCGAGGAAAGGTCTGTGTTTAGTCCCACATCGGTAAGCCTCACACCCGTTCCACTGTTTAAATTGATTTTGTGCAGTAGCCTTACTGCCTCAGTACACGGGGTGAGGTCCCCTTACACCCGCCCGGTTACCCGGTCTCGTCCGCGCTCACGCCCCGCGGACCTGACCCGACCCGACTTAGACTGACCTGCACTCCTCGCCCACCACGCACGCCGGTGGGCCTGGACTCGGGCGTGACCCGAACCCGATTACCCGGCAGCTCTGGGAGAGCTTTCCCAAGAGTGGTTTAAGAAAGAGAGAGAGACGCGGGGGGAGGGGGGTAGAGTAGGTTTTGCCTCTGACGAAAAACTCTGAAGTGTGCAGGCACAGGCGAAAAAGAAGACCCGCGGAAGAAGAAGGAAGCTGACTGTAGCAACAGGTAGTTAAGTCGTCTGATTTGGAAATCAGACGACGGCCTGAAGGGAAAAGAAGAAAGGAGGGGTGACGTCCCTGGCTGAAAAACAAAAGAAGAAGCTGACTCTTAGCTGCAAGGAGGAGAAACAAGAAGAAACCTTCACAGAAGAGACTGCAGAAAAAGAAGAGAGGCCAAAGCAGGAACAGCAGGAAGAAGAAGAAGAACATCACCAAAGCAGGAACAACAGGAAGAAGAAGAAGAGCATCACCATTGCAGAAGAAGAACATCACCTCTGCAGAACAAAGAGAAAGAAGGAGATCTAAAGAAAGAAAGAAAGAAGAGCATCCCCTCTGCAGAACAAAGAGAAAAGAAGACAACAAATTCTTTCCCTCTCTCTTTCTTTTTGTAAAAGAAACATGTATATCTCTAGAATACAACTTGCTCCCTGAGTTCGACCTCGGGAACTCTTTTATTTTCCGAGTAAAAAAAATTTATTTATTTGAAATGTTGGTAGTAACCGGCTATACTACAATGTTATAACAAACTAAAACCCGGTCATCAAACGTACCGACTTCATTTTGGCGCCGTTGCCGGGGAGCAACGGCTATTCTAGAGGTAAACATTCCTGTTTCTTTTAATTTCTGATAATCTCCTCTCTTTTGTGCAGCTACAGGAACTCAAGAAGACAAGCAACCACACGACAACCACTCCGAAGATAGGTAAATTTTTCCTCTCACTATTAACCCCTAAACTCTAAAGAGGAAGAAAAGAAAAGAACAAGCAATATAGGGCAAACCTGTCTTCCATACTTAGTAACCATAAAGAGTTGCATGTTTTCAACTCATCACTCCTGCACACTATTAAGGGTATTTAAGGGCTAACACATTCTTGCTTGAGCCCTAATTGCCCAACAAAGAGTTAAATGGACCAAGTAGAGCCAACATAAGGTCAAACATTAGGATTTCAGTAGAGACACACCCCTTAATCAAGAATTGAGGAAATCCAAAAGAGGTGTGCCCAAGCCATTGATTGAAAATAATTAACAAGAAAAATCCTAAACAATTGGCTCTCTCTAAACACTTGAACCCTAAAAGAAAGGACCCAAAAAGCTCTCAAAAACAAGAGGTAAAGTTGACCCCTTTGGGTTAACCAACCTTAAATTAGGTCACTCTTTGCACTTAAAAAGACTAAAGTTCAAGTGAAACCTTAAGCACCCTGATCTTAAAATTGGTAGACTTAAGAGGTCAAGATCCCCATTCTGGTCTACCTGGAACCGCAGTGACAAGAGAGGTCGGGTGGGGGAAACCCTGTAACCCGTGGGGACGCTCTACCGTGTAGGGGTCTTCGCGGGACTCTCCCTCTCTGGCTGCCCAGGTAATTCTCAGGTGGACGATCTTTCTGATCAAGGGGTCCATCAGCCCCGAACCTCTATAGTCACCCAACAATTTTTGGGTGTCTTGATTGGGTCCAGCACCTGCTTATCTCATCCAGTCCTTCAGTATTTTGCAGGAGGTCCTTGAAACCTCCTATAGAAATTCACTCTCCCCGAGGCTAAGCCTCGGCTCCTTTGTTTTTGCAGAAATCATTCACATAGCCCCTCTTTCCTCTGATTCTGAACAAAATCCCCTTCTTCCATCTTGATTCAAACTTTGATTCTATATCTTGATTCCACCACCTGATTCAAAGATGCAGCCTAATTACCTAGCAAGACTACCATATAAAAAACCTGAATATCTGAGATCCATGAAAAATAAGATGATTGAGGATGCCCTTGAATTCTATGAAATCAAATATAAACCCTCAACACCAATAGAAAACATTCAGGTTGATGTCCCAACAACCACAGCTTTCATCATAAACTGTGCCCAAATTCTATTGACTGAAATTTCAAAAGGATCAACCCGAGATATGCTCATGACAGGATACATTGAGATGGAAAAATTACACCAATCTGAATACCTTCAATGCTTGACAAATCCTGTACTTTGGGAACAACACCAAGATGCCCTTACAAAACGGGTAGAAATGATGAAATCAGTAGAACAAATTATCAACCAAAAATACCCGTATATACCAGAAACAGAGGATGAACCATCTTGGAACAGTATTAAGGAACAATCCAGTTTCCCAGATCTCGGGATTGAGGCACAAAGTGGTTGTAAAATCCCAACCCAGATAGAAGACAATGTTGAATTAGGTTGGGATATTGCAGGAGAACACAATGATGAGCCAAACTTAGACCATGAATTGCCAAGCCTAGAATTTCAAAACTCCTGCAATAATGAGATCAGAACTGAACCTTCTGAGGGTATAAATTCCGCCCCTTATTTTGATAAGGTGGCCCTCGAAGGTTATTCGGACTTAGGTTCTAATAATTCTACCCACATCCTAAGCCTAGAACCTAGATCTGAAACTTATTGGGAAGATTATGAGGCCCCTTATGAGAAAGATCAAATTTTTACAGAATATGATTCCGGGCCTTTATTTGATGAATATCCCTCTCCAACATCCTCAGGAAATCTGATCGATTTTTCAGAAAACATGCCAATTTATGATACAGAAACTGAGGAGTTGGATGAGCAAGGTTTTAATGGGGTCTATCCTACCAGCTTCGAGCTTGAACAGAACACCTTTTTGAGCCCAGAATTGACATATAGGCTAGAACCCAGTCAGGCTGCTGATTCCACATTTGATGATTTTTGCTGTGGTGGAATTCATGATCATGAATCTCATTTTCGCCAACTCTCCGACAATTTCAAATCTGACTATAATTGCGGAGAGATTCCCCTTCCTGAACACGCCAGGCCTATCTACGACCTCAGTTCTCATGACTCTAACTCCGATTCTGAGGTCCTGATTCCCGAGATCACCAATAACACAGAATCATTCCTTTTCGATCCTCAGGAACCAAAAACAGAAAATGCCAAGAGTGATTGCAACCAAGAATCCAAATTTTTTCTCGAATCCGATTCCTTTCATCCTACAAACACTCTTCCGGCATTTGATAGTTACCCAGAGGACTCTCTACAGAAAACCACCTATCATCTGTTTCTAGAAGAGCCCTCGTACACAATGGCCACCTCGTCTGCACACACAGAACGGATCAAAACCTCTCCCAAACCCCGACCCGCAACCGGACTCAATTTCTATTCAGATTCACCTCTCACCGAGCCGATTGCATTTCCACATCGGGTTTCGAACATTGATCAGACTACATACCATGCTCTATCATTCTCTGATCACCCCTGTAGGGTTTCCGTGTCATTCATTGATTATTCTACGGGTCCCTACTCTGACCAGGCTGATTTGACTCAGCCAAACCCTGCGTTTACACTTCCACATCCATCTGAGCTTCATAGTTTATGGTGGGATCCACACCTTTTTATCCACATCTATCAACCCACCAGATTGATTGGGTTTGGGCTGCATCATCGGCCTGTTGATCTGAACAAGCACCTGGTTGGACCAACCAGTCTCTTAATCAAGGTGCTTGTCTTACAAAACTCTGCTGATTTGACCATCCCCTCTCCATCGCATTTCCCGCTTGGCTGAAGGCATCAAATTTAGCGCTCAACGGGAGGCAGCCCGTCATTCTCTTTGAAAACCTGAAACTTGTTCTGACACCTTTCAGCACTCGAAGTTCACCCTTATAGACAGCCGACCCCAACTCAGATGTTCGCATCTGAGATTTGAAATCGTCCGCAAAAATTCAACCCGACCCATCCACTCACCCAAATTTCTGTCTTAAGGAATGAACTAAGACCCCCTAGGTTACAATGAGGACATTGCAAATCTTAGGCATGGGGGGGTATGAAAGTACAAAAACTTGTAAGAAAAGGTTTCAAACAAAAAAATTCACATATGCCAAAAACACCATAAAAATTAAAAAATTTTCGAAAAAGAACAAGAGGAAAAGAGGAGAAGGAAATTTTGCGAAGGAGAAAAGAAACAAAAGGAAAAAGGAGCACAAAATTATGAGAAAAAGTGATAGTCATTAGTAAGGAACTAAGGAATTAACCTAAGTTCTAGACCTCATTCAAGAAAAGTGCACAATAAGATTAGTAAAGAATGCAAACCTTAGGCATTCTTGAATAGACTCTTAGTACCCATTAAGATCTGGACACTCCTCAAGAGGTTGAGGAAAATGAAAAGCTGAAGTATTAGGTCTAAGGCTTAGGGAGTATTCGGCCTCGTTAACTAATTTTTGGTTTACGGGACTCAGTAACCTAAGCACCCTAATCTCACACACAGCCTGGTTCAGTAAGCGTAAAAATCAGAATCACGCAGAAGCGTCGCAAAAATCTGAAAAGAACACCTAGAATAGGAGCGGCCGATCAACACAAGTTGATTTGGATGAGTTCCCAGCGCAGAGAGGCGGGGAAATCCCCTCGAAGATGCGTAACAAAATATCATCTCCTCGGTGCTTGTCTCTTAGGATATTTACATATCCTACTGGGGGCATGTAAGCACTCTGCTGGTTCAGATTCCATGGATGGCATTATCTCGAAGTGTCAATTGCCAGGGTCTGGATTCGGCCACGGAATACCATGGATGGGATTATCTCGAAATCTCAATAGCCAGGGTTCCGGGGGTTGCCATGGGCGGTGCTATCTCGAAGCATCGATCGCCAGGAACCCTTGAGGATTGATGATGGGAGCAAGGAATCTGATACAGACCGTGTTGAAAAGCCAATCCTAGGCTAGAACTAAAAAGAAAAAGAGAGAGAAAACTCTCCAAACAGAAAAACTTTCTATCTCTCTCTTACAAAACGCACTACGAACTGAGCCAGGGCTAAAATCATTTCAAGCACGGGTGCTTTAACCACGAAGTCCAATAAACCTTAGGTTAGTTCTTGTGGGCCTTAAAAACCTTTGCTAAAAGACTGAGGCTAAGGCTAGACAGATTTGGATCTTGATTGGTACTAGAGTACCTTTTAGGCCTATGGTCAGCATTCTAACCTAATCTATGCTCAAATAAAAAAGGCACTTATCTAAAACTATTAAAAACTTCATGGTCTAGAACAAGGGTTGAAACCTTAAGTTTTTGCTAAGGGACTAGCAAAAGCTAGGCATGGGGGTATGATGAGAACCTCATCATGAGCCATAACTAGCTCATTTTGACCTAATACAAAGGATAAAAGTTCCTACATATCTCAAGGAAAGGCTTAACTCAGAGAATTCTGAGTTTGAGAAGAAAACAAGTCATAAGGGGTAAAAGTGCACTTTTACCAGTATAATCTGCATACAGGGTAATTCAGGGCCCAAACATAGGTCAAAGCAGCTTAATAAGAATAAAAGTGGGATGAGATGATCTAGCAAGGGCTACAGCACTTCCAAGAAACCAAATGATAATCTGTAACCCTAAAACAACCCACTTCAATTCACAAGGTTCGAGGCAAAGTAAAAATAGAATAAAACCTCTAAAATTCATAGAAAAATAATCTCTAGGGTTTAGAACCTTCAATTTGGCCTTTAGAACCCATTTTGACCTACATTGAGAACCATGCCCAATTAATAACTTAATTTGGGTTTTTGCGCAAATTGACAGGTCAAACAAGGTTTAATATGAAAATGAAATTCACCATCAGATTCCTTAGGTCCTAATTAGTCATGTATAAAAACTTGAGCCTAAGAAGAAACCTCCTTGACCGACTTTACACTTTGGTCCTCATATATTTACTCTTTGGCCCTCAACTTCTGAACCCTCACATTTTGGCCCCTAACTCTCCTTCGTTCTTTGCAATCAGGTCCCTCCTGCAAAACCTGCCAGCACCATGCTCCGGCGACCTTGCGCGGAGCATGGCGCCGCGCAGGGTGAGGTGGGGGACCTGGCAAGTAAACCGGGGGTGCCCTGCGTCGTCAGCCGTCGCAGGGACACCCCCCTGGTCGTTGTAGCCCACCATACCGGCCGTGCGAACGCATGGACGGTATGGGTTCTTGTTTCCGACCATTCTCCGGCGAGGGAGACACGTCGTCTCCCTCTGCCTTCCTCCCTGTTTGATCCCTATAAATACCCCCCGTTGCTCCACCGACTAGGGCAGCTGGGATCTGACGGAGAAAACCCCCAACTTTCCTCTCCTCTCCCTCCGGCAGACGCCCACCAGCTCCGGCGGTTCCTCCTCCTCCTCCTCTTCGCTCTGCCGCAATACCAGCAGCAGAGACCTCCTCCCCTGCTCTTCCCGCGCCACGCCGCACCCAGCTGGCGCATCTCCGGCTCTCTGCTCGCCGCCGCCCCTTCCCTGGGCATCTTCTTCTCCGACGACAGTCGATACGACTGTCGCCCTGTTCCTCCCCCTTCGTCCCTGCAAGTAAGCTAGAGCTACTCCCCTTCTCCTCCTCTTTCTTTCCCCGCTTTCAATTTATTCAATTAAGCCCTCTACCGACCCTGACCACCTTCACCCCCTTCGCCTCCGACCACCCTCCGGCGAGCCGCTCCCATCACCTCAGCAACCCACACGGCTCGCCGACCCTCACCGAACCTCCGCCTCATCACACTGAGCACCCCCCACCCCTCCACTGCCACTCCACACCTCCGTAACACTCCCCCGAACAAACCCATTCCTCCGGTTGCAGTCCGACCCAGGGCTGCCGCCAGACACCACCTTGCGGCCTGCCGCGCAGCTCCTCACCTTCGCCGTGCCACGGCGAAGGTTCCCCAGTGGTTTGATCAGGCCGAGAGGCCATATTCGTGTCCGACAGGTTTTGAGGTTCGACCGCCATTAACGCACATTGAAGCAGCTTCTCCCGCGCTCCAGGCTTGAGGACTCCAGGTCTCCAGCTGCTGCGGAGTACGGGGAGTCTTGCGAAGGCAGCCAGCCAGCAACCTATGCAAATCGAAGCCGCAGCTGCAGAAGCCAGGCCGCGGTCTCCCAGCAGGCGCACGCGAGGAAAGGTCTGTGTTTAGTCCCACATCGGTAAGCCTCACACCCGTTCCACTGTTTAAATTGATTTTGTGCAGTAGCCTTACTGCCTCAGTACACGGGGTGAGGTCCCCTTACACCCGCCCGGTTACCCGGTCTCGTCCGCGCTCACGCCCCGCGGACCTGACCCGACCCGACTTAGACTGACCTGCACTCCTCGCCCACCACGCACGCCGGTGGGCCTGGACCCGGGCGTGACCCGAACCCGATTACCCGGCAGCTCTGGGAGAGCTTTCCCAAGAGTGGTTTAAGAAAGAGAGAGAGACGCGGGGGGAGGGGGGTAGAGTAGGTTTTGCCTCTGACGAAAAACTCTGAAGTGTGCAGGCACAGGCGAAAAAGAAGACCCGCGGAAGAAGAAGGAAGCTGACTGTAGCAACAGGTAGTTAAGTCGTCTGATTTGGAAATCAGACGACGGCCTGAAGGGAAAAGAAGAAAGGAGGGGTGACGTCCCTGGCTGAAAAACAAAAGAAGAAGCTGACTCTTAGCTGCAAGGAGGAGAAACAAGAAGAAACCTTCACAGAAGAGACTGCAGAAAAAGAAGAGAGGCCAAAGCAGGAACAGCAGGAAGAAGAAGAAGAACATCACCAAAGCAGGAACAACAGGAAGAAGAAGAAGAGCATCACCATTGCAGAAGAAGAACATCACCTCTGCAGAACAAAGAGAAAGAAGGAGATCTAAAGAAAGAAAGAAAGAAGAGCATCCCCTCTGCAGAACAAAGAGAAAAGAAGACAACAAATTCTTTCCCTCTCTCTTTCTTTTTGTAAAAGAAACATGTATATCTCTAGAATACAACTTGCTCCCTGAGTTCGACCTCGGGAACTCTTTTATTTTCCGAGTAAAAAAAATTTATTTATTTGAAATGTTGGTAGTAACCGGCTATACTACAATGTTATAACAAACTAAAACCCGGTCATCAAACGTACCGACTTCAGTGGGCATTCATGTGTCCAATTTTCTACATGACTATCCTTTTTCCATGCATCACTTCATGCCCAGCTAAATGGCATAAAAGATAGCATTGGAGTGGAGGTAACCCATCATTTTTACTACTTTCCTTTTATCTTTCTTTTCCCAGGCTTTGCTCATCCTAAACCCGATGGCTTTTCACTAAGATGATCTGTTTTCCCTTCTAATGCATGAGGACATGGCATATCATAAGCATGGGGGGTGTTTTTTGAATTTTGTTGATTAATTCAAGATTTTCAAAACCTAAAAATATTCAATTTTTCTTTTGCATGCATCTTCATAAAAAAAATATCACAAAACCTTTTGTGGAAAATTTTTGAAAGTTGGGACTTAGGTTAAAGAATCATTTTAAGGTACAATGGAATTTAATCTTTAACAAACTAGGGACTAGGATGAATATCTTATTATTAGAGTTTCTAGGCCTATTTTTAGACTAGATCAAGTATCTTTCTCTAAACTACACCTGAACTCGTGATGATTCAAGTGACTTGATCTCTTTTTGTGACCTGAAAATTACTTGGCTTAGTTTCCAACCCAAAAACTTGCATCTCTTGCAAAAATTCTCATGTCAAATTTGACACACAGCCAACACCTAAAAAAATATTAGAAAAATTAGAAAAGCTCTTTGTTTAGTCTTAGTGACATCTGAAGCAAATGATTGGCTTGAGTTCCCACCACCAAGAAGGAGGAAAATGGCCCCTTTCGGGATGTAATGTCAACATGTTACTGCTTTAGCATTGCTCTATATCTATATTTCATATCATTAGGCAGAGCATTAAGGTGCATTTTGTGGCTCAAGTGTCTTGGACGGTGCTCTACCCATAGTGTTGGAGTAAGAGCTTGAGTTTTCTTGGAGTGCCCCTTTACATCGCATTGTGTTTTGGGGTTATGAGCTCCTGGGTGGTGTCTTGGACAGTACTATCTCGAAGTGCTGGTGCTAGAGCCCCCTCAAGAATTGGTAACAGGAACAATGATCCCGACACATCTGTTGTAGGATTAAGCTAGGAATAAGCATGGGGAAGACAAAAAAAATGTTTCAAAAAACACGACCTCATAAATGTTGGCATTCACAAGACACCGACACATGATTTTAAAATTTATGCAAGTCGCAAGTCAGATTCAAGAGCCAAGGAAATCCTAACTGCAAAACGATTTTAGGTCATTTGAATTAACAAGGAGTTAACTTGTGAATTTTTAAAAGATACATTGATCCTGATTCATCTAAATTTTTGATCCAAAGACAAATCTCAATGTTTTATCTTTAACAAATCCTGTGCCTTTCATGTTTTCAATCAACAAAAGTCTTGTAATCTTCTCAAAAAGTAAAAAAAAAAGATTAGTCTTTCCCAAAAATCCATTTTGTGAAAATAGTTTTGCTAAGAGACTAGCAAAAGATAAGCATGGGGGTGTGATAAACGTCAGTTTATCATTATTCTTATGTCCTAAAATAGATCCAGCTCTTATGGTTTTAATTCTGTAAATAGGTTTTCAAGCTACATTTAGGCATTTATTTAGGATAGGCATGTATTGCATTTTATTGTCTTTTTGATACATTTACTTGAGTGTCAGGGATAGATAGAAAGTCATATCCCTCATACCTTGGTACTCATGAAGGTAGAAGATGAAGAAGAAGCTCCAATCAACTGGATCCTAGCTACATCCAGCTCATCCTAGCTGAATCTCAGCTCATTCTAGCTGGATCAACTCATCCTTAGGTCCATTCAACTCATCTTAGCTGAATGGTAGCACAAGCAAGTTCACCTCAGCTCCATTCAACTCACCTCAATTGGATGGCAGCTCAAACTAGCTCAAGACAATTGATCCCAGCTCCATTCCAAATCCTCCAGTTCAGAACAATTCACTGGAAGCTCAACCTAACTAGGACAAGGTACTGCCATCAACTAACTAGATCTAGTCAGCTAAAGATGACCTCAACTAGCTCAAGCTAGCTCAAGTCCAGCTCCTGGAGACTTAACTTAGCTCAACCAAGTTGAGCTGAGCTACTTGGCCTAAGGTAGCTACTCCAACTAGCTAGGTAATCTCCGAGAACAAACCCAGCTCACCTGAGCTTATATCAGCAAAAGCCAGCTTATCTTAGCTTGGCTTAGCAGCTAGAAAAGAACTAGCAAGCTAAGCCAGCTAAGGTAGCTCCTTGTTGTTCTCTTCAGCAGCCATAAACTCCAGTGCAACTCAAGGCAGCTACCTCTAGCTCCTCACCTCAAAAACCCTAGCTCCCTCTACCTCTCTACCCTACTCCCTACTAGCTAATCTAGCTAAGCTAGCTTAGCTTAGGTAAGTTCACCTCCATGGCACTAAAAACCAAACCATAACTCACCTGCTTAACTTCACCAAATAACCCTACTTAGCTCCACCTAAGCTACTCCTACTCCTACCTATTTTTGGCGCCAACCCTATACACCCCTTGGCCCCTCAACCACCACCAAGAGACACCTACAATTGGTGCCAAAATGACCCTAACCAACCCTCCCTTTTTGGCACCAAAACACCCACACAGCCTAGCCCTACACATACTCCCATAGCCCATCCCAACCCTCCACCTAACCCCCCTTCTAGAACACCTCTTGGTGGCACCAAACCAAGGAAACCTTTCAAGGTTGGTGACACCCTTTATCCACCATAACTACCCCCCTAGCAACCTTTAGGATGGCGCCAACTAGCCTACACCCTAGGATTCCCATAACCACTCATAACCACCCTTAAAATCAATCCTAGCCTTACACCTATTCCACGCTAACTATCCCCCCATCCACTCCTCTAAAAACACACCCTAACTACCACCATAAGATCATCTTCTCCATTATTTTGGTTCCACCTACACCACCTATACCTATGACCAAGTAGAAGAAGAGAAGAAGATCAATGGGCAACCACCTGCCCCCTTGGTGCCTTCTTTCTCCATCTTCCTCTTACTTGTGCCACACCAAGGAGGAGGAGTACTTCACCTAGAGGGGAATGCTAGGCAAGAGGATAAGTAAGGTGGTTGACATCTACCTTGGTGGACAACTTGAAGAAGGACTACTTCAAGAAGAAGCTAGGGAGAATCCTTTTCAAGTGCAGGGCAATTGCACTTGGAGCAAGGGCCATCCAGAACTTCTACTAGACGATCCGCTCTTCTTCTTCTCTATCTTTATATCTTGTATTAGCTAGTGTGTTTTCGTTGGTTTTCATGTAACAAACATTCCGCTACATTCCATTTAGTTGCTAGTAATACAAGTTACAATTTGCCTTCCAATTTTTGTTTTAATCTTAGTTGTTTTTCATGTTTTAGTAGCTTTATGCAAACAACCATTCTCCTCTAATTACTATAGGCACACTTGCCTAGGGTGAGCTTAGAAGAGAGGGTTTCATTTTTGTCACTTAGGGTTAGTGATAGGTGTAGTCTTTAGCATAGTTATCTTCACTTTCAAGTACCCGATTATTTTAAAAACCCTAAAAGTAACAAAACCAAAAAATAGATTTGAGGGGCATGAGAGAGAACCATCTTTGTGACTAACAATTTAGCCTCCTTGGATGCCCTTAGATACGCTACTATCTAGGAATTATAAATTTAAGAGTTGATCGATTTTATGCGTCTTAATGACAAAAACCTTCATTTACAAAATTGCGAAAAATCTGCATCAGCTTGGGATTTCTCCTACTAGTTGATGCTATTCAAATCCATTAATTTACCACTTGAACGAGGGTGACACAACCTCTTATAATAATACTTCTCCTAAACACCTGACAAAGAGAAGAATAACAGGACTTCCAAAACAACTTGGATCCCAGATCAGAAACAATAGGAATAAAAGGTTTAACAATTATTGTTATGAAACCTCATAATATAAAAATAAATCGAGCTTTCTCAAATTGCAACGATCCATGCTTTAGATCGTAATATTTGCAAGCACAGAAGTGTAAAAACACTAGAGAGAATAAGAGATTTTTGCTTGTAGAAAGCTCTTAAGGTGTGTTCTTCAATGGGGGGTCAAGGGTCCTATTTATAGGTGCTTTTCCACTTGATTTAGAAAGCCTGGAAACATGGATTTGATCGATCAAAATTAATAGTTGGTTGATCAAATTGACTTTTGGTTGATTAAATATAAAGTTTGATCGATTGCATGCTGTTCGATTAAATTAGGAGATTGATCAACTTTTAGAGCAAGATCAGAATATGATTGTTAGACACTACAACATACTTTACTTTTGCCATTGATTGGAAATGAATGGCAAAATCGAAATAATTGACGGAAATAAGTGACGCCGCTATTATCATCGCTATTTCATTTTGCCGTCAATTAGAAGGCACATTCGACATCAAAATAATGTTTGACCATCGAACTGATTGGATATTTCGACATCATTTCAAAACTAATGGCAATTGTATTTGCCATTGGTATCTTAGAAGCAACGACAAATGTAAGTCACTTTTTCCTGCCTTTATGCACCCTTTCTTTATTTTTGTCGTAGTTTAACTAAGGCAAAAATATTTTTGCCATCACTTTTCTTAAAAGCAACAGCGTATAGATGATTGCAAAAACATTTTTGTCGTCGCTTATTTCCCAACACTTATTTGAATATGCGACAGCATAGATGTGATGCAAAAAATATTTTTGCCTTCACTTTTCTTAAAAGTGACGGCAGATAGGTGACTGCAAAAGCATTTTTGGTGTTGCTTATTTGAATAAGCGACGGCATAGATGTGATACTAAAAATATTTTTACCGTCTTTTACCCTAATAAGTGATGTCATAAAAGGGGAATTATGATTCTCTCGAATCTTATAAGCCGTCAGTTATTAGGATAAGTGACGGCAAAAATATTTTTAGCATCACATCTATGTCATCACTTATTCAAATAGGCGACGACAAATGTATGGGTTATTTTTTAAAAAAAACTTACAAAAGTATGGAAACTACCTACTAAACCTACAAAAGACTTGCTTTTATAGAAAATCAAGTAATGAAAATGAAGAAAAGTTTATATTTCATAAATATAAAGTCTAGTACATAAAAAGTTTCATAATGAAATATTTACAAAAAAAATGTAACATGAAAAACATAACAAAAGAAAATGGATAAAGCTCAAAACTGCATCTACTCCGATGCCACCAGCTCGACCTGCACCACCCATGGAGTCGTCGTCGTCTCGTTTGTAGATGCTGGGATCAGATGAAGATGGATGCTCTGATTGACCCTTCTTCTAAAGAAGGGTTATAAGCATCTGAAGTTTATCATCCATGGCAACTGACAGATTCATTTTCCCACATTTTGAGAGTCGTCAGAAATCGTAGTATAGTTGCACAAAAACGTTCGTCAAAAATAAGTTTGTAAAACTTACGAGACTTGAGTCCCAGTCATTCGTCTCTGGGAGGCATTTGTTTTACTTTTGAAATCGATCTTATCATGCTCTACTCTGTTTAAAAATGCACGTCGGTTTCCAATCTCCTAATTAAGATTTCATCACTTCTGTTATGAACTTGGATTACATGCACGTGCGTCAAATAAATCACAAAGGTGAATGTGTGAGTTTCCGTGCACACGATTTTAGTGAGGTGGTGACTATTTATGGAGAACGCGTCTATCGTTAGATTCTCTATATTCTCGGGAAATGACATGCTTGTTGTGAATAGATAAATAATTGAAAAACGGCCAACTTGAATCATGATAAAAGAATGGAAATTATTAAGCTCATGGTGATTTCAAACTTATAGAGATATATATATATATATATAAATGCATTTTCATTCATTCCATTGGAGAGTTGTTTGCAACAAGAACTGTAGAGGAAAGCTTGTACATAAATGGCTGAAATGGATATCAAGCTACCAGAAAACGATCGCATACAAGAATCTACGGGGGGATTTTGAAGGTTCGTCCCTACTAGGAGGGGGTGACGTAATAATTGCGGAAATAAATATAAACAATATCACAAAAATAAGCAATCGCACAATGTACACAAAGATTTTTAGGTGGAAACCCAAACCGGGTGAAAACCACCACCTAACCCTCTCGAGTTAGGATTTTCCGATCAACCAAGTTGATCAAATCCACTAACCGAATCACTTTGAACGAGGGTGATTCAACCTCAATACAACCACGCTACAAGTACGAGGGTAGCGTTCCTCAACCCCTTCTCTCCACGAGAAGGATTTTGTCCCACGAAGGAGACGGGAATTCGCAAAGCGAATACCCAACCAAAATACAAAGATAGAATAAACAACAGTCCTATAGAGCCAACAAAATTAAACCTAGCTTCTATAGGAAATAGGAAACTCCCCTTTGCAAGGAGTGCGTCGACGATGACGCGGTGCGTGTGCCACGCGATGGCGCTACGTTGCTCTCGTTATCTACGGCGGGAGAGCGGGCGCGCAAACTGTTTGATGCTCTCAAGATGTAGAGCTTGAGCTTGGAGAGCAAGAGAGTCTTTTATTTGGACACAAAAGGTTTGAAAGTGTATTGCAAGGTGTGTGTCTTAGTGTGTATATGTCTCTCTAGGTGTATATTGTGTTACAAAGGTTCCCCTCTATTTATAGAGGCCTTAGGAAGGCTTTGGAAGGCTTGGAAAAGCTTCCATAGCCGTTGGGTGCAAAGCCCAAGAGAATCAGGCCGAAATCAGGACAATGATTACACTTCACAGGGTTATCAGACGTCTAACTCTGGCATCAGACGTCTGGAAGGCCACTTTAAGACGTCTGATTCCAAGGTCAGACGTCTGATTCTATGCGGGTTTCTCCCTGACTTGAATCAGATCTAAACAGGGTTTTTGTACAAGTCCATCAGACGACATAGAGGACGTCTGGCACTAAGTCTGGACGTCTGGAAACCTACTTTTACCGTGGGAATTGATTTCCAAACGTTGCAACGGCTAGAAAATCTCTGAGAAGAGATTTTGGGTCAGCCGAGGCAAAACGGTCATTTATCAGACGTCTGGGAAGACCTATGGACGTCTGATAAGGCTCTAAAGGTCATATACTGCCGTGCTTTCTAAGTTAGCCAACGGTCCACTATCTGGACGTCTGGCAAATCCATCAGACGTCTTCTAAGACGTCTGGTCTAAGGTCTGGACGTCTGATTTCATCAGACAGAAAACTAAGTCCAGCCTAACAGTTATCAGACGTCTGAAACAACAGTCAGACGTCTTAAAATACTTTATCAGACGTCTGATTTTGGGATTAGACGTCTGGAAATGCTGTTTGAACCCTATATTGGTTTTCTAAGTATTCTACAGAAAACCTAAGTATCCTAGGGTTGTGCAGGTGTTCCTAGGACTACTTTTAGGGTACTTTGAGGCTCTTTAACATAATGTTCTAAGGAATCAAAAAGAGCAAGAAAATAAATACAAGAGATACATGAAAGGATAAAAAAAGAATCTATCCTATTCTTCTTGTCTTCCATCTCCAATCTTTCGCTCCACGCGAACCTCCTCTGTTTTCCGTCAAGCTCCTCCAATCCGTCCTGGATGCGAGCTCGAGTTCCGTCTAAACACGTCTTCATTTGCAATTGACCTGAAATCTAGGACTCAAATTGCAAATGTTAAATAACACGTGTTTTGTTATCATCAAAACAAATGATCGTGGTGCTCTAGCACCAACAGATTTTGCATGCATCATTCAGGGAGAATTAAGACTACGCTACTAAGCAATAATAAAAGTAGTAAAAACTATGAAGAGCATAATCTAAATCTAGCAAAACAAAAGGGCATTCAGGGGTGGTCCCCGATGGCCTTGGAGTGGTTGGGAGGAGAATGAGGGGTGGCCAATGGAGCTTAGGCCGACCCTTGGAGAGAGAGAGGAGTGATCCAGCATCCTGAATGGTGTCCTTCATGGTGGTGATGAGCTCATGGAGGTGGAGTGGCTAACCTAAGTGGAGGTGGGCATGCATGGAGCCATTGAAGTGAGTGGTGCGAAGAATGTGAATGGAAGCCAAGGGATGTGAATGGGTGCACTTGGCCGCCCATTTGGTCTTTTTATAGACTCAAGGGATTCTCTCTAGAGAGGTGTGGAACTCTCTAGAGAGATTCCAAGAGTGGCCAGGCATATGGTTATGAGATCCAAAAATTGTGGATCTCATTTTGAGTGCCACTTGGTTGCTAAATTTGGCAACCAAGCCGTGGTGCCACTTCAAGAGAGTTCTAGAGAACCCTAGAGAAGTGTGTGTGTGTGAATGGGTGTGTGTGTGTGTGTGTGTGTGGTCCTCCTCTAGGTGTCCAAGAGGTTTAGGTTAGGTCCTAAGGGGTTTGGGTAGGTGCATGTCTTGAATTAGGGTTACAAACCCTAATTACTAAGGGGAAAATGCAATTAAACTTAACCTTAGTTTAATTGAATGAGTGTGAACCTAATTGAGAGTGAAATAACTCAATTAGGTTTGGTTTAGGTCAATTAGACACTCACCAAGTCCAATTGAACTTGTGTGGGTTAAGATCTAAGCTCAATTGGACTCAATGAGTCCAATTGACTTAGGTGAAGGTAATTGACTTTGATTTAAGTCAATTGGGTTTGGTGAGGACCTAATTAGGTCCTTAGGTAGGTCTATAGGTGATGTATGAGGGTTAGGATATCTTAATTTAGGTTCATATGGGGTTGGGATTAGGTCTAGGGAGCTAGAGATACAAGATCAGGACTTGAATCTCAAAATAGGGACTGGAGACCAGTACCAGACGTCCAAAAATGTGATCAGATGACTTATACTCAAAAATCAGAAGTCCAGACTTCAGTTCTGGATGTCCAATCTGAGTCAGGGGGAAATCAAGGTTTTGTTTTGGGTATTCTGTAGAAATTGGATGTCTGACAAAGTGTTTGGACGTCCAATAACACTGCAGAAGTGGGTTTAAGGTGTGCGGGAGTTGGCTAAGGGTCCTGGATGTCCTATAACTTATCTGGATGTCTAGATAAGGGTTGGAACTAGGGTTTTAGGGCTTCCTAGGGTGTTGTGACCTAATCTAAGGGTGGCTAAGGCTTGGGGAAGTCTCTAGGCTATCCTAGGGCTAGTATAGACCTAAGCTCTTCACATTTTACTGCTTTATTCCTACTTAGTAGAATAGAAAACCTTTAACTCCCTTACATTATTATTCCTACATCTAATCTAAGCCTTTTGCTCCAGCTCTGCTGCAACTCCCATTATTCCTGATCCAGCTTCAGATCCTGCTCCAGATCCATCTCCTGATCAGCTTATTGCCTGCAATTGACATAATGCACTTAATCAGCTTATTGCCTACTCCAGCTCTTTCTTTTCATCATTTTTTTTTTGTTTTCTCTCATTTCATTTTTTTTCTTTCTTTCTCTTTTTTTTTTTTTCAACATAACACAACTAGCACACATCCATGAACTTTGTTGAGGAGGCATTATTAGAGATTGGTAGTACTCAAGAGACATTGGTGGCTTATTTGGTGGAAGTGCCTACTCACGGCATCGAGAAAGATGGATAAGGATGGTGTAGTTCTGACCTTGACATTAATACCCTCCTTCAGCTGAGGATTCCATAAAGAATGGTCGTAACCATCCACCTTAGATCTAGTTTTAGGAAAATTCTCTCTCCGCATATTTGCCTTATTTGGTGGCTCTTAAAATTCACTCAAAATTGTATACGCAGGAACCAAGAGCGAAAACTATGCCTAATCTCTGAGTATCATCACCAATTATCTAGGATTCCAGATTCCTTGCACTAATCTTAGAGCACTAGTACACTCTACTCTCATCTCACACTATTTGGTGGATTTTTGGAAGAAAATCTGCCTGACTCCCAAAACACTGTCCAAGGGCTCAGGAGAAGAAGCACTGCTTCTTCTCGATAGACTAAAGACATTCATCAGCCTTCACCGTGAATCCATTGCAAATTCTACGTGTGTGTGACAAGTTGTACTGGATTCCAGATTACAGGAATCCATTAGAGGATAAAGTCCCTAATGCATTCTCTTAATAAAATAATCTTATTCATGAATGCAATATGTATATATGCTATGAACAATTAACCTCATATAATTTGTAGTTGACCTTAAATTTAGAACAAGAGGTAAGCGGGTGAGTCAGAAATGGCTGTTGTAGACGATTTCTAGCTCCAATGCTCGCATTGGAGGTGGAGTCAGTTGTTCTTTTTTTTAGGGTCCTAAAGTACATTTTACATGCAGCTCCAAGGTTTTTCCTAAATGTTGGCATAAAAATTTTCAATTTTTTTTGTATCTACCCCCCCATGCCTAATTTCTTGCATGTCCTCATGCATGAATATAAAAGAAAATAAATACTGTAGGGTGAGAATGGGTAGAAATCACCTGTAATTGCTCCTGAAATTATATTCAACACCGGCCAACTTGTTAGCATGCAATATGCAAAAAGGAAATATGCTAAAAGAAAAATATACAATGTATGAAAATGGTTATGTATAGATGATGGTGGAATGTGAGATAGATGGTATCTATATGTGTTGAGTTTAACGCCCCCAGTTGGGCGAGCACTCAATCACACGTCCTCAATAAGACGAACAATCTCGTTAGTTGGAGGAGGTTCCTGGGCCAAAAATGGCTTGAGGCTCTGGCCATTTACCATGGATATATGCCCAAATTTTGGGTCCTTGATCTGGACTGCCCCATTAGGATATGGAGAAATCACAACATACGAGCCAGTCCATTGGGACTTGAGCTTCCCCGCAAACAATTTCAGTAGTGAATCAAACAACCAGACTCGGTTGGGTGTGAATGCTTTCCTCCGGATGTGGCGGTCATGAAAGGCCTTGGACATATCCTTGTATATCAATGCATTCTCATAGGCCTCCCACCGAATCTCCTCTAATTCGCTGAGCTGGAGTTTCCATTCTTGACCTTCTACATCGAGGTCGAGGTTACATTTTTGCACTGCCCAAAAGGTGCGGTGTTCTAGCTCTACAGGAATGTGATAGGCCTTGCCATATACCATGCGATATGGTGACATTCCTAGTGGGGCCTTATATGCGATCTGATATGCCCAGAGTGCATCGATTACTTTGTCGGACCAGTCCTTCCTATCTGGTCTAACCGTCTTCTTGAGAATCAGCTTGATCTGACAGTTAGACACTTCAGCCTGCCCATTGGTCTGCGAGTGATACGGGGTGAATATATGGTGATGTACCCCGTATTTCTTTAATAACGACCTGAAATGGGCATGAATGAAGTGGCTTCCCCCATCGCTAATCAGAGTGCGGGGTATTTCGAATCTCGCGAAGATGTTCTGTCATATGAAAGAAATGGCGGTCTTATGGTCAACCCATCTCGTCGGGATGGCCTCGACCTACTTCGAGACATAGTCAATGGCTAGAAATATGTACTCGAAGCCATGCGAGTTTGGAAAAGGGCCCATAAAATCGATGCCCCAGATGTCAAACACTTCTACGACCATGATGGGTTGGAGTGGCATCATGTCTCTCCTGGTCATATAACCGACCGACTAGCATTGTTTGCAGTGTTGGGCGTATTCGTGTGTATCTCTGAAGATGGTTGGCTAGAAAAATCCCAACTGCAAAAATTTTTGCAGTGGTTTTTCGACCCAAGAAATGGCCACCACAAGTATCATTGTGGTAGAAAGATAACACACTGGGGATCTCAGAATCTGGGATGCAACTTCGAATAATCTGATCCGCTCCAATGCAGAAAAGCAGTGGGTCATCCCAGAGGTAGTATTTGGCCTCTGCAGTGAATTTGAGTTTATGGTCCTTGGATAGGTTCGTGGGAATTTTTCCTGCGGCAAGGTAGTTCACGATATCTACGTACTAGGGGAACTCAACAGAATGAACTGCCAAAAGAGATTCATCCGGAAATTGCTCGTGGATAGGCAGGGAATAAGGAATGTGGTCTGGGTCTAATTTGGATAGGTGATCTGCCACAACATTATGTTTTCCGGCTTTGTCGTGGATTTTGATATCAAATTCCTACAATAGAAGGTTCCATCTAATGAGCCGTGGTTTGGCATCCTTCTTTGCCAAAAAATGCCGGAGGGTGGAGTGGTCAGTGAAAATGATGACCTTGGACCTTAATAAATACGATTTGAATTTCTCCAACCCGAATACTACTGCTAGCAGTTCTTTTTCGGTGACAGTGTAATTGCGCTGAGCCTCATTCAGCATCTTGCTAGCATAATATATGACAAAGGGTTGTTTCTCCCGACGCTGGCCTAAAACAGCACCGACGGCAAAATCGGAAGCATCGCACATCATCTCGAAATAGAGCGACTAGTCGGGTGGTTGGAGAATTGGGGATTTGGAAACAGTGCTTCGTAAAGTCTCGAAGGCACTGAGACACAAGGTGTTAAATTCAAATGGGACATCGGCATCCAGGAGATTTATCAAAGGCCATGCAATTTTTGAGAAATCGCATATAAATCTCCGATAGAAGCTGACGTGACCCAAGAATGATCTGATCTGCTTGACCGTGCTAGGTGGTGGTAAGTGGGAAATAATCTCGGATTTAGCTCGGTCGACCTCGAGTCCATTTTTGGAGATCCTGTGTCCTAGTACAATGCCATCCCTCATCATGAAATGGCATTTCTCCCAGGATAGTACTAGGTTTACCTCAATACACCGTTTCAGGATCTTGGTAAGGTTATCAAGACAAGATGCGAAATCATCTCCGAAAAAGGAGAAATCATCCATGAATACCTCCACATAGTCCCCAATCATGTTAGAGAAGATGGCCATCATACAACGCTGAAATGTCGCTGGTGCGTTGCAGAGGCCAAAGGGCATCGGCTTGAAAGTGAATGTTCCAAAGGGGCATGTGAATGTGGTCTTGTCTTGACCTTCCGAGCTAATCGCTACCTGATTATACCTGGAGTATCCATCCAAAAAGTAGAAGAAACTATGTCCATCTAACCATTCCAAGATCTGATCAATGAATAGCAAAGGAAAGTGATCCTTCTGGGTAGTCGTGTTTAGTTTCCTGTAATCGATGTAGGCTCGCCAAGATGTCGTAGTGCGGGTCGGGATGGATTCGCCCTTATCATTCTTCATAACGGCGAGTCCTGCTTTCTTGGGCACTATCTGGATCGAACTCACCCACTAGCTATTTGAGATTGGATATACAATACCTGCATCCAGCGATTTGATGATCTCTTTCTTAACAACCTCTAGCATATTCGGGTTAAGCCGTCTTTGAGGTTGTCTCGAAGGTTTCACCCCCTCATCCGTGTAAATGTGATGAGTGCAATACAAGGGGCGAATACCACGGAGATCAGCAATACTCCACCCGATAGCAGCCCTATGGTCTTGAAGCATAGAAATCAATTGATGCTCCTATTCGTGGGTTAAGTGGGCATTGACAATGACTGGGTATGTCTCACTTTCGCCCAAGAACACATACTTGAGTGAGTCAGGTAAGGGCTTCAATTCAATTATGCGTGAATTAGAGTTAGAAATGAGAGTGGGAGGAGCAGAATCGAGGGTAGGAATCTGCTGATCCATGTGCGCGTGAATTCCTGCTGAGTCTCTCCCTGTGGAATAATCGGTTGTGACTGCATTAGCGGGAAACCCGTTAGCTATGGTCACGTCTTCCTGCAACAACAGGGGAGATTCAGTAATGTATGGATCAAGATAGCTGGATTCAGGGGTGCTGTTGTCAGAAGCACACCCTAAATAGTCAGATCCTCAGGGAGATATATGTAGTGCAGTGGTTTCAGTTCCATGTGGATCGAGGTCCAAGAACCCTGATAGTGTAGATGAATGAGACATTGGGTTGTCACAAAGGAGCCCAATGTTACCATACTATGCCGAATCTTCCTCTTCACCATCCTCTATTCAATCACAGTCGAAGTTCTCTGCTGCCTTGAATATGTCCAGTCGAAGTCACTCATTGCCTAGGGCTATCTCCATACACCCGGATGCAAATCGATGTTCGCTCAGGCTGTCTCCAGAAATGGGTGACCCAAAATAATTGGTGCATCTTGGAGATTAGGAGGAACTCCCATATCGAGAACGAAAAAATCTGTAGGAAAGCAGAACCCGCGGACTTTCAAGATCACCTTCTCAACCACCCCCTCGGTGTTTTAACGATCTGTCAGCCAGCTGAATCATGACCGAGGTGGGCTTCAACTCCCCAAATCAAAATTGATCAAATATGGTAGTGGGAGTTAGGTTGATGGATGAACCTAGATCTAGAAGGGCCCAATCAAATTGAGAATCCTGCAAGAAGCAGGATATGAATGGGGTACTAGGGTCTTTCTTCTTCGGCAGTAGGTCAACTAGAATCACGACGCTAGCCTCTTTCGACAGTACCGCCTATCGTCCAATTCTCAGCTGTCGCTTCGGGGCACAATAGTCCTTGAAGAACCTAGCGACAACGGAAATGTGATCAATTGCCTTGAGGAGGGGGACCTGAATATGTACTTCCTTGAACATCAATTTCAGGTCCTCAAAATTTCGCATGTCCTTTTTCTATATTGTATTTCGAGTCAGAGCCTCAGGAAAAGGGATGGGAATCTCAAGGTTAAGTGGCCTCTTACACTTATCTACTGCAGGTGGCTCATGAGATGATGGAGTCGATCCTGCCTGCGACGAAGGGTGGGAAAAATCAGGACCCACCTGCCTAAGTGGTGGGTCGAATGTCTTCCTTCCGCTCCTCAAAGAGACAGCATGTGCATCGGCTTGCTATCCGTGAGGTGGTGGGGGAGCGGAAGGGGCAGAATATGCAGGGTTTTGCAAAGGCGGTTGGCGTTGCACATAACCAGGTGGTGCAGAAGGCATTTGTAGTAGGCGTGTGCTTGTCCCTGCAGTGCCTGAAACCTAGGCGGGGCGCCCTAATTTTGCACATATCGAGGATTCGGGACGAGTTGGGAGGGCAAGGCTCCCTGAGTCGGATGCTCCTGCAACAGTTGGTTCTGCGTGTTCTGTATGGTCTGTATCTGATCAGCCATCTCCTTGATAATGTGCAAGCTATCTTGTGTTGATTTCCTCATTGATTCTTGCAGCTCCTCTTTCAGTGCCTCCAAAGGGTCAGCCTGCTTTGGAGGGTGGTTGGCAGCTTGGTGCAGCAGCAAGTATAAAGAGCGGGGTTGCTACTGCTAAGACGGGAATGGCTGCTGCCTAGGGTATGTGTTTTGCGCATTCCCGTATTGCCTGGTCTGGTAGTGTGGATCTTGATGTGGTCTCTGTGAATTACCAGACCAGGTGAAGTTCGGATGCTGGCGCCAACCAGGGTTATACATCTCTGAATATGGGTTATTACTCACGTATCCTTGGATAGCACTGACGTCCTCATAGGCCGAAGATGTCTGAGACGTATATCCGTCAAGGGGATATGCATTATAATCTGCAGGTGGTGCGTAACCCTGGTCGTAAAGTGCTTGATTTGGATTATTTATGGGATCCTGATATGCGGGATCTCGTAAATACGAAGAGGATGCATCCCGAGTAGATTACCTCGAGCAAGAGGGGCTCGGGGTGCACAGGAGGATCTTGAGGCAGCAGAGCTCAAGGCAGATTAACCCTAACTGATCTGGTCAATCTTTTTCTTCATTAGATTTATTCTATCCAACTGCTTGACGATGATATCCATGTCGGCTCGAATAGACTAGGTGTGAGCCTCCTGGACACCAACCCGCTGCTGACCAGGCCGCTGGAACTGGTTCATAGATGCGGCATTCATCGAGTTCTCTGCTAATGATTCAAACAGCTCAAATGCGTTGTTCTTGTCTTTTGTGAGAAAATCCCTGCCGCTAGATGCATCGACCAGATACCGATGTGTGTCATCCAGCCCATGGTAAAAAATCTGAGCAAAGTGCCATCTGGGTATACCATGATGTGGGCATTTCCAGAGAAGGTCGTGAAATCTGTCCCATGCTTCATGTAACTTCTCCCCAGCTCCCTAGGGGAAAGTCTTGATTGCACGGCACATTATGTTTGTTCGACCGATTGGGAAGAACTTTTGCAGGAATTCACGTCATAATTCTGACTAGGTTCCAATTGGCTTACCAATAGTCTTGAACCAGTATGAAGCTTTATCCCTCAGAGAGAATGGGAAAAGCTTCATTAGAACAATCCTGAGATCGATATTCCTGGGTCGAATTGTTTCAGCGAGTTGACTCAGGTCCTCAAGGTGTTGGAATGGATCTTCACTTGAGTTCTTGTAGAAATGAGTGCTGATCAACCCAATCACATTGGGCATGAGCTCAAACACATCTCCGCCTGCGGGAATTCTGACTAAAGGTGCGACGATTTGTGCGGCTAGGTCGTAGAAATCCTGCAGTTTTTCTCCTCATAGCTGGTGCTGCATCCTGTCAAGTGCCGTCAAGATGCGATCCATGATCTGCTGATGCCACTCCTCGGATTCGGCGACTTGGGCTTCCAGACGAGCCATCGGGTCTAGATTCTCGATATCCTGACCTGGTCTAGGTCCAGGTCCAGGATTTGCCATGGTGGCTTTAGGAGTGGAAGAAGTGGGGGGAGAAGATGGTTTGGGCAAGGTAACTCACCTCCTTGGGAGTGGCTCCCAAGGTCCAACCAAGTGTGGTCGAAGTGACCTCCTTCCTTGCATACACCACCCAACCCCTGGGTTGGTGTAGCCAAGCAAGACAAGGCTAAGGCCCTATTAATCAAATGGTCCTTATGGATCAAGTGACCAGATTTTTCGTTAGAAGTTTGAATTCCTAAAGAGAAGTTCATCGTTCAACCAACTGAAAGTGATTCCTGCCTCTCAAGCTAACCCGGCCAGTCTGGTTACAAGGAGACTAAGGGGAAGGTTCTTCCTTTAGCTTACGCCTCCGATTCTGTTAACCCCCGAGCCGTGGTCATTTGATACTGCCCCGCAGACTTAGTCACCAGGTTTGGCAAGAGAGGTTAAAAGCACCCAGTAGTATGACAACGAACTCGAGTTGATTTCATGTTTTAAAATTAATTTTAACCTATTTTCTTTAGTGGGGTTTGTGGTGAGTGGCCCACAAGGTGACCAAGCTCATCAGCTAAGCACTAGACTTGATTAAGTCTAGGTTAGCCCACAGTGTGGTCCCTAAGTTGTAACCTTAAAGATTCAACCTAAGCTTCATGCACTTCAAGGGTTTTTTTCTATTTCAGCAGACCACAAAAGTAATGTTAGTTCTCTGACAATAATTGGAATCTAATTAACTTAAAATTTTGCAAGTAGATTCCTTTCTCAATTAGCTTTCCAGTTTGGAATTTTTATTGTTTCAACCAAATTTTTAGGGATTTTTGAATGTCAAGGGATCAGATTTGGAATTTTGACCCCTGGTTAGTTTTTTGCTTTGAAACAGTATTAATTAACCTTCAAAAATTCAGGAAAAATATGAAAAATAAAGCCAATTAGATCAGCTTTCAAACTTTGCCATTTTTAGTCAAAACAAATTCACAGATTGCTCGAAATTGCTTTCTGAAATTTGAAAAATCTTGAATCTTGGTCAATCTGATCCCCATTCACATTGAGAATTTTCAAAAATTATATACTTGGAATTTTTTCAAAAGAATGGTGGCATTTGAAAGATGGTTTGAAAATGAAGGTTTAGCCAGAATTTTAGAAATTTTCCCTTACTAGTTTTTTGGCAATCAAATTTTTAAATCAGACTTGAAATCTGGCCGAAAATCAGAAGATGGTGGAAAAGTTTTTTAAAGTGGTTTGAGTTTGAAATCTAAGCTTTCCACCAAAAGTGTTTTTTTTTTCACAACTTTTGCTTGTTTTTTTTTTCGCAAAGAATTTTTCAAAAGATTCAAAGAAAATATCTTTTTTTTCTTTTATTTTTTCAAACTAACCTAAATTCGAAAGGAAACCTAATCTAGATATTTTTTTCAAAATTTTTCTTTTTGATTTTTTTTCTTTTTCACGAAAATGAGTAAAATCTTTTTTTTTCACAAAAAAAAATTTCAAAGGACACTGCAAAAAGTAAATCTACTCTTAGGGTTCAGAAAAAAAACCTAATCTAAGAGAATGTGATGTGCACCTAATTTATTTTCCATGCTCGTTGTGTGCGCAGATCTCATTCTTTTTCCATGTTATCCTGTACATAAAAAAAAAAATAAAGTAGAGGCAGATTTGTTAGTGATAGTTTAAAAGATCGAAATCAAAGAAAATGACGTTGCCTCCCTAGCAATGATGCCATTTGACATATCAATTTTCAGGCATTTTGAGAGTTGTCGTAAATCATAATATAGTTGCACAAAAACATTCGTCAAAAATAAGTTTGTAAAAATTACGAGACTTGAGTCCTAGTCGTTTGTCTCTGGGTGGCATTTGTTTTACTTTTGAAATTGATCTTATCCCGCTCTACTCTGTTTAAAAACGCACACCAGTTTCCAATCTCCTAATTAAGATTTCACCATTTCTGTTATGAACTCGGATTACGTGCGCATGCGTCAAATAAATCACAAAGGTGAACGTGTGAGTTTCTGTGTGCACGATTCTAGTGAGGTGGTGGCTATTTACGGAGAATGTGTCTATCATTAGATTCTCTATATTCTCGGGAAACGACACGTATGTTGTGAATAGATAAACAATTGAAAAACAAGCAACTTGAATCATGCAAAAAGAATGGCAATTATTAAGCTCATGGTGATTTCAAACATATAGAGATATATATATATATATATAAATGCAATTTCATTCATTCCATTGGAGAGTTGTTTGCAACAAGAACTATAGAGGAAAGCTTGTACAAAAATGCTTGAAATGGAAATCTAGCTACCAGAAAACGATCGCATACAAGAATCTACGGGGGGATTTTGCTTGCATCATTCGGGGAGAATTAAGACTAAGCTACTAAGCAGTAATAAAAGCAGTAAAAACTATGAAGAGCATAATCTAAATATAGCAGAACAAAAGGGCATTTAGGGGTGGTCCCCGATAGCCTTGGAGTGGTCGAGAGGAGAATGAGGGGCGGCCAATGGAGCTTAGGCCGACCCTTGGAGAGTGAGAGGAGTGATCCAGCATCCCGACATGGTGTCCTTCATGGTGGTGATGAGCTCGTGGAGGTGGAGTGGCTAACCTAAGTGGAGGTGGGCGTGCATGGAGCCAATGAAGTGAGTGGTGCCATGAATGTGAATGGAAGACAAGGGATGTGAATGGGCGCACTTGGCCGCCCATTGGGTCTTTTTATAGACTCAAGGGCTTCTCTCTAGAGAGGTGTGGAACTCTCTAGAGAGAGTTCAAGAGTGGCCGTCCATATGGTTATGAGATCCAAAAATTGGGGATCTCATTTTGAATGCCTCTTGGTTGCTAAATTTGGCAACCAATAGGTGGTGCCACTTCAAGAGAGTTCTAAAGAACTCTAGAGAAGTGTGTGTGCGTGAATGGGTGGGTATGTGTGTGTGTGTGGTTGTGCTCTAGGTGTCCAAGAGGTTTAGGTTTGGTCCTAAGGGGTTTGGGTAGGTGTATGTCTTGAATTAGGGTTACAAATCCTAATTGCTATTGAATGAGTGTGAACCTAATTGAGAGTGAAATAACTCAATTAGGTTGGGTTTAGGTCAATTGGACTCTAACCAAGTCCAATTGAACTTGTGTATGTTGAGATCTAAGCTCAATTGGACTCAATGAGTCCAATTGACTTAGGTGAAGGTAATTGACTTTGATCTAAGTCAATTGGGCTTTGTGAGGGCCTAATTAGGTCCTTAGGTAAGTCTAAAGGTGATGTACTAGGGTTAGGATACCTTAATTTATGTTCCTATGGGGTTAGGATTAGGTCTAGGGAGCTAGAGATCCAAGATCAAGACTTGAATCTCAAAACAGGGACTGGAGACCAGTACCAGACGTCCAAAAATGTGATCAGACAACTTATACTCAAAAATCAGAAGTCTAGACTTCAGTTCTAGACATCCAATCAGAGTCAGGGGGAAATCAAGGTTCTGTTTTGGGTATTCTGCAGAAATTGGACGTCTGACAAAGTGTCTGGATGTCCAATAACAATGCAGAAGTGGGTTTAAGGTGTGCAAGAGTTGGCTAAGGGTCCTAGACGTCCTATAACTTATCTGGACATCCAGATAAGAGTTGGAACTACGGTTTTAGGGCTTCCTAGGGTGTTGTGACCTAATCTAATTGTGGCTAAGGCTTGGGGAAGTCTCTAGGCTATCCTAGGGCTAGTATGGACCTAAGCTCTTCACATTTTACTGTTTTATTCCTGCTTAATAGAATAGCAAACCTTTAACTCCCTTACATTATTATTCCTACATCTAATCTAAGCCTTCTACTCCAGCTCTACTGCAACTCCCATTATTCCTAATCTAGCTTCAGATCCTTCTCCAGATGCAGCTCCTGATCAGCTTATTGCCTGCAATTGACATAATACACTTAATCAACACATTATAATATTATTTCATGCATAGATAAAGAAAAGCAGTAAAGATGTAGATAATGTGTGTGCATGCATGAATTACCCAAACTTATGCTAAGTTTTAGCCTAATTTAGGTCAATTAAGAGCTATGATTGCTGCGTAATCAGCATCCATCTTATTCTTCATCTCTACCACTCTCTTGTCCCTCTCTGCCTCTCTCTTCTCCCTCTCCTCCTCTCATCTCTGTAGTGTGTCAATCTTTTGATGCATCTGATCTACGACACTAGATGAGATGGCACCTTTCCTCCCATACTAGATGGATAATTTATATCCCCTCCCCGCACTACAAACAAAACCACCATGTTCCAGTGGCATCACTCTCCTAAATGCTTCCTCTAGATCCAAAGGCTGGTAGATGCTGTCGGAGGTCTCGTCAATGGGGGGATGTACTAAGTGTATCATCTGCTCCTTAATGTATTAAAAAATATTATTATACTATATATACACAAAGTTATAAATTTTTTGATTTTAGGAAAGTTATGTGTTTCTCTTTATATGACTCATAAATTCACTTACGAGCACCTTCAGCTGCAGCCTTACTGTGGGTGACCTCGTAGATATCCATCCTACTCATTTCCATCTCGTCATGTGTAGCGGATTGAAAATATAAAAATGATACAATTATATTAAAATAACTTTAAAATTAAGTAATATTCAACTAAAAAGTAGTTTCAACATTTACATAACGACTCTTGACTATCTCGATGCTCCTTCGACCAAAATAATGGGTCTGTGGTGGAGCTTTAGCTCTATTGGCCCTATTTTTTTTTGCTTGCTCTTATAGACATATAGAATAATATTTTCTATGAATTTAAGATATATGAAATTAATAAAATAATTTTTAATCATTTACTAATCTCCGTCTTCGGATCTAGCCAATTCTCCCATGCATTCTTCCAATCGTCAGGCATGACATCAAGAGGATAATTCTCCATTGCCTCCTTAGGTGAACTGCAGTATGGAAAAAATTAAATACCAAATATAAATTATTAGAAATAATATATGAAATTATGTATATAATAAAAATGTAAATGTTTAAAAAATATTACATTTCTCTTAGTCTCCGTCTTCTAATCTCTGTGGATTTTGGCGGTGCACATAAGAATATATCAGGAGGCATTGTAGTCGTCACCCCAATTGTAATTTGCCTACATTAATTTTTAACAAAAATATGTTAATCTTACCTTATAATAATTTTAAGATAAAGTTATAAAAGAAATAACTTTGATAAATGAAATTACCTCCAATTGATAGAGGAACTGTAACTTAAGCTCTGCAGGCACCTTCCTCCAATCGAAGTAGCAAATGGGCACAATGGACTTAACAATTGTGCCCACACAACTGATGATGCCCAAGTAATTCTCCACCTCTCCTATGGTTCTAAGCCTGATCATTATTCTCAGGCCCTCGGGGACGCGTTGGAGGTCTAGATTTTTTGTCTTTTCGTCTTCTTCTTACTTTACCTGCGTAAAAATTAATCATATTCATTATATATTTCAGAAGTTATAATAAAATTTAAAATATATAAGTAATTTACAACTTAAAGGTATATGAGTTCTTACAAAAACTTATGCCTACCGCTAAGGGGTTCACATGAACTGGGGACGTACTGCCTACCATCTCATCCTCCACCTCCTCCCCCTCCCCTTCTGCCTCCTCTCCCTACTCCTCATCTGACGCTCCATAATCTGGATCATCCTCTACTCGCTTTGGCAAGGTCTGAGCAATCTCCTTCCCCTTTCCCTTCCCCCCTCATGTAGTAAATGTACTATTTTCCCAAGACGTACGAAATGTGATTGGGGGGGAGCCTGGTGCCGGGGGGTGGCTGAACTTGCTGTTGGGGGGTGGTTGAGCCTAAGGAGATGAATTGGGCTAGGTGGATGGCTATGTCATGAAAGGACCTTTTCTTTTGAGATTTTTCTTAAATAACTTCATCTGTAAAAAGTATAAAATGCAATAATTAATATAGTTGAAAATCATTAATATATAAATCATTAATGAAAAATGTTTGCCAAACATAAAAAAATATTTAAAAATTTCGACAAATTTTCCCCTTAAATTTGGGGGTTTCTCTATAAACCTGCATATTAAAATTAAAGTGGGTGCACCCCACATAAAAAGAAAGTGCAAAGATAAACCACAAAGACTTGCATATTTACAACTCAAAGTAAACGCAAGTTATTCAAATGGAAGCTGGCTAACTTCATTAAAAAAGTTAGGTTCTACCTCCATTCTAGTAGTTAGGTTCTCCCTTTTAGGTCCTACCTCCAGTCTATAGGTTCTACCTATAGGTGATGTGGCAATGTCATTTAAAAAATTTTGGCAAAATTTACCCTTAAAATAAGAAGTTTTTCTATAATAACCTACATAACACGTAAGTGGGCACACCCCACATCCATCCAAATAAAACATGCAACACAAGTGGGTACACCTTACATCTATTTAGTGAAATAAAGAACAATATGTGGGCACACCCCACATTTAGCAAAAATCTATAATTTCATCCAATTAAATTTAAAACCTTGAAATTATACCTCTAAGTACAATAGCCTTCAAATATGCCCATCACCGATAACCTGTAATTTGAAAAAGAAAAGTAGTTAAAATGTCAGTCAAGTAAGAATAACATATTTTAAACATGTGTGTGTGATTGGTTTAAGTTTTGGTATTTATATTGTGTAGAAAATGCTAGTAGAAGTTTAGGTTTTTTAAATTTGAATATGAATTTGATATAAGTAGAAATGAAATAAAGTAAAGAAATTGTTACTAACCTTAGATGTCCATATCTACTGCATTTGAATCTATATGACCTTCTTCCGTTAATTCTTAATATGTTTCAGACTGTGGATTAAAATGATTACGTGGTACTGTTCTTATCAGTATAACCCATCCCCTTTGACAATTATCAGGGACATAGAAAACTTGTGCTACTTGAAATGCTAATGTGAATGGTTCATCAGATCAAAGAATTTGATAATTAGAATTTAAATTCAAGAAATTGTGCTTCTTGTCACTTTCGAAACAAGTGCCCTCTTTAAAATCATCAAACCAATGACATTTAAATAGGACAACTCTAGGATCATATCTGAAGCTGATCTCCACAATTTTGCTGATTTCACCATAGTATCGATTTGGATCGGTGGAAAGATCTGAATCAACAACAACTCTAGCTTATTGTGCAACCTTTCTATCATCAATCTCTTTTATTCTAAATCAGAACCCATTTATTATATACCTAAAGTGGTAATGTGTATAATATAATGGTGAATCGGCAATTACATCAAAATCTAGCACCCATCATGTGTTCTTATCCTCTTTCAATTGATTAACTCGATCTTTAAACCAATCTAAGAAGCCAAATTCGGTTGTCCTTGAAAGAGCTAATCACTTGAATTCCTCGTAAAATTGATCAATTTCTGAAATTTGTTTTAAAATATATAGATGTGCACAACATCTGTCATTTTCTGAAATAGCCTTGTACTCTGTATGAAGAATTGGCCTTCCTCTGATATCAAAAATTGACAAACATTCTTCATCACTGTCATTGTATTCCCCCGCATAATTCCTTTGAAGTTTATTAAAGCAGTTGTTTGATTCATTCATGTACATGGAGGCAAAATTTATACACTCCTCCAGGAGATAGCCTTCTACAATTGATCCCTCCGCCCTTGCCTTGTTCAAAACATAATCTTTAAGCCTTTTCAAAAATCACTCCACAGGATACATCCATCTGAATTATACAGGTCCACCGATTCTCGCTTCATTTGTAAGATGCAGCGTGAGATGAACCATTACATCAAAGAAGGCTGGGGGAAGAATCTATTCCATCTTACAGAGTGTAATGACTATTTGTTTATACCAGTGATCTAACGTATCATTTTGTAGCATCTTCAAATAAATAGCTTTGAAAAACCTGCTCATCTCTATGAATGAATAAATAACTGGCTCTGGTAGTATCCCCTGTATCGCCAATGGAAACAATACTTGCATATAAACATGGGAGTCATGACTTTTTAAGCTAGATATCTTTTTCTGCACTTCATTAACACAACGAGAAAGCTACGAGAAAAACCCATCTAGCACCCAAATTTCTTTTAAGAAGGAGAACAGTCTACTCTTCTAGTCCTGATTCAAGCTGTAAATAGCAGGTGGCAGTAATGTGTGTGCATGCACAACCAAGGTTTGCAAACAAGGCTATTTGATGATGTGTCTTTTAGGGTTTAATCGTGTTTAGTAGCTTTTAGGGTTTAATTCTTAGGTTGGTTCAATCAAGGTTTAGTAGAACACTCCAAGTTTTGAAAGCACAGGTGATGATATGTTCCTTTAAAAATCAAAAATAATGTTGAGTGCCTGGCTTAGCCCTAGGAATCAACCGTAAGTGGCAATCTACTTGATGGATCAATTTTAGATTGAGTGGTGCGGCCCAAGTAGTTCAAGCAATTGGCCTATTGCACCACTTGATTAAGGCACACAAAAAGTCTTAACCTAATCAGATATCTACTCACTTATTTGTGTGTTGAGTTAAGTGTACCAAGTCCACAGGTCAGATCCTGGTTAAGTGGCAGAATCGATGTGATTGTGCACCTTAGGGTAAGAAGTTGTGGGTGTTAAGTGTGTAGCTTTTAGGAAATCCCACAAGAGAATAGTATATTCTTTTTCTTTTTTTCTTTTTATATATGCGGGGTTGAGATGCATGGAGGTTGCAAACAAACAACCAAATCTATCCTAGGGTTTATAAAAAACACCTAAGTTGTTTGGGTTTGAGTTATTAGTGTTGTGAAATGAACTAGTTGGTGTGGGTAGTGGGGGACACTTAGAAAGCACTCTACCCGCACATTACTCCAGTCTACCACACTTGGATCTCCATGTTAGGGTACCTGTAAGATAGTAGATCAAAAACAAGCGAGGTTAGTGCTATGTAAATGCAAAGAAGTGTAGAAAACAATAAAGTAAATTCCGTTGCCTCCCCAGCAACAGTGCCAAAATGATAGCACAGTTTTTGCGTGTTTGAAATCAGGGTTACGAGTAACCGGTTGTTGTAGTTGCAAAACTCGTGATCAAATATAATTTATACCCAAACTCCAAGGGAGTCACGAGTCGAACACAGGGAGGAGATGTTTACTTTGTATGAAAAACGTGCTTCGATTTGTTTCTTTTTGGTGTTTTCAGGTTTTCTTTTTTTTTTATTTTTGAAATAAAATGACAATCAATCACAAGACAGAGATAGAATCAAATATGATATATTGCATGAATGTCAATTACAATAATCTAGAAAACATAAAAACAAGGGGAGGTGAGAAGAAATCTCCCAAAGCAGCTATTCAGTGAAACAACGATGCCTAGTAGAAGCTCGGACAAAGGAGTTGGGAAACAGGACGATGGAGGTGAGAAGCGGGAGGACGTCGGGTAGAGGAAAGCTTCAGCGCAGCTCCAGAATGGAGGTGAGAAGGCGAAGATGATCTGCTATTTTAATGGAGGTAGGAGGACGGCTCCAAGGCAACCTATGAATAGGGATGGGAAGTTGGAGTATTTGGTGGGGCAGAGTTTCATTACACTAATAGGAGCCTTGGGAGCTTGAGAGCAAGCTCTAACAGAGCATTGGTAGGCTTGCTAGAGCTTGGGAGTAGGTGAGAGTAGAGTAGGTAGAGATGACTTGGAAGGGAGGGGGTGTAGGTCCTTTCATAATGGATGAAAAGAGGCTAGAATAGGCATGGGACCATTAGTGACCTCCAGGTCATCGCTGTAAATGTTGCTATAGGCAGCTCATGCCTGCTTACGCACGCAGCTGGCCGTGCTGGCTTGCAAACAATTAGCGATGACTATAAGCGTCACTGAATGTTTGCCAGGCTGTCACTGAAGGCTGGCGCCAACTGAGCACGTGCCCGCCCATGCGAGCTGCGCTGTCCCACCTCATGTGCGCAGATTGCACGGAGACCCTGCTGGTGTGTGCGCTGGCATGCGCTGGCATGCGCTGGCATACCGCACGCATGCTGTTAGTGCGTGTTGGCGCTACACTGCCACTGCTGCTGTATGCATGCGCTGCTAGTGCATGCTGGTGCTACGTTGCCACTGCTGCTGCATGAGTGCACGCTGCTGGTAAATGCTGACGCTGCATTGCCACTACTGCTGCATGCGCGAGCATGCGTTAGCTGCATTAGGCATCGGCTAGATTGAGAATTGGGGGGTTGCGGGGATTCGAACCCGTGCCCCTCCTTTGGGAGTGCCTCTCTCCAACCAATGTGCCAAGACATCCAGATCATCACATGGACGTCTTAACGCACGTGGTGGAGATTAATCCTCAGCCGTTGGATCTTGATCCAACGATTGTGGTGTGAGATCAGCGATGATGAGGAGGCAATGCAGGGACTACTGGCCAGTGTTGGGTGGCCTAGATGGTGCCACATGGCACCATCTGGCTGTCCATTCTTCTTTCTATTGCAGATGGTGCCACGGTGGTTGGATCGAGTTGATTTTCAAGTTTTCGAATTGTGATCGTTGCTCCAAATCCATCCGTACAGTCAGATTTTTCATTCGAAGCTCGTAAAGATGTTGCATTGCCCTCCTGGCTGTTGATCTTCCTCAGACTTCATATGATGCTACGCGACTCCGATCTAGATGATTTCTGAGGCATTAGCCTCCGATCGTCGTCCTGATCAGATCTGTTTGGTCTGATCGTCCATCCGAGGCCTTAAAATAAATCCTCTTCTCTCTTGACCATGAAATGGACGTAATTAACCTAAATTATATACAACTACTCTAAATGCAAAATGATGCATGCTATGTAATATTTATAACATGAAATGCAAATCTAAGACTAAGAACATGCATAAATAGGCATTTTATCTTCAATAATTGTTTCTACATCAGTGACCCACGTGTCAAGAAAGATGACAGTATAGAGAAAAGTTGTGCCTCCCGTCATCATTAATGAAGTAGAGATCAAAAGTATCATCACGAGAGATAAAAGAGGAGCCACGGGAGCATTTTGGTGCCATAATCAGGGTTTTGTTCATTTTTGGTCGATGAAAATAAGTTGGTTGATCGATCAAAAGTCAAGTTTGATTCCATGAAAGATACGAAATTGATTAATTAAAAGGTTGATAGTAAGCAAAGTTTTGCAGATGAAATTTGGTCGATCAGGGTTGAAGTTTGGTCTACCACAATCATTTTTTGGTCGATCACTGGAAAAAAATTAGCGGATCAAAAAGATGACAATAGAAATTGTGAATCCAATATTTTTGGTCGTTCAAAGGAAAAAAAAATTGATCGGTAGAAAACAAACAATAGCAAAGAAAAAGAGTTTTGAACAAATAAAACAAGGGATAAAAATCAAGAACGTGAAGAACACAAATAAAACATGGTCAGAAAATGAAATAATAACACAAGATCATATCAAAAAAAGATCAAAACACAAGATTTTCTAATAAAAGAGTATAAGGGAGTGGAATGTACCAGGATTGGCAAGAATCGATCCAAGAGAGGCAGTGCTCCAACGGAGGAGGAGGATAGTCAGTCGAAGAGGGCATGGCCGGTGAGAGTGGCAACTGGTGGTGGTGGTGAGGAGGGAAAGGAGATGGCCACGGATTTTGGTCAATGAAAGATTAGTCCAGAGTGGCGGCGAGGGTCCTTGGTTGATGGGAGGAGGGAGGTGGTTGGTGGTGGCGTGGAGTAAGGGGGGACCACGGTGAGGAAGGAGGAGGAGGAGGTAGGGCCTTTGGTTGATGGTGGTTGTGGGTTTTGTTATGGGAGTAATGATTTGTGGTAAAAAAGAGTGCTAAAAATTAAAGTCATTTTTATAGAGATTAAGCTATCTAAATAAGGCAGGAAGAATATTAGGATGGGTATCAAAGATTAGAAGAGGATTAGCAATCAAATCAAGTGATTTGTTTCATTAAACAATAATCTTGGCAATTTGATATTTGCCCAAATTTGGTCAATCAAACCAAATGTTTGGTTGACCAAATTCAAATTTGGTCGATCAATAACTAATTTGATAACAAATTTGAATTTCTAGTGGATAAAATCTAGTGATATTTCCTTTTTCATGGTATAATCTCTAAGGAAATGATGCCAGATATCTGTGTTTTTTCCTAGAGTGTTAGATAGGTTTTTTGGATAAGTTTATATATAGCACTAGTGTTGTCATAGAGGATCCTACTGTTTTCAAAGCGAAGTCCAAAATCTCTAAGTGTTTGCTTCATCCACAAAATCTATGAACACGCTAGAGAAGCAACAATGTATTCAGCTTCAGTTGTAGATAAGGAAACACTATTTTATTTCTTGCTGATCCAAGAGACTAGGGAGTTTCCAAGAAAGTGATAAATTCCACTAGTACTCTTGCAATCTGTTTGACTACCCACATAATAAGCATCACAATTAGAGAGTAGGTCAAGTGTGGCTGACTTAGGATAAAACAGACCAAGATCTACTGTGTCTTTAAGGTATCTAAGGATCCGTTTTAAGTCATTGTAATGTGATTTCTTATGGTTTGCTTGAAACCTAGCACAGAGGCAAGTGCTAAACAGAATATCTAGTCTACTAGGAGTTAAGTAAAGTAAAGAACCTATCATGCTTCTATATGATTTTTGGCTTACACACTTACCTGATTCATCCTCCTTAATTTGTGTAGTGGTAGCCATTTGTGTGTCTTTTCCTTTGGTGCTATCCATTCTGAATTTCTTCAAAATTTCCTTTGTATACTTGGTTTATGAGATGAAGATTCTATCTTGAAGCTGGTCAATTTGCAACCCTAGAAAGAACTTCAATTCTCCTATCAGGCTCATTTCAAATGATCATGCATAACTTTTGCAAACTCTTAGCATAGAAGATCGTCAGCAGCACCAAAGATTATGTCATCAACATAAATTTGGATTAAAATTAGTTGGTTATCTTTTCTCTCAGTGAAAAGGGTTGGATCAAATTTTAAATTCATCTTCTAGTAGATAGTTTCTTTGTCTTTCATACCATTCTCGAGGAGCTTGTTTTAATCCATATAAGTTTTTATTTAGCTTAAAAACATGATAAGGGTTTTCTGAGCATTCAAAACCAGGCATTTGTTTTACATAGACTTCTTTTATGAATCCATTGAGAAAGATGCTTTTCACATCCATCTAGAATAACTTAAATCCATATAGACAGCAAAGGCTAGTAGCATTCTAATGGATTCTAATTTGGCCATAGGTGCATAACTCTCATCAAAATCAATTCCTTCTTCTTGATTATAACCTTGGGCCACAAGTCTAACTTTCTTTATTACCACCTTTCTTCATTCATCAAGCTTGTTTCTAAAAACCCATTTTGTTCCAATTACTAATTGAGATTTAGGTCTAGGGACTAGTTCCCAAACATTGTTTCTTTCAAATTGATTTCATTCTTGCATTGCAACAATCCAACATTCATTAGTGAAAGCCTATTTCAGAATTTTGGGTTCTAATTGGGATACAAAAATGCTAAGTGCAAGATTGTTTAAGGAACATTAGGTTTGAACTCCTTTTGTAACTTCACCAATCACAAGATCTTTTGGATGGTCTTTAGTATAGGTTAGATCTTTAAGTAGGTCACTAATGATGTTTTCATTAGGGATGTTTAAGGGGTCTTCTAGAGCTTGATCATCATCTCTTGTTGAAGTCTTTTCTATTCGATCTGATTCATCAAAGGAAACATGCAAGGTTTCTTCAACCACCAAGTTTTTTTTGTTGTAAACTCTATAACCTTTACTTCTAGAGGAATATCCCAAGAAAATTCCTTCATCACTCTTTTCATCAAACTTATCCAAATTTTCCTTTGTATTTAGGACAAAACACTTGCAACTAAACACCTTGAAATAGAAAATCTTAGGTATCATATCATAGTAAAGTTCAAAAGGTGTTTTCTTTAGGATTGGTTTGATGGAGGTTCTATTTTGGATATAGCAAGTAGTGTTTACTGCCTCAGCCCAAAAATACCGAGTTAGCTTTGACTTACACAACATAGTGTAGGAACATGCTTGTAAGGTTCTATTCTTTCTTTCTACAACACCATTTTGAGGAGCTACTCTTGGAAAAGCAAATTCATGTTTTATTTCATAAGTTGAGCAAAAATCTTGCAAGTATTGATTTTCAAATTCTCCTCCATGATCACTCCTAATCCTAATGATTGAAAGGCCTTTCTCAGTTTGAAGTCTTTTGGATAACTTTCTCAATTCCTCAAGGGTAGAATCTTTAAACCTTAAGAACAATACTGAACAATATCTAGGCCCATTTAGACTTTCAGACTTGGTTGGTCCAAAGAGGCCAAAGTGAATCAACTCAAGTGGCTTTGACGTGCTACCAAACTTTTATGTTTAAAGGAGGTTTTATGGAGATTGCCAAGTTCATAAGAATTGCAAAGATTCTTCTTTTTAAGGGAAATCTTTGGAAATCCTCATACTAAATCATGTTTCACAAGCTTATTTATATTTCGCATGTGAACATGGCCAAGTCAACGATGCCATAGTATTGACTCATCATCTGATGCAACCAAATAGTTAAGATTGTTGCATTTGTCAAAGTCAATAGTGTAGATATCTTTTGATCTATTCCCAGTTAAAATAATTTCCTCTATTTTCTTATCCTTAATCTTAATTTATATCCATTATCATAAATTTGGCTTACACTAAGCAAGTTATGTTTTAAAGCTTTTACATGATGAATATTATCAAAAGAGGTTTTAGAGTTACCAATTTAGCTAATACCAATAATATGGCCCTTGTGGTTGTTTCCAAAGATGACTGAACCACCTTCGCTGCAGTTGAGGTTGAGGAATAGGTCTTCTTCTCCTATATGTGCTTTGAATAGCCACTACCCAAAGCCCATCATCTTTTGCTTTGGACGAGTCATGGGTTTACCTCTATGAGGTCCAGAGTTTCTTCTTACGACTACAAGGTGTCCATCTTTTTGTTGATAGATCTAATCTGAGTATCCTATTAATCCTTCATTTAGGTGTATTATAAAACAAGATTGCAAATCTCTTCTTGGTGCCCATTTTCTTTTGGGTCCAGATTTGTTAGTAAGTGCCTGTTTAGGCATGAACCTATTCTTGACCTTAAGACTAGAAGAATTTGGTGTGTTGGTTTGTGAAGTAGATGCTTCATGATCATTGTTTGAAGTGTAACCTAACCCAAATCTATTTGTGGTTTAGGTGTGTGTTCCTAGTAATTTTTCTAGGTTAGCTCTACCTTTAGTAAATTTTGTTAAGTCATGTACTAGAGAGGTAGACTTTTGTTTTAGTTTTCCTATTTCTGCTTGAAGTGAATCTACTTGTGTTTTAAGTTTGGTGATTTCTTATGAGAGTTGATGATTTTGTGAGGCAATTCTATGTTTCAACTCTATTCCTCCATCTAGATCTTTAGTTAACTTTTTATTGGTTATTTTAAGTTCTTTAGCTAAGGCATGCAATTCATAGAAAGCTTCTAAAAGTGCATCAAAAGAAAATGAAGATACCTCATCTACGATTGCCATGAGTCCACAAAGTGCTTCTTCACTTGATGTGTCCTTTTCTTCCTCAGTGTAGCTTGTATCACTTTTGTCCCAGGTGACTTGAAGAGCTTTTTTCTTTCCTTCTCGCCTGGGTTGTTTTTGTATTTTCTTCTTTTTGACTTCTTTCTTGAGTTGAGGGCATTTATTTCTTATATGCCCTTTCTTCTTACAATTGTAGCAAATGACTTGGTTTTCTTACAGTTCTTCCTTCTTCTTCTTCCAACTCCTTTTATTCTTCAAGAACCTTCTAAACTTTATGGAGAGTAGGGCTATATCACCATCATCTTCATCTTCTGATTCCTCTGAGTCGATGTCGACCTTTAAAGCAATGTCTTTCTTTATCTTGCCTTCACCTTCATGCTCCTTCATATGCTCGACTTGAACCTCATAGGCCATTAACCTACCTATGAGATCATCTAACTGAAGGACAGAAAGATCTTTAGATTCCTCGATTGTTGTTATCTTTGTTTCCCAGTCGCTTGTGAGAGATTGAAGGATCTTTCTAACTAAGACTTCATTTACAATCTCTTGAACAAAGTTTTTCAGGGAGTTGATGATGTTAGTGAATCTTGTATACATCTCCTCGATTGTTTACCCCTTCTTCATGCGAAAAGGCCCATACCTTTTAGTGAGAAGGTTGACTTGAGCCTCCTTAACTTTTGAAGTTCCTTCGTGAGTAACTTTGAATATTCCAGATCTCATTTGCAGTTTTGCATGTAGAGACATGATTGAACTCTTCCTTGGATAGACCACAGAAGATGGCATTCATGCCTTTAGCATTATGAGTGGCCATCTTCCTTTCATCTAAGGTGATAGCTACACCTTCATTCTTTTTTAGTTGCATGTATTTTGAAGCTATCACATCCCAAACCTTGTAATCCACGGATTCTAAGAATATCTGCATTCTGATCTTCTAATATCCGTAGTTGGTGTCATCAAAGAGTGGTGGCCTAACAGCAGATTGTCCCTCAGCATATGTCTTAGAGGATTTTGACATCCTAGTTGGAACAAATGAGGCTCTAAATACTAGATGTGAGTGCATGCGAAGCCTGTAGGAACTAGGTATACACTAGAGGGGGGTGAATAATGTAATATCTAAATCAATTGCAAAATTCAAAAACTCATTCGCCATAGATAAAAAATAAGTATGAACAAACGAAAGAAAGATGACACCTGAGGTTATGGTGGAAACCCTCACAAGTAGAAGCCACTACCTAAGCCTCTCAACTTAGGATTTCTCCAACTAGTCAATGCTAGTCAATTCCATTAATGCACCACTTGAACGAGGGTGGCACAACCTCTTACAAAGCTTCTTCTCTTAAACACCTAACAAAAAGAAGAACAACGGGACTTCCAAAACAACTTGGATCCCAGATCAAAAACAACAATCAAAAGTATAACAATAATTCCCATGGAACCTCATAATATAAAAACAAGTCAAGCCTTTTCGAATTGTAACGAGCTATGCTTTAGATCACAATATTTGCAGGCACAGAAGTGCAAAAGCACTAGATAGAATAAGAGATTTTTGATTGTAGAAATCTCTTGAGGTATGTTTTTTGATGGGGGCATGAGGGTCCTATTTATGGGTGTTTTTTGACCTTGTTTAGAAATTCTAGAAATATGACTTTGGTCAATCAAAATTAATAGTTGGTTGATCAAGTTGACTTTTGGTCAATTAAATATAAAGTTTGATCAATTCCATGTTAATCAATTAAATTAGGAGATTGATCAACTTCTAGAGCAAGATCAGAATATGACCATTAAAGGCTTTCGATCGATTAAAAATATTGCGTTGATCAATCAAATTGGGTTTGGTCAAACAATTATAAAAGTTGGTCGATCAACAATACTGAAAACTTAGGTTTTTAGCTGAAATTAAAGGCTAAGTTCTAAAGTGCATCGGTTGTTATTTTTTAGGTTCCTTACAATATTCTAGAGTCAATAAAAATAAAAAGAGTCTTCAGTATCCTCATCAAGAGATTGATTCCACTTGTGGCACGATCATCATTTCTTGAGTTTATCTTTAAGTATCTTATAATGATTAGTCCACAATAGAACATAATTTGGTTACAACAAAACAAGGGTATCAACAATCCAATGAATGAAAACTAAAGGAAGAGCAAGGTGATAATAAAAAAGGCCAAGTAGTGAGGTCACAAGAGATCACGGTGGATTTCTTGTAAACACTACTTAACTTGAAAATACACACCCAACAAGCTTAGAAAGAAAATAACATTGAGATCTTCATCAGTAGCATGTTGGTGACGGTAAAAGAGAAAAGAGAGGGGGATCATGGGCGATAGGATAGGAGGTGATCCATGGGGGCGAGGAGGAAGTGGCGACTGACAAGGTGTTTTCTCGCTTGTTTTGAAATACGTCATCGAATTCGTAGTATAGTTGCGCTAAACCCTCAATCAAAAATATTTGTTTTAACAAAACACACGTTGATTTTTATTCTTTTATAACATGAGTCCCGATCGTTCCTCTCTAGGAGGTGTAAGAAACAAGTTTTAGATTTTGATCCACTTTTCTAACCTAAATCTAACCTAACCTAATCTTTTCAGTCTTTTTGTCTTTTGCGATTTTTTTTACGTTTTTGATTTTTGAAAAGCAAACACGAAACTTAGACCTAAATATGCTAGCGAAAACCTAATCTCAACCAAAGTAATGGGAATGTATTCTTAATGATAAATAAAAACATATCACTAATTATTCATAGAGAAACTAATCACGCATTAACTAATTATATGAAGTTGCAAAAATACATAGAAAAATAACCTAGACCCAAGCTAATGCTAGGATCAACCAAGAGAGGCTATGACGAAGCCTTCTTGGCCATCCAAGAGGAGAAAGAGAAGGAGGGCATGGGCTCTTCTTTTAAGGAGAGAGAAGAGGGCACGCCCATGAAGAAGAAGAGGAGAAGAGGGTGGTGGACCCTTTCTCTTCTAGCTATCCTTGAAGCTTCACTTGGTCATCCATGGAGGAGCACCTTGGAGAACCTTCTTTAGGCATCCATGGAGGACATCTTGGAGAGGAGGAGGAAAAGGATGGCCTTGGTTTTTTGGAGGAGGAAGAGGGATTGGAAGTTGAAGTGGAGGAGAATGGAGTGATGTATGACACCTCTTTCTTTTACTTAAATGGGAAGTGTCTTCCTAAAATAAGTAGTCACCACCTATTAAGGATCTAGGTTTGACGCATAGGTTTTAGGGTTTGGTTTTGGTAGGAATAGAATAGGAAATTGTGTGTGTGTGTGTGTGTGTGTAGTTTAAAATTCGTAGAGCTATGTTGTGGGTGTTGGTAGGATTAGGTGCTAAATAGGTTGGGTTAATCTAGATTAGGTGGGTGTGGACTTAATTAGGCTTAGGTGATTCTAATTGGAGAGGAGTGAACCTAATTGGGTCTAGGTTGAGTCTAATTGATGTGTGCATGTGTTTACACTAAGGTAATCCTAATAGGTATGAGTCAATTAGATCCTGCAAGGATCTAATTGGGTTCAGGTGCACTCAATCAACTGTAGAAGCACCCAATTAGGTATGGGCTAGTTCAATTGGATTAGAGATAGGATAAGTAAGGGTATGGATAGTGGGATAGGCTTAGGAGGTCCCTAATTTTGTTTCTTAAGGTGTTTTGTGGGGTTTTTAGGTCAAAAGAGGCAAGCTCAGGCTTCAAGTACCCAAAACAGGAACCAGAGAGGACCTCCAGATGTCCAAACAAGTGATCAGTCATCTTATACTCCAAAATTGGTCATTTGAAAGTTAGGTTGGACGTCTAATTCTATCTCAGTGTGAGTTTTGGCTTCTTGGATTGAGTTTCTACAGAAATCAGATGTCCAGCCTAATATCTGGACATCCAGAAAGGTGCTGGAGAGTGGGTTTTGGGTTTTCTAAGGTAGATTTTGGTTCCTAAGCATTTGGGAGAGGGATAAGGTGGATAAGAACATGGATAGTGCTATCCATGTTTTGGGTTCTAAGGCTAAGATGTCCTAATGGAAGTGGTTTTGGTTTTAGGAAGGCTATCCTAAGGTTTCTAAGGGTAGGGATAAGGCTATCCTCCTCACTCTTATTTGGATCAGTCTTCTTCTCTCTTTATTGCCTTATTCCTCTGTATCTCACATCCGAGATCACTTAAGTCCCTGCAAATAACAACAAAAACATTAAATCACAAGATTTCTCATCTTATTCTCTATAAAATGATGCAATGCATGATATGCATGATATGATTGCAATATTTACAAATTAAGCTAGGTTCTAACATTAATTAGATTGATTGGGACCTATGATTGCTGCACAATCATATCCCCATGCCTAAACTTGGCTAATCCCTAGCAAATGCATGACTAAGTTATCTACAAGTTCAGTCCGTAAAGAATTTCTTATTCCTTTTATCAAAGAGTTTGAGTCAAGATTTTCTCCTTTTATTTCATCCAGAAATCTAGAAATTCAGGCAATCGTGAAAGTGTAATGATGGTGGCTTAAGCAATGGCCCCAAGTGAAAAGCCAATTCACACTTATAGTTCATACTTGGCCCTTAGTAAAAATTCTATCGGGATAGGTAAGCTCTTCCCTTAGGGATACGTAATAAATAATATGTGATTGCTACCTCGACTTTCTGGCTCAGGTAGAAGATGTCTAAGTCAAGTGATTTTATATTTGGTGGTTCACACTCATCTGGTGCTACATATAATCTAGTACTATAGATTCTAGATTTCCAGACTATCAAACAAAACAAACAAAGGAGAGGCTAAAAGTTGTGCTCTCATTAGTTCCTTCGTACTTTCTCTCTTTTTCTTCTCTTTTTCTTTTTGAGCTCACAATCTCACCATATTTTGTCAATGTTCTCAATATTTGGTGGCCTCACATGGCATTAACACTTTAATTAAAATTCTGATAACCCTACAACTAAGCTAGAATTCCTTAACCTGTATTCAGGTAGTTAGAAATATAGAATACTAGATATGGGCTATATTTGGTCGATCGCAATGGTAGTGGTTTTGTTGCCTCAATGTAAATGACTAAAAAATGAAATAAACAGATAAACACAATTATGAACTCAACAGTTTTTTTTCAAACTTTTTCTCCTTTTTTTTCTCTTTTTCTTTTCCTTTTTTTTGATATATATATATTTTTTCTTCTTTTTTCATTTCATGCATATCTATGAACACAAAACAATACAACACAACACACAAATTTTATTCAAGAATCATTGTTAGGGATTGGTGATATTCAAAAGGATATTGGGTAGCTTATTTGGTGGAAGTGCCTACTCTCACCACTGGGAGGGGAACAAATAGGATAACGTATTTTCTGAGCTTTGGCATTAATACCCTCATTCAGTCAGGGATTCTGTAGAGGACGATCGTAACCATCAACCTTGGTTGTAGTTTTATTAGAACTCGATCTCTGCATATCTGCCTTATTTGGTGGCTCTCGAGAATTCTCACAAGATTCGTACGTAGGAACTTGAGAACAAAAACTATGCCAAACTCCAAGTATCATTATCTAATATTCCAAAGACTAAGAATCCTTGCACTAGACTTAGAGCACCAATAGACATTCTACTCTCACCTCACATGTTTGGTGGATCTACTAGAAAGTAGCTTGCCTACTCCCTAATCACTATCCAAGTGTTCAGGAAAAGAAGAATGCTTCATGTCGACAAACTAAAGATGTCTATTGGTCTTTACAATGGGTCCATTGCAAAATCTATGTGCAAGTGTAAATATGGTACTGGATTCTACATTCAGAATCACTCAAGAATAAAATCCCTAATAAAACTTGATAAAAATTAATGCTATGTATAACCTTTCAAAGTTGCACTTCAAAAATTTCCCTAATTTGGGTTACATTCAGCTTGGCCCTAAATTTAGAACAAAATGATGAGTGGATGAGTCGAAAGTGGCTGTTGCAGACGATTTCTAGCTCCAATGCAAATATTGAAGGTGGAGTCAGTTGTTCTTAATTTAAGGACCCTAAAGTGTAATTAACATGATGTATGAAAGGTTTTTCCTATGTGTTGGTAGAAAAATTTTCAGTTTACATGAACTACCCCCCCATGCCTAATTTCTTGCATGTCCTCATGCATGAATATAATGAAAAATAAATTAAAACAAGGAGTACATGGGTAGAAATCACCTGGCAGAGCTCTTGAATTTTTCGTTCCGCTTATTCCAACACCTAAGAAGTAAAATAAATATGCAAGAAAATATGCCAAATAAAATATGCTATACATAAGTGCTGAGATTAACTCCTCTAGCTAGGTGTAAACTCAGAAAGGATATGTCAATACTGTATTAAGAATGGCGGGTAAAATGGTCAGAATTTTAATCTCGTTTGCCAATAGTGGGTTGCAAATGCAAACTAGCTGTCCATGAAGTGCAAGCCCAAAGAGTTGGAAAAATATTATAATGGGGCTTGGGAAAATCTACAACTAGATGCTACAAAAAGAAGATAGATAAATATGGGTGCCTGGAAGAAATGAAGATGAAGGCATCCCGAAGAGGCGATGGAGAATGTAGGTGGTTGGGGTATGAGAGGAGTCATGTGGGGTAAAATCATATGGGTCCTGATAATGGTGATAAAGGGAAGGCATGACCCAAGTGATGTGGTCAGATTTGGAGGTCAAGGTCCAATGATCAGTCCCTGTCTCTACCAAAGATGTTTGAGCATCATCTTTTTCTTTCTCCTCTTCCAACTTAATTCCAATTCCCAATTATCACATGATTCAGCAAAATTTTTAGCTTCCTCCAATAACTCATCATATGTAATCCCCAATAATCTTTCAATCTCTTGAATATCCTTTTCACAAGGGGATATTTCCTTTTGCTAACTTTGATAGAATTGGGCATTATATTCGGTAGTGAATCCCTTCATGAAAGTGGAATGGGCTGAATCATTGATTGAGAAGTCATTGAAATCTTTTTGATTTTGTTGTTTAGTGTATGTGATCATCTGAATCAATTCATCAATGTCACCATGGGTATCCTCAAATACAACAAAATCATACTCAATCCCAATAATGCTTGGTTCCTCAAAATGAAATGATTGATATTCAGGCCCTAAATCAAGATCAAGATCCTCAAATGAAACTCCTTCCTCAACTTCATTAGGGACATTAATATCATCCACCTGGGGTGTATGGCCTACAAAATCCACACTGACACCCTCAGAATCAAAAATCTGTTGTGGCACACCCGTCCCAATTTCAAATGTTTCTGCTTTTTGTTGCTCGTCCTGGATTCAGTGAAGATATTTTCGTATATCATCATATTCTCTGGCACTAGGTTCTTTTATTTCATGAACTATTTTAATCAATTGAGTAATCTGGGATTCATTGCAAGGGGCAGGGGTTTCAATTAGGCTAGGTCGGTCAAGATAGTCAACCATACTATCAAAGATTTGATCTTGTATTACGGGTGATGTGCATACATCTAAATGGCCAAAAATGTCTATTGATGCGTGTTCTTAGTACCATATTAGCAGCATGCATTGTAAATATTACATAACACGCATAATCATGCATTTAGGTCAAATTGTACAAATTGTATAGTAATTTTCTCCTTTTATGGTCAAGGAGAGGGTGACTTTTAATCAAGGCCTTAGACCGATGATCCAACCGTACGAATCTGATCAAGGCGACGACTAGAGTTCAATGACTCCAAGATCGCCTCGATCGGACATCCGTAGCACAAGATATAGTCCAAGGAAGCTCAGAGATCAAGGGCCAAGATGGTGTCAATCAGCACTTCAGACGACAAATTCAACCACATGGATGGGTTCGGATCGACGATCGCACCCTAACAGCGCAAAAATTGGTCCAATCTGACATCACTGGCACCGTTAACAACACACAGAAGATAGACAGCCAAGATGGCACCACGTGGTGCCATCTCAGCCGCCCAATCTGCCCAAGGACCTGCAGCTGCACTTCAAAAGGCAAAGGTGCAAATGATCTAGGCCGTTGGATCTTGATCAAACGACCATAAGCATGCATGCCTAATTCCTAAGTGAGACAAAGTAGTGCCTGTAGCACGTTGGTCATGGATGTTATCATGAGGCAAAGGTTGCAGGGTCGAATCCCCGCGAGCATCAAATTGAGCTGAAGATGTAGGGCGCATTCAATTCAGCCATTCGATGCAGATCGTATGGGCGAGGAGAGGGCGATGTGGTGCAATGGATGCACGCAGTTCACGTACGCATGATCCTATGCAGATGCAAACACCCGATCAGACATGGGAGGCGCAATGCATTCTGAGCCATTGGATGCGAGATCGAACGGCTGAGAAGAGGCATGCTTGTGCGTTGAGCTGACGAAGAGGCACTGGCAAGGAATGTTTTAACCTATTCGATCTTAGGATGAGCGTTGGGCACAAGGAGGAGAAGAGGCGCACGTAGCGTGCACACACGTTGTCCATGTCAGGTCTTTAGTGACGAATAAATCCGTCACTAAAGACCTGATATTAATGTTTTGAATATGTAAAGACCAAATTGCCCCCAATCCTTGCAACTATAAAAGGTGACCCCTACCCTACGAAATTCTCATCCCTTCCTCTCTTCTCTCACCCCTTCAAAGATCTAAGAGCTTGTCCCAAACCCAGGATGCTCCTCTAGAGTAAAAATTAGAATTTTTCCACCTCCCCCCTTCGTGGAGCATCCCACGGTTGTCCTCTCAACCCATTTGGGAAGCGGATCCTATGATGACGACAATGCCCTACCTCACCCGCGATTCCTTCCGCTTCGTCCTCCTTCTTCCTACTCTGTCCTTCGTCTTCCAAGCGTCGCCTCATTTGGCTCGTCCTCCAAGAAATCGTCAAGGAGGATACTTCTCTCTCCATTCTCTTTACCGCTTTCTAGAGTAGATTTACAACTTTCTAGCGTAGATTTCCTGCTTTTTAGTTATAATGATTAGTGTGATGAACAGCATTTGATGATGAAATCCATGTTTATTCTAGCTCACTTTTGTCTTTATTTGTAATATTCTCTCTCTTCTATTTATTATTTAGTAAATAGATAGCTAGTTTTCGACCAGCTAATCTATTTCGTGACAAACAAAATAAATGTGCATTTTTAATCAAATATTTGCCTCCCTGTGTTCGACCTGAAATTTCTTTACGAATTTCGGTAAAATATTATTTATTGACGGATTGCTTCATAAATTGGACTACAACAATGATTTTTCAAATCCAACTCCGATCGCATAGTGATGAGAAGCTCATCATGGTCTCTAATTATTCCTAATTAACTAGTCTTCCTAGTTAATTATCTAGGAATATGTAAATATATGGGTTAATTATTAAATAAGGGATAAAATAGTAAATGATGAGTCCATTTTAATCGATTATTGTTACACCTAAGTTAACTTTATTCTTACCTTTTAGGTTTGATAATAACTACATTAAGTTATAGAATGTTTGCATGCATCATTATTTAAGTTTACATCTATTTTATTGCATTCTATAACTTAATAGGTAATGATTTTATGTTTTGTTGTTGTAGGAATAAGGTTGGAAAAGAATAGCAGGGGTGAAAGAAATTTCCCCCAACAACTGCCTCAACTTCACCTCACCCAATCTCCGGCCGGCCTTAACACCCCCAACAGTAGTTGGCCAAAATTAGTAAAGGGATTTGAAAATCCCTTCACTCATGCGGGGAGAGGATATAAAAAATAGAGAGGCTTGGAAAAGGGTAGGATCTTCATCTTCTTCTCCCCTTGGTGGGGAATTATCTCCACCTTCCCCACCGTGGAGAGAAAGGACACTGTGGAAACAAGTGTGTACTGTGCACACCAGTGCCTTCATCAATCCCTTGCAAGCCACAGCCAAGCCCTTCTCCGCCTGCCCTCACCACGCTCCTGCAGCTGCTTCACCTTCCACCGCCATCACGCTACTGCACCAAGCACCCTTCACCGCACTGCAACAGAGTACGCGAGCACCTTTGCAACCACACCACCCTGCACCGTGCCCTACAAGCACGCCCACAGGCTAGCACCAGCTCGCAGGCACTGCATCTACCACGGCCTTCCACTGCAGGCGTAACACCATCGCACTACTGCCCTCGCCGCATCCCTGCAACTGCTATAGCACCCTTGCAGCACAAGCACCCTATAGGCATGCCCCCTCCAGCGCCCTTGCGTGCCACCTTCCACCGCTGCACCGTGCCCCGCAGGCGCTGACCACCCTTGCGTGCCCTCTGCAGGCGTAGCCTCACCGCCCTTGCACGTCCTCTGCAAGTGCGCAACCTTGATTGCCAAGTGCCCGTAGGCACCCCCATGCTGCACACAGCAGGCCGCCCTAGCACGCCTTACGTGCGTGTGCCCAGTGCGCAGCCGCACGGGCTGTAGCAACGGCGCCATCCTCTCCACACGTGGCTAACTTCCTCCAACAAGGCCAACAGGTCGGCAGCCATTCTCCTCCATCCAGCCATCGCCGGCCACCTCTGGACGTCACGTCACCACCATTGCATAACCCTCATCGAGGTGCACCAACCCGTCAACTCTCGTCGCCAACCGTGCACGGCCATCCATGCAAGGAAGAGAGAGGAGAAATCCTTTGTTTTCTTCTCAATTAATATTTACATACAATGCCATTGCCAATTATATATTAATATTTCATTCAGGCCACATTGCTTTGACGCCCTCATACTTTTCTGAAATTACCTTGCTTGTGTTATGTGCATGATTTAACTTTGAATTTCAAATAAGATTTGCATGCAAGTTAAATTTACATGATAAGCCATTACACATGCATCATACACATATTTTTGGAGCTTAATTCCTGATGTGAAAACTACATAAATACCCCTAAACTTTTGAAAAAATTGAAAGCTCCATTTAAAATAGCATATTCCTCGCATTAAAGTTGCTAAAGTGTCTGCGAATAGTATATTCCTCTTCTCGTGAATTTATTCGTCTATTCCTCCCTGTGGATGCAACATCTTTATTGTGGTTAAATTAGATATTTAGTTTTGATTGAGAGATTTTACACCACATTAATTACAACGACATATCCTTCTATTACTATCATAAATAAGCGAGAATCTCTCCATCAGTAAAGGACCTTAAAATAAGTTAAAAATACTATATTATTATCCAATTAATATTACTAATAATTTAATTAATAAGTGGACTCGAAATATCATCAGTAATTTATCTAATTAATGTGTTAACTAACTTAAGTATTATTGATATCTAAGTATGTAATAACTTAAGTAACCTAATTAAATAAATTAGGCTAAAAAGGTCAAAAATGTAAATTCAAGGTTTAAATATAGTAATTGTTATTTATTATCATATATAAAAAGTTGAAAATGATTTAAACTAAAATAAACCTTGAAAACCTTAGTTTACATTTTAGTGCTTATGTTTTATTTCAATCAAGTCCTTATTCTTCACTTAGGTCCTCAATTTTCATTACAAGTAAGTCCCTTACAACCTCTTCTTCTTCTTCTTTTTCTTCTTCTTTCCTTCTTCAGCCTCCTCAACGGCTGATGATAGGAGGTGCATACATCTACCGATCACTGCGAATCCGACGTCATTCCTTCCTTTCAAAGCTCCTAGAGCTTGTGCTCTCCATCCTCTTTTCATCCATTGGTTTGGATGAAGCTACAATCCCATTTTAGGGTTGATGTTAACCTCACCGATGTTAGAGAAGACACCAGTGGTTACTTCACTCCTAGACCTTTCTACGTCCAGACACACCCTCCTCCTCAGCTGCCGCAACCTATAAATACCCCTCCACACCCTCGATTTTAGGAAGTTAGCTCCCTTCCCTCTTCTTCCACTGAGCTAATCGATATGCTATTCCCTCTTAAATCTGACGACCTTCCTCCGCTTCCTCCGTCTTCCTCCGTCCACCTTTGCTTGCTCTAGATCTCCGCCGACGTCAACCAAGTCTTCTGATGCAGCGTTGATGCTGGATATCCTCTACTTCACTCCGCCTACACCCGCTAGACTTCCTTCCTCGACCCTCTCATTTCCTCCTTCGTTAAGGACCTTCGACAGAGATCTTCTACCCCCTTCGTCCAAGTAACAGTAGGTTAGGTGAGTAGTTTAATTAGAGTAGTTAGTTAGGTAGATTACATAGGCTTAATGTCAGATTTCCATTCATCTTCCTCAGCTCCGGCGAGCTCGTTGAGCTTGTCTAGAGCATTCTTTTGTCATTTTAAAACATCGATCACCTTCCTTAATCTCCCATAATCATTTCTAACACCTTAATTCCCTGATTTGAACACCTATTCGCCTAATTCACTTCCACCTTCACCAACTGCTTCCGCTATCCATGGCGAAAGTATCTGATCCTAATCCACCTTCACTGGGGCCCTCCATCACTTAACCATCACTTAAGGGATCCTATCTTCACTTTAATTTGAATAATAATCACTGATAACACTGCACATGGGGGTGATAATTCTATTAAATAGGGCCCATCTTAAGAATAAAAGGCACAAATAAGTGGATGGGAGCATTGCATGCATCATATACCAAGATTGCTTACAAAACTGTATTAATGGCCATTTGTGTAAGCACTTGTCAAAGCAGGCCTCAAATGAGCAATCGGACCGCATGGATGGATTTAGAACGACGAATGGATTCCAATGGACTCAAGATCGGCCAAACCCGACATCCGGAGCTCCTACAATGGGCCCAAGAAGTTCTGACCGTTGATATGGTGATCAACGGCCCTCGTTGAGCCACGTCGCCCCCGCTCCACCGCACGCCACTCTTCCTTCAGCTGAGATCAAATCTTGGCCGTCGATCTTCGATCAGATGGCCGAGAACCGTGCACCGGCCCCCAGTCGCCGCGACAAGTCACGGGCGTGTCGCAATGGTTAGCGCGCACGCCTGCACGCACGTGACGTGGGTTCGAGCCGTGCGATGTGGAGAATTAAAGACGAAGGAGCGCGCGGCGAAATTGGGCCGCCCGATCAGCAGTGGGCGGCCAAGATCACGCCACGCGGCGCGCCCTCAGATCGCTAGTGCCCACACACGCGCGCATGCCGGGAAACGACGCCCGTGCACACGCGCGCCCGAGGCATGATCCGAGCGCATCCAAGGGATGATCTCAGCCATCCGATCTTCGATCGGACGGCTCTCACGTAGCGGCTATGGATCAGGCGTGAGGAACGACACGAGCGGATGATTGGCAGGCTGAAGGGCTTCACCGACGCTTTTGGAATGGTTTTAGCGATGTCCCGGTCGTCGCTAATGCCCCTTCTTCTTTTAGAAAGCCCTTCTCCCTATTTAAACCCCCTCCAACCACTCATTCAAGGCATTCACTTCCCTTGCAACTACTCTACCCCTCTTTAAGCTAGCTTTAGGCCCTTTTGTAATCGTCGGAGATGACGAGTCACTGACAGAGCCTCCTTCACCGCCGTGGCTGCCTCGCCGCTCTCCCCCCCTCTCTCTCTCTTCCTTTCTTTTAAGCTTTCCTTTACTTATGTTTAAGCATGTATCTAATGTTGTAATTTGTGAACTAAAGCTGCATGATAATGAAGTACTTTCAATTCAGTTGTTTATTTTAATTTCTATTTAAGTTGCATGATCAGGCAAGAAACAACACTAACCCTAATCTCTCCCTCTCCCTCTCTCTCTCTCTATCTCTCTCTCACTTTTCAAATTGCACCTTTCGTAAGCAAAACTCTGCGCTTTCCGTGACAATAAGTGATAAGCAAAATTCGGCTTTCACGCCTCCCTGAGACCGACACTCGGACTCACCTCCATTTCTTTACTTTAAAATCGACGTTGCAAGTGCGACTATAACGACACTTCTTAACACACACGCACAAGCGCACATTAGTTTTTGGCACCATTGCTGGGGAGGCAGCGGATTTGTTTTGTCACCTCCATTCCGCATCCATTCTCACATCGTCTAATGCCTTGTTTCCATTTTACTTGATGGTTGTAGGAATTCGGCGCTTGGACGGCGAAGCGATGCATCCCACGATGGTAACAGGGAGTAGGCGCAACAAGGACCGATAGTGAGTAATTCTTCACTCATGATTGTTTGCTTGCATGAAAAAACTACAAAAATTGTAAAAATTGAAAAAAATTGGCGTGGTGTATGATTGTTTGACCCACATTCTTAACACATCACCCCACAAAAAATGTACACTAACAGTCTGAATAAATTCTTGGAGTGTTCTTTTCTTTTTTTTTGAGTGGTGTTTGCGAAGCCACCGTGAGTTGACTTTGGCCACACCACTCAACCCTAAAATTGACTCATCTAATAGAAGCTGCATGATCATTAGGATGAGTACATTAGGGTTTTAGAGCCTCTACAGAATAAAAGGAAATCTACTTTCACCGAATTGTGTGCAGAACTTGACGTGCCCACTGAAACTTGTCCGAAAACATTAAGACACGTCAACCCTAAAAAGCACTAAAGTAAGGATGAAACACTTAAAGACACCACATCTTAAAAATCCTTGGTTGAAAACCATGTTTTGATAGAAGAACACACCTTGAATGTGGAAAATTAAGAGGCACCACCCCAATCAACGCCTCATCACATAACCCTAGCACAAGCACTATCCTAGCCCTTTAAAATTGAGTAGACGTGCCCTAGGCAGGATTGAGTTAAGTCTCGAAAGGCAAGGTTGTGTTCGCTGGGCACTTGGCTTTCATTCCCTTAGTAGAATCTGGTGACTAGGCTGCAGGGCAGTGTCAAACGACCACAGTTGTGGGATCTACGAAACTGGAGGCGCAAGCCAAAGGAAGAACCTTCCCTGCAATCCCCTCATAATCAACCTGGCCAGATTAGCCTTGGGAAGGGGAGTCCAGTGCTTACGGAATTAATCACCCTTTGTGAGATTTCTAGGTCTCCTAAGGAATATACCATAAGGACTAGGCTTGTGTTCCTGATTGAAACACATTTCTCGCAACTGTCGCCCTCTGCATCCCCTCCTGTTCTTCTCTAGTGTATGCATGGGAGACGCTCACTGCATCCCGAGTTGTGTGTTTTAGGGCAGGAATCTAGGCAACGCGATTCTGTTAGGAACATGGCGGAACCTAGGGTAGATGAGGCTAAGGATCAACCCCCACCAGATGCAATGGCCATCATCCAGCCCAAATTAATGCAAACCACCGGCTTTAGCAACAACAAATCCACACCATCATGCAGGCCATACAACGGTTACAGAACCCACAAGAACAACCACCACCACCTTTCCAAGGCGTACAAGAGCAACCACCACTCGATATACCACCATTTCAGGATCAGCCGAGGGCCCTCCGCAATTTATATAATCCCTCTGCTATTAGAGTCGAGCCACACCTTAGGATCCCCGAAGGGGGAGATGATTTTGAGCTGAAACCGAATGTCTTAAGTCTGATCCAGAGCCACTTTCATGGAAGCTCAAATGAGGACCCCTTTCAGCACCTAGAGGATCTCGATCGCATAACATGAACTATGAAACCTAGGAACATTAGCCTTAACATTGTTCTAATCAAGATGTTTCCCTTCTCATTGGCTTAGAACCCTAGGTAGACCCAGCACCACCTAGGAAGAACTGAGGCATGTATTTTTAAAGAAATTCTTCCCCATAGGAAAGACCAATGCCCTCAGAAGAGCTACTACTACCTTTACACTCCAGGGTGGGGAACAATTTCATGAGGAATGGGAAAGATTTAATGAACTCTGGAGGAAATGCCCACACCACGAAGTACCAAGGTGGCAATTGGCCCAGATTTTCTACCATGGTCTGGAAAGCAACCTACGAAACTTCTTCGATGCCTCATGCGGAGGGAACTTCCTGAACAAGGATGAGGAGAGTGCTTTTGAGCTCTTTGAGTCTGAGCGAGAATTCGCTCAACAATGCCTCCATGACCCAGTTTAACAGGTCCAGTCAACCCCGTGGTGGGATTTACGAGGTACAAGCAAATTCTGGAATGATTGACATGGACATCATTGCCAAGAAACTGGATCGAGTGGAATTGGTGGACAAAAAGATTGATGAGTTACTGAACCAGACCAGGAACGTCTTACAGACTTTCTCCCTAGCAAAGGGAGCGCATAATGTTGACCTAGTCCAGCCCTTAACCCAAATGAACCTGGAACAACCCCTAACCATGTTCCAGGGAGGGACCTTTACTCCCTCAATCCTTGATTACTCCCTTCCCTCTTCATCAACATCGGCTATCCTAGAAGATGTGCAAGCTATCCAAGGTTATGCGAAACCGGACCCTTTCTCCAACACTTACAACACTGGCTGGCGTAACCACCCCAACTTTGGTTGGACAAACCAGAAACCGCAGCAATTCCAAAACCAGCCCAGGCCAAACCAGCAGCCACACTTGCCCCCCTATCAGCAAGGACCACCAGTTAGACCTCAATATAATCAAAATAGGGCGGCCCCTCCCCCACAAAATCAAATGGACACCCTAATAAAGATGATGGCTGACATGAACCAGAAACATCAGGAGGAAATGGCCTTGGTAAATGGGAAGTTAAGCCAACTCTTGGACTGTAAGCAACAAGGATCCCTACCTTCCCAGCCACAATCGAACCCACGAAACATAATTAACAGAGGCCCCAATTCACAAGGATTCCAAGGCAATCCTAGGTAGGCTCACATGGTCTAGCCAGCCCCACAAATACCCCCTGGGTTTGGTGCTTCTTCATCCTCGTCTTCTCAAGGATCAACCCATGGCCCCAAGGCCTCTATGAATGCAGTGACCTTAAGAAGCGGCACCAAAACCCAGGATCCCAAATGGCCGACTTTCCCCGAGACTTCACCCGCTGAAATACCCAAGTCAGAAGAGGCACCAACCAAGGACCCAGAAATAGAACCGATCCACATTCAGACACCCTACCCTGAGGCCTTAGAAATAATCAAGAAAAAGAAGAATGTTGTGGAAACTAAGGAGCTGTTGGAAATCTTTAAGCAACTACAGACTAATATTCCGCTCCTTGAAGCCGTCAAGCACATCCCTGCTTATGCCAAGTTTTTAAAGGATGCTTGTACACCCAAGCGTAAGCCGAGACCTCAAGCACCTAGGAAGGTTATGCTCTCTGAACAAGCAAGTTCCATAATATCAAGCAACCTTCCGCTCGAGCGAACTGACCCAGGAGCGCCCCTAATTTCCTACAATATCGGGGACATGACATTTGATAGAGCGCTCCTGGACTTAGGTGCTTCTATCAATCTGATTCCAACAACCCTGTACCACAAATTTGGTTTCGGAGAGTTGACACCAACCCCTGTCACCATCCAGCTGGCTGATAGATCAGTGAAAACCCCGAAGGGGGTTGTCGAGGATGTGATTGTACGGGTCAAGGACTTTTATTTCCCGGTCAACTTTTTGGTGCTTGACATGGAAGTCCCTGAAAAATTACAGAGCACACCTATAATCTTAGGCATACCTTTCTTAGCTATGGCTAATGCAAACATTGATTGTGACACGGGATGTATGGAAATTGCCTTCGTGGACAGGAAAATGCAATTGGATATCTTCTGGGCGACAAAGTTTTTTGATTGCGATTGCGTTGAGGAACATGATCCCGTGGAAACTCTGATCGAGGAATGCCTCACCCTCAGTTCTGTATCAGACCACCAAACCCGTAATGACTGTTCTGACCCATCACCATCACTACCCGTGGACCTCTATAAGGCTGAGTACCATCACACAACACCATTTGAGGAGATCGATGTTGATCAACTCTCGCCCTTTCCCTTTCCATCAACTGTGGTTCCACCTGCACCTGAACTTAAACCATTGCCTGAGAACCTCAAGTATGCCTTCCTGGGACCTGACCAGAGCTTCCCAGTGATTATTCATTCTCATCTAACCAAGGATCAGGAACTTAGGTTGACTGCAACCCTTTTAGAACATCGGGCCACCATTGGTTGGACCATTTCTGACTTAAGAGGAATTAGCCCCACCTATTGCACCCATAAGATTTACCTGGAAGACGGGACACGACCCTCCCGCCAGATGCAGAGACGTTTAAACCCAAACATGCGGGAGGTCGTTAAGAAAGAAATTATCAAATGGCTTGATGCCGACATCATCTATCCTATCTCCGATAGCCCCTGGGTGAGCCCCACTCAAGTTGTTCCAAAGAAAGCTGGGCTCACCATTGTCACCAATGATCATGGCGAATCCATCCCCACCCGCACCACCACCGCATGGCGGGTGTGTATTGATTATAGGAAGCTCAATGAAGCCACTAAGAAGGATCATTTCCCCTTGCCACTCATTGACCAAATCCTTGAAAGATTGGCAGGGCAGAAGTATTTTTGCTTCCTGGATGGGTATTCAGGAGATAACCAAGTCGCAATTGCTCTAAAGGATCAAGAAAAGACCACATTCACTTGCCCGTACGACACGTTTGCATTCCGTCGAATGCCGTTCGGGTTATGCAATGCACCTGCAACCTTCCAACGTTGCATGCTAGCCATTTCTTCAGAAATGGTGGGTGAATACTTAGATGTCTTTATGGATGATTTCTCTGTGTTCGGGAATTCATTCGACCATTGTCTGAGCAACTTGGAGAAAATCCTAAAATGATGTATCGAGGTTAATCTGGTGTTAAGTTGGGAAAAGAGCCATTTTATGGTTCAAGAAGGAATTATCCTCGGTCACATCGTATTGCATAGGGGCATCGAGGTAGATTGGGTTAAGGTTGATTTGATTTCCAAACTTCCTCCACCTAGCTCTGTCTGATAGATTTGCTCATTCCTAGGACATGTTGGCTTCTACTGAAGGTTCATTAAAGACTTTTCCAAGCTTTCCAAACCCTTGACCGACCTTCTAGCCAACGACACCATATTCCACATGTCTTCTGATTGCATCCGGCCTTATCACATGCTTTGGGACTTAGTCTCCACCGCACCGGTACTTCAACCCCCAGATTGGTCCCAGGACTTTGAGATTATGTGCGATGCATCTGATTTTGCCATAAGTGTTGTCCTGGGACAAAGGCAAGATAAGAAGCTCGTGGTGATCTACTACGTGAGCAAAATGTTCGATGAGGCCCAACGAAATTATACGGTCATAGAGAAAGAGTTGCTCGTTGTAGTCTTTGGACTTGAAAAGTTCCGATCGTACTTGCTAGGATCCTACGTGACGATTTACACTGACCATTCAGCCATCCGGCACCTATTGGCCAAGAAGGACGCAAAGCCTAGGCTCATCAGATGGATCCTGCTTTTGCAGGAATTTGACCTAGAAATCCGAGACAAGGTCGGATCAAAGAATGTGGTAGCTGACCACTTGTCTAGACTTCATCCAGACCACATTGGACCCTCCCTACCTCTATCTGACGCCTTCCCTGATGAACACATTCTGGCTGTGCAAGACAAGAGAATTCCATGGTATGCTGACTATGTCAACTACCTAGTTGTAGGACAAACCTCGCACAGCTAGTCCAGATAGCAACAGGATAGGTTCTTGGCTGAGGCCAAGCACTATTTCTGGGATGATCCCATGCTATTTTACCACTATGCTGACCAGATCATCAGGAGGTGTATCCCCGAAGATGAAGTTTAGAGTGTGCTTTCCATCTGTCATGACCAGGCTTGTGGTGGCCTCTTCTCTGGAAAGAAAACAGCTGCAAAAGTTTTGCAGTCTGGATTTTACTGGCCGCCCCTATTTAAGGATGCACACAACTTTCCCAAGACTTGCTCACGCTGCCAAACGCTGGGGACCATGACCAAGTGATGCTCGGACCTACATAGGTTGTTAATATGGTGATTTTCTCGTTGAAGTGTGTATAGTGGTTAACCTAAATCGGACCTAACCATCTCTTTACAAAATTTTTAACCTAGCCTACTTGATTTTATCTTGGTCACTTTAGGCCTATGGTCGAACTAATGGAAGTGGGGTTACAAGTCAAGTTTCTACGCCTTTCCTACAACGAATCTCTTCCATTCATTTATTATGTTTTTGGTGTTTTTCTATTTAAGATTTTTTTCTGATAATCTTGGTCCTTGAGGCATACCCTCAAAATTAGGTTCTTGGCTTTGAGCCAAATCAGGATTCCAAAACGGGTCTTGCTATTCGCAAGACAAAGTACCTGCAATCCAAAGATTATCTTCCCTTTTATATATTTTTTTTATCTTTTTACTAGCAGGAAAGTGAAACAAAAATAAAGTAGATATAGTATATATATAGGCATATACTATATATGTATAAAGGGGTGGGGGTGGAGGCGGAGATGGAGTGTAGCACGGTGTTAAGTCGATCGTCGTCTAGAAAGACGCAACCGACAGGACGAGGTGCCGCGTGGAGTGTAAAGTGGATGGATGGAAGATGAGTGTGACCACGGTGCAGATATTCCCACGGTATCGAGGAGTATCAGCAACTGGTGTAGATATTCCCGCGGTAGCATGTATAGTAAGTAATATGAAAATATATCTATATGTATATATATATAAGTATATGTATATAGGTAAGTATATATGTGTATATATATATAAGTATATACATATATATATATATAGACTAATACGTAGTTATATAAGTACTAATATATGTATAGATATATGTGTATATATATATATATTTATATAAGTATATGTATATATGTAAATATATATGTATATATATATAAGTATATAGATATATGTACATATATATATATATATACTAATACTTTGTTATATACATACTACTATATGTATAGATATAAGTATATATATATATGTATATAAATATATGTATATATATCAATATATATATTTATACGTATATGTATATAAGTATTTAATAGTGTATAGGTGTGTGTGTGTGTATGAAAGTGTGAGTGTATGTGTGTAAGCATCGATAAAGAGATAGGGAGAGAGTGTTGTGAGAAATAGAGAGAGAGAGAGAGATCGGTCCTGCTGGAGTGAAGAAGAGGCGGGTTAAGCCGTTTGAGCTTCAAGGCCGACGTCTGAGGCTTCCACGCGCACATGTAGGCGCATATGCACGCAAGGGCATGCGCACTGGGGGGAGATGGGCGCAGAGAGGACCGCAGTGCCCAACGCTGTGCGGAGAGGCGTACGTGGGTGAAGGGAGCAGGCAGGTACGGGTGACGCGAGCGCACGCAGACGTGCGGGCGGGCGCTGAACGCGTGCGCGGGTGAAGGCCGGTTGCGGCACGCCGGGTGACCGGATAAGTGAGAAGCTTACCGGTCACCCCACTGTAGCCATAGTGTTTCGCAGACTGGCATAAACAGTGGCTACAGTGTATTGTTGAGCCGCGTGACCGCTTGTTGCAGGTGCTGTGAGTGCGGACGACTCGGGGCTAACGCGCGCGAGCTGGCATGCGCCGTGGAAGGTCTGCGCTGGCTGGTTGCGGGCGGAAGAGAGAGCGCGATAGGGCACACGGATAGGGAGGCAAGGGCACCTGCAGGCGCGAGTGGGTGCCTGCGTGCGCTGCTGCCGCCTTGTTGCTGCTGCTGTGGAGTGATGGTCGGCCCGGATATGTTGTTAATATGATATTTTTATCGTTGAAATGTGTATAGTGGTTAACCTAATTCAGACCTAACCATCTCTTTACAAAATTTTTAACCTGGCCTAATTGATTTTATCTTGTCACTTTTAAGCCCAGGGTCGAACTCAGGGAAGTGGGGTTCAAGTCGAGTTTCTACGTTTTCCTTAAAACGCATCTCTTCCGTTCGTTTATTCTGTTTTTGGTATTTTTCTTATTTAGGTTTTTTTTTTTTGGTAATCCTTGTTCTTGAGGCACACCCTCAAAATTGTGTCCTTGGCTTTTAGCCAAAACAGAGTTTCAAAACACGTCTTGCTACTTGCAAGACGGGGGTACCTGCAAATCAAAGATTATCTTTTCACTTTTATACCTTTTTTTTATCTTTTTACTAAGAAAGAAACTAACAGATAGAAAGTAAATATAGTAGCTATAGATATATATTTATATGTAGTATATATATAAAGGGGTGGGGGTGGAGGTGACGATGGAGTGTAGCACTATGTCGAGTCAGCCGACGTCTAGAGAGACGCAACCAACACGACTAGGTGCCGCGTGGAGTGTGGATGGAGGATGGATGATGTATGGGACCACGCTTTTTTTGTACGCGTGTATCAGGGAATATCAGCAACTGGTGCAGATATCCCCGCGATACAGCGTATAATAAATAACATGAAAGTATCTGTACATATGTATGTATATAAATGTATAAGTATATATGTATAGATATATATATATATATATATATATATATAGGTATATATATATATATATGTATGTATATATGTATATAGCTATGTATATATGTATATAAGTATATATATATAATACTATATAGATATATATATATATATGTATATAAGTATATATGTATCTAGATATATATGTATATATATATGTGTATATGTATAAGTATATAGATATGTATATATATATATATATGTATATGAGTATGTGTATATATATATATATATATATATATATATATTATATATGTATATGTATATATATATTATATTATATGTATGTATACATAACTATATAGATATACTATGTATATATAAGTATATATATATATATATATATATATGTATGTATATAAGTTACTATTAGTGTGTGAATGTGTGTGTCGGTGAATGGGTGTGTGTGTGTTGCTGTAAGTGAAAAAAAAAAAGGGAGAGATCGCGGAGAGAGAGAGAGAGCGCCAGAGAGAGAAAGAGCGGGCGGGAGAGATCGCGAGCGCGGCGGGGAGTCTGCAGTCGGTCGCGGAGGGTTGCAGCGGTTCGCGGGGGTCGGCGCGAGGCCGTAGCCGGCCTCTGCAGTGCGCGCAGCGGCCTGCTGCGGCTGCAACTGCGGCGTGGACAGAACGGAGACGGAGGCGGGGAACGGGCCTGCAGGCGCGCGCGGAGGGTTGCGCGCCTGCGGGGAAGGTCGCGGAGGAGGCGGGGGTGCTGCTGCTGCTGCTGTCGCCGCTGGGCTGCTGCTGCTGCTGTCGCGCTGGGCTGCTGCTGCTGCTGCTGCTTCAAGCTTCGGACCTTGAAGCGGCAGCAATGGCGTGGAGATGCAAACGAAGAGAAAAGAACACACCACGCCCACCGGCTCGTTGAAGAGCTGGGCGGTGGTGCTCCCACTGTGGTGGTGTGCACCACAGTGGGTTCTCCTGCTCGTCGGGTGCCTCCTCGACGGAGGGCCGGCGTATGGGAGGGGAGAGCGGGTGCGAAGGTGGTTGCGGGTTCGAGTTGCTGCCGCAGCTGCGTATTGCAGCAATGTTCCTCCTTGTCGCGAGGAAGAGCTGCGGCTTTATAGAGAAGGAGAGCATGGCGGGGAGGCATGGCAGCAGCAGGGAGAGGCGTTGGAGAGTGGCTGCTGCATGCGGCTGCGGGAAGAAGGCAGCCGCGGGAATGAGAAAAAAAAGAAAGATGAAAATAAAAATAGAGAAGGGACTTTTGCAAAGAAACACTTGATAAAGAAAATAATTATGCAAGCCATTTATTCCATTCTCTTCTCCTCTCAATTAAATGCATGCATGCAAGCGTTTTTACAAATGCGACTATAGGATTATAATATACATAGTTAATGCTAGAAAATAGCATAAGAAGGCGTTCTTATAGGCGTGTTTTGAGGTGCAAACATATACCCCCATGCCTATCTTTTGCTAGTCCCTAGCAAAACCGTATTTAGAAATGATCTTAAGCTGAAGATTTTCTTCTGAGATGATATCGGTGTGTTTATTATCGGATATTGTGAGAACCAATTGTAGAGAAGATTACCAGTACTTTAAGTCTTACATGACAAAGATTATCTCTCAACTAACCAGGACTCTTGATATTTAAACGTTAAGTACGATTTCCAGGACCCAGGAGGTTTTGCCATACTCGAGAGCTCAAGAGGTTATGGTTTGTGCATAGTGAAAGATCAAGACTGACCAGATGAACCTTAAGACTCACTCCCAGGGTTTCACGAATTTTTAAGTACAGGTTGGTCCCAATTTCAGCTCGTGTTTTCGGATTGACCCTTAAGATGATTACGAAAAACTCAACTCCCATTTTCTGATTTTTTTTTTTTTTTGCTCACCGAAAAACAAAGTATACAGACATTTATGAGATATACCGACTCTTTTGCAACATCTTTTTTTTTTTTTTTTGAAACACCTGTCAGTATATCTCTTACAACACATTTTGACAGAGCAGATTCTTTTTTTTTTTTTTTTTTTTTTTTTTGGTGGGAGAGTTTCTTTTTGGTGGAAAGAGTCGCTCCTAAACACAAGACTAAAGCCTGGGATAAAAAGTCTACCTGCGCGTACAGGTAAGGACTCCACCTTCCCTAATGAACACTAGGGTTGGATCTTATGTTCACCTGTTCTTTCCTGATATGTGTAGTGTGAACCAAGTTTACTTAAGCTCTCAAGAAAAAGCAAACCAACGAATCCTGTACTGGTGTCTCAGGTACAAGAAACGTTCTTAGTTAGGAGAGATTTTGATCTATTTCGTCAATGCTTTAAGTGAATTAAGCCGAGCCTGAGCGAATCAAGCTTCTGTGGCCTGGAAATTCTTCAAAACAGAGGTTGAATATCCATAAACACTTATTATATTTTTTTTTTTTTCTTTTTTTAGATCATTACTAAACACCATTTATTACTAATATATATATATATATATTTTTTTTTTTTTTTCTTTTTTTTCTTTTTCTTGCATATTTATAAATAGGTGGTAATTGTCTGATACCATAAAATACCCGGATCCTATGGATGCCTATCCACCCCCCCCATGCCAAACAATGCTATGTCCTCATATGCATGCAAGGAAAGGCAGAGAACGGATGACAGATCGGGTAACAAGAGCTGAGGTTCAGGGTATAGATCAGGGTGGAAGGGTGGTTGGATGGTGGGTGGTGAAGAGAAAAGTGAAGTGATTGCGATAGAGGTGTGAAAAGTGATGGTGGATGGTGAGTGCTGTTAGGGTGCCTCCCAACAAGCGCTGAATTTAATGTCCCCAGCTGGACTCAGAATGAGGCAAAGAATTAGTTACCCTCCAGCAGGGCAACGGTTTCTCCAACGGGGGCAGGTTCATGAGTCAGATAGGGTTTCAAACGCTGCCCGTTGACCGTAAATTTACGCCCAGATTTGGGATCTTCGATTTCGACGGCCCCATTGGGGAATGGTCTTGAGACCAGAAAAGGACCAGTCCATTTGGACTTTAATTTCCCAGGAAAGAATTTGAGTCGGGCATTATAGAGCCAAACTTGCTGAGATGGCTCAAATTCCTTCCGCCGAACATGGTTGTCATGAAAAGCCTTAGTGCGCTGTTTAAAGGTTAGAGCAGAATCATAGGCTTCACGACGGAGCTCTTCCAGCTCTTGGAGTTGGAGTTTCCTTTCTCGTTCACACAAGTCTGGGTCGAGGTTACATTGGCGAACCGCCCAATAAGCGCGGTGCTCCAACTCCACAGGCAAATGACAAGGCTTCCCGTAAACGATTCTATATGGAGACATACCAAGGGGAGCCTTGAAGGCGGTCCGATACGCCCAAAGTGCGTCAGTCAGCTTGTCGGACCAATCCTTACGGTCAGGCCGAACCGTTTTCTGGAGAATCTGCTTGATTTGCCGGTTCGACACTTCCGCCTGGCCGTTCGTCTGAGGATGATACGGGGATGCGATACGATGGTGGACTCCGTATCTCCTCAGAAGTGCCTGAAAAGAAGCATGGGTAAAGTGGTTTCCTCCATCCGAGATAATGGCCCGAGGGATCCCAAAACGCGCAAAGATATGGTCTTTGATGAATCGGGTGGAGATAACATGGTCAGCACGGCGCGCGGGAATAGCCTCGATCCATTTTGAAACATAGTCGACGGCCACGAGGATGAATTCGAAGCCGTTGGATGGAGGGAAGGGACCCATGAAGTCAATTCCCCAGATGTCGAAGATTTCCGCAGCTAGGATGTGTTGCAAGGGCATCATGTCACGACGTGCCATTGACCCTAAAGACTGGCACCTAGTGCAATGTTTGGCATAAGCGTGCGCATCGTGGTGAAGGGAGGGCCAAAAGAAACCGCACTGCAACACCTTGGCTGCAGTTTTCCTCCCAGAGAAATGGCCTCCACAGGCCTGATCGTGGCAGAAGGATAGCACACTGGGGAACTCACTGTCAGGAATACAGCGACGGATGATTTGATCAGCACCTATCCGAAAAAGAAGTGGATTATCCCAGAAATAATACTTTGCTTCTGCCATGAGACGCTCACGCTGGTTTTTAGGCCAGCCACGTGGAAGAGATCCAGAAGCAAGGTAATTGGCAATGTCGGCATACCACGGTCCACTTGCCGCATTTATTGCCAATAGGTGCTCATCAGGAAAAACTTCATTAATTGGCAGAGTAAGTCCAATATGGTCAGGGTCCAGTCTGGAAAGGTGATCAGCCACAACATTCTGGGCTCCGACCTTATCACGAATCTCAATGTCAAATTCCTGGAGCAGAAGGATCCAACGAATCAGTCTAGGCTTGGCATCCTTCTTGTGCATGAGATGGCGAATGGCCGCGTGATCAGTGAAAACAATAACGTGAGAGCCCAGAAGGTAAGAACGGAATTTTTCCAGCCCAAAGACGACTGCCAGTAGTTCCTTTTCAGTGGTAGTATAATTACGCTGGGCCTCGTCCAACGTCTTACTGGCGTAGTATACCACGAAGGGGTGTCTATCGCGTCTTTGTCCCAGGATGGCTCCGACTGCAAGGTCTGAAGCGTCACACATAAGTTCAAAGTTGAGGGACCAATCAGGCGGCTGGAGAATAGGGGCCTTGGTGACAGCATTACGCAGTTGCGTGAATGCTTGTATACAGTCAGGGCCCATGTCGAAGGGCACGTCGGTTGATAGGAGATGAGTTAAGGGTCGAGAAATTTTGGAGAAGTCTTTAATGAATCTCCTATAGAAACCGACGTGTCCCAAGAAGGAGCGGATTTGTTTGACAGAACCAGGCACAGGTAAATCAGCAATGATATCGAGCTTAGCTCTGTCAACCTCGATACCCCTATCGGAGATGATATGTCCAAGAACAATTCCTTCGTGCACCATAAAATGACTTTTTTCCCAGGAAAGCACGAGGTTTACATCAATACATCTCCTAAGGATGCGAGTCAGGTTGGCAAGACATTCGTCGAAAGATGGTCCAAAGACTGAAAAGTCATCCATGAAGACCTCGAGAAAGTCACCCACCATGTCATGAAATATCGCCAGCATGCATCTCTGGAAAGTTGCTGGCGCGTTACAAAGTCCGAACGGCATCCTTCTAAAGGTGAAGGTGCCGAAAGGGCAGGTAAAAGTGGTTTTCTCTTGGTCTCGGGGGTCTATTGCCACCTGGTTATATCCTGAGAATCCATCCAGGAAGCAGAAAAATTTATTTCCCGCTAACCGCTCCAGGATTTGGTCAATAAATGGTAGCGGGAAGTGATCTTTCTTGGTTGCAGCATTGAGTTTCCTATAATCTACACACACTCTCCAAGATGTAGGAGTGCGTGTAGGGATGGATTCGCCCCTGTCATTGACACGGATGGTGAGTCCTGCCTTTTTGGGCACAACGTGAATCGGACTCACCCAGGGGCTATCGCTGATCGGGTAGATTATACCCGCATCCAGCCACTTAATGATTTCATTCTTAACGACCTCCCGCATGTTAGGGTTGAGACGTCGCTGCATCTCGCGAGAAGGTCGAGCCTCCTCCTCCGTATATATACGATGAGTGCAGTAGGAGGGACTAATACCAGATAAGTCTGATAAAGACCATCCAATAGCTGCCTTGTGTTCTAGGAGGACCTTAGTTAGTTTGCACTCCTGCTCCATGGTTAATTTTGAACTGATGATTACAGGGAGCATTTCATTTGGTCCCAGGAAAACATACTTGAGTGTATTAGGCAGCACTTTTAGCTCGGGAGTGGATGGGGAAGGATCTGGCATTTCTTGGGACGAGAGTGTCCCAGACGGGTAGGAGAACAAGTTAGGAGGAAGAAACTGGCCTTCAGATTGGCCAAGAAGAGGGGCTTCTTGGATAGATGGATCCAAAAATGAATAGCCCCAGTGAGAAGTATATGGGCTCAAGGTCCCAGTGTGGATTTGTAAATCCGCCTGATTTGGCGGGGAAGAAAGGGCAATTCGGTCTTCATGAGTGTGGACTGACAGTGAGTAGCCCGGATATGACTCAGACCACGAGGTATGGGAAGCGGAGAAAACCTCGTCAGAAGTCTGGCCAGGAGAAGGTACTGGACAAGGGAGGGATTGGGGAACGTCACAGTATGCGTTGGTCAGGCAGTTATCAGTGTTTATAGGTAATCCGCAACAGTCCGAATAGGTCCCAATTAGTCCGATACACGCGCTGACGGCCATGTCCTCGTCAGACGTGTCATCCTCAATGCAATCGCAATCAAAGTTCTTGGCTGCCTTGAATATGTTAAGCTTGAGCTTCTCAGATCCAACGGCAATCTCAATACAGCCCGACTCGCAGTCGATGTGGGCGCGGGCTGTGGCCAAGAAAGGTCGACCGAGGATGATCGGACAATCAGAAAGTGAACTAGGAACTTCCATATCTAAAACAAGAAAGTCAACAGGAAAACAGAGACTGTTGACCCTAACCACCACGTCTTCCACCACACCCTTCGGGATTTTGACAGAACGATCTGCCAACTGTAACGTGACAGGGGTGGGTTTCAGATTTCCCAAGGAAAATTTTTTGAGCATGATGGTCGGTATGAGATTGATGGAAGATCCTAGATCAAGCAAGGCACGGTTAAAACTGCAGCCTTGGATGCTACAGGAAATCAGTGGTGTGCCCGGATCTTTCTGCTTCGGTGGTAAGTTTGATAGTATAGCACAACTCGCATGAGGCGAGAGAACCACTGGATTCTTAGTCTTCTTTGACTGTCGCCTGGGTGTTGTGTAGTCTTTGAAAAATCAAGCGACAGTAGGTATGTGGTCGATTGCCTCGAGCAGGGGTACCTTGATTTCTACATCCCTGAACAAATTACGTAGGTTGTCAAAGGCCTGCGTATTTTTCTTTTTGCCTTTTGGCTCCCTTAGTAGAGCCTCAGGGAATGGGACTGATTCTGGCACAAGTTTTGGTGCATCATCCTCTCGCGAATGCGGTATGCATTCCGAATGAGAGGGCGAAGAAGAAGATGGGCCAGGATCAGGTCGAGGCGGATCGACGGTCTGCTTACCGCTCCTCGTAGTGATAGCATTGGACGATGCGGGTCCAGTGGGATCATACGGTGGAGGAGGGTTTGCAATGGGGATATAAGAGTGTGGTGCTGCAGCAGGATTAGCCTGAAATCCCGGTGGAATGCTCGGAGCTTGCAGAACTTGATTAACCTGTCCCTGAGAAGGTCGTACCTGTGGTTGAGAACCACGGGGCACGAAATTTCGCGGGTTTGGAACAGGTTGGGCGGGAAGAGTGCCCTGAGATCGAGTCGCCATGCGTAGTTGACTGATCTCGGCATTCTGCTGCGCCAATTGGTGCTGAAGAGAGGTCATGTTCTCTTCATGGCGCTTTGACATTTCCGTCATCATTCGCATCAATTTGTCAAGAGGGCTTGATGCGTGTTCAGTTTGTGGTACGCAAGGGCCTGATGGCGGATTTGCCATAGGATTAAACTGGACCCTTGGGATGACGGGTGCGGACGGTCGCATTGGTCCACCCGCGGGGTTTTGGCGCTGCGGGTTGTTGGACCATGCAAAGTTCGGATGATTACGCCACCCTGGGTTATAAGTGGCAGAGAACGGGTTGTTCCCCAGGGCGCAAGCATCTTCTATGCCAGAAGACGCGTCCGCATGTAGATATGCGTCTGAGCACACGGAGGCTTGGTCCTCCGTGTCGAAATACTGGCTCGCAGAAGCCAGTTCCACATGACTTACCGAGTCGCTTGGCGCGACACTCGGTAAGGAAGGTCTAACGGGGTTTCTCGGGATAAGCCTGGTATTAGAAGAACTTGGATTGTGACGAAGTGGTGAAGAGGTGGTGTTTGCCATAGATCGGGCGGGGTTGGCCAGAAGCTCGTCCAGCTTCTTGTGCACGACGGAGACTTCATCCAGTTTTTGTGCAATAAGGCTTAGATCAGTGGATGAATGGGAGGGTCCCGTGTCAACTTCATGGACATTTCGGGGCTGGCTGGTACGATTAAAGGCGACAATGGAAGCATTGTTCATCGAGTTTTCACTCATATTTTCAAACAGCTCGAATGCTCCATTCTCGTCTTTATTCATAAAGTTCCCTCCGCAGGAAGCGTCTGTAATCTGCTTCAAAGTCTCATTTAGCCCATAGTAGAAAATCTGGGCTATATGCCACTTAGGCAGACCGTGGTGCGGACACTTCCTGAGGAGGTCGTTATACCTCTCCCATGCCTCATGAAATTGTTCGCCGTTTTGTTGCGTAAATGAAGTGATAGCACGGCGAAGCGCATTGGTTCGCCCGATTGGGAAGAACTTCTTGAGAAATGCTGTTCGCATCTCTTCCCAAGAGTGGATGGTTCTCCCAAGGGTGCGTAACCATTGCGACGCTTTATCCCGTAATGAAAATGGGAACATCTTCATGAGGACTATAGATAACCCGACATTTCTTGGTTTAACGGTTTCAGCAAGTCGGGTTAGGTCTTCCAAGTGGAGAAATGGGTCTTCACTTGCAAGACCATGAAAGTGAAAATTGATTAGGCCAATTATGTTTGGTTTTAATTCAAAGTCGTCCCCGCCCATGGGAACCCGAATTTGTCCTATGGTCTCTGTAGCAGCGGGATTCTGATAAGAGCTAAGAGACCTAGGCTCCTTCCGTTCGGGAGGGTTCTGCATTTCCTCCAATGTTTCCCGAATGGCTTCGATTTGCTCATTATACATTTCCATTTGGGCTTGGAGGCGGGTTATGGGATCTAAGGCTCCACCACCTGGTGGATTCTGAGGGCGGTTTCCTCCCTCGGGATTTGGGGGTGGGCGTGCAGCCATGTTTGTGGAGGAGGAGGACGATTCGACTTGTTTTCTAGATTTATCAGTCAATTCAAATAGTTCAGGGTTTTGTGACCTCCTCCCAAACATGCACTACCGCAGGAAGAATTGGGGAGATGAGAAGGGAAAAGGGATGAGAGAAATGACGCCGCAAAGGTACACTTGATTACAAATCAATACAGTCAAGTTCCTAACCTCTACAGTGTGCCCTTAGACCTAAAGATCTAAGTTACCTACTATCACGAACTACGGAACCGAATGCGAGCACCACGGAACCACCGGGCCAGATTGAAAGGCCGTTTGCCCCAGTCTTAGACACCCGATAGCACACGGGAACTCTCACCAGCACGTAGCCGCTACACGTAGGTAGTTAGACCTCCATTCCTTAAAAAGGGTCAAGTTACTAACAATTTTAATTAGAGGCTTAGGGTCAAGTGCTTTTGGAATGTGAAGGGCGTTGTTTACAGGTAATGCCCAAGTGATTGATTTTAAGAGTGTGTAAGAACAAGCATGCAACAGGGAAATCTCCCCGAATTGAAGTTTTTATTGGCGAATGATTTTTAGAGTTCAGCCTTAAGTAGTATGAATTTTAGGGTTTTGCTGAATTACCAATTCAACCAATCTCCGGGTTTTTGCAAAAATACAGGTTTTCCTTCTAAAACCCAAGAAACCCTTCTTCAATTATCAGTTAGTTAATGCATGCTAAAATGCAATGGGCTACCCTAAATGGAGATTTCTATGTGTGGATGCGCGAATCAATTTTATACCAATGTGAAAGGGAGCCAAAGCACTTCAATTCAAGTGCTCCCAATCACCAGAAAGATATCCACACACAAGGCTTCAACCAACAGATAAAGAAACTAAAACTGTTGGGGTTGAAGTATTCAGGATCGAATCACAGGCAAGTTTGAAAAGTCGTGGTGGGGTTGGAATCAACTCAATTCCAAATCTCCCCACCAAAAATGTGATCCTGAATTAAAGATAATTGAGGCAAAAGAGGGATACAAGCAATCTTTTTCTTTGCCTCAAAGAATACTTCCCATGGCGAAAAATCTAAGAATCAAGATTCTAGAATTTTCGCTATGCGAAGTAAGGCGGGAAATCCCGGGGCAGTGGGAGTGAAGACAACCAATCAATCAAGTGAATTTTAATCCACTTGCCCTCAAGAAATCCCAAGAAGTTTTTCTAATTTTTAGTTTTAAAATTTTTTTTTTTTTTGTGTGGTGGCAAGTTAACCCTAATTTGATGAGAAAAGAAAACCTACTTGTTCGGCAACGTGTGCGAAGTTCCAATGCGATGTCGGCGTCTTCACGCTCTCGTTCCTGCCTTGGATCTGCTCACGTCCTCGACTTCGTCAGCCTTCTTCGCCTTCCACCAGGTTCACCTGCACACCAAAAACAACAATACCCGTGAAGAGAGAAGAGACAAATTTAAAGGAATTGGATAGAAACTTACTCGAAAGTGCACCTCCCCGGCAACGGCGCCAGAAAACTTATGATGGTCGGCCCGGATATGTTGTTAATATGATATTTTTATCGTTGAAATGTGTATAGTGGTTAACCTAATTCAGACCTAACCATCTCTTTACAAAATTTTTAACCTGGCCTAATTGATTTTATCTTGTCACTTTTAAGCCCAGGGTCGAACTCAGGGAAGTGGGGTTCAAGTCGAGTTTCTACGTTTTCCTTAAAACACATCTCTTCCGTTCGTTTATTCTGTTTTTGGTATTTTTCTTATTTAGGTTTTTTTTTTTTTTTGGTAATCCTTGTTCTTGAGGCACACCCTCAAAATTGTGTCCTTGGCTTTTAGCCAAAACAGAGTTTCAAAACACGTCTTGCTACTTGCAAGACGGGGGTACCTGCAAATCAAAGATTATCTTTTCACTTTTATACCTTTTTTTTATCTTTTTACTAAGAAAGAAACTAACAGATAGAAAGTAAATATAGTAGCTATAGATATATATTTATATGTAGTATATATATAAAGGGGTGGGGGTGGAGGTGACGATGGAGTGTAGCACTATGTCGAGTCAGCCGACGTCTAGAGAGACGCAACCAACACGACTAGGTGCCGCGTGGAGTGTGGATGGAGGATGGATGATGTATGGGACCACGCTTTTTTTGTACGCGTGTATCAGGGAATATCAGCAACTGGTGCAGATATCCCCGCGATACAGCGTATAATAAATAACATGAAAGTATCTGTACATATGTATGTATATAAATGTATAAGTATATATGTATAGATATATATATATATATATATATATATATATATAGGTATATATATATATATATGTATGTATATATGTATATAGCTATGTATATATGTATATAAGTATATATATATAATACTATATAGATATATATATATATATGTATATAAGTATATATGTATCTAGATATATATGTATATATATATGTGTATATGTATAAGTATATAGATATGTATATATATATATATATGTATATGAGTATGTGTATATATATATATATATATATATATATATATTATATATGTATATGTATATATATATTATATTATATGTATGTATACATAACTATATAGATATACTATGTATATATAAGTATATATATATAGATATATGTATATGTATATATATATATATATATATATATATATATATATATATATGTATGTATATAAGTTACTATTAGTGTGTGAATGTGTGTGTCGGTGAATGGGTGTGTGTGTGTTGCTGTAAGTGAAAAAAAAAAAGGGAGAGATCGCGGAGAGAGAGAGAGAGCGCCAGAGAGAGAAAGAGTGGGCGGGAGAGATCGCGAGCGCGGCGGGGAGTCTGCAGTCGGTCGCGGAGGGTTGCAGCGGTTCGCGGGGGTCGGCGCGAGGCCGTAGCCGGCCGCTGCAGTGCGCGCAGCGGCCTGCTGCGGCTGCAACTGCGGCGTGGACAGAACGGAGACGGAGGCGGGGAACGGGCCTGCAGGCGCGCGCGGAGGGTTGCGCGCCTGCGGGGAAGGTCGCGGAGGAGGCGGGGGTGCTGCTGCTGCTGCTGCTGCTTCAAGCTTCGGACCTTGAAGCGGCAGCAATGGCGTGGAGATGCAAACGAAGAGAAAAGAACACACCACGCCCACCGGCTCGTTGAAGAGCTGGGCGGTGGTGCTCCCACTGTGGTGGTGTGCACCACAGTGGGTTCTCCTGCTCGTCGGGTGCCTCCTCGACGGAGGGCCGGCGTATGGGAGGGGAGAGCGGGTGCGAAGGTGGTTGCGGGTTCGAGTTGCTGCCGCAGCTGCGTATTGCAGCAATGTTCCTCCTTGTCGCGAGGAAGAGCTGCGGCTTTATAGAGGAGGAGAGCATGGCGGGGAGGCATGGCAGCAGCAGGGAGAGGCATTGGAGAGTGGCTGCTGCATGCGGCTGCGGGAAGAAGGCAGCCGCGGGAATGAGAAAAAAAAGAAAGATGAAAATAAAAATAGAGAAGGGACTTTTGCAAAGAAACACTTGATAAAGAAAATAATTATGCAAGCCATTTATTCCATTCTCTTCTCCTCTCAATTAAATGCATGCATGCAAGCGTTTTTACAAATGCGACTATAGGATTATAATATACATAGTTAATGCTAGAAAATAGCATAAGAAGGCGTTCTTATAGGCGTGTTTTGAGGTGCAAACATGGAGCTCGGCCGGCTGCTGTAGGGCATGTGGTGGCCGGTTGAGCTTCAAAGCTGAAGCTTTGCGGTCATGGCTGAAGGTGCTTCAAACGACGAAACAAGGAAAGAGCCACCACGCCCACCGGCTCTTTGATGAGCTGTGTGGTGATGGACTCACGGTGGTGGTTGTGCACCACCGTGAGGTGCTCCTGTTCGTCGGGTGTCTCATCTGGGGAGGAGGTCCTGCGTATGGAGGGAGAGGGGAGGGGACGGTTGCCTGGAGAAGCTGCAGTTGGATTTTTGAAGTGGAGGACTAGGCCACCTTGCAAAGGTGGAGCCGTGGCTATTTTATAGAGGAAGAAGTCATTCACAGCCATGCCCTGGTTGTGCATGGCTTGGCAGGGAGAGGCTGCCGTAGGGAAGGGCCTGAGCAGGGAATGGCGCAAGGAGGAAGGTCCATCCATCCATGCAGCCGCAGGAATAATTCAAAGTTAAGTAGAAATAAAAAATAAAAAGATGTTGAATTTTGCAAAGATGCACTTGAGGAAAAATGTTAAATGCAAGGCCATTTATTTACTCTCCTCCCCTCTCAATTAAATGCATGCATGTATTTTTACAAATGCGACTATGGAACCTTAATATGCACTGGTAATGCTAGGAAATAGCACAAGATGGCACAATTGTAGGTGTACTTTTGCCGCGCAATCATACCCCCATGCCTATCTTTTGCTAGTCCCTAGCAAAACATTTTTTTGTTGTATTTAGAAATGATCTTTAAGCTGAAGATTTTATCCTGAGGCAACATAGGTGTGTTTATTGTTGGATATTATGAGAACCAATTGTAGAGAAGACTACTAGTACTTTAAGTCTCACATGACATAGATCATCTCTCGACTAACAAGGACTCTTGATATTTAAACCTTAAGTACGATTTCCAGGACCCAGGAGGTTTTTTTGCTGTACTCGAGAGCTCAAGAAGTTATGGCTTGTGCATAGTGAAGGATCAAGATTGACCAGATGAACATTAAGACACAAGCCTAGGGTTTCATGAATTTTTAAGTACAGGTTGGTTCTAGTTTCAGCTCGTGTTTTCAAATTGACCCTTAAAAGATGACGGAAAACTCAACTCCCATTTTCTGACATTTGTGGCTCCCAAGGTTTTTGCAACTTGCCCTGAAAAGCTTTTTTAGGGTAAAGACTTTATAGACATTTGCGAGATATACTAACTTATTTGCAACTTTTTTTTTTTTTTTGAAACACGTGTTAGTATATCTCTTACAACATTATTTGGAGGAGCACACCCTTTTTTTTGGTGGGAGAGTTCTTTCTTGGTGGAAAGAGTCGCTCCTAAACACAAGACTAAAGCCTGGGATAAAAAGTCTACCTGCGCACACAAGTAAGGACTCCACCTTCCCTAATGAACACTAGGGTTGGATCTTATGTTCACCTGATCTTTCCTGATATGTGTAGTGTGAACCAAGTTTACTTAAGCTATCGAGTAGAAGCAAACCAAAGGATCCTGTACTGGTGTCTCAGGTACAAGAATACGTCCTTAGTTAGGAGAGATTCCGATCTATCTTATCAATGCTCAAGTGAATTAAGCCGAGCCTGAGCGAATCAAGCTTCTGTGGCCTGGAAAGTCTTCAAAACAGAGGTTGAATATCCATAAACACTTATTGTACTTTTGTTTCAGCCTTCAGATCATTACTAAACACCATTTATTATTATTATTATTATTATTATTATATATATATATTTTTCTTTTTCCTTTTCTTGCATATTTATAAATAGGTGGAAACTACATGATACCATAAAATACCCAGATCCTATGGATGCCTATCCATCCCCCCATGCCAAACGATGCTATGCCCTCATATGCATGCAGGGAAAAGTAGAGAAAGGACGAAAGATCGGGTAACGAGAGCTGAGGTGCAGGGTATACAGCAGGGTGGTAGGGTGGGTGGATGGTGGGTGGTGAAGTGAAAAGTGAAGTGATCATGATAGTGGCATGAAAAGTGATGGTGGATGGTGAAAGGTCTAGCATTTCATGGGACGAGAGTGTCCCAGGCGGATTGGAGAACAAGTCGGGAAGAAGTTGGCCCTCAGATTGGCCAAGAAGAGGGGCTTCTTGGATAGATGGATCCAAAAAGGAATAGCCCCAGTGAGAAGCATGTGGGCTCAAGGTCCCAGTGTGGAGCTGCAAATCCGCCTGATTTGGCGGGAAAGAAAGGGCAATCTGGTCTTCAAGAGTGTGGATCGGCGGTGAGTACCCCAGATATGACTCAGACCACGAGGTATGGGAAGCGGAGAAAACCTCGTCAGAAGTCTGGCCAAGAGAAGGTACGGGACAAGGGAGGGATGGGGGAACATCACAATATGTGTCGGTCAGGCAATCGTCAAGGTTTATAAGTAATCCACAGTAGTCAGAATAGGTCCCAATTAGTCCGATACACGTGCTGGTAGCCATGTCCTCGTCCAACGTGTCATCCTCGATACAATCGCAATCAAAGTTCTTGGCTGCCTTGAAGATGTTAAGCTTGAGCTTTTCAGATCCAATAGCAATCTCAATACAGCTCGACTCACAGTCGATAAGGACACGGGCTGTGGCCAAGAAAGGTCGACCAAGGATGATCGGACAATCAGAAAGTGATCTAGGAACTTCCATATCTAAAACAAGAAAGTCAATAGGAAAACAGAGACTGTTGACCCAAACCACCACGTCTTCCACCACACCCTTTGGGATTTTGATAGAACGATCTGCCAACTGTAACGTGACAAGGGTGGGCTTCAGATTTCCCAAGGAAAATTTTTCGAGCATGATGGTCGATATAAGATTTATGGAAGATCCTAGATCAAGTAGGGCACAGTTAAAATTGCAGCCTTGGATGCTACAGGAAATAAGCGATGTGCCTGGATCTTTCTGCTTTGGTGGTAGGTTTGATAGTATAGCACAACTCGCATGAGGCGAGAGAACCACCAGATTCTTGGTTTTCTTTGACTGTCGCCTGGGTGTTGTGTAGTCTTTGAAAAATCAGGCGACAGTAGGTATGTGGTCGATAGACTCGAGTAGGGGTACCTTGATTTCTACATCCCTGAACAAATTACGTAGGTTATCAAAGGCCTGCGTATCTTTCTTTTTGCCTTTTGGCTCCCTCAGTAGATCCTCAGGGAATGGAACTGATTCTGGCACCAATTTAGGTGTATCGTCCTCTCGCGAATGCGGTGCGCATCCCGAATGAGAGGGCAATGAAGAAGATGGGCTAGGATCAGGTCGAGGCCAATCGACGGTCTGCTTACCGCACCTCGTAGTGATAGCATTTGACGATGCGGCTCCAGTGGGATCATACGGTGGAGGAGGGTTCTCAATAGGGACATAAGAGTGCGGTACTGCAGCAGGATTAGCCTGAAATCCCGGTGGAATGCTCGGAGCCTGCAGAATCTGATTAACCTGCCTCGGAGAAGGTCGTACCTATGGTTGAGGACCACGGGATACGAAATTTCACGGGTTTGGAACAGGTTGGGCGGGAAGAGTGCCCTGAGATCGAGTCGCCATGCGTAGTTGACTGATCTCAGCATTCTGCAGCGCCAATTGGTGCTGAAGAGAGGTCATGTTTTCTTCATGGCGCTTCGACATTTCCGTCATCATTCGCATCATTTGTCAAGAGGACTTGATGCGTGTTCGGTTTGCGGTACACAAGGGCTTGATGGCAGATTTGCCATAGGATTAGACCGGGCCCTTGGGATGATGGGTGCGGATGGTCGCATTGGTCCACCCACGGGGTTTTGGTGTTGCGGGTTGTTGGACCATGCGAAATTTGGATGATTTCGCCACCCTGGGTTATAAGTGGCAGAGAAAGGGTTATTCCCCAAGGTGCAAGTGTCTTCTATAACAGAAGACGCATACGCATGTAAATATGTGTCCGAGCACACGGAGGCTTGGTCCTTCATGTCAAAATACTGGCTCGCAGAAGCCAGTTCCACATGACTTATCGAGTCACTTGGCACGACACTTGGTAAGGAAGGCCTTACGGGGTTTCTCGGGATAAGCCTAGTGTTGGAAGAATTTAGATTGTGACGAAGTGGTGAAGAGGTGGTGTTTGCCATAGAACGGGCGGGGTTGGCCAGAAGCTCCTCTAGCTTCTTGTGCACGATAGAGACTTCATCCAATTTTCGTGCAATAAGGTTGAGATCAATGAATGAATGGGAGGGTCCCGTGTCAACCTCGTGGACATTTTGGGGCTGGCTGGTACGATTAAAGGCGACAATGGAGGCATTGTTCATTGAGTTTTCACTCATATTTTCAAATAATTTGAATGCTCCATTCTCGTCTTTATTCATAAAGTTCCTTCCGCAGGAAGCATCTGCAATCTGTTTCAAAGTCTCATTTATCCCATAGTAGAAAATTTGGGCTATATGCCACTTAGGCAGACTATGGTGCGGACACTTCCTGAGAAGGTCGTTATACCTCTCCCATGCCTCATGAAATTGTTCGCCATTTTGTTGCGTAAATGAAGTGATGGCACGACAAAGCGCATTGGTTCGCCCGATTGGGAAGAACTTCTTGAAAAAAGTTGTTCGTATCTCTTCCCAAGAGTGGATGGTTCTCCCAAGGGTGCGTAGCCACTGCGATGCTTTATCCTGCAATGAAAATGGGAACATTTTCATGAGGACTATAGGTAACCCGATATTTCTTGGTTTAACAGTTTCAGCTAATCGGGTTAGGTCTTCCAAGTGGAGAAAATGATCTTCACTTGCAAGACCATGGAAGTGAAAATTTATTAGGCCAATTATGTTCTGTTTCAATTCAAAGTCATCCCCGCCCATGAGGACCCGAATTTGTCCTATGGTCTCTGTAGCAGCGGGATTCTGATAGGAGCTAAGAGACCTAGGCTCCTCCCATTCGGGAGGGTTCTGCATTTCCTCCAATGTTTTTCAAATGGCCTCAATTTGCTTATTATACATTTCCATTTGGGCTTGGAGGTGGGTTATGGGATCTAAGGCTCCACCACCTTGTGGGTTCTTAGGGCGGTTTCCTCCCTTGAGATTTGGGGGTGGGCGTGCAGCCATGTTTATGGAGTAGGAGGACGATTCGGCTTCTTTTCTAAATTTATCAGGCAATTCAAACAGTTCCAGGTTTTGTGACCTCCTCCCAAACATGCACTACCGTAGGAAGAATTGGGGAGATAAGAAGGGAAAAGAGATGAGAGAAATGATGCCCCAAAGGTACACTTGATGACAAATCAGTACAATCAAATTCCTAATCTCTACAGTGTGCCCTTAGACCTAAAGATCTAAATTACCTACTATCACAAACTACGGAACCGAATGCGAGCACTGCAGAACCACCAGGCCAGATTGAAAGGCTGTTTGCCCTAGTCTTAGACACCTGATCGCATGCAAGAACCCTCACCAGCACGTAGATGCTACACACAGGAAGTTAGAACTCCAATCCTTAATAAGGGTCAAATTGCTACCAGTTTTAGTTAGAGGTTTAGGATCAAGTGCTTTTGGAATGTGAAGGGCGTTGTTTATGGGTAATGCCCAAGTGATTGATTTTTCAAGTGTGTAAAACAAGCATTCAATGGGGTAATCTCCCTGAATTGAAGTTTTTAATTGGTGAATGGTTTTTAGAATTCAGCCTTAAGTAGTATGGATTTTAGGATTTCACTGAATTACCAATTCAACCAATCTCCAGGTTTTACAAGAATACAAGTTTTCTTCTAAGCCCAACAAACCCTTCTTCAATATCAATTGGTTAATGCATGATATAATGCAATGGGCTACCCTAAATGGAGATTTCTATGCGTGGATGCACGAATCAGTTTTAGATTAGTGTGAAAGGGAGCCAAAGCTCTTCATTTCAAGTGCTCCCAATCACCAGAAAGATTTCCACACAAGGCTCAACCAAAAGATAAGGAAAATCAAATTGTTGGGGTTGAAGTATTCAGGATCGAATCTTAGGCACGTTGAAAAGTCGTGGTGGGGTTGGAATCAACTTAATTCCAAGTCTTCCCACCAAAAAATGTGATCCCGAATTTGCAGATAAGTGAGGCAAAGAGGGGTGCAATCAATCTTTTTATTTGCCTCAAAAAAGTACTTCACACGACGAAAAATTCAAGAATCAATATTCTTGGATTTTCGCTATGCGAAGTTTTGCGGGAAATCTCGGGGTGGTGGGAGTAAGGGCAAACAATCAAACAAGTGAATTTTATTCCACTTGCCCCAAGAGATCCAAGAAGTTTTTCTAGTTTTTTAGTTTTTAGTTTTTTTTTTCTATTAAGGTTACATGTTAACCTAGGTTGCAGGTAAATGAGGCAAAGAGGGGTGCAATCAATCTTTTTGTGTTTGCCTCAAAGAATACTTCACACAGCAAAAAATTCAAGAATCAAGATTCTTGGATTTTCGCTATGCGAAGTAAGGCGGGAAATCTCGGGGTGGTGGGAGTGAAGACAATCAATTAAACAAATGAATTTTAATCCACTTGCCCCAAGGGATCCCAAGAAGTTTTTCTAGATTTTAGTCTTTTTTTTTTTTAAGGGTGACAAGTTAACCTAAGCTTTTAAGAAAAGAAGAACCTACTTGTGCAGCAACGTGTGCAGAGCTCCAATGCGGTGTCGGTGTCTTCACGCTCTCGTTCCCGCCTTGGATCTACCTACGTCTCTGACTTCATCTGCCTGCCTTCTCCTTGCAACAGGTTTACCTGCACACCAAAAACAAAAACACCCGTGAAGAGAGAAGAGAAAAATGAAAGGAATGGAGTAAAAACTTACTTGCAGGCGCACTTCCCCTGCAACGGTGCCAGAAAAGGATGATGCTCAGACCCAGATAGGTTGTTAATATGGTGATTTTATCGTTGAAGTGTGTGTAGTGGTTAACCAAAATCGGACCTAACCATCTCTTTACAAAATTTTTAACCTGGCCTACTTGATTTTATCTTGGTCACTTTTAGGCCCAGGGTCGAACTCAGGGAAGTGGGGTTACAAGTCAAGCTTCTACGTCTTTCCTACAACGAATCTCTTCCGTTCGTTTATTATGTTTTTGGTGTTTTTCTATTTAAGATTTTTTTCTGATAATCTTGGTCCTTGAGGCACACCATCAAAATTAGGTTCTTGGCTTTGAGCCAAATCAGGGTTCCAAAACGGGTCTTGCTATTCTCAAGACAGAGTACCTGCAATTCAGAGATTATCTTTTCTCTTTTATATATTTTTTTATCTTTTTACTAGCAGGAAAGCGAAACAGAAATAAAGTATATATAGTATATATATATAGGTATATACTAAATATGTATAAAGGGGTGGGGGTGGAGGCGGGGATGGAGTGTAGCACGGCGTCGAGTCGGTCATCGTCTAGAAAGATGCAACCGACAGGATGAGGTGCCGCGTGGAGTGTAAGGTGGATAGATGGATGATGAGTGTGACCATGCTTTTTGTATGCATGTATCGGGGAATATCAGCAACTGGTGTAGATATTCCCGTGATACCGCGTATAGTAAGTAATATGAAAATATATCTATATGTATATATATATATATGGTTATAAATATATAGGTATATATGTAGTTATATGTATACATATATGTATATATAGGTATGTAAATATATGTATAGATAGATATATGTATATGTATATGTACGTATATATAACTATATAGATGTATATATTTGTATGTATATGTATACAGTAATATAGGTATCTATAGATATATGTAGCCAGATATGTATATATATATATATATTTATATAAGTAGGTGTGTATATATGTATTTATATATATATGTATCTATACTTATACTTAGTTATATAGGTAATAATATATATATAGATATATGTATATATATATATATATAGGTAAGTATATATGTATATATATATATATATATAGATTAATACATAGTTATATAAGTACTAATATATGTATAGATATATGTATATAAGTATATGTATATATGTAAATATATATGTATATATATATCTATATATATATATATATATATATAAGTATATAGATATATGTATATATATATATATGTATACTAATACTTAGTTATATGCATACTACTATATATATAGATATAAGTATATACGTATATATATATATGTATGTATATATATCAATATATATATATGTATACGTATATATATATGTATACGTATATATATATGTATATAATAGCGTGTAGGTGTGTGTGTGTGTATGAAAGTGTGAGTGTATGTGTGTAAGCGTCAGTAAAGAGATAGGGAGAGAGTGCTGTGAGAAAGAGAGAGTGAGAGAGAGAGAGATCGGTCCTACTGGAGTGAAGAAGAGGCAGGTTAAGTCGTCTGAGCTTCAAGGCCGACGTCTGAAGCTTCCACGCACGCGCGTAGCCGCGTATGCACGCGAGGATGTGTGCGCTGGGGGTTGATGGGCATGGAGAGAACCGCAGCGCCCAGCGCTGTGCGGAGAGGTGTACGCGGGCGAAGGGAGACAGCGGGTGCGAGCGACGCAGGCGACGCGGGCGCACGTAGACGTGCAGGCAGGCGCTGGAGCAGGTGTGGGGCTGAACGCGTGCGGGGCCGAAGGCCGGTTGCGGCACGCCGGGTGACCGAATAAGTGAGAAGCTTACCGGTCACCCCACTGTAGCCACAATGTTCCGCAGACTGGTGTGAATAGTGGCTACAGTGTATGGTCGAGCCGCACGACCGCTTGCTCCAGGTGTTGTGAGTGTGGATGGCTCGGGGCTGGTGTGCGTGAGTTGGCACACGCAGAAGAAGGTCTGCACCGGCTGGTTGCGGGCGGAAGAGAGAGTGCGACAGGACGTGCAGAGAGGGAGGCAAGGGCGCCTGCAGGTGCGTGCGGGTGCCTGCGTGCGCTGCTACGGCCTTGCTGTTGCTGCTGTTGAGCTCGGCCGGTTGCTGCAGGGCGTGCGGTGGCCAGTTGAGCTTCAAAGTTGAAGCTTTGCAGTCATGGCTGAAGGTGCTTCAAATGCCGAAACAAGGAAAGGGCCACCATGCCCACCGGCTCTTTGATCAACTGGGCGGTGGTGGACTCACGGTGGTGGTTGTGCACCACCGTGAGGTGCTCCTGTCCGCCGGGTGTCTCCTTTGAGGAGGAGGTCCTGCATATGGAGGGAGAGGGGAGGGGACGGTGGCCTGGAGAGGCTGTAGTTGGATTTTTGAACTGGAGGACCAGGCCGCCTTGCAAAGGAGGAGCCGTGGCTGTTTTATAGAGGAAGAAGTCATGCACAGCCATGCCCTGGCTGTGCATGGCTTGTGCATGGCTTGGCAGGGAGAGGCTGCCGCAGGGAAGGGCCTGAGCAGGGAATGGCGCGAGGAGGAAGGTCCATCCATCCATGCAGCCGCGGGAAGAATTCAAAGTTAAGTAGAAATAAAAAATAAAAAGATGGTGAATTTTGCAAAGATGCACTTGAGGAAAAATGTTAAATGCAAGGCCATTTATTTACTCTCCTCCCCTCTCAATTAAATGCATGCATGAATGTATTTTTACAAATGCGACTATGGAACCCTAATATGCACTGGTAATGCTAGGAAATAGCACAAGATGGCACAATTGCAGGTGTATTTTTGCGGTGCAATCACCAAGAAAGATATGATGCCCCTCCAGCCCATTTTGATTATCGAAATCTTCGACGTTTGGGGTATCGATTTTATGGGCCCCTTTCCACCATCCAATGGCTTCGAGTACATCCTAGTCTCGGTAGACTATGTTTCCAAATGGATTGAAGCTGTCACCACCCACCAATACGATCACAGGACTGTCATGGACTTTGTTAAGAAGAACATCTTTTCCTGGTTGGAATACCCAAGTCCATGATCAGTGATGGTGGAAGCCATTTTATCCATTCCCAATTCCGTGCCCTACTTAGAAAATACGGGGTGAACCATCGCATTGCTACCCCGTATCATCCACAAATAAATGGGCAGACCGAGGTCTCAAATAGACAAATCAAGAACATTTTACAGAAGACTGTGAGACCTGACAGGAAAGACTGGTCCACATGACTTGATGATGCCCTGTGGGCATACAGGACCGCTTTCAAGACCCCAATAGGCATGTCGCCTTATCGCCTGGTCTTTGGAAAAGCATGCCATCTTCCTGTTGAATTGGAACACCGGGCTTACTGGGCTGTCAAGCAATCTAACATGGATTCCCAGTTAGCCGGTGCGTAGAGGATGCTCCAATTATCTGAGCTCGAAGAAATTTGTCGGGACACCTTTGACAATAGTCGACTGTATAAGGAGAAAATGAAAGCCGTCCACGACCAACTCATTCATAGAAAAACCTTTGATCCTAACCAGCAAGTATGGCTGTTTGACGCCCGCCTAAAACTCTTCCCGGGGAAACTCAGGTCCAGATGGACAGGACCATTTCGGGTGGTTAAGCCCTACTCTAATGGAATAGTTGAAATCGCTGATCCTAACACTGGGCACACTTTTACAGTTAATGGTCAAAGATTCAAGCACTTCCTGGCTCAGGTTCCCCCAAAGGAGAGTGTCACCCTTGTTGAGGGATGACACGGAGCACCGCCCAGCTGGAGGCGTTAAACTCAGCGCTTCCTGGGAGGCAACTCAGAGGATTCAGACTGATCCGATATTTTACGTCACTCAGGTACTATCTTTTTGAACCGTTATGCATCCATGTACTTGCCAATGAGGACAATGTCCAACTTATGCATGGGGGGGTGGTAAATTGCATATTCTTGAGCTCATTTAATCAGTCTGAATAAAATAAAATAATTAAAAAAATTTTAAATTTAGGAAGAAAACTTAGGCATTAGAAACTTGTCAATAGTGGGAAATAATACAAAAAAAGAACTTAAACACTTAGACTTTTCTGGCCTTCAAGCTTAATCAGCCCCAGTGTCCATTAAAATATGGATTTAGCTTCGAATCCTTGCAACCTTAAGCTATTCTAATCCACCTACTAAATAAGGTGATAAGTATACGACTTATCAACTCACCCTCTAGCTCAGAAGAACTTTGAGTCTAAGCATCTGCACACATTTTTGCACAGACTCACTCCTCGGAGATTTTGATAGAAATTGGGTAGCTAATGAACTCTCTAGGGTGGTATGGCTGTCAAGTTGTCGTGGGTAACAACCCATTGGCAGGTTGTCCAGAACCCAGTCACGGACCATTTCTTCTTCATTTCCTATAGGTACATTTGAGATCAGGGAAGCCACCTACGAAAAAAAAAAAGGAGAAGAAAAGAAAATAAACCACACTTCACCGCACGAGTATGGCTGGCAAGTGATCGTGGGTAATAGCCCATTGGTCAGTTGTCCATAGCCTAGCTCAATAATTGCACAAAAAGAATCAAAACACTTAAGGAAGAAGCAGGGAAGTAGTACAAGCCGGGGAGATATACACTAGAAAAATCCTTGTGTTGACCCCAATTAAAACAAACGTAGGGAGAAAGCTACCAATCGAACAAATACACCTTCAGGCAAATATATTTCCTCTTCCGGTCACCTAGGGGCATAGAAACCCAAAGTCTATCTGAATTACCGTTAAGTGAGTCTATCACAATCTTCACAACAAGATGCTTAGCACTTAGGGTTTTGACCTAGTTTAGGTGGGTTGGGTAGCCGTAAAAAGTTACCAACCCATGCTGAATTCCAAAAAAAATTCTAAAAATATAAACATATACATATGTATAGTTATATACATGAAAGCAAGGATTCAGGCGATTCGTATTTTGGCAGACACCCAGGCACTGCTTAGTCTTTATAGATTAAGATCTCGGTATATTTCCTCCTATTGACAAGTGACGAAGTGTCTAAGCAATTACTTCTTAAATTCTAAAAGAAAATAAAGGCTAGAATAAACCTTGCTAGGGACTAGCAAGGAGTAAGCATGGGGGTATGATGACACTGTACATAGGGGTGATAATTCTGTTAAATAGGGCCCATCCTAAGAATAAAAGGCACAACATAAGTAGAATGGGAGCATTGCATGCATCATATACCAAGATTGCTTACAAAACTGTATTAATGGCCATTTGTGTAAGCACTTGTCAAAGAAGGCCTCAGATGAGCAATCGGACCGCACGGATGGATTTAGAACGACGAATGGATTCCAACGGACTCAAGATCGGCCAAACCCGAAATCCGGAGCTCCTACAATGGGCCCAAGAAGTTATGACCGTTGATCTGGAGATCAACGGCCCTCGTTGAGCCACGTCGCCCCCGCTCCACCGCACGCCACTCTTCCTTCAGCTGAGATCAAATCTCGGCCGTCGATCTTCGATCGGACGGCCAAGAACCGCACGCCCACCCGCAGTCGCCGCTACAAAGCACGAGCGTGGTGCAACGGTTAGCGCGCATGCCCGCATGCACACGACGTGGGTTCGAGCCGCGTGGTACGGAGAATTAAAGACGAAGGAGCGCGCGGCGAAATTGGGTTGCCCGATCAACAGCGGGCGGTCGAGATCACGCCACGCGGCGTGCCGTCAGATCGCGAGCACCCACGCATGCATGCACGTCGGGCGACGACGTTCGCGCACATGGGACCCAGAGGCGCGATCCGAGCGCATCCAAGGGAAGATCTCAGCCGTCCGATCTTCGATCGGACAGCTCTCACACAGTGGTTGCGGATCGGGAGTGAAGAAGAACGGCGCAAGCGGATGATTGGCGGGCTGGAGAGCTTCACCGACGCTTTTGGAATGGTTTTAGCGACGTCCCGGACGTCGCTAAAGCCCCTTCTTCTTATAGAAAGCCCTTCTCCCTATTTAAACCCCCTCTAACCACTTATTCAAGGCATTCACTTCCCTTGCAACTACTCTACCCCTCTCTTAGCTAGCTTTAGGCCCTCTTGTAAACGTCGGAGATGATGAGCCACCAATGGAACCTCCACCACCTTGGCTACCTCGCCGCTCTCCCCCCTCTCTCTCTCTCTTCATTTCTTTTAAGCTTTCCTTTACTTATGTTTAAGCATGTATCTAATGTTGTAATTTGTGAACTAAAGCTGCATGATTAATGAAGTACTTTACATTCAGTTGTTTATTATAATTTTTGTTTAAGTTGCATGATCAAGCAAGAAACAACTCTAACCCTAATCTCTCCCTCTCTCTCTCTATCTCTCTCTAGCTTTTCAAACCGCACCTTTCGCAAGCAAAACTCTACGCTTTCCGTGACAACAAGTGATAAGCAAAATCCGATTTTCACGCCTCCCTGAGACAGACACTCAGACTCACCTCCGTTTCTTTACTTTAAAACCGGCGTTGCAATACTATAACGACACTTCTTAACAAACACGCACAAGCACATGTCAATCACCTATAACCTAAATGCTTAAACTCATATACTCTCTTGAGCTTGTTGTCAATGGTGACTTAGGAGGAGTTCCTATAACTAATTAACCACCTATAATTCATCACCACTTCATTTTGACTTGTTTTCTCCACTCAATTGAGTGAGAAAACATGTCCTGAGCTCAATTAAACTCAGAACTTAATCATTGTGAATTCATTGCATAACTTTCAGTTTAATTATTAATTAAAGAAATTAATGTGTTCCTGAGGTTCCTTGTGACCTCAGGAAACTTTTCAGATCATCCATGGCACGTTTTAATGTTGTTTCTACACTTTTAGACTTTTTCTGAACTCACCGGAGCTCCAACAAGCTCTAGCGAATCAAAATGTACTCTTCAGCCCATTGAACTTTGCATGAAGATCTAGATCACTTATTTGAGGTTCACTGATGATTCTGAAGCATTTTGTTTGAGGTTTTAAGACCTGGAGATCCATCTAGACCTCTATCTTCTCCAACTCTAGCAGAGTTGGAGATGATTGTTGGTTAGGGCTAAGCCTAATTTTAAAGGTCTAGAAGCATCAGAAGGATGCCCTGAGATCAATCTAATAGATCAATCACTGAGGTAGACCTTAGTTTGTTCTATCAAACAAGCTCACTTAGAATCTCAGGCGACAGGCCTGAAACCCTAGAAATCCTAATTGAAACTTCCTTCTGAGAGTCTGAATCTATTCCCGAGGTGAAATAGAAGCGAATCAAGGCTTTAATTTCATTTGAGACAACTTCATTTAGAAAGTTAGACATCAAGGTTTAATGGTCAACCTTAAGTCTGCAATTGCTACAATGCCCATGCAGCCCTACTACCCTCACCACGCGCCCGCAATTGCTACAGCGCCCTTGCAGCCCAAGTACCATACAAGCGTGCCCCCTCCAATGCACTTGCGTGCCACCTTCCACTGCTGCACCGTGCTTCGCAGGCACTCACCGCCCTTGCGCACCCTCTACAGGCGCAGCCTCACCGCCCTTACGCGCCCTCTGCAAGTGCACAACCTCGATTGCCAAGAGCTCGCAGGTGCTCACCGCCCTTGTGCGCCCTCTGCAAGTGCGCAACCTCAACTTCCAAGTGCCCGCAGGCCCTCACCGCACCATCCTCTCCACTACATGCATCGCCCGCAGGCACCCCCACGTTGCACACAGCAGCTTGCCATAGCACACCTTGTGCGTGCGCGGACTGCAGCAGCGACGCCATCCTCTCCATTTGTGGCTAACTTCCTCCAACAAGGCCAACAGGTCGGCAGCCATTCTCCTCCATCCGGCCACCGCCAGCCACGTCCGGTCGCCGCATCACCGCCATTGCATAGCCCTCGTTGAGGCGCACCAACCTGTTGACTCTCGCTGCCAACCGTACACGGCCGTCCACGCAAGGAAGAAAGAGGACAAATCCTCTATTTTCTTATCAATTAATATTTACATTCAATGCCATTTCCAATTATATTAATATTTTATTTAGGCCACATTGCATTGATGCACTCATACTTTCCTGAAATTACTTCGCTTATGTTATGTGCAGGATTTAACTTTGAATTTCAAATTAGATTTTCATGCAAGTTAAATTTACATGATAAGCCATTACACATGCATCATACACATATTTTTGGAGCTTAATTCTTGATGTGAAAGCTGCATAATACCCCTGAACTTTTGAAGAAATTGCAAGCTCCATTTAAAATAGCATATTCCTTACATTAAAGTCGCTAAAGTGTTTGCGAACAGTATTTTCCTCTTCTCGTGAATTTATTGTTCTATTCCTCCCTGTGGATGAGACATCTTTATTGTGGTTAAATTAGATATTTAGTTTTGATTGGGAGATTTTCCACCACATTAATTACAATGACATATCCTTCTGTTGCTATCATAAATAAGCGAGAATCTCTCCGTCAAAATGAAACCATTGCCAGGGAGGCAACAGATGCAATAGTTTCACATTATTATTTTTCAATATTCTGAGCTACGCAATCATCCGATCATTTTTTTTATTGTGCGAGGAATCTAACACGGCGACAGGCATAGCAGAGCGACGACATTGAACTTGAACGACGCGCATGGTGGAGACGATTTTTTTGGTGGACATTGACACCACCTGGAAGCCAGCAACAGGAACATGTGGGCCTTGATCCCACACACATAGGCTTACGGAGGGGCCTATTTTTGATTTAATCAGTAGATCATAGTTTAGATTTAGTTTAGATAGACATTAGAACTTAATTTCTGTCTTTTGGACCCTTGTCAGGTATTTTTGGGAACGTGTTCCTAGTGTTTCTTTATTTCCTATCGCTCTTGATGCGGGAGCGTATTTTCGGGAGCGTGTTTCCATTTATTTAGATTATGGGACTATTCAAATTATTTGAACTACATGTTTATTAGTTAGTTAGATTAGGTTTGTTTGCTTATTATTATTAAAAAAAATTAAACTGCCTACTAGAAGCTGCATATCTATAGGACGATCATCTAGGACTGAATGAGCAGCATCTAGTTTATTTTTACTGCATTGCATACATTATTGCACGAAGAAAGCTAGAGTAAGGTTTGTCTTCTCTTAAGCATCAATTATTTGTCATGCATCTACATTGAACCTAAATCTAAGACCACTAAAGTACTTGAATCGAATTAATTCAGTGGTCACTTTAAAAATTGGGACTGCTAAGAGGTTGGACCTTAAAATCTGACTTAAAATTGTGTGCAAAAGGATCTTGTTTGAGAAATTTCAAAACTCAAAACACAATCATATATTTGCACACCTGAGATACTATGCACCTCACACATAAGGTCACTAGATAAATTTCTACCTCTCCACTTTTGCACCACAAGGGAAGTTAGTCGGAAATCAACAAGCCTATCCACCAAGTTACTTCAGTTCCTCGTGTGTGGGCTAGATTCGAGACTTCCATCCCTTGCGAGCAGGTTATAGGCACCAACGAAGGTTGGCCTAGGAAGCGTAATTTGTGCAAAACTTGTTTGGCCACGAACTGAACATTTAATTCTAAGACCTACAATCTACTAAAAACAGAACCCACTGAATTTCCATTTGCTTTGACAGTAGAACTCTCTAGGAAGTTTCTGCTAGTGTTCTGAATTCTTCTAAACCCTCAGAGAGTTAAAAATATTTTGCTTAAAGAAATGGATCACCCTTACTCCTATCATTTGAATATCAGAGTCAATACTTCCCATCTTTTAACCAGGATCCCATGCCCCAAGTGTATCCATCCTTTGATGGGTACATTGACAATTCATGGGATCATTCTTATTCTTATCTTGGGAGTATTGGCTTGATAACTTCCACTTTCGAGCAGAGCCTAGGAGCGAGATTTTCCAACCCTGAAATCCATACTTCTATGCAAACACCCAACCCTCCCACCCTTCATGATTTTCCGTATCAAGGTTGGAACGATACCCCTAGGCAACCATAGCCTGAAATTGACTATCCTCCCCAACCTGATAATAGTAGCCTCTCCTCTTTTATGATAGAAATGCAAAAACAGCAAAAGGAAATGATGGAATCCATGAGAGAGATGTTGAGGAATAGTCAATAGTTAAATGAAGAAATAAGACAGCTTAGCTACATGCTTCCCAATAATTCTGATCCCTACCTATATGACTATGATCATGAAAATAATTCTGAGGAACCAAATGGCAATAAGGATCCAGTTTTATGTAGCTATCACTTAGACTCTCCCAATGAGGCACGGCTACTAGAGGAGAACGATCATAGTGATTATCCACTTGAGCTATATTGGAGTCAAAAGCAAGGGATGATGGTACCTCTTGAAGACCTTGACCCCAATGACAGTATTCTCCTTACCCCTACCAACCCGGGTCAATGTTGTATTATTCCTATCACTTCCCCTATTAATTATTTGGTGGAATCCCATTCTACCCTTAGTGAGCCTACTCCTGACCCTCCACTTAGGGAATCAACACCTACCATTCAGCATCCTGAGGATTTAAATGCACCCAATGAAGGTGACCCTAAGGGAATGGAGGATGAATTAGATCAATTTTGGTCTAAGGGATATGAAGAGTCTATTTCAAAAGTTGAGGATGCCACAATAAAGGAACCTGGACTGAAAATCTGGAGTGAATCACAAGGGAATTATTTATTATTTGAGGATTTACCTCAAAGGATATTAATAATATGGTGAATTCGAGATTCCTCCCTTCTTTTGAGAGTCATCCTCCATCAAAGTAGGAGTTGATATTAGAGGAGGACAAACAAAATAGTGAGAAGCCTAGCAGAGACTCTCGAGGACAAAACACGTCAATTGAGGATTTATACCCCGAGACGAATAACGAATTCAGTGATATAGGCTTGCTCCAAAATATTAAGACTGATCCTCTACTGCACCGCAAAAATACACCTGCAATTGTTCCATCCTGTGCTATTTCCTAGCATTACCAGTGCATATTAGGGTTCCATAGTTGCATTTGTAAAAATACATGCATGCATGCATTTAATTGAGAAGGGAGGAGAATGAAATTAATGGCCTCGCAATTCACATTTTCTTCAAGTACTGCTTCGCAATATTCCCATCTTTATTTTTTATTTCCATTTGATTTGGAAATCTCTTCCTGTTGTTGCACGGGACAACACCTTTCTTCCTCGTGTGCCATTCCCTGCTCCTGCCCTTCCCTGCAGCTGCCTCTCCCTGCCAAGGCCATGCATAAGCCATGCACGGCCAAGGCATGGCCGTGCATGGCTTCTTCCTCTATAAAAAGCCACAGCTCCTCCTTTGCAAAGGTAGCCTTGTCCTCCACTTCAAAAACCAAACTTAGCTCACTTCCAGGCCACCGTCCTCTCCTCCCTCTCCCTCCACACGCCTGCCCTCCTCCTCTGAGGAGACACCTGGTGGATAGGAGTCTTCACTGTGGTGAGCACCCACCACCGTGAAACCACCATCGCCCAGCTCTTCAAAGAGCCGGTGGGCGTGGTGGCCTTCTTCACTGTTTTCACCTTCAACGCCACTTCAGCCATTGCCGCAGGCTTCAAGCTTCAAGCTCAAAGCTCCAGCAGCAGCGGCAAGGCAGCAGTAGCAGCAGCCCCAGCCTCGTCCGCATGCCCCTATAGGTGCTCTTGCCTCCTTCTCCTTCGCACTGCCCTTGCCTTCAGCTTCTTCGCGGAAGTGCCCTGTCGCGCTCTCTCTTATACTGGCCACCGCGCGCCACTGCAATGGCTGGCCAAGCCTCTCCGCGTGCCCCTGCCAACTCCCGCAAGCCACCGCGCAAGCAACCATCGCCCTCGCCCTCCATCGTGCATGCCAAATCCCTCTCCGCGCGCTCAGTCACGAGCTTCTCTGCACCTGCAACCGGCTGGCGCAGACCTTCTTCCTCACGCGCTAGCCTCGAGCCGACCGCACTCATAGCACCTGCAACTCCCGGTCGCGCGGCTCGCCCGGCCACTGTAGCGACTGTTCATGCGTTTCTGCACGACACTGTGGCTACAGTGGGCTGACCAGTGAGTTTCTCACTTTACCGGTCACACGGCACGCCGCTACCGCCCATCGCCCACACACATGTGCAGTCTCGCGCCCGCTCCAGCGCCCGCCACAACGTTTGCGAACGCCTGCTCCTAGTGCCTGCATCTGCCAACCCGCACTCGACTCTTCACGCAACGCTGTGCGCTACGATCTTCTCTCCGTGCCCTTGCCCTCCAGCGCGAGCTTGTCTCCGTGCATGCGTGCCTCCGCACAAGCTTGAACAATCAGACGATGCACTGGGCTCACAGACGACTTATCCCGCCTCTTCTTCACAGCAGCACCTTCTCTCTCGTGCTCTTTTTCTCTCTCTCTCAAAACACTCTTTCACTCTCTTCACCGACGCTTACACACACATACACTCACACTTCCACACACACACACACACCTATACTCTATTATATACATATATACATATACGTATACTTATATATATTGATATATATATACATATATTTATATACATATATATATATGAATATATATATATATACTTATATTTATACATATAGTAGAACCTATATACTTCTGTATTAGTATACATGCATATATATATATACTTATATATATACATATACTTACATACAAATACATATATATATATACACTTATATCTATATATATAGTAGTATTTATATAACTAAGTATTAGTATACATATATATATATATATATACATATATATATATATATTTTTACATATATCCATACATATATTGCTACTTATATAAATATGTATTAGTCTATATACATATACACATATATATATATACATCTATATACTTATATATATATACATACATATATATATACACATATACTTATACATACATATACTAATACATATATATATATATATAAATAAGCATACATATATACATTTATATCTATATAACTATATATACATATACATATATATATATATATATATATATATATAGATAGATAGATCTATACATATATCTATCTACACATATACTTACATATATATAAACATACCTATATATATTTACATATACATATATACATATATAACTACATATATATATATACCTATATATCTATAACCATATATATATATATATATACATATACATATATTTACATATGTACATATATATATAGTTTCACATTATTTACCATACGTGGTATCGCGGGAATATCTTCACCAGTTGCTGATATTCCTCGATACACGCGTACAAAAAGCGTGTTCGCATTCATCTTCCACTATCCATCGTACACCTTACACGCAGCACTTCATCCTGTTGGTTGCATCTTTTTAGACGACGACTGACTCGACATCGTGCTACACTCCATCTCCACCTCCACCCCCACCCCTTTTTTCATATATAATATATACCTAGATATATATACTATATTTACTTTATTTTTGCTTCTCTTTCATGCCAATAAAAAAAATAAAAAATATATATAAAAGAGAAAAGATAATCCTTGACTTGTAGGTACTCCATCTTGCGAATAGCAAGACCCATTTTGGAACCCTGTTTTGGCTCAAAGCCAAGAACTTAATTTTGAGGGTGTGCCTCACGAGCGAGGATTACCAGAAAAAAAATCTAAATAGAAAAACACCAAAAATACAATAAACGAATGGAAGAGATTCATTGTAGGAAAGGCGTAGAAACTTGACTTGTAACCCCACTTCCCTGAGTTGGACCCTAGGCCTAAAATTGACCAAGATAAAATGAAGTAGGCCAGGTTAAAATTTTTGTAAAGAGATGGTTAGGTCCGATTTAGGTTAACCACTATACACACTTCAACGATTAAATCATCATATTAACAACCTATTTGGGTCCGACACCACAAGGTCTCGCAATTCACATTTTCTTCAAGTATTGTTTCGCAATATTCCCATCTTTACTTTTTATTTACATTTAATTTGGAAATCTCTTCCTGCGGCTGCATGGGACAACACCTTCCTTCCTCGTGTGCCATTCCTTGCTCCTGCCCTTCCCTACGGCTGCCTCTCCCTGCCAAGGCCATGCATGAGCCATGCACAGCCAGGGCATGGCCATGCATGGCTTCTTCCTATATAAAAAGCCACGGCTCCTCCTTTGCAAAGGTAGCCTGGCCCTCCACTTCAAAAACCAAACTCAGCTCACTTCCAGGCCACCGTCCTCTCCTCCCACTCCCTCCACACGCCGGCCCTCCTCCTCTGAGGAGACACCCGGTGGACAGGAGTCTTCACTGTGGTGAGCACCCACCGCTGTGAAACCACCACTGACAAGCTCTTCAAAGAGTCGGTGGGCGTGGTGGCCTTCTTCACTGTTTTCACCTTCAACGCCACTTCAGCCATTGCCGCAGGCTTCAAGCTTCAAGGTCAAAGCTCCAGCAGCAGCGGAAAGGCGGCAGTAGCAGCACAGCAGCAGCAGCAGCCCTAGCCCCTTCCGTGCGCCCCTGCAAGCACTCTTGCCTCCTTCTCCTTTGCACTGCCCTCGCCTTCAGCTTCATCGTGCAAGCGCCCTGTCGCGCACTCTCTTCCGCAACCGGCCACCGCGCGCCATTGTAGTGGCCGGCCAAGCCGCTCCGCACACCCCTGCCAACTCCAGCAAGCCACCGCGCAAGCAGCCATCTCCCTCGCCCTCCACTGAGCACGCCAACTCCCTCTCCGCGTGCTCTATCGCGAGCTTCTCCGCGCTTGCAACCAGTCAGCGCAGACCTTCTTCCTCGCGCGCCAGCCGCGAGCCGGCCGCACTCACAGCACCTGCAGCTCCCGGTCGCGCGGCTCGCCTAACCACTGTAGCCACTGTCCATGTGTTTCTATGCGACACTGTGGCTACAATGGGGTGACCGGTGAGTTTCTCACTTTATCGGTCACACGGCGCGCCGCTACCGCCCATCGCCCGCGCACGTGTGCAGTCTCGCGCCCGCTCCAGCGCCAGCCACAACGTCTACGAACACCCGCTCCCAGTGCCCGTGTCTGCCAACCCGCACCTGACTCTTTACGCAGCGTTGTGCGCTACGGTCTTCTCTCCATGCCCTCGCCCTCCAGCGCGGGCTTGTCTCCGTGCATGCACGCCTCCGCACAAGCTTGAACAATCAGACGACGCACTGGGCTCGCGGACGACTTATCCCACCTCTTCTTCACAGCAGCGCCCTCTCTCTCATGCCCTCTCTCTCTCACTCTCTCACAGCACTCTCTCACTTTCTTCACTGACGCTTGCACACACATACACTCACACTTCCATACACACACACACACCTATCCTCTATTATATACATATATATAAACGTATACTTATATATATTGATATATATATACATATATTTATATACATATATACACACATGATGAGAACCTCATCATGAGCCATAACTAGCTCATTTTGACCTAATACAAAGGATAAAAGCTCCTACATATCTCAAGGAAAGGCTTAACTCAGAGAATTCTGAGTTTGAGAAGAAAACAAGTCATAAGGGGTAAAAATGCAATTTTACCAGTATAATCTGCATACAGGGTAATTCAGGGCCCAAACATAGGTCAAAGCAGCTTAATAAGAATAAAAGTGGGATGAGATGATCAAGCAAGGGCTACAGCACTTCCAAGAAACTAAATGATAATCTGTAACCCTAAAACAACCTACTTCAATTCACGAGGTTCGAGGCAAAGTAAAAATAGAATAAACCCTCTAAAATTCATAGAAAAATAATCTCTAGGGTTTAGAACCTTCAATTTGGCCTTCAGAACCCATTTTGACCTACATTGAGAACCATGCCCAATTAATAACTTAATTTGGGTTTTTGCATAAATTGACCGGTCAAACAAGGTTTAATATAGAAATGAAATTCACCATCAGATTCCTTAGGTCCTAATTAATCATGTATAAAAACTTGAGCCTGAGAAGAAACCTCCTTGACCGACTTCACACTTTGGTCCTCATATATTTACTTTTTGGCCCTCAACTTTTGAACCATCGCATTTTGGCGCCTAACTCTCCTTCGTTCTTCGCATTCAGGTCCCCCTACAAAACCTGCCAGCACCATGCTCCGGCGACCTTGCGCGGAGCATGGCGCCGCGCAGGGTGAGGGGGGAAGCCTGGCAAGTAAACCGGGGGTGCCCTGCGTCGTCAGCCGTCGCAGGGACACCCCCCTGGTCGCTGTAGCCCACCATACCGGCCGTGCGAACGCACGGACGGTATGGGTTTTTGTTTCCGGCCATCCTCCGGTGAGGGAGACACGTCGTCTCCCTCCGCCTTCCTCCCTGTTTTGATCCCTATAAATACCCCCCGTTGCTCCACCGACCGGGGCAGCTTGGATCTGACGGAGAAAACCCCCAACGTTCCTCTCTTCTCTCTCCGGCAGACGCTCACCAGCTCCGGCGGTTCCTCCCCCTTCTCCTCTTCGCCCTGCCGCAATACCAGCAGCAGAGACTTCCTCCCCTGCTCTTCCCGCTCCACGCCGCACCCAGCTGGCGCCTCTCCGGCTCTCTGCTCGCCGCCGCCCCTTTCCCTGAGCATTGTCTTCTCCGGCGACAGTCGATACGACTGTCGCCCTGCTACTCCCCCTTCGTCCCTGCAAGTAAGCTAGAACTACTCCCCTTCTTCTCCTCTTTCTTTCCCCGCTTTCAATTTATTCAATTAAGCCCTCGACCGACCCTGACCATCGTCACCCCCTTCGTCTCCGGCCACCCTCCGGCAAGATGCTCCCATCGCTCCACAGCCTCACACACCTCGCCGACCCTCACCGAACCTCCGCCTCATCACACTGAGCACCCCCCACCCCTTCACTGCCACTCCACACCTCCGTAACGCTTCCCCCAACAAACGCATCCTCCGACCCACAGTCCGACCTAGGGCAGCCCTTACACGTCGCCCCACGCCTCGCCACCACCCACACGAGCTTCGCCGCACCCTGGCGAAGCTCCCGGCACCTTCTGATTAGGCCGAGAGGTCGTTTTTCTGTGAACAGGCCACCCGCCCTCCGCCGCCATTGCCGTGCAGAAGGAGCTGCTTCCGCCTGCAGCTACAGGCGCGCCACGCTCAGCGCCACGCCCAGATTCGACTCCCAGGCCTTGCGAGGCGTTTCGACAAAACACCAGGCTCGTAGCTAAGGCAGAAGGCTTCGCGTGACGCCGCGATCGCCCACTACTTTCCCCGCTGCGGGTGCGCAATTGAGGTGGGACATTTAGTCCCACCTCGGAAAAGTCTGAAGAGGCGCAGCGATATAAGACGCAAAAGTGTTGGAGGCTTACTGCCTCAGCACACGGGGTGAGGTCCCCTTCACCCGCCCGGTTACCCGGTCTCATCCGCGCTCACGCCCCGCGGACCTGACCCGACCCGACCCGACTTAGACTGACCTGCACTCCTCGCCCACCACGCACGCCGGTGGGCCTGGACCCGGGCGCGACCCGTACCCGACTACCCGGCAGCTCTGGGAGAGCTTTCCCAAGAGTGGTTTCAGAGAGAGAGAGACGCGGGGGGAGAGGGTAGAGTAGGTTTTGCCTCTGACGTAAAACTCTGAAGTGTGCAGGCACAGGTGAAGAAGAAGGACCGCGGAAGAAGAAGGAAGCTGAGGGAGACACTGTAGCAACAGGCAGTTTAAGTCGTCTGATTTGGAAATTAGACGACGTCCTGAAGAAAAAAAAAAAAAAGAGAAAGAAGGAGGGGCGATGTCCTGACTGGAAAAAGAAAATCTGAAGAACATCAGAAGAAGGCGAGGCAGAGGAGAACACAAAAGAACAAGGGAAGATCTGAAAGAAGAAAAACAAAGAAGAAAGAAGAAGATCTGAAGAAAGACAGAAGAAAAAGGAAGAACAGCTGGAACAAGAAGAAGAGCATCACCACTGCAGAAGAAGAACATCACCTTTGCAGACAAAGAAGAAGAAGATCTGAGACGAGGAGAAACAAAGAAAAAAAAAAAAGACACCAAATTCTTTCTCTCTCTTTGTTTATTTTTGTAAAAGAAACATGTATATCTCTAGAATACAACTTTCTCCCTGAGTTCGACCTCGGGAACTCTTTTCCGAGTAAAAAATTTATATATTTGAAATGATGGCAACAACTGGCTATATTACAACGACATAACAATAAAACCCGGTTATCTCTCGAAGCCATCGTTATCAATTGGCGCCGTTGCCGGGGAGTTGAAATGATGGCAACAACTGGCTATATTACAACGACATAACAATAAAACCCGGTTATCTCTCGAAGCCATCGTTATCAATTGGCACCGCTGCTGGGGAGCAACGGCTATTCTAGAGGTAAACATTCCTGTTTCTTTTTAATTTCTGATAATCTCCTCTCTTTTGTGCAGAAAACTACAGGAAATCAAGAAGACAAGCAACCGCACAACAACCACTCCGAGGACAGGTAAATTTTTCCTCTCGCTATTAACCCCTAAAACTCAAAAGAAAGAAAAGAACAAGCAATATAGGGCTAACCTGTCTTCCATACTTAGTAACCATAAAAGTTGCATGTTTTCAACTCATTATTCCTGCACACTATTAAGGGTATTTAAGGGCTAACACATTCTTGCTTGAGCCCTAATTACCCAACAAAGAACTAACTAGACCAAGTAGAGCCAACCTAGGATCCAACACTAGGGATTTAGAGACACACTCCTTAAGCAAGAATTGAGAAAACCAAATGAAGTGTGCCCAAGCCCTTGTCTGAAAATACCTATTCAAAGAAAACCTAAAACAATTGGCTCTCTAAACACTTGAACCCTAAAAGAAAGGACCCAAAAAGCTCTCAAAGGAACAAGAGGTAAAGTTGACTCCTTGGGTCAACCAACCTTAAAATTAGGTCACTTTCTCACTCAAAATACCTAAGAGTTCAAGTGTAACTTTAAGCACCCTGATCTTAAGCTAAAATTGGTAGACTTAAGAGGTCAAGATCCCCATTCTGGTCTACCTGGACCCGCAGTGACAAGAGAGGTCGGGTGGGGGAAACCCTGTAACCCGTGGGGACGCTCTACCGTGTAGGGGTCTTCGCGGGACTCTCCCTCTCTGGCTGCCCAGGTAATTCTCAGGTGGACGATCTTTCTGATCAAGGGGTCCATCTGCCCCGCACCTTTATAGTCACCCAACACATTTTTGGGTGCCTTGATTGGGTCCAGCACCTTCTAAACTTACCTCTTCCAACTGTGCATGTACGGAAGGAGGTCTCTAAGACCACCCTTAAGACCTCCTTTAGAAATTCGCTCTCGTCAAGGCCAAGCCTCAACGCCCGTGTTTGTGCAGAAACACCCTCACATTATTCTCTCTTCTGATTCAGAACCAAGTTCTTCTTCTTCTCCCATCATGGCTCAGCCAGTTGAGGAAGAAAATAATCTGGAACACCAGCTCCAGCGACTCAATGACCTCTTCCAAAACTTCGTGCACCCACCACAGCGTCCTATGATGCGGGACCACTACAATCCTGCTGCGGTGGCCATTGAGCCTCGAGTCAGAATCCCGACTGGAGGACCTGATTCCGAACTAAAGCCCAACATGATTCATGCTATACCTAAATTCCATGGGCTTAATTCTGAAGATCCCTTCCAGCACATCAAACAGCTAAAGCATCTGGCCCACACTTTTGGATCAGATGCGCAAAATCGGGATATTCTTCTCATGAAGATGTTCTCCTTTTCTCTTATGGACAAGGCCGCCCATTGATATCAAACTCAGACCCGGCCGATCAACACTTGGGAAGAACTTCAATCCGAGTTTTTGAAAAAGTTCTTTCCCGTTGGTCGGACCAACGCCTTGCGCCATCAGATTACACACTTCACTCAACAATCAGGAGAACCTCTTCATGAGGCATGGGATCGTTTTCAGGATCTCATGAGAAAGTGCCCCCATCACGGAGTTCCTAAATGGGAACAAGTCCAATCTTTTTACCAGGGACTCCGTGAGGACATCCGCCTTTTCGTCAATGCAACTTGCGGAGGAAACATCATGGGTCAACATGAAGACACCGTATGGGAGATTCTCGAAAACATGTGCGAGAACTCCATCAACAATGACTCCATGGGATTATTCGACAGGACGAATACCCGCGCCGCGACGAATCTTAAGGGAGCACATGAGACGCAGGGCCTGTCCGCATCAGTCGACCTGGAATTAATGGCCAGTCGATTGGACAAGGTCTCAATCATTGAAAAGAAGGTGGATGAGCTGACTCAGCACTTGCAGCGAGCCACCTCCGCGCGTAACTCCTTTGCACAACCTCCTTCCACACAGGAGACTGTGCAAAACATCCTCCACCGATCTTCCCTTGGGATGGATCCATATCCATCCCCATCTGATTCTTGGACTGGAAGATCATCCGATCCTTTCTACACCAGCCGGGGGAACTTCATTCCTCCTTTCCCTGATTCTCAGGAGGTTCCTCAGACCTACGAGGACCTCAACGCCATCCAGAACGACCCATTCTCCAACACTTACAACCCTGGATGGCGAAACCATCCCAATTTTCAGTGGGCGGGAAATTCCCAAACCCAAAGACCACCTTTTCAGTCCCGCCCACAGCCCTCTCATCACTACCAGCCGCCTCAGCCTCGGCCCAACCCTACATATCCATCAGGGCCAAATCAGGATCAAATGTCCCTAATCCTTCAGACTCTGGCTGACATTCAAAAAACGACTGCGGCTATTCAAAAACAGCACAAGGACGAGCTTACAGAAGTTAAAACTCAACTGGCTCAGTTGGCAAATTCTCGCCAACCAGGCACACTCCCCTCCCAACCTCTTCCTAACCCAAATAACGTGCCAACCTAGAAGCGCGTTATGAATCCAAATTTAGGCCACGCCCAATGGATTTATCAGGCTCCTACTGCTCCATCTCCAGACGAGATGGAAGCCTCAACTTCTTATGCGGGATTTCAGCAGCAGCCACCCCTCCTACCAAACCCAAACCAAAATCAGGCCGGATTAAATTCTGTAACAACACGTAGTGGTAAAACAACTCAAGACCCGCATTATCCAAACCACTCCAAGCCTGATAACCATGACCCTAGGATAGTTATCCAAGGTACCGCTGTTCCAGATCCACAACCTGGACCTATCCTAGAAGAACCAACCAAGATCCCATTTCCCGAGGCCCTGACCAAGGGAAAGAAGACCACCAAACCCGTGGCCCCTGAGGAGGACCTGGTCAAGCTCTTTGAGCAGGTCCACATAAACATCCCCTTGATGGATGCAATCCGCCACGTACCAGCTTACGCACGATTTCTAAAGAATATATGTACACCCCAGCGTAAGCCGCGAACCAAGGGAGGGAGCCCAATTGTTCTGTCAGAGCAAGCCAGCTCTGTAATCCTTAGTAGACTCCCACCCAAGGCAAAAGATCCTGGAACTCCCCTGATTTCCTGTAAGATAGGTGGTACCCAATTTGATAGAGCATTGTTAGACTTGGGTGCATCCATAAACCTGATACCCACATCCTTACTTGACCATCTAGAAGAATCTGAGCTGAAACCAACCGAGGTGACATTACAATTAGCAGATCGATCTATAAAGTCACCAAAAGGGATTCTCGAGGATGTTATCGTGAAAGTGCGGGATTTCTATTTTCCAGTGGACTTTATAGTCTTAGATATGGATGCACCTGAGAACCCTAAGGATACACCAATCATTCTAGGGAGACCTTTCTTGGCTACTGCTAGAGCCAACATCAGCTGTGAGGAGGGCCAAATAGAGCTTAAGTTTGGAGATCAAACATTGAAAATTGATATATTTAAGGCCCAACAAGGAATTAATTGCAGCGTCATCGAACAAATTTGTGACATCAAGACTTTGGTTGATGAATCACACCTCCAGAATGACTCGATTATGCCTCATCAACCACAGAAGGATCTTGACCCACAAACAGAGGAGTCGAATCCAGATATGAACAACCCAGTAACTCCCACCCTTGAACCTCACATCTATACTGAACCACCCGCTGCTGCTGAAAACCCCATCCTCGAACTGAAACCCCTTCCTGCTCACTTGAAATACGTATTTTTGGGTTCTAATCAGACCTTTCCTGTGATTATCAATTCCAACCTCAGTCCTGAACAGGAATCCCGTCTGATTATTGTCCTCCAGCAACATCGCAGAGCCATCGGATGGACTCTCGATGATCTGACTGGAATAAGTCCCTCTTATTGTACTCATCATATCTATTCAGAAGAGGGCACACGACCTTCTCGTGAAATGCAGAGACGCTTAAACCCCAATCTGCAGGAGGTCGTGAAAAAGGAGATCATCAAATGGTTAGATGCCGGAATCATCTACCCGATCTCCGATAGTCATTGGGTGAGCCCAATTCAGGTCGTGCCCAAGAAGGCAGGACTCACCACTATAACGACTGAGACCGGAGAAATCATTCCTACCCGATTAGCCAACTCGTGGAGAGTCTGTATAGATTACCGTCGACTCAATTCCTCCACGAAGAAGGATCATTTCCCACTACCCTTCATTGATCAAATTCTCGAAAAACTAGCGGGAAATAGGTTCTTCTGCTTTCTTGACGGGTACTCCGGTTATAACCAGGTGGCAATCCATCCTGAGGACCAGGAAAAGACCACGTTCACCTGCCCCTTCGGAACATACGCTTTCCGAAGGATGCCTTTCGGTCTTTGCAATGCACCCGCTACTTTTCAGCGATGCATGCTTGCCATATTCTCAGATATGGTAGGTGATTATCTGGAAGTCTTCATGGATGACTTTTCGGTTTTCGGAGCATCATTCGACGATTGCCTCCAACACTTGGTCCAGATACTCAGGCGGTGCATCGATGTGAATTTGGTTCTTTCCTGGGAAAAGAGCCATTTCATGGTGCCTGAGGGAATTGTCCTGGGACACTCAATTTCGGAGAAAGGTATCCAAGTGGATCGAGCTAAGGTTAATCTGATTTCTCACCTTCCTATGCCTAGCTCGATCAGGGACATCCGATCCTTTTTAGGGCATGTCGGTTTTTATCGACGATTTATCCCTGATTTTTCAAAAATCGCACGCCCCCTGACCACTCTTCTCTCCAAGGATGTTCCCTTTGAAATTTCCAAGGAATGCACTCAAGCATTTGAAATCCTGCGTGACCGAGTCACCCAAGCCCCGATCCTACAGTCCCCTGATTGGTCTCAACCCTTTGAGATCATGTGTGATGCATCCGACTTCGCTGTAGGAGCGGTTTTGGGACAGAAAAATGACAAGAAACCTGTGGTCATTTACTACGCCAGCAAAACACTCGATGAGGCTCAGCGTAACTATACGGTTACTGAGAAAGTGCTGCTAGCTGTAGTATTTGCCCTAGAAAAGTTCAGATCGTACCTTCTGGGTTCCCGTGTCATCATATACTCGGATCACACAGCTGTGAGGCATCTCCTTGCAAAGAAGGACGCGAAACCTCGATTAATCCGATGGATCTTGCTGTTGCAAGAATTTGACCTTGAGATTCGCGACAAAGCGGGAAAGCAAAACGTGGTAGCTGATCACTTGTCCCGTCTTCCTTCTGAAATAATTGACCCTTTCGGACCCATCACTGAGCATTTTCCCGATGAGCACCTGCTGACTATTGGTACTAGCCTTCCATGGTTTGCTAATATAGTAAATTACTTGGCATCTCATCAGACCCCGTCCGATTGGCCGAAGGCCAAGAAAGACAAATTACGCTCCGATGCCAAGTATTACATTTGGGAAGACCCGTACCTCTTCCGCATAGGTGCCGATCAGATCATCCGGAGATGTGTCCCGGAAGGGGAATTCAACAGTATCCTCTCTTTCTGCCATGACCAGGCATGCGGTGGCCATTTTGCCGGGCATAAAACCGCATCAAAAGTCCTCCAGTGCAGCTTTTACTGGCCCACACTGTTCAAAGACGCATACAATCACTGCAAGGCATGCAGTCGTTGCCAGACTTTGGGCAACATGAGCCATCGCGACATGATGCCTATGCAACCGATTCTAGTATGCGAAATCTTTGATGTTTGGGGGATTGATTTTATGGGCCCCTTTCCTGTTTCGGATGGTTTCGAATACATTCTGTTGGTTGTGGACTACGTGTCCAAATGGATCGAAGCCATACCGACCCGAACCTGTGATCACAAAATCGTTCTCAAATTCATTCATCAACACATTTTCTCAAGGTTCGGGATTCCTCGTGCAATAATCTCTGATGGGGGGACCCATTTCACAAATGCTCAGTTTAGGTCACTGATGACCAAATACGGGGTGTCTCACCGAATCTCTACTCCTTACCACCCCCAAACTAATGGTCTAGCTGAGCTGTCCAATCGGGAGATCAAGAAAATCCTGCAAGTCACTGTTCGACCTGACAGGAAGGACTGGTCGTCCCGAGTTCTGGAAGCACTGTGGGCCTATAGGACCGCCCACAAAACCCAATTAGGCATGTCTCCCTTTAGACTGGTGTACGGAAAGGCATGCCACCTTCCCGTCAAACTGGAGCATAAAGCCTATTGGGCAGTACGGAACTGTAATCTAGATCTTTCCAAGGCTGGGACCCACAGAAAACTCCAAATCAGCGAGATTGATGAATTACGCATAGACACGTACGAGAACTCGCAAATCTACAAGGAGCGGGTTAAAGCCTTCCACGACAAACACATCTCGAGAAAGATCTTTCATCCTGGTCAAAAGGTCCTACTCTTTGATACCCGACTCAAACTCTTCCCAGGAAAACTGAGATCTAAGTGGGTCGGACCATATTTGGTCCGACAGGTTTTTGGAAATGGAGCAATCGAAATCAGTCCACTCAGCCACGATTCTGAACCTTTCATCGTGAACGGTCAGAGACTCAAGCCGTTCATCGATGTAACTTCTACTGATTTGGCTAAGGAATCTTATATCCTCCTTTCCCCTTGATCTTATTGCACCCAGCCGATGGCGTAAAACTCAGCGCTTAACGGGAGGCAGCCCGTCATTCTCTTTGAAAACCTGAAACTTGTTCTGACACCTTTTAGCACTCGAAGTTCACCCTTGTAGACAGCCGACCCCAACTCAGATGCTTGCATCTGGGATTTGAAATCGTCCGCAAAAATTCAACCCGACCCATCCACTCATCCAAATTTCTGTCTTAAGGAATGAACTAAGACCCCCTAGGTTACAATGAGGACATTGCAAATCTTAGGCATGGGGGGGTATGAAAGTGCAAAACTTGTAAGAAAAGGTTTCAAACAAAAAATTCACATATGCCAAAAAAAAAAACACCATAAAAATTAAAAAATTTTCGAAAAAGAATAAGAGGAAAAGAGGAGAAGGAAATTTTGTGAAGGAGAAAAGAAACAAAATGAAAAAGGAGCACAAAATTATGAGAAAAAGTGATAGTCATTAGTAAGGAACTAAGGAATTAACCTAAGTTCTAGACCTCATTCAAGAAAAGTGCACAAAGAGATTAGTAAAGAATGCAAACCTTAGGCATTCTTGAATAGACTCTTAGTACCCATTAAGATCTGGACACTCCTCAAGAGGTTGAGGAAAATGAAAAGCTGAAGTATTAGGTCTAAGGCTTAGGGAGTATTCGGCCTCGTTAACTAATTTTTGGTTTACGGGACTCAGTAACCTAAGCACCCTAACCTCACACACAGCCTGGTTCAGTAAGCGTAAAAATCAGAATCACGCAGAAGCGTCGCAAAATTCTGAAAAGAACACCTAGAATAGGAGCGGCCGATCAACACAAGTTGATTTGGACGAGTTCCCAGCGCGGAGAGGCGGGAAATCCCCTCGAAGATGCGTAACAAAATATCATCTCCTCGGTGCTTGTCTCTTAGGATATTTACATATCCTACTGGGGGCATGTAAGCACTCTGCTGGTTCAGATTCCATGGATGGCATTATCTCGAAGCGTCAATTACCAGGGTCTGGATTCGGCCACGGAACACCATGGATGGGATTATCTCGAAATCTCAATAGCCAGGGTTCCGGGGGTTGCCATGGGCGGTGCTATCTCGAAGCATCGATCGCCAGGAACCCTTGAGGATTGATGATGGGAGCAAGGAATCTGATACAGACCGTGTTGAAAAGCCAATCCTAGGCTAGAACTAAAAAGAAAAAGAGAGAGAAAACTCTCCAAACAGAAAAACTTTCTATCTCTCTCTTACAAAACGCACTGCGAACTGAGCCAGGGCTAAAATCATTTCAAGCACGGGTGCTTTAACCACGAAGTCCAACAAACCTTAGGTTAGTTCTTGTGGGCCTTAAAAACCTTTGCTAAAAGACAGAGGCTAAGGCTAGACAGATTTGGATCTTGATTGGTACTAGAGTACCTTTTAGGCCTATGGTCAGCATTCTAACCTAATCTATGCTCAAATAAAAAAAGGCACTTATCTAAAACTATTAAAAACTTCATGGTCTAGAACAAGGGTTGAAACCTTAAGTTTTTGCTAAGGGACTAGCAAAAGCTAGGCATGGGGGTATGATGAGAACCTCATCATGAGCCATAACTAGCTCATTTTGACCTAATACAAAGGATAAAAGCTCCTACATATCTCAAGGAAAGGCTTAACTCAGAGAATTCTGAGTTTGAGAAGAAAATAAGTCATAAGGGGTAAAAATGCAATTTTACCAGTATAATCTGCATACAGGGTAATTCAGGGCCCAAACATAGATCAAAGCAGCTTAATAAGAATAAAAGTGGGATGAGATGATCTAGCAAGGGCTACAGCACTTCCAAGAAACTAAATGATAATTTGTAACCCTAAAACAACCCACTTCAATTCATGAGGTTCGAGGCAAAGTAAAAATAGAATAAACCCTCTAAAATTCATAGAAAAATAATCTCTAGGGTTTAGAACCTTCAATTTGGCCTTCAGAACCCATTTTGACCTACATTGAGAACCATGACCAATTAATAACTTAATTTGGGTTTTTGCATAAATTGACCGGTCAAACAAGGTTTAATATAGAAATGAAATTCACCATCAGATTCCTTAGGTCCTAATTAATCATGTATAAAAACTTGAGCCTGAGAAGAAACCTCCTTGACCGACTTCACACTTTGGTCCTCATATATTTACTTTTTGGTCCTCAACTTTTGAACCATCGCATTTTGGCCCCTAACTCTCCTTCGTTCTTCGCATTCAGGTCCCCCCTGCAAAACCTGCCAGCACCATGCTCCGGTGACCTTGCGCGGAGCATGGCGCCGCGCAGGGTGAGGGGGGAAGCCTGGCAAGTAAACCGGGGGTGCCCTGCGTCGTCAGCCGTCGCAGGGACACCCCCCTGGTCGCTGTAGCCCACCATACCGGCCGTGCGAATGCACGGACGGTATGGGTTTTTGTTTCCGGCCATCCTCCGGCGAGGGAGACACGTCGTCTCCCTCCGCCTTCCTCCCTGTTTTGATCCCTATAAATACCCCCCGTTGCTCCACCGACCGGGGCAGCTTGGATCTGACGGAGAAAACCCCCAACGTTCCTCTCTTCTCTCTCCGACAGACGCTCACCAGCTCCGGCGGTTCCTCCCCCTTCTCCTCTTCGCCCTGCCGCAATACCAGCAGCAGAGACTTCCTCCCCTGCTCTTCCCGCGCCACGCCGCACCCAGCTGGCGCCTCTCCGGCTCTCTGCTCGCCTCCGCCCCTTTCCCTGAGCATCGTCTTCTCCGGCGACAGTCGATACGACTGTCGCCCTGCTACTCCCCCTTCGTCCCTGCAAGTAAGCTAGAACTACTCCCCTTCTTCTCCTCTTTCTTTCCCCGCTTTCAATTTATTCAATTAAGCCCTCGACCGACCCTGACCATCGTCACCCCCTTTGTCTCCGGCCACCCTCCGGCGAGATGCTCCCATCGCTCCACAGCCTCACACACCTCGCTGACCCTCACCGAACCTCCGCCTCATCACACTGAGCACCCCCCACCCCTTCACTGCCACTCCACACCTCCGTAACGCTTCCCCCAACAAACCCATCCTCCGACCCACAGTCCGACCTAGGGCAGCCCTTACACGCCGCCCCACGCCTCGCCACCACCCACACGAGCTTCGCCGCACCCTGGCGAAGCTCCCGGCACCTTCTGATTAGGCCGAGAGGTCATTTTTCTGTGAACAGGCCACCCGCCCTCCGCCGCCATTGCCGTGCAGAAGGAGCTGCTTCCGCCTGCAGCTACAGGCGCGCCACGCTCAGCGCCACGCCCAGATTCAACTCCCAGGCCTTACGAGGCGTTTCGACAAAACACCAGGCTCGCAGCTAAGGCAGAAGGCTTCGCGTGACGCCGCGATCGCCCGCTGCTTTCCCCGCTGCGGGCGCGCAATTGAGGGGGGACATTTAGTCCCACCTCGGAAAAGTCTGAAGAGGCGCAGCGATATAAGACGCAAAAGTGTTGGAGGCTTACTGCCTCAGCACACGGGGTGAGGTCCCCTTCACCCGCCCGGTTACCCGGTCTCGTCCGCGCTCACTCCCCGCGGACCTGACCCGACCCGACCCGACTTAGACTGACCTGCACTCCTCGCCCACCACGCACGCCGGTGGGCCTGGACCCGGGCGCGACCCGTACCCGACTACCCGGCAGCTCTGGGAGAGCTTTCCCAAGAGTGGTTTCAGAGAGAGAGAGACGCGGGGGGAGAGGGTAGAGTAGGTTTTGCCTCTGACGTAAAACTCTGAAGTGTGCAGGCACAGGTGAAGAAGAAGGACCGCGGAAGAAGAAGGAAGCTGAGGGAGACACTGTAGCAACAGGCAGTTTAAGTCGTCTGATTTGGAAATTAGACGACGTCCTGAAGAAAAAAAAAAAAAAGAGAAAGAAGGAGGGGCGACGTCCTGACTGGAAAAAGAAAATCTAAAGAACATCAGAAGAAGGCGAGGCAGAGGAGAACACAAAAGAACAAGGGAAGATCTGAAAGAAGAAAAACAAAGAAGAAAGAAGAAGATCTGAAGAAAGACAGAAGAAAAAGGAAGAACAGCTGGAACAAGAAGAAGAGCATCACCACTGCAGAAGAAGAACATCACCTCTGCAGACAAAGAAGAAGAAGATCTGAGATGAGGAGAAACAAAGAAAAAAAAAAAAGACACCAACACACGTATATATATATATGCTAATATTTATACATATACTAGTACCTATATACCTATGTATTAGTATACATACATACAAATATATATATATATATATACTTATATATATAAATATATATATATATACATATATACACATACTTATATACATATACATATATATATATATATATATATATATATATATATACTTATATATATATATATAGCAGTATTTATATAACTAAGTTTTAGTATGCATATATATATATATATACATATATCTATATACTGATATATATACATATACTTATATACATATATATATATATACTTATACATATATCTATACATATATTAGTACTTATATAAATATGTATTAGTCTATATACATATACACATATATATATACATCTATATACTTATATATATACATACATATATATATACACATATACGTGTACATACATATACTTATACATATATATATATATATATATAAATATACATACAAATGTACATTTATATCTATATAACTATATATATATATATGTATATATATAGATCTATACATATATCTATCTACACATACACTTACATATATATTTACATACCTATATATATATGCATATACATATATACATATATAACTACATATATATATACTTATATATCTATAACCATATATATATATATACATATAGATATATTTACATAAATACATATATATATAGTTTCACATTATTTACCACACGTGGTATCGTGGGAATATCTGTACCAGTTGCTGATATTCCCCGATACACGTGTACAAAAAGTGTGTTCCCATTCATCTTCCACCATCCATCCTACACCTTACACGCGGCAATTCGTCCTGTTGGTTGCATCTTTCTAGACAACGACCAACTCGACATCGTGCTACATTCCATCTCCGCCTCCACCCCCACCCCTTTATACATATATAATATATACGTAGATATATGTACTATATTTACTTTATTTTTGCATCTCTTTCTTGCCAATAAAAAGATAAAAAATATATATATAAGAGAAAAGATAATCCTTGACTTGCCCTGCAGTGTGCCCTACGGTCTTCTCTCCATGCCCTCGCCCTCCAACGCGCGCTTGTCTGCGTGCATGCACGCCTACACGTAAGCTTGAACCATGAGACGATGAACTGGGCTCACAGATGACTTATCCCGCCTCTTCTTCACAGTAGCACCCTCTCTCTCGTGCTCTCTCTCTCTCACTCTCTCACAACACTCTCTCACTCTCTTCACCGACGCTTACACACACATACACTCACACTTCCACACACACACACACACCTATACTCTATTATATACATACATATATATATATACGTATACTTATATATATTCATATATATATACATATATTTATATACATATATATATACATATATATATATATCTACATACATATATATATATATCTATATACTTATATATATACATACATACATATACTTATATACATATACATATATATATATACTTATATCTATATATGTAATAGTATTTATATAACCAAGTATTAGTATACATATATATATATACATATATCTATATACTGATATATATATATATATATACATATATACATATATTTATATACATATATATATATATATATCTATACATATATTATTACTTATATAAATATGTATTTGTCTATATACATATACACATATATATATATACATCTACATACTTATATATATGCATACATATATATATACACATATACTTATACATATATATATATATAAATATACATACATATATACATTTATAACTATACAACTATATATATATATATATATATATATATATATATATATATATATATATATATATATATATATATATATAGATCTATACATATATCTATCTATACATATACTTACATATATATTTACATACCTATATATATATACATATACATATATACATATATAACTACAAATATATATATATATACATATAGTTATATTTACATATATATATGTATATAGTTTTACATTATTTACCATACTTGGTATTGTGGGAATATCTGCACCAGTTGCTGATATTCCCCGATACACGCGTACAAAAAGCGTGTTCGCATTCATCTTCCACCATCCATCCTACACCTTACACGTGGCACTTCATCCTGTTTGTTGCATCTTTCTAGACGACGACTGACTCGACACTGTGCTACATTCCATCTTCGCCTCCACCCCCACCCCTTTTTACGTATATAATATATACCTAGAAATACATACTATATTTACTTTTTTTCTGCTTCTCTTTCATGCCAATAAAAAGATAAAAAAGATATATAAAAGAGAAAAGATAATCCTTGACTTGTAGGTACTCTGTCTTGCGAATAGCAAGACCCATTTTGGAACCCTATTTTGGCTCAAAGCCAAGCACTTAATTTTGAGGGTGTGCCTCAAGGACAAAGATTAACAGAAAAAAATCTAAATAGGAAAACACCAAAAACAGAATAAACCAACGGAAGAGATTCATTGTAGGAAAGGCGTAGAAACTTGACTTGTAACCCCACTTCCCTAAGTTCGACCCTAGGCCTAAAAGTAACCAAGATAAAATCAAGTAGGCCAGGTTAAAAATTTTGTAAAGAGATGGTTAGGTCCGATTTAGGTTAACCACTACACACACTTCAACGATTAAATCATCATATTAACAACCTATTCGGGTCTGACACCACACCCTTTTCTGGCGCCATTGCCGGGGAGGTGCGCCTTCAAGTAATTTTCTATTCCATTCCTCTCATTTTTTCTCCTCTCTTCACTGGTGTCTCTGTTTTTGGTGTGCAAGTAAATCTGTTGCAAGGAGAAGGCAGGTAGACGAAGTTAGAGACGTTGGTAGATCCAAGGTGGGAACGAGAGCATGAAGACGCCGACACCACATTGGAGCTCCGTACACGTGGCTGCACAAGTAGGTTCTTCTTTTCCTAGCAACTTAGGTTAACTTGTCACCCTTAAAAAAAAATACTAAAAACTAGAAAAACTTCTTGGGATCTCTTGGGGCAAGTTGATTAAAATTCATTTGTTTGATTGATTGTCTTCACTCCTACCACCTCGGGATTTCCCGCCTTATTTCGCATAGCGAAAATCCAAGAATCTTGATTCTTGAATTTTTCATCGTGGGAAGTATTCTTTGAGGCAAACACAAAAAGATTGATTGCACCCCTCTTTGCCTCATTTACCTGCAATTTGGGATCACCTTTTTGATAGGGAGAATTAGAATTGAGTTGATTCCAACCCCACCATGACTTTTCAACTTGCCTAAGATTCGATCCCAAATAATTCAATCCCAACAATTTGATTTTCTTTATCTTTTGGTTGAGCCTTGTGTGGAAATCATTCTTGTGATTGGGAGCACTTGATTTGAAGTGCTTTGGCTCCCTTTCACATAAATCTAAAACTGATTCGTGCATCCACACATAGAAATCTCCATTTAGCGAAGCCCATTGCATTGTAGCATGCATTAACCAACTGATATTGAAGAAGGGTTTGTTGGGCTTAGAAGAAAACCTGTAATCTTGCAAAACCCGGAGATTGGTTGAATTGGTATTTGAGCGAAATCCTAAAATTCATACTACTTAAGGTTGAACTCTAAAAACCATTCACCAATTAAAAACTTCAATTTGGGGAGATTTTCCCATTGCATACTTGTTTTACACACTCTAAAAATCAATCACTTGGGCATTACCCATAAAAAATGCCCTTCACATTCCAGAAGCACTTGACCCTAAGCCTCTAACTAGAATTGGTAGTAACTTGACCCTTCTTAAGGATTGGAGGTCAAACTACCTGTTTGTAGCGTCTACGTGTTGGTGAGGGTTCGCGCGTGCTATCGGGTGTCTAAGATTGGGTCAAATGGCCTTTCAATCAGGCCCGGTGGTTCTGCGGTGCTCACATTCGGTTCCGTAGTTCGTGATAGTAGGTAAATTAGATCTTTAGGTCTAAGGGCATACTGTAGAGGTTAGGAATTTGATTGAATTGATTTGTCATCAAGTGTACCTTTGCGGCGTCATTTCTCTCATCTCTTTTCCCTACTCATCTCCCCAATTCTTCCTGCGGTAGTGCATGTTTGGGAGGAGGTCACAAAACCCTGAACTGATTGAATTGCTTGATAAATCTAAAAAAGAAGCCGAATCATCCTCCTCCTCCACAAACATGGCTGCACACCCACCCCCAAATCCCAAGGGAGGAAACTGCCCTCAGAACCCACCAGGTGGTGGAGCCTTAGATCCCATATCTCGCCTCCAAGCCTAAATGGAAATGTATAATGAACAAATTGAAGCCATTTGGGAAAGATTGGAGGAAATGCAGCACCCTCCTGAATCAGAGGAGCCTAGGTCTCTTAGCTCCTATCAGAATCCCGCTGCTACAAAGACCATAGGATAAATTCGGGTCCCCATGGGTGGGGACGACTTTGAACTGAAACCTAACATTATTGGCCTAATAAATTTTCACTTCCATGTTCTTGCAAGTGAAGATCCTTTTCTCCACTTGGAAGACATAACTCGACTGGCTGAAACGGTTAAACCGAGAAATGTCAGGTTACCTATAGTCCTCATGAAAATGTTCCCATTTTCATTGCGGGATAAAGTGTCGCAGTGGTTACGCACCCTTGGGAGAACCATCCACTCTTGGGAAGAGATGCGAATAGTGTTTCTCAAGAAGTTCTTCCCAATCGGGCGAACCAATGCGCTTCGCCGTGCTATCACATCTTTTACGCAACAAAATGGCGAACAATTTCATGAGGCATGGGAGAGGAATAACGACCTCCTCAGGAAGTGTCTGCACCACGGTCTGCCTAAGTGTCATATAGCCCATATTTTCTACTATGGGCTAAATGAGACTTTGAAGCAGATTGCAGACGCTTCCTGCAGAGGGAACTTTACGAATAAAGACGAGAATGGAGCATTTGAATTGTTTGAAAATATGAGTGAAAACTCGATGAACAATGCTTCCATTGTCGCCTTTAATCGTACCAACCAGCCCCAAAATGTCCACGAAGTTGACACGGGACCCTCCCATTCATCCACTGATCTATGCCTTATTGCACAAAAATTGGATGAAGTCTCCGTTGTGCACAAGAAGCTGGACGAGCTTTTGGCCAACCCCGCCCGATCTTTGGTAAACACCCCCACTTCACCACTTCGTCACAATCCAAATTCTTCCAACACCAGGCATATCCTGAGAAACCCCGTAAGACTTTCCTTTCCGAGTGTCGCACTGAGCAACTCGGTAAGTCAGGTGGAACTGGCTTCTGTGAGCCAATATTTCGACACGGAGGACAAAGCCTCCGTGTGCTCGGATGCATACTTACATGCGGACGCGTCTTCTGGCATAGAAGACGCTTGTGCCCTGGGGAGCCACCCGTTCTCTGCTACGTATAACCCAAGGTGGCGCAATCATTCAAACTTCGCATGGTCCAACAACCTGCAGTGCCAAAACACCGTGGGTGGACCAATGCGACCGCCCGCACCCGTCATCCCAAGGGCCCAGTTGAATCCTATGGAGAATCCGCCATCAGGTCCTTGCATACCGCAAACCGAACACGCATCAAGTCCTCTTGACAAATTGATGCGAATGATGACGGATATGTCAAAGTGCCATGAAGAGAACATGACCTCTCTTCAACACCAATTGGCGCAGTAGAATGCTGAGATTAGTCAACTACGCATGGCGACTCGATCTTAGGGCACTCTTCCCTCCAAACTTGTTCTAAACCCACAAAATTTCATACCCTGTGGTCCTCAACTATAGGTACGACCTTCTCAGGGACAGGTTAATCAAATTCTGTAAGCTCTAAGCATTCCACTGGGATTTCAGGCTAATCCTGCTGCAGCACCGCACTCTTATGTCCCTATTGCAAACCCTCCTCCGCCGTACGATCCCACTGGACCCGCATCGTCCAATGCTATCACTACGAGGAGCAGTAAGCAGACCGTCGATCTGCCTCGACTTGATCCTGGCCCGTCTTCTTCATCGCCCTCTCATTCGAGATGCGCACTGCATTCGCGAGAGGACGATACACCCAAATTGTTGCCAGAATTAGTCCCATTCCCTAAGGCTCTATTGAGGGAGCCAAAAGGCAAAAAGAAAGATACACAGGCCTTTGATAACCTACGTAATTTGTTTAGGGATGTAGAAATCAAGGTACCCCTGCTCGAGGCTATCGACCACATACCTACTGTCACCCAATTTTTCAAAGACTACACAATACCCAGGCGACAGTCAAAGAAAACCAAGAATCTGGTGGTTCCTCGCCTCATGCGAGTTGTGCTATACTGTCAAACCTACCACTGAAGCAGAAAGATCCAGGCACACCGCTCATTTCCTGTAGCATCCAAGGCTGCAATTTTAACCGTGCCCTGCTTGATCTAGGATCTTCCATAAATCTTATACCAACCATCATGCTCAAAAAATTTTCCTTGGGAAATCTGAAACCCACCCCCGTCACGTTACAATTGGTAGATCATTATGTCAAGATCCCAAAGGGTGTGGTGGAAGATGTGGTGGTTAGGGTCAACAGTCTCTGTTTTCCTATTGACTTTCTTGTTTTAGATATGGAAGTTCCTAGCTCACTTTCTGATTGTCTGATCATCCTTGGTCGACCTTTCTTGGCCACAGCTCATGCCCTTATCGACTGCGAGTCGGGTTGTATTGAGATTGCCATTGGATCTGAAAAGATCAGATTTAACATCTTCAAGGCAGCCAAGAACTTTGGTTGCGATTGCATCAAGGATGACACGTCTAACGAGGACATGGCCGTCAATGCGTGTATCAGACTAATTGGGACCTATTCAGACTGCTGCGGATTTCCTATAAACACTGATGACTGCCTGACCAACACATATTGTGACGTTCCCCCATCCCTCCCTTGTCCCGTACCTTCTCCTGGACAGACTTCTAACGAGGTTTTCTCCGCTTCCCATACCTCATGGTCTGAGTCATATCCGGGCTACTCACCGCCAGTCCACACTCTTGAAGACCGGATTGCCCTTTCTTTCCCACCAAATCAAGAGGATTTGCAACTCCACACTGGGACCTTTAGCCCATATCCTACTCACTGAGGCTTTTCCCTTTTGGATCCATCTATCCAAAGAGCCCCTCTTCTTGGCCAATCTGAGGGCCAACTTCTTCCTCCTGATCCGCATGGGACACCCTCGTCCCAGGAAATGCCAGATCTTTCACCTTCCACCATCACTTTTCATGCCGCTATCACGATCTCTTCACTTTTCACTTCACCACCCACCATCGACCCACCCTACCACCCTACTGTATACCCTGCACCTCAACTCTCGTTACCCGATCTTTTGTCCTTTCTCTACCTTTCCATGCATGCATATGAGGACATAACATTATTTGGCATGGGGGGGTGGATAGGCATCCATAGGATCTGGGTATTTTATGGTATCATGTAGTTCCCACCTATTTATAAATATGCAAGAAAAAGAAAAAAAAATATATAATATATAATAATAATAATAAATGGTGTTTAGTAATGATCTGAAAGCTGAAACAAAAATACAATAAGTGTTTATGGATATTCAAACTCTGTTTTGAAGACTTTCTAGGCCACAGAAGCTTGATTCGCTCAGGCTTGGGCTTAATTCACTTGAGCATTGACAAAATAGATCAGAATCTCTCCTAACTAAGGACGTATTCTTGTACCTAAGAAACCAATATAGGATCCGTTGGTTTGCTTTTACTTGAGAGCTTAAGTAAACTTGGTTCACACTACACATATCAGGAAAGACCAGGTGAACATAAGATCCAACCATAGTGTTCATTAGGGAAGGTGGAGTCCTTACCGGTGCGGGCAGGTAGACTTTGTATCCCAGGCTTTAGTCTTGTGTTTAGGAGCGACTCTTTCCACCAAAAAGAAACTCTCCCACAAAAAAGAAAAGTGTGCTCCTTTCAAAAAATTTGTAAGCGATATACTGACACGTGTTTCAAAAAAAAAAAAAGTTGCAAATAAGTCAGTATATCTCACAAATGTCTGTAAAGTCTTCGCCCTACAAGAAGTTCTTTAGGGCAGGTTACAAATACCTTGTTTTCCTGTGAGCCACAAATGTCAGAAAATGGGAGTTGAGTTTTTCGTCATCTTCTTAAGGGTCAATCCGAAAACATAAGCTGAAGCTGGGACCAACCTATACTTAAAAATTCGTGAAACCCTGGGCTTGAGTCTTAATGTTCATCTGGTCAGTCTTGATCCTTCACTAAGCACAAGCCATAACCTCTTGAGCTCTCGAATACGGCAAAAACCTCCTGAGTCATGGAAATCGTACTTAAGGTTTAAATATCAACAGTCCTGGTTAGTCGAGAGATGATCTTTGTCATGTGAGACTTAAAGTATTGGTAGTCTTCTCTACAATTGGTTCTCACAACATTCAACAATAAACACACCTATGTTGCCTCAGGAGAAAATCTTCAGCTTAAAGATCATTTTTACAATACAAAAAAATGTTTTGCTAGGGACTAGCAAAAGATAGGCATGGGGGTATGATTTCACAGTAAAAATACACCTGCAATTGTGCCATCTTGTGCTATTTCCTAGCATTACCAGTGCATATTAGGGTTCCATAGTTGCATTTGTAAAAATACATGCATGCATGCAATTAATTGAGAAGGGAGGAGAATGAAATTAATGGCCTTGCAATTCACATTTTCTTCAAGTACTGCTTCGCAATATTCCCATCTTTATTTTTTATTTCCATTTGATTTGGAAATCTCTTCCCGCGGCTGCATGGGACAACACCTTTCTTCCTCGCACGCCATTCCCTACTCCTGCCCTTCCCTGCAGCTGCCTCTCCATGCCAAGGCCATGCATGAGCCATGCATAGCCAGGGCATGGCCGTGCATGGCTTCTTCCTCTATAAAAGGCCACAGCTCCTCCATTGCAAAGGCAGCCTGGTCCTCCACTTCAGAAACCAAACTTAGCTCACTTCCAGGCCACTGTCCTCTCCTCCCTCTCCCTCCACACGCCGACCCTCCTCCTCTAAGGAGACACCCGGTGGACAGGAGTCTTCGCTGTGGTGAGCACCCACCACCGTGAAACCACCACCGCCCAGCTCTTCAAAGAGCCGATGGGCATGGTGGCCTTCTTCACTGTTTTCACCTTCAACGCCACTTCATCCATTGCCGCAGGCTTCAAGCTTCAAGCTAAAAGCTCCAGTAGCAGCAGCCCCACCCCTTCCGCGTGCCCCTACAGGTGCTCTTGCCTCCTTCTGCTTCACACTACCCTCGCCTTCAACTTCTTCGCGCAAGCGCCCTATCGCGCTCTCTCTTCTGCAACCGGCCACCACGCGCCACTGTAGCGGCCGGCCAAGCCTCTCCGCGCACCCCTGCCAACTCCCACAAGCCACCGCGCAAGCAGCCATCGCCCTCGCCCTCCACCGCGCAAGCCAACTCCCTCTCCGCGTGCTTTGTTGCAAGCTTCTCCGTGCCTGCAACCAGCCGGCGTAGACCTTCTTCCTCACATGCCAGCCCGAGCGCACCAGCCGCGAGCCGGCCGCACTCACAGCACCTGCATCTCCTGATCGCGCGGCTCGCCCGACCACTGTAGCCACCGTTCACGTGTTTCTGCGCGACACTGTGGCTACAATGGGGTGACTGGTGAGTTTCTCACTTTACTAGTCACCCGATGCGCCGCTACCACCCATCGCATGTGCTCGCATGGAGTCTCGTGCCCACTCCAACGCCCGGCACAGCATCTGCGAACGCCTGCTCCCAATGCCCATGTCTGCCAACCCTCACCCGACTCTTCACGCAGCGCTATGCCCTGTGGTCTTCTCTCCACGCCCTCACCCTCCAGCGCACGCTTGTCTGCGTGCATGCGCGCCTGCACGCGAGCTTGAACCATCAGACAATGCACTGGGCTCGCGGACGACCTATCCCGCCTCTTCCTCACAGCAGTGCCCTCTCTCTCGTGCTCTCTCTCTCTCTCTCTCACAACACTCTCTCACTCTCTTCACCAATGCTTACACACACATACACTCACACTTCCTCACACACACATACACCTATACTCTATTATATACATATATATATATATATATACGTATACTTATATGTATTGATATATATATACATATATATATATACTTATATTTACACATATAGTAGTACCTATATACTTATGTATTAGTATACATACATACATATATATATATATATATATATATATATATATATACTTATATATATACATATATACATATACTTATATACATATACATATATATATATATACACTTATATCTATATATATAGTAGTATTTATATAACTAAGCATTAGTATACATATATATATATATACATATATCTATCTACTGATATATATATATATATATTTATACATATATCAATACATATATTAGTACTTATATAAATATGTATTAGTCTATATACGTATACACATATATATATATATACATCTATATACTTATATATATACATACATATATATATATATATATATAAATGTACATACATATATACATTTATATCTATATAACTATATATATATATATATATATATAGATCTATACATAAATCTATCTATACATATACTTACATATATATTTACATACCTATATATATATACATATACATATATACATATATAACTACATATATATATATACCTATATATCTATAACCATATATATATATACATATAGATATATTTACATATATACGTATATATATAGTTTCACATTATTTACCATACGTGGTATCGTGGGAATATCTGCACCAGTTGCTGATATTCCCCGATACACGCGTACAAAAAGCATGTTCGCATTCATCTTCCACCATCCATTGTACACCTTACACGCAGCACTTCGTCCTGTTGGTTGCATCTTTTTAGACGACGACCGACTCGACATCGTGCTACACTCCATCTCCACCTCCACCCCCACCCCTTTTTTCATATATAATATATACCTAGATATATATACTATATTTACTTTATTTTTGCTTCTCTTTCATGCCAATAAAAAAAATAAAAAATATATATAAAAGAGAAAAGATAATCCTTGACTTGTAGGTACTCCATCTTGCGAATAGCAAGACCCATTTTGGAACCCTGTTTTGGCTCAAAGCCAAGAACTTAATTTTGAGGGTGTGCCTCAAGGACAAAGATTACCAGAAAAAAAATCTAAATAGAAAAATACCAAAAACACAATAAACGAATGGAGGAGATTCGTTGTAGGAAAGGTGTAGAAACTTGACTTGTAACCCCACTTCCCTGAGTTCAACCCTGGGCCTAAAAGTGACCAAGATAAAATCAAGTAGGCCAGGTTAAAAATTTTGTAAAGAGATGGTTAGGTTCGATTTAGGTTAACCACTATACACACTTCAACGATTAAATCATCATATTAACAACCTATTCGGGTCTGACACCATCCTCCTTTAGGAATAATTAAGGATATTGATCCAACTCCTGTCTTCACTAATAAATCACATATGCACCCCGACAAAAATTTGAGTGAACCAAACGAATATGGGGATAAGCTTAATGATAATGATTCTAATATTTTGACCCTACCATCAAAGAGTTGTAATTTGGAGTCTACCCTTGATTCAAATATGACTCCGATCATTAATGCTAGGCAAGGTAACCTGAAGTCATCTACAACTGTTAGGGAGTATACACAATCTGAATCATTATTAGAATTGGACCTGACATCGACTAAGCCCTCATTGGACTTAACCATTACCTTCCAACACTACAAACAACCCTTATACTCCCTAACCGATCCATGGCTCAGATCTTTGCTCATGTACACTCTTTCTGGAGAGCATATCAGGCCAGTACAACCTCGGGTAGAATGGCGAGTGTGGATTGATGCTTGTACTTTTAGTCTTGCCATTCAAGGGTTTCAAATATTAATGTTTATATCTTTCAAAACCCATCCTGTTTTGGAGGATCCTTGTTATCCTCCACTTATTCCATTTCGGGAGGCCTCTTTTCATATTCCCTTTCTTATTCCTAGACCTCCCGAGGTAGCCAATGAGGTTTTCTGCTTTCATACATTCTGGCGAGAATTTGGGATTACGTTGCATCATCAGCTCGCCAACATTCGTGGCTACCTATTTTCTAGGCTCGCGTTGTTACGCATATTTTTAGAGCCTAACCTTTTGTATCTGGAACCAGACTTACAGGTTCCTTCTAAGTCTAGTTGCTAACAGAAAATGCAGCGCTTGTTGGGAGGCAACCCAGCGTTCTGAGTAACACCGTTGCCAGGTGATTTCTTTCCTTTCTCCCCCTGTTTTAATTTTACAATGAGGACATTGTATGATTTAGGCATGGGGGGTGCATTTTGCATTTTAGGAAGTATTCATGCATTTAGGTTAGCATATAAAAATTTAAAAAACAAAATCTCTTTTCTTAAGCTAAATGGCCTAGTCCCTAGCAGAATACCTTTATCATTAGAGGTTTTTCTTCTTGAATTATTTCTTAAGTTTAGAATCCAGTACATTTACTTCACATGCACGTAGACTGGGTAATGGATCCTTGAAGAAAACCAATAAGCATTTGTAGTCTACTGAACCCTTGGATACTTAATAGGGAGCCAGGCATACTATCTTCTAGTAGGTCCACCTCATATTTGTGAGAAGAAAGTAGAGATTATTGGTGCTCTAACTCTAGTGCAAGGACTCTTAAACTTTGGACAATTAGATGATGATACTTCGGAGTTAGGCATAGTTTTTGCTCTCTGTTCCTGTGTGCGTACTTTGTGTGAATTCCTGAGAGTCACCAAATAAGGCAGATACACTGATTGAGTCTTGATAAAGCTATGACTTTGGTGGATGGTTATGACCGTCCTTCATAGACTCCTTGGCTGAAGAAGGGTAATAGTGTTAAAGGTAAGAAATACGCCTGTTGATAACACCACGCAAGGGGGTAGTAATTAGGTTGAATATGGCCCATCTTTAGAATAAAAGGCACAACATAAAGTAGAATAGGAGCATTGCATGCATCAAGTACCAAGATTGCTTATAAACTGTATTAATGGCCATTTGTGTAAAGCATTTGTCAAAGCAGGCCTCAGATGAGCAATCGGACCGCACGGATGGATTCAGGACGACGAACGGAGTCTAACGGACTCAAAATCGGCCAAATCCGACATCCGGAGCTCCCACAATGGGCCCAAGAAATCCTGACCGTTGATCTGGAGATCAACGGCCTAGAACGCGCCACGTCGCCCCGCCCCCGCCGCCCGCACGCCCCCAAGCCAGCCAAGGACGCATCTCGGCCGTTGATCTTCGATCGAACGGCCGAGATCCGCGCGCTCGCCCGCGGTCGCCGCGACAAAGCGCGGGCGTGGAGCAACGGTTAGCGCGCACGCCCGCGTCGCGGCGACGCGCGTTCGATTCGCGCGGAGCGAAAATCATCTGCGGGCGAAGGGCGCGGCAAAATTGAGCCGCGCGATCAGAAGCGAGCGGCTAGGATCGCGCCACGCGGCGCGACGACAGCGCCCCACCTCCCACGCGCGCGCACACGCCGGGCGGAAACGCGCGCGCGCACGCGCGCCCGAAGCGCGATCCTAGCGCAGGCGCGGGAGGATCTCAGCCGTCCGATCATCAATCGGACGGCTCTCGTTCGACGCCCACGGATCGCGCCTGAAGAGAGAGAGGGGCGGGCGGCTGACCGGCGGCAGAAGACCTTCACCGACGTATATGGAAGCGGTTTTAGCGACGTTCTGGATGTCGCTAAAGCACATTCTTCTTTTAGGAAGCCCTTAACTCTATTTAAACCCCCTTCTACCACCATTCAAGGCATCCTCTCCCACTTGCAACTACTCCACTCCTCTCCTAGCTAGTCTTAGGCACTCTTGTAATCGCCGGAGACGACGAGCCGCCGACGGAGCCTCCTCCACCGCCGTGGCTGCCTCGTCGCTCTCCACTCTCTCTCTACCTCTCTCTCTCTCTTTTAAGCTTTCATTTACTTATGTTGAAGCATGTATTTAATGTTGTAAACCATGAACTATGAATGCATGTTTAATGAAATTGTTTTTCATTTAGTTTCCTTTTTAATTTCTGTTCAAAGTGCATGATCAAAATCAAGAGCTTTCTAACCCTAAACTCTCTCTATCTCTCGCTCTTCAAAACCGTTTCTTTCGCAAGCAAAACTCCGCCTTTTTCGTGACAACAAGTGGTAAACAAAATCCGATTTCCACGCCTCCCTGAGATCGACACTCGGACTCACCTCCGTCTACTTCTTTTAAAACCGACGTATCAAGTGCAACTATAACGACACCTCTTAACACACACGCACGAAGGCACGTCAGTTTTTGGCGCCGTTGCCGGGGAGGCAACGGATTTGTTTTATCACCTCCATTCCACCTTCATTCTCATATCGTCTAATGCCCTATTTTCCTTTTTACTTGATGGTTGCAGGAATTCGGCGCATGGACGGCGAAGCGACGCATTCCACTATGGTAGCAAGGAAGTAGGCGCCTCGAGGACCGATAGTAAGTACTCTCTCTCTCATTGTTTGCTTGCGTGAAAAAGCTAAAAAAAATCATAAAAACTAAAAAAATTGGCGTGGTGAATGATTGCTTGACCCACATTCTTAACACACCACCCTACAAAAAAAATGTACACTCTAATATACTGGACAAATTCTTGGAGTGTTCTTTTCTTTTTCTCTTGAGTGGTGTTTGCGAAGCCACCGTGAGTTGACCTGGGCCGCATCACTCAACCCTAAAAACTAACTCATCTAATAGTAGCTGCACGATCTTTAGGATGAGTACACTAGGGTTTTTAGAGCCTCTACAAGATAAAAAGGAAATCTACTTTCACCAAGTTGTGTGTAGAACTTGACGTGCCCATTGAAACTTGTCTGAAAGCATTAAGATACGTCAACCCTAAAAAACACTAAAGTAAGGATGAAACATTAAAAGACACCACACCCTAAAAATTCTTGCTTTAAAACCCTATTTTTTTAGAAGCACACACCTTGAAAAGTGGAAAATTAAGAGGCACCACCCCAATCAACGCCTCATCACATTACCCTAAGCACAAGCACTATCCTAACCCGTTAAAACTGAGTAGACGTGCCCTAGGCAGGACTGAGTTAAGTCTCAAAAGGTGAGGTTTTGTTCGCTAGGCACTTGGCTTTCATTCCCTTGGTAGAATCTGGTGGCTAGGCTGCGGGGCAGTGTCAAACGACCGCGGTTGTGGGGTCTATGGAACCGGAGGCGTAAGCCAAAGGAAGAACCTTCCCTGCAATCCCCTCGTAATCAACCTGGCCAGATTAGCCTTGAGAAGGGAAGTCCAGTGCTTACGGACTTAATCACCCTTTGTGAGATTGCTAGGTCTCCTAAGGAATACACCATAAGGATTAGGCTTGCATGCTTGATTGAAACACATTTCTCGCATCTGACGCCCTCCGCATCCCCTCCAGTTCTTCTCTAGTGTATGCACGGGAGGCGCTCACTGCATCCCGAATTGTGTGTTTTGGGGCAGGAATCTAGGCGACGTAACTCTGTTGAAAACATGGCTGAACCTAGGGTAGATGAGGCTGAAGATCAACCCCCACCAGATGCTATGGCTGTCGTCCAGGCTCAAATCAATGCTAACCATCGGCTTCAGCAACGACAAATCCACACCATCATGCAAGCCATACAACGGTTACAGAACCCGCAAGAACAACCACCACCTTTCAATGACATACCAGGACAACCACCACTTGATTTACCACCGTTTCAGAACCAGCCAAGACCCCTCCGTGATTTCTATAACCCTTCTGCCATTAGAGTCGAGCCACACCTTAGGATCCCCGAAGGGGGAGACGATTTTGAGCTAAAACCTAATGTATTAAGTCTAATCCAGAGCCACTTTCATGGAAGCTCAAATGAAGACCCCTTTCAGCACCTAGAAGATCTCGACCGCATAGCAAGAACAGTAAAACCTAGGAACATTAGCCTTGATATTGTTCTAATCAAGATGTTCCCTTTCTCATTAAGAGACAAGGCTTCTCATTGGCTTAGAACCCTAGGTAGACCCATCACCACCTGGGAGGAACTGAGGCATGCATTTTTAAAGAAATTCTTCCCCATAGGAAAGACCAATGCCCTCAGAAGAGCTATCACTACCTTCACACTCCAGGGTGGGGAACAATTTCATGAGGCGTGGGAAAGATTCAATGAACTTTTGAGGAAATGCCCACACCACGAAGTTCCAAGGTGGCAATTAGCCCAGATCTTCTACCACGGTCTGGATAGCAACCTACGGAACTTCGTCGATGCCTCATGCGGGGGAAACTTCCTAAACAAAGACGAGGAGAGCGCGTTTGAGCTCTTTGAGTCTATGAGCGAGAATTCGCTCAACAATGCCTCCATGAACCAGTTTAACAGATCCAGTCAACCCCGTGGTGGGATTTATGAGATACAAGCAAATTCTGGAATGGTTGACATGGACATTATTGCCAAAAAGTTGGATCGAGTGGAATTGGTGGACAAGAAGATTGATGAGCTTCTAAACCAGACCAGGAACCCCTTGCAGACTTTCACCCTAGCAAAAGGAGCACATAATGTTGACCTGGTCCAACCCTTCACCCAACTAAACCTGGACCAACCCCCAACCATGTTCCAAGGAGGGACCTTTGCTCCCTCGACCCTTGATTACTCCCTTCCTTCTTCATCAACATCGGCTATTCTAGAAGATGTGCAAGCCGTCCAAGGATATGCAAAACCTGACCCTTTCTCCAACACTTACAACACCGGCTGGCGTAATCACCCCAACTTTGGTTGGACAAACCAGAAACTACCGCAATTCCAAAACCAGCCCAGGCCAAACCAACAGCCACACTTGCCCCCCTATCAGCAAGGACCACCAGTTAGACCCCAATATAACCAAAATAGGGCGGCCCCTCCCCCACAAAACCAAATGGACACCCTAATAAAGATGATGGCTGACATGAACCAAAAACATCTGGAGGAAATGGCCTTGGTAAAGGGACAGTTAAGCCAACTCTTGGACTGTAAACAGCAAGGATCTCTACCTTCCCAACCACAACCAAACCCGCGAAACATAATTAACAGAGGCCCCAATTCGCAAGGGTTCCAAGGCAACCCCGGGCAGGCTCATATGGTCCAACCGGCTCCACAAGCACCTCCTGGGTTTGGCGCCTCTTCATCCTCATCTTCTCAAGGATCACCCCATGGCCCCAATGCCTCTGCAAATGCGGTGACCTTGAGAAGCGGCACCAAAACCCAGGATCCCAAATGGCCGACTCTCCCCGAGACTTTACCCGACTTAGAAGAATCACCAACCAAGGACCCAAACATGGAACCAATCCAGACACCCTATCCTGAGGCCTTGGAAACAGTCAAGAGAAAAAAGAATACTGTGGAAACTGAGGAGCTGATGGAAATTTTTAAACAAGTACAGATTAATATTCCGCTTCTAGAAGCTGTCAAACACATCCCCGCTTACGCCAAGTTCTTAAAGGATGCCTGTACACCCAAGCGTAAGACGAGACCTCAAGCACCTAGGAAGGTTGTACTCTCTGAGCAAGCCAGTTCCGTGATATCAAGCAACCTTCCACTCAAACGAACTGACCCAGGAGCACCCCTGATTTCCTGCAACATCGGGGACATGACATTTGATAGAGCGCTCCTGGACCTAGGTGCTTCTATCAACCTAATTCCCACAACCTTGTACCACCAATTTGGTTTTGGGGAGCTGGCACCAACCCCTGTCACCATCCAGCTGGCGGATAGATCAGTGAAAACCCCGAAGGGGGTTGTCGAGGACGTGATTGTACGGGTCAAGGACTTCTATTTCCCAGTCGACTTTTTGGTGCTCGACATGGAAGTCCCTGAAAAATTACAGAACGCACCCATAATCTTAGGCAGACCTTTCTTAGCCACGGCTAAAGCAAACATCGATTGCGACACGGGATGTATGGAAATCGCCTTCGGAGACAGGAAAATGCAATTAGATATCTTCCGGGCAACAAAGTCTTTTGATTGTGATTACATTGAGGAACATGATCCCGTGGAAACTTTAATCGAGGAATGCCTTACCCTCAATTCTGTCTCAGACCACCAAACCCGTAGTTCTGACTCGCCACCATCATTACCTGTGGACCTCTGTAAGGCTGAGTATCATCACGTGACACCATTTGAAGAAATCAATGTTGATCAACTACCGCCCTTTCCATTCCCATCGACTGTGGTCCCACCCGCACCTGAACTTAAACCATTGCCCGAGAATCTCAAGTACGTCTTCTTGGGACCTGGCCAGACCTTCCCAGTGATTATTAATTCCCATCTAACCAAGGATCAGGAACTAAGGTTGACTGCAACTCTTTCAGAACATCGGGCCGCCATTGGTTGGACCATCTCAGATCTAAGAGGAATTAGCCCCACCTATTGCACCCACAAGATTTACCTGGAAGACGGGGCCCGACCTTCCCGCCAGATGCAGAGACGGTTAAACCCTAACATGCGGGAGGTCGTTAAAAAAGAAATTATCAAGTGGCTCGACGCCGACATCATCTACCCTATCTCTGATAGCCCCTGGGTTAGCCCCACTCAAGTGGTTCCAAAGAAGGCTGGGCTCACCGTTGTCACTAATGATCATGGCGAATCCATTCCCACCCGCACCACCACCGCATGGCGGGTGTGTATTGATTATAGGAAGCTTAACGAAGCCACTAAGAAGGACCACTTCCCCTTGCCATTCATTGACCAAATCCTTGAAAGATTGGCAGGGCAGAAGTATTTTTGCTTCCTGGATGGATATTCAGGATATAACCAAGTCGCAATTGCTCCGGAAGATCAGGAAAAGACCACATTCACTTGCCCGTATGGCACATTTGCATTCCGTCGAATGCCGTTCGGGTTATGCAACGCACCCGCAACCTTCCAGCGTTGCATGCTAGCCATTTTTTCAGAAATGGTGGGTGAATACTTGGAGGTCTTTATGGATGATTTCTCTGTATTCGGGAATTCATTCGACCATTGTTTGAGCAACTTGGAGAAAATCCTGAAACGATGTATCGAGGTTAACTTGGTGTTAAGTTGGGAAAAGAGCCATTTTATGGTTCAAGAAGGAATTGTCCTCGGACACATCGTTTCGCATAAGGGCATCGAGGTAGATCGAGCTAAGGTTGATTTAATTTCCAAACTTCCTCCACCTAGTTCGATCCGACAGATTCGCTCTTTTCTAGGACATGTTGGCTTCTACCGAAGGTTCATCAAAGACTTTTCCAAACTTTCCAAACCCTTGACCGACCTTCTAGCCAACGACGCAACTTTCCACATGTCTCCTGATTGCACCCAGGCTTATCATACCCTCCGGGACTTAGTCTCCACCGCACCGGTACTTCAACCCCCAGACTGGTCCCAGGGTTTTGAGATTATGTGTGACGCATCAGATTTTGCCATAGGCGCTGTCCTGGGACAAAGGCAAGACAAGAAGCCCGTGGTGATCTACTACGCGAGCAAAACGTTGGACGAGGCCCAGCGTAATTATACGGTCACAGAAAAAGAATTGCTTGCTGTAGTCTTTGGACTGGAAAAATTCCGATCATACTTACTGGGATCCCACGTGACTATCTACACCGACCATTCAGCCATCCGGCACCTGTTGGCCAAAAAGGATGCAAAACCCAGGCTCATCAGATGGATCCTGCTTTTGCAGGAATTTGACCTGGAAATCCAAGACAAGGCCGGATCGAAAAATGTGGTGGCTGACCACCTGTCAAGACTTCATCCAGACCACATTGGACCCTCCCTACCTCTATCTGATACCTTCCCTGATGAACACATCCTAGCCATGCAAGACAAGAAAATGCCATGGTATGCTGACTATGTCAACTACCTGGTTATAGGACAAACCCCGCACAGCTGGTCCAAACAGCAACGGGACAGGTTCTTGGCTGAGGCCAAGCACTATTTCTGGGATGATCCCATGCTGTTTCGCCTCTGTGCTGATCAGATCATCAGGAGGTGCCTCCCCGAAGACGAGGTTCAGAGTGTGCTTTCCTTTTGTCATGACCAAGCATGTGGCGGCCATTTCTCTGGCAAGAAAACAGCTGCAAAAGTTTTGCAGTCTGGATTTTATTGGCCGTCCCTATTCAAGGATGCACACATCTTTGCCAAGACTTGCTCACGATGCCAAACACTAGGGACAATGACCAAAAAAGATATGATGCCCCTTCAGCCCATTTTGATTGTCGAAATTTTCGACGTTTGGGGTATCGATTTTATGGGCCCCTTTCCACCATCCAACGGCTTCGAGTATATCTTGGTCTCGGTAGACTATGTTTCCAAATGGATTGAAGCCGTCGCCACCCGACGATGCGATCACAAGACGGTCATGGACTTTGTAAAGAAGAACATCTTTTCCCATTTTGGAATACCCAAGGCCATGATCAGTGATGGTGGAAGCCATTTTATCCATTCCCAGTTCCGTGCCCTACTTAGAAAATACGGGGTAAACCACCGCATTGCCACCCCGTATCATCCACAAACAAATGGGCAGACTGAGGTCTCAAACAGACAAATCAAGAACATTTTACAGAAGACTGTGAGACCTGACAGGAAAGACTGGTCCACACGACTTGATGATGCCCTGTGGGCATACAGGACCGCTTTTAAGACCCCGATAGGCATGTCACCTTACCGCTTGGTCTTTGGCAAAGCTTGCCATCTCCCTGTCGAATTGGAACACCGGGCTTACTGGGCTGTTAAGCAATGTAACATGGATCCCCAGTTAGCTGGTGCGCAAAGGACTCTTCAATTATCTGAGCTTGAAGAAATTCGTCGGGACGCCTTTGACAATAGTCGGCTATATAAGGAGAAAATGAAAGCCGTCCACGACCGACTCATTCATAGGAAAACCTTTGAGCCAAACCAACAAGTCTGGCTATTTGATGCACGCCTGAAACTCTTTCCAGGGAAACTTAGGTCCAAATGGACAGGACCATTTCGGGTGGTCAAGCCCTATTCCAATGGGGCAGTCGAAATCGCCGATCTTAATACCGGGCACACCTTTACAGTCAATGGTCAAAGATTGAAGCAATTCCTGGCCCAGGTACCCCCCAAGGAGAGTGTCACCCTTGTTGAGGGCTGACACCAGGCACCGCCCAGCTGGAGGCGTTAAACTCAGCGCTTCCTGGGAGGCAACCCAGCGGATTCAGACTGATCTGGTAGTTTACGTCACTCAGGTACTATCTTTTTGAACCCTTCTGCATCTATGCATCTGCCAATGAGGACATTGTCCAACTTAAGCATGGGGGGGGTGGTAAATTGCATAATCCTGAGCTTAATTAATCAGTCTGAAAAAAAAAAAAAAAAAAAAAAAAAAAAATTTTGAATTTAGGAAGAAAAACTTAGGTATTAGAAACTTGTCAATAGTGGGAAATAATACAAAAAGAACTTAAACACTTAGACTTTTCAGGCCTTCAGGCTTAATCAGCCCTGGTGTCCGTTAAAATATAGATTTAGCGGTGAGTCCTGGCAACTTTAAGCTATTCTAATCCACCTACTAAATAAGGTGATAAGTATACGACTTATCAACTCATCCTCTAACTCAGGAAAACTTTGAGTCTAAGCATCTGCACACATTTCTGCACAGACTCACTTCTCGGAGATTTTGACAGAAATTGGGTAGCTAATGAACTTTCTAGGGTGGTATGGCTGGCAAGTTGTCGTGGGTAACAGCCCATTGGCAGGTTGTCCAGAACCCAGCCACAGGCCATTTCTTTTTCACTGCCTCTAGGTACATTTGAGATTAGGGAAGCCACCTACGTAAAAAAAAAAAAAAAAAAAAAAAAAAAAAAAAAAAAAAGGAAAAGAAGAAAAGAAAATAAACCACACTTCACCGCACAAGTATGGCTGGCAAGTGATCGTGGGTAACAGCCCATTGGTCGGTTGTCCAGAGCCCAGCTCAATAATTGCACAAAAAAAAGAAGACCAAAAACACCTAAGGAAGAAGCGGGGAAGTAGTACAAGCCGGGGAGATATACACTGGAAAATCCTTGTGTTGACCCCAAGTAAAAGGAACGCAGGGAGAAAGCTACCAATCGAACAAATACACCTTCAGGCAAAAATTTATTTTCTTTTCCAGTCACCTAGAGGCGTAGAAACTCGAAGTCTGTCTCAATTACCGTTAAGTAAGTCTATCACAACATTCACACCAAGATGCTTAGCACTTAGGGTTTTGACCGAGTTTTGGGTGGGTTGGGTGGCCGTAAAAAGTTACCAACCCACACTGAATTCTAAAAATTCTAAAAAGGCATATATAGACATATACGTATACATAAGTATAGTTATATATACAAAGCAAGGATTCGGGCGATTCGTATTTTGGCAGACACCCGGGCGCTGCTTAGTCTTTGTAGATTAAGATCTTCGTATAGTTCCTCTTATTGACAAGTAACGAAGTGCCTAAGCAATTACTTCTTGAATTCGCCAAAGAAATAAAGGCTAGAATAAACCTTGCTAGGGACTAGCAAGGAGTAAGCATGGGGGTATGATAACACCACGCAAGGGGGTAGTAATTAGGTTGAATATGGCCCATCTTTAGAATAAAAGGCACAACATAAAGTAGAATAGGAGCATTGCATGCATCAAGTACCAAGATTGCTTATAAACTGTATTAATGGCCATTTGTGTAAAGCATTTGTCAAAGCAGGCCTCAGATGAGCAATCGGACCGCACGGATGGATTCAGGACGACGAACGGAGTCTAACGGACTCAAAATCGGCCAAATCCGACATCCGGAGCTCCCACAATGGGCCCAAGAAATCCTGACCGTTGATCTGGAGATCAACGGCCTAGAACGCGCCACGTCGCCCCGCCCCCGCCGCCCGCACGCCCCCAAGCCAGCCAAGGACGCATCTCGGCCGTTGATCTTCGATCGAACGGCCGAGATCCGTGCGCTCGCCCGCGGTCGCCGCGACAAAGCGCGGGCGTGGCGCAACGGTTAGCGCGCACGCCCGCGTCGCGGCGACGCGCGTTCGATTCGCGCGGAGCGAAAATCATCTGCGGGCGAAGGGCGCGGCAAAATTGAGCCGCGCGATCAGAAGCGAGCGGCTAGGATCGCGCCACGCGGCGCGACGACAGCGCCCCACCTCCCACGCGCGCGCACACGCCGGGCGGAAACGCGCGCGCGCACGCGCGCCCGAAGCGCGATCCTAGCGCAGGCGCGGGAGGATCTCAGCCGTCCGATCATCAATCGGACGGCTCTCGTTCGACGCCCACGGATCGCGCCTGAAGAGAGAGAGGGGCGGGCGGCTGACCGGCGGCAGAAGACCTTCACCGACGTATATGGAAGCGGTTTTAGCGACGTTCTGGATGTCGCTAAAGCACATTCTTCTTTTAGGAAGCCCTTAACTCTATTTAAACCCCCTTCTACCACCATTCAAGGCATCCTCTCCCACTTGCAACTACTCCACTCCTCTCCTAGCTAGTCTTAGGCACTCTTGTAATCGCCGGAGATGACGAGCCGCCGACGGAGCCTCCTCCACCGCCGTGGCTGCCTCGTCGCTCTCCACTCTCTCTCTACCTCTCTCTCTCTCTTTTAAGCTTTCATTTACTTATGTTGAAGCATGTATTTAATGTTGTAAACCATGAACTATGAATGCATGTTTAATGAAATTGTTTTTCATTTAGTTTCCTTTTTAATTTCTGTTCAAAGTGCATGATCAAAATCAAGAGCTTTCTAACCCTAAACTCTCTCTATCTCTCGCTCTTCAAAACCGTTTCTTTCGCAAGCAAAACTCCGCCTTTTTCGTGACAACAAGTGGTAAACAAAATCCGATTTCCACGCCTCCCTGAGATCGACACTCGGACTCACCTCCGTCTACTTCTTTTAAAACCGACGTATCAAGTGCAACTATAACGACACCTCTTAACACACACGCACGAAGGCACGTCACCTGTCCTATCCATTCCTTCCTGGTGTCAAGAATAGGCACTTCCACCAAATAAGCCACACAATATCCTCTTGACCATCATCATCCCTAATAATGCCTCATAAATAAAAGTCTGTATCGTGTTGTGTTGATTAATAAAGAAAGAAAAAGAAAAAGAAAAAGAGAAAGAAGAAGAAGAAGAAACAATTAAAAGAGAGAGAGAGAGAAAGAAAAAAAGAAAAAGAAAAGAGAAAGAAAAGAAAAAGAAAAGAGTCCAGGGTTATCATTGTAATATTATTTCTGAGGCAACAAAACACTTATCGCGTTCCACCAAATATGACCCATACCTACCTTTCACCATTTCTGATTGCCCGAATACTGGTTGAGGACTCTAACTTAGTTGTAGAGTTATTGGGACTTTAATTGAAGTGTGGATGCCATGTGAAGCCACCAAACAGTGAGTACAATTACTAAATCTGGCGAGATTTGTGATCTCAGAAAGAATAGAAAGAAAAGAGTGAGCACCCAGGAACATCAAGAGAGCACAGTTGCTTAACCTCTCTCCGAGTTGACTTGTCTAATAATCTAGAGATCTAGAGCCCGTAGTACTAGATTACATGTAGCACTAGATGAGTGTGTGCCACCAAATACAAATCCATTCAACTCAATATCTCCTACCTACGCCTAAAGCCGGGGTCAATGTACAGATTATTTTCTACTTTATTCCTGAGAGAAGTAGTTGCCTATCCTAATAAAAGTACTTACTAAGGGATAAGTACGAATTGCGAATGCGAATTGGCTTTTTCACTTGGATCTATTACCTAGGCTATTATCACGTCATATTTGTATGGATCTTTAAAGTTTTGAAATAAGAAAAGAAGAAACCTTCTGATTACTTCTATTAGTTTTCATTTTTGCTAGGGACTAGCAAATCTTAGGCATGGGGCATTTGATGAGTCCATTTTAATGGACTATTGATACGCCTAAGTTAACTTTATTCTTACCTTTTAGGTTTGATAATAACTAAATTAAGTAATAGAATGTTTGCATGCATCATTATTTAAGTTTACATCTATTTTATCGCATTCCATAACTTAATATGTAATGATTTTATGTTTTGTTGTTGTAGGAATAAGGTTGGAAAAGAACAAGGGTGGTGAAAGAAATTTCCCCCAACAACTGCCTCAACTTCACCTCTCCCAATCTCCGACTGGCCTCAACACCCCGAACAACCGCCGGCCAAAATTAGTAAAGGGATTTGAAAATCCCTTAACTCACACGGGGAGAGGAGATAAAAAATAGAGAGGCTTGGCAAAGGGTGGGATCTTCATCTTCTTCTCCCCCTGGTGGGGAATTATCTCCACCTTCCCCACCATGGAGAGAAAGGACACTATGGAAACAAGTGTGCACTGTGCACACTAGCGCCTTCATCAATCCCTTCCAAGGCACAGCCAAACCCTTCTCCGCCTACCCTCACCGCGCGCCTATAGCTGCTTCACCTTCCACCGCCATCACGCTACTTCACCAAGCGCCCTTCACCACACTGCAACAAAGCACGCGAGTGCCTTTCCAACCACGCCACCTTGCACCGTGCCCTGCAAGCATGCCCGCAGGCCAGCACCAACCCGTAGGTGCTACACCTACAGCTCCCTTCCACTACAGGTGCAAACAATCGCCCTACTGCCCTCATCGCATGCTTGCAACTGCTACAGTGCCCTTGCAGCCCAAGCACCCTACAGGCGCGCCCCCTCCAGCGCCCTTGCTCTCCAACTTTCACCGTTGCACCACACCCTGCAGGCGCTCACCGCCATTGCGCGCCCTTTGCAGGCGCAGCCTCACCGCCCTTGCACGCCCTCTGCAAATGTGCAACCTCGACAGGCAAGCACCCGCAGGCCCTCTCTGCACCATCATCTCCACTGCAAGCATCGCCCACAGGCGCCCCTATGTTGCACACAGCGGCTCGCCCTAGCATGCCTTACATGTGCATGCCCAGCGCGCAGCCACGCGGGCTGCAGAAGTGGCGCCATCCTCTCCACATGCAGCTAACTTCCTCCAACAACGCCAATAGGCCGGCAGCCATTCTCCTCCGTCCGGCCACCGCCAGCCACCTCCGGTCGCCGCGTAACCGCCATTGCGTAGCCCTCGTCGAGGTGCACCAACCCGTCGACTCTCGTCACCAACCGTGCACGGTCGTCCACGCGAGGAAGAGAGAGGAGAAATCGTCTATTTTTTTCTCAATTAATATTTACATTCAATGCCATTGCCAATTATATATTAATATTTTATTCAGGCCACATTGCATTGATGCACTCATACTTTCCTGAAATTACTTTGCTTGTGTTATGTGCATGATTTAACTTTGAATTTCAAATCAGATTTGCATGCAAGTTAAATTTACATGATAAGCCATTACACATGCATCATACACATATTTTTGGAGCTTAATTCCTGATGTGAAAACTACATAAATACCCCTGAACTTTTGAAAAAATTGAAAGCTCCATTTAAAATAGCATATTCCTCGCATTAAAGTTGCTAAAGTGTCTGCGAACAGTATATTCCTCTTCTCGTGAATTTATTAGTCTATTCCTCCCTGTGGATGCAACATCTTTATTGTGGTTAAATTAGATATTTAGTTTTGATTGAGAGATTTTCCACCACATTAATTACAATGACATATCCTTCTATTGCTATCATAAATAAGCGAGAATCTCTCCATCAGTAAAGGACCTTAAAATAAGTTAAAAATACTATATTATTATCCAATTAATATTACTAATAATTTAATTAATAAGTGGACTCGAAATATCATCAGTAATTTATCTAATTAAGGTGTTAACTAACTTAAGTATTATTTATATCTAAGTATGTAATAACTTAAGTAACCTTTCTTAATTAAATAAATTAAGCTAAAAAGGGAAAAAATGTAAAATCAACGTTTAAATATAATAATTGTTATTTATTATCATATATAAAAAGTTGAAAATGATTTAAACTAAAATAAACCTTGAAAACCTTAGTTTACATTTTAGTCCTTATGTTTTATTTCAATCGAGTCCTTATTCTTCACTTAGGTCCTCAATTTTCATTACAAGTAAGTCCCTAAAAACCTCTTCTTCTTTCCTTCTTCAGCCTCCTCAACGGCTGATGATAGGAGGTGCATGCACCTACCGATCACTGCGAATCCGACGTCATTCCTTCCTTTCCAAGCTCTTGGAGCTTGTGCTCACCATCCTCTTTTCATCCATCGGTCTAGATGAAGCTGCAATCCCATTTTAGGGTTGATTGTAACCTCACTGGTGTCAGAGAAGACTCCAGTGGTTACTTCACTCCTAGACCTTTCTACGTCTAGATACACCCTCCTCCTCAGCCGCCGCAACCTATAAATACCCCTCCACACCCTCGATTTCAGGAAGTTAGCTCCCTTCCCTCTTCTTCCACTGAGCTAACCGATAGGCTATTCCCTCTAAAATCCGATGACCTTCCTCCGCTTCCTCCGTCTTCCTCCGTCCACCTTTGCTTGCTCTGGATCTCTGCCGACGTCAGCCAAGTCTTCTGACGCAATGCTGATGCTGGATATCCTTTACTTCACTCTGCCTACACCCACCGGACTTCTTTCCTCGATCCTCTGATTTCCTCCTTCGTTAAGGACCTTCGACGGAGATCTTCCAGCCCCTTCGTCCAGGTAACAGTAGGTTAGGTAAGTAGTTTAATTAGAGTAGTTAGTTAGGTAGATTACATAGGCTTAATGTTAGATTTCCATTCATCTTCCTCAGCTCTGGCGAGCTCGTTGAGCTTGTCTAGAGCATTCTTTTATCATTTTAAAACATCGATCACCTTCCTTAATCTCCCATAATCATTTCTAACACCTTAATTCCCTGATTTGAACACCTATTTGCCTAATCCACTTCCACCTTCACCAGCTGCTTCTACTATCCATGGCGGAAGTATCTAAGCCTAATCCACCTCCACTGGGGCCCTCCACCACTTAACCATCACTTAAGGGCCCCTATCTTCACTTTAATTTGAATAATAATCACCTATAACCTAAACGCTTAAATTCATATACTCTCCTGAGCTTGTTGTCAATGGCATCTCAAGAGGAGTTCCTATAACTAATTAACCACCTATAATTCATCGCCACTTCATTTTGACTTATTTTCTCCGCTCAATTGAGTGAGAAAACATGTCCTGAGCTCAATTAAACTCAGAATTTAATCATTGTGAATTCATTGCATAACTTTCAGTTTAATTGTTAATTGAAGAAATTAATGTGTTCCTGGGGTTCCTTGTGACCTCAGGAAACTTTTCTGATCATCCATGGCACATTTTAATGTTGTTTCTGCACTTTTAGCCTTTTTCTGAACTCACCGGAGCTCCGGCGAATCAAAATGTACTCTTCAGCCCATTGAACTTTGCGTGAAGCTCCAGATCACTTATTTAAGTTTCACTGATGATTCTGAATAATTTTGTTTGAGGTTTTAAGACCTGAAGCTCCATCTAGACCTCTATCTTCTCCAACTCTAGCAAAGTTGGAGATGACTATTGGTTAGGGTTAAGCCTAATTTTAAAGGTCTAGAAGCATCAGAAGGATGCCCTGAGATCAATCCAATAGATCAATCACTGAGATAGACTTTAGTTTGTTCTATCAAACAAACTCACTTAGGATCTTAGGCGACAAGCCTGAAACCCTAGAAATCCTAGCTGAAACTTCCTTCTGAGAGTCTGAATCTATTCCTGAGGTGAAATAGAAGCGAATCATGGCATTAATTTCATTTGAGACAACTTAATTTAGAAAGTCAAACATCAAGGTTTAGTGGTCAACCTTAAATCCGATATGTGGATTTAGGATTTAGTGAGAAGAATTGAAAAGTTCAATTTGTTCCTGGGATGAATTTAAACAGAACAAATTCAAGTTGGATGAACTCTAATCAGTTTTATAGAAGAATTTGATTGTTGTTCAGTTTGGGTTGTTTTTGAACCCAAACTGACAACAGTGAGTTTCCAATGAATTTCAAATGAATAATTTGGACAGATAGATCCTTAGCAACCTTTACTTGTTGTTTGAGTTGATAAAGTGGATCTCTAGTTGTCTGTTGGACTAAACAGAACTTGAAATGGAGTTATAAAGCTCCTTAGAGAAGCTCTTAAGCTTCTTCACCTTCTTGAAGGTCCTCAGAGTCCCTTTCCTTCACCAGTAAATACAGAATTACCTTCTGAACTAATTCAGCACCTTGTCTAAGGTCAAAGAGACACCCTACAGATCCTTAGAGCTAAAACACTACTCTACAGGCCAGAATGGCCGTGGAGATCCAGACTTTCACCCTTCCAATCGAAGAGCAAAACCTTCCCTGAGTATCAAATTGATACGGTAATCGTGTAGAGTGCCCTTAAAGCTTTCCAGTGAGATTTTATTTGCTCGATTTGGAGCTCTGTGCTGGCCAAAGCCTTCAGTTGATTCTTGGTCTGGAAGGGGAAGACATAGTCCCACATCGACGAAGGAGAAGCGCCTGCCTATGAATAAAAGCATAAACTGCATAGGGTTGTTCGGTCGTCAGTGCTGGGCGCACAAATGAGCATATGTATGTGTGGGTGCGTGCGGTGCGCACGCCCGGGTGTGTGTGCGCCTGTGGGTGTGGAAGCGTGGGCCCATGAGGGCATGTGCATGTGGGCTTGGGAGGCCGTGGGCCAGAGAGGCTTGAGACTATGCTGAATTGGAAATAAACCAAACTGAATAAAAACCAGGCTCGGACCCAGTAGGGTTTGGTTCCACCCTGAGAGGGGTGCTGTGTATCCCCGGCCGATTTGAGTCGCCAACCTTAAAACCAAATTTTTGGTTCAAATGGGTTCAAACCAGTTCGGTTCAGCTCAGCTGCAAAGGAAAAGAAAGGTTGCAAGGGAAAAGGAGAAGAAGAGGAGAGCTCATTGAGGCAATAGAGCAAAGGAAAGGTAAACAAAAGAAGTGAAAATGATAAGAAATAAGAAGAAAGAGGAGAAGAGATGTAAAGAGAAGAGCTCGAGACAAAAAGATTAAGAGAAAGGTAAAAAGAGAAAAGAGAGAGAGAGAGAAAGGTAGAAGAAGAGAAGAAGGATTGAGGTTGAAGAATATGAAGAAAGAATGGAATTTCTCTTTGTAATTTTTACTTAAATACAATTTCTTTTTTAGCTTGATTTATGTAGTAAGGCATATATTCATTTGAATTCCTCTTTTCTTGCCTTAATCTCTTGTAAATAAGAAGAAATTAGAGAAATAAACATGTTTACTTGTTTGTAATAGTAAATCATGTCTAAATATGTTTTCCTTATGGAATTTTGCATGTTTTTCAATTGGAAATCCTTAAGCAAGATTCATATTCTTAAAGTAAATTTAATTATAATTCTCATAAGTAGCTTAGAATTTAATGGTGAATTTAAATTAAGTTATGCCTCCCAGGGAACGACCTGGACTCAACCAGTTAAAAAGAAATAAAATATAAAATTTTATGTTAACTTGACCCTATACTACACAATTGACATGAATTTAAGTTGACCTAAGTTACTTTCTTTTGCACATAAATAAGCATAATTAACTTAATTAACTATGTTGAGAAAGTTAACGATCACGTAGTTTTCCACATCCAACATTTTGGAGCCATTGCTGGGGAGGTGATGCTCTTTTATTTTTCACATTTCCCCGCCTTACTTGTCTTTTACCTCACTTCTCTCCTTTCTTATTGTGATTGCAGGTACTCTTACGAGGTAAGCAAAAGTGATAGATTGGAGTAAAGTACTGTTGAAGGGTTTGTAAGTTTACCCCCACCTCCCACCCACTAGGTTTCATTCTACCACGTAATAACACAAACAAAAATCAACCTAGGTGTTTTTATAAACTCTAAGGTTAGTTTTGATTGTTTGTTTGACACCTACACCCACCTTACCCTCCGCATATAAAAAGAAAAAAATTAAAAAAAAATCTCTCACAAAGGTACACAACCTCTTCTAATTTTCAAACTCAATCGGTAAACTAATTTTTGGAATCGATACACACACCCAAACACATAATCGAGTAGAAATCAGATTAGGTAATCATTTATGTGCCTAACTATGTGGTGCACCAGGCCAATTGTTTGAGTTGATTGGGCCACACCACTTCAATTAAAATCAACTCATCAAGTAGCTACCACATAGGTTCAACTTTTAAGGATTTACCAGGCACTCCACATTCTTTTAAGCTTTAAAGGAAAATATCTTCACCTATGCTTGCAAAACCTGGTGTGCCAATTGAACTTGATTGAATATATCTAAAGTTAAATCCTAAACGCTACTAAGCAAGATTTAAACCCTAAAATTCACCACATCCAAAAAAAATATAATCTTGCTTGAAAACCATTGATTGTGCACGCACACACATATATATCAATTATTAAGGGCACAACCCAGATAAAGGGCCCATCACATTCAAAAGCACATTCAAACCTAACCCAAATTAAAATAGAGTAGACGTTGGCCCTAAGGATTGGACTCGCTCTTCGGAGCCTAGATTGAGATTATTTTCGATTAGTCTGTTTCTACCGTTCAATCAAATGTCTAGCTAGGGGAGCAGAATCAAACGATCACAGCTGGGGGTACACTAGGAGTTTGAGGTACAAGCCAAAGGAAGAACCTTCTCCCCAGTCCCCCCCTCTAGCTGGTTGGATTGATCGGAAATAAGTAGATCAAATCGTTTATTAATCTCAAGATAGGTTCTGGGAGTCTGTAGGTCTTTAGGCTAGCCCACTTAAGGATAGGCTTGTTTGTTTGTATTGCAGGGCACCATTCTTCCTCTATTCTATCATGGATCCTTCCACATCTTATTCGCACTTCCACTCCTACCCTTCTACTACTACTTATTCCCAAAATGATTATTATTCCAACCAGGCTTATTCTCATCCATCTTCTTGTTGGGATAATCTTGATTGGGAATATAGTTCAGGACCACCGTGTTCAAGGTTTAACCCTAGACACCATGATCTTGATTCTTATCCTTCTTTGAGCAAGACTAATTATAGATCATCGCCCTCATTTGGACAACTTAATATGATCTACAATCAAGAAGGATACACCGATCCTTACCCCTCCCCTAAATACGCTGCCTTTAGGTCATCACCACCTTATGAACAACCTGAAATGACCTATTATCAGGGAGGGTATCAAGATCCTTAATTCGTTAACTCCCCTGCATTGAACCCAAACCCACCTTACCCTGAACCAAACTATGTTGTTCAGGTTAACCAGGTCCAAGAAAAGGTATTGGCTAACTTGAGGAACACCATACAATCTTTAGAAGCTCAGCCAACACCTTGCACTAAAGAATTGGAGCCCCTGATTGAAATGATTGATGATCTGAACAAGTATTTGTTGGATTGGCTCTAGGATGTTAAGGATAAGGGCCCAAGTGAGTTTTTACTTGGGAAGTTATCTAAATTGAGGATGAGATTTGCGATTGCTCTAGTCCAATCTTTTGAGGATTCCCAAGATGAACCCCTTACAGGAGAGCTGATGTCAAAACCCGCTCAGGCACCTGTTGGTGGGGACACGTGTTATGACATCGGGATTGACCAGATTGGTCTAGAGCAATCAACTAAGGATGCATTGATTATTTCACCTGAGATCCCTGAGCCGGGGTATGAGGAAACGTATGTCTCCATGGATCAAAAAGTGATTAATAATTTTGAGACACACATTAATGCTGATTCAGATTTCTTTGATTCTGAAGGTGAAGAATCATTATGAGAAGTCACACATGAGTTTATAGAACACGATTTTAGTGAGACAACTGGGCCTGAGGAATTTGATAAATCATTTGATGGCCCTGAAATTGAGGAACTTGATCTTGTTGGGGCTCGCATGGTGGATTCAAATCCTGATTTCATGGAGGATTCAATTCAAAGCCCCATTCCCCAATTACACCCATTTGAGCTTACTGAAGATTTTGAAATCACTAAACCAAAGTCCATTCTGATTAACATGCAGGAGATGGGAAATATTGATATGGGAAGTTAATTCTGGTGAAGGAAAAGATCGAGTCTAAGGGTTCCAATTTGTCTAAAAATCCCAACTCTTTACCAAGACCCTTATGACATATTTCAGAGGATGTCCAACCCAAGCACACATTCAATGATTATCCTTTTGAGCTTGATTTCTCTGTAACCTAACTTTTTGGTCTTGGGTTGCATCCTCATAAATCGTAGGCTCGACCCCGCTTGCATACTTATCTCAAGTTCTGGGTAATTTTTATCTAGAACCTTAGATATACTCGACCATGGGGTATGGGCCTGCACCACAATCTAGTCCACATCTATGGACATCTGCTGGCAGGTCTTGAGGTGAATATTTTTATTTTGATTCTGACCTACACCTGTGAATTCTTTGTTTCTTCTTTATTTGTATAGTGTGCCTAGCTGAAGGCACTAACTTTAGCACATATACAGGTTCTTTTCATCTCGGAGTTGACCTGTTATTCATGTAATTCAGGTGTTTTCTACTCTATTCCACTCTATTTCATGCCTTTTAATATAATGAGGACATTGCATTAGATAGTCATGGGGGACTGGATATTCATTTCTGAAACATCTTGTTAGCTTCGTTGATTCTTTTTTTCTCGTTAGTTTTGAAAAAATAAATTTGAATTAGGAGAGAACACTTGGGCATTAGGACATTTCAATCTTAGGAAATAATATAGTAGGATCTGAACATTAAGGCCCTTCAGGTCTTTGGGCTTAATCAGCGTAGGTATCTACTAAAATGTGGATTTGTTTATCGAGTTCTCGTCATCTTGAATTCTATTTCAATTTGATTAAATAAGTTGGGATGATAAGTACACGACTTATCAACCCACCCTCTAATTTAAGGGAACTTTAAGCCTAAATATCTGCACACTATTTGCACTGACTCATTATTCAATGGTTTTTACAAAAATTAGGTAGCTAATGAACCTTCTATGGTGGTATGGCTAACAAGTTATCATGGGTAAGAACCCATAGGTAGGTTGTCCAGAGCCCAGTCACATGACCATTCTTTCCCTACTGCCTTTAGGTAAATCTTAGACCAGGGAAGCCACCTACTTAAAGAAAAAAAAACAAAAGAAATAAAACACACTTCACTGCACAAGTATGGTTGGCAAGTTATCATGGGTGACAACGCATTGGTAGGTTGTCCAAATCCCAGCTCAAGAAATGTATGTTTAATTCCTAAACACTTAGAAAGAAGCAGAGAGGTATAATAAGCTGGGGAGATATACACTGGATTCACCCTTGTGTTGACCCCATAAAAATAAAAGTAGGGAGAAGGCTACCGACAGTATAGATACACCTTTAGGCAGAATTCTTTTTAAGGTCATCGTGGGGCGTAGAAACCTGAAGTCCATTCTGATTGCCGATCAATGATCCTATCACATTCACAAAAAGGTGCTTAGAATTTAGGGTTCTCATTGAGTCTTAGGTGGGTTGAGTGGCCGTAGAAAGCCACTTCGAAACCCTAAACTCAAAAATAAAAAAAAATAGAAAAGAAGAAAAAGAGAAAAAGAGATCCTTCTCTGAATAAGGTGAGGGCATGAGGTGGTCTGCACTTTGGCAGATACCCGGGCATTATTGTGTCTTTGAGGTTTAGGTCCTAAGTAAAAATGTCTTAATGTTGAAAATGACTTTTGCCTGAGAAATCCAATCCTAATTATTTTATAAATAGCATGTAGTTTTATCCAGGGACTAGCAAAAGATAGGCATGGGGGTGTGATGTGCATACATCTAAATTGCAAAAACTGTCTATTAATGCATGTTCTTAGTACCATATTAGCATCATGCATTTAGGTCAAATTATATAAATTGTATGGTAATTATCTCCTTTTATGGTCAGGGACAGGGTGACTTTTAATCATGGCCTCGGATTGAGGATCTAATCGTACGGATCTGATCAAGGTGACAACTAGAGTTCAACGACTCCAAGATTGCCCCAATCGAACATCTATAGCACTAGATATAGTTCAAGGAAGCTCAGAGATCTAGGGCCAAGATGGTGTCAATCCGTACTTCAGAAAACAAATCCGACTACACGGATGGGTTCGGTTTGACAATCGCAACATAACGGCGTGAAAATTGGTCCAATCTAACATCCGTGGCACCGTCGACAACACAGAAGATGGACAGCCAAGATGTTGCCATGTGGCACCATCTCAACAACCCAATCGGCCCAAGGACCTGCAACTGCACTTCTAAAGGGAAAGGTGCAGACGATCTGGGCTATTGGATCTTGATCCAATAGCCACAGGCACACGTACCTAATTCCTAAGCGAGACTAAGTAGCGCCTGTAGCACGTTGGTCGTGCATGCTATCGCAAGGCAGAGGTCACTGGGTCGAATCCTCGCGAGCCTCAAATTGAGCTGGGGTTCCTTCAATTCAGCCCTTCGATGCAGATCGTGCGGGTGAGAAGCGGGCGATGTGGCCCAACGGATGCGTGTGGTTCACGCACGCATGATCTTATGCAGATGCAAATGCTCAATTAGACACAGGGGGCACGATGCATTCTGAGCCATTGGATGCGAGATCGAATGGTTGAGAAGAGGCGTGGTTGTGCGTTGAGCTGATGAAGAGGCGTTGGAAAGGAGCATTTTAAGCCATTTGATCTTGAGATTGGATGGCTGATCTTGTGAGAACGTGAATGAGCATTGGGTGCAAGGAGGAGAAGAGGCGGGTGCAGTGTGACGGGGAGAGTGTCGCTTTCTTATGATAGCAATAGAAGGATATGTCGTTGTGTTTTATGTGGTGGAAAATCTCTCAATCAAAAATTAACATAGATATAATTTAAACCACAATAAAGGATGTCGCATCCACAGGGAGGAATAGACCAATAAATTCATGAGTTGAGGAATATACAATTCGTAGACTCTTTCACAACTTTAATGCAAGGAATATGCTATTTTAAATGAAGCTTGCAATTTCCTTAAAGGTTCAGGGTTATTTATGCAGTTTTTACATCATAAATTAAGCTCCAAAAATATGTGTATGATGCATGTGTAATGGCTTATCATGTAAATTCAAATTTCATGCAATTCTAATTTGAAATTCAAGGTCAAATCATGCACATAACACAAGTGAAATAATTTCAGGAAAGTATGAGTGCATCAATGCAATGTGGCCTGAATAAAATATGAATATATAATTGGCAATTGCATTGAATGTAATTATTAATTGAGAAGAAAACAGAGGATTTCTCCTCTCTCTTCCTCGCGTGGGAGGCCGTGCACGGTTGGCAGCGAGAGTCGACGGGGAGGTACGCCTCGACGAGGGCTATGCAATAGCGATGACGAGGCGGTCGGAGGTGATCGGCGGCGACCAGGCGAAGGAGAATGGCCACCGGCCTGTTGCTGCTAGAAGAGAACAACCGCGCGTGGATGCGCAGGCACCCTGCTGTTGTAGCCCACGCGGTTGCGTGCTAGGCGTGCACACGTGTAGGGCATGCAGGGCGAGTGCTTGCAGGGCTAGTCGCTAGCTTGCTGCTGCCTACGGGCGGTGCTGCAGCACGGGGACACCTACAGCCGGTCTTGTAGGGCACAGTGGGGCACTGAGGCAGAAGGCACAAGGGTGTTGGAGGGGGCGCGCCTGTTGGGGTGTGCTTGCAGTGGAGAGGATGGTGCGACAAGAGCGTAGTGGGGCTTCACCTGCAGAGGGCACGGGTGTGGGTGGTGGAAGTCTTGGCGTGAGGCGTGCTACTACCTGCAGGCTCGAAGGGGCACCTGCGGGTGCTGGCGTGGCGTGAACTGCTTACAGGCTGGAAGGCGATGGCATAGTGAAGGCAGTGTGTGGAAGGGCTTGGCTATGGGGCGCGCTACTACCTGTAGGCGCTGGTGTAGCAGAGGAGCTTGGTGTGGCTGCAAGGCTGCACACGCAGTGGATAGGCTGTGGAAGGGTGCGTGCAAGTGCAGGAGCAGTGCCTGCGGTAAGGGCAGGAGGCCGATGGTGTGCGGTGCAGGCTGGAAGGCTTGGCTGTGGGAAATGCAAGGGCGTTCACTGTGCACACCTTCTCCACAATGCATTCTCTCTCCATAGTGGGGAAGAAGGATATGCCCCCTGGGGGAGGAAGAAGATCTGACCATCCCCTCCTCTCCTGTTCAAGTTCTTTTCATCTCCTCTCCTTGCATGAGTTAAGGGATTTTCAAATCCATTTACTAATTTTGTCCGGTGGTTGTTGGGGGTGTTGAGGTCGGCCGGAGATTGGGTGAGGTGATGGCAGTTGTTTGGGGGAAATTTCTTTCACCCCCCTATTCTTTTCCAACCTTATTCCTACAAAACAACAAACATAAAATAATTACATACTAAATTATAAAATACAATAAAATAGATAAAAACTCAGATAATGATGCATATACTTATTTAATGACCTGATGTAATTATTAACAAACATACTATGTTAGAATTGAAGTACTTAGGCATAACAATAGTCCATTAAAATAGACTTATCAAATACCCCCATGCCTAAGATTTGCTAGTCCCTAGCAAAAAGAAAAAAATAATAATAATAGAAGTAATCAGAATATTTCTTTTCTTATTTCAAAACTTTAGAAATCCAAACGAATGTGAAGTGTTGATAGCCTAGGTAACAGATCTAAGTGAAAAGCCAATTCGCATTTGTAGTTCGTACTTCACCCTTGGTAAATATTGCTGTCGGGATAGGCAACTACTTCCCTCAGGGATAAAGTAGAATATAATCTATAATTTGACCCCGGGTTTTCGCTTAGGTAGGGATATCGAGTTGAATGGATTTGTATTTGGTGGCACACACTCATCTGGTGCTACATGTAGTCTTGTACTACAAACTCTAGATTTCTAGACTATTAGACAAGTCAACTCAGAGAGAGGCTAAACAACTATGCTCTCTTGATGTTCCTGTGCACTGACTCTTTTCTTTATTTTCTTTCTGAGATCACAAATCTCGCCAGATTTAGTAATTGTACTCACTGTTTGGTAGCCTCACATGGCATCCACACTTCAATTAAAGTTCGAATAACTCTACAACTAAGTTAGAGTCCTCAACCAGTATTCGGGAGATCAGAAATATTGAAAGGTAGGTATGGGTCATATTTAGTGGAACGTTATAGGTGTTTTGTTTCCTCAGAAACAATGTTACAATGATAACCCTGGACTCTTTTCTTTTTCTTTTCTCTTTTTCTTTTCTTCTTTTTTTCTTTCCTTTTTTTTCTCTTTTTTTTTGTTTGTTTCTTCTTCTCTTTTTCCTTTTTCTTTCTTAATCAATCTACATAACATGATACAGACTTTTATTTATGAGGAATTATTAGGGATGATGATGGTCAAGAGGATATTGTGTGGCTTATTTGGTGGAAGTGCTTATTCTCGACACCAGGAAGGAATGGATAGGACAGGCGTATTTTTGACCTTTGACACTATTGCCCTCCTTCAGCCGAGGACTCTATGAAGGACGGTCGTAACCATCCACCATAGACATAGCTTTATTAAGACTCCATCTCTGTATATCTGCCTTATTTGGTGACTCTCAGGAATTCACACAAAGTATGCACACAGGAACAGAGAGCGAAAATTATGCCTAAATCTGAAGTATCATCATTTAATTATCCAAAACTTAAGAGTCCTTGCACTAGACTTAGCGCAACAGTAATCTCTCTACTTTCTTCTCACAAATATGAGGTGGATCTACTAGAAGATAGTATGCCTGACTCCCTATTAACTGTCCAAGGGTTCAGTAGACTACAAATGCTTATTGGTTTTCTTCAAGGATCCATTACTTAGTCTACATGCACGTGAAATAAATGTACTGGATTCTAAACTTAAGAAATAATTTAGGAAGAAAAACCTTCAATGACAAAGGTATTCTTCTAGGGACTAACCCATTCAGCTCAAGAAAAGAGAATTTTTTTTTATATGCTAACCTAAATGCATGAATACTTCCTAAAATACAAAATGCACCCCCCTATGCCTAAATCCTACAATGTCCCCATTGTAAAATTAAAATAGGGGGAGAAAGGAAAGAAATCACCTGACAATGGTGTTATTTAGAATGCTAGGTTGCCTCCCAACAAGCGCTACATTTTCTGTCAGCAGCCAGACTTATAAGGAACCTGCAAGTCTAGTTCCAGATAGAAAAGGTTAGGCCCTAAAAATATGCGTAACTGCACGGTCCTAGAAAATAGGTAGCTACGGATGTTGGGGAGCTGATGATGTAACGTAATCCCAAATTCTCGCCAGAAAGTATGAAAGCAGAAAGCCTCGTTGGCTGCCTGGGGAGGTCTAGGAATAAGAAAGGGAATATGAAAAGAGGCCTCCCGAAATGGAATAAGTGGAGGATAACAAGGATCCTCCAAAACAGGACGGGTTTTAAAAGATATAAACATTAATATTTGAAACCCTTGAATGGCGAGAGTAAAAGTACAAGCATCAATCCACACTCGTCATTCTACCTGAGGATGTACTGGCCTAATATGTTTTCCAGAAAGAATGTAAATGAGTAGAGATCTAAGCCAAGGATCAATTAGGGAGTGTAAGGGTTGTTTGTAGTGTTGGAAGGTAATGGTTAAGTCCAACGAGGGCTTAGTCAATTTCAGGTCCAATTCCAATAATGATTCAGATTATTTATACTCCCTAACAGTTGTAGACAATTGCATGTTACCCTGCCTAGCATTAATGATCGGAGTCATATTTGAATCAAGGGTAGACTCCAAATTGCAACTCTTTGATGGTAGGGTCAAAATGTCAGAATCATTATCATTCAGCTCATCCCCAAATTCGATTGGTTCACTCAAATTTTTGTCGAGGTGTATATGTGATTCATTAGAAGTTGGATCAGTATCCACAATTATTCCCAAAGGAGGATCAGTCTTAATGTTTTGGAACAAGCCTATATCACTGAATTTGTTATTCTTCTCGGGGTATAAATCCTCAATTGACATGTTTTGTCCCCAAGAGTCTCCCATAGACTTCTCACTATTTTGTTTTTCCTCCTCTAATAGCAACTCCTATTTTGATGGAGGATGACTCTCAAAAAATGGACGAATCTGGATTTCACCATATTATTTATATCCTCTAGAGGTAAATCCTCAAATAATAAATAGTTCCCTTGTTATTCACTCCAGATTTTCAGTCTAGGTTCCCCTATTGGGGCATCCTCATCCTCTGAAATAGACTCTTCATATCCCTAAGACCAAAATTGATCTAATTCATCCTCCATTCCCTTAGGGTCACCTTTATTGGGTGCATTTAAATCCTTAGGATACTGAATGATAGGTGTTGATTCCCTAAGTGGAGGGTCAGGAGTAGGCTCACTAAAGGTAGAATGAGATTCCACTAGATAATCAATAGGGGAAGTGATAGGAATAATACAACCTTGACTCGGGTTAGTAAGGGTAAGGAGAATACTGTCATTGTGGTCAAGGTCCTCAAGAGGTACCATCTTCCCTTACTTTTGACTCCAATATAGCTTGGGTGGATAATCACTATGATCATTCTCCTCTAGTGGCCATGTTTCATTAGGAGAGTCTAAGTGATAGCTACATAAAACTGGATCCCTGTTATCATAGGGTTCCTCAGAATTATTTGCATGATCATGGTTGTATGAGTAGGGATCAGAATTACTAGGAAGTGTGTAGCTAAGCTGTCTTTTTTCTTCATTTAACTGTTGACTATTCCTCAACATCTCTCTCATTGATTCCACCATTTCCTTTTGTTGTTTTTGCATTTCTATCATAAAAGAGGAGAGGCTACTATTATCAGGTTGGGGGGGATAGTCAATTTCAGGCTCTGGTTGCCTAGGGGTATCGATCCAACCTCGATATAGAAAATCATGAAGGGTTGGAGCGTTGGGTGTTTGCATGGAAGTAGGGATTTCAGGGTTGGAAAATCCCGCTCCTAGGCTCTGCTCAAAAGTGAGAGTTATCAAGCCAGTACTCCTCGGATAGGAATATGAATGATCCCATGAATTGTCAATGTACACATCAAAGGATGGATACGCTCGGGGCATGGGATCCTGATTAAAAGATGGGAAGTATTGACTCTGATAATCTAAATGATAGGAGTAAGGGTGATCCATTTCTTTAAGAAAAACAGTTTTAACTCTCTTAGGATTTAGAAGAATTCAGAACACGAGCAGAAACTTCCTAGAGAGTTCTACTATCAAAGCAAATGCAAATTCAGTGGGATCTTGTTTCTAGTAGATTGTAAGTCTTAGAATTAAATGTTCAGTTGGTGACTAAACAAGTTTTGCACAAATTACACTTCCTAGGCCAACCTTTGCTGGTGCCTATAGCCTACTCACAAGGGATGGAAGTCTCGAATCGAGCCCACACACGAGGAATTGAAGTAACTTGGTGGATAGGCTTGTTGATTTCCGACTAACTTCCCTTGTGGTGCAAAAGGGGAGAGGTAGAAATTTATCTAGTGAAATTTTGTGTGAGGTGCACAGTGTCTCAGGTGTGTAAACATACAATCGTGTTTTGATTTTTGAAATTTCGCAAACAAGATCCTTTTGCACACAATTTTAAGTCACAGATTTTAAAATCCAACCTCTTAGCAGTCCCAACTTTTAAAGTGACCACTGAATTAATTCGATTCAAAAACTTTAGTGGTCTTAGATTTGGGTTCAATGCAGATGCATGACAAGTAATTGATGCTTAAGAGAAGACGTACCTTACTCTAGCTTTCTTCGTGCAATAATGTATGCAATGCAGTAAAAATAAACTAGATGCTGCTCATTCAATCCTAGATGGTCGCCCTATAGATATGCAGCCTCTAGTAGGCAATTCGAATAATTTTTTTTTATTTTTTAATAATAACAATAATAAGCAAACAGACCTAATTTAACTAACAAACAAACATGCAGTTCAAATAATTTGAATAATCCTATAATCTAAATAAATGGGAACACGCTCCAAAAAATGCGCTCCTGCATACAAGAGCGATAGAAAATAAAGAAACGATGGGAACACGTTCCGAAAAATAACTGACAAGGGTCCAAAAGACAGAAATTAAGTTCTAATGTCTATCTAAACTAACTCTAAACTATGATCTACTGATTAAATCAAAAATAGGTCCCTCCATAAGCCTATGTGCATGGGATCAAGGCCCACATGTTCCTGTTGCTGGCCTCCAGGTGGCGTCAAGGTCCACCAAAAAGATCGTCTCTGCCGTGCGCGTCGTTCAAGTTCAATGCTGTCGCTCTGCTGCAGCTGTTGCCATGTCAGATTCCTCGCACAATAAAAAAAATGGTCAAATGATTGCGCAACTCAGAATATTCAAAAAGAATAATGTGAATCTATTGCATCTGTTGCCTCCCTGGAAACGGTGCCATTTTGACAGGGAGAGTTTTGCTTTCTTATGATAGCAATAGAAGGATATGTCGTGTTTTATGTGGTGGAAAATCTCTCAATCAAAAATTAACATAGATATGAATTTAAACCATAATAAAGGATGTCACATCCATAGGGAGGAATAGATCAATAAATTCATGAGTCGATGAATATACAGTTGGCAGACTCTTCTGCAACTATAATGCGAGGAATATGCTATTTTAAATGAAGCTTGTAATTTCCTTAAAGGTTCAAGGGCATTTATGCAGTTTTCATGTCAGGAATTAAGCTCCAAAAATGTGTGTATGATGCATGTGTAATGGCTTATCATGTGAATTCAACTTTCATGCAATTCTGATTTGAAATTCAAGGTTAAATCATGCACATAACACAAGTGAAATAATTTCAGGAAAGTATGAGTGCATCAATGCAATGTGGCCTGAATAAAATATGAATATATAATTGGCAATGGCATTGAATGTAATTATTAATTGAGAAGAAAATAGAGGATTTCTCCTCTCTCTTCTTCGCATGGGCAGCAATGCACGGTTGGCGGTGAGAGTCGACGGGGAGTTGCGCCTCGACGAGGGCTATGCAACGGTGGTGACGTGGCGGTCGGAGGTGGCCGGCGATGGCTGGGTGGAGGAGAATGGCCGCTGGCCTATTGGCTGCTGGAAGAGAACAGCCGCGCATGGATGCGTAGGCACCCTGCTGCTGCAGCCCGTGCGATTGCGCGCTGGGCGCACGCGTGCAAGGCATGCAGGGCGAGCGCTTGCAAGGCTGGTCGCTGGCTTGCTGCTGCCTGCGGGTGTTTGTGTAGCACGAGGGCACCTACGGCTGGTCTTGCAGGGTGCGGTGGGGCGCTGAGGCAAAAGGTGCAAGGGTGCTAGAGGGGGCGCGCCTGTGGGGGTGCACCTGCATTGTAGAGGATGGTGCAGTGAGAGCGCGGTTGGGCTGCGCCTGTAGAGGGCACAAGTGTGGGTGGTGGAAGGCTTTGCGTGAGGCATGCTACTATCTGCAGGCTTGAAGGGGTGCCTGCGGGCGTTGGCATGGCGTGAGGTGCTTGCAGGCTGGAAGGCGATGGCACGGTGAAGGCAGTGCGTGGAAGGGCTTGGTTGTGGGGCACGCTACTACCTGCAGGCGCTGATGCAGCGGAGGTGCTTGGTGTGGCTTCAAGGGCACATGCGCAGTGGACAGGCGATGGAAGGGTGCGTGCAAGTGCAGGTGCACCACCTGCGGTAAGGGCAGGAGGGCAATGGTGTGCGATGCAGGCTCGAAGGCTTGGCTGTGGGCAATGCAAGGGCGTTCACCGTGCACACCTTCGCCACTGTGCATGCTCTCTCCACAGTGGGGAAGAAGGATATCCTCCCAGGGGGAGGAAGAAGATCTAATCATCCCATCCTCTCCTGTGCAAGTTTTTTTTATCTCCTCTCCTCGCGTGAGTTAAGGGATTTTCAAATCCATTTACTAATTTTGGTCGGCGGCTGTTGGGGGTGTTGTGGCTGGTCGGAGATTGGGTGAGGTGAAGGCAGTTATTTGGGGGAAATTTCTTTCACCCCCTATTCTTTTCCAACCATATTCCTACAAAACAACAAAATATAAAATAATTACATACTAAATTGTTGAATGCAATAAAATAGATAAAAACTCAAGTAATGATGCATGTACTTATTTAATGACCTGATGTAATTATTAACAAAAATACTATGTTGGAATTGAAGTACTTAGGCGTAACAATAGTCCATTAAAATGGGCTCATCACGGCGTGCATGTCAGGTCTTTACTGACGAATAAATCCATCACTAAAGACCTGATATTAATGTTTTGAATATGTAATGACCAAATTTCCCCCAATCCTTGCAATTATAAAAGGAGACCCCTACCTTACGAAATTCTCATCCCTTCCTCTCTTCTCTCACCCTCTCCAAAGCTCTAAGAGCTTGTCCCAAACCCAAGATTCTCCTTTAGAGTAAAAATTAGATTTTTTCCACCTTCTCCCCCCTTCGTGGAGCATCCCGCGGTTATCCTCACTCTATTCGGGAATTGGATCCCATGACGACGACGACGTCCAGCCTCGCCCCCGATTCCTCCCGCTTCATCCTCCTTCTTCCTGCTCCATTTTTCATCTTCCAGGTGTCGCCTCGTTAGGCTCGTCCTCCAAGCAATCATCAAGGTGGATACTTCTCTCTCCATTCTCTTTACCACTTTCTAGAGTTGATTTACTGCTTTCTAGCATAGATATTTTGCTTTCTAGTTGTAATGATTAGTGTGATGAACAACATTTGATGATGAAATCCATGTTTATTCTGCCTCTCTTTTGTCTTTATTTGTAATATTCTCTCTCTCTTCTATTTATTATTTGTTTAATAGATAACTAGTTTTCAACTAGCTAATGTATTTCGTGACATTCAAAACAAACGTGTATTTTTAATCAAACATCCGCCTCCCTGTGTTCAACCCAGAATTTCTTTATGAATTTTGGTAAAATTTAATTTGTTGACGGATTGCTTCGCAAATCGAACTACAACGATGGTTTTCAAATCCAACTCCAATCGTGTAGTTTTCCGCATCCAACAAAGGGTGACTTTTGTGATCTAGTGGATTCTGCATTGAGGTCATGTGGTTCTACCCAAGTGACAATTGCCATGGTTTCTTCCAAATTACCCTCCGAATCACTTTCTGTATCATCCAAAAAATACCCTGACTTTATTTTCTTAACAGTTGCATAAATAGTAAAGTGAATCTTCTCATTGCCGCTACTCATTTCCATACATCCTAAGTAACAATCAATCTGTGCATTGGCCGTAACCAAGAAAGGGCAACCCAGAATAATACGTGAATCACATAGCTTCTTCGGTATATCCATGTCCAAAATAATAAAATCAACCGAAAACCTAAGACCTTGCACTTAAATGATCACATCATGAACTACTCCCTTAGGTGTGTTAATGGAGCCATCTGCCATTTTAATGGTGACAGGTATGTGGTACAGATCTCTAAGTCTGGTGTAGTCAAAAAGAGTGGTACGAATCAAGTTGATGGAAGACCCTAGATCCACAAGGGCTCCATTAAAGGTGAATCCCTTGATGGCATAAGATATGAACAGTTTTCTAGGGTCGGTGTTTTTGGGTGGTAGAGTTCCAGAAACAAATGCACTTATGTTAGTAGATAAAACCACCTCTTTAGGTGTGCAAGTCTTTTTCTTTTCTTATGACTCTTTCTTTAAGGCCATATGAAAGGGTAAATAGTTCAAATCAACTTCAGAAGGATTTTTCTTCATTTTGTCCCTAGAGTCTGAGTCAGAGCTGGATGCAAGTTTGTTCTTAAGATTTTTGGTTGAGCCCAAGTCAAATCATTTAGGTTGGCTCCTGATCGAGGCTTGCTTCGCAAATTTGAAATCAGGGTTCGGAGGACCCATTGTCATAGCTCGCAAAACACATCTATCAGATAAAATTTATAACCGAAACTCGAAAAGTGAGTCCTCGGTCAAACACGGGGGAGTGAACATTTGGTTCTGTAAAAATCCGCACTTCACTTTATTTCTTTTTGTAGTTTTTATCTTTTCTAATTTTTTGGTATTTTAATAGGGAAAGAGATCAGATCAACAATTGCTTATCTAGCTAGTCTTCTTGTGAAAATATAAGAGAGAAAGGGAGAGAGAGAGAGAGAAAAACAATCATCTATTCATAAGCAAGTGTTTGTTACAGCTACAAAAGCAAAAAATCTACACTACGAAAGCATAAAAAGATAGAATGAGGTGAGAGAAATCCCCCTCAATGGTTGCTTGGAGGACGACTCGCTCTAACGTCACCTGGAGGAAGGTGGTGATGTGCATACATCTAAATAGCCAAAAATTTTTATTAATGCATGTTCTTAGTACCATATTAGCATCATGCATTGTAAATATTGCATAACACGCATAATCATACATTTAGGTCAAATTGTACTAATTGTATAGTAATTATCTCCTTTTATGGCCAAGGACAGGGAAACTTTTAATCAAGGCCTCGAACCGAGGATCCAACCATACAAATTTGATTAGGACGATGACTGGAGTTCAACGACTCCAAGATCACCCTGATCGAACATCCGTAGCATGGGATATAGTCTAAGGAAGCTCTGAAATCAAGGGCCAAGATGGTGTCAATCCACACTTCAGACGACAAATCTGACTGCACTGATGGGTTTAGATCAACGATCACAGCCTAACGGAGCAAAAATCGATCCAATCTGACATCCATGGCATCGTCGACAACACAGAAGATGGACGACAAAGATAGCTTCACATGGTGCCATCTCGACCACCCAAACTAGCCCAGTAGAAGTCTGAAGACTCGCCGAACTCTCACTCTCTCCTCAACGCAAGATCAAAACTGGGTCGTTGGATCTTGATCCAACAGCCACAAGTGCACGTGCCTTCAATGAAGACGCGACCAACTCTCGACCTTGGCGCATTGGTCGCACCTTATGCACGAGAGCAGAGTTCGCGGGTTCAATTCCCTGTTGTGCCTTAAGTCATGTGTAGCCGTGCATGAATGCAATCCAACCGTCAAATGCAGATCAAAAGGTGATGGAGGCACGATGTGGTGCAACGAATGCATGATCCTACGTGGATCCAAATGCTCGATCAGACGTGAGGGGGGTGTGCGCAATCTGAGCCATTAGATGCGAGGACCCAATGACTGAGGAGAGGCAAGCGCTGACTCTCAAAGCTGAAGAAGAAAAGTTCGAGCACTTTAAGTCGTCAGATCTCTTGATCGGACGGCTGAGAGTGCAAGAACATGGCTTTTGCATTGACGCATGAGGAAGGAGAGAGGGCACGGGCTAGTGTGCATGTAAGGCCATGATCAGGTCTTTAGTGACGCTTAATTCCATCACTAAAGACCCCCTTATTTAATGTTTTGAATATGTAATGACCAAGTTGCCCCCAATCCTTGTAACTATAAAAGGAGACCCCTTCCCTATGAATTCTCATCGCTTCTTCTCTTCGCTCACCCCCTCCAAAGCTCTAAGATCTTGTCCTAAACCCAGGATGCTCCTCTAGAGTAAAAATTAGAATTTTTCCACCTTCTCCCCCCTTCATGGAGCATCCCACAGTTGTCCTCTCACCCCATTCAGGAAGCGGATCCCGTAACGACGATGACATCCTACCTCGCCCTCCGTTCCTCCTGCTTCATCCACCTTCTTCTTACTTCATCCTCCATCTTTTAGGCATCGCCCCATCCAACTCATCCTCCAAGCAATCATCGAGGAAAATACATCTCTCTCCATTCTCTTTACTACTTTTTAGAGTAGATTTATTGCTTTCTAGTGTTGATTTTGTGCTTTCTAGTTGTAATGATTAGTGTAATAAACAGCATTTGGTTATGAGATCCATGTTTATTCTACCTCTCTTTTGTCTTTATTTGTAATATTCTCTCTCTCTTTCTTCAATTATTTATTCTTTTAATAGATAGCTATTTTTCAACTAGTTAATCTATTTCATGATAATTAAACAAATGCAGTTTTGAATCAAATGTCTACCTCCCTGTGTTCGACCAGGAATTCTTAGAGTTTCGGTATAAATTTATCTATTGACATATTTCTTCGCAAATCGAACTACAACGATGGGTTTTCAAAATCCAATCCTTTTTGCGACGATTTCCACTACAACAGTTGGTGAGGAGCAGGACAAAGGAGGATGTAGCTGGAGGATGAAGGATGGGGCAGGACAGCATTGTGGCGAGGATCTTCCTCCCAAAGGGAGGTGAGGAGACTACCATGGGATGCTCCACGAAGGGGGGTGAGAGGCACGAGAGAGTTTTGTTCTACTCTAAAGGAGCATCTGGGCATGGGACAAGCTCCCTCTAGAGCCTTGAAGGTGGTGAGAGGAAGAAAGGAAGAAATGGTTTGGAATGGTGGTGGGTAGGTCCTTTTATAGTGGAGGACAAAGAACAAATTCACATCTGGGTCATTACTAGCATCCGTAAACATCACTACAGATCCCTGCAGCTGTCGCTGAAGATCCGCACTTCAATTCCTCTTACTGGCATGCATGGACCATTAGTGACAGCTGCAAGCGTCACTAAAGGCCCACATCACTGAAGATCCACGCATATCCTCGCTGGTCACGCTCCGCTGGCACACGCATCACATTCTCCTTGTCGAGCGCGAACACTCACGCTGTGCGCACGGGCGCTGCGTTGTGTGCTGTTGCTGCATGCGCGCACATGCACTGGCTGCGTTGGGTGCTGGCTGAATTAAGGAATTGGGGGAACTGTGGAGATTCAAAGCCATGCCCCTCCTTTGGGAGTGCCTCTCTCCAACCAACACACCAAGACATCCAGATCGTCCGGCAGACATCTTAACGCTCGCAGTGGAGATGAATCCTCAACTATTGGATCTTGATCTAATGGCTGTGGTGCAAGATCAGCGATGATGAGGAGGCAGCGCTGGGACTACTGCCTGATGTTGGGTGGTCTAGATGGCGCCATGTGGTGCCATCTAGCCCATCCATCTTCTTTCTGTTGTAGAGGGTGTCAGGTGCTCAGATCGAGATGATTCTCGCGTTGCTGGATTACGATCGTCGCTTTAGATCCATCCATACGGTCGAATTTTCCATCCAAAAAATGTGAGGATGTCGCATTGCCTTCCTGGCCATTGATCTTCTTCAAACTTCATATGATGCTACGAGACTTCGATCAAGACGATTTTGGAGGCATTTGCCTTCGATCGTCTTCCTGATCAGATCCGTACGATCTGATCGTCCATCTGAGGGCCTGAAATAAGTCTTCTTCTCTCCTGACCATAAAAAGGAGCTAATTAACCTAAAATATATACAACTACTCTAAATGCAGAATGATGCATGCTATGTAATATTTATAACATGAAATGCAAATCTAAGCCTAGGAACATGCATGAATAGGCATTTTATCTTCAATAATTGTGTCTACATCATACCCCCATGCCTATCTTTTGCTAGTCCCTAGCAAAATTAAACTACATGCTATGTATAAAATCAAAATTAGGATTAGATCACTTTGGCCTAAGTCATTTATTAATAATAGAAAATTTTAACTAAGGTCCTAAACTACGAAGACTCAACAATACCTAGGTATTTGCCAAAATGCATACCATTTAAGTCCTCACCTTATTTGAAAAGGGAAGATACATTTTTTTATTTTTCTTCTTTTCTAATTTTTTTTGGACTTTTGGAGTTTGAGAGTTTCAGGATAACTCACTAAGATTTGAAAAGGACTCTAAGTGCTAAGCATCTATTGAAAAGAGTGAAACTCACTAAGCAGCCGTTAAAATGGACTTCAGGTTTCTACGACCCTAGGTGACCTTGCCTAGAGGTTTATCTTTTCGAACGGTAGCTTTCTCCCTAATTTTATTTATGGGGTCAACACAATGGTGAACCCAGTGTATATCTCCCTGGTTTATTCTACTTCCCTGCTTCTTCCCTACGTGTTTTGGGAATTATTATGCATTTTTGTGAGTTGGTCACTGGATAATCTGCCAATGAGCTGTTACCCACGACCACTTACCTGCCATACTCGTGTGGTGAAGTGTGGCTTTATTATTGTCTTCCTTTTTCTTTTTCTTCTTTTTTTTCTTAAGTAGGTGGCTTCCCTGATCTAAGATTTACCTAAAGCCAGTACGAAGAAAATGGTCTTGTGGTTGGGCTCTAGACGACCAACCGATGAGCTATTACCACCCACAACTTGCCAACCATACCACCCTTGATAGTTCATTAGCTACCCAATTTTCGAAGAAACCGTCGAAAAGTGAGTCAATGCAAAAAGTGTGTAGATGCTTAGGCTTGAAGTCCCCCCAAAACAGAGGGTAGGTTGATAAGTCATATACTTATCACCCCAATTTATTAGCCAAATTAAAATAAGATTGACATAGCGAGGACTTAAGACTAAGTCCACATTCGAGTGGACACCCGAGCTAATTAAGCCTGAAGACCTGAAGAGTCTAAGTATTTAGGTCCTATCGTATCATTTCCTAAAGTTAATAAATTCCAAATGCCTGAGGTCACTTCTAATTTCTTTTTTTTGTCTTTTTTAATTTTCAATTTTTCTTTTAAAGAAATTGAAAGAAATTCTATGGAGTTAACAAAATGATTTCAGGAATTAATTATCCACCCCCCCAAGCCCAAAGGATGCAATGTCCTCATTGTAAAAATAAAGACATGAAAAGGGCAGAGTAAACAAAGTATCACCTGAGTATCGTGAAAATCCGGTTAGCTCCGTAGAGAGAAGAGAGTATACATGCATGCTAAATTTATTGCCTTTAGCTAGGAATAACATACATACAAGGAAGAAATTAAGAATTCACAAGTGCAGGTCAGAATCAAAATAAAAATATTGATCCTCAGACCCGCCAACAGAATATGTCCAGAGATGTGGACCAAGTTATGGTGTAGACCCATGCCCCAGGGTCGAGGGGTTCTAAGGTTCTGGATGAAAATCACCCAGAACTGAATATTATTGTATTTACAGGGTCGGGCCTACGATTTGGTGGTGTGCAACCCAAGACCAAAGTGTCGGACAATGGGTAAAGATGGTTCAATAGGTTTAGATGTCCACTTAACGTTCAGCTCAGAAAGATAGTCAATTAATTTGAGCTTGGGTTGCATGTGAAAAATATCGTAAGGGTCCCCATAGAAAGTAGGTGGTTTCAAGTCAATAGGTACCCTTAGATCCAAAATCAAAGTTCCCTTTGAATTAGCCTCCCAAATTTTTATTTCAACAATTCTATCCTCCAACATCAAGAGCTCAAGCTTAGAGACCTCTAACATACTTCTCACCCCATAAGATTTACCCAAGTCCAGAAATCGTAGCTAAATCAAGATTGACTTGGGCACAATTATCCAAGAAGTCAACTCTTTGGGCAGCAGATGAGGAATGGGGTCACTGATTGAATCATCAAGATTCGAATCCCCTAAGTTAACCCCAACTGAATAAGAATCTTCAATATTTAGGCTATCAATTGATTTATCAGATTCCTCAAGCATGTTTTTCTCACTAAAATCATTTTCCTTAAGCTTAAGTGAGACTTCACTAAGAGATTCCTCACCCTCAGAATCAAAGAATCCATGATCCTCATTTATATATGTCTCAAAATCATATATCATTTCATGATCCAAGGAGACATATTTTTCTTCATTTCCTGGCTTGGGGATCTCAGGTGAATCAATCAGTTCATCCTCAAAGGGTTGCTCTAGACCAATCTGGTCATCTCCAATCTCTGAATATATATCCCCCCCGACAGGCACTTGAGCAGGTTTAGTCATTGGCTCTCCTGAAAGGCGTTCATCTTGAGAATCATTCCAAGATTGGACTAGGGCAACCACGAATTTCATCCTTAACCTCGATAATTTCCCAAGAAGAAACTTAGCCAGGTCCCTATCCCTAACAATTTGGAGCAAATCCAATAAAGAGCTATTCAGCTCATCAATCTTTTTTATCATAGGCTCCAATGCTTCAGTGCATGGTGTTGGCTAGGCTTCTAAAGATTGTATAGTCTTCCTCAAATTAGCCAACATTCTATCCTAGATCTAGTTCACCTGAACCGACTAGTTTGATTCAGGTTTGGGTAGGTTTGGGTTAAATCTAGGGGAGTCAAGATGTCGAGGTTCTCTTATCCCTCCCTAATAGTAGGTCATTCTAGATTGTTCAAAGGATGGTGGCAACCTATATTGAGTGCAATCTAGGGAGGGTAGGTGTTATAATCATTATATCCTTCTTGATTATAGATCGGGTTAGGTTGATCATCAAAGGGTGGAGATCCATAATCATTATAGCTCCAGGAAGGATAGTAATCATAGTCTTGCTGTCCGGGGTTAGGCTCTGGACACTGAAGTCCGTATTCATATCCCCAATCAAAGTCATCTCGACTAGTGGATGGGTAATTACAAGTCAAGTCGGAATAGTAATCATCTTGGGGATAAGTGGTGGTAGGAGGGTAGGATTGGAAATGTGTGAAAGATGTGGAAGGATACATTATGGAGTAGGAGGGAAAACAGAATAGAGAAAGGTGCCCTACAATACAATCAACCAAACCTGTCCTTATGTGGGTAGCCTAAAGATCTATGGACTCCTAGGACCCATCTTGAGATTATAAACAATTTGGTCTACTTTTATCTGGTTAGTCCAACCAGTTAGAAGGAGGGACTGGGGAGAAGGTTCTTCCTTTGTCTTACGCCTCCAATTCCTGGTGTACCCCCCAGCCACGGTCGTTTGATGCTACTTCCCTAGCTAGACATCAGATTGACCAGCAGAAGTAGATTAATCGAAAAAAATCTCAGTCTGAGCCCTGAAGAGAGAATTAATCCTTAAGGCCAACGTCTACTCAGTTTTAGTTAGGCTTGGGATGATCGTGCTCTTGGAATGTGATGGGCCCTTTAGATGGGTTGTGCCCTTAATGATCAGTTAAAATGTGTGTGCATGAACAACCAGGGTTTTCAAACAAGGTTATTTGATGATGTGTCTTTTAGGGTTCAACCTTATTTAGTAGCTTTTAGGGTTTAATCTTAGGTATATTCAATCAAGTTTAGGAGAACACTCCAAGTTTGGAAAGCACGGGTGTAGATATATTCCTTTAGAAATCAGAAATAATATGTGGAGTGCCTAGTTCAGCCATAAGAATCAACCCTAAGTGGCAAGCTACTTGATGGATTGCTTTTATCTTAAGTAGTGCAGCCCAAACAATTCAATCAATTGGCCTATTGCAGTACTTAGTTAAGTCACACAGAAATGTCTGATCTATTCAGATTTCTACTCACTTATTTGTGTGTTGAGTTAAGTGTATCAGGTCCACAAGTCAGATCCTGGTTAAGTGACAGAATCGATGTGATTGTGCACCTTAGGGTGAGAAGTTGTGGGTGTTAAGTGTGTAGCTTTTAGAAAATACCACAAGAGAAAAGTTTTTTTTTTATATATGCGGGGGTGAGATGAGTGGAGGTGGCAAACAAACAACCAAATCTATTCTAGGGTTTATAAAAAGCACCTAAGTTGATTTGGGTTTGAGTTATTAGTGTGGTAAAATGAACCAGTGGGTGGGGGTGCTGGGGATAAACTTACAAAACCTTCATCCACACTTTTCTCTAATCTATCCGCTTTGGCCTGCCTCGAAAGAGTACCTGCAATCACAGTAAGATCAGAGAAAAAGTGAGATAAAAGTTAGGTAAGGCGGAAAAACATGGAAAAAAAACCAAAAAGCATTGCCTCCCCGGCAACGACACCAAAATGATCGAGGCACGCTTCGCAAATTTGAAATCAGGGTTTGGAGGATTGGTCTTCGTAGCTTGCAAAACTCATCTATCAGATAAAATTTATAATCAAAACTTGAAAAGTGAGTCCCGGGTCGAACATGGGGAGGCGAACATTTGGTTTTATAAAAATCCATGCTTCACTTTATTTCTGTTTGTAGTTTTTATCTTTTCTAATCTTTTTGGTATTTTAATAGGGCAAGAGATCAGATTGACAATTGCTTATCTATCTAATCTTCTTGCGAAAATATAAGAGAGAGAGGGAGAAAGAGAGAGAGAAACAATCATCTATTCAAAAGCAAGTGTTTGTTACAACTATGAAAGCATAAAATCTACACTACGAAGGCATAAAAAGATAGAATGAGGTGAGAGAAATCCCCCTTGACAGTTTCTCGGAGGACGACTCACTCGGACATCGCATGGAGGAAGGTAATGAGGAGCGAGACGAAGGAGGATGTAGCCAGAGGACGGAGGATGGGGCAGGACGGTGTTGCAGCGAGGATCTTCTTCCTGAAGGGAGGTGACAAGATGGCCATGGGATGCTCCACGAAGGGGGGTGAGAGGTTGGGAAAAGTTTGGTTCTGCTCTAGAGGAGCATCCCTGGCTTTGGACAAGCTCTCTCTAGAGCCTTGGAGATGGTGAGAGGAAGAAAGGAAGAGATGGTTTGGAATGGTGGTGGGTAGGTCCTTTTATAGTAGAGGAGGAAGAACAAATTCACATCTAGGTCAATACTGATGTCCATAAACATCGCTATAGATCTCAGCAGCTATCGCTGAAGATCCACCCTTCAATTCCTCTTGCTGGCACGCACAGACCATTAGTGACAGCTACAAGCATCACTAAAGGCTCACGTCGCTAAAGATCCATGCATATCCTCGCTGGTCACGCTCCGCAGGCACACGCATCGCATGCTCCTTGTCATGCATGCATGCTTGCATGCTGACATTGCACTGTACGTGCAGGCGTTGTGCTGTGCGCTGCTGCTGCATGAGCGTACTTGTGCTGGCTGCATTGGGCGCCAGCTGAATTGAGGAATTGGGGGGACTACGAGGATTCAAACCCGCGCCCCTCCTTTAGGAGTGCCTCTCTCCAACCAAAGCGCGAAGACTCCAGATCGTCGCGAGGACGTCTTAACGCATGCAGTGTAGATGAATCCTCAGTCGTTGGATCTTGATCCAACGGCTATGGTACGAGATCAACGATGATGAGGAGGTGGTACTGGGACTGTTGGCCAATGTTGGGTAGCCTGGATGGCGCCACATGGTGCCATCTATGTCGTCCATCATCTTTCTATTGCAGAGGGTGCCAAGTGCTCAGTTCGAGATGATTCCCACGTTGCCAAACTGCGATCGTCGCTCCGGATCCATCCGTTTGTTCTGATTTTCTATCCTGGCTATTGATCTTCCTTGGACTTCATATGGTTCTACAGGACTCCGATCTAGATGATTTGGTGGTGTTAGCCTCCGATCGTCGTCCTGATCTGATCTGTACGATCTGATCGTCCATCCTAGGCCCTGAAATAAGTCTTCTTCTCACCTGACCATAAAAAGGACCTAATTAACCTAAAATATATACAACTACTCTAAACGCAAAATGATGCATGCTATGCAATATTTTTAACATGAAATGCAAATCAAAGCCTAGGAACATGCATGAATAGGCATTTTATCTTCAATAATTGTATCTACATCAGCTCCTAACTTTTCTCTTTCCTTTAGAGGCCAAAGAATTGGCACCTGCACAATGGCACATATGATAAATTGGAGGAGGGGTCGAAAGAATAGGAGGAGAAGAGTAGGGAGTATTTTGCATATAGGGTAAAAGGATTCTTGAAGCCTTTTTATTTGATCCCCTTGAGATTTCACTTGATTTTCCAAATTAGTCAGCCTTTCTTCATTTTTCTTATCAAAGTCCAACAAAAGGTTCATGATATCCTCAAGGGTGGTTGTGGGTTGGGTTGGACTAAATGGTTGCCCTAAAGTGGTTTGAGTGGAATACTGGGATGGCCTAGATTGATATTCAGTCTGAGTCGGTCTCTGTGGTGGCCATGAAAGATCAAAATTTTCTCTCCACTTAGGGCCATACGAATCAGGATACTTATCAAAGGGTGTATCACCTTGAGTGGGGTTGACTATAGAGGGAGTTAATTGAGAACCTGATGTGTGGTCCTGTACTTGTGATCCATTATTCCAATTCTTAAGTGATATATCATCAAGTACAGGTGTTTCAGAACTAGTGCATTCCCCAAGTTATCTACCCAAATCATGAAGTAGGACTAATGGTGCCTTCTATGATGGCTGAGTCCATGATGCCTCCCCAGGGTAGCAAGAGTCAGTAGAGTAGCTATTGGATCCAAAATATGGGTCACTAGATCCACTAGGCTGGGTATTTCAGGTCTCTTGTACCTGAGAGGAGTGATAAGATTGAGATTGTGCCTAACATTGCCTAATTTGCTCCAGGAGCTTGGCACATTGATCTGTATAATTCCTATTATACTCCTGGAATTCAACAACTATGGCCTTTGCTTGGTTCTAATCTAGATAAGGGTCGGATTCATGAGGTTCAAGTTCTAAATAAGCTAGGGGATAATGTTTCGCACGTAATTCGCATTTTAAAAGTTAATTCAGTTGTAGTATAGCGTGAAAACACATCGACAAATAAATTTATAAAACTCCAGTGAGGGAGGTAATCTAAATTACATGTTGACTATATACAATTAATTCAGTCATTCGCAAAGAGGTAATCTTGATTTTTGCAGAAGCTTTCCAATAAAACTTGCTCTAAATGGATATTTATATATGTATATATGTATAAGAATCAGATGTATAATCAGGCATTCAGAAGATCATAACTTTAATTTCAATTAAATAGAGTTTTCACAATAGAGAATGCTATTAGATTTAAATAGAGAGATAGAGAGAGAGATAGAGAGAGATATAGAAAGTGGTAGAGAGATGACGTCGCTTGTGGGATGCTTGCGCGAGATGCAGTAGCACCTCTGATCTAGAGCACTGGGACGAAGGTTAGAGTGGAGTTGCAGAGAGACAAAGAGTTGCAAAGAAGGTGGAAGATGTCAAGAATTGATGGAAGAGTGAGATGCTTCAATTGGGGGGCCATGGCCTTCTTTTATAGCATTTGTGGAGGGCACAAAGGGTATTTTAGCCCTTAATCTCGTGTAACAACTCCTGTTTGATCAGATCTGTTGATCAGGAGATCAATGGATCAGATCAGTCCTAAAAAACCTTCAAATTTGCCTTCATCGCACAAATTTAATCCCTGGCTAACATGTGGCACCTGCTACGCCCTTGAATCACAATCACACAGCCCCACTTCCTCTTTGTGCACCCGATGCAACAACCTCTCTACGCGTGCGCACCAACATGGCCCTTTCTAGCACCCGATCCTCAACCATTCGATCGTGAGATCGAACGACTTAAGCACGGTTGCCTAGCCTTCCTAATCTTGCAAAATGCATGGGATTGCGCATCCACCCGTGGCGCGGTTTGATCATGCCACGTAGTCGCACCTGTACCCTCCGATTATGCAATTAAACCTACGCCAATGCCCAATGCTGCTTCAATTTCACGCAACACACAGCTCGAACGTGCATCACGCGCTTCCGCGCACACGTGCGAGCCAATGTGTTGCGCAAACATTCTAATATACATACTTGTTTGTTTATATTTATACTTATTGATGAGAACACCATCATGAGCCATAACTAGCTCAATTTAATCTGATTAAGTCATTAAATGTTCCTACATAACTGCCAGAGAACCCTGAATCACGGCATAATCATTCTGAGGGAAAGAGAAGAAACCAGGGTTAAAACTACAATTTTACCATCATATCACGAATACAGAATAACCACAGGTTTTCTCAATGGTTAATTAAGGGTCAAATAATCCTAAAAGGCTAACAAGTGGGTTAGAACAAATAGAAAAGGGTTTTTGCATGTTTTGAGAATTAAATGACTTCTGAAACCCTAAAATCAGACCTACTTAATTAATTGAAGTTTTGTTCAGGATAAAATTCGCCTAAACCCTTTAAAAATAATAGAAAAATATTCTTTAGGGTTTGGTATCTTCAATTTGGCCATTAGAACTCATCTCGACCCAAAATAGAGTCTCAAACAGACAGTTGCCCTGATTTGGGTTTCTACGTAACTTCTCCAGTCAAACATGGTCAAAACCAAAATCCGACTTTGCCATCAAATTCCTTGGGTTCAAATTAGGTTTGTACCAAAATTTGGACCCATCTGAGATCATCTTGACCTAGTTTGCAATTTGGTCCTATCTGACCTTTTATTTCACAACCATGCCCTCACCTTTCAAAATTCCGTATGTTTTGTCTCCTTTTGTTTCACGTTCCTCCCTGGCGCCGTCTACACCATAACCGGGGTCGCCTCTTCCCCTCGTCATCTGCTACTGCTGCACATCAACTCTTCAGCTTTCCCTTATAACGATAGTACCCTTAATACTCTGATTCGACCTCACCAACGCCCTCCACAACTCCATCTTCCAACTTGCCGGCAGACCTCCGGCTAGCCCTAGCTGCCACCACACATGCCCAAACTCATTGCTACCACATCCCACACTTCTGCCGCATCCACACGAGTAAAACCCCTCAAGAAATTGAGGGGATTACTCTCCCAAACCCTCTACTGAACACAACCACCTCCACCTTCATTTTTTGCTTCCTCTAGCACTCATCACACATGCACACGCCACGAAACCACCTTCGCTACACTCACCGTGGTCTGACGCTACTCCCTGATGCCACCAAAAGGCTTTGCTACTGATTTCAGGTACCTGCCCCCTCTACCATTGATGCACAGCTTCGAAGCAAGCTTCAAAGCTTGTTCTTCACCTGCAGCTCCAAGCGACACGCTTAGACGGTGCGGATTCAGCAGCTGTAGGTTCCCAGGTTCTCAATTGGAAGGAAGCAACACAGCCATGGCCTAATTCAAGCCATCTTCACTACAACTGTGTGTATGAGGAACGGGGGATGGATAGACCCACATCGTGGATTTTAAAGCAAGTGCAGCCGAATAAGATGCAAAACTACATATGCTTTGTTGCCTCAGAAACATAGGGGTGAGGTCCTTTACACCCCTCACTGTGCCTCTCTCGTGAAACTACTCCCGTGGGCCTGGAGCAGATCTGACTACTCGCCTATGCTATCCACTCCTCGCTCACCACCCACTGCTGGTGAGCCTAGACTTGGCTGCGCTCTAGGCCCGATTACCTATATAACTGATACTATTGAAGGCTTTAGGAGAGTGTGACCCAAGGAGAGAAAGAGAGGAGAGCGTGTGAGGGTTAAGGGGGTTTTACACCCTGGAGAAGTTGGCTAAACACATAGCCAAATTTAAGACCCCTTCCCCCGCTGCGTGAAGAACAGAAGTAGAGAAGAAAAAGAAGGTAAGTAGAGAAAGAAAGGAAAAGAAGAGGCGTAGAAGAAGAAGAGAGACAAGCATAGAGAAAGAGAAGAAGAAGCAAATCAGAAGAGAGATCACTATTCATCAGACGTTTAAGATGTTTGATCATTCAATCTGACGTCTGATTTGAGTTTATTTCTACATAGTTATTGAGTTTCACCTGCTATTATTGTAGGGAGTAATTGGTTATTCAAATCACCATTTTACTCCATTCTTTTCATAGTTTGACACTTGATATTATTGCTACATTATTCTGAATCAATTTTTGATCATAATCTCTGTTGTTTAAAATTGTAATCTTGAGAATCAAATTCCTACTTACTCCCAACGAACGACCTTGGACTTTTCGAGTATAAATTTTATCTGTTTTTCACTAGATTTTGACTATACTACAATGCAACGATTTAAAACCTGATTTCAAGCAACCAACATTTTGGAGCCGTTGCCGGGGAGCAACACGCAATTAGATCTCTTGATTGCAATATCAGATTTGATACTAACTTGCTACATCTCTTTTGATTGTGATCTATTTCAGGGACTCATTGAAAGAAGATCAGCCGCACATCAACCACTCCAGGGGCAGGTAAACTCCATCTACCTTCTTCTAAGCCCCTGATTCTGAAAAAGCTATAAAAGGAAAAAATTAAGTAGGGCTACTTGCATTCTATTCTTAGACAAATCATCAAGTTGCCTGATTTGATATATTCTATTTAGACAACATTCAAACCCTAATTTGTGCACCTACTTAAGATCTTAAGGTATCTAGGGCTATCACCTTCTTGCTTGAAGCCCTAGGTACCACATTTGGACAAATTAAATTGGACCAAATCAGAGCCAATTAAGGATTCTAGATTATGGTTTTAGAGACACACTTGCTCAATCAAGAATTAATCTTCCCAAACAATGTCTGCTTAAGCCTTGATTGAATTGATCTATACAAGCAAACCCTAAAATTAGGCTCTTAATTTCATTTGAACACTAAAAGAGGGACCTAAACTTCTCAAAGGACAAAACAGGCGAAGTTGACCGACCTTGTTGGGTTAACCAATCTTTAAATTAGGTCACTTTGCACAAAAAACATCTTAAAGTTAAATTGAAATCATAAGCACCCTTGCTCTTAACTTAAAACTGGTAGACTTAAGAGGTCAAGTCCCCATTCTGGTCTACCTGGAACATCAGTGACAAGAGAGGTCAGGTGGGGAAACCCTGTAACTCGTGGGGGCACTCTACCATGTAGGGGTCTTTGCGGGATTCTCCCTCTATGGCTGCCCAGGTAATTCTCATGTGGACGGCTTTTTGACTAAGGGGAATCATCCGCCCCGAACCTCTATAGTCATCCAAAAATTTTTGGGTGTCTTGATTGGGTCCATCACATTCTACATCTCATCTACTCCATCGGTGCATGTTCGGGAGGAGGTCTCTAAGACCATCCTTGAGGCCTACATTAGCTACTCATTCCCGTCGAGGCCAAGTCTTAACCTCCTTGTTTGGGCAACAACCCAACCCAATCGATATCTCTTCTAATTCATCTGAACCTAATTCTCCTTCATCCATCATCATTGAGCAACCAGCAGAAGAAAACAATCTTGAAAATCAGCTTCAGTGCCTCAATGATCTATTACAAGCCTTTGTGAACCTACCGCAATGTCCTATGATGCGAGATGGCTACAATCCCGCTGCGGTGGTAATTGAACCTTGAGTATAAATCCCCGCTGGATGTCCTGATACTGAACTCAAGCCCAACATGATTCATGCCATTCTCAAATTCCATGGGCATAATTCTGAGGATCCTTTCCAACATATCAAGCATCTTAAGCATTTGGCCCAGACCTTCAGGTCAGAAGCTCAAAATCGTAATGTCTTACTCATGAAAATGTTCTCCATCTCTCTCATGAATAAGGCTGCTCATTGATACCAAACCCAAACATGTTCAATCAACACCTGGGTGGAACTTCAATCCAAGTTTTTGAGAAAGTTCTTTCTTGTTGGTCAGACAAATGCTTTATGGCACCAGATCACACATTTCATGCAGCAAACTGGGGAACCACTTCACGAGGCATGGGATCATTTTCTCGATCTCATGCGAAAGTGCCCCCACCACGGAGTTCCTAAATGGGAACAAGTCCAGTCTTTTACTAGGAACTCCATGAGGATATTCGATTATTCGTCGATGTGAACTGCGGAGGAAACATCATGGGTCAACATGAAGACATCGTGTGGGAGATTCTCAAGAATATGTGCGAGAACTCCATCAATAATGAATCCATGGGCATGTTCGACTGGACGAATGCCTGTGCATTGACAAATCCAAAGGGAGCACATGAGATGCAGGGCATGTCCTCTTCCGTCTACTTGGAACTTATGTCCAGTCACCTGGACAAGGTCTCTATTATTGAGAAGGTGGATGAGCTAGCTCGACAGTTGCAGCAGGACACCTCTGCGTACAACCCATTCGTGCAATCGCCCTCTGGCAGGGAGGCTGTGCAAAACATCTATCATTGAGCTTCTCAGGGGATGGACCCATATCCACCCCCATCTGATTTTGGTTTTGGATGAAATTATGGACCTGCCTATTCTAGTTGGGGGAACTCTAAACCCTCGTATTCTGACTTTTTCGAGGCTCCTCAAGCCTGCGAGGACCTCAACAGCATTCAGAATGATCCATTCTCAAACACCTACAACCCTGGATGCATAATCATCCTAATTTCACATGGTCAGGGAATAATCAAAATCAGAGACCTCAATATCAACTCCGACCACTAGCTCCTCATCCATATCAGTCGCCTCAGCCTTGACCCAACCCAACTTATTAATCCGGACCGACTCATGTAGATCAAATGACTCTTATCCTTCAGACTTTAGCTAACATTCAGAAGACAAATGCGGCTACGCAAAAATAGCACAAAGACGAGATCACAAAGGTTTGCAATCGACTTGCCTAGATGGCAAATCGCCGCCAACCTGGTGCATTTCCTTCACAACCTTTGCCTAATCCAAATAACGTGCTGAACCAGAGGTGCGTTGTGAACCCGACTCAGAGCCAAGCTCATTTTGTTTATCAGGCCCCTTCTACTCCATCACCCGACGGGATGGAGGCTTCGACATCATATGTGGGTTATCAGTAGTAATCACCTCTTTTGCCCACACCAAACCAGAACCAGGCAAGATTGAATTCTATTACTACCCGTAGTGGAAAAGTAACAAAGGACCCACCTTATCCAAGGCACTCCTAGCCTAGTAATGGAAACTCAAACCCTAGGATGGTCATCTAGGATACCTTTATCCCAGATCAAGAACCTGGACCCATTCTGGGGGAACCTGCAAAAGTTCCATTTCTGAAGGCCTTGACCAAAGGAGAAAGGAAACCCTAACCCGTGGCACCTGAGGAGGACCTGGTCAAGCTCTTTGAGCAGGTCCAAATAAACATCCCCTTGATGGATACGATACACCACGTATCAGCTTACGTGTGATACCTGAAAGATGTGTGTACACCCAAGCATAAGCCGCGAACCAAAGGCAGGAACCCAATTGTACTGTCAGAGCAAGCCAGCTCCGTCACTTTGAGCAAACTCCCACCTAAGGCAAAAGACCCAGGCACCCCTCTGATCTCCTGTGCTATCAGTAATATGTAGCTCGACCGAGCCTTACTAGACCTAGGAGCTTCCATAAATTTGATACCTACATCCCTACTAGACTACTTCGAGGAATCTGAGCTTAAACCGACAGAGATGACTTTGCAGTTAGAAGACTGATCTGTTAAGTCACCAAAAGGAATTCTCGAAGATGTCATAGTTAGGGTACATGATTTCTATTTTCTAGTGGATTTCATTGTCTTAGACATGGATGCTCCTAAGAATGTGAATAATACACCAATCATATTAGGGAGACCCTTTCTAGCCACTGCTAGGGTTAATATTAATTACAAGGAGGGCTAAATTGAATTAAAATTTGGGATCAAGACACTGAAGATTGAAATCTTTAAGGCCCAACAAGTTATCAATTGCGGAGTTATAGAACAAATGTATGATATCGAGGATGTGGTTGACGACCTATGTATCGAGGAAAACACGAATATTTTCGATCAACCACATGAAGATCAAAACCCACAATTAGAGGAGTTTGAACCTAACCTAGACACAACCATAACTCCTTCCTTTGCTCCCGACACCCACCCTGAACCACCTGCTGCTACTGACAACCCAGTTATGGAATTAAAGCCTCTTCCCGATCATTTGAAATGCATATTTTTGGGTTCCAATCAGACGTTTCCTGTGATTATCAACTCCCGACTTGTACATTATCAGGAAACACACCTGATTTCTGTGCTTCAGCAGCATCGAATAGCCATTGGATGGATTCTCGATGATCTGACTGGCTTCAATCCTTCATATTGCACACATCACATCTACACTGAAGAGGGCTCACGACCATCCCATGAAATGTAGAGTCGCTTAAATCCAAATCTGCAGGATGTCATGAAAAAGGAGATCATCAAGTGGTTAGATGCAGGGATCATCTACCTGATCTCTGATAGTCAGTGGGTGAGTCCAATTCAAGTTGTGCCTAAGAAGGCAGGGCTCACTGCCATCACGACTAAAATCGGAGAAACCATACCGACCCATATAGCGAAGTCATGGAGAGTCTGCATTGATTATTGAAGACTCAATTATGAAGAAGGATAATTTCCCACTACCATTCATTGATCAGATCCTCAAGAAACTAGCGTGAAATCAATTCTTCTACTTTTTGGACGGGTACTCCGGTTATAACCAGTTGTAATCCATCCAGAGGACCAAGAGAAGACCACCTTCACCTGCCCCTTCAGAACATAAGCATTCCGAAGGATGCCATTTGGTCTCTGCAATGCACCTGCTACTTTTCAGTGATGCATGCTTGCCATGTTTTCAGATATGGTAAGTGAATACCTTGAGGTCTTCATGGATGACTTCTTGGTATTTGGTGAATCTTTTGATGATTGCCTCCTGCACTTGATCCAAATCCTCTGGCGGTGCATCGACATGAATTTGGTTCTTTCCTGGGAAAAGAGCACTTCATGGTACCTGAGGGAATTGTCCTGGGACATCTTGTTTTTGAAAAAGGCATCCAGGTTGATCGAGCCAAAGTGAACCTGATTTCCAAACTCCCTATGCCTAGCTTGGCCAAAGACATCCGATCCTTTTTGGGGCATGTCAGTTTTTAACATTGATTCATTCTCAATTTTTCGAAAATCGCACGCCCCTTGACTAATCTTCTATCTAAGGATGTCCCCTTTGACATTTCCAAGGAGTGTTCTCAAGCATTTGAGATCCTGCGTGATCAAGTTACCCAAGCACCTATCCTGCAGTCCACTGATTGGGCTCAACCCTTTAAGATCATGTGCGATGCATCTGATTATGCTGTAGGTGCAGTACTTGAGCTGAAAATAGATGGGAAACCCGTGGTCATCTACTATGCTAGCAAGACACTTGACAAGGCTCACCGTAACTACATAGTTACTGAGAAAGAGCTCCTAGCCGTAGTATTTGCCTTGGAAAAATTCAGATCATATCTTTTGGCTTCCCGTGTTATTATATACTCAGATCACACTGCAGTGAGGCACCTCCTTAGGAAGGACGCAAAACCTCGACTAATCTGCTAGATCTTGCTGTTGCAAGAATTTGATCTCAAGATTTGTGATAAAGCGGGGAAGCAGACGCGGAAGCTGACCACTTATCCCACCTTCCTTCTAACAGTATCGACCCTTTCGAACCCATCACAGGACACTTTCCCGATGAGCACCTCCTGACTATTAGTCTGAGACTTCCTTAGTTTGCTGATTTAGTGAACTAGTTGGCTTCACATCAGATTTCGTCCGATTGGCCGAAGGCCAAGAAAGACAAATTGCCTTCCGATGCCAAATTCTACATCTGGGAAGACCTGTACCTCTTCCGTATTGGTGCTGATTAGATCATTAGATGGTGCATCCCAGAAGCCGAAATTCAGGACATTTTATCCTTCTACCATGACCAGGCCTGCAGTGGACACCTTTTTGGACATAAAACCACTGCAAAAGTCCTCCAGTGTGGCTTTTATTGGCCTACAATTTCCAAAGATGCATACGATCACTGTAGGGCATGCGCTCGTTGCCAGACCTTGGGCAATATGAGCCATCGTGATATGATCCGTTTACAACCGATTCTCGTATGCGAAATCTTCGACATCTGGGGGATTGATTTCATGGGACCCTTCCCTATTTTAGATGGCTTAGAATACATTCTTCCCGCTATTGACTACGTGTCCAAATCGATCAAAGTCATCCCGACCCGGTAATCAAATTCATTCATCAGAACATCTTTTCTCTGTACGGGATTCCATGTGCCATTATCTCTGGTGGAGGGACCCATTTCATGAATGCTTAGTTTAAATCACTGATTACCAAATACAGGGTATCACACCGAATCTCTACTCCTTATCACCCCCAAACCAACAGTCTAGCTGAGCTATCGAATCGGGAGATCAAGAAAATCCTTTAGGTCACTATACGTCCTGACAGGAAATATTGGTCGTCCTGACTTCCGGAAGCCTTGTGGGCTTATAGGATTGCCCGCAAAACCCAATTGGGAATGTCTCCTTTCATATTGGTGTACAGGAAGGCATGTCACCTCCTCGTCAAGTTGGAGCACAAAGCCTATTGGGTTGTACGGAAGTGTAATCTAGATCTTTCTAAGGAAGGAACCTACATAAAGCTTCAAATGAGCGAGATCGATGAATTATGAAATGATTTGTATGAGAACTTGTGAATTTACAAAGAGCCTTTCATGACAAGCACATATGCAGAAAGATCTTTCACCCAGGCTAGAAAGTCCTACTCTTCGATGCCAAACTCAAACTGTTCCTAGGAAAACTTAGATCAAAATGGATTGGACCATATCTTATCAGATTGATTTTTGGAAATGGAGCCGTTGAAATCAACCAACCCAGCCTTGATTTCGAACCCTTTATCATGAATGGCCAGCGACTTAAGCCATTCATTCAACTCACCGATACGAACTTGGCAGAGGTATCTTTTGATCTCCTTTCTGCTTGACCTCATTGTGCCTGACTGATGGTGGTAAACTCAGTGCTTAACAGGAGGCAACTCGTTATCTTTGTGAAAAACCTGAAACCCTTCTTGACACATCATATGCTAAACTCATATTGCACTTTAAGGCTCGCCCATTAGAATAGTCGACTCCACCTCTAGTACCCATACTCAAGCTTGAAATCATCTGCAACAGTCACCTTGACCCGTCCTCCTACCCAAAACCTGTTCTAATGTACGTTCTAAGCTGAATTTGAACCCCCTAATTTACAAGGAGGACATTTCAAATCGTAGGCATGGGGGGGTATTAAAGGGCAAAATGTTGTGAGAATCACTTCACAAAAGAGGGTTTCATAAAAAAAAATTACATATTCCAAAAAACCAAAAAAATAGAAAATTGGAAAAGAACAAAAAAATGGAGAAGGGGGGAAATTTTGAGTGAATTAATTGCATATCATTTTTGAGGAGGAAAATGGGAGGTGATATAAATGCCAAAAAGGAGCATAATTTGAAAAGAAAAAAAGAGTCAATAGTAAAAGATTAAGAAATCGACTTAGTTCTAGACCAAATTAAAAAGAAAGAAAGTGAAAGACAAAAAGTGCTAAGAGACAAAAGGAGATTAGCATGAATGCTAATCTTGGGCTTCTTGAGCTATGATCTTAGGCTTAAAAATTCAAGTATCCATTAAGATCTGGATAGTCCTCAAGAGGTTGGGGAAAATGCGAAGCTTAAGTATTAGGTCTAGGGCTTAAGGATTATTCGACCTCGTTAACTGACCTCTAGTTTGCGGGACTTGGTAACCTAAGCGCCCCAATCCACACACAGTCTGGTTCAGTATGCTTAATTATCAAAATCACGCAAATGCGTTAAATTTGTTCGGAAAAAGGTACCAAGATTAGGAGCGGTTGATCAACACAAGTTGATTTGGAAGAGTTCTCGAAATTGATAGGTGGGAAATTCCCCTCAGAGATGTGCAATAACATACTATCTCCTAGGTGTTTGTCTCCAAGGATATCTAAATATCCTACTGGGGGGCATGTAAGCACCTCGTGTTGGTTTAGATGTCATGGGCGGCATTATCACAAAATGTTGATTGCCATGGTCTGGATTTAGCTACAGAATGCCATGGGTGGGATTATCTCAAAATCTTGAAAGCTAGGGTTCTGGGGTTTGCCATGGGCAGTGCTATCTGGAAGCATCGATTGCCAGGGACCCTAAAAGGATTGATGGTGGGAACTAGGAATCCGATACAGACCCTGTTGTAAAGCAATTCGAAGCTAGAAATAAAAAGAAAAGTGAGAGAAAACTCTCAAAAAATAAATAAAAAATTTTTCTATCTCCCTCTTACAAAAGTGCACTGCAAACTGAACCTGGGCTAAAACATGTTACAAACATGGGTGCTTTAACTGCGGAGTTCAATGAACCTTAGGTTAGTTCCTATGGGCCTTAGAAACCTTCACAGCAGACTGAGGCTAGAGCTGGTCAGGTCCGGACCTTGGTTAGTACATGAGCACCTCTTGGCCTACTATCGACATTCTAACCTAATCTACAAAAGAAAGCACACATCTGAGCATAAAAAGGCATGTGGTCTAGATTTTGAGTTAAATTCCTTGAGATTTTGCTACGGGACTACCAAAAGCTAGTCATAGGGTATGATGGGAACACCATCATGAGCCATAACTAGCTCAATTTCATCTGATTAAGTCATTAAATGCTCCTACATAACTGCTAGAGAACCCTAAGTCACTACATAATCATTTTTAGGGAAAGAAAAGAAACCAGGGTTAAAACTGCAATGTTGCCAAGGGTTTTCTCAAGGGTTAATTAACAGTCAAATGGTCCTAAAAGGATAACAAGTGGATTAGAACAGACAGAAAAGGATTTTTACATGCTTTGAGAATTAAATGACTTATGAAACCCTAAAAACAGACTTGCTGAATTAACTGAGGTTTTGGATAAGATAAAACTCACCTAAACCCTTTCAAAATCAAAGAAAAATTTTCTCTAGGGTTTGGTATCTTCAATTTGACCATTAGAACTCACCTTGACTTAAAATAGAGTCTCAAATAGATAGTTGCCCTAATTTAAGTTTCTACGTAATTTTCTAGTCAAACATAGTCAAAACCAAAATCTGACTTCACCAACAAATTCCTTGGATCCAAGTTAGGTTTGTACCAAAATTTGGACCCAATCTGAGATCATCTTGACCTAGTTTTCAATTTGGTCCTGTCCAACATTTTGTTTCACAACTATGCCCTTAACTTTCAAAATTCCTTACAAGCAGCCTCGCCAACTTCTTCATCGTCTTTGCAAAAAGGTCCCTGGAGCCATTAAAGGCAACCCTGAGCTTCACCATTGAGATAGAGTGAGAATTTCTCGCTCGATTCTCAATCAATCAGTCCCAAAATAGATACTCAGATTCTTGATGAAGTTGCCTTCCAATTGAGCCACATCTTGGGCTCTAAGTCTTGCCCAAATTGCCATGCAAATCAATTGAAATTTGGGTTTCTATCCCCGGCGAAGCTTTCCAAATCGGAGCTTGATTCTCAAGCTACGTTCGCGTTCTGATGACCTATACAAGAACCCTCGGGGCACGACTTCCCAAGCTTGATTTTGGCCTCGAACACCCTCAATTCCTCCCTCCTATTTCGGCCAAAAGACTCCTCAAGCTCCGGCGACCTCCATCTTCATTCCTCATTCGTTTGCAATACTGATGACTGATTTGCCTCCCTCAACTTCCTCCGCGTAGTGCAATATTGACCGGCGTTTCTATCTCCTTCATCTTCACCGTTCTCCTCCCACTGGAGTCACCTTCTTCCCTAGCACCATCCACACCGCAACCGATATCACCTCAGCCCCTCGTCATCTGCTACCTCCCCACATCGACTCTTAAGCTTCCCCTTATCTTGACAATACCCTCAATACTCCGATTCAACCTCACCTACGCCCTCCGCAACTCCATCTTCCAACTTGTTGGCAGACCTCTGGAGAGACTTAGCAGCCACCACACATGCCCAAACTCTCTGCTACCACATCCCACACTTCCGCCATATCCACGGGAGTAAAACCCCTCAAGAAATTGAGGGGATTACTCGCCCAAACCCTCCACCAAACACAACCACCTCCACCTTCATTTTTCACTTCCGCCAGCACTCATCACACACGCACACGCCATGAAACCAGCTCCGCTACACCTGCCATGGTCCAACGATACTCCCTGAGCTTTTTGACGTTACCAAAAGGCTTTGCTACTGATTTTAAGTACCAAACCCCCTTCGCTATTGATGCACAGCTCCGAAGAAAGCTTCAAAGTTGGTTCTTCACCTGTAGCTCTAGGCGACATGCTCAGACAGTGCAAATTTTGCAGTTGTAGGTTCCCAGGTTCTTAATTGGAAGGAAGTAGCACAACCGTAACCCAATTCGAGCCATCTTCACTACAGCTGTGTGCACAAGGAATGGGGGATGGCTAGTCCCATATCGTGGATTTTAGAGCAAGTGCAGCCGAATAAGATGCAAAACTGCATATGCCTTGTTGCCTCAGAAACACAAAGGTGAGGTCCCTCATGCCCCTCACTGTGCCTCGCCAGTGACACTGCTCTCGCAAGCCTGGCACAGATCTGACTGCCTGCCTACGCTATCTACTCCTCGCTCACCACCCACTATCGATGAGCCTGGACACGGGTGTGCTCTAGGTCTGATTATCCATATACCCAGTACTGTTGAAGGCACTAGGAGAGCGTGACCCAAGGAGAGAAAGAGAGGAGAGCGTTCAGGGGTTAGGGGGGTTTTGCTCCTTGGAGAAGTTGGCTAAACACTTAGCCAAATTTAAGATCCCTTCCCCTTCTGTGTGAAGAAGAGAAGCAGAGAAGAAAAAGAAGGTAAGTAGAGAAAGAAAGGAAAAGAATAAGAGCCGCAGAAGAAGAGACAAGCACAAAGAAAGAGAAGAAGAAGCAAATCACAAAAGAGATCACTGTTCATTAGATGTTTAAGACGTCTGATCATTCAATCAGACATCTGATTTGAGTTTATTTCTACATAGTTATTGAGTTCCACTTGCTATTATTGTAGGGAGTAATTGGTGATTCAAATCACCATTTTACTTCATTCTTTTTGCAGTTTGACACTTGATATTATTGCCACATTATTCTGAATCAATTTCTGATCATAATCTCTATTGTTTAAAATTGCAATCTTGAGAATCGAATTCCTACTTACTCCCAATGAACGGCATTGGACTTTTCAAGTATAAATTTTATCTATTTTTCGCGAGATTTCGACTATACTGCAATGCAACGACTTAAAACCTGATTTCAAGCAACCAACACTTATCCAGCTGGGCGGGAGATGTGGCGTGCTCATGGCCATTGGATGAAGATCCAACGGCCCACAACATGCGGTGTGGCCTTCCTAGATGGGGCAGTGGTGAGGGAGCAGCTGTGCTGGCACCACGTGGCACCATCATGGTCGTTCATCTTCTTTTTCCTTATATCTTGTGATATAGACCTCTAATCGTGTTGATGTTTGCATCGTTGGACTGCAATAGTCGATCTGGATTCATCCATGTGGTTTGATTCTTCATCTAAGGCTCATATCTTTGTCTTTTGGCTTTAGATCTCCATTCTTTTATGGACTGCACAAGGTGCCCTAGTCGTCTGATCAAGATGATTTCAGAAGCACTGGACTCCAGTCGTCGTTCTGATTAGATTTGTTCAACCTGATCTGACATCCGTGATTTCAAATCATCTGTGATTGAAATCATCTCTCTTTTAGGTCATAAAATGACGACATTATCTATACGACTAATAAACTAGCTATTGTGCAAATTAGGATGCCTATGAATGCATTAATCCTAACTTATGCTAGGTTCTAGCTTAATTCAGGTGATTTAGGTTGCATGATTGCTATGCAATCACACCCCCATGCCTAAATCTTACTAGTCCCTATCAAATTCATGACTAAATGCAAAGTGGTCCTACATGAGTAATTTTTATCAAGAGTTTGAATAGAGGTTTATGTCTTTTGTTTTCATCCAAAGCTTTAGTAATCCAGATAATCGTGATTGTGTTTTGTTGTATCCCATGCAACAGATCCAAGTGAAAGCCAATCCTCATCTAAAGCTCATACTTGACCCTTAGTAAAAATCTATTAGGATAGACAAACTTCTTCCCTCGGGGTTATTAGGTAATCTGTGTATTTAGCCCAGAATTTTGGCTTAGGTAGAAGATTTCTGAGTTAAGTAGATTTGTATTTGGTGGCTCTCACTCATCTGGTGCTACATATAGAATAGTACTTTAGAACCTATATTTTCAGATTATGAAATAATTCAACTCAGAGAGAGGCGAGAAATTATGCTCTCTGTAGTTCCTTTGTACTCATTCTCTCTCTTATTTTCTCTTTCTTTTTCCTAGCTTTTCTTTTCATTCTTTTTGAGCTCACACTCTCATCAGATTTATCAGTATATTTGGTGGTCTCTCCTGGCAATAACACTTCGATTAGGTTCTGATAACTCTAAGACTAAGTCAGAATTCCTCAGCCCATATTCAGGTGGCCAAATATACAGAAAAGTAGGTCAAGGCTATATTTGGTGGATCGTGAGGGTGGTAGGCATTGTTGCCTCATTACACTTGAAATAAATTCTAAAAACACTTATAAATTTTATTTTTTTTACTTTTTTTCTTTCTTTCTAAATTTTTTTCTATGTTTATATATTTATTTTTTATTTTCTTTTCTCTCTATTGTTCTTCCAAATATCTACTAACGCAACGTAGCATACGAACTTTTATTTACGAGCCATTATTTAGGATTATGGGTGTTTAAGAGGATATCGGCTGGCTTATTTAGTGGAAGTGCCTATTCTTGACACCGAGGAGGGAATGGATAGGACAATGACATTGACATTAATACCCTCCTTTAGCCGAAGATTCCATAAAAGTTGGTCATTGATAGAAGCCATTTTTTCATGAATTTTAAAGTCATCGAAAATCGTAGTATAGTCACACAAAAACATTCGTCAAAAAAATGATTTTTTTTTTGTAAAGATAACGAGACTTGAGTTTTGGTCGTTTGTCTCTGGGAGGCATTTATGCAAATTTGAAATTGATCTCTTTTTCGCTCTACTTGCTTAAAATCGCATGGTGGTTTATGGTTACTATGTATTTAAGCACAACATGCTTAGTTGCAAGAATATCAGAAGTTAAAAGTAGGCAACTTTAATCACACCAAATATATTGCAATAAGATCATGGTGCTTCCCAACACATAGACATATATATATTGAAAAATTTCTTTCATTCGTTCAAGAGAGTGTTTGCAACATGGAACAACAGGAAAGCTTATAGAGGAACTCTTAAAAACATCAATCTAGCTAACAGAAAACGATCGCATACAGGAATCTATCGGGGGATTTTGCATGCATCATTGGGGGAGAGTAAAGAGCTACACAACTAAGCAGTAATAAAAGCATGTAACTATGAAGAACTAAGCTAATCTAGCAGAAATAAGGGCATTCGAAGGTAGTCTCCGATGGCCTTTGAGTGGTTGAGAGGAGAAGGAGGGGCGGCCAATGGTGTTTAGGCTGGCCCTTGGAGAGAGGTTGGAGAGGTGATCGAGCATCTTGGCATGTATATGGTGGTGGCCATGGTGAGCAACTCGTGGAGGTGGAGTGAAGGTGAATGTAGCTAACCTAGATGGAAGTGAATAATGCCCAGAGATGGATGGGTGCAAATGGCCACCCCTTAGGTCATTTTATAGACCTAATGGAAGCTCTCTAGAGAATTATGGAATTCTCCAGAGAGGCCTATGGTGGAAGCTCATGGGAGAGAGAGAGAGAGAGCATGGATGGTGGTTTTTAGGTCCACCAAATGTGGATCTAAAAATTGAATGGCTCTTGGTTGCTAATTTTAGCAACCAAGGCAACAACACATGGTAGAGAGTTCTAGAGAACTCTAGGATAGGTATTCTCATGTGGATGGTGTGTGTGGGTGTGTGTGTGTCGAAACGTAGATGGCTAGGTTGATTAGGTTAGGTTCTAGTGGGTTTAGGTCAAGGTAGGTCTCAAATTAGGGTTGTAAACACTAATTCACTAAGGTAAAATGCAATTAAACTTAATAAAAGCTTAATTGGGTGTGTAAAAATATAATTGAGAGAAAAATAACTCAATTAAGTCATGTCTAGGTCAATTGGACTCGCACTGAGTCCAATTGGATAGTGTTTGCTGAGATCAGGTCTGTACTGGACTCAACGAGTCCAATTGAATAAGCTAATGGAATTGACTAAGATCCAAGTCAATTAGGTTTAGTGAGGACCAAATTAGGTTCTTAGGGAGGTCTAGAGGTGATGTACTAGGGTTCAGTCACCTTAAATTAGATTCCTATGGGGATGGAATTGGGCTTAGGGACCTAAAGATCCAAGATCAAGGCTTGAATCTCAAAACAGGAACTAAAGAGTAGCTCCAGACGTCTAATAAAAGTGTTAGACGTCTTATAGTGAAAAATCAGAAGTCCAAACATGTTTTCTGGATGTCCAATCAGTGTCAGGAGGGATTCTAGGTTTTGTCTTGGCTATTCTGCAAAAATTGGACGTCTAACCAAGTGTCTGGACGTCCAGTAACACTGCAGAAGTGGGTTTAAGGTGTGCAGGAGTTGGCTAAGGGTTCTGGACATCCTATAACTTATCTGGATGTCCAGATAGAGGTTGGAATTAATGTTTTAAGGTTTCCTAGTGTGCGGTGACCTAATCTAAGGGTGGCTAAGGCTTGGGGAAGCTTCTAGGCTGTCCTAAGGCTAGGATGGTCCTAAGTTCTTCATATTTTACTACTTTATTCCTACTTAATAGCAAACCTTAACTCCCTTACATTATTATCTATTACATCTAATCTAGGTCTTCCTCTCCAGCTCTGCTGCAACACCAGTTATTCCAGCTTCAGATCCAGCTTTCGATCTACCTTCTGGTAAACTTATTACCTATAATTGTCATAATGCACCTAATCAGTACATTATAGCATTATTTTATGCATAGCTAAAAGAAAGCAGTAAGGATGCAAGTAATGCTTATGCATGAGTGAATTTCCCTAACTTATGCTAAGTCCTAGCCTAATTTAGGTCAATTATGACCTATGATTGATGCGCAATCATACCCCCATGCCTAAATCTTGCTAGTCCCTAACAAATGCAGGACTAAATTATTTACATAAGGGTCCCTAAGGGATTGATTATTTTATTAAGTGTATGCCTAGAGATTTTTCTCCTTTTTGTTTTCATCCTATGCTCTATAAATCCAAACAATCGTAAAAGTGTAGCTATGTAGCTTTTGCAACGGATTCGAGTGAAAAACTAATTCACCTCTAAGGCCTGTACTTGACCCCTAATAAAAATTCTAGCGGGATAGGCCGACTTCTTCCCTTAGGCTATTCAAGCTATTCTATGAATTTCACCCTGGCTTTAGGCTTAGGTAGAGAATCTCTGAGGGGTACGGGTGTTTATTTGGTGGCTCACTCTCACTTGGTGCTACATAGAGATTAGTGTTTCAGAATCTAGATTCCTGGATTATCAAGTAACTCAACTCAGAGAAAGACGAGAAAAACTATGCACTTTTCTGGTTCCTTTGTATTCATTCTCTCTTACTATTTTTTTTTTTTTTTAGAGCTCACAATCTCACCATATTCTCATGTATCATCTGTATTTGGTTGTCTCACTTGGCATTAACACTTTAATTGAGTTCCCATAACTCTAACACTAAGTCAGAATTCCTCAGCAAGTATTCAGGTGGTCAGAAACACAGAAAAATAAGTTAAGGCCATATTTGGTGGATCTTAAATTTATTTGGTGGTATTACCTCAATGCAACTGAAATAAACACTAAATATTCACTCTTTTTCTCTTTGCTTTTTCTTCTTTTTCTAATTTTTCTCTTTTTCTGTTCTTTTTTTTTCATCAATTTTTTTTCAACATATACACAACTAGCACACATCCATGAACTTTATTGAGGAGGCATTATTAGGGATTGTTGGTACTCAAGAGACATTGGATAGCTTATTTGGTGGAAGTGCTTACTCACAGCATCAGGAGAGATGGATAGGACAGTATATTTCTGACCTTGACATTAATACCCTCCTTCAGCTGAGGTTTCCGTAAAAAATGATCGTAACCATCCACCTTAGCCCTAGTTTTATGAAAACTTGCTCTCTACATATTTGCTTTATTTGGTGGCTCTCAAAATTTCACACAAAATATATATGCAGGAACCGAGAGTGAAAACTATGTCTAATCTCATACTAATCTTAGAGCACTAGTACACTCTGCTCTCATTTCACACTATTTGGTGGATTTTTGGAGGAAAATCGGCCTGACTCCCAAAACACTCTCTAGGGGTTCAGGAAAAGAAGCACTACTTCTTCTCGACAGACTAAAGACATTTATCAGCCTTCACCATGAATCCATTATAAATTCTACGTGTGTGAAAAGTTGTACTGGATTCCAGATTACAAGAATCAACTAGAGGATAAAATCCCTAATGCATTCTCTTAATAAAATAATCTTATTCATGAATGCAATATATATATATGCTATAAACAAGTAACCTCGTATAATTTGTACTTTGTGAAATTCTCGTATCGAGTTACATTTAGCTTGACCCTAAATTTAGAACAAGAGGTAAGCGGGTGAGTCGAAAATGGCTGTTGCGGATGATTTCTAGCTCCAATGCGAGCATTGGAGGTAGAGTCGATTGTTCTTTTATTTAGGGTCCTAAAGTACGTTTGACATGCAGCTCCAAGGTTTTTCCTAAATGTTGGCATAAAAATTTTTCAGTTTTTGTTGTATCTACTCCCCCATGCCTAAGTTCTTGCATGTCCTCATGCATGAATATAAAAGAAAATAAATACAGCAGGGAGTAAATGGGTAGAAATCACCTGTAATTGCTCCTGAAATTATATATTCAGCACCGGCCAACCTGACAATATGCAATATTAAGAAAGAAAATGTGCTAAAAGAAAAATATGGTATGTATAAAAATGAATATGTATAGGGTGATGGATGTGGAGTAGATGCTGAGTTTAACACCTCCAGCTGGGCGAAAACTCAATCAAATGTATCAGTTCTAGCATAGGATCCGGTCAAGATTAAGAGAAAGATATGCTCATATGCTCCCAGAATTAGTGATTCGGAGATGCAAACCAGTTGATTGTGCACCCCTACTCCAAAAATTCTAGCTATAAGAAGGTGTGGAGTAGTGGTGGAGAATAGAGGATAAGTAGAGGGGGGATTATGATGTTGATTCAGCTGATTTATCATGTCCCACAATTCAGCAGGAAGTTGCTGAGGGAGTAGATCAAAATGTATCTCAAAACTAGAGTTTGAGTCATAGGGGTCTTCATAATGATAGTTGACATCAAAGATCATGCCCTCTCAAGGCTCTGGATCATATGGGGGTATTCATGAAAGTAGAAGATCTGTGGGGAGGTCACTAAAATCCTCGTCAGAAATTACTTCGTCCTCGTCCGTACTCATATCTAATTCATCAGAAGCTAGCTCTTCAAGCTCTAAGTCGATCCATCCATTAGACTGACTAGGATGATCGGTGCATCCCTAGCTCATTCTGCTCAAAGCTTCACCCTCATATGCATTGGGTTCCTCAGTAATTCCTACCTCAGGTAGCATATTTATTTCTCTGGTCAAATCATCCATAACTATTTCTAGTCTTCGGATGCCAGGATCAGGGATAGAAAGTGTCATCTCAAAATCTCTAACATCTGAATTAGGGATGTAGGTGAAAGAAGAAGAGTGCAGATCAGAAGATGTTGGCTCTAGCATAGGTTCACCTACAATGGGAAGTGGCCTAGATTGATCAGTAGTGTTGCATGTAATGTTTGCTTCATGATCCATGTCCTCAACTGGATCTACTTCCCTTATCTCAGTTGGGTTATCTAACCCAAGAGGTATCTCCCAGGATTCAAGATAATCCGATTGTGTCTCAATCTTGGAGATATCAGTCCTTTCCTTAGTTTCCTGAATGGAGTTCTCAGATGAACCCCTTCAAAACATTTCCTACTCCTGTCTCATATCCAAACTGGATTCTTATTCCCCTGGATTATCTTCTGGCATCTGCTCCCAAGAATCTTCTATGTGTCCTTCCGGCGCAGTCGTTTCAGATTCCTTGAGGTCTTCAAGGCTATTTTCTACTTGATATCTCAAAAGCAGTAGTTCTTGAGTTTCCCAATTCTATCTAATTAGCCTTGTTATCCCTGCTGTTCTCTGAAGGAGCTCCATTACAGCTTGTTGATATGGAATCCAGCTTTGTCTTTGCTTCGGCTCAGTGACAGCTTGGATTTCGTGTAGGTAGAATGCGGCCTTCTCCTTAGCACTAGATATAGATCTCTATATTCTGTAATGCGGTCACATATGCACCAGTAGTTCTTCAAGGTTTCCAGGGGGTGAATCAGATCTACCCATATTCCATGGGTGAGAAGCAGGAGTATTAAATCCATATCCTAGGTTATAAGATGCGGTCCTTTGAGGGACAGACTGGTATAGGTCATAATATCCAGGATTAGGATATGGGTTAACCATTTCGGTAACCTGAGGACAAGGATCAGGCAAAGCGAAAAGTCATCTTCGCCATCATGGGTTCTAATCCCAAGGTTGAGCTGATTCAGTGACCCGGGCACTCAGATAAGCTCGTGGGTCCAGCTCTTTTGGATCCTGATTAAGTCCAGATCCTGGGTTAGCCATTGCAGCTAAGTGAGTGGAAGAAAAAAGGTGGGGGAGAAGATGATCCAGGTGAGGTGACTCGTCTCCTTGGGAGCGGCTCCCAAGGTCCAACCAGTCGAGGTCTGAGTGACCTCCTTCCTCGCATACACCACCCAACCCCTGGGTTGGTGCAGCCAGCTAGACAAGGCTAAGGCCCTATTAATCAGATGGTCCTTATGAATCAAATGACCAGATTTTTCATTAGAAGTTTGAATTCCTAAAGAAAAGATTCGTTGTTCAACTGACTGAAAGTGATTCTCGCCTCTCAAGCTAACTTAGCCAGTCTGGTTACGAGGGGACTTAGGGGAAGGTTCTTCCTTCAGCTCACGCCTTCAGTTCCGTTACCCCCGAGCCGTGGTCATTTGACACTGCTCCGTAGACTTAGTCACCATGTTCGGAAAGAGAGGTTGAAAACACCAAGTGGTATGACAACGAATTCCGGTTGATTTCGTGTTCTAAAATTAATTTTAGCCCTTTTTCTTCAATTGGGTTTTATGGCGAGTGGCTCATAAGGTGACCAAGCTCACTGGCCAAACCTTAGACTTGATCAAGTCTAGGTTAGCCCAAATGTGGTCTCTAGATTGTAACCCTAAAGATGTAACCTAGGGTTCATGCAATTCTAGGATTTTTTTATTCTTTTGTTTAGTTCTTCCTCAGCAGACCACAAGAATAAAACTAGTTCTCTAAATAAAATTGGAATCCAATTGAATTGAAATTTGGCGAGTAGGTTTCTATTTCAATTATCTTTTGAGAGAATATTTTTTTGTAATTTTTACCATTTCAACCGAATTTATAAGGATTTTTAAATGTCAAGGGGTCAGATTTGGAATTTTGACTCATGGTCAGTTTTTCAAATTGAAACAATAGTACCAAATGATTTTCAAAAATTCAAGAAAAATATGAAAAATAAAACCAATGAGATCAGCTTTCAAACCCCACTATTTTTAGTCAAAACAGATTCACGGATTGCTCAAAATTGCTTTTTGAATTTTGAAAAATCTCAAAACTAGGTCAGTCTGACCCCCTTTCACTTCGTGAATTTTTAAAAATTTTGTACTTGGATTTGTTTCAAAACAACAGTGCCATTTGAAAGATGTTTTGAAAATAAAAATCTAAGCCAAATTTCATAATTTTTTGTTCATTAATTTTTCAGCAACTGAATTTTTAATTCAGATTTTGAGGTCTGGCCGAAAATCAGAGGGTGGTGGAGAAGCTTTTAAAAGGTGTTTGAGTTTAAAATTCAAACTTTCCACCAAAAAAGTTTTGAAATTTTTTTTTTCAAGAAGGATATTTTTTCAAAGGATTTTCAAAAATATTTTTTTTGCTTTTTCAAAACTAACCTAGGATTCAAAAAGAAACCTAATCAAAACTACCTAGAATTTTTTTTTCTTTGATTTTTTTTTCTTTTTCATGAAAATGAATAAGCTTTTTTTTTAACTGAAATTGCTAGAAGCAAATCTAACCTACGGTTCAAAAAAAAAAACTAGACTAAAGCAGATGTGACGTGCACCTGGAATTTTTTTTTCCTACGTTCGTTGTGTGCACAGATCCCATTTTCTTCCTGTTCTTCTTGCACATCCAAAGACAAGCAGAGGATGATTTGTCAGTGATAGCTCAAAAGATCCAAATCAAAAAAAGACGTTGCCTCCCTAGCAACGACGCCATTTGACAGAAGTCATTTTTTCGTGCATTTTAAAGTCGTCGGAAATCATAGTATAATCGTACGAAAACATTCGTCAAAAAAATGATCATTTTTTTTTGTAAAGATAATGAGACTTGAGTCCCGGTCATTCGTCTCTGGGAGGCGTTTATGCAAATTTGAAATCGATCTCTTTTTTGCTCTACTCGCTTAAAATCGCATGGCAGTTTATGGTTATTACGTATTTAAGCATGACATGCTTTGTTGCAAGAATATTAGAAGTTAAAAGCAGGCAACTTTAATCACACCAAATATCTTGCAATAAGCTCATCGTGATTCTGAACACATAGACATATATATAGAAAAATTTCTTTCATTCATTCAAGAGAGTGTTTGCAACATGGAACTAGAGGAAAGCTTATCGAGGAAAGCTTAAAAGCATCAATCTAGCTAACAGAAAATGAATGCATACAGGAATCTATGGGGGGATTTCACATGCATCATTTGGGGAGAGTAAAGAGCTACACTACTAAGCAATAATAAAATCATGTAAATATGAAGAACTAAGCTAATCTAGCAGAAATAAGGGCATTCAGAGGTGGTCTCCGATGGCCTTTGAGTGGTTGAAAGGAGGAGTGACGGCCAATGGTGCTTAGGCTGGCCCTTAGAGAGAGGCTGGAGAGGTGATCCAGCATTCTGGCATGGAGATGGTGGCAACCATGGTGAGCAACTCGTGGAGGTGGAGTGTAGGTGAATGTAGCTAACCTAGATGGAAGTGAATAATGCCCAGAGATGGATGGGTGCAAATGGCCACCCCTTAGGTCTATAGAAGGGAAGCTTTCTAGAGAATTATGGAATTCTCCAAAGAGGCCTATGGTGGGAGATCGTGGGAAAGTGAGAGAGGATGGATGGTGGTTTTTAGATCCACCAAATGTGGATCTAAAAATTGAATGGCTCTTGGTTGCTAATTTTAGCAACCAAGGCAACAACACATGGTAAAGAGTTCTACAGAACTCTAGGCTAGGTATTTTCATGTGGATGGTGTGTGTGGGTGTGTGTGGGTCAAAACTTAGATGGCTAGGTTGATTAGGTTAGGTTCTAGTGGATTTAGGTCAAGGTAGGTCTCAAATTAGGGTTGTAAGCCCTAATTCACTAAGGTAAAGTGCAATTAAACTTAATACAAGTTTAATTGGGTGTGTGAAAACATAATTGAGAGTAAAATAACTCAATTAAGTTAGGTCTAGGTTAATTGCGCTCTCACTGAGTCCAATTGGATAGTGTTTGCTGACATCAGGGCTCAATTGGACTCAATGACTCCAATTGAATAGGCTGATGGAATTGACTAAGGTCTAAGTCAGAAGGTGATGTACTAGGGTTAGGGCACCTTAATTTAGGTTCCTATGGGGTTGGAATTGGGTTTAGGGACCTAGAGATCCAAGATCAAGGTTTCAATCTCAAAAACAGGAACTGGAGAGTAGTTCCAGACGTCCAATAAAAGTGTTAGATGTCTTATAGTGAAAAATCAGAATTCCAGACTTGTTGTCTAGATGTCCAATCAGAGTCAGGAGGGATTCCAGGTTCTGTCTTGGCTATTCTGTAGAAATTGGACATCTGACCAAGTGTCTGGACGTCCAATAATACTGCAGAAGTGGGATTAAGGTGTGCGAGAGTTGGCTAAGGGTTCTGGACATCCTATAACTTATCTGGACATCCAGATAGAGGTTGGAATTAGGGTTTTAAGATTTCCTAGGGTGCGGTGACCTAATCTAAGGGTGGATAAGGCTTAAGGAAGCTTTTAGGCTGTCCTAGGGCTAGGATGGTCCTAAGTTCTTCATATTTTACTGCTTTATTCCTACTTAATAGAATAGCATACCTTAACTCCCTTACATTATTTTCTATTACATCTAATCTGGGTCTTTCGCTCCAACTCTGCTGCAACACCAGTTATTCCAGCTTCCGATCCAGCTTCCGATCTACCTTCTGGTCAGCTTATTACCTGTAATTGTCATAACGCACCTAATCAGTACATTATAGCATTATTTTATGCATAACTAAAGGAAAGCAGTAAGGATGCAAGTAATGCTTATGCATGCATGAAGTACCCTAACTTATGCTAAGTCCTAGCCTAATTTAGGTTAGCTATGACCTATGATTGCCGCACAATCAGTCGTGACCATCCACCTCAGTCCTAGTTTTATTAGAACCCGCTCTCTGCATATTTGCCTTATTTGGTGGCTCTCAAGAGATTCGCACTAAGAACTTGTATACAGAAATTGAGAACGAAAACTATGCCTAACTCCAAGTGTCATTATCTCATTATCCAGAGTTTAAGATTTCTCATACTAGCCTAGAGTACCAGTAGACTTTCTACTCTCACCTTAAACTTGTTTGGTGGATTTGTTAGATGATAGTTTGCCTGACTCCCTAATTACTGTCTAAGGGTTTAGGAGAAGAAGCATTGCTTCTTCTCGACAAAATAAAGATATTTATCAGTCTTCACACAGGATCCATTGCAAATTGTATTTCTGAGTGTGAGATTATACTGGATTCTAAACTCAGGAATCAACTTAGGAATAAATCTGTAATAAAACCTTAATAAAAATTCTTTATGCTTGAATGCAAAATATTTTTTTTTTGACATAAAAGTAAGACATGCAATGCCCACCCCCCCATGCCTATTCATTACAATGTCCTCAGTGAAATGTATGCATGAAAATCAAAATATAATAAGCAAGAGGAGGGGATATCACCTGACTATGCTTGTTAATCCATGTCAGTATGGATGCAGAGGATGCAGAGTTACCAGTATAGAGTACTAAGTTGCCTCCCAGCCAGCACTAAGTTCATCGTCATTTGCCGGACTTAAACCCGGATATAGACACATTTATTTAGGTTAAAATGCCTATTTATGCATGTTCCTAGGCTTAGATTTGCATTCCATATTATAAATATTCCATAGCATGCATCATTCTGCATTTAAAGTAGTTGTGTATATTTTAGGTTAATTGCGTTCTTTTTGTGGTCAGGAGAGAACGATATTTATTTCGGAGCCTCGGATTGACAATCTGACCATACGGATCTGATTAGGACGACAATCGAAGTCCAATGCCTTTGAAATTGCCTTGATCGGAGTCCAGTAGCATCATTTGCAATTCGAGGAAGATCAACGGCCAAGGGACTCGGTGACATAATTTAGAGTTTCAAATAATAAATCCAATCACACAAATGGATTCAGGTCAACGATTGCAGCCCAACGGCGTGAAAATTGACTCAATCCGACCTCTGTAGCAGCCCCTACAATGAAAAGAAGATGGATGGCCCAGATCACGCCACATGGAACAACCTAGGCTGCTCATGCGCACACACGCGCCACTGCACGTGCACAACAATGCGAGCGTGCGGAGGTGTACGACATGCGCATGCCATCACAGCGACAACGTGGACACGTGGGCAGTCTTCAGCGACGTTTGCGCCAGATCTTCAGCAACATTTATGACCGTCACTAAATGTTCTGTATACGAATTTGATTCTTTCCTCCACTATAAAAGGACCCCTACCCCTCCCATTTTTCTTCATCTCTTCCTTTCTTCACCTCACCACCTCCAATGCTCTAGAGAGAGCTTGTCCCAAGCCTAGGATGCTCCTCTGTAGTAAAACCAAATAGTTTTCCCTCCCCTCATCCCCATTCGTGGAGCATCCTGTGGCCGTCCTCTCACGGCCCTTCGGGAAGAAGATCCTCGTTGCGATGCCATCCTGCCCCATCCTCCGGCTATGTCCTCCTTCATCCTGCTCCTCACCACCTTCCTCCAGGCGACATCAAAGCAAGTCGTCCTCCGAGCGACCATCGAGGGGGATTTCTCTCACCTCTCTCTTTTCACTTTCATAGTTGTAACAAACAGTTGTTCATGAATGGATGATTGTCGCTCTCTCTCTTATATTTTTGCAAGTAAATTAGCTAGAATTCATCGACCTGATCTCTTGCTTGCTAAAAATAAAAAAAAAAAAGAAAAGATAAAAATGACCAAAAATAAATAAAAGTGAAACGTGGATTTTCAAAACCAAATGTTCGCCTCCCTGTGTTCGACCCGAGACTCATCTCGAGTTTTGGTTATAAATTTTATCTGATCACGAGTTTTGCAACTACGACAACAGGTTACTCATAACCCTGATTTCAAGCACGCAAAACCAATGTGATCATTTGGGCGCCGTTGCTGGGGAGGCAACGCTCTTTGATTTTTCTCATGTTTTTTCCGCCTTACCTAACTTTATCTTACTTTTTCTCTGATCTTACTGAGATTGCAGGTACTCTTCTAAGGTGGGCCAAAGTGGTTAGATCGGAGAAAAGTGTAGATGAAGGTTTTGTAAGTTTATCCCCACTACCCCCACCCATTAGTTCATTTTACCACACTAATAACTCAAACCCAAATCAACTTAGGTACTTTTTATAAACCCTATGATAGATTTGGTTGTTTGTTTGTCACCTCCACTCATCTCACCCCCACATATATTATAAAAAAAATACTCCACTTGTGGGATTTTCTAAAAAATACACACATTAGCACCCACAACTCTCAACTTATGGTGCACCACTCCACTTTAATTCTACCACTTAACCGAGATCTAACCTATGGATCCAGTACACCTTAACTCAACACACACATAAGTGAGTAGAAATCTGATTAGGTTAAGACTTTTTGTGTGCCTTATTCAAGTGGTGCAATAGGCCAATTGCTTGAACTATTTAGGTCGTAACACTCAATCTAAAACTAATCCATCAAGTAGTTTGCCACTTAAGGTTGATTCTTAAGGCTAAACCAGGCACTCCACAATATTTTGATTTTTAAAGGAACATATCATCACCCGTGTTTTCAAAAGTTGGATTGTTCTACTAAACCTTGATTGAACCAACGTAGGAATTAAACCCTAAAAGCTACTAAACAAGGTTAAACCCTAAAAGACACATCATTAAATAATGTTGTTTGAAAACCCTGGTTGTGCATGCACACACATTTTAACTGATCATTAAGGGTACAACCCATCTAAAGGGCCCATCACATTCCAAGAGAACAATCATCCCAAGCCTAATTAAAACTGAGTAAACATTGGCCTTAAGGATTGATTTTCCCTTCGGGGCTTAGAATGAGATTTTTTTCAATTAATTTGCCTCTACTGGTCCATCTAAAGTCTAGCTAGGGGAGTAGTGTCAAACGATCGCGGCTGGGGCATACACTAGGAATCGGAGGCATAAGCCAAAGGAAGAACCTTCTCCCTAGTCCCTCCTTCTAATTGGTTGGATTGACCAGATAAAAGTAGACCAAATCGTTTATAATCTCAAGAGGGGTCTTGGGAGTCTGTAGGTCTTTAGGCTAACCCCCTAAGAACAGGGTTAATAGCTTGTATTGAAGGGCTCCTTTCTCTCTTTTGATTTCCCTCTTACTCCACAATGTATCCTTCAACATCCTACACACATTTCACATCCTATCCTCCTACCTCCACTTATTCCCAAGATGATTACTATCTCGACTTGACTTGTAATTACCCATCCACTAGCCGGGATGACTTTGATTAGGAATATGAATCTGAACCTCAGTGTCCAGGGCCTAACCCTAGACAGCAAGACTATGATTACTATCCTTCCCAAAGTTACAATGATTATAGATCTCCATCCTTTAATGACCAAACCAACTGGATTTATAATCAGGAAGGATATGATGATTATAACACCTACCATTCCCAATATTCCACTGAATATAGGTCACCACCATCCTTCAAACAACCTAAAATGACCTACTATCAGGGAGGGACCCTAGAACCTTGATATCTTGACTCCCCTAGATCTAACTCAAACCCACCCAAACCTGAACCGAACCATTTGGTTCAAGTGAACCAGATCTAGGATAGGGTGTAGGTGAACCATTCGGTCCAATGCCTCTGAAATTGCCTTGATCGGAGTCTCATAGCACCATATGCAGTCCAAGGAAGATCAACAGCCAAGTGACTAGGTGACATAATTTGGAGTTTCAAACGACAAATCCAACCATGTGGATGGATTCAGGTCAACGATCGTAGCACAACAGTACAAAAATCGACCCAATCCAGAATCTATAGCAGCCCCTACAACGAAAAGAAGATGGACAGCCTAGATCACGTCACATGGCACAACCCAGGCTGCCCATGCATACGCACATGTAACCGTACGTGCACAACAGCGTGGGTGCACACGCACACGCAGCGGCAGCGCATGCAGTCGTGTAGCACACGCCAGTGTAGTGACAGCGTCGGCGCATGGGCTGTCTTCAGTGACGTTTGCGGTGGATCTTCAGCGACGTTTATGATCGTCACTAAATGTCCTATATACGAATTTGATTCTTTCCTCCACTATAAAAGGACCCCTACCCCTCCCATTTTTCTTCATCTCTTCCTTTCTTCACCTCACCTCCTCCAAGGCTCTAGAGAGAGCTTGTCCCAAGCTCGGGATGCTCCTCTAAAGTAAAACCAAATAGTTTTCCCTCCCCTCATCCCCATTCGTGAAGCATCCTTTGGCCATCCTCTCACCACCCTTCGAGAAGAAGATCCTTACCGCGACGCCGTCCTACCCCATCCTCCATCTTCCAGCTACGTCCTCCTTCGTCCTGCTCCTCACCACCTCCCTCCAGGCGATGTTAGAGAGAGTCGTCCTCCGATCAACCATCGAGGGGGATTTCTCTCACCCCTCTCTATTTTTCTCTTTCGTAGTTGTAACAAATAGTTCATGAATGGATGATTGTCTCTCTCTCTCTTTCTCTCTCTCTCTTTTATATTTTTGCAAGTAGATTAGCTAGAATTCATCGACCTGATCTCTTGCTTGCTAAAAATAAAAAAAAAGTAGAAAAGATAAAAATGACCAAATACAAATAAAAGTGAAATGCGGATTTTCAAAACCAAATGTTTGCCTCCCCATGTTCGGCTCAGGACTCATCCCTAGTTTTGGTTCTAAATTTTAATTGATCATGAGTTTTGAAACTACGACGATGGGTTACTTGTAACCCCAATTTCAAACACGTGAAACCCATGTGATCAAACCAAAAAATATGGAGTTCAATACTATGGGTTAAGAGAAGTAATAACTGTTGTAGGGAATTTAAGATTAATAGAAAGATATGATCATTTGGTCCAAAATCAATGATCCACAAATGCGGATAGCAAATGATGCAACCCTATTGCAAAGAGTCTTTCTAATTTGGAATATGAAATAGGGTCAAGTGGGTGAGGTTCAAATTGCAGAGCCTATTTGTTAATCCAGTTCCATAAATCAAGAAGAGTTGGTATAGGGTCTGGATTGAAATCATGATTTAGTATTAAATCTGCTTCTGAATCAGAGTAGTAATGGTCTTCATAATGGTAGTTGATATAAAAAATCATGAGTTCTCCAGGCTCTAGGTCATATGAAGATAGGGATAGAGTTGTGTGGAATTCTTCAAAATCTTCATTAGAAATTTCCTCATCCGAAGTCATTTCTTCTGAGTCAAACCATCCATTTGAACTAATTGGCTTATAAGTTCTTCCCCAGTACATTATGTGTTGAACTTCTTCTGGGGTTACTTCCTGGTTCATGTCCTTAGATTGTCCATTTTCTTGAACTCCCTTAGAATTCAAAAGTTCTTCAATTTCAGGGTGGATGTATTGAGTTCTTTATATTATCGTCTAATTCATCATAAGGCACACCAAGGAGTTTCTCAATCTCACTAATGTCCTATTCAATTTGGCTTTCAATGGGACATGGTAGATTAGAATTATCCTCAAGTACATCCCCTTCTTTCCCTTCGTGCTGGTCTTGAGCTTTGGCAGTACTTGGATCATCTTTAGTATGAATTGCCAACACTTGTTCAATTGTTCCTACAGCTTCAATGGAACCACAATTCACCATATTCTTTTGGAAAGTTCTAAAGATATTGAGTTGACAATTTTTTCTTCCAGCGGTAATGTGCATAATAATTTTTTGGAAAGTTCTAAAGATATGTCTCACAATTGATTAGAGCCTTGGCCGTGGCCAAGAAATGTCTCCCTAAGATTATCAGGGTGTGGTTCAGGTTTTTTGATGCCTCGATATCTAGAATAAGGAAGTCCACAGGGTACTCAAAATCCCTCGCTTTTATAATCACATTCCACAGAAAGCCCTTCAGAATTTTGGTTGACCTATCAGCAAGCTGAAGGGTCACTTCAGTGTGTTGCAAGGGGCCTAAATTCAAGTCTTCATATAATTATGTGGGGATTAAGTTGATGGAGGCACCAAGGTCCAATAGGGCTCGATCCAAGATGAATCCATCTATTTCACATGAGATTAAGGGGATCTCTGGATCTTTCTTTTTAGGAGGGAGTTTATTTAGGATGATGGCACTGGCTTGTTGAAAAATCATGACCCTTTTATATGATTTGTCCTGGCATTTCGCATATGTTGGGATGTTCTCAATATCCTCAAGGAGTGGTATGTTCACCTGGACTTGCTTTAGAATCTCAAGCCACTCCTTGGATTGATTAGTTTTCTTTTCCATGGGTTTGATCAAGGCTTCAGAAAAAGGTGCTTGAGAAAAATCATGAATATTCAAATCCTGAGTCGTGTTTTCTAGATTAGCTTGGTCTCCCAGGTCAGATTCAGGCTCCTCAAGATCTTGATAAGATTTTAGTGTAGAAGGATCTTGGATTTGTTTCCCACTTCTCAAAGTGACAGCATAAGCATGTGCATTAAGGTTAGAAGGGTAAGGTGGGTTTTGCAAAATCGGTTGAGCCTGGCTTGGGTTAGGGTTAACAAAACCTGGTTGGTGTTGAGGAGCAGGCAGAATTTGGTGTGCTTGTTGCTCCTATGTGTTGTGCTGATTGACCCTATTGAAGTTCCTTGGGTTTGGGATGGGTTGGGATGGCAACATCCCGTGTTGTCTAGCATCAACTAGCTGGTCTAATCGTCCCGCCAAATCTGTCCTCAATTGATTCATTTCTTCCTTATGCCTCATATTCATATCTCTCATTTCCTTGAGGACTAGGCTTAGATCATTAGGCTGGTTTTCCGGAGTAGGTTGTGCTTGATACATGCATGGTTGTGTGTACCTACTAGGCTACCCATAAGTGTTTGGTTTAGTAAAGTTAGTACCCTGGGTGGGTTTCTAAATTGACCAAGCAAAGCTAGGATGGTGGCGCCATCCAGGGTTGCAAGTGTTTGAATAAGGCTCACTTCTAGTGTAACCCTAGAGTGCATTCACATCCTCAGGAAAACTAGGCATCGGGCTTCTTAGTTCAAAATTCGAGGTCCCTCGGTACCCAGAAAGAGATGGGTCCAAGTACAGTAGGATCGTAGGTGGAACCATGGTTAGGTCATTAATGTTGTGCACTGATTCCTGACATAGTGGGTTGGGGAGTTGGTTGTGGGTTAATATAGGCACTCCTTGGGTAGACATAGGATTTAATCTGAATTGTGTACCTAAGGAATTCCCACCCTTTAGTAGGTTATCCAGTTTCTTATCCAAATTCTCCACATTCTTTCCCATGAGTTCCACCTTATATAATCTTTGTGCAATTAGCTCTAAATCAACCAAGTTTGAATTATTGTTAACTTCATAAACTCCACTGCTTGGTTGATTGGCTCTGTTAAAGGTGGACATTGATGCATTGTTGAGGGAATTTTCACTCATTCTCGAATAATTGAAAGGCTCCCTCAGCATCTTGACTCAGGAAATTGCTCCCACATGCCGCATCAACAAAATTATTTAGATTATCGCTCAACCCATAGTAGAAAATATGGGCCAAGTGCCACTTCAGAATCCCATGATGAGGGAATTTCCTAGCTAAATCATTGAACCTCTCCTAAGCCTCATGTAGTTGTTCCCCGGGGTTCTGCTTAAAGGTTGTTATGGCACATCTAAGGGCATTGGTTTTTCCTATGGCGAAGAATTTCTTTAGGAATGTGCTTCTCAGGTCTTCCCAAGTTGGGATTGGTCTACCAATTGTCCTCAACCAATGTGCAGCTCTATCTTTCAAGGAGAACGGGAACATCTTCATCATCAGGGTATCTTCATTCATGTTCCTAGGGCCAAAGGTTCTTCCTATGTGTAGGAGCAATTCAAGGTGGTGGAAAGGGTCATCTGACTCACAGCCATGAAAGTGGGGACTCAAGTTAATGATATGAGGTTTGAGTTCAAAATCTTCCCCATCCTAAGGTACCCTAACAAAGGGTTCAAGTTGGGCATTAGGAGGGTTATAAAAGTCATGGACGGGATGGTCTGTCCTTCTGTTTTGGAGTTGAGTGATGGCCTGCATTATGACTTCCATCTGTCGGTCATGATGCTGGCCCTGCTTAGTGATCTGCCTTTGTAAGAGAGTCATAGGATCCAGATTTTGTTCATCAATCTCTTCTTCCTCATGATGACTAGCCATTGTAGAGGGTTTAGATTCAGATTCTGGATAAATAGGTCTTCTCCTAGGATTTCTTTTCAATGGTGGTAAAAAATCAGGATTTTGAGATCTTCTACCTTTCATGCACTAGAAGAATGTCTATAGATGAGAGAGAAGACAGATGAGAGAAACCTCACCCACTCAATGTAAGCAATCAAACTTGTCCTTAGAGTGTCAACCCTAATTAGACCCGATCCTGGCTCCCCAAAACACGACTGGGTTAGATCAACCTTTGAATTGCTTGGCTAGCCAAATGGGTGGGACCCTTTAGGACATCTAGTATGGCAAGACACCACTAAAGGTTAACGCAGTTACCGCGTTGACCTTTCTTATCACCAATGGGTCTAAGTAGACAAGGCCTTAACCTTAGCCCAATCTAGTTTCAAGTCCCTAAGTCTATTAGTCTTGCCTAGGGCACGTCTACTCAATTTTAGGCTTGGGTTTGATGTTCTTTTGGAATATGATGGGCGTTAGGGGGTGTTTGCCCTTAAAATTGGTTTTGAAATGTGTGAAGTTCTCAGGTAAATAGGGTTCACAAGCAATTTCTTATGATAAAGTGAATTTTAAGAATCAAATGCCTGTGTTAGTGCATTTTAGGGTTCACTTGAGTTAGTATTTTCAATCAAGATTTTGATAAGGCACACAAAGAGTTTTGAAAATCCCAATTTGTTTGATAGATTTCCTTTAAATATGGAAATGTAGGTATGCTCTATCCTTAATGTGGAACCCTAAGCATAGATAATTCAAGATGATTCTTTTATATTCAAAATCAGATGAGTGGTGCGACCCAAGCAATACAATCAATTGGTCTTATTGCACCACTAACTAAGCACTCAGAAAATATCTTTCAAGAATTTTTAATGTACGTTTCCTATTTTTTCCTGATTTAAAGTGTACTGGGGGTTTTGTAGTCTATTTTGACCCCCAGTTGATCATTGGATACTCCATGTAATCAAAAATGTAAAAAATAATTTTTCAAGATTTTTTCCAATTTTTTTATTATCTCAAAAAGTTAGTGCCATAAATTTTAAGTCAATCGATTTGTATAAAAATTTCTGTAATATTTTGAATTCTAAAAAATCATGAATAACAACTATTTTGATAATAGATCAGTACATGAATTTTAAAAATTTTTCTTTAAATCTGATTTACAGGAAATATGGATATGTATTTTTGGACTTTGAAATATACAACTAGTAAAAATTTGAGAATTTTTAAATGTACAGACCTATGGGAATTGAATTTTTAAAGTAAAGTTTTATTTCAGCCCGAAAATCAAGAGAAATTTTCTTTTTTTTTATGAAAACAAATCCTAACTAATCCTAGGGTTCAAGAAAATCCTAGATCTAACTAATCTAAACTATGGGTACTTACCTGAGGTTCGAACCTGTAATTCCTGTTGTCGTGTTTCGTTATGATTTCCTTAATTTCCTGCACACACGAATTCAATGAAAATAGCAAGTTAGAAATCTCAAATTCGTACCAAAGGAAGTTTCAAAAATTTTCGTTGCCTCCCAGACGACAGTGCCAGCTTGTTCGGCACCTAATTAGCATTTTAAAAGTTAATTCAATGGTAGTATAGTGTGAAAACATATCGACAAATAAATTTATAAAACTCCAGTGAGTACCGGGTCATTCGCAAGGAGGCAATCTCAATTTTTGCAGAAGCTTTCCAATAAAACTTACTCTAAATGAATATTTATATATGTATATATGTATAAGAATCAGATGTATAATCAGGCATTCAGAAGATCATAACTTTAATTTTAATTAAACAAAGTTTTCACAATAAAGAATGCTACTATAATTAAATAGAGAGATAAAGAGAAAGAGAAAGAAAGTGGCAGAGGGATGTCACCGCTTGTGGGATGCTTGTGCGAGATGCAGCAACATCTCAGATCTAGAGCACCAGGACGAAGGTCGGAGCGGAGTTGCAGAGGGATGGAGAGCTACAGAGAAGGTGGAAGATGTCTGGAGTTGATGGAAGAGAGAGATGCTTCAACTAGGGTGCCCTGGGCCTTCTTTTATAGCTTTTATGGAGGGAAAAAAGGGAATTTTAGCCCTTAATCTCATGTAACAACTCCTGTTTAATTAGATCCTCTGATCAGCAGATCAATGGATCTGATCTTTCATAAACAAGCCTTCAAATTCACCTCCATCACGTGGATATAATCCCTGGTTGACATGTGGTGCCCGCTACGCCCATGGATCGTGATCTCACAGCCTCGCTTCCTCCTCACGCGCCTGCTACAACAACCTCTTTCCATGCACACCCGCAATGCCCCTTTCAGCACCTAATCCTTAGCCGTTCGATCATGAGATCGGATGGCTCGAGAGCGCTTGCCTCGCCTTTCTAATCTTGCAAAATGTGTGGGATCGCGAGTCTACTCGCGACGCGCTCTAATCGCACCACGTTGTCGCACCTCCGCCCTCCAATCGTGCAATTATGCCTGCACCTGCACCCAATGTCGCTTCAATTTCACGCAACACATAGCTCGAACGTGCATCACGCGCTTCCACGCTTACTTGTGAGCCAACACGCTGTGTGAACGTTCTAATATTCATACTTGTTTGTTTGCATTTATACTTACCCAGCTTGACGGGTGACATGGAATGCTCGTGGCTGTTGGATGAAGATCCAATGGCCCACAGAGTGTGTTGCGACCTTCCTAGATGGAGCAGTGGTGAGAGAGCGGCTGTGATGGCGCCACGTGGCACCAACATGGTCGTTCGTCTTCTTTTCCTTGTATCTAGTGATATAGACCTTCGATCGAGTTGATTTTTGCACCGTTAGACTGCAATAGTCGATCCAGATTCATATGTGCAGTTAGATTCTTCATCAGAGGCTCAGATCTTTGTCCTTTGGCTTTATGATCTCCATTCTTTTGTGGACTACACAAGGTGCCCTGGTTGTCTGATCGAGATAATTTCAGAAGCGTTGGACTCCCATCGCCATTCTGATCAGATTTGTCTAGTTTGATATGTCATCCACAATTTTGAATCATTTGCGATTAAAATCATCTCTCTTTTAGGTCATAAAATGAGGATATTATCTATATGACTAATAAACTAGCTATTGTGCAAATTTCGATGCGTATGAATGCATTAATCCAAAGTTATGCTAGGTTCTAACTTAATTTAGGTGATTTAGGTTGCATGAATTCTGTGCAATCAGATAAGGAGCATGAGAATAATCATATCCTAGCTGCTGAGGATGAGTCTCCCAACTAGGAGGCTTCGAAATCATGGTTGGGTTTGAAGATTAAGGACCCTAAGGGTCAAAATGATGATATGGGTTCATGGATATTCAAGAAAAGAAGAGAATAGAGATAAGAGAAGGTCTTCCTCAGGAAGACACAATCAGCTACACGGGGCTTGTGAAAACAAGGCAAGGGCCTAAAATAAGAGAAAGCCCTAAATCAAGCAAATAAGGTAGCCCTAAATTGTATACCCTAAATGGACCTAAAATTAGTACTCTGAAATGGACTTGGGTTAAACCAACCCTTGAATTACTTGGCTGGCCAAAAGGGTGGGACCCCCTAGGACACCCCGCACAGTGGGACACCACTCGAGGTTAATGCTGTTACCGCACCAACATTTCTTGTCACCAGTCGGTCCAAATAGACAAGGCCTTGATTTTCACCCAATTAAACTTCGATTACCAAGTAAGTCCTGCCTAGGGCATGCCTACTTAGTTTTAGGCTTGGGCTTGAAGTGCTCTTGGAATGTGATTGGGCATTATGGGGGTATTGCCCTTAAAATTAGATTTAGTAGTGTGTAGTGCACAAACAAAGGATTTGCCATACAAGCTTTAATTGGTGTAGTGACTTTTATGGTTCAAGTGCTTGTATTAATTTCTTTTAGGGTTTCCTTGTTTAAGTCAATTCAAACAAGTTTGTAGTGAAGCACACAAGAGGTTTTGCAAATCCCAATTTGTTTTACGAATTTCCTTTATGGAATGCAAATGTACTCTACCTTAATGTGGAAACCTACTATCAAATAGGTCTAGATGATGATTTTAAGTCCAACAAGGTAGATGAGGTGTGACCTAATTAGAGAAAACAATGGTCCTAATGCACCACTACTAAGTGAAATAGACCTAAGTGGTTGTTTAAGTTTTAATGTACTCAGTTTCAATTCAAGTATGTGACGGGGTACACAACCAATGAAAGAAAATCCCCACCTATTATGCAATCACACCCAAATTAGGCTTAAACAAGTTTGTTTTGGGTCTCTAAAATTAAGCTCTAATGTGAAACACCTAGGGTTCATGCTTCTAGTTTTGACAATTCACCCACATCAACAAGGTTCAGGTTGAAAGGTACGTAAATAGTATCAAAATGATCCCAATTTTGGGGTACTATTTACACATTAGGTCAGGTTCACCAAAATATTTTTTTCCTGATTTTTAATGATTTCCCTAATTTTATATAGGTTTAATAGTGACTAGAGACCAATTAGGGCAGATTGACAGTATCTCAAACAAGCAGACAGAGAGCCAATCAAATAGTATCCAAAATTTCTGAAAATCATACTGAAGATAGTAGATTTAATAAGCTTTCAAATGCCATTGATTTCATATTAATCCGACTTACATAGAGGTAGGAAGAATTCTCTAAATTTGACTGATCAGTTACTCTGGACAGTTCTGACCCACCTTTCCTAAATGAATTAATTCAAAAAATATGTTGCAATTTAGGCTTTAGACAGATACCAAATGAAAGCCAATTAGAAAGGCTATCTACAGTAAGAGCTTCGTGATTTTAGGATGTGTAAATAGTGTTGCACGAATTTTTGAAATCTAATTTTTGATCTGGCCAAACACCATAATCAGGGTTTGATGTTTTATTTGTATGAAATTAATACTTGCAAGCCCAGATCAGATTTTAAATCACTCCACAAGATAAGATCAGTGTTAGAATGATTTGAAATTTGACACACTGATTCCTATCTTAGTTGGAATTTCAGGGAGTATTTTTTTGAAATTTTTACTATTTCAAACAATTTATTACAAATCTTTAGGTGTCTAGGGGTCAAATAGGCCAGAGGGACCCCCTGTGAGTAATTTAGTTCAAGCCAGTATCAAAATAAGACAAAAAATTCTAAAAATCTTATAGAAAAAACTAAGTTTCCGAGGCTTTCCAACGTCACAAATTTCAAATCAATCTGATTTATATAGATTTCAAAATCAATGTTAAAGTTAGATAAAATCAATGTGCAGACTTTTCCGACCCCCATCCACTGTATGAATTTTTAAAATTCGTACTGTGTAAATTTTTTATAATAAAAGGCGATGTTGGAAAGCTGGTTTGAAACCCTAATACCAGACTGAATACCAAGATTTTTGAACCCATAATTTGGTGGCAATTAATTTTTGAAAATCGTAATCAATTTCAGGCCGAGTTTCTAAATATAGAGTTGGTGTATTTTAAGTAATTTCCAAGCCAAACATACACCAAACAAAGAGATTATTTTGTAAATTCAAATCCAAAAATTTAAGTTTGATTTTTAAATATATATTTTTATTTTTTTTTAAGCCTAAGAAAGCAACAAAATAGAGGATGAAGAACAAATACATCTAGTCTTCATCATAGGTCGATGCGTGTGCAGATCCTCGTCTTGACCCTACAATCAAAACACAAAGATGTTAAGCAAATCCAAATCTAAAAACTCTCCCATTGCCTCCCCAGCAACGATGCCATTTGATAAGGTATTTTTGCGCATGTTTTGAAATATGTCATCGACTTCATAGTAAAGTTGCGCTAAACCCTCGATCAAAAATATTTGTTACAATGAAACTTGAGTTGATTTTTATTCTTTTATAACATGAGTCTCAGTCGTTCATCTCTAGCAGGTGTAAGAAACAAGTTTTAGATTTGGATCCACTTTTCTAACCTAAATCTAACCTAACATACTATTTTTGGCCTTTTTGTATTTTATGATTTTTTTATGTTTTTTATTTTTGAAAAGCGGACACGAAACATGGATCTAAATATGCTAGTAAAAACATTATCTTAACCTAACTAATGGGCGAGTATTCACAATGATAAATAAAAACATATCACTAATTATTCACAGAGAAACTAATCATGCATTAACTAATTATATGAAGTTGCAAAAATACATAGAAAAAAAAATGTGACCCAAGCTAATGCTAGGATCAACCAAGAGAGGCTTTGACAAAGCCTTCTTGGTCGTCCAAGAGGAGAAAGAGAGGGAGGGTGTGGGAACTTCTTTCAAGGAGAGAGCAGAAGGCACACCCATGAAGAAGAAGAGTAGAAGAGGGCGGTGGACCCTTTCTCTTCTAGCCATCCTTGAAGCCTTGGAGGAGAGCACCTTGAAGCTTCACTTGGTTGTGCACGGAGGAGCACCTTGGAGGACCTTCTTTAGGCATCAATGGAGAATGTCTTGGAGACAAGGAGGAAGAGGATGGCCTTGGTTTTTCTGGAGGAGGAAGAGGGATCGTAAGTTGAAGTGGAGGAGAATGGAGTGATGTGCGACACCTCTTTCTTTTACTTAAATGGGAAGTGGCTTCCTAAAATAGGTAGTCGCCACCTAGTTTGGATCTAGGTTTGACACATAGGTTTTAGGGCTTGGTTTTGTTAGGAGTAGAATAGGAAGTTGTGTGTGTGTGTGTGCACTTTAAAATTCATAGAGCTATGTTGTGGGTGTTGGTAGGATTGGGTGCTAAATAGGTTTGTTAATCAAGATTAGGTGGGTGTAGACCAAATTCGGCTTAGGTTATTCTAATTTGAGAGGAGTGAACCTAATTGGGTCTAGGTCGAGTCTAATTAATGTGTGCGTGTGTTTAAGCTAAGGTAATCCTAATAGGTATGAGTCAATTAGATCCTAGGTGGATTTAATTGGGTTCAGGTGCACCCAATCAACTGTAAATGCACCCAATTAGGTATGGGCTACTTCAATTGGGTTAGCAATAGGATGAGTAAGGGTAAGGAAAGTGGGATAGGCTTAAGAGGTCTCTAATTAGGTTTCTTAAGGTGTTTGGTAGGGTTTCTAGGTCAAAAGAGGCAAGCTCGAGCTTTAAGCACCCAAAACAAGAACTAGAGAGGACCTCCAGATCTCCAAACAAGTGATCTGACATCTTATACTTCAAAATTGGTTGTATGAAAGTTAGGTTGGATGTCTAATTTTATGTCAGTGCGAGTTTTGGCTTCCTGGATTGAGTTTATGTAGAAATTAGATGTCCAGCCGAACATCTGGACATCCAGAAAGGTGCTAGAGAGTGGGTTTTGGGTTTTATAAGGTAGGTTTTGGTTCCTAAGTGTTTGGGAGAGGGATAAGGTGGATAAGAACATGGATAGTGCTATCCATGTTTTGGGTTCTAAGGCTAAGATGTCCTAATGGAAGTGGTTTTGGTTTTAGGAAGGCTGTCCTAGGGTTTCTAAGGGTAGGGATAAGGCTATCTTCCTCACTCCTCTTGTCTGAATCAGCCTTCTCTCTTTATTACCTTATTCCAATGTGTCTCACATCCTAGATCACTTTACTACCTGCAAATAGCAACAAAAACATTAAATAGCAAGTTATCTCATCTTATTCTCTATAAATGATGCAATGCGTGATATGCATGATATGATTACAATATTTACAAATTAAGATAGGTTCTAACATTATTTAGATTGATTGGGACCTATGATTATTATGTAATCAGCGGATTTCACTTTTCCTGGGTGCATCCTTGGCGTGATGATCGACGTTGGGATGGTAACACGATCAGGGAGATCCAATCTCAATGTTGTTTGCTATCGGTGTCGCAAATTTGGCCATCTCACCATGATGTGTAGAAATAGCATGACGTGTTTGCCTCGTGGAGGATTAGGGCATATGCGTGCAACCTGCAATGCACCCATCCAAATCCCTAAACCACGTGATAGATATGGAGGGCCAACAGACCCAGTTGATAGGGTTTACACCCAATTGGAGGTTCCTTATCAGGGGTAGTTCTTGGCTCCTTTATCTTCATGTTATAGTGATACAACCATCAGTGATACCAGAGGAGTTTGAAAAAGCAACTAATATTACACCAAATGAAGAACAACAGTGGAAAGTTGTTCAATGCAAGAGGGGTAATAAGAAGAGAAAAGAGATTGTGGAGATCCCACATGAGGTGCCAAATGATCAAATGGACGTAGCCCACGATGAGGTGCATGACTCTCATGCCCCTGATGAATCCAAGGCAATTGTTGCATGTCACATAGAGGAGACTGATAGCAGATGCTCCCCTTGTTTGGACAATGGTGCGGAGTTCATCTTCTCCACTCCATCAAATTATGGTATGACCAACATTATAAAGAGGGGGCGGCATCAATGCCTGATAACTCTACATCTGGTGGAAATAACTCTGCCAATCGGGGTTTATCTTAAGGGTAACATGCACAAATAACACATCATAAATGGGAATGGGAGCATTACATGCATTGCACATTGAGATTTCTTATAAATCATTGTTAATGGCCATTTGTACAAGTTCATGTCAAAGTAGGCCTCAGATGAGCGATCAGACTGCACGGATGGATTCAGATCGACGAACAAAGTCCAACGAACTCAAAATCGATCAAATTTGACATCAGAACCTCCCGCAACTAGCCCAAGAAGTTTTAGACGTTGATTTGATGATCAACGACCCACAGGCAGCCACGTGGCAGCATCTGATGCGCCCGCACCCGCAGCACACCTGATCATTGCACCAAGCATGCTAAGCCATCAGATCTGACGATCAGACGGTTGAGAAGCCATCGCATCACCCTCGCTCTCTACCCAACAAGAAGATCCGATCGTTGGATCTTCATCCAACGGTCAGCAGCAGTTGAGCACAAATCCCTCACCACGACCATCTGCTTATTGCAACGAAGCGGTCGATGCTCCTTCCTTGCACATCCGACGCAGAATCAAGCTGCCCTGAAAATTGAATCTGAGATGAAGGCGTGCGCAGGAGAAATTGAACCGTCGATGAGCACGCGGATAGCGGAGATAGCGCTACGTGGCACCCACGGATGCGCGTGGAAGTTCACATGCACGATAACGTACGAGGCATGCACTACGCAAGCGCAATCCTTAGTGCGCACTCTAGCGAAGCCTTAACCTCCGATCTTCGATTGGATGGTGCACAGTGACCGCACGCGAATCGCGGGCACGACACGTGGGAGGAAGAACAGGCGCACGAGGAAGATCGGTGGGCAGGGGCCTTCACCGACATTTCTGGGGTGATTTTAGCGATGCCATGGACATCGCTAAAGCCCGTACTTAGTTAAGAAATCCCTTCTTTCTATATAAACCCCCTCCAACTACCCATGTAGAGGCATTGAATACACTTGCAATCCTTCTCCCCCATTCCAAGCTTCCCTTAGCACATTTTGTACTCGTCGGAGTTGACGAGCCACCGACGGAGCCCTCCCCCATCTTCATGGTGGCCTTGCCTTCTCCTCTCTCTCTCTCTCACTCCCTTTACTTTAGCTTTACTTTACTTTTGTTTAAGCATTTAGCTATTGTTGTAAAACTCAAGTTGCATGTTAATCGATGTTGTTTCTTATATTGCTATTGCCTTGCTCTTTTGATCGGGTTTTTATTATCTAGAGTTGCATGAATGCTATGATCAGAAGACTCTAACCCTACTCTCTCTCTCTCTTTCTCTCATATTCGCGTTTCTCTCCCATGTTTTCTCATACACAAGCAAAACTCGCCATTTCCGTGACAACTAAGTGACAGAAAAAGCCAATTTCACACCTCCCTGTGTTCGACACTTGGACCCATATCTGTTTCTACATTTAAAACTGACGTTGCGAATGTGAGCTACAATGACCTATTTAGACATATGCATTCGTAACACGTCAATTTTTGGCGTCGTTGCCTCCTAGGCAACAGATTTATTTTGTCGCTTTCATTTTGCATCCATACTCACATGTCTAACTCATTTTCTCCCTCTACACGATTGGTTGTAGGAACTCGACGCCTAGGCAGCGAAGGAGCGTGACTCGTGATGGTGGAGATGGAGTAAATGCAGCAAAGACTGGTTGTGAGTATCGCTCTACCCGTGGTTGTTTGCTTGCATAAAAAAGTCTAAAAAAAATTAAAATCAGAGAAAAATCAACATGGTGAATGATTGCTTAATCCACATCCTAAACCCATCACCCAATAAAAAAAATACACTCTAACATTCTTAAAGACATAATCTCTTTGGAGTTTTCTTTTTCTTTTGAGTGATGTTTACGAAGCCACCATGACTTGACTTGGGACACATCACACACCTTAAAATCAACTCACCTAGTAGAGTGCATAAACAATTGGATGAGAACATTAGGGTTGTTTGCTATGGCCTCCTCACTCTAAAGGAAATCCACTCTCACCCGTTGTGTGTAAAACTTGGCGTGCCCACTTGAAATTTATTTGAAAACACTAAGGCACTTCAATCCTAAAAGACATTAAAGTAAGGACAAATGTTAAAACACACTATATCTTAAATCCTTCCTTGAAAACCATGTCTTGTTAGGTGCACACACATTTGAATCGGATAACTAAGAGGCACCACCCCAATCAATGCCTCATCACATGTCTTGAGCACAAGCACTGACCTAAGCCCTCATTAAAATAGAGTAGATGTGCCTTAGGCAGGACAGGTTTAAGTCTCGAAAGGCATGATTTCTGTTGCTAGGCACCTGGCCTTCAGTCCCTTCGTAAAATCTGGTGACTAGGCTGCGGGGAAGTGTCAAATGACCGCGGTTGTGGGGTCAATGGAACCGGCAGCGTAAGCCAAAGGAAGAACCTTCCCCACAATCTCCTCGTAATCAACCTAGCCAAATTGGCCTTGAGAAGGGCAGTTACATGCCTACAGTCGTGATCGTTCGTCTTGAGATTTCTAGGTCCCCTAAGGAATACACTATAAGGACTAGTCTTGTCTGCTTGATTGAGCACACATGCTTTTCGCATCTGTTTCTCTCTGCATCCCTCTCTATTCTTCTCTAGTGTATGCATGGGAGATGATCACTTTATCCCGAGCTGTTTGTTTTGGGATGGAAAATCTAGGAGAGACTTAATCTTGCTAGAAATATGGCTGAACCACAAGTACATGAGGTTGAGGACCAACCCCCACCAAATACAATGGCCATCATCCAAGCCTAGATTGATGCAAACCACCAACTTCAGCAGCAGCAGATCCATACTATCATGCAAGCCATACACTGGTTGCAGAACCCATAGGGGCACCCACCAAATGATACACCGTAATTCCAGAACCAACCTAGGCCCCTCCGTGACTTTTACGATCCGTCCGCTATTCGGATTGAACCACATCTTAGGGTCCCCGAAGAGGAAGATGATTTTGAGCAAAACCTAATGTCCTGAGCCTGATTCAAAGCCACTTTTGTGGAAGCTCAAATAAGGACCCCTTCCAACACCTAGAGGACCTTGACCAAATCACCCAGACTATCAAGCCTAGGAACATCATCTTAGATATTCTTTTGATTAAGATGCTCCCCTTCTCACTCAGAGACAATGCATCTCACTGGCATAGAACTTTGGGAAGACTTATCTCCATCTAGGAAGAACTGAGGCATGCATTCTTAAAGAAATTCTTCCCCATCGGAAAGACCAATGCCCTCAGAAGAGCCATTACCACCTTTACACTCCAGGGTGGGGAATAATTCCATGAGGCGTGGGAGAGATTTAACGAATTATTGAGGAAATGCCCACACCATGAGGTTCCAAGGTGGCAATTGGCCCAGATCTTCTATCACGGTCTAGACAGCAACCGTCGAAACTTTGTCGATGCTTCATGTGGAGGAAACTTTCTAAACAAAGACAAGGAAAGCACGTTTGAGATTTTCGAGTCTATGAGTGAAAATTTGCTCAACAATGCCTTCATGACTTAGTTCAGTCAATCCAGTCAACCCCGTGGTGGGATCTATGAGGTATAAGCAAATTCTAGAATGGTTGACATGGATATCATTGCCAAGAAGTTGGATCGAGTGGAATTAGTGGATAAGAAGATAGATGAACTATTGAACCAGGCCAGGAACCCGCTACAGACTCTCTCCTTAGCAAAGGGAGCTCACAATGTTTACCTAATTCAGCCACTAATCCAGATGCACCTGGAACAACCCCTGACCATGTTCCAGGGAGGGACTTTGCTCCCTCAACCCCTAATTATTCTCTTCCCTCCCCCTCGGCACATTCTATCTTTGAAGATGTCCAGGCCATCGAAGGTTATTCCAAACCTGACCCCTTCTTCAACACCTACAATGCCAGATGGCATAATCACCCAAACTTCGCTTGGATGAACTAGAAATTGAACCAATTTTAGAACCAACCCAAGCCAAACCATCAGCCAAACCCGACATCTTATCAGCAAGGTCCACCAGTTGGACCCCCTATAATCCGAATAGGGTGGTCCCTCCCCCACAAAACCAATTGGACACCTTGATGAAAATAATTGCTGACATGAACCAGAAACACCTGGAGGAAATGGCATTAGTGAAGGGACAGTTGAGCCAACTATTGGATTTTAAACAACAGGGATCCCTTCCTTCTCAACCACATCCAAACCCGCGAAACATGATTAATAGAGGCCCCAATTCACAAGGGTTCCTAGACAATCCTGGGTAGGCCCACATGGTCCAACCTACCCCACAAACACCCCCTTGGTTTGGTGCTTCTCCTTCCTCTTCTTCTTAAGGATCAACCCATGGTCCGAATGCCTCTACAAATGCGGTGACCTTGAGAAGCGGCACTAATACCCAGGATCCCAAGTGTCCAACTCCTCCTGTGACCTTACCCTTGAAATAACCCACTCTGAAGATGAGCAGGAAACACCCAAGGACTTGGAGGCTGACCCAGTTCAAATCTAGACACCGTACCTTGAGGCCTTGGAGAAGATGAAGAGAAAGAAAGCGGTTGTGGAAATGAGGAGCTTCTGGAAATTTTCAAGCAGGTTCAGATTAATATCCCTCACCTTGAGGCAGCAAGCACATTCCGACTTATGCTAAGTTCCTCAAGGATTCCTGTATGTCGAAGCGTAGGCCATGACCCCAAGCACCTAGGAAGGTTGTGCTCTCAGAGCAAGCGAGCTCCGTGATATCAAGAAACCTTCCACTCAAACAAACAGACCCAAAAGCATGTTGAGAGCACTTGATCGGGTTTGAAAAAGGTCGTGTTGTAGTACAGTCGAAAACGCATTCAAAATAAATACAATTTATTACTCAAATTTTAAAGTCCGAGGTCGAACATAGGGAGCAAATTAGGGTTTAGAAATCACGATCACAACTTGAGAATTTGAAAGAATATAATATGCAATAAGGTCAATGTTATAGTGCAAAAAGATTGGAATAAACTAAAGGAACCAATGTATGTCAATTGCACTCAAAATTGGACATCTGATTTGTGAATCAGACATCTTAAAATGCTTATGCTACAGTGCATGATCTCTTTTCTTTCTTTTGCTTCTTCTCCTATTCTTCTTTCTTTGTATCTAGCTTTTTATTTAATCTTCTTTATCTTCCTTCTTCTCTGTTCTCTGGTGGCTGCCTTTCTTCCTTTTCCTTTCTCTTCCTCTGCCTTTTTGTCTTTCTTTCTTTCCTGGCTGCCTTTAGCTTCCTCCTCTCTCTCTTGCCTTCGGCCTTCTCCTTCTTCTTCCTTGGCTTCAGCCCTTAGCCTTTTTCCATGCCTTGACCTTCTTATCTTTGACCTGTAGAGCAAAACCTACCCCCTACCTGCGTGAACTCTCTTCTCTCTTTCCTCTCTTAGGTTCGCTCTCCCAAAGCCACAGCTTCTTGGGTAATCGGGTTGGGTATGCGCCCGGGACCAGGCCCACCTGCATGCGGTGCTGAGCGAGGAGTGCTAGTCGGGTCGGGTCACCAGGTCTGTGGGGCGTGGTCGCGGATGAGGCATCGGGTCTGGTGAGAGGGACCTCACCCCATGAGTTCGAGATGATAAGCCTAATGCAGAAAATCAACTTATGTAGGTGCGGCACGGCAAATCTTTTCGAGGTGGGACTAACTTCCCACCCCCTTTCACGTGTGCCAGCAGCAAAGGGGCGCCCTTTGATTTCAGCTGCAGCTTTGACCTTCGACACCAATTACATGCCTAGAGACATTCACAAAGGCTTTCCGCAAAACCTGGGACTGTCCTGGAGTAAGCATGGCCTGGAGTAGCTTACAAGCAAGCTTCAGGCTGTGCGTCAATGGTGGCGAGCCCCTGGACCAAAAATCATGACAACAGCCTCGCAGCCACGTTAAAAAGCTCAGGGAGCTTCTCCAAGGTGTGGCGAATGTGCAGAGGTGGTCAGCGTGGCGTGGAATGCCTGTGGGAGCGTGCATAGGGCACACTGTGGCCATGTGTGTGGGTGCGTTCGGGAATGCAGTGGCGGAGTGTTGTGAGTGGTGGGTTATGATCAGTGAGTTGAGGTGGTGCTTAGGGACTAGTCGGCGAGGAGGGAGGTGGTCTGTGGTGGTGGAGCAAACTCGCCAGAGTGGTGGCCAGAGGTGAAGGGGATGATGGTGGTGGAGTGCGGCGGTGGTCGTTTGAAGGAAATAAAGAGGGGAAAAAAATGTAGCGAGTGAGAGAGACTTATCTAGGAGTGAAGAGACAAAGGGAGAGGAAGGGATGGCATCTGGGTTGTATCGCCGACGTCGGAGACGAAGGTGCTCAGTGAGGGTGGTCGGTAAGAACGAAGGGAGGCAGGGGTGTCGATAGGTGCTACGTGACGCGGACGAGAGTGAGGAAAAGGAACCTGCCACTGGTATTGCGGCTAGGCATTGAGGGAGAGTAGGAGAGGTTGCTGGAGCTTGATGAGTGAGTCGGTCGAAGGAGGAGAGACGAAATTGAGGGGGTTCATCTGCTAATTTCAAGCTTAGCAGATGCAGGGTGAATTAGGGTGTCTTAAATAGGCCCTAAAGGTCGATTTTGTGCTTAGAAGCGAAGCTTCCAAGCACGACAAGGTTGCCAACAATGGTGACTCGAGAGAGACCTAAATCTCTCATGCATTTGGATGAGAGATTGGGTACCAAATAGGGCTTCTAATTGGGTTCACATTGGAGGGGATTTCTCAGATAATCTCCCTTTCAATTTTGAAGGGGATTCTCTGAGAGATCAGGGAGAAATCACCCTTTCAAGCTTGCCGGAGTAGGATTCCCTCTGCTATAATGGCAGAGGGACCTAATTGCAAAGAACAATGAAAAAGCTAGGGGGCAATTGTAAGGGTTTTTGAAAGATAGGGGTAGAAATGTAATTGGGCTGAACCTATTTGCAAAGTGAGTCAAGATGAATTCCCCTTAAGTCCAAATTTTGTTAAAAACCTAATTTGGACCTAAGGAATCCAATGGTGAGGTTGGATTTTTGATTTGACCACATTTGACTAGGCAATTTACGTAAAAATCCAATTTAAGGCAAATATTTGTCTAAGACCGCATTCTAGGTCAAAATTTGTTCCAATGACCAAATTGAAGGTTATAAACCCTAAAGAATATTTTTATATGATTGTTAGAGGGTTTAGGTGAATTTTATCCATACCAAAACCTTGTTTAATCAAGTGGGTTTGTTTTAGGGTTACAAGAAGTTATTTAATTCTCAGAACTCACACGAACCCTTTTCTGTCCGATTCAACCCACTTATTATCTTGTTAAGACCATTTGACCTGTGTTTAGCCCTTGATAAAACCTGTTGTTATACTGCAAAGGTAAAATTAAAGTTTTACCCCTTGTTTCTTACTTTTTTCTTATAATGATTATTTAGTGAATTAGGCCCTCCAGTTGGCTATGTAGGAGCTCTTATTCTCTTTTGTGGGTCAAAATGTGCTAGTTAGGGCTCATGATGGTGTTCCCATCATACCCCCATGCCTTGCTTTTGCTAGTCCCTTAGCAAAATTTTAAGGTTTTAACTTCGATTCTAGACCATGAGTTCATTGATGTTCAAAAACTATGATGAGTGCTTTCTTCTTTTGATTAGGTTAGAATGCCAATAATAGGCCTAGAGGTACTCAAGTACCAACCAAGATCCAGACCTAACCAGCTCTAGCCTAAGTTCACCTCGAAGGTTTTTAAGGCCCACAGGAACTATCCTAACATTCGTTGGACTCTATGGTTAAAGCACTCGTGCTTGTAACATATTTTAGCCTTGGTTCAGTTTGCAATGCATTTTTGTAGGAGAGAGATAGAGGGTTTTTCTTTGTTTGGAGAGTTTTCTCTCTCTTTTCTTTTTTTTTCTAACTTCGGATTGGCTTCTCAACATGGTCTGTATCGGATTCCTAGTCCCTATCATCAATCCTCGAAGGGTCCTTGGCAATTGATGCTTCGTGATAGCACCGCCCATGGCAACCCCCAGAACCCTAGCTTTCGAGATTTCCAGATAATCCTACCCATGGTGTTCTATAGCAAGATCCAGACCCTAGCAATCGACATTTCATGATAATGCCACCCATGGCATCTGAACCAGTACAGGGTGCTTACATGCCCTAGTAGGATATGTAAATATCCTAGGAGACAAACACCAAGGAGATGATATGTTATTGCGCATCTTTGAGGGGAATTTCCCACCTCTCCACGTTGGGAACTCGTCTAAATCAACCTGTGTTGATTGTTCGCTCCTAATCTAGGTGACTTTTTCAGAATAATTAAACGGATTTGCGTGATTTTGATACTTATGCGCACTAAACCAGACTATGTGTGGATTCGGGTGCTTAGGTTACCGAGTCCTGCAAGGGGTGCTTAGGTTACCGAGTCCCGCAAACCAGAGGTCAGTTAACGAGGCCAAATACTTTTTAAGCCTTAGACCTAATACTTAAGCTTTGCATTTTCCCCAACCTCTTGAGGATTATCCAAATCTTAGCGGATACTTGAATTTTTAAGCCTAGGAGTCTAGCCCAAGTGGCCTAAGATCAGTGTTCCTACTAATCTCTTCTGTGTCTCATTAGCACTTTTTTCCTTTCATTTTCTTTTTTCTTGATATGGTCTAGAACTTAGTTAATCCCTTAATTTCTTACTAATGACTATCTCTTCTTTTTCTTTTCATTTTGTGCTCCCTTTTTTTTGACATTTTTCACTTTTCCCCTTTTTCTCCTTAGGATTTGTATGGCCTCAAAAATTTCTCTCCCCTCAGAATTTTTTGTTCTTTTTCAAGAATTTTTTCATTTTTTTGGCATTTTTTGGATATGTGATTTTTTTGATTAAACCTTTTCTTGTGAGATGATTTTCACGACGTTTTGCACTTTCATACCCCCCCATGACTACGATTTGCAATGTCCCCATTGTAAATTAGGTGGGTTCGAGTTCAGCTTAGATCATTCATTAGAATAGGTTTTGGGTGGGCAAACAGGTAGAGGTGACTGTTGCGGACGATTTCAAACTCGGGTATGGGTACCTGAGGTGGGGTCGACTGTTCTAATGGATTAACCCTAAAGTGCAATATGAATTCAGTGTAGGAATGTCAAGAAAGGTTTCGGGCTTTTCAAAAATGATGGGTTACCTCCCATTAAGCATTGAGTTTTATGCCATTAGCTGGGGGTAATGAGCTCAGGGAGAATGGAGAGTAAAGGATATCTCAGCCAAATTTATATCGGTTAGGTCAATGAACGGTTTGAGTCTCTGACCATTCATGATGAAAGGTTCTGAATCATGGTTGAGTGGACTGATCTCGATAGTTTCATTTCCAAAGATTCGTCGGACGAGGTAAGGTCCAATCCATTTTGATCGTAGTTTTCCTGGAAACAGTTTAAGCTTGGGATCAAAGAGTAGGACATTTGCACCAAGGTGGAAGATCTTTCTGGATATGTGTTTGTCGCGAAAGGCCTTAACCCGCTCTTTGTAAATTCGCGAGTTGTTATACACGTCATGGAGTAATTCATCGATCTCGCTCATTTAAAGCTTTCTGTGGGTTCTTGCCTTAGAAAGATCTAGGTTGCAGTTCCGTACTTCCCAATAGGTTTTGTGCTCCAATTCGACGGGGAGGTGACATGCCTTCCCATACACCAATCTGAAGGGAGAAATACCCAATTGGATTTTTTGGCCGATCCTATAAGCCCACAAAGCTTCCGAAAGTCGAGATGACCAGTCTTTCCTGTCAAGTCAAACAGTAACCTGGAGGATTTTCTTGATCTCTCGATTTGATAGCTCAGCAGACCATTAGTTTAGGGGTGGTAAGGAGTAGAGATTCAATGTGACACCCTGTATTTGGTCATCAATGACCTGAACTGGGCATTAGTAAAATGGGTCCCTCCATCAAAGATTATAGCAGATGGAATCCCGAACCATGAAAAGATGTTTTGATGAATGAATTTGATAACCACCTTATGATCATTGGTTCGGGTAGGAATGGCTTCAATCCATTTGGACACGTAGTCAACAGTGAGTAGAATGTACTCGAAGCCATCCAAAACAAGAAAGGATCCCATAAAATCAATCCCCCATACATCAAAGATTTCGCATACAAGAATCAGCTGTAAGGGCATCATATCATGATGGCTCATGTTGCCTAAAGTCTGGCAACGAGTGCATGCCCTACAGTGATTGTATGCATCTTTGAAAATCGTGGGCCAATAGAAGCCGCACTGGAGGACTTTTGTTGCAGTTTTATGACCTGAGAAGTGTCCACCGCATGCCTGGTCATGGCAGAAGGACAGGATGTCTTGAATTTTCGCTTCTGCGACACATCATCGAATGATTTGATCAGCACCGATGCGGAAAAGATATGGGTTTTCCCTAAAGTAATACTTGGCATCGGAAAGCAATTTGTCCTTCTTGGCCTTCGGCCAATTTGACGAAATCTAATGTGATGCAAGGTAGTTTACCATATCAGCAAACCATGGAAGCCTTGTATTGATAGTCAGGAGGTGCTCATCTGGAAAATGTTCCGTGATGAGTCCAGAAGGGTTGATAATCTCAGAAAGAAGGTGGGACAAGTGATCAACTACCACGTTCTATTTTCCCACTTTGTTGTGAATCTCGAGGTTAAACTCTTGCAATAGCAAGATCTAGCGGATTAATTGAGGTTTCGCATCCTTCTTTGCAAGGAGATGCCTTACAATTATGTGATCCGAGTAAATGATAACACGGGAACCCAGGAGATATGATCTGAATTTTTCCAGGGCAAATACTATGGCTAGCAGCTCTTTCTCAGTAACTGTGTAGTTATGCTGAGCCTCATCAAGTGTCTTGCTAGCGTAGCAGATGACCACGGGTTTCCTGTCCATTTTCTGCCCAAGTTTCACTCCTACAGCAAAATCAGATGCATCGCACATGATCTCAAAGGGTTGAGACCAATCAGGGGGTTGTAGGATCGGAGCTTAGGTAACTCGATCACAGAGGATTTCAAATGCTTGGGTGCATTCCTTGGAGATTCCGAAAGGTACATCCTTAGATAGTAGAGTGGTCAGGGGGAGTGCGATCTTTGAGAAATCAAGAATGAATCGACGGTAAAAACTGACGTGCCCTAGAAAAGATCAGATGTCCTTGATCGAGCTAGGCATAGGGGAGTTTGGAAATCAAGTTCACCTTGGCTTGATCGACTTGGATTCCTTTTTCTGATATAAGATGTCCCAGGACAATTCCTTTAGGCACCCTGAAATGGCTCTTTTCCCAGGAAAGAACCAGATTCACGTCAATGCACCACCTGAGGATCTGGACCAAGTACAGGAGTCAATCGTCAAATGATTCTCCGAATACTGAAAAGTCATCCATGAAGACTTCCAGATAATCACCTACGATATCTAAGAATATGGAAAGCATGCACCATTGAAAAGTAGCGGGTGCATTGCAGAGACTGAATGGCATCCTTCAGAATGCATACGTCCCAAAGGGGTAGGTGAAAGTGGTCTTTTCTTGGTCCTCAGGATGGATTGCCACCTGGTTATAACCGGAGTACCCGTCCAAAAAGCAGAAGAACCTATTTCTCGCTAGTTTCCTGAGGATCTAATCAATAAACGATAGTGGGAAATGATCCTTCTTTGTGGAGGTGTTTAGTCTTCTATAATCAATGCAGACTCTCCATGAATTCGCCACATGGGTTGGTATGATTTCTCCAGTTTCAGTCGTGATCACGGTGAGTCCTACCTTTTCAGGCACAATCTAGATTGGACTCACCCACCGATTGTCGAAGATCGGGTAGATGATCCCTGCATCTAACCACTTGATGATCTCCCTTTTCACAACCTCCTGCAGATTAGGATTCAGACATCTCTGCATTTCACGGGAAGGCCGTGTGCCCTCTTCGGTGTAGATACGGTGCATGCAGTAAGAGGGGATGATGCCAGTCAAATCATTAAGAGTCCATCCAATGTCTCTTCGATGTTGCTGGAGAATAGTAATCAGACGGGATTCCTGATTAGGTGTGAGTCTGGAGTTGATAATCATAGGAAACATCTGATTGGAACCCAAAAAGATGTATTTGAGATGGTCGGGAAGAGGCTTGAGTTCTAGAACAGGGTTATCAGTAGCAACGAGCGGTTCAGGGTGTGTGTCAAGAGTAAGGGACAGAGTTACGAGTGTATCTAGGTCAGGTTTAGACTCCTCTGATTTCGGGTTTTGATCCTCTTGTGGTTGATTAGAAGTTTTTAGGTTTTCCTCAATAAATGGATCATCAACCACAGCCTTGATATCACATATCTGTTCTAGAACACCGCAATTAATCCCTTGTTGGGCCATAAAGATGTCAATCTTTAATGCTGGTTCCCGAATTTCAGTTCAATTTGGCCCTCCTCACAATTTATGTTGGCCCTAGCAGTGGCCAGAAAGGGTCTCCCTAGTATAATTGGTGTATCCCTCAGGTTTTCTAGAGCATCCATATCCAAGACTACAAAGTCCACCGAGAAATAGAAATACCGTACCCTAACAATGACATCTTCAAGAACTCCTTTAGGTGACTTAATAGATCGGTCAGCTAATTGTAATGTCACCTCTATCGATTTGAGATCAGATTCCTTAAGGTGGTCAAGTAGGGATGTAGGTATTAGGTTTATGGAGGCTCTTAGATCTAATAAAGCTCTGTCAAATTGGGTATCACCAATGGTATAGGAAATCAGGGGAGTACCTGGGTCTTTCTCCTTAGGTGGGAGTTTGCTCAAAATTATAGAGCTGGCTTGCTCTGACAGTACAATTAGACTCCCACTTTTGGTTCGCAGCTTATGATTGGGTGTACACACGTCTTTTAGAAATCATGCGTAAGCTGGTACGTAGCAGATTGCATCCATCAAGGGGATGTTTATATGGACCTGTCCAAAGAGCTTGACCAGGTCCTCCTTAGGTGCCATGGGTTTATTTGTCCTCTTTCCCTTGGTCAAGGCCTCAAGAAATGGAACCTTGGATGGTTCCTCTAGAATAGGTCCAGGTTCTTAATCTGGGACACGGGCATCCTGGATAACTATCCTAGCGCTTGGGTTACTACTACCAGGCAAAAAGTGCCTTGGGTAAGGTGGGTCTTATGTTGCTTTGCCAATACGGGTTGTAACAGAATTCAATCCTGCCTGGTTTTGGTTTGGAGTTGGTAAAATAGGTGGTTGCTGCTGAAATCCTACATATGATGTCGAAGCTTCCATCCCGTCGAGTGATGGAATAGAAGGGGCATGATAAATCATGTAGGCTTGGCCCATATTTGGGTTCATAACGCACCTCTGGTGCGACACGTTATTCGGATTCAGCAGAGGTTGCGAAGGGAGTGTGCCAGGTTGGTAGGAATTCGCCATCTGGGCGAGTTGATTGTAAACCTCTATGATCTCGTCCTTGTGCTATTTTTGCATAGCTGCATTCGTCTTCTGAATGTCAGCCAGAGTCTGAAGGATAAGAGTCATTTGATCTGTTTGAGCTGGCCCAAATTGATAGGTGGGGTTGGGTCGAGGCTAAGGTGGCTGATATGGACGAGGAGCTTGTGGATGGGGTTATATGGTGGTCTTTGATTCTAATTATTTCCCGCCCACAGGAAATTGGGATGATTAAGCCATCCAGGGTTATAGGTGTTAGAGAATGGGTCATTCTGGATGGCGTTGAGGTCCTTGCAAGTCTGAGGAACCTCAGGAAAGTCAGAGTACGAGGGTTCAGAGTTCCCCCAACTAGAGTAGGTCAGATCGGAGTTTCCTCCAATCTTAGAGTTAGACAGGGGGTGGATACGGGTCCATCCCCTGAGAAGATTGGTGATAGATGTTATGCACAGCTTCCCTCCCAGAAAGTAGCTGTGCAAACTGGTTTTGCGCAGAGGTGGCTTGCTGCAAATGTCGAGTCAGCTCATCCACCTTCTTCTCAATGATAGAGACCTTGTCCAACCGACTGGCCATCAATTTCAAGTTGACGGATGCGGACAGGCCTTACGTCTCATGTGCTCCTCTTGGATTCGTCGATGCACGGGCATTCGTCCAGTTGAATAAGCCCATGGAGTCATTATTGATGGAGTTCTCACACATATTCTTGAGAATCTCCCACACAGTGTCTTCATGTTGACCCATGATATTTCCTCCGTAGTTTGCATTGACGAATAAGCGGATATCTTCACAGAGTCCCTGGTAAAAAGACTGGACTTGTTCCCATTTAGGAACTCCGTGATGGGGTCACTTTCGCTTGAAATCCATGAAACGGTCCCATGCTTCATGAAGGGGTTGTCCAGATTGCTGGGTGAATTGTGTGATCTTGTGTCATAAGGCATTCGTCTGACCAACTGGGAAGAACATTTCAGAAATTCGGATTGTAGTTCAACCCATGTGTTGATTGGACTCATTTGAGTCTGATACCAGTGAGTGGCTTTGTCCATGAGAGAGATGGAGAACATTTTCATGAGAAGAATATCCTGATTTTGGACATCTGACCCGAAGGTCTGGGTTAGATGCTTGAGTTATTTGATGTGCTAGAAGGGATCCTCTGAATTAAGCCCATGAAACTTAGGAATAACATGAATCATGTTGGGCTTGAGTGCAGAATCAGGACCTCCAGCTGGGATTTGGACTCGAGGTTCGATCACCACCGTAGTAGGATTATAGTGATATCACATCATAGGACGCTGCGGTGGGTTAACAAAGGCTTGAAATAAATCATTAAGGCGCTAGAGTTGGTTCTCAAAGTTATTCTCTTCTATTGGTTGTGCCATGATGATGGAAGAAGGAGAATTTGGTTTAGATGAATCAGAGGAGATGTCTATGTGGTGAGGTTGTTGAACAAACACGAACTTCGAGGCCTGGCCTCGACGAGAGTGAATCACTAAAGGAGGCCTCAAGGACGATCTTAAGGACCTCCTACCGAACATGCACCGATGGTTTGGACGAGAGTAGAATGTGATGGACCCAATCACGACACCCAAAAAATTTGGATGACTATAGAGGTTTGGGGCGGATGATACCCCTTAGTTAGAAAGTCATCCACCTGAGAAATACCTGAGCAGCCAGAGAGGGAGAGTCCCACAAAGATCCCAACACGGTAGAGCATCCCCACGAGTTACAGGGATTCCCCCACCTGACCTCTCTTGTCACTGATGTTCCAGGTAGACCAGAATGGGGACTTTGACCTCTTAAGTCTACCAGTTTTAGTTAAGAGCAAGGGTGCTTAAGATTCCACTTGAACTTTAGATGTATTGAGTGCAAGAGTGACCTAATTTCAAGTTGGTTGACCCAAGGGGGTCAACTTCACCTATTTGTCCTTTAAGAAGTTTTAGGTCCTTTCTTTTAAAATTCAAGTGAGATTTAGAGCTTGAATTTTAGGGTTTTCTTGAATAGGTCTCTTCAACCAAGGCTTAGGCACACCTCTTTTTGGAGAGTTAATTCTTGCTTATGAAGGTGTGTCTCTAAAACCCTAAATTGGAATCCTTAATTTGGCTCTAATCTTGGTCCAATTTAGTTTGTCAAAATATGGTATCTAGGGCTTAATCAAGAATGTGGTAGCCCTAGTTACCTTAAATGGGTGCACAAATCAATATTGTTGTTGAAATAAAATCAGGCAACTTGGTGAATTAACTAGAAATGGAAAGCAAGTAGCCCTAATTGATTTTATCTTATTTTTTTCCTTTTCAGAATGAGGGGCTTAAGAGAAAGAGATTAATTAGAAAGTACCTGCCCCAGGCATGTTTGATGTGCGATTGTCTTTTGTTGAATCTCCTCCCGTGAAACAACCACAACAAAATAGATATATCAAGTTAGTACCAAATCAGCAATTGTAATCAAGATTTCTAAATTGCCCGTTGCTCCCCAGCAATGGCACCAAAATGTTGAGAGCGCTTGATCGGGTTTTAAAAAGGTCGCATTGTAGTATAGTCAAAAAACATTCAAAATAAATACAATTTATTACTCGAATTTTAAAGTCCGTGGTCGAACACAGGGAGCAAATTAGGGTTTAGAAATCAAGATCACAACTTGAGAATTTGAAAGAATATAATATGCAATAAGATCAATGTTATAGTGCAAAAAGATAGGAATAAGCTAAAGGAACCAATGTATGTCAACTGCACTCAAAATTGGACGTCTAATTTGTGAATCAAACGTCTTAAAATGCTTATGCTATAATGCTTGATCTCTTTTCTTTCTTCTGCTTCTTCTCCTATTCTTCTTTCTTTGTCTCTGGCTTTTTCTTTAATCTTCTTCTTTATCTTCCTTCTTCTCTATTTTCTCTAGTAGCTGCCTTTCTTTCTTTGCCTTTCTTTTCCTCTACCTTTTTCTCCTTTCTTTGACGGCTGCCTTCAGCTTCTTCCTCTCTCTCTTGCCTTCGAACTTCTCCTTCTTCTTTCTTGGCTTCAACCCTTAGCCTTTCTCCTTGCCTTCACCATCTTCTTCTCTTCGGCATGCAGAGCAAAACCTACCCCCTACCTGCGTGAACTCTCTTCTCTCTTTTCCCTCTTAGGTTTGCTCTCCCAGAGCCACAGCATCTCGAGTAATTGGGTTGGGTACGTGTCTGAGACCAGGCCCACCGGTGTGCGGTGGTGGGCGAGGAGTGCTAGTCGGGTCAGGTCACCAGGTCTGCGGGGCATGGTCACATACGAGGTGTCTGGTTAGGTGAGAGGGACCTCACCCTGTGAGTTGGAGGCGATAAGTCTAATGTAGAAAATCAACTTATGTAGGTGCGGCGCACCAAATTTTTTCGAGGTGGGACGTCACATGTGGTTGCAGCAGAGGGGCGTCCTTTGATTGTAGCTGTAGCTTCGACCTTCAACAACAATTGGATGCGTAGAGACGTTCGCAAAGGCTTTCCAAGAAACCTGGGACTGTGTCCTGGAGCAAGCATGGCCTAGAGCAGCTTCCAAGCAAGCTTCAGGTTGTGCGTCAATGGCGTTGAGCTCCTGCACCTGAAATCATGATAACAGCCTTGCAGCCACATTCAAAAGCTTAGGGAGCTTCTCCAAGGTGCAGCGAATGTGCAAAGGTGGTTGACGTGGCGTGGGAACGCTTGTGGGAGAGTGCCTAGGGCACACTGTGGCTGTGTGTGTGAGTGTGTTCGGGGATGTGTTTGGATGAGTAGTGGAGTGTTGTGAGTGGGGGGTTATGATCAGTGAGTCGAGGCGGTGCTTAGGGACTGGTCGGCGAGGAGGGAGGTGGTCTGTGCTGGTGGAGCAAACACGTCGGACTGGTGGCCGGAGGTGAAGGGGATGATGGTGGTGGAGTCGGCAGTGGTCATTTGAAGGAAATAAAGAAGGGAAAAGAATATAGAGTGAGAGACTTATGTGGGAGTGAAGAGATGAAGGGGGAGGAAAGGATGGCGTCTGGCTCGTATCGCCGACACCGGAGACGAAGGTGCTCAGTGAGTGTGGTTGGCAAGGATGAAGGGGAGGCAGGGGTGTTGGTAGGTGCTGCGTGACGCGGACGAGCGTGACGAAGAGGAACTTGCCACTGGTATTGTGTCTAGGCAATGAGGGAGAGTAGGAGAGGTCATCGGAGCTTGATGTGCGAGTCGGTCGGAGGAGGAGAGACAAAATTGAGGGGGTTCTCTTGCTAATTTCAAGCTTAGTAGATGCGAGGCAAATTGGGGTGTCTTAAATAGGCCCTGGAGGTCGATTTTGTGCTTGGAAGCTGAGCTTCCAAGCACTACAAGGTCACCGGCAATGGTAACTCGAGAGAGACCCAAATCTCTCATGCACTCATAGGAGAGATTGGGTACCAAGTAGGGCTTCTAATTAGGTTCACATTGGAGGGGATTTCTCAGAGAATCTCCCTTTCAATTTTGAAGGGGATTCTTTGAGAGATCAGGGAGAAATCGCCCTTTCAAGCTTGTCGGAGTAGGATTCCCTAAGCTATAATGGTAGAGGGACATAATTGCAAAGAACGATGAAGAAGATAAGGGGTCAATTGTAAGGGTTTTTGAAAGATATGGGTAGAAATGTAATTAGGCTGGACCTATTTGCAAAGTGGGTCAAGATGAATTCCCCTTAGGTCTAAATTTTTGTACAAACCTAATTTGGACCTAAGGAATCCAATGGTGAGGTTGGATTTTTGGGTTTGACCACGTTTGATTGGGCAATTTACGTAAAAACCCAATTTAGAGTAAATATTTGTCTGAGACCCTATTTTTGGTCAAAATAGGTTCCAATGACCAAATTGAAGGTTCTAAACCCTAGACAATATTTTTCTATGATTTTTAGAGGGTTTAGGTGAATTTTATCCTGACCAGAACCTTGTTTAATCAAGTGGGTTTGTTTTAGGGTTACAAGAAGTCATTTAATTCTCAGAACTCACACGAACCCTTTTCTATCTGATTCAACCCGCTTATTATCTTGTTAAGACCATTTGACCTGCGTTTAGCCCTTGAGAAAACCTGTTTTTGTATTGCAATGGTAAAATTACAGTTTTACCCCTTGTTTCTTACTTTTATCTCAGAATGATTATTCAGTGAATTAGGCCCTCTAGTTGGTTATGTAGGAGCTCTTGTTCTCTTTTATGGGTCAAAATGAGCTAGTTAGGGCTCTTGATGGTGTTCCCATCATAGCACCCGTGATATCTTGTAATATCGGGGACATGACATTTGATAAGGCGCTCTTAGACTTAGATGCTTCAATCAATCTGATCCCAACAGCCCTGTATCACCAATTCGGATTCGGAGAATTGACACCTACACCTGTGACCATCCAATTGGCTGATCGATCTGTAAAGACCCCGATGGGGGTTGTCGAGGACGTAATTGTTCAGGTCAAGGACTTCTACTTCCTAGTCGACTTCTTGGTCTCGACATGGAAGTCCCCAAACAGCTACAAAACACACCCATCACCCTGGGCAGACCTTTCTTAGCTATGGCTAAGGCGAACATCGCTTGTGACATGGGATGCATGGAAATTGCCTTCGGAGACAGGAAGATGCAGTTGGATATCTTCAGGGCGACCAAGTCTTTTGATTACGACTGGATTGAGGAGCACGATCTCGTGGAGCCTCTGGTTGAGAAATGCCTCACCCTTAGTGATGTATCAAACAATCAGACCCAACCTTATGAAGACTATTCTGTCCCATCCCCATCTATGCACGTTGACCACTGTAGAACTAATTACCATCAGCAACCACCATTTGAGGAGATTGATGCTGATCAGCTCTCGCCTTTTCTCTACCCATCGAGTATTGTTCCACCCACACCTAAGCTGAAACTACTACCTAAAAATCTAAAGTACATCTTCCTTGGACCTGAGTAGACCTTCCCGATGATTATCAATGCCCATCTAACCAAGGACTAGGAACTCAGGTTGACCACGACCCTATCAAAACATCGAGAAGCCATTGGATGGACCATCTGGAATTTACGAGGAATTAGCCCCACCTATTACACCCATAAGATCTATCTGGAAGATGGGGCTCAACCTTCCCATCAGATGCAGAGACGATTAAACTCGAATATGCAGGAGGTCGTTAAAAAGGAAATCATCAGGTGGCTTGACGCTGACATCATCTACCCAATCTCCGATAGTCCCCGGTGAACCCCACTCAAGTAGTCCCCAAGAAAGTCGGGCTCACCATTGTCACCAATGAGCGGGGCAAATCCATCCCCACCTGCACCACCACTGCATGGCAGGTGTGCATTGATTATAGGAAGCTCAATGAGATGACCAAGAAAGATCATTTCCCTTTGCCATTCATTGACCAGATTCTTGAACGATTGGCAGGGCAGAAATATTTTTGCTTCCTGGATGGATACTTGATTACGCAGCAATCCTAGGTCTTAATTGACCTAAATTAGGCTAGGACTTAGCATAAGTTAGGGTAGTTCATGCATGCAAAAGCATTATTTGCATCTTTACTGCTTTCTTTTAGCTATGCATAAAATAATGCTATAATGTATTGATTAGGTGCATTATGTCAATTGTAGGTGATAAGCTGATCAGAAGCTAGATCTGAAGCTGGATTTAAAGCTGGATCTGAAGAATAAAGAATAACTGGTGTTGCAGTAAAGCTGGAGTGGAAGACCTAGATTAGATGTAGTAGGTAATAATGCAAGGGAGTTAAGGTATGCTATCCTATTAAGTATGAATAAAGTAATAAATTATGAAGAACTTAGGACCATCCTAGCCCTAGGATATCCTAGAAGCTTCCTCAAGCCTTAGCCACCCTTAGTTTAGGTCACTACACCCTAGGAAACCTTAAAACCCTAATTCTAGCCTCTATCTGGATGTTGAGATAAGTTATAGGACGTCCAGAACCCTTAGCCAACTCTTGCACACCTTAAACTCACTTCTACAGTGTTATTGGACGTCCAAATACTTGGTCAGACGTCCAATTTCTGTAGAATAGCAAAGACAGAACCTAGAATCCCTCCTGACTCTGATTGGATGTCCAGACAACAAGTCTGAACTTCTGATTTTTCACTATAAGACATCTGACACTATTATTAGATGTCCAGAACTACCCTCCAGATCCTATTTTGAGATTCAAGCCCGGATCTTGGATCTCTAGGCCTCTAAACCCAATTCCAACCCCATAGGAACCTAAATTAAGGTTCCCTAATCGTAGTACATCACCTCTAGACTTCTCTAAGGACCTAATTAGGTCCTCACTAAACCTAATTGACATGGATCTTAGTCAATTCCATCAGCCTATTCAATTGGACTCATTGAGTCTAATTAAGCCCTGATCTCAGCACACACTATCCAATTGGACTCAGTGAGAGTCAAATTGACCTAGACCTGACTTAATTAACTTATTTTACTCTCAATTAAGTTTTTCCACACAAAATTAAAATTGTATTAAGTTTAATTTCACTTTACCTTAGTGAAATAGGGTTTAAAACACTAATTTGAGACCTACCTTGACCTAAACCCACTAGAACTTAACCTAATCAACCTAGCCACCTAAGTTTCGACCCACACACACCATCCACACGAAAAATACCTAGCCTAGAGTTCTCTAGAACTCTCTACCATGTGTTGTTGCCTTGGTTGCTAAAATTAGCAACCAAGAGCCATTCAATTTTTAGATCCACATTTGGTGGATCTAAAAACCACCATCCATCCTCTCTCTCTCACTCTCCCACGAGCTCCCACCATAGGTCTCTCTAGAGAATTCCATAATTCTCTAGAGAGCTTTCCTTAGGTCTATAAAAAGACCTAAGGGGTGGCCATTGTCACCCATCCACTCTTGGTTCCATTTAGCTTAGTTTCATTCCACATCCACTCCACCTCCATGCCCACGAGTAGCTTCACCATGGCAACCACCACCTCCACACAAAGATGCTGGATCACCTCTCCAACCTCTCTCCAAGGGCCAGCCTAAGCACCATTGGCCGCCCCTCGTTCTCCTCTCAACCAACTCGAAGGCCATTGGAGCCACCTCCGAATGCCCTTATTTCTACTAGATTAGATTATAGTTCTTCTTAGATTTACATGCTCTATTTACTGCTTAATAGTGTATCTCTTTATTCTCCCCCAATGATGCATGCATAATCACCCCTTAGATTCATGTATGCGCTCATTTTCTGCTAGCTAGATTTGTATTTCCAAGCATTCCTCTATAGGCTTTCCACGAGCTTAATGCTATAGCCACCATCATGAATTGAGTGAATGGAAATCATTTTCTATATATATATATCTATGTGTTGAGAATCACCATGAGTTTATTGCAATATATTTTGTGTGATTTAAGTTGCCTACTTTTAGCAACTAGCATGTCGTACATCAATATGTAAATCACCATAAAACGACATGAGATTTTAGGCAAGTAGTGCGAAAGAGATCTATTTTAAATCTGCATTTCCATAAACGCCTCCTAGAGATGAATGACCAGGGCTGAAGTCTCGTTACCTTTATAAATATTTTTGTTGATTGTATTGTGCACTATACTACAATGCTTTTTCTTGTCAAAAATGCACTCTACGTCTCACAACAAAATGGTGCCGTTGCCAGGGAGGCAATGTCATTTTTTATTTCGATCTTTTGAGCTATCACTGACAAATCTTCCTCCACTTGTCTTGTGATGTGCAAGAAAATAGGAAAAATGGGAATCTGTGCATGCAACGAGCGCAAATTAAAAAAAAATAAGGTGCACATCTCATCTTAGATTAGGATTTCCCTTTCTGAACCCTAGATAAGATTTATTTGAAAAAAAAGGAAGGCCTTGATACTTTCATGAAAAAGAAAAAGAAAAAGAAATCAAAGAAAAAAAAATCTAGGGAGTTAGATTAGGTTTCTTTTTGAATCCTAGGTTGGTTTTGAAAAAAATAAATATATATATATTTGAAAATCCTTTAAAAAAAAGTTCTTTTTGAAAAATGAAAAAAAGAAAAAAATAAATTTTTGGTGGAAAGTTTGATTTTTAAACTCAAACACCTTTTAAAAGCTTTCTCACCACCCTCTTATTTTCGAGTAGTCTTTAAATTTTGATTTAAAAATTCAATTGCCAAAAAATTAGTGAATGAAAAATTTTGAAATTCAGGTTAGACCTTCATTTTCAAACCATCTTTCAAATGCCATAGTCGATTTGAAAAAATTCCAAGTGCAAAATTTTAAAAAAATTTAGGAAGTGCAAGGGGGTCAGACTAACCTAGATTTGAAAATTTTCAAAATTCAAAAAGTAATTCCAAACAATCTTCGAATCTGTTTGGACTAAAAATAGTGGGGTTTGAAAGCTGATCTCATTGGCCTTAATTTTCATATTTTTCCCAAATTTTTAAAAGTCATTTGATACTATTTCAATTTGAAAAATGAACCAGGGGTCAGAATTCTAGATCTGACCCCTTGACATTCAAAAATCTCTAGAAATTCGGTTGAAATAGTAAAACTTAAAAAAAAATATTCTCTAAAAATATAATTGAAAAAGGAATCTACTTGTAAAATTTTAACTTATTTTGATTCCAATTTTTATCAGAGAATTGGTCTTAATTTCATTGGTCTACTAAAGAAGAAAGAACAAAAAACCCTACAATTGCATGAACTGTAGGTTACATCTTTAGGATTACAACCTAGAGACCACATTTGGGCTAACCTAGACTTAGTCAAGTCTAGTGTTTAGCCGGTGATCTTGGTCACTTTATGGGCCACTCACCACAAACCCCAACTGAAGAAAAATGAGCTAAAATTAATTTTAAAACACGTAAGCAACCTGAATTCGTTGTCATACTACTAGGTGTTTTCAATCTCTCTTGCCAAACCTGGGGACTAAGTCAGCTGGGTAGTGTCAAATGACTGCGGCTAAGGGGTAACGGAACCGAAGGCGTGAGCCGAAGGAGGAACCTTCCCCTTAGTTCCCTCGTAACCAGACTAGATGGGTTAGCTTGAGAGGTGGGAATCACTTTCAGTCGATTGCACGATGAATTTTTCTTCAGGAATTCAAACTTTAAATGAAAAATCTGGTCATCTGGTCATAAGGACCATCTGATTGACAAGGCCTTAGCCTTGTCTGTCTTGGCTACACCAACCCAGGGGTTGGGTGGTGTGTGCAAGGAAGGAGGTTACTCAAACCTCGACTAGTTGAACCTTGGGAGTCGCTCCCAAGGAGGCGAGTCACTTCACCCGAACCATCTTCTCTCCCACCCTCTTCTTCTATCTGCTTAGCCGTAATGGCTAACTCTGGATCTAGACCTAATCAGCATCCAGAAGAGCTAGACCCACTAGCTTATTTGAGAGCCTGGCTCACTGAATCAGCTCAACCTTGGGATCAGAACCCAAGGTGGAGAGGATGACTTTTCGCTTCTCCTGATCCTTCTCCTCGGGTTACCGAAATGGTTAACCCATATCCTAACCCTGGATATTATGAGCCATACCTGCCAATCCCTCAAAGGACCGCATCTTATAACCCAGGATATGGATTTTATACTCCTGCTTTTCACCCATGGAATATGCGTAGACCTGATTCACCCCTTGGAACCCCTGAAGAACAACCGGTGCATATGCAACCACATTATAGAATACAGAGAGCTATAGCTAGCGCTAAGGAGAAGGTCGCATTCTACCTACATGAAATCCAAGCTATCACTGAGCCGAACTAATGACAAAGCTAGATTCCGTATCAACAAGCTATGATGGAGCTCCTTCAAGGAACAACAGGGATAACAAGGCTAATTGGACAAAATCGGGAAACTCAAGAACTACTACTTTTGACATATCAAGTAGAAAATAGCCTTGAAGACCTCAAAGAATCTGAAACGACTATGCCAGAAGGACACACAGAAGATTCTCAGGAGCAGATGCTGGAAGATCGTTCAGGGGAAGAAGAATCTAGCTTGGATATGAGACAGGAGTAGGAAGTATGCTGAATGGGTTGGTCTAAGAACTCCATTCAAGATATTTAGGAGGAAAGGATTGATATCTCTAGGACTAAGCCACAATCAGATTATCCTAAATTCTGGGAGATACCTCTTGGGTTGGATAACCCAACCGTGATAAGGGAAGTAGATCCACTTAAGGATATGGATCTTGAGGCAAACATTACATGTCACACTACTGATCAGCCTAAACCACTTCCGATTGTAGGCGAACCTATGCCAGAGCCAACATCTTCTGATCTACACTCTTCTTGTTTCACCTACATCACTAATGTGGATGCTAGAGATTCTGAGATGGCACTTTCTATCCCTGATCCTGACATCCGAAGACCAGAAGTAGCTATGGATGACTTGAACAAAGAAATGGATATGCTACCTGAGGTAGGAATTACTGAGGAGCCTAATGCATACGAGGGTGAAGCTTTAAGCAAAATGAGCTGGGGACACACCTACCATCCTAGTCAATCTAATGGATGGCTCGAGTCCGAGCCTAAAGAGTCAGCCTCCGATGAATCAGAGATGAGTACTGATGAGGATGAAGTAATTTCTGACGAGGATTTTAGTGACCCCCCCATAGATCTTCTACTTTCACAGATACCCCCATATGATCTAGAGCCTAGAGAGGGCATGATCTTTGATGTCAATTATCGTTATGAGGATCCCTATGACTTAGATTGTGGTTTTGAGATACATTTTGATCTACCCCGTCAGCAACTTGTTGCTGAATTGTGGGACATGATAAATCAGCTAAATCAACATCATGATCCCCCCTCTAATTATCCTCTATTCTCCACCACTACTCCACACTTTCTTATAGCTAGACTTTTTAGAGTAGGGGTGCACAATCAGCTGGTTCGCATCTCCAGACCACTGATTCTAGGAGCACACAAGCACATCTTTCTCTTAATCTTGACCGGCTCCTATGCTAGAACTAATACATCTGATTGAGTTTTCGCCCAGCTGGAGGCGTTAAACTCAGCATCTACTCTGCATCCATCATTTATACATATTCATTTTTATACATAGCACATTTTTCTTTTAGCATGTTTTCTTTCTGCATATTACATATTGTCAGGTTGGCCGATGCTAAACGTTAAAGTTCAGGAGCAATTCCAGGTGATTTCTACCCATTTACTCCCTGCTGTATTTATTTTCTTTTATATTCATGCATGAGGACATGCAAGAACTTAGGCATGGGGGGTTTGATACAACAAAACTGAAAAATTTTATGCCAACCCTTAGGAAAACCTCAGAGCTGCATGTTACATGTACTTTACGATCCTGAATATAAGAACAACCGACTCCACCTCTAATGCTCACATTGGAGCTAGAAATCGTTCGCAACAGTCACTTCCGACTCACTCATTCAACTCGTGTTCTGAATTTAGGGTCAAGCTGAATGTAAGTCGATACGGGAATTTTACAAAGTACAAATTATGAGGTTACTTGTTTATAGCATATATACATATTGCATTTATGAATAAGATTTTTCTCAAGAGAATGCATTAGGGATTTTATCCTCTAGTTGATTCTAGTAATCTAGAATCCAGTGCAACTTTTCACACGCATGTAGAATTTGCAATGGTTCATGGTGAAGGCTGATAAATGTTTTTAGTCTGTCGAGAAGAAGCAGTGCTTCTTTTCCTAAACCCTTGGACAGTATTTTGGGAGCTAGGCAGATTTTCTTCCAAAAATCCACCAAATAGTGTGAGATGAGAATAGAGAGTACTGGTGCTCTAAGATTAATACAAAGAATTCGGAATCCTAGATAATTAGGTGATGATACTCAGAGATTAGTCATAGTTTTCACTCTCAGTTCCTGCGTATACATTTTTGTGCGAATTATGAGAGCCACCAAATAAGGCAAATACGCGGAGAGCGAGTTTTCATAAAACTAGGGCTAAGGTGGATGGTTACGACCATTCTTTATGAAATCCTCAGTTGAAGGAGGGTATTGATGTCAAGGTCAAAAATACACCATCCTATCCATCTCTCCCAGTGCCGTGAGTAGGCACTTCCACTAAATAAGCCACCTAATGTCTCTTAAGTACCACCAATCCCTAATAATGCCTTCTCAATAAAGCTCATGGATGTGTGCTAGTTCTATTTTGTTGAAGAAAAAAAAAGAAAAAAAATGATGAAAAGAAAGAAAAATTGAAAAAAAATTAGAAAAGGAAGAAAAAGCAAAGAAAAAAAGACTGAATATTTAGTGTTTATTTCAGTTGCATTGAGGCAATACCACCAAATAAATTTGAGATCCACCAAATATGGCCTTAACCCACCTTTCTTGTGTTTCTGACCGCCTGAATACTGGTTGAGGAATTCTAACTTAGTGTTACAGTTATGGCAACTCAATTAAAGTGTTAATGCCAAGTGAGACCACCAAATACAGGTCATATATGTGAATTTGGTGAGATTGTGAGCTCTAAGAAAAAGAAAGAAAAGAAAAGAAAAAGAAAAAGAAAAAAAGAGAATGAATACAAAGGAACCAGAAGAGAGCATAGTTTTTCTCGTCTTTCTCTGAGTTGAGTTACTTGATAGTCTAGGAATCTAGATTCTGAAATACTAATCTTTATGTAGCACCAAGTGAGAGTAAGCCACCAAATAAACACCTGTATCCCTCAAACAACCTCTACCCAAGCTTAAAGCTAAGGTGGAATTCGCAAAATATCTTGAATACCCTGAGGGAAGAAGTCCGCCTATCCCGCTAGAATTTTTACTAGGGGTCAAGTACAGGCTTTAGAGGTGAATTAGTTTTTCACTTGAATCCATTGCAGAAGCTACATAGCTACACTTTCACTATTGTCTGAATTTCTACAGCATAGGATGAAAACAAAACGGAAAAAAATCTCTAAGCATACACCTGATAAAATAATCAATCCCTTAGGGACCCTTATGTGAATAATTTAGTCTTGCATTTGCTAGGGACTAGCGAGATTTAGGCTTGGGGGTATGATTGCGCAGCAATCATAGGTCTTAATTTACTAAATTAGGCTAGGACTTATCATAAGTTAGGGTAGTTCATGCATGCATAAGCATTCTTTGCATCTTTACTGCTTTCTTTTAGCTATGCATAAAATAATGCTATAATGTACTGATTAGGTGCATTATGTCAATTCCAGGTAATAAGCTGATTAGAAGCTAGATCTGAAGAATAAAGAATAACTAGTGTTGCAGCAAAGCTGGAGTGGAAGACTTAGATTAGATGTAGTAGATAATAATGTAAGGAAGTTAAGGCATGGTATTCTATTAAGTATGAATAAAGCAATAAATTGTGAAGAACTTAGGACCATCCTATCCTTAGGATAGCCTAGAAGCTTCCCCAAGCCTTAGCCACCCTTAGATTAGGTCACCACACCCTAAGAAACCTTAAAACCCTAATTCTAGCTTATATCTGGATGTCCAGATAAGTTATAGGATGTTCAGAACCCTTAGCCAACTCTTGCACACCTTAAACTCACGTCTGCAGTGTTATTGGACATCCAGACACTTGGTCAGACGTCCAATTTCTGTAGAATAGCCAAGATAGAACATAGAATCCCTCCTGACTCTGATTGGACATCCAGACAACTCTGGACTTCTGATTTTTCACTATAAGACATCTGACACTATTATTGGACGTCCAGAACTACTTTCCAGACCCTGTTTTGAGATTCAAGCCTTGATCTTGGATCTCTCGGTCCCTAAACCCAATTCCAACCTCATAGGAACCTAAATTAAGGTGCCCTAACAGTAGTACATCACCTCTAGACTTCTCTAAGGACCTAATTAGGTCCTCACTAAGCCTAATTGACTTGGATCTTAGTCAATTCCATCAGCTTATTCAATTGAACTCATTGAGTCCAATTGAGCCCTCATCTCAGCACACACTATCCAATTGGACTCAGTGAGAGTCAAATTGACCTAGACCTGACTTAATTAACTTATTTTACTCTCAATTAAGTTTTCACACACCCAATTAAACTTGTATTAAGTTCAATTTCACTTTACCTTAGTGAATTAGGGTTTACAACCCTAATTTGAGACCTACCTTGACCTAAACCCACTAGAACTTAACCTAATCAACCTAGCCACCTAAGTTTCGACCCACACACACCCACACACACCATCCACATGAAAAATACCTAGCCTAGAGTTCTCTGGAACTCTCTACCATGTGTTGTTGCCTTGGTTGCTAAAATTAGCAACCAAGAGCCATTCAATTTTTAGATCCACATTTGGTGGATCTAAAAACCACCATCCATCCTCTCTCTCTCACTCTCCTACGAGCTCCCACCATAGGCCTCTCTAGAGAATTCCATAATTCTCTAGAGAGCTTTCCTTAGGTCTATAAAAAGACCTAAGGGGTGGCCATTTGCACCCATCCACTCTTGGTTCCATTTAGCTTAGTTTCATTCCACATCCACTCCACCTCCATGCCAATGAGTAGCTTCACCATGGCAACTGAAATGCTTGCGGCCGGGTTTTAGTTTGTTATAACATTGTAGTATAGCCGGTTACTACCAACATTTCAAATAAATAAATTTTTTTACTCGGAAAATAAAAGAGTTCCCGAGGTCGAACTCAGGGAGCAAGTTGTATTCTAGAGATATACATGTTTCTTTTACAAAATAAAGAAAGAGAGAGGGAAAGAATTTGTTGTTCTCTTCGTTTTCTCCTCGTGATGTTCTTCTTTCTTTCCTTCTTCAGAGCTCCTTCTTCTTCTTCTTCGGTTTCTGTCTTGGCCTCTCTTCTTCTTTTTCTGCAATTGTGGTGACCCTTTCTCTTTTCCCTTTTCTTCTTTATGGCTGCAGAGCTTCTGCCTTCAGCTACTAAGTCTTCCTTTCTTCTTCTTCTGCTTTGGCCGTTGCTCTTCTTTTCTTTCTTTCTCCTTCCTGTCTCCTTCTCTTTTTTTTCTTTGCTTTGGCCCTTCCTCTTCTTTCTTCTTCAGCCTGCCTTCTTTCCTGCTCTGGCTGCTGACCTTCCGTCGTCTGACCCGGTGCTTAGACGACTTAACTATGCATTTGCTACAGTGCAGCTCCTTCTTCTTCCGCGGGTCTTCTTCTTCGCCTGTGCCTGCACACTTCAGAGTTTTTCGTCAGAGGCAAAACCTACTCTACCCTCCTCCCCCCGCGTCTCTCTCTCTTTCTGAAACCACTCTTGGGAAAGCTCTCCCAGAGCTGCCGGGTAATCGGGTTCGGGTCACACCCGGGTCCAGGCCCACCGACGTGCGTGGTGGGCGAGGAGTGCAGGTCAGTCTAAGTCGGGTCGGGTCAGGTCCGCGGGGCGTGAGCGCGGACGAGACCGGGTAACCGGGCGGGTGTAAGGGGACCTCACCCCGTGTACTGAGGCAGTAAGGCTACTGCACAAAATCAATTTAAACAGTGGAACGGGTGTGAGGCTTACCGATGTGGGACTAAACGCAGACCTTTCCTCGCGTGCGCCTGCTGGGGGACCGCGGCCTGGCTTCTGCAGCTGCGGCTTCGATTTGCATAGGTTGCTGGCTGGCCGCCTTCGCAAGACTCCCCGTACTCCGCAGCAGCTGGAGACCTGGAGTCCTCAAGCCTGGAGCGCGGGAGAAGCTGCTTCAATGTGCGTTAATGGCGGTCGAACCTCAAAACCTGTCGGACACGAATATGGCCTCGCGGCCTGATCAAACCACTGGGGAACCTTCGCCGTGGCACGGCGAAGGTGAGGAGCTGCGCGGCAGGCCGCAAGGTGGTTCTGGCGGCAGCCCTGGGTCGGGCTGCAACCGGAGGAATGGGTTTGTTCGGGGGAGTGTTACGGAGGTGTGGAGTGGCAGTGGAGGGGTGGGGGGTGCTCAGTGTGATGAGGCGGAGGTTCGGTGAGGGTCGGCGAGCCGTGTGGGTTGCTGAGGTGATGGGAGCGGCTCGCCGGAGGGTGGTCGGAGGCGAAGGGGGTGAAGGTGGTCAGGGTCGGTGGAGGGCTTAATTGAATAAATTGAAAGCGGGGAAAGAAAGAGGAGGAGAAGGGGAGTAGCTCTAGCTTACTTGCAGGGACGAAGGGGGAGGAACAGGGCGACAGTCGTATCGACTGTCGCCGGAGAAGACGATGCCCAGTGGGGGGAGGACGGCGGTGACGACGGGGCAGAGGCAGCGCGCGCCGGTATTGCGCGACGCGGGAAGAGCAGGGGAAGAAGTCTCTGCTGCTGGTATTGCGGCAGAGCGAAGAGGAGGAGGAGGAAGAACCGCCGGAGCTGGTGGGCGTCTGCCGGAGTGAGAAGAGAGGAAAGTTGGGGGTTTTCTCCGTCAGATCCAGGCTGCCCTGGTCGGTGGAGCAACGGGGGGTATTTATAGGGATCAAACAGGGAGGAAGGCGGAGGGAGACGACGTGTCTCCCTCGCCGGAGAATGGTCGGAAACAAGAACCCATACCGTCCGTGCGTTCGCACGGCCGGTATGGTGGGCTACAACGACCAGGGGGGTGTTTATAGGGATCAAACAGGGAGGAAGGCGGAGGGAGACGACGTGTCTCCCTCGCCGGAGAATGGTCGGAAACAAGAACCCATACCGTCCGTGCGTTCGCACGGCCGGTATGGTGGGCTACAACGACCAGGGGGGTGTCCCTGCGACGGCTGACGACGCAGGGCACCCCCGGTTTACTTGCCAGGTCCCCCACCTCACCCTGCGCGGCGCCATGCTCCGCGCAAGGTCGCCGGAGCATGGTGCTGGCAGGTTTTGCAGGAGGGACCTGATTGCAAAGAACGAAGGAGAGTTAGGGGCCAAAATGCGAGGGTTCAGAAGTTGAGGGCCAAAGAGTAAATATATGAGGACCAAAGTGTAAAGTCGGTCAAGGAGGTTTCTTCTTAGGCTCAAGTTTTTATACATGACTAATTAGGACCTAAGGAATCTGATGGTGAATTTCATTTTCATATTAAACCTTGTTTGACCGGTCAATTTGCGCAAAAACCCAAATTAAGTTATTAATTGGGCATGGTTCTCAATGTAGGTCAAAATGGGTTCTAAAGGCCAAATTGAAGGTTCTAAACCCTAGAGATTATTTTTCTATGAATTTTAGAGGGTTTATTCTATTTTTACTTTGCCTCGAACCTTGTGAATTGAAGTGGGTTGTTTTAGGGTTACAGATTATCATTTGGTTTCTTGGAAGTGCTGTAGCCCTTGCTAGATCATCTCATCCCACTTTTATTCTTATTAAGCTGCTTTGACCTATGTTTGGGCCTGAATTACCCTGTATGCAGATTATACTGGTAAAATTGCATTTTTACCCCTTATGACTTGTTTTCTTCTCAAACTCAGGATTCTCTGAGTTAAGCCTTTCCTTGAGATATGTAGGAGCTTTTATCCTTTGTATTAGGTCAAAATGAGCTAGTTATGGCTCATGATGAGGTTCTCATCATACCCCCATGCCTAGCTTTTGCTAGTCCCTTAGCAAAAACTTACGGTTTCAACCCTTGTTCTAGACCATGAAGTTTTTAATAGTTTTAGATAAGTGCCTTTTTTATTTGAGCATAGATTAGGTTAGAATGCTGACCATAGGCCAAAAAGGTACTCTAGTACCAATCAAGATCCAAATCTGTCTAGCCTTAGCCTCAGTCTTTTAGCAAAGGTTTTTATGGCCCACAAGAACTAACCTAAGGTTTATTGGACTTCGTGGTTAAAGCACCCGTGCTTGAAATGATTTTAGCCCTGGCTCAGTTCGCAGTGCATTTTGTAAGAGAGAGATAGAAGGTTTTTCTATTTGGGGAGTTTTCTCTCTCTTTTTCTTTTTAGTTCTAGCCTAGGATTGGCTTTTCAACATGGTCTGTATCAGATTCCTTGCTCCCATCATCAATCCTCAAGGGTTCCTGGCGATCGATGCTTCGAGATAGCACCGCCCATGGCAACCCCCGGAACCTTGGCTATTGAGATTTCGAGATAATCCCATCCATGGTGTTCCGTGGCCGAATCCAGACCCTGGCAATTGACACTTCGAGATAATGCCATCCATGGAATCTGAACCAGCAGAGTGCTTACATGCCCCCAGTAGGATATGTAAATATCCTAGGAGACAAGCACCGAGGAGATGATATTTTGCTATGCATCTTCGAGGGGATTTCCCGCCTCTCTGCGCTGGGAACTCGTCCAAATCAACTTGTGTTGATCGGCCGCTCCTATTCTAGGTGTTCCTTTCAGAATTTTGCGACGCTTCTGCGTGATTCTGATTTTTATGCTTATTGAACCAGGCTGTGTGTGAGGTTAGGGTGCTTAGGTTACTGAGTCCCGTAAATCAAAAATTAGTTAACGAGGCCGAATACTCCCTAAGCCTTAGACCTAATACTTCAGCTTTTCATTTTCCTCAACCTCTTGAGGAGTGTCCAGATCTTAATGGGTACTAAGAGTCTATTCAAGAATGCCTAAGGTTTGCATTCTTTACTAATCTTATTGTGCACTTTTCTTGAATGAGGTCTAGAACTTAGGTTAATTCCTTAGTTCCTTACTAATGACTATCACTTTTTCTCATAATTTTTTGCTCCTTTTTCATTTTGTTTCTTTTCTCCTTCACCTTCACAAAATTTCCTTTCTCCTCTTTTCCTCTTATTCTTTTTCAAAAATTTTTAATTTTTATGGTGTTTTTGGCATATGTGAATTTTTTGTTTGAAACCTTTTCTTACAAGTTTTTGCACTTTCCTACCCCCCCATGCCTAAGATTTGCAATGTCCTCATTGTAACCTAGGGGTTTTTATTCAATTAAGTTCATACATTAGGATAGCTGTTTTGATGGGTGAATGGGTTGGGGTGACTGTTGCGGACGATTTCTAATCTCAGATGCAAGCACCTGAGGTGGGGTCGGCTGTCCTAAAGTGTGAACTTCAAGTGCAAAAAGCTGTCAGAAGAAGTTTCAGGTTTTCAAAGAGAATGACGGGCTGCCTCCCGTTGAGCGCTAAATTTGATGCCTTCAGCCAAGCGGGAAATGCGATGGAGAGGGGATGGTCAAATCAGCGGAGTTTTGTACGACAAGCACCTTGATTAAGAGCCTGGTTGGTCCAACCAGGTGCTTGTTCAGATCAACAGGCTGATGATGTAGCCCAAACCCAATCAATCTGGTGGGTTGATAGATGTGGATAAAAAGGTGTGGAGCCCACCAGAAACTATGAAGCTCAGATGGATGTGGAAGTGTAAACGCAGGGTTTGGCTGAGCCGAATCAGCCTGGTCAGAGTAGGGACCCGTAGGATAATCAGTGGTTGATGCAGGAACCCTACAGGGGTGATCAGAGAATGATAGAGCATGGTATGTAGTCTGATCAATGTTCGAAACCCGATGTGGAAATGCAATCGGCTCGGTGAGAGGTGAATCTGCATAGAAATTGAGTCCGGTTGCGGGTCGGGGTTTGGGAGAGGTTTTGATCCGTTCTGTGTGTGCGGACGAGGTGGCCATTGTGTACGAGGGCTCTTCTAGAAACAGATGATAGGTGGTTTTCTGTAGAGAGTCCTCTGGGTAACTATCAAATGCCGGAAGAGTGTTTGTAGGATGAAAGGAATCGGATTCGAGAAAAATTTTGGATTCTTGGTTGCAATCACTCTTGGCATTTTCTGTTTTTGGTTCCTGAGGATCGAAAAGGAATGATTCTGTGTTATCGGTGATCTCGGGAATCAGGACCTCAGAGTCGGAGTTAGAGTCATGAGAACTGAGGTTGCAGATAGGCCTGGCGTGTTCAGGAAGGGGAATCTCTCCGCAATTATAGTCAGATTTGAAATTGTCGGAGAGTTGGCGAAAATGAGATTCATGATCATGAATTCCACCACAGTAAAAATCATCAAATGTGGAATCAGCAGCCTGATTGGGTTCTAGCCTATATGTCACTTCTGGGCTCAAAAAGATGTTCTGTTCAAGCTCTAAGCTGGTAGGATAGACCCCATTAAAACCTTGCTCATCCAACTCCTCAGTTTCTGTATCATAAATTGGCATGTTTTCTGAGAAATCGATCAGATTTCCTGAGGATGTTGGAGAGGGATATTCATTAAATAGAGGCCCGGAATCATATTTTGTAAAAATTTGATCTTTCTCATAAAGGGCCTCAAAATCTTCCCAATAAGTTTCAGATCTAGGTTCTAGGCTTAGGATGTGGGTAGAATTATTAGAACCTAAGTCCGAATAACCTTCGAGGGTCACCTTATCAAAACAAGGGGTGGAATTTATACCCTCCAGAGGTTCAATTCTAATCTTGTTATTGCAGGAGTCTTGGAGTTCTAAGCTTGGTGATTCATGGCCTAGGGTTGGCTCAGCATTGTTTTCTCCTGCAACTTCCCAACCTATTTTAATGCTATCTTCTATTTGGGTTGGGAGTCGACAACCACCTTGTGCCTCAATCCCGAGGTCTGGGAAACTGGATTGATTCTTAGTACTGTTCCAAGATGACTCATCCTTTGTTTCTGGTATATACGGGTATTTCTGGTTGATAATTTGTTCTACTGATTTCATCATTTCCACCCGTTTCATAAGGGCATCTTGGTGTTGTTCCCAAAGTACAGGATTTGTCAAGCATTGAAGGTATTCAGATTGGTGTAATTTTTCCATCTCAATGTATCCTGTCATGAGCATATCTCGGGTTGATCATTTTGAAATTTCAGTCAATAGAATTTGGGCACAGTTTATGATGAAGGCTGTGGTTGTTGGGACATCAACCTGAATATCTCCTATTGGTGTTGAGGTTTTTTCTTCTTTTTCATAGAATTTTATGGCATCCTCGATCATTTTATCTTTCATAGATCTCCGATATTCAGGTTTCTTGAATGGTAGTCTTAGGTGGTTTGGCTGCATATTTGGATTAGGTGGTGGAATCAAGATGTGGAATCAAAGGCTTCGATGTAGACTCATGTTGTGCCAAGATGGAAGAAGGGAGTATCAGAGGAAAGATTAATGTGGTGGTGCTGCATAAACAAGGGAACTGAGGCCTAACCTCAGGGCAAGTGAATTCCTAAAGGAGGATTCAAGGACCTCCTTCCAAGCATATACTGAAGGATGTGATGAGATTAAAAGGTGCTGGACCCAATCAAGACACCCAAAAATGTGTTGGGTGACTATAGAGGTACGGGGCAGATGGACCCCTTGATCAGAAAGATCGTCCACCTGAGAATTACCTGGGCAGCCAGAGAGGGAGAGTCCCGCGAAGACCCCTACACGGTAGAGCGTCCCCACGGGTTACAGGGTTTCCCCCACCCGACCTCTCTTGTCACTGCGGTTCCAGGTAGACCAGAATGGGGATCTTGACCTCTTAAGTCTACCAATTTTAAGATCAGGGTGCTTAAGGTTTCACTTGAACTTTAGTCTTTTTAAGTGCAAAGAGTGACCTAATTTAAGGTTGGTTAACCCAAAGGGGTCAACTTTACCTCTTGTTTTCTTTGAGAGCTTTTTGGGTCCTTTCTTTTAGGGTCCAAGTGTTTAAAGAGAGAGCCAATTGTTTAGGATTTTTCTTGTTAATTATTTTCAATCAATGGCTTGGGCACACCTCTTTTGGATTTCCTCAATTCTTGATTAAGGGGTGTGTCTCTACTGAAATCCTAATGTTTGACCTTATGTTGGCTCTACTTGGTCCATTTAACTCTTTGTTGGGCAATTAGGGCTCAAGCAAGAATGTGTTAGCCCTTAAATACCCTTAATAGTGTGCAGGAGTGATGAGTTGAAAACATGCAACTCTTTATGGTTACTAAGTATGGAAGACAGGTTAGCCCTATATTGCTTGTTCTTTTCTTTTCTTCCTCTTTAGAGTTTAGGGGTTAATAGTGAGAGGAAAAATTTACCTGTCTTCGGAGTGGTTGTCGTGTGGTTGCTTGTCTTCTTGAGTTCCTGTAGCTGCACAAAAGAGAGGAGATTATCAGAAATTAAAAGAAACAGGAATGTTTACCTCTAGAATAGCCGTTGCTCCCCGGCAGCGGCGCCAAAATGAAATGCTTGCGGCCGGGTTTTAGTTTGTTATAACATTGTAGTATAGTCGGTTACTACCAACATTTCAAATAAATAAATTTTTTTACTCGGAAAATAAAAGAGTTCCCGAGGTCGAACTCAGGGAGCAAGTTGTATTCTAGAGATATACATGTTTCTTTTACAAAATAAAGAAAGAGAGAGGGAAAGAATTTGTTGTTCTCTTCGTTTTCTCCTCGTGATGTTCTTCTTTCTTTCTTTCTTCAGAGCTCCTTCTTCTTCTTCGGTTTCTGTCTTGGCCTCTCTTCTTCTTTTTCTGCAATTGTGGTGACCCTTTCTCTTTTCCCTTTTCTTCTTTATGGCTGCAGAGCTTCTGCCTTCAGCTACTAAGTCTTCCTTTCTTCTTCTTCTGCTTTGGCCGTTGCTCTTCTTTTCTTTCTTTCTCCTTCCTGTCTCCTTCTCTTTTTTTTCTTTGCTTTGGCCCTTCCTCTTCTTTCTTCTTCAGCCTGCCTTCTTTCCTGCTCTGGCTGCTGACCTTCCGTCGTCTGACCCGGTGCTTAGACGACTTAACTATGCATTTGCTACAGTGCAGCTCCTTCTTCTTCCGCGGGTCTTCTTCTTCGCCTGTGCCTGCACACTTCAGAGTTTTTCGTCAGAGGCAAAACCTACTCTACCCTTCTCCCCCCGCGTCTCTCTCTCTTTCTGAAACCACTCTTGGGAAAGCTCTCCCAGAGCTGCCGGGTAATCGGGTTCGGGTCACACCCGGGTCCAGGCCCACCGACGTGCGTGGTGGGCGAGGAGTGCAGGTCAGTCTAAGTCGGGTCGGGTCAGGTCCGCGGGGCGTGAGCGCGGACGAGACCGGGTAACCGGGCGGGTGTAAGGGGACCTCACCCCGTGTACTGAGGCAGTAAGGCTACTGCACAAAATCAATTTAAACAGTGGAACGGGTGTGAGGCTTACCGATGTGGGACTAAACGCAGACCTTTCCTCGCGTGCACCTGCTGGGGGACCGCGGCCTGGCTTCTGCAGCTGCGGCTTCGATTTGCATAGGTTGCTGGCTGGCCGCCTTCGCAAGACTCCCCGTACTCCGCAGCAGCTGGAGACCTGGAGTCCTCAAGCCTGGAGCGCGGGAGAAGCTGCTTCAATGTGCGTTAATGGCGGTCGAACCTCAAAACCTGTCGGACACGAATATGGCCTCGCGGCCTGATCAAACCACTGGGGAACCTTCGCCGTGGCACGGCGAAGGTGAGGAGCTGCGCGGCAGGCCGCAAGGTGGTTCTGGCGGCAGCCCTGGGTCGGGCTGCAACCGGAGGAATGGGTTTGTTCGGGGGAGTGTTACGGAGGTGTGGAGTGGCAGTGGAGGGGTGGGGGGTGCTCAGTGTGATGAGGCGGAGGTTCGGTGAGGGTCGGCGAGCCGTGTGGGTTGCTGAGGTGATGGGAGCGGCTCGCCGGAGGGTGGTCGGAGGCGAAGGGGGTGAAGGTGGTCAGGGTCGGTGGAGGGCTTAATTGAATAAATTGAAAGCGGGGAAAGAAAGAGGAGGAGAAGGGGAGTAGCTCTAGCTTACTTGCAGGGACGAAGGGGGAGGAACAGGGCGACAGTCGTATCGACTGTCGCCGGAGAAGACGATGCCCAGTGGGGGGAGGACGGCGGTGACGACGGGGCAGAGGCAGCGCGCGCCGGTATTGCGCGACGCGGGAAGAGCAGGGGAAGAAGTCTCTGCTGCTGGTATTGCGGCAGAGCGAAGAGGAGGAGGAGGAAGAACCGCCGGAGCTGGTGGGCGTCTGCCGGAGTGAGAAGAGAGGAAAGTTGGGGGTTTTCTCCGTCAGATCCAGGCTGCCCTGGTCGGTGGAGCAACGGGGGGTATTTATAGGGATCAAACAGGGAGGAAGGCGGAGGGAGACGACGTGTCTCCCTCGCCGGAGAATGGTCGGAAACAAGAACCCATACCGTCCGTGCGTTCGCACGGCCGGTATGGTGGGCTACAACGACCAGGGGGGTGTTTATAGGGATCAAACAGGGAGGAAGGCGGAGGGAGACGACGTGTCTCCCTCGCCGGAGAATGGTCGGAAACAAGAACCCATACCGTCCGTGCGTTCGCACGGCCGGTATGGTGGGCTACAACGACCAGGGGGGTGTCCCTGCGACGGCTGACGACGCAGGGCACCCCCGGTTTACTTGCCAGGTCCCCCACCTCACCCTGCGCGGCGCCATGCTCCGCGCAAGGTCGCCGGAGCATGGTGCTGGCAGGTTTTGCAGGAGGGACCTGATTGCAAAGAACGAAGGAGAGTTAGGGGCCAAAATGCGAGGGTTCAGAAGTTGAGGGCCAAAGAGTAAATATATGAGGACCAAAGTGTAAAGTCGGTCAAGGAGGTTTCTTCTTAGGCTCAAGTTTTTATACATGACTAATTAGGACCTAAGGAATCTGATGGTGAATTTCATTTTCATATTAAACCTTGTTTGACCGGTCAATTTGCGCAAAAACCCAAATTAAGTTATTAATTGGGCATGGTTCTCAATGTAGGTCAAAATGGGTTCTAAAGGCCAAATTGAAGGTTCTAAACCCTAGAGATTATTTTTCTATGAATTTTAGAGGGTTTATTCTATTTTTACTTTGCCTCGAACCTTGTGAATTGAAGTGGGTTGTTTTAGGGTTACAGATTATCATTTGGTTTCTTGGAAGTGCTGTAGCCCTTGCTAGATCATCTCATCCCACTTTTATTCTTATTAAGCTGCTTTGACCTATGTTTGGGCCTGAATTACCCTGTATGCAGATTATACTGGTAAAATTGCATTTTTACCCCTTATGACTTGTTTTCTTCTCAAACTCAGGATTCTCTGAGTTAAGCCTTTCCTTGAGATATGTAGGAGCTTTTATCCTTTGTATTAGGTCAAAATGAGCTAGTTATGGCTCATGATGAGGTTCTCATCAGCAACCACGACCTCCATGCCAAGATGATGGATCATCTCTCCAACCTCTCTCCAAGGGTCAGCCTATGCACCATTGGCCACTCCTTCTCCTCTCAACCAACTCAAAGGCCATCGGAGCCACCTCCGAATGCCCCTATTTTTGCTGGATTAGATTATAGTTCTTCTTAGATTTACATGCTTTATTTACTGCTTAATAGTGTAACTCTTTATTCTCCCCCAATGATGCATGCATAATCACCCCTTAGATTCATGTATGCGATCATTTTCTGCTAGCTAGATTTGTATTTCCATGCATTCCTCTATAAGCTTTCCATGAGCTTAATGCTATAGCCACCATCATGAATTGAATGAATGCAAATAATTTTCTATATATATATATCTATGTGTTGAGAATCACCATGAGTTTATTGCAATATATTTTGTGTGATTAAAGTTGCATGCTTTTAATTACTATCTTTTGGCAACTAGCATGTCGTACGTCAATACGTAAATCACCATAAACTGACATGAGATTTTAAGCAAGTAGAGCGAAAGAGATCGATTTCAAATCTGCATTTCCATAAATGCCTCCTAGAGATAAACAAACGGACTGAAGTCTCGTTACCTTTATAAATATTTTTGTTGATCATATTGCGCACTATACTACGATGCCTTTTCTTATCAAAAACGTGCTCTACATCTCACAACAATACTCAAGATACAATCAAGTCTCAATTGCTCCCGAAGATCAAGAGAAGACCACATTCACTTGCTCGTATGGCACATTCGTGTTCTGTTGTATGCCATTCGGGTTATGCAACACACTCGCTATCTTTCTAGAGATGTTGGGTAAGTACCTGGAGGTCTTTATGGATGATTTCTCAGTGTTTGGGAACTCATTCGACCATTGTCTGAGTAACTTAGAGAAAATTCTGAAGAGATGTACTGAGGTTAACTTGGTTTTGAAATGGGAAAAAAGCCATTTCATGGTTCAAGAAGTGATTGTCCTCGGGCACATCATTTCGCATAGGGGCATTGAGGTTGATCGAGCTCAGGTTGATTTGATTTCCAAACTTTCGCCACCTAGCTCGGTCTGGCAAATCCAATCTTTCCTAGGACACGTTGGTTTCTATCAAAGGTTCATTAAAGACTTCTCCAAACTCCCTAAACCCTTGACCAACCTTCTGACCAATGATGCCCTGTTTCACATGACACTTGATTGCATCCAGGGTTACAAGACCCTCAGGGAATCAATCTCCACCGCACCTATATTACAGCCCTCAGACTGGTCCCTGGATTTTGAAATTATGTGTGATGCATCAGACTTTGCCATCGACGCAGTCCTAGGACAGAGACAAGAAAAGAAACCCGTGGTGATCTACTATGAGAGCAAGACGTTGGATGAGACCCAATGGAACTATATAGTCACAGAGAAAGAGCTGCTCACCGTAGTTTTTGGACTCAAAAAGTTTCAATCTTATCTCCTAGGATCCCACGTGACCATTTATACGGGCCACTCGGCCTTCCAGCATTTGTTGGCGAAAAAGGACGCTAAACCCAAGCTCATCAGATGGATCCTGTTCTTGTAGGAATTTGACTTGGAAATTCATGACAAAGCTGGGTCCAAGAATGTCGTAGCTGATCACCTATCCAGACTCCACCTAGACTACATTGGGCCCTCCTTGCCCTTGACTGATACCTTTCCTGATGAACAACTTCTGGCTGTGCATGAAAGGAAACTACCCTAGTATGCCAACTTCATCAACTATCTAGTAGTAGGGAAGACCCTGCACAGCTGGTCCAAACAGCAATGGGATAAGTTCTTGGCTGAAGCCAAACATTATTTTTGGGATAATTTCATGTTGTTTCACCTCTGTGCTGACCAAATTATTAAGAGGTGCATCCCAGAGGAAGAAGTTCAAAGTGTGCTATCTTTTTGTCATGACCAAGCATGTGGTGGCCACTTTTCAGGGAAGAAGATAGCTGCAAAGGTTTTGCAATCTGGATTTTACTGGCCTTCCTTATTAAAGGATGCACACAACTTTGTGAAGACATGCTCTCACTACCAAACCTTAGGGACCATGGACAGAAAAGATATGATGCCCCCCCAGCCCATTTTGATTGTCGAGATCTTCGACATTTGAGGGATCAATTTCATGGGCCCCTTCCCACCATCCAACAGCTTTGAGTACATCTTAGTCTCAGTAGACTATCTCTCAAAATGGATTGAAGCCATCGCCACTAGCAGATGTGACCATAAGGTTGTAATGGATTTTGTTAAGCAAAACATTCTTTCTTGGTTTGGAATACCGAAGGCCATGATCAATGATGGTGGAAGTCACTTTATCCAGACCCAATTCCAAGCCCTACTTAGAAAATATAGGGTTACTCATCGCCTTGCCACCCCATATCATCCGCAAACCAATGGGCAGACTAAGGTCTCCAATAGGAAAATTAAGAACATTCTGCAAAAGCCTATGAGACCTGACAGGAAGGATTGGTCCACATGGCTGGATGATGCCTTGTGGGCATACAGGACTACTTTTAAGACCTCAATAGGCATGTCGCCGTATCGCCTGGTATTTGGCAAAGCTTGCCACCTTCCTGTCGAATAGGAACATCGGGCTTACTGGGCTGTTAAGCAGTGTAACATGGACTCTCAGTTAGCCAGTGCGTAGAGGATTCTCCAACTCTCCGTGCTTGAGGAAATTCTTCAGGACACATTTGAGAATAGTCAACTTTACAAGGAAAAGTTGAAAGCTATCCACGACCAACTCATCAATAGAAAGACCTTCGAGCCTAACCAGCAAGTCTGGCTTTTTGATGCCCGACTTAAACTTTTTCCTGAGAAGCTTAGATTTAAGTGGACAGGACCATATCGGGTGGTCAAACCTTTTTTCAATGGGGTGGTCGAAATTGCAGATCTAAACACTGGGCACACCTTCACGGTAAACAATCAGAGATTAAGGCATTACCTTGCTCAGGTTCTCCCAAAGGAGATTGTCACCCTCATTGAGGGTTGACACGAAGCATTGCCTAGCTGGAGGCATTAAACTCAGCGCTTCTTGGGAGGCAACCCAGAAGATTCAGACTGATTAGGTACACGGCATCACTCAGGTGACTTCTTTCTGAACCCCTTTGCATCCATTTATTTGTCAATGAGGACATTGTCCAACTTAACCATGGGGGGTGGTAATTTGCATACTCTGAGTTCATTTTATCAATCTGAATCAAATAATAATAAAAAAATGATGATGAATTTGGGAAGCAAAACTTAGGCATTAGAAACTTGTCAACAGTGGGACATAATACAAAAAGAACTTGACCACTTAGACTTTTATGGCCTTCCGGCTCAATCAGCCCTGGTGTTCGTTAAAATATGGATTTAGCCTCCAATCCTCACAACCTTAATTCACTATAATTTGCCAATAAAGTAGGGTGACAAGTATACAACTTATCAACCTGCCCTCTGACTCGGAGGAATTTTTAGTCTAAGCATCTACACACATTTTTGCACTGATTCACTTCTTGGAGATTCTAACAGAAACTGGGTAGCTAATGAATCTTCTAGGGTGGTATGGCTGGCAAGTTGTCGTGGGTAACAACCCATTGGCCTGTTGTTCAGAGTCCAGCCACAAGACCACTTTCTTTTTATTTGCCTCTAGGTAAATCTAAGATCAAGGAAGCCACTGAAAGAGCGATCTTCATTTTCATTGAAAACTTTAGCATGAAATGGCATGTCATTACAGTTCATTGCGTGGTAGAAAATCGCTTTTAAAAAATATTTAATAATTCAAAACTAACCACAAAGAGTTAGGTCGTCTCCACAGGGAGGAATTAACCTATTTAAACTAGTGAATAGTGTCTCGTTTATTCGGGAAACTCAACGCGTATGCATATTAACTGGTGCATGTGCTTTCAACATAAATTCTTGATTTAAATAATTAATCAATAATGTAAGGGTGCACATGCAAAATCACCAGCATGGATATACCTCAATTGTGATCTTAGTACTAACATGCACCATCAAATTTAATTAAATCAGAATTCGTTCCCTATAACAAATATCCATGCTCAATTATTCATGAGACAAATTCAGTATGCACAATTAACCCATATAAGAGGACATTTCATGCAAATTCCCCTCACTAAATTAAATCTCTAAATAACTCAACAGTGCATGGCAATGGCAGCAAGCATAATTTTTATTACCCTCTTTACTGTTGAGAAACAGGGGTGAGGAGAGAGGCCGCTGCTGCCCACGCTAGAAAGCTTCGTTGGCCGTGAGTCTGGGCGGAGGAGATGTGCTGGAGGAGAGGCTTGCAACAGTGGTAACAACGTGGCATAGGGAGGCCAAGGTTAGTTGCACGACTAGGAGTGGTGGACGGCTGCAGGGGTGGCGCTGCTGCTGAAGGTGCATGCGAAGGGGCACGCATAGGCTACTAGAAATACGGGGGCACGCACGTGCATGGAGGGGAGAGTGGGGTAGGCAACACGCGAGGGTGGCACTTAGGCAAGGGTAATGGTGCGTGATGGTGGCGCACGCTGCTGCTGAAGTGCTTTGGGTTCTTTACTGCAAACTGGGGAGGCGTGGAAAGAAGACGAAGAAGAGGAGTGTGCAAGTGGCTGGAACGTGGGTGAAGATGTGCGCACACGCGGGTTGGAGTGCGGGTGAAGATGTGTGGGCATGTGGGCTAGAGTGCGAGCGAAGATGCGTCGCTTTCGTAGGCAGTGGGCGGGTGCGCGCACGAGGGCACGACTACGTGTGAATTTGCTACGCGCAAGCGTTGTGCGTGCCTGGTAGCGCTCTGCGGTGAGGGAATACTGGTGCGTAGAGGTGGTGGATGTGAAGGGACGGTGGTAGGCTGTTGAGTTGAAGGTGTTGATGGCATGAACACACTCAATCACCATGTGTGCTTCGACGATGAGGGCAATGTTGAGGACACGGAGGTCATAGTGATCACTGAAGTCCATGGTGCACGCCTCCTTCACGGTGGAGAAAATGGAGAGCCTGGCTGAGATTCCAGCCCCCTGGTGTCCGTAGTTCTTCCTCCCTTTTTGAACCCAATGCACAGGCGTTTAGAATTGCACTTAAGACCCTGCATAAATATATATATACATATATCAAATTTTACCAAAGTATTCTCCAATTAATATAAACTAACACTTAACTCTAATTGCATTCTACAGAGGCATGTTTTACATGTACTTAGGCTAATTAGCACTCCACTAAAGTAAATTGATCAAATACCCCCATGCCTAAGTTTTGCTAGTCCCTAACAAAAGTGAAAAATAATAAAAGTCATCAGTAGATTTCTTCCTTTCTTATTCCAAAAATTTAGAGATCCGGACTCATGTGAAGTGATAGTAACCTAAGTAACGGATTCAAGTGAAAAGCCAACTTACATTTGAAGTTCGTACTTAACCCTTGATAAAATTCTATCAGGATAGACAACTACTTCCCTCAGGGATAAAGTAGAAGATAATCTGTAATTTGACCCTGGCTTATTGGCTTAGGTAGGAGATATCAAGTTGAATGGATTTATATTTGGTGGCACACACTGATCTGGTGCTACATGAAATCTAGTACTACATACTCTAGATCTCTAGATTATTAAACAAGTCAACTCGTAGAGAGGCTAAATAATTGTGCTGCCTTGATATTCATTTGTGCTCACTCTTTTTCTTCTTTTCTTTTTGAGATCACAAATCTCACCAGATTTAGTAAATGTACTCACTGTTTGGTGGCCTCACATGGCATTTACACTTCAACTAAAGTCCTAATAACTCTACAACTAAGTTAGAGTCCTCAGCCAGTATTCGGGCGATCAGAAATACTGAAAGGTTGGCATGGGTCATATTTGGTGGATCGCGATGTGTGTTTTTTTTGCTTCATGAACATCGTCACGAAGATAAAACTATAAACTTGGACTCTTCTTTTTCTTCTCTCTCTCTCTCTTTTCTTTTTCTTTATTTTATTTTTTTTCTAAATATAATTGTTTCTTGTTTCTTCTTCTTTTTCTTTCTTTATAAATCAATATAACACGACGCAGACTTTTATTTATAAGGCATTATTAGGGATGAAGATGGTCAAGAGGATATTGTGTGGCTTATTTGGTGGAAGTTCCTACTCTCGGCATCGGGAAGGAATGGATAGGACAAGCATGTTTATGACCTTTAACACTATTACCCTCCTTCAGCTGAGGACTCTATGTAGGATGGTCGTAACCATCCACCATAGTCACAGCTTTATTAAGACTCAATCTCTATGTATCTACCTTATTTGGTGACTCTCAGGAATTTACATAATGTACGCATACAGGAACAGAGAGCAAAAACTATGCCTAACTCTGAGGTATCATCATCTAATTGTCCAAAACTTAAGAGTCCTTGCACTAGACTTAGCGCACCAGTAATCTCTCTACTTTCTTCTCACAGGTAAGAGATGGATCTACTAGAAGATAGTATGCCTGACTCCCTATTAACTGTCCAAGGGTTCAGTAGACTAAAAGTGCTTATTGGTTTTCTTCAAAGATCCATTACCCAGTCTACGTGCTAGTGAAGTAAATGTACTGGATTCTAAACTTAAGAAACGATTTAAGAAGAATAATTTTTAATGACACGTCCATGACAGATGTTTTGCTAGGGACTAACCAATTCAGCTCAAGAAAAGAATTATATATATATATGTATATATATATATATACTAACCTAAATGCATGAATACTTCCTAAAATGCAAAATGCACCCCCTATGCCTAAATCCTACAATGTCCTCATTGTAAAATTAAAACAGGGGGAGAAAGGAAGAAATCACCTGATGATGGTGTTATTCAGAATGCTGGATTGCCTCCCAACAAGTACTGCATTTTCTGTCAGTAGCCGAGCTTATAGGGAACCTGTAAGTCTAGTTCCAGACAGAAAAAGCTAGGCCCTAAAAATATGCGTAACAGCGTGGACCTAGAAAACAGGTAGCCACAGATGTTGGCGAGCTGATGATGCAATGTTATCCCAAATGCTCACAAGAAGACATGAAAGCAGATAACCTCGTAGGCTACCTGGGGAAGTCTAGGAATAACAAAAGGAATATCAAAAGGGACCTCCCAAAATGGAATAAGTGGAGGATAACAAGGATCCTCCAAAGCAAGAAGGGTTTTAAAAGATATAAACATAATTATTTCAAACCCTTGAATGGCAAGACTAAACGTACAAGCATCAATCCAAACTTGCCATTCTACTTGAGGATGTACTGGCCTGATATGTTCTCCAGAAAGAATGTACATGAGCAGAGATCTGAGCCAAGGATCAGTTAGGGAGTGTAAGGGTTGTTTGTGGTGTTAGGCGGTAATGGTTAAGTCGAAGGAGGGCTTAGTCAATCTCAAGTCCAACTTCAACAACGATTCAGATTGTGTATTCTCCCTAACAATTATTGCAGAAAAATTCAAGTCACCCTGTCTATCATTAATGATCGAAGTAATATTTTCACCTTCTACTATATGTGAATCAATGATGGACTCAAAATTAAATTTCTTTGATGGCAGGGTCAAAGCAACTGAATCATTATCATTAATCTCATCCCTGAATTCTTTTGGTTCACTCAAATTTTTGTTGGGGTGTATATGTGATTCATTAATAAAGAAAGGAGTTGCTTCAGTATCATCAATTATTTTTGACAGAGGATCCATCTTAATGTTTTCGAGTAAGCCTACATCACTCAATTCTTTGTTCTTCTCGGGGCATAAGTCCTCAATTGACGTGTTTTGTCCCAGAGAGTCTCCCCTAGGCTTCTCGCTATTGTGTTTGTCCTCCTCTAATATCAACTCCTGGTTATGTGGAGGATGACTCTCAAAAGAAGGGGGGAATCTAGATTTCACCATATTATTTATATCCTCTGGGGGTAAGTCCTCAAATAACAAATAATCCCCCTATGATTCACTCCAGATTTTCAGTCTGGGTTCCTCCATTGGGTCATCCTCGTCCTCTGAAATAGACTCTTTATATCCCTGAGATCAAAATTGATCTAATTCATCCTCCATTCCCTTAGGGTCACCTTCATTGGGTGCATTTAAATGCTCAGGATGCTGAATGGTAGGTGTTGATTCCCTAAGTGGAGGGTCAGGATTAGGCTCACTAAGGGTAGAATAGGATTCCACCAGATAATTAATAGGGGAAGTGATATGAACAATACGACCTTGACCCGGGTTATCAGGGGTAAGGAAAATATTGTCATTAGGGTCAAGGTCCTCAAGAGGTACCATCTTCTCTTTCTTTTGACTCTAATATAGCTCGAGTGGATAATTGCTAGGATCATTCTCCTCTAGTGGCCGTGTCTCATTGGGAGAGTCTAAGTGATAGCTACGTAAAATGGGATCCCTATTGTCATTAATTTCCTCAGAGTTATTTTCATGATCACGGTCTTATGGGTAGGGATCAGAATTTCTAGGAAGAGCGTAGCTAAGCTGTCTAATTTCTTTGTTCAATTGTTGACTATTCTCAACATCTCTCCCATAGATTCCATCATTTCCTTTTGTTGTTTTTGCATTTCTATCATAAAAGAGGAGAGGCTACTACTATCAGATTAGGGAGGATAGTTAATCTTAGGCTCTGGTTGCCTAGGGGTATCAGTCCAACCTTGATACGGAAAATCATGAAGGATGGGAGGGTTGGGTGTTTGCATAGTAGTAGGGATTCCAGGGTTGTAAAATCCCACTACTAGGCTCTGCTCAAAAGTGGGAGCTATCGGGCCAGTACTCCCAGGATAGGAATATGAACGATCCCATGAATTGTCAATATACCCATCAAAGGATGGATACGCTCAGGGCATGAGATCCTGGTTAAAATGATAGGAGTAAGGATAGTCATTTCTTTCAATTAAACAAGTTAAACTCTCTTAGGATTTAAAAGAAATCAGAAACTTCCTAGAGAGTTCTATCACTGCCAAAACAAACACAAATACAATGGGATCTATTTTTAGTAGATTCTAGGTCTTAGGTGTTCAGTTGGCAGCCAAACAAGTTTTGTAAGAATTATGCTTCCTAGGCCGACCTTCATTGGTGCCTACAACCTACTCAAAAGGGATGGAAGTCTCGAATCAAGCCCACGCACGAGGAACCGAAGTAACTTGGTGGATAGGCTTGTTGATTTCTGACTAACTTCCCTTGTGGTGCAAAGAGGAGAGGTAGAAATTTATGTAGCAACCTTATGTGTGAGGTGCATAGTGTCTCAGGTGTGCAATCATACGTTTGCATTTTGAGTTTTGAAATCTCACAAACAAGATCCTTTCACACACAAATTTTAAGTCACAGATTTTAAGGTCCAACCTTTTAGCAGTCCCAATTTTTAAAGTGACCACTGGATTAATTCGATTCAAGCACTTTAGTGGTCTTAGATTTTGGTTCAGTGAAGATGCATGACAGGTAATTGATGCTCAAGAAAAAAATGTACCTTCAGCTTTCTTCATTGCAGGGATGTCTGCTATGCAATTAAGAAAAACTAGATGCTGCTCATTCAGTCCTAGATGATTTCCCTATTGATATGCAGCTTCTAAAAGGAAGTTCAAAATTTTTTTTTTTAAAATAATAATATTAAGCAAACAAACCTAATCTAGCTCACTAACTAACTAACCTATATGTAGTTCAAACAATTCGACTAATCCTATAATCTAGATAAAATGGGAACACGCTTCCGAAAATATGCTGTCGCATACAAGAGAGATAAGAAATAAAGAAACACTGGGAACATATTCCCAGAAATGCCCAACAAGGGTCCACAAGATAGAAATTAAGTTCTAATGTCTATCTAAACTAAATCTAAACTATGATCTAATAACTAAATCATAAAAAAGGTTCCTCCATACACCTACATGCGTGGGATCAAGGCCCACAAGCACCCGTTGCTAGCCTCCAGGTGGTGTCGAGGTCCACCAAAAATATCACCTCCGTCGTGCGCGCCCGTAGCATTCGTTTGTGTTTTTGCACAGAAAAGATCCACAATCAGTAATTCAGAAAAGATTTCAAAATAGCATAAAAATAATATAAAATTTTTGAAAAAATTAATAGGCGTGTTTCGTCCTCGGCAACGGCACCATTTGAAAGAGCGATCTTCGTTTTCATTGAAAACTTTAGCATGAAATGACGTGTCGTTGTAGTTCGTTGCGTGGTAGAAAATCGCTTTTAAAAAATATTTAATAATTCAAAACTAACCACAAAGAGTTGGTTGTCTCCACAGGGAGGAATTAACCTATTTAAACTAGTGAATAGTGTCTCATTTATTTGGGAAACTCAACACGTATACATACTAACTGGTGCACGTGTTTCAACATAAATTTTTTATTTAAATAATTAATCAATAATGTAAGGGTGCACATGCAAAATCACTACCATGGATATACCTCAATTGCAATCTTAGTACTAACAAGCACCATCAAATTTAATTAAATCAAAATTCGTTCCCTATAACAAATATCCATGCTTAATTATTCATGAGACAAATTCAGTATGCACAATTAACCCATATAAGAGGACATGTCATGAAAATTCCCCTCACTAAATTAAATCTCTAAATAACTCAACAGTGCATGGCAATGGAAGCAAGCATAATTTTTATTCCCTCTTTACTATTGAGAAACAGGGGAGAGGAGAGAGGCCGCTGCTGCATACGCTAGAAGGCTTCGCTAGCCGTGAGTCTGGGCAGAGGAGATGTGCTAGAGGAGAGGCTCGCAATGGTGGTAACAGCATGGCGTGGGGAGGTCGAGGTTGGTCGCATGGCTAGGAGTGGTGGCCGGCAGCGGGGGCGGTGCTACTACTGAAGGTGCATGTGAAGGGGCACGCACATGTTGCTGGAAATACGGAGGCGCGCGCGTGCATGGAGGGGAGAGTGGGGTAGGCAACATGCGAAGGTGGCACTTAGGCGAGGACGATGGTGCGTGATGGTGGCATGCACTACTGCTAAAGTGCTTTGGGTTCTTTGCAGCAAACAGGGGAGGCGTGGAAAGAAGATGAAGAAGAGGACGAGCACGCAAGCAGCTGGAGCGTGGGTGAACATGCGCGCGCACATGGGATGGAGCACGGGTGAAGATGCACGTGCACGTGGGTTGGAGAGTAGGCGAAGACGCGTCGCTTGCACAGGCAGCGGGCAGGGGCGTGCACAAGGGAGTAGCTGCGCATGGATCTGCTGCACGCGGATCTGCTGTGCACGGGCATTGTGTGCACCTGGCAGTGCTCTGCAGCGAGGGAATACTAGTGCGCAAAGGTGGTGGATGTGAAGGGATGGCAGCAGGCGGTTGAGTTGAAGATGTTGATGCTACGCACACACTTTGCAACTGTGTGTGCTTCGACGGTGAGGGCGATGTTGAGGATGCGGAGGCCATAGTGCTCGCTGCAGTCCACGGTGCACACCTCCTTCATGGTGGAGAAGATGGAGAGCCTAGTAGAGATTCCCCCCCGGCATCTATAGTTCTTCCTCCCTTTTTGAACCCAATGCGTGGGTGTTTGCTTTAACAAATCTCCTCTGACTTTCAATCATTTCATTTGGGCCTTGCGATATCTCCAACGCCGACGCGATGAGGTGCTGCTATTGCACGCTGAGGAGTGCAGGCGTGAGGTTAATTGATGGTTTGCTCTACGGGTAGAGGATAAGAGAATTGCACTCAAGACCCTGCATAAATATATATATATAAAATTTTACCAAAGTATTCTCTAATTAATATAAACTAACACTTAACTCTAATTGCAATCTACTGAGGCATGTTTTACATGTACATAGGCTAATTAGCACTCCACTCAAGTGAATTGATCAGCCACCTACTAAACAACAAAAGAAAAAGAAAAATAAAAAAGAAAAAAATGGGATAAATAGAAAAAATAGAAAAAGATGAAAAAGAAAAAATAAATAAATAAGCCACACTTCGCCGCACGAGTATGTCTGGCAAGTGGTTCTAGGTAACAACCCATTGGGCGGTTGTCCAGAACCCAACTCACTAAATGCACAAAAGGTCCAAAACAACTAAGGAAGAAGCGGGGAAGTACAGCAATCTGGGGAGATATACACTGGAAACACCCTTGTGTTGACCCCAAATAAAATAAAAGTAGGGAGAAAGCTATCAATCGAACAGATACACCTTCAGGCATGCACTTTTTTTTCCAGTCACCTAGGGGCATAGAAACCCGAAGTCTGTTCTAATTACCATTGAGTGAGTCTATCGCAATATTTACACGAAGATCTTAGCACTAAGAGTCTTCTTCGAGTTTTGGGTGGGTTGGGTAGCCGTAAAAAGTTACCAACACACTCTCAACTCTAAAAATTCAAAATAGAAAAAAATGAGAAGAGATGAAAAAGAATATATATATATGTATGTATGTATGCCTTAAAGTAAGGATTCGGGTGATTCATATTTTGGCAGACACCTAGGCGCTGTTCAGTCTCTATAGGTCAAGCTCTTAGTATATTTCCTCCTGTTGATAAGTAACAAAATGTCTAAGTAATCAATCCCTGGATTCTGATCAACAATAACAGCTGGGATGAACCTTGCTAGGGACTAGCAAGGAATGAGCATGGGGGCATGATAACTCTACATTTGGTGGCAATAATTCTGTCAATCGGGGTTTATCTTAAGGGTAACATGCACAAATAATACATCATAAATGGGCATGGGAGCATTACATGCATTGCACATTGAGATTGCTTATAAATCAGTGTTAATGGCCATTTGTACAAGTCCATGTCAAACATGCCTCAGATGAGCGATTGGATCGCACAGATAGATTTAGAACGATGAACGGAGTCCAACAGACTCAAAATCGATCAAATTCGACATTCGAAGCTCCCGCAACTAGCCCAAGAAGTTCTGGCCATTGATATGATGATCAACGGCCCCCAGGCAGCCACATGGCAACATCTGATGTGCCCGCACTCGCAGCACACCTCATCATCGTGCCAAGCATGCTAAGCCATCCGATCTGACGATTGGACGACTGAGAAGCCACCGCATCACCCTCGCACTCTACCCAGCACGAAGATCCGACTGTTGGATCTTCATCCAATGGTTGACAGCAGCCAAGCACAAATCCTTCACTGCGATCGTCCACGGATCGCAGCGCAGCGGTCGATGCTCCTTCCCCGCACATCCGATGCAGGATCGAGCTGCACCACGAATTGAATCTGAGGCAAAGGTGTGCGCAAGAGAAATTGAACCGTTGATGAGCACATGGACGGTGGAGATAGCGCTACGTAGCACCCACAGATGCGTGCATACACTCACACGTGCAATAACACGCGAGGCACATGCTCTCGCAAAGCCTCAACCTTCTGATATTCAATCGGATGGTGCACAGCGAGCACATGCGGATCGCAGGCGCGGCGCGCGGGAGGAAGAACAGGCGTGCGAGGAAGATCGGCTGGCAGGGGCCTTCACCGACATTTCTAGGGCAGTTTTAGCAATGTCCTGGACATTGCTAAAGCCCCTACTTAATTAAGAAACCCCTTCTTCCTATATAAACCCCCTCCAACTACCCATGTAGAGGCATTGAATACAGTTGTAATCCTTCTCCCCCATTCCTAGCTTCCCTTAGCACATTTTGTACTTGCCGGAGTTGACGAGCTACCGACGGAGCCCTCCTCCATCGCCGTGGCTGCCTCACCTTCTTCTCTCTCTCTCTCTCCCTTTACTCTAGCTTTACTTTACTTTTGTTTAAGCATTTAGCTATTGTTGTAAAATTCAAGTTGCATGTTAAACGGTGTTGTTTCTTATATGGCTATTGCCTCTCTCTTTTGATCGGGTTTTTCTTATCTGGATTTGCATGAATGCTAGTATCAAAAGACTCTAACCCTACTCTCTCTCTCTCTCTTGTATGCTCTTTTCTCTCCCGCATTTCTCATGCTCAAGCAAAACCCACCATTTCCATGACAATTAAGTGACAAAAAAAGTCGATTTCACACCTCCCTGTGTTTGACACTTGGACCCATATCTGTTTCTACATTTAAAATCGACATTGCGAATGCAAGCTACAACGACCTATTTAGACATACATGTCCATAACACGTCAATGGCTAATAGTAGGAGGGCATCTTCCTCAAAGGGAGGATACAACTTACGAAGTTGGGGATTGGCCAAGTCCACCAAGATTGACCTTGAAAAATTTTCTAAACTCCTAAAGGTGGAGAGAATCACCTTGTTGGATGGAAGATCTACGCAAAAATGATTGGATTTTGAAAAACTCGTCGCCGTAGTATGATTTGAGAAGAAATCCATCAACAGATAAATCTACTGAAACTCGTAAAGAGATTCCGAGTCGAACACAGGGATGCTACATCAATCTAAAATCCGTGATAATAATTTTTTTGGTATTTTTGTTTTAAAAGTGAGATAATCACAATGAATTTGATATTAACACTAAAAGAGAGAGAGAGAGAATAATCACTTTGCAGCTGAATATTATTTTTACAACTAGAAAGCAGGAAATGATTACAACTAGAAAGTAGGAAATTCTATTCTAGAAAGCAATAAACAAGGGAGAGAGATGTTATCCTCCTTGCCAGTTGCTTGGTGGATGAGTTGGATGGGGTGACGCCTGGAAGACTAAGGATGTAGATGGAAGACGAAGAACGGAGCAGGAAGAACCAGGGGTGAGGTAGGGCGTCTCCATCGTCGTGGGATCCACTTCCGGAATGGGGGAGAGAAAATTTTGATTTTGACTCTAGAGGAGCATCCCGAGTTTGGGACAAGCTTCTTTAGAGCTTTGGAGAGGGAGAGAGGTGAAGGAAGGGATGATTGAAATGTGGAGGGTGTAGGCCTTTTGATAGGTGTAGAGGTTGGGGGAAAAAAGGTCATTTTATTTTAAGAACATTAATGCAAGGGCCTTTAGCGATGGAATTAAGTGTCACTAAAGCCCCTAAACGTGGGCATAGTTGCCGCTTACGTGTGTGCCTCTTGTTCTTTTCTGCGCAGATGCTTCATCACATCCAAGCATTCTTAGCCAAAACACGCCACACCCTGTCTCCTTCAACGACTGTTAAGAGGCGACACAGCCTCCTTCATCACCATTAGATCGAAGATCAACGGCTCAGGATGCACACTCGCCTGCCTTCACAAGAGCGAGTCTGATGGTGCGTTCGCGCTCCTCACATCTGGGCATGCCACGTCACCTACATCTATGCTACCCGCTCACCATCCGACAGCTTCATTTAGCCGCTCCTGTGCCCATGCCTTGATTTAAGGCACAACGGGGATCGAACTAGCGCCTCTCGCTTGTGAAGAAGTGCTCGACCAATGCACTACCCCCTCTTCTTTGTCGACTTTTTAACCGCTGTGCGCATGCTCGTTGCCGTTGGATCAAGATCCAACGACCTAGATCTAATCTTGCATTGAGGAGAGAGAGAGAGCGCGGTGGGTCCTCATGTATTATCTGGGTCGATTTGGGCGGCCGAGATGGTGCCACATGGCTCCATCTTGGTCGTCCATCTTTTGTGACTTGTAGAAGGTTCCACGGTTGTCGGATTGGGAAAATTTTCACACCGTTAGGCTACGATCATCTATCCGAACCCATCCGTGTAGTCGGATTTGTCATCTGAAGTGCGGATTTATACTATCTTGGCCTTTGATCTCTGACCTCCCTCAGATTATATCTAATGCTATGGAAGTCTAATTGGGGAGATCTTGGAGTCGTTGAACTCCGATCGTCGCCCTGAGCAGATCTGTACGATTAGATCTTTAATCCGAGGCCTCGATTAAAAGTCACCCTATCCTTGGCCACCAAAAAGAAGAAATTACTATACAATTTGTACAATTTGTCCTAAATGCATGATGATGCATATTATGCAACATTTGTAATGCATGATGCTAATATGATACTAAGAACATGCATTAATAGACATTTTTGGCTATTCAAATGTATGCACATCACACCCCCATTCCTATCTTTTGCTAGTCCCTAGCAAAATCTATATGCTATTTATAAAAGTATTAGGTTGGATTTCTTGGGCAAAAGTTATTCTTCAACACTAGGAGATTTTTGCTAAGAACCTAAACTACAAAGACACAACTGTGCCCGAGTGTCTACAAAAATGTAGACCGCCTCAAGCCCTTACCTTCTTCAAAGGAGGATTTTTTTCTTCTTTTCTTCTTTTCTAATTTTTTTTTGGATTTTTGAGTTTAGGGTTTCGGAGCAGCTTTCTACGGCCACTCAACCCACCCAAGACTCGAAGAGAACCCTAAGTTTTAAGCATCTTTGTGTGCAATGTGATAGACTCACTGGTTAGCAACTAGAACGGACTTCGGGTTTCTACGCTCCTAGACAACCTTGAAAAGAAATTTTGTCTAAAGGTGTATATATTCGACCGGTAGCTTTCTCCCTACTTTTATTTTTATGGGGTCAACACAAGGGCGAACCTAATGTATATTTCCTCGGCTTATTCTACTTCTCCACTTCCTCCTAAGTGTTTTGGAATTTTATGTGCATTTCTTGAGGTGGGTTCTGGACAACCTACCTATGTTCTGTTACTCACGATAACTTGCCAGCCATACTCATGCAGTGATGTGTGGCTTATTTCTTTCTCTTTTCTTTTCTCTTCTTTTTGTTTTCTTTTTTTTGAATATTTTTCTTTTCTCTTTTTTTTTTTAAGTAGGTGGCTTCCCTGATTTAAGATTTATCTAAAGCCAGCAAGAAAAGAATGGTCACGTGACTAGGCTCTGGACAATCGACCTATGGCTGTTACCCACGATAACTTGCCAGCCATACCACCCTAGAAGGTTCATTAGCTACCCAATTTTCATAAAAACTGCTGAAAAGTGAGTCAGTGCAAATGGTGTATAGATGCTTAGAATTAAAATCCCCTCAAATCAAAGGGTGGGTTGATAAGTCGTATACTTATCACCCTAACTTATTTAATCAATTTGAAGTAAATTCAGAATGGCGAGGACTCGATAAGCAAATCCATATTTTAGTGGACACCCAGGCTGATTAAGCCCAAAGAATTGAAGGGTCTAAGTGTTTAGATCCTACTGTATTATTGCCTAAGGTTGAAAATTCCTATTGCCAAATTATTCTTTCCTAATTCATTTTTTTGTTCAATTTTTTAAATTTTTTTAATAAAGAAAATAAAAAATAAGTAGAATTTACAAGAATTCCATAGATCCGACAAAATGATTCAGAAATGAATCCACCCCTCTATGCCTAGCTGATGCAATGTCCTCATTGAAAATAAAAGGCATGAAAGGAAAAGTGGATAGTAGAAGATATCACCTGAATATGATGCTCAGGTCAACTCTGAGTCAGACTGTACATGTGTTGAGTTTAATGCCATCAACTAGGCGAAGTTCAGTCAAAGAAATCATGATATGAGTAGAGCAACCGTGTCTGAGACAGGTTTTGGAACAATACGATCGACAAAAGTCTTCAAACATTGACCGTTGACTTTAAAAGAATTACCTGCATTTGGGTCAGAGATCTAAGCAGCTCTGTTTGGAAATATCTGATCGACAATGAATGGGTTGTTCCATTTTGACCTAAGTTTTATGGGAAAGAGCTTAAGTCAAGAATCAAAGAGCCAGACCTTCTGGTTCAGCTCAAAGCTCTTGCAGGATATCGATTGATCATGAAGAGCTTTGGTCCGAGCCTTATAGATCTTGGCATTCTCGTATGTCTCATTTCTAAGCTCCTCCAACTTAGATAGTTGGAGTTTCCTGGTCTTTCTTGCTAAATTGAAATCCAAATTACATTGCTTGATTGCCTAGAATGCCCTATGCTCAATCTCTATGGGTAAATGACACACCTTTCCATACACCAGAAGAAACGGTGACATGCCGATAAGCGTTTTGTATGTCGTACGATAGGCCCAAAGAGCGTCCTTAAGCTTGTGAGTCTAATATTTATGGTCAGGTCTAACCAATTTCTGCAGAATATTCTTGATCTCCCGATTGGGGATCTCGACCTGTCCATTCGTCTGGGGGTGGTATGGTGTGGAGATTCTGTGATTTACCCCATATTTTCCCAGTAAACTACCAAACTGGGCATTAGCGAAATGAGTACCACCATCGTTGATGATGGCCCTCGGAATCCCGAACCAACTGAAGATGTTCTTTACGAAATCAATGACCACCTTGTGGTCATTAGTTTGGGTGGGAATAGCCTCAATCCACTTGGACACGTAATCAACAGCGACAAGAATGTACTGGTGTCTAAATGATGGGAGGAAGGATCCCATGAAATTGATGCCCCAAGCATCGAAGATTTCGATAGGAAGAATCGGGTTTAGAGGCATCATGTCTCTCTTGGTTATGCTCCCAAGTGCTTGGCTTCGGGAACACGACCTCGAGAATTCCTGGGCATCCTTGAATAAAAGTGGCCAATAGAATTCAGATTGCAAAATTTTTGCAGCCGTCCTTTTCCCAGAGAAATGTCCACCACACGTAGATGCATGGCAGAACTCGAGTATACTTTGGAATTCATTCTCCAAAACACATCGGCGAATAACCTGATTAGAGCCGATGTGGTATAGTTCAGGGTCCTCCCAGAAGTAATATTTGGCCTCAGATTTGAGTCTCTCTCATTGTTGCTTGGTCCAATCCTAGTGAATTTGACCAACGGTCAAATAATTTACAATGTCTACAAACAATGGGATTTGGACACCTGGTACTGTAAGAATAGTTTCGTCTGGAAAAGTATCAGCAATTGGAATATCCGGATGAGAAGAATCATTTAGAAGTCTTGAAAGATGATCCGCCACCACATTCTGTGCCCTAGATTTATCTTTGATTTCAAGATTGAATTCTTGCAGTAGAAGAATCCATTAGATAAGCTGAGGTTTGGCATCCTTTTTGGCCAAGAGATGTCTCAAGGCCGAGTGGTCGGTGTAAATTATGACGTGAGACCCTAAGAGATAAGCTCTGAATTTCTCCAACGCAAATACTACAGCTAACAATTCCTTCTCAGTAACAGTGTAATTCCTCTGGTCCTCGTCCAGAGTTTTGCTAGCGTAGTAAATGACATAGGGCTTCTTGTCAATCTTTTGACGCAAAACTACCCCGATCGCGTAATCAGAAGCATCAGTCATGATCTCAAATGGGGTTGTCCAAACCGGTGGTTGCAACATCGGAGCATAAGTGACTGCCATTTTAAGAAAATCAAATGCCTTATGGCATGATTCGTTGAAATCAAACGGCTTATCTTTGGTGAGAAGGTTGCTCAGAGGGTGAGCAACCATAGAGAAGTCCTTGATGAACCTCCTATAGAATCTCACATGCCCAAGAAATGATCGAAAAAGTTTGACAGATGTGGTAGGAGGAAGTTTGGAGATAGCATCAACCATAGTTTTGTTGACTTCAATTCCCCATTCAGAGATTACATGACCCAAGATGTTGCCTTCTTGTGTCATGAAATGACTCTTTTCCCAACTAAAGACCAATCTTGTTTTGATGCATCTTTTAAGGATCATTTCAAGATTAGCCAGTCAAGAAACAAACGATTCTCTGAAAACAGAGAAATCGTCCATGAAGACTTCTATAAACTCTCCCACCATGTCAGAGAATATGGCTAGCATACACCATTGGAAAGTTGCAAGTCATTGCATAAGCCGAATGGCATTCTACGGAAAGCAAAGGTTCCGTAGGGACAGGTGAAAGTCATTTTTTCCTGATCATTGGGATGGATAGGGACTTGATTGTATCCCAAGTAACCATCTAGGAAACAAAAGTACTTTTGCTCGACTAGTCTTTCAAGGATTTGATCGATGAAGGGTAAAGGGAAATGATATTTTTTCATTACTGTGTTCAACTTCCTGTAATCGATACAGACCCTCCAAGAGGAAACTAAATTAGTTGTGATAGATTCTCCTTTCTCATTAGTCACAACGGTAATTCCAACTTTCTTGGGAATAATTTTCATGAGACTTATCCAAGGACTATCTGAGATTGTATAAATGATTCCTATGTCGAGCCACTTAATTATTTCCTTCTTGACCACTTCTAGCATATTAGGGTTTAATCTCCTTTGCATTTGGTGAGAAGGGTCGGATCCATCTTCCAGGAATATTATGTGATTGTAGTAAGATGGCTCGATCCCCTTAAGGTCATGAATGGTCTAACCAATTGCCTCCTTGTGTTCTTTTAGGACCTTGATCAGTTTAAACTCCTGCTCAATTAATCTAGCACTGATATTCATAGGGAGCATCTTTTGAGGTCCCAAAAACTGATATTTCAAACTCTTAGGCAATGGTTTCAGTTCAAGCTGGGGTAGGTTTAGGATGGAAGGTAAGGATGAAGTTGATGAAGATTCATCAAGAGGAAGAGGTTGATAGTGAACAAAATCAATAACCTCTTGAGAATGTGGTAGGTTTGCCACAGAGGGTTGTGGGTCAGATCCATCAAGACAGGAGGAACTTTCAATTGTAGAAGCCAATTTCCATGCTATCGCTCTCATAGTTGATATTGGCCTTAGCAGTAGCCAGGAATGGACTCCCCAGAATGATGGGCGTGTTCCTTAAATTCTCAGGTACATCCATGTCAAGGATAAGGAAATCTACAGGAAAATAGAAGCCCTTAACCTTGACAATAATATCCTCATTAATGCCTCTTCGATTTGAGACTAAATGGTTTGCTAACTGCAGCATTACTAGGGTCGGTCGAAGTTCACCTAATCCAAACTTATCGTAAAGAGAAGTTAGAATTAGGTTAATGGATGCACCTAGATCCAGAAGTGCCCTATCAAAGCGTAATCTTCGATGACACAAGAAATCAAAGGGGCACCTGGATCTCCCTTTTTCGGAGGAAAGTGATGCAGGACAACAAAGCTAGCTTGCTTGGAGAGTATCACCTTCCTCGGAACAGATTCCCTTGACTTACACTTCTGTGTGCATAAATCCTTTAAAAATTTAGCGTAAGCCGATATGTGTTTGATAGCGTCGAGGAGTGCGATATTGATTTCTACATTCTTGAATATATTTAAGAGCTCCTCGTTACTATCAACAGGCTTCTTCTTCCTAGGTTTAATCAATGCCTCAGGAAAAGGAACATGATACAGATCTTTGGAATCAGGTTCCTGAGCCTTGATTTCTTCTTTAGAGTTCTCCTTTCTCTCCTCAGGTTCTCTAGGATTTGATACATCAGAACAAGGTAGTTTTGGGTCCTGGGTTTGCCTTCCACTCCTCAAGGTAACAAAGTTAGCAGATGCATATGAGTTTGGGTCTTGAGGAGGGTTACGAAAGATTGGAGGGACTTCATTATCTAGAAACTTCAGATTTGATGAAGAAGCAGAAGAAGAAGAAGGACCTTGCTCAACCACCTGAGCATGTGCGTGTGGGTCCCTCTGATTCCCATACTCTTGGGATTGATTACCCAGATTCTGTATATTACGTGGGTTAGGTACTGGTTGAGATGGAAGAGATCTGAGTAGTCAGGAATTAGCATTGAACCCACTTTGCAAGTTGTTCAGTGAAGTTTTCATTTGTTGCATGAGCTGGAGCATAGATCCTTGCATCTCTACCATCTAACGATTCAAATCAGCCTGCCTTATAGGTTGACGGGCATTCCAAGCTGGCTGATTGACCTGATTTGGGGGCAGCTGAGTGTAAACTTGACCTTGACCCATTGGTCTTTGCGGAGCATAGTTGCTGGGTCAGAATTGGATCTGCTGCCCTAGGTTTCTCCAAGAGAAGTTAGGGTGGTTCCTTGAACCAGGATTACAAGCATTGGAGTAAGAATTGGACCTAACGTTCTCCTATACAGCATAGACATCCTCATAGGGTGAGGATGGAGAGAAAGAAAGGGAGGGATCAGAGAAACTGGGATCAAAGGCCCTAGTTTGGAACCCGTGGGGTTTCGAACAATGCTGGCTCATAGGTTGAGCTGCATCCAGTTGATTCATGAACTCCCATCCAGAAGGAGCTCACGAAGAATGGAATCTCAAATTTTGGGATTGAGCGGATCAAGAATTGTTTGCAGAGTTTCTGCCATCCACTCCTCCATCCTTTTGGTAACCAAGTCCACCTTATCTAGTTTATTACAAATCAGTTCCATATCGCATGAATGAGAGTCGTGGACCTCATTAACATTCGATCTGGGTTGTTGGGATCGGTTAAAAGTATCCATGGAGGCATGATTGATTGAATTTTCACTCATTTCCTTAAATAAATCATGCGCGCTATCTATGTCTTTGTTGAGAAAATTGACTCCACAAGAAGTGTCCATGTGATTTCTGAGTTGCTTAATCAACCCGTTGTAAAAGATCTGCACAAGCTGCCATTTCAGCACCTTGTGGTGTGGACACTTCTACAATAAGTCCTGGAATGGCTCCCAGGCAACATGAAACTGTCCCCTAGTCGCTGGGTGAAGGTAGTAATCGCTCGTTGCAGAGCATTGGCACGCCCGACAGGGAAGAATTTCTTCAGGAAAGTCGATTTCAAATCATTCCATATTGCGATCAGCCTTCCTATGGTCTTGTACCAATGAGCAGCTTTATCCCTAAGAGAGTGGGGAAAGAGCCTCATGATCATCTGCTCTTCATTCATGTTTCGTGCTTTGGTGGTCTGGAACAAAGTGGTCAAGTCCTCCAAATGCTGAAACGGGTCTTTAGAGCCAAGCCCATGGAGATATTTGATCAGGCTTAACACCTAGGGCTTGATTTCTACGTCTCCAGCAAGAATCTAGACACCAGAACGTTCCCCGTAATTTGAAGGATCATAAAAATCCTTTAAGGGCTGAGCACCCTACATTCTCTGGAACCATTCTTGCATCTCTGCATTTGTTCCAGCTACCTTTCAAACATCTCCTGTTGATTCTGACGTAGAGGAGGTTGTTGATCGGCCATGGGATCAATTTGGCCAAAATTCAAGCTACGCCTCCTAGAATGATCAATGGTCCTTCCAATCAAGGATTTAATGACCTCCTTCCAAGCATAAACTAGAAAGAGGCCGAAGTGTTGGAAGTGGAAAACTACGCGATCGAAGTTGATTTCGAAAAATCGATCGTTGTAGTTCAATTTGAGAAGAAATCTATCAATAGATAAATTTATACCGAAACTCTAAGAATTCCAGGTCAAACACAGGGAGGCAGATATTTGATTTAAAATCGCATTTGTTTAATTATCATGAAGCAGATTAGCTAGTCGAATTAAATCTAAACTAACTATCTACTTAAAGAATAAAGAATAGAAGATAGAGAGGGAATATTACAAATTAAGATAAAAGAGAGATAGAATAAACATGGAATTCATTATCACAAGTTGATGTTCATTACAATTACAATTATTCATTATGCTAGAAAGCAGAAAATCTACACTAGAAAGTGGGAAATTTATTATAGAAAGTACTAAAAGAGAAGATAGAGAGAGGTTATCCTCCTCGATGACTGCTTGGAGGACGAGCCGGATGGGACGACTCCCGGAAGACAGGAGATGGAGTGGGAAGAAGGAGGACGAAGTAGGAACAAGCGGGAACGAGGCAACACGTCATCGTCGTCGCAGGATCCACTTCCCAAATGGAGAGAAAATTGGATTTGGCTCTAACATAGCATCTCGAGTGTGGGACAAGCTTTTCTTGAGCTTTGGAGAGGGAGAGAGGTGAAGGAAGGGATGAAGAAGAAGTGGAGGTCGAGTCTCCTTTTATAGTTGTAGGAATTGAGGGCAAAATTGTCATTTCAAGCTTAAAGCATTAAAATCAGGTCTTTAGTGATGGATTTATCTGTAAGTAAAGGTCTGATCGTGGCCGATGTGCACACGTCGCGCGTGCCTCCCTGCCTACCATGCACAAAATGTACTCTCACTCCCTTCAAATCTTAGCCGTCCGATCGCGAGATCAGACGGCTCAGATTTCTCCACGCATGCACCTTCATCTGAACTTAACCATGCGCCTACATGGGATTGGGCGTGCGCAAACTCATTTGATCGTGCGTGCATGCGATTGGATGATCTGAGCTGCCTGTAGCAAATTATGCGGTCGCGATTAAACGCTCGCATGTTGCAGATGGCATGTCAAATGCTCGTTGACGAGTCAATTTTCTGCTACGCGTTGTAGTATTTAACTGGTGGAAAAATTGACTAATCAACAATAAAAATAACCACTCAAAGAAGAGCGGGTCGTGTCCACAGGGAGGCAATTATGCAATAAACTCTCGAGTATTTCGTATTCTTTCGGTTAAGTGCGAAATCCCTAGTCAAGTCTGGCATAAAATGCGATGGAAAGAAGATTCACAATAACTAAAAAATATAAGGGTATATGTGCAATTTTTCCTCACTGAAATCTTCAATAGATATATGATTATTTTATGTAATTTTCAATTGACATATACTAGAGAAAATTGGTGCACATGTTAATCCCAAAACCAATCTTGAAACAGGTGAATAAAAATAATGTGCAATTATCAGAAAGTATGAGTGTGCATTCGTAATTTTTTCACAATAAAATAATAATAAATCAAAAATCAAATGTTGGCAATGGAAGCACATGTAATAACTAATTGAAGGGAAAATAGAGCTTTCTCTCTCTCTCCTCCTCGCATGAGAGATGAAGCACCAGCGACGGAGCTGCTGTGGGGGAAGGTTGGCCGGCATGTGGGGATCACGATGACGGTGGCAGAATGGTGAGAGGTGGCCGGAGGTGGGTGCGGCAAGCGGAGGAGGGCCTCCGGCCTATTGGAGGAGAAGGCGACAGCCGCAACCGCACGTCTGGCTGTGCTTGGGTGCGCACCTACGGGAGGGGTGGTGCTAGTGCGGTGAGGCAAGTCTGCAAAGGGGAGGGCGCACTATAGATGGGCGCGTGCCTGCAGGCGTGGCAGGATGGTGAAGGTGGTGCCTGTACGGGTGGTTGCTGGCAATGGAGGGAGGTGCGGTGTGGTGCCTACGGGCCTAGCAGGGGCACGGTGCAGTGAGTGCTTGGCGTGCTTAGTGCAGTGGTGCGCCTGAAGGCGATGGAGGCTGACGCGCAGACCTAGTGGCAGGCAGAGCGCCTACGGGGGTGCGGGCACTATGCGGGATGGGGCACTGGCTGGAGACGCTGGTGAGGCGAGGCGGGTCTGCAGAGTGGAGGGCGTGCTGTAGGGAGGCACTGGAGGATGGATGGGCGCTTGTGCAACTGAAGGGCAGGATGGGGTGATGGTGCTGGAAGGGAGGATGCGCCTGCAGGCACGGCCTGGCAGGGGCGCTGGAGGGTGCTTGTGCGGCTAAAGGGCAGGATGGGGTGATGGCACTAGAAGGGAGGATGCGCCTGCGGGTGCAGCCTAGCAGGGGCGCTTGAGATTGGTGCTTGGTGCACAGTGTTCGCCCTCTCCACGGTGGAGAAGATGGAGCAGTTCCCCGCAGGGGGGAAGATCCCCCTCTTCCTCTCCTTTCTCCGCCTCCTTTTTAACTCCTTTCTCCCCGCGTGCATCATTTAAGGGATTTTCAAATCCCTTAGCTATTTTTGACCGGAGACTACTGAGGGTGCCCGGAGAATGGGGAAAAGAAATGCCGCTAGTTGTTTGAAAGGGTAATTTACCCTCCCCTCCTTATTCTTTTGCCAAATCTTCTTCCTACACATAAAAACATAAAATTATTACGTATTAAGTTATAGAATGCTATAAAATAAATGCAAACTTAAATAATGATGCATGCAAACATTCTATAACTTAATTTAGTTATTAACAAATCTAAAAGGTAAGATTAAAGTTAACTTAGGCGTAATAATAGTCCATTAAAATAGACTCATCAAATACTCCCGTGCCTAAGATTTGCTAGTCCCTAGCAAAAAATGAAAAATAATAGAAGTAATAAGAAGATTTCTTCTTTTCCTATTTCAAAACTTTAGAGATCCAGACAAATGTGACGTGATAATAGCCTAAGTAACAGATCCAAGTGAAAAGGCCAATTCACATTGGGAGTTTTTACTTCACCCTTGGTAAATATTGCTGTCGGGATAGGAAACTACTTCCCTCAGGGATAAAGTAGAGGATAATCTATAATTTGACCCCGACGTTTGGCTTAGGTAGGAGATATCGAGTTGAATGGATTTATATTTGGTGGCACACACTGATCTGGTGCTACATATAGTCTAATATTATAGATTCCATATCTCTAGACTATTAGACAAGTCAACTCTGAGCGAGGCTACACAATTGTCCTCTCTCGATGTTCCTGGGCACTCCCTCTTTTCTTTCTTTCTAAGATCACGAATCTCGCCAGATTTAGAAATTGTACTCACTATTTGGTGGCTTCACATGGCATCCATACTTCAATTAAAGTCCTAATAACTCTATAACTAAGTTAGAGTCCTCAACCAGTATTCGGGCGATTAGAAATACTAAAAGGTAGGTATGGGTCATACTTGGTGGAACGCGATAGGTGTTCTGTTGCCTCAGAAATAATGTTACATTATAACTTGGACCCTCCTTTTTTGTAATATAAATATTTCTTATTATTCTATTTCTTCTTTTTCTTCTTCTTTTCTTTTTTTCCTCTTTTTTTTTATAATATAAATCAACATAATACGACATAGACTTTTATTTATGAGGCATTATTTGGGATGATGATGGTCAAGAGGATATTGTGTGGCTTATTTGGTGGAAGTGCCTATTCTCGGCACCGGGAAGGAATGGATAGGACAGGCATATTTCTGACCTTTGACACTAATACCCTCCTTCAGCCAAGGACTCTATAAAGGATGGTCGTAACCATCCACCATAGTTATAGCTTTATTAAGACTCAATCTTTGTGTATATGCCTTATTTGGTGACTCTCAGGAATTCACACAAAGTACGCACACAGGAACAGAGAGTGAAAACTACGCCTAACTCTGAAGTATCATCTTCTAATTATCCAAAACTTAAGAGTCCTTGCAGTAGACTTAGCGCACCAGTAATCTCTCTACTTTCTTCTCACAAATATGAGGTGGATCTACTAGAAGATAGTATGCATGATTCCCTATGAACTGCCCAAGGGTTCAGTAGACTACAAATGCTTATTGGTTTTCCTTAAGGATCGATTACCAAGTCTACGTGCACGTGAAATAAATATCCTGGATTCTAACTTAAGAAATAATTCAGGAAGAAAAACCTCCCATGACAAATGTATTTTGCTAGGGACTAACCCAATCAGCTCAAGAAAAGAGGAATTTTTTTTTATATGCTAACCTAAATGCGTGAATACTTCCTAAAATGCAACTGCACCCCCCCATGCCTAAATCCTACAATATCCCCATTGTAAAATTAAAACAGGAGGAGAAAGGAAAAGCATCACCTGACATGGTGTTATTCCGACTGCTGGGTTGCCTCCCAACAAGCGCTGCATTTTCTGTCAGCAGCCAGACTTAGAAGGAACCTATAAGTCTGGCTCTAAACAGACAAAGTTAAGCCCTAAAAATATGCATAACAGTGCAGGCCTAGAAAATAGGTAGCCATGGATGTTGGCGAGGTGATGATGTAGCGTAATACCAAATGCTCGCCAGAAGATATGAAAGCAAAGAACCTCGTTGGCTACCTTGGGAGGTGTAGGAATAATAAACGGAATATGAAAAGGGACCTCCCGAAATGGAATAAGTGGAGGATAACAAAGATCCTCCAGAGCAGGATGGGTTTTAAAAGATATACACATAATTAGTTCAAACCCTTGAATGGCGAGAGTAAAAGTACAAGCATCAATCCACACTCGCCATTCTACCCGAGGATGTACTGGCCTGATATGTTCTCTAGAAATAATGTACATGAGTAGAGATCTGAGCCAAGGATCGATTAGGGAGTATAAGGGTTGTTTGTAGTGTTGGAAGGTAATGGTTAAGTCCAATGAGGGCTTAGTCGGTGTTAGGTCTAATTCCAACAATGATTCAGATTGTGTATACTCCCTAACAATTGTAGACAACTGCATATTACCCTTCCTAGAATTAATGATCGGAGTCATATTTGAATTAAGGGTAGACTCCAAATTACAACTCTTTGATGGCAGGGTCAAAATATCAGAATCATTTTCATTTAGCTCATCCCCAGATTCGTTTGGTTCACTCAAATTTTTGTCGGGGTGTATATGTGATTCATTAATGAAGATAGGAGTTGGATCAGTATCCTTAATTATTTCTAATGGAGGATCAGTCTTAATATTTTGGAGCAAGCCTATATCATTGAATTCGTTATTGTTGTCGGGGTATAAATCCTCAATTGACGTGTTTAGTCCCCGAGAGTCTCCCATAGACTTCTCATTATTTTGTTTGTCCTCCTGTAATATCAACTCCTATTTTGATGGAGGATCTCTCAAAAGAAAGGAGGAATCTGGATTTCACCATATTGTTTATATCCTTTGGAGCTAAATCCTCAAATGATAAATAATTCCCCTGTGATTCACTCCATATTTTCAGTCCAGGTTCCTCTACTGGGGCATCCCCGTCCTCTGAAATAGACTCTTCATATCCCTGAGATCAAAATTGATCATCCTCTATTCCCTTAAGGTCACCTTCATTGGGTGTATTTAAATCCTCAGGATGCTGAATGGTGGGTGTTGATTCCCTAAGTGGAGGGTTAGGAGTAGGCTCACTAACGGTAGAATGGGATTCAACCAAATAATCAATAGGGGAAGTGATAGGAGCAATATAACCTTGACCCAGGTTGGTAGGGGTAAGGAGAATACTATCATTGGGGTCAAGGTCCTCAAGAGGTACCATCTTCCCTTGCTTTTGACTCCAATATAGTTAAGGTGGATAATCACTATGATCGTTGTCCTCTAGTGGCCGTGTCTCATTAGGAGAGTCTAAGTGATAGCTACATAAAATTGGATCCTTATTGTCATTAGGTTCCTCAGAATTATTTTCATGATCAAGATCATATGGGTAGGGATCAGGATTATTGGGAAATGTGTAGCTAAGTTGTCCTATTTCTTCATTTAACTGTTGACTATTCCTCAACATCTCTCCCATTGATTCCATCAATTCCTTTTGCTGTTTTTGCATTTCTATCATAAAAGAGGAGAGGCTACTATTATCAAGTTGGGGAAGATAGTCAATTTCAGGCTCTGGTTGCCTAGGGGTATCAGTCCAACCTCGATACGGAAAATCATGAAGGGTGGGAGGGTTGGGTGTTTGCATGGAAGTAGGGATTTCAGGGTTAGGAAATCTCGCTCCTAGGCTTTGCTCAAAAGTGGGAGTTATCAAGCCAGTACTCCCAGGATAAGAATAAGCATAATCCCATGAATTATCAATGTACCCATCAAAGGATGGATACGCTTGGGGCATGGGATCCTGATTAACATATGGGAAGTATTGACTCTGATAATCTAACTGATAGGAGTAAGGGTAGTCCATTTCTTTAAGCAAAACAGTTTTAACTCTCTTAGGATTTTGAAGAAATCATAATATAAGCAGAAAACTTCCTAGAGAGTTCTACTATCAAAGAAAACGCAAATTCAAGGGATCTATTTTTAGTGGATTGAAGGTCTTAGAATTAAATGTTCAATTGGTGGCCAAACAAGTTTTGCAAAAAATTACGCTTCCTAGGCCAACCTTCGCTGGTGTCTATAACCTACTCGCAAGGGATGGAAGTCTCGAATCAAGCCCACACATGAGGAACCGAAGTAACTTAGTGGATAGGCTTGTTGATTTCCGAATAGCTTCCCTTGTGGTGCAAAAGAGGAGAGGTAGAAATTTATCTAGTGACCTTATGTGTGTGGTGCACAGTGTCTCAAGTGTGCAAACATATGATCGTGTTTTGATTTTTGAAATTTCGCAAACAGGATCCTTTTGCACATAATTTTCAGTCACAGATTTTAAGGTCCAACTTCTTAGTAGTCCTAATTTTTCTTAGATTTAGGTTCAATGCATATGCATGACAGGTAATTGATGCTCAAGAGAAGACGTACCTTACTCCAGCTTTCTTCATGCAATAATGAATGCAATGCAGTAAAAATAAACTAGATGCTACTCATTCAGTCCTAGATGATCGTCCTATAGAGATGCAGCTTCAAGCAGGCAGTTCGAATATTTTATTTTATTTTATTTTTTGGTTAATAATAAACAAACAGACCTAATCTAACTAACTAACCGAAATTCAGTTCAAATAATCCTATAATCTGAATAAATGGGAACACTCTCCCGAAAATACGCTCCCGCATACAAGAGCGATAAGAAATAAAGAGGCACTGGGGACACGTTCCCAAAAATACCCGACAAGGGTCCAAAAGACAGTAATTAAATTCTAATGTCTATCTAAACTAAATCTAACTAAGATCTACTGACTAAATCAGAAATAGGCTTCTCCGTAAGCCTATGTGCGCGGGATCAAGGCCCACATGTTCCTATTGCCGTCCTCTAGGTGGCGTCAAGGTCCACCAAAAAGATCATCTCTGCCGTGCACGTCGTTCTGGGTCAATGTCGTCACTTTGCTGCGCCTGTCGCCGTGTCAGATTCCTCACACAATAATAAAAATGATCAGATGATTGCGTAACTCAGAATATTCAAAAAAATAATAACGTGAATCTATTGCGTCTGCTGCCTCCCCAGCAACGGCGCCAATTTGACGAGTCGATTTTCTGCTATGCATTGTAGTATTTAACTGGTGGAAAAATCGACTAATCAACAATAAAAATAACCACTCACAGAAGAGCGGGTCGTGTCCACAGAGAGGCAATTATGCAATAAACTCTCGAGTATTTCGTATTCTTTTGGTTAAGTGCAAAATCCCTAGTCAAGTCCGACATAAAATTCGATGGAAAGAAGATTCACAATAACTCAAAAATATAAGGGTATATGTGCAATTTTCCCTCACTAAAATCTTCAATAAATATATGATGATTTTATGTAATTTTCAATTGACATATACTAGAGAAAATTGGTGCACATTTTAATCCCAAAACCAATCTTGAAATAGGTGAATAACAAGAATGTGCAATTATCAGAAAGTATGACTGTGCATTCGCAATTTTGCCATAATAAAATAATAATAAATCAAAAATCAAATGTTGGCAATTGCAGCACATGTAATAACTAATTGAAGGGAAAATAGAGCTTTCCCTCTCTCTCCTCCTCGCGTGAGAGATGAAGCACCGGCGACGGAGTTGCTATGGGGGAAGGTTGACCGACATGTGGGGATCACGATGATGGTGGCAGAACGGCGAGAGGTGGCCAGAGGTGGGCACGGCAGGTGGGGGAGGGCCTCCGGGTTGTTGGAGGAGAAGGCGACAGCCGCAGCCGCGCATCTGGCTGTGCTCGGGTGCGCATCTGCGAGAGGGGTGGTGCTGGTGGGTGAGGCAGGTCCGCAAAGGGGAGGGTGCACTGCAGATGGGCACGTGCCTTCGGGCACGGCAGGAGGGTCAAGGCGGTGGATGCAGGGGTGGCTGCTGGCGATGGAGAGGTGTGCAGTGCGGTGCCTGCATGCCTGGCAGGGGCGCAGTGCAGTGAGCGCTTGGCATGCTTTGTGCAATGGTGCGCCTAAAGGCGGTGGAGGCTGATGTGCAAACCTGGTGGCAGGCAGAGCGCCTGTGGGGGTGTAGGCGCTATGCGGGATGGGGCGCTGGCTGGAGCGGCGCTGACTGGAGACGCTGGTGAGGCGAGGCGGGTCTGCAGAGGGGAGGGCGTGCTGTAGGGTGGCGCTGGAGGGTGGATGGGCACTTGTGCAGCTGAAGGGTAGGAGGGGGTGATGGCGCTGGAAGGGAGGATGCGCCTGCGGGCGCGGCCTGGCAAGGGCGCTTGAGATGGGTGCTTGGTGCACAGTGTTTGCCCTCTCCACGATGGAGAAGATGGAGCAGTTCCCCGCAGGGGGGAAGATCCCCCTCTTCCTCTCCTTTCTCCGCCTCCTTTCTAACTCCTTTCTCCCCTTGTGCGTCATTTAAGCGATTTTAAAATCCTTAGCTATTTTTGACCAGTGGCTGTTGAGGATGGGGAAAAGAAATGCCGCCGATTGCTTGAAAGGGTAATTTACCCTCCCATCCTTATTCATTTGCCAAATCTTCTTCCTGCACATAAAAAGATAAAATTATTACATATTAAGTTATAGAATGCTATAAAATAAATGTAAACTTAAATAATGATGCATGTAAACATTCTATAACTTAATTTAGTTATTAACAAATCTAAAAGGTAAGATTAAAGTTAACTTAGGTGTAATAATAGTCCATTAAAATGGACTCATCATGCGTCGCACACTCGCGCAACATCGCTCGACTGCTATTCTAGCGACGGTTCTTTGTTGCGCTTACAAATTAAGCGCGCATGCTTCACGACCATTGGATCAATATCCAACGAACCAGATCATGCATCGCCGTGCCTTCAGAAGATGGGAAGCAGTGCTGCAGCTGATTTAGGCAGCTGTGATGGCACCACATGGCGCCATCATGGCTGTCCATCTTCTGTGACATATAGAAGGTTCCACGAATGTCAGATTGAGTTGATTTTTGCACTGTCAAGCTGCGATCATTGATCCGAATCCATCTGTGTGGTTGGATTTGTCATCTGAAGTGCGGATTGGCACCATCTTGCCCTTGATCTTTAGGCTTCCTCGATCTCTATCTGGTGCTACGGATGTTCGATCAGGGCGATCTTGGAGTTGTTGAACTCCAATCGTCCCCCTGATCAGATTCGTACAGTTGAATCTTCGATCCATGGCCTTGATTAAAAATCACCCTATCCTTGACCATAAAAGGAGACAATTACTATACAATTTATACAAGTTGTCCTAAATGCGTAATTATGCATGTTATGCAATATTTACAATGCATGATGCTACTATGACACTAAGAACATGCATTAATAGACATTTTTTGCTATTTAGATGTATGCACATCAGGAAGGACTGGGGATAAGAACCCTGCAGCACAACAAAACAAGCCTATCTTTAAGTTGGGTAGCCTAAGAATCTACAGACTATCAGAATCCATCTTAAGATTATAGATGATTTACTCTACTTGTATCTAGTCAATCCAACCGATTAGAAGGAGGGACTGGGGAGAAGGTTCTTCCTTCGGCTTCCACCTCCGGTTCCTAGTGTACCCACTAGTTGCGATCGTTTGATTCTACTCCCCTAGCTAGACATCAGATTGACTAGTACAAGCAGGTTAATCATAAACAATCTCACTCTGGGTCCCAAAGAGTGAATCAGTCCTTAAGGCCAACGTCTACTTGATTTTACTTAGGCTTAGGATTGTAGTGCTTATGGAATGTGGTGGGCCCTTAAGATGGGTTGTGCCCTTAATGATCGATTAAATATGTGTGAGTGCGTGCACAACCAGGGTTTACAAGCAAGATTATTCAGATGAATGAATTTTAAGGTTTAAATCTTGCTTAAGTAGCTTCTACGGTTTAGAATTAGGTGAGTTCAATCAAGTTTTAGAGGCAAACTAGATGTTCAAACATAGGTGAAGATCTTTTCCTTTTGAAATCACAAAGTAAAGTGGAGTGCCTGGTATTGACCTAAATTGTAAACCCTAAGGGGAAGCTACTTGATGAGTTGATCTTCAAATGAAGTGGTGCAGTCAAAACAACTCAAACAATTGGCCTAAATGCACCACTGTGTTAGGCACACAAGATGATTAACCTAGATTGACTTCTACTCTCTTATGTGTTGATTTACATGTACTGGTTCCACAGGTCGAAATCCCAGTTGAGTAAATAAAAATAAAGTTAGGCTATGTGCCTTGAATGTGGGTGTATGCAGTGTGTATATTGATTTATCCCATAAGAAGTATATTTTTGTTTTTCTTTTCTTTTTTAGAAAGATGAGATGAGTCGAGGTGGAAATCAAAGCATCTAAACTAATCCTAGGGTTTATGCGAACACCTAGGTTAATTGGGATTTGAATTAAGATTGTGGAATGAAATCTATGGAGGGGGAAGAGTGGGGAGCACTTACAGTTGTCTTCAACTGCACTTTACTCCTTTCTACCTAATATGGATTTTACGCGGTTTGTAAAATGCATCATTGTAACGCGCAAAATCGATCAACTCTTAAATTTAGAAACCCAGATAATGGGGTATTTAGGGTCGTCCAAGGAGGCAATATGTTTGCAAAATTAATTCTCTTGCTTAGAATATAAATTTCAACTTTCTATTTGGTCTTTTTTCAATATATCATTTTTATGTTTTTGAAATTAAGACAACGTGCGAAGTTGTTGGCGGGAAAAAAAACATCACCTACTATGCTAATATAAGTGACAAAAATTATCCTCTTTCTAGGCTCAACCTAGGTGCGTGGAGGCCTAGGTTAATTAGAAAGGAGGAGTGCAACTATACTAAAGATAAAGCAAGGTAATGCAAAAAGAAAGAGTGCAACAAGAAATTAAGGCAACTTCTTTTTTTATATTAAAGGAATTTGTCTACTAGTAGATGAATGCTTCTACAAAAAGAACAAATTGAAAACAAAATAAAGACAAATCCTTTAGATGATGATGGTGATGAAGAGGATGAAGCTCTTCTTTCTCCAAGCCTGGTAGCTCTCGGGCTTGAAAAGAAGATCTTCAGCTCCGCCAAGGTGATGTCCTCCAAAGCAAGCCCTAAGGGGGTGTGCCATAAGCTTTTCTCCAAGGGTGGACGTCCACCCTAGGTCCTTCTCCTTTGCCTGGCCATCCTCCTTGAAGTCGAAAAGTCCTCCTCCTTGGCATGGCCCAAGTTGAAGAGAGTGGGGAGAAGAGGGCACCAAAGGGGCTGGTGATGTGCCCCCTTAATCTTCTTCTCTACTCCTCCTTGGCCGTAGGTATAGGTGGATGTAGGTGGAATAATACACTAATGGAGGATGAAGAAAATGTGGGAAGTTAGGTGGGTATATATAGTGTAGGAAGGGTGGAATAGGTGGCTCTTGGAATGGATGGCTAGGATAGGATATGGGGGGTAGTTGAGGATCCTAGGGCTAAGGATAAGTGGCTCCACCTAAGGGGTGCTAAGAGGGGTAGTTAAGGCTTTGGTGCCCTTTAGAATTAGTGCCAAAATGGGCCTTCTAGAAGGCCATTAGGTGGCGCCACCTTAGGGTTCTAGAAGGGGGTATGTGATGGCTAGGATGGGTTATGTGGGTAGCTGTAGGGTGGATAAAGGGGCTGAAAGTTGGTGCCAAAAGGGTGGTGGTTAGGGTTAGTTTTGGCTCCAACTTTTAGTGTCTTTTGGTGGTTAGTTGAGGGGTGAAAGGTGGTGAAGAGGTGGCACCAAAATGAGTAGGGTAGCTAGCTTAGGTAGGGCTTAAGTTGGTGGAGCTAGCTAGGGTTGAGTTGAAGGTGGTGGATGGCCAAGGAGATGGTTGCTAGCTAAGCTAAGCTAAGCTAGCTTATCTAGCTATGGAGTAGAGGAGGAGGTATTGGAGCTAGGGTTTGAAGAGAGGAGCTGAGGAGGAGAAGTCTGGAGCTGAAATTGGAGCTGGCAGCCGCTGAAGAGGCTAGCACGGAGCTACTCTAGCTGGCTTAGCTTGCTAGTTCTTTGCTAGTTGCTAAGCCAAGCTAAAGTGAGCTGGCTTCTACCATAATGAGCTGAGGTGAGCTGGGTCTGGTACTCCCGGTGAAGATCAAGCTGGTTGAGGCAGCTAAGGTAGCTTAAGTCAACTGAGTTGAGCTAAGCTGAGTCCCCGGGAGCTGGACTTGAGCTTCCTGAGTTGGGATGAGTTCTTCTTCAGCTGGCTGGAGTTGAGTGGAGTTGGATGTAGCTGGATCTCAGCTGGGGTGAACTCCAGTCAACTCAGCTGAGCTAGCTAGAGCTCCCTGTGGACTTGTGGGAGCTAAAATGAGCTAGACTCAACTAGGTTGAGCTGGATCTGAGCTGAATTGAGCTAGGGTGGGCTAAGATGAACTCTCTTGAGCGGCCATTCAGCTAAGATTAGCTGAATGGAGTTGGGATGAGCTAACCCCAGTTCAAGTGAGCTAGGTTCCAGCTATGGTGAGCTGGATCAAGCTGAGTTCCAGCTAGTCTGAGCTTCTCCTTCACCATTTGCCTTCTTGAGTGCTAGGGTTTTAGGGATCTGTATATCTGTTCATCCCTAACACTCACAAAATCATATCAAAAAGATAATAAAAAATGCAATGCATGCCTAACCTAATTTATGCCTAAATGCAGCCCAAAAACCCATTTGCGGTGTAAAATCCTAAGAGTTAGGTTTGTTTTAATGCATAAGAATGATGACAAACTGCCATTTATCACACCCCCATGCTTATCTTTTGCTAGTCTCTTAGCAAAACTTCAATTTTTTTGGAAAACGGAATTTTTGGGAAATCTAATTTTTTTTCTACTTTTGAGGAGAAAAAGATTAAGGGACCTTGGTAGATCTAAACACAGGAGGTACGGGATTTGTTAAAGATAAACATTGTGATTTGTTTTGGATCCAACCTTTAGACAAAATGGGATCAATATATCCTCCAAAAAATTCACAAATTAACCCCTTGTTAATTCAGATGACTTGAAATTTTTGTTTTCAAGATTTTTCTGGCTCATGAATCTGATTCGCAACTTGCAAAAACCCTTTAAAACCTTGTGTTTGTGCTTGTGAAAAGCCAACATTTTTAGGGTTGTGTTAATTTATTTATTTATTACTTTTTTTTCCCCCATGCTTAGTTTTAGCTTAGTCTTACAACAAATGTGCCGGGATCATCATTCCCATTACCAATCCTCGAGGGGGCTCTAGTGCTAGTACTTCGGGATAGCACTGTCCATGACACCACCCAGGAGCTCACAAACCCAAAACACAATCAATGTAAAGGGGCGCTCCAAGCAAACTCAAGCTCTTGCTCCGACACTATAGGTAGAGCACCATCCAAGACACTTGAGCTGCTAAAATGCGCTTTAATGCTCCGTCTAAAGATATGAAATATAGATATGGAGCAACGTCCAGGCGGTAACTTGTTGACATCGCGTCCTCAAAGGAGGCATTTTCCTCCTCGATGGTGGGAACTCAAACCAATGATCTGTTTCAGACTTTTAGTAAGTCCAAACACAGGAGTTTTTCAAATTTTTAGTTATTTTTAAGTGTTGGCTTGTGTGTGAAAATTGACACAAGAAGTTTCTCAAGACATGCAAGTTTTTGAATCAGAAACTAAGCCAAATACTTCCCACATTACAAAATAGGATCAAGTCACCTGAACTATCATGAGTTCAGGTGGAATTTTTAGAGAAGGATATCTGATCTAGTCTAAAATAGACCCCGAAATTCTAATGATCAGATCCACATCCTCTTCCCTAGTTTGGTAAAGATTAAATTCCATTGTACCAAAAGTGAGCTTTTCGACCTTAGTCCCGATTTCAAAATTTTTCCTCAAAAAGTTTCCAACATTTTTACTTTTTTGGGTATGCAAGCAGGAAATAAACTAAAGAAAAATGCATGTTTTTAGGTTTTGAAAATCCTAAATCGATCGTCAAATTTTAAAAACACCCCCCCATGCTTAAGATATGTAATGTCCTCATGCATTAGGAGGGAAAAGGGATCACCTTAGTGAAGAATGGTCGGGTTTAGGATGATCAAAACCTGGAAAAAGAAGAAACAAAGAAAGCAGGAAAAATGATGGGTTACCTCCCATCCAGTGCTATATTTTACGCCATTTAGCTAGGCGTGAAGGTATGCACGGAAGATAGAAAATCCTGTAAATAGTTGGACACTTGGATGCCTGCAAAAAAGGTGTCTTCTTCTAGATCCCTAGAAAATTGATTAGAAGCAATATTGGGATCAAAGTTGGATGGAAAATGGTAAGTGTAGCCCGAGTTTGGCCATGGTTTTAAATCAGGTTGGATGCCAAACTTGAGCAGGGTTGGTGGCAGGTCCGTAAGAAGGGAGTCAGGGAAGGGATGGTGAGGATTGGGTGAAGTTAGTGTGGAAAAATTAGGTGCGTGAATAGTGGGTGGGTTAGGGTGATCAAGGGGTGCATCAAGAATGGATTTGGGGTCAAGACAAGCCTCTAGATCACAGATTTCACCGACCATTGATTCGGAATCAGAATCCTCAAAAAAATTATGGTCGGCAAGGGTATCTATCAACATTGTCTCCTCCACCATATTGGAAATTTCTGTATCTGAGTCCTTAAAAAAGTTATCATCATGGAATCTCCTGGAGGATTTGAAAATATCTAAAGTGATAGTTTGGCCGGCACAAGTGATATCCATTTTGCCTATGTGGCAATTGATATTTGCCTTTGCAGTGGCCAGAAAAGGGCGTCCAAGGATTATTGGGGAGTTCAGTAATGATTTAGGTACCTCAATGACAAGAACCAGAAAGTCTGCAGGGAAGACACAATTCTGGACCTTGACCAAAACATCCTCGACAATCCAATGAGGTTTGATTGTAGATCAGTCGGCTAATTGCAGGGTAACCTCGATGGGTTTTAATTCACCGATCTGAAATTCTTCAAATAAAATCGTGGGAATAATATTAACCGAGGCACCAAGATCAAGGAGGGCGCGATTAAAAATAGTATCATCAATAATTACTGAGATTAAAGGCACCCCCGGATCTTTCATCTTAGGAGGAAGCTTGCTTTGTATGACAGAGCTTACTGTCTCCGAAAGATGCACTTGTCCTAGATTTTTGGCCTGCCTTTTAGGAGTACAGATCTCCTTCAAAAATTTGGCATAGGCAGGCATATATTTGATGGCATCTAGGAGAGGAATATTGATTTGAACTTGCCCAAATAGATCCATGAGTTCTTCTGTGGTGGGCTCAGATTTCTTTTTTTTGTTGGTGGTGGGGTGGAGAGCTTGTGGGAAAGGGATAGGAATCCTGTCTTGAGATTTTTGTATTTCTTTTTCTTCTTGATGGGGAGGTGGGGAGTCAATTTGCACAGGTATTTCACCAGGTTTGTGTGAAGGCCCAGGATCAGTGGTGATTTTCCCACTCCTCAAAGTAACTGCATGTGCAGTCGGATTATTTTTTGGAGGAGGTGGGGGGGCCTGTGGTTGCGAAAACCTGAGAGGCTGCTGAGGTGGTGGATTAGTTGGAGGCTGATTTGGGTAGTGTGGATTTCTGCCCGAATATTGGTTCCTTTGGTGATTAGGGTTGGCCATGGGTTGGGACGGAAGATGTCCTGCAGGTCTTTGCGTGGCAGTAACCCCAATCTAGTTGTTCAGATTTATGATGGTGCGGGTTACTTTCGTCATTTTTGTTTGCATTTCCTACAGGGTTCGCATCATATGGGCATTGATGTCTTGTTGGGATGGCCCAGGATGGAAGGTTGGATTAGACCCATACCCATTAAAATGATCTAGTTGGGAAGGAACCTGATTATTCCAGGAGTAGTTCAGGTAATTTTTCCAATTGGAAGAATTTTTAAAGGGTTCCTGGATGGCAGAAATATTTTAAGTGAGGTTAAGATCTGGATAGTTGTAATTCCCCAGTGAATCATGGGCAACCTTAGAATATTCGTAATAATCAACAGGAGTAGTGTTGAGATTGTGCAAATTTTCTCTTCGTGGAAAGTTAGGTTGGGTTAGATGTGGACTATGTGGAGCTCGAGTTGATGTGGCTAGTCTTTCCTCAATTTTATTTTGATTAATATTCATTTGGTCGAGTTTTTGAGCGATCATTTGAAGATCATCTTGGGTGACAGGGATAGATTGAGTGCCTATTTCATGACCACCGAACTGTGGGTTTTGAGTTCAGCAAAATGTGTTCATGGAAGCTTGATGGAAGCTTGATTAAATGAGTTTTCACTCATTTCTTCAAAAGGTCATAGGCACTTTCAGCATCTTTATTTAAGAAGTTGCCGCCACACGAGGCATCAACAAAATGTCAGATTTGATCTTTTAATCCATGATAGAAGATTTGCACGAGCTGCCATAAAGGAATCTCGTGGTGCGGGCAACTTCTTAAGAGATCTTGAAATCTTTCCGAAGAATCATGGAAAGTCTCACCAGATTTTTGCTGAAAGGTCGTAATAGATCTTAGCAAGGAATTGGTATGACCTATGGGAAAGAATTTCTTGAGGAAGGTGCTCTTGAGCTGAGGCCAAGTTGTGATGGGTCGGCCAATGGTCCTGAACCAATAGGTGGCCTTATCTTTAAGAGATAATGGAAAAAGCCACATTAGCCATATGTCGTCATGCACATTTCGGGAACGGGTTGTTGATAAACGCCAGTTTATCATCATTCTTATGCATTAAAACAAACCTAGCTCTTAGGATTTTACTCCGCAAATGGGTTTTTGGGCTGCATTTAGGCATAAAATAGGTTAGGCATGCATTGCATTTTTTATTGTCTTTTTAATATGTTTTTGTGAGTGTTAGGGATGAACAGATGTATAGATCCCTAAAACCCTAGCACTCAAGAAGGTAAATGGTGAAGGAGAAGCCCAGACTAGCTGGAACTCAGCCTGATCCAACTCACCGCAGCTAGAATCTAGCTCACTTGAACTAGGGTTAGCTCATCCCAGCTCCATTCAGCTAATCTCAACTGAATGGTAGCTCAAGAGAGTTCATCTTAGCTCACCCTAGCTCAAGTCAGCTCAGATCCAGCTTAACTTAGCTGAGTCTAGCTCATCTCAGCTCCCACTAGTTCACAGGGAGCTCTAGCTAGCTCAGCTGAGTTGACAGGAGTTCACCCCAGCTCAGATCCAGCTACATCCAGCTCCATTCAACTCCAGCCAGCTGAAGAAGAGCTCATCCCACCTCAGGAAGCTCAAGTCCAGCTCCCGGGGACTTAGCTTAGCTCAGCTCAGTTGAGCTAAGCTACCTTAGCTGCCTCAACCAGCTTGATTCTCCCCAGGAGCACCAGACCTAGCTCACCTTAGCTCATTTTGGTAGAAGCTAGCTTACTTTAGCTTGGCTTAGCAACTAGCAAAGAACTAGCAAGCTAAGCCAGCTAGAGTAGCCCCGTGCCAACCTCTTCAGCAGCAGCCAACTCCAGCTCCAGCTCCAGACTTCTCCTCAGCTCCTTCCTCCAAACCCTAGCTCCAACACCTTCTCCTCTACTCCACCTTTAGCTAAGCTAGCTTAGCTTATCTTAGCTTAGCTTAGCTTAGCTAACAACCAGCTCCTTGGCCATCCATTACCTTAAAAATCAACCCTAGCTAGCTCCACCAACTCAAGCCTACCTAAGCTAGCTACCCTACTTAAGTTGGTGCCACCACCTAGCCGCCCCTTCACCCCATTATCTCCACCAAAAGACACTTCAAGTTGGCATCAAAAACCACCCCTAATCACCCCCATTTTGGCGCCAACTTTCAGCCTCTTCATCCACCCTACACCTACCCATATAACACATCCTAGCCATCCACATACCCCCCTTCTAGAACCTTAAGGTGGTGCCACCTAATAGCCTTCTAGAAAGCCCATTTTGGCGCCAACACCAAGGGGTGTCAACACCCATAACTACCCCCTTGGTGTCCCTTAAGGTGGCGCCAACTCTCCTTGGCCATGGGATCTCCAACCACCTCCATCAACTCATCTTGGCCATCCAATTCAAAGGTCACCATAGCCCCCTTCCTATTCTATAAAAAGCCACCACCTACCACCATTTTGGGGCATCCTCCCTTAGTATATTTTTCTACCTAAACCACCTATACCTATGGCCAAGAAGAAGGAGTAGAGAAGGAGATTAAAGGGGCACATCACCAGCCCCTTTGGTGCCTTCTTCTCCCCACTCTGTTCAACTTGAGCCACGCCAAGGAGGAGGACTCTTCCACTTCAAGGAGGATGGCCAGGCAAAGGAGAAGGACTTAGGGTGGACGTCCACCCTTGGAGAGAAACTTAGGGCACGCCCCCCTAGGGCTTGCCTTGGAGGACATCACCTTGGCGGAGCACTGCAAGGAAGGAGTTGAAGGACTCTTTTCAAGATTGGGAGCCACCAACCTTGGAGCAAGAAGCCCTCTTCTTCACCATCTATCTAGAGGATTTGTGTTTTCTTTTCTTATTTGCATTTTTCTAGTAGTACAAGCTTTCCTCTACTAGGCCTTTTGTAAAACACTTTATCAATTATCTAGTTGCCTTCTTTGCATTTTTTGTTTGCATTTCTATTAGCTTATTTTCAGCATTCTTCACTCCCTCTCCCTAATTATTCTAGGCCTCTACTTGCCTAGAGTGAGCTTAGGGAGAGGCTCTACTTGCCACATAGAAGTAGTATTTAAATTGAAGTGTAAATCACTTTTCCCGCCATCAGTTCGCATGTTGCCTTAGCTTAAAAACAAAAAAAAATGATATATTGAAAAAAATACCAAAAAGAAAGTTGAGATTTATATTCCTAGCAAGAGAATCAATGTTACAACCATATTGCCTCCTTGGACGACCCTAGATACTTCCCTATCTAGGATTATAAATTTAAGAGCGAAAGCGGATTTACGCGTTACAATGACCTAATTAACAAACCGCGTATTTTCGTTATCAGTTGTTTGTGCAAGAAGAGTCAGTTCTTTAAGGTGGCTAAAAGGGTCTTCCCTAGGAAGGCCATGAAAGTGTTTAATTAGGTTCAGGACTGCAGGCTTGATTTCAAAGTCCCCCTCTAGTATGACCACCCCTGGTCGTTCCTCATAATAAGACGGATCATAAAAATCTTTTAGAGGAATAATAGGCTGCTGACGGGGTGGTGGGTTTAGCCTTTGATTGTCTAGGTTTTAGATGTTCCTAGTCAATGTTTGTTGATTGGAATTTAATTTATCAATCTGCTCAGCCATCAATTTTAAAAGATCAGGCAGGGGGTCTTGACGTTGTGCTTGGGGCAATTCAAGATTAGGGAGCTCCAAGTGTGGAAAGTTAAATGTGGGTGGGTATTGGGTGGAAGGGTTAGAATTAGGGTTAATAGTGGGGTTAGAGGTATGGTTAGAGGTGGAAGTGGAAGGGTTAGTGGATCCATTTTATTGATTTTCCATTTTTTTAGAAGAAGAAGACAGAAAAAGTGGTCTTTTTGCGCGGGGGGTGAAATCAAATGGTCCTTCCAGGTGCGGATTTTGAGACCGTCGCCTGTGCTAAAATGGAAGAACGGGAGGGGAGGAGAAGAGAAAGAGATGAGAGAAAGTGTGCAAATCAAACAACCCAAGCTAGACCTAACTTAAGTGTGACTCCCTAAAAATAAACCTAAGACTTGGTCTACATAGGAAATAAGTAATCAACAGTGAATACACATTCTGTCAACAAATCTAGCCAAGTTGCTTAAGGGGAGGTTTGGGCCCAAACGTTTCCTAAGGAAAACCCCAGGTGCTTGTACAAACCCACGCCTGGTCGTTTGACACGGCCCCTCAGCCTGAACACTAGATATAGATGACAGAATTGGTATTAACTAAAGAAAACTTAAGACCTATATAGCAAGCCTAAGTTGATGAAGCCTTAGGGATCAAGTTGCTACAGATTTTAGTTAGGTCTAGGATACTATAGTGCACACGGAATGTGGAGGGCATTTATTGGATTGTTGCCCAGTTATTTCAATTTTTTTGTGTGTGTGCAAGAATTGAAAAGTGGTTCCAATAAAAAAGCAAGTTGTCACACAATTTCTTATATTTTTGTTTTTTAGGATTTGATTTAATTAAATGTGTTTTAGGGTTTTTCTTTTTAAATTTTCAAACAAGTTTGAAACTCCACAAGCAAAGGAAAAGCAAGTTGTATTGGTGATGGTTAATTTCCTTTGATGTGAGTCTCTAAAAAGAAAGAAAGAAACCCTAAGTCAATTATCCTTAAGACAGAAAATTACTACCAATGAGTTAATTTTTGGCTTTCTGTATTAAGTTGTGGTCCAAACAAGTCAAACAACACCACTACTTTGAAGAAAATCAAACAAGAATTCCAGAAAAGATTTTTGTAAGATTTTATGAATTTTTTTGATAATTGTTTTGAATTTTTAATTGTACTGGTGTCAGAGTGCAGAAATGATACCTATCGGTATTTTGGACTTTTTAGTATTACCACTGACCTCAGAAAATTTTGATGATTTTATATGATGTGTAAAATTTCACAAGGATTCCAGAAAGATAAATTTCACAAAAATTGGATGAGTATTAAAATTCTAAAAATTCATGGACAGTAGAAAAATAGGAAGATTAGAGGGTGTGACCCCTCAGCAGTCCATGAATTTTCAAAAATTAAATACAAAACCAATTGATCTGAAATTTGGAACAGATGTTACTAGCTCAATTTGGAATCACTGTATGAAATTTTATGATTTTAGGAGGCTTGTGGTGTTAGGAATTGACTTTTCAAGTCTGAATAGAAATTTGGACCCAAAAAAAAGAACACCAATACTTAAAATGAAGTGGTGTTAAGTGGAGCAAACAAGCAATCAATGAGTTTTAAAATGCACCACTCCACTTAATTAAGTTGTTTAGTGTCTTGAAAGCCAAGTTTAGTGTATTTTGGTAGTTTTCTAAGCTAAATGTGACAAGAAATGGGGAAACAACCTGAAATCCACAGAAAGAAAAGGAACTTTGAGCTTTTGCTTCTCAATTCCCGCTTTCCCCCTGTAGTTCCTGCACACACTAGAGAAAAGAAAGAGAAGGGGATGAGATCCACTTCAGGCAAGAGAAAACAAAATTAAGCAAAGCTGTGTCTCCCCGGCAACAGTGCCAAAAAGTGATATGGATTTTACGCGGTTTGTAAAATGCATCGTTATAATGCACAAAATCGATCAGCTCTTAAATTTATAAACCTAGATAGTGGGGTATTTAGGGTCGTCCAAGGAGGCAATATGTTTGCAAAATTAATTCTCTTTCTTGGAATATAAATTTCAACTTTCTTTTTGGTCTTTGTTCAATATATCATTTTTATATTTTTGAAATTAAGGCAACATGCGAAGTTGTTGCTGGGAAAAAATACTACACCTACTATGCTTATCTAAGTGACAAAAATTATCCTCTTTCTAAGCTCAACCTAGGTGCGTGGAGGCCTAGGTTAATTAGAAAGGAGGAGTGCAACTATACTAAAGATAAAGCAAGGTAATGCAAAAAGAAAGAGTGCAACAAGAAATTAAGGCAACTTCTTTTTTTATACTAAAGGAATTTGTCTGCTAGTAGATGAATGCTTCTACAAAAAGAACAAATTGAAAACAAAATAAAGACAAATCCTTTAGATGATGATGGTGATGAAGAGGATGAAGCTCTTCTTGCTCCAAGCCTGGTAGCTCCTGGGCTTGAAAATAAGATCTTCAGCTCCTTCCTTCTATAGCTCCGCCAAGGTGATGTCCTCCAAAGCAAGCCCTAAGGGGGTGTGCCATAAGCTTTTCTCCAAGGGTGGACATCCACCCTAGGTCCTTCTCCTTTGCCTGGCCATCCTCCTTGAAGTCGAAAAGTCCTCCTCCTTGGCGTGGCCCAAGTTGAAGAGAGTGGGGAGAAGAGGGCACCAAAGGGGCTGGTGATGTGCCCCCTTAATCTTCTTCTCTACTCCTCCTTGGCCGTAGGTATAGGTGGATGTAGGTGGAATAATACACTAATGGAGGATGAAGAAAATGTGGGAAGTTAGGTGGGTATATATAGTGTAGGAAGGGTGGAATAGGTGGCTCTTGGAATGGATGGCTAGGATAGGATATGGGGGGTAGTTGAGGATCCTAGGGCTAAGGATAAGTGGCTCCACCTAAGGGGTGCTAAGGAGGGTAGTTAAGGCTTTGGTGCCCTTTAGAATTAGTGCCAAAATGGGCCTTCTAGAAGGCCATTAGGTGGCGCCACCTTAGGGTTCTAGAAGGGGGGTATGTGATGGCTAGGATGGGTTATGTGGGTAGGTGTAGGGTGGATAAAGGGGCTGAAAGTTGGTGCCAAAAGGGTGGTGGTTAGGGTTAGTTTTGGCTCCAACTTTTATTGCCTTTTGGTGGTTAGTTGAGGGGTGAAAGGTGGTGAAGAGGTGGCACCAAAATGAGTAGGGTAGCTAGCTTAGGTAGGGCTTAAGTTGGTGGAGCTAGCTAGGGTTGAGTTGAAGGTGGTGGATGGCCAAGGAGATAGTTGCTAGCTAAGCTAAGCTAAGCTAGCTTAGCTAGCTATGGAGTAGAGGAGGAGGTATTGGAGCTAGGGTTTGAAGAGAGGAGCTGAGGAGGAGAAGTCTGGAGCTGGCAGCCGCTGAAGAGGCTGGCATGGAGCTACTTTAGCTGGCTTAGCTTGCTAGTTCTTTGCTAGCTGCTAAGCCAAGATAAAGTGAGTTGGCTTCTACCATAATGAGCTGAGGTGAGCTGGGTCTGGTGCTCCCGGGGAAGATCAAGCTAGTTGAGGCAGCTAAGGTAGCTTAACTCAACTGAGTTGAGCTAATCTGAGTCCCTAGGAGCTAGACTTGAGCTTCTTGAGCTGGGATGAGTTCTTCTTCAACTGGCTGGAGTTGAGTGGAGTTGGATGTAGCTGGATCTGAGCTGGGATGAGCTCCAGTCACCTCATCTGTGCTAGCTAGAGCTCCATGTGGACTTGTGGGAGCTAAAATGAGCTAGACTCAACTAGGTTGAGCTGGATATAAGCTGACTTGAGCTAAGGTGAGCTAAGATGAACTCTCTTGAGCTACCATTCAGCTAAGATTAGCTGAATGGAGCTGGGATGAGCTAACCCCAGTTTGAGTGAGCTGGGTTCTAGCTGTGGTGAGCTAGATCAAGCTGAGTTCCAGCTAGTCTGAGCTTCTCCTTCGACATTTGCCTTCTTGAGTGTTAGGGTTTTAGGGATCTATTTATCTATTCATCCCTAACACTCACAAAAACATATCAAAAAGATAATAAAAAATGCAATGAGTGCCTAACCTAATTTATGCCTAAATGTTGCCCAGAAACCCATTTGCAGAGTAAAATCCTAAGAGCTAGGTTTGTTTTAATGCATAAGAATGATGATAAACTGGTGTTTATCACTACCGCTTGAAGATTCCTTGTTGAGGTACCTGCAAAACAATAGAAGAGAAATAAAAGTTAGTTAGAAAATAATAAAGTGCACGAGATGAGGAAAGAAAATCGAGAATCGTTGCCTCCCCGGCAACGGAGCCAAAATGTTGGACGGAAGATCTACGTAAAAAGGATTGGATTTTGAAAACCCGTCATCGTAGTATGATTTGTGAAGAAATTCATCAATAGATAAATTTACCGAAATTCGTAGAGAGATTTCGAGTCTAACACAGGGAGGCTACGTCGATGTAAAATCCATGATTATATTTTTTTTCATATTTTATTTTAAAAGTGAGATAATCACAATGAATTTGATATTAGCACTAAGAGCAAGAGAGACAATAATCACTTTGCAACTGAATATTATTTTTACAACTAGAAAGCAGGAAATGATTACAACTAGAAAGTGGGAAATTTTATTCTAGAAGCAATAAAGAAAAGAGAGATGTTATCCTCCTCGCTGGTTGCTTAGAGGACGAGCCAGATGGGGCAATGCTTGGAAGACGAAGGATGAAGACAAAAGATGAAGAATGGAGCAAGAAGAACCAGGGGCGAGGCAGGGCATCGTCATCATCGAGGGATCCACTTCCAGAACGAGGGAGATAAAATTTTGATTTTGACTCTAGAGGAGCATCCCGGGTTTGGGACAAGCTTCATTAGAGCTTTGGAGAGGGAGAGAGGTAAAGGAAGGGATGATTGAAATGTAAGGGGCATAGGCCTTTTTATAGGTGTAGAGGTTGGGGGCAAAAAGGCCATTTTATGTTAAGAACATTAATGCAAGGGCCTTTAGTGATAGAATTAAGCGTCACTAAAGCCCCTAAAAGTGGGCGTAGGTGCCGCTCATGTGCGTGCCTCTTCTTCCTCTTTGCGCAAATGCTTCATCACATCCAAGCATTTCCGACCGTCCGATCTTGCGATCAGATGGCTTAAACGTGCCGCGCCCGATCTCCTTCAATGCCTATTAAGAGGCGACGCGGCCTCCTTCATCGCCATTGGATTGAAGATCAATGGCCCAGGATGCATGCTCACCCGCTTTCACAAGAGTGCGTCAGATGGTGCATTCGGGCTCCTCACATCTGGGCACGCCACGTCGCCTGCGTCTGTGCCGCTCGCTCGCCATCCAACGCTTGATTTAGCCATGCCCGTGCCTGCACCTTGATTTGAGGCCCAGCGACGATCGAACCTATGCCTCTCGCAAGTGAAGAGCTGCTCGACCATTGTGCTGCCCCTCTTCTTTGTCAACTTTCTAACTGCGGCGTGCACGCTCGTGACCGTTGGATCAAGATCCAACGGCCTAGGTATGATCTTGGGTTAAGGAGAGAGAGAGAGCGTGGCGGGTCCTCATGTATTAGCTGGGTCAGTTTGGGCAACCGAGATGGCGCCATCTTAGCCGTCCATCTTCTGTGACTTGTAGAAGGTGCCACAGATGTCGGATTGGGTTGATTTTCACGCTGTTATGCTGTGATCATCGATCCGAACCCATCTATGCAGTCGGATTTGTCATCTGAAGTGTGGATTTACACCATCTTGGCCCTTGATCTTTGACCTTCCTAGGATTATATCTGATGCTACGGAAGCTCGATTGGGGCTTGAACTCCGATCATCACCCTTATCAGATCCGTAAGTTGGATCTTCGATCCGAGGCCCCGATTAAAAGTCGCCCTGTCCCTGGCCACCAAAAAGAAGAAATTACTATAAAATTTGTACAATTTGACCTAAATGCATGATGATGCATGTTATGCAATATTTACAATGCATGATGCTAATATGATACTATGAACATGCATTAATAGACATTTTTGGCTATTCAAATGTATGCACATCATACCTCTATGAAGAAGGGTCCATTAGCATCAATCCTATGAGAATTCTCTCATGGAACATGTGTGGGTTGCACGATTAGGGGGGATGTGTATCGTTAGCCTGCTACCTGAGGGAGTGGAGGATAGACTGTGCACTTCTATAGGAGACCCACATAGATCAAGAGAGATAATATGTGGAGGGCTAATGAACAAAATTTTTACATGTGAAAGATTGAGTTTAAAAACCCGATCATTGGAGTCACGAAAAATCCACTAATCAAATAAAACTAACCAAAACTCTGGTGGGTCCCGAGTCAAACACTGGGAGGTGTACGTTTGATTTAAAAGCCACATTTGAAATTATTATCACAAAGCAGATTAGCCGATTGAAATCAATCTACACGAACTACTCTACTTAAAAAATAAATAATAAAAGAAAAAGAGTGAATAAAATAAAGAAAGAGAGATAGAGAGAGCGAACAAATATTTCATAAAAATAGAGCGATGTTCAATACACTAATCATAGAATTAAAACTACACAAGAAAGTAGTAAAAAGATAGAAATGAGAAAAATCCTCCTCAACGGTTGCTTGGAGGATGAGCCACGTTGATGGGGGTGGTGAGATGCTAGACGAGGTAGAACAAAGCTGGAGGAAGGAAAACAAAGTAGGGCGACGTCGTAGCAGTATATGATTCTCGAACAAGGGTGAGAAGACAACCACGAGCACTCCACGAATGAGAGTGAGAGGTCGGGAGATATTATTTTTATGAACTCTAGTGGCCCATCCCAGGTATGGCATTAGCTCTTTAGAGCTTTTGAGAGGGTGAGAGAAGCATAGGAAGGGATGGTTTGGAAGGAGGGGATGTAGGGACCCTTTTATAGGTGATGAGAAGGGATACATATGATGTTATGGAAATCCAATCAGAACGATTTCGGAGGCATTGGACTCTAATCGTTGTCATTATCAAATCTGTACGATTTGATCTTCCTACCCCTAGACAACCTGAGGCCCCGAAATGAATAGCCCTACCCCTAGACATTAAAAGAGGCAAATTATCATAGAATTTACAATATTTAATCCCAATGCATGATGATGCATTCTATGCATTATTTATAATGATCGATGCAATTATAGGCTTAAGAACACACATAAATAAGCATGTTATGTGAAATAAATGTGTCTACATCACACTCCCATGCCGATGTTTGGTAGTCCCTAGCAAAAATAATCTAAATGATATGTATAAATAGAATTAGAATCTCATTGCATAGGCATAAGTTGTTAATCAACAAAAAGAAATTTCTACTAAGGACATATGTTACAAAAGCTCAACAATGCTTAGGTGCCTGCCAAAATGCAAACCGCCCAAGTCCTTGCCTTATTCATAGAGAAGAAAAAAATTCCTCACCCTTTTCCTTTTCCTTCTTTTCTAATTTTATTGGATTTTTGAGTTTAGAGTTTCGAGGTAGATTTCTATGGCTACCCAAACCATCCATGACTCAACAAAAAACTCTAAGTGTTAAGCATCGTATTTGTGAAAAAGTGATAGACTCATTAAATGGTAGTTAGAATGGATTTTTGGTTTCTACGGCCCTAGGTGACCTTAAAAAGAAATTCTACCTAATGGTATATCTATTTGACTGGTAGCTTTCTCCCTACTTTTATTTTTTATGAGGTCAACACAAGGGTGAACCTAGTGTATATCTCTGTGGCTTATTCTACTTCCCCACTTCCTTTTAGGAGTTTAAGAATTATTTGTGTATTTTTGTGGCCTGGGTTCTAGACAACCAATAATGGGAGGGTTACGCATGGCAACTTGCCAACCATACTTATGCGGTGAAAAGTGGGTTATTTTGTTTATTATTTTTTTCTTTTTTATATTTTCACTTTTTTATTTTTTCTTTTCTTTCTGAGTATTTTTTTTCCTTTTCTAAGCAGCCTTTCGTGATCTAAGATTTACTAAAAGGTAGCAAAAAGATAATAGTCGTGTGTCTAAGTTCTAGACAATCGGCCAATGAGATATTACCCACAACAACTTGTCATCCATAAAACCCTAGAAAGTTTATTAGCTACCTAATTTTTGTTAAAACCGTTGAAAAGTGAGTCAGTATAGAAAGTTTGCAGATGCTTAGTCATAAGTCTCCTCAAATCAGAGGGTGGATTGATAAACATGTAGTTATCAACTCAACTTATTAACCAAATTAACATAAACTTAAAGTGGTGAGGACTCGAGAATCAGGTTCACATTTTAGTGAACACTTCGGCTAATTAAGCCCGAAGATCTAAAGAGGGTAAGTATTTAGGTCCTATTGTATCATTTCCTAAAGTTAAAAAACTCTTAATGCCTAAGTTCTCTTTTCCTAATTCAATTTTTTTGGTCTTTTTGTATTTTTAAAAGTTTATATATATATATATAGAAAATAATTCGAAAATGAGTATCAACCTCCCATGACTATCTAATGCAATATCCTCATTATATTAAAAAGACATTAAGCAGAGCGGAGTATAGAATAAATCACCTGAATTTTGTGATTAATAGGTCAGCTTTGAATCTGATCAAACTATACAAGTGCTGAGTTTATTGCCTTCAACTAGGTACAGTGTAAGAAAAAAAAAGAAATTAAGAATTCATAACTGCATATCAGAATCAAAATAAGAGGATCGATCTTAGGACCCGCAAGGAGGTGTCCACAAATGTGATCCAGATTGTGATGCAGACCCATGCCCCAAGGTCAAGTAGTTCTAAGGTTCTGGATGAAAATCACCCAAAATCTGATATTGTTGTGCTTGTGGGTCTGGGCCTACAGTTTTGTGGTGTGCAACCAACGTCTAAAATGTCAAACAATAGGTTGGTCTAAAGCAATGGGCTTGTTTCTCCATGTAGAACACGGCTAAAAAATATAACCAATTATTCTATACTTGCGTTTCACATCCTCAGAATCAAAATTGTCATAAGGGTCCTAGTAAAAAGTAGGTGGTTTGAGGAAAACTGGAACCTTGATCCACATTTTTGTCTCCCCTAGAATTGGCTTCCCAAATTGCCATCTCCTGACTCCTATCCTCCAAAATCACAATTTTCAAGACCTCTAAAGATTCATCAACCTTATAAAAAATATCCAAATCCAAAATTTTCAGTTGAATCAGAATTGACTTAGGTTTGCTGATCTCAAAAAATAAAGTCATCATTATACTCAACGGGGTATGATTGAGGAATGGGGCTATTGATTGAATCATTTATGAAATCAAGATTTGAATCCTCCATGCTAGCCCTAGTGGGATCGTAATTCTCAATTAGCAGGCGATCAAATGATTCATCATATTTCTCAGGCCCCTTTGTCTTAATAAAATTATTTTCCTCAAACACGAGTGAGACTTTTGATAGCGCAGCAATCATAGGTCCTAATCTACCTGAATTAAGTTAGATCCTAGCTTAACCTAGGAATAATGCATGCATAAGCATCTTATTTTGCATCATAGTCGATTTGTTATCTTTGTAAATAATAATGCTACATTATGTTCTAATTGAGATGTAATAATAATTGCAGGTAATTTGGGGTCACGGATGATGAATCCGATTGTACAGATCTGCTCAGAATGATGACGAGAGTCCAATGCCTCCGAGATCATCTTAATCAGACTCCCGTAGCATCCTATGCAATCCATGAAAGAGCAAAGGACAAAAGGAAAAGTGGTGAAAATCTAGACCATAGATGCTAAATCCAATCGCACGGATGGATCCAGATCAACGATTGCAGTCCAATGGCACAAAAATCAACTTGATTGGAGACCTACAGCACCATCTACAAAGTAAAGAAGATGGACATCCATCATGGCTCCACATGGTACCATCATAACCACCCAAGGCAACACCCCCAACTACTGAAGGAAAATCATGGGTCGTTTGATCGTCATCCAACGGCTACGATGAGATCGCATCACCCCTCTCCACGTGCCATCAGAAGGAGATCATCTCAGCCATTGGATCTTCATCCAACGGCTGAGGGTTGCTGAGTGGAAAATAGGAAATGCGACAATCCGCACGTCTAGTGCATTGGTTAATGCGCTCGAATAAGAGCGAGCGATACGTGCTCGAATCATGCAACACATAAAATCAAAGAGGCGGTGCACGCTGACAAAATCCAAGCATCGGATCTTCAATCGACGACACGGACGCAGACACGTGGCGTGCTAAGGAGCATATGATCAGGCGGTGGAGTGTACGCACAGATAGACACGCTTGTCCATGCAGTGCTACACATGCATTCAAAAAGGCAATGGTGCATGTAATCTCAACCGTTGATCTTCACAATCAAATGGTTAAGACTAAATGTGCTCGTGCAAGCGGGAATTCGATGAAGGCAGTAGCGAGGCGCGCTTTCAGCCTCGTGGTCAGGATCCAATCAACTAGAGCATGCCACATGTCACCATGTCATATAATGCACACGTTGAAGGTGTTATGGAGGCTATTTTGAGGCAAAAACAGATTCGTTGATCTCCCGATCGATGGATCTGATCGATCCAAGGCTATTGCATGGTTTAGAGGGCCAAATATCTATTTTGCCCCTCATTTTGGCTATAAAAAGGACCCTAGAGCCCCCATTTTAAGGCATCTCCTCCTCCATCTCTCCCTCCAAACATCTCCAGACAGCTCCAAGCTCCATCTTCCTCTGAAGCATCCTTCAACACCACCTTGGTGCACCACTGCTACTCTCCCCAACCTCTCCAAAGGCCACCAAGGGCAACCCTTGGTGCCCTTATTCTAGTATCTTAGATAGTTATTTTCAATTCTAGTTTTAATAGTGCATGTTCTTGTTCTAGTGTAATTGCAACTCATGATCAACCAATTGCCTGATTTGCTTTACATCCATTGTGATTAATATTTAGTTATAGTTAGTTCTAAATCAGTTTTAAAATCAAGTTGTTTTCTGCCTCCTTGGGTTCGACTAGGACTCACATCTCATTATATTTATTTATTTCGATGCATTTTCATGCTATAATCGACATACTATCTTAACGCGATTTTACGACCGACCAAATTGGCGTCGTTGCTGTGGAGGCACAACGATTCTTGATTTAATACCTAATTTAGTGTATTTCTCTTTTGTGTGCAAGTATGAAATGAGGATCCGTGAACACATCGAGTGCAGGTGAAGACAATCAGGTGCACACAATTATCTCAGTAGGATTTTAGATTAGGGTTTGATTAGGATAGGAGTTATTTGAAAAAATAAAATAGGAGTTATTTGTTAGGTAGTTAGTAGTTGCTTTGCCTTCAAAAAAGAAAGAAAAATGAAAAAAATGAAAAAAAATTAGTTTGAAAATTTTTTTTGCTATTACTATTTTTAGAAACTCTGCTAGAAATTGAATGCAAATTTAAAAATTCATTTGTAATGTTTCTAGTGATTGAAAAATTTGAAATTTTAAGCAAGAGCTATATTTTCAAGTTATCTTTCCAACGCCACTATTTTGAAGAAAAATTCAACTTGTGTAATTTTTAAAAATTCATGGAATACACAAGGGTCAGATAGACTAAAAGTTGTATTTTTCTGAACTTCAAATTTTGGTTTTGAATAGTACACAAATCTGATTGAACCAAAAATGGTGGAGTTTGAAGGATGATCAAGTTAGCTTTCATTCCCATATTTTTTCCAAATTTTTGGATCACATTTGATACTGTTTCAAAAAGAAAAACCAACATGGGGTCAAAATCTCAAATCTGACCCTTTGTTAGTTAAAAATTCATATATATTTATTTGAGATAGTAAAAATTCTAAACCAATAGTATATGAAAAGCTTATTGAAAAGGGAATCTTCTTCCAAATTTTAAAATCATTTGGATTCCAATTTTATCTGAGACTATATCTTTGATTTGTGGTCAGAAAAACTTAGAAGTGCATGCACCCTAGGACTACATTGGACTAGCCTGGACTTAATCGAGCCCAGTGGTTAGTCGATGAGTCGAGTCACCTTGTGGGCCGCTCACCACATACCAAATTGAAGAAAAGGTTAAAAGAATCATAAAGAATATCTTAATAACCCACATTTGTTCTTTGACTACTAAGTGGTCTCAACCTTTTTTGCCAAACCTAGTGGCTAAGCCTGCGGGGTAATGTCAAACGACCGTGTCTATGGGGTACAAAGGAATCGGAGGCGAAAGCCGAAGGAAGAACCTTCCTCTTAGTCCCCTCATAAACAGGTTGGCCAGGTTAGCTTAAGAAGTAGGGATCATTTCTCAATGAATTTTCTTCAATAATTCAAACCTTAACGAAACATCTGGTCATCTGATTCTAAAGGACCAATCTGATTAACAAGGCCTTAACCTTGTGTGGCTTGGTTACACCAACCCTTGTTGTTGGTGTATGCAAGGAAGAAGGTCGTTAAGACCTAACCTTGTTAGACCTTTGGAATCAAAACCAAGGTGACAAAGTCGACTTTTGCCTAACCCTTCTTCCCAACCCTCATCCTCCTCTCGATAAGCTGAGATGGCTAATCCTGGTCTTGGACCTGGTCAGGGCCTCGAAAATCTTGGCCCAATGGCTCGTCTGGAAGCCAGGGTTGAGGAATTAGAAAAGAGATATAAGTAGAGAATTGACAGGATTCTAGTCACAGTGGACAGGATGCAACATCCACGACACGAAGAATAACTACAAGACTTCTATGATCCGGTAGTTATGATTTTGGCACCTCAAGTCCGGATTCCTATAGGCAGAGACGCATTTGAGTTGAAGCCAAACATAATAAGTCCGATTTAGACTTATTTACATGGAAACTTTAGTGACGATCCCTTCCAGCACATTGAGGATCCAAGTCGAATTGTAGAATCAGTTCGACCCAAAAATGTTGATATAGGGTTTGTTCTCTTGAAGCTTTTTCCTTTCTCTCTCAAGGATAAAGTTTCTTCTTGGTTCAAGACCATTGGGAGGTCGATTAGAACCTAGGAAAAATTACGTTGCAAATTCCTCCAAAAGTTCTTCCCAATTGGTCAAACAAATGCAATGAGGCATGCAATTACGACTTCCTCCCAAGGACCAGGGGAGAAATTACATGATGCCTGGGATAAATTTGACGATCTTCTCAAGAAATGCTCGCACCATGGTTTACCTAGAAGGCACCTTTGCTCAAGTCTTTTACCATGGGCTGGATGACACACATCGGTACCCGGCCGATGCATCTAGTGGTGGAAATTTCCTTGTAAAGGATGAGAACCGCGCACTCGCACTACTTGAGTCCCTAGTAGAGAACTCAATGAATGACGCATCTATGAAGCAATTCTAGTGACCTGGACAGCAACGAGTTAGTGTTCACAAAGCTCATGCCGAATCTGCTCGAGCTGATATGGACATTATCACCAAGAAGCAGCATAACGTGGATCTGCTTGACAAGAAGCTCAATGAAGTGATTCAAGCTCAACATGGATTTTTGTTCGACACGTAATTCACGTTTTAAAAGTTAATTAGTTCTAGTATAGCACGAAAACATGTCAAAAAAAAAATTTATAAAATAGGTGAGTACCGGGTCGTTCGCAGGGAGGCAATCTCAATTTTATTCAAAAGCCTTTCAATAGAACTTGCTCTAAACAGATATTTATATATATATATGTATAAGAATTAGATATATGCATTCAGAAGATCAGAATCTTATTGCAATTAAATAGAGTTTTCACAATAAAGAATGCTACTAGAAACAAATAGATAGATAAAGAGAGATAGAGAGAGAGATAGAAAGTGGCAGAGAGATGACGCCACTTGTAGATGCTTGTGTGAGGTGTGGCAGCACCCCAGATCCAGAGCATTGGGATGAAGGTCAGAGCAGAGTTGCAGAAGGATGGAGAGTTGCAGAGAGGGTGGAAGATATCTAGAGTTGATGGAAGAGAGATGCTTCAACTGAGGGGCTCTGGGCCTTCCTTTATAGCTTTATAGAGGGAAAAAGGGGTATTTTAGCCCTTAATCTCGTGTAACAACTCCTGGCCAATCAGATCTGTCTATCGGGAGATCAACGGATCAGATCTGGCCTCAAAACACCTTCATTTTGGCTTTAATCATGCAGATCGCTTCTCTGGCCGACAAGTGGTGTGCCCACATCCCTTGGATAGCGATATGATGGCCTCGCTCGCACCTCACACCCACCCAACGCCTGCTCACCACTTCTCCCTCCTCGTGCACTTGCGCGAATTCAAATCATGTGCCCAATGCGAACTCAAATCACGCCCAATGATCTCAGTTGTTCGATCATAAACTCACGCATGCGTGCAACTTCCTAATATCACAAAATGCCTAAGATCACGCGTCTGGCCGCAGCACGCTCAGATCGTGCCATGTGGTTGCGCATCCACCCTCCGATCGCCAACCAATGGTGCAATTGCGCCAGCACGAGTGTTTCATCAATTTCACAAAGCGCTGTTCAAATGCGTATCATGTGCTTCTGTGCGAGCGTGTCAACCAACATGCTCCGTGAACGTTCTATTATACTTGATTGTTTCTATTTATACTTATCCGGCTGGACGGGTGATGGCCCCTCGTTTTCGTTTGTGTTGACAACCGGGTTTTATTGTTATAGCGTCGTAGTATAGCCAGTTGTTGCCATCATTTCAAATATATAAATTTTTTTACTCGGAAAAGAGTTCCCGAGGTCGAACTCAGGGAGTAAGTTGTATTCTAGAGATATACATGTTTCTATTACAAAAATAAAGAAAGAGAGAGAAAGAATTTGTTGTCTTCTTTTCTCCTCGTCTCAGATCTTCTTCTTCTTTGTCTGCAGAGGTGATGTTCTTCTTCTGCAGTGGTGATGCTCTTCTTCTTCTTCCAGCTGTCCCTGCTCTTCCTTTTTCTTCTGTCTTTCTTCAGATCTTCTTCTTTCTTCTTTGTTTTTCTTCTTTCAGTTCTTCCCTTGTTCTTTTGTGTTCTCCTCTACCTCGCCTTCTTCTGTTGTTTTTCAGATCTCCTTCTTTCTTCTTTGTTTTTCTTCTTTCAGTTCTTCCCTTGTTCTTTTGTGTTCTCCTCTGCCTCGCCTTCTTCTGTTGTTCTTCAGATCTCCTTCTTTCTTCTTTTCTTTTTCCAGTCAGGACGTCGCCCCTCCTTCTTTCTTCTTTTCCCTTCAGGACGTCGTCTGATTTCCAAATCAGACAACTTAAACTGCCTGTTGCTACAGTGTCTCCCATAGCTTCCTTCTTCTTCCGCGGTCCTTCTTCTTCACCTGTGCCTGCACACTTCAGAGCTTACGTCAGAGGACAAAACCTACTCTACCCCCTCCCCCCCCCCCCGCGTCTCTCTCTCTCTGAAACCACTCTTGGGAAAGCTCTCCCAGAGCTGCCGGGTAGTCGGGTACGGGTCGCGCCCGGGTCCAGGCCCACCGGCATGCGTGGTGGGCGAGGAGTGCAGGTCAGTCTAAGTCGGGTCGGGTCAGGTCCGCGGGGCGTGAGCGCGGACGAGACCGGGTAACCGGGCGGGTGAAGGGGACCTCACCCCGTGTGCTGAGGCAGTAAGGCTAATGCACAAAATCAATTTAAACGGTGAAAAGGTTGTGAGGCTTACCGATGTGGGACTAAACGGAGGCCTCTCCTCGCGTGCGCCTGCTGGGAGACCGCGGCCTAGCTTCTGCAGCTGCGGCTTCGATTTGCGTCGGTTGCTGGCTGGCTGCCTTCGCAAGACTCCCCGTAATCCGCAGCAGCTGGAGACCTGGAGTCCTGAAGCCTGGAGCGCAGGAGAAGCTGCTTCAATGTGCGTTAATGGCGGTCGAACCTCAAAACCTGTCGGACATGAATATGGCCTCTCGGCCTGATCAAACCACTGGGGAACCTTCGCCGTGGCACGGCGAAGGTGTGGAGCTGCGCGGCAAGCCGCAAGGTGGTGTCTGGCGGCAGCCCTAGGTTGGACTGCAACCGGAGGAATGGGTTTGTTCGGGGGAGCGTTATGGAGGTGTGGAGTGGCAGTGGAGGGGTGGGGGGTGCTCAGTGTGATGAGGCGGAGGTTCGGTGAGGGTCGGCGAGGTGTGTGAGGCTGTGGAGCGATGGGAGCATCTCGCCGGAGGGTGGCCGGAGACGAAGGGGGTGACGATGGTCAGGGTCGGTCGAGGGCTTAATTGAACAAATTGAAACCGGGGAAAGAAAGAGGAGAGGAAGGGAAGTAGTTCTAGCTTACTTGCAGGGACGAAGGGGGGGGCAGCAGGGCGACAGTCGTATCGACTGTCGCCGGAGAAGAAGATGCTCAGGGAAAGGGGCGGCGGCGAGCAGAGAGCCGGAGAGGCGCCAGCTGGGTGCGGCGTGGCGCGGGAAGAGCAGGGGAGGAAGTCTCTGCTGCTGGTATTGCGGCAGAGCGAAGAGGAGGAGGGGGAGGAACCGCCGGAGCTGGTGAGCGTCTGCCGGAGAGAGAAGAGAGGAAAGTTGGGGGTTTTCTCCGTCAGATCCGAGCTGCCCCGGTCGGTGGAGCAACGGGGGGTATTTATAGGGATCAAAACAGGGAGGAAGGCGGAGGGAGACGACGTGTCTCCCTCGCCGGAGGACGCCGAAGATGGAGACCCATACCGTCCGTGCATTCGCACGGCTGGTATGGTGGGTTACAACGACCAGGGGGGTGTCCCTACGACGGCTGACGACGCAGGGCACCCCCGGTTTACTTGCCAGGCTTTCCCCCTCACCCTACGCGGCGCCATGCTCCGCGCAAGGTCGCCGGAGCATGGTGCTGGCAGGTTTTGCAGGGGGGACCTGAATGCAAAGAACGAAGGAGAGTTAGGGGTCAAAATGCGACGGTTTAAAAGTTGAGGGCCAAAAAGTAAATATATGAGGACCAAGGTGTAAAGTCGGTCAAGGAGGTTTCTTCTTAGGCTCAAGTTTTTATACATGATTAATTAGGACCTAAGGAATCTGATGGTGAATTTCATTTCTATATTAAACCTTGTTTGACCGGTCAATTTATGCAAAAACCCAAATTAAGTTATTAATTGGGCATGGTTCTCAATGTAGGTCAAAATGGGTTCTGAAGGCCAAATTGAAGGTTCTAAACCCTAGAGATTATTTTTCTATGAATTTTAGAGGGTTTATTCTATTTTTACTTTGCCTCGAACCTCGTGAATTGAAGTGGGTTGTTTTAGGGTTACAGATTATCATTTAGTTTCTTGGAATTGCTGTAGCCCTTGCTAGATCATCTCATCCCACTTTTATTCATGTTAAGTTGCTTTGACCTATGTTTGGGCCCTGAATTACCCTGTATGCATATTATACTGGTAAAATTGCATTTTTACCCCTTATGACTTATTTTCTTCTTAAACTCAGAATTCTCTGAGTTAAGCCTTTCCTTGAGATATGTAGGAGCTTTTATCCTTTGTATTAGGTCAAAATGAGCTAGTTATGGCTCATGATGAGGTTCTCATCATACCCCCATGCCTAGCTTTTGCTAGTCCCTTAGCAAAAACTTAAGGTTTCAACCCTTATTCTAGACCATGAAGTTTTTAATAGTTTTAAATAAGTGCCTTTTTTATTTGAGCATAGATTAGGTTAGAATGCTGACCATAGGCCTGAAAGGTACTCTAGTACCAATCAAGATCCAAATCTGTCTATCCTTAGCCTCAGTCTTTAGCAAAGGTTTTTAAGGTCCACAAGAACTAACCTAAGGTTTATTGGACTTTGTGGTTAAAGCACCCGTGCTTGAAATGATTTTAGCCCTGGCTCAGTTCGCAGTGCGTTTTGTAAGAGAGAGATAGAAAGTTTTTCTGTTTGGAGAGTTTTCTCTCTCTTTTTCCTTTTAGTTCTAGCTTAGGATTGGCTTTTCAACACGGTCTGTATCAGATTCCTTGCTCCCATCATCAATCCTCAAGGGTTCCTGGCGATCGATGCTTCGAGATAGCACCGCCCATGGCAACCCCCGGAACCCTGGCTATTGAGATTTCGAGATAATCCCATCCATGGTGTTCCGTGGCCGAATCCAGACCCTGGCAATTGACACTTCGAGATAATGCCATCCATGGAATCTGAACCAGTAGAGTGCTTACATGCCCCCAGTAGGATATGTAAATATCCTAAGAGACAAGCACCGAGGAGATGATATTTTGTTACGCATCTTCGAGGGGATTTCCCGCCTCTCCGCGCTGGGAACTCGTCCAAATCAACTTGTGTTGATCGGCCGCTCCTATTCTAGGTGTTCTTTTCAGAATTTTGCGACGCTTCTGCGTGATTCTGATTTTTACGCTTACTGAACCAGGCTGTGTGTGAGGTTAGGGTGCTTAGGTTACTGAGTCCCGTAAACCAAAAATTAGTTAACGAGGCCGAATACTTCCTAAGCCTTAGACCTAATACTTCAGCTTTTCATTTTCCTCAACCTCTTGAGGAGTGTCCAGATCTTAATGGGTACTAAGAGTCTATTCAAGAATGCCTAAGGTTTGCATTCTTACTAATCTCATTGTGCACTTTTCAGTTATTTTCTTGAATGAGGTCTAGAACTTAGGTTAATTCCTTAGTTCCTTACTAATGACTATCACCTTTTCTCATAATTTTGTGCTCCTTTTTCATTTTGTTTCTTTTCTCCTTCACAAAATTTCCTTCTCCTTTTATTCTTTTTCGAAAAATTTTTTAATTTTTATGGTGTTTTTGGCATATGTGAATTTTTTTGTTTGAAACCTTTTCTTACAAGTTTTGCACTTTCATACCCCCCCCATGCCTAAGATTTGCAATGTCCTCATTGTAACCTAGGGGGTTTTTATTTAACTTAGTTCATTCCTTAAGATAGAAATTTGGATGAGTGAATGGGTCGGGGTGACTGTTGCGGACGATTTCTAATCTCAGATGCAAGCACCTGAGGTGGAGTCGGCTGTCTTAAAGTGTGAACTTCAAGTGCAAAAAGGTGTCAGAACAAGTTTCAGGCTTTCAAAGAGAATGACGGGCTGCCTCCCGTTAAGCGCTGAGTTTGATGCCTTCAGCCAAGCGGGAAATGCGATGGAGAGGGGATGGTCAAATCAGCGGAGTTTTGTAAGACAAGCACCTTGATTAAGAGCCTGGTTGGTCCAACCAGGTGCTTGTTCAGATCAACAGGCTGATGATGCAGCCCAAACCCAATAAATCTGGTGGGTTGATAGATGTGGATAAAAAGGTGTGGAACCCACCATAAACTATGAAGCTCAGATGGATGTGGAAGTGTAAACGCAGGGTTTGGCTGAGTCGAATCAGCCTGGTCAGAGTAGGGACCCGTAGAATAATCAATGAATGATGCGGAAACCCTACGGGGGTGATCAGAGAATGATAGAGCATGGTATGTAGTCTGATCAATGTTCGAAACCCGATGTGGAAATGCAATCGGCCCGGTGAGAGGTGAATCTGAATAGAAATTGACTCCGGTTGCGGGTCGGGGTTTGGGAGAGGTTTTGATCCGTTCTATGTGTAAGGAAGAGGTGGCCATTGTGTACGAGGGCTCTTCTAGAAACAGATGATAGGTGGTTTTTTGTAGAGAGTCCTCTGGGTAACTATCAAATGCCGGAAGAGTGTCTGTAGGATGAAAGGAATCGGATTCGAGAAAAAATTTGGATTCTTGGTTGTAATCACTCTTGGCATTTTCTGTTTTTGGTTCCTGAGGATCGAAAAGGAATGATTCTGTGTTATCAGTGATCTCGGGAATCAGGACCTCAGAGTCGGAGTCAGAGTCATGTGAACTGAGGTCGTAGATAGACCTGGCGTGTTCAGGAAGGGGAATCTCTCCGTAATTATAGTCAGATCTGAAATTGTCGGAGAGTTGGTGAAAATGAGATTCATGATCATGAATTCCACCACAGCAAAGATCATCAGATGTGGAATCAGCAGCCTGACTGGGTTCTAGCCTATATGTCAATTCTGGGCTCAAAAAGGTATTCTGTCTAGGCTCAAGCTCCAAGCTGGTAGGATAGACCCAATTAAAATCCAACTCGTCCAACTCCTCAGTCTCTGTATCATAAATTGGCATGTTCTCTGGAAAATCGATCAGATTTTCTAAAGATGTTGGAGAGGGATATTCATCAAATAGAGGCCCGGAGTCATATTCTGTAAAAATTTGATCTTTCTCATAAGGGGCCTCATAATCTTCCCAATAAGTTTCAGATCTAGGTTCTAGGCTTAGGATGTGGGTAGAATTATTAGAACCTAAGTCCGAATAACCTTCGAGGGCCACCTTATCAAAATAAGGGGTGGAATTTATACCCTCAGAAGGTTCAGTTCTGATCTCATTATTGCAGGAGTTTTGAAATTCTAGGCTTGGCAATTCATGGTCTAAGTTTGGCTCATCATTGTGTTCTCCTGCAATATCCCAACCTAATTCAACATTATCTTCTATTTGGGTTGGGATTTCACAACCACTTTGTGCCTCAATCCCGAGATCTGGGAAACTGGATTGTTCCTTAATACTGTTCCAAGATGGTTCATCCTCTGTTTCTGGTATATACGGGTATTTCTGGTTGATAATTTGTTCTACTGATTTCATCATTTCTACCCGTTTTATAAGGGCATCTTGGTGTTGTTCCCAAAGTACAGGATTTGTCAAGCATTGAAGGTATTCAGATTGGTGTAATTTTTCCATCTCAATGTATCCTGTCATGAGCATATCTCGGGTTGATCCTTTTGAAATTTCAGTCAATAGAATTTGGGCACAGTTTATGATGAAAGCTGTGGTTGTTGGGACATCAACCTGAATGTTTTCTACTGGTGTTGAGGGTTTGATTTCATAGATTTCAAGGGCATCCTCAATCATCTTATCTTTCATGGATCTCAGATATTCAGGTTTTTTGAATGGTAGTCTTGCTAGGTAATTAGGCTGCATAATTGGATCAGGTGGTGGAATCAAGATATAGAATCAAAGTTTGAATCAAGATGGAAGAAGGGGATTTTGTTCAGAATTAGAGGAAAGAGGGGCTATGTGAATGATTTCTGCAAAAACAAAGGAGCCGAGGCTTAGCCTCGGAGAGAGTGAATTTCTATAGGAGGTTTCAAGGACCTCCTGAAAAATACTAAAGGGCTGGATGAGATAAGCAGGTGCTGGACCCAATCAAGACACCCAAAAAAATGTTGGGTGACTATAGAGGTTCGGGGCAGATGGACCCCTTGATCAGAAAGATCGTCCACCTGAGAATTACCTGGGCAGCCAGAGAGGGAGAGTCCCGCGAAGACCCCTACATGGTAGAGCGTCCCCACGGGTTACGGGGTTTCCCCCACCCGACCTCTCTTGTCACTGCGGTTCCAGGTAGACCAGAATGGGGATCTTGACCTCTTAAGTCTACCAATTTTACTTTAAGATCAGGGTGCTTAAAGTTACACTTGAACTCTTAGGTATTTTGAGTGAGAAAGTGACCTAATTTTAAGGTTGGTTGACCCAAGGGGTCAACTTTACCTCTTGTTTCCTTTGAGAGCTTTTGGGTCTTGTCTTTTAGGGTTCAAGTGTTTAGAGAGCCAATTGTTTTAGGTTTTCTTTGAATAGGTATTTTCAGACAAGGGTTTGGGCAAACTTCATTTGGTTTTTCTCCATTCTTGATTTAAGTAGTGTGTCTCTAAAATCCTAATGTTGAATCTTAGGTTGGCTCTACTTGGTCCAGTTAGTTCTTTGTTGGGTAATTAGGGCTCAAGCAAGAATGTGTTAGCCCTTAAATACCCTTAATAGTGTGCAGGACTAATGAGTTGAAAACATGCAACTCTTTATGGTTACTAAGTATGGAAGACAGGTTAGCCCTATATTGCTTGTTCTTTTCTTTTCTTCCACTTTAGAGTTTAGGGGTTAATAGCGAGAGGAAAAAATTTTACCTATCCTCGGAGTGGTTGTCGTGCGGTTGCTTGTCTTCTTGATTTCCTGTAGCTGCAGAAAAGAGAGGAGATTATCAGAAACTAAAAAGAAACAGGAATGTTTACCTCTAGAATAGCCGTTGCTCCCCGGCAACGGCGCCAAAAATGATGGCCCCTCATTTTCGTTTGTGTTGACAACCGGGTTTTATTGTTATAGCGTCGTAGAATAGCCAGTTGTTGCCATCATTTCAAATATATAAATTTTTTTACTCGAAAAAGAGTTCCCGAGGTCGAACTCAGGGAGCAAGTTGTATTCTAGAGATATACATGTTTCTTTTACAAAAATAAAGAAAGAGAGAGAAAGAATTTGTTGTCTTCTTTTCTCCTCGTCTCAGATCTTCTTCTTCTTTGTCTGCAGAGGTGATGTTCTTCTTCTGCAGTGTGATGCTCTTCTTCTTCTTCCAGCTGTCCCTGCTCTTCCTTTTTCTTCTGTCTTTCTTCAGATCTTCTTCTTTCTTCTTTGTTTTTCTTCTTTCAGTTCTTCCCTTGTTCTTTTGTGTTCTCCTCTGCCTCGCCTTCTTCTATTGTTCTTCAGATCTCCTTCTTTCTTCTTTGTTTTTCTTCTTTCAGTTCTTCCCTTGTTCTTTTGTGTTCTCCTCTGCCTCGCCTTCTTCTGTTGTTCTTCAGATCTCCTTCTTTCTTCTTTTCTTTTTCCAGTCAGGACGTCGCCCCTCCTTCTTTCTTCTTTTCCCTTCAGGACGTCGTCTGATTTCCAAATCAGACGACTTAAACTGCCTATTGCTACAGTGTCTCCCTTAGCTTCCTTCTTCTTCCGCGGTCCTTCTTCTTCACCTGTGCCTGCACACTTCAGAGCTTACGTCAGAGGACAAAACCTACTCTACCCTCTCCCCCCCCGCGCCTCTCTCTCTCTGAAACCACTCTTGGGAAAGCTCTCCCAGAGCTGCCGGGTAGTCGGGTAAGGGTTGCGCCCGGGTCCAGGCCCACCGGCGTGCGTGGTGGGCGAGGAGTGCAGGTCAGTCTAAGTCGGGTCGGGTCAGGTCCGCGGGGCGTGAGCGCGGACGAGACCGGGTAACCGGGCGGGTGAAGGGGACCTCACCCCGTGTGCTGAGGCAGTAAGGCTAATGCACAAAATCAATTTAAACGGTGAAAAGGTTGTGAGGCTTACCGATGTGGGACTAAACGGAGGCCTCTCCTCGCGTGCGCCTGCTGGGAGACCGCGGCCTAGCTTCTGCAGCTGCGGCTTCGATTTGCGTCGGTTGCTGGCTGGCTGCCTTCGCAAGACTCCCCGTAATCCGCAGCAGCTGGAGACCTGGAGTCCTCAAGCCTGGAGCGCGGGAGAAGCTGCTTCAATGTGCGTTAATGGCGGTCGAACCTCAAAACCTGTCGGACACGAATATGGCCTCTCGGCCTGATCAAACCACTGGGGAACCTTCGCCGTGGCACGGCGAAGGTGTGGAGCTGCGCGGCAAGCCGCAAGGTGGTGTCTGGCGGCAGCCCTAGGTTGGACTGCAACCGGAGGAATGGGTTTGTTCGGGGGAGCGTTACGGAGGTGTGGAGTGGCAGTGGAGGGGTGGGGGGTGCTTAGTGTGATGAGGCAGAGGTTCGGTGAGGGTCGGCGAGGTGTGTGAGGCTGTGGAGCGATGGGAGCATCTCGCCGGAGGGTGGCCGGAGACGAAGGGGGTGACGATGGTCAGGGTCGGTCGAGGGCTTAATTGAACAAATTGAAACCGGGGAAAGAAAGAGGAGAGGAAGGGAAGTAGTTCTAGCTTACTTGCAGGGACGAAGGGGGGGGGCAGCAGGGCGACAGTCGTATCGACTGTCGCCGGAGAAGAAGATGCTCAGGGAAAGGGGCGGCGGCGAGCAGAGAGCCGGAGAGGCGCCAGCTGGGTGCAGCGTGGCGCGGGAAGAGCAGGGGAGGAAGTCTCTGCTGCTGGTATTGCGGCAGAGCGAAGAGGAGGAGGGGGAGGAACCGCCGGAGCTGGTGAGCGTCTGCCGGAGAGAGAAGAGAGGAAAGTTGGGGGTTTTCTCCGTCAGATCCGAGCTGCCCCGGTCGGTGGAGCAACGGGGGGTATTTATAGGGATCAAAACAGGGAGGAAGGCGGAGGGAGACGACGTGTCTCCCTCGCCGGAGGACGCCGGAGATGGAGACCCATACCGTCCGTGCATTCGCACGGCTGGTATGGTGGGTTACAACGACCAGGGGGGTGTCCCTACGACGGCTGACGACGCAGGGCACCCCCGGTTTACTTGCCAGGCTTTCCCCCTCACCCTACGCGGCGCCATGCTCCGCGCAAGGTCGCCGGAGCATGGTGCTGGCAGGTTTTGCAGGGGGGACCTGAATGCAAAGAACGAAGGAGAGTTAGGGGTCAAAATGCGACGGTTCAAAAGTTGAGGGCCAAAAAGTAAATATATGAGGACCAAGGTGTAAAGTCGGTCAAGGAGGTTTCTTCTTAGGCTCAAGTTTTTATACATGATTAATTAGGACCTAAGGAATCTGATGGTGAATTTCATTTCTATATTAAACCTTGTTTGACCGGTCAATTTATGCAAAAACCCAAATTAAGTTATTAATTGGGCATGGTTCTCAATGTAGGTCAAAATGGGTTCTGAAGGCCAAATTGAAGGTTCTAAACCCTAGAGATTATTTTTCTATGAATTTTAGAGGGTTTATTCTATTTTTACTTTGCCTCGAACCTCGTGAATTGAAGTGGGTTGTTTTAGGGTTACAGATTATCATTTAGTTTCTTGGAATTGCTGTAGCCCTTGCTAGATCATCTCATCCCACTTTTATTCTTGTTAAGTTGCTTTGACCTATGTTTGGGCCCTGAATTACCCTGTATGCAGATTATACTGGTAAAATTGCATTTTTACCCCTTATGACTTGTTTTCTTCTTAAACTCAGAATTCTCTGAGTTAAGCCTTTCCTTGAGATATGTAGGAGCTTTTATCCTTTGTATTAGGTCAAAATGAGCTAGTTATGGCTCATGATGAGGTTCTCATCAACGGGCGATGTGGCATGCTCATGGTAGTTGGATGAAGATCCAACGGCCCACGGCGTGTAAGGTGGCCTTCCTATATGGGGCGGTGGTGAGGGTGCAGCTATGATGGTGCCACGTGGAGCCATCGTGGCCGTCTATCTTAGTTTCCTTATATCTAGTGTTGTAGACCTTTGATTTGGTTGATTTTTCCATCGTTGGACTGCGATCGTCGATCCAGATTCATCTGTGTAGTTGGATTCTTCATCTAAGGCTCGGATCTTCATCCTTTGGCTTTATGATCTTAATTCTTTTATGGACGACACAAGGTGCCCTGGTTGTCTGATTGAGACAATTTCGGAAGCATTGGCCTCCCGTCGTCGTTCTGATCAGATCTGTCTAGTCTGATTTGACATCTGCAGCTTCGAATCATCTACAACTAAAATCGAGACGATTTTAGGTCATAAAATGACGATATTATCTATATGACTAACAAACTAGCTATTGTGCAAATTACAATGCCTATGAATGCATTAATCCTAAGTTATGCTAGGATCTAGCTTAATTCAGGTGATTTAGGTTGCATGATTGCTGTGTAATCACACCCCCATGCCTAAATCTTGCTAGTCCCTGGCAAATGCATGACTAAATGCAAAGTGGTCCTACATCAGGAATTTTTATCAAGAGTTTGACTAGAGGTTTATGTCTTTTGTTTTCATCCAAAGCTTTAGTAATCCAGATAATCGTTATTGTGTTTTGATGTAGCCTATGCAACGGATCCATGTGAAAGCCAATCCCCATCTAAAGCCCGTACTTGGACCTTAGTAAAAATCTATTGGGATAGGCAAACTCCTTCCCTCGAGGTTATAAAGTAACCTGTATATTTAGCCCTGACTTTTGGCTTAGGAAGAAGATTTCTGAGTCAAGTAGACTTGTATTTGGTGGCTCACACTCATCTGTACTACATGTAGGCTAGTACTTTAGAACTTAGATTTCTAGATTATGAAATAATTCAACTCAGAGACAGAAGAGAAACTATGCTCTCTTTAATTCCTTTGTACTCGTTCTCTTTCTTTCTTTCTCTTTCTCTTTCTCTTTCTCTTTCTTTTTCTTTTTCTTATCTTTTCTTTTCTTTTCTTTCTTTTTGAGCTCACAATCTCACCAGATTTATCAATATATTTGGTGGTCTCTCCTAGCATTAACACTTTGATTAGGTTCTAATAACTCTAAGACTAAGTCAAAATTCCTTAGCCCGTATTTAGGCGACCAAAAATATAGAAAAATAGGTCAAGGCTGCATTTAGTGGATCTTGAGGGTGGTAGGTGTTGTTGCCTCATTTCACTTGAAATAAATTCTAAAAACAATTATAAACTCTATTTTTTCTTTTCTTCTTATTCTTTCTTTCTAAATTTTTTTCTATGCATATATATATATTCTTTTCTCTCTCTTTTTTTTTTTCAAATATCTACTAACCCAACGCAGCATACGAACTTTTATTTACAAGGCATTATTTGGGATTATAGGTGTTCAAGAGGATATCAGGTGGCTTATTTGGTGGAAGTGCCTATTATTGACACCGGGAAGGGAATGAATAGGACAATATATTTCTGACCTTGATATTAATACCTTCCTTCAGCTGAGGATTCCGTAAAAAATAGTCGTGACCATCCACCTCAGTCCTAATTTTATCAGAACCCATTCTTTTCGTATTTGCCTTATTTGGTGGCTCTCAAGAGATTCTCACTAAGAACTTGTACGAAGAAACTAAGAGTGAAAACTATGCCTAACTCCTAGTATCATTATCTTAATATCCAAAGTTTGAGATTCCTCATACTAGTCTTAGAGCACCAGTAGACTTTCTACTCTCACCTCACACTTTTTGGTGGATTTGTTAGAAGATAGCTTGCCTAACTTCCTAATTATTGTCTAAGGGTTTACGAGAAGAAACATTACTTCATCTCGAGAAACTAAAGATGTTTATCGGTCTTCACAGAGGATCCATTGCAAATTCTACATGTAAGTGAGAAATTATACTAGATTCTAAACCCAGGAATCAACTTAAGAATAAATCCCTAATAAAACGTTAATAAAAATTCTTTATGCCTAAATGCATTCTTTTTTTCTTTGACATAAAAATTAGACATGCAATTTTCACCCCCCCATGCCTATTCATTACAATGTCCTCATTGAAATGTATGCATGAAAATCAAAATATAATAAGCAAGAGGAGGGGATATCACCTGACTATTCTTGTTAATCCAAGTCAGCATGGATGTAGAGGATGCAGAGCTACCTGTAATGAATGTTGCGTTGCCACCCAGCCAGCACTGAGCTTAACGTCATTTACTGGACTTAAACCCAAACATATGTAGTTCAAATAAATGAGTTGAGTCAAGATTAAAATGAAGATGTGATCATGTAATGCAAGGATCAGTGATCCACAAATGTGGATCAATTAATGGTGGATACCTAATTGCACCACAAAAATACACCTACAATTGTGCCGTCTTGTGCTATTTCCTAACATTACCAGTGCATATTAAGTATCCATAGTCGCATTTGTAAAAATACATGCATGCATGCATTTATTTGAGAGGGGAGGAGAGTGAAATAATGACCTCGAAATTAACAAATTCCTCAAGTGCTGCCTTACAAAATTTTCATCTTCATTTTTTATTTTTGATTTTTGACTGTCTTCTCCATGGATACATGGCATGGTTGGACCTTCCTCCTCGAGCCATGCTCTGCAACAGCTCTCCCTGCCAGCTGCATGCAAGCCTCTCCCTGTCAGCCATGCAGAGCCATGCGCAGCCAGGGCGTGGCTGTGCATGCTTTCTTCTTCTTTAAAAAGAGCACGGCTCCTTTGCAAAGAGAGCCTGGTCCACACAAAAAGTCCAACACACTGCAGCTCTTCTTCTCCAGGCCATCCCCTCCCCCTCTCCCTCCATACGCAGCCTCTCCACCTCTGAGGAGCCACTCTACGGGCATGAGTACCTCACTGTGGTGCACAACCACCACAATGAGTCCACCACCGCCTAGCTCATCAAAGAGCCAGTGGGCGTGGTGGTTCTCTTCCCTATTTTGATGTTCAAGCCAATTCCACCATTGGAGTAGGAGCTTCAAGCTTTGAAGCTCAAGCTCTGCACAGCAGTAGCACGGCCACCTGCACCCCTCTTTCGCGCGTGCAAGCCACTGCGCAAGCCAGCAGGCTGCTCGCAGCCCTCTCCACGCCCCCTGTTGCGAACCGCTTCTCCGCAAGCCAGTAGCCGGCGCAGCTTCCCCGCGCACGCGCCAGCCGCTCACGCCTCCCGCACTCACAGCACCGGACGTAGGCGGTCACGCGGCTCGGCCATGCACTGTAGCCACTGTTCACGCTAGTCAGCGGAACACTGTGGCTACAGTGCGGTGACTGGTAAGTTTCTCACTTAATCGGTCACCCGGCACGCTGCAACCGCTACTAGCCCACGCCCACGACCAGCCCCGTGCCCGCTCCAGCACCCGCCGCGCGTCTGCATGTGCCCGCCTCTGCCAGTGCCCGCATGTTCATCCGCTCCCAGCGCCTGCCTTCGCCCGCTCCCTTCGCCTCTCAACGCAGCGCTGTGCGTTGCGGTCCTCTCCCCTCGCTCACTCCCTCGCAGCGTGCATGTCCTCGCGTGCTTATGTGCCTGCGTGTGTGTGTGCACCATCAGACGTTGCTCCACTGCTGCAGATGGCTTAAACTCACCTCCTTCACTCCAGCAGGAAGCTCTCTCTATCTCTCTCTCTCTCTCTCATAGCAGTCTCTTCCCTCTCTCTCTGCAGATACACATACACACACACTCACACTCTCACCTATACACTATTATATACTTATATATATATACATACATACATATATATATATTTATATACATATATATATACACTTATATCTATACATATAGTAGTACCTATATAACTAAGTATTATTATACATATATACATTTATGTATATATATATATATATATACACACATATATATTTATAAATACTTAAACTTATATACGTATAAATATATATATATATATATATATACACACCTATATAACTAAGTATAAGTATAGATACATATATATATACATATCTATCTACATATATCTATATACATATATTACTATATATATATATACATATATATATACATCTATATAGCTATATATACATACATATACATACATATATATATATATCTATACATATATCTATCTATACATATATTTACATATCTATATATATATACATATATATATACATATAACTACATATATACCTATATATCTATAACCATATATATGTTTACATATAGATATATATTTACATATATATATATATATTTTTTCATATCACTTACCATACGTGGTGTCGCGGGAATATCTGCACCAGTTGCTGATATTCCCTGATACACGCGTACAGAAAGTGTGTTTGCACTCATCTTCCACCAATCCACCTTACACTCCACGTGGCACTTCGTCCTATTGGTTGCGTCTTTCTAGACGACGACCGACTCGACACTGTGCTACACGCCATCTCTGCCTCCATCCCCACCCCTTTATACAAATATAATATATACATATATATATACTATATTTACTTTATTTCCATTTCTCTTTCTTTCCATTAAAAAGATAAACAAAAAAATATATAAAAGAGAAAAGATAATCCTTGACTTGCAGGTACTCAGTCTTGCGAATAGCAAGACCAATTTTGAAACCCTAATTTGGCTTAAAGCCATGAACCTAATTTTGAGGGTGTGCCTCAAGGACAAGAATTATCAGAAAAAAATCTAAATAGAAAAACACTAAAAACATAATAAACGAACGGAAGAGATTCGTTATAGGAAAGGCGTAGAAACTTCACTTCTAATCCCACTTCCCTGAGTTCGACTCTGAGCCTAAAAGTGACCAAGATAAAATCAAGTAGGCCAGGTAAAAAAATTTTCTAAAGAGATGGTTAGCCTCGATTTAGGTTAACCACTATACACATTTTAACGATAAAATCACCATATTAACACACCATCCGAGTCTACACCACAAGCCTTTCATGGCACCGTTGCCAGGGAAGTGCGTATTCAAGTAAGTTTCTATTCCATTCCTTTCATTTTTCTCTGCTCTCTTCATGGGTGTTTTTTTTTATTGCTGTGCAGGTGAACCTGTTGCAAGAAGAAAGAAGGCAGAAGAAGTCGGAAACGTGTGCTGATCCAAGGCGGGAACGAGAGCGTGAAGACGCCGACACCGCAATGGAGCTCCGCACATGTTGCTGAACAAGTAGGTCTTCCTTTCTTAGCAACTTAGGTCAACTTGTCACCGTAGTAAAAAAAATAAAAAAATAAAAAAACTAAAAACTAGAAAAACTTCTTGGGATCTCTTGGGGCAAGTGGATTAAAATTCACTTGTTTGATTATTTTCCTTTACTCCCACCACCCCGGGATTTCCCGCCAAACTTCGCATAGCAAAGATCCAAGAATCTTGATTCTTGAATCTTTCACTGTGTAAAGTATTCTTTGAGGCAAATAAAAAGATTGATTGCCACCCCTCTTTGCCTCACTCATCGGCAATTTGGGATCACCTTTTTGGTGGGGAGACTTGAAATTGAGTTGATTCCAACCCCACCATGACCTTTCACGTGCCTAAGATTCGATCCCGAATACTTCAACCCCAACAATTTGATTTTCTTTATCTTTTGGTTGAGCCTTGTGTGTGGAAATCACTCTGGTGATTGGGAGCACTTGAAATGAAGTGCTTTGGCTCCCTTTCACACTAATCTAAAACTAATTCGTGTATCCACACATAGAAATCTCCATTTAGGGAAGCCCATTGCATTTTAGCATGCATTAACCAATTGACATTGAAGAAGGGTTTGTTGGGCTTAGAAGAAAACTTGTATTCTCTCAAAACTCGGAGATTGGTTGAATTGGTATTTCAGCGAAATCCTAAAATCCATACTACTTAAGGCTGAATTCTTAAAACCATTCACCAATTAAAACTTCAATTCGGGGAGACTTCCCCATTGCATGCTTGGTTTACACACTTTGTAAAATCAATCACTTGGGCATTACACGTAAATAACGCCCTTCACATTCCAGAAGCACTTGATCCTAAACCTCTAACTAAAATTGGTAGTAACTTGACCCTTATTAAGGATTGGAGGTCTAACTACCTGCATGTAGCGCCTACATGCTGGTGTGGGTTCCCGCATGCTATCGGGTGTCTAAGATTGGGGCAAACGGCCTTTCAATCTGGCCCGGTGATTCCACGGTGCTCGCATTCAGTTCCGTAGGTCATGATAGTAGGTAACTTAGATCTTTAGGCCTAAGGGCACACTGTAGAGGTTAGGAATTTGATTGTATTGATTTGTCATCAGGTGTACCTTTTCGGCGTCATTTCTTTCATCTCTTTTCCCTTCTTATCTCCCCAATTCTTCCTGCGGTAGTGCATGTTTGGGAGGAGGTCACAAAACCCTGAACTGTGTGAATTGTCTGATAAATTTAGAAAAGAAGCCGCATCATCCTCCTCCTCCACAAACATGGCTGCACGCCCACCCCCAAATCCCGAGGGAGGAAACCGCCCTCAAAACCCACCAGGTGGTGGAGCCTTAGATCCCATAACCCGCCTCCCAGACCAAATGGAAATGTATAATGAATAGATTGAAGCCATTAGGGAAACATTGGAGGAAATGCAGAACCCTCCCGAACGGGAGGAGCCTAGGTCTCTTAGCTCTTATCAGAATCCCACTGCTATAGAGACCATAGGACAAATTCGGGTCCCCATGGGCGGGGACGAATTTGAATTAAAACCTAACATAATTGGCCTGATAAATTTTCACTTCCATGGTCTTGCAAGTGAAGATCCTTTTCTCCACTTGGAAGACTTAAGCCGATTGGCTGAAACTGTTAAACTTAGAAATATCGAGTTACCTATAGTCCTCATGAAAATGGTCCTGTTTTCATTGAGGGATAAAGCATCGTAGTGGTTACGCACCCTTGGGAGAATCATCCACTCTTGGGAAGAGATGCGAACAGCGTTTCTCAAGAAGTTCTTCCCAATCGGGCGAAGCAATGCACTTTGTCGTGCTATCACTTCATTTACGCTACAAAACGACAAACAATTTCATGAGGCATGGGAGAGATATAATGACCTCCTCAAAAAGTGTCCACACCATTGTCTGCCGAAGTGGCATATAGCCCAGATTTTCTACTATGAGCTAAATGAGACTTTGAAGAAGATTGCAGACGCTTCCTGTGGAGGGAATTTTATGAATAAAGACGAGAATGGAGCATTCGAATTATTTGAAAATATGAGTGAAAACTCGACGAACAATGCTTCCATTGTCGCCTTTAATCGTACCAGCCTACCCTGTAATGTCCACGAAGTTGACACAGGACCCTCCCATTCATCCACAGATCTCAGCCTTATCGCACAGAAATTGGATGAAGTCTCCGTCGTGCACAAGAAGCTAGACGAGCTTCTGGCCAACCTCGCCCATTCTATGGCAAATAACCCCACCTCACGACTTTGTCACAATCCCAATTCTTCCAACACCAGGCTTATCCCGAGAAACCCCGTAAGACCTTCCTTACCGAGTGTCGTGCCAAGCGACTCGGTAAATCATGTGGATCTGGCTTCTGCGAGCTAGTATTTCGATACGGAGGACCAAGCCTCCGTGTACTCGGACGCATATTTACATGCGGGCGCGTCTTCTGGCATGGAAGACGCTTGCACCCTGGGAAACAACCCATTCTCTGCCACTTATAATCCAGGGTGGTGAAATCATCCGAACTTCGCATGGTCCAACAACCCGCAGCGCCAAAACCCCATGGGTGGACCAATGCGACCGTCCGCACCTGTCATCCCAAGGGCCCAGTCTAATCCTATGACGAATCTACCATTGGGTCCTTGCGTACCGCAAGCAGAACACGCATTAAGTCCTCTTGATAAATTGATGTGAATGATGACGGAAATGTCAAAGCGCCATGAAGAGAACATGACCTCTCTTAAGCATCAATTGGCGCAACAGAATGCTAATATCAGTCAACTACGCATGGCGACTCAATTCGTACCTACTGTCGCAAGATTTTTCAAAGACTACACAACACCCAGGCGAAAGTTAAAGAAAACCAAGAATCCGATGGTTCTCTCACCTCATGCGAGTTGTGCTATACTGTCAAATCTACCACCGAAGCAGAAAGATCCAGGCACACCATTTATTTCCTGTAGCATCCAAGGCTGCAATTTTAACTGTACCCTGCTTGATCTAGGATCTTCCATCAATCTTATACTGACCATCATGCTCGAAAAATTTTCCTTAGGAGATCTGAAACCCACCCCTGTCATGTTACAGTTGGCATATCGTTCTGTCAAAATCCCGAAGGGTGTGGTGGAAGACGTGGTGGTTAGGGTCAACAGTCTTTGTTTTCCTGTTGACTTCCTTGTTTTAGATATGGAAGTTCCTAGCTCACTTTCTGATTGTTCGATCATCCTTGGTCGACCTTTCTTGGCCACAGCCCACGCCCATATTGACTACGACTCAGGCTATATTGAGATTACCGTTGGATCTGAGAAGCTCAAGCTTCACATCTTCAAGGTAGCTAAGAACTTTGATTGCGATTGTATCAAGTATGACACATCTGACGAGGACATGGCTGTCAGCGCGTGTATCGGACTAATTGGGACCTATTCTGACTGCTGCGGATTACCTGTAAACACTAACGATTGCCTGACCCACACATATTGTGACTTTCCCCCATCCCTCCCTCGTCCCGTACCTTCTCCTAGCCAGACTTCTGATGTGGTTTTCTCCGCTTCCCATACCTCGTGGTCTGAGTCATCTCCGGGCTACTCACCGCCGGTCCACACTCTTAAATACTGGATTGCCCTTTCTTTCCCGCCAAATCAGGCGGAGTTGCAAATCCACACTGGGACCTTGAGCCCATATACATCTCACTGGGGCTATTCCTTTTTGGATCCACCTATCCAAGAAGCCCCTCTTCTTAGCCAATCTGAGGGCCAATTTCTTCCTCCTGACTTGTTCTCTGATCCGCCTGGGACACTCTCATCCCAAGAAATGCCAGATCTTTCACCATCCACTCCTGAGCTGAAAGAGCTACCTAGTACACTTAAATATGTTTTCCTGGGACCAAATGAAACGCTCCCCGTAATCATCAGTTCAAAATTGACCAGGGAGCAAGAGTGCAAACTAACTAAGGTCCTCATAGAACACAAGGCAGCCATTGGATGGTCTTTATCAGACTTATCTGGCATGAGCCCCTCCTACTGCACTCACCGCATATAAACAGAGGAGGAGGGATGACCTTCCTGCGAGATGCAGCGACGTCGCAAACCTAACATGCTAGAGGTTGTTAAGAAAGAAATCATTAAGTGGCTGGATGCGGGTATAATCTACCCGATCAGCGATAGCCCCTGGGTGAGTCTTATTCACGTTGTGCCTAAAAAGGCGGAACTCACCATCCGTGTCAATGACAGGGACAAATACATCCCTACACGCACTCCTACATCTTGGAGAGTGTGTGTAGATAATAGGAAACTCAATGCTACAACCAAGAAAAATCACTTTCCGCTACCTTTCATTGACCAAATCTTGGAGCGGTTAGCGAGAAATAAATTCTTCTATTTCCTAGATGGATTCTCAGGATATAACCAGGTGGCAATCGACCCCCGGGACCAAGAGAAAACCACTTTTACCTGCCTCTTTGTCACCTTTGCATTTAGAAAGATTCCGTTCGGACTTTGCAACACGCCAGCAACTTTCCAGAGATGTATGCTAGCAATATTCCATGACATGGTGGGTGACTTTCTCGAGGTCTTCATGGATGACTTCTCGGTCTTTGGATCATCTTTTGATGATTGTCTTGCCAACCTGACCCGTATCCTTAGGAGATGTATTGATGTAAACCTCGTGCTTTCTTGGGAAAAAAGTCATTTTATGGTACACGAGGGAATTATTCTCGGACATATCATCTCCGATAGGGGTATTGAGGTTGATAGAGCTAAGCTTGATGTCATTGCTGATTTATCTGTGCCTGGCTCTGTCAAACAAATCCGCTCCTTCTTGGGACACGTCGGTTTCTATAGGAGATTCATCAAAGATTTCTCCAAGATTTCTCGTCCTTTAACTCATCTCCTATCGACCGACGTACCCTTCGATATGGGCCCTGACTGCATACGAGCATTCACGTAGCTACATAATGCAGTCACCAGGGCCCCTATTCTCCAGCCACCTGATTGGTCCCTCGACTTTGAACTCATGTGTGACGCTTCCGACCTTGCAATCGGAGCCATCCTGGGACAAAGACGCGATAGACACCCCTTCGTGGTGTACTACGCCAGTAAGACGTTGGACAAGGCCTAGCGTAATTATACTACCACTGAGAAAGAACTATTGGCGGTTGTCTTTGGGCTAGAGAAATTTCGCTCTTACCTTCTGGGCTCACACGTTATTATTTTCACTGATCACGCGGCCATTTGCCATCTCATGCACAAGAAGGATGCTAAACCTAGACTGATTTGTTGGATCCTTCTGCTCCAAGAATGACATTGAGATCCACGATAAGGCCAGAGCCCAAAATGTTGTGGCTGATCACCTTTCCAGACTGGACCCTGACCATATTGGACTTACTCTGCTGATCAATGAGACTTTCCTGATGAGCACCTATTGGCAATTAATGTGGCAAGTGGACCGTGGTATGCCGACATTGCCAATTACCTTGCTTCTGGATCCCTTCCACGTGGCTGGCCTAAAAACCACTGCTAGCATCTTATGGCAGAAGCAAAGTATTATTTCTGGGATAATCCACTCCTTTTTCGGATAGGTGCTGATCAAATCATCCGTCACTGTGTTCCTGACAGCGAATTCCCCAGTGTGCTATCCTTCTACCACGATCAGGCTTGCGGAGGCCATTTCTCTAGGAGGAAAACTGCAGCCAAGGTGTTGTAGTGCGGTTTCTTTTGGCCCTCCCTTCACCAGGATGCACACAATTATGCCAAGCATTGCACTAGATGCCAGTCATTAGGGTCAATGTCATGTCGTGACATGATGCCCTTGCAACCCATCCTAGCTACGAAAATCTTCGACATTTGAGCAATTGACTTCATGGGTCCCTTTCCTCCTTCCAACGGCTTCGAATTTATCATCATGGATGTGGATTATGTTTCGAAATGGATCGAGGCTATTCCCGCGCGCCATGCTGACCATGTTATATCCACTCGATTTGTCAAAGACCAAATTTTTGCGCTCTTTGGGATCCCCCGAGCCATTACTCGGATGGAGGAAGCCACTTTACCCATGCTTCTTTTCGAGCACTTCTGAGAAAATACGAAGTCCACCATTGTATCGCATCCCCGTATCATCCTCAGACGAATGGCCAGGCAGAAGTGTCGAACCAGCAAATCAAACAAATTCTCCAGAAAACGGTTCAGCCTGACCGTAAGGATTGGTCCAACAAGCTGATTGATGCACTTTGGGCATATCGGACCGCCTTCAAGGCTCCCCTTGGTATGTCTCTGTATAGAATTGTTTACGGGAAGCCTTGTCATTTGCCTGTGGAGTTGGAGCACCACGCTTATTGGGCAGTTCGCCAATGTAACCTCGACCCAGACCTGTGTGGTCGAGAAAGGAAACTCCAAATCCAGGAGCTGGAAGAGCTCCGTCGTGAAGCCTATGATTCTGCTTTAACTTTCAAACAACACACTAAGGCTTTTCATGATAGTCGTATTCGACGAAAAGAATTTGAGCCATCTCAGCAAGTTTGTCTCTATAATGCTTGGCTCAAATTCTTTCCTAGGAAACTGAAGTCCAAATGGACTGGTCCTTTCCTGGTCTAAAGACCATTTCCAAACGGGGCCGTCGAGATTGAAGATCCCAAATCTGGGCATAAATTTACGGTCAATGGGTAGCATTTGAAACCCTATCTTACTCATGAACCTGCCCCCATTGGAGAAACTATTGCCCTACTGGAGGGTAACTAATTTGTGCCTTATTCTGAGTCCAGCTAGGGACGCTAAATTCAACGCTTGTTGGGAGGCACCCCAACAACACTCACCATCCACCATCACTTTTCACTTCACTGTCACACTCACTTCACTTTTCACTTCACCACCCACCATCCACCCACCCTACCACCCTGCTGTATACCCTGCACCTCAGCTCTCGTTACTCGATCTTTCGTCCTTCCTCTACCCTACCCTGCATGCATATGAGGACATAGCATCGTTTGGGATGGGGGGGTGGATAGGCATCCATGGGATCTGGGTATTTTAGGGTATCATGTAGTTTCTATATATATATATATATATATATATAAAGGGTGTTTAGCAATGATCTGAAGGCTGAAACAAAAATATAATAAGTGTTTATGGATATTCAACCTCTGTTTTGAAGACTTTCTAGGCCACAGAAGATTAATTCGCTCAGGCTCGGCTTAATTCACTTGAGCATTGACAAGATAGATCAAAATCTCTCCTAACTAAGGACGTATTCTTGTACCTGAGACACCAGTACAGGATCCGTCGATTTGCTTCTACTTATGAGCCTAAGTAATCTTGGTTCACACTACACATATCAAAAGAGACCAGGTGAACATAAGATCCAACCCTAGTGTTCATTAGGGAAGGTGGAGTCCTTACCTATGCGCGCAGGTAGACTTTTTATCCCAGGCTTTAATCTTGTGTTTAGGAGAGACTCTTTCCACCAAAAAGGAACTCTACCACCAAAAAGAAAAGTGTGCTCCTCCAAATAATGTTGTAAGAGGTATACTGACACGTGTTTCAAAAAAAGAAAAAAATGATGCAAATAAGTCAGTATATCTCAAAAATATCTGTAAAGTCTTCCCCCTACAAAAATTCTTCAAGGCAAGTTACCAATACCCTATTTTCTTTGAGCCACAAATGTCAGAAAATGGGAGTTGAGTTTTCCGTTATCTTTTTAAGGGTCAATCCGAAGACACGAGCTGAAACTGGGACGAACCTGTACTTAAAAATTCATGAAACCCTGGGCTTGAGTCTTAAAGTTCATCTGGTCAGTCATGATCCTTCACTATGCACAAGCCATAATCTCTTGAGCTCTCGAGTACAACAAAAACCTCTTGGATCCTGGAAATCATACTTAAGGTTTAAATATCAAGAGTCCTGGTTAGTCGAGAGATGATCTATGTCATGTGAGACTTAAAGTACTGGTAGTCTTCTCTGCAATTGGTTCTCATAATATCCAACAATAAACACACATATGTCTCCTCAGAAGAAAATCTTCAGCTTAAAGATCATTTCTAAATACAACAAAAAAAATGTTTTGCTAGGGACTAGCAAAAGATAGGCATGGGGGTATGGTTGCACCGCAAAAATACACCTACAATTGTGCCGTCTGGTGCTATTTCCTAGCATTACCAGTGCATATTAGGTATCCATAGTCGCATTTGTAAAAGTACACACAATCATGATTTATTTGAGAGAGGAGGAGAGTGAAATAATGGCCTTGAAATTAACAAATTCCTCAAGTGCTGCCTTACAAAATTTCCATCTTCATTTTTTATTTTTGATTTTTGACTTTCTTCTCCGCGGCTGCATGGCATGGCTGGACCTTCCTCCTCGTGCCATGCTCTGCAACAGCTCTCCCTGCCAGCCGCATGCAAGCCTCTCCCTGTCAGCCATGCAGAGCCATGCATAGCCAGGGCACGGCTGTGCATGCGTTCTTCTTCTTTAAAAAGAGCACGGCTCCTTCTTTGCAAAGAGAGCCTGGTCCACACAAAAAATCCAACACACTGCAGCTCTTCTACTCCAGGTCGTCCCCTCCCCCTCTCCCTCCATACGCAGCCTCTCCTCCTCTGAGGAGCCACTCTGCGGGTAGGAGTACCTCACTGTGGTGCACAACCACCACAGTGAGTCCACCACCGCCCAGCACGTCAAAGAGCCGGTGGGCGTGGTGGTTCTCTTCCCTGTTTTGACGTTCAAGCCAATTCCGCCATTGGAGCAGGAGCTTCAAGCTTTGAAGCTCAAGATCCTTACAGCAGCAGCACGGCCACCCGCACCCCTCTTCCGCGCGTGCAAGCCACCGCGCAAGCCAGCAGGCCACCCGTAGCCCTCTCCACGCACCCTGTCGCGAACCGCTTCTCTGCAAGCCAGCAGCCGGTGTAGCTTCCCCACGCACGCACCAGCCACTCAAGCCTCCCGCACTCACAGCACCGGACACAGGAGGTCGCACGGCTCGGCCATACACTGTAACCACTGTTCACGCTAGCCAGCGGAACACTGTGGCTACAGTGCAGTGACTGGTAAGTTTCTCACTTAACCGGTCACCCGGCGTGCCGCAACCGCTACTAGCTCGCTCCCGCATCCAGCCCTGTGCCCGCTCCATCGCCCGCCCGTGAGTCTGCATGCACCCGCCTCTGCCAGCGCCCGTACCCAACCCCGTGTTCATCCGCTCCCAGTGCCTGCCTTCACCCGCTCCCTTTACCTCTCCGCGCAAGGCTGTGCGCTACGGTCCTCTCCCCACGCTCACTCCCTCCTAGCATGCACGTCCTCGCACGCCTACGTGCCTACGCGTGTGCGTGCGCCATCAGACATTGCCCCACTGCTGCAAACAACTTAAACTCACCTCCTTCACTCCAGCAGGAAGCTCTCTCTCTCTCTCTCTCAACACTCTCTCCCTCTCTCTCTGCAGATACACATACACACACACTCACACTCTCACCTATACACTATTATATACTTATATATATATACATACATATATATGTATATATATATATACTTATATCTATACATATAGTAGTACCTATATAACTAAGTATAAGTATAGATACATATATATATATATACATATATATACACATATACTTATACATATATATATATATACAAATATACATACATATATACATATATATCTGGAACTATATATACATATATATATATACATATCAAGCTACATATATCTATATACATACATTACTATATATATATATATACATATATATATATATATACATCTATGTAGTTATATATACATACATATACATACATATATATATATATCTATACATATATCTATCTATACATATATTTACATATCTATATATATATACATATATATATACCTATAACTACATATATACCTATATATCTATAACCATATATATATATTTACATATAGATATATACTTACAGATATATATATATTTTTTTTTCATATCACTTACCATACATGGTGTCGTAGGAATATCTGCATCAGTTGCTGATATTCCTCGATACACATGTACAGAAAGCGTGTTCGCACTCATCTTCTACCAATCCACCTTACACTCCATGCGGCACTTCGTCCTGTTGGTTGCGTCTTTCTAGACGACGACCGGCTCGACACCGTGCTACACGCCATCTCCGCCTCCACCCCTACCCCTTTATACATATATAATATATACATATATATATACTATATTTACTTTATTTCCATTTCTCTTTCTTGCCATTAAAAAGAGAAACAAAAAAATATATATAAGAGAAAAAATAATCCTTGACTTGCAGGTACTCAGTTTTGCGAATAGCAAGACCAATTTTGGAACCCTAATTTAGCTCAAAGCCAAGAACCTAATTTTGAGGGTGTGCCTCAAGGACAAGAATTATCAGAAAAAAATCTAAATAGAAAAACACCAAAAACATAATAAGTAAACGGAAGAGATTCATTATAGGAAAGGCGTAGAAACTTTACTTCTAATCCCACTTCCTTGAGTTCGACCCTGGGCCTAAAAGTGACCAAGATAAAATCAAGTAGGCCAGGTAAAAAAATTTTGTAAAGAGATGGTTAGGCTTGATTTAGGTTAACCACTAAACACATTTCAACGTTAAAATCAACATATTAATACAGCTATCTGAGTCTACACCACAAGCCTTTCAATACCAAGCCCAAAAGGTCAGAAAAATAAAGTGAATAGGCTCGAAACTAATTGTAGCCAGATGATACAAAAGAGAGAAACATTGGTGCGGGTGCTAGAGTGGAAAGTAGATAGTGGAAACTTTAAAAAGTGATGCTTGAGGAAGGCAGAAGAGGTGGATACAGGGTGGTTCATGGGGAATAAATCATATGGGTCCTGAAAGTGATGGGAAATGAAAGGAGGAACTTAAGTGGTGTAGTCTGAAATGGTATAGGAAACCACTTCTCAAGGCAAGTTAGGTATGGATGGAAGTCGTGTAGGTGAGTCAAATAAGATCCAGTCATCCATGTCACTAGTTCCGGACTTATCAGAATCATCAATCTTATCCCTGGGGTGATAAAAAATCTTATTGGAGTCACCCAAATCGTGATGCAAGTCTTCAAATGTAATGGATGGAAATTCATTATTCCTTAGAATCACAGCCCTAGGGGAAGTAAGGTTGGGGTTTAGATTAGTCAACACCTTAAATCCTTTTTGTTCTGTGGACATCTGAATTTGATCCCAATTGTTTTTCTCTTGGACTATATCTTCTGAGGGAATGTCTTCTTGTTTCTCATTAATCCAATCAAACTCCTTAGGGTTCCATGATTCAGCTAAATTCTTTGCTTCCTCAGATAGATCCTCATAAGTCATCCCCAGTAATTCTGCAATTTCCTGAAATCTTTTTCATAAGGGGATTGACTATTTTGTTCAATCTCAAGATGTTGAGGATAAGAGTCAAGGTTTTCCTCAGGACTCTGGTGGATGGGAAGAGAAGGGTGCGAATTAGCTGAAGCAGAAGTGAAAGCAGATTCGGCTTCAATATGGGATATCTTAGAATGATTAGTATCACCAAATCCAGATATCAAATCATTTAAGTGCATCTGATCATGGTAATCCTCAAACAAGATGACATCAAAGCCATCCAACCGTACTTGGCTGGAGTGTCATAGTCCCCAATCTTTCTATCTTCTTGATCTTGCTTTGATCCTCCCAAATCATCCATGTAGTCCAATTGTGTCTTTAAACATAAAAGACTCATACTCCAGCCCACCATGGATTGGCTCCTCAAAATAGAATGGTTGCAATTCAGGGCCTAAATCAAGATATAATTCCTCAAGTGAGCTTTTCTCCTCAAAGTTAGTTTTTGGGATATCAAAAAGGATCTATTCTACATAATCATAGGGTTGGAGGGTGGGCTTAGTGTATGTAGAGGTTGGGATTGAATAAGATGTCATACTTAAGGTCGGATCCTCAACCTTGAGTGGCTTACCACCAACTTGTTTCGTACCCAGACCAGTTTTATCACCATGTACTCTCTAGATTTTATTAAGTTGTTTTGTCAGGTTATCTGTGTTTCTTTTATTAGCTTCTCTCATCCCCTAGACTACTTGGAGTAATTGGGTGATCTCAGGATCACCTCCATGGTCAGGGATTTGATCAGGATGAGGATAATAATTTCCTAGATTTCTTTTCTCAATTGAATCAGAATATCTATCATCTGAATACCTAGGGTAAGAATCATATCCTTGGTTTGGTGTTGTAGGGTTATCCCAATTAGAAGGTGAAGTTGTTTGGATGGAATTAGGATAATTTGCAAAGTGATTTTGAGGATAGGATTGATATTCTATGTATTGGGATTTTGAGGCATATCCCTGATTCGGCAAGAGATGAGTTTGGCTGAATCGGTCAAGATAGTTGGTCATGCCAATTATGTGATGGTCCTACATGGAGAGTGCCTTTTGAGGTTGTAGAGATCCATGATATCTAGCGATTAGTGTAGGATTCGAGGTAGGCCTAGCTATACTCGGGGAATATGAGGTGTAAACAATGGAATCATGTCCTAGGTGTTGAGGAGAGTTCTCCTATTCTGAAGAAGATGAAGTAAGGGAAGGGTTGGGATAGGGAGAATAGTGTGAGGCAAAAGAGCATGGGTCCATGGTTTCCTCCTCAATCAGTTCTTCTTCATAGCAATTAGTCATTGGAATGTATTCAGAAAAATTAGGTCTTCTCCTTAGTTTACTCTCTAATGGTGTTACCAAATCAAGGTTAAGAGACCTTTTAGCATCCATGTACCAGAAGAAAGTTAATAGCTGAGAGAGAGAAGACAGATGAGAGAATTCCCCACCTGCTTAATGCAAGTAATCAAACTGGTCCTTAGAGTGTCAACCCTAATTAGACTTGATCCTAGCTCCCCAAAACACGACTGGGTTAGATCAACCCTTGAATTACTTGGCTGGCCAGAAGGGTGGGACCCATTAGGACACCCCACATGGTGGGACACCACTAAAGGTTAATGTGGTTACCGCACTGACCTTTCTTGTCACCAATGGATCCAAGTAGACAAGGCCTTGACCTTACCCAATCTAGTTTCAAGTCCCTAAGTCTATTAGTCCTGTCTAAGGCACCTCTACTTAGTTTTAGGTGTGGGTCTGATGTGCTTTTGGAATATGATGGGCATTAGGAGGGTGTTTTCCCTTAAAAATTGATTTTGAAATGTGTGAAGTGCTCAGGCAAACAAGGTTCACAAGTAATTTCTTATAATGAAGTGAATTTTAAGAATCAAATACTTGTGTTAATGAGTTTTAGGGTTCACTTGAGTTAATATTTTCAATCAAGGTTTTGATGAGGCACACAAGAGTTTTGCAAATCCCAATTTTTTTGATAGATTTCCTTTAAATATGGAAATGCAGGTGTACTATATTTTTAATGTGGAACCCTAAGCACAGATAATTCTAGATGACTCTTTTAAGTTCAAAATTAGACGAGTGGTGCGACCCAAGCAATGCAATCAATTGGACTTCTTGCACCACTAACTAGGCACTCAGAAAATATTTTTCAAGAATTTTTAATGTACATTTTCTATTTTTTTCTGATTTAAAGTATATTGGGGGTTTTGGAGTCAGTTTTGACCCTCAGTTGGTGATTGGATAATCTGTACAATCAAAAGTACAACAGATTTTTCCTAAATTCTTGATTACCTCAAAAATTCATCGTCATAAATTTCAAGTCAATCGAACTTTTATAAAAATTCTTATGATATTTTGAACTCTGAAAAATCAGGAACAATAATCGAATTAATAATAGATCAGTACGTGAATTTTTAAAATTTTTCTATAAATCTGATTTGTACAAAATTTTGATATGTTGTTTCTGACTTTAAAATCTATTTCCAATAAATATTTGAGAATTTTTGGTCATACGGATCTCCGGGAACTGAATTTCTAAGATAAAACTTTATTTCAACCCAAAAATCAAGAGAGAAATTTTTTTTAATAAGCAAACAAATTCTAACTAATCCTAGGGTTCAAGCAAATCCTAAATCTAACTAATCTAAACTATGGGTACTTACCTGAGGTTCGAACCCGCAATTCCCGTTGTTGTGTTTCGTTCTGATTTCCTTGCTTTCCTACACACACGAAATCAACGAAAATAGTAAGTTAGAAATCTCAAATTCGCACCAAAGAAAGCTTCAAAAAATTTCGTTGCCTCGCTGACAATGGTATCAACTTGTTCGGTGCATAATTCACATTTTAAAAGTTAATTAGTTGTAGTATAGCACGAAAACACATCGACAAATAAATTTATAAAACTGGTGAGTACCGAGTCACTTGCATTGAGGCAATCTCGATTTTTTTCAAAAGCCTTTCAATAGAACTTGCTCTAAATAGATATTTATATATGTATATATGTATAAGAATCAGATATATGCATTCAGAAGATCAGAATCTTATTGCAATTAAATAGAGTTTTCACAATAAAGAATGCTACTAGAAACAAATAGATAGATGGATAGAGAGAGATATAAAGTTGCAGGGAGACGACGTACTTGTAGGATGCTTGTGAGAGGTGCATCAACACCTCAGATCCAGAGTGTCAGGATGAAGGTCGGAGTAGAGTTACAGAAGGTCGGAGAGTTGCAAAGAAGGTGGAAGATATCTAGAGTTGATGGAAGAGAGATGCTTCAACTGGAGGGCCTTGGGCCTTCTTTTATAGCTTTTATGGAGGGAAAAACAAGTATTTTAACCCTTAATCTCATGTAACAACTTTTGGTCAATCAGATTCGTCGATCGGGAGATCAACAGATCAGATCTGGCCTCAAAACACCTTCATTTTGCCTTAATCATGCTGATTGCTTCTCCGGCCGACACATGGTGGCCCATGTCCCTTTGATTGTGATTTGACGACCCTGCTCGCACCTCGTACTAGCCAACACCAGCTCGTCGCTTCTCCCTCCTCACGGGCCTGTGCAAATTCAAATCATGCTCCCAATGCAAATTCAAATCGAGCCCAACGATCTCAGCCGTATGATCTTACGATCGGACGGCTCACGCACATATGCAACTTCCCAAATTCGTAAAACATGTGAGATTACGCATTTGGCCGCAGTGCACTTTGATCGCACCATGTGGTTGCACCGCCACCCTCCGATCGCCATCCAATGGCACAATTGCACCCACGCGAGTGTTCCGTCAATTTTGCGCAACACCACTCTAACATGCGTCACGTGCTTCCATGCGAGCGCGTGAGCCAATGCACTGTACAAACATTTTGTTATACTTTCTTGATTATTTCTATTTATACTTATCCAAATGGATGGGCGATGTGGCGTGCTCAGGGCCGTTGGGTGAAGATCCAATGGCCTACAGTGTGCGAGGTGGCCTTCCTAGATGGGGCGGTGGCGAAGGAGCGGCTGTGATGGTGCCACGTTGTGCCATCATGGCCATCCATCTTCTTTTCCTTATATCTGGTGCTGTAGACCTCTGATTGGGTTGATTTATCCACCGTTGGACTACGATCATCAATCCGGATTCATCCATGTGGTTGGATTCTTCATTTGAGGCTCGGATCTTTGTCCTTTGGCTTTATGATCTCCATTCTTTTATGGATTGCACAAGGTGGCCTAGTTGTCTGATCGAGATAATTTTGGAAGCGTTGGACTCTCGTCGTCATTCTGATCAGATCTATCCAGTCTAATCTGACATCCGAGGCTTTGAATCATCTACAACTAAAATCGAGACAATTTTAGGTCATAAAATGACGATATTATCTATATGACTAATAAACTAGCTATTGTGCAAATTACGATGACTATAAATGCATTAATCCTAAGTTCTTCTAGGATCTAGCTTAATTCCGGTGATTTAGGTTGCATGATTACTGTGCAATCACTCCCCTGGCAATTCAGCTGCATCCCACTGTTCTTTTGCATCCCGAGCCCCCCTGCTCGAGTACATCTAGTCACTTGGGATGCATCTTCTCCACCTTCTCAAGATCCTACATATCAGCAACCCATGAATAATCTAGACCTGGCACCATACAATCAGGGTTACGCACCCCATGATGATGCTAGTGTGTATTCCTTTGATGAATATGCGTCATAGACATCTTCGGCCTATGAAGATGTCAATGCTATCCAATATTACGAGAGTAATAACTCATATTCAGAGACGTATAATCCTGGTTGGTGCCAGCATCATAACATTTCCTAGTCTGGTAACTCGCGGAGACCAAATCAAGATCCAAACTACCAGACAATACAGGAATGCGCAAAATACATACCTGAGGTAGCAGCAATTCCTATCCTACTTATCATCCACAACATCAAGTTGCCAATCACCCTCTAAGATGGGCTGACCCTTTCGAGGCATTGAGAGAGGAATTAAAGGAATCTATGCATCAATTGAATTATGCCAATTTGAAATTGATGAAAACAATGGCAGATTAGAATCAAAAAATTCAAAATACGTAGAACCAGCTACTATAGGAACATAGAACACAGGGAGCCTTGCCCTCCCAACCTATCCCTAACCCAAGATGTGTACAGAGCTAGGGCACCCCGCCTAGGTTCTAGGCACCACAGGGACAGGCACATGCAATATTATAGGCACCTCCTGCACCTCCTGGCTATGTTTCAGGTTAGCCGGCCTTATCATCGAATCCTACCCAATTTGCCCCTTCTACTCCTCCCCCACCTCATAGACAATATGCTGATGCAAATGCTGTCACACTAAGTAGCGAGAAAGCTACAAAGGACCCACCATGTAAGCAGGAGGATCATGATACTTCTCTGGCTAGCTCCTCTTCCCATTCTATTCCTTCAAAGGAACAGCCTAAGGAAAAGAAATCAATCACTGAGATCACTGACATCCCTTTATCACCGACATCCCTTTACCCTTCCCTGGAGCTTTAATGAATGAACCTAAAGGAAAGATAAAGGGAATCAAAAGCAATGAGGACTTAAAGGAAATCTTCAAAGATGTTCACATTAAGGTTCCCCTCCTGGATGCCATTGATCACATTCCTACAGTCATTAAATTCTTTAAAGAATATTGTACACCCAAGCGATAGCCGAGGAAGACCAATAAGGTGGTATTGTCCAAGGAAGCTAGTGCAGTCATTTTGTCTAACTTGCCACCTAAGGAGAAAGATCCAGGAGCCCCACTCATTTCCTGCCAGCTACAGGATGCTCCTTTTGATTGATCCTTACTTGATTTGGGTTCAACCATTAATTTAGCCCCCATTACTATTTTTGACCACTTCCAATTTAGGGAGCTAAAACCCACCTCGGTCACTATCTAGTTGGTTGATTCATCATAGCTAAAATGCCCAAGTTAAGCTAGAAACTAGGTTAAACACTATCAAATTAACACATAAAAAGGGTTAAGTGTGGGAAATAGAGAAGAAGGCCTAAAATGCCAAATTTGTGCTAAAAATGCATAATTTGGTCATTTAGTGAGATATTCTATTAAATAATGTAAAATGGTGATCCAATTGCAAATTGAACACATAAATGAGTTCAAAAGTTCAAATAAAAAGTGAAATTAACTTCTAATATGTGGGCTGCTTCTTGCCGCTACCATTTCCTCCTTGCCGCTAGGGATGACATATGCGTGAGGATGACCCTGAAGCTCATCTTGTGGGCTTTTCCTTCACTGGAGATCTTCCCCCATTCTTCCTCCTTAGCACCAGCTCTGGATCCAAAGGTCCCATTCCTCTGATTAGATTAGGATTTACTACTTTTTAGATTAGTTGTAGTGATAGAGCAATTTTGGAGTAGAAATTAGATGTAGAATTGTCTAATCTAATGTGTGATTGTAGTTTAGTTAGGAGTAGATTAATGTAGAAATCACCTCCACCTCCTCTGATCACTTCAAATCAGAGGAGATGATTTCATCTCACTTGCTGATCACTGATCTCCCTCTTCACATTTCCATTTCATGTTCTGATTTCCCTCAATTTTTATTTCGCAATCCACCCAATCATTATAGTCAAATCCTCATCCCAATGCTTTCGAGCTTTGAGATGAAGATTTGCACTCAAAAGCCACCTTGGGGTCTCTTCACTCATGTCATATTGTTCACAAAGACCCTTGATTTGATTTGAAAAGAATCAATTTGATTGATCTGATTTTAATTTGGATTTCAAAGCAAGATTGCAAGATTTTGATCAAATTGGGTTTTAAAGGATTTTTGATCAAGTGGATTGATACATTTTTGTTTAATTCAGACCTTGGCTGTGAGTTTGACATGTTCTAATGATAAACTCTTCCCCAAATGAGCCATGTTTCAATTCGGATATAAATTGGGGATTTTCTGATCTTGAATGTGTGGGAGAATCAACTTTGTTGATTTGAGGCTCTACCTAGTATTTTTGTGTGGATTTGCATTTTTGGAATTCTGATTTCTCACCTAAGGGATTCTCAATATTCCTTAAGGTTTTAAACATTTGGGATTCAAGTTAGTTGGCTTTAACGTATTGATTTAAACTCTTCCTTCATGTTGTCTATAGCATAAGGAAGGGGTCAAATTAGTGTTTTCTCTCTGATTTGACATGGGGATCAAGGTTGAAAGGTTTTTAGTGAGGATTCAATGTTTCCAACTAATTTTCAAATGAATTCAATGTCCTATCAGATTTTCTTTTTGAAGTGTTGATTGTGTGTGTTGAATCCCAATTTTATATATCAAAGTGCAGCATAGCAGCAACATTTTTTTGTTGGATAGATTTCCAATCTAATCCCTTGATCTTTTTGCCTATGACAGAGATTGTGGATTAGATTTGGCAATCTGAGCAGCTACAGAAATTTCCATTTCAAAGCTGCTGAAAATGTGTTTTTCTTATTGAAATTCCTAATTCAGAACTACTTAAATTGAGACCTGATGGCTGCACAGAAGCCTTTGAAATTTTTTAAAGACATCTAATTTTGAGTTTAAGATCATCTATTAGCTGCAGTTGCAACTACTGCTAATCAAGTAGCTGCTGCTGCTGTGGCTGCTTGATTTCAGCAGCTGAAGCTGCTACTGCAGCTATTGCTCCTATCGGATGGACTAAAAATATTCAGGTAGTAGGTGGATATTTTGGTTAATTGAATGGCTGACATGTTTGTAATGTTGTGTAATAATTTGTAACAAGCATTCATGTACTTTTATGCCTTTTAATTGCATTTTAATGGCTTGCAATTTCAATTGAAACTCTTTTGTTAGCTAACATGCATGCTTAACTGTCCATTTGGCAAATTAATGAGAAATCAAGTGGAAAATTATATTCAACTACTTGAGCACCCTCCACTTCATGTACTGAACACAATTGAGCCCTTTACTGCATTTTTAACCACTCTAAACACTCATTTAGGCCTTAGGTTTCATTAGACAACTCTATTGTAGGCCTAAATTGCATGAAATTTGTAATTAAATAAAAACCCTATAAAAATTCCAAAAAAATAAAATAAACCTGTCTTGGTAAAGATTAGATATATTTTTAAGTGTATGCCAGGTTTCAAGGTCATCTGAACCCCCGGCTTTGTAGAACATACCAACCGACAGTTCAGTATACCTTGAAATTTAATAAAAGAACTTAACTACAAAAACACCAAAAATATTTCCATTTCTCTCATCTATTTATTTCTCTCTCACCCCCTACTTCTATGAAACTCACAAAGCCCATAAAAATCAAAAAAACCCCAAAAATACCTAAAAACAATATGTATACTATGTATATACATGTATATATAAGCTATAGACTAAGCTATCTATGTACATAATGTATAATTTGTATATAATATGTATATATAACTTATGTATGGATGCTATAACATAAATTAAGTATTTAAGATAATTAAATTGTATATAACCTATTTTATATTTAATTATTAATTATATTAACTTATATATATTATAAAGTAAATAAATTAATAAAACCCTATAAATAAACATATTTATGAATGATAATGTACATGCATATTTATCTATGTATAATGTACACTAATATACCTGTAAGATAATTTAATTATATATATATAATAAATAATTAATTTATTAAGTTATCAAGTAAGTTACTAAGTTAAATTAGAATAAATTGGTAAATTAAGTTATAATTGAACTAATTTATATTGTGTATTTATAATATAGTATTGTAAGTAATTTAAACTAATTTAACGATATTTATAATGTATTATACTATTTATACATAATTTATATGTATAATAGCCTGAAATCACATATTTAAATGCATATAAATTAAAATAAAATGTGTAAAATATAGTAAAAATCTGTATTAAATAATTTATTATGTATATTAACTTCATAATAAGTCAATTTGACAATCAATTAACCAATTTATACTATAATTAATAAATGAAATCATAATTTAACTTGTATAAATGTCAAACTTTGTCTAATTTATTTATATAATAAATATATTTATTTTTGTAAATAAATTGTATAATTATGTAGCCCTATATAAGGGCTTTACGAATATATATTATAATTTGAAATCCAATAACATTTGGGCCCTCAAATCGAGGGCCAAAAACACCAATTTCACACGCTGCGCACTGAGATTCCAATGCTTGTGAGAGGTCTGGTCCTACCCATTAGGGTACTGTGTATCCCTCGAAAAGGTTGTCTGCCAATTAAAAACCCAAATTTTTGTATTAGTGAATAGTAATCTTGCCTTAAAACACTTAAGCTAAGAAAGAAAAGAATGCTAAAAATGGCTAAGTATGGGAAGAGGGTTGAGGTTGTGCGACTAAGTATAAAAAGAAGAGAAAGAAGAAGCCTCAGTGACTATAGAGAACATGAAGAGAAGAAAGAAAAGAACCCTTTGAGATCTCTGAGTTGTATGCATGTGTGTGTAATGTGTATATATGTGTATATGTATATATATATAACTAATATATATGTATATTGATTTATGTGTATATATATGTAAGTAAATAAGTATATATGTAATAAGTATATGTAGTATAACATATGTTTGAACCATAATGTATGTAAATAAAATATAGCTTTAGTGACCGATCTGTTCGTCACTATACATAGTATTATATGTCAGTATAGAGACCATTTTTTGCCTTATGTTTATATACATAGTTTTTCTGAGGTTTTACTGACACTTTTATACATCACTATAGATACATTATATGTTACTGTAGATATAAGTTAAGTTAGTATAGTACATATTATTACTAATTATTGTATATATAGATACGTATTAAAATTATAAGCAGAAATAAATAATATAAAGTATTTAATTATAATTTTTTATGCTTATTTGTAGATAAATGTTTGCAAGCGTTGTAATTATTTGAAATTCGTTCATTTGTATACAATTGTTTCATTCTTTTATTTATTGATTCTTTCATTCATATTTATATATAAAAATCAATCCTTTTTTGGAATTAAAGAATAATATTGGACTTAGAGAATGATGTATATCAATGACTACCTCCTAGTGAATGACCTGGAATAAATCAATAAAAATTAAGTAAATAAATAAAATTGACACGATAACGGTTTGTATTTGTGACATATACTACAATGACCCTTTTTGTACGAACCGATAGTCGACAATCATATTTTTGGCACCGTTGCTAGGGATAAAGACTCGACAAGAGTGCGTTCTTATGATTGTTTGATTACATGTCGTAGAAGGTCCAATTTCAAGCCCTGATATTTTATTTTTCCGACCTTGTGGGTTTGGTATTCACGGGCAGCTGCTCTACATTTTTGGCCCGCTGATGACGATGGAACTCCAAGTGCTTACCATCTTGACTCTATCTCCTATAATCATTAATCCATTTGATGGAGTTTCACCCAGCTGGAGACATTAGACTCAGCATTTAGACACATCATTTAGTCATAGCACTTTCTTTATACATAGCATATTTCATTCTTACATATTGTTCTGCATATTGTGAGTATCATTGTAGTGTTGGCATATGTTGAATGATGAATCAGAAGCAATTCCAGGTGATTCCTATCCACTTACGCCCTGTCTTACTTTATTTTTCTCTTATTCATGAATGAGGACATGTAAGAACTTAGACATGGGGAGGTAGTACATATAAACAGAAAAATTTTCTGCCAACACCTTAGGAAATAGATCTTTTTATCAAGAGGTTCTATCAGGGATTTGTTCTTTAGTTGATTCCTGAACTTAGAATCCAGTATAATTTCACACTTACATGTAGAATATGCAATGGATCCACTATGAAGACCGATTGAAATCTTTAGTTTGTCAAGAAGAAGCATTACTTCTTTTCCTGAACCGTTGGACAGTAATTATGTAGTCAGGAAAATCATCTTCTAGTAGATCCACCAAATAATTATGAGGTGAGAGTAGAGAGCCTACTGGTGCTCTAAGTCTAGTACAAGGAATCTTAATCTCTATGTAATTGGATAATGATACTTAGAGTTAGGTTTAGTTTTCGCTCTTAGTTCCTGCATACAAATTCTTTGTGTGAATCTTTGTGAGAGTCACCAAATAAGGAAAATACACAGAGAGCAGGTTCTAATAAAACTAGGATTAAGGTGGATGGTCGGACTATCCTTTACGGAATCCTCAGCTAAAGGAGGGTCTTAATGTCAAGGTCAGAAATACGCTGTCCTATCCATTCCATTCCTGGTGTCGAGAATAACACTTCCACCAAATAAGTCACCTGATATCCTCTTGAACATAACTAATCCCAAATAATACCTCATGAATAAAAGTGCATGTCATGTTGCATTCTATTGCGTTGGTAGATTTATATGCTAAAAAAAAGAAAAAGAAAAGAAAAAGAAGAAAAAAAAAGAAAAAGTATAAAACAAAAAGGAAGAAAAAAGCATTGAGTTGCATTTATTTCATTTATGACAAGCATATTGAGGCAACAATGCCCACTACCCTCATGATCGACCAAATACAACCTTGACCTACTTTTCCTATATTTTTTATCACTCGAATAGTGGCTGAGGATTTCTGACTTAGTTGTAGGGTTATCAAAACTTAATTGAAGTGTAATGCCATGGGAGACTACCAAATATATTTACAAATCTGGTGAAATGTGAGCTCAAAAAGAAAAAGAACAAAAAAAGAAAAGAAAAGAAAAAAAAAGGAAGAAGAAGAAAAGAGAAGAAAAGAGAGAGAGAATGAGTACAAGGAACTTGAGAGAGCATAGCCTTTTCACCTCTCTCTAAGTTGATTTATTTGATAGTCTGGAAATCTAGTTTCTAAAGTACTAGTCTCTATGTAGTACCAGAGGAGTGTGAGCCACCAAATACAAACCCATTTGACTCGGACATCTTTTACCTAAGCCAAAAGCTGGGGCTAAATTGCATATTACTTTATATCCCCGAGGGAAGAAGTTTGCCTATCCCAATAGAGTTTTATTAAGGGTCAAGTACGAGCTTTAGATGTGGATTGATTTTCTTCACTTGGGTTTGTTGCATACGCTACAACACTATACTTTCATGATTATCTGGATTTCTAAATTTTTGGATGAAAATAAAAGAAATAGTTCTCTAGTAAAACTCTTGATAGAATGCATTTAGTCTTACATTTGCTAAGGACTAGCAAGATTTAGGCATGGGGGTTTGATTGCGCAGCAATCATAGGTCTTAATATACCTGAATTAAGTTAGACCCTACCTTAACCTAGGAATAATGCATGCATGAGCGCCTTATTTTGCATCATAGTCGATTTTTTAGCTTTGTAAATAATAATGCTATATTATGTTGTAATTGAGAGGTAATAATAATTGCAGGTAATTTGAGTTCACGGATGATGAATCCGACTGTACGAATCTGCTTAGAATGACGATAGGAGTCCAATGCTTCCGAGATCGTCATGATCAGACTCCCATAGCATCCTACGCAATCTGCGGAAGAGTAAAGGCCAAGAGGAAAGGTGGTGAAAATGTAGACCTCAGATGCCAAATTCGACCTCATGAATAGATCTAGATCAACGATTGGAGTCCAACGACACAAAAATCAACTCGATCGGAGCCCTACAGCACCATCTACAAAGCAAAGAAGATGGACAGCCATGGTAGCGCCATGGGGCACCATCATAGTCACCCAAGGCAATGCCCCTAACTATAGAAGGAAAATCGTGGGCCATTGGATCATCATCCAACAGCCATGATGAGGCTGCATTACTCCTCTCTGTGTGCCAACGAAGAAGGAGATCATCTCAGCTGTGATCCAATAGCTGAGAGTAGCCAAGCAAAAAATAGGAAACACGACAATCCACGCATCTAGCACATTGGTTAACATGCTCGCACAAGATCGAGTGATGCTCGGTTGAATCGAGAGACGCATGAAATCGAAGAGGCGGTGCGTGCAGGAGAAATCTGAGTGTCGGATCTTCAATCGACGGCACGGATGCAGATGCATGGTATGATGAGGAGCATCTAATTAGGCGGTGGAGCGTACGCATAGATGGACGAGCGTGTCCACGCGTTGTTGCATGCGCATTCAAAAAGGCCGTGGTGCACGTAATCTTGGCCATTGATCTTCATAATCAAATGGTCAAGATTAAATGCATGTGTGCTTATGGGAATTTGGTGAAGGTGGTAACGAGGCATGCTTTCAGTTGCATGATCAGGATCCAAGAGACCAGAGCATGCCACGTGTCGCCATCTTGTATGGTGCGCATGTTGAAGGCATTATGGAGGCTATTTTGAGGCAAAATCAGAGTCGTTGATCTCTCAATCGATGGATCTAATCGATCGAAGGTTGTTGCATGATTTAGAGGGCCAAATACCTACTTTTCCCATCATTTTGGCTATAAAAAGGACCCTAGAGCCCCCATCTGAAGGCATCTCCTCCTCCATCTCTCCCTCCAGACATCTCAAGACACCTCCAAGCTCCATCTTCCTTTGAAGCATCCATCAAAACCACCATGGTGCATCATTATTGGTCTCCCCAACCTCTCCAAAGACCACCAAGGACAACCCTTGGTGCCCTTATTCTAGTAGCTTAGATAGTTATTTCCAATTCTAGTTTTAATAGTGCATGTTCTAATTCTAGTGTAATTGCAATTCATGATCAACCAATTGCCTGATTTTCTTTATATCCTTTTTGATTAATATTTAGTTATAGTTAGTTCTAAATTAGTTTTAAAATTAAGTTGTTTTCTGCCTCCCTGAGTTCGATCGGGACTCACATCTAGTTATATTTATTTGTTTTGACGTATTTTCGCGCTATACTACGACGTACTATCTTAAATGTGATTTTACAACCAACCAACTTTACATAAAGATTTTTCACCATCTGAATGAAAGAAATCATGATCCTCATTTATATATGTCTCACAATCATAAATTATTCCTTGGTTCCCGAAGACATATTTTTCCTTGTACCTTGGTGAGGGGATCTCAGGTGAAAGACTCGGTTCATCCTCAATGGGTTGCTTTAGACCAATCGGTCATCCTTGGTCTCATAAAATATGCCCCCCTCTATAGGTGCCTAAGTGGGTTCTGACATTGGCTCTCCTGAAGAGGGTTCAACCTGAGAATCATCCTAAGATTGGACTAGGCAACCACGAATTTCATCCTCAATCTTAAGAATTTTCCAAGTAAAAACTCACTCAGGCCCTTATCCTCAACATCTTGGAGCCAATCCAATAAAGAACTATTAAGAACATTAATCATTTTAATTAGGGGTTCCAATGCTTCAGTGTAGGGTGTTAACTGAGCTTCTAAATATCGTATGGTATTCCTCAAGTTAGCCAACACCTTATCTTGGACTTGGTTCACCAAAATCGAATGGTTCGTTTTAGGGTTGGGTGGGTTTGGGTTTAGTACAGGGGAGCCAAGGAATTAAGGTTCTTGGGGTCCTCCCTGATAGTAGGCCAGATCGGGTTGTTCATAGAGGGGTAGTGACCTATATGAATTGTAATCTGGGGAGGATTAGTGTTATAATCATATCCTTCTTGGTTGTAGATTAGATTAGGTTGTTCATAGGAAGGTGGAGATCTATAATCATTACAGGCTTGAGAAGGACAATAATAATAGTGTTGTTGTCCAAAGTTAGGCCCTAGACATTGAGGTCGAGAACTATATCCCCATTCCGGGTTATCCCAACTAGTAGATGGTTGAGTATAGGTCAAATAGGGATAATAATCATCATATTGGGGATAAGAGGTGGTAGGAGGGTAGGAATGGAAGTGTGAGTAAGAGGTGGAAGGATACATAGAAAATCAAGAGGGAAAATATAGAAAAGAAAGGAGCCTTGCAATACAAGCAATTCAAACCTATCCATAGGTGGGTTAGCCTAAAGATCTACAGATTCCCAGAGCCCATCTTAAGATTAAAGATGATTTGATTTACTCCTATTTGGTCAATCCAACCAGTCAGTGGGAGGGATTGGGGAGAGGGTTTTTCCTTTGGCTTGCGTCTTGGGTTCCTTTGATAGTACCTAACCACGGTCGTTTGACGCTGCTCCCCTATCTAGACATCAGATGCATCGATAGAAGTAGATTAATCGTAAATAATCTCAATATGAGCCCCGAAGAGCGAGTCCAATCCTTAATGCCAACATCTACTAAGTTTTAGTTAGGCTTATTTTGAATGTGTTTGAAAATGTGATGGGCCCTTTAGAAGGGTTGTGCCCTTAAGAATTAATTTCAATGTGTGTGCATGAACAACTAAGGTTTTCAAGTAAGATTATTATGGATGTGGTGTATTTTAAGGTTCGAATCTTGCTTAGTAGCTTTTAGGGTTCGACTTTAGGTCTATTCAATCAAGTTCTGTGAGGCAAACCAGGTTTTGAAAGCACTGGTGAAGATGTATTCCTTTAAAATTCAAAATACTGTGGAGTGCCTAGTTTAAACCCTAAGAGTTGAATCCTATAGAGTAGCTACCCAATGAATTAATTTTAACTTAAGTGGTGCAACCCAAACAAGTAAATGAATTGGCCTTTTTGAACCACTAGTTAAGGCACACAAAATAATTCTAGTCACTAATGTGCATAATCAATTCAGGTGTACCGAGTCCATAGATCAGATTCCCTGTTAGTGACTAAATCAAATGAGAGTGGTGTACCTTAAGTCAGAAATTGTGGGTGTTTAATTGTGTAGATTTCAATTTATGTCCCACAAGTAGAATTTTTTTTATATGCGCGGTGTGAGGTGGATGGAAGTGACAAACAAGGCAAACAAATCTATCCTAGGGTTTACGTGAATGCCTAAGTAAATTCAAGTCTTAGTTATTAATGTGGCAAAATGAAATCTAGTGGGAGATTAGTGGAGTACACTTACAAACCCTTCAACTCTACTTTGCTCCAATCTACCACTTTTGCCTACCTCAAATGAGTACTTGCAATCACAATAATTTGAAGAAAAATGAGATGAAAGTCAAGTGTGGGCGGACGTGAAAAAAATCAAAGAGCATTGCCTCCCCAGCAATGACGTCAAAATGATGAATGGAATTTATACGCGAGAATGATTGAGTTTAAAAACCTGATCATTGCAGTTGTGAAAAATCTACTAATCAAATAAAAATAACTGAAACTTTGGTGAGTTGCCGGTCAAACACGGGGAGGCGTACGTTTGATTTAAAAGCCGTGTTTGAAATTATTGTCACAAAGTAGATTAGCCAGTTGAAATCAATCTACACAAACTATTATACTTAAAGAATAAATAATAGAAGAGAGAGATAGAGAAAAAATATTTCATAAAAATAGAGCAATGTCCATTAAGCTAATTGTAGAATTAAAACTACACTAAAAAGCAGTAAAAAGATAGAGATGAGAAAAATCCTCCTCATTGGAGGATGAGCCACATTGACGGAGCGTTCTGAAAATGGTAGTGAGATGCTGGACGAGGGAGAACGAAGCTAGAGGAAGGAGAATGAAGAAGGGCGGCATCACAAAGGGATCCGATTATCGAAGAGGGTTGAGAAGACAACCATGGGCACTCTATGTCGAGAAAAATTAATTTTATAAACTCTAGTGGAGCATCCTAGGTATGGGACTATCTCTTTAGAGCTTTGGAGAGGGTGAGAGAAGCATAGGAAGGGATGGTTTGGAAGGAGGGGATGTAGGGACCCTTTTATACGTAAGGAGAAGGGCTAAATTGGTCGTGGGCATTTATGGGTGTGCAGGGGACAAGGAGCATGTCCCACGTGCATGCGTTGGTGCACAATGAAGGCCTGATCATGCCTCGAGGGTTTCCTAATCGCCAATGGATGTCTGCAAGCACGTGCAGATGTCCTAACCGTTCGATCTACCTCCCTGCTCATTGCATGCAGGATGCCAATTCATCTCCAACAAAAAATAACGCCTGCTGCAATTCCATGCATGGATTTGACTTCACACTCGCTGATGGCTCCTGTTGGACGAATCCCATGCATGCCTCTTCAACACATGCAACAAATCCCATGCAAGCCTCTTCATGTGGACATCCATGCCTCAATTCGCATGCAAAATGGAATTGGAGGGGCAGTTGGGGTCTTCCAAGATTTGAACTTGCGACCTCCATTGAGGATAGAGCTCTTGACCAATGTGCTACGACCCTTGGATCGTCAAGTAGACAAATTTATGGTCCCACTCACAAGGTCATTGGATCTTCATCAACGGTGGGTGAAGGGAGGTTATGGTTGGTCTTGGGCAGCCCGGATGATGCCATGTGGCACGATCTAGGTCGTCCATCTTCTTTTGCTCGTAGGTACTACCATGAATGTCGGTTTGGATCGATTTTTGTGTCGTTGGCCTGCTATCATTGATGCGAACCCATCTGTCTGGTTGGATTTGTTGTATGAAGTTCATATTTATGCCACCTTACCCCGTAACCTTTGATCTTTCTCAGACTGCATATGATGTTATGGAAATCCGATCAAGATGATTTCAAAGGCATTAGACTCCAATCGTCGCCTTGAATATATCTGTATGGTTTGATCTTCATTTCAAGGCTCCAAAATGAATTGTCCTATCCCTTAGGCATTAAAACAGGAAAATTATCGTAGAATTTACAGTATTTAATCTAAATGATGATGATGCATGCTATACATTATTTATAATGCTGGATGCAATTATAGTCCTAGGAAGAAGCATAAATAGAAATTTTATGTGTAATAGATGTGTCTACATCAAGGGTTGACAACAACCTGATTTATTACTCTAATTAGCTTAATCTAGGGCTAATTTCTTAGTGAAATCATTGATTTAGAATGTATACATTGCATTAAGAGCATGCATGCTTATTATATGCATTGTGTTTATTTTAGGGCTAATTCTCTAATTTTAGTCTCTTGTGAATATTGTAGGTTAATCTGGAGCACTGAGAAGTAAAAGCTGTATAGGAAAAAGAAGCTGCACCAGTGTTAAAGTTGGATGAAGGCCAAGATTTAACTAAGAAATGAAGATCCAAGTAATGAAGAAGAGAGAGGGACTAGGATAACCTAACCCTACCCTTAGAATCTTAGGATACCCTTATCCATACCCCTTGTCCACCTATACTATACCCTATCCTTAGTCTAGAAACCTAATTAGGATCACCCTAACCAACTTAGAAGATTCCTCAACCCAATTACATGTGCACACACATTCAAACTTGGACCATACCCAGTTTGGACGTCCAAACATCTCTCTAGACGTCCAATTTGACAGAACCAACTCCAGATTGCACTCGTAGGCCATAACCCAGCCCAAACACCCAAGACTCCAGTTTAAGATGTTTGGACACTGTCCTGGACGTCAAGTAAGATGTCCAGGAAGGTGTCTGGACGTCTAGAAACACCATCCTATGCACAAAACTATTCGAACTTGGCTTTATCTCCTAAAACAACAAGAAAATACACCTGCAACCACTTTTCTTAGACCCTAAGCAAGGAGTCTATCCTCTTATCCACCCACTATAAGAAAGATCTTATCTCTTCGATCTTTCTTATGGAAAAATCAAAAGAGACAAGATCTTTTACTAACACCAAGACTACTCTACACCCTTGGATTTTCATCCAAGGGTTATCCATTCCCTTGATTTGTTAGCCTACACCTAAACGTTAGATCTAGATCCTACAACCCATATTTTTCCTACAATTCTATAAAAACACCTAAACCCCCATCATTTGAGTAGCCCCCCCCCCTCTCTCTCTCTCTACCTTAGTGAAATTAAGCATTCCTCGACCCTCCTAGCCTCTCCACCTTGGGTGTAAGTCTCCCTTGCCAAGGCTACAGTCACCAGCCTTTGGTGGACCATCGGATTCATCCTCGCTTCCAATGTTCTACTTCTCTAACAAGGCTTCATCTCAGGGCTCCACTTTATTTTACTGCATCTTCCACTTTGTTATTTTATTTCATCATTAGTTGTAAAAACTCTCAGTGCAATTTTAATAGAAAAATCTTTCCTCTACTTTCCGTGTTTTATTTTATGCTTTGCTTGTCATAGTTTAGATTACTTTTCTACTATCCTTATTATTAAAAATACAAAAAAATAAAAAAAACAAAAACCATAAAAGTATATATATTCAAAAAAATAAGACAATCCAAGTTGCCTCCCTTAGACGACTCGGACTCCTATTTCAAAACACATTTTCTTATGAGTTCGATAAAAAATTTTGTAAAGGTTTGCTCGATTTCTAATACTGCAATGAGTCCTTTTGAAAGTGATTTCAAGTACGAATAAGGGCTTAAAGTAAGAAGGTGTAACTGATGTTAGATGTATACCAGTAAATTGTAGGGCTGGTCTTCGCATGTGGTGGAAGACTCAAATTCTAAAGCTATTAGATTTCAAAGTTGCTACCTATGTTGTTACTGCAAATTTTCAGAGAATATTAGATGGCTCTTCCTTATTTATGTCTGGTGTGTATGGGCCGTGTATAGCCATGAGAAGATAGGAATTGTGGGAAGAGCTACGACAAGCCTCTTCATTTGCAGGGGAAGGCATATGGATCTTGGGTGGTCATTTCAATGCTTCCTTCTCTTTAGATGACAGACTAAATGGCGACTGGATTCTTCTTCTCTTGGTTTTCAGTCTGTAGTCTCTAAACTCAAGTTAGTTGATGTTGTAGTGTTTTTGTTGAGTGTTAAGAAATATATGCATTGTAGTATAATTGACAAAATCACACAAACATTTAAATTTGTAAACTCAGAATCTAATTAGAGTTCGAGGTCATTCGCAGGGAGCAAATGTAGAATTCATGCATTAATTTCAATTCAGAATAAATAAGCACAATAAATTGAGCATTAGATAGAAGATATTCAATGAATAAACAGATCAGAATGATAATCAAATATAATCCAATGTATCTCAGAAAGTATAGAGACAAAAAGAATAGAAGAAACCTAAAAAGTGGTGATTTAGATTGACATTTAGATCCCTCTAATTAAGCATATTTCATATTGAAATTATTCAAATAATCAACAGTATTCTCAATCAGATAACTTATGTACTTAAATGATGTCAACAGTACCAGCAGAATCAAATTAGATGTCACACATGTGTATCAGACGACTTAACCTTCACAGCATAGTCCCACAGAAGTCACAAGGGCAACGGCCTCTCAAGACCTTATCTTATTCAAGCCTTCACAAGCACACAAGATAGCTTCCTCTTTTCTTAAGGCCTTTCTCAAGCACAACCTCCTCCTTCCTCAAGCCTTCAAGCACAACACAAGTCAACTCAGAGGCTATGTGTTAGCCTCCTCTTCAGCACTCGCCCAAGGCTAAGTGTTGCATAGCAAAACCCTCCCCCCCACCTCCTTCCTTATCTCAGAGCCGAATCATGGGTAATTGGGTATATGAGTCATGAATAGTACTAGGTTTGGACCAGGCCCGCATGCCATGTGCATGGGCGAGGAGTGAAGGCTTTGCGTGAGCGGGGGACCCACCCCCCGGTGTATCGGGTGAACAGCTTAGATCATAAATCTAACTTAAGTGCCTGCATGAGCCCTTTAGCTTACGAGGTAGGCCTATGTTCCACCCTCTTCTCTTCATGCATAGTAGCAAACAAGCTTGAAGGAATTGAAGGTGTTGTTGTTGTTGTTGTTGCCTTCAGTTGTTGTTGTTGTTGCCTTCAATTGTTGTTGCAGATACGCCCCTGGGTTGAGTCTGCAGCACCTGGGCATTGAAGCAAGATCGGAGTAGGTCGGAGCAAGGCGATTGGAGGTGAAGATGATGACAGCAATGATGAGTGGTGGCAAGACCTGTAATTCACAAATATAGGCTCAAAAGTCCCAATCAGATAGCTCCTGAGCTTCACCGAAGGACGACAAAGGTGGTGGCGGTGTCCGTGTGGTGTTTGGGGGCATGCAAAGTCGAAGAAGGTGCCGGCGAAAGATGGTGTTCGGTGGGGTGCTTGGTTGAGTAATCCCCTCAATTTCTTGAGGGGCTTTGGTTGTGGAGGTGTGGTAGATATTTTGGGGGTGTTAAAGGTCGTTTGGAGGTCTGCAGAGGGCGGAAGGCCTTGTCGGAGTTCGGCCGGAGCAGAAGAAGACAGAGGGTGAACTGGTGGTTGGTCGGTAGAAATAGGGAGAGAAAGAGATAGGGAGATTCAAGAGAAGAAGAGGGGGGAGGTTAAGACCTAAATTAATGGATGAAAGGGCAAGGGAGGCATCAACTTTGATTGGCTGACGTCGGAGAGGGTGAAGCATTTGGTAAGGGAATGGCAAGGAAGGAGATCTGGATGCCCCTGTTGTGGTTGGCAAGGAGTGGAAGAAGAAGAGGAAGATGGTCCCACTGCCTATGGTACATGGTAGCTAGTGAGGAAGTTCGGGAAGAAGACGTCGCCAGAGCTGTGATGGAGGTGGCTGGAGAAGGGGAATTAGTGAAGAAATGCGGCCAAATTGAACTAAGGAGCACGGTATCAAGTTTTAGAGCTTTTGAGCAAGCTCTAGACAAGGAAAGGGTTTCTAAAAGGATTACAATTAAGGGAGAAACACCCAAAAATCTTTTGCGTTCGTACGAGCTTTTCGTGCAAGAACCGAGTCCCAAATCAAGTACAAATAATTCCTTATTATGTGAACATCAATCCTACCAAATTTGGTGGGAATTGATGATGATCTGATGCTGTTTTGGTGCGATCAAAAGCTACCTGGAGGTCAGTTGACCTCCAATGGAGACAAGGACCTGTTTGCAAGGAATATAAGGAAGTTAGGGATGCATTTGCAAGGATTTTTTAAAGTTATGGGCTTGTCTAAAAGAAATAGAGTTTAAAAGAACTAAAATGCAAACTAGGTTAAGATGGACTTTGATTGAGACTAAATTTTGGTACAAACCTAATTTAGACCCAAGGAATCTGATAGTGAAGTCAGATTTCAGTTTTGCCTTAGTTTGAATGGAAAATTTGCATAGAAACCCAAATTAGGGTAGAATTTTGTCTATAACTTTGTTTAAGGCCAAAATAGGTTCAGATGGTCAAATCAAGGATACCAAACCACAAAGAATATTTTTATATGAATTTCATAAGGTTTAAATGAATTTTATTTTAACTAGAACCTCTATAATTTAAGAAGATCTAAAATTAGGGTTGTAGGTGCTGAATTGATTCTCGAAACTCATAAAATCCTATTTTTGTCTATGTGGACCCACTTATTAAACTTTAGTGCTCATTAGACCTTAGATTAACCCCTAGCAAACCCTGAGGTTACTCTATTTTCATTATATGATGTTAAAACTGCAGAATTAACCCTAATTTAAGGTTCTTCTCTCATAATGGATTTGAATGAAATTATAGCTCTCAGGTGACTATGTAGGAGCATTTGTCATTTGATTTTGATTAATTAAAGCTAGTTATGGCTCATGATAGTGTTACCATTAGTTGATCTACCAGTGTCAAGTGTAGCATATACTTGGAGAAACGGGAATGGTCAGATGTCACATATTGGAAGATTCATGTGTAATGTTAACTGTTTAAGCTCCTTTCAGTTGGCATTGGTTTCTACACTTGGGTGTCCTTTCTCAGATCATACTCCGATTGTATGGGATAGTGGTGATGGTGGCTATTGTGGATCATATTTTCACTTTATAAGGTCATAAATGAACCTGGTTTTTGTGATTTGGTGACCTCATGGTCAAGCAAATGATGGAGAGGGGTTGGCCACACTACGACTAGCTTCCAAGCTAAAAGGATTGCTTCAGTCCTTATTGAGCATTGGAAAAATTTGGCACGTTCGAAGTCTCAGACCTAGGATAATGCCATTGAACAGCTAAAGTCTCTAGATGATAAGGAGGACACAGCTAGATTAAATGATGAGCAAATATCTCAACGCAAAGCTCTTCAGGAAACCATTGCTAAGGAAGATTTGCAAAGAAAGATTGATTGGAGGGAAATGTCAAGACAATTATCAATGAGAGAGGGGGACTCCAATACCAAAATTTTCCATGTCGTAGCTAGTGCTAGAAGGAGGTTAATACTATTTCTTCCCATAAGGTGGTCAATACCGAAGTCACCAAGTTACAAGAGATTCAGACTGCAATTAATAATTATTTTTTAAGTGTCATAAGGTCCAACATGAGAGAAAGTTGGTGCCTCTCCTTGTCTGACATGTTTAGACATTTTGATGAGGAAGAAACACATCTTACTCAATCGTTTAGTGATCAAGAGGTTATCTCTACGTTAAGAGATCAGAAGGTTGAGGGATCTTCGTGGCTAGATAGATTCCAAGTTCTTTTCTACAAAGAGTTTTGGCATGTGATTAAAGAAGATGTTCTGAAAGTGGTGGAGGAATTTTAGAAGGGAAATTTTGGTTTCAAGAAGTTAAATAGATCCTTGCTCTTCCTCAGTCTAAAGAAACAAGGAGCAAACACATTACATGAATTTAGACCTATTGCATTATCTAACTCAATTTATCTCTTAATTGGGAAGGTACTTGCAAATAGGCTAAGGGAGGTGATTGGGAGATTAATTAGCCCGGTTTAGTCTGCCTTTATAAAAGGCCACTCTCTCTAGGAGTCCTTTATCTTATACCAAGAAATGGTGTCGGGGTGGAAAGAAGAATGACAAGGGCCTTCATGTGGAAGGTCAATTTTTCTAAAGCCTATGATTCCATCTCATGGCCTTATCTTTGGGTGATCCTGCATACATGTGGGCTCTCGAAAACTTGGGTTATCTGGATGAAATGATGCATTACCACTTCATCTTTTTCTCCTATGGTGAATGGGAAACCACCAGAAAATGGATCCAACCACAAAAAGGAGTCAAGCAAGGATGTCCTATTGCGCTTCTTATTTTCCTATTGGCAGTTGACACCTTGGCACACTTGGTCTTCAAAGCTTGCAGTGGGAACTTGATTCATGGCTACACTCTACCCTCAAATTGTGCATTGACACCAATACTTCAGTATGCAGATGGCACCGTGTTCTTTGTAGAGGGAGGTAGATGTGAAGCAGAGTGCCTAAAGTATATTGTTCACATTTTTGGCAAGATATTTGGTCTAAAAGTGAACGACTCCAAGTCCTCTCTAATTTGATTTGTGATACGAATCAAATTAGAGAGGCCATTTCACATACTCTTCAGATGCCTACTAGTTCTCTTCCAATATGGTATCTAGGGTTGCCTTTGGTGGAGAAAAGGTTGACGTCTACATACTAAGCGACATTATTTGAAAAAATCCCAGTTCATCTTGTAGGATGGAGCGAAAGATTTTTATCTAAATGAGGTAGATTGGTATTCCTCAACTCTATTATATCCGCTATTCCAGTTTTTTTTTCTCTATGTTTCGACCTCTGGGAACTATACTTAAGAAATTGGATACCATTAGATGTAGATTCTTCTAGAGGGGACCGGGTCATGATGGGAGATTTTTGTACCTTGTCATGTGGATACTTTTATGTAAGCCTAAGAAGAAGGGGGGTTGGGCATCCATTCACTCTAAGAGTTTAGTGATTCTCTCCTACTCAAATGGGGTGTTGTTATTTTGAGAGGTGACAAGGGGTTGTGGCAAGGCCTCATTAGAGATTCTTATGGGTCTAACAGATTGTCGGCCAAGATGATGACCACATCTAACACCTCCCCCTTCTAGTCCTCAGTATCAAAAATGGTTAATGAGCATTGAAATCTCTTTGTAACAAAGCTTGGTGATAAGGAAAGCTTTAGCTTCTAGACAGATAACTAGAGTGGGTTGGGTAACTTGGAGAACAATTTCCCAAGGCCTTACCAAGCTGCACACAATAAAGAAGCAAGCGTATCAGATTATTAGGAGCCACAGGAAGACAAATGGAAAATCCCCCATGCACATAGCCACTATCATAGCTCGTTAAATGAAGACCTCACCAGATTAGAAGATCTAATTCAAGCTTTCAACCCATCTGTGGAGATTGATGGTTACCTTTGGAGAGAAGGAATTTATTCACCTAGCAATGAATATAAATGCCTCATTTTAATGTCCACAAATGATAGCCACTCCTCAGCATGCACCTCCTTTTTGAGGTTGAAGATTCCCCTCAAATGCCAAATTTTCCTTTGGCTTGCCAAAATAGATGGGCTAGCTGCTGGATCTTTTAGAACATGCACCATGGGCTTGCCCCCTATATTGTGCCCTCTATGCAAGCTCACTAATGATGATACCAAACATATTTTTATCTCTTAGTTGGTGATGGTAGGGGTCTGGCAAAAGTGTTTCTCTTCGCCTCTACCCGCATGGAATGGATTGTGATCTACCTTAAGTTCTGCTATGATGGCAAGTATCAAAGTGGCAGCAGTGTTATGGTGTGTTGGTGCACATGTAATGATGCTATTTTTATTAACGATTGTGGATAGATAGAAGTCATTTGTAATAGAGCCATTGTCTTATATAGGTAATGGCTAGATAACATGTAAGTTTGCCGCTGTTATAATAAAATTTGGATTTCTACTATGCATGGTGGTAGTCCTTTCACTTTTTCAAAAAAAAAGCATAAGCAAGTTCAACAAGAGATTATAAGACATGATTCACTAAGAGCATTTAAGGCACTACTCAAAATGGCTAGCTAAAAATGAAACATGAACATCAAAATGAAAGACAAAGGAAGAAGAGGCTCATGAAAAAGTGGTGGTGAAGATGTTTGATAGGTCCACTTTGGTGGACTAAATTTAAGCCTAAGTACATTATCATTGAAATGGAAATTAAACTTTGGGCATGCATTATATGGAAAAATTAATTACGCTCATACTTTGACATTCATGCAATTTTGTGGAAATACACTACCTACATGCATTGATTGATCAGATACTTACTCCTCTTTGGGAATGTTTGAATATCATATTCACATGAAATGAAATTAGGAAAGTTTTGATTGCCTGCAAAATAAAATCACGTTGATGCATTTGATTGTAGGATTTTTTGTTCTTGTTAATTTCTCCCCTTCCCTTATTCTCTCTTCTCACTTTCTTTATTTAACAAGACAAGCAGGGGGAACGAGTGAATGCATAAAGGAAGGGAGGGTTGGCCCAGATGAGGAACATCTTCCCTCCCGCACCCCCTAACAGTACCCTCTCCACCACCATCTCCTCCATCCACCACCGTGTGCCACCACCACAACCACCCATCGCAAGCACCCTCTCCACCTTCAACATCTTCCTCCTCCTAATCCATTGCATCCCTTTCCCCCACCACCACAACCGCGAGCCTCCTCCTTCCAGCAAGCCGCCATGACAGCCACGCAGTGACAGTGAGTGGCGATCATCATGCTTCCACGACCACTGTGACCTCGCACAACCTCCTCACAAACAACACCGTCTCCTACTCCTCACACCGGTGCCCACCACTCGACCCATAGCGTCTGCGACCACCGTGTGCGCAACCAATCCTGGCATCTCTCCCTCCACAGCAACTCCACGCGACCACCAACCATCCTCCTCTACTATGAGCCACCATCGCACCACCAGCCTTCACGTGTGCCCTCACATGCGATCGCCCATCGCTCGCTCGACTCCTTCTCCTTGGTCAAACCTCTGCAGCAAGGCCTGCGCGTCTGCGACCTCCTCCTCTACTACTGTGACCTCGGCAACGTTGCCATGTGTAAAGACTACAGCCACCAGCTACACTATTCCCTTCCTCCTCATTGCCTTCTTCATTGCCACTAGCCACTCCAAAGAACCCAAAGCCATCAAAATGCAGCCACCACCACGGGATGCTATTCTTCGTGCCGTTGACATCATTGAACTCACCTTGACTTCACCAACACAACCACACCCTCAGTTGCGGCTCTCACGACCCACACTTACGTGTGCATCCACCCATCACTAACAAGCTCCTCTACTCTGGTCGACCACCTCCGGCCACCTCCCGCCGTGGGACCACCACCATCACAAGCCCTCTATGTCCCTGACCTCCTCAAAGCTTCCCACAACCAATAATCTACTCCTCTTCACCCATGCACAAGGGGATAGATTCCCCTATTTTACTATAGTGATGGCCATATTAATATTTACATATTTTGCCATTATCGATTTCATTGGTCACTTATTTGATGAATTAATATATTGAGTGGAATTTGTGTCATCTCCTCACGTTTTCTCTTTTTCCTTTACACACTCATTCTCTCTTTATACTTCATGATCCTCTCTATAAGTACATAATTTCATGAAATAATCCTTGCAATAATTTTCCCATGATTTTATGTGAGCATGATTTCTTGATATATCTGTGAGTTTATTGGCTTGTTCCTCCTGCGCATACAACCTAATCTACTATGGTTAGATTTAATTATTCAATCTTTGATTGAGAGATTTTTCACCACACAATTACAATGAAGTATTATTTTTCCGACATATCTTTTTAAGGGAAAATCTCCCAACCAAATGGCACTGTTGCCAGGGAGCCAATAGATGTAATAGATTTACATGATCATTTTTTTGATCTATTATGAGGTGCACACTAATCTTGGCAGTTGCTATCTTTTCTGTGCGGGGAATCGGATGACACGACAGACACAACTGAGCAATGGCGTCAACCTTGAGCGATGCCCATACATGCAAAGAGGACTCAAAGAGGAGACCTGGATCCCAATTTCATAAGGGATTCTTCTTTGACATGAAATTTATTTCATTTTAGTCTTCTCACCCTTGTAGGATCGGACTGATTCTTGGGGCTCTGTCCCTACTTTCTTTAGTGACTAGGGCAATTTATCTATGGTTCTCTGCTTGCCTTCCCTAAAAGGAAAAAAAAATCAAGCTGCCTGTTTAGGAGATGCATACCCTTAGGTGCGCACATTTAGGGGTGATTGAGTAGCACATTGGATCTCATTTTGTATTGCATCCATTATCTTCACGAAGATTGCTAGAGTTAGTTACATCTTTCTATCTTTGAATCCATCTCCTATCACACATTGCATTAAAATTAAATCTCAAGACTACAAAATTGATTGAATTAACCTAATTCAGTGGTCGCCTAATCAAAATTGGGACTGCTAATCAGATTCGACCTTAAAAACAAATCACATTTGATCTAATAAAAAAGGACTTGTGTGCGACTCTTCTAAAAAATAACAGATTTGTGGTGTGATGCACACTTTTGGCACTAAGCACTCACATGAGGCACTGCACTAGGTCTCAATCCCTTAAGGCTATAGGCACCAATCTCTTCATCGGTGCAGACCCTCCTATTTCAATTTATGGTGGTGATATTATCCTGTAACCAAGTATTTTGATACTTCAAGGAGGGGGACACCCCCTAATGGAACAAAAGGGCAGTTAAGAGTCACCATATTTACATCGCCTCAAAGGAAGGGTTCACCCTATTTGCATCCCTTAGATTCAAGTAACTTCTAACTTGATCACCTGAGAGTATCATTGAAGCAAGGTATAGGTCCTATGGCACTCGAAGGTTGGCTTAGGTTGAGTAACTGCAATGAATAACTTGTTTGGCTATCTATATCAATCAATTTAACCTCATCCCCCCCAAAACATAGTTGGTTAGGATCTCAAGTAGCCACTTCCCTCTTATACCACTTATGTGGGAACGGAGGGACATCACCTTGACCCTTTTCGACCGATCTGTTGAGTGGGGGTTTCACTTACTCAACTGGCAAGAACTTCAATTGTGATTGGTAGATATTGCATGCTTGGTAGATGCTCTCTTGAGGGTAGTCTAGTGTTTGATCCTTAGCTTGGGAGAATCCTTAGGAGAGCCCACCAGAGAGAAAAGAGAGAAGAGATGGCTGATCAAGGACCAAATCAACAACGGACCTTGAGAGACTACTTCATTCTGATCAACCAACCTACTCAAGCTTTGAGACCACTGACAGAGGATAATCCATATGAGATCAATAATAGTACCATATCCTTGTTTCCCTCCTTTTATGGTACTACTAGGGAGGACCCCTACAGGTATTTAGAGGACCGAGGCCTGCTCCGTGGTGAAACTTCAGAACTTTACTGGCGAAGCTCTGATGAGGACCCTCTTTCCCTTCTCCCTTAACGATAAGGCAAAAACTAGCATCACACCTTGGATGCAAGGGTGAATGATTGGATTGTCCTTAAGGGGGAATGCTTGAAGAAATACTTCCTGATAAGCAAAACCAACCACTTCAGGTGGGAGATCATGGGTTTTACTCAATTAGATGGTGAACAATTCCACGAGACCTGGGAGCACTTCAATGATCTGATTCAATTATGCCTCCACCATCAAGTGGCTAAATGGCAACTAGTAGAGAGGTTTTATACTAAACTATCTGATAGGTATAAACAAATAATAGATGCTGGTTGTGCTGGAACCTTTCTTACCAAAACGGAGGATGAGACCTGGACATTATTTGAGTCACTGAGTAATAATTCTATCCACTTGACTTTAGCCTATCAAAATAGAAAACCTTCCATCCTCTAAAAGAAAGCTGAAGCTAGTGAAGCTGGGGCTACTCATAATTTACCTTTCAAATCCAATTGTTGAAAGAGAACTTTGAAAGACTCATGTCAAACCCCAGCACATTCCCGCAATCAGCTTCCTAAGTCCAGGCACTTTTTGAATGCTCCATTTGCCAAAGCACCCTTCGTGGCACTGTTGAGTGTCATTTGGCTAATCAATTCCTCGAATTAGTTTAGGCAGACTTGAATGCTGCCCAAGGGTTTCATCCACCTCCCAAGAATAACCCTTTTGGAAACACCTACACTGATGGGTGGAGAAATGATGTATACACATCCATTTCGGTTAAAATGACTATTTATGCATGTTCCTAAGCTTATAGATGCATTCCATATTCTAAATATTTATATGGTTGTGTAGAAGGGAGGGCTTGATCATTGAGGAGTTGAGACACAAGAGGATGGGGGCTGATCTACATGAGTGTCCTTTATGAGGTCTTCATGTAGACAGCGTGGGACATATTTTTTCCACATGCTTGGTTATAGATGCGATATGGAGAAAAACTTGTCATGTCCTGCTTCCTACTTGGGACACTTTATGATAGAATTTCCTGCTGTGGGACAAACCACATATGCGTATGGTGGTGACTATGTGGAGTGTTTGGAGGGCAAGGAATGCGAGGTTGTTTCAGGAGAGACCAATCTACATTATGTAAATTGTAAATGAGTCCTGGTCCCTCATACATTTATCGAAATCTATTTTGTAATGTCCCCTACTATTCTTTTTTAGATGATGAATAAAATGCCCCTCCAGATTGCTATCATGATTCGATAGCCTTCCTTTCTATTTCAAAAAATATATATTGCATAGCATACATCATTCTACATTTAGGATAGATAATATCAATTATAGGTTAATCCACTTCTTTTTGTGGCTAAGGAGAAGGAGATTTATTTTGGGGCCTCAGATTGACAATCCGACCATACAGATATGATTAGGATGATGATTGGAGTCCAATGCCTCCAAAATCATCATGATCGAAGTCCTGTAGCACCTTATGCAGTCCGAGAAATCTCAACGACTAAGAGGCCATGTGATGCAATTAAGAGCTTTAAATGACAAATCCAATTGCATAAATAGATCCAAATCAATGATCGCAGCCTAACAACGCAAAAATCAACCCAATCCAACATCTGTGGCGTCATCTACGAGAAAAAGAAGGTGGACGATCCAAATGGCACCACGTGGCACTATCCAGACCGCCCAAGAACACCTATCACCACTGCCAACCCTTGCCTCACATCAGTTGCCATTAATCTCAGTTGTTGGATTTTCAACCAATGGTTGAGATCATACGAGCCCCAAATCACAAACGAGACACACTCAAGCAAATGGTGCAGCGATCAAAGCCTCTTCGCGCAACGAAGGGTGCTGGTTCGAGACTTCCTATGTGCCCACAACACACCCAATTGAAATAGGATCACACAACCTTGATCATTCATCCCTAATGAGCCTGCACCAGTGCCCATCATCTCCTCAGTGCACGATCAGGTGGTGATGTTCCTCCACGTGGCACAATCAGATTGATGCAGGCTTGACATGCGATCGCACGCACTTGAGGCACAATTTATGAGTGTATGGTGTGTCAATGGGTGCGTGAGCTGGGATCTTCAACGATGTTTGAGGCAGACCTATAGCGACGACTTGAATGTTGCTATTGACCCATGAACGGATTTTGCCTCCTCTCCTCCACTATAAAAGGACCACCACCCCTCCGATTCTTTGTCATCTCTTCCTCTTCTTCCCTCACCTCCTCCAAAGCTCTAAGGATCTAGTCCCAAGCCTGGGATGCTCCTTAGAGTAGAAAAATAAAATATTTTCCCGCTTCTCACCCCTCTTCGTGGAGCATCCCATGGCCGTCCTCTCACCCCGATCCAATAGTAGATCCTCATCACGATGCTGTGTTGTCTCGCCCTCCATCCTATGGTTCCATTCTTCATCATCCAACCACTCACCACATTCATCCAGGTGCCTTCAAAGTGAGTCGCCCTCTAAGAAGTTGTCAAGGGGGACTCTTCTCACCTCTCTCTATCTTTTATTTGCTTTCTAGTATAGTTTTCTACTTTCCTATCTGTAGCAAACTCTTATTGGACATATATGTCAATTGTTTCTCTCTTTCTCTCTCTTTTTGGCTAGAGTAGATTAGATTAGATAATAATTATTTCGCTTGATATTCTATCTTATAAAAATACTAAAAAAATCTCAAAATATAAAAACACCAAAAAGAAATAAAAGCAAATGCGAATTTCTATAAACCAAACATTCACCTCCACGTGTTCGACATGGGGATCTGTTGAACGTGATTTCTACGCTAAAAGTTCGAGTTTGAAGGCCCGTCGTTGTAGTTGCGTAAAAATCTATCAAACAGATAATTTAACCAAAACTCAAGATGACTCTCGAGTCAAACACGGGGAGGCAAACGTTTGATTAAAAAGTGCATTGAAATTATTATCACGAAAGCAGATTAACTAGTTGAAATTAATCTACTAGCTATTCTACTTGAGGAATAATCAACAGAAGAGAGAGAAAGAATAATACAAATAAAGAGAAAATGGGGAGAGAATAAACAAATATTTTATAATGATAGAAACATGTTCATTACATCTATGTGCTACAATAGAAAGTAGGAAATCTATACTACAAAGCAATAAAAGAGAAGGGGATGAGAAATTATCCTCCTCGACGACTGCTTGGTGGACGAGCAGTGTTGATGTGGCACTTGGACAAGGGTGGTGAGATGCTGGACGAGGGAGAATGACGACGGAGGAAGGAGGACGGAGTAGGCGGACATCGCAGCGGGATCTGCTTCTCAAATGGAGGTGAGAGGACAACTGCTGGATGCTCCACGAATAGGGGTGAGAAGATGGAAAAATTATCTTTTTAACTCTATTGGAGAATCCTTGGTTTGAGACAAGCTCGTAGAGCTTTGGAGGGGGTGAGAGTAGAGAGAATGGGATGAAGAAAATGATGGGTAGGGGTCTCCTTTTATAGTTGTAGAGATTAGGGGCAAAAAGGTCCTTTTACAAGCTTTAACATTAATATCAGGACCTTTAGTGACGTTTATGAGCATCACTGTAGGCACACGATGCTATAGCCGCACACTCCATCTTTGTCGTGCGATGAGGATCCAAGCACTCAGAGTGCACCACATTGCCCACTGTTTACCATCAACCATTTCACCCGTATGCGTGTGATGCAATCTCGCCATCCAACCAAGAGATTGGACGGTGGCTTAGAATCACCTAAGCCTCTTCGCCTTAGAGCGTTTAGTGCACCTGCATCGATTCACACGTGCACATTCGTGTCAGATCATGCGTGCATGTCTGCGCTCATCCATGCTGCCATGTAGCTGCCTTCTCCTCCACTCGATCTCCATCCAACGGGTGAATTCACCCGTGCTCGTGCCTTCAGCGGATTTAGCTGCTCCGCACGACTCGAACTCACGCTGCGTGTTGCTTGAGAGGGTGCACGACCAATGCTACACCCGTGACTTTGTCATGTTTAGGTTTTAATGCTCATGCACTCTCGACCATTGAATGGCAATCCAATGGTCGAGATCGCTTGAGTGTTTAATCTCAAGCATTTAAAGCACGGATGAGATTGAATCTCAACCGTTGAATCTTCGATCGACAGCTGATATTGATCAAGCAATTGAAGAGAGAGTCCTGCAGCGACCTTAGGTAGCTAGGATGGCACCACATGGCGCCATCTAGGCCGTCGAACTTCTTTTGCTCGTAGGTGATGCCACGGATGTCAGATTGGATCAATTTTTGCATCATTAGGCTACGATCATCGATCTGAACCCACAACAGGGTCGAGCCTATGATTTGTGAGGATGCAACCCAAGTCCAAGAAGTCAGATAATAGGAAAATCAAAAAGATAATCAATGAATTTTTGCTTGGTTGGACATCCTCGAAGTTGAAAATGTCATAAGGGTCCTGGTGAAAGGTTGGTGGTTTCAGGTATATGGGAACCCTTAGATTCAGACTTCTACTTCCCTTGGAATTGGCTTCCCATATCTTCATTTCCAAATTCCTATCCTCCACAATCAGGATTTCAAATTCCGGGACATCCTACATGTTAATCACCTCATCTAAAATTTCCAAGTCCAAGATTTGTGGCTAAATAAGAATTGACTTGGGTCTAGTGATCTCAAAATCAAAATCGTCAGTATGCTCAATGGGGTGTGATTGAGGATCAATTTTCTCAATTGCTGGGCTATTAAATGATTCATTGGATTCCTCAGGCCCAGTCGTCTCACTAAAATCATTTTCCACATATTCATGTGAGACTTCACGTAAAGATTCTTCACCTTTAGAATAAAAGAATTCTGGATTTGCAATAATATATGTCTCAAAATCATCTATGATTTCCTAGTCCATGGAGACATACTTTTCCTCATTCCCTGGATCAGGGATCTCAGGTGAAGAAATCAATTCATTCTCAACTGGTTGCTCTAGACCAACTTGGTCAACCTCGGTCTCGTAAAATGTTTCCCTCCCTACAGGTGCCTGAGCAGATTCTGACATTGGCTCTCCTGAAGAGGGTTCATCCTGGGAATCATCCCAAGATTGAACTAGAGCAATCACAAATATCATCCTCAATTTCAACAACTTCCCAAGTAAAAACTCACCCGGGTCCTTGTCCTTAACATCTTGGAGCCAATTAACAAATAGTTGTTAAGATCATCAATCATTTGAATCAGAGGCTCCAATTCTTCAGTGCAAGGTGTTGGCTGAGCTTCTAAAGATTGTATGGTATTCCTTAAGTTAGCCAACACCTTATCTTTGACCTAGTTCACCAAAACCAAACGATTTGGTTCAGGGTTGGGTGGGTTTGGGTTCAGTCTAGGAGAGTCAACAAATTGAGGTTATTCATACCTTCCCTGATAATAGGTCATTTCAGATTATTCATAAAGGGGTGGTGACCCATATGCAATGTAATATGGGGGAGGGTAAGAATTGTAATCAGGAAATCTTTCTTGATTGTAGATGAAGTTAAATTAATCATCAATGGGTGGAGATCTATAATCATTATAGCTCAGAGAAGGATAGAAATCATAATCATGGTGTCCAGGGTTAGATCTGAACACGGAGGTCCGAAATTGTATCCCCAATCCGAGTTATCCCAACTAGTAGATGGTTGATTATAGCATAGGTCGCGATAATAATCATCATATTGGTGATAAGAAATGTCAGGAGGGTAGGAGTGAAAATGTGTGTAGGATGTGGAAGGATCCATGATAAAGCAGGAGAAAGAAAGGTGCCCTACAATACAAACACTCTAACCTGTCCTTAGGTGGGGTAGCCTAAAGATCTATAGGTTCCCAGAACCCGTCTTGAGATGAAAAGAATAATTTGATCGACTTCTTTCCGGTCAATCCAACCAGTTAGAGGGAGGGATTGGGGAGAAAGTTCTTCCCTGTGCTTTCACCTCAGGTTCCTTTGATACCTCCCAACCATGATCGTTTGACTCTACTCCCCTAGCTAAATATCAGATTAAATAGTAGAAGCAGATTAGGGGCAAAAAGGTCCTTTTACAAGCTTTAGCATTAATACCAAGACCTTTACTGACATTTATGAGCATCACTGTAGGCACACGATGTTGCAGCTGCACGCTCAATCTCTGTCATGTGATGAGGATCCAAGCGCTTAGAGGGAGCCATGTTGCCTAACCTTCACCTTTATCCATTTCATGCACATGCATGTAATGCAATCTCGGTCGTCCAACCAAGAGATTAGATGGCTTAGAATCACCTAAGCCTCTTCACCTTCAAGCGTTTAGTGCACCCGCGTTAGATCACCATAAAAATCCACGTCAGATCGCGCATGCACGTCTGCGCTCATCCGTGCTGCCACATAATCGCCTTCTCCTTCGCCCGATCTCCATCCAAAGGGTGAATTTCACCCATGCCCGTGTGTTGAACGCACGAACCGCTACGCTAACGTGTTCGATTTTGGAAAACCTATCGTTGTAGCTTGAAAGCGAAGAATTCGTGTTCAACAAATAAAATTTATACCGAAATTAAAATTTCGGATCGAATATAGGGAGGCGGATGTTTGATTTAAAAACTACGCGTTTCTTTTTATTTGTCACGGAATAATTCAATTTAAAACTATCAAATTATTTACAATAAATAGAAGAGAGAGAGAGTAAGAGAGAGAGAATATTACACATAGAAATCAAAATGAGATGTAGAATAAACAAGGAATTTATCATTAAGGAGATTGTTCATTTCACTCTTGCAACTACAAAGCATAAAACAATTACTCTAGAAAGCGATAAATTTACTCTAGAAAGCATTAAAAGAATGGAGGGAGAAATGTCCTCCTCGACGATTGCTTGGAGGACGAGCAAAACTACACTAGAAAGCAGTAAATCTATACTAGAAAGCAGTAAAAAGAATAGGGAGAGAGAAATCCTCCTCGACGGTCGCTTGGAGGATGAGCCGGATGGGACAACGCCTGGACGAAGGAGAACGAAGTAGGACGAAGGAGGATGAAGCAGAAGAACGGGAATGGAGCAGCACGCCATCGTCGTCGCGCGATCCACTTCCGAAGGGGGATGAAAATTTGGACTTTATCTCGCAAGAAGCATCCCGGGTGTGGGACAAGCTTCCCTTGAGCTTTGGAGGGGTAGAGAGGAGAAGGAAGGGATGAGAATTTCATATGGAGGGGGTCTCCTTTTTTAGTTGCAAGGACTGGGGGCAAAATGGACATTACAACTCTAAAATAATAAATGAGGGGTCTTTAGGACGAATAAATCCGTCACTAAAGCCCCCAACGTGGGCGTAGCTCCCGCGCCCACGCACGCCTGCTCAGCTGCTCACACGCACAACGCATGCGCACATTCAGCGATCCTCAGCCGTCCGATCGTAAGATCGGACAGCTTAAATCAAGCCTTCACCCGCTGCGCTGCGCACCCTCCCGCGTGCGATCACTTGTCCATGCCGTGCGTTCAATCGTGCGTGAACACTATTGGTTCAGGATTGGGCGGGTTTGGTATCAATGCAGGGGAATTAACGAATTGAGATTCGTTATACCCTTCCTGAGAATAGGTCATTTCAAATTGTTCAAAAGATGGTGATGACCTAAAGGCAGTGAAATCAGAGGATAGGTAAGGATCGGTGTATCCTTCTTGATTGTAGATCGTATTAGGTTGTGCATGAAAGGAAGACGATCTATAATCGATGTAGCTCTGAGAAGGATAGAAATCAGAATCAAAGTGTTCAGGGTTAGACCCTAAACACGGGGGTCCGAAGCTGTATCCCCAATCCGAATTATCCCAACTGACTGATGGTTGATTACAATACGAGTTGGGATAATTGTCATGTTGAAGATAATTCACAACAGGAGGGAAAGAGCGGGAATGCGTGAAATATGTGGAAGGATTCATGAGACACAGGAGGAAGAAAGGTGCCCTGCAATACAAACAATCAAACCTATCCTTAAATGGGTTAGCCTACAGACCTACAGACTCCCAAAACCCGTCTTGAGATAAAGGAACGATTTGATCTATTTCTGTCTGTTCAATCCAACCAGTTAGGAGGGACTGGGGAGAAGGTTCTTCCTTTAGCTTGCGCCTCCAGTTCCTAGTGTAACCCCCAGCCACGATCGTTTGACTTTGCTCCCCTAGCTAGACATCAGATTGAATAGTAGAAATAGACTAATCAAAAATAATCTCATTCTGGATTCTGAAGAGCGAGTCCAATCCTTAAGGCCAACGACTACTCTTTTTATTTAGGGCTAGGTTTGAATGTGCTTTGGAATGTGATGGACCCTTTAAATGTGTTGTGCCCTTAATGATTGATTGATTCGTGTGTGCGTGCACAACCAGTGGTTTTCAAGCAAGATTGTTTTTGATGTGGTGAATTTTAAGGTTCAAATCTTGCTTAGTAGCTTTTAGGATTCAACTTTAGGTGTTTTCAATCAAGTTTCGTTGGCACACCAAGTTTTACAAGCACAGGTGAAGATGTTTTCCTTTAAAGTTTAAAAAGAATGTGGAGTGTCTGGTAAATCCCTAAGAGTTGAACCTAATTGGCAGCTACTTGATGAGTTGATTTTAATTGAAGTGGTGCGGCTCAAACAACTCAAACAACTGGCCACAAATGCACCACTAAGTTAGGCACACAAAGATGGTTAACCTAGAATGATTTCTACTCTTTTATGTGTTGCTTTATGTGTACCGATTCCACAGATCAGAACCCGGTTGAGTAGAAACAAATCAATTCGGTTAAGTGCCTTTGAATGTGGGTGTACGTTGTGTGTTTGTTGAAAATTGCCCCACAAAATTATCTTTTTTTTTTATATATATAAATGAAGGTGGAATGAATGTGAGTGAGAATCCAAACAACCAAACTATTCCTAGGATTTATGCAAACACCTAGGTTAATTGGAATTTGGATTCAATGTGGCAAATGAAATCTATGGAGGGGGAAAGAATGGGGGATAACTTACAAAACCTTTCACAGCACTTTACTCCAATCTACCGCTTTTGCTCGTCTCAAAGGAGTACCTGCAATTACAATAAGAAAGGAGAAAAGTGAGATAAATGATTTGTAAGTTACAAAATGCGAAGAGTAATCAAAGAGCGTCGCCTCCCCGGCAACGGCGCCAAAATGTTGCACGCACGAATTGCTCCCTGGCAACGGCGCCAAAATGTTGAACATGCGAATCGCTACGCTAACGTGTTCGATTTTGGAAAACCTGTCGTTGTAGTTTGAAAGCGAAGAATTCGTGTTCAACAAATAAAATTTATATCGAAATTAAAATTCTGGGTCGAACACAGGGAAGTAGACATTTGATTTAAAAACTACGCATTTCTTTTTATTTGTCATGGAATAATTCAATTTAAAACTATCTAATTATTTACAATAAATAGAAGAGAGAGAGAGAAAGAGAATATTACATAGAGAAATCAAAATGAGATGTAGAATAAACAAGGAATTTATCATTAAGGAGATTGTTCATTTCACTCTTACAACTACAAAGCATAAAACAATTACTCTAGAAAGCAATAAATTTACTCTAGAAAGCATTAAAAGAATGGCGGGAAAAATATCCTCCTCGACGATTGCTTAGAGGATGAGCAAAACTACACTAGAAAGCAGTAAATCTATACTAGAAAGCAATAAAAAGAATAGGGAGAGAGAAATCCTCCTCGACGGTCGCTTGGAGGATGAGCTGGACGGGACGACGCCTAGACGAAGGAGAATGAAGCAGGACGAAGGAGGACGAAGTAGAAGAACGGGAACGGAGCAGCACGTCGTCGTCATCGCGGGATCCACTTCCGAAGGGGGACGAAAATTTGGACTTTATCTCGCGAGAAGCATCCCAGGTGTGGAACAAGCTTCTCTTGAGCTTTGGAGGGGTAGAGAGGAGAAGGAAGCGATGAGAATTTCGTATGGAGGGGGTCTCCTTTTATAGTTGCAAGGACTGGGGGCAAAATGGACATTACAACTTTAAAATAATAAATGAGGGGTCTTTAGTGACGGATAAATCCGTCACTAAAGCCCTCAACGTAGGCGTAGCTCCCGCGCCCACGCACGCTTGCTCAGCTGCTCGCGTGCGCAATGCATTCGCAAGTTCAGCGATCCTTAGTCGTCCGATCGTGAGATCGGACTGCTTAAGTCGCGCCTTCACCAGCTACGCTGCACGCCCACCGGCGTGCAATCGCGTGTCCATGCCGCGCGTTCAATCGCGCGTGAACGCTATCGGGTGCGTGCGGCCGTCTGATCAAGATCCAACGCCTGCCCGCGCCCGATCGCCCGCGCCTTCCAGCCCTTCGCTGCGGCTCGAACCCGCGCCCGTCGCTCGTGTAAGCACGCTCGACCGCTGCGCTAGGAGGCACGGATGGTCGAGCGGATGCTTTTAAGCGTGGCTGACCACAGCCGTTGGATCAAGATACAATGGCGAAGAGCGAGCTGGTGCGGGATCTTCCGAGCTTGCATGCGGCCGTTTGGGCGGCCGAGATGGCGCCACGTGGTGCCATCTTGGCCGTCCATCTTCTAGAAGTTGTAGATGGTGCCACGGATGTCGGATTGACTCGATTTTTGCGTCGTTGGGCTGCGATCGTCGATTCGAATTCATCCGTGTGGTCGGATTTGTCATTTGAAGTACAAATTTACACCATATTGGCCCTTGATCTTCTAGGGTTCCCCGATCACTATCTGATGCTACAAATGCCTGATTAGGGCAATCTTGGAGTCGTTGAACTCCAATCGTCGCCTTGATCACATCCATACTGTTGGATCTTTGATCCGAGGTGCTAATAAAATGTTTGCCCTATCCAAGCACAAAAAAGGAGACAATTAACCTCCATTTTATTCAAACTACTCTAAATGCAAGATGATGCATGTTATGTAATATTTATATCATGAAATGCAATCCTATGCTTAAGAACATGCATAAATAGAAATTTTAAGTAGTGTAAATGTGTTTACATCACCGTGCCTTTAGTGAATTTGGCTACTCTACGCTGAACTCGTGCTGCGTGTTGCTTGAGAGGGTGCGTGACCAATGCGTTACACCCGCGACTTTGTCATCTTTAGATTTTAATGCTTATGCACTCTCACTTTGTTATCTTTAGGTTTTAACACTCACGCAATCTCAATCGTTGGATGGTAGTCCAACAGTCGAGATTGCTCAAGCATTTAATCTTAAGCTTTTAATCTCAATCGTTTGAAGTGCGATTGAGAACTGCTCAATCAATCTCAGCCATTGATTGAAGTTTCAATAGTTGAGATTGAATCTCAACCGTTGAATCTTCCATCGATGGCTGAGATTGATTGAGCAGTTCAAGAGAGAGTCCTGCAGTGGCCTTAGGCGGCTAGGATGGTGCCACGTAGTGCCATCTGGGCCATCCAACTTCTTTTGCTCGTAAGTGATGCCACAGATGTCTGATTGGATTGATTTTCACGTCGTTGGGCTGCAATCGTCGATCTGAACCATCCGTGTGGTTGGATTTTTCATCTGAGGTATGGATTTACACCACCTTGCCCCTTATCCTCTGATCTTTCTCGAATTGTATCTGATGCTATGGAAATCTAATCGGGGCGATCTCGGAGTCGTTAGACTTCAATCATCACCCTGATTAGATCTGTAGGGTTGGATCTTCAATTCAAGACCCCGATAAATTTTACCTTGTCCTATGGCCACAAAAAGAGAAAATTAATCTAAAATTTATATAATCTAGCCTAAATGCATGATGATGCATGCTATGCAATATTTATAATGCATGAGGCAATTATATGCCTAAGAACATGCATAAATAGATAATTTATGTGATATAAATGTGTCTACATCAGGCTCAACTCAAGCTTCAGTTATAAATTTTATCTGGTAGCATGGTTTCGACATATACTACGATGTGTATTTTCTACTCTCGATTTCTCGCCAACCATTTTGGCACCATTAGCGGGAAAGCAACCCTCTTTGGTTTTTCTGCGTTTTTCACCGTACCTAACTTTTATCTCACTTTTTCTCTGATCTTGCGTGATTACAGGTACTCTTCTAAGGGAAGCCAGAGTGGTTAGATTGGAGAAAAGTGCTGATGAAGGTTCTGTAAGTATATTCCCCACCCCCACCCACTAGATTTGATTTCACCACCTAATAACTCAAACCCTAATTAACCTAGGAGCTTGGATAAACCCTAGGTTAATTATGGTTGTTTGATTGTCACTTCACTCACCTCACCTACCTGCATAAATTAAAAATACAAAAAAATACTCTTCTTTTCTTGTGGGATTAAGCTAAAAGTTACACACCTTATACACCCACACACCCATGGCTCCTCACTTTGATCTAATTTAATCACTTAACCTAGAATCCGACCTAAGGACTCGGTACACCTGCACAACTTATACAAATAAGTGATTAGAAATAGATTAGGTTAACTACCCTTGTGTGCCTTAATAGGTGGTGCATCAGGCTACTTGTCTGAATTGTTTGAGTTGCATCACTTTAATTAAAATTTGATTCATTCAGTAGCTTGCTCTTTACAGTTGATTTTTAGGGCTAAACTAGGCACTCATTATTTTTTATTTCAAAGGAATATATCATCACTAGTGCTTTCAAAACATGGCGTGCCTCTTAAACATGATTAAATATACTAAAAATTAAACCTTAAAACTACTAAGTAAGATTTGAACTTTAAAATCAACCTCATCTTTAATAATCAAGCTTGAAAACCATTGGTTGTGCATGCACACACATTGAAGCTGATCTTTAAGGGCATGACCCATCTAAAGGGCCCATCACATTCCAAGAGCCCAATCAACCCAAGCTTAATTAAAACTAGGCAGACATTGGCCTTAAGGATTAACTCACCATTTGGGACTCCAAATGAGATATTTTTCGATTAATCTGTGATGATAATGTCATCATCAACCATATCTAGCTTTATTTTGTCAAAATCCATTGACAAATGTTCCTCCATAATTGCTAAAGAGCCATAATTCACTACATATCCATTCTGAGAAATAAATAGTCAAACATGGAGAAATCTACAATTTGAACAAAATATCCTAAATGTAGAACAATCATGCAATTTTCTAAAGGTTTATTAAAGGTCAAATAATCATAAATGTCTAATAAGATGGTCCATGTAGACAGAAACGAGTTTTCGCGCGTTTTGAGAATTAACAGACATTCGAAACCCTAAAAGTAGACTCGCTTAATTAAATAAGGTTTTGGTTAGGATAAAATTCACCTAAACCTTCTAAAAATCATAGAAAAATATTCTATAAGGTTTGGTATGCTTGCATTGATCATTGGAACCCATTTTTACCTAAAATAGAATCTCAGACAGATAGTTGCCCTAATTTAGGTTTATGTGCAAATTACCTAGCCAAACTTGGTCAAAACCTAAATTTGACTTCATCATTAGATTTTTTGTGTCTAAATTAGGTTTGTACCAAAATTTGAGCCCAATCTGAGATCATCTCGACCTAGTTTGCATTTTAATCCTGTTCTGACTCTTTTTCTTACAAAGAGCCCCTCAGCTTTTGAAATCTTTGCAAATGGCACCCTAGTTTTTTCATCTTCTTTGCACAAAAGCCCCTATCACCGTTGAGGTCAAACTCGACCTCCAAGCAACCTTTGACCAACCTAAATCCTACTCAAATGGCAATCAAATCCCACCAAAATTGGTGGGATTGATGTTCACACAAAGATGAATCATCTGAGATCATTTTGGAGTTCCAAGTCCCCATAGATTGCTCGTGCGAACACATGAGAATCTTGGGTTCTATTCCTTCAAGCCCAAGCCATGGAAATCCTTCTTTCCTGATCTAAAGCTCTCCTTGAAGCTCTATAAAGAGTCGGCGTGCACAACCTTCTCAACTTAGCTTGGTTTGGATTAGTTCTCCACCTTCTTCTCCTCTCTCTGGCCAATCCCTCTGCAAGCTCTGACGAGCTTCTTGCCTTACCTTCTTCGCCCATTGTCATAGACCATAGCCGACCAGTCTCTCCTCCTCAAGCTCCTCCACCGCTCGTAATACCAGTGAGGGTCGTCTTCCCCTCTCTTCCTCGTTGTTCTCCCTCATCGGAGGCCCTTCCTTCCATGGTGCTAGCCACACCATACCCGGTGTCCTTCCTATCCCTTTCGTCCCTTAAAGTAGGTAGTTAGGACTCTTTCTTCCTCTCTTAGCATTCCTTTTCTCTAAAATCCAAAAACAACCATCGACGTTGCCAATCACCATCATCCTCTCCACCTCCAGCCATACCTTCGACGAGATCCATCACACACCACAAGCCGCCAACCACTGCTCCAACACTCCCATGAGCTCCGCCTCATCCACTCGCACAAAACCCCTCTCTTATTTCATCCTCTCGACCACCCAAACTCCCCGTCAACCAATCCATCATCCACATGCCATCCCCGGCTTCATCCGGCCACCACACAACTCCATACGCCACACAACCATCGCCATCACATTCCACTCCCTATGACGATCCTCCTGAACCTTTTAACTGAGGCTTTTAGCCCATATTTTTGATTTCAGGTACCACGTCGGAGCTCTGCCACCACGTCATATTCTTTGACTTGTTCTTCACCCTGCGGCCCTAATCTTCGCCAAGAATCCCTTTAGGCCATGCCGGTGCATCCCAAGTTCATGCCTAGTCCTCAATTGAGGATCCCAGTTGCAGTGGCTGCCTCAATTGGAGATGTCTTCATAGCAGTCGTGCGCAAGGAAGAAGCCTTGGGATATAGTCCCACATCATGTATTGACGAGCTCGCGAAAGCACATAAAGGGAATTTCTCAGTAGCCCTTTTCGCCTCAACACTCGGCGATGATGTCCCCTTCACCCTTACACATACCCGATCTGCTTATTAGCTTCACTCCTCAGGTACTACCCACTACCGGTAGCCCTAGACCTGATTATTGTGCTTGACTCGAATACCTAGTTACGACTTATACTTGAGGAAAGGAGGGAAAGAGAGTGAGAGAGAGGGCAGGGGAGGGGTGGGTTTTGCTCCTCTGTGCATATGTGTGACACTTAGTTGCTGAGAGGGAGAGGACCCTAAAAGGAAGAAAAGAAGAAGAGGTTCATGAAGAGAAGAAGAGGCTAAGGCAGAGAAGAAGAATAGATGAAAAGCTCTCTTGAAGGCACTATAGCAAGTGACATTTAAGTCATCTGATTTAAGAGCTAGACATCTAATCACTATTCATTTATTTGATTCATTTGAGTAATCGACATGTGCTTAATTAAGGCTAATAATTGGTGATCTAAATGACCATTATTTTGTCTTAGATATCTTTTTGGTCTTTTAAACTCTTGATATACTCATGTTATACATTAAATATCAATTTTGAGTAGTTATTCATTGAATATCATTATTCTTGGTTTATTTCCTATGTTCATTTATATTTTAATTAAAGATTAGCGTGTGAATTACAATACTTGCTCCCTATGTTCTACCTCGGACTTCATTTAGAATTCGAGTTATAAATTATATTTGTTGAGAGATCTATTTAGGAGACTTTATTACAATGAAGCATCTGAAACTCCTATCTAGTTCCCATTCAAACAATCTGCTTCTACCGATCCATCTGAAGTCAAGCTAGGGGAGTAGTGTCAAATGACCACGGCTAGAGGGTATCAAAGGAACCAGAGGTGCAAGCCAAAGGAAGAACCTTCCCCCCAATCCCTCCCTCTAACTGGTTGGATTGACCGAGTAGAAGTAGGCTAAATCGTTTCTTTCATCTCAAGACAAGTTTTGAAAGTCTGTAGGTCTTTAGGCTACCCACCTAAGAATAGGTTTGGTTTGATTGTACTGCAAGGCACCTTTCTCTCATCTATTTTCCCTCTTACTTTGCCATGGATCCTTCCACATCCTACTCAGATTTCCACTCCTACCCTACTACTACCACTTATCCCCAAGATGATTACTATCTCGACCCGACTTGTGATTACCCATTCCCTAGTCAGGATAACTTTGATTGGGGAAATGATTCTGGACCTTAGTGTCTAGGGTCTAACCCTGGACAACAATATTATGATTATTATCCTTCTCACGGCTATACTGATTATAGATCTCCACCCTTTGATGATTAACCTAACCCGATCTACAATCAAGATAGATATGATGATTATAACTCTTACCCTCACAAGGATTATATTGAATATAGGTCACCACCCTTCTTTGAACAACCCAAAATGACCTATTATCAGGGAGGACCCCTAGAACCTCAATATCTTGACTCCCCTAGATTTAACCCAAACCCACCGAACCCTTAATCGAACCATTCGGTTTAGGTGAACTAGGTCCAAGATAGGGTGCTGGCTAACTTGAGGAACACCAAACGATCTTTGGAAACTCAGCCAACACCCTGCATGGAAGCAATGGAACCTATGATCAAAATGATTGGTGAGCTTAATAGTTCATTATTGGATTGGCTCCAAGACGTTAAGGATAAGGCCAGGGTGAGCTTTTACTTGGGAAATTGTCAAGATTAAGGATGAAATTCATGGTTGTGCTAGTCCAATCTTGGGATTATTCTCAAGATGAACCCCCTTCAGGAGAGCCAATGTCTAAACCCACTCAGGCACCTGTCGGGGGGGACACATTTTATGAGATTGGGGATGATCAGGTTAGTTAAAAGCAATCGATTGAGGATGACGTGATTTTATCACTCGAGATCCCCAAGCCAGGGAACGAAGAAAAATGTCTCCATGGACTAGGAAATGACAGATGATTTTGAGAATATATGAATGAGGATCAAGAATTCTTTGATTTTGACGGTGAAGAATCTTTAGGTGAAGTCTCACTTGAGCTTAAGGTGAATGATTTTAGTGAGACAAATGGGCCTGAGGAATCTGGTGAATTATTTGATGGCCCTATAATTGAGGAATTTGATCCTATTAGGGTTGACATGGAGGATTCAAATCCATATTTATTAGATGATTAAATCAATAGCCCCATTCCTTAACCACACCCCGAAGAATATAATGATGATCTTGAAGTCACCAAACCCAAGTCAATTTTGATCAGCCATGATTTTTGCACTTGGGTAAATCACATGCGGTGAATAATATGCTAGAGGCCCCAGAAATCGAACACTTGATTTTAGAGGAGAGGAGTTTGGAAGTTAAATTATGGGAAGTGAATTCCAAGGAAAATGAATTTTTGGATCTAAGGGTTCCTGTTGACCTGAAACCACCAACCTTCTACCAAGACCCTTATGATATTTTCAACCCTAAGGATGTGCAACCCAAGCTTAGATTAATTGATTACGTTTTTGAGCTAAACCCTAAGTGGACAACAAAACCTATTGAACCAGATCTACCTATTGTTCGCTATTTTAGACTTGGTTGTGAACCACAAAACCACAGGCCCGGTCTCGAAAGCACAACAATTTTCAGTTCTAGGTGATGTTCATACAGAACCTTAAAACCACTTAACCCTACGGCATGGGTCTGCACCATAATCTGGTCCACATCTTTGGACACCTATTGGTGGGTCTTGTGATCAATCTTCTTATTTTGATCCTGACCTGCACCTGTAAATTCTTAACCTCTTCTTTATTTGTATATTGTGCCTAGTCGAAGGCACTAAATTTAACACTTGTGTATATTCTCTGTGGAGTTGACCGGATCTATCATGAAATTTAGGTGATGTTCTATTTATTCCACCCTTTTCATGCCTTTATTTTTACAATGAAGACATTGTATCAGTTAGGCATGGGGGGGTGGATACTTAATCCTGAAATTATTTTGTTAACTCTATAGAATTTCTTTTATTTTTAAAAAAAATTTAAAAACTCTAAAAGACAAAAAAATTAGAATTAAGAGAAGAGAGCATAGGCATTAGGAGTTATTAACTTTAGGAAATAATACGAGAGGATAAGAACACTTAGACTCTTCAGGTCTTCAGGCTTAATCAGCCCAGGTGTCCACTAAAATGTGGACCTATTTCTCGAGTCCTTGGTACATTAAATTTATTTTAATTTGGCTAATAAATTGGGGTGATAGGTACACGACATATCAACCCACTCTCTGATTTGAGGAAACTTTGAGTTTAAAGCATCTACACACTATTTACACTGACTCACTTTTCGGTAGTTTTTATGGAAATTAGGTAGCTAATGAACTTCTAGAATAGTATGGATGGCAAGTTGCCGTGGGTAATAGCCCATTGGCCGGTTATCTAGAGCCCAACTACAAGACTATACTCTTTCTATTGCCTTAGGTAAATCTTAGATCAGGGAAGCCACCTACTAAGAAAAAGAATATATATATATTTATATATATATATATTCAAAAAGAAAGAAAAATAAAAAGCCACACTTCACTGCACGAGTATAGCTAGCAAGTTGCCATGGGTTTGATGCCCCATTGGCCAGTTATCTAGAGCCCAACTCACAAAAATGCATAAATAATTCTCAAAACACTTAGGGAAGAAGTGGAGTAGTAGAATAAATTCTAGAGATACACACTAGGTTCGCCCTTGTGTTGACCCCATTTAAAAAATAAAAAAAAGTAGGGAGAAAGCTATCGGTTGAACAGATACACCTTCAGGTAGAAATTCTCCTTAAGGTCACCTAAGGTCGTAGAAACCTGAAATCCGTTTTAATGGTCACTTAGTGAGTCTATCACTTTTCACAAGATGCTCAGAACTTAAAGGTTTTTTTGAGTCTTGGGTGGGTTGGTGATGGGAACACTATCATGAGCCATAACTATCTCAATTTACTTATTATCAAGGAATAAATGCTCCTACATAACTATCAGAGAGCCATAGTTCATTGCATAATCATTTTGAGAGAAATACAGGAAACTAGGGTTAAAATTATAATTTTACCATCATATCTTGAATGCAAAATAACCACAGGTTTTCCCAGGGGATAATGAAGTTCAAATGGTCTTAAATATCCAACAAGTGGGTTCATATAGACAGAAAAGGATTTTTGCGTGTTTTGAGAATTAAATGACTTATGAAACCCTAAAAATAAACCTGCTTAAATAACTAAGGTTCTGGTTAGGATAAAATTCACCTAAATCCTCTAAAATTCATATAAAAATATTCTCTAGGGTTTGGTACCTTCAATTTGACCATGAGAACCCATCTTAACCTAAAATAGAGTCTTAGACTGATATTTGCCCTGATTTGGGTTTTTACATAAATTACCCAATCAAACTTGGTCAAAACCAAAATCCAACTTCGCCATTGGAATTTTTAGGTCAAAATTAGGCTTGTATCATAATTTGGGTCCAATCTGAGACTGTCTTGACCTTGTTTGCAAATTGGTCCTGTTTGATTATTTTATATCACATATATGCCCATAACTTACAAAATCCTTACAAAAAGCCCCTAACATTGTCATCGTTTTCACAAACAGGTCCGTGTTGCCATGAATCCTATTCCTACAAACTCCAGTGACCTAAATTTGGCAAGTTCTCCTTGATTCCTTGACGAATCCCTCTTAGATTTGAAAGGGAAGTTCGTCAAGGAATTCCCTTCCTTTTGAGCTAATTCCTAAGCTCTCAAACCTTCCCAATCTTTCATGTGAATGCACAAGAGATTAGGGTATCTTGGGATTTCTTTCTCCATCGAGCTTTCCAAGATTGGGAAGCTTGCTTCCCAAGCCCAAAACGTCGTTGAGAGCCTTGTAAAAGGACCCCCGTGGCCTTGCGCATTTCCCCAGCAAGTCATGGTGCATCAAAAGGCCCTAGAAACCTACCTCCAACCCCCATAGACCTTTTTTCTGGTGACTCCTCTCCCTTCTCCTCCTCGGGCCATCTAACCATCAAATTGGACGGTGGACTAGCTTCCCCTCATCTTCGTGAACCTCTCCGATCAAAGAGAGGTCGTGCCTCTACCTCAATCGACGTCGCCGCCTCGCTAATCTCTTCTTCTCTAGTGCTGGTCTACCACCACCAGCTGCCTCTGCCCCACTACCTCGTCCCTAAGTCCCTCTATCTATCCCTTTTCCTTTCTACACTTTTCTCCCACTCTCGCAACACATGCATGACCACTGATTCTCCCTCAATGTCATCACCTTCCTCCGCTTCGGCGACACCTACATGCCGCCACACCGCTTGAATCTCACCACTTTCACACCCATTAGCATCGCCACCTTCTATAGAGAAAAAACCCTCTAGTTGTTCACTCGATTGGCCTCTCTATAGGCCTCCCGAACACCTCACTCACTGCACCTCCGCTCTAAGGTTGTACGGCCTTCACACACCCTCACACATAAAATCACCACCACCGTCACACTCGCCGATCCCCAGCGATCCTGCCAAAAGTTTGTGACAGGGCCAAAAGTTCATTTTGTTTATTTCAGGTGTCCAGCTCTGGCCGCCATTAGCTGGTAAGCATCAAGCTTGCTTGAAGCCTTCTTCAACACCTGAAGCTCCAGGTAAGCATCCTAGGCATTGCAGAACATCTCCAGGAAGGGTCCTAGGGTGCCAATTGAAGGCGTTGTCCTCAGGAGCTACTCCAATTGGAGAGCTCATCACTGTAGCAGCACATGCGTAGAGGGCACCACCTTTAGTGCCACATCTGTAGCTGACGAAGCGGCACATGGAAATAAAAGGAATTTGTGCCTTAGCCCTATTGCCTCAGCACGCACAAGGGGTGAGGTCCCCACACGCCCACGCATACGCATGCCCTCGCCCGTGCTCAGACCTCATGGGTCTAGGGTTGGTCCATTTACCCGATTACTCGGGTCTAGTCTAGTTTGCTGGTTGTAAGAGAGGAAGAAGAGAAAAAGGAGAGGAGAGAGGGGGTTTTGCTTTGCCACCCTCCTCTCAACACTAGTGAGATCTGAGAGAGGCCTTTGCATCTGTTGGCATGTTGAGTCTTGTGCTGCGCCTTATCTGACGCTAAGGGAAGAAGAGAAGGAAGAGGAAGAGAGAAAGAGAAGAAAAAGAAGGGAAGAACTTGTAGAAGAAGAGACCTTTGCCTCTGTTAAGGCATCTGAGTGCCTATTCTGTCATTTGATATCTGCTGATACCTTGGTTTTGTTGATTAAAGTGAGATTCATTTGGCTTATATGATGTGTTACTTTGAGTAGCTTGCAAAGCTTAACATTGTAGGGTAATTTGCTGATTCAAATCACCATTTTACCCTCTCATCTTTTTGCATAATTGACATCAAATTTCATTTATATATCATTCTTATTTGAAATTCTTATATTTCATTTGAATTGCGATCTTGAGATGTATTTTGCCAATTGCTCCCGGTGTTCTACCTTGGATTTCTTTCGAGTATAAATATTATTTATTTTTCATGCTGATTCGATCTATACTACAATGTAATGATTTTAAAACCCATTTCAGAGCGATAAATATTTTGGTGCCGTTGCCGGGGAGTAACGGGCAATTTGATCTCTTGATTGCAATATCTAATCTGGTACTAACTTGCTCTATCTCTTTTGATTGTGATCTATTTCGGGACTCATTGAAAGAAGATCAGCCACACATCAGCCACTCCAGGGGCAGGTAAACTCCATTCACCCCCCTTTAAGCCCCTGATTCTAAAACTCTAAAAAATGAAAAAAATCAATTAAGGCCACTCGCATTTTTATTCTTAGACAAATCATCAAGTTTCCTGACTTGATAAATTCTAGAGAAACATCCAAACCCTGATTTGTGCACCTACTTAAGATCTTAAAGTATCTAGGGCTATCACCTTCTTTCTTGAATCCCTAGGTACCACATTTGGAAAAAATTGAATTGGACCAAATTAGAGCCAATTAAGATTTCCAATTTAGGATTTTAGAGACACACTTGCTTAATCAAGAATTGATCTTCTCAAATAGTGTGTGCCTAAGCCTTGATTGAATTGATCTATTCAAGCAAACCCTAAAATCAGGTTCTTAATTTCATTTGAACACTAAAAGAGGGACCTAAATTTCTCAAAGGACAAAGTAGGTGAAGTTGACCCACCTTGTTTGGTTAACCAAGATTTAAATTAGGTCACTTTGCATAAAAACATCTTAAAAGTTCAAAGAGAAATCATAAGCACCCTTGCTCTTAATTTAAAACTGGTAGACTTAAGAGGTCAAGTCCCCATTCTGGTCTACCTGGATCATCAGTGACAAGAGAGATCGGGTGGGAGAAACCTTGTAACTCATGGGGATGCTCTACCATGTATGGGTCTTCGTGGGACTCTCCCTCTCTGGCTGCCCAGGTAATTCTCAGGTGGACGGCTTTCTAACTAAGGGGTATCATCTGCCTTGAACCCTTATAGTTATCCAAAATTTTTGGATGTCTTGATTGAGTCCATCACCTGCTATCCCTCTTCCATTCCATCAGTGCATGTTTGGGAGGAGGTCCTTAAGACCATCCTTGAAGCCTCCATTATCTATTTACTCTCGTCGAGGCCAAGCCTCGACCTCCCTGCTTGTGCAACAACCCAACTCGATCGATATCTCTTCTAATTCATCTGAACCTAATTCTCCATCATCATCATGGAGCAACCAACAGAAGAAAACAATCTTGAAAATTAGCTTCAGTGCCTCAATGATCTATTCCAAGCTTTTGTGAACCCACCGCAACATCCTATGATGCGAGATCATTACAATCCTACTACAGTGGCAATCCAACCTTGAGTCCAAATCCCTGCTGGAGGTCCTGATATTGAACTCAAGCCCAACAAGATTCATGCTATTCCCAAATTCCATGGGTGTAATTCTGAGGATCCTTTCCAACATATCAAGCAACTCAAGCATCTGGCCCTGACCTTCGGGTTAGAAGCTCAAAATCGAGATGTCTTACTCATGAAAATGTTCTCCTTCTCTCTCATGGACAAGGCTGCTCACTAGTACCAAACCCAAACGTGTCCAATCAACACCTAGGCGGAACTACAATATATGTTTCTGAGAAAGTTCTTCCCTATTGGTCGAACAAATGCTCGGCACCAGATCACGCATTTCACGCAACAAGTAGGAGAATCGCTTCACGAGGCATGGGATCATTTTCTGGATCTCATGTGAAAGTGCCCCCACCATGGAGTTCCTAAATGGGAACAAGTCTAGTTTTTTTACCAGAAACTCCATGAGGATATTCGATTATTCATCAGTGCGACCTGTGGAGGAAACATCATGGTTCAACATGAAGACACCATGTGGGAGCTTCTTGAGAATATGTGTGAAAACTCCATCAATAATGAATCCAAGGGCATGTTCGACCGGATGAATGCTCGTACATTGACGAGTCCAAAGGGAGCACATGAGACACAGGGCCTTTCCTCTTTCGTCGACTTGGAACTGATAGCCAATCTCCTGGACAAGGTCTCTATTATTGAGAAGAAGGTGGATGAGCTAACTCGACACTTACAGTGAGCCACCTCTAAGCAAAACCCTTTTCTCACAACCTACCTCTGGCAGGGAGGCTATGCATAACATCTACCATCTATCTTCTCAGAGGATGGACCCGCATCCATCCCCGTTTGATTCTGGGTTTGGAGGAAACTCTAGACCCACCTATTCTAGTTGGGGGAACTCTGAACCCTCGTATTCTGACCATTCCAAGGCTCCTCAGACCTACAAGGACCTCAACACCATTCAGAATGATCCATTCTCAAACACCTACAACCCTAGATGGCGTAATCATCCTAATTTCATGTGGTTAGGGAACAATCATAATCAGAGACATCAATATCAGCCCCGACCATAAGCTTCTCATACATATCAGCCGCCTTAGCCTCGACCCAACCCAACTTATCCATCTGGGCTGACTCATGTAGATCAAATAACTCTTATCCTTCAGACTCTGGCTGACATTCAGAAAATGAATGCGACTATGCAAAAATAGCACAAAGAAGAGATCACAGAGGTTCGCAATCAACTTACCCAAATGGCAAATCCCTGCCAACCTAGTGCATTTCCTTCACAACCACTACCTAATCCAAATAACGTCCCAAACCAGAGAGGCGTTATGAACCTGACTCAGGGCCAAGATCACTTTGTTTATCAAGCCCCTTCTGCTCCATCACCCGATGGGATGGAGGCTTCGACATCATACATGGGTTATCAACAGCAATCACCTCTTTTTCCCACACCAACCCAGAACTAGGTAGGTCTAAATTCTATTACTACCCGTAGTGGCAAAGCAACACAAGACCCACCTTATCCAAGCCACTTTCAACCTAGTAATGCATCCCCAAACCCTAGGATAGTCATCCAGGATACCTCTATCCCAAATCAAGAACGTAGACCCATTTTAGAGGAACCTACAAAAGTTCCATTTCTGGAGGCCTTGACCAAAGGGAAAAGGAAACCCCAACCCGTGGCACCAAAGGAGGACGTAGTTAAGCTCTTTGAGCAGGTGCATAAAAACATCCCCTTGATGGATGTGATACGCCATGTACCAGCATACACACGATTTCTGAAAGACATGTGTACACCTAAGCGTAAGCCACGAACCAAAGTCGGGAACCCAATCGTACTGTCGGAGCAAGCCAGCTCTGTTATTTTGATCAAACTCCCGCCTAAGGCAAAAGACCCAGGCACCCCTCTAATCTCTTGTGCTATCGGTGATATACAATTTGATCGAGCTTTATTAAACCTAGGAGCTTCCATCAATTTGATACCTACATCCCGACTAGACTACTTTAAGGAATCTGAGCTTAAATTGACAAAGATGACTTTGTACTTAGCTGATAGATCTATTAAGTCACCAAAAGGAATTCTCGATGATGTCACAGTCACGGTACATAATTTCTACTTTCTCGTGGATTTTATTGTCTTAGACATGGATGCCCCTGAAAACTTGAAGAATACACCGATCATATTAGGGAGACCCTTCCTGGCCACTGCTAGGGTCAATATTAATTGTGAGAAGGGCCAATTGAATTAAAATTTAGGAGCAAGACACTGAAGATCGACATCTTTAAGGCCTAAAAAGGAATTAATTGCAGAGTTATAGAACAAATTTGCGATATTGAGGTTGTGGTTGACAACCTATGTATCGAGGAAAACCCAACTATTTCTGATCAACCAAAAGAAGATCAAAACTACAACTAGATACTCCCATAACTCCTTCCTATGCTCTCGACACCCACCCTGAACCACCTGCTGCTTCTGACAACCCAGTTATGGAATTAAAGCCTCTTTCGGATCATCTGGAATACATCATTTTAGGTTCCAATCAGACGTTTCGTATGATTATCAACTCCCGACTCACACCTGATCAGGAAACATGCCTGATTTCTGTTCCCTAGTAGCATCGGAGAGCCATTGGATGGACTCTCGATGATCTGACTGGCATCAGCCCATCAATGCACACATCACATCTATACCGGAGATGGCTCACAACCATCCCATGAAATGCAGAGACGCCTAAATCCAAATATGCAAGATGTCATGGAAAAGGAAATCATCAAGTGGTTAGATGTAGGGATCATCTACACGATCTCCAACAGTTGGTGGGTGAGTCCAATCTAAGTTGTGCCTAAGAAGGCAGGGCTCACCTTCATCACGACTAAAATTGGAGAGACCATACCGACCTATATAGCAAACTCGTGGAGAGTCTGCATTGATTACAAAAGACTCAATTCCTCCACGAAGAAGGATCATTTCCCACTACCGTTCATTGATCAAATACTCGAGAAACTAGTGGGAAATAGATTCTTCTACTTTTTGGATGGGTACTCCGGTTATAATCAGGTCGCAATCCATCCTGAGGATCAAGAGAAGACCACCTTCACCTGCCCCTTCAGATCATACAAATTCTGAAGGATGCCACTCAGTCTCTGCAATGCACCCACTACTTTTCAGTGGTGCATGCTTGCCATATTCTCAGATATTGTAGGTGAATACCTGGAGGTCTTCATGGATGACATCTCGGTATTTGGAGAATCTTTTGATGATTACCTCCTACACTTGGTCCAAATCCTTAGGTGGTGCATCGATGTGAATTTGGTTCCTTCTTGGGAAAAGAGCCACTTCATGGTACCTGAGGAAATTGTCATGGGACATCTCATCTCTGAAAAAGGCATCCAAGTTGATCGAGCTATGGTGAATCTGATTTCCAAACTCTCTATGCCTATCTCGATCAAAGACATCCGATCCTTTCTACGGCACATCAGTTTTTACCGTCGATTCATTCCTGATTTTCGAAAATCGTGTGCCCCCTGACTAATCTTCTATCTAAGGATGTCCCCTTTGAAATTTCCAAGGAGTGCACTCAGGCATTTGAGATCTTGCATGATTGAGTTACCCAAGCACTTATCCTGCAGTCCCCTGATTGGTCTCAACCCTTTGAGATCATGTGTGATGCATCTGATTACGCTGTGGGTGCGGTACATGGGCAAAAAATAGATGGGAAACCCAAGGTCATCTACTACGCTAGTAAGACACTTGACGAGGCTCAACTTAACTACATAGTTACTGAGAAAGAGCTACTAGCTGTAGTATTTGGCTTGGAAAAATTCAGATCTTATCTTTTGGGTTCCCATGTTATCATATACTCAGATCACACTGCAGTAAGGTACCTCCTCGCGAAGAAGGACTCGAAACCTTGACTAATTAGATGGATATTACTATTGCAAGAATTCGATCTTGAGATTCACGATAAAGCAGGAAAATAGAACGTGGTAGCTAACCATTTGTCTCGTCTTCCTTCTTCCATCATTGACCTGTCTGGTTTGATCACCTATCATTTTCTGGACGAGCACCTGCTAGCCATTCACAGTCTCCCATGGTTTGCTGATATTGTAAATTACTTGGTTACGGGGAAAGTTTCGCTAGATTGGGCAACTTCCAGGCAGGACAATTTGATTGCCGACGCCAAGTATTATATTTGGGAGGAACCATACCTTTTCCACATTGGCAATGATCAAGTGATCCGGAGATGCATTCCTGATGACGAGGTTAATGATGTGATATCATTCTGTCACGACCAGGCTTGCGGTGGCCATTTCTCTGGATGTAAAACCATAGCGAAAATTCTCTATTGTGGGTTCTTTTGGCCCACTTTGTTCAAAGACACACAGATGTATTGTCGGGCATGCACTCGTTATCAGACCCTCGGCAACATGGGCCCACGGGATATGATGCCCTTGAACCCGATTATTGTGTGCGAAATCTTTGACATATGGGGAATCGATTTCATGGGACCCTTTCCAAGATCTAACGACTTTGAGTACATTCTACTCGCTATTAATTATGTCTCTAAATGGATTGAAGCCGTCCCCACTAGAACTAGTGATCATAAACTTATCCTCTGATTTATCCAGGAGAACATCTTACCAGATTTGGGGTTCCTAAGGCCATCACCAACAATGGTGGGTCTCATTTTAACAATGTGCACTTCTAGTCCCTGATGAAAAAGTACGGGGTGTCGCATCATATCTCGACTCCTTACCACCCTCAGACTAATGGACTGGCAGAACTGTCGAACCGAGAGATCAAGAAGATACTTTAGGTCACTGTTCAGCCTGATAGGAAAGATTGGTCTACTCATTTTCCGGAAGCCTTGTAGGCCTATAGGACCGCCCACAAGACCTAATTAGGCATGTCTCCCTTCAAATTAGTGTACGAAAAGGCATGTCACCTTCCCATCGAGATGGAGCACAAGGCTTATTGTAGTACAGAAATGCAATCTGGATCTAATGAAGGCTGGAATACATCGCTGGTTACAATTGAGCGAGATCAAGGAATTATGAATGATGCGTATGAGAACTCGCGTATCTATAAAGAGTGGGTTAAGGCCTTCCATGACAGGCACATTGCACAAAAATATTTCCATCCTAGTCAAAAATGTTCTACTCTTTGATGCCAAACTCAAACTATTCCTAAAAAAACTTAGATCAAATTGGATTGGACCATTCTTGGTGAGACAAATATTTGGAAATGGAGCCATTTAAATTAGTGAACTCAATCTTGATTCTAAACCTTTTGTCATGAACGGTTAGAGACTCAAAACATTCGTCAAACTCATTGACTCAAACTTGGCTGAGATATCTTTTGCCCTTCATTCTCCCTGAGCTCATTGCTCCCGGCTGATAGCATTAAACTCAGCGCTTAACGGGAGGCAACCCGTCATCTTTTTGAAAAACTCGAAACCCTTCTTGCCACATCTTATGCTCAACTCATATTGTACTTTATGGTTCATCCATTAGAACAGCCGACTCCACCTCTGGTACCCGTACCCAAGCTTGAAATCGCCCACAATAGTCACCCCGACCCATCCACCCACCCAAAACCTGTTATAATGTACAATCTAACCTGAATTCGAACCCACCTAATTTACAATGAGGAAATTGCAAATCATAGGCATGGGGGGGTATTAAAGTGAAAAACGCTATGAGAATCACTTCGCAAGAAGGGATTTCATCAAAAAAATTACATGTTCTGAAAAACCAAAGAAAATAATAATAATAAAAAAGAACAAAAAAATGGAGAAGGGAGGAAATTTTGAAAGATCAATTTGAATATCATTTTTTAGGAGAAAAAGGGGATGTGATATAAATGTCAAAAAAAAGCACAATTTGAAACAAAAAGAGAGTCATTAGTAAAAGATTAAGGAATCTACTTAGTTCTAGACGAAATCAAAAGAAAGAAATAAAAAGACAAAAGTGCTAAGTGACAAAAGAGATTAGTATGAACGCTGATCATAGGCCTGTTGGGTTATGATTTTAGGCTTAAAAATTTAAGTATCCGCTAAGATCTGGATAGTCCTCAAGAAGTTGGGGAAAATGCGAAGCTTAAATATTAGGTCTAAGGCTTAGGGATTATTCGACCTCGTTAACTGACCTTTGATTTGCGGGACTCAGTAAACTAAGCACCCCAATCCACACACAGTTTGGTTCAGTGTACTTAATTATCAAAATCATGCAAATGCGTTAATTCTATTATGAAAAAGCTACCTAGATTAGGAGCGGCTGATCAACACAAGTTGATTTGGAAGAGTTCCTAGCGTGGAGAGGTGGGAAATTTCCCTCGAAGATGTGCAACAGCATACTGTCTCCTTGGTGCTTGTCTCCTAGGATATCTAAATATCCTATTGGGGGTATGTATGCACCTTGTGCTGGTTCAGATGCCATGGGTGGCATTATCATGAAATGTCGATTGCTAGGGTCTGGATTTAGCTACAGAATGGCATGGGCGGGATTATCTCGAAATCTCGAAAGCCAGGGTTCTGGGGTTTGCCAGGGGTGGTGCTATCTCGAAGCATCGATTGCCAAGGACCCTGCGAGGATTGATGGTGGGAGCTAGGAATCCAATATAGATCGTGTTGTAAATCCAATCTGAAGCTAGAAATAAAGAAAGAAAAGAGGGAAAAAAATCTCCAAAAATAAAAAAAAAATCTTCCATCTCTCTCTTACAAAAATGCACTGCAAACTGAACCTGGGCTAAAACATGTCTTAAGCACGGATGCTTTAACAGCGGAGTTCAATGAACCTTAGGTTAGTTTCTTTGGGCCATAGAATCCTTAGTAGCAGACTGGGGCTAAAGCTTGTCAGGTTCGGATCTTGGTTGGTACTTGAATACTTCTTGGCCTACAATTGGCATTCTAATTTAATCTACAAAAGAAAGCACACAATAGAAATCTGAGCATAAAAAGGCATATGGTCTAGAATTTGAGATAATTCCATGAGATTATGCTAAGGGATTAGCAAAAGCTAGGCATGGGGGTATGATGGGAACACCATCGTGAGCCATAACTAGCTCAATTTAGTTATTATCAAGGAGTAAATGCTCTTACATAACTACCAGAGAGTCATAGTTCATTACATAATCATTCTGAGAGAAAGACAAGAAACTAGGGTTAAAATTGTAATTTTACTATCATATTGCGAATACAAAATAGCCATGGGTTTTCCTAGTAGGTAATGAAGGGTCAAATGGTCTTAAATATCCAACAAGTGGGTTCATACAGACAGAAAAGGGTTTTTGCGTGATTTGAGAATTAAATGACTTTTGACACCCTAAAAACAAACTCGCTTAAATAACTGAGGTTTTGGTCAGGATAAAAGTCACCTAAATCCTCTAAAATTCATATAAAAATGTTCTATAGGGTTTGGTACCTTCAATTTGACCATGAGAACCTGTCTTAACCCAAAATAGAGTCTTAGACTGACATTTGCCCTGATTTGGGTTTTTGCATAAATTACCCAGTCAAACTTGGTCAAAACCAAAATCCAACTTCACCATTGGATTTTTTAGGTCAGCATTACGCTTGTATCAGAATTTGGGTTCAATTTGAGACTGTCTTGACCTTGTTTGCAAATTGGTCCTGTTTGATTATTTTATATCACACATATGCCCTTAACTTTCAAAATCCTTACAAAAAGCCCCTAACATTGTCATCATTTTCACAAACAGGTCCCTGCTTCCATGAATCCTATTCCTACAAACTCTGGCAACCTAAATTTGGCAAGTTCTCCTTGATTCCTTGACGAATCCCTCTCAGATTTGAAAGGGAAGTTCGTCAAGGAATTTCCTTCCTTTCGAGCCAATTCCGAAGCTCTCAAACCTTCCCAATCTCTCATGCGAACACACAAGATAATAGGGTATCTTGGGATTTCTTTCTCAAGAAAGATTTCCAAGCTTGGGAAGCATGCTTCCCAAGCCCAAAACACCGTCGAAAGCCCTATGAAAGGACCCTCGTGGCCTTGCGCATTTCCCCAGCAAGTCTTGGCACGTCAAAAGACCCTAGAAACCTACCTCCGACCACCATGGATGCCTGCTCTGCCGACTCCTCTCCCCTCTCCTCCACCGACCGTCCAACCATCAAATTGGATGGCTGACTAGCTTCCCCTCATCCTCGTGAACCTCTTCGATCAAAGAGAGGTCGTGCCTCTACCTCAGTCAACGTCGCTACCTCGCCGATCTCTTCTCCTTCTCCAGTGCTGGTCTACCACCACCGGTTGCCTCCGCCCCTCTGCCTCATCCCTAAGTCCCTCTAACTCTCCCTTTTCCTCTCTACACTATTCTCCCACTCTCGCAACACACGCACGACCACTGATTCTCCCACAACGCCGTCACATTCCTCCGCTTCGGCGACACCTACACGCTGCCACACCGCTCGAATCAAATTGCTTTCACACCCATTAGCATCGCCACCTTCCAGAGAGCAAAATCCCTCTGGCTATTCACTCTATTGGCCTCTCTATAGGCCTCGCGACCACCACACTCACTGCACCTCCGCTCTAATGTCGTACGACCTTCACACACCCTCACACATAAAGTCATTGCCACCCTCACACTCACTGGTCCTCGACGATCCTGCCAAATGCTTCTAATAGGGCCAAAAGCCCATTGTGCTTGTTTCAGGTGTCGAGCTTTAGCCGCCATTAACAGGTAAGCTTCAAGCTTGCTTGAAGCCTTCTTCAGCACCTGAAGCTCCAGGTAAGCATCCCAGGAATCGTGGAACATCTCCACAAAGGGTCCTGGGGTGCCAATTGAAGGCACTGTCCTCAACATCTACTCCAATTGGAGAGCTCATCACTGCAGTAGCACATGCGTAGAATGGCACTGCCTTTAGTGCCACATTGGTAGCTGACGAAGCGTTGCATGGAAATAAAAGGAATTTGTGTCGTAGCCTTATTGCCTCATCACGCACAAGGGGTGAGGTCCCTGTATGCATGCCCTCGCCTGTGCTCATGCCTCACGGGTCTGGGCTTGGTCCATTTACCAGGATACCCAGGTCTAGTCTGGTTTGCTGGTTCTAAGAACGAAAGAAGAGAAAAATGAGAGGAGAGAGGGGGGTTTTGCTTTGCCACCCTCCTCTCAACACTAGTGAGATTTGAGAGAGGCCTTTGCATCAGTTGGCATGTTGAGTCCTGTGCTACGCCTTCTCTGAAGCTAAGGGAAGAAGAGAAGGAAGAGGAAGAGAGAAAGAGAAGAAAAAGAAGAGAAGAACTTAAAGAAGAAGAGGCCTTTGCCTTTGTTAAGGCATCTAAGTGCCTATTCTGTCATCTAATATCTGCTGATACCTTGGTTCTGCTGATTAAATTGAGATTCATTTATCTTATATGATGTGTTACTTTGAGTAGCTTGCAAAGCTTAACATTGTAGGGTAATTTGTGTTGGTGCTAGAGCACCACGATCATTTGTTTTGATGATAACAAAACACGTGTTATTTAACATTTGCACTTTGAGTCCTAGATTTCAGGTCAATCACAAATGGATACGTGATTAGACGGAGTTTGAGCTCGCATCCAGGACGGATTGGACGAGCTTGATGGAAAACAGAAGAGATTCGCGAGGAGCGATAGATTAAAGATGGAAGGAAATGAAGAATATGATAGATTTCCTTCTCTTGTACTTGTTGTATTTTTCGTTTCTTTTGTTGCTCTTTATTTCCTTAGATAATTCATGTTAAAGAGCCTCAAAGTACCCTAACAGTAGTCCTAGGAACACCTGCACAACCCTAGGATACTTAGGTTTTCTGTAGAGAACCTAGAAAACCAATATAGGGTTCAAACAGAGTTTCTAGACGTCTAATTCCCAAATCATGCGTCTGATAAAGTATTTTAAGACGTCTGACTGTTGTTTCAGACGTCTGATAACTATTAGGCTGGACATAGTTATTTCTGTCTGATGAAATCAGACGTCCAAACCTTAGACCAGACATCTTAGGAGACGTCTGATGGATTTGCCAGATGTCCAATTAGTGGACCGTTGGCTGGCTTAGCAAACACTCAGAATATGACCGTTAGAGCCTTATCAGATGTCCATAGGACTGTCCAGATGTCTGATAATTGACCGTTTTGCCTCGGTTGACCCAAAATCTCTTCTCAGAGATTTTCTAGCCGTTGTAACATTTGGAAAATCCATTCCTACAGAAAAAGTAGGTTTCCAGACGTCCAGACATAGTGTCAGATGTCCTATATGTCGTCTGATGGACTTGCGCAAAAACCCTGTTTAGATCTGATTCAAGTCAGGAAGAGACCCGCCCAAAATCAGACGTCTGACCTTGGAATCAGACGTCTTAAAGTGAACTTCCAGACGTCTGATGCTAGAATTAGACGTCTGATAAGCTTGTCAGAGCAATGATTGTTCCTGATTTCAGGCTGATTCTCTTGGGCTTTGTTCCCAACGGCTATAGAACCTTTCCTAAGCCTTCCAAAGCCTTCCTAAGGCCTCTATAAATAAAGGGGAACCTTTGCAACACATATATACACTAAGAGAAACACAGGACACACCTAAGCAACTTTGTTCCACTCTTTTGTGTCTAAGAGAAGCCCTTGCTCTCCAAGCTCTAGTTCTACATCTTGAGAGCATCAAGCTTCGCGCACCCGCTCTCCCGCCGTAGTTCACGAGAGCGAAGTTGCGCCATCGCGTGGCTCACGCACCCCGTCATCAACTCGACGCACTCCTTGCAAAGGGGAGTTTCTTAATTCCTATAGAAGCCAGGTTTATAACTACTTTGTTGGCTCCATAGGATTACTTGTTTATTTTATCTTTGTTATTTGGTTGGGTATTCGCTTTGCGAATTCACGTCTCCTTCGCGAGACAAAATCCTTCTCGGGGTTGAGGTACGCTACCCTCGTTTAAGTAGCGTGGTTTATTGAGGTTGAGTCACTCTCGTTTAAAGTGATTCGGTTTAGTGGATTTTGATCAATTTGGTTGATCGGAAAATCCTAACTCGAGAGGGTTAGGTGGTGGTTTTCACCCGGTTTGGGTTTCCACCTAAAAATTCTTGTGTACTTGTGTGATTGACTTTTTGTGAAGATTGTTTATTTCAATTCCGCAATTATTACGTCACCCCCTCCTGGTAGGGCCGGAAACCTTCAATTTGGTGATTCAAATCACCATTTTACCCTCTCATCTTTTTTCATTATTGACATCAAATTTCATTTATATATCATTCTTGTTTGAAATTCTTATATTGCATTTGAATTACGATCTTGAGAAGTATTTTGCTAATTGCTCCCTGTGTTTGACCTTGGATTTCTTTCAAGTACAAATATTATTTATTTTTTGCATTGATTTGATCTATACTATAATGCTACAATTTTAAAACCCATTTTAGAGTGATAAATAGTTGGGTGGCTATAGAAAGCTGCCCCAAAACTCTAAACTCAAAAATGCAAAAAAATTAGAAAAGATGAAAAAGAAAGAAAAAAATGGACTTGTTTTTATAGGGAATAAGGTGAGGACTTGAGCGGTTTGCATTTTGGCAGTCACTTGGGCACTATTGAGTCTTTGTAATTAGGTCCTTAGTTGAAATTTTGTATTGTTAATAAACAACTTAGGCCTAAGTAATTGAATCCTAATTCTATTTTTATCCATAGCATATAGTTTAGTTTTTCCAGGGACTAGCAAAAGATAGGCATAGGGGTATAATGTATATACATCCATTTAGGTTCAAATGCCTATTTATGCATCTTCCTAAGCTTATAGATGCATTTCATATTATAAATATTACATAACATGCATCATTTTGCATTTAAGATAGATTGTAAATATTATAGGTTAATTCACTTCTTTTCGTGGCTAGGAAGAAGGAGATTTATTTTGGCACCTCGGATTGATGATCCGACCGTACAGATCTAATCAGGACGACGATCGGAGTCCAATGCCTCCAAAATCGTCATGATCGGAGTCTCGTAGCACCTTATGATGTCTGAGGAAGATCAACAACTAAAAGGACTAGGTGACCTAATTCAGAGCTTTAAACGACAAATCCAACTGTACGGATGGATTCGAACCAACGATTGCAACCCAACGACCTGAAAATCGACCTAATCAACATCTATGGTGTCATCTACGAGAAAAGAAGGTGGATAGTCTAGATGGCACCATGTGGTGCCATCTAGACCACCTATCACCGCTGCCGACCCTTGCCTCTCATCAGCTGCCTTTAATCTCAATCATTGGATCTTCATCCAATGGCTAACATCTCATGAGCCTCAAATCACAAACGAGACAAACTTAAGCATGTAGCGCAGCGGTCAAAGGCTTTTCACACAATGATGGATGTGGGTTCAAGACTCCCTGTGTGCCCCTAGCATGCCCAATTGAAATAGGACCGCACGATCTTGATCGTGCAGCCTTGATAAGCCCACGCCCGTGCCTGCACCCTTCATCTCCTCAATGAGCGATCAGGTGGCAGACATGCGCTTGACATGCAATTGCAAGCACTTGTGGTGCGACACGTGAGTTGGGATCTTCAACGATGTTTAAGGTAGACCTACAGCAATGACTTGAATGTTGCTATTGACCCATGAACAGATTTTTCCTCCTTTCCTCCATATAGGAGGACCACCACTCCTCCCATTCTTTATCATCTCTTCCTCTTTTTCCCTCACCTCCTCGAATGCTCTAAGGAGCTGGTCCCAAGCCTAGGATTCTCCTTAGAGTTGAAAAGTAAAATATTTTCTTGCTTCTCACCGCCCTTCATGGAGCATCCCGTGGTCATCCTCCCACCCCGATCCAGAAGTCATCCTACCCTGCCTCCATCCACTAGTTTAGTTCTTTGTTGTCTAGCTTCTCACCACCTTCATTTAGGCGCCATCAAAGCAAGTCGTCCTCCAAGTAGCTGTTGAGGGGGATTCTTCTCACCTTTCTCTATCTTTTTTTGCTTTCTAGTGTAGTTTTCTGCTTTTCTATCTATGGCAAACTCTTATTGAACATATATCTCGATTGTTTCTCTCTCATTCTGTTAGAGTAGATTAGATTAGATTCGCTTGATATTCTATCTTATAAAAATACAAAAAAGATCACAAAAGATAATAACAAAAAAAGAAACAAAAGCAAACATGGATTTCTATAAACCAAATGTTCGCCCCCCCGTGTTCGACCCGGGGCTTACCTCGAGCTTCGGTTATAAATTTTATCTGGTAGTGAGATTTCGATATATACTACGACACATATTTTCCACGCTCGATTTCTCGTTGACCAAGAAACCATCCCAATTTCTCATGGAAGCAAGGTGATGCTCCTAACTTGGGGAATTCAAGAGCCCAACCTACTCAGCCCTTTCAGGTACAACAATTCTAGCCTCCTCCTCAACCCAACAATTTTGAGATGGATGACCTTAAAGCTATGATGAAGGCCATGCCAGAAAGCTAGAGTATGGTCATTCAATATCAGAATAAGGAAATCCAAGAAATGCAATCTCAAATTAGCCATCTTGTTGAGGCTATTAGACAACATGATCCTGGGAAGTTGTCCAGTTCATCTAAGGAGAATCCTAGGGGTAAACCGTCCTTCATAAGGGAGCATGCTAAGGCTGTGATCATTCTGAGGAGTGGCAAAGCACTCTCCAGACCTGAACTCAGTCCTATGGTCACCCCTCCTACCAACCCGATGACCACTTACACATCCATCGAGGAAGAGCCACTCAGCCCCTCATTTGAAATCACCCATCTAGAGGATGCTGTCCCTGTTCCACCTATGTCCTGCCATGACAACCCCTCCACCCAGAGGCCAAAAGTGCCCTTTCTTGAGCACTTATCCGCCCTTGAGGTACCTTTTGCTGGATCATCTGGAGCCAAGGATAAGATGGAAGAAATAATGGAGACATTCAAGCAAGTTCACATTAACTTGCCTCTATTGGATGGTATCAAGAAAATCCCATCTTATGCTAAATTTCTAAAGGACCTATGCATGTAGAAGAGAAAATCAAGGAAACAGGTCCAGCCTAAGGTCATCCTACCCAACCTAATCAACTCGATCTTACAACAAGGTACAACCCCCAAAATGAAGGACCCAGGAGCCCCATATATTTTTGTGGTCAATGGAGACCATTGCATTGATGAGGCTCTCCTCAATCTAGGTGCAGGGGTTAATATATTGTTGAGCTCGATCTATGAGCTATTAGGAGGAGGTGAATTGAAGCCTAGTCCTATTATCCTCCAAGTAGCTATTAGATCTCTGAAAACATCACATGAGCTTTTAGAGGATGTCCTGGTGAGAGTGGAGGACTTCTTTCCCATTGACATTTTGATATTGGATACTAACCCATCCAACATGCCCACCAGACCTTCGGTTATCTTAGGGCGTCTCTTTTTTGGCTACGGCCAATGCATCCATCAATTGCAAATCAGCGTCACTTAAGATAGGCTTCGGGAACTGAAAAATTCGACTGAATGTGTTTGATGCCTATAAACAACTCAGATTAGAAGAATGTTCCCAAATAGAGGTGATTGATAAACACACATGAATTCATGATAAAATGCTTATTTATGATAGTTCCTAGGCTTAGCATTGCATATCATGTTATAAATACTACATAACATCCATTGCATGGCATTTAGGATAGTTGTATATTATGTATATTAATTCTTCCATTTTACATGGCTAGGAGGTAGTGCGACATCTTTACAGGCTTCAAATGAAGAATCTAACTGTACGGATGAATCCAGAGTGACGATCGCAATTCGTCAACATGAAAATCACCTTGATCAGAGCTCCATAGCACCCACTACAAGAAGATGAAGACAGACGACCCAGATGGTGCCATGTGGCGCCATCCAGACCGTCCCCCACCTGAGCCATCGCGTTTGCCTCAAGAAAGGATGCACCTCAACCGTTGGATCTTCGTCCAGCGGCCAAGGTGCACGTGACCACACCGCCCTCCGCTCGACAAAGCGTTGCTTTGGTGCAACAGTGAAGATGAGTGCTCCCAAACAGCAAGCGCGAGTTCGAGCTGCGATTCGCCACAGCCGCTACAATGCCAACTGCAAAAGGGCCACTCAAACTCAATCAAACGATCGATATTTTCCACGCTCGATCTAACACCACCCACCGATGCTAGGGTGCATGCTAGATCGCACGTGTGCCATCTGGGGCGTGCATTTAAGACGACCAAGAGCGGCGATCACCATCCAATCCTCGTAATTGCATGAGGCACGCGATTCAAACCAGAGCTCACATGAGCTGCGGGAGAGCCTCGGTCGTGCGATGCCTCATACGACAACTTCCTGGGCACATGCCAGCGGTGCAGATTTCAAACGGCTACAAGTGTGCATTCTCCTCTCACGAACACAATCATCCACTCCTGATCCAATGGCCGACGATCGCCGTGCCTACAACAGCTGCGGCAAAGCATCTAAGCACCAGCCAAGGCACATGAATGCTTTAGCAACGTCTCTTGCAGGTCTTTAGCATCATCTTAAATGTCACTAAAGGCCCATGCACGCAAACCACTTCCATTCCACCACTATATAAACACCCCTACACCCCCCATTCCAAACCATCACTACCTACTCTACTCCCACCTACTCCTAAGCTCTAGTAGCCTACCAAAGCTCCATTAGAGCTTACTTTCAATCTCCAAAGGCCTCCAATTAGTGTAATGATCCTACTTCCAACCAAATATTCGTCCCTCATCCCATCACCTTCATAGGTCACCTTGGAGACGTCCTCCCACCTCCATTCCGGTATCAGATCATCTTCGCCTCCTCACCTCCATTCCAAAGCCTTAGTGAAGCGTTCCTCTACCCAGCATCGTCCTACATCTCACCTCTGTCATCCCACTCCTCAACTCCTTCCTCCAAGCTTCCGCCAGGTTTTGTCGTCTCACAGGACAGCCGATTCGGGAGATTCCTTCTCACCTCTCTCTCTTTTTATGCTTTCGTAGATTATTGTGATAGACAATTGTGCAATATATCATATTTCTTCCATCACTCTTGTGAATTTATTCTTCTTGTCTTTTTATTTCAAAAACACAAAAAAATAGCAAAACCTCAAAATACCAAAAGGAAACAAAATGAAGCATGGTTTTCAAGAGAGGTAAACGTCGCCTCCCTGTGTTCTACTGAGGACTCCCTTGGAGTTTTGGCAAAATTGTATTTGATAACAAATTTTGCGACTATGACGACGGGTTCGTCCAAACTTCGATTTCTACCATGCGAAACACGATCATTTTGGCATCGTTGCTGGGGAGGCAATGAAATTTTCTTTCATGTCTTCTGCGCTTCTTTGCATTTACATATTACTAACCTCGCTTATCTCTGATCTATTGTCTTGCAAGTACCCTAGCAAGGAGATCCAAGTGCAGTAGACTAGAGTAAAGTGTGGGTAGAGTACTTTGTAAGTGTCCCCTACATTCCCCCCCACTAGTTTCATTTGGCCACACTCATAACCAAGACCAAATCTATGTAGGTGCTTGCATAAACCCTAAAATAGAATTGTTTATCTTGTTTGCCATCTCCACTCATCTCACCCCCACATCTTATATAAAAAAATACAAAAAGATACTTTCTGTGGGATGAATCAATATACACACTTTATACATCGACATTTGTAGCACATAACCTAACTTGATTTTCATCTACTCAACCAAGATTCTGACCTGTGGAACTAGTACACCAATTCAACAAATAAAGGAGTAGAAATCATATTAGGTTAATCACCTTTCTGTGTGCCTTAATTGGTGGTGCATTTGGATTGATTGATTGAATTGTTTGGGCCGCACCACCTAATTTAAGAAAATTTCATTTTGTAGCTGCCCCATAGGATTCAATATTTAGGTCAAGTTAGGCACTCCATATTTTCTTGATTTAGAAAGGAAAAACACTTGAACTCGTGCTTTCAAAACTTGGTTTGCCTTACAAAACTTTGTTGAATACACCTAATATTTGAATCCAAAAAGCTACTAAGCAAGATTTAAACCCTAAAACTCACCTCATCGTTAATAATCTTGCTTGAAAACTTCTTGGTTGTGCACATTCACACATTCTCAAACAAATCATTAAGGGCATAACCCATTAAGGGCCCATCACATTTAGAAAGCACTAAATATCCCAAGCCTAACTAAAATTGATTAGACGTTGACCCTAAGGACTGGTTCACTTGTCGGGATCCAAATTGAGGTTGTTCATGATTAACCTGCTTATACTAGTCAATAGGATGTCTAGCTAGGGGAGTAGCATCAAACGACCATGACTGGGGGGTACACTAGGAACCGGAGGCGCAAGCCAAAGGAAGAACCTTCTCCCTAGTCCCTCCTTCTAACTGGTTGGATTGCCTGGACATAAGTAGAGTAAATCGTCCATAATCTTAGGATGGATTCTGAGAGTCTGTAGACCTTTAGGCTACCCAACATAAGGACTGGCTTGTATTTTTGTGCTGCAAGGCTCCTTCTCTTCCTCGTACTTCCAACTTCCTTCGAGTGTATGCTTGGAAGGTGGTCATTGAACCCTAGATTGGAAGGACCTTTAGACCATTCCCAGAGGTGGAGGTTGAGCTACAGCTAAGCAAATCCCATGGCTGATCAACAACCACCTCCCCTGCCCTCAAACTAGCAGGACCTGATTCAGAGGTAGTTGGAAGAATTGCAACAGATGCAGCAATGGTTCTAACGAATGAATGGTCAGGGCGCTCGGCTCTTGAAGGATTTCTATGATCCTTCAAATTATGGGGAACATCTCGGCATCATGATTTCCGCTGGAGGCATAGAAATCATGCCCCAAGTCTTAAGTTTGATTAAGCATTTCCATGGCCTTGTCTTGGAGGACCCATTCCATCACTTGGAGGATCTGACCACTTTGGTTCAGACCACTAAAACAAGGAATGTGAATGAAGAATAAATGATCATGAGGCTCTTTCCCCACTCTCTCAGGGATAAGGCCACACATTAGTATCGAACCATCGGAAGGCCAATAGAAACATGGGCTGCTCTTAAGTCAGCCTTCCTGAAGAAATTCTTCCCAATCGGATAGACCAATGCCTTGCGACAGCCAATTACCACTTTTGCCCAGTGGCCGGGGGAACTGTTTCATGGAGCCTGGGAGCAATTCCAGGAACTTTTGAGGAAGTGTCCACACCACGAGGTGCCAAAATGGCAACTCGTGTAGATTTTCTATCACGGGTTTGTTGAGCAACTCCGTAATCAAGTGGGCGCCTCATGCGAAGGTAATTTCCTCAACAGGGATGCAGATAGCTGATAAACGCCAGTTTATCATCATTCTTATGCATTAAAACAAACCTAGCTCTTAGGATTTTACTCCGCAAACGGGTTTTTGGGCTGCATTTAGGCATAAATTAGGATAGGCATGCATTGCATTTTTTATTGTTGTTTTAATGTGTACATCCCTAAAACCCTAGCGCTCAAGAAGGCAATTGGTGAAGGAGAAGCCCAGACTAGTTGGAACCCAGCTTGATCCAGCTCACCATAGCTGGAACCTAGCTTACTTGAACTAGGGTTAGCTCATCCCAGCTCCATTCAGCTAATCTCAGCTGGATGGCAGCTCAAGAGAGTTCACCTTAGCTCACCCTAGCTCAAGTCAGCTCAGATCCAGCTCAACTTAGCTGAGTCTAGCTCATCTCAGCTCCCACTAGTTCACAGGGAGCTCTAGCTAGCTCAGCTGAGTTGACAGGAGTTCACCCCAGCTCAGATCCAGCTACATTCAGCTCCACTCAACTCCAGCCAGCTGAAGAAGAATTCATCTCAGCTCAGGAAGCTCAAGTCCAGCTCCCGGGGACTCAGCTTAGCTCAACTCAGTTGAGCTAAGCTACCTTAGCTGCCTCAACCAGCTTGATTCTCCCTGGGAGCACCAGACCTAGCTCACCTCAGCTCATTTTGGTAGAAGCTAGCTCACTTTAGCTTGGCTTAGTAGCTAGCAAAGAACTAGCAAGCTAAGCCAGCTAGAGTAGCCCCATGCCAGCCTCTTCAGTAGCAGTCAGCTCCAGCTCCAGCTCCAGACTCTCCTCCTCAGCTCCTTCCTCCAAACCCTAGCTCCAACACCTTCTCCTCCACTCCACCTTTAGCTAAGCTAGCTTAGCTTATCTTAGCTTAGCTTAGCATAGCTAACAACCAGCTCCTTGGCCAGTCATTACCTCCAAAATCAACCCTAGCTAGCTCCACCAACTCAAGCTTACCTAAGCTAGCTACTCTACTCAAGTTGGCGCCACCTCCTAGCCATCCCTTCACCCCATTATCTCCACCAAAAGACACTTCAAGTTGGCGCCAAAAACCACCCCTAACCACCTCTATATTGGCGCCACTTTCAGCCCCTTAAATCCACCCTACACCTACCCACATAAGCCATCCTAGCCATCCACATAACCCCCCTTCTAGAACCTTAAGGTGGCGCCACCTAATGACCTTCTAGAATGCCCATTTTGGCGCCAACACCAAAGGGTGTCAACACCCATAACTACCCCTTGGTGCCCTTTAAGGTGGCGCCAACTCTCCTTGGCCATGGGATCTCCAACCACCTCCATCAACTCATCTTGGCCATCCATTTCAAAGGTCACCATAGCCCCCCTCCTATTCTATAAAAAGCCACCACCTACCACCATTTTTGGGGCATCCTCCCTTAGTATATTTTCTACCTAAACCACCTATACCTACGGCCAAGAAGAAGGAGTAGAGAAGGAGATTAAAGGGGCACATCACCAGCCCTTTTGGTGCCTTCTTCTCCCCACTCTCTTCAACTTGAGCCACGCCAAGGAGGAGGACTCTCCCACTTCAAGGAGGACGGCCAGGCAAAGGAGAAAAGGTTAGGGTGGACGTCCACCCTTGGAGAGAAACTTAGGGCACGCCCCCTTAGGGCTTGCCTTGGAGGTCATCACTTTGGCGGAGTACTGCAAGGAAGGAGTTGAAGGATTCTTTTCAAGCTTGGGAGCCACCAACCTTGGAGCAAGAAGCCCTCTTCTTCACCATCTATTTAGAGGATTTGTGTTTTCTTTCTTTATTTCAATTATCTAGTAGTAGAAGCATTCCTCTACTAGGCATTTTTGTTAAACACTTTATCAATTATCTAGTTGCCTTCTTCGCATATCTTGTTTGCATTTCTATTTGCTTATTTTTAGCATTCTTCACTTCCTCTCCCTAATTATTCTAGGCCTCCACTTGCTTAGAGTGAGCTTAGGGAGAGGCTCTACTTGCCACTTTAGAGTAGTTTACTTAATTGGAAGTGTAAACACTTTTCCCGCCATAATTTCGCATGTTGCCTTAGTTCAAAAACAAAAAAAAAAATGGTATATTGAAAAATACCAAAAATAAAGTTGAGATTTATATTCCTAGTAAGAGAATCACTATTGCAAACATTTGGCCTCCTTGGACGACCCTAGATACTCCCCTATCTAGGATTATAAATTTAAGAGCGAAAGCGGATTTACGCGTTACAACGACGTATTTTAACAAACCGCGTATTTTCACTATCACTTTTTGGCGCCGTTGCCGGGGAGGCACGGCTTTGCATTAACTCATGTTCTCTCGCTTGAAGTGGATCTCATCCCCTTCTCTTTCTTTCTTTTGTGTGTGCAGGAACTACAGTGGGAAAGCGGGAATCTGGAAGCGAGAGCTTAAAGATCCTTTTCTTCCCGCGAAAATTCAGGTTGATTCCTCTTTCTAGTCACATAATTAATTAAAACTACCAAAAATATATTAAACTTGGCTTTCAGGACCCTAAACACTTAAATTAAGTGGAGTGGTGCATTTTAAAATCATTGTTTGCTTGTATGCTTCTTTAGCACCATTCCATTGCAAGTATTGGTGTTCTATTTTTCGGGTCTAGATTTCTGTCCAGACTTGAAAAATCGATTCCTAACACCACAGGCCTCCTAAAATCATAAAATTTCATAGAGTGATTCCCAATTAAGTTTGGAACATCTGTTCCAAATTTCAGATCAATTGGATTTGTATTTAATTTTTAAAAATTCATGGATTACAGAGGGGTCACACCCTCTAATCTTCCTATTTTGCTACTGTCCGCGAATTTTCAGAATTTTTATACTCATCCAATTTTTGTGAAATTTATCTTGTTGGAATCCCTGTGAAATTTTACATATCATATAAAATCATAAAAATTTTCTGAGGTCGGTGGTAATACTGAAAAGTCTATAATACCCACAGGTATTATTTCTGGACTTTGACACCAGTACAATTAAAAATTCAAAACTATTATCAAACAAATTCCTAAAATCTTACAAAAATCTTTTCTGGAATCCTTGTTTGATTTTCTTCAAAGTAGTGGTGTTGTTTGACTTGTTTGGACCACTACTTAATTCTGAAAGCTAAAAATAATTCATTAGTAGTTAAATTTCTGTCTCAGGGATAATTGGTTTAGGGTTTCTTCTTTCTCTTTAGAGACTCAATTAAAAGGAAATATACAATCACACATACAACTTGTCTTTCCTTTGATTGTGAACTTTCAAACTTGTTTGAAAACTTAAAGAGAAAAACCCTAAAATTCATTTAATCAAATCACATCCTAAAAGACAAAAATATAAAAAAATTGTGTGACAACTTGATTTTCATTGGAGCCACTCTCCAATTCCTGCACACACACAAAAAAATCAAATAACAGGGCAACAACCCAATAAACGCCCTCCACATTCCGTGTGCACTATAGAATCCTAGACCTAATTAAAATTTGTAGCAACTTGACCCCTAAGGCTTTATCAACTTAGGCTTGCTATTTAGGTCTTAAGTTTTCTTTAGTTAGTACCAATTCTGTCATCTATATCTGGTGTTCAGGCTGAGGGGCCGTGTCAAACGCCAGGCGCGGGTTTGTACAAGCACCTGGGGTTTTCCCTGGGAAACGTTTGGGCCCAAACCTCCCCTTAAGCAACTTGGCTAGATTTGTTGATAGAACGGGTATTCACTATTGACTACTTATTTCCTATATAGACCAAGTCTTAGGTTATTATTAGGGAGTCACAATTAAGTTAGGTCTAGTTTTTGTTTGTTTGAATTGCACACTTTCTCTCATCTCTTTCTCTTCTCCTCCCCTCCCCGTTCTTCCATTTTATGCACGGGCGACGGTCTCAAAATCCGCACTTGGAAGGACCATTTGATTTCGCCCCCACGTAAAAAGACCACTTTTTCTGTCTTCTCCTGAAAAAATGGAAACACAACAAAATAGGTCCACTGACCCTTCCACGTCTACCTCTAACCCCACCTCTAACCCTAATTCTAACCCTTCCACCCAAAACCCAACCACCAGTAACTTCCCACACTTGGAGCTCCCCAATCTTGAGTTGCCCCACACACAACATCAAGACCCCCTACCTGATCTTTTAAAATTGATGGCCGATCAGATTAATAAATTAAATTCCAATCAACAAACATTGACTAGGAACATCCAAAACCTAGCCAATCCAAGGCCAAACCCACCACCCCGTCAGCAGCCTGTTGTTCCTCTAAAAGATTTCTATGATCCGTCTTATTATGAGGAACGACCAGGGGTGGTCATACCGGAGGGGGATTTTGAGATCAAGCCAGCCGTCCTGAACCTGATTAAACACTTTCATGGCCTTCCTAGGGAAGACCCTTTCAGCCACCTTGAAGAACTAACTCTTCTTGCACAGACAACCCGTTCCCGAAATGTGCAAGAAGACATATGGCTGATGCGGCTTTTTCCATTATCTCTTAAAGATAAGGCCGCTTATTGGTTCAGGACCATTGGCCGACCCATTACAACATGGCCTCAACTCAAGAGTGCCTTCCTCAAGAAATTCTTTCCCATAGGTCGTACCAATTCCTTACGAAGATCTATTACGACCTTCCACCAAAAATCTGGCGAAACTTTTCATGATTCTTGGGAAAGATTTCAGGACCTTTTAAGAAGTTGCCCGCACCACGAGATTCCTTTGTGGCAGCTCGTGCAAATCTTCTATCATGGATTAGAAGATCAAATCCGACAATTTGTCGACGCCTCGTGTGGCGGCAACTTCTTAAATAAAGATGCTGAAAGTGCTTATGATCTATTTGAAGAAATGAGTGAAAACTCATTTAACCAAGCTTCCATGAACACATTTTGCAGAACCCAAAACCCGCAGTTTGGTGTTCATGAAATAGGCGCTCAATCTATCCCAGTCGCCCCAGACGATCTTCAAATGATCGCTCAGAAACTCGACCAGATGCATATTAATCAGAAGAAAATTGAGGAAAGAATCGCCACATCAATTCAAGCTCCACAACCACATCTAACCCAACCTAACTTTCCACGAAGAGAAAATTTGCACAATCTCAACACCACTCCTGCTGATTATTCTGAGGTTGCCCATGATTCACTGGGGAATTTCAATTATCCAGATCTTAACCCCACCCAAAATATTTCTGCCATCCAGGAGCCCTTTAAAAATTCTTCCAATTGGAAAAATTACCCGAACTACTCCTGGAATAATCAAGTTTCCTCCCAACCATATCATTTTAATGGGTATGGGTCGAATCCAAATTTCCATCCTGGGCCATCCCAACAAGATATCAATGCCCAGATGCTACGGACCCTGCAGGATATGCAAACAAAAATGACGGAAATAACCCGCAACATCACAAATCTGAACAATCAGATTGGGGTTGCTCCCACGCAAAGACCTGTAGGACATCTTCCGTCCCAACCCATACCCAATCCCAATCACCAAGGGAACCATTATATGGGCAGAAATCCACATTATCCAAATCAGCCTCCTCCTAATCCACCTCAGCAGCCGCCCAGGTTCCTGCAATCACAGGCCCCCCACCTCCTCCAAATAATAATCCGACTGCACATGCAGTTACCTTGAGGAGTGGGAAAACCACCACTGACCCCGAGCCTTCGCACGAACCTGGTAAGATACATGTGCAAGTTGACTCCCCACCTCCCCATCAGGAAGAAAAAGAACAACAAAAATCTCACGACAAGATTCCTATCCCTTTCCCACAAGCTCTCTACCCTACCACCAACAAAAGAAAGAAATCTGAGCCCACTACAGAAGAACTCATGGAGCTATTTGGGCAAGTTCATATCAATATCCCTCTCCTAGATGCCATTAAATATATACCTGCCTATGCTAAATTTTTAAAGGAGATTTGTACTCCTAAAAGGCAGGCCAAAAATCTAGGACAGGTGCATCTTTCGGAGACAGTAAGCTCTGTCATACAGAGTAAGCTGCCTCCTAAGATGAAAGATCCGGGGGCACCTTTAATTTCTGTAATTATTGATGACACTACATTTAATCGCGCCCTCCTTGATCTTGGTGCCTCTGTAAATATTATTCCCACAAGTTTATTCGAAGAATTTCAGATCGGTGAATTAAAACCCGTCGAGGTTACCCTGCAATTAGCCTACCGATCTACAATCAAACCTCGTGGGATTGTCGAGGATGTATTAGTCAAGGTCCAGAATTGTGTCTTCCCTGCAGACTTTCTGGTTCTTGACATTGAGGCACCCGAATCATTACTGGACTCCCCGATAATCCTTGGACGCCCCTTTTTGGCTACTGCAAAGGCAAATATCAATTGCCACACAGGCAAAATGGATATCAACTGTGCAGGCCAAACTATCACCTTAGATATTTTTAAATCCTCCAGGAGATTCCATGATGATAACTTCTTTGAGGACTCAGATACTGAAATTTCTAATATGGTGGAGGAGACAATGTTAATAGATACCCTTACCGACCACAGTTTTTTTGAGGACTCTGATTCAGACTCAGTGGTCGGCGAGATCTGTGATCCGGAAACTTGTCTTGACTCCAAATTTGTTCCTGATACCCCCCCTAACCCACCCACTATTCACGCACCTAATTTTTCCACACTAACTCACCATTCCTTCCCCGACCCCTTTCTTACGGACCTGCCACCAACCCCGCCTGAGTTTGGCACCCAACCTGAATTAAAACCATGGCCAGACTCGGGCCACACTTATCAATTTCCATCTCACTTTGATCCCAATATTATTTCTAATCAATTTTTTAGGGATCTAGAAGACGACACTTTTTTTGCGGGGATCCAAGTGTCCAATTATTTACATGATCTTACGTCTTCCGTGCATACCTTCACGCCCGACTGAATGGCGTAAAAGATAGCACTGGATGGGAGGTAACCCATCATTTTCTTGCGTTCCTTTTTTTCTTCTTTTTTCAGGTTTTGTTCATCCTAAACCCGACCGTCATCACTAAGGTGATCCCTTTTCCCTCCTAATACATGAGGACATGGCATATCTTAAGCATGGGGGGGTGTTTTTAAATTTTTACGATCGATTCAGGATTTTCAAAACCTAAAAACATGCATTTTTGTTTAATTTATTTCCTGCTTGCATACCCAAAAAAAAAAAAATATATATATATATATAAATAAAAAATGTTCAAAACTTTTTGAGAAAAAATTTTGAAATCGGGACTAAGGTCGAAAAATTCACTTTTGGTACAATGGATTTAATCCTTAACAAACTAAGGATGAGGATATGGATCTGATCATTAGAATTCCAGGGTCTATTTTAGACAAGATCAGATATCTTTCTATAAAATTCCACCTGAACTCATAATAGTTCAGGTGACTTGATCCTATTTTGCAATATGGAAATTATTTGACTTAGCTTCTGATTCAAAAACTTGCATGTTTTGAGAAACTTCTTGTGTCACTCTTCACACACAAGCCAACACTTAAAAATAACTAAAAATTTGAAAAACTCCCTTGTTTGGACTTAGTGAAAGTCTGAAGCAGATCATTGGTTTGAGTTCCCACCGCCGAGAAGGAGGAAAATGCCTCCTTTAAGGACGCGATGTCAACATGTTACCACCTCGGCGTTGCTCCATATCTATATTTCATATCTTTAGACGGAGCATTAAAGCGCATTTTAGTAGCTCAAGTGTCTTGGACGGTGCTCTACCTATAGTGTCGGAGCAAGAGCTTGAGTTTGTTTGGAGCGCCCCTTTTCACCGCATCGTGTTCTGGGGTTGTGAGCTCCTGGGTGGTGTCATGGACAGTGCTATCTCGAAGTACTGGCGCCAGAGCCCCCTCGAGAAATGGTAACGGGAATGATGATCCCAACACATCTGTTGTAAGACTAAGATAAAAATAAGCATGGGGGAGAAAAAAAAAAATATATATATATATATATAAATAAATTAACACGCCCTTATAAATGTTGGCTTTTCACAAGCACAGCCACAAGGTTTTAAAGGATTTTGCAAGTTGAGAATCAGATTCATGAGCCAAAAAAAACAAAAAATTCCTAAAAACAAACATTTCAAGTCATCTGAATTAACAAGGGGTTAATTTGAGAATTTTTTGGAAGATATATTGATCCCGTTCTATCTAATGGTTGAATCCAAAACAAATCCCGATGTTTATCTTTAACAAATCCCGTACCTCCAGTGTTTTTAATCTGCTAAGGTCCATTGATCTCTTTTTCTCCTCCAAAGTCAAAAAAATTAGATTTCCCAAAAATTCCGTTTTAAGTTTTGCTAAGAGACTAGCAAAAGATAAGCATGGGGGTGTGATAAACGCCAGTTTATCATCATTCTTATGTATTAAAACAAACCTAGCTCTTAGGATTTACTCCGCAAACGGGTTTTTGGGCTGAATTTAGGCATAAATTAGGATAGGCATGCATTGCATTTTTTATTGTTGTTTTAATGTATTTTTGTGAGTGTTAGGGATGTATAAATTCACAGATCCCTAAAACCCTAGTGCTCAAGAAGGCAATTGGTGAAGGAGAAGCCCAGACTAGTTGGAACCCAGCTTGATCCAGCTCACCATAGCTGGAACCTAGCTTACTTGAACTAGGGTTAGCTCATCCTAGCTCCATTCAGCTAATCTCAGCTGGATGGCAGCTCAAGAGAGTTCACCTTAGCTCACCCTAGCTCAAGTCAGCTCAGATCCAGCTCAACTTAGCTGAGTCTAGCTCATCTCAACTCCCACTAGTTCACAGGGAGATCTAGCTAGCTCAGCTGAGTTGACAGGAGTTCACCCCAGCTCAGATCCAGCTACATTCAGCTCCACTCAACTCCAGCCAGCTGAAGAAGAATTCATCTCAGCTCAGGAAGCTCAAGTCCAGCTCCCGGGGACTCAGCTTAGCTCAACTCAGTTGAGCTAAGCTACATTAGCTGCCTCAACCTGCTTGATTCTCCCTGGGAGCACCAGACCTAGCTCACCTCAGCTCATTTTGGTAGAAGCTAGCTCACTTTAGCTTGGCTTAGTAGCTAGCAAAGAACTAGCAAGCTAAGCCAGCTAGAGTAGCCCCATGCCAGCCTCTTCAGTAGCAGTCAGCTCCAGCTCCAGCTCCAGACTCTCCTCCTCAGCTCCTTCCTCCAAACCCTAGCTCCAACACCTTCTCCTCCACTCCACCTTTAGCTAAGCTAGCTTAGCTTATCTTATCTTAGCTTAGCATAGCTAACAACCAGCTCCTTGGCCAGTCATTACCTCCAAAATCAACCCTAGCTAGCTCCACCAACTCAAGCTTACCTAAGCTAGCTACTCTACTCAAGTTGGCGCCACCTCCTAGCCATCCCTTCACCCCATTATCTCCACCAAAAGACACTTCAAGTTGGCGCCAAAAACCACCCCTAACCACCTCTATATTGGCGCCACTTTCAGCCCCTTAAATCCACCCTACACCTACCCACATAAGCCATCCTAGCCATCCACATAACCCCCCTTCTAGAACCTTAAGGTGGCGCCACCTAATGACCTTCTAGAATGCCCATTTTGGCGCCAACACCAAAGGGTGTCAACACCCATAACTACCCCTTGGTGCCCTTTAAGGTGGCGCCAACTCTCCTTGGCCATGGGATCTCCAACCACCTCCATCAACTCATCTTGGCCATCCATTTCAAAGGTCACCATAGCCCCCCTCCTATTCTATAAAAAGCCACCACCTACCACCATTTTTGGGGCATCCTCCCTTAGTATATTTTCTACCTAAACCACCTATACCTACGGCCAAGAAGAAGGAGTAGAGAAGGAGATTAAAGGGGCACATCACCAGCCCTTTTGGTGCCTTCTTCTCCCCACTCTCTTCAACTTGAGCCACGCCAAGGAGGAGGACTCTCCCACTTCAAGGAGGACGGCCAGGCAAAGGAGAAAAGGTTAGGGTGGACGTCCACCCTTGGAGAGAAACTTAGGGCACGCCCCCTTAGGGCTTGCCTTGGAGGTCATCACTTTGGCGGAGTACTGCAAGGAAGGAGTTGAAGGATTCTTTTCAAGCTTGGGAGCCACCAACCTTGGAGCAAGAAGCCCTCTTCTTCACCATCTATTTAGAGGATTTGTGTTTTCTTTCTTTATTTCAATTATCTAGTAGTAGAAGCATTCCTCTACTAGGCATTTTTGTTAAACACTTTATCAATTATCTAGTTGCCTTCTTCGCATATCTTGTTTGCATTTCTATTTGCTTATTTTCAGCATTCTTCACTTCCTCTCCCGAATTATTCTAGGCCTCCACTTGCTTAGAGTGAGCTTAGGGAGAGGCTCTACTTGCCACTTTAGAGTAGTTTACTTAATTGGAAGTGTAAACACTTTTCCCGCCATAGTTTCGCATGTTGCCTTAGTTCAAAAACAAAAAAAAAAATGGTATATTGAAAAATACCAAAAAGAAAGTTGAGATTTATATTCCTAGCAAGAGAATCACTATTGCAAACATTTGGCCTCCTTGGACGACCCTAGATACTCCCCTATCTAGGATTATAAATTTAAGAGCGAAAGCGGATTTACGCGTTACAACGACGTATTTTAACAAACCACGTATTTTCGCTATCAATAGCGCATACGACCTATGTGAGGAAATGAGCGAGAACTCAATTAATCATTCCTCCATGGATGCATTAACCGATCCCAACAACCCAGATCAAATGCTAATGAGATATAGGATTCTCATTCATTTAACATGGAATTGATTTGAAATAAGCTTGATAAAATGGACTTGATTTCTAAAAGAATGGAAGAATGGATGTTTGGGAATTCGGGAAACACTTCTACACCTAGTCAATCCCAGAATTCAGGATTCCATTCCTCACGAGCTCCCACAGGGTGGTAGTTCATGAACCAACTTAAATCGGCTCAACCTATGAGATAGGATTTCTCGGAACCTTATGGGTTCCAAATTGAGGCCTTTGATCCCAATTTTTCTGATCCTTCCTTCTCTCCATCCTCACCCTATGAGGATGCATATGCAATGTAGGAGAATGTTAGGTCCAACCTGTATTCCAACACTTACAACTCGGGTTGGAGGAACCACCCTAACTGATCTTGGAAAAGTCAAGGGCAATAGACCCAAACTCGACCCTGCAACTATGCATCTCAAAGACCTATGGATCAAGGTCAAGTATACACCCAATTGTCTCCGAGACCAGTTACTTAGCCATCTTGGAATGCCCAACAATATGTAGGGAAGGCTGATTTAAATCGGCAGATGGTGGAAATGCAAAGGTCCATGCTTCAGCTTATGCAGCAAATGAAGACATCATTGGATAACTTGCAATCTAGGTTAATTGCTAACACCCGACAACCCGGATCTCTACCATCCCAACCAGTACCCAACCTGTGAAATGTGCAAAATCAGGGCAATTGAGCCCAAGGGTACGGGAATCAAAGGGGCCCATATGCACATGCTCAGGTGGTTGAGTAGGGTCCCTCCTCCTCTTCTTCTTCTTCTGGTTACATGACCAATCAAGGCCCTCCAATCTTCACTAACCCACCTCAAGACGCAAACCCATATGCCTATGCAAATTCCATCACCTTGAGAAGTGGAAAGAAGACCCAAAATCCTGAATTACCTTCTAGATGCCAAAACCTTGGGGAGCTTGAGAGAGAGAAGGAGGAGATTGAAGAAGAAAATAAAGCCCAGGGATCGAAAATTGAAAATACCACCCATATCCTGTTCCCTGCAGCCCTATTGAAAACCAAGAAGAAGAAAACCCTAGATAGCAACGAGGAGCTCCTGAATTTATTCAAGAGCATAGAGATCAATATTCTGCTCCTCGATGCTATTAAGCACATCCTGGCTTATGCTAAATTTTTGAAAGAACTATGTACCCAAAAGCATAAGCTGAGAGAACCCACTCTGAGGATGATAATTCTCTCTAAGTAGGAAAGTTCTGTCATCCTACACCACCTTCCTCAAAATAAGAAAGATCCTGGTACCCCCTTGATTTCATGCATTATTGGGGAATACACTTTTGATATGGCACTGTTGGATCTAGGTGCATCCATCAACCTAATTATGACTTCTCTTTACGGGAGGTTTGGATTTGGCGAACTTAGGCCAACCTCGGTAACGCTACAACTAGCAGATCGCTCTATTCAGATTGTACCCAAGAAGGTGGGAATAATCGTTACGACTAACGAGAAAGGGGAACCTTCACCACTCACTCAGCTTCTACTTGGAGAGTTTGTATTGACTATAGGAAGCTGAACACAGCCACCAAAAAGGATCACTTTCTCTTGCCATTCATCGATCAAATCCTAGAAAGGTTAGCTGGGCAAAAATACTTTTGCTTTGTGGATGGCTATTCGGGATATAACCAAGTCCCTATCCATCCTGAAGACCAGGAAAAGACAACTTTCACATGTCCCTATGGAACCTTTGCATTCCGTAGAATGTCGTTCGGGCTTTGCAATATACCTGCGACTTTTCAAAGGTATATGCTGACCATCTTTTCTGACATGGTGGGAGATTTTCTTGAGGTGTTCATGGATGATTTCTCCATTTTCAGAGATTCTTTTCAGTCCTTCCTAGCTAGCTTGGAATTGATCCTCCAGAGATGCATCAAGACATGGTTGGTCCTTAGCTGGGAAAAGAGCCATTTTATGACTCAAGAAGGCATTGTTCTGGGTCATGTGGTCTCTAATCGGGGTATTGAGGTTGATAAGGCTAAGGTGGATGCTATATCTAGACTTCCTCCACCCACATCCGTAAAACAAGTCCACTCTTTCCTTGGGCATGTGGGTTTTTATAGAAGATTCATCAAGGATTTCTCGAAGGTTGCCCGACCCTTGAGTAACCTTCTGGCCAAAGACACGCCATTCAAGTTTGATGAATTATGCCATAACGCATTTGATTTGTTAAAAATGGTAGTCACCTATGCCCCAGTGTTGCAACCATCGGTCTGGATAGCCCCATTTGATATTATGGCTGATGCATCTGATTATACCGTCAGGGCCATCTTGGGTTAGAAGATTGAGAAAAGTCCTCTATGATTTACTACACTAGCAAGACTCTAGACGAAGTCCAGAGGAACTACACCGTTACTGAAAAAGAATTGTTAGCTGTAGTTTTCGCTTTATAAAAATTCAGGGCTTATCTTTTAGGTTCTTGTGTAATCATTTACACCGACCACTTGACCTTGAAACATCTCTTGGCCAAAAAGGATGCCAAGCCCCAGCTTATACACTGGATTCTATTACTTCAAGAATTTGATCTTGAAATCAGGGAAAAAGCTGGGGCACAAAATGTAGTGGCGAATCACCTCTCGAGAATCCTAATTGATTCTCCTCATCCAGATATCCCTATTTTAGAAACTTTTCCATATGAGACTATCCTTACAGTCTCAGGTATTCGAACCCCCTGGTTTGCAAATATCATCAATTATTTTTGCCATTAGTCAAATCCCCTTGGATTGGACCAAACAACAATGGGAAAGACTTGTGTCTGAGGCCAAATATTATTTTTGGGACGATCCCGAGCTATACCACATCAGTGCAGACTAGATTATTTGTCGATGCATCCCGGAAATTGAGTTCCATAGTATACTTGAGTTCTACCATACATCTACGTATGGTGACACTTTTTCGAGAAAAAGATGACAGTAAAAGTCTTACAATCTGGACTCTATTGGCCGTCATTATTTAAGGATGCCTATGAATTCTCAAACTTGTGCACTCGATGCCAGACACTCAGGACCATGGCTAAGAGAGATATGATGCCCCTAAACCCAATTCCTTCCGTTGAAATTTTTTACATTGGGGGCATCAACTTCATGGGACCTTTTCCTCCATTTGGACACCAGTATATTTTGGTCACTATTGATTACGTGTCCAAATGGATTGAGGCAGTCCCCACCCGGACCAATGACCAAAAGGTGGTCATCGATTTTGTGAAGAAGAATATCTTCTGTCGGTTTGGGATTCCTCGGGCAATTATCAGTGATGGTGGCACCCATTTCAGTCATACCCAATTTCAAAATTTATTGGGGAAATACAGGGTGAATCATCGGATTTCCACACCCTACCACCCTCAAAGGAACGGATAGGCCGAGGTCTCCAATCGGGAGATCAAAAACATTTTGTAGAAAATCGTAAGGCCTGATAGGAAGGATTGGACCCAAAAGCTAGATGATGCTCTTTGGGCCTACCGTACAGCATAAAAAATGCTTATTGGTATGTCTCTGTTCCATCTGGTGTTTGGTAAGGCATGTCACTTACCCGTAGAGCTAGAACATCGGGCATTTTGGGCCATCAGAAAATGTAATTTTGACCTAGAGTTGGCCGGGAAGACTAGGAAACTCCAACTATCTGAGTTGGAGGAGTAGCTTAGAAATGATGCTTATGAAAATGCCAAAATCTATAAGGCAAGGACCAAAGCTCTCCATGACCAGATGGTTTCATGTAAGAGCTTTGAGCAGAACCAGAAGGTTTGGCTTTTCGATTCTCGACTAAAGCTCTTCCCTGGTAAGCTTAGGTCTAAGTGGGATGACCCGCTCATTATTGAGTGGATTTTCGCTAATGGGGCCATCGAAATCTCTAACCCAAAGATGGGTAAATTCTTCATGGTCAACGAGCAGTGTCTCAAACCCTTTGTTGACCATGTGCTCCCTAAACCTGTCTCAGACAAGGTTGTTCTTACCTTACCCTAACCATCGCATGCCGATCATCGCCTAGGTGAAGGCACTAAACTCAGCACGTGTAAAGATTGTTCTAAGCTGACTAGAATCTCATGGAAACCAGGTGCTATTCTTCCACTTCTACTCTCCTGCATGCTTTAATTTTTAACAATGAGGACATTGCATTAGCTAAGCATGGGGGGGTGGATATTTCTTATGAATCTTTTTGTCAGTCATAATAGTAATTTCCTATTTTTCATCTTAAAAGAAAAAGGAGACGATAACTTAGGCATTAGGATTTACAAACTTTAAGAATTGATACTTTGGGACCTGAACACTTACACTCTTCAGGTCTTCGGGCTTAATTAGCCTGAGTGTCCACTCGAATGCAGACTTAGTCTCGAGTCCTTGCCAACTCAAATTCATCCTTAATCTAGTAAATAAATTGGGATGATAAGTATACGACTTATCAACCCGCCCTCTGATTTGAGGGGACTGTAAGCCTAAGCATCTACACAATTTCTATACTGACTCACTTTTCGGCAGTTTCTTCAGAAATTGGGTAGCTAATGAACCATCTAGGGTGATATGGTTGGCAAGTTGTCGATGGTAACAGCTCATCGGCTGGTTGTCCAAAGCCCAACCACAAGACCATTTTCGTTGTACTGCCTTTAGGTAAATATTAGATCAGGGAAGCCACCTACTTAAAAAAAAAAGGGAAAAAAAATAGGAAAAGGAGAAAATAAAAAAATAAACAAAACCACACTTCACCGCACAAGTATTGCTGGCAAGTTGCCATGGATAACAACCCATTGGCTAGTTGTCTAGAGCCCAACTGACAAAAATGCACAATAATTCCCAAACACTTAAGGAAGAGGCGGGGAAGTAGAATAAATCGGAGAGATATACACTAGGTTCACCTTTGTGTTGACCCCATAAATAAAAGAAGTAGGGAGAAAGCTACCATTCGGAAAGATAAACCTCTAGGCGAGGTCACCTAGGGAAGTAGAAACCCGAAGTCCGTTTTAACTGCCGCCTAGTGAGTCTTTCACTCTTTTCATTAGATACTTAGCACTTAGAGTTCTTTTCAAGTCTTGGGCAGGTTGGGTAGCTGTAAAAAGTTATCTCAAAACTTTCAAACTCCAAAAGTCCAAAAAAAAAATTAGAAAAGAAGAAAAATAAGAAAAAAAAATTGTGTATCTTCTCTTTTCAAATAAGGCAAGGGCTTGGATGGTCTGCATTCTAGTAGACACCCGGGCACTATTGAGTTTTTGTAATTAGGTCTTGGGGTTAAGATTTTCTAAAGTAATCGATGAATTTTGCCCAAATAATCGAATCCTAATTCTACTTTTATACATAGCATTTAGGTTAATTTTGCTAGGGACTAGCAAAAAGTAATCATGGGGGTACGATAAACACACATGAATTCATGATAAAATGCTTACTTATGATAGTTCGTAGGCTTAGTATTGCATATCATGTTATAAATACTGCATAGCATCCATTGCATGGCATTTAGGATAGTTGTATATTATGTATATTAATTCTTCCATTTTACATGGCCAGGAGGTAGTGAAACATCTTTATGGGCTTCAGATGAAGAATCTGACGGATGAATCCGAAGCGATGATCATAGTCCATCAACGAGAAAATCACCTTGATCAAAGCTCTGTAGCACCCTTTACAAGAAGATGAAGATGGACGACCCAGATGACGCCACTTGGCGCCATCCAAATCGCCCCCACCTGAGCCATCGCATCGGCCTCAAGCACGGATGCACCTCGACCATTGGATCTTCATCCAATTGCCAAGGTGCACGTGATTCCACCGCTCTCCACTCAACAAAGTGTTGGTTTGGTGCAACAATGAAGACGAGTGCTCCCAAACAGCAAGCGCTAGTTCAAGCTATGATTCGTTGCACCTGCTATAGTGCTAGATGCAATAGGGCCACTAAATTTCAATTGAACGGTCGATATTCTCCATGTGTAATCTGACGTCGCCCACCAACGCGAAGGTGCACGCTAGATTGCACGTGCGCCAACCAGGGCATGCATTTAAGACAACCAGGAGCGGTGCCTGCTGTCTGATCCTCGCAATCGTGCGAGGCACGCGATTCAAATCAGAGCGCGCGTGATCTGCCGGTGTGCCTCGGCCGTGTGATGCCTCATCTGACGGTTGTCGGTGGTGTAGATTTCAAACAGCTGTGAGCGCACATTCTCCTCTTGCGATCACAGCCATCCATGCCTGATCCAACAGCCAACAATCGGCATGCCTACGACAGCTGTGATCAAGCATCCAAGCACCAGCCAAGGCGCGTGCATGCTTTAGCGACGTCTCTGGTGAGTCTTTAGTGACGTCTTAAATGTCACTAAAGGCCCGTGCATGCAAACCATCTCCATTCCACCATTATATAAGCAACCCTATACCCCCCATTCCAAACCATCTCTACCTACTCTACTCGTACCTACTCCTAAGCTCTAGTAGCCTACCAAAGCTCCATTAGAGCTTACTCTCAAGCTCCAAAGGCCTCCTATTAGTGTAATGATCCTACTTCCCACCAAATATTCGTCCCTCATCCCATCACCTTCATAGGTCACCTTGGAGCCGTCCTCCCACCTCAATTCCAGTAGTAGAACATCTCTGCCTCCTCAACTCCATTCCAGAGCCTCGGTGAAGCATTCCCTACCCGGCATCCTCCTGCATCTCACCTCCATCATCCTGCTCCTCAACTCCTTTGTCCAAGCATTCACCAGGCACTGTCGTCTAGCCGGACAGCCGATTCGGGAGATTCCTTCTCACCACTCTCTCTTTTTATGCTTTCGTAGATTATTGTAATAGAAAATTGTGCAATATATCATATTTGTTCCATCTCTCTTGGGAATTTATTTTGCTTGTCTTTTTATTTCAAAAATACAAAAAATAACAAAACCTCAAAATACCATAAAGAAATAAAACGAAGCGTGGTTTTCAAGCAAGGTAAACGTCGCCTCCCTGTGTTCGACTTGAGACTCCCTTGGAGTTTGGTAAAATTGTATTTGATAACCAGTTTTGCGACCACGACAACAGGTTCCTCCAAACCCCAATTTCTACCACGCGAAACACATTGATCGGTGATCAATGAAATTGTAAAGGAGATGATACTTGCTCTTTTATGTGATGATCCCCTCCAAATGGTCATTTCTAGGGTCCATACCCTAAACCTTGAAGAAGGTGAGGGAGATATGCCAAAATTATAAGAGCTATTAGGTGTCAAAGCTGAGTCCCTCTCCTCTCCATGGACAATCAAGGTAGATCCGATATTGGAGGTGGGGACATCGAACATAATTCCCTCGATTTAGAAAGCTCCTGACTTGGAGCTTCAACAATTGCCAGAAAACCTCAAGTATGTTTTCCTTGGGCCTCATAATACACTCCTTATCATCATTTCAACTGCTCTATCTGAGGTGCAAGAGGGAGAATTGATTGAATGCCTAAAATGGCATAAGGAGGCCATTGCTTGGACTATAGTAGACACCAAAGTGGTTGACTCAACTCTCTACATGCGTCACATTTACATGGATGACTCTGTGAAACCCTTCTGATTTATGCAGAGACGGTTAAACCCCAACATGTGGGAAGTGGTGAAGAAAGAACTCTTAAAATGGTGGGATGCGAGGATAATCTACCCCATTTCTAATAGTAAATGGGTCAGCCCTATTCATGTGGTGCCTGAAAAGGCGGGATTCATAGTTGAGACAGATGAGAAAGGGGAAACTGTCACCACCTGACCCACAACAGGCTGGAGGGTATGCATAGACCACTACCCAGAAAGACCACTTCCCTCTGCCATTTATTGATCAGATACTGGAGAGATTGGTAGGGAATAAATAGTTCTATTTTCTTGATAGATATTCTGGGTACAATCAGATTTCCATCTTTCCAGATGACCAGGAGTGCACTACTTTCACGAGTCCTTTTGGCACATTTGCCTTCCGCCAGATGCCATTTGGACTATGTAATTCTCCAGGAACACTTCAACAGTGTACGATGTCCATCTTTTCGAACATGGTTGACTAGTTTATAGAGGTTTGCATGGATGACTTTTCCATATATGGCTCATCGTTTGACCACTATCTCTCACATTTACAAAAAGTTCTTACCCGCTGCGAAGAGACAGGATTGGTGCTCAGCTGGGAGAAAAGCCATTTTTGGTTCAGTAAGGCTTTGTTCTTGGGAATATAGTGTCTGAGCGAGGCCTAGAAGTGGACAAAGCTAAGGTTGAGTCCATTTCAAAGCTTCCACAGCCTACCAATGTCAAGCAAATCCGATCATTCTTGGGCCATGCTGACATTTATAGGCACTTCATTAAGACTTTAGAAAGATTTTTAGGCCACTTTGCGACTTACTGGAGAAGGATACTACCTTCATTTTTGATACAAAGTGTGTTGAGGCCTTCCAAGTCTTGAAGGAGGCCCTCATAATCGCACCTATCTTACAAGCACCTAATTGGACCCTTTTATTTGAGTTGATGTGAGATGCCTCAGATTTTTCGGTGGGAGCAATCCTTGGTTAGAGGGTTGATAAAAAGGTTCATGTGTTGTACTATTCTAGAAAAACCCTTATTGATCCACAGCAAAACTACACTGTGACAGAAAAAGAACTTCTTACTGTAGTATTTGCTTTAGAGAAGTTTAGGTCTTATCTTCTGGGATCTAAGGTTGTTGTGTATACTGATCATTCGACCTTGAAGCATTTGCTCTCTAAGGACACCAAACCTAAGATAATTAGATGGATTCTGTTACTACAGGAGTTTGACCTTATTATCTGTGACAAGAAAGGGGTAAAAAATGTAGTCATCAATCATTTATCCAGGATCCTAGTTGTGGCTTCAACCCTGTCAGGAGACATTCATGACACCTTTCCTGACGAAACGGTGATGGCGATACAACCGACAACCTCGTGGTATGCTGACGTCGTCAACTACTTGGTCACTGGCAAAACCCCCAATACATGGACTAAGCATCGGCGACATAGGTTTCTCGAAGCATTATCACTGGGAGGACCCCGAGCTATTTAGAAGAGGACATGACCAAGTCTAAGTAGGTGTGTTCCAGAGGAGGAACAACAGAGTGTTTTAAATATCTACCAGACACTGGATTGTGGAGGGCACTTTAGCGTGATGAAGACTACGTATACGTCTCTCCAGTCAGGGTTTTGGTGGCCCTCACTATTCAAGGACACACGTACTTATGTGGTGGCATGTCTTCATTGTCAATAGACTGGAACAATCGGGAAGTAAGATGAGATACCCCAGCAGCCTATTCTTCTGATTGAGATATTTGATGTCTGGGACATAGATTTCATGGGTCACTTCCCATCATCTCACAACTATGAATATATCCTCATGGCAGTTGATTATGTGTCAAAGTGGATAGAGGCTATTTCGACTAGGACCAACGATCACTCTGTGGTCCTGAATTTCATTAAGGCCAATATTATTTCATGATTTTGCTGCCCGAGGACAATCACTAATGATATGGGACCTCATTTTAGGAATGCACACTTCATTCATCTACTCAAAAATTTTGGTGTCACCCACAAGGTGGCCACCCCGTATCACTAGTAGATGAGTGGATAGGTCGAGGTGTCCAATAGGGAGATCAAACAAATTCTAGAGAAAACTATAAGATTTGACAGGAAGGATTAGTCGAGGAAACTAGATGATGCACTATGGGCTTACAGAACTCCTTATAACCTTTTAGTATGTCTCCCTTTCGTATAGTGTATGGCAAAGCCTGCCATTTGCCTATTGAGATTGAGCATAGAGCTTATTGGGCTATTAAGAAAGTCAACATGGATCTCGAGAACACAGGCCAAGTGCACCTATTAGAACTGACCGAGCTTGAAGAGTTGAGGAATGAGGCTTATGAGATTACTCAAGCTTACAAAGAGCACACTAAGGTTTTTCATGATAAACACATCCTCCACAAAACCTTTCAGCCCAACCAGCTGGTCTAGCCGTTCAATTCTTGACTCAAGTTATTCCCTAGGAAACTTAAGTTCCGTTGGGATGGGCCATACACTGTCACGCAGGTGTTCCCACATGGTGCAGTTGAGATCCAAAACCCCTCATATGGTGAGACTTTGAAGGTAAATGGCCAATGTTTGAAACCTTATGTTACTCTTTTTGATGGCCAAGTATTGGACAGCTACATGCTGGAGGAGCCTTAGCTCCAAACACTTTCTACCTTAGGTAATATTTTTCCTTGCTTTTGCTTTCCAGTGAGGACAATATCAGATCTAGGCATGGGAGGGTATAACCTGAGGTTATACATAACATTTATACATATTTTTGCATGCATGTAGTTAGTACTTTTATTGCATAAGAGAAAAAAAGGGGAGAAAAAGGGGGACAAGAAAAGGAAGGAGATGATATCTTTGTGAGCTAAAGTGCAAAAATATTGGGGGAAAAAAAAAGAGAAGGTAAACACAGAAAGGAAAGGAAAAGTTGTGTTACTCCCAGCAATTGAGTGTGGAATGTACCTAAGTTCTGGGCTAGATCGGATGATGAATTAAGTCCTAAAGTGCTAAAGAGAAGGAGATAAGTGAGGGATACCGACTTTAGGCCTCATGGGTCAATTTTAGGGCTTAAACACTTACGTATTTGTTAAGATATAGACTATTCCTCAAGAGGTTGAGGAAGTTGCGAGGCTAATATTAAGTCTAAGGCTTAGGGAGTATTTGACCCCGTTGCCTGCCCTTTGTTTTGCAGGACTTGCCAACCTAAGCACCCAAAAATCACACACTAGTCTAGTTTAGTGTGTGTAATGTAGAATAATGCCAAAAGGTGTTATGTTCTTAAAATATTTTCCCGAAGATTTGACTTAGGAGCGGCTCAAAGATACATGTTGATTGGACCGGTTCTCGATGCGGAGAGGAGAAATGAAAAATACTCCTCTCAAAGATGCATTACAACATACCATCTTCTCGGTGCTTGTCTCCTAGGATATCTAAAGATCCTACAGGGACACAGAAGCACCTTGTGCTGGTTCAGATGCCATGGGAGGCATTATCCCGAAATGTCAATTGCTAGGGTCTAAATTTAGCTACAGAATGCCATGGGTGGCATTATCCTAAAGTGTCGAAAGTCAGGCTTCTGGGGGTTTCCATGGGCTGTGCTATCCTAAAGCATTGATTGCCAGGACCCTGCGAGGATTGATGGTGGGGATAAGGAATTTGATACAGATCATGTTTAGGGCCAATCCGATGTTGGAGTTAGGGGAATTTAAAAGAAAAGGAAAACTCTTAAAATAAATATCTTTCTCTCTCTTGTCAAAAATGCATTGGCAAATTGAACCTAGACTTGTTGCACATATGCACAAGTGTTTTAATTGTTGGGGTCAACGAACCTCTAGGTAGTTTTTGTGGGCCTTAGAAACTTTTGTGGTGGACCCAAGGCTGAGGCTGCTCAGGTCCGTATCTTGGCTGGTACTTGAGTATCTTTAGGCCTATAGTTAGTATTTCGATCTAATATCTAGAGGTATGGCACAATAACACATCCTAACGATAAAATCTAGCCTAGAGACCTGGTCTGATCCATATGATTTTGCTCAGGACTAGCAAAACTTAGGCATGGGGGTGTTGATAGGTCAACTTTGGTGGACTAAATTTAAGCCTAAATGCATTATCATTAAAATGGAAATTAAATTTCGAGCATGCATTATATGAAAAAATTAATTAAGCTTGTATTTTGACATTCACACAATTTTGTGGAAATACATTGCCTACATGCATCGATTGATCAGATACTTATTCTTCTTTGGGAATGTTTGAATACCATATTCACATGAAATGAAATTAGGAAAGTTTTGATTGCCTACAAAATAAAATCACATTGATGCATCTGATTGTAGGATTTTCTGTTCTTGTTAATTTCCCCCCTTCCCTTATTCTCTCCTCTCTTTCCTTAATTAACAGGACATGCAGGGGGAACGAGTGCAGGCATAAAAGGAAGGGAGGGTTGGCCCTGATGAGGATCATCTTCCTCCTCTTACTCCACCCAACAGTACCCTCTCCACCATCATCTCCTCCATCCACCACCGTGTCCCACCACCACAGCCACCCACCGCAAGCACCCACACCACCTTCATCTTCCTCCTCCCAATTCACTACCTGCCTTTCCCCCACCACCACGACTGCGAGCCTCCTCCTTCCTGCAAGCCATTGTGACAACCATGTTGTGACAACGTATGGCAATCACCATGCTTCCATGACCATAGTGGCCTCCTTGCTCAACCTCCTTACATACAGCCTCATCTCCTGCTCCTTACACTGACATCCACACTCGACCCACAGTGCCTGCGACCATCGTGTGCGAAACCCTCGCCAAAGTCTCAACCTCGCCAACAACCCCGTGAGACCACCGACCATCCTCCATTACTATCAACCACCAACGTACCACCAGCCATCGCACGTGCCCTCGCATGTGATTGCCCACCGCTTGCTCGACTCCACACTCAAAACCTCCATAGCAAGGCCCTCACGTCTGTGACCTCTACCTTTACTGCTGTGACCTTCTCCGCGATGCCGCCACATGCAACGACCAAAGCCACCAATCGTGCTGCTCCCTTCCCTGTCATCGTCTTATTCTTCATCACCATCAATGGCCCCAAAGAATCCAAAGCCATCAAACATAGCCACCACCACAGGCCACTATTCTTCATCTTGTCAACGTCATCAGACTCACCTTGACTCAACCAATGCTACCACTCCCTCAGTTGTGGCTCCCGTGACCCACACTCGTGCATGTGACCACCCATCATCAGTGAGCTCCTCCACTCCAGTCAACTGCCTCAGGCTACCTCCCGCCGTGGGACCACCACCATTGTGAAGCCCTCTGCGTCCCTGACCTCCTCAGAGCTTCCCATGGCCAGCATTCACTCCTCTTCATGCACGCACAAGGGGATGGATTCCCCTTTTTTTGCTACAGTGAAGGTCCTATTGTTGATGTGGAAGATCATTGTAGAAAGATTGAGTTTGCAAAACCTGTCATCGTAGCACAATTTGCGAGAAAATCCATCAATAAATAAATTTTACCGAAACTCAAAAGGAATCCCGAGTCGAACATAGGGACGTGGACGTTTGATTAAAAGCTGCGTTTGATTTGTTGTCACAAAGCAGATTAGCTGGTCGAATTAAATCTAAACTAGCTATCTACTTATAGAATAATTAATAGAAGAGAAAGAGAATAATCAAATAAAGACAAAATAGAGATAGAATAAACATGGATTTCGTAACCATAGAGTAATGTGCATTACAACTAATCACTACACTAGAAAGATGGAAATATTATAACTAGAAAGCGATAAATCTACTCTAAAAAGCAATAAAGAGAAGGGAGGTGAGAAATTATCCACGACGACAGCTTAGAGGATAAGCCGCGTTGATAGAGTGCCCAAAAGAACGTGGTGAGAGGTTGGATGAAGGAGAATGACGACGGATGATGGAGAACGGGGTAGGGTGACGTCGTGGCGGGATTCGCTTCCCGAATGGTGATGAGAAGACAACCACGGGATGCTCCATGAAGGATGTGAGAAGATGGAAAATTATTTTTGTAACTCTAATGGAGCATCCTGGGTTTAGGACCAACTCGTAGAGTCTTTGAGGGGGTAAGAGAAGAGAGGAAGGGATGAAGAAAGTGTCGAGGTTGTAGGGCTATTTATAGGTGAAGAATGGAGGGGTAATTAGGTCATTTCATATGTAAAACATTAATGCAAGGACTTTTAATGATGGATTTAAGCGTCACTAAAGCCCTGAACGTGGTCGTAGGTGCGCTCACCCGCGCGTCGCTTCTTCTCCCTTGGCTTCAACGCATGCACACGTTCGCTCACTCTTGCTGTCCAATCGCAAGATCGGATGGCTTAAAATGCTCCATCACTTCTTTAGCCGCTAAGAGGCAACGTGGCCACATCTCAACTATTTGATGAGGAATCAATGGCCTAGAATGCACGATCACATGCCTTAACAAATCACGCCTCCCACGCATGAGATCGAGCGTGAGATCAGGCGTCATCTTGCGCGTGCTGCCAATTGATCCATTAGAGCCGTTGGCACTTGATTGGGTGGCTTGATCTCATGCTTGTGCGCGAGGAAGAGGGGCGCCGCACTCAATTTGAACGCGTGACCTCTGCGTGTGTAACGCCTCAACTGCTACGCTACAACCTCTCTTGAGGCGAGCTTTTCATTTAAGGCATGCGCGTCCATGGCTGTTGGATCAAGATCCAACGACCTAGATCTGATTACGCGGTTGAGGAGAGAGAGGGAGTGGTAGGCCTTGCTCTTTTAGTTAGGCTGGTTTGGGCGGTGAGATGGCACCACGTGGCGCCATCTTGGCCATCCATCTTCATATGCTCGTAGGTGGTGCCACAAATGTCGGATTGGATCGATTTTCACATCATTGGGTTGCAATTGTTAATCTAAACCCATCCATGCGGTCGGATTTGTCATATGAAGAATGGATTTACACCAACTGGCCCCTTGACCTCTGATCTTTCTCTAACTACATCTAATTCTATGAAAATCCAATCGGGGCAATCTTGGAGTCGTTGAACTCCGATCGTTGCCCTGATTAAATCTGTACGGTTGGATCTTCAATTCGAGGCCCCGTTATGATATTGCCTTATTACCTGACTACAAAAAGCGAAAATTAACCTAAACTTTATACATCTAACTTAAATGCAAGATGATTCATGTTATGCAATATTTATAATGTATGATGCAACTACACGCCTAAGAACACACATAAATAGACGGTTTATGTGATATAAATGTCTTTACATCACCTATTAATATTTACATATTTTTCCATTATATGTTTCACTGTTCACTTATTTGATGAATTAATATATTAAGTGAAATTTGTGCTCATGTCCTCATGTTTCTCTTTTTCCCTCACACACTAACCCTCTCTTTATACTTCATGATCCTCTCTATAGGTGCTTAACATAATTTCATGAAATAATCCTTGCAATAATCTTCCCACGATTTTAAGTGAGCGTGATTTCTTGATATATCTATGAGTTTATTGGCTTGTCCCTTGACGTGCACTCGTGCATATGTGTTAAGAAGTGTCGTTATAGTTCACGCTTGCAACGTCAGTTTTAAATTAAAGAAACGGAGGTGAGTCCGAGTGTTGGTCTCAAGGAGGCGTGAAAATCGGATTTTGCTTATCACTTGTTGTCATGGAAATCGCGGAGTTTTGCTTTCGAAAAGGTGCGTTGAAAAGCGAGAGAGAGATAGAGAGAGAGAGATTAGGGTTAGTCATTTCTTTCTTTAACATGCAACTTGAACAGGAAATAAAGTAAACAACTGAATGGAAAATAACTTCATTAATCATGCAGCTTTAGTTCACAGATTACAACATTAGATACATGCTTAAACATAAGTAAAGGAAAGCTTAAAAGAGAGGAAGAGAGAGAGAGAGGGGGAGAGCAGCGAGGCAGCCACGGCGGTGGAGAAGGCTCCGTCGGTGGCTCATCATCTCCGACGATTACAAAAGGGCCCAAAGCTAGCTAAGAGAGGGCTAGAGTAGTTGCAAGGGAAGTGAATGCCTTGAATGAGTGGTTGGAGGGGGTTTAAATAGGGAGAACGGCTTTCTAAAAGAAGAAGGGGTTTTAGCGACATCCGGAACATCGCTAAAACCCTTCCAATAGCTTTGGTGAAGCCCCCAGCCCTCCGGTTGCACACCCGCGCCATTCTTCTTCGCGCTCGATCCGTGGGTGCGGCAAGAGAGCCATCCAATCGAAGATTGGATGGCTGAGATCCTCGCTCGGGCACACTTGGATCATGCCTTGAGCATACGTGCGCGTGGGCGTCGTCGTCTGGCATGCGCGCGTGCGTGGCCAATCGTCGCTTGAGCGTGCACCGCGTGGTGCTATCTTAGCCGCCCGCTGCTGATCGGGAGGCCTAATTTTGGCCACACGCTTCGCTGTCTTCAATTTCCCACACCGCATGGCTCGATCCCGCATCGCGTGGCTGCGAGTGTGCGCGTTAACCGCTGCGCCACACCCGCAGCTTTGTTGCGGCGACCACGGCCATCCGATCAGAAATCAATGGCTGAGATTTGATCTTCGGCTGAAGGTGGAAGTGGCATGTAGTGAGCAGGCACCATGTGGCGCATCGAGGCCTGTTAGTCATCAGATCAACAGTCAGAACTTCTTGGGCCCATTGTGGGAGCTCTGGATGTCGGATTTGGCCGATTTTGAGTCCGTTGGACTCTGTTCGTCGTTCTGAATCCATCCGTGTGGTCCGATTGCTCATCTGAGGCCTACTTTGACAAGTTCTTACACAAATGGCCATTAATACAATTTTATAAGCAATCTTGGTATATGATGCATGCAATGCTCCCATTCTACTTATGTTGTTCCTTTTATTCTTAAGATGGGCCTTGTTTAACAGAATTATCACCCCCATATGCAGTGTTATCATACCCCCATGCTTACTCCTTGCTAGTCCCTCACAAGGTTTATTTTAGCCTTTATTTTCTGTCAGAATTTAAGAAGTAATTGCTTAGACACTTCGTCACTTGTCAATAGGAGGAAATATACTAAGATCTTAATCTACAAAGACTAAGCAGCGCCCGGGTGTCTGCCAAAGTACAAATCACCCGAATCCTTGCTTTAATGTATATAACTATACATATGTATATGTATATATATATATATATTTTTTTTTTCTTAGAATTTTTTCAGAATTCAGAGTGGGTTGGTAACTTTTTACGGCTACCCAACCCACCCAAAACTCGGTCAAAACCCTAAGTGCTAAGCATCTTGGTGTGAAGATTGTGATGGACACACTCAACGGCAATTCAGACAGACTTCGGGTTTCTACACCCCTAGGTGACCGAAAGAGGAAATATATGTGCCTAAAGGTATATTTGTTCGATTGGTAGCTTTCTCCCTACGTTTGTTTTAATTGGGGTCAACACAAGGATTTTTCCAGTGTATATCTCCCCGGCTTGTACTACTTCCACGCTTCTTCCTCAAGTGTTTTGGTTTTTTTTTTGTGCAATTATTGAGCTGGGCTCTGGACAACCGACCAATGGGCTATTACCCATGATTACTTGATAGCCATACTAGTGCGGTGAAGTGTGGTTTATTTTTTTTTCTTTTCTTCTCCTTTTTTTTTTGTAGGTGGCTTCCTTGATCTCAAATGTACCTAGAGGCAATGAAGAAGAAGTGGTCCCGTGGTTGGGTTCTGGACAACCTACCAATGGGCTGTTACCCATGACAACTTGCCAGCCATACCACCCTAGAGAACTCATTAGCTACCCAATTTCTATCAAAATCTCTGAGGAGTGAGTTTATGCAAAAATGTGTGCAGATGCTTAGACTCAAAGTTCTTCTGAGTTAGAGGGTGAGTTGATAAGTCGTATACTTATCACCTTATTTAGTAGGTGGATTAGAATAGCTTAAGGTTGCAAGGATTCAAAGCTAAATCCATATTTTAACGGACACCAGGGCTGATTAAGCCTAAAGGCCTAAAAAGTTTAAGTGTTTAAGTTCTTTTTGTATTATTTCCCACTATTGACAAGTTTTTAATGCCTAAGTTTCTTCCTAAATTCAAATTTTTTTTTCTTTTTATTTTATTCAGACTGATTAAATGAGCTTAGGATCGTGCAATTTACCACCCCCCCATGCTTAAGTTGGACAATGTCCTCATTGGCAAATAAATGCATGCATAGGGGTTCAAAAAGATAGTCCTTGAGTGATGTAAAATACCAGATCAGTCTGAATCCTCTGGGTTGCCTCCTAGGAAGCGCTGAGTTTAACTCCTCCAGTTGGGCGGTACTTCGTGTCATCCCTCAACGAGGGTGACACTCTCCTTTAGTGGAACCTGGGCCAGGAAGTGCTTCAATCTTTGACCATTAACTGTAAAAGTGTGCCCAGTGTTTGGCAGCGTGAGCAAGTCTTGGCAAAGTTGTGTGCATCCTTAAATAGGGACGGCCAGTAAAATCCAAACTGCATAACCTTTGCAGCTATTTTCTTTCTAGAGAAGTGGCCACCACAAGCCTGGTCATGATAGAAGGAAAGCACACTCTGAATTTCGTTCTTGGGGATACACCTCCTGATGATCTGGTCGGCACAGAGGTGAAATAGCATTGGATCATCCTAGAAATAGTGCTTGGCCTCAGCCAAGAACCTGTCCCGTTGCTGTCTGGACCAGCTGTGCGGGGTTTGTCCTACAACTAGGTAGTTGATGTAGTTAGCATACCATGGCAGTCTCTTGTCTTGAACAACCAGAATGTGTTCATCGAGGAAGGCATCATATAGAGGTAGGGAGGGTCCAATATGGTCTGGATAAAGTCTATACAAGTGGTCAGCCACCACATTCTTCGATCCAGCCTTGTCGCAGATTTCCAGGTCAAATTCCTGCAAAAGCAGGATCCATCTGATGAGCCTGGGCTTTACGTTCTTCTTGGCCAACAGGTGCCAGATGGCTGAATGGTCAGTGTAAATGGTCACGTGGGATCCCAGCAAGTATGATCGGAACTTTTCAAGTCCAAAGACTACAGCAAGCAACTCTTTCTCTGTGACCGTATAATTTTGTTGGGCCTCGTCCAACGTTTTGCTCACATAGTAGATCACCACAGGCTTCTTGTCTTGCCTTTGTCCCAAGACAGCACCTATGGCAAAATTTGATGCATCACACATAATCTCAAAGTCCTAGGACCAATTCGGGGGCTGAAGTACAGGTGCAGTGGAGACTAAGTCCCGGAGGGTGCGATAAGCCTGGATGCAATAAGAAGACATGTGGAATGTGGCGTCGTTGGCTAGAAGGTCGGTTAAGGGTTTGGAAAGCTTGGAAAAGTCTTTAATGAACCTGCGGTAGAAGCCAACGTGTCCCAGAAATGAGCGAATCTATCAGACCGAGCTAGGTGGACGAAGTTTGGAAATCAAATCAACCTTAGCCCGATCTACCTCGATGCCCCTATACGATACGATGTGACCGAGGATAATTCCTTCTTGAACCATAAAATGGCTCTTTTCCTAACTTAGCACCAGATTAACCTCGATACATCATTTCAGGATTTTCTCCAAGTTGCTCAGACAATGGTCGAATGAATTCCCAAATACAGAGAAATCATCCATAAAGACCTCTAAGTATTCACCCACCATTTCTGAAAAAATGGCTAGCATGCAACGCTGGAAGGTAGCAGGTGCATTGCATAACTCGAACGGCATTCGACAGAATGTAAACATGCCGTACGGGCAAGTGAATGTGGCCCTTTTTTGATCCTTCGGAGCAATTGCGACTTGGTTATATCCTGAATATCCATCTAGAAAGCAAAAATACTTCTGCCCTGCCAATCTTTCAAGGATTTGTTCAATGAATGGCATGGGGAAATGATCCTTCTTAGTGTCTTCATTGAGCTTCTTATACTCAATACACACCCGCCATGCGGTGGTGGTGCGGGTGGGGATGGATTCGCCATGATCATTGGTGACAATGGTGAGCCCAGCTTTCTTTGGAACCACTTGAGTGGGGCTCACCCAGGGGCTATCGAAGATAGGATAGATGATGTCGGCGTCAAGCCACTTGATAATTTCTTTCTTAACGACCTCCCGCATGTTTGGGTTTAAACGTCTCTGCATCTGATGGGAGGGTCGTGCCCCATCTTCCAGGTAAATCTTCTGGGTGCAATAGGTGGGGCTCTCTTAAGTCAGAAATGGTCCAACCAATGGCGGCCCGATGTTCTGAAAGGGTCGCAGTCAACCTGAGCTCCTGATCCTTGGTTAGATGAGAATTAATAATCACAGGGAAGGTCTGGTTAGGTCCCAGGAAGACATACTTGAGATTCTTGGGTAGTGGCTTAAGCTTGGGTGCGGGTGGAACCACAGTTGATGGAAAAGGAAAAGGCAGGAGTTGATCAACATCGATTTCCTCAAATGGTGTTGTGTGATGGTAATCAGCCTTACAGAGGTCTACGGGTAGTGACAGTGACGGGTCAGAAAAGTCATTACGGGTTTGGTGATCTGAGACAGAACTAAGGGTGAGGCATTCGTCAACCAGAGTTTCCACGAGATCATGTTCCTCAACGCAATCGCAATCAAATGACTTTGTCACCTAAAAGATACCTAATTGCATTTTCCTGTTTCCGAAGGTGATTTCCATACATCCCGTGTCTCAATCAATGTTTGCCTTAGCCGTAGCTAAGAAAGGTCTGCCTAAGATTATGGGTGCGTTCTGTAATTTTTTAGGGACTTCCATGTTGAGTACCAAGAAGTCGACCGGGAAATAGAAGTCCTTGACCCGTACGATTACGTCCTCAACAACCCCCTTTAGGGTTTTCATTGATCTATCAGCCAGCTGGATGGTGACCGGTGTTGGTGTCAACTCTCCGAAACCAAATTGGTGGTATAGGGTTGTTGAAATCAGATTGATAGAAGCACTTAAGTCCAGGAGCGCTCTATCAAATGTCATGACCTCGATATTGCAGGAAATCAGGGGTGCTCCTGGGTCAGTTCGCTTGAGTAGAAGGTTGCTTGATATTACAAAGCTTGCTTGTTCGGAGAGCACAACCTTCCTAGGTGCTTGAGGTCTTGGCTTACGCTTAGGTGTACAGGCATCCTTTAAAAACTTGGTGTAAGCCAGGATGTGCTTGACGGCTTCGAGGAGCGGAATATTAATCTGTACTTGCTTAAAGATCTCTAAAAGCTCCTCAGTTTCCACAACATTCTTCTTTTTCTTGATTATTTCCAAGGCCTCATGGTAAGGTGTCTGAATGTGGATTGGATCTATTTCTGGGTCCTTGGGTTTTTCTGGTGCCTCTTCTGAGTCAGTTATTTCAGCAGGTGAAGTCTCAAGGAGAGTCAGCCATTTGGGATCCTAGGTTTTGGTGCCGCTTCTCAAGGTCATCGCATTCGCAGAGGCATTGGGGCCATGGGTTGATCCTTGAGAAGACGAGGATGAAGAAGCACCAAACCCAGGGGGTATTTGCGGGGTTGGCTGGACCATGTGAGCCTACCCAGGATTGCCTTGGAACCCTTGCAAATTGGGGCCTCTGTTAATTATGTTTCGCGGGTTCGGTTGTGGCTAGGAAGGTAGGGATCTTTGTTGTTTACAGTTCAAGAGTTGGCTTAACTATCCCTTTACCAAGGCCATTTCCTCCTGATGTTTCTAGTTCATGTCAGCCATCATCTTTATTAGGGTGTCCATTTGGTTTTGTGGGGGAGGGGTCGCCCTATTTTGATTATATGGGGGTTTAACTGGTGGTCCTTGATGATAGGGGGCAAGTGTGGTTGCTGGTTTGGCCTGGGCTGGTTTTGGAATTGCGGTGGTTTCTGGTTTGTCCAACCAAAGTTGGGGTGGTTATGCCAGCCAGTGTTGTAAGTGTTGGAGAAAGAGTCAGGTTTAGCATAACCTTGGACGGCTTACACATCTTCAAGGATAGCCGATGTCGATGGAGAGGGAAGAGAGTAATCAAGGGTTGAGGGAGCAAAGGTCCCTCCCTGGAACGAGGTCAGGGGTTGTTCCAGGTTTAGTTGGGTTAAGGGTTGACCAGGTCAACATTATGTGCTCCTTTTGCTAGGGAGAAAGTCTGTAACGGGTTTCTAGTCTGGTTCAATAGCTCATCAATCTTTTTGTCCACTAATTAATGATGTCCATGTCAACCATTCCAGAATTTACTTGTACCTCATAAATCCCACTGCGGGGTTGACTGGACCTGTTAAACTGGGTCATGGAGGAATTGTTGAGCAAATTCTCTCTCATAGACTCAAAGAGCTCAAACGTGCTCTCCTCGTCCTTGTTCAGGAAGTTCCCCCCGCATGAGGCATCGACGAAGTTTCGTAGGCTGCTGTCCAAACCATGGTAGAAAATCTGGGCCAATTGCCACCTTGGTACTTCGTGGTGTGGGCATTTCCTCAAGAGTTCATTAAATCTTTCCCACGCCTCATGAGTATTCCCCAACCTGGAGTGTGAAGGTAGTAATAGCTCTTCTGAGGGCATTGGTCTTTCCTATGGGGAAGAATTTCTTTAAAAATGCATGCCTCAGCTATTCCTAGGTGGTGATGGGTCTACCTAGGGTTCTAAGCCAGTGAGAAGCCTTGTCTCTTAATGCGAAGGGAAGCATCTTAATTAGAAAAATGTTAAGGCTAATGTTCCTAGGTTTCACAGTTCGTGCTATGCGGTCGAGATCCTCTAGATGCTGGAAGGAGTCCTCATTTGAGCTTCCATGGAAGTGGCTTTGGATCAGACTTATGACATTTGGTTCAGCTCAAAATCATCTCCCCCTTCAGGGATCCTAAGGTGTGGCTCGACTCTAATAGTGGAAGGATTATAGAAATCGCGGAGGGGCCTCGGTTGATCCTGAAATGGTGGTACATCGAGTGGTGGTTGCCCTTGTGCGCCTTGGAAAGGTGGTGGTGGTTGTTCTTGTGGATTCTGTAACCGGTGTATGGCTTACATGATGGTGTGGATTTGTTATTGCTGAAGCTGGTGGTTTGCATTAATTTGAGCTTGGATGATGGCCATTGTGTCTGGTGGGGGTTGATCCTCAGCCTCATCTACCCTAGGTTCAGCCATGTTTCTAACAGAATTACGTCGCTTAAATTCCTATCCCAAAACAAACAACTCGAGATGTAGTGAGCGTCTCCCGTGCATGCACTAGAGAAGAACAGGAGGGGATACGGAGAGTGACAGATGCGAGAAATGTCTTCAATCAAGCAAACAAGCCTAGTCCTTATGATGTATTCCTTAGGAGACCTAGAAATCTCAAAAAGGGTAATTAAGTTCGTAAGCACTAGACTCCCCTTCCTAAGGCTAATCTGGCCAGGTTGATTACGAGGGGATTGCAGGGAAGGTTCTTCCTTTGGCTTGCACCTCCTATTTCGTAGACCCCACAACTGCGGTCATTTGACACTGCCCCACAGCCTAGTCACCAGATTCTACCAAGGGAATGAAGGCCAAGTGCCCAGCGAACAAAACCTCGCCTTTCGAGACTTAACTTAGTCCTGCCTAGGGCACGTCTACTCAGTTTTAAAGGGCTAGGATAGTGCTTGTGCTAGGGTTATGTGATGAGGCGTTGATTTGGGTGGTGCCTCCTAATTTTCCACTTTCAATGTGTGTGCTTTTATCAAAACATGATTTTCAAGCAAGGTTTTTTTACGATGTGGTGTCTTGTAGTGTTTCATCCTTACTTTAGTGTCTTTTAGGATTGACGTGTCTTAATGTTTTCAGACAAGTTTCAGTGGGCACGTTAAGTTTTGCACACAATTTGGTGAAAGTAGATTTCCTTTTATTGTGTAGAAGCTCTAAAACCCTAATGTACTCATCCTAATGATCATGCAGCTTCTATTAGATGAGTCGATTTTAGGGTTGAGTGGTGCGGCCCAAGTCAATCCACGGTGGCTTCACAAACACCACTCAAAAAGGTAAAAGAACACTCCAAAAATTTATTCAGAATGTTAGAGTGTACATTTTTTTGTGGGGTGATGTGTTAAGGATGTGGGTGAAGCAATCATACACCACGCCAATTTTTTTCAATTTTTACAATTTCTTTTAGTTTTTCACACAAGCAAACAATCATGAGTGAAGAATTACTCACTACCGGTCTTTGTTGCGCCTACTCCCTTGTTACCGTCGTGGGATGTGTCGCTTCGCCGTCTAAGTGCCGAATTCCTACAACCATCAAGTAAAAAGGAAATAGGGCATTAGACGATGTGAGAATGGATGTGGAATGGAAGTGACAAAACAAATCCATTGCCTCCCCGGCAACGGTGCCAAAAACTGATGTGCGCTCGTGCATATGTGTTAAGAAGTGTCATTATAGTTAGCACTTGCAACGCCGGTTTTAAAGTAAAGAAACAGAGGTGAGTCCGAGTGTCGGTCTCAGGGAGGTGTGAAAATCAGATTTTTCTTATCACTTGTTGTGGTTGAAATCACGGAGTTTTGCTTGCGAAAAGGTGTGGTTGAAAAGCGAGAGAGAGATAGAGAGAGAGAGATTAGGGTTAGAGTCGTTTCTTTCTTTAACATGCAACTTGAACAGGAAATAAAGTAAACAATTGAATGGAAAATAACTTCATTAATCATGCAGCTTTAGTTCACATATTACAACATTAGATACATGCTTAAACATAAGTAAAGGAAAGCTTAAAAGAGAGGAAGGGAGAGAGAGAGGGGGAGAGCGGTGAGGCAACCACGGCGGTGGAGAAGGCTCCGTCGGTGGCTCGTCGTCTCCGGCGATTACAAGAGGGCCTAAAGCTAGCTAAGAGAGGGGTAGAGTAGTTGCAAGGGAAGTGAATGCCTTGAATGAGTGGTTAGAGGGGGTTTAAATAGGGATAAGGGCTTTCTAAAAGAAGAAGGGGTTTTAGCGACGTCCAAGACGTCGCTAAAACCCTTCCAAAAGCGTCGGTGAAGCCCCTAGCCCTCCAGTCACACGCCCGCATCGTTCTTCTTCGTGCTCGATCCGTGGGTGCGACATGAGAGCCATCCGATCGAAGATCGGAAGGCTGAGATCCTCGCCCGAGCACGCTTGGATTGCGCCTTGAGCACGCGTGCGCGCAGGCATCGTCATCTAGCGTGTGCGAGTGCATGGCCGATCGCCGCCTGAGCATGTGCCACGTGGCGCTATCTCGGCCGCCCACTGCTGATCGGGCGGCCCAGTTTTGGCTGCGCGCTTCGCTATCTTCAATTTCCCACACCGCACGGCTCGATCCCACGTCGCGTGGTTGCAGGTGTGCACGTTAATGGCTGCGCCACCCCCGCTGTTTTGTCGCGGCGACCGCGGGCGTGCGTGCGGTTCTCTGCCATCCGATCAGAAATCAACAATTGAGATTTGATCTCCGGCTGAAAGTGGAAGTGGCGTGCGGTGTGCAGGCGCCACGTGGCGCATCGAGGGTCGCTGATCATCAGATCAACGATCAGAACTTCTTAGGCCCATTGTGGGAGCTTTAGATGTCAGATTTGGCCAATTTTGAGTCCGTTGGACTTCGTTCGTCGTTCTGAATCCATCCGTGTGGTCCGATTGCTCATCTGAGGTTTGCTTTGACAAGTGCTTACACAAATGTCCATTAATACAGTTTTATAAGCAATCTTGGTATATGATGCATGCAATGCTCCCATTCTACTTATGTTGTGCCTTTTATTATTAAGATGGGCCCTGTTTAACAGAATTATCACCCCCATATGCCGTGTTATCATCCCTCCTTACGGATACGACCTAATCCTTCGTGGCTAGATTTAATTATTCAATCTTTGATTGAGAGATTTTCCACCACGCGATTACAGCGGCATATTATTTTTCTGACACATCATCTTTGCAAGTGAAAATATCCTATCCAATATTCTCCAAGGTAGCTCCTTCTTGGTGTGGACCTCCTTTCAAGCTTGGCGTGCTCCCAAGATTCTCCTTCAATGGTGGCATAGGATGAGGTGATGGAATAAAATGATGGTGGATTGGCACTTAAAGGGTAGTGGAGTGACTCCCTCTCAATGCCTAAAATTTGGACATAGGTAATTGATGATAACATCATCATTAGCCACATCTAGCTTTAATTAATCATAATCATGGAATAAATGCTCATACATAACCACCAGAGAGATGTAATTCATTGCATAATCATTCTGAGAGAAAGACAAGAATAGAGGGTTATTTCTACAAATTTACTATTATATCATAAAAATAGAATAATCGCTAGTTTTCTTAGAGTTTGAACAAAGGTAAATGGTCTTAAGAGTCTAACAAGTGGGTTAGAACAGATAGAAAAGGATTTTCGCATGTTTCAGGAATTAAATGACATCCGAAACCCTAAAAACAAACTCACTTAATCAATTGAGGTTCTGGTTAGGATAAAATTCACCTAAACCCTATAAAATTCATATAAAAATATTCTCTAGGGTTTGGTATGCTTGATTTGACCATCAGAACCTGTCTTGACCTAGAATAGAGCCACAGGCAGACTTTTGCCCTAATTTGGGTAATTGTGCAATTTTCTAGTCAAACTTAGTCAAAACCAAAATCTAACTCCACCATTGGATTCCTTGGGTCCAAATTAGGTTTGTACTAAAATTTGAGCCCAATTGAGATCATCATGACCTGGTTTGCAATTTGGTCTTGTCTGACACTTTTATGTCACACTCATGCCCCTAACTTTTGAATTTCTTACAAATAGCCACCCAACTTTGTCATCATTCTCACAAACAGGTCCTTCCACCATTATCGCTCAGAATTCCTACTCGGGCGAACTTTCTTTGGCAAGAACGTGGTGATTTCTTGACGAATCCGTCTCAAAATAGAAAGGGAGATTCGTCAAGGAATTACCTTCCTAAAAACCCTTCTCAAAGGCTCATGCGAACCTTTAGAAGGATTGGGTCCCTAGAAATTGTGAAGCTTGGAAGCTTCCAAGCTTGGAACACACTCTAAGTCCTATATAAGGTCCCACGATGCCTTGCGCATCTTCTCAGCTAGTTTTAGGGCCACAAACCTCTTCGAAACTCCACACCCGACCCTACTCTGACTTAGCTCCGGCAGACCTCTTCCCCATCATTCTACAACTAGCCAACGGCCAAATTGGCCAGGCCACGACCTTCCTCACCTTCATCCGTGCCTGGTGTGCCAAAGCCAAGGCCATCTTCCCCGTTCTTCGCCGCCGTCCCCCTCATGGAGGATTCATCTTCCCCATGTCTGGCCATCACACCGGTGTAGGCTTTCTAACCCCTTAGATAGTTAGATTAGGTTCCTTAGCATCCTTTCTTCCCCTACTCTCTTTCTCTCTCTTTATTCTTCAAATTCGACCACCGACGACACCATTCACTTTCATCCCCTCCATCTCCGGTGAGGGTTCCCATCTGCCACACACATCCATCCCCCTTACCAACTAATCATCAAGCTCCACCGTACTCCCCTCATTTAAATCCCTAACCTATCACACTCCATTGTCCACCCAAAACAGCCACCAAGTAACCCACCTTCATGTAACCTCCTCCGTCGCTGTCCAACCTCCTCCGTACACCAAACTCCACAAAACCACCACCAGCACATTCGTCATCACCTCACGACTCTCCTGAGATGGTTTAATGTGGTCGTAAGGCCGTTTGTATGATTTCAGGGGATCGTGTTCATCCGCCATTACCACAACTCAAGCAAGATTGAAGTTTGGTCCTCAGGCTGTTACCTCCAAGATCAAGCCCCAGGTGATGCGGATTCACCTCAGAATACACTAGCTCGATCAATTGAAGCCATTGACCACCACAAGCATCTCAATCGAGTCCACCTTCCACTACAGTAGCAAAGAAGAAAGGGATGTGGGGATAGTCCCACATCAAGCGTGGAGAGGCATGGGACATCACATAAATTGAATTTCTACACTATGCTTACCGCCTCAACACACAGGGGGTGAGGTCCTCCGCACCCTTCACCTGCCTCGCCCGTGACACTGCTCACGCTGGCCTGGTCCGACCCGTATACCCGCCTAAGCTAAGCACACCTCGGCTGTGATCCACACACACAGCCCTGGTCCAAGGTGTGCTCTACTCAAATATCTGATTACCCAGTACTCTAGCCTTGGGAAGGCAAGGAAGAGGAAACCCAGAGAGAGAAAGGAGAGAGAGCACGCAGGTCAGGGGGTTTTTCTCTCTAAAGAAGTTTCCCTATGGCACTTAGCTAAATCTGAGATATCCTCATTTGTGCGTGAAGAGGCAAGAAAGGCCTGAAGAAGAAAAAGAGGAATAAGCAGAGAGGAGGAGGCTGAAGTTGAAGCCAAGCCAGAAGAGAGGCACACAGAGAAGGAAAGAAGAGATTGAGAAGTGATGGGAACACCATCATGAGTCCTAACTAGCTCATTTTGACCCAATTGGGAAAATAAATGCTCCTACATTACCAACTGAAGGTCTTAATTCACTGCATAACCTTTCTAAGAGAAAAATAAGAAACTAGGATAAAATTGTAATTTTACCAATGCAATACAACAACTGATTTTCTCAAGGGATAAGCAAATTTCAAAGGGTCATAATAAGATAATAAGTGGGTTGGATCAGACAGAAAAAGGGTTTGTGTGAGTTCTGTGAATTAAATGACTTCTTGAAACCCTAAAACAGATCCACTTGATTAACCAAGGTTCTGGTCAGGATAAAATTCACTTTAACCCTCTAAAAATCATATAAAAGTATTCTCTAGGGTTTAGAATCTTCAATTTGGCCATTGAAACCCATCTTGACCTAAAATGGGGTCTTAGACAGATATTTGCCCTAATTGGGTTTTTGCATAAATTTCCCAGTCAAACGTGGTCAAACCCAAAATCCAACTTCACCATTGGATTCCTTAGGTCAAAATTAGGTTTGTACTAAAAGTTTGGACCCAAGTTGAGTTTGCCTTGACCTAGTTTACGAAAAGGTCCAGCCTGATTACATTTGTATCCCTATCTTTCAAAAACCCTTACAAACTGCCCCTATCTTCTTCATCATTTTTGCGATTAGGTCCCTCTACCATTATAGCGGAGGAGTCCTACTCCAACAAGCTTTGGAAGGAGAGTTCTCCCTGATTGCTCAGAGAATCTCTTTCGAAATTGGAAGGGAGATTCTTTGAGTAATTCTCTCTCGTCTAAACCCTCATTTAAGATCCGATTCCCTCCCAATCTCTCATGCGAATGCATGAGAGATATGGGTATCTCAATGGCTCCCAACTCCGACAAGCTTTCCTTGCTTGGGAAGCTTTCTTCCCAAGCCCTAACTGACCTTCAGAGCTCTATTTAAGGGAGCCCAAACCCCTCCGATGACCCCACACTCGAAATTGGCTGTGAATCCCTACAATTCGTCTCTTCTCCTCACAAACGAAGGCTCCTCAATGTTCGGCAATCTTCCCTACTCCTTCTCTTCGTCCGACCACCATACCTACAGTGGATTCCTCCTCCCTGATTTGAGCTGCGTCTCGCCATACCAGCAGATGCCCTTTCCCTCTTCATCCTCGCCGTCCAACCCCCATCGGAGCCACTTTCATCTCCAATGTCGGCTACACCCTCGACTGACATCACCTCTGCCCCCCTTCATCTCCTAACACCCTATCTAAGTTCTCTCTCCCCTCTACTTTCTTTTCCACTCTCTATTTCAGAAAATCGACCACTGTCGACCTCCATCACCCTCATCTCCTTCATCTCCGGCCACCACCTCTGGCGAGGCCATTCCACCTTCGTAGGCCACCGCAACCCTCGCCAACCCTTGCAGAACCTCCACCACACTTCACTAATCATTTCCCCTCACTCATATCACCGCGCCACTCATTCACGCACCTCACCAAACACACCCACTCACACGCACACAGTTTGACCTGGGCACACGCTCACAGGCACTGCCACTCCACGCCACCGCCCCCAGCACATCCGCCATGCTCCGGCGACGCTCCCTGAGCACTCTAACGAGGCCGCGAGGACGTTCTTGTGATGTTAGGCTCAGGCATCATCTGCCATTGGTGAGCGAGCTTGAAGCAAGCTCCATGCCACTCCAGGCCCTGCCAGCTCTAGGCTTCAACTCCAGGTTGTGCGGAATCACTTCGCGCATGTACCCAGGACCACAATTGAAGACAAGAGCCTTAGCAGTTGAGGCAATTGGAGGCAACCACCCTCTGCTGTAGACACACAAAGAAAGGTGCATTTAGTCCCACATCGATGGCTGCGAAGCACCCAAAGGCACATAAGTTGAATTTGTGCCATAGCCTTATTGCCTCAATTACCATGGGGCGAGTTCCCTCTCACTCGACCTGATCTCGTCCGTGGCACTGTCCATGCAAATATAGCTTGACCAGACCATACTGCACTCCTCGCCCACCACCGCACACTGATGGGCCTGGTCCCAGGTATGCACCCAACCTGATTACCCGACTGACTATGAGGCTCTAAGAGAGCGTATCCTAATTGAGAAAAGAGAGGAGAGTTGTGTGCGGGTAGGGGTAGGTTTTGCTACAGGTTCTTCAGGCCAACACTTAGCCACATCCAGAAGGAAGAAGAAGAGTAAGCTGAAGAAGGAGAGCCAAGGCAAACGAAAGGCAAAGGTAGGAGCTGAAGAAAGAAGAAGGAGAAGATAGAGGTAGAAGCCAAAGAAGAAGAAGGAAGGAGAAGACAGAGAAGAGGAGAAAAGAGATCAGACACTTTAAGTCGTCTGATTAAGGAATCAGACAACAGATTTTAGTCTCATTGCATATTTATATATTTGGTGATATTGTAGGAGTATTTGGTGATCTACATCACCATTTTACTCCCATGTTTTTGCACTCTGATACTACTATTATTGCAATTTCTTTCAGTTTAAATTGTGATCTTGATTTCTAGATAGCAATTCGCTCCCTGTGTTCGACCTCAGAAATTCTTTTTGAGTAATAAAATTATATCTGCTTTTGAATGCTATTTTGGCTATACTACAACACAATACTCTTAAAACCTGATTCAGCACTCTCAACATTTTGGCACTGTCGCCAGGGAGCAATGGGTAATTTAGAATTCTTGATTACAATTTCAGATTTAGTACTAACTTGATATATCTCTTTTTGTTGTGGTTGTTTCAGGGAGAAGATTCAAAGAAAAGATAGCCGCACATCAAACATGCCAAGGGTAGGTAATTTCTGATTACTTTCTCTCGTAAGCCCTCATTTTGAAAAGAAAAAAAAAGGATAAAATCAATTAGGGCTACTTTCTTTCCATTCTTAGCTAATTCATCAAGTTGCCTGATTTCATTTCAACAGAAAAATCTGATTTGTGCACCCACTTAAGGTAACTAGGGCTACCACTTTCTTGTTTGAGCCCTAGATACCACATTTAGCAAATTAAATTGGACCAAAGTTAGAGAAAATTAAGGATTTCAATTTAGGGTTTTAGAGACACACTTTCATAAGCAAGAATCTACTCTCCAAAAAGATGTGTGCCTAAGCCTTGGTTGAAGTGATTTATTCAAGCAAACCCTAAATCTTAATCTCACTTGAATCCTAAAAGAAGGGACCCAAAACTTCTCAAAGGACAAATAAGTAAAGTTGACCCACCTTGTTGGGTCAACCAACCTTGAAATTAGGTCACTTTTTTCACTCAATACATCTAAAGTTCAAGTGAAATATTAAGCACCCTTGCTCTTTAATAAAACTGGTAGACTTAAGAGGTCAAGTCCCCATTCTGGTCTACCTGGAACATCAGTGACAAGAGAGGTCAGCTGGGGGAAACCCTGTAACTCATGGGGGTACTCTACCGTGTAGGGGTCTTTACGAGACTCTCACTCTCTGGCTGCCCAGGTATTTCTCAGGTGGACGACTTTCTGACTAAGGGATATCATCCGCCTCGAACCTCTACAGTCATCCAATTTTTTTGGGTGTCTTGATTGGGTCCATCACATTCTACTCTCATCCAGTCCATCGATGCATGTTCGGTGGGAGGTCCTTAAGACCATCCTTGAGGCCTTCTTTAGTCATTCACTCTCGTCGAGGCCAGGCCTTGACTTCTGTGTTTTTGCAGCAACCCCATCACATAAGCATCTCCTCTCATTCATTTGAACCAAATTCTCCTTCTTCCATCATCATGGCACAACCCGTAAAAGAAGAGAATAACCTTGAGAACCAACTTCAGTGCCTTAATAATTTATTACAAGACTTTGTGAATCCATCGCAGTGTCCTCTGATGCAAGATCATTACAATCCTGCTGCAGTGGTGTTCGAACCTCGAGTCCAAATCCCGGCTGGAGGTCCTGATTCTAAACTCAAGCACAACATGATTCATGCTATTCCAAAATTTCATGGGCTCAATTCCGAGGCTCCTTTCCAGCACATCAAATAACTCAAGCATCTGGCCCAGACCTTCAGGTCAGATGTCCAAAATTAGGATATTCTTCTCATGAAGATGTTCTCCTTCTCTCTCATGGACAAAGCAACTCACTAGTATCAGACTCAAATGTGTCCAATCAACACATGGGTTGAACTACAATCCGAGTTTCTGAAAAAGTTCTTCCTAGTTGGTCAGACGAATGCTTTACTACACCAAATCACACACTTCACACAGTAGCCTGGAGAACCACTTCATGAGGCATGGGATCATTTCCGAGATCTCATGCAAAAGTACCCCCATCACGAAGTTCCTAAATGGGAACAAGTCCAATCCTTTTACCAGGGACTCTGTGAAGATATCTGCTTATTCGTCAATGCAACATGCGAAGGAAATATCATGGGTCAACACGAAGACACTGTGTGGGAGATTCTCGAGAATATGTGTGAGAATTCCATCAATAATGACTCCATGGGCTTATTCGACCGGACGAATGCCCACACATCGACGAATCCAAGGGGAGCACATGAGACGCAGGGCCTGTCCGCATCTGTCGACTTGGAATTGATGGCCAGTCATTTGGACAAGGTCTCTATCATTGAGAAGAATGTGAATGAGCTAACTCGGCATTTGTAGCAAGCCACCTCTACACAAAACCCGTTTGCACAGCCGTCCTCTGAGAGGGAAGCTGTGCATAACATCTATCACTGATCTTCTCAAGGGATGGACCCGTATCGACCCCCGTCTGAATCTAGGATCAGAGGAAACTCCGATCCTACCTACTCTAGTTGGGGTAACTTTGAACCCTCGTACTCTAATTTTTTCGAGGTTCCTCGGACCTACAAGGACCTCAACGCGATCTAGAATGACCCATTCTCCAGTACCTATAACCCTAGATGGCAGTATCATTCCAATTTCTTGTGGCAAGGAAATAATCAGAATCAGAGACTACCATATCAACCCCATCCACAAGCTCCTCGTCCATCAGTCGCCTCAGCCTCGGCCCAACCCCACCTATCAGTCTGGGCCAACTCAGATAGATCAAATGACTCTTATCCTTCAAACTTTGGCTAACATTCAAAAGATGAATGCGGCTATGCAGAAATGATGAGACACTCATCATGATCTCTAATTACCCATAATTAACTAGTCTTCCTAGTTAATTAGCTAGGGTTATGAATATATAAGGGTTAATTATAGAATAAGGGATATTTAGTTAAGGACCTTAAAATAAGTTAAAAATGGAATTTTATCATTCAATTAACATTATTAATAATTTAGATAATAATTGGACTCGAAATCCTATTAATCATTCCTTTAATTAATAAGATAAGTAACCTAAATATAATGTATACCTAACTATGTAATAACTTAAGTGATTTTACTTAATCTAATAAATTAACCTAAAAAGGTCAAAAATGTAAATTCAAGGTGTAAACATAATATTTACCTTATTTACTAACATATATAAAAAGTTGAAAAAGATTTAAGTTAAAATAAACCTTCAAAACCTGGGTTTACATTTCAGTCCATAATATTCATTACAGTTGGCTCCTTATTTCTCACATAGGTCCTTAGGTTTTATTACTTCTAGGTCCCTCTTCGACTTCTTCTTCTTCTTCTTCTCCAACCGAATGAACGGCTGGCGGCAGAGAGTCACCCTACCGTGCAATCACTGCCCTGCCGACATCATTCCTCTTTGCCCAAGCTCTTGCAGCTTGTGCTCACCACCTCCACTTCATCCATCGGTCTAGATTAACCGAGAATCCTATTTTTCAGTGGGAGATAACCTCACCATCTTTGGAGACGACAACAGAGGTTAAGCTCCTCGAGCTTCTTCTTCACCCAGACCCCGCCCCTCTCTTCACCGTAAACTGCTATACATACCCCCTCACACCTCCGATTTTAGGCAAGTTGTCTCCCTTCCCTCTTCTAACACTATAGCCGACTTCGATAGGCTATTCTTCCAAACCTCTGGCAATCCCCCATTCCATCTTCCGACTTCCTCCATCCATCTTAAGTAGCCAAGGAGATTCGCCATGGTCTTCCGCACCTCTGACAAAGGTGCCAACCCTAGGATTCCTCCACTCCACCTCAAATCTACCCGCCGGAGATCTTTCTTCAACCCTATGATTTCGTCGTCCGCTATGAATCTTCAGTGGAACCCTATTGACCCCTTCGTTCAGGTAACAGTAGACTAGGAGTAGGAGTAGGAGTAGGCTAGCTTAGTTAGTTTAGTTAGTTAGGTTACAGTAATTTTAGAATTTAGCTTCATCTCCTCCGACTCCGACGAGTTCCTTGAGCTTGCCAGAGACTTCAATCTTGTCTTTTAATTCACTGTACACCTTCCTTTAACTTCCATGTTCACTTCTAATCCACTTAATCGATTAATTAAATCACCTAAATGCCTAATTCAAATATCACCTTCACCGACTACTTCACTGTCCATGGTGACAGTAATCGGCCTAATTCCACCTTCACTAGGTTCTTTCATCACATATCACCACTTTAGAACCCTAATTGACATTATATTACCTATTATTTTCACCTATAATTAAATGCCTAAATTTAATTTAGCTCCTGAGCTCGCTGTCCATGGCGGCTCAGGAACATTTCAAACTATAAATTAAATAAATATTTATGATTAATAACATCTGTTGACAAGATTTAACTTCTCAATCGAGTAGTTAAATCAAGTCCTGAGCTTAAACCACTTAAATCTTTTAAGAAACGAACTTACTGTCAAATCTTATATTTCAATGAACAAATGAAGAATTTAATGTAATAATGAGGTTCCTTGTAACCTCAGGATCATTTCTGGATTAAAAATAATTAATTTTCTCAATCTCTACAAGCATTTTACATTTTCTGGACTCACCAGAGCTCCGGCGAGCTCCGGCGAGCCATTTTTGTGTTGTAGCCTCTAGAAATTTCTAAGTGGCTCCAGAACAATAAAATAAGGATCACTGATTATTTTAAAGATATTTGTTTGATGTTTTAACCACTAGAGCTTTAGATGTAACTTCATCTTCCCCGACTCTGGCGAGTTGGAGAAGTCTGTTATGAAGGAATTAAGAAGCACTTAAGGAGCTCAGAGGCTTCAGTGCGATGCACTGAAGCTATTTTAACCTTCAAATCATTGTAGCAATCTTTCCTATACTATATCGAACACACACCTATTTGAGCTCAGGCGGCGAGCCTGAATCCCTAGGAATTAAGGTTGAAGCACAAATCTGAAGATCTGATTGAGTTCCAGATGATGAGAAGACTCTGATTGAGGAATTAATTTCTTAGGAGGAAGCTCTAAACAGAAAGTCAATTTTCGAGCTTCCAAAGTCAAACCTGAGTTTGATAATGGTGTTCTAAGCTTGAATTGAGGAATTGAGATGTGCAAACTATTGCTGGAATCTTATTTGATGATCTGAAATCAATTAAAGTAAGCTTAGATGATGTAATTAGTAAAGATTATGATTCTGTCAATTTAGGTTACTCTCGAACCCAAACCAACAGAAGCACTGTTTTGTTGAAATTCAAACCTAAAACCTACCCAGATTGATTAGTTGAAACCCTTAGAATTAATCTAAATAGATTAAGAACACTTTAAAGTGTCTGTTGTACTTGTTGAAATCTGTAAATCAACCTCTGAAGTTTTCAGAGAAGAGAAAAGCTTCTCTATAGTTTCTGTAGGTCTTGAGAACTTAAAACCCACTTTAACAGAAGCGAAATTGTTTATATAATATGTACAGACCTTTTAATAGATGAGAGAAGTCCATCTGAGGACTCTCCTGAGTTAAAATACTCTCCAGGCTTTTTAAAACCTGTAGAACCCTTGATTTCATCTCTTAAATTGAAGATCCAAATATCATTAAAACATTAAATTGAACCTAAAATTGTGTAGATTACCCTTAAAGCTTTCCAACAAACTTTAAATCATCCAATTTGGAGCTCTGGGTAGAAAGTTATAATCGATTGAATTTGGGTCTGGAAGGGGAATGTTTGTCCCACCTCGGATATCCACGAGCGCGCGCCTGGGTATAAAACTGTTTTGTTCCCTTGGCTATGCAGTCGTCAGCGCTCGGAGCACCGGTTCCAATTCCTTCTGATCTGAGCATTGTTCTGAGTGTGTGGGCATATTCCTACGGGTGTGTGCGCCCTTGGGGGCGTGCGGATGTGAATGTGGTCTAGGAAGGTGAGTGTGGCCTGGGAGGCTGAATTGAGTCGATGCGGCTCAAGACTGTGAACCGATTAAGAAATAAATTGAAACAGACCTAATTGAGATTAGGCGAGGACCGAGTAGGGTTTGGTCCCACCCTGGTCTCAGGGTGTTGTGTATCCTCGAAAGGACCTCGCCGCAAATAAAAAAACTTTTCGTTTAAAAAGTAAAAAAAACTCGATTCAACTGAAAGATTAAGGAAAGAGAAGCCACTAAAGGAACTTAAGTGCTTAAGGATGCTAAAGGCTATGGAAGAAAGGAGCACAGACACTAAGGAGTGTTAAGAATAAAAACTAAGGGAAGAAGAGAAGGCAGGAGAAGATTGAAGAAAAAGAAGAGGAGGAAAGAAGGCAGGAACAACACAAGAAAGGAAAGAAGAAAGAGAGCTCGACAGAGAAGAAAATGAGAGAGAAAGAAAGAAAAGGAGAAGAAGATTAGAGGTTGAGAAAATAAAAAGGCATCAATACTTTGTTGATGAAAATAAATGAATTTTCTCTTGCATAACTACTTTTTGTTCTTAATTGTAAAAGGCATGCTTTACTTGGATAATTTTTTTTTAATTGCCTTAATTTCTTAGAATGAAATAAAATTGAAAAAAACTAGCATGTTTACTTGTTAATAAAGTACAATATTTTGAGTAAATATGTTTGCATATGGAATTTTGTATAATCTTATATTTTAAATATTAACAAAATTCATGTTTTGAAAATTAAACTAGTTTTACCTCCTAAACTTAAAGAGATAAAAGAAAAATTGGTGAATTTGGAGAAAATTATTATGCCTCCCAGTGAACGACCTAGACTCAACCAGTAAAAATTTCTAAAATGTTAGGTTAACCCTATACTACATAACCGACACAACTTCGAGTTAACCTAAGTGATTTCTTATACTCTTAATTAAGTGAAATTAACTTAATTACTGAGTTGTGTGAACCCACGTATCATTTTAATGGCGCCGTTGCTGGGGAGGCAATATTTCGATTCACTAAAATTTTAAAATGATTAATTGTTTAATTAAGAGGAATTTTGTAAGTAGTTTTGTTTTTACTAAGTTTTGTTCTAATTAGTGTGTTTTTCTTTTGTTTTTGTTTTATTTTCTGTCATCTTTTCTGGTTTACCTTTACGGGTAATCTCAGGAGAAGGTGGGATTTAGTTTTGTTGTTTTCATTTTTTGTGAGTATTTCTTAATCTTTTGTTTGTTGCATTTAAAAATAAAAAAAATATACAAAAATACATCTTTTCTGACTAGCAGCAGCATATCATAGGCATACATTCTTAGGAGTGCATATTTTCTGCTAGTATTTTAGCGATCTGACTCTGGAAATTTTTAAACTGTTTTTCTCGCATCAGCAGGAAAACACATGAAAACCTGCATAGATCCCTGTCTTTGAGAATTAAAAAGACCACATATTTTTGTTTGAAAAGATATAAAAAGCGGCCATCGTAGTTTAATTGATATTTTTTTGAAAAAGATTAGCTAAAAAGAGGAAGTAAAATTGGTGACTTAAATCTGTTTGTAGAATGCATGCGGGTTTTTATATTGATATCGTCCATTGCATGCTATCGCGCACACAACGCGATCACTAGAGTCACACGAGTTAATTTTTCTATCTCTCCTCTTTGCACCTCTTAGGGCTTTGGTCGAAGATCAACAAGTCTGTCTCACTACTAGAGCCCCAGGGAGCCAGTAGTGAACGGTCTCGATCCTAGACCTTAAACCTTTGAGATTTAAGGTACGCACCTGCGTAATCACGAATTAGGACACGTATTTTTATACCGTTACTATATTTGTTTGCATCAAATTACTTTGCGTACTTTAGGAATTTCTTCTTTCCTTTGAAAGAAGAGCTAAACCCACGTCTTTTGCGCTGTTTTGCGGGTTTTTGTGCTGCTGGTTTTTGTATTGGTGGTGTGCGTGTGCCTTTGCACATTTATTTTCCATTTATGGATGAGAGGCGATCCTTGCTGATGAGTCCATTAAAATGGACTAATATTAAGCCTAAGTATATTTAATCGTACAGTTTAGGTGTGTTAATAATGGTAATTAAGTTATAGAATATTTGTACGCCTCATGATTTAAGTTTATAACATTCTATAACTTAATTATTCTGTTGTTTTTATGTGCAGGTAATAAAATGCAGAAAGAACAAGGGTGGGGGGATAAATTCCCCAACACATAACAACCGCGACTCTTTCCCCCTTCCCCCGCCGGACATTGGGGTAATCTTCCTCTTCCACCGCCTTTCTCAACAACTATGACCAGGGATTTGGGAAAATCCCTTAACTCACGTGCAAAGGAGAGAAGTTAAAAAGAAGAGGCGGGGAGAGAGGAAGGCCATCTTCCCCCTTGTGGGGAACAATTCCAGCGTGCACTGTGGATGGGCATCTTCCCCTCGCAGGAGCGTGGCTTACTTTTCCTCTGTGCACTTATCTCCAGCCGCATCCTCCTTTCAGCGCTTCCTCCCTTCAGCACTAAGCACAGCACTTCAACCCTCTGCAGGTGCTGCGTCCGCCCCTACCAACACCGCAACCCATCCTACCCTTCAGCCGCACATGCGCCCATCCATCCTCCAGTGCCCCCTGCTGTAGGCGCTCACTCCACCTCTGCCCGCAGATCCGCCTCCCTTCAGCGCCTCCATCGTCCCAGCAGGCACCGCACGCCAAGTTCTTCAGAGCCGCCTCAAGCCAGCGCCTGGCGCTCCCCTCGCCTCCAGCGCACCGCAGCGCATGCACCGCTCATCTGCAAGTGCCATCTACCTGCCTGCGTGCACCAAGCCACGCCTCTCCACCCTACATCCATGCCACAGCAGGCGCATCCACCCAACCGCGCACCTCTCCCCTGCTGCAGGCGCTCACGCACCGCATAGCAAACGCCGCACCGCTTACGCACCGCACAGCAGGCGCCCGCACTGCCTACAGGCCACCCCCTGCTCACCGCGCCTGCACGCCAGCGCGCCTCTCCCTTCAGACACTACAGGCGCAAACCAACGCGCCCTACCGCTCGCCCCCTTCAGCGCCATCTGCAGGCGCACCGCTTCACCAGCAGCTAGCGCTTCTCCACCCTGTAGATGCGCTTGGAACCACCCACCGCAGGCAGCACGCTCCACTGCTCATCTACAGGCGCTACCTCCACCATCTGCAGGCGCAAACCAGCATGCGCATGCCCGCACACCAGCGCGTGCACGCCCGCACACTCGCACAGTCGCAGGCGACACTGCAGCAGCTCCGCCTTCTTGTTCAACAGGCCGGAGCTCCAGCCACCGCCGTCAGCCACCTTCGTCGCTGCCACTGCCACCACCGGAGAGCTCTCGACCTCGCCATCCTCTTGAGCCTCGCAACAACCCCTGCAGTGCTCTCCCTCTCTCGCAAGGAGGAGAGAGAAAAAAAGCCCTATTTTTCCCCCAATTAAAATTTACATTCAATGCCATTGCCACCTAATTTGATTTATTTATTATTATCATATTGTGGCAGAATTGCATTTGAACACTCATAGTTCTTTATAATTGCATGACATTGATATTAACTAGTTTAAAGATTGATTTTTGGGCTAAACTTAAGTACTAATTGTCTTTAGTACACATCACGTGAAAATTGCATAAATTCATCATAAATTTATTGAGGATTTCAGAGAGGGAAAATTGTACCTATACCCCTATCTTTTTAAGTTATTGCAAATCTACTTTCCTTCACATTTTAAGTTAGATTTGAATAGGGATTTCGCACTGTCCAAAATAACATTAAACAATTAAGTATTGATTGCATACTTGCCTCCTTGTGGACACGACCCTCTCTTCTGCGAGTGGTTATTTTCATTGTTTTTGATTAGTCGATTTTTCCACCACTTAAATACTATAACGCAAAGCGAAAAGTCGTCTATCACTTGCATCCGCCTCTTGCACCACTATTGACAGGTGATCCTAGGCCGGTTGCAGATAAGTAACCAATGGTTTTCCCATCTAATCCATCAACTTCTATGGATCCAATGCAGAATCTTAATCCCGAGATCCCTTCTTCTTTTGGTAAGGGGGAGATGCTGCCTTCTTATGTTCATGAGGCGCTCCTGAACCAGAACCTTAGGATGCTAGATCAAACAAGGAAAATCAATTTATTAACAGCAGCCTTAAATAATTTACAAACTTTGTAAACCCGATCTTCACCTCGACTTGAGGTGGGTTTTGAAAATCATGATTTACCGATCAATCATCCAAGGCCTCTACTTAAAGATTATTATAACCCATCTAATGCACAAGTAGAGCCTAATGTTAGGATTCCTATTGGGGAAAATGATCCAGAATTAAAGCCAAACATTATAGGTTTAATCCCCCACTTTCAAAGATTTGCATCCGAGGATCCATTTAAACACATTGAAGATCTTAAAAATTTATCTCAAACTCTTGGTCCTCGAAATCAAAATAGGGAATCCTACTAATGAAAATGTTCTCTTTTAGCCTTAAAGATAAAGCAGCTTATTGGTATAGAACTATAGTAAGACCAATCTCAACTTGGGCTGAACTTGAATCTACATTTTTGAAGAAATTCTTTCCAATTGGTTGAACTAATGCTTTAAGGCTAGCTATTAGTACTTTCAATCAAAATCAAGGAGAACCAATTCATGAAGTGTGGGAACATTTTCATGAATTGCAAAGGAAATGCCCACATCATGACATCCCTCGTTGGCAACTCATGCACATCTCTTATTATGGTTTACAAGAGGGCATTCACAATCTAGTTGATGCCTCTTTTGAAGGGAATTTTCTAAATCGCGACGCAGAATCCGCTTCAGAATTATTTGAAGGGATGACGGAAAACTCGATCAACAATGCATCAATGTCGCAATTTTTGCGGGGCGCGAATACGAATCACCAAAATCCGCATAAGGGCATTCACGAGATCGGTAATCCGTCCAGTTCAAAGGATTTAGAGATTATTGCAGAAAAACTGGACAAAGTCAATATCGTAGCAAAGCATCTCGACGAGTTTAGAAACACAATGAAGAATCTTACGCCTCTACTTGCTATGAATCCCGCGTATTTACCTGTTTCGCAAATTCCCGCAGGGAGGGAATTTGTGAATAATCTGGATTCTAGAGATCCATCTTCCTTGGGTTTTCTATCTACTCCTTCACCAACACAAGGAGGGACCTTTGTCCCACAATCTTACCCACCCTTTTCCCCACCCTTAACTATTGCAAAAAATGTGCCATATCTTTTAGGTTTACATGCCATCCAGGAAAATCTTCCAAGACCAAACCTTTATTCAAATACCTATAATCCTGGATGGAGAAGCCACCCAAATTTCTCTTGGGCTGATCCAAATCAAAATCAAAGACCAAATTATTCAAATCATACCCATTTTAATCCACCTCCATTGCCCCCTCAGCAATCAAATTTAAGGCCTAGCCCGATGAGTATGCAAAATTATTCTAGGACTAATAGAGATACACAGTTAGATCAGATTTTAAGAGCTGTGTCAGAGAGTCAGCGACAAAATGCTGAAGCTCTCACTGAGGTTCATAGGCAATGTAAGGTAGAATTGGCTGCTTTATGAAATCAGATCACGCTTTTGGTTGAGTCTCGTCAGCCAGGTACTCTTCCATCTCAGCCAATTCTGAATCCTAGGAATCTACCAAATCCTAGGAAAAATCAAGGCCAAGTCCATTTCCTTAATCAATCCTTTGATTCTAATCATAATCCATCCTCTGTACTACCTGAAAATAACCCATCAAACCTACATCAGCAACCTATTTTGTATCAAAATGACCCACCTATTGTTGGGAACCAAAACTGACTATGCTGATCTTCTGAACTTGGCGGAAATATTTTTAAATTTCCTTAATCTTAAACGTTCTACATCTCAACCTAAATCAGATCTATTCTTCACATGATTTTCACTCTAATCTTTTTGAAATTTTCATGAGAATCTGATTCTAGGATCTGTGAGATCTATTCTAGGCAATTTCTGGACGAGTTTTGATTGGGTGATTTTTAATCTATTTTCTAATTTTTTTGATCAAATTCTTTCATAACTCCTCTATTTTTACCATATACCTATTCTTTTTAGGAGTTCTCTACTAGGGTTTACGCCTAGCTAAAGGCGTAAAACTTAACACTTGTATATAGCTGTTTCCTATTTTTATCCTTTTTGATTTTCTTATACACTTTTAAAATTTCATTCCATATCATATTGATTATCTTCATTTAATCCGACTGACCACTCTGACCTTTGGTCAAACTTAAAATCGTCCACACAGAGATTTTTAATCTCCTCCTTTCGACTCCTTCCATCACCTTATACTAAATGAAGTGTAATATTTTTCACCCTTCTTGCAATGAAGACATTGTAAAATTTTGGCTTCGGGGGGTGTTGAAGTGAAATTTTCATTTTAAGTGTTGGTTTAAAAAATAATAAAAATACATAAAAATTAAATATCCACGAAATTTAAAAAATTAAAAATTCTAAAAATGATAAAAATTTTAAAAATTCAAAAATTTCATAAAAATTTGAAAAAATTTTGAAAAAATCATAAAAATTGAAAAAATCTTATATACATAAAAATAAAAATATATAAATACAAAAATTTAAAGAAAATTCATAAAAATAATAAGAGGGGAATATTCATTATTAATAAAGAAGAAAAGAAGAAGAATGTATATATATTTTAATTAAGAGCTTTAAATTTTCTTTTAGGTCAGAAGTTTAAAATGTATATAATATATATAAATATTTAAGAGCATTCAATTCTTAATTAGATTTTACTTAAACATTTTGTAAAAACACACTTTTGTGTTTAAAATTTTTAAAATAAGATTTTATTTGAATTAAGGAATCTTTTAAATCTTTTAAAGATTTGTTTTTCTATTCTTACTTGAATTAAGAAACTAAGTGTGTTAAGATATTAAACTTAAGTTTTGGAATTGAATTATAACTTTTTAATCAATTAGATTAAGTAATCCTTTTGATTTTTGAAAATTTGATTTTATCATAAAGTTAAGTAAAAAGTCAGATATTCAGAGTTAATTAAATAGAGAGTTGGTAGAATTTTAGTTTACAAAACTTACAAGCTAGAGATAAATAACTAGATTTGGTAAATTTTGTCTTGACGGATCCTATAGGAGGAAACTAAAAATTTGAAGAACCTAAGAGTAAAGGGTATTGTTGTCCAAGCTCTGGTTTGAGAGCTAAGTAACCTAAACATCTAAATTCACTCACATAGAATTGTCTTGTTGACATCTGAGACTGCGAAAACACAGAGGTTAAGAGATCAATTCTGAATCCTTTTTAGTCCAAGGATTTCTGCGGGGCAGTTCTTGAAAGGGTGAAGGATGTGCCACTCACCTAGAAAAAGGATTTGGGGAATAATGGTTGTAAGAAAAATGAGAACGGGCGAAAAGAAAAGAAAAAAAGAAAAAGAAAAAAAAGTAAAACACCCTGTAGTTAAGTGCCTCACTAAAAATGGGTACTTATGCAGTTTTCCATTAATAAATAAAAGCATCTCGTTACAAATAGATGCTACCCTTCCTTTCGTCAAAAATAAAAAGAACACCTCGCTACAAATGGGTGTTCTAACCTATAGAAAAAGAAAAATTGGTGAATTTGGAGAAAATTATTATGCCTCCCAGTGAACGACTTGTACTCAACCAGTAAAAATTTCTAAAATGTTAGGTTAATTCGACCCTATACTACATAACCGACACAACTTCAAGTTAACCTAAGTGATTTCTTATACTCTTAATTAAGTGAAATTAACTTAATTACTGAGTTGAGTGAACCCACGTATCATTTTAATGGCGCCGTTGCCGGGGATAAAAAATATGGAGAAAAAAAAAAATTAGGAATAAGAGACCTAGTGGTCCACCGTGGAGATATACACAAAAAGTGTTGACCTCGGGATAAAAAACTGGTGAGGAGAAAGCAACCAAACCTGAGTAAGGCTAAGCCAAAGGCTTGAATTGGAATAATTGGGATTGGAAAGTGACGTCTTAAGATCTGAATTTTTGCAACTTTGGATGTCTTTAGGATAATTCTCTTCACTAAGCACAGATGTTTTAAAATCATAGCTACTGAACCTTGGTATTGGGCAGTGAAGCCTAAGAAATTAGGCTTTGAAGATTTTAAGTTGAGACCTAAAGGAGAAGAATTGACAGAATCCTAGGTCTAGAAGTTAATCTTTAGTGTTGTAGGCTAGTAAATTATAGTTTTACTACTCTAAGTTTGATTAATAATGAGTATCTGGTTAATTTACTTAAACTTATATTGATAAAAGTCAAATATCATAAACAGGGGATTAACTTAAATCTATTTGAGTTTTTGAGTTAAAATTTAATTCTCAATCCTTAAGTTTTGTTTTTCTTAAAACACTTTGTATTCTAATTTGAGTTAAGAATAGTTACAAAGATTAAGAGATTTTTGAGGAATTTTAATTCAAAATAAAATTCTTGTTTACAAATTGTTTTAAGTGTGTTTTGAAAATGTTATAAGTATAAGTCTAATTAAGAAAATTTTCACACATGCTCTATACATTAATCATTTATATTAAATTTTAAAAAAAAATTCTATCCTAAGCTTTCCTTTACATAGTTATTATTAATAATTTAAACCCAACTACTTTAAATCATCAAAGTCTTAGTTAATTTTGCTAGGGACTAGCAAAAATTTGGCCTAGGGGTATGATGAGACACTCATCATGATCTCTAATTACCCTTAATTAACTAGCCTTCCTAGTTAATTAGCTAATGTTATGAATATATAAGGGTTAATTATAGAATAAGGGATATTTAGTTAAGGACCTTAAAATAAGTTAAAAATGGAATTTTATCATTCAATTAACATTATCAATAATTTAGATAATAATTGGACTCGAAATCCTATTAATCATTCCTTTAATTAATAAGATAAGTAACCTAAATATAATGTATACCTAACTATGTAATAACTTAAGTGATTTTACTTAATCTAATAAATTAACCTAAAAAGGTCAAAAATGTAAATTCAAGGTGTAAACATAATATTTACCTTATTTACTAACATATATAAAAAGTTGAAAAAGATTTAAGTTAAAATAAACCTTCAAAACCTGGGTTTACATTTCAGTCCATAATATTCATTACAGTTGGCTCCTTATTTCTCACATAGGTCCTTAGGTTTTATTACTTCTAAGTCCCTCTTCATCTTATTCTTCTTCTTCTTCTCCAGCCGAATGAATGGCTAGCGGCAGAGAGTCACCCTACCGTGCGATCACCGCCCTGCTGACATCATTCCTCTTTGCCCAAGCTCTTACAGCTTGCGCTCACCACCTCCACTTCATCCATCGGTCTGGATTAACTGAGAATCCTATCTTTCAGTGGGAGATAACCTCACCATCATCGGAGATGATGACGGAGGTTAAGCTCCTCGAGCTTCTTCTTCGGCCAGATCCCACCCCTCTCTTCACCGCAAATTACTATAAATACCCCATCACACCTCCGATTTTAGGCAAGTTGGCTCCCTTCCCTCTTCTAACACTGTAGCCGACTTCGATAGGCTATTCTTCCAAACCTTCGGCGATCCCCCATTCCATCTTACGACTTCCTCCGTCCATTTTAAGTAGCCGAGGAGATTCATCGTGGTCTTCCGCATCTCTGACAAAGGCGCTGACCCTAGGATTCCTCCGCTCCACCTCAAATCTGCTCGCCAGAGATCTTTCTTCAACCCTTTGATTTCGTCATCCACTATGAGCCTTCGGCGGAACCCTATTGACCCCTTCGTCCAGGTAATAGTAGACTAGGAGCAGGAGTAGGAGTAGGCTAGCTTAGTTAGTTAGTTTAGTTAGTTAGGTTAGAGTAATTTTAGAACTTAGCTTCATCTCCTCCGACTCTGGCGAGTTCCTTGAGCTCGCCAGAGACTTCAATCTTGTCTTTTAATTCACTGTACACCTTCCTTTAACTTCCATGTTCACTTCTAATCCATTAATCGATTAATTAAATCACCTAAACGCCTAATTCAAATATCACCTTCACCGACTACTTCACTATCCATGGTGACAGTAATCGGCCTAATTCCACCTTCACTGGGTTCTTTCATCACATATCATCACTTTAGAACCCTAATTGACATTATATTACCTATTATTTTCAGCTATAATTAAATGCCCAAATTTAATTTAGCTCCTGAGCTTGCTGTCCATGGTGGCTCAGGAACATTTCAAACTATAAATTAAATAAATATTTATGATTAATAACATCTGTTGACTTGATTTAACTTCTCAATCGAGTAGTTAAATCAAGTCCTGAGCTTAAACAACTTAAATCTTTTAAGAAATGAACATACTGTCAAATCTTATATTTCAATGAACAAATGAAGAATTTAATGTGATAATGAGGTTCCTTGTAACCTCAGGATCATTTTTGGATTAAAAATAATTAATTTTGTCAATCTGTATAAACATTTTACATTTTCTGGACTCACCGGAGCTCCGGCGAGCTCCGGCGAGCCATTTTTTTGTTGTAGCCTCTCGAAATTGCTAAGTGTCTCCAGAATAATAAAATAAGGATCACTAATTATTTTAAAGATATTTGTTTGATGTTTTAGCCACTAGAGCTTTAGATGTAACTTCATCTTCCCCAACTCCGGTGAGTTGGAGAAGTCTGTTATGAAGGAATTAAGAAGCACTTAAGGAGCCCATCGCACTGAAGCTATTTTAACCTTCAAATCATTGTAGCAATCTTTCCTATACTCTATCGAACACACACCTATTTTAGTTCAGGCGGTGAGCCTGAATCCCTAGGAATTAAGGTTGAAGCACAAATCTGAAGATTTGATTGAGTTCTAGATGATGAGAAGACTCCGATTGAGGCATTAATTTCTTAGGAGGAAGCTCTAAATAGAAAGTCAATTTTCGAGCTTCCAAAGTCAAACCTGAGTTTGATAATGGTGTTCTGAGCTTGAATTGAGGAATTGAGATGTGCAAATTGTTGCTGGAATCTTATTTGATGATCTGAAATCAATTAAAGTAAGCTTAGATGATGTAATTAGTAAAGATTATGATTCTGTCAATTTGGGTTACTCTCGAACCCAAACCAACAGAAGCACTATTCTGTTGAAATTCAAACCTAAAACCTACCCAGATTGATTAGTTAAAACCCTTAGAATTAATCTAAATAGATTAAGAACACTTTAAAGTGTCTGTTGCACTTGTTGAAATCTGTAAATCAACCTCTGAAGTTTTCAGAGAAGAGAAAAGCTTCTCTGTAGTTTCTGTAGGTCTTGAGAACTTAAAACCCACTTTAACAGAAGCAGAATTGTTTATATCATATGTATAAACCTTTTAATAGATGAGAGAAGTCCATCTGAGGACTCTCCTGAGTTAAAATACTCTCCAGGATTTTTAAAACCCGTAGAACCCCTGATTTCGTCTCTTAAATTGAAGATTCAAACATCATTAAAACATTAAATTGAACCTAAAATTATGTAGATTACCCTTAAAGCTTTCCAGCAAACTTTAAATCATCCAATTTGGAGCTCTGGGTAGAAAGTTATGATCGATTGAATTCGGGTCTAGAAGGGGAATGTTTGTCCCACCTCGGATATCCACGAGCGTGCGCCTGGGTATAAAACTGTTTTGTTCCCTTGGCTATGCAGTCGTCAGCGCTCGGTGCACCGGTTCTAATTCCTTCTGATCTGAGCATTGTTCTGAGTGTGTGGGCATATGCCTGCGGGTGTGTGTGCCCTTAGGGGCGTGCGGATGTGAATGTGGCCTGGGAGGGCGAGTGTGGCCTGGGAGGCCAGGTTGAGCCAATGTGGCTCGAGATTGTGAACCGATTAACAAATAAACCAAAACAAACCTAATTGAGATCAGGTGAGGACCGAGTAGTGTCTGGTCCCACCCTGGTCTCAGGGTGCTGTGTATCCTCGAAAGGACCTCGCCGCAAATAAAAAAACTTTTCGTTTAAAAAGTAAAAAAAACCCAGTTCAACTGAAAGCTTAAGGAAAGAGAAGCTGCTAAAGGAAGCTAAGCGCTTAAGGATGCTAAAGGCTAAGGAAGAAAGGAGCACAGACACTAAGGAGTGTTAAGAATAAAAACTAAGGGAAGAAGAGAAGGCAGGAGAAGATTAAAGAAAAAGAAGAGGAGGAAAGAAGGCAGGAACAATACAAGAAAGGAAAGAAGAAAGAGAGCTCGACAGAGAAGAAAATGAGAGAGAGAAAGAAAAGGAGAAGAAGATTAGAGGCTGAGAAAATAAAAAGGCATCAATACTTTGTTTATGAAAATAAATGAATTTTCTCTTGCATAACTACTTTTTGTTCTTAATTGTAAAAGGCATGCTTTACTTGGATAATTTTTTTTAATTGCCTTAATTTCTTAGAATGAAATAAAATTGAAAAAAACTAGCATGTTTACTTGTTAATAAAGTACAATATTTTGAGTAAATATGTTTGCATATGGAATTTTGTATAATCTTATATTTTAAATATTAACAAAATTCATGTTTTGAAAATTAAACTAGTTTTACCTCCTAAACTTAAAGAGATAAAAGAAAAATTGGTGAATTTGGAGAAAATTATTATGCCTCCCAGTGAACGACCTAGACTCAACCAGTAAAAATTTCTAAAATGTTAGGTTAACCCTATACTACATAACCGACACAACTTCGAGTTAACCTAAGTGATTTCTTATACTCTTAATTAAGTGAAATTAACTTAATTATTGAGTTGAGTGAACCCACGTATCAAGAAATAACACAAAGATGAGATCACAGAGGTTCACAATCAACTCGCCTAGATGGCAAATTCCCGCCAACCAAGCACACTCCCTTCGCAACCTCTACCAAATCCGAATAACGTGCTGAACCAGAGGCTCGTTATGAACCCAAATCTGGGCCATGCCCACATGATTGATCAGGCCCTTTCTGCTCCTTCACCTGACGGGATGGAAGCTTCAACATCATACTCAGGATTTCAGCAGCAGCCACCTATTTTACCGACGCTGAACCAGAACCAGGCAGGACTAAATTCAGTAACAACCCGTAGTGGAGAAGCAACACAAGACCTACCTTACCCAAGCCATTTTTAGCCTAGTAGTAGCCCACACCCTAGGATAGTCATCTAGGATACCCCTGTCCCAGAGCAAGAACCTAGACTTATTCTAGAGGAACCATCCAAGGTTCCATTTCCTGAGGCCTTGACCAAGGGAAAGAGGACAACCAAACTAGTGGCACCTGAGGAGGACCTGGTCAAGCTCTTTGAACAGGTCTAAATAAACATCCCCTTGATGGATGCAATTCACTACGTACCGACTTACGCATGATTCCTGAAAGATGTGTGTACACCTAAGCGTAAGCCGCAAACCAAAAGTAGGAGCCCAATTGTATTGTCAGAGAAAGCCAGCTATGTAATTTTGAGCAAACTCCCACCTAAGGCAAAAGACCCAGGTACTCCCTTGATTTCTTATACAATTGGTGATATCCAATTTGATAGAGCTTTATTGGATCTAGGGGCCTCCATAAACCTAATACCTACATCCATACTTGACCATCTTGAGGAATCTGAGCTCAAACCAACAGAGGTGACATTACAGTTGGCTGATCGATCTATTAAGTCACCTAAAGGAGCTCTTGAGGATGTCATTATTAGGGTTCGAGATTTCTATTTCCCGGTGGACTTTGTAGTCATGGATATGGGTGCTCCATAAAATCCGAGGAACACACCGATCATGCTAGGGAGACCCATTCTGGCCACTACTAGGGTCAACATTAATTGTGAAGAGGGACAAATTGAATTGAAATTTAGGAACCAAACACTAGAGATCGACATCTTTAAGGCCCAACAAGGGATTAATTGCGGAGTTGTAGAATAGATATGTGATATCAAGGCTATGGTTGATGATCCGTATATAGAGGAAAACCTGACTACTTCTGATCAACCACAAGAGGATCAAAACCTACAATCGGAGGAGTCCAAACTTGACCTAGACACATCCATAACTCTTTCCCTTGTCGTTACACACACCCTGAGCTGCCCATTGCTATTGATAACCCTGTTTTGGAACTTAAGCCTCTTGTCGAGCATCTGAAGTACATCTTTTTGGGTTCCAATCAGGCATTTCCTATGATTATCAACTCTAGACTCACACTTGATCAGAAATCCCATCTGATTACTGTTCTCCAGCAACATCGAAGAGCCATTGGATGGACTCTCGATTATTTGACTGGCATCAGCCCCTCTTACTACACACACCGTATCTATACTGAAGAGGGCACACAACCTTCCCATAAAATGCAGAGACGTCTGAATCCTAATATGTAAGAAGTCGTGAGAAAGGAGATCATAAAGTTGTTAGATGCTGGGATCATCTACCCGATCTTCGATAGTCGGTGGGTGAGTCCAATCTAGGTTGTGCCTAAAAAGGTAGGACTCAGTGTGATCACGACTGAAATCAGAGAAATCATACTGACCCTTGTGGCGAATTCTTGGAGAGTCTGCATTGATTACATAAGACTCATTACCTCTACAAAGAAGGATCATTTCCCACTATCGTTTATTGATCAAATCCTCAAGAAACTAGTGGGAAATAGGTTCTTCTACTTTTTGGATGGGTACTCTGGTTATAACCAGGTGGCTGGTCGGGCATGTTTTGCATGTTAGAAATCGGGGTTGCAAGTAACCCGTCGTCGTAGTTGCAAAACACGTCGATCAGATAAAATTTATACTGAAACTCCAAGTCTCGGGTCGAACATAGGGAGGCGATGTTTACTTTACGTGAAAACTGCACTTTGTTTTGTTTCTTTTTGGTATTTTAGGGTTTTCATATTTTTTTGTGTTATTGAAATAAAAGACAAGCAGAATGAATCACAAGATAGAAATGGAAGAAATATGATACATATATCAATTCAATGTCGATTACAATGAACTATAAAAGCATAAAAAGAGAGGGAGGTGAGAGGAAATCTCCCAAATCGGCTGTTCGACGAGATGACGGTGCCTGGCGGAAGCTCGGACGAAGGAGGTGAAGAGCGGGACAATAGAGGTGAGATGCAGGAGGATGTCGTGCTGAGGAAAGCTTCGGCATGGCTCCAGAATGGAGGTAAGAAGACAGAGATGATCTGCTATCAAAATGAAGGTGGGAGGATGGCTCCAAGGTAGCCTATGAAGGGGGATGGGAAGTTGGAGGAGTATTTGGTGGGGTAGAGATTTGCTACACTAATAAGAGCCTTAGGAGCTTGAGAACAAGCTCTAATGGAGCATTGGTAGGCTTGATAGAGCTTGGGAGTAGGTGGGACTAGAGTAGGTAGAGATGACTTGGAAGGGAGGGGGTGTAGGTCCTTTTATAGTGTGAAACGATGGCGGCAACCGGGTTTTATTGTTATAGCGTTGTAGTATAGCCAGTTATTACCAACATTTCAAATATATAAATTTTTTTTACTCGGAAAATAAAAGAGTTCCCGAGGTCGAACTCAGGGAGCAAGTTGTATTATAGAGATATACATGTTTCTTTTACAAAAAATAAAGAAAGAGAGAGAAAGAATTTGTTGTCTTTTCTCTTTGCTTCTCCTCGTCTCAGATCTTCTGTTATCCTCTTCTTCTTTATCTGCAGTGGTGATGTTCTTCTTCTGCAGTGGTGATGTTCTTCTTCTTTTTCCTTTCTTTCTTCTTTTCCTTTCTTCAGATCTTCTTCTCGTGCTCTTCTTCTTTCAGTTCTTCCCTTGTTCTTTTGTGTTCTCTTCTGCCTCGCCTTCTTCTGTTGTTTTTCAGATCTCCTTCTTTCTTCTTTTCTTTTTCCTGTCAGGACGTCGTCTGATTTTCCAATCAGACGACTTAAACTGCTTGTTGCTACAGTGTCTCCCTCAGCTTCCTTCTTCTTCCGCGGTCCTTCTTCTTCACCTGTGCCTGCACACTTCAGAGTTTACGTCAGAGGACAAAACCTACTCTACCCTCCCCCCCCGCGTCTCTCTCTCTCTCAGAAACCGCTCATGGGATAGCTCTCCCAGAGCTACCGGGTAGTCGGGTACGGGTCACGCCCGAGTCCAGGCCCACCGGCGTGCGTGGTGGGCGAGGAGTGCAGGTCAGTCTAAGTCGGGTCGGGTCTGGTCCGCGGGGCGTGAGCGCGGACGAGACCGGGTAACCGGGCGGGTGAAGGGGACCTCACCCCGTGTGCTGAGGCAGTAAGGCTTATTCACAAAATCAATTTAAACGGTGAAAGAGTTGTGAGGCTTACCGATGTGGGACTAAACGGAGGCCTCTCCTCGCGTGCGCCTGCTGGAAGACCGCGGCTTTGCTTCTGCAGCTGCAGCTTCGATTTGCGTCGGTTGCTGGCTGGCTGCCTTCGCAGGAATCCCCGTAATCCACAGCAGCTAGAGACCTGGAGTCCTCAAGCCTGGAGCGCGGGAGAAGCTGCTTCAATGTGGCGTTAATGGCGGTCGAGCCTCAGAACCTGTCGAACACGAATATGGCCTCTCGGCCTGATCAAACTACTGGGGAACCTTCGCCGTGGCACAGCGAAGGTGTGGAGCTGTGCGGCAAGCCGCAAGGTGGTGTCTGGAGGTGGCCCTAGGTTGGACTGCAACCGGAGAAATGGGATTGTTTGGGGGAGCGTTACGGAGGTGTGGAGTGGCAGTGGAGGGGTGGGGGGTGCTCAGTGTGATGAGGCGGAGGTTCGGTGAGGGTCGGCGAGGCGTGTGAGGCTGTGGAGCGATGGGGGCATCTCGCCAGAGGGTGGCCGGAGACGAAGGGGGTGACGATGGTCAGGGTCGGTCGAGGGCTTAATTGAACAAATTGAAACCGGGGAAAGAAAGAGGAGAGGAAGGGAAGTAGTTCTAACTTACTTGCAAGGACGAAGGGGGAGCAGCAGGGCGACAGTCGTATCGACTGTCGTCGGAGAAGAAGATGCCCAGGGAAAGGGGCGGCGGCGAGCAGAGAGCCGGAGAGGCGCCAGCTGGGTGCGGCGTGGCGCGGGAAGAGCAGGGGAGGAAGTCTCTGCTGCTGGTATTGCGGCAGAGCGAAGAGGAGGAGGGGGATGAACCGCCGGAGCTGGTGGGCGTCTGCCGGAGTGAGAGGAGAGGAAAGTTGGGGGTTTTCTCCGTCAGATCCGAGCTGCCGAGGTCGGTGGAGCGACGGGGGGTATTTATAGGGATCAAAACAGGGAGGAAGGCGGAGGGAGACGACGTGTCTCCCTCGCCGGAGGACGCCGGAGATGGAAACCCATACCGTCCGTGCGTTCGCACGGCCGGTATGGTGGGCTACAGCGACCAGGGGGGTGTCCCTGCGACGGCTGACGATGCAGGGCACCCCCGGTTTACTTGCCAGGCTCTCCCCCTCACCCTGCGCGGCACCATGCTCCGCGCAAGGTCGCCGGAGCATGGTGGTGGCAGGTTTTGCAGGGGGGACCTGAACGCAAAGAACGAAGGAGAGTTAGGGTCCAAAATGCGAGGGTTCAAAAGTTGAGGGCCAAAAAGTAAATATATGAGGACCAAAGTGTAAAGTTGGTCAAGGAGGTTTCTTCTTAGGCTCAAGTTTTTATACATGACTAATTAGGACCTAAGGAATCTGATGGTGAATTTCATTTCTATATTAAACCTTGTTTGACCGGTCAATTTATGCGAAAACCCAAATTAAGTTATTAATTGGGCATGGTTCTCAATGTTGGTCAAAAGGGGTTCTGAAGGCCAAATTGAAGGTTCTAAACCCTAGAAATTATTTTTCTATGAATTTTAGAGGGTTTATTCTATTTTTACTTTGCCTTGAACCTCGTGAATTGAAGTGGGTTGTTTTAGGGTTACAGATTATCATTTAGTTTCTTGGAATTGCTGTAGCCCTTGCTAGATCATCTCATCCCACTTTTATTCTTATTAAGTTGCTTTGACCTATGTTTGGGCCCTGAATTACCCTGTATGCAGATTATACTGGTAAAATTGCATTTTTACCCCTTATGACTTGTTTTCTCCTTAAACTCAGAATTCTCTGAGTTAAGCCTTTCCTTGAGTTATGTAGGAGCTTTTATCCTTTGTATTAGGTCAAAATGAGCTAGTTATGGCTCATGATGAGGTTCTCATCATATCCCCATGCCTAGCCTTTGCTAGTCCCTTAGCAAAAACTTAAGGTTTCAACCCTTGTTCTAGACCATGAAGTTTTTTATAGTTTTAGATAAGTGCCTTTTTTTATTTGAGCATAGATTAGGTTAGAATGCTGACCATAGGCCTAAAAGGTACTCTAGTACCAATCAAGATCCAAATCTGTCTAGCCTTAGCCTCAGTCTTTAGCAAAGGTTTTTAAGGTCCACAAGAACTAACCTAAGGTTTATTGGACTTTGTGGTTAAAGCACCCGTGCTTGAAATGATTTTAGCCCTGGCTCAGTTCGCAGAGCATTTTGTAAAAGAGAGATAGAAAGTTTTTCAATTTGGAGAGTTTTCTCTCTCTTTTTCTTTTTAGTTCTAGCCTAGGATTGGCTTTTCAACACGATCTGTATCAGATTCCTTGCTCCCATCATCAATCCTCAAGGGTTCCTGGCGATCGATGCTTCGAGATAGCACCGCCCATGGCAACCCCCGGAACCCTGGCTATTGAGATTTCGAGATAATCCCATCCATGGTGTTCCGTGGCCGAATCCAGACCCTGGCAATTGACACTTCGAGATAATGCCATCCATGGAATCTGAACCAGCAGAGTGCTTACATGACCCCAGTAGGATATGTAAATATCCTAAGAGACAAGCACCGAGGAGATGATATTTTGTTACGCATCTTCGAGGGGATTTCCCGCCTCTCCGCGCTGGGAACTCATCCAAATCAACTTGTGTTGATCGGCCGCTCCTATTCTAGGTGTTCTTTTCAGAATTTTGCGACGCTTCTGCGTGATTCTGATTTTTACGCTTACTGAACCAGGCTGTGTGTGAGGTTAGGGTGCTTAGGTTACTGAGCCCCGTAAACCAAAAATTAGTTAACGAGGCCAAATACTCCCTAAGCCTTAGACCTAATACTTCAGCTTTTCATTTTCCTCAACCTCTTGAGGAGTGTCCAGATCTTAATGGGTACTAAGAGTCTATTCAAGAATGCCTAAGGTTTGCATTCTTACTAATCTCATTGTGCACTTTTCAGTTATTTTCTTGAATGAGGTCTAGAACTTAGGTTAATTCCTTAGTTCCTTACTAATGACTATCACCTTTTCTCATAATTTTGTGCTCCTTTTTCATTTTGTTTCTTTTCTCCTTCACAAAATTTCCTTCTCCTCTTTTCCTCTTATTCTTTTTCGAAAAAATTTTTAATTTTTATGGTGTTTTTGGCATATGTGAATTTTTTTGTTTGAAACCTTTTCTTACAAGTTTTGCACTTTCATACCCCCCCCCATGCCTAAGATTTGCAATGTCCTCATTGTAACCTAGGGGGTTTTTATTTAACTTAGTTCATTCCTTAAGACAGAAATTTGGATGAGTGAATGGGTCGGGGTGACTGTTGCGGACGATTTCTAATCTCAGATGCACGCACCTGAGGTGGAGTCGGCTGTCTTAAAGTGTGAACTTCAAGTGCAAAAAGATGTCAGAACAAGTTTCAGGTTTTCAAAGAGAATGACGGGCTGCCTCCCGTTAAGCGCTGAGTTTTACGCCATCGGCTAGGCGCAATAAGCTCAAGGGGAAAGGAGGATATAAGATGCTTCAGCCAAATCAGTAGAAGTTACATCAATGAACGGCTTGAGTCTCTGACCGTTCACGATGAAAGGTTCAGAATCGTGGCTGAGTGGACTGATTTCGATTGCTCCATTTCCAAAAACCTGTCGGACCAAATATGGTCCGACCCACTTGGATCTCAGTTTTCCTGGGAAGAGTTTTAGTCGGGCATCAAAGAGTAGGACCTTTTGACTAGGATGAAAGATCTTTCTCGAGATGTGTTTGTCGTGGAAGGCTTTAACCCGCTCCTTGTAGATTTGCGAGTTCTCGTACGCGTCTAGGCGTAATTCATCGATCTCGCTGATTTGGAGTTTTCTGTGGGTCCCAGCCTTGGAAAGATCTAGATTACAGTTCCGTACTGCCCAATAGGCTTTGTGCTCCAGTTCTACGGGAAGGTGGCATGCCTTTTCGTACACCAGTCTAAAGGGAGACATGCCCAATTGGGTCGTGTGGGCAGTCCTATAGGCCCACAATGCTTCCGGAAGTCGGGACGACCAGTCCTTCCTATCAGGTCGAACAGTGACTTGCAGGATTTTCTTGATCTCCCGATTAGATAGCTCAGCTAGACCATTAGTTTGGGGGTGGTAAGGAGTAGAGATTCGGTGAGACACCCCGTATTTGGTCATCAGTGACCTAAACTGAGCATTTGTGAAATGGGTCCCCCCATCAGAGATTATTGCACGAGGAATCCCGAACCTTGAGAAAATGTGTTGATGAATGAATTTGAGAACGATTTTGTGATCACAGGTTCGGGTCGGTATGGCTTCGATCCATTTGGACACGTAGTCCACAGCCAACAGAATGTATTCGAAACCATCCGAAACAGGAAAGGGGCCCATAAAATCAATCCCCCAAACATCAAAGATTTCGCATACTAGAATCAGTTGCATAGGCATCATGTCGCGATGGCTCATGTTGCCCAAAGTCTGGCAACGACTGCATGCCTTGCAGTGATTGTATGCGTCTTTGAACAGTGTGGGCCAGTAAAAGCCACACTGGAGGACTTTTGATGCGGTTTTATGCCCGGCGAAATGGCCACCGCATGCCTGGTCATGGCAGAAAGAGAGGATTTTGTTGAATTCCCCTTCCGGGACACATCTCCGGATGATCTGATCGGCACCTATGCGGAAGAGGTACGGGTCTTCCCAAATGTAATACTTGGCATCGGAGCGTAATTTGCCTTTCTTGGCCTTCGGCCAATCGGACGGGATCTGATGAGATGCCAAGTAATTTACTACATTAGCAAACCATGGAAGGCTAGTACCAATAGTCAGCAGGTGCTCATCGGGAAAATGCTCAGTGATGGGTCTGGAAGGGTCAATTATTTCAGAAGGAAGACGGGACAAGTGATCAGCTACCACGTTCTGCTTTCCCGCTTTGTCGCGAATCTCAAGGTCAAATTCTTGCAACAGCAAGATCTATCGGATTAATCGAGGTTTCGCGTCCTTCTTTGCAAGGAGATGCCTCACAGCTGTGTGATCCGAGTATATGATGACACGGGAACCCAGAAGGTACGATCTGAACTTTTCTAGGGCAAATACTACAGCTAGCAGCTCTTTCTCAGTAACCGTATAGTTACGCTGAGCCTCATCGAGTGTTTTGCTGGCGTAGTAAATGACCACAGGTTTCTTGTCAATTTTCTGTCCCAAAACCGCTCCTACAGCGAAGTCGGATGCATCACACATGATCTCAAAGGGTTGAGACCAATCAGGGGACTATAGGATCGGGGCTTGGGTGACTCGGTCACGCAGGATTTCAAATGCTTGAGTGCATTCCTTGGAAATTTCGAAAGGAACATCCTTGGAGAGAAGAGTGGTCAGGGGGCGCGCGATTTTTGAAAAATCAGGGATAAATCGTCGATAAAAACCGACATGCCCTAAAAAGGATCGGATGTCCCTGATCGAGATAGGCATAGGAAGGTGAGAAATCAGATTAACCTTAGCTCGATCCACTTGGATACCTTTCTCCGAAATTGAGTGTCCCAGGACAATTCCCTCAGGCACCATGAAATGGCTCTTTTCCCAGGAAAGAACCAAATTCACATCGATGCACCGCCTGAGTATCTGGACCAAGTGTTGGAGGCAATCGTCGAATGATGCTCCGAAAACTGAAAAGTCATCCATGAAGACTTCCAGATAATCACCTACCATATCTGAGAATATGGCAAGCATGCATCGCTGAAAAGTAGCGGGTGCATTGCAAAGACCGAAAGGCATCCTTCGGAAAGCGTATGTTCCGAAGGGGTAGGTGAACGTGGTCTTTTCTTGGTCCTCAGGATGGATTGCCACCTGGTTATAACCGAAGTACCCGTCAAGAAAGCAGAAGAACTTATTTTCCGCTAGCTTTTCGAGAATTTGATCAATGAAGGGTAGTGGGAAATGATCCTTCTTCGTGGAGGAATTGAGTCGGCGGTAATCTATACAGACTCTCCACGAGTTGGCTAATCGGGTAGGAATGATTTCTCCGGTCTCAGTCGTTATAGTGGTGAGTCCTGCCTTCTTGGGCACGACCTGAATTGGGCTCACCCAACGACTATCGGAGATCGGGTAGATGATCCCGGCATCTAACCACTTGATGATCTCCTTTTTCACGACCTCCTGCAGATTGGGGTTTAAGCGTCTCTGCATTTCACGAGAAGGTCGTGTGCCCTCTTCTGAATAGATATGATGAGTACAATAAGAGGGACTTATTCCAGTCAAATCATCGAGAGTCCATCCGATGGCTCTGCGATGTTGCTGGAGGACAACAATCAGACGGGATTCCTGTTCAGGACTGAGGTTGGAATTGATAATCACAGGAAGGGTCTGATTAGAACCCAAAAAGACGTATTTCAAGTGAGCAGGAAGGGGTTTCAGTTCGAGGATGGGGTTTTCAGCAGTAGCGGGTGGTTCAGTATAGATGTGAGGTTCAAGGGTGGGAGTTACTGGGTTGTTCATATCTGGATTCGACTCCTCTGTTTGCGGGTCAAGATCCTTCTGTGGTTGATGAGGCATAATCGAGTCATTCTGGAGGTGTGATTCATCAACCAAAGTCTTGATGTCACAAATTTGTTCGATGACGCCGCAATTAATTCCTTGTTGGCCTTAAATATATCAATTTTCAGTGTTTGATCTCCAAACTTAAGCTCTATTTGGCCCTCCTCACAGCTGATGTTGGCTCTAGCAGTAGCCAAGAAAGGTCTCCCTAGAATGATTGGTGTATCCCTAGGGTTCTCAGGTGCATCCATATCTAAGACTATAAAGTCCACTGGAAAATAGAAATCCCGCACTCTTACGATAACATCCTCGAGAATCCCTTTTGGTGACTTTATAGATCGATCTGCTAATTGTAATGTCACCTCGGTTGGTTTTAGCTCAGATTCTTCTAGATGGTCAAGTAAGGATGTGGGTATCAGGTTTATGGATGCACCCAAGTCTAACAATGCTCTATCAAATTGGGTACCACCTATCTTACAGGAAATCAGGGGAGTCCCAGGATCTTTTGCCTTGGGTGGGAGTCTACTAAGGATTACAGAGCTGGCTTGCTCTGACAGAACAATTGGGCTCCCTCCCTTGGTTCGTGGCTTACGCTGGGGTGTACATATATTCTTTAGAAATCGTGCGTAAGCTGGTACGTGGCGGATTGCATCCATCAAGGGGATGTTTATGTGGACCTGCTCAAAGAGCTTGACCAGGTCCTCCTCAGGGGCCACGGGTTTGGTGGTCTTCTTTCCCTTGGTCAAGGCCTCGGGAAACGGGATCTTGGTTGGTTCTTCTAGGATAGGTTCAGGTTGTGGATCCGGAACAGCGGTATCTTGGATAACTATCCTAGGGTCATGGTTATCAGGCTTGGAGTGGTTTGGATAATGCGGGTCTTGAGTTGTTTTACCACTACGTGTTGTTACAGAATTTAATCCGGCCTGATTTTGGTTTGGGTTTGGTAAGAGGGGTGGCTGCTGCTGAAATCCCGCATAAGAAGTTGAGGCTTCCATCTCGTCTGGAGATGGAGCAGTAGAGGCCTGATAAATCCATTGAGCGTGGCCTAAATTTGGATTCATAACGCGCTTCTGGGTTGGCACGTTATTTGGGTTAGGAAGAGGTTGGGAAGGGAGTGTGCCTGGCTGGCGAGAATTTGCCAACTGGGCCAGTTGAGTTTTAACTTCTGTAAGCTCGTCCTTGTGCTGTTTTTGAATAGCTGCATTCGTTTTTTGAATGTCAGCCAGAGTCTGAAGGATTAGGGACATTTGATCCTGATTTGGCCCTGATGGATAAGTAGGGTTGGGCCGAGGCTGAGGCGGCTGGTAATGACGAGAGGGCTGTGGGCGGGACTGAAAAGGTGGTCTTTGGGTTTGGGAATTTCCCATCCACTGAAAATTGGGATGGTTTCGCCATCCAGGGTTGTAAGTGTTGGAGAATGGGTCGTTCTGGATGGCGTTGAGGTCCTTGTAGGTCTGAGGAACCTCCTGAGAATCAGGGAAAGGGGGAATGGAGTTCCCCCGGCTGGTGTAGAAAGGATCGGATGATCCTCCGATCCAAGAATCAGATGGGGATGGATATGGATCCATCCCAGGGGAAGATCGGTGGAGGTTGTTTTGCACAGTTTCCTGTGTGGAAGGAGGTTGTGCAAAGGAGTTACGCGCGGAGGTGGCTCGCTGCAAGTGCTGAGTCAGCTCATCCACCTTCTTTTCAATGATTGAGACCTTGTCCAATCGACTGGCCATTAATTCCAGGTCGACTGATGCGGACATGCCCTGCGTCTCATGTGCTCCCTTAAGATTCGTCGCTGCGCGGGTATTCGTCCTGTCGAATAATCCCATGGAGTCATTGTTGATGGAGTTCTCGCACATGTTTTCGAGAATCTCCCATACGGTGTCTTCATGTTGACCCATGATGTTTCCTCCGCAAGTTGCATTGACGAAAAGGCGGATGTCCTCACGGAGTCCCTGGTAAAAAGATTGGACTTGTTCCCATTTAGGAACTCCGTGATGAGGGCATTTTCTCATGAGATCCTGAAAACGATCCCATGCCTCATGGAGAGGTTCTCCTGATTGTTGAGTGAAGTGTGTAATCTGATGGCGCAAGGCGTTGGTCCGACCAACGGGAAAAAACTTTTTCAAAAACTCGGATTGAATTTCTTCCCAAGTGTTGATCGGCCGGGTCTGAGTTTGATACCAATGGGCGGCCTTGTCCATAAGAGAAAAGGAGAACATCTTCATGAGAAGAATATCCCGATTTTGCGCATCTGATCCAAAAGTGTGGGCCAGATGCTTTAGCTGTTTGATGTGCTGGAAGGGATCTTCAGAATTAAGCCCATGGAATTTAGGTATAGCATGAATCATGTTGGGCTTTAATTCGGAATCAGGTCCTCCAGTCGGGATTCTGACTCGAGGCTCAATGGCCACCGCAGCAGGATTGTAGTGGTCCCGCATCATAGGACGCTGTGGTGGGTGCACGAAGTTTTGGAAGAGGTCATTGAGTCGCTGGAGCTGGTGTTCCAGATTATTTTCTTCCTCAACTGGCTGAGCCATGATGGGGGAAGAAGAAGAACTTGGTTCTGAATCGGAAGAGAGAATAATGTGAGGGTGTTGCTGCACAAACACGGGCGTCGAGGCTTGGCCTTGACGAGAGCGAATTTCTAAAGGAGGTCTTAAGGGTGGTCTTAGGGACCTCCTTCCGTACATGCACTGTTGGAAGAGGTAAGTTTAGAAGGTGCTGGACCCAATCAAGACACCCAAAAATGTGTTGGGTGACTATAGAGGTGCGGGGCAGATGGACCCCTTGATCAGAAAGATCGTCCACCTGAGAATTACCTGGGCAGCCAGAGAGGGAGAGTCCCGCGATGACCCCTACACGGTAGAGCGTCCCCATGGGTTACAGGGTTTCCCCCACCCGACCTCTCTTGTCACTGCGGTTCCAGGTAGACCAGAATGGGGATCTTGACCTCTTAAGTCTACCAATTTAAAGATCAGGGTGCTTAAGGTTTGACTTGAACTTTAGTCTTTTAAGTGCAGAGAGTGACCTAATTTAAGGTTGGTTGACCCAAGGGGTCAACTTTACCTCTTGTTTTCTTTGAGAGCTTTTAGGTCTTGTCTTTTAGGGTTCAAGTGTTTAGAGAGCCAATTGTTTTAGGTTTTCTTTTGAATAGGTATTTTCAATCAATGGTTTAGGCACAATTCTTTTGGATTTTCTCCATTCTTGATTTACGTAGTGTGTCTCTAAAACCCTAATGTTGAATCTTATGTTGTCTCTACTTGGTCCAGTTAGTTCTTTGTTGGGTAATTAGGGCTCAAGCAAGAATGTGTTAGCCCTTAAATACCCTTAATAGTGTGCAGGACTAATGAGTTGAAAACATGCAACTTTTATGGTTACTAAGTATGGAAGACAGGTTAGCCCTATATTGCTTGTTCTTTTCTTTTCTTCCTCTTTAGAGTTTAGGGGTTAATAGCGAGAGGAAAAATTTACCTGTCCTCGGAGTGGTTGTCGCGCGGTTGCTTGTCTTCTTGATTTCCTGTAGTTTTCTGCACAAAAGAGAGGAGATTATCAGAAATTAAAAAGAAATAGGAATGTTTACCTCTAGAATAGCCGTTGCTCCCCGGAAACGGCGCCAAAATGAAACGATGGCGGCAACCGGGTTTTATTGTTATAGCGTTGTAGTATAGCCAGTTATTACCAACATTTCAAATATATAAATTTTTTTTACTCGGAAAATAAAAGAGTTCCCGAGGTCGAACTCAGGGAGCAAGTTGTATTCTAGAGATATACATGTTTCTTTTACAAAAAATAAAGAAAGAGAGAGAAAGAATTTGTTGTCTTTTCTCTTTGCTTCTCCTCGTCTCAGATCTTCTGTTATCCTCTTCTTCTTTATCTGCAGTGGTGATGTTCTTCTTCTGCAGTGGTGATGTTCTTCTTCTTTTTCCTTTCTTTCTTCTTTTCCTTTCTTCAGATCTTCTTCTCGTGCTCTTCTTCTTTCAGTTCTTCCCTTGTTCTTTTGTGTTCTCTTCTGCCTCGCCTTCTTCTGTTGTTTTCAGATCTCCTTCTTTCTTCTTTTCTTTTTCCTGTCAGGACGTCGTCTGATTTTCCAATCAGACGACTTAAACTGCTTGTTGCTACAGTGTCTCCCTCAGCTTCCTTCTTCTTCCGCGGTCCTTCTTCTTCACCTGTGCCTGCACACTTCAGAGTTTACGTCAGAGGACAAAACCTACTCTACCCTCCCCCCCCGCGTCTCTCTCTCTCTCAGAAACCGCTCATGGGATAGCTCTCCCAGAGCTGCCGGGTAGTCGGGTACGGGTCGTGCCCGGGTCCAGGCCCACCGGCGTGCGTGGTGGGCGAGGAGTGCAGGTCAGTCTAAGTCGGGTCAGGTCAGGTCCGCGGGGCGTGAGCGCGGACGAGACCGGGTAACCGGGCGGGTGAAGGGGACCTCACCCCGTGTGCTGAGGCAGTAAGGCTTATTCACAAAATCAATTTAAACGGTGAAAGAGTTGTGAGGCTTACCGATGTGGGACTAAACGGAGGCCTCTCCTCACGTGCGCCTGCTGGAAGACCGCGGCTTTGCTTCTGCAGCTGCAGCTTCGATTTGCGTCGGTTGCTGGCTGGCTGCCTTCGCAGGAATCCCCGTAATCCGGAGCAGCTAGAGACCTGGAGTCCTCAAGCCTGGAGCGCGGGAGAAGCTGCTTCAATGTGGCGTTAATGGCGGTCGAGCCTCAGAACCTGTCGGACACGAATATGGCCTCTCGACCTGATCAAACTACTGGGGAACCTTCGCCGTGGCACGGCGAAGGTGTGGAGCTGTGCGGCAAGCCGCAAGGTGGTGTCTGGCGGTGGCCCTAGGTTGGACTGCAACCGGAGAAATGGGTTTGTTTGGGGGAGCGTTACGGAGGTGTGGAGTGGCAGTGGAGGGGTGGGGGGTGCTCAGTGTGATGAGGCGGAGGTTCGGTGAGGGTCGGCGAGGCGTGTGAGGCTGTGGAGCGATGGGGGCATCTCGCCGGAGGGTGGCCGGAGACGAAGGGGGTGACGATGGTCAGGGTCGGTCGAGGGCTTAATTGAACAAATTGAAACCGGGGAAAGAAAGAGGAGAGGAAGGGAAGTAGTTCTAACTTACTTGCAGGGATGAAGGGGGAGCAGCAGGGCGACAGTCGTATCGACTGTCGCCGGAGAAGAAGATGCCCAGGGAAAGGGGCGGCGGCGAGCAGAGAGCCGGAGAGGCGCCAGCTGGGTGCGGCGTGGCGCGGGAAGAGCAGGGGAGGAAGTCTCTGCTGCTGGTATTGCGGCAGAGCGAAGAGGAGGAGGGGGAGGAACCGCCGGAGCTGGTGGGCGTCTGCCGGAGTGAGAGGAGAGGAAAGTTGGGGGTTTTCTCCGTCAGATCCAAGCTGCCGAGGTCGGTGGAGCGACGGGGGGTATTTATAGGGATCAAAACAGGGAGGAAGGCGGAGGGAGACGACGTGTCTCCCTCGCCGGAGGACGCCGGAGATGGAAACCCATACCGTCCGTGCGTTCGCACGGCCGGTATGGTGGGCTACAGCGACCAGGGGGGTGTCCCTGCGACGGCTGACGACGCAGGGCACCCCCGGTTTACTTGCCAGGCTCTCCCCCTCACCCTGCGCGGCGCCATGCTCCGCGCAAGGTCGCCGGAGCATGGTGGTGGCAGGTTTTGCAGGGGGGACCTGAACGCAAAGAACGAAGGAGAGTTAGGGTCCAAAATGCGAGGGTTCAAAAGTTGAGGGCCAAAAAGTAAATATATGAGGACCAAAGTGTAAAGTTGGTCAAGGAGGTTTCTTCTTAGGCTCAAGTTTTTATACATGACTAATTAGGACCTAAGGAATCTGATGGTGAATTTCATTTCTATATTAAACCTTGTTTGACCGGTCAATTTATGCGAAAACCCAAATTAAGTTATTAATTGGGCATGGTTCTCAATGTTGGTCAAAAGGGGTTCTGAAGGCCAAATTGAAGGTTCTAAACCCTAGAAATTATTTTTCTATGAATTTTAGAGGGTTTATTCTATTTTTACTTTGCCTCGAACCTCGTGAATTGAAGTGGGTTGTTTTAGGGTTACAGATTATCATTTAGTTTCTTGGAATTGCTGTAGCCCTTGCTAGATCATCTCATCCCACTTTTATTCTTATTAAGTTGCTTTGACCTATGTTTGGGCCCTGAATTACCCTGTATGCAGATTATACTGGTAAAATTGCATTTTTACCCCTTATGACTTGTTTTCTCCTTAAACTCAGAATTCTCTGAGTTAAGCCTTTCCTTGAGTTATGTAGGAGCTTTTATCCTTTGTATTAGGTCAAAATGAGCTAGTTATGGCTCATGATGAGGTTCTCATCATAGTGGAGGAGAAGAGGCAAAAATAAGTATGGGACCATTAATGACATCCAGGCCATCGCTAGAAGCATCGCTGTAAGCAGCTCATGCCCGCTCACACCCAAAGTTGGCTCTGCTTGTGGGTGAAGAATTAGGCGACAGCTGTAAACGTCGCTGTAAGTCCAACTCATGCGTCACTGTAGGTCCAACATCATGTATAGCTGGCGCTGCATGAAATTGCAGTAGAGGGGGGGTGAATAGTGAAATTATAGAATATTGTAATACAAAAAATTCAATCACACAATGCACTCAATTATTTTTCGGTGGAAACACAAGATGGGTGAAAACCACCACCTAAGCTAATCTCTTGACTTAGGATTTTTTATCACAAGGTGACCAATCCACTAACCACACTACTTAAATGAGGGTAGTGTACCTCAATTACAAATCCCACCTCTGATCCCTAAACGGAGGTTTCTCCCTTAAAAATGAAGAGACGCGGACCCGACAAGCTGGATACCTAAAGTATAAAAATTAAGAAGTAAAATAACACCTATAGAGCACCCCAATAATTTAATTACTTTCTTATCTACTAAGCATGAAAAGAACTCCCTGAGGATTTGCAGAACGGAGTGAGCCAGGAGTATGGATTTACCCTTTGATCAGAGTATTGGTACAACATAAGGGCAAGATGGAGCTTAGAGTAGTGAGCAAGTGATTTTTCTAATGGAATTGTATCTCAAGAGGTGTGTCTTGCCTAAGAGGAGTTGTAGTCTATTTATAGGCAAGTATGGAACCTTCAAGAACACTTGGGAGAGCTCTTCTAGCCATTGGAGACAAATCCCAAGAGATTAGGATGAAATCCACCACAAATCAGGGTAATGATGAGTCTGACAACAATATCAGACGTCTAATTTTAGGATCAGACATCTTATAGGACGTCTAATTATGCTTCTGGTCATCTAATACTGTAGGCCATCCAAAACAGATTCCATTGGATCAAAAGAGGGATGTCTGATATTTTCACATAAGACATCTGATTAGGTTATTGGACGTCTAATAAAGGGTGGATTCATTCCTGTTTTCATCAGATCCAAACAGGGTTCTAGGTTTAAAGGATCAGACGTCGTTATGGATGTCTGAGGAAATCACCAGACATTTGAAAACCACAAAACTCTTCCCTACTTCTCTTGCCAAAAGATTTTATGGCCATAATGAGATATGCACAGAAAATCATGGGCAACAGTTCAAAGGTAGACGTCTGGAAGTGTGCCCAGACATCTGGAAATTCATTTTTGCCTAAGCTTAGTCTAACGGTTAGTCTGAGGACGTCTGGGTAAAGAATCAGACGTCTGTGTAAGGTTATCGACGTCTGATAGTGAAGTGCTTAGACTGATGTTTATGAGGAGACAAACCAAAGGCAAAACTCTTCGAAATTAGACGTCTGAAGTACTTGTCAGACGTCTTAAAGTGGAAAATCAGACATCTGACCATTGTTCTGGACGTCTGATAAAAGTATAAGTGTTGGGTTTTTGTTTCTAATTTATCTTAAGTGTAGAGAGCCTAAGTTAGCTATTTATAGGTTATGTTTAGGGGCTCTTTACAACATTTCTAGATTCAAATAAAATGAAAATTACAACCTTTGAAAGTTTACATGGAAAAGCCTAAGACCTAATACTTATGCTACTTGTCTTCACGCTTTTAATCTCCCGTCTTGGAAAACTTTATGAAATCCTGCAAATATGTTATTGCAGAGAGAAAACAATATGCTACACTTTATTTTTGTTTTTCATTTTCTTCAGTTTGTAAAATCATCAAAATATTATATATGAGTGGTTGAACTAACAATCTCCCCCTTTTTGATGATTTTCAAAATATAGCTGTAGGTTCCTATTTTCTCTCCCTAAAGGTTGTACTTGGTAGTCTATATCTATTTAAGAATGTTTTTTATATTGTTCCCTAAGTTTTTACCTACATTCTTCTCCCCCTTTTTGAATATCATCATGAAGGTTTGTTAAAGGGAGTTGAAATCCAAACTACAAGAGTGATATCTACAAAGTGGAGTGCATGAATAAAATTGCATGTTTAAAAGATGACAAGGCATTAAAGAAAATTGATTAGGAATAGAAATATTTAAGCATGGACTAGCTATTTGTTCCCAAAAATATTAAGTACGGGGTCAAGGCCCCTTAATACAAACTTGGAATAAAAGAAGAAAAAAATAGAAGCACTAAACTATTCTTCTTGATCTTGGCGGCGGCGGCGATGAGCGGGTCCGTGTCCCATCTGTATGTTTTGAACATCTGATCTAAGTTCGTCGATGTCGCGGCACATGCTTCCCATGTAGGTGTACATCTCGCCTGTTCGACGCAGTAGGAGGGAGATGCCGGAGGAGAGGGAATCTGTGGTTGGATCCCATGCTTCATCAAAGCTCGAGCGGGGAGCTTCTATTTGAAGGGGCCGTGGTTCATGGAAGTCTGGAAAGGGTGGAAAGGGATCTTCTTTAATGGGCTCGTCGGTGGGCTCAAGATGCTCCCTAAGTATATGCATCTTGGCGGCTGTGGCCCGGTTGTAAGGCTCAATCTTCTTGTCAACTGCTTGGTCAGTTATGGAAATCCAATGGGTTGAAAAGATTTTGGATAGAATAGACTGATTGCACCACAAAATACGCCTGCAATAATGCCTTCTTGTGCTATTTCCAAGCATTACCTATGCATATTAGGATTCCATAGTTTCATTTTGTAAAAATACATGCATTCATGCATTTAATTGAGAGGAGAAGAGAATGAAATAAATGGCTTCACAATTCGCATTTTCCTCAAGTGCCTCTTTGCAAAAATCCACCACCTCTATTTTTTATTTCCACCTGACTTTTTTTATCTTTCCCGCGGCTGCATTTTCTTCCTCGCACCATGCTTGCTGCAACTGCCCTTGCCAGTCCTTGCCAAGCCATTCCATCCCTCTCCCTGCAGCTGCATGTGGCCATGCCTTCCTCTTCTATTTAAAGACTGCAGCTCCTGCTTTTGGAGGAGGCCTGGTCACAGCAGCCAAAAACTCCCACCTGCAGCTCCATCACCACCACCGTCCTCTCCTCCATTCCCCTCCATACGTCGGTCCTCCTCCGAGGAGAAACCCGGCGGGCAGGAGCTCTCACTGTGGTGCACACCACCACAGTGAGACCACCACAGCCTAGCTCTTCAAAGAGCCGGTGGGCGTGGTGGGTCTGTTTTCGTTTTTCTTGTGTTCCCGCACCTTCCCTCCATTAGAGTAGCTTCAAGGTCTGAAGCTTGAAGCAGCAGCAGCAGTAGCAGCGGTAGCAGCAGCAGCAGCTCCTTCCATGCACGCCTGCAGGTGCTCCAGCACTCCGCGCGTGCCTGCAGGCCCTCTCCACCTTCGCTTCCTCCACTCTGTCGCACGCACTGTCGCCCGCAATCAGCCGCTGCGCACCTCTGCACCGGCCGGCCAAGCACCTCCCCGCCTCCCTGCGACACCTGCAAGCTTCCGCGCAAGCTGTAGGCACCCTCGCCCTCCAGCCCCGCACGCTCTGTCACGAGCTCTCCACGCCCGCAATCGGTCAGCGCAGGCGCTCTCCTCTGCGCGAATACGTGCCCGCACTCGGAAGCCATCAGACGACGGCCTTCACGTGCAGATGACTTAACCCGCAGCCTCTCCTCTCCAGCTCTTTCTCTCTCTCTCTCTCTCACAACACTCACAGCACTCTCTCTACACCGACACACACACACACCTATATACTTATATCTATACATATAGTAGTACCTATATACTTATGTATTAGTATACATACATATATATATATATATCTATATACCAATATATATACATACATATATATATACATATATATATACATATCTAGATACATATACCTATATACATATATTATTATTATATATATACATATATATACATCTATATAGTATTATATCCATACATACATATATATATATATACATCTATACATATATATCTATAACTATATATACATACATATATATATATATATACTTAGCTACATATATCTATATATACATATATTACTATATACTTAGTTATATATATATACATACATATATATCTACATATATATATACGTATATATTTTGAACCATATATACATGTACATATAGAAATATTTACATATATAGATATATATATTTTCACATCATTTACCAAACGCTATATCGTGGGAACATTTTCACCAGTTGCTGATATTCCCCGATACACGTGTACAAAAAGCGTGGTTACATACATCATCCACCATCCATCCCACACTCCAATCAGCTCCTAGTCCTGTTGGTTGCATCTCTCTAGACGACGACCGACTTGACACCGTGCTACACTCCATCGCCGCCTCCACCCCCACCCCTTTATATATATAATATATACATATATATATATACTATATTTACTTTATTTCTATTTGCTTTCCTGATAGTAAAAAGATAAAAAATATATATATATAAAAGGAAAAGATAATCTTTGACTTGCAGGTATCCCGTCTTGCGAATAGCAAGACCCGTTTTTGATTCTGTTTTGGCTCGAAGCCAAGAACCCAATTTTGAGGGTGAGCCTCAAGGACAAAGATTACCAGAAAAAAATCTAAATAAGAAAAACACCAAAAACACAATAAACGAACGGAAGAGACTCGTTGTAAAGAAGACGTAAAAACTTAACTTGTACCCCACTTCCCTGAGTTCGACCCTGGGCCTAAAAGTGATAAGATAAAATCAAGTAGGCCAGGTTAAAAAATTTTGTAAAGATATGGTTAGGTCCGATTTAGGTTAACCACTATACACATTTCAACGATAAAATCATCATATTAACAACCTATCCGGGTCCGACCATATATCTTTTCTGGTGCTATTGCCGGGGAGGTGCGCCTTCAAGTAAGTTTCTATTCAATTCCTTTCAATTTTTCTCTTCTCTCTTCACGGGTATTTTTGTTTTTGGTGTGCAGGTGAACCTGGTGCAAGGAGATGGCAGGCAGACGAAATCGAAGACGTGAGCAGATCCAAGGCGGGAACGAGAGCATGAAGACGCCGACACCGTATTGGAGCTTCGCACACGTTGCTGAACAAGTAGGTCTTCTTTTCTTAGCAACTAGGGTTAACTTGTCACCTTAATATAAAAAGAAAAAAACTAAAAACTAAAAAACTAGAAAAACTTCTTGGGATCTCTTGGGGCAAGTGGATTAAAATTCACTTGTTTGATTGATTGTCTTCACTCCCAGCGCCCCGGGTTTCCCGCCCTACTTCGCATAGCGAAAATCCGAGAATCTTGATTCTTGAATTTTTCGTCGTGGGAAGTATTCTTTGAGGCAAATAAAAAGATTGATTGCACCCCTTTTGCCTCATTTACCTGCAAATTCGAGATCACATTTTTGGTGGGGAGACTTGGAATTGAGTTGATTCCAACCCCACCACGACTTTACAACTTGCCTAAGATTCGATCCCGAACATTTCAACACCAACAATTTTAGTTTCTTTATCTATTGGTTGAGCCTTGTGTGGACATCTTTTTTGGTGATTGGGAGCACTTGAATTGAAGTGCTTGGCTCCCTTTCACACTAATATAAAACTGATTCGTGCATCCACACATAGAAATCTCCATTTAGGGTAGCCCATTGCATTTTAGCTTGCATTAACTAATTAATATTGAAGAAGGGTTTGTTGGGCTTAGAAGAAAACTTGTATTCTCACAAAAACTCGGAGATTGGTTGAATTGGTAATTCAGCAAAATCCTAAAATTCATACTACTTAAGGCTGAAATCTAAAAACCATTCACCAATTAAGAACTTCAATTCGAGGAGATTTCCCCGTTGCATGCTTGTTTTACACACATGAAAAAAATCAATCACTTGGGCATTACTCGTAAACAACGCCCTTCACATTCTAGAAGCACTTGACCCTAAGCCTCTAACTAAAACTGGTAGTAACTTGACCCTTCTTAAGGATTGGAGGTTTAACTACCTGCGTGTAGCGGCTACATGCTGGTAAGAGTTCCCGCGTGCTATCGGGTGTCTAAGACAGGCAAACGGCCTTTCAATCTGGCCCGGTGGTTCCGCGGTGCTCGCATTCGGTTCCGTAGTCCTTGATAACAGGTAACTTAGATCTTTAGGTCTAAGGGCACACTGTAGAGGTTAGGAACTTGATTGTATTGATTTGTCATCAAGTGTACCTTTGCGGTGTCATTTCTCTCCTCTCTTTTCCCTTCTTATCCCCCCAATTTTTCCTGCGGTAGTGCATGTTTGGGAGGAGGTCACAAAACCCTGAACTATTTGAATTGACTGCTAAATCTAGAAAACAAGCCAAATCATTGTCCTCCTCCACAAAAATGACAAACACCACCACACCACTTCGTCACAATTCCAATTCTTCCAACACCAGGCTTATCCCGAGAAACCCTGTAAGACCTTCGTTACCAAGTGTCGCACCAAGCGACTCGGTAAGTCATGCGGAACTGGCTTCTGCAAGCCAGTATTTCGACACGGAGGACCAACCTCCGTGTGCTCAGACGCATATTTACATGCGGACACGTCTTCTAGCATAGAAGATGCTTGTGCCCTGGGGAACAACCCATTCTCTGCCACGTATAACCCAGGGTGGCACAATCATCCGAACTTCGCATGGTCCAACAATCCGCAATGCCAAAACCCCACGGGGGGACCAATGCGACCATTCGCACCCGTCATCCCAAGGGCCCAGTCTAATCCTATGGCGAATCCGCCATCAGACCCTTGCGTACCGCAAATCGAACGCGCATCAAGGCCTCTTGATAAATTGATGCGAATGATGACGAAAATGTCAAAGCACCATAAAGAGAACATGACCTCTCTTCAGCACCATTTGGCGCAGCAGAATGCTGAGATCAGTCAACTACGCATGGCGACTTGATCTCAGGGCACTCTTCCCGCCCAACCTATTCCAAACCCGTGAAACTTCGTACCCTGTGGTCCGTAACCACAGGTACAACCTTCTCAGGGACAAGTTCATCAAATTCTGCAAGCTCCGAGCATTCCACTGGGATTTCAAGCTAATCCCGCTGCAGCACCGCACTCTTTTGTTGATTGCGATTGCGTCAAGGATGACACGTCCGACGAGAAAATGACCGTCAGTGCGTGTATCAGACTAATTGGGACCAATTCAGATTGCTGCGAATTACCTGACGACTACCTGACCAACACAAATTGTGACGTTCCCTAATCCCTCCCTATTCCTGTACCTTCTCCTAACCAGACTTCCGACGAGGTTTTCTCTGCTTGCCATACCTCGTGGTCTGAGTCATTGCTGGGCTACTCACCGCTGGTCCACACTCTGGAAGACTGGATTGCCCTTTCTTTCCCGCCAAATCAGGAGGATTTGCAACTCCACACTGGGACCTTGAGCCCACATCTTACTCACTGGGGCTGTTCCTTTTTGGATCCATCTATCCAAAGAGCCCCTCTTGGCCAATCTGAGGGCCAACTTCTTCTTCCTGACCTATTTTCTGTTCCGCCTGGGACACTCTTGTCCCAGAAAATGCCAGATCTTTCACCACCCACCATCCACCCACCCTACCACCCTGCTGTATATCGTGAACCTCAACTCTCGTTACCCGATCTTTCATCCTTTCTCTACCTTTCCCTACATGCATATGAGGACATAGCATTGTTTGGCATGGGGGGGTGGATAGGCATCCATAGGATCTGGGTATTTTATGGTATCATACAATTCCCACCTATTTATAAATATGCAAGAAAAAGAAAAAGAAAAAAAAAGATATATATATATATATAATAATAAATGGTGTTTAGTAATGATCTGAAAGCTGAAGCAAAAAAATACAATAAGTGTTTATGGATATTCAACCTCTGTTTTGAAGACTTTCCAGGCCACAGAAGCTTGATTGGCTCAGGCTCGGCTTAATTCACTTAAAGCATTGACAAAATAGATCAAAATCTCTCCTAACTAAGGACGTATTCTTGTACCTGAGACACCAGTACAGGATCCGTTGGTTTGCTTTTACTTGAGAGCTTAAGTAAACTTGGTTCACACTACAGGAAAGACCAGGTGAACATAAGATCCAACCCTAGTGTTCATTAGGGAAGGTGGAGTCCTTACCTATGCGTGCAGGTAGACTTTTTATCCCAGGCTTTAGTCTTGTGTTTAGGAGCGACTCTTTCCACCAAAAAGAAACTCTCCCACCAAAAAGAAAAAAAGTGTGCTCCTTCAAAAGAATGTTGTAATACTGACGCGTGTTTCAAAAAAAAAAAAGTTGCAAATAAGTCAGTATATCTCACAAATATCTATAAAGTCTTCGCCCTACAAGAAGTTCTTCAGGGCAGGTTACAAATACCTTGTTTTCCTTTGAGCCACAAAAATCAGAAAATGGGAGTTGAGTTTTTCGTCATCTTCTTAAGGGTCAATCCGAAACACGAGCTGAAACTGGGACCAACCTTCACTTAAAAATTCGTGAAACCCTGGGCTTGAGTTTTAATGTTCATCTGGTCAGTCTTGATCCTTCACTAAGCACAAGCCATAATCTCTTAAGCTCTCGAGTATGGCAAAAACCTCCTGGGTCCTGGAAATCGTAGTTAAGGTTTAAATATCAAGAGTCCTAGTTAGTTGAGACTTAAAGTACTGGTAGTCTTCTCTACAATTAGTTCTCACAATATCCAACAATAAACACACCTATATCGCCTCAGAAGAAAATCTTCAGCTTAAGATCATTTCTAAATACTACAAAAAAAAAAGGTTTTGCTGGGGAATGGAAAAAGATAGGCATGGGGGTATGATTGCACCGCAAAATACGCCTGCAATAATGCCTTCTTATGCTATTTCCTAGCATTACCTATGCATATTAGGATTCCATAGTTGCATTTTGTAAAAATACATGCATTCATGCATTTAATTGAGAGGAGAGGAGAATGAAATAAATGGCTTCACAATTCACATTTTCCTCAAGTGCCTCTTTGCAAAAATCCACCACCTCTATTTTTTATTTCCACTTGATTTTTTTTATCTTTCCCGCGGCTGCATTTTCTTCCTCGCGCCATGCTTGCTGCAGCTGCCCTTGCCATTCCTTGCCAAGCCATTCCATCCCTCTCCCTGCAGCTGCATGCGGCCATGCCTTCCTCTTCTATTTAAAGACCGCAACTACTGCCTTTGGAGGAGGCTTGGTCACAGCAGCCAAAAACTCCCACCTGCAGCTCCATCACCACCACCGTCCTCTCCTCCATTCCCCACTATATGCCGATCCTCCTTCGAGGAGAAACCCGACGGGCAGGAGCTCTTACTGTGGTTCACACCACCACACTGAGACCACCACCGCTCAGCTCTTCAGAGAGCCGGTGGGCGTGGTGGGTCTGTTTTCATTTTTTTTGTGTTCCCACAGCTTCCCACCATTGGAGCAGCTTCAAGGTCTGAAGCTTGAAGCAGCAGCAGCAGCGGTGGCAAGGAAGCTGCAGCAGCGGCAGCAGCAGCTCCTTCCGCGCACGCCTGTAGGCTCCCCAGCCCTCCGAGCGCGCCTACAGGCCCTCTCCACCTTCGCTTTCTCCGCTCTATCGCACGCACTGTCGCCCGCAACAGGCGCACAGCGGCCGGCCAAGCGCCTCCCTGCGGCACCTGCAAGCTTCCGCGCAAGCTGCAGGCGCCCTCACCCTCCATCCCTGCGCGCTCTGTCGCGAGCTCTCCGAGCTCACAACCGGTCGGCGTAGGCGCTCTCCTCTGTGCGAATACGTGCCCGAGCGCGGAAGCCATCAGACGACGACCTTCACGTGCAGATGACTTAACCTGTAGCCTCTCCTCTCCAGCTCTCTCTCTCTCTCTCACAACACTCATAGCACTCTCTCTACACCGACGCACACACACACCTACACTAACACTTACACACACACACACACACACCTATACTCTATTATAAACATATATATACGTATACTTATATATAGTGATATATATATACATATATTTATATACATATATATATATATATATCTATATATATATATATATACCTATATCTATACATATAGTAGTACCTATATACTTATGTATTAGTATACATACATATATATATATATATATATATATATCTATACCTATATATATACATACATATATATATACATATATACATATACTACTATGCATATACATATATATATATATATATATATACTTACATCAATATATATAGTAGTATTAGTATACTTATATACATATACATATATATATCTATATACTTATATATATACTTATATATATATATATACATATATATATACATATCTAGATACATATACCTATATACATATATTATTATTATATATATACATATATATACATCTATATAGTATTATATCCATACATACATATATATATATTCTTAGCTACATATATCTATATATACATATATTACTATATACTTAGTTATATATATATACATACACATATATAGTATATATATACATATATATCTACATATATATATACCTATATATTTTTAACCATATATACATATACATATAGAAATATTTACATATATACATATATATATATATTCACATCATTTACCATACGCTGTATTGCAGGAACATCTGTACCAGTTGCTGATATTCCCCGATACACGCGTACAAAAGGCGCGGTTACATACACCATCCACCATCCATCCCACACTCCACGCGGCACCTAGTCCTGTTGGTTGCATCTCTCTAGACAACGACCGACTCAACACCGTGCTACACTCCATCGCCGCCTCCACCCCCACCCCTTTATATATATAATATATACATATATATATACTATATTTACTTTATTTCTATTTTCTTTCCTGATAGTAAAAAGATAAAATATATATATATATAAAAGAGAAAAGAAATCTTTGACTTGCAGGTATCCCGTCTTGCGAATAGCAAGACCCATTTTTGATTCTCTTTTGGCTCGAACCAAGAACCCAATTTTGAGGGTGTGCCTCAAGGACAAAGATTACCAAAAAAAAATCTAAATAAGAAAAACACCAAAAACACAATAAACGAACGGAAGTGACTCGTTGTAAGGAAGGCGTAGAAACTTAACTTGCACACCACTTCCCTGAGTTCGACCCTAGGCCTAAAAGTGACAAGATAAAATCAAGTAGGCCAGGTTAAAAAATTTTGTAAAGATATGGTTAGGTCCGATTTAGGTTAACCACTATACACATTTCAATGATAAAATCATCATATTAACAACCTATCCGGATCCGACCATACATAGGCCCAAACGGAAGTGATGCCCCATGGTCTTCATTCATGATACGAACAATGAGGTGGCAATAATTGAAAGGAATATGATGGACGGCTGCAAAAAGGAGCGCCTTGTGTTGGCGTGAGATGTAATCAAAACCTCCCGATTTGTTTAGGAGGTCCCACCCAAAAATGTGGGAGAGTAGACGTGGAAGGGGTTTGAGATTTTTGCACGGTAGGGTGACAAGGTTTTCAACATATTTTTCAGGGAGAACTAACTCTTGATTGATGACTTCTGGGTCGTATTGCCTCAGAATGTCATTGAAGTCATTTCCCTCAATGGGGATGGCTAGAAGGTCGGAAATAGTTTCGGATGTGATGTGGATTTCGCGACCAAATAGGCGGGTATGGAGTTCAAGTTCATCGTTGCTGTAGTCCTCAATGATGTTTGCATAAAAGAGACGGCAAAGATCAAGGAACACGCCAAGAGTTCCAATGCCAGAGTGTAACTGACAGTCAAAATATTGGAAGAGATGGAGAGTTTGGAAGTATTCCCGAAGGTTTAAATGGGCAAAATCATTCCAAACAATAAAACGAGGGCATTTAACTTTGGCATTTGTGAAGCGACAAAATTGCTACCTAGAGATGTCGCTCTACAGCTGATCTGCCACATAGGTGGAAGAGGAAGTGGAAGAACCCTCAGCTTGCTTCCTACGAGGAGGCATATTTGGTGGAATGGGTGGTTAGGTATTGGAAGAAATGGGTGGTGTTTTAAGGATAGAATACCTGCAAAAACATCCATACAAAAAAGCATTCAACCAACCAAACAACATTCAAAAGATTTCAACAACACAGATTCAAATAATGCAATCATCATTTATAAGAAATATGTGGCAGTATCCCTTGAGGCAATACAACCTACCATGTAGTTGTGGCAATATACCTTTGGATTCAAGCCACTAAAATGTCGGCTTGAACCTCGTGAGGTAATACCCTTGCCATGGAAGATGCAACTAGGTCTAACAAGGTTGGCTTGACTGAGGGTTAGGGTTCTAGGGCTGATAATATCATGAAATGCGCAACTAGGCCGAGTGAATCAAGAAGGAGAACAAGATGCTACTTGGGCTAACAAGGTCGTGGGTGAAAGAATCGTGGAGATGCCCTAAGAGTTGAGAGGGTATACCCACAGGAGGAGGGAGGCCTCCAAATGCGCAGTCGAGAGGTAGGGAGGACGCGCGCAGAGGAGCAGCAGCTCTGCCAGTGGTCGAGGAGGCGTGACGATCGTCTGGCGGCAAGCAGAACTTCGCCAACTACAGCTGTGGGCCGTCGGGTGTGAGGGAGAGCGGTAGGGATTTGGTAGAGGAGAGTGGGACCTTGCGAAGGGGATCTTATATCCCAAGGTCACGGAGCAAGTCTCCCCCTGAAGTTGGGGAGATTTGCATTTCAAGCCATCCAGAGAATAGTTGCGATTCGCAGATTTTTCCCTGATCAGACGTCTGGAGATAATGTCAGACGTCGGGATTTGACTTTAGGGATTTTAGCCCTTTTGATGGCAACGTCTGTTTTATCCATCAGATGATAAATCAGATGACTAATTTTAAAATTAGACATCTGATTTCTGCAGGCATCCTTCCCTAGAAAATGATTTATTCTCCAGGTTGTCGTCTGATTTCTGTCTCAACGACATAGAAGACGTCTAAATCTAAAATTAGACGTCCGATTTTTGCAGACTGACCTTCCTGGATTTTAGCCTAAAGTTACAGGGTCATCCGATTTTCTTGTCAGACGACCTCTGCAACGTCTAACCACATAATCAGACGTTCGACTGATAGCATATGTTTTGACTCATAGATAGACGTCTGTCAACACATCTAGACGACGCCCCAGACGTCTGTGAAGTATCACAGACGTCTGAGATAGCTCTTTTGTCAACACTTTCGTTAGATAAAATCGTCGTCTGTCCTAGATGTTTAGACGACGAATTTTTATGTATAAGATGTATGATGGTTTAATCTGACGTCTGATATTGCACAGAATGTGCATTTTGATGTTTGAACTGAGAATGAAGGCTTCTAACTTAGTAAAGTCAAAGCTCCATCTATGCTCATGACAAAGGAAGTTCCATTAAATCACTAAATTCTTCAAATATCACTTAGCTTACATATGCCTAGTTTCCTACGTATATAATTAAAGCAATCATAATTCAAAGGTTTAGTGAAAATATCAGCTAATTGCAGTTCAGTACAAATAAATTCAACTTCGATTTCTCCCTTAAGTACATTATCTCTCAAGAAGTGATGTCGAACATCAATATATTTTGTGCGAGAGTGATGTACGGGATTTTTCGAGAGGTTGATAGCACTAGTATTGTCACATAATATTTTTATCTTATTAAATATCAAGTCAAAATCCTTCAAAGTATTTTTCATCCAAAGCACTTGGGAACATGCTAGTGCGGCAGCTATGTATTCAGCTTTCGTAGTTGATAGAGCTACACTAGATTGTTTCTTTGAGAACCAAGAGACTAGTGATTCGCCAAAGAATTGGCACGTCCCACTAGTACTCTTCCCGTCGGTGCGACTACCTGCGTAGTCCGCATCGCTATATGTAACTAAGTTGAATTGTGGACTCATAGGGTAGAATAAGCCATGATTAGATGTGTCAACTAGATATCTAAATATTCGTTTTACAGCATTTAAGTGTGATTGTTTAGGGTTTGATTGAAACCTAGCGCATAAGTAGGTACTAAACAAAATATCAGGTCTACTGGAAGTTAAATACAGTAAAGATCTAATCATGCTACGATAGAGCTTTTGATCTATGGGCGTACCTGATTCGTCCAAGTCCAGGGAAGTTGTGACACTCATAGGAGTGTTCTTCCCTTTACTTTTGGTCATATCAAATTTCTTTAGCATCTCCTTTGTGTATTTTGATTGACACACAAAGGTTCCAATTTCGAGCTGAGTGATTTGCAAGCCCAAGAAAAACTTGAGCTCACCCATCAAACTCATTTCGAATTCTTCCTGCATAATTTCTAAAAACTTTCTACACATAGATTCATTAGTAGCAACAAATATAAGGTCATCTACATATATTTGAACTAATAAAATGTCTTTTCCTTTTCTTTTAATGAATAATGTGGAATCAGCTTCTCCTATAGAGAATTTTGAATTTAACAAGTAGTCTTTGAGCCTTTCATACCAAGCTCTAGGAGCTTGCTTTAGACCATATAGTGCCTTATTTAATTTGTAGACAAAATGAGGCTTATCATGAGACTCAAAACCAGGAGGTTGTTTTACAAAAACTTCCTCCTTAATGAATACGTTAAGAAACGCACTCTTAACGTCCATTTGAAAGAGTTTAAAGCCAAGAAAGGTGGCATAAGCAAGAAGCATGCGAATTGATTCGAGTTGAGCTACGGGAGCGTAGGTCTCATCAAAATCAATTCCTTCTTCTTGGTTGTACCCTTGTGCTACCAGCCAAGCCTTGTTTCGAATGACCATACCAGATTCATTCAACTTGTTCCGGAATACCCATTTGGTACCTATTACCGTTTGCCCTTCAGGCTTAGGTACTAGATCCCAAACTTCATTCCTTTCGAATTGGTTGAGTTCCTCCTACATGGCCATCATCCAAGGTTCTTCGGAGCACGCTTCCTCAACACTGTTGGGTTCAACTTGAGATACAAAGGCGGAGAGACCAAAGGAGCAACTAAAACGAGATCGGGTTTTAACGCCATCAAAAACACTTCCAATGACTTGACTTTCGGGATGATCCCTTTGATATATCCAATCTTTTGGAAGATTATGGATATTAGAGTTTGGAATGTTAGACACATCAATACTAGAATCATCTTCATCATCCATATTGACTCGGTCAATGGAGGAGGAGTGAGGAGATTCATCGAAGGAAACATGGAGGGTTTCCTCCACTATTAATGTGGTCTTGTTAAAAACTCGATATGCCTTACTACGTGAGGAATAACCAATAAAGATGGCTTCTTCACCTTTGGCATCAAATTTATCTAAATTAGATCAGGTATTCAAGACAAAACATCGACATCCAAAAACTTTAAAATAAGTAATTTTGGGTATTTTCCCATAGTATAGTTCAAAACAAGTTTTCGCAATCCGGATCAAATTAAAGTGCGATTTAACACGTAACAAGCCATGTTAACCGCTTCAGCCCAAAAGTACTTCAGTAACCCCAAGTCTATGAGCAATGTTCGAGCACACTCTTGAAGAGTACGGTTCTTTCTCTCAACCACCCCATTTTGTTGAGGTGTTCAAGGAAAAGAAAACTCATGAGCAATACCATGCTCTTGACAAAAATCATCAAACAGGAAATTTTCAAACTTGCCCCCATGATCACTACGGATACGAGTGATTTGGTAGCCTTTTTCAGTTTGAACTTTCCTACAAAAAATAGAAAAGACGAAAAACACTCCTTTGGATCTCAAGAAGGAGACCCATGAAAACCTCAAGAAATCATCTACAATTATAAGGCAATATTTGCATCCACTGAGGCTCTCATATTTTGTAGGTCCAAACAGATCTAGGTGAAGTAGTTCTAAAGGTCTTGATGTGGATATAACTTCTTTGCTTTTAAAACTAGATTTTATAATCTTACCTAATTTACATGAATCACAGATAGGCTCATTTAAAAATTCTCCTTTAGGAAGACCTCGGACTAGTTCATGTTTAGCTAGTTTTTGAACCAGCTTCATATGAACATGTCCTAGTCTTCTATGACATATACTTAACTCATCATTTGCTATAAGACATTCATAAGTGCCATTTTTATTAAATTCTATGAAATAAATGTCTTTAAATCTAGTTCCCTTAAGAAGGGTTTCATTGGTTAATGCCTGCAAAATTTTAAACATTTTAGAAGTAAATACTACTTTAAAGCCCTTATCACATATTTGACTTACACTTAAAAGATTATGTTTTAGTCCTTTAACAAGAGAAACATTTGAGATGGGAGAGAGAGGGTTACCTATTTTACCAAGGCCAATAATATGGCCCTTGTGGTTGTTGCCAAATGTAACTGTTCCTCCATCCGTAGGTTGGAGGTCCAAAAATAGGCACTTGTCTCCCGTCATATGTTTGGAGCATCCAGAGTCCATCACCCATCAGCCTCCTTGGTGGCGGTGGTCTCCTTGTCTTCTTTCTTGTAGACCTTCTTCCTCCTACAAAAGATCTTCAATGGTGACTTGGTGTTTCTATAGGTCTTTCTAATTTGAGTCGTCCATCCTTCATTTTGTATATTCAATTTTTGACATTATGATGTCCTTTCATCCCTACAAAACAAAGTGAGAGTTGTCTTTTCGGTATCCATTGTAATGTGGATCCGTATTTGTTAGTGGTCTCCTTTAGAGGAGGATCCTTTTTCGGCTAACTTTGACTAGGTTCATAAAAGCCTAATCCAAATTTACCTGAGGTAGGTTTTTGATGGGCAATGAGTTTGTCCAAGTTATCTTTCCCCTTTGTAAATTTGGCTAGGTCCTCAAGAAGTTGGTTTGACTTTTCTTTAAGGTGATTTATCTCTATTTTCATTATGTCTAGTTTATCTTCTAATGCCCTAATTTCTACTCTAAGTAAGCTATTTTCATCCTTTTTAAAGGAGTTTGATTTTTCAAGCACATGGATTTTGTCGAGTAATTCTTCTCTATCTAAAAATTTTTATTCACTCATTGCTGTATACAAATCATTTGTTAATGACTCTTTCTCAATCATTAGATTTCTTATTTGCATATTTAAAGCAGTGGCTTCTTTTGTAAGAATTAGATTCTTTTCTTCAAGATCATTGATTAATCTCTTATTTTCTAAGTTTTCTTCTTTTAAAGCCTTGCTTTGGGTTTTTGTTTTCTTAAGATCTACATATAGTGAATCAAAGGCATCTTGTAATTCATCTAAAGAGTAGGAGTTTACCTCAGGTTCCTCAGATTCAGACTCAGAACCATCATTTGTTGCCATTAATCCCAAGCATGCTGTTTCTTCATTTGTTTCCTGCTCCTCTTCTTCTTCGGAGGTGGAGTCATCCCACGTTGCTTGGAATGCCTTCTTCTTGAATCCTTTCAGCTTGGAGATCTTCTTGTAGTCAGAAGGTTTCTTGGGTTTCTTCTCATCATCCCTTTTGAGTAAGGGACAATCTTTCCTTATGTGACCTCTCTTTTTGCAATTATAGCAAATTAGAGGTTCTTCCTCTCTTTTCCTTCCCTTGATCTCTCTTCTATTTCTGAGAAACTTTTTAAACTTTTTAGCTAATAAAACAAATTCTTCATCATCGGTACTTACCTCATCATCCGAAGTAGCTTTGAAGGCTAAGGTCATCTTCTTTGGCTTCGATGAGATTGGTTTCTTCTTTTGCTCCATTTTTTATTCGTAAGCCATGAGATTCCCAAGTAGATTTTTCATGTCTACATCCTCTACTTGGTTGGCTTCTTCTATTGCCGTTACCTTTTGCTCCCACTCAGGTCTAAGGGAGCGAAGGAGCTTCCCTTGAAGCTCCCCCTTTATAAATGTCTTTCCCAAAGACTTGAGGTTATTCATGATTAACGTGAATCGGGTGTACATATCCCCAGGTCTTTCATTCTCCTTCATAGAGAAATCTTCGAATTCCTGCGATAACAAGTTTATCTTTGAGGATTTAACTTTAGATGTACCTTCGTGAGTTACCTCCAAGGTTCTCCAGATCTCGTGGGTGGTTTTGCATTGGCTGATGTAGTTGAATTCCTCCGAGCTGAGTGCACAGTAGAGTGAGTTCATTGCCTTGGCATTCAGTCCAAGGTGATGGATTTGCTCCACTGTGTAACCAGTTTTTGGTTTCTCTGGAATGATGTATGCGGATTCGCATTTCTCCCAAATGGAGAAATCGTTGGCTTGAAGCCACATCTTCATTCTCAGCTTCCAATAAGTGTAGTTGGTTCCTTCGAAGAGTGGTGGTCGAGTGGTGGATTGCCCCTCCAATCTGCTTGTGGAAATCAGCTTCCCCTCCATGTGATCTTTCCGCGGATGTTACTCCTGTAGGAGAAAAACCTTCTCTGATACCAAATGAAATTGCACTAGAGGGGGGGTGAATAGTGAAATTATAGAATATTGTAATACAAAAAATTCAATCACACAATGTACTCAATTATTTTTAGGTGGAAACCCAAGATGGGTGAAAACCACCACCTAAGCCAATCTCTTGACTTAGGATTTTTGATCACAAGGTGATCAATCCACTAACCACACTACTTAAATGAGGGTAGTGTACCTCAAATACAAATCCCACCTGCAATCCCTAAACGGAGGTTTCTCCCTTCAAAATGAAGAGACGGGGACCCGACAGGCCAGATACCCAAAGGACAAAAATTAAGAAGTAAAATAACACCTATAGAGCACTCCAATAATTTAATTACTTTCTTATCTACTAAGCATGAGAAGAACTCCCTGAGGATTTGCAGAACGGAGTGATCTGGGAGTATGGATTTGCCCTTTGATCAGAGTATTGGCACAACACAAGGGCAAGATGGAGCTTAAAGTAGTGAGCAAGTGATTTTTCTAATGGAATTGTATCTCAAGAGGTGTGTCTTGCCTAAGAGGAGTTGTAGTCTATTTATAGGCAAGTATGGAACCTTCAAGAACACTTGGGAGAGCTCTTCTAGCCATTGGAGACAAATCCCAAGAGATTAGGACGAAATCCACCACAAATCAGGGTAATGATGAGTCTGACAGCAATATCAGACGTCTAATTTTAGGATCAGACGTCTTATAGGACGTCTGATTATGCTTCTGGTCGTCTAATACTGTAGGCCATCCAAAACAGACTCCATTGGATCAAAAGAGGGATGTCTGATATTTTCACATAAGACATCTGATTAGGTTATTGGACATCTAATAAAGGGTGGATTCATTCTTGTTTTCATCAGATCCAAACAGGGTTCTAGGTTTAAAGGATCAGACGTCGTTATGTCCCTACTTCTCCTGCCAAAAGATTTTATGGCTGTAATGAGATATGCACAGAAAATCATGGGCAACGGTTCAAAGGTAGACGTCTGGAAGTGTGTCCAAACATCTAGAAATTCATTTTTACCTAAGCTTAGTCTAACGGTTAGTCTGAGGACGTCTGGGTAAAGAATCAGACGTCTATGTAAGGTTATCGACATCTGATAGTGAAGTACTTCGACTGATGTTTATGAGGAGACAAACCAAAGGCAAAACTATTTGAAATTAGACGTCTGAAGTACTTGTCAGACATCTTAAAGTGGAAAATCAGATGTTTGACCATTGTTCTGGACATGTGATAAAAGTATCAGTGTTGGATTTTTGTTTCTAATTTATCCTAAGTGTAGAAAGCCTAAGTTAGCTATTTATAGATTATGTTTAGGGGATCTTTACAACATTTCTAGATTCAAATAAAATGAAAATTACAACCTTTGAAAGTTTACATGAAATAGCCTAAGGCCTAATACTTATGCTACTTGTCTTCACGCTTTTAATCTCCCATCTTGGAAAACTTTATGAAATCCTGTAAATATGTTATTATAGAGATAAAACAATATGCTACGCTTTATTTTTTATTTCATTTTCTTCATTTTGTAAAATCATCAAAATATTATATATGAGTGGTTGAACTAACACTGCGCTGTACACATGCACGCCTGCACGTGCGGTGCCGCATGCGTGCGTTGGGCAGCCTGGGCTGCACCACGTGGCACAGTCTGGGCCATCCATCTTCTTCGTGTTGTAAGGACTGCTACAGAGGTCAGATTGAGTTGATGTTCACGTCGTTAGGCTGCGATCGTTGACCCGAATTCATCCGCGTAGTCGGATTTGTCATTTGAAGCTCCGAATTATGTCTCCTAGTCCCTTGGCCATTGATCTTCCTCGAACTGCATATGGTGGTATAGGACTCCGATCAAGGCGATTTCAGAGGCGTTGGACTCCAATCGTCGTCTTGATCAGATCCGTACGGTTGGATCGTCAATTTAATGCTCTGAAATAAATATCCTTCTCTCCTAACCACAAAAAGGATGCAATTAACTTAATTTATATACAACTACTTTAAATGCAGAATGATGCATGCTATGCAATATTTATAACATGAAATGCAAATCTAAGCCTAAGAACATGCATGAATAGGCATTTCACCCTCAATAAATGTGTTTACATCATACCCCCATGACTATCTTTTGCTAATCCCTAGAAAAATTAAACTATATGCTATGTATAAAAGTAGAATTAGGATTAGATCACTTAAGCCTAAGTCGTTTATTAATAGTACCCGGGTGCCTATCAGTAGAAAATTTCAACTAAGGTCCTAAACTACGGAAACTTAACAGTACCCAGGTGCCTACCAGAATGCAGACCGCCCAAGTCCTCACCTTTTTTGAAAAGGGAAGATACATTTTTTTATTATTTTTCTTCTTTTCTAATTTTTTTGTACTTTTGGAGTTTGAGAGTTCCAATATAACTTTTTATGGCTACCCGACCTGCCTAAGACTTGAAAAGGACTCTAAGTACTAAGCATCTTTGTGAAAAAGTGATAGACACACAAAACGACCGTTAAGACCAACTTCGAGTTTCTACGACCCTAGGTGACCTTGCCTAAAGGTTTATCCTTACAATCGGTAGCTTTCTCCCTACTTATTTTTTTTATGGGGTCAACACAAGAGCGAACTCAGTGTATATCTCCCCAGTTTATTCTACTTCCCCACTTCTTTCGTAAGTATTTTGGGAATTATTGTGCTTTTTCTTTTTTGTAAGCTGGGTTCTGGACAACCAGTAGATGAGCTGTTAGCACAGACAACTTGCCAGCCATACTCATGCGGTGAAGTGTGGTTTTATTTATTTTTTTATTTTCTCCTTTTTCTTTTTTTTTCTTTTCTTTTTGAGTGTTTCTTTTTTTTTATAAGTAGGTGGCTTCCCTGATCTAAGATTTACCTAAAGGCAGTTCAACAAAAATGGTCTTGTGGCTGGGCTCTGGATAACAGGCCGATGAGCTGTTACCATTGACAACTTGCCAGCCATACCACCCAAGTCATTCCATTAGCTACCCAATTTTCGTAAAAATCGCTGGAAAGTGAGTCAGTGCAAAAAATGTGTGTAGATGCTTAGGCTTAAAGTCCCCACAAATAAGAGGGCAGGTTGATAAGTCGCATACTTATAATCCTAAATTATTTACCAAATTAAAATAAATTTTAATTAGTGAGGACTCGAGACTAAATCCACATTTGAGTGGACACCTGGGCTAATTAAGCCCGAAGACCTGAAGAGTCTAAGTGTTTAGGTCCTCTCGTATCATTTCCTAAAGTTAATAACTTCCAAATGCCTAAGTTCTCTTTTCCTAATTCTTTTTTATCTTTTCTCAAATTTTCAAATTTTTTTAATTTTATAAGAAACTAAAAGAAATTCTACAGAGTTAACATAATGATTTCAGGAATTGATTATCCACCCTCCCATGCCTAAATGATGCAATGTCCTCATTGTAAAAATAAAGACATGAAAAGGGTGGAGTAAAAAGAATATCACCTGAACATCGCGAGGAATCTGGTAAGCTTCGCAGAGAATGTGAAATATAAATACATGCAAAATTTAATGCCGTCAACTACGCATAAAATACATACAAGGAAGAAATTAAGAATTCACAAGTGTAGGTCAGAATCAAAATAAAAATATTGATTCTGAAACCAACCAGCAGAAGATGTCCACAAACGTGGACTAGATTATGGTGTAGACCCACGCCCCAGGGTCGAGTGGTTCTCAAGTTTTGGATGAAAATCACCCAGAACTGAAGGTTGTTGTGTTTGCAGGGCCAGGCCTACAGTTTATTGGTGTGCAATCCAAGACCAAAGTGTCGGACAACAGGTAAAGATGGTTCAATAGGTGAGGCTGTCCACTTAACATCAAGCTCAGAAAAATAATCAGTTATTTCGAGCTTGAGTTGCACGTGAAAGATATCATAAGGGTTTGCATAGAAGATAGGTGGTTTCAGGTCAATCGGTACCCTTATATCCAAACTTGTTTCTCCCTCAAAATTAACCTCCCAAATTTTCATTTCAACATTCCTATCCTCCAACATCAGGTGCTTAGGTTTTGGGACCTCTACCATATCATTCACCCCATAAGATTCTCCCAAGTTCAGACATCGTGGCTGACTCAAGATTGACTTAGGTACAATGATTTCCAAATCAAAATCAATCCCTTTAGGGTGTGGTTGAGGAATGGGGCTATTGATTGAATCTTCTAGTAAATGTGGATTCAAATCCTCCAAATTAGCCCCAACCGAATCCAAATCTTCAATAATTGGACTCTCAACTGGTTCGTTAGATTCTCCAAGCCCATTTGTCTCACTAAAATCCTCTTCCTTAAGTTCAAGTGAGACTTCACCAAAAGATTCTTCACCCTCAGAGTTAAAGAATCCATGATCCTCATTTATATATGTCTCAAAATCATATGTCATTTCATGGTTCATGGAGACATATTTTTCCTCGCTCCCATGCTCGGGGATCTCGGGTGAATCAATCAGTTCATCCTCAAATGGTTACTCTAGCCCAACCTAGTCATCCCTAGTCTCAGAAAATGTATCCCCCCTAACGGCGCCTGAGCGGGTTCAAACATTGGCTCTCCTGAAGGGGGTTCATCTTGAGAATCATCCCAAGATTTGACTAGTGCAACCATAAATTTCATCCTCAACCTCGACAATTTCCCAAGAAGAAACTCACCCAGGTCCCTATCCCTAACACTTTGGAGTAAATCCAATAGAGAACTACTAAGTTCATCGATCATTTTGATCATAGGCTCTAGTGCTTCAGTGCATGGTGTTGGCTGAGCTTCTAAGGATTGGATGGTGTTCCTCAAGTTAGCCAACACCTTATCCTGGATCTGGTTCACTTGAACCAACTGGTTCGATTCAGGTTTGGGTTAAATCTAAGGGAGTCAAGATGTCGAGGTTCTTGGGTTCCTCCTTGATAGTAGGTCATCTCGAGTTGTTCAAAGAATGGTGGTGACCTATATTCAGTAGAGTACTGGGGAGGGTAGGTGTTATAATCATGATATCCTTCCTGATTGTAGATCAGGTTGGTTTGATCATCAAAGGATCGAGATCTATAATCATTGTAGCTCTGGGAAGGATAGTAACCAGACTTTTATTGTCCAAGGTTAGGCCTTGGACACTGAGGTCTAGATTCATATCCCCAATCAAAGTCATCCTGGCTAGTGGATGGATAATTATAAGTTAAGTCGGGATAGTAATCATCATGGGGGTAAGTGGTGGTAGGAGGATAGGATGTGAAATGCGTGTAGGATGTGGAAGGGTACATGGTGAAGCAAGGAGGGAAATCAAAAGAGAAAGGTGCCCTTCAATACAAAAATACAAGCCTATCCTCAGGTTGGGTAGCCTAAAGGTCTATAGACTCTCAGAATCCATCCCAAGATTATGGATGATTTACTCTACTTATGTCCAGGCAATCCAATTAGTTAGAAGGAGGGACTGGGGAGAAGGCTCTTCCTTTGGCTTGCACCTTTGGTTCCAAGTGTACCCCCCAGCCGCGGTTGTTTGAGACTACTCCCCTATCTAGACATCAGATTGACTAGTATAAGTAGGTTAATCGTGAACAATCTCAATCTGGATCCCGACGAGCGAACCAGTACTTAGGACCAACGTCTAATGAATTTTAGTTAGGCTTGGAACAATGGTGCTTCAGGAATGTGATGGGCCCTTTAGATGGGTTGTGCCCTTAATGATCAGTTAAAATGTGTGTGTGTGCACAACCAGGGTTTGCAAACAAGGTTATTTGATGATGTGTCTTTTAGGGTTCAACCTTGTTTAGTAGCTTTTAAGGTTTAATCTTAGGTATATTCAATCAAGTTTAGGAGAACACTCCATGTTTTGCAAGCACTGGTGATGATATATTCCTTTAGAAATCAAAGAAAAAAATGTGGAGAATCAACCTTAAGTGGCAAGCTACTTGATGAATCGCTTTTATCTTAAGTGGTGCGACCCAAACAGTTCAATCAATTGGCCTATTGCACCACTTAGTTAAGGCACATAGAAATGTTTGACCTATTCAGATTTCTACTCACTTATTTGTGTGTTGAATTAAGTGTACCGAGTCCACAGGTCAGATCTCGATTAAGTGGTAGAATCGATGTGATTGTGCGCCTTAGGGTGAGAAGTTGTGGGTGTTAAGTGTGTAGCTTTCAGAAAATCCCACAAGAGAAGAGTATATTTTTTTCTTTTATTTATTTATTTATTTATGTGGATGGCGAGGTGAGTGGAGGTGGCAAAAAAATAACCAAATCTATCCTAGGGTTTATAAAAAGCACCTAAGTTGATTTGGGTTTGAGTTATTAGGTTATGGAATGAAAACTAAGGTGGGGGTGGTGTGGGGGACACTTAAAAAACACTCTACCCGCACTTTACTCCAGTCTACCACACTTAGATCTCCGTGCTAAGGTACCTGCAAGACAGTAGATCAAAGACAAGTAGGGTTAGTGCTATGTAAATGCAAAGAAACGTAATAAACAATAAAATAAATTTTGTTGCCTCCCTGGCAACGGCACCAAAATGGTTGGGCGTGTTTCGTGTGTTAGAAATTGGGGTTGCAAGTAACCTGTCATCGTAGTTGCAAAACACATCAATCAGATAAAATTTATACCGAAACTCCAAGGGAGTCCTGGGTCGAACACAGGGAGGCGACGTTTACTTTACATGAAAACTGCGCTTCATTTTGTTTCTTTTTGGTATTTTAGGGTTTTGATTTTTTTTTTGTGTTTTTGAAATAAAAGACAAGAAGAATGAATCACAAGATAGAAATGGAAGAAATATGATATATATATCAATTCAATATCGATTACAATGAACTATAAAAGTATAAAAAGAGAGGGAGGTGAGAGGAAATCTCTTGAATCGGCTATTCGACGAGACGACGGTGCCTGGCGGAAGCTCGGATGAAGGAGGTGAGGAGTAGGACGATGAAGGTGAGATGCAGGAGGACGTCATGTTGAGGAAAGCTTTGGTGTGGCTCTGGAATGGATTTGAGAAGAAGATGATCTGCTACCGGAATGGAGGTGGGAGGACGGTTCCAAGGTGACCTATGAAGGGGGATGGGAAGTTGGAGGAGTATTTGGTAGGGCAGAGGTTTGATACACTAATAGGAGCCTTGGGAGCTTGAGAACAAGCTCTAATGGAGTGTTGGTAGGCTTGCTAGAGATTGGGAGTAGGTGGGAGTAGAGTAGGTAGAGATGGCTTGGAAGGGAGGGGGTGTAGGTCCTTTCATAGTGGAGTAGAAGAGGCAAAAATAGGTATGGGACCATTAGTGACATGTAGACCGTCGCTGGAAGCGTCGTTGTAGGCAGCTCATGCCTGCTCATGCCTGCTCACACCAAAAGTTGGCTTTGCTGGCGAGTGAAGAATTAGCGACGACAGTAAAAATCGCTGTAAGTCCAGCTCATGCGTCGCTGTAAGTCCAGCTCACACATAGCTAACGTTGCTCCCCTACCTTGCCGCACGCACGTGCGCCCATGCACCTGCACATGCACCCACCCGCGCTGCTACACACATGCAGTGCCGCATGCTTGCACTAGGCGGCCTGGGTTGCGCCACGTGGCGTAGTCTGGGCCATCCATTTTCTTATTCTAAGGGTTGCTACAGAGGTCGGATTGAGTCGATTTTCACGCCGTTAGGCTGCGATTGTCAACCAGAATCCATCCTCGCGATAGGATTTGTCATTTGAAGCTCCGAGTTATGTCTCCTAGTCCCTTGGCCGTTGATCTTCCTCAGACTGCATATGGTGCTACGAGACTCCAATCAAGGCGATTTCAAAGGCGTTGGACTTCGATCGTCATCTTGATCAGATCTGTATGATCGAATTGTCAATCCGAGGCTCCAAAATAAATATCCTTCTCTCCTAACCATAAAAAGGACTCAATTAACCTAAATTATATACTACTTTAAATGCATAATGATACATGCTATGCAATATTTATAACATGAAATGCAAATCTAAGCCTAGGAACATGCATGAATAGGCATTTTACCCTCAATAAATGTGTTTACATCAGTGGCAATCCATCCTAAGGACCAAGAAAAGACAACTTTCACCTGCCCCTTCGGGATGTACACGTTCCGAAGGATGCCGTTCGATCTCTGCAATGCACCGCTACTTTTCAGTGGTGCATGCTTGCCATATTCTCAGATATGGTAGGTGATTATCTTTAAGTCTTCATGGATGACTTTTTAGTATTTGGCAAATCATTTAATGATTGCCTCCGGCACTTAGTCCAGATCCTCAGGCAGTGCACTGACGTGAATCTGGTTCTTTCCTGGGAAAAGAGCCATTTCATGGTGCTGGAAGGAATTGTCCTGGGACATCTCATATCAGAAAAAGGCATCCAGGTTGATCGAGCCAAGGTGAATATGATTTCCAAACTCCCTATGCCTAGCTCGATCATGGACATCCGATCGTTTCTAGGGCACGTTAGTTTTTACCGTCGATTCATTCCTGATTTCTCAAAGATCGCACACCCCCTGACTACTCTACTATCTAAGGATGTTCCTTTTGAAATCTCCAAGGAATGCACTCAAGCATTTGAGATCCAGTGTGATCGAGTTGCCCAAGCTTCGATCCTACAGTCCCCTGATTGGTCTCAACCCTTTGAGATCATGTGTGATGCATCTGAATTCGCTGTAGGAGCGGTACTTGGGCAGAAAATTGATGGGAAACTCGTGGTCATCTACTATGCTAGCACAACACTTGACAAGGCTCAGTGTAACTACACAATTACTAAGAAAGAGCTACTAGCCGTAGTATTTGCCCTGGAAAAGTTCAAATCATATCTTCTGGGCTCCCGTGTTATCATTTACTCTGATCACACAGTTGTGAGGCATCTCCTTGTGAAGAAGGATGCGAAACCTCGACTGATCCGCTGGATCTTGCTGTTGCAAGAGTTTGACCTCGAGATTCATGACAAGGCAGGAAAACAGAATGTGGTAGCTGATCACTTGTCCCACCTTCCTTTTGACATTATCGACCCTTTCGAACCCATTATGGAACATTTTCCGGATGAGCACCTCCTGACTATTAATATAGGGCTTCTATGGTTTGCTGATCTAGTAAACTACCTAGCATCACATCAGATCCCATCCAATTGACCGAAGGCCAAGAAGGAAAAATTGCTTTCCGATGCCAAGTACTACTTCTGGGAAGACCCATATCTTTTCCGCATTGGTGCTGATCAAATCATTCGACGATGTGTCTCGGAGGCGGAAATTCAAGGCATCTTATCCTTCTACCATGACCAGGCATGCGGTGGACACTTCTCCGATCATAAAATCGTAGCTAAAGTCCTCCAGTGTGGCTTCTATTGGCCCACGATTTTCAAAGATGCATACAATCATTGTAGGGCATGCACTCGTTGTCAGACCTTAGGCAACATGAGCCACTATGATATGATGCCCTTACAACTGATTCTCATATGCAAAATCTTCGACATCTAGAGGATTGATTTTATGGGACCCTTTCCTATTTCAGACGGCGTCGAGTACATTCTACTCACTATTGACTACGTGTCCAAATAGATCGAAGCCATTTTGACCTGAACCAATTATCATAAGGTGGTTATCAGATTCATTTATCAAAACATCTTTTCTCGGTTCGAGATTCCACGTGCTATAATCTCTGATGGAGGGACCCATTTCACTAATGCTCAGTTTAGGTCACTGATGACCAAATACATGGTGTCACATCAAATCTCTACTCCTTATCACCCCCAAACTAATGGTCTAGCTCAGCTATCAAATTGGGAGATCAAGAAAATCCTCCAGGTTACTGTTTGACCTAACAGGAAAGACTGGTCATTTCAATTTCCGGAAGCATTGTGGGCTTAGAGGACTACCCACAAAATGCAATTAGGTATGTCTCCCTTCTGATTAGTGTACCGGAAGGCATGTCACCTCCCAGTTGAATTGGAGCACAAAGTCTATTGGGCAGTATGGAACTGCAATCTGGATCTTTCTAAGGATGGAACCCACAGAAAGCTTCAAATGGGCAAGAGCGATGAATTATGCCACGACGCGTATGAGAACTCGTGAATTTACAAAGAGTGGGTTAAGGCCTTTCACAACAATCACATTTCCAGAAAGATCTTTTACCTTGGTTAAAAAGTCCTAAGCTCAAACTATTCCCAGAAAAACTCAGATTGAAATGGATCGGACCTTACCTCCTCTGTCGAATCTTTGGAAATGGAGCCATCGAAATCAATCAATGATGTAAACATGTTTATATTACATAAAACGTCTATTTATGCATATTCTTAAGCATAGAATTGCATTACATACTATAAATATTGTATAGCATGCATCATCTTGCATTTAGATTAGTCTGAATAAAATGGAGGTTAATTGTCTCCTTTTATGGTCAGGGATAGGGCGACTTTTTATCGGGGCCTCGGATCGAAGATCCAATCATACGGATCTGATCAGGGTGACTATTAGAGTTCAACAACTCCAAGATCGCCCTAATCGGACATCCGTAGCATCAGATAGAGATCAAGGAACCCTGGAAGATCAAGGGCCAAGATGGTGTTAATCTGCACTTTAGATGACAAATCCGACCACACGGATGGATTTGGATCAATGATCGCAGCCTAACGGTGCAAAAATCGACTCAATTCGATACCCGTGGCATCATCTACATCACCCAAAAGATGGACGGCCAAGATGGTGCCACATTGCGCCATCTCGGCTGCCCAACCAGCCCCACACATCCACTGAAGCATCTTGAGCCAACGCTTCTCCGCCGTTGGATCCAGATCCAACGGTTGTGAAGCGTGCACGCTTAAGTTAAGCACTCGACACAAATGCACCCACATCGCGTTGGTCGAGTGCCATAACAAGGCGAAGGGGACCTGGGTTCGAGCCCTCGCACGCCTCAATTGGAGCGAGCGTGCAGGTGTGATCGGCAGCACGATGAAGATCGGGCGGTGATAACGAAATGCGCGTGATTTGTAAAAGCGGGTTTTTAACGTCGTTGTAACACGCGAATCCGCTTACGCTTTTAAAATTTATATCCTAGATAGGGGAGTATCTAGGGTCGTCCAAGGAGGCAAAAATTGCAATAATGATTCTCTTGCTTGGAATATAATCTCAACTTTCTTTTTAATATTTTTCAATATGTAAATTTTTTTTTTGTATTTTGAAAAGACGAGGGCAAACTGCAGATTGTAGCGAAAAGAACTAACACCTACAAATGATTAACTAAAATCTAAAAGATAGAAATATCTTCTTCCTAAGCTCACTCTAGGCAAGTGGAGGCCTAGAGTAATTAGGAAGAAGAGGTGAAACAAGTGCTAGAACCAAAACAAACAACTGCAATAAAAAAAACTAAAAGAAGGCAATTTTGATTAAGTAGAATGAGTGTTCTTTTCAAGGACGAGTAGAGGAATGCTTCTACTAGAATTAAACAATCTAAAAGCAAGAAAAGAAACACAAATCCTCTTGTAACAATGGTGAAGAAGGTTGTCGTCTTGCTCCAAGCCTAGCTGCTCCTTGGCTTAAAAAGAGGGCTTCCTTCTCCTTCCTTGAGAGCTCCTCCAAGGTGGAAGCTACCACCTTTAATGCTCTCTCCAAGGGGTGGGCGTGCACCACCCTCAAAAACTCCTTCAAGGTGGCATGACCACCTTCAAGATCTCCTCCAAGATCTTCCTTGCCTGGCTTCTCCTTTGGCTGGCGTAACCCAAGAGAGAAGGGAAGAGGGGAAGGCACCAAGGGGACAGAATATCCCCTTAATCTTCTTCTTCTTCTTCTCTCTTGGACGTGGGCTTCTTGGTGGAATATGAGAGTGAAATTGCTAGCCAAGGATGGCTTGAATGGTGGTGGGTAGTGGTCTTTTTATAGGGTAGGATGGGGGGTTAAGGTGCCCCTTGAAATGGAGGGCTAGGATGGAAGAATGGAGGTGGTTGGTGATCCTATGGCTAAGTAGAGTTGGCGCTAACCCAAGAGGCGTTAAAGGGGGTAGTTATGGTGGTGTTGGTGTCTTTTGGTGGTGGAGAGACACCACCATGTTGGCGCCAACATGGGGTCTTCTAGAAGGGGGGTTAGGTGGATGGTGGAGATGGGTTCAATGGGGATTGTGTGGTGGAGATGAGGGGAGATTTTGGAGGGAAAAGTGGCGCCATTAAGGGGTGGTTATGGTTAGTTTTTGGTGCCACTTTTAGGTGTCTTTTGGAGGTGGTGGGTAGGTTAGGTTGGTGCCAAGTAGGTTAGCTTATGTGTAGCTTAGGTGGAGCTAGTTGGGTGGAGTTGGTAGGTGGGTTTTTGGGGTGGTATAAGCCAAGGAAGTTGGAGCATAGCTAAGCTAAGCTAAGCTAAGCTAGCTTAGCTAATGGAGGAGTAGAGGAGAAGGTAATGGAGCTAGTGTTTAGAGGAAGGAGCTGAGGAGGAGAAGTCTGGAACTGAAATTTGGAGCTGGCTGTTGCTGAAGAGGCTGGCATGGAGCTATTCTAGCTGGCTTAGCTTGCTAGTTCTTTGCTAGCTACTAAGCCGAGCTAAGGTAAGCTAGCTTCTACCATAATGAGCTAAGGTGAGCTGGGTCTGGTGCTCCCGGGGAGAATCAAGCTGGTTGAGGCAGCTAAGGTAGCTTAGCTCAACTGAGTTGAGCTAAGCTGAGTCCCCGGGAGCTGGACTTGAGCTTCCTGAGCTGGGATTTGTTCTTCTTCAGCTGGCTGGAGCTGAGTGGAGCTGGATGTAGCTGGATCTAAGCTGGGGTGAACTCCTGTCAACTTAGCTGAGTTAGCTAGAGCTCCCTGTGAACTAGTGGGAGCTGAGATGAGCTAGACTCAGCTAAGTTGAGCTGGATCTGAGCTGACTTGAGCTAGGGTGAGCTAAGGTGAACTCTCTTGAACTGCCATCCAGCTGAGATTAGCTGAATGGAGCTGGGATGAGCTAACCCTAGTTCAAGTAAGCTAGGTTCCAGCTATGGTGAGCTGGATCAAGCTGGGTTCCAACTAGTCTAGGCTTCTCCATCACCATTTGCCTTCTTGAGTGCTAGGGTTGTACGGATCTGTGCATCTGTATATACCTAACACTCACAAAAATACATTAAAACGACAAAAAAAAATGCAATGCATGCCTATCCTAATTTATGCCTAAATGCAACCCAAAAACCCATTTACGGAGTAAAATCCTAAGAGCTAGGTTAGTTTTAAAGCATAAAGATGACGATAAACTGGCGTTTATCACACCCCCATGCTTATCTTTTGCTAGTCTCTTAGCAAAACATTAATTTTTTGGAAAACTGAATTTTTTGGAAATCTAATTTTTTTGACTTTTGAGGAGAAAAAGAGATTAAGGGGCCTTGGTAGATTAAAACACAGGAGGTACGGGATTTGTTGATGATAAACATCAGGATTTATTTTTGGATCCAACCATTAGACAAAACGGGATCAATATATCCTCCAGAAAATTCACAAATTAACTCCTCGTTAATTCAGATGACTTGAAATGTTTGTTTTTAGGATTTTTCTGGCTCATGAATCTGATTCGAAACTTGCAAAATCCTTTAAAACCTTGTGTCTGTGCTTGTGAAAAGCCAACATTTATAAGGATGTGTTATTATTATTATTATTTTTTTTTTTTATTTAATTTTTTTTCCCATGCTTATTTTTAGCTTAGTCTTACAACAGATGTGTTGGGATCATCATTCCCGTTACCATTCCTCGAGGGGGCTCTGGCGCCAGTACTTCGGGATAGCACTGTCCATGACACCACCCAGGAGCTCACAACCCCAAAACATGATGCGGTGAAAAGGGGCGCTCCAAGCAAACTCAAGCTCTTGCTCCGACACTATAGGTAGAGCACCGTCCAAGATACTTGAGCTGCTAAAATGCGCTTTAATGCTCCGTCTAAAGATATGAAATATAGATATAGAGCAGCACCGAGGCGGTAACATGTTGACATCGCGTCCTCAAAGAAGGTATTTTCCTTCTTCTCGGCGGTGGGAACTCAAACCAATGACCTGCTTCAGACTTTTACTAAATCCAAACAAGGGAGTTTTTCAAATTTTTAGTTGCTTTTAAGTGTTGGCTTGTGTGTGAAAATTGACACAATAAGTTTCTCGGGAACCACAAGTTTTTGAGTCAAAAACTAAGTCAAATACTTTCCATATTACAAAATAGGATCAAGTCACCTGAACTATCATGAGTTCAGGTGGAATTTTAGAGAAGGATATCTGATCTAGTCTAAAATAGACCCTGGAATTCTAATGATCAGATCCACATCCTCATCCTTAGTTTGTTAAAGATTAAATCCCATTGTACCAGAAGTGAATTTTTTGACCTTAGTCCTGATTTCAAAATTTTTCCTCAAAATGTTTTCAATATATATATATATATATATTTTTTTTTTTTTTTTTTTTTTTTTGGGTATGCAAACAGGAAATAAATTAAAGAAAATTGCATGTTTTTAGGTTTTGAACATTAAAAACACCCCCCCATGCTTAAGATATGCCATGTCCTCATGCATTAGGAGGGAAAAGGAATCACCTTAGTGATGACGGTCAGGTTTAGGATGAACAAAACCTGGAAAAAGAAGAAAAAAAGGAAAGCAAGAAAATGATGGGTTACCTCCCACCCAGTGCTATCTTTTACGCCATTCAGCCGGACGTGATGTGCACTAGTGATCAAGGGTGGCTGGCTCAGTAAAATTAAAAGATTCAGATGGAATTTTAGGCGTATGGTCAAAATAGGGCTTTAAACGCTAGCCATTGACTTGAAATATCAAATTAGTTTTTGGATCAAAAAGGTCAACAGCGCCGTATGGATATGTTTTATGGACAATAAAGGGGCCGGTCCATTTAGATTTTAATTTACCTGGAAAAAGACGTAATCTCGCATCAAAAAGCCAAACACGTTGATTAACGTCAAAGTGTTTCCGAACAATATATTTATCGTGAAATTTCTTTGTTCGGTCTTTATAAATCCTCGCATTTTCATAGGAAAAATTACGTAATTTTTCCAATTCAGTTAATTGTAATTTTCTATGGTTACCGACGTCAGATAAATCCATATTAAGTTATTTTATTGCCCAAAAAGTAATTTTTCCAATTCAGTTAATTGTAATTTTCTATGGTTACCGACGTCAGATAAATCCATATTAAGTTGTTTTATTGCCTAAAAAGCCCTATGTTCTAATTCTACCAGGAGATGGCATGCCTTCCCGAAAATCAGGCGGAAGGGAGACATGCCAAGTGGAGTTTTAAAAGCGGTACGGTAGGCCCATAAAGCGTCGTCCAATTTGGTGGACCAATCTTTACGGTCGGGCCTAACCGTCTTTTGTAGAATATTTTTAATTTCCCGATTAGAAACTTCGGCCTGGCCATTAGTTTGGGGGTGATATGGTGTGGAAATTTTATGATTAACCCCGTATTTAGAAAGGAGGTGACGGAATTGTGAGTGGGTGAAATGTGAGCCTCCGTCACTGATAATGGCTTTTGGTATGCCGAATCTTGAGAAAATATTTTTCTTAAGAAATTCGACAACCACACGGTGATCACTTGTGCGGGTGGGTATTGCTTCTATCCATTTAGAAACATAGTCTACTGCGACTAATATATACAAATACCCACCAGAGTTGATGAACGGTCCCATGAAGTCGATGCCCCAAACATCGAAAATTTCAACCTCTAAAATATGATTAAGGGGCATCATATCCTTTCGAGTCATGTTGCCGATGCTCCGGCAACGCACACAGGACCGAACGAAGTCATGAGCATCTTTGTGCAAGCTGGGCCAATAAAATCTTGCATTAAGGATTTTAGCTGCAGTTTTCTTGCCCGAAAAATGTCCGCCACAGGCCATTGAGTGACAATGTGTTAAGATATCATGGATTTCAGAATCGGGGACACATCGTCGAATGACCTGATCGGCACAAATGCGGAAAAGGTCGGGCTCCTCCCAAAAATAATATTTAATATCAGCAAAGAACTTATCCCGTTTTGTTTTTGGCCAATCAGCGGGGATTTGTTCTGTTGCTAAGTAGTTTGCGATGGGTGCAAACCAAGGGAGGGTTGTAGCAGCTAAAATACTTTCATCAGGGAATTGATCTGGCGGGGTCATTATGTCATTCGTCATAAGATGAGAGAGATGGTCGGCCACTACATTGTGCAATCCTACCTTATCCTTGATTTCCAGGTCAAATTCCTGGAGCAGCAGAATCCAACGGATAAGGCGGGGTTTCGCATCTTTCTTTGTCAGCAAATATTTAATTGCTGAGTGGTCTGTATAAACAGTGACACGTGACCCCAACAGATAAGATCTAAATTTTTCTAAGGCAAATACAATGGCAAGAAGTTCCTTTTCAGTAACCGTGTAATTCCGTTGTGCATCATCAAGGGTTTTGCTAGCATAATAGATCACAACGGGCTTCTTGCCTATTCTTTGCCCTAGAACGGCCCCTACAGCAAAATCTGAGGCATCTGTCATTAATTCAAAAGGACTAGTCCAGTCAGGTCCCTGCAATATTGGCGCCTCAGTAACCTCTTTCTTCAACCTCAAAAAACTCTCCAGGCACTTATTATTAAAATCAAATGGCTGGTCTTTAGTAAGAAGCTGACTTAAAGGCTTGGAGATTTGGGAAAAGTTTTGTATGAATCGACGATAGAAACCCACATGACCCAAAAAGGATCTGATTTGTTTGACAGTAGTGGGCGGTGGGAGCTTAGATATAACATCTATTTTTGCTTTATCTACCGCGATTCCTTGTTTAGAAATAACATGGCCCAAGACAATACCTTCTTGGACCATGAAATAACTTTTTTCCCAGCTGAGGACCAGATTAACTTCTATGCACTTTTGGAGGGTTCTTTCAAGATTTTTGAGGCAATGGTCAAAAGAATCTCCAAAAATAGAGAAGTCATCCATAAAAACTTCTAAACATTCACCTACCAGGTCTGAAAAAATTGCAAGCATGCACCTTTGAAAAGTCGCAGGTGCGTTGCAAAGACCGAAGGGCATTCTTCGGAAAGCAAAGGTTCCGAAGGGGCAGGTGAAAGTTGTTTTGTCCTGTTCCTCAGGATGAACCGCTACTTGATTATAGCCGGAATAACCGTCCAAAAAATAGTAAAATTCCCATCTGGCTAACCGCTCTAAGATTTGATCAATAAAAGGGAGCGGGAAATGATCCTTCTTGGTGGCGGTGTTTAATTTTCGGTAATCTATACATACGCGCCAAGAAGAAGCGGTTCGAGTGGCTATATTTTCCCCATTTTCATTGGTGACAACTGTTAGTCCAGCCATTTTGGGGACAACTTGAGTTGGACTAACCCAGGAGCTATCAGAAATGGGGTAGATGATATCAGCATCCAGCCACTTAATAATCTCCTTTTTTACCACCTCCTGCATACTAGGATTCAAGCACCTTTGTGGTTGGCGGGAGGGGCGAGAATCGTCCTCTAAATATATACGATGCGTACAATAGGACGGATGAATGCCTTTAAGATCAGAAAGGGTCCAGCCAATAGCTTTTCGATATTTACTTAAAACCTGGAGAAGTTTGTGCTCTTGTGCCCCGGTGAGTCCAGAATTTATAATCAGGGGCAGGGTCTGATTTGGACCCAGGAAAACATATTTAAGTGAATCCGGCAAAGGTTTTAAGTCCAATTGTAGGCCCGGTTCCGAAAGAGTTTCTACTTTGTGGGTTAGAGGTGAGGTGAGAGTGAAAGGGTCAGCTGGAATGTTAGCTGGTCGTGTGGTTGAGGTGGAAGGGTGAGAAAAAATAGATTGTTCAGGAACCGTATTTACAGCAAAACAGGAACCTAATTGGGAAATCTGCAATGTTTCCCCCACAATGTTTTCTATTTCTGAATCCGAATCATCAAAGAAATCTGGTTCCTGGAATCGCCTAAAGGCTTGAAAAATGTCTAGGGTTACAGATTCACCGCCACACATGATCTTCATCTTTCCAGAATCACAATCAATATTGGCGTGGGCAGTGGCTAAGAATGGTCTTCCAAGAATAATGGGGGCAAACTTAAGTGCTTCAGGTACCTCTATGTCCAGGACTAAAAAGTCTACTGCGAATATACAATCTTTGACCCGGACAAGAACATCTTCAACAATTCCCCTTGGTTTAATCATAGATCAGTCGGCTAATTGGAGAGTAACCTCAACAGGTTTCAATTCACCGATCTTAAATTCCTCAAAAATAACTGTGGGGATAAGATTAATTAAGGCACCAAGATCCAACAGAGTGCGATCAAATGAGGTATCATTAATGATAACTTGGATTAGGGGGGCGTCGGGATCTTTTCTCTTAAGAGGCAGTCGGCTCTGCACAACTGAGCTGACTGTCTCTGGGAGAATCGCCTTTCCTAAATTCTTGGGCTGCCTTTTTGGAGTACATAAATCTTTTAAGAATTTTGCATAGGCAGGGATATACTTAATGGCATCTAGGATAGGGATATTAATTTCTACTTGCCCAAATAAATCCATTAATTCCTTCTCAGTGGGCTCAGATTTTGTTTTTTTCTTTTTTGAAGAGTTGAGGGCTTGTGGAAATGGGGCAGGGTTGCCCTGTTTTGTGTGAATTGGTTCCTGAACAATAGGAGGGGAAGAGTTAATCTATGTGTCATTAGAGCGGGTTTCTTTAACAGGCAGGGTATTTTGAGTGGTTTTCCCATTCCTCAAGGTAACTGCATTTGCAGTCTGGTTGTTTCTAGGATGAGGACGGGGGGCCTGGCTGTTATTGAAACTCGACGGATGCTGAGGTGCTGGCTGAATAGGTTGACTGTGATATCCACCTTGGAATTGATTCCTTTGATTGTTTGGGTTGGGCATGGGTTGGGATGGTAAATTCCCAATAGGTCGATAATCAGGAGTAACCTTAACTTGTTGTTGTAAATTGGTAACCATGTGGGTTACTTCTGTCATTTGAGTCTGCATTCCTTGTAGAGTTTTCATGACCTGATTATTAATATCATCCTGGGATGGTCCAGGTTGATACAAAGGTTGCCCATAATTCCCAAAATAGTTTTGTTTGGGAAAAGGAATCGAATTCAGGTTTTTCCAGGAGTGATTCGGGTTAGTCCTCCAATTTTGATTGGAAATGTTGGAGGGGTTTCTAAATTGCTCCTGGAGAGCATAAATATTTTCCGAGGTGGAATCAAAAATATTTTGGTCAAAATTCCCGGTTAAATCTTGCAGGAAATCAGCCAGAAATTGCTGGTCAGCAGATGTGGCATCGATATTGTGTAGATTCTCTCTTCGGAGAATGTGTGGGGGGTTAGTGTGTGGAGAGTGGACGTGTGGAGCTTGTTTGTTTGTGAGCTTTTCTTCTATTTTCTTTTGGTGAATTTGCATCTGGTCCAGTCGTTGAGCTAACATATATAAATCATCTTGTGTGACTGGAACAGAGGTGGTTTTGGAGTCAATTTCATGGACTCCGTGTCTGGGGTTTTGTGATCTGCCAAAAGTGTCCATTGAAGTCATGTTAAATGAGTTTTCACTCATTTCTTCAAAGAGAAGATAGGCACTTTCGGCGTCTTTGTTAAGAAAATTGCCCCCACATGAGGCATCCACAAATCATTTTAATTGATCTTCTAATCCGTGATAGAAGATCTGCACTAGCTGCCATTGTGGAATTTCATGGTGGGGACAACTTCTTAGAAGTTCCTGAAATCTTTCCCAGGCTTCATGGAGGGGTTCACCAATTTTTTGTTGAAAGGTCGTTATAGATCTTCTTAATGCATTTGTTCGACCGATCGGAAAATTTTTTTTAAGAAAAGCACTTTTTAATTGGGGCCAGGTGGTAATAGAACGCCCAACTGTTCTAAACCAATGTGATGCTTTGTCTTTAAGAGAGAGAGGAAAGAGTCTCATTAACCACATGTCTTCCTGCACATTGCGGGAACGAGTGGTTTGAGCCAGGACAGTTAATTCCTCGAGATGACAAAAAGGGTCCTCTCTTGGAAGACCATGAAAATGCTTGATAAGGTTTAGAATAGCGGGTTTGATTTCGAAATCCCCTTGTGGTATGACCACCCCTGGTCTTTCCTCATAATTGGAAGGATCATAGAAATCCTTAAGAGGAACGACAGGCTGTTGGCGAGGTGGTGGATTTTGTCCTTGATTAGCTAGGTTCGTGACAGTCCTAGCTAGATCTTCTTGATTTTGTTGTAGTCGAGCCAAATGGTCGACCATTAATGCAAAGGGATTTGTATTATGGGTTATAATTGGAGGGCCACCTGGCCCTGCTGGTATTTCTGGTTGCTCCAAGTTAGGAAGGTGAGGGAGGGTGGAGTCAGCTTGTGGGTCGGCTGACGGGTTAGAAGTGGAAGCAGAATTTTTTTGACGGCTTCCTGGGTTTTCCATTTTTTTAGAAGACGAGGGGGAAGAAAACAATGATTTCTTGCTACGGGGGGCGAAATCAGATGGTCCCTCGAGGTGTGGCTTTTGGGACCGTCGCCCGTGCATGCACTACTTGGAAGAAATGGAGGGGAGGAGAAGAGATGAAGATGAGAGAAAGTGTGCAAATCAAACAAACAAACTAGACCTAACTTAAATGTGACTCCCTAATAATAACCTAAGACTTGGTCTATATAGGAAATAAGTAGTCAATAGTGAATACCCGTTCTGTCAACAAATCTAGCCAAGTTGCTTAAGGGGAGGTTTGGGCCCAAACGTTTCCCAGGGAAAAACCCCAGGTGCTTGTACAAACCCGCGCCTGGTCGTTTGACACGGCCCCTCAGCCTGAACACCAGATACAGATGATAGAATTGGTATCAACTAAAGAAAACTTAAGACCTAAATAGCAAGCCTGAGTTGATAAAGCCTTAGGGGTCAAGTTGCTACAAATTTTAATTAGGTCTAGAATGCTATGGTGCACACGGAATGTAGAGGGCGTTTATTGGGTTGTTGCCCTATTTTTTTTTTTTTTGTGTGTGTAGGAATTGGAGAGTGGCTCAAATGAAAATCAAGTTGTCACACAATTTTTTTTTTTTTTTATTTTGTCTTTTAGGATTTGATTTAATTGAATGTATTTTAGGGTTTCTTTAATTAAATTTTCAAACAAGTTTGAAAATCCACAATCAAAGGAAAACAAGTTGTATGGGTGATTGTATATTTCCTTTGAATTAAGTTTGAAAAGAGAAAGAAAGAAACCCTAAGCCAATTATCCCTAAGATAGAAATTTAACTACCAATGAGTTATTTTTTATGCTTTCAGAATTAAGTAGTGGTCCAAACAAGTCATACAACACCACTACTTTGAATAAAATCAAACAAGGATTCCAGAAAAGATTTTTGTAAGATTTTAGGAATTCGTTTGATAATTGTTTTGAATTTTTAATTGTACTGGTGTCAAAGTCCAGAAATAATACCTGTGGGTATTATGGACTTTTTAGTATTACCACCGACCTCAGAAAATTCTTGTGATTTTATTTGATGTGTAAAATTTCACAAGGATTCTAGCAAAATAAATTTCAAAAAAATTGGATGAGTATAAAAATTGTAAAAATTCGCGGACAGTAACAACACAGGAAGATTAGAGGGTGTGACCCCTCTGTAGTCCACGAATTTTTAAAAATTAAACACAAATCCAATTGTTCTGAAATTTGGAAAAGATGTTCCTAACTTAATTGGGAATATCTCTATGAAATTTTATGATTTTAGGAGGCCTGTGGTGTTAGGAATCGATTTTTCAAGTCCGGATAGAAATCTAGACCCGAAAAATAGAACACCGATACTTACAATGGAGTGGTGCTAAAGAAGCATACAAGCAAACAATGGATTTTATAAGGCACCAGTCCACATAATCAAGTTGTTTGGGATCCTGAAAGCCAAGTTTAATATATTTTTGGTAGTTTTAATTAATTATGTGACCAAAAAGAGGAACCAACCTGAATTTTTGCGGGAAGAAAAGGATCTTTGAGCTCTCGCTTCCAGATTCCCGCCTTCCCGCTGTAGTTCCTGCGCACACAAAAAGAAAGAAAGACAAGGGGATGAGATCCACTTCAAACAAGAGAAAATTACTTAATGCAAAGCCATGCCTCCCCGGCAACGGCGCCAAAAAGTGATAACAAAATGCGCGTGATTTGTAAAAGCGGGTTTTTAACGTCGTTGTAATACGCGAATCCGCTTACGCTTTTAAAATTTATATCCTAGATAGGGGAGTATCTAGGGTCGTCCAAGGAGGCAAAAATTGCAATAATGATTCTCTTGCTTGGAATATAATCTCAACTTTCTTTTTAATATTTTTCAATATGTAAAATTTTTTTTTGTATTTTGAAAAGACGAGGGCAAACTGCAGATTGTAGCGAAAAGAACTAACACCTACAAATGATTAACTAAAATCTAAAAGATAGAAATATCTTCTTCCTAAGCTCACTCTAGGCAAGTAGAGGCCTAGAGTAATTAGGAAGAAGAGGTGAAATAAGTGCTAGAACCAAAACAAACAACTGCAATAAAAAAAACTAAAAGAAGGCAATTTTGATTGAGTAGAATGAGTGTTCTTTTCAAGGACAAGTAGAGGAATGATTCTACTAGAATTAACCAATCTAAAAGCAAGAAAAGAAACACAAATCCTCTTGTAACAATGGTGAAGAAGGTTGTCGTCTTGCTCCAAGCCTAGCTGCTCCTTGGCTTAAAAAGAGGGCTTCCTTCTTCTCCTTCCTTGAGAGCTCCTCCAAGGTGGAAGCTACCACCTTTAATGCTCTCTCCAAGGGGTGGGCGTGCACCACCCTCAAAAACTCCTTCAAGGTGGCGTGACCACCTTCAAGATCTCCTCCAAGATCTTCCTTGCCTGGCTTCTCCTTTGGCTGGCGTGACCCAAGAGAGAAGGGAAGAGGGGAAGGCACCAAGGGGACAGAATATCCCCTTAATCTTCTTCTTCTTCTTCTCTCTTGGACGTGGGCTTCTTGGTGGAATATGAGAGTGAAATTGCTAGCCAAGGATGGCTTGAATGGTGGTGGGTAGTGGTCTTTTTATAGGGTAGGATGGGGGGTTAAGGTGCCCCTTGAAATGGAGGGCTAGGATGGAAGAATGGAGGTGGTTGGTGATCCTATGGCTAAGTAGAGTTGGCGCCAACCCAAGAGGTGTTAAAGGGGGTAGTTATGGTGGTGTTGGTGTCTTTTGGTGGTGGAGAGACACCACCATGTTGGCGCCAACATGGGGTCTTCTAGAAGGGGGGTTAGGTGGATGGTGGAGATGGGTTCAATGGGGATTGTGTGGTGGAGATGAGGGGAGATTTTGGAGGCAAAAGTGGCGCCAATAAGGGGTGGTTATGGGTAGTTTTTGGCGCCACTTTTAGGTGTATTTTGGAGGTGGTGGGTAGGTTAGGTTGGTGCCAAGTAGGTTAGCTTATGTGGAGCTTAGGTGGAGCTAGTTGGGTGGAGTTGGTAGGTGGGTTTTTGGGGTGGTATAAGCCAAGGAAGTTGGAGCATAGCTAAGCTAAGCTAAGCTAAGCTAGCTTAGCTAATGGAGGAGTAGAGGAGAAGGTAATGGAGCTAGGGTTTAGAGGAAGGAGCTGAGGAGGAGAAGTCTGGAACTGAAATTTGGAGCTGGCTGTTGCTGAAGAGGCTGGCATGGAGCTATTCTAGCTGGCTTAGCTTGCTAGTTCTTTGCTAGCTACTAAGCCGAGCTAAGGTAAGCTAGCTTCTACCATAATGAGCTAAGGTGAGCTAGGTCTGGTGCTCCCGGGGAGAATCAAGCTGGTTGAGGCAGCTAAGGTAGCTTAGCTCAACTGAGTTGAGCTAAGCTGAGTCCCCAGGAGCTGGACTTGAGCTTCCTGAGCTGGGATGAGTTCTTCTACAGCTGGCTGGAGCTGAGTGGAGCTGGATGTAGCTGGATCTGAGCTGGGGTGAACTCCTGTCAACTTAGCTGAGCTAGCTAGAGCTCCCTGTGAACTAGTGGGAGCTGAGATGAGCAAGACTCAGCTAAGTTGAGCTGGATCTGAGCTGACTTGAGCTAGGGTGAGCTAAGGTGAACTCTCTTGAACTGCCATCCAGCTGAGATTAGCTGAATGGAGCTGGGATGAGCTAACCCTAGTTCAAGTAAGTTAGGTTCCAGCTATGGTGAGCTGGATTAAGCTGGGTTCCAACTAGTCTAGGCTTCTCCATCACCATTTGCCTTCTTGAGTGCTAGGGTTTTAGGGATCTGTGCATCTGTATATCCCTAACACTCACAAAAACACATTAAAACGACAATAAAAAATGCAATGCATGCCTATCCTAATTTATGCCTAAATGCAACCCAAAAACCTATTTACGGAGTAAAATCCTAAGAGCTAGGTTAGTTTTAAAGCATAAAGATGACGATAAACTGGCATTTATCAGGCGGCTGTGCATGCCCAATCAGCTGAACACGCCATCGGATGCAGCGAGGGGACGTGGCATCTCATGCGTTGAGGCGCGTGGATGAGGCGGGCGAGGAGCACTCTTAGCCGTTCGATCTCACGATAGAACGGTCGAGATTGGAAGAACGTGGATGCACGTTAAGGTGGGGGGAAGTGAGCGGGAGAGTGCGAGCTGCCCACTATGGCTACGTTCAAGCTTTTAGTGACGGATTTATCTGTCATTAAAGGTCCTAAATTAATGATTTTCAACATGTAATGACCAAATTGCCCTCACTCCTTGCAACTATAAAACGAGACCCCCTCCATACGAAATTCTCATACCTTCCTTCTCTTCTCTCCCTCTCCAAAGCTCAAGAGAAGCTTGTCCTACACCCTGGATGCTCCTCAAGAGATAAAGTCAATTTTTCGCCCCCATTTACGAAGCGGATCCCACGATGATGATGACGTGTTGCCTCATTCCTGTTCTTCCTACCTCGACCTCCTTCTTCCCGCTCCGCTCTTTATCTTCCAAGTGTCGTCCCATCCGACTCGTCCTCCAAGCGATCATCGAGGAGGATAACTTCTCTCTCCCATTCCTTTTTCCCGCTTTCTAGAGTAGAACTTTCCTGCTTTCTAGTATAATTTCTCACTTAATTGTATAAACATTTTGAAGTATTAAGTGAATGTTTTCTCTCTCTCTCTTATGCTGATTGTTTATAGTGCTTCATTGTAATTACTCCACTTTTTAACAAAAACCCTAAAAAAAATATAATTGTGAATTTAGATCGACGTAGCCTCCCTGAGTTCGACTCGGGATTTCTATTCCAATATAAATTTTATTTGTTAAACCCGAGTTCTTCGCTTTTCAAACTACAACGACAGGTTTTCAAAACCAAATTCGAAAGCATAGTAACCCGTAGCTTCAACAATCTGAAAGTTCCCTACTTGGAGGGGTGAGATCAGCGTGACAAAAAAATGCGTAATTGAAATATAAACAATCTCACAAATAGTCAATCACACAAAGTACACAAGTGATTTTAGGTGGAAACCCAAATCGGGTGAAAACCACCACCTAACCCTCTCGAGTTAGGATTTTCCGATCAACCTAGTTGATCAAATCCACTAAACGAATCACTTTAAAACGAGGGTGATTCAACCTCAGTACAACCACGCTACAAGTACTAGGGTAGCGTTCCTCAACCCCTTCTCTCCACGAGAAGGATTTTGTCCCACGAAGGAGACGGGAATTCGCAAAGTGAATACCCAACCAAAAGACAAAGATAAAATAAACAATAGTCCTATAGAGCCAACAAAATAATTAAACCTAGCTTCTATAGGAAATAGGAAACTCCCCTTTGCAAGGAGTGCGTCGACGATGACGCGGTGCGTGTGCCACGCGATGGCGCTACGTAGCTCTCGTGAACAACAGCGGGAGAGCGGGCGCGCAAACTGTTTGATGCTCTCAAGATGTAGAACTTGAGCTTGGAGAGCAAGAACTTCTTGGACACAAGAGTGTGAAAGTGTGTAGCTAAGTGTATCCAAGTGTATTTCTAAGTGTCTCTTATGTGTTTTTGTGTTGCAAATGCTCCCCTCTATTTATAGAGGCCTTAGGAAGGCTTTGGAAGGCTTAGAAAGGGTTCTATAGCCGTTGGGAACAAAGTCCAAGAGAATCAGGCTGAAATCAGGACAATGATTACATTTGACAGGGTTATCAGACGTCTAACTTTGGCATCAGACGTCTGGAAGGCCACTTTAAGACGTCTGATTTCAAGGTCAGACGTCTGATTCTATGCGGGTTTCTCCCTGACTTGAATCAGATCTAAACAGGGTTTTTGTGCAAGTCCATCAGACGACATATAGGACGTCTGGCACTATGTCTGGACGTCTGGAAACCTACTTTTACTGTGGGAATTGATTTCCAAACGTTGCAACGGCTAGAAAATCTCTGAGAAGAGATTTTGGGTCAGCCGAGGCAAAACGGTCATTTATCAGACGTCTAGAAAGACCTAAGGACGTCTGATAAGGCTCTAACGGTCATAATCTTGACTGTCTGCTAAGCCAGCCAACGGTCCACTAATTGGACGTCTGTCAAAGCCATCAGACGTCTTCTAAGACGTCTGGACTAAGGTCTGGACGTCTGATTTCATCAGACAGAACTAACTATGTCCAGCCTAACAGTTATCAGATGTCTGAAACAACAGTCAGACGTCTTAAAATGCTTTATCAGACGTCTGATTTGGGAATTAGACGTCTGGAAGTGCTGTTTGAACCCTATATTGGTTTTCTAAGTATTCTACAGAAAACCTAAGTATCCTAGGGTTGTGCCGGTGTTCCTAGGACTACTGTTAGGGTTCTTTGAGGCTCTTTAACATGAAATATCTAAGGAAATAAAGAGCAACAAAAGAAATGAAAAATACAAGTACAAAAGAAGGAAATCTATCCTATTCTTCATTTCCTTCCATCTTCAATCTTTCGCTCCACGTGAACCTCCTCTGTTTTCCGTCAAGCTCCTCCAATCCGTCCTGGATGCGAGCTCGAGTTCCGTCTAAACACGTCTTCATTTGCAATTGACCTGAAATCTAGGACTCAAATTGCAAATGTTAAATAACACGTGTTTTGTTATCATCAAAACAAATGATCGTGGTGCTCTAGCACCAACAATCTCCCCCTTTTTGATGATGACAAAATCGTAAATAATAATGCATAAAAATCCTCCCCCTTTTTGACATTATCAAAAAGGTTTAATTGATTTTATATTTCCTATAACTCCCCCTTAAAACATGCTCTTCTATGAGTTTCTTTTGACAGAGGTAATGTCCTCCCCCTTTTTGTAACAATGTGATAGCTATTATTTTTCTCCCCCTTACTAAAGGAAATTTAGCTACCTTACATCTCCCCCTTAAAAATTGACAATTAGCTCATCATTTCTTAACTCCCCCTATCTAAAAGCTTATAAAAAGATAGGGTTAAGAATTTTACCTCACCTACCATGGCCAATAAAATGGCCCGAATGGTGGTGGTGGATGCCACATCGGATGGGGCTCCCATCCGTAGCCTGGAGGCCTGGGCATCGGCGCCGGTCTCCAATCTGGTGGTCGACGTGCGGCGGGTCCGTTGTTTGCTCGCCGTCTCGTCGGTCTTCTTGTTCTCCTCCTTGGTCTACTCCTTGGTTCTCCCAATTCCAGTTGACCAGCCTTGAGCTTGTAGGTCCAGTCCCTTATGTTGTAATTATCCCTGAACCCTGCAAAACAAGATTCTAATTCTTTTTTCGGTATCCAAGTGGGCTTGGATCCGGATTTGTTAGAAGGTCTCCTTGATGGAGATCCTTTCTCAACCTTAGGGCTATAAAACTTGTCTACTTTGTTGATTAATTTGTTAGAATTTTCCCTAAGACATGCAATTTCTTTTTCTATAATACTCATCTTAGTCTTTAAATCATAGATTTCTAACTTTAGACTATCATTTTCCTCAATCAACTTATTATTTTCATTGATGAGGTTATGATTTTCTAATAATAGGTTATCATTTTTAGGACTAGTTTCTATGTCCTTAAGTTTTATTTCTAACCTATCATTTTCATTTTTAAGAAAACTAAGGTTCTTTTTAATGCTTTTATTTTCTATCCTAAGTGATTTACTAATCTCAAAAAGTTCATTAAAAGCTTCTTGAAGATCGAGATTTACCTCGTTGTCTGAGTCGTCGCTTCCACTTTCGTTGTCGCTGTTGGTTCCTCTGGCCATGAAACCAAAGCAAGCGGTTTCTTCTTCTTCTTCTTCCTTCGAGCTTGTCTCCTCATGAGTGCCTTCCAACCTCCTCCATATCTCGTGGGCGGTGGTGCACTCTTGGATTTTCTCGAACTCTTCCGGACTCAACGCGCAATACATGGCATTCATTGCCTTTGCGTTGAGTGAAAGCCCTCGAATATGCTGCTGCGAGTAACCTCCCGCGGGTTTTTCTGGGATGTCGAAAGGCGTCTCGCATCTGGCCCAGACCGTGAAGTCGGTGGCTTGAAGCCAGGTCTTCATCCGCAACTTCCAGTAGGGGTAGTTGCTCCCATCAAAGAACGGCAGACGGGTTGTGGACTGCCCCTCGGAGATCCTGATTGCTGATGTGCTTCCCTCCATTTGATCTCTTACCGAGTTGTTACGCCGAAACAGCAAGACCTGCTCTGATACCAATTGAAAGTTCCCTACTTGGAGGGGTGAGATCAGCGTGACAAAAAAATGCGTAATTGAAATATAAACAATCTCACAAATAGTCAATCACACAAAGTACACAAGTGATTTTAGGTGGAAACCCAAATCGGGTGAAAACCACCACCTAACCCTCTCGAGTTAGGATTTTCCGATCAACCTAGTTGATCAAATCCACTAAACGAATCACTTTAAAACGAGGGTGATTCAACCTCAGTACAACCACGCTACAAGTACGAGGGTAGCGTTCCTCAACCCCTTCTCTCCACGAGAAGGATTTTGTCCCACGAAGGAGACGGGAATTCGCAAAGCGAATACCCAACCAAAAGACAAAGATAAAATAAACAATAGTCCTATAGAGCCAACAAAATAATTAAACCTAGCTTCTATAGGAAATAGGAAACTCCCCTTTGCAAGGAGTGCGTCGACGATGACGCGATGCGTGTGCCACGCGATGGCGCTACGTAGCTCTCGTGAACAACAGCGGGAGAGCGGGCGCGCAAACTGTTTGATGCTCTCAAGATGTAGAACTTGAGCTTGGAGAGCAAGAACTTCTTGGACACAAGAGTGTGAAAGTGTGTAGCTAAGTGTATCCAAGTGTATTTCTAAGTGTCTCTTATGTGTTTTTGTGTTGCAAAGGCTCCCCTCTATTTATAGAGGCCTTAGGAAGGCTTTGGAAGGCTTAGAAAGGGTTCTATAGCCATTGGGAACAAAGTCCAAGAGAATCAGGCCGAAATCAGGACAATGATTACATTTGACAGGGTTATCAGACGTCTAACTCTGGCATCAGACGTCTGGAAGGCCACTTTAAGACATCTGATTTCAAGGTCAGACGTCTGATTCTATGCGGGTTTCTCCCTGACTTGAATCAGATCTAAACAGGGTTTTTGTGCAAGTCCATCAGACGACATATAGGACGTCTGGCACTATGTCTGGACGTCTGGAAACCTACTTTTACTGTGGGAATTGATTTCCAAACATTGCAACGGCTAGAAAATCTCTGAGAAGAGATTTTGGGTCAGCCGAGGCAAAACGGTCATTTATCAGACGTCTGGAAAGACCTAAGGACGTCTGATAAGGCTCTAACGGTCATAATCTTGACTGTCTGCTAAGCCAGCCAACGGTCCACTAATTGGACGTCTGTCAAAGCCATCAGACGTCTTCTAAGATGTCTGGACTAAGGTCTGGACGTCTGATTTCATCAGACAGAACTAACTATGTCCAGCCTAACAGTTATCAGACGTCTGAAACAACAGTCAGACGTCTTAAAATGCTTTATCAGACGTCTGATTTGGGAATTAGACGTCTGGAAGTGCTGTTTGAACCCTATATTGGTTTTCTAAGTATTCTACAGAAAACCTAAGTATCCTAGGGTTGTGCCGGTGTTCCTAGGACTACTGTTAGGGTTCTTTGAGGCTCTTTAACATGAAATATCTAAGGAAATAAAGAGCAACAAAAGAAATGAAAAATACAACAAGTACAAAAGAAGGAAATCTATCCTATTCTTCATTTCCTTCCATCTTCAATCTTTCGCTCCACGTGAACCTCCTCTGTTTTCCGTCAAGCTCCTCCAATCCGTCCTGGATGCGAGCTCGAGTTCCGTCTAAACACGTCTTCATTTGCAATTGACCTGAAATCTAGGACTCAAATTGCAAATGTTAAATAACACGTGTTTTGTTATCATCAAAATAAATGATCGTGGTGCTCTAGCACCAACACAATCAACTCAGCCATGATTCAGAACCTTTCATCGTGAAAAGTCAGAGACTCAAACCGTTCATTGACCTTACCGATACAAATTTGGCTAAGACATCTTTTACCCTCCATTCTCCTTGAGCTCATTGCACCCAGCCGATGGCGTAAAACTCAGCACTTAATGGGAGGCAACCCGTCATCTTTGGAAAACCTGAAACCTTTCTTGACATTCCTATGCTGAATTCATATTGCACTTTAGGGTTCACCCATTAGAATAGCTGGCCCCACCTCAAGTAGCCATACCCGAGTTTGAAATCGTTCGCAACAATCATCTCGACTCATTTGCCCACCCAGAACCTGTTCTAATGAATGATCTAAGCTAAATTTGAACCCACCTAATTTACAATGGGGACATTGCAAATCGTAGGCAAGGGGGGTATGAAAGTGCAAAACACCATGAAAATCATCTCACAAGAAAAGATTTCATAAAAAAAAATCACATATCCCAAAAACACCAAAAAAATGAAAAAATTCTTTAGAAAGAACAAAAAATGAGAGGAGAGAAAATTTTGAAGGCATATCAATTTTGAGGAGAAAAAGGGGAGAAGTGAAAACTGTTAAAAAGGAGCACAAGTTGAAAAGAAAAGGAAAAAGAGATAGTCATTAGTAAGAAATTAAGGAATTAATTGAGTTCTAGACCATATCGAGAAAAAGAAAATGAAAGGCAAAAAGTGCTAATGAAACATAAAAGAGATTAGTAGGAATGTTGATCTTAGGCCTCTTGGGCTATGACCATCAGCTTAAAAATTCAAGTATCCACTAAGATCTCGATAGTCCTCATGGGGTTGAGGAAAATGTGAAGCTTAAGTATTAGGTCTAAGGCTTAGGGAGTATTTGGCCTTGTTAACTAACCTCTGGTTTGCTGGACTCAGTAACCTAAGCACCCCAATAGACACACAGTCTGGTTCAGTGCGCATAAGTATCAAAATCACGCAAATGCATTTAAATCATTCTGAAAAAGTCGCCTAGATTAGGAGCAGTTGATCAACACAAGTTGATTTGGATGAGTTCCCAGCATGGAGAGGTGGGAAATTCTCCTTGAAGATGTGCAATAACATATCATCTCCTTGGTACTTGTCTCCTAGGATATCTACATATCCTTATGGGGGCATGTAAGCACCTTGTGCCGCTTTAGATGCCATGGGCGGCATTATCCAGAATTGTCGATTGCCAGGGTTTGCATTTAGCTACAGAACGCCATGGGTGGGATCATCTCGAAGTCTCGAAAGCTATGGTTCTAGGGGTTGCCATGGGCGGTGCTATCTCAAAGCATCGATTGCCAGGGACCCTTCGAGGATTGTTAATGGGGACTAGGAATCCGATACAGACCGTGTTGTGAAGCCAATCCGAAGCTAGAAATAAAAAGTAAATAGAGAGGAAACTCTCCAAACAAAGAAAACTCCTCTGTCTCTCTCTTACAAAAAAAACGCATTGCAAACTGAACCAAGGCTAAAATATGTTACAAGCACGGGTGCTTTAACCACAGAGTGCAACGAACCTTAGGATAGTTCATGTGGGCCTTAAAAGCCTTCATGGCAGAGTGAGGCTAGAGCTGGTCATGTCCACATCTTGGTTGGTACTTGAGTACCTCTAGGCCTACTATCGGCATTCTTAACTAATCTACAGAAGAAAGCACACATCACAATTTTAAGCATAAAAAAGATTACATGGTCTAGAAGCAAAGTTAAAACCTTAAAATTTTGCTAAGGGACTAGCAAAAGCTAGGTATGGGTGTATGATGGGAACACCATCATAAGCCTTAACTAGATCATTTTGACCCAATTGAGAGAATAAATGCTCCTACATAACCAAATGAAGGTCCTAATTCACTACATAACCTTTTTGAGAGAAAAATAACAAACTAGGGGTAAAACTGTAATTTTACCAATGCAGTACAACAACGAATTTTCTCAAGGGATAAACAAAGTTCAAAGTGTCTTAATAAGATAATAAGTGGGTTGGATCAGATAGAAAAAGGTTTGTGTGAGTTATGTGAATTAAATGACTTCTTGAAACCCTAAAATAGATCCACTTGATTAACTAAGGTTTTGGCTAGGATAAAATTTATTTAAACCCTCTAAAAATCATAGAAAAATATTCTCTAAAGCTTAGAACCTTCAATTTGGCCATTGGAACCCATCTTGACTTAGAATTGGGTCTTAGATAGATATTTGCCCTAAATTGGGTTTTTGCATAAATTTCAAAATCAAACGTTGTCAAACCCAAAATCCAACTTCACTATTGGACTCCTTAGGTCCAAATTAGGTTTGTACCAAAATTTAGACCCAAGTTGAGTTTTCCTTGACCTAGTTTGTGAAAAGGTCCAGCCTGATTACATTTGTACCCAAATCTTTCAAAAACCTTTACAAATAGGCCCCTAACTTCTTCATCATTTCCACAATTAGGTCCCTCCGCCATTATAGCGGAAGAATCCTACTCCAGTGAGCTTTGGGAGGAGAGTTCTCCCTGATTACTCAGAGAATCTCATCCAAAATTGGAAGGGAGATTCTCTAAGTAATTCTCTCTCGTTTGAACCCTCATTTGAGATCCGATTCCCTCCCAATCTCTCATGTGAATGCATGAGAGATATGGGTATCTCAACGGCTTCCAACTCCGGTGAGCTTTCCTTACTTGGGAAGCTTGCTTCCTAAGCCCTAACCGACCTTCAGAGCTCTATTTAAAGGAGTCCAGACCCCTCCGATCACCCCACGCTCAAAATTGGTTGTGAATCCCCACAATTCGTCTCTTCTCCTCACAGCCGAAGGCTCCTCGACGTCTGGTGATCTTCCCTGCCCCTTCTCGTTGTCCGACCGCCATACCTGCAGCGGATTCCTCTTCCCTGACTTTAGCCGCATCTCACTGTACCAGCAGATGCCCTTTCCTTCTTCATCCTCACCGTCCAACCCCCACCGGAGCCACTTTCATCTCCGACGTCGGCTACACCTCGACCGACGTCACCTCTGCCCCCTTCATCTCCTAACATCCTAGCTAAGTTCTCTCTCCCCTCTACTTTCTTCTCCACTCTATTTCCCAAAATCGACCACTGCCGACCTCCATCAACCTCATCTCCATCTCCGGTCACCACCTCTGGCGAGGCCATTCCACCTCCATAGGCCACCGCAACCCTCGCCAACCACCGCAGAACCTCCGCCACACTTCACTGATCAATTCCCCTCACTCATATCACCACGCCACTCACTCACGCACCTCACCGAACACACCCACTCACACGCACACAATTTGACCTAGGCACGCACTCACAGACACTACCACGCCACGCCACCACCCCCAGCGCATTCGTCGTGCTCCGGCAATGCTCCCTGAGCACTCTATTGAGGCCATGGGGTTGTTCTTGTGATTTTAGGTTCAGGATTCATCTACCATTGGTGATCGAGCTTGAAGCAAGCTCCAAGCTACTCCAGGCCTTGCCAGTTCCAGGCTTCAGGTCCAAGTTGCGTGGAATCACTTCGCGCACATACCCAAGACCTCAATTGAAGGTAAGAGCCTTAGTAATTTAGGAAATAGGAGGCAACCACCCTTTGCTGCAGACACGCAAATAAAGAAGGTGCATTTAGTCCCACATCGGTGGCTACAAAGCTCCCGATGGTGCATAAGTTGAATTTGTGCCATAGCCTTATCGCCTCAGTTACCATGGGGTGAGCTCCCTCTCACCAGACCTGATCTCACTCGTGGCACTGCCCACGTGGATCTGGCCTGACCTGACCCGACTGCACTCCTCGCCCACCACCGCACGCCGGTGGGCCTGGTCCTGGGGTACACACCTGACCCAACTACCCGATTGACTGTGTGGCTCTGGGAGAGCATATCCTAAGAGAGAAAAGAGAGGAGAGTTGCACGCAGGTACGGGTAGGTTTTGCTACAGGTTCTTCAGGCCAACACTTAGCCACAGCCAGAAGGAAGAAGAAGAGAAAGCTGAAGAGAAAGAGAAGGAAGAAGGCTGAAGAAGGAGAAGCCAAGGCAGATGAAAGGCAAAGGTAGGAGTTGAAGGAAGAAGAAAGAAGGAGAAGATAAAGGCAGAAGCCAAAGAAGAAGAAGAAGGAAGGAGAAGACAGAGAAGAGAAGGAGAAAAGATATCAGACACTTTAAGTCGTCTGATTAAGGAATCAGACGATAGATTTTAGTCTCATTGCATATTTATATATTTGGTGATATTGTAGGAGTATTTAGTGATCTACATCACCATTTTACTCTCATATTTTTGCACTCTGACACTGCTATTATTGCAATTTCTTTCAATTTAAATTGTGATCTTGATTTCTAAATGCCAATTTGCTCCCTGTATTCGACCTCGGAAATTCTTTTTGAGTAATAAAACTATATCTATTTTGGATGCTATTTCGGCTATACTACAATATAATACTCTTAAAACCTGATTCAGTGCTCTCAACATGAAGAAAGAAGGATTGAAGAAGAGGATCAGTGCCTTTGCACTGTAGCTCTGGTCTGATTGAGCATTATCTGTATTACTATTCAATAATTTAAGTACTATGGTTAAGATGCATGCTTAAATGTTGATCTAAAAGGTGATTCAAATCACCACTTTTTGAGATATTTCCATTCTTTTTGCCATGACAAACTCTTCATATATTCATATTCTATATTGATGATCAATTTTGAGTAATTAGTGCTCATTGCAAATCATTATTGGATTAATTATTGTGCTCATATATATTTTGATTGAGATTAGCGCTTGAATTCCTATTTGCTCCCTGTGTTCAACCTCGAATTTCTTTCGAGCATGAATCTTATTTATTTTCAAGCGATTTCAACCTATACTATGATGCAACATTTATAATATCGATTTCGCTCAACAAACTGTAATCCTTAGGCACTCCCTTTCTCTCTTAGAGTGCTCAAGAGAAGGGATAGCCAAAGATGGCTTAGAACGATGAAATGGATGGCCTTATATAGAGGTGGAGAGGGGTAAAAAGGGAAGGAGGGAGGCATGTGCCAACAATTATGGTTATGAGTAGATGTGTTGAGATTTAATGATCATGTCTTGGAATTGGGTTGGGTGGCTATTAATTGGTGGAGGGATCTAGCTGTGGTGAAATGTGCATCCATAATGAGGGTAGCTTTGCTGGAATTAGGGAGAGCGACTTAAATGTGGCATGGAGAATGTGTAAAGCTGGTCCTAGGTGGAGGATCTTAATAAATGAAGTGAATGAGCTCATTGATTGTTAATGTAGGACAATTTGTTTTGCTTTGTTGAGCTAGAACCTGGGTTTGCAAGTCTCTTGAGTTCAAATCTTCAGCTCAAATTCTTCAATTCCTTCTTCTTCTCTTTTCTCCTCAGCCTTCAATCCTATGATCATCAAATATTATCAATCAATGCAAGAACATAGAATTATGCAAATTAAGATGCAAGCCTATCTAAAATGCAATTTATCTAATGCATGCAATATGGTCATGAGATTAAACTAAGATGAATGGGGAGTTAGCAAATTATAAACATGGGCATTACAAAATGTGGTTAGATCACCACCCCATGCCTATGTTTTGCTAGTCCTTAGCAAACTCGTTATTCGAAAGTCAAGACCTTTTTTTGGTTGGGAGGAATCTCCATGGGCTTTTCAGTAGAATTTCAAGTTAAAGGGTGCAGGATTTTCTTTTGAAGCATTGGAGGGAAGATTTTTAGAGCCATAATCTAGATAGTTAGCATTATAGTGCTTCCCAAGATAAGACCACCTCACTTCGTTGGATCTCAATAGACCCAGATCGAGACTCTCAAATCCGAACCTCATTGACTTCACACTCAACCCTTCATTTGCCTAGTCTTGGAAAACAAGTGTTAGTGCGGTGTGCGTATTTGGTTATTATTCAGCTTGCAGATGGATTATTGTTGGAATGATGGCTAGTAAAGAAAGAGAAGAATATTTTTGTGATTTTTTAGTTTGTAATTTTTTTATAGATTCCTCTAAGCCTAATCTTTGATTGGCTCGCAACACGGCCTGTATCGGATTCTACGTTCCCCATCACTGTTCCTTGAGGGACCCTTGGTAATTGATGCTTCAGGATAGCACCACTCATGGCAGCCCCATAGAACCCTGGCATTCGACACTTGGTGATAGTGTCTCCCATGACATTCTTTAGCAAATCTGAGCCCTGGTAATCAATACTTCAATTTAGCACTGCCCATGTCACTTGAACTGTGCAAGCACTTAATGCCCCTGGTAGGATATTTAGATATCCTAAGAGACGAGTGCAAAGTGGTGACTCCATGTCCTCAAGAGAAGCATAAGCTTCTCCTATCTATGGTAGGAACTCCTCCAATCAACTTATGATTCAAGCCTTTCCTAATTCAGAACTCGGAGGGAATCCTTTTTTCTTTTTTTTTTTGAGAGGACATTTTTTTTGTTCTTTTATTAGTGCTTGCTAAAGGACCTATGATGAGAACCTCATCATGAACCCTAACTAGCACAATCTAACCTAGGTATGAAAGAAAAAGCTCCTACATAACTCAAAGAAAGGCTTAACTCAGAGAATTCTGAGTTTAAGAAGAAAATAAGTCATAAGGGGTAAAAATGCAATTTCACCAACACAATCTGCAAACAGGGTAACTCAGGATCCAAACATAGGTCAAACTAACCTAATAAGAAGGAAAGTGGGATAATCTGATCCAACAAGGGCTACAGCAACTCCAGGGAATTAAATGACATTCTGTAACCCTAAAACAAATCCACTTCAATTCATGAGGTTCGAGGCAAGGTAAAAATCGAATAAACCCTATAAAATTCATAGAAAAATAATCTCTAGGGTTTAGAAGCTTTAATTTGGCCTTAGAAACCCATTTTGACCAATATTGAGAATCATGCCTAATTAATGATTTAATTTGGGTTTTTACGTAAATTGACTGGTCAAACATGGTTTGACCTAGAAACAAAATTCACCATTAAAATCCTTAGGTCCAACTTAGTCATGTATAAAAACTTGAGCCTAAGAAGAGACCTCCTTGACCGACTTTGCAATTTGGTCCTCATCATTTACTTTTTGACCCTCAACTTTCGAAACCCTTGCATTTTGGCCCCTAATTTCCTCTTTTTTATTTACATTTTGGTCCCTCCTGCAAGTCTCTACGCAGCACCATGCTCTGGCGACTTTGCACGGAGCATGGCGCCGCGCAGGGTGAGGGGGGCATCCTGCAAAGAGAATGCAGAGTTCCCTGCGATGTCTGCTATCGCAGGGACTCGGCCATGCCACCTGAAGATGCCCACACCTTCTGTGCGAACGTGCAGAAGGTATGGGTCTCGTCTCCGACCATACTCCGGCGAGGGACGCACGTCGCCTCCCTCCGTCCGCCCCTCCGCCACCGCCTTTATAAAGACAAGCATCACCAGCCGTTTCTCCCAGCTCGGTCTTGACGGACAATCCCTCAACCCTTCCTCTCTCTCCACTCCGACAGGAACCCACCAGCTCCGGTGGCTCCTCCTCCTCCTTCTCGTCGTTCTGCTGCAATACCAGCAGCAGAGCCACCTTCGCCTGATCTCCCCGTGTCGCGCCGCACCAAGCGCACGCCTCCCTGCCCTCTTCCTCGCCGCCGCTCTCTCCCTCTGGGTGTTTCTTCTCCGGCGATAGTCGGTACGCTGCCCGCCGCTCCGGTCCCCCTTCGTCCCCGTAGGTAGGTTAAGTTACTTCCCTTCCTCCCCTCTTTCTTTTCCCCAACTTAATTTGCTTGATCACCCTACGACCATGCCTGACCACCCTCATCTTCCCCACCTCCAGTCACTCTCTGGCGAGTCATCCCCGTCATCCCACAACCCCATACGACTCGCCAGCTGTCCCAAAAGCTCCGCCTCAATTCACCAAACACCCTCTGCCCCTCCACTGCCACTCCACACCTCCACAGCACACCCCCGATCAAACCCACTTTTCCGGTTGCAGTCCGACCTAGGGCTGCCGCCATACACCGCCCCGCGACCTGCTGCACCCCGCACTACCTTCGTCGTGCCACGGCGAAGGTTCCCCTGTGGTCTGATTAGGCCGAGAGGCCCTATTTGTGTTAGATAGACTTTCAGCTCTCGCCGCCATTGGCGACGACGCAAGGAGCTTCCAAGCGAGCTCCAGGCCTCGAAGAGCCAGGACTCCAGCTGAGGCGAATTGGGAAGACTCGGGTGAAGGCAAGCAGCTGGTTTGCGAAGGGAAACGAGGACGCAGCTGCTGAGGCGAGGTCGCGTCCTTCCTGCAGGCGCACGCGAGAAGGGACAAAGTTTAGTCCCACATCGTGAGTCTTCAAATCGCTGCACCACTTTAAATTGTTTTTGTGTATACGGCTGGTTGCCTCCGAACGCACCTGGGGTGAGGTCCCTCGCCCATCACCCGCCTCGTCCGCGGATTCATCTCACGGTCCTGGCGGATCCGACCCGACACTACCCTGCACTCCTCGTGCACCACCCACGTCGGTGTGCCTGGTCCCGGTTACGCAACTCGACCCGTTAACCTGGCTCTGGGAGAGCTTCCTATGAGCGGTTTACAGAGAGAGAGATGTGCGGGTAGAGGGAAGGGCTAGGTTTTGCTGTGCCCTGTGCAAGAACAGGGCGCGAAGGAGGCAGACTCAACACTTAGCTGCAAGAAGGAGAAGAAGAGGAGCAGAAGAAGAAACCCTAAAGAAGCCTTGCAGCTGAGCAAGGCAGGAGACCAAAGAAGAAAAGAAGTAGAGGAAGAAGAAGGCTCGCCAAAGAAGAGAAGAAGAAGAAGAAGCAGTGAAGGAAGAAAAGGAAGCACTGTAGCAGACCACTGTTTAAGTCGTCTGACTGCGGTATCAGACGACGGATGAAGCTTCAGAGGAGATAAAGCAGAGAGGAAGAAGAAGAAAAGAGAAGGCTCCGCAACTGAAGAGAAAGAAAAGAGAAGAAGGAAGAAAGAAGCAGAAGAAGACTTCGCACACGAAAAGAGAAAGAAGAAGAACTGAAGAAGAAAAGAAATAGAAGACAAGCAGAAGAAGAATTGAAGGCAACATGAAGAAGAAGACCCGTAGAGACACTGCAGCTGAAGAAAAGCCAAAGAATAGAAGAAGAAGACAAGCAAAGAAAGAAAGAAGAGAAGAAGAAGCCAAAAATAGAAATCTATCTCTCCCTCTCTCTCTCTTATTTTTGTAATAAAGAAAACCCTGTACTTCTAGAATTCTAGTAGCTCCCTGAGTTCGACCTTGGGAAACCAAACTATTTCCGAGTAAATTTTGATAGTAATGACAACTGTAGCTGTCTTATTTTACATTATAACGACATTACTGTAATAAGCACTAAAACAAACAAAGACAAGCCGCGGTTGAAAAACTCGTTACCAACCTATGTGTGAAAAGATTTGGCACACAATTTCCTCAACTACTCAATTTCAAGAGGGTAAGTATGAAGCCAACTAATGTCTCGATCGATCATCTCTCACCAAAATCAATTGATCACCTCAGGGATCGGAAATCGAACCTAAAGTCACACTGAATTGATTAAGGCCATTGGCCCAAAGAAATCTAGACTTAGGCTCCTGAAATCTAACCTCACAAAAGTGAATTTCACTCCAAAGCACCAAAATTTTATCGTCCTCTTCAACATTCGATCCCATTACCTATACCTCCAATTTTCTTTTTTTTTTTTTGATATATGCTAATTTTTTTTTATTTTTTTTAAGTATGGACATGAGATGATGTATGCATGAATGAATGATGCATATGGTTCCCCCACATGAAATATCAAAAAGATTAATCACGATGCCCACCCCATCCCTAAGATTTGTAATGTCCCCATTTCATGAAGCTGGGTAGGGAAAATAGCACCTGATTGTAGTGTTCAAGCTAGAAGTGAATCAGGGAAACCTAGAATGTGATGGAATGTAAAAGAAGAGAAAAAATCCGTCAAAATTGTGTTGGGTTGCCTCCCAACAAGTGCTACATTCGATGCCACAGTTGAATGAAAACCTTATGTAAGGAAGAGATAATCACATTGGTGGGTTGGGTCAAAATTAAGAAAAAGATATGGCCATGAGAGCTCAAGATGAATGGTCCACAAATTTGGAATAGATTGTGGTGCAGGTCTATCCCCAAGGGATGGAAACTTTGTAAATGGTGGGTTATGCATGCTTGCATTCTTTCGTCCCTTAATTCTTGGGCATGTGGTATGGATGTTGGCTTAGACAAGTCAAACTTGAGTCTATAATGTTGGACACAAGATAAATGTTTATCATAATAGGCATGTGTCCACTGGTCATTCAGCTCAGAAAGGTGGTTCTTGGATTGAGTAAACTCAGGTTCAATATATACCCTTAAGTCTAAGTCAAAAATGTCATAGGCGTCCTTGAATAAGGTTGGTGGCTTTAAAAACTTTGAGACCCTAAGCTGCATAGTTGTCTTTCCCCTGGATTTTTCATCCCAAAATGTTACATCCATTTTTCGATCCTCCACAATAATTAGTTATGCATGTGAGACTTCCAACTTGTAATTGACCCCTTCTAAAATGTCCATGTCCATAGAGTTAGGATCAGTCATAGTGGACTTGGGTTGATCAAATTCAAGCCTAATCAATTTTTTATCCAATATCAGGGGTATGACTAGAGGGTGGGGCTAGGAGTCAGGTGCTCAAAGATTTCTAAAATTAACTCATTCGCTTTTGGCCAATCAAAAGGGCCGTCAATTAATTGTTCATTGGATTCCTCATGCTCGTAATCCTTGAATGGTGTCTTGTTATTATTTTCATTAGATTCTCTCAGTGAGACACTATCAATGACATCCTACATCATCAAAATCAAAAAATCCGTGATCCTCACATATATGTCTCTCAATCAAGAATCATACTTACATCCTCAGACATATTTTTCCTCATTAGTTCCAGGATCGTAGATGGACTTGATTCATCCTCAAATTCTGTGGTGTGATCTATGTCCTTAAGATTAATTGTTTCATGCAGGGTCTCATTTGGCTCAATTAAGTTCTCCTCAGGTATGTGTGAAGATTCATCAACTACTTCAACATGAGGGGAGTTATTAGTGAGACCTTCATCCTGAGAGTCAACCTAAGATTGGATGAGAGCAACCACAAATTTCATCCTCAATCTTGACATCTTTGAAATTAACACCTTAGCTCAACCCCTATTAGTTTCATCTTCAACCTCTTGGAGCAATTTTGTTGTCATTTTCTTGAAATCATCCATCATTTTTATCCAAGGCTCTAGTTTATCGCTATTGGGTATTGGCAGGACTCTAAGGTTCTAAGACTTTGTGTTATCCTTACCAACACATCCTTTTGGGCTAAGACTAATTGGGTCCTAAAGTCTTTCTCTAGGTTGGGTAGGCTTGAGTGTGGAAAACGATAGTCAAGATATAAGGGTTCCAGGTATCCCCTTATGTATAGGTCTTATGAGATTGTTCCTGGAGGAATGGGGAGCTATGTTGAGTGTAAGCTTGCGAGGGATAGGAGTTAAGTTGTTTATATCCAAGGTTGAACCCTAGATAAGGAAGTCTTGAATCATCTCCATGTCTAGGTTCTAGGTTTTCCTAAATAGAAGATGTGTAGTTGTAGGTTGAGTTGGGATAGCAATCATGTTGGGGATAGGTAGGATAGGAGGGATAAGAATTAAAACCCATGATTTGGAAGAATTGAAGGGAGAGAAGAGAACAAGAGAGAGAAATGCCCACCCCCACAAACAAGCAAACAAAGAAATAGCTGATGATAACATCATCATCAGCCATAACTAGCTTTAATTAGTTATAATCAACAAACAAATGCTCTTACATAACTGCCGAAGAGACATAATTCAGTACATATCCTTTCTGAGAAGAATACATAAAATCAAGGTTAAATCTACAGTTTTAACAGGAGATCATAAATGCAGAGCAATCATGGGGCTTCCTAGGGGTTTGTTAAAGATCAAATGGTCATAAATGTCTAATAAGAGGGTCCATGCAGACAGAAATGGGTTTTCATGTATTTCAAGAATTAATGGACATCCGAAACCCTAATTTCAGACCTGCTTAATTAACTGAGGTTCTGATTAGGATAAAATTCACCTAAACCTTCTAAAAATCATATAAAAATATTTTATAATGTTTAGTATCCATAATTTGACCATTGGAACACATTTTGACCTAAAATAGAGTCTTAGACGGATAGTTGCCCTAATTTAGGTTTCTGTGCAAATTACCCAATCAAAGTTGGTTAAAACCAAAATCCAACTTCACCAATAGATTCCTTTGGTCCAAATTAGGTTTGTACCAAAATTTTGAGCCCAATCAGAGATCATCTTTACCTAGTTTGCATTCCAGTCCAATCTTACTCTTTTTCTTACAGTAAGCCCCTAGCTTTTTGATTGATTTGCGAATAGGTCCCTAAGTTTTTCATCTTCTTTACATATTGGTCCCTCCATTATCGGAAATGAACTACTCCGGCGACCTTCAATCAGAGATTTCTCTCTGATTTCTTGACGAATCTTTCCCAAAATAGAAAGGGAGATCCTTGATGAAATCCTCTTCCATCTAAGCCACGCATTGGGCTTTGAATCATACTCAAAATCTAATGCGAACCTTTCAAAGGTTTGGGTCTCCTTGTCGTGCAAGAACCACATGCTTCCAAGCTTTGTTTCCAAGCTTGGAAAGCTCCAATGAAGCCTATAAAAGGTTCCCTGAGGTCAAGCCAACCTCCTTAGCTTTGTTTGGACCAGAATACCCCCTTCTTCTCCTCTCTCCAGCCAATTCCTCCGCAAGCTCCAACGAGCTCCTTCGACTCCCTTCTTCACCGGCCGCCAAAAATAATAGCTTGCCAAATCTTCCTCCCACATTCTTCAGCATCTTGCAATACCAGTAAGCGCCGTCTTCCCTTCTCTTCCTTATCATTCTCCCCCACCAGAGGTATTCTCATCTCCAGCGCCTGCCACACCACAACCGACAGTTCCCTTCCCTTTCGTCCCTTAGATTTAGGTTAGTTAGATTCCTCTAGCTTCGTAGGTAAGCTTAGGACTTCGTAAACCCAAGTTTCCACCCTCGACACCGCTGTTCACCATCATCTTTTTCAACCCTCGACACCGCTGTTCACCGTCATCTTGCTCTGCTCCAGCTGCACCATCGGCGAGGTCTTCCTGTTGCTCCATCGCACCACACACCTCGCCAAGACCCTCACAACCTCTGCCACTCATCCCCACACAAAACCCCTAAACTGATTTCGCATTCCACCCACTCACGCGACCCACCGAACAACCCATCCTTTCACCTTCATCTTCGACGCCAACTGCCCTCCACACACTGCCATCCTCCATGAAACACCCACCATCACCTTCGTCGTGCTACTGCGAAGCTAGGAAGCTATTTAATTGGGGCCTTCAAGTCGGTATTTGTGTTTCAGATTCCTTGTCGGAGCTTTGCTGCCGCATCATCTTCTCCGGCTTGTTCTTCACTGCACGGCCCTGTTCTTCAACAAGAACCCTTCTAGGTCGTGCGGGTGCATCCCAGGTTCATGCCCAAGTCCTTAATTGAGGATCCTAGCTGCAACGGCTATGTCAATTGAAGCACCTCTTCAATAGCTACTGCGGAAGTGAAGTTGCTCAGTGGGATAGTCCCACATCTGTGGGAGAAGAGCGCTTGAGTGCGTATGAATGGAATTTGTGTTAAGGCCTTACTGCCTTAAGAACACAGGGTGAGGTCCCCTTACCCACTCACCCATACTTGCCTAGCCCTCACTCCTCAATTATTACCCATGTCGGTAGCCCTAGACCAGATGCTTCTTAAACTCGAATACCCGATTGGCTGATCGCTTGTCTAAGAGAAGAGGAAGGAAAGAGAGAGAGACAGCGGGGGAGGGGGGTTTTTCTCTCTGATGTTTAACCTAGTCCAAGACTTAGCTATAAGAGAGAACCCTTGTGCTCTCTGAAAGAAGGAGAAGGCTCGTAAAAGAAGCTGAAGAAAAGAAGGTGAAGATTCGAGAAGAAGAAGAAAAGCAAAAGTAGAGAAGAAGGAATAGGCTTTGAAGAGGCGCTGTAGCAAGGCTTCACTTAAGTCATTTGGTGGAAAGGCCCAACATCTGATAAGGCTGGTTTAGCTTGATATCTGCCTGCGTGGAATTAAAGCTTAAGTGATTCAAGCCACTATTCATTTATTTGATATATTTAAGTAATTGATACATACATGTTTAGGCTAATAATTGGTGATTTAAATCACCATTATTTTGTCTTAGATATCTTTTTGTCCTCTTCAACTCTTGCAATACTCATGTTCTCCATTGAAGATCAGTTTTGAGTAGATATTATTCATTGAATATCATTATTGGTTTGATTTCTTGTGCTCATTTATATATTCATTTCGATTAGCACGTGAATTGCAATACTTGCTCCCTGTGTTCGACCTTGGATTTCATTTCTTGATTTCGAGTTTATAAATTGTATTTGTTGATCAAGCTATTTAGGAGACTTTGCTACAATGAAACGTCTTTAAACCTCCTATCTGGTCCTATCAACACTAGCCCTAAGGTGTGGCCCTAAGGACCTAAGACTTAGAATAACAAGATCAAAATTCCTTAGAGTCAGTCATCATCACTTTGGTGAATCAACCTAGGCTACCATAAGTGAGAGAGGTAGGCCCAAATGCTTCCCAGCTTAGTACTAGGTGCCTGTGTAAACCCCCTCTGGCCATTTAGCATTGGCTACTCAACTTGATGCTCGATTTGACCTAGAAAATGACCTATCCAAGATAATTCAACCTACTCAACCAAGCCTCACTCAATCCAGTCCTTAGATCAGTCAAGTTGCTACCAATTTTAGTTAAGGGTTTGGGAATGTGAGTGCACTCAGGCTGTAATGACCATTAGGGTGGTCGATGCCCTTAAAATTCAAATTCAATATCAAGTACACTAAGGGCTCTCCTTTAAGCCACCACCCTAGAACTTTTTTTTCTTTCTTTTTGATATTTGAAATTTTTATGGTGCTTTTTCAAGTTGATTCTTGGTCTAAAGTATAAGATACGAGCCTTGACCAGTAGAACATGAAATGTCTTGAAGCTTCTACTTCAAGCTTCTTTCCTCTTTCCTTTACTTTTGGTACCTACACACAATTGAAGCAAACACAAGGCAAGTATATTAGGACCAAGATAAGACAAATCAAGATATGCGACGAAAACAAACCATGCCTCCCCTGCAACAGTGCCAAAAAGTGAAGTGTCGAAATCACGATTTGATAAAGGTGTGTCATAATGCAAAATCAAAGTTCAACTTTTAAAATTTGTAAGTTAGAAACCTTGGGAGTAACCAGGTGATAACTCTACTTTATTTCATGTGAAAATGTCTATTATGTGAGTTCCTAAGATAGTTAATTACATTTAGCATTGTAAATATTGCATAACATACATCATCATGAATTTAGAGTAGATGCTACAATTTGTATAATAAATTACTTATTTTAATGTCTAAGGGAAATGGTAATGCAAATCTAAGCTTCAAACAAGAAATTCGACCATACGGATAGATTCGGGGCGATGATCATGGTCCAACGACGTGAAAAGTGCCTCGATCGGACAAACGTAGCATCCTTTACTAGCAAAAGAAGATGAATGACCAAGATGACACCATGTGGCGCCATCCCATCCGCTACCCAAAGTCTCCCAAGGCATCTTACTCAACCCTAAAGGCATATCCATCGTGCGATCTCAGCCGTTGGATCGCCATCCAACGGTTGAGATTTAATCTCCACCCCACTTGAAGGGGTGCACGTCCACGCAACCACCGCTGTCTGACCCTTCATCAATGGCCAAGATGCATTCTCCATCACCTTCACAATCTCAAGGCATGTGGGATTAAGCATCTCCAACTATCTGATCATAATCCTATGGACCACAAGCGGAATGAGGGATGGCAGCACAACGATAGTGCAAGGTGCCTCAAAAGCTCAAGGCACTGGTTAGAGCCCTATTGAGAGCACTCTCCTCAGGGGCACGAGATGGAAATTCAACCATTTGAGAAGAAGTAGGCACGCATGATACGACCACATCACCCCACATCATTGGGTGTGCAATGAGCGCAATATTAAGGAGCAATCAAAGTCGCCAAATCTTCATCGTGCAATGCAAGTGCAGATGCATGGAAGCATAGATGGGGAGGCACGTGATGACACAACATCACATGCCCGTGAGGCACAATCTAAGAAACGGGCGAGCGCAATCCTCAGCCATATAATCTTGATTGAACGGTGGAGCATCCTCCTCAGTGCCAGCACAAGGCATAACGGGTACGTGTGCGTGCCACACGCGCATTGTGCATAATGGCTGAGTGCACCATGCGTGACCCTTGCCTCCTGTACAACCACCAATGACTATTGTGCCAAATTATTTGGTAAGGCCCATTCCTCCACCTATAAATAGCCTACCTCTCCTCCCATTGCATCTCATACCTTCCTATGCTTTCCTTTCCCGTTCTAGTGCTTGGAATACCTTCCTAAGCTCAAATCATTGTGTCCCAAGCTTGTGGGATGCTCCACTAACCAAAAGTAATTTTTATAACTCCCTCTTCTCACCCCCTTTGTGGAGCTCCCACCAACTGTCCTCTCACCCCCGCTCGAGGAAGTGGATCGCCACAATGTCACCCTACCCCCATCTTCTTCATCCAACTCCATCCTCCTTCCAACTCCTCACCACCTTCGTTCGGGTGCCACTCGTCCCCCAAGAAACTGTCGAGGGGGATTCTCTCTCTCTTTCTCTTTTATCACTTTCATAGTTTAGAATTACTTTCTATAATTAATTGTAACAAACATTGTTCCATTCTCATATATATATCTTGCTCTCTGATGAGCGAGAATTTTTGCAAGAAAAATCATGGTTTTGAAAACAGGATCGTCACAGTCGAGAAAATCCACTTATCAAATAAAATTTATAGCCAAAACTTAGGTGAGTCCTTGGTCAAACACAAGGAGGTGAATGTTTCATTTAGAGAAAACCATGTTTGCTTTTATTTGTTTTTGGTATTTCGTTGTTTTCTAATTTTTTTGGTGTTTTTATAGCAAGAGATCAGGTAAAAATATTTTTATCCATCTAATCTACTTGCAAAATAAAGGAGAGGAGGGAGCAAGAGAGATATAATATGTTGGTAATTAAAATGTTTATTACTAGCTAGATGCAAAAATTAAAATCTACTCTAGAAAGTAGTAGAAAGAAGAAGAGAAAGAATCCCCCTCATCGGCTGCTTAGGGGGCCAACCGCATTGACGTAATGCCTGAAGGAAGGTGGTGAGCTACTGAAGGAAGGAGGATAGAGTCGGAAGAAAGGAGGACAAAGTGGGATGGTGTCGCAGTGGGATCCACTTCCAGAATGGAGGTGAGAGGACAGCTGACGGGAGCTCCACGAATGGGGGTGAGAAGCGGGAATAAAAATTATTTTTCTATACTTGTGGAATAACTTGGGCTTGGGACTAGCTCAAGAGTAGGTCTTAGAGCTTTGGAGAGGGGTAGAGAGGTGAAGGAAGGGATGAAGAAGAATGGGAGGTGTAGGGAGTCTTTATAGTGTTGGGAGGAGGTGAAATTCAGCCATATGATCTTCATTGGGCGATCACGAGAGCATGTAGATCACATGCTCATGCTTCTCGACGAGAGCAACGCACACTCTGAGAATGCGAGGAGTGTCCCACTACCTTTGGATCTGCGTTGAAGGGCCCTCGATCACATGCTCCAAGATCTCAAGATTGTTCCTCCCCCAACGTGTCCAATTACACGTGCCATCACGTGTAGGATCTCGCATACGTGCATTGTGCACATCTGACGTGCCACGCAGATGCTTCATTGCCATATGATAATGCATCGATGACCCAATTTAGCACTTGCTCCCGGGCTGAGAGTTAGAGGCTCCCATGGGTCTCAAACTTGCATCCCTCCTTTGGGAGCGTGTGGTAGTACTACCACGCTACCTATGCTTTTGGGTCTAGCGGACGACTGTCTAATGGCTCGAGGTCAGCTACTGGATGGAAATCCAAGGGTAGACGTTGCATGTACATCTTATGTTCAAAGGTGTGGTGGTGGGCAACGTGGCTATGTTTCAGTCATTGGGTGATGATCCAATGGCCGAGACTAACAAGAGCACGGGAGAGGGAACAGCTACAGGCGATTTGGAGGTTCTGTATAGCGCATGTGGTTCCATCTGGGTCATCCATCTTCTATTGTTTGTAGCAGATTCTATAGGGCTTCAATCAAAGCAATTTTCACATTGACGGAGTGCGATCATTGCTTTGAGTTCATCCATTATCGTCGAATTTCTCATTCGTTGCTCAAATTTGTGTCGCCATGTCCCCTGGCCACAAATATGCGTAAATTAATATACAATTTATACAAATTATTCTAAATGCATGATTATACTATTAATGCAATATTTACATATCTAAATGTACCTAAGTTGCTATGTAACCCACATTATAGACATTTTTAGATAAAATAATGTAGACTAATCACAACCCTATGCCTATTTCGCTAGTCCCTAGCAAAAATACACTATATGCTATTTATAAACGGAATTAGGATCAGATTACTTTGGCAACGGTTATTTATCAACAATAGAAAATTTCAACTAAGGATCTAAGATACGAAGACTTAATAATACCTGAGTGCCTGCCAAAATGCAAATTGCCCAACTCCTCGCCTTATTCTATACAAAAGAAAATACATTTTTTTTCTTTTTCTTCTTTTCTAATTTTTTTGGATTTTTTTTAGTTTAGAGTTTCGAGGCAGCTTTCTACATCTACCCAACCCACCCAAGACTTGAGAAGACTCTAAGTTCTTAGCGTCTTATTGTGGAAAGGTGATAGACTCACTAAACAACAATTAGAATAGACTTCAGTTTTCTACAACCCTAGGTGACCCTTAATGAAAAAAATTCTACGTAAAGGTGTATATATTTTACCAATAACTTTCTTCTTACTTTTATTTTTATGGGGTTAACACAAGGGTGGACCCAGTGAATATCTCTCTTGTTATTCTACTTCCCGCTTCTCCCTTAACTGTTTGGAAATTATTTATGCATTTTGTGAGCTGGGCTCTAGACAAATGGTAATGGGGGGTTATCCATAGCAACTTGCCAGCCATACTTTCTCATTTTTCTATTTTCTTCATTTTTTTCTTTTTCTTTCTCTGAGTAAGTGATGTGAAAAATCGTGTGATTTGTAATTAGGGTTTTTAAAGTCGTTGTAACACGTGAAAGCGCATATGCTTTTAAATTTATATTCCTAGATAGGAGAGTATCTAGGGTCGTCCAAGGAGGCAAGTTGCAAATCAAAATCCCTTGCTTGAAACCACGGAAATCACCTTTCTTTTTGTTCTTTTAAATATATACCTTTTATGGATTTTTGAAATAATAGGAATACTTGGATTTTGTTGGCGAAAGAGACTAACACCTATAATTACTATGCTACCACCTAGGTGAAAATTAATTCCTCTTCCTAAGCTCACTCTAGGCACGTGGAGGCCTAGAGTAATTAGGGAGAGGGAGTGAAAAGTGCTAAAAAAATAAAGTAATATAATGCGATAAAGATTGCGAAAAGAAAGCAACTTTAAACTAGGACCAAAAACTATTTTACAAGGAACCCTAATAGAGGAAAGCTTTTACTACAACTATCAAGGTACAACAAAAAATGAAATAAAACTAATGGTCCTGATGATGATGATGGTGAAGAAGATGTGGAAGTTTCTTGCTCCAAGCCTGGTAGTTCCCGGGCTTGAAAAGAGTCCTCCAACTCCTTCCTTGCTATGCTCCTCCAAGATGGTGTCCTCCAACATGGAAGCTACCACCTTCAATTCTCCTCCTCCAAGGGTGGACATCCACCCTAAGTCCTTCTCCTTTTCCTGGCCGTCCTCCTTGAAGTAGAATACACCTCCTCCTTGGCGTGGCACAAGTTGAAGAGAGTAGGGAGAAGAAGGCACCAAGGGGGTGGGTGATGTACCCCCTTAATCTTCTTCTCTACTCCTTCTTGGCCGTAGGTGTAGGGTGGGTATAGGTAGAATAATACACTAATGGAGGATGATTTTCATGTGGTGATATGGTGGGTTTATATAGAGGTGGAGAGGGGGGTAGTTGGCGTGAATTTGTGGAGGGCTAAGATGGAGTTTCGTGGTGGTTATGGGTGGTTAGAATGATCCTAGGGCTAGGGTTAGTTGGCGCCAACTAAAGGAGTGCCATGGGGTGGTTATGGTGGTGAAAAGGCACCTATACTTGGCACCAACTATGGGGCTTCTAGAAAGTAGGTGAGGTGGATGGTGGAGATGATTTTAAGGAGAGGTGTATGGTGGAGATGAAGGGAATTTTGGAGGGAAAGTTGGCTCCAAAAGGGAAGGGTTCTACAAGGTTATTTTGGAGGGAAAAATAGGTGGCTTTAGGTAGTGGTGATGGGGTGAACGGGTGTGATGGTGGTGGCACCAACTTGGAGTAGGATAGCTAGCTTAGGTGAGCTTAGTTGGTGGAGCTAGCTAGGGTTGAGTTGAAGGTGGTGGATGGCCAAGGAGCTCGATGCTAGCTAAGCTAAGCTAAGCTAGCTTAGCGAGCTATGGAGTAGAGGAGTAGGTAATGTGAGCTAAGGTTTGAAGAGAGGAGCTGAGGAGGAGAAGCCTAGAGCTTGAACTGGAGCTGGCAGCTATTGAAGAGGGTGGCATGGAGCTACTCTAGCTGGCTTGGCTTGCTAGTTCTTTGCTAGCTGCTAAGACAAGCTAAAGTGAGCTGGCTTCTACCATAGTGAGCTGACGTGAGCTGGGTCTAGTGCTCCTGGGGAGGATCAAGTTGGTTGAGGCAGCTAAGGTAGCTTAGCTCAACTGAGTTGAGCTGAGTCCCCGAGAGCTGGACTTGAGCTTCTTGAGTTGGAATGAAGTCATCTTAAGCTGGCTGGAGTTGAGTGGAGATGGATGTGGCTAGACCTAAGCTGGGGTGAACTCCAATCAACTCAGCTGAGCTAACTAGAGCTCCCTGTGGACTAATGGGAGCAAAGATGAGCTAGACTCAGCTACGTTGAGCTAAATCTAAGCTGACTTAAGCTAGGGTGAGCTAAGATAAGCTCTCTTGAGCTGCCACTTAGCTGAGATGAGATGAATGGAGCAAGGATGAGCTAACCCTAATTCAGGTAAGCTGAATTCCAACTATGGTGAGATGAATCAAGTTGAGTTCCAGCTGGTGAGAGCTTCTCCTTCACCAGTTGCCTTCCTGAGTGCTAGGGTTCTAGGGATCTGGCAATCTGTTTATCCCTAACACTCACAAAAACACATCAAAAAGATAATAAAAAATGCAATGCATGCCTAACCTAATTTATGCCTAAATGCAACCCAAAAACCCATTTGCGAAGTAAAATCCTAAGAGTTAGGTTTGTTTTAATGCATAAGAATGATGATAAACTGGAGTTTATCAGTAGGTGGCTTCCCTGATCTAAGATTTACCTAAAGGCAACAGTCAAAGAGAATGGGTCGCGTGGTTCAGCTCTGGGCACCCGACTATGAGGGGTTACATATCAACAACGTGCCAGCCATACCACCCTAGAAAGTTCATTAGCTACCTAATTTCCGTTAGAACAGCCGAGAAGTGAATCAGTGCAAATAGTGTGCAGATGCTTTGGCTATAAGTCCTAATGTAAACATGTTTATATCACATAAACTGTCTATTTTTCCGTCTTAGACGTATAGTTGCGTCATACATTATAAATATTGCATAACATGCATTATCTTGTGTTTGGGTCAGATTGTATAAAGTTTAGGTTAATTTTCTCTTTTTGTGGTCAGGTAATAGGGTAATATCTTATCGATGCCTCAGAGTGAAGATCCAACTGTAGGGATCTGATCGGGATGACGATCGGAGTTTGACTCTAATATCACCCCAATCAGATTTCTGTAGTATCAGATGTAGTCTGAGAAAGATTAGAGGTCCAAGGGTCAGGTGGTGTAAATCATTACATCAGATGACAAATCTAATCGCACGGATGGATTTGGATCAATGATCATATTCCAACAGCGTGAAAATCAGTCCAATCCGACATCCGTGGCACTACCTACGAGCATATGAAGATGGACGGCCATGATGGTGCCACATGGCACCATCCTAACTGCTTAAACCAGCCTAAGAGCACCCGCTTCCTCTCTCTCCTCAATTGCCAAATCAGATCTGGGTCGTTGGATCATGATCCAACAGCCATGAGCATACGCGCCTCAGTTAGAAACTCGACAAAGCGATGAGATGGCACGTTGGTCATGACCTCACACGCGAGGGAGAGGTCGCGGGTGCGAGCCCTACGCACCTCAAATCAAGAGCGTAGGCATAGCATGCGAAAATTCGACCATCGAATGGAGTGTGAACGGCTGATCAAGCAATGGCGTGGCAGCACCGAGTGCGTGGATCGTGCACACATGTGATGACGCGCAACCACACGTGCCATCGCACGTGCAGGCACGTGTTGAGCAGAAGCGACGCTTGTTCATCTTAAGCCATCCGATCTCATGATCGGACGGTTGAGATGAAGTGAACGTGATGTGTGCGATAACAACAGTGGAAGGAGAGGAGGTGGGGGCACGCATGTCTTCAACGACGTATACTTTTTAGTGACACTTAAATCCGTCACTAAAGACCCCCTTATTAAATGTTTTAAGATGAAATGACCTTTTTTCCCCTTCAAACCTCACCTATAAATAGCCCTATGACCCCCACACTTTCTTCAACCCTTTCTCTCTTCTCTCACCCTCTTAAAGGCTCTATGAGCTGGTCCCAAACCCAGGATGCTCCATTAGAGCTACAAAAATAATTTTTCATCTTCTCACCTCCTTCGTGGAGCATCCCGAGGTTGTCCTCTCATCGCCATTCGAGAAGCGGATCCGCCTGCAATGTTGCCCTGCCCCATCCTCCGTTGTCCGTCTTCATTCTCCCTCGTCTAGCATCTCACTATGTTCTTTTGGGCACTCCGTCAATGCAGCTCGTACTCCAAGCAACCGTCAAAGAGGATAATTTCTCACCTCTCTTCTCTTTATTGCTTTCTAGAGTAGATTTACCGCTTTCTAGTTGTAAGATTTTCTACTTTCTAGTGTAGCGATTAGTTATAATGAGTAGTTGTAATGAACTTGATTCAATGATTATGAAATACCTGTTCATTCTCTCTCTACTTTGCCTTTATTCTTTCTCTTCTATTCTTTATTCATTAAGTAGATAGCTAATGTAGATTCAATTCAACTAGCTAATTTGCTTTGTGACAACAAATCAAATGCGATTTTTGATCAAACATCCACCTTCTTGTGTTCATCTTAGAATTCCTTTTGAGTTTCAGTTAAAATTATCTGTTGACGAATTTCTCTTGCAAATTATGCTACAATGACGATTTTTTCAAACTCAATCTTTTGCGACGATTTTCGAATACAACTCCCCATAAATCAGAGGGCGGGTTGATAAGTCATGTACTTATCACCCCAACTTATTAACCAAATTAACATAAACTTAGAGTAGTAAGGACTTGAGAAATAGGTCCATATTTTAGTGGTCACCTGGCTAATTAAGCTCGAAGTCTTGAAGAGTCTAACTATTCAAGTCCTATTGATTGTTTCCTAAAGTTGAAAACTCCTAATGCCTAAGTTCTCTTTTCCTAATTCAATCATTTTTTTTTAAGAAACAAAAAATCTGAATCCACCCCCCCATGCCTAGCTTATGCAATGTCCTCATTGTAAATAAAGGCATGAAAAGGGTAGAATAGAGAAGATAGTACCTAAATTCAATAAAGATCTGGTCAGATCGGAATATATGCAGAGTTGCTGAGTTTAATGCTATCAGCTAGGCATAGTTTGGCCAAAGAACGTGACCAAGGTTAGAGCAACCTTGTCTGAGATAGGTTCAGGAATCACGCGGTCAACATAAGATTTTAGACATTGTCCATTGGACTTAAAGGAGTAACCCATCTTTGGGTCATAAATTTGAATGGCTCTGTTTAGAAAAATCCGATCAATAATGAATAGGTTGTTCCACATGGACCTAAGCTTGCTGGAAAAGTGCTTAAGTTGGGAGTCGAAAAGCCAAACCTTCTAGCTTGGCTCAAAACTTTTACGAGAGATCATCTCATCATGTAGAGCTTTCGTCCTCACCTTATAAATCTTGGTATTTTCATACACAACATTTCTAAGCTCCTCCAACTCAGATAGTTGGAGTTTCCTGGTCTTCCCAACTAAGTCTAGGTCAAAATCACATCACTTGATAGCCCATAATGCCCAGTGTTCAATTTCTATGGGTAGATGACATGCCTTACCAAACACCAGAAGGAACGGAGACATGCCAATAGGCATCTTATATGCCATACGATAGGCCCAAAGAGCATCATCAAGCTTTTGGGTCTAATCTTTCCTATTAGGCCTAACCATCTTCTGTAGGATATTCTTGATCTCCCGATTGGAGACCTCAACCTATCCATTTTCCTAGGGGTGGTAAGGTGTAGAAATCTGATGATTCACCCCATAGTTTGCTAGTAAATTCCTGAACTAGCCATTGGCAAAGCGAGTGTCACCATCATTGATTATGGCTGTCAAGATCCCGAACCAACTAATGATATTCTTCTTTACAAAGTTGATGACTGATAATCGAGAAAATCATTGAGAAAAGTCTGAGTTTGGAAAACTCAAGTCGTTGCAAGTTCACAAGAAAATTCGCTACCAAATAATTTTTAACCAAAACTCTAGTGAGTCTCAGGTCAAACGCAGTGAGCCTACGCCAATTAAATCCCCAATTATATTTTTTTTGTAATTTTTCTTATAAAGAAATCATTCGCAATATCTAATCTACTTGAAATATAAATAAGAGAGAGAGAGAGAATAACAAGTCTTATAGATATGATAATGTCAATTATGACTACTTACTACAACTATAAAGCTATAAATCTACACTAAAAAGTGATAAAAAGATAGGGGATGAGAGATTATCCTCCTCGACGAATGCTTGGAGGACGAGGCGGACAGACGACACCTGGAGGAAGGAGAGAGAAGATGGAGGCAAGAGGATGAATCTAGAAGAACTAGGGATGTGGTAGGGCATCGACATTGCGAGATCCGATTCCCAAATAGTGGTAAGAAAACCACGGGTGCTCAACGAACGGGATGGGAAGTGGATAAAATTTTGACTTTTACACTTGAAGAGCATCCTAAGTTGGGGACAAGCTTCTTTAGATCTTTAGAGAAGGTGAGAGAAGAGAGGAATGGATGATGAGAATGTAGGGCATAGGGTCCTTTTCATAGTTGAGGAGATGGGGGCAAAAGGGTCCTTTACATGCTTAAATATTAAATACTGCCCTTTACTAACACACACACATGTCGCTGAAGCTAAATGTCGTTGAAGGTGCACAGAGAGATGAGGATCATTGGATCTTCATCACACAGTGTGGAGCGAGCGTCGCTACATGCATGCCTTACAAGCAGCAAAGCATCGACACTTCTCAACCATTGGATCTCAGATGAATGGCTCAGATCATGCGCCATCTCACCTTTAGCACACTAACGCCTCCGCATGCGATAACACGTGATCGCACTTGTATGTGCAGCTATTTACAAGGTGAAATCAGGTTTAAAATGAATGTGTCGTAGTATAGTTGAAATCGCTTTGAAAACAAATAGATTTTATTACTCGATGTTTAAGTCCGAGGTTGAACACAGGGAGCAAATGGAATTCATGCACTAATCTCAATAATAGATGCAATTTGAACACATAAAACTACTCAAAATATAATTCAGAATGTCAAGCATGAGCATATGGATAATAAAATGTAGCTAGAAAACATATAAAAGAGAACTTGGGAAGAATTGGACGTCTGATTATAAAATCAAATGTCTTAAAAGTGATGTGCTACAGTGTTTGATTTTTGTTAATTTTTCCTTCTTCTTCTACTTCTTTCTTTAGCTCGTTCCTCTTTTTCTCTTCTTTCTTCTTTGTTCTTCTTTCCTTCTTCTTTGGCTTCTCTCTTCTTCTGTTCCTTCCTGCCTTGGCTTTCTCTTCTTTCTTCTCTTGGTTCTTCTCTGGCTTTGGCCTTGCGAGCCTCAACTGCTTTCTTCTTCCTTTCTTCTTCTTTCCTTAGCTTCTCTGCAACTTTGATCCTCTTCAGCTCTCTTCTGCCTTTAGCCCTTAGCTTCTTCTCCATCTCCCTCCTCCTTCAGTCCTTGCCTTCTCTTCAACCTTCTTTTTCTCTGCGGCTAGACCCTTAGCTACTGCTGTAGCTTCCTTTTCCTTTAGTCCTTGCCTTCTCTTCAGCCACGTTTTCTCCTTACTTATCTTCCTCTGTGGCTTCCTCCTTCCTCTTCCTTGGCTCTACACCCTTGAATTCTTCTTTCTTTCCTTTCCCTGTAAGAGCAAAACCTACCCCTACCCTCCCCCGTGAACTCTCCTCTCTTTTCTCTCTTAGGCTCGCTCTCCCAAAGCCTTCTCGAGTAAACGGGTTGGGTTACCACGCCTAGGACCAGGCCCACCGGTGTGGGTGGTGGGTGAGGAGTGCACGGGTAGTCAGGTCAGAGACAGATCCATGGGGGCGTGGGTCACGGACGAGGCTTCATGGGATGAGTGGGACCTCACCCCGTGTCAGGAGGCGATAAGCCCCTGACACTTTTTCATCTTATACCGCACCGCTTGCTCTAAAACTTCCGAGGTGCGACTAAATGTCCCACCTGCTTCTCGCACGCAGTAGTAGCAGGTGTCACGCTCAATTGCAGCAGATGCGGTGCCCTCCAAAGCCAATCACTTAGCTGAAGTTGTGCGTGAGACGAATCCGCATCGTCTGGGACCTGGAGCCTGGAGCGAGGCTGCCTGGCGCAAGCTTGCAAGCAAGCTTTATTCTTGCTTCAATGGTGACAGAGGTCTGAACTTGCACTCATGCAACACGGCCTTGCGGCCTCATCAAAACACGCAAGAGGCTTCGCCGTGACACGACGAAGGTGTCTCGGTGGTCGGCTTGGCGGGGGGCAGCCTGGGCGTGCGTGCCTAGGTCACTCTGTTCCTGTGAAGGTGGGTGCGATCGGGAGAAGTGTGTGGAGTGTGTGGAGGTCAATGGAAAGGGGGAAGATGATCATTGGGATGTGGCGATGCTTTTGAGGTGGTTGGCGAGGTGGATGGTTGTGTGGAATGGTGGAAGCTCCTTGCCAGTGGTCTACCGGAGGTGGAGAAGACGGTGGTGGTCTGTGAGCGTCAAGGGATATTTTGGGAAATAAAGAGGGGGAAACAGGAAGAGGAGAGAGGGGGGAAGCACCTGACTTAGTTTAAAGACGAAAGGAGAAAGGATGGCGATCGACTCGTGTCTACCGCTGCCGAAGATGAAGGTCCCAGTAGGAGGGGGACGACGATGACGAGAAGGTGGTAGGTGCGTGCATAGGTGTGGCGCAACGTGGATGACGGAGGAAAAGGCAACTCTACCACTGGTGTTGTGGTAGAGCGATGAGAGGAGGAGATATAGGTAGTCGGAGCTCACTGGGAGTTTGGCCGTAGGAGAAGAGAGGAAATTGGGGGTTATCTCAGGCCAAACAAAGCTTGGCCTCTGCGGACGGATTAGGGTACCCTTTTATAACCCCTGGCACGGGAAAGCAGTCGGAGTTGGAAGGTTAAAAAGACCCAAACCTCTCATGCATTCCAATGAGAGATTGGGTAGGATTTGGAGCTCAAGATTGGGTTCACATGAACGGGAATTCCTCAGAGAATCTCCCTTTCAAATTTGAGAGGGATTCTTTGAGGAATGGAGATATCCCCCTCAAATCCTCACCGAAGTAGGATTTCTTTATTGTAATGGCAGAGGGACCTAATTGCAAAGAATGATGGGGAAGCTAGGGGGGTGTCTGCAAGAGTTTCCAAAGATAGGGGTATAAATGTAATTGGGTTGGACTGTTTTGCAAATTAGGTCAAGGAGAACTCCCCTTAGGTCCAAATTTTGGTATAAACCTAATTTGGACCTAAGAAATCCAATGGTAAAGTTGGATTTTAGATTTGACCACGTTTGACTAGGCATTTTACACAAAAGCCCAAATTGGGGCAAATATTTGACTAGGACCCCTATTTAGGTCAAAATAGGTTCTAAAGGACAAATTGAAGGTTCTAAACCCTAGAGGATATTTTTCCATGAATTTTAGAGGGTTTAGCTAAGTTTTATCTTGTCTTGAACCTTGTTAAATTAAGAGGGTCTATTTTAGGGTTACAAGAAGTCATTTAATTCCTAGATTTCACATTAACCCTTTTCTATTTGAACCAACCCACCTTTTATCTTGTTAAGCCCATTTGACCTATGTTTAGCCCTTGAGAAATCCCATTGTTGCACTGCAATGGTAAAATTGTAGTTTTAAGCTTTGTGTCTTGCTTTTCTCCCATGCTGGTTATTCCTTGAGTTAGGCCATTCAATTAGTTATGTAGGAGCTTTTGTTCTCTTTTCTAGGTCAAAATGAGCTAGTTAGGGCTCATGATGGTGTTCCCATCATACCCCTATGCCTAGCTTTTGCTAGTCCCTTAGTAAAATTTTAAGGTTTTGACTTCTGTTTTAGACCATGAGTTCCTTTCACATATTATGATGAGTGATTTTTTCTTTTTCTTTTTGATTAAGTTAGAATGCCAACAGTAGGCCTAGAGGTACTCAAGTACCAACCAAGATCCGGACCTGAGCAACTCTAGCCTCGGTCCTCCATGAAGGTTTTTAAGGCCTGCAAGAACTATCCTAAGGTTCGTTGGACTCCGCGGTTAAAGCACTCGTGCTTGAGACATATTTTAGTCTCTATTCAATTTGCACTGCATTTTTTGTAAGAGAGAGACAGAGGATTTATTTGTTTGGAGAGTTTCTTTCTCTTTTCTTTTTTATTTCTAGCTTCGGATTGGCTTCTGAACACGGTCTGTATCGAATTCCTCTTCCCATCATCAATCCTCAAAGGTCCCTAGCAATTGATGCTTCGTGATAGCACCGCCCATGGCAACCCCAGAACCCTGGCTTTCAAGATTTTGAGATAATCCCACCCATGGCGTTCTGTAGCTAAATCCAGACCCTGGCAATCAACATTTCGTGATAATGTCGCCCATGGCATTTGAACCAGCAGGGTGCTTACATGCCCGCAGTAGGATATGTAAATATCCTAAGAGACAAGCACTGAGGAGACGATATGTTATGCATCTTTGAGGGGACTTTCCCACCTCTCCGTACTGGGAACTCATCCAAATCAACTTGTGTTGATCGGCCGCTCCTAATCTAGGCTACTTCTTTTCAGAACATTTAAATGCTTTTGTGTAATTTTGATAGTTATGCACACTGAACTAGACTGTGTGTGGATTGGGGAGCTTAGGTTACCGAGTCCCGCAAACCAAAGGTCAGTTAACGAGGCCGAATACTCCCTAAGCCTTAGACCTAATACTTAAGCTTTGCATTTTCCCCAACCTCTTGAGGATTATCCAGATCTTAGCGGATACTTGAATTTTTAAGCCTAAGAGTCTAGCCCAAAAGTCCTAAGATCAACGTTCATACTAATTTCTTTTTGTGTCTCATTAGCACTTTTCTTCATTTTTCTTTTTCTTAATATGGTCTAGAACTTCGTTTAATCCCTTAATTTCTTACTAATGACTATCATTTTTTCTTTTTCTTTTCATTTTGTTCTTTTTTTTTTGACATTTTTCACTTTTACTCATGTTTATATGGCCTCAAAGTTTTCTTCCCTCCTATAATTTTTTGTTCTTTCTCACAATTTTCTATTTTTTTGGTATTTTTGGCATATGTGATTTTTTCTATGAGAACTCTTCTGACTTTTCTTGATTTCTGTATGTTTGCACTTTATGACCCCCCCATGCCTAAGTTTTGCAATGTCCTCATTTTAAACGGAGGGTGTGAAACAGTGTTGGGTTCAGGGACTTAGAACAGGATCTATTGGGTGGGCGAATGGGTCAGGAATGACTGATGCGAATGATTTCAAGCTCTGGTACATGTACTAGAGGTAGGATCGACTGTTCCAAGAAAATTGAACTCAGGGTGCAATAGATGTGAAGTACAGATGGATAACCAGATGGATCACGGATTTTTGGAATGACGGGTTGCTTCCCGTTAAGCTCTAAATTCGACACCTTCAGCCAAGCGGGAAATGGTATGGAGAGGGAGTGCTCAAATCAGTGGAGTTTTGTAGAACAAGCACCTTGATCAAGAGCCTAGTTGGTCCAACCAGGTGCTTGTTCAGATCCATAGGCTAATGATGCAGCCCAAACCCAATCAATCTGGTGGGTTGATAAATGTAGATCAAGAGATGTGGAAGCCACCATATACTTTGGAGCTCGGAATGATGTGGAAGTGTGAATTTGGGGTTTGGCTAAGTCAAATCAGCCTGATCAGAGTAGGGATCCATAAAATAATCAGTGAATGATGCGGAAACCCTACAAGGGTGATCAAAGAATGATGGAGCATAGTCTTCAGTCTGATCAATGTCCGAAACCCTATATAGATCTGGAGGCGAATCATCTGCAATCGGCTTAGTAAGAGGGGAATCAGAATAGAAATTGAGTCCGGTTGCGGGTCGGGGTCGAAAATGGGTTTGGATAGGTTCTGTACCTGCGGAGGAGGTGGCTTCAATAAGAATTGTGTATGAGGGCTCCTCTAGAAAGGAGTTACAGGTGGTTTCATGTAGAGAGTCCTCGTAGTAGCTCTCAAATTCAAAAGTGAATGCCTGAAGAGTGTCTATAGGATGAGGGAAATCTGAGTCGAGAAAAGATTCAAACTCTGGGTTGCAGTTACTCTCGGCATTTTCTAGTTTTGATTCCTAAGGATCGAAAAGAAAAGATTCCATCTCACTGGAACCTAAATTTAAATCGGTGATCTCGAGATTAGGGACCTTAGAGTCAGAGTCGGAGAATGAGCTGAGGTCGTAGATTGGTTCGTCGAAGTCAGGAAATAGAGTTTCTTCGAAATCATGGTAAGATTCGAAATCATCGGGGAATTTTCGAAACTCAACTTCTAAATGAGATTTGAGATCAGGAGTTCCACCACCGAGTAAATCACATGATGTAGACTTAGCAACCTGACTTGGGTGTAGCCTATATGTAAATTCTGAGCTCAAAAAGGTATTCTTATTTGGTCTAGGCTCAAGTTCTAGGCTTGTAGGAAAGACCCAATCAAAACCCCGCTCTTCTAACTCCTCGATTTCTGTATCATAGATTGGTGTGACTTTTGAAAAATCGATCTGTATCTCTGCGGATGTTGGAGAGGGATATTTATAAAATAAAGGCCTAGAATCATACTCTTCATTGAAACTTTGATCATTATCATGCGAGGCCTCATAATCTTCCCAATAAGTTTCAGATCCAGATTCTAGGTTGAGGATGTGGGTTGAATTACAAGAATCTAGGTCAGAGTTATTGTCGAGGATCACCTTATCAAAATAAGGGGTGGGATTTACACCCTCGAGAGGTTCAGTTTTAATCTCATTATTGTAGGAGTCTCAGAATTCTATGCTTGGTGTCCTAGGATCGAGGGCTGGCTGAAAATCTTGTTCTCCTGTAATTGGAACTTCCCAACCTAATTCAAGATTAGGCATGTTGTATTCCATCTGGGTTGGGAGTCCATAACAACCTTGTGCCTCAAACCCAAGATTTGGGAAATCAGATTGATCCTCAATGCTATTCCAAGATGGTTTATTATCTGTTTGGGGCATGTACAGGTATATCTGATCGATAACTTGTTTCAATAATCTCATCATCTCTTCCCATTTTTCAAGATCATCTTGGTGTTGTTCCCATATTGCAGGATTTGTCATACATTGAAGGTATTCAAAGTTATGCAATTTTTCTATCTCAATGTATCCTGTTATGAGAATGTCTTGGGTTGATCCTTTTATGGTTTCTGTCAATAACACTTGGGCACAGTTATGATGAAAGTTGTTGTTGTTGGTACACTAACCTGAATGTCTTCTACTGGTTTTGAGGTTTTGTATTCAATTTCATAAAATTCAAGGACATCCTCAATCATCCTATCTCTCATGGATTTTGTGATTTAGGTTTCTTGAATGGTAATCCTAAGTAACCAGGCTACATATTTGGATCAGATGGTGGAATCAAGATGTAGAATCAGAATTTAGATCTTAGACTGAAGTGTTCTGAATAGTGAATCCCACTGAAAATCTATGTGTGTGCTCTAAAGAGAAGGGATGAGGGACTGAATGTCTTTTTGACCTAATCAAGTCATTCAAAGATGTTTGGATGACTATGGAGGTTCGAGGCGGATGATACCCTTGGATCGGAAAGTCATCCACCTAAGAATTACCTGGGTAACTAGAGAAGGAGAGTCCCGCAAAGACCCCTACATGGTAGAGCATCCCCACGGGTTGCAGGGCTTCCCTCACTTGACCTCTCTTGTCACTAAGATTCCAGGTAGACCAAATGGGACCTTGACCTCTTAAGTCTATCAGTTTTATGTCCTAGTTTTTGCCTTTGATTTCACTTGAATTAGTAGTTATTTTGGACTTGTGACCTAATTTGGAGGTTACCTGACCTGCCCTAAAGATGGCAGAATGATTCTAGGTCAGGACCTAGAAATCACCCTGATTTGACCCCCAGGTTATTAGGTCCAAGGTTTTTAAGGTTCAAGTGATTTTTAGAGCCTGATTTTAGGGTTTGTCTTGATTAGATCCTTTCAATCAAGGGCTCGGGTAGCACACAAATGTGGGTGGGTTTGTTTCCTTTTATGCAATCACATGTGAACTAGCACTCCAAAACCCTACTGTAGAAACCCTAATTTGGTTCTATTTCCAATCCTCTTTGATTTTCACAGTTCTCTTTGGACTTCAAACAAGTGTGTAGTCTGCGGAGATTTAGAAATTAAGTGTGATCCCTAATAGGCACAGGAATTTTGAGTAGGATCTTATGAAATCGCTTCAACTTCAATAAGATTTCAAAAACTTTTGCAAATTAGGAAACATTGCCTTAAAAAAAAAATGATAATTACTAAAGAGAATAAGGTAGTTGATTCCTAATTGATTGCTTCCTTTTTGTCTTCCCAGGATTAGGAGATGGATTAGGGAAGAAGAGAGAAGTTACTTGCCCTGGAGTGGTTTATTTGTGCAGGAGATCTCCTCATGGAATACCTCGTAAAAATCACAATAAAACAAATAGGGCAAGTTAGTGCTCAAATATAATCAAAATAATGCAGAGACTAGTGATGAATTTCACATTGCTCCTTGGCAACAGCGCCAAAATGTTTACAAGATGAAATCGAGTTTAAAATGAATGCGTCGTAGTATAGTTGAAATCACTTTGAAAACAAATAGATTTTATTACTCGAAGTTTAAGTTCGAGGTCGAACACAGGGAGAAAATGGAATTCATGTACTAATCTCAATAATAGATGCAATTTGAACACATAAAACTACTTAAAATATAATTCAGAATGTCAAGCATGAGTATATGGATAATAAAATGTAGCTAGAAAACATATAAAAGAGAACTTGGGAAGAATTGGACGTCTGATTATAAAATCAAACGTCTTAAAAGTGATGTGCTACAGTGTTTGATTTTCTTTGATTTGTCCTTCTTCTTCTGCTTCTTTCTTTGGCTAGTTCCTCTTTTTCTCTTCTTTCTTCTCTATTCTTCTTTCCTTCTTCTTTGGCTTCTCTCTTCTATTCCTTCTTGCTTTGGCTTTCTCTTCTTTCTTCTCTTGCTTCTTCTCTGGCTTTGGCCTTGCAAGCCTCAACTGCTTTCTTCTTCCTTTCTTCTTCTTCTTTCCTTAGCTTCTCTGCAACTTTGAACCTCTTCAGCTCTCTTCTGCCTTTAGCCCTTAGCTTCTTCTTCATCTCCCTCCCCCTTCAGTCCTTGCCTTCTATTCAGCCCTCTTCTTCTTCTCTGCGGCTTCACCCTTAGCTACTACTGTAGCTTCCTTTTCCTTCAGTCCTTACCTCCTCCTCAGCCACATTCTCTCCTTACGTAGCTTCCTCTGTGGCTTGCTCCTTCCTCTTCCTTGGCTCTGCACCCATGGCTTCTTCTTTCTTTCCTTTCCCTACTAGAGCAAAACCTACCCCGACCCTCCCCTGCGAACTCTCCTCTCTTTTCTCTCTTAGGCTCGCTCTCCCAGAGCCTTCTCGGGTAAACGAGTCGGGTTAGCGTGCCCGGAACCAGGCCCACAGGCGTGGGTGGTGGGCGAGGAATGCACGGTTAGTCGGGTTAGAGCCAGCTAAATGTCCCACCTGCTTCTCGCACGCGCCTGTAGCAGGTGTCACGCTTAATTGTAGCAGATGCGGTGCCCTCCAAAGCCAATCACTTGGTTGAAGTTGCACGTGAGACGAATCCGCGTCGCCTATGACCTGGAGCCTGGAGCAAGGCTGCCTGGCGCAAGCTTACAAGCAAGCTTTGATCCTGCTTCAATGGCGATAGAGGTCTGAACTTGTACTCATGCAACACAGCCTTGCGGCCTCATCAGAACATGTAGGAGGCTTCGTTGAGACACGGCGAAGGTGTCTCGGTGGTCAGCTTGGCGTGGAGCGGCCTAAGCGTGTGTGCCTAGGTTGCTTTATGCCTGTGAAGATGGGTGTGTTTGGGAGAAGTGCGTGCAGTGCATGGCGGTCAATTGAAAGGGGGAAGATGATCAGTAGGGTGTGGAGATGCTTTTGAGGTGGCTGGTGATGAGTCCATTTTAATGGACTAATATTAAGCCTAAGTATCTTTAATCGTACTGTTTAGGTGTGTTAATAATTGCAATTAAGTTGTAGAATATTTGTACGCATCATGATTTAAGTTATAACATTCTATAACTTAATATGCAATGATTTTGTTATTTTTATGTGCAGGTAGTATATTTAGAAAGAGCAAGGGTTGGGGAGCAAATTTCCCCAACAACCGGTGGGATCTTTTCCCTTTCCTCCGACCAGTCGTAACTCTCCCCTTCAACAGCCGTCGGCCAAAAATAGTTAAGGGATTTGAAAATCCCTTAACTCTCGTAGGTGCAACCGAGGAGAAGTTAAAAAGAAGAGGTGGATAGAAGGAGAGAGGAAATCATCTAGGAAGAGAAGAACGGGCACCATCTTCTCTAGTGTGCACTGTGGATCATCTTCCCCCTTGCGGGGAAAAACCTCATCTTCAGCACCAAGTGTACCCTCTCGCCTTCACCATAGCAGGCGTACGCTCCAGCCTCTCCAGCCAGCCCACAGGCGTGCCTTTCCCTCATAGCATCTCCCTCCAGCAGCGCCTAAAGGCGCTGTGTGCCTTCACCACCGCCTGCACCACACCGCACTGCCTGCAAGTGCCCGCAGGCACTCCCTTCTCCAGTGCCCACAGGTGCTCGCTGCCATCTACACCGCCAAGCCACCAAGAGCCCCTGCAAGCATGCCTGCAGACATCCGCCTTGCACACCCTCTCGCCCGCGCGCGCCTCAACCTTCAAATCTCACCACATGCCCACACCTTCCAGCACCCACAGGTGCTACCTACCTTCAACCTGCACTGTGCCCTAGCGTAGCATCGCTCACTCGCACCATCTGCAGGCATGCCCACCTCCCTTCTCCAGTGCCTCCCCGCAAGTGCCCGCACGCCTCACCGCAGCCGCCCCAACCTCTCCAGTGCTTCCTGCAAGCACGCCTCAGCACGCCCATCTTCAGGCAACCGCACGCCTCACCGCACACGCTCCAACCGTCAGTAGCACCTCAAGCCCACAGCACCCGCGCCCATCCTGTAGGCGCATCTGCAGACCGCTTCCACCCACTGACCCGCGCCTCTGCCCGTCGGTGCTGCACCGCACGCCTGCACCACGCGCCATCTGCAGCAAGCAGCTACAACAGGTAGCCTCCGCCGGCGTCTTCTTCTCTGCCGGCCGGCCACCTCCGTCGACGCCGCAGTCGTCATCGGATAGCCCTCGTCCTCGCCGACCTCCCTAGCCTCTCCAAAGCCCCGCCGGTGCTCTCTCTCTCGCGTGGAGAGAGAGCAAATGCTTTGTTTCCTCCACAATTAAAAATTACGTTCACTGCCATTGTTGATTTTTATTTATTATTATTATATTATGGCAAAATTGCGCATGCACACTTATATTCTCTGATATTTGAACATTCATGATATTCATCTATTTCAAGATTGATTTTGGGCTTAACTTGAGCAATAATTTTCTCTAGTACACGTCACGTGAAAATTGCATAAATTTATCATAAATTTATTGAAGATTTCAGTGAGGGAAAACTACACATATACCCTTATCTTTTTAAGTTATTGCGAATCTACTTTCCTTTGCATTTTATGTCAGATTTGAATAGGGATTTCGCACTTATCTGAAATAATATAAAATAATTAAGAATTTATTGCATAATTGCCTCCCTGTGGACACGACCCGCTCTTCTGCGAGTGGTTATTTTCATTTTTTTGATTAGTTGATTTTTCCACCACTTAAATACTACAACGCAAAGCGGAAAGTCGGTTCGTCAAATTGGCATCGTTGCCGGGGATCGAACCCGGGTTGCCCACGTGACAGGTAAAATACTCACCACTATACTCACCACCAGATTGGACCCTCCCATTTGAGCTTATGTGCGATGCTTCTGATTTTGCAATGGGAGTGGTCTTAGGTCAAAGGGTTGATGGCAAACCTCATGTGCTGCATTATGCCAGCATGACCCTTACGGATCCTCAGCAAAACTACACAATCACTGAAAAGGAATTACTTGCTTTAGTATTTGATTTGGAAAAGTTTCGATCTTATCTTTTGGGATCCAAAATTGTGGTGTTCACTAATCATTCAACCCTTAAGCATCTTCTGGCTAAAAAGGACACCAAACCTCGCCTAATTCGTTGGATTCTGCTACTCTAAGAATTTGACCTAGAAATTAAAGACAAGAAAGGAGTTGAGAATGTGGTAGCAAACCATTTGTCTAGGATCCCTATTGAGGCATCAAACCCTGTTGGCGGTATTGAAGAGACTTTCCCTGATGAGTCTCTAATGGCCGTGGAAGCTAAAACTCCTTGGTTTGCTGACATAGTGAACTATCTGGTCACATGCATCACCCCCAGTACTTGGGACAAGCAGAAGGCGAAATAGGTTTATCGCCAATGCTAAATTTTATCACTGGGAGGAACCCGAGCTTTTTAGAATAGGCCCTGACCAACTGTTTCGTCGTTGTGTCCCTGATGAGGAACAAAGAAGTGTTCTGAGTTTCTGCCATGACCTCTACTGTGGGGGATATTTTAGTGGGAAGAAGACTGCCCATAAGGTTCTTCAGTCTAGTTTTTGGTGTCCCACATTATTCCAAGATGCACATACGTATGTGGGCGCATGTCTACATTGCCAGCAGACGGGAACCATTGGAAAAAGGGATGAGATGCCCCAACAACCTATCCTCCCTGTTGAAATCTTTGATATTTAGGGCATTGACTTCATGGGTCCCTTTCCTATGTCCTTCGAATATGAATACATCCTTGTGGCTGTTGACTATGTATCAAAGTGGATAGAAGCCATACCCACGCGAACCAATGACCATTCCATGGTCTTGGGCTTTGTTAAGGCTAATATCATTTCTCGGTATGGGTGCCCAAGGATGATCATAAGTGATAGAGGACCTCACTTTAAGAATGTACACTTCACAAGATTACTCCAAAATTTGGGAGTCAACCAATGATAGCCACATCTTATCATCCCCAAACGAGTGGACAAGTTGAAGTGTCTAATAGGGAGATTAAGCATTTTAGAAAAAAACTGTCAGGCCTAATCGGAAGGATTGGTCTAAAAAACTAAATGATGCTCTTTGGGCCTACAGAACTACGTATAAGACTCCCTTGGGCATGTCTCCTTTTCGTCTTGTCTACGGAAAAGCATGCCACCTTCCCATTGAAATCCAACATAAAGCTTATTGGGCTATTAAAAACGTTAACTTAAATCTGGATAAAGCGGGAAAAGCACGTATGTTAGAATTAAGTGAGCTTGAGGAGCTTCGTAATGAAGCTTATGAAACTTCTCAAGCTTACAAGCAACGTACAAAAGTCTTCCATAACAAGCACATCATTAGAAAGACTTTTAAGCCCAACCAGTGGGTCTGGCTTTTCAATTCTAGACTTAAATTATTTCCTGGAAAGCTCAAGTCCCACTGGGATGGGCCATACATTGTTATCAATACCTTCCCTCATGGAGCTGTAGAGATTAGGAACCCTATTTCAGGTGGGAGATTTAAAGTAAATGGTCAGCGACTTAAATCGTATATTACTCTTTCAGATGGCCAGGTTTTGGATGCACTACGGCTTGAGGAGCCTTAGCTCCTCCCACTCTCCTCCTCAGTTGATATTCTTTTATGTCTATATTTTTCCATTGAGGACATTGTCAGTCTTAGGCATGGGGGGATATAACCTGAGAATGTTTATAGCATTTATAAATATTTGCATACATATTTATATATATATTATAAAAAAAAAATTTTTTTCTTTTCGTGAGCTGATTGGGTTAGTCCCCAGCAAAATACCTTTGTTATTGGAGGTTTTTCTTCCTGAATTATTTCTTAAGTTTAGAATACAGTACATTTATATCACATGCACGTAGAATTGGCAATGGATCCTTGAGGAAAACCAATAAGCATTTGGAGTCCACTGAACCCTTGGACAGTTCATAGGGAGTCAGGCATACTATCTTCTAGTAGATCCACCTCATATTTGTGAGAAGAAGTAGAGAGATTACTAGTGTGCTAAGTCTAGTGCAAGGACTCTTAAGTTTTGGATAATTAGATTATGATACTTCAGAGTTAGGCGTAGTTTTCACTCTTTGTTCCTGTGTGCGTATTTTATGTGAATTCCTGAGAGTCACCAAATAAGGCAGATACATAGAGATTGAGTCTTAATAAAGCTATAACTATGGTGGATGGTTACGACCATCCTTCATAGAGTCCTCGGCTGAAGGAGGGTAATAATGTCAAAGGTAAGAAATGCGCCTGTCCTATCCATTCCTTCCCGATGCCGAGAATAGGCACTTCCACCAAATAAGCCACACAACTTCCTCTTGACCATCATCATCCCTAATAATGCCTCGTAAATAAAAGTCCATATCATGTTGTGTTGATTGAAAAAGAAACAAAAACAAGAAGAAATAAAAAAAAAGGAAGAGAGAAAAGAAGAAGAAAAAGAAGAAATAGTTATATTACAAAAAAAAAAGTCCAAGTTTCTAATGTAATATTGTTTCTAAGGCAACAAAACACCTTTCGAGTTCCACCAAATATGACCCATACCTACCTTATAGTATTTCTGATTACCCGAATACTGGTTGAGGACTCTAACTTAGTTCTAGAGTTATTAGGACTTTAATTGAAGTGTGGATGCCATGTGAGGCCACCAAATAGTGAGTACAATTTCTAAATCTGGCGAGATTCGTGATCTCAGAAAGAAAGAAAAAGAGAGAGTGCCTAGGAACATCAAGAGAGCATAATTGTGTAGCCTCTCTTAGAGTTGACTTATCTAATAGTTTAGAGATCTAGAGTCTGCAGTACTAGACTATATGTAGCACCAGATGAATGTGTGTCACCAAATACAAATCCATTCAACTAGATATCTCCTACCTAAGCCAAACACCGGGGTCAAATTACAGATTATCGTCTGCTTTATCCTCGAGGGAAGTAGTTGCCTATCTCGACAGAAATTTTTGCCAAGGGTGATGTATGAACTCCCAATGCGAATCGACTCTTTCACTTGAATCTGTTACCTAGGCTATCAGCACTTCACATTTGTCAGGATTTCTAAAGTTTTGAAATAAGAAAAGGAGAAATCTTCTGATTACTTCTATTATTTTTCATTTTTGCTAGGGACTAGCAAATCTTAGTCTTGGGGGTATTTGATGAGTCCATTTTAATGGACTAATATTAAGCCTAAGTATCTTTAATCGTACTGTTTAGTTGTATTAATAATTGCAATTAAGTTGTAGAATATTTGTACGCATCATGATTTAAGTTTATAACATTCTATAACTTAATATGCAATGATTTTGTTATTTTTATGTGCAGGTAGTATATTTAGAAAGAGTAAGGGTTGGGGATCAAATTTCCCCAACAACCGGCGGGATCTTTTCCCTTTCCTCTGGCCAATTGTAACTCTCCCCTTCAACAGCTGCTGGCCAGAAATAGTTAAGGGATTTGAAAATCCCTTAACTCTCTTAGGCGCAACCGAGGAGAAGTTAAAAAGAAGATGCGAATCCAAGGAGAGAGGAAATCATCCAGGAAGAGAAGAACGGGCACCATCTTCACTAGTGTGCACTATGGATCATCTTCCCCCTTGCGGGGAAAAACCTCATCTTCGGCACCAAGTGTACCCTTTCGCCCACTCGCCCTCACCATAGCAGGCGTACACTCCAGCCTCTCCAGCCAGCCCGCAGGTGCACCTCTCCCTCACAGCATCTCCCTCCGGCAGTGCCTAAAGGCACTGTGCACCTTCACCACCGCCTACACCACACCGCACTGCCTGCAAGTACCCACAGGCACTCCCTTCTCTAGCATCCGCAGGTGCTCGCTGCCATCTACACCGCCAAGCCACCAAGTGCCCCTACAAGCGTGCCTGCAGGCATCCACCTTGCGCACCCTCTCGCCTGCGTGCACCTCAACCTTCAAATCTCACCACGTGCCCGCACCTTCCAGCACCCACAGTCGCTACCTCCCTTCAACTTGCACTGCGCCCTAGCACAGCACCGCTCACCCGCGCCATCTACAGCTGTGCCCACCTCCCTTCTCCAACGCCTCCTCGCAGGTGCCCGCACGCCTCACCGCAACCGCCCTAACCTCTCCAACGCTTCCTGCAGGCGCGCCTCAGCACACCCATCTTCATGCAACCGCACACCTCACCACGCGAGCTCCAACCGTTAGCAGCTCCTCAAGCCCACAGCACCTACACCCATCCTACAAGCGCATCTGCAGACCGCTTCCACCCGCCGACCCACGCCTCTGCCCACTGGCACTGCACCGTACGCCTGCACCATGTGCCATCTGCAGCAAGCAGCTACAACAGGTAGCCTCCCCGACGTCTTCTCCTCCATCGGTCGGCCACCTTCATCGACGCCGCAGTCGCCATCAGATAGCCCTCATCCGCGCCGACCTCCCTAGCCTCTCCAAAGCCCCACCGGTGCTCTCTCTCTCTCACGCGAGGAGAGAGAGCAAATGCTCTGTTTCCTCCACAATTAAAAATTACGTTCACTACAATTGTTGATTTTTATTTATTATTATTATATTGTGACAAAATTGCGCATGCACACTTATATTCTCTGATAATTGAACATTCATAATATTCATCTATTTTAAGATTGATTTTGCGCTTAACTTGAGCAATAATTTTCTCTAGTGCACGTCACGTGAAAATTGCATAAATTCATCATAAATTTATTGAAGATTTCAGTGAGGGAAAATTGCACATATACCCTTATCTTTTTAAGTTATTGCGAATCTACTTTCCTTCGCATTTTATGTCAGATTTGAATAGGGATTTCACACTTATCTGAAATAATATAAAATAATTAAGAATTTATTGCATAATTGCCTCCCTGTGGACATGACCCGCTCTTCTGCAAGTGGTTATTTTCATTTTTTTGATTAGTCGATTTTTCCACCACTTAAATACTACAACGCAAAGCGGAAAGTCAGCTCGTCAGCTGGCGAGGTGGTTGGCTGTGTGGAATGGAGGAAGCACCTCGTCGGTGGTCTGCTGAAGGTGGAGAAGATGGTGGTGGTTTGTAAGCGTCGAGGGATATTTTGGGAAATAAAGAGGAAGAAACAGGAAGAGGAGAAAGGGGGGAAGCACCTGACCTAGTTTAAAGATGAAAGGAGAAAGGATGGTGGTCGGCTCGTGTCTGCTGCCACCAGAGACAAAGGTCCCAGTAGGAGGGGGATGATGATGACGAGAAGGAGGTAGGCGCATGCATAGTCATGGCGCGATGCGGACGACGAAGGCAAAGGCAACTCTGCCATTGGTGTTGTGGCAAAGCGACAAGAGGAGGAGATATAGGTCACCAGAGCTTGCTGGGAGTTTGGCCGGAAGAGAAGAGAGGAAATTGGGGGTTATCTCCAGCCAAATCAAGCTGGACCTCTGCGGATGGATTAGGGCACCCTTTTATAACCCCTGGCAGAGGGCCTTGTGCTTGGAAGGCAAGCTTCCAAGAACGGGCAAGCTGCCGGAGTTGGAAGGTCGAAAAGGCACAAATCTGTGTTTACATCAATGACCACCTTGTGGTCATTAGTTCGAGTGGGAATAGCCTTGATCCATTTGGACACAATCAATAATGACAAGAATATACTGGTGTCCAAATGAAGGGAGGTAGGGTCCCATGAGGTCGATACCCCAAACATCGAAAATTTTAACTGGAAGGATAAGGTTTAGGGGCATCATGTCTCTCTTGGCTATGATCCCATGTGCCTAGCATCGAGAACATGACCTCGTGAAATCCTAGGCATCTTTGAACAAAGATAGCCAATAAAAACCATATTAAAGTATCTTCCTGGCCATCTTATTTTAGGAAAAATGTCCACCACATGCAGATGTGTGGCAAAACTCAAGTGTAATTTGAAATTCTTTTTTCGGAACACATTGGCGAATAATCTGATCGCTACCGATGCAGTACAACTTGGGATCATCCTAAAAGTAATATTTGGACTCAGATATAAGTCTATGTCATTATTGCTTGATCCAGTCATGGGGGACTTGACCAAAGGCCAAATAATTGACTATGTCCACAAACTAGGGGGTTCGGATACTTGATAAACTCTAGTTTATCATCATTCTTAAACTCTAAAACAAACCTAGCTCTTAGGACTTTTACTCTGCAATAAGTTTTTGGGCTGCATTTAGACATAAATTAGGTTAGGCATGCATTACACATTTTGTTGTCTTTTGGATATGTTTATTTGAGTCTTAGGGATAAATAGATAGTCAGATCCCCAGAACCCTAGCGCCCAAGAAGGAAACTGGTGAAGAAGAAGCTCAAACTAGTTGGGACTTAGCCTAATCCAGCTCATCATAGCTGGATACCAGCTCACTTGAACTAGGGTTAGTTCATCCTAGCTCCATTCAGCTCATCTCAGCTAAATGGTAGCTCAAGATAGCTCATCTTAGCTCACCCTAGCTCAAGTCAGCTTAGATCCAGCTCAACTTAGTTGAGTCTAGCTCATCTCAGCTCCCATCAGTTCATTGGGAGCTCTAGCTAGCTCAACTAAGTTGATTGGAGTCCACCTCAGCTCAGGTCCAGCTACCTCCAACTCTACTCAACTCAAGCCAGCTGAAGATGACTTCACCCTAGCTCAGGCCATCTCAAGTCCAACTCCCGAGGACTCCACTTAACTCAACTTAGTTGAGCTAAGCTACCTTAGCTACTTCAGCTAGCTAGGTCTTCCCTGGGAAGATCTAACCCAGCTTACCTTTGGCTTAGCAGCTAGCAAAGAACTAGCAAGCTAAGCCAGCTAAAGTAGCTCCTTGCCATTTTCCTCAGCAACTATTAGCTCCTATGTAGCTCCAGACAGCTCTCCTTCAGCTCTTCTTCAAACCCTGATTCCTCCTACTTCTCCTCTACTCACCTACTAATTAAGCTAGCTTAGCTAGCTTAGCTAAGTTCTCCACTCCTTGGTCATCCACCTTAGCTAACCCTAACTCCACCTACATAAGCCTCCTCTTTAAGTCCAACTATGCTCCACATGAGCTACCCTACTTGGCGCCAACTCAACCACAACCCTTCACTCCACCACCACCTCCAAGAGACACCATCATGTTGGCACCAAAACCCCCCTTATATTTGCGCCAACCTCCCCTTTCATCTCCACCATACAACTAACCTCCCAAGCCATCTCCACCATCCACCTATTCCCTTCTAGAAGCCCCCATAGTTGGCACCAAAACCATGGCACCTCTCCATGGTTGGTGCCAAACTATGGTGCCTCTTCACCACCATAACCACCACCATCACACCCCTTAAGCTGGTGCCACCCATCCTACACCTTAGGATCCCCATAACCACTACTAACCACCTACCAAACCTAATACTAGCCCTCCACATGTCCACGCCAACTACCCCCTTCTCCACCTCCATATATACCCACCATATTCCACTAAAAAAGGGCATCCTCCCTTAGTTTTAATTCTACCCTAAGCCCACCTATAACCCACAGCCAAGAAGTAGGAAGGAAGAATATTAAGCAGGATATGCCTTGCCTCCTTGGTGCCTTCTTCCTCTCCATTCTTCTCCTTGTGCCACACCAAGAGGAGGAGCAAGCTCTTATCAAGGAGGATGGCTAGGCATTGGAGGAGAAACTAGGGTGGTGCACGCCCACCCTTGGAGGAGAAATTAAGGTGGAAACAATCCACCTTGGAGGAGAAATTTTGGCTTGGCGTACTTTCTGGCCAAGAGATGTTTCAAGGTCGAGTGGTTAGTGTAGATGATGACACGAGAACCTAACCGATAAGCCCTAAACTTTTCAAGAGCAAAAACTACAGCCAGCAATTCCTTTTTAGTAACAGTATAGTTCCTCTAGGCCTCGTCCAAAGGTTTGCTAGTGTAGTAGATAATAGAGGGCCTTCTATCAATTTTTTGACCCAAGATAGCCCCAACCGCATAATCGGAAGCGCTGGTCATAATCTCAAATGGGGTTGTCTAGATCGGTGGTTGCAACATCTGGGCACAGGTGACCATTGTTTTTTTTTTAGAGAAAGAGAGGACCACTATTATGGATAGTAGCCATCCAAATTTATTAATGGAATGCAATAAGCATTACAACATAGAGAGCCAAAGACTCGCAAGGGAGTTCACATCAGTACATATATTTTCCACCCATCCCCTACCACCATTAAACACTACATCATTCCTGGATCTCCACAGGACCCACATAACAACTGCCATATGGATCCGAGGCTTGAAAGGATCAGTGAATTACTTCCACAGTTCATCCCATGTCGGTAGTGAAGAGGAGAACGTTTTGTGCCAGACCTCATGTGATACCAGGCAGGCACCCATCAAATGTCTAACATTGTCTTCCCCAAATCCACACAACGGACACGCACTAGGGGCGTCCCCATGAGGTGGTATCTAAAAGTCCCTATAACCAATCCTTCTCTTCTAGTGAGACAGGAAAAATTGAACCTTTAGTGGTACTTTGAGTTTCCACATAGATACACACACCTTTTTATGCTCATCTTTCTCCCTTTTTGTAATCTGGAGATGGTACACCTTGGTTGGAGTATGCATATCCTCCTTCTAGACGAACCCATATACTCCTTCACGTGGGCGAAAAGCCTCCAGCATCTCCATCATCCTCCCAGACTCATTTGTAGATCTGCACACACAGTGGTCCTCTTACATTGGGGCCCTCCACCGTCTAGGCTTACTCTCCCACTGATCCTCTACCTTTGCATCCTTCTCAATCACCCAGCCATAAGTTCGAGGGTACAACTCCTCTAAGCATCCCCGACCACTCTAATTGTCCAGCTTTTATCTCCAAGCTTTGGTGAGAAGTTTGGCCAATGGTTCTAGACCACCATGGAGATAGAAGATTAGAAGGGGGATGACTTAGATGGTTGCACCACACCCGTCGGCGAGTCCAAGTCCCCATAGGAGTCTTTGACTACCTCCTACCACAAACCACTGTTGCCCTTGTGAATAATGACTCCCCACTTAAGTAGTAGGGAATCACCAAACTCGCTAAGAGATAGCACTCCCATGCCACCCTCCTTTCACTTGCAAATAGTAATCCATTTAATTGGTTGCATAAAATGCCCCTCATAGCCTTCCCCCGTCCAAAAGAAGTGCTTTCTCATCACCTCCATTTTTTTAATAACCATGCCTAGCGGCCTGAACATAGACAGCAGAAATACAGACATAGTAGAGAGGACCGTGTTTAGTAACACCAAACGTCCTCCCTTAGAAAGTAGTTTGCCACACCAACCAGAAAGACGCAAGGATAGCTTCTCAAGAAGGTCTTTCCCGTCCCTACTCTTCATCTTCTTGGCCCTCAAATAAAGGCCCAGATATCTAATTGGCAAGGAGACCACTAGTGTCTAAAGGAGCTGTGAGATGGCTTCCTGTGCGCTATTCACCTCTCCAAAATAGATTAACCATGACATGGCCCCATTGATCTTCAACCCAGATAACTCGTCAAAAATGTCTACCAGGTACTTAATGCATTCAGTCTCCCTGACTCCTATAAAGAACATCGTATCGTCTGCATATTGTAGTGTGGGCGTCAGCGCTCAACTACTCTTCATAGTGTACCGATGAATCAAGCACCCATCACACACTTTGAAGTTGAGTTGTGCCAAAGTGTCCACTACCAAGATAAACACAAGAGGTGCTAGAGGGCAACCCTCCTTCACCCCTTTCTATGCTGAATCCACTGTCCTGTAGGTTGACTAGTCACCAAGGGGGAGAAAGACTACATTGTAATACATCGCTTCATCCACTACACCAATTCTTCTGGAAAGTCGCTCCTTTCAAATATCTCCCAAAGTTATGACAAGGAGATGGAGTCATATGCTTTAGAGAAATCCACCTTCTACATAAAGGCAGCTCTCGTCCTATGCACCCAACCCGAAATCATTTCTTGTGACAAGATAAATGATTCCTGCAGTGAACAACCCTTCAGGAATGCTGACTCAATGGGGCTTATCAAGCCAGGAAACACATATCTCATTCAGTTCATAAGGACCTTACCAATTACAAAGTAGATGGAATTTGATAAGGTGATAAGGTGAAAGTCAGAGCATTCCACTTCCCCCTGCTTCTTGGGCAGGAGAAAAGTAGAGATATGTTGATCTTCTCAAAACCAAAATTTCCTCTTTGGAAATCATCAATTACCTTCATCACATCCCCACCCACCGTGGACTAGAACTCTTTGTAGAAGGGGATCGGAAACCCGTTTGAACCAGGTGACCCTTCTGCTTTGAGACCCTTCAATGTGCTAACCACGTCCACTTCCTCTATAGGCTTGCACAGCAGCCGACCCTCCTCTCCCAACAACACCATATTTGACGAATGCAACCTCTATCTACCCCTAGGTCTAGCTTGTGACATATCAAAGAAGTACCTGTTAGCCATCTCTCACAGCTCCTCTGGAGTTTTAGCTAAATCCCCATTATATCCCAGCTTAGAGATGAGATTCTGCCATATTCTTGCCCTAGCAACTCCATGGAAGAATTTCGTATTAGAGTCCCCCTCTTTCAGCCAAATCTGCCTTGGCTACTGTCGCCAGTCAATTTCCTCTTTCAAATCCCCCTAGGCCATCACATTTTGCAGTGTCTTTTGCTGCTTGAGTTCCTCCTCCAATAGAGTGGCTACCTCCTCCTTCTCGTCTAGCCCCTTTACTCCCTCCAATGCATCCTGCCTCCTCTACGCTTTAGTGACTGTTATAACTCTCGATCGGGTTTTAAATGAATAAGTCAGTCGTGTCGTAGTATAGGTGACCAAGCGTTGATAACAAATAAGAATTTTATTACTCGAAAACCTAAGTATTCGAGGTCGAACACAGGGAACAAATGGAATTTATTCACTAATCTCAATAATGTAATTTGAACACTTAAATCTACTCAAAATCTAATTCAAAATAGAATGCAAGAGTTTGTGAATTAAAATGTAGCAAAAATAGAAGAGAAATTGAGAGAAATAGAGTAAAAAGGCTGATTCTTTTCTTGGCTCTCTTCTTTCTTCTCTCTTTTCTTCTTCTTTCTTCTCTTTTAGCTTTGGCTCTTTCTTCCTTTCTCTAACTTTCCTCTGCATATCTTTGCCTTAGCTTTCTCTTTCCTTGTCTTCTCTACCTTTCCTCTTCTTCTGTTCTTTACCCTTCTTTCTTCTTTCTTTCTTCTCTTTAGCTTTGGCTCTTTCTTCGTCTTCTTCTTCTTCTGCCTTTCTTCTTCTTTTTTTCTTTGGCCTTCTTCTCTGCTTATTGGCTTCTCTTCCTTTTCTTGCCTTGGTAATTCTCTGCCTTCCTTCTTCTTCTTTGATTGCCTTCCTTCTTCTTCCTTCAGCTTCTGCCTTTTTCTTTCTCAACCCTTGCCTTTCCTCTTCAGCCACACTTTTGCTACAGTGCTTCTTCTTCCTTGATTCCTCTTGCCTTCTTCTGCCTTGTCTTTCCTTCTTCTCTTCTGACTTCTCTTCTTTGTCACACCTTATTTGCTTTCTCTTTCTTCTGCTCCTTTGCTTTGACTTGCTTCTACCTCGGCTTCCTTTCCTCCTTCCTTCTTCTTCCTTTCCTTCTCTATAGCCATAGCTTCCTTCCTCTTCCTTTAGCCTTAGCTTCTCTTCTTTTCCTTCTTCTCTTCCCTGCACACTGAAGAGAAAAACTATCCCCTATCCTCCCCGCATACTATCTCTCTATTTCTCTCTTCAGTCTACTCTCCCAAAGCCAGGTAATCGGGTCGGGTTTCGCGTGCCCAGGTCCAAGCGCACTGGCGTAGGTGGTGTGCGAGGAGTGCGAGGGTTAATCGGGTCGGTTAGCCAGGTCCCTGGGGCATAGGTCGCAGACGAGGCGTGCGTGTGTGGGCGAGGGACCTCACCCCGTGTCACTTGAGGCAAACAGTAGAGAACACAAATTCAATTTAAGTCGCACACCTCACTCATGAGTCTCTGAGGTGGGACTAAAAGTCCCACCCGCTTCTTCGTGCATTCGCAGGAGGTTCGCCTTCAATTTCCATAGCTGTAGTCACTCTCCAGGCTCGTTCTCTATATGGATGTGTTCGCGCACTCAACGCACGTCACCTGGAGCGCAGCACCTGGGTTGATGCGACCTGATGCGAGCTTGCGAGCTCTATGCTTGTGCGTCAATGGAGGAAAGGGGGCTTGACCTGAAATTCATGAATACGGCCTTGTTTCTTCATTAGAGCAAATGGGAAGCTTCGCCGTGTCACAGCGAAGGTGAGGTGGCAGGTGGCTGGCCGCAGGGCGGCTTAGGCATGCGTGCCTAGGTCGCTTTGTGGCCGTGAAGGTGGGTTAGGTCGGGAGGCGTTTAGGGAAGTGATGGCGGTTAGTGAAGAGGTGGAATGTGCTTAGTTGATGGTAGTGGAGGTGATGAGGTAGGTGGCGAGGCATGTGGATGGGTGGAGCGACGGGAACACCTTCGCCGGTGGTCGACTGGAGGTGGGAACGATGGTGGTGGACTGCGGCGTCGAGGGGTCGAAAGTAGAAATAAAAATAGGGGAAATAAAGAGGGGAGAGAGGGGAAGTGTTTTGACCTAGCTAAGTGGACGAAGGGCGGTAGAAGAGCGGCTGGCCATACCTGCCGCCGGAGAAGAAGACTTCCAGAGGAGGGAGAACGGCAATGATGAAGGGGCTGGAGCATGCGCGTGGGTATTGCACGACGCGGAGGAAGGAGACGAAGATGGCTCTGCCACTGGTATTGTGGTAGAGAGATGACAAGGAGGGAAATAGGTCGTCGGAGCTTGCTGGACACCTGGCCGAAGGAGAAGGGAAGAATTGGAGGTGGTTCTCTGGCCAAGTCAAGCTGAATAGGTATGGCCAGAGATGGTGGTCTTTATATAGGCACTGGCAGGGGCTCATGCTTGGAAGATAAGCTTCCAAGTGCAAGAGTCCTCGTCGGAGAAGGAAACAGTGGAAGACCCAAATCTCTCGAGCTTTCGCATGAGAGATTGGGTGCAAATTACGTCATGGGATCATGCTCAGATGGAATGGAATTCCTCAGAGAATCTCCCTTCCAAATCTGGGAGACTTTGAGGAATCAGGGAGTAATCCCCCTTGGATCTTGGCCGGAGTAGGATTCCTCTGCTTGAATGGCAGAGGGACCAGATTGTAAGAGTGGTGAGGAAGCTAGGAGGTCTGCATAATGAATTTCAAAAGCTAGGGGTTAAAATGTAATTAGGTGGACTGTTTTGCAAAGTAGGTCAAGCTGACCTCCACTTAGGTCCAAATTTTGGTACAAACCTAATTTGAGCCTAAGGAATCCAATGGTGAAGTTGGATTTTAGGTTTGACCACGTTTGATTTGACATTTTACATAAAAACCCAAATTATGTTAAATACTGAGTTAGGACCCCTATCTAGGTCAAAATAGGTTCCAAAGGCTAAATTGAATGTTCTAAACCCTAGGGGATATTTTTCCATGAATTTCAGAGGGTTTAATTAATTTTTATCCTAACCATAACATTGTTGAATTATGTGAGTCTGTTTTAGGGTTACAGAATGTCATTTAATTCATAGCTCTCACAATAACCCATTTCTGATTGAACCAACTCACTTTTTATCTTCTTATGACCATTTGACCTATGTTTATCCTCTGAGAAATCCTGTTGATGTACTGCAATGGTAAATTTACAGTTTTACCCTTTATTTCATGTTTTCTTCTCAGAGCATTTCTTCCTTGAATTAGGCCCTTCTTTAGGTTATGTAGGAGCTCTTATTCTCTTTCTTAGGTCAAAATGAGCTAGTTAAGACTCATGATGAGGTTCTCATCATACCCCCATACGTAGCTTTTTCTAGTCCCTTAGCAAAATTTCAAGGTTTTAACTTCTATTCTAGACCATGAGTTTCTTTTATTAGTTATGATAGGTGCTTTTCTTCTTCTTTTGATTAGGTTAGAATGCTGACAATAGGCCTAGAGGTACTCAAGTACCAACCAAGATCCAGACCTGACTAGCTTTAGCCTTAGTCCTCCGCGAAGGTTTTTAAGGCCTGTAGGAACTATCCTAGGGTTCGTTGGACTCCACGGTTAAAGCACCCGTGCTTGAGACATATTTTAGCCTTGGTTCAGTTTGTAGTGCATTTTTGTAAGAGAGAAACAACGGATTTATTTGTTTGGAGAGTTTTCTCTCTCTTTTCTTTTTATTTCTATCTTCGGATTGGCTTCTCAACATGGTCTATATCGAATTCCTCGTCCCCATCATCAATCCTCAAAGGTCCCTGGCAATCGATGCTTCGTGATAACACCACCCATGGCAACCCCCAAAACCTTAGCTTTCGAGATTTCGAGATAATCCCGCCCATGGTGTTCCATGGCTGAATCCAGACCCTGGCAATCAACATTTCGTGATAATGCTGCCCATGGTATCTAAACTAGCAAAGTGCTTACATGGCCCCGGTAAGATATTTAAATATCCTAAGAGAAAAGCACCGAGGAGACGATATGTTGTTATGCATCTTCGAGGAGAATTTCCCCCCTCTCCGTTCCAGGAACTCGTCTAAATCAACTTGTGTTGATCGACCGTTCCTAATCTAGGCAACTTTTTTTCAGAATACTTAAATGCTTTTGCGTAATTTTGATAGTTATGTGCACTAAACCAGACTGTGTGTGGATTGGGGTGCTTAGGTTACTGAGTCCCGCAAATTTCAGTTAACGAGGCCGAATACTCCCTAAGCCTTAGACCTAATACTTAAGCTTTGCATTTTCCCCAACCTCTTGAGGATTATCCAGATCTTAGCGGATACTTGAATTTTTTGCCTAAGAGTCTAGCCCAAAAGGCCTAAGATCAGTGTTCTTACTAATCTCTTTTTTGTGTCTCATTAGCACTTTTTTTTTCTTTAATTCTCTTTTTCCTTGATGTGGTTTAGAACTTCGGTTAATTCCTTAATCTCTTACTAATGACTATCTCTTTTTCTTTTTTATTTATGCTCCTTTTTGTCATTTTATTTTTTTCCTCATGTTCATGTGGCTTCAAACTTTTCCTCCCTCCTCCATTTTTTTCTTCTTTTTATAATTTTCAATTTTTTTGGTATTTTTGACATATGTGAATTTTTTTGTGAGAATCCTTCTGACTTTTCTTGGTTTCTATATGTATGCACTTTACCACCCCCCATGCCTAAGTTTTGCAATGTCTTCATTGTAAACAGAGGGTGTGAAATAGTGTTGGGTTCAGGGACTTAGAACAGGATACATCGGGTGGGTGAAAGGGTCGAAAATGACTGTTGCGAATGATTTCAAGCTCTGGTACATGTACCAGAGGTGGGATCGACTGTCTAAGGCTGAACTCAAGGTACAATAGATGTGGAGTACAGATGGATAATCAGACGGATCTTGAGTTTTTGGAATGACGAGTTGCCTCCCGTTAAGTGCTAAATTCAACGCCTTCAGCCGAGCGAAAAATGGGATGCAGAGGGAGTGGTCAAATCAGCAGAGTTTTATAAAACAAGCACCTTGATTAAGAGCCTAGTTGGTCCAACCAGGTGCTTGTTAAGATCAGCAGGCTGTTGATGCAGCCCAAACCCAATCAGTCTGGTGGGTTGATAAATGTAGATCAATAGATGTGGAGCCCACCAAATGCAATAGAGCTCGAATGGATGTGGAAGTGAAAACTCAGGTTTTGGTTGGGTCGAATCAGCCTAGTCAGAGTAGGGATCAGAAAAATGAACAATGAATAATGTGGACACCCTATAGGGGTGATCAGAGAATGATGGATCATGTTTTTCAGTCTGATCAATGTTTGATACCCGGTGTATGTGTGGAGTTGAATCATCTACAAACAGCTCAGTGAGAGGTGAATCAGAATAGAAATTGAGTTCGGTTGCATGTCAGGGTTGAAAACAGGATTTGATCAGTTCTGTATATTTGGAAGAGGTGGCTTTAAAGAGAATTGTGTATGAGGGCTCTTCTAGAAAGAAGTGACAAGTGGTATCATGTAGAGAGTCCTCATACTAGCTTTCTAAGTCAAAAGTGAATGCCTGAAGAGTGTCTATAGGATGAGGGAAATTTGAATCGAGAAAATATTCGAATTCTGGGTTGTAATCACTCAGCATTTTCTGGTTTTCATTTCTGACAATTGAAAAGAAACGATTCCATGTCACTGGAACCTGAACTTAAATCAGTGATCTCGGAAACTGGGACCTCAGAGTTGGAGTCGTAGGCTGAATCATATGAGCTAAGGTCGTAGATTGGCTTGTTGTAATCAGGAAGCAGAGTTTCGTCGAAATCATGGTAGGATTCGAAATCGTTGGAGATATTGCGAAAATCAAGATCTGAATAAGATTCGAGATCATGAGTCCCACCATAGAATATATCATGTGATGTAGATTCAACAGCCTGACTGGGGTCTAGCCTATATGTAAATTCTGAGCTCAAAAAGGTATCCTTATCTGGTCTAGGCTCAAGTTCAAGGCTTGTGGGAAAGACCCAATTGAAACCCCACTCGTCCAACTCCTTGATTTCTATATCATAGATTGGCATGACTTCCGAAAAATCTATTTGTCTCTCTGAGGATGTTGGCAAGGGATATGCATCAAATAGAGGCCCAAAATAATACTCTTCATTGAAAATTTGATCTTCTTCATATGGGGCCTTGTAATCTTCCCAATAGGTTTCAAATCTAGATTCTAGGCTTAGGATGTGGGTCGAATCACTAGGATCTAGGTTTGAATAACCTTCGAGGGTCACCTTATCAGAATAAGGGGCGGGATTTACACCCTCGAGAGGTTCAGTTCTAATCTCATTATTGCAGGAGTCTTGGAATTCTAAGCTTGGTGATTCATGGTCTAGGGTTGGCTCAACATTGTGTTCTCCTACAATTTCCCAACCTAATTCAATATCAGGCATGTTGTATTCTATCTGGGTTGGGAATCCACAACCATTCTTTACCTCAAACCCGAGTTCTGGGAAATCGATTGATCCTCGATATTATTCCAAGATGGTTCATCCTCTGTTTGGGGTATGTACGAGTATTGTTGATCGATAATTTCTTTCAATAATCTTATCATCTCTTCCCATTTTTCAAGATCATCTTGGTGTTGTTTCCAAAGTACAGGATTTGTCATGCATTGAAGGTATTCAAAATTGTGTAACTTTTCTATCTCAATGTATCATGTTATGAGAATGTCTCAGGTTGATCCTTTTGTGGCTTCTGTCAAAAAATTTAGGCACAGTTTATGATGAAGGTTGTGGTTGTTGGGACATCAACCTGAATGTCTTCTATTGGTGTTGAGGGTTTATATTTAATTTCATAGAATTCAAGGGCATCCTCAATCATTCTATCTTTCATGGTTCTTCGGGATTCAGGTTTCTTGAATGGTAATCCTAAGTAACTAGGCTGCATGTTTGGATCATATGGTGGAATCAAGATGTTGAATCAGAATTTGGCTCAAGATGTAGAATCAAGTTGTGAAGCGATTAGATCTGAATAGAGAGTCCCATTGAAATTTATGTGTGTGCTCTAAAGAGAAGAGATGAGCGACTGGATGTTTTTGACCCAACCGAGGCACCTAAAGATGTTTGGATGACTATGGAGGTTCAGGGCGGATGATACCCTTAGATCAGAAGGTCACCCATCTGAGAATTACCTGGGTAGCTAGAGAGGGAGAGTCCGGCAAAGACCCTTACACGGTAGAGCATCCCCACGGGTTACAAGGTTTCCCCCACCCGACCTCTCTTGTCACTAAGATTCCAGGTAGACCAGAATGGGAACCTTGACCTCTTAAGTCTACCACTTTTAAGATCAAAGGTGCTTTAGGGTTTTCACTTGAACTTTAGATGTTTTGGTTTTGTGACCTAATTTGGAGGTTGGTTGACCCAAAGGGTCAACTTCACCTGACCTACCTTAAAGATGGCAGAATTATTCTAGGTTAAGACCTATAACTCACCCTGATTTGACTCCCAGGTTATTAGGTCCAAGGTTTTTAAGATTCAAGTTATTTTAGAGCTCAATTTTTGAGTTTGTCTTGCTTAGATCTTTTCAATCAAGGGCTTGGGTAGCACACTGATGCAGGAGGGTTTATTTCCTTTTAAACAGGCATGTGTGACTAGCACTCCAAAAACCCTACTATTGAAACCCTAATTTGGTTCTATTTCCAATCCTCTATTCTTTTCACAAAAAGTTCTCTTTGGACCCAAAACAAGAGGTGTGTTGTCTGCGGAGATTAAGCGTGATTTCTACTATGCACAGGAATTTGTAGGGTTGGCTATGAAAATCGCTTCTACTTCAATAAGTTTTTGAAAAATTTTCACAAAATCAGGAAACTTTGCCTTAAAGATGATAATTACTATAAACGATGGTAGTTGATTCCTAATTTGGTTTCTTCCTTTTGTCTTCTCAGAATTAGAAGATGGAATTAGGGGAGAAGAGGGATTACATGCACTGCAGTGGTTGACTTGCGTGGGAGATCATCTCATGAAATACCTTGTAAGATCACAACAAAACAAATCAGGCAAGTTAGTGCTCAAATATAATAAAAAATAATGCAGAGATTAGTGATAAATTGCGTGTTGCTCCCCAGCAACGGCGCCAAAATGTTAACAGCACTCGATCAGGGTTTTAAAAGAGTAAGCTATCGCATCGTAGTATAGGTGATCAAGCATTGATAACAAATAAGAATTTTATTACTTGAAAACCTAAGTATCTGAGGTTGAACATAGGGAGCAAATGGAATTTATTCACTAATCTTAATAATGTAATTTGAACACCTAAATCTACTTAAAATCCAATCCAAAATAGAATGCAAGAGTTTATGAATTAAAATGTAGCAAAAATAGAAGAGAAATTGAGAGGAATATAGTAAAAAGGTTGATTCTTTTCTTGGCTCTCTTCTTTCTTCTCTCTTTTCTTCTTCTTTCTTCTCTTTTAGCTTTGACTCTTTCTTCCTTTCTCTAACTTTCCTCTACATGTCTTTGCCTTGGCTTTCTCTTTCCTTGTCTTCTCTACCTTTCTTCTTCTTCTGTTCTTTACCCTTCTTTCTTCTTTCTTTCTTCTCTTTAGCTTTGGCTCTTTCTTTGTCTTCTTCTTCTGCCTTTCTTCTTCTGTTCTTTGGCCTTCTTCTCTGCTTATTGGCTTCTCTTCCTTTTCTTGCCTTGGTAATTCTCTGCCTTCCTTCTTCTTTGATTGCCTTCCTTCTTCTTCCTTCAACTTCTGCCTTTGTCTTTCTCAGCCCTTGCCTTTCTTCTTTAGCCACACTTTTGTTACAGTGCTTCTTCTTCCTTGATTCCTCCTGCCTTCTTCTGCCTTGTCTTTCCTTCTTCTCTTCTGACTTCTCTTCTTTGCTGCACCTTCTTTGCTTTCTCTTTCTTCTGCTTCTTTGCTTTGACTTGCTTCTACCTCGACTTTCTTTCTTCCTTCCTTCTTCTTCCATTCCTTCTCTGCTGCCATAGCTTCCTTCCTCTTCCTTTGGCCTTAGCTTCTCTTCTTTTCCTTCTTCTCTTCCCTGCACACTGAAGAGAAAAACCTATCCCCTACCCTCCCCACGTACTGTCTTGCTATTTCTCTCTTCGGTCTACTCTCCTAGAGCTGGGTAATCAGGTCAGGTTTCGCGTGCCCGAGTCCAGGCACACCAGCGTAGGTGGTGCGCGAGGAGTGTGAGGGTTGATCGGGTCGGTCAGCCAGGTCCGCGGGGCATAGGTCACGAATGAGGCATGCATGTGTGGGTGAGGGACCTCACCCCATGTCACTTGAGGCAAACAGTAGAGAACACAAATTCAATTCAAGTCGCACACCTCACTCATGAGTTTCCAAGGTGGGACTAAAAGTCCCACCTGCTTCTTCACACATTCGCAGGAGGTTCGCCTTCAATTGCCATAGCTGCAGTCTCTCTCCAGGCTCGTTCTCTATCTGGATGTGTTTGCACACTCAATGCGCGTCACCTGGAGCGCAACATCTGGGTTGATGCGGCCTAACACGAGCTTGCGAGCTCTGTGCTTGTGCATCAATGGCGAAAAGGGGGCTTGACCTGAAATTCACGAATACAGCCTTGTGGCCTCATTAGAGCACATGGGAAGCTTCGCTGTGTCACGGCAAAGGTGAGGAGGTGGGTGGCTGGCCGCAGGGTGGCCTAGGCATGTGTGCCTAGGTCGCTCTGTGGTCGTGAAGGTAGGTTAGGTCAGGAGGCATTTAGGGAAGTGATGGCGGTCAGTGAAGGGGTGGAATGTGCTCAGTGGATGGTGGCAAAGGTGATGAGGTAAATGGCGAGGCATGTGGATGGGTGGAGTGATGGGAGCGCCTTCGTCGATGGTCGGCCGAAGGTGGGAATGATGGTGGTGAACTGCGGCGTCGAGGGGTCGAAAGTAGAAATAAAAATAGGGGAAACAAAGAGGGGAGAGAGGGGAAGCATTTTGACCTAGCTAAGGGGACAAAGGGGGGTAGAAGAGTAGCTGGCCATACCAGCCGTTGCTGGAGAAGAAGACTTCCAGAGGAAGGAGAACGGTGATGACGAAGGGGCTGGAGCTTGCGTGTGGGTATTGCGCAACACGGAGGAAGGAGACAAAGATAGCTCTGCCACTGGTATTGTGGCAGAGCGACGACAAGGGGGGAGATAGGTCGCTAGGGCTTGCTGAACACCTGGCCAGAGGAGAAGGGAAGAATTGGAGGTGGTTCTCTGGCCAAGTCAAGCTAAATAGGTGCGGCCAGAGATGGTGGTCTTTATATAGGCACTGGTAGGGGCTCTTATGCTTGGAAGACAAGCTTCCAAGTGCAGGAGTCCTCACCGGAGAAGGAAACAGTGGAAGACCCAAATCTCTCAAGCTTGCGCACGAGAGATTGGGTGCAAATTACGTCATGGGATCATGCTCAAATGGAAGGGAATTCCTTAGAGAATCTCTCTTCCAAATATGGGAGGAGATCTCTGAGGAATCAGGGAGTAATCCCCCTTGGATTCTCGCCAAAGTAGGATTCCTCCGCTTTAATGGCGGAGGGACCTAATTGTAAGAGTGGCGAGGATGTTAGGGGGTCTGCACAATGAATTTCAAAAGCTAGGGGTCAAAATGTAATTGGGTGGACTATTTTGCAAAGTCGGTCAAGGTGACCTCCCCTTAGGTCCAAATTTTGGTAAAAACATAATTTGGACCTAAGGAATCCAATGATGAAGTTGGATTTTAGGTTTGACCACGTTTGGCTGGACATTTTATACAAAAACCTAAATTAGGTCAAATATTGAGTTAGGACCCCTATCTAGTTCAAAATAGGTTCCAAAGGATAAATTGAATGTTCTAAACCCTAGGGGATATTTTTCCATGAATTTTAGAGGGTTTAGTTGATTTTTATTATGAGTAGAACCTTGTTGAATTATGTGAGTCTGTTTTAATTCCTAGCTCTCACAATAACCCATTTCTGATTGAACCAACTCACTTTTTATCTTCTTAAGACCATTTGACCTATGTTTAGCCTCTGAGAAATCCTGTTGATGTACTGCAATGGTAAAGTTACAGTTTTTCCCTTTATTTCATGTTTTCTTCTCAGAGCATTTCTTCCTTGAATTAGGCCCTTCTTTAGGTTATGTAGGAGGTCTTATTCTCTTTCTTAAGTCAAAATGAGCTAGTTAGGGCTCATGATGAGGTTCTCATCAGTGATGATAATAGTCTTTCTATACTCAAAAGGAATATAGCGCATCCCTTTAAGCTTAGAGGCAAGGTTTTGAGTGGTCATTCCCACATTTCTTAAGAACTCCACCACGACGAAACAATCTCCTTGAACCTATCCTCCCCCAACCACGATTACTGAAATCTATAGAACATGCACGTACTAACCCCCTCTCCACTCTCCCATAAGATGGGAGTATGGTCAGAGAATGACCGCTTCAAGGCCACCACCGAGGCCAACTGGAAGGGGCCCATCAACTCAATGTTGCATAAGAATCTTTCCAGTTTGGACATCTGCCCACTGCCATTACTCCAAGCGTACATGGAGCCCGACACAAAAAGATCCACTAGTTCCAACTCAACCACCAACGTCTAGAACCCATAGGTGGACGAATCAGCGTGGCTGATGATAAGGTCGTCATCAGCCATAACTAGCTTTAATTAATCAAAATCAATAGACAAATGCTCCTATATAATCACCGAAGAGTCATAATCACCGGAGCTTTAAAGCTCTGAAGTCCATTTGGAAGCGTATGGACCTGCTGCGAAAGAAGTTCTTTTGGAAGGGGGCTCGGCATGAGGGGAGGTTCATGCAACTGCTAAAATGGGATCAATTGTGTCTACCCAAGGAGGAAGGAGGTTTGGGGATTAAAGCACTTAAAGAATTTAATGATGCCCTTCTGATTAAATGGGCGATTAAAATTCTTAGTGGTGAGGATAAGCTATGGGCTAATCTTGTTAAGGATGGCTATGGAGAGTTTAACAGTGCACTAAAGAGACTGTCCCCTGTTAAACACTCTCCATTCTGGAAAGAGACTGTCCCCATCAAGAATAACTGGCACTTGATGCAACCAATTCTTGGAGATGGTAGGAACTTTAACTTCTAGAGGGAACAATGGTCACCGCTAGGCATCTTGAAAGAGACATATCCAAGGGTATATGCGACTGCAGTTGATAAAGATTATTCAGTTAGCATATTCTGGTCTGAGAGGTGCGGCAGCTGGAATTTGATTGAAACTAAAACTAGCAGGGAGGGCACTAGACTGTGGGAGGAAAGACAATGCTTGTTTTTAGACCTACAGAATTTCAATCCTAGGCTTGGCGTGGAAGACACTTACGCTTGGGATGGCATTTACACAACCCAACATGCATACAATAAAATCCTAATGTCTGGTAGGGATTTGGGGAGAGCTCAGATTGAAAAGAAGCTGTGGCTACTAAAGATCTCTCTTAAAGTGCAAATTTTTTTATGGTTGTGTAGAAAAGAAGGTCTAATTACGGGGGATCTCAGACATGAGTGGATGGGGATAGCTCTACATGAATGTCACCTTTGTGGACTACATTCTGAAAGTCCAACTCACCTCTTCTCTTCATGCTTGTTCACGAATACAATTTGGAGAAAAATTTGCCAGAAACGGCTCCCATCATGGGAAACATTATGGCAGAATTTTGCTATGCCTAGGAAACCATATCTATGAATGGTTGTCTCCCTTTGGTGTGTATGGAGGGCGAGAAAAGAGAGATTATTTCAGGATAGATCAGTTTGCTATGTGCAAATTGTAAATGAGTGCTGGTCCCTCATACATAGATGGGGATCTAATCTGTAATTATCCTTGTCTTAATTTTCATATTAATGAATAAAAATCCCTCTGAATCACTATCGTAATACAATAGCTTTCCTTTCAGTTTCAAAAAAATAATTCACTGAATATCCTTTCTGAGAAGAATGCATTAAAAGAGGGATAAATCTACAGTTTTAATAGAAAATCATAAATGTAAAGTAATCATGAGGTTTTATAGGGGTTAAATGAAGGTCAAATGAGCATTAATGACTAACAAGAGAATTCATACAAATAGAAATGGGTTTTCACGCACCTTAATAATTAATGGACATTCGAAACCCTAATTTCAGACCCACTTAAATAATAAAGGTTCTGGTCAAAATAGAATTCATGTAAACCTTTTCAATTCATATAAAAATATTCTATAAGGTTTGGTACCCTTGATCTGATCATTTGAACCCATTTTGACCTAAAATAGTCTCAAACAGAAAGTTGCCCTAATTTGGGTTTTTGAGCAAATTACTCAATCAAACTTGATCAAAACCAAAATTTGACTTTACCATCAACTTCCTTGGGTCCAAATTATGTTTTTACCAAAATTTAGGCCCAATCAAATATCATATTGACCTAGTTTGCATTTCAGTCCTGTTTGATCTTTCTATCTCACATATGCCCCTAAGTGTCGAATTCTTTACGAACAAGTCCCTAGGTTTTCCTTCATTATTTGCAATTAGGTCCCTCCACCATTATCGTGGAGAAGCTTCTTCATCGGTGACCTTCAATCAAAGAGTTCTCCCTGATTTCTCGCCCAATCTCTTCCAAAATTGGAAGGAGAACTCTTGAGAGAATCATCTTCAATTTGAGCCAAATCTTGGGCTTTGATTTGTACCCAAATCCTCATGCAAACCATTCAAAGATCTGGGTTTCCTACTTCATGAAAGTTCCGAGCTTCCAAGTTTGGTTTCCAAGCTTGGAATGCCTTCCTAATGCCCTATAAAAGACCCTTGGTGCACAACCGTTCTCTTTAGATTGGTTTGGACCGGAATACCCCCTTCTCCTCTCTCCAGCCAACTCCTCCACAAGCTCCGGCGAGCTTCTCCGACAACCTTCCTCACCCGCCACCACAAACAGTATCAGCAAAAGCCCTCTAGCTCCATCTTCGTCGCCGTTCTTCCACACCAGAGGCTTCATCTTCTCTGAGTACGGCGTACCCCTGGCAAGGACATTTCACCCCTTTCATCTGATTAGATTAGGTTAGTTAGGTTCCTTCCTCCCTCTACTCTCTTTTCTTCTATCTAAACCCTCAATTCAACTGCCTACACCACCACATGCCGTCATCTTCCTCATCTCCAATCACACCTTCGATGAGTTTTCCCCGACAGCACAAGCCACCAACCGTCTCGCCAATGACTCCATAACCTCCACCGTGACCATGTGAACAAAACCCCTCAAGAAATTGAGGGGATTGCCATGCCAACCACTCAACCGAACACACCACCTTTGCACCACAAATTCTGCGTTCGCCCAACCTCCACAGACCTTCTCACTGCACACCATTGCCACCAACGCCCTCGTCGCATCCGCGAAATCCTCCTGAGGTGATTTAATGTGGCCGTAAGGCCATCCCTTAAGTTTCAGATCCTCGTCAGTGCTCCTTCATTGCTGCCATCATCTCCGACGTTATCTGCTCGCCTTCAACCACTTCAGGTTTTGATAACACTCCCAGGTGCTACAAAAGGAGATCACAAAGTAGCCTAGACACTTGATCGAGCAAGAGAAGACCAACTTAGTGCCAATTGGAGAAGGCTCCGCAGCAATTGCATGTGAAGGAGAGCTGCAGTGGGATTAATCCCACATCGGTAGATGAGAGACACATGCATGCGCTTAAATTGATTTTGTGCTCAGGCTTTATCACCCAAGCACATGAGGGGCAGGGTCCCTCCTCACTTCTTCCCACACACCTCGGCTATCTCCACACTTGGTAGCCCTAGTCACCTGGATCCCCGAATACCTTATTACGTGGGTTTCTGAGAGAAAAAAGGACTTGTGAGAGACCAAGGGAGGGTTTTGCTCTCTAAAGGTGTGGCTCAACACTTAGCTAATGAGGGACTTTGATCCCCTATGCTATGAAGACGGAAAAGGCTCTGAAAAGCACTGTGCAGTGTCGCATTTAAGACGTCTGATGGAATGCTCTGTCATCTGAAGATACTATGGCCACTTATCTTGCCTGGCATTTCTGATTGATGATACTATTCAAATATTTTAGTAGTTAATATATGCTTAATTTAGGCTAATAATTGGTGATATAAATCATCATTATTTTGTCTTAGATTTCATTTTATCATTGTAATCTATTGAAATACTCATGCTTATAATTAAATATCAATTTGAGTAGATATTATTCATTGAATACCTCTTTTGTGCTTCGATTATGGTGCTCATTTATATGCAATTAAGGATTAATGCGTGAATTCCATATTTTCTCCCTATGTTCGACTTTGGACTTCAATTTAGATTTCGTGTAATAAATTGTATCCGTTTGAGAGCTATTTGTCGATTGTACTACAACGCATTTCCTTAACACTCGACAAAAGCTTGATAACAATGGCCATATAGCCTATCAATAGATGCCAGCATAGCATTGAAATCTCCCCCAATCAGCCATGCAATCCTCATCTCCTCCCACATCTGTGGCCTATCCCTCTGTAAGCATAGCCTATACACACATGTTAAAAATATGTCCCTATCATCCTACACTCTACTAAATTTGCATGTAATAGAGAACGAACCTAACCACGTGTCTATCAACTGTAGCAAGTCCTTCCATCAAATGCGTAAACCTCTTGACCTCCCCACAACCTTGACATATTTAACATCTACCTAACCATTCACAAATAAAGGCTACCAACAGGATGTCTCTTCACTATCAACATGCATCTCCAATAGAAGACCACAATCCACCCTCCATTCCTTCAAGTGCCTGACTAGTGGTAAGCGTATTTTTCACGAGGAAAATTAGGGTTTTGGAAAATCCATCGTCGTGTAGCAAAAATTGCTACCAAATAAAATTTACCAAAACTCAAAGGGAGTCATGGGTTCAACACGGGGAGGCAAACATTTGGTTTGTGAAATCCGCATTTTGATTTTATTTGCTTTTGTTGTTTTTATCTTTTGTAAATTTTTTTGTATTTTTATAAGGCAAGAGATCAAGTCAAAATAATTTCTATCTAATCTGCATGCAAAGAAAGAGAGAGAGGAACAAATATTATAGTGGTGATCCAAACTGTTTATTACAACTAATTGTGGGAAGTGAAACTACATTACAAAAGCGATAAAAAGAATAAGATGAGGAAATCCCCCTCGACTATCGCTTAGAGGACGACTCACTTTGATGATGCTCCGGACGAAGGTTGTAAGAAGCTAGATGAAGGAGAACGGTGGTGGAGGGAGAATGACGGGATCTTCCTCAAACTGCACAATGTGCTATAGGACTCAGGTCAAGACAATGTTAGAGGCTTTAGACTATGATCATTGTCTTAATCAGATTTGTATGGTTGTATCGTTAATCTGAAACCCTGAAATAAATATCATTCTCTCCTGGTCACAAAAGGATGCACATCAACCTAAAATTTATACAAATTATTCTAAATGCAGAATGATGCATGCTATGCAATATTTATAATATGGAATGCATCTCTAAGCTTAGGAACATGCATAAATAGGCATTTTAACCTAAATGGATGTGTATACATCAACTAGCAACCTACACCTGGCCTTGTCGCACAACCTACGCATGTTCCAAGATAGGACCCTTAATAAGAGAAGGCTAGGTTCCCCTTGCTCCCACCATGCCTGCAAGCCACATTTTTCACCTTGGCAATGACCTCTTCATCCACCCTTGGAAGGTTCACTATCCCTCGGCTTCTCAGGTTGTACCTCCCTCTACTACCTTATCCACTCCCTTCCTTAGATGAAGACCCCACCTCATACGCCATGCCCACCTTTGCCATGAAGGTGAAGTCCCCCACCTTCTCATTCGCGTCCCCATTGTGGTGTGCACTGTTGTTGGCCCCCTCCTCTTGCGCAACCAAGGTTCCCGATCCCAACACGCCCTCCATTACATCCTCAGAGTTGGCAACCTGCTCCTCATTCTCTTCCTTAGATAGGTCCTTCCTCTTCTTTTGTCCCCTGTTACCATCTACCCCCTCCCTACAAACACCTCCCTCCACTGCAATTTGTCCTCCCCCTATTGCTCCTTCCCCTTCCTTTCCTTTATTGATTTGGTTGGATGCACCAGCTATACCTCGACTTAAACGCAGAGGAGCCAAGATGAACCTTCACACCTTAAGATGACCCTATCGAGAAAAGGTCCATCCTGCTTCAAGGTGGCTTCAACCTGCACCACGCTTCCATCCCCCTCCTACAACCCGACCCTAGCCCTATCCTTCAAAGCACCAAAATCGACCACAACATGGGCCACCACGACAGTCGATCGGCAACAGCAGGCCACGAATACGAACAGACCCACTTCTAACAAACGTCCTCTATGGTAGTCGATCAGGCTATGCCCCATGAACGGGAGAAACAAGTCTCCACAAAATAGTAAGATTACCCGAAGACGATGATCTGAACTTCAACTTCTCCACCTTGGCCTCACACAGACCAAACACCAAAAACCAAGATGGACCCAAAATAGAGATTTTCCACAATGACGAGGAGAGGGATAAAGAGTTTACTACCTCCCGATGCCTTTCTATCGACGAAGAGCCACACATGATCTTGTCGATCAGTGCCCCCCGAAGCATCATCTCCGCTACCAGTACCTCCGGCAATAGAGGGACCTCCACATCGAACGATGCAGGGGGTAGGGGTGGTGGTGGATTACCCCTCACATCCCTTCGACTAGCATTAACCTGGTCATGTTGGGTTCCACACTCCATCTTCATCCCATGTACTCGAGAACCCACGCTACGGTTTTGGTCTTCCTACTGCATGTCGGTAGGGTTTCCACAAGAGCCCTTCAACACCATTCTACATGAAACACACTTGTGCCCCAACCCACCACAGGCAAGACACAATGGCATTTCTACAATCCACCACCAAGTGGCCCCTCTCTCTGCAACTATAGCATAAAACACTCATCCTCTCTGCTCCACGCTCACCCCCACAAGAATGGCCACCACCTCAACCATAGTAAAACCACCAGCCTTCCCCACCACACCACCCCCACGATCATCGTCTACCTCTCCTCCCAAAATCACCTCTATCTCCTCTCCCCATCTCTCCCGTCTATCAGTTCCCCAAGAAATTATGTCGATGACTACCATTTTTAATAAATTGAATGCCTTGCAGCATGATTCATTGAACTCAATTGGCTTATCTTTGGCCAAAAAATTGCTCAGGGGCAGAGCAACCTTCGAGAAGTCCTTAATGAACCTTGGATAGAAACCCACATGACCCAAAAATGAACATATTTGTTTAACAGATGTGGGTGAGGGAAGTTTAGAGATAGCATCCACCTTAGCTTTATCAATTTCAATGCCCTAGTTAGAGACCACATGACCCAAGACAATGCCTTCTTGTTTCATAAAGTGGCTCTTCTCCCAACTAAGGACCAATCATGTTTTAATGCATCTCTTAAGGATCAATTCCATGTTAGCCAGACAAGAGTTGAAGAAATCTTAGAAAATAGAGAAATAATCTATGAATACCTTAAGACAATCTCCCACCATGTCAGAAAAGAAGGCTAGCATGCACCCTTGAAAAGTCGCAGGTGCATTGCAAAGCCCAAAAGGCATCCTACGGAATGCAAAGGTTTCGTAGGGATAGGTGAAAGCTATCTTTTCCTGGTCTTCGGGATGGATAGCAACTTGGTTATATCCCGAATAGCCATCCAGGAAACAAAAATACTTTTGCCTGGCTAACTTTTCAAGGATTTGATCAATGAAGGGTGATTGCACAACGATCATAAGTCTTAATCAACCTAAATAATGTTAAAAGCCTAGCTTAATTCGTAAATATTGCAATCATATCATGCATATCATTCATCATATCATTTTATATAGAATAAGATGAGATTATCTTGCTATTTAATATTTTTGTTGCTATTTGCAAGTAATAAAGTGATTCAGGATGTGTGATAGAGTAGAATAAGGCAATAAAGAGAGAAGACTGATCCATACATGAGGAGTGAGGAGGATAACCTTATCCCTATCCTTAAAAACTATAGGACAACTTTCCTAAACCCAAAACCACTTTCATTAGAACATCTTGGCCTTAAAACGTAAAACATGGATAGCATTATCCATGTTTCTATCCACACTATCTCTATCCCTATCCATGACCTTAGAAACCTTAGGAAACTAGTGCCCAAAACCTATCTAGGTTTCCCACACACTTAGGAACCAAAACCTACCCTAGAACACCCTAAAAACACTTTCCAACATAGTTCTGGACGTCCAGACAATGTGTCCAGATGTCCAATCCCTGGAGAATCACTCACCAGAACCCAACTCACGTACTGACTCAGAATTGGATGTCTAATTCTTTGTCTGGACATCTAGTTTTCAAATATAAGTCATTTGACACAATAATTAGACATCTGGAAGTGCTCTCCAATTGTTGTTTTTGAAATCAGATGCATGGGTTCATTCATTTTGACCTAGAAACACCACCTAATACCCTAGGAAGACTAATTAGAAACCTCCCAAGCCTATTCCACTACACTTAGCACCAACTCAACTAGGTTAGACCATTTCCCTTAAACCCTAGAGTTTAATTAAGGAGTTCCTAACTCAATCGCAGTCATATGCACTTAATTAGGTTAGGACTCAACCTAATAGGCTAAACCAACCCATCTAAACCTAAACCAACACACCCACAACACCACCAAGAGGTCACCCATTCCAGAGACCTCTAGGACCTTCTCCCATGGGCATGCACTTTACAATGTGGCACTACCTTGGATTACCAAAAATAGAATGTCACATTGTTCATTCTTAGATCCATAATTTGTGGATCTAAGAAAACCAATTCCCATGCCCTTTGATGCAAACTTTGGGAGCTCTTGTAGAGATTTTCACACTTCTCTAGATAAGCCGCCCAAAGTCTATAAAAAGGTCCCATAGGTGGCTTCCCATAGGCTTTCCCTCATTAGATCCTTTAAGCTCCATCTTCCTCTTCCTCCATTAGCTCTCCAAGGTCGTCCCCAAGATGGTAACACCATCATGGGTTCTAACTAGCCAAAATTAGTCAAATTCAAATGATAAAAGTTCTTAAATGATTGTCTGAGGATCGTAATTCCGCACTAATCAGATTTGAGAAGACAGGAAAACAAGGTTAATTCTACTATTTTAACAGCACATCACAAATGCAAATTAACCAAGAGGTTAAACAAAGGTTAAGTAAAGGTCAAATGAACATAAAAGACTAAAAAGTGGGCTCACATTGACTGAATCGAGGTTTCACGTATTTCAAGGGTGAAAATGGTACTAAAAACTCTAATTTTCAACCCCACTTAAATTAAAATGGTTATGGTCGAAATAAAACCAATATAAATCTCTTAAAAATCATTGAAAAATATTTTAAGAGGTTTGGTACCTTCACTTTGACCATTTGAACCCATTTGACTATGAATAGAGATTCAAATGGGAATTTACCCTAATTTGGGCTCCTGTGTAATTTACCTAGTCAAACATGATCAAAACTCAAATCCAAGTTCACTATTAGATTCCTTGGTTCAAAATTTGGCTATCAACAAAATTTGGGTCCAATCAGAGTCCATCTTAACCTAGTTTGCATTTTAGTCCTTAAAATCTCTATCATTCACATTCAGACCCTTAGGTTTCAAGTTTATTACATATACACCCCTAACTTTGTCATCATTTTCACATTTATGTCCCTATTGCCTGAACAGTATGAATAGGATCACAACCCAACATCGTCGGACTTTGATTGAGGATTTCTCCTTCAATCTTAAGTCAAATCCCTACAAATTTGGAGGGATTAATATTGAGAAGCTTCCCAATCAATTGAACCCAGCCATAGTACCTAGTTTGGACCATAGACCGATGACGAGCTCAAGATTTTAGGGATATAATATTTCCAAAATCATGAATCAATCTCGCAAATTCCTTGAATTAGAGGTCCAAATCATTGCCAATATAAGTCCTAGGTCCTTCCCTCATCTTCCTCTCTCTTCCTCCTCCTCCAGCCATCGTCTTCTTCGGCTCTGGCAACCTCCTCTGCCTCCCTCTTCTGGTCATCCAACCATCAAATTGGTAGCCTAAACTCCTCTCTCTCTTCCACTCCTCGCTGACCATAGAAGGAGCTCTCTCTGCCCTCGTTGTCATCACCCTCGCTCGTTGAACTTCACCTTTGTCTCCACATCCGACCGGCCAACACAGGATGCATCTCGCCTTCTATCTCTCTCCTAAGCACCCTCATCTCTTTCTCTCCCTCTCTAGTATCTCATTAGGCCCTTAGCACTTAGTTTCAACCATTGCCATCACTCCCTTCTCCCTCGTCTTCTCCACCTCCAACTTGAGCTCCAGTGAGCTTGCGCCGGCGCCACACAACACACAACCACAAACCTCCACCTTCACAACCATCCACGAGCTCCAATGACCAATAGCCCCAAGTTTATTAGGGAGTTTGGCCACTAAAACTCTTTGTTAGATGACCCATCACACAACCGCCTTCACCACCATCGTAAGACCACCACACTACACCAAACACCAAATCGCCATCACCATCACATTCGTCGTACATCGGTGAAGCTTCTAAGCATTCTGATTGGGCCCCATTGATTGTATTATTGTTTCTAGGAACTTCACCAAAGCTTTGTTGCCTCACCATCTTCCCCGACGTCGTCAACCATACTCCGATCACCTCCGGCTTCGATTCACCCACCAGCATTTATGGCTTCATCTGAAGAATAGATCTACAGCTCCAATTGCAAAGAAGGGGCCATGCCACTGCAATGATTGAGTGAAGACCATTCATAGCTAAAACACGCGAGGGAGCTTTGACCTTTAGCTCCACATCATGGGAACCTAATTTCAAAATGTGTTTATAATGTTTTCATGGCATTAGCTCATCGCCTCCAAACATGGGGTGAGATCCCACTCATGCCCCTGTGCACCCTCACCCACCACTGTGAAATTGCACTAGGGGGTAAATAGTGAATTTATAAAATATTGTAAGACAAAAAATACAATCACAAAAAGAGGCACAAGATTTTTAGGTGGAAACCCAAAATAGGTGAAAACCACCACTTAAGACAATCCCTTGACTGAGGATTTTTTATCAAAAAGTGATCAATCCACTAACCACACTACTTAAACGATAGTAGTGTACCTCAATTACAAATCCCACCTCCGATCCCTAAATGGAGGTTTCTCCCTTCACAATGAAGAGATGGGGACCCAACAGGCTGGATACCCAAACTACAAAAATAAGAATGAAACAACACCTATAGAACACCCCAAAATATTAATGACTTCCTCATCTATTAAGCATAAAAAGAACTCCCTGAGAATTTGTAGAATGAAGTGCACTGGGAGTGTGGGTTTTCCCTTTAATCAGAGTGTTGGCACAACACAAGGGCAAAAGGAAGCAAAGAGTAGTGAGCAAGTGATTTTCTAAGGAAAATGAATCTCAAGAGGTGTGTCCTTCCTAAGAGGGATTGTAGTCATTTATAGGCAAGTTTGGAGCCTTCAAGAATGCTTGAGAGAGGTCTCCTAGCCATTGGAGGCAAGTTCTAAGAGATTTGGACGAAATCCAACACAAATCAAAGCAATCATGAATCTGACAGCAATATCAGATGTCTAATTTTAGGTTCAGATGTCTTGTAAGACGTATGATTACAATTATGGACATTTGATACTATTAGCCAGGCTTACTATGTTCATTAGATCGAAACAGGGACGTCTGATATATTCATATAAGACGTCTGATAAAAATATTGAACGTCTAATTATAACTGGATTCATTCCTGTTTTGACCATATCTAAACAGGGTTCTAGATTTTAAGGAACAGACATCAATATGAACATCTATAGGATTTCCTAGACATCTGGAAACATAAAAAGGACTTGCCTTGGAAATCTAAGAGTAGATCTTCGCTTTCTAATAAGATTTGCATAGCAATAAATGAGCAACGGTCCATTGATAGATGTCTGGAGACATGTCCAGATGTCTAAAAATGTATTTGCTCGTTATTAACAGAAAGAAAATGGGTACTTACGTCTAATGGTTGGTTTAAGGATGTCCAAGAAAACTATTAGATGTCTGGATGAGGCTATGGACATCTGATAGAAGGTCGCTTCGACTGATGCTTAAGAAGTCAGAATGCAAAGACAATACTATTGGTAATTGATGTCCGAAACACTGATCAGACATCTTAAAGTTGAAAATCAGACGTCTGAAGTTGTTATGGACATCTGATTTGTGTCTTAGTGTTAGGTTTTTATTTTTAATTTATCCTAAGTGTAGAGAGCCTAAGTTAGCTATTTATAAGTTATGTTTGGGGGCTCTTTACAACATCACTAAACTCAAATAAAATAAAGATTACAACCTTTGAAAGTTTACATAAAGCCTTTGACCTATGACAATACTTATGCTAATATAGTCTTCATGCTTTTAATCCTCCGACTTGGAAAACTCCATGAAACCTGCAATTGTGTTATTACAGAGAAAAATATGTACGCTTATGTTTTATCTTTTTTTCTTTACTTTGTAAAATCATCAAAATATTATTTATGAGGGGTTGAACTAACAATCTCCCCCTTTTTGATGATTTTCAAAATATATCTGTAGGTTCTTATTTTCTCCCCTTGAAAGTTGTACTTAGTAATCTATACCAATTTTGAAAAGAATTTTCATAATGTCATTTCCTAAGCTCTTCCCTAAGTTCTCCCCCATTTTGAATATCATCATGAAGGGTTTTGAAAGGGGTTGAATCTTAAACTACAAGTGCAATATAATGACATTTTTAAGGTGGAGATCATTAATAAAATCTGCATGCTGAAGTATAATAAAAATGGTAGAGCATTAAAGTAAACTAACTAGGAAAAGAATGTATGTGCCCTAAGCACAGACTAGCTATTGTTCCCAAAGAAATATATAAGTATGGGGTCAAGGTCCCTTAATACAAGCCAACATGGAAAGACAGAAAGAAAGAAAAATAAAAGAACTAAACTAATCTTCTTGTTCGTGGTGGTGGCGGTGGTGAATGGGTCCTTAACCCATCTGCAGATTGCGAACATCGGTACGAAGTTCGTCGATGTTGCGGTGCATACTTCCCATATAAGTGTACATCTCACCAATTCATTGCAACAAGAGAGAGATGCTCGAGGAGAGGGAGTCCGTGGCGGGATCCCATGCCTCATCAAAGCTCAAGCGAGGAGCTTCTATTTGAAGTGGACGTTCTTCATGGATATCTGGAAAGGGTGGAAGGGGTTCTTCTTCAGCAGGCTCTTCGGCTGGCTCAAGATGCTCCCTAAGAATGTGCATCTTGGCAGTTGTGCCCCGGTTGCTGATCACATTTTTGCGCAGATTGTTAAATTAGGGTTTTACATCATTGCAATGCACAAAAATGGATTCGCTTTTAAAATTTATAACCTAGATAGTGGGGTATCTAGAGTCGTCCAAAGAGGCAAGTTTGCAAAAATTAAATCTCTTGCTTCGAAAATGGAATTCACCTTTCTTTTTGGTCTTTTTCAATATATCATTTTTATGTTTTTGAAATTAAGGTAACATGCGAAGCTGTTGGTGGGAAAAATTACTACACCTACTATGCTAATATAAGAGACAAAAATTATCCTCTTTCTAAGCTCAACCTAGGCACATGGAGGCCTAGGTTAATTAGAAAGGAGGAGTGAAACTACTAAAGATAAAGCAAGGTGATGCAATAAAAAGTGTGCAACAAGAAATCAAGGCAACTTCTTTTTTTTATATTAAAGGAAATTGTCTACTAGTAGATGAATGCTTCTACAAAAAAAATTGAGAAACAAAATAAAGACAAATCCTTTAGACGATGATGGTGATGAAGAGGATGAAGCTCTTCTTGCTCCAAGCCTGGTAGCTCCTGGGCTTGAAAAGGTCTTTATCTCCTTCCTTCTATAGCACCACCAAGATGATGTCCTCTAAGGCAAACCCTTAAGGGGCGTGCCCTGTGCTTTTCTCCAATGGTGGACGTCCACCCTAAGTCCTCCTTTGCCTGGCCGTCCTCCTTGAAGTAGAATGCTCCTCCTCCTTGGTGTGGCACAAGTTGAAGAAAGTGGGGAGAAGAAGGCACCAAAGGGGCGGGTGATGTGCCCCCTTAATCTTCTTCTCTACTTCTTCATGGCCGTAGGTGTAGGTGGATGTAGGTGGAATTAAAAGCTAATGGAGGATGGGAATTATGTGGTGGTAGGGTAGAGTATTTATAGGATTGGAAGGGGGTGGTTATGGTGTTTCTTTGGAGGGAAATGAAGGGGTGCTTGGATATTTTTCGAGGGAAAAATGGGAGGGAAATCGCCTAACTACAACTATATCTGAGTCTGAAACTCCAAATGCCATCAAGGGTCTCAATAATGAAGGCTCACCTGGTCCTGATGGTATTCAAGTCCTCTTTTACAAAGAGATGTGGGATGTTGTGGGCACTAAGGTGATGGAGGTGATCAGAGAGTTTGAGATTGGCAACTTTGGCTTTGAAAAAATCAATAGGTCCTTATTTCTTTTGCCAAAGACACCGGGAACAGAATCATTTCAAGAGTTTAGACCCATAGCCCTCTCAAACTCTATTTACCTGGTGATTAGCAAGGTCTTGGCCAATAGGTTAGGCCTATTTTGCAAGAGCTGATCCACCCTATTCAATCCACCTTCCTTCCTGATAGATCTTTACAAGAGTCTTTTATTATGGGCCAGGAGATGGTTTGTGGGTGGCACAAGAGGAAGTGTAAAGCTTTTTTGTGGAAAGATGATTTCCGCAAAGCTTATGATTCCATCTGCTGGCCTTATCTTTGGGAAGTGTTTAAAAGAAGAGGTTTTCCCCCTACTTGGATTCAATGTGTAAAAAGGTGTATCATAACTGCCTCTTTCACTCAATTGATAAATGGGAAGCCCTGTGGTGCATGGATTCAGCCCCAATGTGGGATCAGATAAGGTCGTCCTTTGGCTCCTTTGGTCTTCAATTTGGCAGTGGACAACTTGGCCAGGTATGCTTGCAAACTTCCTGAAGCAGGCTTTATTAGAGGCTACTCCTTATCTTGTATGAGTGCTTTGGCCCCTATACTTCAATATGCGGATGATACGATTTTTTTTGTGGAAGGACCTATTGATGAATCCCAGGCTTTGTGTCATATGGTCAACATTTTTGGGGATATCTCAGGCCTTAGGCTGAACAGAGAGAAGTCATGTCTGATCTATTTTGGCTTACCTGAGGCTGAGCAAGGTGACATTTCAGCTGTTTTGGGGACCCCTCGCATCAACCTCCCTATCAAATATTTGGGTCTGCCACTGAGGTGCTCTAGAATGAAAAAAAGAGATTAGAACTGTGTCTTTGATAAAATCTCAGTGAAGTTGGATGGGTGGCATAGCAGCTTCCTATCCAAGGGTGGGAGACTCATCTTGCTCAACTCAGTGATCACCTCAATTCCTGCTTTCTACCTTTCCATCTTTAAAGCTCCTAAATCTATATGGAAGCGGCTAGATGTATTAAGGAAGAGGTTCTTTTGGAGGGGATCCAAACATGAGGGCAGAATTCTGCAGCCACTGAAGTGGGAGCAGATCTGCCAGCCAAAGGACAGGGGAGGGCTAGGGATTAAATCCCTGAAATAGTTCAAAGATGCCTTACTGCTTAAGTAGGCAATCAAATTCTTGCAAGGAGAGATGAAGCCATGGACTGACTTGATTAGGGATAGCTATGGCTCTTCAAACAGTGTGCTCAATGGACTGCAACCCAGTAGACCCTCGCCCTTTTGGAACTTAGTGATCAAAAACTTGGCTAATAACATGCATCTGCTGCAGCCGACTCTTGTTGATGGCAGGACCTTCAGCTTTTGGAATGAAAGATGGTCTCAGCTGGGTGTTCTGAAGGAGATCTATCCAAGGGCTTTTGTAGCAACTCTGATAAGAAGGGGACAGTTAGTTGCTTCTGGTCTAGCAGTAGCTACAGCTGGCTAGTGAATGAAGAAGACTCCACCAGAAGGGGCACTCAGCTATGGGATGAAAGGAGGAACCTAATCTTAGATCTTGAAAGCTGTAGGCCAAGACATAGAGTGGGGGATAACTACATTTGGGATGGTCTTTACACTGTACATGGTGGCTACAACAAAATCATGGAAAATGGCAGTGGGGGGAGCTATGACTTCATTGACAAGAAAATTTGGCTTTTGAAGATCCCCCTTAAAGTACAAATCTTTCTTTGGCTGTGTAGGAGAGAGGGCTTGATAACAGGTGATCTGCGACACAGAAGGATGGGAGCTGCTCTTCACGAATGTCACTTATGTGGGATGCACACTGACAACATTAATCACATTTTCTCTTCTTGCCTGGTCACTGATGCTGTATGGAGGAGGACCTGCCAGGAGCCGCTACCAACATGGGAATCCATTTGGCATGGGTTTGTTGTGAGAGAGGGGCCACATGTGCACATGGCTGTCACTCTCTGGTATGTGTGGAAGGAGAGAAAGGCGAGGCTTTTTCAGGAGAGACCAGTCTATTGTGAACAAATTGTAAGAAAGTACTGGTCCCTCATACATACATGGGGATCTGGGTTGTAATTCCTCTTACTTAATTATATAATATACCCTCGTAGATTGCTATTGTAAGATGATAGCTTTCTTTTTTGTTTCAAAAAAAAAAAGGGAGGAAATGAAGAGGTGCCTTGGTTTTCCCTCCAAAAATACCTTCTAGAAGGTATTGATTTTGGAGGGAAAAAATGGAGGGTGGAGATGCGTTTTGATGGTGGATGTAGGGTGGTGATGGAAGGGATAGTTGGCACCGAAATAAAGTGGGAGTAGGTGGTCTTTTTGCTAGAGCTTAGGTAGTAGGGTAGTAGGGTAGTAGGTTTTGGTGCCATGGAGGTGGACTAGCTAAGCTAAGCTAGCTTAGCTAGCTTAGCTAGTTGGGAATAGGGTTGAAGGCATTTGGAGCTAAGGTTTTCAGGGAGAAGAGATAGAGGTAACCATCTTGAGCTGCACTGGAGCTGGTGGCTGCTGAAGAGAGCTGCAAGGAGCTATCTTAGCTGGCTTAGCTTGCTAGTTCTTTGCTAGCTGCTAAGCCAAGCTAAAGTAAGCTGGCTTCTGTTGAAAGGAGCTGAGGTGAGCTGGGTCTGATGCTCCCAGGGAGGACCTAGCTAGTTGAGGTAATTAAGGTAGCTTAGCTCAACTAAGTTTGGCTAAGCTGAGTCCCCGGGTGCTAGACTTGAGCTTCCTGAGCTAAGATGAAGTCATCTTCAGGTGGCTGGAGTTGAGTGGGGCTGGATGTAGCTAGTCCTGAGCTGAGGTGAGCTCCAGTCAACTCAGTTGAGCTAGCTAGAGCTCCCTGTGGACAAATGGGAGCTAAGATGAGCTAGACTCAGCTAAGTTGAGCTGGATTTGAGCTGACCTGAGCTAGGGTAAGCTAAGATGAGCTCTCTTAAGCTGCCATTCAGTTGAGATGAGCTAAATGGAGCCAGGATGAGTTAACCCTAGTTCAGGTGAGCTGAATTCCAGCTATGGTGAGCTGGATCAAGCTGAGTTCCAACTGTTGTGAGCTTCTCCTTCACTAGTTACCTTCCTGAGTGCTAGGGTTCTAGGGATCTGGCAATCTGTATATCTTTAACACTCATAAAAACACATTAAAAAGACAATAAAAAGTGCAATGAATGCCTAACCTAATTAATGCCTAGATGCAGCCTAAAAACCCGTTTGCAGAGTAAAACCCTAAGAGCTAGGTTTGTTTTAATGCATAAGAATGATGATAAACTGACATTTATCACACCTCCATGCTTATCTTTTGCTAGTCTCTTAGCAAAACTTTAATTTTTACTAAACGGAATTTTTGGGAAATCTAATTTTTTTGACTTCTGAGGAAAAAGAGACTATGGGACCTTGGTTGGTTTAAATAGAGGAGGTATGGGATTTGTTAAAGATAAACATTGGAATTTATTTTTGGATCCAAAATTAGATAAAATGGGATCAATATATCCTCCAGAAAATTCACAAACTAACCTCTTGTTAGTTCAGATGACTTGAAATTTCTATTTTTAGGATTTTTCTGGCTCTTGAATCTGATTCGCAACTTGCAATAACCCTTAAAACCTTATGTCCATGCTTGTGAAAAGCCAACATTTATAAGGGCATGTTTTTGGTTTAAAACTTTTTTTTTGTCCCCCATGCTTATTTCTAGCTTAGTCTTACAACAGATGTGTCGAGATCATCATTCCCGTCACCAATCCCCGAGGGACAGTACTTTAGGATAGCACTGTCCATGACACCACCCAAGAGCTCACAACTGCAAAACGCAATGAGGTGTAAAGGGGCGCTCCAAGCAAACTCAAGCTCTTGCTTCGACACTATAAGTAGAGCACCGTCCAAGACACTTAAGCTGCTAAAATGTGCTTTAATGCTTCATCTAAAGATATGAAATATAGATATAGAGCAGTGCCGAGGCAGTAACATCCCCGGCAACAGTGCCAAAAAAGTGATGCAAAAAATCGCGTGATTTGTAATTAGGGTTTTTAAAGTCGTTATAACATGCGAAATCGCATACGCTTTTAAATTTCTAATCCTAGATAGTGGGGTATCTAGGGTCAACCAAGGAACACCTAAAAGTGGCGCCAACCATGGAGAGGTGCCATGGGTTGGCGCCAACTTCTAGGTTTCTAGAATGGGGTTGAGGTGGATGGTGGATGTGGCTTGGAGGGGTTATGTGTAGGGTGGATATGGGGGTTGAAGTTGGCACCAAAAGGGACGTGGTTAGGGTTAGTTTTGGTGCCAAATTTTGGTGTCTTTTGGTGGTTAGTTGAGGGGTGAAAGATGGTGAAGTGGTGGCACCAAAATGAGTAGGGTGGAGCTAGCTTAAGTAGGCTTAGGTCGACTTGGAGTGGAAGGTTATGTAGGTGGAGTTAGGGTTAGATTTTTGGTGCCAGGGAGGTGGATGCTAGCTAGGCTAAGCTAAGCTAAGCTAGCTTAGCTAGCTATGGAGTAGAAGAGTATGCATGTGGAGCTTAGGGTTTGAGGAGAGGAGCTGGATATGAAGAGTCTAGAGCTGAATTGGAGCTGGCAGCTACTGAAGAGGTCAACATGGGGCTACTCTAGCTGGCTTAGCTTGCTAGTTCTTCGTTAGCTACTAAGCCAGGCTAAAGTGAGGTGGCTTCTGTTGAATGGAGTTGAGGTGAACTGGGTCTGGTGCTCCCGAGGAGGATTGAGCTGGTTGAGACAGCTAAGGTAGCTCAGCTCAACTAGCTTGAGCTAAGCTGAGTCTCCGGGAGCTGGACTTGATCTTCCTGAGCTGGGATGAATTCATCTTCAACTGGCTGGAGTTGAGTGGAGCTGGATGTAGCTAGACCTGAAATGAGGTGAACTCCAGTCAACTCAGCTGACCTAGCTAGAGCTCCCCGTGGACTATTGGGAACTGAGATGAGCTAGACTCAGCTAAGTTGAGCTGGATCTTAGCTGACATGAGCTAGTGTGAGCAAAGATGAGCTCTCTTGAGCTACCATTCAGCTAAGATGAGCTAAATGGAGTTAGGATGAGCTAACCCTAGTCCAAGTGAGCTAGATTCCAGCTGTGGTGAGCTGGATCAAGCTTAGTTCCAGCTAGTCTGAGCATCTTCTTCACCAGTTGCCTTCTTAAGTGTAAGGGTTTTAGGGATCTGTATATCTGTTCATCCCTAACACTCAGAAAAACACATTAAAAAGATAAGAAAAATGCAATGCATGCCTATCCTAATTTATAACTAAATGCAAGCCCAAAAACCCATTTGCAAAGCAAAACCCTAAGAGCTAGGATTGTTTTGATGCAAAAGAATGATGATAAACTGGCGTTTATCACACCTCCATGCTTATCTTTTGTCAGTCTCTTAGCAAAACATTAATTTATAAAATGGAATTTTTGGGAAATCTAATTTTTTTGACTTTTGAGGAGAAAAAGATTAAGGGACCTTGGTTGATCTAAACACAGGAGGCACAAGATTTGTTAAGGATAAACATTGGGATTTATTTTTGGATCCAAAAATTAGACAAAATGGGAACAATATATCCTCCAGAAAATTCACAAATTAACCCCTTGTTAATTCAGATGACTTGAAATTTCTATTTTTAGGATTTTTCTAGCTCATGAATCTGATTCACAACTTGCAATATCCTTTAAAACCTTGTGTCCATGCTTGTGAAAAGCCAACATTTATAGGGGTGTGTTTTTGGTTTAAAACTTTTTTTTTCTCCCCCATGCTTATTTTCAGCTTAGTCTTACAACAGATGTGTTGGGATCATCATTCCAGTTGCCAATCCTCGAGAAGGCTCTAGCGCCAGTACTTTGGGATAGCACTGTCCATGACACCACCCAGGAGCTCACAACCCCAAAACACAATGCAGTGTAAAAGGGCGCTCCTAGCAAACTCAAGCTCTTGCTCCAACACTATAGGTAGAGCACCATCCAAGAACTTGAGCTACTAAAATGCACTTTAATGCTTCGTCTAAAGATATGAAATATAGATATGGAGCAGTGTCGAGGCCATAACATGTTGACATCGCATCCTTAAAGGAGGCATTTTCCTCCTTCTCGGCCGTGGGAACTCAAACCAATGGTCTGCTTCAGACTTTTACTAAGTCCAAACAAGGGAGTTTTTCTAATTTTTAGTTGTTTTTAAGTGTTGGCTTGTGTGTGAAATTTGACACAGGAACTGCTACAAGATATGCAAATTTTTGAATCAGAAACTAAGCCAGATACTTTCCATTACAAAAGAGGATCAAGTCACCTGAACTATCATGAGTTCAGGTGAAATTTTAGAGAAGGATATTTGATCTAGTCTAAAAATAGACCCTAAAATTCTAATGATCAGATCCGCATCCTCATCCCTAGTTTGTTAAAGATTAAATCCCATTGTACCAAAACTGAGTTTTTCAACCTTAGTCCCAATTTTAAAATTTTTCCCCAAAAAGTTTTCAACATTTTTATTTTTTTGGGTATGCAGGCAGGAAAATAAAATAAGTAAAGAAAAATGCATATTTTTAGGTTTTGAAAATTCTAAATCAATCATCAAATTTTAAAAACACCCCCCCATGCTTAAGATATGCAATGTCCTCATGCATTAGGAGGGAAAAGGGATCACCTTAATGAAGAGCTGTCGGGTTTAGGATGGTTAAAACCTGGAAAAAGAAAGGAAAAAGGAAAGCAAGAAAAATGATGGGTTACCTCCCATCCAGTGCTATCTTTTACGCCATTCAACCGGGCGTAGTTTGCATTAGTGATCAAAGGTGGTTGGCTTAGTGAAATCGAACGATTCCGATGGAAGATTCGAGGTATGATCAAGATAGGGCTTTAAACATTGGCCGTTGACTTGAAATGTCATATTTGTTTTAGGATCAAAAAGATCAACAGTGCTGTACGGATAAGTTTTATGGACAATAAAGGGGCCGATCCATTTGGATTTTAATTTGCCAGGAAAAAGATGTAATCTAGCATCAAAAAGCCAAACGCATTGATTAACGTCAAAGTGTTTCTGAACAATGTATTTATCATGAAATTTCTTTATTCGATCTTTATAAATCCTCACGTTTTCATAGGAAAAATTATGCAATTCTTCCAATTCAGTTAATTGTAGTTTTCGATGGATACCAACGTCAAAGAAATCCATGTTTAATTGTTTTATTGCCCAAAAAGCCCTATGTTCTAGTTCTACCGGGAGATGGCATGCCTTCCCAAAAATCAGACAGAAGGGAGACATGTCGAGCAGGGTTTTAAAAGCGATATGGTAAGCCCATAAAGGATCGTCCAATTTGGTGGACCAATCTTTACGGTCGGGCCTAACTGTCTTTTGTAAAATATTTTTAATTTCCTGGTTAGAAACTTCTGCCTGGCCATCTATTTGGGGGTGATAAGGTGTGAAAATTTTGTGATTAACCCCATATTTAGAAAGAAGGTGACGAAATTGTGAATGAGTGAAATGTGAGCCTCCGTCACTAATAATGGCTTTTGGAATGCGGAATCTTGAGAATATATTTTTCTTAAGAAATTCGACAACCACATGGTGATCACTAGTGCGGGTGGGTATTGCTTCTATCCACTTTGAAACATAATCGACTATGACTAGCATATATAAATACCCACTAGAGTTGATGAACAATCCCATGAAGTCGATGCCCCAAACATCAAAAATTTCATCCTCTAAAATAGGATTAAGGGGCATCATATCCTTCCGAGTCATGTTGCCGATGCTCTGGCAATGCACACAGGATCGAACAAAATTATGAGCATCTTTGTGCAAGCTAGGCCAAAAGAATCCCACATTAAGGATTTTAGCTACAGTTTTCTTGCCTGAAAAATGTTCGCCACAAGCCATTAAATGACAATGTGTCAGAATATCATAGATTTTAGAATCAGGGACACATCATCGAATGACCTGATCGGCACAAATGCGAAAAAGGTCGGGCTCCTCCCAAAAATAGTATTTAATATCAGCAAAGAACTTATCCTATTTTGTTTTTGTCCAATCAGTAGGGATTCGTTCTATTGCTAAATAGTTTGTGATGGGCGCAAACCAAGGGAGGGTAGTAGCAGCTAAAATGCTTTCATTGGGGAATTGATCAGGTGGGGTAATTATGTCATTCGTCATAAGACGAGAGAGATGGTCGGCCACTACATTATGCGATCCCACCTTATCCTTGATTTCCAAGTCAAATTCCTGGAGCAGCAGGATCTAACAGATAAGGCGGGGTTTCACATCTTTTTTTGTCAGCAAATATTTAAGTGTTGAGTGGTCGGTAACACAGTGACATGTGACCTCAAAAGATAAGATCTAAATTTTTCTAAGGCAAATACAATGGCAAGAAGTTCCTTTTCAGTAACCGTGTAATTCCATTGTGCATCATCAAGAGTTTTGCTAGCATAATAAATCACAACGGGCTTCTTGCCAATTCTTTGCCCTAGAATGACCCCCACAGCAAAATCTGAGGCATCTGTCATTAATTCAAAGGGACTATTCCAATCAGGTCCCTGCAAAATTTGTGCCTCAGTAACCTCCTTCTTCAACCTCAAAAAATTCTCCAGGCATTTATCATTAAAATCGAATGGCTGGTCTTTAGTAAGCAGCTGACTTAAGGTCTTCGAGATTTGGGAATAATTTTGTATGAATCTATGGTAGAAACCCACATGACCCAAAAAGGATCTAATCTGTTTAATAGTAGTGGACAGTGGGAGCTTAGATATAGCATCTATTTTTGCTTTATCTATCGTGATTCCTTGTTTTGAAATAACATGACCCAAGACAATGCCTTCTTGGACCATGAAATGACTTTTTTCCCAACTAAGAACCAGATTGACTTCTATGCATTTTTGGAGAGTTCTTTCAAGGTTCTTGAGACAATGGTCAAAAGAATCTCCAAAAACAGAGAAGTCATCCATAAAGACTTCTAAGCATACACCTACTAGGTCCAAAATTATTGCAAGCATACACCTTTGAAAAGTTGCAGGTGTGTTAAAAAGACTGAAGGGCATCCTTCGGAAAGCAAAGGTTCCGAAGGGGCTGGTGAAAGTTGTTTTGTCCTGGTCCTCAGGATAAACCGCTACCTAATTATAGCCGGAATAACCATCTAGAAAATAGTAAAAATCCCATCCGACTAATCGCTCCAAGATTTGATCAATAAAGGGGAGCGGAAAATGGTCCTTCTTGGTGGTGGTGTTTAATTTTCTGTAATCAATACACACACACCAAGAAGAGGTTGTTCGAGTGGCTATATTCTCCCCATTGTCATTGGTGACAACTGTTAGTCCAGCCTTTTTGGGCACAACTTGTGTTGGACTAACCCAGGAGATGGGGTAGATGATATTAGCATCAAGCCACTTAATAATCTCCTTTTTTACCACCTCCTGCATAATAGGGTTCAAGCACCTTTGTAGTTGGTGGGAGGGGCGAGAATCGTCCTCTAAATATATACAATGTGTACAATAGGACGGATGAATACCCTTAAGATCAGAAAGGGTCCAACCAATAGCTTTTCTGTATTTACTCAACCTGGAGAAGTTTGTGTTCTTGTTCCCCAGCAAGTCTAGAATTTATAATCAGGGGCAGGGCCTAATTTGGACCCAGGAAGACATATTTAAGGGAGTCAGGCAAAGGTTTTAATTCCAATTGTGGGCCTGGCTCCGAAAGAATTTCTGCTTTTTGGGTTAGTGGTGAGGTTAGAGTGAAAGGGTCAGCTGGAGGGTTAGCTGAATGTGTGGTTAGGGTGGAAGGGTGAGAAGAAGTGGATTGTTCAGGAACCATGCTAATGGCAAAATAGTAACCTAAATGGGAAATCTGCAAAGTTTCCTCCACAATATTTTCTATTTCTAAATCCGAATCATCAAAGAAATCAAGTTCTTGGAACCTCCTAGAAGCTTGGAAAATATCTAGGGTTACAGATTCACTGCCACACATGATCTTCATTTTTCCAGAATCACAATCAATATTTGCACAGGTGGTGGCTAAGAATGGTCTTCCAAGAATTACAAGGGTAAACTTTAATGCTTCTAGTACCTCTATTCCAGGACTAAAAAGTCTACTTCAAATAGACAATTTTTGACTCGAACAAGGGCATCCTCAACAATTTCCCTTAGTTTAATTGTAGATCGGTCGGCTAATTAAAGAGTAACCTCAACAGGCTTTAATTCATCGATCTTAAATTCCTCAAAAACAATTGTGGGGATAAGATTAATTGAGGCACCGAGATCCAACAAAGCACGATCAAAAGAAGTATCATTAATGATAACTTGAATCAGGAGGGCGCCAGGATCTTTTCTCTTAAGAGGCAGTCGACTCTGCATAACTGAGCTGACTGTCTTAGGAAGGATCATCTTTCCTAAATTCTGGGGCTGCCTTTTTGGGGTACACAAATCTTTTAGGAATTTTGCATAGGCAGGGATATATTTTATGGCATCTAGGAGAGGGATGTTAATTTCAACTTGCCCAATTAAATCCATTAATTCCTTATCAGCGGGCTTGGATTTATTCTTTTTCTTATTTGTTGAAGAATGGAGGGCTTGTGGAAATGGTGTAGGGTTTCCCTGTTTTGCATTAATTGGTTCTTGAACAATGTGAGAGGAAGATGGGGAAGAGTTGATCTGTGTTTCATTGAAATGAGTTTCTTTAACAGGCAGGGGATCGTGAGTGATTTTCCCATTCCTCAAAGTAATTGCATTTACAGTCTGGTTGTTTCTAGGATGAGGATAGGAAGCCTGACTGTTATTGAAACCTGGGGGATGCGGAGGTGCTAGTTGAATGGGTTGACTGGGATATCCACCTTGGAACTAATTCCTTTGATTATTTGGGTTGGGCATGGGTTGGGAAGGTAAATTCCCAACAGGTCAATGATCAAGAGTAACCTTAACTTGGTGTTGCAAGTTGGTAATCATGTGGGTTACTTCTGTCATTTGATTCTGCATAGCTTGCAGAGTTTTCATGACTTGAGTGTTAATATCTTCCTGGGATGGTCTAGGTTGATACACAGGTTGCCCATAATTTCCAAAATGATTTTGTTTGGGAAAAGGAATCAGGTTCGAGTTTTTCCATGAGTGATTCGGGTTAGTCCTCCAGTTTTGGTTGAAAGTGTTGGAGAGGTTTCTAAATTGCTCCTGGAGAGCATAAATATTTTCCGTGGTGGTATCAAAAATATTTTGATCAAAATTCCCAGTTAATTCTAGTAGGAAATCAGTTGGAAGCTGTTGACCAGCAGGAGTGGCATCAATATTGTGCAAATTTTCTCTTCGGAGAAGCTGTGGAGTGTTAGTGTCTAGAGAGTTAAAGTGTGGAGCTTATTTATTTGTGAGCTTTTCTTCCATTTTTTTCTGGTGAATTTGCATCTGGTTTAGTTGTTGAGCAAACATATATAGATCATCCTGAGTGACTGGAACAGAGGTGGATTTGGAGTCAATTTCATGGACTCCATGTCTGGGGTTTTGTGTTCTATCAAAAGTGTCCATTGAAGTCATATTAAATGAGTTCTCACTCATTTCTTCAAAGAGGAGATAGGCACTTTTGACATCCTTATTACGAAAATTGCCCCTACATGAGGCATCCACAAATCGCTTCAATTGATCTTTTAATCCATGATAGAAGTTCTGCACTAACAGCCATTGCGGAATTTCATGGTGGGGACAACTTCTTAAAAGTTCTTGAAATCTTTCCCAGGCTTCATGGAGGGGTTCACCATTTTTTTGTTGAAAGGTCGTTATGGATCTTCTTAAAGCATTAGTACGACCGATTGGAAAAATTTTTCTTTGAAAAGCACTCTTTAATTGGGGCTAGGTGGTAATCAGGTGACCAACCGTTCAAAACCAATGTGAAGCTTTGTCTTTAAGAGAGTGGAAAAAGTCTCATTAACCACATGTCTTCCTGCACATTGCGGGAACGAGTGGTTTGAGTGAGGACAGTTAATTGCTTGAGATGACAAAAAGGATCCTCTCTTGGAAGACCATGAAAATGCTTGATAAGATTTAGAATGGCTGGTTTGATCTCAAAATCCCCTTGTGATATGACAACCCCGGGTCTTTCCTTGTAATTGGAAGGATCATAGAAATCCTTAAGAGGAACGACAGGTTGTTGGCGGGGTGGTGGGTTTTACCCTTGGTTAGCTAGGTTCGTTACAGTCCTAGCCAAATCTTCTTGATTTTGTTCTAGCCGAACCAAATGATCGACCATCAAGGCAAAGGGGTTTGTATTTTGAGTTAGAATTGGAGGGCCACCTGGCCCTGCAGGAATTTCTGGTTGCCCTAAATGAGGGAGGTGAGGGAGGGGAAAGTTAGCTGACGAGTTAGAAGTGGAAGTAGAATTTTTTTTGTCAGCTTCGTGGGTTTTCCATTTTCTTAGAAGAGGGAGAAGAAAACAACGATTTTCTAGTGCAGGGGGCAAAATCAGATAGTCCCTCAAGATGTGGTTTTTGGGACCTTCGCTCGTGCATGCACTATTTTGGAAGAATTAGAGGGGAGAAGAGAAAGAGATGAGAGAAAGTGTGCAATTCAAACAACAAATTCTAGACCTAACTTAAGTGTGACTCCCTAAAAATAAACCTAAGACTTGGTCTACGTAGGAAATAAGTAATCAACAGTGAATACCCGTTCTGTCAACAAATCTAGCCAAGTTACTTAAGGGGAGGTCTGAGCCCAAACGTTTCCCAGGAAAAACCTCAGGTGCTTGTACAAACCCGTGCCTAGTTGTTTGACACGGCCCCTCAGCCTGAACACCAGATATAGATGACAGAATTGGTATTAACTATAGAAAACTTAAGACCTATATAGTAAGCCTAAGTTGATGAAAACCTTAGGGGCCAAATTTCTACCAATTTTAATTAGGTTTAGGATGCTAGTGTGCACATAGAATGTGGAGGGCATTGATTGGGTTGTTGCCTTGTTATTTCAATTTTTAGTGTGTGCGCAAGAATTGGAAAGTGGTTCCAATTAAAAACAAGTTGTCACACAATTTTTGTATTTTTGTCTTTTAGGATTCAATTTAATTAAATGTGTTTTAGGGTTTCTCTTTTTAAATGTTCAAACAAGTTTGAAACTTCCACAATCAAAGGAAAACAAGTTGTATTGGTGATGATGTGTTTCCTTTATGTTGTGGGACTAAAAAGCAAGAAAGAAACCCTAATTGGATTTGAACCCTAATACAGAAAATTACTAGCAATGAATTATTTTTAGGCTTTCTGAAAAAAGTAGTGGTCCAAACAATGCAACCAACACCACTACCTTATGTAAAATCAAACAAGGATTCTAGAATTTTTTTTTTTAAGATTTTACGAATTTGTTTGATATTTGTTTTGAATTTTTATTTGTACTGATGTCAAAGTCCAGAAATGGTACCTGTGGGTATTCTAGACTTTTTGTACTACCACTAGCCTCAGAAAATTTTGGTGATTTTATGTGAGATGTAGAATTTCACAAGCATTCCAGAAATCTAAATTTCACAAAAATTGGATGTGTATAAAAATTCTAAAAATTCACGAACATTAGCAAAACAGGAAGATAAGAGGGTGTGACCCCTTGGTAGTCCACGAATTTTTAAAAACTAAATGCAAAGCCAACTGATCTGAAATTTCTAACAAATGTTCTTAACTTGATTTGAAATCACTATGTGAAATTTTAAGATTTTAGGAGATCTGTGGTGTTGGAATTGATTTTTGAAGTCTAGACAGAAATCTAGACCAGAAAAACAGAACACCAACACTAGGATTGGAGTGGTGTTTAATGAAGTATACAGGCAAACAATGGATTTTTATGGGCACCACTCCACTTAATTAAAGTGTTTAGGATCCTGAAAGCCAAGTTTAATATTTTTTTTGTAGTCATTTAGCCTAAATGTGACAAGAAATGGGGAACCAACCTGAAATCGTGGGAAGAAAAGGAACTTTGAGCTCTCGCTTCCAACTTCCCACTTTCTTCCTGTAGTTCCTGCACACACGAGAGAAAAGAGAGACAAGGGGATGAGATCCACTTCAAGCAAGAGAATCAATTAAAATGCAAACCGTGCCACCCCGGTAACGGTGCCAAAAAGTGAACGCATTTTTGTGTGATTTGTTAAATTAGGATTTTACGTCGTTGCAACGCACAAAAACATATTCACTTTTAAAATTTATAACCTAGATAGTGGGGTATCTAGGGTCGTCCAAGGAGGCAAGTTTGCAAAAATTAAATCTCTTGCTTCGAAAATGGAATTCACCTTTCTTTTTGGTCTTTGTCAATATATCATTTTTATGTTTTTGAAATTAAGGTAACATGCGAAGTTGTTGGTGGGAAAAATTACGACACCATCTATGCTAATCTAAGTGAAAAAATTATCCTCTTTCTAAGCTCAACCTAGGCACGTGGAGGCCTAGGTTAATTAGAAAGGGGGAGTGAAACTACACTAAAGATAAAGCAAGGTAATGCAATAAAAAGAGTGCAACAAGAAATCAAGGCAACTTTTTTTTTATATTAAAGGAAATTATCTACTAGTAGATGAATGCTTCTACAAAAAAAATTGAAAAATAAAATAAAGACAAATCATTTAGATGATGATGGTGATGAAGAGGATGAAGCTCTTCTTACTCCAAGCCTGGTAGCTCCCGGGCTTAAAAAGAAGGTCTTCAGCTCCTTCCTTCTATAGCTCCGCCAAGATGATGTCCTCTAAGGAAAACCATTAAGGGGCGTGCCCTATGCTTTTCTCCAAGGCTAGACGTCCACCCTATGTCCTCCTTTGCCTGGCCGTCCTCCTTGAAGTAGAATGCTCCTCCTCCTTGGCATGGCACAAGTTGAAGAAAGTGGGGAGAAGGCACCAAAGGGGCAGGTGATGTGCCCCCTTAATCTTCTTCTCTACTCCTTCTTCTTGGTCATAGGTGTAGGTGGATGTTGGTGGAATTAAACACTAATGGAGGATGGGAATTATGTGGTGGTAGGGTAGGGTATTTATAGGATTGGAAGGGGGTGGTTATGATGCTTTTTTGGAGGGAAATGAAGGGGTGTTTGGATACTTTTGGAGGGAAAAATGGGAGGGAAATGAAGAGGTGCTCGGTTTTCCCTCCAAAAATACCTTCTAGAAGGTATTAATTTTGGAGGGAAAAAATGGAGGGTGGAGATGGTTTTGATGGTGGATGTAGGGTGGTGATGGAAGGGATAGTTGGCATCAAAATAAAGTAGGAGTAGGTGGTCTTTTTTCTAGAGCCTAGGTAGTAGGGTAGTATGTTTTGGTGCCATAGAGGTGGACTTGCTAAGCTAAGCTAGCTTAGCTAGCTTAGCTAATTGTGAGTAGGGTTGAATGCATTTGGAGCTAGGGTTTTCAAGGAGAAGAGCTGGAGGTAATCATCTTGAGCTGCACTGGAGTTGGTGGCTGCTGAAGAGAGCTGCAAGGAGCTATCTTAGCTAGCATAGCTTGCTAGTTCTTTGCTAGCTGCTAAGCCAAGCTAAAGTAAGCTGGCTTCTGCTGAAAGGAGCTAAGGTGAGCTAGGTCTGATGCTCCCAGGGAGGACCTAGCTAGTTGAGGTAATTAAGGTAGCTTAGCTCAACTAAGTTGAGCTAAGCTGAGTCCCCGGGTGCTGGACTTGAGCTTCCTGAGCTAAGATGAAGTCATCTTCAGGTGGCTAGAGTTGAGTGGAGCTGGATGTAGCTAGTCCTGAGCTGAGGTGAGCTCTAGTCAACTCAGTTGAGCTAGCTAGAGCTCCCTGTGGACTAATGGGAGTTGAGATGGGCTAGACTCAGCTAAGTTGAGTTGGATCTGAGCTGACCTGAGCTAGGGTGAGCTAAGATGAGCTCTCTTGAGCTGCCATTCAGCTGAGATGAGTTGAATGGAGATAGGATGAGCTAACCCTAGTTCAGGTGAACTGAATTCAAACTATGGTGAGTTGGATCAAGCTGAGTTCCAACTAGTGTGAGCTTCTCCTTCACCAGTTGCCTTCCTAAGTGCTAGGGTTCTTGGGATCTGGCAATCTGTATATCTCTAACACTCATAAAAACACATTAAAAAGATAATAAAAAGTGCAAGGCATGCCTAACCTAATTAATGCCTAAATGCAGCCTAAAAACCCATTTGCAGAGTAAAATCCTAAGAGCTAGGTTTGTTTTAATGCATAAAAATGATGATAAACTGGCATTTATTTGTTGTAGGGCTCAATCTTTTTATCAACCACCTGGTCATTGATGGAAATCCGATGACTTGCAAAAATTTTGGATAAAATGGACCCCAACGGTAGAGACGCCCAATGGTCCTCATTCATAACATAAACAATGAGACGGCAATAGTTGAAGGGAATGTGACGTACGGCGACAAAAAAGAGCGCCTTGTGTTGGCATGAGATATAGTCAAAACCTCCCAATTTATTTACAAGGGAATGCGAGAGAGTAATCGAGGAAGAGGTTTGAGGTTCTTGCATGGTAGGGTGCTAAGATTTTTGAAATATTTTTTAGGTAGGACTAATTCTTGATTGATGACTTAAGAGTCATATTGCCTCAGAATGTCACTGAAGTCATTTCCCTCATTAGGGATGGCAAGAAGGGTGGAAATAGAATTAGAGGTGATATGGATTTCATGCCCAAATGAATGGGTATGTAACTCTAGTTCATCGTTGCTGTAGTTTTCAAAGATGTTGGCATAGAAAAGTCGGACAAGATCAGGAAACACGCAAATAATTCCAACGCCAGAATGGAACTTTCGATCAAAATAGTGGAAGAGATGAAGGGTTTCAAAATGTTCCCGAAGGTTTAGATGGGAAAAGTCATTCCATACAATGAATCGAGGATACTTGACTTTGGCATTTGTGAAGCGGCGAAATCGCTGTCTAGCAATGTCGCCACGCGGTTGGTTAGCCAAATAGGCAGAAGAGGAGGTGGAAGAGCCCTTGGTTTGCTTCCAACAGGGAGGCATTTTAGGTGGGTTGGGTGGTTGGGTTTTGGAGGGAGGGGTTTGGTGTTTTAGGATAGAACACCTACAAAAAAAATCCCACACCAGTCATTCAACTAATAAGGCAATATAGTGCCATACATGCACACAACATTGATACCAGAAAGCAACGAAAAAAAATTTGTGTAGCAGTATGCCTTGAGGCAATACAACCAGCCATAATGTTGTGGCAATATACCTTTGAACTCAAGCCACTAAGATGTCATCTTGAATCACTTAAGGTAATACCCTTACCATTAACAACCAAAAAGACATACATTTATTCTACATAAAGAAGCAAGTTCCAAGCTATAGGTTTTGTTCTAGGGTCTTAGCTCCTAAGGCAAAAATAGGCACGATGGAAGAGGAAACCTTAAATGAGTTGTTCATCAAGAGGAAGAGATAAGTTGAGGGCACTAAAAGGACTCGAGCAAAGCTGTGGAGATGCCCTAAGGATTTAAGAGGTTATACCCATGGAGGAGGGTCTTCAGACGTGCAGAGGAGGAGTGGGGGCACGCGCGCAGGAGAGCAGCTACGTCGCTAGTTGTCGAGGAGGCGGAGCGGTCATCTGACGGCGAGAAGAGCAACACCAACTTGTAGCTGTCACTCGTCAGGCGGGAGAGAGAGGTCTTAGGGATTTTAAGCATAGGGGAAGTGGGACCTCAACGAGTGGGATTTTATATCCCCCTGAAGTTGGGGAAAATTTCATTACAAAACCATCCAGAGAACAAACGTGAAGTGGCAGATTTTAGCCAGATCAGACGTCTAAGGATGTCGTCAGACGTCGGGATTGGCCATTTGGGATTTTAACCCTTTTGATGGTGTCGTCTGTTTTTACTACTAGATGACTTATCTGACGACTAATTAAAAATTCAGATGTCAGATTTCTGCAGACATGCCTCCCTCGAAAATGGTTTATTCTCCAAGTTGTCGACTGATTTCTATATCATACGTCTTAACTGACGTCTAAAGCTAAAATTAGACGTCTGATCTCTACAGTCAGTCCTTCTTGGATCTCACCCCAAAGCTACAGGTTGTCGTTGGATTTTTTTTAATTAGACGACTTACAAGACGTTTGACTAAATCATCAGATGTTTGAATTTAGACATCCTAATAGAAATCCTGATACAAAATAGACGTCTGTCAACACACCTGGATGACTGTCCAGAAGTTTGTGAATGATAAAGGACGTCTGGAATAGCACTTTTATCAGCTTTTCTTAGATATAAAATCGACGTCTGTTCCACATCTTCAGACGTCAAATTTTTAAGTATAAGATGTTTGTGGTATTAATCAGACGTCTGATATTGCATAGAATGTACATTTTGATGTTTGAACTGTGTTTGAAGGTTCTTAACTTGGTAAAGTCAAGGCTCCTTCTATGTTCATGATAAACAAAATTCTACTAAGTCAATAAATTCTTCAAATATCACTTAGCTTACATATGCCTAGTTTCCTACGTATGTAATTAAAACGATCATAATTCAAAGATTTAGTGAAAATATCACCCAATTGCAATTTAGTACAAATAAATTCAACCTCGATTTCTTCCTTAAGTACATTATCCCTCAAAAATTGATGTTGAACATCAATATGCTTTGTACAAGGGTGATGTATGAGATTTTTCAAGAAGGTGATAGCACTAGTATTATTACATAATATTTTTATTTTATTAAATATCAAGTTAAAATCCTTCAAAGTATTTTTCATCCATAGCACTTGGGAACATGCTAGAGTGGCAGTTATGTATTCAGCCTCTGTAGTTGATAGGGCTACACTAGATTGTTTCTTTGAGAACCAAGAGACTAGTGATTCGCCCAAGAATTGGCACATCCCACTAGTACTCTTCCTATCGGTGCGGCTACCTGCGTAGTCTGCATAACTATATGTGACTAAGTTGAATTGTGGACTCTTAGGGTAGAATAAGCCATAATCAGATGTGTCAACTAGATATCTAAATATTCGTTTTACAACATTTAAGTGTGATTGTTTAGGGTTTGATTGAAACCTAGCACATAAGCAGGTACTAAAAAAATGTCAGGTCTACTGGAAGTTAAATACAGTAAAGATCCAATCATGCTACAATAGAGCTTTTGATCTATGGGCATACCTGATTCGTCCAAATCTAGGGAAGTTGTGACACTCAAAGGAGTGTCCTTCCCTTTACTTTTCACAATTTCAAATCTTTTCAACATCTTCTTTGTGTATTTTGATTGACACACAAAGGTCCCGAATTCGAGTTGAGTGATTTGTAAACCGAAGAAAAACTTGAGTTCACCCATCAAACTCATTTCGAATTCTTCCTACATAATCCCTGTGAACTTTCTACGCATAGATTCATTAGTAGCACCAAAGATAATATCATCTACATATATTTGAACTAATAAAATGTATTTTCCTTTTCTTTTAATGAATAATGTGGAATCAGCTTCTCCTATAGAAAATTATGCATTTAACAAATAGTCTTTGAGCCTCTCATACCAAGCTCTATGATCTTGCTTTAGACCATACAGTGCCTTGTTTAATTTATAGACAAAATAAGGCTTATCATAAGACTCAAAACCAAAAGGTTGTTTTACAAAAACTTCCTCCTTAATGAATCCGTTAAGAAATGTGCTCTTAGTGTCCATTTGAAAGAGTTTAAAGCCAAGGAAGGCAGCATAAGCAAGAAGTATGCGAATTGATTCGAGTCGAGCTATAGGAGCATAGGTATCATCAAAATCATTTCCTTCTTGGTTGTACCCTTGTGCTACCAAACGAGCCTTGTTCCGAATAACTATACCGGATTCATTCAACTTGTTCCGGAATACCCATTTGGTTCCTATTACCATTTGGCCTTTAAGCTTAGGTACTAGATCCCAAACTTCATTCCTTTGGAATTGGTTGAGTTCCTTCTGCATGGCCATCATCCAAGGTTCTTCGGAGCATGCTTCCTCGACACTATTGGGTTCAACTTGAGATACAAAGGCGGAGAGACCGAAAGAGCAACTAAAACAAGATCAGGTTTTAACGCCATCAGAAATACTTCCAATGACTTGACTTTTAGGATGATCCCTTTGATATATCCAATCTTTCAAAAGATTATGGATATTGGAGTTTGGAATGTTAGACACATCAATAGAAGAATCATCTTCATCTTCCATATTGACTTGGTCAATAGAGGAAGAGTGAGGAAAATCATCGAAGGAAACATGAAGGGTTTCCTCCACTATTAATGTGGTCATGTTAAAGACCCGATATGCCTTACTACGTGAAGAATAACCAAATAAGATGGCTTCTTCACCATTGGCATCAAATTTATCTAAATTAGAGCAGGTATTCAAAACAAAGCACCGGCATCCAAAAACTTTAAAATAACTAATTTTGGGTAGTTTTTCATAATATAATTCAAAACAAGCTTTTCGCAACCCAGATCGAATTAAGGTGCGATTTAAAACGTAACAAGTCGTGTTAACTGCCTTGGCCCAAAAGTACTTCGGTAACCCCAAGTCCATGAGCAATGTTCAAGTACACTCTTGAAGAGTACGGTTCTTTCTCTCAACCACCCCATGTTGTTGAGGTGTTCGGGGGAAAGAAAACTCATTAGCAATACCATGCTCTTGACAAAAGTCATCAAACAAGAAATTTTCAAACTCGCCCCCATGATCACTACGAATATGAGTGATTTGGTAGCCTTTTTTAGTTTGAACCTTCCTACAAAAAATAGAAAAGATAGAAAATACTCGTTTGGATCTCAAGAAGGAGCCCTTGAAAACCTTGAAAAATTGTCTACAATCACAAGGCAATATTTGCATCCACTAAGGCTCTCATATTTTGTTGGTCCAAACAGATCCAGGTGAAGTAGTTCTAATGGTCTTGATTTAGATATAACTTCTTTGTTTTTAAACTAGATTTCATAATTTTACTTAATTTACATGAATCACATATAAGCTCATTTAAAAATTTTCCTTTAGGAAGACCTCGAACTAGTTCATGTTTGGCTAGTTTTTGAACTAGCTTCATATGAACATGTCCTAGTCTTCTATGTCATATACTTAACTCATTATTTGCTACATAACATTCATAAGTGCTATATTTATCAAATTCTACGATATAAATGTCTTTAAATCTAGTTCCCTTAAGAAGGATTTCATTGGTTGATGCATGCATAATTTTAAACATTTCAAAAGTAAATACTAACTTAAATCCCTTATCACAAATTTGACTAACACTTAAAAGATTATGTTTTATTCCTTTAACTAGAGAGACATTTGAGATGGGAGAGAGAGGGTTACCTATTTTACCAAGGCCAATAATATGGCCCTTGTGGTTATTGCCAAATGTAACCGTTCCTCCATTCATAGGTTGAAGGTCCAAAATTAGGAGCTTGTCTCCCATCATGTGTTTGGAACACCCGGAGTCTATCACCCATCTTCCTCCTTGATGGCGATGGTCTCCTTGTCTTCTTTCTTGTAGACCCCTTTGCTCCTACAAAAGATCTCCATTGGTGACTTGGTGTTTCTATAGGTCTTTTTAATTTGAGTCGTCCATCCCTCATTTTGTATATCCAATTTTTGACATTATAATGTCCTTTGATCCCTACAAAACAAAGTGAAAGTTGCCTTTTCGGTATCCATTGTAATGTGGATCCATATTTGTTAGTGGTCTCTTTTAGAGGAGGATCCTTTTTCAGCTTAATTTGACTAGGTTCATAAAAGCCTAGTCCAAATTTACTCGAGGAAGGTTTTTGATGGGCAATGAGCTTGTCCAAGTTATCTTTCCCCTTTGTAAATTTGGCTAAGTCCTCAAGAAGTTGATTTGATTTTTCTTTAAAGTGATTTATCTTTATTTTTATTATGTCTAGTTTATCTTCTAGTCCTCTAATCTCCACTCTAAGTAAGCTATTCTCATCCTTTTTAAAGGAGTTTCATTTTTCAAGCACATGGATTTTGTCGAGTAATTCTTCTCTATCGAGAAATTTTTGTTCACTCATTGCCATATACAAATCATTTGTTAATGACTCCTTTTCAATCATTAGGTTTCTTATTTGCATATTCAAGGCAGTGGTTTCTTTAGTAAGAATTAGATTCTTCTCTTCAAGATCATTGATTAATTTCTTCCTCTCTAAGTTTTCTTCTTTTAGAGCTTTGATTTTGGTCTTTGTTTTCTTAAGATCTAGATATAGTGAATCAAAAGCATCTTGTAATTCATTTATAGAATAGGAGTTTACCTCAGGCTCCTCATATTCATATTCGGAAGCATCTTTCATTGCCATTACTCCCAAGCATGTCGTTTCTTCATTTGTTTCCTCTTCTTCTTCGGAGGTGGAGTCATCCTAAGTTGCTTGGAATGCCTTCTTCTTGAGTCCCTTGGTCTTGGAGAACTTCTTGTAGTCGAAAGGCTTCTTGTATTTCTTCTCATCATCCCTTTTGAGTAAGGGACAATCCTTCCTTATGTGACTTCTCTTCTTACAATTATAGCAAACTAGAGGTTCTTCCTGCCTTTTCTTTCCCTTGATCTCTTTTCTATTTCTAAGAAAATTTTTAAACTTTTTAGCTAATAAAATGAATTTTTCGTCATTGGTGCTTACCTCATCATTTGACATAGCTTGAAGGCTAAAGTCTTCTTCTTTGGCTCCGATGTGATAGATTTCTTCTTTTGCTCCATTTTGATTCATAAGCCATAAGATTCTCAAGTAGATTTGCCATGTCTAGATCCTCTACTTGGTTGGCTTCTTCTATTGTCATGACTTTTTGCTCCCACTCTAGTCCAAGGGAGCGAAGGAGCTTCAAGGGAAGCTCCCCTTTTATAAATGTCTTTCCTAGAGACCTGAAGTTATTCACAATTAACATGAATTGGGTGTACATGTCTCCAAGTCTCTGATTTTCTTTCATAGAAAAGGCTTCAAATTCCTGCGATAACATGTTAATCTTAGAGGATTTAACTCTAGACGTACCTTCATGAGTTACCACTAAGGTTCTCCATATCTCATGGGCAGTTGTGCATTGGCTAATGCGATTGAATTCCTCCAAGCTGAGTGCGTATTAGAGTGAGTTCATTGCCCTAGCATTCAGTCCAAGGTGATGAATTTGCTCCACCGTGCATCCCATTTCTAGTTTCTTGAGAATGATGTATGCGGATTCGCATTTCTCCCAAATGGAGAAATCATTGGCTTGAAGCCACATCTTCATTCTCAGCTTCCAATGTGTAGTTTGTCCCTTCGAAGAGTGGTGGTCGGGTGATGGATTGCCCCTTAAATTTGCCAGTGGAAATGACTCTTCCCTCTATGTGATCTTTCCGTGGATGTTACTCCTAAAAGCGGAAAACCTGCTCTAATACCAAATGAAATTACACTAGAGGGGGGTTGAATAGTGAATTTATAAAATATTGTAAGACAAAAAATACAATCACAAAAACAGGCATAAGATTTTTAGGTGGAAACCCAAAATGGGTGAAAACCACCACCTAAGACAATCCCTTGACTTAGGATTTTCGATCACAAAGTGATCGATTCACTAACCACACTACTTAAATGAGGGATTCGTGGAGCATCTCGCGACCATCGTCTCACCTCCCTTCGGGAAGAAGATCCTCGCTGTGATGACATCATGCCCCGTCCTCCTTCCTCTACCGCCGTTCTCCCTCACTCCGCTCCTCACTACCTTCATCCGGGTGCCATCAGAGTGAGTCATTCTCCAAGCGACCATCGAGGGGGACTCTTCTCATCTCCATCTATCTTTACTGCTTTTTAGTATAGTTTTTCCGCTTTCATAGCTGTAGAAACCATCTGTTCATCAATATATTGATATTTTCTCTCTCTCCCTCTCTCTCTCTGCATTATTTTTGCAAGTATATTAGTTAGATAATGTTTTCATCGATATGATCTCTTGCTTGGTGAAAACACAAAAAAAATTATAAAAGATAAAAATGACAAAAAGAAATAAAAGCAAAATGTGGATTTTTCAAACCAAACGTTCGCCTCCCTGTGTTCGACTCGGGACTCATCTCGAGTTTCGGTTATAAACTTTATCTGATTGGCGAATTTTCTTGTGAATCGAACTACGATGACGGGCTTTCCAAACTCAATCCTTTTCATGAAGAATCTCTGCCTCATCACCACCCTATGATCATTGGTGCGTGTGGGTATTACTTCAATCCATTTTGATATATAGTTGACTACGACTAGTATATACAAATACCCGCAAGAGTTGATGAATGGTTGCATAAAGTCGATGCCCATACATCAAAAATTTCAACATCTAAGATTGGATTAAAGGGCATCATATCCTTCCGTGTCATGTTGTCGATGCTCTAGCAATGCACATAGGACCGAACAAAAGAGTGAGCATCTTTATGCAAGCTAGGCCAAAAGAATCCAAAAGTGAGGACCTTAGCTATAGTTTTCTTGCCGAAAAAATGTCCGCCATAGGCCATGGAGTGACAGTGTGTCAGAATATCATGAATTTCTGAGTCGGATACACACCGTTGAATGACCTGAATAGCACAAATGCGAAAAAGGTCAGGCTTCTCCCAAAAATAATACTTGATATCAGCATAGAACTTGTCCTGCTTAGTTTTCAGCCAGTCAGAGGGGATTCGTTTTGTCACTAAATAGTTTGCAATAGGTGCAAACCAAGGGAGGGTATTGGCAGCTAAGATGATCTCATCAGGGAACACATTAGTAGGGGTCAACATATCATTCGTCATAAGATGAGAGAGATGATCGGCCACTACATTTTACGATCCCACCTTATCCTTGATTTCCATGTCAAATTCCTAGAGCAGGATCCAACGAATAAGGTAGGGTTTCGCATATTTTTTGTTCAACAAATATTTAAGTGCCGAGTGGTCAGCATATATAGTGACATATGACCCCAATAAATAAAAGTGGAATTTTTCTAGGGCAAAGCAATGGCAAGAAGTTCTTTTGCAGTAACTGTGTAATTCTGTTGTGCGTCATCAAGAGTTTTGCTAGCATAGTAGATCACAATGGGCTTCTTGTTAATTCTTTGCCCTAGAACAGCCCCTACAGCAAAATCAGAGGCATCTGTCATTAACTTAAAGGGATAATTCCAGTCAGGTCCCTATAAAATTGGTGCCTCTGTGGCATCCTTCTTCAATTTATTAAAACACTCCAGGAATTGTTTAGTAAAGTCAAAAGGTTGGTCATTAGTAAGTAATTAACTTAAGGGCTTGGAGATTTAGGAAAAATTTTTAATGAAACAACGGTAGAAGCCCACGTACCCCAGGAAAGATCGGATCTGTTTCATAGTAGTAGGTGATGGGAGCTTAGAGATAGCATCAATTTTTGCTCAATCTATCACAATTCCTTCTTTTGAGATGACATGGCCTAGGACGATGCCTTCCTGGACCATGAAATGACTTTTTTCCCAACTGAGGACCAAGTTAAATTCTATGCATTTCTGGAGAGTCCTTTCAAGATTTCTAAGACAAAGATCAAAGGAATCTCCAAATACAAAGAAGTCATCCATAAAGGCTTCAAGACATTCACCTACCAGGTCTAAAAAAATTGCAAGCATACACCTTTGAAAAGTTGCAGGTGCATTGCAAATACTGAAGGGCATCCTTCGAAAAGCGAAGGTTCCAAAGGGGTAGGTGAATGTAGTTTTGTCTTGATCCTCAGGTTGCACCGCAACTTGGTTATAACTGGAATAACCGTCTAGAAAATAGTAATAATCATGTCAGGTTAATCGTTCCAATATTTGATCAATAAATGGGAGCAGAAAATGGTCCTTCTTGGTGGCCAAGTTTGCTGTAATCAATGTACACACGCCAAGAAGAAGCGGTCCTAGTGGCTATATTTTCCCCATGTTCATTAGTACAATTGTTAGTCCAACTTTTTTAGGAACAACTTGTGTGGGACTAGCCCAGGAGATATCAAAAATGGGGTAGATGATATCAGCATCAAGCAACTTTATAACCTCCTTTTCTAGCACCTCCTACATATTAGGGTTCAAGCACCTTTGTGGTTGGCAGGAGGGGCGAGAATCATCCTCAACATAGATGCGATGGAGCAATAGGATGGATTAACACTCGCAAGATCAGTAAGGGTCCAGCCAATAACTTTTCTGTGTTTACTTAAAACCTGGAGAAGTTTTTCCTCTTATGCCCCAGTAAGTTTGGAATTGATAATCAGGAGCATGGTCTGATGTGGTCCTGATAACACCACACAAGGGGGTAGTAATTAGGTTGAATATGACCCATCTTTAGAATACAAGGCGCAACATAAAGAAGAATAGGAGCATTGCATGCATCAAGTACCAAGATTGCTTATAAATTGTATTAATGGCCATTTGTGTAAAGCATTTGTCAAAGCAGGCCTCAGATGAGCAATCGGACTGCACGGATGGATTCAGAACGACGAACGGAGTCCAACGGACTCAAGATCGGCCAAATCCAACATCTGGAGCTCCCACAATAAGCCCAAGAAATTCTGACCATTGATCTGGAGATCAATGGCCCAGAGAGCGCCACGTCGCCCCGCCCCCACCACTCGCACACCCTCAAGCCAGCCAAAGATGAATCTCAGCCGTTGATCTTCGATCGAACAACCGAGATCTGCGCGCTCGCCTGTGGTCGCCGTGACAAAGCACGGGCGTGGCGCAACGGTTAGCGCGCACGCCTGCATCGCCGCGACGTGCGTTCGAGCCGCGCAGAGCAGAAATCGAAGGCGAGTGAAGGGCGTGGCAAAATTGGGCTGCCCGATCAGCAGTGGGCGGCTAGGATAGCGCCACGCGGCGCGACGACAGCTCCCTAACACCCACGCGCGCGCGCACGCCAGGCGGAAATGCGCACGTGCACGCGCGCCTGAGGCGCGATCTCAGTGCTGGCGTTGAAGGCTCTCAGAGAAGATCGGACGGCTCTCGATTAGCGGCCACGGATCGCGCGGAGAAGAAGACCAGGGTGGGCAGCTGACCGACGGCAAGAGGGCTTCACCGACGTTTATAGAAGCGATTTTAGCAACGCTCTGGATGTTGCTAAAGCCCATTCTTCTTTTAGGAAGCCCTTAACTCTATTTAAACCCGCTTCTACCACCATTCAATGTATACTCTCCCACTTGCAACTACTCCACTCCTCTCCTAGCTAGCTTTAGGCACTCTTGTAATCGCCGGAGACGACGAGTCACCGACGGAGCCTCCTCCACCGCCGTGGCTGCCTCGTCGCTCTCCACTCTCTCTCTTTTAAGCTTTCATTTACTTTTGTTGAAGCATGTATTTAATGTTGTAAACCATGAACTATGAATGCATGTTTAATGAAATTATTTTCCGTTCAGTCGCCATTTTAATTTCTATTTAAAGTGCATGATCAAAACTAAGAGCTTTCTAACCCTAAACTCTCTCTCTCGCTCTCGCTTTTCAAAACCGTCTCTTTCACAAGCAAAACTCCGCCTTTTTCGTGACAACAAGTGAGAAACAAAACCTGATTTCCACGCCTCCCTGAGACTGACACTCGGACTCACCTCCGTTTACTTCTTTTAAAATCGACGTATCAAGTGCAACTATAACGACACCTCTTAACACACACGCACTACGGCACGTCAGTTTTTGGCGCCGTTGCCGGGAAGGCAACGGATTTGTTTTATCACCTCCATTCCACATTCATTCTCACATCGTCTAATTCCCTATTTTCCTTTTTACTTGATGGTTGCAGGAATTCGACGCATAGACGGCGAAGCGACGCAATCCACGACGGTAGCAAGGGAGTAGGCGTCTCGAGGACCGATAGTGAGTAACCTGTCTCTCATTGTTTGCTTGCATGAAAAAGCTAAAAAAATGGTAAAAACTGAAAAGAATTGGCGTGGTGTATGATTGCTTGACCCACATCCATAACACATCACCTCACAAAAAAATGTACACTCTAACATTCTGAACAAATTCTTGGAGTGTTCTTTTCTTTTTCTTGAGTGGTGTTTGCGAAGCCACCGTGAATTGACCTGGGCCGCACCACTCAAACCAAAAATTGACTCATCTAAAAGAAGCTGCATGACCATCAGGATGAGTACACTAGGGTTTTAGAGCCTCTACAAAAGAAAAGGAAATCTACTTTCACCAAGTTGTGTGCAGAACTTGACGTGCCCACTGAAACTTGTTTGAAAACATTAAGACACGTCAACCCTAAAAATGTACTAAAGTAAGGATGAAACACTAAAAGACATCACATCTTAACAAATCCTTGCTTGAAAACCATGTTTTGCTAGAAGCACACACTTTGAAAGTGGAAAATTAAGAGGCACCACCCCAATCAACGCCTCATCGCATCACCCTAAGCACAAGCACTATCCTATCCCTCTAAAACTGAGTAGACGTGCCCTAGGTAGGACTGAGTTAAGTCTCAAAAGGAGAGGTTTTGTTTGCTAGGCACTTGGCTTTCATTCCCTTGGTAGAATCTGGTAACTAGGCTGCGGGGCAGTGTCAAACAACCGCGGTTGTGGGGTCTATGGAACCGGAGGCGTAAGCCAAAGGAAGAACCTTCCCTACAATCCCCTCGTAATCAACCTGGCCAGATTAGCCTTGGGAAGGGGAGTCCAGTGCTTACGGACTTAATCACCCTTTGTGAGATTTCTAGGTCTCCTAAGGAATACACCATAAAGATTAGGCTTGAGTGCTTGATTGAAACACATTTCTCGCATCTGTCGCCTTCCGCATCCCCTCCTGTTCTTCTCTAGTGTATGCACGGGAGGTGCTCACTACATCCCGAATTGTGTGTTTTGGGGCAGGAATCTAGGCGACGTAATTCTGTTGAAAACATGGCTGAACCTAGGGTAGATGAGGCTGAAGATCAACCCCCACCAGATGCTATGGCCATCATCCAAGCTCAAATCAATGCTAACCATCGGCTTCAGTAACAACAAATCTACACCATCATGCAAGCCATACAACGATTACAGAACCCGCAAGAACAACCACCACCTTTCCACGACATACCAGGACAACCACCACTTGATTTACCGCCATTTCAGGACCAGCCAAGACCTCTCCGTGATTTCTATAATCCCTCTGCTATTAGAGTCGAGCCACACCTTAGGATCCCTAAGGGGGGAGATGATTTTGAGTTGAAACCAAACGTCTTAAGTTTGATCCAGAGCCACTTTCATAGAAGCTCAAATGAGGACCCCTTTCAACACCTAGAGGATCTCGACCGCATAGCACGAACGGTGAAACCTACGAACATTAGCCTTGACATTGTTCTAATCAAGATGTTCCCTTTCTCATTAAGAGACAAGGCTTCTCATTGGCTTAGAACCCTAGGTAGACCCATCACCACCTGAGAAGAACTGAGGCATGCATTTTTAAAGAAATTCTTCCCCATAGGAAAGACCAACGCCCTCAGAAGAGCTATCACTACCTTCACACTCCACGGTGGGGAACAATTTCATGAGGCGTGGGAAAGATTTAATGAACTTTTGAGGAAATGCCCATACCACGAAGTCCCAAGGTGGCAATTGGCCCAAATCTTTTACCACGGTCTGGATAGCAACTTACGGAACTTCGTTGATGCCTCATGCGGGGGAAACTTCCTAAACAAAGATGAGGAGAGCGCGTTTGAGCTCTTTGAGTCTATGAGCGAGAATTCGCTCAACAATGCCTCCATGAACCAGTTTAACAGGTCCAGTCAACCCCGTGGTAGGATTTATGAGGTGCAAGCAAATTTTGGAATGGTTGACATGGACATCATTGCCAAAAAGTTAGATCGAGTGGAATTAGTGGACAAAAAGATTGATGAGCTACTGAATCAGACCAGGAACCCCTTGCAGACTTTCTCCCTAGCAAAGGGAGCACATAATGTTGACCTGGTCCAGCCCTTCACCCAACTGAACCTGGAACAACCCCCAACCACGTTCCAGGGAGGGACCTTTGCTCCCTCGACCCTTGATTACTCCCTTCCCTCTTCATCAACATCGGCTATCTTAGAAGATGTGCAAGCCGCCCAAGGTTATGCGAAACCTGACCCTTTCTCCAACACTTACAACACCGGCTGGCGTAATCACCCCAACTTTGGTTGGCAAACCAGAAACCATCGCAATTCCAAACTAGCCCAGGACAAACCAGCAGCCACACTTGCCCCCTATCAGCAAGGACCACCAGTTAGACCCCAATATAACCAGAATAGGGCGGCCCCTCCCCCACAAAACCAAATGGATACCTTAGTAAAGATGATGGCTGACATGAACCAGAAACATCAGGAAGAAATGGCCTTGGTAAAGGGATAGTTAAGCCAACTTTTGGACTGTAAACAGCAAGGATCTCTACCTTCCCAACCACAACTGAACCCACGAAACATAATTAACAGAGGCCCCAATTCGCAAGGGTTCCAAGGCAATCCCGGGCAGGCTCACATGGTCCAGCCAGCCCCACAGACACCTCCTGGGTTTGGCGCTTCTTCATCCTCGTCTTCTCAAGGATCACCCCATGGCCCCAATGCCTCTGCAAATGCTGTGACCTTGAGAAGCGGCACTAGAACCTAGGATCCCAAATGGCCGACTCTCCCCGAGACTTTACCTGTTGAAATACCCGACTCAGAAGAGGCACCAACCAAGGACCCAGACATGGAACCAGTCCACATTCAGACACCCTACCCTGAGGCCTTGGAAACAATTAAGAAAAAGAAGAATGTTGTGGAAACTGAGGAGCTGTTGGAGATTTTTAAGCAAGTACAGATTAATATTCCGCTCCTAGAAGCCGTCAAACACGTCCCCGCTTACGCCAAGTTCTTAAAGGATGCCTGTACACCCAAGCGTAAGCCGAGACCTCAAGCACCTAGGAAGGTTGTACTCTCTGAGCAAGCGAGTTCCGTGATATCAAGCAACCTTCCACTCAAACGAACTGACCTAGGAGCGCCCCTGATTTCCTGCAATATCGGGGACATGACATTTGATAGAGCGCTCCTGAACCTAGGTGCTTCTATCAATCTAATTCCAACAACCCTGTACCACCAATTTGGTTTTGGGGAGCTGGCACCAACCCCTGTCACCATCCAGCTGGCAGATAGATCAGTGAAAACCCCGAAGGGGGTTGTCGAGGACGTTATTGTACGGGTCAAGGACTTCTATTTCCCAGTCGACTTTTTGGTGCTCGACATGGAGGTCCCTGAAAAATTACAGAACGCACCCATAATCTTAGGCAGACCTTTCTTGGCTACGGCTAAAGCAAACATCGAATGCGACACAGGATGTATGGAAATCGCCTTCGGAGACAGGAAAATGCAATTGGATATCTTCCGGGCGACAAAGTCTTTTGATTGCGATTACATTGAGGAACATGATCCCGTGGAAACTTTAATCAAGGAATGCCTTACCCTCAGCTCTGTCTCAGACCACCAAACTCGTAGTTCTGACCCGTCACCATCATTACCCGTGGACCTCTGTAAGGTTGAGTATCATCACATGACACCATTTGAAGAGATCGGTGTTGATCAACTACCGCCCTTTCCATTCCCATCAACTGTGGTCCCACCTGCACCTGAACTTAAACCATTACCCGAGAATCTCAAGTACGTCTTCTTGGGACCTGACCAGACCTTCCCAGTGATTATTAATTCCCATCTAACCAAGGATCAGGAACTAAGGTTGACTGCAACTCTTTCAGAACATCGGGCTGCCATTGGTTGGACCATCTTGGATCTAAGAGGAATTAGCCCCACCTATTGCACCCACAAGATTTACCTGGAAGATGGGGCCCGACCTTCCCGCCAGATGCAGAGACGGTTAAACCCTAACATGCGGGAGGTCATTAAAAAAGAAATTATCAAGTGGCTCGATGCCGATATCATCTACCCTATCTCTGATAGCCCCTGGGTGAGCCCCACTCAAGTTGTTCCAAAGAAGGCTAGGCTCACCGTTGTCACTAATGATCATGGCGAATCCATCCCCACCCGCACCACCACTGCATGGCGGGTGTGTATTGATTATAGGAAGCTTAATGAAGCCACTAAGAAGGACCAGTTCCCCTTGCCATTCATTGACCAAATCCTTGAATGATTGGTAGGGCAGAAGTATTTTTGCTTCCTGGATGGATATTCAGGATATAACCAAGTTGCAATTGCTCCGGAAGATCAGGAAAAGACCACATTCACTTGCTCGTATGGCACGTTTGCATTCTGTCGAATGCCGTTCGGGTTATGCAACGCACCTGCGACCTTCCAGCGTTGCATGCTAGCCATTTTTTCGGAAATGGTGGGTGAATACTTGGAGGTCTTTATGGATGATTTCTCTGTATTCGGGAATTCATTCGACCATTGTTTGAGCAACTTGGAGAAAATCCTGAAATGATGTATCGAGGTTAACTTGGTGTTAAGTTGGGAAAAGAGCCATTTTATGGTTCAAGAAGGAATTGTCCTCGGACACATCGTTTTGCATAGGGGCATCGAGGTAGATCGAGCTAAGGTTGATTTAATTTCCAAACTTCCTCCACCTAGTTCGGTCCGGTAGATTAGCTCTTTCCTAGGACATGTTGGCTTCTACCGAAGGTTCATCAAAGACTTTTCCAAACTTTCCAAACCCTTGACCGACCTAGCCAACGACGCCACTTTCCACAAGTCTCTTGATTGCATCCAGGCTTATCATACCCTCCGGGACTTAGTCTCTACCGCACCTGTACTTCAACCCCCAGACTGGTCCCAGGATTTTGAGATTATGTGTGACGCATCAGATTTTTCCATAGGCGCTGTCCTGGGACAAAGGCAAGACAAGAAGCCCGTGGTGGTCTACTACGCGAGAAAAACGTTGGACGAGGCCCAACGTAATTATACAGTCATAGAAAAAGAGTTGCTCGTTGTAGTCTTTGGACTGGAAAAATTCCGATCATACTTGCTGGGATCCCACGTGACTATCTACACCGACCATTCAGCCATCCGGCACCTATTGGCCAAAAAGGACACAAAACCCAGGCTCATCAGATGGATCCTGCTTTTGCAGGAATTTGACCTGGAAATCCAAGATAAGGCCGGATCGAAAAATGTGGTGGCTGACCACCTGTCAAGACTTCATCCAGACCACATTGGACCCTCCCTACCTCTATCTGATACCTTCCCTGATGAACACATCCTAGCCGTGTAAGACAAGAAAATGCTATGGTATGCTGACTATGTCAACTACCTGGTTATAGGACAAACCCCACACAGCTGGTCCAGACAGCAATGGGACAGGTTCTTGGCTAAGGCCAAGCACTATTTCTGGGATGATCCCATGCTGTTTCGCCTCTGTGCTGATCAGATCATCAGGAGGTGCCTCCCCGAAGACGAAGTTCAGAGTGTGCTCTCCTTTTGTCATGGCCAAGCGTGTGGCAGCCATTTCTCTGACAAGAAAACAGCTACAAAAGTTTTGCAGCTTGGATTTTATTGGTCGTCCCTATTTAAGGATGCACACATCTTTGCCAAGACTTGCGTACGATGCCAAACACTGGGGACCATGACCAAGAAAGATATGATGCCCCTTCAGCCCATTTTGATTGTCGAAATCTTCGACATTTGGGGTATCGATTTTATGGGCCCCTTTCCACCATCCAATGGCCTTGAGTACATCCTGGTTTCGGTAGACTATGTTTCCAAATGGATTGAAGCCGTCGCCACTCGACGATGCGATCACAAGACGGTCATGGACTTTGTGAAGAAGAACATCTTTTCTCGGTTTGGAATACCCAAGGCCATGATCAGTGATGGTGGAAGCCATTTTATCCATTCCCAATTTCGTGTCCTACTTAGAAAATATGGGGTAAACCACCGCATTGCCACCCCGTATCATCCACAAACAAATGGGCAAACTGAGGTCTCAAACAGACAAATCAAGAATATTTTACAGAAGACTGTGAGACCTGACAGGAAAGACTGGTCCACACGACTTGATGATGCCCTGTGGGCATACAGGACCGCTTTTAAGACCCCGATAGGCATGTCACCTTATCGCTTGGTCTTTGGCAAAGCTTGCCATCTCCCTGTCGAATTGGAACACCGGGCTTACTGGGCTGTCAAGCAATGTAACATGGATCCCCAGTTAGCCCGTGCGCAAAGGACGCTTCAATTATCTGAGCTCGAAGAAATTCGTCGGGATGCCTTTGACAATAGTCGGCTATATAAGGAGAAAATGAAAGCCGTCCACGACCGACTCATTCATAGAAAAACCTTTGAGTCGAACCAACAAGTATGGCTGTTTGATGCATGCCTGAAACTCTTCCCAGGGAAACTTAGGTCCAAATGGACGGGACCATTTCGGGTGGTCAAGCACTATTCTAATGGGGCGGTTGAAATCACTGATCTTAACACTGGGCACACTTTTACAGTTAATGGTCAAAGATTGAAGAATTTCCTGGCCCAGGTACCCCCCAAGGAAAGTGTCACCCTCGTTGAGAGCTGACACCAAGCACCGCCCAGCTGGAGGCGTTAAACTCAGCGCTTCCTAGGAGGCAACCCAGAGGATTCAGACTGATCTGGTAGTTTATGTCACTCAGGTACTATTTTTTTGAACCCTTTTGCTTCCATGTACTTGCCAATGAGGACATTGTCCAACTTAAGCATGGGGGAGGTGGTAAATTGCATAATCCTGAGCTTAATTAATCAGTCTGAATTAATTAATTAATTAAAAAAAAATGATGAATTTAGGAAGAAAACTTAGGCATTAGAAACTTGTCAATAGTGGGAAATAATACAAAAAGAACTTAAACACTTAGACTTTTCAGGCCTTCAGGCTTAATCAGTCCTGGTGTCCGTTAAAATATGGATTTAGCGGCGAATCCTTGCAACTTTAAGCTATTCTAATCCACCTACTAAATAAGGTAATAAGTATATGACTTATCAACTCACCCTCTAACTCAAGAAAACTTTGAGTCTAAGCATCTGCACACATTTTTGCATAGACTCACTTCTCGGAGATTTTGACAGAAATTGGGTAGCTAATGAACTCTCTAGTGTGATATGGCTGGCAAGTTGTCGTGGGTAACAGCCCATTGGCAGGTTGTCCAGAGCCCTACCACAGGCCATTTCCTTTTCGCTGCCTCTAGGTACATTTGAGATCAGGGAAGCCACCTACGAAAAAAAAAAAAAGAAGAAGAAAAGAAAACAAACCACACTTCACCACACAAGTATGGCTGGCAAGTGATCGTGGGTAACAGCCCATTAGTCGGTTGTCCAGAGCCCAGCTTAATAATTGTACAAAAAAGACCAAAACACCTAAGGAAGAAGCGGGGAAGTAGTATAAGCCGGGGAGATATACACTGGAAAATCCTTGTGTTGACCCCAACTAAAACGAACGTAGGGAGAAAGCTACCAATCGAATAAATACACCTTCAAGCAAAAATATTTTCTTTTTCGGTCACCTAGAGGCGTAGAAACTCGAAGTCTGTCTCAATTACCGTTAAGTGAGTCTATCACAACATTCACACCAAGATGCTTAGCACTTAAGGTTTTGACCGAGTTTTGGGTGGGTTGGGTAGCCGTAAAAAGTTACCAACCCACACTGAATTCCGAAAAAAATTCTAAGAAAATATACATACGTATACATATGTACATTAAAGCAAGGATTCGGGCGATTCATATTTTGGCAGACACTCAGGCACTGCTTAGTCTTTGTAGATTAAGATCTTTGTATATTTCCTCTTATTGACAAGTAACGAAGTGCCTAAGCAATTACTTCTTGAATTCTCCAAGGAAATAAAGGCTAGAATAAACCTTGCTAGGGACTAGCAAGGAGTAAGCATGGCGGTATGATAACACCACACAAGGGGGTAGTAATTAGGTTGAATATGGCCCATCTTTAGAATAAAAGGCGCAACATAAAGTAGAATAGGAGCATTGCATGCATCAAGTACCAAGATTGCTTATAAATTGTATTAATGGCCATTTGTGTAAAGCATTTGTCAAAGCAGGCCTCAGATGAGCAATCGGACCGCACGGATGGATTCAGAACGACGAACAGAGTCCAACGGACTCAAGATCGGCCAAATCCGACATCCGGAGCTCCCACAATGGGCCCAAGAAATTATGACCATTGATCTAGAGATCAACGGCCCAGAGAGCGCCACGTCGCCCCGCCCCCACCGCTCGCACACCCTCAAGCCAGCCAAAGACGAATCTCGGCCGTTGATCTTCAATCGAACAGCCAAGATCCGCGCGCTCGCCCGCGCTCGCCGCGACAAAGCGCGGGCGTGGCGCAACGGTTAGCGCGCACGCTCGCATCGCCGTGATGCGTGTTCGAGCCGCGTGGAGTAGAAATCGAAGGCGAGCGAAGGGCGCGGCAAAATTAAGCTGCTCGATCAGCAGCGGGCAGCCAGGATAGCGCCACGCGGCGCGACGACAGCTCCCTAACGCCCACGCGCATGCGCACGCCAGGCAGAAACGCGCGCACGCATGCGCGCCTGAGGCGCGATCTCAGCGCGGACGCCGAAGGCTCTTAGCCGTCCGATCTTCGATCGGACGGCTCTCAATCAACTGCCACGGATCGCGCAGAGAAGAAGATCGGGGCGGGCAGCTGACCGGCAGCAAGAGGGCTTCACCGACGTTTATAGAAGCGGTTTTAGCGACTCTCTGGATGTCGCTAAAGCCCATTCTTCTTTTAGGAAGCCCTTAACTCTATTTAAACCCCCTTCTACCACCATTCAATGTATACTCTCCCACTTGCAACTACTCCACTCCTCTCCTAGCTAGCTTTAGGCACTCCTGTAATCGCCGGAGACGACGAGCCGCCGACGGAGCCTCCTCCACCGCCGTGGCTGCCTCGTCGCTCTCCACTCTCTCTCTTTTAAGCTTTCATTTACTTTTGTTGAAGCATGTATTTAATGTTGTAAACCATGAACTATGAATGCATGTTTAATGAAATTATTTTCCGTTCAGTCGCCATTTTAATTTCTGTTTAAAGTGCATGATCAAAACTAAGAGCTTTCTAACCCTAAACTCTCTCTCTCGCTCTCGCTTTTCAAAATCGTCTCTTTCGCAAGCAAAACTCCGCCTTTTTCGTGACAACAAGTGAAACAAAATCCGATTTCCACGCATCCCTGAGACCGACACTCGGACTCACCTCCATTTACTTCTTTTAAAACCAACGTATCAAGTGCGACTATAACGACACCTCTTAACACACACGCACTACGGCACGTCAGGTCCAAGGAAAACATATTTAAGGGAGTCGGTAAAGGGTTTTAACTCAAGTTGGGGGCCCAGCTCTGAGATAATCTCTGCTTTTTGATTCAAGGGTGAAGTGAGGGGGAGGGAGTTAGATGAAGAGTCAAATGGAGGTGTGGTTAGGGTGGGAGGGTTGAGTAAATCAGATTGTTCAGGAACCATGTTAACTGCAAAGCAGAAACCCATATGTGAGATTTGCATTGTCTCCACTAAATTTTCAATCTCAGAATCCGAGTCATCAAAGAAATCTAGTTCTTGGAAATGCCAAGAAGCTTGAAAAATATCTAGGGTAATAGACTTATCATTGCATATGATTTTCATCTTTCCAGAATCACAATCAATATTGGCCTTGGTAATGGCTAAGAATGGTCTTCTAAGAATTATGGGGGCATTCTTTAAATCTTCTAGTACCTCTATATCCCGGACTAAAAAGTCTACAGCAAATAGATAGTTTTTGACTTGGATAATAACATCCTCAACAATCCCCCTTGGTTTGATTGTAGATCGGTTTGGTAATTTAAGTGTTACCTCGATAGGCTTTAATTCGTCGATCTTAAATTCCTTAAAAAGGACAATGGGGATGAGGTTAATTGAGGCACTGAGATCCACTAAGGCACGATCAAAAGAAGTGTTATTAATGACCACCTGAATCAGGGGGGCACCTGGATCTTTTCCTTTCAGAGGCAGTTTGCTCTATACAACTAAGCTTACTGTCTCTGAGAGAATCACCTTTCCTAGGTTTTGTGGCTATCTTTTGGGGGTAGACAATTATTTTAAGAATTTGGCATAGGAAAGGATATATTTAATGGCATCTAAGAGGGGGATATTTATTACTACTTGCCCAAAAAGATCCATCAATTCCTTATCAGTGGGCTGAGATTTCTTTTTCTTGGTGTATGAAGAGTGACGGGCCGTGGAAAAGGTATGGGATTTTCCTATTTTGCATTTTTAGGTTCCTGAATAGGGTTAGAGGAGGAGGGAGAAGAGTTGATCTGCTTTTCATTGTAGTGGGTTTCTTGAGCAGGCAAAGGATCATGAGTAGTTTTCCCATTCCTCAGAGTCACTACATTTGCAGTATGATTATTTCTAGAAGGAGGACACCATGCTTGATTTTGATTAAAGCCCGGTGGATGCTAGGGTGCTGGGTAGATAGCTTGACTGGGATATCCACCTTGATATTGATTCTGTTGATGGTTGGGCATGGGTTGGGATGGTAGGTTGCCAACAGGTCTGTGATCAGGAGTAACCTTTACTTGATGTTGTAAATTGGTGATCATGCGGGTTACTTCAGTCATTTGAGTCTGCATTCCCTGTAGAGTCTTCATGACCTAGGTGTTGATATCTTCCTGGGATGGCCTAGGTTGATATGTGTTTTGCCCATAATTCCCAAATTGATTTTGTTTGAGGAACGAAATTTGATTTGGGGCTTTCCAGGTGGGATTTGGGTTGGTCCTCCAATTTTGATTATAAGAATTAGAGAGATTTCAAAATTGCTCCTAGAGAGCAAAAATGTTCTCAGTGGTGGGGTCAAAAAGATTTTGATTCATAAAATCAAAGGTCCCAGTCAAATCTTGTGAGAGTTCAGTTGAAAATTATTGCCCAGTAGGGGTAGCATTAATATTGTGCAGATTTTCTCTTCTGAGAAGGTGAGGGGAGTTAAGGTAAGGAGCTTGTTTTTGGGTGAGCTTTTCTTCCATTTTTTCCTTGTTGATTTGCATCTGATCCAGTCGTTGAGCTATCATGTGTAGATCATCTTGAGTGACTGGAACAGATGTGGATTTGGAGTCAATTTTGTCGACTTCGAGTCTTGGGTTGCTAGTTCTACCAAAAGTGTCCATTGAGGCCATATTAAATGAGCTTTCACTCATTTCTTAAAAAAGGAGGTAAGCACTTTCAGCATCTTTATTAAGAAAATTACCTCCACATGAAGCATCCATGAATCTTTTTAATTGATCTTCTAATCCATGATAGAAGATCTACACTAACTGCCATCGTGGAATTTCATGGTGGGGGCAACTTCTAAGTAATTCTTGAAATCTCTCCCAAGACTCGTGGAGAGGTTCACCAGATTTTTGTTGAAAGGTCGTTATTGATTGACATAAAGCATTTGTTCGACCTATCGGAAAGAATTTTTTAAGAAAAGCACTTTTTAATTGGGGCCAGGTGTGATAGGATGCCCAACCGTTCTAAACCAATGTGATGCTTTATCTTTTAGTGAGAGAGGAAAAACTGTCATGAGCCATACCTCTTCCTGCACATTGCTGAAATGGGTGGTTTAAGTGAGGACAGTTACCTCCTTGAAGTGGCAAAAGGGGTTCTCTCTCGAAAGATGATGGAAATGTTTGATTAGGTTTAGAATGGTAGGTTTAATTTCAAAATCCCCTTTGGGTATAACCACTCCAGGTCTCTCTTCATAATTAGAAGGATTATAGAAATCCTTAAGAGGTATGAGAGGTTCCTCGAGTGGCTGACCCGGTGTTTGGTTGGCTAGGTTCGTGACTGTCCTAGTCAACTGCTATTGGTTTTGTTGAAGTCGAACCAATTGGTTCACCATAAGAGAAAAGGGGTTTGCGTTTTGATTTAGAGGGCCACCTGGTCGTTCAGGGTTTTGTGGTAGCTCCAAATGCAGGAGGTTAGGGATGGTAAAGTCAGCTTGTGGGTCAGCTGACGGGTTAGGTTCAGGTTGGGATGTGGAAACATAATTTTTTGACCTGTTTCTATGTTTTTCATGTCAAAATTAGAGGAATGATGAGAAGAAGAATAAAATAAAGATCTTTTGGTGCAAGGGGAAAAATCAAATGGTCCCTGAAGGTGTAGATTTTGGGACCTTCGACCGTGCATACACTTAATGGAAGAACGGGAGGGGAGGAGAAGAGAGAGAGATGAGAGAAAGTGTGCAAATCAAACAACCAAGCCTAAACTATCTTAAGGTTTAGAAATTAGGTCAGAATGCTAATAGTAGACTTAGAGGTACTCAAGTATCAATCAAGATCCAAACCAGACTAGCTTCAGCCTAAGTCTGCCATGAAGGTTTCTAAGGCCTGCAAAGATTGCCTAGTGGTTCATTGAACCCAGCAGTTAAAGCACCTGTGCATAAACGTAACAGGTCCAAGTTCAATTTGCCAATACATTTTTTGTAAGAGAGAAATAGAAGAAGATTTTTCATTTGGAGAGTTTTCTCTCTTTTCTTTTTACTTTTTCCCTAAATCTAGCCTCGATTTGGCCTTAGACACAGTCTATATCAGATTCCTTGTCCCCACCATCAATCCTCAAAGGGTCCCTGGCAATCGGTGCTTCAGGATAGCACCGTCCATGGCAACCCCCAGAACCCTGGCTTTTGACACTTCGGGATAATGCCACCCATGGCATTTTATAGCTAAATTCAAGCCCTGGCAATCGACATTTCGGGATAATCTTACCCATGGCACCTAAACCAGCATATGGTGCTTACATGCCCCCTGTAGGATATTTAGATATCCTAGGAGACAAGCACCGAGGAGATGATATATTATTACACATCTTCAAGGGGAATTTCCCACCTCTCCACGCCAGAAACTCGTCCAATCAACTTGTGTTTTCGTACCGCTCCTAAGCTAGATCTTTGAGATGATTTTTCAGAACAAAACACTTTTGCCAGATTTTTCTTTATTAAGCACACTGAACTAGACTAAGTGTGTAATTTTTGGGTGCTTAGGTTACTAAGTCCCACAAACCAAAGGGTAGGCAATGGGGCCGAATAATTCCTAAGCCTTAGACCTAATATATCAACTTCGCACTTTCCTCAACCTCCTGAGGATTAATCCGAATCTTAACGGATACGTAAATGTTTAAGCCATAAAACAAGCCCAAGAGACCTAAGATCAGCACTCGTATTAATCTCTTTATCATTTTGTTCTCAGGACTTAAATATTTTTTCTTTTTAATTAGGCTTAGAACTTAAGTAATCTCCATAATCAAGCGCTAATGAATATCCATTTTTGTTCTTGAATGTTTTCTCCTTTTTGACATTTAAAATTTCTCTTCTCTCCCTCCTCAAGAAAGATTTTCAATTTAGTTCACAAAATTTTCCTCCCCTTCTTACAAAACTTTTTGTTCTTTTTTAAGTTTTTTATTTTTTTGGTTTTTTGAATATGTATTTTTTTGTGAGAACCCCTCAGAAACTTTAATTTCCATGTGTTTGCACTTTAACACCCCCCTATGCCTAAGTTTTGCAATGTCCTCATTGCAAACCGAAGGGTATGAAATAGTTTGGTTTAAGGATTAAAATAGGGTCAAAGGGTGGGTGAATGGGTCAGGATGACTATTGCAGATGATTTCAAGTTTTGATACAAGTACCAAAGATAGAGTCAACTGTTCTAAAGTGCAATAGGAGTATAACTTAAAAGATGATCAGAAGGGTCTCGATTTTTTGGAATGACGGGTTGCCTCCTGTTAAGCACTAAATTCAATGCCTTTAGCTAAGTAAAAAGTGGTCAAGGAAAAGGGGTGATCAAATCAGAAGAGTTTTATAAAATAAGCACATTGATTAATAACATGGTTGGTCCAACCAGGTACTTGTTCAGATCTATAGGTTGATGATGCAGCCCAAATCCAACCGGTCAGGTGGGTTGATGGATGTGAATCAATAGATGCAAAACCCACCAGATACTTTGAGGCTCAAATGGATGTGGAAATGAGAATCCAGGATTTGGCTGAGTCGGTTCAGCCAGGTCAGAGTAGGGATCCTCAAAAGAAAGCAGAGCTGAAAAGGATATAGGAACCCTACTAATAGAATCAGGAAAGGATAAGGAGTGGTTATTGGTCTGATCAGAGTCCGAATCTCGATCAAAAGATGGAGAAGTATCATTGCGACCAGATTAGAGAGAGGTGAATCAGAGTAGAAGTTGATTCCGGTGGCGGGTCGAGGTTGAGATCAAATTTTGGAAAGCTCTGTGTGTGGATCAGAAGGTGGGGCTTCTTTGAGATTCAAATCAATGGCTTCAGCATCAAAATCAAACAATGGATCATGGATGCTGAGGTCGTAAATTGGCTCATAGTTATCAAGAAACAAAGGCTTTCCAAAATCAGAGTAAGATTTGAAATCATCAGAGAATTTGCGAAGATCAAGTTTTGAACCTGATTCTAGATCGAGAGTTCCACCACATAATGAATCATGATGTGAAGAATCAACAACCTAACTTGGATTTAACTTAATCTCAGAATCTGAATTCAAAAAGGTGTCCTTATTCAGCATAGGCTCAGGTTCTTGGCTCCTAGGGTAGGTCCACTCAATTCTCAACTCATCCAACTCGATTTCTGTGTCGTAGATTGGCGTGACTTCTGAAAAATCAATTCATATCTTAAAGGAGTCTACAGAGGTGTAGTCATCAAACATAGGCCCAGAATTGTAGTCTAGAATCAAATTTTGATTCTCACCACATCGAGCCTCATGATTACCTCAAATAGGCTCGAATCCAGATTCTAGGTTAAGGGTAAGGATTGGATCACTAGAATCTAGGATGAGCTCTATTGGGATGTCAGAATTATTCTCGAGAATCACCTTATCAGAATAAGGAGCGGAATTTACATTCTCAAGAGGTTCTGACTCAACCTCATCATCACAGGTGTCAAGGAAATCTAGGCTTGATGGACAGCTTCATGATTTTCTAGGGTTGATTCAGAATTGTGAACACCTGCAATCGAATCCTCCCAACCCATCTCAAGATCAAGTGTGTCATTCTGCATATAGTTTGTATCTAATTTCATTTGGGTTGGGGGTCCACAACCTTGATTTTTGAACTCGGGCTCTGAAAAATCAGATTGATTCTCAGTCCTACTCTAAGATGTCTCATAATCTTCTGAAGGAATGTATGGGTATCTTTGATCAATGGTTTTCTGTAATGTGTTTAGCATGTACCCACGTTTCCCCATGAGATCTTGGTACATCCCCCAAAGTTGTGGGTCTGACACACATTGTATACACTCATTATTGTGCCATCTCCACAATTCATTGTATTCTGATAAAAGATCATCCCGGGTTGAACCATCTAAGATTTGCATAAATAGCATTTCAACATGGTTTGTAATGTGGGTTGTTCCTGATACATTAACTGGAACCTCGATATTTGAGGTTTCCTCATCATCTTCATAATATTTAAGGGCATCCTCAATCATTCTATCTTTTATGGACCTTCAGGATTCAGGTTTCCTAATTGGTCTTCCTAAATTGCCAAGTTGCATTTTCAAATCTGGTGGTGGATCAGGATTCAGAATCAAACTCAGGTTCAGATTGAAGTAGTCAGATCAGATCAGAAATCCCTGTAGAAGACCTAATGAGGCCTCTTAGGTTAAAAACCTAAGGACCTTCCTATGTATGTGCTCTAGAAAAAGGATGAGGGATTAGATGCGATTTGGACCCAATCAAGGCACCCAAAGATTTTTGGATGACTAAGGCTTGTTTCGAGGTGGATGATACCTCTAAATCAAAAATTCACACACCCGAGAATTACCTAAGCAGCTAGGAAGGGAGAGCCCCACAAAGACCCCTACACAGTAGAGTGTCCCCACAGGTACAGGGTTTCTCCCACTCAACCTTCCTTGTCACTGCAGTTCCAAGTAGATCTGTTTGTGTGAACTGAGATCTTAAGTCTACCAATTTTAGCCTAGTTTGTGCCTTGGATTTCACTTGATTAGAAGTTAATTCAGTTTGTGATCTAATTTGGAGGTTGATTGGCCTACAAAGTAGATCAACTTCACCTGACCTACCCTGAAATATTAAGAATGAGCTCTATATCAAGACCCAAAGATCACCTTGGATTGGCTCTCAAGTTATTAGGTCCAAACATTTAGAGTTCAAGTGAATGTAGAGCCTGATTTTAGGGTTCTTCCGATTAGATCCTTTCAAGCAAGGGTTTGGGTAGCACACAAATGCGGGAGGGTATGTTTCCTTTTATCCAGGCAAAATGTGAACTAACACTTCAAAAACCCTAGAGCAAAAACCCTAATTGGCTCTATTACAAGTCCAATTTGATCTCAAAATGTTCTCCTTGGACTTCAAACAAGATGTGCGTAGTCTAGGAAGATTAGAAATTAAGCATAATCCCTAGTAGGTACAGGAAATTACGATGGGGAATATCTAATCAGAATCGTCTCAGGCTTTAATCAGATTTTGATTTTTTCGCAAATCTGGAAACTTATCGTTTGAATGAAAATTACTATGAAAAAAAGGCAGGTGCATCCTAATTGATTTGTTTCCTTTTTATCTTCCCAAGATTTAGAGGTTGATTAGGGAAGAAGAGAGATTACCTACCCTGGGAGTGATTGATTTACACAGAAGATCGTCTTGTAATGTACCTTGAAAAATCACAAAAAAATAAACAGGGCAAGTTAGTCCTCAGATAAATCAAGAAAGATAAGATTAATGTGCGAATTGCGCGTTGCTCCTTGGCATCGGTGCCAAAATGTCAATAGGGCCAGCTAGGAGTTTAATGTTTCGCTATCATAGCACACTCCTAAATGGCTCAATCAACAAATAAAATTTATAACTCAAAATCTATAATGGAGTCCGAGGTCGAACACAAGGAGCAAATGTGAAATTCACAACATTAATCGCATTCAGAATTAATGAGCACAATTAATTGAGCATTCAGATAGATATTCAATGAATAATAACCTGTCACATTAGTTATTCAATGAAAATCAATGTATCTAGAGACAAAAAGGATGAAGAGAATCTAAAAAGTGGTGATTTGAATCACCAATTAAATCCTCTAATTAAGCATGCATCTCATAGTCAATTTAACTCAAATAAATGCATAATACTCTCAATGCTACAGTGATCAAACGATAGCACTTACTTTCAGATGGCTTAAATGATCATCAGTAAGCACAAGGACGGGGCTCTTTTAAGCCTTTTCTTCCTCTCCTTCTTAACTTCCTTATTCAGAGGCACGTCCCTTCTTCTTTAGAGCCTCTTCTGTCCTTCTTCTCACAGGTAAGTGTTAGCCTTTGAGCACATAGCATGCACCCCGAGGCACATGCATAGAGAGCAAACACCCCCCCCCCCGGTCTCTCACAGTTTCCCTTCTCTTCTTCTCTCTCAAACTAAGCATAATCGGGTATAGGGACCAGGGCTACTAGGCATGTGGAGGTAGCCGAGGTGTGCGGGTAAGTGTAAGGAGGGACTCGACCCCTCAATGTCTTGGACAGTAGAATAGAAACACAAAATCAATTTAAGTGTAGTTGCACATTCGCTCATGCTCGATGTGGAACTATCCCCACTACACCTTCACGCATCTATAGTAGAGGTGAAGCTTCGTCTAATTGGGGTAATCTTGTAGCTGGAGCCTTTGATTGAGGACTTGGGAGTGGACGTGGAGCCAAGCACAACACCTGGGAGAGGATTTGACAAAGAACATGACTAGAGCTTGAAGAACACGGTTGGAGACAATGCCGGTGGAGCGGAGAGCAACGAACACCTGAAATCACAAGAACAGCCTCATGGCAACATTAAAACACTTCAGGATCTTCACCAAAGCATGGCAAAGGGGGTGGTGGCTATTTCGTGGCATGAGTGTGCGCATGGAGGTCTGCAGAGGTTGAAGATGAAGCGCCGACGAGGTGGTGTTCGGTGGAGGTCATGAGTAGATGAATCGTGAAATTGGTTGAGGGGTTTTGTGTGGGAATGAGAGGCGAAGCTTTTGGAGGTGACAGCATAGCGATTGGTGCGGTGTAGTGAGCTCGCGGTCTCCCTGGAGCTTGGCCGAAGCGAAGGAAGATGAAGGGGGAGGCCGGTGATCGTAGGTCAAATCAAGGGTTTAAGGGGATGAAAAGAAAGTAGGGGGAGAGGGAAGCCTAACTAAGCTATCCTAATTGGACAAAAGGGACAGGGTGACATCAGCTTTGATTGGCCAACACCATGGAAGGTGAAATCTCCAGTGGGAGAAGTGGCAACGACGAAGGCGTATGGGTGGCACTCGCTGGTATTGCAACGTGCGGAGGAACTTGAGGAAGATGCCCCTACTGATTATTGTCTGTGGCGGTGAGCAAAGAGGTCAAACGAAGAAGGTCGTCGGAGCTCATGGTGTATTCGGCCGGAGAGGAGGAAAGAAGGGTAGATTCCGGCCAAAACCAAGCTATGGATGTGAGGCAGTCCTTGAGGGTCTTTTATAGGGCATTTAGATGAGCTTCCAAGCTTGGAAACAAGCTTGAAAGCTCAAAAATCAGGGGATTAGGACTCTTGATTTCAAGGAGTTCGCATGGGCATCTCGCCTCAAATTTGAGCTTGAGATTGCTTTTAGGTGGAAGAGGAAGGTCTCAAGATCCTCCCTTCCAATTTGAAAGGGGTTGGCCGTGAAATCAGGAAGATCTTCCTGATTGAAGGTCGACGCATGCTGGGTTTTAGGATTCTGCATATGCGAAGGCAACGAGGACCAGTTGGTGAAGAAGACAATGAAGTTAGGGGGGTCCTTGTAATGATTTTAAAAGCTGAGGGGTTATTTGAGAGAAAAAGAGTCAGATTGGACTAAAATGCAAACTAGGTCATGATGATCCCTGATTGAACCCGAATTTTGGTACAAACCTAATTTTGACCCAAGGAATCTGATAGTGAAGTCAGATTTTGGTTTTGACCAAATTTGTCTAGGTAATTTACATAGAAACCCAAATTAGGGTAATTTCCTATATGACTCTATTTTAGGATAAAATGGTTTCCAATGGTTAAATCAAGGATACCAAACCTTAGAGAATATTTTTCTAGGGTTTTTAGAATGTTTAGATGGAATTTATCCTGACCAGAACCTCTGTTAATTAAGCAGGTTTGAAATTAGGATTTCGGGTGCTGTTTTGATTCACGAAGTGCACGAAAACCCGTTTCTATCTGTACGAACCCTCTTATTAGTCATTAATGAACATTTGACCTTTAGTTAACCCCTAGGAAATCCCATGATTACTCTGCATTTATGATCTTTTGTTAAAATTGCATATTTAACCCTGATTTAATGCATTTTTCTTAGAAAGGATATGCAATGAATTCTGAGTTTCTGGCGATTATGTAGGAACATTTGTCAATTGATTCTGACTAATTAAAGCTAGTTATGACTCATGATGATGTTATCATCACCGGCCACCAAATATTTTTGTGATTTTAGATGAAGTGTATAATTTCATAAGGATTCTAGAAAGCTAAATTTCAAGGAAATTGGATAAGTAAAAAAATTCCTAAAATTTGCAGACAGTAACAAAATGATGAAATCAGAGGAGATGACCCCTCTATGGTCTGCAAATTTTAAAAAATTCTCTACAACTCCAGATGCTTTGAAGTTTGGCATAGATGTTTCTGACTTGATTTTCAATCTTTAGGTCAAATTTCAAGATTTTAGACGGCTTGTAGAGTTGGGAATTGATTTTTGAAATCCGGAAAGAAGTCTAGATCCAAAAATCAGAACACCAACACTTAGGGCAAAGTGGTGATAAATGATTCAAACAAGCAACCAATGATTTTTATGAATCACCACTTTACCAAATTTAATTATTTTTTATCCTAAAAGCCACATTTAGTATTTTTTTGATAGTTTTTATATTTAATGTGACAAGTAGGGATATACTAACCTTAAAACCATTAGAAGAAAAAGGGACTTTAAGCTTTCGCTTCCAAATTCCCTCCTTCCTATAGTGTCTGCACACACAAGAGAAAGAAAGAAAAGGGGTTGAGATCTGCATATCAAGCATGAGAATATAAAAATGCAAAGCCATGCCTCCCCAGCAACAGTGTCAAAAAGTGATGCGAAGAAAAACGTGATTTGAAATTAGGATTTTTAAATCGTTATGACATGTAAATTCGCAATCGCTTTTAAATTTATAACCTAGATATGGTGAATATCTAGGGTCATCCAAGGAGGCCAGAATGCACTTTAAATACCCTCGCTTGACATTTGGAAATCAACTTTCCTTTTGGGAATTTTTTGAATATAAGATTTTTTTAGTTTTCAAATAACTAGAAAATACGAAGTTGAGAACAGGAAAAAGACCACTCAAATTACTAAGACTAAAACCTAAGTGACGAGTAATTCCTCTCTTTAAGCTCACCCTAGGTACGTGAAGACCTAGGTTAATTAGAGAGATAGTGTGAGTGCACTATGGTGAAAGTAATATGATGCAATAAGATGTGACAAAAATTGAAGTGAAAGCAACTTTAATAAAGGAGAAAATTGTTTTACAAGAAGACAAGTGGAGGAATGCTTCTACTCTAGAAACGAAAATACAAAAAAAAGTAAAACACAAATCCTCCTGGTGATGTTGGTGAAGAAGAGAAGCTTCTTGCTCCAAGCTCAGCTGCTCCTAGGCTTAAAAAGAATTTATCCATCTTCTCCTTCCTTGAAAAGCTCCTCCAAACTGGTGAGATCTTCCTCCTGGAAAAATCTAGATGGGTGTGCCATTGCTCCTCCAAGGGTGGAAGAATTCCACCCACAAGAACTCCTCTTAGGGTTGGCATACACCACCCTCAACACCTCCTCCTGGTGTCCTCCTTGCCTGGCTGGTCCTTTGGCTGGCGTGGGCACAAGAGAGAAGGGAAGAGGGGAAGGCACCAAGGGGATAAAGTGTCCCCTTAATCTTCTTCTTCTCCTTCTTCTCTTGGCCGGCTATGAAGGGTGGAATATGGTAGGAATGTGGTGAATAAATGAAGCCAAAGGTGTCCTTTTTTTGGTAGTAGGGTAGGTCATTTTATAGGAGTGGTAGGGGTGTAGTTGTGGTTAAGGGATGAATGGTTAGGATGGCTCATAGGAGGTGGTTAGGAGATCATAGGGTTGATAATGGGTGGCACCAAAATGGAGGGGTTCTTGGTGGTTGGCACCAACCCTAGATGGGAACTAGGGTTAGGGATTGGTTGGGTGTGTTGTATGGCTAGGAATGGGTTATATGGTGGTGGTTAGGAAATGTAGGGCTAAGGTGGATTGGTGCCACATGAGGGGGTGTGTTAGGTGGTTGTTTAGGCATGGTTAAAGGGGGGTTGGCACCACTTTTTATGTGGTTAGGGTTAAGGTGGTGTGGAGGGTAGGTGTATGGGTAGGATGGTGTTTTAAGTGGAGGTTATGGGATCCTAGGGTGTAGGATAAGTGGTGCCAACCTAAGGGGTGTTAGAGGAGTGGTTATGGTTGGCTAAGGGGCACCGAAAGTTGGTGCCAACCGATTGCGTAGCAATCATAGGTCTTAATTATCCAGAATTAGGCTAGGACTTAGCATAAGTTAAGGTAGTTCAAGCATGCATAAGCATTATTTGCATCTTTACTGTTCCTCCTATAGCTATGCATAGAATAATGCTATAATATACTAATTAGGCACATTATATAAATTGTAGGAAATAAGAAGCTTACGAGTTGGATCTGAGACTGGCTCTGAAGCTGGACCTGAAGCCAGAGTTGTAGCAGAGTTGGAGTAGAAGACCAAGAATAAGATGTAGTAGACAATAATGTAAGGGGTTGAGGTATGCTATTCTATTAAGTAGGAATAAAGCAGTAAACTATGAAGAACTTAGGTCCATCCTAGCTCTAGGATAGCCTAGAAGCTTCCCCAAGCCTTAGCCACCCTTAGATTAGGTCATTGTACCCTAGGAAGCCCTAAAACCCACTTCTGCACCATTTTAAGACCTCCAGACACTTGGTCTGGACGTCCAATTTCTGCAGACAAAACCTTAATTCTTCCCTACCTCTATTTGGACATCCAGACAACAAGTCTAGAATCTAACTTTTCATTTTAAGACATCTAACACTATTGTCAGACCTCTAGAACTGCTCTTTAGTTCCTATTTTTGAATTCAAGCTTGAATATTGAATTCCTAGGTCCCTAAACCCAATTCCAACCCCATAGGAACCTAAATTAAGGTACCCTAACACTAATACATCACCTCCAAGCCTCCCTAAGGACCTAATTAAGTCCTCACTAAACCTAATTGACTTGGATCTTAGTCAATTCCATCAGCCTATTCAATTGGACTCATTGAGTCCAATTGAGCCCTAATCTCAGCACACACTGTCCAATTGGACTCAGTGAGAGCCCAATTGACCTAGACCAACCTTAATTGAGTTATTTTACTCTCATTTAGGGTTTCACACATCCAATTAGACTTGTATCAAGTTTAATTGCATTTTACCTTAATGAATTAGGGTTTACAACCCTAATTTGAGACCTACCTTGACCTAAACCCACTAGAACCTAACCTAATCAACCTAGCCACCTAGGTTTCGACCCACACACACCCACACACACCATCTACACAAAAATACCTACCCTAGAGTTCTTTAGAACTCTCTACCATGTGTTGTTGCCTTGGTTGCTAAAAAAAGCAACCAAGATCATTCAATTTTTAGATCCATCAAATGTGGATTTAAAAACCACCCATCCATCCTCTCTCTCACTCTCCCACGAGCTCCCACCAAAGGCCTCTCTAGAGAGTTCCACACTTCTCTAGAGAGGCTCCCTTGGGTCTACTTAAAGGACCTTTGGGTGGCCATTTGCACACATCTAGCTTTCCATCTAGTTGTAGCTACATTCCACCTCCATCTCCACGAGCACACCATGGAATCCCCATCACCTCCACGCCAAGCATAGATCACATCCAACCTCTCTCCAATGGCCGACCAAAGCACCATTGGCCTCCCCTCCTTCTCCTCTCAACCAAGTCGAAGGCCATCGGAGCTACCTCCGAATGCCATTCATTCTATTAGCTAGATAAGTAGTGTAGTTCTTCGTAGATTAATACTTTATTACTGCTTAGTAGTGTAGCTCCATATTCTCCCCCAATGATGCACGCATAATCCGCCCATAGATTCATATATGCAATCATTTTCTGTTAGCTACTTTATTGCTTTCAAGCTTTCCTATACAAGCTTTCCACGAGCTTCACTCTGTAGCCACCATGATGCAATCAATGAAATCATCTTTTATATATCTCTATGTCTATGTGTGAAAATCACCATGAGCTGATTGCCATATTTCCTTGTGATTAAAGTTGCATGTGAGAAATTTGTATTCTCTTACAACTAAGCATGTCGTGCATCAATACGAATTATTGTAAACTGGCATATATTTCTGAATAAGTAGAGCGAGCTAGATCAAATTTGAATCTGCATTTTCTAAATGCCTCCCAAAGACAAACGATAGGGACTCAAGTCTGGCTATTTTATTTTATTTTTTATGAGCATTTTCGCACACTATACTACAACGAGATCTCTATTTTCAAAACACATGCGAGAATCGCCTCCTGTCAAATGGCATTGTTGCCGGGGAGGCAACGAAATTGATTTTGATCTTTTGAGCTTTTAGTGACAAATATTCCTCTGCTTGTTTGTTGGATGTGTAGAAAAGTAGGAAAAATGAAATCTGCGCACACATCGGGCGTAGAAAAATCAGGAGGTGCACATCTCCTCTTAGATTAGGATTTCCCTTTTTCCAAACCTTAGGTTAGATTTCCTTCTAGCAATTTCATTTGAAAAAAAAAAGCCTATTTATTTTTGTGAAAAAAAAACAAAATAAAAGGTCTAGGTAATCAGATTTGGTTTCCATTTGAATCTTAGGTTAGTTTGCTTGAAAAAAAAAAGAAAAAAAAATTGAAAAAAGAAAAAGCTTTTCCCCTAAAAAAAATTCAAAAGTTTTTTTTAAAAAAAAATTGAAATTAAAAAATAAAAATCATTTTATTGGAAAGTTTGAATTTTGAATTCAAACACCTTCTAAAAGGTTTCCCACCATTCTTTGATTTTCGGCCAGATTTTAAATTTCAACTAAAAAATTCATTTGCCAAAAAATTAATGAGCGAAAAATTCTGAAATTCGAGCTATACCTTCATTTTTAAACCATCTTTCAAATGACACCATTCATTTGAAGAAATTCAAAGTAGAAAATTTTTAAAAATTTGTGAAGTGTAAGGGGTTAGAGTGACCCAGATTTGAAAATTTTCAAAATTAAAAAATCAATTCTGAGCAATCCGCAATTCTGTTTTGACTAAAAATGGTGGTGTTTGAAATTTGATCTCATTAGCTTTAATTTTCATATTTTTTTGAATTTTTGAAGATCATTTGGTATTGTTTCAAAGTAGAAAATCGACTAGGGGTCAAAATTTCAAATCTAACCCCCTAACATTTAAAAATCTCTATAAATTCGGTTGAAATAGTGAAAATTAAAAAGAAAAATTCTCTAAAAAGATAATTAGAAAAGGAATCTATTTGCCAAATTTCAACTTATTTTGATTCCAATTTTTATCAGAGAATTGTTCTTATTTTCGTGGTCTGCTGAAGAAGAAAAAAAACCCTAGAATTGCATGAACCCTAGGTTACACCTTTAGGGTTACACTCTAGAGAGCATACATTTAGGGTAGACTAGACTTAATCAAGACTAATGTTTAGCTAGTGAGCTTGGTCACATTGTGGGCCACTCACCATAAACCCTAGCTGAAGAAAAAAGGGGTTAAAATAAATTGTAAAGCACAAAATAAACCCAAATTCGTTGTCATACTGCTGGGTGGTTTCAACCGCTCTTGCCAAACCTGGTGACTAAGTCTGTGGGGCAATGTCAAACGACCACGGCTAAGGGATAATGGAACTGAAGCGTAAGCCGTAGGAAGAACCTTCCCCTTAGTCCCGTCATAACCAGACTGGCTGGGTTAGCTTGAGAGATGGGAATTACTTTCAATTGGTTGAATGATGAATTTTCTCTTCAGGAATTAGAATTTTAAATGAAAAATCTGGTCATCTGATCATAAGGACCATCTGATTGACAGGGCTTAGCCTTATCTGGCTGGCTGCACCAACCTAGGGGTTGGTTGGTGTATGCGAGGAAGGAGGTCACTCAGAGCTCAATTGGTTGGACCTTGAGAGCCACTCCGGAGGCGAGTCACTTCGCCTAGGGCATCTTCTCTCCCACCCTCTTCTTCTATCTGCTTGGCTGTAATGGCTAACCCTAGAACCCGACCTGCTCAGGATCTAGCAAATCTGGACCTGATGGCTCGTTCGGAAGCCCAGGTCGTTGAATATGAGGAACAACAGAAATAAAGTATAGACCATATCTTGAACACTTTGGATAGAATGCAGCATCCACCACAAGGAGAACAACTTTAGGATTTCTACGATCCGGCAGCATAGATTGTTGCACCTCTAGTCCGAATTCCCGCAGGCGGAAACGCGTTCGAGCTTAAGCCCAACCTAATTGGGCTGATTCAGAATTACTTCTATGGAAACTCGAATGAGGATCCATTCCAGCATCTAGAGGACTTGAGTCGAATTGCGGAAACAAGTCGACCCAGGGACGTAGATCTTGGAATTGTTCTGGTGAAGCTATTTCCATTTTCTCTTAGGGATAAACCTTCATACTGGTTCAAAACCATCGGAAAGCCGATTGAAACAGGGATGGAATTACGACGTGAATTCCTGCAGAAGTTCTTCTCGATCGATTGCACAAATGCAATGAGGCGTGCAATTACAACTTTCTCCCAAGAACCTAAGGAGAAGTTGCATGATGCCTGGGTCCGATTTCATGATCTCTTGAGGAAATGCCCGCACCATGGTGTGCCCAAATGGCACATAGCTCAAATTTTCTACCATGGGCTGGACGACACACATCGGTACCTGGCCGATGCATCCAGTGGCGGGAACTTCCTTACTAAAGACGAGAACATGCATTTGAGTTGTTCGAGTCAATAGCGAAGAATTCAATGAATGCCGCATCGATGAACCAATTCTAGTGACCTGGACAGCAGAGAGTGTGTGTTCATGAGGCTCAAGCAGAGTCTATCCAAGATGACAAGAGCATCATCACCAAGGAGCTAGGTAAGATGGATCTACTGGGAAAGAAAATTGATGAAGTACTTCGTGTTTGACCGAAGCTGCCCGGAAGCCCTACTACTCCTAAATCTTCTTATGCACCCCGAGCCCCTCCTGCTCAAATCAATATGCTCACTCGGGATGCACCTCTTCCATATTCACGGGACGACCCTGTGTATCAGGATCCTACGAACAATCCTGATCTAACACCGTATGATCAGGGTTACATACCACACGATGATTATAACACGTATTCCCTTGATGAATATACGCTTCAGTCGTCATCGGCCTACGAAGAAGTCAGTGTTGTTCAGGGATACAAGCATAATAACCCGTACTCAAAGATGTATAACCCTAGTTGGCACCAGCATCCAAACTTCTCCCTGTCAGGTAACTCACAGTGACCACATCAAGATCCACACTACCAGACCAGGCAGTACGGGAATGTGCAGAACACGTACCCTAGGCAACAGCATTCCCATCTCAGCAGTAGCAACCCCGTTCTATATACCAGCTGCTGCATCAAGTTGCCAATCACCCTCCAAAGCAAGCTGATTTGGAGGCACTGAAAGAGGAGCTGCAAGAATCGATGAGAAAATCTACACAGGATAGCTTGCAAATCATGAAGGCGATGGCCGACCAAATACAGAACATACAAAACATGCAAAACCAGTTGCTACAAGAGCATAAGACCCAGGGAGCCTTGCCCTCCCAACCTGTCCCAAACCCACGATATGTGCAGAACCAAGGCACCCCGCCTAGGTTTCAGGCACCACAGGGACAGGCATACACCATATTACAAGAGCCTCCTATGCCACCTGGTTATGCCCAAGGCCAACTGCCTTTGATACAAAACCCTGCATACTCTGCCCCTTCCGCTCCTCCACCATCTAATGGACAGCAAGCCGATGCGAAGGCTGTCTCATTGAGGAGCGGAAGGAAGACATTTGACCCACCATATTTGCAGGTGGGTCTTGATTTTTCTCACCCTCCACTACAGGATGGTTTGACTCCTTCATCTCAAGAGCCACCTACGGTGGATAAGGGAAAGAGGCCACTTGACCTTGAGATTCCCATTCCTTTTCCTGAGGCACTAATACGAAATGTAGTATGGAAAAAGGACACGCGAAATTATGAGGACCTGAGAGCTATGTTCAAGGAAGTACATATTCAGGTCCCTTTCCTCAAAGCCATTGATCACAACCCTGTTGTCGCTAAGTTCTTTAAGGACTACTGTACCCCGAAGTGACAGCCGAGAATTGGATGACAAGCGGCACTGTCAAAGGAGGCTAGCACTGTGATTCTAGCCGACTTACCACCAAAGAAAAAGGACCTTGGTACCCCACTCATATCCTGCTTCTTGCAGGATTCTCCATTTGATCAGGCCCTTCTTGATCTGGGTTCGTCCATCAACCTGACTCCCACTACAATATATGATCAATTCCGATTTAGGGAGTTAAAACCTACCTCGGTCACAATTCAGCTGGCTGATAGATCAGTGAAAACATCGAGGGGGGTGGTTGAGAACGTGATCGTAAAAGTCCTCAGATTCTACTTTCCTGCAGACTTTTTCGTTCTTGATATGGAGGTTCCTCCTAATCTCCATGATGCCCCAATTATTTTAGATCACCCATTTCTGGTGATAGCCCAAGCAAACATTGATTGTGCATCCGGGTGTATGGAGATTGCCCTAGGAATGAACGACTTCGACTTGATATATTTAGGGCATCAAGGAAGTTCGATTGTGATCGAATTGAGGATGGTGAAGACGAAGATTCAGCATACTGTGGTAACATTGGGCTCCTTTGGAATGACCCAATGTCTCATTCGTCTGCACTATCAGGGTTCTTGGACCTCGATCCACACGGGATTGAGACCACTGCATTGTACATATCTCCCCAAGGATCCGATTGTTTAGGGTGTATATCTAACCACAGCACCCCTGACTCTAGCTATCCTGATCCGTACACTACTGGATCGCCCCTGTTGTTGCAAGAAGATGTGACCACAGCTAACGGGTTTCCCATTGATGCAGTCACAACTGACTATCTCACAGGTAGCGAATCAGCGAGAACTCACGTGCATCCGGATCATCAGATTCCCACCTTCAATTATGCACCTCCTATTCCCATTTCTGACTGCGACTCACTCGTGATTGAATTGAAGCTCTTACCTGATTACTTAAATATGTGTTCTTGGGCGAAAGTGAGACATACCCGGTCATTATTAGTGCCCACTTAACCCAAGAATAGGGGCATCAACTAATTTCTACACTACAAGAACATAGGGCTACTATAGGGTGAAGCATTACTGATCTCCACAGTATTCGCCCCTTGTATTGCACTCATCACATTTACACGGATGAGGGGGTGAAACCTTCTAAACAACTTCAAATATGGCTAAACCTGAATATGCTAGAGGTTGTTAAGAAGGAGATCATCAAATGGCTGGATGCAGGCATTGTATACCCAATCTCTAACAACCAATGGGTGAGTCTGATCCAGATAGTACCCAAGAAAGCCGGACTCACCGTCGTGAAAATTGACAAGGGCAAATCCATCCCAACCCACACTACGACATCATGGCGGGTTTGCATAGATTAGAGAAAACTGAACACGGCTACCCAAAAGGATCACTTTCCTTTACCGTTCATTGATCAGATATTAGAATAGTTAGTCGGATGCAGTTTCTTTTGCTTTTTGGATGGATACTTCGGGTACAATTAGGTAGCGATTAGCTCGAAAGATCAAGACAAGACCACTTTCACATGTCCCTTCAGAACATTCGCCTTCAAGCGGATGCCCTTCGGCCTCTGCAATGCACAAACGACATTTCAGCGTTGTATGATGGCCATCTTCTCTGACATGATTGGGGATTACGTGGAAGTGTTTATGGATGATTTCATTTTTGGAGACAATTTTCAATATTGTCCTGACAACCTCACCAAGATCCTGAAATAGTGTATCGAGGTAAACCTAGTACTATCCTGGGAAAAGAGCCATTCATGGTGAGGGATGGCATTGTACTAGGGAATAGGATCTCTGTAAATGAACTCGAGGTTGAATGAGCTAAATCTGAGATCATATCCCGATTACCCATACCTAGCTCAATCAAGCAGATCAGATCATTCTTGGGTCACGTTGGATTTTACCAGAGATTTATACGTGACTTCTCAAAAATTGTGTGACCTTTGATGAATCTCTTGGTAGTCGATACCCCCTTCAAATTCAACACCTCGTGTCTCAGCACCTTCGAGACTTTACGAAGCGCTGTCTCTGATTCCCCGATTCTCCAACAACCCGACTAGTCTCTTGATTTTGAGATGTGCGATGCCTCGGATTTCGCCGTCAGTGCTATTTTAGGCCAGCGTCTGGAGAAGCAACCCTTTGTCATATACTATGCTAGCAAGATGCTGAATGAGGCTTAGCATAATTATACCGTCACTGAAAAAGAACTGCTAGCAGTAGTATTCGGGTTGGAGAAATTCAGATCTTATTTATTAGGGTCCAAAGTTATCATCATCACTGACCATTCTACCCTCCGACAATTGTTGGCAAAGAAGGATGCCAAACCCCATCTTATTAGATGGATCCTTTTATTGCAGGAATTTGATATTGAAATCCGCAACAAAGTCGAAAAGCATAATGTTTTGCCTATTTTTGACCAATTTCCGGACGAATCTCTTTTGGCAGTTCACTCTATTGAGTTCCCCTGGTACGTGGATATCGCGAACTATCTTGTCACCTGCAAGATTCCCGCAAACCTATCTAAGGACTAGAAACTCAAATTCACTGCAGAGGCCAAATTCTACCTCTGGGACGACCCCCTGCTCTTCCTCATTGGAGCCAATCAAATTATTAGAAGATGTGTCCCAGACTCTGAGATCCCTAGTGTGTGATCTTTTTTCCACAACAATGCTTGTGGTGGTCATCTCTTGGGATGGATAACCGCTGCAAAAATTTTGCAGTCGGGATTTTTTTGGCCAACTATTTTCAGAGACACACACGAGTACGCCCAGTGCTGTAGACAATGCTAGTCAGTCGGTTCTATGACCAAGAGAGACATAATGTCTCTCCACCCCATTGTGGTCGTAGAAGTGTTCGACATCTGGGGCATTGATTTTATGAGCCCTTTTCCAAACTCGCATGGCTTCGAGTACATATTGCTAGCTATTGACAATGTCTCGAAGTGGGTCGAGGCCATCTCAACAAGACGGGATGATCATAAGACCGTTGTTTCTTTCGTATGGGAATATATCTTCGCAAGATTCAAAATACCCCGTGCCCTGATTAGCAACAGGGGAAGCCACTTCATCCATGCCCACTTTAGGTCGTTATTAAAGAAATACGGGATACATCACCATATAGCCACCCTGTATCACCTACAGACCAATGGGCAGGCTGAAGTGTCTAACTGTCAGATTAAGCTGATTCTCCAGAAGATGGTTAGACCGGATAGGAAGGATGGGTCCAATAAATTAGTTGATGCACTCTGGGCAAATCGGACTGCCTACAAGGCCCCACTTGGAATGTCACCATATTGTATGGTATATGGCAAAGCCTGTCACCTTCCTATCAAGCTGGAACACCATGCCTTTTGGGCAGTGCGAAACTGTAACCTTGACCTTGATGCGGGAGGTCATGAAAGGAAACTCCAGCTCAGCGAATTTAAAGAGATCCGGTGGGAGGCCTATGAAAATGCATTGATATACAAGGATAAGACCAAGGCCTTTCATGATTACCACATCCGGAGGAAAGCATTCACACCCAACCAGCAGGTCTAGATTTTTATTCATGATTGAAGCTCTTTGTGGGGAAACTCAGGTCCAAGTGGACTGGCCCTTATATTGTGATTTACCCTTATCCCAATGGAGCGGTCCAAATCATGGACCCAAAATCTGGGCATGTCTCCACAGTCAATAGCCAACACCTCAAGCCATTTTTGGGCCAGGAACATCCTCCAACTAATGAAGTCATTCATCTTATTGAGGACATGTGATTGAGTTTTCACCCAACTGGAGGCGTTAAACTCAGCATCTACCCCACATTCTACCATCACTTATACAAACCATTTTTATACATAGCATATTTTTCTTTTAGCATATTTCCTTTTTGCATATTGCATACTATCAGGTTGGCCGGTGCTAAACATTAAACTTCAAGAATAATTCCAGGTGATTTCTACCCATTTACTCCCTGTTGTATTTATTTTCTTTTATATTCATGCATGAGGACATGCAAGAACATAGGCATGCGAGGGGTAGATACAACAAAACTGAAAATTTTTATGCCAACATTTAGGAAAACCTCGGAGCTTCATGTCAAACGTACTTTAGGACCCTAAATAAAAGAATAACCGACTCCACCTCCAATGCTCGCATTAGAGCTAAAAATCATCTGCAACAGCCACTTCCGACTCACCTTCTTACCTTTTGTTCTAAATTTAGGGTCAAGTTGAATGTAACCTGAAAGGGAAATTTCATGAAGTACGAATATAAGAGGTTACTTGTTTATAGCATATATACATAGTGCATCCATGAATAAGATTATCTTATTAAGAGAATGCATTAGGGATTTTATCCTCTAGTTCATTCCTGTAATCTGGAATCCAGTACAACTTTTCACGCACACATAGAATTTGCAATGGATTTACGGTGAAGGCTGATAAATGACTTTAGTCTGTCGAGAAGAAGAAGTGCTTCTTTTCCTGAACCCTTGGACATTATTTTGGGAGCTAGGTAGATTTTCTTCCAAAAATCCACCAAATAGTGTGAGATGAGAATATAGAGTACTGGTGCTCTAAGATTAGTGCAAGGAATCTGGAACCATAGATAATTAGGTGTTGATACTCAGACATTAGGCATAGTTTTCACTCTCGGTTCCTAGGATACATTTTTGTATGAAATTTTGAGAGCCACCAAATAAGGAAAATACACGGAGAGCGAGTTTTCATAAAACTAGGGCTAAGGTGGATAGTTACGACCATTCTTTACAGAATCCTTAACTGAAAGAGGTTATTGTTGTCAAGGTCAGAAATACACCGTCCTATCTATCTCTCCTGGTGCCGTGAGTAGGCACTTCTACCAAATAAGCCACCCAATGTCTCTTGAGTACCACCAATCCCCTAATAATGCCTCAATAAAGTTCATGAATGTATGCTAGCTTGTGTTGTGTTGAAAAAGAAAATTATACATAAAAAAAAAGAATAAGAAAAAAAAATGAAAAAAAGAAAAAAAAGAAAAAAAAATTAGAAAAAGAAGAAAAAGCAAGAAAAAAAGAGTGTGTGAATATTTAGTGTTTATTTCAATTACATTGAGGCAATACCACCAAATAAATTTGAGATCCACCAAATAAGGCCTTAACCTATCCTTTTGTGTTTCTGATCGCCCGAATACTGGCTGAGGAATTTCAACTTAGTGTTAGGGTTATGGAACTCAATTAAAATGTTAATGCCAAGTGAGACACCAAATACGGATCATACGTGAGAATCTGGTGAGATTGTGAGCTTTAAGAAAAAAAAGTAGAGAGAGTAAGAGAGAATGAATACAAAGGAACCAGAAAAGATCATAGTTTTTCTCATCTTTCGCTGAGTTGAGTTACTTGATAATTCGGGAATCTAGATTCTGAAGTACTACTCTCTCTGTAGCACCAACTGAGAGTGAGCCACCAAATAAACACCTGTATCCCTCAGACATCCTCTACCCAAGCTTAAAGCCAGGGTGGAATTCATAGAATATCTTGAATACCCCGAGGGAAGAAGTCTGCCTATCCTACTAGAATTTTACTAGGGGTCAAGTACATGCTTTAGAGGTGAATCAGGTCTTTCAATCAAATCCGTTGCAAAAGCTATGTAGCTGCACATTCACATTTGTCTGGATTTCTAGAGCATAGGATGAAAATAAAAAGGAGAAAAATCCCTAGGCATACACTTGATAAGATAACCAATCCCTTAGGGACCCTTCTGTGAATAATTTAGTTTTGCATTTGCTAGGGATTAGCAAGATATAGACATGGGGGTACGATTGCGGAGCAATCATAGGTCTTAATTATCCAGAATTAGGCTAGGACTTAGCATAAGTTAAGGTAGTTCAAGCATGCATAAGCATTATTTGCATCTTTACTCTTCCTCCTATAGCTATGCATAGAATAATGCTATAATATACTAATTAGGCACATTATATAAATTGTAGGAAATAAGAAGCTCAGGAGTTGGATCTGAGACTGGCTTTGAAGCTAGACCTGAAGCCAGAGTTGTAGCAAAGTTGGAGTAGAAGACCAAGAATAAGATGTAGTAGACAATAATGTAAGGGGTTGAGGTATGCTATTCTATTAAGTAGGAATAAAGCAGTAAACTACGAAGAACTTAGGTCCATCCTAGCTCTAGGACAGCCTAGAAGCTTCCCCAAGCCTTAGCCACCCTTAGATCAGGTCACTATACCCTAAGAAGCCCTAAAACCCACTTCTACAGTATTTTAAGACGTCCAGACACTTGGCCTGGACATTCAATTTCTACAGACAGAACCTTAATTCTTCCCTGCCTCTATTTGGATGTCCAGACAACAAGTTTGGATGTCTAACTTTTCATTTTAAGACATATGACACTATTGTCAGATGTCTAGAACTTCTCTCTAATTCCTATTTTTTAATTCAAGCTTGGATCTTGAACTTCTAGGTCCCTAAACCCAATTCCAAACCCATAGGAACCTAAATTAAGGTACTCTAACACTAGTACATCACTTCCAGACCTCCCTAAGGACCTAATTAAGTCCTCACTAAACCTAATTGACTTGGATCTTAGTCAATTCCATCAGCCTATTCAATTAGACTCATTGAGTCCAATTGAGCCCTGATCTCAGCACAAACTGTCCAATTGGACTCAGTGAGAGTCCAATTGACCTAGACCTACCTTAATTGAGTTGTTTTACTCTCAATTAGGGTTTCACACATCTAATTAAACTTGTATCAAGTTTAATTGCATTTTACCTTAATGAATTAGGGTTTACAACCCTAATTTGTGACCTATCTTAACCTAAACCCACTAGAACCTAACCTAATCAACCTAGTCACGTAGGTTTCGACCCACACAAACCATCTACACAAAATACTTAGCCTAGAGTTCTCTAGAACTCTCTAACATGTGTTGTTGCCTTGGTTGCTAAAAATAGCAACCAAGATCATTCAATTTTTAGATCCACCAAATGTGGATCTAAAAATCACCCATCAATCCTCTCGCTCTCTCCCACGAGCTCCCACCATAGGCCTCTCTAGAGAGTTCCACACTTCTCTAGAGAGGCTCCCTTGGTTCTACTTAAAGGACCTTTGGGTGGCCATTTGCACCCATCTAGCCTTCCATCTAGTTTTTACTACATTCCACCTCCATTACTCCACCACCTTCTCCACGAGAACACCATGGAATCTGCATCACCTCCACGCCAAGCCTAGATCACCTCCAACCTCTCTCCAAGGTTTGGCATAAGCACCATTGGCCGCCCCTCCTTCTCCTCTCAACCAAATCAAAGGCCATCGGAGCTAGATAAGTAGTGTAGTTCTTCGTAGATTAATGCTTTATTACTTCTTAGTAGTGTAGCTTCATATTCTCCCCCAATGATGCATGCATAATCCACCCATAGATTCATGTATGCAGTCATTTTCTGTTAGCTAGTTTATTGCTTTCAAGCTTTCCTATACAAGCTTTCCATGAGCTTCACTCTGTAGCCACCATGATGCAATCAATGAAATCATCTTTTATATATCTCTATGTCTATGTGTGAAAATCACCATGAGCTGATTGCCATATTTCCTTGTGATTAAAGTTGCATGTGCGAAATTTCTATTCTCTTGCAACTTAGCATGTCATGCATCAATACAAATTATTGTAAACTAGCATGCATTTTTGAATAAGTAGAGTGAGCTAGAATGAATTCAAATCTGCATTTTCTAAATGCCTCCCAGAGACGAACGACCGGGACTCAAGTCTTGTTATTTTATAAATTATTTTTGACGAGCATTTTCGTGCGCTATACTACAACGAGATCTCTGTTTTCAAAACACATGCGAGAAACGCCTCCTGTCACCAACCATGGAAGGGTGCCATGGTTTGGCACCATCTTAAGGGGATTCTAGAAGAGGGGTAGGTGTAAGGTTGAGATGGGTTTAGAGGGTAGGTGTCAGGCTACGATATTGGGATGTTTTGGCGTCAACAATAGGAGGTTCTAGAAGGGATAGTTGGCACCAACACAAGGTGGCTTTTGGTGGTGGTTGAGGGGTGAAGAGGTACCATATTTTGGCACCAAGGTGAAGAGGTGCAAGGGGGTGTGTTTTGGCATCAAAATAGGTGGGATAGGGTTAGGTTAAGTTGAGGTTAAGGAGGAAGATGGACAGCCATGGAGTGGATAGCTTAGGTGGACCTAAGCTAAGCTAGCTTAGCTAGTAGGGTAGTCGTGAAGGGAGATAAGGTTTAGGGAAGAGGAGCTGAGGGAGAGCCGTCTAGAGCTGCACTGGAGATGGTGACTGCTGAAGAAAATATCAAGGAGCTACCTTAGCTGACTTAACTTGCTAATTCTTTGCTAGCTACTAAGCCAAGCTAAAGTGAGCTAGCTTCTACTGAATTATGCTGAGGTGAGGTGGGTCTGATCCTCCCGGAGATAACCTAGCTAGCTAGAGTAGTTAGCTTAAGTTAAATGGCTTAGCTCAACTAGGTTGCGTTGAGTGGAGTCTCCGGGAGCTGGACTTGAGCTGGCCTGAGCTAGTTGAAGTCATCTTCAGCTATCTTGAGTGGAGTGGAGCTGGAAGTAGCTAGACCTGAGTTGAGGTGGACTCCTGTCAACTTAGTTGAGCTAGCTAGAGCTCCCAGTGAACTGATTAGAGCTAAGAGGAGCTAGACTCAACTAAGTTGAGTTGGCTCTAAGCTGACTTGAGCTAGGTTGAGCTAAGTTGAGCTACCTTAAGCTGCCATTTAGCTAAGATGATCTAAATAGAGCTTAAGAGAGCTAACCCTAACCCAAGTGAGCTGGTATCCAATTATGGTGAACTGGATTTAGCTGAGTCCCAGCTGGATTATGCTTCTTTTTCACCTATTGCCTTCCTGAATGTTAGGGTTTTAGAGGTCTGGTTATCTAATCATCCCTAACACTCAAGTACACGTATTAGAAACACAAAAATAATACAATGCATGCCTAACCTAAGTGATGCCTAAATGCAGCCCAAAAACCCGATTGAGAAGTTAAAATCCTAAGAGCTAAGTTTGTTTTAGGGCATAAGAATGATGATAAACTGGAGTTTATCAGTGGACTCAACCATGAGGTAGTCTTAGCCAAATTGAATATAAGATGATTAAAGGGAAGGTTTGATTGAGCCTAGTAATAGGTTCCTTTGTAGCCGCTTACCGCGGTCGTTTGCCACTGCCCTTAGCCATAAACACCAAGATTTCCCTTGGTAATCAAGCCAATCAAATGCACTTTAGCCTGGTATCCTAAAGCTTGGACCAATGAAATCCTTAAAGCCAACATCTAATGATTTTTATTAAGGATTGGGATCTGTAGTGCTTTGGAATGTAATGAGGTGTTTTGATGGATTTATGTCCCTTAATTTCCAATTGGTAGTGTGAATGTGATGCACAAACAAAGATTTTCAAGCAAGACTTTTGAATGAATTGCTTTTAAAGTTCAAGTCTTGTTAGGGTACACTTTTAGGGTTTGATTTTTTAATAGATTCAAACACGATTTTGTGGCACACACAAGGTTTTGCAATCACAGATGAGATGTATTTTCATTTAAGAACAAAAAAGATTTATTGTGTCTAATCAAATCCTAAAGTTGCTCCCTAAAAATAGGTAGCTCCTAACAATGTGGATCGATTTTAATTTAATGAGTGTTGTGGCCAAAACAAAGCAAGCTATGGTTTCTGTGCACCACTCAGCTAGGAACATACAAATATTTTTTTCCAAAATTTTTGAGACCTTTTAATAATTATTTTATATGTTTAAATGCACTAGCTTCAAAAAATCAAGAAAGACCGCTAGTCATTAAAATGTCCAAAACAACTAGTTATATTGATCAGAAAAATTCAAAAAAAATTTCAAAGATTCCTAATTAGAGGATTGAACGAATGAAAGTACTTTCAAGTCAATTGGATGAGCATAAAATTCATAAAAATTTTGGGAGTGCAGATTTTTTAATTCTATTCAAAGTGTGACCAACAAATTGTCCACAAATTTTTTTTATTTTTGCAAGGAATTTTGTCCTGAAATTTTATATGGTGGTTCCTGATTTCCAAATGCACGTGCAGTTCAAAGTTGGTTGAATTTGGAATTCTCATAATGAATTTTTTAAATCTGGACTTTAAATTTGGGTTTTCTTCAGAGATGTTCTTTTTTGAGTAGAAATCAATGAAAGCACATCCACAAGGTTTTTGTTTTTTTTTAATAAAATAATGCAAGCAAACACTAAAAATCTACTTAGGTTTCATGAAAACCTAAGATGAACAAGAAAAAAATTTTATTTTTTTTCTAAAAGGAACCTAGTCCTAAGATAAAGAATTATACTGAAGTTTCTCCACCTGCACTTTGCTCTGTCTACCGTCTTGTGCCTTGTTCCCATGCTCCTACATGGTTTTCTTGCACAAAAGATGATAAAAGAAATAAAGCTAGTTAGAAACTATAAATGTAAGAAAAGAAAAAGTGAACAACTAAGGTAGTTGCCTTCTCGGCAACTATGCCAAAAAGAGTTGTGCAAAATCTGCTTTTTATAAAATATGATCATTCTAGTTCAAAATCACATGGCAATATTTTAAATTTATAAACCAAATTCTAGTGAGTCTGGATCGTCCAAGGAGGCATACGTTTAGTGTCCGCTATGCAAATTATTACTTTCTTTTGTGTTTGTATTTTTTGTATTTTTTTTCATTGAAAAGTAACAACATCAAAATCAATCACGTCTAAGATAAAATAAAGTAAATCCAATTGCAAGAAGTGAAATAAAGCAAATCAAATCATATTCCATTGAATAGAAAGTTTTCTTTACAAAAGAAATTATAGCTACAATAGCAGAAATAAAACAAAGAAAGAGAGATAGGGAGATAGAGAGAAGGCAAGGTGAAGCTTCTTTGTTTGGCACTTGTAGGGCAATGGAGTTGGAGCTGAAGTTGCCAGGCTACGAGAGGCTTCTAGATGAGAAGATGTAAAGTAGAGAGGAAAGGGGAGAAGCTCAAGGGGTTGGCTAAGAAGGTCCTAAGAAAAACTAAAAGAAAACCTAAGGGATGAAGGTGGTGAGGATCCACTCTAATGGGTGAGGGAGGGGATGGCCATAGTAGAGGACCTAGCTACTAAGGCTTATGGAGGTAGAAGAAAGTGGTGGAACAAGAACAGAGAGAAAGAGAGTTTAAGTGCTTGGATCATAGGCCTTTTATAGATGGTGTGGTTTAATATAGGCCATAAGATTCGATGAAGGGTTAGGATGTGGTTGGTTTCGTAGGTTTGAAGGGGACCTTAGGATGGGGATTGGATGGCCTAGATTTAAGCAAGAGGTAGCCAACCAAGAAATCTCTAGAATGAATTAGATTGGCCAACCAAGATGGAGGTGTATGGGCCCTTGATGATGGGATGGAGGGTGTGCATTAGGTCTCTATTTTTGGATGACCATGAAGGGAATTAAGGAGGGAGTTAGTGTCCGTCCAAGATGTGCTTTTGGATAGGATTTTAAGTTAAGTGTTAGGGGCCTCAGATGAGCAATGAATGGTGGATGCGGGACCTTGAGTGGCCGGCGATGCAAGGTGGCAAGGCCTAAAAATAGCATGCTAAGATAGACCCTTGGATGAAGTGTGTAAGGATGGAGTGGGTTTTGGTTACTAAAATTAGCTGGGTTTCTAATGGCCATTTTAGATGAAAGATGAGGGGTGATTAAGAGTTGGCTAAGCATAGCTTAGGACAAGGCTAAATGTACACTAGGTTGTCTTAGGTTTTGGGATGTAAAGAAGTTGAGAGAGTGTCATGTGTTCCTCTGTCTCCTCTTCTTTGATGTCTTGTCTTTTCTTTTGAGTTCTCTTTATTTCTCTCTTCATTATTGCTTTGACAACTTCATAGCTTAATTATTCCATCCAGTTCAGCTTCATCTCCAACTCCTACATAATTCACAAATGTCACAATTAGATACAAATTATGCATAAAATATGTACATCTCTAATTATGCTTGTACGCCTAGAATGCATTATTATAACCTAAATGATTGCTTTTACTTAAGAACTAGTTCTAGATTAAGCATGCTAGGATCATTAGTTAAGCTATTATCAATAACATATAAAACTAATTGAAGCACAATGATCGACAACCTAGTGCCCTACCTGCACAACCTATCCTGAACCCTAGGAACATTCCTAATCAAGGGTTCAACCATATTTAAGAGCTACAACACCAAGCGCATCTGATTCACCCAACTCCCTTGACTCCCCATGGTTTTCATGAACCTTAAATGCCACACTCCACTACACCTATTTTTCCCAATCCTCCTCAGTGTATGAACCCTAATGCCACTGCTAATGCTATTACCTTGAGGGCTAGCACAACTACTGAAGACCCTGTGCACTTAAATTAATGAACTCATCAGGCTCCTGATGAACCAACCCTGATTGATGTGCTTGAGAAAGAAGAAGAGGCTCAGGACCCTGCGATTAACACTCCTATATCCATATCCCATTTCCTGAAGCCTTAAAGAAAGGGAAGAAGAAAAAGAACTAGACAAGTAATGAGGAGATTTTGGATATATTTAGAGAGATTCAAGTGAATATATCGCTCCTTGATGCTTTGGATCAAATCCCAACTTATGCTAAGTTCATGAAAGAATATTGTACTCCAAAGCATAAAGCCACGTCCCTTAGGAAGGTGGTCCTTTCAAAACAAGCAAGCTTTATACTCTTAAGGGACCTACCTCCTAAGAAGGGTGATAAAGGAACCCCCTTGATTTCCTACACAATTGATGGCGTGACCTTTGACAGGAAGTTAATTGATTTGGGGGCTTCCATCAACCTTCTACCCACACAGATTTATGAGAAGATTGGACTCGGGGATCATGAACCAAGTGCACTTCAAATCCAACAGGTTGACCAATCTATAAGAAGTTCACGAGGAATCTTGAGGGATGTGATTGTTCAGATCGATAATTACTGTTACCCCATGGACCTCACCATTTTGCATCTCAACATTCCTGATGTTGGATGTGGAAAACTACGCGTTCACAATTGGATTCGAAAACCTATCGTAGTTCGAGTCGTGAAGAAATCCGTTCAACAGATAAAATTTATACCAAAAATCCGTAAAGAAGTTTCGAGTCGAATACAGGAAGGCAACATCGATCTCAAAATTCGTAGTTATATTTTTTTGTATTTTTGTTTAAAAGGTGAAATAATCACAATGGAAGCAATATAAACAGAGAGAGAAAGAACAAGCACTTCATATTTGAATAATGTTTTACAACTAAGAAAGCGAGAAATGATTACACTAAAAAGTGGGAAACTGTTACAACTAGAAAGCAGGAAAATTCTACTCTAGAAAATGGAAAAAGAAAGGAGAGAGAAGTTATCCTCCTCGACGATCGCTTGGAAGACGAGCCGGATGGGACAACGCCTGGAAGATGGGGAATGAAGCGGAATGAAGGAGGACGAAGCAGGAGGAATGGGAACGAAGAAGCATGTCATCGTCATCGCGAGATCCACTTCTGGAACGGGGGTGAAAACTTGGCTGTAGCTCTTGAGGAGCTTCTCGGGTGTGGGACAAGCTTCGCTTAAGCTTTGGAGAGGGAGAGAGAAGGAAGGGATGAGAAATTCGTAGGGTAGGGGTCTCCTTTATAGTTGCGAGGAGTGGGGGCATTTTGGTCATTACAACATCAAAAACATTAATTCAAGACCTCTAGTGACGCATTTATCCATCACTAAAGGCCTGCACGTGGCCGACGTGCGCATGCCCCCTCACCTTCACTGCCTCAACTCCAACATACGATCGTGCACGCTCAGCCATACGATCTTAAGATCGGATAGCTTAAAATGCTTCTTGCCAACGTCGCGTGCCCACGCATTCACCACGCGCCCGCGTGCGATTGGGCATGCACGCTATGCGGCTGATCTCATGTGGGTGCTATTGGTTGATCCGCACCACTCGCTGCTAACCATACAACTGCGATAATTCACCCACGTGCTGCAAATGCAGAATCGAACGCGCATCGTGCGCTCATGCAACATGCTCGACCATTGTGCTGCGGCGATGTCTTTGTCTCGCGGATGAATTTGTGCACGCATGCTTGCAGCTATTGGATGAGCATCCAACGGTGTAGATTCGTCGAGCAGGTGAAGAAGAGAAGTGGAGGCAGGTCCTTGGGACTGGTTGGGCGACTGGGATGGCACCACATGGCTCCATCTTGGCTGTCCATCTTCTGAGTGTTGTAGACGGTGCCACGGGTGTCGAATTGGATCGCTTTTCGCGCATCGATCCGAACCTATCCATGCGGTCTGATTTGTTATCTGAGGTATGGATTAACACCATCTTGGCCCTTGATCTTCAAGGTTCCTCGGTCTCTATGTAGTGCTACAGATGTCCGATCAGAGCGATCTTGGAGTCGTTGAACTCCAATCGTCGCCCTGATCAGATCCGTATGGTTGGATTTTCGATCCAAGGCCCTAATTAACAAGTTGCCCTGTCCCTGGCCATAAAAGGAGAAAATTACTATACAATTTATACAACTTGACTTCAATGCATGATTATACATGTTATGCAATATTTACAATGTATGATGCTAATATGGTACTAAGAACATGCATTAATAGACATTTTAGGTTAATCAGATGTATGCACATCACACCACCATGGCTATCTTTTGCTAGTCCCTAGCAAAAACTATATTCTATTTATAAAAGAATTAGGTTGGATTACTCAGACACAAATCATTTTCAACCTTAAGAAATTTTTTACTTAGGACCTGAACTTTCAAAGAGACAACAGTGCCCAGGTATCTGCCAAAATGCAGACGCCTCAAGCCCTCGCCTTATTCACAGAACGATCTCTTTTTCACTTTTTCTTCTTTTCTAATTTTTTGGATTTTTGAGTTTAGGGTTACAGAGTGGCTTTCTATTGCCACTCAACCCACCCAAGATTTGATAAGAACCCTAAGTTCTAAGCATCCTTTTGTGAATGTGATAAACTCGTTGATCGGCAATCAGAACAGACTTCAGGTTTCTACACCCCTAGGTAACCTTAAAAAGAGTTCTGCCTAATGGTGTATCTTTACGACCGGTAGCTTTCTCCCTACTTTTATTATTTGTTTTTATGGGGTCAACACAAGGGTGAATCCATTGTATATCTCCCCAGCTTATTCTACTTCTCTGCTTCTTCCTAAGTGTTTTGGGAATTTTTAGTGCATTTCTTGAGCTAGGATCTGGACAACCAGTCGATAAGCTGTTACCACCGACAACTTGCTAGCCATACTCGTGCAACGAAATGTGGCTTATTTCTTTTCGTTTCTTTTTCTTTCTTTTCTCCTTTTCTTTTTCTTTTTCTTTTCTTTTTGAACTTTCTTCTTTTTAAGTAGGTGGCTTCCCTGGTCTAAGATTTTCCTAAAGGTAGCAAGAAGAGAGTGGTCCAGTGACTGGGCTCTGGACAACCCACCTATGGGTTGTTACTCATGATAACTTGCCAGCCATATCACCCTAGAAGGTTCATTAGCTACCAAACTTCTATTAAGATCGCTGAACAACGAGTCAGTGACGAATAGTGTGTAGATTCTTAGACTTAAAGTTCCCTCAAATCAGAGGGTGAGTCGATAAGTCGTGTACTTATCACCCAAACTTATTTAATCAAATTAAAATAGAATTCAGGATGGCGAGGACTCGATAAACAAATCCACATTTTTTTTTTAAACAAATCCACATTTTAGTGGATACCCAGGCTGATTAAGCCCAAAGACCTAAAGGGTCGTAGTGTTCAGATCCTACTGTAATATTTCCTAAGATTGAAAGGTCCTAATGTCCAAGTATTCCTTCCTAATTCATTTTTTTTTATGTATATATAAGAAGACAAATAGAATTTACAGGAATTCCATAGAGCTGACAAAATGATTCAGAAATGAATCCAACCCCCATGCCTAGCTGATGCAATGTCCGCATTGAGAATAAAAGACATGAAAGGAAGGGTAGAATGCAGAAGATATCAGCTGAATATGAAGCTCGGGTCAGCTCTGAGTCAGACTGTACAACTGCTGAGTTTAATGCCATCAGCTAGGAGTAGTCCAGCCAAAGAAGTCACAACATAGCTAGAGAAACCATGTCTGAGACGGGTTCTGGAATAGTACGATCAATAACAGGCTTCAGACGTTGGCCATTGACTTTGAATGAATTACCCATCTTTAGGTCGAAGATCTGAATAGCCCCGTTTGGAAATATCTGATCGATAATGAATGGGTCGTTCCATTTCGACCTAACTTTGTCGGGAAAGAGCTTAAGTCGAGAATCAAAGAGCCAGACCTTCTGGTTCGACTCAAAGCTCTTGTGGGAAATCAATTGGTCATGAAGAGCTTTGGTCTGAGCCTTGTAGATCTTGGCATTCTCACATGCGTCATTTCTAAGCTCCTCCAACTCAGATAGTTGGAGTTTCTTGGTCTTCCTGGCTAAACTCAAATCTAGATTGCACTGCTTGATTGTCCAGAATGCCCTATGTTCAACTTCTACAAGTAAATGGCATTCCTTTCCATACACCAGATGAAACAGAGACATGCCAATGGGCATTTTATATGCTGTACAGTAGGCCCAAAGAGCATCCTCAAGCTTTTGAGTCCAGTCTTTGCGATCAAGCCTAATCATTTTCTACAGAATATTCTTGATCTCCTGATTGGAGATCTTGGCCTGTCTATTCGTCTGGGGATGGTAAGGTGTGGACATTTTGTGATTAACCCCATACTTTGCCAGCAAATTACGGAACTGGGCATTAGTGAAATGAGTGCCACCATCGCTGATGATGGCCCTCGGAATCCCGAACCAGCTGAAGATCTTCTTGACAAAATCGATGACCACCTTGTGGTCATTGGTTCCGGTGGGAATAGCCTCGATCCACTTGGACACGTAATCAACAACGACGAGAATGTACTGATGTCCAAATGAAGGGAGGAAGGGTCCCATGAAATTGATGCCCCAAACATTAAAGATTTCGATGGGAAGAATCGGGTTTAGGGACATCATGTCTCTTTTGGTTATGCTCCCAAGTGCCTGCATCGGGAACATGACCTCGAGAATTCCTGGCCATCCTTGAATAAAGACGGCCAATAAAATCCAGATTGCAAATTTTTTGCAACCGTCTTTTTCCCGGAGAAGTGTCCACCACACGCAGATGCATGATAGAACTCGAGTATACTCTTAAATTCATTCTCTAGAACGCATCGATGAATAATCTGATCAAAGTCGATGCGCTACAGTTCAGGGTCCTTCCAGAAGTAATATTTGGCCTCAGATTTGAGTCAATCCCATTGTTGCATGGTCCAATCCTAGGGGATTTGACCAACGGCCAAATAATTAACGATGTCAGTAAACCATGGGATTTGAACACCTAAAACTGTAAGGATGGTCTCGTCCGGAAGAGTATCAGCAATCGGAATGTCTGGACGAGAAGAATCACTCAGAAGTCTCGATAGATGATCTGCCACCACATTCTATACCCTAGATTTATCCTTGATTTCAAGATCAAATTCTTAAAGCAGAAGAATCCATCGAATAAGCTAGGGTTTGGCATCCTTTTTGGCCAAGAGATGTCTCAAGGCCGAGTGGTCGACAAATATGATGATATGAGACCCTAAGAGATAAGCCCTAAATTTCTCCAAAGCAAACACTACAGCTAGTAATTTCTTCTCAGTAATAGTGTACTTCCTCTGGGCCTCATCTAGAGTTTTACTAGTGTAGTAGATGACAGAGGGCTTCCTATCAATCTTCTGACCCAAAATAGCCCCAACCGCATAATCAGAAGCGTCGGTCATGATCTCAAATGGGGCTGTCCAAACCAGTGGTTGCAACACTAGAGCATAAGTGACTGCCGTTTTAAGAAAATCAAATGCCTTACAGCAAGATTCGTCGAAATCAAACGGCATTTCTTTGGCGAGAAGATTGCTCAAAGGATGAGCAACCTTTGAAAAGTCCTTGATGAATCTCCTGTAGAATCCCACGTGACCAAGAAATGATCAAATTTGTTTGACAGATGTGGGAGGAGGAAGTTTAGCGATGGCATCAACCTTAGCTTTGTCCACTTCAATTCCTCATTCAGAGATTACATGACCCAAGACGATGCCTTCTTGTGTCATGAAATGACTCTTTTCCCAGCTAAGGACCAGTCTTGTTTTGATGCATCGTTTAAGAATCATTTCAAGATTAGCTAGACAAGAGTTAAACGATTCTCCAAAAATAGAGAAATCGTCCATGAAGACTTCCATAAACTCTTCCACCATGTCAGAGAATATGGCCAGCATACACCTTTGAAAATTTGCAGGTGCATTGCATAAGCCGAAAGGCATCCTATGGAAAGTAAAGGTTCTATAGGGACAGGTGAAAGTCATTTTTTCCTGATCCTCAAGATGGATAGGGACTTGGTTGTATCCTAAGTAGCCATCAAGGAAGCAGAAGTACTTCTGCCCAGCTAGTCTTTCAAGGATTTGATCAATAAACGGCAAAGGGAAATGATCCTTTTTCATGGCTGTGTTTAGCTTCCTATAATCAATACAAACTCTCCAAGAGAAAGCTGAACGAGTTGTAATAGATTCTCCTTTCCCGTTAGTCACAACGATAATCTCAACTTTCTTGGGAACAATTTGCACGGGACTTACCCAGGAATTATCAGAGATCAGATAAATGATTCCTGCATCGAGCCACTTGATAATCTCCTTCTTGACCACTTCTCGCATATTCAGGTTTAATCTCCTCTACATCTGGTGAGAAGGGCAAGATCCATCTTCCAAAAATATTCTGTGATTGCAGTAAGATGGCTCGATCCCCCTAAGGTCATGAATGGTCCAACCAATTGCCTCCTTGTGTTCCTTTAGGACCTTAATCAGTTTAATCTCCTGCTCCTTTGTTAATTTAGCACTGATAATCACAGGGAGTGTCTTATGTGGTCTTAAAAACTAATATTTCAGATTCTCAGGCAATGGTTTCAGTTCAAGCTGGGGCGGGTTGATGATTGAAGGTAAGGAAGATGATAATGAAGACTCATCAAGAGGAAGAGGTTGAGAGTGAACAAAATCAATAACCTCTTCAGAAGATGGTAGGTCAATCATAGAGGGCTGCGGGTCCAAATCAACATCAGAGGAGGAACTTTCAAATGCAGAAACCACCATACAAGTTTCAATATTCATGTTATCGTCCTCAAGTTCCTTAATAAATCTACATCCTCGAATTTGTTAATCGCCTTAAAAATATCCAATTTCATTCTTTGATCACCAAAGGCGATTTCCATGCTACATCTCTCACAGTTAATGTTGGCCTTGGCGCTAGCCAGGAATGAACGCCCCAGAATGATGGGCGTGTTCCTCAGATTTTCAAGTACACCATGTCAAGGACAAGGAAATCTACAGGAAAATAAAAATCCTTAACCTTAACAATAACATCTTCAATAATGCCTCGTGGATTTGTGACTGAACGGTCCGCTAACTGCAGCATTACTGAAGTTAGCCGAAGTTCACCTAATCCGAACTTCTCGTAAAGAGAAGTCAGAATTAGGTTAATGGATGCACCCAGATCCAACAGTGCTCTATCAAAGGTATACTCTCCAATGACACAAGAAATCAAAGGAGCACCTGGATCTCTCTTTTCCTAAGGGAGGTGGTGCAGATAACAGAACTAGCCTGCTCAGAGAGTGCCACCTTCCTGGAACAGATTCTCTCGACTTACACTTCTGTGTACATAAATCCTTTAAAAATTTCATGTAAGCCGATATATGTTTGATAGCGTCGAGGAGCAGGATATTGATCTCGACATTCTTGAAAATATTCAGAAGCTCCTCATTACTATCAACAGACTTCTTCCTTAATCTAATCAAGGCCTCAGGAAAAGGAACATGAGTCAGATCCTCAGAATCAAGTTCCTGAGACTTGATTTCTTCTCCAGGGTTCTTTCTCTCCTTAGGTTCTTTAGGATTCAGTAAATCAGAATAGTGTGGTTGTGGATCCTGAGTTTGTTTACCACTCCTAAAGGTAACAGAATTAGCAAATGCATACAGGTTTGGGTCTTGGGAAGGGTTTGGAAAGATTGGAGGGGCTTCATTAGCCAAGAACCTCTAATTTGAGGAAGAAGAAGAGGAAGGGCCCTGCTCAACCACCTGAGCATGTGCACGCGGGTCCCTCTGATTCCCGTACCCATAGGCTTGATTGCCCAAATTCTGGATATTATGCGGGTTAGGTATGGGTTGAGATGGTAGAGATCCAGGTTGATGAGAATTAGTAATGAACCTGTTTTGCAAGTTGTCCAGTGAGGTTTTCATTTGCTACATGAGTTGGAGCATAGATCCTTGCATCTCCACCATTTGTCGGTTCAAATCAGCCTGCCCTACGGGTTGACGGGCATTCCAAGTTGGCTGATTGACCTAATTCAGGGGCAGCTGAGTGTAAACATGACCCTGACCCATTGGTCGTTGTGGAGCATAGTTGCTAGGTTGGAATTCGGTCTGCTACCCCGAGTCTTTCCAGGAGAAGTTAGGGTGGTTTCTCCAACCCGGATTATAAGAATTGGAGTAAGGGTTGGATCTAACATTCTCCTGTATAGCATAGACATCATCATAGGGTGAGGATGGAGAGAGAGAAAGGGAGGGATCAGAGAAACAGGGATCAAAGGCCCCAGTTTGGAACCCGTGGGGTTCCGAATAATGCTGGCTCGCAGGTTGAGCCGCATCAAGTTGATTCACGAACTCCCGTCCAGAAGGAGCTCACGATGAATGGAGTCCTGAATTCTGGGATTGAGTGGATCAAGAGTTGTTCATTGAGTTTCCAGCCATCCACTCCATTCTCTTAGCAACCAAGTCCACCTTATCAAGTTTATTACAAATCAATTCCATATCGAATGAATGAGAGTCGTGGACTTCATTAACATTCGATCTGGGTTGTTGGGACCAGTTAAAAATATCCATGGAGGCATGATTGATCGAATTATAGCTCATTTCCTCAAACAAATCGTGTGTGCTATCAGCGTCTTTGTTGAGGAAATTGCCTCCGCAAGAAGCGTCCACGTGATTTCTGAGTTGCTCAGTCAACTCGTGCTAGAAGATCTGCACAAGTTGCCAATTCGGTACCTCGTGGTGTTGACACCTCCGCAATAACTCCTGGAATCTCTCCCAGACAACATGAAACTGCTCATCCGGCTGCTAGGCGATGGTAGTAATTACTCGTCTCAAAGCATTGGTACGTCCTACAGGGAAGAATTTCTTCAGGAAGGCCGATTTCAACTCATTCCAAGATGCAATTGGTCTTCCTATAGTCTTGTACCAATGAGCAGCTTTATCCCTAAGAGAGTGGGGGAAGAGCCTCATGATCATTTTCTCCTCATTCACGTTTCATGCCTTGGTGGTCTGGACCAAAGTGGTCAAGTCCTCCAAGTGCTGAAACGGGTCTTCAGAGCCAAGCCCATGGAAATGTTCGATCAGGCTTAACACCTAGAGCTTGATTTCTACGTCTCCGGCAGGAATCTGGACACCGGAACATTCCCCGTAATTTGAAGGATCATAAAAATCCTTCAAGGGCTGAGCACCCTGCATTCTCTAGAACCATTCTTGCATTCTCTACATTTGTTCCAGCTGCCTTTGAAATATCTCTTGTGGATACTGAGGTAGAGGAGGCTGTTGATCGGCCATGGGATCAATTTGGCCAAAATCTAATCTACACCTCCTAGAATACTCTAGTGGTCCTTCCAATCAAGGATTCAATGACTTCCTTCCTAGCATAAGCTAGGAAAAGGTCGAAAAGACTAGAGATAAGAACCCTGCAGCACTACAAAACAAGCCTGTCCTTAAGTGGGGTAGCTTAATGATCTACAGACTCTCAAAATCCACCTTAAGATTATAAATGATTTACTCTACTTGTGTCTACTTAATCCAACCAATTAGGAGGGACTAGGGAGAAGGTTCTTCCTTCGGCTTGCGCCTCCGGTTCCTAGTGTACCCCCCAGCCACAGTCGTTTGACGCTACTCCCCTAGCTAGACATCAGATTGATCAGTACAAGCAGGTTAATCGTAAATAACCTCATACTGGACCCCGAAGAACGAATCAGTCCTTAAGGCCAACATCTACTTGATTTTATTTAGGCCTGGGATTGTAGTGCTTATGGAATGTGGTGGGCTCTTAAAATGGGTTGTGCCCTTAATGATCAATTGAGTATGTGTGAGTGCATGCACAACCAAGGTTTTCAAGCAAGATTACTTGTGATGAGTAGATTTTAACGTTCAAATCTTGCTTAAGTAGCTTTTAGGGTTTAGAATTAGGTTTAATTCAATCAAGTTTGAGGCAAACCAGGTTTTCAAGCATGGGTGAAGATTGCTTTCCTTTTGAAATCAAAATTAAAGTGGAGTGCCTAGTATGAACCTAGATTGAAAATCCTAAGAGGAAGCTACTTGGTGAGTTGATTTTAGGTTGAGTAGTGAAGCCCAAATAACTCAAACAATTGGCCGCAATTGCACCACTGAGTTAGGCACACAAAATGATTAACTTAGAATGATTTCTACTCTTTTATGTGTTGATTTTTGTGTATCGGTTCCACAGATTAGAATCCAGTTGAGTAGAAGAAAATCAATTAGGTTAAGTGCCTTGAATGTGTGCGTATGTTGAATTACCGCACAAAAATATCTTTTTGTTTTTTTTATTTATATACGAGGGTGAAATGAATGTGGGTAGAAATCCAAACAACCAAACTAATCCTAGGATCTATGCAAACACCTAAGTTAATTGGAATTTGAATTATTGTGGTGAAATGAAATCTATGGAGGGGGAAGAATGGGGAGCACTTACAGTTGTCTTCAACTGCACTTTACTCCGATCTATCGCTTGACGATTCCCTGGTAGAGATATCTACAAAATAATAGACACGAGATAAAGCAAGTTAGAAATAGTAAAGTGAGTGAAATGCGAAAAAAAGATCAAAAAATCATTGCCTCCCCGGCAACGGCACCAAAATGTTGGATGCGGAAAACTACACGTTCGCAATTGGATTCGAAAACCCGTCGTTGTAGTTCGAGTCGTGAAGAAATTCGTTCAATAGATAAAATTTATACCGAAAAATCCATAAAGAAGTTCCAGGTCGAACACAGGGAGGCTACATCAATCTCAAAATCCACAGTTATATTATTTTTGTATTTTTGTTTAAAAGGGAAAATAATCACAATGGAAGCAATATAAACAAAAAGAGAGAGAACAATCACTTGATATTTGAATAATGTTTTACAACTAAGAAAGCAGGAAATGATTACACTAAAATGCGGGAAACTATTACAACTAGAAAGCAGGAAAATTCTACTCTAGAAAGCAGAAAAAGAAAGGAGAGAGAAGTTATCCTCCTCGACTATCGCTTGGAGGACGAGCCGGATGGGACAATGCCTGGAAGATGGGGAACGAAGCGGGAAGGAGGATGAAGCAGGAGGAATGGCGACGAAGCAGCACGTCGTCGTCGTCGTGGGATCCACTTCCAGAACGAGGGCGAAAACTTGGTTTTAGCTCTTGAGGAGCATTTCGGGTGTGGGACAAGCTTCTCTTAAGCTTTGGAGAGGGAGAAAGAAGGAAGGGATGAGAAATTCGTAGGGTAGGGGTCTCCTTTTATAGTTGCAAGGAGTGGGGGCATTTTGGTCGTTACAACATCAAAAACATTAATTCAGGACCTTTAGTGATGGATTTATCTGGATTTATCCATCACTAAAGGCCTGAACATGGCTGACGTGCATGCGCCGCGCGCGCCCCCTCGCCTTCACTGCCTCAACACCTGCGCACGAGCCTGCATGCTCAGCTGTCCAATCTCAAGATCGGACGACTTAAAATGCTACTTGCCAACACCACGCACCCGTGCCTTCACAGCGCGCCCGCGTCCAATCGAGCATGCGCGCTATGCGTTTGATCATGCGTGGGCACTATTGGTTACTCTGTGCTGCTCGCTGCCAATCGTATGGCTGCGACAGTTCGCCTACGCGCTGCAGATGCGGAATCGAACGCGCGTCGCGTGCTCATGCAATGCGCTCGACCGCTATGCTGTGGCGATGCCTTTGTCTCGCAGATGAATTTGTGTGCACGTGCTTGCGACTATTGGGTGAGCATCCAACGGTGTAGATTCATAGAGCAGGTGAGGAAGAGAAGTGGAGGTGGGTCCTTGGGGTCGGTTGGGCGGTTGGGATGGTGCCACGTGGTGCCATCTTGGTCATCCATCTTCTGAGTGTTGTAGACGGTGCCACAGATGTCGGATTGGACCGATTTCACGCCGTTAGGCTGTGATCGTTGATCCGAACCCATCCGTACGGTCCGATTTATCGTCTGAGGTGCAAATTAACACCATATTGGCCCTTGATCTTCATGGTTCCTCGATCTCTATCTGGTGCTACAAATGTCCGATCAGAGCGATCTTTGAGTCATTGAACTCCAATCATTGCCCTGATCAGATCTGTACGGTTGGATCTTTGATCCGAGGCCCCAATTAACAATTGCCCTATCCCTGGCCATAAAAGGAGAAAATTACTATACAATTTATATAACTTGACTTAAATGCATGATTATGCATGTTATGCAATATTTACAATGTATGATTTTAATTTGGTACTAAGAACATGCATTAATAGACATTTGAGGTTAATCAGATGTATGCACATCACCTGAGTATTTGAGATGGGCTCCAATTATTCTGGGAAGACCATTCTTAGTGACTACAAAGGCCCTGATTGATTGTAAGGATAGCAACATGGAAATAGCCTTTGGAGACAAAAAACTGAAATTAAACCTTTTATTCCAATTAACATTGTGGGCTTATTGAAGAACTTAATAAGGTTGAGGGTCTGATTAAAAATAAAGAAAATGTCTCTTTGAAGGAGTCAAGATTTGAGGAAGAAGTGGAACATACAGATATACTTGAATATGAGACATTTTTATTTGAGGAGGAAATTTTGATAAATCTAAACATGAAAGGTTTACATTTGATTTTGAGGAAACTTCTTTTTGTAAAGTAGGTGATGTTAGTTCAACCTCTCCAATTATATGTTTTGATGATTTTACAAAATAATAAACTTAAATAAACCACATTTCCATTCTTATCATAACACATTTGCAGGTCCTTAGTCCATTTTTGAATTTCATAAAGGAGAACTGGAAGATGAAGATGACTAGGTTTAGGTTCTATTGTACTTCTTAGAAGTATATTGTAATTTTATATTTATTGAGTGTAGATGTGTTGTAAAGATCCCCCATCTAAATATATGATCTCCAGACTTATGATCACAACACTTAGGTAAAATTCATAAACAAAATCCAATGCACAAAAATTCGTATACCTTAGAATCAGACATCTGTAGTATTCCCATATGTCTGATATTGAAAGTTAAGTTGTCTGACGTATGTATCAGATGACTAAATGCCATATACAATGACTTAGGATTTTCAACTAAAGGCTTTAGATGACCAGTCACTAAAGTAGACATCCACAGACCATAACAGACGTCTGACTACTCTCTCAGACATCTAATAACATGACCATAGGTTTTGAACTGAACAAAATATCTATAGGCATAAAAGAATATTTTTATTATCATTCACAGACATCTATACATGCCTCTAAATGTCCAAAATAGAACCATTACACTTAAATCACTTAACGAAGATTTAGTCAGACATAATCTTGCTTTTGGATTCAAAAGAAATCCAAAGCTCAAGGTCATCATGACTTCCAGTCATCTAGAATCATCATCAGACATCCAATTAGACGTCTAACCTCCACACACTAGAACCATGTTTGGATATGGTACAATCCAAGAACAGACCCACATTAAATTAGATGTCTAAAATTTGTATCAGACATCTTAAAATGACATTACAAACGTCTGACCTAGAACCCTGTTTCCATCTAACTAAATCCAAGAACTCTGACCCCTCATATCAAATGACCAAAAATATAGTTAGACGTCAGATAAGAGGTCTGACCTAAAAATTAGACATCTGATTCTACTATCAGAGTCATCATGAGCCTGATCTAATTTGGATTTCGACCAAATATGTTGGGGAAAGTCCCCAACGGCTAGGGGGAGCCTCCCAAGCCTTCTTGAAGGTTCTTTTGAGGTCTATATATATCCCATATCTCCTCTTAGGTCATATACACTTTTAAGAGATAATTCACAAGGAAAACACTAGGTCTATACTCTCATATTGCCCTACTAGTGTGCAAATTCATTCCTTGGGCAAACACCCACTCCCTCACTACTGTGCTACTGCTATCTTCCCAGGGAGTGCTCTCACCATAGTTACTAGATTACTTATAGATCTATTTGGGGATCTCTATAGGGTGTTTATTTCTATTTTCATACTCTACTGTATTTAGGATCCAGCTTGTCAGATCCCCACCTCTTCCTTGTGAAGGGAGAAACCTCCATTTTAGGATCGGATGTGGGAATTGTAATTAAGGTACATTACCCTCATTTTAAATAGTGTGGTTAGTGGATTGATCACTAAGTGATCGGAAATCCTAAGTCAATGCTAACTTAGGTGGTTGTTTTCTCGCAGCCTAAGTTTCTGATTGTGCAGCAATCATAGGACCTAATCTACTTGAATTAAGTTAGATTTTAGCTTAACTTAGGAATAATGCATGCATAAGCATTATAATTTGTATCATACTTGATCGGTTATCTTTATAGATAATAATCCTATTTTATGCTGTAAGAGAGAGGTGATATTAATTGCAGATGATTCAAGGTCGAAGATGATATATTAGAATGTATGGATCTGATCAGGATGACGACAGGAGTCCAACGCTTCTAGAATCATCTTGATTAGACTTCCATAGCATCACATTCAGTCCGTAGAAGATCAGAGGCTAAGCAGCAAGTTAGCATAAATCCAAACCTCAAATGTCAAATCTAACAGCACGAATGGATCTAAATCAACGATCGCAATCCAACAGGTAAAAATCAACTCAATTGGAGCCCTGTAGCACCTATTACAAAGGCAGGAAGGTGGACGGTCAGGATGGTGCCATGTGGCACCATCCCAACAGGCCACTGCCACGGCCCAACCATTGAAGGGCAAGAGGAGCCGGGTAATCGAGATCAGAGGGCTGAGTGACTACCACTTGTCAGCATCCAGTGCATTCCACATGTATAAGGCAGATAGAGGTCATTTTGAGGCATGATCTGATATGTTGATCTCCCGATCGATAAATCTGATCTCACCTAAGGTGATGCGTGATTTTAAGGGCCTAGATACTTGTTTTGCCCCTCATTTTAGCTATAAAAAGAGCCCCAGAGCCCACCTTTCAGAGGCAACATCCACCAGACACATCTCTAGCCTCTCTCTCTCTACAGCATCTCTCTGGTCTTCTTCCTGGTGCCCTGGATCTGAAGTGTTGTCTTACTTCACACAAGCATCCCTCAAGTGGCTCCGTCCTTCATCTATTTTTCTCTCTCTCTACTCTTTAGTTTATTTGTTTTGATTTCTAGTTTAGAACTCTTTGCAAGTAGTAAAAAATATCTGATTCTATGAATATCTTCTCTCTCTTTTTATGCTTTCATTAGGCTAGATTAGTTAGTATGAAACACTTTGAGATTCTCACTTTGCCTCCCAGCGAATGACTTAGGACTCACTAATTCTGATTTATAAATTTATTTGTTTCGAAGTACTTCGCAACTACAATGATATAGAAATATCTTTTACGCATTTCATGATGAACAGTTTCCACCTAAAAATTATTGTGTTATTGTGTGATTGAAATTTTATTTGGTTATTGCATCTTCAATTTCACTATTCATCCCCCTCTAGTTTAATTTCAGTTGTATCAAAGCAGCTTCCCACATCTCAGGAGTAATTTTCGTGAGAGATCAATAGAGGGGAAGATCATCTCCACAAGCACATGGAGGGACAATCCACCACCCATCCACCACTCTTCAATGGGAGCAATTACTCATATTGGAAGCTCCGAATGTAGATGTGGCTTCAATCTAATGACTTTTCCATATGGGAGAAGTCTGAATCCCACCATGAGATTCTAAACGAGTGATGGGAACACCATCATGGGCCCTAACTATCCATATTTATTCAAGTTTGATTGATAAAATCTCCTACCTAATCATCTGAGGGTCATAACTCTGCATTATTCTAATTTGAGAGAAGAATAGGGAATTAGGGTTAATACTATAATTTTAACAACACATCACGAACATAGATTAACCATGGGATCATTCAAAGGTTAATTAAAGGTCAAATGAGCTCAAAAGTCCAAAAAGTGGGTCAACACTGACAGAAACGGGGATTCACACATTTCGATAACCAAAATAGTACATAAAACTCTAATTATAACCCCACTTAAATTGAGGAGGTTCTAGTCAGGATAAAATTTATCTAAAAAATCTAAAATTCATAGAAAAATTTTTTAGGATGTTTGGTACCCTTGGTTTGACCATATGAACCTATTTTGACCTAGAATAGAGTTTTAGATGGGATTTTATCCTACTTTGGGTTTCATTGCAAATTATCTAGTCAAACATGCTCAAAACTCAAATCCAGGTTCACCATTAGATTTTTTGGATTCAAATTAGGTTAGCACCAAAATGTAGGGCCAATTAGAGTCCACCTTGACCTAGTTTACAATTTTACCCTTTAAAACTCTGTTTCTTACATTTAGCCCCTTAGGTTTCAAATTTATTACATTTCGATCCCTAACTTTCTTTTCATTTTCGCACTTATGCCCCTAATACCATTGGTGTGAAACCAAGCTTCTGTAGCGAGATTCGAGGGAGGCTTTCTCCCTCAAATCTGTGCTAATATCCAAATTTGGAGAGCTAATTCTAGAGGAGATTCCCAATCTCTTGAACCACCTTAGGGACTTCAAATCAGTCCCTAGAGCTCAGACAAGCTTGAGAAAATCAAGGGATCCTCTTCCTTGATTTCACAGCCAAATCAACCTTTTCCATGCGATTGAGCTCATTCTAGAGCTCTATAAAGAGCCCTCATGACTTGGTTACCCTCCTTAGCCAAGTCTCGACTGGATTTCCTCCTCTTCTAGCTTCTCTAGCCTCCATGACTTCAACTCCGATGAGCCTTCTCAGACAACCTCATTGAGCTAGCCTATGGTCAAATTGGCCGACTCATCTTCTTCGCCTCTTCATCGCGCATCTCTCTGGTCAAAGAGAACGTGTTTCTTACTTCTTCCTCGCTGAACACCTTGTCATCGACCGCATCATCTTTGATGCCAACCAATCAAAGTCGGTCGTCTCCTCCTCTATCTCACCTCCCAAGTTCCTCTAACCTCCTCCCCTACTCTACTTCATTTTTATTTGCTCAAATTCCACTTTCGATCGCCGCTTCACCCTAAACACCGTCGTCTCCCTCACGGTCGGCATGAGCTCTAGCGAGCTTGCACCAATGCCACACACACGCAACAGCCCAACTACCACCACTAGAAGCTTCCCCATCCACCACAAACCAAAAGCTAATCAGAAGCTTTGCCCATTCATTCACCCTGCCGGATGACCCATCCTTCCATCATCTCCTCCAATGTCGTTCAGCCACGACCGGCCTCCATCAAACAAACGAACACCGCCACTGAACTCCACAATCTCCAGTGACACTTATGAAGGTATTAATTAGGGCTATTAGCCCGTATTTCTATTAACAGGTCTCTGCCACTGCTGCTGTTGCCTCTGTTACCATCCATCGTGCTCAGGCTGTCATTACAAACAATACCACCCTTAGCTGGAGCAGATCACTTCTAGGAGACTTCTCAGGCCTCCAATTCAGCATAGTAATAGTAGCTACTACCGTAATCCATCGAACCATTCACTTGTGGCTCGCAAAGGAGAAAGAGAAGAAGGAACAAACACTTTAGCCCCACATTAGGGATGTAAAGGATCGTGACCGGAAATAAAAGGATTTTGTGCCATTCGCTTCTCGCCTCTGAGAGCACTGGGGTGAGGTCCCACCAGCACACTCTGTGCACGTGCCCTCGCCCACCACACACGTCGGTGGGTCTGGGCTGGATCTGATTACATGGATACCTAGGTCAGACTTGGTTCTGAGTAAAGGAAATCTAAGAGGGAAGAGGGGGGTTTTTGCATTACTATTGCCTCAGGATTTGTGCCCCCTCTCCCGTGCTTAAGACATAGCCTTCTAAGGCTTTGCGATGCCCTTGTGCCTCTCTTCTGTGGTGCATTGCCTTAGCCATTGCTAAGGCCTTGATGTTGAGGCATCTGAGCCTTTAACCTGTCATCTGATTGGCTGGTGCTTGGTTCTGATTTTGATAGTAGTGTGGATACGTTTGATTGTGAATACTGTTAGATTATTTGGCTTAATTAGAATTAGATTGTAAGGTTAATTTCATCATTCAAATCACCATTTTAACCCGATCTTTTTGCACTTTGATATCCACATTTCTGAGATACATTTTCTAACAAATATTGTATATCTTTCTGGCTACTCGATTCACTTGCAAATTGTTACTTTTAATATTGTGATTAGTGATTGAATTGTCTAAATTGCTCCCTGCGAATGACCTAAGCTCATTTTTATTTTCGAGATTATAAATTTAAGTGTTGTATCACTTTGGTTCACTATACTACGATACGTTTTCTTAAAAGTCGACAAAAGCGACGTAACAACGAGCCAAAGATGGGATACACCATGGAGTAAATCCACCACTTCAGATTAAATGAAAAGGCAATGAACTCACTCTACTATGACTTAGCTCGGAGGAATTCACCTACATCAGCCAATGCTCTACTACCTTCGAGATATGGAGAACTTGAGAGGTAACTCATGAAGGTACATCTAAAGCTAAAGAATATAAGATTAATCTCTTGTCTTAGGAATTTTAAATGTTTACAATTAAAGAAAATGAGAGACTTGGGGACATGTACACCCGATTCACATTAATTGTGAACAACCTCAAGTCTCTTGAAAAGACTTTCATTGAAGGTGAACTTCAAGATAAGCTTGTTTGGTCCCTTAGACCATAATGAGAGCAAAAAGTCATGGCAATAGAAGAGGCAAACCAAGTAGAAGACCTAGATATGGACAACCTACTTGGAAATCTTATGGCCTACGAAACTAAGATGGATCAAAGGAAGAAGTTCGTCACACTTGAGCCAAAGAAGAAGACTTTGGCCTTCAAAGCTACATCGGATGATGAGGTAAGTATCGATGATGAAGAATTTATTTTATTAGCTAAAAAGTTTAAAAATTTCCTTAGGAATAAAAGAGATATCAAGGGAAAGAAAAGAGAAGACAAACCTCTTGTATGCTACAATTGCAAGAAAAGAGGTCACATGAGGAAGGAATGCCCCTTATTGAGAAGAGATGAAGAGAAGAAAGACAAGAAGCCATTAGATCACAAGAAATTCTCAAAGACAAAGCCATTCAAGAAGAAGGCATTCTAGGCAACTTAGGATGACTCAAGCTCCAAAGAAGAAGAAGAGGAGGAGTCAAATGAAGAAACCACATGCTTAGGGCTCATGCCAACAAATGAAGCCTCTGAATCTAACTCCAAGGAATCCAAGGTAAACTCCTACACTCTAGATGAATTACAAGATGCCTTTGATTCATCATACTTAGAATTTGAAGAAGTGAAGGCTAAAAGCAAGTCACTAAAAATTGAAAATCTATAAGCTAAGGAAATGATCATGAACCTTAAGGAAAAGAATCTAGTACTCACCATTGAAACAACTGCCTTAACTATGCAAGTAGCAAACTTGATGATAGAAAAGGAATCACTAACTAAGGATAGATTTAAAGCAATGAGTGAAAAAAAAATCCTAGATAGTGAAGAGCTACTTGACAAAATTCATGTTCTTGAGAAAACAAACTACTTTAAAAGAGATGGAATTTTGAGATTAGAGGTTTAGAAGACAAAATAGATAGAAATGAAAATAGAAATAACTCACCTTAGAGAGAAATCAAATAATTACTTTAGGACTTAGCCAAATTTACTAAAGAAAAGGCAAATTTGGGCAAGCTCATTGTCCACAAAAAGCCTTCCTTTAGCAAGTTTGGACTAGGTTACTATGAGGCTAGTAGTAGCCAAAATGTGTTGAGGATCCTCCCTCAAAGAGGACCACTAACAAATCCGGATCCAGGAAAATGAGGGTACCAAAAAGATAACTTGAACTTTATTTTGTAGGTTTCAAGGGTGACTATAATGTCAAGAATTTGTTCTATAGAATGAAGGACAACTCAAACTAGAACGACCTAAGAGTTCTCAAAGTCACCAAAGAAGGTCTTTTATAGGAATAAGATGACCTACAACGAGGATGACAAAGTGACCACCACGAACGAGGTCGATGGGCGATGGATTCCGGATGTTTGACATATAACAGGAGATAAGCACCTATTCTTGGACCTCCAACCTACGAATTGGGGAACAGTCACATTTGGCAATAACCACAAGGGCCATATTATTGGTCTTGGTAAGATAGGTAATCCCTTATCTGCTATTTCAAATGTCTCTTTAGTTAAAGGATTAAAACATAACCTATTGACTGTTAGTCAAATTTGTGATAAAGAATATAAGGTTGTTTTTACTTCAAAAATGTTCGAAATTATGCATGCCTCAACTAATGAAACCCTTAATGGACTAGGTTTAATGACATTTACATTGTAGAATTTGATAAAAATGGAACTTACGAATGCCTTGTTACTAATAATGAAATAAATGTTTGGCATAGGAAACTAGGACATGTTCATATGAGATTAGTCCATAAATTAGCTAAACAAGAACTAGTTCAAGGCCTTCCTAAAGGAAAATTTGTAGAACATATTGCTTGTGATTCATGTAAACTAGGAAAGATCATGAAATTTAGTTTTAAAAATAAAGAATTCATATCCACATCTAGACCCTTAGAATTACTTCACTTGGATTTGTTTGGACCAACAAAGTATGAGAGTCTTAGTGGATGCAAATATTGCCTTGTAATTGTAGACCAGTTTTCATGATTTTCATGGGTATCCTTCTTGAGATCCAAAGATGGAGTGTTTTCCTTATTTTTCACTTTTTGTAGGAAAGTTCAAACTGAAAAAGGCTACCATATCACTCGAATTCGTAGTGATCATAGGGGCATGTTTGAAAATTCCATGTTTGATGATTTTTGTCTAGAGAATGGTATTGCTCATGAGTACTCTTTCCCCTGCGCACCTCAACAAAATGGGGTAGTCGAGAGAAAGAACCGCACTCTTCAAGCACTTGGCAATGATAGTTTTTGGAGATGGGGGTCTCGTTGACCATGGGACAGGACTAGAGGGGTTATGCGGAGGTATTCCAGTGGTCGTGGGGAAGGAGCGTGGAAAGGTGATTGTGGAGGAGGGAGAGTGAACCCTATGTGTTATTAGTGTAGGGAAAGGGGGCATATGGCGAGCGACTACAGGAATGCAATCGTGTGTCTCATGTGTGGCGGCCTTGGCCACAAGTGAGCATCATACAAATGAGTGTGGAAGGACCCTTGTGGTGGTGTTGTGGATGGGTGGAGGGTGCACCCAAACCTTAACATGGGTTTCCATTAACATGGAATGAGGAAGGAGCATGGCCCTTAAACCCTAACGCGGAGGAGAGGAGGGGCAAACCACTGCCTCCACTGATTTTCCCTTCACTGTTTGTGGTGGTTCCCCTCTTGTTGGACGTGTTGGCAGCAGAGATGATCTTGCATGGGGCATTGATTAGGGAAGTCATGTGCGGCTGTTCTTCGCCAGAGTGGTTTCGGGAGGTAGTGAATTCCCTTTCTCTTTCTTCGTCGATGCGGAAGGTTGCTCTATTGGGTGCTTATTGCTTTCTTGTTTTTGGATTGTGTGATGAGGATGTGGAGAGGTTGAAGTTCCAATCTTCCTTAATGGGAGACCTAACGGTGTTGTGGAGAATAGTCTCTCCCTTCGATGGAGCATTATTGAAGCGGCCACCTCAACAGACTTTCATCAAAAGTGGGTCGGTCTGCATACATGGACTACTTTGCATCTCCAGTCAACGGCAGTGGTATCGCATGTGGTGTCAAGGTTCGGTCGTTTGAAGGAGGGAACGGTGGTTGGGCTGCAGGAGGGAGATGGTAGTGTGGTGCAGGTAGAAGCTATTCTCAAATAGGAGGGGCCCTTCCCTAACAGGGTCATCCTGAGATGCAGAGGATCTTCTTGGTTGTTGTGTGTTCAGGTCATGATGCAATCGATTTATCCGCAAAGGCTGGTGAAAGAGAAGGAAGGTAGGGTGCCACAGGAGACTGAGGAGATGTATTGGAGGGAGGTACAACATGAGGAGGTGAAGGATAGTGGTGGGGATAGAGGAAGAGGAAGGTTGTAGCTTAAGAGGTGAGGGAGAGTCAAGAGGGCGATGCTACTATTGCTATGGAAGGGGTGATGGGGGCAGGCACGTTGGTTTTGAGAGAGGAGGGGGCATGTAGTAGCATGCAACATGGTGGGGAGATGGAAGAGAAGGGTGATGAGTGCATCTTCCATGTGAAAGCAGGGGCAACCTATGATGTGGGGTCTTCATCTCAAGAAGGGAGTGGCAGGCGTGGTAGGTATAATTTGAGGAGTAGGGGTGCGGTTAGTTTGCCTCAGGTTGATGAGGAGACAATTGCCAGCATAGTAAATGTGGTTCACACAAGAGGTGTCAACTCAACCTTCTGATCTTGATGGTACTACCGTGGAATATGCATGGGTTGCATGACAGGGATAGGCATGGGGCACTAGCCAAATACCTGAAGGAGTGGAGGGTGGATTGTTGTCTTCTACAGAAGACGCATGTGGAGGGTGAGGGTGCTTCTATGTGGTAGCCTTTGTTGATGGGTGGTCTTATAGAGATTACTCATGTCCAGGCTTTGGGCAGGTTGAGCGGATTCTGCGTGTGGTGGAAGACAGTCACTCTACAATTAAAGGACATGTGGTCTGGCACTTTTTCCATTACATGCAAGTTCAACAAGTTGGTTGATGATAAAGACTTCTTTGTGACCTGTGTATATGGACCGTGTGTGCAGAGAGACAGGCCACAGTTATGGGAGTTGAAAGAAGCTGCTAGTCAGATGCAGGGAGGGGCATGGCTGGTTGGTGGGGATTTCAATGCCATGTTGTTCTCCTTTGATTGGCTAGATGGGTGTACGGACTCATCCACTTTTGGCTTTCAAACGGTGGTGGATGAGTTGGAGCTAGTGGACCTTCCTACTGCAAGTGCCTCATACACGTGGCGTAATGGCAGTGGGCAAATGTCTAGGCTTGACAGATTCTTATGTAGCATGGAAATGATGGGGCTCTTTCAACTTGCATCGATGGTGGACATGAAGTGGCCTTTTTTAGATCATACCCCCATCTTGTTGGAGAGTGGTAAGGGGGTTTCTACACACACTTGTTTCATATTTCAGCGGTCTTGGCTCGAAGAGGAGGGGTTCAGGGAGATGGTGTCTTCGTGGTGGACTTTGCAAGAGGATGTTGGCATGGCCACGCAGAGCTTGGCATCCAAACTCATGGGGTTGCACCATGTTATTTTTTAGTACCATAAGTCCATTGCAATCACCAAAGTGCAAAGGCATCAAGAGGCACTAGATGGTGTGCACAGGTTGGACACGAAGGAGGAAGTGGCAGCCCTGTTAGAGAAACAAATTGAGCAGTGTAAGGCACTGTAGGGGGTGGTGGAGCAGAAAGATCTGAAAAAGGAGATTGATTGGAGACAGAAGTCCAGATAGATTTAGCTGAAGGAGGGCAACTCCAATACAAAATTTTTCCACGGAGTCACCAATGGGTGAACGAGGCAAAACCTGATAGTGAAGTTGGGCTATGATAGTAAGGTGGCCGTGTTTGAGGGGGGTATGCATGAGATGGAAAACAAGTATTTTCACGACATGTCAGAGGTGGTCCTAGGGGTGGATGGAAGCTTCGTTCATTTGATATGCCAGTCTTAGGAGAGGATGATGGTCGTGTGCTTTATAGACCCATATCTGAGGTGGAGATGTTGGATGCATTGAAGGGTCTTAAGGCAAAAGGCTCCCCTGGTACTGATGGGTTTCGAGTCCTCTTTTACAAAGAGTTTTGGTCCACGATAAGATATGTGATGATGGTATTGGAGGAGTTCCAGCGGTGGAACACAGCCCTGGAGAAGATTAACAGATCGTTGCTTTTTCTACTCACCAAGAAGCCTGGGGCGGTGAAGTGCTCAGACTTCCATCCCATAGCCTTATTTAATTCCATCAATTTGGTGATTGGTAAGGTGTTGGCGAACAGATTAAGAGAGGTGCCGCCTGGTTTGATCATCACGGTTTAGTCAGCTTTCCTGAAAGGCTGCTCCCCACAAGAGTCCTTCATCCTGGCACAGGAGATGATCTCAGGGTGGGATTGCAGGAGGAAGGCCACCTTCATGTGGAAGGTGGATTTTTCCAAGGCATATGACTCTATCTCATGGTCATAAAGGTGGGTTTTTCCAAGGCATATGACTCTATCTCGTGGTCGTATTTGTTGAAGATCTTGAGGAGAGTTTTTCCAGAGGAGTGGGTGCAGTGGATGAAGTAGTGTATTATTACTTCGTCTTTTTCCCCCCTGGTTACTAGGAAGCCTAATGGTCAGTGGATCCAGCTGCAAAAGGGGGTGAAGTAGGGGTTCCCTTTTGAGCCCTTGGTTTTCATCCTGGTCGTGGATACTCTAGCACGTCTCACTTTTAAGGCGTGTAATGGGGGATTGCTTCATGGTTACACATTGAGGAGCAATCGGGCTTTGACACCCATCTTACAATTTGCTGATCTAAGTCAAGTTGTTGATTCTACACATCATGATTCATCCTATGGTGGAAATCCCAATCTGGAATCAGGTTCAAAAACTGATTTTCGCAAATTCTCCAATGATTTCAAATCATACTCCGATTTCAGACAACCTTTGTTTCCTAACGATTACAAGCTAGTTTATGACCTCAACATCCATGATCCATTCTTTAATTCTGATGTTGAGGCCAATGATTCGGACCTTAAAGAACCACATTTTCTGATCCACATACAAAGCCTTCCAAAATTTGATCCCAACCCAACCCGCCACCGGAATCAACTTCTACTCTAATTCACCTCTCTGATCCGGTTGCATATGATTCTCCTCCATCTTTTGATTGAGTATCGGATATTGATCAGATCGAGAATCACTTCTTATCCTTCTCTGATCTCACCCATAGGGTTCCTACATCCTCCATAGATCCATTTTCTTTTGAGGACCCCTACTCTGACCAGGCTGAACTGATTCAGCCAAACCCTGGATTCACATTTCCATATCTCTTTGAGCCTCAAAATGTGTGGTGGGCTCCACATCTACTGATTCATATCCATCAACCCACCAGACTGATTGGGTGTAGTCAACATCATCAACCTGTTGATCTAAATAAGCACCTGGTTGGACCAACCAGGCTACTTATCAAGGTGCATGTTCTACAAAACTCCTCTGATTTGACCACCCCTTCTCCTTGACCACCTTCTGCTCGGCTGAAGGCATTAAATTTAGCACTTAATGGGTGGCAACCTATCATTACAAAAACTCAAGACCCTTCTAATCATTCTTTTGAGCTACACTCCTAGTGCACTTTTGAGTTCAAATTTAGAACAGCTGATTCCACCTTTGGTACTTGTATTAAAGCTTGAAATTGTCTGCAACAGTCATCCCGACCAATTCACCCACCCTTGATCCTATTCTAATCCTTGAACCAAACTGAATTTGTACCCTCTTGGCTTATAATGTGGACATTACAAAACTTAGGAATGGGGGGGTGTTAAAGTGCAAACATATGGAAATTCAATTCTCTAAGGGGTTCTCACAAAAGAATACATATTCAAAAATGATAAAAAAAAACTAAAAAAATGAAAAAGAAAAAAATTGGAGAAAGGGGAGGAAATTTTGAGAAATGATTGAAAATATTTCTTGAGGAGGAAAGTAAGAGGAAATTCAAATGTCAAAAAGGAGCAGAATGAAAAAACAAAATGATAGTCATAGCAATTGATTATGGAATTCACTTAAGTTCTAGACCTAATCAAAAGAAAGATTAAGTCTTGAAATACTAAACACAATGAGATTAGTAATGAGTGCTGATGTCAGGCCTCTTCGGCTTATTTTAGGACTTAAACATTCACGTATTTGTTAAGATCTGGATTAGTCCTCAGGAGATTGAGGAAAGTACAAAGCTGATGTAGTAGGTCTAATGCTTAGGGATTATTCAGCCCCGTTTCCTGCCCTTTGGTTTGCAAGACCTGGTAACCTAAGCACACAAAATCACACACTTAATCATGTTCAGTGAGCTTAATAAAGAAAATCAAGCCAAAAGTGTTCTATTCTGAAAAATCATCTCAAAGATCTAACTTAGGAGCGGCTCGACAACACAAGTTGATTAGACGAGTTCCCGAGGTGGAGAGGTGGGAAATTCCCGTCGATGCTTGTCTCCTAGGATATCTAAATATCCCACTAGGGGCATGTAAGCACCTTGTGCTGGTTCAGGTGCCATAGGCAAGATTATCCTGAAATGTCGATTGCTAGGGCCTGAATTTTGCTACGGAACACTATGGACGGCACTATCCCGAAGTGTCGAAAGCCAAGGTTCCAGGGGTTGCCATGGGCGGTGCTATCCCGTAGCATCGAAACCCAAAAACCCTTCGAGGATTGATGGTAGGCACAAGGAATCTGATGCAAATTGTGTTTAGGGCCAATTTAAGGCTGGATTTAAGGGGAAAAAGAAAAGAAAAGAGAGAAAACTCTCCAAAAGAAAAATCCTTCTCCAACAAAAATGCACTGGCAAACTAAACCTAGACATACTACATTCTATGCATGGGTGCTTTAACAACTGGGTTCAATGAACCTTTGGGCATTTTTTACAGGCCTTAGAAACCTTCGCTGCAGACCCAGGTTGAAACTGGTCAGGTCTGGATCTTGATTGATACTTGATTACCTTTAGACCTATTCTTGGCATTCTAACCTAATTTCTAGAGAGTAACACAAATCAGGCATCTGAACTTCAAAGCATGGTCTAGAGATCTAGTTCTTTCCATATGATTTTGCAAAGGGACTGGCAAAATTTAGGCATGGGGGGTATGATGGTAACATCATCATGAGTCATAACTAGCTTTAATTAGTCATAATCAAGTAACAAATGCTCCTACATAGTCGTCTGAGAGCCATAATTCCTTGCATAGCCATTCTGAGAGAACATTAAATCAGGGTTAATTCTACAGTTTTAATAGCATATCATGAAAGTAGAGTAACCACAGGATTTTCCAGGAGTTAATCTAAGGTCTATTGAGCATTAAAGTCTAATAAGAGCGTCCATACAAATAGAAATAGGGTTTCACACAGTTTGTGAACCAATTCAGCATCCAAAACCCCAATTTCAAACCTGCTTGAATTACAAAGGTTTCGATCAGTATAAAATTCATCTAAACCTCCTAAAATTCATTGAAAAATATTCCTTAAGTTTTGGTATCCTTGATTTGACCATTTAAACCTATTTTGACCTTAAATAGAGTCACAGACATATTTTTGCCTTAATTTGGGTTTCTGCATAATTTGCCAGTCAAACTTGGTCAAAACTGAAATCCAACTTCATCATCAAATTCCTTGGGTCTAAATTAAGTTTTTTCCCAAAATTTGGGTCTAATCAGAGTCCATCTTGACCTAGTTCACATTTTAGACCTTTGAAACTCTATTCCTCTCAACCGAGCCCCCAGCTTTTAAAATTCCTTACATTTAGCCCCCCAACTTTGTCATCCTCTTTGCAAAACGATCCCTGCTGCCAATGGAGGTCAATCAACCTCCAGGTCGACTTTGACCACACCTAAACCTACTCAAATCATCATCAAATCCGACCAAATTGGGTGGGATTGATGTTCACACTGTAAGGAATCCTTTGAGACAGATCTTGGCTCCTGAATTGCATGGATTAGTTCGTGCAAACGCACGAAAATCATAGGTTCCTTATGACTTAGATTCTAATCCAATTAGAATTATTTCTTGATCTAGAGTGATGTAAACATGTTTATATCACATAAATCATCTATTTTTGCATGTTCTTAGATGTATAATTGTATCATACATTATAAATATTATATAACATGCATTATCATGCATTTAGGATAGGTTGTATAAATTTTAGGCTAATTTCTCCTTCTTATGGTCAGGTGATAGGGCTATATTTAATCAGGGCCTCGAATTAAAGATGCAACCATACGGATCTGATCAGGGCGACGATCGGAGTTCAACGACTCCAAGATCGCCCCGATCGAACTTCCATAGCATCAAATGCATTCCGAAAAAGATCAGAGGTCAAGGGCCAAGATTGTGCAAATCCATACATCAGATGACAAATCCGACCGAACGGATGGCTTTGGATCGACGATCGCAGCCTAACAACGTGAAAATCGATCCAATTCAACATCCGTGGCACCATCTACAAGACATAAAAGATGGACAGCAAAGATTGTGCCACGTGGCACCATCCCAGCCACCCAACTGACCCAAGGACCCACCACTGCTCTCTCTCTCCTCAATTTCATGGACGATCTTGGCCATCGGATCAAGATCTAATGGCTGAGAGAGATCGCGCCTAAATCCCAAGCGTGCCTCAAAGGGCAACTTGGCCCATTAGTCTCGAGCCCATGGGCGATGAGGAGGTCGCGGGTTCGAGACCACATGCGCCTCAAATCGAGGGCGCAAGCAGGTGTGGGCCAATTGCAGCCATTGGATCAAGGATGAACGGCGACAACATCGGCCACGTGACATCACCAAATCACGCGGATCGTGAACGCGCCATCCACGCACGATCTGACACGGGTGTGCGATGAGGCACGATGACTTCTAAGCCATCCGATCGCATGATCGGACAACTGAGAACGCACGATTGTGCAAGGCATTGAGGCACGGGGAAAGGAGGCATGGAGTGCACACAACCTACGCCTATGTTCAGGAAGGCCCTAAATTAATGCTTTTAAGCATGAAATGATCAAATTACCCTCAATCCCTACAACTATAAAAGGAGACCCCTACCACTCGAATTTCTCATCTCTTCCTCTCTTTTCTCACCCCCTCCAAAGCTCCAAGAGCTTGTCCTAAACCTGGGATGCTCCTCTAGAGTTAAAAATATAATGTTTCCACCTTCTCATCTCGTTCGTGGAGCATTCTGTGGTGGTCCTCTCACCACCATTCGGGAAGCAGATCCCGCTACGACATCACCCTGCCCCATTCTCCATCATCCGTCGTCATTCTCCTTCGTCCCACATCTCACCACCTTCGTCTGGGCGCTCCGTCAACATGGCTCGTCCTCCAAGCAGCCATTGAGGAGGATAACTTCTCTCCACCTTTTTTTTACCACTTTCTAGAGTAGATTTACCATTTTCTAGTTGTAATATTTCCAGCTTTCTAGTGTAATGATTAGTTGTAATAAACATCACTTGATGATTGTGAAATCCATGTTTATTCTATCTCTATTTTGTCTTTATTTGTAATATTCTCTCTCTCTCTTCTATTCATTATTATTTAGGTAGATAGCTAGTTTTGAATAATTTCGATCAGCTATTATGCTTCGTGATAAATAAAAAAAATGCAATTTTTAATCAAACGTCCGCCTCCCCATGTTCGACCTGGAATTCCTTTTGAGTTTCGGTTAAATTAATTTGTCGACGGATTTCTTCGCAAATCAAACTACAATGACAGGTTTTCCATACTCAAATCTTTTTGAGATGATTTCTGCTTCAACATAGAGCTTGACCATGAGCTCTATATAAGCTCTAGAATCTCCCATCGTCCAAAACTAGTCTGGTTTGGCCCTAAAACCTTCTTCCTTTCTTCCTCCAGCCAACTCCGACCACAACTTCGGCGAGCACTTTTGACCTCCTTCCTCCAACCACTAGATGGATAAATCAAGTGGTCCTCCTTCCTAGCCTTCCTCCGCTCCTCTCCAGCCATCAGAGGAGTTCATGCCCCCATCATCGCCGTTGTCTTCCCTCAATGGAGATTTCTCCTTCCCTGGCACCGGCCAATCATAGCCAACACCTCTCATCATCCCCTTCATCCTTTAACTAGGTAAACTCCTTCCTCTCTCTCTCCTGAACCTTTCCAGGTACTTCTCTGCTTGTTTCAACTGACAACCATCACTATCTCCCTCTATCTTCTTCACAACCGGTGAAGCTCCGGTGAGCTTGCCCAGCCAACACACGCCAACAAACACCCCACCACTTCCACCTACACCTTCCCCACAATCCAGAGATCAAAAGCCCCAAGGTAATTGGAGCTCTTGACCTCTGGAATCACTAGCCGGACTCACCCACTCACATCCACCTTCACCGTCACCATCCGGCCACCTCACACTCTCTCACACCAAATTGCACCCACCATTACCTTTGCCACATCATGGCGAAGGTCACCGACTATCTAATTGGGCCCTAGGTGGTGTTTCTCTTGTAGGTCAACTCCATTGTCACCGTTGTCTTCTCCGGTGACGACCACTGCCATACGGCCACTACTCCATCTTTCTTCCACGCCCAGGGGCTGCAGACTCAACCTAGGAACATATCTGTACCAACAATCGAAGGCACCAGCAGCTACAACACCTTCAATTAGAGCGACCTTGGCTGCTGCTACTACGCGAAGAAACCCCCAGCATATAGTCCCACATTGTGTGGGATAAACTCACAGTCGGGCATAAATTGATTTCATGATTTCAGCATACCACCCAAGACAATGGGGAGTTGGGTCCCCCGTGCACTTGCTAGAGCACGCCTCACCCGTGATCACGCCCGCGGTCTAGCCACTATTCAGGATCTGATTACCCATCTTACCCGAACATAAACCCAGTTATGTGAGAGAGAAGAGAAAAGGAGAGATTTGTGAGAGGAGTGGGGAGGGTTTTGCTATGAAACCCTTTTCCTTGGGTGCGTGCTAAAGAAAGAGAGACTCTATACATAGCCTTTGTGAAGAGAAAGGCCCTATTCTTGTGCTGTGCTTGAAGGCTTGTAAGAGAAAAGCCTTGGTCTTGAAAAGGCTTGAAGAAGAAGAAAAGGCTCTTAAGAGAGTTGATGTTGTGCTTCTGTTAAGGCTTCTGATGCCTTGTTCTGTCATCTGAGAGGTTGATTCTGATACTGTTGGATCATTTAAGTACCTAAGTTGATTAATTGAGCATACTGTTAAATGATTTGAATGCTTGGGGTATATGCTTAATTAAGATGAATAATTGATGATTTAAATCACCATTGTTTTATCTTTCTATTTCTTTTTATCCCATGATCTTTTGATTTACATTTGAATCTCAATCTGAGCAATTCATTCATTGAATATCTTCTATCTGATGCTTAATTTGCTATGCTCATTTATTCTAAATTGAGATTATTGCGTGAATTTCACATTTGCTCCTTGCGAATGACCTCGGAGTCCAATTAGATTCTTAGTTTATAAATTTAAGTGTTGTACGATTTAGGAGTAGACTACAATGAATGCATATTAAATCTCCTCAAATCTCCTCAATTCGTAGACTACAACAAAGGGGCTGGTCATGATGGGTGCTTCTTAAAATCTGTCAAGTGAAGGACCATTTGCATGATGAAGAAAGAGGGAGGATTGGGTGTGTGATCTCTTAGGGATTTTTGCAATTCCTTACTGCTAAAGTGGGGAATCATTATACTCAAGGGGGAGGATGTACTTTAGCATAAGATGGTCAGATATTCGTATGGGGAGCCAGATTCATTGGATGGGGTGGTGCACCCATCTTTGCCTTCTCCATTTTAGGCATTTGTGTCCATAGTGGTCTAGAATCAGTGGTCTTCTTTTTCCCCGATCCTGGGAGATGGATGTATATTCAAGTTCTGGAAGGATAATTTGAGTGGGCATGGGTGCTTTGAGGAATTGTATCCATGTTCCTATGGCAGGGTAGAGAATAAAGAGGCCAAGGTTGTAGATTGGTGGGATGGTGATTCCGACAAGTGGAGGATCCCAATGCAGGGTGAGCATTACGTTAACAACGCAGCTGATGAATCAGGCAGGTTGATGGATGTGTTGGAGGCTTTTCATCCATGGGAAGGCACTGATGGCTTTGAGAGGGAAAGCGTCTACACCCCTTCCAAGGCATATCATTCGTTTATTTCTAGCATTGAGAATGATGTGCATTCGCAAATTTGTGGTGCTATGTGGAAGATTAAAATCCTATTGAAGGTGCAAATTTCTTGTGGCTTGCAAGAAGAGATGGATTAGTGACAGGATCTTTCATGCATAGAATCATGGGGATGCCTCATGTTCCATGTCCACTTCGCGAGTTTGGAGATGACATCCACCACTTGATGGGAGAGTGACAGGAACACTATCATAGGCCTTAACTAGCTACTTTTAGTTAGGATTGAAAGATAAATGCTCCTACATAACCATTTGAGGGTTACAACTCCACATTATTCTATTTTGAGAAGAGAATAGGGAATTAGGGTTAATTCTGTAATTTTAACAGTATATCATGAATACAGAATAACCAATGGATTTGTTAGGGGTAAAATGAAGGTCAAATGAGCATTAAATACTAATAAGTGGGTCCATATAGATAGAAACGAGATTTCACACATTTCGAGAACCAATACAGCACCCAAAATCCTAATTTCAGACCTGCTTAAATTACAGAGCTTATGATCAAGATAAAATTCATCTAATTCTCCTAAAATTCATATAAAAATATTCCTTGAGGTATGGTAACCTTGATTTGATCTTTGGAACCTATTTTGACCTTAAATAGAGTCATAGACAGAGTTCTACCTTAATTTTGGTTTCTACTCAAATTTCCTAGCCAAACTTGGTCAAAACTGAAATCTGACTTCACCATCAAATTCCTTGGGTCTAAATTAGGTTGGTACCAAAATTTGAGCCTAATCAGAGTCTATCTTGACCACGTTTACATTTTAGTCCATTTAAACTCTATTTTTCACACTTAAGCCTCTAACTTTCAAAATATTTGCATTTAGACCCCTAACTTCTCATCATTTTCTTCAAAAAGGTCCCTGCTACCATTAATAGTGTGAACCCAAACACAATGACCTTTGATATGGGATTTCTCCCTGATTTCTCGATCAATTCCTTCTAAAATTGGAAGGAATGATCATGAGAGAATCTCCAATCATCTAAACCTTGTCATGGACTCCAATTCTCGTCCAAGAGCTTATGCAAACTCCTCAAAATCAGGGAGCTCTTTCCCTAGAAATCCAAGCTCTTTGAGCTTGTTTCCAAGCTTGGAGCAAGCCCTGAGACCTTTAAAAGGTCCTCCATCGCAAGACCTTGCTCCTTAGCGAGTTTTTAGCCGAAAACAACCCTTCCTTGTCTTCCTCAGGCCTGCTCTAGACTCGTCTCCGGCGACCATCCTTCTCCAGCCTCTTCGCCTTCTGCCATGTACTATAGGAAGCAGGTTCTTCTTCCTCTTCATTGTCCGCACCTCGCCACACCTGCAAGGGGCCTCCTTCCCGAAGCTTCTTTCATCCTGGGTGCCAACCAATCATTGCCGACGTTGCCTCCACCCTCTCATCATCCGCAACTTCCTTAGTTCGACCCCTCACCTTCCCCTAACTCGACTAACACACTCAAGCTCCACATTTGCATGCTCACACGACCCTGCCACCATCAACTTCCTCCGCTCCAACAACGCTCCGGCGAAGCCCTTCACTCACTCCACTACACCAAATCGCCCGCCACCGGTCCCTACACCTTCGTCGTTCCTCGCCCACCAAAACCCCTTAAGATATTGAGGGGATTGGTCACTCAATGCCTCCACCTGACACCACCCTCACCACACCATCTTCTCAATCTCACCAGCACACCACACACACCCTCACGCGACACCACAACCACCATCGCACTCATTGACATCCGATGATTCTCCTGACCTGCTCTGATGTGGTCGCGAGGCCGTGTTCTCTATTTCAAGTACCTGCCGGAGCTCCGCTGCCACCCTCATCTTCTTCGGTCACGTTCATCATCTCTAGACCCCAACTCATCCAACTGTAGGTTGCAATCAACACAACCTAGCTCTAGGTCCCTTCCCAGGTCCTCAATCGAAGATTTCAGCCATGCCTTCGCCTTCAATTGGAGGCATCATCTCCTCAGCTGCTGCATGAAGAAACTATGGGAACATAGTCCCACATCGTGAAGTAAAGAGTGACGAGGGCTTATCACCTTCGAGTCACTGGGGTTAGGTCCCTACCACACACCCCCGCACACGTGTGCCTCACGCACTCATCCATGCCTTCACCCATGCACACGCCACGCGAGTATGGGTGGTGGATCAAGTTACCCGCTACCTAGATTTGGTCTGATTCTAAGATTGGGAAGAAAGAAAGAGGATCTAAGAGAGAAGGGGTGGGTTTTGCTGCCTCAAGATTTGAGCCCCCTCCTCTCTCAACAATTAGCCTCTACGGGCTTTGTGTGAGGCTCTTGAGCCTCTGTTGTTGCTGCTGCTGTGTTCTTAAGGCTCTTGAAGGAGAAGAGCCTTGTACTTCTCTTGAGAAGGGCCCTTGAACCTCTTCTGTTAAGGTGTTTAAAGCCTGTGGCCTATCGTTTGAGGGTCCCTACTGGTTACTATTGAGATATTTGAAGTGCTAATATTGACTGTGGTTTACTATTGAGATATTTAAGTGGTTGTGAGCTTAAACTTAAAGGGTTAATTTGGTGATTCAAATCACCATTTTAACCCACTCATTTTGCACTATTATTCTAATTTTATTGGAATATCATTCAGAGTGTTATTGATTTCAATTGCATATATTTTGTGATTGGTGAATTGAAATTGCATCTTGACTCCCTGCGAACGATCTCAGACTCTACTTTCTGAATCTGAGCTTATAAATTTAAATGATTTAGTGATTTTGTCCCATACTACAATGCATTTCCTAAACAACGACAATTTCGCCTGAACATTTTGGAGCTGTTGTCTGGGAGTAACGTGCAGTTTGATTTCACTTATTACAATTTCTGATTTGATTCTAACTTATTCTATCTAATTTGTTGTGGTTGTGTGAGGTACACTTGAGAAGATCAACTGCACGATAGCCACTCCAGGGGCAGGTAATCTCATTTCCTTCTTCTTAAGCCCCTATTTCTGGAAAAAATTAAAAAAGGGAATCAATTAGGATCAACTCGCATTCCTTATTAGACTTAATCACTTAAGTTGCCTGATTTGATTTATTTTAGACATCCCCATCCAAAGTTCTGCACCTACTAAGGATTTAAGGTACCTAGGGCTAGTCACCTTCTTGATTGAGCCCAAGGTACCACATTTGGAAAGAATTGGACCTGGAAAAAAAGCCAAATTAGGGTTTCTACTTTAGGGCTTGAGGAAAACACACTTGCCTGAATTAAAAGAAAATTGATTTCCCGCATTGTGTGTCACCCAAGCCTTGTTTGAATTGATCTAATCAAGAAGGCCCTAAAAGAAGGTTCTAACGTTCACTTGAATCCTTAAAACTTGGGACTTAATAACCTACTTGCAAACAACTCGGGGTGATTTTTGGGTTCATTACTGATATAGACGCATCTATTTAAGTTAAAATGCCTAATCATGCATATTCACGATTAACCTACTTATACTAGTCAATCTAATGTCTAGCTAAGGGAGTAGCATCAAACGACCTCAGTGTTGGGATTGTAGAGCGTGTATTTGATCATAAATGCATCGTAGTACAATTGTGAAATACGATCAACAAAAATAATTTCTATGATAACAAGACTTGGAGTCCTGGTCGTTCATCTCTGGGAGGCGTTTATGGAAATGCAGATTTGAAATCGATCTTGCTTACTCTACTTGCTTAAAATCGCACGCCGGTTTCTAATCGTCAGATCAATGTTCAACCACTTTCAGATGTGGTTGAAAATCACCAGTTGAGTTTGAAAATCAGATGAGGTTGTGTACCTCTGTGAGATTTTTTTCTTTTTTTTTAAATGTGGAGGTTGAGGTGGGTGTGGGTGTCAAACAAACAAACAAAACTAACCTTAGAGTTTATAAGAATACTTAGGTTGATTGATGTTTGTTTTATTACGTGGTGAAATGAAAACTAATTGGTGGGAACTGGGGGATAACTTACAAAACCTTCAACAGCACTTTGCTCCAATCTACCGCTTTTGCTCATCTCCAAAGAGTACCTGCAACCACAATAAGAAAGGAGAGAAGTGAGGTAAATGATTCGTAAGTTAGAAAATGCGAAAAAAAAAAATCAAAGAGAGACGCCTCCCCGGCAACGGCGCCAAAATGTTGAAGCTACGAGTTACTACGCACGTGTTTGGTTTTGAAAAACCTATCGTCATAGTGTGAAAGCAAAGAACTCATGTTCAACAAATAAAATTTATACCGGAATAGAAATCCCAGGTTGAACTCAGGGAGACGGACGTTTGATATAAAAATACGCATTTGTTTTATTTGTCACGAAGTAAATTAATTGATTAGAAACTATCTATCTATTTACACTAAATAGAAGAGAGAGAGAGAATGAGAGAGAGAGAGAATATTACAAACAAAAACCAAAAAGAGATGTAGAATGAACATGGAATTCATTATCAAAGAAATTGTTCGTTACACTAAACATTACGACTAGAAAGCAGAAAATGATTACACTAGAAAATAGTAAATCTACTCTAGAAAGCAGTAAATCTACTCTAGAAAGTAGTAAAAGAATAGGGAGAGAGATATCCTCCTCAACGATCGCTTGGAGGATGAGCCAAACGAGACGATGCCTGGTAGATGAGGAATAGAGCAGGACGAAGGAGGATGAAGCAGGAAGAACGGGAACGGGGCAGCATGTCATCGTCGTCGCAGGATCCACTTCCGAAAGGGGGATGAAAATTGGACTTTACCTCTTGAGAAGCATCCCGGGTGTGGGACAAGCTTCTCTTGAGCTTTAGAGAGGGAAAGAAGAGAAATAAGGGATAAGAATTTCGTATGGAGGGGGTCTCCTTTTATAGTTACAAGGAGTGAGGGCAATTTGGTCATTACAAGTTGAAAATCATTAACTCAGGACCTTTAGTGATGGATAAATCCATCACTAAAGGCCTGAACGTGGCCGCAGTGGGGCGACGTGCACGCACTCGCTCATCTCCTTGCGCTCAACACCTTTCCACATTCTTTAAATCTTGGTTGTTCAATTGTGAGATCGAACGGCTGAGAGTGCTCCTCGCCGCGCCTCCTTAGTGCGCGCATACGTGTACGATCCTGCATTACACGTGGGCGTGCATGGGTGCATCATCTGGATTGAGCATGCGTTGCCGCTAGATTACGATCATGCGATCGATTGGGCACGCGCCTCCACTCCAATTGCTGCGCGGTGAGACTCGAACATGCACCTATGCTTCGCGTTAGAGCGCTCGACCAACGTGCTATGGGCGCGTTTGTGTCAAGCGCTTAACTTAAGCACGGGCGCATCGCAGCCGTTGGATCTTGATCCAACGGTGGGGAAGGGTTGATGCGGAGGCCTTCAGTTGATGCGTGCGGTCGGTTGGGTGGTCGAGATGGCACCACGTGGCACCATCTTGGTCGTCCATCTTCTGGATGATGTAGATGGTGCCACTGGTGTCAGATTGAGTCAATTTTTGCACCGTTAGGCTGAGATCGTCGATCCGAATCCATTCATGTGATTGGATTTATCTTTTGAAGTGCGGATTCACACCATCTTGGCCCTTAATTTTCTAGGGTTCCCAGTCTCTATCTAATGCTACAGATGTCTGATTAGGGCAATCTTGGAGTCGTTGGACTCCAATCGTTGCCTTGATCACATCTGTACAGTTGGATCTTCGATCCGAGACCCCGATAAAAATTTTTCCCTGTCCCTGAACATAAAAGGAGACAATTAACCTTCATTTTATTCAAACTAATCTAAATGTAAGATGATGCATGCTATGCAATATTTATAGTATGCAATGCAATTTTATGCTTAAGAACATGCATAAATAGACATCCTATGCAATGTAAACATGTTTACATCAAGGCTCTTCACCTCCAACATTGAGGGTGAGGTCCTCCTCCCCCCCTCTCATGGACTCGTCCATGGCACTGCCTACGCGAACCAGGCCACGACCCGATTACCCTACCTACTCACTCCTCGCTCACCACACACGTCGGTGAGCCTAGACCCGGGTCTTCGTTAGGTCCGATTACCCAACTGGCTGTGGCTCTAGGAGAGCGAAACTGAAATAGAGAAGAGAGAAAGAGAGGAAAGCTACATAGGGGAAGGGGGGTTTTGCCTTGGAGAGTTTAGCTCAACACTTAGTCGAATTCAGAGAGTACCGCAGGGCTTAAGGCAAAGAAGAAGAAGAGAAGACAGACAATAGAGAAGAAGAAGAAGAGGAGGAGGAGGTCAGGTAGAAAAGAAAGAAGGAAGGAGAAGGGACAGAGAAGAAGGAAGATGCTAAAGAAGAAGGATCGCAAAGGCTAAAGACAAAGGAAGAGAAGGGCCAGAGAAGAAGGAACTAAAGACAGAGAAAGAAGAGAAGGTAGAAGAAGCCAAAGGAAGAAGAAGAAGAATCAAGAAAGAGAAATCAAAGCAAGGCACTGTAGCACAAGACTTTTAAGACGTCTGTTTGCAAAATCAGGCATCCAATTTTCATAAGTTCTCTTTTATTTTATCTACAATTATTTTTTACTCTTCATATGCTCATGCTTTACACTCCTAATTAGATTTTGAGTAGTATTATGTGTTCAATTGACATTTATTGTTGAGATTAGTGCATGTATTCCATTTGCTCCCTGTGTTCGACCTCGGAATATATTCGAGTAATAAATTTGTATTTGTTTTCAATGCTTTTTCGGTTGTACTACAACGTAATACTTTTAAAACCTGACTCAGCACTCTCAACATAAAAGATCAGTGGGGAGGTCACTGAAATCCTCGTCAGAAATTACTTCATCCTCATCAGTACTCATCTCTGATTCATCGAAGGCTGATTCTTTAGGCTCGGAGTTGAGCCATCCATTAGATTGACTAGGATGGTAGGTGCGCCCCAACTCATTCTGCTCAAAGCTTCACCCTTGTATGCATTGGGCTCCTCAGTAATTCCTACCTTAGGTAGCATATCCATTTCTTCTGTCAAAACATCCATAGCTACTTCTAATCTTTGGATGTTAGGATCAGGGATAGAAAGTGTCATCTCAGAATCTCTAACATCCGAATTAGGTATGTAGGTGAAAGAAGAAGAGTGCAGATCAGAAGATGTTGACTCTAGCACAGGTTCACCTATAATGGGAAGTGGCCTAGATTGATCAGTAGTGTCACATGTAATGTTTGCCTGAAGATCCATATCCTCAAATGGATCTACTTCCCTTATCACGGTTGGGTTATCTAACCCAAGAGGTATCTCCCAGGATTCAGGATAATCCGATTATGTCTTAGTCCTGGAGATATCAGTCCTTTCCTCAGTTTCTCGAATGGAGTTCTTGGATGAACCCATTCGGAACATATCCTGCTCTTGTCTCATATCCAAGCTAGATTCTTCTTCCCCCGAATTATCTTCCAGCATCTAATCCTGAGAATCTCCTATGTGTCTGTCCGGTGTAGTCATTTCAGATTCTTCGAGGTCATCAAGCACTTGATATCTCAAAAGCAGTAGTTCTTGAGTTTCCCAATTTTGTCTAATTAGCCTTGTTATCCCTATTGTTCCCTGAAGGAGCTCCATCACAGCTTGTTGATACGGAGTCCAGCTTTGTCCTTGGTTCGGCTCAATGATAGCTTGGATTTCATGTAGATAGAATGTAGCCTTCTCCTTGGTGCTAGCTATAGCTCTCTGTAATCTGTAATGCCGTCGCATATGCACTGGTAGTTTTTTAGGGGTTCCAGGGGGCAAATTAGGTCTTTGCATATTCCATGTGTGACAAGTAGGAGTGTGAAATCCATACCCTTGGTTATAAGATGTGTTCTTTGACAGACAAACTGGTATGGGTCATAATATCTAGGGTCAGGATATGGGTTAACCATTTCGATAACCTGAGGAGAAGGATCAGGTGAAGCAAAAATTCATCTTCACCACCTTGGGTTCTAATCCTAAGGTTGAGCTAATTCAGTGACCCAGGCTCTCAGATAAGCTCATGGGTCCAGCTCTTCTAGTTCATGATTAGGTCTAGATCCAGGGTTAGCCATTGCAGCTAAGCGAGTGGAAGAAAAAGGTGGGGGAGAAGATGGTCCAGGTGAAGATGGTAAAGGTGAAGTGACTCGCCTCCTTGGGAGCGGCTCCCAAGGTCCAACCAGTGGAGGTCTGAGTGACCTCCTTCCTTGCATACACCACCCAACCCCTAGGTCAGTGTAGCCAAGCCAGACAAGGTTAAGGCCCTGTCAATCAAATGGTCCTTATGATCGGATGACCAGATTTTTCACTTTAAGTTTGAATTCTTGAAGAAAAATTTGTTGAGAACCGACTGAAAGTGATTCCTGCCTCTCAAGCTAACCTAGCCAATTTGGTTATGAGGGGACTAAGGGGAAGGTTCTTCCTTCGGTTCACGCCTCCAGTTCCATTACCCCTTAGCCGCGGTCGTTTGACACTGCCCCGCAGACTTAGTCACCAGGTTTAGCAAGAGAGGTTGAAGCCACCCAATAGTATGACAACGAATTTGGGTTTGCTTACATGTTTTGAAATTAATTTGAGCCTGTTTTTCTTTAGTTGGGGTTTGTGGTGAGTGGCCCATAAGGTGACCAAGCTCATCGACTAAACACTAGACTTGACTAAGTGTAGGTTAGCCCAAATGTGGTCTCTAGAATGTAACCCTAAAGGTATAACCCAGGGTTCATGCAATTCTAGGATTTTCTTCTTTGCGATTTCAGCAGACCAATGAAACACAAATAATTCTCTGGATAAAATTTGAAACCAAATAAGCTAAAATTTTGCAAGTATATTCCTTTTTCAATTATCTTTTCGGATAATTTTTTTTGTGATTTTTAATATTTCAACAAAATTTCTAGGGATTTTTAAATGTCAAGGGGTCAAAACTGGAATTATGACCTCCGGTAGGTTTTTGAAATTGAAATAGTATCAAATGATCTTCAAAAATTTGAAAAAATATGAGGATTAAAGCCAATGAGATCAACTTTCAAACCTCACTATTTTTAGTCAAAATATATTCGCCGATTGCTCGAAATTGCCTTTTGAATTTTGAAAATTTTCAAATTTCGATCAGTCTAACCCCTTTGCACTTTGTAAATTTTTAAAAATTTTGTACTTGGAATTTTTTTAAATGAATGGTGCCATTTGAAAGGTGGTTTAAAAATGAAGGTCTAGCCCAAATTTCATAATTTTTTGCTTATTAATTTTTTGGCAATTGAATTTTTAAATTAGAATTTGAAGCCTGGCCAAAAATCAGAGGGTGGTGGGGAAGCTTTTGAAAAGGTGTTTGAATTTGAAATTCCAACTTTCCACCAAAATGATTTTTTTTAATTTTTTTTTGCAAAAGATTTTCAAATTTTCTTTTTTTTCTTGCTTTTTTTTTCAAAACTAACTAACTAATCCTAAGATTCAAAAAGGGAAACCTATTCTAACTACCTAATTTTTTTTATTTTTTTACGAAAATAAATAGGCTTTTTTTTTCAAATGAAATTGCTAGAAGGAAATCTAACGTAAGGTTCAAATCAAACCTAGACTAAAAAAGATATGATGTGCACCTGGTTTTTTTTTTCCGTGGTCGTGTGCGCAGATCCCGATTTTCCATATTTTCCTGCACATCAAAAGACAAGCAGAGGAAGATTTATCAGTGATAATTCTAGAGATCGAAATAAAAAATGACATTTCCCCTCCAGCAACGGCGTCATTTGTTTGGATCCTAGAGCGCTTATTTGATTAGAAATGCATCGTAGTACAGTTGCGAAATACGATCAACAAAAATAATTTCTAAAATAACGAGACTTGGAGTCCGAATCGTTCATCTCTAGCAGGCGTTTATGGAAATGCAGATTTGAAATCGATCTCGCTCACTCTACTTGCTTAAAATCACTCGCCGATTTCTAATCGTCGAATCAATGTTCGGCCACTTTCATTATTAACCCTAATTACATGTGCATGTGTTAAATAGATGACAAACGTGAAAGTGTGAGTTTCAGTATGCACGATTCTAGTTATGTGATGGCTGTTTACGAAAAATGCATTAATAGTTATATCCTTGATATTTTCAGGATCCTTGATATTAGACATTTAGACTTATTGTCTGGACGTCCAATCAAAGTCAGGAGGGATTCTAGGTTTTCTCTTGGGTATTCTGCAGAAATTAGACATCTAACCAAGTGTCTGGACGTCTAATAACACTGCAAAAGTAGGTTTAAGGTGTGCGAGAGTTGGCTAAGGGTTCTGGATGTCCTATAACTCATATGGACGTCCAGATAAAGGCTGCAACTAGGGTTTTAAGGTTTCCTATGGTGCGGTGACCTAATCTAAGGGTGGCTAAGGCTTGTGGAAGCTTCTAAGTTGTTCTAAGGATAGGATGGACCTAAGTTCTTCATAATTTATTGCTTTATTCCTACTTAATAGAATAGCATACCTTAACTCCCTTACATTATTATCAACTATTTCTAATATAGGTCTTCCGCTCCAGCTCTACTGCAATACCAGTTATTATTTATTCTTTAGATCCAACTTTAGATCTAGCTTCTGATTAGCTTATTACCTGCAATTAACATAATGCACCTAATCAGTATATTATAGCATTATTTTATGCATAGCTAAAAGAAAGAAGTAATGGTGCTAGTAATGCTTATGCATGCATGAATTACCCTAACTTATGCTAAGTCCTAACCTAATTTAGGTCAATTAAGACCTATGATTGCTGCACAATCATACCCCCATGCCTAAATCTTACTAGTCCCTAGCAAATGCAAGACTAAATTATTCACATAAGGGTCCCTAAGGGATTGATTATTTTAATAAGTGTATGCCTAAAGATTTTTCTCCTTTTTGTTTTCATCCTATGCTCTAGAAATCCAAACAATCGTAAAAGTGTAGCTATGTAGCTTTTGCAACGGATTCGAGTGAAAAACTAATTCACCTCTAAAGCCTATACTTGACCCCCAGTAAAATTCTAGCGAGATAGGCAGACTTCTTCCATCGGGGTATTCAAGATATTCTATGAATTCCACCCTATCTTTAAGCTTGGGTAGAGGATGTCTGAGGGATATGGGTGTTTATTTTGTGACTCACTCTCAGTTGGTGCTACATAGAGATTAGTACTTCAGAATCCAGACTCCCGAATTATCAAGTAACTCAACTCAGGGAAAGACGAAAAAAAATAATGCTCTTTTTTGGTTCCTTTGTATTCATTCTCTCTTACTCTCTATTTTTTGCTTTTTTTAGAGCTCACAATCTCACCAAATTCTCACGCATGATTCGTATTTGGTGGTCTCACTTGGCCTTAACACTTTAATTGAGTTCCATAACCCTAACACTAAGTCTGAAGTCCTCAACCAGTATTCGGGCGGTCAGAAACACAGAAAGATTGGCTAAGGCCTTATTTGGTGGATCTCAAATTTATTTGGTGGTATTGCCTCAATGCAACTGAAATAAACACTAAATATTCACAAACTCTTTTTCTGCTCTTTTCTTCTCCTTTTTTTCATTCTTTTTTTTCCTTTTTCATATATAATTTTTCTAACTCAACACAATTAGCAACACATTTATGAATTTTTTTGAAGAGACATTATTAGGGATTGGTGGTACTCAAGAGAAAATGGGTGGCTTATTTGGTGGAAGTGCCTACTCACAGCACCGGGAGAGATGGATAGGACGGTGTATTTCTGACCATGACATCAATACCCTCCTTCAGCCAAGGATTCTGTAAAGAATAGTCGTAACCATCCACCTTAGCCTTAGTTTTATGAAAACTTGCTCTTCGCGTATTTGCCTTATTTGGTGGCTCTCAAAATTTCGTACAAAAATGTATACGCAGGAACCGAGAGCGAAAACTATGCCTAATCTCTGAGTATCATCACCTAATTATCTAGGATTCCGAATTCCTTGCACTAATCTTAGAGCACCAGTACACTCTACTTTCATCTCACACTATTTGGTGGATTTTTGGAAGAAAATCTGCCTGACTCACAAAACACTGTCCAAGGGTTCAGGAGAAGAGGCACTGCTTCTTCTTGACAGACTAAAGATGTTTATCAGCCCTCATCGTGAATCCATTGCAAATTCTACGTGTGTGTGAAAAATTGTACTATATTCCAGATTATAGGAATCAACTAGAGGATAAAATCCCTAATGCATTCTCTTAATAAGATAATCTTATTCATGGATGCACTATGTATATATGCTATAAACAAGTAACCTCTTATATTCGTACTTCATGGAATTTTCCTTTTGGGTTACATTCAGCTTGACCCTAAATTTAGAACAAAAGGTGAGCGGGTGAGTCAGAAGTGGCTGTTGCGGACTATTAGTTCTTTTATTTAGGGTCGTAAAGTATGTTTGACATGCAACTTCGAGGTTTTCCTAAATGTTGGCATAAAAATTTTCAATTTTGTCGTATCTACCCCCCCATGCCTAAGTTCTTGCATGTCCTCATGCATGAATATAAACGAAAATAAATACAACAGGGAGTAAGTAGGTAGAGATCACATGGAATTGCTCCTGAAATTTTAACGTTCATCACCGGCCAACCTGACAGTATGCAATATGCAAGAGAAATATGCTTAAAAGAAAAATATGCTATGTAACAAAATGGTTATGTATAGATGATGGTAGAATGTGGGGTAGATGCTGAGTTTAACGCCTCCAGCTAGGTGAAAACTCAATCAGATGTATCAGTTCTAACATAAGAATCGGTCAAGATTAAGAGAAAGATGTGCTCATATGCTCCTAGAATCAGTGGTCCGAAGATGCGAAGCAACTGATTGTGCACCCCTACTCCAAAAAGTCTAGCTATGAGAAAGTGTGGAGTGGTGGTGGAAAATAGAGGATAATGAGAGGGGGGTTCATGATGTTGATTCAGCAAATTTATCATGTCCCACAATTCAGTAGGAAGTTACTGAGGGAGTAGATTAAAATGTATCTCAGAACCAGAATCTGAGTCATAGGGATGCTTATAAAGATAATTGACATCAAAGACCATGCCCTTTCCAGGCTCTGGATCATATGGGGTATCCGTGAAAGTAGAATGATGGGAACACTATCATGAGCCCTAACTAGCTCATTTTAACCCAATGAAGAGAATAAATGCTCCTACATAACCAACTGAAGGACATAATTCACTACATAACCTTTCTAAGAGAAAAATAAGAAACTAGGGGTAAAACTGTAATTTTACCAATGCAGTACAACAATGAATTTTCTCAAGGGATAAACAAAGGTCAAAGGGTCTTAATAAGATAATAAGTGGGTTGGATCAGACAGAAAAGGGTTTGTGTGTGTTCTACGAATTAAATGACTTGTTAAAATCCTAAAATAGACCCACTTGATTAACCAAGGTTATGGCCAGGATAAAATTCACTTAAATCCTCTAAAAATCATATAAAAATATCCTCTAGGGTTTAGTACCTTAAATTTGTCCATTGGAACCCATCTTGACCTAGATTGGGGTCTCAAACAGATATTTACCCTAAATTAGGTTTTTGCATAAACTACCCAGTCAAACATGGTCAAACCCAAAATCCGACTTCACCATGGGATTCCTTAGGACCAAATTAGATTTTTACCAAAATTTGGATCTAAGGGGAATTCATCTTGACCCATTTTACAAAAAGATCTTGTCTATTTACATTTCTACCCCTACCTTTCAAAAACCTTGCATTTAGCCTCCTATCTTCATCATCTTTGCAAATAGGTCCCTCCACCATTGTAGCGAAGGAATCCTACTCCGGTGAGCTTTGAAAAGAGGTTTCTATTGATTGCTCAGAGAATCCCTTCAAAAATTGGAAGGGAGATTCTTTACCTATTCGGGTCCGACACCACACCTTTTCTGGCGCCGTTGCCAGGGAAGTGCACCTTCAAATAAGTTTCTATTCAATTCCTTTCAATTTTTCTCTTCTCTCTTTATGGGTGTCTCTGTTTTTGGTGTGCAAGTGAACCTGTTGCAAGGAAAAAGCAGGCAAAAGAAGTCGAAGATGTGAGTAGATCCAAGGCGGGAACAAGAGCGTGAAGACGCCGACACCGCGTTGGAGCTTCGCACACGTTGCTGAACAAGTAGGTCTTCTTTTCTTAACAACTAGGGTTAACTTGTCACCTTAATAAAAAAAAATCATTAAAACAAAAACTAGAAAAACTTCTTGGGATCTCTTGGGGCAAGTGGACTAAAATTCACTTGTTTGATTGATTGTCTTCACTCCCACCGCCCTGCGATTTCCCGCCTTACTTCGCATAGCGAAAATCCAAGAATCTTGATTCTTGAATTTTTCGCCGTGTGAAGTATTCTTTGAGGCAAACACAAAAAGATTGATTGCACCCCTCTTTGCCTCATTTACCTGCAATTCGGGATCACCTTTTTGGTGGGGAGACTTGGAATTAAGTTGATTCCAACCCCACCATGACTTTTCAACTTGCCTAAGATTCGATCCCGAATAATTCAACCCCAACAATTTGATTTTCTTTATATTTTGGTTGAGCCTTGTGTGGAAATCATTCTAGTGATTGGGAGCACTTGAATTGAAGTGCTTTGGCTCCCTTTCACATAAATCTAAAACTGATTCGTGCATCCACACATAGAAATCTCCATTTAGGGTAGCCCATTGCATTTTAGCATGCATCAACCAACTAACATTGAAGAAGGGTTTGTTGGGCTTAGAAAGAAAACTTATATTCTCACAAAACCCGAAGATTGGTTGAATTGGTATTTCAGCGAAATCCTAAAATCCATACTACTTAAGGCTGAACTCTAAAAATCATTCACCAATAAAAACTTCAATTCAGGGAGATTTTCCCGTTGCATGCTTGTTTTACACACTTGAAAAATTAATCACTTGGGAATTACCCGTAAGCAATGCCCTTCACATTCCAAAAGCACTTGATCCTAAGCCTCTAACTAAAACTGGTAGTAACTTGACCCTTCTTAAGGATTGGAGGTCTAACTACCTACGTGTAGCATCTACGTGCTGGTGAGAGTTCCCGCATGCTGTCGGGTGTCTAAGATTGGGGCAAACGGCCTTTCAATCTGGCCCGGTGGTTCCGCGGTGCTCGCATTCAGTTCTGTAGTCCGTGATAACAGGTAACTTAGATCTTTAGATCTAAAGGCACACTGTAGAGGTTAGGAATTTGATTGTATTAATTTGTAATCAAGTATACCTTTGCGGCATCATTTCTCTCATCTCTTTTCCCTTCTCATCTCCCCAATTCTTCCTGCGGTAGTGCATGTTTGGGAGGAGGTCACAAAACCCTGAACTGTTTAAATTGTCTAATAACTTTAGAAAAGGAGTCGAATCGTCCTCCTCCTCCACAAACATGGCTGCACGCCCACCCCCAAATCCTGAGGGAGGAAACCGCCCTCAGAACCCACCAGGTGGTGGAGCCTTAGATCCCATAACCCGCCTCCAAGCCCAAATGGAAATGTATAATAAACGAATTGAAGCCATTCGGGAAACATTGGAGGAAATGCAGAACCCTCCCGAACGGGAGGAGCCTAGGTCTCTTAGCTCCTATCAGAATCCTACTACTACAGAGACCATAGGATCAATTCGGGTCCTCATGGGCGGGGACGACTTTGAACTAAAATCGAACATAATTGGCCTAATAAATTTTCACTTTCATGGTCTTGCAAGTGAAGATCCGTTTCTCCACTTAGAAGACTTAACCCGATTAGCTGAAACTGTTAAACCAAGAAATGTCAGGTTACCTATAGTCCTCATGAAAATGTTCCCATTTTCATTGCGGGATAAAGCGTCACAGTGGTTACGCACCCTTGGGAGAACCATCCACTCTTGGGAAGAGATGCGAACAGCGTTTCTCAAGAAGTTCTTCCCAATCGGGCGAACCAATGCGCTTCGCCGTGCTCTCACCTCATTTACGCAATAAAACGGCGAACAATTTCATGAGTCATGGGAGAGGTATAATGACCACCTCAAGAAGTGTCCGCACCACGATCTGCCTAAGTGGCATATAGCCCAGATTTACTACTACGGGCTAAATGAGACTTTGAAGCAGATTGCAAACGCTTCCTGCGGAGGGAACTTTATGAATGAAGATGAGAATGAAGCATTTGAATTGTTTGAAAATATGAGTGAAAACTCGATGAACAATGCTTCCATTGTTGCCTTTAATCGTACCAGCCAGCCCTGAAATGTCCACGAAGTTGACATGGGACCCTCCCATTCATCCACTGATCTAAGCCTTATTGCTCAAAAACTGGATGAAGTCTCTGTTGTGCACAAGAAGCTAGATGAGCTTCTGGCCAACCCTGCCCGATCTCTGGCAAACACCACCTCTTCACCACTTCGTCACAATCCAAATTCTTCCAACACCAGGCTTATCCCGAGAAACCCCGTAAGACCTTCCTTACCGAGTGTCGCGCCGAGCAATTCAGTAAGTCATGTGGAACTAGCTTCTGCGAGCCTGTATTTCGACACAGAGGACCAAGCCTCCGTGTGCTCGGACGCATATTTACATACGGACGCGTTTTCTGGCATAGAAGATGCTTGCGCCCGAGGGAACAACCCGTTCTCTGCCACTTATAACCCAGGGTGGCGAAATCATCCGAACTTCGCATGGTCCAACAACCCGCAGCGCCAAAACCCCGCAAGTGGACCAATGCGACCGTCCGCACCCGTCATCCCAAGGGCCCAGTCTAATCCTATGGCAAATTCGCCATCAAGCCCTTGCGTACCGCAAACAGAACACGCATCAAGTCCTCTTGACAAATTGATGCGAATGATGACAGAAATGTCAAAGCGCCATGAAGAGAACATGACCTCTCTTCAGCACTAATTGGCGCAGCAGAATGCTGAGATTAGTCAACTACGCATGGCAACTCGATCTCAGGGCACTCTTCCCGCCCAACCTGTTCCAAACCCGCGAAACTTCGTACCCCGTGGTCCTCAACAACAGGTACGACCTTCTCAGGGGCAGGTTAATCAAATTCTGCAAGCTCCGAGCATTCCACCGAGATTTCAGGCTAATCCCGTTGCAGCATCGCACTCTTATGTCCCTATTGCGAGCCCTCCTCCGCCATATGATCCCACTGGACCCGCATCATCCAATGCGATCACTACGAGGAGCGGTAAGCAAACCGTCGATCCGCCTCGACCTGATCCTGGCCAGTCTTCTTCGTCGCCCTCTCATTCGGGATGCGCACCACATTCGCGAGAGGATGATACACCCAAATTGGTGCCAGAATCAGTCCCATTCCCTGAGGCTCTACTGAGAGAGCCAAAAGGCAAGAAGAAAGACACGCAGGCCTTTGATAACCTGCGTAATTTGTTCAGGGATGTAGAAATCAAGGTACCCCTGCTCGAGGCTATCGACCACATACCTACTGTCGCTCGATTTTTCAAAGACTACACAACACCCAGGCAATAGTCAAAGAAAACTAAAAATCCGGTGGTTCTCTCACCTCATGCGAGTTGTGCTATATTGTCAAAACTACCACCGAAGCAGAAAGATCCGGGCACACCGCTTATTTCCCGTAGCATCCAAGGCTGCAATTTTAACCGTGCCCTGCTTGATCTAAGATCTTCCATAAATCTTATACCGACCATCATGCTCGAAAAATTTTCCTTGGGAAATCTGAAACACACCCTTGTCACGTTACAGTTGACAGATCGTTCTGTCAAAATCCCGAAGGGTGTGGTGGAAGACGTGGTGGTTAGGGTCAACAGTCTCTGTTTTCCTATTGACTTTCTTGTTTTAGATATGGAAGTTCCTAGCTCACTTTCTGATTGTCCGATCATCCTTGGTCGACCTTTCTTGGCCACAGCCCGTGCCCATATCGACTGCGAGTCGGGCTGTATTGAGATTGTCGTTGGATCTGAAAAGCTCAAGCTTAACATCTTCAAGGCAGCCAAGAACTTTGATTGCGATTGCATCAAGGATGACACATCTGATGAGGACATGGCCGTCAACGCATGTATCGGACTAATTGGGACCTATTCTGACTGCTGCGGATTACTTGACGATTGCCTGATCTACACATACTGTGACATTCCCCCATCCCTCCTTATCTACGTACCTTCTCCTGACCAGACTGCTGACGAGGTTTTCTCCGCTTCCCATACCTCGTGGTCTGAGTCATCTCCGGGCTACTCACCGCCAATCCACACTCCGGAAGATCGGATTGCCCTTTCTTTCCAGCCAAATCAGGCGGATTTGCAATTCCACACTGGGACCTTGAGCCCACATCTTACTCACAAGGGCTGTTCCTTTTTGGATCCATCTATCCAAGAAGCCCCTCTTCTTGGCCAATCTGAGGGCCAACTTCTTCTTCCCGACTTGTTCTCCGATCTGCCTGGGACACTTTCGTCCCATGAAATGCCAGACCTTTCACCATCCACCATCACTTTTCGTGCCACTATCACGAGCACTTCACTTTTCACTTCACCACCCACCATCCACCCACCCTACCACCCTGCTGTATACCCTGAACCTCAGCTCTCGTTATCCGATCTTTCGTCCTTTCTCTGCCTTTCCCTGCATGCATATGAGGACATAGCATCGTTTGGCATGGGGGGGGGGGGGATAGGCATCCATAGGATCTGGGTATTTTATGGTATCATGCAGTTCCCACCTATTTATAAATATGCAAGCAAAAGAAAAAGGAAAATATATATATATAATATAATAATAATAAATGGTGTTTAGTAATGATCTAAAGGCTGAAACAAAAATACAATAAGTGTTTATGGATATTCAACCTCTCTTTTGAAGACTTTCCAGGCCACAGAAACTTGATTCGCTCAAGCTCGGCTTAATTCACTTGAGCATTGACAAAATAGATCAGAATCTCTCCTAACTAAGGACGTATTCTTGTACCTGAGACACCAGTGCAGGATCCATTGGGTTGCTTTTACTTGAGAGCTTAAGTAAACTTGGTTCACACTACACATATCAGGAAAGACCACGTGAACATAAGATCCAACCCTAGTGTTCATTAGGGAAGGTGGAGTCCTTACTTGTGTGCGCAAGTAGACTTTTTATCCCAGGTTTTAGTCTTGTGTTTAGGAGCAACTCTTTCCACCAAAAAAAAGAAACTCTCCCACCAAAAAGAAAAGTGTGCTCCTACAAATAATGTTGTAAGAGATATACTGACACGTGTTTCTAAAAAAAAAAGAGAGAGAGAGATGCAAATAAGCCAGTATATCTCACAAATGTCTATAAAGTCTCTACCCTAAAAAGTTCTTCAGGGCAAGTCACAAATACCCTGTTTTTCCTGTGAGCCACAAATGTCAGAAAATGGGAGTTGAGTTTTCCGTCATCTTCTTAGGGGTCAATACGAAAACACAAGCTGAAACTGGGACCAACCTGTACTTAAAGATTCGTGAAATCCTGGGCTTGAGTCTTAATGTTCATCTGGTCAATCTTGATCCTTCACTAAGCACAAGCCATAATCTCTTGAGCTCTTGAGTACGGCAAAAATCTTCTTGTGTCCTGGAAATCGTACTTAAGGTTTAAATATCAAGAGTCCTGGTCAGTCAAGAGATGATCTTTATCATGTGAGACTTAAAGTACTGGTAGTCTTCTCTACAATTGGTTCTCACAATATCCAATAATAAACACACCTATGTCGCCTCAGAAGAAAATCTTTAGCTTAAAGATCATTTCTAAATATAATACAAAAAACTGTTTTGCTAGGGACTAGCAAAAGATAGGCATGGGGGTATGATTGCACCGCAAAAATACATTTGCAATTGTGCCATCTTGTGCTATTTCCTAGCATTACTAGTGCATATTAGGGTTCCATAGTTGCACTTGTAAAAATACATGCATGCATGCATTTAATTAAAAGGGGAGGAGAGTGAAATAAAATGGCCTCGCGATTACTTTTTTCCTCAAGTGCTGCCTCACGAATTTCCATCTTCATTTTATATTTCTTTTTTATTTTTGATTTTTGACTTTTTCTTCCCGCGGCTGCATGAAACACCCTCTTCTTCGCGCCATGCCCTGCTCCCCCTCTCCCTACCAGCCCTGCAGCCGCATGATCTCCCTGCCGAGCCCCATGCAGAGCCATGCACAGCCAGGGCATGGCTATGCATGCCTCTTCCTTCTTTATAAGGGGGCGGCTTCTACCTTCAAAACGAGCCTGGTCCAACTTCCAAAACCAAACACAGCACTTCCAGGCCACCGTCCTCTCCTCCCTTTCCCTCCATACGTCGACCCTCCTCTTCAGAGGAGACACCCGACGGGCAGGAGCCCTCACTGTGGTGCACACCACCACAGTGAGACCACCACCGCCCAGCTCTTCAAAGAGCCGGTGGGCATGGTGGCCTTCTTCGCTGTTTTCACCTTCCACGCCATTCCAGCCATTGGAGCGGTAGCTTCAAGCTTTGAAGCTTAAGCTCCGCACGCAGCAGCAAGGGCAGCAGCAGCACGCAGCAGCAACTGCCCCACTCCATTCCACGCAAGCCTGCAGGCCACCCTCGCCTCCATGCGCGCCTGCAAGCCTCTCTGCCTCCCGCTTCTTCGCTCTGTCGCACTCTCTCTTCCTCCCGCAGCTGGCCACCGCACGTCACTGCAGCAGCCGGCCAAGCAGAAGGGATGACGGTGAACAGGCGGTAGCGTGGTCAAAATCGAGTGCAGTTGAGATGAAGATGAAGTAGAAGAGGTAAGGGACGTATCTAGGTAGTTGGTAGACGATGGTGAGTCGAGGTGGCGCCAATTGCGGTATGGTTGACGTCGGAGACGAAGCTATTCTGATAAGGGGTGGATGGCGAGGATGAAGGAGATAGCGATGCCGGTGAGTGCTGCTCGATGCAGAAGAAGGCAAGGAGAATCTACCGGTAGTATTGCGGTCAGACGATGAAGGGAGGCAAGGAGGGTCGCCGGAGCTTAAAGAGCAATTCAGCCAGAGGAGGAAAGAAGAATTTGAGGGTTACTCTGGTCGAAATCAAGCTTGGGAAATCCGTTGTGATCTGGGGAGTCTTTTATAGGTCATCAGAGGGCAGTTAAAGCTTGGGAAGCAACCTTCCCAAGCTTGGAAAGCTCGTCGGATTGGGAAATCCCTTAAGACCCAAATCTCTTATGCGTTCGCATGAGAGATTAGGTAGGTTTCAGGGCTTAGGGTCGGGTTCAAAAGGAATGGAATTTCTTGAAGAACTTTCCTTTCAAATTTGAAAGGGATTCATCAGGAAATCAGGAAGTTCTTTCCATTTTAAGGTTGTCAGAGCAAGTAGGAATAGGTTTTAATGGCAGTAGGGACCTTTTTGTGAGAACGGCGACAAAGTTAGGGGCCTATTTGAAAATATTTTGAAAGTTAAGGGTAGAAATGTAATCAGACAGAACCAATTTGCAAACTAAGTCAAGACAAACTCATCTTGGGTCCAAATTTTGGTACAAATCTAATTTAGACCTAAGGAATCCAATGGTGAAGTTGGATTTTGGTTTTGACCATATTTGACTGAGTAATTTATGCAAAAACCTAAATTAGGGTAAATATCTGTCTGTCATTCTGTTCTAGGTCAAAGTGGGTTCTAATAGTCAAATTGAAAGTTCCAAACCCTAGAGAATATTTTTTTATGAATTTTGGAGGGTTCATGTGAATTTTATCTTGATCAGAACCTCAGTTAATTAAGCGGGTCTATTTTTAGGGTTTCAAAAAGTCATTTAATTCTCAGAACACGTGCAAACCCTTTTCTAATTGTTCTAACCTACTTGTTATCTTTTTAAGACCATTTGACCTTCATTCAACCCCTTAGAAAACTCGTGGTTGTACTGCATTCACGATATGCTGGTAAAATTACAGTTTTAACCCTAGTTTCTTATTTTTCCCTCAAAATGATTATGCAGTGACTTGTGACTCTCTGGTAGTTATGTAGGAGCATTTACTGACTTAATTGGGTCAAAATGAGCTAGTTATGGCTCATGATGGTGTTCCCACCACTCATTCTTTGAGCAACCTGGATATTGCTAATGAATATAATGGGGTCGATAAAGTTCAGTTTGGCAATGGAGAAGGTGAGCCAATAACACATGTTGGGAACACTTCTATTAGCAATCGTTAATTATATCTTACAGGTACCCAATGTTAAAAGAAATCTCTTATCTATACAAAAATTTAGTAGAGACAATAATTATTTTATTGAGCTTCATGCTAATCATTGTCTTATTAAGGTAGTATCAATAGAGTAACCATCCTTAAATGGCACGCACACAATGGCCTCTACAAGCTATGGCACCCCTAGTCATTGAAGATGCCTTTGCAAAACTCTCCTTGCTGCCCTGAAGCTGTTGTTGTTTCTATTAATAATACTCCTTTGTCACTATGGCATTCCAGGTTAGGACATGCCAGCCTAACCACTGTCAGGAAAATTTTAAATTCCTCTACCATCCCTACTTCTGATGATATAAAAAATAAGCTTTGTGACATATGCATGGAAAGCAAGGCACACAAGCTTACACTTTTTTCAACGGGATCTATTAGTTCTTTTCCCTTTGAAATGATTTTTTCAAACGTCTAGACAGCTCCTGTAGTGGGTTATGACAATAGCAAGTACTTCGTTACATTCATCGATGATTGTACAAAATTTGTGTGGCTTTTTCCAATTGTTCAAAAGTCAAATGGTTTTTCCATCTTTGTTCAATTTCATAAGTATATTCAAACACAATTTAGCCATCCATTAAGGTGCTACATTCAAATTGGGGTGGTGGGTTCCAAAAATTGCAACCATGGCTACACCAACAGGGAATTATTCATAGTCTCTACTCCATATACCCCTGAACAAAATGGGAGTGCGAAGAGTAAAAATCGTCATTTAGCAGAGGTTGCTCGTGCACTTCTTTTTCAAGCGATGGTACCTCCAAGATTTTGGCCACTAGCATTTAAGGCTACTGCATATTTGATAAATTTGCTTCCAAGTCCTATTATAAAAGGCCATTCACCTTATCAGCTATTGCATAATTCTCCACCTGATTATTTGTTTCTCAAAACATTTAGCTGTGCATGTTATCCTTTATTACGGCCATATGCCAAGCACAAATTAGAGTCGCGTTCATCCTTGCATATTTTTTTGGGCTATGCTCCAATGTACAAAGCATATATTTGTTACAATCCTTCAGATGAGAAGTTTATCATTGCCCGGCATGTCAGGTTTAATGAATTGTCCTTTCCATTTAAGGAGCAAGTAAAAAAAAAGCTCCACTTCAAGACTGTTGTCTACAAATTCAGTATATCTTCCTATTCCACAGTACTTATTTCAAGGCAGTGGTTCTTCCATTAATGTTGCGGCTCCAGTTAATGCTTCTCCTAGTGCAGCACTGGCTAATAAGTCTATGTGTGACTTATCTTCACCTATAAATACTACTTCTGGAAAATCAATGTTTGAAATGGTGGCTGCTTCTACTTCACAATCGGCTATACAACCGGTTGCTACTGAAATCTCTGCTCAAGAGCCAGTTCACCAACCGATTGCTACTGCAAACTTTGCTCCAGAACGAGCTACACAACATCCTACTAGAACACATGGGATGGTCACGTGATCAATGAGTGGTATATTCAAAAGGAAGGCATATTACAGCACTTTATACCCTCTGCCTTCAGTGCTACTAACTCAATGTGAAATTTCAGAACCTACTTGCTATACTGAAGCTTCAAAACACACTGCATGGAATGAAGCAATGGTTGATGAAATAAATGCATTGGTACACACTAAGAATGGTCACTTGTGCCTAAAACTCCTAATATGAACGTTATAGGTAACAAATGGGTATATAAAATTAAAAGAAAAAAGGATGGCTCAATTGCATAATTTAAAGCACAGTTGGTAGCTAAGGGCTACCATCAGTTTGCTGGTCTTGATTTTTTTGACACATTAAGCCCAGTTGTGAAGCAATCAACAGTGCGCATTCTTCTATCTTTGCCTATTTCTAATGGCTAGACCATGCAACAACTTGATGTGCAAAATGCATTTTTGCATGGTCACTTGGAGGAGGATGTATACATGGTTCAACCTTAAAGATTCATTAATCCAAATTATCCAAATTTTGTGTGAAAATTGAACAAATCCCTTTATGGGCTTCGATAAGCACCTCGCACATGGTTCAAGGAGTTGTCTTCTTTCCTAATTCATCAGGGATTTCATGGATCCCATACTGATCCATCCTTGTTTATATATAGCAGAGGAAGTATTCACATTTATTTTCTAGTCTACGTCGATGACATTCTTGTCAATGGTTTGTTTCTATCTCAAAGGAGGTACATTACTGATCTCTTACTGAAGTTCAAAATGGACCGAGCAAAGCCCACCAAAACACCTATGAAAATAGACATTATTCAAGAATGATTCAACACCAATTGAGTCACCACAGATCTTCAGACAATTAGTGGGCAATTTGTAATATCTAGCTTTCACAAGACCAAATATTACCTATGCCACTAACAAACTATCACAATTCATGCATTCTCCATCAATCAAGCATTTTGAAGCAGCAAAAAGAGTGTTGCGATACCTTAAAGGTACCATTGACCTTGCATTATTCTATTCCAATGTATCATCTATTCATCCATCTGGATTCTCTGACGTGAATTGAGCGAGTTGCCCTAATGATAGATGCTCCACTACTGGATATGCGATCTATCTTGGTAATAACTTGATCTCATGGGCAAGCAAGAAACAATCTACAGTAGTCCGATAAAGTACCGAGGCTAAATACCGTGCCTAAGCAAACAGTACGGTTGAAATCACTTGAATTTAGCCTTTGTTTAGAGAGCTGCATATTGATCTTCCTCGACAACCAGTTCTTTGGTTTGATAATGTGGGTGCAACATATATGTCAGTGAATCCTATCTTCCATGCTCGAAGTAAGCACATAGAAGTGAACTTTCATTTTGTTCATGACAAGGTGATTGCAAAGACAATATCTGTCCAGTTTCGCTCAAGCAAAGAATAGATTGCAGACTTGTTGGAAAAAGCTCTATCATCATCCCCATTCATACACATATGAAGCAAACTAAAGCTACTACCTCAACCCCTTTAGTTTGAGGGGCGATGTTGGTGTATTGAAATGTAAATAATGTATTACATAGGGCTGTGTGTACATATTTTGTATCTAACAAACAGACTATATATATCAGTCATGTGGTAGAGGTTGTGACGCCTCTAACCATTCCATTTACCACCCAAACAATAGGCACTTCTTACTCGATGGTGGCATTGGTACTAAAGGATGCCAGAGGTAATGTGGTCGAGATGATGACGCTCATCCTAGGCAGGGGCTATAAATAGCCCGCAAACCCATCCCCCCATGTTAGTTGAGATTCAAACTAGAGACCTATTGTTCCCACTTAAGTTGTATGAGCTTACTCACCAGCTGAGCTATCCGACGAAGCTTTAAAGTGCAGAACTTGCAGTGAAGATGCGGAAGCAAGAGCAATTCACCAAGGTCTAAATTTGGCCTTAAAAAAAGATTTATTGGAGGTGATTGTGCTAAGTAATGCCATCAATCTGATTGATCAAGTTCTAGCCTTATAGTAACCTAATCAAAGATACAAGTGTGATTGAACATTGTATTTCCATTCTAAATAAACATGTTGCTTTCATTGTTGTTAAAGTTGATAGAATTGTTGTCCAACCTTGGCTAGGCATTGTCTTGAGAGAGTTGGAAGGGTGTTGGGTGAGTCTTTGACTTTCCTTGTAACTTGTAAGGCTTCTAATGAATTTCCTTTATCCTACAAAAATAAAAAAGCCATTATTTTGGAAAGTGGGAGTGAAACCATAGAATACTGAGGAACATGGAGAAATTAATGAGGCAATTTACGTCTTGTAACTAATTTGTATGTACAGGCATCAATCCCATGTAATCGATATGTTTTTGAAGACATAAGCAAGCTTGCACTCTTGCTTCCAATAGTGATAAATGGAGATAGATGTTACGTGTGAACCTGAGAAATTTATAAATCACGTGACTACTTGCTCTAATCTATCAAAAATCTAGGGAAAATGAAATATTTTACCTATAATATGGTACCATATGAGAACAACAAATTGTAAGTCCATCGAAAACTATCACATATTTAGGGAGTGACAAAATTATTAATGTAGATTTATTCATCCCAAGAATTTCCCATGGTATCCCTTATCTCGTGGAGATGTGTCCAAACAAATTGTAAGAAGCTATACATCCTGGCCAACAAACCTTTGTAGCGTTGTTTCTATGCAGTTTTACATTTGACAACCCTTCCCCCTCGCCACCTTCCTAAAAACTTTAATGCTTCATCTACAACCACAACAGGAGTAGAAACAATAATGACCAGACACCACTCCTCCAATCTTAAAGGAACAAGACCGAATGTTCTCGCAAGGGGAGGGGCGTAGAGTATAATCGCATGCATCCCTAGAGAGAACAGCATTGCCAGAAGGAGAAATGGGTTGGTCCACGGTGGCATGTTGAGAAGGTTGTTGTCCTCTGAGAGAGCATTTAAGGAATTAAACAACTCCAAAGCCACGAGAACAGATAAGGAGAGCGTTGTAGCCTTGACCTTCCCTGCAGTGAAAGTCACAAGGGTTTGGGAAACTTAAGATGTGAGCTCCAGCTGTGATGGTGCGGGATGGAAGTTCTTCCATGTTGGGCACTCTCCCCATGACCGCAGCTGGGATAGCTTCACAAGTGTGTGGCCATCGCTAACCAAGTTAATGCCCATGAAGGATGGTTGAGTGTACCACAAGATGAAGACACCAAATGTTGCAGCACCAACATATGCACCAATTACCTGAGATATATAAAAGAAAAGGCTGCTCATATAAGGCATCGATCTAGCGTGTGCAAAGACAGAAAGCATACGTGATGCTTCCAGATTCATGCAATACCAAGTCCAAAGCATGTTTAGTCACATTGTCATCCATTGTAGCAAAACAGTATGTATTTCGTTTAATCTTCTATAGTGGCCAAAACAAAGTAATTGCTGGTATTTTTAACAAAGACTTTTTGGTGGCACCAGTAGTAAATCAAGGGAAACATTGAAGCTGATTTTGGGCATTCCTAGAGGAGACAAATTGATACTTTGATTTGGCCATTGTGCAAGAAAATGCTTGATGTTTATTGCTGCTTTACAATCAAAATATCATGTTTCCTTATGTTTTATAGAGATGGCCTATATATAACAATGCACTTATGCACTTCATCTACTATCACCAACACAGCTCAAGTAGTACCAAATCCATAGCAGTTCACTTCAATCACCCATCATCAGGCATATTGTAACATGTTGCTAATATTCTAAATACTTGTCTCCACATATGGGAATTGTAATGAATGCATAAAAGAAAAAATACCCATCTGGATATCAACATGACGAATTTCCATAGTGAATGCGGAAGAGGCAATTGAGCATACCAGGTAGCAAAAGAGAGCCCAGGAGCTAATAAGAGCATCGCTGCTCTGTCTAGGTGGCTTCTGCATGATGTCAGGGTCTGGTGGATTGAAACTAAGAGCTGTTGCCGGAGGGCCATCAGTGACTAGATTTACCCAAAGAAGATGCACAGGGATCAGGCACTCAGGTATGCCTAGTACAGAACTCAGGAAGACAGAGAACACCTCACCCATATTTGATGATATCAGGTACCTACAAGGGATAACAATCCAGATAAGCACCTGCTCACACAAAGAAATTAATTGTTGTTGACGACGTATGTTGCAGGAAAACCTAATAAAAGCTTTCATGTTACTGTAAGTTGAACGGCCTTCCGCAATAGCTGAGACTATAGTGTTGAAATTGTCATCAGCCAGCACCATGTCAGATGCTTCCTTTGCTACCTGAAAATCAGGGGCATAACTTTTCAGAGCCAAATGTGCTAAATATTTTATGTCTTAGCCATAACATTATACAAGTATGCAGGTCAAGGGCACAAGGCATTGCATTTAGTTTGCTCATGAAGGTCAGATATACAATATCTACGTGCAATGCATTCTATATGCATGTTTTAGACAATTTTAAGTTTTCATCTTGCATGCAGAAATTACTAAAGAATAAACACCTGCCAGCATGCGAATGCATGCATAATTTTTGGTCTCCATAGTCAATAAAGTGCAGTAAGAAAAATATATAAGGTACTAGTACCATCTCCATCACATTAACAGAGACGTAGCATGAAAATATGCTCCACAGCGACGCAGACTTTCTTAACACGTATGATTTGAACATATAAAGTAGCAGTGAGTCCAATGTAAAATACTGATGGATATTTAACAGAGTCAAAGAATGACAACCGATTCCAAGCACGAATACATCTTCTGAGTTGAAAGGGTTTCTCCCGGAGAAAAAAAGAGTGAATGAATGCCTTCTAAATTTTCCTTGTTTACCAGTGCCCCTCACATATTACATGATCAGTGATTACCATATACAGCCATAATCTCCAAAATCATCATTGCAGTTGGGAAACAGACAAGACAACTCCACGGGCAAGGTGCAAAATGGGTATCATCAATTATGCATTTTACATATTGTTATTGGATTAGGAAACTAAAACCTATGGTTTTTATTCTCTGCAGGAATGAACACTAGCTATATCACAAGAACTCTCCAGATCACTTTCACTATTCAATGAGGTTACCTCAGTCCCAGTGATGCCCATTGCTATTCCAATGTCTGCTAATTTCAGTGCAGGGGCATCGTTTACACCGTCTCCAGTCATTGCTACAATCTCGCCTGTATCTTTGAGCAGCTTGACAATGTCTTGCTTGTGTTTAGGCTCAGCACGTGAGATGACATTTCCACCAGATCTTGACAATATTTCAACTTCTCTTTTGTTGATAAAGTCATGAACTCCTCACCCGTAAAACTTCCTCTGAGGTCACCTGCATCAGGAAACAAACCTATCTCTTGACATACAGCCTCCGCTGTGGCCTTGTTATCTCCTGTTATCACAATGACCTTGATTCCAGCTACTCTACAATCTCCTATAGCTTTGCAAACTTCTTCACAAGGTGGATCCTGCACCATTTGGTTAGAATGCATTAGAAAGGTTTAAACAAAATAAAAATGGAAGCTGGCAGACAGGACTGAGACTTACTCTTAGGCCAACGATTCCCACAAAAACCAAATGGCTCTCGATCTTGGAATAATTGGTTGGATCATTAAGCATGCTGTTAGAGGGGTGAGTGTCAGAACTATAATCGTCAAGTTCTCCTAAATCATCTTTGAAAGCAAGTCCTAGGCAACGCAACCCCTTTGCACTCATCTCATGTAACCTCAGCAAGATCAGCTGCTGAGCTGTGTCGTCCATTTGAACAACTGACCCATCAGCAAGCTGCACTTGCGAACTCCGTGCCAACACTTTCAGCAGCACCCTGTGGATATAGTAGCAATGAATATTATGTTGAGAGCCACAAGCATTGAGGAGATTGATTTTTTCTGAGAAACTGGAACTTGATAAGAAAGGAGGAAGAACTTTCTTATAGATGATCTGGTCAAAACTTCTAAATAAATGGCATTAACGGAAACTCAGATCTTATAAAATTAGATAATTTCTCGTAACACTGTTTTTTGAAACTGCCAAGGATGCAAAAATCAGCTGATTAATCAGCCAATTAATCATTTGCAGCCAATGACAGCACTGCATACCTATAAGCAGGTGTATAGTCGGACAAGCTGATTAAGCAGCTGATTAATTGGCTGACCTAATAATGCATGTTGAAATTTGATAGCTTGATGCACTTATTCTTAAAATTTCATGCCTTGTTCTTTGGTTCGATCTTTGTTATTACAACTTGTTCTTATTGTTTTTACTGCATATTTGTCTCCTTTAAATTTATGATCCACCAATCTAAGCTTATTTGTCATGTTTTATGTGATATGATAACCATCTATTACGACCTAAATCCTTACTTATTGTTTGTTAAAGGAATGTGCATGTCAAAAAAATAATACTAATACATATGTGCATCACTTCAATTAATATACATGTATACATAATATGTATGATAGTATAAATAATTACATTGAAATTTTTAAGGGACACCACCAAGACGACTACCGAAGAAGCCCTTTTCCGCTGCAATCCTCCAATAGACGTCATTCCAGGAAAGAGGGGAAGATGGGGCCAATGCGTAAGGACAGGGAGAGCCACCGTCAAGAGGCTGATGGCCATCGGAGGGTAGTGGTTGTCTTGTACTTCCAATGTAGGATGGTGGGGCACTACGCGCATGATTGTAGAGTCCTGATTTTATGCCTTTAGTGTGGGGGACATGGCCATTGGCAATTCTCTTACCAAAGCCGGTGAGGTGTGATGTTCGGTCTGATTGGAGAACACCAACACCCTTCTCCACAACGAGCGCCCCTCCGTACAACTCTGCCACCACTACCATGTCATCCATCAAGTACGAGGTGGAGGTGCCTTGGTCTCCCATTGTCCAAGAGATTGATCAGGCTCTTTGAAGGTAGCTTGTTGGTCAATTGAGGAAGGGTGTCCGTTCTCTGGAGGTTGTTCGAAGGCTGGTAATCAAGGCAACACCATGTGCAACCAAATGGGGCTTGACAAGGCTGATATCAAGGAAGGTCCCCCTCTTCGACTTAGAGGATGATGTGGAGCAACTACGCTTTAGACGATGGAGGCGAGGGGCTCGCCATTACATGGTGTCTTGTGTCACCTTTCAATGAGTTTGGGTGAATTAGAAAGATGCCCTAAAAATAACATAAATGATAAAGAAGCCCCTAGGCTCAACACTCCCCCTCAAGATGGGGTGTAGATATCTACAAGGCCTAACTTATCGTACAAAAAATGAAGACGCTTCTTCTTCAGAGCCTTAGTAAATATATCAACCAACTAAAGCTCAAAGAAGACATATGGGATGCTAATCTTTCCGATGAGAACAGCATCACAAACAAAGTGGCAGTCAACCTCAATATGCTTAATCCTCTCATGGATGACTGGATTTGAGGCAATATAAGTGGCTGACTTATTGTCACAGAGAAGTGGAATAGGCATAGTGGTCTGGATGCCAAGATCCTATAAGAAGGAAACAACCCACATAATCTTACAAGCAGCTTGTGCCATCGCTCTATACTCTACCTCTGTACTCAAATGAGCAACAACACTTTACTTCTTACTCCTCCAGGAGACTAGAGTCCCCCCAAGATAAACTGCAAAGCCTAAAGTAGAGTGTCAATCATCCATAGCCCTGGCATAATCTGAATCAAAATGGGCAAGAATATCTAAGTTGTCACCATCTCTGTAATACAACCCTCTACCTTGTGTCCCTTTGAGGTACCTTAGAATAAGGCCAACCTCATGTCTGTGACTATATCATGTAGCCTGCATATACTAGCTGGCCCTGCTCACTGCAAAACTGATATCGAGCCTCTTGATAGTAAGATAGAGTAACCCACTGTACTACGGTAACGAGTAACATCCTCATATAATGGGTCCTCCTCATCAAAAGAACGTGCAAGTGGAGGCTCCACAAGTATACCAGAGGGATTAGTCCCAAGCAAGCCTGTCTCTTGAAAAATCTGGAGTGTATACTGTCTCTATGACAAAGACAAACCTAACCCCTGTCGCACTACCTCAATCTCAAGAAAGTATCTCAACTCTCCCAAGTCATTGGTGACAAAGGTAGACTGCAAGAAGGATTTAGCCTAGGCAATCTCATCCTCATCATCACTAGTAAGAATCATGTTGTGCACATACACAGCAAGAATGACAACTCAGATATGATCTCCATACTCAATCATCCTGATGAAGATAAAGTGATCAAAAGTAGAGCATTGAAACCCAATTTTCTCAATCTCTATACTGAGCCTCTCAAACCAGGCACGAGGACTCTGTTTCAACTCATAGATTGCCTTCCTCAGGCGACAAACATGCTCCCCCTGGCTGTTGTAACTTGGTGGCTATCTCATGTACACCTTAGATAAATCACCATACAAGAAGGCATTTGTAAAATCAAGCTGATGTAAAGGTCATCTCCTGATCACAGCAACAGAAATAATGATCGTGACAGAAGTAATACGAACTACAAGAGAAATATCTCAAAATAATCTATCCCATAAATCTAAGTAAAACCATTAGCAACAAGTCCAACCTTATATCTATCCACTGCCCCATCAGGTCTGTACTTGATAATATAGACCCATCTGCAATCCACCATAGTAGCACCAGCAGGACATAGTGCTAAGTCCCATGTCTGTCGTGATTGTAAGGCATGTATCTCATCCATCGCAGCCCGCCACCTAGGGTCATGGGAAGCCTGGGAAAAATCCCTAGGAATCGCAATGGCAGTAATGGTAGAAGCAAACTAACGAACCCCATCCTCTATATGAGCAACTCCTGTATATTGGGAAAGAGGATGAAGTGTGCAAGATCTACTGGGCCTCCTCAGAAGTGACTGCTCCTCTGTGTCTAAACTACTTTCATTTGTCAAGTCGAGACAAGGCCCAGTGTCTGGCGAAGCGTATGTCCTTCAGTAGAAAACCTGAGTCCTCTTGAACGGAGCCTGTATAGATGTTCCTTCCTATGAGAAGTATGGAACCTTCTCAAAGAAAGTGACATCTGCAGCAACAATGTATCTCCTGCGACTCAAGTCACAACACCTGTAGCCTTTCTGTGTCCTGAAATACCCAAGGAAGACATTTAACTGCCTTAGGAGAAAACTTGTCCTGATTACCATATGCCTAAACAAAGCAAGTGCACCCAAAAATCCTCAGAGGTAAAGCAAAGGACCTGTCACAATCTAGATGAATCATCTAAAAAGGAATCCTCCTTCGAAGAATTAACGAAGATGCCCAATTAATCAAGTAGGTCATAGTATCTAGAATTGCTTAGGAACCTTTATCAAGGTCCTAGCAATATTTAGGAAAAGTCGAAACTTGCGCTCAACCACACCGTTCTGCTGAAATGTGTGAGCACAAGACATCGGTGAACAATGCCTCGAGAAAAGGAGGCTTTGAACATCTTGTTGCACAAACTCTAATGCATTTTCACTGCAGAAGACTCAAACTGTACCATCATACTAGGTCTGAACCTCTGCCAAGAACTGCTGAATAATCTAGGGAATCTCCGAGTAAGTCTTCATCAAGAAAACTCAAGTGAGGCAGCTATGAATGTCCGCAATAACAGCATAATATCGATGTCCTCCTAGGGTAGGCACCCTGGATGGCTCCCACACATCACAATGTACTAAGGCAAAAGGAACTGTACTCACTCTAGCATCCCTTTGTGGGTAACTGCTCCTGTGATGCTTCTCAAGCTGACAATCCTCACGTTGTAAAGTCAAGGAATCTGGCAAACTGGGATACATCTGTCACATCTTCTTGAGCAATAGGTGCCCAAGCCTCTTATACCATAGCCAAGGATCGGAAGCTATGGAAATTGCTCCAACAAATAATGTTGGTGTGTCAAGGTAATGGAGTCCATCTTGCTCCATACCCCTACCTATAATATCCCCTGTCTGTCGATCATGGAAGTAGCAATGACCTTCATCAAACACTACACGACACCCAAGATCCTTACATATGCAACTTAAGAACAGCAGATTCATTAGAAACTCTAGAGCACAATGAACTTCAATCAGCATCTTCAGAGAGGCACGCATACGCCCAACTACTGTGATAGGTGACGTGGCTCCATTGGCCACCCTAACGTCCTTGATCCCACGTGGAGCCTTGGGATACACAAGATGCTCCACATCTCCTATAAGGTGAATAGAGGCACCGGAGTCAACTATCCACATTCCTCCGACCCTCTTCTTCTTCTTCATGTTTTCTTAAATTGCAAACGCAAACCCCCTTCAGATTTAAAAATGAGCTTCTTGGTGGATGAATCATGTCTTCGATGCACAAGAAAAGACTCATCGCGCTTAAGGGGGCAAACTTTATTACCAATGGTGAGAGAAGGATCATCACCATAATTATGAGGCGTGAAATATGCTTCATCATGCAAGAGATAACATCAAGAATCACGGATCGAAGTGGTACATGGTCTGATTGGGCCACTGAGAGACCCACGACTGGTCTACCGGCAGTAGTGGAGGGGCCTGTGGCCTCTTGGATGGTGCCAGCAGAGCCATCAAATGCTTGGTGGGCGATGCCAACAACACTGAAGACACCAGCAGCGATGGCGGCAACACTGGTAGGGAGGTCAGCGATGCTGGGCTACCTCCTTCCAACGTTGCTACTCCTACTGCTCCTTGTCATCTTCTGTGCCTTGATCAAATCACCATGATGTTGGTGATTCAATCATCTTGAAGCGGGAATATTTGGTGGGATATTGAAGCACCGGCATAGGATCACTACTCTGATACCATGTTGAGAGAGAATGCTTCTCTCAAAAGAAAAAAAACCCTAGCCTCTCTTTTATACTAGAGGTTTTGGGTGAATTACAAAGATGCCCCAAAATTAACATAAATGATAAAGTCCCTAGGCTTAACAAGAGCATGCGCTACAGCGGTTTCATGAGGTGGCGATTCTTGGTGTTCCATTACATCTAAGGATGCCAAAGTTTGTCAAGGTTGTACACTAATACGAGCGGCTTCATGAGTGCATGGGCGTCGGAATTTTTCAAGGAGATGCCACATCCATTATGGCTGAAGGCAAGCTTGAACAGAGGGGTAAGGTCCCTGCAACAATGGTGCTTTATTGTAGAGGCTTTTCGTAGTTGCTCTGTCTCTATTTATTGTGAGAGCCAAGGAGCAAGGAGCAATAGAGCTCCCCTCAATCCAAAACCACGATCCCGTGCGGCGGTTGTGGCAAATGAGAAGAGGAAATCACTGATGGGTTAGGAGAGGCAGCTAGTTGAAGCTACTGTGGATTCCAAGTCGAGGGAGGTGGTCATCGAAGTTGGGGAGGACCGAATGGAGGATGACCAGCCCGCCAACGATGGGTCTAATAGGTCCAAGGCAATGGTAGAGGCTGCTATGGATGAAGAATCGCCAGCCGTGGAGAGTGGTGGGGAGACCTACCACATGTTCGATGAAATTCTCCAGTCTTCACAGCCTCCTGCATCAGGTGTTCAGTGAAATGCCTAAGTCAACCATGCATGTGAGGACCTCCCACCGCTAGCCACGCCACAACCATGAGTTAGATAAAAAGAAGCCACAATGCACAGCCTCCACTTGCTGGTATTTCTTGCACAATCAACGTGCCTCTAGCAACAAGATGAAATGCTTGGGTTGCATGGCCTAGATGGTGGATGAAGAATGCCTCGCCCAAGTGCTTAAGGTGACTAAGGTCCAGTCACAAGAGGGTAAGGCGTTTAAGGGATGCGACGGAAAGGAGCATCTGCTCCCATGATGTGTATTCTTTCCTAGAACGTCTAAGGCCTCCGGGATGGAGAAAGGTCCACGCTAAGGTGGCGTAACACTAGCCACCAAGTTACTCCTACGTAACTACTTGTGAGACTATCACCGAAGAGTACAAGTGGATGTGGAAAGGGAGCAAAGGCGACAAACAACCCTTTCCACAGTCACCGCCCTCAACTCTAGGGAGGATGCCTCCCCTCTCTCCCCGAAGGAGCAAGAGGAGAGGTATTGCTGATGTAAACATGTTTACACTACTTAAGATGTCTATTTATGCATGTTCTTAAGTATAGGAATGCATTGCATGCTATAAATATTGCATAATATGCATCATCTTGCATTTAGAGTAGTTTGAATAAAATGGAGGTTAATTATCTCCTTTTATGTTCATGGACAGGGCAAACCTTTTATCGGGGCCTTGGATCGAAAATCCAACCGTACAGATGTGATCAAGGTGACGATTAGAGTTCAACGACTCCAAGATCGCCCTAATCAGACATCTGTAGCATCAAATAGTGACCGGGGAACCCTAGAAGATCAAGGGCCAAGATAGTGTGAATCCACACTTCAAACGACAAATCCGACCGCACGGATGGATTCAGATCGACGATCGCAGCCTAACGACGTGAAAATCGACTCAATCAGACACCAGTGGCACCATCTACATCATCCAAAACATGGACGGCCAAGATGGCGCCATGTGACGCCATCTCAGCCATCCAACCGGCCTTCAGGACCGCCGCTGCCTCTCCAAAGAAGATCCAACGCGCGATCTGGGCCGTTGGATCTTGATCCAACGGCTGTGGATGCACGCGCCTTAACTCATCCGCACGACCATTTCCCCTCCGTAGAGCAGTGGGCGAAGGCTTTATCGCGAGCGGGCGGCGCACGTTCGAAACGTGAGAAGCAGGCAAGCGGTGCGGGTGAGCGGGCGCGATTGACCGCTCGATCATGATCGAACGATCGCGCGTGCCCAATCCACCCCACGCACTATTGCACGCCAGTACGTAATGCCGGATCGTACGCGGGTGGGCAAGCGCTGAGGAGCGGGCGAAGGCGCGACTTAAGTCGTCCGATCTCACGATCAAACGGCTGAGAGCGGCTAGACGTGTACATGCGTTACACGCACGGGCAAGCGAGCGAGCGCGCGCGTGCCGCCCATTACGCCCACGTTCGGACCTTTAGCGACGATTTTATCCGTCACTAAAGGTCCTGAATTAATATTTTTAAAATTGGAATGACTAAATTGCCCCCACTCCTTGCAACTATAAAAGGAGACCCCCTCCATACAAAATTCTTATCCCTTCCTTCTCTCCCTCTCCAAAACTCAAGAGAAGCTTGTCCCACACCTGGGATGCTTCTCGCGAGATAAAGTCAATTTTTCGTCCCCTTTTGGAAGCGGATCCCGCGACAACGACGACATGCTGCCCCGTTCTCGTTCGTCTTGCTTAGTCCTTCGTCCTGCTCCATCCTCCATCCAGGTGTCATCCCGTCTGGCTTGTCCTCCAAGCGACCGTCAAGGAGGATATTTCTCTCTCCATTCTTTTAATGCTTTCTAAAGTAGATTTACTGCTTTCTAGTGTAATCATTTTCCCGCTTTCTAGTGTAATAAACAATCGTTCTGATGATGAAATTCCATGTTTATTCTACATCTCGTTTTGATTTTTGTTTGTAATATTCTCTTATTCTCTCTCTTCTATTTATTGTAAATAGTTAGATAGTTCTAATTAATTAAATTACTTCGTGACAAATAAAACAAATGCATGTTTTTAAATCAAACATCCGCCTCCCTGTGTTCGACCCGGGATTTCCATTCCGGTATAAATTTTATTTGTTGAACATGAGTTCTTCGCTTTCAAACTACAACGACAAGGTTTTTTTTCAAAACCAAACACATTAGCGTAGCAACTCGTAGCGTTCAACAGTTGCCATACCATGACAGAGCAAGAGGATCACAAGCGGGTGGTTGACTAGCAGAAGAAATCCCGACAGATCAAGTTGAAGGGGATGCCAGCACCTGCTTCTTCCATGCAGTGACGAGCTCTAAGACGCAAGCCAATCACATCTCCACGTTGAGGGTAGATAGGGTGGTTGCCAGCCCGATGGTGGTCTGCGTGGAGGTGGTGATCCACTTCAGGATTGCACGTGCTCCTCCACGTGGTACATAGAGACTGACAGCTACGTCTATGTTGCGCTTGAAGGATGACGAGGGGGTCCGCCTCGTCTGACCTAAAGTCAAAAGGTCCCCAAGACCAGACAGCTTTCAGGTGCTCTTCTACAAGGAGTTCTGGGACGTGGTTCGTGCGGACATCATGACTGTCATTGCCAAATTTCAACTGAGGAACTTCAAATTTTAACAACTGAAGCAATCTCTCCCCTTCCTTCTACCGAAGAGGCCTAGAGGGGAGAATCTAGTAGATTACAAGCCCATTGCACTCTCCAACTCCATTTACCTTCATTGGGAAGGTCTTCGCCAATTGGATCCATGAGGTCCTCCCCTCCATCAATCCAATGTAGTCGGCTTTCCTCAGAGTCAAATTGCTCCAGTAGTCTTTTGTCTTGGCCTAGGAAATGGTGGCAAGTTGGGCAAGATGTAAGACCAAGGCCTTCCTTTAGAAGGTCAATTTCTCCAAGGCATGACACCTTGTCGTGGCCTTACCATTGGGAGATCCTCAGGCGTCGAGGTTTCCCAGAGGAGTGGGTGTGGTAGATGCTACGATGTGTCACTACGACTTCCTTCTTGCCACTCTTTAACGGGAGACCTGTAGGGACGTGGATCCAGTCGCAGAAAGGAGTGCGACAAGGGAGTCTGCTCGCCCCGTTGCTTTTCATTCTTATTGTTGAACCTCGGCATGTCTTGCTTTCTACACCTTGGAGGGAGGACTTCTGGAGGGGTTCACCTTGGCGGCTACGTCGAGGATTCTTACCCCCATCCTTCAATAGGTCGACAACACGGTGTTCTGCCTCATGGAAGGGCTAGCCCAGGGGGAGGAGGTGGGCAGGCTCCTGTACATCTTCAGTAAGATCTTTGGCCTTTATAATGAATGGCATGAAGTCCTCCCTAGTGTGCTTTGGCCATGACTCAGGTACTTCTGCCTCTCTTTCATAGGTGCTTTAGATGCCTATGATGATACTGCTTGTGCATTTCCTAGGTCTTCCTCTATAAGCTAAGAAGGCGAAGATGCCATATTGGGCCTTCCTTTTTGAGAAGATCACATCACCTCTATCGGGGTGGAGTGGAAGACTACTGTTGAGGGGGGGTCGCTTAACCTTCCTCAACTCAATCCTCTTCACTATACTAATTTCCTACCTCTCCCTCTTTCAGCCTGTGAAGACGATGCTTAGGAGGTTAGAGGTGGCCAGGAGGAGATTCTTTTATCATGAAACAGTGCATGAAAGGCATTTTTTGCAGCTCGTGAGGTGGGCTTTGTTGTGCAAACCTAAGAAGTGTGGGAGCCTCGAGATACGACGGATCAAGAAGGTGGCAAACTCCCTAATCCTGAAGTGGGCTATGAGGCTCCTCTAAGCCGAACAAGAGATGTGGCAAGATCTGGTGAGAGGCTCGTATGGTGGGGTTGTCCCACCAAAGGATCTGCTTCAGCATCACTAGGGTGAGTCGCTTTTCTGGTGATCCATGGTAGAGATGCTGACAGAACACTAGGATCACTTCCGGCCACTTCTAGGGGATGGCATCAACTTCCATTTCTGACGATAGGATTTAACAAGAGGCGGGACCCTAGCAAAGCGTTTCCCCAGGTGCTTCTCTCTCTCCCACAAGCAGAACATCACCGTGGCCGTGTTGAAGGACAGATTTGGACACCTGGGTCTTGCCTCCTCCCGAGGGTCCCTTGGTTGAGAGGGTCCGCAGTGAACTAGGAGTGCCTCTAGTTGGACCTCGTTCACCTTAGACCATCCCATGGGGCGGATGGCTACCAGTGGAGGCATGGAGCTTTACCTCCCACACCATCCTTATAGCAACCCTTGTTAGAGATCGATTGGCTGACCACATTGATGTTCAATGCAAGCATCTTTAGCACATCAAGGCATCATTGAAGGTGTGGATATTTCTCTGGCTAGCTTAGAGAGACGGCCTTGTCACTGGGAGGCTATGGCATCTCAGGTTGAGGATAGAGGTCCAAACTTGCGCGCTCTACTCTGACACAAAAGACAGCATGCTCCATCTCTTAACCACCTACTCTTTCACGGAAGAGATTTGGCTTGAGCAGTGCGGGGAGCCCCTCCCATCATAGGAGGTCTTGCGGTAGCACCTGGCAGACAGCAGTAGGGACAGGAGTAGGATGACAATTGTTCTGTGGGGGATATGGCTGGCTTATAATGACTTAGTTTTCCATCATGCCCGAGATGGTTGGAAAATGCGATTAAGGACATCCTAAGTTGAGTGCATTTTTTGTCATTACACTTGTAAATAGTCAGTTTATTAATAAAATTTAGATAACTATCACATGCGATGGCCATCCTTTCTTTAAAAATACTTCACTGATTAATTATCAGATTAATCACCTATATAACATATACTCCTTAGTTGATGACCTCACTAAATGAATGCCGAATACCAATTTCTGCACCTTTAGAAATTGTTATAACTGCATGTAGATTTCTAGCATGAAAATCAATAGCATAGATGGAAAGGTTGCTAACCTCGAGCAACTTCCTTTTATACCTTAAAGAGAAAAAAGAAAAAAAATAATAAAAAAAGCATTGCTCAATCAAATACTTGACTACATAAATCCACGGATGTTGCATGAACATGGTATATGGTAAATTGGTAGGTTAGATATGGGAGATTGCTTGATTGCTCTCAATAAACAATAGCCCAAATGGCATATGATAGACTTCAATGTCATCTAGTGGCCAAGCTAGACTACCTCATGCATAGTTTTAAATTCAAAATTGCCTTCCTTTATAATGATCAATCTTAACCCCATCAAGTAAACTACTTGAGAAGAAGCAATAGATAGGTTCCAACAATATAGACAAGCTCTATACCCTAAAGATTACACTAGCTGCCAGCCAGCTTTCAACCATACAAACTAGCTATATAACTTTGTTAAAGAAAATGAATATTCTTATTTTACTAAGCTGGCCCTATACATCTTTATATAGAGAGGTGAGGAAAAAATTATAATAAAAGTCCAACCAAAAGAAATATATAATAAAAAGCCCTCAACATAACGTAGCACTCTCCCACAAGTTGGAGCATATATATCAACCATGCTTAGCTTGTTCCTACACTTCTCAAACATAAGACGAGTTAACTGCTTAGTAAACATATCTGCAATCTATTTTAATGAGACTAGGCAAGCAATACGAAGCAAACCCTGCTAAATTAGACTCCTGGTATAATGGCAATTCACTTCCACATGTTTAGTCCTTTCATGGAACATGGAATTGTTAGCAATATAAGTTGCAACTCTGTTGTCATAATACATCTCCATGGACTCCTCAAGAATAACATGGTCTCGCAACAAAAACTGTATCCATATCATCTCCGCTGTTGTGTGTGCCATAGTGCGGTATTCTGATTCAGCGCTTGAGCGTAACACCACTGTTCGCTTCTTGCCCTTCCAGGTCACCAGATTCCTGCTACAAAGGTACAGAAACCTGTAGATCTTCTGTTCCCAACATCACCTGCATAGTCTGCATCTGAATAAACAATAATAGCCATAGGAACTTTCTTCTAGAATAAAAGATCGGGACCTGGACACTCTTTGATGTATCTCAACACCTACATCACTACCTGCCAATGATCAACAGTAGATTTGTCCAGGAACTGATTTAGCTTACCTAGTATAAGACTAATATATGGTCTAATGATGGTCAGATACAATAGCTTCCTCACTAATTGTCTATAAGCCTTCTTATCCATCATCCCCGTTGTGTCATCAAACAAGTGAACCTTTGGATCCATAGGGATATTAGCACCCTTAGATCCAAGCATGCCTGTCTCCTGGAGAATGTCTACAGCATATTTCCTCTGAGACATAACACCCTGCTTACGTGTAGCAATCTCAATGCCAAGAAAATACCTGAGCCTCCCAAGATCTTTCATAAAAAATCGACGTGTTAAATACTCCTTTACCTGAGAAATACTAGGTGTCATCTCCTGTGAATATAAAATCAACACACACATAAAGCCACAACACCACCACTGGTTTTCCTCACAAACAATGAATGATCAGATAAGGACCTCTGCAACCTAATAACAAGCAACGCCTCTGACAGACACTAAAACCAAGCTTGGGGGCTCTACTTAAGGCCATAAATAGCCTTTCGTAGCCTGCAAGCACACTCTCCCTAAATCTCAAAACCAAAAGGTTGTTGCATATATATCTCCTCCTGAAGATCACAATAAAAAAAGGCATTTTTTACGTCCAACTAGTGTACAGACCATCCATAGTGTGCCGCCACAAAAATAAATATACAGATGGTGGAGAGACAAGCAACAAGTGAGAAGGTGTCAAAGAAATCCACCCCGTAGGTTTGGATGAATCCTTCGGCCACAAGACAAGCCTTATGCCTTGGAATAGACCCATCGGAGTTGTATTTCAAAGTAATGACCCACCTAGCACCAACCAGGTGCACACCACAGGGTAACGAAGTGAGCTCCCAGGTGCCTTTGCCATGGAGTGCAGATATCTCCTCCATAGCAGACTTCCAATGCGAATTCAGGAGAGCCTGCTGATACGAGGTAGGTATCTCAGAGCTAGAGACAATAACAGTAAAGGCATGAAACTCAGCACTAAGAGAGTCAGTGGAAACTGCACTCCCAACTACACAGTACTGAGCACAGGAATGAGGAGCTTTCTGAATCGCAACAGGAACATCATCATCAACATCCATGGATACAGGACCTGGAGAAACATCAACAAGAGCAACACTGTCAGTTGGCTCAACACATACCTGATCAGGGGAGGACGATAGTGGCTCAGTAAGAGTTTGAGGGGACGGGAGGGGGTGGGTGTAGGCTTCTCTTTGTAACTGATAGGTAGCTAATACGTAGTACCCTTGAATATCTTCTCACCTGCTGATACTGCTCTGAATGTGCTCATAGGCTGCTCTGAAGAAGTAACAAGCCTGCTACTAGAAAAATCATCCATGGATACCAGAGGCACAGGCATAGACATAGCAGTCTCCACATCATGTAACTGATGAGCAGATGTGGAAAAATATGGAATAGACTCATGGAATGTGACATCCACACTGACAATGCTCACAATGTATGAGATCAAAGCACCCATATCCCTTTTGAGTGCGACAGTAGCCAAGGAATACATACTTGACTGCTTTGGGGGCAAGTTTACCATGTCCAAGTCCAAGCAGATGCACAAAGACAATACAACCAAATGTCTTGGGAGGTGCTAAACATAGATTTGCATTAGGACACAACATTGTCCATGGTACCTGCTCGTGAATCACAGATGAGGGAAGTCTATTAATAAGATAACAGGATGTAAGCATTGCATTTCCCCAGTAGATGTGAGGTATGCTATTCTGAATAAGGCACGAGCCGTATCCAGAATTTGTATGTTTTCACTTTGCAATCCCATTCTGTTGTGACGTGTGGAGGCAAGAGGTCTAGTGCACAATATCAACAAAGCCATAAAACACCGCCAGCTGTTTCGTGCATAACTCTAATGCATTATCTATCTTGATAGCTTCAATACACACATCAAATTTATTTTTCATAAAAGCCACAAACAATCGAATAATAGTACGAACATCTAATTTATTACGCATCAAAAATAGCCATGACATGTGAGAAAAATCAATTAGAAGTAATAACGATGGCCTTGTCTATCTGCCACATGACTAGGACCCCAAACATCACAATGAACTAAATCAAAACATGCCAACTACTAGGTTGCATAAACACTGGAAAACTGGATCCGTGGTGCTTCCCCAACTAACAGGCATCACACTGAATCTTCATAGCTGACAAACGATATGGGATGATACGACGTAGTTTGCTCAAAGGTGGATGGTCTAATCGTCTATGTCACTACAAGGCACTCCCAACAAAACTCATCTGACAGGCTACAACAACTAAACTCTACACTAGCTGGTACACACCTCCTCATGTCTGCCAGTAATCGTCCTCCAAGTCATGCAGTCCTGAAATGTACATTCAACAACATCAAAAATAACACAATAATTCAATTGCTTTATAATGGTACTAATAAAAAGCAACTGCATGGTCATATCAGGTACATAATAAACATCTGAAAGATGTAAAGTAAGAGTAACAGATACCCCCCCCTTCCCACAAATGAAAGCATGCCTACCATCTGCAAACTGAACTGAACGTCCCAGTGGAACATCCTATATACCACCAAAACACTAGGGATTCCCAGACAGATGATCTGAAGCATCAAAATCTATCAACCATGTACTACTCATAGCTGATGCAAAGGCATACACTGTTATGTCTGAAGACTGAGGCTAATCATGAGGCAACTGTACTAAATGTTGTACCATTGCATCATAGTCTACCTCTACAAGTATAACTAGCTCAGTAGAAGTCGCTGGGGCAAAAATCACAGTAACTTAGTTGGCCAAATTAGGCCCTTCAAGTTTATTCTAGCACTTGGCCTCAACATGGCCAATCCTCCCACAGTAGGTGCATGCAGGCTTACTACGTGTAACATCACCACGTCCTCTACCTCTGCCATGAAAAGATCCACCCTGTCCACCACGATTGCTAACAGCTGCATGGGCAAATAAGGTATTAAAGGAGACTACATCATGAGTAGACTGAACCTATAGTCTGTTAAGCCTCCAGTAAATTTCATTAATAGGAGAAAGCTCAGATAAAGTAAAAATCTGAGACTGAGCGACAGCATAATCATCACCTAGACTTGCAAGAAACATGTCAGCAAAAAGCTCCTTCCTGTGACCTCTGCACGTAGTAGATGTGCATATGGGCCTACAAGCATTATATTTCTCCAAGAGGCCTTGCATAGTAGAGTAGTACTGTGGTAAGCTCATGGACTCCTACTTGAGGTGACATAAATCATAATCTATCTGAAAACCTGAGTTGAATTCAACTCATGAGAATAAGCAACTTTCATGCCATCCCACATTTGTTTGGCTGACTTGTAATACATGATCTCAACTCCAATGCAAGGAATCATACTATTCAAAATCCAGGCTCACACCATAGCATCATCTTTATTCCAGGTTGTATATTTCCCCATTTTCTGCTCTAGTGGTACTTCTATCTCATGACCTTCAACAGTAACAAGAAAGGTTTGAAACCGAGGTAATTGGTCTCATCTAACTTCATAATCGGAGCAAAAAATGGGTTTTTGTACACACCACTTTCTGCACCTTACCCTGAGGAAACTTCTGACTCTAATGAGGAAGCCACAATACATTCACAACACTTCTCAAGATATCACAAGCCATATACCTGAATTTCAGTAACAAACACAACATCCAGGGAATATACACGATTCAAACCTCCATCAACACTTCAAAGGGGAATGCACAACACAAAATATCATCAAAACAAGGGAACATACCCCAAAAATAGTCCAAAGGTCTAAAAAAGTCATACCACAACACTAACAATGCATCAATACATCTCCCGAAAGGCCCTTAGCTTTAGAACTCTATCAACAAGTCAAGGACCTCCTTAAACCTTGCAACAAATGATACCGGGCATTACCGCCCTCTCCCTGCCACCGAACAAGGATCTGCAGCGAGAAAGAGAGCGGTGGGAAGAGAGAAAGGGCGGCAGCGACCCACTATTGGCCAGCGGTGGCCCGCTGCTGCTACTGGCGATGACATTGCTACTGTTAGCCACCGCCGACAGCACGGCTGCTAGCCAGCAATGCTGCCAGTGGCAGCAGTGACGAAGCTAGGTGATAGGGTTAGGGTTTTCTTGGTGGTGTCCTCAACTTAGCTCTGATACCAAGTTAAAGAAAATAAATCTTCTTATTTTACTAAGTCGGCCTACACCTCTTTATACAAAGAGATGTGAGGGAAAAAATATAACAAGAGTACAACCAAAAGAAATAAATAAGAAAACAACCTTCAACATAGGATAACAAACTTGGAGCAAGTGCTAGTTGCTATGTGGTCAAATAGGGCAAGTATAGCTTAAGCAACATAGAGGAGAGTTTAACTCCAAATAAGACCAAGATAACATGCTTGATGTTATGTGCTCAGTCCTTTATCCAACATGCTTCAAAAGCATCATGAGAATATGAAAACAATTATAGAAATCGTCACTAGTCTCAAGCAAATGTTTGGAAATAAGAATCAAAGTCTAATACATTTTGTTGAAGGAGTTGGTTTCATGCAAGATGAAGGTTAAAACTCCTACAACAAAGCTTGTTCTGAAAAGGTATGGACATCTAACTCCAATGGTTGAGGATGAACATTGCTGATGAAACTTGTACAAATATCATGTTGTAGTATTTACCAAACTCCTCTACATATTTCACCATCTCATTGGAAAAATAACAACTACTACTGAGTTGATCTCATTGGGGTAATGGTTGCTAAGAGTGTTGAGAGGACAAAAAGGGCGTAAGGCAAAGAAAAGGATTTCCACTAGAAGAGCTAGTGTTTAGCTCGTTTTGCACATCTAAGCTTTAAGAAGAAAAAACTAAAAGGAACATAAGTGCCACTTCTGCAAGATGTGTAGCTATTGAAAATAAATATCAAGTACTTTAACACCTTAAAGAATGACAAGGACAAGGGTGAAGGGTATACCTTCTTCACTCATTTATTGAAATCCAACTTGCTCATTACACAAGCTGGAAGTTAAGTTGTGGATTCTAATACTTATGTTCATATTTGCAATCCATTTCAATTGTTTAAGGAGACTAAAAGGCTTCAGGAGAGAGATGTGCATATCGACATGGGGGTTGGGGCAACTAACACAATGGAATTTGTTAAAATATGCATATTTCAATTATCTAAAAATAGAATTCTGACTCTTAAAAGATTGTCCATATGACCTTATTAATCTTTCTACGTCTGTTAAGCATAGAGAATTATTTTTACTTAAATAGCAACTTGGTACCAATGCTGTCAATGCGAAAGGCAATAGTAGAGCGACATGGCTCAAAATTGCCCGAGGCAAGAGGCGACAAAAAGGCGACAATCCGAGTAAAGTGAAGCGATCATTTTTTGTTGGCATATATATGTCTTATTAATTCAATTTAATAGCACTAAGTTTATAAAAACATGTCTAACAACAATATTGGAGACTTTAAGTAGAAGAAAAGGATAACAATTGTATTGACAAAAACTGTTTCACATAATTTTAATTGGTAGAGAAAGAAAAGCTTCTACATGATAAAGGTAGAAAAACATAAAAATCAAAATTGTCATTGAAGTGAAAAACATAAAAATCAAAATTGTCGTTGAAATGAACAATTCTCAATTCTCAAATAATATAATACATCAATCATCAAAATCATCTTTAAGATTCAATTCGTCATCGTCATCGTCACCAACAACTTTAATCTCCTCTTCCTCCTTCCTCTTCTTCCTCATCAGTGTCCATATACTCTTCTACTTCTTCAATAACTATTGGAGCTTTCCCTTTTCGCTTAGCTTACTTAGGAGCATTTTTCTTTGTAGTAGCACGAGGCCAAGTACATCGAGAAGTGTCTTACTCGTTAATTCCCAATGCAAGCTCAACCATGCCCCAAGTGAGATCATCATCACCAAACACAAGATCATCACCTGCATTTTTCTCATCTTCCTCCATTCTCCCTAATAACAATTCATTTGAATCATCAATTTCCTGAAGAAAAATGGGATCAAGATAATCCATATCTTCATATCAATCCCTCAAAGCTTCATTGTACTTAACAAACACAAGATCATTCAACTTTTGTTATGCCAATGGATTTCTTTTCTTTAAGTGAACCTATATAGATTTCCAAAATAAAAGGATTAATATAAAATTACTTAATAAAATTAATGTTATGCATATTATGAATTGGTTTGTAACTTACATTTTCAAATACACTCCAATTTCTTTCGCATCCAGAGGTACTACAAGTAAAACCTAGCACCTTCAGTGCCAATTTTTCCAATTTAGGTGCAGACCCACCAAAGAGATTCCACCACTCCACTATAAAAAGATAAGTTATATAATATTAATAAGCAACTGGAAATGGAAAGTTACTATAAAAAATTTATACCACTTAGACTACCTAGGGCAATGGTCTTTGTCTAATAGCCATAGGTGTTGCTAAGAGTCCTTGTGCATTTCTATAAATGAAAATTTCTCGTGTTATTTTGTCTTGCACACTCTTATCAGGCTCCAATTTTGCCAAGACATTGTAGAATCCACTTATAACCTCTGAATTAAAATCAAGATTTTGATTTTCATAAGAGAATTCTAGATTGAGGAAATATCCTGCTACATGTAGAGGACTATGAAGCTGGCAATCCCATCTCTTATCAATGACGTCGTAAATAGGACCCAACTTTTCAGCATTATTATTGAAAGCCTTCATGATAGCTTCCTTAGCTCTACCCATTGCTTCATATATGTATCCCATTGTAAGCCTCTTCTCTGAGTCAACAAGACGAAGCACTCTCACAAGAGGAGACGTAGCCTTGAGAATGTATACAACATTATTCCAAAATGAATGCATCATAAGGATTATTGTCACATTTCCCTTCTCTTTTGCATTTCTAAAAGTGATCCACTTATCTGAAGTGAACATCTTCCTTAAATTTGCCTTTTGTCTATGAATGCTTTGTAAGGTAAGGAAAGATGTAGCAAATCTTGTAATTGCAAGCCTAAACAACTCCCTACTTGTGAACTGCCTCATCAAATTTAAGACTGAAGGATGGATGTATATATAACTACTCAGTTGCATTGCATGCTTGAGTGTCTTTTTTACATCCTCTAACTTCCCAAAATCTTCCAACATCAGATCGATGCAGTGTGCAGTACAAGGAATCCAATAAACTTGAAGATGCCTCCAATAATTTGCCTATGGAAAAGAAAAATGATATTTTTTATATTTTACAATACTTACAATATTAAAGAAAATATATATGTTAAAATAAATAAAGATTTATTATCAGCAAGAACATAATTCGATGCATTATCACTGACGACCGATCATGTCACTTATTAGCTCGCAAAGCTTCTCCCCAATATTTACGTAGGATGAGGCATCAATTGACTCCAAGAAAATAGTTCCCATGGGAGAATTGACGAGGAAATTTATAAGTGTTTTGCTTTTCCTATCCGTCCAACCATCTGCCATCAAAGTACATCCATATTTCTTCCAAGCATCATGATATTTGGTGATGAAATCCTGAGTCTCGTTCACAAGATATCTCAATAAAGGAACTCTCATTTCATGGTAAGGAGGCTTCAATCTAAGGCCAAAACGACCAATTACCTCAATCATTATCTCAAACCAGATACCTTTAACAGCATTGAATGCAATGTTACGGTACATCCATTTTGCAATGATACGTACAACTACATCTCTTTACTCCTCGAAAACCTCAGAAATTGTAGTTTGTTTTGTCAACAATCTCCTTTTTGTTCCCGAACCACCTCCTCAAGATCAACCTTCATAAACTTATTGGTCCATGAAACTTCTTCATTAGAGGAAGTTCACCACTTCTACTTCCACCAGCACCCATCATGATTCGAGCCTTCTTTGCATGTGACTATGTAGATTTTCTACTATTCTTTTAGTTGTGAATCTATCCATGGGTCCTCGTAAGACATTCACTTCTATTTCATCTCCATCATCATCATCATCATCATCATCATCATCATCGTTAAGTAGCTTATCGTAAACAAAATCTTTTATGAACCTTTCTTTTTCTTCCTTTTTAGATTGTTGATATTCTCTCAACTCCTCTCTCACATGTTGTGAAACTTTTGGACATTGTTGTATTCATATCACCACCAGTAATATGTCCAGTAGCTCTATGAATCCCCCTCTCACTATCCTACCACAAAAAGTACACTTTGTATCATTAGTCTTTTTTGGGTCCTTCAATGTGACATACTTCCAACATATGTGCTTCCTCCTTGTTTCAGCCATCTACATAATTCAAAACAAATGCAAAGTTGGAAACATTGATCTAACATCAAAGTTGCTAGTTATATATATAGTTACAATGCACATGCAAAGTTGCTAGTTAATATAACAATATACACATGCAAAATTACATACACATGCAAACACATGCAAAGTTACATACACATGTAACCCTGATAAAAACTTACCGAATTACCAAATCGCCTATGTCCCCCCTGCTTGTCGCAACACAATGGCTCGTAGATGTTAAACTCCCCGAATAATGCCTCCATCTTATAATATTTAGTCAAGGAGAGATCTCCCTGACCAATTGCCCATATACAAGTATATAGATCAGTAATACGGGCGTTACTTGATGTTCGGCCATACCTTTTCTCAAGGGCCATCCAAATCTCGTACGTGCTCCTTTTACAAAGCATGTTCGAGACAATAGAAGGATCCATCGAATTCATGAGCCAATTCATGACTGTAATTCTCCTTCTCATACTTCTTTTTCTTGTCATCCTTTTCCTCTGGTGGCTCTTTAAGGAGAATATTAAGTTTCTCTTGTCCTTTGACAAATATCTTTAAGGCACGAGCCCACAAGATATAGTTTGAGGCACCCTATGGCTTGAAGGTTGCCCCGAAGATGACCTTTCTCCCGAGCCCAACGTTGCGTCAACAACCATGGTGGAGGCTTTCGTCGTCTTCTACTATCTTTCTTCTCCACGTAAGGCGTTGAATTTGTCAAGGAAGATTCTTTGTCTGAGACAAAAATCACATACATGTGGTCAAGAACTTGCATGCAGCAAGAGAGCCTAGACCGTAGGTCTAATACCATGTTAACAATTACGCACGTAAACCTTAAAGGCTCCTTTGGAACGTAGCAAAACAGCCCAACAGGGGTTGTCCACGTGGAGACCAGGGAGAGGAAGGGAGCAGCAGCAACCACCGATGATGGTGGCGGGCTGGTGGTAAGGCTGGTGATGATGGTGGCCGACGGTGATGTTGAGAGAGAGAGAGAGGAGAGGAGAGGAGAGGAGAGGAGTTTGTAGAATATGAAATATTATTGCTAACTCAAGGGAATTACAATAGGAAGACCATTTTTATAGATAACATATGCTACAAAACAAGAAATAAATCACAACTCCTAATTAAGAAAGAACAAATCCTAAAAACAAACTCTTAAAACAACTTTCCTAAAAATCAACTTAACAAAATAGCAAACTTGAGACCGAAGTAAAACAAAACTGGGACCCTTGGTCCTCCTAGCTGTTGGCCCTATGGGCCCTCCTACTGCTACCACGTGGCCTAGCTAGTTACCATGTGGCAGGTCCACATGGCCTCCTTATTCTCAGCATTGTTACATTATGTTCATTGTTGAGGTTCTTAATTGTAAGTGTATCGTATGAATTGGATGACTATGATTTTTTTTTTTCCGACAGTGATGGCTATGAATCTATAATGAATGCTTCCAATGTAACTAGTAATGATCACATTTCCTCTAAGCATGTCAAAGAACATCCAGATCATTCCAACATAATCTAGAATCAACAACTTGATGATTGGAAACCCAAACTTTTCTTACCTACGAGCACTATATTATAGGAAAATGTCTAGGCCTACCTTTCCCAGAGAGAATTAGGCATGAACATATTCAAAACCTCATACATACTTGTTAAAGAATTAGAAAAGAGTTTTAGATTAGTTAAGTTAGGTCAATTAGTTTATTTTGGTATTCCTATTATCTCTTTCTACTTCTATTAGGATTTGATTTAATTTAAATTTGTTTTCAAATTAATTAGAATTAGGATTACCATTGTTATCCCCTTTATATAAAGAGAGGTTGATTTCCCTTTTAATTAATAACAAAAATTACTCATTATTCTTCCACATGATATCAAAGCAGGAATGCCCTAAGCCCTTCCTCTCTCTCTCCTCTAGAGGTGCCGTTAGCCCCTCTCTACCTAAGGGCGCGTGCTACCTCCCCTACTTGCAGCTTACACCACCCCTACCTACTTTCCCTCTCTATGACAATCACTTTCTCCTCATTAGTTCTCTCTCCTACTTTGGGTCCCTCATCGCCATCACCTCTCTCGCTAGTTTTGCTACCATCAAACTCTCTCCCTCATCGAGGCCACCACCACCGTTACCTCTTTTCTCTCCCATCAAATCTTATCATAGCAACCAAACTTGACCAATTTCGATCTTGTTTAATCCTTGCAGCACCGCCCCCAACCTGCAACATCCATAAGGCCACTCCTTGCCTCCACTTCAACCACCTGCATCTCCCAACCCCCTACTACCCCTATCAGTTCTCACTCTCTCTTTCCTAAGTGAGACTCCATATATCCTAATAACCGAAGCAAAATCCTCAACTATGACATCAAAGGCCAAGATCTCGACCTCCATACTAGTACATGGAACCACATTGAGCTATCGAGTTCCTCAAACTACGTGCTTTGATCCCATGCCTTTTGCATCTCATAGGAAGGCAAAACAAATTGCACGTTCTAACAAATAAAGTTCCTGACTCCAAAGATGGTGCCAAATACAAGTAGGAGTTGGATAATTTTCTCGTCATGAATTGCCTAATAAACAACATCAACCAGTCGATTGCAACCAATATGCTTTACAAGGAGCCTGCGAAGGAGATCTGGGATACACTCAAGAAGATGTATTCTCAGAAGACGAGCAGTTCCCACCTAGCTGATATCTACTAGAGGATCTAGAATACTAATCAAGGAAACATAACCTTGGTTAAGTATTTCATGACCCTCGAAGGCTTGTCCAAGGAACTGGCTATTTACAAGCCTACCTATTGCAATAAGCAGGCCATAGAATGTGGGCAGTGTCAAGCATACAAGTTTCTAGGTTGCCTCAATTGTTAGTACCACTCTGCACATGACCAAATTCTCTCTGCTGACACAGTGCCTGATCTAGAGATGATCTACAATTGCCTTCAAAGATAGGGATCAAGAAGCCACCTTCTCTTACTCCAACTACGACTCCTAACACCTTTGTCTTTATGGATTCTAAATAGAAGAGGTGACCATTCAAGTGGCCTTGCTAAACATGGATGTGGATGCAAATGCATCCTCTCCCTGTGCATCCACAAACGTCCGAAAAGTGCTAGAAGAAATTTGAGACACCTACCTAGGCAAATCAATTGACTGTTATAGAGATTTTGTTTCCTACATTATCATCTACGTAGCCTGTAACCTTAGCCCAGATGGATTGCCTACGGAACCTCTTAAGGGGGAGGGTTCTTCTTCAACTACTAGTGCAGTTGTGGCAGCCACAAATGTCACAATAGGACTCGCCGCACTGCCTGCTTCTACCACTTCCATCAACCCCTTGAAGAATCCAGATGATGCTAATGACTGGTGGGTGAACTAAGCACGATATTCATCCCCTACCTACTCCTGCCTTCCTGCCATTCTCCGCCTAAAGGTCTCGACCTAGAAGGGTTTCCACTGGTTAGAGGCAATTGCCTACCTGCCTTCCTGTCTACTCCAATCTAAGGATTACACTCTTAAAGGGGAGTCCTAGGTTTGCTATACCTCATGCAAGTTCGACGTTGCATGTTCCAACTTGGGGGGAGTATTAGAGAATTAAGAAAGAGTTTTGATTAGTTAAGTTAGACTAATTAGTTGTTTTGCAATTCTTGTTATCTCTTTCTATTTAGTTAGGATTTTATTGGATTTGAGTTTGTTTCCAAATTAGTTAGGATTAGGATTACCACTGTTATTCCCTCTATATAAAGAGGGTTTGATTTCTCTTTTGATGAATAACAAGAATTGCTCAGTATTCTTCCGCTTGAGTGTATTTAGTAATGCAACTAGGAATGGTGTTCAGAATTTTGTGAAATTCACCAATGATAATGTTAGGTTGAAATGCCAAAAATTGTTTATTAGAGATCCTAGGCACCTTTATATAAAGAGGCACAAGGATAAAAGTACAGGTATGCCCTCCCTCTAAAAGACACAACCAAACATATAAAAATAAATAACTAACTCGACACTCCCCTTCAAGCTGGAGCATAAACATCAAGTATGCCTAGCTTGGTAGATAACTCTAAACGCTTCTTGGAGAGTGCTTTGGTGAATGCATCTGCAATCTGATCTTCAGTAACAATATAAGGTGTTGTGATCTTACCAGAAGCAATGGCATCTCTGATAAAATGGCAATCAACCTCTATATGCTTTGTTTTCTCGTGAAAGGCAGAATTATTGGCAATAAATGCAGCTACCTTGTTATCATAGTACATAGGAGTAAGACTAGAAACAGACACTCCCAAATCACAAAATAAATCTTACTCATGGAGCTCACAAATAGTATGAGCCATAGCCCTACACTCTGACTTTGTTTCCACACCCTCTCTATATAAAGAAATGTAGGATTTCTAGATTGAATAAGATTACTCATTTTCTTCTGATCACAATGGAGAGAAGTTCTCACTTGGAAAGAAGATAATGCCAAAGTGCATCTAAATAACAACAAGCCACTCACTTGCTGAGGAGATGAAGCTGTAACATACCCGAGCAATGATGGTGAGACGGGAAGGGAGCCATATGATAATTTAGCAAAGCATGATAGTGAATGAAACTCAACAATCTCTATCATAGGGATGAAGATGGAGACATTGCTAGCTTTAATGCTATGTAAAAAAATATATAAAGTATTCACCTTTTATTCTGTTTTCCTTAGTACCACAATATCCTCTCTATATTACATAATTCAAAAAAGAAAGAAACAAAAAGGAAAATCAAGGTAGCAATATTATTGCTATTAGACAAATTAAGAAACATAAGGAAACCATAATATGGAATATTTCTTATTCTAAATTTCTTGCCTAACTTTCTACTCTTTTTTATTTTGAAATTGGCCTTAACTTTCTACTATAAATAAGGTAAACACATTTAGATCTCTCTATTAAAAAGATTATTTATTTCTAGCAATATTTGGAGTCTCCTACATTTTAAATATTAGCATAATTTTTCTTTACGTTCTTGTTTCAAGTATAGCACGGCACGAGTGCAATTTGTGTCAGACAAACTAAAATTTGTAGGATAAATCTTGAAATTTTGTTTATGTTTCCAATATCACTTAAATCAAATTTCCTTTTTTTGTAAATTTTCGAATCAACTTCCATTTGAATTTGACTAATTTTCTCCCGTAGCCGATTATCTTTAATGAATATGTATGTTGTCCTAATAGTAAATTGTTGAGCTATGTATGTGGGTCTTTTTATTATTTTGTGTAGTGAAAGGGTATACTTATAATTCTCTTTCTATGGGCTCTCTATATAAAGAGGCTTAAGGTCTCTCTAAATAAATCATTCATTTCAGTCCTAACATGGTATCAAAGAGCAGTCCTAGACTAGGGCCTTGGTATCCCACCAAAACCCTAATTGCCTACCCCCCCATCAAAACCCTCTCCCTCTCTCCTCAGCAGCGCCACTGACCTCCCAGGCCAGCAATACCGCCACTGTAGGCCATCTCAGCCTCCGCAGACTGACAGCAGCGTCGCAAGCCAATCTAAATTTTCAACAGTACCGCCGTAGGAACCTACAGCGCATCTGAAGCACCGCCACAGGCCCTGTAGGCCTCCAACGCCGCCTTCCCAATCCCTTTAGGTGGTCCAGCGTCACCCCTTTCCTTCTGCTTGGGGTGGTGTTGGTCTAGGACTGATTTTCGATCTTCCTATCTTGGGATCTTCTTCCGAGGGAGGCCCCTACGGTGCGCTACAAGTTGTAGGGCCGCGAGTTTCCGGTTCTTTTTACAGTAGCAAGCCATTCACAAGAGCACAGCACCTTGAAGGGCACCACTAGGGCTTCTATGCCTTAGCATATGCAAAACTTATTTTTGTGAAGTACCAACGGGGTACATTATCTGAAATTGGCTTGGATACGAGTTTTGGAAGGCTTTTCTAGGTTTGAAAATTCGGATTTCATACCTCATGATTTGATTTTTAGACTTATAGATCAGTGATTCTTCGTGGATCTCGACTTTGAGTACTATGGGGGATCAAAAGAAAACTGAGTGACTTGATGGGGAAGAGTTCTAGCACAAACACTCTATCTCACATGCAGGGGGCATCGATTAAGTTGAATGGATTGAACTTCTTGCTCTGGTCCACCTTCTTCTCCCAGTTTGTCGGATCCCACAGGAAGAAATATATCTTGAGTAATGTTATTCCTGCTGTTAAGTCTATCGATTGGGAAGCAGACAATGATTGGGTGGCTACTTATCTTCTCAACAGTGTCACCCAGACCATCGCCAAGCAGGTCATGACTCATGCTTCGGCCAAGAAGATGTGGGAAGTACTCCATAAGATACTCTCATAGAAGTAATATTACCAGGTTGTACAGAGTTGTTGAGGATATTCACAATCTTCAGAAAGGCACCATGTCCTTATCCGATTATTATGGCTCCATGAGGAATCTATGGGACAAGCAAGGATGTATACCAACCTATCTCTACGGAAACTTCGGTTATAGCCAAGCAAAGAGAAGCTATTCGCTCTATTCAGCTTCTATCTGGCCTTACTCTGAGTACAAGCTAGTCAAAGATCAATTCATGATTATGAATGAGATCCCTACACCAAAGCACATCTATGCTCGTCTTTCTAGGCTTACCACCTCGGATCCTGTGCCCACTACTGATGCCTCTGCCATAGCTATCGTTGGTCGTGGTAAAGGAAATTCAAGGGGAAGAGGTGGCAAAGCTCATGGTGGTAGTGCACGTGGACGTGGACGTGGTCGTGGTCGAAGTTTCTTCTTCTGTGAGTACTGTCACAGGAATGGATACACTGTGGACTGATGCTGGGTGAAACACAATTGCCCACAGGGTATGGATCCACGTGCCTATCAAATATCTGCAAAGGAGACTACCTAGGTGTAGGAGGATGATAGCCAGATCACTATTTCCAGGGCTGATTACGAGCGATTCATGACTTCTCGGAGATCTACTTCTGCTTCTGTTCAAAGGTCTACAGGTACTTCTGCCATGTCAGTTAAATCCTAAGCTCTTGTCTGGCTTGTGGATTCCGATGCTTCCTCCCACATTACTGGTGGCACTATCCTCTTTTCTTTTGTATGGGACCTTGATATGCCTTTACACATTTTTAGGTTAAAGTGGCTGATGAGGGTTTGTCACCAGTCACTGGACTCAGAAATATCTCTATCTCTAGCACTTTGCATCTTTCTAATGTCATGCATGCCCCTAAATTTGCGCTTAATTTAATATTTATTAGCCAAATTACCAGAAATTTGAGATGTCGAGTTATATTTCATGATCAATATTTCTTCTTACATGACCTCCAGATTATGAGGCAGATTGATGGAGGACTTGAGCAAAACGGTCTCTACTACCTACATATTCCTCCTTCCAGTGTTAATGCTCTTTGTGCCACTACTGCTCTCTAGTGACACTTAAGACTTGGTCATCTTAGTTTGCATGTTTTACGTCGCCAGTTTCCTAAGTTGTCTTTTTCAGATGTTTTGAGGTGCGATGCCTATCAGTTGGGTAAACACCATAAGTCTTCTTTTCCACCAAATAATAAAAGAACTGAGTCTACTTTTGCTCTTGTTCATGTTGATGTTTGGAGGCCTTGTAAGGTCAAGAGTGTTAGAGGATTTCGGTACTTTCTTATTCTTGTGGATGATCATACCAGGATGTCCTGAGTTTTTATGATGAAAAAAAAATCTGAAGTCTTTGATGTTGTCAAAAATTTTATTATGGAAATAAAGACTCAATTTTCTACTGTTAAGATTTTTCGAAGTGACAATGGGTTAGAATTTTTGAATGCCAAGACAAATTCTTTTTTTCAAATCTTTTGGTATTATTCACCAAACCACTTGCGTTCATACTTCCCAACAAAATGGAGTTGCAGCACACAAGCTTCGACACATTCTTGATGTAGCCCGTTCTATTATGTTTCACATGAATGTCCCATCATAGTTGTGGATTGATGCTATTCTTACTGCTACTTAGCTAATGAATCGAGTTTGTTCCTCTATCTTAGGGAGTAAAAGTCCATATTCTTTATTGTTTCCTAGCAATGACATTTCTTCTGTTACTCCTATTGTCTTTGACTGTGTGTGTTTTGTCCATTTGCATAAAGTGGATAACATTTCTCCTCGCTCTATGAAGTGCATGTTTCTGGGCTACTCCAAGACCCAGAAAGGATACAGATGCTATAACCCTGTTTCTCATAGATTTTATGTTTCTATGATGTCATCTTTTTTTAGGAGATTTCATATTACCAAAAAAAAGGGGAGGAACCTACTGAGCCATCACATGAGGTTCCCCTTCCTATACCCACTGAGCCACCACAGCCCATTGGGCCACCTATACCCAGGGCTGCTCAGCCTAATCCAGATCATTTTCCATATCGTCCCAAGATTCCTGATACAGATACTTTTCCTAAGCATTTCCAACGCACGACCCAGGATGTTTCTCAGGTGGATGAACCACTGTCTACTGTTTCTGCTCAGTCTCCACCAACTACTGATGATTTGTCTAAGGACCAAGTAATTCCTACTACTGAAGATACTACTCTAGACCTTCCTATTACACAAAGGAAGGCTCCATGCTAAATACTCTGTCTCAGTTTATATCCCTTAACAGCATGTCTACAGTTGGACGCCAGTTTTCCCTAGACATTGACAATGTGCAGGTACCACGAGATCATCATGAGGCCTTCCAAGGTCCATCTTGGACCTTAGCACTGGATAAGGAAATGGCAGCTTTACAGTCCCGTGGCACGTGGGCATTGTTGATCTACCCTCAAGTGCTACTATTGTGCAATGTAGATGAGTGTTCACCCTCAAATGTCATCTTGATGACACTGTGAATCGGTACAAGGCACGCTTGTTGGTCAAAGGATACTCAGATGTTTGAGGTTGATTACTTTGAGACCTTTTTCCTGGTAGTTCGTCTTAATTCTATTCGGATACTGCTATCTCTTGTCAACAACAAACATTGGATCGTCCATCAGTTTGATATCAAAAATGTCTTTCTACATGACGATTTAGAGGAGGAAGTCTACATGGAACAACCACCCGGCTTCCTTACTCAGGAGGAGTGTCAGAAGGTGTGTAGACTGAAAAAAGCTATCTATGGAATAAAACAAAATCCTAGAGCTTGGTTTAAAAGGTTCAACAGGGTGGTCCAAGATTATAGCTTCACAAGATCTTCTACTGATCATTCTATCTTTACATTGCATATAAATACAAGTTCAGTTATACTTGTGTATGTGGATGACATACTTTTGACTGGCAGTAGCAGGCAAAGCATAAAGGAAACGAAGATGCTACAGTCACAATTTGTTACCAAGAACTTAGGTCACATCAACTATTTCCTTAGTATTGAAGTGCAACACATTAGAGGACTTATGCTATCCCATTGCAAGTACGTTCTTGACATGCTGAGAGACATGAGTATGATGGGGTGCAAACCAGTGTACGTGCCCATGGATGTGTCCTTGCCTATGGCAGATGATAGCAATCCTCTACTGCAATATGTCACTAAATACCATGCAGTGATTGGTATGCTACTGTATCTGACTATTACTTGTCCTGACATTGCCTTTGCGGTTGGAAGGTCAAGCCAATTTATGCAATCGCCAAGAGAAGTCCACTGGAATGGTGTTCTCAATATTCGAAAAGTGCAATTGAGAAATGCCTCCTTTTTAAAGATAATGGGCACTTGAATATTTGTGGATACTCTGATGCAGACTATGAAGGTGCTCATAAGGATCGGAAATCCACTACAAGATACTGCACTTTTGTTGGAGGCAATCTAGTTACATGGAGGAGCAAGAAATAGGTAGTGGTATCTAGATCTAGAGCCAAATCTAAGTACAGGGCCATGTCTTAGATCACTTGTGAGTTACTCTGGGTTTGTTCCATTCTGAAAGACTTTGGAGTGCAGATACCTGATCCTATTCCAATGTACTGTGACAACAAGGCGACCACCTTTATTGCAAATAATCCTGATCTCCATGAAAAGACCAAGCATATTGAAGTGGATTGTCACTTCATCAAAGAGGTCATTCTGGCTAAGAAGATTTCTACACCCTACATATGCACTAAAGATCAACTGGCAGATATCTTTACTAAAGCACTTCCCAAGAAGAGATTACATTGTATTTGTTCCAAGATGAGCATGTTTGATTTTTATGCTCCAGCTTAAGGAGGAGTGTTAAGTTATATATGATGGATCTTTTTATTATTTTGTACAGTGAAAGGGTATACTTGTCTCTCTGAATAAACTATTCATTTCGATCCTAACACAAACTAACAATAAAGAGCAAATAAAAAGAAAGATTGATCAAAAGAAGTCATAGGTGGTGACAGTTGTAAAAATCAAAATGCAATCACTTTCTTTTCCAAAAAAAAAAAATGTAAGAACTTCATTCAAACATGAAAATCTTTTTGGTAACGCCAGAAATTGCCCCTCAGAAAATGAAATGAAAGGATGTGAATCAGCTGCTTGCTTATTACAAATGTGAAGGAATTCGTGGAGAGTACCTTCACGAGAAGTCTATTAGTTCCATTTGGTTCACGAACAATAACACCCATTGATTTACGGATTCTGTCAAATTCAAGAGTAACAATCCTCTTGGACCTCTTCATCCACCACTCACAGCAACCTATACACAAACAAAAATCCAAACAATTCAATAAATGAAAGTAACAAAATAATGCCACGAAGGGGATTTCTTGTTGCCACTGATTGTCCCAAAGGCCAAGGTTCAAGCTCCATCTCCTCTTACTATCCTAACAAAAATGCCCATGTCATTTGGGTCCCCTTCCTTGTGCATGACATTTCACCCATGCTTTACTGATGGATTGCACAAAAGGGCTCTGCAATTTTCACGTAGTTTGCTCCCTGGTCTTTCCTGGTGATAAAAAAGATAGAAACTAATAACAATAACATGTATCATACCTAATTTATCTGAGCTTTGATCCAGAAGATAATAATCAGATAGCTGGACATTCCGGACCTTGGTTCTTGCCCTCATATCTGGAACTCCCATTTTCTCAACTAAGACCTATCATCAAGAAACTCTCGAGATGCTCAGGCAAAAGAAAAAGCACATGAAGATTAACAAAAGCAGTATGGTGTTACCTTAAGGGCAGCCTCTGTGGGCAAACCTGTAGCTTTAAAACTCTTACCATCAAAACAAATTCCAGCATCATTGCATACCGCACAGATTTCTGCCAAGGCAAAGATGCTAGGATCCATGTTGTAGCAGCTCCACCCTTTGATTCCCCCATCCTTGGGATTGTATGTTGTACCTTTAACCCTGAACGTGCAAGAAGCAGTTATTTTGCCAGCAAAGGTGAAGAATTCGCTCACTGCCATCTGATTCGTTGTCAACGTGCCAGTTTTATCTGAACAAATGACAGTGGTACAACCCAAGCTCTCCACACTAGGAAGCTTCCTTCTAATTGCATTCTTGTGGACCAATCTCCCGGTGCCAAGGGACAAACAAGTTGTGATCACCGAAGGGAGTCCTTCAGGAATAGCTGCAACTGCCAACGTGACCGCAATCTTGAGAGAGTATGTGCACTTCTCAAAAGAAAATTGAAAATCCAACAAGGAGGAACCCATGGACTCCCACATAAGGAAGTTCTTGTAATTGATAGCCCATACTACAAGGCAGATGAGACCAATTACGGAGCTTAACCTCCCACCAAACTCATCCAACTTCTTCCTCAAAGGCGTGCTGTCCTTCTCCAAGGAAGCATCATGTATCAGCTTCTGGATCTTACCGATTTCGGTATTCATGCCAATGCCAATAACAATGCCGATGCAGGTACCATTCACGACAGTCGTCCCTGAAAATAGGATGCAATCTTTGCATTGCAGATCGCAGTCATCCACGCACGTTGGAGTTGTAACCTTTGTCACAGGCATGCTCTCGCCGGTCAGTGAGCTTTGCTCAACTCGTAAAGTCGACGTCTTTAAGACAGCAACTCCCAAATCAGCGGGAACCTTATCTCCTGCTCTCAACTCCACAATGTCTCCTGGCAGCAGCTCTCTAGCAGGGAAGTAAGGCATGTGGTAGCCATCTCTGAGAACCTTTGTCTGCTCGCATTGCATCTCCTTGAGGGCTTCGAGCGCCTTCTCTGCACTGGCTTCCTGCCAAGCTCCAACAACTGCATTGAGGAAGAGAAAAGCAATGATGACAAGTGGTTCCACATAAGCCTCGAATCCCAAGCTGCCAACACCGCTGGATTCCCTTTCTTGCAAGTAGGCGATGACAATGGAGATAAGAGCTGCAATGAGGAGGAGCTTGACGAGCACGTCGTCGAACTGCTTGAACACGAGGCACCACGGGGGCTTCCTCTTCTCCTTCTCAAGCTCATTCCATCCATATCTCTCCCTCCAAGCCTCCACCTCGTTGGAAGATATACCCTCGTCCAACTTGACATTGTACTCTCTGAGACACTCTTCAACAGAAGAGGACCAGGAATGAAAGGGCTTCTTCTCCTCCATTTAAAAAAGTGATAAGGGGTCGGCGGCGGTGGGTGGAGGCGAGGTGTGCGAGAAGCCGCGGTGATGGTGGAAGCTGTGAGGATATCATGCAACCACGTTACGAGGAAAAAGACTAATGGTTTTGCATGTCTTCCTTGCCAATTCAGCCATTCCCCGTCTTGCAGGAAGAGATTCGTTGTTAGAAAAATGTAGAAACTTATTCACATTTAATTCTTGTCTCTCTGAGTTTGACCTTAGATCTAAAAATGATCAAGATAAAATTAAGTAGGCTAGGTTAAAAATTTTATAAAAAAGATGGTTAGGCTCGATTTAGGTTAACCACTATACTCACTTCAACGATAATTTCACCATATTAACACAACCTATCCGAGTCTCCACCATACTTTTTTTTGATGTCATTGCCAGGGAGGTACGCATTCAAGTAAGTTTCTACTCCATTCCTTTAGTTTTCTCTTCTCACACCCTTCTCTTCACGGGTGTTTTTGTTTGTTGGTGTGCAAGTGAACCAGTCGCAAGGAGGCAAGCAGAGGAAGTCGAAGACGTGGGCAGATCCAAGGTGGGAACGAGAGCGACAAGTCGCCGACAAGAATTGGAGCTTCGCCCACGTTGCTGAACTGGTAAGTCTCTCTTTCTCTTAGCAACTTAGGTCAACTTGTCACCTTAATAAAAAAAAAATTCTTGGGATCTCTTGGGGCAAGTGGATTAAAAATCACTTGTTTGATTGTTTGACATCACTGCCACTGGCCCGGGATTTCCCGTCAAACTTCGCATAGCGAAGATCCAAGAATCTCGATTCTTGAATCTTTCGCCGTGTGAAGTATTCTTTGAGGCAAAAATAAATAGATTGATTGCCATCCCTCTTTGCCTCATTTATCCGTAATTCGGGATCACATTTTTGGTGGGGACTTGGAATTGAGTTGATTCCAACCCCACCACGACCTTTCACGTGCCTAAGATTTGATCCTGAATACTTCAACCCCAACACTTTGATTTTCTTTATCTTGTGTTTTAACCTTGTGTGTGGAACATCATTTTACTGATTGGGAGCACTTGAATTGAAGTGCTTTGGCTCCCTTTCACATTAACCTAAAAATTGACTCGTGCATCCACACATAGAAATTTCCATTTAGGGAAGCCCATGGCATTTTTAGCATTCATTAACTAAATCACATTGAAGGGTTTGTTGGGCATAGAAAAACTTGTATTCTCTCAAAACCCGGAGATTGGTTGAATTGGTAATTCAGCGAAATCTTAAAATCCATACTACTTAAGGCTGAAACTCTAAAAACCATTCACCAATTAAAACTTCAATTCGAGGAGAGTTTCCCGTTGCATACTTGGTTTACACACTCTCTAAAATCAACGCATTTGGGCATTACCCGTAAACAACGCCCTTCACATTCTAGAAGCACTTGATCCTAAGCCTCTAATTAAAACTGGTAGCAACTTGGCCCTTATTAAGGATTTGAGGTCTAACTACTTGCGTGTAGCGCCTACGTGCTGGTGAGGGTTCCCGTGTGCTATCGGGTGTCTAAAACTGGGGCAAACAGCCTTTCAATCTGGCCTGGTGGTTCCGCGGTGCTCGCATTTGGTTCCGTAGGTCATGATAGTAGATAACTTAGATCTTTAGGTCTAAGGTCATACTATAGAGGTTAGGAATTTGATTGTCTTGATTTGTCATCAAGTGTACCTTTGCGGTGTCATTTCTCTCATCTCCTTTTCCCTTCGTATCCACCCAATTCTTCCTGCGGTAGTGCATGTTTGGGAGGAGGTCACAAAACCCTAAATTGTTTGAATTGTCTGATAATTTTATAAGAACAGAAGCTGAATCATCATCCTCATCCACAAACATGGCTGCACGCCCACCCCCAAATCCCGAGGGAGGAAACCGCCCTCAAAACCCACCAAGTGGTGGAGCCATGGATCCCATAACCCGCCTCCAAGCCCAAATGGAAATGTATAATGAGCAAATTGAAGCAATTAGGGAAACCTTGGAGGAAATACAGAACCCTCCCAAATAGGAGGAGCCTAGGTCTCTTAGCTCCTATCAGAATCCCGCTGCTACAAGGACAATAGGACAAATTTGGGTCCCCATGGGCGGGGATGATTTTGAACTAAAACCTAATATAATTGGCCTGATAAACTTCCACTTCCATGGTCTTGCAAGTGAAGATCCTTTTCTCCATTTGGAAGACCTAACCTGATTGGCTGAAACTGTTAAATCGAGAAACATCGGGTTACCAATAGTCCTCATGAAAATGTTCCCATTTTCGTTGCGGGATAAAGGGTCGGAATGGTTACGCACCCTTGGGAGAACCATCCATTCTTGGGAAGAGATGCGAACAGCATTTCTCAAGAAGTTCTTCCCAATCGGGCGAACCAATGCGCTTCGCCGTGCTATAACTTCCTTTACGCAACAAAACGGCGAACAGTTTCATGAGGCATGGGAGAGATATAATGACCCCCTCCTAAAGTGTCCGCACCACGGTCTGCCTAAGTGGCATATAGCCCAGATTTTCTATTATGGGCTAAGTGAGACTTTAAAGCAGATTGCAGACGCTTCCTATGGAGGGAATTTCATGAATAAAGACGAGAATGGAGCATTCTAATTATTTGAAAACATGAGCGAAAACTCAATGAACAATGTCTCCATTGTCGCCTTTAATCGTACCAGCTTGCCCCGTAATGTCCACGAAGTTGACACGGGACCCTCCCATTCATCCACTGATCTTAGCCTTATCGCATAGAAATTGGATGAAGTCTCTGTCGTGCACAAGAAACTGGACGAGCTTCTGGCCAATCCCGCCCGTTCTATGGCAAACACCCCCACCTCACCACTTCGTCACAATCCCAATTCTTCCAACACCAGGCTTATCCCTAGAAACCCCATGAGATCTTTCTTACCGAGCGTCGCGCCGAGCGATTCAGTAAGTCATGTGGATCTAGCTTCTGCAAGCCAATATTTTGACACGGAGGACCAAGCCTTCGTGTGCTCGGAAGCGTATTTACATGCGGACTCGTCTTCTGGCTTAGAAGACTCTTGCGCCCTGGGGAATAACCCATTCTCTACCACTTATAACCCAAGGTGGCGAAATCATCCGAATTTCGCATGGTCCAGCAACTTGTAGTGCCAAAACCCCATGGGTGGGCCAATGCGACCGTCCTCACCCATCATCCCAAGGGCCCAGTCTAATCCTGTGGCGAATCCGCCATTGGGTCCTTGCATACCGCAAACAGAACACGCATCAAGTCCTCTTGAGAAATTGATGCGAATGATGACGAAAATGTCAAAGCGCCATGAAAAGAACATGACCTCTCTTCAGCACCAATTGGCGCAGCAGAATGCTGAGATCAGTCAACTACGCATGGCGACTCGATCTCAGGGCACTCTTCCAGCCCAACCTATTCCCAACCCATGAAATTTTGTACCCCGTGGTCCTCAACCACAGGTACGACCTTATCAGGGGCGGGTTCATTAGATTCTGCAAGCTTCGAGCATTCCTCCGGGATTTCAAGCTAATCCCACTACAACACCTCACTCTTATGTCCCTATTGCGAACCCTCCTCCGCTTTATGATCCCACTGGACTCGCGACGTCCAATGCAATTACTACAAGGAGCGGTAAGCAGACCGTCGATCCGACTCGACCTGATCCTGGCCCATCTTCTTCATCGCCTTCTCATTCGGGATGCGCACCGCATTTGCAAGAAGATGATACACCCAAACTGGTGCCAGAATCAACCCCATTCCCTGAGGCTCTACTGAGGGAGCCAAAAGGCAAGAAAAAGGATACGCAGACCTTTGATAACCTGCGTAATTTATTCAGGGATGTTGAAATCAAGGTACCCCTGCTAAAGGCTATCGACCACATACCTACCGTCGCCCGATTTTTCAAAGACTACACAACACCCAGGCGACAGTCAAAGAAAACAAAGAATCCGGTGGTTCTCTCGCCTCATGCGAGTTGTGCTATATTGTCAAAGCTACCACCGAAGCAGAAAGATCCGGGCACACTGCTTATTTCCTGTAGCATCCAAGGCTGCAACTTTAACCATGCCCTGCTTGATCTAGGATCTTCCATCAATCTTATACCAACCATCATGCTCGAAAAATTTTCCTTGGGAAATCTGAAACCCACCCCTGTCATGTTACAGTTGGCAGATTGTTCTGTCAAAATTCCAAAGGGTGTGGTGGAAGACGTGGTGGTTAGGGTCAATAGTCTATTTTCCTGTTGACTTTCTTGTTTTGGATATGGAAGTTCCTAGCTCACTTTCTGATTGTCCGATCATCCTTGGTCGACCTTTCTTGGCCACAGCCCGCGCCCATATCGACTGCGAATTGGGCTGTATTGAGATTGCCGTTGGATCTGAAAAGCTCAAGCTTAACATCTTCAAGGCAGCCAAGAACTTTGATTGCGATTGCATTGAGGATGACACGTCTGACGAGGACATGGCCATCAGCGCGTGTATCGGACTAATTAGGACCTATTCTAACTGCCGTAGATTACCTTTAAACACTGACGATTGCCTGACCGACACATATTGTGACGTTCCCCCATCCCTCCCTTTTCCCGCACCTTCTCCTACCCAGACTTCTGACGAGGTTTTCTCCGCTTCCCATACCTCATGGTCTGAGTCATATTTGGGCTACTTACCGTCAGTCCATACTCTTGAAGACCGGATTGCCCTTTCTTTCTCGCCAAATCATGCAGAACTGCAACCCCACCCTGGGACCTTGAGCCCACATACCACTCACTGGGGCTATCCCTTTTTGGATCCATCTATCCAAGATGCCCCTCTTCTTGGCTAATCTGAGGGCCAACTTCTTCCTCCTGAATTGTTTTCTTCTGATCCGTTTGGGACACTCTCATCCCAAGAAATGCCAAATCTTTCACCATCCACTCCCGAGCTGAAAGAGCTGCCTGATACGCTTAAGTATGTTTTCTTGGGACCAAATGAAACGCTCCCCGTAATCATCAGTTCAAAATTGACCAGGGAGCAAGAGTGCAAACTAACAAAGGTCCTTATGGAATACAAGGCAGCCATTGGATGGTCTTTATTAGACTTAACTGGCATTAGCCCCTCCTACTGCACTCACCGTATATATATGGAGGAGGAGGCTCAACCTTCCCGCGAGATGCAGCGACGTCTAAACCCTAACATGCGAGAGGTCGTTAAAATGGAAATTATTAGGTGGTTGGATGCGGGTATAATCTATCCGATCAGAAATAGCCCTTGGGTGAGTCCGATTCACGTCGTGCCTAAAAAGGCGGGACTCACCATCCGTATCAATGGCAGGGGCGAATCCATCCCTGCATTCACTCCTACATCTTGGAGTGTGTGTGTAGATTATAGGAAACTGAATGCTGTAACTAAGAAAGATCATTTTCCGCTACCTTTCATTGACCAAATCCTGGAGCGGTTAGTGGGAAATAAATTTTTCTGTTTCCTGGATGGATTCTCTGGATATAACCAGGTGGCAATTGACCCCTGGGACCAAGAGAAAATCACCTTTACCTGCCCCTTCGGCACCTTTGCATTTAGAAGGATGTCGTTCGGACTTTGTAACGCACCAGCAACTTTCCAGAGATGTATGCTGGAAATATTCCATGACATGGTAGGTGACTTTCTCGAGGTTTTCATGGATGACTTTTCGATCTTTGGATCCTCTTTTGATGACTGTCTTGTCAACCTAACCCGTATCCTTAGGAGATGTATTGATGTGAACCTCGTGCTTTCTTGGGAAAAAAGTCATTTTATGGTACACGAGGGAATTGTTCTCGGGCATATCATCTTCGATAGGGGTATCGAGGTTGACAGAGCTAAGCTTGATGTAATTGCTGATTTACCTATGCCTGGTTCTGTCAAACAAATCCGCTCCTTCCTGGGACATGTTGGTTTCTATAGGAGATTCATCAAAGACTTCTCCAAGATTTCTCGACCTTTAACTTATCTCCTATCGACCGATGTGCCCTTTGATATGGGCCCCGATTGCATACAAGCATTCACGCAGCTGCGTGATGCTGTCACCAAGGCCCCTGTTCTCCAGCCACCTGATTGGTCCCTCGACTTTGAACTCATGTGTGATGCTTCCGACCTTGCAGTCGGAGCCATCCTGGGACAAAGACGCGATAGACACCCCTTTGTGGTGTACTATGCCAGTAAGATGTTGGACGAGGCCCAGCATAATTATACTACCACTGAGAAAGAACTACTGGCGGTCGTCTTTGGGTTGGAGAAATTCTGCTCTTACCTTCTGGGCTCACATGTTATTGTTTTCACTGACCACGCAGCCATTCGCCATCTCATGCACAAGAAGGATGCCAAGCCTAGACTGATTCGTTGGATCCTTCTGCTCTAAGAATTTGACATTGAGATCCACGATAAGGCCAGAGCTCAGAATGTTGTGGCTGATCATCTTTCTAGATTGGACCCTAGTCATATTGGACTTACTCTGCCGATTAATGAGATTTTTCCTGATGAGCACCTATTGGCAATTAATGTGGCAAGTGGACCTTGGTATGCCGACATTGCCAATTACCTTGCTTCTGGTTCCCTTCCGCGTGGTTGGCTTAAAAACCAGCACGAGCGTCTCATGGCAGAAGCAAAGTATTATTTTTAGGATAATCCACTTCTTTTTCGAATAGGTGCTGATCAGATGATCCGTTGCTGTATTCCTGAAAGCGAATTCCCCAGTGTGCTATCCTTCTGCCACGATCAGGCCTACGGAGGTCATTTCTCTGGGAAGAAAACTACAGCCAAGGTGTTGCAGTGCGGTTTCTTTTGGACCTCCCTTCACCAGGATGCACACAATTATGCCAAACATTGCACTAGGTGCCAGTCGTTAGGTGATGAGAACCTCATCATGAGCCATAACTAGCTCATTTTGACCCAATACAAAGGATAAAAGCTCCTACATAACTCAAGGAAAGGCTTAACTCAGAGAATTCTGAGTTTAAGGAGAAAACAAGTCATAAGGGGTAAAAATGAAATTTTACCAGTATAATCTGCATACAGGGTAATTCAGGGCCCAAACACAGGTCAAAGCAACTTAATAAGAATAAAAGTGGGATGAAATGATCTAGCAAGGGCTACAGCAATTCCAAGAAACTAAATGATAATCTGTAACCCTAAAATAACTCACTTCAATTCATGAGGTTCGAGGCAAAGTAAAAATAGAATAAACCCTCTAAAATTCATAGAAAAATAATCTCTAAGGTTTAGAACCTTCAATTTGGCCTTCAGAACCCATTTTGACCTACATTGAGAACCATGCCCAATTAATAACTTAATTTGGGTTTTCGCATAAATTGACCGGTCAAACAAGGTTTAATATAGAAATGAAATTCACCATCAGATTCCTTAGGTCCTAATCAGTCATGTATAAAAACTTGAGCCTAAGAAGAGACCTCCTTGACCAACTTTACACTTTGGTCCTCATATATTTACTTTTTGGCCCTCAACTTTTGAACCCTCGCATTTTGGCCCCTAACTCTCCTTCGTTCTTTGCGATCAGGTCCCCCCTGCAAAACCTGCCAGCACCATGCTCCGGCGACCTTGCGCGGAGCATGGCGCCGCGCAGGGTGAGGGGGAGAACCTGGCAAGTAAACCGGGGGTGCCCTGCGTCGTCAGCCGTCGCAGGGACACCCCCCTGGTCGTTGTAACCCACCATACCGGCCGTGCGAACGCACGGACGGTATGGGTCTCCATCTCCGGCGTCCTCCGGCGAGGGAGACGTCGTCTCCCTCCGCCTTCCTCCCTGTTTTGATCCCTATAAATACCCCCCGTTGCTCCACCGACCGGGGCAGCTCGGATCTGACGGAGAAAACCCCCAACTTTCCTCTCTTCTCTCTCCGGCAGACGCTCACCAGCTCCGGCGGTTCCTCCCCCTCCTCCTCTTCGCTCTGCCGCAATACCAGCAGCAGAGACTTCCTCCCCTGCTCTTCCCGCGCCACGCCGCACCCAGCTGGCGCCTCTCCGGCTCTCTGCTCGCCGCCGCCCCTTTCCCTGAGCATCTTCTTCTCCGGCGACAGTCGATACGACTGTCGCCCTGCTGCCCCCCCCCTTCGTCCCTGCAAGTAAGCTAGAACTACTTCCCTTCCTCTCCTCTTTCTTTCCCCGCTTTCAATTTGTTCAATTAAGCCCTCGACCGACCCTGACCATCGTCACCCCCTTCGTCTCCGGCCACCCTCCGGCGAGATGCTCCCATCGCTCCACAGCCTCACACACCTCGCCGACCCTCACCGAACCTCCGCCTCATCACACTGAGCACCCCCCACCCCTCTACTGCCACTCCACACCTCCGTAACGCTCCCCCGAACAAACCCATTCCTCCGGTTGCAGTCCAACCTAGGGCTGCCGCCAGACACCACCTTGCGGCTTGCCGCGCAGCTCCACACCTTCGCCGTGCCACGGCGAAGGTTCCCCAGTGGTTTGATCAGGCCGAGAGGCCATATTCGTGTCCGACAGGTTTTGAGGTTCGACCGCCATTAACGCACATTGAAGCAGCTTCTCCCGCGCTCCAGGCTTGAGGACTCCAGGTCTCCAGCTGCTGCGGATTACGGGGAGTCTTGCGAAGGCAGCCAGCCAGCAACCGACGCAAATCGAAGCCGCAGCTGCAGAAGCTAGGCCGCGGTCTCCCAGCAGGCGCACGCGAGGAGAGGCCTCCGTTTAGTCCCACATCGGTAAGCCTCACAACCTTTTCACCGTTTAAATTGATTTTGTGCATTAGCCTTACTGCCTCAGCACACGGGGTGAGGTCCCCTTCACCCGCCCGGTTACCCGGTCTCGTCCGCGCTCACGCCCCGCGGACCCGACCCGACCCGACTTAGACTGACCTGCACTCCTCGCCCACCACGCACGCCGGTGGGCCTGGACCCGGGCGCGACCCGTACCCGACTACCTGGCAGCTCTGGGAGAGCTTTCTGAAGAGTGGTTTCAGAGAGAGAGAGACGCGGGGGGGGGGGGGATAGGGTAGAGTAGGTTTTGTCCTCTGACGTAAGCTCTGAAGTGCGCAGGCACAGGTGAAGAAGAAGGACCGCGGAAGAAGAAGGAAGCTGAGGGAGACACTGTAGCAACAGGCAGTTTAAGTCGTCTGATTTGGAAATCAGACGACGTCCTGAAGGGAAAAGAAGAAAGAAGGAGGGGCGACGTCCTGACTGGAAAAAGAAAAGAAGAAAGAAGGAGATCTGAAGAACAACAGAAGAAGGCGAGGCAGAGGAGAACACAAAAGAACAAGGGAAGAACTGAAAGAAGAAAAACAAAGAAGAAAGAAGAAGATCTGAAGAAAGACAGAAGAAAAAGGAAGAGCAGGAACAGCTGGAAGAAGAAGAAGAGCATCACCACTGCAGAAGAAGAGCACCACCACTGCAGAAGAAGAACATCACCTCTGCAGACAAAGAAGAAGAAGATCTGAGACAAGGAGAAACAAAGAGAAAAGAAGACAACAAATTCTTTCTCTCTCTTTCTTTATTTTTGTAAAAGAAACATGTATATCTCTAGAATACAACTTGCTCCTTGAGTTCGACCTCGGGAACTCTTTTCCGAGTAAAAAATTTATATATTTGAAATGATGGCAACAACTGGCTATACTACGACGCTATAACAATAAAACCCGGTTGTCAACACAAATGGTGGACCATCATTAGGGTCAATGTCACGTCGTGACATGATGCCCTTGCAACCCATCCTAGCTGCTGAAATCTTCGACATTTGGGGAATTGATTTCATGAGTCCCTTTCCTCCTTCCAACGGCTTCGAATAAATCCTCGTGGCTGTTGATTAGGTTTCAAAATGGATCGAGGATATTCCCACGCGCCATGTTGACCATGTCATATCCACTCGATTCGTCAAAGACCACATTTTTGCACGCTTTGGGATCCCTCGAGCCATTATCTCGGATGGAGGAAGCCACTTTACCCATGCTTCTTTTCGGGCACTTCTGAGGAAATATGGAGTCCACCATCGTATCGCATCTCCATATCACCCTCAGATGAACGGCCAGGCAGAGGTGTCGAACCGACAAATCAAGCAAATTCTCCAGAAAATGGTTCGACCTGACCGTAAAGATTGGTCCGACAAGCTGATTGACGCACTTTGGGCATATCGGACCTCCTTCAAGGCTCCCCTAAGAATGTCAGCACCGAGCTTATTGGGCGATTCACCAATGTAACCTCGACCCAGACCTGTGTGGTCGAGAAAGGAAACTCCAACTCCAAGAGCTGGAAGAGCTCCGTCGTGAAGCCTATGATTATGCTTTAACTTTCAAGCAACGTAGTAAGGCTTTTCACGACAACTGTATTCGGCAAAAGAAATTTGAGCCATCTCAGCAAGTTTGGCTCTACAACGCCCAGCTCAAATTCTTTCCTGGGAAATTGAAGTCCAAATGGACTGGTCCTTTCTTGGTCTCGAGACCATTTCCCAATGGGGCCGTTGAAATTGAAGATCCCAAATCTGGGCATAAATTTACGGTCAATGGGCAGCGTTTGAAACCTTATCTTACTCATGAACCTGCCCCCGTTGGAGAAACTGTTGCCCTGCTGGAGGGTAACTAATGTCGTGCCTCATCCTAAGTTCAGCTGGGGACGTTAAATTCAGCACTCGTTGGGAGGCACCCCATCAACACTCCGCCACTGCCACAAACACTTCACTTCACACCTTTTCACTTCACCACCCACCCAGAAAAAGTATGGTGGAGACTCGGATAAGTTGTGTTAATATGGTGAAATTATCATTGAAGTGAGTATAGTGGTTAACCTAAATCGAGCCTAACCATCTTTTTTACAAATTTTTAACCTGGCTTACTTAATTTTATCTTGGTCACTTTTAGGCCCAGGGTCGAACTCAGGGAGGTGGGAATTAGAGGTGAATAAGTTTCTATGCTTTTCCTACAACGAATCTCTTCCGTGCTTTTATTATGTTTTTGGTGTTTTTCTATTTAATATTTTTTTTCTGATAATTTTGTCCTTGAGATACACCCTCAAAATCAGGTCCTTGGCTTAGAGCCAAATTGTTCTTGGCTTTGAGCCAACTTAGGGTTCCATAAAAGGGTCTTGCTATTCGCAAGATCGAGTACCTACAAGACAAGGATTATCTTTTCTCTTTTCCTATTTTTTTTATCTTTTTAATAGCAGGAAACAGAAGAGAAATAGAAACATGATAGGTTCCTTGTAAAAATATAGTCTATATATAGATATATACAGGTATATATATTATATATATAGGGGTGGGGGTGGAGGTGGAAATGGTGTGTAGCACGGTGTCGAGTTGATCGACGTCTAGGAAGACGCAACCAACAGGACGAAGTGCAGTGTGGAGTGTAGGATGGATGGGTGGAAGTGTGTGCGGAGGCGCTTTCTCTATGCGGGTATCGAGGAATATCAGCAACTGGTGCAGATATTCCCGCGATATAACGCGTGGTAGGTGATATGAATGTAAGTATATATTTATATGTATATATATAGATAGGGTTGTAATTATATAGGTGTATATGTAGTTATATATATATATATATATGTTTATATATGTAAATATATATATAGATGTATGTATATATATATATATATGTATATATATATTTATAACTAGATATATATGTATATATGTCTAACTATATAGATATAGATATATATATATAGTAATATATGTATATAGATATATAGATATGTATATATGTATATATATATGTATTTATGTATATAAATATATTAGTATAAGTATCTATGTATATAGATATATGTAGCGCCTCCTGCTTGTCAGCTTTCGAGGTGGGACTAAATGTCCCACCCGCTTCTCGCACGTGCCCGTAGCAGGTCGTCGCCCAATCGCAGAGGCTGTAGCAGCCTTGGCTTCCAATTGATGGGTGGGATTTGTTCGCGAAGGGTACCCGCACGTCGGGGACCTGGGATCCTGATGCTTGGAGCCAAAGATGAGGCTTACGAGCTTCTTCAAGCTTGCTCCAATGGCAGTCAAGGCCCTGTACCTGTCGACAAGAAAAACGGCCTCACGGCCTTATCAGATCACTCAGGAAGCTTCGCCGTGACACGGCGAAGGTGGCCCGGTGGTCGGCGTGGCGCAGGGTGGCCTGGGCATGCGTGCCTAGGTCACCCTGTGGCTGTGCAGGTGGGTGTGTTTGGGGGGCATGTTGGGAGTGTGTGGCGGTGAATGGGAAGAGGGGTTATGATCAGTGAGTCGTGGCAGAGCTCATGGGGTGTCTGGCGAGGCGTGTGGAGGTGTGACGCGGTGGATGTGCCTCGCCGGTGGGCTACCGGAGATGGAGAAGATGGCGGTGGTCTATGGTGTCGAGGGGTCGAAAATGCAAAATAAGAGAGGGGAAATGAAGAGGGGAGCGAGGAGAAGAGTTCTAACCTACTTAACAGACGAAAGGAGGGAGGAGGTAATCGGCGCGTATCTGTTGACGCCGGAGACGAAGATGTCCAAGGGAGAGGTGACGACGACGACGGGGCTAGAGGCGCGTGCGCAGCTGTTGCACGATGCGGAGGAAGGTGGTGAAGGCGGCTCTGCCACTGGTATTGTGGCAGAGTGATGAAAAAGAGGAGGGCTCGCCGAAGCTCGTTGGACTTCCTGACCGAAGGAGGTGGAGACGAAATCGGGGGAATTCTTCGGCCAAGTCGAGCTTGGAGGATGCGGCAAAGGTGGCCGCTCCTTAAATAGGCGTCGGCTGGGAGAGAATCGTGAGGAGGAGATGGGAATACCTCGCCGGAGGTATGGCTGGAACGAGACCCATACCTCTCGAGCATTCGCATGAGAGGTATGGTGGCCAATAGGACATGGGAGCCGGCCCATGCAGCAGGGGACAACGCAGGGAGTCTCCCTTTCAAATCTGGGGCCAGCGAGTGATAGAGGGACCCGATTGAAGAAGATGACGGGAAAGGTAGGGGGGTCCCCGCAAGGCTTCAAAAAGCTACGGGTCAAAAAGTAATTGTTGAGGATCATTTTGTAAAATGGGTCAAGGCGACCTTTTCTTAGGTCCAAATTCTAGTATAAACTTAATTTTGACCTAAGAAATCCAATGGTGAAGTTGGATCTTACGTTTGACCATGTTTGACCAAACATTTTGCACAAAAATCCAAATTATGTCAAAAATTGGGTATGATTCTCAATCTAGGTCAAGATAGGTTCCAATGGCCAAATTGAAGGTTTTAAACCCTAAGGGATATTTTTTCATGAATTTGAGAGGGTTTAATTGATTTTTATCTTTCCTAAAACTTTGTGAATTAAAGTAGATTTGTTTTAGGGTTACATAATGTCATTTAATTTCCAGATTTTGTCATAACCCTTTTCTAATCAAACATCCCACTTTTTCTCTTATTAAGCTCATTTGACCTATGTCTAGATCCGTAGAAATCCCGTTTATGTACTACAATGGTAAAATTATAATTTTACCCCTTGTGTATTATTTTATTCTCAGATTTGTAATTCCCTGATTTAGGCCTTCCCTTAGGTTTTATAGGAGCTTTTGTTCAATTTATTAAGTCAAAACGTGCTAGTTAGGTGATGGAACGTCGGTTTTCGTTGTTAATTCGTTGTAGTAAAGCCGGTTGTTACCAACGTTTCATATAAAAATTTTTTACTCGGAAAAATAAAAGAGTTCCCGAGGTCGAACTCAGGGAGCAAGTTGTATTCTAGAGATATACAAATTCTATTACAAAAATAAAGAGAGAGAGAGAGAGATGAAAAATTGGCTTCTGCTTCTTTTCTTCTTTCTTCCTCTTTGTCTTTGGTTCTTCCTGTTCTTCTTCTTCTTCTTCTTTTTCTTCTGCTTTCTTCAGATCTTCCTCTTTCTTTTTGGTTCTTCCTGTTCTTCTTCTTCTTCTTCTTTTTCATTTCTTCTTCTGCAATCGTGGTGCTTCTGCCTTCGGCTACTAAGTCTCCCTTCCTTCTTCTTCAGCCTGCCTTCTGTGTTGCTCTGGCTGCTGGCTGTCCGTCGTCTGGCCCGGTGCTTCGTCGACTTAACTGAGCAGTTGCTACAGTGCAGCTGCTTCTTCTTCCGCAGTCCTTCACCTGTGCCTGCACGCTCAAGAGTTCATCAGAAGGCAAAAACCTACTCTACCCCCTTCCCCCGCGTATCTCTCTCTCTCTGAAATCACTCTTCGGAAGCTCTCCCAGAGCGCTATCGGGTAATCGGGTTCGGATCAGGCCCGGGTCCAGGCCCACCGGCGTGCGTGGTGGACGAGGAGTGCAGGTCAGTCTAATCGGGTCGGGCCAGGTCCGCGGAGCGTGGTCACGGACGAGGCCGAGTCGGGTCGGGTCGGGTGAGAGGGACCTCACCCCGTGGTAACTGAGGCAAACAGCATACGGCAGTTTTTCAATTTATGTGTCCGCGCGCCTTTGAGAGATTCCGAGGTGGGACTAAATGTCCCACCCCAATTCTCTTACGCCTGCAGCAGGGATGGTGCTCCCAATTGCATCGGCTGTTGAGGCGTACAGCTCCAATCGAGGGCCAGGGTGTGTGCGTGAGACTCTTCCGCGCTGGCCGTGGCTATTCAATCTGGGATATCTCGGCTTGGAGCAACCTCGAGCAGGCTTCGAGCTTCCTCGCCAATGGCGGCCAAGGCCTGGAACCTGAAACCAATGGCACGGCCTCTCGGCCAAATCAGACAGGCGGAGGACCTTCGCCGTGGCACGGCGAAGGTGGTCAGGGGGTCTGCAGGGGGTGTGATGGAGCTGTTAGGTCGTCCTAGGTCAGACTGTGAGCGAGGGAGTGGGTGTGTTCGGTGGGTCTGCAGAGGGTGTTTGGTGGGAAGTGGAGGGGCGGAAGAGGATCAGAGTGAGGAGGCGGAAGTTCTGCGGTGGTCGGCGAGCCGTGTGGGTCGCTGAGGTGATGGGAGCGGCTCGCCGGAGGGTGGTCGGAGGCGGAGAGGATGAGGGTGAACAGGGTCGGTAGAGGGCTTAATTGACTAAATCGAAAGCGGGGAAAGAAAGAGGAGGAGAAGGGGAGTAAGTCTAACTTAACTGCAGGGACGAAGGGGGAGGAACAGGGCGACAGTCGTATTGACTGTCGCCGGAGAAGATGATGCTCAGGGAGAGGGGCGGCGGCGAGCAGAAGGCTGGAGAGGCGCCAGCTGGGTGCGGCGTGGCGCGGGAAGAGCAGGGGAGGAGGTCTCTGCTGCTGGTAGTGCGGCAGAGCGAAGAGGTGGAGGGAGAGGAAGTCGCCGGAGCTGGTGAGCGTCTGCCGGAGAAAGAAGAGACGAAAGCTGGGGGTTTTCTCCGTCAGATCCAGGCTGCCTTGGTCGGTGGAGCGGCGGGGGGTATTTATAGGGTTGTAGCAGGGAGGAAGGCGGAGGGAGACGACGTGTCTCCCTCGCCGGAGCATGGTCGGAATTCGAACCCATACCGTCCGTGCGTTCGCACGGCCGGTATGGGGGGCTACAGTGACCATGGGGGTGCTCCTGCGACGGCTGACGACGCAGGGCACCCCCGGTACACTTGCCAGGTCCTCCACCTCACCCTGCGCGGCGCCATGCTCCGCGCAAGGTCGCCGGAGCATGGTGCTGGCAGGGTTTTGCAGGAGGGACCTGTTTGCAAAGAACGAAGGAGAGTTAGGGGCCTAAATGCGAGGGTTCAAAAGTTGAGGGCCAAAGAGTAAATATATGAGGACCAAAGTGTAAATTCGGTCAAGGAGGTTTCTTCTTAGGCTCAAGTTTTTATACATGACTAATTAGGACCTAAGGAATCTGATGGTGAATTTTATTTTCATATTAAACCTTGTTTGACCGGTCAATTTGCGCAAAAACCCAAATTAAGTTATTAATTGGGCATGGTTCTCAATGTAGGTCAAAATGGGTTCTAAAGGCCAAATTGAAGGTTCTAAACCCTAGAGATTATTTTTCTATGAATTTTAGAGGGTTTATTCTATTTTTACTTTGCCTCGAACCTTGTGAATTGAAGTGGGTTGTTTTAGGGTTACAGATTATCATTTGGTTCCTTGGAAGTGCTGTAGCCCTTGCTAGATCATCTCATCCCACTTTTATTCTTATTAAGCTGTTTTGACCTGTGTTTGGGCCCAGAATTACCCTGTATGCAGATTATACTGGTAAAATTGCACTTTTACCCCTTGTGACTGGTTTTCTTCTCAAACTCAGAATTCTCTGAGTTAAGCCTTTCCTTGAGATATATAGGAGCTTTTATCCTTTGTATTGGGTCAAAATGAGCTAGTTATGGCTCATGATGAGGTTCTCATCATACCCCCATGCCTAGCTTTTGCTAGTCCCTTAGCAAAAAAAACTTAAGGTTTCAACCCTTGTTCTAGACCATGAAGTTTTCAATGGTTTTAGATAAGTGCTTTTTTATTTGAGCATAGATTAGGTTAGAATGCTGACCATAGGCCTAAAAGATACTCTAGTACCAATCAAGATCCAAATCTGTCTAGCCTTAGCCTCAGTCTTTTAGCAAAGGTTTTTAAGGCCCACAAGAACTAACCTAAGGTTTATTGGACTTCGTGGTTAAAGCACCCGTGCTTGAAATGATTTTAGCCCTGGCTCAGTTCGCAGTGCGTTTTGTAAGAGAGAGAGATAGAAAGTTTTTTTCTGTTTGGAGAGTTTTCTCTCTCTTTTTCTTTTTAGTTCTAGTCTAGGATTGGCTTTTCAACACGGTCTGTATCAGATTCCTTGCTCCCATCATCAATCCTCAAGGGTTCCTGGCGATCGATGCTTCGAGATAGCACCGCCCATGGCAACCCCCGGAACCCTGGCTATTGAGATTTCGAGATAATCCCATCCATGGTATTCCGTGGCCGAATCCAGACCCTGGCAATTGACATTTCGAGATAATGCCATCCATGGAATCTGAACCAGCAGAGTGCTTACATGCCCCCCGTAGGATATGTAAATATCCTAAGAGACAAGCACCGAGGAGATGATATTTTGTTACGCATCTTCGAGGGGATTTCCCGCCTCTCCGCGCTGGGAACTCGTCCAAATCAACTTGTGTTGATCGGCCGCTCCTATTCTAGGTGTTCTTTTCAGATTTTTGCGACGCTTCTGCGTGATTCTGATTTTTACGCTTACTGAACCAGGCTGTGTGTGAGATTAGGGTGCTTAGGTTACTGAGTCCCGTAAACCAAAAATTAGTTAACGAGGCCGAATACTCCCTAAGCCTTAGACCTAATACTTCAGCTTTTCATTTTCCTCAACCTCTTGAGGAGTGTCCAGATCTTAATGAGTACTAAGAGTCTATTCAAGAATGCCTAAGGTTTGCATTCTTACTAATCTCATTGTGCACTTTTCAGTTATTTTCTTGAATGAGGTCTAGAACTTAGGTTAATTCCTTAGTTCCTTACTAATGACTATCAACTTTTCTTATAATTTTGTGCTCCTTTTTCATTTTGTTTCTTTTCTCCTTCACAAAATTTTCCTTTTCCTCTTTTCCTCTTATTCTTTTTTGAAAATTTTTTTATTTTTTTTTTATTTTTTATTTTTTTTTTTTTTTTTTTTTTAATTTTTATGGTATTTTTGGCATATGTGAATTTTTTTGCTTGAAACCTTTTCTTACAAGTTTTTGCACTTTCCTACCCCCCCATGCCTAAGATTTGCAATGTCCTCATTGTAACCTAGGGGGTGTTAGTTCAGGGTGAACTTCGAGTGCTGAAAGGTGTCAGAACAAGTTTCAGGTTTTCAAAGAGAATGACGGGCTGCCTCCCGTTAAGCGCTGAGTTTTATGCCATCGGCTGGGCGCAATAAGCTCAAGGGGAAAGGAGGATATGAGATGCCTCAGCCAAATCAGTAGAAGTTACATCAATGAACGGCTTGAGTCTTTGACCATTCACGATGAAAGGTTCAGAATCGTGGCTGAGTGGACTGATTTTGATTGCTCCATTTCCAAAAACCTGTCGGACCAAATATGGTCCGACCCACTTAGATCTCAGTTTTCCTGGGAAGAGTTTGAGTCGGGCATCAAAGAGTAGGACCTTTTGACCAGGATGGAAGATCTTTCTTGAGATGTGTTTGTCGTGGAAGGCTTTAACCCGCTCCTTGTAAATTTGCGAGTTCTCGTACGCGTCTGTGCGTAATTCATCGATCTCGCTGATTTGGAGTTTTCTGTGGGTCCCAGCCTTAGAAAGATCTAGATTACAGTTCCGTACTGCCCAATAGGCTTTATGCTCCAGTTCGACGGGAAGGTGGCATGCCTTTCCGTACACCAATCTAAAGGGAGACATGCCCAATTGGGTCTTGTGGGCGGTCCTATAGGCCCACAATGCTTCCGGAAGTCGGGACGACCAGTCCTTCCTGTCAGGTCGAACAGTGACCTGTAGGATTTTCTTGATCTCCCGATTCGACAGCTCAGCTAGACCATTAGTTTGGGGGTGGTAAGGAGTAGAGATTCGGTGAGACACCCCGTATTTGGTCATCAGTGACCTAAACTGAGCATTTGTGAAATGGGTCCCCCCATCAGAGATTATTGCACGAGGAATCCCGAACCTTGAGAAAATGTGTTGATGAATGAATTTGAGAACGATTTTGTGATCACAGGTTCGGGTCGGTATGGCTTCGATCCATTTGGACACGTAGTCCACAGCCAACAGAATGTATTCGAAACCATCCGAAACAGGAAAGGGGCCCATAAAATCAATCCCCCAAACATCAAAGATTTCGCATACTAGAATCGGTTGCATAGGCATCATGTCGCGATGGCTCATGTTGCCCAAAGTCTGGCAACGACTGCATGCCTTGTAATGACTGTATGCGTCTTTGAACAGTGTGGGCCAGTAAAAGCCGCACTGGAGGACTTTTGATGCGGTTTTATGCCCGGCAAAATGGCCACCGCATGCCTGGTCATGGCAGAAAGAGAGGATATTGTTGACTTCCCCTTCCGGGATACATCTCCGGATGATCTGATCGGCACCTATGCGGAAGAGGTACGGGTCTTCCCAAATGTAATACTTGGCATCGGAGCGTAATTTGTCTTTCTTGGCCTTCGGCCAATCGGACGGGGTCTGATGAGATGCCAAGTAATTTACAATATTAGCAAACCATGGAAGGCTAGTACCAATAGTCAGCAGGTGCTCATCGGGAAAATGCTCAGTGATGGGTCCGGAAGGGTCTATCATTTCAGAAGGAAGACGGGACAAGTGATCAGCTACCACGTTTTGTTTTCCCGCTTTATCGCGAATCTCGAGGTCAAATTCTTGCAACAGCAAGATCCATCGGATCAATCGAGGTTTCGCGTCCTTCTTTGCAAGGAGATGCCTCACAGCCGTGTGATCCGAGTATATGATGACATGGGAACCCAGAAGGTATGATCTGAATTTCTCTAGGGCAAATACTACAGCTAGCAGCTCTTTCTCAGTAACTGTATAGTTACGCTGAGCCTCATCGAGTGTTTTGCTGGCGTAGTAAATGACCACAGGTTTCTTGTCATTTTTCTGCCCCAAAACCGCTCCTACAGCGAAGTCGGATGCATCACACATGATCTCAAAGGGTTGAGACCAATCAGGGGACTGTAGGATCGGGGCTTGGGTGACTCGGTCACGCAGGATTTCAAATGCTTGAGTGCATTCCCTGGAGATTTCGAAGGGAACATCCTTGGAGAGAAGAGTGGTCAGGGGGCGTGCGATTTTTGAAAAATCAGGGATAAATCGTCGATAAAAACCGACATGCCCTAAAAAGGATCGGATGTCCCTGATCGAGCTAGGCATAGGAAGGCGAGAAATCAGATTAACCTTAGCTCGATCCACTTGGATACCTTTCTCCGAAATTGAGTGTCCCAGGACAATTCCCTCAGGCACCATGAAATGGCTCTTTTCCCAGGAAAGAACCAAATTCACGTCGATGCACCGCCTGAGTATCTGGACCAAGTGCTGGAGGCAATCGTCGAATGATGCTCCGAAAACTGAAAAGTCATCCATGAAGACTTCCAGATAATCACCTACCATATCTGAGAATATGGCAAGCATGCATCGCTGAAAAGTAGCGGGTGCATTGCAAAGACCGAAAGGCATCCTTCGGAAAGCGTATGTTCCGAAGGGGCAGGTGAATGTGGTCTTTTCTTGGTCCTCAGGATGGATTGCCACCTGGTTATAACCGGAGTACCCATCAAGAAAGCAGAAGAACCTATTTCCCGCTAGTTTTTCGAGAATTTGATCAATGAAGGGTAGTGGGAAATGATCCTTCTTCGTGGAGGAATTGAGTCGACGGTAATCTATACAGACTCTCCACGAGTTGGCTAATCGGGTAGGAATGATTTCTCCGGTCTCAGTCGTTATAGTGGTGAGTCCTGCCTTCTTAGGCACGACCTGAATTGGGCTCACCCAACGACTATCGGAGATCGGGTAGATGATCCCGGCATCTAACCACTTGATGATCTCCTTTTTCACGACCTCCTGCAGATTGGGATTTAAGCGTCTCTGCATTTCACGAGAAGGTCGTGTGCCCTCTTCTGAATAGATATGATGAGTACAATAAGAGGGACTTATTCCAGTCAAATCATCGAGGGTCCATCCGATGGCTCTGCGATGTTGCTGGAGGACAACAATCAGACGGGATTCCTGTTCAGGACTAAGGTTGGAATTGATGATCACAGGAAGGGTCTGATTAGAACCCAAAAAGATGTATTTCAAATGAGCAGGAAGGGGTTTCAGTTCGAGGATGGGGTTTTCAGCAGCAGCGGGTGGTTCAGTATAGATGTGAGGTTCAAGGGTGGGAGTTATTGGGTTGTTCACATCTGGATTTGACTCCTCTATTTGCGGGTCAAGATCCTTCTGTGGTTGATGAGGAATACTCAAGTCATTCTGGAGGTGTGGTTCATCAACCAAAGTCTTGATGTCACAAATTTGCTCGATGACGCCACAATTAATTCCTTGTTGGGCCTTAAATATATCAATTTTCAGTGTTTGATCTCCAAACTTAAGCTCTATTTGGCCCTCCTCACAGCTGATGTTGGCTCTAGCAGTAGCCAAGAAAGGTCTCCCTAGAATGATTGGTGTATCCCTAGGGTTCTCAGGTGCATCCATGTCTAAGACTATAAAGTCCACTGGAAAATAGAAATCCCGCACTCTTACGATAACATCCTCGAGAATCCCTTTTGGTGACTTTATAGATCGATCTGCTAACTGTAATGTCACCTCAGTTGGTTTCAGCTCAGATTCTTCCAGATGGTCAAGTAAGGATGTGGGTATCAGATTTATAGATGCACCTAAGTCTAACAATGCTCTGTCAAATTGGGTACCACCTATCTTACAGGAGATCAGGGGAGTTCCAGGATCTTTTGCCTTGGGTGGGAGTCTACTAAGGATTACAGAGCTGGCTTGCTCTGACAGAACAATTGGGCTCCCTCCCTTGGTTCGCGGCTTACGCTGGGGTGTACATATATTCTTTAGAAATCGTGCGTAAGCTGGTACGTGGTGAATTGCATCCATCAAGGGGATGTTTATGTGGACCTGCTCAAAGAGCTTGACCAGGTCCTCCTCAGGGGCCACGGGTTTGGTGGTCTTCTTTCCCTTGGTCAGGGCCTCGGGAAACGGGATCTTGGTTGGTTCCTCTAGGATAGGTCCTGGTTGTGGGTCTGGAACAGCGGTACCTTGGATAACTATCCTAGGGTCATGATTATCAGGCTGGGAGTGGTTTGGATAACGCGGGTCCTGAGTTGTCTTACCACTACGTGTTGTTACAGAATTTAATCCGGCCTGATTTTGGTTTGGATTTGGGAGGAGGGGTGGCTGCTGCTGAAATCCCGTACGAGAAGTAGAGGCTTCCATCTCGTCTGGAGATGGGGCAGTAGGGGCCTGATAAATCCATTGAGCGTGGCCTAAATTTGGATTCATAACGCGCTTCTGGGTTGGCACGTTATTTGGGTTAGGAAGGGGTTGGGAAGGGAGTGTGCCTGGCTGGCGAGAATTTGCCAACTGGGCCAGCTGAGTTTTAACTTCAGTAAGCTCGTCCTTGTGCTGTTTTTGAATGGCCGCATTCGATTTTTGAATGTCAGCCAGAGTCTGAAGGATTAAGGACATTTGATCTTGATTTGGCCCTGATGGATAAGTAGGGTTGGGCCGAGGCTGAGGTGGCTGGTAGTGATGAGAGGGCTGTGGGCGGGACTGAAAAGGTGGTCTTTGGGTTTGAGAATTTCCCGCCCACTGAAAATTTGGATGGTTTCGCCATCCAGGGTTGTAAGTGTTGGAGAATGGGTCGTTCTGGATGGCGTTGAGGTTCTCGCAGGTCTGAGGAACCTCCTGAGAATCAGGGAAAGGGGGAATGGAGTTCCCCCGGCTGGTGAAGAAAGGATCGGATGATCTTCCAGTCCAAGAATCAGATGGGGACGGATATGGATCCATCCCAGGGGAGGATCGGTGTAGGATGTTTTGCACAGTCTCCTGTGTGGAAGGAGGTTGTGCAAAGGAGTTACGCGCAGAGGTGGCTCGCTGCAAGTGCTGAGTCAGCTCATCCACCTTCTTTTCAATAATTGAGACCTTGTCCAATCGACTGGCCATTAATTCCAGGTCGACTGATGCGGACAGGCCCTGCGTCTCATGTGCTCCCTTAAGATTCGTCGCTGCGCGGGTATTCGTCCTGTCGAATAATCCCATGGAGTCATTGTTGATGGAGTTCTCGCACATGTTCTCGAGAATCTCCCATACGGTGTCTTCATGTTGACCCATGATGTTTCCTCCGCAGGTTGCATTGACGAAAAGGCGGATGTCCTCACGGAGTCCCTGGTAAAAAGATTGGACTTGTTCCCATTTAGGAACTCCGTGATGGGGGCACTTCCTCATGAGATCCTGAAAACGATCCCATGCCTCATGGAGAGGTTCTCCTGATTGTTGAGTGAAGTGTGTAATCTGATGGCGCAAGGCGTTGGTCCGACCAACGGGAAAGAACTTTTTCAAAAACTCGGATTGAAGTTCTTCCCAAGTGTTGATCGGCCGGGTCTGAGTTTGATACCAATGGGCGGCCTTGTCCATAAGAGAAAAGGAGAACATCTTCATGAGAAGAATATCCCGATTTTGCGCATCTGATCCAAAAGTGTGGGCCAGATGCTTAAGCTGTTTGATGTGCTGGAAGGGATCTTCAGAATTAAGCCCATGGAATTTAGGTATAGCGTGAATCATGTTGGGCTTTAGTTCGGAATCAGGTCCTCCAATCGGGATTCTAACTCGAGGCTCAATTGCCACCGCAGCAGGATTGTAGTGGTCCCGCATCATAGGACGCTGTGGTGGGTGCACGAAGTTTTGGAAGAGGTCATTGAGTCGCTGGAGCTGGTGTTCCAGATTATTTTCTTCCTCAACTGGCTGAGCCATGATGGGGGAAGAAGAAGAACTTGGTTCTGAATCAGAAGAGAGAATAATGTGAGGGTGTTGCTGCACAAACACGGGCGTCGAGGCTTGGCCTTGACGAGAGTGAATTTCTAAAGGAGGTCTTAAGGGTGGTCTTAGAGACCTCCTTCCGTACATGCACAGTTGGGAGAGGTAAGTTTAGAAGGTGATGGACCCAATCAAGACACCCAAAAATGTGTTGGGTGACTATAGAGGTGCGGGGCAGATGGACCCCTTGATCAGAAAGATCGTCCACCTGAGAATTACCTGGGCAGCCAGAGAGGGAGAGTCCCGCGAAGACCCCTACACGGTAGAGCGTCCCCACGGGTTACAGGGTTTCCCCCACCCGACCTCTCTTGTCACTGCGGTTCCAGGTAGACCAGAATGGGGATCTTGACCTCTTAAGTCTACCAATTTTAAGATCAGGGTGTTTAAGGTTTCACTTGAACTTTAGTCTTTTTAGGTGCAAAGAGTGACCTAATTTAAGGTTGGTTAACCCAAGGGGTCAACTTTACCTATTGTTTTCTTTAAGAGCTTTTAGGTCCTGTCTTTTAGGGTTCAAGTGTTTAGAGAGAGCCAATTGTTTAGGATTTTTCTTGTATAGGTATTTTCAGACAAGGGCTTGGGCACACTTCATTTGGTTTTCTCAATTCTTGAGTTAAGTAGTGTGTCTCTAAATCCCTAGTGTTGGATCCTAGGTTGGCTCTACTTGGTCCAGTTAATTCTTTGTTGGGTAATTAGGGCTCAAGCAAGAATGTGTTAGCCCTTAAATACCCTTGATAGTGTGCAGAAATAATGAGTTGAAAACATGCAACTTTTATGGTTACTAAATATGGAAGACAGGTTAGCCCTATATTGCTTGTTCTTTTCTTTTCTTTCTCTTTAGAGTGTAGGGGTTAATAGTGAGAGAAAAGATTTACCTGTCTTCGGAGTGGTTGTCGTGTGGTTGCTTGTCTTCTTGAGTTCCTGTAGCTGCATAAAAGAGAGGAGATTATCAGAAATTAAAAGATACAGGAATGTTTACCTCTAGAATAGCCGTTGCTCCCCGGCAGCGGCGCCAAAATGATGGAACGTCGGTTTTCGTTGTTAATTCGTTGTAGTAAAGCCGGTTGTTACCAACGTTTCATATAAAAATTTTTTACTCGGAAAAATAAAAGAGTTCCCGAGGTCGAACTCAGGGAGCAAGTTGTATTCTAGAGATATACAAATTCTATTACAAAAATAAAGAGAGAGAGAGAGAGATGAAAAATTGGCTTCTGCTTCTTTTCTTCTTTCTTCCTCTTTGTCTTTGGTTCTTCCTGTTCTTCTTCTTCTTCTTCTTTTTCTTCTGCTTTCTTCAGATCTTCCTCTTTCTTTTTGGTTCTTCCTGTTCTTCTTCTTCTTCTTCTTTTTCATTTCTTCTTCTACAATCGTGGTGCTTCTGCCTTCGGCTACTAAGTCTCCCTTCCTTCTTCTTCAGCCTGCCTTCTGTGTTGCTCTGGCTGCTGGCTGTCCGTCGTCTGGCCCGGTGCTTCGTCGACTTAACTGAGCAGTTGCTACAGTGCAGCTGCTTCTTCTTCCGCAGTCCTTCACCTGTGCCTGCACGCTCAAGAGTTCATCAGAAGGCAAAAACCTACTCTACCCCCTTCCCCCGCGTATCTCTCTCTCTCTGAAATCACTCTTCGGAAGCTCTCCCAGAGCGCTATCGGGTAATCGGGTTCGGATCAGGCCCGGGTCCAGGCCCACCGGCGTGCGTGGTGGACGAGGAGTGCAGGTCAGTCTAATCGGGTCGGGCCAGGTCCGCGGAGCGTGGTCACGGACGAGGCCGAGTCGGGTCGGGTCGGGTGAGAGGGACCTCACCCCGTGGTAACTGAGGCAAACAGCATACGGCAGTTTTTCAATTTATGTGTCCGCGCGCCTTTGAGAGATTCCGAGGTGGGACTAAATGTCCCACCCCAATTCTCTTACGCCTGCAGCAGGGATGGTGCTCCCAATTGCATCGGCTGTTGAGGCGTACAGCTCCAATCGAGGGCCAGGGTGTGTGCGTGAGACTCTTCCGCGCTGGCCGTGGCTATTCAATCTGGGATATCTCGGCTTGGAGCAACCTCGAGCAGGCTTCGAGCTTCCTCGCCAATGGCGGCCAAGGCCTGGAACCTGAAACCAATGGCACGGCCTCTCGGCCAAATCAGACAGGCGGAGGACCTTCGCCGTGGCACGGCGAAGGTGGTCAGGGGGTCTGCAGGGGGTGTGATGGAGCTGTTAGGTCGTCCTAGGTCAGACTGTGAGCGAGGGAGTGGGTGTGTTCGGTGGGTCTGCAGAGGGTGTTTGGTGGGAAGTGGAGGGGCGGAAGAGGATCAGAGTGAGGAGGCGGAAGTTCTGCGGTGGTCGGCGAGCCGTGTGGGTCGCTGAGGTGATGGGAGCGGCTCGCCGGAGGGTGGTCGGAGGCGGAGAGGATGAGGGTGAACAGGGTCGGTAGAGGGCTTAATTGACTAAATCGAAAGCGGGGAAAGAAAGAGGAGGAGAAGGGGAGTAAGTCTAACTTAACTGCAGGGACGAAGGGGGAGGAACAGGGCGACAGTCGTATCGACTGTCGCCGGAGAAGATGATGCTCAGGGAGAGGGGCGGCGGCGAGCAGAAGGCTGGAGAGGCGCCAGCTGGGTGCGGCGTGGCGCGGGAAGAGCAGGGGAGGAGGTCTCTGCTGCTGGTAGTGCGGCAGAGCGAAGAGGTGGAGGGAGAGGAAGTCGCCGGAGCTGGTGAGCGTCTGCCGGAGAAAGAAGAGACGAAAGCTGGGGGTTTTCTCCGTCAGATCCAGGCTGCCTTGGTCGGTGGAGCGGCGGGGGGTATTTATAGGGTTGTAGCAGGGAGGAAGGCGGAGGGAGACGACGTGTCTCCCTCGCCGGAGCATGGTCGGAATTCGAACCCATACCGTCCGTGCGTTCGCACGGCCGGTATGGGGGGCTACAGTGACCATGGGGGTGCTCCTGCGACGGCTGACGACGCAGGGCACCCCCGGTACACTTGCCAGGTCCTCCACCTCACCCTGCGCGGCGCCATGCTCCGCGCAAGGTCGCCGGAGCATGGTGCTGGCAGGGTTTTGCAGGAGGGACCTGTTTGCAAAGAACGAAGGAGAGTTAGGGGCCTAAATGCGAGGGTTCAAAAGTTGAGGGCCAAAGAGTAAATATATGAGGACCAAAGTGTAAATTCGGTCAAGGAGGTTTCTTCTTAGGCTCAAGTTTTTATACATGACTAATTAGGACCTAAGGAATCTGATGGTGAATTTTATTTTCATATTAAACCTTGTTTGACCGGTCAATTTGCGCAAAAACCCAAATTAAGTTATTAATTGGGCATGGTTCTCAATGTAGGTCAAAATGGGTTCTAAAGGCCAAATTGAAGGTTCTAAACCCTAGAGATTATTTTTCTATGAATTTTAGAGGGTTTATTCTATTTTTACTTTGCCTCGAACCTTGTGAATTGAAGTGGGTTGTTTTAGGGTTACAGATTATCATTTGGTTCCTTGGAAGTGCTGTAGCCCTTGCTAGATCATCTCATCCCACTTTTATTCTTATTAAGCTGTTTTGACCTGTGTTTGGGCCCAGAATTACCCTGTATGCAGATTATACTGGTAAAATTGCACTTTTACCCCTTGTGACTGGTTTTCTTCTCAAACTCAGAATTCTCTGAGTTAAGCCTTTCCTTGAGATATATAGGAGCTTTTATCCTTTGTATTGGGTCAAAATGAGCTAGTTATGGCTCATGATGAGGTTCTCATCATTAGGGTTCATGATGAGGTTCTCATCATTGGTGCTAGAGCACCACGATCGTTTATTTTGATGATAACAAAACACTTGTTATTTAATGTTTGCATTTAAGTCCTAGCTTTCAAGTCAAATTGCAAATGGAGATAAGTGTAGAAACGGAGTTTGAGCTCGCATCCATGGTGGATTGGAGGAGCTTGATGGAGGAGAAGGAGCTTCGCGAGGAGCGAAAGCTTGAAGAGGGAAGGAGATGAAGAATATGATAGATTTCCTTTCTTGTTCATTGTACTTTGTTCTTTTGTTGCTCTTTGTTTTATTTCTTAGTAACATGTTAAAGAGCCTCAAAGTACCCTCAAAGTAGTCCTAGGAACACTTGCACAACCCTAAGATACTTAGGTTTTCCGTAGAGAACTTAGAAATTCAAGATAAGCATCAGACAACCTGATTAGATGTCCAATCTGAAAATCAGACGTCTAATCTTGACTTTTAAGATGTCTAACTGTTGACTCAGACGTCCAATAACTTAGGCTGGACTTGTAGGTTCTGTCTGTTGAAATCAAACATCCATACCATAGTTCAGACGTCTTAGAAGATGTCTAATGGTTGTGCCAGATGTCCAATTAGTGGAACGTTGGCTAACAAAGTAAATATTGAGGAAAATAATCATTAGGCTTCTATCAGACGTCCGTAGAGGACCCCGGACGTCAGATATGTGATCGTTGAGTCTCGACTGACCCAAAATCGCTTTCCTAGACAAATATAGCTCTTTGGACCTTGGGAAATCCATTCCCGCAGTACAATAGGTTTCCAGACATCCAGACCTAGTGCCAAATGTCCTGTACATCATTTGATTAGTTTACACTAGAACCCTATCTAGGTCTGATGAAAGTCAGGAAGGAAACCTGCCTAGATTCAGACATCTGACTTAGTTCCTAGACGTCTTAAACTAGTTTTCCAAACGTCTGATACCTAGACCAGACGTTTGATGACCCTGTCAGAATTATAAATGATTTTGATTACGACCTGTTTTGCCTTGGGTTCAACCCTAACGGCTATGGAAGCCTTCTAAGGCCTTCCAGAGCCCTCCTAGGCCCTCTATAAATAGAGGAGGACCCTTGCCTTGTGAATATACACCAAGCAACACATTTTCCACATCTTTTGTGTCCAAGAGAAGTAGAAGAAGCACTAGCTCTCTAAGCATTCGTTCCACACCTGAGATCTTCATCCTATTGTGCACCCGCTCTCCCGCCGATGTTAGGAGAGCGTTGTTGTGACAAAGCGTGGTTCACGCACCCGCGTCGTCACGCCAACGCACCCCCACCTAAGGGAAGATTCTTCACCTATAGTAGCTAGGTTCATTTATATACTTTGTTGTCTCTATAGGTCTGTTGTATTTTTTCTTTATTATTGGTTGGGTATTCGCGTTGCAAATTCCCGTCTCCTTCACGAGACAAAATCATTCTTGTGAAGAGAAGGGGTTTTGAGGTACACTACCCTCGTTCAAAGTAGCATGGTTGTAAGAGGTTAAGTAACCCTCATTTTAAGTGACTTGTTTAGTAGATTTGATCTCCACCAGCGCCACACACGGCCAGCGTGCTAGCACCCCCTCATCTTTGCGAGCTTCAACAGCAACAGAGCTGCAGCCCACCACCACCCACCGTCGACCTCTCCTCCATTCTCTCATCTCCAACCACCTCAAGTCGAGCTGCTATCGCCATCGAGTGAGGCCTAGCCCAAAGGACCTCCGACGAGCTTCATGTCTCCGTCCAACCCTTCCTTGTCGCACACGGTGAAGGGGAACACCTTCCCTTGTTTTGCACTTCATTTCTTATTACAATTCGTTGCCATTGCAAAAGGGAAATTTTTGAGTTAATAATATTCTAACCTGGTGATTTTGTGAGAACTCCCTCCATCTTGCACGAAAATACAACATCATCTTATTCATGTCTTATTATCTTAATTGAAAGGCGATTTTGATTTAGTTTCTTTACGAAATTAATTGTGAACATTTGTTTTTGACTAGTGCTAGTTTTGATAGGCCATTGCTCCCCTGTGGATACGACCCGCTCTTCTCGAGTGGTAATTTTAATTGTTTTGAAAAGCGATTTTCCACCACTTACATACTACTTTGACGCGTCATTTTATGTGCGAAGCGACAACGAAAGTGAAAACTGTCTTTTCAAATGGCGCCATTCTAGGGAGGCAATGGGCCTAATAAACTCGCATTCATTCATCTGTTCATGTTGATTTAAATTGAGGCATATTTAATCTATTCTATCTGATTTGGTGCAAGATATGCATATTACATACGAGTTGTCGCACCGGTCTTAGCAACGCAGTGGTGGACGTTGTTTCCACCGCTTGAAGGAGAAACCAAGCTTTGCATCTACGAGAAGGAGCTTGAACATTGGTGAACCTTGTTGCCACCAACTAGGAGGAGGACATCCGGAGTGATCATCTTCATCTCTGTCGAATTTTTAGTAGATAGAATTTAGGTTTTAGAACTTTATTTTTCTTTATTTATTTTCTTGCACGTTCATTTGGTTTGAGACCCTTGTTCTGGGGTATATTTTAGGGATTTGTTCCTCGACTTTCTTTTAGACCTGTGTTGGGTAATTTTTTAGGAGTCTGTTCCCATTTATTTATACTTAGGGTTTTATTTTCTTTCATGGATTGCTTTTATTTTTCTTGTTTATGCATAACTAGGTTAGATATAAAACATAAAAAAAAAAATATCACGAACTGCCTACTAGATGGTGGACCCTAGTTCCATCTCTCTTCTATGTTTTGGTGTTAACAAAACCGTTTTAAAATCTAATATATTTATGAAGTAATTTCAGGTCAAAAGAATTTGTGGATGCAAGCAAAAAGATTGCACATGAAGGAAGAAGTTTTGAAGACTTTAGTTTTTATTGTATCTTAGAATTTTTGTATGCCTTCAAACAAGTAAAACATAATCTAGGTGTTAAAATCAAGGTAGAGATAACTAGGTTTCAAAATATCATTCATTTACTTGGTTCTTAACTCAAAATCGACTATTTCAAAACAAAGTCGCCTAGAGTAGATTGGATTTCTCTAATTGATTTACACTAATGATCTTTAGTACTTGCTAGGCACAGGTTTGGACCTAAGTTCCAAACTGTGAACATCAAGTACCGGTACTCATCATGAGTACCGGTATCAAGTGGTCACAGTTTGTGAACTGGGTTTTTGCCTGGACCTTACAAGTACCGGTATTCATCATGAGTACCAGTACATGTAGGTCACAGGACCCAAGATTGTGCGTCACAAGTACCGATACTCACAATGAGTACCGATACCCAGTGATTTGGTTGTACTGACTGTATGTAGTCAATACCGGTACCAAGAGTTCAATACCTATACCAACTAACCGTTGTGACCAGTCTGAACGGCTAGTTTGCAATTAATCATATTTCTAATGTTCCTAAAATACCCCTAACGGCTATAATTCATGGGAGAGGTGATTAGTGGCCTATATAAGCACTCTTTGGGTGTTGTTTTTTTACACCTCTAAAAAAGAATCATACTCTTGCCTACACCTTCAATTCTCAATTTTCAAGCTGAAAGAGAGTTTGTTTTGTTGCATATCTTTCAAGGCCTCTAACCATTTGCAACAAATCATCAAAGGCTATCGTATTTTTCTGTATTCAATCATTTGTTTTATGCCTTAGTTTTTCCTGCTAGATTTGGTTATACTTGTTATAAGATATATTCTTGTTGGAGACTTAGGAAATAGTTGTAAGCTTCTACTTACATTTTGCTTACACCTGTATCTTTATCTCTTTTCATATCTTGTAATTGGGTTGAGGTAACCCATTAATTACCTCTGATATTAGTAAATTGATTCTCTCTGAGTTGAGGGAATCGGGTTAAAAATCCTAAGTCAGGAGACTTAGGTAGTGGAGTACCCAAGTGAGGGGAACCACTATATATCTTGTGCCTTTGTTTCAGTGGTTTGCTTTGTCTTGCAATTTTTATTTTCCCACACTATTCATCCCCCACTTCTAGTGTGCTTGTGATTTACAGATCCTACAGGTGGTATCAAAGAAGGTTGCGAAAAGAAGTGACAATTCTCTTTCGCAATGGCATCTCCAGTAAAGCGCACCGAAGGACAGTCATCCACACGTCCTCCCTACTTTGTTGGGATGTACTATGGATACTAGAAGAGGAGGATGCAAATCTTCCTCAAGGCCATGGATGAGGACTCATGGATGTTTATCCAAGAGAAGTACATGGATCCGGAGCCACAAGAAGGAGTGGCATGGACGGCAGAACAAAAGAAAAGGATCGCTAAAAATGCGAAAGCGATGAACGCACGGGAAAAATTTAACCGTATCTCCGCATGCGAGTCCGCATACGAGATATGGAACACATTGCAAGTCACCTATGAAGGTACGAGTAAAGTTAAAGAAACACATATTTCTATTCTAACAGAAAGCTATGAGTGTTTCAAAATGCAGAAAGGTGAAACAATCAAAGGGATGTACACAAGATTTGGAGAGATCGTGAATCCAATGAAGAATCTTGGAGTCAAGCTAAAGGAGGAACAACTTGTAAGGAAAATCTTATGATCCCTTACAAGCGACTGATCTCCAAAGACCACAGCCATTCAAGAGGCAAAAGATCTTTCTACTCTCTCCTTAGATGAGTTAATTGGAAGCCTCATGGCATATGAAGTCCAGTTGGAAAATATGAAGAAGAATGAAGAAAAATCCATAAGCAAGAAAAAGGAGCTTGCTTTCAAAGCTTTAAAGGAGGTATCGGACTTTGATGACTCAAATTTCGACGAAGAAGAGGAGCTTGCTCTTCTAACGAGAGGATTCAGGAGATTCATCTGAAAATAAGGTAAGAAAGTCAATAAATTTTCAAATGACATTATTTGTTTTGAGTGCAAGAAGAAGGGGCACGTACGAGAAGATTGTCCAATGATTAAGAAGGAAGACAAGAAGGACAAAGAACTCAATTGAAAGAAAAAGAAGACTTCAAGAAAGGCATACAAGGCAACTTAGGATGATAGTGATTCCGACGCAGAATCATCTTCCGAAGAATCTGAAGAAACAGAAGTTGCACATCTTTGCTTAATGGCAAACGATGACAACTCGAAAAATGAGGTAGATTCTGAAGTCACCTTTAATGAATTAGTACAAGTATATGAAGATTTATATAATAAGCCTAGGATGATTAAAAAGGAAAATAAGGTTTTGAATGATAGTTATAGAACTCTAGAAATAGAGAAATCTTGTTTAGAAATATAATTAGATATGTCCAAAGAAACTAACAATCAATTACATGCAAAAATAGTAGAATTAGAAGATATTTATGAACACTTTGAGGACACTTTGAATAATTTAAAAATAACTAGGTTGAATACGAAATTTTTTAATAATTTAAAAGCTAAGTTCAATAATAAGAAGAACACACAAAATAAATCACATGCATGTAGACATGTATGGATTTATCAAAAGGTCAAGAATCCTAAGAATTATAGATCTAACACTAAAGTAATTTATAAACCTAAAGATTTGAAAGGTACTAACCATCAAGGACCCAAAAAAAATGGGTACCTAAAATAGATTTAATAAATTATCTTACAGGTCAAAAAGGACAAATGGATCCTAGACAGTGGGTGTTCCAAGCACATGACGGGACACTTCGACCTCTTTATCCAATGGACCAAAATCGAAGATGGAGGACATGTCAAGTTGGGCGACAACAAACGTTGTCGCATTATTGGTGAAGGTACAATATGAAACTCTTCTAAGCAGGTACGTAATGTTCTTTTAGTAGAAAACTTAAAACATAACCTACTTAGTGTTAGTCAAATATGTGATAATGGATGTAATATTTTGTTCACTAAAGTTGGATTTAAAATATTAAAAGAAGGAACAAATACGATTTTAATTGAAGGCTTTAGATATAAAAATATCTATGCTTTTCATTTTTCAAAAGATGAGTATGTAAAATGTCTGCTTGTCTCCCATATTGAAGTAGATCTTTGGCACCGTAGGCTAGGTCACATTAATCACAAACATCTCAATAGGTTAGCCTAAAATGAGTTAGTAAGGGGCCTACCTAAACTAACTTATAAGAAGGATGTTTTGTGCAAGTCGTGTGAACTGGGAAAAATGTACAAAGCCTCTTTTAAACCTAAAGACTTAGTTTCAACAACACGACCTTTAGAGTTGTTACACCTTGATCTATTTGGACCAACACGATTTGAGAGTCTAAATGGATCAAAATTTTGCCTAGTTATTGTTGATGACTTCTCTAGGTTTACTTGGGTCATCTTCTTGAAACATAAGGATGACTCATTTGATTCCTTCCTAAGTCTTACTCGAAGACTTCAAAAGGAAAAATCATCCTCTATTGTTAGACTTAGGATTAATCATGGGGGTGAATTTGAAAATAAAAAATTTTCAAGTTTTTGTGTCAATTTTGGCATAACTCATGAATTTTTATTTTCTTAGGCTCCATCTCAAAATGGTGTTGTAGAGTGCAAGAATCGCACTCTACAAGAATGCGCCTAAACTTTGCTCTTGGAGTCTGGGCTTCAAAAATATTTCTAGGCAGAAACCATTAATATGACATGTTATGTTCTAAATAGAACACTTTTAAGGCCTATTATTAAGAAAACTCCATATAAGCTTTATTATTAGAAGTCTCCTAGGATATCATATTTTAGGGTGTTTGGAAGCAGATGTTATTTATTAAACACCTATGACCGGCTTGATAAGTTTAATGCTAAAGGCGATGAAGGCATTTTTATTGGCTATTCAACAAGAAGCAAAGCTTATCGAGTCTTTAATAAAAGGACTTTTGTCATTGAAGAATCCCTGCATGTTTCATTTGATGAAACAAACTTAGGTGAACCGGAACCAAATCATTTAGATTCTGATGATGAAGATATCCCCTTCATTGATATATCAAAAATAGAAGATTTACGAAATGTACATGATCTTCCAAAAGAATGGGTACACCATAAGGATCACCCTCAAGAACAGATTATTGGTGATATTGAACAAGGTGTAAAAACCCGATCTCACTTTAGAGCTGATTTTGTCCTTAATGCTTTTGTTTCACAACTTGAACCCAAGAAAGTTGATGAGGCCTTAAAGGATGAATCATGGGTTGTAGCTATGCAAGAGGAGCTACTCCAATTTACTAGGAACAATGTATGGAACTTGGTACCTGCTCCTGAGGGTAATTCCATCATTGGAACCAAGTGGGTGTTCCGAAATAAATTGGATGAATCTAGTTCAATGATCAGGAATAAAGCCAGATTTGTAGCTCAAGGCTATAACCAACAGGGGTATTGACTTTGATGAGACATATGCTCCTGTTACTCACTTGGAGTCCATACGGATGCTACTTGCCTTTGCATGTGCAAAAGACTTCAAGTTATATCAAATGGATGTCAAGAGCGCTTTTCTTAATGGTTATATTAAGGAAGAAGTTTATGTTCTTCAGCCTCCTAGGTTCGAGGACCTAACACACCCAGAGCATGTATACAAGCTCAATAAGGCGCTATATGGACTTAAACAAGCTCCCAGGGCCTGGTATGATAGGCTTAGGACCTTTCTTCTTCAGCACGGTTTTAGAATTGGAGTTGTTGATTCAACTCTTTTTTGTAAAAGAAGGTAATGACATCCTATTGGTTCAAATATATGTCGACGATATTATATTTGGATCAAATAAGGAGTCCCTGTGTCAACATTTCTGTGAGACTATGAAGACTGAGTTTGAAATGAGTATGATGGGTGAACTCAGATTCTTTTTAGGACTCCAAATTCAACAATTAGACACAAGAATTTATATTAGTCAAACAAAATATGTTCTTGAAATTCTCAAGAAATTTGACTTTGAAAATGTAAATGGCAAAGAGACTCCGATTGCTCTATCTACTTCTCTTAGTGAAGATTTATTCGGCATGAGGGTAGATGAAAAGAAATATCGGAGAATAATAGGCTCACTATTATATCTCACAGCTTCTAGACTTGATATTCTTTTTGCTACATGTTTATGTGCGAGATTCCAGTCCGAACCCAAGGAATCTCATTTTAATGCAGTAAAAAGAATATTTAGATACCTAAACAACACAAAAGACCTTGGTCTTTTCTATCCTAAAGCACAATCCTTAGATCTATTATCCTATAGTGATGCAGAATATGCAAGGAATCGGATAGACTGAAAGAGCACAAGTGGCACATGTCATTTTATTGGAGAATCTCTAGTCTCATGGTTCTCTAAGACGCAGACTTGTGTTTCACTTTCTACGATTGAAGCATAATATATTGCAGCTTCACTTGCTTGCTCTCAGGTCATTTGGATGAGATAGACTTTGTCCGACTTTGATTGATTTTTGCGCAATCCAAGATATTATGTGATAATACAAGTGCAATAAATCTATTCAAAAATCCGGTACATCATTCACGTACCAAACATATAGACATTAGACATCATTTCCTTAGAGATAATGTTCTTCAAGGCTTTATTCAATTAGAATTCATTGACACTCAAAACCAATTGGCAGACATCTTTACAAAACCCTTTGCAGTAGAGAGATTTTGCTTTATAAGGAGAAAATTAGGTCTTTGTACAATAAAAGAGATTCTAATCTAACAATTTATTTGATATGAACTTAGTTTGTATTTATGAAAATTCCTGAGGGCTTTCTTGCAAATTACCCATGCTTACTAAAAGAGGGGTAAATTATAATATTTCCATATGTCTAGAAATTCCAGGGTGTTGTTTGCAATTTGGTTGCTTAACTTAGGTTGTTGACTACATTATTTTTTTCAACACCTAAGTTGTCAATTTTTCTTCTCTCAACCACTTAAGTGGTCATGTGACAAGCACATGACCCATCCCATATAAAAGAGGTCAAGTGCAAACACTTGTCTCATTTCATCACAACCAAACCCTAGTTCCACCACAAGTCTCTCCAAGCCCTTGTCAAGAAGAAGAAGAATCATCTCCAATCTTCATACCCTAGGTACATTCTTCTCTTCTCATCAAATCATGTTTCCTTGAGTCGTTCTACATCTTGTTTCATCTTTTCTCGATGTCATTTTTGCTGCTGCAATATGTTTTCATCAGGTACCAGGTGGTATCGGTACCCATCATCGGTACCGGTACTCGCTAGGCGCAGTAGTGCCTGCTTTACAGAGCAAGTACCGGTACTGAAGATGAGTACCGGTACTAGCTCAAATTTCTGGTTGGGACAGAAACCAACCAGTACGGGTACCAATCACCAGTACTGGTACATGCAGGCTTAAATGTGTTGTTACTTGAACACATGATAAGAAATTATCTTTATCTCTAATTGTATTTCCTATTCCTTGTTGTTGTATATTTTCAGATGGTTCCTAAATCTAAAAGTAAGGGAAAAGTACCTCAAGATGCATTCCACAAGTTTTGCATCAATAAGGATGCTAAATCAAAATTTGATTGGTATAAAGGCCTAAAACTCCATCACTGTAGGCCTATTGAGTGGAAAGATTTTTCTCTTCAAATCTATGAGTTTACTACCTATCTTTCCAAATAGAATCTTATGCATTTCTTTGATGAGTCATTTTTTGCTATTGTTCCTGGAGTTTACCCTGACGTTAATTGTCTATTTTTTGCTAATCTCCAAGAACAAGAAAATCGAAGCCATCTTGTCTTAACATCCAAAGTTTTTGGTCAAAAAATCACCATTACTCCTAAATTTTTATCAACCATCACCCAATGCCCTAATGAAGGTCATCCTTTTAACACACTTAAGGAGCAATTTCCTACTCACAAAATTCATGAAACTCTATTGCTTTCTAATTGCTAGGGCAAAGCATTGGTTGCCCCCAACATGACTCTTTTTGCTCGTGTTCTTTTCCGTATCTTAGCATGGAATTTAAGGGCTAAAAATTCGAGTTTTCACAAAATTTCCGTTGACATTTTACCCTTAATTTATGCTATCATTATAGGATTTTCGGTCAACTAGAACACGATTTTCGTTCACTTTCTTAGACCTCATTACCGTGTATCGGCTTTACCCTTAGATATCTTGGTGTCTCACATATTTCATAAAAATAAAATTGACCTTTCTAATTTCACTCATCTTAGAAAAGTGATCTATTTCAAATGGACTACTCTCCAGAAAATGGGAGTGAAACCCGCTAGAGAGGAATCTACTAGTGATGATGAAGAAGATGAAGTTGATCCAAATGCTCAATCTTCTTCTCATCCACCTACTGAATCATCTTCGACTTTTGTCCCCATTACCTATCCATTTTCGGAAGCCGAAACTCCTTGGAGGAACCTATCTCATGAGTCTGGCATCGATCCTTACATGATCAACACTTTCAATTACATTGGCCAAAATTTAACCAATCTGAATTTTGCCTTTTGTCACATGGAACACAAATTTCATGATTTTTCTGTCTCTTAAGTCTTCCTATGTTGCATCTTCCACTCAACAAACCAAACAAAGGAAGCGGACTCAACCAAAAGCACCTCTGGAATACAGTGAAAGAAGACAGAAGCACTTCCAAAATCCATCTTTTGTAGCAGAAAAAGAACCTATTATCCATGAAGATGAGGAAGAAGACACCAAAGATGAAGAAAATGTTTCATATGAAGAAGACGATGATGATGATGACGACGGCAACGACGATGATGATAATGATGACAACAACGATGATGATGGCAATGGCAATGACAACGACAATGATGAGGATGAAAAACCACTTATTATAAAATGTTGTAGAAATTAGTTTACTTTTTAAGTATGTAAGCTTGCTATTGCTTGTATGACTCTTAAGATTGTTAAACTTGTATGACTCTTAATATTTCTTTTGTGTCATGCACTTTATCATTTTATGAAAGTTGATGCTTTGGTTGATAATGTGAGTTTATTTGATAATGTCATGCTTTATGCTATTTGCTCTTTTTTTTTTTTGCTTGCTTGACAAAAAGGGGGAGAAATGAAATGAATGAATAGATACTTCATATCTAAAATAAGGAGAGCTTAGGTTGAGAGGGAGGTTTTTCACTCTCTTGTGGAGTTTTTTTTATTCTTCTCTTATTAAGTCTCTGTTTATCTTTAATATGAGTATCTTGTTTGTTTTGTCAGCATCAAAAAAAGGGAGATTATTAGACCCTAGTTCCATCTCTCTTCTGTGTTTTGGTGTTAACAAAATCGTTTTAAAATCTAATATGTTTATGAAGAAATTTCAGGTCAAAAGAATTTGTGGATGCAAGCAAAAAGATTGCACATGAAGGAAGAAGTTTTGAGGACTTTAGTTTTTATTGTATCTTAAAATTTTTGTATGTCTCAAAACAAGTAAAACATAATCTAGGTGTTAAAATCAAAGTAGAGATAACTAGGTTTCAGAATATCGTTCATTTACTTGGTTCTTAACTCAAAATCGACTCTTTCAAAATAAAGTTGCCTAGAGTAGATTGGATTTCTCTAATTGATTTAAACTAATGATCTTTGGTACTTGCTAGGCACAGGTTTGGACCTAAGTTCCAAACTGTGAACATCAAGTATCTGTACTCATCATGAGTACCGGTATCAAGTGGTCATAGTTTATGAACTGGGTTTTTGCCTGAACCTTACAAGTACTGGTACTCATCATGAGTACCGGTACATGTAGGTCACAAGACCCAAGACTGTGCGTCACAAGTACCGGTACTCACAATGAGTACCGGTACCCAGTAATTTGGTTGTACTGACTGTATGCAGTCAGTACCGGTACCAACTAACCGTTGTGACCAGTCTGAACGACTAGTTTGCAATTTATCATATTTCTAATATTCCTAAAATACCCCTAACAGCTATAATTTGTGGGAGAGGTGATTAGTGGCCTATATAAGCACTCTTTGAGTGTTGTTTTTTTACACCTCTAAAAAAGAATCATACTCTTGCCTACACCTTCAATTCTCAATTTTCAAGCTGAAAGAGAGTTTGTTTTGTTGCATATCTTTCAAGGCCTCTCACCATTTGCAACAAATCATCAAAGGCGATCGTATTTTTCTGTATTCAATCGTTTGTTTTACGCCTTAGTTTTTCTTGTTTGATTTGGTTATACTTGTTATAAGATATATTCTTGTTGGAGGCTTAGGAAGTAGTTGTAAGCTTCTACTTACATTTTGCTTACACCTGCATCTTTATCTCTTTTCATATCTTGTAATTGGGTTGAGGTAACCCGTTAATTACCTCTGAGTTGAAGGAATCAGGTTAAAAATCCTAAGTCAGGAGACTTAGATAATGGAGTACCCAAGTGAGGGGAACCACTATATATCTTGCGCCTTTGTTTTTGTGGTTTGCTTTGTTTTACAATTTTTATTTTCCCACACTATTCATCCCCCCTTCTAGTGTGCTTATGATTTACAGATCCTACACTAGAAGCTGCATGCCCTAGGACGACCATTTAGGTGTGTATGAGTAGCCTCCAGATTTATTTTGCATTTGCGTACATTTGATTGCTGATTGCTGGAGGCAAGGTACATTTTCTTTTCCTTGCATTCTATCTTGTTCACACATTTGCATCTGGATTTAAATGCAAGACCACCTAATTGAATTGAAAAGATCTAACAAGTGATCACATATTTTTCTTGAAAAAGGACTTTAACTAAAGGAGGAACATTAAAAACCAAGGTCTTGAATTGAGAACTTGATGAGAACCTCATCATGAGCCCTAACTGCTCTTTTTGACCTAATAAAATGAACAAAAGTTCCTGCATAACCTAAAGGGAGGCCTAACTCAAGAGACCATTGATATGGAAAGAAAACATGAAACAAAGGGTAAAACTGTAATTTTACCATTACAGTACATCAACGGGATTTCTCAGGGTCTAGACATAGGTCAATTGGACTTAATAAGAGAAAAAGTGGGATGGTTCAGTCAGAAAAGGGTTATTGTGAAATTTAAGAATTAAATGACATTCTGTAACCCTAAAACAAACTCACTTAAATTTACAAGGTTTCAGGCAGGATAAAAATTAAATAAACCCTCTAAAATTCATGGAAAAAATATTCCCTAGGGTTTAGAACCTTCAATTTGGCCTTTGGAACCTATTTTGACCTAGATTGGGGTTCAAGCTCAATATTTGACCTAATTTGGGTTTTTATGCAAAATTTCTAGTCAAACGTGGTCAAACCTAAAATGCAACTTCACCATTGAATTCCTTAGGTCCAAATTAGGTTTGTACCAAAATTTGGACCTAAGTGAAGGCCATTTTGACCTACTTTGCAAAATAGTCCACCAAATTACATTCTGACCCCTAACTTTTGAAAACCCTTACAAAAACCCCCTCAATTTCTTCTTCACTTTTCTCATTCCAGTCCCTCTACCATTGCGGCAGAGACCCCTACCTTCGACGAGGTTTCGAGGAGGATTTCTACTTGCTTCCCCAAGGAGCTGCTCCCAGATTTGAAAGGGGAGTCCTCTACAAAACTCCCTACCGCCTGAGCAACTTCCCATGCCCTGAATCGCCCCCTATATGGGTATCACTTCCGACCATACCTCCGGCGAGGATTGTTGGCCACCACCATGCATCTGACCCTCTGCCCGTGCCTATATAAGAAGCACCAGGTCCGGCCGAAGGGGGTAAGCTTGATTTGGCCTAAGAAAACCCTTAAAATCGTCCTCCCTCACCTTCGGCCAATAGCCCGCAAGCTCCAGCGACATCTCCTCTCTCCTCTCTTCACTCTGCCACCATACCAGTGGCAGAGTCATCTCCACCTTGCTCCTCCGCATCGCATCGTACCCACGCGAGCTTCTCCGACCTCCTCCTCGTCGCCGTCATCTCCACCTCAAGGCCTTCGTCTTCAGCGACGGTGGGAACGAGCCGTCTGCCTCCTGCCCCCCTTTGTCCTCTTAGCTAGGTTAGAATTATTCCTCTCTCTCTCCTCTTCATTTCCCCTCACTTAATTCGCATTTTCGACCCCTTGACGCCGCAGACCACCACCACCTTCTCCATCTCTGGCCGACCACCGACGAAGGCGTATTTGCCGCTCCACACCTCCACACACCTCGCCAAACCCCTCATCACCTCCGCCATCACCCACTGATCAACTTCCGCCCTTCCCCTGACCACCAACACCACACACGCCCACCAAACAAACCCATAAACACGACCATAGAGCAACCTAGGCACGCACGCCTAGGCCATCCCACGGCCAGCCAGCCACCATCTCACCTTCGCTGTAACACGGCGAAGCTCCCCAAGTGATTTGACAAGGCCGCGAGGCCGTATTCATGAAGTGCAGGTTCGACCCTCTTTCGCCATTGACGAAGGCATGAAGGAGTTCGCTCGCGAGCTCCGAGTCATCCCACTCCAGGTAGACGTGTCCCAGGTGTGTGGAATCCTTGTACGAACCAATCGCACCCAGCAATCAAGGGCTTCGTCGACTGCAGGTGCCCAATTGCATGAGCATCTTCCCTACGGGAACGCGAAGAAGTAGGTGGGGCTTTTAGTCCCACCTCGGAAAGCCAGGAGCGCGGTGAGTGAGTTAAATTGTTTTTGTGATTTCTTCTGTTCGCCTCTAGTACACGGGGCGAGGTCCCCTCGCCCGTATACCCACCTCGTCCGCGACCCACACTTCGCAGACCTGGCTCACCTGACCCGATAACCCTGCACTCCTCGCACATCACCCACGCTGGTGCGTGGTGACAGACTTCTTGTCACTAGTGTTTTAAATTCTAGACGTTGTAGTATATCACGAGAAGCTGCTACCAGTTTACAATTTATTACTCGGAAAAAGTTTCCCGAAGTCAAACTCAGGGAGCAAACTATGATTCCAGAAGCATATGAATTCACAATATTGTTTTACAAAAATTAAGACAAAAGAGGAGAGAGAAAGAGAGCAAAAATTCTCTTCTTAGCTTTTTCTTCTCTCTTCTTCTCTTCAGCCAGCCTCTCTTCTTTTTTCTTCTTCTTCTCTTCTTTGCTATAATGGCTTCCTTTTCTTTCTTTCTTTCTTCAGCTGCTAAGGCCTTCTTCTTCTTCTTTCTTCTTCTCTGCTTCTCTTCTTTCTTTCTGCATCTTCTTCTTCTTTGCTGCCGAGGTTTCTTCCTTCTCTTTTTTCTTTCTCTTTCTCTGGCCTTTCCTCTGCTCTTCTCTTCTGCTTCACTCCTTCCTTTCATTCCGATGTCTGATTCAAAAATCAGACACCTTAACTGCTCGGTTGCTACAGTGTTGCTCTTCCTCTTTTCTTCAGCTTCTTTCCTTCCTTCCTTCTCCTTTCTTCTTCTCTGCGGCTAAGTCTCAGCTGCTGTTCTTCTTCTTCTTCTTTCTTTCTTCTCTTCAGCAGCTTCTTGCTTCTTCCTCCCTCACCTATTCCTGCACACACACACAAGCTCAGCGCAAAACCTACCCTACCCTCTCCCCGCATCTCTCTCTCTCTGAATCTCTCTTGGGTACACTCTCCCAAAGCCGGGTTATTGGGTCAGGTCGCATGCCTGAGTCCAGGCGCATCGGCGTGGGTGGTGCGTGAGGAGTGCACAGGAGGGTGTCGGGTTGGGTTGCGCCAGATCCATGTGATGAGCTCACGGACGAGAGCGGTGCTTAGGTAAGGGACCTCACCCCAAGTGCTTTCAGAGGCGAACAGCCTATAGCACTTATTCAATTTAAGTGTGGGCGTGCGGCCACACACTTCCGAGGTGGGACTAAAGTCCCACCTCTGCTTTGCGCGCCCGCAGGCAAGAAGCTACTGGCAATTGGGCAGTAGCGAAGGCTTCGCACCCCCAATTGAAGGTCTGGGCACACTCGCGGAAGTACCTCGCGCTACCTGGAGCCTTCACCTGGTGCTGAAGAGGCCTGGAGCTGCTCGCCAAGCAGCTCCTACTATCCGACAATGGTGGCGAGGAGGCCGAGACCTGAAATCACGAAGATAGTTGATGAGAACCTCATCATGAACCCTAACTAGCACAATTTAATCCAAATGAGTGTGAAAAAGCTCCTACAAAACCTAAAGAGAGGCTTAACTCAGAAAATTATGAGTTAAAGAACAAAATAAATCATAAGGGGTAAAATTGTAATTTCACCAATGCAGTGTGCAAATAGGGTAATTAAGGGTCCAAACACAGGTCAAATGAGCTTAATAAGGAGGGAAGTGGGATGATCTGATCTGAAAAGGGTTATAGCAACTTCTTGGAATTAAATGACATTCGATAACCCTAAAATAAACCTACTTTAATTCACGAGGTTCGAGGTAGGATAAAAATCAAATAAACCCTCTAAAATTCATGGAAAAATATTCCCTAGGGTTTAGAACCTTCAATTTGGCCTTTGCAACCTATTTTGACCTAAAATGAGAACCATGCCCAATTTATGACTTAATTTAGGTTTTTGTGCAAATTGACCGGTCAAACATGATCCAACCGTAAATCAAATTTCACCATTAAAATCCTTAGGTTAAAATTAGTCTAGTATAAAAATTTGGACCTAAGATAAGACCATCTTGATCGACTTTACAAATTGGTCCTCTTAATGTACTTTCTGACCCTTATCTTTTGAAACCCTTACGATTAGGCCCCTATCTTCTCGTCGTTCTTTGCAGAACGGTCCCCCTTGCCATTTCTGTGCAGCACCATACCTCCGATGACCTTGCGTGGAGGATGGTGCCGCGCAGGGCAGGGCAGGGTGCCCATCCTCAGGAACAAGCGGGGGGTTCCCTGCGTCGTCCTCTGTCGCAGGGACCCTCCCCTGACCTCTGCAACCGACCATGCCTCTCATGCGAATGCATGAAAGGCATGGGTGTCCATTTCCGGTCACACTCCGGTGAGAGCGGCACGTCGCTTCCTCGATCTCCTCTCCTCACCAGTGCCTATTTAAGGAGCGGCATGGTCTGCCGTCTCCTTTAAGCTAGTTTTGGCTGAGAGAAACCCTAGATTTCATCTCTTCCCTCTCCGGTCAGGCAGCCCGAGCTTCCGGAGATCCTCCCTCCTCCTCCTCGTCGCTCTGCTGCCATACCTGCAGCAGAGCTTACTCTGCTCTGTCGTCCCACGCTAGGTCGTACCAGCTGGCGCCCTCCGATCTCCTCCTCGTCGTCGATAACCCCCTCCTGGGCATCTTCGTCCCCAGCTCCGGCAGGCACGAGCCGGACGCCTCCCTCTCCCCCTTCGTCGACTAAGTAGGCAGGAATCTTTTTCTCTCTCTCCCTTATATTTTTCCCTTCTTGATTTACCATTTTTAACCCACCGACCGCCACTTCCACCTCCATCTGCTCCATCTCCGGCCGCCATCTCCGGCGAGGTCGCTCCACCTCCACAGACCACCTCACCCCTCGCCGACAAGCCCAGAAGCTCCCCTTCACTCCACTCAACCGTTTCCCCCACTCCATTCACCACCATTCACCGCCTGACCACCCCCCGAACAAACCCACTTCTGCACACACAGTCTGCCCTAGGCACACGGCCACAGGCGCCCCGGTGCCTCGTCGACCCTCGCACCGTCTTCGCCGCCCTCTGGCGAAGCTCCCTACGTTATCTGATGTGGCCAAGAGGCTGTCCTTGTGATTTCAGGTCTCCGCCTCCTCACCGCCATTGACGAACTGCTGAAGCTCCTTCGCAAGCAGCTCCAGGACGCCTCCAGCCCAGGTGTGAGCCCCAGGCAGCGCGGGGTGATTCCGCGAGCACGCCCAAGTTTGCGATTAGGGCTGCGAGCCTTCGCTGCTGCCCCAATTGGTAGTGTCTTCTCGCTTGCGGGCGTGTAGACTGGAGGTGGGACTTTAGTCCACCTCGTAAGTGTGTGGCCTCGCGCCCACACTTAAATTGAATTTGTGAAATAGGATGTTTGCCTTCGATACACAGGGGTCAGGTCCCTCACCCGCACGCAGCGCGCCACGCGCTCGCCCGCCCTCACCCACGCTCAGGCCCCGTGGGTCTGGGCCGAACCCGACTACCCGACTAAGCACTCCTCGCCCACCATCGCACGCTGGTTGGCCTGGTCCTGGGCGCGCAACCCGAACCCGATTACCCGGCTCTAGGAGACTTTCCTAAAGAGAGATTCAGAGAGAAAGAGAGACGCGGGGAAGGGGTAGGGGTAGGTTTTGCACTGATCGTTGTGTGTGCGCGTAGGGAAGAAGGAAAAAGAAGAGGAAGCAAGCAAAGGAAGAAAAAGAGAGGAGGAGCGGCTGAAGACTTAGCCGCACTGAGCAGCTGTAGAAGAAAGGAAGGAGAGGAGCTGAAGGAGAAGAAAAGAGGCCGCACTGTAGCAAACGCATAGTTAAGTCGTCTGAGTACCGAGTCAGACGACGGAAGGTCAGCAGCCAGAGCAGGAAAGAAGGCAGGCTGAGAAAGAAACAAAGAAGAGGAACGGCCAGAGAGGAAGAAGAAGAAGAAGAAGAAGAAGAAGAAGAAGAAGAAAAGGAAGAAGAAAGGAAGACCTAGCAGCTGAAAGAGAGAGAAGGCAGAAGCTCTGCAGCCGCAAGGAAGAAAAGAAGAAAATCAGAGAGGAAGAAAGGAAAAAGAGAAAGGGTCACCATAGCTGCAGAAAGAAAAGAAGAGAGAAGAAGGCAAGGCAGATTGAAGGAAGAGAAGAATCAGCTGCAAGAGAAGAAGAAAAGAGAAGAGGAAGAGAGAAGAAGAAGACGCCAACAAAAAAGAGAACTTCTGCTCTCTCTCTCTCTCTTATTATTGTAACATAATTGTGAACCTTTATGCTTCTAGGATTATAGTTGCTCCCTGAGTTCGACCTCGGGAAACTTGTTCCAAGTAAAAAAATTTGTATTAAACTGGTAATCGCTTTGTTATATACCACAACGACTGTAATAAATAACCAGACCAACGAAGTGACGCCACCAGTTTTTGCCACCGTTACCGGGGAGCAACGGCTATTCTAGAAGCCATTAATTCACAATTTTTGAGTTTCTATTGATCTCTTCTCTTTTGTTGTGTAGGCACAGGAAACTAAGAGGACAACAAGCAGCCGCACAACAACTACACCCAGGATAGGTAATTTTCTAACCTCTCATTTTAACCCCTAAATTCTAAAGAGGAAGAAAAAGAAACAAAAAGCAATTTAGGCATAACCTGTCTTCCATACTTAGTAAATCATCAAAGCGGCCTGTTTTCAATTTCAACACAGTATTTTTGTACATCCATTAAGGGTATTTAGGGCTAACACCTTCTTGCTTGAGCCCTAATTACCCAACCTAAAGGAAGCTAACTGGACCAAGTAGAGCCAACATAAGATTCAAAATTAGGGTTTTAGAGACACACTTCCTAAGCAAGAATTGAGAATTCCCAAAAGAAGTGTGCCCAAGCCATTGTTTGAAAGCACCTATTCAGAGAAACCCTAAGAAATTTGGCTCTTAAAAACACTTGAACCCTAAAAGACAAAGACCTAATAAGCTCTCAAAGGAACTAGCAGGTGAAGTTGACCCCTTGGGTCAACCAACCTTAAACTTAGGTCACTCTTTGCACTCAAAAGGTTAAAGTTCAAATGAAAACCTAAGCACCTTGATCCTAACTAAAAGTGGTAGACTTAAGAGGTCAAGGTCCCCATTCTGGTCTACTTGGAATCTCAGTGATAAGAGAGGTCGGGTGGGGGAAACCTTGTAACCCGTGGGGGTGCTCTACCGTATAGGGGTCTTCGCGGGACTCACCCTCTCTGGCTGCCTAGGTAATTCTCAGGTGGACGATCTTTTGATCAAGGGGTCCATCTGCCCTGAACCTCTATAGTCACCCAACATTTTGGGTGTCTTGATCGGGTCCAGCACCTGCTAAACTCATCCTCTCCATCAGTGTATGTTTGGTAGGAGGTCATTGAAACCTCCTTTAGAAATTCACTCTCCTCGAGGCCGAGCCTCGGTGCCCCTGTTTGTGCAACCAACACTTCACATAGACCTGTCCTCTGACTCTGAACCCAACTCACCTTCTTCTTCCACAATGGCTCAGCCAGTTGAGGAAGAGAATAATCTGGAGCACCAGCTCTAGCGACTTAATGACCTCTTCCAGATTTTCATGCACCCACCGAAGCGTCCCATGATGCGGGACAATTATAATCCTGCTGCGGTGGCTATTGAGTCTCGAGTCAGAATCCCGATTGGAGGACCTGATTCGGAACTAAAGCCCAACATGATTCATGCCATACCTAAATTTCGTGGGCTTAATTATGAAGACTCCTTCCAGCACATAAAACAGATAAAGCATCTAGCCTAGACTTTTGGGTCAGATGCACAAAATCGGGATATTCTCCTCATAAAGATGTTCTCCTTCTCCCTTATGGACAAGGCCGCCCATTGGTACCAAACACAGACCTGGCCGATCAACAATTGGGAGGAACTTCAGTCTGAGTTCTTGAAGAAGTTCTTTCCCGTTGGTCGGACCAATGCCTTGCGCCATCAGATTACCCATTTCATGCAACAAACGGGAGAACCTCTCCATGAGGCATGGGATCGCTTTCAGGATCTCATGAGGAAGTGCCCCCATCACGGAGTTCCTAAATTGGAACAAGTCCAGTCTTTTTACTAGGGACTCCATGAAGATATTAGGCTTTCGTCAATGCAACTTGCGGAGGGAATATCATGGGTTAACATGAGGACACCGTGTGGGAGATTCTCGAAAATATGTGCGAGAACTCCATCAATAATGACTCCATGGGATTATTCGACAGGACGAATACTCGTGCATCGACGAACCTTAGGGGAGCACACGAGACGCAGGGCCTGTCCACATCAGTCGACCTGGAATTGATGGCCAGTCAATTGGACAAGGTCTCTATTATTGAGAAGAAGGTGGATGAGCTGACTCAGCACTTGCAGCGAGCCACCTCTACACATAATTCCTTTGCACAGCCTCCTTCCACACAGGAGACTGCGCAAAACATTCTCCACTGACCTTCTCCTGGGATGGATCCGTATCCACCCCCATCTGATTCTCGGATCGGAGGATCCTCCGATCCTTTCTATACTAGCCGGGCGAATTCCACTCCCCCATTCTTTAACTCTTTGGAGGTTCCTCAGACCTGCGAGGACCTCAACGCCATCCAGAATGACCCATTTTCCAATACCTACAATCCTGGATGGCAAAACCATCCCAATTTTCAGTGGGCGGGAAATTCCCAAACACAAAGACCACCCTTTCAGCCCCGTCCACAACCACCTCGTCCTTACCAGTCGCCTCAGCCTCGGCCCAACCCAACTTATCCATCAGGGCCAAACCAAGACCAAATGTCCCTCATCCTTCAGACTCTGGCTGACATTCAGAGAACGAATGCGGCTATTCAGAAGCAACACAAGGATGAAATCATAGAGGTACAAAACCAACTGGCCCAGTTGGCAAATTCTCGCCAACCAGGCACACTTCCATCTCAACCTCTTCCTAACCCTAATAATGTGCCGACCCAGAGGCACATTATGAACCTAAACCCAGGCCAAGCACACATGATTTATCAGGCCCCCTCTGTTCCTTCACCTGACGGGATGGAGGCCTCAACTTCTTATGCGAGTTATCAGCAGCAACCCATCCTGTCAAACCCTAACCAGAACCAGGCAGGACTGAGTTCTGTGACCACCCGCAGTGGTAAGGAGACCCAAGATCCACCTTATCCAGACCACTCCAAGCCTGGTAGTGATCCAAACCCTAGGACAATAATCCAGGATGTTCCTATCCCTGTCCCAGATCAAAGACCTAGACCTATCCTAGAAGAACCAACCAAGGTTCCATTTCCCAAGGCCTTGACCAAGGAAAAGAAGACAACCAAACCCGTGGCACCTGAGGAGGACCTGGTCAAGCTCTTTGAGCAGGTCCAAATAAACATCCCCTTGATGGATGCAATTCGCCACGTACCGGCTTACGCACGATTCTTAAAGAATGTATGTACACCTCAGCTAAGCCGCGAACCAAGAGTGGGAGTCCAATTGTACTATCAGAGCAAGCCAGCTCTGTAATCCTGAGCAGACTCCCACCCAAGGCAAAATATCCAGGAACTCCCCTGATTTCATGCAAAATAGGTGAAACCCAGTTCGACAGAGCATTGCTAGACCTGGGTGCTTCCATACCCACATCCTTACTTAACCACCTAGAAGAATCTGAGCTAAAACCGAGTGAGGTGACACTATAGTTAGCAGATCGAGCTATAAAGTCACCTAAAGGGATTCTTGAGGATGTTATTGTAAGAGTGCGAGATTTCTATTTCCCTGTAGACTTCATAGTCTTAGACATGGACGCACCTGAAAACCCTAGGGATACACCGATCATTCTAGGGAGACCTTTCCTGGCCACTGCTAGAGCCAACATCAGCTGTGAGGAGGGCCAAATAGAACTAAAATTTGGGAATCAAACCCTCAAAATTGATATCTTTAAGGCCCAACAAGGAATCAATTGCGGTGTCATTGAACAAATCTGTGATATTAGAGCTTTGGTTGATGAAACACATTTTGAGAATAACCTGATTATGCCTTATCAACCACAGAAAGATCTTGAACCGCAATTAGAGGAGTCAGACCCTGATTTAGACAAACCCATAACTCCTATCCTTGAACCTCACACTTACCCTGAACCACCCGCTGCTGCTGATAACCCCATCCTTGAACTAAAACCCCTTCCCGATCATTTGAAATACATCTTTTTGGGTTCTAATCAAACTTTTCCTGTGATTATAAACTCCAAGCTTACTCCTGATCAGGAATCCTGTCTGATTGCTGTTCTCCAGCAACATCGCAGAGCCATTGGTTGGACTCTCGATGACTCGACTAGAATAAGTCTCTCTTATTGCACACACTGTATTTATTCTGAAGAGGGTGCACGACCTTCTCGTGAGATGCAGAGACGTTCGAATCCCAATCTGCAGGAGGTCGTAAAAAAGGAGATCATTAAGTGGTTAGATGCAGGGATCATCTACCCGATCTCCGACAGTCGTTGGGTGAGCCCAATTCAGGTCGTGCCTAAAAAGGCAGGGCTCGCCACCATTACGACTGAAACCAGAGAAGTCATACCTACCCGAATAGCCAACTCGTGGAGAGTCTGTATAGATTACTGACGACTCAATTCCTCCACGAAGAAGGATCATTTCCCACTGCCTTTCATTGATCAAATTCTCGAGAAATTAGCGGGAAATCGATTCTTCTGCTTTCTTGACGGGTACTCCGGTTACAACCAAGTGGCTATTCATCCTGGGGACCAAGAGAAGACCACGTTCACCTGCCCCTTCAGAACTTACGCATTCCGAAGGATGCCTTTCGATCTCTGCAATGCACCCACAACTTTTCAGCGGTGCATGCTTGCCATATTCTCTGATATGGTAGGTGATTATCTGGAAGTCTTCATGGATGACTTCTCAATTTTTGGGGAATCATTTGATGATTGTCTCTAGCACTTGGTTCATATACTCAGGCGTTGCATCGATGTTAATTTGGTTCTTTCCTAGGAAAAGAGCCATTTTATGGTGCCTGAGGGGATCATCCTAGGACATCTAATTTCTGAGAAAGGCATCTAAGTGGATCGAGCTAAGGTTGATCTAATTTCTCGGCTTCCTATGCCTAGCTCGATCAGGGACATCCGTTCTTTTCTGGGGCACGTTGATTTTTACCGTCGTTTCATTTTTTATTTTTCGAAAATCGTGCGCCCCCTGACTACTCTTCTTTCTAAGGATGTACCCTTTGAGATCTCCAAGGAATGCACTCAAGCCTTTGAAAACCTCCATAATCGAGTCACCCAGGCCCCGATCCTATAATCCCCTGATTGGTCTCAACCCTTTGAGATCACGTGCGATGCATTTGATTTCACTGTAAGAGCGGTTCTGGGGCAGAAAGTTGATGGGAAACCTGCAGTCATCTACTACGCTAGTAAGACACTTGAAGAAGCTCAGTGTAACTATACAGTTACGGAGAAAGAGCTGCTAGCTGTAGTATTTGCCCTTGAAAAATTTCGATCTTATCTCCTGGGTTCTCACGTCATCATCTACTCGGATCACACGATTGTGAGGCATCTCCTTGCCAAGAAGGATGTGAAGCCCCATCTAATCCGATGGATCTTGCTGTTGCAAGAATTCGACCTCGAGATTCGCGACAAGGCGAGAAGACAAAACGTGGTAGCTGACCATTTGTCTCGCCTTCCTTCTGAGATCATCAACCCTTCTGGACCCATCACGGAGCATTTCCCTGATGAGCACCTACTGACTATTGGTACTAGACTTCCATAGTTTGCTAATGTAGTAAACTACTTGGCATCTCATCAGATCTTGTCTGATTGGACGAAGACCAAGAAAGACAAATTGCGCTCTGATGACAAGTACTACATCTGGAAAGATCCATACCTCTTCCGCATAGGTGCTGACTAAATCATCCGGCGATGTGTCCCGGAAGGTGAAATCAATGATATTCTCTCCTTTTGCCATGACCAGGCATGCGATGGCCACTTCTCTGGGCACAAAATCGTATCAAAAATTCTCCAGTGTGGCTTTTATTGGCCCACTTTATTCAAGGACGCATACAATCACTGCAAGGCATGCAGTCGTTGCCAGACTTTGGGCAACATGATCCATCATGACATGATGCCTTTGCAACCGATTCTCGTATGCGAAATCTTCGATATTTGGGGGATTGATTTTATGAGCCCCTTTCTTGTTTTGGATGGCTTTGAGTACATTTTGCTGGCTGTGGACTACGTGTCCAAATGGATCGAAGCCATACTAACTCGAACCTGTGATCATAAAATCATTATCAAATTCATTCATCACAATATCTTCTCATGATTCGGGATCTCTCGTGCAATCATCTCTGACGGGGGGACCCATTTTACAAACGCTCAGTTTAGGTCACTGATGACCAAATACGGGGTGTCTCACCGAATCTCCACTCCTTATCACCCGCAGACTAATGGTCTAGCTGAGCTATCAAATCGGGAGATCAAGAAAATCCTACAGGTCACTATTTGGCCTGATAGGAAGGACTGGTCGTCCCGACTTCCGGAAGCTTTGTGGACTTATAGGACTGCCCACAAAACCCAATTAGGCATGTCTCCTTTTAGACTGGTGTACGGGAAGGTGTGTCACCTTCCCGTCGAACTGGAGCACAAAGCCTATTGGGCAGTACGGAGCTGTAATTTAGATCTTTGTAAGGCTGGAACCCACAGAAAGCTTCAGATAAGCGAGATCAATGAGTTACGCTTTGATGCGTACGAAAACTCGCGAATCTACAAAGAGCGGGTTATAGTCTTCCATGACAAGCACATATCTAGAAAGATCTTTCATCCTGGTCAAAAGATCCTACTCTTTGATGCCCGACTCAAACTTTTCCCTGGGAAACTGCGATCCAAGTGGGTCGGACCATACCTTGTCCGACAGGTTTTTGGAAATGGAGCCGTCGAAATCAGTCCGCTTAGCCATGATTCTGAACCTTTCATCGTGAACGGTCAGAGACTCAAACTGTTCATTGATGTAACCTCTACAGATTTTGCTGAATCATCATTTATCCTCCATTTTCCCTGAGCATATTGCACCCAACCGATGGCGTAAAACTCACCGCTCAATGGGAGGCAGCCTGTCATGCTTTTTGAACAAACCTGAAACCTTTTCTGACACCTCTTCACACTTAAGGTTCACCCTTTAGGACAGCCGACTCCACCTCAGGTGCTTGCATCTGAGATTAGAAATCGTCCGCAACTGTCACCCCGACCCATTCACTCATTAAAAACATCTGTCCTAATGTATGAACTAAGTTAAATAAAAACCCTCCTAAGTTACAATGAGGACATTGCAAATCTTGGGCATGGGGGGGTATGGAAGTGCAAAACTCGTAAGAAAAGGTTTTAAACAAAAAAATTCACATATGCCAAAAACACCATAAAAAAAAAATTTGAAAAAGAATAATAAAATGAGAGGAGGAAAGAAATTTTGTGGATTCTACAAAGGAGGAGAAAAATAACAAAATGAAAAGAAGGACCACAAAATGAAAGAAAAGTGATAGTCATTAGTAAGAAATTAAGGAGTTAACCTAAGTTCTAGACCTCATTCAGGAAAAAGAAATGGAAAGTGCACAGTGAGATTAGTAAGAACACAAACCTTAGGCATTCTTAGATAGACTCTTAGTACCCATTAAGATCTAGACATTCCTCAAGAGGTTGAGGAAAATGAAAAGCTTAAGTATTAGGTCCAAGGCTTAGGGAGTATTTGGCCTCATTAACTAACTTTTGGCTTACGGGACTCAGTAACCTAAGCACCCTAACTTCACACACAGCCTGGTTCAGTAAGCATAAAAATCAAAATCATGCAGAAGCGTTGCAAAAATTCTGAAAATGACACCTAGAGTAGGAGCGGCCGATCAACACAAGTTGATTTGGACGAGTTCCCAGTGCGGAGAGGTGGGAAATTCCCCTCGAAGATGCGTAACAAAATATCATCTCCTCGGTGCTTGTCTCTTAGGATATTTACATATCCTACCGGGGGCATGAAAGCACTCTACTGGTTCAGATTCCATGGATGGCATTATCACGAAGTGTCAATTGCTAGGGTCTGAATTCGGCCACGGAACACCATGGATGGGATTATCTCAAAATCTCAAAAGCTAGGGTTCTGGGGGTTACCATGGGCGGTGTTATCTCGAAGCATCGACTGCCAGGAACCCTTGAGGATTGATGATGGGGACAAGGAATCTGATACAGACCGTGTTGAGAAGCCAATCCTAAGCTAGAATTAAAAAGAAAAAGAGAGAGAAAACTCTCCAAACATATAAATCTTCTACCTCTCTCTCTTACAAAATGCACTGCGAACTGAGCCAGGGTTAAATTATCTCAAGCACTGGTGCTTTAACCATAAAGTCCAATAAGCCTTAGGTTAGTTCTTGTAGGCCTTAAAAACCTTTGCTAAGGACTGAGGCTGAGGCTAGACAGATCTGGATCTTGGTTCGTACTAGAGTACCTTTTAGGCCTATGGTTGGCATTCTGACCTAATCAAGGTTAGAAAAGAAAAAGCACTTATCTAAACTCGTTAAGAACTTCATGGTCTAGAACAAGGGTTGAAACCTTAAAATTTTGCTAAGAGACTAGTAAAAGCTAGGCATGGGGGTATGATGAGAACCTCATCATGAACCCTAACTAGCACAATTTAATCTAAATGAGTGTGAAAAAGCTCCTACAAAACCTAAAGAGAGGCTTAACTCAGAAAATTCTGAGTTAAAGAACAAAACAAATCAAAAGGGGTAAAATTGCAATTTCACCAATGCAGTGTGCAAATAGGGTAATTAAGGGTCCAAACATAGGTCAAACGAGCTTAATAAGGAGGGAAGTGGGATGATTTGATCTGAAAAGGGTTATAGCAACTTTTAGAAATTAAATGACATTCGGTAACCCTAAAACAAACCTACTTTAATTCATGAGGTTCGAGGCAGGATAAAAATCAACTAAATCCTCTAAAATTCATGGAAAAATATTTCCTAGGGTTTAGAACCTTCAATTTGGCCTTTGCAACCTATTTGACCTAAAATGAGAACCATGCCCAATTTATAACTTAATTAAGGTTTTTGTGCAAATTGACTGATCAAACATGATCCAACCGAAAATCAAATTTCACCATTGAAATCCTTAGGTTCAAATTGGTCTGCTATAAAAATTTAGGCCTAAGATAAGATCATCTTGACCGACTTTACAAATTGGTCCTCTTAATTTACTTTCTGACCCTTATCTTTTGAAACCCTTGCGATTAGCCCCCTATCTTCTCGTCGTTCTTTGCAGAATGGTCCCCCTGCCAATTCTGCGCAGCACCATACCTCCGACGACCTTGCGCGGAGGATGGCGCCGCGCAGGGTAGGGCGCCCGTCCTCAGGAACAAGCGGGGGGTTCCCTGCGTCGTCCTCTATCGCAGGGACCCTCCCCTGACCTCTGCAACCGACCATGCCTCTCGTGCGAACGCACGAAAGGTATGGGTGTCCATTTCCAGCCACACTCCGGCCAGAGCGGCACGTCGCCTCCTCGATCTCCTCTCCTCACCAGTGCCTATTTAAGGAGCGGCACGATCTGCCATCTCCTTCAAGCTAGTTTTGGCCGAGAGAAACCATAGATTTCGTCTCTTCCCTCTCCGGTCAGGCAGCCCGAGCTTTCGGCGATCCTCCCTCCTCCTCGTCGCTCTGCTGCCATACCTCCTGGGCATCTTCGTCCCCAGCTCCGGCAGGCACGAGCCAGACGCCTCCCTTTACCTCTTCGTTGACTAAGTAGGTAGGAATCTTTCTGTCTCTCTCCCTTATATTTTTCCCTTCTTGATTTACCATTTTTAACCCACCGACCGCCACTTCCACCTCCATCTGCTCCATCTCCGGTCGCCATCTCCGGCGAGGTCGCTCCACCTCCACAGACCACCTTACCCCTCGCTGATAAGCCTAGAAGCTCCCCCTCACTCCACTCAACCGTTTCCCCCCTCCATTCACCACCATTCACCACCCGACCACCCCCCGAACAAACCCACTTCCACAAACACAGTCTGCCCTAGGCACACGGCCACAGGCACCCCCGCGCCTCGCTGACCGTCGCACCGCCTTCGCCGCCCTCTGGCGAAGCTCCCTACGTTATCTGATGTGGCCGAGAGGCTGTCCTTGTGATTTCAGGTCTCCGCCTCCTCGCCGCCATTGACGAGCTGCTGAAGCTCCTTCGCAAGCTGCTCCAGGATGCCTCCATCCCAGGTGTGAGCCTCAGGCAATGCGGGGTGATTCCGCGAGCATGCCCAGGTTTGCGATTGAGGCTATGAGCCTTCGCTGCTGCCTGATGAGAACCTCATCAGGAACCCTAACTAGCATAATTTAATCCAAATATGTGTGAAAAAAGCTCCTACAAGACCTAAAGAGAGGCCTAACTCAGAGAATTTGAGTTAAAGAATAAAACAAACCATAAGGGGTAAAACTGCAGTTTCACCAATGTAGTATGCAAATAGTGTAATTACGGGTCCAAACATAGGTCAAATAGGCTTAACAAGGAGGGAGGTGGGATGATCTGATCTGAAAAGGGTTATAACAACTTCTAAGAATAAAATGAGATTCTGTAATCCTAAAACAAATCCACTTTAATTCATGAAGTTCGAGGTAGGATAAAAATCAACTAAACCCTCTAAAATTCATAGGAAAATATTCCCTAGGGTTTAGAACCTTCAATTTGGCCTTTGCAACCTATTTTGACCTAAAATGAGAACCATGCCTAATTTATAACTTAATTTGGGTTTTTGCACAAATTGACCGATTAAACATGGTCTAACCTCAAATAAAATTTCACCATTAAAATCCTTAGGTTCAAATTAGTCTGGTATAAAAATTTGGGTCAAAGAAAAGACCATCTTGACCGACTTTACAAATTGGTTCTCTTAATTTACTTTTTGACCTTTATCTTTTGAAACCCTTACGTTTAGCACACTAAATTCTCGTCATTCTTTGCAGAACGGTCCTCCCTGCCATCTCTGCGCAGCGCTATACCTCTGGCGACCTTGCGCGGAGGATGGCGCCGCTATACAGATGGGGGGTTCCCTGCGACGTCCTTTGTCGTAGGGACCCGCCCATGACCTCTGCCATCAACCATGCCTTTCGTGCGAACGCACGAAAGGCATGGGTATCCTTTTCGGCCACTCTTCGGCGAGGCAGGCACGTTGCCTCCTCGGTTCCCTCTCCGCGCCAAGGCCTTTATAAGGAGTGGCAAGGTCTGCCGACTCCTTCAAGCTTCCTCTGACGGATAAAAACCCTACTTTTCATCTCTTCCCCCTCCGGTCAGAGTGCCCGAAGTTTCCGGCGATCTCCTCCTCCTCCGCGTTGCTCTGCTGCCCTACCTGCAGCAGAGTTTACTCTGCCCTGTCGTCCGCGCCAGGCCGTACCAGCTGGCGCCCTCAGACCGCCTCCTTGTCGCAGATACCCTCCTCCTGGGCATCTTCGTCCTCAGCTCCGGCAGGCATGAGCCAGACGCTTCCTTCTCCCCCCTTCGTCGAGTAAATAGGTAGAACTTTTTCTCTCTCTCTCCCTTACATTTTCCCTCTCTTAATTTTCCTTTTTACTCCACCACCCGCCACTTCCACCTCCATCTGCTCCGTCTCCGATCACCTACTCCTGCGAGGCCATCCCACTTCCACAGACTTCCTCACCCCTCGCCGACCAGCCCAGAGGCTCCCCCTCACTTCGCTCAACCGTTCCCCCATCTCCATTCACTTCCAATCACCGCCCAACCACCCCCCGAACAAACCCATCTTTACGCACACAGTCTGAGTTAGGTCCACCTCCACAGGCACTCTCGCGCCTCGCCGACCACCGCACTGCCTTCGCCGCACTCCGGCGAAGCTTCCCACGTTATCTGACTTGGCCGAGAGGCCATCACTGTGTTTTCAGGTCAGCCCCCCTCGCCGCCATTGTTGAGCTGCTGCAGCTCCTTCACGCGTAGCTCCAGGCCTTCTCCAGCCCAGGCGCAAGTCCCAGGCAGCGCGGATTGCTTCTACGAATACGCCCAGGCCTGCAATTGGGTCGCGAGCCTCGCAGCTGCCCCAATTGGCAGCAGCTTCTTCAGCCGCGGGTGCAAGATCTGGAGGTGGGACTTTAGTCCCACCTCATAAGTGTGCGGCCGCGCGCCCACACTTAAATTGGAAAAGTGTATCAGGATGGTTGTCTTCGATACACAGGGGTCAGGTCCCTCACATGCACGCGACGTGCCACGCACTCACCCGCCCTCGCCCGCGCTCATGCCCCGCGGGTCTGGGCTGGATCCGACTACCCGACCAAGCACTCCTCGCCCACCATCGCACGTCGGTGGGCCTGGTCCCGGGCGTGCTACCCGAACCCGATTACCCAGCTCTAGGAGAGCGTTCCTAAGAGAGATTCAGAGAGAAAGAGATGCGGGGAAGGGGAAGGGGTAGGGGTAGGTTTTGCACTGATGGGTGTGTATCCGCGCAGGGAAGAAAGAAAGAAGAAGAGAGGAGGAGCGACCGAAGCCTTAGCCGCACTGAGCAGCTGAGGAAGAAAGGAAGGAGAGGAGCTGAAGAGAGAAGAAGAAGAAGCTGCACTGTAGCAAACCCATAGTTAAGTCGTCTGAGCATCAAGACAGACGACGGAAGGGCAGTGGCCAAAGCACAAAGAAGAAGAAAGAAAGAAAAAGAAGAAAAGAAGAGGAAGCAGAGCAGAGAAAGAAGGCAAGAACAAGGCAGGTTGAGAAAGAAAAGAAGAAAGAAGAAGATCACCACAGCCGCAGGCTAAAGAAGAAAGAAGAAGGCAGGAAGGAAAGAAGAAGAAAGAAGGTAGAAGCCTCTGCAGCTGCAAGAAAGAAGAAAGTAGAGAAAGAGAAGAAGAGAAAGATCAGCTGAAAGAAAAGAAGAAAAGAAAGAAGAGGAAGAGAGACGAAGAAACCAAGAGAACTTTTGCTCCCTCTCTCTCTCTCTTATTATTTTTGTAACATAATTGAGAACTTTTATATTTCTAGAATCATAGTTGCTCCCTGAGTTCGACCTCGGGAAAACTTGTTATTCTGAGTAAAAAAAATTTTGTAGTAATCTGGCAGCTGTTTTGTCATATACTACAACGATCATAATAAACATAAAGACGAAACACGTGACACAGCCATTACCACTGCCCCAATTGGTAGTGTCTTCTCGCCTGCGGGCGCGTAGACTGGAGGTGGGACTTTAGTCCCACCTCGTAAGTGTGTGGCCTCGCGCCCACACTTAAATTGAATTTGTGAAATAGGATGTTTGCCTTCGATACAAAGGGGTCAGGTCCCTCACCCGCACGCAGCGTGCCACGCGCTCGCTTGCCCTCGTCCTCGCTCACGCCCCGCTGGTCTGGGCCGAACCCGACTACCCGACTAAGCACTCCTTGCCCACCACCACACGCCGGTGGGCCTAGTCCCGGGCACGCAACCCGAACCCGATTACCCGGCTCTGGGAGAGCTTTCCTAAAGAGAGATTCAGAGAGAAAGAGAGACGTAGGGAAGGGGTAGGGGTAGGTTTTGCACTGATCGTTGTGTGTGTGCACAGGGAAGAAGGAAAAAGAAGAAGGAGCAAGCAAAGGAAGAAAAAGAGAGGAGTGGCTGAAGATTTAGCCACACTGAGCAACTGAAGAAGAAAGGAAGGAGAGGAGCTGAAGGAGAAGAAAAGAGGCCGCACTGTAGCAAACGCATAGTTAAGTCGTCTGAGCACCGAGTCAGACGACAGAAGGTCAGCAGCCAGAGTAGGAAAGAAGGCAGGCTAAGAAAGAAAGAAAGAAGAGGAACGGCCAGAGAAGAAGAAGAAAAGAAGGAAGACCTAGCAGCTGAAAGAGAGAGAAGGCAGAAGCTCTACAGCCGCAAGGAAGAAAAGAAGAAAATTAGAGAGGAAGAAAGGAAAAAGAGAAAGGGTCACCACAGCTGCAGAAAGAAAAGAAGAGAGAAGAAGGCAAGGCAGATTGAACGAAGAGAAGAATCAGCTGCAGGAGAAGAAGAAAAGAGAAGAGGAAGAGAGAAGAAGAAGCCAACAAAAAAGAGAACTTTTGCTCTCTCTCTCTCTTATTATTGTAACATAATTGTGAACCTTTATTCTTCTAGGATTATAGTTGCTCCCTGAGTTCGACCTCGAGAAACTTGTTCCAAGTAAAAAAATTTGTATTAAACTGGTAATCGCTTTGTTATATACCTCAACGACTGTAATAAATAACCAGACCAATGAAGTGACGCCACCAATGGCCTCACGGCCACGTCAGACAACGTAGGGAGCTTCGCCAGAGGACGGCGAAGGTGGTGCGAGGGTCGTCGTGGCGGGAAAGTGGCTGTGGCCGTATGCCTAGGGCACATGGCAGAGATGCAGGTGGGTGTGTTCAGGGGGTGCTCAGAGTGTGTAGGGCAGTGAATGGAGTAAGGGAAATGCTTGTATGGAGTGAGGGGGAGCTTCTGGGCTTGTCGGCGAGGGGTGGAAAGGCCTGTGGAGGTGGAGCGATCTCGCCGGAGATGGTGGCCGGAGGTAGAGCAGATGGAGGTGGTAGTGGCAGTCGAGGGGTGAAAAATGCCAATTTAAGAGGGGAAAAGTGAGAGGAGAGTAAGGGGAAGGTTCCTGCTTACTTAGTCGACGAAGAGGGAGAGGAAGACACCTGGCTCGTGCCTGCTGGAGCTGGGGACGAAGGTGCCCAGAAGAAGAGTAACGGTGATGAGGAGGAGATGTGGAGACGCCAGCTAGTGCGGCCTGGCGTGGGAAGACGGGGTAGAATGAGCTCTGCTGTAGGTATTGCAGCAGAGTGACGAGGAGGAGGAAAGATCGCCGGAAGCTTGGCCTGTCTGACCGGAGTGAGAGGAGACGAAGGAGGGGGGTTTTCTTCGGCCAAAGCTAGCTTGAAGGAGACGGCAGCCCCTGCTGCTTATTATAAAGGTGTTGGCGAGGAGAGGGTTTCGAGGGAGCGACGCGGGGTGCTCGCCGGAGATGGTCGGAGATGGAGACCCATGCCTTTCGTGCGTTTGCACTAGAGGCATGGGCAGCCGCCGGTCACAGGGGGGTCCCTGCGACAGAGGACGACGTAGGGAACCCCCCGTCATTCCTGAGAGCGGGTGCCATACCCTGCGCGGTGCCATCCTCCGCGCAAGGTTGCTGGAGGTATGGTGCATGTGCAGGGTGGCAGGGAGGACCGTTCTGCAAAGAACGAAGGGGAAGATAGGGGGCTAAATGTAAGGTTTTGAAAAGATAAGGGTCAAAAAGTAATTCAAGAGGATCAATTTGTAAAGTCGGTCAAGATGGTCTTCTCTTAAGCCCAAATTTTTGTATCAGCCTAATTTGAACCTAGGGAATTCAATGGTATAATTTGATTTTAGGTTTGACCACGTTTGACCGATAAATTTGCTCAAAAACCCAAATTAGGTTAAAATTTGGGCATGGTTCTCAATTTAGGTCAAAATAGGTTGCAATGGCCAAATTGAAGGTTCTAAACCCTAGGGAGTATTTTTCCATGAATTTTAGAGGGTTTAGTTGATTTTTACTCTGCCTAGAACCTCGTGAATTAAAGTGAATTTATTTTTAGGGTTACAGAATGTCATTTAATTCCTAGAAATTGCCATGACCCTTTTCAGATCAAATCATCCCACTTCCTTCCTTATTAAGCTCATTTGACCTGTGTTTAGACCCTTAAACACCCTGATTATGTACTGCATTGTTAAAATTACAGTTTTACCCCTCATGACTTGTTTATTCTTCAATTCAGAATTCTCTGAGTTAAGCTTTTCTTTAGATTTTGTTGGAGCTTTTTTACACTTATTTAGATCAAATTGTGCTAGTTAGGGTTTATGATGAGGCTCTCATCATGCCCCCATGCCTAGCTTTTGCAAGTCCCTTAGCAAAATTTTAAGGTTTTAACCTTTGTTCTAGATCATAAATTTCTTATCAAGTTTAGATAAGTGCTTTTTCTCTTGTAACCATGATCAGGTCAGAATGCCAACTGTAGGCCTAAAAGGTACTCTAGTACCAACCAAGATCCAGATCTGTTTAGCTTTAGCCTCAGTCTTTAGCAAATGTTTTTAAGGCCTACAGGAACTAACCTAAGGTTTATTGGACTTCGTGGTTAAAGCACCCGTGCTTGAGATAATTTTAGCCTTGGTTCAGTTCGTAGTGTGTTTTGTAAGAGAGAGAGGTAGAAGATTTATATGTTTGGAGAGTTTTCTCTCTCTTTTTCATTTTAATTCTAGCTTAGGATTGGCTTCACAACATGGTTTGTGTCGGATTCCTTGTCCTCATCATCAATCCTCAAGGGTTCCTGGCAGTCGATGCTTCGAGATAGCACCACCCATGGTAACCCCCAGAACCCTAGCTTTCGAGATTTCGAGATAATTCCATCCATGGTGTTCCGTGGCCGAATTCAGACCATGGCAATTGACACTTCGTGATAATGCCATCCATGGAACTGAACCAGTAGAGTGCTTACATGCCCTTAGTAGGATATGTAAATATCCTAAGAGACAAGCACCGAGGAGATGATATTTTGTTACGCATCTTCGAGGGGAATTTCCACCTCTCCGTGCTGGGAACTCGTCCAAATCAACTTGTGTTGATTGGCCGCTCCTACTCTAGGTGACATTTTCAGAATTTTTGAAATGCTTCTGCGTGATTTTGATTCTTATGCTTACCGAACCAGACTGTGTGTGAAATTTGGGTGCTTAGGTTACTGAGTCCCACAAATCAAAAGTTAGTTAACGAGGCCAAATACTCCCTAAGCCTTGGACCTAATACTTAAGCTTTTCATTCTCCTCAACCTCTTGAGGAATATCTAGATCTCAATGGGTACTAAGAGTCTATCCAAGAATGCCTAAGGTTTGCGTTCTTACTAATCTTACTGTGCACTTTCCTTTTCTTTTCCTGAATGTGGTCTAGAACTTAGGTTAATCCCTTAATTTCTTACTAATGACTATCTCTTTTCTTTCATTTTGTGCTCCTTTTTATCATTTTGTTCTTTTTCTCCTCCTCCTTCGTAAAGTCCACAAAAATTTCTTTCCTCCTCTCATTTTATTATTCTTTTTCAATTTTTTTTTATTTTTATGGTGTATTTGGTATATGTGAATTTTTTTGTTTAAAACCTTTTCTTACGATTTTTGCACTTTCATACCCCCCCATGCCTAAGATTTGCAATGTCCTCATTGTAACTTAGGAGGATTTTTATTTAGCTTAGTTCATACATTAGGACATATATTTTGGTGGGTGAATGGGTCGGGGTGGCTGTTGCGGACGATTTCTAATCTCAGATGCAAGCACCTAAGGTGGAGTCTGCTGTCCTAAAGGATGAACCTTAAGTGCGAAGAGGTGTCAGAAAAGGTTTCAGGTTTTTCCAAAAAAGAATGACGGGCTGCCTCCCGTTGAGTGCTGAGTTTTACGCCATCGGCTGGGTGCAATATGCTCAGGGAGAATGGAGGAAAATGATGGTTCAGCCAAATCTGTAGAGGTTACATAGATGAACGGTTTGAGTCTCTGACCGTTCACGATGAAAGGTTTAGAATCGTGGCTGAGCAGACTGATTTCGACGGCTCCATTTCCAAAAACCTGTTGGATAAGATATGGTCCGACCCACTTGGATCACAGTTTCCCAGGGAAGAGTTTGAGTCGGGCATCGAAGAGTAGGACCTTCTGACCAGGATGAAAGATCTTTCTAGATATGTGCTTGTCATGGAAGGCTTTAACTCGCTCTTGTAGATTTGCGAGTTCTCGTACGCATCAAGACGTAATTCATCGATCTTGCTTATCTGAAGATTTCTGTGGGTTCCAACCTTAGAAAGATCTAAATTACCACTCCGTATTGCCCAATAGGCTTTGTGCTCCAGTTCGACGGAAAGGTAACATGCCTTTCCGTACACCAGTCTAAAAGGAGACATGCCTAATTGGGTTTTGTGGGTGGTCCTATAAGCCCACAAAGCATCCAGAAGTCGGGACGACCAGTCCTTCCTGTCAGGTTGAACAATGACCTGCAGAATTTTCTTGATCTCCCGATTTGATAGCTCAGCTAGACCATTAGTCTGGGGGTGGTAAGGAGTAGAGATTCGGTGAGACACCCCGTATTTGGTCATCAGTGACCTGAACTGAGCATTGGTGAAATAGGTCCCTCCATTAGAGATGATTGCACGAGGAATCCCGAACCGTGAGAAGATATTGTGGTGAATGAATTTGATAACGATTTTATGATCGCAGGTTCGGGTTGGAATGGCTTCGATCCATTTGGACACGTAGTCCACAGCAAGCAGAATGTACTCGAAGCCGTCCGAAATTGGAAAGGGACCCATAAAATCAATCCCCCAAATATCGAAGATTTCGCATACGAGAATCAACTGCAAAGGCATCATGTCACGATGGGTCATGTTGCCCAAGGTTTGGGAATGACTGCATGCCTTGCAGTGATTGTATGCATCCTTGAATAAAGTGGGCCAATAAAAGCCACACTAGAGGATTTTTGATGCGATTTTGTGCCCAGAAAAGTGGCCACCGCATGCTTGGTCATGGCAGAAGGAGAGAATATCATTGATTTTGCCTTCCGGGACACTTCTTCTGATAATTTGGTCAGCACTTATTTGGAAAAGGTACGAGTCTTCTCAAATGTAGTACTTGGCATCAGAGCGCAACTTGTCTTTCTTGGCCTTCGGCCAATCAGACGGAATCTGATGAAATGCCAAGTAGTTTATTATATCAGCAAACCATGGAAGCCTAGTACCAATAGTCAATAAGTGCTCATCCGAAAAATGCTCCGTGATGGGTCCAGAGGGGTTGATGATCTCAGAAGGAAGGCGAGACAAGTGGTTAGCTACCACATTCTGTCTTCCCGCCTTGTCGCGAATCTCGAGGTCGAATTCTTGCAACAACAAGATCCATCGGATTAATCGAGGCTTCGCGTCCTTCTTGGCAAGGAGATGCCTCACAGCTGTGTGATCCGAGTAGATGATGACGTGGGAACCCAGGAGATAGGATCGGAATTTTTCGAGGGCAAATACTATGGCTAGTAGCTATTTCTCCGTAACTGTGTAGTTACGCTGAGCCTCGTCAAGCGTCTTGTTAACGTAGTAGATGACCATGGGTTTCTCGTCAGCTTTTTGCCCCAGAAGTGCTACAGCGAAATCAGATGCATCGCACATGATCTCAAAGGGTTGAGACCAATCAGGGGACTGTAGGATAGGGGCTTGGGTGACTCGGTCATGAAGGTTCTCAAAAGCTTGAGTGCATTCCTTGGAAATCTCAAAGGGCACATCCTTGGAGAGAAGAGTAGTCAGGGGGCGCACGATTTTTGAGAAATCAGGGATGAAACGACGGTAAAAATCGACGTGCCCCAGAAAAGAACGGATATCCCTAATCGAGCTAGGCATAGGAACTCGAGAAATCAAATCAACCTTAGCTCGATCCACTTGGATGCCTTTCTCAGAAATTAGATGACCTAGGATGATCCCCTCAGGCACCATAAAGTGGCTCTTTTCCCAGGAAAGAACCAAATTTACGTCGATGCAACGCCTAAGTATATGAACCAAGTGCTGGAGGCAATCATCAAATGATGCCCTGAAAACTGAGAAGTCATCCATGAAGATTTCCAGATAATCACCTACCATATCAAAGAATATGGCAAGCATGCACCGCTGAAAAGTCGCGGGTGCATTGCAGAGGCCAAAAGGCATCCTTCGGAACGCGTACGTCCCGAAGGGGCAGGTGAACATGGTCTTCTCTTGGTCCTCAGGATGAATCGCCACTTGGTTATAACCGGAGTACCCGTCAAGAAAGCAGAAGAATCTATTTCCCGCTAACTTCTCGAGAATCTGATCAATGAATGGGAGTGGGAAATGATCCTTTTTCGTGGAGGAATTGAGTCTTCGGTAATCTATGCAGACTCTCCACGAGTTGGCTTTTCGGGTAGGTATGACCTCTCCGGTTTCAGTCGTAATGGTGGTGAGCCCTGCCTTTTTAGGCACAACCTGGATTGGGCTCACCCAACGACTATCGGAGATCAGGTAGATGATCCCTGCATCTAACCACTTAATGATCTCCTTTTTCACGACCTCCTGCAGATTGGGATTCAAACATCTCTGCATCTCACGGGAAGGTCGTGCGCCCTCTTCACAATAGATACGATGTGTGCAATAAGAGGGACTTATTCCAGTCAAGTCATCGAGAGTCCAACCAATGGCTCTGCGATGTTGCTGGAGAACAACAATCAGACGGGATTCCTATTTAGGAGTGAGCTTGGAATTTATGATCACAGGAAATGTCTGATTAGAACCCAAAAAGACGTACTTCAAATGATCAGGAAGGGGTTTGAGTTCAAGAATTGGGTTATCAGCAGCAGCGGGTGGTTCAGGGTGAGTGTGAGGTTCAAGGATAGGAGTTATGGGTTTGTCTAAATCAGGGTCTGACTCCTCTAATTGCGGTTCAAGATCTTCTTGTGGTTGATGAGGGATAATCAGGTTATTCTAAAATTGTGTTTCATCAACCAAAGTTCTAATATCACATATTTGTTCAATGACACCGCAATTAATTCCTTGTTGGGCCTTGAAGATATTAATTTTGAGAGTCTGATTCCCAAATTTTAGTTCTATTTGGCCCTTCTCACAACTAATGTTGGCCCTTGTTGTGGCCAGAAAAGGTCTCCCTAGAATGATTGGTGTATCCCTTGGGTTTTCAGGTGAGTCCATGTCTGAGACTATGAAGTCTATAGGGAAATAGAAATCCCGCACCCTTACAATAACATCCTCAAGAATCCCTTTTGGTGACTTTATAGATCGATCTACTAACTGTAGTGTCACCTCAGTCGATTTTAGCTCAGATTCTTCTAGGTGGTTGAGTAAGGATGTGGGTATCAAATTTATGGAAGCACCCAAGTCTAGCAATGCTCTGTCGAACTGGGTTCCACCTATCTTACATTAAATCAGGGGAGTGCCTGGGTCTTTTGCCTTGGGTAGGAGTCTGGTCAGGATTATAGAGCTGGCTTGCTCTGACAATACAATTGGACTCCCACTCTTGGTTCATGGCTTACGCTGAGTACACACATTCTTCAAGAATCGTGCGTAAACCGGTACGTGGCGGATCGCATCCATCAAGGGGATGTTTATTTGGACCTACTCAAAGAGCTTGACCAGGTCCTCCTCAGGAGCCACGGATTTTGTTGTCTTCTTTCCCTTGGTCAAGGCCTCGGGAAATGGAACCTTGGTTGGTTCCTCTAGGATAGGTCCAGGTCTTTGATCTGGGATAGGGATAGGAACATCCTGGATTACTGTCCTAGGGTTTGGGTCACTACCAGGCTTGGAGTGGTCTGGATAAGGTGGATCTTGGGTCTCCTTACCACTACGGGTGGTTACAGAATTTAGCCCTGTTTGGTTCTGGTTAGGGTTTGGTAGGATAGGTTGCTACTGTTGGTAACCCGTATAGGAAGCTGAAGCCTCCATCCCATTAGGTGAAGGAATAGAGGGGGCCTGATAAACCATGTGTGCTTGGCCCGGGTTTGGGTTCATAACGCGCCACTGGGTCGGCACGCTATTAGGGTTAGGAAGAGGCTGAGAAGGAAGTGTGCCTGGTTGGCGAGAATTTGCCAACTGAGCCAGTTGGTTTCGAACCTCTGTGATTTCATCCTTGTGTTGTTTTTGAATAGCTGCATTTGTTCTCTGAATGTCAGCCAAAGTCTGAAGGATGAGGGACATTTGGTCTTGGTTTGGCTCGGATGGATAAGTAGGGTTGGGCCAAGGCTAAGGCGGCTGGTAAGGACGAGGTGCTTGTGGACGGGGCTGAAAGGATTGTCTTGGATTCTGGGAATTTCTCGCCCACTGGAAGTTGGGATGGTTTCGCCATCCAGGATTATAGGTATTGGAAAATGGGTCATTCTGGATGGCGTTGAGGTCCTCGTAGGTCTGAGGAGCCTCAGAAAAGTCAGAGAATGGGGTAGTGGAATTCCCCCCGCTAGTATAGAAAGGGTCGGAGGTTCCTCCGATCCGAGAGTCAGATGGGGGTGGATACGGGTCCACCCTAGGAGAAGGTTGGTGGAAAATGTTTTGCACAGTCTCCCGTGTGGAAGGAGGCAGTGCAAAGGAATTATGCGCAGAGGTGGCTCGCTGCAAGTGCTGAGTCAGCTCATCCACCTTCTTCTCAATAATAAAGACCTTGTCCAATCGACTGGCCATCAATTCCAGGTCGACTGATGTGGACAGGCCCTGCGTCTCGTGTGCTCCCCTAAGGTTCGTCGATGCGCAGGTATTCGTCATGTCGAATAGTCCCATAGAGTCATTATTGATGGAGTTCTCACACATATTCTCGAGAATCTCCCACATGGTGTCCTCATGCTGACCCATGATATTCCCTCCGCAAGTTGCATTGACGAACAGTCTAATATCCTCACGGAGTCCTTGGTAAAAAGATTGGACTTGTTCCCATTTAGGAACTCCGTGGTGGGGACACTTTCTCATGAGATCTTGAAAACGATCCCATGCCTCATGAAGAGGTTTTCCCGTTTGTTGCGTGAAGTGGGTAATCTGATGGAGCAAGGCATTGGTCTGACCAACGGGGAAGAACTTCTTCAGGAACTCAGACTGAAGTTCTTCCCAATTATTGATCGGTCGAGTCTGTGTTTGGTACCAATGGGCAGCCTTGTCCATAAGGGAGAAAGAGAACATCTTCATAAGGAGAATATCCCGATTTTGCGCATCTGACCCGAAAGTCTGGGCCAGATGCTTTAGCTGTTTAATGTGCTGGAAGGGGTCTTCAGAATTAAGCCCATGAAATTTAGGAATGGCATGAATCATGTTGGGCTTCAGTTTAGAATCAGGTCCTCCAGTCGGGATTCTGACTCGAGGCTCAATAGCCACCGCAGCAGGATTATAGTGATCTCGTATCGTGGGACGCTGCGGTGGGTGCATGAAGTTCTGGAAGAGGTCATTGAGTCGCTGGAGCTGGTGCTCCAGATTGTTATCTTCCTCAACTGGCTGAGCCATTGCGGAAGAAGAAGATGAGTTGGGTTCGGAATTGGAGGAGAGGTCTATGTGAAGTGTTGGTTGCACAAACAAGGGTACCAAAGCTTGGCCTCGAGGAGAGTGAATTTCTAAAGGTGGTTTCAAGGACCTCCTACCAAGCATACACAGATGGAGAGGATGAGTTTAGCAGGTGCTGGACCCAATCAAGACACCCAAAATGTTGGGTGACCATAGAGGTTCGGGGCGGATGGACCCCTTGATCAGAAGGTCGTCCACCTAAGAATTACCTGGGCAGCTAGAGAGGGTGAGTCCAGTGAAGACCCCTACACGGTAGAGCATCCCCACGGGTTACAGGGTTTCCCCCACCCGACCTCTCTTGTCAATGAGATTCCAGGTAGACTAGAATGGGGACCATGACCTCTTAGGTCTACCACTTTTAGTTAGGATCAAGGTGCTTAGGGTTTTCACTTGAACTTTAACCCTTTGAGTGCAAAGAGTGACCTAAGTTAAAGGTTGGTTGATCCAAGGGATCAACTTTACCTATTAGTTCCTTTGAGAGCTTATTAGGTCTTGTCTTTTAGGGTTCAAGTGACTTAAGAGCCAAATTTGTTAGGGTTTCTCTTGGTAGATGTTTTCAAGCAATGGCTTAGGCACACTTCTTTTGGAAATTTTTCATTCTTAATTAGAAAAGTGTGTCTCTAAAACCCTAGCTTTGAACCTTATGTTGGCTCTAATTGGTCCAGTTAGTTGCCTCTAGATTGGGTAATTAGGGCTCAAGCAAGAAGGTTTTAACCCTAACTACCTTTAATGGATGTACAAATAAAGTATGTTGAATTTTGAAAACAAGCAACTTTGGTGTTTTACTATGGATGAAAGACAGGTTACTCCTAAATTGCTTTTTGTCTTTTTCTCCCTCTTTAGAATTTAGGGGTTTAAATGAGAGGATAGAAAATTACCTGTCCTTGGTGTGGTTGTTGTGCGGCTGCTTGTTTTTCTTTTGATTTCCTGTGCCTGCACAACAAAAGAGAAGAGGTTAGTCAATAGAAAATCAAAAATTGTGAATCAATAGCTTCTAGAATGACCGTTGCTCCCTGGCAACGGCGCCAAAAACTGGTGACAGACTTCTTGTCGCTAGTGTTTTAAATTCTAGACGTTGTAGTATATCACGAGAAGCTGCTACCAGTTTACAATTTAATACTCGGAAAAAGTTTCCCGAGGTCGAACTCAGGGAGCAAACTATGATTCCAGAAGCATATGAATTCACAATATTGTTTTACAAAAATTAAGACAAAAGGGGAGAGAGAAAGAGAGCGAAAATTCTCTTCTTGGCTTTTTCTTCTTCTCTCTTCTTCTCTTTAGCCAACCTGTCTTCTTCTTTCTTCTTCTTCTCTTCTTTGCTGCAACGGCTTCCTTTTTTTCTTTCTTTCTTTAGCTGCTAAGGCCTTCTTCTTCTTCTTTCTTCTTCTCTGCTTCTCTTCTTTCTTTCTGCGTCTTCTTCTTCTTTGCTGCCGAGGTTTCTTCCTTCTCTTTTTTCTTTCTCTTTCTCTGGCCTTTTCTCTGCTCTTCTCTTCTGCTTCACTCCTTTCTTTCTTTCCGATGTCTGATTCAGAAATCAGACATCTTAACTGCTCGGTTGCTACAGTGTTGCTCTTCCTCTTTTCTTCAGCTTCTTTCCTTCCTTCCTTCTCCTTTCTTCTTCTCTGCGGCTAGGTCTCAGCCGCTGCTCTTCATCTTCCTCTTTCTTTCTTCTCTTCAGCAGCTTCTTGCTTCTTCCTCCCTCACTTGTTCCTGCACACACACACAAGCTCAGCACAAAACCTACCCTACCCTCTCCCCGTGTCTCTCTCTCTCTCTGAATCTCTCTTGGGTACGCTCTCCCAGAGCTGGGTTATCGGGTCGGGTGCGTGCCCGGGTCCAAGCGCACCAGCGTGGGTGGTGCGTGAGGAGTGCATAGGAGGGTGTCGGGTCGGGTCGCGCCATATCCGTGTGATGAGCTCACAGACGAGGGCGGTGCTTAGGTGAGGGACTCACCCCAAGTGCTTTCAGAGGCGAACAACCTATACCACTTTTTCAATTTAAGTGTGGGCGTGCGGCCACACACTTTCGAGGTGGGACTAAAGTCCCACCTCTGCTCCGTGTGCCCGCAGGCGAGAAGCTGCTGGAAATTGGGCAGCAGCGATGGCTTCGCGCCCCCAATTGAAGGTCTGGGCACACTCGCGGAAGTACCCCTTCTGCCTGGAACCTTCACCTGGTGCTGAAGAGGCCTGGAGTTGCGCGCCAAGCAACTCCTGCTGTCCGACAATGGCGGCGAGGAGGCTGAGACCTGAAATCACGAAGACGGCCTCACGGCCACATCAGACAACGCAGGGAGCTTCGCCAGAGGATGGCGAAGGTGGTGCGGGGGTCGTTGTGGCGGGAAAGTGGCTGTGGCTGTGTGCCTAGGGTACATGGCAGAGATGCAGGTGGGTGTGTTCGGGGGGTGCTCAGAGTGTGTAGGGCAGTGAATGGAGTGGGGGAATGCTTGTATGGAGTGAGGGGGAGCTTCTGGGCTTGTCGGTGAGGGGTGGAAAGGCCTGTGGAGGTGGAGCAATCTCGTTGTAGATGATGGCTGGAGGTGGAGCAGATGGAGGTGGTAGTGGCAGTCGAGGGGTGAAAAATGCCAATTTAAGAGGGGAAAAGTGAGAGGAGAGTAAGGGGAAGGTTCCTACCTACTTAGTCGACGAAGAGGGAGAGGAAGACGCCCGACTCGTGCTTGCCGGAGCTGGGGACGAAGGTGCCCAGAAGAAGAGTAACGGTGACGAGGAGATCTGGAGATGCCAGCTGGTGCAGCCTGGGGTGGGAAGATAGGGCAGAGTGAGCTCTGCTGCAGGTATGGCAGCAGAGAGACGAGGAGGAGGAGGAAAGATCGCCAGAAGCTTGGCCTGTCTGACCAGGGTGAGAGGAGACGAAGGAGGGGGGTTTTCTTCGGCCAAAGCTAGCTTGAAGGAGACGGCAGCCCCTGCCGCTCGTTATAAAGGTGTTGGCGAGGAGAGGGTTTCGAGGGAGCGACGTGGGGTGCTCGCCGGAGATGGAGACCCATTCCTTTCGTGCATTTGCACGAGAGGCATGGGCAGCCGCCGGTCACAGGGGGGTCCCTGCGATAGAGGACGACGCAGGGAACCCCCCGTTCGTTCCTGAGAGCAGGTTCCATACCCTGTGCAGCGCCATCCTCCGTGCAAGGTCGCCGGAGGTATGGTGCATGTGCAGAGTGGCAGGGAGGACCGTTCTACAAAGAATGAAGGGGAAGATAGGGGGCTAATTGTAAGGTTTTGAAAAGATAAGGGTCAAAAAGTAATTCAAGAGGACCAATTTGTAAAGTTGGTCAAGATGGTCTTCTCTTAGGCCTAAATTTTTGTATCAGCCTAATTTGAACCTAAGGAATTCAATGGTGTAATTTGATTTTAGGTTTGACCATGTTTGACCAGTCAATTTGCGTAAAAACCCAAATTAGGTTAAAATTTGGGCATGATTCTCAATTTAGGTCAAAATAGGTTGCAAAGGCCAAATTGAAGATTCTAAACCCTAGGGAGTATTTTTCCATGAATTTTAGAGAGTTTAGTTGATTTTTACTTTACCTAGAACCTCGTGAATTAAAGTAGATTTATTTTTAGGGTTACAGAATGTCATTTAATTCCTAGAAGTTGCTATAACCCTTTTCAGATCAGATCATCCCACTTCCTTCCTTATTAAGCTCATTTGACCTGTGTTTAGACCCTTAAACATCCTGATTATGTACTACTTTGGTAAAATTGCAGTTTTATCCCTCAGGACTTGTTTTATTCTTCAATTCAGAATTCTCTGAGTTAGGCTTTTCTTTAGGTTTTGTAGGAGCTTTTTCACACTTATTTAGATCAAATTGTACCAGTTAGGGTTATGATGAGGCTCTCATCAGTGCGCCTGGACTCGGGCGCATTAACTCGACTTGTTTACCCAACTGGCTCTGAGAGAGCGAAGAGAGAAATAGAGAGAGAGACACGGGAAGGGTAGGGGCTAGGTTTTGCATTGTGGTGCTATGCAGGAGCTAAAGAAGGTAGCAGCAGAAGAAGAGGAGGAGGAGGAGGTAGCTGCTGAAAAAGGAAGAAGAAGAAGAAGCCAAGGAAGGAGCTGAATGACTTAGCAAGGAAGACTGAAGCCACAGAAGAAAGGAGGAGGTAGTGGTAGAGAAAGAGAAGAAAAAGAGAGGGAGGTGCAGTTGAAGAAGACTGCTGCAGATGCCAAGGAAGAAGAAAGGCTTGAAAGTAGAAGAAGAAAGGAAGGAAGCAGAAGAGAAGAAGGTAGAGAAAGACTAAGAAGAAGAGATGAAGAAGAAGATAGGAAGGAGGAAAGCCAAGTGAAGAAGAACAAGATAGAAGAGAAGAAAAAAAAAGTGAGCACTGTAGCATTTGCCAGTTAAGACGTCTGATTCACAGAATCAGACATCTAAGAAAGGAAAGACAAAGAAAGAAAGAGGAAAAGGTGCAGCCAAGAAGAGAAAGAAAAGGAAGAAAGAAGAAGCCATCAAGTGAATTTCCTTTTCCATTTCCATTCTCTTTTTAGTTTCTTTATGGACTCTCATTATTGTTAAATATCATATTTTGAGAATTATGATTTTAGTTTCTAAAATACCAATTTGTTTCCTGAGTTCAACCTCGGATATTTTGAATTTCGAGTAAATAAATTGTTAATCGTTTTTGCGGTGATTTCAAATATACTACAACGAACGTCTTTTTTTTTTAAAAAAAACCACGATCTTGCCTCGCAAAATGATTCAACAACATTTTTAACACTGTTGCTAGGGAGCAACGGGCATTTAAGAAGCTTTGATCACAAGTTCTGATTCAATACTAACTTAATTTCTCTCTTTTGTTGTGTTTATCACAGGGAAAGCCGAGGAAAGAAAAGCAGCCGCACAACAACCACACTAGGGAACAGGTAAACTTTTATTAGCCCTCTCTCTTAATCCTCGCAAAAGCTAAAAAGGAAAAACAAAGAAAAAATCAATCTAGGGCTACCTATTTCCATATTTAGTAATTCACCAAAGTTGTTTGATTTTCATTTCAACACATTTTTAATTGCACATCCACTTAAGGTAACTAGGGCTAAAACCTTCTTGATTGAGCCCTAGATACACATTTTTGAGGCAACTAAATTGGACCAACTAGAGCCAACCTAAGGATTACAAGCTAGGGTTTTAGAGACACATCTTCTTCTAAGCAAAGAATCAAAAATTTCAAAAAGAGGTGTGCCTAGGCCTTATTTGAAAAGATCTATCTAAGAGAAACCCTAAGCAAATCAGGCTCTTAATCCATTTGAACCCTAAAAACAAGGACCTAAAAGCTCTCAAAGAAACAAAGAGGTGAAGTTGATCCTTTGGGTCAACCAACTTTAAAATTAGGTCACTTTGCACTTAAAAGACCTAAAGTTCAAGTCGAACCCTAAGCACCTTGATCTTAACTAAAAAAGGTAGACTTAAGAGGTCAAGGTCCCCATTCTGGTCTACCTGGAATCTCAATGACAAGAGAGGTCGGGTGGGGGAAACCCTGTAACCCGTGGGGACGCTCTACCGAGTAGGGGTCTTCGCGGGACTCTCCCTCTCTGGCTGCCCAGGTATTTCTCAGGTGGATGACCTTTCTGAACAAGGGATATCATCCGCCCCGAACCTTTATAGTCACCCAGCATATTTTGGGTGTCTTGATTGGGTCCAGCACATTCTGATCTCATCAAATCCGTCGGTGCATGTTTGGTAGGAGGTTCTTAAGACTTCCTTTAGAAATCCACTCTCCCCGAGGCCAAGCCTCGGTACCCTTGTTTGTATAGCAACCCCACCACATAGATCTTTCCTCTGATTCAGAACCAAGTTCTCCTTCTTCCATCATGGCACAACCTATTGAAGAAGAGAACAACCTTGAGCACCAACTTCAGCGCTTAAATGATCTCTTCCAAAACTTTGTGAACCAACCGCAGCGTCCTATGATGCAAGATCGCTATAATCCTGCTGCGGTGGCAATCGAGCCTTGAGTCCGAATCCTGGCTGGAGGTCCTGATTCTGAACTCAAGCCCAATATGATTCATGCTTGTTACGACCCGGTTCCCGAATCACTACAGGACACTAGACCAGCCTGACTCGACTGATCCCAAGACCCAGTCGTCCAACAATAAATAACCAAAAAGCAGGAAAGTAAACCACATTCACTATGCTAAGCAACTAATAGTAAAAGAGTACAGCAGTAAAGAAAGTAAAAGCTGCTACAGTACATATCACCACCACAACAGTAAAGCAGTAACAAGGTACAGGAATGTAAAGGTATAGAAATGTAAAGGTACAAGAGTCTGTACTCACTACAACAGAAAGTACTACAAAGGAAGACTACTGCTACTAGGTTCTACTGGGCCTAGCACCCTCTGCAGCCGGAGACTCGGGCTGCTCAACACCTGGACCTGAAAAGGGTTATGAGTACACAAAGTCAGTGAACACTGAGTAGAGTGGCAACCAACTAACTAAAGCAGTAAAAGTGAACAGGTAGCTGTTTATTCCAATTACTTTATTTGACAAGTTATTCCTTTTCACCCATTGGTTTATTTATCAGATCTCTTTCTTGATCTTGAATGTTCATCGTGGGAACGATCTTGATTGCAATCTTTTTCGAAGAGCAGAAGTTGCACGTGGTGCTCTCCTGGCTGGGAGAGTCCCCCCGTGGTGGTCCTACACCCAGTCAACCACCCTAAGGTCATGAATAGACGTAATGGTGACTACGACACGCGCGATAAGCTCACGAGTAACTACCCTGCACTGGCACGCGGTCAGTCGTTTCTGCTAACGGGTGCGCCCAAGTACAGCACGAAACAGTATAGGGCCTAGCCCTCTCAGTAATAGGGGTCTAGCCCCTAAGAACCAAATAGGGGTCTTGCCCCTCCACAGTCCGCGCACCCTCGCCTGACTACCCTGGTTTGCCCAGTGGGCCTAACAAGTTGGTGTAGGGTGACTAGCTGAACCCCGGGCCCCGTGGGGTCGCTAGCACTCTCCCTACACTAGTAACTATCCCCGGTACAGTGTACACGAGGGCCAAGAAGTCGGTGCAGAGTGGCCAATCCTAACCTTGGGTCCCGACCCAAGGACAGCTAGCTCTGCTCTACACTAAACAGGGGACAGTCGCTCTCTTTGGTACCACATACTCAAGGGTCAGCACACTTCCCCCACTCACATTTCCAGATCATTCCATTTTCCCCAGGAGTTCTATTCCTAACTCCCCGTAGGGTTCATGCTCATATTTCTCATACCATTCCATACTAGATTTCATCATTCAAATTTCCATTCTCAGGTTATACACATGCAGCTCGTATTTCTATCATTCACATTTCCATTCTCAGGTTATACACGTGCAGCTCGTATTCTAGCATTTAACATATACAACAGGTAAGGTTACTTGTAATTGTTTCACTAGTACATGTAATTCATATTTCACAGGCAGTTCTTGTTCATTAACAGATAGTTGTTTTCTATCTACTAATTCAAGACTGCAATTCAATCACGCATACAGGCAGTTCAAGTGTTTCTTGTCCTAGGATTCATGCCACATCCTAGGTTCTAATCATTCATTCCACACATGCATTCAGGTTTATAATTAAATTAGGGGAAGCCACTCTACCAGACAACCTAGGAGTACTGGGGACTTGATCGGTAGGCTCATGTGCCTCAGCAAGCCCCGAACCCGCAATGGAATGAAGTCCTATAACAAGGAATAATCATAATGGAACATTCATAACATTATAAAAAGTCTTCTAATAGGCAGAGGAACTCATAAGGAAAATACCGATATCTTGTTTGCGTAAAACGAACCTCAAACGAACCCTAAATGGGTCAAAAATAGAGTTATTGACTCAAATCAGATGTCTGGCACAATGTCTAGACGTCTTAAAAGTGACCAGGAATGCACCTCAGGCTCTACGTCGACCTCAGATGTCCAGAACCTCTTCTGGACCGTTTGGACCTAGCTTTAGACATCCGACCACCTCTCTGGACGTCTGGCAGTGCTTTCAGCCGTCTGGTGAGCTACCCAGACATCTGAAACGCGTGGGAGGCATGTCCTGTGCCTTCCCGAAGCAACCCCTGCACGCGACAGCAAAAACCTCCACATTAATCCACGCAAAACGTAGTTGCGAAGCAGCCTGCATGGCCGTATCCGCAAAAGGAAACGCACCTTCGCGAAGATCTGTCTTCAGACGTCTGGAGTCGCCTCCAGACATCCACTTCGTTGTCTGGACGTCACTCCAGACGTCTGATTTTGGGAAAAGCCCAAAGCCAGAACCTTCTCCTGCTCACCCTCATTGCGCACAGCTGCGCCTTGCCTCCTCGCTTGTAGCTCCGACTGTAGCAGTGTCGGGGATGACTCCCCCGACGCTCTCCTCCTCCCGCACGCGCCTCTCCGGTCGTGCACCCTCCGGCGAGCTCCCACACGAGCTCACAAGCTCAAGTCCCTCCTCTCCTCACGTCGGCTCTCCTCTCATCACTGCTCTCGCGCTCTCTCTTACGCTCACTCCTCTCACTGTGGTGGGGAGGAAGGGAAGAGGGTGGCTGTGGATTGGGGAGAACGAGAGAAGAGAAGTGGGGTTTATAAAGAGGGCGTTAGGGTTCGTATGGGGAGGGAAGAGAGAAGGGGAGAAAAAGAGGGTACTGTCTGCGCGTCGCCCGCGTGCAGATGCGAAGGCTTGCACAAAAATTTCAATTTCCAGACATCTGGGAAGGGGTCCAGACGTCTGACCAGATGTCTAACCGACAGTCCAGACGTCTTAAAAGGCTTAGGACAGAATGGGTCTTAACAATGCCATACCAAAATTCTATGGACTTAACTCCAAGGATCCATTCCAGCACATTAAACAGCTCAAGCATCTGGCTCAGACCTTCGGGTCAGATGCACAAAATCGGGATATTCTGCTCATGAAGATGTTTTCTTTCTCCCTCATGGACAGGGCTGCTCATTGGTATCAAACTCAAGTTCGTCCGATCAACACATGGGATGAACTTCAGTCCGAGTTTTTGAAGTTCTTTCCCGTTGGTCAGACAAATGCCTTGCACCATCAGATCACTCATTTCACCCAACAGACGAGAGAACCTCTTCATGAGGCATGGGACCGATTCTTGGATCTCATGCGAAAGTGCCCCCATCACGGAGTTCCTAAATGGGAACAAGTCCAGTCTTTTTACCAGGGACTCCGTGAAGGCATTCGATTATTCATCAGTGCAAGCTGTGGAGGAAACATCATGGGTTAGCATGAGGACACGGTGTGGGATATTCTCGAGAATATGTGCGAGAACTCTATCAATAATGACTCCATGGGCTTATTCGACCGGACGAATGCCCGCGCATCGACGAATCTTAGGGGAGCACATGAGACGCCGGGCCTGTCCGCATCCGTCGACTTGGAGTTGATGGCCAGTCGGTTAGACAAGGTCTCTATCATAGAGAAGAAGGTAGATGAGCTGACTCGGCATTTGCATCGAGCCACCTCTGCACAGAATTCTTTCGCACAGCCACCTCTCACGAGGGAAACTGTGCAGAACATCTATCACCGATCTTCTCAGGGGATGGGCCCGTATCCACCACCGTCTGACTCCAGGATAGGAGGGACCTTCGACCGCTCTATTCTAGTCGGGGGAACTCTGAACCCCCATACTCTGACTTTCTTGAGGCTCCTCAGACCTGCGAGGACCTCAATGCCATCCAGAATGACCCATTTTCCAACACCTACAACCCTGGATGGCGAAATCATCCCAACTTCCAGTGGGCAGGAAATTCTCAGAATCAAAGACTACCTTATCAACCCTGTCCACAAGCCCCTCATCCATATCAGTCGCCTCAGCCTCGGCCCAACCTCACCTATCAATCTGGTCCAAACCAAGACCAAATGACTCTTATTCTTCAAACACTAGCTGACATTCAGAAAACGAATGCGGCAATACAAAAACAACACAAGGACGAGATCATGTAGGTTTGCAACCAACTCACCCAGATGGTGAATTCCTGCCAACCGGGCATACTTCCTTCGCAACCTCTGCTGAACCTAAATAACATGTCGACCCAGAGGCGCGTTATGAACCCAAATCCAGGCCACGCACATATGATTTATCAGGCCCCTTCTGTTCCATCACCTGATGGGATAGAAGCTTCGACATCTTATGTGGGATTTCAATAGCAGTCACCCATTTCACCAACCCCAAACCAGAACCAAGCAGGATTAAACTCTGTAACAACCCGTAGTGGTAAAGTAACCCAAGACCCACCTTATCCAAACTACTCCAAGCCTGGTAGTGAACCAAGCCCTAGGATAGTTATCCAGGATGTCCCTATCCCAGATCAAGAACCTGGACTTATTTTAGAGGAACCAACCAAGGTTCCATTTCCCGAGGCCTTGACCAAGACAAAAGGATAACCAAACCCGTGGCTCCTGAGGAGGATCTGACCAAGCTCTTTGAATAGGTCCAAATAAACATCCCCTTGATGGATGCAATCCGCCACGTATCGACTTATGCATGATTTTTGAAAGACGTGTGTACACCCAAGAGTAAGCCGTAAATCAAAAGTGGGAGTCCGATCATACTGTCAGAGTAAGCCAGCTCTGTAATCTTGAGTAAACTCCCACCCAAGGCTAAAGACCTAGGCACTCCCCTGATTTCATGTAAAATTGGTGAAACCCAATTTGACAGAGCCTTGCTAGACCTAGGTGCCTCCATAAACCTAATACCCACATCCCTTCTTAACCACCTTGAAGAGTCTGAGCTTAAACCGACGGAGGTGACATTGCAGTTAGCCGATAGATCCATCAAGTCACCTAAAGGAATACTCGAGGATGTCATTGTTAGGGTACGGGATTTCTACTTCCCAATGGATTTTATAGTTCTAGATATGGATGCACCTGAGAACCCAAGGGATACACCGATTATACTAGGGAGACCTTTTCTGGCCACTGCTAGGGTCAACATAAGCTGTGAGGAGGGCCAAATAGAATTGACATTTGGGAACCAAACTCTAAAGATTGACATCTTTAAGGCCCAACAAGGGATTAATTGCGGTGTTATAGAATAAATATGTGATATCAAAGCTATGGTTGATGAACCGCATATCGAGGACAACCTGATTATCCTCGATCAACCACAAGTAGATCAAAACCTGCAATTAAATGATTCTGAACCAAATCAAGATACACCTATAACTCCTACCCTTGTTCCCAACACACTCCCTGAACCACCTGCTGCTGCTGATAATCCCGTCTTGGAACTCAAGCCCCTTCCCGATCATTTGAAATATGTCTTTTTTGGTTCCAATCAGACGTTTCCTGTGATTATAAACTCCAAACTCACATCTGACCAGGAATCCTGTCTGATTACTGTTCTCTGAAAGAGCAATCTTCATTTTTGTTGAAAACTTTATTATTAAATGATGTGTCATTGTATTTAATTGTGTGGTAGAAAATCACTTTTCAAAACATTTAAATTTTCAAAACTAACCACGAAGAGTTAGGTCGTCTCCACAGGGAGGAATTAGCCTAATAAATTCACGAGTCAAGGAATGCACAGTTCGCAAACTCTTCTGCAACTTTAATGCGAGGAAAATGCTATTTTAAATGAAGTTTGTAATTTCTTTAAAAGTTCAGGGGTGTTTATACAATTTTCACGTCAGAAATTAAGCCCCAAAAATATGTGTAAGATGCATGTGTACTGGCTTATCATATGAATTCAACTTTCATGCAATTCTAATTTGAATTTCAAGATAGAAACATACACATAACACAAATAAAATAATTTCAAGAAAATCTAAGTGCATCAGTGCAATTTGACCAGAATAAAATATTAATATAAACTTGACAATGGCATTGAATGTAATTTTTAATAGAGGGAAAAACAGAGGATTTCTCCTCTCTCCTTGTGTGTGCGGCCGCGTACGGTTCGTCGCGAGAATCGGTAGGGAGGTGCGGCTTGACGAGAGCTATGCAACGGTGGCAGCGGCGTGGCCGGAGGTGGTCAGCAGCGGCCGGCGAAGGTGGCTGGAGAACCAGCCTGTTGGAGGAGACGGAGATTGCTGCAGCCGCACGGTGGCCTACGTGCGCTTGCGGGTGCGGCGCACGCCTGCAGGCGCGGGGGAGCAGTTTGAAGGTGGCGCCTGTGGGTGCGGCATTGATGGGAGGACACTTGCAGTTGGCGCCTGCGGGTGCGTTGATGGGCGGGCGGTGCTGCTCCTGCAGATGAGTGGTGGGCCTTGCGGGTGCACCTGTAGGGTAGAGAGGTAAGAAGGCACGCGGGCAGGTGCTTGCAGAGGTTGGCGCATGAGCGGGTGAGCTTGGTGCTGTGCCTGAAGTCGTAGGCGCGCTGCAGTGGGCGCTTGGCGGGCTTGGTGCACTGGAGAGACAGGAAGGCATGCGGTTGCACGCTGCGTGTGGCTGCAGGGGCACATGTGTGCGCGGTGGACTGGAGAACTGCCTGCAGGGAGTGCGAGAGCAGCCTTGCGAGCGTGCAAGGGCAGAGAGCCTGCGGGGGGGGCGCTGCAGGGGCGCCTTGTGCGCGCGGTGGACTGGCGAGGGCAGGATGGGGTGGTGCGCCTTCTCCACAGTGCATACTCTCTCCATAGTGGAGAGGAAGGATATCCCCCCAGGGGGAGGAAGAAGAACCTGTAGATCCAGAAGATCCCCTCTCCTTTGCTCCCCTCTTCTTTTTAACTTCTCTGTTGCGCCTCTGAGAGTTAAGGGATTTTCAAATCCCTTAACTATCTCTGGCCGGTGGCTGTTGAGGGTTCCCTAGAGAATGGGGAAAAGAATAGCCGCTGGTGATTTGGAAAAGGGTAATTTATCCTTTTCCCCTCATTCTTTTGCCAATTATTTTTCCTACACATAAAAGAACATATTAAGTTGTAGAATAAATGTAAACCTAAATCATGATGCATGCAAACCTTCTATAACTTAATATAGTTATTAACAAACCTAAAAGACATAATTAAAGTTACTTAGGTGTAATATTAGTCCATTAAAATGGACTCATCAAATATCCCCGTGCCTAAGATTTGCCAGTCCTTAGCAAAAATGAAAAATAATAGAAGTAATCAGAAGATTTCTTCTTTTCTTATTTCAAAACTTTAGAAATCCAGACAAATGTGAAGTGTTGATAGCCTAGGTAACAGATCCAAGTGAAAGAGCCGATTTGCATTGGGAGTTCATACATCACCCTTGGCAAAATTTTTTGTCGAGATAGGCAACTACTTCCCTCAGGGATAAAGCAGACGATAATCTATAATTTGATCCTAGTGTTTGGCTAAGGTAGGAGATATTGAGTTGAATGGATTTGTATTTGGTGGCACACACTCATCTGGTGCTACATATAGTCTAGTACTACAGACTCTAGCTCTCTAGACTATTAGACAAGTCAACTCTGAGAGAGGCTACACAATTGTGCTCTCTTGATGTTCCTGAGCACTCTCTCTTTTCTTTTTTCTGAGATCACGAATCTCGTCAGATTTAGAAATTGTACTCACTATTTGGTGGCCTCACATGGCATCTACACTTCAATTAAAGTCCTAATAACTCTACAACTAAGTTAGAGTTTTCAACTAGTATTCAGGCGATCAGAAATACTAGAAGGTAGGTATGGGTCATATTTGGTGGAATGCGATAGGTGTTCTGTTGCCTTAGAAACAGTGTTACATCATACACTTGGACTTTTTTTTTTTGTAATATAACTTTTTCTTCTTTTTCTTCTTTCTATTTCTTCTTTTTCTACTTCTTTTCTCTTTTCTTTTTATATATATATATATATTTTTTTTTTTTTCCTTGTTTTTGCTTCTTTTTCAATCAACACAACACAATATGGACTTTTATTTATGGGGCATTATTAGGGATGATGATGGTCAAGAGGAAGTTGTGTGGCTTATTTGGTGGAAGTGCCTATTCTCGGCACCGGGAAGAAATGGATAGGATAGGCATATTTCTGACCTTTGACACTATTACCCTCCTTCAGTTGAGGACTCTATGAAGGATGGTCGTAACCATTTACCATAGTTATAGCTTTATTAAGACTCAATCTCTGTGTATCTGCCTTATTCGGTGACTCTCAGGAATTCACTCAAAGTATGTACACAGGAACAGAGAGTGAAAACTACGCCTAACTCTGAGAATGCACCCAATGAAGGTGACCCTAACGGAATTATCCAAAACTTAAGAGTCCTTGCACTAGACTTAGCGCACCAGTAATCTCTCTACTTTCCTCTCACAAATATGAGGTGGATCTATAGGATGATAGTATACCTGACTCCCTATGAACTATCTAAGGGTTCAGTAGACTTACAAATGCTCATTGGTTTTCCTCAAGGATCCATTACCAAATCTACATGCACGTGAAATAAATATACTGGATTCTAAACTTAAGAAATAATTCCAGAAGAAGAAGCTCCAATAACAAAGGTATTTTGCGAGGGACTAACCCATTCAGCTCAATTTTTTTTTTTTATGCTAATCTAAATGAATGAATACTTCCTAAAATGCAAATGCACTCCCCCATGCCTAAATCCTACAATGTCCCCATTGTAAAATTAAAACAGGAGGAGAAAGGAAAAATATCACTTGAGACGGTTTGCTAGGTTGCCTCCCAACAAGCGCTGCATTTTCTGTCAACAGCCAGACTAAGAAGGAACCTATAAGTCTGGTTCCAAACAGAAAAGGTTAGGCCCTAAGAATATGCGTAACAATAAAGGCCTAGAAAACAGGTAACCACGGATGTTGGTGAGCTGATGATGCAATGTAATTCCAAATGCTCGCCAGAAGAAATGAAAACAGAAAATCTCGTTGGCTACCTTGGGAGGTCTAGGAATAATAAACAGAATATGAAAAGGGACCTCCCAAAACGGAATAAGTGGAGGATAACAAGGATCCTTTAGAGCAGGTCGGGTTTTAAAAGATATGCACATAATTAGTTCAAACCCTTGAATGGCGAGAGTAAAAGTACAAGCATCAATCCACACTCGCCATTCTACTCTAGGATGTAGTGGCCTGATATATTCTCCAGAAAGAATGTACATGAGCAGAGATCTGAGCCAAGGATCGGTTAGGGAGTATAAGGGTTGTTTGTAGTGTTGGAAGGTAATGGTTAAGTCTAATGAGAGCTTAGTTGGTGTTAGGTCCAATTCCAACAATGATTTAGATTGTGTACACTCCCTAACAGTAATAGACAACTTCAAGTTATCCTGCCTAGTATTAATGATCGGAGTCATATTTGAATCAAGGATAGACTCCAAATTACAACTTTTTGATGGCAGGGTCAAAATGTAAGAATCATTATCAGTCAGCTCATCCCCAGATTCGTTTGGTTCACTCAAATATTTGTCGGGGTGTATATGTGATTCATTAGGAGTTGGATCAGTATCCCCAATTATTTCTAAAGGAGGATCAGTCTTAATATTTTGGAGGAAGCCTATATCATTGAATTCGTCATTCTTCTTGGGGTATAAATCCTCAATTGACGTGTTTTGTTCTCGAGAGTCTCCCATAGACTTCTCATTATTTTGTTTGTCCTCCTCTAATATCAAATCTTGTTTTGATGGAGGATGACTCTCAAAAGAAAGGAGGAATCTGGATTTAATCATATTGTTTCTACCCTCTGGAGGTAAATCCTCAAATGATAAATAATTCTCCTGTGATTCACTCCAGATTTTCAGTCCAGGTTCCTCTATTGGGGCATCCTAATCCTCTGAATTAGACTCTTCATATTCTTGAGACCAGAATTGATCATCCTCTATTCCCTTAGGGTCAACTTCATTAGGTGCATTTGAATCTTCAGAATATTGAATGGTAGGTGTTGATTCCCTAAGTGGAGGGTCAGGAGTAGGCTCACTAAGAGTAGAATGGGATTCCACCAAATAATCAAGAGGGGTAGTGATAGGAATAATACAACCTTGACCCGGGTTGGTAGGGGTATGGAGAATACTGTCATTGGGGTCAAGGTCCTCAAGAGATACCATCTTCCCTTACTTTTGACTGCAATATAATTCAGGTGGATAATCACTATGATCATTATCCTCTAGTGGCCGTGTCTTATTGGGAGAGTCTAAGTGATGGCTACCTAAAATTGGATCCCTATTGTCATTAGGTTCCTCAGAATTATTTTCATGATCATGGTTTATTGGGCAGGGATTAGGATTATTGGGAAGCATGTAGCTAAGTTGTCTTATTTCTTCATTTAAGTGTTGACTATTCCTCAACATCTCTCCCATTGATTCCATTATTTCCTTTTGTTGTTTTTGCATTTCTATCATGAAAGATGAGAGGCTACTATTACAGGTTGGGGAGGATAGTCAATTTCAGGCTCTGGTTGCCTAGGGGTATCATTCCAACCTCGATACGGAAAATCATGAAGGGTGGGAGGGTTGGGTGTTTGCATGGAAGTAGGGATTTCAGGGCTGGAAAATCCCGGAAAATCCCGCTCCTAAGCTCTGCTCAAAAGTGGGAGTTATCAAGCCAGTACTCCAAGGGTAAGAATGAGAATGATCCCATGAATTGTCAATGTACCCATCAAAGGATGGATACACTCGGAGCATGGGATCATGATTAAAAGATGGAAAGTATTGACTCTGATAATCTGAATGATAGGAGTAAGAGTAATCCATTTCTTTAAGCAAAATAATTTTAACTCTCTTAAGATTTAGCAAAATTTAGAATATAAGCAGAAAACTTCCTAGAGAGTTCTATTGTCAAAGCAAACGCAAATTCAACGGGATCTGTTTTTAGTAGACTGTAGGTCTTAGAGTTATATGTTCAGTTGGTGGCCAAACAAGTTTTGCAAAAATTACGCTTCCTAAGCCAACCTTCGCTGGTGCCTATAACCTACTCGCAAGGGATGGAAGTCTCGAATCGAGCCCACACACGAGGAACCGAAGTAACTTGGTGGATAGGCTTGTTGATTTCCGACTAACTTCCCTTGTGGTGCAAAAGAGGAGTGGTAGAAATTTATCTAGTGACCTTATGTGAGGTGCACAGTGTCTCAAGTGTGCAAACATACGATTGTGTTTTGATTTTTTGAAATTCCGCAAACAGGATCCTTTTGCACATAATTTTCAGTCACAGATTTTAAAGTCCAACCTCTTAACAGTCCCAATTTTTTTTAAAGTGACCACTGAATTAATTTGATTCAAGCACTTTAGTGGTCTTAGATTTAGGTTCAATGCATATGCATGACAAGTAATTAATGCTCAAGAGAAGACGTACCTTACTCCAGCTTTCTTCGTGCAGTAATGAATGCAATGCAATAAAAATAAACTAGATGCTGCTCATTCAGTCCAAGATGGTCGTCCTACAGATATGCAGCTTCTAGCAGGTAGTTCAATTTTTTTTTATATAATGAACAAATAGAATTAATCTAACTAACTAATCGAAATTCAGTTCAAATAGTGCAAATAATCCTATAATCTAAATAAATGGGAACACGTTCCCGAAAATACGCTCCCACATACAAGAGCGATAAGAAATAAAGTGGCACTAGGGACACGTTCCCAAAAATACCCAACAAGGGTCCAAAAGACAATTTAAATTCTAATGTCTATCTAACTAAATCTAACTAAGATCTACTGCCTAAATTAGAAATAGGCTTCTCCGAAAGCCTATGTGTGTGGGATCAAGGCCCACGTGTTCCTGTTGCCGTCCTCTAGGTGGCTTCAAGGTCCACCAAAAAGATCATCTCCACCGTATGCTCCTTTCGCATTCGCTGCGTGTTTTTGCACAGAAGAAAATCCACAGTTAATAATTCAGAAAAGTTTTCAAAATAGCATAAAAATAACATAAAATTTCCAAAAAATTAATAGGCATTTTTCCTCCCCGGCAACGGCGCCATTTGAAAGAGCGATCTTCGTTTTTGTTGAAAACTTTATCATAAAATGATGTGTCATATTTAATTGCGTGGTAGAAAATCATTTTTCAAAACATTTAAATTTTCAAAACTAAGCACGAAGAGTTAGGTCGTCTCCATAGGGAGGAATTAGCCTAATAAATTCACGACTCAAGGAATGCACAGTTCGTAAACTCTTCTGCAACTTTAATGCGAGGAAAATGCTATTTTAAATGAAGTTTACAATTTCTTTAAAAGTTCAGGGGTGTTTATGCAATTTTCACATCAGAAATTAAGCCCCAAAAATATGTGTATGTTGCATGTGTACTGACTTATCATGTAAATTCAACTTTCATGAAATTCTAATTTGAATTTCAAGATAGAAACATACACATAACACAAATAAAATAATTTCAAGAAAATCTGAGTGCATCAGTGCAATGTGGCCAGAATAAAATATTAAGATAAAATTGACAATGGCATTGAATGTAATTTTTAATAGAGGGAAAAACAGAGGATTTCTCCTCTCTCCTCCTCGCGTGCGAGGCCGCGCACGGTTCGTCGCGAGAATCGGTAGGGAGGTGCAACTTGACGAGAGCTACGCAACGGTGGCAGCAGCATGGCCGGAGGTGGTCGGAGAACCAGCCTGTTGGAGGAGATTGAGACTGCTGTAGCCGCACGGTGGCTTGCGCGTGCTTGAGGGGGGGGCGATGCAGGGGCGCGTGTGCGCGCGGTGGACTGGTGAGGGTAGGATGGGGTGGTGCACCTTCTCCACAGTGCATACTCTCTCCACAGTGGAGAGGAAGGATATCGCCCTAGGGGGAGGAAGAAGAACCCGTAGATCCAGAAGATCCCCTCTCCTTTGCTCCCCTCTTCTTCTTTTTAACTTCTCCGTTGCGCCTTCGAGAGTTAAGGGATTTTCAAATCCCTTAACTTTCTCTGGCCGGCAGCTATTGAGGGTTCCCTGGAGAATGGGGAAAAGAACAGCTGCCGGTGATTTGAGAAAGGGTAATTTATCCTTTTCCCCTCATTCTTTTGCCAATTATTTTTCCTGCACATAAAAAGAACATATTAAGTTATAGAATAAATGTAAACCTAAATCATGATGCATGCAAACCTTCTATAACTTAATATAGTTATTAACAAACCTAAAAGACATAATTAAAGTTACTTAGGCGTAATATTAGTTCATTAAAAGGACTCATCATTCTCCAGCAAGATCGTAGAGCCATTGGATGGATTCTTGATGATTTGACTGGTATCATCCCCTCTTATTGCACACACCATATTTACTCTGAAGAGGGCACACGACCTTCGCGAGAAATGCAGAGACATTTGAACCCTAATCTGTAGGAAGTCGTGAAAAAGGAGATCATTAAGTGGTTAGATGCAGGGATCATCTACCTGATCTCTGACAGTCGATGGGTGAGTCCAATCCAGGTTGTGCCTAAGAAGGCAGGGCTCACCACCATCATGACTGAAATCGAAGAGGTCATACCACCTCGTATAGCTAACTCGTGGAGAGTCTGCATAGATTACAGAAGACTCAATTCCTCCACGAAGAAGGATCATTTCCCACTACCGTTTATTGATCAGATCCTCGAGAAACCAGCGGGAAGTAGATTCTTCTGCTTTCTTGATGGGTACTTTGGTTATAACCAAGTGACAATCCATCTAGAGGACCAAGAGAAGACCACGTTCACCTGCCCCTTTGGGATGTACGCATTCCAAAGGATGCCTTTCGATCTCTGCAATGCACCTGCGACTTTTTAGCGGTGCATGCTTGCCATATTCTATGATATGGTAGGTGATTATCTGGAAGTCTTCATGGATGACTTTTCAGTATTTGGAGCATCATTTGACGATTGCCTCCAGCACTTGGTTCAAATACTCAGGCGATGCATTGACTTGAATCTGGTTCTTTCGTGGGAAAGAGCCACTTCATGGTGCCTAAGGGGATCGTCCTGGGACATTTGATTTTGGAGAGAGGCATCCAAGTTGATCGAGCTAAGGTTAACTTGATTTCCAAACTCCCTATGCCTAGCTCGATCAAGGACATTCGATCTTTCCTGGGGCACGTCGATTTTTACTGTCAATTTATCCCTGATTTTTTGAAAATTGCACGCCCCCTGACCACTCTTCTCTCCAAGGATGTACCTTTAGAAATCACCAAGGAATGCACTCAAGCATTTGAGATCCTTCGCGACCGAGTTACCCAAGCCCCGATCCTACAATCCCCTGATTGGTCACAACCCTTTGAGATCATGTGTGATGCATCTGACTTCACTGTAGGAGCGATTTTGGGGCAAAAAATTGACGGAAAACCCGTGGTCATTTACTACTCTAGCAAAACACTTGATGAGGCTTAGCGTAACTACATTGTTACTGAGAAAGAGCTGCTAGCTGTAGTATTTGCCCTAAAAAAATTCAGATCTTACCTCCTGGGTTCCCATGTTATTATCTACTCGGATCACACTGCTGTGAGGCATCTCCTTGCAAAGAAGGATGCGAAACCTCGATTAATCCAGTGGATCTTGCTGTTGCAAGAATTTGACCTCGAGATTTGCGACAAAGCGGGAAGATAGAATGTGGTAGCTGACCACTTGTCCCGCCTTCCTTCTGAGATCATTGACCCTTCCGGACCCATCACGGAACATTTCCCTGATGAGCACCTCCAACTATTGATACCGGGTTTCCATGGTTTGCTGACATAGTGAACTACTTGGCATCACATCAGATCCCATTTGATTGGCCGAAGGCCAAGAAGGACAAATTGCGTTCCGATGCCAAGTATTACCTATGGGAATACCCGTATTTATTCCGCATTGGTGCTGATCAAAGTATTCGACGGTGTGTCACGGAAATGGAAATCAAAGACATACTCTCTTTCTGCCATGACCAGGCATGCAGTGGACATTTTTCTGGACACAAAACAGCATCAAAAGTCCTCCAGTGTGGCTTTTACTGGCCCATAATTTTCAAGGATGCATACAATCACTGTAAGGCACGTAACCGTTGTTAGACCTTGGGCAACATGAGCCATCGAGACATGATGCCTTTACAGCCGATTCTGGTATGCGAGATTTTTGACATTTGGGGGATTGATTTTATGGAACCCTTCCCTATTTCGGATGGCTTCGAATACATTTTACTTGCTGTTGACTATGTGTCTAAATGGATAGAAGCCATTCCGACCCGAACCAATGATCACAAAGTCGTTATCAAGTTCATTCACGAAAACATCATCTCACGGTTCGGGATTCCATGTGCGATCATTTCTGATGGAGGGACCCATTTCACAATGCTCAGTTCAGGTCACTGATGACCAAATACGGGGTGTCGCACCGAATCTCTACTCCTTATCACCCCCAAACTAATGGTCTAGCTGAGCTATCAAACCGGGAGATCAAGAAAATCCTTCAGGTCACTGTTCAACCTGATAGGAAGGATTGGTCATCCCAGCTTCTGGAAGCTTTGTGGGATTATAGGACCGCCCACAAGACCCAATTAGGCATGTCTCCTTTCAGACTGGTGTACGGGTAGGCATGTCTGCCCGTCAAATTGGAGCATAAAGCCTATTGGGTAGTACGGAACTGCAACTTAGATCTTTCTAAGGCTGGAACCCATAGAAAGCTTCAGATGAGCGAGATTGATGAATTATGCCACGATGCATATGAAAACTCGCGAATCTACAAAGCGTGGGTTAAAGCCTTTCATGACAAGCACATATCTAGAAAGATCTTTCACCCTGGTCAAAAGGTCCTACTCTTTGATGCCTGACTCAAACTATTCCCAGGGAAACTACGATCTAAGTGGATCGGACCTTAGTTTGACGAATCTTTGGAAATGGAGCTGTTGAGATCAGTCCACTCAGCCACGATTCTGAACCCTTCATCGTGAACGGTTAGAGACTCAAACCGTTCATTGACATGACCGATACAGATTTGGCTGAGTCATCCTTTATTCTCCATTCTCTCTGAGCTCATTGCGCCCAGCCGATGGCGTAAAACTCAGTGCTTAACGAGTGGCAACCCGTCATTCTTGAAAACTTTCCTGACATTTCTATGCTAAATTCATATTGCACTTTAGGGTTCATCCATTAGAACAACCGACTCCACCTCAGGTACCCATACCCGAGTCTAGAAATCATCTGCAACAGTCACCTCGACCCGTTCGCTCACCAAATACCTGTCCTAATGAATGAACTAAGCTGAATTCTGACCCACCTAATTTACAATGGGGACATTGCAAATCATAGGCATGGGGGGATATGAAAGTGCAAAATGTATGAAAAACTCATATCAGGAAAAGGTTTCAACAAAAAAATCACATATCTAAAAAAAAAAAAGAACTAAGAAGAGGGAAGGAAAGATTTTTGGGATATACAAAAATAGGAGGAGGAAAAAGAGCAAAATGCCAAAAAAGGAGCACAAAATGAAAATGAAAGAGATAGTCATTAGTAAGTGATGAGAGCCTCATCATGAGCCATAACTAGCTCATTTTGACCTAATAAAGAGAATAAAAGCTCCTACATAACTTAGAAGAGGGCTTAATTGAAGGAATAAGTGTTCTGAGAAGAAAACATGAAATAAAGGTTAAAACTGTAATTTTACCATCGTAGTACATAAACGGGATTTCTTGGAGGCATAACATAGGTCAAATGGTTTGAATAAGATAAAAAGTAGGTTGATTTAATCAGAAATGGGTTTATGTGCAAACTAGGGATTAAATGACATCTTGTAACCCTAAAACAGACCCGCTTAATTCAACAAGGTTCTAGTCAAGATAAAAATCAAGTAAACCCTCTAAAATTCATGGAAAAATATCCCCTAGGGTTTAGAACCTTCAGTTTGGCCTTTGGAACCTATTTTGACTTAGATTAGGGTCTTAGTTCATCAATTGACCTAATTTGGATTTTTATGAAAAATATCTGATCAAACATGGTCAAATCTAAAATTCAACTTCACCATTGGATTTCTTAGGTCCAAATTAGGTTTTTACCAAAATTTAGACCTAAGGGGAGGTCATCTTGACCTACTTTGCAAATTAGTACACCCAATTATATTTTGGCCCCTATCTTTTGAAAGCCATTGCATAAACCCCCCTAACTTCCTCGCCACTCTTACAAGCAGGTCCCTCCACCATTATGGGGAGAAATCCTACTCTGGCGAGGAATAAAGGGGGAATACTCCCTGATTCCTCAGAGATCTCCCAGATTTGGAAGGGAGATTCTCTGAGGAATTCCTTTCCATCTGAGCGTGGTCCTCAGCTATGATTTGTACCCAATCTCTCATGCGAACGCACGAGAGATTTGGGTACCTAACAGACTTCCATCTCCGGTGAGGATTCCCCCTCTTGGAAGCTTGTCTTCCAAGCACAGGAGTCCCTGCCAGTGCCTATAAATTGACCCCCAACTCCGGCCGCACCTCCTTAGCTCGATTTGGCCGGAATTCCTCCTCGATTTCCTCTTCTTCTCCTCCGACCAAGGGGTCCAGCAAGCTCCAGTGAGTCCCCCTCCTCTTTCTCATCACTCTGCACAATACCAGTGGCATAGCTATCCTCCCCATCCTCCTCCACGTCGCGCAACACCCGCGCGAGCAGCCCTAGCCCGTCATCGCCGCCGTCTTCCTCCACTGGATGCCTTCTTCTCTGGCGACAGCAGGTACTGCCAGCTGCCCTCTCGCCCCCTTCGTCCACTTAGTTAGGTTAGAACTGTTCGTCCCTATCCCCTCTTTCATTTCTCTCATTCTATTGCACACAACACCCTTCGACCGTCACTATCCATCGCCATCTTCCTTATCTCCGGCCACCCTCCGGCGAGACGCCTCCATCACTCCGCACCCCCACACGTCTCGCCACCCACCTCACAACCTCCGCCACACTCCACTGAACATCCTCCACTCATCCACAGACCCTCTACACCACCACAACTGCCCCCTGACCTAACCCATCAATCCGGCCATAGAGCTACCTAGGCATGCACGCCTAGGCTGCCCCGCGGCCTGCCACCTACAGCCTCACCTTCACCGTGACATGGCGAAGGTGATCTTGTGGTTTGATAGAGCCACAAGGCCCTTTTTGTGTCATACAGGGTCTGAGCTCCAGCTGCCATTAGCGATGGCTCGAGGAGGTTGCAAGCTCACTCCAAGCTGAAGGACTTCAAGATTCCAGGTCCAGCAGATTCCGAGAGATCGCCCGAAGTCAGCTATTCCAGCAAGTGGCGCTGCGAGGCTTGCAGTTGCTGCAATTGGAGGAACGATCTCCTACGGGCGCGCAAGCAAAAGCGGTGGAACATTAGTCCCACCTCGGTAAGCTGTGAGATGTTTGAGTAGTTTAAATTGAATTTGTGATATTGTCTCTTCGCCTCGAGAACACATGGGGTGAGGTCCCTCACCTATACACACGCCTCATCCGTGACTTCATCCCGCAGACCTGGTGACCCGACCCGACTACCCTCCTGAGCACTCCTCGCGCACCACACCCATGCCGGTGCGCCTGGACCCGGGCACGCGACCCGACCCGATTACCCGACTGTGGGAGAGCATGGTGAAGAGTGATATACAGAGAGAGAGATGCAAGTGTGGGTAGAGGGGTAGGTTTTGCTCTCTTCAGTTTGTGCAGGGAAGGAGGAGGAGAAGTGAAGCTGACACTTAGCTGAAAAAGGAAGAAGAAGGAAGGAAGCTTCGCAGAGGAAAAAGAGAAGGAAAGGCAAGGAAGAGGGAAGAGGCAAAGCCAAAGAGAGTGGAACTAAAGAAGGAAGAAGAAATAAAGAAAGGGAAAGACAAGCAGAAGAAGAAAAGCTGAAGCCAAGGGAAGCAGAGCCAAGGAAGGAAGAAGAAGAATACTCACAGAGAAAAGGAGAAAGAAATTGCAGAAGAGAGGCAAGGCAAAAGACAGAGGAAAGAAGAAGGGTAAGAGCAGAGAAAGGAGCTATGGAGAAGAAACAAGGAAGAAGAAACATATGGCCAAAGAAGAAAAGAAGAACAGAGGAAAATCAGAAGTCAGAAGAAGAAGAACAAGAAGCAGACAGGAGAAAACATCTTTTTAAGACGTTTGATCATGGGATCAGACGTCCAATTACTCTATTTTTACCACAATTAACTTTTAAACTCATGCATATATATATTTTGAATTAAGTTTTGAGTAATTAAGTGTTCAATTACATTCTTGAGATTAGTAATAAGTTCCAATTGCTCCCTGTGTTCGACGTCTGATACTTAGGCTTTCAAGTAATAAATTTTTATTTGTTGACAATGCTTGGTCACCTATACTACGATGCAACTGACTGTTAAAACACGATCAAGCCGCGTGAATAGTAAGAGATTAAGGGATTAACAGAAGTTCTAGACCACATCAAGAAAAGTAAAGAAAAGTGCTAAAGAGACACAAAAAGGGATTAGTAGGAACGCTGACCGTAGGCCTTTTTGGCTAGACTCTTAGTACCCGCTAAGATCTGGATAATCCTCAAGAGGTTGAGGAAAATGTAAAGCCTAAGTACTAGGTCTAAGGCTTAGGGAGTATCCAGTCTCGTTAACTAACCTTCAGTTTGCGGAACTCGGTAACCTAAGCACCTTAATCCACACACAGTCTGGTTCAGTGCGCATAACAATCAAAATCATGCAAAAAGTGTTTTAATGTTCTAAAAATGTTGCCTAGATTAGGAGCGGCCGATCAACACAAGTTGATTTGGACGAGTTCCCGATGCGGAGAGGCGGGAAATTCCCCTCGAAGATGCGTGACAACATATCGTCTCCTCGGTGCTTGTCTCTTAGGATATTTACATATCCTACCGAGGGCATGTAAGCACTCTGCTGGTTCAGATACCTTGGGTGGCATTATCATGAAATGTTGATTGCCAGGGTCAAGATTCGGCCACGGAATGCCATGGGCGGGATTATCTCGAAACCTCGAAAATCAAGGTTCTAGGGGTTACCATGCGCGGTGCTATCACGAAGCATCGATTGGTAGGGACCTTTGAGGATTTATGATGGGGATGAGGAATCTGATACAGATCGTGTTGAGAAGCCAATCCAAAGCTAGAAATAAAAAAAAAGAGAGAGAAAACTCTCCAAACAAATAAATCCCTCATCTCTCTCTTACAAAAATGCACCGCAAACTAAACCAAGGCTAAAATATGTCTCAAGCACGGGTGCTTTAACCATAGAGTCCAATGAACCTTAGGATAGTTCTTACGGGCCTTAAAAACCTTCGCAGAGGAATGAGGCTAAAGCTGGTCAGGTTCGGATCTTGGTTGGTACTAGAGTACCTTTAGGCCCACTACCGGCATTCTGACCTAATCACAAAAGAAAAAGAAGAAAAGACGCTTATCATAACTGGTGAAAGAAACTCATGGTCTAGAACAGAAGTTAAAACCTTGAAATTTTGCTAAGGGACTAGCAAACGTTAGGCATGGAGGTATGATGAGAACCTCATCATGAGACCTAACTAGCTCTTTTTGACCTAATAAAATGAACAAAAGTTCCTGCATAACCTAAAAGGAGGCCTAACTCAAGAGACCACTGATATGGAAAGAAAACATGAAACAAAGGGTAAAACTGCAATTTTACAATTGCAGTACATCAATAGGATTTCTTAGGATCTAGACATAGGTCAATTGGACTTAATAAGAGAAAAAGTAGGATGGTTCAGTCAGAAAAGGGTTATCGTGAAATTTAAGAATTAAATGACATTCTGTAACCTTAAAACAAATCCATTTAAATTCACAAGGTTTCAGGCAGGATAAAAATCAACTAAACCCTCTAAAATTCATGGAAAAATATCCCCTAGGGTTTAGAACCTTCAATTTGGCCTTTAGAACCTATTTTGACCTAGATTGGGGTTCAAGCTCAATATTTGGCCTAATTCAAGTTTTTATGCAAAATGTCCAATCAAACGTGGTCAAATCTAAAATCCAACTTCACCATTCGATTCCTTAGGTCCAAATTAGGTTTGTACCAAAATTTGGACTTAAGGGAAGGCTATTTTTACCTACTTTGCAAAATAGTCTACCAAATTACATTCTGACCCCTAACTTTTGAAAACCCTTGCAAAAACCCCCTCAATTTCTTCTTCACTTTTCGCATTCCGGTCCCTTTTCCATTGCAGCAGAGACCCATACCTCCGATGAGGTTTCGAGGACTTCTCCTCTCTTCCCTAGGGAGCTGCTCTTAGATTTGAAAGGGGAGTCCTCTACGAAACTCCCTACCGCCTGAGCAGCTTCCTATGCCATGAATTGCCCCATACCACTCGTACGAATGCTCAAGAGGTATGGGTATCACTTCCGATCATATCTCCGGCGAGGATTTTTGGTCTCCACCATGCGCCTGACCCTCTGCCCGTGCCTATATAAGAAGCACCAGGTCCGACCGAAGGGGGTAGGCTTGATTTGCCTTGAGAAAACCCTTAAAATTGTCCTCCCTCACCTCCGGCCAATAGCCCGCAAGCTTCAGCGACATCTCCTCCCTCCTCTCGTCACTCTGCCACCATACCAGTGGTAGAGTCATCTCTGCCTCGCTCCTCCGCATCGCGTTGTACCCACGCGAGCTTCTCCGACCTCCTCCTCGTTGCCGTCATCCCTACCTCAGGGCCTTCGTCTCTGGCGATGGTGGGAATGAGCCATCTGCCTCCTGCCCCCCTTCGTCCGCTTAGCTAGGTTAGAATTATTCCTCTCTCTCTCCTCTTCATTTCCCTTCTCTTAATTCACATTTTCGACCCCTCGACGCCGCAGACCACCACCACCTTCTCCATCTCTGGCCGACCACCGGCGAAGGCGTATCTGCCGCTCCACAGCTCCACACGCCTCGCCAGACCCCTCATCACCTCCGCCATCACGCACTGATCAACTTCCGCCCTTCCCCTGACCACCAACACCTCCACACACGCCCACCAAACAAACCCATAAACACGGCCACAGAGCGACCTAGGCACACGCTCCTAGGCCGTCCCGCGGCCAGCCAACCACCATCTCACCTTCGCTGTAACACGGCGAAGCTCCCCAAGTGATTTGACAGGGCTGCGAGTCTGTATTCATGAAGTGCAGGTTCGACCATCTTCCGCCATTGATGAAGGCGCGAAGGAGTTTGCTCGCGAGCTCCAGGTCGTCCCACTCCAGGCAGATGTGTCCCAGGTGCACGGAATCCTTCTATGAACCAATTGCACCCAGCAATCAAGGGCTTCGTCGACTGTAGGTGCCCAATTGCACGAGCGTCTTCCCTACGGGTGCGTGAAGAAGCAGGTGGGACTTTTAGTCCCACCTCGAAAAGCTAGGAGCGCGGTGAGTTAAATTATTTTTGTGATTTCTTTTGTTCGCCTCCAGTACACGGGGTAAATTAAATTATTTTTGTGCAGTTCAGGTACCGTGGGCGACCCTATCTCGAAGTGCCGATTGCCACAGGCCTGACTTCGCTTAAGAAATCCATGGGCGATACTATCTCGAAGTGTCGATTGTCAGGAGTTCTTGGGGTCATTATGGGCGGTGCTATCTCGAAGCATCGAAAGTCAGGCACCCTTCGAGGTTCGGTGATGGGGACAATGAATCTGACATAGACCGTGTTGATAGCTGATCCAAGGTTAGACTTATATATATATATATATATATCCTCTTACCCCCTTTTTAGGTTGGCAATCATACCAACCTCAAATAAATCAGACCAATGCACATGCATGAATGCTTTAATCTATGGGACCAATAAACCCTAGGGTAGAGTTAGAAATCAGAGAAGCCTGTGCCTGCAACTTGTCCTTAATCGACCTAGTCTGTAACTTAGCAACTACTTAGGTAGCTTATGATCTAGGGTTAGATAGTGCAACCTAATTTTTGTGAAAAAGTCAATTGAGTTAGCTTGGATCACTTTGAGTGTTTGGTTGTTGCTTAAATTTGCTAAGGACTAGCAAAAACAAGGTATGGGGGCATTTGATGAGCCCATATTTGTGAGCTAATTAGTTTCTTAAGTGCCTAAGCATTAGATTAATATTAGTGTATACATAGCATGCTTTATGATATAAATAATTTAGTTTATATATATTTGCTTGTATGCATTACATTCATATATAAATTATTTAGCATGCATTGGAATAATATGCATTAGTCTTTAGGTTGCATTATATGCATGTATTAGAATTAACATTTTATGTGAGGGTTTGTAAATAAATAAACTATCATTTCTTTTCCTATTTTATGCATTATATGCATGTATTAGAATTAACATTTTATGTGAGGGTTTGTAAATAAATAAACTATCATTTCTTTTCCTATTTTATTAATCCATTTTTTTCCTCTCCTCAATGGCTGTAGTGACGATGCCTTTACTCGTTGCTTTGATGGCCACGAAATAGGGATCCGGTCAGGGCAGCAGTGACTACAAGAGAGAGGAAGAGGCAACCATGTGACAGGAGACTCCGCCCTGACTCCACCATCGTGAAGAGCTTTGAGCTCACATCCATCACCACCACCATGCGTCTCCAAGGTCTAGTGCTGCCACACCGTGGGCCAGTGAGGTGATAGGCCGCCACGCCAATCCGGCGAGCTCGACCATCATCGTGTGTGTGTGTCTCACGACCACGCAACCATCACCGTGCGCGTGTGCCTCTGGCCATGCAATTATCCTCACCGTGCCCCCTGTTCATCGTGCCTTCATCCACCTCAAGTCCCTAAGGGGAGAACACCTTCACAACCACCTCCATGCTCACTGTCCACGGTAATCCTCATCACCACCAACATCTCCATCTTCTTCTTCTTCTTTTTCCTCTTCCTTTGTTTCTCTTCCACCTCAACGAAACCACCCACCACCATCACCAACAACTACCACCTTCACTAGCGCTCCTCTCACGCACGCACGCTGATTAGCCCATAGTTATGGGCTATTTAAGTATTTAAGTGCCTACACATTAGGTTAATGCTAACATTTATTTAGCATAAATTAGGATGTAAATAGATTAATTCATAGATTTAATTTAATTACATAATCCATGCATTGCATTCATATCTTAAGTGCATTTAGAATTAGCTTAGAATGGCATTCATCTAATTAGATAACCAATTAAGTACATTGTTTTCATTAACATAGAAGTTGAGGGTCTGTATATAAATGACCCTAATATTTTAACATTATTTTCTTTATTCTTCTTCTTGTAGGAACAGCTGTCTGCCGCTTCAACGCCACTAGCTGCCGCAGTGAAGAACCCATTCAAGGAGGAGCGGATGTATTGGATCTGGTCGGGCAGCTAATTTCAAATTGGTGCAGGACACTACAAAAGGAGGAGGGAGGCAGTCGAGTTGGGGAGAACTCCACCACCGACCCACCACTGTGCAGAGAGATTTCTTCTCTTCCATTCCATACTGCTGGCCTCAACCGTGGCGGCGAGTCTCCACCACCGTGGGCGTGTGGTGTGACAGGCCTCATCGCCATCCGGAGCTCGCCCGCATTACCGTGAGCACCTTAGCGTGCATCTCCCTCGCCGTCGTCACCAACCACCATCGCCGCAACCACCGTCATTGCAATCACCTTCTCATTCACTTAAGACGTCCGGGAAATTTCCCGGACGTCTGAAGCTACCCGCTCACCTGCGACCACCCGCCTGCGTACCCGTCTGAAGTCCACCCGCACCCGCAAAACCACATCTGCCCACTCCACCTTCCCCACACGCCCCCTCCAACCGCACCCGCACCCGCTCAGCCTGCAGCCGCACTCTTCCCGCGCCTGCAGAGCCACCCGCTCACCTCCAGTCGCTCCCGTGCCCTCTGCTAAGAGGCTGCCCACCCGCTCATCTCCAACCACGCACGCCCTCTTCAGCCTGCAGCGCCCTCTTCCCGCGCCTGCAGACCTGCACAACCGCGCACATCTTCCCGCACCTGCAAACCCGCACAACCGCGCACACCTTCCCCGCGCCTGCAACCTCAACCGTGCCTGCGTAACCTCCTCCCGCGCCTGCAGAACAGCCAGCAGCACCCGCTCTCCACGCGCACCAGCTTGCGCACTCGCCTGAAGCCACACGCGCGGCAGCACCAGCTGAAGCCACGCCAGCAGCAGCGCGTGGCAGTCCTCACCGCCAATAGGCCGTGCGTGCTCACCGGCTGCAGCACCTCTGCCGGAGCTAGTCGGGCCGCCGCACGACACGCCGCCACCACCGCTTCGAAGCCCTCGGTCCAAGGGACTTCCTCCGAGCTTCGCGCGCCCGGCCATCCACTTCTAGTCGCACAAGAAAAAGGGGAAAAATTTCCCTGTTTTGCTACAGTAACCTGCCAATTAGAAATTACATTTTCTGCCATTGTCACTTTTTAATCATATTTTATTGATTCTGCATTGCGGAAATATCCTCTAGTTTCTCAGAATTGCTATTTCAACATTGTTTCTTGCTTAAACCTTAATCTGAAGGCAATCTTGGCTTGATTCTTGTCCAAACTGACTGCGAACAAACGTTTTTATCTGGTGTGAATTTTAATACGTCATTGCCTCCCTGTGGATACGACCCACTCCTCTGCGAGTGGTTATTTCTTCTTAAATATTGATTAGTCGATTTTTCCACCACATTAAACTGCAAACGACTTTAAAGCGAACAATCGACCAGTCAAATGGCGCCGTTGCAGGGGAGGCAACAGACGCAATAATTTCGCTTGATTTTATTTTGATTATTTGTCAATTGCATAGTGATTTGACCATTTATTATTTTCTTTTCTATGCTACAAAAATTTGTGCAAGAATCAGCCACTGTGAGAGGCGATCTTAGACGTCGCCAGAGGAGAATTGGACGAGCAATTTTGAAAGGAGGAGAAGGACGAGGACGCGACGGACACCATTTTATTTAGTCGCTAGTTTAATTAGACTAGAATTAAGACTTTAGATTTAATTTTACATTGCAGTTAGTTTGAAACCCTTGTTCTGGGGCATATTTTGAGGGGTTTGTTCCCCATTTTGTTTTGGGCCCGTGTTGGGTAATTTTTGGGAGCTTGTTCCCTTTTCTTTAGATTTAGGTTTTTAGTTTATTGATTACTTTTATTTGCTTGTGCATAAGTAGTTCTAGAAAAAAAATAGAAAACAAAACGAGCTGCGTGCCTTAGGACGAACCATTTAGGTCTATATGAGCAGCCTCTAGATTTACTTCTCTGCATTGTGTGCATTCTTGCATCGTAGATCGCTGGAGGCAAGGTACGCATTCTCTTACTTTGCATCCTATTCTTGATCACGCATTGCATTTGGGATTTAATTCAAAGACCACAATGTTTGTCTTGAAGCGATCTAACAAGTGGTCACATATATTCAAAAAAAGGACTAATTAAAGGAGGGACATCTAAAAATAAAGGACTTGATTGTAAAACGTGATGTGCGATTCAAAATTCAAAATCATTTTGCGGTGAATGCACACTTATAACTATTGCACCACAACACTCATTTAGACACTCCTAAGTCTTGAAACGACTAGGACAAGAACCCTCCTATCGTTGGATTTTGAAGTGTTCGGAACTTGAGATAAAAGGTTTTGTAAATCCAAAGAGGGGGATACCCTGTCATGGATTTTTGGGGGTAGTTGAGAAGCACCACGAAAGCACAGCTTCAAAGGAAGGCTTAGGCCTACTTGCATCCCTCGATCTTCCGTCTTTAGATTTACTTGACCATTTGAGATTTAGGGAAGAATACTTAAGTTCCAACTAGGTCTTTTTAGGCATTTTGAAGGTTGACAATAGGCGCGTAATTGATTGGGCAACTTGTTTTGTCACCGACAATTTGAACTAAAGTCAAAAGCCTAAATCTGTAAAGACCAAACAAGTCCTTTTGAATTGTGCTTGTACTGCATGCTTGGTAGGCATTCTCTTAGGAGACAACTTGTTTTTGATCCTGAACCTGAAAGAATCCTAAGAAGAGACCTTCCAAGGGTAGAAATGGCCAGTCAAAGGAGCCTTATGTAGCTAATGAAAACCTCACTGGACAACTTGCAAACCAGGCTCATAGCTAACTCTCGTCAACCCAGATCTCTACCATCCCAACCCATAACCAACCCGCGAAATATTTTGAATCCGGGCAACCAAGTCCATGGGTACGAAAATCAGAGGGACCCACACGCACATGCTCAGGTGGTTGAGTAGGGTCCTTCCTCTTCTTCTTCTTCTGCACATCAATAATTCTTGGCTAATCAAGCCCCTCCAATCTTTCCCAACCCTCCCCAAGACCCAAACTCATGCATCCGCAAATTCTGTTACCTTGAGGAGTGGTAAACAAACTCAGGATCCACAACCACACTATTCTGATTTACCAAATCCTGAAGAACCTGAGGAGAGAAAGGAGAATTCTGGAGAAGAAATCAAGGCTCAGGAACCTGATTCCAAAGATCTGACTCATGTTCCTTTTCCTGAAGCCTTGATCAAATCAAAGAAGAAGTCTGTTGATAGCAATGAGGAGCTTCTGAATATTTTCAAGAATGTTGAGATCAATATCCCGTTCCTCGACGCTATCAAGCATATACCAGCTTACGCGAGATTTTTAAAGGATTATGTACACAAAAGCGTAAGTCGAGAGAATCTGTTCCGAGGAAGGTGGTATTCTCCGAGCAGGCTAGTTCTGTTATCCTACACCACCTCCCTCTGAAAAAGAGAGATCCAGGTGCTCCGTTGGTTTCTTGTGTCATCGAAGATTACACTTTTGGATCTGGGTGCATCCATCAACCTAATTCTGACTTCTCTTTACGAGAAGTTTGGATTAGGTGAACTTTGACCGACTTCAGTAACACTGCAGTTAGCAGACTGTTCGGTCACAAATCCATGAGGCATTATTGAAGATGTTATTGTTAAAGTTAAGGATTTCTATTTTCCTGTAGATTTCCATGTCCTTGACATGGATGTACCAGAAAATCTGAGGAACACGCCCATCATTCTGGGGTGTCCGTTCCTGGCTACCGCTAAGGCCAACATTAACTATGACAGCGGTAGCATGGAAATCGCCTTTGGGGATCAATGAATGAAATTAGATATTTTTAAGGCGATTAATAAATTTGAGGATTGTGGATTTATTGAGGAACTTGAGGAGGATAATGTGAACATTGAAACTTATTTGATGGTTTCTGCAATTGAAAGTTCCTCCTTTGATGATGAATTGGACCCGCAACCCTCTATGGCAGACCTGCCATCTTCTGAAGAGGTTATTGATCTTGTTCACTCTCAACCTCTTCCTCTTGATGAGTCATCAACATCTTCCTTACCTTCAATCATCAACCCGCCCCAGCTTGAACTGAAACCATTGCCTGAGAATTTGAAATATCAATCTTTAGGACCACAGAAGACACTCCCTGTGATTACCAGTGCTAAATTAATAAAGGAGCAGGAGATTAAATTGATTGAGGTCCTGAAGGAACACAAGGAGGCAATTGGTTGGACCATTCATGACCTTAGGGGGATCGAGCCATCTTGCTGCAATCATAGAATACTCTTGGAAGATGGATCCCGCCTTTCTTGCTAGATGCACAGGAGATTAAATCCAAATATTCGAGAAGTGGTAAAAAAGGAAATCATTAAGTGGCTCGATGCAAGAATTATTTATCCGATCTCTGATAGTCCCTAGGTAAGTCCCGTGCAGATTGTTCCCAAGAAATCCAGGATTACCGTTGCGACTAACAAGAGAGGAGAATCTGTCACAACTCGTTCAGCTTCCTCTTGGAGGGTTTGTATCGATAACAGGAAGCTGAACACGGCCACGAAAAAGGATCATTTCTCTCTGCCTTTCATTGATCAAATCTTGGAAAGATTAACCAGGAAGAAGTACTTCTGTTTTCTTGATGGTTACTCAGGATACAACCAAGTTTCTATTCATCCCGAGGATCAGGAAAAAACTACTTTCACTTGTGCCTACAGAACCTTTGCTTTCCATAGGATGCCTTTAGGTTTATGCAATGCACCTACAACTTTTGAAAGGTGTATGTTAGCCATATTCTCTGACATGGTGGGAGAGTTTATGGAAGTCTTCATGGATGATTTCTCTATTTTTGGAGAATCATTTGACTCTTGTCTAGCTAATATAGAAATGATTCTTAAACGATGCATCAAAACACGATTGGTCCTTAGCTGGGAAAAGAGTCATTACATGACACAAGAAGGCATCGTCTTGGGTCATGTAATCTCTGAATGAGGAATTGAAGCAGATAAAGCTAAGGTTGATGCTATCGCTAAACTTCCTCCTCCCACATTTGTTAAACAAATTCGATCATTTCTTGGTCATGTTGGATTCTACAGAAGATTCATCAAGGATTTCTCGAAGGTTGCTCGTCCTCTGAGCAATCTTCTCGCCAAAGAAACGCCGTTTGTTTTCAAAAAATCATGTCATAAGGCATTTGATTTCCTGGAAACGGCAGTCACTTGTGCTCCGGTGTTGCAATCGCCGGTTTGGACAGCCCCTTTTGAGATCATGACCGACGCTTCTGATTACGCGGTCGGGGTTGTTTTGAGTTAGAAAGTTGATAGGAAGCCCTCTGTCATCTACTACGCTAATAAAACTCTGGATGAAGCCTAGAGGAATTACACTGTTACTGAAAAGGAATTACTAGCCGTAGTTTTTGCTTTGGAAAAATTCAAGGCTTATCTCTTAGGGTCACATGTCATCATTTATACCGACCACTCGGCCTTGAGACATCTCTTAGCCAAAAAGGATACCAAACCCCGGCTTATTCGTTGGATTCTTCTGCTTCAAGAATTTAATCTTGAAATCAAGGATAAATCCGGGGTACAAAATGTGGTGGTGAATTATTTGTCGAGACTTCTAAGTGATTCTTCTTGTTCGGATGTCCTGATTGCTGATACTTTTCTGGATGAAGCCATCCTTACAATTTCAGGTGTCCAAACCCCGTGGTTTGCTGACATTGTTAATTATTTGGCCGTTGGTCGAATCCCCCAGGATTGGACTAAGCAACAACGAGATAGACTCAAATCTGAGGCCAAATACTACTTCTGGGAGGATCCTGAACTGTACCGCATCGGCTTTTGATCAGATTATTTGCTGATGTGTTCTGGAGAACAAATTCAACAGTATACTCGAGTTCTGCCATGCATCTGCATGTGGTGGACATTTCTCTGGGAAAAAACGGCTGCAAAGATTTTGCAATCTGGATTCTATTGGTCGTCTTTATTCAAGGATGCCCAGGATTTCTCAAGGTCGTGTTCCCAATGTCAGGCACTCGGGAGCATAACTAAGAGAGATATGATGCCCCTAAACCCAATTCTTCCTGTCGAAATCTTCGACGTTTAGGGCATCGATTTCATGGGACCCTTTCTCCCTTCATTTGGACATCAGTAAATTCTTGTCACTGTTGATTACGTGTCCAAATGAATTGAGGCGATTCCTACCCTAACCAATGACCACAAGGTGGTCATCGATTTTCTCAAGAAAAACATCTTCAGCAGGTTTGGGATTCCGAGGGCTATCATCAGTGATGGTGGCACTTATTTCACTAATATCCAGTTCTATAATTTGCTGGCTAAATACGGGGTTAACCATCGAATTTCCACACCTTACCATCCCCAGATGAATGGATAGGCCGAGATCTCCAATCGGGAGATCAAGAATATTCTGTAGAAAATGGTTAGGCCTGATCGCAAGGACTGGACTCAATCAAAAGCTTGAGGATGCTCTTTGGGCCTATCGTACGACGTATAAAATGCCCATTGGCATGTCTCTAGTTTGTCTGGTGTATGGAAAGGCATGCTATTTACCCGTAGAGATTGAACATAGGGCATTCTGGATAATCATGCAATGCAATTTAGATCTGAGTTTAGCTGGGAAGACCAGGAAACTCCAACTATTTGAGTTGGAAGAGTTTAGAAATGATGCATATGAGAATGCCAAGATCTACAAGGCTCGACCAAAGCTCTACATGATCAATTGATTTCCCGCAAGAGCTTTGAGTCGAACCAGAAGTTCTGGTTATTCGATTCTTGACTTAAGCTCTTTCTCGGCAAACTTAGATCGAAATGGAACAGCCCGTTCATTATCGACCAGATTTTTCCAAATGGAGCTGTTCAGATCTCTGACCCAAAGATGGGTAACACATTTAAAGTCAATGGTCAACGTCTGAAGTCTATTATTGACCGTACTCTTCCAAAACCCATCTCAGACACGGTTGCTCTAGCCATATTGTGACTTCTTTGGCTGGACTTCGCCTAGCTGATGGCATTAAACTCAACAGTTGTACATATGACACAACGCTAACCCGAGCTTCATATTCAAGTGATATCTATCATACTCTACCCTTTCTTTCATGTCTCTTTTTCTCAATGTGGACATTGCATCAGCTAGGCATGGGGGGTTGGATTCATTTTTGAATCATTTTGTCAGCTCTGTGAAATTCTTGTAAATTGTATTTCTCTTCTTATATATACATAAGAAAAAAGAAAATTGAATTAGGGAGGAATACTTGGACATTAGGACTTTTTAATCTTAGGAAATATTACATTAGGATCTGAACACAAAGACCCTTCAGGTCTTCGGACTTAATCGACCTGTGTATCCACTAAAATGTGGATTTATTTTTTGAGTCCTCGCCATCTTAATTCTATGGTAATTTGATTAAATAAGTTTGGGTGATAAGTACACTACTTATCAACCCACCCTATGATTTGAGGAAACTTTAAGTCTAAAGCATCTACACACTTTCTTTTCACTGACTTGTTGATCGGTGGTTTTAACGGAAATTGGGTAGCTAATGAACCTTCTAGGGTGATATGACTGGTAAGTTATCGCGGGTAATAGTCCATAGGTAGGTTGTCTAGAGCCCAGTCATTGGATCATTCTCTTCTTGTTGCCTTTAGGAAAATCTTAGATCAGGGAAGCCACCTACTTAAAAAAAAAGAGAGAAAAAGAAAGTCAAAGAAAAAGGAAAAAGAAAAGGAGAAAAGAAAAAAAAGAAAAATAAAAGAAAAAAAATCACACTTCATCGCACGAGTATGGCTGGCAAGTTGTCGGTGGTAACAGCTCATCGACCGGTTGTCCAGAACCTAGCTTAAGAAATGCATTTAAAATTCCCAAAACACTTAGGAAGAAGCAGAGAAGTAGAATAAATCGGAGAGATATACACTGGATTCACCCTTGTGTTGACCCCATAAAAATAAAAGTAAGGAGAAAGCTACAGGTCGTAAAGATGCACCTTTAAGCATAACTCTCTTTAAGGTCACCTAGAGGCATAGAAACCCGAAGTCCGTTCTAATTGCCGATCAACGAGCCTATCACATTTACAATAAGATGCTTAGAACTTAGGGTTCTCATCAAATCTTGGGTGAATTGAATGGTTGTAGAAAGCCACTCTTTAACCCTAAACTCAAAAATCCAAAAAAAATTAGAAAAGAAGAAAAAGAGAAAAAGAAAATTTTCTTTGAATAAGGCGAGGGCTTGAGGCGGTCTGCATTTTGACAGATACCCGGGTGCTGTTATGTCTTTGAAATTTCAGATCCTAAGTAAAAATTTTCTTAATGTTGAAAATAACTTATGCTTAAGTAATCCAACCTAATTCTTTTATAAATAGCTTGTAATTTTTGATAGGAACTAGCAAAAGATAGGCATGGGGGTGTGATGTAAACATGTTTATATTACATAAAATGTCTATCTATACATGTTCTTAAGAATAGAATTGCATTACATACTATAAATATTGCATAACATGCATCATCATGCACTTACATTAATCTAAATAAAATGTAGGTTAATTATCTCCTTTTATGGTCAGGGACAGGGCGACTTTTTATCGAAGCCTCGAATCGAAGATCCAACCATACGGATCTGATCAGGGTGACGATTGGAGTTCAACGACTCCAAGATCGCCCTAATCGAATATCCGTAGCATCAGATAGAGATCGAGGAACCCTAAAAGATCAAGGGCCAAGATGGTGTTAATCCACACTTTAGACGACAAATCCGATCGCACGGATGGGTTCGAATTGACGATCGCAGCCTAATGCCACGAAAATCGATCCAATTCTATACCCGTGGCACCATCTACATTACTCAGAAGATGGACGGCGAAGATGGCACCACGTGGCACCATCTCAGCCGCCCAATCGGCCGCACGCACCCGTTGAAGCTCTTTTGGCCAACACTTCTCCACCGTTGGATCAAGATCCAACAGTTGCGAGGCGCATGCGCTTGAGTTGTACGCTCGACACAAACGCGTCCGTAGCGCGTTGGTCGAGCGCCTCATCCAAACGAGGCGCGGGATCAAGCCCCTGCACGCCTCAAATTGGAGCGGGTGCACGGGCGCAATCAGCCGCGTGATCAAGATCCAACGGCGTCGCGCGGCCGATAACACCCACGCGCTATCTGACGCCTCGTGTGACATGGGATCTCATAATGCATATGCAGTATTTCGCACATAAATGCATATGCAGGAATCGAGAGTGGAAACTATGCCTAATCTCTGAGTATCATCACCTAATTATCTAGGATTCCAAATTCCTTGCACTAATCTTAGAGCACCAGTACACTCTACTCTCATCTCACACTATTTGGTGGGTTTTTGGAAGAAAATCTGCCTAACTCCCAAAACACTGTCCAGGGGTTCAGGAAAAGAAGCACTGCTTCTTCTCGACAAACTGAAGATGTTTATCAGGCTTCATCATGAATTCATTGCAAATTCTACATGTGTGTGAAAAGTTGTATTGGATTCCATATTACAGGAATCGACTAAAGGATAAAATCCCTAATGCATTCTCTTAACAAAATAATCTTATTCATGAATGCAATATATATATATATGCTATTGGTTGAGCTGTGTTCCCTCTCTAGGGTTTTGTCATAGTATAGTGCAAAGAAACGGTCACCAGTTTAATATAATTTGTTACTCAGAAATAAAAAGTTTCCCGAGGTCGAACTCAGGGAGTAAACTATAATTCCAGAAGTATATGAATTCACAATACAATGTTTTACAAAAATTAAGAAAGAGAGAGAGAGTGTGAGAATTGCTCCTTTCTTTCTCCTTCTCTGCGGCAAGCTCTTCTCTTTTCTTTTCCTTCCCTTTCTGCTTCTTCCTTTTCCTTCTCTTCTTTTCTGATTTGTTGTGCGGTAGTCTCTCTCTTTCTCTTGGCTTCTTCTTCTTTTCTTTTCTTTTCTGTTGCTGCCTGTTCTCCTTCTTTCTTTCTTTGCTCTGGTCCTTCTTCTTTTCTTTTTGCTGTGACTGTCTTCTTTTCGCCAACATCTGATTCAGAAATCAGACGCCTTAACTGATCAGCCTCTCCTTTCCTTTTCTTCTTGGCTTCCTCTTCTCTTCTCCCTTCTTCCTTCTTACGCTGCTAAGTCTCGGCCACTGCTCCTCTTCTCCTTTCTTCCTTCCTGTGCACACACACAAATGTCAGTGCAAAACCTACCCTACCCCTTCCCTACGTCTCTCTCTCTCTGAATCTCTCTTTCGGAAGCTCTCCCAGAGCTGGGTAATCGGGTCGGGTCGCGTGCCCGGGTCCAGGCACACCGGCGTGGGTGGTGCGCGAGGAGTGCACAGGAGTGGGAAGTCGGGTCGGGTCAGATCTGCGTGGGTGTGTCACGGACGAGACCCGATGAGTAGGTGAGGGACCTCACCCCAGTGCTATCGGAGGCAACCAGCCGATAGCACGTTTTCAATTTATGTATAGGCTTGCGCCCATACACTTCCGAGGTGGGACTAAAGTCCCACCTCCGATCTTGGGTGCCTGCGGGAGAAGACTTCGAGCAATTGGGGTAGCAACCAATGCTTGCGACCCCAATTGAATTTCTGGGTGTGAGCGTGACTCCTTTGCGCGTCACCTGGAGCTGAGGAGACCTGGAGCTGCTTGCGGAGAAGCTCCTGCTGCTTGTTAATGGCGGCGAGGAGGGCGAAACCTAAAACACGCAAACGGCCTCGTAGCCACGTCAAAAAGGTCCAGGGAGGTTCGCTAGAGCGCGGCAAGTGCGGTGCGGGGGTCGATGAGGCACGAGAGTGTCTGTGGTCGTGCGCCTAGGGCACTCTACGTGCGTGAGAGTGGGTGTGTTCGGGGGGTGGTCTGGAGGTGCTAGGTGGTGAATGGAGGGCGGATTCGGTTTCAGTGAGGTGGTGGAGCTTAAGGGGTAGCTAGCGAGGCGATTGGTGGCGTGGAGTGGCGAGTACGCCTCGCCGGAGGGTAGCCGGAGATGGAGAAGGTGGTGATGGATAGTGGTGGTCGGTGGGTTGAAATAGTAAATTAGGAAGGGGGAAATAACAGGGAGAGAGAGAGAAAAGTTTTTACCTACCTAATTGACGAAGAGGGAGGAAGGTGGCGCTCGACGCGTACCTATCGACGCCGTAGACAAAGGAGCCCAGAGGTGAGTAACGGCGGCGAAGAAGAGGTCAGGAAAGCGCCAGCTGGTGCGGCCTGGCACGGGAGGACGAGGCAGAGTGGGCTCTGCTGTAGGTATGGCAACAAAGCGACGAAAAGAGCAGGAAAGGGCCACCGGAGCCTGCGGGCATTTTGGCCGTGGGCGAAGGAGACAAAATTGGGGAGGGAACCTCGGCCAAATCAGGCTTGGAGTGGACGGCAGCCCCTGCCGCTCCTTAAAAAGGTGTTGGTGATGGGAGAGTCTCGAGAGAGCGGCGTGGGGCAGCTGCCGGAGATGGCCAAAGATGGAGACCCATGCCTTTCGCGCATTCGTACGAGGGGTATGGGTAGCCGCGGGTCACAGGGGAGGGTCCCTGTGACAGAGGACGACGTAGGGAACCCCCCTCTCGTTCCTGAGAGCGGCTGCCTTACCCTGCGCGGTGCCATCCTCCGCGCAAGGTCGCTGGAGGTATGGTGCTTGCGCAGGGTGGCAGGGAGGACCATTCTGCAAAGAACGAAGGGAAAGATAGGGGGCCAAATGCAAGGTTTTGAAAAGATAAGGGTCAAAAAGTAATTCAAGAGGACCAATTTGTAAAGTCGACCAAAATGGTCTTCACTTAGGCCCAAATTTTTGTACCAACCTAATTTGAACCTAAGGAATTCAATGGTGTAATTGATTTTAGGTTTGACAACGTTTGATCGATCAATTTACGTAAAAACCCAAATTAGGTTAGAATTTGGGCATGGTTCTCAAATCAGGTCAAAATAGGTTGCAAAGGCCAAATTGAAGGTTCTAAACCCTAGGGAGTATTTTTCCATGATTTTTAGAGGGTTTAGTTGATTTTTATTCTGCCTAGAACCTCGTGAATTAAAGTGGGTTTGTTTTTAAGGTTACAGAATGTTATTTAATTCCTAAAAGTTGCTATAACCCTTTTCAGACCCGATCATCCCACTTCCTTCCTTAATAAGCTTATTTGACCTGTGTTTAGATCCTTAGATATCCTGTTTGCGCATTGCCTTGGTAAAATTACAATTTTGCCCCTCATGACTTATTTATCCTTCAATTCAGACTTCTCTGAGTTAGGCTTTTCTTTAGGTTTGTAGGAGCTTCTTCACACTTATTTAGATTAAATTGTGCTAGTTAGGGTTCACGATGGGGCTCTCATCATACCCCAATGCCTAGTTGATGAGAACCTCATCATGAACCCTAATTAGCACAATTTAATCTAAATAAGTGTGAAGAAGCTCCTACAAAACCTAAAGAGAAGCTTAACTCAGAGAATTCTAAGTTAAAGAATAAAACAAATCATAAGGGGTAAAACTGTAATTTTACCAATGCAGTACGCAAATAGGGTAATTAAGCATCTAAACGAAGGTCAAATCAGCTTAATAAGGAGGGAAGTGGGATGATCTGATCTGAAATGGGTTATAGCAACTTCTAGGAATTAAATGACATTCTATAACCCTAAAACAAACCCACTTTAATTCACGAGGTTCAAGGTAGGGTAAAAATCAACTAAACCTTCTAAAATTCATGGAAAAATATTCCCTAGGGTTTAGAATCTTCAATTTGGCCTTTGCAACCTATTTTGACCTAAAATGAGAACCATGCCCAATTTATGACCTAATTTGGGTTTTTGTGCAAATTGATCGGTCAAACATGGTCCAACCTAAAATCAAATTTCACCATTAAAATCCTTAGGTTCAAATTAGGCTGGCATAAAAATTTGGGCCTAAGAAAAGACCATCTTGACTGACTTTACAAATTGGTCCTCTTAAATTCTTTTTGACCCTTATCTTTTGAAATCCTTACAAATGAACCCCTATCTTTCTCGTCGTTCTTTGCAGAACGGTCCTCCCTGCCATTTCTGACTAGCGCCATGCCTCCGACGACCTTGCGCGGAGGATGGCGCCGCGCAGGGCATGGCACCCGTTCTCAGGAACGAACGAGAGGTTCCCTGCGTCGTCCTCTGTCGCAGGAACCCTCCCTTGACCCCTGCAACCGGCCATGCCTCTCGTGCAAACGCACGAAAGGCATGGGTGTCAATTTCCGACCATCTCCGGCGAGCACGACACGTCGCCTCCTCGGTCACCTCTCCTCGCCAGTGCCTTTATAAGGAGCGGCAGGGTCTGTCGTCTCCTTCAAGCTACTTCTGGTGGAGAAAAACCCTCGATTTCGTCTCTCCCCTCTCCAGTCAGAGTGCCCTAGCTTCTGGCGATCCTTCTTCCTCCTCGTCGCTCTGCTGCCATACCTGCAGCAGAGCCTACTCTGCCCCGTCTTCCCACGCCAGGCAGCACCAGCTGGCGCCCTCAGATCTCCTCCTCGTCGCCGATAACCCCCTCCTGGGCACCTTCGTCCCCAGCTCCGGCAGACACGAGCCGGACGTCTTCCTCTCCCTCTTCTTCAACTAAGTAGGTAGGAATGTTCCCCTTACTCTCCTTTCACTTTTCCCTCATTCAATTAGCATTTCAAACCCCTCGACTGCTAATACCACCCCCATCTGCTTCACCTCCGGCCGCCATCTCCGGCAAGGTCGCTCCACCTTCACAGTGAAAGTTCCCTACTAGGAGGGGTAATGTAATAAAAAGCGGAAACAAATATAAACAATATCACAGAATAGACAACCACACAAATACACAAAGATTTTTAGGTGGAAACCCAAACCGGGTGAAAACCACCACCTAACCCTCTCGAGCTAGGATTTTCCGATCAACATAGTTGATCAAATCCACTAACCGAATCACTTTAAAACGAGGGTAGCGTACCTCAACCCCTTCTCTCCACGAGAAGGATTTTGTCCCACGAAGGAGACGGGAATTCGCAAAGCGAATACCCAACCAAATAACAAAGATAAAATAAACAAGTCCTATAGAGCCAACAAAGTAATTATAAACCTAGCTTCTATAGGAATTAGGAAACTCCCCTTTGCAAGGAGTGCGTCGAGTTGATGATGCGGTGCGTGTGTCACGCGACGGCGCAACGTCGCTCTCGTGAACAACGGCGGGAGAGCGGGTGCGCAAAGGTTGATGCTCTCAAGAGAATGGAGCTTGAGCTTGGAGAGCAAGAGCTAGCTAAGACACAAGAGAGTGTGAAAGTGTGCAGCCAAGTGTGTCTTGTGTATCTAGGTGTGTATTTGTGTTGCAAAGGTTCCCCTCTATTTATAGAGGCCTTAGGAAGGCTTTGGAAGGCTTAGGAAAGGTTCTATAGCCATTGGGAACAAAGCCCAAGAGAATCAGCCCGAAATCAGGAACAATCATTGCTCTGACAGGCTTATCAGACGTCTAATTCTGGCATCAGACGTCTGGAAGTTCACTTTAAGACGTCTTATTCCAAGGTCAGACGTCTGATTTTGGGCGGGTTGCTTCCTGACTTGGATCAGATCTAAATAGGGTTTTTGTGTAAGTCCATCAGACGACATACAGGACGTCTGGCACTATGTCTGGACGTCTGGAAACCTACTTTTACTGTGGGAATGGATTTTCCAAACGTTGCAACGGCTAGAAAATCTCTGAGAAGAGATTTTGGGTCAGCCGAGGCAAAACGGTCAATTATCAGACGTCTGGAAAGGCCTAAGGATGTCTGATAAGGCTCTAACGGTCATAATCTTGAGTGTTTGATAAGCCAGCCAATGGTCCACTAATTGGACGTCTGGCAAATCCATCAGACGTCTCCTAAGACGTCTGGTCTAAGGTCTGGACGTCTGATTTCATCAGACAGAACTAACTATGTCCAGCCTAATAGTTATCAGACGTCTGAAACAACAGTCAGGCGTCTTAAAATACTTTATCAGACGTTTGATTTGGGAATTAGACGTCTAGAAGTGCTGTTTAAACCCTATATTGGTTTTCTAAGTTCTCTACAGAAAACCTAAGTATCCTAAGGTTGTGCAGGTGTTCCTAGGACTACTGTTAGGGTACTTTGAGGCTCTTTAACATAATTTTCTAAGGAAATAAAGAGCAACAAAAGAAATGAAAAATACAACAAGTACAAAAGAAGGAAATCTATCCTATTCTTCATTTCCGTCCATCTTCAATATATCGCTCCTCGTGAATCTCTTCTGTTTTCCATCAAGCTTGTCCAATCCGTCCTGGATGCGAGCTCGAACTCCGTCTAATCACGTATCCATTTGCGATTGACCTGAAATCTAGGACTCAAAGCGCAAATATTAAATGACACGTGTTTTGTTATCATCAAAACAAATGATCGTGGTGCTCTAGCACCAACACACAGGCCATTTCACCCCTCGCCGACAAGCCCAGAAGCTCCCCCTCACTCCACTCAAGCGTTTCCCCCACTCCATTCACCGCCCTTCACCTCCCGACCACCCCCCGAACACACCCACTTCCGCACACACAGTCTACCCTAGGCACACGGACACAGGCACTCTCGCGCCTCGCCGACCCTCACACTACCTTCGCCACACTCCGACGAGGCTCCCTACGTTGTCTTATGTGGCCGTGAGGCTATCTTTGTGATTTCAGGTCTCCGCCTCCTCGCTGCCATTGATGAGCTCCTGAAGCTTCTTCGCAGGCAGCTCCTGGACTTCTCCAGCCCAGGCATGAGCTGTAGGCAACGTGGGGTGCTTCCGCGAATGCGCCCAGGTTCGCAATTGGGGTCGCGAGCCTTCACTGCTGCCCCAATTGCCAGCGCCTTCTCACCTGCGGGCGTGCGAAGCAGAGGTGGCACTTTAGTCCCACCTCGTAAGTGTGTGGCCTCGCACCCACACTTAAATTGAAAAAGTGACTTTAGCTATTCGCCTTCGATACACAGGGGTCAGGTCCCTCACCCACGCACGCAGCGCGCCACACGCTCGCATCTGCCCTCGTTCGCGCTCACGCCCCATCGGCCTGGGCCGAACCCGACTACCCGACCAAGCACTCCTCGCCCACCATCGCACGCCGGTGGGCCTGGTCCTAGGCGCATTACCCGACTCGTATACCCGCGAATACTCTGGGAGCAAACATTTGAGAGAGAAATAGAGAGAGAGAGAGACGCGGGGAAGGGGTAGGGGTAGGTTTTGCACTGATAATTGTGTGTGAGCATAAGGAAGAAGGAAAAAGAAGGAAGAAGCAGGCAAAGGAAGAAGAAGAGAGGAGGAGCGGTTGAAGACTTAGCCGCACTGAGCAGCTGCTGAAGAAGAAAGGAAGGAGGAGCTGAAGGAAAAGAAGAGCTGCACTGTAGCAAACGCACAGTTAAGTCGTCTGAGCACCGAGTCAGATGACGGAAGGTCAGCGTCCAGAGCAGAAGAAAGCAAAGAAAAAGAAGAAGAAGATAGGAAGAAGAAAAATAGAAAGAAGAAAACCAGAAATGAAGAAAGGAGGAAGACTTAGCAGCTAAAGGAAATCAAAGAGAAGGCAGTAGCCTCTGCAGCCGCAAGGAAGAAGAAGAGAAGAAAATCAGAAAGGAAGAAAGGAGAAAGAGAAAGAGGAACCACAGAAGCAAAGAAGAAGAAGAGAAGAAAATCAGAAAGGAAGAAAGGAGAAAGGGAAAGAGGAACCACAGAAGCAAAGAAGAAGAGAAGAAAATCAGAAAGGAAGAAAGGAGAAAGAGAAAGAGGAACCACAGAAGCAAAGAAGAAGAAGAAAGAAGAGAGTCGAAGCCAATCACCCTTTCTTTCTCTCTCTCTCTTAATTTTTGTAAAACCTTATATATTGAGAATTCATAAGCTTCTATAATTATAGTTGCTCCCTAAGTTTGACTTCGGGAAACTTATCATTCCAAGTAATAAATTTTATTAAACTGGTAACTGTTCTTGTCATATACTCTAACGACTGTAATTACCATAGCGACAAAGGACCGCACCACTAGCTTTTGCTAGTCCCTTGGAAAAATTTTAAGGTTTTAACCCTTGTTTTAGACCATGATTTTCTTATCGATTTTAGATAAGTGCTTTTTCTCTTGTAACCTTGATTAGGTCAGAATGCCAATCATAGGCCTAAAAGGTACTCTAGTACCAACCAAGATCCAGATCTGTCTAGCTTTAGCCTCAGTCCTTAGCAAAGGTTTTTAAGGCCTACAGGAACTAACCTAAGGTTTATTGGACTTTGTGGTTAAAGCACCCGTACTTTAGATAATTTTATCCCTGGTTCAGTTCGTAGTGCATTTTGTAAGAGAGAGAGGTAGAAGATTTATATGTTTGAAGAGTTTTTTCTCTCTTTTTCTTTTTAATTCTAGCTTAGGATTGGCTTCTCAACACGGTCTGTATTAGATTTCTTGTCCCCATCATCAATCCTCAAGGGTTCCTAGCAGTCGATGCTTCGAGATAGCACCGCCCATGGTAACCCCCAGAACCCTGGCTTTCGAGATTTCGAGATAATCCCATCCATGGTGTTCCATGGCTGAATTCAGACCCTGGCAATTAACACTTCGTGATAATGCCATCCGTGGAATCTGAACTAGCAGAGTGCTTACATGCCTCCAGTAGGATATGTAAATATCCTAAGAGACAAGTATCGAGGAGTTGATATTTTGTTACGCATCTTTGAGGGGAATTTTCCACCTCTTCGCGTTGGGAACTCGTCTAAATCAACTTGTGTTGATTGGCTGCTCCTACTCTAGGTGACATTTTCAGAATTTTTGAAATGCTTCTGCGTGATTTTGATACCTTATGCTTATTGAACCAGGCTGTGTATGAAATTTGGGTGCTTAGGTTACTGAGTCCTCTAAACCAAAAGTTAGTTAACGAGGCCAAATACTCCCTAAGCCTTGGACCTAATACTTAAGCTTTTCATTTTCCTCAACCTCTTGAGGAATATCCAGATCTTAATGGGTACTAAGAGTCTATCTAAGAATGCCTAAGGTTTGCTTTCTTACTAATCTCACTGTGCACTTTCCATTTCTTTTCCTGAATGTGGTCTCGAACTTAGGTTAATTCCTTAATTTCTTACTAATGACTATCTCTTTTCTTTCATTTTGTGCTCCTTTTTATCATTTTGTTCTTTTTCTCCTCCTTTATAAAGTCCACAAAAATTTCTTTCCTCTCATTTTACAATTCTTTTTCGAAAATTTTTTTAATTTTTATGGTGTTTTTGGCATATGTGAATTTTTTTGTTTAAAACCTTTTCTTGTGAGTTTTGCACTTTCATACCCCCCATGCCTAAGATTTGCAATGTCCTCATTGTAACTTAGGAGGGTTTTTTTTTTTTTTTAGCTTGGTTCATGCATTAGGACATGTATTTTGGTGAGTGGATGGGTCGGGGTGACTGTTGCGGACGATTTCTAATCTCAGATGCAAGCACTTGAGGTGGAGTTGGCTGTCCTAAAGGATGAACATTAAGTGCGAAGAGGTGTCAGAAAAGGTTTCGGGTTTTTTCAAAAAGAAATGATGGGCTGCCTCCCGTTGAGCACTGAGTTTTACGCCATCGGCTAGGTGCAATATGCTCAGGGAAAATGGAGGATAAATGATGACTCAGCCAAATCTGTAGAGGTTACATCGAAGAACGATTTGAGTCTCTGACTGTTCACGATGAAAGGTTTGGAATCATGGCTGAGAGGACTGATTTCGACAGCTCCATTTCCAAAAACTTGTCGGACAAGATATGGTTCGACCCACTTAGATCGCAGTTTCCCAGGGAAGAGTTTGAGTCGGCCATCGAAGAGTAGGACCTTCTGACTGGGATGAAAGATCTTTCTAGATATGTGCTTGTCATGGAAGGCTTTAACCCGCTCTTTGTAGATTCACGAGTTCTCGTACTCATCAAGGCGTAATTCATCGATCTCGCTTATCTGAGGCTTTCTGTGGGTTCCAGCCTTAGAAAGATCTAAATTACAGCTTCGTACTGCTCAATAGGCTTTGTGCTCCAGTTCAACGGGAAGGTGACACGCTTTACCGTACACCAGTCTAAAAGGAGACATGCCTAATTGGGTTTTGTGGGCGGTCCTATAAGCCCACAAAGCTTCCGAAAGTCAGGACGACCAGTCCTTCCTGTCAGGTCGAACAGTGACCTGCAGGATTTTCTTGATCTCTCGATTTGACAACTCAGCTAGACCATTAGTCTGGGGGTGGTAAGGAGTAGAGATTCGGTGAGACACCCAAATTTGGTCATTAGTGACCTGAATTGAGCATTGGTGAAATGGGTCCCTCCGTCAGAGATGATTGCACGAGGAATCCCAAACCGTGAGAAGATATTGTGATGAATGAATTTGATAACGATTTTATGATCACAGGTTCGGGTTGGTATGGCTTCGATCCATTTGGACACGTAGTCCACAGCCAGCAGAATGTACTCGAAGCCGTACGAAACAGGAAAGGGGCTCATAAAATCAATCCCCCAAATGTCAAAGATTTCGCTTACGAGAATCAGCTGCAAAGGCATCATGTCGTGATGGCTCATGTTGCCCAAAGTTTGGCAACGACTGCATGCCTTGCAGTGATTGTATGCGTCCTTGAATAAAGTGGGCTAATAAAAGCCACACTGGAGGATTTTTGATGCGGTTTTGTGCCCAGAGAAGTGGTCATAGGAAGTCGAGAAATCAGATCAACCTTGGCTCGATCCACTTGGATGCCTTTCTCAGAAATTAGATGACCTAGGACGATCCCCTCAGGCACCATAAAGTGCCTCTTTTCCCAGGAAAGAACCAAATTTACATCGATGCAACGCCTGAGTATATGAACCAAGTGCTGGAGGCAATCGTCAAATGATGCTCGAAAACTGAGAAGTCATCCATGAAGACTTCCAGATAATCACCTACCATATCAGAGAATATGGCAAGCATGCACCGCTAAAAAGTTGCGGGTGCAGTGCAGAGACCGAAAGGCATCCTTCGGAATGCGTATGTCCCGAAGGGGCAGGTGAACGTGGTCTTCTCTTGGTCCTCAGGATGAATAGCCACTTGGTTATAATCGGAGTACTCGTCAAGAAAGCAAAAGAATCGATTTCCCGCTAATTTCTCGAGAATCTGATCAATGAAAGGTAGTGGGAAATGATCCTTCTTTGTGGAGGAGTTGAGTCTTCGGTAATCTATGCAGACTCTCCACGAGTTGGCTATTCGGGTAGGTATGATCTCTCCGGTTTCAGTCGTAATGGTGGTAAGCTCTGCCTTTTTAGGCACAACCTGGATTGGGCTCACCCAACGACTGTCGGAGATCGGGTAGATGATCCCTACATTTAACCACTTAATGATCTCCTTTTTCACGACCTCCTGCAGATTGGGATTCAAACGTCTCTGCATCTCACGGGAGGGTCGTGCACCCTCTTTAGAATAGATACGGTGTGTGCAATAAGAGGGACTTATTCCAGTCAAGTCATCAAGAGTCCAACCAATGGCTCTACGATGTTGCTGGAGGACAGCAATTAGACGGGATTCCTGATCAGGAGTGAGCTTGGAATTTATGATCACAGGAAATGTCTGATTAGAACCCAAAAAGACATTTCAAATGATTGGGATGGGGTTCGAGTTTAAGAATGGGGTTATCAACAGCAGCGGGTGGTTCAGGGTGAGTGTGAGGTTCAAGGATAGGAGTTATGGGTTTGTCTGAATCAGGGTCTGACTCCTCTAATTGCAGTTCAAGATCTTCTTGTGGTTGATGAGGCATAATCAGGTTATTCTCAAAGTGTGTTTCATCAACCAAAGTTCTAATATCACAGATTTATTCAATGACACCTCTGTGATTTCGTCCTTGTGTTGCTTTTGAATAGCCGCATTCGTTCGCTGAATGTCAGCCAGAGTCTGAAGGATGAGGGACATTTGGCCTTGGTTTGGCCCGGATGGATAAGTAGGGTTGGGCCGGGGTTGAGGCAGCTGGTAAGGATAAGGTGCTTGTGGACGGGACTGAAAGGACGGTCTTGGATTCTGGGAATTCCCTGCCCACTGGAAGTTGGGATGATTTCGTCATCCAGAATTGTAGGTATTGGAAAATGGGTCATTCTGGATGGCGTTTAGGTCCTCGCAGGTCTGAGGAGCCTCAGAAAAGTCAGAGAATGGGGGAGTGAAATTCCCCCGGCTAGTGTAGAAAGGGTCGGAGGTTCCTCCGATCCGAGAGTTAGATGGGGGTGGATATGGGTCCATCCCAGGAGAAGGTCGGTGGAAAATGTTTTGCACAGTCTCCCATGTGGAAGGAGGCTGTGCAAAGGAATTATGCGCTGAGGTGGCTCGCTGCAAGTGCTGAGTCAGCTCATCCACCTTCTTCTCAATAATAGAGACCTTGTCCAATCGACTGGCCATCAATTCCAGGTCGACTGATGCGGATAAGCCCTGCGTCTCGTGTGCTTCCCTAAGGTTCATCGATGCGCGGGTATTCGTCCTGTTGAATAATCCAATGGAGTCATTATTGATGGAGTTCTCGCACATATTCTCGAGAATCTCCCACACGGTGTCCTCATGCTGACCCATGATATTCCCTCCGCAAGTTGCATTGACGAACAGCTTAATATCCTCATGGAGTCCTTGGTAAAAAGACTGGACTTGTTCCCATTTCGGAACTCCGTGATGAGGGCACTTCCTCATGAGATCTTGAAAGTGATCCTATGCCTCATGGAGAGGTTCTCCCGTCTGTTGCGTGAAGTGGGTGATCTGATGGCACAAGGCATTGGTTTGACCAACGGGGAAGAACTTTCTCAAGAACTCAGACTGAAGTTCCTCCCAATTGTTGATCGGCTGGGTCTGTGTTTGGTACCAATGGGCGGTCTTGTCCATAAGGGAGGAGAACATCTTCATAAGGAGAATATCCCAATTTTACGCATCTGACCCGAAAGTCTAGGCTAAATGCTTTAGCTATTTAATGTGATGGAAGGGGTCTTCAGAATTAAGCCAATGGAATTTAGGTATGGCATGAATCATGTTGGGCTTTAGTTCAGAATCAGGTCCTCCGGTCAGGATTCTGACTCGAGGCTCAATAGCCACCGCAGCGGGATTATAATGATCTCGCATCCTGGGACGCTGTGGTGGGTGCATGAAGTTCTGGAAGAGGTCATTGAGTCACTGGAGCTGGTGCTCCAGATTGTTCTTTTCCTCAACTGGCTGAGCCATTGTGGAAGAAGAAGGTGAGTTGGGTTTGGAATCGGAGGAGAGGTCTATGTGAAGTGTTGGTTGCACAAATAAGGGCACCGAGGCTCGGCCTCGAGGAGAGTGAATTTCTAAAGAAGGTTTCAAAGACCTCCTACCAAACATACACTAATAGAGAGGATGAGTTTAGCAGGTGCTGGACCTAATCAAGACACCCAAAATGTTGGGTGACTATAGAGGTTCGGGGTGGATGGACCCCTTGATCAAAAGGTCGTCCACCTAAGAATTACCTGGGCAGCCAGAGAGGGTAAGTCCCGTGAAGACCCCTACACGGTAGAGTGCCCACACGGGTTACAGGGTTTCCCCCACCCGACCTCTCTTGTCACTGAGATTTCAGGTAGACCAGAATGGGGACCTTGACCTCTTAAGTCTACCACTTTTAGTTAGGATCAAAGTGCTTAGGTTTTCACTTGAACTTTAACCTTTTGAGTGCAAAGAGTGACCTAAGTTCAAGGTTGGTTGACCCAAGGGGTCAACTTCACCTACTAGTTCCTTTGAGAACTTATTAGGTCTTGTCTTTTAGGGTTCAAGTGTTTCTAAGAGCCAAATTTCTTAGGGTTTCTCTTTAATAGGTGTTTTCAAACAATGGCTTGGGCACACTTCTTTTGGGAATTCTCAATTCTTACTTAGAAAGTGTCTCTAAAACCCTAGTTTTGAATCTTATATTGGTTCTAATTGATCCAGTTAGTTGCCTCTAGATTGGGTAATTAGGGCTCAAGCAAGAAGGTTTTAGCCCTAACTACCTTTAATGGATGTATAGATAAAGTATGTTGAAATCTGAAAACAGACAACTTTGGTGTTTTACTACATATAAAAGATAGGTTATTCCTAAATCGCTTTTTTTCTTTTTCTTCCTCTTTAGAATTTAGGGGTTTAAATGAGAGGAAAGAAAATTACCTGTCCTTAGTGTGGTTATTGTGCGACTGCTTATTTTCTTCCTGATTTCCTATGCCTGCACAACAAAAGAGAAGAGATTAGTCAATAGGAGATCAAAATTGTGAATTAATAGCTTCTAGAATGGCTGTTGCTCCCCGGCAACGGCGTCAAAAACTGGTTGAGCTGCATTCTCTCTCTAGGGTTTTGTCGTAGTATAGTGCAAAGAAACAGTCACCAGTTTAATATAATTTGTTACTCGGAAATAAAAAGTTTTCCGAGGTCAAACTTAGGGAGCAAACTATAATTTCAGAAGCATATGAATTCAAAATACAATGGTTTACAAAAATTAAGAAAAAGAGAGCGAGAGAGAAATAGAGAGTGTGAGAATTGCTCCTTTCTTTCTCCTTCTCTGCGGCAAGCTCTTCTTCTCTTTTCTTGTCCTTCCCTTTCTGCTTCTTCCTTTTCCTTCTCTTCTTTTCTGATTTCTTGTGCGGCAGTCTCTCTCTTTCTCTTGGCTTCTTCTTCTTTTCTTTTCTTTTCTACTGCTGCCTCTTCTCCTTCTTTCTTTCTTTGCTCTGGTCCTTCTTTTCACCGACGTCTGATTCAGAAATCAGACGCCTTAACTGATCTGCGTCTCCTTCTTTCCTTTTCTTCTTGGCTTCCTCTTCTCTTCTCCTTCCTTCCTTCTTCCTTCCTACGCTGCTAAGTCCCGGCCACTGCTCCTCTTCTCCTTTCTTCCTTCCTGCGCACACACACAAATGTCAGCGCAAAACCTACCCTACCCCTTCCCCGTGTCTCTCTCTCTGAATCTCTCTTTCGGAAGCTTTCCCAGAGCAGGGTAATCGGGTCGGGTCACGTGCCCGTGTCCAGGAGCACCGGCATGAGTGGTGCGCGAGGAGTGCACAGGAGTGGGGAGTCTGGTTAGGTCAGATCCGCGTGGGCGTGTCGCGGACGAGACCCGATGAGTAGGTGAGGGACCTCACCCCAGTGCTATTGGAGGCAACCGGCCGATAGCAGTTTTTCAATTTATGTATAGGCTTGCGCCCATACACTTCAAAGGTGGGACTAAAGTCCCACCTCCGATCTCGGGTGCACCTCCGATCTCGGGTGCCTGCAGGAGAAGACTTCGAGCAATTGGGGTAGCAACCGATGCTTGCGACCCCAATTGAAGTTCTAGGTGTGAGCGTGACTCCTTTCCACGTCACTTGGAGCTCATGCCTAGAGCTGAGGAGACCTGGAGCTGCCTGCGGAGAAGCTCCTGCTGCTTGTTAATGGCGGCAAGGAGGGCGAAACCTGAAACACGCAAACAGCCTCGCAGCCACGTCAACAAGGTCCAGGGAGGTTCACCAGAGCGCGGCGAGTGCGGTGCGGGGTCGGCGAGGTGCGAGAGTGCCTATGGCCGTACGCCTAGGGCACTCTGCATGCGTGAGAGTGGGTGTGTTCGGGGGGTGGTCTGGAGGTGCTAGGTGGTGAATGGAGGGCGGATTCGGTGTCAGTGAGGTGGTGCGGAGCTTAAGGGGTAGCTAGCGAGGCGGATGGTGGTGTGGAGTGGCGAGTACGCCTTGCCGGAGGGCAGCCGGAGATGGAGAAGGTGGTGATGGACAGTGGTGGTCGGTGGGTTGAAATAGTAAATTAGGAAGGGGGAAATAACAGGGAGAGAGAGAGAAGTTTTTACCTACTTAATTGACGAAGAGGGAGGAAGGTGGCACTCGACGCGTACCTGCTGGCACCGTAGATGAAGGAGCCCAGAGGTGAGTAACGGCGGCGAAGAAGAGGTCAGGAAAGCGCCAGCTGGTGCGGCCTGGCGCGGGAGGACGAGGCAGAGTGGGCTCTACTGCAGGTATGGCAGCAGAGCGACGAAAAGAGGAGGAAAGGGCCACCGGAGCCTGCAGGCGTTTTGGCCGTGGGCAGAGGAGACAAAATTGGGGAGGGAACCTCGGCCAAATCAGGCTTGGAGTGGACGGTAGCCCCTGCCGCTCCTTACAAAGGTGTTGGCAAGGGGAGAGTCTCGAGAGAGCGGCGTGGGGGAGCTACCAGAGATGGCCGGAGATGGAGACCCATGCCTTTCGTGCGTTCGCACGAGAGGTATGGGCAACCGCAGGTCACAGGGGAGGGTCCCTACGACAGAGGACGACGCAGGGAACCCCCTGCTCGTTCCTGAGAGCGGCTGCCTTACCCTGCGTGGCGCCATCCTCTGCGCAAGGTCGCCGGAGGTATGGTGCTTGCGCAGGGTGGTAGGGAGGACCATTCTGCAAAGAACGAAGGGAAAGATAGGGGGCCAAATGCAAGGTTTTGAAAAGATAAGGTTCAAAAAGTAATTCAAGAGGACCAATTTGTAAAGTCGGCCAAGATGGTCTTCACTTAGGCCCAAATTTTTGTACCAACCTAATTTGAACCTAAGGAATTCAATGGTGTAATTTGATTTTAGGTTTGACCACGTTTGATCAGTCAATTTGCGTAAAAACCCAAATTAGGTTAGAATTTGGGCATGGTTCTCAAATTAGGTCAAAATAGGTTGCAAAGGCCAAATTGAAGGTTCTAAGCCCTAGGGAGTATTTTTACATGATTTTTAGAGGGTTTAGTTGATTTTTATTCTGCCTAGAACCTTGTGAATTAAAGTGGGTTTATTTTTAGGGTTACAAAATGTCATTTAATTCCTAGAAGTTGCTATAACCCTTTTCAGATCAGATCATCCCACTTCCTTCCTTATTAAGCTTATTTGACCTGTGTTTAGACCCTTAGATACCCTATTTGTGTATTGCCTTGGTAAAATTACAGTTTTACCCCTCATGGCTTGTTTTATCCTTCAATTTAGACTTCTCTGAGTTAGGCTTTTCTTTAGGTTTTGTAGGAGCTTCTTCACACTTATTTAGATTAAGTTGTGCTAGTTAGGGTTCATGATGAGGCTCTCATCAGCTATGAACAATTAACCTCGTATAATTTGTACTTCGTGAAATTCCCGTATTGGGTTATAATCAGCTTAACCCAAAATTTAGAACAAGTGGTGAGTCGAAAGTGGCTGTTGCGAACGATTTCTAGCTCCAATGTGAGCATTGGAAGTGGAGTCGGTTGTTCTTTTATTTAAGGTCCTAAAGTACGTTTTGCATGCAGCTCCGAGGTTTTTTTAAGAGTTGGCAAAAAATTTTTCAGTTTCTACTGTATCTACCCCCCCATGCCTAAGTTCTTGCATGTCCTCATGCATGAATATAAAAGAAAATAAATCTGACAGAGGATGGGTGGGTAGAAGTCACCTGTAATTGCTCCTTAAATTATATTCAGCACCGACCAACCTGTTAACATGCACTATACAAAAGGGAAATATGCTAAAAGAAAGATATGCTATGTATAAAAATGGTTATGTATAGATGATGGTGAAATGTGGAGTGAATGGTATTTATACGTGCTGAGTTTAACGCCCCTAGCTGGGCGAAATCTCAATCAGATGTGTCATTTCTAGCATAGGAGTCGGCTAAGATTAAGAGAAAGATATGCTCGTATGCTCCCAGAATCAGTGGTCCGGAGATGTGAACCAGCTGATTGTGCACCCCTACTCCAAAAAGTCTAGCTATAAGAAAGTGTGGAGTGGTGGTGGAAAATAGAGGATAATCAGAGGGGGGATCATGATGTTGATTCAGCTGATTTATCATGTCCCACAATTCAGCAGGAAGTTGCTGAGGGAGTAGATCAAAATGTATCTCAAAACCAGAATCTGAGTCATAGGGATCCTCATAGTGATAACTGACATCAAAAATCATGCCCTCTCTAGGCTCTGGGTCATATGGGGGTATTCATGAAAGTAGAAAATCTGTGGGGAGGTCACTGAAATCCTCGTCAGAAATTACTTCGTCCTCATCATACTCATCTCTGATTCATCAGAGGCTGTCTCTTCAGTCTCGGGGTCGAGCCATTGACTAGGATGGTAGGTGCGTCCCCAGCTCATTCTGCTCGAAGCTTCACCCTCATATGCATTGGGTTCCTCAGTAACTCCTGCCTCAGGTAGCATATTTATTTCTTCAGTTAAGTCATCCATTGCTATTTCTGGTCTTCGGATGCCAGGATCAGGGATAGAAAGTGTCATCTCAGAATCTTTAGCATTCAAATTAGGGATGTAGGTGAAAGAAGAAGAGTGCAGATCAGAAGATGTTGGCTCTAGCACAGGTTCACCTACAATGGGAAGTGTCTTAGGCAGATCAGTAGTGTTGCATGTAATGCTTGCCTCAAGATCCATATCCTCAATTGGATCTACTTCCCTTGTCTCGATTAGGTTATCTAACCCAAGAGGTGTCTCCCAGGATTCAGGATAATCTGATTGCGGCTCAGTCCTGGAGATATCAATCCTTTCCTCCTCAATTTTAGATGAACCCATTCGACATACTTCCTGCTCCTGTCTCATATCCACGCTAGATTCTTTTTCCCCTAAGTGATCTTCCAGTATCTGCTCTTGAGAATCTTCTGTGTGTCCTTCCGACGTAATCGTTTCGAATTCCTCGAGATCTTCAAGGCTATTTTCCACTTGATATCTCAAAAGCAGTAGTTCTTGAGTTTCCTGATTTTGTCTCATTAGCCTTGTTATCTCTGCTGTTTCCCGAAGAAGCTCCATCACAGCTTGTTGATGCGGAATCCAGCTTTGTCTTTGGTTCGGCTCAATGATAGCCTGGATTTTGTGTAGATAGGATGCGACCTTTTCCTTAGCGCTCGCTATAGCTCTCTGTATTCTGTAATGCGGCCGCATATGCACCGGTAGCTCTTCAGGGGTTCCAGGGGGTGAATCAGGTCTACCCATGTTCCATGGGTGAGAAGCAGGAGTATGAAATCCATATCCTGGCTTATAAGATGCGGTCCTTTGAGGGACTGACTGGTATGGGTCATAATATCAAGGGTTAGGATATGGGTTAACCATTTCGGTAACCCGAGAAGAAGGATCAGGTGAAGCGAAAAGTCGTCTTTGCGACCTTGGGTTCTGATCCCAAGGTTGAGCTGATTCAGTGACCCAGGCTTTCAGATAAGCTCGTGGGTCCAGCTCTCCTGGATCCTGATTAGGTCCAGATTTAGGGTTAGCCATTGCGGCTAAGCAGATAGAAGTGACTCGCCTCCTTGGGAGCGACTCCCAAGGTCCAATCAGTCGAGGTCTGAGTGACCTCCTTCCTTGCATACACCACCCAACCCCTGGGTTGGTGTAGCCAAGCAGGACAAGGCTAAGGCCCTGTCAATCAAATGGTCCTTATAGATCAGGGGACCGGACTTTTCGTTAGAAATTTGAATTCCTGAAGATAAGTTCGTCGTACAACCGACTGAAGGTGAATCCCGCCTCTCAAGCTAACCCAGCTAGTCTAGTTACGGGGGGACTAAGGGGAAGGTTCTTCCTTTGGCTTATGCCTCCGGTTCTGTTGACCCCCTAGCCGCGGTCGTTTGATACTACTCCGTAGACTTAGTTACCAGGTTTAGCAAGAGAGATTAAAAACACCCAGTAGTACGACAACAAACTCGGGTTGATTTCATGTTTTAAAATTAGTTTTAACCTGTTTTCTTCAGTGTGGTTTGTGGTGAGTGGCCCACAAGGTGACCAAGCTCACCAACTAACTAGACTTGATTAAGTTCAGGTTAGCTTAAAGTGTGGTCTCTAGTTGTAACCCTAAAGATTCAATCTAAGTTGCATGCACTTCTAGGATTTTTTCTTGTTTCAGTAGACCACAAAAGTAAAGTTGGTTCTCTGATGATAATTGGAATCCAATTAATTTGAAATTTTGCGAGTAGATTCCTTTCTCAATTATTTTTTCAAAGACTAATTTTTTGGAATTTTTTCTATTTCAACCGAATTTTTAGGGAATTTTGAATATCAGGGGGTCAGATCTGGAATTTTGACCCCTGGTCGATTTTTCACTTTGAAATAGTATCAAATGACCTTCAAAAATTTGGAAAAATATGGAAAATAAAGCCAATGAGATCAGCTTTCAAACCTCACCATTTTTAGTCAAAACAGATTTGTGGATTGCTTGGAATTACTTTTTGAAATTTGAAAAATTTTGAATCTGGGTCAATCTGATCCCCATGCACTTCGTAAATTTTTAAAAATTGTATACTTACAATTTTTCAAAATAATGGTGGTGTTTGAAAGATGGTTTGAAAATAAAAGTTAAGCCCGAATTTTAGAATTTTTCGCTTACTATTTTTTCGGCAATCGAATTTTTAAGCTTGAAATCTGGCCAAAAATTAGGAGATGGTGGAAAAGCTTTTTAAAGAGGTTTGAATTTGAAATTTAAGCTTTCCACTAAAAATGCTTTTTTCTTTTCAAAACTTTTGCACATTTTTTTTTTCAAAAAGAAATTTTCAAAGGAATCACGAAAATGTCTTTTTTTTTTTCTAGAGTAACCTAAATTCGAAAGGAAACCTAATCTAGATTTTTTTTTCAATTTTTTTTTTGATTTCTTTTTTCACGAAAGTGAGAAAAATCTCTTCTTTTTTTTTTTTACAAAGAATTTGTGAAAGGAAAGTGCAAAAAGTAAATCTACTCCTAGGGTTCAGAAAAAGAAACCTAATATAAAGAGAGATGATGTGCACCTGATTTTTTTCTTTGTCGCGCTCGTTGTGTGTGCAGATCTCGCTCTTTTTTGTTTTTCCTGCACATCAAAAATAAAGCAGAGAGAGATTTGTCAGTGATAGTTTCAAGATCGAAATCATAGAAAATTACATTGCCTCCTCGGCAACGGTGCCATTTGACAGGAAACCGTTCTCGCGCATTTTGAAAGTCGTCGGAATCGTAGTATAGTCACGCAAAAACGTTCGTCAAAAAATGATTTCTAAAGATAATGAGACTTGAGTCCCGGTCGTTCGTCTCTGGGAGGCGTTGTTTTCACTTTTGAAATCGATCTTCTATTGCTCTACTTTGTTTAGAATCGCATGCCGGTTCGTGATTATTACGTAGTTAAGTATGACATGCTTAGTTGCAAGAATATTAGAAGTTAGAAACAGGCAACTTGAATCATGCAAATATAATATTAATCAATAAGCTCATGGTGATTTCACAATATGGAGATATATATAAAAGCATTTTTCATTCATTTCATTGGGGAGTTGTTTGCACAAGGAATCTAGAGGAAAGCTTGTACATAAATGCTTGAAAATTAAACCAAGCTACCAGAAAATGATCGCATACAAGAATCGATGGGGGGATTTCGCATGCATCATTGGGGGAGAAGTAAGACTACACTATTAAGCAGTAAATAAAAGAAATAAAATTATGAAGAGCATAAACTAAATCTAGTAGAATAAAGGGCATTCAGGGGTGATCCCCGATGGCCTTGGAGTGGTCGGGAGAAGAATGAGGGGCGGCCAATGTAGCTTAGGCGAACCCTTGGAGAGAGGGAGGAGTGATCCAGCATCCCGGCATGATGTCCTCCATGGTGGTGGTAGTGAGCTCGTGGAGGTGGAGTGGCTAGCTAAGTGGAGGTGGTGTGAATGGCACCAATGGAGTGAATTTGCCAAGGAAGTGAATGGCCAAGAGTGGATGGGTGCAAATGGCCAACCCTTAGGTCTTTTTATAGACCTAAGGGAAGCTTTAGAGAATTATGGAATTCTCTAGAGAGGCCTATGGTGGGAGCTCGTGGGAGAGTGAGAGAGAGAGGGTGGATGGTGGTTTTTAGATCCACCAAATGTGGATCTAAAAATTGAATGGCTCTTGGTTGCTAATTTTAGCAACCAAGGCAACCACATATGGTAGAGAGTTCTAGAGAACTCTAGGCTAGGTATTTTTGTGTGGATGGTGTGTGTAGGTGTGTGTGGGTCGAAACTTAGGTGGCTAGGTTGATTAGGTTAAGCTCTAGTGGGTTTAGGTCAAGGTATGTCTCAAATTAGGGTTATAAATCCTAATTCACTAAGGTAAAGTGCAATTAAAATTAATACAAGTTTAATTGGGTGTGTGGAAACTTAATTGACAGTAAAACAACTCAATTAATTTAGGTCTAGGTCAATTGGACTCTCACTGAGTCCAATTGGATAGGGTGTGCTGAGATCAGGGCTCAATTGGATTCAATGAGTCCATTTGAATAGGTTGATGGAATTGACTAAGGTCCAAGTCAATTAGGTTTAGTGAGGACCTAATTAGGTCCTTAGGGAGGTCTAGAGGTGATGTACTAGGGTTAGGGCACCTTAATTTAGGTTCCTATGGGGTTGGAATTGGGTTTAGGGACCTAGAGATCCAAGATCAAGGCTTAAATCTCAAAACAGGAATTGGAGAAAAGTATCAGATGTCTAATAATAGTGTCAGACGTCTTATACTCAAAAATCAGAAGTCCAGACTGCAAGTCTGGATGTCCAATCAGAGTCAGGAGGGATTTTGGGTTCTGTTTTGGGTATTCTGCAGAAATTGGACATCTGACAAAGTGTCTGGACATCCAATAACACTGCAGAAGTGGGTTTGAGGTGTGCGGGAGATGGCTAAGGGTCCTGGACGTCCTATAACTTATCTGGACGTCCAGATAAGGGTTGAAACTAGGGTTTTAGGGCTTCCTAGGGTGTTGTGACCTAATCTAAGGGTGGGTAAGACTTGGGGAAGTCTCTAGGCTATCCTAGGGCTAAGATGGACCTAAGCTCTTCATATTTTACTACTTTATTCCTACTTAATAGCATAGCAAACCTTTAACTCCCTTACATTATTATTCCTACATCTAATCAAAGCCTTCTGCTCCACCTCTGCTGCAACTCCCGTTATTCCTGATCCAGCTTCAGATCCAGCTCCTAATTAGCTTATTCTTGCAATTGACATAATGTACCTAATTAGCACATTATAACATCATTTTATGCATAGCTAAAGTAAAGCAGTAAAGATACAGATAATGCTTATGCATGCATGAATAACCCTAACTTATGCTAGGTCCTAGCTTAATCTAGGTCAATTAAGACCTATAATTACTGTGCAATCAATGACGACGATGTGCTGCCTCATTCTCCTTCCTGCCTCGACCTCCTTCTTCCCGCTTTGTTCTTCGTCTTCCAAGCGTCGTCTCGTCCGGCTCGTCCTTCAAGCGATCGTCGAGGAGGATAACTTCTCTCTCCCATTCCTTTCTCCTGCTTTCTAGAGTAGAATTTTCCTGCTTTTTAGTTGTAATAGTTTTCCTGCTTTTTAGTGCAATTTCTCGCTTAGTTGTATAAACATTTTGAAGTATCAAGTGGATGTTTTCTCTCTCTCTCTCTTCCTCTCTTTCTCTCTCTTTCTTTGATTGTTTACGGTGCTTCATTTCATTGTAATTACTCCGCTCTTTATAAAAAACATGAAAAAAATATAATTGCGAATTTGGATCGACGTAGCCTCCCTGAGTTCGACCTGGGATTTCTATTCTGGTATAAATTTTATTTGTTGAACCTGAGTTCTTCACTATTCAAACTACGACAGGTTTTCAAAATCAAATTCGATAGCGTAGTACTTCGTCGTTTCAACACTGATTGAATGTTCTGTTGACTTATTTGGATATGAGATGCATGCTTAATTAGAGGATTTAATTGGTGATCTAAATCACCACTTTTTAGATTCTCTATATTCTTTTTATCTCATCATTATTTGAATTATAATCTGACAATTGTCTTCACTGCATATCTATTTTGTGCTCCATTCATTGTGCTCATTGATTCTGAATGAGATTAATATTGTGAATTCCATATTTGCTCAATTGAGCACCTGGATGACTTCCTGGAGCGTATCCACATGGCCTGGAGGTGATTGCGATGAAGAACAGAGTCGGAGAGCTGCAGCCAAAGTCAGAGATGATGGTGGCAGCGGCGACAGAGCTACGGTGAAATCTGCAAGCATGAATACAGGCTTGAAAGTCCCAGTCAGATGGCTCAAAAGCTTCGCCAAAGCACGGCGAAGGTGGTGGTGGGTGTTTCGTGGTGTGAGAGTGTGTGTGGTGGTCGGCGGAGGTCGGGGATGAAGGCGAGAAGGTGGGTTGCTCGGTGAAGCATTTGGATGGGTGGAATGCATAATAAGGATGGGGGTTTTGTGTGCGGAGGTATGGCTGAGCTTGTGAGGGTGTTGGTGAGGTGTGTGGTGTGGTGGAGCATCGGGGAAGCCTCGCTGGAGGTGCGGCCTGAGATGGAGAAGATGATGGGCGAACGGTGGCGACATGGGTTGAATTGAGAGTTTGAAGGAAGGAAAAGAGATTAGAGGGAGATTGAAACCTAATTATGCTAACCTAATTGGAAGAAAGGGGAGGGAGGCACTGGTTATGATATGGCCGGTGCTGGAGAAGGGAATACCTCTGGTGGGGGAGAAGTGGTGAGGAAGATAGTGGAAGGCGGCGCCTGTTGGTATTGCGAGACGCGGATTGAAGAGGGGAAGAAGATTCGACCACCTATTGTACGTGGCGGCCGGTGAAGAAGGTGGATGGAGGAGCTCGCCAGAGCTGGTGGAGGAGGCCGGAGGGAGAGGGTGTTTGATGAAGAAATGCGGCCAAAACTGAGCTAAGGAGGTGAGGTCTGCATCAAGGGATCTTTTAGTGGCCTCAGGGGGGCATTCCAAGCTTGGAAGTTTGGAGCTTTCACAAAATAGGAAACCCTTTATTTCAAAGGGTTCATATTAAGTTTTGGGCAAGAATTAGAGTGCAAGATGCGGCTCAAATTAAAGAGGATCTTCTTAGGAGTCCATCCAATTTTAGAAGAGATTGGGCGTGAAATCAGGGAGAACTCTTTGATTGAAGGTCAGCTGCAAGTGTGTTCACATGGCAATGGCAGTAGGGACCAAAACACGAAGAAGATGACAAAGTTAGGGGGCTATTCGCAATAGATTTTGAAAGTTGAGGGGCTATTTGAGAGAAGAAGAGTTAGACTAGACCAAAATGTAAAGTAGGTCAAGATGATCTCTGATTTGGCCCAAATTTTGGTACGAACCTAATTTGAACCCAAGGAATCTGATGGTAAAGTCAAATTTTGGTTTTGACTAAGTTTGACTGGTCAATTTACCCAGAAATCCAAATAAGGGCAACTTCCTTCTGAGACTCTTTTAGGTCAAAATGGGTTCCAATGGTCAAATCAAGGATTCCAAACCTTATATGATATTTTTCTATAATTTTTAAAAGGTTTAGATGGAATTTATCTTGACTAAAACCTCTGTTAATTAAGCTGATCTGAAATTAGGGTTTCGGGTGTTGTTTTAACTCTCGAAATACGTGAAAACCCGTTTCTGTCTGCACGGACCCTCTTATTAGTCATTAATGAACATATGACCTTTAATTAACCCCTAGAAAACCTCATGATTACTCTTCATTTATGATCTTTTGTTAAAACTGCAGATTTAATCCTATTTTAATGCATCTCTCAGAATGAATGTTCAGTGAATTACAACTCTCCAACGATTATGTAGGAGAAGTTGTCTCTTGATTGTGACTAATTAAAATTAGTTATGGCTAATGATGACGTTATCATCATACCCCCATGCATAACGTTTGTTAGTTCATTAGCAAAATCTTATGAAAGGAACTAGAGTTCTAGACCATGCATTGATGTTCAGAGTCTTAATTCTTATCACTTTTTAGAAATTAGGTTAGAATGCTACTAATAGGTTTAGAGGTACTCAAGTATCAATCAAGATCCAGACCTGACCAGCTTCAGCCTCAATCTGCTGCGAAGATTTTTAGGGCCCACAAAAACTACCCGAAGGTTCATTGAACCCAGTGGTTAAAGCACCCATGTATAAACGTAACATGTCCAGATTCAGTTTGCCAGTGCATTTTTGTAAGAGAGAGGGATAGAAGTAGATTTTTCATTTGGAGAGTTTTCTCTCTTTTTCTTTTTAGATTTCCCTAGATCCAGCCTCGAATTGGCCCTAAACACGGTTTGTATCGGATTCCTTGTCCCCATTAACAATCCTCAAGGGGTCCTTGGAAATCGATGCTTCAAGATAGCAACGCCCATGGAAACCCCTAGAACCCTGGCTTTCGTCACTTCGAGATAGTGTTGCCCATGGCATTCTGTAGCTAAATTTAGGCCCTAGTAATCAACATTTCGGGATAATGTCACCCATGACACCTGAATCAGCATAAGGTACTTACATGCCCCTAGTAGGATATTTAGATATCCTAGGAGACAAGCACCGAGGAGATGATATGTTAATACGCATCTTCAAGGGCAATTTCCTACCTCTTTGCGCTGAGAACTCATTCAATCAACTTGTGTTGTCGAGCTGCTCCTAAGCTAAATCTTTGAGATGGTTTTTCATAACAGAACACTTTCGCAGATTTTCTTTATTAAGTGCACTAAACCAGACTAAGTGTGTGATTTTGGGTGCTTAGGTTACTAAGTCCCGCAAACCAAAGGGCAGGCAATGGGGCCGAATAATCCCTAAGCCTTAGATCTAATGCATCAGTTTCACACTTTCCTCAACCTCTTGAGGATTAATCCGGATCTTAATGGATACGTGAATGTTTAAGTCCTAAAACAAGTCCTAGAGGCCTAAGATCAACACTCATACTAACCTCCTTGTCTCTCCATTTTTTGACTTAATTTTTCTTTTAATTAGGTCTAGAACTTAGGTAATCTCCATAATCAAGTGTTAATAACTATCATTTTTGTTCTTGAATGTTTACTCCTTTTTGACATTTAAACTCTTTCCTCTTTTTCTCCTCATAAATGATATATAATCAATTCTCAAAATTTTCCTCCCCTTTCTATTTTTTTGTTCTTTTACAATTTTTTGAATATGCATATTTTTTTGTGAGAACCCATCCGAGAATTGAATTTTCATATGTCTGCACTTTAACAACCCCCCCATGCCTAAGTTTTGCAATGTCATTGTAAATCGAAGGGTATGAAATCAGCTTGATTTAAGGATAAGAACAGGATCAAAAGGTGGGTGAATAGGTCGGGATGACTGTTACGGATGATTTTAAGTTTTGATACAAGTAACAAAGGTGGAGTCGGCTATTCTAAAGTTGAACTCAAAAGTGCAATCGTAGTGTAGCTCAAAAGATCATCAAAAGGGTCTCAGGTTTTTGAAATGACGAGTTGCCTCCCATTAAGCGCTAAATTCAATGCCTTCAGCTGAGTAGAAGGTGGTCAAGGAGAAGGGGTAGTCAAATCAGAAGAGTTTTGTAGAACAAGCACCTTAATCAATAGCCTGGTTAGTCCAACCAGGTGCTTGTTCTGATCTACAGGCTGATGATGCAGCTTAAATCCAATCAGTCTAGTGGGTTGATAGACGTGAATCAAAAGATGTGGAGCACACCAGATACTTTGAAGCTCAAACGGATATGGAAGTGAAAATTCAGGGTTTGGCTTAGTTGGTTCAGCCTGGTTAGAGTAAGGATCTTCAAAAGAAAATGGATCTGAAAAGGATGTAGGAACCCTACTGATCAGATCAGAAAAGGATAGGAAGTGATTATTAATCTGATCCATGTCTGAAACCCGATCAAAAGATGGAGAAGAATCACATGCGACCAGATAAGAGAAAGGTGAATCGAAGTAGAAGTTGATTTCGGTGGCAAGTTCGGGTTGAGGATAGGTTTTGGAAGGCTCTGTATGCAGATCAGAAGATGTGGCTTCTATGAGATCTATATGTGTTAAGAGTGTAAGCACCTCTGTTTTGATGCACTAAAATTATATTTATTACTAAGACTAACATTTCAGGACTATCTTGGATTGAAGCCTCTATTCAAGATAGAAGTTCAGATAGTTGCTGATGTGCATCTTTTTCATAGATGTAAGCACCTCAAACAAAACACTTTGATCGACCAACCTACTTAATTGACCGATCAAATCAGTCCATTTTAGGAAGTTGAGAAAAATCCTCTTGATCGACCAACTAAGCTAATTGATCGACCAACATTCTTAATTGATCGACCAAAGTACTTTTTGATCGACCAATTAACCTTAATTAATCGACCAATTTTGTTTCCTATTCAAGAAAAACTTTTTGTATAAATAGAGGTCGCACACAGCCCATTCCTTTACAACTTTTAAATAACAACACCATTCAAAAATAGAGCTTCTCCTGCTTATTGCAAAAGGCTTTCACACCCTGTTCTTCATGCTCTTCAAAAGCAAGACGCCTCGAATCTCTTTGAAAAATTGGTTTTATCATTTATTGAGGTTCCATAGAATTCATTTTCTTGTTATACTATTTTGTTGTTTTGATTTACGGATCTCAAGCCTATTTGGAAGATCCGTGGTTGTTTTTGCTTCTCTTCAGGATAAAAGAGGAGGATTTTTAAGAGGTTGTGCCACCCTCGTTCAAGTGGTGTGAATAGTGGATTGACTAGTTTGTACTAGTCGGAAAAATCCTAAGCTGGGAAGCTTAGGTAGTGATTTTTTACTTAGATTGGGTTTCCACTATAAATCAGGTGTACTCTGTGCATGAATCTCTGTTAGTTTATTTTTTAATCTGACTCATACTTTTTAAAGCAATACTATTCTCCCCTCCCCTCTAGTATTTAGTTGCGATCCACAGGATATTCTCCAACCCTCATTTGGTATTAGAGCCTAATCGTGAAGGAGATGTCACACCTCACCTTCACATGGCCGCAACAAGTTTTATGAAGGGGCAATCATTTTTCCGACCACCACTATTCGACGGATTATATTTTGATTATTGGAAAAGAAGAATGCAAATCTTTCTTGAAGCAATGGACTTTGAGATTTGGCATATAATCGAGTCCAAATATATGTCAAAGAAGAAAGAAGAAAAAGAGCTAACGAAGGAAGAGAGGAAGAAAGCAACAACTAATGCCAAAGCCATGAATGCACTATTTTGTGCATTAACAAGAGAGGAATTTGACAAAGTTGTTTCATGCAAAAGTGCATATGAGATATGGAGCCAACTCTCTATCATACACGAAGAAAGCACTGACAAAGAAGTAACATGGGATGATTCCAACTTAAGTTCGGAATCAGATACTTAGGAACAAAGCCATGAAGATGGAGTTACTCATCTATGTCTCATGGCACCAACAGAATCAAGCGAACAAGAGGTAAATTCTGACCTTACTTTAGATGAATTATTAGATGCATATCATGATTTATACACTTTAGCTAAAAGATTAAAGAAAAAAAATAAGGAACTTAAAGATAAGTGCACTAGTTTCGAAAATGAAAATCTTAGTTTATGTCTGGATTTAGAAAATAAAAAAAGAGAATTAGATGTAACAAGAATTGTGAACATGGAGTTCCATGAGAAAGTAAAAGATCTCAAGGAACAATATATTCACTTTAAGGACGCACTTAATGACCTCAAATATTCTACTAGAACATATGAAGAAAAATATGAGGACATTAGAAAGAAGAATCAAAAGAAGATTAGGCATGCATTTTTATATCAAAAGGCCAAGAGAAGAGAGTCTAGTGGACCCTTTAACTTGAAAGGAATTAACACCCATGGACCCAAAAGAATATGGGTACCGAAAAAATTTGTGGAAAATTGTGTTGCAGGTTATGGGAAAGATCAACATGGAAATTACAATTTGAAAGGAAACCTTTAACAAGCCAACAATCATCAATTTGGCTATGAAAGATGGTGGAACCAACAATGTCAATGGATGCCAAATTTTTGGTGGAGACCGTCTCCACCTGGCTACTGCTATTAGGTATAACTCCTTATACATTAGTAGGTATGATTCCCAAAACTAAATCTTTATTACCTACTTAGTTATAAATAAGTTTTTAATATAAAATTGACTAAGGATTGAATTAATTAATTTGGGATAGCAACTTGATAGAGGGAGAAGAATAAAGAAAATCAAACCTTGATAAGGGATCATTGTTTGAGGGGGAGAATCAAGATCAATTTCTTAGTAACATTTAGATAGTATATTTATCTATGTTGGACTGTATAACTCCTACTCAACCCTTTCATAAATGAGTTTCAAAGAGAAAACTGTAAATTTCATTCTTAGAATTTTACTTGTTTAAGCATGATTAATAACAAGTCACTTGAGATATATCTTTTTGTTGATATCAAAAAGGGGGAGAATGTTAAGACCTCTATTTTGACGAAACATATGCTCCCGTGGCTCGCCTAGAATCCATTATTAGACCTCGAGTTGGACACTGATCTTCAGAGTACTATGGATGCCTTCATGGCATCATTAGATGATTAGATGTCATATCTATTTATATTGGCTTGTATAACTTAATTTATCTCCAAACATTTATATTTTATGCACTGCTTATCTAGAGTCTTTATTTTTGCATGAATGATTATCTCTCTCAATTAAGTGATTACTCTCTTAGTCAATGCATGTTTAAAGTTTATCTTGCTTACATTACATGTTTAAGGGGGAGTTAATTGTGAAATAACCAGTAGCACGTTTACTTTTTTGCTGAAACAAAAAGGGGGAGATATTATGCAAAGTTATTTTCAAATTCATAATTATAATTTTGTTGTCATAAAAAAGGGGGAGAATGTAAGTACCTTTGTTTTGATGCACCAAAATTATGTTTATTACTAAGACTGACATTTCAGAACTATCTTGGATTGAAGCCTCTGTTCAAGACACAAGTTCAAATAGTTGCTGATGTGCATCTTTTTCATTTATTTGAGTCTAAGACTTTATTATAAGGAACCTCAAATAAAACTCAAAAATGATTTTTTCACTTATCTTTTCAAAATCAAATTTTAGGATTATTGATCGACCAAACTTATTAATTGATCGACCAAAACACTTTGATCGACCAACCTACTTAATTGATCGATCAAATCAGTCCATTTTAGGAAGTTGAGAAAAATCCTCTTAATTGACCAACCAAGCTAATTGATCGACCAACATTCTTAATTGATCGACCAAAGTACTTTTTGATCGACCAATTAACCTTAATTAATCGACCAATTTTATTTCCTATTCAAGAAAAACTTTTTGTATAAATAGAGGTCGCACGCAGCTCATTCCTTTACAACTTTTAAATAGAAACACCATTCAAAAACAAAGCTTCTCGTGCTTATTGCAAAAGGCTTTCACGTCCAGTTCTTCACGCTCTTCGAAAGCACGATGCCTCGAACCTCTGCGAAAAATCAATTTGTTCAATTATTGAGGTTCCATAGAATTCATTTTCTTGTTATACTATTTTGTTGTTTTGATTTACAGATCCCAAGCCTGTTTGGAAGATCCATGATTGTTGTTGTTGCTTCTCTTCAGGATAAAAGAGAAGGGTTTGTAAGAGGTTGTGACACCCTCGTTCAAGTGGTGCAAATAGTGGATTGACTAGCTTGTACTAGTCGGAAAAATCCTAAGCTAAGAGGCTTAGGTAGTGGTTTTTACCTGGATTGGGTTTCCACTATAAATCAGGTGTACTCTGTGCATGAATCTTTATTGGTTTATTTTTTAATATGACTCATATTTTTTAAAACAATACTATTCACCCCTCCCCTCTAGTATTTAGTTACGATCCACAGGATATTCTCCAACCCTCAGAGAGTTCCTCTAGAAAGAATTCAAAGGTAGGTTCATCTAGAGAGCCTTCATGAAGCACATCAAAATCAAAGGTAAATGCCTGGAGAGTACTTATAGGATCGTGGAAATCTACATCAATAAAAGATCCAAATTCTAGATTGCAGACACTCTTCGCACATACTGTTTCTGATTCTTGTAGATCAAAAAGGAATGATTCCATCTCAATGGAACCTGATTTTGAATCAATGATCTCGGGATCAAAGACCTCAGAGTCAAAGTTGAAGAACGGGTCATGGATGCTGAGGTCGTAAATTGGTTCGTAGTCGTCAGGAAACAAAGGTTCTTCGGAATCAGAGTAAGATTCAAAATCGTCAGAGAATTTGCAGAGATCATGTTCTGAACTTGATTCTAGATCGGAAGTTCCACCATAGAATGAATCAAGATGTGTAGAATCAGCAACCTGACTTGGATCTAATCTCATTTCTGATTCTGAGCTAAAAAAGGTATCCTTATTAAGCATGGGCTCAAGTTCTTAGTTCCTAGGATATACCCAATCGAGTCCCAGCTCTTCGAACCCCTCGATTTCTGTATCATAAATTGGTTTGACTTTCAGGAAATCAATCTGTATCTCTGAGATGGTTGGACAGGTGTAATCATCAAATATAGGCCCACAATCATAATCTAGATTCAAAATCTGATTCTCATCACATTAGGCCTCGTGATTATCCCAAATAGGCTCGAATCTAGATTCTAGGTTAAGGGTAACATTTGGATCACTAGTATCTAGGCTGGGCTCTATTAGGATGTCAAAGTCACTCTCGAGAGTTACCTTAACAAGATAAGGCTCGGGATTTACACTCTTGAGAGGTTCTGTTTTAAGCTCATCATCACAAGTGTTGGGGAAATCTAGGCTTGATGGACTAGCTTCAAGATTTACTAAGGCTGGTTGAGAATCGAGAACACCTGCAATCGGATCCTCCCAACTCATTTCAAGATCAGGTGTGTCATTCTGTATATAATTTGTGTCTAATTTCATTTGGGTTGGGGGTCCAGAACAATTCTGAGTGTCTAACCTAGGCTCTGGAAAAGCTCTAGAATCACTCCAAGATGTCTCATAAATGGCTTGTCACAATAGATTTAGAATATCTACACGTAGCTCAATGATATCTTGGTGTATCTCCCAGAGTAATGGATTTACAAAGAATGTAAACCCTCTATGCTATGTAATTTGCAAACTTCATTGAATTCTGGTATGAGGGTCTCCTGGGTTGAACCATTTCTTAGTTGAGTAAGCAGTAGACTAATACGGTTCAAAATGAATTTTGTTATTTCTGGAACATTAACCTGAATCATGCTAGCTGAATAATCTTCAAAATATTTAAGGGCAGCCTCAATCACTTTGTCTTTTATGATCATTTAGGTTCAGGTTTCCTAATTGGTCTTCCTAAGTTGCTAGGTTGCATTTTCAAATCAGGTGATGGATCAAGATGTCGAATCAAACTCAGGTTCAGATTGAAGTAATCAGATCATATCAAAAATCCCTGTAGAAAATCTAATGAGGCCTCTTAGGTTAAAAACCTAAGGACCTTCCTATGTATATGCTCTAAAGAAAGGATGAGAGACTGGATGTGAATTGGACCCAATCAAGGAACCCAAAGATTTTTGGATGACTAAGGCGTGTTTCGCGGTGAATGATACCTTTCAATCAAAAATCCGTACACGCAAGAATTACCTGGGCAGCTAGGAAGGAAGAGCCCCGCAAAGATCCCTACATGGTAGAGCATCCCCACGGATTACAGGGTTTCCCCCACCCGACCTTCCTTGTCACTGCAGTTCCAAGTAGACCGATATGTGCGAATTGAGACTTTAAGTCTACCAATTTTAGCCTAGTTTGTGCCTTGAATTTCACTTGATTAGAAGTTGATTTAGTTTGTGACCTAATTTAGAGGTTAATTGGCCTACAAAATAGACCAACTTCACCTTACCTCCCCTAAAAGATGCAGAATGAAATTTGGGTCAAGACCCAAAGATCACCTTGAATTGACTCTCAGGTTATTAGATCCACAATTTTAGGATTCAAGTGAGATTTAGAGCCTAATTTTAGGGTTCTCCTGATTAGGTATTTTCAATCAAAGGCTTGGGTGGCACACAAATGCGGGAAGTTTGATTTCCTTTAATGCAGGCAATTTTGAACTAACACTCCAAAACAATAGGATAGAAACCCTAATTGACTCTATTTCAAGTCCAATTTAATCTTAAAATGTTCTTCTTGGACTTCAAATTAGAAGTGCGTAATTCAAGAAGATTAGAAATTAAGCGTAAATCCCTAGTAGGTAGAGGCAATCAGGGTAGGGAACTCTAAACAAAATCGTCTCAACATCAATCAAATATTGAATTGAAATCGCAAATAAGAAAACTTTTCGTTTTAAGTGGTATTTACTAGAAAAGTAAGGCAGATGATTCCTAATTGATTTATTTCCTTTTCTCTCTTCCAAGGATTAGGAGATTAGGGAAGAAGAGAGATTACCTTCCCTGGGAGTAGTTGATTTGCATGGAAGATCTCCTCGTGATATACCTTGCAAAATCACAATTAAATCAAATAGGGCAAGTTAGTGATCATATAACAATAGAGAAATATAAGATTATTGTGTGAATTACGCGTTGCTCCCCGGCAACGGTGCCAAAATATTTGAACAGAACCAGATAAGAGTTTAATGTTTCATCGTCATAGCACACTCCTAAAATAGCTCGATCAATAGATAAAATTTATAACTCAGAATCTAAAAAAGAATCCAAGGTCGAACACATGGAGCAAATATAGAATTCACAACATTAATCGTATTTAAAATCAATGAGCACAATCAATTAAGCATTCAAGTAGATATTCAATGAATAACAATATACTCAAATGATATTCAATACTGAGCACGAGTATCTCAATAGTTCATAATGATAAAAAGAAGTTAAGACAAAATAATAGTGATTTGAATCACTAATTATTAGCCTTAATCAAACATGCATATCAAATCTCAAGTATATCAAATAAATAAATAGTAGCTTGAATGCTATAATGATTAGACAACTGAGATAAGCTATCAGATGGCTTAAATGTATCAAGCACAAGGCTCCTCAGGTAGAGCCTTTCTCTTTATTTCTCTCTTCTTATGCTTTCCTTCTCTTCAGCTTCTCTTCTCTTCTTTAGAGGCACGACCCTTCTTCTCTTATTCAGAGTCTTATCCTTCACAGCACAAGGTACCAACTTCCTCAGTGACTAAGTGTCGCATAGGGCACAACAACAGAGAGCAAAACCCTCCCCCGCTCTCTCACAATTTCTCCCTCTTCTCTTTCAAACCCCAGATATAATCAGATCCATACTCGGGTTATCGGATGATGCGCAGTGTCCAAGCCTGAGTGCGTGGGTAGTAGACGAGGAGTAAAGTAGGTGAGTTATCAGGTGTGAAGGGGTGTGAGGGACCCGACCCCTCAAGTGTCTTGGGCGATAGAGCACAAACACAAAAACAATATATGTGTAGCTGCGCGTTCCTCTGCGCCCGATGTGGGTCTACCCCACTGCTATTTCGCACGTAGCTGCAGCTGTGGATGCTTTGTCTAATTGGGGATGCTACCGCTGTTGGGATCCTTGGTGTGAAAGGGTGTTTCGTCTAATTGGTGGTGGGTGTTTCATGGCGTGAAAGGGTGTGTGGTGGTCGGCGGAGGTCGGGGATGAAGGTGAGAAGGTGGGTTGTTCGATGGAGCGTTTGGATGGGTGGAATGCGTAATAAGGATGGGGGTTTTGTGTGCGGGGGTATGGCTGAGCTTGTGCCATGTTGACGAGGTGTGTGGCACGATGGAGCATCGAAGGAGCCTTGCCGGAGGTGCGGCCGGAGATGGAGAAGATGATGGGCGAACGGTGGCGGCGTAGGTTGAATTGAGAGTTTGAAGGAAGGAAAAGAGATTAGAGGGAGATGGAAACCTAACTACGCTAACCTAATTGGACAAAAGGGGAGGGAGGTGCTGGTTATGGTATGGTTGTTGCCGGAGAAGGGAATACCTCTGGTGGGGGACAAGCGGCTAGGAAGATGGTGGAAAGAGGTGCCTGCTGGTATTGCAAGATGTAGATTGAAGAAGGGAAGAGGATCCGATTGCCTATTGTATGTGGCAGCTGGCAAAGAAGGTGGACGAAGGAGGTTGTCAGAGCTGGTGGAGGAGGTTGGAGAGAGAGGGTGTTTGATGAAGAAATGAAGCCAAAACCGAGCTAAGGAGGTGAGGTTTGCATTAGGGGATCTTTTATAGGCCTCAGGGGGGCATTCCAAGCTTGGAAACCAAGCTTGGAAGGTTGGAGCTTTCAAGAAATAGGAAACCCTTGATTTCAAAGGGATTGCATTAGGTTTTGGGCAAGAATTAGAGCCCAAGATGCGGCTCAGATTGAAGAGGATCTTCTCAGGAGTCCTTCCAATTTTGGAAGAGATTGGGCGTGAAATCAGAGAGAACACCTTGATTGAAGGTCAGCTGTAGGTGTGTTCACATGGCAATGGCAGTAGGGACCTAAACACGAAGAAGATGACAAAGTTAGGGGGCTATTCACAATAGATTTCGAAAGCTGAGGGGCTATTTGAGAGAAGAGTTAGACTGGACCAAAATGCAAACTAGGTCAAGATGATCTCTAATTGGACCAAAATTTTGGTACAAACCTAATTTGGACCCAACGAATTTGATGGTGAAGTCGGATTTTGGTTTTGACTAAATTTGGCTGGTTAATTTACGTAGAAACCTAAATTAGGACTTCCTGTCTAAGACTCTATTTTAGGTAAAACTATGTTCCAATGGTCAAATCAAAGGTATCAAACTTATGAAATATTTTTCTATGATTTTTAAAAGGTTTAGATGAAATTTATCCTCACCAGAACCTCTGCTAATTAAGCGGGTCTGAAATTAGGATTTCAGGTGCTATTTTGACTCTCAAAATGCGCGAGTCATTTTTATTGGGGAGATTGGGAAGTTCTCAAAGAAAATGGGGAGATTGCTTGAAAACTATGTAGAGAACCTAATTTTTATTGGGAACTTTGACTTCATTCTAGCAACAATAGATAAAGTAGGGGAAGCAGTTGTTTCTTCTTAGGAGTTCTACCACTTGAAGTCATTCACAATAAGATTACGGTTGATGGACGTCGGTTTATCAGGGTAGGCTTACGCTTGGTCAAACAAGCGTCACCCTCAATTTTTAATCAAATAGAGATTGGATAGAGTTTTTTTTTCTAGAAGTTGGAATTTGCAATACCCCGATGCTGGTGTGCTACATCTTCCAACTTTGGGGAGTGATCATAACCTAAAACTATTGCAATTCGAATGGAAACAAAAGCAGAGATCTAGTGTTTGGAGACTAGGTGCGAAATTGAGCTTGAGAGAGGATTATCAAGCTATGGTTGAGAAGGGGTGGAAGGGTGGCGAAGATGGAGCTAATTTGATGATTTGGGAGAGAGGTGAAAAATTAGCAGGGGAACTTAAAACATGGTATTTGAGATTGGATGTAAATTGAAGGCACAAGAAATCAAAGATAAAAAAGGAGATGGATGAAATCTAAGGTAGAGTGCCTGAGGAGCATGATTAGGTTAGGGAAAGAGAGTTGTAGAGACAATAAGTAGGAGGTGTTATTACAGGAGGAAGTGCATTGGTGTTTTGGATCCAGGCATGTATGGATAGAGAGTGGAGATAAAAATAGAAGATTCTACCATCTTTATGTGCAAAATAGAAAAAGGAAAAATGCTATTGATTGGCTTGCATTGCCTAATGGGGAGGAGCTAGGTGAACAAGCAAAAGTATGAGATTATTTCTTTAATTTCTACAAAAAGCTTTATGCTTTAGAGTTGAATGAAATGAATCCAAGAGAGGTTTTCTCTTTGTAGGATTAAGAGAGGAAGAGGGAATATGGTGTATTGAACAACTTGAAAAGGAAGAAATTTGCAATATACTTTTCCATATGCCTTCATGTAAGAGCCCTGGTTTTGATGGGTTACCTGCATTTTTCTAAGGCGTTGGGCAACTATGAGAAATGAAGTCCTAACTTTTGTATAGGAATGTTTCAAAGCTTGGATTATGCCAATGCCAATGAGCTGAACCTATCTTGCCCTAGCACCGAAGCTTGGTTCACCAAAAGGGCCTAGAGACTACTACCGCATAAGTCTGACAAACACCATCTACAAGTTGGTGGCTAAGTTAGCTATGCAGAGACCGAAGCCAATTTTGAAGAGAGTGACTTTGAAAAATCAATCAAGGTTCCTTTCAGGTAGGCAAATAGCAGATAATGTCGAGATAGCCAAAGAAGTCATCCATGCCATGAAGATCTTAAATAGTAAGGAAATTTCAATGGTCCTTAAACTTGATATGGAGAATACTTTTGAGAGGCTTGAGTAGGATTTTGTGAAGTTTTGTTTGTGTCAATTGCACATACCTTCTCCTTTGGTCAATTTGGATATGTCTTGCATTAGATCTGCTTCCTTTCAAGTGCTAGTTAATGGTAATCTTATTAACGTCATCCTTCCCTCTCGTGGTGTGAGACAGGGGTGCCCTTTACCCTCCCACCTTTTCATTATTTGTTCAGAATATTTATCTAGATGCTTCAAGCTTGCTCTTCATGACAATTTAATTTTAGGATATCAGCTTCATGGAAATGCTAGTCCCATTACTCACTTGATGTTTGCTGATAACACCATACTCCTTGATAAGGAGTGGTGAAGGCTAGGGAGCTTCACAAGATTCTCTAAGAGTATGAAAGGTGTTTAGGATAAAGGGTCAATTATGCTAAATCAGGGTATTCTTCAGCAAAGGAGTGGGGATGGATATTCAAGAGGAGCTTAGGGAAGAACATGGTATTGGGGCCATGGTGTGGAAGGAAGCTTTATTTAGGGAGCCCCATTCTTGATACTCCCAATCAATCAAAATTGGAGTTGGTGCTTACTAAATGTTCCAAGAAGCTACCAAGTTGGAAAGGTGAGACTTTACACAAGCGAGTAGGGGCATTCTTCTTCAATCCTCACTTTGCTCCATTCCTAATTACTGCTTGTTTACCAACCTCTTCTCTAAGAAACTTTGTCATGTGTTGGATAAATTAGCAAGAGATTTTTGGTGAAGGTATATGGATAATAAGAAAAATATTTAAATGAGGGCTTGAAGCTTATAATGTCTTCCGAAGCACATGGGTGATTTAGGTATTAGGTATGCTTGAGTGACTAATTTAGCATTCCTAATGAAGATGGGTTGGAAGCTATGTACGGATCAAGATGGATTATGGTAGAGTTTGATACATTCTAAATATTTCCCTGGTGGCTCATTTTGGGAATATATGCTAAAGTCTACTAAGTCAAACTTTATGAAAGCTTTGGGGGAGATTAAAGGTTGGCTATATAAAGAAGTGAAGTGCTAGGTGGGGAATGGTGAGGGAATGGATATTTGGAGGGACCAGTGGATAGGAGAATGGGAAGGGATTGTGATGCCAATGGATAATAGGGTTTTGGAGTTAACTTAAATGACAAACCAGATAGAGAGGGAAGAAAGAAGTTGGAATGATGAGGTAGTAGAGGCCATATCTCAACCAGAATTGGCAAATTCCTTTTGTAAAACACCAATTCATGAAGGACCTTGTATGCTCGTTTGGAAGCCTTATCCGAAAGGTAATTTTTCTATTAAGTCAACCTATTAGACTCTTTTAAAGGAACACGATTTAGGAGTTGTAAGGAAGAGAGAGTTACAGTTTTGCAAGAAACTTTGGGCACCAAGGACTAGTGTTCCTATGGAAGGCAATAGTGAAAGATCTACCAATCAAATCCATTATTGCTAAAGGATTAGGAAATTATGATCGATGCTACCCTTTTGTAAGATAGAGGCAAAGGATTGGTGTCATTTACTTTGTGGTGGTACTTTCATGAAGGTGGTCTGGTTTTATTAGGGGTGAGAGTGGAGGATCAAGGTGACAGATGGTTGGATTTTGGTTGGCAAATGAACAAAGATTTTATGGCAGCTAGGTACTCCAAACACCTAGCTTTTTATTTAATGCACTTGATGTGGCTCCCTAAGTGGAAGGCGGTGATGGCTAGGGCTTTGCTGGACCTGTGGGAGGTTATTTCAATAACATGGAGAATGGCCACCTTTTACAATGTGGAGAGCAGCATTGATGTTGGGTGTCAAATGAAAACAAACCTAGAGCTGCAATGTGATATATGTTGATGCAGGAATAGGTGTTGGTGTATTGAAATGCAAATAATGTATTACATTGGGGTATGTGTACATATTTTGTATCTAACAAAATAGACTATATATATCAGTCATGTGGTAGAGGTTGTGACGCCTCTAACCATTCCAGTTACCACCCAAACATGGTATCAAATGCAACGCCGCTTCCCCTTTGCTCTTGCTCCTCTCTATGTTCGTCAATCGGATCTGCTCAACTCTGATCTAATCTGCCTAATTTATTCAAGGTGTTGTCCTTTCATCTCTATTTTGATTTGTTTGATCATATATGTTCTTGGTTTTTGTTTGAAATCTCGATTTTCCAGCACATTTTGGGGTTCCCACTCTTTTTTTGATCGTGCAATTTGATCGAAAGGAGCTACTTGTTTATTCTCTTGATTGAGAGGAGTTGTTGTTCTCTTTTCTTCCTATGGAGGAATCTAGTGTTAGTCAACCTTCTTCTATTTCTGCTAAGGCGTCTGCTCTTCTTAATGCTCCTCCAACTACAATGCACTAAACTCATCAAATTTCATTCTGTGGAAGGCTCAATTTGTCCTCATTCTATATGCCTACGATTTAATGGGTATTGTAGATGGTTCCTTAACCCCTCCTCCCAAAGTTGTTTCTGATTCCAAGATTGGACAGTTGATTCAAAATGATGAGTACATCATATAGCTCCGCAAGGATCAATTAGTCCTTAGCTGGTTGATTTCCTCAATCTCTAAGCAAATTTGTTCCCAACTTCTTGATCTTACCTCTGCTCATTCAATTTGGGAGTTTCTTGAAGGTTCTTTTGCCACCCAAAGCAAAGTGAGGGTGTTCCAATACAAGTCTGAATTGGGGAGCCTAAAAAAAGGGGACATGTCTGTCAATGATTTTGTTAACAAAGCAAAGGCTCTTTCTATCAACCTAGCTATTGCAAGAAAGACTCTTGATAAAGATGATTGACTTTTAGCTATTCTGAATGGTTTAGGGTCATATTATGACCATGTTGTGTCCACACTTGTGATTCATGCTGGGACTATTTCTTATGAAGAGGTTGTGGGACTCTTATTGTCCCGTGAACAACGGTTGTTACGTAATCAACCTAAACTTGATTCTATTGTAAACCAAACAACTGTCACACATGCTTCGCGAGGTGGTCGTTGTGGCAAATCAAGGGGAGGTTCCTTTCCTAATAATGGCAGAGTTCAATTTCAGTTTGGCAAAGGATAGAATAAGTTTTTTACTGGTGGTCCACGTAAACATGGTGGTCATTCTCAGTTTGGAGGTCGGATTTCATTGGTGGCCAGTGTCCAATGCCAAACTTGTGGACACCTTAACCATTCAGCTGCCACTTGCTATCAACGGTACACTTACCCTTCCACTCCACAGATACAATATTCTGAATCTTCTCCATCATTTTAGCCATGGTGGCCAAATTCTAGGGCGACACACCATGTTACTCATTGTTTAAGCGATAGATCGATGTTTAAAGATTGTCGTGTTGTAGTATAGCCAAAATATTGCTTAAATAAATAAATTTTATTGCTCGAAAAGGTTCCGAGGTTGAACACAAGGAGCAATATGGAATTTAAAGCTCAAGATCACAATTTAAATCAAGAATAAAGATTGCAATAAAAATAATGTCAGGATCAATATGCAAAAAGAATTGAGTAAAATGATGATTTAAATCATCATTTACTCTTCACAAACAACACTTAAATCAAGTCTCAAATATATGCAATTAAAGTATAAATATATGGTGTTGTTGCTTTTCTTCTCCTTCTGCTGGTTCTTCTTCTTCTTCTTCTTCTTCTTCTTCTTCTTCTTCTTCTCTTCTTTTCTGTTTCTTCTTCTGCCTTCTTCTTTCTGTTGCTCAAGCCTTCTCCTTCTTCTTCGTTGTTGCAGCTCCCTCTCTTCTTCTTCTTCTCTGTTGTGCGGCTCCTTCTCTTCTTCTTCTTCTTCTTCTTCTTCTTCTTCTTTTCTTCTTCTTTCTTTCTTCCTCTACTGCTCAAGCCTTCTTCTTCTTCTCTATTAAGCTACTTCGCATGGAGGGGGAAACTTCTTGAATTGGCTAAATGTCAACCAATTCTCTCTACAGCAAAACCCTCCCCCTACCCCACGCAATCTCTTCTTCTCTTTCTATCTTAGGCTCCGCTCTCCCAGGGCCTCTTAGTGGGTAACCAAGTAATCGGGTTGGTGCAAACCTGGGTCCAGGGCCGTGGGTGTGGTTGCAGGAGAGGAGTGAAGGGCTTAGGCGGGTCGGGCGCACCAGGTCTACAGGTGAGGTGTCGCGAACGAGGCGCAGGTGAGCGTGGGTGAGAGGGACCTCACCCCATGTTTGGAGGCAATAAGCCTAAGAGACTTTTTCAATTTATGCGAGTGCGTGGACTCTTCAGCTTTCGAGGTGGGACTAAAGTCCCACCTTTGTTCTTCGTGTGCGCCTGGAGTGGGATCCTCATTCAATTGATGTTGCAAGTGCACCTCTTCCACTCAATTGATGGCCTAGAGACCTAGAGCTGCGACTTCCACATGTCCTGGGACTAAAACCTGGGACGAAAATAACAAGAACATGGGCTTCGAGGTTGCATGAAGCTCCGTTAATGGCGACGGCGGAGAACTTGAAAATCACAATACGGGCTTGTAGCCCCAATTAAACCAGTTCACGAGCTTCGCCAGACCACGACGAATGCATAGGGGATGGTCTCGCGGTTAGTGGAGGTGTGTGGTGGTCTACGGAGGTCGGAGGAGGAACGTGACAGTGGGTGTGTTTGATGAAGCATTGGAAAGGCCAATCACCTCAATTACTTGAGGAGTTTTGGTCGGTGGGTCAAGGCGAAGGTGTAGGGAGTGTCGGTGAGGCGTATGGAGCGGTGTAGCGATGGGAGCGCTTCGCTGGAGGAGTGGCCGGACGAGGAAGGGATGACAGTGAACAGGCAGTAGCGTGGTCGAAATCGAGTGCAGTTGAGATGAAGATGAAGTAGAGGAGGTAAGGGATTTATCTAGGTAGTTGTTAGACGATGGAGAGTCCAGGTGGCACCGATTGCGGTATGGTCGACGTCGGAGATGAAGTTGCTCTGGTAAAGGGTGGACGGCAAGGATGGAGATAGCGACGCTGGCGGGTGTTGCTCGACGTGGAGGAAGGCAAGGAAGGACAATCTGCCGCTGGTATTGCGGTCAGACGACAAGGGGAGGCAAGGAGGGTCACCGGAGCTTGAAGAGTAATTCAACCAGAGGAGGAGAGAAGAATTTGAGGGTTACTCTGGTCGAATTCAAGCTTGGGAAATCCGTTGTGATCTGGGGAGTCTTTTATAGGTCATCAGAGGGCGGTTAAAGCTTGGGAAGCAACCTTCCCAAGCTTGGAAAGCTTGTTGGATTGGGAAATCCCTTGAGACCCAAATCTCTCAAGCGTTCGCATGAGAGATTGGGTAGGTTTTAGGGCTTAGGATCGGGTTCAAAAGGAAAGGAATTTCTTGACGAACTTCCCTTTCAAATTTGAAAGGGATTCGTCAAGAAATCAGGGAGTTCTTTCCATTTTAAGGTCGTCAGAGCAAGTAGGAATAGGTTTTAATGGCGGTGGGGACCTTTTTGTGAGAATGACGACAAAGTTAGGGGCCTGTTTGAAAATATTTTGAAAGTTAAGGGTAGAAATGTAATCAGACAGGATCAATTTACAAACTAGGTCAAGACAAACTCATCTTGAGTCCAAATTTTGGTACAAACTTAATTTAGACCTAAGGAATCCAATGGTAAAGTTGGATTTTGGTTTTGACCATGTTTGGCTGGGTAATTTATGCAAAAACTCAAATTAGGGCGAATGTCTGTCTGTGATTCTGTTCTAGGTCAAAGCGGGTTCTGATGGCCACATTGAAAGTTTCAAACCCTAGAGAATATTTTTTATGAATTTTAGAGGGTTCATGTGAATTTTATATTGATCAGAACCTCAGTTAATTAAGCGAGTCTATTTTTAGGGCTTCAAAAAGTTATTTAATTCTCAGAACACGTGCAAACCCTTTTCTAATTGTTCTAACCCACTTGTTATCTTTTTAAGACCATTTGACCTTCATTCAACCCCTGAGAAAATTTGTGGTTGTACTGCATTCACGATATGCTAGTAAAATTACAGTTTTAACCCTAATTTCTTATTTTTCCCTCAAAATGATTATGTAGTGACTTGTGACTCTCTGGCAGTTATGTAAGTGCATTTACTGACTTAATTGGGTCAAAATGAGCTTGTTATGACTCATGATGGTGTTCCCATCACTCATTCTTTGAGCAACCTGAATATTGCTAATGAATATAATGGGGTCCATAAAGTTAAGTTTGGCAATGGAGAAGGTGAGCCGATAACACATGTTGGGAACACTTCTTCTATTAGCAATCGTCAATTATATCTTACAGGTACCCAATGTTAAAAGAAATCTCTTATCTATACAAAAATTTACCAGAGACAATAATTATTTTGTTGAGCTTCATGCTAATCATTGTCTTGTTAAGGATAGTATCAATAGAGTAACCATCCTTAAAGGGCACGCACACAATGGCCTCTACAAGCTATCGCTCCCCTGGTCATTGAATATGCCTTTGCAAAACTCTCCTTGCCACCCTGAAGCTGTTGTTGTTGTTTCTATTAATAATACTCCTTTGTCACTATGGCATTCCAGGTTAGGACATGCTAGCCTAACCATTGTCAGGAAAATTTTAAATTCCTCTGCCATCCCTACTTCTGATGATATAAAAAATAAGCTTTGTGACATATGCATGGAAAGCAAGGCACACAAGCTGACACTTTGATCAACGGGATCTATTAGTCCTTTGCCCTTTGAAATGAATTTTTCAGACGTCTAGACAGCTCCTGTAGTGGGTTATGATAATAGCAAATACTTCGTTACATTCATCGATGATTGTACGAAATTTGTGTGGCTTTTTCCAATTGTTCAAAAGTCATATGTTTTTTCCATCTTCGTTCAATTTCATAAGTATATTCAAACACAATTTAGCCAGCCATTAAGGCGCTACATTCAAATTGGGGTGGTGAATTCCAAAAATTGCAACCATGGCTACACCAACAGGGAATTATTCATAATCTCTACTCCATATACCCCTGAACAAAATGGGAGTGCGAAGAGTAAAAATCGTCATTTAGCAGAGGTTGCTCGTGCACTTCTTTTTCAAGCGATGGTACCTCCAAGATTTTGGCCACTAGCATTTAAGGCTACTGCATATTTGATAAATTTGCTTCCAAGTCCTGTTATAAAAGGCCATTCACCTTATCAGCTGTTGCATAATTCTCCACCTGATTATTTGTTTCTCAAAACATTTGGCTGTGCATGTTATCCTTTATTGCGGCCATATGCCAAGCACAAATTAGAGTCGGGTTCATCCTTGCATATTTTTTTGGGCTATGCTCCAATGTACAAAGCATATATTTGTTACAATCCTACAGATGAGAAGTTTATCATTGCCCGGCATGTCAGGTTTAATGAATTGTCCTTTCCATTTAAGGAGCAAGTAAAAAAAAGTTCCACTTCAAGACTATTGTCTACAAATTCAGTATATCTTCCTATTCCACAGTACTTATTTCAAGGCATTGGTTCTTCCACTAATGCTGCAGCTCCAGTTAATGCTTCTCCTAGTGCAGCACTGACTAATAAGTCTATGTGTGACTTATCTTCACCTATAAATACTACTTCTGGAAAATCAATGTTTGAAATGGTGGCTGCTTCTACTTTACAATCGGCTATACAACCGGTTGCTACTGAAATCTCTGCTCAAGAGCCAGTTCACCAACCGGTTGCTACTGCAAACTTTGCTCCAGAACAAGCTACACAACATCCTGCTAGAACACATGGGATGGTCACGCTATCAATGAGTGGTATATTCAAAAGGAAGGCATATTACAGCACTTTATACCCTCTACCTTTAGTGCTACTAACTCAATGTGAAATTTTAGAGCCTACTTGCTATACTAAAGCTTCAAAACACACTGCATGGAATGAAGCTATGGCTGATGAAATAAATGCACTGGTACACACTAAGACATGGTCACTTGTGCCTAGAACTCCTAATATGAATGTTCTAGGTAACAAATGGGTATATAAAATTAAAAGAAAAAAGGATGGATCAATTGAAAAATTTAAAGCACAGTTGGTAGCTAAGGGCTACCATCAATTTGCTGGTCTTGATTTTTTTGACACATTAAGCCCAGTTGTGAAGTAATCAAAAGTACACATTCTTCTATCTTTGCCTATTTCTAATGGCTGGACCATGCAACAACTTGATGTGCAAAATGCATTTTTGCATGGTCACTTGGAGGACGTTTCATGGTTCAACCTTAAAGATTCATTAATCCAAATTATCCAAATTTTGTGTGCAAATTGAACAAATCCCTTTATGGGCTTCGACAAGCACCTCATGCATGGTTCAAGGAGTTGTCTTCTTTCCTAATTCGTCAGGGATTTCATGGATCCCATACTGATCCATCCTTGTTTATATATAGCAGAGAAAGTTGATGAGAACCTCATCATGAACCCTAACTAGTACATTTTGACCTAATAAATTGAACAAAAGCTCCTACATAACCTAAGGAAAGGCTTAAATCAGGGAATTGCAATCTCACCAAGGTAAACCTTACCATCGTCAGAAAGGAGACCAATATCCTCCACCATGTCCAATCGTGCAATCTAACCAAGAGCCTCCTCTCTCCTCTTCCCACGTTCCTTCCTAATCTGCTTCATACAGATCTTCAAGAAAGATCTCAAATCCCGCAGCTTAGCTTCCAATCTGACAGCCGTCGAGACATCCACGTGCGCCGACCTCCACCGCTCCTCTACTAGCCCCCCTGAACCCCTCTTCCAAGAGCCACGCATCGTTGAACTTAAACTACGTACCATGCCTCCACTCCTCATTCGAAGCCCACAACAAGGGAGTGTGATCTGAGAACGGCAGCTCCAGGGGTCTAACCTCCACCATCGGGAACAACTCTACCATCACCATTGAGGCGAAAAATCTGTCAATCCTGGACCGCTGTCCTCCAGAACTCCTCCAAGTGAAAAGATAGGATGAAGGTGGCATGTCAACCAGCCCCTGTTCCGCAACAAAGCCCGCAAACGCCTCAGAGCCTTGGTCCATTCCTCCACGGCCATCTGGTCTATCCCTACCAGTAAAGTGACATTAAAGTCACCACCTATCAACCAAGGCATCCCCTGAAAAGCTGTTGCAACCTGACTCAGATCTTCCCAGAAAACATGCCTCCTCCAACCCTCCGTCGGACCGTAAACCGAATAAAAGAGCATACATGTATTATCCCGGCGCCTCTGAAGCCTGACAGTGACAACATGAGACCCAACCAACGAGTCCACCAAGGAGAAAGCATCATCCTTCCACCCCACAACAATTCCACCCGCACTACCAACCGCATCCAGGGCCAAGAACCCCCCAAAATCACCTCCCCCCACCTCCCTCCACAGCCTCCCATCACAGCTCCCCTACTTCGTCTCCTGGAGAAAGATCACATCTGGTCCCCACCTCTGAATATACCCCCGCAGTGCGGCCCACCTCGATGGGTCATTTGGACCCCTTACATTCCACGATAGGACCTTTGTCATGTAAAGCCCTGGGAAACTCCTCCTTGTGTCAGCCGCCAAAACCCCATCTCCGTCGCCACCTCATCCACCTCTCCCTCCTCCAGCACACACCGACCAGGCATGCTCCCCTCACCATCGCCCTCTGGTCCACCCTACCCGTAGATTCCCCCCTGTTTGCATCCATCTCCCGTGCCTCCCCCTACGTCGAGACCTTCCCCACAGGCTGCTCAGCCACCGCATCAGCCCCCCATGGCTCCACCGCTTCCTCCAACGCCCCAGCGCCGCCACCAGCTCCCACCATTTGTTGTCCCACCTCAACTGCAGAGGCCCCCCGAGCAGTCTTCGCCCTGCCTTCGCCCCCAGTCAGGCCCACCGTCGGCACCTCGCCCTGTCCTCCAGAAGGTGGGGCGACGCTCAGCTCCACCCGCCTCCGATGCAGGCCCTCCCCAATCACGCTCCCAGCCGGAGCCTTCGTAGTGTGCCCCCTTCGGTATGACCACTGCGGCCTATAGGTGAGCCGCTGTGGCCCCAGCAACCTTGGATCCCATCGCCGTTCGTGCTCCACCTCACCTGCGACACCATGCCCTACCGCCCAGTCTGGTCTGTCAGGGACATGTCGCGAGCTTTCAGCCACAGCCCCTGGGTTGCCATCCTCAAAGGTCCGACATCTCGGGTCTGTCCGCGGGGAGTGAGATGAATCGATGTCTCCACGATACCGCCACCACCCGTAGTCGGGTTTAGCCCACCTGACCCGGATCCATCACGGTCGCACCCCACAAAACCCGGAGCCTCCTCAGTGCCAAGGCCGCACTCGCAATCAGCGAAGTCACCAAACACCGCAGACTTCATCAGCCCCTCCGCGATACCGGCACCGGTCTCCGACATCCCCACCCTTTCACCTGCCACAGATCTCGCCACGGGGATCGTAACCATCGCACCATCCTCACCGCGATCCTCGCCGCGACCATCGGGCTTCCCAAAAGCAACCCACCCCTCTTCCACGCACCCGCCACCACCACCTCCAAGCATCGCCGCTACACCGCCAACCACCACCTCAGCGAAGGACCTAGGTCTCCCGGATCCTCGCGAGACGCAAATCAGCCAGGAGGAGCTCCCCCATCTGAGGACCATCCTCTCCAGAAGCTGTCGCCCCGGCCTCATCTCCACCCACGCTCCGAATCATGATAGGTCCACCGACCTAAGACCCACGCCTTCGCAGCTTCGGAGCCTCGCAAAAGGAGCAACCGCCGCCGCTGCCACCTCCACCGTGTAGAGGAAGAGGGGAACCCCCTCAATCCACACCTTCTGCCTCGCGCCAGCTGGCGGTCACTCTACCAACGCACCGTTCGACCTCACCGGCCAGCGACACCGCACCACACCGCGATCACATCGCAACACCTTGAAAGTCAGACGCCGCAGCTCCTCCCAACCGAGCCCCAGCAGCACCAGACACCCACTCCTGAGGGAAGCCACCCCAAAGGATCTCCCACCACCCGCAAAGAAGGCGGCGACCGTCCTTCTCAGAGCCCCCACATCCACCTCCCCCTCAAGCACCACCTCCACCAGAGCCGAAGCCAGCCTCCTTTCCAACATCCTGATCTCCTCCGACCATGGCGCCTCCACCTCCATGAGAGGTGCCCCCTCTGAGGGCGATGGGGGCATCCCCTCCACGGAGCCCGCAACCTGACCTCCGATGCCCCAGACCACCATAGCACAGGCACCTCACCGGGTCCCTACAGGTCGCCGCCACATGCCCCCTCCCGAGGCACCTGAAGCATCTCATCGGCTCCGCACCCCGCCGTGGCCTCCTCCTCACCTCCGTTCAGTTAGAGTCGCCACTCCCCACCCCACCCGCTTGTCGCCCTGCGAACCCCCTCTCGCTCACCCTCTCACTCATCTCTCTCTAGCTGATTCATCAATGGATAAAGTTGCTGGCCCTATACATCTTTATATAGAGAGGTGAGGAAAAAATTATAATAAAAATGGGTTCAACCAAAAGAAATATATAGTAAAAAGCCCTCAACATAATGTACACTCCCCCGCAAGTTGGAGCATATATATCAACCATGCTCAGCTTGTTCCTACACTTCTCAAACATAAGAAGAGATAATGGCTTAGTAAACATATTTGCAATCTATTTTAATGAGACTAAGCAAGCAATACGGAGCAGACGCTGCTGAATTAGGCTCTTGGTATAATGACAATCTACTTCCACATGTTTAGTACTTTCATGGAACATGGAATTGTTAGCAATATAAGTTGCAACTCTGTTGTCATAATACATCTCCATGGACTTCTCAAAAATAACATGAAGGTCTCGTAACAAAGACTGTGTCCATATCATCTCCGCTGCTATGTGTGCCATAGCGCGATATTCTGATTCAGAGCTTGAGCGTGACACCACTGTTTGCTTTTTGCCCTTCCAGGTCACCAGATTCCCTGCTACAAAGGTACAGAAACCTATAGTAGATCTTCTATTCCCAACATCACCTGCATAGTCTGCATCTGAATAAACAATAATAGCCATAGGAACTTTCTTCAAGAATAAAAGATCGAGACCTGGACACTCTTTGATGTATCTCAACACTTACATCACTACCTGTCAATGATCAGCAGTAGACTTGTCCAAGAACTGATTTAGCTTACCTAGTATAAGACTAATATATGGTCTAATGATGGTCAGATACAATAGCTTCCTCACTAATTGTCTATAAGCCTTCTTATCCATCATCTCCATTGTGTCATCAAACAAGTGAACCTTTGGATCCATAGGGATATTAGCACCCTTAGATCCAAGCATGCCTGCCTCCTGGAGAATGTCTACAGCATATTTCCTCTGAGACATAACAACACCCTGCTTACGTGTAGCAATCTCAATACCAAGAAAATACCTGAGCCTCCCAAGATCTTTCATAAAAAAATCGACGTGTTAAATGCTCCTTTACCTTAGAAATACTAACTGTGTCATCTCCTGTGAATATAAGATCAACATACGCATAAAGCCACAACACCACCACTGGTTTTCCTCACAAACAATGAATGATCAGATGAGGACCTCTGCAACCTAATAACAGGCAACGCTTCTGACAGACACTAAAACCAAGCTTGGGGGCTCTACTTAAGGCCATAAATAGTCTTTCGTAGCCTGCAAGCACACTCTCCCTAAATCTCAAAACCAAAAGGTTGTTGCATATATATCTCCTCCTGAAGATCACAATAAAGAAAGGCATTTTTTACGTCCAGCTGGTGTACAGACCATCCATAGTGTGTCGCCACAGAAATAAATATACAGATGGTTGAGAGACAAGCAACAGGTGAGAAGGTGTCAAAGAAATCCACCCCGTAGGTTTGGATGAATCCTTTGGCCACAAGACAAGCCTTATATCTTGAAATAGACCCATCTGGGTTTTCTTTCAAGGTAAAGACCCACCTAGCGCCAACCAGGTGCACACCACAGGGTAACGAAGTGAGCTTCCAGGTGCCTTCGCCATAGAGTGCAGGCATCTCCTCCATAGCAAACTTCCAATACGAATTCAGGAGAGCCTGCTGATACGAGGTAGGTATCTCAGAGCTAGAGACAATAGCAGTAAAGGCATGAAACTCAGCACTAAGAAAGTCACTGGACATTACATTCCCAACTACACAGTACTAAGCATAGGAATGAGGAGCTTTCCGAATCGCAACAGGAACATCATCATTAACATCCATGGATACAGGGCTTGTAGAAACATCAACAGGAGCAACATTGTCAGTTGGCTCAACACATACCTGATTAGGGGAGGACGATGGTGGCTCAGTAAGAGTTGGAGGGGGTGGGTGTAGGCTTCTCTCTGTAACTGACAGGTAGCTGATACGTAGTACCCTTGAATATCTTCTCACCTGCTGGTATTGCTTGGAATGTGCTCATAGGCTGCTCTGAAGAAGTAACAGGCCTGCTACTAGCAAAATCATCCATGGATACCAAAGGCACAGGCATAGGCATAGTAGTCTCCACATTATGTACCTGATGAGCGGATGTGGAGAAATATGGAATAGACTCATGGAATGTGACATCCACACTGACAATGCTCACAATGTATGAGATCAAAGCACCCATAATCCCTTTTGAGTGCGACAGTAGCTAAGGAATACATACTTGACTGCTTTGGGGGCAAGTTTATCATGTCCAAGTCCAAGCAGATGCACAAAGACAACACAACCAAACGTCTTGGGAGGTGCTAAACATAGATTTGCATTAGGACACAACATTGTCCATGGTACCTGCTCGTGAATCATAAATGAGGGAAGTCTACTAATAAGATAACAGGATGTAAGCATTGCATTTCCCCGGTAGATGTGAGGTATGCTATTCTGAATAAGGCATGAGCCGTATCTAGAATGTGTATGTTTTCACTTTGCAATCCCATTTTGTTGTGACGTGTGGAGGTAGGAGGTCTGGTGCACAATACCAACGGAGCCATAAAACACCGCCAGCTGTTTCATGCATAACTCTAATGCATTATCTATCTTGATAGTTTTAATACAAACATCAAATTTATTTTTCATAAAAGCCACAAACTATTGAATAATAGTACGAACATCTAATTTGTTACGCATCAAAAATAGTCATGACAGGCAAGAAAAATCAATTAGAAGTAATAACGATGGCCTTGTCTATCTGCCACATGACTAGGACCCCAAACATCACAATGAACTAAATCAAAACATGCCAAACTACTAGGTTGCATAAACACTAGAAAACTGGATCCATGGTGCTTCCCCAACTAATAGGCATCACACTTAATCTTCGTAGCTGACAAACGATATGGGATGATATGATGTAGTTTGCTCAAAGGTGGATGGTCTAATCATCTATGCCACTACAAGGCACTCCCAACAAGACTCATTTGACAGGCTACAACAACTGGACTCTACACTAGCCAGTACACACCCCCTCCTCATGTCTGCCACTAATTATCCTCCACGTCATGCAGTCTTGAAATATACATTCAACAACATAAAAAATAACACAACAATTCAGTTGCTTTGTAATGGTACTAATAGAAAGCAACTGCATGGTCATATCAGGTAAATAATAAACATCTGAAAGATGTAAAGTAAGAGTAACAGATACCCCCCCTTCCCACAAATGAAAGCATGCCTACCATCTGCAAACTGAACTGAACGTCCCTGTGGAACATCCTATATACCTCCAAAACACTAGGGATTCCCAGACAGATGATCTGAAGCATCAGAATCTATCAACCATGTACTACTCATAGCTGATGCAAAGGCATACACTGTTATGTCTGAAGACTGAGGCAAATCATGAGGCAACTGTGCTAAATGTTGTAACACTGCATCATAGTCTACCTTTACAAGTATAACTAGCTCAATAAAAGTCGCTAGGGCAGAAATCACAGTAACTTGGTTGTCCAAATTAGGCCCTTCAAGTTTATTCTAGCACTTGGCCTCAAGATGGCCAATCCTCCCTCAGTAGGTGCATGCAGGCTTACTAGGTGTAACATCACCATGTCCTCTACCTCTGCCATGAAAAGATCCACCCTGTCCACCATGATTGCTAACAGCTGCATGGGAAAAATAAGGTATTAATGGAGACTACATCATGAGTAGAGTGAACCTATAGCCTGTTAAGCCTCCAGTAAATTTCGTCAATAGGAGAAAGCTCAGATAAAGTAAAAATCTGAGACTGAGCGGTAGCATAATCATTACCTAGACTTGCAAGAAACATGTCAGCAAAAAGCTCCTTCTTGTGGCCTCTGCACGTAGTAGATGTGCATATGGGCCTACAAGCATTATATTTCTCCAAGAGGCCTTGCATAGTAGAGTAGTACTATGGTAAGCTCATGGACTCCTTCTTGAGGTGACATAAATCATAATCTATCTAGAAAACCTGCGTTGAATTCAACTCATGAGAATAAGCAACTTTCATGCCATCCCACATTTGTTTGGCTAACTTGTAATACATGATCTCAACTCCAATGTAAGGAATCACACTATTCAAAATCCAGGCTTACAACATAGCATCATCTCTATTCCAGGTCGCATATTTCCCCGTTTTCTGCTCTAGTGGTACTTCTATGAGCACATGTTACTTCTCATGACCTTCAGCAGTAACAAGAAAGGTTTGAGACCAACGAGGTAATTGGTCTCATCTAACTTCATAATCAGAGCAAAAATGGGCTTTTGTACACACCACTTTCTGCACCTTACCCTGAGGAAACTTCTGACTCTAATGAGGAAGCCATAATACATTCACAACACAACTTCTCAAGATATCACAAGCCACATACCTGAATTTCAGTAACAAACACAACATCTGGGGAATATACACGATTCAAACCTCCATCAACACTTCAAAGGGGAATGCACAACACAAAATATCATCAAAACAAGGGAACATACCCCAAAAATAGTCCAAAGGTCTAAAAAAGTCATACCACAACACTAATAATGCATCAATACATCTCCCGGAAGGCCCTTAGCTTTAGAACTCTATCAACAAGTCAAGGACCTCCTTAAACCTTGCAACAGATGATACCGGACATTACTGCCCTCTCCCTGCCACCGAACAAGGATCTGCAGCAAGAAAGAGAGCGGTGGGAAGAGAGAAAGGGTGGCGGCGACCCACTGTTGGCCAACGGTGGCCCGCTGCTGCTACTCTTAGCCATCGCCGACAGCACAGTTGCTAGCCAGCAATGCTACCAGTGGCCACAGTGACGAAGCTAGGTGATAAGGTTAGGGTTTTCTTGGTGGTGTCCTCAACTTGGCTCTGATACCAAGTTAAAGAAAATGAATCTTCTTATTTTACTAAGTCGACCTACACCTCTTTATATAAAGAGATGTGAGGGAAAAAATATAACAAGAGTACAACCAAAAGAAATAAATAACAAACAACCCTCAACATAGGATAACAAACTTGGAGCAAGCGCTCGTTGCTATGTGGTCAAATAAGGCAAGTATAGCTTAAGTAACATAAAGGAGAGTTTAACTCCAAATAAGACCAAGATAACACACTTGATGTTATGTGCTCAGTTCTTTATCCAACATGCTTCAAAAGCATCATGAGAATATGAAAACAATTATAGAAATCGTAGCTAGTCTCAAGCAAATGTTTGGAAATAGGAATCAAAGTCTAATACATTTTGTTGAAGGAGTTGGTTTCATGCAAGATGAAGGTTAAAACTCCTACAACAAAGCTTGTTCTGAAAAGGTATGGACATCTAACTCCAATGGTTGAGGATGAACATTGCTGATGAAACTTATACAAATATCATGTTGTAGTATTTACCAAACTCCTCTACATATTTCACCATCTCATTGGAAAAATAACGGCAACTACTACTGAGTTGATCTCATTGGGGTAATGGTTGCTGAGAGTGTTGAGAGGACAAAAAGGGCGTAGGGCAAAGAAAAGGATTTCTGCAAGAAGAGCTAGTGTTTAGCTCGTTTTGCACATCGAAGCTCTAAGAAGAAAAAACTAAAAGGAACATAAGTGCCACTTCTGCAAGATGTCTAGCTATTGAAAATAAATATCGAGTACTTTAACACCTTAAAGAATGACAAGGACAAGGGTGAAGGGAATACCTTCTTCACTCATTTATTGAAATCCAACTTGCTCATTGGACAAGCTGGAAGTTGAGTTGTGGATTCTAATACTTATGTTCATATTTGAAATCCATTTCAATTGTTTAAGGAGACTAAAAGGCTTAAGGAGGGAGATGCGCATATCGACATGGGGGTTGGGGTGACTATCACAATGGAATTTGTTAAAATATGTATACTTCAATTATCTAAAAGTAGAATTCTGACTCTTAAAAGATTGTCTGTATGACCTTATTAATCTTTCTACGTCAGTTAGGCATAGAGAATTATTTTTACTTAAATAGCAACTTGCTACCAATGCTGTCAATGCGAAAGGCGATAGTTGAGCGACATGGCTCAAAATGGCCCGAGGCAAGAGGCGACAAAAAGGCGACAGTCCGAGTGAATTGAAGCGATCGTTTTTTGTTGGCATATATATGTCTTATTAATTCAATTTAATAGCACTAAGTTTATAAAAACATGTCTAACAACAATGTTGGAGACTTTAAGTAGAAGAAAAGGATAACAATTGTATTGACAAAAACTGTTTCACATAATTTTAAATGGTAGAGAAAGAAAAGCTTCTACATGATAAAGGTAGAAAAACATAAAAATCAAAATTGTCATTGAAGTGAACAATTCTCAATTCTCAAATAATATAATACATCAATCATCAGAATCATCTTTAAGATTCAATTCGTCATGGTCATCGTCACCAACAACTTCAATCTCCTCTTCCTCTTTCCTCTTCTTCCTTATCACTATCCATATACTCGTCCACTTCTTCAATAACTATTGGAGCATTTCCTTTTCGCTTAGCTTACTTAGGAGCATTTTTCTTTGTAGTAGCACGAGACCGAGTACATCGAGCAGTGTCTTGCTCGTTAATTCCCAATGCAAGCTCAACCATGCCCCAAGTGAGATCATCATCACCAAACACAAGATCATCACCTGCATTTTGCTCATCTTCCTCCATTCTCCCTAATAACAATTCATTTGAATCATCAATTTCCTAAAGAAAAATGGGATCAAGATAATCCCTATCTTCATATCGATCCCTCAAAGCTTCGCTGTAGTTAACAAACACAAGATCATTCAACTTTTGTTGTGCCAACGCATTTCTTTTCTTTGACTGAAACCTATATAGATTTCCAAAATAAAAGGATTAATATAAAATTACTTAATAAAATTAATGCTATGCATATTATGAATTGATTTGTAATTTACATTTTCAAATACACTCCAATTTCTTTCGCATCCCGAGGTACTACAAGTAAGACCTATCACCTTCAGTGCTAATTTTTCCAAGTTAGGTGCAGACCCACCAAAGAGATTCCACCACTCCATTATAAAAAGATAACAAGTTATATAATATAATAAGCAACTGAAAATGGAAAGTTACTATAAAAAATTTATATCACTTGACTACCTGGGGCAATGGTCTTCCTTTGTCTATTAGCCATAGGTGTTGTAAAGAGTGATTATGCATTTCAATAAATGGAAATTTCTCATGTTATTTTTTCTTGCACACTCTTATCAGGTGAATGGCTGGTGAAGATAAATGGCTGGTGAAGATAGAGTCGCGATCGCTGATGATGACTCGGGGGATACCGAAGAGGTGGACGATGGTATCGACGAAGACGCAAGCGATGTCAGCGGCCGTGAATGGGTGGCTCATGGGAGCCATGTGCACATACTTGGACAAGCAATCCACCACCACTAGGATGATGGTGTAGCCGTGGTCTGTGGGCAACGCCTAGATGAAGTCCATCGAGACATCCTCCCTTATGAAGTTGGGAATGGGGAGCGGCTGAAGGAGCCCCACTGGCGCTTGCATGGAAGTTTTGTTCTATTGGCATATATCACAGGTATGGACCCATTCACGGATAGAACACCGCATCGAAAACCAGAAGAAGTCGTGACGAAGCCATTGTAGCATCTTGTCGTATCCAGCATAGCCTCCAGTGGGTGTGGCGTGATACTCCTGTAGTAGTAGAGGATGTTGGTGGTAGAACATCACGATCGTTTATTTTGATGTAACAAAACACTTGTTATTTAACATTTGCTTTTAAGTCCTAGCTTTCAGGTCAAATTGCAAATGGAGACAAGTGTAGAAACGGAGTTTGAGCTCGCATCCATGGTGGATTGGAGGAGCTTGACGGAGAAGGAGCTTTGCGAGGAGCGAAAACTTGAAGAAGGAAATGAAGAATAGGATAGATTTCCTTTTTTATTCATTGTACTTTGTTCTTTTGTTGCTCTTTATTTTATTTCTTAGTAACATGTTAAAGAACCTCAAAGTACCCTCAAAGTAGTCCTAGGAACACCTGCACAACCCTAAGATACTTAGATTTTCTGTAGAGAACTTAGAAATCCAAGATAAGCATCAGACAGCCTGATTAGACGTCCAATCTGGAAATCAGACGTCTAATCTTGACTTTTAAGATGTCTGACTGTTGACTCAAACATCCAACAACCAGACCATAGTTCAGACATCTCAGAAGACGTCTAATGATTGTGCCAGATGTCAAATTAGTGGAACGTTGGCTAACAAAGTAAACGTTGAGGAAAATAACCGCTAGGCTTCTATCAGACATCCGTAGAGGACCCCAGATGTCTGATATGTGATCATTGAGTCTCGACTGACCCAAAATCTCTTTCCTAGACAAATATAGCCGTTTGAATATTGGGAAATCCATTCCCGGAGTACAATAGGTTTCCAGACGTCCAGACCTAGTGCCAAGCGTCCTGTACATCGTCTGATTGATTACACTAGAACCCTATTTAGGTCTGATGAAAGTCAGGAAAGAAACCTGCCTAGATTCAGACATCTGACTTAGTTCACAGACGTCTTAAACTAGTTTTCCAGACGTCTGATACCTGGACCAGGCATCTGATGACCCTATCAGAATTATAAATGATTCTGATTACGACCTATTTTACCTTGGGTTCAACCCTAACAGCTATGGAAGCCTTCTAAGGCCTTCCAAAGCCCTCCTAGGCCCTCTATAAATAGAGGAGGACCCTTGCCTTGTGAATATACACCAAGCAACACATTTTCCACATCTTTTGTGTCCAAGAGAAGTAGAAGAAGCACTAGCTCTCCAAGCATTCGTTCCACACCTGAGATCTTCATCCTACTGTGCACCTGCTCTCCCGCCGATGTTACGAGAGCGTTGTTGTGACAAAGCGTGGTTCACGCACCCACGTCGTCACGCCAACGCATTCCCACCTAAGGGAAGATTCTTCATCTATAGTAGCTAGGTTCATTTATATACTTTGTTGTCTCTATAGGTCTATTGTATTTTTTCTTTGTTATTGGTTGGGCATTCGCGTTGCAAATTCTCGTCTCCTTCGCGAGGCAAAATCTTTCTTGTGGAGAGGAGTTTTGAGATACACTACCCTCGTTCAAAATAGCATGGTTGTAAGAGGTTAAGTCACCCTCATTTTACGTGACTTATTTAGTGGATTTGATCTCCACCATCACCACACATAGCCAGCATGCTAGCACCCCCTCATCTTCGCGAGCTTCAACAGCAACAAAGCTGCAGCCCACCACCACCCATCGTCGACCTCTCCTCCATTCTCTTGTCTCCAGCCACCTCACGTTGAGCTGCTACTGCCATCGAGTGAGGCCTAGCCCAAAGGACCTCCGACGAGCTTTACATCTCCGGCCAACCCTTCCTCGTCGCTCACAATAAAGGGGAACACCTTCCCTTGTTTTGCACTTCATTGCTTATTACATTTCATTAACATTGCAAAAGGGAAATTTTTGAGTTAATAATATTCTAATCTGGTGATTTTGTGAGAACTCCCTCCATCTTTTACGAAAATACAACATCAGCTTATTCATGTCTTACTATCTTAATTGAAAAGCGATTTTGATTTAGTTTCTTTGTGAAATTAATTGTGAACATTTGTTTTTAACTAGTGCCAGTTTTGATAGACCATTGCCCCCCTGTGGATAAGATCCGCTCTTCTTGAGTGGTAATTTTAATTATTTTGAAAAGCGATTTTCCACCACTTACATACTACTTTGATGCATCATTTTATGTGCGAAACGACAACGAAAGTGAAAACCGTCTTTTCAATTGGCACCATTGCCAGGGAGGTAATGGGCCTAATAAACTCGCATTCATTCATTTGTTCATATTGATTTAAATTGAGGCATATTTAATCTGTTCTATCTAATTTGGTGCGAGATACGCATATTACATACGAGTTGTCGCACCGGCCTTAGCAATGCTGTGGTGGACGTTGTTTCCACCGCTTGAAGGAGAGACCAAGCTTTGCATCTACGAGGAGGAGCTTGAACATTGGTGAACCTTGTTGCCACCAACTGGGAGGAGGACATCCGGAGTGATCATCTTCATCTCCGTTGAATTTTTAGTAGATAGAATTTAGGTTTTAGAACTTTATTTTTCTTTATTTTCTTGCACATTCATTTGGTTTGAGACCCTTGTTCTAGGATATATTTTAGGGGTTTGTTCCTCGACTTTCTTTTAGACCTGTGTTGGGTAATTTTTTGGGAGTCTGTTCCCATTTATTTGTACTTAGGTTTTTATTTTCTTTCGTGGATTGATTTTATTTTTCTTGTTTGTGCATAACTAGGTTAGATATAAAACATAAAAAAAAATATCATGAACTGCCTACTAGAAGTTGCATGCCCTAGGACGACCATTTAGGTGTGTATGAGCAGCCTCTAGATTTATTTTGCATTTGCGTACTTTTGATTGCTGATTGCTGGAGGCAAGGTACATTTTCTTTTCCTTGCATTCTATCTTGTTCATGCATTTGCAACTGGATTTAATTGCAAGACCACCTAATTGAATTGAAAAGATCTAACAAGTGGTCACATATTTCTCTTGAAAATAGACTTTAACTAAAGAAGGAACATTAAAAACCAAGGACTTGAATTGAGAACTTGTCGTGTGACGTGCCTTCGTGCGTGTGTGTTAAGAGGTGTCGTTATAGTTGCACTTGATACGTCGATTTTAAAAGAAGTAAACGGAGGTGAGTCCGAGTGTCGATCTCAGGGAGGCGTGGAAATCGGATTTTGTTTACCACTTGTTGTCACGAAAAAGGTGGAGTTTTGCTTGCGAAAGAAACGGTTTTGAAAAGCGAGAGATAGAGAGAGTTTAGGGTTAGAAAGCTCTTGGTTTTGATCATGCACTTTAAACAGAAATTAAAAAGGCAACTAAATGAAAAATAATTTCATTAAACATGCATTCATAGTTCATGGTTTACAATATTAAATACATGCTTCAACAAAAGTAAATGAAAGCTTAAAAGAGAGAGAGAGAGAGGTAGAGAGAGAGTGGAGAGCGACGAGGCAGCCACGGCGGTGGAGGAGGCTCCGTCGGCGGCTCGTCGTCTCCGGCGATTACAAGAGTGCCTAAGACTAGCTAGGAGAGGAGTGGAGTAGTTGCAAGTGGGAGAGGATGCCTTGAATGGTGGTAGAAGGGGGTTTAAATAGAGTTAAGGGCTTCCTAAAAGAAGAATGTGCTTTAGCGACATCCAGAACGTCGCTAAAATCGCTTCCATATACGTCGGTGAAGGCCTTCTGCCGCCGGTCAGCCGCCCGCCCCTCTCTCTCTTCAGGCGCGATCCGTGGACGTCGAACGAGAGCCGTCCGATTGATGATCGGACGGCTGAGATCCTCCCGCGCCTGCGCTAGGATCGCGCTTCGGGCGTGCGTGCGCGCGCGCGTTTCCGCCCGGCGTGCGCGCGCGCGTGGGAGGTGGGGCGCTGTCGTCGCGCCGCGTGGCGCGATCCTAGCCGCTCGCTTCTGATCGCGCGGCTCAATTTTGCCGCGCCCTTCGCCCGCAAGTGATTTCCGCTCCGCGCGATTCGAACGCGCGTCGCCGCGACGCGGGCGTGCGCGCTAACCGTTGCGCCACGCCCGCGCTTTGTCGCGGCGACCGCAGGCGAGCGCGCGGATCTCGGCCGTTCGATCGAAGATCAACGGTCGAGATGCGTCCTTGGCTGGCTTGGGGGCGTGCGGGCGGCGGGGGCGGGGCGACGTGGCGCGTTCTAGGCCGTTGATCTCCAGATCAACGGTCCGGATTTCTTGGGCCCATTATGGGAGCTCCGGATGTCGGATTTGGCCGATTTTGAGTCCGTTAGACTCCGTTCGTCGTCCTGAATCCATCCGTGCGGTCCGATTGCTCATCTGAGGCCTGCTTTGACAAATGCTTTACACAAATGGCCATTAATACAGTTTATAAGCAATCTTGGTACTTGATGCATGCAATGCTCCTATTCTACTTTATGTTGTGCCTTTTATTCTAAAGATGGGCCATATTCAACCTAATTACTACCCCCTTGCGTGGTGTTATCATACCCCCATGCTTACTCCTTGCTAGTCCCTAGCAAGGTTTATTCTAGCCTTTATTTCTTTGGCGAATTCAAGAAGTAATTGCTTAGGCGCTTCGTTACTTGTCAATAAGAGGAACTATACGAAGATCTTAATCTACAAAGACTAAGCAGCGCCCGGGTGTCTGCCAAAATACGAATCGTCCGAATCCTTGCTTTGTATATATAACTATACTTATGTATACGTATATATCTATATATGTCTTTTTAGAATTTTTAGAATTCAGTGTGGGTTGGTAACTTTTTACGGCTACCCAACCCACCCAAAACTCGGTCAAAACCCTAAGTGCTAAGCATCTTGGTGTGAATGTTGTGATAGACTTACTTAACGGTAATTGAGACAGACTTCGAGTTTCTACGCCTCTAGGTGACCGGAAAAGAAAATAAATTTTTTCCTGAAGGTGTATTTGTTCGATTGGTAGCTTTCTCCCTGCGTTCATTTTACTTGGGGTCAACACAAGGATTTTCCAGTGTATATCTCCCCGGCTTGTACTACTTCCCCGCTTCTTCCTTAGGTGTTTTTGGTCTTCTTTTTTTATGCAATTATTGAGCTGGGCTCTGGACAACCGACCAATGGGCTGTTACCCACGATCACTTGCCAGCCATACTTGTGCGGTGAAGTGTGGTTTATTTTCTTTTCTTCTTTTCCTTTTTTTTTTTTTATTATTATTATTTTTTTTTTTTACGTAGGTGGCTTCCCTAATCTCAAATGTACCTAGAGGCAGTGAAAAAGAAATGGCCTGTGGCTGGGTTCTGGACAACCTACCAATGGGCTGTTACCCACGACAACTTGCCAGCCATACCACCCTAGAGAGTTCATTAGCTACCCAATTTCTGTCAAAATCTCCGAGAAGTGAGTCTGTGCAGAAATGTGTGCAGATGCTTAGACTCAAAGTTTTCCTGAGTTAGAGGATGAGTTGATAAGTCGTATACTTATCACCTTATTTAGTAGGTGGATTAGAATAGCTTAAAGTTGCCAGGACTCACCGCTAAATCTATATTTTAACGGACACCAGGGCTGATTAAGCCTGAAGGCCTGAAAAGTCTAAGTGTTTAAGTTCTTTTTGTATTATTTCCCACTATTGACAAGTTTCTAATACCTAAGTTTTTCTTCCTAAATTCAATTTTTTTTTTTTATCCATTCAGACTGATTAATTAAGCTCAGGATTATGCAATTTACCATCCCCCCCATGCTTAAGTTGGACAATGTCCTCATTGGCAGATTCATGGATGCAGAAGGGTTTAAAAAGATAGTACCTGAGTGACGTAGACTACCAGATCAGTCTGAATCTGCTGGGTTGCCTCCCAGGAAGCGCTGAGTTTAACGCCTCCAGCTGGGCGGTGCACAAACAGGAATGACTTGGGTCAAGAAGATATGTTCAAAATTAACCAAACCCAAAATCAGAAGTCCACAGATGCGAATAAGGTTGTGGTGGAGTCCCGTTCCTAAGGGACGGGAATTCTGTAACAGATATATCATGCATGCCCGTGTCAGATCCTCTCTTAGTTTGTGGGCATGCAAACAAGTTGCTGTGGACGAACGCACCTTAAATATGACATGCCAAACACTAAAGATGTAGGTCTTATATTCAGCTTGTGTCCCCATAAAATTGTAATCCATCGAAAGTGTATCAATTCTAGTGCATTCGGGTTGCGGGATCTTTATTCTGGTAGGGCAAGTAACAAAGTCCAGAGTTTCATACTGAGCCCTACAACCAAGCATGAGTCTTCTCTTCAAAGATGAATCCATCTCTTCCACAACTATGGTTTCATTGCTCATTCCCTCCAAGCCCTTGATCTCAAGAATATTTTCTTCAACCTCCTTTGTATCAGATTCACTGTTTGGGGTTGCATTAGAGGTAGGGTCAATTTCATCCTCTAGATCATATTCTTTCTCTCGGCCCTCCTCCAAATTTGTGATGGGGATTCTAACCGATTCATAATCAATTTCTTTGAAATTGTAACTCCATTCTCCATCTCCGACGTTGGCTGCTACTCCCACTGGATTACTTGTCTTGAGCTGATTAGATTCAGATTCCAAGGTCTCTCCCCTCACCTTCTCAGTTTCCTCCTGATGTTTGTTCTCAATGCTCCCCAAATTGTGCTCCAAGGAATCCTTACTTTCCTTATCCACTGAGCTATCCAACTCCTGAGGGGTATCAATGGTGGACTGAACCAAATCAGGATGACTAGGTGTAGTCCAATTGATCATGGTAGGTCCTTGCTTTATGAATTCCATGAATGACGTTGTATGCAACAGCTTTCTTTGGCCTTCTTCCCCCAATTGTTGGAACAACTCCAACATGGCATGTTGCCCTTTAACCAATTCTTGATTCTGTCTGTGTAGTTCTAACTGGAGGTTATCAAGAATTGACATGGTGTCATTTGGTGTCCTTTGGATTTCCTCCTTGAAATCCAGGTTAAGAGAGTATGGTTGAGGTTGTGGATCAGAATCCATATTGGTGTTTAGGTTCTTGGGTGGGTCCTCTATTCTGTCATGTTCAGGGTCCAGTTCTTCAAGAGGAACCATTCTCTGTTTGGTCCTACTCCAGAATAGTTGAGGTTCTAAGTCCTCCTCCCAGTCAGATTCTTCATCAGGGGACCAAATCAGAGGTTGATGATCCTGGGCTTGCCTAGATTTCTGATCATTTTCTGATTTCCATTTGTCTAGAACTCCTTCTAATCCAAAGGTCAAGTAGGCAAGGTTGTTGAATTCAGATGACCTTTCTTGGTTATTATCTTGAGATGGGTAGGGTTCTTGGTGTTCTCCTAAAGTGTAGGTCCTATCACAGTAGAGCGGGTCGGACCTAAATGAGGAGGCATCGTGAGGACAATCGAGATATAGAGCCCCACAATTTGAATCGTACCCTTGGGTGGCTATGTTAGGTGTATTCCAATAAGAGGTTGGTGCGGTTTGGCCATAGTTGGGCCAAGAGGGATATTCCAGGTTGCATCCCCAACTTGGTGATTGGTTAGCCCAAGTAGGCTGTGGGTATGGTCCACTTGGGTTAGCATACAAATCTTGTTGGGGGTAGTTTGGGTAAGATGGATAGGCATTGAAATCCATGGTTTGGAAGAAATGGAGGGATGCGGGAAGAACAGATGCGAGAGAGTTGTGTCCTCAACCAAGCAAACAAGCCTAGTCCTTATGGTGTACTCCTTAGGAGACCTGGAAATCTCACAAAGGTTGATTAAGTTCGTAAGCACTGGACTCCCCTTCCCCAGGCTAATCTGGCCAGGTTGATTACGAGGGGATTGCAGGGAAGGTTCTTCCTTTGGCTTGCGCCTCCGGTTTCATAGACCCCACAACCGCGGTCGTTTGACACTGCCCCGCAGCCTAGCCACCAGATTCTACCAAGGGAATGAAAGCCAAGTGCCTAGCGAACAAAACCTCACCTTTTGAGACATAACTCAGTCCTGCCTAGGGCACGTCTACTCAGTTTTAACGAGTTAGGATAGTGCTTGTGCTTAGGGTAATGTGATGAGGCGTTGATTGGGGTGGTGCCTCTTAATTTTCCACTTTTCAAGGTGTGTGCTTCTACAAAACAGGGTTTTAAAGCAAGAATTTTTAGGGTGTGGTGTCTTTTAATGTTTCATCCTTACTTTAGTATTTTTTAGGGTTGACGTGTCTTAATGCTTTCAGACAAGTTTCAATGGGCACGTCAAGTTCTACACACAACTTGGTGAAAGTAGATTTCCTTTTTATCTTGTAGAGGCTCTAAAAACCCTAGTGTACTCATCCTAAAGATCGTGCAGCTTCTATTAGATGAGTTAGTTTTTAGGGTTGAGTGGTGCGGCCCAGGTCAACTCACGGTGGCTTCGCAAACACCACTCAAGAGAGAAAGAAAAGAACACTCCAAGAATTTGTCCAGTATATTAGAGTGTACATTTTTTTGTAGGGTGGTGTGTTAAGAATGTGGGTCAAGCAATCATTCACCACGCCAATTTTTTTAGTTTTTATGATTTTTTTAGCTTTTTCACGCAAGCAAACAATGAGAGAGAGAGTACTTACTATCGGTCCTCGAGGCGTCTACTTCCTTGCTACCATAGTGGAATGCGTCGCTTCGCCGTCCATGCGTCGAATTCCTGCAACCGTCAAGTAAAAAGGAAAATAGGGCATTAGACGATATGAGAATGAAGGTGGAATGGAGGTGATAAAACAAATCCGTTGCCTCCCCGGCAACGGCGCCAAAAACTGACGTGCCTTCGTGCGTGTGTGTTAAGAGGTGTCGTTATAGTTGCACTTGATACATCGGTTTTAAAAGAAGTAAACGGAGGTGAGTCCGAGTGTCGATCTCAGGGAGGCGTGGAAATCGGATTTTGTTTACCACTTGTTGTCACGAAAAAGGTGGAGTTTTGCTTGCGAAAGAAACGGTTTTGAAAAGCGAGAGATAGAGAGAGTTTAGGGTTAGAAAGCTCTTGGTTTTGATCATGCACTTTAAACAGAAATTAAAAAGGCAACTAAATGAAAAATAATTTCATTAAACATGCATTCATAGTTCATGGTTTACAATATTAAATACATGCTTCAACAAAAGTAAATGAAAGCTTAAAAGAGAGAGAGAGAGAGGTAGAGAGAGAGTGGAGAGCGACGAGGCAGCCACGGCGGTGGAGGAGGCTCCGTCGGCGGCTCGTCGTCTCCGGCGATTACAAGAGTGCCTAAGACTAGCTAGGAGAGGAGTGGAGTAGTTGCAAGTGGGAGAGGATGCCTTGAATGGTGGTAGAAGGGGGTTTAAATAGAGTTAAGGGCTTCCTAAAAGAAGAATGTGCTTTAGCGACATCCAGAACGTCGCTAAAATCGCTTCCATATACGTCGGTGAAGGCCTTCTGCCGCCGGTCAGCCGCCCGCCCCTCTCTCTCTTCAGGCGCGATCCGTGGACGTCGAACGAGAGCCGTCCGATTGATGATCGGACGGCTGAGATCCTCCCGCGCCTGCGCTAGGATCGCGCTTCGGGCGTGCGTGCGCGCGCGCGTTTCCGCCCGGCGTGCGCGCGCGCGTGGGAGGTGGGGCGCTGTCGTCGCGCCGCGTGGCGCGATCCTAGCCGCTCGCTTCTGATCGCGCGGCTCAATTTTGCCGCGCCCTTCGCCCGCAAGTGATTTCCGCTCCGCGCGATTCGAACGCGCGTCGCCGCGACGCGGGCGTGCGCGCTAACCGTTGCGCCACGCCCACGCTTTGTCGCGGCGACCGCGGGCGAGCGCGCGGATCTCGGCCGTTCGATCGAAGATCAACGGTCGAGATGCGTCCTTGGCTGGCTTGGGGGCGTGCGGGCGGCGGGGGCGGGGCGACGTGGCGCGTTCTAGGCCGTTGATCTCCAGATCAACGGTCAGGATTTCTTGGGCCCATTATGGGAGCTCCGGATGTCGGATTTGGCCGATTTTGAGTCCGTTAGACTCCGTTCGTCGTCCTGAATCCATCCGTGCGGTCCGATTGCTCATCTGAGGCCTGCTTTGACAAATGCTTTACACAAATGGCCATTAATACAGTTTATAAGCAATCTTGGTACTTGATGCATGCAATGCTCCTATTCTACTTTATGTTGTGCCTTTTATTCTAAAGATGGGCCATATTCAACCTAATTACTACCCCCTTGCGTGGTGTTATCATGATTAACAAAACTCAAACTCAAAATTTTACTGTGAATGCACATGTGTATGATTGTGCACCAAGGCACGCATTTAGACATTGCTAGGTTTTTGAGCTCTTAGGAAAGAACCCTCCTACCGTTGGTTTCGAAGTTCTTGAAACTCAAGATCAAAGGTTTCCTAACTCCAAGGAGGGGGATACCCTGTCATGGATTTTTGAGGGTAACTAAGAAGCATTGTGAAAGCAAAGCTTCAAAAAAAGGCTTAGGCCTACTTGCATCCCTCGATCTTCCGTCCTTAGAGTACTTTACCATTTGAACTTCTGGGAAGAGAACCTAAGTTCCAACTAGGTTTTTTTAGGCATTCTGTAGGTCAACAATAGGCGCGTAAATTGATTGAACAAATTGTATTGTCACCTATAATTTGACTTAAAACCAAATGCCTAAATGATTAAAGACCTAAAAAGTCCTTTGATTTGTGTTTGTATTGGGAAGAATCCTACTTAGGTGTGAGTTAGAATGGACCAATTTGATCACCTCTCTTTCACCTCTTGCCCACACCCTTACCCCCACTCTACAATCTTCGATCCCATACGCCGAGATGGTCCATTCTTTGATGGACATAATGACAATAATTGGGATCCTTTTCACTCCTACTATAGGAGTATTGGCTTGGTTAAGCACCAAATCAGTGAGTAGAACTTAGAAGCGGGATTTGCCTTGCCCAATATCCCACACACTATAGAAATACCCAACCCACCCACCCTAAATGATTTTAACAGTTGGATTGAAACTCCTAGGAACTATAAGCCTAAGCCTGACTTCTCTCCTGATAGTAATGATGACCTCTCTTCCTTGAAGATGGAAATACAAAAAATGCAAGATGAAATGATTGAATTATTAGGAGAATCTTCGAGAGCAGGCCAACAAGAAAAAGAAGAAATTAGCCACCCAATCTACCCCATTGAGGATGACGTGCACCCCTCTACACTAGATGCATCTCTCGTGGGAGTGCCACACCCTAAGTTGGAGGGGAATTTTGGGGATTATGTAAGGGAGAATAGCTACTTTTCGAGGATTGATTTCGAAACCTCCCCGCTAGATGATACTTCCTTGAGAGGTCCACACCTTAAGTGGGAGGAGGAAATGAATGAAAGTAGCTATGCATTGGATGAAGAAAGGTGGCAACTCGAGGAAGATGATGATCAAATTGAGTATCAACTTGAATTATATTGGAGTCAAAAGAAGGGAATGATGGTACCATTGGAAGACCTCAACCCAGATGACAGCATTTTCGTGACATTTGATGAAGTGGGTCAAAGTCAAGTTGTTAATCCCACCCTCCCTTCTTATCACAAGATGGAACTCAAGACCACCCTTAGGGAACCTAAACCTGAAGAAATTTACCTATCTGAGGAATCTGATGTTACTTGTGTGAACCATTTACGCCAGATAGAGTGCCCTAGGGGACCTGTCAAGATTTTAGATGATTCTAGACCTCGGGTATATGATGAATTGTATGATGAGGAGAAGGATGAATTATATGAGGAACCTACATTCAAGATTTGGAGTGACACTAAGGGTGATTATGTCTTATTTAAAGAATTAGCCCCTGAGGATGTCACAAATTTGATCAACTTAGGTTTCCTCTGTGCTCCTACTAATGATATTCCTCCTCATGATGAAATAATGGAAAATGTGGAAGCAACTTCTGAGATTTATGTGGATTCACATATAGACTCCGGGGAGGATTTGAGTAAAGAACAAGAACCTGGGGATGAGATTGATAGGGTAATCCCTAAATCTATTGCTTCCAACCTGCCTTCATTTGATTCAGAGTCACCCTCCGATTCGCCTAAGTCTGAAGGCGAAATTTTGACTCCATACCTTGAAATGGTCATTGATGAAGTGTAGGTAGATACTTGTGATAGTACAAGGAATGCGAGGGATGTGATTGAGGAATTAGGAAGGCTGTTAGGAATGGACACTAAGTCGATTAAACCCAACCTAGATCTTATGGCCGTCCCGCAGCCTCAAAACTTGGACACCCTAGACAATTCTTAGATTAAAGATCTGCTCACTTCTATTCTAATCGGGGGGCTTAGCGAACCAATATATCTTGTAATGGGTTATCGGGTATGGATTGATGCTTTTTATGGTTAGTCCATCACCCTGGGGGTTTATCTTTGCACCATTCCTTCCCCATCTCTTTTGGTGGATCCTTGCCATCCTCCCCCTACCCCTATGGAGGTCGTTATTCTAGCCTATCATTTAGAACCTCCTCTGGTGACCTGGGAAGATTTCATTCTCATCTTTGTTGGACGAGTGTTTGCTATTGGGATGCATCATCAGCTCACCAACATCCTAGGCTATCTATTTTCTAGGCCTGCGTTACTTTGCTCATTTTTAGGGCCTATTACTTTGGTTTTGGAACTTGACTTGCAGATTCTTTGGCTACTCGGCTGCTAACAAAATAACGGCAGGCCAACTCTAACCCAGGCAATACCCTTCTATGCAATGGGGATATTGTAGATTTTAGGCATGGGGGGATGTACTTGGAGATATACATAGCATTTATTCATAGTGCATTCGTGCATTTAGTTAAAATATTCTGGATTGCATACACTTGCATTGATTTAAAAGAAAAAAAAGCATTTAGGCCTATAATTACATTGAGCTTAACTGGCTGGGCCCTGCATTCTTAGGCATAAGACCAGAACTTTAGGTTAGACTAAATTAACTCTAGGTGTCTGACATTAGAAGCTAAGTTGAGCTACTAGCTTTAGACCCTTAGGGTCCTTTGTGGACTTAAAAACTTAAGTAGGAGTTAAGTTGCAGACAATTCCTCAAGAGGTTGAGGAAGGAAAGCTAGGGATTGAGTTAAGGGCTAGGTAGTACATGGTGTCTTTTTCTACCTTTTGGTTTGTAGGTCCTCGTAACCTAAGCATCCACATTTCACATACACTTGGTCTTATATAAGTAATGATCACCTTAATTTCTTAAAGAAAATTTGCTTCTCTTAGTTTTGACTTAGGAGAAGCTTGAAAACACAATTTGATTGGACAAGTTTCTGTCGTAGGAGAGGTGGAGTATATATTTACCTTAATGATGCGATGATAACATGTCACCTCCTCGGTGCTTGTCTCTTAGGATATCTATCCTACTGGGGGCAGTAAGCGCATTGTGCAGTTCAGGTACCATGGACGACCCTATCTCAAAGTGCCGATTGCCACAAGCCTGACTTCACTTAAGAAATCCATGGGCAATACTATCTTGAAGTGTCGATTGTCAGGAGTTCTTGGGGTCGCTATGGGTGGTGCTATCTCGAAGCATCGAAAGCCAAGCACCCTTTGAGGTTCGGTGATGGGGATAATGAATCTGACACAGATTATGTTGATAGCTGATCCAAGGTTAGACTTAGAAGAATATATATATATATCCTCTTACTCCCTTTTTAGGTTGGAAATCATACCAACTTCAAATAAATCTGACCAATGCACATGCACGAACGCTTTAATCTCTGGGACCAATAAACCCTAAGGTAGAGTTAGAAATTAGAGAAGCCTGTGCCTACAACTTGTCCTTAATCGACCTAGTCTGTAACTTAGCAACTACTTAGGTACCTTATGATCTAGGGTTAGATAGTGCAACCTAATTTCTGTGAAAAGGTCAATTGAGTCAGCTTGGATCACTTTGAGTGTTTGGTTGTTGCTTAAATTTGCTAGGGACTAGCAAAAACTAGGCTTGGGGGCATTTGATGAGCCCATGTTTGTGAGCTAATTAGTTACTTAAGTGCCCAAGCATTAGATTAATATTAGTGTATACATAGCATGCTTTATGATATAAATAATTTAGTTTATATATATTTGCTTGTATGAATTACATTCATATATAAATTATTTAGCATGCATTAGAATAATATGCATTAGTCTTTAGGTTGCATTATATGTATGTATTAGAATTAACATTTTATGTGAGGGTTTGTAGATAAATAAATTATCATTTCTTTTCCTATTTTATTAATCCATTTTTTTCCTCTCCTCAATGGCTGTACTGACGATGCCTTTACTCGTTGCTTTAATGGCCGCGAAATAGGGATCTAGTCAGGGTAGTCGTGACTACAAGGGAGAGGAAGAGGCAACCATGTGATAGGAGACTACACCCTGACTCCGTCATCGTGAAGAGCTTTGAGCTCACATCCATCACCACCACCGTGCGTCTCCAAGGTCGAGTGCTGCCACGCCGTGGGCCAGTGAGGTGATAGGCTGCCACGCCAATCCGGTGAGCTTGACCATCATCGTGCGCGTGTGTCTCATGACCACGCAACCATCACCGTGCGCGTGTGCCTTTGGCTGTGCAATTATCCTCACCGTGCCCCCTGTTCATCGTGCCTTCATCCTCCTCAAGTCCCTAAGGGGAGAACACCTTCACAACCACCTCCACGCTCACTGTCCACGGTAATCCTCATCACCACAAACATCTCCATCTTCTTCTTTTTCCTCTTCCTCTGTTTCTCTTCCACCTCAACGAAACCACCCACCACCATCACCAACAACTACCACCTTCACTAGCGCTCCTCGCATGCATGCATGCCACCTCTTCTCCACGAGGCCAACAACAACTCTAACACGCACAGCAGCACGACCCCACCTTGTCCCACCTCTGCACGCAGCGCTGTAGTGTGCGCATAGCAAAAGTGGCTCCTTCTCCTTCCCCACGTGCACAGTAGCAATAGCAGCCACTTTGTCGCACCTCCACCGTGCCACGCACCACCAGCCCTCGCCGAACAACCTCGCCCCTCCCGCACGTCCTCTCCACTAGCACCACACATGGCCAGCATGCTCACACCTCCTCATCTTCGTGAGCTTCAGCAGCAACATAGCTACAGCCCACCGCCACCCACCGTCGACCTCTTTTCCATTCTCTCGTCTCCAGCCACCTCACGTCGAGCTGCTACCGCCATTGAGTGTAGCTCAGCCCAAAAAACCTCCGACGAGCTTCGCGTCTCCAGCCAACCCTTCCTCGTCACGCACAGTGAAGGGAAACACCTTCCACTATTTTGCACTTCATTTCTTATTACATTTTGTTGCCATTGCAAAAGGGAAATTTTTGAGTTAATAATATTCTAATCTAGTGATTTTGTGAGAACTCCCTCCATCTTTCACAAAAATACAACATCAGCTTATTCATGTCTTATTATCTTAATTGAAGGTGATTTTGATTCAGTTTCTTTACAAAATTAATTGCGAACATTTGTTTTTGACTAGTGCCAGTTTTGATAGGTCATTGCCTCCCTGTGGATACTACCCGCTCTTCTCAAGTGGTAATTTTAATTATTTTGAAAAGCAATTTTCCACCACTTACATACTACTTTGACGTGCCATTTGATGTGCGAAACGACAACGAAGTGAAAATCGTCTTTTCACTCCCCCTACCCAAATCCAACAACAAGTGTGATCATGACCAAATGAGCTAAATGCATGGAGATTTCGCATCAGAAAATGGTTTTCCCTTCGATCAAATCAATAATAAAGTCAAGCCTTATCGGGAAAAAGCATTAGACTTTGAACAAGCCAAATCCAAGTTGCAACAACCCAACCCAAAGTATGTTTTAACCGCCACTTGAAGCTGCTATCCAAGTACTTCATAACCTTTATTATCATTAATTAATAGACCATCGACGAAGAGGGGAAAAAAGAAAGAGAAAAACAACCAACCCTAAAATTTCTAACTCAAAACAAAGCACACGCCATGATTAAAAAAGGAAAGGAGAGGAAAAAAAAAGAAAGGTTGTTCTTTGTTTTAGCCCAAAAAGTCACCTTTGTGGATGTCTACTACATGGCATGAGACAAGAGTCAACACGGGAGGCCTGTAGGGAGACCACTGAGCAAAGATGGTGTGAATTGAAGGCTTTTGAGATGGAAGGAGGATGGATGGGTTGGTTTTCCTTTGGTCTGTTCATTTGTATTTGGAGTCAGATAATCAATCATCCATTCCCTTTCTTCTTTCTCTTGTGCAACCCATGCTTGCAGGGTTACTTGCTCCTCTCTTTTTTACTTCCTCATCTAGATCTACCAACTACTACTGAAGGACTATGACTACTCCTTCGTCCTGTCCCCTTCGTACTGTCACCTTTGCTTGTTTGCTCCTTTTATTTCCACCAATAAAATAGCATCCGACTCTCTCCTTTTTTCCCCTCCACACCGAAAGGCCTCCATCCAACAACTACCGTACTTCACAAAACCCGTTACCGCACCATATCCTTCCCAAATTCCCCTCCCTCTCCAACTCTTTGTCCCAGATGGATCGTGAGCCCCACCCAAGAAGCATTCCATTCTATTGATAATGCTTAATCATCAAAGATATTAAGCAAAATTGACTCAGCAAGGATTTAGGAATCTCTATCTACCTGCAAAATCACCTCATTTAAAAGATAAAATAAAATAAAATGAAGATGTTGTGGGGAAATTTAGAGACAGGAAGATAGGGATTGAGATAGAAAAGATGAGAGAGGTGGGGGTAACAAGGAAAATTCTCGTGGACAGAAGTGGAAGTAAGTACATTGAAGAGAACAAATAGAGTGAAAGGTTACCTTCTTTTAAGTGGTAAGAGAAAATTCTTAAATAAAGTAACTAGGGAATAACTTTTCCTAATTACCATACTTGAGATTTTTTTTTTGTTATCACATGTGATCACATCATGTTTTCAAAGGATGATTTTGCATGATTATATTTTTGAGCTAAATTTGTTTTTGCTAAAGAAAAATTCAATATAACTCTACCGCACCAAACTCATTTTTAGAAAAGACTAATTTATCTATATCTTTTAAACCCCAAAACCTGTCCCCTGTGCCCCCGACCTACCTCCCTCCCCACTTGACCCCCTCTTCCCACACGAGCTTCCTTCTCAGTGCTCCTCTGTTGCTTCTCCTCTGGTCCCTCCTCCAATACTATGCTTCCACGACTGCCGCCGCCTTTCCGGTTGCTACTGCTCCATCTTCTGCGCTCTTCAGTTCCCTGTTCATCTCGTTGCCTTCAAGTTATGTGTTCAATTGCTGGGTTATTTTATCAAGATGATGTTTGGAGCTTGAAAGAGTTCGTTTCGAATTTTGAGTAAGGTAACAACTATCATCAATGTTCATTTCATATTGTCAACCATGTGAACTTTCAAGTTATTGAATCTGATCAATATGTGTAGTCTGTGATTTGCTCGCGTGTTTCGGAATGATGCACTTAGAGGTTGCGCAGCTATTTGAAAGCTTTTGATTACCAATGGGTGTTGAGCATCTTGCATGAACAACACACATGTCCTCATATTCAAGACAATGAAGATCACCTACAACTTGATTGCAACTTCTTGGGAGACTACTTGCAAAAATTATGTGAAAATGTCACCTTTGGTGAAGGTGAATATCTTGAGAGATCTCATTCATGATAAATTCAAGCATAATGTTACAACAAGTACATTGGCTGCAAAGTGAAAGGTAATTGAATTAATGTATGGCGAGTGGGATAAGTCATACACGGATTTGTCATATTTCCTTATGGCCATCAAAGATTCCAACCCTGGTACTTGTGTAGACATTGAGAGTGTAGAAAATAATATGGTCTTCACGAAAGCATTTAGGGCATATAGGTCATTGATTAAAACCTTTAAACATTATCGATCGATTATTAATATTGATGGCACTCATTTGTATGGTAAATACAAGTATAAGTTATTGATTACTTGTAGCATGGATACTGATCATCACATTGTCCCTTTTGCATTCGTCATAGTATATGAGGAGTCTACGGAATCATGGTCGTGATTTTTGGGGCATTGATTGATCTACTAAACACGAAGATTTGATTGTTTATGTTTGTCAATATGTCGTTGTAGCTTGAATCCTGTGTTGAAACTTGCACGTCAAGAGTCAAAGATTAATGTGAGTCCGGACTGACACCACGAGAAGGCGAAAATAGGCATTTGATTAGAAATTTGCTTTATACTTTTATTCTAGTTTTGTCATTTTGGGCATTTGTGATTTCTTTTGACTTTTGTTTTGAGAAAAAGTGAGATAGACAACTACCTACTAATACTTTTTCTTTTGTCTTTTAGTGATTACGTGAGAATGAACCTACACTAATGAAACGAAAACCATCTTTTTGTCATTTTTGCTTTACAATTTTTTTTCTTTTTAATTGATGGAAGAAACAACGACTATCTTTTCTTTTTGTCTTTTGGATAATGAGGAAGAAACAACAAAAGTGAAACACTTATAAACAACAGACCATCAACTTTTGATTAACTTAAAAATTTACAAACTAAACTACTAACACACTACAATTGAAAGCACAAAACCCATTAACTATTACAACTTCAAACGTGCCCTAGGCCACTTGCACACTTTGACTACTGAAAGGAAAGAAAGCTATTTACAAGAGAGCTTCAAGCAATCACATAGAGGAAGGTGATGATGGTGACTAGGTAATAAGTGTGGTGGAAGTTTTGAGTTAAATAGGGGAAATGGTTAAGTCCAAAGGTGGTGGTGGTGGTAAGGGTGATAGGAGTGACTATTACAAGGCAATAAGGCATGGTGGTTAGGTTTAGTGGGAGGGTGTTTAGATGTTGGTGTTGAGGTATGTGGTGGTTGGAGTGGTGTGGGTGTCTAGATATCTAACTAGAATGGTGGTGGCATCAAGTTCTACGTAGACTTCTTTGCGTACATTGGGTTTTTGGTTAGGGATGGTTACCATATACTTGATGGTATGGTTCTCAAAGATATCTATTTGGTGTGCTAAGTGGTAAGGTGATGGCACGGCCATACTAGGCTCTAATGGAGAGGGTTAGGTTTAGGATGATGGGGTATATGTGATTAGGATAAGTGGTGGTTATGGTGGTGGTGAGTGCACAAGTGGTGGAGATGCACTACAACAAAATACACTTATAGTGATGACCTTTGAGGATAGAGTTGAAGCCTTTGGGGATAGATTTTAGGGTGGGTGACGGAAAATCCATCCCCAAAAATCTCTCTCAAATGAGGGTCACTAAAAGTTTTGGAGATGGATTTTCCATGCTCAAAACTATTGTGATAGAAAATTAGTCACCATAAATTAGACACAAAAAAGTTGATAACGTGGCATTTAAGTTTTTTAAGGATAGATTGCTCTGTCTCTACAAATTTTAGGAAAAAAAAAGGGATTTTTACGTGAATGCCCCTAAATTTTTTTGAAATTACTTAAATTTCATTCAAATCACTATATTTATAAATATGTCATTGAAAAAATAGTATTATTTTCGTATTTACCACTTCACTAGCCATGACCGTTAAACATAACAATTTTAGACTGAAATGTAATTAAAAATTATTTTTTAGTCCTCAAAAAATATTTTTTTAGTCCTTAAATTTTTTTTACTCCTCAAATTTTATTTTTTAATTTTCACCCCTCCCTCCCCCCTCCCCTTGCCAGTTCACTTCCCTTCCTCCTTACCTCTGAGCACCTCCTCCAACCTCCAACCACCTTCTTCGCCCCTTCTCTCCAACCACCACATCCTCTCAACCACCTCCTCCTCCAAAGGAGACATCGAAAAGGAGGACCCCAAAGCTCACCACAACATCTTTGGGCGCATCTTCGACCACAAGACTAAGAAGGGCATCATCATAGACGGTGAGAAGTTGAAGAAGGGTGCCACTGCAGATGGTGAGAAAACAATAGAGTGTAAGGGTAGGGTCGTCACCTTGGGAGGAAGAAGTGGTTGAGAGGAGGTGGTGGCTAGAGAGGGAGTGGAGGAGGTGGTTAAAGGTTGGAGACTGACGGTGGAGGAGGTGGTTAAAGGTGAGGAGGAAGGGAGGTAAACTGGCGAGGGGAAGGGGGAGGGTGGGGAAAGGGGTGAAAATTTAAAAACTAAATTTTGAGGTCAAAAAAAATTTTTTAGGACTAAAAAATTAATTTTTAGGACCAAAAAATAATTGTTTATTACATTTAAGTCCAAAATCGTTAAGTTTAACAATTATGGCTAACAGAGTGGCAAATACGAAAATGATACTACTTTTTTAATGGAATATCTATAAATATAGTGAATTTAATGGCATTTAAGTAATTTCAAAAAATTTAAGTGGCATTTACGTAAAAATCCCAAAAACTAAGTGCCCTCAATCTTTTGAGGATTACATAATTGTGAATGTAAATTACATCCAAAAGTTCTTACTTTTAGTAATACATATATACTCGATAACTTGACAGAAGTGATCTTTGACATAAGACATCACTTTCATTGAAATTAAATTACAAAGTACTTGTTACAATATTGTGAATAAATTACAAAAAAGAATAATAAAAAAATACATCATATTACAAAAGAGCACTTAACTCTTATTTTTTTTCCTCTTTAGAATAGAAGTTTAAACTATTCGAATCTAAGCCCCTTGAATGACAAAAGCACAAGGAATTCATTCTCCAATTTGGTAGAGTCAAGTTCATAGGAAACATTGGCTATGTCATAGGAAACTATTTTCCATGTCACCATTGCCAAAACTTGCAAACTGAAAGGTGGAAGAGGAGGATCATAGGAAGTATCTTGATGACATACAAAACATGGGAATCAATAGGGAATAGATTAACTAGACATGGAAGTAGTATCCATTTGATTGCAACAATTCTTTATATATTGCATAACCTTACCTCAAATGTTAGTGATGGCTTAGTCTCATTCACCCTTGCAACATTTTGACAATCTAGCCCCTATTGACATTCATTGAGGTCCACTAACCTATGTAATATGTAGAACACAACATTCTATGCGCACAACTCCCACCCAGAGATGAAATTCTTAAACCTACATTACTAGCTAGTAAGCTTCATGCTTATTTATCCTGTGTTTAGTTTCATGGATAAAAACTCATGGAGAACACTACAAATAGTAACCCCTTGTAACAACTACAAGATGTGAGAAAACACTTCAACCCCAGATATTAGCAAGTGCATTATGGGATGCGTAATTTTTTTGAGAGGGAAAAGGATGGTTACCAGAGGTCAGTAGCTATCCGTTGCATTAAACTAAAAGGGAAAGGAACATACTCAAAGATATAAGGACCAGAAAGAAAAAAGATACGCAGAATCTCTTACAACATTTTGAATCCAAACCCTTTCTTCTTTGAAGATGTTCCAATTTCTCTGTAACCATAACACCTACATGGAAGCAACCACCTTCAATCTGACCTCTAGATCTGCCAGGTTGTTGCTGGTGCAAAAGCAGGACCAAAAATCCTCTGTGGAATCACCTCCCACAATAGGCAAACCCAGGCCCTCAAAGAGACTTTTCGTAAAGCCACAATGCAAGACAACATTATAGCACATATTAAAAGTGCAATATCAAATAACAACCAGGAAATTCTCTTACCTATGCCAAATCCTCAAAAATTACATTAGAAATGCTAGCCCTTGTAATGCCAAGTTCGTCGCATATTTGCATTACGTGGAGCTTCCCTGACCTTAAGGTGGAGTTTGTATGTCGTTTCCATTTTATTCACCCCACCAACTTTTTTTTTAATTTGCTAAAACCAACACCTCCAATGCAAAATTTATTTTCCAGTGACTCCTTTACAACCAGTCTCGCATTGTCCAGCTTCCCTACATTACATAGCCTATCAACAATATATTCATAGACTTCAACATCGGACTGACAGGCACTAGTAGCTACATCCAAAATGAATTGTGATTGCGGAGCAATCATAGGTCTTAATCAACCCAAATAATGTTAGAACCTAGCTTAATTTGTAAATATTGCATTCATATCATGCATATCATGCATTGCATCATTTTATATAGAATAAGATAAGATATTTTACTATTTAATGTTTTTGTTGTTATTTGCAGGTATTAAAGTGATCCAAGATGTGAGATACAGTGGAATAAGGCAATAAAGAGAGAAGAAGACTGATCTAAACAAGAGTGAGGAGGATAGCCTTATCCCTACTTTCACGTATCTTTTCAAAACAAAGTTTTTAGGGTTATTGATCGACCAGATTAGTTAATTGATCAACCAAAATACCTTGATCGACCAACCAACTTCATTAACCGATCAAATCAGCCCATTTTAGGAAGTTGATAAATATCCTTTTAATCGACCAACCAAGTAAATTGACTAATCAATTAGTGATCGACCAAATTGCATTTTGATCAACTAATTAACCTTAATTGATCAACCAATTTAACTTCCTATTCAGGCAAAACTTTTAGTATAAATAGAGGTCGTACACAGTCCATCTTTACACAACTTTCAAAGAGAAATACCTTTCAAAAGTAGAGCTTCTCATGCTTATTCCAAAGGCTTCTGCGCCCCGTTCTTCAAATTCTTCAAAAGCACGATGCCTCAAACCTCTGCGAAAAATTCGATTTAATCTTTTATTGAGGTTCTATAGAAGTTACTTCTATTATTCTATTTTGTTGCTTTGATTAATGGATCCCAAGATTGTTGGGAAGATCCGTGGTTGTTGTTTTTGCTTCTCTTTAGGATAAAAAGAGAAGTGGTTGTCAGAGGTTGTGCCACCCTCGTTCAAGTGGTATGGTTAGTGGATTTACTAGCTTGGACTAGTCAGGAAAATCCTAAGCTGGGAGGCTTAAGTAATGATTTTTACCCGATTTGAGCTTCCACTCTAAATTAGGTGTACTCTGTGCTTGAATCTTTTGTGATTTATTTTTTATTTGTGCATATAATTTTTAAGGCGATACTATTCACCCTTCCCCTTTAGCATACATTACGACTCGCAGGATATCCTCCTACTTTCATTTGGTATCAAAGCTTGCGTTGTTTAGGAGATGTCAAAGTCGAATGTTGACACATATGTTGAGGGTCAATCGATGGTTCGACCTCCTCTATTTAATGGAACGAACTTCGGCTATTGGAAGACCAGGGTGCAGATCTTCCTCGAATCAATGGACTACGAGGTATGGGATGTCATCGCCTCAAAGTACACACGTCCAAAAATCAAAGACGGCGTTGCAATCACTCCAGACCAAAAGAAGATGGCTACACACAACGCAAAAGCCATGAACGCCATATTCTGCGGTCTCTCCAGAGCAGAATTTAACAGAATATCTGCATGCAAAATCGCACACGAGATATGGAGCATTCTCGAAGTTACCCACAAGGAAACTTCAAAAGTAAATGAAACAAGGGTAAATCTACTAACCCAAAACTACGAGCTTTTTAGGATGAAGAAAGGGGAGTCGATAAAGGAGATGTTCACAAGATTCATGGACATTATAAACTCCTTGCAAAATCTTGATCAAGACATCAAGAACGAAGCCCTTGTCAGAAAAATCCTTCGATCACTCACCAGGACTAGGAAACCAAGACTACCGCCATTCAAGAGTCAAAAGATTTGTCCACCATGAAATTGGATGATCTCATTGGAAGTCTAATGGCGTATGAGGTTCAACTCCAACACATGAAGGATCAAGAAGGAGAAGGATCCAAGAAGAAGACTATATCTCTTGAAGCTATTGAGGAATCCGAAGAAACTTCAAGTGGAGAAAAAGAGGAAGATATAGCCCTCCTCTCCAGAAAATTCAAGAAGTTCCTCAAAGATAAGAAGAATTGGAGGAAGAAGAAAGAAGAAATCAAGAACGAAGCAATCACCTATTACAACTGCAAGAGAAGGGGACACATCAAGAAGAACTGTTTGCTTCTCAAAAAGGAATCAAACGAGAAGAAGAAGCCCTTCAGAAAAGACAGAAAGAAGAAAGCTTTCACGACAACTTGGGATGATTCGGACTCAAGTTTAGAGGAAAAAGAAACCTCAGGAGAAGAAGCTCTTCTCGGTCTTATGGCTCTAAAAGATGAGGTAACCTCCTTTACTCAAGATGAATTATTAGAAGCATTCTTTGAGATGCATGATATAGAAAAATCATTAAAATTAGAAAATGAAAACCTAGCAAAAGCATTAGGTGAAGAAAAAGCAAAAAAAGACGTACTTGGTAATCAAAACAATGAGTTATCTGTTGAGATCACTGCATTAAAATCACAGATAAACAACTCAAAAGTAGAAATAGACAAACTAAAAGAAAACTTTGCTACTCTATTAAATGATTTAGCTAAGTTCACAAATGGAAGTAGAAACCTGCATAAATTGTTAGGAACACAAACCCAAAGCACCACAAAATTTTGGTTATGTTACATACAAAAAAATGATCATGAAGCATCTAGTTTTAGCAAAGGGAAAGGTAGCCTGCCAAAACAGGCAACACAAACTAGCCATCGTGGACCCAAACAAAAATGGGTACCAAAAAGTATATTGCAATCTTATTTTGTAGGTTCTGTAAATTATAAGAAGTGGACTTTCCAACAAACAAATGGAATACTGAAGCCACTCTATCAAATAAAGCCTTATAAACACAAACCAACGACAGGAAAGAGAAAAAAGAAGATGGATAATGGACAACGGTTGTTCCAAGCACATGACCGGTGAGGAAGACCTATTCTAGCAGCTCAACTGTCAGGAAGGTGGTACGGTCACGTTTGGGAACAACAATAAGGGTCGTATTATTGGTACTAACCAAATTGGTATCTCTTCTACTTCTTTTAATAATTTACACTTAGTTAGCATCTTAAAACACAATCTGCTAAGTGTAAGTCAAATATGTGATAAAGGTTATAAAATTACATTCATATCAAAAGGTTTTAAAATTCGTGATAAAGAAATAAAACAAATTATTCTTAAAGGAAATAGGCATAAAGACATTTATACTGTAAACTTCAACAAATGCAACACTCTTGAATGTCTGGTCGTATCTGACGAAGAAGCAACATTTTGGCATAAACGACTAGGTCATGTTCACATGGGGAGCATTAGCAGACTCATGAAACATGAACTCATCAAAGGTTTGCCAAATATCATATTCAAGAAAGGCAAAGTCTGCAATTCTTATCAAGTTCGTAAGTGATGATAACGTCACCATCTCATATCTAGCTTAATTAGTCATAATCCATTAATAAATGCTCCTACATAACCGCCAGAAAACTGTAATTCATTGCATATCCTTTCTGAGAGAAATAGATTAAAATAGGGGTAAATATGCAATTTTAACATAATATCCTAAATTCAGAACAATCACAAGATTTCCCAAGGGTTTATTAAAGGTCAAATGGCCATAAATGTCTAATAAGTGGGTTCATATAAACAGAAACGAGTTTTCACACATTTCGAGCATTAATGGACATCTGAAACCCTAAAATAGACCCGCTTAATTACCTGAGGTTATGGTCAGAATAAAATTCACCTAAATCTTCTAAAAATCATAGAAAAATATTCTATAAGGTTTGGTATCTTTGATTTGACCATTGAAATCCAATTTGACCTAAAATAGAGTCTCAAACAAACAGCTGCCCTAATTTGAATTTCTGCACAAATTACTTAGACAAACTTGGTCAAAACTTAAATTCGACTTCACCATCAGATTCCTTGAGTTCAAATTAGGTTTGTACCAAAATTTGGACCCAATCAGAGATCACTTTGACCTAGTTTACATTTCAGACCTGTTTGACTCTTTTCTCTCACACATATGCCCCTAACTTTTGAAACCATTGAAAATACTCCCCTAAGTTCATCATCTTCCTCACCAACAGATCCCTGCTGCCTTCAAACACTTAAACCCATCACCGGCGAGCTTCAATCAGGGATTACTCCCTGATTTCATGGCCAAACTCTTCTAAATTTGGAAGGAAGAATCATGAAGAGCTTTCCTACAATCTGAGTCGCATCTTGGGCTCTAATTCCTACTCAATTCCTCATGCAAACCTTTCAAAGGGTTGGGTTTCCTATTCTTGTGAAAGCTTCAATCTTTCAAACTTGGATTCCAAGCTTGAAACGACTCCCTGAGCACTATAAAAGGACCCACATTGCACGACCGTGATCCTTAGCTCGTTATGGATGGTTTCTCCACCTTCTTCTCTCCTCTCCAGACGAAAGCTCTGCAAGCGCCAGCGAGCTTCTCCGTCTACATTCTTTGCCAATTGCTACAGACCATAGTCGGCCAAATCTTCTTCCCTACATTCCTCCGTCACTTGCAATACTAGCGAGGGTCTTCTTCTACATCTTCCTCGCCGTTTCTCCCCCATCGGAGATTTCGTCTTCTCCAAGTCTGGCATACCACCGGCAAGGAATCTGATGGGAACACCATCATGATCCATAACTAGCTCAGTTTGATCTGATTAAGTCATTAAAATGTTCATACATAACCATCAGAGGGCCATAATTCATTGCATAATCATTCTGAAAGACAAGAAAATAGGATTAAAACTATAATTTTATCATCATATCTTGAATGTAGAACAACCACGGGTTTTCCTAAGGGTTAATTAAGGGTCAAATGGTCTTAAGAATCTAACAAGTGGGTTAGAATAGACAGAAAAGGATTTTCACGTGTTTTGAGAATTAAATGACTTCTGAAACCCTAAAAACAGATCCGCTTAATTAACTGAATGGGGGGGTGGATTTATTTTTGAATCATTTTGTCAGCTCTGTGAAATTCTTGTAAATTGTATTTCTCGTCTTATATATACATAAGAAGAAAAAAATTGAATTAGGAAGGAATACTTGGACATTAGGACTTTTCAATCTTAGGAAATATTACATTAGGATCTGAACACAAAGACCCTTCAGGTCTTCGAACTTAATCGGCCCGTGTATCCACTAAAATGTGGATTTGTTTTTCGAGTCCTTGCCATCTTAATTATATGGTAATTTGATTAAATATGTTTGGGTGATAAGTACACGACTTATCAACCCACCCTCTGATTTGAGGAAAATTTAAGTCTAAAGCATCTACACACTTTCTTTTCACTGACTTGTTTATTGGCGGTTTTAACGAAAATTGGGTAGCTAATGAACCTTCTATGGTTATATGGCTGGCAAGTTATCGTGGGTAACAACCCATAGGTAGGTTATCCAGGGCCCAGTCACTGGACCATTCTCTTCTTGCTGCCTTTAGGTAAATCTTAGACCAGAGAAGCCACCTACTTAAAAAAAAAAAATAGAGAAAGAAAGTCAAAAAGAAAAGAAAAAGAAAAGGAGAAAAGAAAAAAAAATCACAATTTGCCACACGAGTATGGCTGGCAAGTTATCGGTGGTAACAGCTCATCGACCGATTGTCCATAACCTAACTCAAGAAATGCACTTAAAATTCCCAAAACACTTAGGAAGAAGCGGAGAAGTAGAATAAACCAGGGAGATATACATTGGATTCACTCTTGTGTTGACCCCATCAAAATAAAAGTAGGGAGAAAGCTACTGGTCGTAAAGATACACCTTTAGGAAGAACTCTCTTTAAGGTCACCTAGAGGCGTAGAACCCCTAAGTCCATTCTAATTGCCGATCAACGAGTCTATCATATTCACAATAAGATGCTTAGAACTTAGGGTTCTCATCAAATCTTGGGTGAGTTGAATGGTCGTAAAAAGCCACTCTTTAACTTTAAACTAAAAAATCCAAAAAAATTAGAAAAGAAGAAAAAAAGAAAAAGAAAATTTTCTTTGAATAAGGCGAGGGCTTGAGGCGATCTGCATTTTGACAGATACCCGGACGCTGTTGTGTCTTTGAAATTTCATATCCTAAGTAAAAATTTTCTTAATGTTGAAAATAACTTATGTTCAAGTAATCCAGCATAATTCTTTTATAAATAACATATAGTTTTTGCTAGGGACAGCAAAAGATAGGCATGGGGGTGTGATGTAAACATGTTTATATTACATAAAATGTCTATTTATACATGTTCTTAAGCATAGAATTACATTACATACTATAAATATTGCATAATATGCATCATCATGCATTTACATTAATCTGAATAAAATGTAGGTTAATTGTCTACTTTTATGGTAAGGGACAGGATGACTTTTTATTGCAGCCTCAGATTGAAGATCCAACCATACGGATCTGATCAGGGCGACGATTGGAGCTCAACGACTCCAAGATCGCCCTAATCGGATATCTGTAGCATCAGATAGAGACCGAGGAACCCTAGAAGATCAAGGGCCAAGATGGTGTTAATCTACACCTCAGACGACAAATCTGACCGCACGGATGGGTTCGGATCGACGATCGCAGCCTAACGGCGCAAAAATCGATCCAATCCGATACCCGTGGCACCATCTACATCACTCAAAAGATGAACGGCCAAGATGGCGCCATGTGGCGCTATCTCAGCCGCCCAACCGGCCGCACGCACCCGCTAAAGCTCTTCTGGCCAGCACTTCTCCACCGTTGGATCAAGATCCAACGGCTGTGAGGTGCGCGCGCTTAAGTTGTGCACTCAACACAAACGCACCCATAGCGCGTTGGTCGAGCGCCTCATCCAAACAAGGAGGCGCGGGATCGAGCCCCCACATGCCTCAAATTGGAGTGGGCACGCGGGCGCGATCAGCCACGCGATCAAGATCCAACGGCACCACGCGGCCGATAGCGCCCACGCGCTATCTGACGCCCTGCGTGACGTGGGATCTCACGCGCAACGAGCAGTTGAGGCGTGGCGAGGAGAGCTCTCAGCCGTCCAATCTCACGATCGAACGACCAAGATTTGATGGACGTGGAGTGCTCGTTGTGGTGTGGAAGGTGAGCGGGCACGCAAGCGCCGCCCACGAAGGCCACGTTCAGGCATTTAGTGATGGATTTATCCATCACTAAAGCTCTTGAATTAATGTTTTTCAACATGTAATGACCAAAATGCCCTCACTCCTTGTAACTATAAAAGGAGACCCCCTCCATAAGAATTTCTCATCCTTCCTTCTCTTCTCTCCCTCTCTAAAGCTCAAGAGAAGCTTCTCCCACAGCCAAGATGCTCCTCAAGAGATAAAGTCAATTTTTCGCCCCCATTTCGTAAGCGGATCCCGCGACGACGACGACGTGCTACCACATTCTCATTCTTCTTGCCTCAACCTCCTTCTTCCCACTCCGTTCTTCATCTTCCAGGCGTCGTCTCATCTGGCTCGTCCTCCAAGCGATCATCGAGGAGGATAACTTCTCTCTCCCATTCCTTTTTCCTGCTTTCTAGAATAGAATTTTCCTGCTTTCTAGTTGTAATAGTTTTCATGCTTTCTAGTGTAATTTCTTGCTTACTTAATTATATAAACATTTTGAAGTATCAAGTGGATGTTTTCTCTCTTTCTCTCTCTCTCTCTCTTTCGCTCTCTTTCTTTGATTGTTTATAGTGCTTCATTTCATTGTAATTACTCCACTCTTTATCAAAAAAAATGAAAAAAATATAATTGTAAATTTGGATCGACGTAGCCTCCCTGAGTTTGACCTGGGTTTCTATTCCAGTATAAATTTTATTTGTTGAACCTGAGTTCTTCGCTATTCAAACTACAACAACAGGTTTTCAAAACCAAATTCGATAGTGCAGTACTTCGTCATTTCAACACTGATTGAGTGTTCTGTTGAATTATTTGGATATGAGATGCATGCTTAATTAGAGGATTTAATTGGTGATCTAAATCACCACTTTTTAGATTCTCTATATTCTTTTTATCTCATTATTATTTGAATTATAATCTGACAAATTGTCTTCACTGCATATCTATTTTGTGCTCCATCCATTGTGCTCATTGATTCTAAATGAGATTAATATTGTGAATTCCATATTTGCTCAATTGAGGACCTGGATGACTTCCTGGAGCATATCCACACAGCCTGGAGGTGATTGCGATGAAGAACAAAGTCGGAAAGCTATAGCCGAAGTCAGAGATGATGGCGGTAGCGGTGGCAGAGCGACGGTGAAATCTGCAAGCATGAATACAGGCTTGAAAGCCCTAGTCAGATGGCTCAAAAGCTTCGCCAAAGAACGACGAAGGTGGTGGTGGGTGTTTCGTGGTGTGAGAGGGTGTGTGGTGGTCGGCGGAGGTCGGGGATGAAGGCGAGAAGGTGGGTTGCTTGGTGAAGCGTTTGGATGGGTGGAATGCATAATAAGGATGGGGGTTTTGTGCGCAGAGGTATGGCTGAGCTTGTAAGGGTGTTGGTGAGGCGTGCGTTGCGGTGGAGCATCAGGGAAGCCTCGCTGGAGGTGCGGCCTGAGATGGAGAAGATAATGGGCAAACGGTGGAGGCGTGGGTTGAATTGAGAGTTTGACGGAAGGAAAAGAGATTAGAGGGAGATTGAAACCTAATTATGCTAACCTAATTGGACGAAAGGAGAGGGAGGCGCCGGTTATGATATGATCGGTGCCAGAGAAGGGAATACCTCCGGTGGGGGAGAAGTGGCGAGGAAGACAGTGGAAGGCAGCGCCAGCTGGTATTGCGAGACGCGGATTGAAGAGGGGAAGAAGATTCGACCGCCTATTATATGTGGCGGTCGGCGAAGAAGGTGGACGGAGGAGCTCGCCAGAGCTGGTCGAGGAGGTTGGAGGGAGAGGGCGTTTGATGAAGAAATGCGGCCAAAATCGAGCTAAGGAGGTGAGGTTTGCATCAGGGGATCTTTTATAGGCCTCAGGGGGGCATTCCAAGCATGGAAGCTTGGAGCTTTCACGAAATAGGAAACCCTTTATTTCAAAGAGTTCATATTAGGTTTTGGGCAAGAATAAGAGCACAAGATGCGGCTCAAATTGAAGAGGATCTTCTCAGAAGTCCGTCCAATTTTGGAAGAGATTAGGCGTGAAATCAGGGAGAACTCCTTGATTGAAGGTCAGCTGTAGGTGTGTTCACATGGTAATGGCGGGAGGGACCTAAACACGAAGAAGATGACAAAGTTAGGGGGCTATTCGCAAGAGATTTTGAAAGCTGAGGGGCTATTTGAGAGAAGGGTTAGACTGGACATATTGTGGAGCTTTTGGATATATTGTTGTATTCTTATCACCACCAGTAATACGTCCAGTAGCTCTATGAATCCCCCCTTTTGCTATCCTACCACAAAAAGTACACTTCGTATCATTAGTCTTTTTTGAGTCTTCCAATGTGACATACTTCCAACATAGGTGCTTCCTCCTTGTTTCAGCCATCTACATAATTCAAAACAAATGCAAAGTTGGAAACACTGATCTAACATCAAAGTTGCTAGTTATATATATAGTTACAATGCACATGCAAAGTTACATACACATGCAAACACATGCAAAGTTACATACACATGTAACCCTAATAAAAACTTGGAGAATTGCCAAATCGCCCATGTCCCCCCTGCTTGTCGCAACACAATGGCTGGTAGATGTTCAACTCCCCGAATAATGCCTCCATCTTATTATAATATTTAGTCAAGGAGAGATCTCCCTGACCAGTTGTCCATATACGAGTATATAGATCAGTAATACGGGCGTTACTTGATGTTCGACCATACCTTTCCTCAAGGGCCATCCAAATCTCGTACGTGCTCCTTTTACAAAGCATGTTCGAGACAATAGAAGGATCCATCGAATTCATGAGCCAAATCATGACTGTAATTCTCCTTCTCATACTTCTTTTTCTTGTCATCCTTTTGCTCTGGTGGCTCTTTAAGGAGAATATTAAGTTTCTCTTGTCCTTCGACAAATATCTTTAAGGCACGAGCCCACAAGATATAGTTTGAGGCACCCTATGGCTTGAAGGTTGCCTCAAAGCTGACCTTTCTTTCTCCCGAGCCCAACGTGGCGTCAACAACCATGGTGGAGGCTTTCATTGTCTTCTACAATCTTTCTCCGCGTAAGGCATCAGATTTGTCAAGGAAGATTCTTTGTTTGAGACAAAAACCACATACGTGTGGTCAAGAACCCGCATGTAGCAAGAGAGCCTAGACCGTAGGTCTAATACCATGTCAAGAATTATGCACGTAAACCTTAAAGGCTCCTTTGGAATGTAGCAAAATAGCCCAATAAGGGCTGTCCATGTGGAGATCAGGGAGAGAAAGGGAGCAGTAGCAGCCACCGATGATGGTGGCAGGTTGGTGGTAAGGCCGGTGATGGTGGTAGCCGATGGTGATGTTGAGAGAGAGAGAGAGAGAGAGAGAGGATAGGAGAGGAGTTTATAGAATAGGAAATATTATTGCTAACTCAATGGAATTACAATAGGAAGACTTTTTCTAGAGAGAACATATGCAATAAATCACAACTCCTAATTAAGAAATAACAAATCCTAAAAACAAACTCTTAAAACAAATTTCCTAAAAATCAACTTAACAAAATAGCAAACTTGAGACCTAAGTAAAACAAAACTTGGACCCTTGGTCCTCCTAGCTGCTGGCCCTACGGGCCCTCCTACTGCTGCCACATGGCCTAGCTAGTTACCATGTGGCAGGTCCACATGGCCTCCTTATTCTCAACATTGTTACATTATGTTCATTGTTGAGGTTCTTAATTGTAAGTGAATCGTATGAATTGGATGACTATGATTTTTTTTTTTTCCATCAGTGATGGCTATGAATCTATAATGAATGCTTCCAATGTAACTAGTAATGATCACATTTCCTCTAAGCATGTCAAAGAACATCCAGATCATTCCAACATAATCTAGAATCAACAACTTGATGATTGGAAACCCAACCTTTTCTTACCTACGAGCACTATATTGTAGGAAAATGTCTAGGCCTACCTTTCCCAGAGAGAATTAGGCATGACCATATTCAAAACCTCATACATACTTGTTAAAGAATTAGAAAAGAGTTTTAGATTAGTTAAGTTAGGTTAATTAGTTTATTTTGGTATTCCTATTATCTCTTTCTACTTCTATTAGGATTTGATTTGGTTTGAATTTGTTTTCATATTAATTAGAATTAGGACTACTATTGTTATCCCCTTTATATAAAGAGATGTTGATTTCCATTTTATTTAATAACAAAATTACTCATTATTCTTCCACATGATATCAAAGCAAGAAAGCCCTGAGCCCTTCCTCTCTCTCTCCTCTAGAGGTGCTGTTAGCCCCTCTCTACCTAAGGGCACATGCTACCTCCCCTACTTGCAGCTTACACCACCCCTACCTACTTTCCCTCTCTATCACAATCACTTTCTCTTTCTCATTAGTTCTCTCTCCTACTCTGGGTCCCTCATTGCCATCACCTCTCTCGCTAGTTTTGCTACCACCAGACTCTCTCTCTCCCTCATCAAGGCCACCACCACCATTACCTCTTTTCTCTCCCATCAAATCTTATCATAGCAACCAAACTTGACCAATTTCGATCTTGTTTAATCCTTGCAGCACCACCCCCAACCTGCAACATCCGTAAGGCCACTCCATGCCTCCACTTCAACCACCTGCATCTCCCAACCCACTACTACCCTTATCAGTTCTCGCTCTCTCTTTCCCAAGCGAGACTCCACATATCCTAATAACCGAAGCAGAATCCTCAACTATGACATCGAAGGCCAAGATCTCGACCTCCATACTAGTACATGGAACCACATTGAGTTATCGAGTTCCTCAAACTATGTGCTTTGGTCCCATGCCTTTTGCATCTCATAGGAAGGCAAAACAAATTGCACATTCTAACAAATAAAGTTCCCAACTCCAATGATGGTGCCAAATACAAGTAGGAGGTGGACAATTTTCTTGTCATGAATTGCCTAATGAACAACATCAACCAGTCGATTGCAACCAATATGCTTTACAAGGAACCTGCGAAGGAGATCTGGGATACACTCAAGAAGATGTATTCTCAGAAGACGAGCAGTTCCCACCTAGCTAATATCTACTAGAGGATCTAGAATACTAATCAAGGAAACATAACCTTGGTTACGTATTTCATGGCCCAGGAAGGCTTGTCCAAGGAACTGGTTATTTACCAGCCTACCTATTGCAATAAGCAAGCCATAGAATGTGGGTAGTGTCAAGCATACAAGTTTCAAGGTAGTCTCAATTGTAAGTACCACTCTGCACATGACCAAATTCTCTCTACTGACACAGTGCCTGATCTAGAGCTGATCTACAATTGCCTTCAAAGATAGGGATCAAGAAGCCACCTTCTCTTACTCCAGCTATGACTCCCAACACCTCTGTCCTTATGGATTCTAAACAGAGAGGTGACCATTCAAGTGGCTTTGCTAAACATGGATGTGGATGCAAATGCATCCTCTCCCTGTGCATCCACAAACGTTCAAAAAGTGCTAGAAGAAATTTGGGAAGCCTACCTAGGCAAATCAATTGACTGTTATAGAGATTTTGTTTCCTACATTATCATATACCTAGCCCGTCACCTTAGCCTAGATCGATTGCCTACGAAACCTCTTAAGGGGGAGGGTTCTTCTTCAACTACTACTGCAATTGTGGCAGCCACAAATGTCATAATAGGACTCGCCGCACTGCCTGCTTCTACCACTTCCATCAACCCCTTGAAGAATCCAGATGATGCTAATAATTGGTGGGTGAACTAAGCACGATGTTAGAAGGGTTTCCACTAGCTAGAGGCAATTGCCTACTTGCCATCTTGCCTTCCTGCCATTCTCCACCTAAAGGTCTCGACCTAGAAGGGTTTCCACTGGTTAGAGGCAATTGCCTACCTGCCTTCCTGTCTACTCCAATCTAAGGATTACGCTCTTAAAGGGGAGTCCTAGGTTTGCTATACCTCATGCAAGTTCGACGTTGCATGCTCCAACTTGGGGGGAGTATTAGAGAATTAAGAAAGAGTTTTGATTAGTTAAGTTAGACTAATTAGTTGTTTTGCAATTCTTGTTATCTCTTTCTATTTAGTTAGGATTTTATTGGATTTGAGTTTGTTTCCAAATTAGTTAGGATTAGGATTACCATTGTTATTCCCTCTATATAAAGAGGGTTTGATTTCTCTTTTGATGAATAACAAGGATTGCTCAGTATTCTTCCACTTGAGTGTATTTAGTAATGCAACTAGGAATGGTGATCAGAATTTTGTGAAATTCACCAATGATAATGTTAGGTTGAAATGCCGAAAATTGTTTATTAGAGATCCTAGGCACCTTTATATAAAGAGGCACAAGGATAAAAGTACAGGTATGCCCTCCCTCTAAAAGACACAACCAAACATATAAAAATAAATAACTAACTCGACACTCCCCCTCAAGCTGGAGCATAAACATCAAGCATGCTTAGCTTGGTAGATAACTCTAAACGCTTCTTGGAGAGTGCTTTGGTGAATGCATCTGCAATCTGATCTTCAGTAACAATATAAGGTGTTGTGATCTTACCAGAAGCAATGCCATCTCTGATAAAATGGCAATCAACCTCTATATGCTTTATTCTCTCGTGAAAGGTAGAATTATTGGCAATAAACGCAGCTACCTTGTTATCACAGTACATAGGAGTAAGACTAGAAACAGACACTCACAAATCACAAAATAAATCTTACTCATGGAGCTCACAAATAGTATGGGCCATAGTCTTATACTCTGACTTTGTTTCCATACCCTCTCTATATAAAGAAATGTAGGATTTCTAGATTAAATAAGATTACTCATTTTCCTCTACTCACAATGGAGAGAAGTTCTCACTTGGAAAGAAGATAATGCCAAAGTGCATCTAAATAACAACAAGCCACTCACTTGCTAAGGAGATGAAGCTGAAACATACCCAAGCAATGATGGTGAGACAGGAAGGGAGCCATATGATAATTTGGCAAAGCATGATAGTGAATGAAACTCAACAATCTCTATCATAGGGATGAAGATGGAGACATTGCTAGCTTTAATGCTATGTAAAAAAATATATAAAGTATTCACCTTTTATTCTATTTTCCTTAGTGCCACAATATCCTCTCTATATTACATAATTCAAAAAAGAAAGAAACAAAAAAGAAAACCAAGGTAGCAATATTATTGCTATTAGACAAATTAAGAAACATAAGGAAACCATAATATGGAATATTTCTTATTCTAAATTTCTTGCCTAACTTTCTACTCTTTTTTATTTTGAAATTGGCCTTAACTTTCTACTATAAATAAAGTAAACATATTCAGATCTCTATATTAAAAAGATTATTTATTTCTAGCAATATTTGGAGTATCCTACATTTTAAATATTAGCATAATATTTCGTTACGTTCTTGTTTCAAGTATAGCATGGCACGAGTGTAATTTGTGTTAGACAAACTACAATTTATAGGATAAATCTTGAAATTTTGTTTATGTTTCCAATATCACTTAAATCAAATTTTCTTTTTGTAAATTTTTGAATCAACTTCCATTTGAATTTGACTAATTTTCTCTCATAGCCGATTATCTTTAATGAATATGTATGTCGTCCTAATAGCAAATTGTTAAGCTATGTATAGTGGGACTTTTTATTATTTTGTGTAATGAAAGGATATACTTGTAATTCTCTTTCTATAGGCTCTCTATATAAAGAGGCCTAAGGTCTCTCTGAATAAATCATTCATTTCAGTCCTAACATGGTATCAAAGAGCAGTCCTAGACTAGGGCCTTGGTATCCCACCAAAACCCTAACTGCCTACCCCCCACCAAAACCCTCTCCCTCTCTCCTCAGCAGCGTCACTGACCTCCCAGGCCAACAATACCGCCACTGCAAGCCATCTCAGCCTCCGCAGACTGACAGCAGCGCCGCAGGCCAATCTAAATTTGCAACAGTACTACCGTAGGAACCTGCAGTGCATCTGAAGCGCCGCCGCAGGCCCTGTAATCCTCCAACGCCGCCTTCCCAATCCCTTTAGGTGGTCCAGCATCACCCCTTTCCTTCTGCTTGGGGTGGTGTTGGTCTAGGACTAGTTTTCGATCTTCCTATCTTGAGATCTTCTTTCGAGGGAGGTGCCAACGGTGCACTACAAGGAGTAGGACCACGAGTTTCCAGTTCTTTCTACAGTAGCAAGCCATTCACAAGAGCATAGCACCTTGAAGGGCACCACTAGGGCCTCTTCTATGCCTTAGCATATGCAAAACTTATTTTTGTGAAGTACCAACAGGGTACATTATCTGAAATTGGCTTGGATACGAGTTTTGGAAGGCTTTTCTAGGTTTGAAAATTCGGATTTCATACCTCATGATTTGATTTTTAGACTTATAGATCATTGATTCTTCGTGAATCTTGACTTTGGATACTATGGGGGATCAAAAGGAAACTATGAGTGACTTGATGGGGAAGAGTTCTACCACAAGCACTCTATCTCACATGTAGGGGACATCGATTAAGTTGAATGGATCGAACTTCTTGCTCTGGTTCACCTTCTTCTCCCAGTTTATCGGATCCCACAGGAAGAAATATATCTTGAGTAATGTTATTCCTACTGTTAAGTCTATCGATTGGGAGGCAGACAATGATTGGGTGACTACTTATCTTCTCAACAGTGTCACCCAGATCATCACCAAGCAGGTCATGACTCATGCTTCGACCAAGAAGATGTGGGAAGTACTCCATGAGATACTCTCGTAGAAGTAATATTACCAGGTTGTATAGAGTTGTTGAGAATATTCACAATCTTCGGAAAGGCACCATGTCCTTATCCGATTATTATGGCTCCATGAGGAATCTGTGGGACAAGCAAGGATGTGTACCAACCTATCTCTACGGAAACTTCAGTTATAGCCAAGCAAAGAGAAGCTATTCGCTCTATTCAGCTTCAGCCTGGCCTTGCTCCGAGTACAAGCCAGTCAAACATCAATTCATGACTATGAATGAGATCCCTACACCAAAGCACATCTATGCTCGTCTTTCTAGGCTTGCCACCTCGGATCCCGTGCCCACTATTGATGCATATGCCATAGCTATCATTGGTCGTGGTAGAGGAAATTCAGGCGGAAGAGGTGGCAGAGCTCGTGGTGGTAGTGCACGTGGACGTGGTCGTGGTCGAAGTTCCTTCTTCTGTGAGTACATCACAGGAATGGATACACTGTGGACTAATGCTAGGTGAAGCACGATTACCCACAGGGTATGGATCCACGTGCCTATCAGATATCTGCAAAGGAGACTACCTAGGTGCAGGAGGATGATAGCCAGATCACTATTTCCAGGGCTGATTATGAGCGATTCATGACTTCTCAGAGATCTACTTCTGCTTCTGTTCAAAGGTCTACAGGTACTTCTGCCATGTCAATTAAATCCTAAGCTCTTGTCTTGCTTGCGGATTCCGATGCTTCCTCCCACATTACTGGTGGCACTACCCTCTTTTCTTTTGTATGGGACCTTGATACGCCTTTACACATTTTTAGGTTAAAGTTGCTGATGGGGGTTTGTCACCAGTCACTGGACTCAGAAATATCTATATCTCTAGTACTTTGCATCTTTCTAATGTCATGCATGGTCCTAAATTTGTGCTTAATTTAATATTTATTAGCCAAATTACCAAAAATTTGAGATGTCGAGTTATATTTCATGATCAATATTTCTGCTTACATGATATCGAGATTATGAGGCGAATTGGTGGACTTGAGTAGAACGGTCTCTACTACCTACATATTCCTCCTTCCAGTGTTGATGTTGTTTGTGCCACTACTACTCTCTAGTGGCATTTAAGACTTGGTCATCCTAGTTTGCATGTTTTGCGTCTCCAGTTTCCTGAGTTATCTTTTTCCGATGTTTTGAGGTGCGATGCCTATCAGTTGGGTAAACACAATAAGTCTTTTTTTCCACCAAATAATAAAAGAACTGAGTCTGCTTTTGCTCTTGTTCATGTTGACGTTTGGAGCCCTTGTAAGGTCAAGAGTGTTAGAGGATTTCGATACTTTCTTATTCTTGTGGATGATCATACCAGGATGTCCTGAGTTTTTATGATGAAAAAAAAATCCGAAGTCTTTGATGTTGTCAAAAATTTTATTGTGGAAATAAAGACTCAGTTTCTACTATTACAATTTTTCGAAGTGACAATGGGTTAGAATTTTTGAAAGCCAGGACAAATTCTTTTTTTCAAATCTTTTGGTATTATTCACCAAACCACTTGCGCTCATACTTCCCAACAAAATGGAGTTGCAACACACAAGCTTCGACACATTCTTGATGTAGCCCGTTCTATTATGTTTCACATGAATGTCCCATCATAGTTGTGGATTGATGCTATTCTTACTGCTACTTATCTAATGAATCGAGTTTGCTCCTCTATCTTAGGGAGTAAAAGTCCATATTCTTTATTGTCTCCTAGCAATGACGTTTTTTTTGTTACTCCTATTTTCTTTGACTGTGTGTTTTGTCCATTTGTATAAAGTGGATAAGATTTCTCCTCGCTCTGTGAAGTGCATGTTTCTGGGCTATTCCAAGACCCAGAAAGGATATAGATGCTATAACCATGTTTCACAGAGATTTTATGTTTCTATGATGTCATTTTTTTTTAGGAGATTCCATATTACCAAAAATAAGGGGAGGAACCTACTGAGCCATCACATGAGTTCCCCTTCCTATAACTACTGAGCCACCATAGCCCATTAGGCCACCTATACCCAGGGCTGCTCAGCCTAATCCAGGTCCTTTTCCGTATCGTCTTAAGATTCCTGATACAAATACTTTTCCTAAGCATTTCCAACGCACGACCCAGGATGTTTCTCAGGTGGATGAACCATATCTACTATTTCTGCTCAGTCTCCACCATCTACTGATGATTTGTCTAAGGACCAAGTAATTCCTACTACTGAAGATACTACTCTAGACGTTCCTATTACACAAAGGAAGGCTCCATGCTAAATACTCTATGTCTCAGTTTATATCCCTTGACAACATGTCTACAGTTGGATGCCAGTTTCCCCTAGACATTGACAATGTGCAGGTACCGCGAGATCATCATGAGGCCTTCCAAGATCCATCTTGGACCTTAGCACTGGATAAGGAAATGGGAGCTTTACAGTCCCGTGGCACGTGGGCATTGTTGATCTACCCTCAAGTGCAACTGTTGTGCAACGTAGATGGGTGTTCACCCTCAAATGTCATCCTGATGAAACTGTGAATCGGTACAAGGCACGCTTGTTGGTCAAAGGATATACTCAGATGTTTGAGGTTGATTACTTTGAGACCTTTTTCCCGGTAGTTCGTCTTAATTCTATTCGGATACTGCTATCTCTTGTTGTCAACAAACATTGGACCGTCTAACAGTTTGATATCAAAAATGTCTTTCTTCATGATGATTTAGAGGAGGAAGTCTACATGGAACAACCACCCAACTTCCCTACTCAGGAGGAGTGTCAGAAGGTGTGTAGAATGAAGAAAGCTATCTATGGAATAAGACAAAATCTTAGAGCTTGGTTTAAGAGTTTCAACAGGGTGGTCCAGGATTATAGCTTCACAGGATCTTCTACTAATCATTCTGTCTTTACATTGCATATAAATACAAGTTCAGTCATACTTGTAGTGTATGTGGATGACATACTTTTGACTGGCAGTAGCAGGCAAGGCATAGAGCAAACGAAGATGCTACAGTCATAATTTGTTACCAAGAACTTAGGCCACATCAACTATTTCCTTGGTATTGAAGTGCAACACACTAGAGGACTTGTGCTATCCCATTGCAAGTACGTTCTTGACATGCTGAGAGACAAGAGTATGATGGGGTGTGAACCAGCATACGTGCCCATGGATGTGTCCTTGCCTATTGCAGATGATGGCAATCCTCTACTGCAATATGTCACTAAATACCATGTAGTGATTGGTATGCTACTGTATCTAACTATTACTCGTCCTGACATTGCCTTTGTAGTTGGAAGGTTGAGCCAATTTATGCAATCGCCAAGAGAAGTCCACTGGAATGGTGTTCTCAGGTATTCGAAAATGCACTTGAGAAATGCCTCCCTTTTAAAGATAATGGGCACTTCAATATTTGTGGATACTCTGATGAAGACTATGAAGGTGCTCATAAGGATCAAAAATCCACTACAAAATACTGCACTTTTGTTGGAGGCAATCTAGTTACATGGAGGAGCAAGAAATAAGCAGTGGTACCTAGATCTAGAGCTGAATCTAAATACAAGGCCATGTCTCAGACCACTTGTGAGTTACTCTGGGTTTGTTCCATTCTGAAAGACTTTGGAGTGTAGGTACCTGATCCAATTCCGATGTACTGTGACAACAAGGCGACCACCTTTATTGTAAATAATCCTGATTTCCATGAAAAGACCAAGCATATTGAAGTCGATTGTCACTTCAACAAAGAGGTCATTCTGGCTAAGAAGATTTCTACACCCTACATCTGCACTAAAGACCAACTGACAGATATCTTTACTAAAGCACTTCCCAAGAAGAGATTACATTGTATTTGTTCCAAGCTGAGCATGTTTGATTTTTATGCTCCAGCTTGAGGGGGAGTGATAAGTTATATATGATGGATCTTTTTATTATTTTGTGTAGTGAAAGGGTATACTTGTCTCTCTGAATAAACCATTCATTTCGATCCTAACACAAACTAACAATAAAGAGCAAATAAAAAGAAAGATTGATCAAAAGAAGTCATACAATGTAAGAACTTCATTCAAACATGAAAATCTTTTTGGTAACGCCAGAAATTGGCCCTCAGAGAATGAAATGAAAGGATGTGGATCAGCTGCTTGCTCATTACAAATGTGAGGGAATTCGTGGAGAGTACCTTCACGAGAAGTCTATTAGTTCCATTTGGTTCACAAACAATAACACCCATTGATTTACGGATTCTGTCAAATTCAAGAGTAACACTCCTCCTGGACCTCTTCATCCACCACTCACAGAAACCTATACACAAACAAAAACCCAAACAATTCAATAAATGAAAGTAACAAAATAATGCCACGAAGGGGATTTCTTGCTGCCACTGATCATCCCAAAGGCCAAGGTTCAAGCTCCATCTCCTCTTACTATCCTAACAAAAATGCCCATGTCATTTGGGTCCCCTTCCTTGTGCATGACATTTCACCCATGCTTTACTGATGGATTGCACAAAAGGGCTCTGCAATTTTCACGTAGTTTGCTCCCTGGACTTTCCTGGTGATAAAAAAGATAGAAACTAATAACAATAACATGTATCATACCTAATTTATCTGAGCTTTGATCCAGAAGATAATAATCAGATAGCTGGACAATTCCGGATCTTGGTTCTTGCCCTCATATCTGGAACTCCCATTTTCTCAACTAAGACCTATCATCAAGAAACTCTCGAGATGCTCAGGCAAAAGAAAAAGCACATGAAGATTAACAAAAGCAGTATGGTGTTACCTTAAGGGCAGCCTCTGTGGGCAAACCTGTAGCTTTAAAACTCTTACCATCAAAACAAATTCCAGCATCATTGCATACCGCACAGATTTCTGCCAAGGCAAAGATGCTAGGATCCATGTTGTAGTAGCTCCACCCTTTGATTCCCCCATCCTTGGGATTGTATGTTGTACCTTTAACCCTGAACGTGCGAGAAGCAGTTATTTTGCCAGCAAAGGTGAAGAATTCGCTCACTGCCATCTGATTCGTTGTCAACGTGCCAGTTTTATCTGAACAAATGACAGTGGTACAACCCAAGGTCTCCACACTAGGAAGCTTCCTTATAATTGCATTCTTGTGGGCCAATCTCCCGGTGCCAAGGGACAAACAAGTTGTGATCACCGAAGGGAGTCCTTCAGGAATAGCTGCAACTGCCAACGTGACCACAATCTTGAGATAGTATGTGCACTTTTCAAAAGAAAATTGAAAATCCAACAAGGAGGAAACCATGGACTCCCACATTAGGAAGTTCTTCTAATTGATAGCCCATACTACAAGGCAGATGAGACCAATTACGGTGCTTAACCTCCCACCAAACTAATCCAACTTCTTCCTCAAAGGCGTGCTGTCCTTCTCCAAGGAAGCATCATGTATCAGCTTCTGGATCTTTCCGATTTCGGTATTCATGCCAATGCCAATAACAATGCCGATGCAGGCACCATTCACGATAGTCGTCCCTGAAAATAGGATACAATCTTTGCATTGAAGATCGTAGTCGTCCACGCATGTTGGAGTTGTAACCTTTGTCACAGGCATGCTCTCGCCGGTCAGTGAGCTTCGCTCAACTCGTAAAGTCGACGTCTTTAAGACAGCAACTCTCAAATCAGCGGGAACCTTATCTCCTGCTCTCAACTCCACAATGTCTCCTGGCAGCAGCTCTCTAGCAGGGAAGTAAGGCATGTGGTAGCCATCTCGGAGAACCTTTGTCTGCTAGCATTGCATCTCCTTGAGGGCTTCGAGTGCCTTCTCTGCACTGGCTTCCTGCCAAGCTCCAACAACTGCATTGAGGAAGAGAAAAGCAATGACGACAAGTGGTTCCACATAAGCCTCGAATCCCAAGCTGCCAACACCGCTGGATTCCCTTTCTTGCAAGGAGGCGATGACAATGGAGATAACAGCTGCAATGAGGAGGAGCTTGACGAGCACGTCGTCGAACTGCTTGAACACGAGGCACCACGGGGGCTTCCTCTTCTTCTCAAGCTCATTCCATCCATATCTCTCCCTCCAAGCCTCCACCTCGTTGGAAGATATACCCTCGTCCAGCTTGACATTGTACTCTCTGAGACACTCCTCAACAGAAGAGGACCAGGAATGAAAGGGCTTCTTCTCCTCCATTTAAAAAAGTGATTGGGGTCGGCGGTGGTGGGTGGAGGCGAGGTGTGCGACGCCGAATTAAAGGGGGAAATCGAGTGTTGAGAGAAGCCGCGGTGATGGTGGAAGCTGTGAGGATATTGTGCAACCACGTAAGGAGGAAAAACACTAATGGTTTTGTATATCTTCCTTGCCAATTCAGCCATTACATATATATACCGAAGGTTTATTGCAAGAAAGAGAGATCTGGTCCTCTATACAATCTTCCATTCAAGTGATAAACATATATCAAGGTAAAATGGAGATGACTATTGTTACTCAAAATGACCTCTAATGCTGGAAATCATCCTCATTGTTCGACCTATGATGGCTGATATACCCCTACTCCTTGGATATCAAAATTGGGTATGAATCAGTTCCCACATTTACCCCCCTCCCCTTTTCGGGCGATATGATTAGGCTTGGCATGTATCAACAGCTCCCTCCCTGGAAGCGTACATCGTCCTCGAGCGCCCAATCCGGGTACAGGCTCCGCATGTCCTGGTAGTTTCCCACGTAGCTGAAGTTTCGTCGCCATCGTTCCAGAGAATGACTTCCGCCACAGGGGCATCCCCTCGACGGACGATGCGACAAGCAAGAATGCGGTCGGGGTAGCGACCATGGGCGTCGTGCGGTGGCCATTCCATTGGGGGAGTGGGGTTGGGGGGAAGACCTCAATGGTGCAGCTTGAGTTGGGACATGCGGAAGATTAGATGGAGTCGGCAGTCGTCTGCTAAATGAAGCTCATAGGCAACAACACCGACTGTGCAGATGATGGGGAATGGCCCTTAATATTTAGGCGATAGCTTGTTGTGAGGTCTCTTTAGTAAGAAGCCGGAGCGGAAGGGGGAGAGTTTAAGGTAGACGAGTTGCCCTGGCTGGTAGTGGATGTCACGACGATGGCGGTTGGCTATCATGCGCATGCGATCTTTAGTGCATCGGAGGTGCTCATTGAGCTCTCATAGGATCGCATCACGCAACATGAGTGTGCGTGCTACCTCGACCAAGCAGGCCTCACTATGAATATAGTTCTGTGTTTATCCGCTTTTGATCGGGTTTTAAGAGATAATACGTTGTAGTATAGCCGAAAAAGCATTCAAACAAATAAAGAATTTTATTACTCGAAAATCGGAGTATCCGAGGTCGAACATAGGGAGCAATTGGAATTTACTACTAATCTCAAATGTAATTGAACACTCTAATTTACTCAAAACTTTAATTCAAATATGAATGTATGCGGTTAAAAGTAATTATGACAAAAGAAATGAAATTGGACGTCTGATCTTGTGATCAGACGTCTTAAAAGTGTTATTCTTCTCTTCTGATATTTCTTTCTCTACAGCCTCTCTTTTGCCTTGCTTCTTTCTCTTCTTCTCAACAGTTTCTCCTTCTTCCTTCTTCTTTTCTCTTCTACGAATGCTTCTTCCTCTTCCTTGGTCTTCTGTTCTTCCTTCTATCTTCTTCTGATTCTGTGTTGGCTTTCTGCGAAGGCTTTTTCTGCCTTGGTCTCTTCTTTCTTCTCCTTCTTTAGCTCTGCAGTCCTTTCTTTCTTCCTTCTCTTTTCTCTTCTTCTTCTCAACAATCTCTTTTTCTTCTTCTTCTCTGCCTTGCTCAGCCTCTTCTTCTACTTCTTCTCTTCTTCTTCCTCGCGAAGTCTTCTCCTCCCTTGGTCTTCTTCGCTCAGTCTCTTCTTCTGCTTCTCCTTGCAGCTAAGTCTCTCAACGCTCAGTCTGCCTGCACAGAGAGGTGGAAGCAAAACCTAACCCTTCCCCTCTACCCGAACGTCTCTTTCTCTCTCTGCAATTCGCTCAAGGACGCTCTCCCAGAGCCACGGGTATTCGGGTCGGATCTCACACCCGGGACCAGGCGCACCGGCAGGTGGGTGATGCGCGAGGAGTGCTCAGGTTAGGGTCGGGTCGGATCCTGCTAGATCCGCGAGGTGAAACCGTGGACGAGGCGGTGGGTCAGGTGAGGGACCTCACGCCTGTGCGTTCGGAGGCAACGAGCATATTACACAAAAGCAATTTAAAGCATACCTGCGCCTCGTATCTCGCCGATGTGGGACTATCAGGCTTGACCCAATCTCGCGCGCGCCCACAGAGCTTTCTTCGTGCAATTGCCAAAGCTGCGGGCTTCGCAGCGCTCCTTGCTGGACCCGAGGGCTTCGCACTGCTCGCGCGAATCTGCTGCGCCTGAAGCCTGGAAGACCTGACTCCTAGAGCTGCTGCGAAGCTGCTTCAACCGTCAATGGCAGCAGGACTGAAATCCTGTCAAACACAAGCATGGCCTATTGGCCTAATCAGACCAGCTGGGCACCTTTGTCGTGGCACGGCGAAGGTGGTGAACGGTGCTGCAGGTTGTGGGACGGCCTAGGTGTGCGTACCTAGGTCGTTCTGTGACCGGAGGTGTGGGTGAGTTCGGGGGGGCTACTGTGGAGGTGTGGAGTGGCAGTGGAGGGGCGGAGATTGTTCCTTGTGGTGAGGCGGAGCTTATGAGATGATTGGTGAGCCGTGTGGAGGGGCGGAATGGTGGATGCGGCTCGCCGGAGGTCGATCGGAGGCGAGGAAGATGGAGGTGGTTAGCGACGGTCGAGGGGCAGTTAAATGAAATAACAGGGGGAAAAGAGAGAGGGGAAGATGGAGAACAAATCTAACCTACTTACGGGGACGGAGAGGCAGACAGTTGTACCTGCTGTCGCCGGAGAAGAAGCTGCCCAGTGGAGGAGGACGGCGGCGACGACGGGGCTGAGGCGGCGTGCGCGGGTATTGCGCGACGCGGAGGAGAATCAGGAAGATGTCTCTGCCACTGGTTTTGTGGCAGAGCGAAGAGGGAGGGGAGGGGGGCTCGCCGGAGCTCGCTGGGTTCTTGGCCGAAGAAGAAGAGACGAATTGGAGGCGGACGTCCGCCAAGTCAAGCTAAAAATGAGCAGCAGGGTTTAGAGGTTCTTTTATAGGCACTGGGCCGTGCTTTCAGAGCGTGGAAGGCACGCCTGTGTCTCTGATGGCTCGCCGGAGAAGGAAAGAGGTTAGATACCCAAATCCCTCGTGCATTCGCACGAGAGATTGGGTTCACACCAGAGATTGTGATTGGCCTTAGATGGAAGGAAATTCCTCAGAGAATCTCCCTTCCATTTCTGGGAGGGGATCTCTGAGGAATCAGAGAGTAATCCCTCTCTAATCCTCGCCGGAGTGGGATTCTGCCCTAACAATGGCGGCAGGACCTGATTGCAAAGGTGGCAATGAAATTAGGGGGCTCTCTACAAGGATTTTTAAAAGATAGGGACTAAATTATGATTTGGGTGTACTAAATTGCAAAGTAGGTCAAGATGACCTCCCCTTAGGTCCAAATTTTGGTACAAACCTAATTTGGACCTAAGGAATCCAATGGTGAAGTTGGATTTTAGGTTTGACCACGTTTGATTAGACATTTTGCGTAAAAACCCAAATTAGGTTAATTGATGAGCTAGGACCCTAATCTAGGTCAAACTAGGTTCTAAAGGTCAAATTAAGTGTTCTAAACCCTAGGGGATATTTTTCCATGATTTTTAGAGGATTTACTTGATTTTTATCCTGACCGAAACCTTGTTAATTTGAGCGGGTCTGTTTTAGGGTTACCAAATGTCATTTAATTCCTAAATTGCACATGAACCCATTTCTCATTGACTCAACCCACTTTTTATCTCGTTTAGACCATTTGGCCTATGTTTTGCCTATGAGAAATCCCGTTTATGTACTGTAATGGTAAAATTACAGTTTTAACATTTATTTCATGTTTTCTTCTTAGAGCACTTATTCCTTCATTTAGGCCTTCTTCTAGGTTATGTAGGAGCTTTTATTCTCTTTATTATGTCAAAATGAGCTAGTTATGGCTCATGGTGAGGCTCTCATCATTCTGGATGCAGGGAGGTAGACACCCATATACGGCTTCGAAAGATGACATCCTGGTCGAGGAGTGGTACTGTGTGTTAAAGGAATACTCTGCTCATGGCAGCCAACGCACCCACGAGTGCGGATGCTCTCCACAGAAACATCGCAAGTAAGCACCAATGTTGTGATTGACCACCTCCGTTTGGCTATCTATCTATAGGTGATATGCCGAGGAGAATTGAAGCTTCGTACCTTGCAATTTGAAGAGCTCGAGCCAAAAATGGCTGGTGAAGATAGAGTCACGATCACTGACGATAACTCGGGGGATACCGTAGAGGCGGACGATGGTATCAGCGAAGACGCAGCCACATCAGTAGCTGTGAATGGGTGGCGCATGGGAGCCATGTGCACATACTTAGACAAGCGATCCACCACCACTAAGATGACAGTGTAGCCATGGTCCATGGGCAACGGCTCAATGAAGTCCATCAAGACATCCTCCCTTATGAGGTTTGGAATGGGGAGCGACTGAAGGAGCCCCACTGGCACTTGCATGGAAGTTTTGTTCTGTTGGCATATATCACAGGCGTGGACCCATTCACAGACAGAACGCCGCATCGAAAACCAGAAGAAGTCGCGACGAAGCCGTTGTAGCATCTTGTCGTATCCAGCATAGCCTCCAATGGGTGTGGCGTGATACTCCTATAGTAGTAGAGGATGTTGGTTCTAGAGCACCACAATCATTTATTTTGATGATAACAAAATACTTGTTATTTAACATTTGCTTTTAAGTCCTACCTTTCAGGTCAAATTACAAATGGAGACAAGTGTAGAGACGAAGTTTGAGCACGCATCCATGGTGGATTGGAGGAGCTTGACGGAGGAGAAGGAGCTTTGCGAGGGGCAAAAGCTTGAAGAAGGAAGGAGATGAAGAATATGATAGATTTCCTTTCTTGTTCATTGTACTTTGTTCTTTTGTTGCTCTTTATTTTATTTCTTAGTAACATGTTAAAGAGCCTCAAAGTACCCTCAAAGTAGTCCTAGGAACACTTGCACAACCCTAAGATACTTAGGTTTTTTGTAGAGAACTTAGAAATCCAAGATAAGCATCAGGCAGCCTGATTAGACATCCAATCTGGAAATCAGACATCTAATCTTGACTTGTAAGACGTCTGACTGTTGACTCAGACATCCAATAACTTAGGCTGGACTTGTAGGTTCTGTCTGTTAAAATCAGACATACAAAGCATAGTTCAGACATCTTAGAAGGCGTCTAATGGTTGTGCCAGACGTCCAATTAGTGGAATGTTGGCTAACAAAGGTAACGTTGAGGAAAATAACTGTTAGGCTTCTATCAGACGTTCGTAGAGGACCCCAGACGTCTGATATGTGATCGTTGAGTCTCAACTGACCCAAATTCACTTTCCTAGACAAATATAGCCGTTTGGACCTTGGGAAATCCATTCCCGCAGTACAATAGGTTTTCAGACGTCCAGACCTAATGCCAAACATCCTGTACATCATCTGATTGATTTACACTAGAACCCTATTTAGGTTTGATGAAAGTCAGGAAGGAAGCCTGCCTAGATTCAGACATCTTAAACTAGTTTTCCAGACATCAAATACCTGAACCAGACGTCTGATGACCCTGTCAGAATCACAAATGATTCTAATTACGGCCTGTTTTGCCTTGGGTTCAACCCTAACGGCTATGGAAGCCTTCTAAGGCCTTTCAAAGCCCTTCTAGGCCCTCTATAAATAGAGGAGGACCCTTGCCTTGTGAATATACACCAAGCAACACATTTTCCACATCTTTTGTGTTCAAGAGAAGTAGAAGAAGCACTAGCTCTCCAAGCATTCGTTCCACACCTGAGATCTTCATCCTACTGTGCACCCGCTCTCCCGCAGATGTTACGAGAGCGTTGTTGTGCCAAAGCGTGGTTCACGCACCCGCGTCGTCACGCCAACACACTCCCACCTAAGGGAAGATTCTTCACCTGTAGTTGCTAGGTTCATTTATATACTTTGTTGTCTCTATAGGTCTGTTGTATTTTTTCTTTGTTATTGGTTGGGTATTCACATTGCAAATTCCCATCTCCTTTGCGAGAGAAAATCCTTCTTGTGAAGAGAAGGGGTTTTGAGGTACACTACCCTCGTTCAAAGTAGCGTGGCTGTAAGAGGTTAAGTCACCCTCATTTTAAGTGACTTGTTTAGTGGATTTGATCTCCACCAGTGCCACACGCGGCCAGTGTGCTAGCACCCCCTCATCTTCGCGAGCTTCAGCAGCAACAGAGCTGCAGCCCACCACCACCCACCGTCAACCTATGCTCCATTCTCTCGTCTCCAGCCACCTCACATCGAGCTGCTATCACCATCGAGTGAGGCCTAGCCCAAAGGACCTCCTACGAGCTTCATGTCTCCGACCAACCCTTCCTCGTCGCACACGATGAAGGGGAACACCTTCCCTTGTTTTGCACTTCATTTCTTATTACATTTCGTTGCCATTGCAAAAGAGAAATTTTTGAGTTAATAATATTCTAACCTGGTGATTTTGTGAGAACTCCCTCCATCTTTCACGAAAATACATCAGCTTATTCATGTCGTATTATCTTAATTGAAAGGCGATTTTGATTTAGTTTCTTTGCGAAATTAATTGTGAACATTTGTTTTTGACTAATGCCAGTTTTGATAGGCTATTGCCTTCCTGTGGATACGACCTGCTCTTCTCAAGTGGTACTTTTAATTATTTTGAAAAGTGATTTTCCACCACTTACATACTACTTTAACGCGTCATTTTATGTGCGAAACGACAACGAAAGTGAAAATCGTCTTTTCCAATGGCGCCATTGCCGGGGAGGCAATGGACCTAATAAACTAGCATTCATTCATTTGTTCATGTTGATTTAAATTGAGGCATATTTAATCTGTTCTATCTGATTTGGTGCGAGATACGCATATTACATACGAGTTGTCGCACCGGCCTCAGCAACACCGTGGTGGACGTTGTTTCCACCGCTTGAAGGAGAGTCCAAGCTTTGCATCTATGAGGAGGAGCTTGAACATTGGTGAACCTTGTTGCCACCAACTGGGAGGAGGACATCCGGAGTGATCATCTTCATCTCCATCGAATTTTTAGTAGATAGAATTTAGGTTTTAGAACTTTATTTTTCCTTATTTATTTTCTTGCACATTCATTGGGTTTGAGATCCTTGTTCTAGGGTATATTTTAGGGGTTTGTTCCTTGACTTTCTTTTAGACCTGTGTTGGGTAATTTTTTGGGAGTCTGTTCCCATTTATTTATACTTAGGTTTTTATTTTCTTTCATGGATTGATTTTTTTTCTCTTGTTTGTGCATAACTAGGTTAGATATAAAACATAAAAAAATATATATATCACGAACTGCCTACTAGAAACTGTATGCCCTAGGATGACCATTTAGGTGTGCATGAGTAGCCTCTAGATTTATTTTGCATTTGCGTACATTTAATTGCTGATTGCTGGAGGTAAGGTACATTTTCTTTTCCTTGCATTCTATCTTATTCACGCATTTGCATCGAGATTTAATTGCAAGACCACCTAATTGAATTGAAAAGATCTAACAAGTGGTCACATATTTTTCTTGAAAAAGGACTTTAACTAAAGGAGGAACATTAAAAACCAATGACTTGAATTGAGAACTTGTGGTGCGATTCACAAAACTCAAACTCAAAATTTTATTGTGAATGCACATGTGTATGATTGTGAACCAAGGCACGCATTTAGACATTGCTAGGTTTTTGAGCTCCTAGGAAAGAACCCTCCTACCGTTGGTTTCGAAGTTCTTGAAACTCAAGATCAAAGGTTAACTAACTCCATGGAGGGGGATACCTTGTCATGGATTTTTTAGGCTAATTAAGAAGCATCGTCAAAGCAAAGCTTCAAAAGTAGGATTAGGCCTACTTGCATCCCTCAATCTTCCGTCCTTGGAGTACTTTACCATTTGAACTTCAGGGAAGAGCACCTAAGTTCCAACTAGGTTTTTTCAGGCATTCCGTAGGTTGACAATAGGTGCGTAAATTGATTGAACAAATTGTATTGTCACCTATAATTTGACTTAAAATGAAATGCCTAAATGGTTAAAGACCTAAAAAGTCCTTTGATTTGTGTTTGTATTGGGAAGAATCTGACTTAGGTGTGAGTTAGAATGGACCAATTTGATCACCTCTCTTTCACCTCTTGCCTACACCCTTACCCCCACTCTGCAATCTTCCATCCCATACGCCGAAATGGTCCATTCTTTGGTGGACATAATGACAATAATTGGGATCCTTTTCACTCCTACTATAGGAGTATTGGCTTGGTTAAGCACCAAATCAGTGAGCAGAACCTAGGAGCAGGATTTGCCTTGCCCAATATCCCACACACTATGGAAATACCCAACCCACCCACCCTAAATGATTTTAACAGTTGGATTGAAACTCCTAGGAACTATAAGCCTGAGCCTGACTTCTCTCCTGATAGTAATGATGACCTCTCCTCCTTGAAGATGGAAATACATAAAATGCAAGACGAAATGATTGAATTATTAAGAGAATCTTCGAGAGCAAGCCAACAAGAAAAAGAAGAAATTAGCCACCCAATCTACCCCATTCAGGATGACGAGCACCCCTCTACGCTAGATGCATCTCCCGTGGGAGAGCCACACCCTAAGTTGGAGGGGAAATTTGGGGAATATGTAAGGGAGAATAGCTACTTTATCGAGGATTGATTTCGAAATCTCCTCGCTAGATGACACTTCCTTGAGAGGTCCATGCCTTAAGTGGGAGGAGGAAATGAATGAAAGTAGCTATGCATTGGATGAAGAATGGTGGCAACTCGAGGAAGATGATGATCAAGTTGAGCATCAACCTGAATTATATTGGAGTCAGAAGAAGGGAATGATGGTACCATTAGAAGACCTCGACCCAGATAACAGTATTTTCGTGACATTTGATGAAGTGGGTCAAAGTCAAGTTGTTAATCCCACCCTCCCTTCTTATCACAAGATGAAACTAAAGGCCACCCTTAGGGAACCTAACCCTGAAGAAATTTACCTATCTAAGGAGTCTGATGTTACCAGTGTGAACCATTTACCCCAGATAGAGTGCCCTAGGGGACCTGTCGAGATTTTAGATGATTTTTGACCTCGGGTACATGATGAATTGTATGATGAGGAGAAGGATGAATTATATGACGAACCTACATTCAAGATTTGAAGTGACACTAAGGGTGATTATGTCTTATTTGAAGAATTAGCCCCCGAGGATGTCACAAATTTGATCAACTTAGGTTTCCTCTGTGCACCTACTAATGATATTCCTCCTCATGATGAAATAATGGAAAATGTGGAAGCAACTTCTAAGATTTATGTAGATTCATATATAGACTTCGTGGAGGATTTGAGTAAAGAACAAGAACCCGGGGATGAGATTGATAGGGTAATCCCTAAATCTATTGCTTCCAACCTGCCTTCATTTGATTCGGAGTCACCCTCCGATTTGCCTAAGTCTAAAGGCAAAATTTTGACTCCATACCTTGAAATGATTACTGATGAACTGTAGGTAGATACTTGTGATAGTACAAGGAATGCGAGTGATGTGATTGAGGAATTAGAAAGGTTGTTAGGAATGGACACTAAGCCGATTAAACCCAACCTAGATCTTATGGCCATCCCGCAGCCTGGAAACTTGGACACCCTAGACAATTCTTAGATTAAAGATCTGCTCACTTCTATTCTAACAGGGGGGCTTAGCGAACCAATATATCTTGTAATGGGGTATCAGGTTTGGATTGATGCTTTCTATGGTTAGTCCATCACCTTGGGGGTTTATCTCTGCACCATTCCTTCCCCTTCTCTTTTGGAGGGTCCTTGCCATCCTCCCCCTACCCCTATGGAGGTCGCTATTCTAGCCTATCATTTAGAACCTCCTCGGGTGACCTAGGAAGATTTCATTCTCATCTTTGTTGGGCGAGCGTTTGCTATTGGGATTCATCATTAGCTCACTAACATCCTAGGCTATCTATTTTCTAAGCCTGCATTACTTTGCTCATTTTTAGGGCCTATTACTTTGGTTTTGGAACCTGACTTGCAGGTTCTTTGGGTACTCAACTGTTAGCAAAATAACGGCAGAGCAACTCTGACCTAGGTAATACCCTTCCATGCAATGGGGACATTGTAGATTTCAGGCATGAGGGGATGTACTTGGAGATATATGGTACAGTGATCTTTTTAGGATCGTCACCGAGTTTGATTTATTTTTATTTATTACTCAAAAATTTCAAAAATTCTCCGAGGTCGAACTCAGGGAGCAAGCTTGATTTTAGAAGCATAAAAATCACAATTTACAACAGTGTACTGATTTACAAAAGAAAAACTAGAGAGAAAGGAAATAAAAATGTTTCTGCTCTTTTCTTCTCTCTTTCTTCTTTGTCCTTCTTTCTCTTCTTCTTTCAGTCTTCAGACGTATGATTCCATGAATCAGACGCCTTAAGTTGCGTTCTGCTACAGTGCACGTCTCCTTCTTCTTCCTTTCTCTACTACTGCTGCTTCTTCTTCTCCTTGTCTTTTTCTTCTTTTCTTCTTCTCTTCCCTGCTTGGCCTTCCTCTTTGCGACAGCTTCCTCTTCCTTTCTTCTTCAGTTGGCTTCTTCTTCTTCTTCAGCTCCTGCTTCTGCCTTCCTTTTCTTCCTTTTCCTTCTTCAGCTCCTGCTCCTTGGCACGGCTAAGTCTTTAGCTGCTTCCTCTTGTCTTCTTCTGCTTCCTCTTCCTTTTTCCTTCTGTGCGCGCCTCTTCTTCTTCCTCCTTCTTCTTCAGCTTCCCTGCACAGGCATGGTTAGGCAAAAACCTACCCCTACCCTCCCCACGTCTCTCTCTCTCTATTTCACTCTTGGGTTCGCTCTCCCAGAGCCTGCTCGGGTATACGGGTCGGGTTAACGTGCCCGAGACCAGGACCACTGGCGTGCTATGGTGGGCGAGGTGTGCACAGGTATCGGGTCAGGTAGCAGATCCGCGGAGGAGTGAGCGTGGAAGAGGCGGTGAATAGGTAGGTGAAGGGACCTCACCCCGTGTGACTGAGGCGATAAGCCTTAGTCACTTTTACAATTTATATGTTTTCACCTGCTCAAAAACTTACAAGGTGGGACTAAACGTCCCACCTCCTTGTCGTGTGCCTGGTAGCAGAGAGCGCAGGCGATTGCAGGAACAACTAAGGCCTTCGAGGCCAATTAACTGACCGAAGTTGTGCTCGGACGTATTCCGCGCAACCTGGGCTCGTATCCTGGAGCTGGAAAGGCCTGGAGCTACTTGCGAGCTTGCTTCAAGCTCGACGTCAATGGTGGCGGAGGCTCGGGACCAGAAACCACAAATACGGCCTTGCGGCCCTATCAGAATGCTCCGCGAGCTTCGCCAGAGCACAGCAAAGATGACTCGGGGGCCAGCTTGTCATGAAGACGCCTGTGCGCGTGTGCCTAGGGCACACTGTGTGTGTGCAGGTGGGTGTGTTCAGGGAAGGGTTTCAGTGGGTGGCGAGGTCAGTGGAGGGTTGCAAGATGATCAGTGGGTGGAGGTGATGCTTCTGAGGGGTCTAGCGAGGTGGATGGGTGTGGGGAGGTGACGAAGACAACTCACCGGTGGTATGCCAGAGGTGGAGAAGATGGGGGTGGTCTGCAGTTCTCGAGGGGTAGAGATAACAAATTAGTAGAGGGGAAATAAAGAGGAGGGTAAGAGGGACTTATCTACGAGTCCAGAGTGAAGGGGGGATGCGGAGGTGGCCAACGGCCAGTACTGCCATCATCGGAGATGAAGGTGCCAGGGGGAGAAAGCGGCGACGAGGAAGAGGGGCTGGAGGGCACCCGCTGGTATGGCAAGGCACGGCGGAAGACAACGGAGGTAGCTCTGCCACTGGTACTGTGGCAGAGCGACGAGAGAGGAGAAGGAGAGTCGCCGGAAGCTCTAGCAGTTGGCTAGAGTTGGGAGGAAAAGAATTGGAGGGAAGATCTCAGGCCAATCAAAGCTTGAAGGATGCGGCGAGGTGTGCCGTTCCTTAAATAGGCAAGGGCTGGCCGGGAGGCACGCGAGAGCGGCGGGAAAAGTCTCGCCGGAGGTATGGTAGATGGAGACCCATACCTCTCGCGCGTTCGCACGAGAGGTATGGCGGTCAACAAGGCATGGGGGCCGGCCCATGCGGTAGGGGGCTTCGCAGGGAGCTCCCCTTTCAAATCTGGGGCCGGCTCCCCATGCATGCGCAGCGCCATCCTCTACGCAAAGTCGCCGGAGGTATGGTCTGGGCAGCGGGTGGCAGAAGGATAGAATTGAAGAAAACGATGGGAAAGCTAGGGGGGAATTTGTAAGAGTTTCAAAAAGTTGAGGGTCTGAAAGTAATTTCGAGGACTAAATTGCAAAGTGGGTCAAGACGACCTTTTCTTAGGTCCAAATTTTGGTATCAACCTAATTTGAACCTAAGGAATCCAATGGTGAAGTTTGATTTTATGTTTGACCAAATTTGACTGGATATTTTGCACAAAAACCTAAATTAGGTCAAAAGTTGGGTATGCTCAATCTAGGTCAAAACAGGTTCCAACGGCCAAATTGAAGGTTTTAAACCCTAGAGGATATTTTTCCATGAATTTTATAGGGTTTAGCTGATTTTTATCTTGCCTGGAACCTTATGAATTAAAGTGGGTTTGTTTTAGGATTACATAATGTCATTTAATTCCCAGATTTTGTCATAACCCTTTTCTGACCAAACCATCCCACTTTTTCCTCTTTAGAATAGAAGTCTAAACTATTCCAATCTAAGCCCCTTGAATGAAAAAAGCTCAGGGAATTCATTCTTCAATTTGGTAGAGTCAAGTTCATAGGAAACATTGGCTATGTCATAGGAAACTATTTCCATGTCACCAATGCCAAAACTTGCAAACTGAAAGGTGGAAGAGGAGGATCATAGGAAGTATCTTGATGACATACAAAACATGGGAATCAATAGGAAATAGATTAAATAGACATGGAAGTAGTATCCATTTGATTGCAACAATTCTTTGTATATGGCCTAGCCTTACCTCAAATGTTAGTGATGGCTTAGTCTCATTCACCCTTGCAACATTTTGACAGTCTAGCCCCTATCGACATTCATTGAGGTCCACTAACCTATGTAATATGTAGAACCCAGCATTCTATGCCCCCAACTCCCACCCAAAGATGAAATTCTTAAACCTACATTACTAGAGAGTAAGCTCCATGCTTATTTATCCTGTGTTTAGTTTCATGGATAAAACCTCTCACTGAGAACACTACAAATAGTAACCCCTTGTAGCAACTACAAGATGTGAGAAAACACTTCAACCCCAGATATTAGCAAATGCATTCTGGGATGCGTAATTTTTTTGAGAGGGAAAAGGATGGTTACCAGAGGTCAGTAGCTATCCGTTGCATTAAACTAAAAGGGAAAGGAACATACTCAAAGATATAGGGACCAGAAAGAAAAAAGATATGCAGAATCTCTTACAACCTTTTGAATCCAAACCCTTTCTTCTTTGAAGATGTTCCAATTTCTCTGTAGCCATAACACCTACATGGAAGCAACCACCTTCAATCTGACCTCCAGATCTGCCAGGCTGTTGCTGGTGCAAAAGCATGACCAAAAATCCTCTATGGAATCACCTCCCACAATAGGCAATCCCAGGCCCTGAAAGAGACTTTTCGTAAAGCCACAATGCAAGACAACATTATAGCACATATTAAAAGTGCAATATCAAATAACAACCAGGAAATTCTCTTACCTATGCCAAATCCTCAAAAATTACATTAGAAATGCTAGCCCTTGTAATGCCAAGTTCGTCGCATATTTGCATTACGTGGAGCTTCCCTGACCTTGAGGTGGAGTTTGTATGTCGTTTCCATTTTATTCACCCCCACCAACTTTTTTTTTAATTTGCTAAAACCAACACCTCCAATGCAAAATTTGTTTTCCAGTGACTCCTCTACAACCATTCTCGCATTGTCCAGCTTCCCTACATTACATAGCTTATCAACAATATATTCATAGACTTCAATGTCGGACTGACAGGCTCTAGTAGCTACCTCCAAAATGAATTGTGATTGCGTAGCAATCATAGGTCTTAATCAACCCAAATAATGTTAGAACCTAGCTTAATGTGTAAATATTGCATTCATATCATGCACATCATGCATTGCATCATTTTATATAGAATAAGATGAGATATTTTACTATTTAATGTTTTTGTTGTTATTTGCAGGTATTAAAGTGATCCAAGATGTGAGATACAGTGGAATAAGGCAATAAAGAGAGAAGAAGACTGATTTAAACAAGAGGAGTGAGGAGGATAGCCTTATCCCTACTTTCACGTATCTTTTCAAAACAAAGTTTTTAGGGTTATTGATCGACCAGATTAGTTAATTGATCAACCAAAATACCTTGATCGACCAACCAACTTCATTAACCGATCAAATCAGCCCATTTTAGGAAGTTGATAAATATCCTTTTGATCGACCAACCAGATAAATTGACTAATCAATTAGTGATCGACCAAATTGCATTTTGATCAACCAATTAACCTTAATTGATCAACCAATTTAACTTCCTATTCAGGTAAAACTTTTAGTATAAATAGAGGTCGTACGCAGTCCATCTTTACACAACTTTCAAAGAGAAATACCTTTCAAAAGTAGAGTTTCTCATGTTTATTCCAAAGGCTTCTGCACCCCATTCTTCATATTCTTCAAAAGCATGATGCCTCGAACCTCTGCGAAAAATTTGATTTGATCTTTTATTGAGGTTCCATAGAAGTTACTTCTGTTATTATATTTTGTTGCTTTGATTTATGGATCCCAAGATTGTTCGGAAGATCCATGGTTGTTGTTTTTACTTCTCTTTAGGATAAAAAGAGAAGTGGTTGTAAGAGGTTGTGCCACCCTCGTTCAAGTGGTATGGTTAGTGGATTTACTAGCTTGGACTAGTCAGGAAAATCCTAAGCTGGGAGGCTTAAGCAGTGGTTTTTACCCGGTTTGAGCTTCCACTCTAAATTAGGTGTACTCTGTGCTTGAATCTTTTGTGATTTATTTTTTATTTGTGCATATAATTTTTAAGGTGATACTATTCACCCTTCCCCTTGAGCATACATTACGACTCACAGGATATCCTCCTACTTTCCCTTGGTATCAAAGCTTGCGTTGTTTAGGAGATGTCAAAGTCAAATGTTGACACATATGTTGAGGGTCAGTCGATGGTTCGACCTCCTCTATATAATGGAACGAACTTCGGCTATTGGAAGACCAGGGTGTAGATCTTCCTGGAATCAATGGATTGCGAGGTATGGGATGTCATCGCCTCAAAGTACACACGTCCAAAAATCAAAGACGGCATTGCAATCACTCCAGACCAAAAGAAGATGGCTACACACAACGCAAAAGCCATGAACGCCATATTCTGCGGTCTCTCCAGAGCAGAATTTAACAGAATATCTGCATGCAATATCGCACACGAGATATGGAGCATTCTCGAAGTTACCCACGAGGGAACTTCAAAGGTAAACGAAACAAGGGTAAATCTACTAACCCAAAACTACAAGCTTTTTAGGATGAAGAAAGGGGGTCGATAAAGGAGATGTTCACAAGATTCATGGACATTATAAACTCCTTGCAAAATCTTGATCAAGACATCAAGAACGAAGCCCTTGTCAGAAAAATCCTTCGATCACTCACCAGGACTAGGAAACCAAGACTACTGCCATTCAAGAGTCAAAAGATTTGTCCAACATGAAATTGGATGATCTCATTGGAAGACTAATGGCGTATGAGGTTCAACTCCAACACATGAGGGATCAAGAAGGAGAAGGATCCAAGAAGAAGACTATATCTCTTGAAGCTATTCAGGAATCCGAAGAAACTTCAAGTGGAGAAGAAGAGGAAGATATAGCCCTCCTCTCCAGAAAATTCAAGAAGTTCCTCAAAGATAAGAAGAATTGGAGGAAGAAGAAGAAATCAAGAACGAAGCAATCACCTATTACAACTGCAAGAGAAGGGGACACATCAAGAAGAACTGTTTGCTTCTCAAAAAGGAATCAAACGAGAAGAAGAAGCTCTTCAGAAAAGACGGAAAGAAGAAAGCTTTCATGACAACTTGGGATGATTCGGACTTAAGTTTAGAGGAAGAAGAAACCTCAGGAGAAGAAGCTCTTCTCGATCTTATGGCTCTAAAAGATGAGGTAACCTCCTTTACTCAAGATGAATTACTAGAAGCATTCTTTGAGATGCATGATATAGAAAAATCATTAAAACTAGAAAATGAAAACCTAGCAAAAGCATTAGGTGAAGAAAAAGCAAAAAAAGACGTACTTGGTAATCAAAACAATGAGTTATCTGTTGAGATCACTGCATTAAAATCACATATAAACAACTCAAAAGTAGAAATAGACAAACTAAAAGAAAACCCTGCTACTCTATTAAATGATTTAGCTAAGTTCACAAATGGAAGTAGAAACCTGCATAAATTGTTAGGAACACAAACCCAAAGCACCACAAAATTTTGGTTATGTTACATACCAAAAAATGATCATGAAGCATCTAGTTTTAGCAAAGGGAAAGGTAGCCTGCCAAAACAGGCAACACAAACTAGCCACGTGGACCCAAACAAAAATGGGTACCAAAAAGTATATTGCAATCTTATTTTGTAGGTTTTGTAGATTATAAGAAGTGGACTTTCCAACAAACAAATGGAATACTGAAGCCACTCTATCAAATAAAGCCTTATAAACACAAACCAATGATAGGAAAGAGAAAAAAGAAGATGGATAATGGACAACGGTTGTTCCAAGCACATGACCGGTGAGGAAGACCTATTCTAGTAGCTCAACTGTCAGGAAGGTGGTACGGTCATGTTTGGGAACAACAATAAGGGTCCTATTATTGGTACTAACCAAATTGGTATTTCTTCTACTTCTTTTAATAATTTACACTTAGTTAGCGTCTTAAAACACAATCTGCTAAGTGTAAGTCAAATATGTGATAAAGGTTATAAAATTACATTCACATCAAAAGGTTTTAAAATTCGTGATAAAGAAATAAAACAAATTATTCTTAAAGGAAATAGGCATAAAGACATTTATAATGTAAACTTCAACAAATGCAACACTCTCGAATGTCTGGTCGTATCTGACGAAGAAGAAACATTTTGGCATAAACGACTAGGTCATGTTCACATGGGGAACATTAGCAGACTCATGAAACATGAACTCATCAAAGGTCTGCCAAATATCATCTTCAAGAAAAGCAAAGTCTGCAATTCTTATCAAGTTCGTAAGTGAGGATAACGTCACCATCCCATATCTAGCTTTAATTAGCCATAATCCATTAATAAATGCTCCTACATAACCGCCAGAAAACTGTAATTCATTGCATATCCTTTCTGAGAGAAATACATTAAAATAGGGGTAAATATGCAGTTTTAACAGAATATCCTAAATTCAGAACAATCACAAGGTTTCCCAAGGGTTTATTAAAGGTCAAATGGCCATAAATGTCTAATAAGTGGGTTCATATAAACAGAAACTAGTTTTCACACATTTCGAGCATTAATGGACATCTGAAACCCTAAAAATAAACCCACTTAATTACCTGAGGTTATGGTCATAATAAAATTCACCTAAATCTTCTAAAGATCATGGAAAAATATTCTATAAGGTTTGGTATCTATGATTTGACCATTGGAATCCAATTTGACCTAAAATAGTTTCAAACAGACAGTTGCCCTAATTTGGATTTCTGCACAAATTACTTAGTCAAACTTAGTCAAAACTTAAATCCGACTTCACCATCAGATTCCTTGAGTCCAAATTAAGTTTATACCAAAATTTGAGCCCAATCACAGATCACTTTGACCAAGTTTACATTTCAGACCTGTTTGACTCTTTTCTCTCACACATATGCCCCTAACTTTTGAAACCCTTGAAAATACTCCCCTAACTTCATCATCTTCCCCACCAACAGATCCCCGTTGCCTTCAAACACTTAAACCCATCACCGGCGAGCTTCAATCAGGGATTACTCCCTGATTTCATGGCCAAACTCTTCTAAATTTGGAAGGAAGAATCATGAAGAGCTTTCCAACAATCTGAGTCGTATCTTGGGCTCTAATTCCTACTCAATTCCTCATGCGAACCTTTCAAAGGCTCGGGTTTCCTATTCTTGTGAAAGCTTCAATCTTTCAAACTTGGATTCCAAGCTTGAAATGACTCCCTGAGCCCTATAAAAGGACCCACATTGCACGACCGTGATCCTTAGCTCGTTATGGATGGTTTCTCCACCTTCTTCTCTCCTCTCCAGATGAAAGCTCTGCGAGCTCCAGCGAGCTTCTCCGTCTACATTCTTTGCCGACTGCTACAGACCATAGTTAGCCAAATCTTCTTCCCTACATTCCTCCGTCACTTGCAATACTAGCGAGGGTCTTCTTCTACATCTTCCTCGCCGTTTCTCCCCCATCGGAGATTTCGTCTTCTCCAAGTCCGGCATACCACCGGCAAGGAATCTGATGGGAACACCATCATGATCCATAACTAGCTCAGTTTAATCTGATTAAGTCATTAAAATGTTCATACATAACCATCAGAAGGCCATAATTCATTGCATAATCATTCTGAAAGACAAGAAAATAGGATTAAAACTGTAATTTTATCATCATATCTTGAATGCAGAACAATCACGGGTTTTCCTAAGGGTTAATTAAGGGTCAAATGGTCTTAAGAATCTAACAAGTGGGTTAGAATAGACAGAAAAGGGTTTTCACGTGTTTTGAGAATTAAATGACTTCTGAAACCCTAAAAACAGATCCGCTTAATTAACTGAATGGGGGGGTCGATTCATTTTTGAATCATTTTGTCAGCTCTGTGAAATTCTTGTAAATTGTATTTCTCGTCTTATATATACATAAGAAGAAAAAAATTGAATTAGGAAGGAATACTTGGACATTAGGACTTTTCAATCTTAGGAAATATTACATTAGGATCTGAACACAAAGACCCTTCAGGTCTTCGGACTTAATCGGCCCGTGTATCCACTAAAATGTGGATTTGTTTTTCAAGTCCTTGCCATATTAATTATATGGTAATTTGATTAAATATGTTTGGGTGATAAGTACACGACTTATCAACCCACACTCTGATTTAAGGGAAATTAAAGTCTAAAGCATCTACACACTTTCTTTTCACTGACTTGTTGATTGGCAGGTTTAACGGAAATTGGGTAGCTAATGAACCTTCTAGGGTGATATGGCTGGCAAGTTATCGTGGGTAACAGCCCATAGGTAAGTTGTCCAGAGCCCAGTCACTGGACCATTCTCTTCTTACTGCCTTTAGGTAAATCTTGGACCAGGGAAGTCACCTACTTAAAAAAAAAAATAGAGAAAAAAAAAGTAAAAAAGAAAAGAAAAAGAAAAGGAGAAAAGAAAAAAAAAATCACAATTTGCCGCACGAGTATGGCTGGCAAGTTATCGGTGGTAACAGCTCATCGATCGGTTGTCCATAACCTAGCTCAAGAAATGCACTTAAAATTCCCAAAACACTTAAGAAGAAGCGGAGAAGTAGAATAAACCGGGGAGATATACATTGGATTCACTCTTGTGTTGACCCCATAAAAATAAAAGTAGGGAGTAAGCTACTGGTCGTAAAGATACACCTTTAGGAAGAACTCTCTTTAAGGTCACCTAGAGGTGTATAAACCCAAAGTCCATTCTAATTGCCAATCAATGAGTCTATCATATTCACAATAAGATGCTTATAACTTGGGGTTCTCATCAAATCTTGGGTGAGTTGAATGGTCGTAGAAAGCTACTCTTTAACTCTAAACTAAAAAATCCAAAAAAAATAGAAAAGAAGAAAAAAAGAAAAAGAAATTTTTCTTTGAATAAGGCGAGGGCTTGAGGTGATCTGCATTTTGATAGATACCCAGACGCTGTTGTGTCTTTGAAATTTCAAATCCTAAGTAAAAATTTTCTTAATGTTGAAAATAACTTATGTTCAAGTAATCCAACCTAATTCTTTTATAAATAACATGTAGTTTTTACTAGGGACTAGCAAAAGATAGGCATGGGGGTGTGATGTAAACATGTTTATATTACATAAAATGTCTATTTATGCATGTTCTTAAGCATAGAATTATATTACATACTATAAATATTGCATAATATGCATCATCATGCATTTACATTAATCTGAATAAAATGTAGGTTAATTGTCTACTTTTATGGTAAGGGACAGGACGACTTTTTATTGCAGCCTCAGATTGAAGATCCAACCATACGGATCTGATCAGGGCGACGATTGGAGCTCAACGACTCCAAGATCGCCCTAATCGGATATCTGTAGCATCAGATAGAGACCGAGGAACCCTAGAAGATCAAGGGCCAAGATGGTGTTAATCTACACCTCAGACGACAAATCTGACCGCACGGATGGGTTCGGATCAACGATCCAGCCTAACGGCGCAAAAATCGATCCAATCCTATACCCGTGGCACCATCTACATCACTCAAAAGATGAACGGCCAAGATGGCGCCATGTGGCACCATCTCAGCCACCCAACCGGCCGCACGCACCCGCTAAAGCTCTTCTGGCTAGCACTCCTCCACCGTTGGATCAAGATCCAACGGCTGTGAGGTGCGCGCGCTTAAGTTGTGCACTCAACACAAATGCACCCATAGCGCGTTGGTCAAGCGCCTCATCCAAACAAGGAGGAGCGGGATCGAGCCCCCACATGCCTCAAATTGGAGTGGGCACGCGGGCGCGATCAGCCACGCGATCAAGATCCAACGGCACCGCGCGGCCGATAGCGCCCACGCGCTATCTGACGCCCTGCGTGACGCGGGATCTCACGCGCAACGAGCAGTTGAGGCGTGGCGAGGAGAGCTCTCAGCCGTCCAATCTCACGATCGAACGACCAAGATTTGATGGACGTGGAGTGCTTGTTGTGGCGTGGAAGGTGAGCGGGCACGCGAGCGCCGCCCACGAAGGCCACGTTCAGGCATTTAGTGATGGATTTATCCATCACTAAAGCTCTTGAATTAATGTTTTTCAACATGTAATGACCAAAATGCCCTCACTCCTTGCAACTATAAAAGGAGACCCTCTCCATAAGAATTTCTCATCCTTCCTTCTCTTCTCTCCCTCTCTAAAGCTCAAGAGAAGCTTCTCCCACACCCAAGATGCTCCTCAAGAGATAAAGTCAATTTTTCGCCCCCATTTCGGAAGTGGATCCCGCGACGACGACGACGTGCTACCACATTCTCATTCTTCTTGCTTCAACCTCCTTCTTCCCACTAAGTTCTTCATCTTCCAGGCGTCGTCTCATCTGGCTCGTCCTCCAAGCGATCATCGAGGAGGATAACTTCTCTCTCCCATTCCTTTTTCCTGCTTTCTAGAGTAGAATTTTCCTGCTTTCTAGTTGTAATAGTTTTCATGCTTTCTAGTGTAATTTCTTGCTTAATAATTGTATAAACATTTTGAAGTATCAAGTGGATGTTTTCTCTCTTTCTCTCTCTCTCTTTCGCTCTCTTTCTTTGATTGTTTATAGTGCTTCATTTCATTGTAATTACTCCACTCTTTATCAAAAAAAATGAAAAAAATATAATTGTAAATTTGGATCGACGTAGCCTCCCTGAGTTTGACCTGGGTTTCTATTCCAGTATAAATTTTATTTGTTGAACCTGAGTTCTTCGCTATTCAAACTACGACAGGTTTTCAAAACCAAATTCGATAGCGCAGTACTTCGTCATTTCAACACTGATTGAGTGTTCTGTTGAATTATTTGGATATGAGATGCATGTTTAATTAGAGGATTTAATTGGTGATCTAAATCACCACTTTTTAGATTCTCTATATTCTTTTTATCTCATCATTATTTGAATTATAATCTGACAAATTGTCTTCACTGCATATCTATTTTGTGCTCCATCCATTGTGCTCATTGATTCTAAATGAGATTAATATTGTGAATTCCATATTTGCTCAATTGAGGACCTGGATGACTTCCTGGAGCATATCCACACAGCCTGGAGGTGATTGCGATGAAGAACAAAGTCGGAGAGCTATAGCCGAAGTCAGAGATGATGGCAGCAGCAGCGGCAGAGCGACGGTGAAATCTGCAAGCATGAATATGGGCTTGAAAGCCCCAATCAGATGGCACAAAAGCTTCGCCAAAAAATGACGAAGGTGGTGGTGCGTGATTCGTAGTGTGAGAGGGTGTGTGGTGGTCGGCGGAGGTCGGGGATGAAGGCGAGAAGGTGGGTTTCTTGGTGAAGCGTTTGGATGGGTGGAATGCATAACAAGGATGGGGGTCTTGTGCACAGAGGTATGGCTGAGCTTGTGAGGGTGTTGGTGAGGCGTGTGTTGCGGTGGAGCATCAGGGAAGCCTCGCTGGAGGTGTGGCCTGAGATGGAGAAGATAATGGGCAAACGGTGGCGGCGTGGGTTGAATTGAGAGTTTCATGGAAGGAAAAGAGATTAGAGGGAGATTGAAACCTAATTATGCTAACTTAAAAGGATGAAAGGAGAGGGAGGCGCCGGTTATGATATGACATACTTCCAACATAGGTGCTTCCTCCTTGTTTCAGCCATCTACATAATTCAAAACAAATGCAAAGTTGGAAACATTGATCTAACATCAAAGTTGCTAGTTATATATATAGTTACAATGCACATGCAAAGTTACATACACATGCAAACACATGCAAAGTTACATACACATGTAACCTTGATAAAAACTTGGAGAATTGCCAAATCGCCCATGTCCCCCTGCTTGTCACAACACAATGGCTCGTAGATGTTCAACTCCTGGAATAATGCCTCCATCTTCTTATAGTATTTAGTCAAGGAGAGATCTCCATGACCAGTTGTCCATATACGAGTATATAGATCAGTAATACGGGCGTTACTTGATGTTCGGCCATACCTTTTCTCAAGGGCCATCCAAATCTCGTACGTGCTCCTTTTACAAAGCATGTTCGAGACAATAGAAGGATCCATCGAATTCATGAGCCAAATCATGACTGTAATTCTCCTTCTCATACTTCTTTTTCTTGTTATCCTTTTGCTCTGGTGGCTCTTTAAGGAGAATATTAAGTTTCTCTTGTCCTTTGACAAATATCTTTAAGGCACGAGCCCACAAGATATAGTTTGAGGCACCCTATGGCTTGAAGGTTGCCTCGAAGCTAACCTTTCTTTCTCCCGAGCCCAACGTGGCGTCAACAACCCTGGTGGAGGCTTTCATTATCTTCTACTATCTTTCTCTGAGCAAGGCATCAAATTTGTCAAGGAAGATTCTTTGTCTGAGACAAAAACCACATACGTGTGGTCAAGAACCCACAAGTAGCAAGAGAGACTAGACCGTAGGTTTAATACCATGTCAAGAATTACGCACGTAAACCTTAAAGGCTCCTTTGGAACGTAGCAAAATAGCCCAACAAGGGCTGTCCATGTGGAGATCAGGGAGAGAAAGGGAGCAGTAGCAGCCACCGATGATGGTGGCAGGTTGGTGGTAAAGTCGGTGATGGTGCTGGCCGACGGTGACGTTGAGAGAGAGAGAGAGAGAGGAGAGGAGAGGAGTTTATAGAATAGGAAATATTATTGCTAACTCAAGGGAATTACAATAGGAAGGCTATTTTTATAGGGAGAACATATGCAGTAAATCACAACTCCTAATTAAGAAATAACAAATCCTAAAAACAAACTCTTAAAACAACCTTCCTAAAAATCAACTTAACAAAATAGCAAACTTGAGACCTAAGTAAAACAAAACTTGGACCCTTAGTACTCCAAGCTGCTGGCCCTACGTGCCCTCCTACTGCTGCCACATGGCCTAGCTAGTTACCATGTGGCAGGTCCACGTGGCCTCCTTATTCTCAGAATTGTTACATTATGTTCATTGTTGAGGTTCTTAATTGTAAGTGAATCTTATGAATTGGATGACTATGATTTTTTTTTTTTTCCGACAGTGGATGGCTATGAATCTATAATGAATGCTTCCAATGTAACTAGTAATGATCACATTTCCTCTAAGCATGTCAAAGAACATCCAGATCATTCCAACATAATCTAGAATCAACAACTTGATGATTGGAAACCCAACCTTTTCTTACCTACGAGCACTTTATTGTAGGAAAATGTCTAGGCCTACCTTTCCCAGAGAGAATTAGGCATGAACATATTCAAAACCTCATACATACTTGTTAAAGAATTAGAAAAGAGTTTTAGATTAGTTAAGTTAGGTTAATTAGTTTATTTTGGTATTCCTATTATCTCTTTCGACTTCTATTAGGATTTGATTTGGTTTGAATTTGTTTTCAAATTAATTAGAATTAGGTCTACTATTGTTATCCCCTTTATATAAAGAGAGGTTGATTTCCCTTTTAATTAATTACAAAATTACTCATTATTCTTCCACATGATACCAAAGCAGGAAAGCCCTGAGCCCTTCCTCTCTCTCTCTCCCACCCCTCTCTCTCCTCTAGAGGTGCCGTTAGCCCCTCTCTACCTAAGGGCACATGCTAGCTCCCCTACTTGTAGCTTACACCACCGCTTCCTACTTTCCCTCTCTATCACAATCACTTTCTCTTTTGCATTAGTTCTCTCTCCTACTCTGGGTCCCTCATTGCCATCACCTCTCTCGCTAGTTTTGCTACCATCAGACTCTCTCTCTCCCTCATCGAGGCCACCACCACCATTACCTATTTTCTCTCCCATCAAATCTTATCATAGCAACCAAACTTGACCAATTTCGATCTTGTTTAATCCTTGCAGCACCGCCCCCAACCTGCAACATCCGTAAGGCCACTCCTTGCCTCCACTTCAACCACCTGCATCTCCCAACCCACTACTACCCCTATCAGTTCTCGCTCTCTCTTTCCCAAGCAAGACACCACATATCCTAATAACCGAAGCAGAATCCTCAACTATGACATCGAAGGCCAAGATCTCGACCTCCATACTAGTACATGGAACCACATTGAGCTATCGAGTTCCTCAAACTATGTGCTTTGGTTCCATGCCTTTTGCATCTCATAGGAAGGCAAAACAAATTGCACGTTCTCACAAATAAAGTTCCTGACTCCAATGATGGTGCCAAATACAAGTAGGAGGTGGACAATTTTCTTGTCATGAATTGCCTAATGAACAACATCAACCAGTCGATTGCAACCAATATGCTTTACAAGGAGCCTGCGAAGGAGATCTGGGATACACTCAAGAAGATGTATTCTCAGAAGACGAGCAGTTCCCACCTAGCTGATATCTACTAGAGGATCTAGAATACTAATCAAGGAAACATAACCTTGGTTACGTATTTCATGACCCAGGAAGGCTTGTCCAAGGAACTGGTTATTTACCAGCCTACCTATTGCAATAAGCAAGCCATAGAATGTGGGTAGTGTCAAGCATACAAGTTTCAAGGTAGCCTCAATTGTTAGTACCACTCTGCACATGACCAAATTCTCTCTACTGACACAGTGCCTGATCTAGAGATGATCTACAATTGCCTTCAAAGATAGGAATCAAGAAGCCACCTTCCCTTACTCCAGCTACGACTCCTAACACCTCTGTCCTTATGGATTCTAAACAGAGAGGTGACCATTCAAGTGGCTTTGCTAAACATGGATGTGGATGCAAATGCATCCTCTCCCTATGCATCCACAAACGTTCGAAAAGTGCTAGAAGAAATTTATGAAGCCTACCTAGGCAAATCAATTGACTGTTATAGAGATTTTGTTTCCTACATTATCATATACCTAGCCCGTCACCTTAGCACAGATGGATTGCCTACGAAACCTCTTAAGGGGGAGGGTTCTTCTTCAACTGCTACTGCAATTGTGGCAGCCACAAATGTCACAATAGGACTCGCCACACTGCCTACTTCTACCACTTCCATCAACCCCTTGAAGAATCCAGATGATGCTAATAATTGGTGGGTGAACTAAGCATGATGTTAGAAGGGTTTCCACTGGTTAGAGGCAATTGCCTACCTGCCTTCCTATCTACTCCAATCTAAGGATTACGCTCTTAAAGGGGAGTCCTAGGTTTGCTATACCTCATGCAAGTTCGACGTTGCATGCTGCAACTTAGGGGGAGTATTAGAGAATTAAGAAAGAGTTTTGATTAGTTAAGTTAGACTAATTAGTTGTTTTGCAATTTTTGTTATCTCTTTCTATTTAGTTAGGATTTTATTGGATTTGAGTTTGTTTCCAAATTAGTTAGAATTAGGGTTACCATTGTTATTCCCTCTATATAAAGAGGGTTTGATTCTCTTTTGATGAATAACAAGGATTGCTCAGTATTCTTCCGCTTGAGTGTATTTAGTAATGCAACTAGAAATGGTGATCAGAATTTTGTGAAATTCACCAATGATAATGTAAGGTTGAAATGCCAAAAATTGTTTATTAGAGATCCTAGGCACCTTTATATAAAGAGGCACAAGGATAAAAGTACAGGTATGCCCTCCCTCTAAAAGACACAACTAAACATATAACAAAAAATAAATAACTCGACACTCCCCCTCAAGCTGGAGCATAAACATCGAGCATCCTTAGCTTGGTAAATAACTCTTAACGCTTCTTGGAGAGTGCTTTGGTGAATGCATCTGCAATCTGATCTTCAGTAACAATATAAGGTGTTGTGATCTTACCAGAAGCAATGGCATCTCTGATAAAATGGCAATCAACCTCTATATGCTTTGTTTTCTCGTGAAAGGTAGAATTATTGGTAATAAATGGAGCTACCTTGTTATCACAGTACATAGGATTAAGACTAGAAACAGACACTCCCAAATCACAAAATAAATCTTACTCATGGAGCTCACAAATAGTATGGGCCATGGCCCTATACTCTGACTTTGTTTCCATACCCTCTCTATATAAAGAAATGTAGGATTTCTAGATTGAATAAGATTACTCATTTTCTTCTACTCACAATGGAGAGAAGTTCTCACTTGGAAAGAAGATAATGCCAAAGTGCATCTAAATAACAACAAGCCACTCACTTGCTGAGGAGATGAAGCTGAAACATACCCAAGCAATGATGGTGAGACGGGAAGGGAGCCATATGATAATTTGGCAAAGCATGATAGTGAATGAAACTCAACAATCTCTATCATAGGGATGAAGATGGAGGCATTGCTAGCTTTAATGCTATGTAAAAAAATATATAAAGTATTCACCTTTTATTCTATTTTCCTTAGTACCACAATATCCTCTTTATATTACATAATTCAAAAAAGAAAGAAACAAAAAAGAAAACCAAGGTAGCAATATTATTACTATTTGACAAATTAAGAAACATAAGGAAACCATAATATGGAATATTTCTTATTCTAAATTTCTTGCATAACTTTCTACTCTTTTTTATTTTGAAATTGGCCTTAACTTTCTACTATAAATAAAGTAAACACATTTAGATCTCTATATTAAAAAGATTATTTATTTCTAGCAATATTTGGAGTATCCTACATTTTAAATATTAGCATAATTTTTCCTTACGTTCTTGTTTGAAGTATAGCACGACACGAGTGTAATTTGTGTTAGACAAACTACAATTTATAGGATAAATCTTGAAATTTTGTTTTTGTTTCCAATATCACTTGAATCAAATTTCCTTTTTTGTAAATTTTTAATCAACTTCCATTTGAATTTGACTAATTTTCTCTGGTAGCTGATTATCTTTAATGAATATGTATGTTGTCCTAATAGCAAATTGTTGAGCTATGTATAGTGGGAATTTTTATTATTTTGTGTAATGAAAGGGGATACTTGTAATTCTCTTTCCATGGGCTCTCTATATAAAGAGGCATAAGGTCTCTCCGAATAAATCATTCATTTCAGTCCTAACATGGTATCAAAGAGCAGTCCTAGACTAGGGCCTTGGTATCCCACCAAAACCCAAACTGCCTACCCCCCCACCAAAACCCTCTCCCTCTCTCCTCAACACCGCCACTGACCTCCCAGGCCAACAATACCGCCACTGCAAGCCATCTCAGCCTCCGCAGACTGACAGCAATGCCGCAGGCGAATCTAAATTTGCAACAGTACTGCCATAGGAACCTGCAGCGCTTCTGAAGCACCGCCGCAGGCCCTGTAGGCCTCCAACGCTGCCTTCCTAATCCCTTTAGGTGGTCCAGCATCGCCCCTTCTACTTGGGGTGGTGTTGGTCTAGGACTAGTTTTCGATCTTCCTATCTTTAGATCTTCTTCCGAGGGAGGTCCCAACGGTGTGCTACAAGGAGTAGGGCCACGAGTTTCCAGTTCTTTCTACAGTAGAAAGCCATTCACAAGAGCATAACACCATGAAGGGCACCACTAGGGCCTCTTCTATGCCTTAGCATATGCAAAACTTATTTTTGTGAAGTACCAACAGGGTACATTATCTGAAATTGGCTTGGATACGAGTTTTGGAAGGCTTTTCTAGGTTTGAAAATTCGGATTTCATACCTCATGATCTGATTTTTAGACTTATAGATCATTGATTCTTCGTGAATCTCGACTTTGGATACTATGGGGGATCAAAAGGAAACTATGAGTGACTTGATGGGGAAGAGTTCTACCACAAGCACTCTATCTCACATGTAGGGGACATCGATTAAGTTGAATGGATCGAACTTCTTGCTCTGGTCCACCTTCTTCTCCCAGTTTATCGGATCCCACAGGAAGAAATATATCTTGAGTAATATTATTCCTGCGGTTAAGTCTATCGATTGGGAGGCAGACAACGATTGGGTGACTACTTATCTTCTCAACAGTGTCACCCAGATCATCACCAAGCAGGTCATGACTCATGCTTCGGCCAAGAAGATGTGGGAAGTACTCCATGAGATACTCTCGTAGAAGTAATATTACCAGGTTGTATAGAGTTGTTGAGGATATTCACAATCTTCGGAAAGGCACCATGTCCTTATCCGATTATTATGGCTCCATGAGGAATCTGTGGGACAAGAAAGGATGTGTACCAACCTATCTCTACGGAAACTTCAGTTATAGCCAAGCAAAGAGAAGCTATTCGCTCTATTCAGCTTCTGTCTGGCCTTGCTCCGAGTACAAGCCAGTCAATGATCAATTCATGACTATGAATGAGATCCCTACACCAAAGCACATCTATGCTCATCTTTCTAGGCTTGCCACCTCGGATCCCGTGCCCACTATTGATGCATCTAACATAGCTATCGTTGGTCATGGTAGAGGAAATTTAGGGGGAAGAGGTGGCAAAGCTCGCGGTGGTAGTGCACGTGGACATGGTCGTGGTTGAAGTTCCTTCTTCTGTGAGTACTGTCACAGGAATGGATACACTGTGGGCTAATGCTAGGTGAAGCACGATTACCCACAGGGTATGGATCCACGTGCCTATCAGATATCTGCAAAGGAGACTACCTATGTGTAGGAGGATGATAGCCAGATCACTATTTCCGGGGCTGATTACGAGCGATTCATGACTTCTCAGATATCTACTTCTGCTTCTGTTCAAAGGTCTACAGGTACTTCTGCCATGTCAGTTAAATCCTAAGCTCTTGTCTGGCTTGCGAATTCTGGTGCTTCCTCCCACATTACTGGTGGCACTACCCTCTTTTCTTTTGTATGGGACCTTGATACGCCTTTACACATTTTTAGGTTAAAGTTGCTGATGGGGGTTTGTCACCAATCACTGGACTCAGAAATATCTCTATCTCTAGTACTTTGCATCTTTCTAATGTCATGCATGGTCCTAAATTTACGCTTAATTTAATATTTATTAGCCAAATTATCAGAAATTTGAGATGTCAAGTTAAATTTCATGATCAATATTTCTGCTCACAGGACCTCCAGATTATGAGGCGGATTAGTGGACTTGAGCAGAATGGTCTCTACTACCTACATATTCCTCCTTCCAGTGTTGATGTTGTTTGTGCCACTACTGCTCTCTAGTGGCACTTAAGACTTGGTCATCCTAGTTTGCATGTTTTGCGTCGCCAGTTTCTTGAGTTGTCTTTTTCCGATGTTTTGAGGCGCGATGCCTATCAGTTGGGTAAACACCATAAGTCTTCTTTTCCACCAAATAATAAAAGAACTGAGTCTGCTTTTGCTCTTGTTCATGTTGATGTTTGGAGCCCTTGTAAGGTCAAGAGTGTTAGAGGATTTCGGTACTTTCTTATTCTTGTGGATGATCATACCAGGATGTCCTGAGTTTTTATGATGAAAAAAAAATCTGAAGTCTTTGATGTTGTCAAAAATTTTATTATGGAAATAAATACTCAATTTTCTACTGTTAAGATTTTTCGAAGTGACAATGGGTTAGAATTTTTGAATGCCAAGACAAAGTCTTTTTTTCAAATCTTTTGGTATTATTCACCAAACCACTTGCGTTCATACTTCCCAACAAAATGGAGTTGCAGCACACAAGCTTCGACACATTCTTGATGTAGCCCATTCTATTATGTTTCACATGAATGTCCCATCATAGTTGTGGATTGATGCTATTCTTACTGCTACTTAGCTAATGAATCGAGTTTGTTCCTCTATCTTAGGGAGTAAAAGTCCATATTCTTTATTGTTTCCTAGCAATGACATTTCTTCTGTTACTCCTATTGTCTTTGACTGTGTGTGTTTTGTCCATTTGCATAAAGTGGATAACATTTCTCCTCGCTCTATGAAGTGCATGTTTCTGGGCTACTCCAAGACCCAGAAAGGATACAGATGCTATAACCCTGTTTCTCATAGATTTTATGTTTCTATGATGTCATCTTTTTTTAGGAGATTTCATATTACCAAAAAAAAGGGGAGGAACCTACTGAGCCATCACATGAGGTTCCCCTTCCTATACCCACTGAGCCACCACAGCCCATTGGGCCACCTATACCCAGGGCTGCTCAGCCTAATCCAGGTCCTTTTCCGTATCATCTTAAGATTCCTGATACAGATACTTTTCCTAATCATTTCCAACGCACGACCCAGGATGTTTCCCAGGTGGATGAACCACTATCTACTGTTTCTGCTCAGTCTCCACCAACTAATGATGATTGGTCTAAGGACCAAGTAATTCCTACTACTGAAGATACTACTCTAGACGTTCCTATTACCCTACCAACTTTTTTTTTAATTTGCTAAAACCAACACCTCCAATGCAAAATTTGTTCTCCAGTGACTCCTTTACAACCAGTCTCGCATTGTCCAGCTTCCCTACATTACATAGCCTATCAACAATATATTCATAGACTTCAACGTCAGACTGACAGGCACTAGTAGCTACCTCCAAGATGAATCGTGATTGCGCTGCAATCATAGGTCTTAATCAACCTAAATAATGTTAGAACCTAGCTTAATTTGTAAATATTGCATTCATATCATGCATATCATGCATTACATCATTTTATATAGAATAAGATGAGATATTAATGAGAACCTCATCATGAACCCTAACTAGCACATTTTGACCTAATAAAATGAACAAAAACTCCTACATAACCAAAGGGAAGGCCTAAATTAGGGAATTGTTAATCTGAGAATAAAACATTATACATGGGGTAAAATAGTAATTTTACCATTGCAGTGCATGAACGGGATTTCTAAGGGTCTAGACATAGGTCAAGTGAACCTAATAAAAGAAAAAGTGGGATGGTTTGGTCAAAAAAGGGTTATGACAAAATCTGGGAATTAAATGACATTCTGTAACCCTAAAATAAACCCACTTTAATTCATAAGGTTCCAGGCAATATAAAAATCAACTAAACCCTTTAAAATTCATGGAAAAATATCCCCTAGGGTTTAGAACCTTCAATTTGGCCGTTGGAACCTGTTTTGACCTATATTAAGGAACATACCCAATTTTTTACCAAATTTGGGCTTTTATGCAAAATATCCAGTCAAAAGTAGTCAAACCTAAAATCCAACTTCACCATTGTATTCCTTAGGTTCAAATTAGGTTGATACCAAATTTTATACCTATGGAAAGCTCGTCTTGACCCACTTTGCAATTTAGTTCTCAAAATTACTTTCAGACCCTCAATTTTTGAAACTCTTACAAATGCCCCCTAGCTTTCCCGTCGTTTTCTTCAATCCGGTCCTTCTGCCACCCGCAGCAGCAGGCCATACCTTCGGCGACTTTGCACAAAGGATGGCGCTGCACATGCATGGGGAGTCGGCCCTAGATTTGAAAGGGGAGCTCCCTGCGGAGCACCCTACCACATGGGCCGGCTCCCATGTCCTGATGACCGCCATACCTCTCGTGCGAACGCGTAAGAGGTATGGGTCTCCGTCTGCCATACCTTCGGCAAGACTTTTCCCACTACTCTCGCACGCCTCCCGGCCAGCCCTTGCCTATTTAAGGAGCGACACACCTTGCCGCATCCTTCAAGCTTCGATTGGCCTGAGATCCTCCCTCCAATTCATCTCTTCCCAACTCCAGCTAACTGCCAGAGCTTCCGGCGACTATCCCTCACCTCTCTCATCGCTTTGCCACAGTACCAGTGGTAGAGCTACCTCCGCCATCTTTTGTCGCGCCATGCCGTACTAGCAGGTGCCCTCCAACCCCTCTTCCTCGTCGCCGTTCTCTCCCCCTGTCACCTTCATCTCCGACGATGGCAGTACCAGCCGCCTGCCACCTCCGCATCCCCCCCTTCACTCTGGACTCGTAGATAAGTTGCCCTTACTCCCCTCTTTATTTCCCCTCTGTCAATTTGATCTTTCGACTCCTCGACTCTACTGTCCACCATCTCCACCTCCGACCACCAACTTCGGCGAGGCCATTCCACCACCACAGACAGATCCACCCCTCGCCAAACCCCTCTAAAGCTTCACCTCCACCTACTGATCATCCTGCGACCTTCCACTGACCGCGCCACCCACTGAAACCCTCCCCCGAACACACCCACCTGCACGCACACAATGTGCCCTAAGCACACACGCACAGGCATCTTCATGCCTCGCTGACCCCCGAGCCACCTTCGCCGTGCTCTGGCGAAGCTTGCTGAGCATTCTGACGTGGCCATGTGGCTCTTTGCGTGATTTCAGGTCCGGAGGGTCGCCGCCATTGACGCCAAGCTTGGAGCAAGCTCGCAAGCTTCATCTAGGCCTCCCAGCTCCAGGCATGCAGTCTCAGGTGGCGTGCAATACCTCCACACACAGCTCCAAGTCTTCAATTGCCGTCAGAAGCCTTTGCTAAAGCAGAAATTACTCGCATTTGCTGCTGCCAGGCGCGCGACAAGGAGCTGGGAACTTTAGTCCCACCTCGGGCATTTTCGAGCGCCCCGCAGAGCATAAATTGAAAAAGTGACATAGGCTTATCGCCTCAGTCACACGGGGTGAGGTCCCCACGCCTACTCACCGCCTCGTCAATGCTCACTCCTCCGTGGACCTGGCTGCCTGACCCGATACCCGTGCACGCCTCGCCCACCACTGCATGCTGGTGGGCCTGGTCCCAGGCGCGTTAACCCGACCCGTATACCTGAGCAGGCTCTGGGAGAGCGGACCCAAGAGAGAAGCAAAGAGAGAGACGCTGGGAGGGTAGGGGTAGGTTTTTGCTTAACCATGCCTATGCAGGGAAGCTGAAGAAGAAGGAGGAGAAAGAGGAAGCAGAAGAAGAGAAGGAGAAGCGGCCAAGGACTTAGTCGCACCAAGGAGCAGAAGCTGAAGAAAAAGAAAGGAAGAGATAGAGCCAAAGGGAAAAGAAGAAGAAAAGAAGGGGAGGGAGCTGCTGCAAAGAGGAAGGTCAAGCAAGAAGAAAAAGAAGAGAAAAAGAAGCCAAGGAGAAGATAGCAGCAGCAGCAGCTAAAGAGAAAGAAAGAAGAAGTAGGAGAACACATGCACTGTAGTAAGTGGTTACTTAAGGCATCTGATTCCCAGAATCAGACGTCTGAAGACAGAAAGAAGAGAAAGAAGAACAAAGAAGAAAGAGAGAAGAAAAGAAAAGAGAAGAAAAATTTTATTTCCTCTCTCTAGTTTTTCTTGTAAAACAGTATATTATTGTAAATTATGATTTTTATGCTTCTAAAATCAAGCTTGCTCCCTGAGTTCGACCTCGAAACATTTTAATTTCGAGTAATAAAATAAAAATCAAACTAATTGACAACTAATTTTTGGCACCGTTGCCAGGGAGCAATGGGCATTTTAGAAGCTTCAAAACCATAATTTTTTATTTTATACTGACTTAATATCTCTTTTGTTGTGCAGGACAGGAAGGCAAGAGAAGACAAGCAGCAGCACAACAAACACACCAGGGGACAAGTAACCCTCAAACCTCTCTCCTAAGCCCTTTACATTCTAAAGAGGAAAAAACAAAAAAAAAAGAAAAATCAATTTATGGCTACCTGTCTTCCATACTTAGTAATCCACAGAGTTGCCTATTTTTGAGTTTCAACACATCTTATCTGTATATCCACTTAAGGTAACTAGGGCTAAAACTTTCTTGCTTGAGCCCTAGTTACCCATTTCTGAGACAACTAATTGGACCAACTAGAGCCAACCTAGGATTCCAAGCTAGAGTTTTAGAGACACATCTTCTTCTAAACAAAGAATTGAAAAATTCCAAAAGAGGTGTGCCTAAACCATTGTTTGAAAAGACCTATTAAGAGAAACCCTAAGCAATCAGGCTCTTAATTTACTTGAACATTAAAAGAAAGGACCTAAAAAGCTCTCACAAGAACAAAGAGGTGAAGTTGATCCTTTGGATCAACCAACCTTTAAATTAGGTCACTTTTGCACACAAAAGGTTTAAAAGTTCAAGTGAAACCCTAAGCACCTTGATCTTAATTAAAAGTGGTAGACTTAAGAGGTCAAGGTCCCCATTCTGGTCTACCTGGAATCTCAGTGACAAGAGAGGTTGGGTGGGGGAAACCCTGTAACCTGTGGGGGCGCTCTACCGTGTAGGGGTCTTCGCGGGACTCACCCTCTTTGGCTGCCCAGGTAATTGTTAGGTTGACGACCTTCTGATCAAGGGGTATCATCTGCCCCGAACCTCTATAGTCACCGAACATATTTTGGGTGTCTTGATTGGGTCCAACACATTCTAACCTCATTCAGTCTATCAGTGCATGTTTGGTAGGAGGTCCTTGAAACCTCCTCTAGAAATCCACTCTCCTCGAGGCCAAGCCTCGGCTCCCTTGTTTGTGTAACAACCCCTCCACATAGACTTTCTTCCGATTCTGAACCTAGTTCTCCTTCTTCTTCCATCATGGCTCAGCCTGTTGAAGAAGAGAATAATCTTGAGCACAAGCTCCAGCGTCTCAATGACCTCTTCCAGAATTTCATGAACCCACCGCAGTGCCCCATGATGCTAGATCACTATAATCCCACTGCGGTGGCACTTGAGCCTCGAGTTAGAATCCCGATTGGAGGACCTGATTCTGAATTAAAACCCAAAATGATTCATGCCATACCTAAATTCTATGGGCTTAACTCTGAAGATCCCTTCCAACATATCAAACAACTTAAGCATCTGGCCCAGACCTTCGAGTCAGATGCATAAAATCTCATAAAGATGTTCTCTTTCTCCCTTATGGACAAGGCGGCTCATTAGTATCAGACATAGACCCACCCGATCAACACCTGGGATGAACTTCAGTCTGAGTTTTTGAAGAAGTTCTTCCCCGTTGGTCGGACAAACGCCTTGCACCATCAGATTACTCACTTCACTCAGCAAACGGGAGAGCCTCTTCATGAGGCATGGGATCGATTTATGGATCTCATGAGAAAGTGCCCTCATCACGGAGTTCCTAAATGGGAACAATTCCAGTCTTTTTACCAAGGACTCCGTGAAGATATTAGATTATTCGTCAATGCAACTTGCGGAGGGAATATCATGGGTCAACATGAAGACACCATGTGGGAGATTCTCGAATATGTGAGAGAATTCCATCAACAATGACTCCATGGGATTATTCGACCGGGCGAATACTCGCGCATCGACGAACCTTAGGGGAGCACATGAGACGCAAGGCCTGTTGCATCCGTCAACTTGGAACAAATGGCTAGTCGGTTGGACAAGGTCTCTATTATTGAGAAGAAGGTGGATGAGCTGGCTCAGCACTTGCAGCGAGCCACCTCTGCGAAGAACTCCTTCGCATAGCCACCTCCCGCAAGGGAAACTGTGCAGAACATTTTCCACCGATCTTCTCCTGGGATGGATCCATATCCACCCCCATCTGACTACATGACTAGAGGGACCTCCGATCCGTTCTATTCTTGCTGGGGGAACTCTACTCCCCCATTCTCCGACTTTCCTGAGGCTCCTCGAACCTGCGAGGACGTCAACGCCATCCAAAATGACCCATTTTCCAACACCTACAACCTTAGATGGCAAAACCATCCCAATTTCCAATGGGCGGGAAATTCTCAGACCCAAAGACCACCCTATCAGCCCTGTCCACAAGCCCCTCATCCCTATCAGCCGCCTCAGCCTCGGCCCAACCCCACTTATCCATTCAGGCCCAACCAAGACGAAATGTCCCTCATCCTCCAAACTCTGGCTAACATTCAAAGAACGAATGCGGCTATCCAAAAATAGCACAAGGACGAGATCACAGAGGTCCGCAACCAACACGCCCAGATGGCGAATGCTCGCCAACCGGGCACACTTCCTTCACAACCTCTGCCTAATCCTAATAATGTGCCGACCCAGCGACGCGTTATAAACCCAAACCCAGGCCAAGTACACTTGATCTATCAGGCCCCTTCTATTCCATCACTTGACGGGATGGAAGCATCAACCTCCTATGTGGGTTATCAACAGCAGCAACCCATCTTACCAACCCCCAACCAGAACCAGGCAGGACTATATTCTGTGACAACCCGTAGTGGTAAAGCAACCCAAGACCCACCTTATCCAGACCACTCCAAGCTTGGTAGTGACCCAAGCCCTAGGATAGTTATCCAGGATGTCCCTATCCCTGTCCCAGATCAAAAACCTGGACCTATTCTAGAGGAACCAACCAATGTTTCATTTCCCGAGGCTTTGACTAAGGGAAAGAGGACAACCAAACCTGTGGCTCCTGAGGAGGACCTGATCAAGCTCTTTGAGTAGGTCCAAATAAAAATCTCCTTATTGGATGCAATCCACCACGTACCGGCTTACACACGATTCTTGAAAAACGTGTGTACACCCCAGTGCAAGCCTTAAACCAAGAGTGGGAGTTCGATTGTACTATCAGAGTAAGCTAGCTCTGTGATCCTGAGTAAACTCCCACTCAAGGCAAAAGACCCAGTCACTCCCCTAATTTCTTGTAAAATTGGTGAAACCCAATTTGATAGAGCTTTGTTAGACCTAGGTGCCTCCATAAACCTGATACCCACATCCCTGCTTAACCACCTTGAAGAATCTAAGCTGAAGTCGACTGAGGTGACATTGCAGTTAGCTGATCGATCCATTAAGTCACCTAAAGGAGTCCTTGAGAATGTTATTGTTAGGGTGCGGGATTTCTACTTCCAGTAGATTTTATAGTTCTAGACATGGACGCACCTGAGAATCCAAGGGATACACCAATTATACTAGGGAGACCTTTCCTGGCCACTCCAAAGGCCAATATAAGTTGTGAGGAGGGCTAAATAGAGCTGAAATTTAGAAATCAAACCCTTAAGATTGACATCTTTAAGGCCCAACAAGGGATTAATTGTGGTGTGGTAGAACAAATTTGTGATATCAGAGCCGTGGTTGATGAACTGCAAATTGAGGACAACATGATTATTCCCAATCAACCATAAGAAGATCTAAAATCGTAATTAGAGGAGTTAGAAATTGATCTAGACAAACCCATAACTCCTACCCTTGTTCCTCACACCCACTCTGACCCACCCGCTGCTACTAATAACCCTGTTCTGGAACTCAAACCCCTTTTCGATAATCTGAAATATGTCTTTTTGGGTTCAAATCAGACACTTCTTGTGATTATAAACTCCAAACTCACCCCTGATCAGGAATCCCATCTGATTACCCTTCTTCAGCAACATCGTAGAGCCATTGGTTGGACTCTTGATGACTTGACTGGAATAAGTCCCACTTATTGCACTCACCACATCTATTCCGAAGTGGGCGCATGACCTTCACGCGAGATGTAGAGACGTCTGAACCCTAATCTGCAGGAGGTCATGATAAAGGAGATTATTAAGTGGTTAGATGCAGAGATCATCTACCCGATCTCCGATAGTCGCTGGGTGAGCCCAATCCAAGTTGTGCCTAAGAAGGCAGGGCTTACCACCATCACGACTGAAATCAAAGAGGTCATACCTTCCCGTATAGCCAACTCGTGGAGAGTCTGCATAGATTACCAAAGACTCAATTCCTCCACGAAGAATGATCATTTCCTACTACCATTTATTGATCAGATCCTACAAAAACTAGCAAGAAATAGATTCCTCTACTTTCTGGACAGGTACTCCGGTTACAACCAAGTGGCGATCCATCTAGAAGACCAAGAGAAAATCACGTTCACCTGTCCCTTTGGAATATACGCGTTCCGAAGGATGCCTTTCAGTCTCTGCAATGCACCCACGAATTTTCAGCGATGCATGCTTGCCATATTCTCTGATAAGGTAGGTGACTATCTGGAAGTCTTCATGGATGACTTCTCAATTTTTGGGGCATCATTTGACGATTGCCTCCAGCAGTTGGTTCATATACTCAGGCGATGCATTGACGTAAATATGGTTCTTTCTTAGGAAAAGAGCCACTTTATAGTGCCTGAGGGGATCGTCCTGGGACATTTGATTTCTGAGAGGGGCATCCAAGTGGATCGAGCCAAGGTTAACCAGATTTCCAAACTCCCTATGCCTAGCTCGATCAGGGACAACCGATCTTTTCTGGGGCACGTCGGTTTTTATCGTCAATTCATCTCTGATTTCTCGAAAATTGTGCACCCTTTGACCACACTTCTCTCCAAGGATGTACCCTTTGAGATTTCCACGGAATGCACTCAAGCTTTTGAGATCCTTCATGACCGAGTTACCCAAGCCCCGATCCTACAGTCCCTTGATTGGTCTCAACCCTTTGAGATCATGTGCGATGCATCTGACTTCGCTGTAGGAGCGGTTCTGGGGCAAAAGTTTGACGGGAAACCCGTGGTCATCTACTACACTAGCAAGACACTTGACGAGGCTCAGCATAACTACACGGTTATGGAGAAAGAGCTGCTAGCTGTAGTATTTGCCCTTGAAAAATTTAGGTCTTATCTCTTGGGTTCCCACATTATTATCTACTCAGATCACAAAGCTGTAAGGCATCTCCTAGTGAAGAAGGACGTGAAACCTCGATTAATCTGATGGATCTTGCTGTTGCAAGAATTTGACCTCGAGATTCGTGACAAAGCAAGAAGATAGAACATGGTAGCTGACCACTTGTCCCGCCTTCCTTCTGAGATCATCGACCCTTCTGGACCCATCACGAAGCATTTTCCTGATGAGCACCTCTTGACTATTGGTACAGGGCTTCCATGGTTTGCTGACAAAGTAAACTACTTGGCATCACACCAGATCCTGTCTGATTGGCCGAAGGCCAAGGAAGACAAATTACGTTCCGATGCTAAGTATTACATCTGGGAAGACCTGTACTTATTCCGCATAGCTGCTGACCAAATTATCCGGCGATGTGTCCTGGAGGTCGAAATCAATGACATACTCTCTTTCTGCCATGACCAGGCATGCGGTGGCCATTTTTCTGGGCATAAAACCGCATAAAAAATCCTTCAGTGTGGCTTTTACTGGCCCACCATCTTCAAGGACACATACAATCACTGTAAGGCATGCAGCCATTGCCAAACTCTGGGCAACATGAGCCATCGCGACATGATGCCTTTACAGCCGTTCTCGTATGCGAGATTTTTAATATTTGGGGGATTGATTTTATGGGCCCCTTCAATATCTCGGACGGCTTCGAGTACATTTTACTCGTTGTTGACTACATGTCCAAATGGATCAAAGCCATTCCGACCCGAACCAATGATCACAAGATCGTTATCAAATTCATTCATCAGAATATCTTCTCACGGTTCAGAATTCCACGAGCAATCATTTCTAATGGAGGGATCCATTTCACCAACGCTCAATTCAGGTCACTGATGACCAAATACGGGATGTCACACCGAATCTCTATTCCTTACCACCCCCAGACTAATGGTCTAGCTGAGCTATCAAATTGGGAGATCAAGAAAATCCTTCAGGTTACTGTTTGACCTGATAGGAAGGACTAGTCATCCCGACTTCCAGAAGCTTTGTGGGCATATAGGACCACCCACAAGACCCAACTAGGCATGTCTCCTTTTAGACTGGTGTACGGGAAGGCATGTCACCTTCCCGTCAAACTGGAACATAAAGTCTATTGGGCAGTACGGAACTGTAACCCAGATCTTTCTAAGGTTGGAACCCATAGAAAGCTTCAGATAAGCGAGATTGATGAATTACGCCTCGATGCGTATGAAAACTCGCGAATCTACAAAGAGCGGGTTAAAGCCTTTCATGACAAGCACATATCTAGAAAAATATTTCACCTTGGTCAAAAGGTCCTACTCTTCGATGCCCGACTAAAACTGTTACCTGGAAAATTGCAATCCAAGTGGATCAGACCATATCTTGTCCAACAAATTTTTGGAAATGGAGCCGTCGAGATCAGTCCACTCAGCCATGATTCCGAACCCTTCATCGTGAATGGTCAGAGACTCAAACCGTTCATTGACGTAACCAATACAGATTTGGCTGAGTCATCATTTATCCTCTATTCTCCCTAAGCTCATTGCGCCCAGTCGATGGCGTAAAACTCAGCGCTTAACGGGAGGCAGCTTGTCATTCTTTTGAAAACCCGAAACCTTTTTTGACATTTCTTTGTACTTTAGGTTCATCCTTTAGGACAGCCGACTCCACCTTAGGTACCCGTACCTAAGATTAGAAATCGTCCACAACAGTCACCTTGACCCATCCACTCATCCAATATCTGTCCTAATATATGAACCAAGCCAAATAAAAACCCACCTAATTTACAATGAGGACATTGCAAATCTTAGGCATGGGGGGTATGAAAGTGCAAAGAAAACTCATAACAAGAAAAGGTTTCAACAAAAAAATCACATATATCAAAAACAACAAAAAATTAAAAAAAAATTTAAAACAACACCAAAAAAATTAAAAATTTTTTTTGAAAAAGAACAAAAAAATGGGAGGGAAGAAATTTGTTGAGCTTTACAAAAGGAGGAGAAAAGAGCAAAATACTAAAAAGGAGTATAAAACGAAAAAGAAAGAGATAGTCATTAGTAAGAAATTAAGGAATTAACCAAAGTTCTAGATCACATTAAAGAAAAGTAAAGAGAAAGTACTAAAGAAACACAAAAAGATTAGTAAGAACGCTAACCTAAGGCCTTCTTGGCTAGACTCTTAGTACCCATTAAGATCTAGATATTCCTCAAGAGGTTGAGGAAAATGAAAAGCTTAAGTATTAGGTCTAAGGCTTAGGGAGTATTTGGCCTCGTTAACTGGCCTTCGATTTACGGGACTCAGTAACCTAAGCACCCCAATTCACACACAGTCTGGTTCAGTGAGCATAATTATCAAAATCACGTAGAAGCGTTTCTAATGTTCTGAAAATGTCACCTAGATTAGGAGCGGCCGATCAACACAAGTTGATTTGGACGAGTTCCTAGCACGGAGAGGTGGGAAATTCCCCTCAAAGATACGTAACATATCATCTCCTCGGTGCTTGTCTCTTAGGATATTTACATATCCTACTGGGGACTTGTAAGCACTCTGCTGGTTCAGATACCATGGATGGCATTATCACGAAATGTCAATTGCTAAGGTCTGAATTCGGCCACGGAACGCCATGGGTGAGATTATCTCAAAATCTCGAAAACCAGGGTTCTGGGGGTTACCATGGGCAGTGCTATCTTGAAGCATCAATTGCCAGGGACCTATGAGGAATCCGATACAGACCGTGTTGTAAAGTCAATCCTAAGCTAGAATAAAAAAGGAAAGAGAGAGAAAACTCTCCAACAAATAAACCCTCTGTCTCTCTCTTACAAAATGCACTGCAAACTGAACCAAGCCTAAAAATATCTCAAGCAAGGGTGCTTTAACCACGGAGACCAATAAACCTTAGGGTAGTTCCTGCAGGCCTTAAAAACCTTTGCTAAGGACTGAGGCTAAAAGCCAGACAGATATGGATCTTGGTTGGTACTAGAGTACCTTTAGGCCCATGATTGGTATTCTGACCTAATCAAAGAGACAAGGGAAGAAAAAGCACATATCAAAATTGATGAAAGGAATTCATGGTCTAGAACAAAGGTTAAAACCTTAAAATTTTGCTAAGGGACTAGCGAAAGCTAGGCATGGGGGTATGATGAGAACCTCATCATGAACCCTAACTAGCACATTTTGACCTAATAAAATAAACAAAGGCTCCTACATAACCTAAGGGAAGGCCTAAATCAGGGAATTGTTAATCTGAGAATAAAATATTATACAATGGGTAAAACTGTAATTTTACCATTGTAGTGCATGAACGGGATTTCTAAGGGTCTAGACATAGGTCAAGTGAACCTAATAAAGGAAAAAGTGGGATGGTTTGGTCAGAAAAGGGTTATGACAAAATCTGGGAATTAAATGATATTCTGTAACCCTAAAACAAACCCACTTTAATTCATAAGGTTCCAGGCAAGATAAAAATCAACTAAATCCTCTAAAATTCATGGAAAAATATTCCCTAGGGTTTAGAACCTTCAATTTGGCCGTTGGAACCTATTTTGACCTAGATTGAGGACCATACCCAATTTTTGACCTAATTTAGATTTTTATGCAAAATATCCAGCCAAACGTGGTCAAACCTAAAATCCAACTTCACCATTGGATTCCTTATGTCCAAATTAGGTTGATACCAAAATTTGGACCTAAGGAAAGGTCGTCTTGACCCACTTTGCAATTTAGTCCTCAAAATTACTTTCAGATCCTAAACTTTTTGAAACTCTTACAAATGCCCCCTAGCTTTCCCGTCATTTTCTTCAATCTGGTCCTTCTGCCACCCGCAGAAGCAGGCCATACCTCCGATGACTTTGCGTGGAGGATGGGGCCGCGCATGCATGGGGAGCCAGCCCTAGATTTGAGAGGGGAGCTCCCTGCGGAGCACCCTACCGCATGGGCCGGCCCCCATGCTCTGATGACCGCCATACCTCTCGCACGATCGCGCGAGAGGCATGGGTCTCCGTCTGCCATACCTCCGGCGAGACTTTTCCCGCCGCTCTCGCGCGCCTCCCGGCCAGCCCTTGCCTATTTAAGGAGCGGCACACCTCGCCGCATCCTTCAAGCTTCGATTGGCCTGAGATCCTCCCCCCAATTCATCTCTTCCCAACTCCAATCGACTGCCAGAGCTTTCGACGACTATCCCTCTCCTCTCTCATCGCTCTACCACAGTACCAGTGGCAGAACTACCTCCGTCATCTTTCGCCGCGCCGTACCAGCGGGCACCCTCCAGCCCCTCTTCCTCGTCGTCGTTCTCTCCCCTTGGCACCTTTGTCTCCGGCGACGACAATACCAGCCGCTCACCACCTCCACATCCCCCCGTTCACTCTGGACTAGTAGATAAGTTGCCCTTACTCCCCTCTTTATTTCCCCTCTATCAATTTGATCTTTCAGCTCCTCAACTCTACCGTCCACCATCACCATCTCCACCTCCGACCACCAACTCCAGTGAGGCCATTCCACCACCACAGACAGATCCACCCCTCGCCAAACCCCTCTAACGCTTCACCTCCACCTACTGATCATCCTATGACCTTCCACTGACCGCGCCACCCACTGAAACCCTCCCCTGAACACACCTACCTGCACGCACACAGTGTGCCCTAGGCACACACGCACAGGCTTCTTCACGCCTCACTGATCCCCGAGCCACCTTCGCCGTGCTCCGGCAAAGCTTGTTGAGCATTCTAATGTGGCCACGAGGCTGTTTGCATGATTTCAGGTTCGGAGGGTCGCCGCCATTAACAACCAGATATTTTAATTTTAATTTCAAGTAATAAAATAAAAATCAAACTGATCGACAACCAGATATTTTACTATTTAATGTTTTTGTTGTTATTTGCAAGTATTAAAGTGATCCAGGATGTGAGATACAGTGAAATAAGGCAATAAAGAGAGAAGAAGACTGATCTAAACAAGAGGAGTGAGGAGGATAGCCTTATCCCTACTTTCACGTATCTTTTCAAAACCAAGTTTTTAGGGTTATTGATCGACCAGATTAGTTAATTGATCGACCAAAATACCTTGATCGACCAACAAATTTCATTAACCGATCAGATCAGCCTATTTTAGGAAGATGATAAATATCCTTTTAATCGACCAACCAAGTAAATTGACTAATCAATTAGTGATCGACCAACCATCTTAATTGATCAACCAATTAACCTTAATTGATCGACCAATTTAATTTCCTATTTAGGCAAAACTTCTAGTATAAATAGAGGTCATATGCAATCCATCTTTACACAACTTTCAAAAAGAAATACCTTTCAAAAGTAGAGCTTCTCATGCTTATTCTAAAGGCTTCTACACCCCATTCTTCATGTTCTTCAAAAGCACAATGCCTCGAACCTCTGCGAAAAATTCGATTTGATCTTTTATTGAGGTTCCATAGAAGTTACTTTTGTTATTCTATTTTGTTGCTTTGATTTATGGATCCCAAGATTGTTGGGAAGATCCGTGGTTATTGTTTTTGCTTCTCTTTAGGATAAAAAGAGAAGTGGTTGTAAGAGGTTGTGCCACCCTCATTCAAGTGGTATGGTTAGTGGATTTACTAGCGTGGACTAGTCGGGAAAATCCTAAGCTGGGAGGCTTAGGTAGTGGTTTTTACCCGATTTGGGTTTCCACTCTAAATCAGGTGTACTCTGTGTTTGAATCTTTTGTGATTTATTTTTTATGTCCATATAATTTTTAAGGTGATACTATTCACCCCTCCCCTCTAGCATACATTGCGTTTCATAGAATATCCTCCTACTTTCACTTGGTATCAAAGCTTGCATTGTCCAAGAGATGTCAAAGTCGAATGTTGACACATATGTTAAGGGTCAATCGATTGTTCGACCTCCTCTATTTGATGGAACGAACTTCGGCTATTGGAAGACAAGGATGCAAATCTTCTTGGAATCAATGGGCTGTGAGGTATGGGATGTCATCGTCTTGAAGTACACACATCCAAAAATCAAAGACGGCGTTGCAATCACTCCAGACCAAAAGAAGATGGTTACACACAACATAAAAACCATGAATGCCATATTCTACGGTCTCTTTAGAGTAGAATTTAACAGAATATCTGCATGCAAAACTGCACACGAGATATGGAGCGGATGAGAACCTCATCATGAGCCCTAACTAGCATATTTTGACCTAATAAAGTGAACAAAATCTCCTACATAACCAAGAAGAAAGGCCTAATTCAAGGGATCACTAATATGGGAAGAGAACATGAAACAAAGGATAAAACTACAATTTTACCATTGCAGTGCATCAACCGGATTTCTAAGGATCTAGACAAAGGTCAATAGGACTTAATAAGAGAAAAAGTGGGATGGTTCTGTCAGAAAAGGGTTATTGAGAAATTTAAGAATTAAATGACATTCTGTAATCCTAAAACAAACCCACTTAAATTTACAAGGTTTCAGGAAAGATAAAAATCAACTAAATCATCTAAAATTCATGGAAAAGTATCTCTAGGGTTTAGAACCTTTAATTTGGCCTTTGGAATATGTTTTGACCTAGATTGGGGTCCAAGCCCAATATTTGACCTAATTTAGGTTTTTATGCAAAATGTCTAGTCAAACATGGTCAAACCTAAAATCCAACTTCACCATTGGATTCCTTAGGTTCAAATTAGGTTTGTACCAAAATTTGGACCTAAGGGAAGGTCATCTTGACCTACTTTGCAAAATGGTCCACCCAATTACATTCTGGCCCTTAACTTTTGAAAACCCTTGCAAAAATCCCCTCAACTTTTTGTCACTTTCTTCATTTTAGTCCCTCTACCATTACAGCAGGGACCCATACCTCCAGCGAGGTTTCGAGGCAATTTTCTCCTTGTTTCCCTAGGGAGCTACTCCCATCTTTGAGAGGGGAGCTCTCTGCGAAACCCCCTACCGCATGAGCAGCTCCCCATACCTTGAATCGCCCCATACCTCTCGTGCGAACGCTTGAGAGATATAGGTCTCACTCTGGCCATGCCTCCGACGAAGACTTTCGGCCACAACCTTGCGATTCTTCCCTCTGCCTGTGCCTATATAAGAAGATCCAGATCCCTCTGCTTGAGGCAAGCTTGTTCTGGCCTGAGAATCCCTCTGAATTTTGTCTTCCTCATCTCCGGCCGTCTGCCTGCAAGCTCCAGCGACTTCCACTCCCTTTTCTCGTCACTCTGCCACCATACCAGTGGCAGAGTCATCTTCGCCTCACTCCACGTCGCACCGTGCTCGCGCACGCCCCTCCGACCCCTTCCTCGTCGCTGCCTCTCCATCTTAAGGCTTTCATCTCCGGCGACGGCTAATACGCACTGCTCGCCCTCCGCCTCCCCCCTTCGTCCAGAGACCCACAGATAAGTTCCTCTCTCCCTACCTTTCATTTTCCCCCACTTTATTTCTATTTTCATGCCTCAACTGCCACTGACTACCACCATCGTTCCCATCTCCGGCCAACCACCGGCGAGGTGTTCCCGCTGCTCCATGCCTCCATCCACCTCGCCAACCACCCTACGACCTCCGCAACACCTCACTGACCACTTCCCCCGACTCCAATCTCTCCGCCACACACCCAGAACACTCCCCGAACACACCCATATTCGCACGCGCAGGGTGACCTAGGCACGCACACTCAGGCCACCCCGCGCCACATCGACCATCGTCCCATCTTCACCGTGTCTAGGCGAAGCTCCCTATGTATTTTGACGAGGCCGCAAGGTTGTTTGCTTGTCAACAGGGTACAGGTCCTCATCGCCATTGACAAAGGACGAAGCTTGTTCGCAAGCTTGCTCCAGGACTCCAGGCCCTAGGCTTCAGGTCCCAGGTTGTGCGGGTTTCGTTCACGCACACTCTTAGCCCAGCTATTGGAGTCAAAGCCCCACGCAGCTCTGCAATTGGACGCGAACATCAGATGTGCGGGCGCCTGCAAGGAAGGTGGGACATTTAGTCCCACTCAGAAGATCAGGAGCAGGCGCAGCTGAATAAATTGAAAAAGTGCAAGGGGCTTAGCGCCTCCTAACATGGGGTGAGGTCCCCTTGCCCACCATTCCTCATCCACGACGCACACCTACACGGACTTGGTATCCTATGCGACTACCCGTGCACTCCTCGCCCACCACACACGTCGGTGGGCCTGGTCTCAAGCGTGCATATCCGACCTGATAACCTGAGAAGGCTTTGGGAGAGCAGTCCTAAGAGCGAAATAAAGAGAGAGATGAGGGGGAGGGTAGGGGCTAGGTTTTGCTCCTGTGTGTGTGAGCAAGGAAGAAGAAGAGGAGCAGCTGAAGAAGAAGGAAGGAGAACACAAGGCAGAGGAGCGGAAGAAAGAAGGCTAAAGAAGCAGAGCCGCAGAGAAGAAGAAGAGAGAAGAGAAGGAAGAAGGAGCCGCAGAAGAAGAAGAAAGAGGAAGGCGAAGAGGAAGAAGACTGCAAAGGCCAAGGAAGGAGAAACTGAAGACGCAGCCAAAGCTTAAGGTAAAGAAGAAGAAAGAGAGAAGTAGAGGCGCAATAGAGAAGAAAAGTTGAAGACAGAGGAAATCCAAAAGAAGAAATAAGAAGAAGAAGAAGCCAAAGAAGGCTGAACAAGCACAACCGCAGAGAAGAAGAAGAGAGAAAGAGAGGGCCAAAAATCACAAAATCGAGCACTGTAGCAAAACCCTTTTAAGACATCTGATTTTTCATCAGACGACCAATTTTTGGGCATTAATTCTACATTTGACATTACTTCTTAATTTTGATTGAATTGGTCATTATTTTTTTTATTAAATTGAGAGTTGTGCTTTCAAGTTTCTAACGTATCAATTTGCTCCATGAGTTCGACCTCGAAATATTTTGAATTTCGAGTAAATAAAAATCAATAATTGTTTATACGACGATTTCCAATTGTACTGCAAAGAATATCTTTTTAAACCATGATATCGTCGCGTAGGGCAATTAGGAGCATTCTCGAAGTCACCCACGAGGGAACTTCAAAGGTAAATGAAACAAGGGTAAATCTACTAACCCAAAACTACAAGCTTTTCAGGATGAAGAAAGGGGAGTTGATAAAGGAGATGTTCACAAGATTCATGGACATTATAAACTCCTTGCGAAATCTTGATCAAGACATCAAGAACGAAGCCCTTGTCAGAAAAATCTTTCGATCACACACCAGGACTAGGAAACCAAGACTACCGCCATTCAAGAGTCAAAAGATTTGTCAACCATGAAACTGGATGATCTCATAGGAAGCCTAATGGCGTATGAGGTTCAACTCCAACACATGAGGGATCAAGAAGGAGAAGGATCCAAGAAGAAGACTATATCTCTTGAAGCTATTCAGGAATCCGAAGAAATTTCAAGTGGAGAAGAGTAAGATATAGCCCTCCTCTCCAGAAAATTCAGGAAGTTCCTCAAAGATAAGAAGAATTGGAGGAAGAAGAAAGAAGAAATCAAGAACGAAGCAATCACCTATTACAACTGCAAGAGAAGGGGACACATCAAGAAGAACTGTTTGCTTCTCAAAAAGGAATCAAACGAGAAGAAGAAGCCCCTCAGAAAAGACGGAAAGAAGAAAGCTTTCACGACAACTTGGGATGATTCAGACTCAAGTTTAGAGGAAGAAGAAACCTCAGGAGAAGAAGCTCTCTCGGTCTTATGGCTCTAGAAGATGAGGTAACCTCATTTACTCAAGATGAAATATTAGAAGCATTCTTTGACATGCATGATATAGAAAAATCATTAAAACTAGAAAATGAAAACCTAGCAAAAGATTAGGTGAAGAAAAAGCACAAAAAGACGTACTTGGTAATCAAAACAATGAGTTATCTGTTGAGATCACTACATTAAAATCACATATAAACAACTTAAAAGTAGATATAGATAAACTAAAAGAAAACTCTGCTACTTTATTAAATGATTTAGCTAAGTTCACAAATAGAAGTAGAAACCTGTATAAATTGTTAAGAACACAAACCCAAAGCACCACAAAATTTTGGTTAGGTTACATACCAAAAAATGATCATGAAGCATCTAGTTTAAGCAAACGGAAAGGTGGCCTGCCAAAATAGGCAACACAAACTAGCCACCGTGGACCTAAACAAAAATGAGTACCAAAAAGTATATTGCAATCTTATTTTGTGGGTTCTGTAGATTATAAGAAGTGGACTTTCCAACAAACAAATGGAATACTGAAGCCACTCTATCAAATAAAACCTTATAAACACAAACCAATGACAGGAAAGAGAAAAAAGAAGATGGATAATGGACAGTGGTTGTTCCAAGCACATGACCGGTGAGGAAGACCTATTCTAGTAGCTCAACTGTCAGGAAGGTGGTACGGTCACGTTTGGGAACAACAACAAGGGCCATATTATTGGTACCGGCCAAATTGATATCTCTTCTACTTCTTTTAATAATGTACACTTAGTTAGCAGCTTAAAACACAATCTTCTAAGTGTAAATCAAATATGTGATAAAGGTTATAAAATTACATTCACATGAAAAGGTTTTAAAATTCGTGATAAAGAAATAAAATAATTTATTCTTAAAGGAAATAGACATAAAGACATTTATACCGTAAACTTCAACTAATGCGATAGTCTTGAATGTCTGGTCGTATCTGACGAAGAAGCAACATTTTGCCATAAACGACTAGGTCATGTTCACATGGGGAACATTAGCAGACTCATGAAATATGAACTCATCAAAGGTCCGCCAAATATCATCTTCAAGAAAGGCAAAGTCTGCAATTCTTATCAAGTTGGTAAGTGATGATAATGTCATCATCCCATATCCACCTTTAATTAGTCATAATCCATTGATAAATGCTCCTACATGACCGCCAGAAGACTGTAATTCATTGCATATCCTTTTTGAGAGAAATACATTAAAATAAGGGTAAATATGCAGTTTTAATAGAATATCCTAAATTTAAAACAATTACGAGGTTTCCAAAAGTTTTATTAAAGGTCAAATGGCCATAAATGTCTAATAAGTGGGTTCATATAGACAGAAATGAGTTTTCACGCATTTCGAGAATTAATGGACATCTGAAACCCTAAAAATAGACCCACTTAATTAACTATGGTTATAGTCAGAATAAAATTCACCTAAACCTTCTAAAAATCATAGAAAAATATTCTATATGGTTTGGTATTGATAACATCACGCAAGGGGGTAGTAATTAGGTTGAATATGGCCCATCTTTAGAATAAAAGGCACAACATAAAGTAGAATAGGAGCATTGCATGCATCAAGTACCAAGATTGCTTATAAACTGTATTAATGGCCATTTGTGTAAAGCATTTGTCAAAGCAGGCCTCAGATGAGCAATCGGACCGCACGGATGGATTCAGGACGACGAACGGAGTCTAACGAACTCAAAATCGGCCAAATCCGACATCCGGAGCTCCCACAATGGGCCCAAGAAATCCTGACCGTTGATCTGGAGATCAACGGCCTAGAACGCGCCACGTCGCCCCGCCCCCGCCGCCCGCACGCCCCCAAGCCAGCCAAGGACGCATCTTGGCCGTTGATCTTCGATCGAACGGCCGAGATCCGCGTGCTCTCCCGCGGTCGCCGCGACAAAGCGCGGGTGTGGCGCAACGGTTAGCGCGCACGCCCGCGTTGCGGCGACGCGCGTTCGATTCGCGCGGAGCAAAAATCGTCTGCGGGCGAAGGGCGCGGCAAAATTGAGCCGCGCGATCAGAAGCGAGCGGCTAGGATCGCGCCACGCGGCGCGACGACAGCGCCCCACCTCCCACGCGCGCGCGCACGCCGGGCGGAAACGCGCGCGGGCACGCACGCCCGAAGCGCGATCCTAGCGCAGGCGCGGGAGGATCTCAGCCGTCCGATCATCAATCGGACGGCTCTCGTTCGACGTCCACGGATCGCGCCTGAAGAGAGAGAGGGGCGGGCAGCTGACCGGCGGCAGCAGACCTTCACCGACGTATATGGAAGCGGTTTTAGCGACGTTCTGGATGTCGCTAAAGCACATTCTTCTTTTAGGAAGCCCTTAACTCTATTTAAACCCCCTTCTACCACCATTCAAGGCATCCTCTCCCACTTGCAACTACTCCACTCCTCTCCTATCTAGTCTTAGGCACTCTTGTAATCGCCGGAGACGACGAGCCGCCAACGGAGCCTCCTCCACCGCCGTGGCTGCCTCGTCGCTCTCCACTCTCTCTCTCTACCTCTCTCTCTCTCTTTTAAGCTTTCATTTACTTTTGTTGAAGCATGTATTTAATATTGTAAACCATGAACTATGAATGCATGTTTAATGAAATTGTTTTTCATTTAGTTGCCTTTTTAATTTCTGTTTAAAGTGCATGATCAAAACCAAGAGCTTTCTAACCCTAAACTCTCTCTATCTCTCGCTTTTCAAAACCGTTTCTTTCGCAAGCAAAACTCCGCCTTTTTCGTGACAACAAGTGGTAAACAAAATCCGATTTCCACGCCTCCCTGAGATCGACACTCGGACTCACCTCCGTTTACTTCTTTTAAAACCGACGTATCAAGTGCAACTATAACGACACCTCTTAACACACACGCACGAAGGCACGTCAGTTTTTGGCGCCGTTGCCGGGGAGGCAACGGATTTGTTTTATCACCTCCATTCCACCTTCATTCTCATATCGTCTAATGCCCTATTTTCCTTTTTACTTGATGGTTGCAGGAATTCGGCGCATGGACGGCGAAGCGACGCATTCCACTATGGTAGCAAGGAAGTAGGCGCCTCGAGGACCGATAGTAAGTACTCTCTCTCTCATTGTTTGCTTGCGTGAAAAAGCTAAAAAAATCATAAAAACTAAAAAAATTGGCGTGGTGAATGATTGCTTGACCCACATTCTTAACACACCACCCTACAAAAAAATGTACACTCTAATATACTGGACAAATTCTTGGAGTGTTCTTTTCTTTTTCTCTTGAGTGGTGTTTGCGAAGCCACCGTGAGTTGACCTGGGCCGCATCACTCAACCCTAAAAACTAACTCATCTAATAGTAGCTGCACGATCTTTAGGATGAGTACACTAGGGTTTTTAGAGCCTCTACAAGATAAAAAGGAAATCTACTTTCACCAAGTTGTGTGTAGAACTTGACGTGCCCATTGAAACTTGTCTGAAAGCATTAAGACACGTCAACCCTAAAAAACACTAAAGTAAGGATGAAACATTAAAAGACACCACACCCTAAAAATTCTTGCTTTAAAACCCTGTTTTGTAGAAGCACACACCTTGAAAAGTGGAAAATTAAGAGGCACCACCCCAATCAACGCCTCATCACATTACCCTAAGCACAAGCACTATCCTAACCCGTTAAAACTGAGTAGACGTGCCCTAGGCAGGACTGAGTTAAGTCTCAAAAGGTGAGGTTTTGTTCGCTAGGCACTTGGCTTTCATTCCCTTGGTAGAATCTGGTGGCTAGGCTGCGGGGCAGTGTCAAACGACCGCGGTTGTGGGGTCTATGGAACTGGAGGCGTAAGCCAAAGGAAGAACCTTCCCTGCAATCCCCTCGTAATCAACCTGGCCAGATTAGCCTTGAGAAGGGAAGTCCAGTGCTTACGGACTTAATCACCCTTTGTGAGATTTCTAGGTCTCCTAAGGAATACACCATAAGGATTAGGCTTGCGTGCTTGATTGAAACACATTTCTCGCATCTGTCGCCCTCCGCATCCCCTCCAGTTCTTCTCTAGTGTATGCACGGGAGGCGCTCACTGCATCCCGAATTGTGTGTTTTGGGGCAGGAATCTAGGCGACGTAACTCTGTTGAAAACATGGCTGAACCTAGGGTAGATGAGGCTGAAGATCAACCCCCACCAGATGCTATGGCTGTCGTCCAGGCTCAAATCAATGCTAACCATCGGCTTCAGCAACGACAAATCCACCCCATCATGCAAGCCATACAACGGTTACAGAACCCACAAGAACAACCACCACCTTTCAATGACATACCAGGACAACCACCACTTGATTTACCACCGTTTCAGAACCAGCCAAGACCCCTCCGTGATTTCTATAACCCTTCTGCCATTAGAGTCGAGCCACACCTTAGGATCCCCGAAGGGGGAGACGATTTTGAGCTAAAACCTAATGTATTAAGTCTAATCCAGAGCCACTTTCATGGAAGCTCAAATGAAGACCCCTTTCAGCACCTAGAAGATCTCGACCGCATAGCAAGAACAGTAAAACCTAGGAACATTAGCCTTGATATTGTTCTAATCAAGATGTTCCCTTTCTCATTAAGAGACAAGGCTTCTCATTGGCTTAGAACCCTAGGTAGACCCATCACCACCTGGGAGGAACTAAGGCATGCATTTTTAAAGAAATTCTTCCCCATAGGAAAGACCAATGCCCTCAGAAGAGCTATCACTACCTTCACACTCCAGGGTGGGGAACAATTTCATGAGGCGTGGGAAAGATTCAATGAACTTTTGAGGAAATGCCCACACCACGAAGTTCCAAGGTGGCAATTAGCCCAGATCTTCTACCACGGTCTGGATAGCAACCTACGGAACTTCGTCGATGCCTCATGCGGGGGAAACTTCCTAAACAAAGACGAGGAGAGCGCGTTTGAGCTCTTTGAGTCTATGAGCGAGAATTCGCTCAACAATGCCTCCATGAACCAGTTTAACAGATCCAATCAACCCCGTGGTGGGATTTATGAGGTACAAGCACATTCTGGAATGGTTGACATGGACATTATTGCCAAAAAGTTGGATCGAGTGGAATTGGTGGACAAGAAGATTGATGAGCTTCTAAACCAGACCAGGAACCCCTTGCAGACTTTCACCCTAGCAAAAGGAGCACATAATGTTGACCTGGTCCAACCCTTCACCCAACTAAACCTGGAACAACCCCCAACCATGTTCCAAGGAGGGACCTTTGCTCCCTCAACCCTTGATTACTCCCTTCCTTCTTCATCAACATCGGCTATTCTAGAAGATGTGCAAGCCGTCCAAGGATATGCAAAACCTGACCCTTTCTCCAACACTTACAACACCGGCTGGCGTAATCACCCCAACTTTGGTTGGACAAACCAGAAACTACCGCAATTCCAAAACCAGCCCAGGCCAAACCAACAGCCACACTTGCCCCCCTATCAGCAAGGACCACCAGTTAGACCCCAATATAACCAAAATAGGGCGACCCCTCCCCTACAAAACCAAATGGACACCCTAATAAAGATGATGGCTGACATGAACCAAAAACATCAGGAAGAAATGGCCTTGGTAAAGGGACAGTTAAGCCAACTCTTGGACTGTAAACAGCAAGGATCTCTACCTTCCCAACCACAACCAAACCCGCGAAACATAATTAACAGAGGCCCCAATTCGCAAGGGTTCCAAGGCAACCCCGGGCAGGCTCATATGGTCCAACCGGCTCCACAAACACCTCCTGGGTTTGGCGCCTCTTCATCCTCATCTTCTCAAGGATCACCCCATGGCCCCAATGCCTCTGCGAATGCGGTGACCTTGAGAAGCGGCACCAAAACCCAGGATCCCAAATGGCCGACTCTCCCCGAGACTTTACCCGACTTAGAAGAAGCACCAACCAAGGACCCAAACATGGAACCAATCCAGACACCCTATCCTGAGGCCTTGGAAACAATCAAGAGAAAAAAGAATACTGTGGAAACTGAGGAGCTGATGGAAATTTTTAAACAAGTACAGATTAATATTCCGCTTCTAGAAGCTGTCAAACACATCCCCGCTTACGCCAAGTTCTTAAAGGATGCCTGTACACCCAAGCGTAAGACGAGACCTCAAGCACCTAGGAAGGTTGTACTCTCTGAGCAAGCCAGTTCCGTGATATCAAGCAACCTTCCACTCAAACGAACTGACCCAGGAGCACCCCTGATTTCCTGCAACATCGGGGACATGACATTTGATAGAGCGCTCCTGGACCTAGGTGCTTCTATCAACCTAATTCCCACAACCTTGTACCACCAATTTGGTTTTGGGGAGCTGGCACCAACCCCTGTCACCATCCAGCTGGCGGATAGATCAGTGAAAACCCCGAAGGGGGTTGTCGAGGACGTGATTGTACGGGTCAAGGACTTCTATTTCCCAGTCGACTTTTTGGTGCTCGACATGGAAGTCCCTGAAAAATTACAGAACGCACCCATAATCTTAGGCAGACCTTTCTTAGCCACGGCTAAAGCAAACATCGATTGCGACACGGGATGTATGGAAATCGCCTTCGGAGACAGGAAAATGCAATTAGATATCTTCCGGGCAACAAAGTCTTTTGATTGTGATTACATTGAGGAACATGATCCCGTGGAAACTTTAATCGAGGAATGCCTTACCCTCAATTCTGTCTCAGACCACCAAACCCGTAGTTCTGACTCGCCACCATCATTACCTGTGGACCTCTGTAAGGCTGAGTATCATCACATGACGCCATTTGAAGAAATCAATGTTGATCAACTACCGCCCTTTCCATTCCCATCGACTGTGGTCCCACCCGCACCTGAACTTAAACCATTGCCCGAGAATCTCAAGTACGTCTTCTTGGGACCTGGCCAGACCTTCCCAGTGATTATTAATTCCCATCTAACCAAGGATCAGGAACTAAGGTTGACTGCAACTCTTTCAGAACATCGGGCCGCCATTGGTTGGACCATCTCAGATCTAAGAGGAATTAGCCCCACCTATTGCACCCACAAGATTTACCTGGAAGACGGGGCCCGACCTTCCCGCCAGATGCAGAGACGGTTAAACCCTAACATGCGAGAGGTCGTTAAAAAAGAAATTATCAAGTGGCTCGACGCCGACATCATCTACCCTATCTTTGATAGCCCCTGGGTGAGCCCCACTCAAGTGGTTCCAAAGAAGGCTGGGCTCACCGTTGTCACTAATGATCATGGCGAATCCATTCCCACCCGCACCACCACCGCATGGCGGGTGTGTATTGATTATAGGAAGCTTAACGAAGCCACTAAGAAGGACCACTTCCCCTTGCCATTCATTGACCAAATCCTTGAAAGATTGGCAGGGCAGAAGTATTTTTGCTTCCTGGATGGATATTCAGGATATAACCAAGTCGCAATTGCTCCGGAAGATCAGGAAAAGACCACATTCACTTGCCCGTATGGCACATTTGCATTCCGTCGAATGCCGTTCGGGTTATGCAACGCACCCGCAACCTTCCAGCGTTGCATGCTAGCCATTTTTTCAGAAATGGTGGGTGAATACTTGGAGGTCTTTATGGATGATTTCTCTGTATTCGGGAATTCATTCGACCATTGTTTGAGCAACTTGGAGAAAATCCTGAAACGATGTATCGAGGTTAACTTGGTGTTAAGTTGGGAAAAGAGCCATTTTATGGTTCAAGAAGGAATTGTCCTCGGACACATCGTTTCGCATAAGGGCATCGAGGTAGATCGAGCTAAGGTTGATTTAATTTCCAAACTTCCTCCACCTAGTTCGGTCCGACAGATTCGCTCTTTTCTAGGACATGTTGGCTTCTACCGAAGGTTCATCAAAGACTTTTCCAAACTTTCCAAACCCTTGACCGACCTTCTAGCCAACGACGCAACTTTCCACATGTCTCCTGATTGCACCCAGGCTTATCATACCCTCCGGGACTTAGTCTCCACCGCACCGGTACTTCAACCCCCAGACTGGTCCCAGGGTTTTGAGATTATGTGTGACGCATCAGATTTTGCCATAGGCGCTGTCCTGGGACAAAGGCAAGACAAGAAGCCCGTGGTGATCTACTACGCGAGCAAAACGTTGGACGAGGCCCAGCGTAATTATACGGTCACAGAAAAAGAGTTGCTTGCTGTAGTCTTTGGACTGGAAAAATTCCGATCATACTTACTGGGATCCCACATGACTATCTACACCGACCATTCAGCCATCCGGCACCTGTTGGCCAAAAAGGATGCAAAACCCAGGCTCATCAGATGGATCCTGCTTTTGCAGGAATTTGACCTGGAAATCCAAGACAAGGCCGGATCGAAAAATGTGGTGGCTGACCACCTGTCAAGACTTCATCCAGACCACATTGGACCCTCCCTACCTCTATCTGATACCTTCCCTGATGAACACATCCTAGCCGTGCAAGACAAGAAAATGCCATGGTATGCTGACTATGTCAACTACCTGGTTATAGGACAAACCCCGCACAGCTGGTCCAAACAGCAACGGGACAGGTTCTTGGCTGAGGCCAAGCACTATTTCTGGGATGATCCCATGTTGTTTCGCCTCTGTGCTGATCAGATCATCAGGAGGTGCCTCCCCGAAGACGAGGTTCAGAGTGTGCTTTCCTTTTGTCATGACCAAGCATGTGGCGGCCATTTCTCTGGCAAGAAAACAGCTGCAAAAGTTTTGCAGTCTGGATTTTATTGGCCGTCCCTATTCAAGGATGCACACATCTTTGCCAAGACTTGCTCACGATGCCAAACACTAGGGACAATGACCAAAAAAGATATGATGCCCCTTCAGCCCATTTTGATTGTCGAAATTTTCGACGTTTGGGGTATCGATTTTATGGGCCCCTTTCCACCATCCAACGGCTTCGAGTATATCTTGGTCTCGGTAGACTATGTTTCCAAATGGATTGAAGCCGTCGCCACCCGACGATGCGATCACAAGACGGTCATGGACTTTGTAAAGAAGAACATCTTTTCCCATTTTGGAATACCCAAGGCCATGATCAGTGATGGTGGAAGCCATTTTATCCATTCCCAGTTCCGTGCCCTACTTAGAAAATACGGGGTAAACCACCGCATTGCCACCCCGTATCATCCACAAACAAATGGGCAGACTGAGGTCTCAAACAGACAAATCAAGAACATTTTACAGAAGACTGTGAGACCTGACAGGAAAGACTGGTCCACACGACTTGATGATGCCCTGTGGGCATACAGGACCGCTTTTAAGACCCCGATAGGCATGTCACCTTACCGCTTGGTCTTTGGCAAAGCTTGCCATCTCCCTGTCGAATTGGAACACCGGGCTTACTGGGCTGTTAAGCAATGTAACATGGATCCCCAGTTAGCTGGTGCGCAAAGGACTCTTCAATTATCTGAGCTTGAAGAAATTCGTCGGGACGCCTTTGACAATAGTCGGCTATCTAAGGAGAAAATGAAAGCCGTCCACGACCGACTCATTCATAGGAAAACCTTTGAGCCAAACCAACAAGTCTGGCTATTTGATGCACGCCTGAAACTCTTTCCAGGGAAACTTAGGTCCAAATGGACAGGACCATTTCGGGTGGTCAAGCCCTATTCCAATGGGGCAGTCGAAATCGCCGATCTTAATACCGGGCACACCTTTACAGTCAATGGTCAAAGATTGAAGCATTTCCTGGCCCAGGTACCCCCCAAGGAGAGTGTCACCCTTGTTGAGGGCTGACACCAGGCACCGCCCAGCTGGAGGCGTTAAACTCAGCGCTTCCTGGGAGGCAACCCAGCGGATTCAGACTGATCTGGTAGTTTACGTCACTCAGGTACTATCTTTTTGAACCCTTCTGCATCCATGCATCTGCCAATGAGGACATTGTCCAACTTAAGCATGGGGGGGATGGTAAATTGCATAATCCTGAGTTTAATTAATCAGTCTGAATGAATAAATTAATTGATTAAAAAAAAAAAAAAATTTGAATTTAGGAAGAAAAACTTAGGCATTAGAAACTTGCCAATAGTGGGAAATAATACAAAAAGAACTTAAACGCTTAGACTTTTCAGGCCTTCAGGCTTAATCAGCCCTAGTGTCCATTAAAATATAGATTTAGCGGCGAATCCTTGCAACTTTAAGCTATTCTAATCCACCTAATAAATAAGGTGATAAGTATACGACTTATCAACTCATCCTATAACTCAGGAAAACTTTGAGTCTAAGCATCTGCACACATTTCTGCACATACTCACTTCTCGGAGATTTTGACAGAAATTGGGTAGCTAATGAACTCTCTAGGGTGGTATGGCTGGCAAGTTGTCGTGGGTAACAGCCCATTGGCAGGTTGTCCAGAACCCAACCACAGGCCATTTCTTTTTCACTGCCTCTAGGTACATTTGAGATTAGGGAAGCCACCTACGTAAAAAAAATAATAATTCAAAAAAAAAAAAAAAGAAGAAGAAAAGAAAATAAACCACACTTCACCGCACAAGTATGGCTGGCAAGTGATCGTGGGTAACAGCCCATTGGTCGGTTGTCCAGAGCCCAGCTCAATAATTGCACAAAAAAAAGAAGACCAAAAACACCTAAGGAAGAAGCGGGGAAGTAGTACAAGCCGGGGAGATATACACTGGAAAATCCTTGTGTTGACCCCAAGTAAAATGAACGCAGGGAGAAAGCTACCAATCGAACAAATACACCTTCAGGCAAAAATTTATTTTCTTTTCCGGTCACCTAGAGGCGTAGAAACTCGAAGTCTGTCTCAATTACCGTTAAGTAAGTCTATCACAACATTCACACCAAGATGCTTAGCACTTAGGGTTTTGACCGAGTTTTGGGTGGGTTGGGTAGCCGTAAAAAGTTACCAACCCACACTGAATTCTAAAAATTCTAAAAAGACATATATAGATATATACGTATACATAAGTATAGTTATATATACAAAGCAAGGATTCGGGCGATTCGTATTTTGGCAGACACCCGGGCGCTGCTTAGTCTTTGTAGATTAAGATCTTCGTATAGTTCCTCTTATTAACAAGTAACGAAGTGCCTAAGCAATTACTTCTTGAATTCGCCAAAGAAATAAAGGCTAGAATAAGCCTTGCTAGGGACTAGCAAGGAGTAAGCATGGGGGTATGATAACATCACGCAAGGGGGTAGTAATTAGGTTGAATATGGCCCATCTTTAGAATAAAAGGCACAACATAAAGTAGAATAGGAGCATTGCATGCATCAAGTACCAAGATTGCTTATAAACTGTATTAATGGCCATTTGTGTAAAGCATTTGTCAAAGCAGGCCTCAGATGAGCAATCGGACCGCACGGATGGATTCAGGACGACGAACGGAGTCTAACGAACTCAAAATCGGCCAAATCCGACATCCGGAGCTCCCACAATGGGCCCAAGAAATCCTGACCGTTGATCTGGAGATCAACAGCCTAGAACGCGCCACGTCGCCCCGCCCCCGCCGCCCGCACGCCCCCAAGCCAGCCAAGGACGCATCTCGGCCGTTGATCTTCGATCGAACGGCCGAGATCCGCGCGCTCGCCCGCGATCGCCGCGACAAAGCGCCGGCGTGGCGCAACGGTTAGCGTGCACGCCCGCGTTGCGGCGACGCGCGTTCGATTCGCGCGGAGCAAAAATCGTCTGCGGGCGAAGGGCACGGCAAAATTGAGCCGCGCGATCAGAAGCGAGCGGCTAGGATCGCGCCACGCGGCGCGACGACAGCGCCCCACCTCCCACGCGCGCGCGCACGCCGGGCGGAAACGCGCGCGCGCACGCACGCCCGAAGCGCGATCCTAGTGCAGGCGCGGGAGGATCTCAGCCGTCCGATCATCAATCGGACGGCTCTCGTTCGACGTCCACGGATCGCGCCTGAAGAGAGAGAGGGGCAGGCGGCTGACCGGCGGCAGCAGACCTTCACCGACGTATATGGAAGCGATTTTAGCGACGTTCTGGATGTCGCTAAAGCACATTCTTCTTTTAGGAAGCCCTTAACTCTATTTAAACCCCCTTCTACCACCATTCAAGGCATCCTCTCCCACTTGCAACTACTCCACTCCTCTCCTAGCTAGTCTTAGGCACTCTTGTAATCGCCGGAGACGACGAGCCGCCGACGGAGCCTCCTCCACCGCCGTGGCTGCCTCGTCGCTCTCCACTCTCTCTCTCTACCTCTCTCTCTCTTTTAAGCTTTCATTTACTTTTGTTGAAGCATGTATTTAATATTGTAAACCATGAACTATGAATGCATGTTTAATGAAATTGTTTTTCATTTAGTTGCCTTTTTAATTTCTGTTTAAAGTGCATGATCAAAACCAAGAGCTTTCTAACCCTAAACTCTCTCTATCTCTCGCTTTTCAAAACCGTTTCTTTCGCAAGCAAAACTCCGCCTTTTTCGTGACAACAAGTGGTAAACAAAATCCGATTTCCACGCCTCCCTGAGATCGACACTCAGACTCACCTCCGTTTACTTCTTTTAAAACCGACATATCAAGTGCAACTATAACGACACCTCTTAACACACACGCACGAAGGCACGTCAGGTATCTTTGATTTGACCATTGGAATCCACTTTGACCTAAAATAGAGTCTCAAACAGACAGTTACCCTAATTTGAATTTATACTCAAATTACTTAGTCAAACTTGGTCAAAACCTAAATTTGACTTCAGCAACAGATTCCTTGAGTCCAAATTAGGTTCGTACCAAAATTTGGGCCCAATCAGAGATCACCTTGACCTAGTTTACATTTCAGACCTGTTTGACTCTTTTCTCTCACACATATGCCCCTAACTTTTGAAACCCTTGAAAATACTCCTCTAACTTCATCATCTTCTTCACCAACAGGTCCCCGCTGCCTTCAAACTCCTAAACCCATCACCGGCGAGCTTCAATCAGGGATTACTCCCTGATTTCATGGCCAAACTCTTCTAAATTTGGTAGGAAGAATCATGTAGAGCTTCCCTACAATCTGAGCCACATCTTGGTCTCTAATTCCTACTCAATTCCTCATGCGAACCTTTCAAAGGTTCGGGTTTCCTATTCTTGTGAAAGCTTCAAGCTTTCAAACTTGGATTCCAAGCTTGAAACAACTCCCTGAGCCCTATAAAAGGACCCACATTGCACGACCGTGATCCTTAGCTCGTTATGGCTGGTTTCTCCACCTTCTTCTCTCCTCTCCGGACGAAAGCTCTGCGAGCTCCAGTGAGCTTCTCTGTCTACATTCTTTGCTGACTGCTATAGACCATAGTCGGCCAGATCTTCTTCCCTACATTCCTCCGTCGCTTGCAATACCAGCGTGGGTCTTCTTCCACATCTTCCTCGTCGTTTCCCCCCCATCGGAGATTTCGTCTTCTCCAAGTCTGGCATACCACCGGCAAGGAATCTAATGGGAACACCATCATGATCCATAACTAGCTCAGTTTGATCAGATTAAGTCATTAAAATGTTCCTACATAACCATCAGAAGGTCATAATTCATTGCATAATCATTCTGAAAGACAAGAAAATAGGATTAAAACTACAATTTTACCATCATATCTTGAATGCAGAACAACCACGGGTTTTCCTAAGGGTTAATTAAGGGTCAAATGGTCTTAAGAATCTAAAAAGTGGGTTAGAACAGACATAAAAGGGTTTTCGCGTGTTTTAAGAATTAAATGACTTCTGAAATCCTGAAAACAGACCCACTTAATTAATTGAGGTTCTGGTTAAAATAAAATTCACATAAATCCTATAAAATTCATATAAAAATATTCTCTAGGATTTGGTACCTTCAATTTGACCATCTGAGCCTGTCTTGACCCAAGATAGAGTATCAGACTGATATTTACCCTAATTTAGGTTTCTGTATAAGTTACCCAATCAAATGAGGTCAAAACCTAAATCTAACTTCACCATTGAATTCCTTGGGTCCAAATTATGTTTTTACCAAAATTTGGACCCAATCTGAGAACATCTTGACCTAGTTTGCAATTTGGTCCTATCTGATTCTTTTCTCTCACATACATGCCCTTAACTTTTGAATATCTTACAAAAAGGCCCCCAATTTCTTTGTATTCTTGACAGAAAGGTCCCTACCACCATGAAATCCTACTCCTACAACTCCGACGACCTGTAATTGAAGAGAACTCCTACTCTGATCAATCAATCCCTTCCAAAATTGGAAGTGAGATTCCTTAAGGAGTCTTCTTTCCACTGAATCTGTCCATGAGCCCTAAAACTTTCCCAATCTCTCATGTGAATGCATGAGAGATTTGGGTGTCTTAGAATTTTCAACTTCGGCGACATTTCCAATCTTGGGAAGCTTACTTCCCAACCTCAAAACATCCCCCAAAGACCTATAAAAGACCCCTCAGATTAAGCTGAGTTGCTCAAACTTGATTCCGACAGTGAAACCCCTTCCTTCCTCTCTCCGCTCTGGCCGAAAGGCTCCTCAAGCTTCGGTGATTCCTCCTGACCTCCTTCATCGTCTGTCCACAATACCAGTGGCCGGATTCCCTTCCTCTCTCTCATCCGCTCTTGGCCATACTAGCAGGAGCCTCCTTCCTGTTGTCATCGCCGTTCCTACCCTCACCGGAGCATTTCGTCTTCTCCGTCACCGACATACCCCCAGTGCAGATTCTCCCCCCTTTCATCCATTTAGATTAGGTTAGATTAGTTAGTTTAGGTCCTTAGGTTAGTTTCCTTCTCCAAAAAGCCAAAAATAACCCTCGACTCGACACGCTCACCCTCATCTTCTCTACGTCCGACAACCACTCCGGTGAGGCAATTCCACTGCTATACAACTCCATCCGCCTTGCCAACCACCTCATAACCTTTGCCACACCACCCTCTACCAAACCCCTCTCCCTATTTGCCTTCCCATCCACCCAAACCCACTGTCGACCAACCCACCTTTCCATCACCATTCCCGACTCTGTCCGACCGCCACAGACCACCATCTTCCATAGGACCACTGCTATTACATTCGCCATACCTTGGTGAAGATCCTGAGCTATTCTAATGTGGCCATGAGGCCTTATTCAGTGTTTCAAGTTCTCGTCGTCACGCTCCACCGCCGTCGCCATCTTCAGCCTTGTTCCTCGTGTTCAAGCCCACAATATCCCCAGTTCTCAGTCCCAGGTGCTACGGGACCTTCTTAGCAACACAGGCAATAGGTCAATTGGGAGCATTGGTTGTTGCCCTGACCTCAATTGAAGGTGCCATCCATTGTAGCTGCACGCGAAGGAGGAGGACTAGATAGTCCTACATCGGGCACTGACAGACGCATAGAGGCGCATAAATTTTTTTTGTCCTATAGGCTCTTCGCCTCCTAACACGAGGGTGAGGTCCTTACCCATGCACGCCTCACTCGCGACACCTAACTCACGGGTTTGGTTCACTTGATTACCTGCCTAAGCCACTCCCACTCCTCGGCTGCCACTCATGGTCGACAGCCCTGGTCCCGGGTGCGCATGTGCCCGATTACTCGATTATCCTGATTGTGGCCCTGAGAGGGCGGATCCCAGAGAGAAAGAAAGAGAGAGCAGGGGTTAGGGGGTTTTTCTCTCAGAGATCTCCACACTTAGTCGCTGAGAGAGGTTTACTCCCTTGTGCATGAGAAAAAAGGAAGAAAAAGGCACAGTGAAGAAGAGAGAAGAGGAGGAAAAGAAGAAGGCCTGCAAGAGAAGTGAAGGTAGAGAAGAGGAAGAAAGCAGCTAAAGAAGAGGCTTAGGAAGGAGAAAGAAGAAGAAAAGCGAAGGCAAGAAGAGAAGAAGAAGAAGAAGAAGAAGAAGAAGAACAGCGCTAAGGAAGCACTGTAGCATTTGTTGGTTAAGTCGTCTGGTCATCAGACCCAATGTCTAATTTGAGGCTTGATGCTGTGAAAGCTTGATTTAGAATTACTGTTGAGATATTTAAATTGATTGAATGCTTGATATATATGCTTAGAGAGTAATTGGTGATTTAAATCACCATTGTTTTAGCTTCTCTACTATTTTTTATTGCCTCAAGATACATGAGAATTCACTGAATATCAAATGTGACAGATTAGTATTTATTGAATATCATTATTTGGTTTAAGTTCTTGTGCTCATTTACATTATTTATTGAGATTCGTGATTAAATTCCTATTTGCTCCCTGTGTTCGACCTCCGACTTTCATTTGAGTAATAAATTTTATTTGTTTTCAAGCAATTTCGACCTATACTACGACGCAGCATTAACAACATCAATCTCACTCTGTCAACAGAATCCCTCCCTTTCGTCCATTAGATTTAGGTTAGTTAGATCCTTAGGTTAATTTCCACTACTCAAAACCCAAAAATTAGCCCTTGACACCACCGCATGCCACCTTCATCTCCACTTCCGGCCACACCTCTAGTGAGGTTTCCCGCTCAACACATATGTCCATCCACCTCGCCATTACCCTCAGAACCTCCACCATCTCACGCCCATCAAAACCCCTCCCACTATTGGCGATTTCATCCACCCAAAAGAGCCACCAAACAACCCATCCTTAATGCTTTATTTCCATCACCGACCAACCACCATGCACCTCCACACACCACACAACCACCGCCACTACATTCGCGAACGTCCAGCGAACCTCCTGAGAAAGTTTAATGTGGCAGTGAAGCCGTTTGTGTGTTTTTTAGGTCTCGTTGTCGCTCCGCCGTCGCCACCATTGCCACCACTACATCTTCAAGCTCCAAGCTACAAAACTCCCAAGTGTAACCTCCAGGAGTCAAGGAGTAGTCTTAGGACCCTTCCCAGGTCCTTGATTTAGGGCACCAACTTCAGTGGCTGCGGTAATTAAAGGAAGAAATCTCCGCAGCCACATGAGAGTAAGAAGGTGTGGGATTAGTCCTACCTCGGAAACACAGAAGCGCGTGGAGCCACAAAAATTGATTTTACTCTACCAGCTTATCACCTCAACACTTGGGGGTGAGGTCCCCTTCACACCCACACACTACCTGACCTGCCTAGACCTATACACTCCTTGACTATGACCCCATGCACATAGCCCTGGACTCGATTACTATTCAAGCCCGATAACCCGATTAGCCTGGGTCTGAGAGAAGAGGAAAGGAGGAAGGAAAGAGAGAGAGAGTAGGGGAGGGGAGGGTTTCGCTCCTGAAGGCTTTGAGCAACACTTAAGTCGTTGAGAAGGTGAGTTCCCCTTGTGCATGAGAAGGAGCTAAAGGCAAAAGAAGGATAAGACTTGAGAAAAAGAAGAGACGTGAAGAAGAAAAGGAAAGGTAGAACTAAAGAAGAGAAGAAGAACTGAAGAAGAGAAAAAGCCTATGGAAGGCGACATTTAAGTCGTCTGATTACCAAAGCAGACGTTTGATCATTGTTCATTTATTTCATTCATTTGAGTAATTGATATGTACTTAATTAAGGCTAATAATTGGTGATCTAAATCACCATTATTTTATCTTAGATATCTTTTTGGTCTCTTAAAGTCTTGAAATACTCATGTTCTCATTGGATTTCATATTTGAGTAGTTATCATTCATTGAATATCATTACTATGCTTAAATTCTTGTGATCATTTTATTTTAATTGAGATTAGCGCGTGAATTCCATATTTGCTCCCTGTGTTTGACCTCGGACTTCTTTTAGATATTCAAGTTATAAATTTTATTTGTTGAAGAGCGATTTGTTAGTTATACTACAATGCATTTCCCTAACATTAATGAAAAGCTTGTCAACAATAAGCAAACTAAAAATCCCCTTAAACCAAAAAGGATGGTTAGCACTTCACAACCTTTGGTGCTACTTCACTTAGACTTGTTCTAACCAACCAAATCCGAAAGCCTAAGCAGGTGCAGATATTGTCTAGTTATAATCGACGACTTTTCTAGATTTACTTGGGTATCTTTCTTGAAAAGTAAAGATTTAACCTTTGATGTTTTTAGCAAATTAGTTTGAAGACTACAAAATGAAAAAGGATCTGAAGTAATTAGGATTAGGAGTGATCACGATAGAGAATTTGAGAATGAATCATTTACCAATTTCTGTGATCAATAAGGGATAAAACATGAATCTGCCTTCCCTAGAGCTGCACCTCAGAATGGTGTAGTTGAGAGGAAAAATAGGACTTTGCAAGAGTGTGCCCGCACAACACTGTGCGAGTCAAAGCTGCCTCGATATTTTTGGGCTGAGGCTGTAAATACTGCTTATTATATTCAGAATAAAACCCTGGTCAGACCAATCTTAAAGAAAACACCTTTTGAACTCTATCATGGAAGGAAACCTAGAATATCCTATTTCAAGATATTTGGTTGTCGATGTTTTATACTCAATACTAAGGACAATCTTGATAAGTTTGATGCCAAAAGTTCAAAAGGAATTTTCTTAGGTTATTCAACCAGAAGTAAAGCCTATAGGGTTTTTAACAAGAAGAATTCTATTGTCGAGGAAACCATGCATGTATCTTTTGACGAAACTTTAGTTCAAACAAATCTTCTGCAATTGATGATGATGACCTAGTAGTTGACCCATCAAACATTTTACAAGAGAATATTTCTGATGAACTACCCAGAGATATTTCATTTATGAAAGATCATCCAAATGAATTGGTGATAGGTGAATTATCTAAAGGAGTTCAAACTAGATCTTCCTTTAATAGTTTAGCTTTCATTGCTTTTGTTTCATAGTTATAACCCAAAAATGTCAAGGAAGCATTTTCTAATAGTCACTAGATCATTGCAATGGAAGATGAGTTAAATCAATTTTAGAGGAATCAAGTATGGGAACTTGTTTCAAAGCTTGAATCACAAACCATTATAAGAACCAAGTGGGTCTTTAGGAACAAACTTAATGAATCAGGAGTAGTTAGAAATAAAGCCAGACTTGTGGCCTAAGGGTATAATCAAGAAGAAGGAATTGATTTTGATGAAACATATGCTCTCGCAGCTCGCCTAGAATCCATTAGGATGCTGCTAGCCTTTGTTGCCCATATGAAATTCAAACTTTTTCAAATGGACGTCAAGAGTGCCTTCCTAAAAAGATTCATCAAGGAGGAAGTCTATGTTAAACAACCTCCAAGGTTTGAAGATGTTAAAAATCCACACCATGTCTATAAACTGAACAAAGCCATATATGGAGAAAGATTACACAATATGATTTTCACTTTAAACACCTTTATCTTATATTTAATTCTTACCTTCACTTCACTAATAAGATAACCACCATAGAATTTTTTGAGCATTCTCTAGTCATCATAGTCTAGGGGGCACATTGTTCAATTGCGAGCCACAGTGCCAAGTCAACTACTTAATATCCTAGCCACTTTATCCATAGGTTGAGCCAATTCATTACACTCAACAACAACCTTGATCCCATTAGGTAGTGTCCACACATCTTTAGCATATGTAAATCCTCTTCTTATTCTCACAATTCCACTTTCATTTATCAAATTACAACTTCAATAATCAACAATTAATAGAATTGGATGAATTATTTTATAAAATCAATTAAAGATTTCATTATAAAATCAACTCATAAAACCTGAAATCTGCACATTTTCATGCATGCCATCCCTCTGGTCTAGAATTTTAGATTTCTTTTCTTCTCTTGGAATGTTAGCTGAATCATATGGTTCTTCATTGAGTTCTTTATCCTGTTATTGAGATTCAAATATGTGGCATCCATAGAAAGTTCTTGATCGAGCCATAAAGTAAGCCTATAGTAAGTAGTATTTCAAACATTATAAAGTTAGTGATAGTAATATTAACCATTTGAAAAAAAAAGAAATATACTAGAATGCTAATCATATTAGAATCCATGTTCTAAACATTTTGAATCATCTAAAATTTGTAGGAAACGAGTGATATTCTTTACTGCATGTAGTATTCCTTACATCTAAATGATACCCAACATTATGGATCGATCATCAATGAGTGTTGTAAGTAAATTACATGGGCCAAACTTACTAAACATTGCCAAAGTGTGTTTCCTTAACAAGAATCAAACATGGGCAACAAGCATGCTAGAATTGTACCACATCCAAATTATTTAAACCATTTAGTTTTCAAAAAAGAATTGTTTTACATGCAGAGGTTGTATCAACAATTCTGCATCTAGGAATGGATACAGTCTCTTTTGTATTTAATTTAAATGTTAACCCACTTTTAAGAAAAATTTAAATGATACCAGGATTTTGTACCAACAAAACCAGATTATTACTTTTATTACCAGGATTTCCATCAACTCCTTGTAGCATGTCATCGACCTTCTTCACAGAGAGGCCCTCCATTCCACTCCAAGAAATCAGGAGACCCTGGAGAAGGGTGAAATGTTGGTTTTGAGAGCCCAATTGCTTTAATCGATATGCAATTCACATATGGTGAGATAAAAATTCATGTTGAAATTAGTGAGATTATTCAAACCAATTAATTAGTAGATCAATCGGGAATTTGGTTGACCAACCAAATTGCCTCGGCTTCGTTCTCCTAAAGTGGGTTTCGAGGACGTCCTGATCGGAGTGCACCAAATTTTAGAGGTGGATCATCGTATCCTAGGAGGAGTTCGTCAAGTCCCGACGCACTAATATTGTGGGGGGCAATACCTTCTTTAAGAGAAGTCCTTTATGGATGCTTCGATCAGAGTAATCTCTAACATTTCTTCATTTTGTTTATTTGTGTTATTGTATGTTCTTTATTCTTTATTTTATTCTGGATCTTGCGAAATCATGTTTGACTTACTTGATTTAATATTTTTGATCTATCTGAAAATGTTGGAAATGCATATATTTTTATTTATTTATTTTCTATATGCGTTCATTTTAACAATCTTACAGAAGCTATTGCTTAGATCTAAAATATTTGGGATGTCAGAAATGACTTTTAAATCACATGTAAACTTATCTGGTATGCCTAAGAAATCTAGTGGGCATAATTTCAAGCATTGGTAACAATGCATGAGGACTTGGTTGGCCACCTTTGGTTTGATCTCAGCATTGGAAATCAAATCCCAAGTGTTGGACAAGGAAAAATCCAGTCCCAAAGGCCAAAAGACGATGGATGAGTGGAATGCATGCAACTGTATTTGTCATCATTGCATCTTATTGGCTTTATCCAATGTGTTATTTGATGTATATAGCACATCCACATCCACTGAGAAGGGGTTATAGGAGGAGTTGGACAAGAAATATAATACTGAGGATTTTGGTATTAAAAAATATTCTATCGCCAAATTCTTTAAATTCTAAATGGTTAAGGGTAAATCGGTATCGGAGCAGGCACACAAATTTCTATTATTGCTTCATGGTTTGGCAGAGGCTAAAATGAAACTTCTTGAGAAGTTTCAAGTCATGCCTATCATTGAGAAATTCCCTAAATCTTGGGAGGACTTTGGAATGACTTTCAAGCATAGAAGGGAGTGATTTCTCTTGATGACTTGATGATAGCTATTGCTATTAAGGAAGAGTATAGGAAATAGAAACTTATAGTACCTGTGGAGTCTAAGGTGAATGTCATAACATTTTAAGGCAAGGAGAATAAAAATAAGAAAAATAAAAACAAAACGAAGGCCAAGCCCAAGATCTAGAAGCAATCCAAGAACAAACCATCCTGGCCTTGTGGGCAGGTTAGGCATGGAGGAAGGATTGTCCTTCTAATAAAGCTTAGTAGATGACCACAGATGGGTATTCTCAGGTGAATGTGATCACCGAGGATGTTGGGCCAAGTGATAGGTATGTCTCAATAAAATCTGAACTCTATATTAATCACAATCATACTGAATGACTTGTGGATACTGGAGCTAATGTACATTTTTGTACTGATAGATCATTCTTTTCTTCCTATCAGGCCTGCAGTGGTGGGATTGTGAAGATGGGGAACGATTCTGCAGCCAAGGTGCTAGGATTTGGATGCGTGGACTTGAGGTTTTCCTTGGGGTGAGTTTGGACACTGTGTAGGGTGCTTCACGTTCCTATTGTAAAGAAGAATGTTCTTTCTGGTCCTCCATTGGTTAGAGAGGGTTTTGAGTTAAACTTTAAATGTAATAAAGTTGTTATGTTGAGACATGGAACATTCTATGGAAAGGGCTATTTGGAAGATTTTGATTTATTATTTAGAGTGAGATGTGATGTTGATGTATTATCTAGAAATGCTCTAAATAATGTTAGTTTTCATTCAATTCAATCTGTTTGCAGTAATATTAAATCTTGTGATATATGGCATGGTAGATTGGGTCATGTAAATTTCAATTCCTTAAAAAGAATGATGAAATTAAATATGATTCCTGAACACACCATAGATAAAGTTAAGAAAGGTGAGAAATGTGTATAGGCTAAATAAAGTAGGAAGCCTTTTCACTCTATTACTAGAGATACTAAAGTTCTAGATTTGGTGCACACGGATATCTGTGAGTTCAATGGCATATTGACTAGGGATAATAAAAAGTATTTTATCACCTTTATAGATGACAATAGTAGATACTGCTATGTCTATTTTCTTAAGTCTAAGGATGAGGCATTAAGAAAGAAGCAGAAATACAAACTAGCAAAACTCTTAAGAGATTGAGGTTAGATAGAGCAGGGGAATATACATCCAACTTGTTTGATGAACAATGCAAAGCTTTTGGTATAGTTCATGAAGTGATGGTTTCATATTCCCCACAATCTAATGGGATAGCAGAGCAAAAGAATAAGATCCCTAACATAGTCAACGCTCTCCTGCAAAGCTCAGGATTACCTATTTACATGTGGGGGGAAGCTTTGAATACAGCATGTCATATTTTGAATAGTGTTTCCCTCAAGCATAAGGAAAGTAGTCCATTTGAGATTTAGAGAAATAGAAAACCAAGTTTAAAATACCTCAAAGTGTGGGGCTGCCATGCAAAGGTAGTTGTCCTAAAACAAAAGAGGAAGAAGCTTGGACCTAAGACAGTTGGTGTGGTCTTTCTGAGTTATCTTGATAATAGCCATGCTTATAAATTTTTTGTTATAAAATTTAAGATTTCAGGCATAGATGTCAACACTATTGTTGAGATTCTCAATGCTACATTTTTTTAGGATGTCTTCCCTATGAAAATAGGATTACCTCAAAATGTGACTTTAGATAATCTAGCCACCACATCTAGTTATGTTCCCGATCAGATGGAAGGGATGTCTAATGTGGGGACTAGCTCTTCCAATTCTGAATCCAATGAAGTAGAGGATTTTAAACCTAGGAGAAGTAAACTACCAAGAATTGCCAATGATTTGAGAAGCAATTTTATTGCTTACCAAATCGAGGGCAATCCCCTTACTTATCGTGATGCTATGGCTTCTTCTGAAGCTAAGCATTGGAAAGATACAATTAAGAATGAGATGGACTCAATCATCTCTAATGGCACTTGGTACTTGGTTGATTTATCTATAGGGTGTTCTACTATTGGGTGCAAGTGGGTGTTTAAGAGAAAACTTAGGCCTAATGGATCTATTGAGAAATACAAAGCTAGACTTATTGCCAAGGGGTTTAAGCAAATGGAAGGTATTGATTATTTCGATACCTATTCTCTTGTAACTAAGATAACTACTATCCGGATGCTTATTGCATGGACTTCCATTTATGATCTCACTATCCACTAGATGGATGTGAAGACTACATTTTTTCATGGTGATCTTGAGAGGGAGATCTATATGGACTAACCTGAGGAATTTATAGCTCCTAGGAATGAGGAAAAGCTTTGCGAGCTTGTTAACTATTCTCTTTATGGTTTGAAACAAGCACCGAAACAATGGCATGAAAAGTTTGATAAGACTATCCATTCTTTTAGCTTTGTGGATCACAAATCTGACAGGTGTGATCTATTCTATGATTAAAGGTGATATGTGTATTGTCCTATGCCTATATATCAAGCACAATAGCCCTTGAAATCTCTAAATTTTGCCTAAGTGTTAGGCCCAAATCCCAATGATGAACAGTGCAAAATCACCCCACACCCTCAAAATTTCCTCTTTCTTTCTCTCTCTCATAATCGGGTTAGGGCTAATTAGGTAAACGAATCTAGGTTCAGGCTCGCGTGAGTGGGCACGGGCAAGGTGTGAGGCAGAGGTGAGCAAGGACCACACCCCTGTGTGTACTGAGGCAATAAGGTAGTGCACCAAGAACCTTATTAATCAAAATTTGGTTTAAGTCTCCATGATGTGGGACTATATCTGGAATGCTTCTCCTCGCGTGCAACAGCTGAAGGTCCTCCATCATTTGCTACTGTTGGTGGCTTGCCTCTTCAAATCAAGAGCCTAGAAGGCTTCACGAGATCAATCTGCACTCCAAGTCATGGTAGCAGTGGAGTTGGTCAACGGATGGTGGCTGACGGAGGTGATGACGACGGCTGCGACAGGTGATGCTCCGGTGAACCCTAAAACACACTAATTCGGGCCCTAAGCCCCAATTAACACATTCATGAGCATCGTCGGAGCACGGGGAGTGTGGTAGTGATGTTTTGGAGGTGTATTGTGGTGTGTAGAGGTCGAACGGAGTTGAGTTGACCAGTGGTTTGGTGGGTTGTTCGACGAGGGAGTATAGTGGATGAAAGCCCAATAAAGAGAGGGCTTTTGCTCGAGTGAGTGTAGCGAAGGTTGTGGAGAGGTTGGCATGTTGTTTGGTGTTCGGTGGTGGCCGAACGAAGCTCACCAGAGCTTTGCCGGATGCGAAGAAGACGGAGAGGGAGAGGGTGATATAGGGATCCAAACTAGGTTCTAGAGTCCTAAAATTAATCTAGAGAAGTGGAGAGAGTAGGAACCTATGCTTATTGGATGAAGGGGGGTCAGGAATCATGCTGGCTTGCCTTGCCGGATGCGAGGGAGATGAATTCTCCAGTGGGGTCGAGAGATGAGAAAGACGGGGTTGGGAGACTCCTACTTTGGCCGGCAAGGAGCGGAGGAAGGTGAGGAAGAAGGGGGGCTGCATGATTTGTTGGTCTAGTGGGTAGAGGAAGGAGGTTGAAGAGGCTCACTGGAGCTGAGGTTGGAGACGATCGGAGGGGAGGAGGAAGAGGTATTCTAGCTTGAAACCTAGTTGAAAAAGACGCTGGAGATGCGAGAGCTTATATAGAGATCAAATGTGCTTTAAAATTGGAAGAATTCACGAATTGAATTTATGAAATAGGAAGTTTTGATTCCATGATTCTCGAAGCTCACGATGGTTCTATGGTGCGAGTTAGGATCTGAGATCAGTTTCAATGGAAAGGGATCCTCTTCCTAATCAATCCCTCCAAATTTAAAGGGATTTGGTTAAGAAATCAGAGAGAAATCCAAGATTGAATTTTCGTGGTTTGGGTTGAGGTTTTGTTCACACCTCTAATGGCAACAAGGACGAAAATGCTATGAGAAGTTAGGGGCCTTTTTGTAAGAATCTTGAAACCTAGAGGCTTGAATGTGAGAAATAGAGATTTTAGGGACTAAATTGCAAACTATGTCAGGATGGAAACTCATTGGGCCCAAATTTTGGTGTTAACCTAATTTGAACCCAAGGAATATAATGGTGAACTTGGATTTTAGTTTTAACCATATTTGCCCGGGTAAATTATATAAAAATCCAAATCAGGGCAAATTCTTGTCTGAAACTCTATTCTTAGTCAAAATTGGTTTAGATGGTCAAACTAAGGGTACCAAACCTCTTAGAATAATTTTATTCTAACTAGAACCTCTTTAATTTATGTGGGTTGATAATTAGGGTTTTGTGTATTGTTTTAGTCCTTGAAATGCGTAAAACCCTATTTCTGCCAGTGCGGACCCACTTCTTGGACTTAAATGCTCAATTGACCTCTAATTAACCCTTGGATAACCCCGTGATTACTCTGCACTTGTGATGTGGTGTTAAAATAACATAATTAACCTAGTCTTGTCTTCTCCTTAAAACATATTAAAGTGGAATTGTGGTCCTCAGGTGAACATTTAGGAGCATTTATCTCCTGATTCGAACTAATTTAAGTTAGTTATAATGAATGATGGTGTTACCATCATACCCCCATGCCCAACTTTTGCTAGTCCCTAGCAAAATCCTATGGAATGAACTAGATCTCTAGATCATGTTTCTAATGTTCAGATGCCTGATTGTGCCTCTTCTCTAGAAATTAGATTGGAATACCAATAATAGCCTTAGAGGTACTCAAGTACTAGCCATGATCCAGACCTGACCAGCCTCAACCTCGTGTCTGTCGTAAAGGTTTCTAAGGCCCACAAAGACTGCCCCAGAGGTTCGTTGACCCCAGCAGTTAAAGCACCCGTGCGTAGACGTATCAAGGCCAAGTTTAATTTGGCAGTGCATTTTTTATAAGAGAGATAGAGAAGGATTTTTATTCTGAGAATTTTCTCTCATTTATTTTTTATATTCCCCTAAATCCAGCATCAGATTAGACCTAAACATGGTCTGTATCGGATTCCTTGTCCCCATCATCAATCCTCAAAGGGTCCCTAGCTTTCAACACTTTGGGATAGTACTGCCCATGGCATTCTGTAGCTAAATTCAAGCCCTCGCAATTGACATTTCGGGATAATCCCACCCATGGCACCTAAACTAGTACAAGGTGCTTACATGCCCCCTGTAGGATATTTAGATATCCTAGGAGATAAGCATCAAAGAGATGATATGTTATTATGTATCTTCGAGGGGAGTATTTTTCGTCCCACCTCTCTGTACCGAGAACTTGTCCAATCAACTTGTGTCTTCGAGTCGCTCCTAAGCTAGATCTTCGGGAAAACCTTTTTCAGAACGGGATACTTTTGGCATTGTTTCTTCATTAAGCACACTGAACCAGATTGGTGTGTGATTTTTGGGTGCCTAAGTTACCAAGTCTTACAAACCAAAGGGTAGGCAACGAGGCTAAATAGTCCCTAAGCCTTAGACTTAATACATCAGCCTTGCACTTTCCTCAACCTCTTGAGGATTAATTCGAATCTTTACAAATATGCAAGTGTTTAATCCCTAAGATACACCCAAGAGGCCTAAGGTCAGTACTCTTACTTATCTCCTTGTCTCAAGCACTTCAAGGCTTAATCCTTGTTTTGATTTGGTCTAGAACTTAAGTAGATCCCATAATCAATTGCTATGGCTATCAAATTTTCTTTCTGATTTTGGTCCTTTTGACATTTTGTATTTCCCCCTTTTTTCCTCCTCAGGAAAGATTTTTCAAGCAATTCTCAATTTTCCTCCACTTTCTCCTTTTTTTTCCAATATGTATTTTTTGTGAGAACCCTTCAGAGAATTGAATTTCCATTTGTTTTGCACATTAACACCCCATACCTAAGTTTTACAATGTCCTAATTGTAAACCAGGTGGGTACGAATTCATATTAGTTCAAAGATTAGAACAAGGTTAAAGGGTGGGTAAACGGGTTGGGATGACTGTTGCGAATGATTTCAAGCTCTGATATAAGTACCAAAGGTGGAGTCGGTTACTTAAAGTTGAACCCTAAAGTGCAATAGTCATGTAGCTCAAAGATGAATCGGAAGGGTCTTGGGTTTTTGGAATGATCGGTTGCCTCCCGTTAAGTGTTAAATTCAATGCCTTTAGCCGAGTAGAAGGTGGCCAAGGAGTGGTCAAATTAGAGGAATTTTATAGAACAAGTACCTTGATGAGTAGTCTCGCTGGTCCAACCAGGTGCTTGTTCAGATCAATAGGCTGATGATGCAAACCCAATCAGTTTGGAGGGTTGACGGATGTGAATCAATAGGTGTGGACCCACCATTTGCTTTGTGGCTTGAATAGATGTGGAAATATGAATCTAGGGTTTGGCTGAATAGACTCAGCTTGATCAAAGTAGGGGTCCTCAAATGATAATGGATCTGTGGCAAATGTAGGAACCCTAATGGTGGGATTAGAGAGGGACATAATGTGATTGTTGGTTTAATCAATGTTCGCTTCCTAGTTGAATTGTGGTGGAGAATCATATATAACTAGATCAGAAAGAGGTAAGTAAGAATAGAAATTGATTCCAGTGGCGGGTCGGGGTTGGGATTGGGTTTTGAAAGGCTTTGTAGGAGGTGTGGCTGCTTTGCATTCTAAATCATTGGCCTCAGAATCAGAATCAAATAACGGATCCTTGATACTGAGGTCGTAAACTGGCTCGTAGTCATCTGGAAACAATGGTTCTCCAAAATCAGAGTATAATTTGAAATCATTGGAGAATTCGAGACAATCAGTTTTTGAACCTGATTCAAGGTTGAGATTTCCACCATTGAGCAAATCATGATGCATGGAGTTATCAACCTGACTTTAGTCTATTCTAGTCTAAAACCCTAAGCTCAAAGAGGTGTCCTTATTAGGCATAGGCTTGGGTTCTGGGCACTTAGGGTAGATCCAATCAAATCCCAATTCTTCCAACTCCTTTGATTCTATATCGTAAATTGATTCTGTATCGTAAATCGGTGTGACTTCCGAAAAATCAATTCATTCTTCTGAGTCTGGAGAGGTATAATCATAATTCAGATATAAAATCTGGTTCTCATTGCATTGGGCCTCATGATCATCCCAAATAGTCTTAGATCTAGATTTTAGGTCAGAGGTAGGAATTGGGTTACTAGAATCTGGAGTTGGTTCTACTGGGATGTTAGAATCACTTTCAAGGAATACCTTAACAGGATAAGGTGCGGGAGTTATATCCTTGAGAGGTTCTAAGTCTATTTCATCATAGGTGTTTGAAAAATCGAGGCACAATGGACTAGCTTCACAGCTACCTATGGCTGGCTTATGATCGGGAACACCTGTAACTGGATCCACCCACCCCACATCAAGACCAGGTGTGTCATTACTCACAAAATCTGAATCTGGTTCCATTTGGGTTGGGGGTCCATAGCAACCTCTACTTTCGAACCCGGTGATAAACACACATGAATTCATGATAAAATGCTTATTTATGATAGTTCCTAGGCTTAACATTGCACATCATGATATAAATATTGCATAAGCATCCATTGCATTGTATTTAGGATAGTTGTATGTTTTGTATATTAATTCCTTCATTTTATATGGCCAAGAGGCAATGCGACGTTCTTACAGACTTCGGATGAAAAATCTGACCGTACGGATGAATCTAGAGTGACGATTGCAGTCTGACAACGTAGAAATCACCCTAATCTGAGCATCGTGGCATCCTCTGCAAGCAAAGAAGGGTGGACAAACCAGATGGTGCCATGTGGCACCATCTGGAGCACCCAAAGTCACCCGCCATACTTCCAATGGCCACCCAACAAGTGATCTCAGCCGTTGGATGAAAATCCAACGGCTGAGAGCCCGCCCTCACCACGCGGCCTCAACTCATCTTCTAGGCACACTTGCAGACGTGGCGCAACAGTGGAGGCGCTGGATCACAAGGGAGGGGCACGAGTTCGAATCCTTGTAACCCCCCCAATTCTTAATCCAGCTGATGCCCAACGTAGCTAGCACATGCGCGTGCATGCAGCAGCAACGGCAGCGCAGCACCAGCACGCATCAGCAACGTGTGTATACCAGCGCATGCCAGCGTGCACGACAGCAGGGCCTCCGCGCAATCTGTGCGCATGAGGGACAGTGCAGCTCGCACGGGTGGGAGTGAGGTGGCTATAGCGACGCATGAGCTGGACCTACAGCGACGCTTATAGCCGTCGCTAATTGTTCATAGGCACAAGGCCAGCTGCGTGTGTGAGTGAGCGTAAGCTGGCTACAACGATACTTACAGCGACGTCCTGGAGGTTGCTAATGGTCCCATGCCTTTTCTAGCCTCTTCTCATCCACTATATAAGAACCTACACCCCCTCTCATCCAAGCCATCTCTACCTACTCTACTACCTACTCCCAAACTCTAGCAAGCCTACCAACACTCTGTTAGAGCTTGATATCAAGCTCCCAAGGCGCCTATTAGTGTAACGAAACTATGCCCCACCAAATACTCCTCCATCTTCCCATCCCCATTGATATGTCGCGTTGGAGCCATCCTCCCACCTCCATTCCGATAGCAGATCATCTCCGCCTTATCACCTCCATTCCAGAGCCACGCTGAAGCTTTCCTCTACCCAACGTCCTCCCACTTCTCACCTCCATCATCCTGCTTCCCAACTCCTTCGTCTGAGCTTCCGTCAGGCGCCATCGTCTCACCAAACAGCCGGTTTGGGAGATTTCTTCTCATCCCTTTTCTCTTTTATGCTTTTATAGTTTATTGTACTTGACATTTATGCTATAAATCACATTTGATTCGATCTCTCTCTTGTGATTGCTGGTCATTTTATTTCAAAAATAAAAAAAATAACAAAACCCTAAAACACCAAAAAGAAACAAATCGAAGCGCTGTTTTCAGACAAAGTAACGTCGCCTCCCTGTGTTCGACCCGGGACTTCCTTGGAGTTTCAGTATAAATTATATTTGATTAGGAGTTTTGCAACTACGACGATGGGTTACTTGTAACCCCAATTTCAAACACGCAAAACTCATTGATCATTTTGGCGCCGTTGCTAGGGAGGCAACGAAATTTACTTTATTGTTTTCTACGTTCTTTGCATTTACATAGCACTAACCCCGCTTGTCTTTGATCTACTGTCATGCAGGTACCCTAGCATGGAGATCCAAGTGCGGTAGACCGGAGTAAAATGCGGGTAGAGTACTTTGTAAGTTTCACCCACATTCCCCCCCATTAGTTTCATTTCACCACACTTATAACCAAGACCAAATCTACTTAGGTGCTTGCATAAATCCTAAGATAGAATTATTTGTCTTGTTTACCACCTTCATCCATTTCACCCCCGCATTTAAAAGAAAAAAAATAAAAAGATACTTTCTGTGGGACGAATCAATTTACACACTTTATACACCCACATCGGAGGCACATAATCGGACTTGATTTTCATCTACTCAATCGGGATTCCGACCTATGGACCCGGTACACTAAATCAACACATAAAAGAGTAGAAATCATATTAGGTTAATCACCTTTTTTGTGTGCCTTAATTGGTGGTGCATTTGAGCTAATTGATTGAATTATTTGGGTCGCACCACCTAATTTAAAAGAAATTCATTTGTAGCTGCCCCATAGGATTCACTATTTAGGTCAAGCCAAGCACTCCATATTTTCTCGATTTATAAAGGAAAATACTTGAACACGTGCTTTCAAAACTTAGTTTGCCTCACAAAACTTTGTTGAATACACTTAACATTTGAATCCTAAAAGCTACTAGGTAAGATTCGAACACTAAAACTCACCTCATCACTAATAATCCTGCTTGAAAACTTCTTGGTTGTGCATATTTACACATTCTGAAATAAATCATTAAGGGCACAACCCATTAAGGGCCCATCACATTTCTAAAACACCATTATCCCAAGCCTAACTAAAATTGAGTAGACGTTGGCCCAAAGGATTCATTCGCTCGTCGGGATCCAGATTGAGATTATTTACGATTAACCTACTTATACTAGTCAATCTGATGTCTAGCTAGGGGAGTAGCGTCAAACAACCATGGTTGCGGGGTACACTAGGAACCAGAGGCACAAGCCAAAGGAAGAACCTTTTCCCCAGTCCCTCCTTCTAACTGGTTGGATTTCCTGGACATAAGTAGAGTAAATTGTCCATAATCTTAGGATGGATTTTGAGAGTCTGTAGATCTTTAGACTACCCAACCTAAGGACATGCTTGTATTATTTATGCTGCAGGGTCCCTTCTCTTCCCCGTCCTTCTAACTTCCTTCCAATGTATGCTTAGAAGGAGTGGAAGGACCTTTAGACCATTCCCGGAGGCAGAGGGTGAGCTATAGCCAAGCAGATCCCATGGCTAATCAACAACCACCTCCCTCGCCCCTGAACCAGCAGGAGCTGATTCAGAGGTTGGAAGAATTGTAGCAGATGCAGCAATGGTTCCAACAAATGAATGGTCAGGGTGCTCGGCCCTTGAAGGATTTTATGATCCTTCAAATTTTAAGGATCGTCCCGACGTTGTGATCCCCGTTGGTGATGTTGAGATCAAGCCTCAAGTTTTGAGTCTAATTAAACACTTTCACGGGCTTGGCTCATAAGACCCATTCCAACATTTGGAGGACTTGATCACTCCAGTTCAGACCACCACATCATGGAAAGTGGATGAAGAATAGATGCTCATGAGGCTTTTCCCCCATTCACTCAGGGATAAGGCCGCACATTGGTATCGTACCATTGGAAGATCCATTGCTACTTAGACAGCTTTGAAATCGACCTTCCTAAAGAAATTCTTCCCAATTGGGCAAACCACTGTGTTGCGACGGGCAATTACCACTTTTGCCCAGCGGTAGGGGGAACCGTTTCATGGGGCCTGGGAGAGATTTCAGGATCTGTTGCGGAAGTGTCCACACCACGACGTACTTAAATGGCAACCTGTGCAGATTTTTTATCACGGGTTGAATGATCAATTCCGTAATCATGTGGATGCTTCTTGCGGAGGCAATTTTCTCAACAAAGATGCAGATAGCGTGTATGATTTGTTTGAGGAAATGAGTGAAAATTCTTTAAACCATGCCTCCATGGAAACCTTCAACCGATCCCAACAAACTAGACCAAATGCCAATGAGGTCCAAGATTCTCATACATCTGATATGGAATTGATCTGCAATAGATTAGAAAAGATGGATCTGGTTGCTAAACGAATGGAAGAGTGGATGTCCGGAAACTCTAATTTCTCTAGATCCACTCAATCCCAGGGATCAGGATTCCATTCTTCGGAAGCTCCTACGAGACAAGAGTTTGTGAACTAGCTGGAGTCAGCTCGATCTTCGGGCCAACTCTTCTCAGAACCTTATGGGTTCGAAACTGGGGCCTTTGATCCCAGTTTTACTGATCCTTCTTCATCCTCATCTTATGAGGATATTCAGGCTGTGCAGGAGAATGTTAGGTCCAACCCTTGCTCAAATTCCTATAATTCTGGTTGGAAAAATCATCCTAACTTCTCTTGGAAAGATTAGGGGCAACTGACCCAATATCGACCCAACAACTATGTATCGCAAAAACCAACGGGTTAGGATCTTGTTTATGCTCAGTTGCCCTTGAATCAGGTTAATCAGTCCATGTGGAATGCTCAACAACCCACTGAGTAGGCTGATTTAAACCTGAAGATGGTAGAAATGCAAGGGTCAATGCTACAGCTCATGCAACAAATGAAAACTTCACTAGATACCTTGCAATCCAAACTTGGTGCAAATAATCGACAGCCCAAATCTCTACCATCACAACCTGTACCAAACCCAATGAATGTACAGAATCGAGGTGTTGGGCCTCAAGGGTTTGGTAATAATGGGGAGTCATACGCTCAAGCTCATGCTATCTATCAGGCTACCCTAGCCCCTCCCGAAGCGAACCATGTTCCTACCATAATCAACTGGGAGCCTCCTGTTTTGCCCAACACTCCCCAAGACACTAACCAACAGCTTTTTGCCACTGCAAACACCATCACCTTGAGGAGTGGTAGTAGACACAAGGACCTACCCAACCCCATGTCAACCCCATTAGGCCCCGTAGCAAGAATTCCAGACTCCCAACTAAGAATGTGATGAACAAAACATCAAAGTCTGATTCAGGAGTATGTTGTTGTATGGGAAAATAGAAAAAGTTGGAGGAGAAATTGGAGGAAAGGATGTCCTTACTTCAGGCTTTCAAATTGGCAATCATTTTACTCCTCGCAGCTATCGAATCAATCCCCGCCTACGCCATAGGTTTACTGAATGCATATAAAGAAAGGCGTAGAGTGAAATCTGAAAACAATAGGAGAGTAGTTTTATCCGATAACACAAGCACACTAATCCTAAACAAGCTACCTCCTAAGAAGCAGGACCTGGGAGCCTCGCTGATTTCTTGCACAATAGGAAACATTACTTTTGACCAGGCCCTCCTTGACTTGGGTGCTTCCATTAATGTGATCCCTACCTCACTACACATGGAATTGGGTTTAGGCTACCTACAACACACTGACAAAACCTTGCAATTAGCTAATAGATCCATTACAAAACCAAAGAGTATTTTGGAGGATGTTTTAGTCAAGGTTAATGATTTGCATTACCTTGCTACTTTCATGGTCCTAGACATGGAAGCCCCAAAATAGCTCAACCACACCCCGATTATTTTGGGAAGACCTTTCCTGGCTACTGCCAAGGCGAGGATTGATTGTGAATCGAGAAATATAGAAATGGCCTCAGGGGATAAGACAAATCGATTCAATATTTTCGAGGTCTCAAAGAAGAATAAAATTAAGTGTAGTTTGATGGAGGAGCTTGGTAGAATAGAGGAAGTAATGGCCATACCTTAGACAACCTTTTAATGGCCAACTCAACCCAAACTCGGGAAGAAGATCACATGGTTGCAGAAATAGTTGAGGACAAATAAAAAATGCAACCAATTGTAGAAACACGGGATGAGGAAGATATACATGAAATCGAAAATTTGTTGGATGATTCACGTGATCAAGTTAAAACCCAACAACATCCTTATCCTGAATGCTTAGAGTTTGAGGTCCAACTTGTGGGTGGGAATCCTGAGGATCAGGATGGTTGGTTTAAGAACCCAGAGTGTGAGCATGAAATTGAACATTGGGAAAGAACTCTTCAAACATTAGGTACTTTAGAGTACCCACAAATCCCTAGCACATCACAAAACCCTTATAGTCCTTTTTCACCTAACCATTGCACAAATTCTATACCCAACCACACTTCCTCTGTAATAAATTAACAAAACTCCTATTGGAGACCCTTTGGGCTCTCCCTGCACCACCCGCTTGCTACTTTCATTGATCATCTCTTTGGCAAGTCCACTTTCACTCTCCGGGACTCAAATCTTGGGGTCCGAAAACTGTATTATTACAGCCTCAATGTTAGTTATATTTGATTAAGAACCTCGCCTAGCTGAAGGCACTAAACTCAACACATGTAAAGACTGTTCCAAGCTGACCAAAGTCTCACGGAAACTAGGTGCTATTCTTCCACTTCTCTCCTGCATGCTTTCATTTTTCATAATTAGGAACTTGCAACAATAAGCATGGGGGGGTGGACATATTTTATAACCTTTTTGTCAGCTGTAATAGTAATTTCCTATTATTTGATTCCAAAAAAGAAAAAATAATTAGAATTAGGAGATGAGAACTTAGGCATTAGGAGTTGCAAACTTTATGAATTGATACTTTGAGATCCGAATACTTACACTCTTCAAGTCTTCGAGCTTAATTAGCCCGGGTGTCCACTCGAATGTGGAATTAGTCTCGAGTCCTCGCCAATTCAAATTCACTTTAATTTGGTAAATAAATTGGGATGATAAGTATGCGACTTATCAACCCACCCTCTGATTTAGGGGGATTCTAAGCCTAAGCATCTACACACTTTTTTGCACTGACTCACTTTTCGACGATTTCTTCGAAAATTGGGTAACTAATGAACTATCTAGGGTGGTATGGCCGGCAAGTTGTCGGTGGTAACAGTTTATCGGTCGGTTGCTCAGAGCCTAGCCACAAGACCATCTTCATTATACTGCCTTTAGGTAAGTCTTAAATCAGGGAAGCTACATAATTAAAAAAATAGAAAAAAATAGAAAAGGGAGAGAAAAATAAATAAATAAAACCACACTTCACCGCACGAGTATGGCTGGCAAGTTGTCGTAGGTAACAGCCCATTGGCTGGTTGTCCAGAACCCAGTACACAAAAAAATGCACAAAAATTCCCAAAACACTAAGGGAAGAAGCGAGGAAGTAGAATAAATCGAGGAGATATACACTGGGTTCGCCCTTGTGTTGATCCATAAATAAAAGTAGGGAGAAAGCTACCGTTAGAAAAGGTAAACCTCTAGGCAAGATCACCTAGGGTTGTAGAAACCCGAAGTCCGTTTTAACGGTCGGCTAGTGAGTCTTTCACGATTTTCCCTAGATGCTTAGCACCTAGAGTCCTTTCTGAGTCTTGGGAGGGTTTGGTAGCCGTAAAAATTTATCTCGAAACTCTCAAACTCCAAAAGTACAAAAAAAATTAGAAAAGAAGAAAAATAAGAAAAAAAATTTTGTATCTTCTCTTCTCATATAAGGCGAGGGCATGGACGGTCTGTATTCTGGCAGACATCTGGGCACTGTCGAGTCTTCGTAACCATGTCTTAGATTGAAAGTACCTAAAATAACCAACAAATTATGCCTAAGAGATCGAATCCTAATTCTACTTTTATAAATAGCATTTAGGCTAATTTTGCCAGGGACTAGCAAAAGGTAAGCATGAGGGTATGATAAACACACATGAATTCATAATAAAATGCTTATTTATGATAGTTCCTAGGCTTAGCATTGCACATCATGATATAAATATTGCATAAACATCCATTGCATTGTATTTATGATAGTTTTCGACCCAGCAACTATGCTCCACAACAACCGTCAGGGTCATGTGTATGCTCAGTTGCCCCCAAATCAGGTCAATCAACCAGCTTGGAATGCCCGTCAACTTGTAGGGTAGGCTAATTTGAATTGACAAATGGTAGAGATGCAAGGATCCATGCTCCAGCTCATGCAGCTAACGAAAACCTCGCTGGACAACTTGCAAACCGGGCTCATAGCTAACTCTCATCAACCCAGATCTCCACCATCCCAACCCGTACCCAACCCGCGAAATATCCTGAATCCGAGCAACCAAGCCCATGGGTACGGAAATCAGAGGGACCTACACGCACATGCTCAAGTGGTTGAGCAGGGTCCTTCCTCTTCTTCTTCTGCGCATCAATAATTCTTGGCTAATCAAGCCCCTCCAATCATTCCTAACCCTCCCCAAGACCCAAACTCATATGCATCCACAAATTCTGTTACCTTGAGGAGTGGTAAATAAACTCAGGATCCACAACCACACTGTTCTAATTTACCATATCCTGAAGAACCTAAGGAGAGAAAGGAGAATTCTGGAGAAGAAATCAGGGCTCAGGAACATGATTCCAAAGATCTGACTCATGTTCCTTTTCCTAATGCCTTGATTCGATCAAAGAAGAAGAAGTCTGTTGATAGCAATGAGGAGCTTCTGAATATTTTCAAGAATGTTCAGATCAATGTCCCACTCTTCGACGCTATCAAGCATATGCCGGCTTACGCGAGAATTTTAAAAGATTTATGTACAGTAAAGCGTAAGTTGAGAGAATCTGTTCCGAGAAAGGCGGTACTCTCCGAGTAGGCTAGTTCTGTTATCCTGCACCACCTCCCTCAGAAAAAGAGAGATCCAGGTGCTCCGTTGATTTCTTGTGCCATCGGAGATTACACTTTTAATAAAGCACTTTTGGATCTGGGTGCATCCATCAACCTAATTCCGACTTCTCTTTACGAGAAGTTTGGATAAGGTGAACTTTGGCCGACTTTAGTAACGCTGCAGTTAGCGGACCGTTTGGTCACAAATCTGCGAGGCGTTATTGAAAATGTTATAGTTAAGGTTAAGGATTTCTATTTTCCTATAGATTTCCTTGTCTTTGACATGGATGTACCAGAAAATTTGAGGAGCACGCCCATCATTCTGGGGCATCCGTACCTGGTTACTACTAAGGCCAACATTAACTATGAAAGCGGAAGCATGGAAATCGCCTTTAGGGATTAACGAATGAAATTGGATATTTTTAAGGCGATAAATAAATTTGAGGATTGTGGATTTATTAAGGAACTTGAGGAGGATAATGTGAATAATGAAAATTGTTTGATGGTTTCTACAATTGAAAGTTCCTCCTTTGATGATGAATTGGACCCGCAACCTTCTATGGCAGACCTTCCATCTTCTGAAGAGGTTATTGATTTTGTTCACTCTCAACCTCTTCCTCTTGATGAGTCATCAGCATCTTCCTTACCTTCAATCATCAACCCGCCCCAACTTGAACTGAAACCATTGCCTGAGAATTTGAAATATCAATTTTTAGGACCACAGAAGATGCTCCCTGTGATTATCAGTGCTAAATTAACAAAGGAGCAGGAGATTAAATTGATTAAGGTCCTGAAGGAACACAAGGAGGCAATTGGTTGGACCATTCATGACCTTAGGGGGATCGAGCCATCTTGCTGCAATCATAGAATATTCTTGGAAGATGGATCCCGTCCTTCTCGCCAGATGCAGAGGAGATTAAATCCAAATATGCGAGAAGTGGTCAAAAAGAAAATCATTAAGTGGCTCGAAGCAAGAATTATTTATCTGATCTCTGATAGTCCCTGGGTAAGTCCCATGCAGATTGTTCCCAAGAAATCCGGGATTACCGTTGTGACTAACGAGAGAGGAGAATCTATCACAACTCGTTCAGCTTCCTCTTGGAGGGTTTGTATCGATAACAGGAAGCTGAACACAGCCACGAAAAAGGATCATTTCCCTCTGCCTTTCATTGATCAAATCTTGGAAAGATTAACCGGGAAGAACTATTTCTATTTTCTTGATGGCTACTCGGGATACAACCAAGTTCCTATTCATCCCGAGGATCAGGAAAAAACTACTTTCACCTGTACGAAACCTTTGCTTTCTATAGGATGTCTTTCGGTTTATGCAATGCACCTGCGAGTTTTCAAAAGTGTATGTTAGCCATATTCTCTGACATGGTGGGAGAGTTTATGGAAGTCTTCATTGACGATCTCTCTATTTTTAGAGAATCATTTGACTCTTGTCTAACTAATCTAGAAATGATTCTTAAATGATGCATCAAAACACGATTGGTCCTTAACTGGGAAAAGAGTCATTTCATGACATAAGAAGGCATCATCTTGGGTCATGTAATCTTTGAATGGGAAATTGAAGCGGATAAAGCTAAGGTTGATGCTATCGCTAAACTTCCTCCTCCCACATCTGTTAAACAAATTCGATCATTTCTTGGTCATGTGGGATTCTACAGAAGATTCATCAAAGATTTCTCGAAGGTTGCTCATCCTCTGAGCAATCCTCTCGCCAAAGAAATGCCGTTTGTTTTCGACGAATCATGTCGTAAGGCATTTGATTTCCTGAAAATGACAGTCACTTGTGCTCCGGTGTTGCAACCGTCAATTTGGACAGCCCCTTTTGAGATCATGACCGATGCTTTTGATTATGCAGTCGGCGCTGTTTTGGGTCAGAAAGTTGACAGGAAGCCCTCTGTCATCTACTACTCTAGTAAAACCCTGTATGAAGCCCAGAGGAATTACACTATTACAGAAAAGGAATTACTAGTCGTAGTATCTGCTTTGGAAAAATTCAAGCCTTATCTCTTAGGGTCTCATGTCATCATTTATACAGGCCACTTGGCCTTGAGACATCTCTTAGCCAAAAAGGATGCCAAACCTCGGCTTATTCGTTGGATTCTTCTGCTTCAAGAATTTGATCTTGAAATCAAGAATAAATCCAGGATACAAAATGTGGTGGCAGATCATTTGTCAAGACTTCTAAGTGATTCTTCTCATCTGGACATCCCGATTGCTGATACTTTTCCCAATGAAACCATCCTTACAATTTCAGGTGTCCAAACCCCGTGGTTTGCTAACATTATTAATTATTTGGCCGTTGGTCAAATCCCCCAGGATTGGACCAAGCAACAACGAGATAGACTCAAATCTGAAGCCAAATACTACTTCTGGGAGGACCCTAAACTGTACCTCATCGGCTCTGGTTAGATTATTTGCCAATGCGTTTCGGAGAATGAATTCAACAGTATACTCGAGTTCTACCATGCATCTGTGTGTGGTGGACATTTCTCTGGGAGAAAGACGACTGCAAAGATTTTGCAATCTGGCTTCTATTGGTCGTCTTTATTCAAGGATGCCCAGGATTTCTCAAGGTCGTGTTCCCAATGTCAGGCACTCGGGAGCATAACTAAGAGAGATATGATGCCCTAAAATCCAATTCTTCCTATCGAAATCTTCGACATTTGGGGCATCGATTTCATGGGACCCTTTCTCCCTTCATTTGGACATCTGTACGTTCTTGTCACTGTTGATTACGTGTCCAAATGGATTGAGGTGATTCTCACCCTAACCAATGACCACAAGGTGGTCATCGATTTTGTCAAGAAAAACATCTTTAGCAGGTTTAGGATTCCGAGGGCCATCATCACTGATGGTGGCACTTATTTTACTAATGCCCAGTGCTGTAATTTGTTGGCTAAATACAAGGTTAATCACCGAATTTCCACACCTTACCATCCCCAGACGAATGAACAGGCCGAGATCTCCAATCAGGAGATCAAAAACATTCTGTAGAAAATGGTTAGGCCGGATCGCAAGGACTGGACTCAAAAGCTCGAGGATGCTCTTTGGGCCTATCGTATGGCGTATAAAACGCCCATCGACATGTCTCTGTTTCATCTGGTGTATGGAAAGGCGTGCCATTTACCCATACAGATTGAACATAGGGCACTCTAGGCAATCAAGCAACGCAATTTAGATCTGAGTTTAGCTGGGAAGACTAGGAAACTCCAACTATCTGAGTTGGAAGAGCTTAGAAATGATGCATATGAGAATGCCAAGATCTACAAGGCTCGAACCAAAGCTCTACATGATCAATTGATTTCCCGCAAGAGCTTTGAGCCAAACCAAAAGGTCTGGTTATTCGATTCTCGACTTAAGCTCTTTCCCGGCAAACTTAGATCAAAATGGAATGCCCGTTCATTATCGACCAAATTTTTCCAAATGGAGCCGTTCAGATCTCTAACCCAAAGATGGGTAACACATTTAAAGTCAACAGTCAACGTCTAAAGCCAATTATTGACCGTACTCTTCCAAAACCTATCTCAGACACGGTTGCTCTAGCCATATTGTGACTTCTTTGGCTGAACTTCGCCTAGCTGACGGCATTAAACTCAGGAGTTGTACATATGACACAACGCTGACCCGAGCTTTATATTCAAGTGATATCTATCATACTCTACCCTTTCTTTCATGTCTCTTTTTTTCAATGTGGACATTACATCAACTAGGCATGGGGGGGTGGATTCATTTTTGAATCATTTTGTCAGCTCTGTGAAATTCTTGTAAATTGTATTTCTCTTCTTATATATACATAAGAAAAAAGAAAATTGAATTAGGAAGGAATACTTGGACAATGAGACTTTTCAATCTTAGGAAATATTACATTAGGATCTGAACACAAAGACCCTTCAGGTCTTCGGACTTAATCGACTCATGTATCCACTAAAATGTGGATTTATTTTTCGAGTCATCGCCATCTTAATTCTATGGTAATTTGATTAAATAAGTTTGGGTGATAAGTACATGACCTATCAACCTACCCTCTGATTTGAGGGAACTTTAAGTCTAAAGCATCTACACACTTTCTTTTCACTGACTTGTTGATCGACGATTTTAACGAAAATTAGGTAGCTAATGAACCTTCTAGGGTGATATGGCTGGCAAGTTATCGTGGGTAACAGCCCATAGGTAGGTTGTCCAGAGCCCAGTCACTGGACCATTCTCTTCTTGCTGCCTATAGGTAAATCTTAGACAACAGAAGCCACCTACTTAAAAAAAAAAAGAGAAAAAGAAAGTCAAAAAGAAAAGAAAAAGAAAAGGAGAAAAGAAAAAAAAAAGAAAACAAAAGAAAAAAAAATCACACTTCACTGCACGAGTATAGCTGACAAGTTGTCGGTGGTAATAGCTCATTGATTGGTTGTCCAAAACCCAGCTCAAGAAATGTATTTAAAATTTCCAAAACACTTAGGAAGAAGCGAAGTAGAATAAACCGGGGAGATATACACTGGATTCACCCATGTGTTGACCCCATAAAAATAAAAGTAGAGAGAAAGCTACCGGTCGTAAAGATATACCATTAGGCAAAACTCTCTTTAAGGACACCTAGAGGCGTAAAAACCCAAAGTCCGTTCTAATTGCCAATCAACGAGTCTATCACATTCACAATAAGATGCTTAGAACTTAGGGTTCTCATCAAATCTTGGGTGAGTTGAATGGTCGTAGAAAGCTACTCTTTAACCCTAAACTCAAAAATCCAAAAAAATTAGAAAAGAAGAAAAAGAGAGAGAAATTTTTCTTTGAATAAGGCGAGGGCTTGAGCCGGTCTGCATTTTGGCAGATACCCGGGCACTGTTGTGTTTTTGAAATTTCATATCCTAAGTAAAAATTTTCTTAATGTTGAAAATAACTTATGCTCAAGTAATCCAACCTAATTCTTTTATAAATAGCATGTAATTTTTGCTAGGGACTAGCAAAAGATAGGCATGGGGGTGTGATGTAAACATGTTTATATTACATAAAATGTCTATTTATGCATATTCTTAAGCATAGAATTGCATTACAGACTATAAATATTGCATAACATGCATCATCATCTATTTACATTAATCATAACAAAATGTAGGTTAATTGTCTCGTTTTATGGTCAGGGACAGGACGACTTTTTATCGAAGCCTCAGATCGAAGATCCAACAGTACGGATCTGATCAAGGCAACGATTGGAGTTCAACGACTCCAAGATCGCCCTAATCGGATATCCGTAGCATTAAATAGAGATTGAGGAACCCTAGAAGATCAAGGGCCAAGATGGTGTTAATCTGCACTTCAGACGACAAATCCGACCGCACGGATGGGTTCAGATCGACGATCGCAGCCTAATGGCGCGAAAATCAATCCAATCCAATACCCATGGCACCATCTACATCACTCAGAAGATGGACGGCCAAGATGGTGCCACGTGGTGCCATCTCAGCCACCCAATCGACCACACGCACCCGCTGAATCTCTTCTGGCCAACACTTCACCGTTGGATCAAGATCCAACGACTGCGAGGCATGTGCGTTTGACACAAACGCACCCGTAGCGCATTGGTCGAGCGCCTCATCCAAACGAGGAGGCATGGGATCGAGCCCTCGCACGCCTCAAATTGGAGTGGGCGCACGGGTGCAATCAGCTGCGCGATCAAGATCCAATGACGCTACGTGGCTGATAGTGCCCATGCCCTATCTGACACCTCGTGTGACGCGGGATCTCACGCACAAGGCGCGGCGAGGAGAGCTCTCAGCTGTCCAATCTCACGATCGGACGGCAAAGATTTAATGGATGTGGAGCACGCGTTGACGCGCGAAGGCGAGCAGGCGCGTGAGCGCTACCCACGAAGGCCACATTCAGGCATTTAGTGACGGATTTATTCGTCACTAAAGGTCCTGAATTAATGTTTTTCAACATGCAATCACCAAAATGCCCTCACTCCTTGCAACTATAAAAGGAGACCCCCTTTATATGAATTTCTCATCCTTTCCTTCTCTTCTCTCCCTCTCTAAAGCTCAAGAGAAGCTTATCCCACACCCGGGATGTTCCTCAAGAGATAAAGTCACTTTTTCGCCCCCATTTCGGAAGCAGATCCCGTGACCACGATGACGTGCTGCCTCGTTCTTGTTCTTCCTGCCTCGACCTCCTTCTTCCCACTCTGTTCTTCGTCTTCCAGGCATCGTCTCGTCCGGCTCGTCCTTCAAGCAATCGTCGAGGAGGATAACTTCTCTCTCCCATTACTTTTTCCTACTTTCTAAAGTAGAATTTTCCTGCTTTCTAGTTGTAATAGTTTTCCTGCTTTCTAGTGTAATTTCTCGCTTAGTTGTATAAACATTTTAAAGTATCAAGTGGATGTTCTCTATCTCTCTCTTCCTCTCTCTTTCTTTGATTGTTTATAGTGCTTCATTTCATTGTAATTACTTTGCTCTTTATCTAAAACACGAAAAAAATATAATTGCGAATTTGGATCGACGTAGCCACCCTAAGTTCGACCCACGATTTCTATTCCAGTATAATCATTTTTTTTTTAACCTGAGTTCTTCGCTATTCAAACTACAACGACAGGTTTTTAAAATCAAATTCGATAGCGTAGTACTTCATCGTTTCAACACTGATTGAATGTTCTGTTGAATTATTTGGATATGAGATGCATTCTTAATTAGAGGATTTAATTGGTGATCTAGATCACCACTTTTTAGATCCTCTATATTCTTTTTATCTCATCATTATTTGAATTATAATTTGACAATTGTCTTCACTGCATATCTATTTTGTGCTCCATTCATTGTGCTCATTGATTATGAATGAGATTAATATTGTGAAATCCATATTTGCTTAATTGAGGACTTGGATGACTTCCTAGAGCGTATCCACACGGCCTGGAGGTGCTTGCGATGAAGAATAGAGTCGGAGAGCTGTAGCTGAAGTCAGAGATGATGGCAGCAGCGGCGGCGGAGCGACGATGAAATCTGCATGCATGAATACGGGCCTGAAAGCCCCAGTCAGATGGCTCAAAAGCTTCGCCAAAGCACGACGAAGGTGGTAGTGGGAGTTTCGTGGTGTGAGAGGGTGTGTGGTGGTCAGCGGAGGTCGAGGATGAAGGCGAGAAGGTGGGTTGCTCGGGGAAGTGTTTGGATGGGTGGAATGCATAATAAGGAAGGGGGTTTTGTGTGCGGAGGTATGGCTAAGCTTGTGAGGGTGTTGGTGAGGCGTGTGGTGCAGTGGAGCACCGGGGAAGCCTCGCTGGAGGTGCAGCCTGAGATGGAGAAGATGATGGGCGAACGATGGCGGCGTGGGTTGAATTGAGAGTTTAAAGGAAGGAAAAGAGATTAGAGGGAGATTGAAACCTAATTATGCTAACCTAATTGGAAGAAAGGGGAGGGAGGCGCCGGTTATGATATGGCCGGTGCCGGAGAAGGGAATACCTCTGGTGGGGGAGAAGTGGCGAGGAAGACAGTGGAAGGCGGCGCCTACTGGTATTGCGAGATGCAGATTGAAGAGGGGAAGAAGATTCGATCGCCTATTGTACGTGGCGGCCGGCGAAGAAGGTGGACGGAGGAGCTCGCCAAAGCTGGTGGAGGAGGCCAGAGGGAGAGGGTGTTTGATGAAGAAATGCGGCCAAAATCGAGCTAAGGTAAGGTTTGCATCAGGGGATCTTTTATAAGCCTCAGGGGGTCATTCCAAGCTTGGAAGCATGGAGCTTTCATGAAATAGGAAACCCTTTATTTCAAAGGATTCATATTAGGTTTTGGGCAAGAATTAGAGCACAAGATGCGGCTCAAATTGAAGAGGATCTTCTCAGGAGTCCGTCCAATTTTGGAAGAGATTGGGCGTGAAATCAGGGAGAACTCCATGATTCAAAGTCGACTGCAGGTGTGTTCACATGGCAATGGCGGCAAGGACCAAAACATGAAGAAGATGATAAAGTTAGGGGGCTATTCGCAATAGATTTTGAAAGCTGAGGGGCTATTTGAGAGAAGAAGAGTTAGACTGGACCAAAATGCAAACTAGGTCAAGATGATCTCTGATTTGGCCCAAATTTTGGTACAAACCTAATTTGAACCCAAGGAATCTGATGGTGAATTCAAATTTTGATTTTGACTAATTTTGACTGGTCAATTTACCCAGAAATCAAAATAAGGGCAACTTCCTATCTGAGACTCTTTTAGGTCAAAATGGGTTCCACTGATCAAATCAAGGGTACCAAACCTTATATGTTATTTTTCTATGATTTTTAGAAGGTTTACATAGAATTTATCTTGACCAAAACCTTTGTTAATTAAGCGGATCTGAAATTAGGGTTTCGGGTGCTGTTTTAACTCTCGAAATGCGCGAAAATCCATTTCTATCTGCACGGACTCTCTTATTAGTCATTAATGAACACATGACCTTTAATTAACCCCTAGAAAACCCCATGATTACTCTTCATTTATGATCTTTTGTTAAAACTGCAGATTTAACCCTATTTTAATGCATGTCTCTCAGAATGGATGTTCAATGAATTACAACTCTCCGACGATTATGTAGGAGAAGTTGTCTCTTGATTGTGACTAATTAAAGTTAGTTATGGCTAATGATGACGTTATCATCATACCCCCATGCCTAACTTTTGTTAGTCCCTTAGCGAAATCTTATGAAAGGAACTAGAGTTCTAGACCATGCATTGATGTTCAGAGTCTTAATTCTTATCACTTTTTAGAAATTAGGTTAGAATGCTACTAATAGGCTTAGAGGTACTCAAGTATCAATCAAGATCCAGACCTAACCAGCTTCAGCCTCAATCTACTGCAAAGATTTCTAGGGCCCACAAAAAGTACTTGAAGGTTCGTTGAACCCAGTGGTTAAAGCACCCGTGCATAAACGTAACATGTCCAGGTTCAGTTTGCCAGTACATTTTTGTAAGAGAGAGGGATAGAAGTAGATTTTTCATTTGAGAGTTTTCTCTCTCTTTTTATTTTTAGATTTCCCTAGATCCAGCCTCGAATTGGCCCTAAATACGGTCTATATCGGATTCCTTGTCCCCATCACCAATCCTCAAAGGGCCCTTGACAATCGATGCTTCGAGATAGCAACGCCCATGGCAACCCCTAGAACCCTGGCTTTCGACACTTCGAGATAATGTCACCCACGGCATTCTGTAGCTAAAATTCAGGCCCTAGCAATCAACATTTTGGGTTAATGCCACCTATGGCACCTGAACCAGCACAAGGTACTTACATGCCCCTGGTAGGATATTTAGATATCCTAGGAGATAAGCACCGAGGAGATGATATATTAATACGCATCTTCAAGGGCAATTTCCTACCTCTTTGCACTAGGAACTCATCCAATCAACTTGTGTTGTCGAGCCACTCCTAAGCTAAATCTTTGAGATGGTTTTTCAGAACAGAACACTTTTGCAGATTTTCTTTATTAAGTGCACTAAACCAGACTAAGTGTGTGATTTCAGGTGCTTAGGTTACCAAGTCCAGCAAACCAAAGGGCAGGCAACAGGGCCGAATAATCCCTAAGCCTTAGATCTAATACATCAGCTTCGCACTTTCCTCAACCTCTTGAGGATTAATCCGGATCTTAATGGATACGTGAATGTTTAAGCCCTAAAACAAGCCCCAAAGGCCTAAGATCAACGCACATACTAACCTCCGTGTCTCTCTGTTTTTTCAAGACTTAATTTTTCTTTTCATTAGGTCTAGAGCTTAAGTAATCTCCATAATCAAGTGTTAATGACTATCATTTTTGTTCTTGAATGCTTACTCCTTTTTGACATTTAAACTCTTTCCTCTTTCTCTCCTCATAAATGATATACAATCAATTCTCAAAATTTTCATCCCCTTTCGATTTTTTAATTTTTTTTCAATTTTTTGAATATGTATATTTTTTTGTGAGAACCCCTCCGAGAATTGAATTTTCATATGTCTGCACTTTAACGACCCCCCATGCCTAAGTTTTACAATGTCCTCATTGTAAACCGAAGGGTATGAAATCAGCTTGATTCAAGGATTAGAACAGGATCAAAGGGTGGGTGAATAGGTCGGGATGACTATTAGGGATGATTTCAAGTTTTGATACAAGTAACAAAGGTGGAGTCGGTTGTTCTAAAGTTGAACTCAAAAGTGCAATAGTAGCGTAGCTCAAAAGATCATCAAAAGGGTCTCAGGTTTTTGAAATGACGAGTTGCCTCCTGTTAAGTGCTAAATTCAATGCCTTCAGCCGAGTAGAATGTGGTCAAGGAGAAGGGGTAGTCAAATCAGAAGAGTTTTGTAGAACAAGCACCTTAATCAATAGCCTGGTTGGTCCAACAAGGTGCTTATTCTAATCTACAGGCTGATATGCAGCCCAAATCCAATCAATCTGGTGGGTTGATAGATGTGAATCAAAAGATGTGGAGCCCACCAGATACTTTGAAGCTTAAATGGATATGGAAGTGAAAATTCAGGGTTTGGCATAGTTGGTTCAGCCTGATCAGAGTAAAGATCCTCAAAAGAAAATGTATCTCAAAAGGATGTAGGAACCCTACTGATCAGATCAGAAAAGGATAGGAAGTGATTATTGATCTAATCCTTGTCTGAAACCCGATCAAAAGATGGATAAGAATCACATGCGACCGAATCAAAGAAAGGTGAATCGGAGTAGAAGTTGATTCCGGTGGCGGGTTTGGGTTGAGGATAGGTTTTGGAAGGCTCTATATACAGATCAGAAGATGTGGCCTCTATGAGATCTGTGTGTGTTAAGAGTGTAAGCACCTCTATTTTGATGCACTAAAATTATGTTTATTACTAAGACTGACATTTTAGGACTATCTTCGATTGAAGCCTCTGTTCAAGACACAAGTTTAGATAGTTGTTGATGTGCATCTTTTTCATTTATTTGAGTCTAGGACTTTATTGTAAGGAACCTAAAATAAAACTCAAAAATGATTTCTTCGTGTATCTTTTCAAAATCAAATTTTAGGGTTATTGATTGACCAAACTTATTAATTGATCAACCAAAACACTTTGATCGACCAACCTACTTAATTGACCGATCAAATCAGTCCATTTTAGGAACTTGAGAAAAATCCTCTTGATCGACCAACTAAGCTAATTGATCAACCAACATTCTTCTTTGATTGACCAAAGTACTTTTTGATCAACTAATTAGCCTTAATTGATAGACCAATTTTATTTCCTATTCAGGCAAAACTTTTTGTATAAATAGAGGTCGCATGCAACCCATTCCTTTACAACTTTTAAATAAAAACACTATTCAAAAACAGAGCTTCTCGTGCTTATTGCAAAAGGCTTTCACGCCCTATTCTTTATGCTCTTCAAAAGCACGACGCCTCGAACCTCTGCGAAAAATTGGTTTGATCATTTATTAAGGTTCCATAGAATTCATTTTCTTGTTATACTATTTTGTTGTTTTAATTTACGGATCCCAAGCTTGCTTGGAAGATCCATGGTTGTTTTTGCTTCTCTTCAGGATAAAAGAGAAGGGTTTGTAAGAGGTTGTGCCACCCTCGTTCAAGTGGTGTGAATAGTGGATTGACTAGTTTGTACTAGTCGAAAAAATCCTAAGCTGGGAGGCTTAGGTAGTGGTTTTTTACTCGGATTGGGTTTCACTATAAATCAGGTGTACTCTGTGCATGAATCTCTGTTAGTTTATTTTTTAATCTGACTCATATTTTTTAAAGCAATACTATTCACCCCTCCCCTCTAGTATTTAGTTGTGATCCACAGGATATTCTCCAACCCTCATTTGGTATCAGAGCCTGATTGTGAAGGAGATGTCACACCTCACCTTCACATGGCCGCAACAACAAGTTTTATGGAGGGGCAATCATTTTTCCAACCACCACTATTCGACGGATTAGATTTTGATTATTGGAAAAGAAGAATGCAAATCTTTCTTGAAATAATGGACTTTGAGATTTGGCATATAATCGAGTCCAAATATATGCCAAAGAAGAAAGAAGAAAAAGAGCTAATGAAGGAAGAGAGGAAGAAAGCAACAAATAATGTCAAAGCCATGAATGTACTATTTTGTGCATTAACAAGAGAGGAATTTGACAAAGTTGCTTCATGCAAAAGTGCATATGAGATATGGAACCAAGTCTCTATCATACACGAAGAAAGCACAGACGAAGAAGTAACATGAGATGATTCCAACCTAAGTTCGGAATCAAATGCTGAGGAACAAAGCCATGAAGACGGAGTTATTCATCTGTCTCATGGCACCAACAGAATCAACTGAAGAAGAGGTAAATTCTGACCTTACTTTAGATGAATTATTAGATGCATATCATGATTTATACACTTTAGCTAAAAGATTAAAGAAAAAAAATAAGGAACTTAAAGATAAGTGCACTAGTTTCGAAAATGAAAAACTTAGTTTATGTCTGCATTTAGAAAATAAAAAAAGAGAATTAGATGTAACAAGAATTGTGAACATGGAGTTCCATGAGAAAGTAGAAGATCTCAAGAAACAATGTATTCACTTTAAGGACACACTTAATGACCTCAAATATTCTACTAGAACATATGAAGAAAAATATGAGGACATTAAAAAGAAGAATCAAAAGAAGATTAGGCATGCATTTTTATATCAAAAGGCCAAGAGAAGAGAGTCTAGTGGACCCTCTAACTCGAAAGGAATTAACAACCATGGAACCAAAATAATATGGGTACCGAAAAAATTTGTGGAAAATTGTGTTGCAGGTTATGGGAAAGATCAACATGGAAATTACAATTTGAGAAGCAACTTTTAACAAGCCAACAATCATCAATTTGGCTATGAAAGATGGTGGAACCAACAATGTCAATGGATGCCAAATTTTTGGTGGAGACCGTCTCCACCTGGCTACTACTATTAGGTATAACTCCTTATACATTAGCAGGTATGATTCCCAAAACTAAATCTTTATTACCTACTTAGTTATAAATAAGTTTTCAATATAAAATTGACTAAGCATTGAATTAATTAATTTGGGATAGCAACTTGATAGAGGGAGAAGAATAAAGAAAATCAAACCTTGATAAGGGATCATTGTTTGAAGGGGAGAATCAAGATCAATTTCTTAGTAACATTTAGATAGTATATTTATCTATGTTGGACTGTATAACTCATACTCAACCCTTTCATAAACGACTTTCAAAGAGAAAACTATAAATTTCATTCTTAGAATTTTACTTATTTAAGCATGATTAATAAGTCACTTGAGATATATCTTTTTGTTGATATCAAAAAGGGGGAGAATGTTAAGACCTCTATTTTGATGAAACATATGCTCCCGTTGCTTGCCTAGAATCCATTACTAGACCTCGAGTTGGACATTGATCTTCAGAGCACTATGGATGCCTTCGTGGCATCACTAGATGATTAGATGTTATATCTGTTTCTATTGGCTTGTATAACTTAATTTATCTCCAAACATTTATATTTTATGCATTGCTTATCTAGAATCTTTATTTTTGCATGAATGATTATCTCTCTCAATTAAGTGATTACTCAGTCAATGCATGTTTAAAGTTTAAGGGGGAGTTAATTATGAAATAACCAGCACCACGTTTACTTTTTGCTGAAACAAAAAGGGGGAGATATTATGCAAATTTATTTTCAAATTCATAATTATAATTTAGTTGTCATCAAAAAGGAGAATGTAAGCACCTCTGTTTTGATGTACCAAAATTATGTTTATTGCTAAGACTGACATTTCAGGACTATCTTGGATTGAAGCCTCTATTCAAGATACAAGTTCAAATAGTTGCTGATGTGCATCTTTTTCATTTATTTGAGTCTATGACTTTATTATAAGGAACCTCAAATAAAACTCAAAAATGATTTTTTCGCTTATCTTTTCAAAACCAAATTTTAGGGTTATTGATCGACTAAACTTATTAATTGATCGACCAAAACACTTTGATCGACCAACCTACTTAATTGACCAATCAAATTAGTCCATTTTAGGAAGTTGAGAAAAATCCTCTTGATCGACCAACCAAGCTAATTGATCGACCACAAGTGATCGACCAACATTCTTAATTGATCAACCAAAGTACTTTTTGATCGACCAATTAACCTTAATTAATCGACCAATTTTGTTTCCTGTTCAAGCAAAACTTTTTGTATAAATAGAAGTCGCATGCAGCTCATTCCTTTACAACTTTTAAATAGAAACACCATTCAAAAATAGAGCTTCTCGTGCTTATTGCAAAAGGCTTTCACATCCTGTTCTTTACGCTCTTTGAAAGCACGATGCCTCGAACCTCTGCGAAAAATCAATTTGTTCAATTATTGAAGTTCCATAGAATTGATTTTCTTGTTATACTATTTTGTTGTTTTGATTTACGGATCCCAAGCCTGTTTGGAAGATCCATGGTTGTTGTTGCTTCTCTTCAAGATAAATTAGAAGGGTTTGTAAGAGGTTGTGACACCCTCATTCAAGTGGTGCAAATAGTGGATTGACTAACTTGTACTAGTCGAAAAAATCCTAAGCTAGGAGGCTTAGGTAGTGGTTTTTTACCCGGATTGGGTTTCCACAATAAATCAGGTGTATTCAGTGCATGAATCTCTATCGGTTTATTTTTTAATCTAACTCATTTTTTAAAGCAATACTATTCACCCCTCCCCTCTAATATTTAGTTGTGATCCACAGGATATTCTCCAACCCTCAGAGAGTTCCTCTAGAAAGAATCAAAGGTAGGTTCATCTAGAGAGCCTTCATGAAGCACATCAAAATCAAAAGTAAATGCCTGGAGAGTACTTATAGGATCGTGGAAATCTACATCAATAAAAGATTGCAGACACTCTCCGCACATACTGTTTCTGATTCCTGCAGATCAAAAAGGAATGATTCCATCTCAGTGGAACCTGATTTTGAATCAATGATCACGAGATCAAAGACCTCAGAGTCAGAGTTGAAGAACGGGTCATGGATGCTGAGGTCGTAAATTGGTTCGTAGTCGTCAGGAAACAAAGGTTCTCCAGAATCAGAGTAAGATTCAAAATCGTCGGAGAATTTGCAGAGATCATGTTCTGAACTTGATTCCAGATCGGAAGTTCCACCATTAAATGAATCAAGATGTGTAGAATCAGCAACCTGACTTGGATCTAACCTGATTTTTTTATTCTGAGCTAAAAAGGTGTCCTTATTAGGCATGGGCTCAAGTTCTTAGTTCCTAGGATATACCCAATCAAGTCCTAGCTCTTTGAACCCCTCAATTTCTGCATCATAAATTGGTTTAACTTTCAAGAAATCAATCTGTATCTCTGAGACGGTTGCACAGGTGTATCATCAAATATACTCCCACAATCATAATCCAGATTCAAAATCTGATTCTCATCACATTGGACCTCGTGATTATCCCAAATAGGTTCGAATCCATATTCTAGGTAAGGGTAAGAATTGGATCACTAGAATCTAGGCTGGGCTCTATTAGGATGTCAAAGTCACTCTCGAGAGTTACCTTAACAGGATAAGGCTCGGGATTTGCACTCTCGAGAGGTTCTGTTTTAAGCTCATCATCACAGGTGTTAGGGAAATCTAGGCTTGATGGACTAGCTTCAAGATTTTCTAAGGCTGATTGAGAATCAAGAATACCTGCAATCGGATCCTTCCAACCCATTTCAAGATCAGGTGTGTCATTCTGTATATAATTTATGTCTAATTTCATTTGGGCTAGGGGTCCACAACAATTCTGAGTGTCTAACCCAGGCTCTGGAAAAGCTCTAGAATCACTCCAAGATGTCTCATAAATGGCTTGTCGCAATAGATTTAGAATATATACATGTAGCTCAATGATATCTTGGTGTGTCTCCTGGAGTAATGGATTTGCAAGGAATGTAAACCCTCTGTGCTATGCAATTCTCAAACTTCATTGAATTTTGGTATGAGGGTCTCCTGGGTTGAACCATTTCTTAGTTGAGTAACTAGTAGACTAACATGGTTCAAAATGAATTTTGTTGTTTCTAGGACATTAACCTGAATCATGCTAGCTAGATAATCTTCAAAATATTTAAGGGCAGCCTCAATCACATTGTCTTTTATGATCATTTGGGGTTCAGGTTTCCTAATTTGTCTTCCTAAGTTGCTAGGTTGCATTTTCAAATCAGGTAATGGATCAAGATGTCGAATCAAACTCAGGTTTAGATTGAAGTAATCAGATCATATCAAAAATCCCTGTAAAAAATCTAATGAGGCCTCTTAGGTTAAAAACCTAAGGACCTTCCTATGTATAGGCTCTAGAGAAAGGATGAGAGATTGGATGTGAATTGGACCCAATCAAGGAACCTAAAGATTTTTGGATGACTAAGGCGTGTTTCGAGGTGGATGATACCTTTGAATAAAAAATCCGTACACCCAAGAATTACCTGGGAAGCTAGGAAGGGAGAGCCCCGCAAAGACCCCTACATGGTAGAGCTTCCCTACGGATTATAGGGTTTCCCCCACCCGACCATCCTTGTCACTGCTGTTCCAAGTAGATCGGTATGTGCGAATTGAGACTTTAAGTCTACCAATTTTAGCCAAGTTTGTGCCTTGAATTTCACTTGATTAGAAGTTGATTTAGTTTGTGACCTAATTTAGAGGTTAATTGGCCAACAAAATAGACCAACTTCACCTGACCTCCCCTAAAAGATGCAAAATGAAATTTGGGTCAAGACCTAAAGATCACCCTGAATTGACTCTCAGGTTATTAGATCCACAATTTTAGGATTCAAGTGAGATTTAGAGCCTGATTTTAGGGTTCTCCTGATTAGGTATTTTTAATCAAAGGCTTGGGCGGCACACAAATGCAAGAAGTTTGATTTCCTTTACTGCAGGCAATTATGAACTAACACTCCAAAACCCTAGGATAGAAACCCTAATTGGCTCTATTTCAAGTCCAATTTAATCTTAAAATGTTTGATGAGAACCTCATCAAGAGCCTTAACTAGATCATTTTGACCTATGAAAGTGAACAAAACACCCTACATAACCTAAAGGATGACCTAATTCAAGAGATTGCTATTCTGGGAAGAAAACATGAACTAAAGGGTAAAACAGTAATTTTACCATTGCAGTATATCAACGGGATTTCTCAGGGTCTAAACATAGGTCAATTGGACTTAATAAGAGAAAAAGTGGGATGATTCAGTCAGAAAAGGGTTATTGTGAGATTTAAGAATTAAATGACATTCTGTAACCCTAAAACAAACTTACCTAATTTCACAAGGTTTTGGTCAAGGTAAAAATCAACTAAACCCTCTAAAATTCATGAAAAAATATCCCCTAGGGTTTAGAACCTTCAATTTGGCATTTGGAATCTATTTTGACCTAGATTGGGATCCTAGCTCAATATTTGACCTAATTTAAGTTTTTGTGTAAAATGTCCAGTCAAACATGGTCAAACCTAAAATCCAACTTCACCATTAGATTCCTTAGGTCCAAATTAGGTCTGTACCAAAAATTTGGACCTAAGGGAAGGTCATCTTGACCTACTTTGCAAAATAGTCCACCCAATTACATTTTGACCCCTATATTTTGAAAATCCTTACACAGACCCCCTATCTTCCTTGTCACTTTTTACATTTCGGTCCCTCTGCCATTTCAGCAGAGGACCCATACCTCCGGCGAGGTTTCGACGAGGATTTCTCCTCGCTTCCCCAGGGAGCTGCTCTCAGATTTGGCAGGGGGATCCTCTGAGGAATCCCCTACCGTCTGAGCAGCTTCCCAAGATCTGGTTCGCACCATACCTCTCGTGCGAACGCTCGAGAGGCATGGGTATGATGTCCAACCCATACCTCCGGCGAGAGTCATGCACTTGGAAGCTCGCCTTCCAAGCACAAGGCCCTCTGCCTGTGCCTTTAAAAGAAGACTCAGGTCCGGCCGCATCTTCCAAGCTTGGATTGGCCTAAGATACCCCTTGAATTTCATCCTCCTTCGTCTCTGGCCAACTGCCCGCAAGCTCCGGCGACCTCTCCTCTCTCTTCTCGTCGCTCTGCCACCATACCAGTGGCAAAGTCTTTTCCACCGTGTTCCTCCGCATCAGGCCATACCCGCACACGCCTCTCCGATCCATTCCTCGTCGCCATCATCCTCACCTCAAGGTCTTCTCCAACGACGGCACCTACGCGCCGCTCGACCCCCCCCCCCCCCCCCCGCCTCCGCTTCGTCCAGCTACACGCAGATAAGTTCTTCTCCCTCTCCTCTTTATTTCCCCTATCTCTATTACTATTTTTATCCCCTCAATGCCACAGACCACCACCATCGTTCCCATCTCCAGCCAACCACCGGCAAGGCGTCTCCGTCACTTCCACACCACCATCCACCTCGCTAGACCCCTCAAAACCTCTGCCACTATCCACTGAGCACTTTCCCCATCTCCACTGACCGCCATCACTTCCAAAAGCTCCCCCCGACCACACCAATCACCACCTTCACAGATCGACCTAGGTCCTCATGCCTAGGCCACCCCACACCCAGCCACCCACCTAGATACCTTCAATGTGCCACTGCGAAGCTTTCTAAGTATTTTAACAAGGTCGTGAGGCCGTATTACTGTTGACAGGTTTTCGACCTTGGCCGCCATTGAAGCAGCAGTGAAGCTTGTTTGCAAGCTTCACTCCAGGTCCCCAGCTCCAGGAGGCACGGGTTGGACTCGCGCACTCATCCAGCCAAGTGAGCAGCCTTGAGAGGGATCATAGCAGCGGAAATTAGGCAAAGAAATCACATGCGGGCACATGAAGAAGCGGGTGGGACTTTAGTCCCACCTCGGAAACAACCAGCGCGGGTGAGTGGCTTTTATTGTTTTTGTGTTTCCTCAGCGCCTCAAGTCACGGGGTGAGGTCCCCTCACCCACACTTGCCTCATCTGCAATCACCCCTACGTGGACCTGGCTGACTCGTTTACCCTGCACTCGCGCATCACCCACGCCAGTGCGCCTGGACCCGGGCGCACGTAATCCGACCCGTATACCTGATTGTCTGGCTCTGAGAGAGCGAAGAGAGAAATAGAGAGAGAGTGTGACGTGGGGGAGGGTAGGGGTAGGTTTTGCTGTGCTGTGCAGGGAAACGAAGAAGGAGGAGGAGGAGGCAACTGCTGAAGAGAGAAGAAGAAGGAGGAGGAAGGCGCAATTGAAGCCTAAGGCAAGGTAAGGCCTTTACAGGAAGGAAGGACTTAGCCGCAACTAAGGAAGGCTAAGGAAGCAGAGGCAGGAGAAGGACTTGAAGGTAGAAGACAAGGACAAGGAGGAAGAAGCACTGTAGCCGCAGAAAAGAAGAGAAGGTAGGAGCTGAGGAAAGCCAAGTGCGAGAGAAAGAAGGAAGCAGAGGTGCGGCTAAAGAAGAGAAGAAAAGGCTAAGGCAGAGGAAAGGCGAACCAAAGAGAAAGAGAAAGAAGAAGAAGATAGACAGAGGCAGAGAAGAAGGAGAAGGAGCTGAAAGCACTGTAGAATCATAAGTTAAGACATCTGATTTACAAAATCAGACATCTGATTCACAAGGCCAAAGCATGCAGAGAAAGAGAAGAATCAAAGAAGAAAGGAAGGAGCCATAGAGAATCAAAGGCAGAGGAAAGCAGGAGGAAAAGAAAGAGAAGAAAAAGAAGGAAGAAGTTACAGAAAGAGAAGAAGAAAAGAAGAGAGACATTCTATTTCTTTTTACATTTTCTCTCTCTAACTTTCATATATATATTGTGATTTTAGTTTTTAAAAATACCAATTTGCTCCCTGAGTTCGACCTCGGATACCTAGGTTTTCGAGTAATAAAAACTTCTTATTTGTTTATAATGCTTTTTCGACTATACTGCAACAAGACTGATTTAAAACACGACAAAGTGTTATATAGCAAACATTTTGGCGTCGTTGCCGAGGAGCAACGGGCTTTTTAGAAACTTTGATCACAACCTCTGATTCAGTACTGACTTAATCTCTCTCCTTTGCTGTGTTTGTTTCAGGGGAAGAAAAGAAAAGAAAAGCAGCCGCACAACAACAACACCAAGAACAGGTAAATCTTCATTTGCCCTCTCTCTTAATCCCCTCAAAAATCTGAAAAGGAAAATAAAGAAAAATCAATCTAGGTCTACCTGCTTCCATATTTAGTATTTCACAAAAGTTGCCTAATTTTTACTTTCAACACATTTTGAATTGCACATCCAATTAAGGTAACTAGGGCTAAAACCTTCTTGGTTGAGCCCTAGTTACCAATTTTTGAGGCAACTAAATTGGACCAAATAGAGCCAACCTAAGGATTTCAATCTAGGGTTTTAGAGACATATCTTCTTTTAAGCAAAGAATCAAAATTTTCAAAAGGAGGTGTGCCTAAGTCTTGTTTGAAAATATTTATCCAAGAGAAACCCTAAGCAAATCAAACTCTTAATTCACTTGAACCTTAAAAGAGAGGACCTAAAAGCTCTCAAAGGAACAAAGAGGTGAAGTTGATCCTTTGGGTCAACCAACCTTAAAATTAGGTCACTTTGCACTCAAAAGACCTAAATTTCAAGTGGAACCCTAAGCATCTTGATCTTAATTAAAAAAGGTAGACTTAAGAGGTCAAGGTCCCCATTCTGGTATACCTGGAATCTCAGTAACAAGAGAGGTCGGGTGGGGGAAACCCTGTAACTCGTGGGGACACTCTACCGTGTAGGGGTCTTTGCGGGACTCTCCCTGTCTGGCTACCCAAGTATTTCTCAGGTGGACAACCTTTTTGACTAAGGGGTATCATCCGCCCCGAACCTCTATAGTCACCCAACATATTTTGAATGTCTCAATTGGGTCTAGCACATTCTGATCTCATCAAATCCTTCGGTGCATGTTTGGTAGGAGGTCCTTAAGACCACCTTTAGAAATCCACTCTCCCCGAGGCCAAGCCTTGACGCCCTTGTTTGTGCAACAACCCCACCACATAGAGCTTTCTTCTGATTCAGAGCCAAGTTCTCCTTCTTCCATCATGGCACAACCCGTTGAAGAAGAGAACAACCTTGAGCACCAACTTCAGCGCTTAAATGATCTCCTCCAAAACTTTGTAAACCCACCGCAGCATCCTATGATGCGAGATCACTATAATCCCACTGCGGTGGCAATTGAGCCTTGAGTCCAAATTTCGGCTGGAGGTCCTGATTCTAACTCCGAGGATCCATTCCAACACATTAAGCAACTCAAACATCTGGCCCAAACCTTCGGGTCAGAAGCACAAAACCGAGATATTCTACTCATGAAGATGTTTTCTTTCTCCCTCATGGACAAGGCTGCTCATTGGTATCAAACTCAGACTCGTCCGATCAACACATGGGTCGAACTTCAGTCCGAATTTTTGAAGAAGTTCTTCCCCGTTGGTCGGACAAATGCCTTGCGCCACCAAATCACTCATTTCACTCAACAATCAAGAGAACTTCTTCATGAGGCATGGGATCGATTCTTGGATCTCATGCGAAAGTGCCCCCATCACGGAGTTCCTAAATGAGAACAAGTCTAGTCCTTTTACCAGGGACTCCGTGAAGACAATCGATTGTTCATCAATGCAACCTACGGAGGAAACATCATGGATCAACATGAGGACACGGTGTGGGAGATTCTTGAAAATATGTGCGAGAACTCCATCAGTAATGACTCCATGGGCTTATTCGACCGAACGAAAGCCCGTGCATCGACAAATCTTAGGGGAGCACATGAGACGCAGGGCCAGTCCGCATCCATCAACTTGAAGCTGATGGCCAGTCGGTTGGACAAGGTCTCTATCATAGAGAAGGTGGACAAGATGACTCGCCACTTGCAGCGAGCCACCTCTGCGCAGAACTCTTTTGCACAACCACCTCTCGCGAGGGAAATTGTGCAAAACATCTATCACCGATCTTCTCAGGGGATGAACCCGTATCCACCCCCGTCTGACTCCAGGACCGGAGGGACCTCCAATCCACTCTATTCTAGTGGGGGGAACTCTGAACCCCCATACTCTGACTTTCGTGTGGCTCCTCAGACCTGCAAGGACCTCAACGCCATCCATAAAGACCCATTTTCCAACACCTATAACCCTGGATGGTGAAATCATCCCAACTTCTAGTAGGTGGGAAATTCTCAAAATCAAAGACCACCTTATCAACCCTGTCCACAAGCTCCTTGTCATACCAGTCGCCTCAGCCTCTACCCAACCCCACCTATCAATCTAGGCCAAACCAAGATCAAATGACTCTTATCCTTCAAACACTGGCTGACATTCAGAAAATGAATGCGGCAATACAAAAACAACACAAGGATGAGATCACAGAGATTCGCAACCAACTCGCCCAGATGGCGAATTCCCGCCAACCGGGCACACTTCCTTTGCAACCTCTACCGAACCCAAATAACATGCGAACCCATAGGCGCATTATGAACCCAAATCCAGGCCACGCACATATGATTTATCAGGCCCCTTTTGTTCCATCACCTGACGGGATGGAAGCTTCGACATCTTATATGGGATTTTAACAGCAGCCACCCATTTTACCGACCCCAAACCAAAACCAGACAGGATTAAATTTCGTAACAACCCGTAGTGGTAAAGCAACTCAAGACTCACCTTATCCAAACCACTCCAAGCCTGGTAGTGATCCAAGCCCTAGGATAGTTATCTAGGATACCCCTATCCCAGATCAAGAACCAAGACCTATTCTAGAGGAACCAACCAAGGTTCCATTTCCCGAGGCCTTGACTAAGGGAAAAAGGATAACCAAACCCGTGGCTCCTAAGGAGGATCTGGTCAAGCTCTTTGAACAGGTCCAGATAAACATCCCTTTGATGGATGCAATTCGCCACGTACCAGCTTACGCACGATTTTTGAAAGACGCGTGTACACCCAAGCGTAAGCCGCAAACCAAAGGTGAGAGTCTGATCATATTGTCAGAGCAAGCCAGCTCTGTAATCTTAAGTAAATTCCCACCCAAGGCCAAAGACCCAGGCACTCCCCTGATTTCATGTAAAATTGGTGAAACCCAATTCGACAGAGCCTTGTTGAACCTAGTGATGAGAACCTCATCATGAGCCCTAACTAGCTTATTTTGACCTAATAAAGTGAACAAAAGCTCTTACATAACCTAAAAGAAGGCCTAACTCAAGAGATTACTCATCTGAAAAGAATATATGAAATAAAGGGTAAAACTACAATTTTACTATTGCAGTACATCAACTGGATTTCTCAGGGTCTAGATACACGTTAATTGGACTTAATAAGAGAAAAAGTGGGATGGTTCAGTCAGAAAAGGGTTATTGTGAAATTTAAGAATTAAATTACATTCTATAACCCTAAAACAAACCCACTTAATTTCATAAGGTTCCAGGCAGAATAAAAATCACCTAAACCCTCTAAAATTCATGAAAAAATATCCCCTAAGGTTTAGAACTATCAATTTGGCCTTTGGAACCTGTTTTCACCTAGATTGGGGTCCAAACTCAATATTTGACCTAATTTGGGTTTCATGCAAAATGTCTAATCAAACGTGGTCAAATCGAAAATCCAACTTCACCAATGGATTCATTAGGTCCAAATTAGATTTGTACCAAAATTTGGACCTAAGGGAAGGCCATCTTGACCTAGTTTGCAAAATAGTCCACCCAATTACATTCTGACTCCTAACTTTTGAAAACCCTTTCAAATACCCCCTCAACTTCTTCGTCACTTTTCGCATTCCAATCCTTCTTCCATTGCAACAGAGACCCATACCTCTGGCGAGGTTTTAAGGAGGATTTCTCCTCGCATCCCCAAGGAGCTGCTCATAGATTTGAAAGGGAAGTCCTCTGCGAAACCCCTTACCACCTGAGCAGCTCCCCATGCCCTGAATTGCCCCATACCTCTCGTGCGAACACTCGAAAGGCATGGGTATCAATTTCGGCCATACCTCCAATGAGGATTTTTGGCCGCCACCATGCATCTAACCCTCTGCCCGTGCCTCTATAAGAAGCACTAGGTCTGGCCGAATGGGGTAAGCTTGACTTAGCCGGAGAATCACCCCAATTTCGTCTCCTCATCCTCTGGTCAGGAGTCCAGTGAGCTCCAGCGAGCCCTCCTCTTTTTCGTCGCTCTACCACGATACCAGTGGCAGAGATGCCTTCACCACCTTCCTCTGCGTCGTGCAACACCCGCACGCGTGCCTCTAGCCCCATCGTCGTCGCCGTCACCCCTCCCCTGGACATCGTCTTCTCCGGCAGTAGCAGGAACGGCTAGCCGCCTCCTTTCCCCCTTTGTCCACTTAGCTAGGTTAGAATTACTCCTCTCTATCCCCTCTTCAATTCCCCTCTTTCTATTTCCCCTTTTCGACCCCTCGCAGCCACTGTCCACCACCATCTTCTCCATCTCCGGCCACCCACCGGCAAGGCGCTTCCACCGCTCCGCACCTCCACACGCCTCGCCAGACACCTCACCACCTCCGCCATCATCCACTGATCACCTTCCGCCTACCCACTGACCGCCATCACCGCCATAAACACGCACCGAACAAACCCATAAGCACAGCCACAGAGCTACCTAAGCACACATGCCTAGGCCGCCCTGCAGCCTGCCACCCACCGTATCACCTTCGCCAAGATGCGGCGAAGCTCCTCAGGAGTTTTAATGGGGCCGACAGGCCATATTGAGTGAAATGCAGGTCGAACCCCTTTCCGCCATTGACGCTGAAGCAAGAAAGTTGCAAGGTCGCTCCAGGCCGCATTGACCCAGGTGTTGCGCTCCAGGACATGCGAATTGGTCATGCGCACCCACGTAGCTAGGCAATTGGCTGGAGAGCAACTGCAGCTGTGGCAATTGAAGGCGACACCCTGCAGGCGCGTGAGCGAAGCGGGTGGGACACTTTAGTCCCACCTCGGAAATCTTTACCGTAGGTGTGTAGTATAAATTGATTTTGTGCTTTCTTCTCATCGACTCAGATAACACAGGGGTAAGGTCCCTCGCCCTGGCTCACGCCTCGTCCGTGACCTTCTCCCGTGGATCTGGCACCCGACCCAATTACCTATCCCACGCACTCTTCGTGCATCACACCCACGCCAGTGCGCCTAGACCCAGGCGCACGATACCCGACCTGATTACCCGGCTCTAGGAGAGCGTACCTTAAAGAGATATAGAGAGAGAGAGACACGGGGAGGGTAGGGGATAGGTTTTGCATTGTGGTGCTGTGTAGGAAAGAAGAAGGTAGTGGTAGAGGAAGAGAAGAAGAAGAAGAAGAAGGTAGATGGTGAAGGAGAAGAAAGAGAGAAGCAAGGACTTAGCCGCAGAAGAAGAAAGAAGAAGACCAAGGGCAAAGGCAGGAGAAGGCAGGAGCTAAGGATAGCTAAGTGCAGAAGGAAGAAGGAAGCAGAGGTGCGGCCAAGTAGAGCAGAAGCAGAGAAAGAAAAGGAAAGCACGCAGAGAAGAAGAAGAAGCCAAGAAGGAAGAAGAAAGAAGAAGAAGGCTCGGCTGAAGAGAAAGAGATCAGAGAATCAAAGTTGAAGGCACTGTAGCAATCGCAAGTTAAGGCATCTAATTTAAAATGTCTGATTCACAAAATCAGACGTCTGAGAAGGCAGAGAATGGAAGAAAAGGAGAACATTTTTTAAACTCTTCTCAATTTCTCTTTTATTGCTACATGTTAATATTCATAAATTCTTGCATTTATATTCTGAATTAGGTTTTGAGTAACTCTAAGTGTTCAATTACATTAGTAAGATTAGTGAATAAATTCCATTTGCTCCCTGTGTTCGACCTCTGATACCTTGGTTTTTGAGTAATAAAATTCTTATTTGTTTTCGAGGCGATTTCAACTATACTGTAATGCAACATTTCTTAAAACACAATCTAGCCTCGTCAACACCTAGGTGCCTCCATAAACCTAATACCTACATCCATCCTTAACCACCTTGAAGAGTCCGAGCTTAAACCGACAGAGGTGACATTGTAGTTAGCCGATCGATCCATCAAGTCACCTAAAGGAATACTCAAGGATGTCATTGTTAGGGTACGGGATTTCTACTTCATGGTGGATTTTATAGTCATAGACACGGATGCACCTGAGAACCCAAGGGATACACCGATTATACTAGAGAGACCTTTTCTGGCCACTGCTAAGGCCAACATAAGCTGTGAGGAGGGCCAAATAGAATTAAAATTTAGGAATCAAACTCTAAAGATTGACATCTTTAAGGTCCAACAAGGGATTAATTGCGGTGTTATAGAACAAATATGTGATATCAAAGCCGTGGTTGATGAACCGTATATCGAGGACAACCTAATTATCCCCGATCAACCACAAGATCAAAAGCTGCAAATAGAGGAGCCTGAACCTGAGCTAGATACGCCCATAACTCCTACCCTTGTTCCTGACACACCCTGAATCACCCGCTGCCGCTGATAATCTCGTCCTAGAACTCAAGCCCCTTCCCGATCATCTAAAATACGTCCTTTTGGGTTCCAATCATACGTTTCCTATGATTATCAACTCCAGACTCACATCTGACCAGGAATCCCGTCTGATTACTACTCTCCAGCAACATCGTAGAGCCATTGGATGGACTCTCGATGATTTAACTGGTATCAGCCCCTCTTATTGCACACACTATATCTACTCCGAAGATGGCGCACGACCTTCGCGAGAAATGCAGAGACATTTAAACCCTAATCTGCAGGAGGTCGTAAAAAAAGAGATCATTAAGTGGTTAGATGCAAGGATCATCTACCCAATCTCCAGCAGTCGATGGGTGAGTCCAATCCAGGTTGTGCCTAAGAAGGCAGAACTCACCACCATCATGACTGAAACCGGAGAGGTCATACTGACCCGTATAGCTAACTCGTGGAGAGTCTGCATTGATTATAGAAGACTCAATTCCTCCACGAAGAAGGATCATTTCCCACTACCGTTTATTGATCAGATCCTCGAGAAACTAGTGGGAAATAGGTTCTTTTGCTTTCTTGACGGGTACTCCGGTTATAGCCAAGTGGCAATCCATCCAAAGGATCAAGAAAAGACCACGTTCACCAGCCCCTTTGGGACATACGCGTTTCGAAGGATGTTATTCGGTCTCTGCAATGCACCCACGACTTTTCAGCGATGCATGCTTGCCATATTCTCAGATATGGTAGGTGATTATCTAGAATCTTCATGGATGACTTTTCAGTATTTGGAGCATCATTTGACAATTGCCTCCAGCACTTAGTCCAAATACTCAGGCGATGCATTTACGTGAATCTGGTTCTTTCCTGGGAAAAGAGCCACTTCATGGTGCCTGAGGGAATCGTCCTGGGACATCTGATTTCAGATAAAGGCATCCAAGTCGATCGAGCCAAGGTTAACTTGATTTCCAAACTCTCTATGCCTAGCTCGATCAAGGACATCCAATCTTTTCTAGGGCACATTGATTTTTACCATCGATTTATCCCTGATTTTTCGAAAATCGCACGCCCCCTGACCACTCTTCTCTCCAAGGATGTACCTTTCAAAATCTCCAAGGAATGCACTCAAGCAATTGAGATCCTTCGTGACCGAGTTACCCAAGCCCCAATCCTACAATCCCCTGATTGGTCTCAACCCTTTGAGATCATGTGCGATGCATCTGACTTCGCTGTAGGAGCTGTTTTGGGGTAGAAAATTGATGGGAAACCCATGGTCATTTACTACGCTAGCAAAACACTTGACGAGACTCAGCGTAACTACACGATTATTGAGAAAAAGCTGTTAGCCGTAGTATTTGCCCTAGAAAAATTTAGATCTTACCTCTTAGGTTCCCATGTTATTATCTACTCGGATCACACAACTGTGAGGCATCCCTTGCAACGAAGGATGCGAAACCTCGATTAATCCGATGGATCTTGCTGTTGCAAGAATTTGACCTCGAGATTCGTGACAAAGAGGGAAGACAGAACACGGTAGCAGATCACTTGTCCCACCATCCTTCTGAGACCATTGACCCTTCTGAACCCATTACGGAACATTTTCTTGATAAGCATCTTCTGACTATCAATACAAGGCTTCCATGGTTTGCTGACATAGCAAACTACTTGGCATCACATTAGATCCCGTCTAATTGGTCGAAGGCCAAGAAAAACAAATTACGTTTCGATGCCAAGTATTACCTATGGAAAGACCCGTGATTATTCCACATTGGTGCTGATCAAATTATCCAACGTGTCACGGAAGTGGAAATCAAAGACATACTCCCTTTCAGCCATGACTAGGCATAAGGTGGACATTTTTCAGGATACAAAACCGCATCAAAAGTCCTCCAGCGTGGCTTTTACTGGCCCACAATTTTCAAGGATGCATACAATCACTGTAAGGCATGTACCCATTGCCAGACCTTGGGCAACATGAGGCATCGAGACATGATGCCTTTACAGCCGATTCTGGTATGCGAGATTTTCGACATTTGGGGGATTGATTTTATGTGACCCTTCCCTATCTCGGATGGCTTCGAATACATTTTACTCGCTGTTGACTGTGTCCAAATGGATCGAAGCCATTCCGACCCGAACCAATGATCACAAAATTGTTATCAAGTTCATTCACCAAAACATCTCACAATACGGGATTCCACATGCAATAATTTCTGATGGAGGGACCCATTTCACAAACACTCAGTTCAGGTCACTAATGACCAAATACGAGGTGTCGCACCGAATCTCTACTCCTTACCACCCCCAAACTAATGGTCTAGCTGAGCTATCAAACTGAGAGATCAAGAAAATCCTCCAGGTTACTGTTCGACCTGACAGGGAGGATTGATCATCCCGACTTCCAGAAGCTTTGTGGGCTTATAAGACCGCCCACAAGACCCAATTAGGCATGTCTCCTTTCAGACTGGTGTACGGGAAGGCGTGTCACCTTCCCGTCGAATTGGAGCATAAAGCCTATTGGGCAGTACGGAACTGCAACTTGGATTTTTCTAAGGCTGGAACCCATAGAAAGCTTCAGATGAACGAGATTGATGAATTACGCCACGACGCATATGAGAACTCACGAATCTACAAAGAGCGGGTTAAAGCCTTTCACGACAAGCACATATCTAGAAAGATCTTTCATCCTGGTCAAAAGGTCCTACTCTTTGATGCCCGACTCAAATTATTCCCAGGAAAGCTATGATGTAAATGGGTCGGACAATACTTAGTCCGACGATTCTTTGGAAATGGAGCCGTTGAGATCAGTTCACTCAGCCATGATTCTGAATCCTTCGTCGTGAACGGCTAGAGACTCAAACCATTCATCGACATGACAAATACTGATTTGGCTGAGACATCCTTTATCCTCCATTCTCCCTGAGCTCATTGTGCCCAGCCGATGCGTAAGACTCAGCACTTAACAGGAGGCAACCCGTCATTCTTTGAGAAACTTGAAACCTTTCCTGACATTTCTATGCTGAATTCATATTGCACTTTAGGGTTCATCCATTAGAACAACTGACACCACCTCAGGTACCCGTACCCGAGTCTAGAAATCGTTCGCAACAGTCACCTCGACCCATTCGCTCACCCACCACCTGTCCTAATGAATGAACTAAGCTGAATTCGAACCCACCTATTTTACAATGGGGACATTGCAAATCGTAGGCATGGGGGGGGGGGAGGTATGAAAGTGCAAAATGTATGAAAACTCATATCAAGAAAAGGTTTCAACAAAAAGAAATTGAGAAGGGGGGAGAGAAAATTTTTGGGCTATACAAAACACAAGGAGGAAAAAGAGCAAAATGCCAAAAAGGAGCACAAAATGAAAAAGAAAAAAATAAGAATAGTCATTAGTAAGAAATTAAAGAATTAACTAAAGTTCTAGACCACATCAAGAAAAAAGAGAAAAATGAAAAAAAAAGTGCTAAGGAGACACAAAAAGAGATTAGTAGCAACGCTGATCTTAGGCCTTTTTAGCTAGACTCTTAGTACCCGTTAAGATCTGGATAATCCCCAAGAGATTTGGGAAAATGCAAAGCTTAAGAATTAGGTATAAGGCTTAGGGAGTATTTGGCCTCATTAACTGACCTTTGATTTGCGGGACTCGGTAACCTAAGCACCCCAATCCACACACAGTCTAGTTCAGTGCGCATAACGATCAAAATCACGAGAAAGCATTTTAATGTTCTGAAAAAGTAGACTAGATTAGGAGCAGCTGATCAACACAAGTTGATTTGGACAAGTTCCCAGCGCGGAGAGGCGAGAAATTCCCCTCGAAGATGCATAACATATCGTCTCCTTGGTGCTTGTCTTTTAGGATATTTACATATCCTATCGGGGGCATGTAAGCACTCTTCTGGTTCAGATACCATGGGTGGCATTATCACGAAATGTCGATTGCCAGGGTCTGGATTCGGCCACGGAACACCATGGGCGGGATTATCATGAAATCTCGAAAATCAGGGTTCTAAGGGTTTCCATGGGCGGTGCTATCACGACGCATCGATTGCTAGGGACCTTTCAAGACTGATGATGGGGACGAGGAATCCGATACAGACCGTGTTGAGAAGCCAATCCGAAGCTAGAAATAAAAAGAAAAGAGAAAGAAAACTTTACAAACAAACAAATCCTCTGTCTCTCTCTTACAAAAACACACTACAAACTAAACCAAGGGTAAAATATATCTCAAGCACGAGTGCTTTAACCGCAGAGTCCAATGAACCTTAGGGTAGTTCCTGCGGGCCTTAAAAACCTTCACGGAGGATCGAGGCTAAAGCTGGTCAGGTTCGGATCTTGGTTGGTACTTGATTACCTCTAGGCCTACTATCGACATTCCAACCTAATCAAAAGAAAAAGAAAAGGCACTTATCATAAAATGTGAAAGAAACACATGGTCTAGAACAGACGTTAAAACCTTGAATTTTTGTGAAGAGACTAGCAAAAGCTAGGCATGGGGATATGATGAGAACCTCATCATGAGCCTTGACTAGCTCATTTTGACCTAAGAAAGTGAACAAAAGCTCCTGCATAACCTAAAGGGAGGCCTAATTCAATAGATTACTATTCTGGGAAGAAAACATGAACTAAAGGTAAAACTACAATTTTACCATTGCAGTACGTCAACAGAATTTCTCAAGGTCTAAACATAGGTCAATTGGACTTAATAAAAGAAAAAGTGGGATGATTCAGTCAGAAAAGGGTTATTGTGAGATTTAAGAATTAAATGACATTCTGTAACCCTAAAACAAACTCACTTAATTTCACAAGGTTTTGGTCAGGGTAAAAATCAAATAAATCCTCTAAAATTCATGGAAAAATATTCCCTAGGGCTTAGAACCTTCAATTTGGCATTTGGAATCTATTTTGACCTAGATTGGGATCCTAGCTCAATATTTGACCTAATTTAAGTTTTTGTGTAAAATGTCCAGTCAAACATAGTCAAACCTAAAATCCAACTTCACCATTGGATTCCTTAGGTCCAAATTAGGTTTTTACCAAAAATTTGGACCTAAGGGAAGGTCATCTTGACCTACTTTGCAAAACAGTCCACCCAGTTGCATTTTGACCCCTAGGTTTTGAAAATCCTTGCACAGACCCCCCTATCTTCCTCGTCACTTTTTGCATTTCGATCCCTCTGCCATTTCAGCAGAGGACCCATACCTCCGGCAAGGTTTCGACAAGGATTTCTCCTCGCTTCCCCAGGGAGCTGCTCTCAGATTTGGTAGGGGGATCCTCTGAGGAATCCCCTACAGTCTAAGCAGCTTCCCAAGATCTGGTTCGCACCATACCTCTCGTGTGAACGCTCGAAAGGCATGGGTATGGTGTCCGACCCATACCTCCGACGAGAGTCTTGCGCTTGGAAGCTCGTCTTCCAAGCACAAGGCCCTCTACTTGTGCCATTAAAAGAAGACTCAGGTTCTGCCGCATCTTCCAAGTTTGGATTGGCCCGAGATACCCCTTGAATTTCATCCTCCTTCGTCACCAACCAACTGCCCGCAAGCTTCGGCGACCTCTCCTCCCTCTTCTCGTCGCTCTACCACCATACCAGTGGAAAAGTCTTCTCCGCCGTGTTCCTTCGCGTCAGGCCATACCCGCACACGCCTCTCCAATCCATTCCTCGTCGCCATCATCCTCACCTCAAGGTCTTCTTCTCCAACGACGGCACCTACGCGCCACTCGTCCCCTCCGCCTCTACTTCGTCCAGCTACACGCAGATAAGTTCTCCCTCTCCTCTTTATTTCCCCTATCTCTATTACTGTTTTTATCCCCTCGACGCCGCAGACCACCACCATCGTTCCCATCTCCGGCCAACCACCGGCGAGGTGTCTCCGTCACTTCCACACCTCCATCCACCTCGCCAGACCCCTCAAAACATCTTGCACCATCCATTGAGCACTTTCCCCATCTCCAACAACCGCCATCACTTCCACAAGCTCCCCCTGACCACACCCATCACCACGATCACAAACTGACCTAGGCCCGCACGCCTAGGCCGCCCCGCGCCCAGCCACCCACCTAGATACCTTCGTCATGCCACGGCGAAGCTTTCTAAGTATTTTAACAAGGCCGTGAGGCCGTATTCCTGTTAACAGGTTTTCGACCTCGGCTGCCATTGAAGCAACTGTGAAGCTTGTTTGCAAGCTTCGCTCCAGGTCCCCAGCTCCAGGAGGCGCGGGTTGGACTCGCGCACTCATCCAGCCAAGTGAGCGGCCTTGAGAGGGATCACAGCAGCGGCAATTAGGCAAAGAAATCACCTGCGGGCATGCGAAGAAGCGGGTGGAACTTTAGTCCAACCTCGGAAATGACCAGCGCGGGTGAGTGGTTTTTATTATTTTTGTGTTTCCTCCTTAGCTCAAGTCATGGGGTGAGGTCCCCTCACCCACACCTGCCTCGTCCGCGGTCACCCCTACGCAGACCTGGCTGACCCATTTACCCTGCACTCCTCGCGCACCACCCACGCCGGTGCACCTGGACCCAGGCATGCGTAATCTGACCCGTATACCTGATTGTCTGGCTCTAAGAGAGCGAAGAGAGAAATAGAGAGAGAGTGACGTGGGGGAGGGTAGGGGTAGGTTTTGCTGTGCCGTGCAGGGAAAGGAAGAAGGAGGAGGAGGAGGCAGCTACTGAAGAGAGAAGAAGGATGAGGAAGGCTCAGTTGAAGCCTAAGGTAAGGTAAGGCCTTTGCAGGGAAGGAAAGACTTAGCTGCAGCTAAGGAAGGCTAAGGAAGCAAAGGCAGAAGGACTTGAAGGTAGAAGACAAAGCCAAGGAGGAAGAAACACTGTAGCTGCAGAAAAGAAGAGAAGGTAGGAGCTGAGGAAAGCCAAGTGCGAGAGAAAGAAGAAGGAAGCAGAGGTGCGGCTGAAGAAGAGAAGAAAAGGCTAAGGCAGAGGAAAGGCGAACCAAAGAGAAAGAGAAAGAAGAAGACAGATAGAGGCAGAGAAGAAGGAGGAGCTAAAAGCACTGTAGCAACGCAAGTTAAGACGTCTGATTTACAAAATCAAACATCTGATTCACAAGGCCAAAGCATGTAGAGAAAGGGAAGAATCAAAGAAGAAAGGAAGGAGCCATAGAGAATCAAAGGCAGAGGAAAGCAAAAGGAAAAGAAAGAGAGAAGAAAAAGAAGGAAGAAGTTACAGAAAGAGAAGAAAAAAAGAAGAGACATTCTATTTCCTTTTTGCATTTTCTCTCTCTAGCTTTCATATATATATTGAATTGCATTGATATCATCTTTCGAGTAATTTGAGATTGTGATTTTAGTTTTTAAAAATACCAATTTGCTCCCTGAATTCAACCTCGGATACCTAGGTTTTCGAGTAATAAAAACTTCTTATTTGTTTATAACGCTTTTTCGACTATACTACAACAATACTGATTTAAAACACGACAAAGCGTTATATAGCAAACAATGTTCTTCTTGGACTTCAAACAAGAAGTGCGTAATTCAAGAAGATTAGAAATTAAGCGTAAATCCCTAGTAGGTAGAGGCAATCAGGGTAGGGAACTCTAAACAGAATCGTCTCAACTTCAATCAGATATTTAATTGAAATCGCAAGTAAGAAAACTTTGCCTTTTAAGTGATATTTACTAGAAAAGTAAGGCAGATGATTCCTAATTGATTTGTTTCCATTTCTCTCTTCCAAGGATTAGGAGATTAAGGAAGAAGAGAGATTACCTGGCCTGGGAGTGGTTGATTTGCATGGAAGATCTCCTCATGATATACCTCGCAAAATCACAATTAAATCAAACAGGGCAAGTTAGTGCTCATATAACAATAGAGAAATATAAGACTAATGTGTGAATTGCGCATTACTCCCTGGCAACGATGCCAAAATGTTTGAACAGAACCAGATAGGAGTTTAATGTTTAGTCGTCACAGCACACTCCTAAAATAGCTCGATCAACAGATAAAATTTATAACTCAGATCTAAAGAAGAGTCCAAGGTCGAACACAAGGAGCAAATATGGAATTCACAACATTAATCGTATTTAAAATCAATGAGTACAATCAATTAAGCATTCAAGTAGATATTCAATGAATAACAATATATTCAAAGGATATTCAATACTAAGCACGAGTATCTCAATAGTTCATAATGATAAAAAGAAGTTAAGACAAAATAATGGTGATTTGAATTACTAATTATTAGCCTTAACCAAACATGCATATCAAATCTCAAGTATATCAAATAAATAAACAGTAGCTTGAATGCTATAGTGATTAGACAAATGAGATAAGCTATCGAATGGCTTAAATGTATCAGGCACAAGGCTCCTCAGGTAGAGCCTCTCTTTATTTCTCTCTTCTTATGCTTTCCTTCTCTTCAGAGGCATGACCCTTCTTCTCTTCTTCAGAGTCTTCTCCTTCACAGCACAAGGTACCAACTTCCTCAATGACTAATTGTCGCATAGGGCACAGCAACAGAGAGCAAAACCCTCCCCTTCTCTCTCACAATTTCTCCCTCCTCTTCTCTCTCAAACCCCAGATATAATAAGATCCATACTTGGGTTATCAAATCATGCACAGTGTCCAAGCCTGAGTGCGTGGGTCGCAGATGAGGAGTAAAGTAGGCGAGTTATCAGGTGTGAAGGGGTGTGAGGGACCCGACCCCTCAAGTGTCTTGGGCGATAGAGCACAAACACAAAAACAATATATATGTAGCTGCGCGTTCTTCTGCGCCTGATGTGGGTCTATCCCCACTGCTATTTCACACGTAGCTGCAGCTATGGATGCTTTGTCTAATTGGGGATGCTACTGCTGCTGGGATCCTCAATTGAGGACTTGGATGACTTCCTAGAGCGTATCCACACGACCTGGAGGTGATTGCGATGAAGAACAGAGCCAAAGAGCTGCAGCCAAAGTCAGAGATGATGGCGGCGGCGGTGGAGAGACGATGAAATCTGCAAGCACGAATACGAGCTTGAAAGCCCCAATCATATGGCTCAAAAGCTTCCCTGAAGCACGACGAAGGTGGTGGTGGGTGTTTCGTGGCATGAGAGGGTGTGTGGTGGTCGACAGAGGTCGGGGATGAATGTGAGAAGGTGGGTTGTTCGATGGAGCGTTTGGATGGGTGGAATGCGTAATAAGGATAGGGGTTTTGTGCGCGGAGGTATAGTAGAGCTCGTGTCGTGTTGATGAGGCGTGTGGCGCGATGGAGCGTCGAGGGAGCCTTGCCGGAGATGCAACCGGAGATGGAGAAGATGATGGGCGAACGGTGGCGGCGTGGGTTGAATTGAGAGTTTGAAGGAAGGAAAAGAGATTAAAGGGAGATGGAAACCTAACTATGCTAACCTAATTGGATGAAAGGGGAGGGAGGCTCTAGTTATGGTATGGCCGTTGCCGGAGAAGGGAATACCTCCGGTGGGGGAGAAGCGACGAGGAAGATAGTGGAAAGAGGCGCCTGCTAGTATTGCAAGATGTGGATTGAAGAAGGGAAGAAGATCCGACCGCCTATTGTACGTGGCGGCGAGCAAAGAAGGTGGACGAAGGAGGTTGTCAGAGCTGGTGCAAGAGGCCAGAGGGAGAGGGTGTTTGATGAAGAAATGAAGCCAAAACCGAGCTAAAGAGGTGAGGTTTGCATCAGGGATCTTTTATAGGCCTCAGGGGGGCATTCCAAGCTTGGAAACCAAGCTTGGAAGGTTGGAGCTTTCAAGAAATAGGAAACCCTTGATTTCAAAGGGTTCGCATTAGGTTTTGGGCAAGAATTAGAGCCCAAGATGCAGCTCAGATTGAAGAGGATCCTCTCAGGAGTCCTTCCAATTTTGAAGAGATTGAGTGTGAAATCAGAGAGAATGCCTTGATTGAAGGTCAGCTGCAGTTGTGTTCACATAGCAATGGTAGTAGGGACCTAAACACAAAGAAGATGACAAAGTTAGGGGGCTATTCGCAATAGATTTCGAAAGCTGATGGGCTATTTGAGAGAAGAGTTAGATTGGACCAAAATGCAAACTAGGTCAAGATGATCTCTGATTGGACCAAAATTTTGGTACAAACCTAATTTGGATCCAACAAATCTGATGGTGAAGTCGGATTTTGGTTTTGACTAAAATTGACTGGTTAATTTACGTAGAAACCTAAATTAGGATAACTTCCTATCAAGACTATTTTAGGTCAAAATAGGTTCCAATGGTCAAATCAAAGGTACCAACCTTATGAAATATTTTTCTATGATTTTTAAAAGGTTTAAATGAAATTTATCCTCACCAGAACCTCTGTTAATTAAGTAGGTCTAAAATTAGGGTTTCGGATGCTATTTTGACTCTCGAAATGCGTGAGTCATTTTTATTGGGGAGATTGGGACGAAGTTCTAGAAGAAAATGGGGAGATTGCTTGAAAACTATGTAGAGAACCTAATTTTTATTAGGGACTTTGACTCCATTCTAGCAATAATAGATAAAGTAGGGGAAGCAGTTGTTCCTTCTAAGGAGTTCTACCACTTGAAGTCATTCACAATAAGATTACGGTTGATGGACGTCGGTTTATCAGGGTAGGCTTACGCTTGGTCAAACAAGCGTCACCCTCAATTTTTAATCAAATAGAGATTGGATAGAGTTTTTTTTTCTAGAAGTTGGAATTTGCAATACCCCGATGCTGGTGTGCTACATCTTCCAACTTTGAGGAGTGATCATAACCTAAAACTATTGCGATTAGAATGGAAACAAAAGCGAAGATCTAGTGTTTGGAGACTAGGTGCGAAATTGAGCTTGAGAGAGGATTATCAGGCTATGGTTGAGAATGGGTGGAAGGGTGGCGAAGATGGAGCTAATTTGATGATTTGGGAGAGGTGAAAAATTAGCAGGGGAACTTAAAACATGGCATTCGAGATTGGATGTAAATTGAAGGCACAAGAAATCAAAGATAAAAAAGGAGATGGATGAAATCCAAGGTAGAGTGCCTAAGGAGCATGATTAGGTTAGGAAAAGAGAGCTGTAGAGACAATATGTAGGAGGTGTTATTACAGGAGGAAGTGCATTGGTGTTTTGGATCCAGGCATGTATGGATAGAGAGTGGAGATAAAAATAGAGGATTCTACCATCTTTATGTGCAAAATAGAAAAAGGAAAAATGCTATTCATTGGCTTGCATTGCCTAATGGGGAGGAGCTAGGTGAACAAGCAAAAGTATGAGATTATTTCTTTAATTTCTACAAAAAGCTTTATGCTTTAGAGTTGAATGAAATGAATCCAAGAGAGGTTTTCTCTTTGTAGGATTAAGAGAGGAAGAGGGAATATGGTGTATTGAACAGCTTGAAAAGGAAGAAATTTGCAATATATTTTTTCATATGCCTTCATGTAAGAGTCCTGGTTCTGATTGGTTACCTGCATTTTTCTATCTAAGGCGTTGGGCAACTATGAGAAATGAAGTCCTAACTTTCGTATAGGAATGTTTCAAAGCTTGGATTATGCCAATGCCAATGCCAATGAGCTGAACCTATCTTGCCCTAGCACCAAAGCTTGGTTCACCAAAAGAGCCTAGAGACTACTACCACATAAGTCTGACAAACACCATCTACAAGTTGGTGGCTAAGTTAGCTGTGTAGAGACCGAAGCCAATTTTGAAGAGAGTGACTTTGAAAAATCAGTCAAGGTTCCTTTCAGGTAGGCAAATAGCGAATAATGTCGTGATAGCCAAAGAAGTCATCCATGCCATGAAGATCTTAAATAGTAGGGAAATTTCAATGGTCCTTAAACTTGATATGGATAATACTTTTGAGAGGCTTGAGTAGGATTTTGTGAAGTTTTGTCTGTGTCAATTGCACATACCTTCTCCTTAGGTCAATTTGGATATGTCTTGCATTAGATCTGCTTCCTTTCAAGTGCTAGTTAATGGTAATCTTATTAACATCATCCTTCCCTCTCGTGGTGTGAGATAGGGGTGCCCTTTACCCTCCCACCTTTTCATTATTTGTTCAGAATATTTATCTAGATGCTTCAAGCTTGCTCTTCATGACAATTTAATTTTAGGATATCAGCTTCATGAAAATGCTAGTCCCCTACTCACTTGGTGCTTACTAAATGTTCCAAGAAGCTACCAAGTTGGAAAGGTGAGACTTTACACAAGTGAGTAGGGGCATTCTTCTTCAATCCTCACTTTGCTCCATTCCTAATTACCGCTTGTTTACCAACCTCTTCTCTACAAAACTTTGTCATGTGTTGGATAAATTAGCAAGAGATTTTTGGTGAAGGTATATGGATAATAAGAAAAATCTTTAAATGAGGGCTTGAAGCTCATTATGTCTTCTGAAGCACATGGGTGATTTAGGTATTAGGTATGCTTGAGTGACTAATTTAGCATTCCTAATGAAGATGGGTTGGAAGCTATGTATGGATCAAGATGGATTATGGTAGAGTTTGATACATTCTAAATATTTCCCTGGTGGCTCATTTTGGGAATATATGCTAAAGTCTACTAAGTCAAACTTTATGAAAGCTTTGGGGGAGATTAAAGGTTGGCTATATAAAGAAGTGAAGTGCTTGGTGGGGAATGGTGAGGGAATGGATATTTGGAGGAACCAGTGGATAGGAGAATGGGAAGGGATTGTGATGCCAATGAACAATAGGGTTTTGGAGTTAACTTCGATGACAAACCTGATAGAGAGGGAAGAAAGAAGGTGGAATGATGAGGTAGTAGAGGCCATATCTCAACCAGAGTTGGCAAATTCCTTTTGTAAAACACCAATTCATGAAGGACCTTGTATGCTCGTTTGGAAGCCTTATCCAAAAGGTAATTTTTCTATTAAGTCAACCTATAGACTCTTTTAAAGGAACACAATTTAGGAGTTGTAAGGAAGAGAGAGTAACAGTTTTGCAAGAAACTTTGGGCACCAAGGACTAGTGTTCCTATGGAAGGCAATAGTGAAAGATCTACCAATCAAATCCATTATTGCCAAAGGATTAGGAAATTATGATCAATGCTACCCTTTTGTAAGATAGAGGCAAAGGATTGGTGTCATTTACTTTGTGGTGGTACTTTCATGAGGGTGGTCTGGTTTTATTAGGGGTGAGAGTGGAGGATCAAGGTGACAGATGGTTGGATTTTGGTTGGCAAATGAACAAAGATTTTATGGCAGCTAGGTACTCCAAACACCTAGCTTTTTATTTAATGCACTTGATGTGGCTCCCTAAGTGGAAGGCGGTGATGGCTAGGGCTTTACTAGACCTGTGGGAGGTTATTTCAATAACATGGAGAATGGCCACCTTTTACAATGTGGAGAGCAGCATTGATGTTGGGTATCAAATGAAAACAAACCTAGAGCTGCAATGTGATATATGTTGATGCAGCAATAGGTGTTGGTGTATTGAAATGCAAATAATGTATTACATTGGGGTATGTGTACATATTTTGTATCTAACAAACAGACTATATATATCAGTCATGTGGTAGAGGTTGTGATGCCTCTAACCATTCCAGTTACCACCCAAACATGGTATCAGATGTAGCGCCACTTCCCCTTTGCTCTTGCTCCTCTCTATGTTCGTCAATCGGATCTGCTCAACTCTGATCTAATCTGCCTAATTTATTCAAGGTATTGTCCTTTCATCTCTATTTTGATCTGTTTGATCATATATGTTCTTGGTTTTTGTTTGAAATCTAGATTTTCTAGCACATTTTGGGGCTCCCACTCTTTTTTTGATCGTGCGATTTGATCGAAAGGAGCTGCTTGTCTATTCTCTTGATTGAGAGGAGTTGTTGTTCTCTTTTCTTCCTATGGAGGAATCTAGTGTTAGTCGACCTTCTTCTATTTCTGCTAAGGCATCTGCTCTTCTTAATGCTCCTCCAGCTACAATGCACTAAACTCATCAAATTTCATTCTGTGGAAGGCTCAATTTGTCCTCATTCTATATGCCTACGATTTAATGGGTATTGTAGATGGTTCCTTAACCCCTCCTCCCAAAGATGTTTCTAATTCCAAGATTGGACAGTTGATTCAAAATGATGAGTACATCATATGGCTCCGCAAGGATCAATTAGTCCTTAGCTGGTTGATTTCCTCAATGTCTAAGAAAATTTGTTCCCAACTTCTTGATCTTACCCCTGCTCATTCAATTTGGGAGTTTCTTGAAGGTTCTTTTGCCACCCCAAGCAAAGCGAGGGTGTTCCAATACAAGTCTGAATTGGTGAGCCTAAAAAAAGGGGACATGTCTATCAATGATTTTGTTAACAAAGCAAAGGCTCTTTCTATCAACCTAGCTGTTGCAAGAAAGACTTGATAAAGATGATTGACTTTTAGCTATTCTACATGGTTTAGGGTCATATTATGACCATGTTGTGTCCACACTTGTGATTCATGCCTGGACTATTTCTTATGAAGAGGTTGTGGGACTCTTATTGTCCCGTGAACAACGGTTGTTACGTAATCAACCTAAACTTGATTCTATTGTAAACCAAACAACCGTCACACATGCTTTGCTAGGTGGTCGTCGTGGCAAATCAAGGGGAGGTTCCTTTCCTAATAATGGCAGAGGTCAATTTCAATTTGGCAAAGGACAGAATAAGTTTTTTACTGGTGGTCCACACAAACATGGTGGTCATTCTCAGTTTGGAGGTCAAATTTCTTTGGTGGCCAGTGTCCAATGCCAAACTTGTGGATGCCTTAACCATTCAGCTGCCACTTGCTATCAATGGTACACTTACCCTTCCACTCCACAGATACAATATTCTGAATCTTCTCCATCATTTTAGCCATGGTGCCCAAATTCTGGGGCGACACACCATGTTACACATTGTTTAAGCGATAGATCAGTGTTTAAAGATTGTTGTGTTGTAGTATAGCCAAAATAGTACTCAAACAAATAAATTTTATTACTCGAAAAGGTTCTGAGGTCGAACACAGGAAGCAATATGGAATTTAAAGCTCAAGATCACAATTTAAATCAAGAATAAAGATTGCAATAGAAATAATGTCAGGATCAATATGCAAAAAGAATGGAGTAAAATGATGATTTAAATCACCATTTACTCCTCGCAAATAACAATTAAATCAAGTCTCAAATATATGCAATTAAAGTATTAATAAATGGTGTTGTTGCTTTTCTTCTCCTTCTACTGGTTCTTCATCTTATTCTTCTTCTTCTTCTCTGTTTCTTCTTCTTCTTTCTATTGCTCAAGCCTTCTCCTCTGTTGCAGCTCCCTCTCTTCTTCTTCTTCTTCTCTGTTGTGCGGCTCCTTCTCTTCTTCTTTTCTTCTTCTTCTTTCTTTCTTCCTCTGCTGTTCAAGCCTTCTTCTTCTTCTCTGTTCAGCTACTTCGCACGGAGGGGGAAACTTCTTGAATTGGCTAAATGTCAACCAATTCTCTCTGCAGCAAAATCCTCCCCCTACCCCACGTAATCTCTCCTCTTCCTATCTTAGGCTCCGCCCTCCCAGGGCCTCTCAGTGGGTAATTGGGTAATCGGGTTGGTGCAAACTCGAGTCCAGGGCTGCGAGTGTGGTCACAACCGAGGAGTGAAGGGCTTAGGCGGGTCAGGCGCACCAGGTCCGCGGGTGAGGTGTCATGAACGAGGCGCAGGTGAGCGTGGGTGAGAGGGACCTCACCCCGTGTTTGGAGGTGATAAGGCTAAGAGACTTTTTCAATTTATGCGGGCGCAGGGAGTCTTCAGCTTCCGAGGTGGGACTAAAGTCCCACCTTTGTTCTTCGAGTGTGTCATTTAATTCTCAGAACACTACAAACCCTTTTCTAATTGTTCTAACCCACTTGTTATCTTTTTAAGATCATTTGACCTTCATTCAACCCCTGAGAAAACCCATGGTTGTACTGCATTCACAATATGTTGGTAAAATTACAGTTTTAACCCTAGTTTCTTATTTTTCCCTCAAAATGAGTATGCAGTGACTTGTGACTCTCTGGCAGTTATGTAGGAGCATTTACTGACTTAATTGGATCAAAATGAGTTAGATATGGCTCATAATGGTGTTCCCATCACTCATTCTTTGAGCAACCTGGATATTGCTAATGAATATAATGGGGTCGATAAAGTTAAGTTTGGCAATGGAGAAGGCGAGCCAATAACACATGTTCGGAACACTTCTATTAGCAATCGTCAATTATATCTTACAGGTACCCAATGTTAAAAGAAATCTCTTATCTATACAAAAATTTACCAGAGACTAATTATTTTGTTGAGCTTCATGCTAATCATTGTCTTGTTAAGGATAGTATCAATAGAGTAACCATCCTTAAAGGGCACGCACACAATGGCCTCTACAAGCTATGGCTCCCCCGGTCATTGAAGATGCCTTTGCAAAACTCTCCTTGCTGCCCTGAAGCTATTGTTGTTGTTTCTATTAATAATACTCCTTTGTCACTATGGCATTATAGGTTAGGACATGCTAGCCTAACCACTGTCAGGAAAATTTTAAATTCCTCTGCCATCCCTACTTCTGATGATATAAAAAATAAGCTTTGTGACATATGCATGGAAAGCAAGGCACACAAGCTTACACTTTGTTCAACAGGATCTATTAGTTCTTTGCCCTTTGAAATGATTTTTTCAGACATCTAGACAGCTCCTGTAGTGGGTTATGATAATAGCAAGTACTTCGTTACATTCATCGATGATTATACAAAATTTGTGTGGCTTTTTCCAATTGTTCAAAAGTCAGATGTTTTTTCCATCTTCGTTCAATTTCATAAGTATATTCAAACACAATTTAGCCATCCATTAAGGTGCTACATTCAAATTGGGGTGGTGAGTTCCAAAAATTACAACCATGGCAACACCAACAAGGAATTATTCATAGTCTCTACTCCATATACCCCTGAACAAAATGGGAGTGCGAGGAGTAAAAATCGTCATTTAGCAGAGGTTGCTCGTGCACTTCTTCAAGCAATGGTACCTCCAAGATTTTGGCCACTAGCATTTAAGGCTACTGCATATTTAATAAATTTGCTTCCAAGTCCTGTTATAAAAGGCCATTCACCATATCAGTTGTTGCATAATTCTCCACCTGATTATTTGTTTCTCAAAACATTTGGCTGTGCATGTTATCCTTTATTGCGGCCATATGCCAAGCACAAATTAGAGTCGCGTTCATCCTTGCATATTTTTTTGGGCTATGCTCCAATGTACAAAGCATATATTTGTTACAATCCTACAGATGAGAAGTTTATCATTGCCCGGCATGTCAGGTTTAATGAATTGTCCTTTCCATTTAAGGAGCAAGTAAAAAAGAGTTCCACTTCAAGACTGTTGTCTACAAATTCAGTATATCTTCCTATTCCACAGTACTTATTTCAAGGCATTTGTCCTTCCACTAATGCTGTGGCTCCAGTTAATGCTTCTCCTAGTGCAGCACTAATTAATGAGTCTATGTGTGACTTGTCTTCACCTATAAATACTACTTTTGGAAAATCAATGTTTGAAATGGTGGTTGCTTCTACTTCACAATCGGCTATACAACCAGTTGCTACTGAAATCTCTGCTCAAGAGCCAGTTCACCAACCGGTTGCTACTGCAAACTTTGCTCCAGAACGAGCTACACAACATCCTGCTAGAACACATGGGATGGTCACATGATCAATGAGTGGTATATTCAAAAGGAAGGCATATTACAGCACTTTATACCCTCTACCTTCAATGCTACTAACTCAATGTGAAATTTCAGAGCCTATTTGCTATACTGAAGCTTTAAAACACACTGCATGGAATGAAGCTATGGTTGATGAAATAAATGCATTGGTACGCACTAAGACATGGTCACTTGTGCCTAAAACTCCTAATATGAACGTTCTAGGTAACAAATGGGTATATAAAATTAAAAGAAAAAAGGATGGCTCAATTGAACAATTTAAAGCACAGTTGGTAGCTAAGGGTTACCATCAGTTTGCTGGTCTTGAATTTTTTGACACATTAAGCCCAGTTGTGAAGCAATCAACAGTGCTCATTCTTCTATCTTTGCCTATTTCTAATGGCTGGACCATGCAACAACTTGATGTGCAAAATGCATTTTTGCATGGTCACTTGGAGGAGGATATATACATGGTTCAACCTTAAAGATTCATTAATCCAAATTATCCAAATTTTGTGTGCAAATTGAACAAATCCCTTTATGGGCTTCGACAAGCACCTTACGCATGGTTCAAGGAGTTGTCTTCTTTCCTAATTCGTCAGGGATTTCATGGATCCCATACTGATCCATCCTTGTTTATATATAGCAAAGGAAGTATTCACATTTATTTTCTAGTCTACGTCAATGACATTCTCGTCATTAGCACCAATGCCCCTACTTTACAGGATCTCATCACGCAGCTTGGTGCCTCCTTCCCTATTCGCAACTTGAGATTTCCTACATTTTTTCTGGGCATTAAGCTTCAGAAATCTACTAATGGTTTGTTTCTATCTCAAAGGAGGTACATTACTAATCTCTTACTGAAGTTCAAAATGGACCGAGCAAAGCCCACCAAAACACCTATGAAAACAGACATTATTCAAGAATGATTCAACACCAATTGAGTCACCATAGACCTTCAGACAATTAGTGGGTAGTTTGTAATATCTGGCTTTCACAAGACCAGATATTACCTATGCCACTAACAAACTATCACAATTCATGCATTCTCCATCAATCAAGCATTTTGAAGCAGCAAAAAGAGTGTTGCGATACCTTAAAGGTACGATTGACCTTGCATTATTCTATTCTAATGTATCATCTATTCATCCATCTAGATTCTCCGACGTGAATTGAGCGAGTTGCCCTGATAATAGCTGCTCCACTACTGGATATGCGATCTATCTTGGTAATAACTTGATCTCATGGGCAAGCAAGAAACAATCTACAGTAGTCCAATAAAGTACCGAGGCTGAATACCGTGCCTAAGCAAACACTACGGTTGCAATCACTTGAATTTAGTATTTGTTTAGAGAGCTGCATATTGACCTTCCTCGACAACCAGTTCTTTGGTTTGATAATGTGGGTGCAACATATATGTCAGTGAATCCTATCTTCCATGCTCAAAGTAAGCACATAGAAGTGAACTTTCATTTTGTTCATGACAAGGTGGTTGCAAATACATTATCTGTCCAATTTCACTCAAGCAAAGAATAGATTGCAGACTTGTTGGCAAAAGCTCTATCATCATCCCCATTCATACACATACGAAGCAAACTAAAGCTACTACCTCAACCCCTTTAGTTTGAGGGGCGATGTTGGTGTATTGAAATGAAAATGACATATTACATAGGGTTGTGTACATATTTTGTATCTAACAAACCGACTATATATATCAGTCATGTGGTAGAGGTTGTGACGCCTCTAACCATTCCATTTACCACCCAAACGATAGCCACTTCTTACTCGATGGTGGCATTGGTACTAAAGGATGCCAGAGGTAATGTGGTTGAGATGATGACGCTCATCCTAGGCAGGGGCTATAAATAGCCCGCAAACCCATCCCCCCATGTTAGTTGAGACTCAAACTAGAGACCTATCATTCCCACTTAAGTTGTATGAGTTTATTCATCAACTGAGTTATCCAACGAAGCTTTAAAGTATAGAACTTGCAATGAAGATGCGAAAGCAAGAGCAATTCACCAAGGTCTAAAATCGGCCTTAAAAAAAGATTTATCGGAGGTGATTATGCTAAGTAATGCCATCAATCTGATTGATCAAGTTCTAGCCTTATAGTAACCTAATCAAAGATACAAGTGTGATTGAACATTGTATTTCCATTCTAAATAAACATGTTGCTTTCATTGTTGTTAAAGTTGATAAAATTGTTGTCCAACCTTGGCTAGGCATTGTCTTGAGAGAGTTGGAAGGGTGTTGGGTGAGTCTTTGATTTTCCTTGTAACTTCTAAGGCTGCTAATGAATTTCCTTTATCCTACAAAAATAAAAAAACCATTATTTTGGAAAGTGGGAGTGAAACCAGAGAATCCTGAGGAACATGGAGAAATTGATGAGGCAATTTACGTCTTGTAACTAATTTGTATGTACAGGCATCAATCCCATGTAATCGATATGTTTTTGAAGACATAAGCAAGCTTGCACTCTGGCTTCCAATAGTGATAAATGGAGATAGATGCTACGTGTGAACCTAAAAAATTTATAAATCATGTGACTGCTTGCTCTAATCTGTCAAAAGTCTAGGGAAAATGGAATCATACTGTTTTACCTACAATATGGTACCATATGAGAACAACAAATTGTAAGTCCTTCAAAAACTATCACATATTTAGGGAGTGACAAAATTATTAATGTAGATTTATTCATCCCAAGAATTTCCCATGGTATCTCTTATCTCGTGGAGATGTGTCCAAACAAATTGTAAGAAGCTATACATCCTGGCCAACAAACCTTTGTAGCGTTGTTTCTATGTAGTTTTACATTTGACAACCCTTCCCCCTCACCACCTTCCTAAAAGCTTTAATACTTCATCTACAACCACAACAAGAGTAGAAACAATAATGACCAGACACCACTCCTTCAATCTTAAAGGAACAAGACCGAATGTTCTCGCAAGGGGAGGGACGTAGAGTATAATCGCATGCATCCCTAGAGAGAACAGCATTGCCAGAAGGAGAAATGGGTTGGTCCACGGTGGCATGTTGAGAAGGCTGTTGTCCTCTGAGAGAGCATTTAAGGAATTAAACAACTCCAAAGCCACGAGAACAGATAAGGAGAGAGTTGTAGCCTTGACCTTCCCTGCAGTGAAATAGTCACAAGGGTTTGGGAAACTTAAGATGTGAGCTCCAGCTGTGAATGGTGCGGGATGGAAGTCCTTCCATGTTGGGCACTCTCCCCATGACCGCAGCTGGGATAGCTTCACAAGCGTGTGGCCATCGCTAACCAAGTTAATGCCCATGAAGGATGGTTGAGTGTACCACAAGATGAAGAAACCAACTGTTGCAGCACCAACATATGCACCAATTACCTGAGATATATAAAAGAAAAGGCCGCTCATATAAGGCATCGATCTAGCGAGTGCAAAGACAGAAAGCATACGTGATTCTTCCAGATTCATGCAATACCAAGTCCAAAGCATGTTTAGTCACATTGTCATCCATTGTAGCAAAACAGTATGTATTTCATTTAATCTTCTATAGTGGCCAAAACAAAGTAATTGCTGGTATTTTTAACAAAGACTTTATGGTGGCACCAGCAGTAAATCAAGGGAAACATTGAAGCTGATTTTGGGCATTCCTAGAGGAGACAAATTGATACTTTGATTTGGCCATTGATGTGCAAGAAAATGCTTGATGTTTATTGCTGCTTTACAATCAAAATATCATGTTTCCTTATGTTTTATAGAGATGGCCTATATATAACAATGCACTTATGCACTTCATCTACTATCACCAACACAGCTCAAGTAGTACCAAAACCATAGCAGTTCTCCCTTCAATCACCCATCATCAGGCATATTGTAACATGTTGCTAATATTCTAAATACTTGTCTCCACATATGGGAATTGTAATGAATGCATAACAGAAAAAATACCCATCTGGATATCAACATGACGAATTCCCATAGTGAATGGGGAAGAGGCAATTGAGCATACCAGGTAGCGAAAGAGAGCCCAGGAGCTAATAAGAGCATCGCTGCTCTGTCTAGGTGGCTTCTGCATGATGTCAGGGTCTGGTGGATTGAAACTAAGAGCTGTTGCCGGCAGGCCATCAGTGACTAGATTTACCCAAAGAGGATGCACAGGGATCAGGCACTCAGGTATGCCTAGTACAGAACTCAGGAAGTCAGAGAACACCTCACCCATATTTGATGATATCAGGTACCTACAAGGGATAACAATCCGGATAAGCACCTGCTCACACAAAGAAATTAATTGTTGTTGACGACGTATGTTGCAGGAAAACCTAATAAAAGCTTTCATGTTACTGTAAGTTGAACGGCCTTCTGCAATAGCTGAGACTATAGTGTTGAAATTGTCATCAGCCAGCACCATGTCAGACGCTTCCTTTGCTACCTGAAAATCAGGGGCATAACTTTTCAGAGCCAAATGTGCTAAATATTTTATGTTTTAGCCATAACATTATACAAGTATGCAGGTCAAGGGCACAAGGCATTGCATTTAGTTTGCACATGAAGGTCAGATATATAATATCTACGTGCAATGAATTCTATATGCATGTTTTAGACAATTTTAAGTTTTCATCTTGCATGCAGAAATTACTAAAGAATAAACACCTGCCAGCATGCGAATGCATGCATAATTTTTGGTCTCCATAGTCAATAAAGAGCAGTAAGAAAAATATATAAGGTACTAGTACCATCTCCATCACATTAACAGAGATGTAGCATGAAAATATGCTCCACAGCGACACAGACTTTCTTAACACGTACGATTTGAACATATAAAGTAGCAGTGAGTCCAATGTAAAATACTGACGGATATTTAACAAAGAGTCAAAGAATGATAACCGATTCCAAGCACGACTTCTGAGTTGAAAGGGTTTCTCCCAGAGAAAAAAAGAGTGAATGAATGCCTTCTAAATTTTCCTTGTTTACCAGTGCCCCTCACATATTACATGATCAGTGATTACCATATACAGCCATAATCTCCAAAATCATCATTGCAGTTGGGAAACAGATAAGACAACTCCACGGGTAAGGTGCAAAATGGGTATCATCAATTATGCATTTTACATATTGTTATTGGATTAGGAAACTAAAACCTATGGTCTTTATTGTCTCTGCAGGAATGAACACTAGCTATATCACAAGAACTCTCCAGATCACTTTCAATATTCAATGAGGTTACCTCAGTCCCAGTGATGCCCATTGCTATTCCAATGTCTGCTAATTTCAGTGCAGGGGCGTCGTTTACACCGTCTCCAGTCATTGCTACAATCTCGCCTGTATCTTTGAGCAGCTTTACAATGTCTTGCTTATGTTTAGGCTCAGCACGTGAGATGACATTTCCACCAGATCTTGACAATATTTCAACTTGTTCTTTTGTTGATAAAGTCATGAACTCCTTACCCGTAAAACTTCCTCTGAGGTCACCTGCATCAGGAAACAAACCTATCTCTTGACATACAGCCTCCGCTGTGGCCTTGTTATCTCCTGTTATCACAATGACCTTGATTCCAGCTACTCTGCAATCTCCTATAGCTTTGCAAACTTCTTCACGAGGTGGATCCTGCACCATTTGGTTAGAATGCATTAGAAAGGTTTAAACAAAATAAAAATGGAAGCTGGCAGACAGGACTCAGACTTACTCTTAGGCCAACGATTCCCACAAAAACCAAATGGCTCTCAATCTTGGAATAATTGGTTGGATCATTAAGCATGCTGTGAGAGGGGTGAGTTTCAGAACTATAATCGTCAAGTTCTCCTAAATCATCTTTGAAAGCAAGTCCTAGGCAACGCAACCCCTTTGCACTCATCTCATGTAACCTCAGTAAGATCAGCTGCTGAGCTGTGTCGTCCATTTGAACAACTGACCCATCAGCAAGCTGCACTTGCGAACTCCGTGCCAACACACTTTCAGCAGCACCCTGTGGATATAGTAGCAATGAATATTATGTTGAGAGCCACAAGCATTGAGGAGATTGATTTTTTCTGAGAAACTGGAACTTGATAAGAAAGGAGGAAGAACTTTCTTATAGATGATCTGGTCAAAGCTTCTAAATAAATGGCTTTAACGGAAACTCAGATCTTATAAAATTAGATAATTTCTCGTAACACTGTTTTTTGAAACTGCCAAGGATGCAAAAATCAGCTGATTAATCAGCCAATTAATCATTTGCAGCCAATGACAGCACCGCATACCTATAAGCAGGTGTATAGTCGGACAAGCTGATTAAGCAGCTGATTAATTGGCTGACCTAATAATGCATGTTGAAATTTAATAGCTTGATGCACTTATTCTTAAAATTTCATGCCTTGTTCTTTGGTTCGATCTTTGTTATTACCACTTGTTCTTATTGTTTTTACTGCATATTTATCTCCTTTAAATTTATGATCCACCAATCTAAGCTTATTTGTCATGTTTTATGTGATATGATAACCATCTATTACGACCTAGATCCTTACTTATTGCTTGTTAAAGGAATGTGTATGTCAAAAAAATAATACTAATACATATGTGCATCACTTCAATTAATATACATGTATACATAATATGTATGATGATATAAATAATTACATTGAAATTTTTAAGGGACACCACCAAGACGACTACCGAAGAAGCCCTTTTTCGCTGCAATCATCCAATAGACGTCATTCCAGGAAAGAGAGGGGAAGATGGGGCCAATGCGTAAGGGCAGGGAGAGCCACCGTCAAGAGGCTGATGGTCATCGGAGGGTAGCAGTTGTCTTGTACTTCCAATGTAGGATGGTAGGGCACTACGCGCATGATTGTAGAGAGCTGATTTTGTGCCTTTAGTGTGGGGGACATGGCCATTGGCAGTTCTCTTATCAAAGCCGGTGAGGTGTGATGTTCGTCTGATTGGAGAGCACCGACACCCTTCTCCACAATGAGCGCCTCTCCGTACAACTCTGCCACCACTACCATGTCATCCATCAAGTATGAGGTAGAGGTGCCTTGGTCTCCGACTGTCCAAGAGATTGATCAGGCTCTTTAAAGGTAGCTTGTTGGTCAATTGGGGAAGGGTGTCCGTTCTCTGGAGGTTGTTCGGAGGCTGGTAATCAAGGCAACACCGTGTGCAACCAAATGGGGCTTGACAAGGCTGATATCAAGGAAGGTCCTCCTCTTCGACTTAGAGGATGATGTGGAGCAACTACGCTTTAGACGATGGAGGCAAGGGGCTCGCCATTACATGGTGTCTTGTGTCACCTTTCAATGAGTTTGGGTGAATTACAAAGATGCCCCAAAAATAACATAAATGATAAAGAAGTCCCTAGGCTCAACACTCCCCCTCAAGTTGGGGTGTAGATATCTAAAAGGCCTAACTTATCGTACAAAAAATGAAGACACTTCTTCTTCAGAGCCTTAGTAAATATATCGGCCAACTAAAGCTCAGAGAAGACATATGGGATGCTAATCTTGCCGGTGAGAACAGCATCACAAACAAAGTGGCAGCCAACCTCAATATGCTTAGTCCTCTCATGGACGACTGGATTTGAGGCAATATAAGTGGCTGACTTATTGTCATCGAGAAGTGGAACAGGCATAGTGGTCTGGATGCCAAGATCCTGTAAGAAGGAAACAACTCACATAATCTTACAAACAACTTGTGCCATCACTCTATACTCTACCTCTGTACTCAAACGAGCAACAACACTTTGCTTCTTACTCCTCCAGGAGACTAGAGTCCCCCCAAGATAACCTGCAAAGCCTAAAGTAGAGCATCAATCATCCATAGCCCTGGCATAATCTGAATCAGAATGGGCAAGAATATCTAAGTTGTCACCATCTCTGTAATACAACCCTCTACCTTGTGTCCCTTTGAGGTACCTTAGAATAAGGCCAACCTCATGCCAGTGACTATATCATGCAGCCTGCATATACTAGCTGGCCCTGCTCACTGCAAAACTGATATCGGGCCTCTTGATAGTAAGATAAAGTGACCCACTGTACTACGCTAATGAATAACATTCTCATATAATGGGTCCTCATCAAAAGAACGTGCAAGTGAAGGCTCCACAAGTATACCAGAGGGCTTAGTCCCAAGCAAGCCTGTCTCCTGAAGAATCTGGAGTGTATACTGTCTCTGTGACAAAGACAAACCTAACCCCTGTTGCACTACCTCAATCTCGAGAAAATATCTCAACTCTCCCAAAGTCCTTGGTGACAAAGGTAGATTGCAAGAAGGACTTAGCCTAGGCAATCTCATCCTCATCATCACCAGTAAGAATCATGTTGTGCACATACACAACAAGAATGACAACTCAGATATGATCTCCATACTCAATCTTCCTGATGAAGATGGAGTGATCAGAAGTAGAGCATTGAAACCCAATTTTCTCAATCTCTATACTGAGCCTCTCAAAGTAGGCACGAGGACTCTGTTTCAACTCATAGATTGCCTTCCTCAGGCGACAAACATGCTCCCCCTGGCTGTTGTAACTTGGTGGCTATCTCATGTACACCTCCTCAAATAAATCACCATACAAGAAGGCATTTTTAAAATCAAGCTGATGTAAAGGTCATCTCCTGATCACAGCAAAAAAAATAATGATCGTGACAGAAGTAATACAAACTACAAGAGAAATATCTCAAAATAATCTATCCCACAAATCTAAGTAAAACCATTAGCAATAAGTCCAACCTTATATCTATCCACTGCCCCATCAGGTCTGTACTTGATAGTATAGACCCATCTGCAATCCACCACAATAGCACCAGTAGGACATAGCACTAAGTCCCATGTCTGTCATGACTGTAAGGCCTGTATCTCATCCATCGCAGCCCGCCACCTAGGTTCATGGGAAGCCTGGGAAAAATCCCTAGGAATCGCAGTGGCAGTAATGGTAGAAGCAAATTGACAGATCCCATCCTCCATATGAGCAACTCCTGTATATTGGGAAAGAGGATGAAGTGTGCAAGCTCTACTAGGCCTCCTCAGAAGTGACTGCTCCTCTGTGTCTAAACTACTCTCATCTGTCAAGTCGGGACAAGGCCCAATGTCTGGAGAAGCGTGTGTCCTTCAGTGGAAAACCTGAGTCCTCTCGAAGGGAGCCTGTATAGATGTTCCTTCCCCTGAGAAGTATGGAACCTTCTCAAAGAAAGTGACATCTGCAGTGACAATGTATCTCTTGCGACTCAGGTCACAACACCTGTAGCCTTTCTATGTCCTGAAATACCCAAGGAAGACATTTGACTGCCTTAGGAGAAAACTTATCCTGAATACCATATGCCTAAACAAAGCAAGTGCACCCAAAAATCCTCAAAGGTAAAGCAAAGGACCTATCACAATCTAGATGAATCACCTAAAAAGGAATCCGCCTTCGAAGAACGAAGATACCAAATTAATCAAGTAGGTCATAGTAAGTATGGCATCTTCCTAGAATTACTTAGGAACCTTTATCAAGGTCTTAGCAATATTTAGGAGATGTCGAAACTTGCGCTCAACCACACCATTCTGCTGAAATGTGTGAGCACAAGACATCGTTGAACAATGCCTCAAGAAGAGAAGAGGCTCTGAACATCTTGTTGCACAAACTCTAATGCATTTTCACTGCGGAAGACTCGAACTGTACCATCATACTGAGTCTGAACCTCTGCCAAGAACTGCTAAATAATCTAGGGAATCTCTGAGCGAGTCTTCATCAAGAAAACTCAAGTGAGGCGGCTATGAACGTCCGCAATAACAGCGTAATATCGATGTCCTCCTAGGGTAGACACCCTGGATGGCCCCCACACATCACAATGTACTAAGGCAAAAGGAACAGTACTCACTCTAGCATCCCTTTGTGGGTAACTGCTCCTGTGATGCTTCTCAAGATGACAATCCTCACACTGTAAAGTCAAAGAATCTGACAAACTGGGATACATCTGTCGCATCTTCTTGAGCAATAGGTGCCCAAGCCTCCTGTACCACAGCCAAGGATCAGAAGCTATGGAAATTGCTCCAATAAATAATGTTGGTGTGTCAAGGTAATGGAGTCCATCTTGCTCCATACCCCCACCTATAATACCCCTTGTCTGTCGATCATGGAAGTAGCAATGACATTCATCAAACACTACATGACACCCAAGATCCTTACATATGCACCTTAAGAACAACAGATTCATTAGAAACTCTAGGGCACAATGAACTTCAATCAGCATCTTCAGAGAGGCACGCATACGCCCAACTACTGTGATAGGTGACGTGGTTCCATTGGCCACCCTAACGTCCTTGATCCCACATGGAGCCTTAGGATCCACAAGACGCTCCACATCTCCTATAAGGTGAATAGAGGCACAGGAGTCAACTATCCACATTCCTCCGACCCTCTTCTTCTTCATGTTTTCTTAAATTGCAAACGCAAACCCCTTCAGATTTAAAAATGAGCTTCTTGGTGGATGAATCACGTCTTCGATGCACGAGAAAAGACTCATCGCGCTTAAGGAGGCAAACTTTATTACCAATGGTGAGAGAAGGATCATCACCATAATTATGAGGCGTGAAATATGCTTCATCATGCAAGAGATAACATCAAGAATCACGGACCGAAGTGGTACGTGGTCTGATTGGGCCATTAAGAGACCCACGACCGATCTACCGGCAGTAGTCAAGGGGCCTGCGGCCTCTTGGATGGTGCCAGCAGAGCCATCAAACACTTGGTGGGCGATGCCAGCAATGCTGAAGGCACCAGCAGCGATGGCGGTAGCACTAGCAGGGAGGTCAGCGATGCTGGGCTACCTCCTTCCAACGTTGCTACTCCCACTGCTCCTTGTCATCTTCTGTGTCTTGATCAAATCACCATGATGTTGGTGATTCAATCATCTTGAAGCGGGAATATTTGGTGGGATATTGAAGCACCAGCATAGGATCGCTACTCTGATACCATGTTGAGAGAGAATGCATCTCTCAAAAGAAAAAAACCCTAGCCTCTCTTTTATACTAGAGGTTTTGGGTGAATTACAAAGATGCCCCAAAAATAACATAAATGATAAAGAAGTCCCTAGGCTCAACAAGAACATGTGCTACAGCGGTTTTGTGAGAAGGTGGCGATTCTTGGTGTTCCATTACATCTAAGGATGCCAAAGTTTGTCGAGGTTGTACACTGATACAAGCAGCTTCGTGAGTGCATAGGCGTTGGAATTTTTCAAGGAGATGCCACATCCATTATGGCTAAAGGCAAAGCTTGAACAAAGGGGCAAGGTCCCTGCAGCAGTGGTGCTTTATTGTGGAGGCTTTTCGTAGTTGCTCTGTCTCTGTTTGTTGTGAGAGCCAAGGAGCAAGGAGCAATAGAGCTCCCCTAAATCCAAAACCACGATCCCGTGCGGCGGTTGTGGCAAATGAGAAGGGGAAATCACTGATGGGTTAGGAGAGGCAGCTAGTTGAAGCTGTTGTGGATTCCAAGTCGAGGGAGGTGGTCATCGGAGTTGGGGAGGACCAGATGGAGGATGACCAGCCCGCCAACGATGGGTCTAATGGGTCCAGGCCAGTGATAGAGGCTGCTATGGATGAAGAATCGCCAGCCGTGGACAGTGGTGGGGAGACCCGCCAGGTGTTTGATGAAATTCTCCAGTCTTCATAGCCTCCTGCATCAAGTGTTCAGTGAAATGCCTAAGTCAACCATGCATGTGAGGACCTCCCACCGCTAGCTAAGCCACAACCATGAGTTAGATAAAAAGAAGCCACAATGCACAGCCTCCACTTGCTGGTATTTCTTACGCAATCAACGTGCCTCCAGCAACAAGATGAAATGCTTGGGTTGCATGGCCTAGATGGTGGATGAAGAATGCCTCGCCCAAGTGCTTAAGGTGACTAGGGTCCAGTCACAAGAAGGTAAGGCGTTTAAGGGGTGCGACGGAAGGGAACATCTGCTCCCATGATGTGTATTCTTTCCTAGAACGTTTAAGGCCTCCGGGATGGAGAAAGGTCCACGCTAAGGTGGAGTAACACTAGCCACCAAGTTACGCCTTCTACGTAGCTACTTGTGAGACTATCACCGAAGAGTACAAGTGGATGTGGAGAGGGAGCAAAGGCAACAAACGACCCTTTCCACAGTCACCGCCCTCAACTCTAAGGAGGATGCCTCCCTTCTCTCCCCGAAGGAGCAAGAGGAGAGAAGGCATTGCCATACAATGACAGAGCAAGAGGATCAGAAGCGGGTGGTTGACTAGCGGAAGAAATCCCGACAGATCAAGTTGAAGGGGATGCCAGCACCTGCTTCTTCCATGCAGTGACGAGCTCTAAGACGTAAGCCAATCACATCTCCACGTTGAGGGTGGATAGGGTGGTTGGCAGCCCAATGGTGGTCTGCGTGGAGGTGGTGATCCACTTCAGGATTGCACGTGCTCCTCCACGTGGTACATAGAGACTGGCAACTACGTCTATGTTGCACTTGAAGGATGACGCGGGAGTCCGCCTCGTCTAACCTAAAGTCAAAAGGTCCCCAAGACCAGACAGCTTTCAGGTGCTCTTCTACAAGGAGTTCTGGGACGTGGTTCGCGCAGACATCATGGCTGTCATTGCCGAATTTCAACTGAGGAACTTCAGCTTTTAACGACTGAACCGATCTCTCCCCTTCCTTCTGCCGAAGAGGCCTGGAGCGGAGAATCTAGTAGATTACAAGCCCATTGCACTCTCCAACTCCATTTACCTCATCATTGGGAAGGTCTTCGCCAATTGGATCCATGAGGTCCTCCCCTCCATCAATCCAATGTAGTCGGCTTTCCTTATAGTCAAATTGCTCCAGGAGTCTTTTGTCTTGGCCTAGGAAATGGTGGCAAGTTGGGCAAGATCTAAGACCAAGGCCTTCCTTTAGAAGGTCAATTTCTCTAAGGCATGACACCTTGTCGTGGCCTTACCTTTGGGAGATCCTCAGGCGTCGAGGTTTCCCAGAGGAGTGGGTGTGGTAGATGCTACGATGTGTCACCACGACTTCCTTCTTGCCACTCTTTAACGGGAGACCTGTAGGGACGTGGATCCAGTCGCAGAAAGGAGTGCGACAAGGGAGTCCACTCGCCCCATTGCTTTTCATTCTTATTGTTGAAACTCGGCATGTCTTGAGGGGTTCACCTTAGCGGCTAGGTCGAGGATGCTTACCCCCATCCTTCAGTAGGTCAACAACACGGTGTTCTGCCTCATGGAAGGGCTAGCCCAAGGGGAGGAGGTGGGCAGGCTCCTGTACATCTTCAGTGAGATCTTTGGCCTTATAATGAATAGCATCAAGTCCTCCCTAGTGTGCTTAGGCCATGACTCAGGTACTTCTGCCTCTCTTTCATAGGTGCTTTAGATACCTATGATGATACTGCTTGTGCATTTCCTGGGTCTTCCTCTATAAGCTAAGAAGGTGAAGATGCCATATTGGGCCTTCCTTTTTGAGATCACATCACCTCTATCGGGGTGGAGTGGAAGACTACTGTTGAGGGGGGTCGCTTAACCCTCCTCAACTCAATCCTCTTCACTATACTAATTTCCTACCTCTCCCTCTTTCAGCCTGGGAAGACGATGCTTAGGAGGTTAGAGGTGGCCACGAGGAGATTCTTTTGGCATGAAATAGTGCATGAAAGGCATTTTTTGCAGCTCGTAAGGTGGGCTTTGTTGTGCAGACCTAAGAAGTGTAGGAGCCTCGAGATACGATGGATCAAGAAGGTGGCAGACTCCCTAATCCTGAAGTGGGCTATGAGGCTCCTCTGAGCCAAACAAGAGATGTGGCAAGATCCGGTGAGAGACTCGTATGGTTCTCTATTTCTGGCGGGATTTAACAAGAGGCGGGACCCTAGCAGAGCGTTTCCCCAGGTGCTTCCCTCTCTCCCACAAGCAGGACATCACCGTGGCCGTGTTGAAGGACAGATTTGGACACCTAGGCCTTGCCTCCTCCCGAGGGTCCCTTGGTTGAGAGGTCCACAGTGAACTAGGAGTGCCTCTAGGAGGACCTGGTTCACCTTAGAACATCCCATGGGGTGGATGGCTACCAGTGGAGGCATGGAGCTTTACCTCCCACACCATCCTTATAGCACCCTTGTTAGAGATCGGTTGGCCAACCACATTGATGTTCAATGCAAGCATCTTTGGCACATCAAGGCGTCATTGACGGTGCGGATATTTCTCTGGCTAGCTCAGAGAGACGGCCTTGTCACTGGGAGGCTATGGCATCTCAGGTTGAGGATGGAGGTCCAAACTTGCGTGCTCCGCCCTGGCACAGAAGACAGCATGCTCCATCTCTTAACCACCTACTCTTTCACGGAAGAGGTTTGGCTTGAGTAGTGCAGGGAGCCCCTTCCATCATAAGAGGTCTTGCGATAGCACCTGGCGGACAGCAATAGGGACAGAAGTAGGATGACAATTGTTCTGTGGGGGATATGGCTGGCTTATAATGACTTAGTTTTCCATCATGCCCGAGATGGTTGGAAAATGCGATTAAGGATGTCCAAAGTTGAGTGCATTTTTTTTCATTACACTTGTAAATACTCAGTTTCTTTATTAATAAAATTTGGATAACTATCACATGCGATAGCCATCCTTTCTTTAAAAATACTTAACTGATTAATCATCGATTAATCACCTATATAACATATACTCCTTAGTTGATGACCTCACTAAATGAATGCCGAATACCAATTTCTGCACCATTAGAAATTGTTATAACTGCATGTAGATTTCTAGCATGAAAATCAATAGCATAGCTGGAAAGGTTGCTAGCCTCAAGCAACTTCCTTTTATACCTTAAAGAGAAAAAAGAAAAAATAAATAAAAAAAGCATTTCTCAATCAAATACTTGACTGCATGTATCCACGGATGTTGCATGAACATGGTATATGATAAATTGATAGGTTAGATATGGGAGATTGCTCGATTGCTCTCAATAAACAATAACCCAAATGGCATATGATAGACTTCAATGTCGTCTAGTGGCCAAGCTAGACTACCTCATGCATAGTTTTAAATTCAAAATTGCCTTCCTTTATAATGATCAATCTTAACCCCATCAAGTAAACTACTTGAGAGGAAGCAATAGATAGGTTCCAACAATATAGACAAGCTCTATAACCTGGAGATTGCACTAGCTGCCAGCCAGCTTTCAACCATACAAACTAGCTATATAACTTTGTTAAAGAAAATGAATATTCTTATTTTACTAAGCTGGCCATATACATCTTTATATAAAGAGATAAGGAAAAAATTATAATAAAAGTCGAACCAAAAGAAATATACAATAAAAAGCCCTCAACATAACGTAACACTCCCCCACAAGTTGGAGCATATATATCAACCATGCTCAGCTTGTTCCTACACTTCTTAAACATAAGACAAGATAACAGCTTAGTAAACATATCTTCAATCTATTTTAATGAGACTATTTAAGTAATACGGAGTAGACCCTGCTGAATTAAGCTCCTGGTATAATGACAATCCACTTCCACATGTTTAGTCCTTTCATGGAACATGGAATTGTTAGCAATATAAGTTGCAACTCTGTTGTCATAATACATCTCCATGGACTCCTCAAGAATAACATGAAGGTCTCGCAACAGACTATATCCATATCATCTCCGCTACTGTGTGTGCCATAGCGTGGTATTCAGATTCAGCACTTGAGCGTGACACCACTATTTGCTTCTTGCCCTTCTAGGTCACCAAATTCCCTGCTACAAAGGTACAGAAACCTGTAGTAGATCTTCTGTTCCCAACATCACCTGCATAGTCTGCATCTGAATAAACAATAATAGCCATAGTAACTTTCTTCTAGAATAAAAGATCAAGACCTAGACACTCTTTGATGTATCTCAACACCTACATCACTACCTGCCAATGATCAGCAGTAGATTTGTCCAAGAACTGATTTAGCTTACCTAGTATAAGACTAATATATGGTCTAATGATGGTCAGATACAATAGCTTCCTCACTAATTGTCTATAAGCCTTGTTATCCATCATCTCCGTTGTGTCATCAAACAAGTGAACCTTTGGATCCATAGGGATATTAGCACCCTTAGATCCAAGCATGCCTGCCTCCTAGAGAATGTCTACAACATATTTCCTCTGAGACAACAATACCCTGCTTACATGTAGCAATCTCAATGCCAAGAAAATACCTGAGCCTCCCAAGATCTTTCATAAAAAATTGACGTGTTAAATACTCCTTTACCTGAGAAATACTAACTGTGTCATCTCCTGTGAATATAAGATCAACATACACACATAAAGCCACAACACCACCACTGGTTTTCCTCACAAACAATGATTGATCAGATAAGGACCTCTGCAACCTAATAACAGGCAACGCCTCTGATAGACACTAAAACCAAGCTTAGGGGCTTTGCTTAAGGCCACAAATAGTCTTTCGTAGCCTGCAAGCACACTCTCCCTAAATCTCAAAACCAAAAGGTTGTTGCATATATATCTTCTCCTGAATATCACAATAAAGAAAGGCATTTTTTACGTCCAGCTGGTGTACAGACCATCCATAGTGTGCCGCCACAGAAATAAGTATACAGATGGTGGAGAGACAAGCAACACGTACGAAGGTGTCAAAGAAATCCACCCTGTAGGTTTAGATGAATCCTTTGGCTACAAGACAAGCCTTATACCTTGAAATAGACCCATCTGGGTTGTATTTCAAGGTAAAGACCCACCTAACACCAACCAAGTGCACACCACAGGGTAACGAAGTGAGCTCCCAGGTGCCTTTGCCACAGAGTGCAGACATCTCCATAGCAGACTTCCAATGCGAATTCAGGAGAGCCTGCTGATACGAGGTAGGTATCTCAGAGCTAAAGACAATAGCAGTAAAGGCATGAAACTTAGCACTAAGAAAGTCAGTGGAGACTGCACTCCCAACTACACAGTACTGAGCATAGGAATGAGAAGCTTTCCGAATCGCAACAGGAACATCATCATCAACATCCATGGATACAGGACCTGGAGAAACATCAACAGGAGCAACACTGTCAGTTGGCTCAACACATACCTGATCAGGGGAGGACGATGGTGGCTCGGTAAGAGTTGGAGGGGATGGGAGGGGGTGGGTGTAGGCTTCTCTCTATAACTGACAGGTAGCTGATACGTAGTACCCTTGAATATCTTCTCACCTGCTGGTACTGCTCGGAATGTGCTCATAGACTGCTCTGAAGAAGTAACAGGCCTACTACTAGCAAATCATCCATCGATACCAGAGGCACAGGCATAGGCATAGCAGTCTCCACATCATGTACTTGATGAGCGGATGTGGAGAAATATGGAATATACTCATGGAATGTGACATCCACACTGACAATGCTCACAATGTATGAGATCAAAGCACCCATATCCCTTTTGAGTGTGACAGTAGTCAAGGAATACATACTTGACTGCTTTAGGGGTAAGTTTATCATGTCCAAGTCCAAGCAGATGCACAAAGACAACACAACCAAACATCTTGGGAGGTGTTAAACATAGATTTGCATTAGGACACAACATTGTCCATGGTACCTGCTCGTGAATCACAGATGAGGGAAGTCTATTAATAAGATAACAGGATGTAAGCAATGCATTTCCCAAGTAGATGTGAGGTATGCTATTCTGAATAAGGCACGAGCCGTATCCAGAATGTGTATGTTTTCACTTTGCAATCCCATTCTGTTGTGACGTGTGGAGGCAGGAGGTCTAGTGCACAATACCAACGGAGCCATAAAACACCAGCAGCTGTTTCGTGCATAACTCTAATACATTATCTATCTTGATAGTTTTAATACAAACATTAAATTTATTTTTCATAAAAGCCACAAACTATTAAATAATAGTACGAAAATCTAATTTATTACGCATCAAAAAGAGCCATGACAGGTGAGAAAAATCAATTAGAAGTAATAATGATGGCCTTGTCTGTCTGCCACATGACTAGGACCCCAAACATCATAATGAACTAAATCAAAACATGCCAAACTACTAGGTTGCATAAACACTGGAAAATCGGATCCGTGGTGCTTCCCCAACTAGCAGGCATCGCACTAAATCCTCGTAGCTGACAAACGATATGGGATGATACGACATAGTTTGCTCAAAGGTGGATGGTCTAATCGTCTATGCCACTACAAGGCACTCCCGACAAGACTCATCTGACAGGCTACAACAACTGGACTCTACACTAGCCGGTACACACCCCCTCCTCATGTCTGCCACTAATCGTCCTCCACGTCATGCAATCCTGAAATATACATTCAACAACATCAAAAATAACACAATAATTCAGTTGCTTTGTAATGGTACTAAAAGAAAGCAACTGCATGGTCATATCAGGTACATAATAAACATCTGAAAGATGTAAAGTAAGAGTAACAGATACCCCCCCTCCCACAAACGAAGGCATGCCTACCATCTGCAAACTGAATTGAACATCCCTGTGGAACATCCTATATACCTCCAAAACACTAGGGATTCCCAGACAAATGATTTAAAGCATCAAAATCTATCAACCATGTACTACTCATAGCTGATGCAAAGGCATACACTGTTATGTTTGAAGACTGAGGCTAATCATGAGGCAACTGTGCTAAATGTTGTACCACTGCATCATAGTCTACCTCTACAAGTATAACTAGCTCAGTAGAAGGTGCTGGGGCAAAAATCACAGTAACTTGGTTGGCCAAATTAGGCCCTTCAAGTTTATTCTAGCACTTGGCCTCAACATGGCCAATCCTCCCACAGTAGGTGCATGCAGGCTTACTACATGTAACATCACCACGTCCTCTACCTCTGCCATGAAAAGATCCACCCTGTCCACCACGATTGCTAACAGCTGCATAGGCAAATAAGGTATTAAAGGAGACTACATCATGAGTAGAGTGAACCTATAGCCTGTTAAGCCTCCAGTAAATTTCGTCAATAGGAGAAAGCTCAGATAAAGTAAAAATCTAAGACTGAGCGGCAGCATAATCATCACCTAGACTTGTAAGAAACATGTCAGCAAAAAGCTCCTTCCTGTGACCTCTGCACGTAGTAGATGTGCATATGGGCCTACAAGCATTATATTTCTCCAAGAGGCCTTGCATAGTAGAGTAGTACTGTGGTAAACTCATGGACTGCTACTTGAGGTGACATAAATCATCATCTATCTGAAAAACCTGAGTTGAATTCAACTCATGAGAATAAGCAACTTTCATGCCATCCCACATTTGTTTGGCTGACTTGTAATACATGATTTCAACTCCAATGCAAGGAATCACACTATTCAAAATCTAGGCTCAAACCATAGCATCATCTCTATTCCAGGTTGCATATTTCCCCGTTTTCTGCTCTAATGGTACTTCTCATGATCTTATGTTACTTCTCATGATCTTCAGCTGTAACAAGAAAGGTTTGAGACCAACGAGGTAATTGATCTCATCTAACTTCATAATCGGAGCAAAAAATGGACTTTTGTACACACCACTTTCTACACCTTTTCCTGAGGAAACTTCTGACTCTGATGAGGAAGCCATAATACATTCACAACACAACTTCTCAAGATATCACAAGCCACATACCTGAATTTCAGTAACACAACATCCGGGGAATATACACGATTCAAACCTCCATCAACACTTCAAAAGGGAATGCACAACACAATATCATCAAAACAAGGGAACATACCCCAAAAATAGTCTAAAGGTCTAAAAAAGTCATACCACAACACTAATAATGCATCAATACATCTCCCGAAAGGCCCTTAGCTTTAGAACTCTATCAACAAGTCAATGACCTCCTTAAACCTTGCAACAGATGATACCGGGCATTACCGCCCTCTCCCTGCCACCGAACAAGGATCTGCAGCGAGAAAGAGAGTGGTGGGAAGAGAGAAAGGGCGGCGGCGACCCACTGTTGGCCAGCGGTGGCCCGCTACTGCTACTGGCGATGACATTGCTACTGTTAGCCACCGTCGACAGCACAGCTGCTAGCCAGCAATGCTTCCAGTGGCAGCAGTGACGAAGCTAGGTGATAGGGTTAGGGTTTTCTTGGTGGTGTCCTCAACTTGGCTCTGATACCAAGTTAAAGAAAATGAATCTTCTTATTTTACTAAATCGGCCTACACCTCTTTATATAAAGAGATGTGAGGGAAAAAATATTACAGTACAACCAAAAGAAATAAATAACAAAACAACCCTCAACATAGGATAACAAACTTGGAGCAAGCGCTTGTTGCTATGTGGTCAAATAGGGCAAGTATAGCTTAAGCAACACAGAGGAGAGTTTAACTCCAAATAAGACCAAGATAACACGCTTGATGTTATGTGCTCAATTCTTTATCCAACATGCTTCAAAAGCATCATGAGAATATGAAAATAGTTATAGAAATCGTAGCTAGTCTCAAGCAAATGTTTGCAAATATGAATCAAAGTCTAATACATTTTGCTGAAGGAGTTGGTTTCATGCAAGATGAAGGTTAAAACTCCTACAACAAAGCTTGTTCTGAAAAGGTATGGACATCTAACTCCAATGGTTGAGGATGAACATTGCTGATGAAACTTATACAAATATCATGTTGTAGTATTTACCAAACTCCCCTACAAATTTCACCATCTCATTGGAAAAATAACGGCAACTACTACTAAGTTGATCTCATTGGGGTAATGGTTGCTGAGAGTGATGAGAGGACAAAAAGGGCGTAGGGCAAAGAAAAGGATTTCCACAAGAACTAGTGTTTAGCTCGTTTTGCACATCTAAGCTCTAAGAAGAAAAAACTAAAAGGAACATAAGTGCTACTTCTGCAAGATGTCTAACTATTGAAAATAAATATCGAGTGCTTTAACACCTTAAAGAATGACAAGGACAAGGGTGAAGAGTATACCTTCTTCACTCATTTATTGAAATCCAACTTGCTCATTGGACAAGCTAGAAGTTGAGTTGTGGATTCTAATACTTATGTTCATATTTGTAATCCATTTCAATTGTTTAAGGAGACTAAAAGGCTTAAGGAGAGAGATGTGCATATCGACATGGGAGTTGGGGCAACTATCACAATGGAATTTGTTAAAATATGCATACTTCAATTATCTAAAAATAAAATTCTGGCTTTTAAAAGATTGTCCGTATGACCTTATTAATCTTTCTACGTCAGTTAGGCATAGAGAATTATTTTTACTTAAATGGCAACTTGCTACCAATGCTATCAATGCGAAAGGCGAAAGTAGAGCAACATGGCTCAAAATTGCCCGAGGCAAAAGGCGACAAAAAGGCGACAATTCGAGTGAATTGAAGCGATCGTTTTTTGTTGGCATATATATGTCTTATTAATTCAATTTAATAGCACTAAGTTTATAAAAACATGTCTAACAACAATGTTGGAGACTTTAAGTAGAAGAAAAGGATAACAATTGTATTGACAAAAACTGCTTCACATAATTTTAAATGGTAGAGAAAGACAAGCTTCTACATGATAAAAGTAGAAAAACATAAAAATCAAAATTGTCGTTGAAGTGAACAATTCTCAATTCTCAAATAATATAATACATCAATCATCAAAATCATCTTTAAGATTCAATTCGTCATCGTCATCATCACCAACTTTAATCTCCTCTTCCTCTTTCCTCTTCTTCCTCATCACTGTCCATATACTCTTCCACTTCTTCAATAACTATTGGAGCTTTCCCTTTTCACTTAGCTTACTTAGGAGCATTTTTCTTTGTAGTAGCACGAGGCCGAGTATATCTAGAAGTGTCTTGCTCGTTAATTCTCAATGCAAGCTCAACCATGCCCCAAGTAAGATCATCATCACCAAACACAAGATCATTACCTGCATTTTTCTCATCTTCCTCCATTCTCCCTAATAACAATTCATTTGAATCATCAATTTCCTGAAGAAAAATGGGATCAAGATAATCTCTATCTTCATATCGATCCCTCAAAGCTTCGTTGTACTTAACAAACACAAGATCATTCAACTTTTGTTGTGCCAACGGATTTCTTTTCTTTGAGTGAACCTATATAGATTTCCAAAATAAAAGGATTAATATAAATTTACTTAATAAAATTAATGCTATGCATATTATGAATTGGTTTGCAACTTACATTTTCAAATACACTCCAATTTCTTTCGCATCAGACCCACCAAAGAGATTCCACCACTCCACTGTAAAAAGATAAGTTATATAATATTAATAAGTAACTGGAAATAGAAAGTTACTATAAAAAATTTATACCACTTGACTACCTAGGGCAATGTCTTCCTTTGTCTAATAGCCATAGGTGTTGCAAAGAATCCTTGTGCATTTCTATAAATGGAAATTTCTCGTGTTATTTTATCTTGCACACTCTTATCAGGCTCCAATTTTGCCAAGACATTGTAGAATCCACTCATAACCTCTAAATCAAAATCAATATTTTGATTTTCATAAGAGAATTCTGGATTAAGGAAATATCCTGCTACATGTAGAGGCCTATGAAGCTGGCAATCCCATCTCTTATCAATGACGTCGCAAATAGGTCCCAACTTTTCAGCATTATTATTGAAAGCCTTCATGACAGCTTCCTTAGCTCTATCCATTACTTCATATATGTATCCCATTGTAAGCCTCTTCTCTGAGTCAACAAGACGAAGCACTCTCACAAGAGGAGACGTAGCCTTGAGAATGTACACAACCTTATTCCAAAATGAATGCATCATAATGATTATTGTCACATTTCCCTTCTCTTCTTTTGCATTTCTAAAAGTGATCCACTTATCTAAAGTGAACATCTTCCTTAAATTTGCCTTTTGTCTATGAATGCTTTGTAAGGTAAGGAAAGATGTAGCAAATCTTGTAATTGCAGGCCTCAACAACTCCCTACTTGTGAATTGCCTCATCAAATTTAAGACTAAAGGATGGATGATATATAACTACTCAGTTGCATTGCATGCTTGAGTGTCCTTTTTACATCCTCTAGCTTCCCAAAATCTTCCAACATCAGATCGATGCAGTGTGCAGTACAAGGAATCCAATAAACTTGAAGATGCTTAGCCTCCAATAATTTGCCTATGGAAAAGAAAAATAATATTTTTTATATTTTACAACACTTACAATATTAAAGAAAATATATATGTTAAAATAAATAAAGATTTATTATCAGCAAGAACATAATTCGATGCATTGTCACTGACGATCGATCATGTCACTTATCAGCTCGCAAAGCTTCTCCCCTGTATTTACGTAGGATGAGGCATCAATTGACTCCAAGAAAATAGTTCCTATGGGAAAATTGACGAAAAAATTTATAAGTGTTTTGCTTTTCCTATCCGTCCAACCATCTGTCATCAAAGTGCATCCATATTTCTTCCAAGCATCATGATGTTTGGTGATGAAATCCTGAGTCTCGTTCACATGATATCTCAATAAAAGAACTCTCATTTCATGGTAAGGAGGCTTCAATCTAGGGCCAAAACGACCAATTAGCTCAATCATTATCTCAAACCAGATACCTTTAACAGCATTGAATGCAATGTTGTTACGGTACATCCATTTTGCAATGATCCGTACAACTGCATCTCTTCCCTCCTTCAAAACCTTAGAAATTGTAGTTTGTTTTGTCAACAATCTCCTTTTTGTTCCTGAACCACCTCCTCAAGATCAACCTTCGTAAATTTATCTATTGGTCCATGAAACTTCTTCATTAGAGGAAGTTCACCACTTCTACTTCCACCAGCACCCATCATGATTCGAGCCTTCTTTGCATGTGACTGTATAGATTTTCTACTATTCTTTTAGTTGTGAATCTATCCATGAGTCCTCGTAAGACATTCACTTCTATTTCATCTCCATCATCATCATCATCATCATCATCATCATCGTTAAATAGCTTATCATAAACAAAATCTTTCATTAACCTTTCTTTTTCTTCCTTTTTAGATTATCGATACTCTCTCAACTCCTCTCTCACATGTTGTGGAGCTTTTGGATATATTGTTGTATTCTTATCACCACCAGTAATATGTCCAGTAGCTCCATGAACCCCCCCTTTCACTATCCTACCACAAAAAGTACACTTTGTATCATTAGTCTTTTTTGGGTCCTTCAATGTGGCATACTTCCAACATAGGTGCTTCCTCCTTGTTTCAGCCATCTACATAATTCAAAACAAATGCAAAGTTGGAAACACTGATCTAACATCAAAGTTGCTAGTTATATATATAGTTACAATGCACATGCAAAGTTGCTAGTTAATAGAACAATATACACATGCAAAGTTACATACACATGCAAACACATGCAAAGTTACATACACATGTAACCCTGATAAAAACTTGGAGAATTACCAAATCACCCATGTCACCCCTGCTTGTCGCAACACAATGGCTCGTAGATGTTCAACTCCCCGAATAATGCCTCCATCTTCTTATAATATTTAGTCAAGGAGAGATCTCCTTGACCAGTTGTCCATATACGAGTATATAGATCAGTAATACGAGCGTTACTTGATGTTCGGCCATACCTTTTCTCAAGGGCCATCCAAATCTCATACGTGCTCCTTTTACAAAGCATGTTCGAGACAATAGAAGGATCCATCGAATTCATGAGCCAATTCATGATTGTAATTCTCCTTCTGATACTTCTTTTTCTTGTCATCATTTTGCTCAGGTGGCTCTTTAAGGAGAATATTAAATTTCTCTTGTCCTTTGACAAATATATTTAAGGCACGAGCCCACAAGATATAGTTTGAGGCACCCTATGGCTTGAAAGTTGCCCCGAAGATGACCTTTCTTTCTCCCGAGCCCAACGTGGCATCAACAACCATGGTGGAGGCTTTCTTCGTTTTCTACTATCTTTCTTCTCCGCGTAAGGCGTCGAATTTGTCAAGGAAGATTCTTTGTCTGAGACAAATACCACATACGTGTGGTCAAAAACGTGCATGCAGCAAGAGAGCTTAGACCGTAGGTCTAATACCATGTCAAGAATTACGCATGTAAACCTTAAAGGCTCCTTTGGAACGTAGCAAAACAGCCCAACAGGGGCTATCCACGTGGAGACCAGGGAGAGAAAGGGAGCAGCAACAACCATTGATGATGGTGGCGGGCTGGTGGTAAGGCCGGTGATGGTGGTGGCTGACGGTGATGTTGAGAGAGAGAGAGAGAGGTGAGGAGAGGAGTTTGTAGAATAGGAAATATTATTGTTAACTCAAGGGAATTACAGTAGGAAGGCTATTTTTATAGAGAACAATATGCTACAAAATTAGAAATAAATCCTAATTAAGAAAGAACAAATCCTAAAAACAAACTCTTAAAACAACTTTCCTAAAAATCAACTTAACAAAATAGCAAACTTGAGAATTAAGTAAAACAAAACTTGGACCCTTGGTCCTCCTAGCTGCTGGCCCTACGGAACCTCCTACTGCTGCCATGTGGCCTAGCTAGTTACCATGTGGCAGGTCCACGTGGCCTCCTTATTCTCAGCATTGTTACATTATGTTCATTGTTGAGGTTCTTAATTGTAAGTGAATCGTATGAATTGGATGACTATGATTTTTTTTTTCCATAAGCGATGGCTATGAATCTATAATGAATGCTTCCAATGTAACTAGTAATGATCACATTTCCTCTAAGCATGTTAAAGAACATCTAGATCATTCCAACATAATCTAGAATCAACAACTTGATGATTGGAAACCCAACCTTTTCTTACCTACGAGCACTATATTGTAGGAAAATGTCTAGGCCTACCTTTCCCAGAGAGAATTAGGCATGAACATATTCAAAACCTTATACATACTTGTTAAAGAATTAGAAAAGAGTTTAAGATTAGTTAAGTTAGGTTAATTAGTTTATTTTGGTATTCCTATTATCTCTTTCTACTTCTATTAGGATTTGATTTGGTTTAAATTTGTTTTCAAATTAATTAGAATTAGGACTACTATTGTTATCCCCTTTATATAAAGAGAGGTTGATTTCCCTTTTGATTAATAACAAAAATTACTCGTTATTCTTCCACATGATATCAAAGCAGGAAAGCCCTGAGCCCTTCCTCTCTTTCTCTCCCTCCTCTCTCTCTCCTCTAGAGGTGCCGTTAGCCCCTCTCTACCTAAGGGCGCGTGCTACCTCCCCTACTTGCAGCTTACACCACCCCTACCTACTTTCCCTCTCTATCACAATCACTTTCTCCTTCTCATTAGTTCTCTCTCATACTCTGGATCCCTCATCGCCATCACCTCTCTCGCTAGTTTTGCTACCATCAGACTCTCTCTCCCTCATCGAGGCCACCACCACCGTTACCTCTTTTCTCTCCAATCAAATCTTATCATAGCAACCAAACTCGACCAATTTCGATCTTGTTTAATCCTTGCAGCACCGCCCCCAACCTGCAACATCCGTAAGGCCACTCCTTGCCTCCACTTCAACCACCTACATCTCCCAACCCGCTACTACCCCTATCAGTTCTCGCTCTCTCTTTCCCAAGCGAGACTCCACATATCCTAATAACCGAAGCAAAATCCTCAACTATGACATCGAAGGCCAAGATCTCGACCTCCATACTAGTACATGGAACCACATTGAGCTATCGAGTTCCTCAAACTACGTGCTTTGGTCCCATGCCTTTTGCATCTCATAGGAAGGCAAAACAAATTGCACATTCTAACAAATAAAGTTCCTGACTCCAAAGATGGTGCCAAATACAAGTAGGAAGTGGACAATTTTCTTGTCTTGAATTGCCTAATAAACAACATCAACCAGTCGATTGCAACCAATATGCTTTACAAGGAGCCTGGGAAGGAGATCTGGGATACACTCAAGAAGATGTATTCTCAAAAGACGACCAGTTCCCACCTAGCTGATATCTACTAGAGAATCTAGAATAGTAATCAAGGAAACATAACCTTGGTTAAGTATTTCATGACCATCGAAGGCTTGTCCAAGGAACTGGCTATTTACCAGCCTACCTATTGCAATAAGCAGGCCATAGAATGTAGGCAGTGTCAAGCATACAAGTTTCTAGGTAGCCTCAATTGTTAGTACCACTCTGCACATGACCAAATTCTCTCTGCTGACACAGTGCCTGATCTAGAGATGATCTATAATTGCCTTCAAAGATAGGAATCAAGAAGCCACCTTCTCTTACTCCAACTACGACTCCTAACACCTTTGTCCTTATGATTCTAAACAAAGAGGTGACCATTCAAGTGGCTTTGCTAAACACGGATGTGGATGCAAATGCATCCTCTCCTTATGCATCCACAAACATCCGAAAAGTGCTAGAAGAAATTTGGGAAGCCTACCTAGGCAAATCAATTGACTGTTATAGAGATTTTGTTTCCTACATTTTCATCTACCTAGCCCGTCACCTTAACCTAGATGGATTGCCTACGAAACCTCTTAAGGGGGAGGGTTCTTCTTCAACTACTACTGCAGTTGTGGCAGCCACAAATGTCACAATAGGACTCGCTGCACTGCCTGCTTCTACCACTTCCATCAACCCCTTGAAGAATCCAAATGATGCTAATGACTGGTGGGTGAACTAAGCACGATGTTCATCCCCTACCTACTCCTGCCTTCCTGCCGTTCTCCGCCTAAAGGTCTCGACCTAGAAGGGTTTCCACTGGTTAGAGGCAATTGCCTACCTGCCTTCCTTTCTATTCCAATCTAAGGATTACGCTCTTAAAGGGGAGTCCTAGGTTTGCTATACCTCATGCAAGTTCGACGTTGCATGCTCCAACTTGGGGGGAGTATTAGAGAATTAAGAAAGAGTTTTGATTAGTTAAGTTAGACTAATTAGTTGTTTTGCAATTCTTGTTACCTCTTTCTATTTAGTTAGGATTTTATTGAATTTGAGTTTATTTCCAAATTAGTTAGGATTAGGATTACCACTGTTATTCCCTCTATATAAAGAGGGTTTGATTTCTCTTTTGATGAATAACAAGAATTGCTCAATATTCTTCCGCTTGAGTATATTTAGTAATGCAACTAGGAATGGTGATCAGAATTTTGTGAAATTCACCAATGATAATGTTAAGTTGAAATGCCAAAAATTATTTATTAGAGATCCTAGGCGCCTTTATATAAAGAGGCATAAGGATAAAAGTACAGGTATGCCCTCCCTCTAAAAGACACAACCAAAAATATAACAAAAAATAAATAACTCGACACTCCCCCTCAAGCTGGAGCATAAACATCAAGCATGCTTAGCTTGGTAGATAACTCTAAACGCTTCTTGAAGTGCTTTGGTAAATGCATCTGCAATCTGATCTTCAGTAACAATATAAGGTGTTGTGATCTTACCAGAAGCAATGCCATCTCTGATAAAATGACAATCAACCTCTATATGCTTTGTTCTCTCATAAAAGGCAGAATTATTGGCAATAAATGCAACAACCTTATTATCACAGTACATAGGAGTAAGACTAGAAACAGACACTCCCAAATCACAAAATAAATCTTACTCATGGAGCTCACAAATAGTATGGGCCATAGCCCTATACTCTGACTTTGTTTCCACACACTCTCTATATAAAGAAATGTAGGATTTCTAGATTGAATAAGATTACTCATTTTCTTCTACTCACAATGGAGAGAAGTTCTCACTTGGAAAGAAGATAATGCCAAAGTGCATCTAAATAACAACAAGCCACTCACTTGCTGAGGAGATGAAGCTGAAACATACCCAAGCAATGATGGTGAGACAGGAAGGGAGCCATATGATAATTTAGCAAAGCATGATAGTGAGTGAAACTCAACAATCTTTATCATAGGGATGAAGATGGAGACATTGCTAGCTTTAATGCTATGTAAAAAACTATATATAAAGTATTCACCTTTTATTCTATTTTCCTTAGTACCACAATATCCTCTCTATATTACATAATTCAAAAAAGAAAGAAACAAAAAGGAAAACCAAGGTAGCAATATTATTGCTATTAGACAAATTAAGAAACATAAGGAAACCATAATATGGAATATTTCTTATTCTAAATTTCTTGCCTAACTTTCTACTCTTTTATTTTGAAATTGGCCTTAACATTCTACTATAAATAAGGTAAACACATTTAGATCTCTATATTAAAAAGATTATTTATTTCTAGCAATATTTGGAGTCTCCTACATTTTAAATATTAGCATAATTTTTCTTTACGTTCTTGTTTCAAGTATAGCACGGCACGAGTGCAATTTGTGTTAGACAAACTAAAATTTGTAGGATAAATCTTGAAATTTTGTTTATGTTTCCAATATCACTTGAATCAAATTTCCTTTTTTGTAAATTTTCGAATCAACTTCCACTTGAATTTAACTAATTTTCTCCCGTAGCCGATTATCTTTAATGAATATGTATGTTGTCCTAATAGCAAATTGTTGAGCTATGTATAGTGGGTCTTTTTATTATTTTGTGTAGTGAAAGAGCATACTTGTAATTCTCTTTCTATGGGCTCTCTATATAAAGAGGCCTAAGGTCTCTCTAAATAAATCATTCATTTCAGTCCTAACATGGTATCAAAGAGCAGTCGTAGACTAGGGCCTTAGTATCCCACCAAAACCTTAACTGCCTACCCCCCACCAAAACCCTCTCCCTCTCTCCTCAGCAGCGCCGCCGACCTCCCAAGCCAGCAATACCGCCACTGCAGGCCATCTCGACCTCTGCAAACTGACAACAGTGCCGCAGGCCAATCTAAATTTGCAACAGTACTGCCGTAGGAACCTACAGCGCATCTGAAGCATCGCCGCAGGCCCTGTAGACCTCCAACGCCGCCTTCCCAATCCCTTTAGGTGGTCCAGCGTCACCCCTTTCCTTCTGCTTGGGGTGGTGTTGGTCTAGGACTAGTTTTCGATCTTCCTATCTTGGGATCTTCTTCCGAGGGAGGCCCCTACGGTGCGCTACAAGGAGTAGGGCCGCGATTTTCCGATTCTTTCTACAGTAGCAAGCCATTCACAAGAGCATAGCACCTTGAAGGGCACCACTAGGGCCTCTTCTATGCCTTAGCATATGCAAAACTTATTTTTGTGAAGTACCAACAGGGTACATTATCTGAAATTGGCTTGGATACGAGTTTTGGAAGGCTGTTCTAGGTTTGAAAATTTGGATTTCATACCTCATGATCTGATTTTTAGACTTATAGATCAGTGATTCTTCGTGGATCTCGACTTTGGATACTATGGGGGATCAAAAGAAAACTATGAGTGACTTGATGGGAAAGAGTTCTAGCACAAGCACTCTATCTCACATGCAGGGGACATCGATTAAGTTGAATGGATCGAACTTCTTGCTTTGGTCCACCTTCTTCTCCCAGTTTGTCGAATCCCAAAGGAAGAAATATATCGAGTAATGTTATTCCTGTTAAGTCTATCAATTGGGAGGCAGATAACAATTGGGTGGCTACTTATCTTCTCAACAGTGTCACCCAAACCATCGCCAAGCAGGTCATGACTCATGCTTCGGCCAAGAAGATGTGGGAAGTACTCCATGAGATACTCTCATAGAAGTAATATTACCAGGTTGTACAGAGTTGTTGAGGATATTCACAATCTTCGGAAAGGCACCATATCCTTATCCGATTATTATGGCTCCATGAGGAATCTGTGGGACAAGCAAGGATGTGTACCAACCTATGTCTACGGAAACTTCAGTTATAGCCAAGCAAAAAGAAGCTATTCGCTCTATTCAGCTTCTGTCTGGCCTTGCTCCGAGTACAAGCCAGTCAAAGATCAATTCATGACTATGAATGAGATCCCTACACCAAAGCACATCCATGCTCGTCTTTTTAGGCTTGCCACCTTGAATCCCGTGCCCACTACTGATGCCTCTGCCATAGCTATCGTTGGTCGTAGTAGAGGAAATTCAGGGGGAGAGGTGGCAGAGCTCGTGGTGGTAGTGCACGTGGATGTGGTCGTGGTCGAAGTTCCTTCTTCTGTGAGTACTATCACAGGAATGGATACACTGTGGACTGATGCTGGTGAAGCACGATTACCCACAGGGTATGGATCCACGTGCCTATAAGATATCTGCAAAGGAGACTATCTAGGTGCAGGAGGATGATAGCCAGATCACTATTTCCAGGGCTGATTACGAGTGATTCATGACTTCTCAGAGATCTACTTCTGCTTCTGTTCAAAGGTCTACAGGTACTACCATGTCAGTTAAATCCTAAGCTCTTGTCTGGCTTGTGGATTCCGGTGCTTTCTCCCACATTACTGGTGGCACTACCCTCTTTTCTTTTGTATGAGACCTTGATACGCCTTTACACATTTTTAGGTTAAAGTGGCTTATGGGGGTTTGTCACCAGTCACTGGACTCAGAAATATCTCTATCTCTAGCACTTTGCATCTTTCTAATGTCATGCATACTCCTAAATTTGTGCTTAATTTAATATTTATTGGCCAAATTACCAGAAATTTGAAATGTCGAATTATATTTCATTATCAATATTTCTTCTTAAATGACCTCCAAATTATGAGGCGGATTGGTGAAGAACTTAAGTAGAATGGTCTCTACTACCTACATATTCCTCCTTCCAGTGTTGATGTTGTTTGTGCCACTACTGCTGTCTAGTGGCACTTAAGACTTGGTCATCCTAGTTTGCATGTTTTGCATCGGCAGTTTCCTGAGTTATCTTTTTCCAATGTTTTGAGGTGCGATGCTTGTCAGTTGGGTAAACACCATAAGTCTTCTTTTCCATCAAATAATAAAAGAACTGAGTCTGCTTTTGCTCTTGTTCATGTTGATGTTTGGAGCCCTTATAAGGTCAAGAGTGTTAGAGGATTTCGGTACTTATTCTTGTGGATGATCGTACCAGGATGTCCTGAATTTTTATGATGAAAAAAAAATTTGAAGTCTTTGATGCTGTCAAAAATTTTATTGTGGAAATAAAGACTCAGTTTTCTACTGTAAAGATTTTTCGAAGTGACAATGAGTTGGAATTTTGAATGCCAAGACATTTTTTTTTCAAATCTTTTGGTATTATTCACCAAACCACTTGCGTTCATACTTCCCAACAAAATAGAGTTGCAGCACATAAGCTTCGACACATTCTTGATGTAGCCCATTCTATTATGTTTCACATGAATGTCCCATCATAGTTGTGGATTGATGCTATTCTTACTGCTACTTATCTAATTAATCGAGTTTGCTCTTCTATCTTAGGGAGTAAAAGTCCATATTCTTTATTGTTTCCTAGCAATGACGTTTTTTCTGTTACTCCTGTTGTCTTTGATTGTGTGCGTTTTGTCTATTTGCATAAAGTGGATAAGATTTCTCCTCGCTCCGTGAAGTACATGTTTCTGGGCTACTCCAAGACCCAGAAAGGATACAGATGCTATAACCCTGTTTCACAGAGATTTTATGTTTCTATGATGTCACCTTTTTTTAGGAGATTCCATATTACCAAAAATAAGAGGAGGAACCTACTGAGCCATCACATGAGATTCCCCTTCCTATACCCACTAAGCCACCATAGCCCATTGGGCCACCTATACCCAGGGCTGCTCAGCCTAATCCAGGTCATTTTCCGTATCGTCCTAAGATTCCTGATACAGATACTTTTCCTAAGCATTTCCAACGCACGACCCAGGATGTTTCTCAGGTGGATGAACCACTGTCTACTGTTTCTGCTCAATCTCCACCAACTACTGATGATTTGTCTAAGGACCAAGTAATTCCTACTACTAAAGATACTACTCTGGACCTTCCTATTACACAAAGGAAGGCTCCATGCTAAATACTCTGTGTCTCAGTTTATATCCCTTGACAGCATGTCTACAGTTAGATGCCAGTTTTCCCTAGACATTGACAATGTGCAGGTACCGCGAGATCATCATGAGGCCTTCCAAGGTCCATCTTGGACCTTAGCACTCGATAAGGAAATGGCAACTTTACAGTCCCGTGGCACATGGGCATTGTTGATATACCCTCAAGTGCTACTGTTGTGCAATGTAGATGGGTGTTCACCATCAAATGTCGTCCTGATGACACTATGAATCGGTACAAGGCACGCTTGTTGGTCAAAGGATATACTCAGATGTTTGAGGTTGATTACTTTGAGACCTTTTTCCCGGTAGTTCGTCTTAATTCTATTCGGATACTTCTATCTCTTGTCGTCAACAAACATTGGACCATCCATCAGTTTGATATCAAAAATGTCTTTCTGCATGACGATTTAGAGAAGGAAGTCTACATGGAGCAACCACCCGGGTTCCCTACTCAGGAAGAGTGTCAGAAGGTGTGTAGACTGAAGAAATCTATCTATGGAATAAAACAAAATCCTAGAGCTTGGTTTAAGAGGTTCAACAGGGTGGTCCAGGATTATAGCTTCACAAGAACTTCTACTGATCATTATGTCTTTACATTACATATAAATACAAGTTCAGTCATACTTGTATGTGGATGACATACTTTTGACTGGCAGTAGCAGGCAAGGCATAAAGGAAACGAAGATGCTACAGTCACAATTTGTTACCAAGAACTTAGGCCACATCAACTATTTCCTTGATATTGAGGTGCAACACACTAGAAGACTTGTGCTATCCCATTGCAAGTACGTTCTTGACATGTTGAGAGACATGAGTATGATGAGGTGCAAACCAGCATACGTGTCCATGGATATGTCCTTGCCTATTGCAAATGATAGCAATCCTCTACTGCAATATGTCACTAAATACCATGCAGTGATTGGTATGCTACTGTATCTGACTATTACTCGTCCTGACATTGCCTTTGCAGTTGGAAGGTTGAACCAATTTATGCAATCGCCAAGAGAAGTCCACTGGAATGGTGTTCTCAGGTATTCGAAAAGTGCACTTGAGAAATGCCTCCTTTTTAAAGATAATGGGCACTTGAATATTTGTAGATACTCTGATGCAGACTATGAAGGTGCTCATAAGGATCGGAAATCCACTACAAGATACTGCACTTTTGTTGGAGGCGATCTAGTTGCATGGAGGAGCAAGAAATAGGCAGTGGTATCTAGATCTAGAGCCGAATCTAAATACAGGGCCATGTCTCAGATCACTTGGGAGTTACTCTGGGTTTGTTCCATTCTGAAATACTTTGGAGTGCAGGTACCTGATCCTATTCCGATGTACTGTGACAACTAGGTGACTACCTTTATTGCAAATAATCCTGATTTCCATGAAAAGACCAAGCATATTGAAGTGAATTGTCACTTCATCAAAGAGGCCATTCTGGCTAAGAAGATTTCTACACCCTACATATGCACTAAAGACCAACTGGCAGATATCTTTACTAAAGTACTTCCCAAGAAGAGATTACATTGTATTTGTTCCAAGCTAAGCATGTTTGATTTTTATGCTTCAGCTTAAGGGGGAGTGTTAAGTTATATATGATGGATCTTTTTATTATTTTGTGTAGTGAAAGGGTATACTTGTCTCTCTGAATAAACCATTCATTTCGATCCTAACACAAACTAACAATAAAGAGCAAATAAAAGGAAAGATTGATCAAAAGAAGTCAGAGGTCGTGACAGTTGTAAAAATCAAAATGCAATCACTTTTCTTTTCCCCAAAAAAAAAATGTAAGAACTTCATTCAAACATGAAAATCTTTTTGGTAACGTCAGAAATTGCCCCTCAGAAAATGAAATGAAAGGATGTGGATCAGCTGCTTACTTATTACAAATGTGAGGGAATTCGTGGAGAGTACCTTCACGAGAAGTCTATTAGTTCGATTTGGTTCACGAACAATAACACCCATTGATTTACGGATTTTGTCAAATTCAAGAGTAACAATCCTCCTGGACCTCTTCATCCACCACTCACAGCAACCTATACACAAACAAAAACCCAAACAATTCAATAAATGAAAGTAACAAAATAATGCCACGAAGGAGATTTCTTGCTGCCACTGATCATCCCAAAGGCCAAGGTTCAAGCTCCATCTCCTCTTACTATCCTAACAAAAATGCCCATGTCATTTGGGTCCCCTTCCTTGTGCATGACATTTCACCCATGCTTTACTGATGGATTGCACAAAAGGGCTCTGCAATTTTCACGTAGTTTGCTCCCTGGACTTTCCTGGTGACAAAAAAGATAGAAACTAATAACAATAACATGTATCATACCTAATTTATCTGAGCTTTGATCCAGAAGATAATAATCAGATAGCTGGACATTCCGGATCTTGGTTCTTGCCCCCATATCTGGAACTCCCATTTTCTCAACTAAGACCTATCATCAAGAAACTCTCGAGATGCTCAAGCAAAAGAAAAAGCACATGAAGATTAACAAAAGCAGTATGGTGTTACCTTAAGGGCAGCCTCTGTGGGCAAACCTGTAGCTTTAAAACTCTTACCATCAAAACAAATTCCAGCATCATTGCATACCGCACAGATTTCTGCCAAGGCAAAGATGCTAGGATCCATGTTGTAGCAGCTCCACCCTTTGATTCCCCCATCCTTAGGATTGTATGTTGTACCTTTAACCCTGAACGTGCGAGAAGCAGTTATTTTGCCAGCAAAGGTGAAGAATTCGCTCACTGCCATCTGATTCGTTGTCAACGTGCCAGTTTTATCTGAACAAATGACAGTGGTACAACCCAAGGTCTCCACACTAGGAAGCTTCCTTATAATTGCATTCTTGTGGGCCAATCTCCCGGTGCCAAGGGACAAACAAGTTGTGATCACCGAAGGGAGTCCTTCAGGAATCGCTGCAACTGCCAACGTGACCGCAATCTTGAGATAGTATGTGCACTTCTCAAAAGAAAATTGAAAATCCAACAAGGAGGAACCCATGGAGGAACCCATGGACTCCCACATAAGGACGTTCTTGTAATTGATAGCCCATACTACAAGGCAGATGAGACCAATTACGGAGCTTAACCTCCCACCAAACTCATCCAACTTCTTCCTCAAAGGCGTGCTGTCCTTCTCCAAGGAAGCATCATGTATCAGCTTCTGGATCTTACCGATTTAGGTACTCATGCCAATGCCAATAACAATGCCAATGCAGGTACCATTCACGATGGTCGTCCCTGAAAATAGGATACAATCTTTGCATTGCAGATCGCAGTCATCCACGCACGTTGGAGTTGTAACCTTTGTCACAGGCATGCTCTCGCCGGTCAGTGAGCTTTGCTCAACTCGTAAAGTCGACGTCTTTAAGGCAGCAACTCTCAAATCAGCGGGAACCTTATCTCCTGCTCTCAACTCCACAATGTCTCCTGGCAGCAGCTCTCTAGCAGGGAAGTAAGGCATGTGGTAGCCATCTCTGAGAACCTTTGTCTGCTCGCATTGCATCTCCTTGAGGGCTTCGAGCGCCTTCTCTGCACTGGCTTCCTGCCAAGCTCCAACAACTGCATTGAGGAAGAGAAAAGCAATGATGACAAGTGGTTCCACATAAGCCTCGAATCCCAAGCTGCCAACACCGCTGGATTCCCTTTCTTGCAAGTAGGCGATGACAATGGAGATAAGAGCTGCAATGAGGAGGAGCTTGACGAGCACGTCGTCGAACTGCTTGAACACGAGGCACCACGGGGGCTTCCTCTTCTCCTTCTCAAGCCCATTCCATCCATATCTCTCCCTCCAAGCCTCCACCTCGTTGGAAGATATACCCTCGTCCAGCTTGACATTGTACTCTCTGAGACACTCTTCAACAGAAGAGGACCAGGAATGAAAGGGTTTCTTCTCCTCCATTTAAAAAAGTGATAGGGGTCGGCGGCGGTGGGTGGAGGCGAGGTGTGCGACGCCGAATTAAAGGGGGAAATCGAGTGTTGCGAGAAGCCGCGGCGATGGTGGAAGCTGTGAGGACATCGTGCAACCACGTAACGAGGAAAAAGACTAATGGTTTTGTATATCTTCCTTGCCGATTCAGCCATTACATATATACGGAGGGTTTGTTGCAAAAAAGAGAGATCTTTTCCTCTATATAATTTTTCATTTGAAGTCATAAACATATGTCAAGCTAAAATAGGGATGACTATTGTTACTCAAAATGACCTCTAATATTAGAAGTCATCCTCATTGTTTTACCTATGATGGCTGACATGTCCCTACTCTTTGGATATTAAAATTGGGTAGAAATCAATTCCCACATTTACCCCCCTTACCTTCTCGGGCGACATGGTTAAGCTTGGCATGTATCAACAGCTCCCTCCCTGGAAGCGTGCATCGTCCTTGAGTGCCCAATCTAGGTAAAGGTTCCGCATGTCCTGATAGTCTTCCCACGTAGCTGAAGTTTCGTTGCCATCGTTCCAGAGAATGACTTCCGCCACAGGAGCATCCCCTCGGCGGACGATGCGACAAGCAAGAATGCGGTCGAGGTATCGACCATGGGCATCGTGCGGTGGCCATTCCGTTGGGGGAGTGGGGTTGGGGGGAAAACCTCCATGGTGCAGCTTGAGCTGGGACATGTGGAAGATCAAATGGAGTCGGTAGTCGTTTGCTAAACGAAGCTCATAGGCAACAACGTCGACTACGCAGATGGTGGGGAATGGCCATTAATATTTGGGCAATAGCTTGTTGTGGGGTCTCTTTAGTAAGAAGCCGGAGCGGAAGGGGAGAGTTTGAGGTAGACGAGTTGCCCTAGCTGGTAGTGGATGTCACGACGATGGCGGTTGGCTATCGTGCACATGCGGTCCTGAGTGCGTCGAAGGCGCTCATTGAGCTCTCGCAGGATCGCATCACACGACATGAGTGTGCGCGCTACCTCGACCAAGCGGGCCTCGCTATGAATATAGTTCTAGATGCAATGAGGTAGATGCCCATATACAGCTTTGAAAGATGACATCCGTTCGAGGAGTGGTACTGTGTTTTAAAGGAATACTCTGCTCATGGCAGCCAATGCACCCACGAGTGCGGATGCTCTCTGCAGAAACATCGCAAGTAGGCACCAATGCTGTGATTGACCACCTCCGTTTGGCTATCTATCTGTGGGTGATATGCCGAGGAGAATTGAAGCTTCGTACCTTGCAATTTGAAGAGCTCGAGCCTAAAATGGCTAGTGAAGATAGAGTCGCGATTGCTGACGATGACTCGAGGGATACCGTAGAGGCAGACGATGGTATCGACGAGGACGCGAGCCACGTCAGCGGCCGTGAATGGGTGGCGCATGGGAGCCATGTGCACATACTTGGACAAGTGATCCACCACCACTAGGATAACAGTGTAGCCGTGGTCCATGGGCAATGCCTCGATGAAGTCCATCGAGACATCCTCCCTTATGAGGTTGGGAATGGGGAGCGGCTGAAGGAGCCCCGCTGGCACTTGCATGGAAGTTTTGTTCCGTTGGCATATATCACAGGTGTGGACCCATTCACAGACAAAACGCCGCATCGAAAACCAGAAGAAGTCGCGACAAAGTCATTGTAGCATCTTGTCGTATCCAGCATGGCCTCGAGTGGGTGTGGCGCGATACTCTAGTAGTAGTAGAGGATGTTGGTGCTAGAGCACCACGATCATTTATTTTGATGATAACAAAATACTTGTTATTTAACATTTGCTTTTAAGTCCTAGCTTTCAAGTCAAATTGCAAATGGAGACAAGTGTAGAGACGGAGTTTGAGCTCGCATCCATGGTGGATTGGAGGAGCTTGACAGAGGAGAAGGAGCTTCACGACGAGCAAAAGCTTGAAGAAGGAGATGAAGAATAGGATAAATTTCCTTTCTTGTTCATTGTACTTTGTTCTTTTGTTGCCTTTTATTTTATTTCTTAGTAACATGTTAAAGAGCCTCAAAGTACCCTCAAAGTAGTCCTAGGAACACCTGCACAACCCTAAGATACTTTGATTTTCCGTAGAGAACTTAGAAATCCAAGATAAGCATCAGATAGCCTGATTAGACGTCCAATCTGAAAATCAGATGTCTAATCTTGACTTTTAAGACGTCTGACTGTTGACTTAGATGTCCAATAACTCAGGCTAGACTTGTAAGTTCTGTCTGTTGAAATAAGACATCCAGACCATAGTTCAGACGTCTTAGAAGACGTCTAATGGTTGTGCCAGACGTCAAATTAGTGGAACATTGGCTAACAAAGTAAACATTGAGAAAAATAACCGTTAGGCTTCTATCAGACGTCTGTAGAGGACCCCAGACGTTTGATATGTAACTGTTGAGTCTCGACTAACCGAAAATCACTTTCCTAGACAAATATAGTCGTTTGGACCTTGGGAAATCCATTCCTGCAGTACAATAGGTTTCCAGACGTCCAGACCTAGTGCCAAACGTCCTGTACATCGTCTGATTGATTTACACTAGAACCCTATTTAGGTATGATGAAAGTCAGGAAGGAAACCTACCTAGATTCAGACATCTGACTTAGTTCCCAGACATCTTAAACTAGTTTTCCAGACGTCTGATACCTGAACTAGACGTCTGATGACCCTGTCAAAATCATAAATGATTCTAATTACGGCCTGTTTTGCCTTGGGTTCAACCCTAACAGCTATGGAAGCCTTCTAAGGCCTTCCAAAGCCCTCCTAAGCCCTCTATAAATAGAGGAGGACCCTTGCCTTGTGAATATACACCAAGCAACACATTTTCCACATCTTTTGTGTCCAAGAGAAGTAGAAGAAGCACTAGCTCTCCAAGCATTCGTTCCACACTTGAGATCTTCATCCTACTGTGCACCCGCTCTCTCGCCGACGTTACGAGAGTGTTGTTGTGCCAAAGCGTGGTTCACGCACCGACGTCGTCACGCCAACACACTCCCACCTAAGGGAAGATTCTTCACTTTTAGTAGCTAGGTTCATTTATATACTTTGTTGTCTCTATAGGTCTGTTGTATTTTTTCACCTCTTGCCCACACCTCTCTTTCACCTCTTGCCCACACCCTTACCCCCACTCTGCAATCTTCGATCCCATACGTCGAGATGGTCCATTCTTTGATGGACATAATGACAATAATTGGGATCCTTTTCACTCCTACTATAGGAGTATTGGCTTGGTTAAGCACCAAATCAATTAGCAGAACCTAGGAGCGGGATTTGCCTTGCCCAATATCCCACACACCATAGAAATACCCAACCCACCCACCCTAAATGATTTTAACAGTTGGATTGAAACTCCTAGGAACTATAAGCCTGAGCCTGACTTCTCTCCTGATAGTAATGATGACCTCTCCTCCTTGAAGAAGGAAATATAAAAAATGCAAGACGAAATGATTGAATTATTAGGAGAATCTTCGAGAGCAGGCCAACAAGAAAAAGAAGAAATTAGCCACCCAATCTACCCCATTGAGGATGACGTGCACCCCTCTACACTAGATGCATCTCCCGTGGGAGAGCCACACCCTAAGTTGGAGGGGAATTTTGGGGATTATGTAAGGGAGAATAGCTACTTTTCGAGGATTGATTTAGAAACCTCTCCGCTAGATGATACTTCCTTGAGAGGTCCATGCCTTAAGTGGGAGGAGGAAATGAATGAAAGTAGCTATGCATTGGATGAAGAAAGGTGGCAACTCGAGGAAGATGATAATCAAGTTGAGTATCAACTTGAATTATATTGAAGTCAAAAGAAGGGAATGATGGTACCATTGGAAGACCTCGACCCAGATGACAGTATTTTCGTGACATTTGATGAAGTGGGTCAAAGTCAAGTTGTTAATCCCACCCTCCCTTCTTATCACAAGATGGAACTCAAGACCACCCTTAGGGAACCTAACCCTGAAGAAATTTACCTATATGAGGAGTCTGATGTTACTTGTGTGAACCATTTACCCCATATAGAGTGCCTTAGGGGACCTGTCGAGATTTTAGATGATTCTAGACCTCAGGTACATGATGAATTGTATGATGAGGAGAAGGATGAATTATATGAGGAACCTACATTTAAGATTTGGAGTGACACTAAGGGTGATTATGCCTTATTTGAAGAATTAGCCCTGGAGGATGTCACAAATTTGATCAACTTAGGTTTCCTTTATGCTCCTACTAATGATATTCCTCCTCATGATGAAATAATGGAAAATGTGGAAGCAACTTTTGAGATTTATGTGGATTCACATATAGACTCCGGGGAGGATTTGAGTAAAGAACAAGAACTTAGGGATGAGATTGATAGGGTAATCCCTAAATCTATTGCTTCCAACCTTCCTTCATTTGATTCGGAGTCACCCTCCGATTCGCCTAAGTCTGAAGGTGAAATTTGACTCCATACCTTGAAATGGTCACAGATGAAGTGTAGGTAAATACTTGTGATAGAGCAAGGAATGCGAGGAATGTGATTGAGGAATTAGGAAGGCTGTTAGGAATGGACACTAAGCTGATTAAACCCAACCTAGATCTTATGGCCGTCCCGCAGCTTCGAAACTTGGACACCCTAGACAATTCCTAGATTAGAGATCTGCTCACTTCTATTATGATTGGGGGGCTTAGCGAACCAATGTATCTTGTAATGGGGTATCGGGTATGGATTGATGCTTTCTATGTATGGTTAGTCCATCACCCTGGGGGTTTATCTCTACACCATTCCTTCCCCATTTCTTTTGGAGGGTCCTTGCCATCCTCCCCCTACCCCTATGGAGGTCGCTATTCTAGCCTATCATTTAGAACCTCCTCTGGTGACCTGGGAAGATTTCATTCTCATCTTTGTTGGGCGAGCGTTTGCTATTGGGATTCATCATCATCTCACCAACATCCTAGGCTATCTATTTTCTAGGCCTGCATTACTTTGCTCATTTTTAGGGCCTATTACTTTGGTTTTGCAACCTAACTTGCAGGTTCTTTGGCTACTCAGCTGCTAACAAAATAATGGCAGCCCAACTCTGACCCAGGTAATACCCTTCTATGCAATGGGGACATTGTAGATTTTAGGCATGGGGGGATGTACTTGGAGATATACATAGCATTTACTCATAGTGCATTCATGCATTTAGTTAAAATATTCTAGATTGCATACATCTGCATTGATTTAAAAAAAAAAAAAAGCATTTAGGCCTATAATTACATTGAGTTTAACTGGCTGGGCCCTGCATTCTTAAGCATAAGACCAGAACTTTAGGTTAGACTAAGTTGACTCTAGGTATCTGACTTTAGAAGCTAAGTTGAGCTACTAGCTTTAGACTAATGGGTTCGAATTTTGCTGTTTTCAAAATATACGCGTTGTAGTATGTTGCAAAAAACGATTATCAATTTAATTTATTACACAAAATTTTAAAAATATTCCGAGGTCGAACTCAGGGAGAAATTCGCTCTTTAGAAACAGAAAAATCACAATTCTCAAACAATGTAATGTTTTACAAAAATTTAGAGAGAAAGGAAATAGAATTTTTCTTCTCTGTTTCTTTTTTTCTCTCTTTCTTCTTTACTCTTCTCTCTGTCTTCAGACGTCTGATTCTATGAATCAGACGCCTTAAATGGCGTTTGCTATAGTGCACGCCTTCTTCTTCTTCCTTTATTCTCTTTGGCTGCTACTGCTCTAACTTTGGCTGCTTCTTCTCCTTGGCTTCTTCTTCTTTTCTTCCTTTCCTTTCTGCTTGGCTTTCTTCTTTGCGGCAGCTCCCTCCTTCTCTTTTCTTCTCTTCCTCTTCGGCTCTCTGCCTTCTTCTTCTTCTCTTCTTCTTCCACGTAGCTGCTTCCTCTTCCTCCTTCTTCTTCCCTGCACGTGCACGGTTAAGCAAAACCTACCCCTACCCTCCCCGCATCTCTCTCTATTTCTCTCTCAGGTCACAGCTCTCCCAGAGCCAGCTGGGTTATCGAGTCGGGTGTACGCGCCCGGGACCAGGCCCACCGACGTGTGGTGGTGGGCGAGGTGTGATGGGTAGTTGGGTCAAGACCAGGTCCGCATAGCGAGGGGTTGTGGACGAGGCGTGAGTAGGCGAGGGACCTCACCCCTGTGTTCTGAGGCGACCTAAAGAAAACACAAAAATAATAAAAGGCGCTCACCTGTGCCAGGCATTTCCGAGGTGGGACTAAAGTCCCACCCACTTTTTCTTGCGTGCCCGCAGGAGGACTCCACCCAATTGTCGTTGCTGCAGTCGCTCGCTAAGCCTGCTCTCTGGGTGGATGCGTGCGTGAGGCCTTCGCGCGTCACCTGGGAGCCTTATGCCTGGAGCGCACAACCTAGAGCGAAGCTTGCGAGCTCCATGCTTCAGTGACAACGGCGGAAGGGGCCGCGACCCTGAAATCACGAAACGGCCTTTCGGCCACGTCAAATCACTCAGCAGGCTTCGCCGTGACACGGCGAAGATGTCCCGGGGGTCAGCGTGGTGTGAGGGTACCTATGCATGTGTGCCTAGGGCACACTGTGTGCATGCAGGTGGGTGTGTTCGGGAGGAGGTTCCAGTGGGTATGGCGGTCAGTGGAAGGGCGAAAGGTGATCAGTGGGAGGTGGTGAAGCTTAGGGACCAGTTGGCGAGGGGTGAAACGGCCTATGGAGGTGGAGTGGCCTCGCCGGAGCTGGTGGTCGAAGGTGGAGAGGGTAATGGTGGTCTGTGGTGTCGAGAGGTCGGGAGTACAAATTATCAGAGGGGAAATGAAGAGGGGAGTAAGGGGAACTTATCTGGTAGGTTAGGAAAGAAAGGGGGAGGCGGAGGGTGAGCGGCTGGTGCCTGCCATCGCCGGAGACGAAGGCACCCAGGGGAAGAAGATGGCGACGAGGAAGGGGGTCGAAGGGCGCGTGCTGGTACGGCGCGGCGCGGCGGAGGACAACAGAGATAGCTCTGCCACTGGTATGGTGGCTGAGTGATGAGAGAGGGAGGAAGAAGTCGCCGGAAGCTCTGGGCAGTCGGTCAGAGTTGGGAGGAGATGAATTAGAGGGGGATCTCAGGCCAAATTAAGCTTGAAGGATGCGGCGTGGTCTGCCCTTCCTTAAATAGGCAAAGGCAGGGTGGGAAGCGTGCGAGGGCGGCGAGGCAACCACACCAGAGGTAAGGTCGGTCGGAGACCCATACCTCTCGCACATTCGCATGAGAGGTATGGTGGGTTTCAGGGCATGGGGAGCAACCCATGCGGTAGGGGGCTCCGTAGGGAGCTCCCCTTTCAAATCTGGGGGCAGCTCCCCATGCAGAAGAGGAGAAATCCTCCCCGCGAAGTCGCCGGAGGTATGGCCCCTTCTGTGAATGGTAGAGGGACCGAAATGAAGAAAACTACGAGGAAGCTGAGGGGGCAATCGCAAGGGTTTCAAAAAGTTGAGGGTCAAAAAGTAATTTTGAGGATTAAATTGCAAAATGGGTTAAGACGACCTTCCCTTAGGTCCAAATTTTGGTATAAACCTAATTTGGACCTAAGGAAACCAATGGTGAAGTTGGATTTTAGGTTTGACCATGTTTGACTGGATATTTTGCACAAAAACCCAAATTAGGTCAAAAATTGGGTATGGACCCCTAATCTAGGTCAAAACAAGTTCTGAAGGTCAAATTGAAGGTTCTAAATCCTAGGGGATATTTTTCCATGATTTTTAGAGGGTTTATCTGATTTTTATCTTGCCTGGAACCTTATGAATTAAAGTGAGTTTATTTTAGGGTTACAAAATGTCTTTTAATTCCTAGATTTCGTCATAACCCTTTTCTGACCAAACCATCCCATTCTTTCTCTTATTAAATCCAATTAACCTATGTCTAGACCCTTAGAAATCCCGTTGAAGCATTGCAATAGTAAAATTACAGTTTTACCCATTGTGTCATGTTTTCTCCTCAAATTGGTAATACCCTGAATTAGGCCTTCCTTTAGGTTATGTAGGAGCTTTTGTTCATTTTATTGGGTCAAAATGTGTTAGTTAGGGTTCATGATGAGGTTCTCATCATAGACCCTTAGGGTCCTTTGTGGACTTAAAAACTTAAGTAGGAGTTAAGTTGCGGACAATTCCTCAAGAGGTTGAGGAAGGAAAGCTAGGGATTGAGTTAAGGGCTAGGTAGTACATAGTGTCTTTTTCTACCTTTTGGTTTGTGGGTCCTCGTAACCTAAGTACCCACATTTCACATACACTTGGTCTTATATAAGTAATGATCACCTTAATTTCTTAAAGAAAATTTGCTTCTCTTAGTTCTGACTTAGGAGAAGCTTGAAAACACAATTTGATTGGACGAGTTCCTGCCGTAGGAGAGGTGGAGTATATATTCACCTTGATGATGCGATGATAACATGTCACCTCCTCGGTACTTGTCTCTTAGGATATCTATCCTACTGGGGGCATGTAAGCGCATTGTGTAGTTTAGGTACCATGGGCAGCCCTATCTCGAAGTGCCGATTGCCACAAGCCTGACTTCGCTTAAGAAATCCATGGCCGATACTATCTCAAAGTGTCGATTGTCAGGAGTTCTTGGGGTTGCTATGGGTGGTGCTATCTCGAAGCATCAAAAGCCAGGCACCCTTCGAGGTTCGGTGATGGGGACAATGAATTCGACACAGACCGTGTTGATAACTGATCCAAGGTTAGACTTAGAGGAATAATATATATATATATCCTCTTACTCCCTTTTTAGATTGGCAATCATACCAACCTCAAATAAATCAGACCAATGCACATGCACGAATGCTTTAATCTCTGGGACCAATAAACCCTAGGGTAGAGTTAGAAATCAAAGAAGCCTGTGCCTGCAACTTGTCCTTAATCGACTTAGTCTGTAACTTAGCAACTACTTAGGTACCTTATGATCTAGGGTTAGATAGTGCAACCTAATTTCTGTGAAAAGGTCAATTGAGTCAACTTGGATCACTTTGAGTGTTTGGTTGTTGCTTAAATTTGCTAGGGACTAGCAAAAATTAGGCATGGGGGCATTTAATGAGCCCATATTTGTGAGCTAATTAGTTACTTAAGTGCCTAAGCATTAGATTAATATTAGTGTATACATAGCATGCTTTATGATATAAATAATTTAGTTTATATATATTTTCTTGCATGCATTACATTCATATATAAATTATTTAGCATGCATTAGAATAATATGCATTAGTCTTTAGGTTGCATTATATGCTTGTATTAGAATTAACATTTTATGTGAGGGTTTGTAGATAAATAAACTATCATTTCTTTTCCTATTTTATTAATCCATTTTTTTCCTCTCCTTAATGGCTGTAGTGACGATGCCTTTACTCGTTGCTTTGATGGCTGCCAAATAGGGATCTGGTTGGGGCAGCCATGACTACAAGGGAGAGGAAGAGGCAACCATGTGACAGGAGACTCCGCCCCGACTCCACCATCGTGAAGAGCTTCGAGCTCACATCCATCACCACCACCGTGCATCTCCAAGGTTGAGCACTGCCACACCGTGGGCCAGTGAGGTGATAAGCCGCCACGCCAATCCGGCGAGCTCGACCATCATCGTGCGCATGTGTCTCACGACCACGTAACCATCACCGTGCACGTGTGCCTCTGGCCATGCAATTATCCTCGCCGTGCCCCCTGTTCATCGTGCCTTCATCCACCTCAAGTCCCTAAGGGGAGAACACCTTCACAACCACCTCCACGCTCACTGTCCATGATAATCCTCCACGGACCCATTCACGAACAGAACGCCGCATCAAAAACCAGAAAAAGTCACGACGAAGCCGTTGTAGCGTCTTGTCGTATCCAGCATGGCCTCCGGTGGGTGTGGCGTGATACTCCTGTAGTAGTAGATGATGTTAGTGCTAGAGCACCACGATCGTTTATTTTGATGATAACAAAACACTTGTTATTTAACATTTGCTTTTAAGTCCTAGCTTTCAGGTCAAATTGCAAATGGAGACAAGTGTAGAAACGGAGTTTGAGCTCGCATCCATGGTGGATTGGAGGAGCTTGATGGAGGAGAAGGAGCTTCGTGAGGAGCGAAAGCTTGAAGAAGGAAGGAGATGAAGAATAGGATCAATTTCCTTTCTTGTTCATTGTACTTTGTTCTTTTGTTGCTCTTTATTTTATTTCTTAGTAACATGTTAAAAAGCCTCAAAGTACCCTCAAAGTAGTCCTAGGAACACCTGCACAACCCTAAGATACTTAGGTTTTCCGTAGAGAACTTAGAAATCCAAGATAAGCATGAGACAGCCTAATTAGACGTCCAATCTGAAAATCAGACGTCTAATCTTGACTTTTAAGACATCTGACTGTTGACTCAAACGTCCAATAACTAAAGCTGGACTTGTAGGTTCTGTCTGTTGAAATCAGAGATCCAGACCATAGTTCAGACGCCTTAGAAGACGTCTAACGGTTGTGCCAGACGTCCAATTAGTAGAACGTTAGCTAACAAAGTAAACGTTGAGGAAAATAACCGTTAGGCTTCTATCAGACGTCTGTAGAGGACCCCAGACGTCTGATATGTGATCGTTGAGTCTCGACTGACCCAAAATCGCTTTCCTAGACAAATATAGTCGTTTGGACCTTGGGAAATCCATTCTCGCAGTACAATAGGTTTCCAGACATCCAGACCTAGTGCCAAACGTCCTGTACATCATCTGATTGATTTACACTAGAACCCTATCTAGGTCTAATGAAAGTCAGGAAGGAAACCTGCCTAGATTCAAACATTTGACTTAGTTCCCAAACATCTTAAACTAGTTTTCCAGATGTCTGATACCTAGACCAGACATCTGATGACCCTGTCAGAATCATAAATGATTCTAATTACGGCCTGTTTTGCCTTGGGCTCAACCCTAATGGCTATGGAAGCCTTCTAAGGCCTTCCAAAGCCCTCCTAGGCCCTCTATAAATAGAGGACTCTTGCCTTGTGAATATACACCAAGCAACACATGTTCCACATCTTTTGTGTCCAAGAAAAGTAGAAGTACTAGCTCCCCAAGCATTCGTTCCACACCTGAGATCTTCATCCTACTGTGCACCCGCTCTCTCGCCGACGTTAGGAGAGCATTGTTGTGACAAAGCGTGGTTCACGCACCCGCGTCGTCACGCCAACGCACTCCCACCTTAGGGAAGATTCTTCACCTATAGTAGCTAGGTTCATTTATATACTTTGTTGTCTCTATAGGTCTGTTGTATTTTTTCTTTGTTATTGGTTGGGTATTTGCGTTGCAAATTCCCGTCTCCTTCGCGAGACAAAATCCTTCTTGTGAAGAGAAGAGGTTGTGAGGTACACTACCCTCATTCAAAGTAGCGTGGTTGTAAGAGATTAAGTCATCCTCATTTTAAGTGACTTGTTTAGTGGAATTGATCTCCACCAACACCACACACGGCCTGCGTGCTAGCACCCCCTCATCTTCGCGAGCTTCAACAGCAACAGACCTGTAGCCCACCACCACCCACCGTCGACCTCTCCTCCATTCTCTCATCTCTAGCCACCTCACGTCGAGTTGCTACCACCATCGAGTAAGGCCTAGCCCAAAGGACCTCCGATGAGCTTCACGTCTCCGGCCAACCCTTCCTCGTCGCACACGGTGAAGGGGAACACCTTCCCTTGTTTTGCACTTCATTTCTTATTACATTTCGTTGCCACTGCAAAAGGGAAATTTTTGAGTTAATAATATTCTAACCTGGTGATTTTGTGAGAACTCCCTCCATCTTTCACGAAAATACAACATCAACTTATTCATGTCTTATTATCTTAATTGAAAGGCGATTTTGATTTAGTTTCTTTGCGAAATTAATTGTAAACATTTGTTTTTGATTAATGCCAGTTTTGATAGACCATTGCCCCCCTGTGGATACGACCCGCTCTTCTCGAGTAGTAATTTTAATTATTTTGAAAAGTGATTTTCCACCACTTACATACTACTTTGACGTGTCATTTTATGTGCGAAATGACAACGAAAGTGAAAACTATCTTTTCAAATGGCGTCATTGCTAAGGAGGCAATGGGCCTAATAAACTCGCATTCATTCATTTGTTCATGTTGATTTAAATTGAGGCATATTTAATCTGTTCTATCTGATTTGGTGCGAGATACACATATTACATACGAGTTGTCGCACCAGCCTCAGCAACGCCGTGGTGGACATTGTTTCCACCGCTTGAAGGAGAGACCAAGCTTTGCATCTACGAGGAGGAGCTTGAACATTGGTGAACCTTGTTGCCACCAACTGGGAGGAGGACATCCGGAGTGATCATCTTCAGCTTCGTCAAATTTTTAGTAGATAGAATTTAGGTTTTAGAACTTTATTTTTCTTTATTTATTTTCTTGCACATTCATTTGGTTTGAGACCCTTGTTTTGAGGTATATTTTAGGGGTCTATTCTTCAACTTTCTTTTAGACTTGTGTTGGGTAATTTTTTAGGAGTCTGTTCCCCTTTATTTATACTTTGGTTTTTATTTTCTTTTGTGGATTAATTTTATTTTTCTTGTTTGTGCATAACTAGGTTAGATATAAAACATTAAAAAAAAAATATCATGAACTGCCTACTAGATGTTGGACCCTAGTTCCATCTCTCTTCTGTGTTTTGGTGTTAACAAAATCGTTTTAAAATCTTATATGTTTATGAAGTAATTTCAGGTCAAAAGAATTTGTGGATGCAAGCAAAAAGATTGCACATGAAAGAAGAAGTTTTGAAGACTTTAGTTTTTATTGTATCTTAGGATTTTTGTATGTCTCCAAACAAGTAAAACATAATCTAGGTGTTAAATTCAAAGTAGAGATAACTAGGTTTCAGAATATCATTCATTTACTCGGTTCTTAACTCAAAATCGACTCTTTCAAAACAAAGTCGCCTAGAGTAGATTGGATTTCTCTAATTGATTTACATTAATGATCTTTGATATTTGCTAGGCACAGGTTTGGACCTAAGTTCCAAACTGTGAACATCAAGTACCGGTACTCATGATGAGTACCGGTATCAAGTGGTCACAGTTTGTGAATTGGGTTTTTGCCTGGACCTTACAAGTACCGGTACTCATCATGAGTACCCGTACATGTAGGTCATAGGACCCAAGACTATGTGTCACAAGTACCGGTACTCACAATGAGTATCGGTACCTAGTGATTTGGTTGTACTGATTGTATGCAGTCAGTACCAGTACCAAGAGTTCAGTATCGGTACCAACTAACCATTGTGACCAGTCTGAACGGCTAGTTTGCAATTAATCATATTTCTAATGTTCCTAAAATACCCCTAATGGCTATAATTCGTGGGAGAGGTGATTAGTGGCCTATATAAGCACTCTTTGAGTGTTATTTTTTTGCACCTCTAAAAAAGAATCATACTCTTGCCTACACTTTCAATTCTCAATTTTCAAGCTGAAAGAGAGTTTGTTTTGTTGCATATCTTTCAAGGCCTCTCACCATTTGCAACAAATCATCAAAGGCGATCGTATTTTTCTGTATTCAATCGTTTGTTTTACGCCTTAGTTTTTCCTATTAGATTTGGTTATACTTGTTATAAGATATATTCTTGTTGGAGACTTAGGAAATAATTGTAAGCTTCTACTTACATTTTGCTTACACCTGTATCTTTATCTCTTTTCATATCTTATAATTGGGTTGAGGTAACCCGTTAATTACCTCTGATATTAGTAAATTGATTCCCTCTGAGTTGAGGGAATCGGGTTAAAAATCCTAAGTTAGGAGACTTAGGTAGTGGAGTACCCAAGTGAGGGGAACCACTATATATCTTGTTCCTTTGTTTTTGTGATTTTCTTTGTCTTGCAATTTTTATTTTCCCACATTATTCATCCCCCCTTCTAGTGTGCTTGTGATTTATAGATCATACAGGTGGTATCAAAGCGGGGTGCGAAAAGAAGTGACAATTCTCTTTTGCAATGGCATCCCGAGTAAAGCGCACCGAAGGACAGCCACCCACACGTCCTCCCTACTTTGATGGGACGGACTATGGATACTGGAAGAGGAGGATGCAAATCTTCCTCAAGGCCATGGATGAGGACTCATAGATGTTTATCCAAGAGAAATACATGGATTCGGAGCCACAAGAAGGAGTGGCATGGACGGCGGAACAAAAGAAAAGGATCGTTGGAAATGCGAAAGCGATGAACGCACTCTATTGTACATTATCAAGGGAAGAATTTAACCGTATCTCTGCATGTGAGTCCACATACGAGATATGGAACACATTGCAAGTCACCTATGAAGGTACGAGTAAAGTTAAAGAAACACATATTTCTGTTCTAACAGAAAGCTATGAGTGTTTCAGAATGCAGAAAGGTGAAACAATCAAAGGATGTACACAAGATTTGGAGAGATCATGAATCCAATGAAGAATCTTGAAGTCAAGCTGAAGGAGGAACAACTTGTAAGGAAAATCTTAAGATCCCTTACAAGCGACTAGTCTCCAAAGACCACAGCCATTCGAGCGTTAAAAGATCTTTCTACTCTCTCCTTAGATGAGTTAATTGGAAGCCTCATGGCATATGAAGTCCAGTTGGAAAATATGAAGAATGAAGAAAAATCCATAAGCAAGAAAAAGGAGCTTGCTTTCAAAGCTTTAAAGGAGGTATCGGACTTTGATGACTCAAATTCCGACGAAGAAGAGGAGCTTGCTCTTCTAACGAGAAAATTTAGGAGATTCATCCGAATAAGGTAAGAAAGTCAATAAACTTTCAAATGACATTGTTTGTTTTGAGTGCAAGAAAAAGGGGCACGTACGAAAAGATTGTCCAATGATTAAGAAGAAGAAGGAAGAAAAGAAGGACAAAGAACTCGATCGAAAAAAAAAGAAGACTTCAAGAAAGGAATACAAGGCAACTTGGGATGATAGTCATTCCAACACGGAATCGTCTTCCAAAACAGAAGTTGCACATCATTGCTTAATGGCAATTGATGACAACTCGGAAAATAAGGTAGATTCTGAAGTCACCTTTAATGAATTAGTACAAGCATATGAAGATTTATATAATAAGGCTAGGATGATTAAAAAGGAAAATAAGGTTTTGCATGATAGTTATAGAACTCTAGAAATAGAGAAATCTTGTTTAGAATAGAATTAGATATATCCAAAGAAACTAACAATCAATTACATACAAAAATAGTAGAATTAGAAGATATTTATGAACACTTTGAGGGCACTTTGAATAATTTAAAAACAACAACTAGGCTGAATATGGAATTTTGTAATAATTTGAAAGCTAAGTTCAATAATAAGAAGAATATACAAAATAAATCACATGCACCTAGACATGCATGGATTTATCAAAAGGTCAAGAATCCTAAGAATTATAGATCTAACACTAAAGTGATCTATAAACCTAAGGATTTGAAAAGGTACTAACCATCAAGGATCCAAAAGAAAATGGGTACCTAAAATAGATTTAATAAATTATCTTACAGGTCAAAAAGGACAAATGAATCCTAGACAATGGGTGTTCCAAGCACATGATGAGACACTCCGACCTTTTTATCAAATGGACCAAAATCGAAGATGGAGGACATGTCAAGTTGGGCAACAACAAACGTTGTCGCATTATTGGTGAAGGTACAATAGGAAACTCTTCTAAGCAGGTACGTAATGTTCTTTTAGTAGAAAACTTAAAACATAACCTACTTAGTGTTAGTCAAATATGTGATAATGGATGTGATGTTTTGTTCACTAAAGTTGGATTTAAAATATTAAAAGAATGAACAAATAAGGTTTTAATTAAAGGCTTTAGATATGAAAATATCTATGCTCTTTATTTTTCAAAAGAGAAGTATGTAAAATGTCTGCTTGCCTCCCATATTGAAGTAGATCTTTGGCACCATAGGCTAGGTCACATTAATCATAAACATCTTAATAGGTTAGTCAAAAATAAGTTAGTAAGGGGCCTACCTAAACTAACTTATAAGAAGGATGTTTTGTGCAAGTCGTGTGAACTCGGAAAAATGCATAAAGCCTCTTTTAAACCTAAAGACTTAGTTTCAACAACACGACCTTTAAATTTGTTACACCTTGATCTATTTGGACCAACACGATTTAAGAGTCTAAATGGATCAAAATTTTGCCTAGTTATTGTTGATGACTTCTCTAGGTTCACTTGGGTCATCTTCTTGAAACATAAGGATGACTCATTTGATTCCTTCCTAAGTCTTACTCGAAGACTTCAAAAGGAAAAATCATCCTCTATTCTTAGACTTAGGACTGATCATGGAGGTGAATTTAAAAATGAAAAATTTTCAAGTTTTTGTGTCAATTCTGGCATAACCCATGAATTTTCATTTCCTCAGGCTCCATCTCAAAATGGTGTTGTAGAGCATAAGAATCGCACTCTACAAGAATGCACCCGAACTTTGCTCTTGGAGTCTGGGCTTCAAAAATATTTCTGGGTAGAAGCATTAATATGGCATGTTATGTTCTAAATAGAACACTTTTAAGGCCTATTATTAAGAAAACTCCATATGAGCTTTATTATGAGAAGTCTCATAGGATATCATATTTTAGGATGTTTGGAAGCAGATGTTATTTATTAAACACCCATGACCGGCTTGATAAGTTTGATGCTAAAGGCGATGAAGGCATTTTTATTGGTTATTCAACAAGAAGCAAAGCTTATCGAGTCTTTAATAAAAGGACTTTTGTCATTGAAGAATCCCTGCATGTTTCATTTAATGAAACAAACTTAGGTGAATCGGAACCAAATCATTTAGATTCTGATGATGAAGATACCCCCTTCATTGATATATCAAAAATAGAAGATTCACGAAATGTACATGATCTTCCAAAAGAATGGGTACACCATAAGGATCACCCTCAAGAACAGATTATTGGTGATATTGAACAAGGTGTAAAAACTCGATCTCACTTTAGAGCTGATTTTGTCCTTAATGCTTTTGTTTCACAACTTGAACCCAAGAAAGTTGATGAGGCATTAAAGGATGAATCATGGGTTATAGCTATGCAAGAGGAGCTACTCCAATTTACTAGGAACAATGTATGGAACTTAGTACTTGCTCCTGAGGGTAATTCCATCATTGGAATCAAGTGGGTGTTCTGAAATAAATTGGATGAATCTGGTTCAATGATCAGGAATAAGCCAGATTTGTAGCTAAAGGCTATAACCAACAAGAGGGTATTGACTTTGATGAGACATATGCTCCTGTTGCTCACTTGGAGTCCATACGGATCCTACTTGCCTTTGCAAGTGCAAAGGACTTCAAGTTCTATCAAATGGATGTCAAGAGCGCTTTTCTTAATGGTTATATTAAGGAAGAAGTTTATGTTCTTCAGCCTCCTGGGTTCGAGGACCTAACACACCCAGAGCATGTATACAAGCTCAATAAGGCGCTATATGGACTTAAACAAGCTCCCAGGACCTGGTATGATAGGCTTAGGACCTTTCTTCTTCAGCACGATTTTAGAATTGGAGTTGTTGATTCAACTCTTTTTGTAAAAGAAGAAGGTAATGACATCCTATTGGTTCAAATATATGTCGACGATATTATATTTGGATCAAATAAGGAGTCCCTATGTCAACATTTCTGTGAGACTATGAAGACTGAGTTTGAAATGAGTATGATGGGTGAACTCAGATTCTTTTTAGGACTCCAAATTCAACAATTAGACACAGAAATTTACATTAGTCAAACAAAATATGTTCTTGAAATTCTCAAGAAATTTGACTTTGAAAATGTGAATGGAAAAGAGACTCCGATTGCTCTATCTACTTCTCTTGGTGAAGATTTATCCGGCAAGATGGTAGATGAAAAGAAATACCGGGGAATAATAGGTTCACTACTATATCTCACAGCTTCTAGACCTGATATTCTTTTTGCTACATGTTTATATGTGAGATTCCAGTCCGAACCCAAGGAATCTCATTTTAATGCAGTAAAAGGAATATTTAGATACCTAAACAGCACAAAAGACCTTGGTCTTTTCTATCCTAAAGCATAATCCTTAGATCTATTATCCTATAGTGATGCAGACTATGCAGGGAGTCGGATAGACCGAAAGAGCACAAGCGACACATGTCATTTTATTGGAGAATCTCTAGTCTCATGGTTCTCTAAGAAGCAGACTTGTGTTTCACTTTCTACGACTGAAGCAGAATATATTGCAGCTTCACTTGCTTGCTCTCAGGTCATTTGGATGAGACAGACTTTGTCCAACTTTAGATTGATTTTTATGCAATCCAAGATATTATGTGATAATACAAGTGCAATAAATCTATCCAAAAATCTGGTACATCATTCACGTACCAAACATATAGACATTAGACATCATTTCCTCAGAGATAATGTTCTTCAAGGCTCTATTCAATTAGAATTCATTGGGTTTGACTCCTGTGGTGGAGTGATCATCTTCATCTCTGTCGAATTTTTAGTAGATAGAATTTAGGTTTTAGAACTTTATTTTTCTTTATTTATTTTCTTGCACATTCATTTGGTTTGAGACCCTTGTACTAGGGAATATTTTAGGGGTTTGTTCCTCGACTTTCTTTTAGACCTGTGTTGGGTAATTTTTTGGGAGTCTGTTCCCATTTATTTATACTTAGGTTTTTGTTTTCTTTCGTGGATTGATTTTATTTTTCTTGTTTGTGCATAACTAGGTCAGATATAAAAGATAAAAAAAAATACCATGAACTGCCTACTAGAAGCTACATGCCCTAGGATGACCATTTAGGTGTGTATGAGTAGCCTCTAGATTTATTTTGCATTTGCATACATTTGATTGCTAATTGCTGGAGGCAAGGTACATTTTCTTTTCCTTGCATTCTATCTTGTTCACACATTTGCATCTGGATTTAATTGCAAGACCACCTAATTGAATTGAAAAGATCTAACAAGTGGTCACATATTTTTCTTGAAAAAGGACTTTAACTAAAGGAGGAACATTAAAAACCAAGGACTTGAATTGAGAACTTGTCGTGCGATTCACAAAACTCAAATTCAAAATTTTACTGTGAATGCACATGTGTATGATTGTGCACCAAGGCATGCATTTAGACATTGCTAGGTTTTTGAGCTGCTAGGAAAGAACCCTCCTACTGTTGGTTTCAAAGTTCTTGAAACTCAAGATCAAAGGTTTCCTAACTCCAAGGAGGGGGATACCCTGTCATGGATTTTTGAGGGTAATTAAGAAGCATCGTGAAAGCAAAGCTTCAAAAAAAGGCTTAGACTTACTTGCATCCCTCGATCTTCCGTCCTTGGAGTACTTTACCATTTGAACTTCAGGGAAGAGCACCTAAGTTCCAACTAGGTTTTTTTAGGCATTCTGTAGGTCGACAATAGGCACATAAATTGATTGAACAAATTGTATTGTCACCTATAATTTGACTTAAAACGAAATGCCTAAATGGTTAAAGACCTAAAAAGTCCTTTGATTTGTGTTTGTATTGGGAAGAATCTGACTTTGGTGTGAGTTAGAATGGACCAATTTGATCACCTCTCTTTCACCTCTTGCCCACACTCTTACCCCCACTCTGCAATCTTTGATCCCATACGCCGAGATGGTCCATTCTTTGATGGACATAATGACATTAATTGGGATCCTTTTCACTCCTACTATAGGAGTATTGGCTTGGTTAAGCACCAAATCAGTGAACAGAACCTAGGAGCGGGATTTGCCTTGCCCAATATCCCACACATCATAGAAATACCCAACCCACCCACCCTAAATGATTTTAACAGTTGGATTGAAACTCCTAGGAACTATAAGCCTGAGCCTGACTTCTCTCCTGATAGTAATGATGACCTCTCCTCCTTGAAGATGGAAATACAGAAAATGCAAGATGAAATGATTGAATTATTAGGAGAATCTTCGAGAGCAGGACAACAAGAAAAAGAAGAAATTAGCCACCCAATCTACCCCATTGAGGATGACGTGCACCCCTCTACACTAGATGCATCTCCCGTGGGAGAGCCACACCCTAAGTTGGAGGGGAATTTTGGGGATTATGTAAGGGAGAATAGCTACTTTTCGAGGATTGATTTAGAAACCTCTCCGCTAGATGATACTTCCTTGAGAGGTCCATGCCTTAAGTGGGAGGAGGAAATGAATGAATGTAGCTACGCATTGGATGAAGAAAGGTGGCAACTCGAGGAAGATGATGATCAAGTTGAGTATCAACCTGAATTATATTGGAGTCAAAAGAAGGGAATGATGGTACCATTGGAAGACCTCAACCCAGATGACAGTATTTTCGTGACATTTGATGAAGTGGGTCAAAGTCAAGTTGTTAATCCCACCCTCCCTTCTTATCACAAGATGGAACTCAAGACCACCCTTAGGGAACCTAACCCTGAAGAAATTTACCTATATGAGGAGTCTGATGTTACTTGTGTGAACCATTTACCCCATATAGAGTGCCTTAGGGGACCTGTTGAGATTTTAGATGATTCTAGACCTCAGGTACATGATGAATTGTATGATGAGGAGAAGGATGAATTATATGAGGAACCTACATTCAAGATTTGGAGTGACACTAAGGGTGATTATGTCTTATTTGAAGAATTAGCCTTGGAGGATGTCACAAATTTGATCAACTTAGGTTTCCTTTATGCTCCTACTAATGATATTCCTCCTCATGATGAAATAATGGAAAATGTGGAAGCAATTTTTGAGATTTATGTGGATTCACATATAGACTCCGGGGAGGATTTGAGTAAAGAACAAGAACTTAGGGATGAGATTGATAGGGTAATCCCTAAATCTATTGCTTCCAACCTTCCTTCATTTGATTCGGAGTCACCCTCCGATTCGCCTAAGTCTGAAGGTGAAATTTTGACTCCATACCTTGAAATGGTCACTGATGAAGTGTAGGTAAATACTTGTGATAGAGCAAGGAATGCGAGGAATGTGATTGAGGAATTAGGAAGGCTGTTAGGAATGGACACTAAGCCGATTAAACCCAACCTAGATCTTATGGCCGTCCCGCAGCTTCGAAACTTGGACACCCTAGACAATTCCTAGATTAGAGATCTACTCACTTCTATTATGATTGGGGGCTTAGCGAACCAATGTATCTAATGGGGTATCGGGTATGGATTGATGCTTTCTATGTATGGTTAGTCCATCACCCTGGGGGTTTATCTCTACACCATTCCTTCCCCATCTCTTTTGGAGGGTCCTTGCCATCCTCCCCCTACCCCTATGGAGGTTGCTATTCTAGCCTATCATTTAGAACCTCCTCTGGTGACCTGGGAAGATTTCATTCTCATCTTTGTTGGGCGAGCGTTTGCTATTGGGATTCATCATCAGCTCACCAACATCCTAGGCTATCTATTTTCTAGGCCTGCGTTACTTTGCTCATTTTTAGGGCCTATTACTTTGGTTTTGGAACCTGACTTGCAGGTTCTTTGGCTACTCGGCTGCTAACAAAATAATGGCAGCCCAACTCTGACCCAGGTAATACCCTTCTATGCAATGGGGACATTGTAGATTTTAGGCATGTGGGATGTACTTGGAGATATATATAGCATTTATTCATAGTGCATTCATGCATTTAGTTAAAATATTCTGGATTGCATACATTTGCATTGATTTAAAAAAAAAAAGAAACATTTAGGACTATAATTACATTGAGCTTAATTGGCTGGGCCCTGCATTCTTAGGCATAAGACCAGAACTTTAGGTTAGACTAAGTTAACTCTAGGTGTCTAACTTTAGAAGCTAAGTTGAGCTACTAGCTTTAGACCCTTAGGGTCCTTTGTGGACTTAAAAACTTAAGTAGGAGTTAGGTTGTGGACAATTCCTCGAGAGGTTGAGGAAGGAAAGATAGGGATTGAGTTAAGGGCTGGGTGGTACATGGTGTCTTTTTCTACCTTTTGGTTTGCAGGTCCTCGTAACCTAAGCATCCACATTTCACATACACTTGGTCTTATATAAGCAATGATCACCTTAATTTCTTAAAGAAAATTTGCTTCTCTTAGTTCTGACTTAGGAGAAGCTTGAAAACACAATTTGATTGGACGAGTTCCTGCCGTAGGAGAGGTGGAGTATATATTCACTTTGATGATGCGATGATAACATGTCACCTCCTCGGTGCCTGCCTCTTAGGATATCTATCCTACTGGGGGCATGTAAGTGCATTGTGTAGTTCAGGTACCATGGGCGACCCTATCTCGAAGTGCCGATTGCCATAGGCCTAACTTCGCTTAAGAAATCCATGGGCGATACTATCTCGAAGTGTCGATTGTCAGGAGTTCTTGGGGTCGCTATGGGCGGTGCTATCTCGAAGCATCGAAAGCCAGGCACCCTTCGAGGTTCGGTGATGGGGACAATGAATCCGACACAGAATGTGTTGATAGCTAATCCAAGGTTAGACTTAGAGGAATAATATATATATATATATATATATATATATATATCCTCTTACTCCCTTTTTAGGTTGGCAATCATACCAACCTCAAATAAATCAGACCAATGCACATGCACGAATGCTTTAATCTTTGGGACCAATAAACCCTAGGGTAGAGTTAGAAATCAGAGAAGCCTGTGCTTGCAACTTGTCCTTAACCAACCTAGTCTGTAACTTAGCAACTACTTAGGTACCTTATGATCTAGGGTTAGATAGTGCAACCTAATTTCTGTGAAATGGTCAATTGAGTCAGCTTGGATCACTTTGAGTGTTTGGTTGTTGCTTAAATTTGCTAGGGACTAACAAAAACTAGGTATGGGGGCATTTGATGAGCCCATATTTGTGAGCTAATTAGTTACTTAAGTGCCTAAGCATTAGATTAATATTAGTGTATACATAGCATGCTTTATGATATAAATAATTTAGTTTATATATATTTGCTTGTATGCATTACATTCATATATAAATTATTTAGCATTCATTAGAATAATATGCATTAGTCTTTAGGTTGCATTATATGCATGTATTAGAATTAACATTTTATGTGTGGGTTTGTAGATAAATAAATTATCATTTCTTTTCCTATTTTATTAATCCATTTTTTTCCTCTCCTCAATGGCTGCAGTGACGATGCCTTTACTCGTTGCTTGATGGCCGTGAAATAGGGATATGGTCGAGGCAGTCGTGACTACAAGGGAGAGGAAGAGGCAACCATGTGACAGGAGACTTCGACTCGACTCTAAAGTGAAGAGCTTCGAGCTCACATCCATCACCACTGACGTGAGCGTGATGCATGTGTTTAGAAGAGTCGTTATAGCTTGCGCTCGCAATGTCGATTTTAAAATGAAGAAACGGATGTGAGTCTGAATGCCGATCTCATGGAGGCGTGAAAATCGGATTTTTCTTGTCACTTAATGTCATGAAAATCGTGGGGTTTTGCTTGCGAAAAGACGTGAGTGAAAAGCGAGTGAGAGAGGGAGAAAGAGAGAGAGAGAGAATAGGGTTAGAATTTCTTCATTCACAGCATGCAATTCAAACATAAAAGAGAGTAAGCAATTGAATAGAAAACAACTTCATTTAACATGCAACTTTAGTTCATAATTACAACACTAGATAAATGCTTGAACATAAGTAAAGTAAAGCTTAGGATAAAGAGGGAAAGAGAGAGAGAGAGAAGACGGTGAGGCAGCTACGGCAGTGGAGGGGGGCTCCGTTGGCGGCTCGTCATCTCCGACGATTACAAAAGGGCTTAATGGTAGCTAGGAGGGGCGTAGAACTCTTGCAAGTAGAGTGAATGCTTCCCATGGGTGGTTGGAAGGGGTTTAAATAGGAAAAAGGGCTTTCCAAATGAAGAAGGGGTTTTAGCGACGTCCGGAACGTCACTAAAACCCTTCCCAAAATGTCAGTGAAGGCCCCTGCCCACTGGTCGCTCGCGCGCGTCTGTTCTTCTTCGCGCCCGATCTACATGCACACGTCGTAAGCTGTTCGATCGAAGATCGGACGGCTGAGCTTCCATGCGAGGGACTGGTGCGAATCGCGCTGAGGCACGCGTGTCTGCAGTGTCATCGTGCGTGTGAGCTTTCGTGCGCATCTGTTGCGCCGCACAGCTCCATCTACGTCATCTGCTACTGATCATGCGGTCGAATTTACGTGGTGCGTGCCTTCTCCTTCTGATTTCCGCGAGGTGCGATTCAAACCCACGTCGCGTGAGCGCGGGTGAGCGCTTCGACTGCTGTGCTGCGCCAGCTGGTTTGTCGCGGCGAGGGCGAGCGCGCGGGCGGCTCTCAGCTGTTCGATCGAAGATCGACAGCTCAGATTCATCCTCCGGTTGAAGGTGAGATTGGTCGGTGGCGCAGATGCGTTGTAGGGGCGCCACGTGGCATGCTGTGGGTCGTTGATCATCAGATCAACGACCAGGACTTCTTGGGCCCATTGCAGGAGCTCCGGATGTCGGATTTGACCGATTTCGAGTCCGTTGGACTCCGTTCGTCGCTCTGAATCCATCTGTGAGGTTTGATTGCTCATCTGAGGCTTGTTTTGACAAGTACTCATACAAATTTCCATTAATACTGTTATATAAGCAATCTTGATGTGTGATGCATGCACTGCTCCCATTCCTATTTATGATGTGTTATCTGTGCATTTTGTTTTTAAGATAAATCCCAATTGACAGATTTATCATCCCACGATGCAGTGTTATCATACCCCCATGCTTACTCCTTGCTAGTCCCTAGCAAGGTTTATTCTAGCCTTTATTTCTAGTTAGAATTTAAGAACTACTTAGACACTTCGTTACTTGTCAATAGGAGGAAATATACTAAGCTCTTAATCTACAAAGACTAAGCAGCGCCCGGGTGCCTGCCAAAATATGAATCGCCTGAATCCTTGCTTTATATATATATATATATTTGGAATTAAGAGTGTGTTGGTAACTTTTTACGGCTACTCAACCCACCCAAAACTCAGAAAAAACTCTAAGTGCTAAGCATCTTGATGTGAAGATTGTGATAGACTCACTCAATGGTAATTTAGACAGACTCCGAGTTTCTATGCCCCTAGGTGACCGGAAGAGGAAGTGTTTTGCCTGAAGGTGTATTTGTTCGATCGGAAGCTTTCTCCCTACGTTTGTTTTAATTGGGGTCAACACAAGGATTTTTCTAGTGTATATCTCCCTGGCTTGCTCTACTTCCCCGCTTCTTCTTTAAGTGCTTTGATTCTTTTTGTGCATTTACTGAGCTGGGCTCTGGACAACCGACCAATGGGCTGTTACCCACGATCACTTGCCAGCCATACTTGTGTGGTGAAGTGTGGTTTATTTTGTTCTCTTTTTTCTCCTTTTTTTTTATTTGGTAGGTGGCTTCTCTGATCTCAAATCTACCTAGAGGCAATGAAGAAGAGGTGGTCCTATGGCTGGGCTCTGGACAACCTGCCAATGGGCTGTTACCCGCGACAACTTGCCAGCCATACCACCCTAGAGAGTTCATTAGCTACCCAATTTCTGTCAGAATCTCCGAGGAGTGAGTCTGTGCAAAAATGTGTGCAGATGCTTAAACTAAAAGTCCTTCTGAGTTAGAGGGTGAGTTGATAAGTCGTATACTTATCACCTTATTTAGTTAGTGGATTAGAGTAGCTTAAGGTTGCAAGGATATGAAGCTAAATTTATATTTTAACGGACACCAGGGCTGATTAAGCCTGAATGCTTGAAAAGTCTAAGTGTTCAAGTTCTTTTCGTATTATTTCCTACTATTGACAAATTTCTAATGTCTAAGTTTTTCTTCCTAAATTCATTTTTTTTTAATTTAATTTTATTCCATTCAGACTGATTAAATGAGCTCAGGATCATGCAATTTACCACCCTCCCCCATGCTTAAGTTGGACAATGTCCTCATTGGAAAATACATAGATGCAACAGGGGTTCGAAAAGATATTACCTGAGAGACGTAGAATACCAGATCAGTCTGAATCCTCTGGGTTGCCTCCCAGGAAGCGCTGAGTTTAACGCCTCCAGTTGGGCGATGCTTCGTGTCATCCCTCAATGAGGGTGATACTCTCCTTTGGGGGAACCTGGGCTAGGAAGTGTTTCAATCTTTGGCCATTGACTGTAAAAGTGTGCCCAGTGTTCGGATCAGTGATTTCAACCGCCCCATTAGAGTGAGGCTTGACCACCCTAAATGGTCCTGTCCACTTGGACCTGAGCTTCTCTGGAAAGAGTTATAGGTGGGCATCGAAAAGCCAGACTTGCTGGTTAGGCTCAAAGATCTTTCTATGGATGAGTCAGTCGTGGATGGCTTTCATTTTCTCCTTATACAGTTGACTGTTCTCAAAGGCGTCTCGACGAATTTCTTCGAGCTCAGAGAGTTGGAGCATCCTCCGTGCACCAGCTAACTAGGAATCCATGTTACACTGCTTGACAACCCAGTAAGCCTGGTGTTCCAATTTGACAAGAAGGTGGCAGGCTTTGCCAAAGACTAGGCGATAAGGAGACATGCCTATCGGGGTCTTGAAAGCGGTCCTGTATGCCCACAGGGCATTATCCAGTCATGTGGACTAGTCTTTCCTGTCAGATCTCACAGTTTTCTGTAGAATGTTCTTGATTTATCTATTTGAGACCTTGGTCTGCCCATTTGTTTGCGGATGATACGGGGTAGCGATGCAGTGGTTAACCCCGTATTTTCTAAGTAGTGCACGGAATTGGGAGTGAAAAAAATGACTTCCACCATCACTGATCATGGCCTTTGGTATTCCAAACCGGGAAAAAATGTTCTGCTTAACAAAGTCCATGACAGTCTTATGATCATATCGGCAGGTGGCGATGGCTTCAATCCATTTAGAAACATAGTCTACCGAGACTAGGATGTACTCAAAGATAGATGGTGGAAAGGGGCCCATAAAATCAATACCCCAGACGTCGAAGATCTCGATAATCAAAATGGGCTGAAGGGGCATCATATCTTTTTTGGTCATGGTCCCCAGTGTTTGGTAGCACGAGCAAGTCTTGGCAAAGTTGTGTGCATCCCTAAATAGGGAAGGCCAGTAAAATCTGAACTGTAGAACCTTCGCAGCCGTTTTCTTTCCAAAGAAGTGGCCACCACAAGCTTGGTCATGATAAAAAGATAACACACTTTGAACTTCATTCTCGGGGATACACCTCCTGATGATCTAGCCGGCATAGAGGTGAAACAGCATGGGATCATCCCATAAATAGTGCTTGGCCTCAGCCAAGAACCTGTCTCGTTGCTGTCTAGACTAGTTGAGCGAGGTCTGTCCTACAACCAGGTAGTTGACATAGTCAGCATACCAAGGCAGTTTCTTGTCTTGCACAGCTAAAATGTGTTCATCGGGGAAGGTGTCGGATAAAGGTAGGGAGGGTCCAATGTGGTCTGGGTGAAGTCTGGATAAGTGGTCAGCCACCACATTCTTTGATCCGGCTTTGTCGCGGATTTCCAAGTCAAATTCCTATAAGAGCAGGATCCATCTGATGAGCCTGGGCTTCGCATCCTTTTTAGCCAATAGGTGCCGAATGGATGAATGGTCAGTATAGATGGTCACGTGGGATCCCAGCAGGTAAGGTCGGAACTTCTCAAGTTCGAAAACTACAACGAGCAATTCTTTCTCTGTGACCGTATAATTTCGTTGGGCCTCGTCCAACGTCTTGCTCGCGTAGTAGATCACAACGGGTTTCTTGTCTTGTCTTTGTCCCAGGACAGTGCCTATGGCAAAATCTGATGCATCACACGTAATCTCAAAGTCCTGGGACCAATCCGGGGGTTGAAGTACAGGTGTTGTAGAAACTAAGTCCTGGAGGGTGTGATACTCCTAGATGCAATCAGAGGTCATGTGGAATATGGCGTCATTGTCCAGAAGGTCGATTAAGGGTTTGGAAAGCTTGGAGAAGTCTTTGATGAACCTTCGGTAGAAGCCAACATGTCCCAGGAATGAACGGATCTGCCGGACCGAGATAAGCGAAGGAAGTTTGGAAATCAAATCAACCTTAGCCCAATCCACCTTAATGCCCCTATGTGATATGATGCGACCGAGGACGATTCCTTCCTGAATCATAAAATGGCTCTTTTCCCAACTTAACATCAAATTAACCTCGATACATCATTTCAGGATTTTCTCCAAGTTGCTCAAACAGTGGTTGAATGAGTTCCCAAATACAGAGAAATCATCCATAAAGACCTCCAAGTATTCACCCACCATTTCTGAAAAAATGGCTAGCATGCAACACTGAAAGGTAGCAGGTGTGTTGCATAGCCCGAACGACATTCGACGGAATGCAAACGTGCCATACGGGTAAGTGAATGTGGTCTTCTCTTGATCTTCAGGAGCAATTGCGACTTGGTTATATCCTGAATATCCATCTAGGAAGCAAAAATACTTTTGCCCTGCCAACTTTCAAGGATCTGGTCAATGAATGGAAAGGGGAAATGATCCTTCTTGGTTGCTTCATTGAGCTTCCTGTAATCAATACACACCCGCCATGCGGTGGTGGTTTGGGTGGGGATGGATTCGCCATGCTCATTGGTAACCACGGTGAGCCCGGCTTTCTTCGGAACACCTTGAGTGGGGCTCACCCAGGGGCTATCAGAGATGGGATAGATGATGTCGGCGTCAAGCCACTTGATAATTTCTTTCTTAACGACCTCCCGCATGTTTGGGTTTAACCATCTCTGCATCTGGTGGGAGGGTCGTGCCCCGTCTTCCAGGTAAATCTTATGAGTGCAATAGGCGGGGCTAATTCCTCTCAAGTTTGAAATGGTCCATCCAATGGCGGCCCGATGTTTTGAAAGGGTTGCGGTCAACCTGAGTTCCTGATCCTTGGTTAGATGAGAGTCAATAATCACAGGGAAGGTTTGGTCAGGTCCCAGGAAGACATACTTGAGATTCTCAGGTAGTGGCTTTAGTTCTGGTGAGGGTGGAACAACAGTCGAAGGGAAAGGAAAAGGCGGGAGTTGATTAACATCAATCTCCTCAAATGGTGTTGTTTGATGGTAATCATCCCTACAGAGGTCCACGGGTAGAGATGGTGGCGGGTCAGAATAGTCGTTACAGGATTGGTGGTCTGAGACAGAACTAAGGGTGAGGCATTCCTCGACCAAAGGTTCCACGGGATCATGCTCCTTAACACAATCGCAATCAAAAGACTTGGTCACCCGGAAGATATCCAATTGCATTTTTTTGTCTCTGAAGGCGATTTCCATACATCCCGTGTCACAATCGATGTTTGCCTTAGCCGTAGCTAAGAAAGGTCTACCTAAGATTATGGGTGCGTTCTGTAGTTTTTCAGGGACTTCCATGTCGAGCACCAAGAAGTCGACCGGAAAATAGAAGTCCTTGACCCGCACAATCACATCCTCGACAACCCCCTTCGGGGTCTTCACAGATCTATCAGCCAGCTGGATGGTGACAGGCGTGGGCGTCAACTCTCCAAAACCAAATATGTGGTACAGGGTTGTTGGAATCAGATTGATGGAAGCACTTAAGTCCAGGAGCGCTCTATCAAATGTCATGTCCCCGATATTGCATGATATCAGGGGTGCTCCTAGGTTAGTTCGCTTGAGCGGAAGGTTGCTTGATATTATGGAACTTGCTTGCTCGGAGAGCACAACCTTCCTAGGTGCTTGAGGTCTTGGCTTGCGTTTGGGTGTACAGGCATCCTTTAAAAACTTGGCGTAAGCCGGGATGTGCTTAACGGCTTCGAGGAGCGGAATATTAATCTGAACATGCTTATAGATCTCCAAAAGCTCCTCAGTTTCCACAACACCTTTCTTCTTTTTGATTGTCTCCAAGGCCTCAGAGTAGGGTGTCTGAACATGGATAGGATCTATTTCTGGGTCCTTGGGTTTTTCCAATGCCTCTTCTGAGTCAGGTATTTCAGCTGGTGAAATCTCGGGGAGAGTCGACCATTTGGGATCCTGGGTTTTGGTGTCGCTTCTCAAGGTTACCGCATTCGTAGAGGCATTGGGATCATGGGTTGATCCTTGAGAAGATGAGGATGAAGAAGCACCGAACCAAGGGGATGTTTGTGGGGCTGGCTGGACTATGTGAGCCTGCCCGGGATTGCCCTGGAACCTTGTGAATTGGGGCCTCTATTAATCATGTTTCGCGGGTTCAATTGTGGCTGAGAAGGTAGGGATCCTTGTTGTTTACAGTCCAAAAGTTGGCTTAACTATTTCTTTACTAAGGCCATTTTCTCCTGATGTTTCTAGTTCATTTCAGCCATCATTTTTATCAGGGTGTCCATTTGGTTCTTCGAGGGAGGGGCCACCCTAGTTGGATTATATGGGGGTCTAACTGGTGGTCCTTACTGATAGGGGGCAAGTTTGGCTGCTGGTTTGGTCTGGGCTGGTTCTGGAATTAAGGTGGTTTCTGGTTTGTCCAACCAAAGTTGGGGTGATTACGCCAGTCAGTATTGTAAGTGTTGGAGAAAGGGTTAGGTTTAGCATAACCTTGGACAACTTGTACATCTTCAAGGATAGTAGATGTCGATGGGGAGGGAAGAGAGTAATCAAGGGTTGAGGGAGCAAACATCCCTCCTTGGAACGTGGTCAGGGGTTGTTCCCGGTTCAATTGGCTTAAGGGCTGGACTAGGTCAACATTGTGAGCTCCCTTTGCTAAGGAGAAGGTCTGTAATGGGTTCCTGGTCTGGTTCAGTAGCTCATCAATCTTTTTATCCACAAATTCCACTCGATCTAATTTCTTGGCAATGATGCCCATGTCAATCATTCCAGAATTTGCCTGTACCTCATAAATCCCACCACGGGGTTGACTGGGTCATGGAGGCATTGTTGAGCGAATTTTCGCTCATAGACTCAAAGAGCTCAAACACGCTCTCCTCGTCTTTGTTCAGGAAGTTCCCTCCGCATGAGGCATCGACGAAGTTCCGTAGGTTACTGTCCAGACCGTGGTAGAAGATCTGGGCCAATTGCTACCTTGGTACTTCGTGGTGTGGGCATTTCCTCAAGAGTTCATTAAATCTTTCCCACGCCTCATGGAGCTGTTCCCTACCCTGGAGTGTAAATGTAGTAATGGCTCTTCTGAGGGCATTGGTCTTTCCTATGGGGAAGAATTTCTTTAGAAATATATGCCTCAGTTCTTTCCAGGTAGTGATGGGTCTACCTAGGGTTCAAAGCCAGTGAGATGCCTTGTCTCTCAGTGAGAACGGGAACATCTTAATCAAAATAATGTCAAGGTTAATGTTCCTAGGTTTCACAGTTCGGGCTATCCGATCAAGATCCTCTAGGTGCTGGAAAGGGTCCTCATTTGAGCTTCCATGGAAGTGGCTCTGAATTAGACTCAAGACATTTGGTTTTAGCTCAAAATCATCTCCCCCTTCGAGGATCCTAAGGTGTGGCTTGACTCGAATAGCAGAAGGATTGTAGAAGTCACAGAGGGGCTTAGGTTGGTCCTGGAATGGTGGTAGATCAGGTGGCGGTTGCCCTTGTGGGCCTTGGAAAGGTAGTGGTGGTTGCCCTTGTGGGTTCTGCAACCGGTGTATGGCTTGCATGATAGTGTGGATCTGTTGCTGCTGAAGCCGGTGGTTTGTGTTAATCTGGGCTTGGATGATGGCCATTGTGTTTGGTGGGGGTCGGTCCTCAACTTCATCTACCCTAGGTTCAGCCATGTTTCTAGCAGAATCAAGTTGCCTGGATTCCCATCCCAAAACAAACAACTCGGGATGCAGTGAGCGTCTCTCGTGCATACACTAGAGAAGAACAGGAGGGGATGCGAAGAGAGACAGATGCGAGAAGTGTGTGTTCAATCAAGCAAACAAGCCTAGTCCTTATGGTGTATTCCTTAGGAGACCTAGAAATCTCCAAAAGGGTGATCAAGTCCGTAAGCACTGGACTCCCCTTCCCAAAGCTAATCTGGCCAGGTTGATTACGAGGGGATTGCAGGGAAGGTTCTTCCTTTGGCTTGTGCCGCTGGTTTCATAGACCCCACAACCGCGGTCGTTTGACACTGCCCCGCAGCCTAGTCACCAGATTCTACTAAGGGAATGAAAGCTAAGTGCACAGCGAACAAAATCCCGCCTCTCGAGACTTAACCCAGTCCTACCTAAGGCACGTCTACTCTGTTTTAAAAGGGCCAGGATAGTGCTTATGCTAGGGTTATGTGATGAGGCGCTGATTGGGGTAGTGCCTCTTAATTTTCCGATTTCAGTGTGTGTGCTTCTATCAAAACAGGGTTTTTAAGCAAGGATTTTTTTAAGATGTGGTGTCTTTTAATGTTTTATCCTTACTTTAGTGTCTTTTAGGATTGACGTGTCTTAATATTTTCAGATAAGTTTCAGTGGGCACGTCAAGTTTTGCACACAATTCGGTGAAAGTAGATTTCCTTGTGTTGTGTAGAGGCTTTAAAACCCTAATATACTCATCATAGTGATCATGCAGCTTCTATTAGATGAGTTATTTTTAGGGTAGAGTGGTATGGCTCAACTCAATTCAAGGTGGCTTCGCAAACATCACTCAAAAAGAAAAAAGAACACTCCAAGAATTTATTTAGAACGTTAGAGTGTATTTTTTTTTTGTTGGGTGACGTGTTAAGGATGTGGGTCAGGCAATCATGCACCACGCCAATTTTTTTCAGTTTTACAATTTTTTTAGATTTTTTAAGCAAGCAAACAACCATGAGTGAAGAAATACTCACGACCGGTCCTTATTGTGCTTACTCCCTCGTTACCATCACGAGTTGCACTGCTTCGCCATCTAAGCGTCGAATTCCTGCAACCATCAAGTAGAAGGAGACAAGGTGTTAGACGATGTGAGCATGGATGTAAAATGGAAGTGACAAAACAAATCCGTTGCCTCCCTGGCAACGGCACCAAAAACCGCCGTGAGCGTGACGCGTGTGTTTAGAAGAGTCGTTATAGCTTGCGCTCGCAATGTTGGTTTTAAAATGAAGAAACGGATGTGAGTCCGAGTGTCGATCTCAAAGAGGCGTGAAAATCGGATTTTTCTTGTCACTTAATGTCACTAAAATCGTGGGGTTTTGCTTGCGAAAAGGCGCGAGTGAAAAGCGAGTGAGAGAGGGAGAAAGAGAGAGAGAGAATAGGGTTAGAATTTTTTCATTCACAACATGCAATTCAAACATAAAAGAGAGCAAGCAATTGAATAGAAAACAACTTCATTTAACATGCAACTTTAATTCATAATTACAACACTAGATAAATGCTTGAACATAAGTAAAGTAAAGCTTAGGATAAAGAGGGAAAGAGAGAGAGAGAGAAGACGGCGAGGCAGCCACGGCAGTGGAGGGGGCTCCATCGGCGGCTCGTCATCTCCGACGATTACAAAAGGGCTTAATGGTAGCTAAGAGGGGGGTAGAACACTTGCAAGTGGAGTGAATGCTTCCCATAGGTGGTTGGAAGGAGTTTAAATAGGAAGAAGGGCATTCCAAATGAAGAAGGGGTTTTACCGACGCCCGGAACGTCGCTAAAATCCTTCCCAAAACGTTGGTGAAGGCCCCTGCCCACCGGTCGCTTGCGCGCTTCTGTTCTTCTTCGCACCTGATTTGCATGCGCACATCTTAAGCCGTTCAATCTAAGATCGGACGACTGAGCTTCCGCGTGGGGCGCTGGTGCGAATCGTGCTGAGGCACGCGTGTCTGCAGCGTCATCATGCGTGTGAGCTTTTGCACGCATCTATTGCGCCGCGCGGCTCCATCTGCGCCATCTGCTGCTGATCATACGGTCAAATTTACGCGGTGCACGCCTTCGCCTTCTGATTTCCGCGAGGTGCGATTCGAACCCACGTCATGTGAGCGCGGGTGAGCGCTTCGACTGCTGCACTGCACCCGCTGGTTTGTCGCAGCGAGGGCGGGCATGCGGGCGGCTCTCAACTGTTCGATCGAAGATCGACAGCTGAGATTCATCCTCCAGTTGAAGGCGAGATTGGTCGATGGCACAGATGCGTTGTAGGGGCACCACGTGGCGTGCTGTGGGCCGTTGATCATCAAATCAACGGCCAGGACTTCTTGGGCCCATTGCAGGAGCTCCGGATGTCGGATTTGGTCGATTTCGAGTCCGTTGGACTCCGTTCGTTGCTTTAAATCCATCTGTGCGGTCCAATTGCTCATCTGAGGCCTGTTTTGACAAGTACTCATACAAATGGCCGTTAATACTGTTATATAAGCAATCTTGATGTGTGATGCATGCAATGCTCCCATTCCTATTTGTGATGTGTTATCTGTGCATTTTGTTCTTAAGATAAACCCCAATTGACAGATTTATCATCCCATGATGTAGTGTTATCAACCACCACCGTGCGTCTCCAAGGTCGAGCGCTGCCACACCGTGGGCCAGTGAGGTGATAGGCCGCCACGCCAATCCAGCGAGCTCGACCATCATCGTGCACGTGTCTCTCATGACCACGCAACCATCACCTTGCGCATGTGCCTCTAGCCATGCAATTATCCTCATTGTGCCCCTTGTTGATCGTGCCTTCATCCACCTCAAGTCCCTAAGGGGAGAACACCTTCACAACCACCTCCACGCTCACTGTCCACGGTAATCCTCATGACCACCAACATTTCCATCTTCTTCTTCTTTTTCCTCTTCCTCTGTTTCTCTTCCACCTCAACGAAACCACCCACCACCATCACCAACAACTACCACCTTCACTAGCGCTCCTCGCATGCATGCACGCCACCTCTTCTCCATGCGGCCAGCAGCAACTCCAACATGCATAGCAGCATGACCCCACCTCGTCCCACCTCCACACGCAGCGCTATAGTGTGCGCAAAGTAGCAGTGGCTCCTTCTCCTTCCCCACATGCACAGTAGCAGCAGCAGCCACTTTGTCGCACCTCCACCGTGCCACGCACCACTAGCCCTCGCCGAACAGCCTCGCCCCTCCCGCAGGTCCTCCCCACTAGCACCTCACACGGCCAGCGTGCTTACGCCTCATCTTCATGAGCTTCAGCAGCAACATAGCTACAGCCCACCGCCACCCACCATCGACCTCTCCTCCGTTCTCTCATCTCCAGCCACCTCACATCGAGCTGCTATCGCCAATGAGTGCTGCCCAGCCCAAAGGACCTTCGATGAGCTTTGCGTCTCCAGCCAACCCTTCCTCGTCGTGCACAGTGAAGGGAAACACCTTCCACTGTTTGCACTTCATTTCTTATTACATTTCGTTGCCATTGCAAAAGGAAAATTTTTGAGTTAATAATATTCTAATCTGGTGATTTTGTGAGAACTCCCTCCATCTTTCACGAAAATACAACATCAGCTTATTCATGTCTTATTATCTTAATTGAAGGTGATTTTGATTCAGTTTCTTTACAAAATTAATTGCGAGCATTTGTTTTTGACTAGTGCCAGTTTTGATAGGCCATTGCCTCCCTGTGGACACTACCCGCTCTTCTTGAGTGGTAATTTTAATTGTTTTGAAAAATAATTTTCCACCACTTACATACTACTTTGACGCACCATTTTATGTGCGAAACGACAACGAAGTGAAAATCATCTTTTCACTCCCCCTACCCAAATCCAGCAACAAGTGTGGTCATGACCAAATGAGCTGAATGCATGGAGATACCGCATTAGAAAATGGTTTTCCCTTCGATCAAATCAATAATAAAGTCAAGCCTTATCGGGAAAAAGCATTAGACTCTGAACAAGCCAAATCCAAGTTGCAACAACCCAACCCAAAGTATGTTTTAACTGCCACTTGAAGCTACTATCCAAGTACTTCATAACCTTTATTATTATTAATTAATAGACCACCAACGAAGAGGGGAAAAAAGAAAGAGAAAAACAACCAACCCTAAAATTTCTGACTCAAACCAAAGCACATGCCAAGATTAAAAAAGGAAAGGAAAGGAAAAAAAAAGAAGGTTGTTCTTTGTTTTAGCCCAAAAAATCACCTTTGTGGATGTCTACCACATGGCATGAGACAAGAGTCAGCACGGGAGGCCTGTAGGGAGACCATTGAGCAAAGATGGTGTGAATTGAAGGCTTTTGAGATGGAAGAAGGAGGATGGATGGGTTGGTTTTCTTTTGGTCTATTCGTTCGTATTTGGAGTCAGATAATCAATCATCCATTCCCTTTCTCCTTTCTCTTGTGCAGCCCATTCTTGCAGGGTTACTTGCTCCTCTCTTTTTTACTTCCTCATCTAGATCTACCAACTTGGATCTACCAACTAATACTGAAGGACTATGACTACTCCTTCGTCTTGTCCCTTTCGTATAGTCACCTTTGCTTGTTTGCTCCTTTTATTTCCACCAATAAAATAGCATCCGACTGTCTCCTCTTTTCCCCTCCGCATCGGAAGGCCTCCACACAATAACTACCTTGCTTCACAGAACCTGTTACCACACCATATCCTTCCTAAATTCCCCTCCCTCTCCAACTCTTTGTCCCAGACAGATCGTGAGCCCCACCCAAGAAGCATTCTATTCTATCGATAATGCTTCATCATCAAAGGTATTAAGCAAAATTGACTCTGCAAGGATTTAGGAATCTCTATCTACCTGCAAAATCACCTCATTTAAAAGATAAAATAAAATAAAATGAAGGAGATGTGGGGAAATTTAGAGACAGGAAGATAGGGATTGAGATAGAAAAGATGAGAGAGGTGGGGGTAACAAGGAAAATTCTCGTGGACAGAAGTGGAAGTAAGTACATTGAAGAGAACAAATAGAGTGAAAGGTTACCTTCTTTGAAGTGGTAAGAGAAAATTCTTAAATAAAGTAACTAGGGAATAACTTTTCCTAATTACCGTACTTGAGATTTTTTTTTTGTTATCACATGTGATAAAATCATGTTTTCAAAGGATGATTTTGCATGATTATATTTTTGAGCTAAATTTGTTTTTGCTAAAGAAAAATTCAATATAACTCTACCGCACCAAACTCATTTTTAGAAAAGACTAATTTATCTATATCTTTTAAACCCCAAAACCTGTCCCCCGTGCCCCCGACCTACCTCCCTCCCCACTTGACCCCCTCCTCCCACACGAGCTTCATTCTCAATGCTCCTCTGTTGCTTCTCCTCTGGTCCTTCCTCCAATACTATGCTTCCACGACTGCTGCCGCCTTTCCGGTTGCTGCTGCTCCATCTTCTGCGCTCTTCAGTTCCCTATTCATCTCGTTGCCTTCAAGTTATGTGTTCAACTGTTGGGTTATTTTATAAAGATGATGTTTGGAACTTGAAAGAGTTCGTTTCGATTTTTGAGTAAGGTAACAACTACCATCAATGTTCATTTCATATTGTCAACCATGTGAACTTTCAAGTTATTGAATCTGATCAATATGTGTGGTCTGTGATTTGCTTGCGTGTTTCGGAATGATGCACTTAGAGGTTGCGCAGCTATTTGAAAGCTTTTGATTACCAATGGGTGTTGAGCATCTTGCATGAACAACACACGTGCTCATATTCAAGACAACGAAGATCACCCACAACTTGATTGCAACTTCTTAGGAGACTACTTGCAAAAATTATGTGAAAATGTCACCTTTGGTGAAGGTGAATATCTTGCGAGATCTCATTCATGATAAATTCAAGCATAATGTTACAATAAGTACATTAGATGCAAAGCGAAAGGTAATTGAATTAATGTATGGTGAGTGGGATAAGTCATACAAGGATTTGTCATATTTCCTTATGGCCATCAAAGATTCCAACCCTGGTACTTGTGTAGACATTGAGAGTGTAGAAAACAATATGGTCTTCATGAAAGCATTTAGGGCATATGGGTCATTAATTAAAACCTTCAAACATTATCGATCGATTATTAATATTGATGGCACTCATTTGTATGGTAAATACAAGCATAAGTTATTGATTACTTGTAGCATGGATACTGATCATCACGTTGTCCCTTTTGCATTCGTCATAGTATATGAGGAGTCTACGGAATCGTGGTCGTGGTTTTTGGGACATTGATTGATCTACTAAACACGAAGATTTGATTGTTTATGTTTGTTAATATGTCGTTGTAGCTCGAATCCTGTGTTGAAACTTGCACGTCAAGAGTCAAAGATTATTGTGAGTTCCGACTGACTCCACGAGAAGGCGAAAATAGGCATTTGATTAGAAATTTGCTTTATACTTTTATTCTAGTTTTGTCGTTTTAGGCATTTGCGACTTCTTTTGACTTTTGTTTTGAGAAAAAGTGAGATAGACAACTACCTACTAATACTTTTTCTTTTGTCTTTTTAGTGAATACGTGAGAATGAAAACCTACACTAATGAAATGAAAACCATCTTTTTGTCATTTTTGCTTTACGATTTTTTTTCTTTTTAATTGATGGAAGAAACAATGACTATCTTTTCTTTTTGTCTTTTGATAATGAGGAAGAAACAACAAAAGTGAAACACTTATAAACAAGAGAACATCAACTTTTGATTAACTTAAAAATTTACAAACTAAACTACTAACGCACTACAATTGAAAGCACAAAAGCCCATTAACTATTACAACTTCAAGAGTGCCCTAGGCCACTTGCACACTTCGACTACTGAAAGGAAAGAAAGCTATTTACAAGAGAGCTTCAAGCAATCACATAGAGGAAGGTGATGATGGTGACTAGGTAATAAGTGTGGTGGAAGTTTTGAGTTAAATAGGGGAAATGGTTAAGTCCAAAGGCGGTGGTGGTAAGGGTGATAGGAGTGACTAGTACAAGGCAATAAGGCATGGTGGTTAGGTTTAGTGGGAGGGTGCTTAGATGTTGGTGTTGAGGTATGTGGTGGTTGGAGTGGTATGGGTGTCTAGATATCTAACTAGAATGGTGGGAGCATTAAGTTCTACGTAGACTTCTTTGCGTACATTGTGTTTTTGGTTAGGGATGGTAACCATATACTTGATGGTATGGTTCTCAAAAATATCTATTTGGTGTGCTAAGTGGTAAGGTGATGGCATGGCCATACTAGGCTCTAATGGAGAGGGTTAGGTTTAGGATGATGGGGTATATGTGATTAGGATAAGTGGTGGTTATGGTGGTGGTGAGCGCACAAGTGGTGGAGATGCGCTACAACAAAATACACTTATAGCGATGACCTTTGAGGATAGAGTTGAAGCCTTTGGGGATAGATTTTAGGATGGGTGACGGAAAATCCATCCCCAAAAATTTTTCTCTCAAATGAGGGTCATTGAAAGTTTTGGAGATGGATTTTCCATGCTCAAAACTATTGTGACAGAAAATTAGTCATAATAGATTAGATACAAAAAAGTTGATAACGTGGCATTTTAGTTTTTTAAGGATAGATTGCTCTGTCTCTACAAGTTTTAGGAAAAAAAAAGGGATTTTTACGTGAATGCCACTAAAATTTTTTGAAATTACTTAAATGCCATTCAAATCACTATATTATAGATATGTCATTGAAAAAATAGTATTATTTTCGTATTTACCACTTCGTTAGCCATAACCGTTAAACATAATAATTTTAGACTGAAATGTAATTAAAAATTATTTTTAGTCCTCAAAAAATATTTTTTAGTCCTTAAATTTTTTTTAGTCCTCAAATTTTATTTTTTTAATTTTCACCCCTCCCTCCCCCCTCCCCTCGCCAGTTCACTTCCCTTCCTCCTTACCTCTGAGCACCTCCTCCAACCTCCAACCACCTCTTTCGCCCCCTCTCTCTAACCACCACATCGTCTCAACCACCTCCTCTTCCCAAGGAGACATTGAAAAGGAGGACCCCAAAGCCCACCACAACATCTTTGGGCGCATCTTCGACCACAAGCCCAAGAAGGGCATCATCACAGACGGTGAGAAGTTGAAGAAGGGTGCCACCGCAGATGGTGAGAAAACAACAGAGTGTAAGGGTAGGGTCGTCACCTTGGGAGGAAGAAGTGGTTGAGAGGAGGTGGTGGCTAGAGAGGGAGTGGAGGAGGTGGTTAAAGGTTGGAGAGTGACAGTGGAGGAGGTGGTGAGGAGGGAGATGAACTGGCGAGGGGAAGGGGGAGGGTGGGGGAAGGGGTGAAAATTTAAAAACTAAAATTTGAGGTCAAAAAAAATTTTTTAGGACTAAAAAATTAATTTTTAGGACCAATAAATAAATTTTTATTACATTTAAGTCTAAAATCGTTAAGTCTAACAATTATGGCTAATAGAGTGGCAAATACGAAAATGACACTACTTTTTTAATGTCATATCTATAAATATAGTGAATTTAATGACATTTAAGTAATTTCAAAAGATTTTAGTGGTATTTACGTAAAAATCCTAAAAACTAATTGCCCTCAATCTTTTGAGGATTACATAATTGTGAATGTAAATTACATCAAAACGTTCTTACTTTTAGTAATACATATATACTCGATAACTTGACAGAAGTGATCTTTGACATAAGACATCATTTTCATTGAAATTAAATTACAAAGTACTTGTTACAATGTTTTGAATAAATTAAAAAAGAGAATAATAAAAAAATACATCATATTATAGAAGAGCACTTAACTCTTGTTTTTTTTCCTCTTTAGAATAGAAGTCTAAACTATTCCAATCTAAGCCCCTTGAATGACAAAAGCTTAGGGAATTCATTCTTCAATTTGGTAGAGTCAAGTTCATAGGAAACATTGGCTATGTCATAGGAAACTATTTTCCATGTCACCATTGCCAAAACTTGCAAACTGAAAGGTGGAAGAGGAGGATCATAGGAAGTATCTTGATGACATGCAAAACATGGGAATCAATACGGAATAGATTAACTAGACATGGAAGTAGTATCCATTTGATTGCAACAATTCTTTGTATATGGCCTATCCTTACCTCAAATGTTAGTGATGGCTTAGTCTCATTCACCCTTGCAACATTTTGACAGTCTAGCCCCTATCGACATTCATTGAGGTCCACTAACCTATGTAATATGTAGAACCCAGCATTCTATGTGCCCAACTCCCACCCAGAGATGAAATTCTTAAACCTACATTACTAGCTAGTAAGCTCCATGCTTATTTATCCTGTGTTTAGTTTCATGGATAAAAACTCTCATTGAGAACACTACAAATAGTAACCTCTTGTAGCAACTACAAGATGTGAAAAAACACTTCAACCCCAGATATTAGCAAAATGCATTCTAGGATGCGTAATTTTTTTGAGAGGGAAAAGGATGGTTAGCAGAGGTCACTAGTTATCCGTTGCATTAAACTAAAAGGGAAAGGAACATACTCAAAGATATAGGGACCAGAAAGAAAAAAGATATGTAGAATCTCTTACAACATTTTGAATCCAAACCCTTTCTTCTTTGAAGACGTTCCAATTTCTCTGTAGCCATAACACCTACATGGAAGCAACCACCTTGAATCTAACCTCCAGATCTGTCAGGTTGTTGCTGGTGCAAAAGCATGACCAAAAATCCTCTGTGGAATCACCTCCCACAATAGGCAAACCCAGGCCCTGAAAGAGACTTTTCGTAAAGCCACAATGCAAGACAACATTATAGCACATATTAAAAGTGTAATATCAAATAACATCCAGGAAATTCTCTTACCTATGCCAAATCCTCAAAAATTACATTAGAAATGCTAGCCCTTGTAATGCCAAGTTCGTCGCATATTTGCATTACGTGGAGCTTCCCTCACCTTGAGGAGGAGTTTGTATGTCGTTTCCATTTTATTCACCCCCACCAACTTTTTTTTTTAATTTGCTAAAAACAACACCTCCAATGCAAAATTTGTTTTCCAGTGACTCCTCTACAACTAGTCTCGCGTTGTCCAGCTTCCCTACATTACATAGCCTATCAACAATATATTCATAGGCTTCAACGTCGGACTGATAGGCACTAGTAGCTACCTCCAAGATGAATTGTGATTGCGCAGCAATCATAGGTCTTAATCAACCTAAATAATGTTAGAACCTAGCTTAATTTGTAAATATTGCATTCATATCATGCATATCATGCATTGCATCATTTTATATAGAATAAGATGAGATATTTTACTATTTAATATTTTTGTTGTTATTTGCAGGTATTAAAGTGATCCAGGATGTGAGATACAGTGGAATAAGGCAATAAAGAGAGAAGAAGACTGATCTAAATAAGAGGAGTGAGGAGGATAGCCTTATCCCTACTTTCACTATCTTTTCAAAAAAAAGTTTTTAGGGTTATTGATCGACCAGATTAGTTAATTGATCGACCAAAATACCTTGATCAAACAACCAACTTCATTAAGTGATCAAATCAGCCCATTTTAGGAAGTTGATAAATATCATTTTGATCGACCAACCAAGTAAATTGACTGATCAATTAGTGATCGACCAACCATCTTAATTGATCGATCAAATTGCATTTTGATCGACCAATTGACCGTAATTGATCAACCAATTTAACTTCCTATTCAGGTAAAACTTTTAGTATAAATAGAAGTCGTACGCAATCCATCTTTACACAACTTTCAAAAAGAAATACCTTTCAAAAGTAGAGCTTCTCATGCTTATTCCAAAGGCTTCTGCGCGTCGTTCTTCATGTTCTTCAAAAGCACAATGCCTCGAACCTCTGCAAAAAATTCGATTTGATCTTTTATTGAAGTTCCATAGCAGTTACTTCTGTTATTCTATTTTGTTGCTTTGATTTATGGATCCCAAGATTGTTGGGAAGATCTGTGATTGTTGTTTTTGCTTCTCTTTAGGATAAAAAGAGAAGTGGTTGTAAGAGGTTGTGCCACCCTCGTTGAAGTGGTATGGTTAGTGATTTACTAGCTTGGACTAGTCAGGAAAATCCTAAGCTGGGAGGCTTAGGTAGTGGTTTTTACCCGGTTTGGGTTTTCACTCTAAATCAGGTGTACTCTGTGCATGAATCTTTTCTGATTTATTTTTTATTTGTACATATAATTTTTAAGGTGATACTATTCACCCCTCCCCTTTAGCAAACATTACGATTCGCAGGATATCCTCCTACTTTCACTTGGTATCAAAGCTCGCATTGTCTAGGAGATGTCAAAGTCGAATGTTGACACATATGTTGAGGGTCAGTCGATCGTTCGACCTCCTCTATTTGATGGAACGAACTTCAGCTATTGGAAGACCAGGGTGTAGATCTTCCTGGAATCAATGGACTGCGAGGTATGGGATGTCATCGCCTCGAAGTACACACGTCCAAAAATCAAAGACGGCGTTGCAATCACTCCAGACCAAAAGAAGATGGCTACACACAACGCAAAAGCCATGAACGCCATATTCTGTGGTCTCTCCAGAGCAGAATTTAACAGAATATCTGCATGCAAAATCGCACATGAGATATGGAGCATTCTCGAAGTTACCCACGAGGGAACTTCAAAGGTAAATGAAATAAGGGTAAATCTACTAACCCAAAACTTCGAGCCTTTCAAGATGAAGAAAGGGGAGTCGATAAAGGAGATGTTCACAAGATTCATGGACAGTATAAACTCCTTGCGAAATCTTGATCAAGACATCAAGAATGAAGCCCTTGTCAGAAAAATCCTTCGATCACTCACCAGGACTAGGAAGCCAAGACTACCACCATTCAAGAGTCAAAAGATTTATTCACCATGAAACTGGATGATCTCATTGGAAGTCTAATGGCATATGAGGTTCAACTCCAACACATGAGGGATCAAGAAGGAGAAGGATCCAAGAAGAAGACTATATCTCTTGAAGCTATTCAGGAATCTAAAGAAACTTCAAGTGGAAAAGAAGAGGAAGATATAACCCTCCTCTCCAGAAAATTCAGGAAGTTCCTATAAGATAAGAATTGGAGGAAGAAGAAAGAAGAAGTCAAGAATGATGCAATCACCTGTTACAACTGCAAGAGAAGGGGACACATCAAGAAGGACTGTTTGCTTCTCAAAAAAGAATCAGACGAGAAGAAGAAGCCCTTCAGAAAAGATGGAAAGAAGAAAGCTTTCATGACAACTTGGGATGATTCGGACTCAAGTTTAGAGGAAGAAGAAACCTAAGGAGAACAAGCTCTTCTCGATCTTATGGCTCTAGAAGATGAGGTAACCTCCTTTAATCAAGATGAATTATTAGAAGTATTCTTTGAGATGCATGATATAGAAAAATCATTAAAACTAGAAAATGAAAACCTAGCAAAAGCATTAGGTGAAGAAAAAGCACAAAAAGACATACTTGGTAATCAAATCAATGAGTTATCTATTGAGATCACTGCATTAAAATCACAGATAAACAACTTAAAAGTAGATATAGACAAACTAAAAGAAAACTCTGCTACTCTATTAAATGTTTTACCTAAGTTCACAAATGGAAGTAGAAATCTGCATAAATTGTTAGGAACACAAACCCAAAGCACCACAAAATTTTGGTTAGGTTATATACCAAAAAATTATCATGAAGCATCTAGTTTTAGCAAAGGGAAAGGTAGCCTGCCAAAATAGGCAACACAAACTAGCCACCATGGACCCAAACAAAAATGGGTACCAAAAAGTATATTGCAATCTTATTTTGTTGGTTCTGTAGATTATAAGAGTGGACTTTCTAATAAACAAATGGAATACTGAAGCTACTCTATCAAATAAAGCCTTATAAACACAAACCAATGATAGGAAAGAGAAAAAAGAAGATGGATAATGGACAACGGTTGTTCTAAGCACATGACCGATGAGGAAGACCTATTCTAGCAGCTCATCTGTCAGGAAGATGGTACAATCACGTTTGGGAACAGCAACAAGGGCCGTATTATTGGTAATGGCCAAGTTGGTATCTCTTCTACTTCTTTTAATAATGTACACTTAGTTAGCGGCTTAAAACACAATCTGCTAAGAGTAAGTCAAATATGTGATAAAGGTTATAAAATTACATTCACATCAAAAGGTTTTAAAATTCGTGATAAAGAAATAAAACAAATTATTCTTAAAGGAAATAGACATAAAGACATTTATACTGTAAACTTTAACAAATGCGACAGTCTTGAATGTCTGGTCGTATCTGACGAAGAAGCAACATTTTGGCATAATCAACTAGGTCATGTTCACATGGGGAACATTAGTAGACTCATGAAACATGAACTCATCAAAGGTTTGCCAAATATCATCTTCAAGAAAGGCAAAGTCTGCGATTCTTATCAAGTTGGTAAGTGATGATAACGTCATCATCCCATATCTAGCTTTAATTAGTCATAATCCATTGATAAATGCTTCTACATAACTGTTAGAAGACTGTAATTCATTGCATATCCTTTCTGAGAGAAATAGATTAAAATAGGGGTAAATATGTAGTTTTAACAGAATATCCTACATGCAGAACAATCACGAGGTTTCTCAAGGGTTTATTAAAGGTCAAATGGCCATAAATGTCTAATAAGTGAGCTCATATAGACAGAAATGAGTTTTCACACATTTCGAGAATTAATGGACATCTGAAATCCTAAAAATAGACTTACTTAATTAACTGAGGTTATGGTCAAAATTAAATTCACCTAAACCTTCTAAAAATTATAGAAAAATATTCTATAAGGTTTGGTATCTTTGATTTGACCATTGGAATCCAATTTGACCTAAAATAGAGTCTCAAACAGATAATTGCCCTAATTTGAATTTCTACACAAATTACTCAGTTAAACTTGGTCAAAACCTAAATCCAACTTCGTCATCAGATTCCTTGAGTCCAAATTAGGTTTGTATCAAAATTTGGGTCCAATCAGAGATCACCTTGGCCTAGTTTACATTTTAGACCTGTTGGACACTTTTCTCTCACACATATGCCCTTAACTTTTGAAACCCTTGAAAATACTCCCCTAACTTCATCATCTTCTTCACCAACAGGTCCCTGCCACCTTCAAACTCCTAAACCCATCACCGACGAGCTTCAATCAGGGATTACTCCCTGATTTCATGGTCAAACTCTTCTAAATTTGGAAGGAAGAATCACGAAGAGCTTCTCTACAATCTGAGCCGCATCTTGGGCTCTAATTCCTACTCAATTCCTCATGCGAACCTTTCAAAGGTTTGGGTTTCCTATTCTTGTGAAAGCTTCAAGCTTTCAAATTTGGATTCCAAGCTTGAAATGACTCCCTGAGCCCTATAAAAAAGGACCCACATTGCACGACTGTGATCCTTAGCTCATTATGGTTGGTTTCTCCACCTTCTTCTCTCCTCTCCGGACGAAAGCTCTACGAGCTCCAGCGAGCTTCTCCGTCTACATTCTTTGCCACTGCCACAGACTATAGTCGACCAGATCTTCTTCCCTACATTCCTCTGTCGCTTGCAATACCAGCGAGGGTCTTCTTCCACATCTTCCTCGCCATTTCTTCCCCATCGGAGATTTCGTCTTCTCCAAGTCCGGCATACCACCGGAAAGGAATATGATGGGAACACCATCATGATCCATAACTAGCTCAGTTTGATCTGATTAAGTCATTAAAATGCTCCTACATAACCATCAGAAGGCCATAATTCATTGCATAATCATTCTGAAAGATAAGAAAATAGGATTAAAACTGTAATTTTACCATCATATCTTGAATGCAGAACAACCATGGGTTTCCCTAAGGGTTAATTAAGGGTTAATTAAGGGTCAAATGGTCTTAAGAATCTAACAAGTGGGTTAGAACAGACAAAAAAGGATTTTCACATGTTTTGAGAATTAAATGACTTCTGAAACCCTAGAAATAGACCTGCTTAATTAACTGAGGTTCTGGTTAGGATAAAATTCACTTAAACCCTCTAAAATTCATATAAAAATATTCTCTAGGGTTTGTACCTTCAATTTGACCATTAGAACCCATCTTAACCCAAAACAGAGTCTCAGATTGACATTTGCCCTAATTTGAGTTTTTGTATAAATTATCCAATCAAACGAGGTCAAAACCTAAATCTAACTTTGCCATTGGATTCCTTGGGTCCAAATTAGATTTGTACCAAAATTTGGACCCAATCTGAGATCATCTTGACTTAGTTTGCAATTTGGTTCTGTCTGATTCTTTTCTCTCACATACATGCCCTTAACTTTTGAATATCTTACAAAAAGGCCACCAACTTCTTTGTCTTCTTCACAGAAAGGTCCCTACCGCCATGAAATCCTACTCCTACAACTTTGGCGACCTTTAATTGAAGAGAACTCCTTCTTTGATCAATCAATCCCTTCCAAAATTGAAAGTGAGATTCCTTGAGGAGTCCTCTTTTCATTGAATCTGTCCATGAGCCCTAAAACTTTCCCAATATCTCATGCGAATGCATGAGAGATTTGGGTATCTTAGAATTTTCAACTTCGGCGACATTTCCAAGCTTGGGAAGCTTACTTCCCAAGCTCAAAACATCCCCCAAAGACTTATAAAAGACCCCTCAGATCAGGCCGAGTTGCTCAGACTTGATTCCGACGGTGAAACCCCTTCCTTCCTCTCTCCGCTCCAGCCGAAAGGCTCCTCAAGCTTCGGCGATTCCTCCTGACCTCCTTCATCGTCTGTCCATAATACCAATGGCCAGATTCCCTTCCTCTCTCTCATCCACTCTTGGCCGTACTAGCAGGAGCCTCCTTCCTGTTGTCATCACCGTTCCTACCCTCACTGGAGCATTTCGACTTCTCCATCACCGACATACCCCCGGTGCGGATTCTCCCCCCTTTCATCCATTTATATTAGGCTAGATTAGTTAGTTTAGGTCCTTAGGTTAGTTTCCTTCTCCAAAAAGCCAAAAATAACCCTCGACTCGACATGCTCACCCTCATCTTCTCCATGTCCGACAACCACTTCGGTGAGGCGGTTCCATCGCTATACAACTCCATCCGCCTTGCCGACCACCTCATAACCTTTGCCACTCCACCCTCTACCAAACCCCTCTCCCTATTTGCCTTCCCATCCACCTAAACCCGTTGTCGACCAACCCACCTTTCCGTCGCCATTCCTGACTTTGTCTGACCACCACAGACAACCATCCTCCATAGGACCACCGCCATTACATTCGCCATGCCTTGGTGAAGATCCTGAGCTATTCTAATGTGGCTGTGAGTCCTTATTCAATGTTTTAGTTTCTTGTCGTCACGCTCCACCGCCGTCGCCATCTTCAGCCTTGTGCCTCGTGTTCAAGGCCACAATATCCCCAATTCTCGATCCCAGGTGCTGCGGGACCTTCTTAGCAACACAGGCAGTAGGGCAATTGGGAGCATTGACTGTTGCCTTGACCTCAATTGAAGGAGCCATCCATTGCAGCTGCATGCAAAGGAGGAGGACTAGATAGTCCCACATCGGGCACTGACAGATGCATAGAGGCGCATAAATCTTTTTTGTCCTATAGGCTCTTCGCCTCCTAACATGAGGGTGAGGTCCTCCTTACCCATGCACGCCTCATTTGCGACACCTAACTCGCGGGTTTGGTTCACTCAATTACCCGCCTAATCCACTCCCACTCCTCGACTGCCACTCACGGCCAGTAGCCTTGGTCCCGGGTGTGCATGTGCCTGTTTACCCAATTATCCTGACTGTGGTCCTGAGAGGGCGGATCCCAGAGAGAAAGAAAGAGAGAGCAGGGGTTAGGGGGGTTTTGCTCTTAGAGATCTCCACACTTATCCGCTGAGAGAGGTTTACTCCCTTGTGCATGAGAAATAAGGAAGAAGAAGAAAAAGGCACAGTGAAGAAGAGAGAAGAGGAGGAAAAGAAGAAGGCCTGCAAGAGAAGCGAAGAGGAAGAAGAAGAATAGTGCTAGGGAAGCACTGTAGCATTTGTTGGTTAAGTCGTCTGGTCATGATACCCAATGTCTGATTTGAGGCTTGATACTGTGAAAGCTTGATTTAGAATTACTGTTGAGATATTTAAATTGATTGAACGCTTGATATATATGCTTAGAGAGTAATTGGTGATTTAAATCACCATTGTTTTAACTTCTCTACTATTTTTTATTGCCTCAAGAGACATGAGAATTCATTGAATATCTAATGTGACAAATTAGTATTTATTGAATATCATTATTTGCTTTAGGTTCTTGTGCTCATTTACATTATTTATTGAGATTCGCGATTGAATTCCTATTTGCTCCCTGTGTTCAACTTCAAACTTTCATTTGAGTAATAAATTTTATTTATTTTCAAGCAATTTTGACCTATACTACGACACAGCATTTACAACATCGATCTCACTCTGTCAATGGAATCCCTCCCTTTCGTCCATTAGATTTAGGTTAGTTAGATCCTTGGGTTAATTTCCACTACTCAAAACCCAAAAATTAGCCCTTGATGCCACCGCATGCCACCTTCATCTCCACTTCCAGCCACACCTCTAGCGAGGTTTCCCGCTCATCACATATGTCCATCCACCTTGCCATTACCCTCACAACCTCCACCATCTCACGACCATCAAAACCCCTCTCACTATTAGCGATTTCATCCACCCAAAAGAGCCACCGAACAACCCATCCTTAATGCTTTGTTTCCATCACCGACCGACCACCACGCACCTCCATACACCACACAACCACTGCCACTACATTCTCCAACGTCCAGCGAACCTCCTGAGAAAGTTTAATGTGGCGGTGAGGCCGTTTGTGTGTTTTTTAGGTCTCACCGTCACCACCATTACCGCTACTGTGTCTTCAAGCTCCAAGCTACAAAACCTCCAGGTGTAACCTCTAGGAGTCATGGAGTAGTCCCAGGACCCTTCCTAGGTCCTTGATTGAGGGCACCAACTTCAGTGGCTGCGGTAATTGAAGGAAGAAATCTCCGCAGCCACATGAGAGCAAGAAGGTGTGGGATTAGTCCCACCTCGGAAACACAGAAGCGCGTGGAGCCACATAAATTGATTTTACGCTAACAACTTATCACCTCAACACATGGGGGTGAGGTCCCCTTCACACCCACACACTACCCGACTTGCCTAGACCTATACACTCCTTGACTATAACCCCATGCACGTAGCCCTGGACTCGATTACTGTTCATGCCCGATAACCCGATTAGCCTGGGTCTGAGAGAAGAGGAGAGGAGGAAGGAGAGAGAGAGAGCAAGGGAGGGGAGGGTTTTGCTCCTAAAGGCTTTGAGCGACACTTAGTCGCTGAGAAGGTGAGTTCCCCTTGTGCATGAGAAGGAGCTAAAGGCAAAAGAAGGAGAAGACTTGAGAAAAAGAAGAGACGTGAAGAAGAAAAGGAAAGGTAGAATTGAAGAAGAGAAGAAGAACTGAAGAAGAGAAAAAGCACTATGGAAGGCGACATTTAAGTCGTCTGATTACCAAAGCAGACATCTGATCACTATTCATTTACTTAATTCATTTGAGTAATTGATATGTGCTTAATTAAGGCTAATAGTTGGTGATCTAAATCACCATTATTTTATCTTAGATATCTTTTTGGTCTCTTAAAATCTTGAAATACTCATGTTCTCATTGGATTTCAGATTTGAGTAGTTATCATTCATTGAATATCATTACTATACTTAAATTCTTGTGCTCATTTTATTTTAATTGAGATTAGCACGTGAATTTCATATTTGCTCCCTGTGTTTAACCTCGGACTTCTTTTAGATATTCAAGTTATAAATTTTATTTGTTGAAGAGCGATTTATTAGTTATACTACAATGCATTTCCCTAACATTAATGAAAAGCTTGTCAACAGTAAGCAAACTAAAAATCCCCTTAAATCGAAAAGGATGGTTAGCACTTCGCAACCTTTGGAGCTACTTTACTTAGACTTGTTCGAACCAACCAAATCCGAAAGCCTAAGCGGGTGCAGATATTGGCTAGTCATAATCGATCACTTTTCTAGATTTACTTGGGTATCTTTCTTGAAAAGTAAAGATTTAACCTTTGATGTTTTTAGCAAATTAGTTAGAAGACTACAAAATGAAAAAGGATTTGAAGTAATTAGGGTTAGGAGTGATTACGACAGAGAATTTGAGAATGAATCATTTACCAATTTCTGTGATCAATATGGGATAAAACATGAATTTGCCTTCCCTAGAGCTGCGCCTCAGAATGGTGTAGTTGAGAGGAAAAATAGGACTTTGCAAGAGTGTGCCCACAAAACGCTATGTGAGTCAAAGTTGCCTCGATATTTTTGGGCTGAGGCTGTAAATACTGCTTGTTATATTCAGAATAAAACCCTGATCGGACCAATCTTAAAGAAAACACCTTTTGAACTCTATCATGGAAGGACACCTAGAATTTCCTATTTCAAGATATTTGGTTGTCGATGTTTTATACTCAATACTAAGGACAATCTTGATAAGTTTGATGCCAAAAGTTCAAAAGGAATTTTCTTATGTTATTCAACCAGAAGTAAAGCCTATAGGGTTTTTAACAAGAAGAATTCTATTGTCGAGGAAACCATACATGTATCTTTTGATGAAACTTTAGTTCAAACAAATCTTCTGCAATTGATGATGATGACCTAATAGTTGACCCATCAAACATTTTAGAAGAGAATATTTCTGATGAACTACCCATAGATATTTCATTTGTGAAAGATCATCCAAAAGAATTGGTGATAGGTGAATTATCTAAAGGAGTTCAAACTAGATCTTCCTTTAATAGTTTAGCTTTCATTGCTTTTGTTTCATAGTAATAACCCAAAAATGTCAAGGAGGCATTTTCTAATAGTCACTAGATCATTGCAATAGAAGATGAGTTAAATCAATTCAAGAGGAATCAAGTATGGGAACTTGTTTCAAAGCTTGAATCACAAACCATTATAAGAACCAAGTGGGTCTTTAGGAACAAACTTAATGAATCAGGAGTAGTTAGAAATAAAGCTAGACTTGTGGCCCATGGGTATAATCAACAAGAAAGAATTGATTTTGATGAAACATATGCTCCCGTAGCTCGCCTAGAATCCATTAGGATGCTGCTAGCCTTTGTTGCCCATATGAAATTCAAACTTTTTCAAATGGACGTCAAGAGTGCCTTCCTAAACGGATTCATCAAGGAGGAAGTCTATGTTAAACAACATCCAGGGTTTGAAGTTGTTAAAAAACCAGACCATGTCTACAAACTGAACAAAGCCTTATATGGAGAAAGATTACACGATATGATTTTCACTTTAAACACCTTTATCTTGTATTTAATTCTTACCTTCACTTCCCTAATAAGATAACCACCAGAGAATTTTTTGAGCATTCTCCAGTCATCATAGTCTAGGGGGCACATTATTCAATTGCTAGCCACAGTGCCAAGCCAACTACTTAATATCCTAGCCACTTTATCCATAGGTTGAGCCAGTTCATTACACTCAACAACAACCTTGATCCCATCACGTAGTGTTACGAACGCGTGCCCCGGACGTATTTTAAGACGTCTGGGAGGTGGCCCAGACGTCTGACCAGACGTCTGGGATCACATCCAGACGTCTTGCCAGACGTCTGGGATGGTTTACAGACGTCTGAAAAATCGTCATCGTCCACACCCGCGAGTCGTCTGCGCGCCTGCACGCGCAGACTGCATATTCGTTATTCCCTCTTTTTCTTCTGCGGCTGCAGACGCCTGCCGCGCCTTCTCTCTCTCCTCTCCGCGCGGCCTTAAAAGGGCCACGCCTCCCCTCCCGTCTCCACCGTCTCCTTCTTCTTCTCCTTCCTGTGCGCGAGAGCGAGCGAGCGCGAGGGCTGCAGCGGCGGCCGCAGTGAGCGCGGAGGAGGCGCGGCGTGCGAGGGCGGAGCTCTGCCGTGAGGGCGAGCTCGCCGGAGCGGCTTGGCCGGCCGACGGAGGGCGCAGGGGGTGCGGAACGACGCGGAGAGGGACCTGCTGCAGTCTGAGCAGTAGGAGCGCGAGGTGCGACGCGGGCGGCGTCGCGAGTAGAGTCCGGGTCGCGCCCTGATTCTGGAAAAATTTCCAGAATCAGACGTCTTGGTTGATAGGCAGACGGCGAGGACGACGTCTGGTATCTCATACAGACGTCTGAAAGGTGAGTATTCCGTTTTCTTCTTCCTTCCTGTCGACTGACCGTACTGAGGGAGGGAGTTGGCTGTGCGCAGGTTCGCTGATTCGCCATCCTTTGCGAATCAGACATCTGGAAGTTGTACCAGACGGCGGGAGTGACCTCAAGACGTCCGGGGTGACCATCGGACGTCTGGGAGCTAGGACAGACGTCCTCGCAGACTTCTGGACGTCTGGGAAACCACACTGAACAGGTAATTCTCTGATCCACTGTTTAAGACGTCTGGAAGAAGTTCCAGACGTCTGATTTTGCACAGTATCATCTTTTTCAACCCGTTTAGGGCCCATTCGGGCTCCGTTTTCCGCGATTCGAGTTGCGTTCTTTTCAGAATTAATTCCTCTACCCGTCTACAGTAGCTATACACTGTTTTGAGACACTCCTTGTGTTTGATCCTTGTGATAGGACCTCGTTCAGTTGCAGTCTTGGGAGTCGCGGAGGCACGCGGGATTCCCGATCACGCCCCCATTACTCCCGTTGTACCTGGTAGAGTGGCTTAAGTTTATTATTAAAATCTGTTAAAGTATGGAACCATAACTAGAATCTAGGACATTGCATGAATCCTAGGAATGAGAAATGTATGGAATGATAGCTCCTAGGTGATGCATGAATCCTAGGGCTGGAAACTAGTTGTATGCTAGATCCTAAGATGTGGCATGAACCCTAGGATGGAAAAACTAGTGGAATGTATAATACTGCAGTCTTGGAAAAAATGGAAAGGAATATAAAGCTGCCTGTAAATTGAATTAACAGCTGCCTGTTATGAATAAAGAAACATGATTGAGATCATGGATTGTGAGAACGTGAAACTGGAAAGTGAAACATATGATGTTCTGAGATAAAGAGCTGGAACCCTATGGGGAATTAGGAGTGGAACTCCTGGAAAGAAAAAGGAATGTAACTGAGATGTAGTTTGTACTGTCTCTTGGGTACGCAGTACCAAGGGAAGTACCTATACCTGTTTAGTGCAGAGTGGGGCTAGCCACCCCAGGGACCCGGGGGTTAGGATTGGTCGCTCTGTACCGACTTGTTGGCCCTCGTGTACGTAGTACCGGGGAGAGGTACTAGTGTTAGGAGAGTACTAGCTACCCCACGGGCCCCGGGGTTCTGCTAGCCTCCTTCACCGACTTGTTAGGCCCACTAGGGCAAACCAGGGTAGTCAGGCGAGGGTGTGCGGACTGTGGAGGGGCAAGGCCCTGGTTTGGTTACTGTGGAGGGGTTGGACCCCTGTTACTGAGAGGGCTCTGCCCTGGTTCCGTGCTGTGCTTTGGGCGCACCCGTTAACGGAAACGACTGACCGCGTGCCAGTGCGGGCTAGCTACCTGTGCGTTTATCGCGCGTGCCGTAGTCACCGTTACGTCTGTCAGTGACCTTGGGGTGGTTGACTGAGGGTAGGATCACCACGGGGGACTCTCCCGGCCAGGAGAGCACCACGTGCTACTTCTACTTTTGGAAAAGACTGCAATCAAGATCGTTCCCACGAGGACATTCGAGATCAAGTAAAGGATCTGAGAAATAAATGAAATAGTGAGAAAATTGAAAGATGTGAATAAAGGAAGTAATAGAACATAACAGCTACTGTACACTCTCCTGTTGCCTTTAGTTAGTTTGCCACTCTACTCAGCGTTTTGCTGACGTGTTACACTCGTTACCTTTTTCAGGACCAGGTGTTGAGCAGCCAGGGTCGGCGGCTGCAGAGGACGCTGGGCTGAGTAGGGTCCAGTAGAGTTACCACAGTATTTTGTACCTCTTTTGTTTCTGTTCTAGTGAGTAGTTTTTGTTTCCGCTATACCTTCCTTACCTGCAGTTCTTGTTATATGATAAATGTTGTTCTACTGTTGTGGTGGTACCTACTGTAGTAGTTTCTTTCCTTACTGCTGTACTTTCTTACTGTTAGTTATATTCATGCTGAATGTGGTTTATTTTACTGTCTTTTGGTTACTTCCTCGTTGGACGACTAGGTCTTGGGATTAGTCGAGTCGGTCCGGTTCTCGTGTCTCGTAGGGACTCGGGAACCGGGTCGTTACAAGATGGTATCAGAGCAAGGTCGTCCCGAGAAGTGAATCAACTGACTGGAAAATAACCAATTCACATGTTTATAGCTAGAGTAGCCACCACAACATATCTCTTGACATGAGCTCTTAGAAGTTTTGTTAGGTACTGTCTGTTTTGACGTTTCCGTTTTGTTTCGCGTCTCCTTGCAGGAGATGCCTCGTCGCGGGACCGGCGAGACTAGCCGCGGGCGCGGCCGAGGGCGAGGTCGGCGAGGTGGACGTGCTGTCGTTGACGTCTCGGTGGACCAGCCACCACTCCCTGGCATCCAGGCCCAGGACCTCGCCAGACTGATACGGGATATTGTACGAGAGGAGCTCCACCCACCGCCCCGAGCACCTCCTCTTGGGGTTGCAGAGGGGGAGTCCTCTGTGGGACCACGCGACGGACACGGCGCTGGACACGAGGGAGGGGATGGGCCCCTGCCGCCCCCACCTTCCTCTGACACTTCTGTACACGAGGCACCTTCGCCTGGAGGTGCACCAGCACCTCCCCTACAGCGCCACTTCGAGCTTTTCGGACAGCTCCGGAAGCTGAAGCCCCCCTCCTTCAAGGGGGATGAGGACCCGACCGAGGCAGAGGACTGGCTTGAGCAGCTGGAGAAGATCTTCGACACCCTTCGCCCCCCGGTGGAGTGCCGCGTGGCCTTTGCCACGTACCAGCTGGAGAGTGCGGCACACCGGTGGTGGAGGGCGATCCGGGGACAGGAGAGGGACGAGCCGATGTGGGACCAGTTCATCACCCTCTTCTGCGAGCAGTACTTTCCCCAGACGTGGCAGGACCAGAGGAGGCGGGAGTTCCACACTCTCCTCCAAGGGACGATGACTGTGAGCGCGTACCGCACGCGTTTCTTGGAGCTGTCCCGCTTTGCAGCGACAGCGGTAGCCACTGAGGAGGAGCGCCTTTGGAGGTTCACCGAGGGGCTCTGGCCTGCGATCCGGGGGTATGTCAAACCCCTGAAGCTGCCGACGTTTTCGAGGGTGGTAGAGGCAGCTATGACTTACGAGGAGACCAACCCGTCCACGCGAGAGACCGACGGCGGGCGGAAGAGGCCCTTTCAGCCAGACTTCTCACAGGGCCGGCGAGAACGGAGACACGTGGCGTCCGCAGGAGAGCCGTCACGTTGTGCAGGGCCATCAGTGGCCTTTGGGGGCCCTCGACAGGGGCCAATCGCCAGCACCGGACCCCCGCCTAGCCGACAGCAGGGACTCATTGAGGGCGGGAGTCGGGTTCCCCTCTGCTACCAGTGTGGCCAGCCGGGCCACGTCAGGAGGGACTGCCCATCTAGGGCAGGAGGTCAGCAAATACTTCCCGTGCAGAGCACTGGAGGGCGCGCAGGAGGCCGCGGTTCCCAGGCACGAGGAGGAGGACAGCAGTCGCGAGGAGGGTACCGGCCAGCACCTACCCGTCCGACGCAGAGTGTGGCTGCTTCGTCCGCACCTAGAGCTGAGGGGCGTATCAACGCCCTAACACACAGGGACGCCAGAGCATCGGGATCCGTGGTAGCAGGTATGGTTTCAGTTTCTGGCAGACTCGTTTACACGCTTTTCGATTCCGGCGCTACGCACTCGTTTGTCGCAGCCAGTTTCGCAGTTAGTTTGGACCAGGATTATACACTGTTAGAGAATCCATTCGTAATCAGAGGTCCGAGTGGTCAGCTGTTTGTAGCTGAGGAGGTGTACACGGGTTGCGAGGTCAGCATCGGGGGACATAGCTTGCCAGCTGACCTGATTATGATACAGATGGAGGACTTTGGAGTGATTCTGGGGATGGATTGGCTGTCCGCTTACCACGCCTTGGTAGACTGTTTTGAGAGGAAGATTGTCTTCTCCATTCCGGAGTTGCCTTCTTTTGAGTTTCATGGGCAGCCAGTGGATGGAGGTTTCAGGTGCATTTCGGCACTTTGGGTGGTGAGACTTTTGAGCCAGGGGTGTGAGGGCTTCCTAGCCTGTGTGGTGGCAGAGCCCAGCCCTGTGGCAGACTTCCAGAGCATCCCGGTGGTCAGAGAGTTCCCCGACGTGTTTCCAGACGAGTTACCAGGACTACCGCCCGAGCGTGAGATCGAGTTTGAGATCTCACTAGTACCAGGGACTAGCCCCATCTCCACCGCGCCATACAGGATGGCATCGCTTGAGCTGCGAGAGCTCAAGTCCCAGTTGCAGGACCTTTTGGAGAAAGGTTTCGTGAGGCCCAGTGCGTCTCCCTGGGGAGCCCCGGTACTGTTTGTGAAGAAGGATGGGACCCTACGCCTTTGTGTGGACTACCGACAGCTGAATAGGGTCACCATCAAGAACAGATATCCGCTGCCGAGGATCGACGATTTGTTTGACCAGTTGCGGGGTGCCACGGTGTTTTCCAAGATAGACTTGAGGTCTGGATACCACCAGTTGAGGATCAGGGAGACCGACGTCTCCAAGATAGCTTTCCGCACCCGGTACGGATACTACGAGTTTTTGGTCATGCCGTTTGGGCTGACCAATGCCCCCGCTGCTTTCATGGACCTGATGAACAGGGTGTTTAGACCGTACTTGGATCAGTTCGTGGTGGTTTTCATAGATGATGTGCTCTTCTATTCTAGAGATCGAACGCAGCACGGACAACACTTGCGGATGGTTCTGGACACTCTGAGACGACGCAGGCTGTACGCCAAATACAGCAAGTGCGAGTTCTGGTTGAGGGAGGTGACCTTCTTGGGTCATGTGATATCTGGTGACGGCCTGGCGGTGGACCCCGCCAAGGTCGAGGCAGTGCTCAGGTGGGAGAGACCGTGTTCAGTCACTGAGATTCGCAGTTTCCTGGGACTGGCAGGTTACTACAGACGGTTCATCAGGGGATTTTCACAGATTGCGCGTCCTATGACACAGTTGACCCGGAAGGACGTGCCTTTCGCTGGGACAGACGCCTGTGAGGCGTGTTTCTGGAGCTGAAGGAGAGGTTGACCTCGGCTCCCGTGCTCACCATCCCTGACAGTAGTGGCGGGTTCGTTGTGTACACGGACGCTTCCTTGCAGGGGTTAGGAGGTGTGCTCATGCAGAGGGGTCATGTTGTCGCTTACGCTTCGCGGCAACTGAAGCCCCATGAGCATACCTACCCTACCCACGACCTAGAGTTGGCAGCTGTTGTCTTCGCGCTGAAGACCTGGAGGCACTACTTGTACGGTGAGACCTTCGAGATTTTTACAGATCACAAGAGCCTCAGATATCTTTTTGACCAGAAGGAGCTCAACTTGAGACAGAGACGTTGGTTGGAGCTCCTGAAGGACTACGATTGTAGCATCTCCTACCACCCGGGAAAGGCCAATGTGGTGGCTGACGCCTTGAGCCGTAAGGCGCCCGCACGCTTGGCCAGTCTACAGTTACAGAGTTGGAGCCTTTTGGAGGAAGTGGGCAGTTGGTGACCTCTAGAGTTACGAGGATACTGTGGGGCAGTGACGGTGACACGACAGACCAGGCCAGAGCTGATAGACCGTATCATCACAGGACAGATGGCTGATCCGTACTTGCAGTCTTTGCGCGACAGAGTACTATCAGGGGACCCAGGGGACTTCTCTTTCACAGACCAGGTGTTACGCTTGAGGGGACGGTTGTGCGTTCCCAGAGACGAGGAGCTGTTGAGAGAGCTCCTGACTGAGGCACACGGTTCCAGATTCACCATACATCCCGGAAACACGAAAATGTACCATGACTTGAGACGCGAGTTTTGGTGGAGAGGGATGAAGCAGGATGTGGGTGAGTTCGTGCAGCAGTGCTTAGTGTGCCAGCAGGTGAAAGCCGAGCATCAGAGGCCTGCGGGAAGTGGGAGAGCATCACCATGGACTTGGTGGTGGGCTTACCTGTTACCCAGCGGGGACACGACGCAGTCTGGGTAATAGTGGATAGATTGACGAAGACGGCGCGATTCTTGCCGATCCGAGTCACTTTGGGACCAGCACAGTTGGCAGAGAGGTATATCCGTGATGTGGTGCGACTACACGGAGTTCCGCGGGAGATCGTATCCGATCGGGATACCCGCTTTACGTCCTAGTTTTGGGCTGAGTTTCAGCAGGCCTTGGGGACGAGGTTGAGGTTTAGCACAGCTTACCACCCCCAGACGGATGGACAGTTTGAGCGCACGATACAGACACTCGAGGACCTTTTGCATGCCTGTGTACTGGATTGGAGGGGCTCCTGGGAGGAGCACCTGCCCCTAGCGGAGTTTGCATACAACAACAGTTATCACTCGAGCATCGGCATGGCTCCCTACGAGGCTTTGTACGGACGGAGGTGTACGGCACCCTTGAGTTGGGTTGAGGTGGGGACCAAGTGGGAGGTTGGCCCTAGGTTGATCCGGCAGAGTCAGGAGGTAGTTGACCAGATCCACAGACGACTCCGCACTGTCAGGAGCAGACAGAGGAGCTACGTGGATCGGAGACGCAAAGAGGTACAGTTTGAGATTGGGGACCACGTCTTCCTTCGTGTTTCGCCCATGAAGGGCCTACAGAGGTTTGGGGTGAGAGGGAAGCTCGCGCCGAGGTTCGTGGGGCCCTTTGAGGTCCTGGAGCGGGTTGGACCCGTTGCTTACCGACTTGCCCTCCCCCCGCAGTTTTCTGGTGTGCACGACGTGTTCCACGTGTCCAACCTCAGGAAGTACGTAGCCGATCCCAGCCACGTACTGAGTCACGAGAGCGTCGAGGTAAGCGACGACCTGACCTACCCCGAGCGGCTAGTGCAGATCCTAGACCGAGCCGTCCGCAGTTTGAGACGGAAGCAAGTACCCCTGGTAATGGTTTTGTGGAGGAGCCAGCGGTACGAGGAGGCTACCTGGGAGCCTGAGGCAGCAATGCGGGAGCGGTATCCGGAGCTTTTCGCGGGTACGTATTTTCGGATCGGCTTCGGTCCTCTTTGAGTTTGTTATGGTTATTCGGACGTCTTTTCCCGCACCCTAGTTGGCGCAAGTTTCGGGGACGAAACTTCCTTTGAGTTTGTTATATTGTTACGAACGCGTGCCCCGGACGTATTTTAAGACGTCTGGGAGGTGGCCCAGACGTCTGACCAGACGTCTGGGATCACATCCAGACGTCTTGCCAGACGTCTGGGATGGTTTACAGACGTCTGAAAAACCGTTATCGTCCACACCCGCGAGTCGTCTGCGCGCCTGCGCGCGCAGACCGCATATTCGTTATTCCCTCTTTTTCTTCTGCGGCTGCAGACGCCTGCCGCGCCTTCTCTCTCTCCTCTCCGCGCGGCCTTAAAAGGGCCACGCCTCCCCTCCCGTCTCCACCGTCTCCTTCTTCTTCTCCTTCCTGTGCGCGAGAGCTAGCGAGCGCGAGGGCTGCAGCGGCGGCCGCAGTGAGCGCGGAGGAGGCGCGGCGTGCGAGGGCGGAGCTCTGCCGTGAGGGCGAGCTCGCCGGAGTGGCTTGGCCGGCCGGCGGAGGGCCCAGGGGGTGCGGAACGACGCGGAGAGGGACCTGCTGCAGTCTGAGCAGCAGGAGCGCGAGGTGCGACGCGGGCGGCGTCGCGAGCAGAGTCCGGGTCGCACCCTGATTCTGGAAAAATTTCCAGAATCAGACGTCTTAGTTGATAGGCAGACGGCGAGGACGACGTCTGGTATCTCATACAGACGTCTGAAAGGTGAGTATTCCATTTTCTTCTTCCTTCCTGTCGACTGACCGTACTGAGGGAGGGAGTTGGCTGTGCGCAGGTTCGCTGATTCGCCATCCTTTGCGAATCAGACGTCTGGAAGTTGTACCAGACGGCGGGAGTGACCTCAAGACGTCCGGGGTGACCATCGGACGTCTGGGAGCTAGGACAGACGTCCCCGCAGACTTCTGGACGTCTGGGAAACCACACTGAACAGGTAATTCTCTGATCCACTGTTTAAGACGTCTGGAAGAAGTTCCAGACGTCTGATTTTGCACAGTATCATCTTTTTCGACCCGTTTAGGGCCCATTCGGGCTCCGTTTTCCGCGATTCGAGTTGCGTTCTTTTCAGAATTAATTCCTCTACCCATCTACAGTAGCTATACACTATTTTGAGACACTCCTTGTGTTTGATCCTTGTGATAGGACCTCGTTCAGTTGCAGTCTTGGGAGTCGCGGAGGCACGCGGGATTCCCGATCATGCCCCCATTACTCCCGTTGTACCTGGTAGAGTGGCTTAAGTTTATTATTAAAATCTGTTAAAGTATGGAACCATAACTAGAATCTAGGACATTGCATGAATCCTAGGAATGAGAAATGTATGGAATGATAGCTCCTAGGTGATGCATGAATCTTAGGGCTGGAAACTAGTTGTATGCTAGAGCCTAGGATGTGGCATGAACCCTAGGATGGAAAAACTAGTGGAATGTATAATACTGTAGTCTTGGAAAAAATGGAAAGGAATATAAAGCTACCTGTAAATTGAATTAACAGCTGCCTGTTATGAATAAAGAAACATGATTGAGATCATGGATTGTGAGAACGTGAAACTGGAAGGTGAAACATATGATGTTCTGAGATAAAGAGCTGAAACCCTACGGGGAATTCGGAGTGGAACTCCTGGAAAGAAAAAGGAATGGAACTGAGATGTAGTTTGTACTGTCTCTTGGGTACGCAGTACCAAGGGAAGTACCTGTACCTGTTTAGTGCAGAGTGGGGCCAGCCACCCCAGGGACCCGGGGGTTAGGATTGGTCGCTCTGTACCGACTTGTTGGCCCTCGTGTATGTAGTACCGAGGAGAGCTACTAGTGTTAGGAGAGTACTAGCTACCCCACGGGCCCCGGGGTTCTGCTAGCCTCCTTCACCGACTTGTTAGGCCCACTAGGGCAAACCAGGGTAGTCAGGCGAGGGTGCGCGGACTGTGGAGGGGCAAGGCCCCGGTTTGGTTACTGTGGAGGGGTTGGACCCCTGTTACTGAGAGGGCTCTGCCCTGGTTCCGTGCTGTGCTTTGGGCGCACCCGTTAACGGAAACGACTGACCGCGTGCCAGTGCGGGCTAGCTACCTGTGCGTTTATCGCGCGTGCCGTAGTCACCGTTACGTCTATCAGTGACCTTGGGGTGGTTGACTGAGGGTAGGATCACCACGGGGGACTCTCCTGGCCAGGAGAGCACCACGTGCTACTTCTACTTTTGGAAAAGACTGCAATCAAGATCGTTCCCACAAGGACATTCGAGATCAAGTAAAGGATCTGAGAAATAAATGAAATAGTGAGAAAATTGAAAGATGTGAATAAAGGAAGTAATAGAACATAACAGCTACTGTACACTCTACTGTTGCCTTTAGTTAGTTTGCCACTCTACTCAGCGTTTTGCTGACGTGTTACACTCGTTACCTTTTTCAGGACCAGGTGTTGAGCAGCCAGGGTCGGCGGCTGCAGAGGACGCTGGTCCGAGTAGGGTCCAGTAGAGTTACCACAGTCTTTTGTACCTCTTTTGTTTCTGTTCTAGTGAGTAGTTTTTGTTTCCGCTGTACCTTCTTTACCTGCAGTTCTTGTTATATGATAAATGTTGTTCTACTGTTGTGGTGGTATCTACTGTAGTAGTTTCTTTCCTTACTGCTGTACTTTCTTACTGTTAGTTATATTCATACTGAATGTGGTTTATTTTACTGTCTTTTGGTTACTTCCTCGTTGGACGACTAGGTCTTGGGATTAGTCGAGTCGATCCGGTTCTCGTGTCTCATAGGGACTCGGGAACCGGGTCGTTACACGTAGTGACCACACATCTTTAGCATATGTAACTCCTCTTCTTATTCTCACAATTCCACTTTCATTTATCAAATTACAAGTTCAATAATCAACAGTTAATAGAACTGGATGAATTATTTTATAAAATCAATTAAAGATTTCATTATAAAATCAACTCATAAAACCTGAAATCTACACATTTTCATGCATGCCATCCCTAGGGTCTAGAATTTTCAATTGCTTTTCTTCTCTTGGAATGTTAGTTGAATCATATGGTTCTTCGTTGACTTCTTTATCTTGTGATTGAGATTCAAATATGTGGCATCCATTGAAAGTTCTTGATCGAGCCATAAAGTAAGCCTATAGTAAGTAGTATTTCAAACATTATAAAGTTCGTGATAGTAATATTAACCATTTGAAATAAAAAGAAATATACTAGGATGCTAATCATATTAGAATCCATGTTCCAAACAATTTGAATCATCTAAAATTTGTCGGAAACGAGTGATATTCTTTACTGCATGTAGTATTCCTTACATGTAAATGATACTCAACATTATGGGTCGAACATCAATGAGTGTTGCAAGTAAATTACATGGGCCAAACTTACTAAACATTGCCAAAGAAGTGTGTTTCCTTAACAAGAATCAAACATGGGCAACAAGCATGCTAGAATTGTACCACATCCAAATTATTTAAACCATTTAGTTTTCAAAAAAGAATTGTTTTACATGCAGAGGTTGTATCAACAATTATGCATCTAGGAATGGATATAGTCTCTTTTGTATTTAATTTAAATGTTAACCCACTTTCAAAAAAAATTTAAATGATACCAGGATTTTGTATCAACAAAACCAGATTATTACTTTTATTACCAGGATTTCCATCAACTCCTTGTAGCATGTCATTGACCTTCTTCACAGAGAGGCCCTCCATTCCACTCCAAAAAATCAGGAGACCCTGGAGAAGGGTGAAATGTTGGTTTTGAGAGCCTAATTGCTTTAATCGGGATGCAATTGACATATGGTGAGATGGGAATTCATGTTGAAATCAGTGAGATTAATCAAACCAATTAATTAGTAGATCAATCAGAAATTTGGTTGACCAACCAAATTGCCTCGACTTCATTCTCCTAAGGTGGGTTTTGAGGACGTCCATGATCGGAGTGCACCAAATTTTAGAAGTGGATCATCATATCCTAGGAGGAGTTCGTCAAGTCTCAACGCATTGATATTGTGGGGGGCAATACCTTCTCTAGGGGAAGTCCTTTTTGGACGCTTCGATCAGAGTAATCTCTAACCTTTCTTAGTTTTGTTTATTTGTGCTATTGCATGTTCTTTATTCTTTATTTTATTCTGGATCTTGCGAAATCATGTTTGACTTACTTGATTTAATATTTTTGATCTTTCTGAAAATGTTGGAAATGCATATGTTTTTATTTATTTATTTTCTATATGCGTTCATTTTAACAATCTTAGAGAAGGTATTGCTTAGATCTAAAATATTTGGGATGTCAAAAATGACTTTTAAATCACGTGTAGACTTATCTGGTATGCCTAAGAAATCTGGTAGGCATAATTTCAAGCATTGGCAACAATGCATGAGGACTTGGTTGGCCACTTTTGGTTTGATCTTAGCATTGGAAATCAAATCCCAGGTGTTGGAGAAGGAAAAATCCACTCCCAAAGCCCAAAAAACAATGGATGAGTGGTGTTGTTTGCACGATGAGATCGTGGTTTGAAAAAGATGTTCGTTGTAGTTGAAATCGCCGGGAAAACAATTAACAATTTATTACTCGAAAACTAAAGTATCAGAGGTCGAATTTAGGGAGCAAATTGGTATTTTAGAAGCTAAAATCACAATCTCTAATTGCTCAAAAAATGATAGCAATCCAATGTATATGAAAGCTAGAGAGGGAAAATGTAAAAAGACATGGATTGTCTTTCTTCTTCTCTTTTCTTCCTTCTTCTTTCTCTTTATGACTTCTTCTTTCTTCTTCTTCTCTTTTTCTGATTTTACCTTTTTTAGACGTCTGATTCTGTGAGTCAGACGCCTTATCTTGCAGTTGCTATAGTGATTTCACTCTTTCTTCTTCTTCTTCTTCCTTCTTCTGCCTTGTCTTTCTTCTTCAGCCTCTACCACTGTCTTCAGCTGTTCCACTTCTTCTTCCTTTGTTTGTAGCTTCCTCCTTGGCTTCTTCTTCTTTTCTTCTTTGTCTTTCTCTGTCTTCTTCTTCTTCTTCTTCTGCTTGGCCGCTCCTACTTCTCTCTTTCTTCACCAGCTACCTTCTTCTTTTTCTTCTCTTCCTCCTTCTTCTCTTCTGTCTTCCCTTTCTTCTTCCTTGCCTTAAGCATTGGCTACGCCTTCAGCTTCCTTCTTCTCTCTTCAGCAGCTGCCTCCTCTAGCTCCTGCACAGCACCACAATGCAAAACCTATCCCCTACCCTCCCCGCGTCTCTCTCTCTCTATATCTCTCTTCGGTACAGTCTCCCAGAGCTGGGTAATCGGGTCGGATGCGCGCTCGAGTCTAGGCGCACTGGCGTGGATGTGATGCGCGAGGAGTGCTAGGTCTAGGTAATCGGGTCGGGTGCCAAGTCCGCATAGCGTGGGCACGGACGAGGCGTGAGTGGGTGAGGGGACCTCACCTCGTGTTCGGAGGCAATAAAGAGGAAACACAAATTCAATTTATATCACTCACCTCACTCCAAAACGCCCGAGGTGGGACTAAAAGTCCCATCCGCTTCTGCATGCACGCTCGCAGGGGGTCATTTTTTATTGCCGTGGCTGCAGTGCTTTCTCAAAACCACTCACTAGCTGAATGTATGCGCGAGGTGACTCCGCACCTCCTAGACCTGTTTGCCTGGAGCCTGACGCCTGGGTTGAAGCTTGCGAGCAAGCTGCATGTCAGCTCCAATGGCGGCGGAGGCAAGAACCTTCTCTTAAGAAAAATAGCCTCGCGGCCTCATTAGATCACACAGGGAGCTTCACCATGACACGGCGAAGGTGTTGCGGTAGGTGACTGGGTGTGGAGTGGCCTAGGCGTGCATGCTTAGGTCGATCTACGACTGTGGTGATGGGTGTGGTCGGGGAGAGATTGTGGAGGTTGTGGCGGTCGATGGAGATAGGGAAAGTGATCAGTGGATGGTGGTGCTTCTGAGGGGTCTGGCGAGGTGGATGTGTGTGGAGAGGTGACGGAGACACCTCGCTGATGGTCTGCCAGAGGTGGAGAAGATGGTGGTGGTATGCGGTTGTCGAGGGGTTGTTTTGGGAAATAAAGATGGGGAAAATGAAGAGAAGAGAAAGGGGTCTTATCTGAGAGAGTTTGGACGAAAGGGGAGGCAGAGGGGTGGACGACGCGTATCTACCGTCGCCGGAGACAAAGCCCCTGAGATGGAGAGGCAGCGACGACGAGGAGGTTAGAGAGGCATGCGCTGGTGTGGTGCAACGCGGAGGAACGAGGCAAAGCGAACCTTGCCACTGGTATGGTGGCGGAGTGACGAGATGAGGGAGAGGAGGTCGCCGGAGCTTGTGGGCATCTGACCGGAGATGAGGAAGGAGGGAATTTAGGGGAATTCTCAGGCCAAAACAAGCTTGAAAGATGCGGCCAGACCTGAGGCTTCTTTTAAAGGCACAGGTAGAAGGCTTTGTGCTTGGAAGGCGAGCTTCTAAGTGCAAGACTCTCACCAGAGGTATGGCTCAGAAATGATACCCATACCTCTGGAGCGTTCGCACGAGAGGTATGGGGCGAATCAGGGCATGGGGAGTTGCTCAGGCAATAGGGGACTTCTCAGAGAACCCCCCTTTCAAATCTGAGAGCAACTCCCTGAGGAAGTAAGGAGAAATCCTCCTCGAAACTTCGCCAGAGGTATGGGTCTTTTGCTGCAATGGCAGAGGGACCGGAATGTAAAAAGTGATCAAGAAGTTGAGGGGGTTTTCGCAAGGGTTTTCAAAAGTTAGGGACCAGAATGTAATTGGGTGGACTATTTTGCAAAGTAGGTCAAGATGACCTTCACTTAGATCCAAGTTTTGGTACCAACCTAATTTGGACCTAAGGAATCCATTAGTGAAGTTGGATTTTAGGTTTGACCATCTTTGACTAGATATTTTGCACAAAAACCTAAATTAGGTCAAATATTGAGCTTGGACCCCAATCTAGGTCAAAACAGGTTCCAAAGGACAAATTGAAGATTTTAAACCCTAGGGGATATTTTTCCATAAATTTTAGAGAGTTTAGTTGATTTTTATCCTGATTGGAACCTTGTGAAATTAAGTAGGTTTATTTTAGGGTTACAGAATATCATTTAATTCTTAAATTTCACAATAACCCTTTTCTGACTGAACCATCTCACTTTTTCTCTTATTAAGTCCAATTAACCTATGTCTAGACCCTGAGAAATCCCGTTGATGTACTGCAATGGTAAAATTATAGTTTTACCCTTTGTTTCATGTTTTCTTTCCAAATCAATAATCTCTTGAGTTAGGCCTTCCTTTAGGTTATGCAGGAGCTTTTGTTCTCTTTTTTAGGTCGAAAAGAGCAAGTTAGGGCTCATGATGAGGTTCTCATCATACCCCCATGCCTAGCTTTTGCTAGTCCCTTAACAAAATTTCAAGATTTTAACTTCTGTTTTAGACCATGAATTTCTTTCACCAGTTATGATAAGTGCTTTTTCTTCTTTTTCTTCTATGATTAGGTCAGAACCCCGACAATAGGCCTAGAGGTACTCTAGTACCAACCAAGATCCAGACCTGACCAGCTTTAGCCTCGATCCTCCGTGAAGGTTTTTAAGGCCTGCAGGAACTACCCTAAGGTTCATTGGACTCCGTGGTTAAAGCACCCATGCTTGAGACATATTTTAGCCTTGGTTTAATTTGCAGTGCATTTTTGTAAGAGAGAGACAGAGGATTTATTTTTTTGGAGAGTTTTCTCTCTCTTTTCTTTTTATTTCGAGCTTCGGATTGGCTTCTCAACACAGTCTGTATCATATTTCTCATCCCCATCATCAATCCTCAAAGATTCCTGGCAATCGATGCTTCGTGATAGCACTGCCCAAGGCAACCCCCAGAACCCTGGTTTTCGAGATTCTGAGATAATCCCGCCCATGGCATTCCGTGGCCGAATCCAGACCCTGACAATCGACATTTCATGATAATGTCACCCATGGTACCTGAACTAGCGGAGTGCTTACATGCCCCTGGTTGGATATGTAAATATCTTAAGAGATAAGCACCGAGGGGACGATATGTTGTTACGCATCTTCGAGGGGAATTTTCCGCCTCTCTGCGCTGGGAACACATCCAAATCAACTTATGTTGATCGGCCACTCCTAATCTAGGCAACGTTTTGAGAACATTAAAATGCTTTTGCGTGATTTTTATAATTATGCGTACTGAACCAGACTGTGTGTAGATTGGGGTGCTTAGGTTACCGAGTCCCGCAAACCGAAGGTCAGTTAACGAGGCTGAATATTCCCTAAGCCTTAGACCTAATACTTAAGCTTTGCATTTTCCCCAACCCCTTGAGGATTATCCAGATCTTAGTGGGTACTAAGAGTCTAGCCAAAAAGGCCTAAGGTCAGCATTTCTACTAATCTCTTTTTGTGTCTCCTTAGCACTTTTCTTTACTTTTCTTGATATGGTCTAAAACTTCAGTTAATCCCTTAATTTCTTCTTAATGACTATATCTTTCTTTTTCATTTTGTGCTCCTTTTTTGGCATTTTGCTCCTTTTCCTCCTCGTGGATAGCCCAAAAATTTTCTCTCCCCCTTCTCAGTTTTTTTTATGTGATTTTTTTTTTGTTGAAACCTTTTCTTGATATGAGTTTTCGTATATTTTGCACTTTCACGCCCCCCATGCCTATGATTTGCAACGTCCCCATTGCAAATTAGGTTGGTTCGAATTCAGCTCAGTTCATTTATTAGGACAGGTGTTGGGTGAGCAAACGGGTCATGGTTTTTGGGACATTGATTGATCTACTAAACATGAAGATTTGATTGTTTATGTTTGTTAATATGACGTTGTAGCTCGAATCCTACGTTGAAACTTGCACGTCAAGAGTCAAAGATTAATGTGAGTCCCGACTGACTCCACGAGAAGGCGAAAATAGGCATTTGATTAGAAATTTGCTTTATACTTTTATTCTAGTTTTGTCATTTTAGGCATTTGCGACTTCTTTTGACTTTTGTTTTGAGAAAAAGTGAGATAGACAACTACCTACTAATACTTTTTCTTTTGTCTTTTTAGTGATTACATGAGAATGAACCTACACTAATGAAATGAAAACCATCTTTTTGTCATTTTTGCTTTACGATTTTTTTTCTTTTTAATTGATGGAAGAAACAATGACTATCTTTTCTTTTTGTCTTTTTGATAATGAGGAAGAAACAACAAAAGTGAAACACTTATAAACAAGAGAACATCAACTTTTGATTAACTTAAAAATTTACAAACTAAACTACTAACACACTACAATTGAAAGCACAAAAACCCATTAACTATTACAACTTCAAAAGTGCCCTAGGCCACTTGCACACTTTGACTACTGAAAGGAAAGAAAGCTATTTACAAGAGAGCTTCAAGCAATCACATAGAGGAAGGTGATGATGGTGACTAGGTAATAAGTGTGGTGGAAGTTTTGAGTTAAATAGGGGAAATGGTTAAGTCCAAAGGTGGTGGTGGTAAGGGTGATAGGAGGGACTATTACAAGGCAATAAGGCATGGTGGTTAGGTTTAGTGGGAGGGTGTTTAGATGTTGGTGTTGAGGTATGTGGTGGTTGGAGTGGTGTGGGTGTCTAGATATCTAACTAGAATGGTGGTGGCATCAAGTTCTACGTAGACTTCTTTGCGTACATTGGGGTTTTGGTTAGGGATGGTTACCATATACTTGATGGTATGGTTCTCAAAGATATCTATTTGGTGTGCTAAGTGGTAAGGTGATGGTACGGCCATACTAGGCACTAATGGAGAGGGTTAGGTTTAGGATGATGGGGTATATGTGATTAGGATAAGTGGTGGTTATGGTGGTGGTGAGTGCACAAGTGGTGGAGACGCACTACAACAAAATACACTTATAGTGATGACCTTTGAGGATAGAGTTGAAGCCTTTGGGGATAGATTTTAGGGTGGGTGACGGAAAATTCATCCCCAAAAATCTGTCTCCCAAATGAGGGTCATTAAAAGTCCTACAGATGGATTTTCCATGCTCAAAACTATTGTGATAGAAAATTAGTCACGATAGATTAAATACAGAAAAGTTGATTACATAGCATTTAAGTTTTTTAAGGATAGATTGCTCTGTCTCTACAAGTTTTAGGAAAAAAAAAAGGATTTTTTCGTGAATGCCACTAAAATTTTTTGAAATTACTTAAATGTCATTCAAATCACTATATTTATAGATATGTCATTGAAAAAATAGTATCATTTTCGTATTTACCTCTTCGTTAGCCATAACCATTAAACATAACAATTTTAGACTGAAATGTAATTAAAAATAATTTTTTATTCCTTAAATTGTTTTTAGTCCTCAAATCAAAGACGGCGTTGCAATCACTCCAGACCAAAAGAAGATGGCTACATATAACGCAAAAGCCATGAACGCCATATTCTGCGGTCTCTCCAGAGCAGAATTTAACAAAATATTTGCATGCAAAATTGCACACGAGATATGGAGCATTCTCGAAGTTACCCACGAGGGAACTTCAAAGGTAAATGAAACAAGGGTAAATCTATTAACCCAAAACTACGAGCTTTTCAGGATGAAGAAAGGGGAGTCAATAAAGGAGAAGTTCACAAGATTCATGGACATTATAAACTCCTTGCGAAATCTTGATCAAGACATCAAGAACGAAGCCCTTGTTAGAAAAATCCTTCGATCACTCACCAGGACTAGGAAACCAAGACTACTACCATTCAAGAGTCAAAAGATTTGTCCACCATGAAACTGGATGATCTCATTGGATGTCTAATGGCGTATGAGGTTCAACTCCAACACGTGAGGGATCATGAAGGGGAAGGATCCAAGAAGAAGACTATATCTCTTGAAGCTATTCAGGAATCCAAAGAAACTTCAAGGGGAGAAGAAGAGGAAGATATAGCCCTCCTCTCCAGAAAATTCAGGAAGTTCCTTAAAGATAAGAAGAATTGGAGGAAGAAGAATGAAGAAATCAAGAACGATGCAATCACCTGTTACAACTGCAAGAGAAGGGGACACATCAAGAAGGACTGTTTGCTTCTCAAAAAGGAATCAGACGAGAAGAAGCCCTTTAGAAAAGATGGAAAGAAGAAAGCTTTCACGACAACTTGGGATGATTTGTACTTAAGTTTAGAGGAAGAAGAAAGCTCAGGAGAAGAAGCTCTTCTTGGTCTTATGGCTCTAGAAGATGAGATAACCTCCTTTACTCAAGATGAATTATTAGAAGCATTCTTTGAGATGCATGATATAGAAAAATCATTAAATCTAGAAAATGAAAACCTAGCAAAAGCATTAGGTGAAGAAAAAGCACAAAAAGACGTACTTGGTAATCAAAACAATGAGTTATCTGTTGAGATCACTGCATTAAAATCACAGATAAACAAGTTAAAAGTAGATATAGACAAACTAAAAGAAAACTCTGCTGCTCTATTAAATGATTTACCTAAGTTCACAAATGGAAGTAGAAACCTGCATAAATTGTTAGGAACACAAACCCAAAGCACCACAAAATTTTGGTTAGGTTATATACCAAAAAATGATCACGAAGCATCTAGTTTTAGCAAAGGGAAAGGTAGCCTGCCAAAACAGGCAACACAAACTAGCCACCGTGGACCCAAACAAAAATGGGTAAGAAAAAGTATATTGCAATCTTATTTTGTAGGTTCTGTAGATTATAAGAAGTGGACTTTCCAACAAACAAATGGAATACTGAAGCCACTCTATCAAATAAAGCCTTATAAACACAAACCAATGACAGGAAAGAGAAAAAAGAAGATGGATAATTGTTAAGATCCGTGTTATTAAGCCTTTTTAAGACATCCGTACTTTAGGTCAGACATCTGGACTGAGGGTCAGACGTCTTGTAAGACGTCTGGACTCATTCCCAGACGTCTAAAAATCAAAATTTTTATGTACGAGCTCGCGTCTACGCGCGTGCTGCGCGTAGACAGTACACTTCTCTAGTTTTCTTCTTTTTCTCTCTCCTTTCACCCGACGGAAACCCTAAACCCACACCCTTATATAAGCCCCCCTCCTCTCCCTCATTCCACCCCCACTTCCCAGCCACTTTCCTCCTTCCTCCAGCGAGAGTAGCCGAGCGAGAACAATGGAGAGAAGGAGCGGTGTGACAGAAGAGGAGCAGCGTGCGAAGGAGAGGAGAGAAGGCTTGTGAGCTCATGTGGGAGTTCGCCGGTGAGCTCATGGCTAGAGCGGCACGTGCGCAAGGCAGAGGAGTGCACCGGGGAGGTCCTCCCCGACACTGCTGCAGCCGGAGCAGCAGGCGAGAGGGCACGGCGCGGCCACGCGTGGCGTGAGAAGGTGGAAGCAGGTTCTGGTTCTGGGATTTTCCCAGAATCAGACGTCTGGATTGACCGCCAGACGATGGTGCGGACGTCTGGAAGTGGTACCAGATGTCTGAGGAGGAGGCTTCGCAAAGGTACGTCTCCTTTGCGGATATGGCCATGCAGGCCGCTCTGCCGAGACATTGTTTCTTGCCTTTTTGATGGAGATTCGGTTGATTCGCACAGGAGTGCTTCGGGAAGGCACGAGACACGCCCTCCCATGCACTTCGGACGTCTGGGCGAGGCACCAGACAACAGGAAGCATTTCCAGACGTCCGGAGAGGTGGTCGGACGTCTGAAACTGGGTCCAGACGGTCCAGCGGAGTTCCTGGACGTCTGAGGAGTGGTGCAGAACTTGAGGTATGGCACTGGACACTTTTAAGACATCTGGAAGTTGTTCCAGACGTCTAATTTGAGTTAAAATCACTATTTTTGACCCGTTTAAGGTCCGATTGAGGTTCGATTTCTGTAATTAAGATACCGATGTTTTCCATATGAATTCCTTTACTTGTTGGAATACTTTCTATACTGTTCTGAGTATTCTCTTGTGATTGATCCTTGTGATAGGACTGATTTCCGTTGCAGGTTCGGGCCTTGCTGAGGCACGTGAGCTTACCGTTCAAGCCCCCATTACTCCTGGGTTTACTGGTAGAGTGGCTTCCCCTTAATTTAATTAAAACCTAAATGCATGTGTGGAATGAATGATTAGAACCTAGGATGTGGCATGAATCCTAGGATTAGAAATACTGGAATGTCTATATTGAATGAATGGATTGCAGTTTTGACTAAGTAGATAGAATGATAACAAATGCCTGTAATTGAATAACAGTTGCCTGTGAAATATGTAGTACTTGTGCTAGTTAATTGTTGAATGTAATTCTTCTATTGCACACATAATATGAGCTGCATATATATAATTTGAAAATGAAAAGGTGAATGTTAGAAACACGAGCTATCTGTGAATAAACTAGATATGGAAATGTGAACGATATAATTACCATTTGCATGTGTATAACCTGAGAATGGAAAGAGAAATGATGAAACCTGGTATGGAATGACATGAGGTATATGAGCATGAACCCTACGGGGAATTAGGAGTAGAGCTCTTGGAAATAAATGGAATGGAACTGGAAATGTGAGTGGAGAAGTGAGTTGGCCCTTGAGTACGGAGTACCAAGGAGAGCGACTATCCCTCTGTTTAATGCAGAGCGGAACTAGCCGCCCTTGGGTCGGGACCCGGGGTTAGGATTGGCCACTCTGTACCGACTTCTTGGCCCTCGTGTACACAGTACCGGGGAGAGCTACTAGTGTAGGGAGAGAGCTAGCCACCCCACGGGGCTCGAGGTTCAGCTAGCCACCCTACATGGACTTGTTAGGCTCACTAGGCAAACCAAGGTAGTCAGGCGAGGGTCGTGGACTGTGGAGGGGCGAGACCCCTGTTTGGTTCTTAGGGGCTAGACCCCTGTTACTTAGAGGGCTATGCCCTATACTGGTTTCGTGCTATGCTTTGGGCGCACTCGCTAACAAAAATGACTGACCGCATGCTAGTGCGGGGTAGCTACCTGTGCGCTTATCACGCCTGCTATAGTCACCGTTACATTTGTCCGTGACCTTGGGGTGGTTGACTGGGTGTAGGACCACCATGGGAGACTCTCCCGGCCAGGAGAGCACCATGTGCGACTTCTACTCTTTGGAAAAGACTGTAATCAAGATCGTTCCCATGAGGAACATTCTATATCATGAAAGAGACCTGATAAATAAACCAAGTGGTGAAAGAAAGAATAATTAGTTAAAGAAAGAAAGAAATTGAAAGACAACAGCTACCTATCCACCTTTACTGCTTTAGTTAGTTGGTTTCCACTCTACTCAGCATTCGCTAACATTTTGTACTCATAGCCCCTTTTCAGGTCCAGGTGTCGAGCAGCTAGAGCCTACGGCTGCAGAGGGTGCTGGGCCCAATAGTTGTAGCTTTCTGTTGTACTCCTTTTTCAGTTGTAGTGAGTAGTTCTTGCACCTCGTACTACAACATTTTGTACTTTATATTCCTGTATCCGTTTACTTTATATTGTTGTGGTGGTGTGTACTATAGTAGTTTTATCTCTTTACTGCTATACTTTTGTTACTGCTAGTTGTTTAGCATAGTAAATGTGGTTTACTTTCCTATTTTTTGATTATTTTCTCGTTGGACAACTGGGTCTTGGGATCAGTCGAGTTGGTCCGGTCTCGTGTCCTGTAGGGATTCGGGAACCGAGTCGTAACAATAATGGACAGCGGTTGTTCCAAGCACATGACCGATGAGGAAGACCTATTCTAGCAGCTCATCTGTCAGGAAGATGGTACAATCACGTTTGGGAACAGCAACAAGGGCCGTATTATTGGTACTGGCCAAGTTGGTATCTCTTCTACTTCTTTTAATAATGTACACTTAGTTAGCGGCTTAAAACACAATCTGCTAAGTGTAAGTCAAATATGTGATAAAGGTTATAAAATTACATTCACATCAAAAGGTTTTAAAATTCGTGATAAAGAAATAAAACAAATTATTCTTAAAGGAAATAGACATAAAGACATTTATACTGTAAACTTTAACAAATGCGACAGTCTTGAATGTCTGGTCGTATCTGACGAAGAAGCAACATTTTGGCATAATCAACTAGGTCATGTTCACATGGGGAACATTAGTAGACTCATGAAACATGAACTCATCAAAGGTTTGCCAAATATCATCTTCAAGAAAGGCAAAGTCTGCGATTCTTATCAAGTTGGTAAGTGATGATAACGTCATCATCCCATATCTAGCTTTAATTAGTCATAATCCATTGATAAATGCTTCTACATAACCGTCAGAAGACTGTAATTCATTGCATATCCTTTCTGAGAGAAATAGATTAAAATAGGGGTAAATATGTAGTTTTAACAGAATATCCTACATGCAGAACAATCACGAGGTTTCTCAAGGGTTTATTAAAGGTCAAATGACCATAAATGTCTAATAAGTGGGCTCATATAGACAGAAATGAGTTTTCACACATTTCGAGAATTAATGGACATCTGAAATCCTAAAAATAGACTTTCTTAATTAACTGAGGTTATGGTCAAAATAAAATTCACCTAAACCTTCTAAAAATCATAGAAAAATATTCTATAAGATTTGGTATCTTTGATTTGACCATTGGAATCCAATTTGACCTAAAATAGAGTCTCAAATAGATAATTGCCCTAATTTGGATTTCTGCACAAATTACTCAGTTAAACTTGGTCAAAACCTAAATCTGACTTCACCATCAGATTCCTTGAGTCTAAATTAGGTTTGTACCAAAATTTGGGCCCAATCAGAGATCACCTTGGCCTAGTTTACATTTCAGACCTGTTCGACTCTTTTCTCTCACACATATGGCCTTAACTTTTGAAACCCTTGAAAATACTCCCCTAACTTCATCATCTTCTTCCCCAGCAGGTCCCCGCCACCTTCAAACTCGTAAACCCATCACCGGCGAGCTTCAATCAGGGATTACTCCCTGATTTCATGGCCAAACTCTTCTAAATTTGGAAGGAAGAATCATGAAGAGCTTCCCTACAATCTGAACAGCATCTTGGGCTCTAATTCCTACTCAATTCCTTATGCGAACCCTTCAAAGGTTCGGGTTTCCTATTCTTGTGAAAGCTTCAAGCTTTCAAACTTGGATTCCAAGCTTGAAATGACTCCTTGAGCCCTATAAAGGGACCCACATTGCACGACCGTGATCCTTAGCTCGTTATGGCTGGTTTCTCCACCTTCTTCTCTCCTCTTCGGATGAAAGCTCTGAGAGCTCTAGCGAACTTCTCCATCTACATTCTTTGCCGACTGCCACAAACCATAGTTGGCCAGATCTTCTTCCCTACATTCCTCCGTCGCATGCAATACCAGCGAGGGTCTTCTTCCATATCCTCCTTGCCGTTTCTCCCCCATCAGAGATTTTATCTTCTCCAAGTCTAGCATACCACCGGCAAGGAATCTGATGGGAACACCATCATGATCCATAACTAGCTCAGTTTGATCTGATTAAGTCATTAAAATGCTCCTACATAACCATCAGAAGGCCATAATTCATTGTATAATCATTCTGAAAGATAAGAAAATAGGATTAAAACTGTAATTTTACCATCATATCTTGAATGCAGAACAACCACGGTTTCCCTAAGGGTTAATTAAGGGTCCAATGGTCTTAAGAATCTAACAAGTGGGTTAAAACAGACAGAAAAGGGTTTTCACGTGTTTTGAGAATTAAATGACTTCTAAAACCCTAAAAACAGACCCGCTTAATTAACTGAGGTTCTGGTTAGTATAAAATTCACCTAAACCCTCTAAAATTTATAGAAAAATATTCTCTAGAGTTTGGTACCTTCAATTTGACCATCAGAAGCCGTCTTGATCCAAAATAGAGTCAGATTGACATTTGCCCTAATTTGAGTTTTTGTATAAATTACCCAATCAAACAAGGTCAAACCTAAATCTAACTTTACCATTGGATTCCTTGGGTCCAAATTAGATTTGTACCAAAATTTGGACCCAATCTGAGATCATCTTGACTTAGTTTGCAATTTGGTTCTGTCTGATTCTTTTCTCTCACATACATGCCTTTAACTTTTGAATATCTTACAAAAAGGCCTCCAACTTCTTTGTCTTCTTCACAGAAAGGTCCCTACCGCCATGAAATCCTACTCCTACAACTTTGGCGACCTTTAATTGAAGAGAACTCCTTTGATCAATCAATCCCTTCCAAAATTGAAAGTGAGATTCCTTGAGGAGTCATCTTTTCATTGAATCTATCCATGAGCCCTAAAACTTTCCTAATCTCTCATGCGAATGCATGATAGATTTGGGTATCTTAGAATTTTCAACTTCGGCGACATTTCCAAGCTTGGGAAGCTTACTTCCCAAGCTCAAAACATCCCCCAAAGACCTATAAAAGACCCCTCAGATCAGGCCGAGTTGCTCAGACTTGATTCCGACGGTGAAACCCCTTCCTTCCTCTCTTCGCTCTGGCCGAAAGGCTCCTCAAGCTTCAGCGATTCCTCCTGACCTCCTTCATCATCTGTCCACAATACCAGTGGCCAGATTCCCTTCCTTTCTCTCATCCGCTCTTGGCCGTACTAGCAGGAGCCTCCTTCCCATTGTCATCGCCGTTCCTACCCTCACTAGAGCATTTCGTCTTCTCCGTCACCGACAGACCCCTGGTGTAGATTCTCCCCCCTTTCATCCTTTTAGATTAGGTTAGATTAGTTAGTTTAGGTCCTTAGGTTAGTTTCCTTCTCCAAAAAGCCAAAAATAACCCTCGACTCGACATGCTCACCCTCATCTTCTCCATGTCCGACAACCACTTCGGTGAGGCGGTTCCACCGCTATACAACTCCATCCGCCTTGCCGACCACCTCATAACCTTTGCCACTCCACCCTCTACCAAACCCCTCTCCCTATTTGCCTTCCCATCCACCTAAACCCGTTGTCGACCAACCCACCTTTCCGTCGCCATTCCTGACTTTGTCTGACCACCACAGACAACCATCCTCCATAGGACCACCGCCATTACATTCGCCATGCCTTGGTGAAGATCCTGAGCTATTCTAATGTGGCTGTGAGTCCTTATTCAATGTTTTAGTTTCTTGTCGTCACGCTCCACCGCCGTCGCCATCTTCAGCCTTGTGCCTCGTGTTCAAGGCCACAATATCCCCAATTCTCGATCCCAGGTGCTGCGGGACCTTCTTAGCAACACAGGCAGTAGGGCAATTGGGAGCATTGACTGTTGCCTTGACCTCAATTGAAGGAGCCATCCATTGCAGCTGCATGCAAAGGAGGAGGACTAGATAGTCCCACATCGGGCACTGACAGATGCATAGAGGCGCATAAATCTTTTTTGTCCTATAGGCTCTTCGCCTCCTAACATGAGGGTGAGGTCCTCCTTACCCATGCACGCCTCATTTGCGACACCTAACTCGCGGGTTTGGTTCACTCAATTACCCGCCTAATCCACTCCCACTCCTCGACTGCCACTCACGGCCAGTAGCCTTGGTCCCGGGTGTGCATGTGCCTGTTTACCCAATTATCCTGACTGTGGTCCTGAGAGGGCGGATCCCAGAGAGAAAGAAAGAGAGAGCAGGGGTTAGGGGGGTTTTGCTCTTAGAGATCTCCACACTTATCCGCTGAGAGAGGTTTACTCCCTTGTGCATGAGAAATAAGGAAGAAGAAGAAAAGGGCACAGTGAAGAAGAGAGAAGAGGAGGAAAAGAAGAAGGCCTGCAAGAGAAGCGAAGGCAGAGAAGAGGAAGAGAGCATCTGAAGAAGAGGCTTAGGAAGGAGAAAGAAGAAGAAAAGAGAAGCCAAGAAGCGAAGAGGAAGAAGAAGAATAGTGCTAGGGAAGCACTGTAGCATTTGTTGGTTAAGTCGTCTGGTCATCATACCCAATGTCTGATTTGAGGCTTGATACTGTGAAAGCTTGATTTAGAATTACTGTTGAGATATTTAAATTGATTGAACGCTTGATATATATGCTTAGAGAGTAATTGGTGATTTAAATCACCATTGTTTTAACTTCTCTACTATTTTTTATTGCCTCAAGAGACATGAGAATTCATTGAATATCTAATGTGACAAATTAGTATTTATTGAATATCATTATTTGCTTTAAGTTCTTGTGCTCATTTACATTATTTATTGAGATTCGCGATTGAATTCCTATTTGCTCTCTGTGTTCGACCTCGGACTTTCATTTGAGTAATAAATTTTATTTATTTTCAAGCAATTTCGACCTATACTATGAAGCAGCATTTACAACATCGATCTTGCTCTATCAACGGAATCCCTCCCTTTCGTCCATTAGATTTAGGTTAGTTAGATCCTTAGGTTAATTTCCACTACTCGAAACCCAAAAATTAGCCCTCGATGCCACCGCACGCCACCTTCATCTCCACTTCTGTCCACACCTTGATGAGAACTTCATCATAAACCCTAACTAGCACATTTTGACATAAGAAATCGAACAAAAATCTCCTATATAACCTAAGGGAAGGCCTAAATCAGAAAATTGTTGAGCAGAGAATAAAACATTACACAAGGAGTAAAATTGTAATTTTACCATTGCAGTACATAAATGGGATTTCTAAGGATCTATACATAGGTCAAATTGACTTAATAAGAGAAAAAGTAGGATGATTTGGTCAGAAAAAGGTTATGACAAAATCTGGGAATTAAATGACATTCTGTAATCCTAAAACAAACCCACTTTAATTCACGAAGTTTCAAGAAAATTAAAAATCAATTAAACCCTCTAAAATTCATGAAAAAATATCATCTAGGGTTTATAACCTTCAATTTGGGCATTGGAACCTATCTTGACCTAGATTGAGAACCATACCCAATTTTTGACTTAATTTAGGTTTTTATGCAAAATGTCCAGTCAAACATGGCCAAACCTAAAATATAACCTCACCATTGGATTTCTTAGGTCCAAATTAGGTTTATACCAAAATTTGGACCTAAGGGAAGGTCGCCTTGACCCACTTTACAAAATGATCCTCAATAATTACTTTTTAACCCTTAGCTTTTTGAAACCTTGCAAATGCCCCCCTATCTTTCCTGTCATCTTCTTCAATCGGGTCCCTCTGCCACCCGCCTGCACAGGCCATACCTCCAGCAACTTTGCTCGGAGGATGGCACCGCGCATGCATGGGGAGCCAGCCCCAGATTTGAAAGGGAGACTCCCTGAGTTGTCCCCTACCGCATGGGCCGGCTCCCATGCCCTGTCGGCCGCCATACCTCTCGTGTGAACGCCCGAGAGGTATGGGTCTTGCTCTGGCCATACCTCCGGCGAGGCATTCCCGCCTCCCCCTTGTGATTCTCTCTCTACCGACGCCCATTTAAGGAAGCGGCACCCTCTGCCGCATCCTTCAAGATTATTTTGGCCTAAGAATTCCCCTTAATTTCATCTTCCTCATCTCCGGCCATCTGCTCGCAAGCTCCGGCGAATCTCCTCCTTTCTCGTCGCCTTGCCACCATACTAGTGCTAGGGTTACCTCCTCTTTCTTCCGCCGCACCTCACCGTTCCAGCAGGTTCCCTCCAACCCCTCTTCCTCGTCGCTGTCTCTTCCCCTGGGCGCCTTCGTCTCTGGCGACGACAGTATAGCCATTCGCCACCTCTGCCTCCTCCGTTCACTCCTGCACCACCTCTTAGATAAGTTCTCTCTCTACCCTTTATTTTTCCCTCATATATTTCTGTTATTTCACCTCACCGCTCACACACCACCGCCACCTTCTCCACCTCCGGCAGACCATTGGCGAGGTGTATCCACCGCTCCACGCATCCACCCACCTCACCAACCACCACACAAGCTCCGCCACAACTCACCGATCATAACCCCTCTTCCCATTCACTGCCACACGCTCCAAACACTTCCCCCGAACACACCCATCTTCATAGCCACAAGGTGACCTATGCACACACGCCCAGGCCACCCCACGGCCAGCCAACCATTGCAGCACTTTCGTCGTGCCACGGCGAAGCTCCCCAAGTAATTTTACAGGGCCGTGAGGCCATATTCGTGCATTTCAGGTTTGATCCCTCCGCCGCCATTAGCAAAGACGCGAAGGAGCTTGCTCGCAAGCTCCAAGTCGTCCCACTCCAGGCAAAGGAGTTGCAGGTGCGCAAAATCCCTCTACGAATCGTTCGCACCTGGCAAGCAGAGGCATCAGCGACTGCAGTTGCCTCAATTGGACGAGACTCCTCCCTGCGGGCGCACAAAGTGGGTGGGACTTTAGTCCCACCTCGGAAACGCTTGGCGCAGGTGCATGCCTTTTATTATTTTTGTGTTTCTTTCTTAATGCCTCAAGTAACACGAGGTGAGGTCCCTTGCCTACTCCACCTGCCTCATCCGCGGTCACTCCTACATGAACCTGGTTGACCCATTTACCCTGCACTTCTCGCGCACCACCAACACCGGTGCGCCTGGACCCGGGCGTGCGTAACCTGACCAGTTTACTCGGCTGGCTCTGAGAGAGAGAAGAGAGAAATAGAGAGAGTGACGCAGGGGGAGGGTAGGGGTAGGTTTTGCTCTGTACTGTGCAGGGAAAGGAGGAGGAGGCAGCTACGGAAGAACTTGAAGGTAGGAGTAGCAAAGGAGGAGGAGGAAGATGCCACTGTAGCCGCAGAGAAGCTGAGGCAGAAGAATGAAGAAGAAAGGCTTGAAAGTGCAAGGAAAGAGAAGGAAGAGAGAAAGCAAAGGCGCAGCAGAGAAGAAAGAAGAAGAAGTCAGAGGAGAAGGTAGAGACAGAAGGGAAAAGAAGAGAAAAAGAAGCCAAGAAGAAGAAGAAGCAGCAGCAGCAGCTGAAAAGGAGAGCACAAGCACTGTAGCAAGTTGCCACTTAAGGCATCTGATCCTTGGAGTCAGACGTCTGAAAATAGAGAAAAAGGAGGACAAAAGAAGAAAGAGAGAAGAAAAGAGAAGAGACATTTTTATTTCCTCTCTTTAATCTTTTTGTAAAATAGTATATTGTAAATTGCGATTTTCTACGCTTCTAGAATCAAGTTTGCTCCCTGAGTTCGACCTCGGAGAATTTTTGTATTCGAGTAATAAAATATAATCAAACTGGTGCAGTTTTACACAGAAACCCGCCACCAGTTTTTGGCGCCGTTGTCGGGGAGCGATGGGCATTTTAGAAGCTTCAAAATCACAATTTCTGATTTTATACTAATTCAATCTCTCTTTTATTGTGCAGGAAAGGAAGGCAAGGAAGAACAAAGCCGCCACACAACAAACACACCAGAGGACATGTAACCCTCAATCCTCTCTCTCTTAAACCCCCACATTCTAAAGAGGAAAAAGAAAATAAAAAAATCAATCTAGGGCTACCTATCTTCTATACATAGTAATTCACAAAGTTGCCTATTTTTAAATTTCAACACATTTTATCTGCATATCCACTTAAGGTAACTAGGGCTAAAACCTTTTTACTTGAGCCCTGGTTACCCAATTCTGAGGCAACTAATTGGACCAACTAGAGCCAACCTAGGATTCTAAGCTAGGGTTTTAGAGACACATCTTCTAATCAAGAACTGAAAATTCCAAAAAGAGGTGTACGTAAACCATTGCTTGAAAAGATCTATTAAGAGAAACCTTAAGCAATTAGGCTCTTAATTCACTTGAACACTAAAAGAAAGGACCTAATAAGCTCTCATAGGAACAAACAGGTGAAGTTGATCCCTTGGATCAACCAACCTTCAAATTAGGTCACTTTTACATAACAAAAGGCTTAAAGTTCAAGTGAAACCCTAAGCACCTTGATCTTAATTAAAAGTGGTAGACTTAAGAGGTCAAGGTCCCCATTCTGGTCTACCTGGAATCTCAGTGACAAGAGAGGTTGGGTAGGGGAAACCCTGTAACTCGTGGGGGCACTCTACTGTATAGGGGTCTTCGCGGGACTCACCCTCTCTGGCTGCTCAGGTAATTCTCAGGTGGACGACCTTCTTATCAAAGGGGTATCATCCGCCCCGAACCTCTATAGTCACCCAACATATTTTGGGTGTCTTGATTGAGTCCAACACCTTCTAACCTCATCCAATCCATCAGTGCATGTTCGGTAGGAGGTCCTTGAAACCTCCTCTAGAAATCCACTCTCCCCGAGGCCAAGCCTCGATACCCTTGTTTGTGCGACAACCACTCCACATAGACCACTCTTCTGATTCTGAACCTAGTTCCCCTTCTTCTTCCATCATGGCTCAGCCTGTCGAAGAAGAGAATAATCTTGAGCACCAGCTCCAGTATCTTAATGATCTCTTCCAAAACTTCATGAACCCACCGCAGTGCCCCATGATGCCAGATCACTATAATCCCGCTGCAGTGGCAATTGAGCCTTGAGTCAGAATCTCGACTGGAGGACCTGATTCCAAATTGAAGCCCAATATGATTCATGTCATACCTAAATTCTATGGGCTTAACTCTGAAGATCCGTTCCAGCATATCAAATAGCTTAAGCTTCTAGCCCAGACCTTCGGGTTAGATGTGTAGAATCGAGATATCTTACTCATGAAGATGTTCTCTTTCTCCCTTATGGACAAGGTGGCTCATTGGTATCAGACACAGACCCTCCCGATCAACACTTGGGAAGAACTCCAGTCTGAGTTTTTGAAGAAGTTCTTTCCTGTTGGTCGGACAAACGCCTTGCTCCATCAGATTACTCACTTCACACAGCAGACGGGAGAACCTCTTCATGAGGCATGGGATCGATTCCAGGATCTCATGAGAAAGTGCCCCCATCACGTAGTTCCTAAATGGGAACAAGTCCAGTCTTTCTACCGGGGACTCCGTGAAGATATTAGACTGCTCGTCAATGCAACTTGCGGAGGGAATATCATGGGTCAACATGAAGGCACCGTGTGGGAGATTCTCGAGAATATGTGCGAGAACTCCACAACAATGACTCCATGAGATTATTCGACCAGACGAATACCCGTGCAATGACAAACCTTAGGGGAGCACATGAGACGCAGGGCCTGTCCGCATCAATCGACCTGGAACTAATGGCCAGTCGGTTGGACAAGGTCTCAATTATTGAGAAGAAGGTGGACGAGCTGACTCAGCACTTGCAGCGAGCCACCTCTGCGCAGAACTCCTTCGCACAGCCACCTCCCACACGGGAAACTGTGCAAAACATTTTCCATTGACCTTCTCCTGGGATGGACTCATATCCACCCCATCTGACTCCAAGACTAGAGGGACCTCTGATCCTTTCTATTCTTGTCGGGGGAACTCTACTCCCCCATTCTCTGACTTTCTTAAGGCTCCTCAGACCTACAAGGACCTCAACGCCATCCAGAATGACCCATTTTCCAACACCTACAACCCTGGATTGAGAAACCATCCCAATTTCCAGTGGGTAGGAAATTCTCAAAACCCAAGACCACCCTTTTTGCCCCGTCCACAAGCCCCTCGTCTTTATCAGCCGCCTCAGCCTCGGCCCAACCCCACTTATCCATCCGGGCCCAACCAAGACCAAATGTCCCTCATCCTCCAAACTCTGGCTGGCATTCAAAGAACGAATGCGGCTATCCAGAAACAACACAAGGACGAAATCATAGAGGTCCGCAACCAACTTGCCCAATTGGCAAATTCTTGCCAACCGAGCACACTTCCTTCTCAACCTCTGCCTAACTCGAATAACGTGCCGACCCAGCGGTGCGTTATGAACCCGAACCCAGGCTAAGCACACTTGATCTATCAGGCCCCTTCTGTTCCATCACTTGACGGGATGGAAGCATCAACCTCTTATGCGGGTTACCAACAACAGCAGCCCATCTTACCAACCCCCAACCAGAACCAAGCAGGACTAAATTCTGTAACAACCCGTAGTGGTAAGGTAACCCAAGATCCACCTTATCCAGACCACTCCAAGCCTGGTAGTGACCCAAACCCTAGGATAGTTATCCAGGATGTTCCTATCCTTGTCCCAGATCAAAAACGTAGACCTATCCTAGAGGAACCAACCAAGGTTCCATTTCTCGAGGCCTTGACCAAGGGAAAGAGGACAGCTAAACCCGTGGCTCCTAAGGAGGACCTGATCAAGCTCTTTGAGCAGGTCCAAATAAACATCCCCTTGATGGATGCAATCCACCATGTACCGACTTACGCACGATTCTTGAAAAACGTGTGTACACTTCAACGTAAGCCGCGAACCAAGAGTGGGAGTCAGATTATACTATCAAAGCAAGCTAGCTCTGCGATCCTGAGTAAACTCCCACGCAAGGCAAAAGGCCTAGGCACTTCCCTGATTTCATGTAAGATTGCTGAAACCCAGTTTGATAGAGCATTATTAGACCTAGGTGCCTCCATAAACCTGATACCCACATCCCTGCTTAACCACCTAGAAGAATCTGAACTGAAACCAACTGAGGTGACATTGCAGTTAGCCGATCGATCTATCAAGTCACCTAAGGGAATTCTTGAGGATGTTATTGTTACGGTGCAGGATTTCTACTTCCTTGTAGATTTTATAGTTCTAGACATGGACGCACCTGAGAATCCAAGGGATACACTAATCATACTAGGGAGACCTTTTTTGGCCACTGCAAGGGCCAACATAAGTTTTGAAGAGGGCCAAATAGAGCTGAAATTTGGGAATCAGACTCTCAAGATTGATATCTTTAAGGCCCAACAAGGGATTAATTGCGGTGTGGTAGAGCAAATTTGTGACATCAGAGCCGTGGTTGATGAACCATAAATTGAGGACAACATGATTATCCCTCATCAACCACAAGAAGATCTAAAACCGCAATTAGAGGAGTCAGAACTTGATCTAGACAAACCCATAACTCCTAGCCTTGTACCCCACACCCACTCTGAACCACCCGCTGCTGCTGATAACCCCGTTCTAGAACTCAAGCCCCTTCCCGATCATTTGAAATCTGTCTTTTTGGGTTCCAATCAGACACTTCCAGTGATTATAAACTCCAAACTCACACCTGACCAGGAATCCCGTCTGATTGTTGTTCTCCAGCAACGTCGCAGAGCCATTGGTTGGACTCTCGATGATTTGACTGTAATAAGTCCCTCTTATTGCACACACCGCATCTATTCTGAAGAGGGCGCACGACTTTCACATGAAATGCAAAGACGTCTAAAGCCCAACCTGCAGGAGGTCGTGAAAAATGAGATCATTAAGTGGTTAGATGCAGGGATCATCTACTCGATCTCCGACAGTCGCTGGGTGAGCCCAATCAAAGTTGTGCCTAAGAAGGCAGGGCTCACCACCATCACAACTGAAACCGGAGAGGTCATACTTACCCATATAGCCAACTTGTGGAGAGTCTGCATAGATTACCGAATACTCAATTCCTCCACGAAGAAGGATCATTTCCCACGACCGTTTATTGATCAAATTCTTGAAAAACTAGCGGGAAATAGATTCTTCTGCTTTCTTGACGGATACTCCGATTACAACCAAGTGGCGATTCATCCTAAGGACCAAGAAAAGACCACGTTCACCTACCCCTTCAGGACTTACGCATTCCGAAGGATGCCTTTCGGTCTCTGTAATGCACCCGCGACTTTTCAGCGGTGCATGCTTGCCATATTCTCTGATATGGTAGGTGATTGTCTAGAAGTCTTCATGGATGACTTCTCAGTTTTTGGGACATCATTTGACAATTGCCTCCAGCACTTGGTTCACATACTCAGGTGTTGCATTGATGTAAATTTGGTTCTTTCCTGGGAAAAGAGTCACTTTATGATGCCTGAGAGGATCATCCTGGGACACTTAATTTCTGAGAGAGGCATCCAAGTAGATCGAACCAAGGTTAACCTGATTTCTAAACTTCCTATGCCTAGCTTGATCAGGGACATCCGATTTTTTCTGGGGCATGTCAATTTTTACCATCGTTTCATCCCTGAGTTCTCGAAAATCGCGTGCCCCCTGACCACTCTTCTCTCCAAGGATGTACCATTTGAGATTTCCAAGGAATGTACGCAAGCTTTTGAGATCCTTCGTGACCGAGTCACCTAAGCCCCGATCCTACAGTCCCTTGATTGGTCTCAACGCTTTGAGATCATGTGCGATGCATCTGACTTTGCTGTAGGAGCGGTTCTGGGGTAGAAGATTGACGGGAAACCTGAGGTCATCTACTACGCTAGCAAGACACTTGATGAGGCTCAGCATAACTACACGGTTATGGAGAAAGAGCTTCAAGCTGTAGTATTTGCCCTTGAAAAATTCAAATCTTATCTCCTGGGTTCCCATGTTATAATCTACTCAGATCACACAGCTGTGAGGCATCACCTTGCAAAGAAGGACGCGAAGCCTCGATTAATCTGATGGATCTTACTGTTGCAAGAATTTGACCTCGAGATTCGTGACAAGGCAGGAAGACAGAACGTGGTAGCTAACCACTTGTCTCGCCTTCCTTCTGAGATCGACCCTTCTGAACCCATCACGGAGCATTTTCCTGATGAGCACCTCTTGACTATTGGTACTGGAATTCCATGGTTTGCTGATATAGTAAACTACTTGGCATCACATCAGATCCCGTCTGATTGGCCGAAGGCCAAGAAAGACAAGTTGCGCTCTGATGCCAAGTACTACATCTGGGAAGACCTGTACTTATTATGCATAGGGGCTGACCAAATTATCCGGCGATGTGTCCCGGAGGTTGAAATCAATGACATACTCTCTTTCTGCCATGACTAGGCATGCGATGGCCATTTTTCTGGGCATAAAACCACATCGAAAATCCTCCAGTGTGGCTTTTACTGGCCCACTATCTTCAAGGATGCATACAGTCACTGTAAGGCATGCAGTCATTGCCAAACTTTGGGCAACATGAGTCATCGTGACATGATGCCTTTGCAACCGATTCTTGTATGCGAGATTTTTGATATTTGGGGGATTGATTTTATGGGCCCCTTCCCTATCTCGGATAGCTTCGAGTACATTTTACTCGCTGTTGACTACGTGTCCAAATGGATCGAAGCCATTTCAACCTGAACCTATGATCACAAAATCATCATCAAATCCATTCATCAAAACATCTTCTCATGGTTCGGGATTCCCCGAGCTATCATCTCTGATGGAGGGATCCATTTTACCAACACTCAGTTCATGTCACTGATGACCAAATACGGGGTGTCACATCGAATCTCTACTCCTTATCACGCCTAGACTAATGATCTAGCTGAGCTATCAAATTGGGAGATCAAGAAAATCCTGCAGGTTACTGTTTGACCTGACAGGAAGGACTGGTCATCCCGACTTCCGGAAGCTTTGTGGGCTTTATAGGATCGCCGACAAGACCCAATTAGGCATGTCTCCTTTTAGACTGGTGTACGGGAAGGCATGTCACCTTCCCGTCGAACTGGAGCACAAAGCCCATTGGGCAGTACGGAACTGCAACCTAGATCTTTCTAAGGCTGGAACCCATAGAAAGCTTCAGATAAGCGAGATTAATGAATTACGCCTTGATGCGTATGAAAACTCGCGAATCTACAAAGAGTGGGTTAAAGCCTTTCACGACAAGCACATATCTAGAAAGATCTTCCACCCTGGTAAGAAGGTCCTACTCTTCGATACCCGACATAAATTGTTCCCTAGAAAACTGCGATCCAAGTGGGTCGGACCATATCTTCTCCGACAGATTTTTGGAAATGGAGCCGTCGAGAGCAATCCGCTCAGCCACGATTCCGAACCTTTCATCGTGAACGGCCAAAGACTTAAACCATTCATTGACGTAACTAATACAGATTTGGCTGAGTCATCATTTATCCTCCATTCTCCCTGAGCTAATTGCGCCCAGCCGATGGCGTAAAACTCAGCGCTTAACGGGAGGCAGCCCATCATTCTTTTTGAAAATCGAAACCTTTTTCTAGCATTTCTTTGCACTTTAGGTTCATTCCTTAAGACAACCGACTTCACCTCAAGTACTCATACCTGAGATTAGAAATCGTCCACAATAGTCACCTCGACCCATCCACTCACCTAATATCTATCCTAATGCATGAACCAAGCCAAATAAAAACCCACCTAATGTACAATGAGGACATTGCAAACCTTAGGCATGAGGGTGGGTATGAAAGTACAATGAAAAGTCATAACAATAAAAGGTTTCAACAAAAAAATTCACATTCACCAAAAAAGAAAAAAATGGAGGAGGGAAGAAAGTGCTGGTAAGCTTCACAAAAGAAGGAAAAGAGCAAAATATTAAAAAGGAGCACAAAATGAAAAAGAAAAGGGACAACTATTAGTAAGAAATTAAGGAATTAACCAAAGTTCTAGACCACATTAAGGAAAAGTAAAGTGAAAGTGCACAAAAAGATTAGTAAGAACGCTAACCTTAGGCCTTCTTGGCTAGACTCTTAGTACCTGTTAAGATCTAGATATTCCTCAAGAGGTTGAGGAAAATGAAAAGCTTAAGTATTAGGTCTAAGGATTAGGGAGTATTCGGCCTCGTGAACTAACCTTCGGTTTACGGGACTCGGTAACCTAAGCACCCAAATTCACACACATAGTCTGGTTCAATGAGCATAAATATCAAAATCACGCAGAAGTGTTTCAAATGTTCTGAAAATGTCACCTAGATTAGGAGCGGCCGATTAACACAAGTTGATTTGGACAGGTTCCCGACATGGAGAGGTGGGAAATTTCCCTCGAAGATGCGTAACAACATATCATCTCCTCGGTGCTTGTCTCCTAGGATATTTACATATCCTACTAGGGGCATGTAAGTACTCTTCTGGTTCAAATTCCATGGATGGCATTATCACGAAATGTCAATTGCCAGGGTCTGAATTCGGCCACGGAACACCATGGGTGGGATTATCTCGAAATCTCAAAAGCCAAGGTTCTGGGGGTTACCATGGGCGATGCTATCTCGAAGCATCAATTGCCAGGGACCTTTGAGGATTGATGATGGGGACGAGGAATCCGATACAGACCGTGTTGTGAAGCCAATCCTAAGCTAGAATTAAAAAGAAAAGAGAGAGAAAACTCTCCAAACAAATAAACCCTCTATCTCTCTCTTACAAAATGCACTGCAAACTGAACCGAGGCTAAAAATGTTTCAAGCACGGGTGCTTTAACCACAGAGTCCAATAAACTTTAGGGTAGTTCCTGTGGACCTTAAAAACCTTTGCTAAAGACTGAGGCTAAAGCTAGACAGATCTGGATCTTTGTTGGTACTAGAGTACCTTTTAGGCCCATGGTTGGCATTCTAACCTAATCAAGGAGACAAGAGAAAAAAAAAGCACTTATCAAATTTGATGAAAGGAATTCATGGTCTAGAATAGAGGTTAAAACCTTAAATTTTTGCTAAGGGACTAGCAAAAGCTAGGCATGGGGGTATGATGAGAACCTCATCATAACCTTAACTAGCACATTTTGACATAAGAAATCAAATAGAAAGCTCCTACATAACCTAAGGGAAGGCCTAAATCAGGAAATTGTTGAACAGAGAATAAAACATTACATAAGGGATAAAACTGTAATTTTACCATTACAGTACATAAATAGGATTTCTAAGGATCTAGACACAGGTCAAATGGACTTAATAAGAGAAACAGTGGGATGGTTTGGTCAGCAAAGGGTTATGACAAAATCTGGGAATTAAATGACATTCTGTAACCCTAAAACCCACTTTAATTCACGAAGTTCCAAGTAAGATAAAAATTAATTAAACCCTCTAAAATTAATGAAAAAATATCCCCTAGGGTTTAGAACCTTCAATTTGTCCATTGGAACCTATCTTGACCTAGATTGAGAACCATACCTAATTTTTTACTTAATTTGGGTTTTTATGCAAAATATCTAGTCAAACATGGTCAAACCTAAAATCCAACCTAAAATCCAAACATGGTCAAACCTAAGATAAACATGGTCAAACCACCGGCGAGGCGTATCCACCGCTCCACGCATCCACCCACCTCGCCAACCACTTCACAAGCTTCGCCACAACTCACTGATCAAACCCCTCTTCCCATTCACCGCCACACGCTCCCAACACTTCCCCCGAAGACACCCATCTTCACAGCCACAGGGTGACCTAGGCACACACGCCCAAGCCACCCCGCGGCCAGCCAACCACCGCAGCACTTTTGCCGTGCCACGGCGAAGCTCCCCAAGTAATTTTACAGGGCCGTGAGGCCATATTCGTGCATTTAAGGTTTGATCCTTCTGCCACCATTCGCAAAGGCGCGAAGGAGCTTGCTCACGAGCTCTAGGTCATCCCACTCCAGGTAGAGGCATTGCAGGTGCGTGGAATCCCTCTACGAGTCGTTCGCACCTGGCAAGCAGAGGCATTAGCGATGACTACAGTTGCCTCAATTGGACGAGACTCCTCCCTGCAGGCGCACGAAGAAGTGGGTGGGACTTTAGTCCCACCTCGGAAATGCTTGGCGCAGGTGCATGCTTTTTTATTGTTTTTGTGTTTCTTTCTTAGCGCCTCAAGTAACACGAGGTGAGGTCCCTCGCCCACTCCACCTGCCTCGTTCGCGGTCACTCCTACACAGACCTGGTCGACCCGTTTACCCTGCACTCCTCGCGCACCACCCACACCGGTGTGCCTAGACCCAAGCACACGTAACTCGACCCGTTTACCTAGCTAACTCTGAGAGAGCGAACAGAGAAATAGAGAGAGAGTGACGTGGGGGGAGGGTAGGGGTAGGTTTTGCTCTGTACCTTGCAGGGACAGGAGGAGGAGAAGGAGGAGGCAGCTGCGGAAGAACTTGAAGGCAGGAGCAACAAAGGGGGAGGAAGATGGCACTGTAGCCATAGAGAAGCTGAGGCAAAAGAAGAAGGAAGAAGAAAAGCTTGAAAGTGCAAGGAAAGAGAAGGAAGAGAGAAAGCAAAGGCACAGCAGAGAAGAAAGAAGAAGAAGTCAGAGAAGAAGGTAGAGATAGAAGAGAAAAGAAGAGAAAAAGAAGAAGCCAAGAAGAAGAAGAAGAAGAAGAAGAAGAAACAACAACAACAGCTAAAAAGGAGAGCACAAGCAATGTAGCAAGTGGCTACTTAAGGCGTCTGATCCTTGGAGTCAGACGTCTGAAAACAGAGAAAAAGGAGGACAAAAGAAGAAAGAAGAAAAGAGAAGAGACATTTTTATTTCCTCTCTTTAATCTTTTTGTAAAATAGTATATTATAAATTATGATTTTCTACGCTTCTGGAATCAAGTTTGCTCCCTGAGTTCGACCTCGGAGAATTTATGTATTCAAGTAATAAAATATAATCAAACTGGTGCGGTTTTACACAGAAACCCGCAACCACACATCTAGCGAGGTTTCCCGCTCATCACATATGTCCATCCACCTCACCATTACCCTCACAACCTCCACCATCTCATGCCCATCAAAACCCCTCTCACTATTGGCGATTTCATCCACCCAAACGAGCCACCAAACAACCCATCCTTAATGGTTTGTTTCCATCACCGACCGACCACCACGCACCTCCAAACACCACACAACCACCGCCACTACATTTGCCAGCGTCCAGTGAACCTCCTAAGAAAGTTTAATGTGGCAGTGAGGCCATTTGTGTGTTTTTTAGGTCTCGCCATCGCCACCATTACCGCCACCGCGTCTTCAAGCTCCAAGCTACAAAACCCCCAGGTGTAACCTCCAGGAGTCATGGAGTAGTCCCAGGACCCTTCCTAGGTCCTTGACTGAGGGCACCAACTTCAATGGCAGCGGTAATTGAAGGAAGAAATCTCCGCAGCTGCATGAGAGTAAGAAGGTGTGGGATTAGTCCCACCACGAAAACATAGAAGCGCGTGGAGCCACATAAATTGATTTTACGCTACCGGCTTATCGCCTCAACACTTGAGGGTGAGGTCCCCTTCACACCCACACACTACCCGGCCTGCTTAGACCTATACACTCCTTGACTGTGACCCCATGCATGTAGCCCTGGACTTGATTGCTGTTCATGCCTGATAACAAAATCAGCCTGGGTCTGAGAGAAGAGGAGAGGAGGAAGGAAAGAGAAAGAGAGAGAGCAGGGGAGAGGAAGGTTTTACTCCTGAAGGCTTTGAGAGACACTTAGTCGCTAAGAAGGTGAGTTCCCCTTGTGCATGAGGAGCTAAAGGCAAAAGAAGGAGAAGACTTGAGAAAAAGAAGAGACGTGAAGAAGAAAAGGAAAGGTAGAACTGAAGAAGAGAAGAAGAACTGAAGAAGAGAAAAAGCACTATGGAAGGTGACATTTAAGTCGTCTGATTACCAAAGCAGACGTCTGATCACTGTTCATTTATTTAATTCATTTGAGTAATTGATATGTGCTTAATTAAGGCTAATAATTGGTGATCTAAATCACCATTGTTTTATCTTAGATATCTTTTTGGTCTCTTAAAGTCTTGAAATACTCATGTTCTCATTGGATTTGAGATTTGAGTAGTTATCATTCATTGAATATCATTACTATGCTTAAATTCTTGTGCTCATTTTATTTTAATTGAGATTAGCGTGTGAATTCCATATTTACTCCCTGTGTTTGACCTAGGACTTCTTTCAGATATTTAAGTTATAAATTTTATTTGTTGAAGAGCGATTTGTTAGTTATACTACAATACATTTCCCTAACAATAATGAAAAGCTTGTCAACAGTAAGCAAACTAAAAATCTCCTTAAACCAAAAAGGATGGTTAGCACTTTACAAACTTTGGAGCTACTTCACTTAGACTTGTTCGAACCAACCAAATTCGAAAGCCTAAGTGGGTGCAGATATTGTCTAGTCATAATCAACGACATTTCTAGATTTACTTGGGTATCTTTCTTGAAAAGTGAAGATTTAACCTATGATGTTTTTAGCAAATTAGTTAGAAGACTACAAAATGAAAAAAGGATCTAAAGTAATTAGGATTAGGAATGATCACGACAAAGAATTTGAGAATGAATCATTTACCAATTTCTGTGATCAATATGGGATAAAACATGAATTTGCCTTCCCTAGAGCTGCTCCTCAGAATGGTGTAGTTGAGAGGAAAAATAGGACTTTGTAAGAGTGTGCCCGCACAACGCTGTGCGAGTGAAAGCTGCCTCGATATTTTTGGGCTAAGGCTGTAAATACTGCTTGTTATATTCAAAATAAAACCCTGATCAGACCAATCTTAAAGAAAACACCTTTTGAACTCTATCATGGAAGGACACCTAGAATTTCCTATTTCAAGATATTTGGTTGTCGATGTTTTATACTCAATACTAAGGACAATCTTGATAAGTTTGATGCCAAAAGTTCAAAAGGAATTTTCTTAGATTATTCAACCAGAAGTAAAGCCTATAGGGTTTTTAATAAGAAGAATTCTATTGTCGAGGAAATCTTACATGTATCTTTTGATGAAACTTTAGTTCAAACAAATCTTCTGCAATTGATGATGATGACCTAATAGTTGACCCATCAAACATTCTAGAAGAGAATACTTTTGATGAACTACCCATGGATATTTCATTTGTGAAAGATCATCCAAAAAAATTAGTGATAGGTGAATTATCTAAAGGAGTTTAAACTAGATCTTCCTTTAATAGTTTAGCTTTCATTGCTTTTGTTTCATAGTTATAACCCAAAAATGTCAAGGAGGCATTTTCTAATAGTCACTAGATCATTGCAATGGAAGATGAGTTAAATCAATTCAAGAGGAATCAAGTATGGGAACTTGTTTCAAAGCTTGAATCACAAACCATTATAAGAACCAAGTGGGTCTTTAGGAACAAACTTAATGAATCAGGAGTAGTTAGAAATAAAGCTAGACTTGTGGCCCAAGGGTATAATCAAGAAGAAGGAATTGATTTTGATGAAACATAGGCTCCCGTAGCTCACCTAGAATCCATTAGGATATTGCTAGCCTTTGTTGCCCATGTGAAATTCAAACTTTTTCAAATGGACGTCAAGAGTGCCTTCCTAAACGGATTCATCAAGGAGGAAGTCTATGTTAAACAACATCCAGGGTTTGAAGATGTTAAAAATCCAGACCATGTCTATAAACTGAATAAAACCTTATATGGAGAAAGATTACACAATATGATTTTCACTTTAAACACCTTTATCTTATATTTCATTCTTACTTTCACTTCCCTAATAAGATAACCACCATAGAATTTTTTGAGCATTCTCCGGTCATCATAGTCTAGGGGGCACATTGTTCAATTGCGAGCCACTGTGCCAAGCCAACTACTTAATATCCTAGCCACTTTATCCATAGGTTGAGCCAATTCATTACACTCAACAACCTTGATCTGACCACACATCTTTAGCATATGTAACTCCTCTTCTTATTCTCACAATTCCACTTTCATTTATCAAATTACAAGTTCAATAATCAACAGTTAATAGAACTGGATGAATTATTTTATAAAATCAATTAAAGATTTCATTATAAAATCAACTCATAAAACCTGAAATCTGCACATTTTCATGCATGCCATCCCTAGGGTCTAGAATTTTCAATTGCTTTTCTTCTCTTGGAATGTTAGTTGAATCATATGGTTCTTCGTTGACTTCTTTATCTTGTGATTGAGATTCAAATATGTGGCATCCATTGAAAGTTCTTGATCGAGCCATAAAGTAAGCCTATAGTAAGTAGTATTTCAAACATTATAAAGTTCGTGATAGTAATATTAACCATTTGAAATAAAAAGAAATATACTAGGATGCTAATCATATTAGAATCCATGTTCCAAACAATTTGAATCATCTAAAATTTGTCAGAAACGAGTGATATTCTTTATTGCATGTAGTGTTCCTTACATGTAAATGATACTCAACATTATGGGTCGAACATCAATGAGTGTTGCAAGTAAATTACATGGGCCAAACTTACTAAACATTGCCAAAGAAGTGTGTTTCCTTAACAAGAATCAAACATGGGCAACAAGCATGCTAGAATTGTACCACATCCAAATTATTTAAACCATTTAGTTTTCAAAAAAGAATTGTTTTACATGCAGAGGTTGTATCAACAATTATGCATCTAGGAATGGATATAGTCTCTTTTGTATTTAATTTAAATGTTAACCCACTTTCAAAAAAAATTTAAATGATACCAGGATTTTGTATCAACAAAACCAGATTATTACTTTTATTACCAGGATTTCCATCAACTCCTTGTAGCATGTCATTGACCTTCTTCACAGAGAGGCCCTCCATTCCACTCCAAAAAATCAGGAGACCCTGGAGAAGGGTGAAATGTTGGTTTTGAGAGCCTAATTGCTTTAATCGGGATGCAATTGACATATAGTGAGATGGGAATTCATGTTGAAATCAGTGAGATTAATCAAACCAATTAATTAGTAGATCAATCGGGAATTTGGTTGACCAACCAAATTGCCTTGGCTTCGTTCTCCTAAGGTAGGTTTCGAGGATGTCCATGATCGGAGTGCGCCAAATTTTAGAAGTGGATCATCATATCCTAGGAGGAGTTCGTCAAGTCCCAACGCATTGATATTGTGGGGGCCAATACCTTCTCTAAGGGAAGTCCTTTTTGGGGCTTCGATCAGAGTAATCTCTAACCTTTCCTAGTTTTGTTTATTTGTGCTATTGCATGTTCTTTATTCTTTATTTTATTCTGGATCTTGCGAAATCATGTTTGACTTCTTGATTTAATATTTTTTATCTTTCTGAAAATGTTGGAAATGCATATGTTTTTATTTATTTATTTTCTATATGAGTTCATTTTAACAATCTTAGAGAAGGTATTGCTTAGATCTAAAATATTTGGGATGTTAGAAATGACTTTTAAATCACGTGTAGACTTATCTGGTATGCCTAAGAAATTTGGTAGGCATAATTTCAAGCATTGGCAACAATGCATGAGGACTTGGTTGGCCACCTTTGGTTTGATCTCAGCATTGGAAAGCAAATCCCAAGTGTTGGATAAGGAAAAATCCACTCCTAATGGCCAAAAGACGATGGATGAGTGGTGTTGTTTGCACGACAAGATCGTGGTTTTAAAAAGACATTCATTGTAGTTGAAATCGCTGCGAAAATAATTAACAATTTATTACTCGAAAACTAAAGTATCTGAGGTCGAACTCAGGGAGCAAATTGGTATTTCAGAAACAAAAATCACAATCTCTAATTGCTCAAAAAATGATAGCAATCCAATGTATATGAAAGCTAGAGAAGGACAATGCAAAAAGAAATGGATTGTCTTTCTTCTTCTCTTTTATTCCTTCTTCTTTCTCTTTGTGACTTCTTCGTTCTTCTTATCTTTTTCTGATTTTCCCTTTTTTAGATGTCTGATTCTGTGAGTCAAATGCCTTATCTTGCGGTTGCTATAGTGATTTCACTCTTTCTTCTTCTTCTTCTTCCTTCTTCTATCTTGTCTTTCTTCTTCAGCCTCTACCTCTGTCTTCAGCTGTTCCTCTTCTTCTTCCTTTCTGTGCAGCTTCCTCCTTGGCTTCTTCTTCTTCTTTTGTTCTTTGCCTTTCTCTGTCTTCTTCTTCTTCTTCTACTTGGCCACTCCTGCTTCTCTCTTTCTTCACCAGCTACCTTCTTTTTCTTCTCTTCCTCTGCCTCTTCCTCCTTCTTCTTCTTCTCTTCTGTCTTCCCTCTCTTCTTCCTTGCCTTAAGCTTTGGCTGCACCTTTAGCTTCCTTCTTCTCTCTTCAGCAGCTGCCTCCTCTAGCTCCTACACAGCACCACAATGCAAAACCTATCCCCTACCCTCCCTGCGCCTCTCTCTCTCTATATCCCTCTTCGATACGCTCTCCCAGAGCCGGGTAATCGGGTCAGATGCGCACCCGGGTCCAGGTGCATCGGCGTGGGTGTGATGCGCGAGGAGTGATTGGTCTAGGTAATCGGGTCGGGTGCCAGGTCTGCGTAGTGTGGGCACGGATGAGGCATGAGTGGGCGAGGGGACCTCACCCTGTGTTCGGAAACAATGAAGAGGAAACACAAATTCAACTTATATCACTCACCTCACTCCAAAACGCTCGAGGTGGGACTAAAAGTCCCACCCGCTTCTGTGCGCATGCCTGCAAGGGGTCGTCTTCAATTGCAGCGGCTGCAATGCTTTCTCAAAACCACTCACTGGCTGAATGTATGCGCGAGGTGACTCCTCACCTCCTGAACCTGTTTGCTTGGAGCCTGACGCCTGGGTTGAAGCTTGCGAGCAAGCTGCGTGTAAGCTTCAATGGTGGCGGAGGCAAGAACCTGCGCTCAAGAAAAATAGCCTCGCGGCCTCATTAGAACACACAGGGAGCTTCACCATGACACGGCGAAGGTGTTGCGGTAGGTGGCTGGGCGCGGGGCAGCCTAGGTGTGCATGCCTATGTCGGTCTGTGGCCGTGGTGATGGGTGTGGTCGGGGAGAGATTGTGGAGTTTGTGGCGGTCGATGGAGATAAGGAAAGTGATTAGTGGATGGTGGTGGTGCTTCTGAGGGGTCTGGCGAGGAGGATGGGTGTGGGGAGGTGATGGAGACACCTCGCTGGTGGTTTGCTGGAGGTGGAGAAGATGGTGGTGGTTTGCGGTTGTCGAGGGGTTGTTTTGGGAAATAAAGAAGGGGAAAATGAAGAGAAGAGCAAGGGGTCATATCTGAGAGTGTCTAGATGAAAGGGGAGGCAGAGGGGTGGACAACACGTATCTACCTTCGTCCGAGACGAAGGCCCTGAGATGGAGAGGCGGCGACGACGAGGAGGTCAGAGAGGCGTGCGCTGGTGCGGCGCAACGCGGAGGAACGAGGCAAAGCGAACCCTACCACTGGTATGGTGGCAGTGTAACAAGATGAGGGAGAGGAGGTCACCGGAGCTTGCGGGCGTCTGACTGGAGATGAGGAAGGAGGGAATTCAGGGGAATTCTCAGGCAAAAATACGCTTGGAAGATGCGACTGGACCTGAGGCTTCTTTTAAAGGCACAGGTAGAGGGCCTTGTGCTTGGAAGGAGAGCTTCCAAGTGCAAGACTCTCGCTGGAGGTATGGGGCGAATCAAGGCATGGGGAGCTACTCAGGCGATAGGGGACTTCTCAAAGAACCCCCCTTTCAAATCTGAGCGCAGCTCCCTGGGGAAGCGAGGAGAAATCCTCCTGGAAACTTCATCGGAGGTATGGGACTTTTGCTACAATGGTAGAGGGACCGGAATGCAAAAAGTGACAAAGAAGTTGAGGGGGTTTTCGTAAGGTTTTTCAAAAGTTAGGGGCCAGAATGTAATTGGGTGGACTATTTTGCAAAGTAGGCTAAGATGACCTTCACTTAGGTCAAAATTTTGGTACAAACCTAATTTGAACCTAAGTAATCCATTGGTGAAGTTGGATTTTAGGTTTGACCACGTTTGATTGAATATTTTGCATAAAAACCTAAATTAGGTCAAATATTGAGCTTAGACCCCAATCTAGGTCAAAACAGGCTCCAAATGCCAAATTGAAGGTTCAAACCCTAGGGGATATTTTTCCATGAATTTTAGAAGGTTTAGTTGATTTTTATCCTAACTGGAACCTTGTGAAATTAAGTGGGTATATTTTAGGGTTATAGAATGTCATTTAATTCCTAAATTTCACAATAACCCTTTTCTGACTGAGCCATCCCACTTTTTCTCTTATTAAGCCCAATTGATCTATGTCTAGACCCTGAGAAATCCCGTTGATGTACTGCAATGGTAAAATTACAGTTTTACCCTTTGTTTCATGTTTTCTTTCCAGATCAGTAATCTCTTGAGTTAGGCCTTCTTTTAGGTTATGCAGGAGCTTTTGTTCTCTTTTTTAGGTCGAAGAGAGTTAGTTAGGGCTCATGATGAGGTTCTCATCATACCCCCGTGCCTAGCTTTTGTTAGTCCTTTAGCAAAATTTCAAGGTTTTAACTTCTGTTCTAAACCATGAATTTCTTTCACCAGTTATGATAAGTGATTTTTCTTCTTTTTCTTCTGTGATTAGGTCAGAATGCCGACAATAGGCCTAGAGGTACTCTAGTACCAACCAAGATCCAGACCTAACCAACTTTAGCCTTGGTCCTCCGCGAAGATTTTTAAGGCCCGCAGGAACTACCCTAAGGTTCATTGGACTCCGTGGTTAAAGCACCTGTGCTTGAGACATATTTTAGCCTTGGTTTAGTTTACAGTACGTTTTTGTAAGAGAGAGATAGAGGATTTATTTGTTTGGAGAGTTTTCTCTCTCCTTTCTTTTTATTTCTAGCTTGGATTGGCTTCTCAACACGGTCTGTATCAAATTCCTCATCCCCATCATTAATCCTCAAAGGTTCCTGGCAATCGATGCTTCGTGATAGCACCGCCCAAGGCAACCCCTAGAACCCTAGTTTTCGAGATTTTGAGATAATCCCACCCATGGCGTTCCATGGACGAATCTCGACCCTGACAATCAACATTTCGTGATAATGCCACCTATGGTATTTGAACTAGTAGAGTGCTTACATGCCCCTGGTAGGATATGTAAATATCTTAAGAGACAAGCACCGAGGAGACAATATGTTGTTACGCATCTTCGAGAGGAATTTCCCGCCTTTCCGCGCTGGAAACTCATCCAAATCAACTTGTGTTGATCGGGCGCTCCTAATCTAGGCAACATTTTCAGAACATTAAAACGCTTTTGCGTAATTTTGATAGCTATGCGTACTGAACCAGACTGTGTGTGGATTGGGGTGCTTAGGTTACCGAGTCCTGCAAACCGAAGGTTAGTTGACGAGGCCGAATACTCCCTAAGAGCCTTAGACCTAATACTTAAGCTTTGCATTTTCCCCAACCCCCTGATGATTATCCAGATCTTAGTGGGTACTAAGAGTCTAGCCAAAAAGGCCTAAGGTCAGCGTTCTGGTACCAAGAATGGACCAGTTTGTATTATGTATTTTATTACTCGAAAATAGAAAATCTTTGAGGTCGAACTCAGAGAGCAACACTTGATTCTAGAAGCATACAAAATCACAATTTACAATATATATACTGTTTTACAAAAAAGATTAAAGAAAGGAAAATTGATTTTTCTGTTCTTCTCTCTTTCTCCTTTTGTCTACCTCTCCCTTTCTCTTTTCAGACGTCTGACTCCAAGGGTCAGACGACTTAAACTCCACTTGCTACAGTGTTTTGCCTCTTCAGCTACCTCTGCTGCTGGATCTTCTTCTTCCGCTTGGCTTCTTCTTCTCTGTTGAGCGGCACCTCCTCCTTCTTTTTCTTCCTTTCTTTCTATCCTGTGCCTCTGCTTTCTCTTTTCTCTTCTTCTTCTCTGTTGTGCCAAGTCCTTTTTCTTTCTTTCTTCACCTCAGCTTCTCTGCGGCTACAGTGTTGCCTTCATCTTCCTCCTTTGCTTTTTTCTCCTTTGCTACGCGAGTCCTTTCCTTCTTTCTCCTTCTCTTCTTCTCGCTGTTGCACTCCTTCCTCCTCTTTCTTCTCCTGCTTTCCTGTACAATGCACGGTTAGGCAAAACCTAACCCCTACCCGCCCCACGTCTCTCTCTCTCTCTCAATCAAATTCACTCCAGGGTTCACTCTCCCAGAGCCTTAACCGGGTATGCGGGTCAGGTGACGCGCCCAGGACTAGGCGCACCGATGTGGGTGGTGCACGAGGTGTGCACAGGTAGGGTAGTTGGATCCGGGTGCCAGGTTCGCGGGGGAAGTATCACGGACGAGGCGTGGCGGGGGGCGAGGGACCTCACCCTAGTGTGTTTCGAGGTGATAAGCCTGAAACACAAATTCAACTTAAGCGCGGTAGGGTGCTTGCAAACTAACGAGGTGGGACTAAATGTCCCACCCGCTTCTGCTGGCGCCCGCAAGAGGTAAGCTCCGCAATTGTAGCAGGCGTGGAGTCTCTCGATTCCACTTGGAGTCTGGGTGCATGCGTGCTGCAAACCCACACCACCTGAGGGCTTTGCCTAAAGCCAAGCGCGACCTGGAGCAGCTTGAAGCTTGCTTCAAGCTCAACGATAATGGCGAAGAGCGACCTGACCCTGAAATCAATAGCACGGCCTTTCGGCCACGTGAAATCATTTGGGGAGGTTCGCCGGAGCACGGTGAAATGGCCCAGTGGTCAGAGTGGCGCAGGGTGGCCTGGGCGTGCGTGCCTAGGTCACCCCATGGCTGTCCAGGTGGGTTTGTTTGGGGGGTGTCAGGAGTGTGTGGCAGTGAATGGAAAGGGGGGTTGTGATCAGTGAGTCGTGGCGGAGCTCGTAGGGTGTCTGGCGAGGCGTGTGGAGGTGTGATGCGATGGCTGTGCCTTGCTGGTGGTCTGCCGGAGGTGGAGAAGGTGATGGTGGTCAGCGTGTGGCAGTGAGTGATTTAGGAAATAGATAAGGGGGAAATGAAGAAGGGAAAAAGGGGAATAGCTGTTACCTACTTAGTCAACGAAAGAGGGGGAGGAGGCAGCAAGCAGCTGTGTTGCCATCACCAGAGAAGACAGCGCCCAGGGGAGAAGATGGTGATGAGGAAGAGGTGCTGGAAGGTGCCTACTGGTATGGCTAGGCACGGTGGACGACGGTGAAGATAACCCTGCCACTGGTATGGTGGCAGTGCGACGAGAGTGGAGGAGGAAGGTCGCCGGAGCTTGCGGGCGAATGGCCGGAGGAGGAGGAGACGGATTTTGAGGGATTTCCTTAGCTAAGACAATCTCGAAGGAAGCAACAGGGGCTGCCGTTCCTTAAATAGGTGCTAGCCGGGAGGGAAACGCGAGGAGGAGATGTGGGCTCCTCACCGGAGGCATGGCCGGAAAATGACCCATACCTCTCGAGCATTCGCACGAGAGGTATGGTGGCCGACAGGGCATGGGAGCCGGCCTATGCAGAAGAGGACAACGCAAGGAGTCCTTTCAAATCTGGGGTCGGCTCCCCAGGTCTGTGCAGCGCCATCCTCCGCGAAAAGTCACCGGAGGTATGGTTTGCATAGTGCAGGGCAGAGGGACCCTTTTGAAGAAAGAGACGAGAAAGGTAGGAGGGTCTCTGCAAAAGTCAAAAAGATAAGGGTCAAAAAGTAATTATTGAGGACCATTTTGTAAAGTGGGTCAAGGCGACCTACCCTTAAGTCCAAATTTTGGTATAAACCTAATTTGGACCTAAGGAATCCAATGGTGAGGGATTTTAGGTTTCACCAAGTTTGATCGGATATTTTGCACAAAAATCTAAATTAGGTCAAAAATTGGGTATGGTTCTCAATTTAGGTCAAGATAGGTTCCAATGGCCAAATTGAAGGTTCTAAACCCTAGGGAATATTTTTTTATGAATTTTAGAGGATTTAATTGATTTTTATCTTGCCTGGAACTTCGTGAATTAAAGTGGGTTTGTTTTAGGATTACAGAATGTCATTTAATTCCCAGATTTTATCCTAACCCTTTCATGATCAAATCATCCAACTTTTTCTCTTATTAAGCCATTTAACCTGTGCCTAGACCCTTAGAAATCTCATTTATGCACTGTAATGATAAAATTGCAGTTTTATCCCTTATGAATTGTCTTATTCTCAGATTTGTAATTCCCAGATTTAGGTCTACCTTTTGATTTTGTAGGAGCTTTTATTCAATTATTTAGGTCAAAAGTGCAAGTTAGGGTTCATGATGAGGTGCTCATCATACCCCCATTCCTAGCTTTTGCTAGTCCCTTAGCAAAAATTTAAGGTTTTAACCTCTATTCTAGACCATAAATTCCTTTCATTAAATTTGATAAGTACTTTTCCTCTGGTATCCTTGATTAGGTCAGAATGCTAACCATAGGCCTAAAAGGTACTCTAGTACCAACCAAGATCCAGATCTGTCTAGTTTTAGCCTAAGTCTTTAGCAAAGGTTTTTAAGGCCTATAGGAACTGCCCTAAAGTTTATTGGACTCCATGGTTAAAGCACCTATGCTTGAGAAGTTTTTAGCCTTGGTTCAGTTTGCAGTACGTTTTGCAAGAGAGAGACAAAGGGTTTATTTGTTTGGAGAGTTTTCTCTCTCTTTTCTTTTTAATTCTAGGTTAGGATTGACTTCACAACCTGGTCTGTATCGGATTCCTCGTCCCCATCATCAATCCTCAAAGGTTCCTGGCAATCAATGCTTCGAGATAGCACTGCCCATGGCAACCCCCAGAATCCTGGCTTTCGAGATTTCGAGATAATCCCATCCATGATGTTCCGTGGCCGAATTCAGACCCCGGCAATTGACACTTCGTGATAATGCCATCCATGGAATCTGAACTAGCAGAGTGCTTACATGCCTCCAGTAGGATATGTAAATATCCTAAGAGACAAGCACCGAGGAGATGATATGTTGTTACGCATCTTCGAGGGAAATTTCCCACCTCTCCGCACCGAGAACTCATCCAAATTAACTTGCGTTGATCGGTCGCTCCTAATCTAGGTGATATTTTCAGAATATTTGAAACATTTCTACGTGATTTTGATATTTATGCTCGCTGAACCAGACTGTGTGTGTGAATCTGGGTGCTTAGGTTACCAAGTCCCGTAAACCAAAGGTCAGTTAACGAGGCCGAATACTCCTTAAGCCCTAGACCTAATACTTAAGCTTTTCATTTTCCTCAACCTCTTGAGGAGTATCTAGATCTTAACGGGTACTAAGAGTTAAGCCAAGAATGCCAAAGGTTTGCGTTCTTACTAATCTTGTTGTGTACTTTTACTTTACTTTTCCTTAATGTGGTCTAGAACTTTGGTTAATTCACTAATTTCTTACTAATGACTATCCCTTTTCTTTTTCATTTTGTGCTCCTTTTTAGCATTCTGCTCTTTTTCTCCTCCTTCTGTAAAGCTTACCAGCACTTTCTTCCTCCTCTAAAGTTTTTTTTTTTTAGTATATGCAGATTTTTTTTGTTGAAACCTTTTCTGTTTATGTCATTTCATTGCACTTTCATACCCCCCCATGCCTAAGGTTTGCAATGTCCTCATTGTACATTAGGTGGGTTTTTATTTGGTCAGGTTCAAGCATTAGGATAGATATTTAGGTCAGTGGATGGGTCGAGGTAACAGTTGTGGACGATTTCTAATCTCAGGTATGAGTACCTAAGGTGAAGTCAGCTGTCCTAAAGAATGAACCTAAAGTGCAAAGAAATGTCAGAAAAGGTTTTGGCTTTTTCAAAAAGAATGACAGGCTACCTCCCATTAAGTGTTGAGTTTTACGCCATCAGCTAGGCTCAATAAGCTTAGGGAGAATGGAGGATAATTGATGACTCGGCCAAGTCTGTATTGGTTACGTCTATGAACGGTTTGAGTCTCTAACCATTCACGACGAAAGATTCAGAATCGTGGCTGAGTGGACTGATCTCGATGGCTCCATTTCCAAAAGTCTGTCGGACAAGATATGGTCCGACCCACTTGGATCGCAATTTCCTAGGGAATAGTTTGAGTTGAGCATCGAAGAGTAGGACCTTCTGACTAGGGTGGAAGATCTTTCTAGATATGTGCTTGTCATGAAAGGCTTTAACTCGCACTTTGTAGATTCGCGAGTTCTCATACGCATCAAGGCGTAATTCATCAATCTCGCTTATCTGAAGCTTTTTGTGGGTTCCAGCCTTAGAAAGATCTAAGTTGTAGCTCCGTACAGCCCAATAGGCTTTGTGCTCCAGTTCGACGAGAAGGTGACACGCCTTCCCGTACACAAGTCTAAAAGGAGACATGCCTAATTGGGTCTTGTGGGAGGTCCTATAAGCCTACAAAGCTTTCGGAAGTCGAGATGACCAGTCTTTCCTGTCAGGTTGAACAGTAACCTGCAGGATTTTTTTGATCTCCCGATTTGATAGCTCAGCAGACCATTAGTTTGGGGGTGGCAAGGAGTAGAGATTCGGTGAGACACCCCGTATTTGGTCATCAGTGACCTGAACTGAGCATTGGTAAAATGGGTCCCTCCATCAAAGATGATCGCACGAGGAATCTCGAACCGTGGGAAGATATTTTGATGGATGAATTTGATGACGACCTTGTGATCACAGGTTTGGGTCGGAATGGCTTCGATCCATTTTGACACGTAGTCCACAGTGAGTAAAATGTACTCGAAACCGTCTGAGATAGGGAAGGGCCCATAAAATCAATCCCCCAAATATCAAAAATTTCGCATACGAGAATCGGCTGTAGAGGCATCATGTCGCGATGGTTCATGTTGCCCAAAGTTTGGCAATGACTGCATGCCCTATAGTGACTGTATGCGTCCTTGAAGATAGTGGGCTAGTAAAAGCCACACTGGAGGATTTTTGATGCGATTTTATGCCCAGAAAAGTGGCCACCGCATGCCTGGTCATGGTAGAAAGAGATAATATCATTGATCTCGACTTCCGGGACACATCTCCGGATAATTTGGTCAGCACCTATGCGGAATAAGTATGGGTCTTCCCAAATATAGTACTTGGCATCAGAGCGCAACTTGTCTTTCTTGGCCTTCGGCCAATCAGACGGGATCTGGTGTGATGCCAAGTAGTTTACTATATCAGCAAACCATGGAAGCCTAGTACCAATAGTCAAGAGGTGCTCATTAGGAAAATGCTCCGTGATGGGTCCAGAAGGTTTGATGATCTCAGATGGAAGGCGAGACAAGTGATCAGCTACCACGTTTTATCTTCCTGCCTTGTTGCGAATCTCAAGGTCAAATTCTTGTAACAACAAGATCCATCGGATTAATCGAGGCTTCACGTCTTTCTTCGCAAGGAGATGCCTCACAACTGTGTGATCTGAGTAGATTATGATGTGGGAACCCAGAAGATAAGATCTGAATTTTTCGAGGGCAAATACTACAGCTAGTAGCTCTTTCTCCATAACCGTGTAGTTACGCTGAGCCTCGTCAAGTGTCTTGCTAGCGTTGTAGATGACCACAGGTTTCCCGTCAATCTTCTACCCCAGAACCGCTCCCACAGCGAAGTCAGATGTATCGCACATGATCTCAAAGGGTTGAGACCAATTAGGGGACTGTAGGATCTCAAAGTGTTCAGGGTTAGACCCTAAACACGGGGGTCCGGAATTGTATCCCCAATCCGAATTATCCCAACTAACTGATGGTTGATTACAATATGAGTTGGGATAATCGTCATGTTGAGGATAATTCACAACAGGAGGGAAAGAGCGAGAATGCATGAAATATGTGGAAGGATTCATGAGACACAGGAGGAAGAAAGGTACCCTGCAATACAAATAATCAAACCTGTCCTTAAATAGGTTAGCCTACAGACCTACAGACTCCCAAAACCCGTCTTGAGATAAAGGAACGATTTGATCTACTTCTGTCTGTTCAATCCAACCAGTTAGGAGGGACTGGGGAGAAGATTCTTCCTTCGGCTTGCGCCTCCGGTTCCTAGTGTACCCCCCAGCCGCGATCGTTTGACTCTGCTCCCCTAGCTAGACATCAGATTGAACAGTAGAAACAAACTAATCAAAAATAATCTCGTTCTGAGTTCTGAAGAGCGAGTCCAATCCTTAAGGCCAACGTCTACTCTGTTTTATTTAGGGCTAGGTTTGAATGTGCTTTGGAATGTGATGGGCCCTTTAAATGGGTTGTGCCCTTAATGATTGATTGATCTGTGTGTGCGTGCACAACTAGTGATTTTCAAGCAAGATTATTTTTGATGTGGTGAATTTTAAGGTTCAAATCTTGCTTAGTAGCTTTTAGGATTCAACTTTAGGTGTTTTCAAACAGGTTTCGTTGGCACACCAAGTTTTACAAGCACAGATGATGATGTTTTCCTTTAAAGTTTAAAAAGAATGTAGAGTGCCTGGTAAATTCCTAAGAGTTGAACCTAATTGGCAGCTACTTGATGAGTTGATTTTAATTGAAGTGGTGCGGCCCAAACAACTCAAACAACTGACCACATATGCACCACTAAGTTAGGCACACAAAGATGGTTAACCTAGAATGATTTCTACTATTTTATGTGTTGCTTTATGTGTACTGGTTCCACAGATCAGAACCCGGTTGAGTAGAAACAAATCAATTCGGTTAAGTGCCTTTAAATGTGGGTGTACGTTGTGTGTTTGTTGAAAATTGCCCCACAAAATTATCTTTTTATTTTTATTTTTTTATATAAATGAAGGTGGAATGAATGTGAGTGAGAATCCAAACAACCAAACTATTCCTAGGATTTATGCAAAACACTTAAGTTAATTGGGATTTGGATTTAATGTGGAGAATGAAATCTATGGAGGGGCAAAGAATGGGGAATAACTTACAAAACATTCCACAGCACTTTACTCCAATCTACCGCTTTTGCTCGTCTCAAAAGAGTACCTGCAATTACAATAAGAAAGGAGAAAAGTGAAGTAAATGATTTGTAAGTTACAAAATGCGAAGAGAAATCAAAGATCGTCGCCTCCCCGGCAACGGCGCCAAAATGGTGGACGATTTTTGAACGCTACGCTAACGTGTTTGGTTTTGGAAAACCTGTCGTTGTAGTTCGAAAGCGAAGAATTCGTGTTTAACGAATAAAATTTATACCGAAATTAAAATTCCGGGTCGAACACAGGGAGGCGGACGTTTGATTTAAAAACTTCGCATTTCTTTTTATTTGTCTCGAAGTAATTCAATTTAAACTATCTAATTATTTACAATTAATAAAAGAGAGAGAGGGGGTAAGAGAGAGAGAGAGTATTACACATGGAAATCAAAATGAGATGTAGAATAAACAAAGAATTTATCATAGAAGAGACTGTTCATTACAATTAGAATGCATAAAACAATTACACTAGAAAGCGATAAATTTACTCTAGAAAGCATTAAAAGAATGGAGGGAGAAATGTCCTCCTCGACGGTCGCTTGGAGGACGAGTAGATTAATCTAGAAAGCAGTAAATCTATACTAGAAAGCAGTAAAAAGAATAGGGAGAGAGAAATCCTCCTCGACGGTTGCTTGGAGGACGAGCCGGGCGGGACGACGCCTGGATGAAGGAGAACGAAGCAGGACGAAGCAGAAGAACGGGAACGAAGCAGAAGAACGGGAACGAAGCAGCACACCGTTGTCGTCGCGGGATCCACTTCTGAAGGGGAACGAAAATTTGGACTTTATCTCGCGAGAAGCATCCCGGGTGAGGGACAAGCTTCTCTTGAGCTTTAGAGGGGTAGAGAAGAGAAAGAAGGGATCATAATTTCGTATGGAGGGGGTCTCCTTTTATAGTTGCAAGGAGTGGGGGCAAAATGGACATTACAACTTCAAAACAATAAATAAGGGGTCTTTAGTGACGGATAAATCCGTCACTAAAGTCCCAGCGTGGGCGTAGCTTCTGTGCCCACGAGCGCCTCCTCGGCTACCCGCTCATCAACGTCCACGCACGTCCAGCGATCCTCAGCAGTCCGATCGCGAGATCGGACGGGTTAAGTCGCACCTTCTCCCGCTGCATCGCACGCCCGCCCGCCCGTCTGATTGCGCGTCCAATCGCGTGTCGACACTATCGGGCAAGCGCGACCGTCTGATCTCCATCTGACGCTCCACCCGCGCCCAATCGCCGCGCCTTCCAGCCCCTCTCCACCGCTCGAACCCGCGCCCCGCGCTCGTGATAGCGAGCTCGACCACTGCGCTATGGGGCGCGGATGGTCGAGCGGACACTTTTAAATGAGAGCGCCCACAGCCGTTGGATTAAGATCCAACGGCGGAGAGTGATCAGGCGCGGGGCCTCCACAAGATGAAGCAGCTGTTTGGGCAGCTGAGATGGTGCCACGTGGTGCTATCTTGGCCGTCCATCTTGTGGAAGTTGTAGATGGTGCCACGGATGTCGGATTGACTCGATTTTTATGTCGTTGGGCTGCGATCGTCGATCCGAATTCATCCGTGCGGTCGGATTTGTCATCTGAAGTGAGGATTTTCACCATCCTGGCCCTTGATCTTCTAGGGTTCCCCGGTCACTATCCGATGCTACGAATGCCTGATTAGGGCGATCTTGGAGTCGTTGAACTCCAATCGTCGCTCTGATCACATCCATACGGTTGGATCTTTGATCCGAGGTCCCGACAAAATGTTTGCCTTATCCAAGCACATAAAAGGAGACAATTAACCTCCATTTTATTCAAACTACTCTAAATGCAAGATGATGCATGTAATGCAATATTTATATCATGAAATGCAATCCTATGCTTAAGAACATACATAAATAGACATTTTAAGTAGTGTAAATATGTTTACATCAGTGCGACCATGTCAGAACTATAAAATCTACAGGGGAGTAGAAATCCCGCACCCTAACAATAACATCCTCAAGAATTCCCTTAGGTGACTTGATTGATCGATCGGCTAACTGAAATGTCACCTCAGTTGGTTTCAGTTCAGATTCTTCTAGGTGGTTAAGTAGGGATGTGGGTATCAAGTTTATGGAGGCACCTAGGTCTAATAGTGCTCTATCAAACTGGGTTTCACCAATCTTGCATGAAATCAGGGGAGTGCCTGGGTCTTTTGCCTTGGGTAGGAGTTTACTCAGGAAAGCAGAGCTGGCTTGCTCTGATAGTACAATAGGACTCCCACTCTTGGTTCGCAGCTTACGCTGAGGTGTACACCCGTTCTTCGAGAATCGTGCGTAAGCCGATACATGGCGGATCACATCTATCAAGGGGATGTTTATTTGGACTTGCTCAAAGAGCTTGATCAGGTCTTCCTTAGGAGCCACTGGTTTAGCTGTCCTCTTTCCTTTGGTTAAGGCCTCGAGAAATGGAACCTTGGTTGGTTCCTTTAGGATAGGTCCAGGTTTTTGATCTGGGATAGGGATAGGAACATCTTGGATAACTGTCCTAGGGTTTGGGTCACTACGAGGCTTGTAGTGGTCTGGATAAGGTGGATCTTGGGTTGCCTTACCACTACGGGTTATTATCGAATTTAGTCTTGCCTGGTTCTTGTTGGGGGTTGGTAGGATGGGCTGTTGCTTTTGGTAACTCGCATAGGAAGTTGAAGCTTCCATCCTGTCAAGTGATGGAACAGAAGGGGCCTGATAGATCAAGTGTGCTTGGCCTAGGTTTGGGTTCATAACGCATCGCTGGGTCGGCATGCTATTCGGGTTAGGAAGAGGCTGAGAAGGAAGTGTGCCTGGTTGGTGAGAATTTGCCAACTGGGTGAGTTGGTTGCGGACCTCAGTGATTTCGTCATTATGTTGCTTCTGGATAGCCGCATTTGTTCTTTGAATGTCAGCCAGAGTCTGGAGGATAAGGGACATTTGATCTTGGTTGGGCCTGGATGGATAAGTAGGGTTGGGCCGAGGCTGAGGCGGCTGGTAAGGACGAGGGGCTTGTGGAAGGGGTTGAAAGGGTGGTCTTGGATTATGAGAATTTCCTGTCCACTGAAAATTTGGATGGTTTCTCCATCCAGGATTGTACGTGTTGGGAAACGGATCATTCTGGATGGTGTTGAGGTCCTCGCAGGTCTGAGGAGCCTCAGGACAATCGAAGAATGGGAGAATAGAGTTCCCCCGGCAAGAATAGAAAGGATCGGAGGTCCCTCCGATCCTGGAGTCAGATGGGGGTGGATACGAGTCCATCCCAGGAGAGGGTCAGTGAAAAATGTTCTACACAGTTTCCCGTGCGAGAGGTGGCTGTGCGAAGGAGTTCTGCGCAGAGGTGGCTCGCTGCAAGTGTTGAGTTAGCTCATCCACCTTCTTCTCAATAATTGAGACCTTGTCCAATCGACTGGCCATTAATTCCAGGTCAACTGATGCGGACAGGCCCTGCGTCTCATGTGCTCCACTAAGGTTTGTCACTACGTGGGTATTCGTCCGGTTGAATAATCCCATGGAGTCATTGTTGATGGAGTTCTCGTACATATTCTCGAGAATCTCTCACATGGTGTCTTCATGTTGACCCATGATATTCCCTCTGCAAGTTGCATTGACGAACAGTCTAATATCTTCACGGAGTCCCTGGTAGAAAGACTGGACCTGTTCCCATTTAGGAACTTCGTGATGGGGGCACTTTCTCATGAGATCCTGGAATCGATCCCATGCCTCATGAAGAGGTTCTCCTGTCTGTTACGTGAAGTGAGTAATCTGATGGCGCAAGGCGTTTGTTCAACCAACAGGGAAGAACTTCTTCAAAAACTCAAACTGGAGTTCTTCCCAAGTGTTGATCGGGCGGGTCTATGTCTGATACCAATGAGCCGCCTTGTTCATAAGGGAGAAAGAGAACATCTTCATGAGCAAGATATCCCGATTCTGCGCATCTGACCCGAAGGTCTGGGCCAGATGCTTAAGCTGTTTGATATGCTGGAAGGGGTCTTCAGAGTTAAGCCCATAGAATTTAGGTATGACATGAATCATATTGGGCTTCAATTCGGAATCAGGTCCTCCAGTCGGGATTCTGACTCGAGGCTCAATTGCCACTGCAGTGGGATTATAGTGATCTCGCATCATGGGGCGCTGCGGTGGGTTCATGATGTTTTGGAAGAGATCATTGAGTCGTTGGAGCTGGTGCCCAAGATTATTCTCTTCTTCAACAGGCTGAGCCATTGTGGAAGAAGAAGGGGAAGTAGGTTTAGAGTCAGAAGAGAGGTCTATGTGAAGTGGTTGTTGCACAAACAATGGTACCGAGGCTTGGCCTTGGGGAGAGTGGATTTCTAGAGGAGGATTCAAGGACCTCCTACCAAACATGCACTGAAGGATTGGACAAGGTTAGAAGGTGTTGGACCCAATCAAGACACCCAAAATGTTGGGTGACTATAGAGGTTCGAGGCGGATGATACCCCTTGATCAGAAGGTCGTCCTCCTGAGAATTACTTGGGTAGCCAGAGAGGGTGAGTCCCGCGAAGACCCCTGCACGGTAGAGGGCCCCCATGGGTTACAGGGTTTCCCCCACCTGACCTCTCTTGTCATAAGATTCTAGGTAGACTAGAATGGGGACCTTGACCTCTTAAGTCTACCACTTTTAATTAGGATCAAGGTGCTTAGGGTTTTACTTGAACTTTAACCTTTTGTGTGCAAAAAGTGACCTAATTTAAAGGTTGGTTGATCCAAGGGATCAACTTTACCTATTAGTTCCTATGAGAGCTTATTAGGTCCTTTCTTTTATGGTTCAAGTGAAATAAGAGCCGGATTGCTTAGGGTTTCTCTTAATAGGTCTTTTCAAGCAATGGTTTAGGCACACCTCTGTTGGGAATTTTCAGTTCTTGATTAGAAGATGTGTGTCTAAAACCCTAGCTTTGAATCCTAGGTTGGCTCTAATTTGTCCAGTTAGTTGCCTCAGGATTGGGTAACTAGGGCTCAAGCAAGAAGGTTTTAGCCCTAATTACCTTAAGTGGATATGCAGATAAAATGTGTTGAAATTTAAAAGCAGACAACGTTGTGAATTACTATGTATAGAAGACAGGTAACCTTAGATTGATTTTCTTTTTCTTTTTCCTCTTTAGAATTTAAGGGGCTTAAGAGAGAGGATAGAAGATTACCTATCCAATGGTATGGTTGTTGTGTGGCTGCTTGTTCCTTCTTGCTTCCTGTGCCTGCACAACAGAAGAGAGATCAAGTCAGTAGTCAATCAGAAATTTCGAATTAATAGCTTCTAGAATGCCCGTTGCTTCCCGGGAACGGCGCCAAAAACTGGTACCAAGAATGGACTGGTTTGTATTATGTATTTTATTACTCAAAAATAGAAAATCTCCGAGGTCTAACTCAGGGAGCAACACTTGATTCTAGAAGCGTACAAAATCACAATTTACAATATATATATTGTTTTACAAAAAAGATTAAAGAAAGAAAAATTGATTTTTCTATTCTTCTCTCTTTCTCCTTATGTCTGCCTCTCTCTTTCTCTTTTCAGACGTCTGACTCCAAGGGTTAGACGACTTAAACTCCACTTGCTACAGTGTTTTGCCTCTTTAGCTGCCGCTGCTGCTGGATCTTCTTCTTCCTCTTGGCTTCTTCTTCTCTGTTGAGCTGCGCCTCCTCCTTTTTCTTCCTTTCTTTCTGTCCTGTGCCTCTACTTTCTCTTTTCTCTTCTTCTCTGCTGTGCCAAGTCCTTTTTCTTTCTTTCTTCACCTCAGCTTCTCTACGGCTATAGTGCTGCCTTCATCTTCCTCCTTTGCTATGCGAGTCCTTTCCTTCTTTCTCCTTCTCTTCTTCTCGCTGCTACACTCCTTCCTCCTCTTTCTTCTTCTCCTACTTTCCTACACAGTGCACAGTTAGGCAAAACCTAACCCCTACCCTCCCCACGTCTCTCTCTTTCTCAATCAAATTCACTCCGAGGTTCGCTCTCCCAGAGCCTTAATCGGGTATGCAGGTTGGGTGACTCGCCCGGGACCAGGCACACCGGCCTGGGTGGTGCGCGAGGTGTGCACAGGCAGGGTAGTCGGATCCGGGTGCCAGGTCCGCGGGGGAAGTGTCGCGGACGAGGCATGGCAGGGGGCATGGGACCTCACCCCAGTGTGTTTCGAGGCGATAAGCCTGAAACACAAATTCAACTTAAGCGCGGTAGGGTGCTTGCAAACTAACGAGGTGGGACTAAATGTCCCACCCACTTCTGCTGGCGCCCGCAAAAGGTAAGCTCCGCAATTGCAGCAGGCGTGGAGTCTCTCGATTCCACTTGGAGTCTGGGTGCGTGCGTGCTGCAAACCCGCACCACCTGAGGGCTTTGCCTGGAGCCGAGCGCAAACTGGAGCAGCTTGAAGCTTGCTTCAAGCTCAGCGATAATGGCGGAGAGCGACCTAACCCTGAAATCAATAGCACGGCCTTTCGGCCACGTGAAATCATTCAGGGAGGTTCACCAGAGCACGGCGAAGATGGCCCGGTGGTCAGAGTGGCGCAGGGTGGCCTGGGCGTGCGTGCCTAGGTCACCCTGTGGCTGTGCAGGTGGGTTTGTTTGGGGGGTGTGTCAGGAGTGTGTGGCGGTGAAAGGAAAGGGGGGTTGTGATCAGTGAGTCATGGCGAAGCTCGTGGGGTGTCTGGCAAGGCGTGTGGAGGTGTGATGCGATGGCTGTGCCTCGCCGGTGGTCTGCCGGAGGTGGAGAAGGTGATGGTGGTCGGCGTGTGGCAGTGAGTGATTTAGGAAATAGATAAGGGGGAAATGAATAAGGGAAAAAAGGGAATAGTTGTTACCTACTTAGCAAACGAAAGAGGGTGAGGAGGCGGTGAGCAGCTGTGCTGCCGTCGCCGGAGAAGACAGCACCCATGGGAGAAGACGGCGATGAGGAAGAGGTGCTGGAAGGTGCCTGCTGGTATGGCCAGGCACGGTGGACGACGGTGAAGGTAACCCTACCACTGGTTTGGTGGCAGGGCGACGAGAGCGGAAGAGGAGGGTCGCTGGAGCCTGTGGGCGAATGGCCGGAGGAGGAGACGAATTTTGAGGGATTTCCTTGGCCAAGACAAGCTCGAAGGAAGCGGAAGGGGCTGTCGTTCCTTAAATAAGTGCTAGCTGGGAGGGAAATGCAAGGAGATGTGGGCTCCTTGCCGGAGGCATGGCCGGAAAAAGACCCATACCTCTCGAGCGTTCACACGAGAGGTATGGTGGCCAGTAGGGCATGGGAGCTGACCCATGCAGAAGAGGACAATGCAAGGAGTCCTTTCAAATCTGGGGTCGGCTCCCCAGGTCTGTGCAGCGCCATCCTCCGCGAAAAGTCGTCGGAGGTATGTATCTGCATAGTGCAGGGGCAGAGGGACCCTTTTGAAGAAAGAGACGAGAAAGGTAGGGGGGTCTCTGCAAAAGTCAAAAAGATAAGGGTTAAAAAGTAATTATTGAGGACCATTTTGTAAAGTGGGTTAAGGCGACCTACCCTTAAGTCTAAATTTTGGTATAAACTTAATTTGGATCTAAGGAATCCAATGGTGAGGTTGGATTTTAGGTTTGACTAAGTTTGACCAGATATTTTGCACAAAAATCCAAATTAGGTCAAAAATTGGGTATGGTTCTCAATTTAGGTCAAGATAGGTTCCAATGGCCAAATTGAAGGTTCTAAATCCTAGGGAATATTTTTTTATGAATTTTAGAGGGTTTAATTGATTTTTGTCTTACCTGAAACTTCGTGAATTAAAGTGGGTTTATTTTAGGATTAGAGAATGTCATTTAATTCGCAGATTTCATCATAACCCTTTCCTAATCAAATCATCTCACTTTTTCTCTTATTAAGCCTATTTGACCTGTGCCTAGACCCTTAGAAATCTGGTTTATGCACTATAATGGTAAAATTACAGTTTTACCCCTTATGAATTATCTTATTCTTAAATTTGTAATTCCCAGATTTAGGTCTATCCTTTGATTTTGTAGGAGCTTTTGTTCAATTATTTAGGTCAAAAAGTGCTAGTTAGGGTTCATAATGAAGTGCTCATCACGTTCCTACTAATCACTTTTTGTGTCTCCTTAGCACTTTTCTTTACTTTTCTTGATGTGATCTAGAACTTCAGTTAATTCCTTAATTTCTTAGTAATGAATATCTCTTTCATTTTCATTTTGTGCTCCTTTTTTGGCATTTTGCTCTTTTTCCTTCTCGTGGATAGCCCAAAAATTTTCTCTCCCACTTAGTTTTTTTTTATGTGATTTTTTTTTTGTTGAAACCTTTTCTTGATATGAGTTTTCATATATTTTGCACTTTTATACACCCATGCCTATAATTTGCAATGTTCCCATTGTCAATTAGGTGGGTTCGAATTCAGCTTAGTTCATTTATTGGGACAGGTGTTGGGTGAGCGAATGGGTCGTGGTTTTTGGGACATTGATTGATCTACTAAACATGAAGATTTGATTGTTTATGTTTATTAATTTGACGTTGTAGCTTGAATCCTACATTGAAACTTGCATGTCAAGAGTCAAAGATTAATGTAAGTCCCGGCAAACACCACGAGAAGGCGAAATTAGGCATTTGATTAGAAATTTGCTTTATACTTTTATTCTAGTTTTGTCATTTTGGGCATTTGTGATTTCTTTTGACTTTTGTTTTGAGAAAAAGTGAGATAGACAACTACCTACTAATACTTTTTCTTTTGTCTTTTTAGTGATTACATGAGAATGAACCTACACTAATGAAACAAAAACCATCTTTTTATCATTTTTGCTTACGATTTTTTTCTTTTTAATTAATGGAAGAAACAACGACTATCTTTTCTTTTTGTCTTTTGGATAATGAGGAAGAAACAACAAAAGTGAAACACTTATAAACAGGAGAACATCAACTTTTGATTAACTTAAAAATTTACAAACTAAACTACTAACACACTACAATTGAAAGCACAAAAACCCATTAACTATTACAACTTCAAAAGTGCCCTAGGCCACTTGCACACTTCGACTACTGAAAGGGAAGAAAGCTATTTACAAGAGAGCTTCAAGCAATCACATGGAGGAAGGTGATGATGGTGACTAGGTAATAAGTGCGGTGGAAGTTTTGAGTTAAATAGGGGAAATGGTTAAGTCCAAAGGCAGTGGTGGTAAGGGTGATAGGAGTGACTATTACAAGGCAATAAGGCATAGTGGTTAGTTTTAGTGGGAGGGTGTTTAGATGTTGGTGTTGAGGTATGTGGTGGTTGGAGTGATGTGGGTGTCTAGATATCTAACTAGAATGGTGGTGGCAACAAGTTCTACGTAGACTTCTTTGCGTAGATTGGGGTTTTGGTTAGGGATGGTTACCATATACGTGATGGTATGGTTCTCAAAGATATCTATTTGGTGTGCTAAGTGGTAAGGTGATGGCACGGCCATACTAGGCTCTAATGGAGAGGGTTAGGTTTAAGATGATGGGGTATATGTGATTAGGATAAGTGGTGGTTATGGTGGTGGTGAGTGCACAAGTGGTGGAGATGCACTACAACAAAATACACTTATAGCGATGACCTTTGAGGAAAGAGTTGAAGCCTTTGGGGATAGATTTTTGGGTGGGTGATGGAAAATCCATCCCCAAAAATCTGTCTCTCAAATGAGGGTCAGTAAAAGTTTTGGAGATGGATTTTCCATGCTCAAAACTATTGTGACAGAAAATTAGTTACAATAGATTAGACACAAAAAATTTGATAACGTGGCATTTCAATTTTTTAAGGATAGATTGCTCTGTCTCTGCAAGTTTTAGGAAAAAAAAGGGATTTTTACGTGAATGCCACTAAAATTTTTTAAAATTACTTAAATGTCATTCAAATCACTATATTTATAGATATGTCATTGAAAAAATAGTATTATTTTCGTATTTACCACTTCGTTAGCCATGACCATTAAACATAATAATTTTAGACTGAAATGTAATTAAAAATTATTTTTTAGTCCTTAAATTTCTTTTAGTCCTCAAATTTTATTTTTTTAATTTTCACCCCTCCCTCCCCCCTCCCCTTGCCAGTTCACTTCCCTTCCTCCTTACCTCTGAGCACCTCCTCCAACCTCCAACCACCTCCTTCGCCCCCTCTTGCCCCCTCTCTCTCCCTCTCTCTATTTCACTCTCAGGACATAGCTCTCCCAGAGCCTTTCTCAGGTAAACGGGTCGAGTATGCGTGCTCGGGACCAGGCCCATCAACGTGCGGTGGTGGGCAAGGAGTGCACTGGTAGTCGGGTCAGGCCAAGTCCGTGGAGGTGTGGGTCGCGGACGAGACCGGGTTGGGTGAGTGGGACCTCACCCCATGGATCTGAGGCGATAAGGCTAATTCACAAATTCAATTTAAGTGGCACCTCCCGTTAGTTAGTTTTTGAGGTGGGACTAAATGTCCCACCTTCTTCTCGCGCGCGCCCGTAGCAGATGCTGCGCTCGATTGCAGCAGATGCAAGGGGCTTCAGCGCCAATCGCTTGGCTGGGGTTGTGTGCGAACGGCTTCCGCGCGACCTGGGGCACTTCACTTCGAGTGGAGAGACCTGGAGGAGCTTCCCAAGCAAGCTCCTTGCTTTGCTCAATGGTGGCAGAGGTCAGAACCTGCGCTCAAGTAAAACAACCTCATGGCCTCGTCAGATTACACGGAAAGCTTCGCCATGACACGGCGAAGGTGGCCCGGTGGTCGACGTGGCATGGGAGTGCATGTGTGAGCGTGCCTAGGGCTTACTGTGGCTGTTTCGGTGGGTGTGTTCGGGGACAGTGTGTGGAGAGTGTGGTGGTCGATGGAAAGGGGGAAAATGATCAGTGGAAGATGGCGGAGCTTCTGAGGTGGGTGGAGAGGCGTGTGGACAGGTGGAACGATGGATTCGCCTCGCCGGTGGTCTGTTGGAGATGAGGGAGATGGAGGTGATTGGTGGCTGTCGAGGGGAGTTTTCTAAAATTAAGTAGGGGAAAACAGAGAGTGGAGAGAGGAACTCACTGAGGAGAGCTAGATGAAGGGAGGAGACAGAAGGCGAGCGGCGGGTGTCTGTCGTCACCGGAGACGAAGACCCTATGATGGAGAGGTGGCGACGAGGAAGAGCGTCAGAGGAGCACGCGCTGGTACGGCGCAACGTGAAGGAACATGGCAGAGATGGCTCTACCACTAGTACGGTGGCAGAGGAACGAGAAGAGGGAGGGAGAGTCGCCGGAGCTTGTGGGCAGTTGGCCGAAGTGAGGAGGAGATGAATTTGGGGGGATTTCCCTAGCCAAATCAGGCTTGAAGGAAGCGGAGGGATCTGGGCTTCCTTAAATAGGCAAGGGCAGAGGGAAGAGTTGCGAGGAAAAGGCGGGAAGACCACGTCGGAGGTATGGCCGAAGGATACCCATACCTCTTGAGTGTTCGCACGAGAGGTATGGGGCGTTTCAGGGCATGGGGGCTTCGCAGGGAGCTCCCCTTTCAAATCTGGAAGCGGCTCCCCATGAAATCAAGGAGAAAACCTTCGCGCAAAGTCACTGGAGGTATGGGTCCCTGTTGCGATGGCAGAGGGACCAAAATGAAGAAAGTGACGAAGACGCTGAGGGGGGATTTGCAAGGGTTTCCAAAAGTTAAGGGTCTGAATGTAATTTGGTGGACCAATTTGCAAAGTGGGTCAAGACGACCTTCCCTTAGGTCCAAATTTTGGTATTAACCTAATTTGGACTTGAAGAATCCAATGGTGAAGTTGGATTTTAGGTTTAACTACGTTTGACTGGACATTTTGCATAAAAGTCCAAATTAGGTCAAATATTAGGCATGGACCCCAATCTAGGTCAAAACAGGTTCCAAAGGCCAAATTGAAGGTTCTAAACCCTATGGGATATTTTTCCATAAATTTTAGAGGGTTTAGTTGATTTTTATCTTACCTGAAATCTTGTGAATTTAAGTAGATTTGTTTTAGGGTTACAGAATATCATTTAATTCCTAGATTTCACAATAACCCTTTTCTGACTGAACCATCCCACTTTTTCTCTTATTAAGTCCAATTGACCTATGTCTAGACCCTTAGAAATCCTGTTGATGCATTGCAATGGTAAAATTATAGTTTTACCCCTTGTTTCATGTTCTCTTCCCAGATTAGTGTTTCCTTGAATTAAGCCTTTCTCTTGGCTATGTAGGAGCTCTTATTCACTTTATTAGGTCAAAATATGCTAGTTAAGGCTCATGATGAGGTTCTCATCATACCCCCATGCCTAGCTTTTGCTAGTCCCTTAACAAAATTTTAAGGTTTTAACTTCTGTTCTAGACCATGAATTTCTTTCACCAGTTATGATGAGTGCTTTTTTTTCTTTGATTAGTTCAGAATACCGACAATGGGCCTAAAGGTACTCTAGTACCAACTAAGATCCGAACCTATCCAGCTTTAGCCTAGGTCTTCAGCGAAGGTTTTTAAGGCCTGCAAGAATTACCCTAAGGTTTATTGGACTCCGTGGTTAAAGCACCCGTGCTTGAGACATTTTTAGCCTTAGTTCAATTTGCAGTGCATTTTTGTAAGAGAGAGATAGAGGATTTATTTGTTTGGAGAGTTTTCTCTCTCTTTACTTTTTAGTTCTAGCTTCGAATTGGCTTCTCAACACGGTCTGTATCGGATTCCTCGTCCCCATCATCAATCCTCAAAGGTTCCTAGCAATCGATGCTTCATGATAGCACCGCCCATGGTAATCCCCAGAACCCTAATTTTTGAGATTTCGAGATAATCCCGCACATGGCATTCTGTGGCCGAATCCAGACCCTAACGATTGACATTTCGTGATAATGCCATCCATGGTATCTAAACCAGCAGAGTGCTTACATGCCCCCGGTAGGATATGTAAATATCCTAAGAGACAAGCACCGAGGGGACGATATGTTGTTACGCATCTTCAAGGGGAATTTCCCACCTCTCCAAGCCAGGAACTCGTCCAAATCAACTTGTGTTGATCGGCTGCTCCTAATCTAGGCAACATTTTCAGAATATTAAAATTCTTCTGCATGATTTTAATAGTTATGCGCACTGAACCAGATTGTGTGTGATTTCGGGTGCTTAGGTTACCAAGTCCCACAAACCGAAAGTCAATTAACGAGGTCGAATACTCCCTAAGCCTTAGACCTGATACTTAAGCTTTGCATTTTCCTCAACCTGTTGAGGATTATTCAGATCTTAGCAGGTATTAAGAGTCTAGCCAAAAAGGCCTAAGGTTAGCGTTCTTATTAATCTTTTTGCGTCACTTTAGCACTTTTTTTTTACTTTTCTTAATGTGGTCTAGAACTTCGGTTAATCCCTTAATCTCTTCTAATGACTATCTTTTTCCTTTTCATTTTGTGCTCCTATTTTGTCATTTTGCTCTTTTTCTCCTCTTGTTTTGTATGGCCCACAAAATTTTCTCTCCTCTTCCCAGTTTTTTTTTAAATGGTGATTTCTTTTTTTGTTGAAACCTTTTCTTGATATGAGTTTTCATACATTTTGCACTTTCATACCCCCTCATGCCTAAGATTTGCAATGTCCCCATTGTAAATTAAGTGGGTTTGTGTTCAGCTTGGTTCATTCATTAGGACAGGTGTTGGGTGAGTGAACTGGTCAAGGTGACTATTGCGGACGATTTCTAGTCTTGGGTACGGGTACCTGAGGTGGAGTCAGCTGTCCTAAAAGGCGAACCCTAAAGTGCAATATGAATTTAGCAAAGAAATTGTCAGGAAAGGTTTCGGGTTTTTCAAAGAATGGCGGGCTGCCTCCAGTTAAACGCTGAGTTTTACACCATCGGCTGGGCACAATAAGCTCAGGGAGAATGTAGGATAAAGGATGACTCAGCCAAATCTGTATTGGTCATGTCAATGAACAATTTGAGTCTCTGATCGTTCACGACAAAGGGTTCAAAATCGTGGCTGAGTGGACTGATCTCAACGGCTCCATTTCCAAAGATTTGTCAGACTAAATATGGTTCGATCCACTTGGATCGCAGCTTTCCTGGGAACAGTTTTAGTCGAGCATCAAAGAGTAGGACCTTTTGACCAAGGTGAAAGATCTTTCTAGATATGTGCTTGTCATGAAAGGCTTTAACCTACTCCCTGTAGATTCACGAGTTTTCATACGCATCAAGGCGTAATTCATCAATCTCGCTTATCTGAAGCTTTCTGTGGGTTCCAACCTTAGAAAGATCTAAGTTGCAGTTCCGTACTGCCCAATAGACTTTATGCGCCAATTAGACGGGGAGGTGACATGACTTCCCGTACACCAGTCTGAAAGGAGACATGCCTAATTGGGTCTTGTGGGATATCCTATAGGCCCACAAAGTTTCCGGAAGCCGGGATGACCAATCCTTCCTGTCAGGTCAAATAGTAACTTGGAGGATTTTCTTGATCTCCCGGTTTGATAGCTCAACTAGACCATTAGTTTGGGGGTGGTAGGGTGTAGAGATTCGGTGCAATACCCCGTATTTGGTCATCAGTGGCCTGAACTGAGCGTTTGTGAAATGGGTCCCTCCATCAGAAATGATCGCTCGAGAAATCCCGAATCGTGAGAAGATGTTTTGGTGAATAAATTTGATAATGACTTTGTGATCACTAGTTCAGGTTGGAATGGCTTCGATCCATTTGGACAAATAGTCAACAGCGAGTAAAATGTATTAGAAGCCGTCCGAGATAGGGAAGGGTCCCATAAAATCAATCCCCCATATGTCAAAAATCTCGCATGCCAGAATTGACTATAAAGACATCATGTCACGATGGCTCATGTTGCCCAAAGTCTGGCAACGGTTGCATGCCTCACGGTGATTGTATGCATCCTTGAATATTGTTAGCCAGTAAAAGCCACACTGGAGGACTTTTGATGCAATTTTGTGCCTAGAAAAATGGCCACCGCATGCCTGGTCATGGTAGAAAGAGAGTATGTCTTTGATTTCAATTTCCGTGACACATCGTCGGATAATTTGGTCAGCACCTATGCCGAATAAATACAAGTCTTTCCACATGTAATACTTGGCATCGGAGCGCAATTTGTCTTTCTTAGCCTTCGGCCAATCAGACGAGATCTGATGTGATGCTAAGTAGTTTACTATGTCAGCAAACCATGGAAGCCCTGTACCAATAGTCAGGAGGTGCCCATCAGGAAAATGCTCCATCATGGGTCCGGAAGGGTCGATGATCTCAGAAGGAAGGCGGGACAAGTGGTTAGCGACCACGTTTTGTCTTCTCGCTTTGTCACGAATCTCGAGGTCAAATTCTTGCAACAGCAAGATCCATCGGATTAATTGAGGTTTCGCATCCTTCTTTGCAAGGAGATGCCTCACAGCTGTGTGATCCGAGTAGATAATAACATGGGAACCCAGGAGATAAGATCTGAATTTTTCAAGGGCAAATACTACGGCTAGCAGCTCTTTCTCAGTAACAGTGTAGTTACGCTGAGCCTCGTCAAGTGTTTTGCTAGCGTAGTAAATGACCATGGGTTTCCCATCAATTTTCTACCCCAAAATCGCTCCTACAGCGAAGTTAGATGCATCGCACATGATCTCAAAGGGTTGAGACCAATCAGGGGACTGTAGGATCGGGGCTTGGGTAACTCGGTCACGAAGGATCTCAAATGGTTGAGTGCATTCCTTAGAGATTTCAAAAGGTACATCCTTGGAGAGGAGTGGTCAGGGGGTGCACGATTTTCGAAAAATCAGGGATGAATCGACGGTAAAAACTGATGTACCTCTAAAAAGATCGGATGTCCCTAATTGAGCTAGGCATAGGGAGTTTGGAAATCAAGTTAACCTTGGCTCGATCAACTTGGATGCCTCTCTCTGAAATTAGATGTCCCAGGACAATCCCCTCAGGCACCATGAAGTGGCTCTTTTCCTAGGAAAGAACCAGATTCACCTTAATGCAACACCTGTGTATTTGAAACAAGTGCTGGAGGCAATCGTCAAATGATGCCCCAAATACTGAAAAGTCATCCATGAAGACTTCAAGATAATCACCTACCATATCAGAGAATATGGCAAGCATGCACCGCTGGAAAGTCGCGGGTGCATTGCAGAGACCGAAAGGCATCCTTCAGAACACGTATGTCCCGAAGGGGCAGGTGAATGTGGTCTTCTCTTGGTCCTCTAGATGGATTTCCACTTAGTTATAACCGGAGTACCCGTCAAGAAAGTAGAAGAATCTATTTCTCGCTAAATTCTCGAGGATCTGATCAATAAACGGTAGTGGGAAATGATCCTTCTTCGTGGAGGAATTGAGTCTTCTGTAATCTATACAGACTCTCCACGAGTTGGCTATACAGGTCGGTATGACCTCTCCGGTTTCAGTCGTGATGGTGGTGAGTTCTGCCTTCTTAGGCACAACTTGGATTGGACTCACTCATCGACTGTCGGAGATCGGGTAGATGATCCCCGCATCTAACCACTTAATGATCTCCTTCTTCACGACTTCCTGCAGATTAGGGTTCAAGCGTCTCTACATCTCACACGAAGGTCGTGTGCCCTCTTCAGAATAGATGTGGTGTGTGCAATAAGAGGGGCTTATCCCAGTCAAATCATCAAGAGTCTATCCAATGGCTCTATGATGTTGCTGGAGAACAGTAATCAGACGGGATTCCTGGTCAGGTGTGAGTCTGGAGTTTATAATCACAGGAAACGTCTGATTGGAACCCAAAACGACGTATCTCAGATGATCGAGAAGGGGCTTGAGTCCCAAGACGGAATTATCAGCAGCAACGGGTGGTTCAGAGTGTGTGTGAGGAATAAGGGTAGGAGTTATGGGAGTATTTAGATCAGGCTCTTCTAATTGTGGGTTTTGATCTTCTTGTGGTTGATCGGAGATAATCAGGTTGTCCTTAATATGCAGTTCATCAACTACGGTTCTAATATCACATATTTGTTCTACAACACCGCAATTAATCCCTTGTTGGGCCTTAAAGATGTCAATCTTAAGAGTTTGGTTCCCAAATTTTAATTCGATTTGACCCTCCTCACAGCTTATGTTGGCCCTGGAAGTGGCAAGAAAAAGTCTCCTTAGTATAATTGGTGTATCCCTTGGGTTCTCAGGTGCATCCATATCTAGAACTATGAAATCTACCCGGAAGTAGAAATCCCGTAACCTAACAATAACATCCTCGAGTACTCCCTTAGGCGACTAAATGGATCAATCAGCTAACTGCAATGTCACCTCAGTCGGTTTAAGCTCGGATTCTTCAAGGTGGTTAAGAAGGGATGTGGGTATTAGGTTTATGGAGGCACCTAGGTCTAGCAATGCTCTATCGAATTGGGTTTCACCAATTTTACATGAGATCAGGGAAGTGACTCGGTCTTTTGCCTTAAGTGAGAGTTTACTCACGATTACAGAGCTGGCTTGCTCTGATAGTATGATCGGAGTCCCACTTTTGGTTCACGTCTTACGCTTGGGTGTACACACATCTTTCAAGAATCGTGCGTAAGCCGGTACGTGGCGGATTGCATCCATCAAGGGGATGTTTATCTGAACCTATTCAAAGAGCTTGATCAGGTCCTCCTCAGGAGCCATGGGTTTGGTTGTCCTTTTTCCCTTAGTCAAGGCCTAGGGAAATGGAACCTTGGTTGGTTCCTCTAGAATAGGTCCAGATTTTTGATATGGTACAGGGACATCCTGGATAACTATCCTAGGGCTTGGATCATTACTAGGCGTGGAGTGGTCTGGATAAGGTGGGTCTTGGGTTGCTTTACCACTACGGGTTGTTACAGAGTTTAATTCTGCCTGGTTCTGGTTGGGGGTTGGTAAAATGGGTGGTTGCTGTTGATAACCTGCGTAAGATGTTGAAGCTTACATCCCGTCAAGTGATGGAACAGAAGGGGCCTGATAAATCATGTGTGCGTGGCCTAGATTTGGGTTCATAACGCGCCTCTAGGTCGACACATTATTTGGGTTTGGTAGAGATTGTGAAGGATGTGTGCCCAGTTGGTGCGAATTCGCAATCTGGGCGAGTTGGTTGCGGACCTTTGTGATCTCGTCCTTGTGCTGTTTTTGGATTGCCGCATCCGTTCTTTGAATGTTAGCCAGTGTTTGAAGGATAAGAGACATTTGGTCTTAGTTTTGCCCAGATTGATAGGTGGGGTTGGGCCGAGGCTGAGGTGGCTGATAAGGATGAGGGACTTGTGGACGGGGTTGATAAGGTGGTCTTTGAGTCTGAGAATTTCCCGCCCACTGGAAATTGGGATGATTTTGCCATCCAAGGTTGTAGGTGTTGGAAAATGGGTCATTCTAGATGGCATTGAGGTCCTCGCAGGTCTGAGGAGCCTCAGGGAAGTCAAAGTATGGGGGTTCAGAGTCATTATTGATGGAGTTCTCGCACATATTTTCGAGAATCTCCCACACCGTGTCATTATGCTGCCCCATGATGTTTCCTCTGCAAGTTACATTGATGAATAATCTAATGTCCTCACGGAGTCCCTAGTAAAAAGATTGGACTTGTTCCCATTTAGGAACTCCGTGATGGGGGCATTTGCGCATGAGATCCAAAAATCAGTCTCATGCCTCATGAAGAGGTTCTCCCGTCTGTTAAGTGAAATGAGTAATCTGATGGCGCAAGGCATTTGTCCGACCAATGGGAAAGAACTTCGAAAACTCGGACTAAAGTTCATCCCATGTGTTGATCGGACGAGTCTGAGTTTGACACCAATGAGCAGCCTTGTCCATGAGGGAGAAAGAAAACATCTTCATGAGCAGAATATCCCAGTTTTGTGCATCTGACCTGAATGTCTGGACTAGATGCTTAAGCTGTTTGATATGCTGGAATGGATCTTCGGAGTTAAGCCTATAGAATTTTGGTATGGCATGAATCATATTGGGCTTCATTTCATAATCGGGTCCTCCAGCTGGGATTTGGACTCAAGGCTCAATTGCCACCGCAGCGGGATTATAGTGACCTTGCATCATGGGACGCTGCGGTGGGTTCATGAAGTTCTGGAAGAGATCATTTAGATGCTGAAGCTAGTGCTCAAGATTATTTTCTTCTTCAACAGGCTGTGCCATGATGGAAGAAGAAGGAGAACTAGGTTCTGAATCAGAGGAAAGGTTTATGTGATGGGGTTGCTGCACAAATAAAGGTACCAAGGCTTGGCTTCGAGGAGAGTGGGTTTCCAAAGGAGGTTTTAAGGACCTCCTACCAAACATGCACCGAAGGAATGGATGAGATTAGAATGTGCTGGACTCAATCGAGATACCCAAAATATGTTGGGTGACTATAGAGGTTCGGGGCAGATGATACCCCTTAGTCAGAAAGGTCGTCCACCTGAGAATTACCTGGGCAGCCAAAAAGGGAGAGTCCCGTGAAGACCCCTACACGGTAGAGCGTCTCCACGGGTTACAGGGTTTCCCCCACCCGACCTCTCTTGTCACTGAGATTCCAGGTAAATTAGAATGGGGACCTTAACCTTTTAAGTCTACCTCTTTTAGTTAAGATCAAGGTGCTTAGGGTTCCACTTGAACTTTAGGACTTTTGAGTGCAAAGTGACCTAATTTAAAGGTTGGTTGACCCAAAGGATCAACTTCACCTCTTTGTTCCTTTGAGAGCTTCTTAGGTTCTTTCTTTTAGGGTTCAAGTAGATTAAGAGTCTGATTTGCTTAGGGTTTCTCTTGGATAGGTCTTTTCAAACAAGGCTTAGGCACACCTCTTTTTAGAATTTTTGCTTCTTTTCTTAGAAGAAGATGTGTCCCTAAAACCCTAGCTTGTAATCCTTAAGTTGGCTCTAGTTGGTTCAATTTAGTTACCTCAGAAATTATATATAGGGCTTAATGAAGAAGGTTTTAGCCCTAGTTACCTTAAGTGATGTGCAATTAAAATGTATTGAATGTAAAAACCAGGCAACTCTTGTGGATTACTAAATATGAAAAACAGGTAGCCCTAGATTGATTTTTCTCTTTGTTTCTCCTTTTCAGATTTTGAGGGGATTAAGAGAGAGGGTTAATAAAAGGTTACCTGTTCCCTGGTGTGGCTGTTGTGCGGCTGCTTTTCTCTCCTCGGATTTGCTTGAAACAAACACAATAAAAGAGAGAAATTAAGTCAGTAATGAATCAAAAATTGTGATTAAAGCTTCTAAAATGCCCGTTGCTTCCCGGCAATGGCACCAAAAATAATCGATAATTTTGCAATTTAAAAAGATATTCATTGTAGTATACCGCAAAAAAAAATGATTATCAATTTTATTTTTTTATTACTCGAAATTCAAAAAATATTTCGAGGTCGAAATCAGGGAGCAAATTGGTATTTAGAAGCAGAAAATCACAATCTCAAATTTCTACTTGAAAGATGTTCAATGAAGATAACTGCTAGAGAGAAAAAATGTAAAAAGAAATAGATTTTCTCTTTTTTTTTCTTCTTCTCCTCTCTTTCTTTTTCTTTTCTTTCTCTCTTCTTTCTCTGTCTTTCCTTTTTCAGGCGTCTGATTAACTGATGACTGCTACAATGCCGAGCCTTCTTCTTCTTCCTCCCTTCTCCTTGACTTTCCTCTCTTCTTCTCTGATGCAGCTCCTTCCTCCTCTTTTCTTCTTTTGGCTTTCCTCTTTGGCTTCTTCTTCTTCGGCTCCTTCCTCTACCTTCTTCTTCTTCTTTCCACGGCTAAGTCTTTCCTTCAGCTGCTCTCTGCTACACCTTCTCCTCCCTTAGCTGCACCTGCCTTCTCCTTCTTTCCCTGCACAGAGCGACGCAAAACCTACCCCGACCCTCCCTGTGTCTCTCCCTCTCTCTATTTCGCTCTCAGGACACAGCTCTCCCAGAGCCTTTTTTAGGTAAACGAGTCAGGTATGCATGCCCGGGACCAGGCCCACCGGCATGTAGTGGTGGGCGAGGAGTGCACGGGTAGTCGGGTCAGGCCAGGTCTGCGGAGGTGTGGGTTGCGGACAAGATCGGGTTGGGTGAGTGGGACCTCACCCCGTGGATTTGAGGCGATAAGGTTAATTCACAAATTCAATTTAAGTGGTGCCTCCCGCTAGTCAGTTTCCGAGGTGGGACTAAATGTCCCACCCTATTCTTGCGCGCGCCCGCAGTAGATGTTGCGCTCGATTGCAGTAGACGCAAGGGGCTTCAGTGCCAATCGCTTGGCTGGGGTTGTGCGCGAAGGGCTACTGCGCGACCTGGGGCACTTCACCTGGAGCGGAGAGACCTGGAGGAGCTTCCCAAGCAAGCTCCTTGCTTTGCTCCAATGGTGGCAGAGGTCAGAACCTACGCTCAAGTAAAACGGCCTCACCGCCTCATCAGATTACACAGAAAGCTTCGCCATGACATGGCGAAGGTGGCCCAGTGGTCAGCATGGAGTGGGAGTGCATGTGTGAGCATGCCTAGGGCTTACTGTGGCTGTGCAGGTGGGTGTGTTTGGGGACAGTGTGTGGAGAATGTGGTGGTCGATGGAGAGGGGGAAAATGCTCAGTGGAAGATGGCGGAGCTTCTGAGGTGGGTGGCAAGGCATGTGGACGGGTGGAATGACAGATTCACCTCACCGGTGGTCTACCAGAGATGAGGGAGATGGAGGTGATTGGCGGCTGTCGAGGGGAGTTTTCTAAAATTAAGTAGGGGAAAACAGAGAGTAGAGAGAGAGGAACTCACTGAGGAGAGCTGGACGAACGGGGGGAGGCAAAAGGTGAGCGGCGGGTGTCTACCTTCGTCGGTGACGAAGGCCCTATGATGGAGAGGCAGTAACGAGGAAGAGGGTCGGAGGAGCGCACACTAGTACGGCACGGCGCAGAGGAACACGGCAGAGATGGCTCTGCCACTGGTACGGTGGTAGAGTAACGAGAAGAGGGAGGGAGAGTCGCCGGAGCCTACGGGCAGTTGGCCAGAGTGAGGAGGAGATGAATTTGGGGGGATTTCTCTAGCCAAATCAGGTTTGAAGGAAGTGGAGGGATCTGGGCTTCCTTAAATAGGCAAGGGCAAAGGGAAGAGTCGCGAAAAAACGACAGGAAGACCATGCCGGAGGTATGGCTGGAGGAGACCCATACCTCTCGAGCGTTCACACAAGAGGTATGGGGCGTTTCAGGGCATGGGGAGCTGCCCATGCGATAGAGGGCTTCGCAGGGAGCTCCCCTTTCAAAACTGGGAGTGGCTCCCCATGAAATCGAGGAGAAAACCTCCACATAAAGTTGTCGGAGGTATGGGTCCCTGCTGCGATGACATAGGGACCAAAATGAAGAAAGTGACGAAGAAGCTGAGGGGGGATTTGCAAGGGTTTCCAAAAGTTAAGGTTCTGAATGTAATTTGGTGGACCAATTTGTAAAGTGGGTCAAGACGACCTTCCCTTAGGTCCAAATTTTGGTATAAACCAAATTTGGACCTAAGGAATCCAATGGTGAAGTTGGATTTCAGGTTTGACCACGTTTGACTGGATATCTTGCATAAAACTCCAAATTAGGTCAAATATTAGGCATGGACCCCAATCTAGGTCAAAACAGGTTCTAAAGGCCAAATTGAAGGTTCTAAGCCCTAGGGGATATTTTTCCATGAATTTTAGAGGGCTTAGTTGATTTTTATCTTTCCTGGAACCTTGTGAATTTAAGTGGGTTTGTTTTAGGGTTACAGAATGTCATTTAATTCCTAGATTTCACAATAATCCTTTTCTGACTGAACCATCCCACTTTCTCTCTTATTAAGTCCAATTGACCTATGTCTAGACCCTTAGAAATCTCGTTGATGCACTGCAATGGTAAAATTATAGTTTTACCCCTTGTTTCATGTTCTCTTCCCAGATAGTGTTTCCTTGAATTAAACCTTTCTCTTGGTTATGTAGGAGCTCTTGTTCACTTTATTAGGTCAAAATATGCTAGTTAGGGCTCATGATGAGGTTCTCATCACAAGGCACCTATTAGTGTAACGAAACTCTGCCCCACCAAATACTCCTCCATCTTCCCATCCCCATTGATAGGTCGCGTTGGAGCCATCCTCCCACCTCCATTTCGATAACAGATCATCTCCGCCTTCTCACCTCCATTCTGGAGCCACGCTGAAGCTTTCCTCTACCCAACGTCCTCCTGCTTCTCACCTCCGTCATCTTGCTTCCCAACTCCTTCCTCCGAGCTTCCGCCAGGCGCCGTCGTCTCACCGAACAGTCGCTTTGGGAGATTTCTTCTCACCCCTTTTCTCTTTTATGCTTTTATAGTTTATTGTAATTGACATTTATGCAATAAATCATATTTGATTCCATCTCTCTCTTGTGATTTCTTGTCATTTTATTTCAAAAATAAAAAAAATAACAAAACCCTAAAACACCAAAAAGAAACAAATCGAAGCGCGGTTTTCATTCAAAGTAACGTCGCCTCCTTGTGTTCGACCCGGGACTCCCTTGGAGTTTCGGTATAAATTATATTTGATTAGGAGTTTTGCAACTACAACAACGGGTTACTCGTAACCCCAATTTCAAACACGCAAAACCCGTTGATCATTTTGGCGCCGTTGCTGGGGAGGCAACGAAATTTACTTTATTGTTTTCTGTGCTTCTTTACATTTACATAGCACTAACCCCTCTTGTCTTTAATCTGCTGTCTTGCAGGTACCCTAGCATGGAGATCCAAGTGCGGTAGACCAGAGTAAAGTGCAAGTAGAGTACTTTGTAAGTGTCACCCACATTCCCCCCCACTAGTTTCATTTCACCACACTCATAACCAAGACCAAATCTACTTAGGTGCTTGCATAAATCCTAGGATAGAATTGTTTGTCTTGTTTGCCACCTTCATCCATTTCACCCCTGCATTTAAAAAAAATAAAAAATAAAAAGATACTTTCTATGTGATGAATCAATTTACACACTTTATACACCCACATCGAAGGCACATAATCAGACTTGATTTTCATCTACTCAATCGGGATTCCAACCTCTGGACCAAGTACACTAAATCAACACATAAAAGAGTAGAAATCATATTAGGTTAATCACCTTTTTTGTGTGCCTTAATAGGTGGTGCATTTGAGCCGATTGATTGAATTGTTTGGGCCGCATCACCTAATTTAAAAGAAACTCATTTGTAGCTGCCCCATAGGATTCAATATTTAGGTCAAGCGAAGCACTCCAAATTTTCTCGATTTATAAAGGAAAATACTTGAAAACATGCTTTCAAAACTTGGTTTGCCTCACAAAACTTTGTTGAATACACCTAACATTTGAATCCTAAAAGCTACTAAGTAAGATTCGAACCCTAAAACTCACCTCATCATTAATAATCTTGCTTGAAAACTTCTTTGTCATGCATATTCACACATTCTCAAACAAATCATTAAGGGCACAACCCATTAAGGGCCCATCACATTCCTAAAGCACCATTCTCCCAAGCCTAACTAAAATTGAGTAGACGTTGGCCCTAAGATTCATTCGCTTGTCGGGATCTAGATTGAGATTATTCACGATTAACCTACTTATACTGGTCAATCTGATGTCTAGCTAGGGGAGTAGCGTCAAACGACCGAAGTTGGGGGGTACACTAGGAACCAGAGGTGCAAGCCAAAGGAAGAACCTTCTCCCTAGTCCCTCCTTCTAACTGGTTGAATTGCTTGGACATAAGTAGAATAAATCGTCCACAATCTTAGGACGGATTTTGAGAGCCTGTAAACCTTTAGGCTACCCAACCTAGGGACATGCTTGTATTTTTTATGCTGCAGGGTCCCTTCTCTTCCCCGTCCTTCCGACTTCCTTCCAGTGTATGCTTGGAAGGAGTGGAATGTCCTTTAGACCATTCCCGGAGGCAGAGGTTGAGCTATAGCCAAGCAAATCCCATGGTTGATCAACAACCACCTCCCTCACCCTCGAACCAGCAGGAGCTACTTCAGAGGAAGTTGGAAGAATTGCAGCAGATGCAGCAATGGTTCTAACGAATGAATGTCAGGGTGCTCGGCCCTTGAATGATTTACATGATCCTTCAAATTTTGAGGATTGTCCCGATGTTGTGATCCCCGCTGGTGATGTTGAGATCAAGCCCCAGGTTTTGAGTCTAATTAAACACTTTCACGGGCTGGGGTCAGAGGACCCATTCCAACATTTGGAGGACTTGATCACTCTAGTTCAGACTACCACAACGAGGAAAGTGGATGAAGAACAGATGCTCATGAGGCTTTTCCCCCATCACTCAGGGATAAGGCCGCACATTGGTATCGTATCATTGGAAGACCGATTGCTACTTGGACAGCTTTGAAATCGGCCTTCCTGAAGAAATTCTTCCTAAATGGGCGAACCAATGTGTTGCGACGGGCAATTACTACTTTTGCCCAGCAGCAGGGGGAACCGTTTCATGGGACCTGGGAGAGATTTCAGGATCTGTTGCGGAAGTGTCCACACCACGAGGTGCTTAAATGGCAACCTGTGTAGATTTTTTATCACGGGTTGAATGATCAACTCCGTAATCAAGTGGATGCTTCTTGCAGAGGCAATTTCCTCAACAAAGATGCAGATAGCACGTATGATTTGTTTAAGGAAATGAGTGAAAATTCTTTAAACCACGCCTCCATGGAAACCTTCAACCGATCCCAACAAACTAGATCAAATGCCAATGAGGTCCAAGATTCTCATACATTTGATATGGAATTGATCTACAATAGATTAGATAAGATGGATCTGGTTGCTAAATGAATGGAAGAGTGGATGTTCGGAAACTCTAATTTCTCTAGATCCACTCAATCCCAGGGATCGGGATTCCATTCTTCGCAAGCTCCTACGAGACGGGAGTTTGTGAACTAGCTGGAGTCAGCTCAATCTTCGAGCCAACTCTTCTCAGAACCTTATGGGTTCGAAACTGGGGCCTTTAATCCCAGTTTTACTGATCCTTCTTCATTCTCATCTTATGAGGATGTTCAGGCTGTGCAGGAGAATGTTAGGTCCAACCCTTACTTGAATTTCTATAATTCTGGTTGGAAAAATCATCCTAACTTCTCTTGGAAAGATTAGGGGCAACAGACCCAATACTGACCCAACAACTATGTATCGCAAAAACCAATGGATCAAGGACTTATATATACTCAGTTGCCCTTGAATCAGGTTAATCAGTCCATGTGGAATGCTCAACAACCCACTGAGCAGGCTAATTTAAACCTGAAGATGGTAGAAATGCAAGGGTCAATGCTCCAGCTCATGTAACAAATGAAAACTTCGCTGGATACCTTGCAATCCGGACTTGGTGCAAACAACCGACAGCCCAGATCTCTACCATCACAACCTGTACTAAACCCAAGGGATGTACAGAACCGAGGTGCTGGGCCTCAAGGGTTTGGTAATAATGGGGAGTCATATGCTCAAGCTCATGTTATCTATCAGGCTACCCTAGCCCCTCCCGGAGCGAACCATGTTCCTACCATAATCAACCGGAAGCCTCCTGTTTTGCCCAACCCTCCCCAAGACACTAACCAACAGCATTTTGCCACTGCAAACACCATCACCTTGAAGAGTGGTAGTAGATACAAGGACCTACCCAACCCCATGTCAACCCCATTAGGCCCCGTAGCAAGAATTCCAGACTCCCAACTAAGAATGTGATGAACAAAGCATCAGAGTCTGATTCAGGAGTATGTTGTTGTATGGGAAAATAGAAAAAGTTGGAGGAGAAATTGGAGGAAAGGATGTCCTTACTTCAGGCTTTCAAATTGATAATCATTTTACTCCTCGCAGCTATCGGATCAATCCCCGCCTACGCCATAGGTTTACTGAATGCATATAAAGAAAGGCGTAGAGCGAAATCTGAAAACAATAGGAGAGTATTTTTATCTGATAACATAAGCACACTAATCCTAAACAAGCTACCTCTTAAGAAGCAGGACCTGGGAGCCCCGCTGATTTCTTACACTATAGGAAACATTACTTCTGACCGGGCCCTCCTCGACTTGGGTGCTTCCATTAACGTGATCCCTACCTCACTACACATGGAATTGGGTTTAGGCTACCTAAAACACACTGACATAACCTTGCAATTAGCCGATAGATCCATTACAAAACCAAGGAGTATTTTGGAGGATGTTTTAGTCAAGGTTAATGAGTTGCATTACCTTGCTGATTTCATGGTCCTGGACATGGAAGCCCCAAAACAGCTCAACCACACCCCAATTATTTTGGGAAGACCTTTCCTAGCTACTGCCAAGGCGAGAATTGATTGTGAATTAGGAAATATAGAAATGGCCTCAGGGGATAAGACAAATCGATTCAATATTTTCGAGGTCTCAAAGAAGAATAAAATTAAGTGTGGTTCGATGGAGGAGCTTGGTAGAATAGAGGAAGTAATGGCCATACATACCTTAGACAACCTTTTAATGGCCAACTCAACCCAAGCTTGGGAAGAAGATTACACAGTTGCGGAAATAGTTGAGGACAAATAAAAAATGCGACCAATTGTAGAAACACGAGATGAGGAAGATATACATGAAATCAAAAATTTGTTGGATGATTCACGTGATCAAGTTAAAAACCCAACAACATCCTTATCCTAAATGCTTAGAGTTTGAGGTCCAACTTGTGGGTGGGAATCCTGAGGATTGAGATGGTTGGTTTAAGAACCCAGAGTGTGAGGATGAAATTGAACATTAAAGAAGAACTCTTCAAACATTAGGTATTCTAGAGTACCCACAAATCCCCAGCAAATCACAAAACCCTCATTGTCCTTTTTCACCCAACCATTGCACAAATTCTATACCCAACCATACTTCCTCTGTAATAAATCAACAAAACTCCTATTAGAGACCCTTTGGGCTCTCCCTGCACCACCAGCTTGCTACTTTCATTGATCATCTCTTTGGCAAGTCCATTTTCACTCTCCGGGACCCAAATCTTGGGGCCCGAAAACTATGTTATTGCAGCCTCAATGTTAGTTATATTTGACTAAGAACGTCGCCTAGCTGAAGGCACTAAATTCAGCACATGTAAAGACTGTTCCAAGCTAACCAGAGTCTCACGAAAATCAGGTGCTATTCTTCCACTTCTACTCTCCTACATGCTTTCATTTTTCACAATTAGGAACTTGCAATAGTAAGCATGGGGGGTGGACATATTTTATAACCTTTTTGTCAGTTGTAAAAGTAATTTCCTGCTATTTGATTTAAAAAAAGAAAAAACAACTAGAATTAGGAGACAAGAACTTAGGCATTAAGAGTTGCAAACTTTAGGAATTCATACTTTGAGACCTGAATACTTACACTCTTCAGGTCTTCAGGCTTAATTAGCCTGGGTGTCCACTCGAATGTGGACTTAGTCTCGAGTCCTCACCAATTCAAATTCACTTTAATTTGGTAAATAAATTGGGATGATAAGTATGCGACTTATCAACTCACCCTCTGATTTGGGGGGACTCTAAGCCTAAGCATCTACACTTTTTCACACTGACTCACTTTTCCATGATTTCTTCAGAAATTGGGTAACTAATGAACTATCTAAGGTGGTATGACTGGCAGGTTGTCAGTGGTAACAGCTCATCGGCCGGTTGTCCAGAGCCCAGCCTCAAGATCATTTTCATTGTACTGCCTTTGGGTAAGTCTTAGATCAGAGAAGCTACATAATTAAAAAAAAAAAGAAAAAATAGAAAAAGGAGAGAAAAAAAATAAATAAAACCACACTTCACCGCACGAGTATGGCTGGCAAGTTGTCGTGGGTAACAGCTCATTAGCTGGTTGTCCAGAACCCAGTTCACAAAAAAAATGCACAATAATTCCCAAAACACTAAGGGAAGAAGCGGGGAAATAGAATAAATCGAGGAGATATACACTGGGTTCACCCTTGTGTTAATCCATAAATAAAAGTAGAGAGAAAGCTACCGTTAGAAAAGATAAACCTCTAGGCAAGGTCACCTAGGGTTGTAGAAACCCGATGTCCGTTTTAACGGTCGCCTAGTGAGTCTTTCACGATTTTCACTAGATGCTTAGCACGTAGAGTCCTTTTCGAGTCTTAGGCGGGTTGGGTAGTAATCGAAAGATTTTCGCAGTTTTAAAAAGATATGCATTGTAGTATCACCGCGAAAACAATTATCAAAGATTTTTTTTATTACTCGAAAATTAAAAACTTCCGAGCTCAAACTCAGGGAGCAAATTGGCATTTAGAAGCCAAAAAATCACAAAACATAAAAGATAATGTTTAGTAATAATGTACTGTATATGAAGGCTAGAGAGTGAAAACATAAAAAGAAATAAATTCTTTTTCTTTTCTTCCTTTTCCTCTTCTCTTTCCTTTTTCTTTGCTTTCTCTCTTCTCTTCTTTCTCTGTCTTTCCTGTCTTCAGACGTCTAATTCTGTGAATCAGACACTTCAGGCTTCTTCTTCTTCCTTCTCTGCTGCAACTCCTTCCTTCCGACAACAGCTCCTTCCTTCTCTTTTCTGATTTTCCTCTTTGGCTTCTTCTTCTCTTCTTTAGCTGCTGCGCCTCCTCCTTCCTTGGCTTCTGCAGACCTTCTCCTTCAGCTGCCCTTCTTCTTTGGCTCCTCCTTCTCTGCAGGCTTCTTCCTCTGCGGCTAAGTCTTCAGCTTCTTCTTCTTTGGCCTCTGCAGTCCTCTTCTTCTTCTTTGGCTCCTTCCTCTGCCTTCTTCTTCTTCTTTTTGCGGCTAAGTCCCTTCCTTCAGCTACTCTCTGTTGCGCCTCCTATTCTTCAGCAACTCCTTTCCCGTAGCTGCTTCCTCTTCCTCCTTCTTCCCTACACAGAGCGACGCAAAATCTACCCCTACCCTCCCAACATCTCTCCCTCTATTCCTCTCTTCGCTCTCTCAGAGCCAACCAGGTAATCAGGTCGGGTTACGCGCTCCCGGGTCCAGGCGCATCGGCGTGGGTGGTGCACAAGGAGTGCAGGGTAAACGGGTCAACCAGGTCCGCGTAGGTGTGGTCGCGGATAAGGCAGGTGGAGTGGGCGAGGGACCTCACCCCGTGTTACTTGAGGCAATGAGATAAGAACACTTTTTCAATTTATTCACCTCACCCGCTTGTCACCTTCCGAGGTGGGACTAAACGTCCCACCTTCTTCCTGCGCGCAGTCGCAATAGATGTTGCGCTTGATTGCAGCTGCAGCTATGGCTCTCAACACCAATTGGAGGCCTGGAGATGTTCGCGAAAGCTCTCCGCGCGACCTGGGACTGTGCCCTGGAGTAGGCACGACCTGGAGAAGCTTGCAAGGAAGCTTCGAGTTACGTGTCAATGGCAGCAAGCCCCTAGAACATGAAAGCACCAAAACAGCCTTGCAGCCACATTAAAAAGCTCAGGGAGCTTCGCCAAGGTGCGGAAAATGTGCAAAGGTGGTCTGCGAGGCATGGGAACACCTGTGGGAGTGTGCCTAGGGCACACTTTGGATGTGTAGGTGGGTGTGTTCGGGGGAAGATTGTGGGATGTGTGGTGGTCGATGGAGAAAGGGGAAATGATCAGTGAGTCGAGGCGGTGCTTAGGGACCAGTCGGCGAGGAGGGAAGTGATATATGGTGGTGGAGTGAACTCGCCAAAGTGGTGGCCGGAGATGAAGGGGATGATGGTGGTTAGCGTGTGGCAGTAGTCGATTTAGGAAATTAATATGGGTAAAATGAAGAGGGGAGAAAGGGGTACTTATCTAGGGTGTTTAGAGCGAAGGGGGGAGGCGGAGGGCGAGCAGCGAGTGTCTGCCGTCGCCGGAGATGAAGACCCTGTGGGGAAGAAGCGGTGACATGGAAGAAAGGTGGAGGATGCACGCTGGTACGACGCGGCGTGGAGTACGGTGGAGATGGCTCTGCCACTGGTACTGTGGCAGAGCGATGAGAAGAGGGAGAAAAAGTCGTCGGAAGCCGCGGGTAGTTAGCTGGAGTGAGGAGGAGATGAGATTAGGGGGTAATCTTCGACCAAATCAAGCTTGAAGGAAGCGAAAGGGTCTAGGCTTCCTTAAATAGGCAAGGGCAGAGGGAGGAGTCACGAGGAGACGGCGGGAAAACCACGCTGGAGTTAAGGCCAGAGGGAGACCCATACCTCTCGAGCGTTCGCACGAGAGGTATGAGGTGTTTTAGGGCATGGGGAGCTGCCATCTGGTATGGGCTTCGCAGGGAGCTCCCCTTTCAAATCTGGGAGCGGCTCCCCATGAGATCAAGGAGAGAACCTCCGCGCAAAGTTGCCAGAGGTATGGGTCCCTACTGCGATGGTAGAGGGACCAAAATGAAGAAATAGATGAAAAAGTTAGGGGGGGATTTGCAAGGGTTTCAAAAAGTTGAGGGTCTAAATGTAATTTGGTGGACCAATTTGCAAAGTGAGTCAAGACGACCTTCCCTTAGGTCCAAATTTTGGTATAAACCTAATTTGGACCTAAGGAATCCAATGGTGAAGTTGGATTTTAGGATTGACCACGTTTGACAGGACATTTTGCGTAAAAATCTAAATAGGTCAAATATTAGGCATGGACCCCAATCTAGGTCAAAATAGGTTCTAAAGGTCAAATTGAAGATTTTAAACCCTAGGGGATATTTTTCCATGAATTTTAGAGGGTTTAGTTGATTTTTATCTTTCCTGAAACCTTGTGAATTTAAGTGGGTCTGTTTTAGGGTTATAGAATTTCATTAATTCCTAAATTTCACCATAATCCTTTTCTGACTGAACCATCCCATTTTTTCTCTTATTAAGTCCAATTAACCTATGTCTAGACCCTTAGAAATCCCGTTGATGCACTGCAATGGTAAAATTACAGTTTTACCCTTTGTTTCATGTTCTCTTCCCAGATTAGTGTTTCCTTGAATTAAGCCTTTCTCTTGGCTATGTAGGAGCTCTTATTTACTTTATTAGGTCAAAATATGCTAGTTAGGGCTCATGATGAGGTTCTCATCATACCCCCATGCCTAGCTTTTGCCAGTCCCTTAGCAAAATTTTAAGGTTTTAACTTCTGTTCTAGACCATGAATTTCTTTCACCAGTTATGATCAGTGCTTTTTTTTCTTTGATTAGGTCAGAATGCTGACAATGGGCCTAAAGGTACTCTAGTACCAACCAAGATCCAAACCCGTCCAGCTTTAGCCTCGGTCCTCCGTGAAGGTTTTTAAGACCCGCAGGAACTACCCTAAGGTTTATTGGACTCCATGGTTAAAGCACCTGTGCTTGAGACATTTTTAGCCTCGGTTCAGTTTGTAGTGCATTTTGTAAGAGAGAGACAGAGGATTTATTTGTTTAGAGAGTTTTCTCTCTCTTTTCTTTTTAATTCTAGCTTAGGATTGGCTTCTCAACACTGTCTGTATCAAATTCCTCATCCCCATCATCAATCCTTAAAGGTCCCTGGCAATCAATGCTTTGAGATAGCACCGCCCATGGTAACCCCCAGAACCCTGATTTTCGAGATTTCGAGATAATCCCACTTATGGTGTTTCGTGGCTGAATCGAGACCCTGGCAATTGACATTTCGTGATAATGCCATCTATGGTATCTAAACCAGTAGAGTGCTTACATACCCCCAGTAAGATATGTAAATATCCTAAGAGACAAGCACCGAGGAGACGATATGCTGTTACGCATCTTCGAGGAGAATTTCTCACCTCTCCGTGCCGGGAACTCGTCCAAATCAACTTGTGTTGATCAGCCGCACCTAATCTAAGTAATATTTTCAGAATATTAAAGCGCTTTTGCGTGATTTTAATAGTTATGCGCACTGAACCAAATTGTGTGGAAATTGAGGTGGTTAGGTTACCAAGTCCCGCAAACCGAAGGTCAGTTAACGAGGCCAAATACTCCCTAAGCCTTAGACCTAATACTTAAGCTTTGCATTTTCCTCAACCTCTTGAGGAATATCCAGATCTTAATGAGTACTAACAGTCTGGCCAAAAAGGCCTAAGGTCAGCATTCCTACTAATCTTTTTGTGTTTCTTTAGCACTTTTCTTTTCTTTTCTTAATGTGGTCTAGAACTTCGGTTAAATCCCCTAATCTCTTACTAATGACTATGTCTTTCTTTTTCATTTTGTGCTCCTTTTTAGCATTTTGCTCTTTTTCTCCTCCTATTTTGTATAGCCCAAAAAATTTCTCTCCACTTAGTTCTTTTTTTTTTAGAAGATATGTGATTTTTTTGTTAAAACCTTTTCTTGATATATGTTTTCATTCATTTTGCACTTTCATACCCCCTTATGCCTAAGATTTGCAATGTCCCCATTGTAAATTAGGTGGATTTGTATTCAGCTTGGTTCATTCATTAAGACAGGTGTTGGATGAGTGGATAGGTCGAGGTGACTGTTGCAGACGATTTCTAATCTCAGGTACGGGTACCTAAGGTGGAATCGGCTGTCCTAAAGGACGAACCCTAAAATGCAAAGAAATGTCAGGAAAGGTTTCAGATTTTTGAAAGAATGACGGGTTGCCTCCTGTTAAGTGCTGAGTTTTACGCCATCGGCTAGGCGTAATGAGCTTAGGGAGAACCCAGTTCACAAAAAAATGCACAATAATTCCCAAAACACTAAGGGAAGAGGTGGGGAAGTAGAATAAATCGGGGAGATATACACTGGGTTCGCCCTTCTGTTGACCCATAAATAAAAGTAGGGAGAAAGCTACCATTAGAAAAGATAAACCTCTAAGCAAGGTCACTAGGGTTGTAGAAACCCGAAGTCCGTTTTAACGGTCGCCTAGTGAGTCTTTCACGATTTTCACTAGATGCTTAGCACCTAGAGTCCTTTTCGAGTCTTGGGCGGGTTGGGTAGCCGTAAAAGGTTATCTCAGAACTCTCAAACTCCAAAATTACAAAAAAAATTAGAAAAGAAGAAAAACAAGAAAAAAAATTTTGTATCTTCTCTTCTCATATAAGGCGAGGGCTTGGACGGGCTGCATTCTGGCAGACATCTGAGCACTGTCGAGTCTTTGTAACCAGGTCTTGGATTGAAAGTTCCTAAAATAACCAACAAATTATGCCTAAGAGATCGAATCCGAATTCTACCTTTATAAATAGCATTTAGGCTAATTTTACTAGGGACTAGCAAAAAGTAAGCATGGGGGTATGATAAATACACATGAATTCATGATAAAATACTTATTTATGATAGTTCCTAGGCTTAGCATTGCACATCATGATATAAATATTGCATAAATATCCATTGCATTGTATTTAGGATAGTAGCCAGCAACTATTCTCCACAACGACCAATGGGTCAGTGTCATGTGTATACTCAGTTGCCCCCAAATTAGGTCAATCAACCAGCTTGGAATGCCGTCAACCCGTAGGGCAAGCTGATTTGAACCGACAAATGATAGAGATGCAAGGATCCATGCTCCAGCTCATGCAACTAATGAAAACCGCGCTGGACAACTTGCAAACTAGGCTCGTAGCTAACTCTCGTCAACCTAGATCTCTACCATCCCAACCCGTACCCAACCCACGAAATATCATGAATCTAGGCAACCAAGCTCTTGGGTACGGAAATCAGAGGGACCCACACGCACATGCTCAGGTGGTTTAGCAGGGTCCTTCCTCTTCTTCTTCTGCACATCAATAATTCTTGGCTAATCAAGCCCCTCCAATCTTTCCTAACCCTCCCCAAGACCCAAACTCATATGCATCCACAAATTCTGTTACCTTGAGGAGTGGTAAACAAACTCAGGATCCACAACCACACTATTCTGATTTACCAAATCCTGAAGAACCGGAGGAGAGAAAGGAGAATTTTGGAGCAGAAATCAAGGTTCAGGAACCTAATTCCAAAGATCTGACTCATGTTCCTTTTCCTGAAGCCTTGATCAAATCAAAGAAGAAGAAGTTTGTTGATAGCAATGAGGAGCTTCTGAATATTTTCAAGAATGTTGATATCAATATCCTACTCCTCGACGGTTTCAAGCATATACCGGCTTACGCGAGATTTTTAAAGGATTTATATACACAAAAGCATAAGTCGAGAGAATCTGTTCCGAGGAAGGTGGTACTCTCTGAGCAAGCTAGTTCCGTTATCCTACACTACCTCCCTCAGAAAAAGAGAGATCCAGGTGCTTCGTTGATTTCTTTTGTCATCGGAGATTACACTTTTGGATCTGGGTGCATCCATTAACCTAATTTTGACTTCTCTTTACGAGAAGTTTGGATTAGGTGAACTTTAGCTGACTTCAGTAATGCTGCAGTTAGCAGATCGTTCGGTCACAAATCCGTGAGGCGTTATTGAAAATGTTATAGTTAAGGTTAAGGATTTATATTTTCCTGTAGATTTCCTTATCCTTGACATGGATGTACCAGAAAATCTGAGGAACACACCCATCATTCTGGGGCGTCCATTCCTGGCTACCACTAAGGCCAACATTAACTGTGAAAGCGGTAGCATGGAAATCGCCTTTAGGGATCAACGAATGAAATTGGATATTTTTAAGGCGATTAATAAATTTGAGGATTGTGGATTTATTGAGGAACTTGAGGAGGATAATGTGAACATTGAAACTTGTTTGATGGTTTCTGCAATTAAAAGTTCCTCTTTTGAAGATGAATTGGACCCGCAACCCTCTATGGCAGACCTGCCATCTTCTGAAGAGGTTATTGATTTTGTTCACTCTCAACCTCTTCCTCTTAATGAGTCATCAGCATCTTCCTTACCTTCAATCATCAACCCGCCCCAGCTTGAACTGAAACCATTGCCTGAGAATTTGAAATATCAATTTTTAGGACCATAGAAAACGCTCCATGTGATTATCAGTGCTAAATTAACAAAGGAGCAGGAGATTAAATTGATTAACGTTTTGAAGGAACACAAAGAGGCAATTGGTTTGACCATTCATGACCTTAGGTGGATCAAGCCATCTTACTACAATCATAGAATATTCTTGGAAGATGGATCCTACCCTTCTCACCAGATGCAAAGGAGATTAAATCCAAATATGTGAGAAGTGATCAAAAAAGAAATCATTAAGTAGCTCGATGTAGGAATTATTTATCCGATCTCTGATAGTCCCTAGTGATGAGAACCTCATCATAAACCCTAACTAACACAATCTAACCTTGATATGTGAGAAAAAGCTCCCACATGACCCAAAGAAAGGCTCAACTCAGAGAATTCTGAGTTTAAGAATAAAATAAATCATAAGGGGTAAAACTGTAATTTCACCAATGCAATTTGCAATCAGGATAATTAAGGGTCTAAACACAGGTCAAACAAGCTTAATAAGAAAGAAAGTGGGATGATCTGATCTAAATAAGGGTTATTGCAACTTCTAGGAATTAAATGACATTCTGTAACCCTAAAACAAATCCACTTCAATTCACGAGGTTCGAGGTAGGATAAAAATCAACTAAACCCTTTAAAATTCATATAAAAATGTTCTCGAGGTTTAGGACCTTCAATTTGGCCTTAGAAACCTATTTTGACCTAAAAAGAGAACCATGCCAAATTAATAACTTAATTTGAGTTTTTACGCAAATTGGCTGGTCAAACATGGTTCAACCTAGAATTAAGATTCACCATTAAAATCCTTAGGTTCAAATTGGTCTTGTATAAAATCTTGAGCCTAAGTAGAGACCTCCTTGACCGACCTTACAATTTGGTCCTCTTCATTTACTTTTTGACCCTTATCTTTTGAAACCCTTGCATTTAGGCCCCCACCTTTTCATCATTCTTTGCAGAATGGTCCCCCCTGCAAACTCTGCATAGCACCATGCTCCGGCGACCTTGCGCGGAGCATGGAGCCGCGCAGAGAAGGGTTACCGCCCTGCAAAGCAGAAGCGGGGTTCCCTGCGACGTCCTCTGTCGCAGGGACCCGGCCATGCCCTCTGCCGACCACCATACCTTTCGTGCGAACGCGCGGAAGGTATGGGTGTCCCTTTTGGCCATGCTCCGGCGAGGCTAGCACGTCGCCATCCCACTCCTCCCTCTGCGCCAACCCCTTTATAAGGACTGGCACCCCCTGCTGGCTCCTGGAAGCTCTTCCTTGACAGAGAAAACCCCCCACTTCATCCCTTCCTCCTCCGTCAGAAGGCCCGAAGCTTCTGGCGACTTCTTCCTCTTCCTCCTCGTCGCTCTACTGCCTTACCTGTAGTAGGGTTCTCCTTGCTCCATCGTCCGTGCCGTGCTGTACCCACCGGCGCCCTCCGCCTGCTTCCTCGTCGCCGCATTCCTCCTCCAGGGCTCCTTCTCCAGCTCTGGCAAATACGAGCCGGCTGCTCCGCCCTCTCCCTTCGTCTAAAACTTAGGTAAATAGCTTCCTCTCCTCCTCCCTTACATTTACCCTCTCTCAATTTACCTTTTTACTCCACCTCACGCGACTTCCACCTCCGCCTGCTCCGTCTCCGACCACCTTCTCCGGCGAGCCCATCCCACCTCCACAGACCTCCTCACCCCTCGCCGACTACCCCAGGAGCTTCCCCTCACTCCACTCAACCGATTCCCCCTTCCCATTCACTGCCAAACGCCACCTGACCACCCCCTGAACAAACCCACCTCTCCGGCCACAGTCCGACCTAGGGCTACCTCCACATGCGGCCTTACACCTCGCCACCACTCGCACTGCCTTCGCTGCACTCCGGCGAAGCTCCCTGCGTCTTCTGATTGGGCCGAGAGGCCGTATTCCTGTTTTCATGTCGAAGCCCCTTCACCGCCATTACCGAGCTGCTGCAGCTCCTTCACCTGCAGCTGCAGGCGCACTCTAGCCCAGGTGCATGCCCCAGGTCGTGCGGGTCGCCTCTGCGAGGATGCCCAGGTCTGCAGATGAGGCAAAGACCCTGCGAGCTGCTGCAATTGCCTACGGCTTCCTCCGCTGCAAGCGCTAATTTGGGAGGTGGGACTTTAGTCCCACCTCGGAAGTGCATGACCAAGCGCCCGCACTTAAATTGGAAAAGTGTCTAAGGCTATTCGCCTTCGAACACAGGGGTCAGGTCCCCCCGCACGCTGTGCGCCATGCGCTCTCTCGCCCTCGCCCGTGCTCACACCCTGTGGGTCTGGGCAGGATCCGATTACCTAAACCACGCACTCCACACCCACCACCGCACGCCGATGGGCCTGGTCCCGGGCGCGATACCCACACCCGATTACCCGGCTCTGGGAGAGCAGTCCTAAGAGAGAAATCTGAGAAAGAGAGAGACGTGGGGAAGGGTAGGGGTAGGTTTTGCTCTCTAATCCTTGTATGAGCATGCAGGAACAGAAGGAGAAGGAAGGAAGAAAAAGAAGAAGGGAAGCGGCCGAAGCCTCAGCCGCTCAGGGCAGCCGAAGAAGAAGAAGAAATGAAGGAGAGAAACAGAAGAAAAGAAGAGAAGGAAGGCACTGTAGCAAACCTACAGTTAAGTCGTCTGACCACTACACCAGACGATGGATGAGCAGCGGCCAGAACAGAAAAAGAAGAGAAAAGAAGAGGAGCTATAAAGCAAGAAAAGAAAGAAGGAAGCGAAGAAGGAAAAGAAGAAGAAAAGAGAAAGAAGAAAGAAGACTGAAGCCGCAAGCAAGGAAAGAAAGAAAGAGAAGAACAGAAGAAAAGAAGCAGAAAAAAAGAAGGCTGAAGAAGAAGTCAGAGAAGAAGAAGAAGATTACCACAGCCACAGAAGAAGAAAAGAAAAGAAAGAAGAAGAGAGGAAGATTCTGCAGGAAAAAGAAGAGAAGGAGAACAGCTGAAAGAAGAAGGATAGAAAGAAAAGGAGAGAAGAAGAAGAAGCCAAGACAAACTCTCTCTCTCTTATTTTTGTAATCTAATAGAGAACTTTTATATTTCTAAAATTTCAGTAGCTCCCTGAGTTCGACCTCAGGAAAACTGTTTCCGAGTAAAAATTTGCAAGAGTAATTTGGTAGCTGTCTTATTACATACTATAACGACTGTAATTTATAGTATAATAAACGTAAACAAGCTAACCGGTCACTACCTAGGTAAGTCCCATGAAGATTGTTCCCAAGAAAGTCGGGATTACCGTTGTGACTAACGAGAGAGGAGAATCTGTCACAACTCATTCAGCTTCTTCTTGGAGGGTTTGTATCGATAACAGAAAGCTGAACACGGCCACGAAAAAGGATCATTTCCCTCTGCATTTCATTGATCAAATCTTGAAAAAATTAACCGGGAAGTACTTCTATTTTCTTGATGGCTACTCGGGATACAACCAAGTTCTTATTCATCCCGAGGATCAGGAAAAAACTACTTTCACCTATTCCTACGGAACCTTTGCTTTCCGTAAGATGCCTTTCAGTTTATGCAATGCACCTGCGACTTTTCAAAGGTGTATGTTGGCCATATTCTCTGACATGGTGGGAGAGCTTATGGAAGTCTTCATGAACGATTTCTCTATTTTTGGAGAATCATTTGACTCTTATCTAGCTAATCTAGAAATGATTCTTAAACGATGCATCAAAACACGATTGGTCCTTAGTTGGGAAAAGAGTTATTTCATGACACAAGAAGGCATCATCTCGGGTTATGTAATCTCTGAATGGGGAATTGAAGCAAATAAAGCTAGGGTTGATGCTATCGCTAAACTTCCTCCTCCTACATCTGTTAAACAAATTTGATCATTTCTTGGTCATGTAGGATTCTACAGAAGATTCATCAAGGATTTCTCGAAGGTTGCTCGTCATCTGAACAATCTTCTCACCAAAGAAACACCGTTTGTTTTCGACGAATCATGTCGTAAGGCATTTGATTTCTTGAAAACGCAGTCACTTGTGCTCCGGTGTTGCAACCGCCGATTTGGATAACCCCTTTTGAGATCATGACCGACGCTTCTGATTACGCAGTCAGGGCTGTTTTGGGTCAGAAAGTTGACAGGAAGCCCTGTGTCATCTACTACGCTAGTAAAACTCTGGATGAAGCCCAGAGGAATTACATTGTTACTGAAAAGGAATTACTAGCCATAGTATTTGCTTTGGAAAAATTCAGGGCTTATCTCTTAGGGTCTCATGTCATCATTTATTCCAACCACTCGGCCTTGAGACATCTATTGGCCAAAACGGATGCCAAACCCCGGCTTATTCGTTGGATTCTTCTGCTTTAAGATAAATCCAGGGTACAAAATATGGTGGCGGATCATTTGTTGAGACTTCTAAGTGATTCTTCTCGTCTGGACGACCTGATTGCTAATACTTTTCCGAACGAAGCCATACTAACAGTTTCAGGTGTCCAAACCCGTTGGTTTGCTGACATTGTTAATTATTTGCTTGTTGGTCAAATCCCCCAGGATTGGATCAAGCAACAACGAGAAAGACTCAAATCTGAGGCCAAATACTACTTCTGGGAGGACCCTGAACTCTACCATAGCAGCTCTGATCAAATTATTCACTGATGTATTCCGGAGAACGAATTCAGCAGTATACTCGAATTCTGCCATGCATCTGCGTGTGGTGGACATTTCTTAGGGAAAAAGATGGCTGCAAAGATTTTGCAATTTGGCTTCTATTAGTCGTCTTTATTCAAGGATGCCCAGGATTTCTCAAGGTTGTGTTCCCGATGTCAGGCACTCGAGAACATAACTAAGAGAGATATGATGCCCCTAAACCCAATTCTTCCTGTCGAAATCTTCGACGTTTGGGGCATCAATTTCATGGGACCCTTTCTCCCTTCATTTGGACATCAGTACATTCTTGCCACTATTGATTACATGTCCAAATGGATTCAGGCGATTTCCACCCGAACCAATGACCACAAGGTGGTCATCGATTTTGTCAAGAAAAACATCTTAAGCAGGTTTGGGATTCCGAGGGCCATCATCAGTGATGGTGGCACTCATTTTACTAATGCCCAGTTCCGTAATTTGCTGGCTAAATACGAGGTTAATCACCGAATTTCCACACCTTACCATCCCCAAACGAATGGACAAGCCGAGATCTCCAGTCGAGAGATCAAGAATATTCTGCAGAAAATGGTTAGGCCTGATCCCGAAGGGGCAGGTGAACGTGGTCTTCTCTTGGTCTTCTGGATGGATCGCCACTTGGTTGTAATCGAAGTACCCATCTAGAAAGCAGAAGAATCTCTTTCCCACTAGTTTTTTGAGGATCTGATCAATAAATGGTAGTGGGAAATGATCCTTCTTCATGGAGGAATTGAGTCTTCGGTAATCAATGCAGACTCTCCACGAATTGGCTATACGGGCAGGTATGACCTCTCCGATTTCAGTCGTGATAGTGGTGAGCCCTGCCTTCTTAGGCACAACCTGGATTGGGCTCACCTAGCGATTGTCGGAGATCGGGTAGATGATCCCTGCATCTAACCACTTAATGATCTCTGGTGAACGCTACCTTCCTCTATAGTTTTATTATTTCGTCGTAGTATAGTATAGAGAGGTGATTACCAGTTTAATACAATTTGTTACTCGGAAATAAAAGAGTTCCTGAGGTCGAACTCAGGGAGCAAGTTGTATTCTAGAGATACAAGTTTCTTGTACAAAAAAATAAACAGAGAGAAAGAGAGAGAGAATTTGTTGGCTTCTTTCTTCTTCTTTTTCTCTTTGCCTATCTTCTTCTGCTTGGCTCTTCTGCTTTATCTACAGCAGTAGTGATGCTTTTCTTCTTCTTTCAGTTCTTGTTTCTGCTCGTCTCTTTCTTTTTCTTCTCCCTTGCGGTGCTGTTCTTCTTCTTCTTTCTTTCTTCTTTTCCTTTCTTCAGACCTTCTTCTTCTCGTGCTCTTCTTCTTCTTTCAGTTCTTCCCTTGGCCTCTCTGCGTTCTCCTTCTTCTTTCAGCTCTTTCTGCTTGTCTCTCTGTGTTCTCTGCCTCGCCTTCCTTCTCCTTCTTTGCCTTCAGGACGTCGTCTGATTTTCCAATCAGACGACTTAAACCGCCGCTGCTACAGTGCCGCTCGGTGATCCTCCTTCCTTCAGCCTTCGTCTTCTTCCACGGTTCTTCTTCACCTGTGCCTGCACACTTACACAGCTTGATCAGAGGGCAAAACCTATCTCTACCCTCCCCCGTGTCTCTCTCTCACAGAATCCGCTCATAGGATAGCTCTCCCAGAGCTGCCGGGTAGCCGGGTACGGGTCGCGCCCGGGTCCAGGCCCACCGGCGTGCGTGGTGGGCGAGGAGTGCAGGTCAGTCTAAGTCGGGTCGGGCCAGGTCCGCGGGGCGTGGTCGCGGACGAGACCGGGCCGAGAGAGCGAGTGAGTGAGAGGGACCTCACCCCGTGCTCAGGAGGCAACGAGCATAAGGCACTTTTTGCCTTTATGCGGGCGCTCTCCTTTGAAAGGTTACGAGGTGGGACTAAATGTCCCACCCCAATTTCGGTGCCTGCGCGGAGGAAGCAGCGGCCGTCGAGGCGAAGCGCGGGGGCTTCGCGCGAGAGCTTCGACTCGACTGCAGCCTGGTACTTCGCGAAGGCGTCTCGCGCTGTCTGGGAGCGTAACCTGGGCGTGGCGCACCTGGGGCAGCAGGTGAAGAAGCTGCTTCGCTTCAACAATGGCGGCGACGAGCGCAGGTACCTGCCCACAGAAAAATGGCCTCTCGGCCCAATCAGAAACGCGGAGGACCTTCGCCGTGGCACGGTGAAGGTGGTCGGGGGGTGTGCAGGCGGCGGGGCGGAGCCTAAGGGCTGCCCTAGGTCGGATTGTGGGTCGGGAGATGGGTTTGGTCGGTGGAGTTGCAGAGGGTGATTTGGGGGAAGTGGAGGGGCGGAAATGGATCAGGGTGAGGAGGCGGAGATTATGTGCAGGTCGGCGAGCCGTGTGGGATGCTGGAGTGATGGGAGCGGCTCGCCAGAGGATGGCCGGAGGCGGAGAAGGTGAGGGTGATTGGTCGGAATCGAGGGCGACAGTAGATGTTTAAAGTGAGGAAAAGGAAAAGGAGAGGAAGAGGAGGAGTTCTACCTACTTAGCAGGACGAGGAGGGGCCGGAGTGGGCGACAGTCGTATCGACTGTCGCCGGAGAAGAAGATGCCCGGGGAAAGGGGCGCCGGCGAGCAGAGGGTCGGAGAGGCGCCAGCTGGGTGCGACGTGGCGCGGGAAGAGCAGGGGAAGAAGTCTCTGCTGCTGGTATTGCGGCAGAGCGAAGAGGAGGAGGAAGAACCGCCGGAGCTGGTGGGCGTCTGCCGGAGTGAGAAGAGAGGAAAGTTGGGGGTTTTCTCCGTCAGATCTGAGCTGGGAAGAACAGTGGAGCGACGGGGGTATTTATAGGGACCGAATCAGAGAGGAAGGCAGAGGGAGACGACGTGTCTCCCTCGTCGGAGGACGCCAGAGATGGAAACCCATACCGTCCGTGCGTTCGCACAGTCGGTATGGTGGGTTACAGCGACCAGGGGGTGTCGCTGCGACGGCTGACGACGTAGGGCACCCCCGGTTTACTTGCCAGACCCTCCCCCTCACCCTGCGCGGCGCCATGCTCCGCGCAAGGTCGCCGGAGCATGGTGCTGGCAGGTTTTGCAGGGAGGACCTGAACGCAAAGAACGAAGGAGAGTTAGGGGCCAAAATGCGAGGGTTCAAAAGTTGAGGGCCAAAAAGTAAATATATGAGGACCAAAGTGTAAAGTTGGTCAAGAAGGTTTCTTCTTAGGCTCAAGTTTTTATACATGACTAATTAGGACCTAAGGAATCTGATGGTGAATTTATTTCTAGATTAAACCTTGTTTGACTGGTCAATTTACGCAAAAACCCAAATTAAGTTATTAATTGGGTATGGTTCTCAATGTAAGTCAAGATGGGAGGTCAAATTGAAGGTTCTAAACCCTAGAGATTATTTTTCTATGAATTTTAGAGGGTTTATTCCATTTTTGCTTTGCCTTGAACCTCGTGAATTGAAGTGGGTTTGTTTTAGGGTTACAGATTATCATTTATTTCCTTGGAATTGCTGTAGCCCTTGCCAGATCATCTCATCCCACTTTTATTCTTATTAGGTTGCTTTGACCTATGTTTGGACCCTGAATTACCCTGTATGCAGATTATACTGGTAAAATTGCATTTTTACCCGTTATGACTTGTTTTCTCCTTAAACTCAGAATTCTCTGAGTTAAGCCTTTCCTTGAGTTATCTAGGAGCTTTTATCCTTTGTATTAGGTCAAAATGAGCTAGTTATGGCTCATGATGAGGTTCTCATCATACCCCCATGCCTAGCTTTTGCTAGTCCCTTAGCAGAAACTTAAGGTTTCAACCCTTGTTCTAGACCATGAAGTTCTTAATAGCTTCAGATAAGTGCTTTTTCATTTGAGCTTAGATTAGGTTAGAATGCTGACCATAGGCCTAAAAGGTACTCTAGTACCAATCAAGATCCAAATCTATCTAGCCTTAGCCTCAGCCTTTAGCAAAGGTTTTTAAGGCCCACAAGAACTAACCTAAGGTTTATTAGACTTTGTGGTTAAAGCACCCGTGCTTGAAATGATTTTAGCCCTGGCTCAGTTCGCAATGCGTTTTGTAAGAGAGAGATAGAAAGTTATTTTGTTTGGAGAGTTTTCTCTCTCTTTTTTTTTTTTTAGTTCTAGCCTAGGATTGGCTTTTCAACACGGTCTGTATCAGATTCCTTGCTCCCATCATCAATCTTCAAGGGTTCCTGGCGATCGATGCTTTTAGATAGCACTGCCCATGGCAACCCCCGGAACCCTGGCTATTGAGATTTCGAGATAATCCCATCCATGGTGTTCCGTGGCTGAATTCAGACCCTGGCAATTGACACTTCGAGATAATGCCATCCATGGAATCTGAACCAGCAGAGTGCTTACATGCCCCCAGTAGGATATGTAAATATCCTAAGAGACAAGCACCGAGGAGATGATATTTTGTTACGCATCTTCGAGGGGATTTCCCGTCTCTCCGCGCTGGGAACTCGTCCAAATCAACTTGTGTTGATCGGCCGCTCCTATTCTAGGTGTTCTTTTAAGAATTTTGCGACGCTTCTGCGTGATTCTGATTTTTACGCTTACTGAACCAGGCTGTGTGTGAGGTTAGGGTGCTTAGGTTACTGAGTCCCGTAAACCAAAAATTAGTTAACGAGGCCAAATACTCCCTAAGCCTTAGACCTAACACTTCAGCTTTTCATTTTCCTCAACCTCTTGAGGAGTGTCCAGATCTTAATGGGTACTAAGAGTCTATCCAAGAATGCCTAAGGTTTGCGTTCTTACTAATCTCATTATGCACTTTTAGTTATTTTCTTGAATGAGGTCTAGAACTTAGGTTAATTCCTTAGTTCCTTACTAATGACTATCACTTTTTTCTCATAATTTTGTGCTCTTTTTTTCCTTTTTTTTTTTTTTTTTTACAAAATTTCCTTCTCCTCTTTTCCTCTTATTCTTTTTCGAAAATTTTTTTAATTTTTATGGTGTTTTTGGCATATGTGAATTTTTTGTTTGAAACCTTTTCTTACAAGTTTTGCACTTACATACCCCCCCATGCCTAAGATTTGCAATGTCCTCATTGTAACCTAGGGGGTTTTTATTTAGCTTAGTTCATTCCTTAAGACAGAAATTTGGATGCGTGAATGGGTCGGGTTGAATTTTTGCGGACGATTTCTAATCCCAGATGCAAGCATCTGAGGTGGGGTCGGCTGTCTACAAGGGTGAACCTTAAGTGCAAAAAGGTGTCAGAAAAAGTTTTGGATTTTTAGGAAAATGACGGGCTGCCTCCCGTTAAGCGCTGAGTTTTACGCCATCGGCTGGGTGCAATAAGCTCAAGGGGAATGGAGGATATAAGATGCTTCAGCCAAATCAGTAGAAGTTACATCAATGAACGGCTTGAGTCTCTGACCGTTCACGATGAAAGGTTCAGAATCGTGGCTGAGTGGACTGATTTCGATTGCTCCATTTCCAAAAATCTGTCGGACCAAATATGGTCCGACCCACTTGGATCTCAGTTTTCCTGGGAAGAGTTTTAGTCGGGCATCAAAGAGTAGGACCTTCTGACCAGGATGAAAGATCTTTCTCGAGATGTGTTTGTCGTGGAAGGCTTTAACCCGCTCCTTGTAGATTTGCGAGTTCTCGTACGCATCTAGGCGTAATTCATCGATCTCGCTGATTTGGAGTTTTCTGTGGGTCCCAGCCTTGGAAAGATCTAGATTACAGTTTCGTACTGCCTAATAGGCTTTATGCTCCAGTTCTACGGGAAGGTGGCATGCCTTTCCGTACACCAGTCTAAAGGGAGACATGCCCAATTGGGTCTTGTGGGCGGTCCTATAGGCCCACAATGCTTCCGAAAGTCGGGATGACCAGTCCTTCCTGTCAGGTCGAACAGTGACTTACAGGATTTTCTTGATCTCCCGATTAGACAGCTCAGCTAGACCATTAGTTTGGGGGTGGTAAGGAGTAGAGATTCGGTGAGACACCCCGTATTTGGTCATCAGTGACCTAAACTGAGCATTTGTGAAATGGGTCCCCCCATCAGAGATTATTGCACGAGGAATCCCGAACCTTGAGAAAATGTATTGATGAATGAATTTGAGAACGATTTTGTGATCACAGGTTCGGGTCGGTATGGCTTCGATCCATTTGGACACGTAGTCCACAGCCAACAGAATGTATTCGAAACCATCCGAAACAGGAAAGGGGCCCATAAAATCAATCCCCCAAACATCAAAGATTTCGCATACTAGAATTGGTTGCATAGGCATCATGTCGCGATGGCTCATGTTGCCCAAAGTCTGGCAGCGACTGCATGCCTTGCAGTGATTGTATGCGTCTTTGAACAGTGTGGGCCAGTAAAAGCCGCACTGGAGGACTTTTGATGCGGTTTTATGCCCGGCGAAATGGCCACCGCATGCCTGGTCATGGCAGAAAGAGAGGATATTGTTGAATTCCTCTTCCGGGACACATCTCCGGATGATCTGATCGGCACCTATGCGGAAGAGGTACGGGTCTTCCCAAATGTAATACTTGGCATCGGAGCGTAATTTGTCCTTCTTGGCCTTCGGCCAATCGGACGGGATCTGATGAGATGCCAAGTAATTTACTACATTAGCAAACCATGGAAGGCTAGTACCAATAGTCAGCAGGTGCTCATCGGGAAAATGTTCAGTGATGGGTCCAGAAGGGTCAATTATTTCAGAAGGAAGACGGGACAAGTGATCAGCTACCACATTTTGCTTTCCCGCTTTGTCGCAAATCTCAAGGTCAAATTCTTGCAACAGCAAGATCCATCGGATTAATCGAGGTTTCGCGTCCTTCTTTGCAAGGAGATGCCTCACAGCTGTGTGATCCGAGTATATGATGACACGGGAACCCAGAAGGTGCGATCTGAATTTTTCTAGGGCAAACACTACAGCTAGCAGCTCTTTCTCAGTAACCGTATAGTTACGCTGAGCCTCATCGAGTGTTTTGCTGGCGTAGTAAATGACCACAGGTTTCCTGTCAATTTTCTGCCCCAAAACTGCTCCTACAGCGAAGTCGGATGCATCGCACATGATCTCAAAGGGTTGAGACCAATCAGGGGACTGTAGGATCGAGGCTTGGGTGACTCGGTCACGCAGGATTTCAAATGCTTGAGTGCATTCCTTGGAAATTTCGAAAGGAACATCCTTGGAGAGAAGAGTGGTCAGGGGGCGCGCGATTTTTGAAAAATCAGGGATAAATCGTCGATAAAAACCGACATGCCCTAAAAAGGAACGGATGTCCCTGATCGAGCTAGGCATAGGAAGGTGAGAAATCAGATCAACCTTAGCTCGATCCACTTGGATACCTTTTTCCGAAATTGAGTGTCCCAGGACAATTCCCTCAGGCACCATGAAATGGCTCTTTTCCCAGGAAAGAACCAAATTTACATCGATGCACCGCCTAAGTATCTGGACCAAGTGTTGGAGGCAATCGTCGAATGATGCTCCGAAAACTGAAAAGTCATCCATGAAGACTTCCAGATAATCACCTACCATATCTGAGAATATGGCAAGCATGCATCGCTGAAAAGTAGCGGGTGCATTGCAAAGACCGAAAGGCATCCTTCGGAAAGCGTATGTTCCGAAGGGGCAGGTGAACGTGGTCTTTTCTTGGTCCTCAGGATGGATTGCCACCTGGTTATAACAGGAGTACCCGTCAAGAAAGCAGAAGAACCTATTTCCCGCAAGTTTTTAGAGAATTTGATCAATGAAGGGTAGTGGGAAATGATCCTTCTTTGTGGAGGAATTGAGTCGGCGGTAATCTATACAGACTCTCCACGAGTTGGCTAATCGGGTAGGAATGATTTCTCCGGTCTCAGTCGTTATAGTGGTGAGTCCTGCCTTCTTGGGCACAACCTGAATTGGGCTCACCCAACGACTATTGGAGATCGGGTAGATGATTCCAGCATCTAACCACTTGATGATCTCCTTTTTCACGACCTCCTGCAGATTGGGGTTTAATTGTCTCTGCATTTCACGAGAAGGTCGTGTGCCCTCTTCTGAATAGATATGGTGAGTACAATAAGAGGGACTTATTCCAGTCAAATCATCGAGAGTCCACCCGATGGCTCTGCGATGTTGCTGGAGGACAACAATCAGACGGGATTCCTATTCAGGACTGAGGTTGGAATTGATAATCACAGGGAGGGTCTGATTAGAACCCAAAAAGATGTATTTCAAGTGAGCAGGAAGGGGTTTCAGTTCGAGGATGGGGTTATCAGCAGCAGCGGGTGGTTCAGTATAGATGTGAGGTTCAAGGGTGGGAGTTACTGGGTTATTCATATCTGGATTCGACTCCTCTGTTTGCGGGTCAAGATCCTTCTGTGGTTGATGAGGCATAATCGAGTCATTCTGGAAGTGTGATTCATCAACCAAAGTCCTGATGTCACAAATTTGTTTGATGACGCCGCAATTAATTCCTTGTTGGGCCTTAAATATATCAATTTTCAGTGTTTGATCTCCAAACTTAAGCTCTATTTGGCCCTCCTCACAGCTGATGTTGGCTCTAGCAGTAGCCAAGAAAGGTCTCCCTAGAATGATTGGTGTATCCCTAGGGTTCTCAGGTGCGTCCATATCTAGGACTATAAAGTCCACTGGGAAATAGAAATCCCGCACTCTTACGATAACATCCTCGAGAATCCCTTTTGGTGACTTTATAGATCGATCTGCTAATTGTAATGTTACCTCGGTTGGTTTTAGCTCAGATTCTTCTAGATGGTCAAGTAAGGATGTGGGTATCAGGTTTATGGATGCACCCAAGTCTAACAATGCTCTATCAAATTGGGTACCACCTATCTTGCAGGAAATCAGGGGAGTACCAGGATCTTTTGCCTTGGGTGGGAGTCTACTGAGGATTACAGAGCTGGCTTGCTCTGACAGAACAATTGGGCTCCCTCCCTTGGTTCGCGGCTTACGCTGGGGTGTACATATATTCTTTAGAAATCGTGCGTAAGCTGGTACGCGGTGGATTGCATCCATCAAGGGGATGTTTATGTGGACCTACTCAAAGAGCTTGACCTGGTCCTCCTCAGGAGCCACGGGTTTGGTGGTCTTCTTTCCCTTGGTCAAGGCCTCGGGAAACGGGATCTTGGTTGGTTCTTCTAGGATAGGTCCAGGTTGTGGATCCGGGACAGTGGTATCTTGGATAACTATCCTAGGGTCATGGTTATCAGGCTTGGAGTGGTTTGAATAATGCGGGTCTTGAGTTGTTTTACCACTACGTGTTGTTACAGAATTTAATCTAGCCTGATTTTGGTTTGGGTTTGGTAAGAGGGGTGGCTGCTGCTGAAATCCCGCATAAGAAGTTGAAGCTTCCATCTCGTCTGGAGATGGAGCAGTAGGGGCCTGATAAATCCATTGTGCGTGGCCTAAATTTGGATTCATAACGCGCTTCTGGGTTGGCACGTTATTCGGGTTAGGAAGAGGTTGGGAAGGGAGTGTGCCTGGCTGGCGAGAATTTTCCAACTGGGCCAGTTGAGTTTTAACCTCTGTAAGTTTGTCCTTGTGCTGTTTTTGAATAGCCGCATTCGTTCTTTGAATGTCAGCCAGAGTCTGAAGGATTAGGGACATTTGATCCTGATTTGGCCCTGATGGATAAGTAGGGTTGGGCCGAGGCTGAGGCGGCTGGTAATGACGAGAGGGCTGTGGGCGGGACTGAAAAGGTGGCCTTTGGGTTTGGGAATTTCCTGCCCACTGAAAATTGGGATGGTTTCGCCATCCAGGGTTGTAAGTGTCGGAGAATGGGTCGTTCTGGATGGCGTTGAGGTCCTCGCAGGTCTGAGGAACCTCTTGAGAATCAGGGAAAGGGGGAATGGAGTTCCCCGGGCTGGTGTAGAAAGGATCGGATGATCCTCCGATCCGAGAATCAGATGGGGATGGATATGGATCCATCCTAGGGGAAGATCGGTGAAGGATGTTTTGCACAGTCTCCTGTGTGGAAGGAGGTTGTGCAAAGGAGTTACGCGTGGAGGTGGCTCGCTGCAAGTGCTGAGTCAGCTCATCCACCTTCTTCTCAATGATTGAGACCTTGTCCAATCGACTGGCCATTAATTCCAGGTCGACTGATGCGGTCAGGCCCTGCGCCTCATGTGCTCCCTTAAGATTCGTCGATGCGCGGGTATTCGTCCTGTCGAATAATCCCATGGAGTCATTGTTGATGGAGTTCTCGCACATGTTTTCGAGAATCTCCCATACGGTGTCTTCATGTTGACCCATGATGTTTCCTCCGCAAGTTGCATTGACGAAAAGGCGGATGTCCTCACGGAGTCCCTGGTAAAAAGATTGGACTTGTTCCCATTTAGCAACTCCGTGATGGGGGCACTTTCTCATGAGATCCTGAAAACGATCCCATGCCTCATGGAGAGGTTCTCCTGATTGTTGAGTGAAGTGTGTAATTTGATGGCGCAAGGCGTTGGTCCGACCAACGGGAAAGAACTTTTTCAAAAACTCGGATTGAAGTTCTTCCCAAGTGTTGATCGGCAGGGTCTGAGTTTGATACCAATGGGCGGCCTTGTCCATAAGAGAAAAGGAGAACATCTTCATGAGAAGAATATCCCGATTTTGCGCATCTGATCCAAAAGTGTGGGCCAGATGCTTTAGTTGTTTGATGTGCTGGAAGGGATCTTCAGAATTAAGCCCATGGAATTTAGGTATAGCATGAATCATGTTGGGCTTTAATTCGGAATCAGGTCCTCCAGTCGGGATTCTGACTCGAGGCTCAACGGCCACCGCAGCAGGATTGTAGTGGTCCCGCATCATAGGACGCTGTGGTGGGTGCACGAAGTTTTGGAAGAGGTCATTGAGTCGCTGGAGCTGGTGCTCCAGATTATTTTCTTCCTCAACTGGCTGAGCCATGATGGGGGAAGAAGAAGAACTTGGTTCTGAATCAGAAGAGAGAATAATGTGAGGGTGTTGCTGCACAAACATGGGCGTCGAGGCTTGGCCTTGACGAGAGCGAATTTCTAAAGGAGGTCTTAAGGGTGGTCTTAAGGACCTCCTTCCGTACATGCACTATTGGAAGAGGTAAGTTTAGAAGGTGCTGGACCCAATCAAGACACCCACAAATGTGTTGGGTGACTATAGAGGTGCGGGGCAGATGGACCCCTTGATCAGAAAGATCGTCCACCTGAGAATTACCTGGGCAGCCAGAGAGGGAGAGTCCCGCGAAGACCCCTACACGGTAGAGCGTCCCCACAGGTTTCAGGGTTTCGCCCACCCGACCTCTCTTGTCACTGCGATTCCAGGTAGACCAGAATGGGGATCTTGACCTCTTAAGTCTACCAATTTTTACTTTAAGATCAGGGTGCTTAAGGTTTCACTTGAACTCTAGTCTTTTAAGTGCAAAGAGTGACCTAATTTAAGGTTGGTTGACCCAAGGGGTCAACTTTACCTCTTGTTTCCTTTGAGAGCTTTTAGGTCTTGTCTTTTAGGGTTCAAGTGTTTAGAGAGCCAATTGTTTTAGGTTTTCTTTGGATAGGTATTTTCAGACAAGGGCTTGGGCACACTTCATTTGGTTTTCTCAATTCTTGCTTAAGGAGTGTGTCTCTAAATCCCTAGTGTTGGATCCTAGGTTGGCTCTACTTGGTCCAGTTAGCTCTTTGTTGGGTAATTAGGGCTCAAGCAAGAATGTGTTAGCCCTTAAATACCCTTAATAGTGTGCAGGAGTAATGACTTGAAAACATGCAACTTTTTATGGTTACTAAGTATGGAAGACAGGTTAGCCCTATATTGCTTGTTCTTTTCTTTTCTTCCTCTTTAGAGTTTAGGGGTTAATAGCGAGAGGAAAAAATTTTACCTGTCCTCGGAGTGGTTGTCGTGCGGTTGCTTGTCTTCTTGATTTCCTGTAGCTGCACAAAAGAGAGGAGATTATCAGAAACTAAAAAGAAACAGGAATGTTTACCTCTAGAATAGCCGTTGCTCCCCGGCAACGGCGCCAAAAACTGGTGAACGCTACCTTCCTCTATAGTTTTATTATTTCGTCGTAGTATAGTATAGAGAGGTGATTACCTGTTTAATACAATTTGTTACTCGAAAATAAAAGAGTTCCCGAGGTCGAACTCAGGGAGCAAGTTGTATTCTAGAGATACAAGTTTCTTGTACAAAAAAATAAAGAGAGAGAAAGAGAGAGAGAATTTGTTGGCTTCTTTCTTCTTCTTTTTCTCTTTGCCTATCTTCTTCTGCTTAGCTCTTCTGCTTTATCTGCAGCAGTAGTGATGCTTTTCTTCTTCTTTCAGTTCTTGTTTCTGCTCGTCTCTTTCTTTTTCTTCTCCCTTGCGGTGCTGTTCTTCTTCTTCTTCTTTCTTTCTTCTTTTCCTTTCTTCAGACCTTCTTCTCGTGCTCTTCTTCTTCTTTCAGTTCTTCCCTTGGCCTCTCTGCGTTCTCCTTCTTCTTTCAGCTCTTTCTGCTTGTCTCTCTGTGTTCTCCTCTGCCTCGCCTTCCTTCTCCTTCTTTGCCTTCAGGACGTCGTCTGATTTTCCAATCAGACGACTTAAACCGCCGCTGCTACAGTGCCGCTCGGTGATCCTCCTTCCTTCAGCCTTCGTCTTCTTCCACGGTTTTTCTTCACCTGTGCCTGCACACTTACACAGCTTGATCAGAGGGCAAAACCTATCTCTACCCTCCCCCGCGTCTCTCTCTCACAGAATCCGCTCATAGGATAGCTCTCCCAGAGCTGCCGGGTAGCCGGGTACGGGTCGCGCCCGGGTCCAGGCCCACCGGCGTGCGTCTTGGGCAAGGAGTGCAGGTCAGTCTAAGTCGAGTCGGGCCAGGTCCGCGGGGTGTGGTCGCGGACGAGACCGGGTCGAGAGAGCGAGTGAGTGAGAGGGACCTCACCCCGTGCTCAGGAGGCAACGAGCATAAGGCACTTTTTGCCTTTATGCGGGCGCTCTCCTTTGAAAGGTTACGAGGTGGGACTAAATGTCCCACCCCAATTTCGGTGCCTGCGCGGAGGAAGCAGCGGCCGTCGAGGCGAAGCGCGGGGGCTTCGCGCGAGAGCTTCGACTCGACTGCAGCCTGGTACTTCGCGAAGGCGTCTCGCGCTGTCTGGGAGCGTAACCTGGGCGTGGCGCACCTGGGGCAGCAGGTGAAGAAGCTGCTTCGCTTCAACAATGGCGGCGACGAGCGCAGGTACCTGCCCACAGAAAAACGGCCTCTCGGCCCAATCAGAAACGCAGAGGACCTTCGCCGTGGCACGGTGAAGGTGGTCGGGGGGTGTGCAGGCGGCGAGGCGGAGCCTAAGGGCTGCCCTAGGTCGGACTGTGGGTCGGGAGATGGGTTTGGTCAGTGGAGTTGCAGAGGGTGATTTGGGGGAAGTGGAGGGGCGGAAATGGATCAGGGTGAGGAGGCGGGGATTATGTGCAGGTCGGCGAGCCGTGTGGGATGCTGGAGTGATGGGAGCGGCTCACCGGAGGATGGCCGGAGGCGGAGAAGGTAAGGGTGATTGGTCGGAATCGAGGGCGACAGTAGATGTTTAAAGTGAGGAAAAGGAAGAGGAGAGGAAGAGGAGGAGTTCTACCTACTTAGCAGGACGAGGAGGGGCCGGAGTGGGCGACAGTCATATCGACTGTCGCCGGAGAAGAAGATGCCCGGGGAAAGGGGTGGCGGCGAGCAGAGGGCCGGAGAGGCGCCAGCTGGGTGCGGCGTGGCGCGGGAAGAGCAGGGGAAGAAGTCTCTGCTGCTGGTATTGCGGCAGAGCGAAGAGGAGGAGGAGGAAGAACCGCCGGAGCTGGTGGGCGTCTGCCAGAGTGAGAAGAGAGGAAAGTTGGGGGTTTTCTCCGTCAGATCCGAGCTGGGAAGAACGGTGGAGCGACGGGGGTATTTATAGGGACCGAATCAGAGAGGAAGGCGGAGGGAGACGACGTGTCTCCCTCGCCAGAGGACGCCGGAGATGGAAACCCATACCGTCCGTGCCTTCGCACGGCCGGTATGGTGGGTTACAGCGACCAGGGGGGTGTCCCTGCGACGGCTGACGACGCAGGGCACCCCCGGTTTACTTGCCAGACCCTCCCCCTCACCCTGCGCGGCGCCATGCTCCGCGCAAGGTCGCCGGAGCATGGTGCTGGCAGGTTTTGCAGGGAGGACCTGAACGCAAAGAACGAAGGAGAGTTAGGGGCCAAAATGCGAGGGTTCAAAAGTTGAGGGCCAAAAGGTAAATATATGAGGACCAAAGTGTAAAGTTGGTCAAGAAGGTTTCTTCTTAGGCTCAAGTTTTTATACATGACTAATTAGGACCTAAGGAATCTGATGGTGAATTTTATTTCTAGATTAAACCTTGTTTGACTGGTCAATTTACGCAAAAACCCAAATTAAGTTATTAATTGGGTATGGTTCTCAATGTAGGTCAAGATGGGAGGTCAAATTGAAGGTTCTAAACCCTAGAGATTATTTTTCTATGAATTTTAGAGGGTTTATTCCATTTCTGCTTTGCCTTGAACCTCGTGAATTGAAGTGGGTTTGTTTTAGGGTTACAGATTATCATTTATTTCCTTGGAATTGCTGTAGCCCTTGCCAGATCATCTCATCCCACTTTTATTCTTATTAGGTTGCTTTGACCTATGTTTGGACCCTGAATTACCCTGTATGCAGATTATACTGGTAAAATTGCATTTTTACCCCTTATGACTTGTTTTCTCCTTAAACTCAGAATTCTCTGAGTTAAGCCTTTCCTTGAGTTATATAGGAGCTTTTATCCTTTGTATTAGGTCAAAATGAGCTAGTTATGGCTCATGATGAGGTTCTCATCAATCTCCTTTTTCATGACCTCCTGCAGATTAGGGTTTAAACGTCTCTGCATCTCACGTGAAGGTCGTGCGCCCTCTTCGGAATAAATGTGGTGTGTGCAATAAGAGGGACTTATTCCAGTCAAATCATCGAGAGTCCAACCAATTGCTCTATGATGTTGCTGGAGAACAGTAATCAAATAGGATTCCTGATCGGGGGTGAGTCTAGAGTTTATAATCACAGGAAGTGTCTGATTGGAACCCAGAAAGACATATTTCAAATGATCGAGAAGGGGTTTGCGTTCCAAAATGGGCTTATCAACAGCAGCGGGTGGTTCGGAATGGGTGTGAGGAACAAGGGTAGGAGTTAGGGGTGTGTCCAAATCGGGTTCAGATTCCCCTAATTGCGATTTTAGACCTTGTTGTGGTTGATTGCAGATAATCATGTTGTCCTCAATTTACAATTCATCAACCATGGCTCTGATATCACAAATTTGCTCTACCACACCGCAATTAATCCCTTGTTGGGCCTTAAAGATATTAATCTTAAGGGTTTGGTTTCCAAATTTCAGCTCCATTTGGCCCTCCTCACAGCTTATGTTGGCCCTAGCAGTGGCCAGAAAAGGTCTCCCTAGTATATTTGGTGTATCCCTTGGATTCTCAGGTGCGTCCATGTCTAGAACTATAAAATCTACTGGGAAGTAGAAATCCCACACCCTAGCAATAACATCCTCGAGAACTCCCTTAGGTGACTTAATGAATCGATCAGCTAACTACAATGTCACATCAGTTGGTTTAAGCTCGGATTCTTCAAGGTGGTTAAGCAGGGATGTGGGTATCAGGTTTATGGAGGCACCTAGGTCTAATAATGCTCTATCAAACTGGGTTTCACCAATCTTACATGAAATCAGGGGAGTGCCTAGGTCTTTTCCCTTGGGTGGGAGTTTACTCAAAATCACAGAGTTGGCTTGCTCTTATAGTGCAATCGGACTCCCACTCTTGGTTCGCGGCTTATGCTGGGGTGTACACACGTTTTTCAGGAATCGTGCGGAAGTCGGTACGTGGCAAATTGCATCCATCCAGGGGATGTTTATTTGGACCTGCTCAAAGAGCTTGATCAGGTCCTCCTCAGGAGCCACGGGTTTGGTTGTCCTTTTTCCCTTGGTCAAGGCCTCAGGAAATGGAACCTTGGTTGGTTCCTCTAGAATAGGTCCAAGTTTTTGATCTGGGACCGGGACATCCTGGATAACTATCCTAGGGCTTGGGTCACTACCAGGCTTGGAGTGGTCTGGATAAGGTGGGTCTTGTGTTGCTTTACCACTACGGGTTGTCACCGAGTTTAATCCTACCTGGTTCTGGTTGGGGTTGGTAAGATGGGTTGCTGCTGTTGATAACTCACATAGGAGGTTGATGCTTCCATCCCGTCAAGTGATGGAACAGAAGGGGCCGGATAAATCATGTGTGCTTGGCCTGGGTTTGGGTTCATAACGCACCTCTAGGTCGGCACGTTATTCGGGTTTGGCAGAGGTTGTGAAGGAAGAGTGGCCAGCTGGCGGGAATTCGCCATCTAGGCGAGTTGGTTGCGGACCTTTGTGATTTCATCCTTGTGCTACTTTTGAATAGCCACATTCGTTCTTTGAATGTCAACCAGAGTTTGGAGGATGAGGGACATTTGGTCTTAGTTTGGCCCGGATGGATAGGTGGGGTCGGGCCGAGGCTGAGGTGGCTGATAAGGATGAGGGGCTTGTGGACGGGGTTGATAAGGTAGTCTTTGGGTCTGAGAGTTTCCCACCCACTGGAAATTGGGATGATTTCACCATCCAGGGTTGTAGGTGTTGAAAAATGGGCCATTCTGGATGGCGTTGAGGTCCTTGCAGGTCTGAGAAACCTCAGGAAAGTCAAAGTATGGGGGATCAGAGTTCCCTCGACAACAATAGAAAGGATCGAAGGTCCCTCCGGTCCTGGAGTCAGATGGGGGTGGATATGGGTCCATCCCCGGAGAAGATTGGTGGAAAATGTTCTGCACAGTTTCCCTTACGGGAGGTGGCTGTGCGAAAGAGTTCTGCACAGAGGTGGCTCGCTACAAATGCTGAGTCAGCTTGTCCACCTTCCTCTTGATAATAGAGACCTTGTCCAACCAACTGGCCATCAATTCCAAGTCAACAGATGCGGATAGGCCCTGCGTCTCATGTGATCCCCTAAGATTCGTCGATGCACGGGTATTCGTCCAGTCGAATAAACTCATGGAGTCATTGTTGATGGAGTTCTCGCACATATTCTCGAGAATCTCCCACATGGTGTCCTCATGCTGACCCATGATATTCCCCCCGCAAGTTGCATTGACGAACAGTCTAATGTCCTCACGGAGTCCCTGGTAAAAAGATTGGACTTGTTCCCATTTAGGAACTCCATGATGGGGCCACTTTCTCATGAGATCCAGGAATCGATCCCATGCCTCATGAAGAGGTTCTCCCGTCTGTTGGGTGAAGTGAGTAATCTTATGGCACAAGACGTTTGTCCGACCAACGGGAAAGAACTTCAAAAACTCGGACTGAAGTTCTTCCCAGGTGTTGATCGGACGAGTCTGTGTCTGATACCAATGAGCCACCTTGTCCATAAGGGAGAAAGAGAACATCTTCATGAGTAAAATATCCCGATTTTGTGCATTTGACCCGACGGTCTAGGCTAGATGCTTGAGCTGTTTGATGTGCTAGAATGGATCCTCGGAGTTAAGCCCATAGAACTTCGGTATGGCATGAATCATATTGGGCTTCAGTTCAGAATCAGGTCCTCCAGTCGGGATTCAGACTCGAGGCTCAATTGCCACCACAGCAGAATTATAGTGATCTCGCATCATGAGGTGCTGCGGTGGGTTCATGAAATTCTGGAAGAGGTCATTAAGACGCTGGAGATGGTGTTCAAGATTATTCTCTTCTTCAACAGGTTGAGCCAAGATGGAAGAAGAAGGAGAACTAGGTTCAGAATCGGAAGAAAGGTCTATGTGGAGGGGTTGTTGCACAAACAACAGTGCCGAGGCTTGGCCTCAGGGAGAGTGGATTTCTAGAGGAGGTTTCAAGGACCTCCTACCAAACATGCACTGATAGATTTGATGAGGTTAGAACATGTTGGACCCAATCAAGACACCCAAAATATGTTGGGTGACTATAGAGGTTCGGGGCGAATGATACCCCTTGATCAGAAGGTCGTCCACCTGAGAATTACCTGGGTAGCCAAAGAGGGTGAGTCCCGCGAAGACCCCTACACGGTAGAGCGCCCCCACGGGTTACAGAGTTTCCCCCACCCAACCTTTCTTGTCACTGAGATTCCAGGTAGACCAGAATGGGGACCTTGACCTCTTAAGCCTACCACTTTTAGTTAAGATCAAGGTGCTTAGGGTTCCACTTGAACTTTAAGCCTTTGTGTGCAGAAGTGACCTAATTTAAAGGTTGGTTGATCCAAAGGATCAGCTTCACCTCTTTGTTCCTGTAAGAGCTTCTTAGGTCCTTTCTTTTATTGTTCAAGTAGATTAAGAGCCTGATTGCTTAGGGTTTCTCTTAAATAGGTCTTTTCAAACAATAGTTTAGGCACACCTCTTTTAGATTTTCAATTCTTTGCTTAGAAGATGTGTCTCTAAAAACCCTAACTTGGAATCCTAGGTTGGCTCTAGTTGGTCTAATTAGTTGCCTCAGAAATTGGTAACTAGGGCTCAAGCAAGAAGGCTTTAGCCCTAGTTACCTTGAGTGGATATGCAATTAAGATATGTTGAAAGTCAAAAACAGGCAAATCTATGAATTGCTACGTTCGGAAGACAGGTAGCCCTAGATTGATTTTCTTTTCTTTTTTTTTTTTTCTTTAGAATGTGAGGGGCTTAAAAGAGAGGGTTGAAGGTTACTTGTCCCTTGGTGTGGTTGTTGCGTGGCTGCTCGTCTTTTCTTACCTTCCTTTCCTGTACAACAACAAAAAAGAGAGATTAAATCAGTATAAAATCAAAAATTGTGGTTTTGAAGCTTCTAAAATGCTCGTTGCTCCCCGGTGATGGCGTCAAAAACTGATGTAGAGTGATTCATCATCAATTTGAATTTAATTGTATTACTCAAAATTAAAAATATTCCGAGGTCGAACTCAGGGAGCAAACTTGATTTTAGAAGCAAAAAGATCACAATTCACAATATTGAAATGTTTTACAAAAATAATTGTAGAGAATAAAAAGTAGAATGTGTCTTCTCTTTTTCTTCTTTTCTCTCCTTCTTTGTTCTCTCTCTTTGCTTTTCTCTGTCTTTAGACGTCTGATTCTCGGAATCAGACGCCTTAAGTAGCAACTTGCTACAGTGCACGCGTTCTTCCTTTTTCTTTGGCTGCTGCTTCTCCTTGGCTTCTTCTTTTTCTCTTCTTTTTCTTCCTGCTTGGCCTTCCTCTTTGCAGCAGCTTCCTCCTTCTCTTTCCTTCTTTTTCTTCCTTTCCTTCTGCACCATGGCTTCTTCTTCTTCAGCTCTTGCTCCTGCGGCTAAGTCTTTAGCCTCGTTCTCTTCTTCAACTGGCTTCTCCTCTTCCTCTTCTTCTGCTCCTGCTTCCTCTTCCTCCTTCTTCTACCCTACACAGGCACGGTTATGCAAAATCTACCCCTACCCTCCCTGCATTTCTCTCTCTATTTCTCTCTTCGGGTCACAGCTCTCCCAGAGCCAACCGGGTTATCGAGTCGGGTATACGTGCCCGGGACCAGGCCTACCCGCGTGCGGTGGTGGGCGAGGTGTGCAAGGTTAGGTAAACGGGTCACGCCAGGTCCGCGGAGGTCGGATCACGGACGAGGCGGGTGAAGGTGAGTGGGACCTCACCCCATGGTTTCAAGGCAATAAGCCCTATACAGTTTTTCAATTTAAATGCCTGTGCCCACTCGTCAGCTTCTGAGGTGGGACTAAACGTCCCACCTTTCTTATGCGACAGCCTGCAGTAGAAAGTCTCCTCAATTGGTGAGGCTGTAGAGTCCCTTGATGCTAATCAGAGGCCTGGATGCATGCGCGACTAAATTCCGCGCTGCCTGGGGGTCTCTCCTGGAGTTGGTGAGATCCAGAGCTGCTTGCAAGCTTGCTCCGAGCTCGACGTCAATGGCGGAGGTAGCTCTGGACCTGAAAACATGAACACGGCCTTGCGGCCCTGTCAAAACGCTCGGCTTGCTTCGCCAGAGAAAGGCGAAGGTGGCTCGGGGGTTAGCGTGGCGTGAAGATGCCTGTGCGTGTGTGCCTAGGGCATACTGTGTGCGTACAGGTGGGTGTGTTCGGGGGGGGGGGTTCCAGTGGGTGGCGCGGTCAATGGAAGGGCGAGAGGTGATCAGTGGGAGGTGGTGAAGCTCAGGGACCGATCGGCGAGGGGTGGAGCGGTCTATGGTGGTGGAATGGCCTCGCCGGAGTTGGTGGTCGGTGGTGGAGATGGTGGACAGTGGAGTCGAGGGGTCGAAAGAACAAATTGACAAAGGGGAAATAAAGAGGGGAGTAAGGGCAACTTATCTGGTAGGTTAAGAGTGAATGGGGGAGGCGAAGGGCGAGCGGCTGGTGCCTGCCGTCGTTGGACACGAAGGTGCTAGGGGGAGAGAACGGCGACGAGGAAGGGGGGTTGGAGGGCGCCCGTTGGTACGACGCAGCACGGCAGAGGACGGCGGAGGTAGCCCTGCCACTGGTACAGTGGCAGAGTGACGAGAAAGGAGAAGAGGAGTTGCCGGAAGCTCTAGCAGTCGGTCGGAGTTGGGAGGAGACGAATTTGGAGGGGAATCTCAGGCCAAATTGAGCTTGAAGGATGCGGCGTGGAGTGCCGCTCCTTAAATAAGCAAAGGCCAGCCGGGAGGCACGCGAGAGCGGCAGGGAGGGCATGCCGGAGGGATGGTCAGTCGGACACCCATACCTCTCGCGTGTTCGTACGAGAGGTATGACGGTCTTCAGGACATGGGGAGCAGCCCATGTGGTAGCGGGCTCCGTAGGGAGCTCCCCTTTCAAATATGGGGCCGGCTCCCCATGCTGAGCAAGCACCATCCTCCGCGCAAAGTCGCTGGAGGTATGGCCTGCTGCTGTGGGTGGAAGAAGGACCAAAGTGAAGAAAACGACGAGGAAGTTGAGGGGGTAAACGTAAGGGTTTCAAAATGTTAAAGCTCAGAAAGTAATTTTGAGAACCAAATTGCAAAGTGGGTCAAGATGACCTTCCCTTAGGTCCAAATTTTGGTGTAAACCTAATTTGGACCTAAGAAATCCAATGGTGAAGTTGGATTTTAGCTTTGACCACGTTTGACAGGAAATTTTGCATAAAAACCCAAATTAGGTCAAAAATTGGGTATGAACCTCAATCTAGGTCAAAACAACTTCCAAAGGCCAAATTGAAGGTTCTAAACCCTAGAGGATATTTTTCAATGAATTTTAGAGGATTTAGTTGATTTTATCTTGCCTGAAACCTTATGAATTAAAGTAGGTTTGTTTTAGGGTTACAGAATGTCATATAATTCCTAGATTTTGTCATAACCTTTTTCTGACCAAACCATCCTACTTTTTCTATTATTAGGTTCACTTGACCTATGTCTAGATCCTTAAAAATCCCGTTGATGCATTGCAATGGTAAAATTACAGTTTTACCCCTTGTGTCATGTTCTATTCTCAGATTATCAATTCCCTAAATTAGCCCTACCCTTAGGTTATGTAGGAGCTTTTGTTCACTTTATTTGGTTAAAATGTGCTAGTTAGGGTTCATGATGAGGTTATCATCTGCTGGGAAGTTATCGCGGGTAACAGCCCATAGGTAGATTGTCCAAAGCCTAGTCACTGGACCATTCTCTTCTTACTGCCGCTAGGTAAATCTTAGACCAGGGAAGCCACCTACTTAAAAAAAAGAGAGAGAGAAAAAGAAAGTCAAAAAGAAAAGAAAAAGCAAAGGAGACAAGAAAAATAAAAGAAAAAAAAATTACACTTCCCCGCACGAGTATGGCTGGCAAGTTGTTGATGGTAGCAGCTCATCGATCGGTTGTCCAGAACCCAGCTTAAGAAATGCACTTAAAATTCCTAAAACACTTAGGAAGAAGCGGAGAAGTAGAATAAACCAGAGAGATATACACTGGATTCACCCTTGTGTTGACCCCATAAAAATAAAAGTAGGGAGAAAACTACCGGTTGTAAAGATACACCTTTAGGCAGAACTCTCTTTAAGGTCACCTAAAGGCGTAGAAATTCGAAGTCCGTTCTAATTACCGATCAACGAGTCTATCACATTCACAATAAGATGCTTAGAACTTAGGGTTGTCATGAAATCTTGGGTGAGTTCAATGGTCGTAAAAAGCCACTCTTTAAAGCTAAACTCAAAAATCTAAAAAAATTAGAAAAGAAGAAAAAGAAAAAAGAAATTTTTCTTTGAATAAGGCGAGGGCTTGAGGTGGTCTGCATTTTGGTAGATACCCGGGTGCTGTTGTGTCTTTGAAATTTCAGATCCTAAGTAAAAATTTTCTTAATGTTGAAAACAACATATGTTCAAGTAATCCAACCTAATTCTTTTGTAAATAGCATGTAGTTTTTGCTAGGGACTAGCAAAAGATAGGGATGGGGGTGTGATGTAAACATTCTTATATTACATAAAATGTCTATTTATGCATGTTCTTAAGCATAAAATTGCATTACATAATATAAATATTGCATAACTTGCATCATCATACATTTACATTAATCTGAATAAAATGTAGGTTAATTGTCTACTTTTATGGGTAGGGACAGGACGACTTTTTATCAGAGCCTCAGATCAAAGATCCAACCGTACGGATCTGATCAGGGCGACGATTGGAGTTTAATGACTCCAAGATCGCCCTAATTGGATATCTGTAGCATCAGATAGAGACAGAGGAACTGATGAGAACCTCATCATGAGCCATAACTAGCTCATTTTGACCTAATACAAAGGATAAAAGCTCCTACATAACTCAAGGAAAGGCTTAACTCAGAGAATTCTGAGTTTAAGGAGAAAACAAGTCATAAGGGGTAAAAATGTAATTTTACCAGTATAATCTGCATACAGGGTAATTCAGGGTCCAAACATAGGTCAAAGCAACTTAATAAGAATAAAAGTGGGATGAGATGATCTAGAAAGGGCTACAGCAATTCCAAGGAACTAAATGATAATCTGTAACCCTAAAACAACCCACTTCAATTCACGAGGTTCAAGGCAAAGTAAAAATAGAATAAACCCTCTAAAATTCATAGAAAAATAATCTCTAGGGTTTAGAACCTTCAATTTGGCCTTCAGAACCTATTTTGACCTACATTGAGAACCATGCCCAATTAATAACTTAATTTGGGTTTTCGCATAAATTGACCGGTCAAACAAGGTTTAATATAGAAATGAAATTCACCATCAGATTCCTTAGGTCCTAATTAGTCATGTATAAAAACTTGAGCCTAAGAAGAAACCTCCTTGACCAACTTTACACTTTGGTCCTCATATATTTACTTTTTGGCCCTCAACTTTTGAACCCTTGCATTTTGGCCCCTAACTCTCCTTCGTTCTTTGCGTTCAGGTCCCCCCTGCAAAACCTGCCAGCACCATGCTCCGGCGACCTTGCGCGGAGCATGGCGCCGCGCAGGGTGAGGGAGAGAGCCTGGCAAGTAAACCGGGGGTGCCCTGCGTCGTCAGCCGTCGCAGGGACACTTGCTGTAACCCGCCATACCGGCCGTGCGAACGCACGGACGGTATGGGTTTCCATCTCCGGCGTCCTCCGGCGAGGGAGACACGTCGTCTCCCTCCTCCTTCCTCCCTGATTCGGTCCCTATAAATACCCCCGTCGCTCCACCGTTCTTCCCAGCTCGGATCTGACGGAGAAAACCCCCAACTTTCCTCTCCTCTCACTCCGGCAGATGCCCACCAGCTCCGGCGGTTCCTCCTCCTCCTCCTCTTCGCTCTGCCGCAATACCAGCAGCAGGGATTTCTTCCCCTGCTCTTCCCGCGCCACGCCGCACCCAGCTGGCGCCTCTCCGGCTCTCTGCTCGCCGCCGCCCCTTCCCCTGGGCATCTTCTTCTCCGGCGACAGTCGATACGACTGTCGCCCTGCCCCGGCCCCTTTCGTCTCCGTAGCTAGGTCAGAACTCCTCCCCATCTCCCCCTCTTTCTTTTCCTCACTGTCTTTTATTTGATTAAACCCTCGACCGCTCCTGTCCACCGTCACCCCCTTCGTCTCCGGCCATCCTCCGGCGAGCCGCTCCCATCACCCCAGCAACCCACACGGCTCGCCGACCACCGCAGAACCTCCGCCTCCTCACCCTGATCAACCCCCACCCTTCCACTTCCCCCACATCACCCTCTGCAACCCCACCGAACAAACCCATCATCCGACCCACAGTCCGACCTAGGGCAGCCCTTGCACGCCGCCCCACGCCTCGCCACCACCCACACGAGCTTCGTCGCACTCTGGCGAAGCTCCCGGCACCTTCTGATTAGGCCGAGAGGCTGTTTTGCTGTGAACAAGTCACCCGACCTCCGCCGCCATTGCCGTGCAGAAGGAGCTGCTTCCGCCTGCAGCTGCAGGCGCGCCACGCCCAGATTCGACTCCCAGGCCTTGCGAGGCATTTCGACAAAACATCAGGCTCGCAGCTGGGGCGAAGGCTTCGCGTGAAGCCGCGATCGCCCACTGCTTTCTCCGCTGCGGGCGCTCAATTGGGGTGGGACATTTAGTCCCACCTCGGAAAACTCTGAAGAGGCGCAGCGGTATAAAGCGAAAAAGTGCTGGAGGCTTACTGCCTCAGCACACGGGGTGAGGTCCCCTTCACCCGCCCGGTTACCCGGTCTCGTCCGCGCTCACGCCCCACGGACCTGACCCGACCCGACTTAGACTGACCTGCACTCCTCGCCCACCACTCACGCCGGTGGGCCTGGACCCGGGCGCTACCCGTACCCGGCTACCCGGCAGCTCTGGGAGAGCTATCCTATGAGCGGATTCTGTGAGAGAGAGACGGAGGGGCGGGGGGTAGAGTAGGTTTTGCCCTCTGACGTAAACTCTGAAGTGTGCAGGCACAGGTGAAGAAGAAGGACCGCGGAAGAAGAAGGAAGCTGAGGGAGACACTGTAGCAACAAGCGGTTTAAGTCGTCTGATTGGAAAATCAGACGACGTCCTGAAGGGAAAAGAAGAAAGAAGGAGAGACGACGTCCTGACAGGAAAAAGAAAAGAAGAAAGAAGGAGATCTGAAGAACAACAGAAGAAGGCGAGGCAGAGGAGAACACAGGGAAGAACTCAAAGAAGAAGAGCACGAGAAGAAGATCTGAAGAAAGGAAAAGAAGAAGAACAGGACCGCTCTGCAGAAGAAAAAGGAAGAGCAGGAACAGCTGAAAGAAGAAGAAGAACATCACCACTGGAGAAGAAGAACATCACCACTGCAGATAAAGAAGAAGAAGATAACAGAAGATCTGAGACGAGGAGAAGCAAAGAGAAGAGAAGAAAAGACAACAAATTCTTTCTCTCTCTTTCTTTATTTTTGTAAAAGAAACATGTATATCTCCAGAATACAACTTGCTCCCTGAGTTCGACCTCGGGAACTCTTTTATTTTCCGAGTAAAAAATTTATATATTTGAAATGTTGGCAATAACTGGCTATACTACAACGCTATAACAATAAAACCCGGTTATCTCTCGAAGCCACAGGTTTCATTTTGGCACCGTTGCCAGGGAGCAACGGCTATTCTAGATGTAAACATTCCTGTTTCTTTTTAATTTCTGATAATCTCCTCTCTTTTGTGCAGAAAACTACAGGAAATCAAGAAGACAAGCAACCGCACGACAACCACTCCGAGGACAGGTAAATTTTTCCTCTCGCTATTAACCCCTAAACTCTAAAGAGGAAGAAAAGAAAAGAACAAGCAATATAGGGCTAACCTGTCTTCCATACTTAGTAACCATAAAGAGTTGCATGTTTTCAACTCATTAGTCCTGCACACTATTAAGGGTATTTAAGGGCTAACACATTCTTGCTTGAGCCCTAATTACCCAACAAAGAACTAACTGGACCAAGTAGAGCCAACATAAGATTCAACATTAGGGTTTTAGAGACACACTACTTAAATCAAGAATGGAGAAAATCCAAAAGAAGTGTGCCTAAACCATTGATTGAAAATACCTATTCAAAAGAAAACCTAAAACAATTGGCTCTCTAAACATTTGAACCCTAAAAGACAAGACCTAAAAGCTCTCAAAGAAAACAAGAGGTAAAGTTGACCCCTTGGGTCAACCAACCTTAAATTAGGTCACTCTTTGCACTTAAAAGACTAAAGTTCAAGTGAAACCTTAAGCACCCTGATCTTAAAATTGGTAGACTTAAGAGGTCAAGATCCCCATTCTGGTCTACCTGGAACCGCAGTGACAAGAGAGGTCGGGTGCGGGAAACCCTGTAACCCGTGGGGACACTCTACCGTGTAGGGGTCTTCGCGGGACTCTCCCTCTCTGGCTGCCCAGGTAATTCTCAGGTGGACGATCTTTCTGATCAAGGGTTCCATCTGCCCCGCACCTCTATAGTCACCCAACACATTTTTGGGTGTCTTGATTGGGTCCAGCACCTTCTAAACTTACCTCTTCCAACAGTGCATGTACGGAAGGAGGTCCCTAAGACCACCCTTAAGACCTCCTTTAAAAATTCGCTCTCGTCAAGGCCAAGCCTCGACGCCCGTGTTTGTGCAGCAACACCCTTACATTATTCTCTCTTCTGATTCAGAACCAAGTTCTTCTTCTTCCCCCATCATGGATCAGCCAGTTGAGGAAGAAAATAATCTGGAACACCAGCTCCAGCGACTCAATGACCTCTTCCAAAACTTCGTGCACCCACCACAGCGTCCTATGATGCGGGACCACTACAATCCTGCTGCGGTGGCCATTGAGCCTCGAGTCAGAATCCCGACTGGAGGACCTGATTCCGAATTAAAGCCCAACATGATTCATGCTATACCTAAATTCCATGGGCTTAATTCTGAAGATCCCTTCCAGCACATCAAACAGCTAAAGCATCTGGCCCACACTTTTGGATCAAATGCGCAAAATCGAGATATTCTTCTCATGAAGATGTTCTCCTTTTCTCTTATGGACAAGGCCGCCCATTGGTATCAAACTCAGACCCGGCCGATCAACACTTGGGAAGAACTTCAATCCGAGTTTTTGAAAAAGTTTTTTCCCGTTGGTCGGACCAACGCCTTGCGCCATCAGATTACACACTTCACTCAACAATCAGGAGAACCTCTCCATGAGGCATGGGATCGTTTTCAGGATCTCATGAGAAAGTGCCCCCATCACGGAGTTCCTAAATGGGAACAAGTCCAATCTTTTTACCAGGGACTCCGTGAGGACATCCGCCTTTTCGTCAATGCAACTTGCGGAGGAAACATCATGGGTCAACATGAAGACACCGTATGGGAGATTCTCGAAAACATGTGCGAGAACTCCATCAACAATGACTCCATGGGATTATTCGACAGGACGAATACCCGCGCAGCGACGAATCTTAAGGGAGCACATGAGACGCAGGGCCTGTCCGCATCAGTCGACCTGGAATTAATGGCCAGTCGATTGGACAAGGTCTCAATCATTGAAAAGAAGGTGGATGAGCTGACTCAGCACTTGCAGCAAGCCACCTCCGCGCGTAACTCCTTTGCACAACCTCCTTCCACACAGGAAACTGTGCAAAACATCCTCCACCGATCTTCCCCTGGGATGGATCCATATCCATCCCCATCTGATTCTGGGATCGGAGGATCATCCGATCCTTTCTACACCAGCCGGGGGAACTCCATTCCCCCTTTCCCTGATTCTCAGGAGGTTCCTCAGACCTGCGAGGACCTCAACGCCATCCAGAACGACCCATTCTCCAACACTTTCAACCCTGGATGGCGAAACCATCCCAATTTTCAGTGGGCGGGAAATTCCCAAACCCAAAGACCACCTTTTCAGTCCCGCCCACAGCCCTCTCGTCATTACCAGCCGCCTCAGCCTCGGCCCAACCCTACTTATCCATCAGGGCCAAATCAGGATCAAATGTCCCTAATCCTTCAGACTCTGGCTGACATTCAAAAAACGAATGCGGCTATTCAAAAACAGCACAAGGACGAGCTTACAGAAGTTAAAACTCAACTGGCCCAGTTGGCAAATTCTCGCCAGCCAGGCATACTCCCTTCCCAACCTCTTCCTAACCCAAATAACGTGCCAACCCAGAAGCGCGTTATGAATCCAAATTTAGGCCACGCTCAATGGATTTATCAGGCCCCTACTGCTCCATCTCCAGACGAGATGGAAGCCTCAACTTCTTATGCGGGATTTCAGCAGCAGCCACCCCTCTTACCAAACCCAAATCAAAATCAGGCCGGATTAAATTCTGTAACAACACGTAGTGGTAAAACAACTCAAGACCCGCATTATCCAAACCACTCCAAGCCTGATAACCATGACCCTAGGATAGTTATCCAAGATACCGCTGTTCCGGATCCACAACCTGGACCTATCCTAGAAGAACCAACCAAGATCCTGTTTCCCGAGGCCTTGACCAAGGGAAAGAAGACCACCAAACCCGTGGCCCCTGAGGAGGACCTGGTCAAGCTCTTTGAGCAGGTCCACATAAACATCCCCTTGATGGATGCAATCCGCCACGTACCAGCTTACGCACGATTTCTAAAGAATATATGTACACCCCATCGTAAGCCGCGAACCAAGGGAGGGAGCCCAGTTGTTCTGTCAGAGCAAGTCAGCTCTGTAATCCTTAGTAGACTCCCACCCAAGGCAAAAGATCCTGGGACTCCCCTGATTTCCTGTAAGATAGGTGGTACCCAATTTGATAGAGCATTGTTAGACTTGGGTGCATCCATAAACCTGATACCCACATCCTTACTTGACCATCTAGAAGAATCTGAGCTAAAACCAACCGAGGTGACATTACAATTAGCAGATCGATCTATAAAGTCACCAAAAGGGGTTCTCGAGGATGTTATCGTAAGAGTGCGGGATTTCTATTTTCCAGTGGACTTTATAGTCTTAGATATGGATGCACCTGAGAACCCTAGGGATACACCAATCATTCTAGGGAGACCTTTCTTGGCTACTGCTAGAGCCAACATCAGCTGTGAGGAGGGCCAAATAGAGCTTAAGTTTGGAGATCAAACACTGAAAATTGATATATTTAAGGCCCAACAAGGAATTAATTGCGGCGTCATCGAACAAATTTGTGACATCAAGACTTTGGTTGATGAATCACACCTCCAGAATGACTCGATTATGCCTCATCAACCACAGAAGGATCTTGACCCGCAAACAGAGGAGTCGAATCCAGATATGAACAACCCAGTAACTCCCACCCTTGAACCTCACATCTATACTGAACCACCCGCTGCTGCTGATAACCCCATCCTCGAACTGAAACCCCTTCCTGCTCACTTGAAATACGTCTTTTTGGGTTCTAATCAGACCCTTCCTGTGATTATCAATTCCAACCTCAGTCCTGAACAGGAATCCCGTCTGATTGTTGTCCTCCAGCAACATCGCAGAGCCATCGGATGGACTCTCGATGATTTGACTGGAATAAGTCCCTCTTATTGTACTCATCATATCTATTCAGAAGAGGGCACACGACCTTCTCGTGAAATGCAGAGACACTTAAACCCCAATCTGCAGGAGGTCGTGAAAAAGGATATCATCAAGTGGTTAGATGCCGGAATCATCTACCCGATCTCCGATAGTCGTTGGGTGAGCCCAATTCAGGTCGTGCCCAAGAAGGCAGGACTCACCACTATAACGACTGAGACCGGAGAAATCATTCCTACCCGATTAGCCAACTCGTGGAGAGTCTGTATAGATTACCGCCGACTCAATTCCTCCACGAAGAAGGATCATTTCCCACTACCCTTCATTGATCAAATTCTCGAAAAACTTGCGGGAAATAGGTTCTTCTACTTTCTTGACGGGTACTCCGGTTATAACCAGGTGGCAATCCATCCTGAGGACCAAGAAAAGACCACGTTCACCTGCCCCTTCGGAACATACGCTTTCCGAAGGATGCCTTTCGGTCTTTGCAATGCACCCGCTACTTTTCAGCGATGCATGCTTGCCATATTCTCAGATATGGTAGGTGATTATCTGGAAGTCTTCATGGATGACTTTTCAGTTTTCGGAGCATCATTCGACGATTGCCTCCAACACTTGGTCCAGATACTCAGGCAGTGCATCGATGTGAATTTGGTTCTTTCCTGGGAAAAGAGCCATTTCATGGTGCCTGAGGGAATTGTCCTGGGACACTCAATTTCGGAGAAAGGTATCCAAGTGGATCGAGCTAAGGTTAATCTGATTTCTCACCTTCCTATGCCTAGCTCGATCAGGGACATCCGTTCCTTTTTAGGGCATGTCGGTTTTTATCGACGATTTATCCCTGATTTTTCAAAAATCGCGTGCCCCCTGACCACTCTTCTCTCCAAGGATGTTCCTTTCGAAATTTCCAAGGAATGCACTCAAGCATTTGAAATCCTGCGTGACCGAGTCACCCAAGCCCCGATCCTACAGTCCCCTGATTGGTCTCAACCCTTTGAGATCATGTGCGATGCATCCGACTTCGCTGTAGGAGCGGTTTTGGGGCAGAAAATTGACAGGAAACCTGTGGCCATTTACTACGCCAGCAAAACACTCGATGAGGCTCAGCGTAACTATACGGTTACTGAGAAAGAGCTGCTAGCTGTAGTATTTGCCCTAGAAAAGTTCAGATCGTACCTTCTGGGTTCCCGTGTCATCATATACTCGGATCACACAGCTGTGAGGCATCTCCTTGCAAAGAAGGACGCGAAACCTCGATTAATCCGATGGATCTTGCTGTTGCAAGAATTTGACCTTGAGATTCGCGACAAAGCGGGAAAGCAAAATGTGGTAGCTGATCACTTGTCCCGTCTTCCTTCTGAAATAATTGACCCTTCCGGACCCATCACTGAGCATTTTCCCGATGAGCACCTGCTGACTATTGGTACTAGCCTTCCATGGTTTGCTAATGTAGTAAATTACTTGGCATCTCATCAGATCCCGTCCGATTGGCCGAAGGCCAAGAAAGACAAATTACGCTCCGATGCCAAGTATTACATTTGGGAAGACCCGTACCTCTTCCGCATAGGTACCGATCAGATCATCCGGAGATGTGTCCCGGAAGGGGAATTCAACAAAATCCTCTCTTTCTGCCATGACCAGGCATGCGGTGGCCATTTCGCCGGGCATAAAACCGCATCAAAAGTCCTCCAGTGCGGCTTTTACTGGCCCACACTGTTCAAAGACGCATACAATCACTGCAAGGCATGCAGTCGTTGCCAGACTTTGGGCAACATGAGCCATCGCGACATGATGCCTATGCAACCGATTCTAGTATGCGAAATCTTTGATGTTTGGGGGATTGATTTTATGGGCCCCTTTCCTGTTTCGGATGGTTTCGAATACATTCTGTTGGCTGTGGACTACGTGTCCAAATGGATCGAAGCCATACCGACCCGAACCTGTGATCACAAAATCGTTCTCAAATTCATTCATCAACACATTTTCTCAAGGTTCGGGATTCCTCGTGCAATAATCTCTGATGGGGGGACCCATTTCACAAATGCTCAGTTTAGGTCACTGATGACCAAATACGGGGTGTCTCACCGAATCTCTACTCCTTACCACCCCCAAACTAATGGTCTAGCTGAGCTGTCTAATCGGGAGATCAAGAAAATCCTGCAAGTCACTGTTCGACCTGACAGGAAGGACTGGTCGTCCCGACTTCCGGAAGCATTGTGGGCCTATAGGACTGCCCACAAGACCCAATTGGGCATGTCTCCCTTTAGAATGGTGTACGGAAAGGCATGCCACCTTCCCGTAGAACTGGAGCATAAAGCCTATTGGGCAGTACGGAACTGTAATCTAGATCTTTCCAAGGCTGGGACCCACAGAAAACTCCAAATCAGCGAGATCGATGAATTACGCCTAGATGCGTACGAGAACTCGCAAATCTACAAGGAGCGGGTTAAAGCCTTCCACGACAAACACATCTCGAGAAAGATCTTTCATCCTGGTCAGAAGGTCCTACTCTTTGATGCCCGACTAAAACTCTTCCCAGGAAAACTGAGATCCAAGTGGGTCGGACCATATTTGGTCCGACAGATTTTTGGAAATGGAGCAATCGAAATCAGTCCACTCAGCCACGATTCTGAACCTTTCATCGTGAACGGTCAGAGACTCAAGCCGTTCATTGATGTAACTTCTACTGATTTGGCTGAAGCATCTTATATCCTCCATTCCCCTTGAGCTTATTGCACCCAGCCGATGGCGTAAAACTCAGCGCTTAATGGGAGGCAGCCCGTCATTCTCTTTGAAAACCTGAAACTTGTTCTGACACCTTTTTGCACTTGAAGTTCACCCTTGTAGACAGCCGACCCCACCTCAGATGCTTGCATCTGGGATTAGAAATCGTCCGCAAAAATTCAACCCGACCCATCCACTCATCCAAATTTCTGTCTTAAGGAATGAACTAAGTTAAATAAAAACCCCCTAGGTTACAATGAGGACATTGCAAATCTTAGGCATGGGGGGGGTATGAAAGTGCAAAACTTGTAAGAAAAGGTTTCAAACAAAAAAATTCACATATGCCAAAAATACCATAAAAATTAAAAATTTTTCGAAAAAGAATAAGAGGAAAAGAGGAGAAGGAAATTTTCTGAAGGAGAAAAGAAACAAAATGAAAAAGGAGCACAAAATTATGAGAAAAGGTGATAGTCATTAGTAAGGAACTAAGGAATTAACCTAAGTTCTAGACCTCATTCAAGAAAATAACTGAAAAGTGCACAATGAGATTAGTAAGAATGCAAACCTTAGGCATTCTTGAATAGACTCTTAATACCCATTAAGATCTGGACACTCCTCAAGAGGTTGAGGAAAATGAAAAGCTGAAGTATTAGGTCTAAGGCTTAGGGAGTATTTGGCCTCGTTAACTAATTTTTGGTTTACGGGACTCAGTAACCTAAGCACCCTAACCTCACACACAGCCTGGTTCAGTAAGCGTAAAAATCAGAATCACGCAGAAGCATCGCAAAATTCTGAAAAGAACACCTAGAATAGGAGCGACCGATCAACACAAGTTGATTTGGACGAGTTCCCAGCGCGGAGAGGCGGGAAATCCCCTCGAAGATGCGTAACAAAATATCATCTCCTCGGTGCTTGTCTCTTAGGATATTTACATATCCTACTGGGGGCATGTAAGCACTCTGCTGGTTCAGATTCCATGGATGGCATTATCTCGAAGTGTCAATTGCCAGGGTCTGGATTCGGCCACGGAACACCATGGATGGGATTATCTCGAAATCTCAATAGCCAGGGTTCCGGGGGTTGCCATGGGCGGTGCTATCTCGAAGCATCGATCGCCAGGAACCCTTGAGGATTAATGATGTGAGCAAGGAATCTGATACAGACCGTGTTGAAAAGCCAATCCTAGGCTAGAACTAAAAAGAAAAAGAGAGAGAAAACTCTCCAAACAGAAAAACTTTCTATCTCTCTCTTACAAAACGCACTGCGAACTGAGCCAGGGCTAAAATCATTTCAAGCACGGGTGCTTTAACCACAAAGTCCAATAAACCTTAGGTTAGTTCTTGTGGACCTTAAAAACCTTTGCTAAAGACTGAGGCTAAGGCTAGACAGATTTGGATCTTGATTGGTACTAGAGTACCTTTTAGGCCTATGGTCAGCATTCTAACCTAATCTATGCTCAAATAAAAAGCACTTATCTAAAACTATTAAAAACTTCATGGTCTAGAACAAGGGTTGAAACCTTAAGTTTTTGCTAAGGGACTAGCAAAAGCTAGGCATGGGGGTATGATGATAACCTCATCATGAGCCATAACTAGCTCATTTTGACCTAATACAAAGGATAAAAGCTCCTACATAACTCAAGGAAAGGCTTAACTCAGAGAATTCTGAGTTTAAGGAGAAAACAAGTCATAAGGGGTAAAAATGTAATTTTACCAGTATAATCTGCATACAGGGTAATTCAGGGTCCAAACATAGGTCAAAGCAACTTAATAAGAATAAAAGTGGGATGAGATGATCTAGAAAGGGCTACAGCATTTCCAAGGAACTAAATGATAATCTGTAACCCTAAAACAACCCACTTCAATTCACGAGGTTCAAGGCAAAGTAAAAATAGAATAAACCCTCTAAAATTCATAGAAAAATAATCTCTAGGGTTTAGAACCTTCAATTTGGCCTTCAGAACCCATTTTGACCTACATTGAGAACCATGCCCAATTAATAACTTAATTTGGGTTTTCGCATAAATTGACCGGTCAAACAAGGTTTAATATAGAAATGAAATTCACCATCATATTCCTTAGGTCCTAATTAGTCATGTATAAAAACTTGAGCCTAAGAAGAAACCTCCTTGACCAACTTTACACTTTGGTCCTCATATATTTACTTTTTGGCCCTCAACTTTTGAACCCTCGCATTTTGGCCCCTAACTCTCCTTCGTTCTTTGTGTTCAGGTCCCCCCTGCAAAACCTGCCAGCACCATGCTCCGGCGACCTTGTGCGGAGCATGGCGCCGCGCAGGGTGAGGGGGAGAGCCTGGCAAGTAAACCGGGGGTGCCCTGCGTCGTCAGCCGTCGCAGGGACACTCGCTGTAACCCGCCATACCGGCCGTGCGAACGCACGGACGGTATGGGTTTCCATCTCCGGCGTCCTCCGGCGAGGGAGACACGTCGTCTCCCTCCGCCTTCCTCCCTGATTCGGTCCCTATAAATACCCCCGTCGCTCCACCGTTCTTCCCAGCTCGGATCTGACGGAGAAAACCCCCAACTTTCCTCTCCTCTCACTCCGGCAGACGCCCACCAGCTCCAGCGGTTCCTCCTCCTCCTCTTCGCTCTGCCGCAATACCAGCAGCAGGGATTTCTTCCCCTGCTCTTCCCGCGCCACGCCGCACCCAGCTGGCGCCTCTCCGGCTCTCTGCTTGCCGCCGCCCCTTCCCCTGGGCATCTTCTTCTCCGGCGACAGTCGATACGACTGTCGCCCTGCCCCGGCCCCTTTCGTCTCCGTAGCTAGGTCAGAACTCCTCCCCATCTCCCCCTCTTTCTTTTCCTCACTGTCTTTTATTTGATTAAACCCTCGACCGCTCCTGTCCACCGTCACCCCCTTCGTCTCCGGCCATCCTCCGGCGAGCCGCTCCCATCACCCCAGCAACCCACACGGTTCGCCGACCACCGCAGAACCTCTGCCTCCTCACCCTGATCAACCCCCACCCTTCCACTTCCCCCACATCACCCTCTGCAACCCCACCGAACAAACCCATCATCCGACCCACAGTCCGACCTAGGGCAGCCCTTGCACGCCGCCCCACGCCTCGCCACCACCCACACGAGCTTCGCCGCACTCTGGCGAAGCTCCCGGCACCTTCTGATTAGGCCGAGAGGCCGTTTTGCTGTGAACAGGTCACCCGACCTCCGCCGCCATTGCCGTGCAGAAGGAGCTGCTTCCGCCTGCAGCTGCAGGTGCGCCACGCCCAGATTCGACTCCCAGGCCTTGCGAGGCATTTCGACAAAACATCAGGCTCGCAGCTGGGGCGAAGGCTTCACGTGAAGCCGCGATCGCCCGCTGCTTTCTCCGCTGCGGGCGCTCAATTGGGGTGGGACATTTAGTCCCACCTCGGAAAACTCTGAAGAGGCGCAGCGGTATAAAGCGAAAAAGTGCTGGAGGCTTACTGCCTCAGCACACGGGGTGAGGTCCCCTTCACCCGCCCGGTTACCCGGTCTCGTCCGCGCTCACGCCCCACGGACCTGACCCGACCCGACTTAGACTGACCTGCACTCCTCGCCCACCACTCACGCCGGTGGGCCTGGACCCGGGCGCTACCCGTACCCGGCTACCCGGCAGCTCTGGGAGAGCTATCCTATGAGCGGATTCTGTGAGAGAGAGACGGAGGGGCGGGGGGTAGAGTAGGTTTTGCCCTCTGACGTAAACTCTGAAGTGTGCAGGCACAGGTGAAGAAGAAGGACCGCGGAAGAAGAAGGAAGCTGAGGGAGACACTGTAGCAACAAGCGGTTTAAGTCGTCTGATTGGAAAATCAGACGACGTCCTGAAGGGAAAAGAAGAAAGAAGGAGAGACGACGTCCTGACAGGAAAAAGAAAAGAAGAAAGAAGGAGATCTGAAGAACAACAGAAGAAGGCGAGGCAGAGGAGAACACAGGGAAGAACTCAAAGAAGAAGAGCACGAGAAGAAGATCTGAAGAAAGGAAAAGAAGAAGAACAGGACCGCTCTGCAGAAGAAAAAGGAAGAGCAGGAACAGCTGAAAGAAGAAGAAGAACATCACCACTGCAGAAGAAGAACATCACCACTGCAGATAAAGAAGAAGAAGATAACAGAAGATCTGAGACGAGGAGAAGCAAAGAGAAGAGAAGAAAAGACAACAAATTCTTTCTCTCTCTTTCTTTATTTTTGTAAAAGAAACATGTATATCTCTAGAATACAACTTGCTCCCTGAGTTCGACCTCGGGAACTCTTTTATTTTCCGAGTAAAAAATTTATATATTTGAAATGTTGGCAATAACTGGCTATACTACAACGCTATAACAATAAAACCCGGTTATCTCAACGAAGCCTCAACGTTTCAGGAACCCTAGAAGATCAAGGGCCAAGATGATGTTAATCTGCACTTCAGACGACAAATTCGACTGCACAGATGGGTTCAGATCGACGATCGCAGCCTAACGACGCGAAAATCGATCAAATCCGATACCCGTGGCACCATCTACATCACTTAGAAGATGAATGGCCAAGATGGCGCCACGTGGCGCCATCTCAGCCGCCCAACCGGCCGCACTCACCCACTGAAGCTCTTCTGGCCAGCACTTCTCCACCGTTGGATCATGATCCAACGACTGCGAGGCGCATGCGCTTGAGTTGTGCACTCGACACAAGCGCGCCCGTAGCGCGTTGGTCGAGCACCTCATCCAAACGAGGCATGGGATCGAGCCCCCGCATGCCTCAAATTGGAGCAGGCGCACGGGCGCGATCAGCCGCAGGATCAAGATCCAACGGCGCCGCGCGGCCGATAGCACCCACGCGCTATCTGACGACCCACGGGACGTGGGATCTCACACGCAAGGCGCGCGGTTGAGGTGCGGCGAGGAGAGCTCTCAGCCGTCCAATCTCACGATCGGACGACCAAGATTTGATGGACGTGGAGTGCTCATTGAGGTGCGAAAGGCGAGCGGGCACGCAAGCACTGCCCACGAAGGCCATGTTCAGGCCTTTAATGACGAATTTATCTGTCACTGAAGGTCCCGAATTAATGTTTTTCAACATGTAATGACCAAAATGCCCTCACTCCTTGCAACTATAAAAGGAGACCCCCTCCATACGAATTTCTCATCCTTTCCTTCTCTTCTCTCCCTCTCTAAAGCTCAAGAGAAGCTTGCCCCACACCCAGGATGCTCCTCAAGAGAAAGTCAATTTTTCGCCCACATTTCGGAAGCGGATCCCGCGACGATGACGACGTGCTACCTCATTCTCATTCTTCCTGCCTCGACCTCCTTCTTCCCGCTCCGTTCTTCGTCTTCCAGGCATCGTCTCATCCGACTCATCCTCCAAGCGATCGTCGAGGAGGATAACTTCTCTCTCCCATTCCTTTTTCCGACTTTCTAGTGTAGAATTTTCCTACTTTCTAGTTGTAATAGTTTTCCTATTTTTTAGTATAATTTCTTACTTAGTTGTATAAACATTTTGAAGTATCAAGTGGATGTTTTCTCTCTTTCTCTCTCTTTCTCTCTCTTTCTTTGATTGTTTATAGTGCTTCATTTCATTGTAATTACTCCACTCTTTACCAAAAACACGAAAAAAATATAATTGCGAATTTGGATCGATGTAGCCTCCCTGATTTCGACCTGAGATTTCTATTCCGATATAAATTTTATTTGTTGAACCTGAGTTCTTTGCTATTCAAACTACGACAGGTTTTCAAAACCAAATTCGATAGCGTAGTACTTCGTCGTTTCAACACTAACTGAATGTTCTGTTGAATTATTTGGATATGAGATGCATGCCTAATTAGAGGATTTAATTGGTGATCTAAATCACCACTTTTTAGATTCTCTATATTCTTTTTATCTCATCATTATTTGAATTATAATCTGACAAATTGTCTTCACTGCATATCTATTTTGTGCTCCATTCATTGTGCTCATTGATTCTGAATGAGATTAATATTGTGAATTCCATATTTGCTCAATTGAGGACCTGGATGACTTCCTGGAGGGTATCCACACGGCCTAGAGGTGATTGCAATGAAGAACAGAGTCGGAGAGCTACAGCCGAAGTCAGAGATGATGGCGGCAGTGGCGGCGGAGCGACGGTGAAATCTGCAACCATGAATACGGGCTTGAAAGCCCCAGTCAAATGGCTCAAAAGCTTCGCCAAAGAACGGCGAAGGTGGTGGTGGGTGTTTCGTGGTGTAAGAGGGTGTGTGGTGGTCAGCGGAGGTCGGGGATGAAGGCGAGAAGGTGGGTTGCTCGGTGAAGCGTTTGGATGGGTGGAATGCATAATAAGGATGGGGGTTTTATGCGCAGAGGTATGGCTGAGCTTGTGAGGGTGTTGGTGAGGCGTGTGTTGCGGTGGAGCATCGAGGAAGCCTCGTTGGAGGTGCGGCCTGAGATGGAGAAGACGATGGGCGAATGGTGGCGGCATGGGTTGAATTGAGAGTTTGACAAAAGGAAAAGAGATTAGAGGCAGATTGAAACCTAATTATGCTAACCTAATTGGATGAAAGGGGAGGGAGGCACCAGTTATGATATGGCCGGTGCCGGAGAAGGGAATACCTCCAGCGGGGGAGAAGTGGAGAGGAAGACAGTGGAAGGCGACGCCTGCTGGTATTGCGAGACGCGGATTGAAGAGGGGAAGAAGATTCGACTGCCTATTGTACATGGCGGCCGGCAAAGAAGGTGGACGAAGGAGCTCGCCATAGCTGGTGGAGGAGGCCGGAGGGAGAGGGTGTTTGATGAAGAAATGCCACCAAAACCGAGCTAAGGAGGTGAGGTTTGCACCAAGGGATCTTTTATAGGCCTCAGGGGGGCATTCCAAGCTTGGAAGCTTGGAGCTTTCACGAAATAGGAAACCCTTTATTTTAAAGGGTTCATATTAGGTTTTGGGCAAGAATTAGAGCACAAGATGCGGCTCAAATTGAAGAGGATCTTCTCAAGAGTCCATCTAATTTTGGAAGAGATTGGGCGTGAAATTAGGGAGAACTCCTTGATTGAAGGTCGGCTACAGGTGTGTTCACATGGTAATGGTGGCAGGGACCTAAACATGAAGAAGATGACAAAGTTAGGGGACTATTCGCAATAGATTTTGAAAGCTGAAGGGCTATTTAAGAGAAGAAGAGTTAGACTGGACCAAAATGCAAACTAGGTCAAGATGATCTCTGATTTGGCCCAAATTTTGGTACAAACCTAATTTGAACCCAAGGAATCTGGTGAAGTCAAATTTTGGTTTCGACTAAGTTTGACTGGTCAATTTACCCAGAAACCCAAATAAGGGTAACTTCCCATCTGTAGCATTCTGTGGCTAAATTCAAGCCCTAGCAATCGACATTTCGGGATAATGCCACCCATGGCATCTGAACCAGCACAAGGTACTTATATGCCCCTGGTAGAATATTTAGATATCCTAGGAGACAAGCACCGAGGAGATGATATGTTAATACGCATCTTCAAGGGCAATTTCCTACCTCTTTGTGTTGGGAACTCATCCAATCAACTTATGTTATCGAGCCACTCCTAAGATAAATTTTTGAGATGGTTTTTTATAACAGAACACTTTTGCATATTTTATTTATTAAGCGCACTAAACCAGACTAAGTGTGTGATTTTGGGTGCTTAGGTTACCAAGTCCTGCAAACCAAGGGACAGGCAACAAGGCCGAATAATCCCTAAGCCTTAGACCTAGTACATCAGCTTCGGACTTTCCTCAACCTCTTGAGGATTAATCCAGATCTTAATGGATACGCGAATGTTTAAGCCCTAAAACAAGCCCTAGAGGCCTAAGATCAAGACTCATACTAACCTCCTTATCTCTCTATTTTTTCAGGACTTAATTTTTCTTTTGATTAGGTCTAGAACTTAAGTAATCTCCATAATCAAGTGTTAATGACTATCATTTTTGTTCTTGAATGTTTACTCCTTTTTGACATTTAAACTCTTTCCACTTTTTCTCCTCATAAATGATATACAATCAATTCTCAAAATTTTCCTCCCCTTTTTATTTTTTTGTTCTTTTCAATTTTTTGAATATGTATATTTTTTTGTGAGAACCCCTCCGAGAATTGAATTTTCATATGTCTGCACTTTAACAACCCCCCCATGCCTAAGTTTTGCAATGTCCTCATTGTAAACTGAAGGGTATGAAATCAGCTTAATTCAAGGATTAGAACAAGATCAAAGGGTGGGTGAACAAGTCGGGATGACTGTTACGGACGATTTCAAGTTTTGATACAAGTAACAAAGGTGGAGTCGGCTGTTCTAAAGTTGAACTCAAAAGTGCAATAATAGTATAGCTCAAAAGATCATCAAAAGAGTCTCGGGTTTTTGAAATGACGGGTTGCCTCCCGTTAAGTGCTAAGTTCAATGCCTTCGGCCGAGTAGAAGGTGGTCAAGGAGAAGGGGTAGTCAAATCAGAAGAGTTTTGTGGAAGCATCTTGATCAATAGCTTGGTTGGTCCAACCAAGTGCTCGTTATGATCTACAGGCTGATGATGCAGCCCAAATCCAATCAGTCTGGTGGGTTGATAGATGTGAATCAAAAGATGTGGAGCCCACTAAATACTTTGAAGCTCAAACGGATATGGAAGTGAAAATTCAGGGCTTGGCTTAGTTGGTTCAACCTGGTTAGAGTAAGGATCCTCAAAAGAAAATGGATCTGAAAAGGATGTAGGAACCCTACTGATCAGATCAAAAAAGGATAGGAAGTGATTATTGATTTGATCCATGTCTGAAACCCGATCAAAAGATGGAGAAGAATCACATGCGACCAGATCAGAGAATGGTGAATCGGAGTAGAAGTTGATTCCGGTGGCAGGTTCGGGTTGAGGACAAGTTTTGGAAGGCTCTGTATGCAGATCAGAAGATGTGGCTTCTATGAGATCTATGTGTGTTAAGAGTGTAAGCACCTCTGGTTTGATACACTAAAATTATATTTATTACTAAGACTGACATTTCAGGACTATCTTGGATTGAAGCCTCTGTTCAAGACACAAGTTCAGATAGTTGTTGATGTGCATCTTTTTCATTTATTTGAGTCTAGGACTTTATTGTAAGGAACCTCAAATAAAACTCAAAAATGATTTTTTCGCGTATCCTTTCAAAATCAAATTTTAAGGTTATTGATTGACCAAACTTATTAATTGATCGACCAAAACACTTTGATCGACCAACCTACTTAATTGACGGATCAAATCAGTCCATTTTAGGAAGTTGAGAAAAATCTTCTTGATTGACCAACTAAGCTAATTGATCGACTAACATGTGATCGACCAACATTCTTAATTGATCGACCAAAGTACTTTTTGATCGACCAATTAGCCTTAATTGATAGACCAATTTTATTTCCTATTCAAGCAAAACTTTTTGTATAAATAGAGGTCGCATGCAGCTTATTCCTTTACAACTTTTAAATAGAAACACCATTCAAAAACAAAGCTTCTTGTGCTTATTGCAAAAGTCTTTCATGTCCCGTTCTTCACGCTCTTCGAAAGCAGGATGCCTCGAACCTCTGTGAAAAATCAGTTTGTTCAATTATTGAGATTTCATAGAATTCATTTTCTTGTTATACTATTTTGTTGTTTTGATTTACGGATCCCAAGCCTGTTTGGAAGATCCACGGTTGTTGTTGTTGCTTCTCTTCAGGATAAAAGAGAAGGGTTTGTAAGAGGTTGTGACACCCTCGTTCAAGTGGTACGAATAGTGGATTCACTAGCTTGTACTAGTCGAAAAAATCCTAAGCTAGGAGGCTTAGGTAGTGATTTTTTACCCGGATTGGGTTTTCAATATAAATTAGGTGTACTCTGTGCATGAATCTCTGTTAGTTTATTTTTTAATCTGACTCATTTTTTAAAGCAATACTATTCACCCCTCCCCTCTAGTATTTAGTTCGATCCACAAAATATTCTCCAACCCTCAGAGAGTTCCACTAGAAAGAATTCAAAAGTAGGTTCATCTAGAGAGCCTTCATGAAGTACATCAAAATCAAAGGTAAATGCCTGGAGAGTACTTATAGGATCGTGGAAATCTACATCAATAAAAGATTCAAATTCTAGATTGCAAACACTCTCCGCACATACTGTTTCTGATTCCTGTAGATCAAAAAGGAATGATTCCATCTCAATGGAACCTGATTTTGAATCAATGATCTCGGGATCAAAGACCTCAGAGTCAGAGTTGAAGAACGGGTCATGGATGCTGAGGTCGTAAATTGGTTCGTAGTCGTCAGGAAAATAAGGTTCTCTAGAATCAAAGTAAGATTCAAAATCGTCGGAGAATTTGCAGAGATCATGTTCTGAACTTGATTCTAGATCGGAAGTTCCACCATTGAATGAATCAAGATGTGTAGAATCAGCAACCTAACTTGGATCTAACCTCATTTCTGATTCTGAGCTAAAAAAGGTGTCCTTATTAGGCATGGGCTCAAGTTCTTAGTTCCTAGGATATACCCAATCGAGTCCCAGCTCTTCGAACCCCTCGATTTCTGTATCATAAATTGGTTTGACTTTCAAGAAATCAATCTGTATCTCTAAGACGGTTGGACAGGTGTAATCATCAAATATAGGCCCACAATCATAATCTAGATTCAAAATCTGATTCTCATCACATTGGGTCTCGTGATTATCCTAAATAGGCTCGAATCTAGATTCTAGGTTAAGGGTAAGAATTGGATCACTAGAATCTAGGTTGGGCTCTATTAGGATGTCAAAGTCACTCTCGAGAGTTACCTTAACAGGATAAGGCTCGGGATTTACACTCTTGGGAGGTTCTGTTTTAAGCTCATCATCACAGGTGTTGGGGAAATCTAGGCTTGATGGACTAGCTTCAAGATTTTCTAAGGTTGGTTGAGAATCAAGAACACCTACAATCGAATCCTCCCAACCCATTTCAAGATCAGGTGTGTCATTCTGTATATAATTTGTGTCTAATTTCATTTGGGTTGGGGGTCCACAACAATTCTGAGTGTCTAACCCAGGCTCTGGAAAAGCTCTAGAATCACTCCAAGATGTCTCATAAATGGCTTGTCGCAATAGATTTAGAATATCTACACATATCTCAATGATATCTTGGTGTATCTCCCAGAGTAATGGATTTGCAAAGAATGTAAACCCTCTGTGCTATGCAATTCGCAAACTTCATTGAATTCTGGTATGAGGGTCTCCTGGGTTGAACCATTTCTTAGTAGAGTAAGTAGTAGACTAAAACGGTTCAAAATGAATTTTGTTGTTTCTGGGACATTAACCTGAATCATGCTAGCTGGATAATCTTCAAAATATTTAAGGGCAGCCTCAATCACTTTGTCTTTTATGATCATTTGGGGTTTAGGTTTCCTAATTGGTCTTCCTAAGTTGTTAGGTTGCATTTTCAAATCAAGTGATGGATCAAGATGTCGAATCAAACTCAGGGTCAGATTGAAGTAATCAGATCATATCAAAAATCCATGTAGGAAATCTAATGAGGCTTCTTAGGTTGAAAACCTAAGAACCTTCCTGTGTATATGCTCTTGAGAAAGGATGAGAGACTGGATGTGAATTGGACCCAATCAAGGAACCCAAAGATTTTTGGATGACTAAGGCGTGTTTCGAGGCGGATGATACCTTTGAATCAAAAATCCATACACCCAAGAATTACCTAGGCAGCTAGGAAGGGAGAGTCCCGCAAAGACCCCTATACGGTAGAGCGTCCCTACGGATTACAGGATTTACCCCACCCGACCTTCCTTGTCACTGTGGTTCCAAGTAAACCGGTATGTGTGAATTGAGACTTTATGTCTACCAATTTTAGCCTAGTTTGTGCCTTGAATTTCACTTGATTAGAAGTTGATTTAGTTTGTGACCTAATTTAGAGGTTAATTGGCCTACAAAATAGACCAACTTCACTTGACCTCCCCTAAAAGATGTAGAATGAAATTTGGGTCAAGACCCAAAGATCACCCTGAATTGACTCTCAAGTTATTAGATCCACAATTTAGGATTCAAGTGAGATTTAGAGCCTGATTTTAGGATTCTCCTGATTAGGTATTTTCAATCAAAGGCTTGGGTGGCACACAAATGCGGGAAGTTTGATTTCCTTTAATGCAGGCAATTGTGAACTAACACTCTAAACCCTAGGATAGAAACCATAATTGCCTCTATTTCAAGTCCAATTTAATCTCAAAATGTTCTTCTTGGACTTCAAACAAGAAGTGCGTAATTCAAGAAGATTAGAAATTAAGCGTAAATCCCTAGTAGGTAGAGGCAATCAAGGTAGGGAACTCTAAACAGAATCGTCTCAACTTCAATCAGATATTGAATTGAAATTGCAAATCAGAAAACTTTGCCCTTTAGGTGATATTTACTAGAAAAGTAAGGCAGATGATTCCTAATTGATTTGTTTCCTTTTCTCTCTTCCAAGGATTAGGAGATTAGGGAAGAAGAGAGATTACCCGCCCTGGGAGTGGTTGATTTGCATGGAAGATATACCTCGCAAAATCACAATTAAATCAAACAGGGCAAGTTAGTGCTCATATAACAATAGAGAAATATAAGACTAACGTGTGAATTATGCGTTGCTACCTAACAACGGTGCCAAAATGTTTGAACAGAACCAGATAGGAGTTTAATGTTTCATCATCATAGAACACTCCTAAAATAGCTCGATCAACAGATAAAATTTATAACTCAGAATCTAAAGAAGAGTCCAAGGTCGAACACAAGGAGCAAATATGGAATTCACAACATTAATCGTATTTAAAATCAATGAGCACAATCAATTAAGCATTCAAGTAGATATTCAATGAATAACAATATACTCATGATATTCAATACTAAGCACGAGTATCTCAATAGTTCATAATGATAAAAAGAAGTTAAGATAAAATAATGGTGATTTGAATTACTAATTGTTAGCCTTAATCAAACATGCATATCAAATCTCAAGTATATCAAATAAATAAACAGTAGCTTGAATGCTATAGTGATTAGACAAATGAGATAAGCAATCAAATGGCTTAAATGTATCAGGCACAAGGCTCCTCAGGTAGAGCCTTTCTCTTTATTTCTCTCTTCTTATGATTTCCTTCTCTTCAGCTTCTCTTCTCTTCCCTTCTCTTCTTCAGAGGCACAACCCTTCTTCTCTTCTTCAGAGTCTTCTTCACAGCACAAGGTACCAACTTCCTCAGTGACTAAGTGTCGCATAGGGCATAGCAACAGAGAGCAAAACCCTCCCCCGCTCTCACTATTTCTCCCTCCTCTTCTCTCTCAAACCCCAGATATAATCAGATCCATACTCGGGTTATCGGATCATGTACAGTGTCCAGGCCTGAGTGAGTGGGTCGCAGACAAGGAGTAAAGTAGGCGAGTTATCAGGTGTGAAGGGGTGTGAGGGACCCGACCCCTCAAGTGTCTTGGGCGATAGAGCACAAACACAAAAACAATATATGTGTAGTTGCGCATTCTTCTGCACCCGATGTGGGTCTATCGCCACTGTTATTTCGCACGTAGCTGCAGCTGTGGATGCTTCGCCTAATTGGGGATGCTACTGCTGCTGGGATCCTCAATTGAGGACCTGGATGACTTCCTGGAGCGTATCTACATGGCCTGGAGGTGATTGCAACGAAGAACAGAGCCAGAGAGCTGCAGCCAAAGTCAGAGATGATGGCGGCGGCGGCGAAGCGACGGTGAAATCTGCAAGCATGAATACGGGCTTGAAAGCCCCAGTCAGATGGCTCAAAAGCTTCGTCGAAGCATAGCGAAGGTGGTGGTGGGTGTTTCGTGGCATGAGAGGGTGTGTAGTGGTCGACGGAGGTCGGGGATGAAGGTGAGAAGGTGGGTTGTTCGATGGAGCGTTTGGATGGGTGGAATGCGTAATAAGGATGGGGGTTTTCTGCACGGAGGTATGGCAGAGCTCGTGCCGTCTTGACGAGGCATGTGGCACGATGGAGCGTCGAGGGAGCCTTACCGGAGGTGCGGCCGGAGATGGAGAAGATGATGGGCGAACGGTGGCGACGTGGGTTGAATTGAGAGTTTAAAGGAAGGAAAAGAGATTAGAGGGAGATGGAAACCTAACTACGCTAACCTAATTGGACGAAAGGGGAGGGAGGTGCTGGTTATGGTATGGCCGTTGCTAGAGAAGGGAATACCTCCGGTGGGGGAGAAGCGGCGAGGAAGACAGTGGAAAGAGGCGCCTGCTGGTATTGTAAGACGCGGATTGAAAAAGGGAAGATCCGACTGCCTATTGTACATGGCGACCGACAAAGATGGTGAACGGAGGAGGTTGTCAGATCTGGTGGAGGAGGCCGGAGGGAGAGGGTGTTTGATGAAGAAATGAAGCCAAAATCGAGCTAAAGAGATGAGGTTTGCATCAAGGGATCTTTTATAGGCCTCAGGGGGCATTCCAAGCTTGGAAACCAAGCTTGGAAGGTTGGAGCTTTCAAGAAATAGGAAACCCTTGATTTCAAAAGGTTCGCATTAGGTTTTGGGCAAGAATTAGAGCCCAAGCTGCGACTCAGATTGAAGAGGATCTTCTCAGGAGTCCTTCCAATTTTGGAAGAGATTGGGTATGAAATCAAAGAGAATGCCTTGATTGAAGGTCAGCTGCAAGTGTGTTCACATGGCAATGGAAGTAAGGACCTAAACACGAAGAAGATGACAAAGTTAGGGGCTATTCGCAATAGATGTCGAAAGCTGAGGGGCTATTTAAGAAAAGAGTTAGACTGGACCAAAATACAAACTAGGTCAAGATGATCTCTGATTGGACCAAAATTTTGGTACAAACCTAATTTAGATCCAATGAATCTGATGGTGAAGTTAGATTTTGGTTTTGACTAAATTTGACTGGTTAATTTATGTAGAAATCAAAATTAGGACAACTTCCTGTCTAAGACTCTATTTTAGGTCAAAATAGGTTCCAATGGTCAAATCAAAGGTACCAACCTTATGAAATATTTTTCTATAATTTTTAAAAGGTTTAGATGAAATTTATCCTCACCAGAACCTCTATTAATTAAGTGGATCTGAAATTAGGATTTTGGGTGCTATTTTGACTCTTGAAATGCGCGAGTCATTTTTATTGGGGAGATTGGGAAGAAGTTCTGGAAGAAAATGGGGAGATTGCTTGAAAACTATGTAGAGAACCTAATTTTTATTGGGGACTTTGACTCCATTCTAGCAGCAATAGATAAAGTAGAGGAAGTAGTTGTTCCTTCTTAGGAGTTCTAGCACTTGAAGTCATTCACAATAAGATTACGGTTGATGGACGTCGATTTATCAGGGTAGGCTTACGCTTGGTCAAACAAGCGTCACCCTCAATTTTTAATCAAATAGAGATTGGATAGAGTTTTTATTTCTAGAAGTTGGAATTTGCAATACCCCGATGCTGGTGTGCTACATCTTCCAACTTTGGGGAGTGATCATAACCTAAAACTATTGAGATTAGAATGGAAACAAAAGCGTAGATCTAGTGTTTGGAGACTAGGTGCGAAATTGAGCTTGAGAGAGGATTATCAGGCTATGGTTGAGAATGGGTGGAAGGGTGGCGAAGATGGAGCTAATTTGATGATTTGGGAGAGATGTGAAAAATTAGCAGGGGAACTTAAAACATGGCATTCGGGATTGGATGTAAATTGAAGGCACAAGAAATCAAAGATAAAAAAGGAGATGGATGAAATCCAAGGTAGAGTGCCTGAGGAGCATGATTAGGTTAAGGAAAGAGAGCTATAGAGACAATATGTAGGAGGTGTTATTACAGGAGGAAGTGCATTGGTGTTTTGGATCCAGGCATGTATGGATAGAGAGTGGAGATAAAAATAGAAGATCCTACCATCTTTATGTGCAAAATAGAAAAAGGAAAAATGCTATTCATTGGCTTGTGTTGCCTAATGGGGAGGAGCTAGGTGAACAAGCAAAAGTATGAGATTGTTTCTTTAATTTCTACAAAAAGTTTTATGCTTTAGAGTTGAATGAAATGAATCCAGGAGAGGTTTTCTCTTTGTAGGATTAAGAGAGGAAGAGGGAATATGGTGTATTGAACAGCTTGAAAAGGAAGAAATTTGCAATATACTTTTCCATATGCCTTCATGTAAGAGCCCTGGTTTTGATGGGTTACCTGCATTTTTCTAAGGCGTTGGGCAACTATGAGAAATGAAGTCCTAACTTTTGTATAGGAATGTTTCAAAGCTTGGATTATGCCAATGCCAATGAGCTGAACCTATCTTGCCCTAGCACCGAAGCTTGGTTCACCAAAAGAGCCTAGAGACTACTACCACATAAGTCTGACAAACACCATCTACAAGTTGGTGGCTAAGTTAGCTGTGCAGAGACCGAAGCCAATTTTGAAGAGAGTGACTTTGAAAAATCAATCAAGGTTCCTTTCAGGTAGGCAAATAGCGGATAATGTCGAGATAGCCAAAGAAGTCATCCATGCCATGAAGATCTTAAATAGTAAGGAAATTTCAATGGTCCTTAAACTTGATATGGAGAATACTTTTGAGAGGCTTGAGTAGGATTTTGTGAAGTTTTGTTTGTGTCAATTGCACATACCTTCTCCTTTGGTCAATTTGGATATGTCTTGCATTAGATCTGCTTCCTTTCAAGTGCTAGTTAATGGTAATCTTATTAACGTCATCCTTCCCTCTCGTGGTGTGAGACAGGGGTGCCCTTTACCCTCCCACCTTTTCATTATTTGTTCAGAATATTTATCTAGATGCTTCAAGCTTGCTCTTCATGACAATTTAATTTTAGGATATTAGCTTCATGGAAATGCTAGTCCCATTACTCACTTGATGTTTGCTGATAACACCATACTCCTTGATAAGGAGTGGTGAAGGCTAGGGAGCTTCACAAGATTCTCTAAGAGTATGAAAGGTGTTTAGGATAAAGGGTTAATTATGCTAAATCAGGGTATTCTTCAGCAAAGGAGTGGGGATGGATATTCAAGAGGAGCTTAGGGAAGAACTTGGTATTGGGGCCATGGTGTGGAAGGAAGCTTTATTTAGGGAGCCCCATTCTTGATACTCCCAATCAATCAAAATTGGAGTTGGTGCTTACTAAATGTTCCAAGAAGCTACCAAGTTGGAAAGGTGAGACTTTACACAAGCGAGTAGGGGCATTCTTCTTCAATCCTCACTTTGCTCCATTCCTAATTACTGCTTGTTTACCAACCTCTTCTCTAAGAAACTTTGTCATGTGTTGGATAAATTAGCAAGAGATTTTTGGTGAAGGTATATGGATAATAAGAAAAATATTTAAATGAGGGCTTGAAGCTTATAATGTCTTCCGAAGCACATGGGTGATTTAGGTATTAGGTATGCTTGAGTGACTAATTTAGCATTCCTAATGAAGATGGGTTGGAAGCTATGTACGGATCAAGATGGATTATGGTAGAGTTTGATACATTCTAAATGTTTCCCTGGTGGCTCATTTTGGGAATATATGCTAAAGTCTACTAAGTCAAACTTTGTGAAAGCTTTGGGGGAGATTAAAGGTTGGCTATATAAAGAAGTGAAGTGCTAGGTGGGGAATGGTGAGGGAATGGATATTTGGAGCGACCAGTGGATAGGAGAATGGGAAGGGATTGTGATGCCAATGGATAATAGGGTTTTGGAGTTAACTTCAATGACAAACCTGATAGAGAGGGAAGAAAGAAGGTGGAATGATGAGGTAGTAGAGGCCATATCTCAACCAGAATTGGCAAATTCCTTTTGTAAAACACCAATTCATGAAGGACCTTGTATGCTCGTTTGGAAGCCTTATCCGAAAGGTAATTTTTCTATTAAGTCAACCTATTAGACTCTTTTAAAGGAACACGATTTAGGAGTTGTAAGGAAGAGAGAGTTACAGTTTTGCAAGAAACTTTGGGCACCAAGGACTAGTGTGCCTATGGAAGGCAATAGTGAAAGATCTACCAACCAAATCCATTATTGCCAAAGGATTAGGAAATTATGATCGATGCTACCCTTTTGTAAGATAGAGGCAAAGGATTGGTGTCATTTACTTTGTGGTGGTACTTTCATGAGGGTGGTCTGGTTTTATTAGGGGTGAGAGTGGAGGATCAAGGTGACAGATGGTTGGATTTTGGTTGGCAAATGAACAAAGATTTTATGGCAGCTAGGTACTCCAAACACCTAGCTTTTTATTTAATGCACTTGATGTGGCTCCCTAAGTGGAAGGCGGTGATGGCTAGGGCTTTGCTGGACCTGTGGGAGGTTATTTCAATAACATGGAGAATGGCCACCTTTTACAATGTGGAGAGCAGCATTGATGTTGGGTGTCAAATGAAAACAAACCTAGAGCTGCAATGTGATATATGTTGATGCAGGAATAGGTGTTGGTGTATTGAAATGCAAATAATGTATTACATTGGGGTATGTGTACATATTTTGTATCTAACAAAATAGACTATATATATCAGTCATGTGGTAGAGGTTGTGACGCCTCTAACCATTCCAGTTACCACCCAAACATGGTATCAGATGCAACGCCGCTTCCCCTTTGCTCTTGCTCCTCTCTATGTTCGTCAATCAGATCTGCTCAACTCTGATCTAATCTGCCTAATTTATTCAAGGTGTTGTCCTTTCATCTCTATTTTGATTTGTTTGATCATATATGTTCTTGGTTTTTGTTTGAAATCTCGATTTTCCAGCACATTTTGGGGTTCCCACTCTTTTTTTGATCGTGCAATTTGATCGAAAGGAGCTACTTGTTTATTCTCTTGATTGAGAGGAGTTGTTCTCTTTTCTTCCTATGGAGGAATCTAGTGTTAGTCAACCTTCTTCTATTTGTACTAAGGCGTCTGCTCTTCTTAATGCTCCTCCAGCTACAATGCACTAAACTCATCAAATTTCATTCTGTGGAAGGCTCAATTTGTCCTCATTCTATATGCCTACGATTTAATGGGTATTGTAGTTGGTTCCTTAACCCCTCCTCCCAAAGTTGTTTCTGATTCCAAGATTGGACAGTTGATTCAAAATGATGAGTACATCATATGGCTCCGCAAGGATCAATTAGTCCTTAGCTGGTTGATTTCCTCAATCTCTAAGCAAATTTGTTCCCAATTTCTTGATCTTACCTCTGCTCATTCAATTTGGGAGTTTCTTGAAGGTTCTTTTGCCACCCAAAGCAAAGCGAGGGTGTTCCAATACAAGTCTGAATTGGCGAGCCTAAAAAGGGGACATGTCTATCAATGATTTTGTTAACAAAGCAAAGGCTCTTTCTATCAACCTAGCTGTTGCAAGAAAGACACTTGATAAAGATGATTGACTTTTAGCTATTCTAAATGGTTTAGGGTCATATTATGACCATGTTGTGTCCACATTTGTGATTCATGCTGGGACTATTTCTTATGAAGAGGTTGCGGGACTCTTATTGTCCCGTGAACAACAGTTGTTACGTAATCAACCTAAACTTGATTCTGTTGTAAACCAAACAACTGTCACACATGCTTCGCTAGGTGGTCGTCGTGGCAAATCAAGGGGAGGCTCCTTTCCTAATAATGGCAGAGGTCAATTTCAGTTTGGCAAAGGACAGAATAAGTTTTTTACTGGTGGTCCACGCAAGCATGGTGGTCATTCTCAGTTTGGAGGTCGGATTTCTTTGGTGGCCAGTGTCCAATGCCAAACTTGTGGATGCCTTAACCATTCAACTGCCACTTGCTATCAATGGTAAACTTACCCTTCCACTCCACAGATACAATATTCTGAATCTTCTCCATCATTTTAGCCATGGTGCCCAAATTCTGGGGCGACACACCATGTTACTCATTGTTTAAGTGATAGATCGGTGTTTAAAGATTGTCGTGTTGTAGTATAGCCAAAATAGTGCTCAAACAAATAAATTTTATTACTCGAAAAGGTTCCAAGGTCGAATACAGGGAGCAATATGGAATTTAAAGCTCAAAATCACAATTTAAATCAAGAATAAAGATTACAATAAAAATAATATCAAGATTAATATGCAAAAAGAATGGAGTAAAATGATGATTTAAATCACCATTTACTCTTCACAAATAACACTTAAATCACGTCTCAAATATATGCAATTAAACTATCAATATATAGTGTTGTTGCTTTTCTTCTCCTTCTGCTAGTTCTTATTCTTCTTCTCTTCTTCTCTGTTTCTTCTTCTGTCTTCTTCTTCTTTCTATTGCTCAAGCCTTCTCCTTCTCTGTTGCAGCTCCCTCTCTTCTTCTTCTCTGTTGTGCGGCTCCTTCTCTTCTTCTTCTTTTCTTCTTCTTCTTTCTTTCTTCCTCTACTGCTCAAGCCTTCTTCTTCCTCTCTGTTCAGTTAGTTCGCATGGAGGGGGAAACTTCTTAAATTGGCTAAATGTCAACCAATTCTCTCTGCAGCAAAACCCTCCCCCTACCCCACGCAATCTCTCCTCTTTCTATCTTAGGCTCCACCCTCCTAGGGCCTCTCAATGGGTAACCAGGTAATTGAGTTGGCGCAAACCCACGTCCAGGGCTACGGGTGTGGTCACAGCCGAGGAGTGAAGGGCTTAGGCGGGTCAGGCGCACCAGGTCTGCGGGTGAGGTGTCGCGAACGAGGCCCAGGTAAGCGTGGGTGAGAGGGACCTCACCACGTGTTTGGAGGCGATAAGCCTAAAAGACTTTTTCAATTTATGCGAGTGCAAGGACTCTTCAGCTTCCGAGGTGGGACTAAAATCCCACCTTTATTCTTCGTGTGAGTCTGGAGTGGGATACTCGTTCAATTGATGTTGCAAGTGCACCTCTTCCACTCAATTGATGGCCTGGAGAACTGGAGCTGCGACTTCCACATGTCCTAGGACTAAAACCTGGGACGAAAATAGCAAGAGCATGGGCTTCGAGGTTGCATGAAGCTCCGTTAATGGCGACAGCGGAGAACCTGAAAATCACAATACGGGCTTGTAGCCCCAATTAAACCAGTTCACGAGCTTCGCCAGACCACGGCGAATGCGTAGGGGATGGTCTCGCGGTTAGTGGAGGTATGTGGTGGTCTACAGAGGTCGAAGGAGGAACATGACAGTGGGTGTGTTTAGCAAAGCGTTGGAAAGGCCAGTCACCTTAATTACTTGAGGGGTTTTGGTCAGTGGGTCGAGGCGAAGGTGTAGGGAGTGTCAGCGAGGTGTATGGAGTGGTGTAGCGATGGGAGTGCTTCGCCGGAGGAGTGGTTGGACGCGGAAGGGATGACGGTGAACAGGCGATAGCGTGGTCGAAATTGAGTGAAATTGAGATGAAGATGAAGTAGAGGAGGTAAGGGACTTACCTAGGTAGTTAGTAGACGATGGAGAGTCGAGGTGGCACCAATTGCGATATGGTCAACGTTGGAGACGAAGCTGTTCTGATAAGGGATGGACGGCGAGGATGAAGGAGATAGCGACGCCGACGGGTGCTGCTCAACGCGGAAGAAGGCAAGGAAGGAGAATCTGCCGCTGGTATTGCAGTCAAACGACGAGGGAAGGCAAGGAGGGCCACCGGAGCTTGAAGAGCAATTCGGCCAGACGAGGAGAGAAGAATTTGAGGGTTACTCTGGTCGAATTCAAGCTTGGAAAATCTGTTATGATTTGGGGAGTCTTTTATAGGTCATCAGAGGGCAGTTAAAGCTTGGGAAGCAACCTTCCCAAGCTTGGAAAGCTCACCGAATTAGGAAATCCCTTGAGACCCAAATCTCTTATGCGTTCGCATGAGAGATTGGGTAGGTTTCAGGGCTTAGGATTGGGTTCAAAAGGAAGGGAATTTCTTGACGAACTTCCCTTTCAAATTTGAAAGGGATTCGTCAAGAAATCAAGGAGATCTTTCCATTTTAAGGTCGTCAGAGCAAGTAGGAATAGGTTTTAATGGTAGCAGGGACCCTTTTGTGAGAACGACTACAAAGTTAGGGGCCTGTTTGAAAATATTTTGAAAGTTAAGGGTAGAAATGTAATCAGACAAAACCAATTTGCAAACTAGGTCAAAACAAACTCATCTTGGGTCCAAATTTTGGTACAAATCTAATTTAAACCTAAGGAATCCAATGGTGAAGTTGGATTTTGGTTTTGACCATGTGTGACTAGGTAATTTATGCAAAAACCTAAATTAGGGCGAATGTCTGTGATTCTGTTCTGGATCAAAGCAGGTTCTGATGGTTAAATTGAAAGTTCCAAACCCTAGAGAATATTTTTCTATGAATTTTAGAGGGTTCATGTGAATTTTATCTTGATCAGAACCTCAGTTAATTAAGCGGGTCTATTTTTAGGATTTCAAAAAGTCATTTAATTCTCAAAACACGTGCAAACCCTTTTCTGATTGTTCTAACCCACTTGTTATCTTTTTAAGACCATTTGACCTTCATTCAACCCCTGAGAAAGCCCGTGGTTGTACTGCATTCACGATATGCTGGTAAAATTACAGTTTTAACTATAGTTTCTTATTTTTCCCTCAAAATGATTATGCAGTGACTTGTGACTCTCTGGCAGTTATGTAGGAGCATTTACTGACTTAATTGGGTCAAAATGAGCTAGTTATGGCTCATGATGGTGTTCCCACCACTCATTCTTTGAGCAACCTGGATATTGCTAATGAATATAATGGGGTCGATAAAGTTCAGTTTGGCAATGGAGAAGGTGAGCCGATAACACATGTTGGGAACACTTCTTTTATTAGCAATCGCCAATTATATCTTACAGGTACCCAATGTTAAAAGAAATCTCTTATCTATACAAAAATTTAGTAGAGACAATAATTATTTTATTGAGCTTCATGCTAATCATTGTCTTGTTAAGGTAGTATCAATAGAGTAACCATCCTTAAATGGCACGCACACAATGGCCTCTACAAGCTATGGCTCCCCCAGTCATTGAAGATGCCTTTACAAAACTCTCCTTGCTGCCCTGAAGCTGTTGTTGTTTCTATTAATAATACTCCTTTGTCACTATGGCATTCCAGGTTAGGACATGCTAGCCTAACCACTGTCAGGAAAATTTTAAATTCCTCTGCCATCCCTACTTCTGATGATATAAAAAATAAGCTTTGTGACATATGCATGGAAAGCAAGGCACACAAGCTTACACTTTTTTCAACGGGATCTATTAGTTCTTTTCCCTTTGAAATGATTTTTTCAAACGTCTAGACAGCTCCTGTAGTGGGTTATGATAATAGCAATTACTTCATTACATTCATCGATGATTGTACGAAATTTGTGTGGCTTTTTCCAATTGTTCAAAAGTCAAATGGTTTTTCCATCTTCGTTCAATTTCATAAGTATATTCAAACACAATTTAGCCATCCATTAAGGTGCTACATTCAAATTGGGGTGGTGGGTTCCAAAAATTGCAACCATGGCTACACCAACATGGAATTATTCATAGTCTCTACTCCATATACCCCTGAACAAAATGGGAGTGCGAAGAGTAAAAATCGTCATTTAGCAGAGGCTGCTCGTGCACTTCTTTTTCAAGCGATGGTACCTCCAAGATTTTGGCCACTAGCATTTAAGGCTACTGCATATTTGATAAATTTGCTTCCAAGTCCTGTTATAAAAGGCCATTCACCTTATCAACTGTTGCATAATTCTCCACCTGATTATTCGTTTCTCAAAACATTTGGCTGTGCATGTTATCCTTTATTGCGGCCATATGCCAAGCACAAATTAGAGTCGCGTTCATCCTTGCATATTTTTTTGGGCTATGCTCCAATATACAAAGCATATATTTGTTACAATCCTACAGATGAGAAGTTTATCATTGCCCGACATGTCAGGTTTAATGAATTGTCCTTTCCATTTAAGGAGCAAGTAAAAAAAAAGTTTCACTTCAAGACTGTTGTCTACAAATTCAGTATACCTTCCTATCCCACAGTACTTATTTCAAGGCATTGGTTCTTCCACTAATGCTGCAGCTCCAGTTAATGCTTCTCCTAGTGCAGCACTGACTAATAAGTCTATGTGTGACTTATCTTCACCTATAAATACTACTTCTAGAAAATCAATGTTTGAAATGGTGGCTGCTTCTACTTCACAATCGGCTATACAACCGGTTGCTACTGAAATCTCTGCTCAAGAGCCAGTTCACCAACCGGTTGCTACTGCAAACTTTGCTCCAGAACGAGCTACACAACATCCTGCTAGAACACATGGGATGGTCACGCGATCAATGAGTGGTATATTCAAAAGGAAGGCATATTACAGCACTTTATACCCTCTGCCTTCAGTGCTACTAACTCAATGTGAAATTTCAGAGCCTACTTGCTATACTGAAGCTTCAAAATACACTGCATGGAATGAAGCTATGGCTGATGAAATAAATGCACTGGTACGCACTAAGACATGGCCACTTGTGCCTAGAACTCCTAATATGAACGTTCTAGGTAACAAATGGGTATATAAAATTAAAAGAAAAAAGGATGGCTCAATTGAACAATTTAAAGCACAGTTGGTAGCTAAGGGCTACCATCAATTTGTTGGTCTTGATTTTTTTGACACATTAAGCCCAGTTGTGAGGCAATCAACAGTGTGCATTCTTCTATCTTTGCCTATTTCTAATGGCTGGACCATGCAACAACTTGATGTGCAAAATGCATTTTTGCATGGTCACTTGGAGGAGGATGTATACATGGTTCAACCTTAAAGATTCATTAATCCAAATTATCCAAATTTTGTGTGCAAATTGAATAGATCCCTTGATGGGCTTCGACAAGCACCTTGAGCATGGTTCAAGGAGTTTTCTTTCCTAATTCGTCAGGGATTTCATGGATCCCATACTGATCCATCCTTGTTTATATATAGCAGAGGAAGTATTCACATTTATTTTCTAGTCTACGTCGATGACATTCTCATCATTAGCACCAATGCCCCTGCTTTACAGGATCTCATCACGCAGCTTGGTGCCTCCTTCCCTATTCGCAACTTGAGATTTCCTACATTTTTTCTGGGCATTAAGCTTCAGAAATCTACTAATGGTTTGTTTCTATCTCAAAGGAGGTACATTACTGATCTCTTACTGAAGTTCAAAATGGACCGAGCAAAGCCCACCAAACCACCTATGAAAACAGACATTATTCAAGAATGATTCAACACCAATTGAGTCACCACAGACCTTCAGACAATTAGTGGGTAGTTTGTAATATCTGGCTTTCACAAGACCAGATATTACCTATGCCACTAACAAACTATCACAATTCATGCATTCTCCATCAATCAAGCATTTTGAAGCAGCAAAAAGAGTGTTGCGATACCTTAAAGGTACCATTGACCTTGCATTATTCTATTCCAATGTATCATCTATTCATCCATCTGGATTCTCTGACGTGAATTGAGCGAGTTGCCCTGATGATAGCTGCTCCACTACTGGATATGCAATCTATCTTGGTAATAACTTGATCTCATGGGCAAGCAAGAAACAATCTACAGTAGTCCGATAAAGTACCGAGGCTAAATACCGTGCCTAAGCAAACACTACGGTTGAAATCACTTGAATTTAGTCTTTGTTTAGAGAGCTGCATATTGATCTTCCTCGACAACCAATTCTTTGGTTTGATAATGTGGGTGCAACATATATGTCAGTGAATCCTATCTTCCATGCTCGAAGCAAGCACATAGAAGTGAACTTTCATTTTGTTCATGACAAGGTGGTTGCAAATACATTATCTGTCCAGTTTCACTCAAGCAAAGAATAGATTGCAGACTTGTTGGCAAAAGCTCTATCATCATCCCCATCCATACACATACGAAGCAAACTAAAGCTACTACCTCAACCCCTTTAGTTTGAGGGGCGATGTTGGTGTATTGAAATGCAAATGATGTATTACATAGGGCTATGTGTACATATTTTGTATCTAACAAACAGACTATATATTTCAGTCATGTGGTAGAAGTTGTGATGCCTCTAACCATTCCATTTACCACCCAAACGATAGGCACTTCTTACTCGATGGTGGCATTGGTACTAAAGGATGCCAGAGGTAATGTGGTTGAGATGATGACACTCATCCTAGGCAGGGGCTATAAATAGCCCGCAAACCCATCCCCCCATGTTACTTGAGACTCAAACTGGAGACCTATCGTTCCCACTTAAGTTGTATGAGCTTACTCACTAGCTAAGCTATCCGATGCGGAAGCAAGAGCAATTCACCAAGGTCAAAATTTGACCTTAAAGAAAGATTTATTGGAGGTGATTGTGCTAAGTAATGCCATCATCTGATTGATCAAGTTCTAACCTTATAGTAACCTAATCAAAGATACAAGTGTGATTGAACATTGTATTTTCATTCTAAATAAACATGTTGCTTTCATTGTTGTTAAAGTTGATAGAATTGCTGTCCAACCTTGGCTAGGCATTGTCTTGAGAGAGTTGGAAGGGTGTTGGGTGAGTATTTGACTTTCCTTGTAACTTGTAAGGTTGCTAATGAATTTCCTTTACCCTACAAAAATAAAAAAACCATTATTTTGGAAAGTGGGAGTGAAACCATAGAATTCTAAGGAACATGGAGAAATTAATGAGGCAATTTACGTCTTGTAACTAATTTGTATGCACAGGCATCAATCCCATGTAATCGATAGGTTTTTGAAGACGTAAGCAAGCTTGCACTCTTGCTTCCAATAGTGAAAAATGGAGATAGATGTTACGTGTGAACCTGAGAAATTTATAAATCACGTGACTGGTTGCTCTGATCTGTCAAAAATCTAGGGAAAATGAAATCATACTGTTTTACCTACAAGATGGTACCATATGAGAACGACATATTAAGTCCTTCAAAAACTATCACATATTTAGAGAGTGATAAAATTATTAATGTAGATTTATTCATCCCAAGAATTTCCCATGGTATCTCTTATCTCGTGGAGATGTGTCCAAACAAATTGTAAGAAGCTATACATCCTGGCCAACAAACCTTTGTAGCGTTGTTTCTATGCAATTTTACATTTGACAACCCTTCCCCCTCGCCACCTTCCTAAAAACTTTAATACTTCATCTACAACCACAACAGGAGTAGAAACAATAATGACCAGACACCACTCCTCCAATCTTAAAGGAACAAGACCGAATGTTCCTGCAAGGGGAGGGACGTAGAGTATAATCGCATGCATCCCTAGAGAGAACAGCATTGCCAAAAGGTGAAATGGGTTGGTCCACGGTGGCATGTTGAGAAGGCTGTTGTCCTCTGAGAGAGCATTTAAGGAATTAAACAACTCCAAAGCCACGAGAACGGATAAGGAGAGAGTTGTGGCCTTGACCTTCCCTGCAGTGAAATAGTCACAAGGGTTTGGGAAACTTAAGATGTGAGCTCCAGCTGTGAATGGTGCGGGATGGAAGTCCTTCCATGTTGGGCACTCTCCCCATGACCGCAGCTGGGATAGCTTCACAAGTGTGTGGCCATCGCTAACCAAGTTAATGCCCATGAAGGATGGTTGTGTACCACAAGATGAAGACACCAACTGTTGCAGCACCAACATATGCACCAATTACCTGAGATATATAAAAGAAAAGGCCGCTCATATAAGGCATCTATCTAGCATGTGCAAAGACAGAAAGCATACGTGATGCTTCCAGATTCATGCAATACCAAGTCCAAAGCATGTTTAGTCACATTGTCATCCACTGTAGCAAAACAGTATGTACTTCGTTTAATCTTCTATAGTGGCCAAAACAAAGTAATTGCTGGTATTTTTAACAAAGACTTTTTGGTGGCACCAGTAGTAAATCAAGGGAAACATTGAAGCTGATTTTGGGCATTCCTAGAGGAGACAAATTGATACTTTGACTTGGCCATTGATGTGCAAGAAAATGCTTGATGTTTATTGCTGCTTTACAATCAAGATATCATGTTTCCTTATGTTTTATAGAGATGGCCTATATATAACAATGCACTTATGCACTTCATCTACTATCACCAACACAGCTCAAGTAGTACCAAATCCATAGCAGTTCACTTCAATCACCCATCATCAGGCATATTGTAACATGTTGCTAATATTCTAAATACTTGTCTCCACATATGGGAATTGTAATGAATGCATAAAAGAAAAAATACCCATCTGGATATCAACATGACGAATTTCCATAGTGAATGGGGAAGAGGCAATTGAGCATACCAGGTAGCGAAAGAGAGCCCAGGAGCTAATAAGAGCATTGCTGCTCTGTCTAGGTGGCTTCTGCATGATGTCAGGGTCTGGTGGATTGAAACTAAGAGCTGTTGCCGGAGGGCCATCAGTGACTAGATTTACCCAAAGAAGATGCACAGGGATCAGGCACTCAGGTATGCCTAGTACAGAACTCAGGAAGTCAGAGAACACCTCACCCATATTTGATGATATCAGGTACCTACAAGGGATAACAATCCGGATAAGCACCTGCTCACACAAAGAAATTAATTGTTGTTGACGACGTATGTTGCAGGAAAACCTAATAAAAGCTTTCATGTTACTGTAAGTTGAACGGCCTTCTGCAATAGCTAAGACTATAGTGTTGAAATTGTCATCAGCCAGCACCATGTCAGACGCTTCCTTTGCTACCTGAAAATCAGGGGCATAACTTTTCAGAGCCAAATGTGCTAAATATTTTATGTTTTAGCCATAACATTATACAAGTATGCAGGTCAAGGGCACAAGGCATTGCATTTAGTTTGCACATGAAGGTCAGATATATAATATCTACGTGCAATGAATTCTATATGCATGTTTTAGACAATTTTAAGTTTTCATCTTGCATGCAGAAATTACTAAAGAATAAACACCTGCCAGCATGCGAATGCATGCATAATTTTTGGTCTCCATAGTCAATAAAGAGCAGTAAGAAAAATATATAAGGTACTAGTACCATCTCCATCACATTAACAGAGATGTAGCATGAAAATATGCTCCACAGCGATGCAGACTTTCTTAACACGTATGATTTGAACATATAAAGTAGCAGTGAGTCCAATGTAAAATACTGACGGATATTTAACAAAGAGTCAAAGAATGACAACCGATTCCAAGCACGACTTCTGAGTTGAAAGGGTTTGTCCCAGAGAAAAAAAGAGTGAATGAATGCCTTCTAAATTTTCCTTGTTTACCAGTGCCCCTCACATATTACATGATCAGTGATTACCATATACAGCCATAATCTCCAAAATCATCATTGCAGTTGGGAAACAGACAAGACAACTCCACGGGCAAGGTGCAAAATGGGTATCATCAATTATGCATTTTACATATTGTTATTGGTTTAGGAAACTAAAACCTATGGTCTTTATTGTCTCTGCAGGAATGAACACTAGCTATATCACAAGAACTCTCCAGATCACTTTCAATATTCAATGAGGTTACCTCAGTCCCAGTGATGCCCATTGCTATTCCAATGTCTGCTAATTTCAGTGCAGGGGCGTCGTTTACACCATCTCCAGTCACTGCTACAATCTCGCCTGTATCTTTGAGCAGCTTTACAATGTCTTGCTTATGTTTAGGCTCAGCACGTGAGATGACATTTCCACCAGATCTTGACAATATTTCAACTTGTTCTTTTGTTGATAAAGTCATGAACTCCTTACCCATAAAACTTCCTCTGAGGTCACCTGCATCAGGAAACAAACCTATCTCTTGACATACAGCCTCTGCTGTGGCCTAGTTATCTCCTGTTATCACAATGACCTTGATTCCAGCTACTCTGCAATCCCCTATAGCTTTGCAAACTTCTTCACGAGGTGGATCCTGCACCATTTGGTTAGAATGCATTAGAAAGGTTTAAACAAAATAAAAATGGAAGCTGGCAGGCAGGACTGAGACTTACTCTTAGGCCAACGATTCCCACAAAAACCAAATGGCTCTAAATCTTGGAATAATTGGTTGGATCATTAAGCATGCTGTGAGAGGGGTGAGTTTCAGAACTATAATCGTCAAGTTCTCCTAAATCATCTTTGAAAGCAAGTCCTAGGCAACGCAACCCCTTTGCACTCATCTCATGTAACCTCAGTGAGATCAGCTGCTGAGCTGTGTCATCCATTTGAACAACTGACCCATCAGCAAGCTGCACTTGCGAACTCCGTGCCAACACACTTTCAGCAGCACCCTGTGGATATAGTAGCAATGAATATTATGTTGAGAGCCACAAGCATTGAGGAGATTGATTTTTTCTGAGAAACTGGAACTTGATAAGAAAGGAGGAAGAACTTTCTTATAGATGATCTGGTCAAAACTTCTAAATAAATGGCATTAACGGAAACTCAGATCTTATAAAATTAGATAATTTCTCGTAACACTGTTTTTTGAAACTGCCAAGGATGCAAAAATCAGCTGATTAATCAGCCAATTAATCATTTGCAGCCAATGACAGCACCGCATACCTATAAGCAGGTGTATAGTCGGACAGGCTGATTAATTGGCTGACCTAATAATGCATGTTGAAATTTGATAGCTTGATGCACTTATTCTTAAAATTTCATGCCTTGTTCTTTGGTTCGATCTTTGTTATTACAGCTTGTTCTTATTGTTTTTACTGCATATTTGTCTCCTTTAAATTTATGATCCACCAATCTAAGCTTATTTGTCATGTTTTATGTGATATGATAACCATCTATTATGACCTAGGAGGGTAGCGGTTGTCTTGTACTTCCAATGTAGGATGGTAGGGCACTACGCACATGATTGTAGAGAGCTGATTTTGTGCCTTTAGTGTGGGCGACATGGCCATTGGCAGTTCTCTTACCAAAGCCGGTGAGGTGTGATGTTCTGTTTGATTGGAGAACACCAACACCCTTCTCCACAACGAGCACCCCTCCGTACAACTCTGCCACCACTACCATGTCATCCATCAAGTACAAGGTGGAGGTACCTTGGTCTCCTGCTGTCCAAGAGATTGATCAGGCTCTTTGAAGGTAGCTTGTTGGTCAATTGGGGAAGGGTGTCCGTTCTCTGGAGGTCGTTCGGAGGCTAGTAATCAAGGCAACACCGTGTGCAACCAAATGGGGCTTGACAAGGCTGATATCAAGGAAGGTCCACCTCTTCGACTTAGAGGATGATGTGGAGCAACTATGCTTTAGACGATGGAGGCGAGGGGCTCGCCATGACATGGTGTCTTGTGTCACCTTTAAATGAGTTTGGGTGAATTACAAAGATGCCCCAAAAATAACATAAATGATAAAGAAGTCCCTAGGCTCAACACTCCCCCTCAAGTTGGGGTGTAGATATCTAAAAGGCCTAACTTATCGTACAAAAAATGAAGACGCTTCTTCCTCAGAGCCTTAGTAAATATATCAGCAAACTAAAGCTCAAAGAAGACATATGGGATGCTAATATTGCCAGTGAGAACAGCATCACAAACAAAGTGGCAGCCAACCTCAATATGTTTAGTCCTCTCATGGACGACTGGATTTGAGGCAATATAAGTGGCTGACTTATTGTCATAGAGAAGTGGAACAGGCATAGTGGTCTGGATGCCAAGATCCTGTAAGAAGGAAACAACTCACATAATCTTACAAACAGCTTGTGCCATCACTCTATACTCTACCCCTGTACTCAAACGAGCAACAACACTTTGCTTCTTACTCCTCCAGGAGACTAGAGTCCCCCCAAGATAACCTGCAAAGCCTAAAGTAGAGCATCAATCATCCATAGCCCCGGCATAATCTCAATCAGAATGGGCAAGAATATCTAAGTTGTCACCATCTCTGTAATACAACCCTCTACCTTGTGTCCCTTTGAGGTACCTTAGAATAAGGCCAACCTCATGCCAATGACTATATCATGCAGCCTGCATATACTAGCTAGCCCTGCTCACTGCAAAACTAATATCGAGCCTCTTGATAGTAAGAGTAAGTGACCCACTGTACTACGGTAATGAATAACATTCTCATATAATGGGTCCTCATCAAAAGAACATGCAAGTAGAGGCTCCACAAGTATACCAGAGGGCTTAGTCCCAAGCAAGCCTGTCTCCTAAAGAATCTGGAGTGTATACTGTCTCTGTGACAAAGACAAACCTAACCCCTGTTGCACTACCTCAATCTCGAGAAAGTATCTCAACTCTCCCAGAGTCCTTGGTGACAAAGGTAGACTGCAAGAAGGACAGCCTAGGTAATCTCATCCTCATCATCACCAGTAAGAATCATGTTGTGCACATACACAACAAGAATGACAACTCAGATATGATCTCCATACTCAATCTTCTTGATGAAGATAGAGTGATCAGAAGTAGAGCATTGAAACCCAATTTTCTCAATCTCTATACTGAGCCTCTCAAACCAGGCACGAGGACTCTGTTTCAACTCATAGATTGCCTTCCTCAGGCGACAAACATGCTCCCCCTGGCTGTTGTAACTTGGTGGCTATCTCATGTACACCTCAGATAAATCACCATACAAGAAGGCATTTTTAAAATCAAGCTGATGTAAAGGTCATCTCCTGATCACAGCAACAAAAATAATGATCGTGACAGAAGTAATACGAACTACAAGAGAAATATCTCAAACTAATCTATCCCACAAATCTAAGTAAAACCATTAGCAACAAGTCCAACCTTATATCTATCCACTGCCCCATCAGGTCTGTACTTGATAGTACAGACCCATCTGCAATCCACCACAGTAGCACTGGCAGGACATAGCACTAAGTCCCATGTCTGTCGTAATTGTAAGGCCTGTATCTCATCCATTGCAGCCCGCCACCTAGGATCATGGGAAGCCTGGGAAAAATCCCTAGGAATCACAATGGTAGTAATGGTAGAAGCAAACTGACGGACCCCATCCTCAATATGAGCAACTCCTGTATATTGGGAAAGGGGATGAAGTATGCAAGATCTACTGGGCCCCCTCAGAAGTGACTGCTCCTCTGTGTCTAAACTACTCTCATCTGTCAAGTCGGGACAAGGCCCAATGTCTGGCGAAGCGTGTGTCCTTCAGTGGAAAACCAAAGTCCTCTCAAAGGGAGACTGTATAGATGTTCCTTCCTCTGAGAAGTATGGAACCTTCTCAAAGAAAGTAACATCTGTAGCGACAATGTATCTCCTGTGACTCAGGTCACAACACCTGTAGCCTTTCTGTGTCCTGAAATATCCAAGGAAGACATTTGACCGCCTTAGGAGAAAACTTATCCTGATTACCATATGCCTAAACAAAGCAAGTGCACCCAAAAATCCTCAGAGGTAAAGCACAGGACCTGTCACAATCTAGATGAATAACCTAAAAAGGAATCCTCCTTCGAAGAATTAACGAAGATACCCAATTAATCAAGTAGGTCACAGTAAGTATGGGATCTTCCTAGAATTGCTTAGGAACCTTTATCAAGGGCCTAGCAATATTTAGGAGATGTCGAAACTTGCGCTCAACCACACTGTTCTGCTGAAATGTGTAAGCACAAGACATCGGTGAACAATGTCACGAGAAGAGAAGAGGCTCTGAACATCTTGTTGCACAAACTCTAATGCATTTTCACTCCGGAAGACTCGAACTGTACCATCATACTGGGTCTGAACCTCTGCCAAGCAAGGTTTTCAAAAATGCGAGGCGGTACCGAGGTGGTTTGCCTTCATCGAGGCGAGGCGTAAGCCTCGAGGCGGTCGAGGCGTAAGCCTCAGGATTTGCATAAAAAATATAGAAAATGAAATGATATATACTTATCAAGTGCTAATAAGGAAATAATAACATAAATGACACAGTTTCATAACATTTTTTCTCTATCACAACATTAAAAAAACGAAACTAAACGAGAGATGACGTTTAAATGAAAATATAAACATCCATATAAAATAGAAGATTAGAAACCATAACAAAAGCACAAACTAAACCAACTTCCCAAACCATTGGGAGACTTAAGAGTTAAAGCATAGATTAAAATGAAGGTACATGAAACATCCACATCAAAAACTCTAAAGAACTACAACACATTGTAGACTCTAGTCTCCTCCTTGAACACCATTAAGCTCATCAATGCTGTCGCTAGGGCTGGTCGCATCATCCCAAGAGTCATCCATAACTTCATCCTCGCCTCATTATCATCTTTCTCAGTATCTCTATCACTCTCTTGGAACTCTTCCTTCTCAACGTCAATAACAGCTTTGCCTAAAAGATAAGTCATTTTAAACAATTTCTTAGAAGTTAGAATCTTAGTTTGTAACTTTAAACATTATAGTTCAGCAAAAAAAAAAATTACATATTACCTTTACTCTTGTCCTTTCTCTTTTGCCTCTTTCTTCTACTTCCTCCTACTTGTATTCCTCCCTCTACTTCTACTAACTGCTCAAGATCAATAGGATCCTCTTCTAGAGCTACAGTTGCATCAAGCTCCTCATAAGCATCAATCTCTGTTTCGCAAAGTTGTAGCTCAACAATCCACTCATCATCTGAGTCCACTTCCTCTAAGCATAGAGGATCATCCATTGTCTTTTTCTTCACCTCCTTGTGTTCAATTTCAAATTGCACATACAATAAACCAAGTCACTGAGTTTATCTTGACTCAGCCTGTTCCTTCTCTTAGTATGGACCTACTCAATGAAAAGTTCACCATTAAATTTTATAGCCTAATTATTATATATTACTCTAAATTTAAAATGCAAATTTAGACTTTTTACCTGATTAAAAGTACTCCAATTTCGCTCACATGCAGATGCACTGCAAGTCAAACTTACAATGCGCATGGCAAACTTCTTCAACTCAGGTGTTTTATCACCAAATGCTCTCCACCAATCTATTGTAATGGAAATTTTGTTTATAGTATACAGGAAAAAATTAACAAAATTTATTAATTTAAATGATAGAATCATTGAAAGAACTTTACCAGGACTCCTCTTAAAACGAGTCTCAATGGCATTGGACCATCTAAATAATCCTCTTCCATTAACAAATGCATCTGTTTGGAGATCCACATTCAACCTCTCATCCTTGTCAGGAATCAACCTCTGAAAGCATGAGTACAAGCCCATCTTTACTTCTGAATCAACTTTAAAAGTTGGTTCATACTGGCATTGGGGATTCAGAAAATAGGCAGCAGCATGCAAGTGTGTGTGCAATTGTCTGTCCCATCTTGTGTCAATGATGTCCCAGATTGCCTTGTACTTCTTTTCATCATTATCCAAATTTTTAGCAATAGCTTCCTTAGCCCTATCCATAGCCTCATAAATAAATCCCATAGGTGGATATTGTTCAGCGTCCACCATTCTTAAAATCAACACCAACGTTTGATTGTCCTTATCACATAGGCTACACCAGGCCAAAATGTTCTACTTTTAAGGACAAGATTTTGTACAGCTTGCCCTTGAACCTTCAATGCATAACTGCTACACTTCCACCTTTTTAAGATGAAAAAAGACTCAAGAGCATCTTTTGCTGTTAGTAATTTCTGCAAGGTAAGGAAAGCAGTAGTAAACCGAGTGACGGCAGGTCTCACCAAGTCTCCTCCTACATGCTTCCTTATCATGGCCACCACTCAAGCATGTGCATATATACAATTAATTATTTGTTTGGCCTTCTTGAAAACAGCGTCATGAAGAGGTAGCTTCATGATATCCTCCAACATAAGGTCAATGCAATAAGCAGCGCACGGAGTCCAATACAAATGTTCCTTTTTTCCATCAATTTCTCTCCAACTTTTTCATAAGCTAATGCATTATCAGTTATCACTTGGATAACATTGCTTTCACCCACTTCTTCAACAACATCATCCATCAATTTGAAGAGATAGTCAGCATTCTTGATCTCATCAGAGGCATCAACAGATTTCAGAAACCACATACCTTTTGGGTTAACCAAAAAATTGATCAAGGTGCGTCCTTTTGTATCTGTCCAACCATCAGACATTATGCTACATCCAATCTCTTTCCAAGATGCTTTCGCTTGTTCCATCATAGTAGCTATTGTCTTCACTTCTTTCAAATTCCAAGTTCGTAACTCATGCATTGTAGGACCTCTGAATCCCCTTCCATAGTTACATACATCTTAAAGCATTTGCCAGTAAGATGGACTGGTGGCCGAATTGAATGATAATCCATTCTCGATGAAGAATCTACCAATACTAAGACACGTTCTAATTCTTCGCTCTTTCTTCCAAGAAGAATTCAAAGTAATCTGCTTTGGAGGACATTGAGAAGCATTATCAGGTCCATCACTTCCACGCCATACTTTCTATTCAACTCCTGCAACAAATAAATCCATAGGACGCTTCACCACTTGTGCACCACTTGATCTTGTAGGTGCATTTTCATCATGCCCAGATGGACCTTCTACTGTATATGCACCTATGCGACGGATTTCTTCCATTTCTTCAAGTGCTCTTCTTTTACCAACTTCCTTCTTTGCTAAGAAGGCCTTAATTTCAATTTCAACTTCAGGTGGCACCTTTGCACATGCTCCCACATTTTTGTGGGTCTTCCCTAAGTGCTCCATCAGTCTTGCAATGCCACCTGTGATAGTTTTCCCACAGAAGTTACACTTCACATACTTATATCCTTTCTCCCTTTGAGATCCTTGAAGGTCAATTTCCATGCAATACATCCATCCAGGATCAGACCTGCCACTGCCAGTGGATCCTTCTTTTCCTCCTCTTCTTGCCTTTGGCACCATGTCTAGAAGCATAAAAGAGATTGGTAATCAAATCAACCTAAATGACCTAAACTTGAAAAATAAACCTAAATGAAATGACCTAAACTTATAGTCAACATACTAAGCTCAACCTCAACATACTAACCTCAACTGTTGCTGGAGCTGGAGCTGGACCACTGCCGCTGGAGCTGCCTGGAGCACTGCTTGCGCTGAAGCCTGCCGCTGCGTGCTCACGCTGTTGGAGCACTGCCTGTAGTGCTGGAGCACTACCTGGAGCATTGCGCTGGAGCACTGCCTCAACTGCCGCTGGAGCACTGCCTGCGCTGAAGCCTGCCGCTGCGTGCTCGCACTGCTGGAGCACTGCCTGAAGCACTGCGCTGGAGCACTGCGATGCTGGAGCAATGCGCTAGAGTACTGCGATGGAGCACTGCCTTCGCTGCGTTGGAGCCTACGCTACGTAGAGCGTTGTCGCTGCGTGCTCGTGCTACTGGCGCTGGAGCACTGCGATGCGCTACGAGGATCGCTGCCACTGCGTACAGCACTGAGCTGCGTTGCGTGGAGCTGCTCGCCGGTGAAGGCTGCGTTGCGGTGGAGCAGAGCTGTAGGAGCTACAATGTGGAGGCTGCTCGCCGGTCTGCTGGAGGCTGCAAATCTTCTTGAGGTTTGGTTTAGGGCTAGAGCCAAAGATTAGTAAAAAAAATGGTCATGTGACTAGTACATGACCATTTTACAAAGTAGCATACCTGAGGCGGCGCCTCTCCAATGCCTTAACGCCTCGACCACGCCTCGACAAAGCGAGGTGCACGCCTCGCAAAATCAAGCTGAGGCTTACGCCTCGATGCCAATTTCCCACGCCTCGCCTCGAGGCGCATGCCTCAAGCGCCTCGAGGAGCGTTTTTTTAAACACTGCTACCAAGAACTGCTAAATAATCTAGGGAATCTTCGAGCGAGTCTTCATCAAGAAAACTCAAGTGAGGCAGCTATGAATGTCCGCAATAACAACGTAATATCGATGTCCTCCTAGGGTAGGCACCCTGGATGGCTCCCACACATCACAATGTACTAAGGCAAAAGGAACAGTACTCACTCTAGCATCCCTTTGTGGGTAACTGCTCCTATGCTGCTTTTCAAGCTGACAATCCTCACGCTGTAAAGTTAAGGAATCTGGCAAACTGGGATACATCTGTCACATCTTCTTGAGCAATAGGTGCCCAAGCCTCCTTTACCATAGCCAAGGATCAGAAGCTATTGAAATTGCTCCAACAAATAATGTTGGTGTGTCAAGGTAATGGAGTCCATCTTGTTCCATACCCCCACCTAAAATATCCCCTGTCTGTCGATCATGGAAGTAGCGATGACCTTCATCAAACATTACACGACACCCAAGATCCTTACATATGCAACTTAAGAACAACAGATTCATTAGAAACTCTGGAGCACAATGAACTTCAATCAGCATCTTCAGAGAGGCATGCATACGCCCAACTACTGTGATAGGTGACGTGGCTCCATTGGCCACCCTAACGTCCTTGATCCCACATGGAGCCTTAGGATACACAAGATGCTCCACATCTCCTATAAGGTGAATAGAGGCACCGGAGTCAACTATCCACATTCCTCCGACCCTCTTCTTCTTCATGTTTTCTTAAATTGCAAACGCAAACCCCTTCAGATTTAAAAATGAGCTTCTTGGTGGATGAATCATGTCTTCGATGCACAAGAAAAGACTCATCGCGCTTAAGGGGGCAAACTTTATTACCAATGGTGAGAAAAGGATCATCACCATAATTATGAGGCGTGAAATATGCTTCATCATGCAAGAGATAACATCAAGAATCACGGACCGAAGTGGTACGTGGTCTGATTGGGCCACTGAGAGACCTACGACTGGTCAACTAGCGGTAGTGGAGGGGCCTGCAGCCTCTTGGATGGTGCCAGCAGAGCCATCAAACGCTTGGTGGGTGATGCCAGCAACGCTGAAGGCACCAGCAGCGATGGCGGCAGCACTGGTAGGGAGGTCAGCAATGCTGGGCTACCTCCTTCCAACGTTGCTACTCCTACTCTCCTTGTCATCTTCTATGCCTTGATCAAATCACCATGATGTTGGTGATTCAATCATCTTGAAGCAGGAATATTTGGTGGGATATTGAAGCACCAGCATAGGATCGCTACTCTGATACCATGTTGAGAGAGAGAATGCATCTCTCAAAAGAAAAAAACCCTAGCCTCTCTTTTATACTAGAGGTTTTGGGTGAATTACAAAGATGCCCCAAAAATAACATAAATGATAAAGAAGTCCCTAGGCTCAACAAGAAGAACATGCCCTATAGCGGTTTTGTGAGAAGGTGGCGATTCTTGGTGTTCCATTACATCTAAGGATGCCAAAGTTTGTCGAGGTTGTACACTGATACAAGCAGCTTCGTGAGTGCATAGGCGTTGGAATTTTTCAAGGAGATGCCACATCCATTATTGCTGAAGGCAAGCTTGAACAAAGGGGCAAGGTCCCTACAACAGTGGTGCTTTATTGTGGAGGCTTTTCGTAGTTGCTCTGTCTCTGTTTGTTGTGAGAGCCAAGGAGCAAGGAGCAATAGAGCTCCCCTCAATCCAAAACCACGATCCCGTGCGGCAGTTGTGGCAAATGAGAAGGGGAAATCACTAATGGGTTAGGAGAGGCAGCTAGTTCAAGCTGTTGTGGATTCCAAGTCGAGGGAGGTGGTCATCGAAGTTGGGGAGGATCGGATGGAGGATGACCAGCCTGCCAACGATGGGTCTAATGGGTCCAGGCCAATGGTAGAGGCTGCTATGGATGAAGAATCGCCAGTTGTGGAAAGTGGTGGGGAGACCCGCCAGGTGTTCGATGAAATTCTCCAGTATTCACAGCCTCCTGCATCAGGTGTTCAGTGAAATGCCTAAGTCAACCATGCATGTGAGGACCTCCTAACGCTAGCCACGCCACAACCATGAGTTAGATAAAAAGAAGCCAGAATGCACAGCCTCCACTTGCTGGTATTTCTTGCGCAATCAACGTGCCTCCAGCAACAAGATGAAATGCTTGGGTTGCATGGCCTAGATGGTGGATGAAGAATGCCTCGCCCAAGTGCTTAAGGTGACTAGGGTCCAGTCACAAGAGGGTAAGGCGTTTAAGGGGTGCGACGGAAAGGAGCATCTGTTCCCATGATGTGTATTCTTTCCTACAACGTCTAAGGCCTCCGAGATGGAGAAAGGTCCACGCTAAGGTGGCGTAACACTAGCCACCAAGTTACGCCTTCTACGTAACTACTTGTGAGACTATCACCGAAGAGTACAAGCGGATGTGGAGAGGGAGCAAAGGCGACAAACGACCCTTTCCACAGTCACCACCCTCAACTCTAGGGAGGATGCCTCCCCTCTCTCCTCGAAGGAGCAAGAGGAGAGAAGGCGTTGCCATACCAAGACAGAGCAAGAGGATCACAAGCGGGTGGTTGACTAGCGGAAGAAATCCCGACAGATCAAGTTGAAGGGGATGCCAGCACCTGCTTCTTCCATGCAGTGACGAGCTCTGAGATGCAAGCCAATCACATCTCCACGTTGAGGGTGGATAGGGTGGTTGCCAGCCCGATGGTGGTCTGCGTAGAGGTGGTGATCCACTTCAGAATTGCACATGCTCCTCCACGTGATACAGAGAGACTGACAACTACGTCTATGTTACGCTTGAAGGATGACGAGGGGGTCTGCCTCGTCTGACCTAAAGTCAAAAGGTCCCCAAGACCAGACAGCTTTCAGGTGATCTTCTACAAGGAGTTCTGGGACGTGGTTCGTGCGGACATCATGGCTATCATTGCCGAATTTCAACTGGGGAACTTTAGCTTTTAACGACTGAACCGATCTCTCCCCTTCCTTCTGCCGAAGAGGCCTCGAGCGGAGAATCTAGTAGATTACAAGCCCATTGCACTCTCCAACTCCATTTACCTCATTATTGGGAAGGTCTTCGCCAATTGGATCCATGAGGTCCTCCCCTCCATCAATCCAATGTAGTCGGATGTCCTTAGAGTCAAATTGCTCCAGGAGTCTTTTGTCTTGGCCTAGGAAATGGTGGCAAGTTGGGCAAGATGTATGACCAAGGCCTTCCTTTAGAAGGTCAATTTCTCCAAGGCATGACACCTTGTCCTGGCCTTACCTTTGGGAGATCCTCAGGCGTTGAGGTTTCCCAGAGGAGTGGGTGTGGTAGATGCTACGATGTGTCACTACGACTTCCTTCTTGCCACTCTTTAACGAGAGACCTGTAGGGACGTGGATCCAATCGCAGAAAGGAGTGCGACAAGGGAGTCCGCTTGCCCCGTTGCTTTTCATTCTTATTGTTGAAACTCAGCATGTCTTGCTTTCTACGCCTTGGAGGGAGGACTTCTGGAGGGGTTCACCTTGGCGATTAGGTCGAGGATGCTTACCCCCATCCTTCAGTAGGTCGACAACATGGTGTTCTGCCTAATGGAAGGGCTAGCCCAGGGGGAGGAGGTGGGTAGGCTCCTGTACATCTTCAGTGAGAGCTTTAGCCTTATAATGAATGGCATCAAGTCCCCCTAGTGTGATTTGGCCATGACTCAGGTACTTCTGCCTCTCTTTCATAGGTGCTTTAGATGCCTATGATGATACTGCTTGTGCATTTCCTGGGTCTTCCTCTATAAGCTAAGAAGGTGAAGATGCCATATTAGGCCTTCCTTTTTGAAAAGATCACATCACCTCTATCAGGGTGGAGTGGAAGACTACTGTTGAGGGGGGGTCGCTTAACCCTCCTCAACTCAATCCTCTTCACTATACTAATTTCCTACCTCTCCCTCTTTCAGCTTGGGAAGACGATGCTTAGGAGGTTAGAGGTGGCCAGGAGGAGATTCTTTTGGCATGAAACAGTGCATGAAAGGCATTTTTTACAGCTCGTGAGGTGGACTTTATTGTGCAGGCCTAAGAAGTGTGGGAGCCTCGAGATACGACTGATCAAGAACGTGGCAGACTCCCTAATCCTGAAGTGGGCTATGAGGCTCCTCTGAGCCGAACAAGGGATGTGGCAAGATCCGGTGAGAGACTCGTATGGTGGGGCTGTCCCACCAAAGGATCTGCTTCAACATCACTAGGGCGAGCCTCTTTTCTGGTGATCCATGGTAGAGATGCTGACAGAACACTGGGATCACTTCCGACCACTTCTAGGGGATGGCATCAACTTCCATTTCTGGCGATAGGATTTAACAAGAGGCGGGACCCTAGCCGAGCATTTCCCCAGGTGCTTCTCTCTCTCCCACAAGCAGGACATCACCGTGGCCGTGTTGAAGGATGGATTTGGACACCTAGGTCTTGCCTCCTCTCGAGGGTCCCTTGGTTGAGAGGTCCGCAGTGAACTAGGAGTGCCTCTAAGAGGACCTGGTTCACCTTAGAACATCCCATGGGGCGGATGGCTACCAATGGAGGCATGGAGCTTTACCTCCCACACCATCCTTATAGCACCCTTGTTAGAGATTGGTTGGCCGACCACATTGATGTTCAATGCAAGCATCTTTGGCACATCAAGGCGTCATTAAAGGTGCGGATATTTCTCTGACTAGCTCAGAGAGATGGTCTTGTCACTGGGAGGCTATGGCATTTCAGGTTGAGGATGGAGGTCCAAACTTGCGCGCTCTACTCTGGCATAGAAGACAGCATGCTCCATCTCTTAACCACCTACTCTTTCACGGAAGAGGTTTGGCTTGAGCAGTGCAGGGAGCCCCTCCCATCATAGGAGGTCTTGCGGTAGCACCTAGCGGACAGCAGTAGGGACAGGAGTAGGATGACAATTGTTCTGTAGGGGATATGGCTGGCTTATAATGACTTAGTTTTCCATCATGCCTGAGATGGTTGGAAAATGCAATTAAGGACATCCTAAGTTGAGTGCATTTTTTGTCATTACACTTGTAAATACTCAGTTTCTTTATTAATAAAATTTGGATAACCATCACATGCGATAGCCATCCTTTCTTTAAAAATACTTAACTGATTAATCATCGATTAATCACCTATATAACATATACTCCTTAGTTGATGACCTCACTAAATAAATGCCGAATACCAATTTCTGCACCTTTAGAAATTGTTATAACTGCATGTAGATTTCTAGCATGAAAATCAATAGCATAGCTGGAAAGGTTGCTAGCCTCGAGCAACTTCCTTTTATACCTTAAAGAGAAAAAAGAAAAAAAAATTAAAAAAAGCATTACTCAATCAAATACTTGACTGCATGTATCGACGGATGTTGCATGAACATGGTATATGGTAAATTGGTAGGTTAGATATGGGAGATTGCTTGATTGCTCTCAATAAACAATAGCCCAAATGGCATATGATAGACTTCAATGTCGTCTAGTGGCCAAGCTAGACTACCTCATGCATAGTTTTTAATTCAAAATTGCCTTCCTTTATAATGATCAATCTTAACCCCATCAAGTAAACTACCTGAGAAGAAGCAATAGATAGGTTCCAACAATATAGACAAGCTCTATAACCTGGAGATTGCACTAGCTACCAGCCAGCTTTCAACCATACAAACTAGCTATATAACTTTGTTAAAGAACATGAATATTCTTATTTTACTAAGCTGGCCCTATACATCTTTATATAGAGAGGTGAGGAAAAAATTATAATAGAAGTCCAACCAAAAGAAATATATAATAAAAAGCCCTCAACATAATGTAACACTCCCCCACAAGTTGGAGCATATATATCAACGACGCTCAACTTGTTCCTACACTTCTCAAACATAAGACGAGATAACAGCTTAGTAAACATATCTGCAATCTATTTTAATGAGACTAGGCAAGCAATACAGAGCAAACCCTGCTGAATTAGGCTCCTGGTATAATGGCAATCCACTTCCACATGTTTAGTCCTTTCATGGAACATGAAATTGTTAGCAATATAAGTTGCAACTCTATTGTCATAATACATCTCCATGGACTCCTCAAGAATAACATGAAGGTCTCGCAACAAAGACTGTATCCATATCATCTCCGCTGCTGTGTGTGCCATAGCACGGTATTCTGATTCAGCGCTTGAGCGTGACACCATTGTTTGCTTCTTGCCCTTCCAAGTCACCAGATTCCCTACTACAAAGGTACAGAAACCTGAAGTAGATATGTTCCCAACATCACCTGCATAGTCTGCATCTGAATAAACAATAATAGCCATAGGAACTTTCTTCTAGAATAAAAGATCGGGACCTGGACACTCTTTGATGTATCTCAACACCTACATCACTACTTACCAATGACCAGCAGTAGATTTGTCCAAAAATTGATTTAGCTTACCTAGTATAAGACTAATATATGGTCTAATGATGGTCAGATACAATAGCTTCCTCACTAATTGTCTATAAGCCTTCTTATCCATCATCTCCATTGTGTCATCAAACAAGTGAACCTTTGGATCCATAGGGATATTAGCACCCTTAGATCCAAGCATGCCCGCCTCCTGGAGAATGTCTACAGCATATTTCCTCTGAGACATAACAACACCCTGCTTACGTGTAGCAATCTCAATGCCAAGAAAATACCTAAGCCTCCCAAGATCTTTCATAAAAAATCGACGTGTTAAATACTCCTTTACCTGAGAAATATTAACTGTGTCATCTCCTGTGAATATAAGATCAACATACACACATAAAGCCACAACACCACCACTGGTTTTCCTCACAAACAATGAATGATCAGATGAGGACCTCTGCAACCTAATAACAGGCAATGCCTCTGACAGACACTAAAACCAAGCTTGGGGGCTCTACTTAAGGCCATAAATAGTCTTTCGTAGCCTGCAAGCACACTCTCCCTAAATCTCAAAACCAAAAGGTTGTTGCATATATATCTCCTCCTGAAGATCACAATAAAGAAAGGCATTTTTTACGTCCAGCTGGTGTACAAACCATCCATAGTGTGCCGCCACAGAAATAAATATACAGATGGTGGAGAGACAAGCAACAGGTGAGAAGGTGTCAAAGAAATTCACCCCGTAGGTTTGGATGAATCCTTTGGCCACAAGACAAGCCTTCTACCTTGAAATAAACCCATCTGGGTTGTATTTCAAGGTAAAGACCCACCTAACACCAACCAGGTGCACACCACAGGGTAACGAAGTAAGCTCCCAGGTGCCTTCGCCACGGAGTGCAGACATCTCCATAGCAGACTTCCAATATGAATTCAGGAGAGCCTGCTGATACGAGGTAGGTATCTCAGAGCTAGAGACAATAGCAATAAAGACATCAAACTTAGCACTAAGAGAGTTAGTGGAGACTGCACTCCCAACTACACAGTATTGAGCACAGGAATGAGGAGATTTCCGAATCGCAACAGGAACATCAGCATCAACATCCATGGATACAGGACCTGGAGAAACATCAACAGGAGCAACACTGTCAATTGGCTCAACACATACCTGATGAGGGGAGAACGATGGTGGCTCAGTAAGAGTTGGAGGGGACGGGAGGGGATGGGTGTAGGCTTCTCTCTGTAACTGACAGGTAGCTGATACGTAGTACCCTTGAATATCTTCTCACCTGCTGGTACTGCTCTGAATGTGCTCATAGGCTGCTCTGAAGAAGTACCAGGCCTGCTACTAACAAAATCATCCATGGATACCAGAGGCACAAGCATAGGCATAGTAGTCTCCACATCATGTAACTGATGAGCGAATGTGGAGAAATATGGAATAGACTCATGGAATGTCACATCCACACTGACAATGCTCACAATGTATGAGATCAAAGCACCCATATCCCTTTTGAGTGCGACAGTAGCCAAGGAATACATACTTGACTGCTTTGGGGGCAAGTTTATCATGTCCAAGTCCAAGCAGATGCACAAAGACAACACAACCAAACGTCTTGGGAGGTGCTAAACATAGATTTGCATTAGGACATAACATTGTCCATGGTACCTACTCATGAATCACAGATGAGGGAAGTCTATTAATAAGATAACAGGATGTAAGCATTGCATTTCCCCAGTAGATGTGAGGTATGCTATTCTGAATAAGGCACGAGCCGTATCCAGAATGTGTATGTTTTCACTTTGCAATACCATTCTGTTGTGACGTGTGAAGGCAGGAGGTCTGGTGCACAATACCAACGGAGCCATAAAACACTGCCAGCTGTTTCGTGCATAACTCTAATGCATTATCTATCTTGATAGTTTTAATACAAACATCAAATTTATTTTTCATAAAAGCCACAAACTATTGAATAATAGTACGAACATCTAATTTATTACGCATCAAAAATAGCCATGACAAGCAAGAAAAATCAATTAGAAGTAATAACGATGGCCTTGTCTATCTGCCACATGCCTAGGACCCCAAACATCACAATGAACTAAATCAAAACATGCCAAACTACTAGGTTGCATAAACACTGGAAAACTGGATCTGTGGTGCTTCCCCAACTAGCAGGCATCACACTGAATCTTCGTAGCTAGCAAACGATATGGGATGATACGACGTAGTTTGCTCAGAGGTGGATGGTGTAATTGTCTATGCCACTACAAGGCACTCCCAACAAGACTCATCTAACAGGATACAACAACTAGACTCTACATTAGCCGGTACACACCCCCTCCTCATGTCTACCACTAATTGTCCTCCACGTCATGCAATCCTGAAATATACATTCAACAACATCAAAAATAACACAGCAATTCAGTTGCTTTGTAATGGTACTAATAGAAAGCAACTGCATGGTCATATCAGGTACATAATAAACATCTGAAAGATGTAAAGTAAGAGTAACAGATACCCCTCCCCCCTTCCCACAAATGAAGGCATGCCTACCATCTGCAAACTGAACTGAGCGTCCCTGTGGAACATCCTATATACCTCCAAAACACTAGGGATTCCCAGACAGATGATCTGAAACATCAGAATCTATCAACCATGTACTACTCATAGCTGATGCAAAGGCATACACTGTTATGTCTGAAGACTGAGGCTAATCATGAGGCAACTGTGCTAAATGTTGTACCACTGCATCATAGTCTACCTCTACAAGTATAACTAGCTTAGTAGAAGTTGCTGGAGCAGAAATCACAGTAACTTGGTTGGCCAAATTAGGCCCTTCAAGTTTATTCTAGCACTTGGCCTCAACATGGCCAATCCTCCCACAGTAGGTGCATGCAGGCTTACTACGTGTAACATCACCACGTCCTCTACCTCTGCCATGAAAAGATCCACCCTGTCCACCACGATTGCTAACAGCTGCATGGGCAGATAAGGTATTAAAGGAGACTACATCATGAGTAGAGTGAACCTATAGCCTGTTAAGCCTCCAGTAAATTTCGTCAATAGGAGAAAGCTCAGATAAAGTAAAAATCTGAGACTAAGCGGCAGCATAATCATCACTTAGACTCGCAAGAAACATGTCAACAAAAAGCTCCTTCCTGTGACCTCTGCACATAGTAGATGTGCATATGGACCTACAAGCATTATATTTCTCCAAGAGGCCTTGCATAGTAGAGTAGTACTGTGGTAAGCTCATGAACTCCTACTTGAGGTGACATAAATCATAATCTATCTGGAAAACCTGAGTTGAATTCAACTCATGAGAATAAGCAACTTTCATGCCATCCCACATTTGTTTGGCTGACTTGTAATACATGATCTCAACTCCCCGAATAATGCCTCCATCTTATAATATTTAGTCAAGGAGAGATCTCCCTGACCAGTTGTCCATATACGAGTATATAGATCAGTAATACGACTATTACTTAATGTTCGGCCATACCTTTTCTCAAGGGCCATCCAAATCTCGTACGTGCTCTTTTTACAAAGCATGTTCGAGACAATAGAAGGATCCATCGAATTCATGAGCCAATTCATGACTGTAAATCTCCTTCTACTTTTTCTTGTCATCCTTTTGCTCTGGTGGCTCTTTAAGGAGAATATTAAGTTTCTCTTGTCCTTTGACAAATATCTTTAAGGCACGAGCCTACAAGATATAGTTTGAGGCACCCTATGGCTTGAAGGTTGCCCCGAAGATGACCTTTCTCCCGAGCCCAACGTGGCGTCAACAACCATGGTGGAGGCTTTCGTCGTCTTCTACTATTTTTCTTCTCCGCATAAGGCATCGAATTTGTCAAGGAAGATTCTTTGTCTGAGACAAAAAGCACATACATGTGGTCAAGAACCCGCATGCAGCAAGAGAGCTTAGACCGTAGGTCTAATACCATGTCAAGAATTACGCACGTAAACCTTAAAGGCTCCTTTGGAACGTAGCAAAACAGCCCAACAGTGGCTGTCCACGTGGAGATCAGGGAGAGAAAGGGAGCAGCAGCAGCCACCGATGATGGTGGCGGGCTAGCGGTAAGGCCGGTGATGGTGGTGGCCGACGGTGATGTTAAGAGAGAGAGAGAGAGGAGAGGAGTTTGTAGAATAGGAAATATTATTGCTAACTCAAGAAAATTACAATAGGAAGATTATTTTTATAGAGAACATATGCTACAAAACAAGAAATAAATCACAACTCCTAATTAAGAAAGAACAAATCCTAAAAACAAACTCTTAAAACAACTTTCCTAAAAATCAACTTAACAAAATAACAAACTTGAGATCTAAGTAAAACAAATCTTGGACCCTTAGTCCTCCTAGCTGCTGGCCCTACGGGCCCTCCTACTGCTGCCACGTGGCCTAGCTAGTTACCATGTGACAGGTCCACGTGGCCTCCTTATTCTCAGCATTGTTACATTATGTTCATTGTTGAGGTTCTTAATTGTAAGTGAATCGTATGAATTGGATGACTATGCTTTTTTTTTTTTCGACAATGGATGGCTATGAATCTGTAATGAATGCTTCCAATGTAACTAGTAATGATCACATTTCCTCTAAGCATGTCAAAGAACATCCAGATCATTCCAACATAATCTAGAATCAACAACTTGATGATTGGAAACCCAACCTTTTCTTACCTATGAGCACTGTATTATAGGAAAATGTCTAGGCCTACCTTTCCCAGAGAGAATTAGGCATGAACATATTCAAAACCTCATACATACTTGTTAAAGAATTAGAAAAGAGCTTTAGATTAGTTAAGTTTGGTTAATTAGTTTATTTTGGTATTCCTATTATCTCTTTCTACTTCTATTAGGATTTGATTTGGTTTGAATTTGTTTTCAAATTAATTAGAATTAGAACTACTATTGTTATCCCCTTTATATAAAAAGACGTTGATTTCCCTTTTAATTAATAACAAAAATTACTCATTATTCTTCCACATGATATCAAAGCAGGAAAGCCCTGAGCCCTTCCTCTCTCTCTCTCTCCTCTAGAGGTGCCATTAGCCCCTCTCTACCTAAGGGCACGTGCTACCTCCCCTACTTGTAGCTTACACCACCCCTACCTACTTTCCCTTTCTATCACAATCACTTTCTCCTCATTAGTTCTCTCTCCTACTCTAGGTCCCTCATTGCCATCACCTCTCTCGCTAGTTTTGCTACCATCAGACTCTCTCTCCCTTATCGAGGCCACCACCACCGTTACCTCTTTTCTCTCCCATCAAAACTTATCATAGCAACCAAACTCGACCAATTTCGATCTTATTTAATCCTTGCAGCACCGCCCCCAACCTACAACATCCGTAAGGCCACTCCTTGCCTCCACTTCAACCACCTGCATCTCCCAACCCGCTACTACCCCTATCAGTTCTCACTCTCTTTCCCAAGTGAGACTCCATATATCCTAATAACCGAAGCAGAATCCTCAACTATGACATCGAAGGCCAAGATCTCGACCTCCATACTAGTACATGGAACCACATTGAGCTATCGAGTTCCTTAAACTACGTGCTTTGGTCCCATGCCTTTTGCATCTCATAGGAAGGCAAAACAAATTGCACGTTCTAACAAATAAAGTTCCTAACTCCAAAGATGGTGCCAAATACAAGTAGGAGGTGGACAATTTTCTTGTCATGAATTGCCTAATGAACAGCATCAACCAGTCGATTGCAACCAATATGCTTTACAAGGAGCCTGCGAAGGAGATCTGGGATACACTCAAGAAGATGTATTCTCAGAAGACGAGCAGTTCCCACCTAGATGATATCTACTAGAGGATCTAGAATACTAATCAAGGAAACATAACCTTGGTTAAGTATTTCATGACCCTCGAAGGCTTGTCCAAGGAACTGGCTATTTAGCAGCCTACCTATTGCAATAAGCAGGCCATAGAATGTGGGTAGTGTCAAGCATACAAGTTTCTAGGTAGCCTCAATTGTTAGTACCACTCTACACATAACCAAATTCTCTCTGCTGACACAGTGCCTGATCTAGAGATGATCTACAATTGCCTTCAAAGATAGGGATCAAGAAGCCACCTTCTCTTACTCCAACTACGACTCCTAACACCTTTGTCCTTATGGATTCTAAACAGAGAGGTGACCATTCAAGTGGCTTTGCTAAACATGGATGTGGATGCAAATGCATCCTCTCCCTGTGCATCCACAAACGTCCGAAAAGTGCTAGAAGAAATTTGAGATGCCTACCTAGGCAAATCAATTGACTGTTATAGAGATTTTGTTTCCTACATTATCATCTACCTAGCCTATCACCTTAGCCCAGATGGATTGCCTACGAAACCTCTTAAGGGGGAGGGTTCTTCTTCAACTACTACTGCAGTTGTAGCAGCCATAAATGTCACAATAGGACTCGCCGCACTGCCTGCTTCTACCACTTCCATCAACCCCTTGAAGAATCCAGATGATGCTAATGACTGGTGGGTGAACTAAGCACGATGTTCATCCCCTACCTACTCCTGCCTTCCTGCCATTCTCCGCCTAAAGGTCTCGACCTAGAAGGGTTTCCACTGGTTAGAGGCAATTGCCTACCTGCCTTCTTGTCTACTCCAATCTAAGGATTACGCTCTTAAAGGGGAGTCCTAGGTTTGCTATACCTCATGCAAGTTCGACGTTGCATGCTCCAACTTGGGGGGAGTATTAGAGAATTAAGAAAGAGTTTTGATTAGTTAAGTTAGACTAATTAGTTGTTTTGCAATTCTTGTTATCTCTTTCTATTTAGTTAGGATTTTATTGGATTTGAGTTTGTTTCCAAATTAGTTAGGATTAGGATTACCATTGTTATTCCCTCTATATAAAGAGGGTTTGATTTCTCTTTTGATGAATAATAAGGATTGCTCAGTATTCTTCCGCTTGAGTGTATTTAGTAATGCAACTAGGAATGGTGATCAGAATTTTGTGAAATTCACCAATGATAATGTTAGGTTGAAATGCCAAAAATTGTTTATTAGAGATCCTAGGCGCCTTTATATAAAGAGGCACAAGGATAAAAGTACAAGTATGCCGTCCCTCTAAAAGACAACCAAACATATAACAAAAAATAAATAACTCGACACTCCCCTTCAAGCTAGAGTATAAACATCAAGCATGCTTAGCTTAGTAGATAACTCTAAACGCTTCTTGGAGAGTGCTTTGGTGAATGCATCTGCAATCTGATCTTCAGTAACAATATAAGGTGTTGTGATCTTACCAGAAGCAATGGCATCTCTGATAAAATGGCAATCAACCTCTATATGCTTTGTTCTCTCGTGAAAGGCAGAATTATTGGCAATAAATGCAGCTACCTTGTTATCACAGTACATAGGAGTAAGACTAGAAACACACTCCCAAATCACAAAATAAATCTTACTCATGGAGCTCACAAATAGTATGGGCTATAGCCCTATACTCTGACTTTGTTTCCACACCCTCTCTATATAAAGAAATGTAGAATTTCTAGATTGAATAAGATTACTCATTTTCTTCTGCTCACAATAGAGAGAAGTTCTCACTTGGAAAGAAGATAATGCCAAAGTGCATCTAAATAACAACAAGCCACTCACTTGCTGAGGAGATGAAACTGAAACATACCCAAGCAATGATGGTGAGACGGGAAGGGAGCCATATGATAATTTGGCAAAGCATGATAGTGAATGAAACTCAACAATCTCTATCATAGGGATGAACATGGAGACATTGCTAGCTTGAATGCTATGTAAAAAAATATATAAAGTATTCACCTTTTATTCTATTTTCCTTAGTACCACAATATCCTCTCTATATTACATAATTCAAAAAAGAAAGAAACAAAAAGGAAAACTAAGGTAGCAATATTATTGCTATTAGACAAATTAAGAAACATAAGGAAACCATAATATGGAATATTTCTTATTCTAAATTTCTTGCCTAACTTTCTACTCTTTTTTATTTTGAAATTGGCCTTAACTTTCTACTATAAATAAACACATTTAGATCTCTATATTAAAAATATTATTTATTTCTAGCAGTATTTGGAGTCTCCTACATTTTAAATATTAGCATAATTTTTCTTTACGTTCTTGTTTCAAGTATAGCACGGCACGAGTGCAATTTGTGTTAGACAAACTAAAATTTGTAGGATAAATCTTGAAATTTTGTTTATGTTTCCAATATCACTTGAATCAAATTTCCTTTTTTGTAAATTTTCGAATCAACTTCCATTTGAATTTAACTAATTTTCTCCCGTAGCCGATTATCTTTAATGAATATGTATGTTGTCCTAATAGCAAATTGTTGAGCTATGTATAGTGGGTCTTTTTATTATTTTGTGTAGTGAAAGAGCATACTTGTAATTCTCTTTCTATGGGCTCTCTATATAAAGAGGCCTAAGGTCTCTCTAAATAAATCATTCATTTCAGTCCTAACATGGTATCAAAGAGCAGTCGTAGACTAGGGCCTTAGTATCCCACCAAAACCTTAACTGCCTACCCCCCACCAAAACCCTCTCCCTCTCTCCTCAGCAGCGCCGCCGACCTCCCAAGCCAGCAATACCGCCACTGCAGGCCATCTCGACCTCTGCAAACTGACAACAGTGCCGCAGGCCAATCTAAATTTGCAACAGTACTGCCGTAGGAACCTACAGCGCATCTGAAGCATCGCCGCAGGCCCTGTAGACCTCCAACTCCGCCTTCCCAATCCCTTTAGGTGGTCCAGCGTCACCCCTTTCCTTCTGCTTGGGGTGGTGTTGGTCTAGGACTAGTTTTCGATCTTCCTATCTTGGGATCTTCTTCCGAGGTAGGCCCCTACGGTGCGCTACAAGGAGTAGGGCCGCGATTTTCCGATTCTTTCTACAGTAGCAAGCCATTCACAAGAGCATAGCACCTTGAAGGGCACCACTAGGGCCTCTTCTATGCCTTAGCATATGCAAAACTTATTTTTGTGAAGTACCAACAGGGTACATTATCTGAAATTGGCTTGGATACGAGTTTTGGAAGGCTGTTCTAGGTTTGAAAATTTGGATTTCATACCTCATGATCTGATTTTTAGACTTATAGATCAGTGATTCTTCGTGAATCTCGACTTTGGATACTATGGGGGATCAAAAGAAAACTATGAGTGACTTGATGGGGAAGAGTTCAACCATAAGCACTCTATCTCACATGCAGGGGACATCGATTAAGTTGAATGGATCGAACTTCTTGCTTTGGTCCACCTTCTTCTCCCAGTTTGTCGGATCCCACAAGAAGAAATATATCTTGAGTAATGTTATTCCTGCTGTTAAGACTATCGATTGAGAGGCAGACAACGATTGGGTGGCTACTTATCTTCTCAACAGTGTCACCCAGACCATCGCCAAGCAGGTCATGACTCATGCTTCAACCAAGAAGACGTGGGAAGTACTCCATGAGATACTCTCATAGAAGTAATATTACCAGGTTGTACAGAGTTGTTGAGGATATGCACAATCTTCGGAGAGGCACCATGTCCTTATTCGATTATTATGGCTCCATGAGGAATCTGTGGGACAAGCAAGGATGTGTACCAACCTATCTCTACGAAAACTTCAGTTATAGCCAAGCAAAGAGAAGCTATTCGCTCTATTCAACTTCTGTATGGCCTTGCTCCGAATACAAGCCAGTCAAAGATCAATTCATGACTATGAATGAGATCCCTACACCAAAGCACATCTATGCTCGTCTTTCTAGGCTTGCCACCTCGGATCCCATGCCCACTACTGATGCCTCTACCATAGCTGTCGTTGGTCGTGGTAGAGGAAATTCAAGGGGAAGAGGTGGCAGAGCTCGTGGTGGTAATGTACGTGGATGTGGTTGTGGTCGAAGTTCCTTCTTCTGTGAGTACTGTCACAAGAATGGATACACTGTGGACTGATGCTGGGTGAAGCACGATTACCCACAGGGTATGGATCCACGTGCCCATCAAATATCTGCAAAGGAGACTACCTAGGTGCAGGAGGATGATAGCCAGATCACTATTTCCACGGCTGATTACAAGCGATTCATTACTTCTCAGAGATCTACTTCTGCTTTTGTTCAAAGGTCTACAGGTACTTCTGCCATGTCAGTTAAATCCTAAGCTCTTGTCTGGCTTGCAGATTCCGGTGCTTCCTCCCACATTACTAGTGGCACTACCCTCTTTTCTTTTGTATGGGACCTTGATACGCCTTTACACATTTTTAGGTTAAAGTGGCTGATGGGGGTTTGTCACCAGTCACTGACTCAGAAATATCTCTATCTCTAGCACTTTGCATCTTTCTAATGTCATGCATGCTCCTAAATTTGCACTTAATTTAATATTTATTAACCAAATTACCAGAAATTTGAGATGTCGAGTTAAATTTCATGATCAATATTTCTTCTTACATGACCTCCAGATTATGAGGCAGATTGGTGGAAGACTTGAGCAGAACAGTCTCTACTACCTACATATTCCTCCTTCCAGTGTTGATGTTGTTTGTGCCACTACTGCTCTCTAGTGGCACTTAAGACTTGGTCATCCTAATTTGCATGTTTTGCGTCACCAGTTTCCTGAGTTGTCTTTTTCCAATGTTTTGAGGTGCGATGCCTATCAGTTGGGTAAACACCATAAGTCTTCTTTTCCACCAAATAATAAAAGAACTGAGTCTGCTTTTGCTCTTGTTCATGTTGATGTTTTGAGCCCTTGTAAGGTTAAGAGTGTTAGAGGATTTCGATACTTTCTTATTCTTGTGGATGATCATACCAGGATGTCCTGAGTTTTATGATGAAAAAAAAATCTGAAGTCTTTGATGTTGTCAAAAATTTTATTGTGGAAATAAAAACTCAGTTTTCTACTGTTAAGATTTTTCGAAGTGACAATGGGTTAGAATTTTTGAAGGCCAGGACAAATTCTTTTTTTCAAATCTTTTGGTATTATTCACCAAACCACTTGCGTTCATACTTCCCAACAAAATGGAGTTGCAGCACACAAGCTTCGACACATTTTTGATGTAGCCCGTTCTATTATGTTTCACATGAATGTCCCATCATAGTTGTGGATTGATGCTATTCATACTGCTACTTATCTAATGAATCGAGTTTGCTCCTCTATCTTAGGGAGTAAAAGTCCATATTCTTTATTGTTTCCTAGCAATGACGTTTTTTCTGTTACTCCTGTTGTATTTGACTGTGTGTTTTGTCCGTTTGCATAAGGTCGATAAGATTTCTCCTCGCTCTGTGAAGTGCATGTTTCTAGGCTACTCCAAGACCCAGAAAGGATACAGATGCTATAACCCTGTTTCACAGAGATTTTATATTTCTATGATGTCACCTTTTTTGAGGAGATTCCATATTACAAAAAATAAGGGGAGGAACCTACTGAGCCATCACATAAGGTTCCCCTTCCTATACCCACTGAGCCACCACAGCCCATTAGGCCACCTATACCCAGGGCTGCTCAGCCTAATCCAGGTCCTTTTCCGTATCGTCCTAAGATTCCCAATACAGATACTTTTCCTAAGCATTTCCAAAGCACGACCCAGGATGAACCACTGTCTACTGTTTCTGCTCAGTCTCCACCAATTACTGATGATTTGTCTAAGGACCAAGTAATTCCTACTACTGAAGATACTACTATGGACCTTCCTATTACACAAAAGAAGGCTCCATGCTAAATACTCTGTGTCTCAGTTTATATCCCTTGACAGCATGTCTACAGTTGGATGCCAGTTTTCCCAAGACATTGACAATGTGCAAGTACCGCAAGATCACCATGAGGCCTTCCAAGATCCATCTTGGACCATAGCACTGAATAAGGAAATGGCAGCTTTACAGTCCTGTGGCACGTGGACACTGTTGATCTACCCTCAAGTGCTACTATTGTGCAATGTAGATGGGTGTTCACCCTCAAATGTCATCCTTGATGACACTGTGAATCGGTACAAGGCATGCTTGTTGGTCAAAGGATATACTCAGATGTTTGAGGTTGGTTACTTTGAGACCTTTTTCCTGGTAGTTTGTCTGAATTCTATTCGGATACTGCTATCTCTTGTCGTCAACAGACATTGTACCATCCATCAGTTTGATATCAAAAATGTCTTTCTGCATGACGATTTAGAGGAGGAAGTCTACATGGGGCAACCACCCGACTTCCCTACTCAGGAGGAGTGTCAAAAGGTGTGTAGACTGAAGAAAGCTATCTATGGAATAAAACAAAATCCTAGAACTTGGTTTAAGAGGTTCAGCAGGGTGGTCCAAGATTATAGCTTCACAAGAACTTCTACTGATCATTCTGTCTTTACATTGCATATAAATACAAGTTCAGTCATACTTGTGGTGTATGTGGATGACATACTTTTGACTGGCAGTAGCAGGCAAGGCATAGAGGAAACGAAGATGCTACAGTCACAATTTGTTACCAAGAACTTAGGACACATCAACTATTTCCTTGGTATTGAGGTGCAACACACTAGAAGACTTGTGCTATCCCATTGCAAGTACGTTCTTGACATGTTAAGAAACATAAGTATGCTGGGATGCAAACCAGCATATGTACCCATGGATGTGTCCTTGCCTATTGCAGATGATGGCAATCCTTTACTGCAATATGTCAATAAATACCATACAGTGATTGGTATGCTACTATATTTGACTATTACTCGTCCTGACATTGCCTTTGCAGTTGGAAGGTTGAGCCAATTTATGCAATCGCCAAGAGAAGTCCACTGGAATGGTGTTCTCAGGTATTCGAAAAGTGCACCTGAGAAATGCCACCTTTTTAAAGATAATGGGCACTTGAATATTTGTGAATACTCTGATGCAGACTATGAAGGTGCTCATAAGGATCGAAAATCCACTACAAGATACAGCACTTTTGTTGGAGGTAATCTAGTTACATGGAGGAGAAAGAAATAGGCAGTGGTATCTAGATCTAGAGCCGAATCTAAATACAGGGTCATGTCTCAAATCACTTGTGAGTTACCCTAGGTTTGTTCCATTCTGAAAGACTTTGGAGTGCAGGTACCTGATCCTATCCCGATGTACTGTGATAACAAGGCGACCACCTTTATTGCAAATAATCCTGATTTCCATGAAAAGACCAAGCATATTGAAGTGGATTGTCACTTCATTAAAGAGGTCATTCTAGCTAAGAAGATTTCTACACCCTACATATACACTAAAGATCAACTGGCAGATATCTTTACTAAAGCACTTCCCAAGAAGAGATTACATTGTATTTGTTCCAAGCTGAGCATATTTGATTTTTATGCTCCAGCTTGAGGGGGAGTGCTAAGTTATATATGATGGATCTTTTTATTATTTTGTGTAGTGAAAGGGTATACTTGTCTCTCTAAATAAACAATTCATTTCGACACTAACACAAACTAACAATAAAGAGCAAATAAAAAGAAAGATTGATCAAAAGAAGTCATATGTGGTGACAGTTGTAAAAATCAAAATGCAATCACTTTTCTTTTCCCAAAAAAAAATGTAAGAACTTCATTCAAACATGAAAATCTTTTTGGTAACGCCAGAAATTGGCCCTCAGAAAATGAAATGAAAGGATGTGGATCAGCTGCTTGCTTATTACAAATGTGAGGGAATTCGTGGAGAGTACCTTCACGAGAAGTCTATTAGTTCCATTTGGTTCACGAACAATAACACCCATTGATTTACGGATTCTGTCAAATTCAAGAGTAACAATCCTCCTGGACCTCTTCATCCACCACTCACAGCAACCTATACACAAACAAAAACCCAAACAATTCAATAAATGAAAGTAACAAAATAATGCCACGAAGGGGATTTCTTGCTGCCACTGATCATCCCAAAGGCCAAGGTTCAAGCTCCATCTCCTCTTACTATCCTAACAAAAATGCCCATGTCATTTGGGTCCCCTTCCTTGTGCATGACATTTCACCCATGCTTTACTGATGGATTGCACAAAAGGGCTCTGCAATTTTCACGTAGTTTAATCCCTGGACTTTCCTGGTGATAAAAAAGATAGAAACTAATAACAATAACATGTATCATACCTAATTTATCTGAGCTTTGATCCAGAAGATAATAATCAGATAGCTGGACATTCCGGATCTTGGTTCTTGCCCTCATATCTGGAACTCCCATTTTCTCAACTAAGACCTATCATCAAGAAACTCTTGAGATGCTCAGGCAAAAGAAAAACCACATGAAGATTAACAAAAGCAGTATGGTGTTACCTTAAGGGCAGCCTCTGTAGGCAAACCTGTAGCTTTAAAACTCTTACCATCAAAACAAATTCCAGCATCATTGCATACCGCACAGATTTCTGCCAAGGCAAAGATGCTACGATCCATGTTGTAGCAGCTCCACCCTATGATTCCCCCATCCTTGGGATTGTATGTTGTACCTTTAACCCTGAACATGCGAGAAGCAGTTATTTTGCCAGCAAAGGTGAAGAATTCGCTCACTGCCATCTGATTCGTTGTCAACGTGCCAGTTTTATCTGAACAAATGACAGTGGTACAACCCAAGGTCTCCACACTAGGAAGCTTCCTTATAATTGCATTCTTGTGGGCCAATCTCCCGGTGCCAAGGGACAAACAAGTTGTGATCACCGAAGGGAGTCCTTCAGGAATAGCTGCAACTGCCAACGTGACCGCAATCTTGAGATAGTATGTGCACTTTCTCAAAAGAAAATTGAAAATCCAACAAGGAGGAACCCAAGGACTCCCACATAAGGAAGTTCTTGTAATTGATAGCCCATACTACAAGGCAGATGAGACCAATTACGGAGCTTAACCTCCCACCAAACTCATCCAACTTCTTCCTCAAAGGCGTGCTGTCCTTCTCCAAGGAAGCATCATGTATCAGCTTCTGGATCTTACCGATTTCGGTATTCATGCCAATGCCAATAACAATGCCGATGCAGGTACCATTCACGATGGTCGTCCCTGAAAATAGGATACAATCTTTGCATTGCAGATCGCAGTCATCCACGCACGTTGGAGTTGTAACCTTTGTCACAGGCATGCTCTCGCCGGTCAGTGAGCTTTGCTCAACTCGTAAAGTCGACGCCTTTAAGACAGCAACTCTCAAATCAGCGGGAACCTTATCTCCTGCTCTCAACTCCACAATGTCTCCTGGCAGCAGCTCTCTAGCAGGGAAGTAAGGCATGTGGTAGCCATCTCTGAGAACCTTTGTCTGCTCGCATTGCATCTCCTTGAGGGCTTCGAGCGCCTTCTCTGCACTGGCTTCCTGCCAAGCTCCAACAACTGCATTGAGGAAGAGAAAAGCAATGATGACAAGTGGTTCCACATAAGCCTCGAATCCCAAGCTGCCAACACCGCTGGATTCCCTTTCTTGCAAGTAGGCGATGACAGTGGAGATAAGAGCTGCAATGAGGAGGAGCTTGACGAGCACGTCGTCGAACTGCTTGAACACGAGGCACCACGGGGGCTTCCTCTTCTCCTTCTCAAGCTCATTCCATCCATATCTCTCCCTCCAAGCCTCCACCTCGTTGGAAGATATACCCTCGTCCAGCTTGACATTGTACTCTCTGAGACACTCTTCAACAGAAGAGGACCAGGAATGAAAGGGCTTCTTCTCCTCCATTTAAAAAAGTGATAGGGGTCGGCGGCGGTGGGTGGAGGCGAGGTGTGCGACGCCGAATTAAAGGGGGAAATCGAGTGTTGCGAGAAGCCGCGGTGATGGTGGAAGCTCTGAGGATATCGTGCAACCACGTAACATATCTTCCTTGCCAATTTAGTCATTACATATATATAAGGAGGGTTTGCTGCAAGAAAGAAAGATATGATCTCCTCTATACAATTTTTCATTTGAAGTGATAAAGGTATATCAAGGTAAAATAGGGATGACTATTATTACTCAAAATGACCTCCAATGCTGGAAGTCATTCTCATTGTTTGACCTGTGATAGCTAACATGCCATTACTCCTTGGATATCAAAATTGGGTAGAAATCAATTCCTACATTTACCCCCCTCGCCTTCTCGGGCGACATGGTTAGGCTTGGCATGTATCAACAGCTCCCTCCCTGGAAGCATGCATCGTCCTCGAGCGCCCAATCCAGGTAAAGGTTCCGCATGTCCTGGTAGTCTTCCCACATAGCTGAAGTTTCGTCGCCGTCGTTCCAGAGAATGACTTTCGCCACAGGAGCATCCCCTCGGCAGACGATGCGACAAGCAAGAATGCAGTTGGGGTACGACCATGGGCATCGTGCATTAGCCATTCCGTTGGGGGAGTGGGGTTGGTGGGAAGACCTCCATGGTGCAGCTTGAGCTGGGACATGTGGAAGATCAGATGGAGTTGGCAATCGTCTGCTAAACGAAGTTCATAGGCAACAACATCGATTGCACAGATGGTGGGGAATGGCCCTTAATATTTGGGCGATAGCTTGTTGTGGGGTCTCTTTAGTATGAAGCTGGAGCGGAAGGGGGAGAGTTTGAGGTAGACGAGTTGCCCTGGCTAGTAGTGGATGTCACAACGATGGCGGTTGGCTATCATGCGCATGCGGTCCTGAGTGCGTCGGAGGCGCTCATTGAGCTCTCGCAGGATCGCATCACATGACATGAGTGTGCACGCTACCTCGACCAAGCGGGCCTCACTATGAATATAGTTCTAGATGCAGGGAGGTAGACGCCCATATACGGCTTCGAAAGATGACATCCGTTTGAGAAGTGGTACCGTGTTAAAGGAATACTCTACTCATGGCAGCCAACGCACCCACGAGTGCGGATGCTCTCCGCAGAAACATCGCAGGTAGGCACCAATGCTGTGATTGACCACCTCCGTTTGGCTATCTATCTATGGGTGATATGCCGAGGAGAATTGAAGCTTCGTACCTTGCAATTTGAAGAGCTCGAGCAAAAAATGGCTGGTGAAGATAGAGTCGCGATCGCTAATGATGACTCGAGGGATACCATAGAGGCAAACGATGGTATCGACGAAGACGCGAGCCACGTCAACAACCGTGAATGGGTGGCGCATGGGAGCCATGTGCACATACTTGGACAAGCGATCCACCACCACTAGGATGACGGTGTAGCTGTGGTCCGTGGGCAACGCCTCGATGAAGTCCATCGAGACATCCTCCCTTATGAGGTTGGGAATGGGGAGAGGCTGAAGGAGCCCTGTTGGCACTTGCATGGAAGTTTTGTTCCGTTGGCATATATCACAGGCGTGGACCCATTCACAGACAGAACGCCGCATCGAAAACCAGAAGAAGTCGCGACGAAGTCGTTGTAGCGTCTTGTTGTATCCAGCATGGCATCCGGTGGGTGTGGCACGATACTCCTGTAGTAGTAGAGGATGTTGGTGCTAGAGCACCACAATCGTTTATTTTGATGATAACAAAATACTTGTTATTTAACATTTGCTTTTAAGTCCTAGCTTTCAGGTCAAATTGCAAATGGAGACAAGTGTAGAGATGGAGTTTGAGCTTGCATCCATGATGGATTGGAGGAGCTTGATGGAGGAGAAGGAGCTTTGAGAGGAGAAAAAGCTTGAAGAAGAAAGGAGATGAAGAATAGGATAAATTTCCTTTCTTATTCATTGTACTTTGTTCTTTTGTTGCTCTTTATTTTATTTCTTAGTAACATGTTAAAGAGCCTCAAAGTACCCTCAAAGTAATCTTAGGAACATCTGCACAACCCTAAGATACTTAGGTTTTCCGTAGAGAACTTAGAAATCCAAGATAAGCATCAGACAGCCTGATTAGACGTCCAATCTAAAAATCAGACATCTAATCTTGACTTTTAAGACGTCTGATTGTTGACTTAGATGTCCAATAACTCAGGCTAGACTTGTAGGTTCTGTCCGTTAAAATCAGACATCCAGACCATAGTTCAGACGTCTTAGAAGACGTCTAATGATTGTGCCAGATGTCCAATTACTGGAATGTTGGCTAACAAAATAAACATTGAGGAAATAACCGTTAGGCTTCCATCAGACGTCCGTAGAGGACCCTAGACGTTTGATATGTAACCGTTGAGTCTCGACTGACCCAAAATCGCTTTCCTAGACAAATATAGCCGTTTGGACCTTGGGAAATCCATTCCCGTAGTACAATAGGTTTCCAGACATCCAAACCTAGTGCCAAACGTCCTGTATATCGTCTGATTGATTTACACTAGAAGCCTATTTAGGTCTGATGAAAGTCAGGAAGGAAACCTGCCTAGATTCAAACATCTGACTTAGTTTTCAGACGTCTTAAACTAGTTTTCTAGACGTCTGATACCTGAACTAGACGTCTAATGACCCTGTCAGAATCATAAATGATTCTAATTGCAGCCTGTTTTGCCTTGGGTTCAACCCTAACGGCTATGGAAACCTTCTAAGGCCTTCCAAAGCCCTCCTAAGCCCTCTATAAATAGAGGAGGACCCTTGCCTTGTGAATATACACCAAGCAACACATTTTTCACATCTTTTGTGTCCAAGAGAAGTAGAAGAAGCACTAGCTCTCCAAGCATTCGTTCCACACCTGAGATCTTCATCCTACTGTGCACCCACTCTCCCACCGACGTTACGAGAGCGTTGTTGTGCCAAAGCGTGGTTCACGCACCGACGTCGTCACGCCAACACACTCCCACCTAAGGGAAGATTCTTCACTTTTAGTAGCTAGGTTCATTTATATACTTTGTTGTCTCTATAGGTCTATTGTATTTTTTCACCTCTTGCCCACACCTCTCTTTCACCTCTTACCCACACCCTTACCCCCACTCTGCAATCTTCAATCCCATACACCGAGATGGTCCATTCTTTGATGGACATAATGACAATAATTGGGATCCTTTTCACTCCTACTATAGGAGTATTGGCTTGGTTAAGCACCAAATCAGTGAACAGAACCTAGGAGCAGGATTTGCCTTGCCCAATATCCCACACACCATAGAAATACCCAACCCACCCACCCTAAATGATTTTAACAGTTGGATTGAAACTCTTAGGAACTATAAGCCTGAGCCTGACTTCTCTCCTGATAGTATTGATGACCTCTCCTCCTTGAAGATGGAAATACAAAAAATGCAAGACGAAATGATTGAATTGAAGGTTTCCCTACTAGGAGGGGTGACGTAAAAATATGCGGAAATAAAAATATAAAGCAATCTCACAAAAATCAATCGCACAATGTACACAAGTAATTTTTAGGTGGAAATCCAAACCGGGTGAAAACCATCACCTAACCCTCTCGAGTTAGGATTTTCCGATCAACCAAGTTGATCAAAATCCACTAAACGAATCACTTTAAACGAGGGTGATTCAACCTCAGTACAACCACGCTACAAGTACGAGGGTAGCGTTCCTCAACCCCTTCTCTCCACGAGAAGGATTTTGTCCCACGAAGGAGACGGGAATTCGCAAAGCGAATACCCAACCAAAATACAAAGATAAAATAAAACAACAGTCCTATAGAGCCAACAAAATTAAACCTAGCTTCTATAGGAAATAGGAAACTCCCCTTTGCAAGGAGTGCGTCGACGATGACGCGGTGCGTGTGCCACGCGATGGCGCTACGTCGCTCTCGTTAACAACGCCGGGAGAGCGGGTGCGCAACGGTTGAATGCTCTCAAGAAAATGGAGCTTGAGCTTGGAGAGCAAGAGAGTCTTTTCTTTGGACACAAAAGGTTTGAAAGTGTATTGCAAGGTGTGTGTCTTAGTGTGTATATGTTTCTCTAGGTGTATATCTTATGTATATGTGTTACAAAGGTTCCCCTCTATTTATAGAGGCCTTAGGAAGGCTTTGGAAGGCTTGGAAAAGCTTCCATAGCCGTTGGGTGCAAAGCCCAAGAGAATCAGGCCGAAATCAGGACAATGATTGCATTTGACAAGGTTATCAGACGTCTAACTCTGGCATCAGACGTCTGGAAGGCCACTTTAAGACGTCTGATTCCAAGGTCAGACGTCTGATTCTATGCGGGTTTCTCCCTGACTTGAATCAGATCTAAACAGGGTTTTTGTGCAAGTCCATCAGACGACATACAGGACGTCTGGTACTATGTCTGGACGTCTGGAAACCTACTTTTACTGTGGGAATTGATTTCCAAACGTTGCAACGGCTAGAAAATCTCTGAGAAGAGATTTTGGGTCAGCCGAGGCAAAACGGTCATTTATCAGACGTCTGGTAAGTCCTATGGACGTCTGATAAGGCTCTAACGGTCATAATCTTGAGTGTTTTCTAAGCCAGCCAACGGTCCACTAATTAGACGTCTGGCAAAGTCATCAGACGTCTCCTAAGACGTCTGGTCTAAGGTCTGGACGTCTGATTTCATCAGACAGAACTAACTATGTCCAGCCTAACAGTTATCAGACGTCTGAAACAACAGTCAGACGTCTTAAAATACTTTATCAGACGTCTGATTTTGGGATTAGACGTCTGGAAATGCTGTTTGAGCCCTATATTGGTTTTCTAAGTATTCTACAGAAAACCTAAGTATCCTAGGGTTGTGCAGGTGTTCCTAGGACTACTTTTAGGGTACTTTGAGGCACTTTAACATAATGTTCTAAGGAATCAAAAAGAGCAAGAAAATAAATACAAGAGATACATGAAAGGATAAAAAAGAATCTATCCTATTCTTCTTGTCTTCCATCTCCAATCTTTCGCTCCACGCGAACCTCCTGTGTTTTCCGTCAAGCTCCTCCAATCCGTCCTGGATGCGAGCTTGAACTCCGTCTAAACACGTCCTCATTTGCAATTGACCTGAAATCTAGGACTCAAATTGCAAATGTTAAATAACACGTGTTTTGTTATCATCAAAACAAATGATCGTGGTGCTCTAGCACCAACATGAATTATTAGGAGAATCTTCGAGAGCAGGCCAACAAGAAAAAGAAGAAATTAGCCACCCAATCTACCCCATTGAGGATGACGAGCACCCCTCTACGCTAGATGCATCTCTCGTGGGAGAGCCACACCCTAAGTTGGAGGGGAATTTTGAGGATTATGTAAGGGAGAATAGCTACTTTTCGAGGATTGATTTCGAAACCTCCCCGCTAGATGATACTTCCTTGAGAGGTCCATGCCTTAAGTGCGAGGAGGAAATGAATGAAATTAGCTATGCATTGGATGAAGAAAGGTGGCAACTCGAGGAAGATGATAATCAAGTTGAGTATCAACTTGAATTATATTGGAGTCAAAAGAAGGGAATGATGGTACCATTGGAAGACCTCGACCTAGACGACAATATTTTCGTGACATTTGATGAAGTGGGTCAAAGTCAAGTTGTTAATCCCACCCACCCTTCTGATCACAAGATGGAACTCAAGACCACCCTTAGGGAACCTAACCCTGAAGAAATTTACCTATCTGAGGAGTCTGATGTTACTAGTGTGAACCATTTACCCCAGATAGAGTGCCCTAGGGGATCTGTCGAGATTTTAGATGATTCTAGACCTCGGGTACATGATGAATTGTATGATGAGGAGAAGGATGAATTATATGAGGAACCTACATTCAAGATTTGGAATGACACTAAGGGTGATTATGTCTTATTTGAAGAATTATCCCCCGAGGATGTCACAAATTTGATCAACTTAGGTTTCCTCTGTGCACCTACTAATGACATTCCTCCTCATGATGAAATAATGGAAAATGTGGAAGCAACTTCTGAGATTTATGTGGATTCACATATAGACTCCGGGGAGGATTTGAGTAAAGAACAAGAACCTGGGGATGAGATTGATAGGGTAATCCCTAAATCTATTGCTTCCAACCTGCCTTCATTTGATTCGGAGTCACCCTCCGATTCACCTAAGTCTGAAGGTGAAATTTTGACTCCATACCTTGAAATGATCACTGATGAAGTGCAAGTAGATACTTGTGATAGTACAAGGAATGCGAGGGATGTGATTGAGGAATTAGGAAGGTTGTTAGGAATGGACACTAAGCCGATTAAACCCAACCTAGATCTTATGGTCGTCCTGCAGCCTCGAAACTTGGACACCCTAGACAATTCCTAGATTAGAGATCTGCTCACTTCTATTCTAACCAGGGGGCTTAGCGAACCAATATATCTTGTAATGGGGTATCGGGTATGGATTGATGCTTTCTATGGTTAGTCCATCACCCTGGGGGTTTATCTCTGCACCATTCCTTCCCCATCTCTTTTGGAGGGTCCTTGCCATCCTCCCCCTACCCCTACGGAGGTCGCTATTCTAGCCTATCATTTAGAACCTCCTCTGGTGACCTGGGAAGATTTCATTCTCATCTTTGTTGGGCAAGCGTTTGCTATTGGGATTCATCATCAGCTCACCAACATCCTAGGCTATCTATTTTCTAGGCCTACGTTACTTTGCTCATTTTTAGGGCCTATTACTTTGGTTTTGGAACCTAACTTGCAGGTTCTTTAGCTACTCGGCTGCTAACAAAATAATGGCAGCCCAACTCTGACCCAGGTAATACCTTTCTATGCAATAGGGACATTGTAGATTTTAGGCATGGGGGGATGTATTTGGAGATATACATAGCATTTATTCATAGTGCATTCATGAATTTAGTTAAAATATTATAGATTGCATACATTTGCTTTAATTTAAAAAAAAAAAAGCATTTAGGCCTATAATTACATTGAGCTTAACTGGCTGGGCCCTGCATTCTTAGGCATAAGACCAGAACTTTAGGTCAGACTAAGTTGACTCTAGGTGTCTGACTTTAGAAGCTAAGTTGAGCTACTAGCTTTAGACTGATGGGTTTGAATTTCACGGTTTTCAAAATATACGCGTTGTAGTATGTTGCGAAAAATGATTATCAATTTAATTTATTACTCGAAATTTTAAAAATATTCCGAGGTTGAACTCAGGGAGCAATTCGGTCTTTAAAAATAGAAAAATCACAATTCTCAAATAATGTAATGTTTTACAAAAATCTAGAGAAAAAGAAAATAGAATTTTTCTTCTCTTTTTCTTTTCTTCTCTCTTTCTTCTTTGCTCTTCTCTCTGTCTTCAGACGTCTGATTCTATGAATCAGATGCCTTAAATGGCGTTTGCTATAGTGCACGCCTTCTTCTTCTTCTTCCTTTCTTCTCTTTGGCTGCTGTTGCTCTGACTTTGGCTGCTTCTTCTCCTTGGCTTCTTCTTCTTTTCTTCCTTTCCTTTCTGCTTGGCTTTCTTCTTTGCGACAGCTCTCTCCTTCTCTTTTCTTCTCTTCATCTTTGGCTCTTTCTTCTTCAGCTCCTTCCTCTGCCTTCTTCTTCTCTTCTTCTTCTTCTTTCGCGCAGCTGCTTCCTCTTCCTCCTTCTTCTTCCCTGCACATGCACGGTTGAGCAAAACCTAGCCCTACCCTCCCCGCGTCTCTCTCTCTCTATTTCTCTCTCAGGTCACAGCTCTCCCAGAGCTAGCCGGGTTATCAGGTCGGGTGTACGCGCCCAAGACCAGGCCCACCGGCGTGCGGTGGTGGGCAAGGTGTGCACGGGTAGTTGGGTCAAGACCAGGTCTGCGTAGCGAGGGGTCGCGGACGAGGCGTGAGTAGGCGAGGGACCTCACCCCTGTGTTCTGAGGCGACCTAAAGAAAACACAAAAATAATAAAAGGCGCTCACCTGTGCTGGGTGTTTCCGAGGTGGGACTAAAGTCCCTCCTGCTTTTGCTTGCGCGCCCGCAGAAGGACTCCGCCCAATCGTCGTTGCTGCAGTCGCTCGCTAAGCCTGCTCTCTGGGTTGATGCGTGCGTGAGTCCTTCGCGCGTCACCTGGGAGCCTTATGCCTGGAGCGCACAACCTGGAGCGAAGCTTGCGAGCTCCATGTTTCAGCGACAATGGTTGAAGGGGCCACAACCCTGAAATCACGAGAATGGCCTTGCAGCCACGTCAAATCACTTAGTAGGCTTTGCCATGACATGGCAAAGATGGCCCGGGGGTCAGTGTGGCGTGAGGGCGCCTATGTGTGTGTGCCTAAGGCACACTGTGTGAGTGCAGGTGGGTGTGTTCGAGAGGAGGTTCTAGTGGGTATGGCGGTCAGTGGAAGGGTGAAAGGTGATCAGTGGGAGGTGGTGAAGCTTAGGGACCGTTCGGCGAGGGGTGAAATGGCCTGTGGAGGTGGAGTGGCCTCGCCGGAGCTAGTGGTCAGAGGTGGAGAGGGTGATGGTGGTTTGTGGTGTTGAGAGGTCGGGAGTACAAATTATTAGAGGGGAAATGAAGAGGGGAGTAAGGGGAACTTATATGGTAGGTTAGGAGCGAAAGGGGGAGGTGGAGGGCGAGCAACTGGTGCCTGCTGTTGCTAGAGACGAAGGCACCCAGGGGAAGAAGACGGTGACGAGGAAGGGGGTTGGAGGGCACGCGCTGGTACGACACGGCGCGGCGGAGGATGGCAGAGCTAGCTCTACCACTGGTACGGTGGCAGAGCGACGAGAGAGGGAGGAAGAAGTCACCGGAAGCTCTGGGCAGTCGGTCGGAGTTGGGAGGAGACGAATTAGAGGGGGATCTCAGGCTAAATTGAGCTTGAAGGATGCGGCGTGGTCTGCCCTTCCTTAAATAGGCAAAGGCAGGGTGGGAAGTGCGCGGGGGCGGCGAGGTAGCCACGCTGGAGGTAAGGTCGATCGGAGACCCATACCTCTCGCACATTCGCACGAGAGGTATGGTGGGTTTCAGGGCATGGGGAGCAGCCAATGCGGTAGGGGGCTCCCTTTCAAATCTGGGGGCGGCTCCCCATGCAGAAGAGGCGAAATCCTCCACGCGAAGTCGCCGGAGGTATGGCCCCTTCTGCGAATGGTAGAGGGACCGAAATGAAGAAAACAATGAGGAAGCTAAGGGGTAATTGCAAGGGTTTCAAAAAGTTGAGGGTCAGAAAGTAATTTTGAGGATCAAATTACAAAATGGGTTAAGACGACCTTCCCTTAGGTCCAAATTTTGGTATAAACCTAATTTGGACCTAAGGAATCCAATGGTGAGGTTGGATTTTAGGTTTGACCACGTTTGACTGGATATTTTGCACAAAAACTCAAATTAGGTCAAAAATTGGGTATGGACCCCAATCTAGGTCAAAACAGGTTTCGAAGGCCAAATTGAAGGTTCTAAATCCTAGGGGATATTTTTCCATGATTTTTAAGAGGGTTTAGTTGATTTTTATATTTCCTGGAACCTTGTGAATTAAAGTGAGTTTGTTTTAGGATTACAGAATGTCCTTTAATTCCTAGATTTCGCCATAGCCCTTTTCTGACCAAACCATCCCACTCTTTCTCTTATTAAATCCAATTGACCCTTGTCTAGACCCTTAGAAATCCCGTTGAAGCATTGCACTGGTAAAATTGCAGTTTTACCCCTTGTGTCATGTTTTCTCCTCAAATTGGTAATACCCTGAATTAGGCCTTCCTTTAGGTTATGTAGGAGTTTTTGTTCATTTTATTAGGTCAAAATGTGCTAGTTAGGATTCATGATGAGATTCTCATCATAGACCCTTAGGGTCCTTTGTGGACTTAAAAACTTAAGTAAGAGTTAAGTTGCGGACAATTCCTCAAGAGGTTGAGGAAGGAAAGCTAGGGATTGAGTTAAGGGTTGAGTAGTACATAGTGTCTTTTTCTACCTTTTGGTTTGCGAGTCATCGTAACCTAAGCATCCACATTTCACATACACTTGGTCTTATATAAGTAATGATCACCTTAATTTCTTAAAGAAAATTTGCTTATCTTAGTTCTGACTTAGGAGAAGCTTGAAAGCACAATTTGATTGGACGAGTTCCTGCCGTAGGAGAGGTGGAGTATATATTCACCTTGATGATGCGATGATAACATGTCACCTCCTCGGTGCTTGTCTCTTAGGATATCTATCCTACTGGGGGCATGTAAGCACATTATGCAGTTCAGGTACCATGGGCGACCCGATCTCGAAGTGCCGATTGCCACAAGCTTGACTTCACTTAAGAAATCCATGGCCGATACTATTTCGAAGTGTCGATTGTCAGGAGTTCTTGGGATTTCTATGGGCAGTGCTATCTCGAAGCATCGAAAGCCAGGCACCCTTCGAGGTTCTGTGATGGGGACAATGAATTCAACACAAACCGTGTTGATAATTGATCCAAGGTTAGACTTGGAGGAATAATATATATATATCCTCTTACTCCCTTTTTAGATTGGCAATCATACCAACCTCAAATAAATCAAACCAATGCACATGCACGAATGCTTTAATCTCTGGGACCAATAAACCCTGGGGTAGAGTTAGAAATCAGAGAAGCCTGTGCCTGCAACTTGTCCTTAATCGACCTAGTCTGTAACTTAGCAACTACTTAGGTACCTTATGATCTAGGGTTAGATAGTGCAACCTAATTTATGTGAAAAGGTCAATTGAGTCAGCTTGGGTCACTTTGAGTGTTTGGTTGTTGCTTAAATTTGCTAGGGACTAGCAAAAACTAGGCATGGGGGCATTTGATGAGCCCATATTTGTGAGCTAATTAGTTACTTAAGTGCCTAAGCATTAGATTAATATTAGTGTATACATAACATGCTTTATGATATAAATAATTTAGTTTATATATATTTTCTTGTATGCATTACATTTATATATAAATTATTTAGCATGCATTAGAATAATATGCATTAGTCTTTAGGTTGCATTATATGCTTGTATTAGAATTAACATTTTATGTGAGGGTTTATAGATAAATAAACTATCATTTCTTTTCCTATTTTATTAATCCATTTTTTTCCTCTCAATGGCTGTAGTGACGACACCTTTACTCGTTGCTTCGATGGCCGCCAAATAGAGATCTGGTCAAGGCAGCCATGACTACAAGGGAGAGGAAGAGGCAACCATGTGACAGGAGACTCCGCCCCGACTCCACCATCGTGAAGAGCTTTGAGCTCACATCTATCACCACCACCGTGCATCTCCAAGGTTGAGCACTGCCACACCGTGGACCAATGAGGTGATAGGCTGCCACGCCAATCCGACGAGCTCGACCATCATCGTGTGCGTGTGTCTCACGACCACGCAACCATCACCATGCACGTGTGCCTCTGGCCATGCAATTATCCTCATCGTGCCCCCTGTTCATCGTGCCTTCATCCACCTCAAGTCCCTAAGGGGAGAACACCTTCACAACCACCTCCACGCTCACTGTCCCCGGTAATCCTCATCACCACCAACATCTCCATCTTCTTCTTCTTCTTTTTCCCCTTCCTTTGTTTCACTTCCACCTCAACAAAACCACCCACCACCATCACCAACAACTACCACCTTCACTAGCGCTCCTCGCACGCACGTAAGTCACCTCTTCCCCATGCAGCCAGCAGCAACTCCAACACGCACAGCAACATGACCCCACCTCCGCACGCAGCGCTGTAGTGTGTGCATAGTAGCAGTGGCTCCTCCTTCCCCACGTGCACAGTAGTAGCAGCAGCCACTTTGTCGCACCTCCACCGTGCCACGCACCACCAGCCCTCGCCGAAGAGTCTCACCCCTCCCACACGTCCTCTCCACCAGCACCACACACGGCCAGCGTGCTCACGCCTCCTCATCTTCGTGAGCTTCAGCAACCCACCGCCACCCACCATCAACCTCTCCTCCATTCTCTCGTCTCCAGCCACCTCATGTCGATCTACTTCCGCCATCGAGTGCAGCCCAGTCCAAAGGACCTCTAACGAGCTTCGCGTCTCCAACCAACCCTTTCTCGTCGCCCACAGTGAAGGGGAACACCTTCCACTGTTTTGCACTTCATTTCTTGTTACATTTCGTTGCCATTGCAAAAGGAGAATTTTTGAGTTAATAATATTCTAATCTAATGATTTTGTGAGAACTCCCTCCATCTTTCACGAAAATACAACATCAGCTTATTCATGTCTTATTATCTTAATTGAAGGTGATTTTGATTCAGTTTCTTTACAAAATTAATTGCGAACATTTGTTTTTGACTAGTGCCAGTTTTGATAGGCCATTGCCTCCCTATGGATACTATCCGCTCTTCTCAAATGGTAATTTTAATTATTTTGAAAAGCAATTTTCCCCCACTTACATCTACTTTGACACGTCATTTTATGTGCGAAACGACAACGAAGTGAAAATCGTCTTTTCACTCCCCCTACCCAAATCCACCAACAAGTGTGGTCCTGACCAAATGAGCTGAATGCATGGAGATACCGCATCAGAAAATGGTTTTCCCTTCGATCAAATCAATAATAAAGTCAAGCCTTATCGGGAAAAGCATTAGACTCTGAACAAGCCAAATCCAAGTTGCAACAACCCAACCCAAAGTATGTTCTAACGGCCACTTGAAGCTGCTATCCAAGTACTTCATAACCTTTATTATTATTAATTAATGGACCACCGACGAAGAGGGGAAAAAAGAAAGAGAAAAACAACCAACCCTAAAATTTCTGACTCAAAACAAAGCACACGCCAAGATTAAAAAAGGAAAGGAAAGGAAAAAAAAAGAAAGGTTGTTCTTTGTTTTAGCCCAAAAAGTCACCTTTGTGGATGTCTACTACATGGCATGAGACAAGAGTCAACACGGGAGGCCTGTAGTGAGACCACTGAGCAAAGATGGTGTGAATTGAAGGCTTTTGAGATGGAAGAAGGAGGATGGACGGGTTGGTTTTCTTTTGGTCTGTTCGTTTGTATTTGGAGCCAGATAATCAATCATCCATTCCCTTTCCTTTCTCTTGTGCAGCCTATGCTTACAGGGTACTTGCTCCTCTCTTTTTTACTTCCTCATCTAGATCTACCAACTAATACTGAAGGACTATGACTACACCTTCATCCTGTCCCTTTCGTACTGTCACAATTGCTTGTTTGCTCCTTTTATTTCCACCAATAAAATAGCATCTGACTCTCTCCTCTTTTCCCCTCCGCACCGGAAGCCTCCACCCAACAACTACCCTGCTTCACAGAACCCATTACCGCACCATATCCTTCCCAAATTCCCCTCCCTCTCCAGCTCTTTGTCCCAGACGGATCGTGAGTCCCACCCAAGAAGCATTCCATTCTATCGATAATGCTTCATCATCAAAGATATTAAGCAAAATTGATTCTGCAAGGATTTAGGAATCTCTATCTACCTGCAAAATCACCTCATTTAAAAGATAAAATAAAATAAAATGAAGGAGATGTTGTGGGGAAATTTAGAGACAGGAAGATAGGGATTGAGATAGAAAAGATGAGAGAGGTGAGGGTAACAAGGAAAATTCTTGTGGACAGAAGTGGAAGTGAGTACATTGAAGAGAACAAATAGAGTGAAAGGTTACCTTCTTTGAAGTGGTAGGGGAAAATTCTTAAATAAAGTAACTAGGGAATAACTTTTCCTAACTACCATACTTGAGATTTTTTTTTGTTATCACATGTGATAAAATCATGTTTTCAAAGGATGATTTTGCATGATTATATTTTTGAGCTAAATTTGTTTTTGCTAAAGAAAAATTCAATATAACTCTACCGCACCAAACTCGTTTTTAGAAAAGACTAATTTATCTATATCTTTTAAACCCCAAAACATGTCCCCCGTGCCCCCAATCTACCTCCCTCCCCACTTGAACCCCTCCTCCCATGCGAGCTTCCTTCTCAATGCTCCTCTGTTGCTTCTCCTCTGGTCCCTCCTCCAATACTATGCTTCCACGACTTCCGCCGCCTTTCAAGTTGCTGCTGCTCCATCTTCTGCGCTCTTTAGTTCCCTGTTCATCTTGTTGCCTTCAAGTTATGTGTTCAACTGTTGGGTTATTTTATAAAGATGATGTTTGGAGCTTGAAAGAGTTCGTTTCGATTTTTGAGTAAGGTGACAACTATCATCAATGTTCATTTCATATTGCCAGCCACGTGAACTTTCAAGTTATTGAATTTGATCAATATGTGTGGTATGTGATTTGCTCGCATGTTTCGGAATGATGCACTTAGAGGTTGTGTGGCTATTAGAAAGCTTTTGATTACCAATGGGTGTTGAGCATCTTGCATGAACAACACAAATGTGCTCATATTCAAGACAATGAAGATCACCCACAACTTGATTGCAACTTCTTGGGACACTACTTGCAAAAATTATGTGAAAATGTCACCATTGGTGAAGGTGAATATCTTGCGAGATCTCATTCATGATAAATTCAAGCATAATGTTACAACAAGTACATTGGATGTAAAGCGAAAGGTAATTGAATTAATGTATGGCGAGTGGGATAAGTCATACAAGGATTTGTCATATTTCCTTATGGCCATCAGAGATTCCAACCCTGGTACTTGTGTAGACATTGAGAGTGTAGAAAATAATATGATCTTCATGAAAGCATTTAGGGCATATAGGTCATTGATTAAAACCCTCAAACATTATCGATCGATTATTAATATTGATGGCACTCATTTGTATGGTAAATAAAAGCATAAGTTATTGATTACTTGTAGCATGGATACTGATCATCACATTGTCCCTTTTGCATTCGTCATAGTATATGAGGAGTCTACGGAATCGTAGTCGTGATTTTTGGGACATTGATTGATCTACTAAACACGAAGATTTGATTGTTTATGTTTGTTAATATGTCGTTGTAGCTCAAATCCTGCGTTGAAACTTGCACGTCAAGAGTCAAAGATTAATGTGAGTCCCGGCTGACTCCACGAGAAGGCGAAAATAGGCATTTGATTTGAAATTTGCTTTATACTTTTATTCTAGTTTTGTCATTTTGGGCATTTGTGATTTCTTTTGACTTTTGTTTTGAGAAAAAGTGAGATAGACAACTACCTGCTAATACTTTTTCTTTTGTCTTTTTAGTGATTACGTGCGAATGAACCAACACTAATGAAACGAAAACCATCTTTTTGTCATTTTTGCTTTACGATTTTTTTTCTTTTTAATTGATGGAAGAAACAACGACTATCTTTTCTTTTTATCTTTTGGATAATGAGGAAGAAACAACAAAAGTGAAACACTTATAAACAAGAGAACATCAACTTTTGATTAACTTAAAAATTTACAAACTAAACTACTAACACACTACAATTGAAAGCACAAAAACCCATTAACTATTACAACTTCAAAAGTGCCCTAGGCCACTTGCACACTTCGACTACTGAAAGGAAAGAAAGCTATTTACAAGAGAGCTTCAAGCAATCACATAGAGGAAGGTGATGATGGTGACTAGGTAATAAGTGCGGTGGAAGTTTTGAGTTAAATAGGGGAAGTGGTTAAGTCCAAAGGCAGTGGTGGTAAGGGTGATAGGAGTGACTATTACAAGGCAATAAGGCATGGTGGTTAGGTTTAGTGGGAGGGTGTTTAGATGTTGGTGTTGAGGTATGTGGGGGTTGGAGTGATGTGGGTGTCTAGATATCTAACTAGAATGGTGGTGGCAACAAGTTCTACGTAGACTTCTTTGCGTACATTGGGGTTTTGGTTAGGGATGGTTACCATATACTTGATGGTATGGTTCTCAAAGATATCTATTTGGTGTGCTAAGTGGTAAGGTGATGACACGGCCATACTAGGCTCTAATGGAGAGGGTTAGGTTTAGGATGATGGGGTATGTGTGATTAGGATAAGTGGTGGTTATCGTGGCGGTGAGTGCACAAGTGGTGGAATAGTGATGACCTTTGAGGATAGAGTTGAAGCCTTTGGGGATAGATTTTAAGGTGGGTGATGGAAAATCCATCCCCAAAAATCTGTCTCCCAAATGAGGGTCACTAAAAGTTTTGGAGATGGATTTTCCATGCTCAAAACTATTGTGACAGAAAATTAGTCACGATAGATTAGACACAAAAAAGTTGATAACATGGCATTTAAGTTTTTTAAGGATAGATTGCTCTGTCTCTACAATTTTTTGGGAATAAAATAAGAGATTTTTACATGAATGCCACTAAAATTTTTTGAAATTACTTAAATGTCATTCAAATCACTATATTTATAGATATGTCATTGAAAAAATAGTATCGTTTTCGTATTTGACACTTCGTTAGCCATAACCGTTAAACATAACAATTTTAGACAGAAATGTAATTAAAAATTATTTTTTAGTCCTCAAATTTTATTTTTTTAATTTTCACCCCTCCCTCCCCCCTCCTCTCGCCAGTTCACTTCCCTTCCTCCTTACCTCTGAGCACCTCCTCCAACCTCCAACCACCTCCTTCACCCCCTCTCTCGAACCACCACATCCTCTTAACCACCTCCTCCTCCCAAGGAGACATCGAAAAGGAGGACCCCAAAGCCCACCACAACATCTTTGGGTGCATCTTCGACCACAAGCCCAAGAAGGGCATCATCACAGACGGTGAGAAGTTGAAGAAGGGTGCCACCACAGAAGGTGAGAAAACAATAGAGTGTAAGGGTAGGGTCGTCACCTTGGGAGGAAGAAGTGGTTGAGAGGAGGTGGTGGCTAGAGAGGGAGTGGAGGAGGTGGTTAAAGGTTGGAGAGTGAGGGTGGAGGAGGTGGTTAGAGGTGAGAAGGAAGGGGGTGAACTGGCGAGGGGAAGGGGGAGGGTGGGGGACGGGGTGAAAATTTAAAAAGTAAAATTTGAGGTCAAAAAAAATTTTTTAGGACTAAAAAAATAATTTTTAGGACCAAAAAATAATTTTTTATTACATTTAAGTTCAAAATCGTTAAGTCTAACAATTATGGCTAATAAAGTGGCAAATACGAAAATGACACTACTTTTTTAATGGCATATCTATAAATATAGTGAATTTAATGACATTTAAGTAATTTCAAAAGATTTTAGTAGCATTTACGTAAAAATCCCAAAAACTAATTGCCCTCAATCTTTTAAGGATTACATAATTGTGAATGTAAATTACATCAAAACGTTCTTACTTTTAGTAATACATATATACTCGATAACTTGACAGAAGTAATCTTTGACATAAGACATCATTTTCATTGAAATTAAATTACAAAGTACTTGTTACAATGTTGTGAATAAATTACAAAAAAGAATAATAAAAAAATACATCATATTACAAAAGAGCACTTAACTCTTGTTTTTTTCCTCTTTAGAATAGAAGTCTAAACTATTCCAATCTAAGCCCCTTGAATGACAAAAGCTCAGGGAATTCATTCTTCAATTTGGTAGAGTCAAGTTCATAGGAAACATTGGCTATGTCATAGGAAACTATTTTCCATGTCACCATTGCCAAAACTTGCAAACTGAAAGGTGGAAGAGGAGGATCATAGGAAGTATCTTGATGACATACAAAACATGGGAATCAATAGGAAATATATTAACTAGACATGGAAGTAGTATCCATTTGATTGCAACAATTCTTTGTATATGGCCTAGCCTTACCTCAAATGTTAGTGATGGCTTAGTCTCATTCACCCTTGCAACATTTTGACAGTCTAGCCCCTATCGACATTCATTGAGGTCCACTAACCTATGTAATATGTATTCTATGCGCCCAACTCCCACCCAGAGATGAAATTCTTAAACCTACATTACTAGCTAGTAAGCTCCATGCTTATTTATCCTGTGTTTAGTTTCATGGATAAAAACTCTCATTGAGAACACTACAAATAGTAACCCCTTGTAGCAACTACAAGATGTGAAAAAACACTTCAACCCCAGATATTAGCAAATGCATTCTGGGATGCGTAATTTTTTTGAGAGGGAAAAGGATGGTTACCAGAGGTCAATAGCTATCTGTTGCATTAAACTAAAAGGGAAAGGAACATACTCAAAGATATAGGGACCAGAAAGAAAAAAGATTTGCAGAATCTCTTAGAACATTTTGAATCCAAACCCTTTCTTCTTTGAAGACGTTCCAATTTCTCTGTAGCCATAACACCTACATGGAAGCAACCACCTTCAATCTGACCTCCAGATCTGCCAGGCTGTTGCTGGTGCAAAAGCATTACCAAAAATCCTCTGTGGAATCACCTCCCACAATAGGCAAACCCAGGCCCTCAAAGAGACTTTTCGTAAAGCCACAATGCAAGTCAACATTATAGCACATATTTAAAGTGCAATATCAAATAATAACAAGGAAATTCTCTTACCTATGCCAAATCCTCTAAAATTACATTAGAAATGCTAGCCCTTGTAATGCCAAGTTCATCGCATATTTGCATTACGTGCAGCTTCCCAAACCTTGAGGAGGAGTTTGTATGTCGTTTCCATTTTATTCACCCCCACCAACTTTTTTTTTTAATTTCATAAAAACAACACCTCCAATGCAAAATTTGTTTTCCAATGACTCCTCTACAACCAGTCTCGCATTGTCCAGCTTCCCTACATTACATAGTGATTGCACAGCAAAAATACACCAGTAATTATGTCATCTTGTGTTATTTCCTAGCACTACCCTTGCATCTTACATAGCAATAGTTGCATTTGTAAATTAACACATGCATGCATTTATTTAGAGGGGAGGATAATGCGAATAATTGGCCATCTAATTAACATCTTCATCAAGGGCTGCATTGCAAATTCACCATTCTCATTTTTTTATTTTGACTTTGAAATCTTCTCCCTTGCGCGGCTCAGGGAATGGGGCATGCACCTCTTCGTGCCATTCCTCTACCAGTAGCATGGCTGGACTTCACCTGCCAGCAGCATGGCAATGGCATGCTGCTCCTTCTTTAAAAAGCCTTGCCCTCTCCCTTGCGCAAAAGAAAGCCTGGAACACACACCACCCCCAGACACCTTCCTCCAGGCCAATCTCCTTCCCCCTCCCTCTCCATACGCAGTATCTCTTCTCACTGAAGAGACACACTGCGAGCAGGAGCAAGCTCACAGTGGTCCCACGACTACCACTGTGAGTTCCACCACTGCCTAGCTCCTTTGTGAGCAGGTGGGCGTGGTGGTTTCACCCTCTGTTTTCATCGCTGGAAGCCCTCGCCGCCATTGCCAGAGCTTCAAGGTCGGAAGCTCCAGTAGTAGCAACGGCCACCTGCAGCAGCGCAGGCACCCGCGCGCACTCCAGCAGACATCCGCGAGCTTTCCCCACGCGGGCGCAGACGCGGGCGACTGCCTAGAGCGAGTTGCGGGCATCTGCGCCCACGCCCGTTCCCGCCCGCAGCGTTGTGCACTGCACTACGCAGTGTGCTGCGCTACGCTCCTGCACCCGCCTATGCGCGACGACAGCGCGTGCGTTCCCTCCAGTGCCCGCACGCAACCCTTGTATGCCTGCGCATGCCCTAGCCATCAAACGGCGAACGCTCTAGCCAGACGACTTAACGTGCCTGCTCTCTCACAGTCACCCGCCAGTACATGCACACACACACTCACTTGTACACACTCACGCGTACTCTCTCACACACACTTGTACACACACACACACCCTTATAAACTCACTTCTACACATATATATATTTATATATCCACTCACTTATATACATAAATATATATCTACATATATATATATACTTATACAAATATATCTATATACATATATACATATACGTATCTTTATACATATGTTACTATATATATATCTATATAGTTATAAAAATATATATATATATATATATATATATATTTATTTGTAAATATATATATATATATATACATATATATATATATTTACATATCTATATATATATATATATATAGCTACATATGCACCTATATAGTTATAACCCTATCTATACACACACACACACACACACACACACACACACACATATATATATTTACATACACATCACATACCTGTATCCATACGCCCTTGCACTAGTCACTCCACCACACATTATATCGCGGGAATATCTGCACCAGTTGCTGATATTCCCCGATACCCACGTAAAGCAAGCCTCTCCGCATACACTCCCACACATCCGTCCACACTCTACGCAGCACGTTGTCTTGTTGGTTGCGTCTTACTAGACGTGGACCAACTAGATACTGTGCTACATGTCATTTCCACTTCCACCCCCACCCCTATATATATATAATATATATATATAGACTGTATTTATTTCTCTACAAGCAACCTACCTTATTTTTATTTCTCTTTTGTTTCCTGCTATTAAAAAGCTAAAAAAAAGAGTAAAAGAGAAAAGATAACCCTTATCTTGTAGGTACTCGGTCTTGCAAATAGCAGGACGAGTCTTTTTGGAAACCCTAAGTTAGCTCAAAGCCAAGAACAATTTGGCCAAAGCCAAGAACTTGATTTTGAGGGTGTGCCTCAAGGACAATATTATCAACAAAAAAATCTTAAACAGAAAAAGATCAAAAACATAATAAACGCACGGAAGAGATATGTTTTAGGAAAGGCATAGAAACTTCTTCACCTTTAATCCCCACCTCCCTAAGATCGACCCTGGGCCTAAAAGTGACTAAGATAAAATTAAGTAGGCCAGGTAAAATTTTTTTTTTTGTAAAAAGATGGTCAGACTCGATTTAGGTTAACCATTATACTCACTTCAACAATAATTTCACCATATTAACACAACCTATTCAAGGAGAGAGAGCGCTGTGCCACCGGCTAAGTGAGAAACAAGCCGGTGGCTACAGTGTCGCGCTGAGAGGGGTGAATAGTAGCTACAGTGCCGCGCAGGAGCAGGCGACCGGTAGCGCCAGTTCTGCATGCGTGGGCGTGCTGGGAAGCACCTGCGCGTGAGGGGAAAGCTCGCGGACATCTGCTGGCGTGCGCGCGGGTGCCTGCGCTGCTGCAGGTGGCCGTTGCTGCTGTTGGAGCTTCCGACCTTGAAGCTCTGGCAATGGCGGCGAGGGCTTCCAGTGATGAAAACAGAGGGTGAAACCACCACGCCCACCTACTCATGAAAGAGCTAGGCGATGGTGGAACTCACAGTGGTGGTCGTAGGACGACTGTGAGCTTGCTCCTGCCTGCAGTGTGTCTCTTCAGTGAGAAGAGATACTGTGTATGGAGAGGGAGGGGGAGGAGATTGGCTTGGAGGAAGGTGTCTAGGGGTGGTGTGTGTTCCAGGCTTTCTTTTGCGCAAGGGAGAGGGCAAGGCTTTTTAAAGGAGACGCATGCCACTGCCATGCTGCTGGCAGAGGAATGGCGCGAAGAGGTGCATGCCCCATGCCCTGAGCCGCGCGAGGGAGAAGATTTCAAAGTCAAAATAAAAAAATGAGAATGGTGAATTTGCAATACAGCCCTTGATGAAGATGTTAATTAGATGGCCAATTATTCGCATTATCCACCCCTCTCAATAAATGCATGCATGTGTTAATTTACAAATGCAACTATTGCTACATAAGATGCAATGGTAGTACTAGGAAATAACACAAGATGGCATAATTACTGGTGTATTTTTGCTGTGCAATCATACCCCCATGCCTATCTTTTGCTAATCCTTAGCAAAACATTTTGTATTGTATTTAGAAATGATCTTAAGCTGAAGATTTTCTTCCGAGGTGACATGGGTGTGTTTGTAGGATATTGTGAAAACCAATTGCAAAGAAGACTACCAGTACTTTAAGTCTTACGTAACATAGACCATATCTCGACTAACTTGGACTCTTGATATTTAAACCTTAAGTACAATTCCAGGACTCAGAAGGTTTTTGCTGCACTCGAGAGATCAAGAGATTATGGTTTGTGCATAGTGAAGGATCAAGATTGATCAGATGAACATTAAGACTCAAACCCAGGGTTTCACGAATTTTTAAGTGTTGGTTGATCCTAGTTTCAGCTCGTGTCTTCGGATTGACCCTTAAGAAGATGACGGAAAACTCAACTCCCATTTTATTACATTTGTGGCTCAAAGAATATATGGTAGAAACAGGGTATTTGTAACTTGCCCTAAAACACTTTGAGGGAGAAGAATTAACAGACATTCGCAAGATATACTGACTTATTTGCACAGTTTTTTTTTTGAAACAGGTGTCAGTATATCTTTTACAACTTTATTTGGAGGAGCACACTTTTTTTTGGTGAGAGAGTTTCTTTTTGGTGGAAAGAGTTTCTCCTAGACACAAGACTAAAGCCTGGGATAAAAAGTCCACCTGCGCACACAGGTAAGGACTCCACCTTCCTTAATGAACACTAGGATTGAATCTTATGTTCACCTGGTCTTTCTTGATATGTGTAGTGTGAATCAAGATTACTCAAGCTCTCAAGTAGAAGCAAACCAACGAATCCTGTACTGGTATCTCAGGTACAAGAATTCGTCCTTAGTTAGGAGAGATTCTGATCTATCTTATTATTGCTCAAGTGAATTAAGCCGAGTCTGAGCGAATCAAGCTTCTGTGGCCTGGAAAGTCTTCAAAACAGTGGTTGAATATTCATAAACACTTATTGTATTTTTGTTTCAACCTTCAGATCATTACTAAACACCCTTTTTTTTTTTTTGCTATGTACATATTTATAGATGGATGGAAGCTACATGATACCATATAATACCCAGATCCTATAGATGCCTATCTACATAGCCTATCAACAATATATTCATAGACTTCAACGTCGAACTGACAGACACTAGTAGCTACCTCTAAGATGAATTGTGATTGCACAGTAATCATAGGTCTTAATCAACCTAAATAATTTTAGAACCTAGCTTAATTTGTAAATATTGCATTCATATCATGCATATCATGCATAGCATCATTTTATATAGAATAAGATGAGATATTTTAATATTTAATATTTTTGTTGTTATTTGTAGGTATTAAAGTGATCCAGGATGTGAGATACAGTAAAATAAGGCAATAAAGAGAGAAGAAGACTGATCTAAAAAAGAGGAGTGAGGAGGATAGCCTTATCCCTACTTTCACGTATCTTTTCAAAACAAAGTTTTTAGGGTTATTGATCGACCAGATAAGTTAATTGATCGACCAAAATACCTTGATCGACCAACCAACTTCATCAACCGATCAAATCAACCCATTTTAGGAAGTTGATAAATATCCTTTTGATCAACCAACCAAGTAAATTGACTGATCAATTAGTGATCGACCAACCATCTTAATTGATCGACCAAATTACATTTTGATCGACTAATTAACCTTAATTGATCGATCAATTTAATTTCCTATTCAGGCAAAACTTTTAGTATAAATAGAGGTCGTACGCAGTCCATCTTTACACAACTTTCAAAAAGAAATACCTTGCAAAAGTAGAGCTTCTCATGCTTATTCCAAAGGCTTCTGCGCCTCGTTCTTTATGTTCTTCAAAAGCACGAGACCTTGAACCTCTGCGAAAAATTCAATTTGATCTTTTATTGAGGTTCCATAGAAGTTACTTCTGTTATTCTATTTTGTTGCTTTGATTTATGGATCCCAAGATTTTTGGAAAGACCCATGGTTATTGTTTTTGCTTCTCTTTAGGATAAAAAGAGAAGTGGTTGTAAGAGGTTGTGCCACCCTCGTTCAAGTGGTATGGTCAGTGGATTTACTAGCTTGGACTAGTCAGGAAAATCCTAAGTTGGGAGGCTTAGGTAGTGATTTTGACCTGGTTTGGGTTTTCACTCTAAATCAAGTGTACTCTGTGCTTGAATCTTTTGTGATTTATTTTTGATTTGTGCATATAATTTTTAAGGCGATACTATTCACCCCTCCCCTTTAGCATACATTACGATTCGCAGGATATCCTCCTACTTTCACTTGGTATCAAAGCTTGTGCTCTCCAGGAGATGTCAAAGTCGAATGTTGACACATGTTGAGGGTCAGTCGATAGTTCGACCTCCTCTATTTGAGGGAACGAACTTCGGCTATTGGAAGACCAGGGTGCAGATCTTCCTGGAATCAATGGACTGCGAGGTATGAGATGTCATCGCCTCGAAGTACACGCATCCAAAAATCAAAGACGGCGTTGCAATCACTCCAGACCAAAAGAAGATGGCTACACACAACGCAAAAGCCATGAACGCCATATTCTATGGTCTCTCCAGAGTAGAATTTAACAGAATATCTGCATGCAAAACTGCACACGAGATATGGAGCATTCTTGAAGTTACCCACGAGGGAACTTCAAAGGTAAATGAAACAAGGGTAAATCTATTAACTCAAAACTACGAGCTTTTTAGGATGAAGAAAGGGGAGTCGATAAAGGAGATGTTCACAAGATTCATGGGCATTACAAACTCCTTGCGAATCTTGATCAAGACATCAAGAATGAAGCCCTTGTCAGAAAAATCCTTCAATCACTCACCAGAACTAGGAAACCAAGACTATCGCCGTTCAAGAGTCAAAAGATTTGTCCACCATGAAACTGGATGATCTCATTGGAAGTCTAATGGCGTATAAGGTTCAACTCCAACACATGAGGGATCAAGAAGGAGAAGGATCCAAGAAGAAGACTATATCTCTTGAAGCTATTCAGGAATCCGCAGAAACTTCAAGCGGAGAAGAAGAGCAAGATATAGCCCTCCTCTCCAAAAAATTCAGGAAGTTCCTCAAAGATAAGAAGAATTGGAGGAAGAAGAAAGAAGAAATCAAGAACGATGCAATCACCTGTTACAACTGCAAGAGAAGGGGACACATCAAGAAGGACTGTTTGCTTCTCAAAAAGGAATCAGACGAGAAGAAGAAGCCCTTCAGAAAAGACGGAAAGAAGAAAGCTTTCATGACAACTTGGGATGATTCGGACTCAAGTTTAGAGGAAGAAGAAACCTCAGGAGAAGAAGCTCTTCTCCATCTTATGGCTCTAGAAGATGAGGTAACCTCCTTTACTCAAGATGAATTATTAGAAGCATTCTTTGAGATGCATGATATGGAAAAATCATTAAAACTAGAAAATGAAAACCTAGCAAAAGCATTAGGTGAAGAAAAAGCACAAAAAGATGTACTTGGTAATCAAAACAATGAGTTATCTGTTGAGATCATTGCATTAAAATCACAGATAAACAACTTAAAAGTAGATATAGACAAACTAAAAGAAAACTCTGCTACTCTATTAAATGATTTAGCTAAGTTCACAAAAGGAAGTAGAAACCTGCATAAATTGTTAGGAACACAAACCCAAAGCACCAAAAAATTTTGCTTAGGTTATATACCCAAAAATGATCATGAAGCATCTAGTTTTAGCAAAGGGAAAGGTAGCCTGTCAAAACAGGTAACACAAACTAGCCACCGTGGACCCAAACAAAAATGGGTAGAAAAAGTATATTGCAATCTTATTTTGTAGGTTCTGTAGATTATAAGAAGTGAACTTTCCAACAAACAAATGGAATACTGAAGCCACTCTATCAAATAAAGCCTTATAAACACAAACCAATGACAAGAAAGAGAAAAAAGAAGATGGATAATGGACAACGGTTGTTCCAAGCACATGATCAGTGAGGAAGACCTATTCTAGCAGCTCAACTGTCAGGAAGGTGGTACGGTCACGTTTGGGAACAGCAACAAGGGCTGTATTATTGGTACTGGCCAAATTGGTATCTCTTCTACTTCTTTTAATAATGTACACTTAGTTAGCGGCTTAAAACACAATCTGCTAAGTGTAAGTCAAATATGTGATAAAGGTTATAAAATTACATTCACATCAAAAGGTTTTAAAATTCGTGATAAAGAAATAAAACAAATTATTCTTAAAGGAAATAGACATAAAGACATTTATACTGTAAACTTAAACAAATGCGACAGTCTTGAATGTCTGGTCGTATCTGACGAAGAAGCAACAATTTGGCATAAACGACTAGGTCATGTTCACATGGGGAACATTAGCAGACTCATGAAACATGAACTCATCAAAGGTCAGCCAAATATCATCTTCAAGAAAGGCAAAGTCTACAATTCTTATCAAGTTTATAAGTGATGATAACGTCATCATCCCATATCTAGCTTTAATTAGTCATAATCCATTGATAAATGCTCCTACATAACCGCCAGAAGATTGTAATTCGTTGCATATCCTTTCTGAGAGAAATACATTAAAATAGGGGTAAATATGCAGTTTTAACAGAATACCCTAAATTCAGAACAATCAAGAGGTTTTCCAAGGGTTTATTAAAGGTCAAATGGTCATAAATGTCTAATAAGTGGGATCATATAGACAGAAACGAGTTTTCACACATTTTGAGAATTAATGGACATCTGAGACCCTAAAAATAGACCCGCTTAATTGACTGAGGTTATGGTTAGAATAAAATTCACCTAAACCTTCTAAAAATCATAGAAAAATATTCTACAAGGTTTGGTATCTTTGATTTGACCATTGGAATCCAATTTGATTGATTTGACCATTAGAATCTAATTTGTCCTAAAATAGAGTTTCAAACAGATAGTTACCCTAATTTGGATTTCTGCACAAATTACTTAGTCAAACTTGGTCAAAACCTAAATCCAACTTTACCATTAGATTCCTTGAGTTCAAATTAGGTTTGTACCAAAACTTGGGTCTAATCAGAGATCACCTTGACCTAGTTTACATTTTAGACCTGTTTGACTCTTTTCTCTCACACATATGCCCCTAACTTTTGAAACCCTTGAAAATACTCCCTTAACTTCATCATCTTCTTCACCAAAAGGTCCTCGCCACCTTCAAACTCCTAAACCCATCACCGACGAGCTTCAATCAGGGATTACTCCTTAATTTCATGGCCAAACTCTTCTAAATTTGGAAGGAGGAATCATGAAGAGCTTCCCTACAATCTGAGCCGCATCTTAGGCTCTAATTCCTACTCAATTCCTCATGCGAACCTTTCAAAGGTTCGGGTTTCCTATTCTTGTGAAAGCTTCAAGCTTTCAAACTTGGATTCCAAGCTTGAAATGACTCCCTGAGCCCTATAAAAGGACCCACATTGCACGACCGTGATCCTTAGCTCGTTATGGTTGGTTTCTCCACCTTCTTCTCTCCTCTCCGGACAAAAGCTCTGTGAGCTCCAGTGAGCTTCTCTGTCTACATTCTTTGCGGACTGCCACAGACCATAGTCGGCCGGATCTTCTTCCCTACATTCTTCCGTCGCTTGCAATACCAGCGAGGGTCTTCTTCCACATCTTCCTCGCCGTTTCTCCCCCATCGGAGATTTCGTCTTCTCCAAGTCTGGCATACCACCGACAAGGAATTTAATGGGAACACTTTCATGATCCATAACTAGCTCAGTTTGATTTGATTAAGTCATTAAAATTCTCTTACATAACCATCAGAAGGCCATAATTCATTGCATAATCATTCTGAAAGACAAGAAAATAAGGTTAAAACTGTAATTTTACCATCATATCTTGAATGCAGAACAACCATGGGTTTTCCTAAGGGTTAATTAAGGGTCAAGTGGTCTTCAGAATCTAGCAAGTGGGTTATAACAGACAAAAAGGGTTTTTGTGTGTTTTGAGAATTAAATATCTTCTAAAATCCAAAAATAGACCTGCTTAGATAACTGAGGTTCTGCTTAAAATAAAATTCACCTAAGCCCTCTAAAATTCATAGAAAAATATTATCTAGGGTTTGGTACCTTCAATTTGACCATCAGAACCCGTCTTGACCTAAACTAGAGTCTCAAAATGACATTTGCCCTAATTTAGGTTTTTTTATAAATTACCCAATCAAACAAGGTCAAAACATAAATCTAACTTCACAATTGGATTCCTTGGGTCCAAATTAGGTTTGTACCAAAATTTGGACCCAATATGAGATCATCTTGACCTAGTTTGCAATTTGGTCCTATCTGATTCTTTTCTCTCACATACATGCCCTTAACTTTTGAATATCTTACAAAAAAGCCCCCAACTTCATTGTATTCTTCACAGAAAGGTCCCCACCACCATGAAATCCTACTTCTACAACTCCGGCGACCTTTAATTGAAGAGAACTCTTTCTCTGATCAATCAATCACTTCCAAAATTAGAAGTGAGATTCCTTAAGGAATGCTCTTTTCATTGAATCTGTCTATGAGTCCTAAAACTTTCCAAATCTCTCATGCGAACACATGAGAGATTTGGGTATCTTAGAATTTTCAACTTCGACGACATTTCCAAGCTTGGGAAGCTTACTTCCCAAGCTCAAAACATCCCCCAAAGACCTATAAAAGACCCCTCAGATCAGGCCAAGTTGCTCAAACTTGATTTCGATGGTGAAACCCCTTCCTCTCTCCGCTCTGGTCGAAAGGCTCCTCAAGCTTCGGCGATTCCTCCTGACCTCCTTCATCGTCTGTCCACAATACCAGTGGCTGGATTCCCTTCCTCTCTCTCATCCGCTCTTGGTCGTACCAGTAGGAGCCTCCTTTCCGTTGTCATCACCGTTCCTACCCACACCAAAGCATTTCATCTTCTCTGTCACCGACATACCCTCGGTGCGGATTCTCCCCCATTTCATCCATTTAGATTAGGTTAGATTAGTTAGTTTAGGTCCTTAGGTTAGTTTCCTTCTCCAAAAAGCCAAAAATAACCCTCGACTCGACTCGCTCACCCTCGTCTTCTCCGTGTTCGACAACCACTCCGGTGAGGCGGTTCCACTGCTATACAACTCCATCCACCTTGCCAACCACCTCATAACCTTTGCCACACCACCCTCTACAAAACCCCTCTCCCTATTTGCCTTCCCATCCACCCAAACCCACTGTCGACCAACCCACCTTTTCATCGCCATTCCCGACTCTGTCCGGCTGCCACAGACCACCATCCTCCATAGGACCACCTCCATTACATTCGCCGTTCCTTGGTGAAGATCCTGAGCTATTCTAATGTGGCTGTGAGGCCTTATTCAGTGTTTCAAGTTCTCGTCGTCATGCTCCACCGCCGTTGCCATCTTCAGCCTTGTTCCTCGTGTTCAAGGCCACAATATCCCCAATTCTCGGTCCCAAGTGCTGTGGGACCTTCTTAGCAACACAGGCAGTAGGTCAATTGGGAGCATTGATTGTTTCCTTGACCTCAATTGAAGGTGCCATCCATTACAGCTGCATGCGAAGGAGGAGGACTAGATAGTCCCACATCGGGCACTGACAGACGCATAGAGGTGCATAATTTTTTTTGTCCCATAGGCTCTTCACCTCCTAACACGAGGGTGAGGTCCTTACCCATGCACGCCTCACCCGCGACACCTAACTCGCAGGTTTGGTTCACTTGATTACCCGCCTAAGCCACTCCCACTCCTCGGCTGCCACTTACGGCCGGCAGCCCTGGTCCCGGGTGCGCATGTGCCCGTTTACCTGATTATCCTGATCGTGGCCCTGAGAGGGTGGATCCCAGTTAGGGGGGTTTTGCTCTCAGAGATCTCCACACTTAGCCACTGAGAGAGGTTTACTCCCTTATGCATGAGAAAAAAGGAAGAAGAAGAAGGCATAGTGAAGAAGAGAGAAGAGGAGGAAAAGAAGAAGGCCTGCAAGAGAAGTGAAGGCAGAGAAGAGGAAGAGAGCATTTGAAGAAGAGGCTTAGGAAGGAGAAAGAAGAAGAAAATGAAGGCAAGAAGAGAAGAGGAAGAAGAAGAACAGTGCTAGGGAAGCACTATAGCATTTGTTGGTTAAGTTGTCTGGTCATCAGACCTGATGTCTGATTTGAGGCTTGATACTGTGAAAGCTTGATTTAGAATTACGGTTGAGATATTTAAATTGATTGAATGCTTGATATATATGCTTAGAGAGTAATTGGCGATTTAAATCACCATTGTTTTAGTTTCTCTACTATTTTTTATTCCCTCAAGATACATGAGAATTCACTGAATATCTAATGTGACAGATTAGTATTTATTGAATATCATTATTTGATTTAAGTTCTTGTGCTCATTTACATTATTTATTGAGATTCGCAGTCGAATTTCTATTTGCTCCCTGTGTTCGACCTTGGACTTTCATTTGAGTAATAAATTTTATTTGTTTTCAAGCAATTTCGACCTATACTACAACATAGCATTTACAACATCGATCTCGCTCTGTCAACAGAATCCCTCCCTTTCGTCCATTAGATTTAGGTTAGTTAGATCCTTAGGTTAATTTCACCTACTCAAAACCCAAAAATTAGCCCTCGACGCCACCGCACGCCACCTTCCTCTCCACTTCCGGCCATACCTCTAGTGAGGTTTCCTACTCATCACATATGTCCATCCACCTCGCCATTACCCTCACAACCTCCACCATCTCACGCCCATCAAAACCCCTCTCACTATTGGCGATTTCATCCACCCAAAAGAGCCATCGAACAACCCATCCTTAATGCTTTGTTTCCATCACCGACCAACCACCACGCACCTCCATACACCACACAACCACGGCTACTACATTCGCCAACATCCAGCGAACCTCCTAAGAAAGTTTAATGTAGCGGTGAGGCCGTTTGTGTGTTTTTTAGGTCTCGCCGTCGCTCCACCGTCGCCACCATTACCGCCATTGCGTCTTCAAGCTCCAAGCTACAAAACCCCCATGTGTAACCTCCAGGAGTCATGGAGTAGTCCCAGGACCCTTCCTAGGTCCTTGATTGAGGGCACCAACTTCAGTGGCTGCGGTAATTGAAGGAAGAAATCTCCGCAGCTGCATGAGAGCAAGAAGGTGTGGGATTAGTCCCACCTTGAAAACATAGAAGCACGTGGAGCCACATAAATTGATTTTACGCTACCAGCTTATCGCCTCAACACTTGGGGGTCAGGTCCCCTTCACACCCACACACTACCCGACCTGCCTAGACCTATACATTCCTTGATTGTGATCCCATGCACGTAGCCTTGGACTCGATTACTATTCATGCCCGATAACCTGATTAGCCTAGGTCTGAGAGAAGAGGAGAGGAGGAAGGAAAGAGAGAGAGAGAGCAGGGGAGGGGAGGGTTTTGCTCATGAAGGCTTTAAGCGACACTTAGTCGCTAAGAAGGTGAGTTCCCCTTATGCATGAGAAGGAGCTAAAGGCAAAAGGAGAAGACTTGAGAAAAAGAAGAGACGTGAAGAAGAAAAGGAAAGGTAGAACTAAAGAAGAGAAAAAGCACTATGGAAGGCGACATTTAAGTCGCCTGATTACCAAAGTAGACATCTGGTCACTGTTCATTTATTTAATTCATTTGAGTAATTGATATGTGCTTAATTAAGGCTAATAATTGGTGATCTAAATCACCATTATTTTATCTTAGATATCTTTTTGGTCTCTTAAAGTCTTGAAATACTCATGTTCTCATTGGATTTCATATTTGAGTAGTTATCAATCATTGAATATCATTACTATGCTTAAATTCTTGTGCTCATTTTATTTTAATTGAGATTAGCACGTGATTTCCATATTTACTCCCAGTGTTTGATCTCGGACTTTTTTTAGATATTCAAGTTATAAATTTTATTTGTTGAAGGGTGATTTGTTAGTTATACTATAATGCATTTCCCTAACATTAATGAAAGGCTTGCCAACAATAAGCAAACTAAAAATCCCCTAAAACAAAAAAGGATGGTTAGCACTTCACAACCTTTGGTGCTACTTCACTTAGACTTATTCAAACCAACCAAATCCGAAAGCCTAAGCGAGTGCAGCTATTGTCTAGTTATAATCGACGACTTTTCTAGATTTACTTGGGTATCTTTCTTGAAAAGTAAAGATTTAACCTTTGATGTTTTTAGCAAATTAGTTAGAAGACTACAAAATGAAAAAGGATCTGAAGTAATTAGGATTAGGAGTGATCACGACAGAGAATTTGAGAATGAATCATTTACCAATTTCTGCGATCAATATGGGATAAAACATGAATTTTCCTTCCCTAGAGCTGCACCTCAGAATAGTGTAGTTGAGAGGAAAAATAGGACTTTGCAAGAGTGTGCCCGCACAACACTGTGCGAGTCAAAGCTGCCTTGATATTTTTGAGCTGAGGCTGTAAATACTGCTTGTTATATTCAGAATAAAACCCTGATCAGACCAATCTTAAAGAAAACACCTTTTGAACTCTATCATGGAAGGACACCTAGAATTTCCTATTTCAAGATATTTGGTTGTCAATGTTTTATACTCAATACTAAGGACAATGCTGATAAGTTTGATGCCAAAAATTCAAAAGGAATTTTCTTTGGTTATTCAACCAGAAGTAAAGCCTATAGGGTTTTTAACAAGAAGAATTCTATTATCGAGGAAACCATGCATGTATCTTTTGATGAAACTTTAGTTCAGACAAATCTTCTGCAATTGATGATGATGACCTAATAGTTGACCCATCAAACATTCTAGAAGAAAATATTTCTGATGAACTACCCATAGATATTTCATTTGTGAAAGATCATTCAAAAGAATTGGTGATAGGTGAATTATCTAAAGGAGTTCAAACTAGATCTTCCTTTAATAGTTTAGCTTTCATTGTTTTTGTTTCATAGTTATAACCAAAAAATCTCAAGGAAGCATTTTCTAATAATCACTAGATCATTGCAATGGTAGATGAGTTAAATCAATTCAAGAGGAATCAAGTATGGGAACTTGTTTCGAAGCTTGAATCACAAACCATTATAAGAACCAAGTGGGTCTTTAGGAACAAACTTAATGAATCAGGAGTAGTTAAAAATAATGCTTGACTTGTGGCCCAAGCGTATAATCAAGAAGAAGGAATTGATTTTGATGAAACATATGCTCTCGTAGCTCACCTAGAATCCATTAGGATGCTGCTAGCCTTTGTTGCCCATATGAAATTCAAACTTTTTCAAATGGACGTCAAGAGTGCCTTCCTAAATAGATTCATCAAGGAGGAAGTCTATGTTAAACAACCTCTAGGGTTTGAAGATGTTAAAAATCCAGACCATGTCTATAAACTGAACAAAGCCTTATATGGAGAAAGATTACACAATATGGTTTTCACTTTAAACACCTTTATCTTATATTTAATTCTTACCTTCACTTCCCTAATAAGATAACCACCAAAGAATTTTTTGAGCATTCTCCAGTCATCATAGTTTAGGGGGCACATTATTTAATTACGAGCCACAGTGCCAAGCCAACTACTTAATATCCTAGCCACTTTATCCATAGGTTGAGCCAATTCATTACACTCAACAACAACCTTGATCCCATCAGGTAGTGATCACACATCTTTAGAACATGTAACTCCTCTTCTTATTCTCACAATTCCACTTTCATTTATCAAATTACAAGTTCAATAATCAACAGTTAATAGAACTGGATGAATTATTTTATAAAATTAATTAAAGATTTCATTATAAAATCAACTCATAAAATCTGAAATCTGCACATTTTCATGCATGCCATCCCTAGAGTCTAGAATTTTTGATTGCTTTTCTTCTCTTGGAATGTTAGTTGAATCATATGGTTCTTCATTGACTTCTTTATCCTGTGATTGAGATTCAAATATGTGGCATCCATTGAACGTTCTTGATCGAACCATAAAGTAACATTACAAAGTTAGTGATAGTAATATTAACCATTTGAAATAAAAGGAAATATACTAGGATGCTAATCATATTAGAATCCATGTTCCAAACATTTTGAATCATCTAAAATTTGTAGGAAACGAGTGATATTCTTTACTGCATGTAGTATTCCTTACATGTAAATGATACCCAACATTATGGATCGATCATCAATGAGTGTTGCAAGTAAATTACATGGGCTAAACTTACTAAACATTGCCAAAGAAGTGTGTTTCCTTAACAAGAATCAAACTTGGGCAACAAGCATGCTAGAATTGTACCACATCCAAATTATTTAAACCATTTAGTTTTCAAAAAAGAATTGTTTTACATGCAGAGGTTGTATCAACAATTCTACATCTAGGAATGGATATAGTCTCTTTTGTATTTAATTTAGATGTTAACCCACTTTCAAAAAAAAATTAAATGATACCAAGATTTTGTATCAACAAAACCAGATTATTACTTTTATTACCAGGATTTCCATCAACTCCTTGTAGCATGTCATCGACCTTCTTCACAGAGAGGCCCTCCATTCCACTCCAAAAAATCAGGAGACCCTGGAGAAGGGTAAAATGTTGGTTTTAAGAGCTTAATTTCTTTAATCAGGATGCAATTGACATATGGTGAGATAGAAATTCATGTTGAAATCAATGAGATTAATCAAACCAATTAATTAGTAGATCAATCGGGAATTTGGTTGACCAACCAAATTACGTCGGCTTCGTTCTCCTAAGGTGGATTTCGGGGACATCCATGAGGACTTGGTTGGCCACCTTTGGTTTGATCTCAGCATTGGAAATCAAATCCCAGGTGTTGAATAAGGAAAAATTCACTCCCAAAAGCCAAAAGATGATGGATGAGTGGAATGCGCGCAATTGTATTTATCATCATTGCATCTTACTGGCTTTATCCAATGTGATATTTGATGTATATGCCTATCATTGAAAAATTCCCTAAATCTTGGGAAGACTTTGGGATGACTCTCAAGCATAGAAAGGGAATGATTTCTCTTGATGACTTGATAATAGCCATTGCTATTATGGAAAAGCATAGGAAATAGAAACTTATAGTATCTGCGAAATCTAAGGTGAATGTCATAACATCTTAGGGCAAGGAGAATAAAAATAAGAAAAATAAAAACAAAACGAAGGCCAAGCCCAAGATCTAGAAGCAATCCAAGAACAAACCATGCTAGCATTGTGGGCAGGTTGGGCATGGAGGAAGGATTGTCCTTCTAATAAAGCTTAGTAGATGACCATAGATGGGTATTCTCAGGTGAATGTGATCACCGAGGATGCTGGGGCAAGCAATGGGTATGTCTCAATAAAATCCGAACTCTATGTTAATCACAATCATACTGAATGTCTCGTGGATACTTGAGCTAATGTACATATTTGTATTGATAGATCATTCTTTTCTTCCTATCAGGCCTGTAGTGGTGGGATTGTGAAGATGGGGAACGATTCTGCAGCCAAGGTGCTAGGATTTGGACGCGTGGACTTGAGGTTTTCCTTGGAGTGAGTTTGGACACTATGTAGGGTGCTTCACGTTCCTATTGTAAAGAAGTATGTTCTTTCTGGTTCTTTATTGGTTAGAGAGGGTTTTAAGTTAAACTTTAAATATAATAAAGTTGTTACGTTGAGACATGGAACATTCTATGGAAAGGGCTATTTGGAAGATTTTAATTTATTATTTAGAGTGAGATGTGATGTGGATGTATTATCTAGAAATGTTATAAATAATGTTAGTTTTCATTCAATTCAATCTGTTTGCAATAATATTAAATCTTATGATATATGACATGGTAGATTGGGTCATGTAAATTTCAATTTCTTAAAAAGAATGATGAAATTAAATATGATTCCTGAACACACCATAGATAAAGCTAAGAAAGGCGAGAAATGTGTGCAGGCTAAATAAACTAAAAAGCCTTTTCACTCTATTACTAGAGATACTAAAGTTCTAGATTTGGTGCACACGGATATCTGCGAGTTCAATAGTATGTTGACTAGGGATAATAAAAAGTATTTTATCACCTTCATAAATGATAATAGTAGATACTGCTATGTGTATTTGCTTAAGTCTAAGGATGAGGCATTAAGAAAGAAGCAGAAATACAAACTGGGAAAACTCTTAAGAGGTCAGATAGAGCAGGAGAATATACATCCAACTTGTTTGATGAACAATGCTAAGCTTTTGATATAGTTCATGAAGTGATGGCCTCATATTCCCCACAATCTAATGGGATAGCAGAGCACAAGAATAAGACCCCTAAGTAACATAGTCAACGCTCTCCTGCAAAGCTCAGGATTACCTATTTATAAGTGGGGGGAAGCTTTGAATACGGCATGTCATATTTTGAATAGAGTTTCCCTCAAGCATAAGGAAAGTAGTCCATTTGAGATTTAGAGAAATAGAAAACCAAGTTTAAAATACCTCAAAGTGTAGGGCTGCCATGCAAAGGTAGTTGTCCCAAAACAAAAGAGGAAGAAGCTTGGACCTAAGACAGTTGGTGTGGTCTTTCTGAGTTATCTTGATAATAGCTATACCTATAATTTTTTTGTTATAAAATCTGAGATTTTAAGCATAGATGTCAACACTATTGTTGAGATTCTCAATGCAACATTTTTTGAGGATGTCTTCCCTATGAAAATAGGATTACCTCAAAATGTGACTTTAAATAATCTAGCCACCACATCTGGTTATGTTCTCGATTAAATGGAAAGGATGTCTAATATGGGGACTAGCTCTTCCCATTCTGAACCAAATGAAGTAGAGGATTTTAAACCTAGGAGAAGTAAACTACCAAGAATTGCCAATGATTTGGGAAGCGATTTTATTGCTTACCAAATAGAGCGCAATCCCCCTACTTATCGTGATGCTATGGTTTCTTCTAAAGCTAAGCATTGGAAAGATGCAATTAACAATGAGATTGACTCAATCATCTCTAATGGCACTTGGGAGTTGGTTGATTTATCTATAGGGTGTTCTACTATTGGGAGCAAGTGGGTGCTTAAGAGAAAACTTAGGCCTAATGGATCTATTGAGAAATACAAAGCTAGACTTATTGCCAAGGGGTTTAAGAGAATGGAAGGTATCGATTATTTCGATACCTATTCTCTTGTAACTAAGATAACTACTAGTCGGATGCTTATTACATTGGCTTCCATTTATGATCTCCCTATCCACTAGATGGATGTGAAGACTACCTTTTTTCATGGCGATCTTGAGGGGTAGATCTATATGGACTAACCAGAGGAATTTATAGCTCCTAGGAGTGAGGAAAAGGTTTGCAAGCTTGTTAAATATTATCTTTATGGTTTGAAACAAGCACCGAAATAATGACATGAAAAGTTTGATAAGACTATCCATTCTTTTAGCTTTGTGGATCACGAATCCGACAAGTGTATCTATTCTATGGTTAAAGGTGATATGTGTATTATCCTATGCCTATATGTAGATGATATATTATCGTTTGAGTCAGACATTATAATTGTGAATGAAACTACGTTATTCTTGAGTAGTAAGTTTGAGATGATGGATATGGGTGCTATAAATATGATCTTAGGCCTCAATCTGATTCAATCAGCAAAGGGGATAGCTATTTCTCAATCTCATTATGTTGAGAAAGTTCTTGAAAAATTTGTCTATCAAGATTGTAAGGCTATTTTTGAATGCTCAAAAGTCGTTGTAGTTAGGAAAATATTGCGTCGTAGTATAGCGACGAAGATCGCAATAACATTTAAATTTATAAGTGCTTGAAAACAAAATTTGAGTCAAAGGTCATTCGTAGGAAGCAAATATGGAATTCACACACTAATTACAATTGTAAATAATGAGTGCAATAATTCATAATAATATATCCGATGAATATCAATAAAAAATATATTCAACAATAGCAATTGTGTCTAAGAAATCAATGGGATAAAACACAGAATTTAAAACCTAAAAATGGTGATTTGAATCACCAATTTATTCCCAGAATTAAGCACATATCCCAAGGATACTCAATATCTCAATATTTCAAACTAGTTCAGATGTTTCAATAGTGTTTCCAACCACTAATCTGCATCAGCTCAAGAGCCAATGTCTCCAGTGATCAGAACCAAGCCTGAGTCAGACGTCCGACCCTAAGGTTAGATGACTTAACTTCATCAAGCACAGCAGCACACCAATATGAAATTTGCTAAGTGTCCAAGGCGCATCAGATGAATTAAATATCAAGCACAATAGCCCCTGAAATCTCTGAATTTTGCCTAAGTGTTAGGCCCAAATCCCAATGATGAACAGTGCAAAACCACCCCTCACCCTCAAAATTTCCTCTTTTTTTCTCTCTCTCTCAGAATCGGGTTAGGGCTAGTTAGGTAAACGAATCCAGGTTCAGGCTCGCGTGAGTGGGCACGGGCGAGGAGTGAGGTAGAGGTGAGCAAGGACCATACCCCTGTGTGTACTGAGGCAATAAGGTAGTGCACTAAGAACCTTATTAATCAAAATTTGGTTTAAGTCTCCACGATGTGGGACTATATTTGGAATGCTTCTCCTTGAGTGCAACAGCTGAAGATCCTCCATCATTTGTTGCTGTTGGTGGCTTGCCTCTTCAAATCAAGAGCCTAGAAGGCTTCGCGAGATCAATCTGCACTCCAGGTCATGGTAGCGGTGGAGTTGGTCAACGGATGGTGGCCGGGGGAGGTGGTGATGACGGCTGCGACAGGTGATGCTCTGATGAACCCTGAAACACACTAATTCGGGCCCTAAGCCCTAATTAACACATTCATGAGCATCGTCGGAGCACGGGGAGTGTGGTAGTGATGTTTTGGAGGTGTATTGTGGTGTGTGGAGGTTGAACGGAGTCGAGATGACCAGTGGTTTGGTGGGTTGTTCGACGAGGGGTATAGTGGATGAAAGCCCCAATAAAGAGAGGGCTTTTGCTCGAGTGAGTGTGGCGGAGGTTGTGGAGTGGTTGGCGTGTTGTTTGGTGTTCGATGGTGGCCGAACGAAGCTCACCAGAGCTTCGCCGGATGTGAAGAAGACGGAGAGGGAGAGGGTGATATAGGGATCTAAACTAGGTTCTAGAGTCCTAAAATTAATCTGGAGAAGTGGAGAGAGTAGGAACCTATGCTTATTGGATGAAGGGGGGTAAGGAATCACGCTGGCTTGCCTTTCTGGATGCGAGGGAGGTGAATTCTCTTGTGGGTTCGAGAGACGAGAAAGACGAGGTTGGGAGACTCCTACTTTGGCCGGCAAGGAGCGGAGGAAGGTGAGGAAGAAGGGGGGTTGCATGATTTGTTGGTCTAGTGGGTAGAGGAAGGAGGTTGAAGAGGCTCGTCGGAGCTGAGGTTGGAGACGGTCGGAGGGGAGGAGGAAGAGGTATTCTAGCTTGAAACCTAGTTGAAAAAGATGCTGGAGATGCGAGAGCTTATATAGAGATCGAATGTGCTTTAAAATTCGAAGAATTCACGAATTGAATTTATGAAATAGGAAGTTTTGATTCCATGATTCTCGGAGCTCACAAGGGTTCTATGGTGCGATTTAGGATCTGAGATCAGTTTCAATGGAAATGGATCCTCTTCCTAATCAATCCCTTCAAATGTAGAGGGATTTGATTAAGAAATTAGAGAGAAATCCAAGATTGAATTCGCATGGTTTGGGTTGAGGTTTTATTCACACCTCTAATGGAAAAAGGGATGAAAATGCAAAGATGATGAGAAGTTAGGGGCCTTTTTGTAAGAATCTTGAAACCTAGGGGCTTGAATGTGAGAAATAGAGATTTTAGGGACTAAATTGCAAACTAGGTCAGGATGGACTCTCATTGGACCTAATTTTGGTGTTGACCTAATTTGAACCCAAGGAATATAATGGTGAACCTAGATTTTAGTTTTAACCATGTTTGACTGGGTAAATTGCATAAAAATCCAAACATGGTAAATTCCCGTCTGAAACTCTATTCTAGGTCAAAATTGGTTCAGATGGTCAAACTAAGGGTACCAAACCTCTTAGAATAATTTTATTCTAACTAGAACCTCTTTAATTTATGTGGGTTGATAATTAGGGTTTTATGTATTGTTTTAGCCCTTGAAATACGTGAAATCCTGTTTCTGCCTGCGCGGACCCACTTTTTGGACTTAAATGCTAATTGACCTCTAATTAACCCTTGGATAACCTTGTGGTTACTCTGCACTTGTGATGTGATGTTAAAACAACAGAATTAACCTAGTCTTATTGTCTTCTCCTCAAAACATATTAAAGTGGAATTGTAGTCCTTAGGCGAACATTTAGGAGCATTTATCTCTTGATTCAAACTAATTTAAGTTAGTTATGATGAATGATGGTGTTACCATCATACCCCCATGCCCAACTTTTGCTAGTCCCGAGCAAAATCCTACGGAATGAACTAGATCTTTAGATCATGTTTCTAATGTTCAGATGCCTGATTGTGCCTCTTCTGTAGAATTAGATTGGAAAACCAACAATAGCCTTAGAGGTACTCAAGTACCAGCCAAGATCTAGACCTGACCAGCCTCAACCTCGGGTCTGTCGCAAAGGTTTCTAAGGCCCACAAAGACTGCCCCAGAGGTTCGTTGACCCCAACGGTTAAAGCACTCGTGCGTAGACGTATCAAGTCCAGGTTCAATTTGGCAGTGCATTTTTTATAAAAGAGATAGAGAAGGATTTTTATTCTGAGAGTTTTCTCTCTTTTCTTTTTTATATTCCCCTAAATCCAACATCGGATTGGACCTAAACACGATTTCTATCGAATTCCTTATCCCCATCATCAATCCTCGAAAGGTCCCTAGCTTTAGACACTTTGGGATAGTGTTGCCCATGGCATTCTGTAGATAAATTCAGGCTCTCACAATTGACATTTCGGGATAATCCCGCCCATGGCACCTTAACTAGTACAAGGTGCTTACATGCCCCTTGTAGGATATTTAGATATCCAAGGAGATAAGCTCCGAAAAGACGATATGTTATTATGCATCTTCGAGGGGAGTATTTTTCATCCTACCTCTCCGTGCTGAGAACTCGTCCAATCAACTTGTGTCTTTGAGCCGCTCCTAAGCTAGATCTTCGGGAAAACCTTTTTCAGAACGGGATAGTTTTGACATTATTTCTTCATTAAGCACACTGAACTAGATTGGTGTGTGATTTTTGGGTGCCTAAGTTACCAAGTCTCACAAACCAAAGGACAGGCAATGAGGCTGAATAGTCCCTAAGCTTTAGACTTAATACATCAGCCTCGCACTGTGAGATTTTTGGGTCCCGAACAACCGCTTTGGGAGATTTCTTCTCACCTCTTTTCTCTTTTATGCTTTTATAGTCTATTGCAATTGACATTTATGCAATAAATCACATTTGATTCCATCTCTCTCTTGTGATTGCTTGTCATTTTATTTCAAAAACAAAAAAAAAACAAATCGAAGCGCGATTTTCATACAAAGTAACGTCGCTTCCTTGTGTTCGACCCGGGACTCCCTTGAAGTTTCAGTATAAATTATATTTGATTAGGAGTTTTGCAACTACGATGACGGGTTACTCGTAACCCCAATTTCAAACACGCAAAACCCGTTGATCATTTTGGCGTCGTTGTCGGGGAGGCAACAAAATTTACCTTATTGTTTTCTGTGCTTCTTTGCATTTACATAACACTAACCCCGCTTGTCTTTGATCTACTATCTTGCAGGTACCCTAGCATGGAGATCCAAGTGTGGTAGACCGGAGTAAAATGCGGGTAGAGTACTTTGTAAGTGTCACCCACATTCCCCCCCATTAGTTTCATTTCACCACACTCATAACCAAGACCAAATCTACTTAGGTGCTTGCATAAACCCTACGATAGAATTGTTTGTTTTGTTTGTCACCTTCATCCATTTCACCCCCGCATTTAAAAAACAAAAAAAATAAAAAGATACTTTCTGTGGGATGAATCAATTTACACACTTTATACACCCACATCGAAGGCACATAATCGGACTTGATTTTCATCTACTCAATCGGAATTTCGACATGTGGACCCGGTACACTAAATCAACACATAAAAGAGTAGAAATCATATTAGGTAAATCACCATTTTTGTGTGCCTTAATTGGTGGTGCATTGGAGCTGATTGATTGAATTGTTTAGGCTGCACCACCTAATTTAAAAGAAACTCATTTGTAGCTGCCCCATAGGATTCAATATTTAGGTCAAGCCAAGCACTCCATATTTTCTCAATTTATAAAGGAAAATACTTGGACACGTGCTAAACTTAGTTTGCCTCACAAAACTTTGTTGAATACACCTAACATTTGAATATTAAAAGCTACTAAGTAAGATTGGAACACTAAAACTCACCTCATCATTAATAATCTTACTTGAAAACTTCTTGGTTGTGCATATTCACACATTCTCAAACAAATCATTAAGGGCACAACCCATTAAGGGCCAATCACATTCCTAAAGCACCATTGTCTCAAGCCTAACTAAAATTGAGTAGACTTGGCCCTAAGGATTCATTCGCTTGTCAGGATCCAGATTGAGATTATTCACGATTAACCTACTTATACTAGTCAATCTGATGTTTAGCTAGGGGAGTAGCGTCAAACGACAGCGGTTGGAGGGTACACTAGGAACCAGAGGCGCAAGCTAAAGGAAGAACATTCTCCCCAGTCCCTCCTTCTAACTGGTTGGATTGCCTGGACATAAGTAGAGTAAATCGTCCATAATTTTAGGACGGATTTTGAGAGTCTATAGATCTTTAGACTACCCAACCTAAGGACATGCTTGTATTTTTTATGCTGTAGGGTCCCTTCCCTTCCCCGTCCTTCCGACTTCCTTCCAGTGTATGCTTGGAAGGAGTGGAAGGACCTTTAGACCATTCCCGGAGGCGGAGGTTGAGCTATAACCAACTAGATCCCATGGCTGATCAACAACCACCTCCCTCGCCCCTGAACCAGCAGGAGCTGATTCAGAGGAAGTTGGAAGAATTGCAGTAGATGCAGCAATGGTTCCAACGAATGAATGGTCAGGGTGCTCGGCCCTTGAAGGATTTTTATGATCCTTCAATTTTTGAGGATCATCCCGACGTTGTGATCCCTATCGGTGATGTTGAGATCAAGCCCTAGGTTTTGAGTCTAATTAAACACTTTCACGGGCTTGGCTCAGAGGACCCATTCCAACATTTGGAGGACTTGATCACTCTAGTTCAGACCACCACATCGCGGAAAGTGGATGAAGAATTGATGCTCATGAGGCTTTTCCCCCATTCACTCAGGGATAAGGCCGCACATTGGTATCGTACCATTGGAAGATCGATTGCTACTTGGACAGCTTTGAAATCGACCTTCCTGAAGAAATTCTTCCCAATTGGGTGAACCAATGTATTGCGACGGGCAATTACCACTTTTGCCCAGAGGCAGGGGGAACCGTTTCATGGGGCCTGGGAGAGATTTCAGGATCTGTTGCGGAAGTGTCCACACCACAAGGTGCTTAAATGGCAACCTGTGCAGATTTTTTATCACGGGTTGAATGATCAACTCTGTAATCATGTGGATGCGTCTTGCGGAGGCAATTTCCTCAACAAAGATGCAAATAACGCGTATGATTTGTTTGAGGAATGAGTGAAAATTCTTTAAACCAGACCTCCATGGAAACCTTCAATCGATCCCAACAAACTAGATCAAATGCCAATGAGGTCCAAGATTCTCATACATCTGATATGGAATTGATCTGCAATAGATTAGATAAGATAGATCTGGTTGCTAAGCGAATGGAAGAGTGGATGTCTAGAAACTCTAATTTCTCTAGATCCAATCAATCCCAGGGATCGGGATTCCATTCTTTGCAAGCTCCTTCGGGACGGGAGTTTGTGAATTAGCTGGTGTCAGCTCGATCTTCGGCCCAACTCTTCTCAGAACCTTATGGGTTCGAAACTGGGGCCTTTGATCCCAGTTTTACTGATCCTTCTTCATCCTCATCTTATGAGGATGCTCAGGCTGTGCAGGAGAATGTTAGGTCCAACCCATGCTCGAATTCCTATAATTTTGGTTGGAAAAATCGTCCTAACTTCTCTTGGAAAGATTAGGGCAACAGACCCAATATCGACCCAACAACTATGTATCGCAAAATCCAATGGGTCAGGGCCTTGTATATACTCAGTTGCCCTTGAATCAGGTTAATCAGTCCATGTGGAATGCTCAACAACCCACTGAGCAGGCTGATTTAAACCTGAAGATGGTAGAAATGCAAGGGTCAATGCTCTAGCTCATGCAACAAATGAAGACTTCACTGGATACCTTGCAATCCGGACTTGGTGCAAACAACCGACAGCCCGAATCTCTACCATCACAACCTGTACCAAACCCAAGGAACGTACAGAATCGAGGTGCTGGGCCTCAAGGGTTTGGTAATAATGGGGAGTCATATGCTCAAGCTCATGCTATCTATCAGGCTACCCTAGCCCCTCCCAGAGCCAACCATGTTCCTACCATAATCAACTGGGAGCCTCTTGTTTTGCCCAACCCTCCCCAAGACACTAACCAACAGCATTTTGCCACTGCAAACACCATCACCTTGAGGAGTGGTAATAGACACAAGGACCTACCCAACCCCATGTCAACCCCATTAGGCTCCGTAGCAAGAATTCTAGACTCCCAACTAAGAATGTGATGAACAAAACATCAGAGTCAGATTCGGGAGTATGTTGTTGTATGGGAAAACAGAAAAAGTTGGAGGAGAAATTGGAGGAAAGGATGTCCTTACTTCAGGCTTTCAAATTGACAATCATTTACTCCTCGCAACTATCCGATCAATCCCCTCCTACGCCATAGGTTTACTGAATGCATATAAAGAAAGGCATAGAGCAAAATCTGAAAACAATAGGAGAGTAGTTTTATCCGATAACACAAGCACACTAATCTTAAACAAGCTACCTCCTAAGAAGCAGGACCCAGGAGCCCCGCTGATTTCTTGCACAATAGGAAACATTACTTTTGACCAGGCCCTCCTCGACTTGGGTGTTTCCATTAATGTGATCCCTACCTCACTACACATGGAATTGGGTTTAGGCTACCTAAAACACACTGACATAACCTTGCAATTAGCGATAGATCTATTACAAAACCAAAGAGTATTTTGGAGGATGTTTTAGTCAAGGCTAATGATTTGCATTACCTTGTTGATTTCATGGTCCTGGACATGGAAACCCCAAAACAGCTCAACCACACCCCAATTATTTTGGGAAGTCCTTTCCTGGCTACTGCCAAGGCGAGGATTAATTGTGAATCGGGAAATATAGAAATGGCCTTAGGGGATAAGACAAATCGATTCAATATTTTCGAGGTCTCAAAGAAGAATAAAATTAAGTGTGGTTCGATGGAGGAGCTTGGTAGAATAGAGGAAGTAATGGCCATACATACCTTAGACAACCTTTTAATGGCCAACTCAACCCAAACTCGGGAAGATCACATGGTTGTGGAAATAGTTGACATATAAAAAATTCGACCAATTGTAGAAACACAGGATGAGGAAGATATACATGAAATCGAAAATTTGTTGGATGATTCACGTGATCAAGTTAAAACCCAACAACATCCTTATCCTGAATGCTTAGAGTTTGAGGTCCAACTTGTGGGTGGGAATCGTGAGGATCAAGATGGTTGGTTTAAGAACCTAGAGTGTGAGGATGATATTGAAAATTGGGGAAGAACTCTTCAAACATTAGGTATTCTAGAGTACCCACAAATCCCTAGCACATCACAAAACCCTCATAGTCCTTTTTCACCCAACCATTGCACAAATTCTATACCCAACCACACATCCTCTGTAATAAATCAACAAAACTCCTATTGGAGACCCTTTGGGCTCTCCCTGCGCCACCAGCTTACTACTTTCGTTGATCATCTCTTTGGAAAGTCCACTTTCACTCTCCGGGACTCAAATCTTGGGGCCCGAAACTGTGTTATTGCAGCCTCAATGTTAGTTATATTTGATTAAGAACCTCGCCTAGCTGAAGGCACTAAACTTAACACATGTAAAGACTATTCCAAGCTGACCAGAGTCTCACAGAAACTAGGTTCTATTCTTCCACTTCTACTCTCTTGCATGCTTTCATTTTTCACAATTAGGAACTTGCAATAGTAAGCATGGGGGAGGGGGACATATTTTATAACCTTTTTGTCAGCTGTAATAGTAATTTCCTGTTATCATAAAATGCTTATTTATGATAGTTCCTGGACTTAGGATTGTACATCATGATATAAATATTGCATAAACATCCATTGCATTGTATTTAGGATAGTTTTCGACCCAGCAACTATGCACTACAACGACCAATGGGTCAGGGTCATGTGTATACTTAGTTTCCCCCAAATCAGGTTAATCAACCAGCTTGGAATACTCGTCAACCAGTAGGGCAGGTTGATTTGAATCAACAAATGGTAGAGATGCAAGGATCCATGCTCCAGCTCATGCAGCTAATGAAAACCTCGCTGGACAACTTGCAAACCAGGTTCATAGCTAACTCTCGTCAACCCAGATCTCTACCATCCCAACCTGTACCCAACCCACGAAATATCCTGAATCCAAGCAACCAAGCCCATGGGTACGGAAATCAAAGGGACCCACACGCACATGCTCAGGTGGTTGAGCAGGGTCCTTCTTCTTCTTCTTCTGCACATCAATAATTCTTCGCTAATCAAGCCCCTCCAATCTTTCCTAACCCTCCCGAAGACCCAAACTTGTATGCAACCCCAAATTCTGTTACCTTGAGGAGTGGTAAACAAACTCAGGATCCACAACCACACTATTCTAATTTACCAAATCCTGAAGAACCTAAGGAGAGAAAGGAGAATTCTGGAGAAGAGATCAACGCTCAGGAACCTGATTCCAAAGATCTGATTCATGTTCCTTTTCCTAAAGCCTTGATCAAATCAAAGAAGAAGAAGTTTGTTGATAGCAATGAGGAGCTTCTGAATATTTTCAAGAATGTGGAGATCAATATCCCGCTCTTCGACGCTATCAAGCATATACCGGATTACACGAGATTTTTAATAGATTTATGTACACAAAAGCGTAAGTTGAGAGAATCTGTTCCGAGAAAGGTGGTACTCTCCGAGTAGGCTAGTTCTATTATCCTGCACCACCTCCCTCAGAAAAAGAGAGATCCAGGTGCTCCATTGATTTCTTGTGTCATCGGAGATTACACTTTTGATAGAACACTTTTGGATCTGGGTGCATCCATCAACCTAATTCCGACTTCTCTTTACGGCAAGTTTGGATTAGGTGAACTTTAGCCGACTTCAATAACGCTGCAGTTAACGGACCATTCGTTCATAAATCTGTGAGGCGTTATTGAAGATGTTATAGTTAAGGTTAAAGATTTCTATTTTCCTATAGATTTCCTTGTCCTTAACATGGATGTACCAGAAAATCTGAGAAACATGTCCATCATTCTGGGGCATCCGTTCCTGGTTACCGCTAAGGCCAACATTAACTGTGAAAGCGGTAGCATGGAAATCGCCGTTGGGGATCAACGAATGAAATTCAATACTTTTAAGGAGATTAATAAATTTGAGGATTGTGGATTTATTGAGGAACTTGAGGAGGATAATGTGAACATTGAAACTTGTTTGATGGTTTCTGCAATTGAAAGTTCCTCCTTTGATGATGAATTGGACCCACAACCCTTTATGGCAGACCTGCCATCTTCGGAAGAAGTTATTGATTTTGTTCACTGTCAACCTCTTCCTCTTGATGAGTCATCAGCATCTTCCTTACCTTCAATCATCAACCACCCCAGCTTGAACTGAAACCATTGCCTGAGAATTTGAAATATCAATTTTTAGGACCACAGAAGACGCTCCTTGTGATTGTCAGTGCTAAATTAACAAAGGAGCAGGAGATTAAATTGATTAAGGTCCTGAAGGAACACAAGGAGGCAATTGGTTGGACCATTCATGACCTTAGGGGGATCGAGCCATCTTGCTGCAATCATAGAATATTCTTAAAAGATGGATCCCACCCTTCTCACCAGATCAAAGGAGATTAAATCCAAATATGCGAGAAGTGGTCAAAAATGAAATCATTAAGTGACTCGATGCAGGAATTATTTATCCAATCTCTGATAGTCCCTGGGTAAGTCCCGTGTAGATTGTTCCCAAGAAATCCGGAATTACCATTGTGACTAACGAGAGAGGAGAATTTGTCACAACTCGTTCAGCTTCCTCTTGGAGGGTTTGTATCAATAACAGGAAGCTGAACACGGCCACAAAAAAGGATCATTTCCCTCTACCTTTCATTGATCAAATCTTGGAAAGATTAACTGGGAAGAAGTACTTCTATTTTCTTGACGGCTACTCGGGATACAACCAAGTTCCTATTCATCCCGAGGATCATGAAAAAACTACCTTCACCTGTCCCTACGGAACCTTTGCTTTCCGTAGGATGCCTTTCGATTTATTCAATGCACCTGCGACTTTTCAAAGGTGTATGCTAGCCATATTCTCTGACATGGTGGGAGAGTTTATGAAAGTCTTCATGGACGATTTCTCTATTTTTAGAGAATCATTTGACTCTTGTCTAGCTAATCTAGAAATGATTTTTAAACGATGCATTAAAACACGATTGATCCTTAGTTGGGAAAAGAGTCATTTCATGACACAAGAAGGAATCGTCTTGGGTCATGTAATCTCTGAACGAGGAATTGAAGCGGATAAAGCTAAAGTTGATGTTATCGCTAAACTTTCTCCAACATCTATTAAACAAATTCGATCATTTCTTGGTCATGTAGGATTCTACAGAAGATTCATCAAGGATTTCTTGAAGGTTGCTCGTCCTCTGAGCAATCTTCTCACCAAAAAAACGCCGTTTGTTTTCGACGAATCATGTCATAAGGCATTTGATTTCTTGAAAACGGCAGTCACTTGTGCTCCGGAGTTGCAACCACCGGTTTGGACAGCCCTTTTTGAGATCATGACCGACGCTTCTGATTACGTGGTCGGGGCTATTTGGGGTCAGAAAGTTGACAGGAAGCCCTCTGTCATCTACTATGCTAGTAAAACTCTGGATGAAGCCTAGAGGAATTACACTGTTACTGAAAAGAAATTACTACCCGTAGTATTTGCTTTGGAAAAATTCAAAGCTTATCTCTTAGGGTCTCATGTCATCATTTATGTCGACCACTCGGCCTTGAGACATCTCTTAGCCAAAAAGGATGCCAAACCCCGACTTATTCATTGGATTCTTCTGCTTCAAGAATTTGATCTTGAAATCAAGGATAAATCCGGGGTACAAAATGTGGTGACGGATCATCTGTCGAGACTTCTAAGTGATTCTTCTCGTCCGGACGTCCTGATTGCTGATACTTTTCTGGACGAAACCATCCTTACAATTTTAGGTGTCTAAACCCCGTGGTTTACTGACATTGTTAATTATTTGGTCGTTGGTCAAATCCCTCAAGATTGGACCAAGTAATGACGAGATAGACTCAAATCTGAGGCCAAATACTACTTCTAGGAGGACCCTGAACTGTATCACATCGGCTTTGATCAGATTATTCGTTGATGTGTTCCGGAGAATGAATTCAACAGTATACTCGAGTTCTGCTATGCATCTGTGTGTTGTGGACATTTCTCCGAGAAAAAGACAGGTGCAAAGATTTTGCAATCTGGCTTCTATTGGTCGTCTTTATTCAAGGATGCCCAGGATTTCTCAAGGTCGTGTTCCTGATGTCAAGCACTTGGGAGCATAACTAAGAGAGATATGATGCCCTTAAACCCAATTCTTCTTGTCGAAATCTTTGACGTTTGGGGTATCGATTTCATGGGACCCTTTCTCCCTTCATTTGGACATCAATACATTCTTGTCACTGTTGATTACGTGTCTAAATGGATTGAGGCGATTCCCACCCTAACCAATGACCACAAGGTGGTCATCGATTTTGTCAAGAAAAACATCTTCAGTAGGTTCGGGATTCCGAGGGCCATCATCAGTGATGGTGGCACTTATTTTACTAATGCCCAGTTCCGTATTGCTGGCTAAATACGGGGTTAATCACCGAATTTCCACACCTTACCATCCCCAGACGAATAGATAGGCCGAGATCTCCAATCGGGAGATCAAGAATATTATGTAGAAAACGATTAGGCCTAATCGCAAGGACTGGACTCAAAAACTTAAGGACGCTCTTTGGGCCTATCGTGCGGCATATAAAATGCCCATCGGCATGTCTCTATTTCATTTGGTGTATGGAAAGGCATGCCATTTACCCGTAGAGATTGAACATAGGACATTCTGGGCAATCAAGCAATGCAATTTAGATCTGAGTTTAGTTGGGATGGCTAGGAAACTCCAACTATCTGAGTTCGAAGAGCTTAGAAATGATGCATATGAGAATGCCAAGATCTACAAGGCTCGGACCAAAGCTCTACATGATTAATTGATTTCCTGCAAGAGCTTTGAGCCGAACCAGAAGGTCTGGTTATTCGATTCTCGTCTTAAGCTCTTTCCCGGCAAACTTAGATCGAAATGGAACGGCCCGTTCATTATCGACCAGATTTTTCCAGATGGAGCCGTTCAGATCTTCGACCCAAAGATGGGTAAAACATTTAAAGTCAACGGTCAACGTCTAAAGCCTGTTATTGACCGTACTCTTCCAAAACCCGCCTTAGACACGGTTGCTCTAGCCATATTATGACTTCTTTGGCTGGACTTCACCTAGCTGAGGGCATTAAACTCAGCAGTTGTACATATGACACAACGCTGACCCGAGCTTCATATTCAGGTGATATCTATCATACTCTACCCTTTTTTTCATGTCTCTTTTTCTCAATGTGGACATTGCATTAGCTAGGCATGGGGGGTGGATTCATTTCTAAATCATTTTGTCAGCTCTGTGAAATTCTTGTAAATTGTATTTCTCTACTTATATATACATTAGAAAAAAGAAAATTGAATTAGGAAGGAATACTTGGACATTAGGACTTTTCAATCTTAGGAAATATTACATTAGGATATGAACACAAAGACCCTTCAGGTCTTCGGACTTAATCGGCCCGTGTATCCACTAAAATGTGGATTTACTTTTCGAGTCCTCGCCATCTTAATTCTATGGTAATTTGATTAAATAAGTTTAGGTGATAAGTACACGACTTATCAACCCACCCATTGATTTGAAGGAACTTTAAGTCTAAAGCATCTACACACTTTCTTTTCACTGATTTGTTGATCGGCAATTTTAACAGAAATTGGGTAACTAATGAACCTTCTAGGGTGATATGATTGGCAAGTTATCGTGGGTAACAGCCCATAGGTAGGTTGTCCAGGGCCCAGTCACTGGACCATTCTCTTCTTGCTGCCTTTAGGTAAATCTTTGACCAGGGAAGCAACTTACTTAAAAAAAAAAAGAGAAAAAGAAAGTCAAAAGGAAAAGAGAAAGAAAAGGAGAAAAGAAAAAAAAAGGAAAACAAAAGAAAAAAAAATCACACTTCGCCGCACGAGTCTGGCTGGCAAGTTATCGGTGGTAACAGCTTATCAACTGGTTGTCCAGAACCCACCTCAAGAAATGCACTTAAAATTCCTAAAACACTTAGGAAGAAGCGGAGAAGTCGAATAAACCAAGGAGATATACACTGGATTCACCCTTGTGTTGACCCCATAAAAATAAAAGTAGAGAGAAAGCTACCGGTTGTAAAGATACACCTTTAGGAAGAACTCTCTTTAAGGTCACCTAGAGGCGTAGAAACCCGAAGTCCATTCTAATTGCCGATCAACGAGTCTATCACATTCACAATAAGATGCTTAGAACTTAGGGTTCTTATCAAATCTTGGGTGAGTTGAATGGTTGTAGAAAGCGACTCTTTAACCCTAAACTCAAAAATCCAAAAAAATTAGAAAAGAAGAAAAAGAGAAAAAGAAAATTTTCTCTGAATAACGCGAGGGCTTGAGGCGGTCTGCATTTTGGCAGATACCTGGGCGCTGTTGTGTCTTTCAAATTTCATATCCTAAGTAAAAATTTTATTAATGTTGAAAATAACTTATCCTCAAGTAATCCAACCTAATTCTTTTATAAATAGCATGTAGTTTTTGCTAGGGACTAACAAAAGATAGGCATGGGGGTGTGATGTAAACATATTTATATTACATAAAATATCTATTTATGCATGTTCTTAAGCATAGAATTGCATTACATACTATAAATATTGCATAACATGCATCACCATGCATTTACATTAATCTGAATAAAATGTAAGTTAATTGTCTCCTTTTATGGTCAAGGATAGGGTGACTTTTTATCGAAGCCTCGGATCAACGATCCAACTGTACGGATCTGATCAGAGCAACGATTGGAGTTCAACGACTCCAAGATCGCCCTAATCGGATATCTATAGCATTAGATAGAGACCGAGGAACCCTAGCAGATCAAGGGCTAAGATGGTGTTAATCTGCACTTCAGACGACAAATCTGATCACATGGATGGGTTCGGATCGACGATCGCAGCCTAACGGCATGAAAATCGATCCAATCCAATACCCGTGGCACCATCTACATCACTCAGAAAATGAACGGCCAAGATGGCGCCACGTGGTGCCATCTCAGCTACCCAACCGACCGCACGCACTCGATGAAGCTCTTCTAGCTAGCACTTCTGCACCGTTGGATCAAGATCCAACGGCTGCGAGGCACGTGCACTTGAGTTGTGCGCTCGACACAAACGCGCCCGTAGCACGTTGGTCGAGCACCTCATCCAAACAAGGAGGCGCAGGATCGAGCCCCCGCACGCCTCAAATTGGAGCGAGCGCGCGGGCGCGATCAGCCGAATGATCACGATCCAACAGTGCCGTGCGGCCGATAGCACCCACGCGCTATCTAACGCCCTGCATTACACGGGATCTCACGCGCAAGGCGCACAGTTGAGGCGCGATGAGGAGAGTTCTCAGCCGTCCAATCTTACGATCGGACGACCAAGATTTGATCGACGTGGAGTGCTCGTTGAGGCACGAAAGGCGAGCGGGCACGCGAGTGCCGCCCACGAAGGCCATGTTCAGGCCTTTAGTGACGGATTTATCTGTCACTGAAGGTCCCGAATTAATGTTTTTCAACATGTAATGACCAAAATGCCTTGACTCCTTGCAACTATAAAAGGAGACCCCCTCCATACGAATTTCTCATCCTTTCCTTCTCTTCTCTCCCTCTCTAAAGCTCAAGAGAAGCTTGTCCCACACCCAGGATGCTCCTCAACAGATAAAGTCAATTTTTTGCCCCCATTTCAGAAGCGGATCCCGCGACGACAACGTGCTGCCTCGTTCTCGTTCTTCCTGCCTCGACCTCCTTATCGCTCTATTCTTCGTTTTCCAGTGTTAAGACCCGTATTATTAAGTCTTTTTAAGATGTTTGTACTTTAGGTCAGATGTCTGGTAAGACGTCTGGACTCATTCCCAGACGTCTGAAAATCAAAATTTTCATGTACGAGCTCACATTTGCACACGTGCTGCGTGCAGACAGTACACGTCCCTCGCTTCTTCTCCTTCTCTCTCCTTCCGCCCAACGAAAACCCTAACCCCCACACCTTATATAAACCCCCTCCTCTCCCTCACACCACCCCCACTTCCAGCCACTTCCTCTACCCTCCAGCGAGAGCAGCCGAGCGACGAACGGAGGAGAGGAGCAGTGTGAGAAGGAGAGGAGAGAAGGTTTGTGAGCTCGCGTGGAAGCTCGCCGGTGAGCTCACGGCCGGTTGGCGCGTGCGTAAGGCGGAGGAGTGCGTCAGGGAGGTCCTCCCCAACATTGCTGCAATCGAAACAATAGGCGAGCGGGCACAGCGCGGCCACGCGTAGCGCGAGAAGGCGGAGGTAGGTTCTGGTTCTGGGATTTTTCCCAGAATCAGACACCTGGAGTGACCACCAGATGACGGTGAGGACGGTCGGAGGTGGTGCCAGACGACTGAGGAGGAGGCTTCACGAAGGTACGTCTCCTTTGCGGATACGGCCATGCAGGTCGCTCTGCCGAGACACTATTCCTTACCTTTTTGAGAAGATTTCGGTTGATTCGCATAGGTGCTGCTTCGGGAAGGCGCGGGACACGCCCTCCCACGCACTTCAGACGTCTGGGCGAAGCACCAGACGACGGGAAACGTTTCCAAACGTCCGAAGAGGTGGTCAGACGTCTGGAACAGGGTCCAGACGGTCCAGCAGAGTTCCTGGATGTCTAAGGAGTAGCGTAGGATTGAGGTATGGATCTGGAATCTTTTAAGATGTCTGGAAGGTGTTCCAGACGTCTGATTTGAGTCAGAATCATTGTTTTTGACCCGTTTAGGGTCCGTTTGAGGTCCGATTTCCGCAATTAAGATACCGATGTTTCCCATATGATTTCCTTTACTTGTTGGAATACTTTCTATACTGTTCTGAGTGTTCTCTTGTGATTGTCCTTGTGATAGGACCTTGTTCCGTTGTGGGTTCGGGACTTGCTGAGGCACGTGAACCTGCCGTTCAAGCCCCCATTACTCCTAGATTTACTGGTAGAGTGGCTTCCCCTCAATTTAATTGCAACCTAATTACGTGTGTGGAATGAATGATTAGAACCTAGGATATGACATGAATCCTAGGACTAGAAATACTAGATTGTCTGTATTGAATGAATGAATTGCAGTCTTGAATGAGTAGATAGAATGATATCAATTGCCTGTAAATGAATAATAGTTGCCTATGAATTATGTAGTACTTGTGTTAGTTAACTGTTGTATGTAACTTCCCTGTTGCATGCGTGAAATGATATAATATGAGCTGCATGTATATAATTTGGAAATGAAAATGTGAATGTTGGAAACACGAGCTACCTGTGAGTAACCTGAATATGGAAATGTAAACCATAGAATTTCAAGTTGCATGAGTATAACATGAGAATGGAAATAGAAATGATGAAACCTGGTATGGAATGACATGAGGAATATGAGCATAAACCCTATAGGGGAATTAGGAGTGGAGCTCCTGGAAATAAATGGAATGGATTTGGAAATGCATTGGGAAGTGTGCTGGTCCTTGAGTACGTGGTACCAAGGAGAGTGCATGTTACCTCTTAGTGTAGAGGGGTGCTTGCCACCTTCAGGTTAGGACCTGGGGTGAGTTTGGCCACTTTGCACCGACTCGGTGGCCCTCGTGTCCACTATACCGGGGAGAGCTACTAGTGTAGGGAGAGAGCTAGCACCCCACAGGGCCTGGGGTTCAGCAAGCCGCCCTACACTGACTTGTTAGGCCCACTAGGCAAACCAAGGTAGTTAGGTGAGGGTGCGCGGATTGTGGAGGGGCGAGAACCCTGTTTGGTTCTTAAGGGCTAGACCCCTGTTACTGAGAGGGTTATGCCCTATACTGGTTCCGTGCTGTGCTTTGGGCGCACCCGTTAACGGAAACGACTGACCGCGTGCCAGTGCGGGGTAGCTACCCGAGCATTTATCGCACGTGCCGTAGTCACCGTTCGTCTGTCCGTGACCTTGGGGTGGTTGACTAGGTGTAGGACCACCATGGAGGACTCTCCCGGCCAGGAGAGCACCATGTGCTACTTCTACTCTTCAGAAAAAATTGCAATCAAGATCATTCCCACGAGGAACATTCGAGATTAAGAAAGAGACTTGATAATTAAACCAAGTGGTGAAAGAAAGAATAATTAGTTAAAGAAAGAAAGAAATTGAAAAACAACAGCTACCTGTCCACCTTTACTGCTTAGTAGTTGGTTGCCACTCTACTCAACGTTCGTTGACGTTTGTACTCATAACCTTTTTCAGGTCCAGGTGTTGAGCAGCCAGAGCACACGGCTGCAGAGGGTGCTGGGCCCAATAGAGCCCAGTAGTTGTAGTTCTTTTGTACTCATTTGTAGTAGTGAGTAGCTTCTTATACCTTTATATTTTGTACTCTTTCATTCTGCAATTTATATTCCTGTACCTGTTTACTTTTCTACTGTTGTGGTGGTGTGTACTGTAGTAGTTTACTTCTTTACTGCTGTACTTTTGTTACTGCTAGTTGCTAGCATAGTGAATATGGTTTATTTTACTGCTTTTTGGTTACTTTCTCGTTGGATGACTGGGTCTTGGGATCAGTCAAGTCGGTCCGGTCTCGTGTCCTGTAGGGATTCGGGAACCGGGTCGTAACATCCAGGCGTCGTCTCGTTCAGCTTGTCCTCCAAGCGATCGTCGAGGAGGATAACTTCTCTCTCCCATTCCTTTTTCCTGCTTTCTAGAGTAGAATTTTCCTGATTTCTAGTGTAATTTCTCACTTAGTTGTATAAACATTTTGAAGTATCAAGTGGATGTTTTCTCTCTTTTTCTCTCTCTTTCTTTCTTTGATTGTTTATAGTGCTTCATTTCATTGTAATTACTCCGCTTTTTATCAAAAACATGAAAAAAATATAATTGCGAATTTGGATCAATGTAGCCTCCCTGAGTTCGACCCAGGATTTCTATTCCGGTATAAATTTTGTTTGTTGAACCTGAGTTCTTCGCTATTCAAACTACAACAACAGGTTTTCAAAACCAAATTCAACAGCATAGTACGTCGTCGTTTCAACACTGATTGAATGTTCTGTTGAATTATTTGGATATGAAATGCATGCTTAATTAGAGGATTTAATTGGTGATCTAAATCTTCACTTTTTAGATTCTCTATATTCTTTTTATCTCATCATTATTTGAATTATAATCTGACAATTGTCTTCACTGCATATCTATTTTGTGCTCCATTCATTGTGCTCATTGATTCTGAATGAGATTAATATTGTGAATTCCATATTTGCTCAATTGAGGACCTGGATGACTTCTTGGAGCGCATCCACAGGGCCTGGAGGTGATTGTGATGAAGAGCAGAGTCGGAGAGCTGCAGCCGAAGTGAGAGATGATGGCGGCAACGGCGGCGGAGCGACGGTGAAATCTGCAAGCATGAATACATGCTTGAAAGCCCCAGTCAGATGGCTCAAAAGCTTCGCCAAAGCACGGCGAAGGTGGTGGTGGTGTTTCATGGTGTGAGAGGGTGTGTGGTGGTCGGCGGAGGTCGGGGATGAAGGCGAGAAGGTGGGTTGCTCGGTGAAGCGTTTGGATGGGTGGAATGCATAATAAGGTTGGGGGTTTTGTGCGCGGAGGTATGGCTGAGCTTGTGAGGGTGTTGGTGAGGCGTGTGGTGCGGTGGAGCATCGGGGAAGCCTCGCTGGGGGTGCGGCCTGACATGGAGAAGATGATGGGCGAACGGTGGCGACGTGGGTTGAATTGAGAGTTTGAAGGAAGGAAAAGAGATTAGAGGGAGATTGAAACCTAATTATGCTAACCTAATTGGAAGAAAGGGGAGGGAGGCACCGGTTATGATATGGCCAGTGCCGGAGTAGGGAATACCTCCGGTGGGGGAGAAGTGGCGAGGAAGACAGTGGAAGGCGGCGCCTGTTGGTATTGCGAGACGCGAATTAAAGAGGGGAAGAAGATTCGACCGCCTATTGTACGTAGCGACCGGTGAAGAAGGTGGACGGAGGAGCTCGCCAGAGTTGGTGGAGGAGGCCGGAGGGAGAGGGTGTTTGATGAAGAAATGCGGCCAAAACCGAGCTAAGGAGGTAAGGTTTGCATTAGGGGATCTTTTATAGGCCTCAGGGGGGCATTCCAAGCTTGGAAGCTTGGAGCTTTCATGAAATAGGAAACCCTTTATTTCAAAGGGTTCATATTAGGTTTTGGGCAAGAATTAGAGCACAAGATGCAGCTAAAATTGAAGAGGATCTTCTTAGGAGTCCATCCAATTTTGGAAGAGATTGGGCGTGAAATCAAGGAGAACTCCTTGATTGAAGGTCGGCTGTAGGTGTGTTCACATGGCAATGGCGGCAGGGAGCTAAACACAAAGAAGATGACAAAGTTAGGGGGCTATTCGCAATAGATTTTGAAAGCTGAGGGGCTATTTGAGAGAAGAAGAGTTAGATTAGACCAAAATGCAAACTATGTCAAGATGATCTCTGATTTGGCCCAAATTTTGGTACAAACCTAATTTGAACCCAAGGAATCTGATAGTGAAGTCAAATTTTGGTTTTGACTAAGTTTGACTAGTCAATTTACCCAGAAATCAAAATAAGGGCAACTTCCTGTCTGAGACTCTTTTATGTCAAAATGGGTTCCACTAGTCAAATTAAGGGTACCAAACCTTATATGACATTTTTCTATGATTTTTAAAAGGTTTAGATGGAATTTATCTTGACCAAAACCTCTATTAATTAAGCGGATCTGAAATTAGGGTTTCGGGTGCTGTTTTAACTCTCGAAATGCGTAAAAACCCATTTCTGTCTGCACGGACCCTCTTATTAGTCATTAATGAACATATGACCTTTAATTAACCCCTAGAAAACCTCATGATTACTCTTCATTTATGAACTTCTGTTAAAACTGCAGATTTAACCCTGTTTTAATACATGTCTCTCAGAATGGATGTTCAGTGAATTACAACTCTCCGACAATTATGTAGGAGAAGCTGTCTCTTGATTATGACTAATTAAAGTTAGTTATGGCTAATGATGATGTTATCATCATACCCCCATGCCTAACTTTTGTTAGTCCCTTAGCAAAATCTTCTAAAAGGAACTAGAGTTCTAGACCATGCATTGATGTTCAGAGTCTTAATTCTTATTACTTTTTAGAAATTAGGTTAGAATGCTACTAATAGGCTTAGAGGTACTCAAGTATCAATCAAGATCCAGACCTGACCAGCTTTAGCCTCAATCTGCCGCGAAGATTTCTAGGGCCCGCAAAAACTACCCGAAGGTTCGTTGAACCCAGTGGTTAAAGCACCCGTGCATAAACGTAACATGACCAGGTTCAATTTACCAGTGCATTTTTGTAAGAGAGAGGGATAGAAGTAGATTTTTCATTTGGAGAGTTTTCTCTCTCCTTTTCTTTTTAGATTTCCCTAGATCCAGCGTCGAATTGGCCCAAAATATGGTCTGTATCGGATTCCTTGTCCCCATCAACAATCCTCAAAGGGTCCCTGGCAATCGATGCTTCGAGATAGCAATGCTCATGGCAACCCCTAGAACCTTGGCTTTCGACACTTCGAGATAGTGTCGCCCATGGCATTCTGTAGCTAAATTCAGGCCCTAGCAATTGACATTTTGGGATAATGCCACCCATGGCACCTGAACCAGCACAAGATACTTACATGCCCTTGGTAGGATATTTAGATATCCTAGGGGACAAGCACCAAGGAGATATGTTAATACGCATCTTCAAGGGCAATTTCCTACCTCTTTGCGATGGGAACTCATCCAATCAACTTGTGTTGTCGAGTTGCTCCTAAGCTAAATCTTAGAGATGATTTTTCAGAACAGAACACTTTTGCAAATTTTCTTTATTAAGCGCACTAAATCAGACTAAGTGTGTGATTTTGGGTGCTTAGGTTACCAAGTCTCGCAAACCAAAGGGCAGGTAACAGGTTGAATAATCCCTAAGCCTTACACCTAATACATCAGCTTCGCACTTTCCTCAACCTCTTGAGGATTAATCCGGATCTTAATGGATACGTGAATGTTTAAGCCCTAAAACAATCCCCAGAGGCCTAAGATCAACACTCATACTAACCTCCTTGTCTCTCCATTTTTTCAGGACTTAATTTTTCTTTTGATTAGGTCTAGAACTTAAGTAATCTCCACAATCAAGTGTTAATGACTATCATTTTTGTTCTTGAATGTTTACTCCTTTTTGACATTTAAACTCTTTCCTCTTTTTCTCCTCATAAATGATATACAATCAATTCTCAAAATTTTCCTCCCCTTTCTATTTTTTTGTTCTTTCTCAATTTTTTGAATATGTATATTTTTTTGTGAGAACCCTTCCGAGAATTGAATTTTCATATGTCTGCACTTTAACAACCCCCCCATGCCTAAGTTTTGCAATGTCCTCATTGTAAATCGAAGGGTATGAAATCAGCTTGATTCAAGGATTAGAACATGATCAAAGGGTGGGTGAACAAGTCGGGATGACCGTTACGGATGATTTCAAGTTTTGATACAAGTAACAAAAGTGGAGTCGGCTGTTCTAAAGTTGAACTAAAAAATGCAATAGTAGTGTAGCTCAAAAGATCATCAAAAGGGTTTCGAGTTTTTGAAATGACGAGTTGCCTCCCGTTAAGCACTAAATTCAATGCCTTTAGCCGAGTAGAAGGTGGTCAAGGAGAAGGGGTAGTCAAATCAGAAGAGGTTTGTAGAACAAGCACCTTGATCAATAGCCTGGTTGGTTCAACCAGGTGTTTGTTCTGATCTACAGGCTGATGATGCAGCCCAAATCTAATTAGTCTGGTGGGTTGATAGATGTGAATCAAAAGATGTGGAGCCCACCAGATACTTTGAAGCTCAAACGGATATGAAAGTTAAAATTCAGGGTTTGGCTTAGTTGGTTCAGCTTGGTCAGAGTAAGGATCCTCAAAAGAAAATGGATCTGAAAAGGATGTAGGAACCCTACTAATCAGATCAGAAAAGGATAGGAAGTGACTATTGATCTGATTCATGTCTGAAACCCGATCAAAAGATGGAGAAGAATCACATGCGACCGGATCAGAGAAAGGTGAATCGGAGTAGAAGTTGATTCCGGTGGCGAGTTCGAGTTGAGGACAGGTTTTGGAAGGCTCTGTATGCAGATCAAAAGAAGTGGCTTCTATGAGATCTGTGTGTGTTAAAAGTGTAAGCACCTCTGTTTTGATGCACTAAAATTATGTTTACTACTAAGACTGACATTTCAGGACTACCTTGGATTGAAGCCTCTGTTCAAGACGCAAGTTCAGATAGTTGCTAATGTGCGTCTTTTTCAATTATTTGAGTGTAGGACTTTATTGTAAGGAGCCTCAAATAAAACTTAAAAATGATTTTTTCGCGTATCTTTTCAAAATCAAATTTTAGGGTTATTGATTGACCAAACTTATTAATTGATCGACCAAAACACTTTGATCGGCCAACCTAGTTAATTGACTGATCAAATCAGTCCATTTTAGGAAGTTGAGAAAAATCCTCTTTATCGACCAACTAAGCTAATTGATCGACCAAAGTACTTTTTTATCGACCAATTAGCCTTAATTGATAGACCAATTTTATTTCCTATTCAAGCAAAACTTTTTGTATAAATAGAGGTTGCATGTAGCCCATTCCTTTATAACTTTTAAATAAAAACACCATTCAAAAATAGAGCTTCTTGTGCTTATTGCAAAAGGCTTTCACGCCCTGTTCTTCACGCTCTTCAAAAGCACGACGCCTCGAACCTCTTCGAAAAATCGGTTTGATCATTTATTGAGATTTCATAGAATTCATTTTCTTGTTATACTATTTTGTTGTTTTGATTTACGGATCCCAAGCCTGTTTGGAAGATCCGTGGTTGTTTTTGCTTCTCTTCAGGATAAAACAGAAGGTTTTGTAAGAGATTGTGCCACCCTCGTTCAAGTGGTGTGAATAGTGGATTGACTAGTTTGTTCTAGTCAGGAAAATCCCAACCTAAGGGGCTTAGGCAGTGATTTTTTACTCGGATTAGGTTTCCACTATAAATTAGGTGTACTCTGTACATGAATCTCTGTTAGTTTATTTTTTAATCTGACTCATATTTCTTAAAGCAATACTATTCACCCCTCTCCTCTAATATTTAGTTGCGAGCCACAAGATATTCTCCAACCCTCATTTGGTATCAGAGCCTGATCGTGAAGGAGATGTCACACCTCACCTTCACATGGCCGCAGCAACAAGTTTTATGGAGGGGCAATCATTTTTCCAACCACCACTATTCTACGGATTAGATTTTGATTATTGGAAAATAAGAATGCAAATCTTTCTTGAAGCAATGGACTTTGAGGTTTGGCATATAATCGAGTCCAAATATATGCCAAAGAACAAAGAAGAAAAAGAGCTAATGAAGGAAGAGAGGAAGAAGGCAACAAATAATGCCAAAGCCATGAATGCACTATTTTGTGCATTAACAAGAGAGGAATTTGACAAAGTTGCTTCATGCAAAAGTGCATATGAGATATGGAACCAACTCTTTATCATACACGAAGAAAGCACTAACGAAGAAGTAACATGGGATGTTTCCAACCTATGTTCGGAATCAGATGCTAAGGAACAAAGCCATGAAGACGGAGTTATTCATCTATATCTCATGGCACCAATAGAATCAAGCGAAGAAGAGGTAAATTCTGACCTTACTTTAGATGAATTATTAGATGCATATCAAGATTTATACACTTTAGCTAAAAGATTAAAGAAAAAAAAAGGAACTTAAAGATAAGTGCACTAGTTTTGAAAATAAAAAACTTAGTTTATGTCTGGAATTAGAAAATAGAAAAAGAGAATTAGATGTAACAAGAATTGTGAATATGGAGTTCCATGAGAATGTAGAAGATCTCAAGGAACAATATATTCACTTTAAGGACACACTTAATGACCTCAAATATTCTACTAGAACATATGAAGAAAAATATGAGGACATTAAAAAGAAGAATCAAAAGAAGATTAGGCATGCATTTTTATATCAAAAGGCCAAGAGAAGAGAGTCTAGTGGACCCTCTAACTCGAAAGGAATTAACAGCCATGGACCCAAAAGGATATGGGTACCGAAAAAATTTGTGGAAAACTGTGTTGTAGGTTATGGGAAAGATCGACATGGAAATTACAATTTGAGAGGCAACCTTTAATAAGCAAATGTTGAGCGGTAACGAATCGCTACACTAACGTGTTTGGTTTTGGAAAACTTGTCGTTGTAGTTCGAAAGCGAAGAATTCATGTTCAACAAATAAAATTTATACCGAAAAGAATTCCGGGTCGAACACAGGGAGGCTACGTTGATCTATATTCGCAATTATATTTTTTTTAGGATTTTTGATAAGCAAGGCGATATAATTACAATGAAGCTATCAGACTAAAAGAAAGAGAGAGAGAGAGAGAGAGAAAGATAGAGAGAGAGAAAGAGAATATGCATTCAATATTTCAATTGTTTATATAATTAAGTTAAATAAAAGTAACACTAGAAAGCGGGAAATCAATTACACTATAAAGCAGGAAAATTCTACACTAGAAAAGCTGTAAATAAGAACGGGAGAGAGAAGTTATCCTCCTCGACGATTGCTTGGAGGACGAGTCGGACGGGACGACGCCTGGACGAAGGAGAACGAAGCAGGACAAAGGAGGACGAAGGAGAAGAACGGGAATGGAGCAGCACGCTGTCGTCGTCGCGGGATCCACTTCCGAAGGGGAACGAAAATTGGACTTTATCTCACGAGAAGCATCCCGGGTGTGGGACAAGCTTCTCTTGAGCTTTGGAGGGGTAGAGAGGAGAAAGAAGGGATGAAAATTTCGTATGGAGGGGGTCTCCTTTTATAGTTGCAAGGAGTGGGGGTAAAATGGACATTACAAGTTTAAAATAATAAATGAGGGGTCTTTAGTGACAGATAAATCCGTCACTAAAGCCTCCTTCGTGGGCGTCGTGGGCGGCTTGCGTGTGCCTCCTCGCCTGCTTACGTGCTCAACAGCTTGCGCACGTTCGTCGATTCTCAGCCATCCGATCGTGAGATCGGACGGCTTAGGTTGCGTCTCTGCCCGCTCGTTGTGCGCCCGCCTAGAGCGTGCGATCGCGCGACCACGCCGTGCATTCAATCGCGCGTGAATGCAATCGGGCGCGCGCGGCCGTCCGATCTCCATTTGACGCTCCACGTGCCTCAATTACTCGCGCCTTCCAGCCCCTCGCCGTGGCTCGAACCCGCCCCCGGCGCTCGCGAAAGAGCGCTCGACCACTGCGCTATGGGGAGCGGATGGTCGAGCAGACTCTTTTAAGAGCGAGCGACCACAGCCGTTGTATTAAGATCCAACGGCGAAGAGCGATCGGGCGTAGGGCCTTCACAAAATGCAAGCGGCTGTTTGGGCGGTTGAGATGGTGCCACGTGGCGCTATCATGGCCGTCCATCTTCTGGAAGTTGTAGATGGTGCAACGGATGTCGGATTGACTCGATTTTTGTGTCGTTGGGATGCAATCGTCGATCCGAATTCATCCGTGCGGTTGGATTTATCATCTGAAGGGCAGATTTACACCATCCTGGCCCTTGATATTCTAGGGTTCCCGGGTCACTATCTGATGCTACGGATGCTTGATTAGGGCAATCTTGAAGTCGTTGAACTCCAATCGTCACCCTGATCACATCCATACAGTTGGATCTTTGATTCGAGGCCCCGATAAAATGTTTTCCCTATCCAAACACATAAAAGGAGACAATTAACCTCCATTTTATTCAAACTACTCTAAATGCAAGATGATGCATGTTATGCAATATTTATATCATGAAATGCAATCCTATGCTTAAGAACATGCATAAATAGATATTTTAAGTAGTGTAAATGTATTTACATCAGCCAACAATCATCAATTTGGCTATGAAAGATGGTGGAACCAACAATGTCAATGGATGCCAAATTTTTGGTGGAGACCGTCTCCACCTGGCTACTGCTATTAGGTATAACTCCTTATACATTAGCAGGTATGATTCTCAAAACCAAATCTTTATTACCTACTTAGTTATAAATAAGTTTTTAATATAAAATTGACTAAGCATTGAATTAATTAATTTGGGATAGCAACTTGATAGAGGGAGAAAAATAAAGAAAATCAAACCTTGATAAGGGATCATTGTTTGAGGGGGAGAATCAAGATCAATTTCTTAGTAACATTTAGAGAGTATATTTATCTATGTTGGACTGTATAACTCCTACTCAACCCTTTCATAAACGACTTTCAAAGATAAAACTGTAAATTTCATTCCTAGAATTTTACTTGTTTAAGCATGATTAATAACAAGTCACTTGAGATATATCTTTTTGTTGATATCAAAAAGGGGGAGAATGTTAAGACCTCTATTTTGATGAAACATATGTTCCTGTAGCTTGCCTAGAATCCATTACTAGACCTCGAGTTGGACACTGATCTTCAAAGCACTATGGATGCCTTCGTGGCATCATAAGATGATTAGATGTTATATCTGTTTCTATTGGCTCGTATAACTTAATTTATCTCCAAACATTTATATTTTTTGCACTGCTTATCTAGACTCTTTATTTTTGCATGAATGATTATCTCTCTCAATTAAGTGATTACTCTCTTAGTCAATGCATGTTTAAAGTTTATCTTGCTTACATTGCATGTTTAAGGGGGAGTTAATTGTGAAATAACTAGCAGCACGTTTACTTTTTGCTGAAACAAAAAGGGAGAGATATTATGCAAAGTTATTTTCAAATTCATAATTATAATTTTATTGTCATCAAAAAGGGGGAGAATGTAAGCACCTCTATTTTGATGCACAAAAATTATGTTTATTGCTATGACTGACATTTCAGGACTATCTTGGATTGAAGACTCTGTTCAAGACACAAGTTCAAATAGTTGCTGATGTGCATCTTTTTCATTTATTTGAGTCTAGGACTTTATTATAAGTAACCTCAAATAAAACTCAAAAATGATTTTTTCACTTATCTTTTCAAAACCAAATTTTAGGGTTATTGATCGACCAAACGTATCAATAGATTGACCAAAATGCTCTGATCGACCAACATACTTAATTGACCGATCAAATTAGTTCATTTTAGGAAGTTGAGAAAAATCCTCTTGATCAACCAACTAAGCTAATTGATCGACCACAAGTGATTGACCAACATTCTTAATTGATCCACCAAAGTACTTTTTGATCGACCAATTAACCTTAATTAATCGACCAATTTTGTTTCCTATTCAAGCAAAACTTTTTGTATAAATCGAGGTCGTACGCAGCTCATTCCTTTACAAGTTTTAAATAGAAACACTATTCAAAAATAGAGCTTCTTGTGCTTATTGCAAAAGGCTTTCACATCCCATTCTTTACGCTCTTTGAAAGCATGATGCCTTGAACCTCTGCGAAAAATTAGTTTATTCAATTATTGAGGTTCCATAGAATTCATTTTCTTGTTATACTAGTTTGTTGTTTTGATTTATGGATCCCAAGCCTCTTTGGGAGATCCATGGTTGTTGTTGTTACTTCTCTTCAGGATAAAAGAGAAGGGTTTGTAAGAGGTTGTGACACCCTTGTTCAAGTGGTGCGAATAGTGGATTGACTAGCTTGTACAAGTCGGAAAAATCCTAAGCTAAGAGGCTTAGGTAGTGGTTTTTTAAATGGATTAGGTTTCCACTATATATTAGGTGTACTCTGTGCATGAATCTCTGTTGGTTTATTTTTTAATCTGACTCATATTTTTTAAAGCAATACTATTCACCCCTCTCCTCTAGTATTTAATTGCGATCCACAGGATATTTTCCAACCCTCAGAAAGTTCCTCTAGAAAGAATTCAAAGGTAGGTTCATTTAGAGAGCCTTCATGAAGCATAGCAAAATCAAAGGTAAATGCCTGGAGAGTACTTATAAGATCGTGGAAATCTACATCAATAAAATATTCAAATTCTAGATTGCAGACACTCTCCGCACATACTGTTTGTGATTCCTATAGATCAAAAAGAAATGATTCCATCTCAATGGAACCTGATTTTGAATCAATGATCTCGGGATCAAAGACCTTAGAGTTAGAGTTGAAGAACGGGTCATGGATACTGAGGTGGTAAATTGGTTCATAGTCGTCAGGAAACAAAGGTTCTACGGAATCAAAGTAAGATTCAAAATCGTCGGAGAATTTGCAGATATCATGTTCTGAACTTGATTCCAGATCGGAAGTTCCACCATTGAATGAATCAAGATGTGTAGAATCAGCAACCTGACTTGGATCTAACCTCATTTCTTATTTAGAGCTAAAAAAGGTGTCCTTCTTAGGCATGGGCTCAAGTTCTTAGTTCCTAGGATATACCCAATCGAGTCCCAGCTCTTCGAACCCCTCGATTTCTATATCATAAATTGGTTTGGCTTTCAAGAAATCAATCTGTATCTCTGAGACAATTGGACAGGTGTAATCATCAAATATAGACCCACAATCATAATCTAGATTCAAAATCTGATCCTCATCACATTAGGCCTCGTGATTATCCCAAATAGGCTCAAATCCAGATTCTAGGTTAAGGGTAACAATTGGATCACTAGTATCTAGGCTGGGCTCTATTAGGATGTCAAAGTCACTCTCGAGAGTTACCTTAACAAGATAAGGCTCGGGATTTACACTCTTGAGAGGTTCTGTTTTAAGCTCATCATCACAAGTGTTGGGGAAATCTAGGCTTGATGGACTGGCTTCAAGATTTTCTAAGGCTGGTTGGGAATTAAGAACACCTGCAATCGGATCCTCCCAACCCATTTCAAGATCAGGTGTGTCATTCTGTATATAATTTGTGTCTAATTTCATTTGGGTTGGGGGTCCACAACAATTCTGAGTGTCTAACCCAGGCTTTGGAAAAGCTTTAGAATCACTCCAAGATGTCTCATAAATGGCTTGTTGCAATAGATTTAGAATATCTACACGTAGCTCAATGATATCTTGTTGTATCTCCCAAAGTAATGGATTTACAAAGAATGTAAACACTCTGTGCTATGCAATTCGCAAGCTTCATTGAATTCTGGTATGAGGGACTCCTGGGTTGAACCATTTCTTAATTGAGTACGCAGTAGACTAACACGGTTCAAAATGAATTTTGTTGTTTCTGGGACATTAACCTGAATCATGATAGCTGGATAATCTTCAAAATATTTAAGGGCAGCCTCAATCACTTTGTCTTTTATGATCATTTGGGGTTTAGGTTTCCTAATTGGTCTTCCTAAGTTGTCAGGTTGCATTTTCAAATCAGGTGATGGATCAAGATGTCGAATCAAACTCAAGTTCAGATTGAAGTAATCAGATCATATCAAAAATCCTTGTAAAAAATCTAATGAGGCCTCTTTGGTTAAAAACCTAAGGACTTTCCTGTGTATATGCTCTAGAGAAAGGATGAGAGACTGGATGTGAATTGGACCCAATCAAGGAACCCAAAGATTTTTGGATGACTAAGGAGTGTTTCGAGGTGGATGATACCTTTGAATCAAAAATCCGTACACCCAAGAATTACCTGGCCAGCTAGGAAGGGAGAGCCCCGCAAAGACCCCTACACGGTAGAGCATCCCCACGGATTACAGGGTTTCCCCCACCCGACCTTCCTTATCACTGCGATTCCAAGTAGATCGGTATATGCGAATTGAGACTTTAAGTCTACCAATTTTAGCCTAGTTTGTGCCTTGAATTTCACTTGATTAGAAGTTGATTTAGTTTGTGACCTAATTTAGACGTTAATTGGCCTACAAAATAGACCAACTTCACATGACCTCCCCTAAAAGATGCAGAATGAAATTTGGGTCAAGACCCAAAGATCACCCTGAATTGACTCTCAGGTTATTAGATACACAATTTTAGGATTCAAGTGAGATTTAGAGCCTCATTTTAGGGTTCTCCTGATTAGGTATTTTTAATCAAAGGCTTGGGTGGCACACAAATGCGAGAAGTTTGATTTCCTTTAATGCAGGCAATTGTGAACTAACACTCCAAAACCCTAGGATAGAAACCCTACTTGGCTCTATTTTAAGTCCAATTTAATCTCAAAATGTTTCATGAGAACCTCATCATGAGCCCTAACTAGCTCATTTTGACCTAAGAAAGTGAACAAAAGCTACATAACCTAAATGAAGGCCTAATTCAAGAGAATACTATTCTGGGAAAAAAACATGAACTAAAGGGTAAAACTATAATTTTACCATTACAGTACATCAACAGAATTTCTCAGGGTCTAAACATAGGTCAATTGGACTTAATAACAAAAAAAGTGGGTTGATTAAGTCAGAAAAGGGTTTTTGTGAGATTTAATAATTAAATGACATTCTGTAACCCTAAAACAAACCCACTTAATTTCACAAGGTTCTTGTTAGGGTAAAAATCAACTAAATCCTCTAAAATTCATGGAAAAATATCCCATAGGGTTTAGAACCTTCAATTTGTCCTTTAGAATCTATTTTGACCTAGATTGGGGTCCTAGCTTAACATTTGACCTAATTTGGATTTTTATGTAAAATGTCTAGTCAAGCATGGTCAAATCTAAAATCCAACTCCACCATTGGATTCCTTAGGTCCAAATTAGGTTTGTACCAAAAATTTGGACCTAAGGGAAGGTTATCTTGACCTACTTTGCAAAATAGTCCACCCAATTGCATTTTGACCCCTTACTTTTGAAAATCCTTGCACAAACCCCCTATCTTCCTCGTCACTTTTACATTTCGGTCCCTCTACCATTTCAGCAGAGGACCCATACCTCTGACGAGGTTTCGAGGAGGATTTCTCCTCACTTCCCCAGGGAGCTGCTCTTAGATTTGACAGGGGGATCCTATGAGGAATCCCCTACCATCTGAGCAGCTTCCCAAGATCTGGTTCGCACCGTACCTCTTGTGCGAACGCTCGAGAGGCATGGGTATGGTGTCCGACCCACACCTCCGGCGAGAGTCTTGTGCTTGGAAGCTCGCCTTCGAAGCACAAGGCCCTCTGCCTGTGCCTTTAAATGAAGACTCAGGTCCGGTCGCATCTTCCAACCTTGGATTGGCCCGAGATACCCATTGAATTTCGTCCTCCTTCGTCTCCGACCAATTGCCTGCAAGCTTCAACGACCTCTTCTCCTCTTCTCATTGCTCTACCACCATACTAGTGGCAGAGTCTTCTTCACCGTGTTCCTCCACGTCGCGCCATACCCACGCGTGCCTCTCCGACCCATTCCTCGTCGCCGTCATCCTCACCTCAGGGTCTTCTCCGACGAAGGCACCTACGCATCGCTCGTCCCCTCCACCTCCCCTTCATCCAGCTGCACGCAAATAAGTTCTTCTCCCTCTCCTCTTTATTTCCCCTATCTCTATTACCGTTTTTATCCCCTCGACATCGCAGACCACCACCATCATTCCCATCTCCGGCCAACCACCGACGTGGTGTCTCCGTCACTTCCACACCTCCATCCACCTCGCCAGACCCCTCAAAACCTCTGCCACCATCCACTGAGCACTTTCCCCATCTCCATCAACCGCCATCACTTCCACAAGCTCCCCCTGACCACACCCATCACCACGGTCACAGACCGACCTAGGCCCGCACGTATAGGCTACCCCGTGCCCAGCCACCCACCTAGGTACCTTCGCCGTGCCACGGCGAAGCTTTCTAAGTATTTTAACAGGGCCATGAGGCCGTATTCCTGTTCACAGGTTTTCGACCTCAGCCGCCATTGAAGCAGCTGTGAAGCTTGTTTGCAAGCTTCACTCCAGGTCCCCAGCTCCAGGAGGCGTAGGTTGGACTCGCGCACTCATCCAGCCAAGTGAGCGGCCTTGAGAGGGATCACAGCAGCGGAAATTAGGCGAAGAAATCACTTGTAGGCGTGTGAAAAAATGGGTGAGACTTTGTCCCACATAGGAAACGACCAGCGCGGGTGAGAGATTTTTATTGTTTTTGTGTTTCCTCCTTAGCGCCTCGAGTCACGGGGTGAGGTCCCCTCGCCAACGCTTGCCTCGTCTGCGGTCACCCCTACACGGAGCTGGCTAACCCGTTTACCCTGCACTCCTCACGCACCACCCACGCCGGTGCACCTGGACCCAGGCACGCGTAATCCGACCCGTATACCTGATTGTCTGGCTCTGAGAGAGCGAAGAAAGAAATTGAGAGAGAGTGTGACGCGGGGGAGGGTAGGGGTAGGTTTTGCTGTGCTGTGCAGGGAAAGGAAGAAGGAGGAGGAGGAGGAGGCAGCTACTAAAGAGAGAAGAAGAAGGAGGAAGAAGGTGCAGCTGAAGCCTAAGGCAAGGTAAAGCCTTTGCAAGGAAGGAAGGACTTAGCCGTAGCTAAGGAAGGCTAAGGAAGCAGAGGTAGGAGAAGGACTTGAAGGCAGAAGACAAGGCCAAGGAGGAAGAAGCACTGTAGCTGCAGAAAAGAAGAGAAGGTAGGAGCTGAGGAAAGCCAAGTGCGAGAGAAAGAAGAAGGAAGCAAAGGTGCAGCTGAAGAAGAGAAGAAAAGGCTAAGGCAAAGGAAAGGAGAACCAAAGAGAAAGAGAAAGAAGACAGACAGAGGCAGAGAAGAAGGAGAAGGAGCTGAAAGCACTATAGCAATCGCAAGTTAAGATGTCTGATTTACAAAATTAGACGTCTGATTCATAAGGCCAAAGCATGCAGAGAAAGAGAAGAATCAAAGAAGAAAGGAAGGAGCCATAGAGAATCAAAGGTAGAGGAAAGCAAAAGGAAAAGAAAGAGAGAAGAAAAAGAAGGAAGAAGAAGTTACAGAAAGAGAAGAAAAAAAGAAGAGAGGCATTCTATTTCTTTTTGCATTTTCTCTCTCTAACTTTCATATATATATTGAATTGCATTGATATCATCTTTTGAGTAATTTGATATTTTGATTTTAGTTTTTAAAAATACCTATTTGCTCTCTGAGTTCGACCTCGGATACCTAGTTTTTTGAGTAATAAAAACTTCTTATTTGTTTAAAACGCTTTTTCGACTATACTGTAACGAGACTAATTTAAAACACGACAAAGCATCATATAGCAAACAATGTTCTTCTTGGACTTCAAACAAGAAGTGCATAATTCAAGAAGATTAGAAATTAAGCGTAAATCCCTAGTAGGTAGAGGCAATCAGGGTAGGGAACTCTAAACAGAATCGTCTCAACTTCAATCAAATATTTAATTGAAATTGCAAATCAGAAAACCTTGCCTTTTAAGTGATATTTACTAGAAAAGTAAGGCAGATGATTCCTAATTGATTTGTTTCCTTTTCTCTCTTCCAAGGATTAGGTGATTAGGGAAGAAGAGAGATTACCTGCCCTGGGAGTGGTTGATTTGCGTGGAAGATCTCCTCGTGATATACCTTGCAAAATCACAATTAAATCAAACAGGGCAAGTTAGTGCTCATATGACAATAGAGAAATATAAGACTAATGTGTGAATTACGCGTTGCTTCCCGGCAATGGTGCCAAAATGTTTGAACAGAACCAGATAGGAGTTTAATGTTTCGTCGTCATAGCACACTCCTAAAATAGCTCGATCAACAGATAAAATTTATAATTCAGAATCTAAAGAAGAGTCCAAGGTCGAACACAGGAAGCAAATATGAAATTCACAACATTAATCATATTTAAAATCAATGAGCACAATCAATTAAGCATTCAAGTAGATATTCAATGAATAACAATATACTCAAAGGATATTCAATACTAAGCACGAGTATCTCAATAGTTCATAATGATAAAAAGAAGTTAAGATAAAATAATGGTGATTTGAATCACTAATTATTAGCCTTAATCAAACATGCATATCAAATCTCAAGTATATCAAATAAATAAACAGTAGCTTGAATGCTATAGTGATTAGACAACTGAGATAAGCTATCAGATGGCTTAAATGTATCAAGCACAAGGCTCCTCAGGTAGAGCCTTTCTCTTTATTTCTCTGTTCTTATGATTTCCTTCTCTTCAGCTTCTCTTCTCTTCCCTTATCTTCTTTAGAGGCACGGCCCTTCTTCTCTTCTTTAGAGTCTTCTCATTCACAGCACAAGGTACCAACTTCCTCAGTGACTAAGTGTCACACAGGGCACAGCAACAGAGAGCAAAACCCTCCCTCGCTCTCTCACAATTTCTCCCTCCTCTTCTCTCTCAAACCCCAGATATAATCAGATCCATACTCGAGTTATCAAATCATGCACAGTGTCCAGGCCTGAGTGCGTGGGTCGCAGACGAGGAGTAAAGTAGGCGAGTTATTAGGTGTGAAGGGGTGTGAGGGACCCGACCCCTCAAGTGTCTTGGGCGATAGAGCACAAATACAAAAACAATATATGTGTAGTTGCGCGTTCTTCTACGCCTAATGTGGGTCTATCCCCACTACTATTTCGAGTGTAGCTGCAGCCATGGATGCTTCGTCTAATTGGGGATGCTACTGCTGCTGGGATCCTCAATTGAGGACTTGGATGACTTCCTGGAGCATATCCACACGACCGGGAGGTGATTGCGATGAAGAACAGAGCCAGAGAGCTACAGCTGAAGTCAGAGATGATGGCGATGGCGGCGAAGCGATGGTGAAATCTGTAAGCACGAATATGGGCTTGAAATCCCCAGTCAAATGGCTCAAAAGCTTCGCCGAAGCACGGCGAAGGTGGTGGTGGGTGTTTCGTGGCGTGAGGGGGTGTGTGGTGGTCGGCAGAGGTCGGGGATGAAGGTGAGAAGGTCGGTTGTTCGATGGAGTGTTTGGATGGGTGGCATGCGTAATAAGGATGGGGGCTTTGTGCGCGGAGGTATGGCAGAGCTCGTGCCATGTTGACGAGGCATGTGGCGTGATGGAGCGTCAAGGGAGCCTTGCTGGAGGTGCGGCCGGAGATGGAGAAGATGATGGGCGAACGATGGCGGCGTGGGTTGAATTGAGAATTTGAAGGAAGGAAAAGAGATTAGAGGGAGATGGAAACCTAACTACGCTAACCTAATTGGATGAAAGGGGAGGGAGGTGATGGTTATGGTATGGTCGTTGCCGAAGAAGGGAATACCTCCGGTGGGGGAGAAGCGACGAGGAAGATGGTGGAAAGAGGCACCTGCTGGCATTGCAAGACGCAGATTGAAAGGAAGAAGATTCGATCGCCTATTGTACGTGGCAGCCAGCAAAGAAGGTGGACGGAGGAGGTTGTCAGAGCTGGTGGAGGAAACCAGAGGGAGAGGGTGTTTGATGAAGAAATGCAGCCAAAACCAAGCTAAGGAGGTGAGGTTTGCATCAGGGGATCTTTTATAGGCCTCAGGGGGCATTCCAAGCTTGGAAACCAAGCTTGGAAGGTTGCAGTGATGTGAACCTCATCATGAACCCTAACTAGCACAATCTAACCCAGATATGTAAGAAAAAGCTCCTACATAACCCAAAGAAAGGCTTAACTCAAGGAATTCTGAGTTTAAGAAGAAAACAAATCATAAGGGGTAAAACTGCAATTTCACCAACACAGTTTGCAAAAAGGGTAATTAAGGGTCCAAACACAGGTCAAACAAGCCTAATAAGAATGAAAGTGTGATGGTCGGATCTAAAAAGGGTTATAGCAACTCTAGGAAATTAAATGACATTCTATAACCCTAAAATAAATCCACTTCAATTCACGAGGTTTGAGGTAGGATAAAAATCAACTAAATCCTCTAAAATTCATAGAAAAATAATCTCTAGGGTTTAGAACCTTCAATTTGACCTTAGAAACCCATTTTGACCTACAAAGGGAACCTTGCCCAATTAATGACTTAATCTAGGTTTTTACATAAATTAGCCAGTCAAACATGGTCCAACCTAGAAATAAAATTCACCATTAAAATCCTTAGGTTCAAATTAGTCTTGTATAAAAACTTGAGCCTAAGAGGAGACCACCTTGACCGACTTTACAATTTGGTCCTCTTCATTTACTTTTTGGCCCTTATCTTTCGAAACCCTTGCATTTTGACCCTAACTTTTTCGTCATTCTTTGCAGAACGGTCCCTCCTGCAAAACTCTGCGCAGCACCATGCTCCAGTGACTTTGCGCGGAGCATGACGCCGCGTAGAGAGGGGTGACCGCCCTGCAAAGCAGACGCGGGGTTCCCTACGACGTCCTCTGTCGCAGGGACTCGGCCATGCTCTCTGCCGACTCCCATACCTTCTATGCGAACGTGCGGAAGGTATGGGTCCCCTCTCCGGCCACGTTCCGGCGAGGCTAGCACGTCGCCAGCCCGCGCCTCCCTCTACGCCAGTCCCTTTTTAAGGACTGGCACCCCTTGCCGGTTCCTCTAAGCTCTCTTTGACGGAGAACAACCCCCCACTTCATCTCCTCCTCCGTTAGACGGCCCACAGCTTCCGGCGACCTCCTCCTCTTCCTCCTTGTCGCTCTGCCACCTTACCTGCAGTAGGGTTCTCCTAGCCCTCTCGTTTGTGCCGTGCTGCACCCGCCGGTACCCTCCGCCTGCTTCCTCGTCGCCGCACTCCTCCTCCAGGGTCCTTTCTTCCCTAGCTCCGGTAGGTACGAGTCGGTGGCTCCGCCCTCCCCCTTCGTCCAAAACCTAGGTAATTAGCTTCCTCTCCTCCTCCCTTACATTTTCCCTCTCTCAATTTGTCTTTTCGCCTCACCGCACACGACTTCCACCCCCGCCTGCTCCGTCTCCGACCACCCTCTCTGGCGAGCTCATCCCACCTCCACAGACCTTCTCACCCCTCGCCAACTACCCTAAAAGCTTCCCCTCACTCCACTCAACAAATCCCCCCTTCCCATCCACTGCCAGACGCCACCCGACGACCCCCTGAACAGACCCATCTCTCCGGCCATAGTCCGACCTAGGGCTACCACCATACGGCGCCTCACGCCTCACCACCACCCGCACTGCCTTCGCCACACTCCAGCGAAGCTCCCTGCATCCTCTGATTGGGCCGAGAGGCCGTATTCTTGTTTTCAGGTCGACGACCCTTCACCGCCATTACCGAGCTTCTGGAGCTCCTTCACCTGCAGCTGCAGGTGCCCTCTCGCCCAGGCTCACGCCCCAGGACGTGCGGCTTGCCTTCGCGAAGCATCCCAAGCCTGCAGCTGGGGCGAAGGCTTCGCGTGCTGCTGCAATTGCCTGTAGCTTCCTCAGCTGCAGGTGCCAATTTGGGTGGGACATTTAGTCCCACCTCGGCAGTTCTGGAAGAGCCGCAGCCAAATAAATGGAAAAAGTGTTGTAGGCTTATCGCCTTCGAACACAGGGGTCAGGTCCCTCACGCATGCCGCGCACCACACGCTCGCCCTCGCCTGCGCTCACGCCCCGCGGGTCTGGGCCGAATCCGATTACCCTAACCCGTGCACTCCTCACCCACCACCCCACGCCGGTGGGCCTGGTCTCGGGCGCGATACCCGTACCCGAATACCCGTCTCTGGGAGAGCGATCCTATGAGAGAAATCTGAGAGAGAGAGATGCGAGGAAGGGTAGAGGTAGGTTTTGCTTTCTAATCCTTGTGTGAGCGTGCAGGAACAGAGAGAAGAAGAAGGAAGGAAGGAAAGAAGAGGAAGGAAGGCAACCGAAGCCTTAGCCGCTCAGGGCAGAGAGGAAGAAGAAGAAGCAAGAGAGAGAAGAAACAGAAGAAGAGAAGCACTGTAGCAAACCTACAGTTAAGTCGTCTGACCGCTGCATCAGACGGCGGTTGAGCAGCGACCAGAGGAGATAAAGCAAGAGAAGAAAGAAGAAGAAGGCGGAAGAAAAAGAAGTCAGAAGAAGAAGAAGATTGTCACAGCCGCAGAAGAAGAGAAGAACAAAGAAAGAACAGAAGAAGAAGAACTCTGCAGAAGAAAAGAAGAAACACAGCCGTGAGCAGAGAAGAAAAGAAGAGCAGCTGAAAGAAGAAGGAAAAGGAGAAGAGAAGAAGAAAAAGCCAAGACAAGCTCCCTCTCTCTCTTTCTCTCTCTCTCTCCCTTATTTTTGTAATCTAATAGAGAACCTTTGTATTTCTAGAATTCCAGTAGCTCCCTGAGTTCGACCTCGGGAAAATCATTTCCGAATAAAAAAAATTTGTAATGATAACATGGTAGCTGTCTTATTACTACAACAACTGTAACTTGACATATAACAAACACAAACAAGCTAACTGGACAGCCAGACCGTTGTCATGCAGCTTTCAAGAAATAGGAAACCCTTGATTTCAAAGGGTTCACATTAGGTTTTGGGCAAGAATTAGAGCCCAAGATGAGGCTCAGATTGAAGAGGATCTTCTCAGGAGTCCTTCCAATTTTGGAAGAGATTGGGTGTGAAATCAGAGAGAACGCCTTGATTGAAGGTCAGCTGCAGGTGTGTTCACATGGAAATGGCAGTAGGGACCTAAACACAAAGAAGATGACAAAGTTAGGGGGTTATTTAAGAGAAGAGTTAGACTGGACCAAAATGCAAACTAGGTCAAGATGATCTCTGATTGGACCAAAATTTTGGTGCAAACCTAATTTGGATCCAACAAATCTGATGGTGAAGTTAGATTTTGGTTTTAACTAAATTTGACTGGTTAATTTGCGTAGAAACCCAAACTAGGATAACTTCCTGTCTAAGACTCTATTTTAGGTCAAAATGGGTTCCAATGGTCAAATCAAAGGTACCAACCTTATGAAATATTTTTCTATGATTTTAAAAGGTTTAGATGAAATTTATCCTCACCAAAACCTCTGTTAATTAAGCGGGTCTGAAATTAGGATTTCGGGTGCCATTTTGACTCTCGAAATGCGCGAGTCATTTTTATTGGGGAGATTGTGAAGAAGTTCTGGAAGAAAATGGGGAGATTGCTTGAAAACTATGTAGAGAACCTAATTTTTATTGGGGCCTTTGACTCCATTCTAGCAGCAATAGATAAAGTAGGGGAAGCAGTTGTTCCTTCTAAGGAGTCCTACCACTTGAAGTCATTCACAATAAGATTATGGTTGATGGACGTCAATTTATCAGGGTAGGCTTATGCTTGGTCAAACAAGCGTCACCCTCAATTTTTAATCAAATAGAGATTGGATAGAGGTTTTATTTCTAGAAGTTGGAATTTGCAATACCCCGATGCTGGTGTGCTACATCTTCCAACTTTGGGGAGTGATCATAACCTAAAACTATTGCGATTAGAATGGAAACAAAAGCAGAGATCTAGTGTTTGGAGACTAGGTGCGAAATTGAGCTTGAGAGAGGATTATCAGGCTATGGTTGAGAAGGGGTGAAAGGGTGGCGAAGATGGAGCTAATTTGATGATTTGGGAGAGAGGTGAAAAATTAGTAGGGGAACTTAAAACATGGCATTCGAGATTTGATGTAAATTGAAGGCACAAGAAATCAAAGATAAAAAAGGAGATGGATGAAATCCAAGGTAGAGTGCCTGAGGAGCATGATTAGGTTAAGGGAAAGAGAGCTGTAGAGACAATATGTAGGAGGTGTTATTACAGGAGGAAGTGCATTGGTGTTTTGGATCCAGGCTTGTATGGATAGAGAGTGGAGATAAAAATAAAAGATTCTACCATCTTTATGTGCAAAATAGAAAAAGGAAAAATGCTATTCATTGGCTTGCATTGCCTAATGGGGAGGAGCTAGGTGAACAAGCAAAAGTATGAGATTATTTCTTTAATTTCTACAAAAAGCTTTATGCCTTAGAGTTGAATGAAATGAATCCGAGGTTTTCTCTTTGTAGGATTAAGAGAGGAAGAGGGACGATGGTGTATTGAACTGCTTGAAAAGGAAGAAATTTGCAATATACTTTTCCATATGCCTTCATGTAAGAGTCCTGGTCCTGATGGGTTACCTGCATTTTTCTATCTAAGGAGTTGGGCAACTATGAGAAATGAAGTCCTAACTTTTGTATAGGATTGTTTCAAAGCTTGGATTATGCCAATGCCAATGAGCTGAACCTATCTTGCCCTAGCACCAAAGCTTGGTTCACCCAAAGAGCCTAAAGACTACTACCACATAAGTCTGACAAACACCATCTACAAGTTGGTGGCTAAGTTAGCTGTGCAGAGATCGAAGCCAATTTTGAAGAGAGTGGCTTTGAAAAATCAGTCAAGGTTCCTTTCAGGTAGGAAAATAGCGGATAATGTCATGATAGCCAAAGAAGTCATCCATGCCATGAAGATCTTAAATAGTAAGGAAATTTCAATGGTCCTTAAACTTGATGTGGAGAATACTTTTGAGAGGCTTGAGTAGGATTTTGTGAAGTTTTGTTTGTGTCAATTGCACATACCTTCTCCTTAGGTCAATTTGGATATGTCTTGCATTAGATCTGCTTCCTTTCAAGTGCTAGTTAATGGTAATCTTATTAACGTCATCCTTCCCTCTCGTGGTGTGAGACAGGGGTGCCCTTTACCCTCCCACCTTTTCATTATTTGTTCAGAATATTTATCTAGATGCTTCAAGCTTGCTCTTCATGACAATTTAATTTTAGGATATCAGCTTCATGGAAATGCTATTCCCATTACTCACTTGATGTATGCTGATAACACCATACTCTTTGCTAAGGAGTGGTGAAGGCTAGGGAGCTTCAGAAAATTCTCTAAGAGTATGAAAGGTGTTCAGGACAAAGGGTCAATTATGCTAAATCAGGGTATTCTTCAGCAAAGGAGTGGGGATGGATATTCAAGAGGAGCTTAGGGAAGAACATGGTATTGGGGCCATGGTGCAGAAGGAAGCTTTATTTGGGGAGCCCCATTCTTGATACTCCCAATCAATCAAAATTGGAGTTGGTGCTTACTAAATGTTCCAAGAAGCTACCAAGTTGGAAAGGTGAGACTTTACACAAGTGAGTAGGGGCATTCTTCTTCAATCCTCACTTCGCTCCATTCCTAATTACCACTTGTTTACCAACCTCTTCTCTACAAAACTTTGTCATGTGTTGGATAAATTAGCAAGAGATTTTTGGTGAAGGTATACGGATAATAAGAAAAATCTTTAAATGAGGGCTTGAAACTCATTATGTCTTTCGAAGCACATGGGTGATTTAGGTATTAGGTATGCTTGAGTGACTAATTTAGCATTCCTAATGAAGATGGGTTGGAAGCTATCTACGAATCAAGATGGATTATGGTAGAGTTTGATACATTCTAAATATTTCCCTGGTGGCTCATTTTGGGAATATATGCTAAGGTCTACTAAGTCAAACTTTATGAAAGCTTTGGGGGAGATTAAAGGTTGGCTATATAAAGAAGTGAAGTGCTTGGTGGGGAATGGTGAGAGAATGGATATTTGGAGGGACCAGTGGATAGGAGAATGAGAAGGGATTGTGATGCCAATGGACAATAGGGTTTTGGAGTTAACTTCGATGACAAACTTGATAGAGAGGGAAGAAAGAAGGTGGAATGATGAGGTAGTAGAGGCCATATCTCAACCATAATTGGCAAATTCCTTTTGTAAAACACCAATTCATGAAGGACCTTGTATGCTCGTTTGGAAGCCTTATCCAAAAGGTAATTTTTCTATTAAGTCAACCTATTAGATTCTTTTAAAGGAACACGATTTAGGAGTTGTAAGGAAGAGAGAGTTATAGTTTTGCAAGAAACTTTGGGCACCAAGGACTAGTGTTCCTATGGAAGGCAATAGTGAAAGATCTACCAATCAAATCCATTACTGCCAAAGGATTAGGAAATTATGATCAATGCTACCCTTTTGTAAGATAGAGGCAAAGGATTGGTGTCATTTACTTTGTGGTGGTACTGTCATGAGGGTGGTCTGGTTTTATTAGGGGTGAGAGTGGAGGTTCAAGGTGACAGATGGTTGGATTTTGGTTGGCAAATGAACAAAGATTTTATGGCAGCTAGGTATTCCAAACACCTAGCTTTTTATTTAATGCACTTGATGTGGCTCCCTAAGTGGAAGGCGGTGATGGCTAGGGCTTTGCTGGACCTGTGGGAGGTTATTTCAATAACATGGAGAATGGCCACCTTTTACAATGTGGAGAGCATCATTGATGTTGGGTGTCAAATGAAAACAAACCTAGAGCTGCAATGTGATATATGTTGATGCAGTAATAGGTGTTGGTGTATTGAAATGCAAATAATGTATTACATTGGGGTATGTGTACATATTTTGTATCTAACAAACAGACTATATATATCAGTCATGTGGTAGAGGTTGTGATGCCTCTAACCATTCCAGTTACCACCCAAACATGGTATCAGATGCAGCGCCGCTTCCCCTTTGCTCTTGCTCCTCTCTATGTTCGTCAATCGGATCTGCTCAACTCTGATCTAATTTGCCTAATTTATTCAAGGTGTTGTCCTTTCATCTCTATTTTGACCTGTTTGATCATATATGTTCTTGGTTTTTGTTTGAAATCTAGATTTTCCAGCTCATTTTGGGGCTCCCACTCTTTTTTTGATCGTGCGATCTGATCTCAAGGAGTTGCTTGTCTATTCTCTTGGTTTAGAGGAGTTGTTGTTCTCTTTTCTTCCTATGGAGGAATCTAGTGTTAGTCGACCTTCTTCTATTTCTACTAAGGCGTCTGCTCTTCTTAATGCTCCTCCAGCTACAATGCACTAAACTCATCAAATTTCATTCTGTGGAAGGCTCAATTTGTCCTCATCCTATATGCCTACGATTTAATGGGTATTGTAGATGGTTCCTTAACCCCTCCTCCCAAAGCTGTTTCTGATTCCAAGATTGGACAGTTGATTCAAAATGATGAGTACATCATATGGCTCCGCAAGGATCAATTAGTCCTTAGCTGGTTGATTTCCTCAATCTCTAAGCAAATTTGTTCCCAACTTCTTGATCTTACCTCTGCTCATTCAATTTGGGAGTTTCTTGAAGGTTCTTTTGCCACCCAAAGCAAAGCGAGGGTGTTCCAATACAAGTCTAAATTGGCGAGCCTAAAAAGGGGACATGTCTATCAATGATTTTGTTAACAAAGCAAAGGCTCTTTCTATCAACCTAGCTGTTGCAAGAAAGACACTTGATAAAGATGATTGACTTTTAGCTATTCTAAATGGTTTAGGGTCATATTTTGACCATGTTGTGTCCACACTTGTGATTCATGTTGGGACTATTTCTTATGAAGAGGTTGCGAGACTCTTATTGTCCTGTGAACAACGGTTGTTACGTAATCAACCTAAACTTGATTCTGTTGTAAACCAAACAACTGTCACACATGCTTCGCTAGGTGGTCGTCGTGGCAAATCAAGGGGAGGTTCCTTTCCTAATAATGGCAGAGGTCAATTTCAGTTTGGCAAAGGACAGAATAAGTTTTTTACTGGTGGTCCACGCAAACATGGTGGTCATTCTCAGTTCGAAGGTCGAATTTCTTTGGTGGCCAATGTCCAATGCCAAATGATGAGAACCTCGTCATAAACCCTAAACTAGCACCATCTAACCCAGATTTGCAAGAAAAAGCTCCTACATAACTATAAAAAGGCTTGACTCAGAGAAATTTTGAGTTTGTAAAGAAAATAGAAACTAAGGGGTAAAAATGCAATTTCACCAATCCAATCTGAAAATAGGGTAACTCAGGGTCCAAACATAGGTCAAACTAACCTAATAAGAAAAGTGGGATGAGTTGATCCAATAAGGGCTACAGCAACTCCAAGGAATTAAATGACATCCTATAACCCTAAAAACAAACCCACTTCAATTCACGAGGTTCGAGGCAAAGAAAAAATCGAATAAACCCTCTACAATTCGTAGAAAAATAATCTCTAGGGTTTAGAACCTTCAATTTGGCCTTACGAACCCATTTTGACCAACATTGAGAACCATGCCCAATTAATGACTTAATTTGGGTTTTTACATAAATTGACAGGTCAAACAAGCTCTGATCTAGAAATAAAATTCACCATTAGAATCCTTAGGCCCCATTTAGTCGTGCATAAAAACTTGAGCCTAAGAAGAGACCTTCTTGACCGACTTTGCATTTTGGTCCTCATCTATTACTTTTTGACCCTCAACTTTTGAGACCCTCACATTTTGGCCCCTAACTCTTCTTCATTCTTTGCATTTGGGTCCTCCCTGCAAAACCCGGAGCAGCGCCATGCTCCGGTGACTTTGTGCGGAGCATGGTGCCGCGCAAGGTAAGGGAGACCCTCTACCAAGTCAACCGGGGGTTCCCTGCGACGTCTGCCGTCGCAGGGACACCTCCATGGTCTCTGCAACCATCCATACCTCCCGTGCGAACGCGCGGAAGGTATGGGTCTCCATCTCCGGCGTCCTCCGGCGAGGGAGGCACGTCACCTCCCTCTGTCCTCTCTGATTCCACCTCTATAAAAACCGCCCCCGTCCATCGAACTCAACAGCTCGGTTCTGACGGAGAAACCTCCCCCCCTTTCCTCTCTTCCCACTCCGGCAGAAGCCCCCCTGCTCCGGCAGTTCTTCCTCCTCCTCCTCGTCTCTCTGCCGCATTACCAGCAGCAGAGCTGCCTTCACCCGCTCTTCCTGCGTCGTGCCGTACCCAGCGCGCGCTCTCCCGCTCTCTCCTCGCCGCCGCCCCCTTCTCACTGGGCATCTTCTTCTCCAGCGACAGTCACCCTACTCCGGTCCCCCTCGTCCCTCCAAGTAGGTACAATTCTTTCTCTTCCTCCCCTCTTTCTTTTCCCTACTTCAATTTGTTCAACCACCCTTCAACCGCGCCAAATCGCCCTCACCTTCTCCATCTCCGGCCAACCTTCGGCGACTCGCTCCCATCATTCCACCACCCCACACGACTCGCCGACCGACCCAAAACCTCCGCCTCATCACGCTGAACCATTTCCACCCCTTCATTGCCACTCCTCACCTCCACATCACTCCCCCGAGCAAACCCATTCCCCCGACCACAGTCCGACCTAGGGCAGCCCCTACACGCCGCCCCACGCCTCGCCACCACCTGCACGAGCTTCGCCGCACTCCGGCGAAGCTCCCTGCACCTTCTGATTAGGCCGAGAGGCTGTTTTGCTGTGAACAGGTCACCCGTCCTTCGCCACCATTGCTGAGCAAGTGAAGCTTCTTCCGCCTGCAGCTGTAGCATCGCTTCGCCCAGGCCAGACTCCCCAGGACGCGAGGTGAAAGAAGAAGAACAGAAGAGGAATAAGAAGAACAGAAGGAAGAAGACTGAAGAACCCAAGAGAAGAGCACAGAAGAGAAGAAGACAAAGACGAGAAAGAAGAGAGAAGAAGAAAAAGACAACAAAATAAATCTCTCTCTCTCTCTCTCTCTTTTCACTTTTGTAATAGAAACTTTGTACTTCTAGAATACAATTTGCTCCCTAAGCTCGACCTGGGAAAACTTTTATTTTCCGAGTAACAAATTATATTAAACTGGTAACTGCTCCTCTATACTATACTACAACGAGATATTAAAACCATAGAGGATTGGCACCGAACCAGTTTTTGGCACCGTTGCCGGGGAGCAACGGCTATTCTAGAAGCTTTGAATTTCTTTTAAGAGATTGCTAATCTTTTTCTCTCTCTTATGTGCAGGTAAAAATTGGAAGAACAGCCGCACAACAAACACTCCAACAAAACAGGTAATCTTCATCAACCCTTTCTTAACTCCCTTAAAATCTAAAAAGGAACGAAAAGAAAAATCAACTTAGGGCTACCTGCATGATGCATAGTAATTCCTCAAAGTTGCCTAAATTTTTCATTTCAACACATTTTAACTGTCCATCCAACTAAGGTAACTAGGGCTAAAACCTTCTTGATTGAGCCCTAGATACGACATTTTTGACGCAACTGAAATGAACCAACTAGAGCCAACTCAGGAATTAAAAAGCTAGGATTTTTAGAGACACACCTTCTATTAACAAAGAAAAGATCTTCCCAAAAAGAGGTGTACCTAAACCTTATTTGAAAATATCTATACAAGAGAAACCCTAAACAATTGGCTCTCTAAACACTTGAACCCTAAAAGAAAGGACCCAAAAGCTCTCAAAAGAACAAGAGGTGAAGTTCACCCCTTGGGTCAACTAATCTTAAAATTAGGTCACTTCTTCACTCAAAATACCTAAAAGTTCAAGTGAAACCTTAAGCACCCTGATCTTAAAGTAAAAGAGGTAGACTTAAGAGGTCAAGATCCCCATTCTGGTCTACCTGGAACCGCAGTGACAAGAGAGGTCGGGTGGGGGAAACCCTGTAACCTGTGGGGACGCTCTACCGTGTAGGGGTCTTCGCGGGACTCACCCTCTCTGGCTGCCCAGGTAATTCTCAGGTGGACGATCTTTCTGATCAAGGGGTCCATCTGCCCCACACCTCTATAGTCACCCAACACATTTTTGGGTGACTTGATTGGGTCCAGCACCTTCTAAACTCTTCCACTCCAACAGTGCATGAACGGTAGGAGATCCTTAAGACCACCCTTATGATCTCCTTTAGGAATTCACTCTCGTTAAGGCCCAGCCTTGACTCCCGTGTTTAAACAGCAACCTTACCCCATCATTCTCTCATCTGATTCTGAATCAAGCTCTTCTTCTTCCCCTATCATGGCTCAGCCTGTTGAGGAAGAAAACAATTTGGAGCACCAGCTCCAGCGACTTAATGACCTCTTCCAAAACTTTGTGCACCCACCGCAGCGTCCTATGATGCGGGACCATTATAATCCTGCTGCGGTGGCCATTGAGCCTCGAGTCAGAATCCCGACTGGAGGACCTGATTCCGAATTGAAGCCCAACATGATTCATGCTATACCTAAATTCCATGGGCTTAATTTCAAAGATCCCTTCCAGCACATCAAACAGCTAAAGCATCTGGCCCAAACTTTTGGGTCAGACGCGCAAAATTGGGATATTCTTCTCATGAAAATGTTCTCCTTTTCTCTTATGGACAAGGCCGCTCATTGGTATCAAACTCAGACCCAGCCGATCAACACTTGGGAAGAACTTCAGTCTGAGTTTTTGAAAAAGTTCTTCCCCGTTGGTCGGACCAACGCCTTGCGCCATCAGATTACACACTTCACTCAACAAACAGGGGAACCTCTCCATGAGGCATGGGATCGCTTTCAGGATCTCATGAGAAAGTGCCCCCATCACGGAGTTCCTAAATGGGACCAGGTCCAATCTTTTTACCAGGGACTCCGTGAGGACATTCGCCTTTTCATCAATGCAACTTGCGGAGGAAATATCATGGGTCAACATGAAAACACCATGTGGGAGATTCTCGAAAACATGTGCGAGAACTCCATCAACAATGACTCCATGGGATTATTCGACAGGATGAATACCCATGCATCGATGAATCTTAGGGGAGCACATGAGATGCAGGGCTTGTCCGCATCAGTCGACCTGGAGTTAACGGCCAGTCGATTGGACAAGGTCTCAATCATCGAGAAGAAGGTGGATGAGCTGACTCAGCACTTGCAGCGAGCCACCTCTGCGCGTAACTCCTTTGCACAACCTCATTCCACACAGGAGACTGTGCAAAGCATTCTCCACCGACCTTCCCCTAGGATGGATCCATATCCATCCCCATCTGATTCTCGGGTCGGAGGATCATCCGATCCTTTCTACACCAGCCCGGGGAATTCCATTCCCCCTTTCTCTGATTCTCTAGAGGTTCCTCAGACCTGCGAGGACCACAACGCCATCCAGAACGACCCGTTCTCTAACACCTATAACCCTGGATGGCGAAACCATCCCAACTTTCAGTGGGCAGAAAATTCCCAAACCCAAAGACCACCCTTTCAGCCCCGCCCACAACTCCCTCGTCCTTACCAGCCGCCTCAGCCTCGGCCCAACCCTACTTATCCATCAGGGCCAAATCAGGATCAAATGTCCCTTATCCTTCAGACTCTGGCTGGCATTCAAAGAATGAATGTGGCTATTCAAAAGCAACACAAGGACGAAATCACAGAGGTTCGAAACCAATTGGCCCAGTTGGCAAATTCTCGCCAGCCAGGCACTCTTCCTTCCCAACCTCTTCCTAACCCGAATAACGTGCCAACCCAGCGGCGCGTTATGAACCCAAACCCGGGCCAGGCCCATATGATTTATCAGGCCTCCTCTGTTCCTTCACCAGACGGGATAGAGGCCTCCACTTCTTTTGCGGGTTACCAGCAGCAACCTATCTTACCCAGTCCCAACCAAAATCAGGCAGGACTTAATTCCGTAACAACCCGTAGTGGTAAGGAAACCCAAGACCCACCTCATCCAAACCACTCCAGGCCTGATAGTGATCCCAAGCCTAGGGCAGTAATCCAGGACATTCCCACCCCTATCCCAAATCCACAACCTGGACCTATCCTAGAAGAATCAACCAAGATCCCGTTTCCCGAGGCCTTGACCAAGGGAAAGAAGACCACCAAGCCCGTGGCACCTGAGGAGGACATGGTCAAGCTCTTTGAGCAGGTCCACATAAACATCCCTTTGATGGATGCCATCCGCCACGTACCGGCTTACGCACGATTCTTAAAGAATGTGTGTACACCCCAGAGTAAGCCGCGAACCAAGGGTGGGAGCCCAATTGTTCTATCAGAGCAAGCCAGCCCTGTAATCCTCAGTAGACTCCCACCCAAGGCAAAAGATCCTGGTACTCCCCTGATTTCCTGCAAGATAGGTGATACCCAATTTAATAGAGCCTTGCTGGACTTGGGTGCATCCATAAACCTGATACCCACATCCTTACTTGACCATCTAGAAGAATCTGAGCTAAAACCAACCGAGGTGACATTACAATTAGCAGATCGATCTATAAAGTCACCAAAAGGGATTCTCGAGGATGTTATTGTGAGAGTGCGAGATTTCTACTTTCCTGTAGACTTTATAGTCTTAGACATGGACGCACCTGAGAACCCTAGGAATACACCAATCATTTTAGGGAGACCTTTCTTAGCTACTGCTAGAGCCAACATTAGCTGTGAGGAGGGCCAAATAGAGCTCAAATTTGGGAATCAAACCTTGAAAATTGATATATTTAAGGCCCAACAAGGAATTAATTGCGGTGTCATCGAACAGATTTGTGACGTTAGGGCTTTGGTTGATGAAACACACTTCCAGAATGACCTAATTATACCTCATCAACCGCAGAAAGATCTTGACCCGCAAACTAAGGAGTCAAATCCAGATATGAACAACCCAGTAACTCCTACCCTTGAACCTCACGTCTATACTGAACCACCCGCTGCTGCTGATAACCCCATCCTCGAACTGAAGCCCCTTCCTGCTCACTTGAAATACACCTTTTTGGGTTCTAATCAGACCCTTCCTGTGATTATCAATTCCAACCTCAATCCTGAACAGGAATCCCGTCTGATTGCTGTCCTCCAGCAACATCGCAGAGCCATCGGGTGGACTCTCGATGACTTGACTGGAATAAGTCCCTCTTATTGCACTCATCATATCTATTCAGAAGAGGGCGCACGACCTTCTTGTGAAATGCAGAGACGCTTGAACCCCAATCTGCAGGAGGTCGTGAAAAAGGAGATCATCAAGTGGTTAGATGCCGGGATCATCTACCCGATCTCCGATAGTCGTTGGGTGAGCCCAATTCAGGTTGTGCCTAAGAAGGCAGGACTCACCACCATAACGACTGAGACCGGAGAAATCATTCCTACCCGATTAGCCAATGCGTGGAGAGTCTGTATAGATTACCGCCGACTCAATTCCTCCACGAAGAAGGATCATTTCCCACTACCTTTCATTGATCAAATTCTCGAGAAACTAGTGGGAAATAGGTTCTTCTGCTTTCTTGACGGGTACTCCGGTTATAACCAGGTGGCAATCCATCCTGAAGACCAAGAAAAGACCACGTTCACCTGCCCCTTCGGAACATACGCTTTCCGAAGGATGCCTTTCGGTCTTTGCAATGCACCCGCTACTTTTCAGCGGTGCATGCTTGCCATATTCTCAGATATGGTAGGTGATTATCTGGAAGTCTTCATGGATGACTTTTCAGTTTTTGGAGCATCATTCGACGATTGCCTCCAACACTTGGTCCAGATACTCAGGCGGTGCATCGATGTGAATTTGGTTCTTTCCTGGGAAAAGAGCCATTTCATGGTGCCTGAGGGAATTGTCTTGGGACATTTGATTTCAGAAAAAGGCATCCAAGTGGATCGAGCTAAGGTTGATCTGATCTCTCGCCTTCCTATGCCTAGCTTGATCAGGGGCATCCGTTCTTTTTTGGGGCACGGCGGTTTTACCATCGTTTCATTCCGGATTTTTCGAAAATCACGCGCCCCTTGACTTCCCTGCTCTCCAAGGATGTACCCTTTGAAATCTCCAAGGAATGCACTCTAGCCTTTGAAAACCTGCGTGACCGAGTCACCCAAGCCCCGATCCTACAATCCCCTGATTGGTCTCAACCCTTTGAGATCATGTGCGATGCATCTGACTTCGCTGTAGGAGCGGTCCTGGGGTAAAAAGCTGACGGGAAACCCGTGGTCATATACTACGCTAGCAAGACACTTGACGAGGCTCAGCGTAACTATACAGTTACGGAGAAAGAGCTGCTAGCCGTAGTATTTGCCCTTGAAAAGTTCCGATCGTATCTTCTGGGTTCCCATGTCATCATTTACTCGAATCACACGGCTGTAAGGCATCTCCTTGCCAAGAAGGACGCGAAGCCCCGATTAATCCGATGGATCTTGCTATTGCAAGAATTCGATCTCGAGATTCGCGACAAGGCGGAAAGACAGAATGTGGTAGCCGACCATCTGTCCCGTCTTCCTTCTGAGATTATCAACCCTTCCGGACCCATCACGAAACATTTTCCTGATGAGCACCTGCTTACTGTTGGTACTAGACTTCCATGGTTTGCTGATATAGTAAACTACTTGGCATCTCATCAGACCCCGTCTGATTGGCCGAAGGCCAAGAAAGACAAATTACGTTCTGATACCAAGTATTACATCTGGGAAGATCCGTACCTTTTCCGCATAGGTGCTGATCAAATTATTCGAAGATGTGTCCCAGAAGAGGAATTCAGCAATATCGTCTCTTTCTGCCATGACCAGGCATGCGGTGGCCATTTCTCTGGGCATAAAACCACATCAAAAGTCCTCCAGTGTGGCTTTTACTGGCCTACACTATTCAAAGACGCATACAGTCACTGCAAGGCATGCAGTCGTTGCCAGACCTTGGGCAACATGAACCGTCGCGACATGATGCCTTTGCAGCTAATTCTCGTATGCGAAATCTTTGATGTTTGGGGGATTGATTTTATGGGCCCCTTTCCTGTTTCGGATGGTTTCGAATACATTCTGCTTGCTGTGGACTACGTGTCCAAATGGATCAAAGCCATACCGACCCGAACCTGTGATCACAAAATTGTTCTCAAATTCATTCATCAAAACATTTTCTCAAGGTTCGGGATTCCCCGTGCCATAATCTCTGATGGAGGGACCCACTTTACGAACGCTCAGTTTAGGTCACTGATGACCAAATACGGGGTGTCTCACCGAATCTCTACTCCTTACCACCCCCAAACTAATGGTCTAGCTGAGCTATCAAATCGGGAGATCAAGAAGATCCTTCAGGTCACTGTTCGGCCTGACAGGAAGGATTGGTCGTCCCGACTTCCGGAAGCATTGTGGGCCTATAGGACCGCCCACAAAACCCAATTAGGCATGTCTCCGCTCAATCAGTCTGCTCAGCCACGATTCCGAACCTTTCATCGTGAACGGTCAGAGACTCAAGCCGTTCATTGATGTGGCTTCTACTGATTTGGCTGAATCATCTTATATCCTCCATTCCCCTTGAGCTTATTGTGCCCAGCCGATGGCGTAAAACTCAGCGCTTAACGGGAGGCAACCCGTCATTTTAGTAAAAATCCAAAACCTTTTTCACACTTTTGTGCACTTAACGTTCACCCTTATAGACAGCCGATCCCACCTCAGATACTTGCATCTGGGATTAGAAATCGTCCGCAAAACTCATCCTGACCCATTCACTCATCCAAATTTCTGTCTTAAGGAATGAACTAAGTAAATAAAAAACCCCCTAGTCACAATGAGGACATTGCAAACCTTAGGCATGGGGGGGTATAAAAGTGCAAAACTTGGAAGAAAAGATTTTAAACAAAAAAATTCCAATATGCCAAAAACACCATAAAAATTAAAAAAATTTTCGAAAAAAGAAAAAGAGAATAAGAGGAGAAGGAAATTTTGTGGGAAAAGGAAAAGAAACAAAATGAAAAAGGAGCACAAAATTATGAGAAAAAGGTAGTCATTAGTAAGAAACTAAGGAATTAACCTAAGTTCTAGACCCCATTCAAGAAAAGATATGAAAAGTGCACAATGGGATTAGTAAGAACACAAACCTTAGGCATTCTTGGATAGACTCTTAGTACCCACTAAGATCTAGACACTCCTTGAGAGGTTGAGGAAAATGAAAAGCTTAAGCATTAGGTCTAAGGCTTAGGGAGTATTTGACCTCATTAACTAACTTTTGGTCTACGGGACTCAGTAAACTAAGCACCCTAACCTCACACACAGCCTGGTTCAGTAAGCGTAGAAATCAAAAGCATCACAAAATTCTGAAAAGTACACCTAGAGTAGGAGCGGCCGATCAATACAAGTTGATTTGGACGAGTTCCCAGCGCTGAGAGGCGGGAAATCCCCTCGAAGATGCGTAACAAAATATCATCTCCTCGGTGCTTGTCTCTTAGGATATTTACATATCCTACTGGGGGCATATAAGCACTCTGCTGGTTCAGATTCCATGGATGGCATTATCACGAAGTGTCAATTGCCAGGGTCTGGATTCGGCCACGGAACACCATGGATGGGATTATCTCGAAATCTCAATAGCCAGGGTTCCGGGGGTTGCCATGGGCGGTGCTATCTCGAAGCATCGATTGCCAGGAACCCTTGAGGATTGATGATGGGAGCAAGGAATCTGATACAGACCGTGTTGAGAAGCCAATCTTAAGCTAGAATTAAAAAGAAAACGAGAGAGAAAACTCTCCAAACAGAAAAATTTTCTATCTCTCTTGCAAAACGCACTGCGAACTGAGCCAGGGCTAAAATCATTCCAAGTACGGGTGCTTTAACTACAAAGTCCAATAGACCTTAGGTTAATTCTTGTAGGCCTTAAAAACCTTTGCTAAGGATTGAGGCTAAGGCTAGACAGATCTGGATCTTGATTGGTACTAGAGTACCTTTTAGGCCTATCGTCGGCATTCTAACCTAATCTAAGCTCAAATGAAAAAGCACTTATCTGAAGCTATTAAAAACTTCATGGTCTAGAACAGAGATTAAAACCTTAGGTTTTTGCTAAGGGACTAGCAAAAGCTAGGCATTGGGGTATGATGAGAACCTCTTCATAAACCCTAAACTAGCACCATTTAACCCAGATTTGCAAGAAAAAGCTCCTACATAACTATAGAAAGGCTTGACTCAGAGAAATTCTGAGTTTGTAAAGAAAATAGAAACTAAGGGGTAAAAATGCAATTTCACCAATCCAATCTGAAAACAGGGTAACTCAGGGTCCAAACATAGGTCAAACTAACCTAATAAGAAGAAAAGTGGGATGAGTTGATCCAATAAGGGCTACAGCAACTCCAAGGAATTAAATGACATCCTGTAACCCTAAAAACAAACCCACTTCAATTCACGAGGTTCGAGGCAAAGAAAAAATCGAATAAACCCTCTACAATTCGTAGAACCTTCAATTTGGCCTTACGAACCCATTTTGACCTACATTGAGAACCATGCCCAATTAATGACTTAATTTGGGTTTTTACGTAAATTGACCAGTCAAACAAGGTCTGATCTAGAAATAAAATTCACCATTAGAATCCTTAGGCCCCATTTCGTCATGCATAAAAACTTGAGCTTAAGAAGAGACCTTCTTGACCGACTTTGCATTTTGGTCCTCATCTATTACTTTTTGACCCTCAACTTTTGAATCCCTCGCATTTTGGCCCCTAACTCTTCTTCATTCTTTGCATTTGGGTCCTCCCTGCAAAACCCTGAGCAGCGCCATGCTCCGGCGACTTTGCGCGGAGCATGGCGCCGCGCAGGGTAAAGGAGACCCTCTGCCAAGTCAACTGGGGGTTCCCTACAACGTCTGCCGTCGTAGGGACACCTCCATGGTCTCTGCAACCACCCATACCTCCCGTGCAAACGCGCGGAAGGTATGGGTCTCCATCTCCGGCGTCCTCCGGCGAGGGAGGCACGTCGCCTCCCTCTGTCCTCTCTGATTCCACCTCTATAAAAACCGCCCCCGTCCACCGAACTCAACAGCTCGGTTCTAACGGAGAAACCTCCCCCCCTTTCCTCTCTTCCCACTCCAGCAGAAGCCCCCCTGCTCCGGCGGTTCTTCCTCCTCCTCGTCGCTCTGCCGCATTACCAGCAGCAGAGCTGCCTTTACCCGCTCTTCCCGCGTTGCGCCGTACCCAGCGCACGCTCTCCCACTCTCTCCTCGCCGTCACCCCCTTCTCACTGGGCATCTTCTTCTCCGGCGACAGTCGATACGACTGTCGCCCTACTCCGGTCCCCCTCGTCCCTCCAAGTAGGTACAGTTCTTTCTCTTCCTCCCCTCTTTCTTTTCCCTACTTCAATTTGTTCAACCACCCTTCAACCGCGCCAAATCGCCCTCACCTTCTCCATCTCCGGCCAACCTCCAGCGACTCGCTCCCATCATTCCACCACCCCACACGACTCGCCGACTGACCCAAAACCTCCGCCTCATTACGCTGAACAATTTCCACCCCTTCACTGCCACTCCTCACCTCCACATCACTCCCCCGAGCAAACCCATTCCCCCGGCCACAGTCCGACCTAGGCAGCCCCTACACGCCGCCCCACGCCTCGCCACCACCCGCACGAGCTTCGCAGCACTCCGACAAAGCTCCCTGCACCTTCTGATTAGGCCGAGAGGTCGTTTTGCTGTGAACAGGTCACCCGTCCTCCGCCGCCATTGCTGAGCAGGTGAAGCTTCTTCCGCCTGCAGCTGCAGCCTCGCTTCGCCCAGGCCAGACTCCCCAGGACGCGAGGTTCGCCCTTGCGCACCTGCCCAAGCCCGCAGCTGGGGAGAAAGCTCCGCGCACAGCCGCGATTGCCTGCAGCTTTCTCAGCTGCAGGCGCCCAATTAGGGTGGGACATTTAGTCCCACCTCGGAAGACTCTGAAGCGGCACGCCTGCATAAATTGTAAAAGTGTTGTAGGCTTATCGCCTCAGCACACGGGGTGAGGTCCCTCTCACCCGCTTCACCCGCCCGGTCCGCGAGCTCATCACGCGGATCCGGCCGACCCGACCCGACTTGACTCGAACATTCCTTGCCCACCACGCACGCCGGTGGGCCTGGACCAGGGCGCGACCCGTACCCGAATACCCGGGAGAGCTATCCTACGAGTGAATTCTGAGAGAGAGAGACGCAGGGGAGGGTAGAGTAGGTTTTTGCCTTCTGACCAAACTGTGAGTGTGCAGGCACAGAAGAGAAAAGAGAAGACAAGAAGAAGAAGGACTGCGAGAAGAAGAAGAAGAAGAAGAAGAAAGCCACAGAGGAAAGAAAGAAAGAAGACGCACTGTAGCAAAAGCTACTTAAGTCATCTGATTGAAAAATCAAACGACGCCCTGAAGAAAGAAAGGAAGAAGCAAGGAAGGAAAAGAAAGAAAGAAAAAGAAGAGGAGGATCACCACTGCCGCAGAGAAGAAAAAGAGAAAAGAGAAGACAAGAAAAGAGAAGACAAGAAGAAGAAGAAAGAAAGAAGAAGAACAGAAGAGGAATAAGAAGAACAGAAGGAAGAAGACTGAAGAACCCAAGAGAAGAGCACAGAAGAGAAGAAGACAAAGAAGAGAAAGAAGAGAGAAGAAGAAAAAGCCAACAAAATAAATCTCTCTCTCTCTCTCTCTCTTGACTTTTGTAATAGAAGCTTTGTACTTCTAGAATACAATTTTCTCCCTGAGTTCGACCTGAGAAAACTTTTATTTTCCGAGTACCAAATTATATTAAACTAGTAACTGCTCCTCTATACTATACTACAACGAGATATTAAAACCATAGAGGATTGGCATCGAACCACCAAACTTGTGGATGCCTTAACCATTCAGCTACCACTTGCTATCAACGGTACACTTACCCTTCCACTCCACAGATACAATATTCTGAATCTTCTCCATCATTTTAGCCATGGTGCCTAAATTCTGGGGCAACACACCATGTTACTCATTGTTTAAGTGATAGATCGGTGTTTAAAGGTTGTTGTGTTGTAGTATAACCAAAATAGTACTCAAACAAATAAATTTTATTACTTGAAAAGGTTCCAAAGTCGAACATAGGGAGCAATATGGAATTTAAAGCTCAAGATCACAATTTAAATCAAGAATAAAGATTGCAATAAAAATAATGTCAGGATCAATATGCAAAAAGAATGGAGTAAAATGATGATTTAAATCACCATTTACTCCTCACAAATAACACTTAAATCAAGTCTCAAATATATGCAATTAAAGTATCAATATATGGTGTTGTTGCTTTTCTTCTCCTTCTGCTGGTTCTTCTTATTCTTCTTCTTCTTCTCTTCTTCTCTTTCTTCTTCTATCTTCTTCTTCTTTCTGTTGCTCAAGCCTTCTCCTTCTTCTCTATTGTAGCTCCCTCTCTTCTTCTTCTTCTCAGTTGTGCGGCTCCTTCTCTTCTTATTCTTCTTTCTTTCTTCCTCTACTACTCAAGCCTTCTTCTTCTTCTCTATTCAGCTACTTCGCACGGAGGGGGAAACTTCTTGAATTGGCTAAATGTCAACCAATTCTCTCTGCAGCAAAACCCTCCCCCTGCCCCACACAATCTCTCCTTCTATTTTTATCTTAGGCTCTGCCCTCCCAGGGCCTCTCAATGGGTAACCGGGTAATCGAGTTGGCGCAAACCCGGGTCTAGGGCTGCGGGCGTGGTCACAACCGAGGAGTGAAGGGCTTAGGCAGGTTGGGCGCACCAGGTCCGCGAGTGAGGTGTCGTGAACAAGGCGCAGGTGAGCATGGGTGAGAGGGACCTCACCCCGTGTTTGGAGGCGACAAGCCTAAGAGACTTTTTCAATTTATGCAGGCGCAAGGACTCTTTAGCTTCCGAGGTAGGACTAAAGTCCCACCTTTATTCTTCGTGTGTGTCTGGAGTGGGATCCTCGTTCAATTGATGTTGCAAGTGCACCTCTTCCACTCAATTGATGGCCTGGAGACCTGGAGCTGCGACTTCCACATGTCCTAGGACTAAAACCTGGGACGAAAATAGCAAGAACATGGGCTTCGAGGTTGCATGAAGCTCCATTAATGGCGATGGCGGAGGAGAACCTGAACATCACAATACGGGCTTGTAGCCCCAATTAAACTAGTTCACGAGCTTCGCCAAACCACGGCGAATGCATAGGGGGCGGTTAATGGAGGTGTGTGGTGGTCTGCGGAGGTCGGAGGAGGAACGCAACAGTGGGTGTGTTTGGCGAAGTGTTGGAAAGGCCAATCGCCTTAATTACTTGAGGGGTTTTGGTCGGTGGGTCGAGGCGAAGGTGAAGGGAGTGTCGACGAGGCATATGGAGCGGTATAGCGATGGGAGCACTTCACCGGAGGAATGGTCGAACGCGGAAGGGATGACGGTGAACAGGCGGTAGCATGGTCAAAATCGAGTGTAGTTGAGATGAAGATGAAGTAGAGGAGGTAAGGAACTTATCTAGGTAGTTGGTAGACGATGGAGAGTCGAGGTGGCGCCGATTGCGGTATGGACGACCTCGGAGACGAAGCTGTTCTGATAAGGGGTGGATGGCGAGGATGAAGGAGATAGCGACGTCGGCGGGTGCTGCTCGACATGGAAGAAGGCAAGGAAGGAGAATCTGTCGCTGGTATTGCGATCAGACAATGAGGGGAGGCAAGGAGGGTCGCCAGAGATTGAAGAGCAATTCAGCCAGAGGAGGAGAGAAGAATTTGAGGGTTACTCTGGTCGAATTCAAGCTTGGGAAATCCGTTGTGATTTGGGGAGTCTTTTATAGGTCATCAGAGGGAGATTAAAGCTTGGGAAGCAACCTTCCCAAGCTTGGAAAGCAACCTTCCCAAGCTTGGAAAGCTTGCCGGATTGGGAAATCCCTTGAGACCCAAATCTCTTATGCGTTCGCATGAGAGATTGGGTAGGTTTCAGGGCTTAAGATCGAGTTCAAAAGGAAGGAAATTTCTTGACGAACTTCCCTTTCAAATTTAAAAGGGATTCGTCAAGAAATCAGGGAGATCTTTCCATTTTAAGGTCGTTAGAGCAAGTAGGAATAGGTTTTAATGGCAGCAGGGACCTTTTTGTGAGAACGACGACAGAGTTAGGGGCCTATTTGAAAATATTTTGAAAGTTAAGGGTAGAAATGTAATTAGACAAGACCAATTGCAAACTAGGTCAAGACAAACTCATCTTGGGTCCAAACTTTGGTACAAATCTAATTTAGACATAAGGAATCCAATGGTAAAGTTGGATTTTGGTTTTGACCATGTTTGACTGGGTAATTTATGTAAAAACCTTTTCAAAAAGTCATTTAATTCTCAGAACATGTGTAAACCCTTTTCTGATTGTTCTAACCCACTTGTTATCTTTTTAAGACCATTTGACCTTCATTTAACTCCTAAGAAAACCCGTGGTTGTACTGCATTCACGATATGCTGGTAAAATTATAGTTTTAACCCTAGTTTCTTATTTTTCCCTCAAAATGATTATGCAGTGACTTGTGACTCTCTAGCAGTTATGTAGGAGCATTTACTGACTTAATTGAGTCAAAATAAGCTAGTTATGGCTCACGATGATGTTCCCATCACTCATTCTTTAAGCAACCTGGATATTGCTAATGAAAATAATGGGGTCGATAAAGTTAAGTTTGGCAATGGAGAAGGTGAGCCGATAACACATGTTGGGAACACTTCTATTAGCAATCGTCAATTATATCTTACAGGTACCCAATGTTAAAAGAAATCTCTTATCTATACAAAAATTTACCAGAGACTAATTATTTTGTTGAGCTTCATGCTAATCATTATCTTGTTAAGGATAGTATCAATAGAGTAACCATCCTTAAAGGGCACGCACACAATGGCCTCTACAAGCTATGGCTCCCCGGTCATTGAAGATGCCTTTGCAAAACTCTCCTTGCTGCCCTGAAGCTGTTGTTGTTGTTTCTATTAATAATACTCCTTTGTCACTATGGCATTCCAGGTTAGGACATGCCAGCCTAACCACTGTCAGGAAAATTTTAAATTCCTCTACCATCCCTACTTCTGATGATATAAAAAATAAGCTTTGTGGCATATGCATGGAAAGCAAGGCACACAAGCTTACACTTTGTTCAACGGGATCTATTAGTTCTTTGCCCTTTGAAATAATTTTTTCAGACATCTAGGCAGCTCCTGTAGTGGGTTATGATAATAGCAAGTGCTTCGTTACATTCATCGATGATTGTACGAAATTTGTGTGGCTTTTTCCAATTGTTCAAAAGTCAGATGTTTTTTCCATCTTCGTTCAATTTCATAAGTATATTCAAACACAATTTAGCCATCCATTAAGGTGCTACATTCAAATTGGGGTGGTGAGTTCCAAAAATTGCAACCATGGCTACACCAACAGGGAATTATTCATAGTCTCTACTCCATATACCCCTAAACAAAATGGGAGTGCGAAGAGTAAAAATCATCATTTAGCAGAGGTTGCTCGTGCACTTCTTTTTCAAGTGACGGTACCTCCAAGATTTTGGCCACTAGAATTTAAGGCTACTGCATATTTGATAAATTTGCTTCCAAGTCCTGTTATAAAAGGCCATTCACCTTATCAGCTGTTGCATAATTCTCCACCTGATTATTTGTTTCTCAAAACATTTGGCTGTGCATTGTATCCTTTATTGCAGCCATATGCCAAGCACAAATTAGAGTCGCGTTCATCCTTGCATATTTTTTTGGGCTATGCTCCAATGTACAAAGCATATATTTGTTACAATCCTACAGATGAGAAGTTTATCATTGCCTGGCATGTTAGGTTTAATGAATTGTCCTTTCCATTTAAGGAGCAAGTAAAAAAAAAGTTCCACTTCAAGACTGTTGTCTACAAATTCAGTATATCTTCCTATTCCACAGTACTTATTTCAAGGCATTGGTTCTTCTACTAATGCTGCGGCTCCAGTTAATGCTTCTCCTAGTGCAGCACTAACTAATAAGTCTATGTGTGACTTATCTTCACCTATGAATACTACTTCTGGCAAATCAATGTTTGAAATGGTGGCTACTTCTACTTCACAATCGGCTATACAACCGGTTGCTACTGAAATCTCTGCTCAAGAGCCAGTTCACCAACCGATTGCTACTGCAAACTTTGCTCTAGAATGAGCTACACAACATCCTGCTAGAACACATGGGATGGTCACACGATCAATGAGTGTTATATTCAAAAGGAAGGCATATTACAGCACTTTATACCCTCTGCCTTCAGTGCTACTAACTCAATGTGAAATTTCCAAGCCTACTTGCTATACTGAAGCTTCAAAACACACTGCATGGAATGAAGCTATGGCTGATGAAATAAATGCACTGGTACGCACTAAGACATGGTCACTTGTGCCTAGAACTAATATGAACGTTCTAGGTAACAAATGGGTATATAAAATTAAAAGAAAAAAGGATGGCTCAATTGAACAATTTAAAGCACAGTTGGTAGCTGAGGGCTACCATCAGTTTGCTGGTCTTGATTTTTTTGACACATTAAGCCCACTTGTGAAGCAATCAACAGTGCGCATTCTTCTATCTTTGCCTATTTCTCATGGCTGGACCATGCAACAACTTGATGTGCAAAATGCATTTTTGCATGGTCACTTGGAGGAGGATGTATACATGGTTCAACCTTAAAGATTCATTAATCCAAATTATCCAAATTTTGTGTGCAAATTGAATAGATCCCTTGATGGGCTTCGACAAGCACCTTGAGCATGGTTCGAGGAGTTTTCTTTCCTAATTCGTCAGGGATTTCATGGATCCCATACTGATCCATCCTTGTTTATATATAGCAGAGGAAGTATTCACATTTATTTTCTAGTCTACGTCGATGACATTCTCGTCATTATCACCAATGCCCCTGCTTTACAGGATCTCATCACGCAACTTGGTGCCTCCTTCCCTATTCGCAACTTGAGATTTCCTACATTTTTTCTGGGCATTAAGCTTTAGAAATCTACTAATGGTTTGTTTCTATCTCAAAGGAGGTACATTACTGATCTCTTACTGAAGTTCAAAATGGACCGAGCAAAGCCCACCAAAACACCTATGAAAACAGACATTATTCAAGAATGATTCAACACCAATTGAGTCACCACAGACCTTCAGACAATTAGTGGGCAATTTGTAATATCTGGCTTTCACAAGACCAGATATTACCTATGCCACTAACAAACTATCACAATTCATGCATTCTCCATCAATCAAGCATTTTGAAGCAGCAAAAAGAGTGTTGCGATACCTTAAAGGTACCATTGACCTTGCATTATTCTATTCCAATGTATCATCTATTCATCCAACTAGATTCTCTGACGTGAATTGAGCGAGTTGCCCAGATGATAGCTGCTCCACTACTGGATATGCAATCTATCTTGGTAATAACTTGATCTCATGGGCAAGTAAGAAACAATCTACAGTATTCCGTTAGAGTACCGAGGCTGAATACTGTGCCTAAGCGAACACTATGGTTGAAATCACTTGAATTTAGTCTTTGTTTGGTGAGCTGCATATTGATCTTCCTCGACAACCAGTTCTTTGGTTTGATAATGTGGGTGCAACATATATATCAGTGAATCCTATCTTCCATGCTCGAAGTAAGCACATAGAAGTGAACTTTCATTTTTTTCATGACAAGGTGGTTGCAAATACATTATCTGTCCAGTTTCACTCAAGCAAAGAATAGATTGCAGACTTGTTGGCAAAAGCTCTATCATCATCCCCATTCATACACATACGAAGCAAACTAAAGCTACTACCTCAACCCCTTTAGTTTGAGGGGCGATGTTGGTGTATTGAAATGCAAATGATGTATTACATAGGGCTGTGTGTACATATTTTGTATCTAACAAACAGACTATATATATCAGTCATGTGGTAGAGGTTGTGACGCCTTCTACCATTCCATTTACCACCCAAACGATAGGCACTTCTTACTCGATGGTGGCATTGGTACTAAAGGATGCCAGAGGTAATGTGGTTGAGATGATGACACTCATCCTAGGCAGGGGCTGTAAATAGCCCGCAAACCCATCCCCCCATGTTAGTTGAGACTCAAACTGGAGATCTATCATTCCCACTTAAGTTGTACGAGCTTACTCACCAGCCGAGCTATCCGACGAAGCTTTAAAGTGCAGAACTTGCAGTGAAGATGCGGAAGCAAGAGCAATTCACCAAGGTCTAAATTTGGCCTTAAAAAAAGATTTATTGGAGGTGATTGTGCTAAGTAATGCCATCAATCTGATTGATCAAGTTCTAGCCTTATAGTAACCTAATCAAAGATACAAGTGTGATTGAACATTGTATTTACATTCTAAATAAACATGTTGCTTTCATTGTTGTTAAAGTTGATAGAATTGTTGTCCAACCTTGGCTAGGCATTGTCTGGAGAGAGTTGGAAGGGTGTTGGGTGAGTCTTTGACTTTCCTTGTAACTTGTAAGGCTGCTAATGAATTTCCTTTATCCTACAAAAATAAAAAAACCATTATTTTGGAAAGTGGGAGTGAAACCATAGAATTATGTGGAACATGGAGAAATTAATGAGGCAATTTACGTCTTGTAACTAATTTCTATGTACAGGCATCAATCCTATGTAATCGATATGTTTTTGAAGACATAAGCAAGCATGCACTCTTGCTTCCAATAGTGATAAATGGAGATAGATGTTACGTGTGAACCTGAGAATCACGAATCACGTGACTGCTTGCTCTAATCTGTCAAAAATCTAGGGAAAATGAAATCATATTGTTTTACCTACAATATGGTACCATATGAGAACGACAAATTGTAAGTCCTTAGAAAACTCACATATTTAGGGAGTGACAAAATTATTAATGTAGATTTATTCATCCCAAGAATTTCCCATGGTATCTCTTATCTCGTGGAGATGTGTCCAAACAAATTGTAAGAAGCTATACATCCTGGCCAACAAACCTTTGTAACGTTGTTTCTATGCAGTTTTACATTTGACAACCCTTCCCCCTCGCCACCTTCCTAAAAACTTTAATACTTCATCTACAACCACAACAGGAGTAGATACAATAATGACCAGACACCACTCCTCCAATCTTAAAGGAACAAGACCGAATGTTCTCGCAAGGGGAGGGACGTAGAGTATAATCGCATGCATCCCTAGAGAGAACAGCATTGCCAGAAGGAGAAATGGGTTGGTCCACGGTGGCATGTTGAGAAGGCTGTTGTCCTCTGAGAGAGCATTTAAGGAATTAAACAACTCCAAAGCCACGAGAACGGATAAGGAGAGAGTTGTAGCCTTGACCTTCCCTACAGTGAAATAGTCACAAGGGTTTTGGAAACTTAAGATGTGAGCTCCAGCTGTGAATGGTGCGGGATGGAAGTCCTTCCATGTTGGGCACTCTCCCCATGACCGCAGCTGGGATAGCTTCACAAGCGTGTGGCCATCGCTAACCAAGTTAATGCCCATGAAGGATGGTTGAGTGTACCACAAGATGAAGACACCAACTGTTGCAGCACCAACATATGCACCAATTACCTGAGATATATAAAAGAAAAGGCCGCTCATATAAGGCATCGATCCAGCGAGTGCAAAGACAGAAAGCATACGTGATGCTTCCAGATTCATGCAATACCAAGTCCAAAGCATGTTTAGTCACATTGTCATCCATTCTAGCAAAACAGTATGTACTTCGTTTAATCTTCTATAGTGGCCAAAACAAAGTAATTGCTGGTATTTTTAACAGACTTTTTGGTGGCACCAGTAGTAAATCAAGGTAAACATTGAAGCTGATTTTGGGCATTCCTAGAGGAGACAAATTGATACTTTGACTTGGCCATTGATGTGCAAGAAAATGCTTGATGTTTATTGCTGCTTTACAATCAAGATATCATGTTTCCTTATGTTTTATAGAGATGGCCTATATATAACAATGCACTTATGCACTTCATCTATGATCACCAACACAGCTCAAGTAGTACCAAATCCATAGCAGTTCACTTCAATCACCCATCATCAGGCATATTGTAACATGTTGCTAATATTCTAAATACTTGTCTCCACATATGGGAATTGTAATGAATGCATAAAAGAAAAAATACCCATCTGGATATCAACATGACGAATTTCCATAGTGAATGGGGAAGAGGCAATTGAGCATACCAGGTAGCGAAAGAGAGCCCAGGAGCTAATAAGAGCATTGCTGCTCTGTCTAGGTGGCTTCTGCATGATGTCAGGGTCTGGTGGATTGAAACTAAGAGCTGTTGCCGGAGGGCCATCAGTGACTAGATTTATCCAAAGAAGATGCACAGGGATCAGGCACCCAGGTATGCCTAGTACAGAACTCAGGAAGACAGAGAACACCTCACCCATATTTGATGATATCAGGTACCTACAAGGGATAACAATCCAAATAAGCACCTGCTCGCACAAAGAAATTAATTGTTGTTGACGACGTATGTTCCAGGAAAACCTAATAAAAGCTTTCATGTTACTGTAAATTGAACGGCCTTCTGCAATAGCTGAGACTATAGTGTTGAAATTGTCATCAGCCAGCACCATGTCAGATGCTTCCTTTGCTACCTGAAAATCAGGGGCATAACTTTTCAGAGCCAAATGTGCTAAATATTTTATGTTTTAGCCATAACATTATACAAGTATGCAGGTCAAGGGCACAAGGCACTGCATTTAGTTTCCTCATGAAGGTCAGATACATAATATCTACATGCAATGCATTCTATATGCATGTTTTAGACAATTTTAAGTCTTCATCTTGCATGCAGAAATTACTAAAGAATAAACACCTGCCAGCATGCGAATGCATGCATAATTTTTGGTCTCCATAGTCAATAAAGAGCAGTAAGAAAAATATATAAGGTACTAGTACCATCTCCATCACATTAACAGAGATGTAGCATGAAAATATGCTCCACAGCGACGCAGACTTTCTTAACACGTATGATTTGAACATATAAAGTAGCAGTGAGTCCAATGTAAAATACTGACGGATATTTAACAAAGAGTCAAAGAATGACAACCGATTCCAAGCACGAATACATCTTCTGAGTTGAAAGGGTTTCTCCCAGAGAAAAAAAGAGTGAATGAATGCCTTCTAAATTTTCCTTGTTTACCAGTGCCCCTCACATATTACATGATCAGTGATTACCATATACAGCCATAATCTCCAAAATCATCATTGCAGTTGGGAAACAGACAAGACAACTCCACAGGCAAGGTGCAAAATGGGTATCATCAATTATGCATTTTACATATTGTTATTGGATTAGGAAACTAAAACCTATAGTCTTTATTGTCTCTGCAGGAATGAACACTAGCTATATCACAAGACTCTCCAGATCACTTTCAATATTCAATGAGGTTACCTCAGTCCCAGTGATGCCCATTGCTATTCCAATGTCTGCTAATTTCAGTGCAGGGGCATCGTTTACACTGTCTCCAGTCATTGCTACAATCTCGCCTGTATCTTTGAGCAGCTTTACAATGTCTTGCTTATGTTTAGGCTCAGCACGTGAGATGACATTTCCACCAGATCTTGACAATATTTCAACTTGTTCTTTTGTTGATAAAGTCATGAACTCCTTACCCGTAAAACTTCCTCTGAGGTCACCTGCATCAGGAAACAAACCTATCTCTTGACATACAGCCTCCACTGTGGCCTTGTTATCTCCTGTTATCACAATGACCTTGATTCCAGCTACTCTGCAATCTCCTATAGCTTTGCAAACTTCTTCACGAGGTGGATCCTGCACCATTTGGTTAGAATGCATTAGAAAGGTTTAAACAAAATAAAAATGGAAGCTGGCAGACAGGACTCAGACTTACTCTTAGGCCAACGATTCCCACAAAAACCAAGTGGCTCTCAATCTTGGAATAATTGGTTGGATCATTAAGCATGCTGTGAGAGGGGTGAGTTTCAGAACTATAATCGTCAAGTTCTCCTAAATCATCTTTGAAAGCAAGTCCTAGGCAACGCAACCCCTTTGCACTCATCTCATGTAACCTCAGTAAGATCAGCTGCTGAGCTGTGTCGTCCATTTGAACAACTGACCCATCAGCAAGCTGCACTTGCGAACTCCGTGCCAACACACTTTCAGCAGCACCCTGTGGATATAGTAGCAATGAATATTATGTTGAGAGCCAGAAGCATTGAGGAGATTGATTTTTTCTGAGAAACTGGAACTTGATAAGAAAGGAGGAAGAACTTTCTTATAGATGATCTGGTCAAAACTTCTAAATAAATGGCATTAACGGAAACTCAGATCTTATAAAATTAGATAATTTCTCGTAACACTGTTTTTTGAAACTGCCAAGGATGCAAAAATCAGCTGATTAATCAGCCAATTAATCATTTGCAGCCAATGACAGCACCGCATACCTATAAGCAGGTGTATAGTCGGACAGGCTGATTAATTGGCTGACCTAATAATGCATGTTGAAATTTGATAGCTTGACGCACTTATTCTTAAAATTTCATGCCTTGTTCTTTGGTTCGATCTTTGTTATTACAACTTGTTCTTATTGTTTTTACTGCATATTTGTCTCCTTTAAATTTATGATCCACCAATCTAAGCTTATTTGTCATGTTTTATGTGATATGATAACCATCTATTACGACCTGGATCGTTACTTATTGCTTGTTAAAGGAATGTGCATGTCAAAAAAATAATACTAATATATATGTGCATCACTTCAATTAATATACATGTATACATAACATGTATGATGGTATAAATAATTACATTGAAATTTTTAAGGGACACCACCAAGACGACTATCGAAGAAGCCCTTTTCCGCTACAATCCTCCAATAGACGTCATTCTAGGAAAGAGGGGGGAAGATGGGGCCAATGCGTAAGGATAGGGAGAGCCACCGTCAAGAGGCTGATGGTCACCGGAGGGTAGTGGTTGTCTTGTACTTCCAATGTAGGATGGTAGGGCACTACGCGCATGATTGTAGAGAGCTGATTTTGTGCCTTTAGTGTGGAGGACATGGCCATTGGCAGTTCTCTTACCAAAGCCGGTGAGGTGTGATGTTCTGTTTGATTGGAGAACACCGACACCCTTCTCCGCAACGAGCGCCCTCCGTACAACTCTGCCACCACTACCATGTCATCCATCAAGTACGAGGTGGAGGTACCTTGGTCTCCTGCTGTCCAAGAGATTGATCAGGCTCTTTGAAGGTAGCTTGTTGGTCAATTGGGGAAGGGTGTCCATTCTCTGGAGGTCGTTCGGAGGCTAGTAATCAAGGCAACACCGTGTGCAACCAAATGGGGCTTGACAAGGCTGATATCAAGGAAGGTCCTCCTCTTCGACTTAGAGGATGATGTGGAGCAACTACGCTTTAGACGATGGAGGCGAGGGGCTCGCCATTACATGGTGTCTTGTGTCACCTTTCAATGAGTTTGGGTGAATTACAAAGATGCCCCAAAAATAACATAAATGATAAAGAAGTCCCTAGGCTCAACACTCCCCCTCAAGTTGGGGTGTAGATATCTAAAAGGCCTAACTTATCGTAGAAAAAATGAAGACACTTCTTCTTCAGAGCCTTAGTAAATATATCGGCCAACTAAAGCTCAGAGAAGACATATGGGATGCTAATCTTGCCGGTGAGAACAGCATCACAAACAAAGTGGCAGCCAACCTCAATATGCTTAGTCCTCTCATGGACGACTGGATTTGAGGCAATATAAGTGGCTGACTTATTGTCATCGAGAAGTGGAACAGGCATAGTGGTCTGGATGCCAAGATCCTGTAAGAAGGAAACAACTCACATAATCTTACAAACAACTTGTGCCATCACTCTATACTCTACCTCTGTACTCAAACGAGCAACAACACTTTGCTTCTTACTCCTCCAGGAGACTAGAGTCCCCCCAAGATAACCTGCAAAGCCTAAAGTAGAGCATCAATCATCCATAGCCCTGACATAATCTGAATCAGAATGGGCAAGAATATCTAAGTTGTCACCATCTCTGTAATACAACCCTCTACCTTGTGTCCCCCTGCTCACTGCAAAACTGATATCGGGCCTCTTGATAGTAAGATAGAGTAAGTGACCCACTGTACTACGGTAATGAATAACATTCTCATATAATGGGTCCTCCTCATCAAAAGAACGTGCAAGTGGAGGCTCCACAAGTATACCAAAGGGCTTAGTCCCAAGCAAGCCTGTCTCCTAAAGAATCTCGAGTGTATACCGTCTCTATGACAAAGACAAACCTAACCCCTGTTTCACTACCTCAATCTCGAGAAAGTATCTCAACTCTCCCAAAGTCCTTGGTGACAAAGGTAGACTGCAAGGACTTAGCCCAGGCAATCTCATCCTCATCATCACCAGTAAGAATCATGTTGTGCACATACACAACAAGAATGACAACTCAGATATGATCTCCATACTCAATCTTCTTGATGAAGATAGAGTGATCAGAAGTAGAGCATTGAAACCCAATTTTCTCAATCTCTATACTGAGCCTCTCAAACCAAGCACGAGGACTCTGTTTCAACTCATAGATTGCCTTCCTCAGGCAACAAACATGCTCCCCCTGACTGTTGTAACTTGGTGGCTATCTCATGTACACCTCAGATAAATCACCATACAAGAAGGCATTTTTAAAATCAAGCTGATGTAAAGGTCATCTCCTGATCACAGCAACAAAAATAATGATCGTGACAGAAGTAATACGAACTACAAGAGAAATATCTCAAAATAATCTATCCCACAAATCTAAGTAAAACCATTAGCAACAAGTCCAACCTTATATCTATCCACTACCCCATCAGGTCTATACTTGATAGTATAGACCCATCTGCAATCCACCACAGTAGCACCAGCAGGACATAGCACTAAGTCCCATGTCTGTCGTGATTGTAAGGCCTGTATCTCATCCATCACAGCCCGCCACCTAGGGTCACGGGAAGCCTGGGAAAAATCCCTAAGAATCGCAGTGGTAGTAATGGTAGAAGCAAACTGACGGACCCCATCCTCAATATGAGCAACTCCTGTATATTGGGAAAGGGGATGAAGTATGCAAGATCTACTGGGCCCCCTCAGAAGTGACTGCTCCTCTGTGTCTAAACTACTCTCATCTGTCAAGTCGCGACAAGGCCCAGTGTCTGGCGAAGCGTGTGTCCTTCAGTGGAAAACCAGAGTCCTCTCGAAGGGAGCCTGTATAGATGTTCCTTCCTCTGAGAAGTATGGAACCTTCTCAAAGAAAGTGACATCTGCAGCGACAATGTATCTCCTACGACTCAGGTCACAACACCTGTAGCCTTTCTGTGTCCTGATTTATCCAAGGAAGACATTTGACCGCCTTAGGAGAAAACTTGTCCTGATTACCATATGCCTAAACAAAGCAAGTGCACCCAAAAATCCTCAGAGGTAAAGCAAAGGACCTGTCACAATCTAGATGAATCATCTAAAAAGGAATCCTCCTTCGAAGAATTAACGAAGATACCCAATTAATCAAGTAGGTCACAGTTAGTATGGCATCTTCCTAGAATTGCTTAGGAACCTTTATCAAGGGCCTAGCAATATTTAGGAGATGTCGAAACTTGCGTTCAACCACACTGTTCTGCTGAAATGTGTGAGCACAAGACATCGGTGAACAATGTCACGAGAAGAGAAGAGGCTTAAACATCTTGTTGCACAAACTTCAATGCATTTTCACTGCGAAAGACTCGAACTGTACCATCATACTGGGTCTGAACCTCTGCCAAGAACTGCTGAATAATCTAGGGAATCTCCGAGCGAGTCTTCATCAAGAAAACTTAAGTGAGGCGGCTATGAATGTCCGCAATAACAGCGTAATATCGATGTCCTCCTAGGGTAGGCACCCTAGATGGCTCCCACACATCACAATGTACTAAGGAAAAAGGAACAGTACTCACACTAGCATCCCTTTGTGGGTAACTGCTCCTGTAATGCTTCTCAAGCTGACAATCCTCACGCTGTAAAGTCAAGGAATCTGGCAAACTGGGATACATCTGTTACATCTTCTTGAGCAATAGGTGCCCAAGCCTCCTATACCATAGCCAAGGATCAGAAGCTATGGAAATTGCTCCAACAAATAATGTTGGTGTGTCAAGGTAATGGAGTCCATCTTGTTCCATACCCCCACCTATAATATCCCCTGTCTATCGATCATGGAAGTAGCAATGACCTTCATCAAACTCTACACGACACCCAAGATCCTTACATATGCAACTTAAGAACAGCAGATTCATTAGAAACTCTGGAGCACAATGAACTTCAATCAGCATCTTCAGAGAGGCACGCATACGCCCAACTACTGTGATAGGTGACGTGGCTCCATTGGCCACCCTAACGTCCTTGATCCCACATGGAGCCTTGGGATCCACAAGACGCTCCACATCTCCTATAAGGTGAATAGAGGCACCGGAGTCAACTATCCACATTCCTCCGACCCTCTTCTTCTTCTTCATGTTTTCTTAAATTGCAAACGCAAACCCCTTCAGATTTAAAAATGAGCTTCTTGGTGGATGAATCACGTCTTCGATGCACGAGAAAAGACTCATCGCGCTTAAGAGGGCAAACTTTATTACCAATGGTGAGAGAAGGATCATCACCATAATTATGAGGCGTGAAATATGCTTCATCATGCAAGAGATAACATCAAGAATCACGGACCGAAGTGGTACGTGGTCTGATTGGGCCACTGAGAGGCCCACGACTGGTCTACCAGTGGTAGTGGAGGGGCTTGTGGCCTCTTGGATGGTGCCAGCAGAGCCATCAAACACTTGATGGGCGATGCCAGCAACGCTGAAGGCACCAGCAACGATGGCGGCAACACTGGTAGGGAGGTCAGCAATGCTGGGCTACCTCCTTCCAACGTTGCTACTCCTACTGCTCCTTGTCATCTTCTGTGCCTTGATCAAATCACCATGATGTTGGTGATTCAATCATCTTGAAGTGGGAATATTTGGTGGGATATTGAAGCACCAACATAGGATCGCTACTCTGATACCATGTTAAGAGAGAGAATGCTTCTCTCAAAAGAAAAAAACCCTAGCCTCTCTTTTATACTAGAGGTTTTGGGTGAATTACAAAAGTGCCCCAAAAATAACATAAATGATAAAGAAGTCCCTAGGCTCAACAAGAACATGCACTACAGCGGTTTTGTGAGAAGGTGGCGATTCTTGGTGTTCCATTACATCTAAGGATGCCAAAGTTTGTCGAGGTTGTACAATGATACGAGCGGCTTCGTGAATGCATAGGCGTTGGAATTTTTCAAGGAGATGCCACATCCATTATGGCTGAAGGCAAGCTTGAACAAAGGGGCAAGGTCCCTGCAACAGTGGTGCTTTATTGTGGAGGCTTTTCGTAGTTGCTCTGTTTCTGTTTGTTGTGAGAGCCAAGGAGCAAGGAGCAATAGAGCTCCCCTCAATCCAAAACCACGATCCCGTGCGGCGGTTGTGGCAAATGAGAAGGGGAAATCACTGATGGGTTAGGAGAGGCAGCTAGTTGAAGCTGCTGTGGATTCCAAGTCGAGGGAGGTGGTCATCGGAGTTGGGGAGGACCGGATGGAGGATGACCAGCCCGCCAACGATGGGTCTAATAGGTCCAGGCCAATGGTAGAGGCTGCTATGGATGAAGAATCGCCAGCCGTGGAGAGTGGTGAGGAGACCCGCTAGGTGTTCGATGAAATTCTCCACTCTTCACAGCCTCCTGCATCAGGTGTTCAATGAAATGCCTAAGTCAACGATGCATGTGAGGACCTCCCACCGCTAGCCACGCCGCAACCATAAGTTGGATAAAAAGAAGCCACAATGCACAGCCTCCACTTGCTGGTATTTCTTGCGCAATCAACGTGCCTCCAGCAACAAGATGAAATGCTTGGGTTGCATGGCCTAAATGGTGGATGAACAATGCCTCGCCCAAGTGCTTGAGGTGACTAGGGTCCAGTCACAAGAGGGTAAGGCATTTAAGGGGTGCGACGGAAAGGAGCATCTGCTCCCATGATGTGTATTCTTTCCTACAACGTCTAAGGCCTCCGAGATGGAGAAAGGTCCACGCTAAGGTGGCGTAACACTAGCCACCAAGTTACGCCTTCTACGTAACTACTTGTGAGACTATCACATAAGAGTACAAGCGGATGTGGAAAGGGAGCAAAGGAGACAAACGACCCTTTCCACAGTCACCGCCCTCAACTCTAGGGAGGATGCCTCCCCTCTCTCCCCGAAGGAGCAACAGGAGAGAAGGCGTTGCCATACCATGACAGAGCAAGAGGATCACAAGCAGGTGGTTGACTAGCGGAAGAAATCCCGACAGATCAAGTTGAAGGGGATGCCAGCACCTGCTTCTTCCATGCAGTGACGAGCTCTGAGACGCAAGCCAATCACATCTCCACGTTGAGGGTGGATAGGGTGGTTGGCAGCCCGATGGCGGTCTGCGTGGAGGTGGTGATCCACTTCAGGATTGCACATGCTCCTCCACGTGGTTCATAGAGACTGGCAGCTACGTCTATGTTGCGCTTGAAGGATGATGAAGGGGTTCGCCTCGTCTGACCTAAAGTCAAAAGGTCCCCAAGACCAAACAGCTTTCAGGTGCTCTTCTACAAGGAGTTCTAGGACGTGGTTCGTGCGGACATCATGGCTGTCATTGCCGAATTTCAACTGGGGAACTTTAGCTTTTAACGACTGAACCGATCTCTCCCCTTCCTTCTACCGAAGAGGCCTGGAGCGGAGAATCTAGTAGATTACAAGCCCATTGCACTCTCCAACTCCATTTACCTCATCATTGGTAAGGTCTTCGCCAAATGGATCCATGAGGTCCTCCCCTCCATCAATCCAATGTAGTCGGATGTCCTTAGAGTCAAATTGCTCCAAGAGTCTTTTGTCTTAGCCTAGGAAATGGTGGCAAGTTGGGCAAGATGTACGACCAAGGCCTTCCTTTAGAAGGTCAATTTCTCCAAGGCATGACACCTTGTCGTGGCCTTACCTTTGGGAGATCCTCAGGCATTGAGGTTTCCCAGAGGAGTGGGTATGGTAGATGCTACGATGTGTCACTACGACTTCCTTCTTGCCACTCTTTAACGGGAGACCTATAGGGACGTGGATCCAGTCGCAGAAAGGAGTGCAAGAGGGAGTCCGCTTGCCCCGTTGCTTTTCATTCTTATTGTTGAAACTCAGCATGTCTTGCCTTCAACGCCTTGGAGGGAGGACTTCTGGAGGGGTTCACCTTGGCGGTTAGGTCCAGGATGCTTACCCCCATCCTTCAGTAGGTCGACAACATGGTGTTCTGCCTCATGGAAGGGCTAGCCCAGGGGGAGGAGGTGTGCAGGCTCCTGTACATCTTCAGTGAGATCTTTGGCCTTATAATGAATGGCATCAAGTCCTCCCTAGTGTGCTTTGGCCATGACTCAGGTACTTCTGCCTCTCTTTCATAGGTGCTTTAGATGCCCATGATGATACTGCTTGTGCATTTCCTGGGTCTTCCTCTATAAGCTAAGAAGGTGAAGATACCATATTGGGCCTTCCTATTTGAGAAGATCACATCACCTCTATCAGGGTGGAGTGGAAGACTACTGTTGAGGGGGGTTCGCTTAACCCTCCTCAACTCAATCCTCTTCACTATGCTAATTTCCTACCTCTCCCTCTTTCAGCTTGGGAAGACGATGCTTAGGAGGTTAGAGGTGGCCAGGAGGAGATTCTTTAGGCATGAAAGAGTGCATGAAAGGCATTTTTTGCAGCTCCTGAGGTGGGCTTTGTTGTGCAGACCTAAGAAGTGTGGGAGCCTCGAGATACGACTGATCAAGAACGTGGCAGACTCCCTAATCCTGAAGTGGGCTATGAGGCTCCTCTGAGCCGAACAAGGGATGTGACAAGATCCGGTGAGAGACTCATATGGTGGGGTTGTCCCACCAAAGGATCTGCTTCAGCATCACTAGGGTAAGCCTCTTTTCTGGTGATCCATGGTAGAGATGCTGACAGAACACTGGGATCACTTCCGACCACTTCTAGGGGATGGCATCAACTTCCATTTCTGGCGATAGGATTTAACAAGAGGCGGGACCCTAGTAGAGCATTTCCCCAGGTGCTTCTCTCTCTCCCACAAGCAGGACATCACCATGGCTGTGTTGAAGGACAGATTTGGACACCTGGGTCTTGCCTCTTCCCGAGGGTCCCTTGGTTCAGAGGTCCGCAGTGAACTAGGAGTGCCTCTAGGAGGACCTGGTTCACCTTAGAACATCCCATGGGGCGGATGGCTACCAGTGGAGGCATGGAGCTTTACCTCCCACACCATCCTTATAGCACCCTTGTTAAAGATCGGTTGGCCGACCACATTGATGTTCAATGCAAGCATCTTTGGCACATCAAGGCGTCATTGAAGGTGCGAATATTTCTCTGGCTAGCTCAGAGAGACGGCCTTGTCACTGGGAGGCTATGGCATCTCAGGTTGAGGATGGAGGTCCAAACTTGCGCACTCTACTCTGGCACAGAAGACAGCAAGCTCCATCTCTTAACCACCTACTCTTTCACGGAAGAGGTTTTCCTTGAGCAGTGCAGGGAGCCCCTCCCATCATAGGAGGTCTTGTGGTAGCACCTAGCGGACAGCAGTAGGGACAGGAGTAGGATGACAATTGTTCTATAGGGGATATGGCTGGCTTATAATGACTTAGTTTTCCATCATGCTCGAGATGGTTGGAAAATGCGATTAAGGGCGTCCTAAGTTGAGTGCATTTTTTGTCATTACACTTGTAAATACTCAGCTTCTTTATTAAAAAAATTTGGATAACTATCACATGCGATAGCCATCCTTTCTTTAAAAATACCTAACAGATTAATCATCGATTAATCACCTATATAACATATACTCCTTAGCTGATCACCTCACTAAATAAATGCCGAATACCAATTTCTGCACCATTAGAAATTTTTATAACTGCATGTAGATTTCTAACATGAAAATCAATAGCATAGCTGGAACGGTTGCTAGCCTCAATATGCTTAGTCGTCTCATAGATGACTGGATTTTAGGTAATATAAGTGGCTGACTTATTGTCATAGAGAAGTGGAACAAGCATAGTGGTCTGGATGCCAAGATCCTGTAAGAAGGAAACAACTCACATAATCTTACAAACAGCTTGTGCCATTACTCTATACTCTACCTCTGTACTCAAACCAGCAACAACACTTTGCTTCTTACTCCTCCAGGAGACTAGAGTCCCCCCAAGATAACCTGCAAAGCCTAAAGTAGAGCATCAATCATCCATAGCCCCGGCATAATCTGAATCAGAATGGGCAAGAATATCTAAGTTGTCACCATCTCTGTAATACAACCCTCTACCTTGTGTCCCTTTGAGGTACCTTAGAATAAGGCTAACCTCATGCCAGTGACTATATCATGCAGCCTGCATATACTAGCTGGCCCTGCTCACTGCAAAACTGATATCGAGCCTCTTGATAGTAAGATAGAGTAAGTGACCCACTGTACTAGGGTAATGAATAACATTCTCATATAATGGGTCCTCCTCATCAAAAGAACGTGCAAGTGGAGGCTCCACAAGTATACCAGAGGGCTTAGTCCCAAGCAAGCCTGTCTCCTGAAGAATCTGGAGTGTATACTGTCTCTGTGACAATGACAAACCTAACCCCTGTTGCACTACCTCAATCTCGAGAAAGTATCTCAACTCTCCCAAATTCCTTGGTGACAAAGGTAGACTGCAAGGACTTAGCCTAGGCAATCTCATCCTCATCATCACCAGTAAGAATCATGTTGTGCACATACACAAGAATGACACCTCAGATATGATCTCCATACTCAATCTTCTTGATGAAGATAGAGTGATCAGAAGTAGAGCATTGAAACCCAATTTTCTCAATCTCTATACTGAGCCTCTCAAACCAGGCACGAGGACTCTGTTTCAACTCATAGATTGCCTTCCTCAGGCGACAAACATGCTCCCCCTGGCTGTTGTAACTTGGTGGCTATCTCATGTACACCTCCTCAGATAAATCACCATACAAGAAGGCATTTTTAAAATCAAGCTGATGTAAAGGTCATCTCCTGATCACAGCAACAAAAATAATGATCGTGACAGAAGTAATACGAACTACAAGAGAAATATCTCAAAATAATCTATCCCATAAATCTAAGTAAAACCATTAGCAACAAGTCCAACCTTATATCTATTCACTGCCCCATCAGGTTTGTACTTGATAGTACAGACCCATCTGCAATCCACCACAGTAGCACCAGCAGGACATAGCACTAAGTCCCATGTCTGTCGTGATTGTAAGGCATGTATCTCATCCATCGCAGCCCGCCACCTAGGGTCATGGGAAGCCTGGGAAAAATCCCTAGGAATCGCAGTGGTAGTAATGGTAGAAGCAAACTGACGGACCCCATCCTCAATATGAGCAACTCCTGTATATTGGGAAAGGGGATGAAGTATGCAAGATCTACTGGGCCCCCTCAGAAGTGACTGCTCCTCTGTGTCTAAACTACTCTCATCTGTCAAGTCGGGACAAGGCCCAGTGTCTGGCGAAGCGTGTGTCCTTCAGTGGAAAACCAGAGTCCTCTCGAAGGGAGCCTGTATAGATGTTCCTTCCTCTGAGAAGTATGGAACCTTCTCAAAGAAAGTGACATCTGCAGCGACAATGTATCTCCTACGACTCAGGTCACAACACCTGTAGCCTTTCTGTGTCCTGATATATCCAAGGAAGACATTTGACCGCCTTAGGAGGAAACTTGTTCTGATTACCATATGCCTAAACAAAGCAAGTGCACCCAAAAATCCTCAGAGGTAAAGCAAAGGACCTGTCACAATCTAGATGAATCATCTAAAAAGGAATCCTCCTTCGAAGAATTAACGAAGATACCCAATTAATCAAGTAGGTCACAATAAGTATGGCATCTTCCTAGAATTGCTTAGGAACCTTTATCAAGGGCCTAGCAATATTTAGGAGATGTCGAAACTTGCGCTCAACCACACTGTTCTGCTGAAATGTGTGAGCACAAGACATCGGTGAGCAATGTCACGAGAAGAGAATAGGCTCTGAACATCTTGTTGCACAAACTCTAATGCATTTTCACTGCGGAAGACTCGAACTGTACCATCATACTGGGTCTGAACCTCTGCCAAGCAAGGTTTTAAAAAATGCGAGGTGGTACCGAGGCGGTTTGCCTTCATCGAGGCGAGGCGTAAGCCTCGAGGCAGTAGAGGCAAGCCTCAGGATTTGCATAAAAAATATAGAAAATGAAATGATATATACTTATCAAGTACTAATAAGGAAATAATAACATAAATGACAGTTTCATAACATTTTTTCTCTATCACAACATTGAAAGAACGAAACTAAACGAGAGATGACGTTTAAATGAAAATAAACATCCATATAATATAGAAGATTAGAAACCATAACAAAAGTACAAACTAAACCAACTTCCCAAACCGTTGGGAGACTTAAGAGTTAAAGCATAGATTAAAATGAAGGTACATGAAACATCCACATCAAAAACTCTAAAGAACTACAACACATTGTAGACTCTAGTCTCCTCCTCCTTGAACACCGTCAAGCTCATCAATGCTGTCGCTAGGGCTGGTCGCACCATCCCAAGAGTCATCCATAAACTTCATCCTAGCCTCATTATCATCATCTTTCTCAGTATCTCTATCACTCTCTTGGAACTCTTCCTCAACGTCAATAACAGCTTTGCCTAAAAGATAAGTCATTTTAAACAATTTCTTAGAAGTTAGAATCTTAGTTTGTAACTTTAAACATTATAGTTCAACAAAAAAAAAAATTACATATTACCTTTACTCTTGTCCTTTCTCTTTTGTCTCTTTCTTCTACTTCCTCCTACTTGTATTTCTCCCTCTGCTTCTACTAACTGCTCAAGATCAATAGGATCCTCTTCTAGAGCTACAGTTGCATCAAGCTCCTCATAAGCATCAATCTCTGTTTCGCAAAGTTGTAGCTCAACAATCGACTCATCATCTGAGTCCACTTCCTCTAAGCATAGAAGATCATCCATTGTCTTTTTTTTCACCTCCTTGTGTTTCAATTTCAAATTGAACATACAATAAACCAAGTCACTGAGTTTATCTTGTCTCAGCCTGTTCCTTCTCTTAGTATGGACCTACTCAATGAAAAGTTCACCATTAAATTTTATAGCCTAATTATTATATATTACTCTAAATTTAAAATGCAAATTTAGACTTGTTACCTGATTAAAAGCACTCTAATTTCGCTCACATGCAGATACACTGCAAGTCAAACTTAAAATACGCATGGCAAACTTCTTCAACTCAGGTGTTTTATCACCAAATGCTCTCCACCAATCCACTGTAATGGAAATTTTGGTTATAGTATACAGGAAAAAATTAACAAAATTTATTAATTTAAATGATAGAATCATTGAAAGAACTTTACCAAGACTCCTCTTAAAACGAGTCTCAATGGCATTAGACCGTCCAAATAATCCTCTTCCATTAACAAATGCATCTGTTTGGAAATCCACATTCAACCTCTCATCCTTGTCAGGAATCAACCTCTGAAAGCATGAGTACAAGCCCATCTTTACTTTTGAATCAGCTTTAAAAGTTGGTTCATACTGGCATTGAGGATTCAGAAAATAGGCAGTAGCATGCAAGTGTGTGTGCAATTGTTTGTCCCATCTTGTGTCAATGATGTCCCAGATTGCCTTGTACTTCTTTTCATCATTATCCAAATTTTTAGCAATAGCTTCCTTAGCCCTATCCATAACCTCATAAATAAATCCCATAGGTGGATATTGTTCAGCGTCCACCATTCTTAAAATCAACACCAACGGTTTGATTGTCCTTATCACATAGGCTACACCAGGCCAAAATGTTCTACTTTGAGGATAATATTTTGTACAACTTGCTCTTGAACCTTCAATGCATAACTGCTACACTTCCACCTTTTTGAGGTGAAAAAAGACTCAAGAGCATCTTTTGCTGTTAGTAATTTCTGCAAGGTAAGGAAAGCAGTAGCAAACCGAGTGACGGCAGGTCTCACCAAGTCTCCTACATGCTTCCTTATCATGGCCACCACCCAAGCATGTGCATATATGTAATTAATTATTTGTTTGGCCTTCTTGAAAACAGAGTCATGAAGAGGTAGCTTCATGATATCCTCCAACATAAGGTCAATGCAATAAGCAGCGCACGGAGTCTAATACAAATGTTCCCTTTTTTCCATCAATTTCTCTCCAGCTTTTTTATAAGCTGATGCATTATCTGTTATCACTTGGATAACATTGCTTTCACCCACTTCTTCAACAACATCATCCATCAATTTGAAGAGATAGTCAGCATTCTTGATCTCATCAGAGGCATCAACAGATTTCAGAAACCACGTACCTTTTGGGTTGTTAACCAAAAACTTGATCAAGGTGCGTCCTTTTGTATCTGTCCAACCATCAGACATTATGCTACATCCAATCTCTTTCCAAGATGCTTTCGCTTGGTCCATCATAGTAGCTATTGTCTTCACTTCTTTCAAAATCCAAGTTCGTAACTCATGCATTGTAGGACCTCTGAATCCCCTTCCATAGTTACATACATCTTAAAGCATTTGCCAATAAGATGGACTGGTGGCCAAATTGAATGACAATCCATTCTCGATGAAGAATCTACCAATACTAAGACAAGTTCTAATTCTTCGTTCTTTCTTCCAAGAAGAATTCAAAGTAATCTGCTTTGGAGGATATTGAGGAGCATTATCAGGTCCATCACTTCCAGGCCATACTTTCTGTTCAACTCCTGCAACAAATAAATCCATAGGATCCTTCACCACTTGTGCACCACTTGATCCTGTAGGTGCATTTTCATCATGCCCAGATGGACCTTCTACTGTATATGCACCTATGCGACGGATTTCTTCCATTTCTTCAAGTGCTCTTCTTCTACCAACTTCCTTCTTTGCTAAGAAGGCCTTAATTTCAGTTTCAACTTCAGGTGGCACCTTTGTACATGCTCACACATTTTTGTGGGTCTTCACTAAGTGCTCCTTCAATCTTGCAATGCCACCTATGATAGTTTTCCCATAGAAGTTACACTTCACATACTTATATCCTTTCTCCCTTTGAGATCCTTGAAGGTCAATTTCTGTGCAATACTTCCATCCAGGATCAGACCTGCCAGTGCCAGTGGATCCTTCTTTTCCTCCTCTTCTTGCCTTTGGCGCCATGTCTAGAAGCATAAAAGAGATTGGTAATCAAATCAACCTAAATGACCTAAACTTGAAAAATAAACCTAAATGAAATGACCTAAACTTATAGTCAACATACTAAGCTCAACCTTAACATACTAACCTCAATTGTTGCTGGAGCTGGACCACTACCGCTGGAGCTGCCTAGAGCACTAGCTGCGCTGGAGCACTGCCTGCGCTGAAGCCTGCCGCTGCGTGCTTGCGCTACTGGAGCACTGCCTGCAGCGCTGGAGCACTACCTGGAGCACTGCACTAGAGCACTGCCTCAACTGCCGCTGGAGCACTGCCTGCGTTGAAGCCTGCCGCTGCGTGCTCGCGCTGCTGGAGCACTGCCTGAAGCACTGTGCTGGAGAACCGCGATGCTAGAGCACTGCGCTGGAGTACTGCGATGGAGCACTGCCTGCGCTGCGCTGGAGCCTACGCTACGTAGAGCGTTGTCACTGTGTGCTCGCACTGCTGGCGCTGGAGCACTACGATGCGCTGCGAGGATCGCTGCCGCTGCGTACAGCACTGAGCTGCGCTGCGTGGAGCTGCTCGCCGGTGGAGGCTACGTTGCGGTGGAGCAGAGCTGTAGGAGCTGCAATGTGGAGGCTGCTCGTTGGTTTGCTGGAGGCTACAAGTCTTCTTGAGGTTTGGTTTAGGGCTAGACCAAAGATTAGTAAAAACAATGGTCATGCGACTAGTGATAAACGTCAGTTTATCATCATTCTTATAAATTAAAATAAACCTAGCTCTTAGGATTTTTACTCCGCAAACGGATTTTTAGGCTGCATTTAGGCATAAATTAGGTTAGGCATGCATTGCATTTTTATTGTCTTTTTAATGTATTTTTGTGAGTGTTAGGGATGTACAGATACACAGATCTCTAAAACCCTAGCACTCAAGAAGGCAAATGGTAAAGGAGAAGCCCAGACTAGCTGGAACTCAGCTTGATCCAGCTCACCACAGTTGGAACCTAGCTTACTTAAACTAGGGTTAGCTCATCCCAGCTCCATTCAACTAATCTCAGCTGAATGGCAGCTCAAGAGAGTTCATCTTAACTCACCCTAGCTCAAGTCAACTCAGATCCAGCTCAACTTAGCTGAATCTAGCTCATCTCAGCTCCCACTAGTCCACAGGGAGCTCTAGCTAGCTCAGCTGAGTTGACAGGAGTTCACCCTAGCTCAGATCCAGCTACATCCAGCTCCACTCAACTCCAGCCAGCTGAAGAACTCATCCTAGCTCAAGAAGCCCAAGTCCAGCTCCCGGGGACTTAGCTTAGCTCAACTCAGTTGAGCTAAGCTACTTTAGCTACCTCAACCAGCTTGATTCTTCCCGGGAGCACCAGACCTAGCTCACCTCAGCTCATTTTGGTAGAATCTAGCTCACTTTAGCTTGGCTTAGCAATTAGCAAAGAACTAGCAAGCTAAGCCAGCTAGAGTAGCTCCATGCCAGCCTTTTCAGCAGCAGCCAGCAACAATTTCAACTCTAGACTTCTCCACCTCAGCTCCTCCCTCCAAACCCTAGCTCCAACACCTTCTCCTCTACTCCTCCATTAGCTAAGCTAACTTAGCTTAGCTTAGCTTAACTTAGCTAGCAACCAGCCCCTTGACCATCCACCACCTTCAAAGTCAACCCTAGCTAGCTCCACCAACTTAAGCCTACCTAAGCTAGCTACCCTACTCAAGTTGGCGCCACCTCCTAGCCATCCCTTCACCCCATTATCACCACCAAAAGACACCTTAAGTTGGCGCCAAAAACTACCCCTAACCACCTCTATATTAGCGCCAACTTTCAGCCCTTAATCCACCCTACACCTACCCACATAAGCCATCCTAGCCATCCACCTACCCCTCCTTCTAGAATCCCTCTTGGCGCCAACTTAGACCACCTTCTAGAACCCTTTTTGGTGCCAACATCAAGGGGTGCCAACCCCCATAACTACCCCCTTGGTGTCTCTTAACGTGGCGCCAAACACCCTTGGCCATTGGATCCTTAACCACCTCCATCATTCCATCTTGGCCCTCCATTTCAAGGGACACCTTAGCCCCCTTCCTATTCTATAAAAACCCACCACCTACCACCATTTTGGGGCATCCTCCATTACTGTAATTTGCTACCTAAGCCACCTATACCTACGGCCAAGAAGAAGGAGTAGAGAAGGAGATTAAAGGGGCACATCACCAGTCCTTTTGGTACCTTCTTCTCCCCACTCTCTTCAACTTGAGCCACGCCAAGGAGGAGGACTCTTCCACTTCAAGGAGGACGGCCAGGCAAGGGAGAAGGACCTAGGGTGGACGTCCACCCTTGGAGAGAAGCTTAGGGCATGCCCCCTTTGGGCTTGCCTTGGAGGACATCACCTTCGCGGAACACTGCAAGGAAGGAGTTGAAGGATTCTTTTCAAGCTTGGGAGCCACCAACCTTGGAGCAAGAAGCCCTCTTCTTCACCATCTAGAGGATTTGTGTTTGCTTTTCTTTATTTTAATTTTTCTAGTAGTAGAAGCATTCCTCTACTAGGCTTTTTTTGTAAAACACTTTTCAGTAATCTAGTTGCCTTCTTTGCAATTTTCCATTTTGCATTTCTACTTACTTTGCTTTTTAGCATTTTTCACTCCCTCTCCCTAATTATTCTAGGCCTCCACTTGCCTAGAGTGAGCTTAAGGAGAAGCTCTACTTGCCACTTAGAAGTAGTAGTTAAATTTGAAGTGCAAATTATCTTCCCGCCACCATTTCGCATGTTGTCTCAATCCAAAAACAAAAAAAAAATGACATATGGATCTAATCATTAGAATTACAGGGTCTATTTTAGACTAGATCAAATATCCTTCTCTAAAATTCCACCTGAACTCATGATAGTTCAGGTGACTTGATCCTATTTTGTAATATGGAAAGTATTTGACTTAGTTTCTGATTTAAAAACTTGCGTGTCTTGAGAAACTTCTTGTGTCTATTTTCACACACAAGCCAACACTTAAAAACAACTAAAAATTTGAGAAACTCCCTTGTTTGGACTTAGTAAAAGTCTGAAGCAGATCATTGGTTTGAGTTCCCACCGTCGAGAAGAAGGAAAATACCTTTTTTGAGGACACAATGTCAACATGTTACCGCCTCCACGCTGCTCCATATCTATATTTCATATCTTTAGACGGAGCATTAAAGCGCATTTTAGCAGCTCAAGTGTCTTGGACGGTGCTCTACCTATAGTGTCGGAGCAAGAGCTTGAGTTTGCTTGGAGCGCCCCTTTTCACCACATCGTGTTTTGGGGTTGTGAGCTCCTGGGTGGTGTCATGGACAGTGCTATCCCGAAGTACTGGTGCCAGAGCCCCCTCGAGGAATGGTAACGGGAATGATAATCCCGACACATCTGTTGTAAGACTAAGTTAAAAATAAGCATGGGGGAGAAAAAAAAAAATATATATATATATAATAATAACACGTCCTTATAAATGTTGGCTTTTCACAATCACAGACACAAGATTTTAAAGGATTTTGCAAGTTGCGAATCAAATTCATGAGCCAGAAAAATCCTAAAAACAAACATTTCAAGTCATCTGAATTAACAAGGGGTTAATTTGTGAATTTTCTGAAGAATATATTGATCCTGTTCTATCTAATAATTGAATCCAAAAATAAATCCCGATGTTTATCTTTAACAAATCCCGTACCTTCGGTGTTTTAATCTACCAAGGTCCCTTAATCTCTTTTTCTCCTCAAAAGTCAAAAAAATTAGATTTCCCAAAAATTCCGTTTTCCAAAAAAATTAAAGTTTTGCTAAGAGACTAGTAAAAGATAAGCATGGAGATGTGATAAACGCCAATTTATCATCATTCTTATGCATTAAAACAAACCTAACTCTTAGGATTTTTACTCCGCAAATGGATTTTTGGGCTGCATTTAGGCATAAATTAGGTTAGGCATGCATTACATTTTTATTGTCTTTTTAATGTGTTTTTGTGAGTGTTAGGGATGTACAGATACACAGATCCCTAAAACCCTAGCACTCAAGAAGGCAAATGGTGAAGGAGAAGCCCAAACTAGTTGGAACTCAGCTTGATCCAGCTCACCACAGCTGGAACCTAGCTTACTTGAACTGGGGTTAGCTCATCCCAACTCCATTCAGCTAATCTCAGCTGAATGGTAGCTCAAGAGAGTTCATCTTAGCTCACCCTAGCTCAAGTCAGCTCAAATCCAGCTCAACTTAGCTGAGTCTAGCTCATCTCAGCTCCCACTAGTCCACAGGGAGCTCTAGCTAGCTCAGCTGAGTTGACAGAAGTTCATCCTAGCTCAGATCCAGCTACATCCAGCTCCACTCAACTCCAGCCAGCTGAAGAACTCATCCCAGCTCAGGAAGCCCAAGTCCAACTCCCGGGGACTCAACTTAGCTCAACTAAGCTACTTTAGCTACCTCAACCAGCTTGATTCTTCCCGGGAGCACCAGACCTAGCTCACCTCAGCTCATTTTGGTAGAATCTAGCTCACTTTAGCTTGGCTTAGCAACTAGCAAAGAACTAGCAAGCTAAGCCAGCTAGAGTAGCTCCATGCCAGCCTTTTCAGCAGCAGCCAGCTCCAATTTCAGCTCTAGACTTCTCCACCTCAGCTCCTCCCTCCAAACCCTAGCTCCAACACCTTCTCCTCTACTCCTCCATTAGCTAAGCTAGCTTAGCTTAGCTTAGCTAGCAACCAGCCCCTTGGCCATCCACCACCTTCAAAGTCAACCCTAGCTAGCTCCACCAACTTAAGCCTACCTAAGCTAGCAACCCTACTCAAGTTGGCGCCACCTCCTAGCCATCCCTTCACCCCATTATCACCACCAAAAGACACCTTAAGTTGGCGCCAAAAACTACCCCTAACCACCTCTATATTGGCGCCAACTTTCAGCCCTTAATCCACCCTACACCTACCCACATAAGCCATCCACCTACCCCTCCTTCTAGAATCCCCTCTTGGTGCCAACTTAGACCACCTTCTAGAACCCTTTTTGGCACCACCATCAAGGGGTGTCAACCCCCATAACTACCCCCTTGGTGTCTCTTAACGTGGCGCCAAACACCCTTGGCCATTGGATCCTTAACCACCTCCATCATTCCATCTTGGCCCTCCATTTCAAGGGACACCTTAGCCCCCTTCCTATTCTATAAAAACCCACCACCTACCACCATTTTGGGGCATCCTCCATTACTGTAATTTGCTACCTAAACCACCTATACCTATGGCCAAGAAGAAGGAGTAGAGAACGAGATTAAAGGGGCACATCACCAGCCCTTTTGGAGCCTTCTTCTCCCCACTCTCTTCAACTTGAGCCACGCCAAGGAGGACTCTTCCACTTCAAGGAGGACGGCCAGGCAAGGGAGAAGGACCTAGGGTGGACGTCCACCCTTGGAGAGAAGCTTAGGGCATGCCCCCTTTGGGCTTGCCTTGGAGGACATCACCTTGGCGGAACACTGCAAGGAAGGAGTTGAAGGATTCTTTTCAAGCTTGGGAGCCACCAACCTTGGAGCAAGAAGCCCTCTTCTTCACCATCTAGAGGATTTGTGTTTGCTTTTCTTTATTTTAATTTTTCTAGTAGTAGAAGCATTCCACTACTCGGCTTTTTTTGTAAAACACTTTTCAGTAATCTAATTGCCTTCTTTGCAATTTTCTATTTTGCATTTCTACTTGCTTTGCTTTTTAGCATTTTTCACTCCCTCTCCCTAATTATTCTAGGCCTCCACTTGCCTAGAGTGAGCTTAGGGAGAGGCTCTACTTGCCACTTAGAAGTAGTAATTAAATTTGAAGTGCAAATTATCTTCCCGCCACCATTTCGCATGTTGTCTTAATCCAAAAAAAAAAAAATGATATATTGAAAAATGCCAAAAAGAAAGTTGAGATCTATTTGTAAGCAAGAGAATCACATTTGCAAACATTTAGCCTCCTTGGACGACCCTAGATACTCCTCTATCTAGGAATATAAATTTAAGAGTTGATCGATTTTGTGCGTTACAACGACCTAATTAACAAACCGCGTGAAATCGCTAACAACTAGCACATGACCATTTTACAAAGTAGCATACCTGAGGCGACGCCTCTCCAACGCCTCAGCACCTCGGCCACGCCTCGACAAAGTGAAGCGCACGCCTCGCAGAATCAAGCTGAGGCTTACGCCTCAAGGCCAATTTCCCGCGCCTCGCCTCGAGGCACGTTTTTTTAAACACTGCTGCCAAGAACTGCTGAATAATCTAGGGAATCTTCGAGCGAGTCTTCATCAAGAAAACTCAAGTGCGGCAGCTATGAATGTCTGCAATAACAGCGTAATATCGATGTCCTCCTAGGGTAAGCACCCTGGATGGCTCCCACACATCACAATGTACTAAGGCAAAAGGAACAGTACTCACTCTAGCATCCCATTGTGGGTAACTACTCCTGTGATGCTTTTCAAGCTGACAATCCTCACGCTGTAAAGTCAAGGAATCTGGCAAACTGGGACACATCTGTCACATCTTCTTGACCAATAGGTGCCTAAGCCTCCTGTACCATAGCCAAGGATCAGAAGCTATGGAAATTGCTCCAACAAATAATGTTGGTGTCAAGGTAATGGAGTCCATCTTGTTCCATACCCCCACCTATAATATCCCGTCTGTCAATCATGGAAGTAGCAATGACCTTCATCAAACACTACACGACACCCAAGATCCTTACATATGCAACTTAAGAACAACAGATTCATTAGAAACTCTGGAGCACAATGAACTTCAATCAGCATCTTCAGAGAGGCACGCATATGCCCAACTACTGTGATAGGTGACGTGGCTCCATTGGCCACCCTAACGTCCTTGATCCCACATGGAGCCTTAGGATCCACAAGATGCTCCACATCTCCTATAAGGTGAATAGAGGCACCGGAGTCAACTATCCACATTCCTCCGACCCTCTTCTTCATGTTTTCTTAAATTGCAAACGCAAACCCCTTCAGATTTAAAAATGAGCTTCTTGGTGGATGAATCATGTCTTCGATGCACGAGAAAAGACTCATCGCGCTTAAGGGGGAAAACTTTATTACCAATGGTGAGAGAAGGATCATCACCATAATTATGAGGCGTGAAATATGCTTCATCATGCAAGAGATAGCATCAAGAATCACGGACCGAAGTGGTACGTGGTCTGATTGGGCCACTGAGAGGCCCACGACTGGTCTACCGGTGGTAGTGGAGGGGCTTGTGGCCTCTTGGATGGTGCCAGCAGAGCCATCAAACGCTTGATGGGCGATGCCAGCAACGATGGCGGCAACACTGGTAGGGAGGTCAGCAATGCTGGGCTACCTCCTTCCAACGTTGCTACTCCTACTGCTCCTTGTCATCTGTGCCTTGATCAAATCACCATGATGTTGGTGATTCAATCATCTTGAAGCAGGAATATTTGGTGGGATATTGAAGCACCAACATAGGATCGCTACTCTGATACCATGTTGAGAGAGAGAATGCTTCTCTCAAAAGAAAAAAACCCTAGCCTCTCTTTTATACTAGAGGTTTTGGGTGAATTACAAAGGTGCCCAAAAAATAACATAAATGATAAAGAAGTCCCTAGGCTCAACAAGAACATGCGCTATAGCGGTTTCGTGAGAAGGTGGCGATTCTTGGTGTTCCATTACATCTAAGGATGCCAAAGTTTGTCGAGGTTGTACACTGATACGAGCGGCTTCGTGAGTGCATAGGCGTTGGAATTTTTCAAGGAGATGCCACATCCATTATGGCTGAAGGCAAGCTTGAACAAAGGGGCAAGGTCCCTACAACCGTGGTGCTTTATTGTGCAGGCTTTTCGTAGTTGCTTTGTCTCTGTTTGTTGTGAGAGCCAAGGAGCAAGGAGCAATAGAGCTCCCCTCAATCCAAAACCATGATCCCGTGTGGCAATTGTGGCAAATGAGAAGGGGAAATCACGGATGGGTTAGGAGAGGCAGCTAGTTGAAGCTGTTGTGGATTCCAAGTCGAGGGAGGTGGTCATCGGAGTTAGGGAGGATCGGATGGAGGATGACCAGCCCGCCAACGATGGGTCTAATGGGTCCAGGCCAATGGTAGAGGCTGCTATGGATGAAGAATCGCCAACCGTGGAGAGTGGTAGGGAGACCCGCCAGGTGTTCGATGAAATTCTCCAGTCTTCACAGCCTCCTACATCAGGTGTTCAGTGAAATGCCTAAGTCAACGATGCATGTGAGGACCTCCCACCGCTAGCCACGCCATAACCATGAGTTAGATAAAAAGAAGCCATACTGCACAGTCTCCACTTGCTGGTATTTCTTGCGCAATCAACGTGCCTCCAGCAACAAGATGAAATGCTTGGGTTGCATGGCCTAGATGGTGGATGAAGAATGCCTCGCCCAAGTGCTTAAGGTGACTAGGGTCCAGTCACAAGAGGGTAAGGCATTTAAGGGGTGCGACGGAAAGGAGCATCTGCTCCCATGATGTGGATTCTTTCCTACAACGTCTAAGGCCTCCGAGATAGAGAGGTCCACGCTAAGGTGGCGTAACACTAGCCACCAAGTTACGCCTTCTACATAACTACTTGTGAGACTATCACCGAAGAGTACAAGCAGATGTGGAGAGGGAGCAAAGGCGACAAACGACCCTTTCCACAGTCACCACCCTCAACTCTAGGGAGGATGCCTCCCCTCTCTCCTCGAAGGAGCAAGAGGAGAGAAGGCGTTGCCATACCAAGACAGAGCAAGAGGATCACAAGCGGGTGGTTGACTAGCGGAAGAAATCCCGCCAGATCAAGTTGAAGGGGATGCCAGCACCTACTTCCATGCAGTGACGAGCTCTGAGACGCAAGCCAATCACATCTCCACGTTGAGGGTGGATAGGGTGGTTGGCAGCCCGATGGTGGTCTGCGTGGAGGTGGTGATCCACTTCAGGATTGCACATGCTCCTCCACGTGGTACAGAGAGACTGGCAACTACGTCTATGTTACGCTTGAAGGATGTCGAGGGGGTCCACCTCGTCTGACCTAAAGTCAAAAGGTCCCCATGACCAGACAGCTTTCAGGTGCTCTTCTACAAGGAGTTCTGGGACGTGGTTCGTGAGGACATCATGGCTGTCATTGCCAAATTTCAACTGGGGAACTTTAGCTTTTAACGACTGAACCGATCTCTCCCCTTCCTTCTGCCAAAGAGGCCTGGAGCGGAGAATCTAGTAGATTACAAGCCCATTGCACTCTCCAACTCCATTTACCTCATCATTGGGAAGGTCTTCGCCAATTGGATCCATGAGGTCCTCCCCTCCATCAATCCAATGTAGTCGGATGTCCTTAGAGTCAAATTGCTCCAGGAGTCTTTTGTCTTGGCCTAGGAAATGGTGGCAAGTTGGGCAAGATGTATGACCAAGGCCTTCCTTTAGAAGGTCAATTTCTCCAAGGCATGACACCTTGTCGTGGCCTTACCTTTGGGAGATCCTCAGGCGTTGAGGTTTCCCAGAGGAGTAGGTGTGGTAGATGCTACGATGTGTCACTACGACTTCCTTCTTGCCACTCTTTAACGGGAGACCTATAGGGACGAGGATCCAGTCGCAGAAAGGAGTGCGACAAGGGAGTCCGCTTGCCCCGTTGCTTTTCATTCTTATTGTTGAAACTCAGCATGTCTTGCTTTCTACGCCTTGGAGGGAGGACTTCTGGAGGGGTTCACCTTGGCGGTTAGGTCAAGGATGCTTACCCCCATCCTTTAGTAGGTCGATAACATGGTGTTCTGCCTCATGGAAGGGTTAGCCCAGGGGGGGGAGGTAGGCAGGCTCCTGTACATCTTCAGTGAGATCTTTGGCCTTATAATGAATGGCATCAAGTCCTCCCTAGTGTGCTTTGGCCATGACTCAGGTACTTCTGCCTCTCTTTCATAGGTGCTTTAGATGCCTATGATGATACTGCTTGTGCATTTCCTAGGTCTTCCTCTATAAGCTAAGAAGGTGAAGATGCCATATTGGGCCTTCCTTTTTGAGAAGATCACATCACCTCTATCAGGGTGGAGTGGAAGACTACTGTTGAGGGGGGGTCGCTCAACCCTCCTCAACTCAATCCTCTTCACTATACTAATTTCCTACCTCTCCCTCTTTCAGCTTGGGAAGACGATGCTTAGGAGGTTAGAGGTGGCCAGGAGGAGATTCTTTTGCCATGAAACAGTGCATGAAAGGCATTTTTTACAGCTCCTGAGGTGGGCTTTCTTGTGCAGACCTAAGAAGTGTGGGAGCCTCGAGATACGACTGATCAAGAACGTGGCAGACTCCCCAATCCTGAAGTGGGCTATAAGGCTCCTCTGAGCCGAACAAGGGATGTGGCAAGATCCGGTGAGAGACTCGTATGGTGGGGTTGTCCCACCAAAGGATCTACTTCAGCATCACTAGGGCGAGCCTCTTTTCTGGTGATCCATGGTAGAGATGCTGACAGAACATTGGGATCACTTCCGACCACTTCTAGGGGATGGCATCAACTTCCATTTCTAGTGATAGGATTTAACAAGAGGCGGAACCCTAGCAGAGCATTTCCCCAGGTGCTTCTCTCCCACAAGCAGGACATCACCGTGGCCGTGTTGAAGGACAAATTTAGACACCTGGGTCTTGCCTCCTCCCGAGGGTCCCTTGGTTGAGAGGTCCGCAGTGAACTAGGAGTGCCTCTAGGAGGACCTGGTTCACCTTAGAACATCCCATGGGGCGGATGGCTACCAGTGGAGGCATGGAGCTTTACCTCCCACACCATCCTTATAACACCCTTGTTAGAGATCGGTTGACCAACCACATTGATGTTCAATGTAAGCATCTTTGGCACATCAAGGTGTCATTGAAGGTGCGGATATTTCTCTGACTAGCTCAGAGAGACGGCCTTGTCACTGGGAGGCTATGGCATCTCAGGTTGAGGATGGAGGTCCAAACTTGCGCACTCTACTCTGGCATAGAAGACAGCATGCTCCATCTCTTAACCACCTACTCTTTCACGGAAGAGGTTTGCCTTGAGCAGTGCAGGGAGCCCCTCCCATCATAGGAGGTCTTGTGGTAGCACCTAGCGGACAGCAGTAGGGACAGTAGGATGACAATTGTTCTATAGGGGATATGGCTGGCTTATAATGACTTAGTTTTCCATCATGCCCGAGATGGTTGGAAAATGCGATTAAGAACGTCCTAAGTTGAGTGCATTTTTTGTCATTACACTTGTAAATACTCAGCTTCTTTATTAATAAAATTTGGATAACCATCACATGCGATAGCCATCCTTTCTTTAAATATACTTAACTGATTAATCATCGATTAATCACCTATATAACATATACTCCTTACCTGATGACCTTACTAAATAAATGCCGAATATCAATTTCTGCAGCATTAGAAATTGTTATAACTGCATGTAGATTTCTAGCATGAAAATCAATAGTATAACTGGAAAGGTTGCTAGCCTCGAGCAACTTCCTTTTATACCTTAAAGAGAAAAAAGAAAAAAAAATTAAAAAAAGCATTACTCAATCAAATACTTGACTGCATGTATCGACGGATGTTGCATGAACATGGTATATGGTAAATTCGTAGGTTAGATATGGGAGATTGCTCGATTGCTCTCAATAAACAATAGCCCAAATGGCATATGATAGACTTCAATGTCGTCTAGTGACCAAGCTAGACTACCTCATGCATAGTTTTTAATTCAAAATTGCCTTCCTTTATAATGATCAATCTTAACCCCATCAAGTAAACTTCCTGAGAAGAAGCAATAGATAGGTTCCAACAATATAGACAAGCTCTATAACCTGGAGATTGCACTAGCTACCAGCCAGCTTTCAACCATACAAATTAGCTATATAACTTTGTTAAAGAAAATGAATATTCTTATTTTACTAAGCTGGCCCTATACATCTTTATATAGAGAGGTGAGGAAAAAATTATAATAGAAGTTCAACCAAAAGAAATATATAATAAAAAGCCCTCAACATAACGTAACACTCCCCCACAAGTTGGAGCATATATTTCAACCATGCTCAACTTGTTCCTACACTTCTCAAACATAAGACGAGATAACAGCTTAGTAAACATATCTGCAATCTATTTTAATGAGACTAGGCAAGCAATACGGAGCAAACCCTGCTGAATTAGGCTCCTGGTATAATGGCAATCCACTTCCACATGTTTAGTCCTTTCATGAAACATGGAATTGTTAGCAATATAAGTTGCAACTCTGTTGTCATAATACATCTCCATGGGCTCCTCAGGAATAACATAAAGGTCTCTCAACAAAGACTGTATCCATATCATCTCCGCTGCTGTGTGTGCCATAGCACGGTATTCTGATTCAACGCTTGAGCGTGACACCATTGTTTGCTTCTTGCCCTTCCTCATGTCTGCCACTAATAGTCCTCCACGTCATGCAGTCCTGAAATATACATTCAACAACATAAAAAATAACATAGCAACTCGGTTGCTTTGTAATGGTACTAATAGAAAGCAACTGCATGGTCATATCAGGTACATAATAAACATCTAAAAGATGTAAAGTAAGAGTAACAGATACCCCCCCTTCCCACAAATGAAGGCATGCCTACCATCTGCAAACTGAACTGAGCGTCCCTGTGGAACATCCTATATACCTCCAAAACACTAGGGATTCCCAGACAGATGATCTAAAGCATCAGAATCTATCAACCATGTACTACTCATAGCTGATGCAAAGGCATACACTGTTATGTCTGAAGACTGAGGCTAATCATGAGGCAACTGTGCTAAATGTTGTACCACTGCATCATAGTCTACCTCTACAAGTATAACTAGCTTAGTAGAAGTCGCTGGGGCAGAAATCACAGTAACTTGGTTGGCCAAATTAGGCCCTTCAAGTTTATTCTAGCACTTGACCTCAACATGGCCAATCCTCCTACAGTAGGTGCATGCAGGCTTACTACGTGTAACATCACCACATCCTCTACCTCTGCCATGAAAAGATCCACCCTGTCCACCACGATTGCTAACAGCTGCATGGGCAGATAAGGTATTAAAGGAGACTACATCATGAGTAGAGTGAACCTATAGCCTGTTAAGCCTCCAGTAAATTTCGTCAATAGGAGAAAGCTCAGATAAAGTAAAAATCTGAGACTGAGCGGCAACATAATCATCACTTAGACTTGCAAGAAACATGTCAGCAAAAAGCTCCTTCCTGTGACCTCTGCACGTAGTAGATGTGCATATGGGCCTACAAGCATTATATTTCTCCAAGAGGCCTTGCATAGTAGAGTAGTACTGTGGTAAGCTCATGAACTACTTGAGGTGACATAAATCATAATCTATCTGGAAAACCTGAGTTGAATTCAACTCATGAGAATAAGCAACTTTCATGCCATCCCACATTTGTTTGGCTGACTTGTAATACATGATCTCAACTCCCCGAATAATGCCTCCATCTTATAATATTTAGTCAAGGAGAGATCTCCCTGACCAGTTGTCCATATACGTGTATATATATCAGTAATACGGGCGTTACTTGATGTTTGGCCATACCTTTTCTCAAGGGCCATCCAAATCTCGTACGTGCTCTTTTTACAAAGCATGTTCGAGACAATAGAAGGATCCATCGAATTCATGAGCCAATTCATGACTGTAATTCTCCTTCTCATACTTCTTTTTCTTGTCATCCTTTTGCTCTGGTGGCTCTTTAAGGAGAATATTAAGTTTCTCTTGTCCTTTGACAAATATCTTTAAGGCACGAGCCTACAAGATATAGTTTGAGGCACCCTATGGCTTGAAGGTTGCCCCGAAGATGACCTTTCTCCCGAGCCCAACGTGGCATCAACAACCATGGTGGAGGCTTTCGTCGTCTTCTACTATCTTTTCCGCGTAAGGCGTCGAATTTGTCAAGGAAGATTCTTTGTCTGAGACAAAAACCACATACGTGTGGTCAAGAACCCGCATGCAGCAAGAGAGCTTAGACCGTAGGTCTAATACCATGTCAAGAATTATGCACGTAAACCTTAAAGGCTCCTTTGGAACGTAGCAAAACAGCCCAACAGGGGTTGTCCACGTGGAGATCAGGGAGAGAAAGGGAGCAGCACCAACCACCGATGATGGTGGCGGGCTGGCGGTAAGGCCGGTGATGGTGGTGGCCGACGGTGATGTTGAGAGAGAAAGAGAGGAGAGGAGTTTGTAGAATAGGAAATATTATTGCTAACTCAAGAGAATTACAATAGGAAGATTATTTTTATAGAGAACATATGCTATAAAACAAGAAATAAATCACAACTCCTAATTAAGAAAGAACAAATCCTAAAAACAAACTCTTAAAACAACTTTCCTAAAAATCAACTTAACAAAATAACAAACTTGAGATCTAAGTAAAACAAATCTTGGACCCTTGGTCCTCCTAGCTACTGGCCCTACGGGCCCTCCTACTGCTGCCACGTGGCCTAGCTAGTTACCATGTGGCAGGTCCACGTGCCCTCCTTATTCTCAACATTGTTACATTATGTTCATTGTTGAGGTTCTTAATTGTAAGTGAATCATATGAATTGGATGACTATGCTTTTTTTTTTTCGACAATGGATGGCTATGAATCTATAATGAATGCTTCCAATGTAACTAGTAATGATCACATTTCCTCTAAGCATGTCAAAGAACATCCAGATCATTCCAACATAATCTAGAATCAACAACTTGATTGGAAACCCAACCTTTTCTTACCTACGAGCACTGTATTGTAGGAAAATGTCTAGGCCTACCTTTTCCAGAGAGAATTAGGCATGAACATATTCAAAACCTCATACATACTTGTTAAAGAATTAGAAAAGAGTTTTAGATTAGTTAAGTTTGGTTAATTAGTTTATTTTGGTATTCCTATTATCTCTTTCTACTTCTATTAGGATTTGATTTGATTTGAATTTGTTTTCAAATTAATTAGAATTAGAACTACTATTGTTATCCCTTTTATATAAAAAGAGGTTGATTTCCCTTTTAATTAATAACAAAAATTACTCATTATTCTTCCACATGATATCAAAGCAGGAAAGCCCTGAGCCCTTCCTCTCTCTCTCTCCTCTAGAGGTGCCGTTAGCCCCTCTCTACCTAAGGGCACGTGCTACCTCCCCTACTTGTAGCTTACACCACCCCTACCTACTTTCCCTCTCTATCACAATCACTTTCTCCTTCTCATTAGTTCTCTCTCCTACTCTAGGTCCCTCATTGCCATCACCTCTCTCGCTAGTTTTGCTACCATCAGACTCTCTCTCCCCCTTATCGAGGCCACCACCACCGTTGCCTCTTTTCTCTCCCATCAAAACTTATCATAGCAACCAAACTCGACCAATTTCGATCTTGTTTAATCCTTGCAGCACCGCCCCCAACCTACAACATCTGTAAGGCCACTCCTTGCCTCCACTTCAACCACCTGCATCTCCCAACCCACTACTACCCCTATCAGTTCTCGCTCTCTTTCCCAAGCGAAACTCCACATATCCTAATAACCGAAGCAGAATCCTCAACTATGACATCGAAGGCCAAGATCTCGACCTCCATACTAGTAGATGGAACCACATTGAGCTATCGAGTTCCTCAAACTACGTGCTTTGGTCCCATGCCTTTTGCATCTCATAGGAAGGCAAAACAAATTGCACGTTCTAACAAATAAAGTTCCTAACTCCAAAGATGGTGCCAAATACAAGTAGGTGGACAATTTTCTTGTCATGAATTGCCTAATGAATAACATCAACCAGTCGATTGCAACCAATATGCTTTACAAGGAGCTTGCGAAGGAGATCTGGGATACACTCAAGAAGATGTATTCTCAGAAGACAAGCAGTTCCCACCTAACTGATATCTACTAGAGGATCTAGAATACTAATCAAGGAAACATAACCTTGGTTAAGTATTTCATGATCCTCGAAGGCTTGTCCAAGGAACTGGCTATTTACCAGCCTACCTATTGCAATAAGCAGGCCATAGAATGTGGGTAGTGTCAAGCATACAAGTTTCTAGGTAGCCTCAATTGTTAGTACCACTCTGCACATGACCAAATTCTCTCTGCTGACACAGTGCCTGCTCTAGAGATGATCTACAATTGCCTTCAAAGATAGGGATCAAGAAGCCACCTTCTCTTACTCCAACTACGACTCCTAACACCTTTGTCCTTATGGATTCTAATCAGAGAGGTGACCATTCAAGTGGCTTTGCTAAACATGGATGTGGATGCAAATGCATCCTCTCCCTGTGCATCCACAAACATCCGAAAAGTGCTAGAAGAAATTTGAGACGCCTACCTAGGCAAATCAATTGACTATTATAGAGATTTTGTTTCCTACATTATCATCTACCTAGCCCGTCACCTTAGCCTAGATGGATTGCCTACGAAACCTCTTAAGGGGAGGGTTCTTCTTCAATTACTACTGCAGTTGTAGCAGCCACAAATGTCACAATAGGACTCGCCGCACTACCTGCTTCTACCACTTCCATCAACCCCTTGAAGAATCCAGATGATGCTAATGACTGGTGGGTGAACTAAGCACGATGTTCATCCCCTACCTACTCCTGCCTTCCTGCCATTCTCCGCCTAAAGGTCTCGACCTAGAAGGGTTTCCACTGGTTAGAGGCAATTGCCTACCTGCCTTCCTGTCTACTCCAATCTAAGGATTACGCTCTTAAAGGGGAGTCCTAGGTTTGCTATACCTCATGCAAGTTCGACGTTGCATGCTCCAACTTGGGGGGAGTATTAGAGAATTAAGAAAGAGTTTTGATTAGTTAAGTTAGACTAATTAGTTGTTTTGCAATTCTTGTTATCTCTTTCTATTTAGTTAGGATTTTATTGGATTTGAGTTTGTTTCCAAATTAATTAGGATTATGATTACCATTGTTATTCCCTCTATATAAAGAGGGTTTGATTTCTCTTTTGATGAATAACAAGGATTGCTCAGTATTCTTCCGCTTGAGTGTATTTAGTAATGCAACTAGGAATGGTGATCAGAATTTTGTGAAATTCACCAATGATAATGTTAGGTTGAAATGCCAAAAATTGTTTATTAGAGATCCTAGGCGCCTTTATATAAAGAGGCACAGGATAAAAGTACAGGTATACCCTCCCTTTAAAACACACAACCAAACATATAACAAAAAATAAATAACTCGACACTCCCCCTCAAGCTAGAGTATAAACATCAAGCATGTTAGCTTGGTAGATAACTCTAAATGCTTCTTAGAAAGTGCTTTAGTGAATGCATCTGCAATCTAATCTTCAGTAACAATATAAGGAGTTGTGATCTTACCAGAAGCAATGGCATCTCTGATAAAATGGCAATTAACCTCTATATGCTTTGTTCTCTCGTGAAAGGCAGAATTATTGGCAATAAATGCAACTACCTTGTTATCACAGTACATAGGAGTAAGACTAGAAACAGACACTCCCAAATCAGAAAATAAATCTTACTCATGGAGCTCACAAATAGTATGGGCCATAGCCCTATACTCTGACTTTGTTTCCACACCCTCTCTATATAAAGAAATGTAGGATATCTAGATTGAATAAGATTACTCATTTTCTTCTGCTCACAATGGAGAGAAGTTCTCACTTGGAAAGAAGATAATGCCAAAGTGCATTTAAAAAACAACAAGCCACTCACTTGCTGAGGAGATGAAACTGAAACATACCCAAGCAATGATGGTGAGACGGGAAGGGAGCCATATGATAATTTGGCAAAGCATGATAGTGAATGAAACTCAACAATCTCTATCATAGGGATGAAGATGGAGACATTGCTAGCTTGAATGCTATGTAAAAAAATATATAAACTATTCACCTTTTATTCTATTTTCCTTAGTACCACAATATCCTCTCTATATTACATAATTCAAAAAAGAAAGAAACAAAAAGGAAAACCAAGGTAGCAATATTATTGCTATTAGACAAATTAATAAACAAAACCATAATATGGAATATTTCTTATTCTAAATTTCTTGCCCAACTTTCTACTCTTTTTTATTTTGAAATTGGCCTTAACTTTCTACTAACACATTTAGATCTCTATATTAAAAAGATTATTTATTTCTAGCAATATTTGAAGTCTCCTACATTTTAAATATTAGCATAATTTTTCTTTACGTTCTTGTTTCAAGTATAGCACGGCACGAGTGCAATTTGTGTTAGACAAACTAAAATTTGTAGGATAAATCTTCAAATTTTGTTTATATTTCCAATATCACTTGAATCAAATTTCCTTTTTTGTAAATTTTCGAATCAACTTCCATTTGAATTTAACTAATTTTCTCCTGTAGCCGATTATCTTTAATGAATATGTATTGTTGTCCTAATAGCAAATTGTTGAGCTATGTATAGTGGGTCTTTTTATTATTTTGTATAGTGAAAAGGCATACTTGTAATTCTCTTTCTATGGGCTCTCTATATAAAGAGGCCTAAGGTCTCTCTGAATAAATCATTCATTTCAGTCCTAACATGGTATTAAAGAGCAGTCCTAGACTAGGACCTTAGTATCCCACCAAAACCTTAACTGCCTACCCCCCACCAAAACCCTCTCCCCCTCTCCTCAGCAGCGCCGCCGACCTCCCAGGCCAGCAATACCGCCACTACAGGCCATCTTGGCCTTCGCAGACTGACAACAGCGCCGCAGGCCAATCTAAATTTGCTACAGTACCGCCGTAGGAACCTGCAGCGCATCTGAAGCACCGTCGCAAGCCCTGTAGACCTCCAACGCCGCCTTCCCAATCCCTTTAGGTGGTCCAGCGTCACCCCTTTCCTTCTACTTGGGGTGGTGTTGGTCTAGGACTAGTTTTTGATCTTCCTATCTTGGGATCTTCTTCCGAGGGAGGCCCCTACGGTGCGCTACAAGGAGTAGGGCCGCGATTTTACGGTTCTTTCTACAGTAGCAAGCCATTCACAAGAGTATAGCACCCCGAAGGGCACCACTAGGGCCTCTTCTATGCCTTAGCATATGCAAAACTTATTTTTGTGAAGTACCAACAGGGTACATTATCTGAAATTGGCTTGGATACGAGTTTTGGAAGGCTATTCTAGGTTTGAAAATTCGGATTTCATACCTCATGATCTGATTTTTAGACTTATAGATCAGTGATTCTTCGTGGATCTCGACTTTGGATACTATGGGGGATCAAAAGAAAACTATGAGTGACTTAATGGGGAAGAGTTCTACCACAAGCACTCTATCTCACATGCAGGGGACATCGATTAAGTTGAATGGATCGAACTTCATGCTTTGGTCCACCTTCTTCTCCCAGTTTGTCGGATCCCACAGGAAGAAATATATCTTGAGTAATGTTATTCCTGCTGTTAAGTCTATCGATTGAGAGGCAGACAACGATTAGGTGGCTACTTATCTTCTCAACAATGTCACCCAGACCATTGCCAAGCAGGTCATGACTCATACTTCGGCTAAGAAGATGTGGGAAGTACTCCATGAGATACTCTCATAGAAGTAATATTACCAGGTTGTACAGAGTTGTTGAGGATATGCACAATCTTCGGAAAGGCACCATGTCCTTATTCGATTATTATGGCTCCATGAGGAATCTGTGGGACAAGTAAGGATGTGTACCAACCTATCTCTACGGAAACTTTAGTTATAGCCAGGCAAAGAGAAGCTATTCGCTCTATTCAACTTTTGTCTGGCCTTGCTCCGAGTACAAGCCAGTCAAAGATCAATTCATGACTATGAATGAGATCCCTACACCAAAGCACATCTATGCTCGTCTTTCTAGGCTTGCCACCTCGAATCCCGTGCCCACTACTGATGCCTCTATCATAGCTGTCATTAGTCGTGGTAGAGGAAATTCAAGGGGAAGAGGTGGCAGAGCTTGTGGTGGTAATGTACGTGGATGTGGTCGTGATCGAAGTTCCTTCTTCTGTGAGTACTGTCACAAGAATAGATACACTGTGGACTGATGCTGGGTGAAGCACGATTACCCACAGGGTATGGATCCACGTGCCTATCAAATATCTGCAAAGGAGACTACCTAGGTGTAGGAGGATGATAGCCAGATCACTATTTCTAGGGCTGATTACAAGCGATTCATCACTTCTCAGAGATCTACTTCTGCTTTTGTTCAAAGGTCTACAGGTACTTCTGCCATGTCAGTTAAATCCTAAGCTCTTGTCTGGCTTGCGGATTCCGGTGCTTCCTCCCACATTACTGGTGGCACTACCCTCTTTTCTTTTGTATGGGACCTTGATACGCCTTTACACATTTTTAGGTTAAAGTGGCTGATGGGGGTTTGTCACCAGTCACTGACTCAGAAATATCTCTATCTCTAGTACTTTGCATCGTTCTAATGTCATGCATGCTCCTAAATTTGCACTTAATTTAATATTTATTAGCCAAATTACCAGAAATTTGAGATGTCAAGTTATATTTCATGATCAATATTTCTTCTTACATGACCTCCAGATTATGAGGCGGATTGGTGGAAGACTTGAGCAGAACGGTCTCTACTACCTACATATTCCTCCTTCCAGTGTTGATGTTGTTTGTGCCACTACTGCTCTCTAGTGACACTTAAGACTTGGTCATCCTAATTTGCATGTTTTACATCACCAGTTTCCTGAGTTGTCTTTTTCCAATGTTTTGAGGTGCGATGCCTATCAGTTGGGTAAACACCATAAGTCTTCTTTTCTACCAAATAATAAAAGAACTGAGTCTACTTTTACTCTTGTTCATGTTGATGTTTTGAGCCCTTGTAAGGTCAAGAGTGTTAGAGGATTTCGATACTTTCTTATTATTGTGGATGATCATACCAGGATGTCCGGAGTTTTTATGATGAAAAAAAAATCTGAAGTCTTTGATGTTGTCAAAAATTTTATTGTGGAAATAAAAACTCAGTTTTCTACTGTTAAGATTTTTCGAAGTGACAATGGGTTAGAATTTTTGAAGGCCAGGATAAATTCTTTTTTTCAAATCTTTTGGTATTATTCACCAAACCACTTGCGTTCATACTTCCCAACAAAATGGAGTTGCAACACACAAGCTTCGACACATTTTTGATGTAACCCGTTCTATTATGTTTCACATGAATGTCCCATCATAGTTGTGGATTGATGCTATTCATACTGCTACTTATCTAATGAATCGAGTTTGTTCCTCTATCTTAGGGAGTAAAAGTCCATATTCTTTATTGTTTCCTAGCAATGACGTTTTTTCTGTTATTCCTGTTGTCTTTGACTGTGTGTGTTTTGTCTATTTGCATAAGGTAGATAAGATTTCTCCTCGCTCTGTGAAGTGCATGTTTCTAGGCTACTCCAAGACCCAGAAAGGATACAGATGCTATAACCCTGTTTCACAGAGATTTTATGTTTCTATGATGTCACCTTTTTTGAAGAGATTCCATATTACCAAAAATAAGGGGAGGAACCTACTGAGCCATCACATAAGGTTCCCCTTCCTATACCCACTGAGCCACCACAGCCCATTGGGCCACCTATACCCAGGGCTGCTCAGCCTAATCCAGGTCCTTTTCCGTATCGTCCTAAGATTCCCGATACAGATACTTTTCCTAAGCATTTCCAAAGCACGACCCAGGATGTTTCTCAAGTGGATGAACCACTATCTATTGTTTCTGCTCAGTCTCCACCAATTATTGATGATTTATCTAAGGACCAAGTAATTCCTACTACTGAAGATACTACTATGGACCTTCCTATTACACAAAGGAAGGCTCCATGATAAATACTCTGTGTCTCATTTTATATCCCTTGACAGCATGTCTACAGTTGGACGCCAGTTTTCCCTAGTCATTGACAATGTGCAGGTACCGCGAGATCATCATGAGGCCTTCCAAGATCCATCTTGGACCTTAGCACTGGATAAGGAAATGGCAGCTTTACAGTCCTGTGGCACGTGGGCATTGTTGATCTACCCTCAAGTGCTACTGTTGTGCAATGTAGATGGGTGTTCACCCTCAAATGTCGTCCTGATGACACTGTGAATCGGTACAAGGCATGCTTGTTGGTCAAAGGATATACTCAGATGTTTGAGGTTGGTTACTTTGAGACCTTTTTCCTGGTAGTTTGTCTGAATTCAATTCGGATGCTACTATCTCTTGTCGTCAACAGACATTGGACCATCCATCAGTTTGATATCAAAAATGTCTTTCTGCATGACGATTTAGAGGAGGAAGTCTACATGGAGCAACCACCCAGCTTCCCTACTCAGGAGGAGTGTCAAAAGGTGTGTAGACTGAAGAAAGCTATCTATGGAATAAAACAAAATCCTAGAACTTGGTTTAAGAGGTTCAGCAGAGTGGTCCAGGATTATAGCTTCACAAGAACTTCTACTGATCATTATGTCTTTACATTGCATATAAATACAAGTTCAGTCATACTTGTGTTGTATGTGGATGACATACTTTTGACTGGCAGTAGCAGGCAAGGCATAGAGGAAACGAAGATGCTACAGTCACAATTTGTTACCAAGAACTTAGGCCACATCAACTATTTCCTTGATATTGAGGTGCAACACACTAGAAGACTTGTGCTATCCCATTGCAAGTACGTTCTTGACATGTTGAGAGACATGAGTATGATGGGGTGCAAACCAGCATACGTGCCCATGGATGTATCCTTGCCTATTGCAGATGATGGCAATCCTCTACTGCAATATGTCACTAAATACCATGCAGTGATTGGTATGCTACTGTATCTGACTATTACTCGTCCTAACATTGCCTTTGCAGTTGGAAGGTTGAGCCAATTTATGCAATCGCCAAGAGAAGTCCACTAGAATGGTGTTCTTAGGTATTCGAAAAGTGCACCTGAGAAATGCCACCTTTTTAAAGATAATGGGCACTTGAATATTTGTGAATACTCTGATGCAGACTATGAAGGTGCTCATAAAGATCGGAAATCCACTACAAGATACAGCACTTTTGTTAGAGGCAATCTAGTTACATGGAGGAGAAAGAAATAGGCAGTGGTATCTAGATCTAGAGCCGAATCTAAATACAGGGCCATGTCTCAAATCACTTGTGAGTTACTCTGGGTTTGTTCCATTTTGAAAGACTTTGGAGTGCAGGTACCTGATCCTATCCCGATGTACTGTGACAACAAGACGACCACCTTTATTGCAAATAATCCTGATTTCCATGAAAAGACCAAGCATATTGAAGTGGATTGTCACTTCATCAAAGAGGCCATTCTAGCTAAGAAGATTTCTACACCCTACATATGCACTAAAGATCAACTGGCAGATATCTTTACTAAAGTACTTCCCAAGAAGAGATTACATTGTATTTGTTCCAAGCTGAGCATGTTTGATTTTTATGCTCCAGCTTGAGAGGGAGTGCTAAGTTATATATGATGGATCTTTTTATTATTTTGTGTAGTGAAAGGGTATACTTGTCTCTCTGAATAAACCATTCATTTCGATCCTAATACAAACTAACAATAAAGAGCAAATAAAAAGAAAGATTGATCAAAAGAAGTCATACGTGGTGACAGTTGTAAAAATCAAAATGCAATCACTTTTCTTTTCCCAAAAAAAAATGTAAGAACTTCATTCAAACGTGAAAATCTTTTTAGTAACGCCAGAAATTGGCTCTCAGAAAATGAAATGAAAGGATGTGGATCAGCTGCTTGATTATTACAAATGTGAGGGAATTCGTGGAGAGTACCTTCATGAGAAGTCTATTAGCTCCATTTGGTTCACGAACAATAACACCCATTGATTTACGGATTCTGTCAAATTCAAGAGTAACAATCCTCCTGGACATCTTCATCCACCACTCACAGCAACCTATACACAAACAAAAACCCAAACAATTCAATAAATGAAAGTAACAAAATAATGCCACGAAGGGGATTTCTTGCTGCCACTGATCATCCCAAAGGCCAAGGTTCAAGCTCCATCTCCTCTTACTATCCTAACAAAAATGCCCATGTCATTTGGGTCCCCTTCCTTGTGCATGACATTTCACCCATGCTTTACTGATGGATTGCACAAAAGGGCTCTGCAATTTTCACGTAGTTTGCTCCCTGGACTTTCCTGGTGATAAAAAAGATAGAAACTAATAACAATAACATGTATCATACCTAATTTATCTTAGCTTTGATCCAGAAGATAATAATCAGATAGCTGGACATTCCGGATCTTGGTTCTTGCCCTCATATCTGGAACTCCCATTTTCTCAACTAAGACCTATCATCAAGAAACTCTCGAGATGCTCAGGCAAAAGAAAAACCACATGAAGATTAACAAAAGCAGTATGGTGTTACCTTAAGGGTAGCCTCTGTGGGCAAACCTGTAGCTTTAAAACTCTTACCATCAAAACAAATTCCAGCATCATTGCATACCGCACAGATTTCTGCCAAGGCAAAGATGCTAGGATCCATGTTGTAGCAGCTCCACCCTTTGATTCCCCCATCCTTGGGATTGTATGTTGTACCTTTAACCCTGAACGTGCGAGAAGCAGTTATTTTGCCAGCAAAGGTGAAGAATTCGCTCACTGCCATCTGATTCGTTGTCAACGTGCCAGTTTTATCTGAACAAATGACAGTGGTACAACCCAAGGTCTCCACACTAGGAAGCTTCCTTATAATTGCATTCTTGTGGGCCAATCTCCCGGGGACAAGGGACAAACAAGTTGTGATCACCGAAGGGAGTCCTTCAGGAATAGCTGCAACTGCCAACGTGACCGCAATCTTGAGATAGTATGTGCACTTCTCAAAAGAAAATTGAAAATCCAACAAGGAGGAACCCATGGACTCCCACATAAGGAAGTTCTTGTAATTGATAGCCCATACTACAAGGCAGATGAGACCAATTACGGAGCTTAACCTCCCACCAAACTCATCCAACTTCTTCCTCAAAGGCGTGCTGTCCTTCTCCAAGGAAGCATCATGTATCAGCTTCTGGATCTTACCGATTTCGGTATTCATGCCAATGCCAATAACAATGCCGATGCAGGTACCATTCACGATAGTCGTCCCTGAAAATAGGATACAATCTTTGCATTGCAGATCGCAGTCATCCACGCACGTTGGAGTTGTAACCTTTGTCACAGGCATGCTCTCGCCGGTCAGTGAGCTTTGCTCAACTCGTAAAGTCGACGTCTTTAAGACAGCAACTCTCAAATCAGCGGGAACCTTATCTCCTGCTCTCAACTCCACAATGTCTCCTGGCAGCAGCTCTCTAGCAGGGAAGTAAGGCATGTGGTAGCCATCTCTGAGAACCTTTGTCTGCTCGCATTGCATCTCCTTGAGGGCTTCGAGCGCCTTCTCTGCACTGGCTTCCTGCCAAGCTCCAACAACTGCATTGAGGAAGAGAAAAGCAATGATGACAAGTGGTTCCACATAAGCCTCGAATCCCAAGCTGCCAACACCGCTGGATTCCCTTTCTTGCAAGTAGGCGATGACAATGGAGCTAAGAGCTGCAATGAGGAGGAGCTTGAAGAGCACGTCGTCGAACTGCTTGAACACGAGGCACCACGGGGGCTTCCTCTTCTCCTTCTCAAGCTCATTCCATCCATATCTCTCCCTCCAAGCCTCCACCTCGTTGGAAGATATAACCTCGTCCAGCTTGACATTGTACTCTCTGAGACACTCTTCAACAGAAGAGGACCAGGAATGAAAGGGCTTCTTCTCCTCCATTTTAAAAAGTGATAGGGGTCGGCGGCGGTGGGTGGAGGCGAGGTGTGCGACGCCGAATTAAAGGGGGAAATCGAGTGTTGCGAGAAGCCGCGGTGATGGTGGAAGCTGTGAGGATATCGTGCAACCACGTAACGAGGAAAAAGACTAACGGTTTTGTACATCTTCCTCGCCGATTCAGTCGTTACATATATACCGAGGGTTTGGTGCAAGAAAGAAAGATATTATCTCCTCTATACAATTTTTCATTTGAAGTGATAAAGGTATATCAAGGTAAAATAGGGATGACTATTGTTACTCAAAATGACCTCCAATGCTGGAAGCATTCTCATTGTTTGACCTATGATAGCTAACATGCCATTACTCCTTGGATATCAAAATTGGATAGAAATCAATTCCCACATTTACCCCCCTCGCCTTCTCGGGCGACATGGTTAGGCTTGGCATGTATTAACAGCTCCCTCCCTGGAAGCATGCATCGTCCTCGAGCGTCCAATTCGAGTAAAGGTTCCGCATGTCCTGGTAGTCTTCCCACGTAGCTGAAGTTTCGTCGCCATCGTTCCAGAGAATGACTTCCGCCATAGGAGCATCCCCTCGGCGGACGATGCGACAAGCAAGAATGCAGTTGGGGTAGCGACCATGGGCATCGTGCGTTGGCCATTCCGTTGGGGGAGTGGGGTTGGTGGGAAGACCTCCATGGTGCAGCTTGAGCTGGGACATGTGGAAGATCAGATGGAGTTGGCAGTCGTCTGCTAAACGAAGCTTTTAGGCAACAACATCGATTGCGCAGATGATGGGGAATGGCCCTTAATATTTGGGCGATAGCTTGTTGTGGGGTCTCTCTGGTACGACGCGGCGCGGCGGAGGACGGCAGAGCGACGAGAGAGGGAGGAAGAAGTCACCGGAAGCTCTGGGCAGTCGGTCGGAGTTGGGAGGAGACGAATTAGAGGGGGATCTCAAGCTAAATTGAGCTTGAAGGATGCGGCGTGGTCTGCCCTTCTTTAAATAGGCAAAGGCAGGGTGGGAAGCACACGAGGGCGACAAGGCAGCCACGCTGGAGGTAAGGTCGATCGGAGACCCATACCTCTCATACATTCGCACGAGAGGTATGGTGGGTTTCAGGGCATGGGGAGCAGCCAATGCGGTAGGGGGCTCCGCAGGGAGCTCTCCTTTCAAATCTGGGGGCGGCTCCCCATGCAGAAGAGGCGAAATCCTCCGCGCGAAGTCACCGGAGGTATGGCCCCTTCTGCGAATGGTAGAGGGATCGAAATGAAGAAAACGACGAGGAAGCTGAGGGGGTAATCGCAAGGGTTTCAAAAAGTTGAGGGTCAGAAAGTAATTTTGAGGATCAAATTGCAAAATGGGTTAAGACGACCTTCCCTTAGGTCCAAATTTTGAGATAAACCTAATTTGGACCTAAGGAATCCAATGGTGAAGTTGGCTTTTAGGTTTGACCACGTTTGTCTGGATATTTTGCATAAAAACCCAAATTAGGTCAAAAATTGGGTATGGACCCCAATCTAGGTCAAAACAGGTTTCGAAGGCCAAATTGAAGGTTCTAAATCCTAGGAGATATTTTTTCATGATTTTTAAGAGGGTTTAGTTGATTTTTATCTTTCCTGGAACCTTGTGAATTAAATTGGGTTTGTTTTAGGTTACAGAATGTCTTTTAATTCCTAGATTTCGCCATAGCCATTTTCTGACCAAACCATCCCACTCTTTCTCTTATTAAATCCAATTGACCTATGTCTAGACCCTTAGAAATCCCGCTGAAGCATTGCACTGGTAAAATTACTGTTTTACCCCTTGTGTCATGTTTTCTCCTCAAATTGGTAATACCTTAAATTAGGCCTTCCTTTAGGTTATGTAGGAGCTTTTGTTCATTTTATTGAGTCAAAATGTGCTTGTTAGGATTCATGGTGAGGTTTTCATCATAGACCCTTAGGGTCCTTTGTGGACTTAAAAACTTAAGTAGGAGTTAAGTTGCGGACAATTCCTCAAGAGGTTGAGGAAGGAAAGCTAGGGATTGAGTTAAGGGCTGGGTAGTACATAGTGTCTTTTTCTACCTTTTGGTTTGCGGGTCATCGTAACCTAAGCATCCACATTTCACATACACTTGGTCTTATATAAGTAATGATCACCTTAATTTCTTAAAGAAAATTTGCTTATCTTAGTTCTAACTTAGGAGAAGCTTGAAAACACAATTTGATTGGATGAGTTCCTGCCGTAGGAGAGGTGGAGTATATATTCACCTTGATGATGTGATGATAACATGTCACCTCCTCAGTGCTTGTCTCTTAGGATATCTATCCTACTGGGGGCATGTAAGCGCATTGTGCAGCTCAGGTACCATGGGCGACCCTATCTCGAAGTGCCGATTGCCACAAGCCTGACTTCGCTTAAGAAATCCATGGCCGATACTATTTCGAAGTGTCGATTGTCAGGAGTTCTTGGGATTTCTATGGGCGGTGCTATCTCGAAGCATCGAAAGCCAGGCACCCTTCGAGGTTCTGTGATGGGGACAATGAATTCGACATAGACCGTGTTGATAACTGATCCAAGGTTAGACTTAGAGGAATAATATATATATATATCCTCTTACTCCCTTTTTAGATTGGCAATCATACCAACCTCAAATAAATCAGACCAATGCACATGCACGAATGCTTTAATCTCTGGGACCAATAAACCCTAGGGTAGAGTTAGAAATCAGAGAAGCTTGTGCCTGCAACTTGTCCTTAATCGACCTAGTCTATAACTTAACAACTACTTAGGTACCTTATGATCTAGGGTTAGATAGTGCAACCTAATTTCTGTGAAAAGGTCAATTGAGTTAGCTTGGGTCACTTTGAGTGTTTGGTTGTTGCTTAAATTTGCTAGGGACTAGCAAAAACTAGGCATGTGGGCATTTGATGAGCCCATATTTGTGAGCTAATTAGTTACTTAAGTGCCTAAGCATTAGATTAATATTAGTGTATACATAACATGCTTTATGATATAAATAATTTAGTTTATATATATTTGCTTGTATGCATTACATTCATATATAAATTATTTAGCATGCATTAGAATAATATGCATTAGTCTTTAGGTTGCATTATATGCTTGTATTAGAATTAACATTTTATGTGAGGGTTTATAGATAAATAAACTATCATTTCTTTTCCTATTTTATTAATCCATTTTTTTCATCTCAATGGCTGTAGCGACGATGCCTTTACTCGTTGCTTTGATGGCCGCCAAATAGAGATCTGGTCGGGGCAGCCATGACTACAAGGGAGAGGAAGAGGCAACCATGTGACAGGAGACTCCGCCCCGACTCCACCATCGTGAAGAGCTTTGAGCTCACATCCATCACCACCATCGCGCATCTCCAAGGTTGAGCACTACCACACCGTGGGCCAATGAGGTGATAGGCCGCCACACCAATTCGACGAGCTCGACCATCATCGTGTGCGTGTGTCTCACGACCACGCAACCATCACTATGCACGTGTGCCTCTGGCCATGCAATTATCCTCACAGTGCCCCCTGCTCATCGTGCCTTCATCCACCTCAAGTCCCTAAGGGGAGAACACCTTCACAACCACCTCCACGCTCACTGTCCACGGTAATCCTCATCACCACCAACATCTCCATCTTCTTCTTCTTTTTCCCCTTCCTCTGTTTCTCTTCCACCTCAACGAAACCACCCACCACCATCACCAACAACTACCACCTTCACTAGCGCTCCTCGCACGCACGCAAGTCACCTCTTCCCCATGCAGCTAGCAGCAACTCCAACACGCACAGCAACACGACCCCACCTCATCCCACCTCCGCATGCAGCGCTGTAGTGTGCGCATAGTAGCAGTGGCTCCTTCTCCTTCCCCACGTGCACAATAGTAGCAGCAGCCACTTTGTCGCACCTCCACCGTGCCACGCACCACCAGCCCTCGCCGAACAGCCTTGCCCCTCCCGCACGTCCTCTCCACCAACACCACACACGGCCAGCGTGCTCATGCCTCCTCATCTTCGTGAGCTTTAGCAACAACATAGCTGCAGCCCACCGCCACCCACCATCGACCTCTCCTCCGTTCTCTCGTCTCCAGCCACCTCATGTCGAGCTGCTACCGCCATCGAGTGCAGCCTAGTCCAAAGGACCTCCGACGAGCTTCGCATCTCCAACCAACCCTTCCTCGTCACACACAGTGAAGGGGAACACCTTCCACTGTTTTGCACTTCATTTCTTGTTACATTTCGTTGCCATTGCAAAAGGAAAATTTTTGAGTTAATAATATTCTAATCTGATGATTTTGTGAGAACTCCCTCCATCTTTCACGAAAATACAACATCAACTTATTCATGTCTTATTATCTTAATTGAAGGTGATTTTGATTCAGTTTCTTTACAAAATTAATTGCGAACATTTGTTTTTGACTAGTGCTAGTTTTGATAGGCCATTGCCTCCCTATGGATACTACCTGCTCTTCTCAAGTGGTAATTTTAATTGTTTTGAAAAGCAATTTTCCACCACTTACATACTACTTTGACACGTCATTTTATGTGCGAAACGACAACGAAGTGAAAATCGTCTTTTCACTCCCCCTACCCAAATCCACCAACAAGTGTGGTCCTGACCAAATGAGCTGAATGCATGGAGATACCGCATCAGAAAATGGTTTTTCCTTCGATCAAATCAATAATAAAGTCAAGCCTTATTGGGAAAAGCATTAGACTCTGAACAAGCCAAATCCAAGTTGCAACAACCCAACCCAAAGTATGTTCTAACGGCCACTTGAAGCTGCTATCCAAGTACTTCATAACCTTTATTATTATTAATTAATGGACCACCGACGAAGAGGGGAAAAAAGAAAGAGAAAAACAACCAACCCTAAAATTTCTGACTCAAAACAAAGCACATGCCAAGATTAAAAAAGGAAAGGAAAGGAAAAAAAAAGAAAGGTTGTTCTTTGTTTTAGCCCAAAAAGTCACCTTTGTGGATGTCTACTACATGGCATGAGACAAGAGTCAACACGGGAGGCCTGTAGGGAGACCACTGAGCAAAGATGGTGTGAATTGAAGGCTTTTGAGATGGAAGAAGGAGGATGGACGGGTTGGTTTTCTTTTGGTCGGTTCGTTCGTATTTGGAGCCAGATAATCAATCATCCATTCCCTTTCCTTTCTCTTATGCAGCCTATGCTTACAGGGTTACTTGCTTCTCTCTTTTTTACTTCCTCATCTAGATCTACCAACTTGGATCTACCAACTAATACTGAAGGACTATGACTACACCTTCATCCTGTCCCTTTCGTACTGTCACAATTGCTTGTTTGCTCCTTTTATTTCCACCAATAAAATAGCATCTGACTCTCTCCTCTTTTCCCCTCCGCACCGGAAGCCTCCACCCAACAACTACCCTGCTTCACAGAACCCATTACCGCACCATATCCTTCCCAAATTCCCCTCCCTCTCCAACTCTTTGTCCCAGACGGATCGTGAGTCCCACCCAAGAAGCATTCCATTCTATCGATAATGCTTCATCATCAAAGATATTAACCAAAATTGACTCTGCAAGGATTTAGGAATCTCTATCTACCTGCAAAATCACCTCATTTAAAAGATAAAATAAAATAAAATGAAGGAGATGTTGTGGGGAAATTTAGAGACAGGAAGATAGGGATTGAGATAGAAAAGATGAGAGAGGTGAGGGTAACAAGGAAAATTCTTGCGGACAGAAGTGGAAGTGAGTACATTGAAGAGAACAAATAGAGTGAAAGGTTACCTTCTTTGAAGTGGTAGGAGAAAATTCTTAAATAAAGTAACTAGGGAATAACTTTTCCTAACTACCATACTTGAGATTTTTTTTTGTTATCACATGTGATAAAATCATGTTTTCAAAGGATGATTTTGCATGATTATATTTTTGAGCTAAATTTGCTTTTGCTAAAGAAAAATTTAATATAACTCTACCACACCAAACTCATTTTTAGAAAAGACTAATTTATCTATATCTTTTAAACCCCAAAACATGTCCCCCGTGCCCCCAATCTATCTCCCTCCCCACTTGACCCCCTCCTCCCATGCGAACTTCCTTCTCAATGCTTCTCTGTTGCTTCTCCTCTGGACCCTCCTCCAATACTATGCTTCCACGACTTCTGCCGCCTTTCCGGTTGCTGCTACTCCATCTTCTGCGCTCTTTAGTTCCCTGTTCATCTTGTTGCCTTCAAGTTATGTGTTCAACTGTTGGGTTATTTTATAAAGATGATGTTTGGAGCTTGAAATAGTTCGTTTCGATTTTTGAGTAAGGTGACAACTATCATCAATGTTCATTTCATATTGTCAGCCACATGAACTTTCAAGTTATTGAATCTGATCAATATGTGTGGTCTGTGATTTGCTCGCATGTTTCGGAATGATGCACTTAGAGGTTGTGTGGCTATTTGAAAGCTTTTGATTACCAATGGGTGTTGAGCATCTTGCATGAACAACACAAATGTGCTCATATTCAAGACAATGAAGATTACCCACAACTTGATTGCAACTTCTTGGGACACTACTTGCAAAAATTATGTGAAAATGTCACCTTTGGTGAAGGTGAATATCTTGCGAGATCTCATTCATGATAAATTCAAGCATAATGTTACAACAAGTACATTGGATGCAAAGCGAAAGGTAATTGAATTAATGTATGGCGAGTGGGATAAGTCATACAAGGATTTGTCATATTTCCTTATGGCTATCAGAGATTCCAACCCTGGTACTTGTGTAGACATTGAGAGTGTAGAAAACAATATGGTCTTAATGAAAGCATTTAGGGCATATGGGTCATTGATTAAAACCTTTAAACATTATCGATCGATTATTAATATTGATGGCACTCATTTGTATGGTAAATAAAAGCATAAGTTATTGATTACTTGTAGCATGGATACTGATCATCACATTGTCCCTTTTGCATTCGTCATAGTATATGAGGAGTCTACGGAATCGTAGTCGTGGTTTTTGGGACATTGATTGATCTACTAAACACGAAGATTTGATTGTTTATGTTTGTTAATATGTCGTTGTAGCTCAAATCCTGCGTTGAAACTTGCACGTCAAGAGTCAGATTAATGTGAGTCCCGACTAACTCCACGAGAAGGCGAAAATAGGCATTTGATTAGAAATTTGCTTTATACTTTTATTCTAGTTTTGTCATTTTGGGCATTTGTGATTTCTTTTGACTTTTGTTTTGAGAAAAAGTGAGATAGACAACTACCTGGTAATACTTTTTCTTTTGTCTTTTTAGTGATTACGTGAGAATGAACCTACACTAATGAAATGAAAACCATCTTTTTCTCATTTTTGCTTTACGATTTTTTTTCTTTTTAATTGATGGAAGAAACAATGACTATCTTTTCTTTTTATCTTTTGGATAATGAGGAAGAAACAACAAAAGTGAAACACTTATAAACAAGAGAACATCAACTTTTGATTAACTTAAAAATTTACAAACTAAACTGCTAACACACTGCAATTGAAAGCACAAAAACCCATTAACTATTACAACTTCAAAAGTGCCCTAGGCCACTTGCACACTTTGACTACTGAAAGGAAAGAAAGCTATTTACAAGAGAGCTTCAAGCAATCACATAGAGGAAGGTGATGATGGTGACTAGGTAATAAGTGCGGTGGAAGTTTTGAGTTAAATCGGGGAAATGGTTAAGTCCAAAGGCAGTGGCGGCAAGGGTGATAGGAGTGACTATTACAAGGCAATAAGGCATGGTGGTTAGGTTTAGTGGGAGGGTGTTTAGATGTTGGTGTTGAGGTATGTGGTGGTTGGAGTGATGTGGGTGTTTAGATATCTAACTAGAATGGTAGTGGCAACAAGTTCTACGTAGACTTCTTTGCGTACATTGGGGTTTTGGTTAGGGATGGTTACCATATAATTGATGGTATGGTTCTCAAAGATATCTATTTGGTGTGCTAAGTGGTAAGGTGATGACATGGCCATACTAGGCTCTAATGGAGAGGGTTAGGTTTAGGATGATGGGGTATATGTGATTAGGATAAGTGGTGGTTATCGTGGCGGTGAGTGCACAAGCGGTGGAGATGCACTACAACAAAATACACTTATAGTGATGACCTTTGAGGATAGAGTTGAAGCTTTTGGGGATAGATTTAGGGTATCCCCAAAAATCTGTCTCCCAAATGAGGGTCACTAAAAGTTTTGGAGATGGATTTTCCATGCTCAAAACTATTGTGACAGAAAATTAGTCACGATAGATTACACACAAAAAAGTTGATAACATGGCATTTAAGTTTTTTAAGGATAGATTGCTCTGTCTCTACAAGTTTTAGGGAATAAAATAAGAGATTTTTACATGAATGCCACTAAAATTTTTTAAAATTACTTAAATATCATTCAAATCACTATCTTTATAGATATGTCATTGAAAAAATAGTATCGTTTTCGTATTTACCACTTTGTTAGTCATAACCATTAAACATAACAATTTTAGACTGAAATGTAATTAAAAATTATTTTTTAGTCCTCAAATTTTATTTTTTTAATTTTCACCCCTCCCTCCCCCCTCCTCTCGCCAGTTCACTTCCCTTCCTCCTTACCTCTGAGCACCTCCTCCAACCTCCAACCACCTCCTTCACCCCCTCTCTCGAACCACCACATCCTCTCAACCACCTCCTCCTCCCAAGGAGACATCGAAAAGGAGGACCCCAAAGCCCACCACAACATCTTTGGGCGCATCTTCGACCACAAGCCCAAGAAGGGCATCATCACAGACGGTGAGAGGTTGAAGAAGGGTGCCACCGCAGATGGTGAGAAAACAATAGAGTGTAAAGGTAGGGTCGTCACCTTGGGAGGAAGAAGTGGTTGAGAGGAGGTGGTGGCTAGAGAGGGAGTGGAGGAGGTGGTTACAGGTTGGAGAGTGAGGGTGGAGGAACTGGTTAGAGGTGAGAAGGAAGGGAGGTGAACTGGCGAGGGGAAGGGGGAGGGTGGGGGAAGGGGTGAAAATTTAAAAACTAAAATTTAAGGTCAAAAAAAATTTTTTAGGACTAAAAAAATAATTTTTAGGATAAAAAAATAATTTTTTATTACATTTAAGTTCAAAATCGTTAAGTCTGACAATTATGACTAATAAAGTGGCAAATACGAAAATGACACTACTTTTTTAATGGCATATCTATAAATATAGTGAATTTAATGACATTTAAGTAATTTCAAAAGATTTTAGTAGCATTTACGTAAAAATCCCAAAAACTAATTGCCCTCAATTTTTTGAGGATTACATAATTGTGAATGTAAATGACATCAAAACGTTCTTACTTTTAGTAATACATATATACTCGATAACTTGACAGAAGTAATCTTTGACATAAGTTATCATTTTCATTGAAATTAAATTACAAAGTACTTGTTACAATGTTGTGAATAAATTACAAAAAAGAATAATAAAAAAATACATCATATTACAAAAGAGCACTTAACTCTTGTTTTTTTTCCTCTTTAGAATAGAAGTCTAAACTATTCCAATCTAAGCCCCTTGAATAACAAAAGCTCGAGGAATTCATTCTTCAATTTGGTAGAGTCAAGTTCATAGGAAACATTGGCTATGTCATAGGAAATTATTTTCCATGTCACCATTGCCAAAACATGCAAACTGAAAGGTGGAAGAGGAGGATCATAGGAAGTATCTTGATGACATACAAAACATGGGAATCAATAGGGAATATATTAACTAGACATGGAAGTAGTATCCATTTGATTGCAACAATTCTTTGTATATGGCCTAGCCTTACCTCAAATGTTAGTGATGGCTTAGTCTCATTCACCCTTGCAACATTTTGACAGTCTAGCCCCTATCGACATTCATTGAGGTCCACTAACCTATGTAATATGTATTCTATGCGCCCAACTCCCACCCAGAGATGAAATTCTTAAACCTACATTACTAGCTAGTAAGTTCCATGCTTATTTATCCTGTGTTTAGTTTCATGGATAAAAACTCTCATTGAGAACACTACAAATAGTAACCCCTTGTAGCAACTACAAGATGTGAAAAAATACTTCAACCCTAGATATTAGCAAATGCATTCTGGGATGCGTAATTTTTTTGAGAGGGAAAAGGATGGTTACCGGAGGTCAGTAGCTATCTGTTGCATTAAACTAAAAGGGAAAGGAACATACTCAAAGATATAGGGAGCAGAAAGAAAAAAGATTTGCAGAATCTCTTAGAACATTTTGAATCCAAACCCTTTCTTCTTTGAAGACGTTCCAATTTCTCTGTAGCCATAACACCTACATGGAAGCAACCACCTTCAATCTGACCTCCAGATTTGCCAGGCTGTTGCTGGTGCAAAAGCATTACGAAAAATCCTCTGTGGAATCACCCCCCACAATAGGCAAACCCAGGCCCTCAAAGAGACTTTTCGTAAAGCCACAATGCAAGACAACATTATAGCACATATTAAAAGTGCAATATCAAATAATAACAAGGAAATTCTCTTACCTATGCCAAATCCTCTAAAATTACATTAGAAATGCTAGCCCTTGTAATGCCAAGTTTGTCGCATATTTGCATTACGTGGAGCTTTCCTAACCTTGAGGAGGAGTTTATATGTCGTTTCCATTTTATTCACCCCCACCAACTTTTTTTTTTAATTTGCTAAAAACAACACCTCCAATGCAAAATTTATTTTCCAGTGACTCCTTTACAACCAGTCTCGTGTTGTCCAGCTTCCCTACATTACATAATGATTGCATAGCAAAAATACACCCGTAATTATGCCATCTTGTGTTATTTCCTAGCACTATCATTGCATCTTACGTAGCAATAGTTGCATTTGTAAATTAACACATGCATGCATTTATTGAGAGGGGAGGATAATGTGAATAATTGGCCATCTAATTAACATCTTCATCAAGGGCTGCATTGCAAATTCACGATTCTCATATTTTTATTTTGACTTTGAAATCTTTTCCCTCGCACGGCTCAGGGAATGGGGCATGCACCTCTTCGTGCCATTCCTCTGCCAGTAGCATGGCTGGACTTCACCTGCCAGCAGCATGGCAGTGGCATGCGTCTCCTTCTTTAAAAAGCCTTGCCCTCTCCCTTGCGCAAAAGAAAGCCTGGAACACACACCACCCCCAGACACCTTCCTCCAGGCCAATTTCCTCCCCCCTCCCTCTCCATACGCAGTATCTCTTCTCACTGAAGAGACACACTGCGGGCGGGAGCAAGCTCACAGTGGTCCCACGACTACCACTATGAGTTCCACCACTGCCTAGCTCCTTTGTGAGCAGGTGGGCGTGGTGGTTTCACTCTCTATTTTCATCGCTGGAAGCCCTCGCCGCCATTGCCAGAGCTTCAAGGTCGGAAGCTCCGCAGTAGCAACGGCCACCTGCAGCAGCGCAAGCACTCGTGCGCACTCCAGCAGACGTCCGAGAGCTTTCCCCGCGCAGGCGCAGACGCGGGCGACCTCCTGGAGCGGGTTGCGGGCATTTGTGCCCGCGCCCGTTCCCTCCCGCAGCGTTGTGCACTGCACTACGCAGTGCGCTGCGCTCTCGCACCCGCCTGCGCGCAACGACAGCGTGCGCATTCCCTCCAGCGCCCGCGCGCAACCCTTGTATGCCTGCACGTTCCCTGGCCATCAAACGGCGGACGCTCTAGCCAGACGACTTAACGTGCCCGCTCTCTCTCACAGTCACCCGCCAGTACACTCACACACACACACACACTTGTACACACTCACGTCTCTCTCACACACACTTGTACACACACACACACCCTTATAAACTCACTTCTACACACATATATATTTATATATCCACTCACTTATATACATAAATATATATCTACATATATATATACTTATACAAATATATCTATATACATATATACATATACGTATCTATATACATATGTTACTATATATATATATATTTATTTATTTATTTATTTATAAATATATATATATACATATATATATATTTACATATCTATATATATATATAGCTACATATACACCTATATAGTTATAACCGTATCTATACACACACACACACATATATATATATATTTACATACACATCACATACCTGTATTCATATGCCCTTGCACTAGTCACTCCACCACGCATTATATCGCAGGAATATCTGCACCAGTTGCTGATATTCCCTGATACCCGCGTAAAGCAAGCCTCTCCGCATACACTCCCACACATCCGTCCACACTCTACGCAGCACGTCGTCTTGTTGGTTGCATCTTACTATACGTGGACCAACTAGATACCGTGCTACATACCATTTCCACCCCCACCCCTATATATATATATTGTATATATATAGAGAGAGACTGTATTTATTTCTCTACAAGCAACCTACCTTATTTTTATTTCTCTTTTGTTTCCTGCTATTAAAAAGCTAAAAAAAAGAGTAAAAGAGAAAAGATAACCCTTATCTTGCAGGTACTCGGTCTTGCAAATAGCAGGACCAGTCTTTTTGGAAACCCTAAGTTAACTCAAACCCAAGAACAATTTGGCTAAAGCCAAGAACTTGATTTTGAGGGTGTGCCTCAAGGACAATATTATCAACAAAAAAATCTTAAACAGAAAAAGACTAAAAACATAATAAACGCACGGAAGAGATATGTTTTAGGAAAGGCGTAGAAACTTCTTCACCTTTAATCCCCGCCTCCCTGAGATTGACCCTGTGCCTAAAACTGACTAAGATAAAATTAAGTAGGCCAGGTAAAAAAAATTCTTTTGTAAAAAGATAGTCAGACTCGATTTAGGTTAACCACTATACTCACTTCAACGATAATTTCACCATATTAACACAACCTATTCGAGGAGAGAGAGCGCTGTGCCACCGGCTAAGTGAGAAACAAGCCGGTGGCTACAGTGTCGTGCTGAGAGGCGTGAATAGTAGCTACAGTGCTGCGCAGGAGCGGGCGACCGGTAGCGCCGGTTCTACGTGCGTGGGCACGCTGGGAAGCACCTGCACGTGTGGGGAAAGCTCGCGGACATCTGCTGGCGTGCGCGTGGGTGCCTGCGCTGCTGCAGGTGGTCGTTACTACTGCTGGAGCTTCCGACCTTGAAGCTCTGGCAATGGTGGCGAGGGCTTCCAGTGATGAAAACAGAGGGTGAAACCACCACGCCCACCTGCTCACAAAGGAGCTAGGCGGTGGTGGAACTCACAGTGGTGGTCGTAGGACCACTGTGAGCTTGCTCCTGCCCGCAGTGTGTCTTCAGTGAGAAGAGATACTGCGTATGGAGAGGGAGGGGGGAGGAGATTGGCCTGGAGGAAGGTGTCTAGGGGTGGTGTGTGTTCCAGGCTTTCTTTTGCGCAAGGGAGAGGGCAAGGCTTTTTAAAGGAGACGCATGCCACTGCCATGCTGCTGGCAGGTGAAGTCCAACCATGCTGCTGGCAGAGGAATGGAGCGAAGAGGTGCATGCCCCATGCCCTGAGCCACGCGAGGGAGAAGATTTCAAAGTCAAAATAAAAAAATGAGAATGGTGAATTTGCAATGCAGCCCTTGATGTAGATGTTAATTAGATGGCCAATTATTCGCATTATCCTCCCCTCTCAATAAATGCATGCATGTGTTAATTTACAAATGCAACTATTGCTACATAAGATGCAATGGTAGTGCTAGGAAATAACACAAGATGGCATAATTACTGGTGTATTTTTGCTGTGCAATCATACCCCCATGCCTATCTTTTGCTAGTCCTTAGCAAAACATTTTGTATTGTATTTAGAAATGATCTTAAGCTGAAGATTTTCTTTCGAGGCGACATGGGTGTGTTTGTTGGATATTGTGAGAACCAATTGCAGAGAAGACTACCAGTACTTTAAGTCTTACGTGACATAGACCATATCTCGACTAACCTGGACTCTTGATATTTAAACCTTAAGTACGATTCCAGGACTCAGAAGGTTTTTGCCGTACTTGAGAGCTCAAGAGATTATGGTTTGTGCATAGTGAAGGATTAAGACTGACCAGATGAACATTAAGACTCAAGCCCAGGGTTTCACGAATCTTTAAGTGTAGGTTGATCCCAGTTTCAGCTCGTGTTTTTGGATTGACCCTTAAGAAGATGACGGAAAACTCAACTCCCATTTTATTACATTTGTGGCTCAAAGAATATATGGTAGAAACAGGGTATTTGTAACTTGCCTTGAAACACTTTGAGGGAGAAGAATTTACAAACATTCGTGAGATATACTGACTTATTTGCATAATTTTTTTTTTGAAACAGGTGTCAGTATATCTCTTACAACTTTATTTGGAGGAGCACACCTTTTTTTGGTGGGAGAGTTTCTTTTTGGTGGAAAGAGTTTCTCCTAGACGCAAGACTAAAGCCTGGGATAAAAAGTCTACCTACGCGCACTGGTAAGGATTCCACCTTCCCTAATGAACACTAGGGTTGGATCTTATGTTCACCTGGTCTTTCTTGATATGTGTAGCGTGAATCAAGATTACTTAGGCTCTCGAGTAGAAGCAAACCAACAAATCCTGTATTGGTGTCTCAGGTACAAGAATTCGTCCTTAGTTAGGAGAGATTCCGATCTATCTTATTACTGCTCAAGTGAATTAAGTCGAGTCTGAGCGAATCAAGCTTCTGTGGCCTGGAAAGTCTTCAAAACAGTGGTTGAATATTCATAAACACTTATTATATTTTTGTTTCAACCTTCAGATCATTGCTAAACATCCTTTTTTTTTTTTACTATGTACATATTTATAGATGGATGGAAGCTATATGATACCATATAATACCCAGATCCTATAGATGCCTATCTACATAGCCTATCAACAATATATTCAAAGACTTCAGTGTCGGACTGATAGACACTAGTAGCTACCTCCAAGATGAATTGTGATTGCGCAGCAATCATAGGTTTTAATCAACCTAAATAATGTTAGAACCTAGCTTAATTTGTAAATATTGCATTCATATCATGCATATCATGCATAGCATCATTTTATATAGAATAAGATGAGATATTTTAATATTTAATGTTTTTGTTGTTATTTGTAGGTATTAAAGTGATCCAGGATGTGAGATACAGTGAAATAAGGCAATAAAGAGAGAAGACTGATCTAAACAAGAGGAGTGAGGAGGATAGCCTTATCCCTACTTTCACATATCTTTTCAAAACAAAGTTTTTAGGGTTATTGATCGACCAGATTAGTTAATTGATCAACCAAAATACCTTGATCGACCAACCAACTTCATCAACCAATGAAATCAACCCATTTTAGGAAGTTGATAAATATCCTTTTGATCGACCAACCAAGTAAATTAATTGATCAATTAGTGATCGACCAACCATCTTAATTGATCGACCAAATTGCATTTTGATCGACCAATTAACCTTAATTGATCGATCAATTTAATTTCTTATTCAGGCAAAACTTTTAGTATAAATAGAGGTCGTACGCAGTCCATCTTTACACAACTTTCAAAAAGAAATACCTTTCAAAAGTAGAGCTTCTCATGCTTATTCCAAAGGCTTCTGCACCCCGTTCTTCATGTTCTTCAAAAGCACGAGGCCTCGAACCTCTATGAAAAATTTGATTTGATCTTTTATTGAGGTTCCATAGAAGTTACTTCTGTTATTCTATTTTGTTGCTTTGATTTATGGATCCCAAGATTGTTGGGAAGATCCGTGGTAATTGTTTTTTCTTCTCTTTAGGATAAAAAGAGAAGTGGTTGTAAGAGGTTGTGTCACCCTCGTTCAAGTGGTATGGTCAGTGGATTTACTAACTTGGACTAGTTAGGAAAATCCTAAGCTGGGAGGCTTAGGTAGTGATTTTTACCTGGTTTGGGTTTCCACTCTAAATCAGGTGTACTCTGTGCTTGAATCTTTTGTGATTTATTTTTTATTTGTGCATATAATTTTTAAGGCGATACTATTCACCCCTCCCCTTTAGCATACATTACGATTCGCAGGATATCCTCCTACTTTCACTTGGTATCAAAGCTTGCGTTGTCCAGGAGATGTCAAAGTCGAATGTTGACACATATGTTGAGGGTTAGTCGATGGTTCGACCTCCTCTATTTGATGGAACGAACTTCGGCTATTGGAAGATCAGGATGCAGACCCTCCTGGAATCAATGGACTGCGAGGTATGGGATGTCATCACCTCGAAGTACACACATCCAAAAATCAAAGACGACGTTGCAATCACTCCAGACCAAAAGAAGATGGCTACACACAACGCAAAAGCCATGAACGCCATATTCTGTGGTCTCTCCAGAGTAGAATTTAACAGAATATCTGCATGCAAAACCGTACACGAGATATGGAGCATTCTCGAGGTTACCCACGAGGGAACTTCAAAGGTAAATGAAACAAGGGTAAATCTATTAACCCAAAACTACGAGCTTTTCAGGATGAAGAAAGGGGAGTCAATAAAGGAGATGTTCACAAGATTCATGGACATTACAAACTCCTTGCGAAATCTTGATCAAGACATCAAGAACGAAGCCCTTGTCAGAAAAATCCTTCGATCACTCACCAGAACTAGGAAACCAAGACTATTGCCATTCAAGAGTCAAAAGATTTGTCCACCATGAAACTGGATGATCTCATTGGAAGTCTAATGGCGTATGAGGTTCAACTCCAACACATGAGGGATCAAGGAGGAGAAGGATCCAAGAAGACTATATCTCTTGAAGCTATTCAGGAATCCGAAGAAACTTCAAGCGGAGAAGAAGAGGAAGATATAGCCCTCCTCTCCAGAAAATTCAGGAAGTTCCTCAAAGATAAGAAGAATTGGAGGAAGAAGAAAGAAGAAATCAAGAACGATGCAATCACCTGTTACAACTGCAAGAGAAGGGGACACATTAAGAAGGATTGTTTGCTTCTCAAAAAGGAATCAGACGAGAAGAAGAAGCCCTTCAGAAAAGATGGAAAGAAGAAAGCTTTCACGACAACTTGGGATGATTCGGACTCAAGTTTAGAGGAAGAAGAAACCTTAGGAGAAGAAGCTCTTCTCCGTCTTATGGCTCTAGAAGATGAGGTAACCTCCTTTACTCAAGATGAATTATTAAAAGCATTCTTTGAGATGCATGATATAGAAAAATCATTAAAACTAGAAAATGAAAACCTAGCAAAAGCATTAGGTGAAGAAAAAGCACAAAAAGACGTACTTGGTAATCAAAACAATGAGTTATCTGTTGAGATCATTGTATTAAAATCACAGATAAACAACTTAAATGTAGATATAGACAAACTAAAAGAAACTCTGCTACTCTATTAAATGATTTAGCTAAGTTCACAAAAGGAAGTAGAAACCTGCATAATTTGTTAGGGACACAAACCCAAAGCACCACAAAATTTTGCTTAGGTTATATACCTAAAAATGATCATGAAGCATCTAGTTTTAGCAAAAGGAAAGGTAGCCTGCCAAAACAGGCAACACAAACTAGCCATTGTGGACCCAAACAAAAATGGGTACCAAAAAGTATATTGAAATCTTATTTTGTAGGTTCTGTAGATTATAAGAAGTGAACTTTCCAACAAACAAATGGAATACTGAAGCCACTCTATCAAATAAAGCCTTATAAACACAAACCAATGACAAGAAAGAGAAAAAAGAAGATGGATAATGGACAGCGGTTGTTCCAAGCACATGACCAGTGAGGAAGACCTATTCTAGCAGCTCAATTGTCAGGAAGGTGGTACGGTCACGTTTGGGAACAGCAACAAGGGCTGTATTATTGGTACTGACCAAATTGGTATCTCTTCTACTTCTTTTAATAATGTACACTTAGTTAGCGGCTTAAAACACAATCTGCTAAGTGTAAGTCAAATATGTGATAAAGGTTATAAAATTACATTCACATCAAATGGTTTTAAAATTCGTGATAAAGAAATAAAACAAATTATTCTTAAAGGAAATAGACATAAAGACATTTATACTGTAAACTTCAACAAATGCAACAATCTTGAATGTCTGGTCGTATCTGACGAAGAAGCAATAATTTGGCATAAACGACTAGGTCATGTTCACATGGGGAACACTAGCAGACTCATGAAACATGAACTCATCAAAGGTTAGCCAAATATCATCTTCAAGAAAGGCAAAGTCTACGATTCTTATCAAGTTTATAATTGATGATAATGTCATCATCCCATATCTAGCTTTAATTAGTCATAATCCATTGATAAATGCTCCTACATAATCTCCAGAAGACTATAATTCATTGCATATCCTTTCTGAGAGAAATACATTAAAATAGGGGTAAATATGCAGTTTTAACAGAATACAATAAATTCAGAACAATCAAGAGGTTTTCCAAGGGTTTATTAAAGGTCAAATGGCCATAAATGTCTAATAAGTAGGTTCATATAGACAGAAGCGAGTTTTCACACATTTTGAGAATTAATGGACATCTGAAATCCTAAAAATAGACCCGCTTAATTGACTGAGGTTATGGTCAGAGTAAAATTCACCTAAACCTTCTAAAAATCATATAAAATATTCTATAAGGTTTGGTATATTTGATTTGACCATTGGAATCCAATTTGACATAAAATAGTATCTCAAACAGACAATTGCCCTAATTTGGATTTCTGCACAAATTACTCAGTCAAACTTGGTCAAAACCTAAATCCGACCTCACCATCAGATTCCTTGAGTCCAAATTAGGTTTGTACCAAAATTTGGGTCCAATCAGAGATCACCTTGGCCTAGTTTACATTTCAGACCTATTTGACTCTTTTCTCTCACACATATGCCCCTAACTTTTGAAACCCTTGAAAATTCTCCCCTAACTTCATCATCTTCATCACCAACAGGTCCCTGCTGCCTTCAAACTCCTAAACCCATTACCAGCGAGGTTCAATCAGGGATTACTCCCTGATTTCATGGCCAAACTCTTCTAATTAGGAAGGAAGAATCATGAAGAGCTTCCCTACAATCTGAGCCGCATCTTGGGCTCTAATTCCTACTCAATTCTTCATGCAAACCTTTCAAAGGTTCAGGTTTCCTATTCTTGTGAAAGCTTCAAGCTTTCAAACTTGGATTCCAAGCTTGAAATGACTCCCTGAGCCCTATAAAAGGACCCACATTGCACGACCGTGATCCTTAGCTCGTTATAGCTGGTTTCTCCACCTTCTCTCCTCTTCAGATGAAAGCTCTGCGAGCTCCAACAAGCTTCTCTGTATACATTCTTTGCCTACTGCCACAGACCATAGTCAGCCAAATCTTCTTCCCTACATTCCTCCGTCGCTTGCAATACCAACGAGGGTCTTCTTCCACATCTTCCTCGCCATTTCTCCCCCATCGGAGATTTCATCTTCTCCAAGTTTGGCATACCACCGACAAGGAATCTAATGGGAACACTTTCATGATCCCTAACTAGCTCAGTTTGATCTGATTAAGTCATTAAAATGCTCCTACATAACCATCAAAAGGCCATAATTCATTGCATAATCATTCTGAAAGACAAGAAAACACGATTAAAACTGTAATTTTACCATCATATCTTGAATACAGAACAACCATGGGTTTTCCTAATGGTTAATTAAGGGTCAAATGGTCTTAAGAATCTAACAAGTGGGTTAGAACAGACAGAAAAGTGTTTTCGCGTGTTTTGAGAATTAAATGACTTCTGAAATCCTAAAAACTGACCCGCTTAATTAACTGAGGTTCTAGTTATGATAAAATTCACCTAAACCCTTTAAAATTCATAGAAAAATATTCTATAGGGTTTGGTACCTTCAATTTGACCATCAGAACCTATCTTGACCCAAAACAGAGTCTCAGACTGACATTTGCCTTAATTTGAGTTTTTGTATAAATTACTTAATCAAATGAGGTCAAAACCTAAATCTAACTTCACCATTGGATTCCTTGGGTCCAAATTAGAGTTGTACCAAAATTTGGACCCAATCTGAGATCATCTTGACCTAGTTTGCAATTTGGTTCTGTCTGATTCTTTTCTCTCACATACACTCCCTTAACTTTTGAATATCTTACAAAAGGCCCCCAACTTCTTTGTCTTCTTCATAGAAAGGTCCCTACTACCATGAAATCCTACTCCTACAACTCCGGCGACCTTTAATTGAAGAGAACTCCTTCTCTAATCAATCAATCCCTTCCAAAATTGGAAGTGAGATTCCTTGAGGAGTCCTCTTTCCATTGAATCTGCCCATGAGCCCTAAAACTTTCCCAATCTCTCATGCGAACGCATGAGAGATTTGGGTATCTTAGAATTTTCAACTTCGGCAACATTTCCAAGCTTGGGAAGCTTACTTCCCAAGCTCAAAACATCCCCCAAAGACCTATAAAAGACCCCTCAGATCAAGCTAAGTTGCTCAGACTTCATTCCGGCGGGAAAACCTTTCCTTCCTCTCTCCGCTCCGGCCGAAAGGCTCCTCAAGCTTCGTCGATTCCTCCTGACCTCCTTCGTCGTTTGTCCACAATACCAGTGGCCCGATTCCCTTCCTCTCTCTCATCCGCTCTTGGCCGTACTAGCAGGAGCCTCCTTCCTGTTGGCATTGCCGTTCCTACCCTCACTGGAGCATTTCGTCTTCTCCGTCACCGACATACCCCCGGTGCAGATTCTCCCCCCTTTCATCCATTTAGATTAGGCTAGATTAGTTAGTTTAGGTCCTTAGGTTAGTTTCCTTCTCCAAAAAGCCAAAAATAACCCTCGATTCGACACGCTCACCTTCGTCTTCTCCATGTCCGATAACCACTCCGGTGAGGCGGTCCACTGCTATACAACTCCATCCGCCTTGCCGACCACCTCATAACCTTTGCCACACCACCCTCTACAAAACCCCTCTCCCTATTTGCCTTCCCATCCACCCAAACCTGTTGTCGACCAACCCACCTTTCTATCACCATTCCTGACTCTGTCCGGCCACCACAGACCACCATCCTCCATAGAACCACCGCCATTACATTCACCGTGCCTTGGTGAAGATCCTGAGTTATTCTAATGTTACCGTGAGGCCTTATTCAGTGTTTCAGGTTCTCATCGTCACGCTCCACCATCGTCGCCATCTTCAACCTTGTTCCTCGTGTTCAAGGCCACAATATCCCCAGTTCTCGATCCCAGGTGTTGCGGGACCTTCTTTGCAACACAGGCAGTAGGTTAATTGGGAGCATTGACTGTTGCCCTGACCTCAATTGAAGGTGCCATCCATTGCAGCTGCACGCGAAGGAGGAGGACTAGATAGTCCCTCATCGGGCACTGACAGATGCATAGAGGCGCATAAATTTTTTTTGTCCTATAGGCTCTTCGCCTCCTAACACGAGGGTGAGGTCCTCCTTACCCATGCACTCCTCACACGCGACACCTAACTCGTGGGTTTGGTTCACTCAATTACCTGCTTAAGCCACTCCCACTCCTCGGCTGCCACTCATGGCCGACAACCCTGGTCCTGGGTGAGCATGTGCCTGTTTACCTGATTATCCTAACTATGGCCTTGAGAGGGCGGATCCTAGAGAGAGAAAGAAAGAGTGGGGGTTAGGGGGGTTTTGCTCTCAGAGATCTCCACACTTAGCCGCTGAGAGAGGTTTACTCCCTTGTGCATGAGAAAAAAGGAAGGAGAATAAGAAGGCACAGTGAAGAAGAGAGAAGAGGAGGAAAAGAAGAAGGCTTGAAAGAAAAGTGAAGGCGAAGAAGAGGAAGAGAGCAGCTGAAGAAGAGGCTTAGGAAGGAGAAAGAAGAAGAAAAGCGAAGCCAAGAAGTGAAGAGGAAGAAGAATAGTGCTAGGGAAGCACTGTAGCATTTGTTGGTTAAGTCGTCTGGTCATCAGACCCGATGTCTAATTTGAGGCTTGTACTGTGAAAGCTTGATTTAGAATTACTGTTGAGATATTTAAATTGATTGAATGCTTGATATATATGCTTAGAGTGTAATTGGTGATTTAAATCACCATTGTTTTAGCTTCTTGATGAGAACCTCATTAGAAACCCTAACTAGCACATTTTGACCTAATTAAGTGTATAAAAGCTCCTACAAAACCTAAGGGAAAGCCTAAATCAAGGAATTACAAATATGAGTATAAAATAATTCACAAGGGGTAAAACTATAATTTTACCATTACAGTACATAAACGGGATCTCTAAGGGTGAAGACACAGGTCAAATAGACTTAATAAGAGAAAAAGTGGGGTGATTCGATCAGGAAAGGGTTATGACAAAATCTAGGAATTAAATGACATTTTGTAACCCTAAAACAAATCCGCTTTAATTCACCAAGTTTCAGGTAGGGTAAAAATCAATTAAACCCTCTAAAATTTATGAAAAAATATCCCCTAGGGTTTAGAACCTTCAATTTGGCCATTGGGACCTATCTTGACCTAGATTGAGAATCATACCCAATTTTTGACCTAATTTGGGTTTTCGTGCAAAATATCTGGTCAAGCATGGTCAAACCTAAAATCCAACTTCACCATTGGATTCTTTAGGTCCAAATTAGGGTTATACCAAAATTTGGACCTAAGGAAAGGTCGCCTTGACCCACTTTACAAAACGGTCCTCAATAATTACTTTTTGACCCTTAACTTTTTGGGCCCTTGCAGAAACCCCCCTATCTTTCTCATCTCTTTCTGTAGACAGGTCCTTCTGCCCCCGCACTGTGCAGGCCATACCTCCGGTGACTTTGCGCGGAGGATGGCGCTGCACAAACCTAGGGAGCCGGCCTCAGACTTGAAAAGAGGATCCCCTACATTGTCCTCTTCTACATGGACCGGTTCCCATGCCCTACCGCCCACCATACCTCTCGTGCGAACGTTCGAGAGGTATGAGTCTTTTTTTAGCCATGCCTTCAGCGAGGAGCCCATGCCTCCTCGCGATTCCCTCCATTCCAGCCCCTATTTAAGGAACGGCAGCCCCTGCCACTTCCTTTGAGCTTGTCTTGGCCAAGGAATTCCCTCAAAATTCATCTCTTCCTCCTCCGGCCATTCGCCCGTAGGCTCCAACGACCTTCCTCCTCCGCTCTCGTCGCCCTACGACCATACCAGTGGCAGGGTTACTCTCACCATCGTCCACTGTGCCTGGCCGCACCAGCAAGCACCCTCCAGCACCTCTTTGTCATTGTCATCTTCTCCCCTGGCCGCTGTCTTCTCCGGTGACGGCAACACAGCCGCTCGCCGCCTCCTCCCCCTCTTCCGTCTGCTAAGTAGGTTAGACTTACTCCTCTCTACCCCCTCTTCAATTCCCCTCAATTTATTTCACAAACTACCCCTCGACAGCCATTGTCCATCGTCATCTTCCCCATCTCCGGTAGACCAAACGGCGAGGCGAAATCGCTGCTCCACTCCTCCGCATGCCTCGCCACTTATCTTAGAACCTCCGCCATTACTCACTGATCACCATCCACCCCTTCATCAACCGCCAACACCTCTTTAAACGCCCACCGAACACACCCATAAACACGGCCACAGAGCGACCTAGGCACGCACGCCTAGGCCGCCCCGTGGCCAACCAACCCCCACCTCACCTTCGCCTTGACATGGCGAAGGTTTTCCTATGGTCTAACGTGGCCAAAAGGCCGTGCTACTGATTTCAGGGTCAGGCCACTCTCCGCCATTATCGCTGAGCTTGAAGCAAGCTTCAAGTTGCTCCAGGCCGCACTCAACTCCAAGCGAAACCCTCAGGTGGTGCGGGTTTGCAGCACGCACGCACCCAGACTTCGAGTGGAGTCAAGAGACTCCAAGCCTGCTGCAATTGCGAGAGTCTCTACTGCGGGAAAAAGCACGGAAGCGGGTGGGACTTTAGTTCCACCTCGGAAGTTCACGAGCGGGCGACCGTGCTTAAATTGATTTTGTGTTTTAGGCTTATCGCCTCGAAACACACTGGGGTGAGGTTCCTCACACCCCTGCCACACCTCGTCCGCGACACTTCCCCCGAGGACCTGGCACCCGGATCCGATTAACCTGCCTGTCCACACCTTGCGCACCACCCACGCCGATGTGCCTGGTCCCGGGTGCATCACTCGACCCGCTTACCCGACTAAAGCTCTGGGAGCGAACCCTGGAGTGAATTTGAGAGAGAGAGACGTGGGGAGGGTAGGGGTTAGGGTTTGCCTAACCTTGCACTGTGTAGGAAAGTAGGAGAAGAAGAAGGAGGAGGAGATAGTGCAACAGCAAGAAGAAGAGAAGGAAAGAAGATGAAGTCCGAAGGCCTCGCACAATAGAGAAGCAGAGAGGAAGAAGAGAAAGAGAAGCAGCAGAGAAGAGAAGAAGAAGAAGCCAAGAGGAAGGAGAACCAGCAGCAGCGGCAACTGAAAGGAAGAGGTAGAACACTGTAGCAAGTGAAGTTTAAGTCGTTTGACCCTTGGAGTCTGACGTCTGAACAGAGAAGGAAAGAGGCAGAAGAAAAAGAAGAAAGAGAGAGAAGAAAAGAACAAATTTTCCTTTCTTTAATTTTTTGTAAAACAGTATATATTGTAAATTGTGATTTTATATGCTTCTAGAATCAAGTGTTGCTCCCTGAGTTCGACCTCGGAGATTTTCTATTTTCAAGTAATAAAACACATAATACAAACTGGTTCCATCATTTGGCAACCATCACTTCTCTACTATTTTTTATTGCCTCAAGATACATGAGAATTCACTGAATATCTAATGTGACAAATTAGTATTTATTGAATATCATTATTTGGTTTAAGTTCTTGTGCTCATTTACATTATTTATTGAGATTCGCGATTGAATTTCTATTTGCTCCCTGTGTTCGACCTCGGACTTTCATTTAAGTAATAAATTTTATTTATTTTCATGCAATTTGGACCTATACTACGACGCAGCATTTACAACATCGATCTCACTCTATCAACGGAATCCCTCCCTTTCGTCCATTAGATTTAGGTTAGTTAGATCCTTAGGTTAATTTCCACTACTCAAAACCCAAAAATTAGGCCTCGATGCCACCTCACGCCACCTTCGTCTCCACTTCCAACCACACCTCTAGCGATGTTTCGCGCTCATCACATATGTCCATCCACCTCGCCATTACCCTCACAACCTCCACCATCTCACGCCCATCAAAACCCCTCTCACTATTGGCTATTTCATCCACCCAAAAGAGCCACCGAACAACCCATCCTTAATGCTTTGTTTCCATCACCGACTGACCAACACGCACCTCCATACACCACACAACCACCGCCACTACATTCGCCAACGTCTAGCGAACCTCCTGAGAAAGTTTAATGCAACGGTGGGGCCGTTTGTGTGTTTTGTAGGTCTCACCGTCGCCACCATTACCGCCACTACATCTTCAAGCTCCAAGCTACAAAACCCCCAGGTGTAACCTCCAGGCGTCATGGAGTAGTCCCAGGACCCTTCCTAGGTCCTTGATTGAGGGAACCAACTTCAGTGGCTGCGGTAATTGAAGGAAGAAATCTCCGTAGCCACATGAGAGCAAGAAGGTGTGGGATTAGTCCCACCTTGGAAACACAGAAGCGCGTGGAGCCACAAAAAATTATTTTACGCTACTACCTTATCACCTCAACACTTGGGGGTGAGGTCCCCTTCACACCCACACACTACCCGACCTGCCTAGACTTATACACTCCTTGACTGTGACCCCACGCACGTAGCCCTGGACTCGATTATTGTTCATGCCCAATAACCCGATTAGCCTGGGTCTGAGAGAAGAGGAGAGGAGGAAGGAAAGAGAGAGAGAGAGCAGGGGAGGGGAGGGTTTTGTTCTTGAAGGCTTTGAGCGACACTTTGTCGCTGAGAAGGTGAGTTCCCCTTGTGCATGAGGAGCTAAAGGCAAAAGAAGGAGAAGACTTGAGAAAAAGAAGAGACGTAAAGAAGAAAAGGAAAGGTAGAACTGAAGAAGAGAAGAATTGAAGAAGAGAAAAAGCACTTTGGAAGGCGACATTTAAGCCATCTGATTACCAAAGAAGATGTCTGATCACTATTCATTTATTTAATTCATTTGAGTAATTGATATGTGCTTAATAAGGCTAATAATTGGTGATCTATATCACCATTATTTTATCTTAGATATCTTTTTGGTCTCTTAAAGTCTTGAAATACTCATGTTCTCATTGGATTTCAGATTTAAGCATATCATCACTATGCTTAAATTCTTGTGCTATTTTATTTTAATTGAGATTAGCGCGTAATTCCATATTTGCTTCATGTGTTTGACCTCGGACTTCTTTTAGATATTCAAGTTATAGATTTTATTTGTTGAAGAGCGATTTATTAGTTACAATGCATTTCCCTAACATTAATGAAAAGCTTGTCAACAGTAAGCAAACTAAAAATCCCCTTAAACCAAAAAGGATGGTTAGCACTTCACAACCTTTGGAGCTACTTCACTTAGACTTGTTCGAACCAACCAAATCTGAAAGCCTAAGTGGGTGCAGATATTGTCTAGTCATAATCGACGACTTTTCTAGATTTACTTGGGTATCTTTCTTGAAAAGTAAAGATTTAATCTTTGATGTTTTTAGCAAATTAGTTAGAAGACTACAAAATGAAAAAGGACATGAAGTAATTAGGATTAGGAGTGATCACGACAGAGAATTTGAGAATGAATCATTTACCAATTTCTGTGATCAATATGGGATAAAACATGAATTTGGCTTCCCTAGAGCTGCACCTCAGAATGGTGTAGTTGAGAGGGAAAATAGGACTTTGCAAGAGTGTGCCCACACAATGCTGTGCGAGTCAAAGCTGCCTCGATATTTTTGGGCTGAGGCTGTAAATACTGCTTATTATATTTAGAATAAAACCCTGATCAGACCAATCTTAAAGAAAACACCTTTTGAACTGTATCATGGAAGGACACCTAGAATTTCCAATTTCAAGATATTTGGTTGTCGATGTTTTATACTCAATACTAAGGACAATCTTGATAAGTTTGATTCCAAAAGTTCAAAAGGAATTTTCTTAGGTTATTCAACCAGAAGTAAAGCCTATAGGGTTTTTAACAAGAAGAATTCTATTGTCGAGGAAACCATGCATGTATCTTTTGATGAAACTTTAGTTCAAACAAATCTTTTGCAATTGATGATGATGACCTAATAGTTGACCCATCAAACATTCTAGAAGAGAAATATTTCTAAGAATATTTCTGATGAAAGATCATCCAAAAGAATTGGTGATAGGTGAATTATCTAAAGGAGTTCAAACTGGATCTTCCTTTAATAGTTTAGCTTTCATTGCTTTTGTTTCATAGTTATAACCCAAAAATGTCAAAAAGGAAATTTCTAATAGTCACTAGATCATTGCAATGGAAGATGAGTTAAATCAATTCAAGAGGAATCAAGTATGGGAACTTGTTTTAAAGCTTGAATCACAAACCATTATAAGAACCAAGTGGGTCTTTAGGAAGAAAATTAATGAATCAGGAGTAGTTAGAAATAAAGCTATACTTGTGGCCCAAGGGTTTAATCAAGAAGAAGGAATTGATTTTGATGAAACATATGCTCCCGTAGTTCGCCTAGAATCCATTAGGATGCTGCTAGCCTTTGTTGCCCATATGAAATTCAAACTTTTTCAAATAGACATCAATAGTGCCTTCCTAAATGGATTCATCAAGGAGGAAGTCTATGTTAAATAACATCCAGGGTTTGAAGATGTTAAAAATCCAGACCATGTCTATAAACTGAACAAAGCCTTATATGGAGAAAGATTACACAATATGATTTTCACTTTAAACACCTTTATCTTATATTTAATTCTTACCTTCACTTCCTTAATAAGATAACCACCGAAGAATTTTTTGAGCATTCTCCAGTCATCATAGTTTAGGGGGCACATTGTTCAATTACGAGCCACAGTGCCAAGCTAACTACTTAATATCCTAGCCACTTTATCCATAAGTTGAGCCAATTCATTACACTCAACAACAACCTTGATCCCATCAGGTAGTGATCACACATCTTTAGAATATGTAACTCCTCTTCTTATTCTCACAATTCCACTTTCATTTATCAAATTACAAGTTCAATAATCAACAGTTAATAGAACTGGATGGATTATTTTATAAAATCAATTAAAGATTTCATTATAAAATCAACTCATAAAACCTGAAATCTGCACATTTTCATGCATGCCATCCCTAGGGTCAAGAATTTTCGATTACTTTTCTTCTCTTGGAATGTTAGTTGAATCATATGGTTCTTCATTGACTTCTTTATCCTGTGATTGAGATTCAAATATGTGGCATCCATTGAAAGTTCTTGATCGAGCCATAAAGTAAGCCTATAGTAAGTAGTATTTCAAACATTATAAAGTTAGCGATAGTAATATTAACCATTTGAAATAAAAAGAAATATACTAGGATGCTAATCATATTAGAATCCATGTTCCAAACATTTTGAATCATCTAAAATTTGTAGGAAACGAGTGATATTCTTTACTGCATGTAGTATTCCTTACATGTAAATGATACCCAACATTATGGATTGATCATCAATGAGTGTTGCAAGTAAATTACATGGGCCAAACTTACTAAACATTGCCAAAGAAGTGTGTTTCCTTAACAAGAATCAAACATGAGCAATGGTATCGGTGTAAAACTGACCAGTTTGATTTGATTTTATTACTCGAATACAAAAATTCTCCGAGGTCCAACTCAGGGAGCAAGCTTGATTCTAAAAGTGTATAAAATCACAATTTACAATATATTGTTTTACAAAAAGATTAAAGAAAGGAAATAAAAATTTGTCTCTTCTCTTTTCTTCTCTCTTTCTTCTTTTGTCCTTCTTTCTCTTTGTCTTTAGACGTCTGACTCCGTGGATCAGACGCCTTAAGTAGCCACTTGCTACAGTGCTTATGCTCTGCTTCTTTTTTTTTCAGCTGCTGCTTCTTCTTCTTGGCTTGTTCTTTTTCTCTTCTTTTCTTCCTCAGGTGGCTTCTCCCCTTCCTCTTCTTCTGCTTCAACTTCTGTCTTCTTCTTTCTCTTCCTTTTCTTCTGCTTCTGCTCTTAAGCCTTCCTTTCTTCTCACTGCTCGCAGCTGCTTTAGTGGCTAAGTCTTCAGCCGCTCCTTCCTTGCTTCTTCTTCTGTTCCCTGCACAGGCATACGGTTAGCAAAACCTAACCCCTACCGTCCCCGCGTCTCTCTCTCTCTGTTTCACTCCAGGGTTCGCTCTCCCAGAGCCTATTCGGGTATGCAGGTCAGGTGACGCATTTGGGACCAGGCCCACTGGCGTGCGGTGGTGGGCGAGGTGTGCACAGGTTGGGTAATCGGGTCGGGCCAGGTCCGCAGGGGGTGGTCGCGGACGAGGCCGGGTGAGCGGGTGAGAGGGACCTCACCCCGTGTGACTGAGGTGATAAGCCTCAATCACTTTTGCAATTTATGCATCGCAGGGCGCTTGAAAACACCCGAGGTGGGACTATCTACACCCCACCTCTTTCACACACCCACAACAGGGAGTGCAAGCAAAAGCCACCCCAGCCGAAGTCTTCGCTGCCAATTGAAGACCTGGAGTTGTGCGAGGAAGCCTTCTGCGCAACCTGGGCACGCCTCCTGGAGCTGGAAGGGCTTGGAGCTGCTTGCGAGCTTGCTCCAAGCTCGACGCTAATGGCGGCGAAGGCTGGAGACCTGAAATCAGCAAAACGACCTCTCGGCCACGTCAGGATGCTTGGCAGGCTTCGCCAGAGCACGGAGAAGTTACTGTGGGGGTCAACGTGGCTCAGAACGGCATGGGTGTGCGTGCCCAGGTTGATCTGAGTCTGTGTGAGTGGGTCTGTTCGGGGGGAGGCGACAGTGAGTGGTGCGGTCAATGGGGGGTCGCAGGGTGATCAGTGGGTGGAGGTAATGCTCAGGGACCGGTTGGCAAGGGGTGGAGGTGTCTGTGGTGGTGAAATGGCCTCGCCGGAGTTGGTGGTTTGAGGTGGATATGGTGAGGGTGGATAGTGGTGTAGAGGGGTCGAAACAACAAATTTACAGAGGGGAATTAAAGAGAAGGGTAAGAGGGACTTAGCTGGTAGGTCAGGAGTGAACGGAGGAGGCGGAGGTGGCGAGCGGCTAGTACTGTCGTCGCAGAAGACGAAGGCGGCCAGGGGAAGAGACAGCGATGAGGAAGAGGGGCTGGAGGGTGCCTGCTAGTACGGCAAGGTGAGGTGGAGGATGGCGGAGGTAACCCTGCCGCTGGTGTGGTGGTAGGGTGACGAGAGAGGAGGAGGAGAGTCACCGAAGCCTGCAGGTGGATGGTCGGAGGAGATGAATTTGGGGGGATTTCTTTGGCTAAATCAGGCTTGAAGGATGCAGCAGAGGGTGCTGCTCCTTAAATAGGTGTCGGCCGGAGGTGGAGCGCGCAAAAGCGGTGGGAAAAATCCCATCGGAGACATGGGCAGACAAAGACCCATACCTCTTGCACATTCGCACGAGAGGTATGGCGGCCGACAGGGCATGGGAGTCAGCCCATGCGGTAGGGGGCTTCGCAGGGAGCTCCCCTTTCAAAATCGGGGCTGGTTCCCCATGCATGCGCGGCGCCATCCTCCGCGCAAAGTTGCCGGTGGTATGGCCTACGCATGCGGGTGGCAGTGGGATTCGATTGAAGAAGACAATGGGAAAGATAGGGGGATCTTTGCAAGGTTTTAAAAAAGCTAAGGGTCAAAAAGTAATTATTAAGGACCATTTTGTAAAGTAGGTCAAGACAACCTTCCCTTAAGTCCAAATTTTGGTATAAACCTAATTTGGACCTAAGGAATCCAATGGTGAAGTTGGATTTTAGGTTTAACCATGTTTGATCCATCATTTTGCAGAAAAACCTAAATTAGGTCAAAAATTGGGTATGGTTCTCAATCTAGGTCAAGATAGGTTCCAACGGCCAAATTGAAGGTCCTAAACCCTAGGGGATATTTTTTCACGAATTTTAGAGGGTTTAATTGATTTTTATCTTTCCTGAAACTTTGTAAATTAAAGTGAATTTGTTTTAGGGTTACAGAATATCATTTAATTCCCATATTTTGTCATAACCCCTTTCTGACCAAACCATCCCACTTTTTCTCTTATTAAGCCCACTTGACCTGTGTCTAGATCCTTAGAAATCTCGTTCTTGCATTGCAATGGTAAAATTATAGCTTTATCTCTTGTATAATGTTTTATTTTCTGTTCAACAATTCCCTGATTTAGGCCTTTCCTTAGGTTTGTAGGAGCTTTTGTTCAATTTATTAGGTCAAAATGTGCTAGTTAGGGTTCATGATGAGGTTCTCATCATACCCCCATGCCTAGCTTTTGCTAGTCCTTTAGCAAAATTTTAAGGTTTTAACCTCCATTCTAGACCATGAATTCCTTTCATCAAATTTGATAAGTGCTTTTTCTCTTGATTAGGTGAGAATGCCAATTATGGGCCTAAAAGGTACTCTAGTACCAACCAAGATCCAGATCTGTCTAGCTTTAACCTCAGTCTCTAGCCAAGGTTTTTAAGGCCCACAGGAACTACCCTAAAGTTTATTGGACTCCGTGGTTAAAGCACCCGTGCTTGAGACATTTTTTGCCTTGGTTCAGTTTGTAGTACGTTTTGTAAGAGAGAGACAGAGGGTTTATTTTTTTGGAGAGTTTTTTCTCTCTTTTCTTTTTAATTCTAGCTTAGGATTGGCTTCACAACATGGTCTGTATCGAATTCCTCGTCCCCATCATCAATCCTCAAAGGTTCTTGGCAATCGATGCTTCGAGATAGCACCGCCCATGGTAACCTCCAGAACCCTGGCTTTCGAGATTTCGAGATAATCCTGCCCATGGTGTTCCGTGGCCGAATTCAGACCCTGGTAATTGACACTTCGTGATAATGCCATCTAAGGAATCTAAACCAGCAGAGTGCTTACATGCCCCCAGTAGGATATATAAATTTCCTAGGAGACAAGCACCGAGGAGATGATATGTTGTTATGCATCTTCGAGGGGAATTTCCCACCTCTCCGCACCGGGAACTCATCCAAATCAACTTGTGTTGATCGGTCGCTCCTAATCTAGGTGACATTTTCAGAACATTTGAAACGCTTCTGCGTGATTTTGATATTTATGCTCACTGAACCAGACTATGTGTGAATTTGGGTGCTTAGGTTATTGAGTCCTATAAATCGAAGGTCAATTAACGAGGCCGAATACTCCCTAAGCCTTAGACCTAATACTTAAGCTTTTCATTTTCCTTAACCTCTTGAGAAATATCTAGATCTTAACGAGTACTAAGAGTCTAGCCAAGGAGGCCTAAGGTTAGTGTTCTTACTAATCTTCTTGTGTTTCTTTAGCACTTTCTCTTCGCTCTTCTTTTAATGTGGTCTACAACTTTGGTTAATTCCTTAATTTCTTACTAATTACTATCCCTTCTTTTTCATTTTGTGCTCCTTTTTAGCATTTAGCTTTTTTTTTTCTTCTCCTCCTTTGTAAAGTTCACCAAAAAGTACTTCCCTCTTCCCTTTTTTTTTTTTGACATATGTGAATTTTTTTGTCAAAACCTTTTCTTGTTATGAATTTTCATTGCAATTTCATACCCCCCCATGCCTAAGGTTTGCAATGTCCTCATTGTACATTAGGTGGATTTTTATTTGGCTTGGTTCATGCATTAGGATAGATATTAGGTGAGTAGATGGGTCGAGGTGACTGTTGCAGATGATTTCTAATCTCAGGTACAAGTGCCTGAGGTGAAGTCAGCTGTCCTAAGGAATGAACCTAAAGTGCAAAGAAATGTCAGAAAAAGGTTTCGGGTTTTCAAAAAGAATGATGGACTGCCTCTCATTAAGCGCTGAATTTTACGCCATCGGCTGGACGCAATTAGCTCAAGGAGAATGGAGGATAACTGATGACTCAGCCAAATCTGTATTGGTTACGTTAATGAACGGTTTGAGTCTCTGGTCGTTCACGACAAAAGGTTTGGAATCGTGGTTGAGTGGACTGATCTCGACAACACCATTTCCAAAAATCTGTCAGACAAGATATGGTTCGACCCACTTGGATCGCAACTTCCCAGGGAACAATTTAATTCGGGTATCGAAAAGTAGGACCTTCTGGCCAGGGTGAAAGATCTTTCTAGATATGTGCTTGTCATGAAAGGCTTTAACCCGCTCTTTGTAGATTTGCGAGTTTTCATATGCATCAAGGCATAATTCATCAATCTCGCTTATCTGAAGCTTTTTGTGGGTTCCAGCCTTAGAAAGATCTAGGTTGTAGTTCCGTACTGCCCAATAGGCTTTATGCTCTAGTTCGACAGGAAGGTGACATGCCTTCCCGTACACCAGTCTAAATGGAGACATGCCTAATTGGGTTTTGTGAGTGGTCCTATAAGCCCACAAAGCTTCCGAAAGTCAGGATGACCAGTCCTTCCTGTCAGGTCGAATAGTAACTTGCAGTATTTTCTTGATCTCCCGATTTGATAACTTAGCTAGACCATTAGTCTGGGGGTGATAAGGAGTAGAGATTCGGTGCGACACCCCGTATTTGGTCATCAGTGACCTGAACTAAGCGTTGGTAAAATGGGTCCCTCCATCAGAGATGATAGCTCGAGGAATCCTGAACCGTGAGAAGATATTCTAATGAATGAATTTGATGATGATTTTGTGATCACTGGTCCGGGTCGGAATGGCTTCGATCCATTTGGACACGTAGTCAATAGCGAGTAAAATGTACTTGAAACCGTTCGAGCTAGGGAATGGGCCCATAAAATCAATACCCCAAATATCAAAAATCTCGCATACCAGAATCAGCTGTAAGGGCATCATGTCGCGATGGCTCATGTTGCCGAAAGTTTGGCAATGACTACATGCCTTACAGTGCTTGTATGTGTCCTTGAAGATAGTGGGCCAGTAAAAGCCACACTGGTGGATTTTCGATGCAGTTTTATGCCCAAAAAAATGGCCATCGCATGCCTGGTCATGGCAGAAAGAGAGTATGTCATTGATTTTGACCTCCGGGACACATCGTCGGATAATTTGGTCAGCACCTATGCGAAATAAGTACGGGTCTTCCCAGATGTAGTACTTGGCATTGGAGCGCAATTTGTCTTTCTTGGCCTTCGGCCAATCAGACAGGATTTGGTGTGATGCCTAGTAGTTTACTATATCTGCAAACCATGGAAGCCCGGTACCAATAGTTAAGAGGTGCTCATCAGGAAAATGCTCTGTGTTGAGTCCAGAAGGGTCGATGATCTCAGAAGGAAGGCGAGACAAGTGGTTAGCTACTACGTTTTGTCTTCCTGCCTTGTCGCAAATCTCGAGGTCAAATTCTTGCAACAGCAAGATCCATCAAATTAATCGAGGCTTCGCGTCCTTCTTCGCAAGGAGATGCCTTACAGCTATGTGATCCGAGTAGATTATAGCATGGGAACCCAGGAGATAAGATCTGAATTTTTCAAGGGCAAATCTACAACCAGCAGCTCTTTCTCCGTAACCGTATAATTACGTTGAGTCTCGTCAAGTGTCTTGCTAGCGTAGTAGATGACCACGGGTTTCCTGTCAATCTTCTGCCCCAGAACCGCTCCTACAGAGAAGTTAGATGCATCGCACATGATCTCAAAGGGTTGAGACCAATCAGGGGACTATAGGATCGGGGCTTGGGTGACTCGGTCACGAAGGATCGCAAAAGCTTGAGTACATTCCTTGGAAATCTCAAAGGGTACATCCTTGGAGAGAAGAGTGGTCAGGGGGTACGTGATTTTCGAGAAATCAGGGATGAAACGATGGTAAAAACCAACTTGCCCCAAAAAAGATTGGATGTCCCTGATCGGGTTTGGCATAGGAAGCTTGGAAATCAGGTTAACCTTGGCTCGATCCACTTGGATGCCTCTCTCAGAAATTAAGTGTCCTAGGATGATCCCCTCAGGCACCATAAAGTGGCTCTTTTCCCAGGAAAGAACCATATTTATGTCAATGCATCGCTTGAGTATGTGAACAAACTGCTGGAGGCAATCGTTAAATGATGCCTCAAAAACTGAGAAGTCATCCATGAAGACTTCCAGATAATCACTTACCATATCAGAGAATATGGCAAGCATGCATCACTGAAAAGTCGCAGGTGCATTGCAGAGATCGAAAGGCATCCTTCGGAACGCATAAGTCCCGAAGGGGCAGGTGAACGTGGTCTTCTCTTGGTCCTCTGGATGAATCGCCACTTGGTTGTAACTGGAGTACCCATCAAGAAAGCAGAAGAATCTATTTCCCGCTAGTTTTTCGAGAATCTGATAAATAAATGGTAGTGGGAAATGATCCTTCTTCGTGGAGGAATTGAGTCTTCGGTAATCTATGTGGACTCTCCACGAGTTGGCTATACGGGTAGGTATGACCTCTCCGATTTCAATCGTGATGGTGGTGAGCCCTGCCTTCTTAGGCACAACCTGGATTGGGCTCACCCAGCGATTGTCGGAGATCGGGTAGATGATTCCTGCATCTAACCACTTAATGATCTCCTTTTTCACGACCTCCTGTAGATTGGGGTTCAGACATCTCTGCATTTCACGTGAAGGTCGTGTGCCCTCTTCAGAATTGATGCGGTGTGTGCAATAAGATGGACTTATTCTAGTCAAATCATCGAGAGTCCAACCAATGACTCTGCGATGTTGCTAGAGAATAGCAATAAGACGGGATTCCTGGTCAGGTGTGAGTTTGGAGTTTATAATCACCGGAAGTGTCTGATTGGAACCCAAAATGACATATTTCAAATGATCGAAAAGGGGCTTGAGTTCTACAACAGGGTTATCAGCAGCAACGGGTGGTTCGAAATAGGTGTGAGGATTAAGGGTAGGAGTTAGGGGTGTGTTCAGATCAGTTTCAGATTCTCCTAACTGCTGTCTTAGATATTCTTGAGGTTGATGAGGGATAATCATGTTGTCCTCGATTTGCGGTTCATCAACCACATCTTTGATGTCATAAATTTTCTCTACCACACCACAATTAATCCCTTGTTGGGTGATGATGCGTCGCGATAACTAGGTTTTGTTATAGAAATAGCGTTGTAGTATAGCTAGTTATTGCCATCATTACATATATTTTTTTACTCGGAAAATAAAAGAGTTCCCGAGGTTGAACTCAGGGAGCAAGTCGTATTCTAGAAGTACAAATTCTTATTACAAAAATAAAGAGAGAGAGAGATGAAAAATTTGGTGGCTTCTTCTTCTTCTCTTCTTTCTTCCTCTTTGTCTCTTCTTTCTTCTTTTCCTGTTCTTCTTGTCTTCTCTCTTCTGTTCTTCAGATCTTCCTCTCGTGCTCTTCTTCTGTCTTCTGTTCTTCCTTGTTTTCTCTTCTTTCTTTTTCTTCAGATTTTCTTCTTCTTCTTTTTCTTCTTTCTTGTCTTTCCTCTTCTTTGCCGCGATCCTGCTTCTTCTTTTCTTCTTCTTCCTTGCCTTCAAGACATCGTCTGATTTTGCAATCAGACGACTTAAACCGCTGCTGCTACAATGTCTCCCTTAGCTTCCGTCTTCTTCTTCTTCTTCCGCAGTCCTTCTTCTTCTTCACCTGTGCCTGCACACTTCAAGGTTTTCGTCAGAGGGCAAAACCTACTCTACTCCCCCCCCCCCCCCCCCCCCCACGTCTCTCTCTTTCAGAATTCGCTCTTAGGAAAGCTCTCCCAGAGCAACCGGTTAATCGGGTACGTGGGTCGCGCCTGGGTCCAGGCCCACCGGCGTGCGGTGGTGGGCGAGGAGTGCAGGTCGGGCTAATCGGGTCGGGGCCAGGTCCGCGGGGCGTGAGCACGGACGAGGCCGGGTAATCGGGCGGGTGAAGGGGACCTCACCCCGTGATCTGAGGCAAAGAGCTTAAGGCACCTTTTGCCTTTAAGCGCCCGCTCGCCTCAGTGGGTTTCCGAGGTGGGACTAAATGTCCCACCTCAATTGGACGCCTGTGTGAAGGAAGCAGCGGCGGTCGAAGCTTCGCACGAGGGCTTCGCGCGAGGGCTTCGCCTCAACTGAGGGATGTTTGTTCTTGGTTGGGCCCAGATGGATAAGTGGGGTTAGGCTGAGGCTGAGGCGGCTGATAAGGACGAGGGGCTTGTGGATGGGGCTGAAAGGGTGGTCTTGGGTTCTGAGAATTTCCCACCCACTGGAAATTGGGATGGTTTCGCTATCCAGGGTTGTAGGTGTTGGAAAATGGGTCATTCTGGATGGCGTTGAGGTCCTCGCAGGTCTGAGGAGCCTCAAGAAAGTCGGAGAATGGGGGAGTAGAGTTCCCCCAGCAAGAATAGAAAGGATCGAAGGTCCCTCCGGTCCTGGTGTCACATGGGTATGAGTCCATCGCAAGAGGTCGGTGGAAAATGTTCTGCACAGTTTCCCGTGCAGGAGGTGGCTGTGCGAAGGAGTTCTGGGCAGAGGTGGCCCGCTGCAAGTGCTGAGTCAGCTCGTCCACCTTCTTCTCAATAATTGAGACCTTGTCCAACCGACTGACTATTAGTTCCAGGTTGGTTGATGTGGATATGCCCTACGTCTCATGTGCTCCCCCAAGGTTCGTCACTGCGCGGGTATTCATCCGGTCGAATAATCCCATGGAGCCATTGTTGATGGAGTTCTCACACATATTCTCGAGAATCTCTTACACGGTGTCTTCATGTTGACCCATGATATTCCCTCCGCAAGTTGCATTGATGAACAATCTGATATCTTCACGGAGTCCATGGTAAAAAGATTGGACTTGTTCCTATTTAGGAACTTCGTGATGGGGGCACTTTCTCATGAGATCCTGGAATCAATCCCATGCCTCATGAAGAGGTTCTCCCGTTTGCTGTGTGAAGTGAGTAATCTAATGGCGCAAGGCGTTTGTCCAACCAACGGGAAAGAACTTCTTCAAAAACCTGGACTGAAGTTCTTCCCAAGTGTTGATTGGCCAGGTCTATGTCTGATACCAATGAGCCACCTTGTCCATAAGGGAGAAAGAGAACATCTTCATGAGTAAGATATCCCGATTCTGCGCATCTGACCCGAAGGTCTGGGCCAGATGCTTAAGCTGTTTGATATGCTGGAAGGGATCTTCGGAGTTAAGCCCATTGAATTTAGATATGGCATGAATCATATTGAGCTTCAATTCGAAATCAGGTCCTCCAGTCGGGATTCTGACTCGAGGCTCAATTGCTCCCACAGCGGGATTATAGTGATCTCACATCATGGGGCGCTGCGGTGGGTTCATGAAATTCTGGAAGAGATCATTAAGACATTGGAGCTGGTGCTCAAGATTATTCTCTTCTTCAACAGGCTGAGCCATGATGGAAGAAGGGAAACTAGGTTCAGAATCAGAAGAGAGGTCTATGTGGAGTGGTTGTCACACAAACAAGGGTGACGAGGCTTGGCCTCTAGGAGAGTGGATTTCTAGAGGAGGTTTCAAGGACCTCCTACCGAACATGCATTGATGGATTGGATGAGGTTAAAACATGTTGGATCCAATCAAGACACCCAAAATATGTTGGGTGACTATAGAGGTTCGAGGCGGATGATACCCCGTGATCAGAAGGTCGTCCACCTGAAAATTACCTGGGCAGCTAGAGAGGGTGAGTCCCGCGAAGACCCCTACATGGTAGAGCGCCCCCACGGGTTACAAGGTTTCCCCCACCCGACCTCTCTTGTCACTGAGATTCCAGGTAGACCAGAATAGGGACTATGACCTCTTAAGTCTACCACTTTTAATTAAGATCAAGGTGCTTAGGGTTTCACTTGAACTTTAAGCCTTTTGTGTGCGAAAAGTGACCTAATTTGAAGGTTAGTTGATCCAAGGGATCAACTTCACCTTTTTGTTCCTGTGAGAGCTTATTAGGTCCTTTCTGTTGGTGCTAGAGTACCACGATCATTTGTTTTGATGATAACAAAACACGTGTTATTTTACATTTGCACTTAGAGTCTTATATTTCAGGTCAATTGCAAATGTAGACGTGATTAGACAGAATTCGAGCTCGCATCCAGGACGGATTGGAGGAACTTGATGGAGAACAGAGGAGATTCGTGAGGAGTGATAGATTGAAGAAGGAAGGAGATGAAGAATAGGATGGATTTCCTTCACTTGTACTCCTTGTATTTTCGTTTCTTCTGTTGCTCTTTATTTTTGTTACTTAGATTCATGTTAAAGAGCCTCAAAGTACCCTAACAGTAGTCCTAGGAACACCGGCACAACCCTAGGATACTTAGGTTTTCTGTAGAGAACTTAGAAAACCAATATAGGGTTCAAACAGCATTTCCAGACATCTAATTCCAAAATCAGACGTCTGATAATATGTTTTAAGATGTCTGACTGTTGATTCAGACGTCTGATAAACATTCAGGTTGGACTTGGTAGTTCACTCTGATGAAATCAAACGTACAGACCTTAGACCAGACGTCTTAGGAGACGTCTGATGACTTTGCCAGACGTCCAATTAGTGGACCGTTGGCTCTCTTACCATACACTCAAGGATATGACCGTTAGAGCCTTATCAGACGTCCTTAAGCCCTTCCAGACGTCTGATAATTGACCGTTTTGCCTCGACTGACCCGAAAATCTCTTCTCAGAGATTTTCTAGCCGTTGCAAATCCATTCCCATGAAAAAGTAGGTTTCCAGACATCCAGACATAGTGCCAGACGTCCTGTATGTCGTCTGATGGACTTGCGGTAGAACCCTGTTTAGATCTGATTCAAGTCAGGAAGAGACCCACCCAAAATCAAACGTTTGACCTTACTTTCAGACGTCTTAAAGTGGTCTTCCAGACATCTGATGCCAGAATCAGACGTCTGATAACCCTGTCAGTGCAATGATTGTTCCTGATTTCGGGTTGATTCACTTAGGCTTTGCACCCAACGGCTATGGAGCCTTTCCTAAGCCATCTAAAGCCTTCCTAAGGCCTCTATAAATAGAGGGGAACCTCTTGCACACCAACACACACCTAGAAACACAAGACACACCCAAGCAATACACTTTCAAACCATTTTGTGTCTCTTTTGCTCTCCAAGCTCTAATTCTTCATCTTGAGAGCATCAAGCTTTGCGCACCCGCTCTCCCGCCGTAGTTCACGAGAGCGACGTAGCGTCGTCGTGTTGTTCATGCATCCGCGTCACCGACGCACTCCTTGCAAAGGGGAGTTTCTTAATTCCTATAGAAGCTTAGGTTTAAAATTACTTTGTTGGCTCTATAGGATTATTTGTTATTTTATCTTTGTTATTTGGTTGGGTATTCGCTTTGCGAATTCCCGTCTCCTTCGTGGGACAAAATCCTTCTCGTGGAGAGAAGGGGTTGAGGAACGCTACCCTCGTACTTGTAACGTGGTTGTAATTGAGGTTGAATCACCCTCGTTTAAAGTGATTCGGTTAGTGGATTTGATCAACCTGGTTGATCGGAAAATCCTAACTCGAGAGGGTTAGGTGGTGGTTTTTACCCGGTTTGGGTTTCCACCTAAAAATAATTGTGTACTCGTGTGATTGATATTTTGTGAGATTGTTTTATATTTTATTTCCACAATTATTACGTCACCCCTCCTGCTATGGAAGAATTCTACACTTTCTTTTAGTGTTCAAGTAGATTAAGAGCCTGATTGCTTAGGGTTTCTGTTAATAGATCTTTTCAAGCAATGGTTTAGGCACACCTCCTTTTGAAATTTTCAGTTCTTGATTAGAAGATGTGTCTTTAAAACCCTAGCTTAGAATCCTAGGTTGGCTCTAATTGGTCCAATTAGTTGCCTCAGAAATGTTTAACTAGGGCTCAATCAAGAAGGTTTTAGCCCTAGTTACTTTAAGTGGATAAGCAGTTAAGATGTGTTGAAATTTAAAAACAGGCAACTCTGTGAATTACTATGTATGGAAGACAGGTAGCCGTAGATTGATTTTTCTTTTCTTTTTCCTCTTTAGAATGTGGGGGTTTAAGAGGGAGAGGGTTGAGGGTTACCTGTCCTCTGGTGTGTTTGTTGTGTGGTTGCTTGTTCTTTCTTGCCTTCCTTTCTTGCACAACAAAGGAGAGATTAGTATAAAATCAGAAATTGTGATTTTGAAGCTTCAAAAATGCCCGTTGCTCCCTGGCAATGGCGCCAAAAACTGGTATCAGTGTAAAACCGACCGGTTTGATTTGATTTATTACTTGAATACAGAAATTCTCCAAGGTCGAACTCAGAGAGCAAACTTGATTCTAGAAGCGTAGAAAATCACAATTTATAATATACTGTTTTACAAAAAGATTAAAGAGAGCAAATAAAAATTTGTCTCTTCTTTTTTCTTCTCTCTTTCTTCTTTTGTCCTCCTTTCTCTCTGTCTTTAGATGTCTGATTTCGTCGATCAGACGCCTTAAGTAGCCACTTGCTATAGTGCTTGTGCTCTCCCTTTTTTTTTTAGCTGCTGCTGCTACTTCTTCTTCTTGGCTTCTTCTTTTTCTCTTCTTTTCTTCCTCAGGAAGCTTCTCCCCTTCCTCTTGTTCTGCTTCAGCTTGTGTCTTCTTCTTTCTCTTCCTTTTCTTCTGCTTCTGCTCCTGAGCCTTCTTTTCTTCTCTCTGCCCGTAGCTGCTTTAGCGGCTAAGTCTTTAGCCGCTCCTTCCTTGCTTCTTCTTCTGTTCCCTGCAGAGGCATAAAGTTAGGAAAAACCTAACCCCTACCCTCCCTGCCTCTCTCTCTCTGTTTCACTCCAGGGTTCGCTCTCCCAGAGCCTATTTGGGTATGTGTGTCGGGTGACGCGCCCAGGACCAGACCCACCGACATGCAGTGGTGGGCGAGGTGTGCATAGGTTGGGTAATTGGGTCGGGCTAGGTCCACCGGGGGTGGTCGCGAATGAGGCTGGGTGAGCGGGTGAGAGGGACCTCACCCCGTGTGACTGAGGTGATAAGCCTCAATCACTTTTGCAATTTATGCGTCACGGGGTGCTTGAAAATGCCCGAGGTGGGACTATCTGCGCCCCACCTCTCTCGCACACCTGCAGCAGGGAGTGCGAGCAAAATCCGCCCCAGCCGAGGTCTTCGCTGCCAATTGAAGACCTGGAGTTGTGTGCGGAAGCCTTCTGCGCAACCTGGGCACGCCTCCTGGAGTTGGAAGGTCCTGGAGCTGCTTGCGAGCTTACTCCAAACTCGACGCTAATGGCGGCGGAGGCCGGAGACCTGAAATTAGCAAAATGGCCTCTCGGCCATGTCTGGATGCTCGGCAGGCTTTGCCAGAGCACGACGAAGTTACTGTGGGGGTCAACGTGGCTCAAAACGGCTTGGGCGTGTGTGCCCAGGTCGATTTGAGTCTGTGTGAGTGGGTCTGTTCAGGGGGAGGCGACAGTGAGTGGCTCGGTTAGTGGGGCGTCGCAGGGTGATCAGTGGGTGGAGGTGATGCTCAGGGACCAGTTGGCGAGGTGTGGAGGTGTCTGTGGTGGTGAAATGGCCTCGCTGGAGTTGGTGGTTGGAGGTGGAGATGGTGAGGGTGGACAGTGGCGTAGAGGGGTGGAAACAACAAATTTACAGAGGGAATTAACGAGAAGGGTAAAAGGGACTTAGCTGGTAGGTCAGGAGTGAATGGAGGAGGCCGAGGTGGTGAGCGGCTGGTACTGTCGTCGCCGGAGACGAAGGCGCCCAGGGGAAGAGATGGTGACAAGGAAGAGGGGCAGGAGGGCGCCTGCTGGTATGACAAGGTGCAGCAGAGGATGGCGGAGGTAACCTTGCCACTGGTATGGTGGCAGAATGACGAGAGAGGAGGAGAGTCGCCGGATATTGCGGGCGGATGGCGAGAGGAGGAGGAGATGAATTTGGGGGGATTTCTTCGGCCAAATCAGGCTTGAAGGATACGGCAGATGGTGTCGCTCCTTAAATAGGAGTCGGCCAGAGGTGGAGCACGCAAACGTGGCGGGAAAAAACCCACCAGAGACGTGGGTAGACGGAGACCCATACCTCTCTCACGTTCGCACGAGAGGTATGGCGGCCGATAGGGCATGGGAGCCGACCTATGCAGTAGGGGGCTTCGCAGGGAGCTCCCCTTTCAAATCCTAGGCCGGCTCCCCATGCATGCGCGGCGCCATCCTCCGCGCAAAGTCGCCGAAGGTATGGCCTGTGCATGCGGGTGGTAGAGGGACCCGATTGAAGAAGACGATAGGAAAGATAGGGGGGTCTTTGCAAGGTTTCAAAAAGTAATTATTGAGGACCATTTTGTAAAGTGGGTCAAGACAACCTTCCCTTAGGTCTAAATTTTGGTATAAACCTAATTTGGATCTAAGGAATCCAATGGTGAAGTTGGATTTTAGGTCTGACCATGTTTGACCCGTCATTTTGCACAAAAACCCAAATTAGGTCAAAAATTGGGTATGGTTCTCAATCTAGGTCAAGATAGGTTCCAACGGCCAAATTGAAGGTTCTAAACCCTAGGAGATATTTTTTCATGAATTTTATAGGGTTTAATTGATTTTTGTCTTTCCTAGAACTTCATGAATTAAAGTGGATTTGTTTTAGGGTTTAATTCCCAGATTTTGTTATAACCATTTTCTAACCAAACCATCCCACTTTTTCTCTTATTAAACCCACTTGATCTGTGTCTATACCTTTAGTAATCCCCTTCCTTTACTGAAATGGTAAAATTATAGTTTTATTTTTTGTATAATGTTTTATTTTCTGTTCAGCAATTCTCTGATTTAGGCCTTCCCTTAGGTTTTGTAGGAGCTTTTGTCCAATTTATTAGGTCAAAATGTGCTAGTTAGGGTTCATGATGAGGTTCTCATCAGAAAACAAGCTTGCTAGATTTGTACCATATACAAATTATTTAAACCATTTAGTTTTCAAAAAAGAATTATTTTACATGCAGAGGTTGTATCAATAATTCGCGGCGTGGTCTGCCCTTCCTTAAATAGGCAAAGGCAGGGCGGGAAGCACGCGAGGGCAGCGGGGAGACCACGCTGGAGGTAAGTCCGGTCGGAGACCCATACCTCTCGCGCGTTCGCACGAGAGGTATGGTGGGTTTCAAGGCATAGGGAGCAGCCCATGCGGTAGGGGGCTCCGCAGGGAGCCCCCCTTTCAAATCTGGGGGTAACTCCCCATGCAAAAGAGGCGAAATCCTCCGCGCGAAGTTGCCGAAGGTATGGTCCCCACTGCAAATGACAGAGGGACCGAAATGAAGAAAGAGATGAGAAAGCTAGGGGGCATTGCAAGGGTTTCAAAAAGTTGAGGATCTGAAAGTAATTTGGAGGACCAATTTACAAAGTGGTTTAAGACGACCTTCCCTTAGGTCCAAATTTTGGTATAAACCTAATTTGGACCTAAGGAATCCAATGGTGAAGTTGGATTTTAGGTTTGAACACGTTTGACTAGTTATTTTGCATAAAAACCCAAACTAAGTCAAATATTGGGTATGGACCCCAATTTAGGTCAAAACAGGTTTCAAAGGTCAAATTGAAGGTTCTAAACCCGAGGGGATATTTTTCCATGAATTTTAGAGGGTTTAGTTGATTTTTATCTTTCCTGGAACCTTGTAAATTAAAGTGGGTTTGTTTTAAGGTTAGAGAATGTCATTTAATTCCTAAATTTCGCTATAACCCCTTTCTGACCAAATCATTCCACTTTTTCTCTTATTAAGTCCACTTGACCAATGCCTAGCCCTTTAAAAATCCCGTTGATGCATTGTAATGGTAAAATTACAGTTTTACCCCTTGTTTTGTGTTCTCCCCTCAGATTGTAATACCATGAATTAAGCCTTCCTTTAGGTTATGTAGGAGCTTTTGTTCATTTTATTAAGTCAAAATGTGCAAGTTACGGTTCATGATGAGATTCTCATCACAGAGGATTTATTTGTTTGGAGAGTTTTCTCTCTTTTCTTTTATTTCTAGCTTCGGATTGGCTTCTCAACACGGTTTGTATCGGATTTCTTGTCCCCATCATCAATCCTCAAAGGTTCTTGGCAATCGATGCTTCATGATAGCACCACCCAAGGCAACCCCCAAAACCCTGGTTTTCGAGATTTTGAGATAATCCCGCCCATGGCGTTCCGTGGCCAAATCCAGACCCTGGTAATCAACATTTCGTGATAATGCCACCCATGGTATCTGAACTAGCAGAGTGCTTACATGCCTCTGGTAGGATATGTAAATATCTTAAGAGACAAGCATCGAGGAGACGATATGTTGTTACGCATCTTCGAGGGGAATTTCCCGCCTCTCCGCGCTGGGAACTCATCCAAATCAACTTGCATTGATCGGTTGCTCCTAATCTAGGCAACATTTTTTAGAACATTAAAATGCTTTTGCGTGATTTTGATAGTTATGCGTACTGAACCAGATTGTGTGTGGATTGGGGTGCTTAGGTTACCGAGTCTCGCAAATTGAAGGCCAGTTAACGAGGTCGAATACTCCCTAAGCCTTACACCTAATACTTAAGCTTTGCATTTTCCCCAACCTCTTGAGGATTATCCAGATCTTAGCCGGTACTAAGAGTCTATCCAAAAAGGCCTAAGGTCATCGTTCCTACTAATCTCTTTTTATGTCTCCTTAGCACTTTCTTTACTTTTCTTGATGTGGTCTAGAACTTCGGTTAATCCCTTAATTTCTTACTAATGACTATCTCTTTCCTTTTCATTTTGTGCTCCTTTTTTGGCATTTTGCTCTTTTTCCTCCTCGTGGATAGCCCAAAAATTCTCTCCCCCTTTTCAATTTATTTTTATGTGATTTCTTTTTTTGTTGAAACCTTTTCTTAATATGAGTTTTCATATATTTTGCACTTTCATACCCCCCATGCCTATGATTTGCAATGTCCCCATTGTAAATTAGGTAGGTTCGAATACAACTTAGTTCATTTATTAGGACATGTGTTAGTTGAGCGAACGGGTCGTGGTTTTTGGGACATTGATTGATCTACTAAACACGAAGATTTGATTGTTTATGTTTGTTAATATGACGTTGTAGCTCGAATCCTGCATTGAAACTTGCACGTCAAGAGTCAAAGATTAATGTAAGTCTCGGCTAACTCCATGAGAAGGCGAAAATAGGCATTTGATTAGAAATTTGTTTTATACTTTTATTCTAGTTTTGTCGTTTTGGGCATTTGTGATTTCTTTTGACTTTTGTTTTGAGAAAAAGTGAGATAGACAACTACCTACTAATACTTTTTCTTTTGTCTTTTTAGTGATTACGTGAGAATGAACCTACACTAATGAAACGAAAACCATCTTTTTATCATTTTTTCCTTTTAATTGATGGAAGAAACAACGACTATCTTTTCCTTTTGTCTTTTGGATAATGAGGAAGAAACAACAAAAGTGAAACACTTACAAACAAGAGAACATCAACTTTTGATTAACTTAAAAATTTACAAACTAAACTACTAATACACTACAATTGAAAGCACAAAATCTCATTAACTATTACAACTTCAAAAGTGCCCTAGGCCACTTGCACACTTTGACTACTGAAAGGAAAGAAAGCTATTTACAAGAGAGCTTCAAGCAATCACATAGAGGAAGGTGATGATGGTGACTAGGTAATAAGTGTGGTGGAAGTTTTGAGTTAAATAGGGGAAATGGTTAAGTCCAAAGGCAGTGGTGGTAAGGGTGATAGGAGTGACTATTACAAGGTAATAAGTCATGGAGGTTAGGTTTAGTGGGAGGATGTTTAGATGTTGGTGTTGAGGTATGTGGTGGTTGGAGTGGTGTGGGTGTCAAGATATCTAACTAGAATGGTGGTGGCATCAAGTTCTACGCAGACTTCTTTGCGTACATTGGGTTTTTGGTTAGGGATGGCTACCATATACTTGATGGTATGGTTCTCAAAGATATCCATTTGGTATGCTAAGTGGTAAGGTGATGGCATGGCCATATTAGGCTCTAATGGAGAAGGTTTGGTTTAGGATGATGGGGTATATGTGATTAAGATAACTGGTGGTTATGGTGGTGGTGAGTGCACAAGTGGTGGAGATGCACTACAACAAAATGTACTTATAGTGATGACCTTTAAGGATAGAGTTGAAGCCTTTGGGGATAGATTTTAGGGTGGGTGACAGAAAATCCATCCCTAAAAATCTGTCTCCCAAATGAGGGTCATGAAAAGTTTTGGAGATGGATTTTCCATGCTCAAAACTATTGTGACAGAAAATTAGTCACGATAGATTAGACACAAAAAAGTTGATAACGTGGCATTTAAGTTTTTTAAGGATAGATTGCAGAGGTGCGGCTGAAGAAGAGAAGAAAAGGCTAAGGTAGAGGAAAGGCGAACCAAAGAGAAAGAGAAAGAAGAAGAAGACAAACAGAGGCAGAGAAGAAGGGGAAGGAGCTGAAAGCACTGTAGCAATCGCAAGTTAAGACGTCTGATTTACAAAATGAGACGTTTGATTCATAAGGCCAATGCATGTAGAGAAAGAGAAGAATCAAAGAAGAAAGGAAGGAGCCATAGAGAATCAAAGGCAGAGGAAAGCAAAAGGAAAAGAAAGAGACAAGAAAAAGAAGGAAGAAGTTACAGAAAGAGAAGAAAAAAAGAAGAGAGACATTCTATTTCTTTTTGCATTTTCTCTCTCTAGCTTTCATATATTTATTGAATTATATTGATATCATCTTTTGAGTAATTTGAGATTGTGATTTTAGTTTTTAAAAATACCAATTTGCTCCCTGAGTTTTACCTTAGATACCTAGGTTTTCGAGTAATAAAAACTTCTTATTTGTTTATAACGCTTTTTCGACTATACTGCAACGAGACTGATTTAAAACACGACAAAGCGTTATATAGCAAACATTTTGGCACCATTGTCGGGGAGCAACGGGCATTTTAGAAACTTTGATCACAACCTCTGATTCAATACTAACTTAATCTCTCTCTTTTGCTGTGTTTGTTTCAAGGGAAGAAAAGAAAAGAAAAGCAGCCGCACAACAACCACACCAGGAACAGGTAAATCTTCATTTGCCCTCTCTCTTAATCCCCTCAAAAGTCTGAAAAGGAAAATAAAGAAAAATCAATCTAGGGCTACCTGCTTCCATATTTAGTAATTCACGAAAGTTGCCTGATTTTTACTTTCAACACATTTTGAATTGCACATCCAATTAAGATAACTAGGGCTAAAACCTTCTTGATTGATCCCTAGTTACCAATTTTTAAGGCAACTAAATTGGACCAAATAGAACCAACCTAAGAATTTCAATCTAGGGTTTTAAAGACACATCTTCTTTTAAGCAAAGAATCAAAAATTTCAAAAGGAGGTGTGCCTAAGCCTTGTTTGAAAAGATTTATCCAAGAGAAACCCTAAGCAAATTAGGCTCTTAATTCACTTAAACCTTAAAAGAGAAGACCTAAAAGCTCTCAAAGGAACAAAGAGGTGAAGTTGATCCATTGGGTCAACCAACCTTAAAATTAGGTCACATTACACTCAAAAGACCTAAAGTTCAAGTGGAACCCTAAGTACTTTGATCTTAATTAGAAAAGGTAGACTTAAGAGGTCAAGGTCCCCATTCAAGTCTACTTGGAATGTCAGTGACAAGAGAGGTCGGGTGGGGGAACCCTTGTAACTCATGGGGACACTCTACCGTGTAAGGGTCTTTGCGGGACTCTCCCTCTCTGGCTGCCTAGGTATTTCTCAGGTGGACGACCTTTCTGACTAAGGGGTATCATCCGCCCAGAACCTCTATCGTCACCCAACATATTTTGAGTGTCTCGATTGGGTCCAACAGATTTTGATCTCATCAAATCCTTCGGTGCATGTTTGGTAGGAGGTCCTTAAGACCTCCTTTAGAAATCCACTCTCCCCGAGGCCAAGCCTCGACGCCCTTGTTTGTGTAGCAACCCCACCACATAGGTCTTTCCTCTGATTCAGAACCAAGTTCTCCTTCTTCCATCATGGCACAACCCGTTGAAGAAGAGAACAACCTTGAGCACCAACTTCAGCGCTTAAATGATCTCTTCCAAAACTTTGTAAACCCACCACAGCGTCCTATGATGCAAGATCACTATAATCCTGCTGCGGTGGTAATTGAGCCTCGAGTCCAAATTCTGGCTGGAGGTCTGGATTCTAACTCCGAGGATCCATTCCAGCACATTAAGCAACTCAAACATCTAGCCCAGACCTTCGGGTCAGATGCACAAAACCGGGATATTCTACTCATGAAGATGTTTTCTTACTCCCTTATGGACAAGGCTGCTCATTAATATCAAACTCAAACTCGTCCGATCAACACATGGGTCGAACTTCAGTCCAAATTTTTGAAGAAGTTCTTCCCCGTTGGTCGGACAAATGCCTTGTACCACCAGATCACTCATTTCACTCAACAATCGAGAGAACCTGTTCATAAGTCATGGGATCAATTCTTGGATCTCATGCGAAAGTGCCCCCATCACGGAGTTCCTAAATGGGAACAAGTCCGATCTTTTTACCAGGGACTCCGTGAAGTGAAGACATTCGATTGTTCGTCGATGTAACCTATGGAGGAAACACCATGGGTCAACATGAGGACACGGTGTGTGATATTCTCGAAAATATGTGCGAGAACTCCATCAATAATGACTCCATGGGCTTATTCGACCAAACAAATGCCCGCGCATCGACGAATCTTAGGGGAGCACATGAGACGCAAGGCCTGTTCGCATCCGTCGACTTGGAGACGATGGCCAGTCGGTTGAACAAGGTCTCTATCATAGATAAGAAGGTGGACAAGCTGACTTGGCATTTGCAGCGAGCCACCTCTGCGTAGAACTCTTTTGCACAGCCACCTCTCGCGAGGAAAACTGTGCAAAACATCTATCACCGATCTTCTCAGGGGATGGACCCGTATCCACCCCCGTCTGACTCTAGGATTGGAGGGACCTCTGATCCGCTCTATTTTAGTGGAGGGAACTCTAAACCCCCATACTCTGACTTTCATATGGCTCCTCAGACTTGCGAGGACCTCAATGCCATCCAGAATGACCCATTTTGCAACACCTACAACCCTGGATGGCGAAATCATCCTAACTTCTAGTGGGTGGGAAATTCTCAGAATCAAAGACCACCTTATCAACCCCGTCCACAAGCTCCTCATCCATACCAGCTGCCTCAGCCTAGGTCCAACCCCACCTATCAATCTGGGCCAAACTAAGATCAAATGACTCTTATCCTTCAAACACTGGCTGACATTCAGAAAATGAATGCGGCAATACAAAAAAAACACAAGGATGAGATCACAGAGGTTCGCAACCAACTCGCCCAGATGGCGAATTCTCGCCAACCGGGCACACTTCCTTCGCAACCTCTACCGAACCCAAATAACATGCCAACCTATAGGCGTGTTATGAACCCAAATCCAGGCCACACACATATGATTTATCAGGCCCCTTCTGTTCCATCACCTGACGGGATGGAAACTTCGACATCTTACACGGGATTTCAACAATAGCCACCCATTTTACCGACCCCAAACCAAAACCAGGCAAGATTAAACTCCGTAACAACCCGTAGTGGTAAAGTAACTCAAGATCCACCTTATCCAAACCACTCCAAGCCTGGTAGTGATCCAAGCCCAAGGATAGTTATCCAGGATACCCCTATCCCAGATCAAGAACCTGGACCTATTCTAGAGGAACCAACCAAGGTTCCATTTCCCGAGGCCTTGACCAAGGGAAAAAAGATAACCAAATCCGTGGCTCCTGAGGAGGATCTGGTTAGGCTCTTTGAATAGGTCCAGATGAACATCCCTTTGATGGATGTAATATGCCACGTGCCGGCTTACGCACAATTTCTGAAAGATGAGTGTACACCTAAGCGTAAGCTGCAAACCAAAAGTGGGAGTCTGATCATACTATCAGAGCAAGCCAGCTCTGTAATGTTGAGTAAATTCCCACGCAAGGCTAAAGACCCAGGCACTCCCTTGATTTCATGTAAAATTGGTGAAACCCAATTCGATAGAGCCTTGTTACACCTAGTGATGAGAACCTCATCATGAGCCCTAACTAGCTTATTTTGACCTAATAAAGTGAACAAAAGCTCCTGCATAACCTAAAGGAAGGCCTAACTCAAGAGATTACTGATTTGAAAAGAATACATGAAATAAAGGGTAAAATTGTAATTTTACCATTGCAGTACATCAACGGTATTTCTCAGGGTTTAGACACAGGTCAATTGGACTTAATAAGAGAAAAAGTGGGATGATTCAGTCAAAAAAGGGTTACTGTAACCCTAAAACAAACCCACTTAATTTCATAAGGTTCTAGGCAGAATAAAAATCACCTAAACCCTCTAAAATTCATGAAAAAATATCCCCTAGGGTTTAAAACCTTCAATATGGCCTTTGGAACCTGTTTTAACCTATATTAGGGTCCAAACTCAATATTTGACCTATTTGGGTTTTCATGCAAAATATCCAGTCAAACATAGTCAAACCTAAAATCCAACTTCACCAATGGATTCCTTAGATCCAAATTAGGTTTGTACCAAAATTTGGACCTAAAGGAAGGCCATCTTGACCCACTTTGCAAAATAGTCCACCTAATTATATTCTGGCCCCTAACTTTTGAAAACCCATGCAAATACCCCCTGAACTTCTTTGTCACTTTTCGCATTCCGATCCCTATACCATTGCAACAGAGACCCATACCTCCAGCAAGGTTTCGAGGAGGATTTCTCCTCGCTTCCCCAGGGAGCTGCTCTCAGATTTGAAAGGGGAGTCCTCTGCGAAACCCCCTACCACCTGAGTAGCTACCCATGCCCTAAATCGCCCCATACCTCTCGTGTGCACGCTTGAGAGGTATGGGTATCAGTTCTGGCCATACCTCCAACGAGGATTTTTTCCCTCCACCATGCATGGTGGCTCCAACAGCAGGGTTATAGCGTCGTAGTATAGCCAGTTGTTGCCATCATTTCAAATATATAAAATTTTTTACTCGGAAAAGAGTTCCCGAGGTCGAACTCAGGGAGCAAGTTGTATTCTAGAGATATACATGTTTCTTTTACAAAAATAAAGAGAGAAAGGATTTTGTTGTTTTCTCTTTGTTTCTCCTCGTCTCAGATCTTCTTCTTCTGCAGTGGTGATGCTCTTCTTCTTTTTCCAGCTGTTCCTGCTCTTCCTTTTTCTTCTGTCTTTCTTCAGATCTTCTTCTTTCTTCTTTGTTTTTCTTCTTTCAGTTCTTCCCTTGTTCTTTTGTGTTCTCCTCTGCCTCGCCTTCTTCTGTTGTTCTTCAGATCTCCTTCTTTCTTCTTTTCTTTTTCCAATCAGGACGTCGCCCCTCCTTCTTTCTTCTTTTCCCTTCAGGACGTCGTCTGATTTCCAAATCAGACGACTTAAACTGCCTGTTGCTACAGTGTCTCCCTCAGCTTCCTTCTTCTTCCGCGGTCCTTCTTCTTCACCTGTGCCTGCACACTTCAGAGCTTACGTCAGAGGACAAAACCTACTCTACCCTCTCCCCCCGCGTCTCTCTCTCTCTGAAACCACTCTTGGGAAAGCTCTTCCAGAGCTGCCGGGTAGTCGGGTACGGGTCAGGTCCGGGTCCAGGCCCACCGGCGTGCGTGGTGGGCGAGGAGTGCAGGTCAGTCTTAAGTCGGGTCGGGTCAGGTCCGCGGGGCGTGAGCGCGGACGAGACCGGGTAACCGGGCGGGTGAAGGGGACCTCACCCCGTGTGCTGAGGCAGTAAGGCTAATGCACAAAATCAATTTAAACGGTGAAGAGGTTGTGAGGCTTACCGATGTGGGACTAAACAGAGGCCTCTCCTCACGTGCGCCTGCTGGGAGACCGCGGCCTAGCTTCTGCAGCTGCGGCTTCGATTTGCGTCGGTTGCTGGCTGGCTGCCTTCGCAAGACTCCTCGTAATCCGCAGCAGCTGGAGACCTGGAGTCCTCAAGCCTGGAGCGCGGGAGAAGCTGCTTCAATGTGCGTTAATGGCGGTCGAACCTCAAAACCTATCGGACACGAATATGGCCTCTCGGCCTGATCAAACCACTGGGGAACCTTCGCCGTGGCACGGCGAAGGTGTGGAGCTGCGCGGCAAGCCGCAAGGTGGTGTCTGGCGGCAGCCCTAGGTTGGACTGCAACCGGAGGAATGGGTTTGTTCGGGGGAGCGTTACGGAGGTGTGGAGTGGCAGTGGAGGGGTGGGGGGTGCTCAGTGTGATGAGGCGGAGGTTCGGTGAGGGTCGGCGAGGTGTGTGAGGCTGTGGAGCGATGGGAGCATCTCGCCGGAGGGTGGCCGGAGACGAAGGGGGTGACGATGGTCAGGGTCGGTCGAGGGCTTAATTGAACAAATTGAAAGCGAGGAAAGAAAGAGGAGAAGAAGGGAAGTAGTTCTAGCTTACTTGCAGGGACGAAGGGGGAGCAGCAGGGCGACAGTCGTATCGACTGTCGCCGGAGAAGACGATGCTCAGGGAAAGGGGCGGCGGCGAGCAGAGAGCCGGAGAGGCGCCAGCTGGGTGCGGCGTGGCGCGGGAAGAGCAGGGGAGGAAGTCTCTGCTGCTGGTATTGCGGCAGAGCGAAGAGGAGAAGGGGGAGGAACCGCCGGAGCTGGTGAGCGTCTGCCGGAGAGAGAAGAGAGGAAAGTTGGGGGTTTTCTCCGTCAGACCCGAGCTGCCCCGGTCGGTGGAGCAACGGGGGGTATTTATAGGGATCAAAACAGGGAGGAAGGCGGAGGGAGATGACGTGTCTCCCTCGCCGGAGGATGGCCGGAAACAAAAACACATACCGTCCGTGCGTTCGCACGGCCGGTATGGTGGGCTACAGCGACCAGGGGGGTGTCCCTGTGACGGCTGACGACGCAGGGCACCCCCGGTTTACTTGCCAGGCTTCCCCCCTCACCCTGCGTGGCGCCATGCTCCGCGCAAGGTCGCCGGAGCATGGTGCTGGCAGGTTTTGCAGGGGGGACCTGAATGCGAAGAACGAAGAAGAGTTAGGGGCCAAAATGCGATGGTTCAAAAGTTGAGGGCCAAAAAGTAAATATATGAGGACCAAAGTGTGAAGTCGGTCAAGGAGGTTTCTTCTCAGGCTCAAGTTTTTATACATGATTAATTAGGACCTAAGGAATCTGATGGTGAATTTCATTTCTATATTAAACCTTGTTTGACCGGTCAATTTATGCAAAAACCCAAATTAAGTTATTAATTGGGCATGGTTCTCAATGTAGGTCAAAATGGGTTCTGAAGGCCAAATTAAAGGTTCTAAACCCTAAAGATTATTTTTCTATGAATTTTAGAGGGTTTATTCTATTTTTACTTTGCCTCGAACCTCGTGAATTGAAGTGGGTTGTTTTAGGGTTACAGATTATCATTTAGTTTCTTGGAAGTGCTGTAGCCCTTGCTAGATCATCTCATCCCACTTTTATTCTTATTAAGCTGCTTTGACCTATGTTTGGGCCCTGAATTACCCTGTATGCAGATTATACTGGTAAAATTGCATTTTTACCCCTTATGACTTATTTTCTTTTCAAACTCAGAATTCTCTGAGTTAAGCCTTTCCTTGAGATATGTAGGAGCTTTTATCCTTTGTATTAGGTCAAAATGAGCTAGTTATGGCTCATGATGAGGTTCTCATCAATGCATCTGACCCTCTGCCCGTGCCTCTATAAGAAGCACCAAGTCCGGCCGAATGGGGTAAGCTTGACCTGGCCGGAGAATCACCCCAATTTCGTCTCCTCCTCCGGTCAGGAGTCCAGTGAGCTCCGGCGAGCCCTCCTCCTCTTTTTCATCACTCTGCCACCCTTCACCACCTTCCTCCGAGTCATGCAACACCTGCACGCGCGCCTCTAGCCCCGTCGTCGTCGCCATCACCCCTCCCCTGGACATTGTCTTCTCCGACAGCAACAAGAATCACTAGCTGCCTCCTTTCCCCCTTCGTCCACTTAGCTATGTTAGAATTACTCCTCTCTATCCCCTCTTCAATTCCCCTCTTTCTATTTCCCCTTTTTGACCCCTCGCAGCCACTATCCACCACCATCTTCTCCATCTCCAGCCGCCCACAGGCGAGGCGCTTCCACCGCTCCGCACCTCCACACGCCTCGCCAGACACCTCACCACCTCCGCCATCGTCCACTGATCACCTTCCACCCACCCACCCACTGACCGCTATCATCGCCCTAAACACCCACCGAACAAACCCATAAGCACGGCCACAAAGCAACCTAGGCATGCACGCCTAGGCCGCCTTGCGGCCTGCCACCCACCGTATCACCTTCGCCAAGATGCAGCGAAGCTCCTCAGGAGTTTTAATGGGGCCGACAGGCCATATTGAGTGAAATGCAGGTCGACCCCCTTTCTGCCATTGACGTTGAAGCAAGAAGGTTGCAAGGTCACTCCGGGCCGCATCCACCCAGGTGTTGCGCTCCAGGACTTGTGGATTGGTCTTGCGCACCCACGCAGCTAGGCAATTGGCTAGAGAGCAGCCGCAGCTAGGCAATTGGCTAGAGAGCAGCCGCAGCTGTGGCAATTGAAGGCGACACCCTGCGGGCGCGTGAGCGAAGCGGGTGGGACACTTTAGTCCCACCTCAGAAATCTTTACCACAGGTGTGTAGTATAAATTGATTTTGTGCTTTCTTCTCATCGCCTCAGGTAACACAAGGGTGAGGTCCCTCGCCCTCGCTCACGCCTCGTCCGTGACCCGCCCCTGAAGATCTGGCACCCGACCCGATTACCTATCGCACGCACTCCTCGCGCATCACACCCATGCTGGTGCGCCTGGACCCGAGCACGCGATACCCGACCTGATTACCCGGCTCTGGGAGAGCGTACCTTAGAGAGATATAGAGAGAGAGAGAGACGTGGGGAGGGTAGGGGATAGGTTTTGCATTGTGGTGTTGTGCAGGAAAGAAGGTAGCGACAGAGGAAGAGAAGAAGAAGAAGAAGAAGGTAGCTGGTAAAGCAGAAGAACAAAGAGAGAAGCAAGGACTTAGCTACAGAAGAAGAAAGAAGAAGAAGACCAATGGCAAAGGCAGGAGAAGGCAGGAGCTGAGGAAAGCTAAGTGCAAAAGGAAGAAGGAAGCAGAGGTGCGGCCAAGCAGAGCAGAAGCAGAGAAAGAAAAAGCAAGCACGCAGAGAAGAAGAAGCCAAGATGGAAGAAGAAAGAAGAAGAAGGCTCGACTGAAGAGAATGACAGAGATCAGAGAATCAAAGTTGAAGGCACTGTAGCAATCGCAAGATGTCTGATTCACAAAATCAGACATCTGAGAAGGTAGAGAATGGAAGAAAAGGAGAACATTTTTTAAACTCTTCTCAATTTCTCTTTTATTGCTACATGTTAATATTCATAAATTCTTGCATTTATATTCTGAATTAGGTTTTGAGTAACTCTAAGTATTCAATTATGTTATTAAGATTAGTGAATAAATTCCATTTGCTCCCTGTGTTCGACCTCGGATACCTTAGTTTTCGAGTAATAAAATTTTTATTTGTTTTCAAGGCGATTTCAACTATATTACAATGCAACATTTCTTAAAACATGATCTAGCCTCGTCAACACCTAGGTGCCTCCATAAACCTAATACTTGCATCCCTCCTTAACCACCTTGAAGAGTCCGAGCTTAAACCGACAGAGGTGACATTGTAGTTAGCCGATTGATCCATCAAGTCACTAAAGGAATACTCGAGGATGTCATTGTTAGGGTACGGGATTTCTACTTCCTGGTGGATTTTATAGTTCTAGACATGGATGCACCTGAGAACCCAAGGGATACACGGATTATACTAGGGAGACCTTTTTTGGCCACTGCTATGGCCAACATAAGTTGTAAGGAGGGCCAAATAGAATTAAAATTTGGGAATCAAACTCTACAGATTGACATCTTTAAGGCCCAACAAGGGATTAATTACGGTGTTATAGAATAAATATGTGATATCAAAGCCGTGGTTGATGAACCGCATATCGAGGACAACCTGATTATCCCCGATCAACCACAAGAAAATCAAAACCCGCAAATAGAGGAGTCTGAACCTAAGCTAGATACACCCATAACTCCTACCCTTGTTCCTGAATCACCCGCTGCTGCTGATAATCCCATCCTGGAACTCAAGCCCCTTCCCGATCATCTGAAATACGTCTTTTTGGGTTCCAATCAGACGTTTCCTGTGATTATCAAATCCAGACTCACATCTGACTAGGAATCCCATCTGATTACTGTTCTCCAGCAACATCGTAGAGCCATTGGATGGACTCTTGATGATTTGACTGGTATCAACCCCTCATATTGCACACACCATATATACTCCGAAGAAGGTGCATGACCTTTGCGAGAAATGCAGAGATGTTTGAACCCTAATCTGCAGGAGGTCGTGAAAAAGGAGATCATTAAGTGGTTAGATGCAGGGATCATCTACTCGATCTCTGACAGTCGATGGGTGAGTCCAATCCAGGTTGTGCCTAAGAAGGCAGGACTCACCACCATCACGACTGAAACCGGAGAGGTCATACTGACCCATATAGCTAACTCGTGGAGAGTCTACATTGATTACAGAAGACCTAATTCCTCCACGAAGAATGATCATTTTCCACTATCGTTTATTGATCAGATCCTCGAGAAACTAGCAGGAAATAGATGGGTTGGAAGCTATGTACAGATCAAGATGGATTATGGTAGAGTTTGATACATTCTAAATATTTCCCTAGTGGCTCATTTTGGGAATATATGCTAAAGTCTACTAAGTCAAACTTTATGAAAGCTTTGGGGGAGATTAAAGGTTGGCTATATAAAGAAGTGAAGTGCTCGGTGGGGAATGGTGAGAGAATGGATATTTGGAGGGACTAGTGGATAGGAGAATGGGAAGGGATTGTGATGCCAATGGACAATAGGGTTTTGGAGTTAACTTCGATGACAAACTTGATAGAGAGGGAAGAAAGAAGGTGGAATGATGAGGTAGTAGAGGCCATATCTCAACCATAATTGGCAAATTCCTTTTGTAAAACACCAATTCATGAAGGACCTTGTATGCTCGTTTGGAAGCCTTATCCAAAAGGTAATTTTTCTATTAAGTCAACCTATTAGACTCTTTTAAAGGAACACGATTTAGGAGTTGTAAGGAAGAGAGGTTATAGTTTTGCAAGAAACTTTGGGCACCAAGGACTAGTGTTCCTATGGAAGGCAATAGTGAAAGATCTACCAATCAAATCCATTATTGCCAAAGGATTAGGAAATTATGATCAATGCTACCCTTTTGTAAGATAGAGGCAAAGGATTGGTGTCATTTACTTTGTGGTGGTACTGTCATGAGGGTGGTCTGGTTTTATTAGGGGTGAGAGTGGAGGATCAAGGTGACAGATGGTTGGATTTTGGTTGGCAAATGAACAAAGATTTTATGGCAGCTAGGTACTCCAAACACCAAGCTTTTTATTTAATGCACTTGATGTGGCTCCCTAAGTGGAAGGCGGTGATGGCTAGGGCTTTGATGGACCTGTGGGAGGTTATTTCAATAACATGGAGAATGGCCACCTTTTACAATGTGGAGAGCATCATTGATGTTGGGTGTCAAATGAAAACAAACCTAGAGCTGCAATGTGATATATGTTGATGCAGCAATAGGTGTTGGTGTATTGAAATGCAAATAATGTATTACATTGGGGTATGTGTACATATTTTGTATCTAACAAACAGACTATATATATCAGTCATGTGGTAGAGGTTGTGACACCTCTAACCATTCCAGTTACCACCCAAACATGGTATCAAATGCAGCGCTGCTTCCATTTTGCTCTTGCTCCTCTCTATGTTCGTCAATCGGATCTGCTCAACTCTGATCTAATTTGCCTAATTTATTCAAAGTGTTGTCCTTTCATCTCTATTTTGATCTGTTTGATCATATATGTTCTTGGTTTTTGTCTGAAATCTAGATTTTCCAGCTCATTTTGGGGCTCCCACTCTTTTTTTGATCGTGCAATCTGATCTAAAGGAGTTGCTTGTCTATTCTCTTGATTGAGAGGAGTTGTTGTTCTCTTTTCTTCCTATGGAGGAATCTAGTGTTAGTCGACCTTCTTCTATTTCTACTAAGGCGTCTGCTCTTCTTAATGCTCCTCCAGCTACAATGCACTAAACTCATCAAATTTCATTCTGTGGAAGGCTCAATTTGTCCTCATTCTATATGCCTACGATTTAATGGGTATTGTAGATGGTTCCTTAACCCCTCCTCCCAAAGCTGTTTCTGATTCCAAGATTGGATAGTTGATTCAAAATGATGAGTACATCATATGGCTCCGCAAGGATCAATTAGTCCTTAGCTAGTTGATTTCCTCAATCTCTAAGCAAATTTGTTCCCAACTTCTTGATCTTACCTCTGCTCATTCAATTTGGGAGTTTCTTGAAGGTTCTTTTGCCACCCAAAGCAAAGCGAGGGTGTTCCAATACAAGTCTGAATTGGCGAGCCTTAAAAGGGGACATGTCTATCAATGATTTTGTTAACAAAGCAAAGGCTCTTTCTATCAACCTAGCTGTTGCAAGAAAGACACTTGATAAAGATGATTGACTTTTAGCTATTCTAAATGGTTTAGGGTCATATTATGACCATGTTGTGTCCACACTTGTGATTCATGTTGGGACTATTTCTTATGAAGAGGTTGCGAGACTCTTATTGTCTCGTGAACAACGGTTGTTACGTAATCAACCTAAACTTGATTCTGTTGTAAACCAAACAACTGTCACACATGCTTCGCTAGGTGGTCGTCGTGGCAAATCAAGGGGAGGTTCCTTTCCTAATAATGGCAGAGGTCAATTTCAATTTGGCAAAGGACAGAATAAGTTTTTTCCTGGTGGTCCACACAAACATGGTGGTCATTCTCAGTTCGGAGGTCGGATTTCTTTGGTGGCCAGTGTCCAATGCCAAACTTGTGGATGCCTTAACCATTCAGCTACCACTTGCTATCAACGGTACACTAACCCTTCCACTCCACAGATACAATATTCTGAATCTTCTCCATCATTTTAGCCATGGTGCCCAAATTCTGGGGCAACACACCATGTTACTCATTGTTTAAGAGATAGATCGGTGTTTAAAGGTTGTTGTGTTGTAGTATAGCCAAAATAGTGCTCAAACAAATAAATTTTATTACTTGAAAAGGTTCCAAGGTCGAACATAGGGAGCAATATGGAATTTAAAGCTCAAGATCACAATTTAAATCAAGAATAAAGATTGCAATAAAAATAATGTCAGGATCAATATGCAAAAAGAATGGAGTAAAATGATGATTTAAATCACCATTTACTCCTCACAAATAACACTTAAATCAAGTCTCAAATATATGCAATTAAAGTATCAATATATGGTGTTGTTGCTTTTCTTCTCCTTCTGCTGGTTCTTCTTATTCTTCTTCTTCTTCTCTTCTTCTCTGTTTCTTCTTCTGTCTTCTTCTTCTTTCTATTGCTCAAGCCTTCTCCTTCTTCTCTATTGCAGCTCCCTCTCTTCTCCTTCTTTCTTTCTTCCTCTACTGCTCAAGCCTTCTTCTTCTTCTCTATTCAGCTACTTCGCACGGAGGGGGAAACTTCTTGAATTGGCTAAATGTCAACCAATTCTCTTTGCAGCAAAACCCTCCCCCTACCCCACACAATCTCTCCTCTTTCTATCTTAGGCTCCGCCCTCCCAGGGCCTCTCAATGGGTAACCGGGTAATCGAGTTGGCGCAAACCTGGGTCCAGGGCTGTGGGTGTGGTCGCAGCCAAGGAGTGAAGGGCTTAGGCGGGTTGGGCGCACCAAGTCCGCGGGTGAGGTGTCGTGAACAAGGCGTAGGTGAGCATGGGTGAGAGGGACCTCACCACGTGTTTGGAGGCGATAAGCCTAAGAGACTTTTTCAATTTATGCAGGCGCAGGGACTCTTCGGCTTCCGAGGTGGGACTAAAGTCCCACCTTTATTCTTCGTGTGTGTCTGGAGTGGGATCCTCGTTCAATTGATGTTGCAAGTGCACCTCTTCCACTCAATTGATGGCCTGGAGACCTGGAGCTGCGACTTCCACATGTCCTAGGACTAAAACCTGGGATGAAAATAGCAAGAACATGGGCTTCGAGGTTGCATGAAGCTCCGTTAATGGCGATGGCGGAGAACCTGAAAATCACAATACGGGCTTGTAGCCCCAATTAAACTAGTTCATGAGCTTCGCCAAACCACGGCGAATGCATAGGGGATGGTCTCGCGGTTAGTGGAGGTGTGTGGTGGTCTACGGAGGTCAAAGGAGGAACGCGACAGTGGGTGTGTTTGGCGAAGCGTTGGAAAGGCCAATCGCTTTAATTACTTGAGGGGTTTTGGTCGGTGGGTCGAGGCGAAGATGAAGGGAGTGTCGACGAGGCGTATGTAGCGGTATAGCGATGGGAGCACTTCACCGGAGGAGTGGTCGAACGCGGAAGGGATGACGGTGAACAGGCGGTAGCATGGTCAAAATCGAGTGTAGTTGAGATGAAGATGAAGTAGAGGAGGTAAGGGACTTATCTAGGAAATTGGTAGACGAGGGAGAGTCGAGGTGGCGCCGATTGCGGTATGGATGACGTCAGAGACAAAGCTGTTCTGATAAGGGGTGGACGGCGAGGATGAAGGAGATAGCGACGTCGGCGGGTCCTGCTCGACGCGGAAGAAGGCAAGGAAGGAGAATCTGCCGCTGGTATTACGGTCAGACAACGAGGGGAGGTAAGGAGGGTCGCCAGAGATTGAAGAGCAATTCGGCCAGAGGAGGAGAGGAGAATTTGAGGGTTACTCTGGTCGAATTCAAGCTTGGGAAATCCGTTGTGATCTGGGGAGTCTTTTATAGGTCATCAGAGGGCAACCTTCCCAAGCTTGGAAAGCAACCTTCCCAAGCTTGGAAAGCTTTCCGGATTGGGAAATCCCTTGAGACCCAAATCTCTTATGCGTTCGCATGAGAGATTGGGTAGGTTTCAGGGCTTAGGATCGGGTTCAAAAGGAAGGAAATTTCTTGACGAACTTCCCTTTCAAATTTAAAAGGGATTCGTCAAGAAATCAGGGAGATCTTTCCATTTTAAGGTCGTTAGAGCAAGTAGGAATAGGTTTTAATGGTAGCAGGGACATTTCTGTGAGAACGACGACAGAGTTAGGGGCCTGTTTGAAAATATTTTGTAAGTTAAGGGTAGAAATGTAATTAGACAGGACCAATTTGCAAACTAGGTCAAGACAAACTCATCTTGGGTCCAAACTTTGGTACAAATCTAATTTAGACCTAAGGAATCTAATGGTGAAGTTGGATTTTGGTTTTGACCATGTTTGACTAGGTAATTTATGCAAAAACCTAAATTAGGGCGAATGTCTGTCTGTGATTCTGTTCTGGGTCAAAGCAGGTTCTGATGGTCAAATTGAAAGTTTCAAACCCTAGAGAATATTTTTCTATGAATTTTAGAGGGTTCATGTGAATTTTATCTTGATCAGAACCTCAGTTAATTAAGCAGGTCTATTTTTAGGATTTCAAAAAGTCATTTAATTCTCAGAACACGTGCAAACCCTTTTCTGATTGTTCTAACCCACTTATTATCTTTTTAAGACCATTTGACCTTCATTCAACCCCTGAGAAAACCCGTGGTTGTACTGCATTCATGATATGCTAGTAAAATTACAATTTTAACCCTAGTTTCTTATTTTTCCCTCAAAATGATTATGCAGTGACTTGTGACTCTCTGGCAGTTATGTAGGAACATTTACTGACTTAATTGAGTCAAAATGAGCTAGTTATGGCTCATGATGATGTTCCCATCACTCATTCTTTGAGCAACCTGGATATTGCTAATGAATATAATGGGGTCGATAAAGTTAAGTTTGGCAATGGAGAAGGTGAGCTGATAACACATGTTGGGAACACTTCTTCTATTAGCAATCGTCAATTATATCTTACAGGTACCCAATGTTAAAAGAAATCTCTTATCTATACAAAAATTTACCAGAGACAATAATTATTTTGTTGAGCTTCATGCTAATCATTGTCTTGTTAAGGATAGTATCAATAGAGTCACCATCCTTAAAGGGCACGCACACAATGGCCTCTACAAGCTATGGCTCCCCCGTCATTGAAGATGCCTTTGCAAAACTCTCCTTGCTGCCCTGAAGCTGTTGTTGTTGTTTCTATTAATAATACTCCTTTGTCACTATGGCATTCCAGGTTAGGACATTCCAGAAAATTTTAAATTCCTCTGCCATCCGTACTTCTGATGATATAAAAAATAAGCTTTGTGGCATATGCATGGAAAGTAAGGCACACAAGCTTACACTTTGTTCAACAGGATCTATTAGTTCTTTGCCCTTTGAAATGATTTTTTCAGACGTCTAGACAGCTCCTGTGGTGAGTTATGATAATAGCAAGTACTTCGTTACATTCATCGATGATTGTACGAAATTTGTGTGGCTTTTTCCAATTGTTCAAAAGTCAGATGTTTTTTCCATCTTCGTTCAATTTCATAAGTATATTCAAACACAATTTAGCCATCCATTAAGGTGCTACATTCAAATTGGGGTGGTGAGTTCCAAAAATTGCAACCATGGCTACACCAACAGGGAATTATTCATAGTCTCTACTCCATATACCCCTAAACAAAATGGGAGTGTGAAGAGTAAAAATCGTCATTTAGCAGAGGTTGCTCGTGCACTTCTTTTTCAAGTGATGGTACCTCCAAGATTTTGGCCACTAGCATTTAAGGCTACTGCATATTTGATAAATTTGCTTCCAAGTCCTGTAATAAAAGGCCATTCACCTTATCAGCTGTTGCATAATTCTCCACCTGATTATTTGTTTCTCAAAACATTTGGCTGTGCATTGTATCCTTTATTGCGGCCATATGCCAAGCACAAATTAGAGTCGCGTTCATCCTTGCATATTTTTTTGGGCTATGCTCCAATGTACAAAGCATATATTTGTTACAATCCTACAGATGAGAAGTTTATCATTGCCTAGCATGTCAGGTTTAATGAATTGTCCTTTCCATTTAAGGAGCAAGTAAAAAAAAGTTCCACTTCAAGACTATTGTCTACAAATTCAGTATATCTTCCTATTCCACAGTACTTATTTCAAGGCATTGGTTCTTCCACTAATGTTGTGGCTCCAGTTAATGCTTCTCCTAGTGCAGCACTGACTAATAAGTCTATGTGTGACTTATCTTCACCTATAAATACTACTTCTGGCAAATCAATGTTTGAAATGGTGGCTGCTTCTACTTCACAATCGGCTATGCAACCGGTTGCTACTGAAATCTCTGCTCAAGAGCCAGTTCACCAACCGGTTGCTACTGCAAACTTTGCTCTAGAATGAGCTACACAACATCCTGCTAGAACACATGGGATGGTCACACGATCAATGAGTGTTATATTCAAAAGGAAGGCATATTACAGCACTTTATACCCTCTGCCTTCAGTGCTACTAACTCAATGTGAAATTTCGAAGCCTACTTGCTATACTGAAGCTTCAAAACACACTGCATGGAATGAAGCTATGGCTGATGAAATAAATGCACTGGCACGCACTAAGACATGGTCACTTGTGCCTAGAACTCCTAATATGAATGTTCTAGGTAACAAATGGGTATATAAAATTAAAAGAAAAAAGGATGGCTCAATTGAACAATTTAGAGCACAATTGGTAGCTGAGGGCTACCATCAGTTTGCTGGTCTTGATTTTTTTGACACATTAAGCCCAGTTGTGAAGCAATCAACAGTGTGCATTCTTCTATCTTTGCCTATTTCTAATGGCTAGACCATGCAACAACTTGATGTGCAAAATGCATTTTTGCATGGTCACTTGGAGGAGGATGTATACATGGTTCAACCTTAAAGATTCATTAATCCACATTATCCAAATTTTGTGTGCAAATTGAACAAATCCCTTTATAGGCTTCGACAAGCACCTCGCACATGGTTCAAGGAGTTGTCTTCTTTCCTAATTCGTCAGGGATTTCATGGATCCCATACTGATCCATCCTTGTTTATATATAGTAGAGGAAGTATTCACATTTATTTTCTAGTCTACGTCGATGACATTCTTGTCATTAGCACCAATGCCCCTGCCTTACAGGATCTCATCACGCAGCTTGGTGCCTCCTTCCCTATTCGCAACTTGAGATTTCCTACATTTTTTCTGGGCATTAAGCTTTAGAAATCTACTAATGGTTTGTTTCTATCTCAAAGGAGGTACATTACTGATCTCTTACTGAAGTTCAAAATGGACCAAGCAAAGCCCACCAAAACACCTATGAAAAAAAACATTATTCAAGAATGATTCAACACCAATTGAGTCACCACAGACCTTCAGACAATTAGTGGGCAATTTGTAATATCTGGCTTTCACAAGACTAGATATTACCTATGCCACTAACAAACTATCACAATTCATGCATTCTCCATCAATCAAGCATTTTGAAGCAGCAAAAAGAGTGTTGCGATACCTTAAAGGTACGATTGACCTTGCATTATTCTATTCCAATGTATCATCTATTCATCCAACTAGATTCTCTAACGTGAATTGAGCGAGTTGCCCTGATGATAGCTGCTCCACTACTGGATATGCAATCTATCTTGGTAATAACTTGATCTCATGGGCAAGCAAGAAACAATCTATAGTATTCCGATAGAGTACCGAGGCTGAATACTGTGCCTAAGCGAACACTACGGTTGAAATCACTTGAATTTAGTCTTTGTTTAGTGAGCTGCATATTGATCTTCCTCGACAACCAGTTCTTTGGTTTGATAATGTGGGTGCAACATATATGTCAGTGAATCCTATCTTCCATGCCCGAAGTAAGCACATAGAAGTGAACTTTCATTTTGTTCATGACAAGGTGGTTGCAAATACATTATCTGTCCAGTTTCGCTCAAGCAAAGAATAGATTGCAGACTTGTTGGCAAAAGCTCTATCATCATCCCCATTCATACACATACGAAGCAAACTAAAGCTACTACCTCAACCCCTTTAGTTTAAGGGGCGATGTTGGTGTATTGAAATGCAAATGATGTATTACATAGGGCTGTGTGTACATATTTTGTATCTAACAAACAGACTATATATATCAGTCATGTGGTAGAGGTTGTGATGCCTCTAACCATTCCATTTACCACCCAAACGATAGGCACTTCTTACTCGATGGTGGCATTGCTACTAAAGGATGCCAGAGGTAATGTAGTTGAGATGATGACGCTCATCCTAGGCAGGGGCTGTAAATAGCTCGCAAACCCATCCCCCCATGTTAGTTGAGACTCACACTGGAGACCTATCGTTCCCACTTAAGTTGTACGAGCTTACTCACCAGCCAAGCTATTCGACGAAGCTTTAAAGTGCAGAACTTGCAGTGAAGATGCGGAAGAAAGAGCAATTCACCAAGGTCTAAATTTGGCCTTAAAAAAAGATTTCTTGGAGGTGATTGTGCTAAGTAATGCCATCAATTTGATTGATCAAGTTCTAGCCTTATAGTAACCTAATCAAAGATACAAGTGTGATTGAACATTGTATTTCCATTCTAAATAAACATGTTGCTTTCATTGTTGTTAAAGTTGATAGAATTGTTGTCCAACCTTGGCTAGGCATTGTCTTGAGAGAGTTGGAAGGGTGTTGGGTGAGTCTTTGACTTTCCTTGTAACTTGTAAGGCTGCTAATGAATTTCCTTTATCCTACAAAAATAAAAAAATCATTATTTTGGAAAGTGGGAGTGAAACCATAGAATTCTGTGGAACATGGAGAAATTAATGAGGCAATTTACGTCTTGTAACTAATTTCTATGTACAAGCATCAATCCTATGTAATCGATATGTTTTTGAAGACATAAGTAAGCTTGCACTCTTGCTTCCAATAGTGATAAATGGAGATAGATGTTACGTGTGAACATGAGAATCACGTGACTGCTTGCTCTAATCTGTCAAAAATCTAGGGAAAATGAAATCATACTGTTTTACCTACAATATGGTACCATATGAGAACGAAAAATTGTAAGTCCTTAGAAAACTCATATTTAGGGAGTGACAAAATTATTAATGTAGATTTATTCATCCCAAGAATTTCCCATGGTATCTCTTATCTCGTGGAGATGTGTCCAAACAAATTGTAAGAAGCCATACATCCTGGCCAACAAACCTTTGTAGCGTTGTTTCTATGCAGTTTTACATTTGACAACCCTTCCCCCTCGCCACCTTCCTAAAAACTTTAATACTTCATCTACAACCACAACAGGAGTAGATACAATAATGACCAGACACCACTCCTCCAATCTTAAAGGAACAAGACCGAATGTTCTCGCAAGGGGAGGGACGTAGAGTATAATTGCATGCATCCCTAGAGAGAACAGCGTTGCCAGAAGGAGAAATGGGTTGGTCCACGGTGGCATGTTGAGAAGGCTGTTGTCCTCTGAGAGAGCATTTAAGGAATTAAACAACTCCAAAGCCACGAGAACAGATAAGGAGAGAGTTGTAGCCTTGACCTTCCCTGCAGTGAAATAGTCACAAGGGTTTGGGAAACTTAAGATGTGAGCTCCAGCTGTGAATGGTGCGGGATGGAAGCCCTTCCATGTTGGGCACTCTCCCCATGACCGCAGCTGGGATAGCTTCACAAGCGTGTGGCCATCGCTAACCAAGTTAATGCCCATGAAGGATGGTTGAGTGTACCACAAGATGAAGACACCAACTGTTGCAGCACCAACATATGCACCAATTACCTGAGATATATAAAAGAAAAGGCCGCTCATATAAGGCATCGATCTAGCGAGTGCAAAGACAGAAAGCATACGTGATGCTTCCAGATTCATGCAATACCAAGTCCAAAGCATGTTTAGTCACATTGTCATCCATTCTAGCAAAACAGTATGTACTTCGTTTAATCTTCTATAGTGGCCAAAACAAAGTAATTGCTGGTATTTTTAACAGACTTTTTGGTGGCACCAGTAGTAAATCAAGGGAAACATTGAAGCTGATTTTGGGCATTCCTAGAGGAGACAAATTGATACTTTGACTTGGCCATTGATGTGCAAGAAAATGCTTGATGTTTATTGCTGCTTTACAATCAAGATATCATGTTTCCTTATGTTTTATAGAGATGGCCTATATATAACAATGCACTTATGCACTTCATCTACTATCACCAACACAGCTCAAGTAGTACCAAATCCATAGCAGTTCACTTCAATCACCCATCATCAGGCATATTGTAACATGTTGCTAATATTCTAAATACTTGTCTCCACATATGGGAATTGTAATGAATGCATAAAAGAAAAAATACCCATCTGGATATCAACATGACGAATTTCCATAGTGAATGGGGAAGAGGCAATTGAGCATACCAGGTAGCGAAAGAGAGCCCAGGAGCTAATAAGAGCATTGCTGCTCTGTCTAGGTGGCTTCTGCATGATGTCAGGGTCTGGTGGATTGAAACTAAGAGCTGTTGCCGGAGGGCCATCAGTGACTAGATTTACCCAAAGAAGATGCACAGGGCTCAGGCACCCAGGTATGCCTAGTACAGAACTCAGGAAGACAGAGAACACCTCACCCATATTTGATGATATCAGGTACCTACAAGGGATAACAATCCGGATAAGCACCTGCTCACACAAAGAAATTAATTGTTGTTGACGACGTATGTTCCAGGAAAACCTAATAAAAGCTTTCATGTTACTGTAAATTGAACGGCCTTCTGCAATAGCTGAGACTATAGTGTTGAAATTGTCATCAGCCAGCACCATGTCAGATGCTTCCTTTGCTACCTGAAAATCAGGGGCATAACTTTTCAGAGCCAAATGTGCTAAATATTTTATGTTTTAGCCATAACATTATACAAGTATGCAGGTCAAGGGCACAAGGCACTGCATTTAGTTTGCTCATGAAGGTCAGATATATAATATCTACGTACAATGCATTCTATATGCATGTTTTAGACAATTTTAAGTTTTCATCTTGCATGCAGAAATTACTAAAGAATAAACACCTGCCAGCATGCGAATGCATGTATAATATTTGGTCTCCATAGTCAATAAAGAGCAGTAAGAAAAATATATAAGGTACTAGTACCATCTCCATCACATTAACAGAGATGTAGCATGAAAATATGCTCCACAGCGACGCAGACTTTCTTAACACGTATGATTTGAACATATAAAGTAGCAGTGAGTCCAATGTAAAATACTGACGGATATTTAACAAAGAGTCAAAGAATGACAACCGATTCCAAGCACGAATACATCTTCTGAGTTGAAAGGGTTTCTCCCAGAGAAAAAAAGAGTGAATGAATGCCTTCTAAATTTTCCTTGTTTACCAGTGCCCCTCACATATTACATGATCAGTGATTACCATATGCAGCCATAATCTCCAAAATCATCATTGCAGTTGGGAAACAGACAAGACAACAACTCCACGGGCAAGGTGCAAAATGGGTATCATCAATTATGCATTTTACATATTGTTATTGGATTAGGAAACTAAAACCTATGGTCTTTATTGTCTCTGCAGGAATGAACACTAGATATATCACAAGAACTCTCCAGATCACTTTCAATATTCAATGAGGTTACCTCAGTCCCAGTGATGCCCATTGCTATTCCAATGTCTGCTAATTTCAGTGCAGGGGCGTCGTTTACACCATCTCCAGTCATTGCTACAATCTCACCTGTATCTTTGAGCAGCTTTACAATGTCTTGCTTATGTTTAGGCTCAGCACGTGAGATGACATTTCCACCAGATCTTGACAATATTTCAACTTGTTCTTTTGTTGATAAAGTCATGAACTCCTTACCCGTAAAACTTCCTCTGAGGTCACCTGCATCAGGAAACAAACCTATCTCTTGACATACAGCCTCCGCTGTGGCCTTGTTATCTCCTGTTATCACAATGACCTTGATTCCAGCTACTCTGCAATCTCCTATAGCTTTGCAAACTTCTTCACGAGGTGGATCCTGCACCATTTGGTTAGAATGCATTAGAAAGGTTTAAACAAAATAAAAATGGAAGCTGGCAGACAGGACTCAGACTTACTCTTAGGCCAACGATTCCCACAAAAACCAAATGGCTCTCAATCTTGGAATAATTGGTTGGATCATTAAGCATGCTGTGAGAGGGGTGAGTTTCAGAACTATAATCGTCAAGTTCTCCTAAATCATCTTTGAAAGCAAGTCCTAGGCAACGCAACCCCTTTGCACTCATCTCATGTAACCTCAGTAAGATCAGCTGCTGAGCTGTGTCGTCCATTTGAACAACTGACCCATCAGCAAGCTGCACTTGTGAACTCCGTGCCAACACACTTTCAGCAGCACCCTGTGGATATAGTAGCAATGAATATTATGTTGAGAGCCACAAGCATTGAGGAGATTGATTTTTTCTGAGAAACTGGAACTTGATAAGAAAGGAGGAAGAACTTTCTTATAGATGATCTGGTCAAAACTTCTAAATAAATGGCATTAACGGAAACTCAGATCCTATAAAATTAGATAATTTCTCGTAACACTGTTTTTTGAAACTGCCAAGGATGCAAAAATCAGCTGATTAATCAGCCAATTAATCATTTGCAGCCAATGACAGCACCGCATACCTATAAGCAGGTGTATAGTCGGACAAGCTGATTAAGCAGATGATTAATTGGCTGACCTAATAATGCATGTTGAAATTTGATAGCTTGATGCACTTATTCTTAAAATTTTATGCCTTCTTCTTTGGTTTGATCTTTGTTATTACAACTTGTTCTTATTGTTTTTACTGCATGTTTGTCTCCTTTAAATTTATGATCCACCAATCTAAGCTTATTTGTCATGTTTTATGTGATATGATAACCATCTATTACGACCTAGATCCTTACTTATTGCTTGTTAAAGGAATGTGCATGTCAAAAAAATAATACTAATATATATGTGCATCACTTCAATTAATATACATGTATACATAACATGTATGATGGTATAAATAATTACATTGAAATTTTTAAGGGACACCACTAAGATGACTACGGAAGAAGCCCTTTTCCGCTATAATCCTCCAATAGACGTCATTCCAGGAAAGAGAGGGGAAGATGGGGCCAATGCGTAAGGACAGGGAGAGCCACCGTCAAGAGGCTGATGGTCATCGGAGGGTAGTGGTTGTCTTGTACTTCCAATGTAGGATGGTAGGGCACTACGCGCATGATTGTAGAGACCTGATTTTGTGCCTTTAGTGTGGGGGACATGGCCATTGGCAGTTCTCTTACCAAAGCCGGTGAGGTGTGATGTTCGGTCTGATTGGAGAACACTGACACCCTTCTCCACAACGAGCGCCCCTCCGTACAACTCTGCCACCACTACCATGTCATCCATCAAGTACGAGGTGGAGGTGCCTTGGTCTCCGGCTGTCCAAGAGATTGATCAGGCTCTTTGAAGGTAGCTTGTTGGTCAATTGGGGAAGGGTGTCCGTTCTCTGGAGGTTGTTCGGAGGCTGGTAATCAAGGCAACATCGTGTGCAACCAAATGGGGCTTGACAAGGCTGATATCAAGGAAGGTCCTCCTCTTCGACTTAGAGGATGATGTGGAGCAACTACACTTTAGACGATGGAGGCGAGGGGCTCGCCATTACATGGTGTCTTGTGTCACCTTTCAATGAGTTTGGGTGAATTACAAAGATGCCCCAAAAATAACATAAATGATAAAGAAGTCCTTAGGCTCAACACTCCCCCTCAAGTTGGGGTGTAGATATCTAAAAGGCCTAACTTATCGTACAAAAAATGAAGACGCTTTTTCTTCAAAGCCTTAGTAAATATATCACCCAACTAAAGCTCAGAGAAGACATATGGGATGCTAATCTTGCCGGTGAGAACAGCATCACAAACAAAGTGGTAGTCAACCTCAATATGCTTAGTCCTCTCATGGACGACTGGATTTGAGGTAATATAAGTGGTTGACTTATTGTCATAGAGAAGTGGAACAGGCATAGTGGTATGGATGATAAGATCCTGTAAGAAGGAAACAACCCATATAATCTTACAAACAGCTTGTGCCATCACTCTATACTCTACCTCTATACTCAAACGAGCAACAACACTTTGCTTCTTACTCCTCCAGGAGACTGGAGTCCCCCCAAGATAACCTGCAAAGCCTAAAGTAGAGCATCAATCATCCATAGCCCTGGCATAATCTGAATCAGAATGGGCAAGAATATCTAAGTTGCCACCATCTCTGTAATACAACCCTCTACCTTGTGTCCCTTTGAGGTACCTTAGAATAAGGCCAACCTCATGCCAGTGACTATATCATGCAGCCTGCATATACTAGCTAGCCCTGCTCACTGCAAAACTGATATCGGGCCTCTTGATAGTAAGATAGAGTAAGTAACCCACTGTACTACGGTAATGAATAACATTCTCATATAATGGGTCCTCCTCATCAAAAGAACGTGCAAGTGGAGGCTCCACAAGTATACCAGAGGGCTTAGTCCCAAGCAAGCCTGTCTCCTGAAGAATCTGGAGTGTATACTGTCTCTGTGACAATGACAAACCTAACCCCTGTTGCACTACCTCAATCTCGAGAAAGTATCTCAACTCTCCCAAAGTCCTTGGTGACAAAGGTAGACTGCAAGAAGGACTTAGCCTAGGCAATCTCATCCTCATCATCACCAGTAAGAATCATGTTGTGCACATACACAACAAGAATGACAACTCAGATATGATCTACATACTCAATCTTCTTGATGAAGATAGAGTGATCAGAAGTAGAGCATTGAAACCCAATTTTCTCAATCTCTATACTGAGCCTCTCAAACCAGGCACGAGGACTCTGTTTCAACTCATAGATTGCCTTCCTCAGGTAACAAACATGCTCCCCTTGGCTGTTGTAACTTGGTGGCTATCTCATGTACACCTCCTCAGATAAATCACCATACAAGAAGGCATTTTTAAAATCAAGCTGATGTAAAGGTCATCTCATGATCACAGCAACAAAAATAATGATCGTGACAGAAGTAATATGAACTACAAGAGAAATGTCTCAAAATAATCTATCCCACAAATCTAAGTAAAACCATTAGCAACAAGTCCAACCTTATATCTATCCACTGCCCCATCAGGTCTGTACTTGATAGTATAGGCCCATCTGCAATCCACCACAGTAGCACCAGCAGGACATCACTAAGTCCCATGTCTGTCGTGATTGTAAGGCCTGTATCTCATCCATCACAGCCCGCCACCTAGGGTCATGGGAAGCCTGGGAAAAATCCCTAGGAATCGCAGTGGTAGTAATGGTAGAAGCAAACTGACGGACCCCATCCTCAATATGAGAAACTCCTGTATATTGGGAAAGAGGATGAAGTGTGCAAGATCTACTAGGCCCCCTCAGAAGTGACTGCTCCTCTGTGTCTAAACTACTCTCATCTGTCAAGTCGGGACAAGGCCCAGTGTCTGGCGAAGCGTGTGTCCTTCAGTGGAAAACCAGAGTCCTCTCGAAGGGAGCCTGTATAGATGTTCCTTACTCTGAGAAGTATGGAACCTTCTCAAAGAAAGTGACATCCGCAGCAACAATGTATCTCCTGCGACTCAGGTCACAACACCTATAGCCTTTCTGTGTCCTGATATATCCAAGGAAGACATTTGATTGCCTTAGGAGAAAACTTGTCCTGATTACCATATGCCTAAACAAAGCAAGTGCACCCAAAAATCCTCAGAGGTAAAGCAAAGGACCTGTCACAATCTAGATGAATAACCTAAAAAGGAATCCTCCTTCAAAGAATTAACGAAGATACCCAATTAATCAAGTAGGTCACAGTAAGTATGGCATCTTCCTAGAATTGCTTAGGAACCTTTATCAAGGGCCTAGCAATATTTAGGAGATGTCGAAACTTGCGTTCAACCACACTGTTCTGCTGAAATGTGTGAGCACAAGACATCGGTGAACAATGTCACGAGAAGCGAAGAGGCTCTGAACATCTTGTTGCACAAACTCTAATGCATTTTCACTGCGGAAGACTCGAACTATACCATCATACTGGGTTTGAACCTCTGCCAAGAACTACTGAATAATCTAGGGAATCTCCAAGCGAGTCTTCATCAAGAAAACTCAAGTGAGGCAACTATGAATGTCTGCAATAACAGCGTAATATCGATGTCCTCCTAGGGTAGGCACCTTGGATGGCTCCCACACATCACAATGTACTAAGGCAAAAGGAACAGTACTCACTCTAGCATCCCTTTGTGGGTAACTGCTCCTGTGATGTTTCTCAAGCTGACAATCCTCACGCTGTAAAGTCAAGGAATCTGGCAAACTGGGATACATCTGTCACATCTTCTTGAGCAATAGGTGCCCAAGCCTCCTGTACCACAGCCAAGGATCAGAAGCTATGGAAATTGCTCCAACAAATAATGTTGGTGTGTCAAGGTAATGGAGTCCATCTTGTTCCATACCCCCACCTATAATATCCCCTGTCTGTCGATCATGGAAGTAGCAATGACCTTCATCAAACACTACACGACACCCAAGATCCTTACATATGCAACTTAAGAACAACAGATTCATTAGAAACTCTGGAGCACAATGAACTTCAATCAGCATCTTCAGAGAGGCACGCATACGCCCAACTACTGTGATAGGTGACGTGGCTCCATTGGCCACCCCAACGTCCTTGATCCCACATGGAGCCTTGGGATCCACAAGACGCTCCACATCTCCTATAAGGTGAATAGCGGCACCGGAGTCAACTATCCACATTCCTCCGACCCTCTTCTTCTTCTTCATGTTTTCTTAAATTGCAAACGCAAACCCCTTTAGATTTAAAAATGAGCTTCTTGGTGGATGAATCACGTCTTCGATGCACGAGAAAAGCTCATCCCGCTTAAGGGGGCAAACTTTATTACCAATGGTGAGAAAAGGATCATCACCATAATTATGAGGCGTGAAATATGCTTCATCATGCAAGAGATAACATCAAGAATCACGGACCGAAGTGGTACGTGGTCTGATTAGGCCACTGAGAGGCCCACGACTGGTCTACCGGTGATAGTGGAGGGGCCTGCGGCCTCTTGGATGGTGCCAACAGAGCCATCAAACGCTTGATGGGCGATGCCAGCAACGTTGAAGGCACCAGCAGCGATGGCGGCAACACTAGTAGGGAGGTTAGCAATGCTGGGCTACCTCCTTCCAACGTTGCTACTCTTACTGTTCCTTGTCATCTTCTGTGCCTTGATCAAATCACCATGGTGTTGGTGATTCAATCATCTTGAAGCGGGAATATTTGGTGGGATATTGAAGCACCAACATAGGATCGCTACTCTGATACCATGTTGAGAGAGAGAATGCTTCTCTCAAAAGAAGAAAACCCTAGCCTCTCTTTTATACTAGAGGTTTTGGTTGAATTACAAAGGTGCCCCAAAAATAACATAAATGATAAAGAAGTCCCTAGGCTCAACAAGAACATGCGCTACAACAGTTTTATGAGAAGGTGGCGATTCTTGGTGTTCCATTACATCTAAGGATGCCAAAGTTTGTAGAGGTTGTACATTGATACGAGCGGCTTCGTGAGTGCATAGGCGTTGGAATTTTTCAAGGAGATGCCACATCCATTATGGCTGAAGGCAAGCTTGAACAAAGGGGCAAGGTCCCTACAACAGTGGTGCTTTATTGTGGAGGCTTTTCGTAGTTGCTCTGTCTCTGTTTGTTGTGAGAGCCAAGGAGCAAGGAGCAATAAAGCTCCCCTCAATCCAAAACCACGATCCCGTGCGGCGATTGTGGCAAATGAGAAGGGGAAATCACTGATGGGTTAGGAGAGGCAGCTAGTTGAAGCTACTGTGGATTCCAAGTCGAGGGAGGTGGTCATCGGAGTTGGGGAGGATCGGATGGAGGATGACCAACCCGCCAACGATGGGTCTAATAGGTCCAGGCCAATGGTAGAGGCTGCTATGGATGAAGAATCGCCAGCCGTGGAGAGTGGTGAGGAGACCCGCTAGGTGTTCGATGAAATTCTCCAATCTTCACAGCCTCCTGCATAAGGTGTTCAGTGAAATGCCTAAGTCAACCATGCATGTGAGGACCTCCCACCGCTAGCCACACCACAACCTTGAGTTAGATAAAAAGAAGCCACAATGCACAGCCTCCACTTGCTGGTATTTCTTACGCAATCAACGTGCCTTCAGCAACAAGATGAAATGCTTGGGTTGCATGGCCTAGATGGTGGATGAAGAATGCCTCGCCCAAGTGCTTAAGGTGACTAGGGTCTAGTCACAAGAGGGTAAGGCATTTAAGGGGTGCGATGGAAAGGAGCATCTACTCCCATGATGTGTATTCTTTCCTAGAACGTCTAAGGCCTCCGGGATGGAGAAAGGTCCACGCTAAGGTGGAGTAACACTAGCCACCAAGTTACGCCTTCCACGTAACTACTTGTGAGACTATCACCGAAGAGTACAAGTGGATGTGGAGAGGGAGCAAAGGCGACAAACGACCCTTTCCACAGTCACCGCCCTCAACTCTAGGGAGGATGCCTCCCTTCTCTCCCCGAAGGAGCAAGAGGAGAGAAGGCATTGCCATACCATGACAGAGCAAGAGGATCAAAAGTGGGTAGTTGACTAGCGGAAGAAATCCCAACAGATCAAGTTGAAGGGGATGCCAGCACCTACTTCTTCCATGCAGTGACGAGCTCTAAGACGCAAGCCAATCACATCTCCACGTTGAGGGTGGATAGGGTGGTTGGCAGCTCGATGGTGGTCTACGTGGAGGTGGTGATCCACTTCAGGATTTCACATGCTCCTCCACGTGGTTCATAGAGACTGGCAGCTACGTTTATGTTGCGCTTGAAGGATGACGAAGGGGTCCGCCTCGTCTGACCTAAAGTCAAAAGGTCCCCAAGACCAGACAGCTTTCAGGTGCTCTTCTACAAGGAGTTCTAGGACGTGGTTCGTGCGGACATCATGGCTGTCATTGCCGAATTTCAACTAGGGAACTTTAGCTTTTAACGACTGAACCGATCTCTTCCCTTCCTTCTACCGAAGAGGCCTGGAGCGGAGAATCTAGTAGATTACAAGCCCATTGCACTCTCCAACTCCATTTACCTCATCATTGGTAAGGTCTTCGCCAATTGGATCCATGAGGTCCTCCCCTCCATCAATCCAATGTAGTCGAATGTCCTTAGAGTCAAATTGCCCCAAGAGTCTTTTGTCTTGGCCTAGGAAATGGTGGCAAGTTGGGCAAGATGTACGACCAAGGCCTTCCTTTAGAAGGTCAATTTCTCCAAGGCATGACACCTTGTCGTGGCCTTACCTTTGGGAGATCCTCAGGCGTTGAGGTTTCCCAGAGGAGTGGGTGTGGTAGATGCTACGATGTGTCACTACGACTTCCTTCTTGCCACTCTTTAACGGGAGACCTATAGGGACGTGGATCCAGTCGCAGAAAGGAGTGCGACAAGGGAGTCCGCTTGCCCTGTTGCTTTTCATTCTTATTGTTGAAACTCAACATGTCTTGCTTTCTACGCCTTGGAGGGAGGACTTCTGGAGGGGTTCACCTTGGTGGTTAGGTCGAGGATGCTTACCCCCATCCTTCAGTAGGTCGACAACATGGTGTTCTGCCTCATGGAAGGGCTAGCCCAGGGGGAGGTGGGTAGGCTCCTGTACATCTTCAGTGAGATCTTTGGCCTTATAATGAATGGCATCAAGTCCTCCCTAGTGTGCTTTGGCCATGACTCAGGTACTTCTGCCTCTCTTTCATAGGTGCTTTAGATGCCTATGATGATACTGCTTGTGCATTTCCTGGGTCTTCCTCTATAAGCTAAGAAGGTGAAGATGCCATATTGGGCATTCCTTTTTGAGAAGATCACATCACCTCTATCAGGGTGGAGTGGAAGACTACTGTTGAGGGGGGGTCGCTTAACCCTCCTCAACTCAATCCTCTTCACTATACTAATTTCCTACATCTCCCTCTTTCAGCTTGGGAAGACGATGCTTAGGAGGTTAGAGGTGGCCAGGAGGAGATTCTTTTGGCATGAAACAGTGCATGAAAGGCATTTTTTGCAGCTCATGAGGTGGGCTTTGTTGTGCAGACCTAAGAAGTGTGGGAGCCTCAAGATACAACTAATCAAGAACGTGGCAGACTCCCTAATCCTGAAGTGGGCTATGAGGCTCCTCTGAGCCGAACAAGGCATGTGGCAAGATCCGGTGAGAGACTCGTATGGTGGGGCTATCCCACCAAAGGATCTGCTTCAGCATCACTAGGGCGAGCCTCTTTTCTGGTGATCCATGGTAGAGATGCTGACAGAACACTGGGATCACTTCCGACCACTTCTAGGGGATCGCATCAACTTCCATTTCTGGCGATAGGATTTAACAAGAGGCGGGACCCTAGCAGAGCATTTCCCCAGGTGCTTCTCTCTCTCCCACAAGCAGGACATCACCGTAGCTGTGTTGAAGGACAGATTTGGACACCTGGGTCTTGCCTCCTCCCGAGGGTCCCTTGGTTGAGAGGTCCGCAGTGAACTAGGAGTGCCTCTAGGAGGACCTGGTTCACCTTAGAACATCCCATGGGGCGGATGGCTACCAGTGGAGGCATGGAGCTTTACCTCCCACACCATCCTTATAGCACCCTTGTTAGAGATCGGTTGGCCGACCACATTGATGTTCAATGCAAGCATCTTTGGCACATCAAGGCGTCATTGAAGGTGCGGATATTTCTCTGGCTAGCTCAGAGAGACGGCCTTGTCACTGGGCGGCTATGGCATCTCAGGTTGAGGATGGAGGTCCAAACTTGCGCACTGTACTCTGGCACGGAAGACAGCATGCTCCATCTCTTAACCACCTACTCTTTCACGGAAGAGGTTTCGCTTGAGTAGTGCAGGGAGCCCCTCCCATCATAAGAGGTCTTGCGGTAGCACCTAGCGGACAGCAGTAGGGACAGGAGTAGGATGATAATTGTTCTGTAGGGGATATGGCTGGCTTATAATGACTTAGTTTTCCATCATGCCCGAGATGGTTGGAAAATGCGATTAAGGACGTCCTAAGTTGAGTGCATTTTTTGTCATCACTTGTAAATACTCAGTTTCTTTATTAATAAAATTTAGATAACTATCACATGCGATAGCCATCCTTTCTTTAAAAATACTTAACTGATTAATCATCGATTAATCACCTACATAACATATACTCCTTAGCTGATGACCTCACTAAATAAATGCCGAATACCAATTTCTGCACCCTTAGAAATTGTTATAACTGCATGTAGATTTCTAGCATGAAAATCAATGGCATAGCTGGAAAGGTTGCTAGCCTCAAGCAACTTCCCTTTACACCTTAAAGAGAAAAGAAAAAAAAAAAGCATTACTCAATCAAATACTTGACTGCATGTATCGACGGATGTTGCATGAACATGGTATATGGTAAATTGGTAGGTTAGATATGGGAGATTGCTCGATTGCTCTCAATAAACAATAGCCCAAATGGCATATGATAGACTTCAATGTCTAGTGGCCAAACTAGACTCCTCATGCATAGTTTTTAATTCAAAATTGCCTTCCTTTATAATGATCAATCTTAACCCCATCAAGTAAACTACCTGAGAAGAAGCAATAGATAGGTTCCAACAATATAGACAAGCTCTATAACCTGGAGATTGCACTAGCTACCAGCTTTCAACCATACAAACTAGCTATATAACTTTGTTAAAGAAAATGAATATTCTTATTTTACTAAGCTGGCCTTATACATCTTTATATAGAGAGGTGAGGAAAAAATTATAATAGAAGTCCAACCAAAAGAAATATATAATAAAAAGCCCTCAACATAACGTAACACTCTCCCACAAGTTGGAGCATATATATCAACCATGCTCAACTTGTTCCTACACTTCTCAAACATAAGACGAGATAACAGCTTAGTAAACATATCTGCAATTTATTTTAATGAGACTAGGCAAGCAATACGGAGCAAACCCTGCTGAATTAAGCTCCTGGTATAATGGCAATCCACTTCCACATGTTTAGTCCTTTCATGGAACATGGAATTGTTAGCAATATAAGTTGCAACTCTGTTGTCATAATACATCTCCATGGACTCCTCAAGAATAACATGAAGGTCTCGCAACAAAGACTGTATCCATATCATCTCCACTGCTGTGTGTGCCATAGCACGGTATTCTAATTCAGCGCTTGAGCATGATACCACTATTTGCTTCTTGCCCTTCCAGGTCACCAGATTCCCTGCTACAAAGGTACAAAAACCTGTAGTAGATCTTCTGTTCCCAACATCACCTGCATAGTCTGCATCTAAATAAACAATAATAGCCAAAGGAACTTTCTTCTAGAATAAAAGATCGAGACCTGGACACTCTTTGATGTATCTCAACACCTACATCACTACCTGCCAATGATCAGCAGTAGATTTGTCCAAAAACTGATTTAGCTTACCTAGTATAAGACTAATATATGGTCTAATGATGGTCAAATACAATAGCTTCCTCACTAATTGTCTATAAGCCTTCTTATCCATCATCTCCGTTGTGTCATCAAACAAGTGAACCTTTGGATCCATAGGGATATTAGCACCCTTAGATCCAAGCATGCCTGCCTCCTGGAGAATGTCTACAGCATATTTCCTCTGAGACATAACAACACCCTACTTACGTGTAGCAATCTCAATGCCAAGAAAATACTTGAGCCTCCCAAGATCTTTCATAAAAAATTAACGTGTTAAATACTCCTTTACTTGAGAAATACTAACTGTGTCATCTCCTGTGAATATAAGATCAACATACACACATAAAGCCACACCACCACCACTGGTTTTCCTCACAAACAATGAATGATCAGATGAAGACCTCTGCAACCTAATAACAGGCAACGCCTCTGACAGACACTAAAACCAAGCTTGGGGGCTCTACTTAAGGCCATAAATAGTCTTTCGTAGCCTACAAGCACACTCTCCCTAAATCTCAAAACCCAAAGGTTGTTGCATATATATCTCCTGAAGATCACAATAAAGAAAGGCATTTTTTACGTCCAGCTGGTGTACAGACCATCCATAGTGTGCCGCCACAGAAATAAATATACAGATGGTGGAGAGACAAGCAACAGGTGAGAAGGTGTCAAAGAAATTCACCCCGTAGGTTTGGATGAATCCTTTGGTCACAAGACAAGCCTTATTCCTTGAAATAGACCCATCTGAGTTGTATTTCAAAGTAAAGACCCACCTAGCACCAACCAGGTGCACACCACAGGGTAACGAAGTAAGCTCCCAGGTGCCTTCGCCACGGAGTGCAGACATCTCCTCCATAGCAAACTTCCAATACGAATTCAGGAGAGCCTGCTAATACGAGGTAGGTATCTCAGAGCTAGAGACGATAGCAGTAAAGGCATGAAACTTAGCACTAAGAGAGTCAGTGGAGACTGCACTCCCAACTACATAGTATTAAGCACAGGAATGAGGAGATTTCCGAATCGCAACAGGAACATCAGCATCAACATCCATGGATACAGGACCTGGAGAAACATCAACAGGAGCAACATTGTCAACTGGCTCAACACATACCTGATCAGGGGAGGACGATGGTGGCTCAGTAAGAGTTGGAGGGGACGGGAGGGGGTGGGTGTAGGCTTCTCTCTGTAACTGACAGGTAGCTGATACATAGTACCCTTGAATATGTTCTCACCTGCTGGTACTGCTCTGAATGTGCTCATAGGCTGCTCTGAAGAAGTAACAGGCCTGCTACTAGCAAAATCATCCATGGATACCAGAGGCACAAGCATAGGCATAGTAGTCTCCACATCATGTAACTGATGAGCAGATGTGGAGAAATATGGAATAGACTCGTGGAATGCCACATCCACACTGACAATGCTCACAATGTATGAGATCAAAGCACCCATATCCCTTTTGAGTGCGACAGTAGCCAAGGAATACATACTTGACTGCTTTGGGGGCAAGTTTGCCATGTCCAAGTCCAAGCAGATGCACAAAGACAACACAACCAAACGTCTTGGGAGGTGCTAAACATAGATTTGCATTAGGACACAACATTGTCCATGGTACCTACTCGTGAATCACAGATGAGGGAAGTCTATTAATAAGATAACAGGATGTAAGCATTGCATTTCCCCAGTAGATGTGAGGTATGCTATTCTGAATAAGGCACGAGCCGTATCCAGAATGTGTATGTCTTCACTTTGCAATACCATTCTGTTGTGACGTGTGGAGGCAGGAGGTCTGGTGCACAATACCAACGGAGCCATAACACACCGCCAGCTGTTTCGTGCATAACTCTAATGCATTATCTATCTTGATAGTTTTAATACAAACATCAAATTTATTTTTCATAAAAGCCATAAACTATTGAATAATAGTACGAACATCTAATTTATTACGCATCAAAAATAGCCATGACACGCGAGAAAAATCAATTAGAAGTAATAACGATGGCCTTGTTTATCTGCCACATGACTAGGACCCCAAACATCACAATGAACTAAATCAAAACATGCCAAACTACTAGGTTGCATAAACACTGGAAAACTGGATCTATGGTGCTTCCCCAACTAACAGGCATCACACTGAATCTTCGTAGCTGACAAACGATATGGGATGATACGACGTAGTTTGCTCAAAGGTGGATGGTGTAATTGTCTACGCCACTACAAGGCACTCCCAACAAGACTCATCTAACAGGCTACAACTAGACTCTACACTAGCCGATACACACCCCCTCCTCATGTCTGCCACTAATTGTCCTCCACGTCATGCAGTCCTGAAATATACATTCAACAACATAAAAAATAACACAACAATTCAGTTGCTTTGTAATGGTACTAATAGAAAGCAACTGCATGGTCATATCAGGTACATAATAAACATCTAAAAGATGTAAAGTAAGAGTAACAGATACCCCCCTTCCCACAAATGAAGGCATGCCTACCATTTGCAAACTGAACTGAATGTCCCTGTGGAACATCCTATATACCTCCAAAACACTAGGGATTCCCAGACAGATGATCTGAAGCATCAGAATCTATCAACCATGTACTACTCATAGCTGATGCAAAGGCATACACTGTTATGTAAGACTGAGGCTAATCATGAGGCAACTGTGCTAAATGTTGTACCACTGCATCATAGTCTACCTCTACAAGTATAACTAGCTTAGTAGAAGTCGCTGGGGCAGAAATCACAGTAACTTGGTTGGCCAAATTAGGCCCTTCAAGTTTATTCTAGCACTTGGCCTCAACATGGCCAATCCTCCCACAGTAGGTGCATGCAGGCTTACTACGTGTAACATCACCACGTCCTTTACCTCTACCATGAAAAGATCCACCCTGTCCACCACGACTGCTAACAGCTGCATGGGCAGATAAGGTATTAAAGGAGACTACATCATGAGTAGAGTGAACCTATAGCCTGTTAAGCCTCCAGTAAATTTCGTCAATAGGAGAAAGCTCAGATAAAGTAAAAATCTGAGACTGAGCGGCAGCATAATCATCACTTAGACTTGCAAGAAACATGTCAGCAAAAAGCTCCTTCCTGTGACCTCTGCACGTAGTAGATGTGCATATGGGCCTACAAGCATTATATTTCTCCAAGAGGCCTTGCATAGTAGAGTAGTACTGTGGTAAGCTCATGAACTCCTACTTGAGGTGACATAAATCATAATCTATCTGGAAAACCTGAGTTGAATTCAACTCATGAGAATAAGCAACTTTCATGCCATCCCACATTTGTTTGTCTGACTTGTAATACATGATCTCAACTCCCCGAATAATGCCTCCATCTTATAATATTTAGTCAAGGAGAGATCTCCCTGACCAGTTGTCCATATACGAGTATATAGATCAGTAATACGGGCGTTACTTGATGTTCGGCCATACCTTTTCTCAAGGGCCATCCAAATCTCGTACGTGCTCTTTTTACAAAGCATGTTCGAGACAATAGAAGGATCCATCGAATTCATGAGCCAATTCATGACTGTAATTCTCCTTCTCATACTTCTTTTTCTTGTCATCCTTTTGCTCTAGTGGCTCTTTAAGGAGAATATTAAGTTTCTCTCGTCCTTTGACAAATATCTTTAAGGCACAAGCCTACAAGATATAGTTTGAGGCACCCTATCGCTTGAAGGTTGCCCCGAAGATGACCTTTCTCCCGAGCCCAACATGGCATCAACAACCATGGTGGAGGCTTTCGTCATCTTCTACTTTCTTCTCTGCGTAAGGCGTCGAATTTGTCAAGGAAGATTCTTTGTCTGAGACAAAAACCACATACATGTGGTCAAGAACCCGCATGCAGCAAGAGAGCTTAGATCGTAGGTCTAATACCATGTCAAGAATTACGCACGTAAACCTTAAAGGCTCCTTTGGAACGTAGCAAAACAGCCCAACAGGGGCTGTCCACGTGGAGATCAGGGAGAGAAAGGGAGCAGCAGCAGCCACCGATGATGGTGGCAGGCTGGCGGTAAGGCCGGTGATGGTGGTGGCCGACGGTGATGTTGAGAGAGAGAGAGAGAAAGAGAGGAGAGGAGTTTGTAGAATAGGAAATATTATTGCTAACTCAAGAGAATTACAATAGGAAGATTATTTTTATAGAGAACATATGCTACAAAACAAGAAATAAATCACAACTCCTAATTAAGAACAAATCCTAAAAACAAACTCTTAAAACAACTTTCCTAAAAATCAACTTAACAAAATAACAAACTTGAGATCTAAGTAAAACAAATCTTGGACCCTTGGTCCTCCTAGCTGCTGGCCCTACGGGCCCTCCTACTGCTGCCACGTGGCCTAGCTAGTTACCATGTGGCAGGTCCACGTAGCCTCCTTATTCTCAGCATTGTTACATTATGTTCATTGTTGAGGTTCTTAATTGTAAGTGAATCGTATGAATTGGATGACTATGCTTCTTTTTTTTTTTTCGACAATGGATGGCTATGAATCTATAATGAATGCTTCCAATGTAACTAGTAATGATCCCATTTCGTCTAAGCATGTCAAAGAACATCCAGATCATTCCAACATAATCTAGAATCAACAACTTGATTGGAAACCCAACCTTTTCTTACCTACGAGCACTGTATTGTAGGAAAATGTCTAGGCCTACCTTTTCCAGAGAGAATTAGGCATGAACATATTCAAAACCTCATACATACTTGTTGAAGAATTAGAAAAGAGTTTTAGATTAGTTAAGTTTGGTTAATTAGTTTATTTTGGTATTCCTATTATCACTTTCTACTTCTATTAGGATTTGATTTGGTTTGAATTTGTTTTCAAATTAATTAGAATTAGAACTACTATTGTTATCCCCTTTATATAAAAAGAGGTTGACTTTCCTTTTAATTAATAACAAAAATTACTCATTATTCTTCCACATGATATCAAAGCAGGAAAGCCCTGAGCCATTCCTCTCTCTCTCTCCTCTAGAGGTGCCGTTAGCCCCTCTCTACCTAAGGGCGCGTGCTACCTCCCCTACTTGTAGCTTACACCACCCCTACCTACTTTCCCTCTCTATCACAATCACTTTCTCCTTCTCATTAGTTCTCTCTCCTACTCTAGGTCCCTCATTGCCATCACCTCTCTCGCTAGTTTTGCTACCATCAGACTCTCTCTCACTTATCGAGGCCACCACCACCGTTGCCTCTTTTCTCTCCCATCAAAACTTATCATAGCAACCAAACTCGACCAATTTCGATCTTGTTTAATCCTTGCAGCACCGCCCCCAACCTGCAACATCCGTAAGGCCACTCCTTGCCTCCACTTCAACCACCTGCATCTCCCAACCCACTACTACCCCTATTAGTTCTCGCTCTCTCTTTCCCAAGCGAGACTCCACATATCCTAATAACCGAAGCAGAATCCTCAACTATGACATCGAAGGCCAAGATCTCGACCTCCATACTAGTATATGGAACCACATTGAACTATCGAGTTCCTCAAACTACGTGCTTTGGTCCCATGCCTTTTGCATCTCATAGGAAGGCAAAACAAATTGCACGTTCTAACAAATAAAGTTCCTAACTCCAAAGATGGTGCCAAATACAAGTAGGAGGTGGACAATTTTCTTGTCATGAATTGCCTAATGAATAACATCAACCAATCGATTGCAACCAATATGCTTTACAAGGAGCCTGCGAAGGAGATCTGGGATACACTCAAGAAGATGTATTCTCAGAAGACGAGCAGTTCCCACCTAGCTGATATCTACTAGAGGATCTAGAATATTAATCAAGGAAAAATAACCGTGGTTAAGTATTTTATGACCCTCGAAGGCTTGTCCAAGGAACTGGCTATTTATCAGCCTACCTATTGCAATAAGCAGGCCATAGAATGTGGGTAGTGTCAAGCATACAAGTTTCTAGGTAGCCTCAATTGTTAGTACCACTCTGCACATGACCAAATTCTCTCTGCTGACACAGTGCCTGATCTAGAGATGATCTACAATTGCCTTCAAAGATAGGGATCAAGAAGCCACCTTCTCTTACTCCAACTACGACTCCCAACACCTTTGTCCTTATGGATTCTAAACAGAGAGGTGACCATTCAAGTGGCTTTGCTAAACATGGATGTGGATGCAAATGCATCCTCTCCCTGTGCATCCACAAACGTCCGAAAAGTGCTAGAAGAAATTTGAGACGCCTACCTAGGCAAATCAATTGACTATTATAGAGATTTTGTTTCCTACATTATCATCTACCTAGCCTGTCACCTTAGCCCGGATGGATTGCCTACGAAACCTCTTAAGGGGGAGGGCTCTTCAACTACTACTGCAGTTGTAGCAGCCACAAATGTCACAATAGGACTCGCCGCACTGCCTGCTTCTACAACTTCCATCAACCCCTTGAAGAATCCAGATGATGCTAATGACTGGTGGGTGAACTAAGCACGATGTTCATCCCCTACCTACTCCTGCCTTCCTGCCATTCTCCGCCTAAAGGTCTCGACCTAGAAGGGTTTCCACTAGTTAGAGGCAATTGCCTACCTGCCTTCCTGTCTACTCCAATCTAAGGATTACGCTCTTAAAGGGGAGTCCTAGGTTTGCTATACCTCATGCAAGTTCGACGTTGCATGCTCCAACTTGGGGGGAGTATTAGAGAATTAAGAAAGAGTTTTGATTAGTTAAGTTAGACTAATTAGTTGTTTTGCAATTCTTGTTATCTCTTTCTATTTAGTTAGGATTTTATTGGATTTGAGTTTGTTTCCAAATTAGTTAGGATTAGGATTACCATTGTTATTCCCTCTATATAAAGAGGGTTTGATTTCTCTTTTGATGAATAACAAGGATTGCTTAGTATTCTTCCGCTTGAGTGTATTTAGTAATGCAACTAGGAATGGTGATCAGAATTTTGTGAAATTCACCAATGATAATGTTAGGTTGAAATGCCAAAAATTGTTTATTAGAGATCCTAGGCGCCTTTATATAAAGAGGCACAAGGATAAAAGTACAGGTATGCCCTCCCTCTAAAAGACAACCAAACATATAACAAAAATAAATAACTCGACACTCCCCCTCAAGCTAGAGTATAAACATCAAGCATGCTTAGCTTGGTAGATAACTCTAAATGCTTCTTGGAGAGTGCTTTAGTGAACGCATCTGCAATCTGATCTTCAGTAACAATATAAGGTGTTGTGATCTTACCAGAAGCAATGGCATCTCTGATAAAATGGCAATCAACCTCTATATGCTTTGTTCTCTCGTGAAAGGTAGAATTATTGACAATAAATGCAGCTACCTTGTTATCACAGTACATAGGTGTAAGACTAGAAACAGATACTCCCAAATCACAAAATAAATCTTACTCATGGAGCTCACAAATAGTATAGGCCATAGCCCTATACTCTGACTTTGTTTCCACACCCTCTCTATATAAAGAAATGTAGGATTTCTAGATTGAATAAGATTACTCATTTTCTTTTGCTCACAATGGAGAGAAGTTCTCACTTGGAAAGAAGATAATGCCAAAGTGCATCTAAATAACAACAAGCCACTCACTTGCTGAGGAGATGAAACTGAAACATACCCAAGCAATGATGGTGAGACAGGAAGGGAGCCATATGATAATTTGGCAAAGCATGATAGTGAATGAAACTCAACAATCTCTATCATAGGGATGAAGATGGAGACATTGCTAGCTTGAATGCTATGTAAAAAAATATATAAACTATTCACCTTTTATTCTATTTTCCTTAGTACCACAATATCCTCTCTATATTACATAATTCAAAAAAGAAAGAAACAAAAAGGAAAACCAAGGTAGCAATATTATTGCTATTAGACAAATTAAGAAACAAAACCATAATAGGGAATATTTCTTATTCTAAATTTCTTGCCTAACTTTCTACTCTTTTTTATTTTGAAATTGGCCTTAACTTTCTACTATAAATAAAGTAAACACATTTAGATCTCTATATTAAAAAGATTATTTATTTCTAGCAATATTTGGAGTCTCCTACATTTTAAATATTAGCATAATTTTTCTTTACGTTCTTGTTTCAAGTATAGCACGGCACGAGTGCAATTTGTGTTAGACAAACTAAAATTTGTAGGATAAATCTTGAAAGTTTGTTTATGTTTCCAATATCACTTGAATCAAATTTCCTTTTTTGTAAATTTTCGAATCAACTTCCATTTGAATTTAACTAATTTTCTCCCGTAGCCGATTATCTTTAATGAATATGTATGTTGTCCTAATAGCAAATTGTTGAGCTATGTATAGTGGGTCTTTTTATTATTTTGTGTAGTGAAAGGGCATACTTGTAATTCTCTTTCTATGGGCTCTCTATATAAAGAGGCCTAAGGTCTCTCTGAATAAATCATTCATTTCAGTCCTAACATGGTATCAAAGAACAGTCCTAGACTAGGGCCTTAGTATCCCACCAAAACCTTAACTGCCTACCCCCCACCAAAACCCTCTCCCTCTCTCCTCAGCAGCGCCGCCGACCTCCCAGGCCAGCAATACCGCCACTGCCGACCATCTTAGCCTTCGCAGACTGACAGCAGCGCCGCAGGCCAATCTAAATTTGCAACAGTACCGTCGTAGGAACCTGCAGCGCATCTGAAGCACTGCCGCAGGCCCTATAGACCTCCAACGCCGCCTTCCCAATCCCTTTAGGTGGTCCAGCGTCACCCCTTTCCTTCTGCTTGGGGTGGTGTTGGTCTAGGACTAGTTTTTGATCTTCCTATCTTGGGATCTTCTTCCGAGGGAGGCCCCTACGGTGCGCTACAAGGAGTAAGGCCGCGATTTTACGGTTCTTTCTACAGTAGCAAGCCATTCACAAGAGCATAGCACCTTGAAGGGCACCACTAGGGCCTCTTCTATGCCTTAGCATATGCAAAACTTATTTTTGTGAAGTACCAACAGGGTACATTATCTAAAATTGGCTTGGATACGAGTTTTGGAAGGCTGTTCTAGGTTTGAAAATTCGGATTTCATACCTCATGATCTTATTTTTAGACTTATAGATCAGTGATTCTTCGTGGATCTCGACTTTGGATACTATGAGAGATCAAAAGAAAACTATGAGTGACTTAATGGGGAAGAGTTCTACCACAAGCACTCTATCTCACATGCAGGGGACATCGATTAAGTTGAATGGATCGAACTTCTTGGTTTGGTCCACCTTCTTCTCCCAGTTTGTCGGATCCCACAGGAAGAAATATATCTTGAGTAATGTTATTCCTGCTGTTAAGTCTATCGATTGAGAGGCAGACAACGATTGGGTGGCTACTTATCTTCTCAACAGTGTCACCCAGACCATCGCCAAGCAGGTCATGACTCATGCTTTGGCCAAGAAGATGTGGGAAGTACTCCATGAGATACTCTCATAGAAGTAATATTACCAGGTTGTACAGAGTTGTTGAGGATATGCACAATCTTCAGAAAGGCACCATGTCCTTATTCGATTATTATGGCTCCATGAGGAATCTGTGGGACAAGCAAGGATGTGTACCAACCTATCTCTACGGAAACTTTAGTTATAGCCAGGCAAAGAGAAGCTATTCGCTCTATTCAACTTCTGTCTGGCCTTGCTCCGAGTACAAGCCAGTCAAAGATCAATTCATGACTATGAATGAGATCCCTACACCAAAGCACATCTATGCTCGTCTTTCTAGGCTTGCCACCTCGGATCCCGTGCCCACTACTGATGCCTCTATCATAGCTGTCATTGGTCGTGGTAGAGGAAATTCAAGGGGAAGAGGTGGCAGAGCTTGTGGTGGTAATGTACGTGGATGTGGTCGTGATCGAAGTTCCTTCTTCTGTGAGTACTGTCACAAGAATAGATACACTGTGGACTGATGCTGGGTGAAGCACAATTACCCACAAGGTATGGATCCACGTGCCTATCAAATATCTGCAAAGGAGACTACCTAGGTGTAGGAGGATGATAGCCAGATCACTATTTCCAGGGCTGATTACAAGCGATTCATCACTTCTCAGAGATCTACTTCTGCTTTTGTTCAAAGGTCTACAGGTACTTCTACCATGTCAGTTAAATCCTAAGCTCTTGTCTGGCTTGCGGATTCCGGTGCTTCCTCCCACATTACTGGTGGCACTACCCTCTTTTCTTTTGTATGGGACCTTGATACGCCTTTACACATTTTTAGGTTAAAGTGGCTGATGGGGGTTTGTCACCTGTCACTGACTCAGAAATATCTCTATCTCTAGCACTTTGCATCTTTCTAATGTCATGCATGCTCCTAAATTTGCACTTAATTTAATATTTATTAGCCAAATTACCAGAAATTTGAGATGCCGAGTTATATTTCATGATCAATATTTCTTCTTACATGACCTCCAGATTATGAGGCGGATTGGTGGAAGACTTGAGCAGAACGGTCTCTACTACCTACATATTCCTCCTTCCAGTGTTGATGTTGTTTGTGCCACTACTGCTCTCTAGTGGCACTTAAGACTTGGTCATCCTAATTTGCATGTTTTGCGTCACTAGTTTCCTGAGTTGTCTTTTTCCAATGTTTTGAGGTGCGATGCCTATCAGTTGGGTAAATACCATAAGTCTTCTTTTCCACCAAATAATAAAAGAACTGAGTCTGCTTTTGCTCTTGTTCATGTTGATGTTTTGAGCTCTTGTAAGGTCAAGAGTGTTAGAGGATTTCGATACTTTCTTATTATTGTGGATGATCATACCAGGATGTCCTGAGTTTTTATGATGAAAAAAAAATCTAAAGTCTTTGATGTTGTCAAAAATTTTATTGTGGAAATAAAAACTCAGTTTTCTACTGTTAAGATTTTTCGAAGTGACAATGGGTTAGAATTTTTGAAGGCCAGGATAAATTCTTTTTTTCAAATCTTTTGGTATTATTCACCAAACCACTTGCGTTCATACTTCCCAACAAAATGGAGTTGCAACACACAAGCTTCGACACATTTTTGATGTAGCCCGTTCTATTATGTTTCACATGAATGTCCCATCATAGTTGTGGATTGATGCTATTCATACTGCTATTTATCTAATGAATCGAGTTTGCTCCTCTATCTTAGGGAGTAAAAGTCCATATTCTTTATTGTTTCCTAGCAAAGACGTTTTTTCTGTTACTCCTGTTGTCTTTGACTGTGTGTGTTTTGTCCATTTGCATAAGGTGGATAAGATTTTTCCTCGCTCTGTGAAGTGCATGTTTCTGGGCTACTCCAAGACCCAGAAAGGATACAGATGCTATAACCCTGTTTCACAGAGATTTTATGTTTCTATGATGTCACCTTTTTTGAGGAGATTCCATATTACCAAAAATAAGGGGAGGAACCTACTGAGCCATCACATAAGGTTCCCCTTCCTATACCCACTGAGCCACCACAGCCCATTGGGCCACCTATACCCAGGGCTGCTCAGCCTAATCCAGGTCCTTTTCCGTATCGTCCTAAGATTCCCGATACAGATACTTTTCCTAAGCATTTCCAAAGCACGACCCAGGATGTTTCTCAAGTGAATGAACCACTGTCTACTGTTTCTGCTCAGTCTCCACCAATTACTGATGATTTATCTAAGGACCAAGTAATTCCTACTACTGAAGATACTACTATGGACCTTCCTATTACACAAAGGAAGGCCCCATGCTAAATACTCTGTGTCTCAGTTTATATCCCTTGACAGCATGTCTACAGTTGGACGCCAATTTTCCCTAGACATTGACAATGTGCAGGTACCGCGAGATCATCATGAGGCCCTCCAAGATCCATCTTGGACCTTAGCACTGGATAAGGAAATGGCAGCTTTACAGTCCTGTGGCACGTGGGCATTGTTCATCTACCCTCAAGTGCTACTGTTGTGCAATGTAGATGGGTGTTCACCCTCAAATGTCGTCCTGATGACACTGTGAATCGGTACAAGGCACGCTTGTTGGTCAAAGGATATACTCAAATGTTTGAGATTGGTTACTTTGAGACCTTTTTCCTGGTAGTTTGTCTGAATTCTATTCGGATACTGCTATCTCTTGTCGTCAACAGACATTGGACCATCCGTCAGTTTGATATCAAAAATGTCTTTCTGCATGACGATTTAGAGGAGGAAGTCTACATGGAGCAACCACCCAGCTTCCCTACTTAGGAGGAGTGTTAAAAGGTGTGTAGACTGAAGAAAGCTATCTATGGAATAAAACAAAATCCTAGAACTTGGTTTAAGAGGTTCAGCAGGGTGGTCCAGGATTATAGCTTCAGAAGAACTTCTACTGATCATTATGTCTTTACATTGCATATAAATACAAGTTCAGTCATACTTGTGGTGTATGTGGATGACATACTTTTGACTGGCAGTAGCAGGCAAGGCATAGAGGAAACGAAGATGCTACAGTCACAATTTGTTACCAAGAACTTAGGCCACATCAACTATTTCCTTGGTATTGAGGTGCAACACACTAGAAGACTTGTGCTATCCCATTGCAAGTACGTTCTTGACATGTTGAGAGACATAAGTATGCTGGGATGCAAACCAGCATACGTACCCATGGATCTGTCCTTGCCTATTGCAGATGATGGCAATCCTTTACTGCAATATGTCAATAAATACCATGCAGTGATTGGTATGCTACTATATCTGACTATTACTCGTCCTGACATTGCCTTTACAGTTGGAAGGTTGAGCAAATTTATGCAATCGCCAAGAGAAGTCCACTGGAATGGTGTTCTCAGGTATTCGAAAAGTGCACCTGAGAAATGCCACCTTTTTAAAGATAATGGGCACTTGAATATTTGTGAATACTCTGATGCAGACTATGAAGGTGCTCATAAGGATCGGAAATCCACTACAAGATACAGCACTTTTGTTGGAGGCAATCTAGTTACATGGAGGAGAAAGAAATAGGCAGTGGTATCTAGATCTAGAGCCGAATCTAAATACAGGGCCATGTCTCAAATCACTTGTGAGTTACTCTGGGTTTGTTCCATTCTGAAAGACTTTGGAGTGCAGGTACCTGATCCTATCCCGATGTACTGTGACAACAAAGCGACCACCTTTATTGCAAATAATCCTGATTTCCATGAAAAGACCAAGCATATTGAAGTGGATTGTCACTTCATCAAAGAGGCCATTCTAGCTAAGAAGATTTCTACACCCTACAATGCACTAAAGATCAACTGGCAGATATCTTTACTAAAGCAATTCCCAAGAAGAGATTACATTGTATTTGTTCCAAGCTGAGCATGTTTGATTTTTATGCTCCAACTTGAGGGGGAGTGCTAAGTTATATATGATGGATCTTTTTATTATTTTGTGTAGTGAAAGGGTATACTTGTCTCTCTGAATAAACCATTCATTTTGATCCTAACACAAACTAACAATAAAGAGCAAATAAAAAGAAAGATTGATCAAAAGAAGTCATACGTGGTGACAGTTGTAAAAATCAAAATGCAATCACTTTTCTTTTCCCAAAAAAAAATGTAAGAACTTCATTCAAACATGAAAATCTTTTTGGTAACGCCAGAAATTGGCCCTCAGAAAATGAAATGAAAGGATGTGGATCAGCTGCTTGATTATTACAAATGTGAGGGAATTCGTGGAGAGTACCTTCACGAGAAGTCTATTAGTTCCATTTGGTTCACGAACAATAACACCCATTGATTTACGGATTCTGTCAAATTCAAGAGTAGCAATCCTCCTGGACCTCTTCATCCACCACTCACAGCAACCTATACACAAACAAAAACCCAAACAATTCAATAAATGAAAGTAACAAAATAATGCCACGAAGGGGATTTCTTGCTGCCACTGATCATCCCAAAGGCCAAGGTTCAAGCTCCATCTCCTCTTACTATCCTAACAAAAATGCCCATGTCATTTGGGTCCCCTTCCTTGTGCATGACATTTCACCCATGCTTTACTGATGGATTGAACAAAAGGGCTCTGCAATTTTCACGTAGTTTGCTCCCTGGACTTTCCTGGTGATAAAAAAGATAGAAACTAATAACAATAACATGTATCATACCTAATTTATCTGAGCTTTGATCCAGAAGATAATAATCAGATAGCTGGACATTCCGGATCTTGGTTCTTGCCCTCATATCTGGAACTCCCATTTTCTCAACTAAGACCTATCATCAAGAAACTCTCGAGATGCTCAGGCAAAAGAAAAAGCACATGAAGATTAACAAAAGCAGTATGGTGTTACCTTAAGGGCAGCCTCTGTGGGCAAACCTGTAGCTTTAAAACTCTTACCATCAAAACAAATTCCAGCATCATTGCATACCGCACAGATTTCTGCCAAGGCAAAGATGCTAGGATCCATGTTGTAGCAGCTCCACCCTTTGATTCCCCCATCCTTGGGATTGTATGTTGTACCTTTAACCCTGAACGTGCGAGAAGCAGTTATTTTGCCAGCAAAGGTGAAGAATTCGCTCACTGCCATCTGATTCGTTGTCAACGTGCCAGTTTTATCTGAACAAATGACAGTGGTACAACCCAAGGTCTCCACACTAGGAAGCTTCCTTATAATTGCATTCTTGTGGGCCAATCTCCCGGTGCCAAGGGACAAACAAGTTGTGATCACCGAAGGGAGTCCTTCAGGAATAGCTGCAACTGCCAACGTGACTGCAATCTTGAGATAGTATGTGCACTTCTCAAAAGAAAATTGAAAATCCAACAAGGAGGAACCCATGGACTCCCACATAAGGAAGTTCTTGTAATTGATAACCCATACTACAAGGCAGATGAGACCAATTACGGAGCTTAACCTCCCACCAAACTCATCCAACTTCTTCCTCAAAGGCGTGCTGTCCTTCTCCAAGGAAGCATCATGTATCAGCTTCTGGATCTTACCGATTTCGGTATTCATGCCAATGCCAATAACAATGCCGATGCAGGTACCATTCACGATAGTCGTCCCTGAAAATAGGATACAATCTTTGCATTGCAGATCGCAGTCATCCACGCACGTTGGAGTTGTAACCTTTGTCACAGGCATGCTCTCGCCGGTCAGTGAGCTTTGCTCAACTCGTAAAGTCGACGTCTTTAAGACAGCAACTCTCAAATCAGCGGGAACCTTATCTCCTGCTCTCAACTCCACAATGTCTCCTGGCAGCAGCTCTCTAGCAGGGAAGTAAGGCATGTGGTTGCCATCTCTGAGAACCTTTGTCTGCTCGCATTGCATCTCCTTGAGGGCTTCGAGCGCCTTCTCTGCACTGGCTTCCTGCCAAGCTCCAACAACTGCATTGAGGAAGAGAAAAGCAATGATGACAAGTGGTTCCACATAAGCCTCGAATCCCAAGCTGCCAACACCACTGGATTCCCTTTCTTGCAAGTAGGCGATGACAATGGAGATAAGAGCTGCAATGAGGAGGAGCTTGACGAGCACGTCGTCGAACTGCTTGAACACGAGGCACCACGGGGGCTTCCTCTTCTCCTTCTCAAGCTCATTCCATCCATATCTCTCCCTCCAAGCCTCCACCTCGTTGGAAGATATACCCTCGTCCAGCTTGACATTGTACTCTCTGAGACACTCTTCAACAGAAGAGGACCAGGAATGAAAGGGCTTCTTCTCCTCCATTTTAAAAAGTGATAGGGGTCGGCGGCGGTGGGTGGAGGCGAGGTGTGCGACGCCGAATTAAAGGGGGAAATCGAGTGTTGCGAGAAGCCGCGGTGATGGTGGAAGCTGTGAGGATATCGTGCAACCACGTAACGAGGAAAAAGACTAATGGTTTTTGTATATCTTTCTTGCCAATTCAGCCATTACATATATAGGGAGGGTTTACCGCAAGAAAGAGAGATGTGCTCTCCTCTATACAATTTTTTATTTGAAGTGATAAATATATATCAAGGTAAAATAGGGATAACTGTTATTACTCAAAATGATTTCCAATGCTGGAAGCCATCCTCATTGTTTGACCTATGATAGCTAACATGCCTTTACTCCTTGGATATCAAAATTGGGTAGAAATCAATTCCCACATTTACCCTCCTCGCCTTCTCGGGCGACATGATTAGTCTTGGCATGTATCAACAGCTCCCTCCCTGGAAGCATGCATTGTCCTCGAACGCCCAATCCGGGTAAAGGTTTCCGCATGTCCTAGTAATCTTCCCACGTAGCTAAAGTTTAGTCGCCATCGTTCAAGAGAATGACTTCCGCCACAGGAGCATCCCCTCGGCGGACGATGCGACAAGCAAGAATGCAGTTGGGGTAGCAACCATGGGCGTCGTGCGTTGGCCATTCCGTTGGGGGAGTGGGGTTGGTGGGAAGACCTCCATGGTGCAGCTTGAGCTAGGACATGTGGAAGATCAGATGGAGTCGGCATTCGTCTGCTAAACGAAGCTCATAGGCAACAACATCGATTGCGCAGATGATGGGGAATGGCCCTTAATATTTGGGCGATAGCTTGTTGTGGGGTCTCTTTAGTATGAAGTCGAAGCAGAAGGGGGATAGTTTGAGGTAGACGAGTTGCCCTAGCTGGTAGTGGATGTCACGACGATGGCGGTTGGCTATCGTGCGCATGCGGTCCTGAGTGCGTCGGAGGTGCTCATTGAGCTCTCGCAGGATCGCATCACATGACATGAGTGTGCGCGCTACCTCGACTAAGCGGGCCTCACTATGAATATAGTTCTGGATGCAGGGAGGTAGACACCCATATACGGCTTCGAAAGATGACATCCGTTCAAGGAGTGGTATTGTGTTAAAGGAATACTCTGCTCATGGCAGCCAACGCACCCACGAGTGCGGACGCTCTCCGCAGAAACATCACAGGTAGGCACCAATGCTGTGATTGACCTCCTCCGTTTGGTTATCTATCTGTGGGTGATATGCCGGGGAGAATTGAAGCTTCGTACCTTGCAATTTGAAGAGCTCGAGCCAAAAATGGCTTGTGAAGATAGAGTCACGATCGCTGATGATGACTCGAGGGATACCATAAAGGCAGACGATGGTATCAACGAAGACACGAGCCACGTCAGCGGCCGTGAATGGGTGGCGCATGGGAGCCATGTGCACATACTTGGACAAGCGATCCACCACCACTAGGATGACGGTGTAGCTGTGGTCCGTGGGCAACGCCTCGATGAAGTCCATCAAGACATCCTCCCTTATGAGGTTGGGAATGGGGAGCGGCTGAAGGAGCCCTGCTGGCGCTTGCATGGAAGTTTTGTTCCATTGGCATATATCACAGGCGTGGACCCATTCACAGATAGAACGCTACATCGAAAACCAGAAGAAGTCGCGACGAAGTCGTTGTAGCGTCTTGTCGTATCCAGCATGGCCTCCGGTGGGTGTGGCACGATACTCCTGTAGTAGTAGAGGATGTTAGTGCTAGAGCACTACGATCGTTTATTTTGATGATAACAAAACACTTGTTATTTAACATTTGCTTTTAAGTCCTAGCTTTCAGGTCAAATTGCAAATGGAGACAAGTGTAGAGACGGAGTTTGAGCTTACATCCATGATGGATTGGAGGAGCTTGATGGAGGAGAAGGAGCTACGAGGAGCAAAAGCATGAAGAAGGAAGAAGATGAAGAATAGGATAAATTTCCTTTCTTATTCATTGTACTTTGTTCTTTTGTTGCTCTTTATTTTATTTCTTAGTAACATGTTAAAGAGCCTCAAAGTACCCTCAAAGTAATCCTAGGAACACCTGCACAACCTTAAGATACTTAAGTTTTTCGTAGAGAACTTAGAAATCCAAGATAAGCATCAGACAGCCTGATTAGATGTCCAATCTGAAAATCAGACGTCTAATCTTAACTTTTAAGACATCTAACTGTTGACTTAGATGTCCAATAACTTAGGCTAGACTTGTAGGTTCTATCTGTTGAAATCAGACATCCAGACCATAGTTCAGACGTCTTAGAAGATGTCTAATGGTTGTGCCAGATGTCCAATTACTGGAACATTGGCTAACAAAGTAAACGTTGAGGAAAATAACCGTTAAGCTTCTATCAGACGTCCGTAGAGGACCCCAGACGTTTGATATGTAACGTTGAGTCTCGACTGACCCAAAATCGCTTTCCTAGACAAATATAGCCGTTTGGACCTTGGGAAATCCATTCCCGTAGTACAATAGGTTTCCAGACATCCAGACCTAGTGCCAAACGTCCTGTACATCATCTGATTGATTTACACTAGAACCCTATTTAGGTCTGATGAAAGTCAGGAAGGAAAGCTGCCTAGATTCAGACATCTGACTTAGTTCCCAGACGTCTTAAACTAGTTTTCCAGACGTCTGATACCTGAACTAGAAGTCTGATGACCCTGTCAGAATCATAAATGATTCTAATTACAGCCTGTTTTGCCTTGGGTTCAACCCTAACGGCTATGGAAGCCTTCTAAGGCCTTCCAAAGCCCTCTATAAATAGAGGAGGACCCTTGCCTTGTGAATATACACCAAGCAACACATTTTTCACATCTTTTGTGTCCAAGAGAAGTAGAAGAAGCACTAGCTCTCCAAGCATTCGTTCCACACCTGAGATCTTCATCCTACTGTGCACCCACTCTCTCACCGACGTTACGAGAGCGTTGTTGTGCCAAAGCGTGGTTCACACACCGACGTCGTCACGTCAACACACTCCCACCTAAGGGAAGATTCTTCACTTTTAGTAGCTAGGTTTATTTATATACTTTGTTGTCTCTATAGGTCTATTGTATTTTTTCACCTCTTGCCCACACCTCTCTTTCACCTCTTTCCCACACCCTTACCCCCACTTTGCAATCTTCGATCCCATACGCCGAGATGGTCCATTCTTTGATGGACATAATGACAATAATTGGGATTCTTTTCACTCCTACTATAGGAGTATTGGCTCGGTTAAGTACCAAATCAGTGAGCAGAACCTAGGAGCGGGATTTGCCTTGCCTAATATCCCACACACCATAGAAATACCCAACCCACCCACCCTAAATGATTTTAACAGTTGGATTGAAACTCCTAGGAACTATAAGCCTGAGCCTGACTTCTCTCCTGATAGTAATGATGACCTCTCCTCCTTGAAGATGGAAATACAAAAAATGTAAGACGAAATGATTGAATTATTAGGAGAATCTTCGAGAGCAGGCCAACAAGAAAAAGAAGAAATTAGCCACCCAATCTACCCCATTGAGGATGACGAACACCCCTCTACGCTAGATGCATCTCCCGTGGGAGAGCCACACCCTAAGTTGGAGGGGAATTTTGGGGAGTATGTAAGGGAGAATAGCTTCTTTTCGAGGATTGGTTTCGAAACCTCCCCGCTAGATGATACTTCCTTGAGAGGTCCACGCCTTAAGTGGGAGGAGGAAATGAATGAAAGTAGCTATGCATTGGATGAAGAAAGGTGGCAACTCGAGGAAGATGATAATCATGTTGAGTATCAACTTGAATTATATTGGAGTCAAAAGAAGGGAATGATGGTACCATTGGAAGACCTCGACCCAGATGACAGTATTTTCGTGACATTTGATGAAGTGGGTCAAAGTCAAGTTGTTAATCCCACCCACCCTTCTTATCACAAGATGGAACTCAAGACCACCCTTAGGGAACCTAACCTTGAAGAAATTTACCTATCTGAGGAGTCTGATGTTACCAGTGTGAACCATTTACCCCAGATAGAGTGCCCTAGGGGACCTGTCGAGATTTTAGATGATTCTAGACCTCGGGTACATGATGAATTGTATGATGAGGAGAAGGATGAATTATATGAGGAACCTACATTCAAGATTTGGAGTGACACTAAGGGTGATTATGTCTTATTTGAAGAATTAGCCCCCGAGGATGTCACAAATTTGATCAACTTAGGTTTCCTCTGTGCACCTACTAATGATATTCCTCCTCATGATGAAATAATGGAAAATGTGGAAGCAACTTTTGAGATTTATGTGGATTCACATATAGACTCCGGGGAGGATTTGAGTAAAGAATAAGAACCTGGGGTTGAGATTGATAGGGTAATCCCTAAATCTATTGTTTCTAACCTACCTTCATTTGATTCGGAGTCACCCTCCGATTCGCCTAAGTCTAAAGGTGAAATTTTGACTCCATACCTTGAAATGATCACTGATGAAGTGCAGGTAGATACTTGTGATAGTACAAGGAATGTGAGGGATGTGATTGAGGAATTAGGAAGGTTGTTAGGAATGGACACTAAGTCGATTAAAACCAACCTAGATCTTATGGTCGTCCCGCAGCCTCGAAACTTGGACACCCTAGACAATTCCTAGATTAGAAATCTGCTCACTTCTATTCTGACCGGGGGGCTTAGCGAACCAATATATCTTGTAATGGGGTATCGGGTATGGATTGATGCTTTCTATGGTTAGTCCATCACCCTGGGGGTTTATCTCTGCACCATTCCTTCCCCATCTCTTTTGGAGGGTCCTTGCCATCCTTCCCCTACCCCTATGGAGGTCGCTATTCTAGCCTATCATTTAGAACCTCCTCTGGTGACCTGGGAAAATTTCATTCTCATCTTTGTTGGGCGAGCGTTTGCTATTGGGATTCATCATCAGCTCACCAACATCCTAGGCTATCTATTTTCTAGGCTTGCATTACTTTGCTCATTTTTAGGGCCTATTACTTTGGTTTTGGAACCTAACTTGTAGGTTCTTTGGCTACTCGGCTGCTAACAAAATAATGGCAGGCCAACTCTGACCCAGGTAATACCCTTCTATGCAATGGGGACATTGTAGATTTTAGGCATGGGGGGATGTACTTGGAGATATACATAGCATTTATTCATAGTGCATTCATGTATTTAGTTAAAATATTCTAGATTACATACATTTGCATTAATTTAAAAAAAAAAAGCATTTAGGCCTATAATTACATTGAGCTTAACTGGCATAAGACCAGAACTTTAGGTCAGACTAAGTTGACTCTAGGTGTCTGACTTTAGAAGCTAAGTTGAGCTACTAGCTTTAGACTGATGGGTTCGAATTTCGTGATTTTCAAAATATACGCGTTGTAGTATGTTGTGAAAAATGATTATCAATTTAATTTATTACTCGAAATTTTAAAAATATTCCGAGGTCGAGCTCAAGGAGCAATTCGGTCTTTAAAAATAGAAAAATCACAATTCTCAAATAATGTAATGTTTTACAAAAATCTAGAGAAAAAGAAAATATAATTTTTCTTCTCTTTTTCTTTTCTTCTCTCTTTCTTCTTTGCTCTTCTCTCTGTCTTCAGACGTCTGATTCTATGAATCAGATGCCTTAAATGGTGTTTGCTATAGTGCACACCTTCTTCTTCTTCCTTTCTTCTCTTTGGCTGCTGTTGCTCTGACTTTGGCTACTTCTTCTCCTTGGCTTCTTCTTCTTTTCTTCCTTTCCTTTCTGCTTGGCTTTCTTCTTTGCGACAGCTCCCTCCTCTTTTCTTCTCTTCCTCTTTGGCTCTTTCTTCTTTAGCTCCTTCCTCTACCTTCTTCTTCTTCTCTTCTTCTTCTTCTTCCGCGCAGCTGCTTCCTCTTCCTCCTTCTTCTTCTTCCCTGCACATGCACGGTTAAGCAAAACCTACCCCTACCCTCCCCGCATCTCTCTCTCTCTATTTCTCTCTCAGGTCACAGCTCTCCCAGAGCTAGCCGGGTTATCAAGTCAGGTGTACGCGCTCGAGACCAGGCCCACCGACGTGCGGTGGTGGGTGAGGTGTGCACAGGTAGTCGAGTCAAGACCAGGTCTGCGTAGCAAGGGGTCGCGGACGAGGCGTGAGTAGGTGAGGGACCTCACCCCTGTGTTCTGAGGCGACCTAAAGAAAACACAAAAACAATAAAAGGCACTCACCTGTGTTGGGTGTTTCCGATGTGGGACTTTCTACGTAGAGAGGGGTCGCGGACGAGGCGTGAGTAGGTGAGGGACCTTACCCCTGTGTTCTGAGGCGACCTAAAGAAAACACAAAAACAATAAAAGGTGCTCACCTGTGCTGGGTGTTTCCGAGGTGGGACTAAAGTCCTACCCGCTTTTGCTTACGCGCCCGCAGAAGGACTCCTCCTAATCTTCGCTGCTGCAGTCGCTCGCTAAGCCTACTCTCTGGGTTGATGCGTGCGTGAGGCCTTCACGCGTCACCTGGGAGCCTTATGCCTGGAGCGCACGACCTGGAGCAAAGCTTGCGAGCTCCATGCTTCAGGGATAATGGTGGAAGGGGCCGCGACCCTGAAATCACGAGAACGGCCTTGCGGCCACGTCAAATCACTTAGCAGGCTTCGCCGTGACATGGCGAAGATGGCCGGGGGGTCAGCGTGGCGTGAGGGCGCCTATGCGTGTGTGCCTAAGGCACACTGTGTGAGTGCAGGTGGGTGTGTTCAAGAGGAGGTTCTAGTGGGTATGGCGGTCAGTGGAAGGGCGAAAGGTGATCAGTGGGAGGTGGTGAAGCTTAGGGACTGGTCGGTGAGGGGTGAAATGGCCTGTGGAGGTGGCGTGGCCTCGCTGGAGCTGGTAGTCGGAGGTGGAGAGGGTGATGGTGGTCTGTGGTGTTGAGAGGTCGAGAGTGTAAATTATTAGAGGGGAAATGAAGAGGGGAGTAAGGGGAACTTATCTGGTAGGTTAGGAGAGAAAGGGGGAGGCGAAGGGTGAGCGGCTGGTGCCTGCCGTCGCTAGAGACGAAGGCACCCAGGGGAAGAAGATGGCGACGAGGAAGGGGGTTGGAGGACGCGCGCTGGTACGACGCGGCGCGGCGGAGGACGGCAGAGCTAGCTCTGCCACTAGTACGGTGGCATAGTGACGAGAGAGGGAGGAAGAAGTCGCCGGAAGCTCTGGGGAGTCGGTCGGAGTTGGGAGGAGACGAATTAGAGAGGGATCTCAGGCTAAATTGAGCTTGAAGGATGCAGCGTGGTCTGCCCTTCCTTAAATAGGCAAAGGCAGGGTGGGAAGCGCACGAGGGTGGCGAGGCAGCCACGTTGGAGGTAAGGTCTATCGGAGACCCATACCTCTCGCACATTCGCACGAGAGGTATGGTGGGTTTCAGGGCATGGGGAGCAGCCAATGCGGTAGGGGGCTCCGCAGGGAGCTCCCCTTTCAAATCTGGGGGCGGCTCCCCATGCAGAAGAGGCGAAATCCTCCGCGCAAAGTCGCCGGAGGTATGGCCCCTTCTGCGAATGCTAGAGGGACCGAAATGAAGAAAACGATGAGGAAGCTGAGGGGGCAATCGCAAGGGTTTCAAAAAGTTGAGGGTCAGAAAGTAATTTTGAGGACCAAATTGCAAAATGGGTTAAGACGACCTTCCCTTAGGTCCAAATTTTGAGATAAACCTAATTTGGACCTAAGGAATCCAATGGTGAAGTTGGATTTTAGGTTTGACCACGTTTGATTGGATATTTTGCATAAAAACCCAAATTAGGTCAAAAATTGGGTATGGACCCCAATCTAAGTCAAAACAGGTGTCGAAGGCCAAATTGAAGGTTCTAAATCCTAGGGGATATTTTTACATGATTTTTAAGAGGTTTTAGTTGATTTTTATCTTTCCTGGAACCTTGTGAATTAAAGTGGATTTGTTTTAGGGTTATAGAATGTCTTTTAATTCCTAGATTTCGCCATAGCCATTTTCTGACCAAACCATCCCACTCTTTCTCTTATTAAATCCAATTGACCTATGTCTAGACCCTTAGAAATCCCGCTGAACCATTGCACTGGTAAAATTGCAGTTTTACCGCTTGTGTCATGTTTTCTCCTCAAATTGGTAATACCCTGAATTAGGCCTTCCTTTAGGTTATGTAGGAGCTTTTGTTCATTTTATTAGGTCAAAATGTGCTTGTTAGGATTCATGATAAGGTTCTCATCATAGACCCTTAGGGTCCTTTGTGGACTTGAAAACTTAAGTAGGAGTTAAGTTGCGGACAATTCCTCAAGAGGTTGAGGAAGGAAAGCTAGGGATTGAGTTAAGGGCTATGTAGTACATAGTGTCTTTTTCTACCTTTTGGTTTGAGGGTCATCGTAACTTAAGCATCCACATTTCACATACACTTGGTCTTATATAAGTAATGATCACCTTAATTTCTTAAAGAAAATTTGCTTATCTTAGTTCTGACTTAGGAGAAGCTTGAAAACACAATTTGATTGGACAAGTTCCTGCCGTAGGAGAGGTGGAGTATATATTCACCTTGATGATGAGTTGATAACATGTCACCTCCTCAGTGCTTGTCTCTTAGGATATCTATCCTACTGGGGGCATGTAAGTGCATTGTGCAGTTCAGGTACCATGGGCGACCCTATCTCGAAGTGCCGATTGCCACAAGCCTGACTTCGCTTAAGAAATCCATGGCCGATACTATTTCGAAGTGTTGATTGTCAGGAGTTCTTGGGATTTCTATGGGCGGTGCTATCTCGAAGCATCGAAAGCCAGGCACCCTTCGAGGTTCTATGATGGGGATAATGAATTCGACATAGACCGTGTTGATAACTGATCCAAGGTTAGACTTAGAGGAATAATATATATATATATCCTCTTACTCCCTTTTTAGATTGGCAATCATACCAACCTCAAATAAATCAGACCAATGCACATGCACGAATGCTTTAATCTCTGGGACCAATAAACCCTAAAGTAGAGTTAGAAATCAGAGAAGCCTGTGCCTGCAACTTGTCCGTAATCGACCTAGTCTATAACTTAACAACTACTTAGGTACCTTATGATCTAGGGTTAGATAGTGCAACCTAATTTCTGTGAAAAGGTCAATTAAGTCAGCTCGGGTCACTTTGAGTGTTTGGTTGTTGCTTAAATTTGCTAGGGACTAGCAAAAACTAGGCATGGGGGCATTTGATGAGCCCATATTTGTGAGCTAATTAGTTACTTAAGTGCCTAAGCATTAGATTAATATTAGTGTATACATAACATGCTTTATGATATAAATAATTTAGTTTATATATATTTGCTTGTATGCATTACATTCATATATAAATTATTTTGCATGCATTAGAATAATATGCATTAGTCTTTAGGTTGCATTATATGCTTGTATTAGAATTAACATTTTATGTGAGGGTTTATAGATAAATAAACTATCATTTCTTTTCCTATTTTATTAATCCATTTTTTTCCTCTCAATGGTTGTAGTGACGATGCCTTTACTCATTGCTTTGATGGCCGCCAAATAGAGATCTGGTCGGGGCAGCCATGACTACAAGGGAGAGGAAGAGGCAACCATGTGACAGGAGACTCCGCCCCGACTCCACCATCGTGAAGAGCTTCAAGCTCACATCCATCACCACCACCGTGCATCTCCAAGGTTGAGCACTACCACACCGTGGGCCAATGAGGTGATAGGCTGCCACGCCAATCCGACGAGCTCGACCATCATCATGTGCGTGTGTCTCACGACCACGCAACCATCACCATGCACGTGTGCCTCTGGCCATGTAATTATCCTCACCGTGTCCCTTGTTCATCGTGCCTTCATCCACCTCAAGTCCCTAAGGGGAGAACACCTTCACAACCACCTCCACGCTCACTGTCCACGGTAATCCTCATCACCACCAACATCTCCATCTTCTTCTTCTTATTTTTCCCCTTCCTCTGTTTCTCTTCCACCTCAACGAAACCACCCACCACCATCACCAACAACTACCACCTTCACTAGCGCTCCTCGCACCAAAAGGTGATAGCGGTTTCACGCGGTTTGTTAATTACGTCGTTGTAACGCGCAAAACCGATCAACTCTTAAATTTATATTCCTAGATAGGGGAGTATCTAGGGTCGTTCAAGGAGGCCAAATGTTTGCAATAGTGATTCTCTTGCTTAGAATAAATCTCAACTTTCTTTTTGGTATTTTTCAATATATCATTTTTTTCGTTTTTCAATTAAGACAACATGTGAAATGGTGGCGGGAAGGTAATTTACACTTCAATTTAACTACTACTTTCTAAGTGGCAAGTAATCCTCTCCCTAAGATCACTCTAGGTAAGTGGAGACCTAGAATAATTAGGGAGAGGGAGTGGAAAATGCTAAACAAAGCAAGTAGAAATGCAAAATAGAAAATTGCAAAGAAGGCAACTTAAATTGATGAAAAGTGTTTTATAAAAAAACCTAGTAGAGGAATGCTTCTACTACTAGAAAAATTAAAATAAAGAAAAGCAAACACAAATCCTCTAGATAGATGGTGAAGAAGAGGGCTTCTTGCTCCAAGGTTGGTGGCTCCCAAGCTTGAAAAGAATCCTTCAACTCTTTCCTTGCAGTGCTCTGCCAAGGTAATGTCCTCCAAGGTAAGCCCTAAGGGGGCGTGCCCTAAGCTTCTCTCCAAGGGTGGACGCCCACCCTAGGTCCTTCTCCCTTGCCTGGCCGTCCTCCTTGAAGTGGAAGAGTCCTCCTCCTTGGCGTGGCTCAAGTTGAAGAGAGTGGGGAGAAGAAGGCACCAAAAGGGCTGGTGATGTGCCCCTTTAATCTCCTTCTCTACTCCTTCTTCTTGGCCGTAGGTATAAGTGGTTTAGGTAGCAAATTACACTAATGGAGGATGCTCCAAAATGGTGGTAGGTGGTGGGTTTTTATAGAATAGGAAGGGGCCTAAGGTGTCCCTTGAAATGAAGGGCCAAGATGAAGAGATGGAGGTGGTTAAAGATCCTATGGCCAAGGTGAGTTGGAGCCACCTTAAGGGACACCAAGGGGGTAGTTATGGGTGTAGACACCCCTTGATGTTGGCGCCAAAAAGGGTTCTAAAAGGTGGTCTAAGTTGGCGCCAAGAGGGATTCTAGAAGGAGGGGTAGGTGGATGGCTAGGATGGCTTATGTGGGTAGGTGTAGGGTGGATTAAGGGCTGAAAGTTGGCGCCAATATAGAGGTGGTTAGGGGTAGTTTTTGGTGCCAACTTAAGGTGTCTTTTGGTGGTGATAATGGGGTGAAGGGATGGCTAGGAGGTGGAGCCAACTTGAGTAGGGTAGCTAGCTTAGGTAGGCTTAAGTTGGTGGAGCTAGCTAGGGTTAACTTTGAAGGTGGTGGATGGCCAAGGAGCTGGTTGCTAGCTAAGCTAAGCTAAGCTAAGCTAAGCTAGCTTAGCTAATGGAGGAGTAGAGGAGAAGGTGTTGGAGCTAGGGTTTGGAGGGAGGAGCTGAGGAGGAGAAGTCAGGAGCTGAAACAGGAGGTGGCTGCTGTTGAAGAGGCTGGCATGGAGCTACTCTAGCTGGCTTAGCTTGCTAGTTCTTTGCTAGCTGCTAAGCCAAGCTAAAGTGAGCTGGCTTCTACCACAATGAGCTAAGGTGAGCTGGGTCTGGTGCTCCCGGGGAGGGTCAAGTTGGTTGAGGCAACTAAGGTAGCTTAGCTCAATTGAGTTGAGCTAAGCTGAGTCCCCGGGAGTTGGACTTGAGCTTTCTGAGCTGGGATGAGTTCTTCTTCAGCTGGCTGGAGTTGAGTGGAGCTGGATGTAGCTGGATCTGAGCTGGGGTGAACTCCTATCAACTCAGCTGAGTTAGTTAGAGCTCCCTGTGGACTAGTGGGAGCTGAGATGAGCTAGACTCAGCTAAGTTGAGCTGGATCTGAGCTGACTTGAGCTAGGGTGAGCTAAGATGAACTCTCTTGAGCTACCATTTAGCTGAGATTAGCTGAATGGAGCTGGGATGAGCTAACCCTAGTTCAAGTGAGCTAGGTTCCAACTGCGGTGAGCTGGATTAAGCTGAGGTGAGCTGGATTAGACTGAGTTCCAGTTAGTCTGGGCTTCTCCTTCACCATTTTCCTTCTTGAGTGTTAGGGTTTTAGGGATCTATATATCTGTACATCCCTAACACTCACAAAAACATATTAAAAAGACAATAAAAAATGCAATGCATGCCTAACCTATTTTATGCCTAAATGCAGCCCAAAAACTCGTTTGCGGAGTAAAATCCTAAGAGCTAGGTTTGTTTTAATGCATAAGAATAATGATAAACTGGCGTTTATCAACGCACGCAAGTCACCTCTTCCCCATGCAGCTAGCAGCAACTCCAACATGCACAGCAACATGACCCCACTCGTCCCACCTCCGCATGCAGCGCTGTAGTGTGCGCATAGCAGCAGTGGCTCCTTCTCCTTCCCCACGTGCACAGTAGTAGCAGCAGCCACTTTGTCGCACCTCCACTGTGCCACGCACCACCAGCCCTCGCCGAACAACCTTACCCCTCCCGCACGTCCTCTCCACCAACACCACACACGGCCAGTGTGCTCACGCCTCCTCATCTTCGTGAGCTTCAGCAACAACATAGCTGCAGCCCACCGCCACCCACCATCGACCTCTCCTCCGTTCTCTCGTCTCCAGCCACCTCATGTCGAGCTGCTACCACCATCGAGTGCAGCCCAGTCTAAAGGACCTCCGACGAGCTTCGCATCTCCAGCCAACCCTTCCTCGTCGCACATAGTGAAGGGGAACACCTTCCACTGTTTTGCACTTCATTTCTTGTTACATTTCGTTGCCATTGCAAAAGGAAAAATTTTGAGTTAATAATATTCTAATCTGATGATTTTGTGATAACTCCCTCCATCTTTCAAGAAAATACAACATCAGCTTATTCATGTCTTATTATCTTAATTGAAGGTGATTTTGATTCAGTTTCTTTACAAAATTAATTGCGAACATTTGTTTTTGACTAGTGCCAGTTTTGATAGGCCATTGCCTCCCTATGGATACTACCCACTCTTCTCAAGTGGTAATTTTAATTGTTTTGAAAAGCAATTTTCCACCACTTACATACTACTTTGACGCGTCATTTTATGTGCGAAATGACAATGAAGTGAAAATCGTCTTTTCACTCCCCCTACCCAAATCCACCAATAAGTGTGGTCCTGACCAAATGAGCTGAATGCATGGAGATAGCGCATCAGAAAATGGTTTTCCCTTCGATCAAATCAATAATAAAGTCAAGCCTTATCGGGAAAAAGTATTAGACTCTGAACAAGCCAAATCCAAGTTGCAACAACCCAACCCAAAGTATGTTCTAACGGCCACTTGAAGCTGCTATCCAAGTACTTCATAACCTTTATTATTATTAATTAATGGACCACCGACGAAGAGGGGAAAAAAGAAAGAGAAAAACAACCAACCCTAAAATTTCTGACTCAAAACAAAGCACATGCCAAGATTAAAAAAGGAAAGGAAAGGAAAGGAAGAAAAAAGAAAGGTTGTTCTTTGTTTTAGCCCAAAAAGTCACCTTTGTGGATGTCTACTACATGGCATGAGACAAGAGTCAGCACGGGAGGCCTGTAGGGAGACCACTGAGCAAATATGGTGTGAATTGAAGGCTTTTGAGATGGAAGAAGGAGGATGGACGGGTTGGTTTTCTTTTGGTCTGTTCGTATTTGGAGCCAGATAATCAATCATCCATTCCCTTTCCTTTCTCTTGTGCAGCCCATGCTTGCAGGGTTACTTGCTCCTCTCTTTTTTACTTCCTCATCTAGGTCTACCAACTTGGATCTACCAACTAATACTGAAGGACTATGACTACACCTTCATCCTGTCCCTTTCGTACTGTCACCTTTGCTTGTTTGCTCCTTTTATTTCCACCAATAAAATAGCATCTGACTCTCTCCTCTTTTCCCCTCCGCACCGGAAGCCTCCACCCAACAACTACCCTGCTTCACAGAACCCATTACCGCACCATATCCTTCCCAAATTCCCCTCCCTCTCCAACTCTTTGTCCCAGACGGATCGTGAGTCCCACCCAAGAAGCATTCCATTCTATCGATAATGCTTCATCATCAAAGATATTAAGCAAAATTGACTCTGTAAGGATTTAGGAATCTCTATCTACCTGCAAAATCACCTCATTTAAAAGATAAAATAAAATAAAATGAAGGAGATGTTGTGGGGAAATTTAGAGACAGGAAGATAGGGATTGAGATAGAAAAGATGAGAGAGGTGAGGGTAACAAGGAAAATTCTTGTGGACAGAAGTGGAAGTAACTACATTGAAGAGAACAAATAGAGTGAAAGGTTACCTTCTTTGAAGTGGTAGGAGAAAATTCTTAAATAAAGTAACTAGGGAATAACTTTTCCTAACTACCATACTTGAGATTTTTTTTTTGTTATACATGTGATAAAATCATGTTTTCAAAGGATGATTTTGCATGATTATATTTTTGAGCTAAATTTTTTTTTCTAAAGAAAAATTCAATATAACTCTACCGCACCAAACTCGTTTTTAGAAAAGACTAAAATATGTCCCCCGTGCCCCCGATCTACCTCCCTCCCCACTTGGCCCCCTCCTCCCACGCGAGCTTCCTTCCAATGCTCCTCTGTTGCTTCTCCTCTGGTCCCTCCTCCAATACTATGCTTCCACGACTGCCGCCGCCTTTCCGGTTGCTGCTGCTCCATCTTCTGCGCTCTTTAGTTCCCTGTTCATCTTGTTGCCTTCAAGTTATGTGTTCAACTGTTGGGTTATTTTATAAAGATGATGTTTGGAGCTTGAAAGAGTTCGTTTCGATTTTTTAGTAAGGTGACAACTATCATCAATGTTCATTTGATATTGTCAACCACGTGAACTTTCAAGTTATTGAATCTGATCAATATGTGTGGTCTGTGATTTGCTCGCATGTTTCAAAATGATGCACTTAGAGGTTGTGTGGCTATTTGAAAGCTTTTGATTACCAATGGGTGTTGAGCATCTTGCATGAACAACACAAATGTGCTCATATTCAAGACAATGAAGATCACCCACAACTTGATTGCAACTTCTTGGGACACTACTTGCAAAAATTATGTGAAAATGTCACCTTTGGTGAATGTGAATATCTTGTGAGATCTCATTCATGATAAATTCAAGCATAATGTTACAACAAGTACATTGGATGCAAAGTGAAAGGTAATTGAATTAATGTATGGCGAGTGGGATAAGTCATACAAGGATTTGTCATATTTCCTTATGGCCATTAGAGATTCCAACCCTGGTACTTGTGTAGACATTGAGAGTGTAGAAAACAATATGGTCTTCATGAAAGCATTTAGGGCATATGGGTCGTTGATTAAAACCTTTAAACATTATCGATCGATTATTAATATTGATGGCACTCATTTGTATGGTAAATAAAAGCATAAGTTATTGATTACTTGTAGCATGGATACTGATCATCACATTGTCCCTTTTGCATTTGTCATAGTATATGAGGAGTCTACGGAATCGTAGTCGTGGTTTTTGGGACATTGATTGATCAACTAAACACGAAGATTTGATTGCTTATGTTTGTTAATATGTCGTTGTAGCTCAAATCCTGCGTTGAAACTTGCACATCAAGAGTCAAAGATTAATGTGAGTCCCAAATGACTCCACGAGAAGGCGAAAATAGGCATTTGATTAGAAATTTGCTTTATACTTTTATTCTAATTTTGTCATTTTGGGCATTTGTGATTTCTTTTGACTTTTGTTTTGAGAAAAAGTGAGATAGACAACTACCTGCTAATACTTTTTCTTTTGTCTTTTTAGTGATTGCGTGAGAATGAACCTACACTAATGAAACGAAAACCATCTTTTTGTCATTTTTGCTTTACGATTTTTTTTCTTTTTAATTGATGGAAGAAACAACGACTATCTTTTCTTTTTATCTTTTGGATAATGAGGAAGAAACAACAAAAGTGAAACACTTATAAACAAGAGAACATCAACTTTTGATTAACTTAAAAATTTACAAACTAAACTGCTAACACACTACAATTGAAAGCACAAAAACCCATTAACTATTACAACTTCAAAAGTGCCCTAGGCCACTTGCACACTTCGACTACTGAAAGGAAAGAAAGCTATTTACAATAGAGCTTCAAGCAATCACATAGAGGAAGGTGATGATGGTGACTAGGTAATAAGTGCGGTGGAAGCTTTGAGTTAAATAGGGGAAATGGTTAAGTCCAAAGGCAGTGGTGGTAAGGGTGATAGGAGTGACTATTACAAGGCAATAAGGCATGGTGGTTAGGTTTAGTGGGAGGGTGTTTAGATGTTGGTGTTGAGGTATGTGGTGGTTGGAGTGATGTGGGTGTTTAGATATCTAACTAGAATGGTGGTGGCAACAAGTTCTACGTAGACTTCTTTGCGTACATTGGGGTTTTGGTTAGGGATTGTTACCATATACTTGATGGTATGGTTCTCAAAGATATCTATTTGGTGTGCTAAGTGGTAAGGTGATGACACGGCCATACTAGGCTCTAATGGAGAGGGTTAGGTTTAGGATGACGGGGTATATGTGATTAGGATAAGTGGTGGTTATTGTGGCGGTGAGTGCACAAGCAGTGGAGGTGCACTACAACAAAATACACTTATAGTGATGACCTTTGAGGATAGAGTTGAAGCCTTTGGGGATAGATTTTAGGGTGGGTGATGGAAAATCCATCCCCAAAAATCTGTCTCCCAAATGAGGGTCACTAAAAGTTTTGGAGATGGATTTTCCATGCTCAAAACTATTGTGACAGAAAATTAGTCATGATAGATTAAATACAAAAAAGTTGATAACATGGCATTTAAGTTTTTTAAGGATAGATTGCTCTGTCTCTACAAGTTTTAGGGAATAAAATAAGAGATTTTTACGTGAATGCCACTAAAATTTTTTAAAATTACTTAAATGTCATTCAAATCACTATCTTTATAGATATGTCATTGAAAAAATAGTATCGTTTTCGTATTTGACACTTCGTTAGCCATAACCGTTAAACATAACAATTTTAGACTGAAATGTAATTAAAAATTATTTTTGAGTCCTCAATTTTTTTTTTTAATTTTCACCCCTCCCTCCCCCCTCCTCTCGCCAGTTCACTTCCCTTCCTCCTTACCTCTGAGCACCTCCTCCAACCTCCAACCACCTCCTTCACCCCCTCTCTCGAACCACCACATCCTCTCAACCACCTCCTCCTCCCAAGGAGACATCGAAAAGGAGGACCCCAAAGCCCACCACAACATCTTTGGGCGCATCTTCGATCACAAGCCCAAGAAGGGCATCATCACAGACGGTGAGAGGTTGAAGAAGGGTGCCACAGCAGATGGTGAGAAAACAATAGAGTGTAAAGGTAGGGTCATCACCTTGGGAGGAAGAAGTGGTTGAGAGGAGGTGGTGGCTAGAGAGGGAGTGGAGGAGGTGGTTAAAGGTTGGAGAGTGAGGGTGGAGGAGGTGGTTAGAGGTGAGAAGGAAGGGAGGTGAACTGGCGAGGGGAAGGGGGAGGGTGGGGGAACGGGTGAAAATTTAAAAACTAAAATTTGAGGTCAAAAAAATATTTTAGGACTAAAAAAATAATTTTAATACCAAAAAATAATTTTTTATTACATTTAAGTGCAAAATCGTTAAGTCTAACAATTATGGCTAACAAAGTGGCAAATACGAAAATGACACTACTTTTTTAATGGCATATCTATAAATATAGTGAATTTAATGACATTTAAGTAATTTTAAAAGATTTTAGTAGCATTTACGTAAAAATCTCAAAAACTAATTGCCCTCAATCTTTCAAGGATTACATAATTGTGAATGTAAATTACATCAAAACGTTCTTACTTTTAGTAATACATATATACTCGATAACTTGACATAAGTAATCTTTGACATAAGACATCATTTTCATTGAAATTAAATTACAAAGTACTTGTTACAATGTTGTGAATAAATTACAAAAAAGAATAGTAAAAAAATACATCATATTACAAAAGAGCACTTAACTCTTGTTTTTTTTCCTCTTTAGAATAGAAGTCTAAACTATGCCAATCTAAGCCCCTTGAATGACAAAAGCTCGAGGAATTCATTCTTCAATTTGGTAGAGTCAAGTTCATAGGAAACATTGGCTATGTCATAGGAAACTATTTTCCATGTCACCATTGCCAAAACTTGCAAACTGAAAGGTGGAAGAGGAGGATCATAGGAAGTATCTTGATGACATACAAAACATGGGAATCAATAGGGAATATATTAACTAGACATGGAAGTAGTATCCATTTGATTGCAACAATTCTTTGTATATGGCCTAGCCTTACCTCAAATGTTAGTGATGGCTTAGTCTCATTCACCCTTGCAACATTTTGACAGTCTAGCCCCTATCGACATTCATTGAGGTCCACTAACCTATGTAATATGTATTCTATGCGCCCAACTCCCACCCAGAGATGAAATTCTTAAACCTACATTACTAGCTAGTAAGATCCATGCTTATTTATCCTGTGTTTAGTTTCATGGATAAAAACTCTCATTGAGAACACTACAAATAGTAACCCCTTGTAGCAACTACAAGATGTGAAAAAACACTTCAACCCCAGATATTAGCAAATGCATTCTGGGATGCGTAATTTTTTTGAGAGGGAAAAGGATGGTTACTAGAGGTCAGTAGCTATCTGTTGCATTAAATTAAAAGGGAAAGGAACATACTCAAAGATATAGGGAGCAGAAAGAAAAAAGATTTGCAGAATCTCTTAGAACATTTTGAATCCAAACCCTTTCTTCTTTGAAGACGTTCCAATTTCTATGTAGCCATAACACCTACATGGAAGCAACCACCTTCAATCTGACCTCCAGATCTGCCAGGCTGTTGTTGGTGCAAAAGCATTACCAAAAATCCTCTATGGAATCACCTCCCACAATAGGCAAACCCAGGCCCTCAAAGAGACTTTTCGTAAAGCCACAATGCAAGACAACATTATAGCACATATTAAAAGTGCAATATCAAATAACAACAAGGAAATTCTCTTACCTATGCCAAATCCTCTAAAATTACATTAGAAATGCTAGCCCTTGTAATGCCAAGTTTGTCGCATATTTGCATTACGTGGAGCTTCCCTAACCTTGAGGAGGAGTTTGTATGCCGTTTCCATTTTATTCACCCCCACCAGCTTTTTTTTTTAATTTGCTAAAAACAACATCTCCAATGCAAAATTTGTTTTCCAGTGACTCCTCTACAACCAGTCTTGCGTTGTCTAGCTTCCCTACATTACATAGTGATTGCACAGCAAAAATACACCAGTAATTATGCCATCTTGTGTTATTTCCTAGCACTACCATTGCATCTTACGTAGCAATAGTTGCATTTGTAAATTAACACATGCATGCATTTATTGAGAGGGGAGGATAATGCGAATAATTGGCCATCTAATTAACATCTTCATCAAGGGCTGCATTGTAAATTCACCATTCTCATATTTTTATTTTGAATTTGAAATCTTCTCCCTCGCGTGGCTCAGGGCATGGGGCATGCACCTCTTCGCGCCATTCCTCTGCCAGCAGCATGGCTGGACTTCACCTGCCAGCAACATGGCGGTGGCATGCGTCTCCTTCTTTAAAAAGCCTTGCCCTCTCCCTTGCGCAAAAGAAAGCCTGGAACACACACCACCCCTAGACACCTTCCTCCAGGCCAATCTCCTCCCCCCTCCCTCTCCATACGCAGTATCTCTTCTCACTGAAGAGACACACTGCGGGCGGGAGCAAGCTCACAGTGGTCCCACGACTACCACTCTGAGTTCCACCACTGCCTAGCTCCTTTGTGAGCAGGTGGGCGTGGTGGTTTCACCCTCTATTTTCATCGCTGGAAGCCCTTGCCGCCATTGCCAGAGCTTCAAGGTTGAACTCTAGCAGTAGCAACGGCCACCTGCAGCAGCGCAGGCACCCGCGTGCACTCCAGCAGACGTACGCGAGCTTTCCCCGCGCGGGCGTAGACGCAGGCGACCTCCTGGAGCGGGTTGCTGGCGTCTGCGCCAGCGCTCATTCCCGCCCGCAGCGCTGTGCACTGCACTACGCAGTGCGCTGCGCTGCGCTCTCTCACCCGCCTGCGCGCGACGACAGCGCGCACATTCCCTCCAGCGCCCGCGCGCAACCCTTGTATGCCTGCGCGTGCCCTGGCCATCAAACGGCGGACGCTCCAGCTAAACGACTTGACGCACCCTCTCTCTCTCACAGTCACCCGCCAGTACACGCACGCACACACTCACTTGTACACACTCACGTGTACTCTCTCACACACACTTTTACACACACACACACCCTTATAAACTCACTTCTACACATATATATATTTATATATCCACTCACTTATATACATAAATATATATCTACATATATATATACTTATACAAATATATCTATATACATATGTTACTATATATATATATATATCTATATAGTTATAAATATATATATATTTATTTATTTATAAAAAAATATATATATACATATATATATTTACATATCTATATATATATATATATATAACTACATATACACCTATATAGTTATAACCATATCTATACACACACACACACACACACATATATATTTACATACACATCACATACCTGTATCCATATGCCCTTGCACTAGTCACTCCACCACGCATTATATCGTGGGAATATCTGCACCAGTTGCTGATATTCCCTAATACCCGCGTAAAGCAAGCCTCTCCGCATACACTCTCACACATCCGTCCACACTCTACGCAACACGTCGTCTTGTCAGTAGCGTCTTACTAGACGTGGACCAACTAGATATTGTGCTACATGCCATTTCCACTTCCACCCCCACCCCAATATATATATAATGTATATATATAGAGAGAGACTGTATTTATTTCTCTACAAGCAACCTACCTTATTTTTATCTCTTTTGTTTCCTGCTATTAAAAAGCTAAAAAAAAGAGTAAAAGAGAAAAGATAACCCTTATCTTGCAGGTACTCGATCTTGCAAATAGCAGGACCAGTCTTTTTGGAAACCCTAAGTTAGCTCAAAGCCAAGAACAATTTGGCCAAAGCCAAGAACTTGATTTTGAGGGTGTGCCTCAAGGACAATATTATCAACAAAAAAATCTTAAACAGAAAAAGACCAAAAACATAATAAACTCACGGAAGAGATACGTTTTAGGAAAGGCGTAGAAACTTCTTCACCTTTAATCCCCGCCTCCCTGAGATTGACCCTGGGCCTAAAAGTGACTAAGATAAAATTAAGTAGGCCAGGTAAAATCTTTTTTTGTTTGTAAAAAGATGGTCAGACTCGATTTAGGTTAACCACTATAATCACTTCAACGATAATTTCATCATATTAACACAACCTATTCGAAGAGAGAGAGCGCTGTGCCACCGGCTAAGTGAGAAACAAGCCGGTGGCTACAGTGTCGCGCTGAGAGGCGTGAATAGTAGCTACAGTGCCGCGCGGGAGCGGGCGACCGGTAGCACCAGTTCTGCGGGCGTGGGCGCGCTGGGAAGCACCTGCGCGCGCGGGGAAAGCTCGCGGACATCTGCTAGCATGCACGCGGGTGCCTGCGCTGCTGCAGGTGGCCGTTACTGTTGCTGGAGCTTCCGACCTTGAAGCTTTGGCAATGGCAGCGAGGGCTTCCAGTGATGAAAACAGAGGGTGAAACCACCATGCCCACCTGCTCACGAAGGATCTCGGTAGTGGTGGAACTCACAGTGGTGGTCGTAGGACCACTGTGAGCTTGCTCTTGCCCGCAGTGTGTCTCTTCAGTGAGAAGAGATACTGCGTATGGAGAGGGAGGGGGGAGGAGATTGGCCTGGAGGAAGGTGTCTAGGGGTGGTGTGTGTTCCAGGCTTTCTTTTGCGCAAGGGAGAGGGTAAGGCTTTTTAAAGAAGGAGACGCATGCCACCGCCATGTTGCTGGCAGGTGAAGTCCAGCCATGCTGCTGGCAGAGGAATGGCGCGAAGAGGTGCATGCCCCATGCCCTGAGCCGTGCGAGGGAGAAGATTTCAAAGTCAAAATAAAAATATGAGAATGGTGAATTTGCAATGCAGCCCTTGATGAAGATGTTAATTAGATGGCCAATTATTCGCATTATCCTCCCCTCTCAATAAATGCATGCATGTGTTAATTTACAAATGCAACTATTGCTACATAAGATGCAATGGTAGTGCTAGGAAATAACACAAGATGGCATAATTACTGGTGTATTTTTGTTGTGCAATCATACCCCCATGCCTATCTTTTGCTAGTCCTTAGCAAAACATTTTGTATTGTATTTAGAGATGATCTCAAGCTGAAGATTTTCTTTTGTGGCGACATGGGTGTGTTTGTTGGATATTGTGAGAACCAATTGCAGAGAAGACTACCAGTACTTTAAGTCTTACGTGACATAGACCATATCTCGACTAACCTAGACTCTTGATATTTAAACCTTAAGTACGATTCCAGGACTCAGAAGGTTTTTGCCATACTTGAGAGCTCAAGAGATTATGGTTTATGCATAGTGAAGGATCAAGACTGACCAGATGAACATTAAGACTCAAGCCCAGGGTTTCACGAATCTTTAAGTGTAGGTTGATCCCAGTTTCAGCTCGTGTTTTTGGATTGACCCTTAAGAAGATGACAGAAAACTCAACTCCCATTTTATTACATTTTTGGCTCAAAGAATATATGGTAGAAACAGGGTATTTGTAACTTGCCCTGAAACACTTTGAGGGAGAAGAATTTACAAACATTCGCGAGATATATTGACTTATTTGCACCATTTTTTTTTTTGAAACAGGTGTCAATATATCTCTTACAACTTTATTTGGAGGAGCACACTTTTTTTTTGTGGGAGAGTTTCTTTTTGGTGGAAAGAGTTTCTCCTAGGCACAAGACTAAAGCCTGGGATGAAAAGTCTACCTGGGTGCACAGGTAAGGACTCCACCTTCCCTATGAACACTAGGGTTGGATCTTATGTTCACCTGGTCTTTCTTGATATGTGTAGTGTGAATCAAGATTACTTAGGCTCTCGAGTAGAAGCAAACCAACGAATCCTGTATTGGTGTCTCAGGTACAAGAATTCGTCCTTAGTTAGGAGAGATTTCGATCTATCTTATTACTGCTCAAGTGAATTAAGCCGAGTCTGAGAGAATCAAGCTTCTGTGGCCTGGAAAGTCTTCAAAACAGTGGTTGAATATTCATAAACACTTATTATATTTTTGTTTCAACCTTCAGATCATTACTAAACACCCTTTTTTTTTTTGCTATGTACATATTTATAGATGGATGGAAGCTACATGATACCATATAATACCTAGATCCTATAGATGCCTATCTACATAGCCTATCAACAATATATTCATAGACTTCAGCGTCGGACTGACAGACACTAGTAGCTACCTCTAAGATGAATTGTGATTGTGCAGCAATCATAGGTCTTAATCAACCAAAAAATGTTAGAACCTAGCTTAATTTGTAAATATTGCATTCATATCATGCATATCATGCATAGCATCATTTTATATAGAATAAGATGAGATATTTTAATATTTAATGTTTTTGCTGTTATTTGTAGGTATTAAAGTGATCCAGGATGTGAGATACAGTGAAATAAAGCAATAAAGGGAGAAGAAGACTGATCTAAATAAGAGGAGTGAGGAGGATAGCCTTATCCCTACTTTCACGTATCTTTTCAAAATAAAGTTTTTAGGGTTATTGATCGACCAGATTAGTTAATTGATCAACCAAAATACCTTGATCGACCAACCAACTTCATCAACCGATGAAATCAACCCATTTTAGGAAGTTGATAAATATCCTTTTGATCGACCAACCAAGTAAATTAACTGATCAATTAGTGATTGACCAACCATCTTAATTGATCGACCAAATTGCATTTTGATCGACCAATCAACCTTAATTGATCGATCAATTTAATTTCCTATTCAGGCAAAACTTTTAGTATAAATAGAGGTTGTACGCAGTCCATCTTTACACAACTTTCAAAAAGAAATACCTTTCAAAAGTAGAGCTTCTCGTGCTTATTCCAAAGGCTTCTGCTCCCCATTCTTCATGTTCTTCAAAAGCACGAGGCCTCGAACCTCTGCGAAAAAATCGATTTGATCTTTTATTGAGGTTCCATAGAAGTTACTTCTGTTATTCTATTTTGTTGCTTTGATTTATGGATCCCAAGATTGTTGGGAAGATTCGTGGTAATTGTTTCAGCTTCTCTTTAGGATAAAAAGAGAAGTGGTTGTAAGAGGTTGTGCTACCCTCGTTCAAGTGGTATGGTCGGTGGATGTACTAGCTTGGACTAGTCAGGAAAATCCTAAGCTGGGAGGCTTAGGTAGTGGTTTTTACCTGGTTGGGTTTCCACTCTAAATCAGGTGTACTCTGTGCTTGAATCTTTTGTGATTTATTTTTTATTTGTGCATATAATTTTTAAGGCGATACTATTCACCCCTCCCCTTTAGCATACATTACGATTCGCAGGATATCCTCCTACTTTCACTTGGTATCAAAGCTTGTGTTGTCCAGGAGATGTCAAAGTCGAATGTTGACACATGTTGAGGGTCAGTCGATAGTTCGACCTCCTCTATTTGAGGGAACGAACTTCGGCTATTGGAAGACCAGGGTGTAGATCTTCCTGGAATCAATGGACTGCGAGGTATGGGATGTCATTGCCTCGAAGTACACACGTCCAAAAATCAAAGACGGCGTTGCAATCACTCCAGACCAAAAGAAGATGGCTACACACAACGCAAAAGCCATGAACGCCATATTCTGTGGTCTCTCCAGAGTAGAATTTAACAGAATATCTGCATGCAAAACCGCACACGAGATATGGAGCATTCTCGAAGTTACCCACGAGGGAACTTCAAAGGTAAATGAAACAAGGGTAAATTTATTAACCCAAAACTACGAGCTTTTTAGGATGAAGAAAGGGGAGTCGATAAAGGAGATGTTCACAAGATTCATGGACATTACAAACTCCTTGCGAAATCTTGATCAAGACATCAAGAACGAAGCCCTTGTCAGAAAAATCCTTCGATCACTCACCAGAACTAGGAAACCAAGACTATTGCCGTTCAAGAGTCAAAAGATTTGTCCACCATGAAACTGGATGATCTCATTGGAAGTCTAATGGCGTATGAGGTTCAACTCCAACACATGAGGGATCAAGCAGGAGAAGGATTCAAGAAGAAGACTATACCTCTTGAAGCTATTCAGGAATCCAAAGAAACTTCAAGCGGAAAAGAAGAGGAAGATATAGCCCTCCTCTCCAGAAAATTCAAGAAGTTCCTCAAAGATAAGAAGAATTGGAGGAAGAAGAAAGAAGAAATCAAGAACCATGCAATCACCAGTTACAACTACAAGAGAAGGGGACACATCAAGAAGGACTGTTTGCTTCTTAAAAAGGAATCAGACGAGAAGAAGAAGCCCTTCAGAAAAGACGGAAAGAAGAAAGCTTTCACGACAACTTGGGATGATTTGGACTCAAGTTTAGAGGAAGAAGAAACCTCAGGAGAAGAAGCTCTTCTCCGTCTTATGGCTCTAGAAGATGAGGTAACCTCCTTTACTCAAGATGAATTATTAGAAGCATTCTTTGAGATGCATGATATAGAAAAATCATTAAAACTAGAAAATGAAAACCTAGCAAAAGCATTAGGTGAAGAAAAAGCACAAAAAGATGTACTTGGTAATCAAAACAATGAGTTATCTGTTGAGATCATTGCATTAAAATCACAGATAAACAACTTAAAAGTAGATATAGACAAACTAAAAGAAAACTCTGCTACTCTATTAAATGATTTAGCTAAGTTCACAAAAGGAAGTAGAAACCTGCAGAATTTGTTAGGGACACAAACCCAAAGCACCACAAAATTTTGCTTAGGTTATATACCCAAAAATGATCATGAAGCATCTAGTTTTAGCAAAGGGAAAGGTAGCCTGCCAAAACAGGCAACACAAACTAGCCACCATGGACCCAAACAAAAATGGGTACCAAAAAGTATATTGCAATCTTATTTTGTAGGTTTTGTAGATTATAAGAAGTGAACTTTCCAACAAACAAATGGAATATTGAAGCCACTCTATCAAATAAAGCCTTATAAACACAAACCAATGACGAGAAAGAGAAAAAAGAAGATGGATAATGGACAACGGTTGTTCCAAGCACATGATCAGTGAGGAAGACCTATTCTAGCAGCTCAACTGTCAGGAAGGTGATATGGTCACGTTTGGGAACAGCAACAAGGGCTGTATTATTGGTACTGGCCAAATTGGTATCTCTTCTACTTCTTTTAATAATGTACACTTAGTTAGCGGCTTAAAACACAATCTGCTAAGTGTATGTCAAATATGTGATAAAGGTTATAAAATTACATTCACATCAAAAGGTTTTAAAATTCGTGATAAAGAAATAAAACAAATTATTCTTAAAGGAAATAGACATAAAGACATTTATACTGTAAATTTCAACAATTGTGACAGTCTTGAATGTCTGGTCGTATCTGACGAAGAAGCAACAATTTGGCATAAATGACTAAGTCATGTTCACATGGGGAACATTAGCAGACTCATGAAACATAAACTCATCAAATGTTAGCTAAATATCATCTTCAAGAAAGGCAAAGTCTACGATTCTTATCAAGTTTATAAGTGATGATAATGTCATCATCCCATATCTAGCTTTAATTAGTCATAATCCATTGATAAATGCTCCTACATAACCACTAGAAGACTGTAATTCATTACATATCCTTTTTGAGAGAAATACATTAAAATAGGGGTAAATATGTAGTTTTAACAGAATACCCTAAATTCAGAACAATCAAGAGGTTTCCCAAGGGTTTATTAAAGGTCAAATGGCCATAAATGTCTAATAAGTGGGTTCATATAGACAGAAGCGAGTTTTCACACATTTTGAGAATTAATGGACATCTGAAACCCTGAAAATAGACCCGCTTAGTTGACTGAGGTTATGGTCAGAATAAAATTCACCTAAACCTTCTAAAAATCATAGAAAAATATTCTATAAGGTTTGGTATCTTTGATTTGACCATTGGAATCCAATTTGACATAAAATAGTGTCTCAAACAGACAATTGCCCTAATTTGGATTTCTGCACAAATTACTTAGTCAAACTTGGTCAAAACCTAAATTCGACCTCACCATCAGATTCCTTGAGTCCAAATTAGGTTTGTACCAAAATTTGGGTCCAATCAGAGATCACCTTGGCCTAGTTTACATTTCAGACCTGTTTGACTCTTTTCTCTCACACATATGCCCGTAACTTTTGAAACCCTTGAAAATACTCCCTTCATCATCTTCATCACCAACAGGTCCCCACCGCCTTCAAACTCCTAAACCCATCACCAGCGAGGTTCAATCAGGGATTACTCCCTGATTTCATGGCCAAACTCTTCTAATTAGGAAGGAAGAATCATGAAGAGCTTCCCTACAATCTGAGCCGCATCTTGGGCTCTAATTCCTACTCAATTCCTCATGCAAACCTTTCAAAGGTTCAGGTTTCCTATTCTTGTGAAAGCTTCAAGCTTTCAAACTTGGATTCCAAGCTTGAAACGACTCCCTGAGCCCTATAAAAGGACCCACATTGCACGACTGTGATCCTGAGCTGGTTATGGCTGGTTTCTCCACCTTCTTCTCTCCTCTTCGGATGAAAGCTCTGCGAGCTCCAACAAGCTTCTCCGTATACATTCTTTGCCGACTGCCATAGACCATAGTCAGCCAAATCTTCTTCCCTACATTCCTCCGTCGCTTGCAATACCAACGAGGGTCTTCTTCCACATCTTCCTCGCCATTTCTCCCCCATCGGAGATTTCATCTTCTCCAAGTTTGGCATACCACCGACAAGGAATCTAATGGGAACACTTTCATGATCCATAACTAGCTCAGTTTGATCTGACTAAGTCATTAAAATGCTCCTACATAACCATCAAAAGGCCATAATTCATTGCATAATCATTCTGAAAGACAAGAAAACAAGGTTAAAATTGTAATTTTACCATCATATCTTGAATGCAGAACAACCATGGGTTTTCCTAATGGTTAATTAAGGGTCAAATGGTCTTAAGAATCTAACAAGTGGGTTAGAACAGACAGAAAAGGGTTTTCGCGTGTTTTGAGAATTAAATGACTTCTGAAATCCTAAAAACTGACCCGCTTAATTAACTAAGGTTCTGGTTATGATAAAATTCACCTAAACCCTTTAAAATTCATATAAAAATATTCTATAGGGTTTGGTACCTTCAATTTGACCATCAGAACCCGTCTTGACCCAAAATAGAGTCTCAGACTGACATTTGCCTTAATTTGAGTTTTTGTATAAATTACCTAATCAAACGAGGTCAAAACCTAAATCTAACTTCACCATTGGATTCCTTGGGTCCAAATTAGGGTTGTACCAAAATTTGGACCCAATTTGAGATCATCTTGACCTAGTTTTCAATTTGGTTCTGTCTGATTCTTTTCTCTCACATACATTCCCTTAACTTTTGAATATCTTACAAAAAGGCTCCCAACTTCTTTGTCTTCTTCATAGAAAGGTCCCTACCACCATGAAATCCTACTCCTACAACTCCGGCGACCTTTAATTGAAGAGAACTCCTTCTCTGATCAATCAATCCCTTCCAAAATTGGAAGTGAGATTCCTTGAGGAGTCCTCCTTTCATTGAATCTGCCCATGAGCCTTAAAACTTTCCCAATCTCTCATGCGAACGCATGAGAGATTTGGTTATCTTAGAATTTTCAACTTCGGCGACATTTCCAAGCTTGGGAAGCTTACTTCCCAAGCTCAAAACATCCCCCAAAGACCTATAAAAGACCCCTCAGATCAGGCTAAGTTGCTCAGACTTCATTCCGGCAATGAAACCCCTTCCTTCCTCTCTCCACTCCGGCCGAAAGGCTCCTCAAGCTTCGACGATTCCTCCTGACCTCCTTCATCGTTTGTCCACAATACCAGTGGCTCGATTCCCTTCCTCTCTCTCATCCGCTCTTGGCCGTACTAGTAGGAGCCTCCTTCCTATTGTCATCTCCGTTCCTACCCTCACTGGAGCATTTCGTCTTCTCCGTCATCGACATACCCCCGGTGCGGATTCTCCCCCCTTTCATCCATTTAGATTGCTAGATTAGTTAGTTTAGGTCCTTAGGTTAGTTTCCTTCTCCAAGAAGCCAAAAATAACCCTCGATTCGACACACTCACCCTCGTCTTCTCCATGTCCGATAACCACTCCGGTGAGGCGGTTCCACTGCTATACAACTCCATCCGCCTTGCCGACCACCTCATAACCTTTGCCACACCACCCTCTACCAAACCCCTCTCCCTATTTGCCTTCCCATCCACCCAAACCTGTTGTCGACCAAACCACCTTTCTGTCACCATTCCTGACTCTGTCCGGCCACCACAGACCACCATCCTCCATAGGACTACCGCCATTACATTCACTGTGCCTTGGTGAAGATCCTAAGCTATTCTAATGTTACCGTGAGGCCTTATTCAGTGTTTCAGGTTCTCGTCGTCATGCTCCACCATTGTCGCCATCTTCAACCTTGTTCCTCGTGTTCAAGGCCACAATATCCCCAGTTCTCGATCCCAGGTGTTGCAGGACCTTCTTAGAAACATAGGCAGTAGGTTAATTGGGAGCATTGACTGTTGCCCTGACCTCAATTGAAGGTGCCATCCATTGCAGCTGCACGCGAAGGAGGAGGACTAGATAGTCCCACATTGGGCACTAACAGACGCATAGAGGCGCATAAATTTTTTTTGTCCTATAGGCTCTTCGCCTCCTAACACGAGGGTGAGGTCCTCCTTACCCATGCACGCCTCACACGCGACACCTAACTCGTGGGTTTGGTTCACTCAATTACCTGCTTAAGCCACTCCCACTCCTCGGCTACCACTCATGGCCGACAACCCTGGTCCTGGGTGCGCATGTGCCTGTTTACCTGATTATCCTAACTATGGCCTTGAGAGGGTAGATCCTAGAGAGAAAGAAAGAGAGAGTGGGGGTTAGGGGGTTTTGCTCTCAGAGATCTCCACACTTAGCCACTGAGAGAGGTTTACTCCCTTGTGCATGAGAAAAAAGGAAGGAGAAGAAGAAGGCACAGTGAAGAAGAGAGAAGAGGAGGAAAAGAAGAAGGCCTGAAAGAGAAGTGAAGGCGGAGAAGAGGAAGAGAGCAGCTGAAGAAGAGGATTAGGAAGGAGAAAGAAGAAGAAAAGCGAAGCCAAGAAGTGAAGAGGAAGAAGAAGAATAGTGCTAGGGAAGCACTGTAGCATTTGTTGGTTAAATCGTCTGGTCATCAGACCCGATGTCTGATTTGAGGCTTGATACTGTGAAAGCTTGATTTAGAATTACTGTTGATATATTTAAATTGATTGAATGCTTGATATATATGCTTAGAGTGTAATTGGTGATTTAAATCACCATTGTTTTAGCTTCTTGATGAGAACGTCATCATAAACCCTAAGTAGCACATTTTGACCTAATTAAGTGTATAAAAGCTCCTACAAAACCTAAGGGAAAGCCTAAATCAGGGAATTACAAATATGAGTATAAAATAATTCACAAGGGGTAAAACTGTAATTTTACCATTGCAGTACATAAACGGGATCTCTAAGGGTCAAGACACAGGTCAAATAGACTTAATAAGAGAAAAAGTGGGGTGTTTCGATCAGGAAAGGGTTATGACAAAATCTAGGAATTAAATGATATTTTGTAACCCTAAAACAAATCCACTTTAATTCACGAAGTTTCAGGTAGGATAAAAATCAATTAAACCCTCTAAAATTTATGAAAAAATATATCCTAAGGTTTAGAACCTTCAATTTGGCCATTGGGACCTATCTTGACCTAGATTGAGAACCATACCTAATTTTTAACCTAATTTGGGTTTTTGTGCAAAATATATGGTCAAACATGGTCAAACCTAAAATCCAACCTCACCATTGGATTCTTTAGGTCCAAATTAGGGTTATACCAAAATTTGGACCTAAGGAAAGGTCGCCTTGACCCTTAGCTTTACAAAACGGTCCTCAATAATTACTTTTTGACCCTTAGCTTTTTGGACCCTTGCAGAAACCCCCCTATCTTTCTCATCTCTTTCTACAGATAGGTCCTTCTACCCCCGCACTGTGCAGGCCATACCTCCGGCGACTTTGCGCGGAGGATGGCGCTGCACAAACCTGGGGAGCCGGCCCCAGACTTGAAAGGAGGATCCCCTACGTTGTCCTCTTCTACATGGACCAGTTCCCATGCCCTGCCGGTCACCATACCTCTCGTGCGAACGCTTGAGAGGTATGGGTCTTTTTTCGGCCATGCCTCCGGCGAGGAGCCCATGCCTCCTTGCGATTCCCTCCATGCCAGCCCCTATTTAAGGAACGGCAGCCCCTGCCACTTCCTTCGAGCTTGTCTTAGCCAAGGAATTCCCTCAAAATTCATCTCTTCCTCCTCCAGCCATTCGCCCACAGGCTCCGACGACCTTAATCCTCCGCTCTCGTCGCCCTACTACCATACCAGTGGCAGGGTTACTCTCACCATCATCCACTGTGCCTGGCCGCACCAGCAGGCACCCTCCAGCACCTCTTCCTCGTCGTCATCTTCTCCCCTAGGCCAAATTTTTGTTAGTACTTCTCCGCGACGGCAACACAGCCGCTCGCCGCCTCCTCCCCCTCTTCCGTCTGCTAAGTAGGTTAGAGTTACTCCTCTCTACCCCCTCTTCAATTCCCCTCAATTTATTTCACAAACTACCCCTCGACAGCCATTGTCCATCGTCATCTTCCCCATCTCCGGTAGACCAACCGGCGAGGCGAAATCGCTGCTCCACTCCCCCACACGCCTCGCCACTTATCTTAGAACCTCCGCCATCACTCACTGATCACCATCCACCCCTTCATCAACCGCCAACACCTCTCTAAACACCCACCGAACACACCCATAAACACGACCACAGAGCAACCTAGGCACGTACGCCTAGGCCGCCCCGTGGCTAGCCAACCCCTACCTCACCTTCGCCTTGACACGGCGAAGGTTTTCTTATGGTCTGAAGTGGCCAAAAGGCCGTGCTATTGATTTCAGGGTCAGACCACTCTTCGCCATTATCGCTGAGCTTGAAGCAAGCTTCAAGCTGCTCCAGGCCGCACTCAACTCCAGGCGAAACCCTCAGGTGGTGCGGGTTTGCAGCATGCACGCACCCAGACTTCGAGTGGAGTCAAGAGACTCCAAGCCTGCTGCAATTGCGAGGGTCTCTACTGTGGGCGAAAGCACGGAAGCGGGTGGGACTTTAGTTCCACCTCGGAAGTTCACGAGTGGGCGACCGCGCTTAAATTGATTTTGTGTTTCAGTCTTATCACCTCGAAACACACTGGGGTGAGGTCCCTCACACCCCTGCCACACCTTGTCCGCAACACCCGGATCCGATTAACCTGCCTGTGCACACCTCGCGCACCACCCACGCCGATGTTCCTAGTCCCGGGTGCATCACTCGACCCGCTTACCCGACTAAAGCTCTGGGAGCGAACCTTGGAGTGAATTTGAGAGAGATAGAGATGTGGGGAGGGTAGGGGTTAGGGTTTGCCTAACCTTGCACTGTGCAGGAAAGTAGGAGAAGAAGGAGGAGGAGGAGATAGTGCAACAGCAAGAAGAAGAGAAGGAAAGAAGACGAAGTCCGAAGGCTTCGCACAACAGAGAAGCAGAGAGGAAGAAGAGAAAGAGAAGCAGCAGAGAAGAGAAGAAGAAGAAGCCAAGAGGAAGGAGAACCAGCAGCAGCGGCAACTGAAAGGAAGAGGCAGGACACTGTAGCAAGTAAAGTTTAAGTCATCTGACCCTTGGAGTTAGACGTCTGAACAGAGAAAGAAAGAGGCAGAAGAAAAAGAAGAAAGAGAAGAAAAGAACAAATTTTCCTTTCTTTAATTTTTTGTAAAACAGTATATATTGTAAATTGTGATTTTATATGCTTCTAGAATCAAGTGTTGCTCCCTTAGTTCGACCTCGAAGATTTTCTATTTTTGAGTAATAAAACACATAATACAAACTGGTTCCATCATTTGGCAACCTTCACTTCTCTACTATTTTTTATTGCCTCAAGATACATGAGAATTCACTGAATATCTAATGTGACAAATTAGTATTTATTGAATATCATTATTTGGTTTAAGTTCTTGTGCTCATTTACATTATTTATTGAGATTCGCGATTGAATTTGTATTTCCTCCCTGTGTTCGACCTCGGACTTTCATTTGAGTAATAAATTTTATTTATTTTCAAGCAATTTGGACCTATACTATGACGTAGCATTTACAACATCGATCTCGCTCTATCAACGGAATCCCTCCCTTTCGTCCATTAGATTTAGGTTAGTTAGATCCTTAAGTTAATTTCCACTACTCAAAACCCAAAAATTAGCCCTCGATGCCACCGCACGCCACCTTCGTCTCCACTTCCGGCCACACCTCTTGTGATGTTTCTCGCTCATCACATATGTCCATCCACCACTCCATTACCCTCACAACCTCCACCATCTCACGCCCATCAAAACCCCTCTCACTATTGGTGATTTCATCCACCCAAAAGAGCCACCGAACAACCCATCCTTAATGCTTTGTTTCCATCACTGACTGACCAACACGCACCTCCATACACCACACAACCACCGCCACTACATTCGCCAACGTCTAGCGAACCTCCTGAGAAAGTTTAATGCAGCGGTGAGGCCGTTTGTGTGTTTTGTAGGTCTCACCATCGCCACCATTACCGCCACTACATCTTCAAGCTCCAAGCTACAAAACCCCCAGGTGTAACCTCCAAGCGTCATGGAGTAGTCCCAGGACCCTTCCTAGGTCCTTGATTGAGGGAACCAACTTTAGTGGCTGCAGTATTGAAGGAAGAAATCTCCGCAGCCGCATGAGAGCAAGAAGGTGTGGGATTAGTCCCACCTCGGAAACACAGAAGTGCATGGAGCCACATAAAATTATTTTACGCTACTGGCTTATCGCCTCAACACTTGGGGGTGAGGTCCCCTTCACACCCACACACTACCCGACCTACCTAGACCTATACACTCCTTGACTGTGACCCCATGCACGTAGCCCTGGACTCGATTATTGTTCATGCCCGATAACCCGATTAGCCTGGGTCTAAGAGAAGAGGAGAGGAGGAAGGAAAGAGAGAGAGAGAGTAGGGGAGGGGAGGGTTTTGTTCTTGAAGGCTTTGAGTGACACTTAGTCGCTGAGAAGGTGAGTTCCCCTTGTGCATGAGGAGCTAAAGGAAAAATAAGGAGAAGACTTGAGAAAAAGAAGAGACGTAAAGAAGACAAGGAAAGGTAGAACTGAAGAAGAGAAGAATTGAAGAAGAAAGCACTTTGGAAGGCGACATTTATGTCATCTGATTACCAAAGTAGATGTATGATCACTATTCATTTATTTAATTCATTTGAGTAATTGATATGTGCTTAATTAAGCTAATAATTGGTGATCTATATCACCATTATTTTATCTTAGATATCTTTTTGGTCTCTTAAAGTCTTGAAATACTCATGTTCTCATTGGATTTCAGATTTAAGCATATCATTACTATGCTTAAATTCTTGTGCTATTTTATTTTAATTGAGATTAGCGCGTAAATTCCATATTTGCTTCCTGTGTTTGACCTCGGACTTCTTTTAGATATTCATGCTATAAATTTTATTTATTGAAGAGCGATTTATTAGTTACAATGCATTTCCCTAACATTAATGAAAAGCTTGTCAACAGTAAGCAAACTAAAAATCCCCTTAAACCAAAAAGGATGGTTAGCACTTCACAACCTTTGGAGCTACTTCACTTAGACTTGTTCGAACCAACCAAATCCGAAAGCCTAAGCGGGTGCAGATATTGTCTAGTCATAATTGATGACTTTTCTAGATTTACTTGGGTATCTTTCTTGAAAAGTAAAGATTTAATCTTTGATGTTTTTAGCAAATTAGTTAGAAGACTACAAAATGAAAAAGGATATGAAGTAATTAGGATTAGGAGTGATCACGACAGAGAATTTGAGAATGAATCATTTACCAATTTCTGTGATCAAGGAGGAAGTCTATGTTAAATAACATCCAGGGTTTGAAGATGTTAAAAATCCAGACCATGTCTATAAACTGAACAAAGCCTTATATGGAGAAAGATTACACAATATGATTTTCACTTTAAACACCTTTATCTTATATTTAATTCTTACCTTCACTTCCTTAATAAGATAACCACCGAAGAATTTTTTGAGCATTCTCCAGTCATCATAGTTTAGGGGGCACATTGTTCAATTACGAGCCACAGTGCCAAGCTAACTACTTAATATCCTAGCCACTTTATCCATAAGTTGAGCCAATTCATTACACTCAACAACAACCTTGATCCCATCAGGTAGTGATCACACATCTTTAGAATATGTAACTCCTCTTCTTATTCTCACAATTCCACTTTCATTTATCAAATTACAAGTTCAATAATCAACAGTTAATAGAACTGGATGGATTATTTTATAAAATCAATTAAAGATTTCATTATAAAATCAACTCATAAAACCTGAAATCTGCACATTTTCATGCATGCCATCCCTAGGGTCAAGAATTTTCGATTACTTTTCTTCTCTTGGAATGTTAGTTGAATCATATGGTTCTTCATTGACTTCTTTATCCTGTGATTGAGATTCAAATATGTGGCATCCATTGAAAGTTCTTGATCGAGCCATAAAGTAAGCCTATAGTAAGTAGTATTTCAAACATTATAAAGTTAGCGATAGCAATATTAACCATTTGAAATAAAAAGAAATATACTAGGATGCTAATCATATTAGAATCCATGTTCCAAACATTTTGAATCATCTAAAATTTGTAGGAAACGAGTGATATTCTTTACTGCATGTAGTATTCCTTACATGTAAATGATACCCAACATTATGGATTGATCATCAATGAGTGTTGCAAGTAAATTACATGGGCCAAACTTACTAAACATTGCCAAAGAAGTGTGTTTCCTTAACAAGAATCAAACATGGGCAATGGTATCGGTGTAAAACTGACCGGTTTGATTTGATTTTATTACTCGAATACAAAAATTCTCCGAGGTCGAACTTAGGGAGCAAGCTTGATTCTAAAAGTGTAGAAAATCACAATTTACAATATATTGTTTTACAAAAAGATTAAAGAGAGGAAATAAAATTTTGTCTCTTCTCTTTTCTCTCTCTTTCTTCTTTTTTCCTCCTTTCTCTCTATCTTCAGACGTCTGACTCCGTGGATCAGACGCCTTAAGTAGCCACTTGCTACAGTGCTTGTGCTCTGCTTCTTCTTTTTCAGCTGCTGCTTCTTCTTCTTCTTCTTGGCTTCTTCTTTTTCTCTTCTTTTCTTCCTCAGGTGGCTTCTCCCCTTCCTCTTCTTCTGCTTCAACTTCTGTCTTTTTCTTTCTCTTCCTTTTCTTCTGCTTCTGCTCCTAAGCCTTCCTTTCTTCTCTCTGCTCGCAGCTACTTTAGTGGCTAAGTCTTCAGCTGCTCCTTCCTTGCTTCTTCTTCTGTTCCCTGCACAGGCATACGGTTAGGCAAAACCTAACCCCTACCGTCCCCGCGTCTCTCTCTCTGTTTCACTCTAGGGTTCGCTCTCCCAGAGCCTATTCGGGTATGCAGGTCAGGTGACGCATTTGGGACCAGGCCCACTGGTGTGCGGTGGTGGGCGAGGTGTGCACAGGTTGGGTAATCTGGTCGGGCTAGGTTCGTAGGGGGTGGTCGCGGACGAGGCTGGGTGAGCGGGTGAGAGGGACCTCACCCCGTGTGACTGAGGTGATAAGCCTCAATCACTTTTGCAATTTATGCATCGCAGGGCGCTTGAAAACACCCGAGGTGGGACTATCTATGCCCCACCTCTTTCTCACACCTGCAGCAGGGAGTGCGAGCAAAAGCTGCCCCAGCCGAAGTCTTCGCTGCCAATTGAAGACCTGGAGTTGTGCGGGGAAGCCTTCCGCGCAACCTGGGCACGCCTCCTGGAGCTGGAAGGGCTTGGAGCTGCTTGCGAGCTTGCTCTAAGCTCGACGCTAATGGCGGCGAAGGCTGGAGACCTGAAATCAGCAAAACGGCCTCTCGGCCACGTCGGGATGCTCGGCAGGCTTCGCCAGAGCACGGTGAAGTTACTGTGGGGGTCAACGTGGCTCATAACGGCATTGGTGTGCGTGCCCAGGTCGATCTGAGTCTGTGTGAGTGGGTCTGTTCGGGGGGAGGTGACAGTGAGTGGCGCGATTAGTGGGGGGTCGCAGGGTGATCAGTGGGTGGAGGTGATGCTCAGGGACCGGTTGGCGAGGGGTGGAGGTGTCTGTGGTGGTGAAATGGCCTCGCCGGAGTTGGTGGTTTGAGGTGGAGATGGTGAGGGTGGATAGTGGTGTAGAGGGGTCGAAACAACAAATTTACAGAGGGGAATTAAAGAGAAGGGTAAGAGGGACTTAGCTGGTAGGTCAGGAGTGAACGGAGGAGGCGGAGGTGGCGAGCGGCTAGTACTGCCATCGCCGAAGACGAAGGCGGCCAGGGGAAGAGATGGTGATGAGGAAGAGGGGTTGGAGGGCACCTGCTAGTACGGCAAGGTGCGGCGGAGGATGGTGGAGGTAACCCTGCCACTGGTATGGTGGTAGGGCGACGAGAGAGAAGGAGGAGAGTCGCTGAAGCCTGCGGGCGGATGGCCGGAGGAGGAGATGAATTTGGGGGGACTTCTTCGACCAAATCAGGCTTGAAGGATGCGGCAGAGGGTGCCTCTCCTTAAATAGGTGTCGGCCGGAGGTGGAGCGCGCAAAAGCGGTGGGAAAAATCCCACCAGAGACATGGGCAGACAAAGACCCATACCTCTCGCACATTCGCACGAGAGGTATGGCGGCCAACTGGGCATGGGAGCCAGCCCATGCGGTAGGGGGCTTCGCAGGGAGCTCCCCTTTCAAATTCGGGGCCGGCTCCCCATGCATGCATGGCGCCATCCTCCGCGCAAAGTCGTCAGAGGTATCGCCTGCGCATGCGGGTGGCAGTGGGATTCGATTGAAGAAGACGATGGGAAAGATAGGGGGATCTTTACAAGGTTTCAAAAAGCTAAGGGTCAAAAAATAATTATTAAGGACCATTTTGTAAAGTGGGTTAAGACAACCTTCCCTTAAGTCCAAATTTTGGTATAAACCTAATTTGGACCTAAGGAATCCAATGGTGAAGTTGGATTTTAGGTTTAACCATGTTTGATACATCATTTTGTATAAAAACCCAAATTAGGTAAAAAATTGGGTATGGTTCTCAATCTAGGTTAAGATAGGTTCCAACGGCCAAATTGAAGGTCCTAAACCCTAGGCGATATTTTTTCATGAATTTTAGAGGGTTTAATTGATTTTTATCTTTCCTGGAACTTTGTAAATTAAAGTGGATTTGTTTTAGGGTTACAGAATATCATTTAATTCCCAGATTTTGTCATAACCTTTTTCTGACCAAACCATCCCACTTTTTCTCTTATTATGCCCACTTGACCTGTGTCTAGACCCTTAGAAATCCCATTCTTGCATTGCAATGGTAAAATTACTATTTTACCTCTTATATAATATTTTATTTTCTGTTCAACAATTCCCTGATTTAGGCCTTTCCTTAGGTTTTGTAGGAGCTTTTGTTCAATTTATTAGGTCAAAATGTACTAGTTAGGGTTCATGATGAGGTTCTCATCATACCCCCATGCCTAGCTTTTGCTAGTCCCTTAGCAAAATTTTAAGGTTTTAACCTCCATTCTAGACCATGAATTCCTTTCATCAAATTTGATAAGTGCTTTTTCTCTTGATTAGGTCAGAATGCCAATCATGGGCCTAAAAGGTACTCTAGTACCAACCAAGATCCAGATCTGTCTAGCTTTAACCTCAGTCTCTAGCCAAGATTTTTAAGGCCCACAGGAACTACCCCAAAGTTTATTGGACTCCGTGGTTAAAGCACCCATGCTTGAGACATTTTTAGCCTTGGTTCAATTTGTAGTGCATTTTGTAAGAGAGAGACAGAGGGTTTATTTGTTTGGAGAGTTTTCTCTCTCTTTTCTTTTTAATTCTAGCTTAGGATTGGCTTTACAACACGGTCTGTATCGGATTCCTCGTCCCCATCATCAATCCTCAAAGGTTCCTGGTAATTGATGCTTCGAGATAGCACCGCCCATGGTAACCCCCAGAATCCTGGCTTTCGAGATAATCCCGCTCATGGTGTTCCGTGGCCGAATTCAGACCCTGGTAATTGACACTTCGTGATAATGCCATCCATGGAATCTAAACCAGCAGAGTGCTTACATGCCTCCAGTAGGATATATAAATATCCTAGGAGACAAGCACCGAGGAGATGATATGTTGTTACGCATTTTCGAGGGAAATTTCCCACCTCTTCGCGCTGGGAACTCGTCCAAATCAACTTGTGTTGATCGGTCGCTCCTAATCTAGGTGACATTTTCAGAACATTTGAAATGCTTCTGCATGATTTTGATATTTATGCTCACTGAACCAGACTGTGTGTGAATTTGGGTGCTTAGGTTATTTAGTCCTATAAATCAAAGGTCAATTAATGAGGCTAAATACTCCCTAAGCCTTAGACCTAATACTTAAGCTTTTCGTTTTCCTCAACCTCTTGAGGAATATCTAGATCTTAACGAGTACTAAGAGTCTAGCCAAGAAGGCCTAAGGTTAGTGTTCTTACTAATCTTCTTGTGTTTCTTTAGCACTTTCTCTTCGCTCTTCTTTTAATGTGGTCTAGAACTTTGGTTAATTCCTTAATTTCTTACTAATGACTATCCCTTCTTTTTCATTTTGTGCTCCTTTTTAGCATTTAGCTTTTTTTTTTTCTTCTCCTTTGTAAAGTTCACCAAAAAGTACTTCCCTCTTCCTTTTTTTTTTTTTGACATATGTGAATTTTTTTGTCAAAACCTTTTCTTGTTATGAATTTTCATTGCAATTTCATACCCCCCCCCATGCCTAAGGTTTGCAATGTCCTCATTGTACATCAGGTGGATTTTTATTTGGCTTGGTTCATGCATTAGGATAGATATTAGGTGAGTGGATGGGTCGAGGTGACTATTGCAGATGATTTCTAATCTCAGGTACAAGTACCTGAGGTGAAGTCAGCTATCCTAAGGAATGAACCTAAAGTGCAAAGAAATGTCAGAAAAAGGTTTCGGGTTTTCAAAAAGAATGATGGGTTGCCTCTCATTAAGCGCTGAGTTTTACGCCATCAGCTGGATGCAATTAGCTCAAGGAGAATGGAGGATAACTGATGACTCAGCCAAATCTGTATTGGTTACGTTAATGAATGGTTTGAGTCTCTGGTCATTCATGACAAAAGGTTTGGAATCGTGGTTGAGCGGACTGATCTCGACAGCACCATTTCCAAAAATCTGTCGGACAAGATATGGTCTGACCCACTTGGATCGTAACTTCCCAGAAAATAATTTAAGTCGAGCATCGAAGAGTAGGACCTTCTGACCAGGGTGAAAGATCTTTCTAGATATGTGCTTGTCATGAAAGGCTTTAACCCGCTCTTTGTAGATTCGCAAGTTTTCATATGCATCAAGGCATAATTCATCAATCTCGCTTATCTGAAGCTTTTTGTGGGTTCCAGCCTTAGAAAGATCTAGGTTGTAGTTTCGTACTGCCCAATAGGCTTTATGCTCTAGTTCGACAGGAAGGTGACATGCCTTCCCGTACACCAGTATAAAAGGAGACATGCCTAATTGGGTCTTGTGGGTGGTCCTATATGCCCACAAAGCTTCCGAAAGTCAGGATGACCAGTCCTTCCTGTCAGGTCGAATAGTAACCTGCAGTATTTTCTTGATCTCCCGATTTGATAACTTAGCTAGACCATTAGTCTGGGGGTGATAAGGAGTAGAGATTCGGTGCGACACCCCGTATTTGGTCATCAGTGACCTAAACTAAGCGTTGGTAAAATGGGTCCCTCCATCAGAGATGATAGCTCGAGGAATCCCGAACCGTGAGAAGATATTCTAATGAATGAATTTGATGACGATTTTGTGATCACCGGTCTAGGTTGGAATGGCTTCGATCCATTTGGATACGTAGTCAACAGCGAGTAAAATGTACTTGAAGCCGTTTGAGCTAGGGAAGGGGCCCATAAAATCAATACCCCAAATATCAAAAATCTCGCATATGAGAATCGGCTGTAAGGGCATCATGTCGCGATGGCTCATGTTGTTGAGAGTTTGGCAACGACTACATGCCTTATAGTGCCTGTATGCATCCTTGAAGATAGTGGGCTAATAAAAGCCACACTAGAGGATTTTCGATGTAGTTTTATGCCCAAAAAAATGGCCACCGCATGCCTGGTCATGGCAGAAAGAGAGTATGTCATTGATTTCGACCTCCGGGACACATCGTCGATAATTTGGTCAGCACCTATACGGAATAAGTACGGGTCTTCCCAGATGTAGTACTTGGCATCGGAGCGCAATTTGTCTTTCTTGGCCTTCGGCCAATCAGACATGATTTGGTGTGATGCTAAGTAGTTTACTATATTAGCAAATCATGGAAGCCCTGTACCAATAGTTAAGAGGTGCTCATCAAGAAAATGCTCTGTGTTGAGTCCAGAAGGGTCGATGATCTCAGAAGGAAGGCGAGACAAGTGGTCAGCTACCACATTTTGTCTTCCTGCCTTGTCGTAAATCTCGAGGTCAAATTCTTGCAACAGCAAGATCCATCGAATTAATCGAGGATTCGCGTCCTTCTTCACAAGGAGATGCCTTACAGCTGTGTGATCCGAGTAGATTATAACATGGGAACCCAGGAGATAAGATCTGAATTTTTCAAGGGCAAATACTACAACCAGTAGCTCTTTCTCCGTAACCATATAGTTACGTTGAGCCTCGTCAAGTGTCTTGCTAGAGTAGTAGATGACCATGGGTTTCCTGTCAATCTTCTGCCCCAGAACCGCCCCTACAGTGAAGTTAGATGCATCGCACATGATCTCAAAGGGTTGAGATCAATCAGGGGACTGTAGGATCGGGGCTTGGGTGACTCGATCACGAAGGATCTCAAAAGCTTGAGTACATTCCTTGAAAATCTCAAAGGGTACATCCTTGGAGAGAAGAGTGGTCAGGGGGTGCGTGATTTTCGGGAAATCAGGGATGAAACGACGGTAAAAACAGACTTGCCCCAAAAAAGATTGGATGTCCCTGATCGGGTTAGGCATAGGAAGCTTGGAAATTAGGTTAACCTTGGCTCGATCCACTTGGATGCCTCTCTCAGAAATTAAGTGTCCTAGGACGATCCCCTCAAGCACCATAAAGTGGCTCTTTTCCCAGGAAAGAATCATATTTATGTCAATGCATCGCTTGAGTATGTGAACCAAGTGCTGGAGGCAATCGTTAAATGATGCCTCAAAAACTGAGAAGTCATCCATGAAGACTTCCAGATAATCACCTACCATATCAGAGAATATGGCAAGCATGCATCGCTGAAAAGTCGCAGGTGCATTGCAGAGACCAAAAGGCATCCTTCGGAACACATAAGTCCCGAAGGGGCAGGTGAACGTGGTCTTCTCTTGGTCCTCTGGATGAATCGCCACTTGGTTGTAACCGGAGTACCCGTCAAGAAAGCAGAAGAATCTATTTCCCGCTAGTTTTTCGAGAATCTGATAAATAAATGGTAGTGGGAAATGATCCTTCTTCATGGAGGAATTGAGTCTTCGGTAATCTATGTAGACTCTCCACGAGTTGGCTATACGGGTAGGTATGACCTCTCCGGTTTCAATCGTGATGGTGGTGAGCCCTGCCTTCTTAGGCACAACCTGGATTGGGCTCACCCAGCGATTGTCGGAGATCGGGTAGATGATCCTTGCATCTAACCACTTAATGATCTCCTTTTTCACAACCTCCTGCAGATTGGGGTTCAGACATCTCTGCATTTCACGTGAAGGTCGTGTGCCCTCTTCAAAATTGATGCGGTGTGTGCAATAAGAGGGACTTATTCCAGTAAAATCATTGAGAGTCCAACCAATGGCTTTGCGATGTTGCTGGAGAACAGCAATCAGATGGGATTCCTGGTCAGGTGTGAGTTTGGAGTTTATAATCACCGGAAGTGTCTGATTGGAACCCAAAATGACATATTTCAAATGATCGGGAAGGGGCTTGAGTTCTAGAACGGGGTTATCAGCAGCAACAGGTGGTTCGGAATAGGTGTGAGGATTAAGGGTAGGAGTTAGGGGTGTGTCCAGATCAGTTTCAGATTCTCCTAATTGTGGTTTTAGATCTTCTTGAGGTTGATGAGGGATAATCATGTTGTCCTCGATTTGTGGTTCATCAACCACAGCTTTGATGTCATAAATTTGCTCTACCACACCGCAATTAATCCCTTGTTGGGCCTTAAAGATATCAATCTTGAGAGTATGTTCGCAAATTTCAGCTCTATTTGGCCCTTTTCACAACTTATGTTGTCCCTTGCAGTGGCCAGAAAAGGTCTCCCTAGTATGATTGGTGTATCCCTTGGATTCTCAGGTGCGTCCATGTCTAGAACTATGAAATCTACAAGGAAGTAGAAATCCCACACCCTAATAATAACATCCTCAAGAATCCCCTTAGGTGACTTGATGGATCGATCGGCTAACTGCAATGTCACCTCAGTCGATTTCAGTTCAGATTCTTCTACGTGGTTAAGCAGGGATGTGGGTATCAGGTTTATAGAGGCACCTAGGTCTAATAATGCTCTATCAAACTGGGTTTCACCAATCTTACATGAAATCACGGGAGTGCCTGGGTCTTTTGCCTTGGGTGGGAGTTTGCTTAGGATTACAGAGCAGGCTTGCTCTGATAGTATAATCGGACACCTACTCTTGGTTCGCGGCTTACGCTGTGGTGTACACATGTTTTTCAAGAATCGTGTGTAAGCTGGTATGTGGCGAATTGCATCCATCAAGGGGATGTTTATTTGGACCTGCTTAAAGAGCTTGATCAGGTCCTCCTCAGGAGCCAAGGGTTTAGCTGTCCTCTTTCCCTTGGTCAAGGCCTCGGGAAATGGAACCTTGGTTGGTTCCTCTAGGATAGGTCCAGGTCTTTGATCTAAGGCAGGGATAGGAACATCCTGGATGACTATCCTGGGGTTTGGGTCACTACCAGGCTTGGAGTGATCTGGATAAGGTGGGTCTTGGGTTGCTTTACCACTACGGGTTGTCACAGAATTTAGTCCTGCTTGGTTCTGGTTGGGGGTTGGTAAGATGGGCTGCTGCTGTTGGTAACCCGCATAAGAGGTTGGTGCTTCCATCCTGTCAAGTGATGGAACAGAAGGGGCCTGATAGATCACGTGTGCTTGGCCTGGGTTAGGGTTCATAATGCGCTGCTGAGTCGGCACATTATTCGGGTTAGGCAAAGGTTGAGAAGGAAGTGTGCCCGGTTGGCGAGAATTCACCAACTAGGCAAGTTGGTTACGGACCTCTGTGATTTCATCCTTGTGTTGTTTCTAGATAGCCGCATTCATTCTTTGAATGTCAGCCAGAGTTTGGAGGATGAGGGACGTTTGGTCTTGGTTGGGCCCGGATGGATAAGTGGGGTTAGGCCGAGGCTGAGGCGGCTGATAAAGACGAGGGGCTTGTGGATGGGGCTGAAAGGGTGGTCTTGGGTTCTGAGAATTTCCCACCCACTGGAAATTGGGATGGTTTCGCCATCCAGGGTTGTAGGTGTTGGAAAATGGGTCATTCTGGATGGCATTGAGGTCCTCGCAGGTCTGAGGAGCCTCAGGAAAGTCCGAGAATGGGGGAGTAGAGTTCCCCCAGCAAGAATAGAAAGGATCGAAGGTCCCTTCAGTCCTGGTGTCGCATGGGTATGAGTCCATAGCAGGAGAAGGTCGGTGGAAAATGTTCTGCACAGTTTCCCATGCAGGAGTTGGTTGTGCGAAGGAGTTCTGCGCAGAGGTGGCTCGCTGCAAGTGCTGAGTCAACTCGTCCACCTTCTTCTCAATAATTGAGACCTTGTCCAACCGACTAACCATTAGCTCCAGGTTGATTGATGTGGACAGGCCCTACGTCTCATGTGCTCCCCCAAGGTTCGTCGCTACGCGGGTATTCGTCCGGTCGAATAATCCCATGGAGTCATTGTTGATGGAGTTCTCACACATATTTTCGAGAATCTCCCACATGGTGTCTTCATGTTGACCCATGATATTCCCTCCGCAAGTTGCATTGACGAACAATCTGATATCTTCACGGAGTCCATGGTAAAAAGATTGGACTTGTTCCTATTTAGGAACTTCGTGATGGGGGCACTTTCTAATGAGATCCTAGAATCAATCCCATGCCTCATGAAGAGGTTCTCCCGTTTGCTGTGTGAAGTGAGTAATCTGATGGCACAAGGCGTTTGTCCAACCAACGGGAAAGAACTTCTTCAAAAACTTGGATTGAAGTTCTTCCCAAGTGTTGATTGGCTGGGTCTGTGTCTGATACCAATGAGCCGCCTTGTCCATAAGGGAGAAAGAGAATAACTTCATGAGTAAGATATCCCGATTCTGTGCATCTGACCCGAAGGTCTGGGCAGATGCTTAAGCTGTTTGATATGCTAGAAGGGATCTTCGGAGTTAAGCCCATAGAATTTAGGTATGGCATGAATCATATTGGGCTTCAATTCGGAATCAGGTCCTCCAGTCGGGATTCTGACTCGAGGCTCAATTGCCACCGCAGCGGGATTATAGTGATCTCACATCATGGGGCGCTGCGGTGGGTTCATGAAATTCTGGAAGAGATCATTAAGACATTGGAGCTGGTGCTCAAGATTATTCTCTTCTTCAACAAGCTGAGCCATGATGGAAGAAGAAGGGAAACTAGGTTCAGAATTAGAAGAGAGGTCTATGTGGAGTGGTTGTCGCACAAACAAGGGTGACGAGGCTTGGCCTCGAGGAGAGTGGATTTTTAGAGGAGGTTTCAAGGACCTCCTATCGAACATGCACTGATGGATTGGATGAGGTTAGAACGTGTTGGACCCAATCAAGACACCCAAAATATGTTGGGTGACTATAGAGGTTCGAGGCGGATGATACCCCATGATCAGAATGTCGTCCACCTAAAAATTACCTGGGCAGCCAGAGAGGGTGAGTCTCACGAAGACCCCTACATGGTAGAGCGCCCCCACGAGTTACAGGGTTTCCCCCACCCGACCTCTCTTGTCACTGAGATTCCAGGTAGATCAGAATAGGGACTTTGACCTCTTAAGTCTACCACTTTTAATTAAGATCAAGGTGCTTAGGGTTTCACTCGAACTTTAAGCCTTTTGTGTGCGAAAAGTGACCTAATTTGAAGGTTGGTTGATCCAAGGGATCAACTTCACCTTTTTGTTCTTGTGAGAGCTTATTAGGTCCTTTCTTTTAGTGTTCAAGTAGATTAAGAGCCTGATTGCTTAAGGTTTCTGTTAATAGATCTTTTCAAGCAATGGTTTAGGCACACCTCCTTTTGGAATTTTCAGTTCTTGATTAGAAGATGTGTCTTTAAACCCTAGCTTAGAATCCTAGGTTGGCTCTAATTGGTCCAATTAGTTGCCTCAGAAATGGGTAACTAGGGCTCAATCAAGAAGGTTTTAGCTTTAGTTACTTTAAGTGGATAAGCAGTTAAGATGTGTTGAAATTTAAAAACAGGCAACTCTGTGAATTACTATGTATGGAAGACAGGTAGCCCTAGATTGATTTTTCTTTTCTTTTTCCTCTTTAGAATGTGGGGGTTTAAGAGAGAGAGGGTTGAGGGTTACCTGTCCTCTGGTGTGTTTGTTGTGCAGTTGCTTGTTCTTTCTTGCACAACAAAGGAGAGATTAGTATAAAATCAGAAATTGTGATTTTGAAGCTTCTAAAATGCCCGTTGCTCCCCGGCAATGGCGCCAAAAACTGGTATCGGTGTAAAATTGACTGGTTGGATTTGATTTATTACTCGAATACAAAAATTCTCCGAGGTCGAACTCAGAGAGCAAACTTGATTATAGAAGCGTAGAAAATCACAATTTACAATATACTGTTTTACAAAAAGATTAAAGAGAGCAAATAAAAATTTGTCTCTTCTCTTTTCTTCTCTCTTTCTTCTTTTGTCCTCCTGTCTCTCTATCTTCAGATGTCTGACTTCGTGGATCAGATGCCTTAAGTAGCCACTTGCTACAGTGCTTGTGCTCTCCTTTTTTTTTCAACTGCTGCTGCTACTTCTTCTTCTTGGCTTCTTTTTCTCTTCTTTTCTTCCTCAGGAAGCTTCTCCCCTTCCTCTTGTTCTGCTTCAGCTTCTGTCTTCTTCTTTCTCTTCCTTTTCTTCTGCTTCTGCTCCTGAGCCTTCTTTTCTTCTCTCTGCCCGTAGCTGCTTTAGCGGCTAAGTCTTTAGCCGCTCCTTCCTTGCTTCTTCTTCTGTTCCCTGCATAGGCATACAGTTAGGTAAAACCTAACCCCTACCCTCCCTGCGTCTCTCTCTCTGTTTCACTCCAGGGTTCACTCTCCTAGAGCCTATTCGGGTTTGCGGGTCGGGTGACGTGCCCAGGACCAGACCCACCGACGTGCAGTGGTGGGCGAGGTGTGCACAGGTTGGGTAATCGGGTCGGGCTAGGTCCGCTGGGGGTGGTCGCGGACGAGGCCGGGTGAGCGGGTGAGAGGGACCTCACCCCGTATGATTGAGGCGATAAGCCTCAATCACCTTTGGAATTTATGCGTCGCGGGGTGCTTGAAAACGCTCGAGGTGGGACTATCTATGCCCCACCTCTCTCATGCACCCGCAGCAGGGAGTGCGAGCAAAATCCGCCCCAACCGAGGTCTTCGCTGCCAATTGAAGACCTGGAGTTGTGCGCGGAAGCCTTCCGCACAACCTAGGCACTCCTCCTGGAGCTGGAAGGGCCTGGAGCTGCTTACGAGCTTACTCCAAACTCGGTGCTAATGGCGGCGGAGGCCGGAGACCTGAAATCAGCAAAACGGCCTCTCGGCCACGTCTGGATGCTCGGCATGCTTCGCCAGAGCACGACGAAGTTATTGTGGGGGTCAGCGTGGCTCAGAATGGCCTGGGCGTGTGTGCCCAGGTCGATGTGAGTCTGTGTGAGTAGGTCTGTTCGGGGGGTGGCGACAGTGAGTGGCTCGGTAAGTGGGGGGTCGTAGGGTGATCAGTTGGTGGAGGTGATGCTCAGGGACCAGTTGGAGAGGGGTGGAGGTGTCTGTGGTGGTGAAATGGCCTCGCTGGAGTTGGTGGTTGGAGGTGGAGATGGTGAGGGTGGACAGTGGTGTAGAGGGGTGGAAACAACAAAGTTATAGTGGGAATTAACGAGAAGGGTAAAAGGGACTTAGCTGGTAGGTCAGGAGTGAACGGAGGAGGCCGAGGTGGTGAGCGGCTGGTACTGCCGTCGTCGGAGATGAAGGCGCCCAGGGGAAGAGACGGTGACAAGGAAGAGGGGTTGGAGGGTGCCTGCAGGTACGACAAGGCGCGGCGGAGGATGGCGGAGGTAACCTTGCCATTGGTATGGTGGCAGAACGACGAGAGAGGAGGAGAGTCACCGGATCTTGCGGGCAAATGGCCGGAGGAGGAGGAGATGAATTTGGGGGGATTTCTTTGGCCAAATCAGGCTTGAAGGATGTGGCAGAGGGTGTCGCAACTTAAATAGGCGTTGGCCGGAGGTGGAGCGCGCAAAAGCGGCGGGAAAAATCCCGCCAGAGATGTGGGCAGATGGAGACCCATACCTCTCGCACGTTCGCACGAGACGTATGGTGGCCGAAAGGGCAAGGGAGCCAGCCCATGCAGTAGGGGGATTCGCAGGGAGCTCCCCTTTCAAATTCGAGGCTGGCTCCCCATGCATGCGTGGCGCCATCCTCCGCGCAAAGTTGCTGAAGGTATGGCCTGTGCATGCGGGTGGTAGAGGGACCCAATTGAAGAAGATGATAGGAAAGATAGGGGGGTCTTTGCAAGGTTTCAAAAAGCTAAGGTCAAAAAGTAATTATTGAGGACCATTTTGTAAAGTGGGTCAAGACGACCTTCCCTTAGGTCTAAATTTTGGTATAAACCTAATTTGGACCTAAGGAATCCAATGGTGAAGTTGGATTTTAGGTTTGACCATGTTTGACCCATCATTTTGCACAAAAACCCAAATTAGGTCAAAAATTGGGTATGGTTCTCAACCTAGGTCAAGATAGGTTCCAACGGCCAAATTGAAGGTTCTAAACCCTAAGAGATATTTTTTCATGAATTTTAGAGGGTTTAATTAATTTTTATCTTTCCTGGAACTTCGTGAATTAAAGTGAATTTGTTTTAGGGTTTAATTCGCAGATTTTGTTATAACCCTTTTCTGACCAAACCATCCCACTTTTTCTCTTATTAAGCCCATTTGACCTGTGTCTATACCTTTAGTAATCCCCTTCTTTCACTGCAATGGTAAAATTGTAGTTTTATTTTTTGCATAATGTTTTATTTTTTGTTCAGCAATTCCCTGATTTAGGCCTTCCCTTAGGTTTTGTAGGAGCTTTTGTTCAATTTATTAGGTCAAAATGTGCTAGTTAGGGTTCATGATGAGGTTCTCATCAGGCAACAAGCTTGCTAGAATTGTACCATATCCAAATTATTTAAACCATTTAGTTTTCAAAAAAGAATTGTTTTACATGCAGAGGTTGTATCAATAATTCTGCATCTAGGAATGGATATAGTCTCTTTTGTATTTAATTTAAATGTTAACCCACTTTCAAAAAAAATTTAAATGATACCAGGATTTTGTATCAACAAAACCAGATTATTACTTTTATTACCTGGATTTCCATCAACTCCTTGTAGCATGTCATTGACCTTCTTCACAGAGAGGCCCTCCATTCCACTCCAAAAAATCAAGAGACCCTGGAGAAGGGTGAAATGTTGGTTTTGAGAGCCTAATTGCTTTAATCGGGATGCAATTGACATATGGTGAGATGGGAATTCATGTTGAAATCAGTGAGATTAATCAAACCAATTAATTAATAGATCAATCGGGAATTTGGTTGACCAACCAAATTGCCTCAGCTTCGTTCTCCTAAGGTGGGTTTCGAGGATGTCCATGATCGGAGTGCACCAAATTTTACAGGTGGATCATCATATCCTAGGAGGAGTTCGTCAAGTCCCGATGCATTGATATTGTGGGGGGCAATACCTTCTCTAAGGGAAGTCCTTTATGGGCGCTTCGATCAGAGTAATCTTTAACCTTTCTTCGTTTTGTTTATTTATGCTATTGCATGTTCTTTATTCTTTATTTTATTCTGGATCTTGCGAAATCATGTTTGACTTACTTGATTTAATATTTTTGATCTATCTGAAAATGTTGGAAATGCATATGTTTTTATTTATTTATTTTCTATATGCGTTCATTTTAATAATCTTAGAGAAGGTATTGCTTAGATCTAAAATATTTGGGATGTCAGAAATGACTTTTAAATCACGTGTAGACTTATCTGGCCTAAGAAATCTGCTAGGCATAATTTCAAGCATTGGCAACAATGCATGAGGACTTGGTTGGCCACCTTTGGTTTGATCTCAACATTGGAAATCAAACCCCAAGTGTTGGATATGGAAAAATCCACTCCCAAAGGCCAAAAGACGATGGATGAGTGGTGTTGTTTGCACGACGAGATCGTGGTTTTAAAAAGACGTTCGTTGTAGTTGAAATCGCCGTGAAAACAATTAACAATTTATTACTTGAAAACTAAAGTATCTGAGGTCAAACTCAAGGAGCAAATTGGTATTTTAGAAACCAAAATCACAATCTCTAATTGCTCAAAAAATGATAGCAATCCAATGTATATGAAAGCTAGAGAGGGAAAATGCAAAAAGAAATGGATTGTCTTTCTTCTTCTCTTTTCTTCCTTCTTCTTTCTCTTTGTGACTTCTTCTTTCTTCTTCTTCTTCTCTTTTTCTGATTTTCCCTTTTTTAGACGTCTGATTCTGTGAGTCAGATGCCTTATCTTGCAATTGCTACAGTGATTTCACTCTTTCTTCTTCTTCTTCTTCTACCTTGTCTTTCTTCTTCAGCCTCTACCTCTGTCTTCAGCTGTTCCTCTTCTTCTTCCTTTCTCTATGGCTTCCTCCTTGGTTTCTTCTTCTTTTCTTCATTGTCTTTCTCTGTCTTCTTTTTCTTCTTCTGCTTGGCCGCTCCTGCTTCTTTCTTTCTTCACCAGCTACCTTCTTCTTTTTCTTCTCTTCCTCTGCCTCTTCCTCCTTCTTCTTCATCTCTTTTGTCTTCCCTTTCTTCTTCCTTGCCCTAAGCTTTGGCTGCGCCTTCAGCTTCCTTCTTCTCTCTTCAGCAGCTGCCTCCTCTAGCTCCTACACAGCACCATAATGCAAAACCTATCCCCTATCCTCCCCGTGTCTCTCTCTCTCTCTATATCTCTCTTCGGTACACTCTCCCAGAGCCGAGTAATCGGGTCGGATGCATGCCCGAGTCCAGGCACACCAACGTGGGTGTGATGCATGAGGAGTGCTAGGTCTAGGTAATCAGGTCGGGTTCCAGGTCCGCTTAGCGTAGGCACGGACAAGGCGTGAGTGGGCGAGGGGACCGCACCCCGTGTTCAGAGGCAACGAAGAGGAAACACAAATTCAACTTATATCACTCACCTCACTCCAAAATGCCCGAGGTGGGAATAAAAGTCCCACTCGCTTCTACGCGCATGCCCGCAGGGGGTCGTCTTCGATTGCTGCGACTGCAGTGCTTTCTCAAAACCACTCACTAGCTAAATGTATGCGCGAGGTGACTCCGCACCTCCTGAGATGGGGGTCGTATCTACCATCGCCGAAGATGAAGGCCTTGAGATGGAGAGGCGGTGACGACGAGGAGGTCAGAGAGGCGTACGCTGGGGCGGCGCAACGCGGAGGAACGAGGCAAAGCGAACCCTGCCACTAGTATGGTGGTAGAGTGACGAGATGAGGGAGATGAGGTTGTCGGAGCTTGCAGGAGTCTGACCAAAGATGAGGAAGGAGGGAATTCAGGGGAATTCTCAGGCCAAAACAAGCTTGGAAGATGTGGCCAGATCTGAGGCTTCTTTTAAAGGCACAGGCAGAGGGCCTTGTGCTTGGAAGGCGAGCTTCCAAGCGCAAGACTCTCGCCGGAGGTATGGCTCGGAAACGATACCCATACCTCTCGAGCGTTCGCATGAGAGGTATAAGGCGAATCAGGGCATGGGGAGCTGCTCAGGCGGTAAGGGACTTCTCAGAGAACCCCCCTTTCAAATCTGAAAGCAGCTCTCTGGGGAGCGAGGAGAAATCCTCCTCGAAACTTCGCCGGAGGTATGGGTCTTTTGCTGTAATGGTAGAGGGACTGGAATGCAAAAGGTGGCGAAGAAGTTGTGGGGGTTTTCGCAAGGGTTTTCAAAAGTTAGGGGCCAAAATGTAATTTGGTGGACTTTTTTACAAAGTAGGTCAAGATGACCTTCCCTCAGGTCCAAGTTTTGGTACAAACCTAATTTGGACCTAAGGAATCCATTGGTGAAGTTGGATTTTAGGTTTGATCACGTTTGATTGGATATTTTTCACAAAAATCTAAATTAGGTCAAATATTGAGCTTGGACCCTAATCTAGGTCAAAACAGGTTCCAAAGGCCAAATTGAAAGTTCTAAACCCTAGGGGATATTTTTCCATGAATTTTAGAGGGTTTAATTGATTTTTATCTTAACTGGAACCTTACGAAATTAAGTGGATTTATTTTAGGGTTACAGAATGTCATTTAATTTTTAAATTTCACAATAACCCTTTTCTGACTGAACCATCCCACTTTTTCTCTTATTAAGTCCAATTAACCTATGTTTAGATCCTGAGAAATCCCGTTGATGTACTGCAGTGGTAAAATTGTAGTTTTACCCTTTGTTTCATGTTTTCTTTCCAGATCAGTAATCTCTTGAGTTAGGCCTTCCTTTAGGTTATGCAGGAGCTTTTGTTCTTTTTTTTAGGTCGAAAAGAGCCAGTTAGGGCTCATGATAAGGTTCTCATCATACCCCCATGCCTAGCTTTTGCTAGTCCCTTAGCAAAATTTCAAGATTTCAACTTCTGTTCTAGACCATGAATTTCTTTCACCAGTTATGATAAGTGCATTTTCTTCTTTTTCTTCTGTGATTATGTTAGAATGCTGACAATAGGCCTAGAGGTACTCTAGTACCAACCAAGATCCGGACCTGACCAACTTTAGCCTCAGTTGTCTGCGATGGTTTTTGAGGCCCGCAGGAACTACCCTAAGGTTCATTAGACTCCGTGGTTAAAGCACCCGTGCTTGAGACATATTTTAGCCTTGGTTCAGTTTGCAGTGCATTTTTGTAAGAGAGAGACAGAGTGTAGATCAAATTTCGTGGTTTTCAAAATATACGCGTTGTAGTATGTTGTGAAAAACGATTATCAATTTAATTTATTTATTACTCGAAATTTTGAAAATATTCCGAGGTTGAACTCAGGGAGCAACTTGGTCTTTATAAATAGAAAAATCACAATTCTTAAAAATGTAATGTTTTACAAAAATCTAGAGAGAAAGGAAATCGAATTTTTCTTCTCTTTTTATTTTCTTCTCTCTTTCTTCTTTGCTCTTCTCTCTTTTCTTCTCACTGTCTTCAGATGTCTGATTCTATGAATCAGATGCCTTAAATGGCGTTTGCTACAGTGCACGCCTTCTTCTTCTTCCTTTCTTCTCTTTGGTTGCTGCTGCTCTGACTTTGGCTACTTCTTCTCCTCTTCCTTTCCTTTCTGCTTGGCTTTCTTCTTTGCAGCAGCTCCCTCCTCTCTTCTTCTCTTCCTCTTTAGCTCTTTCTTCTTCAGCTCCTTCCTTTGCTTTCTTCTTCGGTGTGGCTAAGTCCACAGCTTCTTCCACTTCTTCAGCTGGCCTCTTCTTCTTCTCTTCCTCTTCTTCTTCTGCTTCCTCTTCCTCCTTCTTCTTCTTCCCTGCACAGGCACGGTTAAGCAAAACCTACCCCTACCCTCTCCAGGTCTCTCTCTCTCTCTATTTCTCTCTCAGGTCACAGCTCTCCCAGAGCCAACTGGGTTATCGGGTCGGGTATACGTGCCCGGTACCAGGCCCACTGGCGTGAGGTGGTGGGCGAGGTGTGCATGGGTAGTCGGGTTAAGACCAGGTCCGCGTAGCATGGGGTCACAGACGAGGTGTGAGTGGGCGAGGGACCTCACCCTGTGTTCTGAGGCGACCTAAAGAAAACACAAAAATAATAAAAGGCGCTCACTTGTGCTGGGCGTTTCCGAGGTGGGACTAAAGTCCAACCTGCTTCTGCTTGCGCGCCCGCAGGAGGCCTCCGTCCAATCGCCACTGCTGCAGTCGCTCACTAAGCCTGCTCTCTGGCTGGATGTGTGCGTGAGGCCTTCGCACGTCACCTGGGAGCCTTATGCCTGGAGCGCGCGACCTGGAGTGAAGCTTGCGAGCTTCATGCTTCAGCGACAATGGCGGAAGGGGCTGCGACCCTGAAATCATGAGAACAGCCTTGCAGCCCTGTCAGAACACTCGGCAGGCTTCTCCAGAGCACGGCGAAGGTGGCCCGGTGGTCGGAGTGGCGTGAGGGCGCCTATGTGTGTGTACCTAGGGCGCACTGTGTGTGTAGGTGGGTGTGTTTGGGGGGAGGTTCCAGTGGGTGGCGCGGTCAATGAAGAGGGGGGAAATGATCAGGGAGTGATGGTGGAGTTTCTGAGGGGTTTGGCGAGGTGGATAGAGGAGTGGAGTGGCGAGGTCACCTCGCAAGTGGTCTACCGGAGGTGTGGATGATGGTGGTGGTTTGTGGTGTCGAGAGGTCGGGAGTACAAATGATCAGAGGGAAAATGAAGAGGGGAGTAAGGGGAACTTATCTGGTAGGTTAGCAGCAAAAGGGGGAGGCGGAGGGCAAGCGGCTGGTGCCTGCCGTCGCTGGAGACGAAGGCACCCAGGGGAAGAAGATGGCGACGAGGAAGAGAGTTGGATGGCGCGTGCTGGTACGGCGTGGCGCAGCGGAGGACGGCGAAGCTAGCTCTACCACTGGTATCGTGGCAGAGCGACGAGAGAGAGAGGAAGAAGTTTCTGCAAGCTCTAGATAGTCTGCCGAAGTTGGGAGGAGACGAATTAGAGGGGGATCTCAGGCCAAATTGAGCTTGAAGGAAGCGGCGTGGTCTGCACTTCCTTAAATAGGAAAAGGCAGGGCGGGAAGCGTGCGAGGGCAGCGGGGAGGCCACGCTAGAGGTAAGTCCAGTCGGAGACCCATACCTCTCGTGCGTTCGCACGAGAGGTATGGTGGGTTTCAAGGCATGGGGAGCAGCCCATGCGGTAGGGGGCTCCGCAGGGAGCTTCCCTTTCAAATCTGGGGGTAGCTCCCCATGCAAAAGAGGCAAAATCCTCCGTGCGAAGTCGCTGGAGGTATGGTCCCCATTGCAAATGGTAGAGGGACCGAAATGAAGAAAGAGATGAGAAAGCTAGGGGGCATTTGCAAGGGTTTCAAAAAGTTGAGGGTCTGAAAGTAATTTGGAGGACCAATTTACAAAGTGGTTCAAGATGACCTTCCCTTAGGTCCAAATTTTGGTATAAACCTAATTTTGACCTAAGGAATCTAATGGTGAAGTTGGATTTTAGGTTTGAACACGTTTGACTAGTTATTTTGCATAAAAACCCAAATTAAGTCAAATATTGGGTATGAACCCCAATCTAGGTCAAAACAGGTTTCAAAGGTCAAATTGAAGGTTCTAAACCCTAGGGGATATTTTTCCATGAATTTTAGAGGGTTTAGTTGATTTTTATCTTTCCTGGAACCTTGTGAATTAAAGTGGGTTTGTTTTAAAATTAGAGAATGTCATTTAATTCCTAAATTTCGCTATAACCCCTTTCTGACCAAATAATTCCACTTTTTCTCTTATTAAGTCCACTTGACCAATGCCTAGCCCTTTAAAAATCCCGTTGATGCACTGTAATGGTGATAACGCCACGCAAGGGGGTAGTAATTAGGTTGAATATGGCCCATCTTTAGAATAAAAGGCACAACATAAAGTAGAATAGGAGCATTGCATGCATCAAGTACCAAGATTGCTTATAAAATGTATTAATGGCCATTTGTGTAAAGCATTTGTCAAAGCAGGCCTCAGATGAGCAATCGGACCGCACGGATGGATTCAGGACGACGAACGGAGTCTAACGGACTCAAGATCGGCCAAATCCGACATCCGGAGCTCCCACAATGGGCCCAAGAAATCCTGACCGTTGATCTGGAGATCAACGGCCTAGAACGCGCCACGTCGCCCTGCCCCCGCCGCCCGCACGCCCCCAAGCCAGCCAAGGACGCATCTCGGCCGTTGATCTTCGATCGAACGGCCGAGATCCGCGCGCTCGCCCGCGGTCGCCGCGACAAAGCGCTGGCGTGGCGCAACGGTTAGCGCGCACGCCCGCGTCGCGGCGACGCGCGTTCGAATCGCGCGGAGCGGAAATCACTTGCGGGCGAAGGGCGCGGCAAAATTGAGCCGCGCGATCAGAAGCGAGCGGCTAGGATCGCGCCACGCGGCGCGACGACAGCGCCCCACCTCCCGCGCGCGTGCGCACGCCGGGCAGAAACGCGCGCGCGCACGCACGCCCGAAGCGCGATCCTAGCGCAGGCGCGGGAGGATCTCAGCCGTCCGATCATCAATCGGACGGCTCTCGTTCGACGTCCACGGATCGCGCCTGAAGAGAGAGAGGGGCGGGCGGCTGACCGGCGGCAGAAGGCCTTCACCGACGTATATGGAAGCGATTTTAGCGACGTTCTGGATGTCGCTAAAGCACATTCTTCTTTTAGGAAGCCCTTAACTCTATTTAAACCCCCTTCTACCACCATTCAAGGCATCCTCTCCCACTTGCAACTACTCCACTCCTCTCCTAGCTAGTCTTAGGCACTCTTGTAATCACCGGAGACGACGAGCCACCGACGGAGCCTCCTCCACCGCCGTGGCTGCCTCGTCGCTCTCCACTCTCTCTCTACCTCTCTCTCTCTCTTTTAAGCTTTCATTTACTTTTGTTGAAGCATGTATTTAATATTGTAAACCGTGAACTATGAATGCATGTTAATGAAATTATTTTCCATTTAGTTGCCTTTTTAATTTCTGTTTAAAGTGCATGATCAAAACCAAGAGCTTTCTAACCCTAAACTCTCTCTATCTCTCGCTTTTCAAAACCGTCTCTTTCGCAAGCAAAACTCCGCCTTTTTCGTGACAACAAGTGGTAAACAAAATCCGATTTCCACGCCTCCCTGAGATCGACACTCGGACTCACCTCCGTTTACTTCTTTTAAAACCGACGTATCAAGTGCAACTATAACGACACCTCTTAACACACACGCACGTAGGCACGTCAATTTTTGGCGGCGTTGCCGGGGAGGCAACGGATTTGTTTTATCACCTCCATTCCACCTTCATTCTCATATCGTCTAATGCCCTACTTTCCTTTTTACTTGACGGATGCAGGAATTCGGCGCATGGACGGCGAAGCGACGCATTCCACTATGGTAGCAAGGAAGTAGATGCCTCGAGGACCGATAGTGGGTACTCTCTCTCTCTCATTGTTTGCTTGCGTGAAAAAGCTAAAAAAAATCATAAAAACTGAAAAAAATTGGCGTGGCGAATGATTGCTTGACCCACATTCTTAACACACCACCCTACAAAAAAATGTACACTCTAATATACTGGACAAATTCTTGGAGTGTTCTTTTCTTTCTCTCTTGAGTGGTGTTTGCGAAGCCACCGTGAGTTGACCTGGGCCGCACCACTCAACCCTAAAACTGACTCATCTAATAGAAGCTGCATGATTATCAGGATGAGTACACTAGGGTTTTAGAGCCTCTACAAAATAAAAGGAAATCTACTTTCACTAAGTTGTGTGCAGAACTTGACGTGCCCACTGAAACTTGTTTGAAAATATTAAGACACGTCAACCCTAAAAAGTACTTAAGTAAGGATGAAACACTAAAAGACACTATATCTTAACAAATCCTTGCTTGAAAATCATGTTTTGCTAGAAGCACACACTCTGAAAGTGGAACATTAAGAGGCACCACCCCAATCAACGCCTCATCACATCACCCTAAGCACAAGCACTGTCCTAACCCTTTAAAACTGAGTAGACGTGCCCTAGGCAGGACTGAGTTAAGTCTCAAAAGGTGAGGTTTTGTCTGCTAGGCACTTGGCTTTCATTCCCTTGGTAGAATCTGGTGACTAGGCTGCGGGGCAGTGTCAAACGACCGTGGTTGTGGGGTCTATGGAACCGGAGGCGTAAGCCAAAGGAAGAACCTTCCCTGCAATCCCCTCGTAATCAACCTGGCCAGATTAGCCTTGAGAAGGGAAGTCCAGTGCTTACGGACTTAATCAACCTTTGTGAGATTTCTAGGTCTTCTAAGGAATACACCATAAGGACTAGGCTTGTTTGCTTGGTTGAGGACACAACTCTCTCGCATCTGTTCTGCCCACATCCCTCCATTTCTTCCAAACCATGGATTTCAATACCTATCCATCTTACCCAAACTACCCCCAACAGGATTTGTATGCTAACCCAAGTGGACCATACCCACAGCCTACTTGGGCTAACCAACCACCAAGTTGGGGGTACAACCTTGAATATCCCTCTTGGCCCAACTATGACCAAACCGCACCAACTTCTTATTGGAATACAACCAACATAGCCACCCAAGGGTACAATTCAAATCATGGGGCCCCATATCTCGATTGTCCTCACGATGCCTCCTCATTTAGGTCTGACCCGCTCTACTGTGATAGGACCTACACTTTAGGAGAACACCAAGAACCCTACCCATCTCAGGATAATAACCAAGAAAGGTCATCTAAATTCAACAACCTTGCCTACTTGACCTTTGGATTAGAAGGAGTTCTAGACAAATGGAAATCAGAAAATGATCAGAAATCTAGGCAAGCCCAGGATCATCAACCTCTGATTTGGTCCCCTGATGAAGAATCTGACTGGGAGGAGGACTTAGAACCTCAACTATTCTGGAGTAGGACCAAACAGAGAATGGTTCCTCTTGAAGAACTGGACCCTGAACATGATAGAATAGAGGACCCACCCAAGAACCTAAACACCAATATGGATTCTGATCCACAACCTCAACCATACTCTCTTAACCTGGATTTCAAGGAGGAAATCCAAAGGACACCAAATGACACCATGTCAATTCTTGATAACCTCCAGTTAGAACTACACAGACAGAATCAAGAATTGGTTAAAGGGCAACATGCCATGTTGAAGTTGTTCCAACAATTGGGGGAAGAAGGCCAAAGAAAGCTGTTGCATACAACGCCATTCATGGAATTCATAAAGCAAGGACCTACCATGATCAATTGGACTACACCTAGTCATCCTGATTTGGTTCAGTCCACCATTGATACCCCTCAGGAGTTGGACAGCTCAGTGAATAAGGACAGTAAGGATTCCTTGGAACACAATTTGAGGGGCATTAAGAATGAACATCAGGAGGAAAATGAGAATGTAAGGGGAGAGGCCTTGGAATCTGAATCTAATCGGCCCAAGAGAAGCAATCCGGTGGGAGCAACAGCCACCATCATAGATGGAGAATGGAGTTACAATTTTAAAGAAATTGATTATGAATCAGTTGGAATCCCCATCACAAAGTTGGAGGAAGGCCGAGAGAAAGAAGATGATCTAGAGGATGAAATTGACCCTACCTCTAATATAACCTCAAACAATGAATCTGATACAAAGAAGGTGGCAGAAAATATTCTTGAGATCAAGGGCTTGGAAGGAATGAGCGATGAAACCATAGTTGCGGAAGAGATGGATTCGTCTTTGGAGAGAAGCTTCATGCTTGATTGTAAGGCTCATTCTGAAACTCTGGACCTTATTACTTGCCCTACCAGAATAAAGATCCCCACTGGAATTGATACACTTTCGATGGATTACAATTTTATGGGGACACAAGCTGAATATCAGACCTACATCTTTAGTGTCTGGCATGTCATATTTGGGGTGCGTTCGTCCACAGCAACTTGTTTGCATGACCACAAACTAAGAGAGGATCTGACACAGGCATGCATGATATATCTGTTACAGAATTCCCGCCCCTTTGGAACGGGACTCCACCACAACCTTATTCGCATCTGTGGACTTCTGATTTTAGGTCTGGTAAATTTTGAACATATCTTCTTGACCCAAGCCATTCCTGTTTGTGCACCGCCCAGCTGGAAGCGTTAAACTCAGCGCTTCCTGGGAGGCAACCCAGCGGATTCAGACTGATCTGGTAGTCTACGTCTCTCAGGTACTATCTTTTTAAACCCTTCTGCATCCATGAATCTGCCAATGAGGACATTGTCCAACTTAAGCATGGGGGGGATGGTAAATTGCATAATCCTGAGCTTAATTAATCAGTCTGAATGAATAAAAAAAAAATTTGAATTTAGGAAGAAAAACTTAGGTATTAGAAACTTGTCAATAGTGGGAAATAATACACAAAGAACTTAAACACTTAGAGTTTTCAGGCCTTTAGGCTTAATCAGCCCTGGTGTCCGTTAAAATATAGATTTAGCGGCGAGTCCTGGCAACTTTAAGCTATTCTAATCCACCTACTAAATAAGGTGATAAGTATACGACTTATCAACTCATCCTCTAACTTAGGAAAACTTTGAGTCTAAGCATCTGCACACATTTCTGCACAGACTCACTTCTCGGAGATTTTGACAGAAATTGGGCAGCTAATGAACTCTCTAGGGTGGTATGGCTGGCAAGTTGTCGTGGGTAACAGCCCAGTGGCAGGTTGTCCAGAACCCAGCCACAGGCCATTTCTTTTTCACTGCCTCTAGGTACATTTGAGATTAGGGAAGCCACCTACGTAAAAAAAAAAAAAATAATTAAAAAAAAAAAAAGGGAAAAGAAGAAAAGAAAATAAACCACACTTCACCGCACAAGTATGGCTGGCAAGTGATCGTGGGTAACAGCCCATTGGTCGGTTGTCCAGAGCCCAGCTCAATAATTGCACAAAAAAAGAAGACCAAAAACACCTAAGGAAGAAGCGGGGAAGTAGTACAAGCCGGGGAGATATACACTGGAAAATCCTTGTGTTGACCCCAAGTAAAATGAACGCAGGGAGAAAGCTACCAATCGAACAAATACACCTTCAGGCAAAAATTTATTTTCTTTTCCGGTCACCTAGAGGCGTAGAAACTCGAAGTCTGTCTCAATTACCGTTAAGTAAGTCTATCACAACATTCACACCAAGATGCTTAGCACTTAGGGTTTTGACCGAGTTTTGGGTGGGTTGGGTAGCCGTAAAAAGTTACCAACCCACACTGAATTCTAAAAATTCTAAAAAGACATATATAGATATATACGTATACATAAGTATAGTTATATATACAAAGCAAGGATTCGGGCGATTCGTATTTTGGCAGACACCCGGGCGCTGCTTAGTCTTTGTAGATTAAGATCTTCGTATAGTTCCTCTTATTGACAAGTAACGAAGTGCCTAAGCAATTACTTCTTAAATTCGCCAAAGAAATAAAGGCTAGAATAAACCTTGCTAGGGACTAGCAAGGAGTAAGCATGGGGGTATGATAACGCCACGCAAGGGGGTAGTAATTAGGTTGAATATGGCCCATCTTTAGAATAAAAGGCACAACATAAAGTAGAATAGGAGCATTGCATGCATCAAGTACCAAGATTGCTTATAAACGGTATTAATGGCCATTTGTGTAAAGAATTTGTCAAAGCAGGCCTCAGATGAGCAATCGGACCACACGGATGGATTCAGGACGACGAACGGAGTCTAACGGACTCAAGATCTGCCAAATCCGACATTCGGAGCTCCCACAATGGGCCCAAGAAATCCTGACCGTTGATCTGGAGATCAACGGCCTAGAACGCGCCACGTCGCCCCGCCCCCGCCGCCCGCACGCCCCCAAGCCAGCCAAGGACGCATCTCGGCCGTTGATCTTCGATCGAACGGCCGAGATCTGCACGCTCGCCCGCGGTCGCCGCGACAAAGCGCGGGCGTGGCGCAACGGTTAGCGCGCACGCCCGCGTCGCGGCGACGCGCGTTCGAATCGCGCGGAGCGGAAATCACTTGCGGGAGAAGGGCGCGGTAAAATTGAGCCGCGCGATCAGAAGCGAGCGGCTAGGATCGCGCCACGCGGCGCGACGACAGCGCCCCACCTCCCACGCGCGCGCGCACGCCGGGCGGAAACGCGCGCGCGCACGCACGCCCGAAGCGCGATCCTAGCGCAGGCGCGGGAGGATCTCAGCCGTCCGATCATCAATCGGACGGCTCTCGTTCGACGTCCACGGATCGCGCCTGAAGAGAGAGAGGGGCAGGCGGCTGACCGGCGGCAGAAGGCCTTCACCGACGTATATGGAAGCGGTTTTAGCGACGTTCTGGATGTCGCTAAAGCACATTCTTCTTTTAGGAAGCCCTTAACTCTATTTAAACCCCCTTCTACCACCATTCAAGGCATCCTCTCCCACTTGCAACTACTCCACTCCTCTCCTAGCTAGTCTTAGGCACTCTTGTAATCGCCGGAGACGACGAGCCGCCGACGGAGCCTCCTCCACCGCCGTGGCTGCCTCGTCGCTCTCCACTCTCTCTCTACCTGTCTCTCTCTCTTTTAGGCTTTCATTTACTTTTGTTGAAGCATGTATTTAATATTGTAAACCGTGAACTATGAATGCATGTTAATGAAATTATTTTCCATTTAGTTGCCTTTTTAATTTCTGTTTAAAGTGCATGATCAAAACCAAGAGCTTTCTAACCCTAAACTCTCTCTATCTCTCGCTTTTCAAAACCGTCTCTTTCGCAAGCAAAACTCCGCCTTTTTCGTGACAAGTGGTAAACAAAATCCGATTTCCACGCCTCCCCGAGATCGACACTCGGACTCACCTCCGTTTACTTCTTTTAAAACCGACGTATCAAGTGCAACTATAACGACACCTCTTAACACACACGCACGTAGGCACGTCAAATGGTAAAATTACAGTTTTACCCCTTATTTTGTGTTTTCCCCTCAGATTGGTAATACCGTGAATTAGGCCTTCCTTTAGGTTATGTAGGAGCTTTTGTTCATTTTATTAGGTCAAAATGTGCAAGTTAGGGTTCATGATGAGATTCTCATCACAGAGGATTTATTTGTTTGGAGGGTTTTCTCTCTCTTTTCTTTTATTTCTAGCTTCAGATTGGCTTCTCAACACGGTCTGTATCGGATTTCTTATCCCCATCATCAATCCTCAAAGGTTCCTAGCAATCGATGCTTCATGATAGCACCGCCCAAGGCAACCCCCAAAACCCTGATTTTCGAGATTTCGAGATAATCCTGCCCATGGCGTTCCGTGGCCGAATCCAGACCCTGGTAATCGACATTTTGTGATAATGCCACCCATGGTATCTGAACTAGTAGAGTGCTTACATGCCCCTGGTAGGATATGTAAATATCTTAAGAGACAAGCATCGAGGAGACGATATGTTGTTACGCATCTTCGAGGGGAATTTCTCGCCTCTCCGTGCTGGGAACTCATCCAAATCAACTTGCATTGATCGGCTGCTCCTAATCTAGGCAACATTTTTTAGAACATTAAAATGCTTTTGCATGATTTTGATAGTTATACGTACTGAACCAGACTGTGTGTGGATTGGGGTGCTTAGGTTGCCGAGTCTCGCAAATCGAAGGCCAGTTAACGAGGTCGAATACTCCCTAAGCCTTACACCTAATACTTAAGCTTTGCATTTTCCCCAACCCCTTGAGGATTATCCAGATCTTAGCGGGTACTAAGAGTCTATCCAAAAAGGCCTAAGGTCAGCATTCCTATTAATCTCTTTTTGTGCCTCCTTAGCACTTTCTTTACTAATGACTTTTTCTTGGTGTGGTCTAGAAATTCGGTTAATCCCTTAATTTCTTACTAATGACTATCTCTTTCCTTTTCATTTTGTGCTCCTTTTTTGGCATTTTGCTCTTTCTCCTCGTCGTGGATAGCCCAAAAATTTTCTCTCCCCCTTTTCAATTTTTTTATGTGATTTCTTTTTTTGTTGAAACCTTTTCTTGATATGAGTTTTCGTATATTTTGCACTTTCATACCCCCCCATGCCTATGATTTGCAATGTCCCCATTGTAAATTAGGTAGGTTCGAATACAACTTAGTTCATTTATTAGGACAGGTGTTAGTTGAGCGAACGGGTCATGGTTTTTGGGACATTGATTGATCTACTAAACGGGTCGTGGTCTTGTTTGGAGAGTTTTCTCTCTCTTTTCTTTTATTTCTAGCTTCGGATTGGCTTCTGAACACGGTCTGTATCGGATTTCTTGTCCCCATCATCAATCCTCAAAGGTTCCTGGCAATCGATGCTTCATGATAGCACCGCCCAAGGCAACCCCCAAAACCCTGGTTTTCGAGATAATCCTGTCCATGGCGTTCCGTGGCCGAATCCAGACCCTGGTAATCGACACTTTGTGATAATGCCACCCATGGTATCTGAACTAGCAGAGTGCTTACATGCCCCTGGTAGGATATGTAAATATCTTAAGAGACAAGTATCGAGGAGATGATATGTTGTTACGCATCTTCGAGGGGAATTTCCCTCCTCTCCGTGCTGGGAACTCATCCAAATCAACTTGCATTGATCGGCTGCTCCTAATCTAGGCAACATTTTTTAGAACATTAAAATGCTTTTGCGTGATTTTGATAGTTATACGTACTGAACCAGACTGTGTGTGGATTGGGGTGCTTAGGTTGCCAAGTCGCGCAAATCGAAGGGCAGTTAACGAGGTCAAATACTCCCTAAGCCTTACACCTAATACTTAAGCTTTGCATTTTCCCCAACCCCTTGAGGATTATCTAGATATTAGCGGGTACTAAGAGTCTATCCAAAAAGGCCTAAGGTCAGCATTCCTATTAATCTCTTTTTGTGCCTCCTTAGCACTTTCTTTACTAATGACTTTTTCTTGGTGTGGTCTAGAACTTTGGTTAATCCCTTAATTTCTTATTAATGACTATCTCTTTCCTTTTCATTTTGTGCTCCTTTTTTGGCATTTTGCTCTTTCTCCTTCTCGTGGATAGCGCAAAAATTTTCTCTCCCCCTTTTCAATTTTTTTTTATGTGATTTCTTTTTTTGTTGAAACCTTTTCTTGATATGAGTTTTCGTATATTTTGCACTTTCATACCCCCCCATGCCTATGATTTGCAATGTCCCCATTGTAAATTAGGTAGGTTCGAATATAACTTAGTTCATTTATTAGGACAGGTGTTAGTTGAGCGAACGGGTCGTGATTTTTGGGACATTGATTGATCTACTAAACACGAAGATTTGATTGTTTATGTTTGTTAATATGACATTGTAGCTCGAATCCTGCGTTGAAACTTGCACGTCAAGAGTCAAAGATTAATGTGAGTCCCGGCTAACTCCACGAGAAGGCGAAAATAGGCATTTGATTAGAAATTTGCTTTATACTTTTATTCTAGTTTTGTCGTTTTGGGCATTTGTGATTTCTTTTGACTTTTGTTTTGAGAAAAAGTGAGATAGACAACTACCTACTAATACTTTTTCGTTTGTCTTTTTAGTGATTACGTGAGAATGAACCTACACTAATGAAACGAAAACCATCTTTTTGTCATTTTTTCTTTTTAATTGATGGAAGAAACAACGACTATCTTTTCCTTTTGTCTTTTGGATAATGAGGAAGAAACAACAAAAGTGAAACACTTATAAACAAGAGAACATCAACTTTTGATTAACTTAAAAATTTACAAACTAAACTGCTAATACACTACAATTGAAAGCATAAAATCCCATTAACTATTACAACTTCAAAAGTGCCCTAGGCCACTTGCACACTTCGACTACTGAAAGGAAAGAAAGCTATTTACAAGAGAGCTTCAAGCAATCACATAGAGGAAGGTGATAATGGTGACTAGGTAATAAGTGTGGTGGAAGTTTTGAGTTAAATAGGGGAAATGGTTAAGTCCAAAGGCAGTGGTGGTAAGGGTGATAGGAGTGACTATTACAAGGCAATAAGGCATGGTGGTTAGGTTTAGTGGGAGGGTGTTTAGATGTTGGTGTTGAGGTATGTGGTGGTTGGAGTGGTGTGGGTGTCTAGATATCTAACTAGAATGGTGGTGGCATCAAGTTCTACGCAGACTTCTTTGCGTACATTGGGTTTTTGGTTAGGGATGGCTACCATATACTTGATGGTATGGTTCTCAAAGATATCTATTTGGTATGCTAAGTGGTAAGGTGATGGCATGGCCATACTAGGCTCTAATGGAGAAGGTTAGGTTTAGGATGATGGGGTATATGTGATTAGGATAACTGGTGGTTATGGTGGTGGCGAGTGCACAAGTGGTGAAGATGCACTACAACAAAATATACTTATAGTGATGACCTTTGAGGATAGAGTTGAAGCCTTTGGGGATAGATTTTAGGGTGGGTGACGGAAAATCCATCCCTAAAAATCTGTCTCCCAGATGAGGGTCATGAAAAGTTTTGGAGATGGATTTTCCATGCTCAAAACTATTGTGACAAAAAATCAGTCACAATAGATTAGACACAAAAAAGTTGATAACGTGGCATTTAAGTTTTTTATGGATAGATTACTCTGCCTCTACAAGTTTTAGGAAAAAAAAAATAGATTTTTACGTGAATGCCACTAAAATTTTTTGAAATTACTTAAATGTCATTCAAATCATTATATTTATAGATATGTCATTGAAAAATAGTATCATTTTCGTATTTACCACTTCATTAGTCATAACCGTTAAACATAACAATTTTAGACTGAAATGTAATTAAAAATTATTTTTTTGTCCTCAAAAAATATTTTTTAGTCCTTAAATTTTTTTTAGTCAAAGTTTATTTTTTTAATTTTCACCCCTCCCTCCCCCCTCCCCTCGCCAGTTCACTTCCCTTCCTCCTTACCTTTGAGCACCTCCTCCAACCACCTCCTTCGCCCCCTCTCTCTAACCACCACATCCTCTCAACCACCTCCTCCTCCCAAGGCGACATCGATAAGGAGGACCCCAAAGCCCACCACAACATCTTTGGGCGCATCTTCGACCACAAGCCCAAGAAGGGCATCATCACAGATGGTGAGAAGTTGAAGAAGGGTGCCACCACAAATAGTGAGAAAACAACAGAGTGTAAGGGTAGGGTTGTCACTTTGGGAGGAAGAAGTGGTTGAGAGGAGGTTGTGGCTAGAGAGGGAGTGGAGGAGGTGGTTAAAGGTTGGAGAGTGAGGGTGGAGGAGGTGGTTAAAGGTGAGTAGGAAGGGAGGTGAATTGGCGAGGGGAAGGGGGAGGGTGGGGGAAGGGGTGAAAATTTAAAAACTAAAATTTAAGGCCAAACAAAAGTTTTTTGGACTAAAAAAATTAATTTTTAGGACCAAAAATAATTTTTTATTACATTTAAGTCTAAAATCGTTAAGTCTAATAATTATGACTAACAGAGTGGCAAATACGAAAATGACACTATTTTTTTAATGACATATCTATAAATATAGTGAATTTAATGGCATTTAAGTAATTTCAAAAAATTTCAGTGGCATTTACGAAAAAATCCCAAAAACTAATTGCCCTCAATCTTTTGAGGATTACATAATTGTGAATGTAAATTACATCAAAATGTTCTTACTTTTAGTAATACATATACTCTCAATAACTTGACAGAAGTGATCTTTGACATAAGACATCATTTTCATTGAAATTAAATTACAAAGTACTTGTTACAATGTTGTGAATAAATTACAAAAAAGAATAATAAAAAATACATCATATTACAAAAGAGCACTTAACTCTTATTTTTTTTCCTCTTTAGAGTAGAAGTCTAAACTATTCCAATCTAAGCCCCTTGAATGACAAAAGCTCAGGGAATTCATTCTTCAATTTGGTAGAGTCAAGTTCATAGGAAACATTGGCTATGTCATAGGAAACTATTTTCCATGTCACCCTTGCCAAAACTTGCAAACTGAAAGGTGGAAGAGGAGGATCATAGGAAGTATCTTGATGACATACAAAACATGGGAATCAACAGGGAATAGATTAACTAGACATGGATGTAGTATCCATTTGATTGCAACAATTCTTTTTATATGGCCTAGCCTTACCTCAAATGTTAGTGATGGCTTAGTCTCATTCACCCTTGCAACATTTTAACAGTCTAGCCCCTATCGACATTCATTGAGGTCCACTAACCTATGTAATATGTAGAACCCAGCATTCTATGCGTCCAACTCCCACCCAGAGATGAAATTCTTAAACCTACATTACTAGCTAGTAAGCTCCATGCTTATTTATCCTATGTTTAGTTTCATGGATAAAAACTCTCATTGAGAACACTACAAATAGTAACCCCATGTAGCAACTACAAGATGTGAAAAAATACTTCAACCCCAGATGTTAGCAAATGCATTATGGGATGCGTAATTTTTTTGAGAGGGAAAAGGATGGTTACCAGAGGTCAGTAGCTATCCGTTGCATTAAACTAAAAGGGAAAGGAACATACTCAAAGATATAGGGACCAGAAAGAAAAAAGATATGCAGAATCTCTTACAACATTTTGAATCCAAACCCTTTCTTCTTTGAAGACGTTCCAATTTCTCTGTAGCCATAACACCTACATGGAAGCAACCACCTTCAATCTGACCTCCAGATCTGCCAGGCTGTTGCTAGTGCAAAAGCATGACCAAAAATCCTTTGTGGAATCACCTCCCATAATAGGCAAACCCAGGCCCTGAAAGAGACTTTTCATAAAGCCACGATTCAAGACAACATTATAGCACATATTAAAAGTGCAATATCAAATAACAACCAGGAAATTCTCTTACCTATGCCAAATCCTCTAAAATTACATTAGAAATGCTAGCCCTTGTAATGCCAAGTTCGTCGCATATTTGCATTACGTGGAGCTTCCCTGACCTTGAGGAGGAGTTTGTATGTCGTTTCCATTATATTCACCCCCACCAACTTTTTTTTTTAATTTGCTAAAAACAACACCTCCAATGCAAAATTTTTTTTCCAATGACTCTACAACCAGTCTCGCGTTGTCCAGCTTCCCTACATTGCATAGCCTATCAACAATATATTCATAGACTTCAACGTCGGACCGACAGGCACTAGTAGCTACCTCCAAGATGAATTATAATTGCGCAGTAATCATAGATCTTAATCAACCTAAATAATGTTAGAACCTAGCTTAATTTGTAAATATTGCATTCATATCATGCATATCATACATTGCATCATTTTATATAGAATAAGATGGGATATTTTACTATTTAATGTTTTTTTTGTTAATTGCAGGTATTAAAGTGATCCAAGATGTGAGATATGGTGGAATAAGGCAATAGAGAGAGAACATTGATCTAAACAAGAGGAGTGAGGAGGATAGGCTTATCCCTACTTTCATGTATCTTTTCAAAACAATGTTTTTAGGGTTATTGATCGACCAGATTAGTTAATTAATCAACCAAAATACCTTGATCGACCAACCAACTTCATTAACCGATCAAATCAGCCCATTTTAGGAAGTTGATAAATATCCTTTTGATCGACCAACCAAGTAAATTAACTGATCAATTAGTGATCGACCAACCATCTTAATTGATCGACCAAATTACATTTTGATCGACCAATTAAGCTTAATTGATCGACCAATTTAATTTCCTATTCAGGCCAAACTTTTAGTATAAATAGAGGTCATACGCAGTCCATCTTTACACAACTTTCAAAAAGAAATACCTTTCAAAAGTAGAGCTTCTCATGCTTATTCCAAAGGCTTCTACACCTAGTTCTTCATGTTCTTCAAAAGCACGATGCCTCGAACCTCTGCGAAAAATTCGATTTGATCTTTTATTGAGGTTCCATCAAAGTTACTTCTGTTATTCTATTTTGTTGCTTTGATTTATGGATCCCAAGATTGTTAGGAAGATCTGTGGTTGTTGTTTTTGCTTCTCTTTAGGATAAAAAGAGAAGTGGTTGTAAGAGGTTGTGCCACCCTCGTTCAAGTGGTATGGTTAGTGGATTTACCAGCTTGGACTAGTTGGGAAAATCCTAAGCTGGGAGGCTTAGGTAGTGATTTTTACTCAATTTGGGTTTCCACTCTCAATAAGGTGTACTCTGTGCTTGAATCTTTTGTGATTTATTTTTGATTTATGCATATAATTTTTAAGGCGATACTATTCACTCCTCCCCTTTAGCATACATTGCGATTCGCAGGATATCCTCCTACTTTCACTTGGTATCAAAGCTTGCGTTGTCTAGGAGAGGTCAAAGTCGAATGTTGACACATATGTTGAGGGTCAGTCGATGGTTTGACCTCCTCTATTTGATGGAACGAACTTCGGCTCTTGGAAGACCAGGATGCAGACCCTCCTGGAATCAATGGACTGCGAGGTATGGGATGTCATCACCTCGAAGTACACACATCCAAAAATCAAAGACAACGTTGCAATCACTCCAGACCAAAAGAAGATGGCTACACACAATGCAAAAGCCATGAACGCCATATTCTGCAGTCTCTCCAGAGTAGAATTTAACATAATATCTGCATGCAAAACCACACACGAGATATGGAGCTAATGAGAACCTCATCATGAGCCTTAACTAGCATATTTTGACCTAATAAAGTGAATAAAAGCTCCTACATAACCAAGAAGAAAGGCCTAATTCAAGGGATCACTAATCTGGGAAGAGAACATGAAACAAAGGGTAAAACTGTTATATTACAATTGTAGTGCATCAACGGGATGTCTAAGGGTCTAGACAAAGGTCAATAGGACTTAATAAGAGAAAAAGTGGGATGGTTCAGTCAGAAAAAAGTTATTGAGAAATTTAAGAATTAAATGACATTCTGTAACTCTAAAACAAATCCACTTAAATTCACAATGTTTCAGGCAAGATAAAAATCAACTAAATTCTCTAAAATTCATGGAAAAATATCCCTTAGGTTTTAGAAGCTTCAATTTGGACTTTGGAACCTATTATGACTTAGATTGGGGTCCAAGCCCAATAGTTGACCTAATTTGGGTTTCTATGCAAAATATCCAGTCAGATGTAGTCAAACCTAAAATCCAACTTCACCATTAGATTCCTTAAAGTCAAATTTGGTTTGTACCAAAATTTGGACCTAGGGGAAGGTCATCTTGACCTACTTTGCAAAATGGTCCACCCAATTACATTCTGGCCCTTAACTTTTGAAAACCCTTGCAAAAACCCCCTCATATTTTCATCACTTTCTTCATTTTGGTCCCTCTGCCATTGCAGCAGGGACCCATACCTCTGGCGAGGTTTCGAGGCGGTTTTCTCCTCGTTTCCCCAGGGAGTTGCTCCCAGCTTTGAAAGGGGAGCTCTCTGCGAAACCTCCTACCGCATGAGCAGCTCCCCATGCCCTGAATCGCCCCATACCTCTCGTGCAAATGCTTGAGAGGTATGGGTCTCACTCCGGCCATGCCTCCAGCGAAGACTTTCGGCCACAACATTGCGACTCTTCCCTCTGCCCATGCCTATATAAGAAGATCCAGATCCCTCTGCTTGAGGCAAGCTTGTTCTGGCCTGAGAATACCCCTGAATTTCGTCTTACTCATCTCTGGCCGTTTGCCCACAAGCTCTGGCGACTTCCTCTCCCTCCTTTTGTCACTCTGCCACCATACCAGTGGCAGAGTCATCTCCACCTCACTCCTCCGCACAGTGCCGTACCTACGCGTGCCCCTCCGACCCCTTCCTCGCCGCCGCCTCTCCATCTCAACGCTTTCGTCTCCGGCGACGGCTAATACGTGCAGCTCGCCCTCTGCCTCCCCCTTCGTCTAGAGACCCACAGATAAGTTCCTCTCTCCCTACCTTTCATTTTCCCCCACTTTATTTCTATTTTCGCGCCTCGACTGCCACTGACCACCACCATCGTTCCCATCTCCGGCCAACCACCGATGAGGTGTTCCCACTGCTCCACACCTCCATCCACCTCGCCAACCACCCTACGACCTCCGCAACACCTCACTGAACATTTCCCCCTACTCCAATCTCTCCGCCACACACCCAGAACACTCCCCGAACACACCCATATTCGCACGCGCAGGGTGACCTAGGCACGCGCACTCAGGCCACCCCGCGGCACGCCGACCACCGTCCCATCTTCGCCGTGCCTAGGCGAAGCTCCCTGCGTATTTTGATGAGGCCGCAAGGTCGTTTGCTTGTGAACAGGGTACAGGTCCTCACCACCATTGACAGAGGACGAAGCTTGTTTGCAAGCTTGCTCCAGGACTCCAGGCCCCAGGCTTTAGGTCCCAGGTCGTGCGGGTTTCGTTTGTGCACACTCTCAGCCCAGCTATTGGAGTCAAAGCCCCACGCAGCTCTGCAATTGGACGCAAACATCTACTGTGCGGGCACCTATGAGGAAGGTGGGACATTTAGTCCCAGCTAGGAAGATCAGGAGAGGGTGCAGCTGAATAAATTGAAAAAGTGCTAGGGGCTTAGCGCCTCCTGACACGGGGTGAGGTCCCCTTGCCCACCACACCTCGTCCATGACGCACACCTATGCGGACCTGGTATCCTATTCGACTACCCATGCACTCCTCGCCCACCACACATGCCGGTGGGCCTGATCCCGGGCACGCATATCCGACCCGATAACCTGAGAAGGCTCTGGGAGAGTAGTCCTAAGAGTGAAATAGAGAGAGAGACGCAGTGAAGGGTAGGGGCTAGGTTTTTCTCCTGTGTGTGTGCATAGGGAAGAAGAAGAGGAGCAGCTGAAGAAGAAGGAAGGAGAACTCAAGGCAGAGGAGCAAAAGAAAGAAGGCAGAAGAAGCACAGCTGCAAAGAAGAAGAAGAGAGAAGAGAAGGAAGGAGTCGTAGAAGAAGAAGAAAGAGGAAGGCAAAGAGGAAGAAGACTGCAGAAGAAGGAGCCGCAGAAGAAGAAGAAAGGGGAAGGCGAAGAGGAAGAAGACTACAGAAGAAGAAGACTGTAGAGGCCAACGAAGGAGAAGCTAAAGACGCAGCCAAAGCTTAAGGCAAAGAAGAAGAAAGAGAGAAGCAAAGGTCCAGCATAGAAGAAAAGCTGAAGACAGAGGAAAGCCAAGAGAAGAAAGAAGAAGAAGAAGCCAAAGAAGGCTGAAGAAGCATAGCCACAGAGAAGAAGAGAGAAAGAGAAGGCCAAAAATCACAAAATCGAGCACTGTGGCAAAACCCTTTTAAGACATTTGATTTTTCGTCAGATGTCCAATTTTTGGGCATTAGTTCTACATTTGACATTACTTCTTAATTTTGACTGAATTGGTCATTGTTTTTTTCATTAAATTGAGAGTTGTGCTTTTAAGTTTCTAAAATATCAATTTGCACCCTGAGTTCGACCTTGGAATATTTTGAATTTCGAGTAAATAAAAATTGATAATTGTTTATATGACGATTTCCAATTGTACTGCAATGAATATCTTTTTAAACCATGATCTCGTCGCGTAAGGCAATTAGGAGCATTCTCAAAGTTACCCATGAGGGAACTTCAAAGGTAAATGAAACAAGGGTAAATCTACTAACCCAAAACTATGAGCTTTTCAGGATGAAGAAAGGGGAGTTGATAAAGGAGATGTTAACAAGATTCATGGACATTATAAACTCCTTGTGAAATGTTGATCAAGACATCAAGAATGAAGCCCTTGTCAGAAAAATCCTTCGATCACTCACCAGGACTAGGAAACCAAGACTACCGCCATTCAAGAGTCAAAAGATTTGTCCACCATGAAACTGGATGATCTCATTAGAAGTCTAATGGCGTATGAGGTTCAACTCCAACACATGAGGGATCAAGGAGGAGAAGGATCCAAGAAGAAGACTATATCTCTTGAAGCTATTCAGGAATCCGAAGAAACTTCAAGTGGAGAAGAAGAGGAAGATATAGCCCTCCTCTCCAGAAAATTCAGGAAGTTCCTCAAAGATAAGAAGAATTGGAGGAAGAAGAAAGAAGAAATCAAGAACGATGCAATCACCTGTTACAACTGCAAGAGAAGGGGACACATCAAGGACTATTTGCTTCTCAAAAAGGAATTGGACGAGAAGAAGAAGCCTTGCAGAAAAGACAGAAAGAAGAAAGCTTTCACGACAACTTGGGATAATTTGGACTCAAGTTTAGAGGAAAAAAAAACCTCAGGAGAAGAAGCTCTTCTTGGTCTTATGGCTGTAGAAGATGAGGTAACCTCCTTTACTCAAGATGAATTATTAGAAGCATTCTTTGAGATGCATGATATAGAAAATTCATTAAAATTAGAAAATGAAAACATAGCATAAGATTAGGTGAAGAAAAAGCACAAAAAGGCGTACTTGGTAATCAAAATAATGAGTTATCTGTTGAGATCACTACATTAAAATCACAGATAAACAACTTAAAAGTAGATATAGACAAACTAAAAGAAAACTCTGCCACTCTATTAAATGATTTCGTTAAGTTCACAAATGGAAGTAGAAACCTGCATAAATTGTTAGGAACATAAACCCAAAGCACCACAAAATTTTGGTTAGGTTACATACCAAAAAATAATCATGAAGCATCTAGTTTTAGCAAAGGGAAAGGTAGCCTGCTGAAATAGGCAACACAAACTAGCCACCGTGGACCCAAACAAACATGGGTACCAAAAAGTATATTGCAATCTTATTTTGTAGGTTCCGTAGATTATAAGAAGTGGACTTTCCAACAAACAAATGGAATACTGAAGCCACTCTATCAAATAAAGCCATATAAACACAAACCAATGACAAGAAAGAGAAAAAAGAAGATGGATAATGGACAGCGGTTGTTCCAAGCACATGACCAGTGAGGAAGACCTATTCTAGCAGCTCAACTATTAGGAAGGTGGTACGGTCATGTTTGGGAACATCAACAAGGGTCGTATTATTAGTACTAGCCAAATTGGTATCTCTTCTACTTCTTTTAATAATGTACACTTAGTTAGTGGCTTAAAACACAATCTACTAAGTGTAAGTCAAATATGTGATGAAGGTTATAAAATTACATTCATATCAAAAGGTTTTAAAATTCATGATAAAGAAATAAAACAAATTATTCTTAAAGGAAATAGACATAAAGAATTTATACTGTAAACTTCAACAAATGCGACAGTCTTGAATGTCTGGTCGTATCTGACGAAGAAGCAACATTTTGGCATAAACGACTAGGTCATGTTCAATGGGGAACATTAGCAGACTCATGAAACATGAACTCATCAAAGGTCTGCCAAATATCATCTTCAAGAAAGGCAAAGTCTCTGATTCTTATCAAGTTGGTAAGTGATGATAACGTCATCATCCCATATCTAGCTTTAATTAGTCATAATCCATTGATAAATGCTCCTACATAACCACCAGAAGACTGTAATTCATTGCATATCCTTTCTGAGAGAAATACATTAAAATAGGGGTAAATATGCAGCTTTAATAGAACATCCTAAATTCAGAATAATCATGAGGTTTCCCAAGGGTTTATTAAAGGTCAAATGGCCATAAATGTCTAATAAGTGGGTTCATATAGACAAAAATAAGTTTTCACACATTTCGAGAATTAATGGACATCTGAAACCCTAAAAATAGACCCGCTTAATTAACTGAGGTTATAGTTAGAATAAAATTCACCTAAACCTTCTAAAAATCATAGAAAAATATTCTATAAGGTTTGGTATCTTTGTTTTATCCATTGGAATCCAATTTGATTGATTTGACCATTGGAATCTAATTTGTCCTAAAATAGAGTTTCAAACAGATAGTTGCCCTAATTTGGATTTCTGCACAAATTACTTAGTCAAACTCAGTCAAAACCTAAATCCAACTTGACCATCAGATTTCTTGAGTCCAAATTTGATTTGTACCAAAATTTGGGTCCAATCAGAGATCACCTTGACCTAGTTTACAATTCAGACCTGTTTGACTCTTTTCCCTCACACATATGCCCCTAACTTTTGAAACCCTTGAAAATACTCCCTTAACTTCATCATCTTCTTCACCAACAGGTCCCTACTGCCTTCAAACTCCTAAACCCATCACCGGCGAGCTTCAATCAGGGATTACTCCCTCATTTCATGGCCAAACTCTTCTAAATTTGGAAGGAGGAATCATGAAGAGCTTCCCTACAATCTGAGCTGCATCTTAGGCTCTAATTCCTACTCAATTCCTCATGCGAACCTTTCAAAGGTTCGAGTTTCCTATTCTTGTGAAAGCTTCAAGCTTTCAAACTTGGATTCCAAGCTTGAAATGACTCCCTGAGACCTATAAAAGGACCCACATTGCACGACCGTGATCCTTAACTCGTTATGGTTGGTTTCTCCACCTTCTTCTCTCCTCTAGGGACAAAAGCTCTACGAGCTCCAGTGAGCTTCTCTGTCTACATTCTTTGCCGACTGCCATAGACCATAGTCGGTCGAATCTTCTTCCCTACATTCTTCCGTCGCTTGCTATACCAGCGAGGGTCTTCTTCCACATCTTCCTCGCCGTTTCTCTCCCATCGGAGATTTCGACTTCTCTAAGTCCGGCATACCACCGACAAGGAATCTAATGGGAACACTTTCATGATCCATAACTAGCTCAGTTTGATCTGATTAAGTCATTAAAATGCTCCTACATAACCATCAGAAGGCCATAATTCATTGCATAATCATTCTGAAAGACAAGAAAACAAGGTTAAAACTGTAATTTTACCATCATATCTTGAATGCAAAACTACCATGGGTTTTCATAAGGGTTAATTAAGGGTCAAATGGTCTTCAGAATCTAACAAGTGGGTTATAATAGACAAAAAGGGTTTTCGCGTGTTTTAAGAATTAAATGACTTCTAAAATCCAAAAATAGACCCGCTTAGATAACTGAGGTTCTGGTTAAAATAAAATTCACCTAAGTCCTGTAAAATTCTTAGAAAAATATTATCTAGGGTTTGGTACCTTCAATTTGACCATCAGAACCCGTCTTGACCCAAACTAGAGTCTTAGACTGACATTTGCCCTAATTTAGGTTTTTATATAAATTACCCAATCAAACAAGCTCAAAACCTAAATCTAACTTCACCATTGGATTCCTTGGGTCCAAATTAGGTTTGTACCAAAATTTGGACCCAATCTGAGATCATCTTGACCTAGTTTGCAATTTGGTCCTATCTTATTCTTTTCTCTCACATACATGCCCTTAACTTTTGAATATCTTACAAAAAGGCCCCCAACTTCGTTGTTTTCTTCACAGAAAGGTCCCTACCACCATGAAATCCTACTACTACAACTCCGACGACCTTTAATTGAAGAGAACTCCTTTGATCAATCAATCCCTTCCAAAATCAGAAGTGAGATTCCTTGAGGAGTCCTCTTTTCATTGAATCTGTCAATGAGCCCTAAAACTTTCCAAATCTCTCATGCGAACACATGAGAGATTTGGATATCTTAGAATTTTCAACTTTGGCGACATTTCCAAGCTTGGGAAGCTTACTTCCCAAGCTCAAAACATCCCCCAAAGACCTATAAAAGACCCCTCAGATCAGGACAAGTTGCTCAAACTTGATTTCGATGGTGAAACCCCTTCCTTCCTCTCTCCGCTCCGGTCGAAAGGCTCCTCAAGCTTCGGCGATTCCTCCTGACCTCCTTCATCGTCTGTCCACAATACCAGTGGCCGGATTCCCTTCCTCTCTCTCATCCGCTCTTGGCCGTACTAGCAAGAGCCTCCTTCCCGTTGTCATCGCCGTTCCTACCCTCACCGAAGCATTTTGTCTTCTCCGTCACTGACATACCCTCGGTGCGGATTCTCCCCCTTTCATCCATTTAGATTAGTTAGTTTAGGTCCTTAGGTTAGTTTCCTTCTCCAAAAAGCCAAAAATAACCCTCGACTCGACATGCTCACCCTCGTCTTCTCCGTGTTCGACAACCACTCCGGTGAGGCGATTCCATTGCTATACAACTCCATCCACCTTGCCAACCACCTCATAACCTTTGCCACACCACCCTCTACAAAACCCCTCTCCCTATTTGCCTTGCCATCCACCCAAACCCGCTGTCGACCAACCCACCTTTTCATCGCCACTCCTGACTCTGTCCGGCTGCCACAGACCACCATCCTCCATAGGACCATCGCCATTACATTGGCCGTGCCTTGGTGAAGATCCTGAGCTATTCTAATGTGGCCGTGAGGCCTTATTCAGTGTTTCAGGTTCTCGTCGTCACACTCCACCGCCGCTGCCATCTTCAGCCTTGTTCCTCGTGTTCAAGGCCACAATATCCCCAATTCTCGATCCCAGGTGCTGTGGGACCTTCTTAGCAACACAGGCAGTAGGTCAATTGGGAGCATTGATTGTTGCCTTGACCTCAATTGAAGGTGCCATCCATTACAGCTGCATGCGAAGGAGGAGGACTTGATAGTCCCACATCGGGCACTGACAGACGCATAGAGTTGCATAATTTTTTTTTGTCCTATAGGCTCTTCGCCTCCTAACACGAGGGTGAGGTCCTTACCCATGCATGCCTCACCCGCGACACCTAACTTGCGGGTTTGGTTCACTCGATTACCCGCCTAAGCCACTCCCACTCCTCGACTGCCACTCACGGCCGGCAGCCCTGGTCCCGGGTGCGCATGTGCCCGTTTACCTGATTATCCTGATTGTGGCCCTGAGAGGGTGGATCCCAGTTAGGGGGGTTTTGCTCTCAGAGATCTCCACACTTAGCCGCTGAGAGAGGTTTACTCCCTTATGCATGAGAAAAAAGGAAGAAGAAGAAGGCACAGTGAAGAAGAGAGAAGAGGAGGAAAAGAAGAAGGCCTGCAAGAGAAGTGAAGGCAGAGAAGAGGAAGAGAGCATTTGAAGAAGAGGCTTAGGAAGGAGAAAGAAGAATAAAAGTGAAGGCAAGAAGAGAAGAGGAAGAAGAACAGTGCTAGGGAAGCACTGTAGCATTTGTTGGTTAAGTTGTCTGGTCATTAGACCCGATGTCTGATTTGAGACTTGATACTGTGAAAGCTTGATTTAGAATTACGGTTGAGATATTTAAATTGATTGAATGCTTGATATATATGCTTAGAGAGTAATTGGTGATTTAAATCACCATTGTTTTATCTTCTCTACTATTTTTTATTCCCTCAAGATACATGAGAATTCACTGAATATCATTATTTGGTTTAAGTTCTTGTGCTCATTTACATTATTTATTAAGATTCGCAATTGAATTTCTATTTGCTTCCTGTGTTCGACCTTGAACTTTCATTTGAGTAATAAATTTTATTTGTTTTCAAGCAATTTCAACCTATACTACAACATAGCATTTACAACATCGATCTCGCTTTGTCAACAGAATCCCTCCCTTTCGTCCATTAGATTTAGGTTAGTTAGACCCTTAGGTTAATTTCCACTACTCAAAACCCAAAAATTAGCCCTCGACGCCACCGCACGCCACCTTCATCTCCATTTCCGACCATACCTCTAGCGAGGTTTCCTACTCATCACATATGTCCATCCACCTCGCCATTACCCTCACAACCTCCACCATCTCACGCCCATCAAAACCCCTCTCACTATTGGCGATTTCATCCACCCAAAAGAGCCACCGAACAACCCATCCTTAATGCTTTGTTTCCATCACCGACCAATCACCACGCACCTCCATACACAACACAACCACCGCCACTACATTCGCCAACGTCCAGCGAACCTCCTAAGAAAGTTTAATGTAGCGGTGAGGCCGTTTGTGTGTTTTTTAGGTCTCGCCGTCGCTCCGCCGTCACCACCATTACCGCCATTGCGTCTTCAAGCTCCAAGCTACAAAACCCCCATGTGTAACCTCCAGGAGTCATGGAGTAGTCCCAGGACCCTTCCCAGGTCCTTGATTGAGGGCACCAACTTCAGTGGCTGCGGTAATTGAAGGAAGAAATCTCCGCAGCTGCATGAGAGCAAGAAGGTGTGGGATTAGTCCCACCTTGAAAACACAGAAGCACATGGAGCCACATAAATTGATTTTACACTACCAGCTTATCGCCTCAACGCTTGGGGGTGAGGTCCCCTTCACACCCACACACTACCCGACCTACCTAGACCTATACACTCCTTGACTGTGACCCCATGCACATAGCCTTGGACTCGATTACTATTCATGCCTGATAACCCAATTAGCCTGGGTCTGAGAGAAGAGGAGAGGAGGAAGGAAAGAGAGAGAGAGAGCAGGGGAGGGGAGGGTTTTGCTCATGAAGGCTTTGAGCGACACTTAGTCGCTAAGAAGGTGAGTTCCCCTTGTGCATGAGAAGGAGCTAAAGGCAAAAGGAGAAGACTTGAGAAAAAGAAGAGACGTGAAGAAGAAAAGGAAAGGTAGAACTGAAGAAGAGAAAAAGCACTATGGAAGGCGACATTTAAGTCGCCTGATTACCAAAGTGGACATCTGATCACTGTTCATTTATTTAATTCATTTGAGTAATTGATATGTGCTTAATTAAGGCTAATAATTGGTGATCTAAATCACCATTATTTTATCTTAGATATCTTTTTGGTCTCTTAAAGTCTTGAAATACTCATGTTCTCATTGGATTTCATATTTGAGTAGTTATCATTCATTGAATATCATTACTATGCTTAAATTCTTGTGCTCATTTTATTTTAATTGAGATTAGCACGTGAATTCCATATTTGCTCCCAGTGTTTGATCTCGGACTTCTTTTAGATATTCAAGTTATAAATTTTATTTGTTGAAGAGTGATTTGTTAGTTATACTATAATGCATTTCCCTAACATTAATGAAAGGTTTGCCAATAATAAGCAAACTAAAAATCCCCTAAAACCAAAAAGGATGGTTAGCACTTCACAACCTTTGGTGCTACTTCACTTAGACTTGTTCAAAACAACCAAATCCGAAAGCCTAAGCGGGTGCAGATATTGTCTAGTTATAATCGACGACTTTTCTAGATTTACTTGGGTATCTTTCTTGAAAAGTAAAGATTTAACCTTTGATGTTTTTAGCAAATTAGTTAGAAGACTACAAAATGAAAAAGGATCTGAAGTAATTAGGATTAGGAGTGATCACGACAGAGAATTTGAGAATGAATCATTTACCAATTTCTGCGATCAATATGGGATAAAACATGAATTTGCCTTCCCTAGAGCTGCACCTCAGAATGGTATAGTTGAGAGGAAAAATAGGACTTTACAAGAGTGTGCCCACACAACACTGTGCGAGTCAAAGCTGCCTCGATATTTTTGAGCTGAGGCTGTAAATACTGCTTATTATATTCAGAATAAAACCCTGATCAGACCAATCTTAAAGAAAACACCTTTTGAACTCTATCATGGAAGGACACCTAGAATTTCCTATTTCAAGATATTTGGTTGTCGATGTTTTATACTTAATACTAAGGACAATGTTGATAAGTTTGATGCCAAAAGTTCAAAAGGAATTTTCTTTGGTTATTCAACCAGAAGTAAAGCCTATAGGGTTTTTAACAAGAAGAATTCTATTATTGAGGAAACCATGCATGCATCTTTTGATGAAACTTTTGTTCAGACAAATCTTCTGCAATTGATGATGATGACCTAATAGTTGACCCATCAAACATTCTAGAAGAAAATATTTCTGATGAACTACCCAGAGATATTTCATTTGTGAAAGATCATCCAAAAGAATTGGTGATAGGTGAATTATCTAAAGGAGTTCAAACTAGATCTTCCTTTAATAGTTTAGCTTTCATTGTTTTTGTTTCATAGTTATAACCCAAAAATGTCAAGGAAGCATTTTCTAATAATCACTAGATCATTGCAATGGTAGATGAGTTAAATCAATTCAAGAGGAATCAAGTATGGGAACTTGTTTCGAAGCTTGAATCACAAACCATTATAAGAACCAAGTGGGTCTTTAGGAACAAACTTAATGAATTAGGAGTAGTTAGAAATAAAGCTTGACCTGTGGGCCAAGGGTATAATCAAGAAGAAGGAATTGATTTTGATGAAACATATGCTCCCGTAGCTCACCTAGAATCCATTAGGATGCTGCTAGCCTTTGTTGCCCATATGAAATTCAAACTTTTTCAAATGGACGTCAAGAGTGCCTTCCTAAATAGATTCATCAAGGAGGAAGTCTATGTTAAACAACCTCTAGGGTTTGAAGATGTTAAAAATCCAGACCATGTCTATAAACTGAACAAAGCCTTATATGGAGAAAGATTACACAATATGATTTTCACTTTAAACACCTTTATCTTATATTTAATTCTTACCTTCACTTCCCTAATAAGATAACCACCAAAGAATTTTTTGAGCATTCTCCAGTCATCATAGTTTAGGGGGCACATTTTTCAATTATGAGCCACAGTGCCAAGCCAACTACTTAATATCCTAGGCACTTTATCCATAGGTTGAGCCAATTCATTACACTCAACAACAACCTTGATCCCATCAGGTAGTGATCACACATCTTTAGAATATGTAACTCCTCTTCTTATTCTCACAATTCCACTTTCATTTATCAAATTGCAAGTTCAATAATCAACAGTTAATAGAACTGGATGAATTATTTTATAAAATCAATTAAAGATTTCATTATAAAATCAACTCATAAAACCTGAAATCTGCACATTTTCATGCATGCCATCCCTAGAGTCTAGAATTTTCGATTGCTTTTCTTCTTTTGGAATGTTAGTTGAATCATATGGTTCTTCATTGACTTCTTTATCCTGTGATTGAGATTCAAATATGTGGCATCCATTGAAAGTTCTTGATCGAGACATAAAGTAAGCCTACAGTAAGTAGTATTTTAGACATTATAAAGTTAGTGATAGTAATATTAACCATTTGAAATAAAAAGAAATATACTAGGATGCTAATCATATTAGAATCCATGTTCCAAACATTTGAATCATCTAAAATTTGTAGGAAACGAGTGATATTCTTTATTGCATGTAGTATTCCTTACATGTAAATGATACCCAACATTATGGATCGATCATCAATGAGTGTTGCAAGTAAATTACATGGGCTAAACTTACTAAACATTGCCAAAGAAGTGTGTTTCCTTAACAAGAATCAAACTTGGGCAACAAGCATGCTAGAATTGTACCACATCCAAATTATTTAAACCATTTAGTATTCAAAAAAGAATTGTTTTACATGCAGAGGTTGTATCAACAATTCTGCATCTAGGAATGGATATAGTCTCTTTTGTATTTAATTTAAATGTTAACCCACTTTAAAAAAAAATTAAATGATACCAAGATTTTGTATCAACAAAACCAGATTATTACTTTTATTACCAGGATTTCCATCAACTCCTTGTAGCATGTCATCGACCTTCTTCATAGAGAGGCCCTCCATTCCACTCCACAAAATCAGGAGACCCTGGAGAAGGGTAAAATGTTGGTTTTAAGAGCCTAATTGCTTTAATCGGGATGCAATTGACATATGGTGAGATAGAAATTCATGTTGAAATCAATGAGATTAATCAAACCAATTAATTAGTAGATCAATCGGGAATTTGGTTGACTAACCAAATTGCCTCGGCTTCGTTCTCCTAAGGTGGGTTTCGAGGACGTCCATGATTGAAGTGCACCAAATTTTAGAGGTGGATCATCGTATCCTAGGAGGAGTTCGTCAAGTTCCGACGCACTGATATTGTGGGGGGCAATACCTTCTCTAAGGGAAGTCCTTTATGGGCACTTTGATCAGAGTAATCTCTAACCTTTTTTCGTTTTATTTATTTGTGCTATTGCATGTTCTTTATTCTTTATTTTATTCTCGATCTTGTGAAATCATGTTTGACTTACTTGATTTAATATTTTTGATCTATTTGAAAATGTTGGAAATGCATATATTTTTATTTATTTATTTTCTATATGCGTTCATTTTAACAATCTTAGAGAAGGTATTACTTAGATCTAAAATATTTGGGATGTCAGAAATGATTTTTAAATCATGTATAGACTTATGTGGTATGCCTAAGAAATCTGGTGGGCATAATTTCAAGCATTGGCAACAATGCATGAGGACTTGGTTGGCCACCTTTGGTTTGATCTCAGCATTGAAAATCAAATCCCAAGTGTTGGATAAGGAAAAATCCACTCCCAAAGGCCAAAAGATGATGGATGAGTGGAATGCACGCAATTGTATTTATCATCATTGCATCTTACTGGCTTTATCCAATGTGATATTTGATGTATATAGTACATCCACACCCACTGAGAAGGGGCTATGGGAGGAGTTGGACAAGAAGTATAATATCGAGGATTTTGGTATTAAAAAATATTCTATCGCAAAATTCTTTAAATTCTAAATGGTTGAGGGTAAATCGGTATTGGAGCAGGCACACGAATTTCTATTATTGCTTCCTGGTTTGGCAGAGGCTAAAATGAAACTTCTTGAGAAGTTTCAAGTCATGCCTATCATTGAGAAATTCCCTAAATCTTGGGAAGACTTTGGGATGACTCTCAAGCATAGGAAGGGAATGATTTCTCTTGATGACTTTATGATAGCCATTGCTATTATGGAAAAGCATAGGAAATAGAAACTTATAGTACCTGCGAAGTCTAAGGTGAATGTCCTAACATCTTAAGGCAAGGAGAATAAAAATAAGAAAAATAAAAACAAAACGAAGGGCAAGCCCAAGATCTAGAAGCAACCCAAGAACAAACCATGCTAGCATTGTGGGCAGGTTGGGCATGGAGGAAGGATTGTCCTTCTAATAAAGCTTAGTAGATGACCACAGATGGGTATTCTCATGTGAATGTGATCATCGAGGATGCTGGGGCAAGCGATGGGTATATCTTAATAAAATCTGAACTCTATGTTAATCACAATCATACTGAATGACTCATGGATACTTGAGCTAATGTACATATTTGTATTGATAGATCATTCTTTTCTTCCTATCAGGCCTGCAGTGGTGGGATTGTGAAGATGGGGAACGATTCTGCAGCCAAGGTGCTAGGATTTGGACGTGTGGACTTGAGGTTTTCCTTGGGGTGAGTTTGGACACTGTGTAGGGTGCTTCACGTTCCTATTGTAAAGAAGTATGTTCTTTCTGGTTCTTTATTGGTTAGAGAGGGTTTTAAGTTAAACTTTAAATATAATAAAGTTGTTACGTTGAGACATGGAACATTCTATGGAAAGGGCTATTTGGAAGATTTTAATTTATTATTTAGAGTGAGATGTGATGTGGATGTATTATCTAGAAATGTTATAAATAATGTTAGTTTTCATTCAATTCAATCTGTTTGCAATAATATTAAATCTTATGATATATGGCATGGTAGATTGGGTCATGTAAATTTCAATTTCTTAAAAAGAATGATGAAATTAAATATGATTCCTGAACACACCATAGATAAAGCTAAGAAAGGCAAGAAATGTGTGCAGGCTAAATAAACTAAGAAGCCTTTTCACTCTATTACTAGAGATACTAAAGTTCTAGATTTAGTGCACACGGATATTTGCGAGTTCAATGGTATGTTGACTAGGGATAATAAAAAGTATTTTATCACCTTTATAAATGATAATAGTAGATACTGCTATGTGTATTTGCTTAAGTTTAAGGATGAGGCATTAAGAAAGAAGAAGAAATACAAACTGGGAAAACTCTTAAGAGGAGGTCAGATAGAGCAGGGGAATATACATCCAACTTGTTTGATGAACAATACTAAGCTTTTGGTATAGTTCATGAAGTGATGGCCTCATATTCCCCACAATCTAATGGGATAGCAGAGCAAAAGAATAAGACCCCTAACTAACATAGTCAACGCTCTCCTGCAAAGCTCAGGATTACCTATTTATATGTGGGGGGAAGCTTTGAATATGGCATGTCATATTTTGAATAGAGTTTCCCTCAAGCATAAGGAAAGTAGTCCATTTGAGATTTAGAGAAATAGAAAACTAAGTTTAAAATACCTCAAAGTGTAGGGCTGCCATGCAAAGGTAGTTGTCCCAAAACAAAAGAGGAAGAAGCTTGTACCTAAGACAGTTAGTGTGGTCTTTCTGAGTTATCTTGATAATAGCTATACCTATAATTTTTTTGTTATAAAATCTGAGATTTTAAGCATAGATGTCAACACTATTGTTGAGATTCTCAATGCTACATTTTTTGAGGATGTTTTCCCTATGAAAATAGGATTACCTCAAAATGTGACTTTAAATAATCTAGCCACCACATCTGGTTATGTTCTCGATTAGATGGAAAGGATGTCTAATATGGGGACTAACTCTTCCCATTCTGAACCCAATGAAGTAGAGAATTTTAAACCTAAGAGAAGTAAACTACCAAGAATTGCCAATGATTTGGGAAGCGATTTTATTGCTTACCAAATCGAGGGCAATCCCCCTACTTATCGTGATGCTATGGCTTCTTCTGAAGCTAAGCATTGGAAAGATGCAATTAAGAATGAGATGGACTCAATCATCTCTAATGGCACTTGGGAGTTGGTTGATTTATCTATAGGGTGTTCTACCATTGGGAGCAAGTGGGTGCTTAAGAGAAAACTTAGGCCTAATGGATCTATTGAGAAATACAAAGCTAGACTTATTGCCAAGGGGTTTAAGAAAATGGAAGGTATCGATTATTTCGATACCTATTCTCTTGTAACTAAGATAACTACTATCCGGATGCTTATTGCATTGGCTTCCATTTATGATCTCCCTATCCACTAGATGGATGTGAAGACTACCTTTTTTCATGGCGATCTTGAGGGGTAGATCTATATGGACTAACCTGAGGAATTTATAGCTCCTAGGAGTGAGGAAAAGGTTTGCAAGCTTGTTAAATATTATCTTTATGGTTTGAAACAAGCACCAAAATAATGACATGAAAAGTTTGACAAGACTATCCATTCTTTTAGCTTTGTGGATCACGAATCCGACAAGTGTATCTATTCTATGGTAAAAGGTGATATGTGTATTGTCCTATGCCTATATGTAGATGATATATTATCGTTAGAGTTAGACATTATAATTGTGAATGAAACTACGTTATTCTTGAGTAGTAAGTTTGAGATGATGGATATGGGTGCTACGAATATGATCATAGGCCTCAATCTGATTCAATTAGCAAAGGGGATAGCTATTTCTCAATCTCATTATGTTGAGAAAGTTCTTGAAAATTTTGTCTATCAAGATTGTAAGGCTATTTTTGAATGCTCAAAAGTCGTAGTTAGGAAAATATCGCGTCGTAGTATAGCGACGAAGATCGCGATAACATTTAAATTTATAAGTGCTCGAAAACAAAATTTGAGTCAAAGGTCATTCGTAGGAAGCAAATATGGAATTCACACACTAATTGTAATTGTAAATAATGAGTGCAATAATTCATAATAATATATCTAATGAATATCAATAAAAAATATATTCAACAATAGCAATTGTGTCTAAGAAATCAACGGGATAAAACACAGAATTTAAAACCTAAAAATGGTGATTTGAATCATCAATTTATTCCCAGAATTAAGCACATATCCCAAGGATACTCAATATCTCAATATTTCAAACTAGTTCAGATGTTTCAATAGTGTTTCCAACCACTAATCTGCGTCAGCTCAAGAGCCAATTCTCCATAATGATCAGAACCAAGCCTGAGTCAGACGTCGGACCCTAAGGTTAGATGACTTAACTTCATCAAGCACAGTAGCACACCAATATGAAATTTGCTAAGTGTCCAAGGCACATCAGATGAATTAAATATCAAGCACAATAGCCCCTAAAATCTCTGAATTTCGCCTAAGTGTTAGGCCCAAATCCCAATGATGAACAGTGCAAAACCACCCCCCACCCTCAAAATTTCCTCTTTCTTTCTATCTCTCAGAATCGGGTTAGGGCTAATTAGGTAAACAAATCCAGGTTTAGGCTCACGTGAGTGGGCACGGGCGGGGTGTGAGGTAGAGGTGAGCAAGGACCACACCCCTGTGTGTACTGAGGCAATAAGGTAGTGCACCAAGAACCTTATTAATCAAAATTTGGTTTAAGTCTCAACGATGTGGGACTATATTTGGAATGCTTCTCCTCGCGTGCAACAGCTGAAGATCCTCCATCATTTGTTGCTGTTGGTGGCTTGCCTCTTCAAATCAAGAGCCTAGAAGGCTTCGCGAGATCAATCTGCACTCCAGGTCATGGTAGCGGTGGAATTGGTCAACAGATGGTGGCCGGGGAGGTGGTGATGATGGCTGCGACAGGTGATGCTCCGATGAACCCTGAAACACACTAATTCGGGCCCTAAGCCCCAATTAACACATTCATGAGCATCGTCGGAGCACGGGGAGTGTGGTAGTGATGTTTTGGAGGTGTATTGTGGTGTGTGGAGGTTGAACGGAGTCGAGATGACCAGTGGTTTGGTGGGTTGTTCGATGAGGGAGTATAGAGGATGAAAGCCCCAATAGAGAGAGGGCTTTTGCTCGAGTGAGTGTGGCGGAGGTTGTGGAGTGGTTGGCGTGTTGTTTGGTGTTCGGTGGTGGCCGAACGAAGCTCACCAGAGCTTCGCCGGATGTGAAGAAGACGGAGAGGGAGAGGGTGATATAGGGATCTAAACTAGGTTCTAGAGTCCTAAAATTAATCTAGAGAAGTGGAGAGAGTAGGAACCTATGCTTATTGGATGAAGGGGGGTAAGGAATCACACTGGCTTGCCTTGCCAGATGGGAGGGAGATGAATTCTCTGGTGGGGTCGAGAGACGAGAAAGACGAGGTTGGGAGACTCTTGCTTTGGCCGGCAAGGAGTGGAGGAAGGTGAGGAAGAAGGGGGGCTGCATGATTTGTTGGTCTAGTGGGTAGAGGAAGGAGGTTGAAGAGGCTCGCCGGAGCTGAGGTTGGAGACTGTCGGAGGGGAGGAGGAAGAGGTATTCTATCTTGAAACCTAGTTGAAAAAGATGCTGGAGATGCGATAGCTTAAATAGAGATCGAATGTGCTTTAAAATTCGAAGAATTCACAAATTGAATTTATGAAATATTAAATTTTGATTCCATGATTCTCGGAGATCACGAGGGTTCTATGGTGCGAGTTAGGATCTGAGATCAGTTTCAATGGAAAGGGATCCTCTTCCTAATCAATCCCTTCAATTTGGAGGGATTTGATTAAGAAATTAGAGAGAAATCCAAGATTGAATTCTCGTGGTTTGGGTTGAGGTTTTGTTCACACCTCTAATGGCAACAGGGATGAAAATGCAAAGATGATGAGAAGTTAGGGGCCTTTTTGTAAGAATCTTGAAACCTAGGGCTTGAATGTGAGAAATAGAGATTTTAGGGACTAAATTGCAAACTAGGTCAGGATGAACTCTCATTGGACCCAAATTTTGGTGTTGACCTAATTTGAACCCAAGGAATATAATGGTGAACTTGGATTTTAGTTTTAACCATGTTTGACTAGGTAAATTGCATAAAAATCCAAACAAGGTAAATTCCCGTCTGGAACTCTATTCTAGGTCAAAATTGGTTCAGATGGTCAAACTAAGGGTACCAAACCTCTTAGAATAATTTTATTCTAATTAGAACCTCTTTAATTTATGTGGATTGATAATTAGGGTTTTGTGTATTGTTTTAGCCCTCGAAATGCGTGAAATCCTATTTCTGCTAGTGCGAACCCACTTTTTGGACTTAAATGCTAATTGACCTCTAATTAACCCTTGGATAACCCTGTGGTTACTCTACACTTGTGATGTGATGTTAAAGCAACAGAATTAACCTAGTCTTGTTGTCTTCTCGTCAAAACATATTAAAGTGGAATTGTAGTCCTCAGGCGAACATTTAGGAGCATTTATCTCTTGATTCAAACTAATTTAAGTTAGTTATGATGAATGATGGTGTTACCATCATACCCCCATGCCCAACTTTTGCTAGTCCCTAGCAAAATCCTATGGAATGAACTAGATCTCTAGATCATGTTTCTAATGTTCAGATGCCTGATTGTGCCTCTTTTGTAGAAATTAGATTGGAATACCAACAATAGCCTTAGAGGTACTCAAGTACCAGCCAAGATCTAGACCTAACCAACCTCAACCTCGGGTCTGTCGCAAAGGTTTCTAAGGCCCACAAAGATTGCCTTAGAGGTTCGTTGACCCCAACGGTTAAAGCAACCGTGCGTAGACGTATCAAGTCCAAGTTCAATTTGGCAGTGCATTTTTTATAAGAGAGATAGAGAAGGATTTTTATTCTGAGAGTTTTCTCTCTTTTCTTTTTATATTCCCCTAAATACAATATCGGATTGGACCTAAACACGATTTCTATTAAATTCCTTGTCCCCATCATCAATCCTCGAAGGGTCCCTAGCTTTAGACACTTTGGGATAGTGTTGCCCATGGCATTCTATAGCTAAATTCAGGCTCTCACAATTGACATTTCGGGATAATCCCGCCCATGGCACCTGAACTAGTTCAAGGTGCTTACATGCCCCTTGTAGGATATTTAGATATCCAAGGAGATAAGCTCCGAAGTGACGATATGTTATTATGCATCTTCGAGGGGAGTATTTTTCATCCCACCTCTCCGTGCTGAGAACTCGTCCAATCAACTTGTGTCTTCGAGTCGCTCCTAAGCTAGATCTTCGGGAAAACCTTTTTCAGAACGGGATACTTTTGGCATTGTTTCTTCATTAAGCACACTGAACTAGGCTGGTGTGTGATTTTTGGGACCTAAGTTACCAAGTCTCACAAACCAAAGGGCAGGAAATGAGGCTAAATAGTCCCTAAGCCTTAGACTTAATACATCAGCCTCGCACTTTCCTCAACCTCTTGAGGATTAATTCAGATCTTAACAAATATGCGAGTGTTTAATCCCTAAGATACACCCAAGAGGCCTAAGGTCAGTACTCTTACTTATCTCCTTGTCTCAAGCACTTCAAGACTTAATCCTTGTTTTGATTTGGTCTAGAACTTAAGTAGATCCCATAATCAATTGCTATGACTATCAAATTTTCTTTCTGATTTTGCTCCTTTTGACATTTTGTACTTCCTCTTTTCCTCATGAAAGATTTTTCAAGCTATTCTCAATTTTCCTCCTCTTTCTCCAATTTTTTTCCAATATGTATTTTTTGTGAGAACCCTTAGAGAATAGAATTTCCATTTGTTTTGCACATTAACTACCCCCCATGCCTAAGTTTTGCAATGTCCTAATTGTAAACTAGGTGGGTACGAATTCAAATTAGTTCAAAACAAGGTTAAAGGGTGGGTGAACGGGTCGGGATAACTGTTGCGAATGATTTTAAGCTCTGATATAAGTATCAAAGGTGGAGTCGGTTATTTAAAGTTGAACCCTAAAGTACAATAGTCATGTAGCTCAAAGATGAATCGGAAGGGTCTTGGGTTTTTGGAATGATGGGTTGCCTCCCGTTAAGTACTAAATTCAACGCCTTTAGTCGAGTAGAAGGTGGTCAAGGAGTGGTCTGAATAGAGGAATTTTGTAGAACAAGTACCTTCATGAGTAGTCTGGTTGGTCCAACCAGGTGCTTATTCAGATCAATAGTTGATGATGCAGACCAAACCCAATTAGTTTGGTGAGTTGATGGATGTGAATCAATAGGTGTGGACCCACCATTTGCTTTGTGGCTTGAATAGATGTGGAAATATGAATCTAGGGTTTGGCTGAATAGACTCAGCTTGATCAGAGTAGGGGTCCTCAAATGATAATGGATCTGTGGCAAATGTAGGAACCCTAATGGTGGGATTAGAGAGGGATAGAATGTGATTGTTGGTTTAATCAGTGTCTGCTTCCTAGTTGAATTATGGTGGAGAATCATATATAACTGGATCAGAAAGAGGTAAGTAAGAATAGAAATTGATTCCAGTGGCAGGTCAAGGTTGGGATTGGGTTTTGAAAGGCTCTGTAGGAGGTGTGGCTGCTTTGCATTCTAAATCATCGACCTCAGAATCAGAATCAAATAACGGATCACGGATATTGAGATCGTATACTGGCTCATAGTCATCTAGAAATAATGGTTCTCTGAAATCAGAGTATAATTCAAAATCATTGGAGAATTTGAGACAATCAGTTTTTGAACCTAATTCAAGGTTGAGATTTCCACCACTGAGCAAATCATGATGCATGGAGTTATCAACCTGACTTTGGTCTATTCTAGTCTCAAATCCTAAGCTCAAAGAGGTGTCCTTATTAGGCATAGGCTCAGGTTCTGGGCACCTAGGGTAAATCCAATCAAATCCCAATTCTTCCAACTCCTTTGATTCTATATCATAAATTGATTCTGTATCGTAAATCAGTGACTTCCGAAAAATTAATTCATTCTTCTGAGGAGTCTGGAGAGGTATAATCATCAAATACAGGCCCAAAATCATAATTCAGATATAAAATCTGGTTCTCATTGCATTGGGTCTCATGGTCATCCCAAATAGTCTCAGATCTAGATTTTAGGTCAGAGGTAGGAATTGGGTTACTAGAATCTGGACTTGGTTCTACTGGGACGTTAGAATCACTTTCAAGGAATACCTTAACAGGATAAGGTGCGGGAGTTATATCCTTGAAAGGTTTTGAGTCTATTTCATTATAGGTGTTTGAAAAATCTAGGCTCAATGGACTAGCTTCACAACTGCCTATGGCTGGCTCATGATCGGGAACACCTGTAACGGGATCCACCCACCCCACATCAAGATCAGGTATGTCATTACTCACAAAATCCGAATCTGGTTGCATTTGGGTTGGGGGTCCATAGCAACCTCTACTTTCGAACCCGGTGATAAACACACATGAATTCATGATAAAATGCTTATTTATGATAATTCCTAGGCTTAGCATTGCACATCATGATATAAATATTGCATAAACATCCATTGCATTGTATTTAGGATAGTTGTATGTTTTGTATATTAATTCCTTCATTTTATATGGCTAGGAGGCAATGCAACGTCCTTACGGACTTCGGATGAAAAATCTGATCGTACGGATGAATCTGGAGCGACAATCGCAGTCTGACAACGTAGAAATCACCCCGATCCGAGCACCGTGGCATCCTATGCAAGCAAAGAAGGGTGGACGGTCCAGATAGTGCCACGTGGCACCATCTGGACCACCCAAAGTCACCTGCCATACTTCCAATGGCCACCCAACAAGTGATCTCAGCCGTTGGATGAAAATCCAACGGCTGAGAGCCCACCCTCACCACGCGGCATCAACTCATCTTCTCGACACACTTGTAGATGTGGCGCAACAGTGGAGGTGCTGGATCGCAAGGGAGGGGCGCGGGTTCGAATCCTTGCAACCCCCCCAATTCTTAATCTAGTCGGTGCCCAACACAGCCAGCGCATGCGCGTGCATGCAGCAGTAGCGGCAACGCAGCGCCAGCACGCACCAGCAGCATGTGTACAACAGCGCATGCCAGCGCGCACGACAGCAGGGCCTCCGCGCAATCTGTGCGCATGAGGGACAATGCAGGTCGCATGGATGGGCGTGAGGTGGCTACAGCGACACATGAGATGGACCTACAGCGACGCTTACAGCCGTCACTAATTGTTCGCAAGCACAAGGCCAGCTGCGTGCGTGAGTGGGCGTGAGCTGGCTACAACGACACTTACAGCGACGTCCTTGAGGTTGCTAATGGTCCCATGCCTATTCTAGCCTCTTCTCATCCACTATATAAGGACCTACACCCCCTCCCATCCAAGCCTTCTCTACCTACTCTACTCCCACCTACTCCCAAGCTCTAGCAAGCCTACCAACGCTCTGTTAGAGCTTGCTATCAAGTTCCCAAGGCGCCTATTAGTGTAACGAAACTCTGCCCTACCAAATACTCCTCCATCTTCCCACCCCCATTGATATGTCACGTTGGAGCCATCCTCCTACCTCCATTCCGATAGCAGATCATCTCCACCTTCTCACCTCCATTCCGAAGCCATGCTGAAGCTTTCCTCTACCCAACGTCCTCCCGCTTCTCACCTTCGTCGTCCTGCTTCCCAACTCCTTCATCTGAGCTTCTGCCAGGCGCCGTCGTCTCACCGAACAATCGCTTTGGGAGATTTCTTCTCACCTCTTTTCTCTTTTATGCTTTTATAGTTTATTGTAATTGACATTTATGCAATAAATCACGTTTGATTCCATCTCTCTCTTATGATTGCTTGTCATTTTATTTCAAAAACAAAAAAAAAACAAAACCCTAAAACACCAGAAAAAAACAAATCGAAGCGCGGTTTTCATACAAAGTAACGTCGCCTCCTTGTGTTCGACCCGGGACTCCCTTGGAGTTTCGGTATAAATTATATTTGATTAGGAGTTTTGCAACTACGATGACGGGTTACTCGTAACCCCAATTTGAAACACGCAAAACCCGTTGATCATTTTGGCGTCGTTGTCGGGGAGGCAACAAAATTTACTTTATTGTTTTCTGTGCTTCTTTGCATTTACATAACACTAACCCCGCTTGTCTTTGATCTACTATCTTGCAGGTACCCTAGCATGGAGATCCAAGTGTGGTAGACCGGAGTAAAATGCAGGTAGAGTACTTTGTAAGTGTCACCCACATTCCCCCCCATTAGTTTCATTTCACCACACTCATAACCAAGACCAAATCTACTTAGGTGCTTGCATAAATCCTAGGATAGAATTGTTTGTCTTGTTTGCCACCTTCATCCATTTCACCCCCGCATTTAAAAAAAAAAAAAAACAAAAAGATACTTTCTGTGGGATGAATCAATTTACACACTTTATACACCCACATCGAAGGCACATAATCGGACTCGATTTTCATCTACTCAATCGGGATTTCGACCTGTGGACTCGGTACACTAAATCAACACATAAAAGAGTAGAAATCATATTAGGTAAATCACCTTTTTTGCGTGCCTTAATCGGTGGTGCATTTGAGCCGATTGATTGAATTGTTTAGGCTGCACCACCTAATTTAAAAGAAACTCATTTGTAGCTGCCCCATAGGATTCAATATTTAGGTCAAGCCAAGCACTCCATATTTTCTCAATTTATAAAGGAAAATACTTGGACACGTGCTTTCAAAACATGGTTTGCCTCACAAAACTTTGTTCAATACACCTAACATTTGAATCTTAAAAGCTACTAAGTAAGATTCGAACACTAAAACTCACCTCATCATTAATAATCTTGCTTGAAAACTTCTTGGTTGTGCATATTCACACATTCTCAAACAAATCATTAAGGGCACAACCCATTAAGGGCCAATCACATTCCTAAAGCACCATTGTCTCAAGCCTAACTAAAATTGAGTAGACGTTGGCTCTAAGGATTCCTTCGCTTGTCGGGATCCAGATTGAGATTATTCACGATTAACCTACTTATACTAGTCAATCTGATGTCTAGCTAGGGGAGTAGCGTCAAACGACAGCGGTTGGAGGGTACACTAGGAACCGGAGGCGCAAGCTAAAGGAAGAACCTTCTCCCCAGTCCCTCCTTCTAACTGGTTGGATTGCCTAGACATAAGTAGAGTAAATTGTCCATAATCTTAGGACGGATTTTGAGAGTCTGTAGATCTTTAGACTACCCAACCTAAGGACATGCTTGTATTTTTTATGCTGTAGGGTCCCTTCTCTTCCCCGTCCTTCCGACTTCCTTCCAGTGTATGCTTGGAAGGAATGGAAGGACCTTTAGACCATTCCCGGAGGCGGAGGTTGAGCTATAGCCAACTAGATCCCATGGCTGATCAACAACCACCTCCCTCGCCCCTGAACCAGCAGGAGCTGATTCAAAGGAAGTTGGAAGAATTGCAGTAGATGCAGCAATGGTTCCAACGAATGAATGGTCAGGGTGCTCGGCCCTTGAAGGATTTTTATGATCCTTTAATTTTTGAGGATCATCCCAACGTTGTGATCCCTGTCGGTGATGTTGAGATCAAGCCCCAGGTTTTGAGTCTAATTAAACACTTTCACGGGCTTGGCTCAGAGGACCCATTCCAACATTTGGAGGACTTGATCACTCTAGTTCAGACCACCACATAGCGGAAAGTGGATGAAGAATAGATACTCATGAGGCTTTTCTCCCATTCACTCAGGGATAAGGCTGCACATTGGTATCGTACCATTGGAAGATCGATTGCTACTTGGACAGCTTTGAAGTCGGCCTTCCTGAAGAAATTCTTCCCAATTGGGTGAACTAATGTATTGCGACGGGCAATACCACTTTTGCCCAGCAGCAGGGGGAACCATTTCATGGGGCCTGGGAGAGATTTCAAGATCTGTTGCGGAAGTGTCCACACCACGAGGTGCTTAAATGGCAACCTGTGCAAATTTTTTATCACGGGTTGAATGATCAACTCTGTAATCATGTGGATGCTTCTTGCGGAGGCAATTTCCTCAACAAAGATGCAGATAGCGCATATGATTTGTTTGAGGAAATGAGTGAAAATTCTTTAAACCACACCTCCATAGAAACATTCAACCGATCCCAACAAACTAGATCAAATGCCAATGAGGTCCAAGATTCTCATACATCTGATATGGAATTGATCTACAATAGATTAGATAAGATAGATCTGGTTGCTAAACGAATGGAAGAGTGGATGTCTAGAAACTCTAATGTCTCTAGATCCACTCAATCCCAGGGATCGGGATTCCATTCTTTGCAAGCTCCTACAGGACGGGAGTTTGTGAACTAGTTGGTGTCAGCTCGATCTTCGGCCCAACTCTTCTGAGAACCTTATGGGTTCGAAACTGGGGCCTTTGATCCTAGTTTTACTGATCCTTCTTCATCCTCATCTTATGAGCATGCTCAGGCTGTGCAGGAGAATGTTAGGTCCAACCCATGCTCGAATTCCTATAATTTTGGTTGGAAAAATCGTTCTAACTTCTCTTGGAAAGATTAGGGGCAACAGACCCAATATCGACCCAACAACTATGTATCGCAAAAACCAATGGGTTAGGGTCTTGTATATACTCAGTTGCCCGTGAATCAGGTTAATCAGTCCATGTGGAATGCTTAACAACCCACTGAGCAGGCTGATTTAAACCTGAAGATGGTAGAAATGCAAGGGTCAATGCTCTAGCTCATGCAACAAATGAAAACTTCGCTGGATACCTTGCAATCCAGACTTGGTGCAAACAATCGACAGCCCGAATCTCTATCATCACAACCTGTACCAAACCCAAGGAATGTACAGAATCGAGGCGCTGGGCCTCAGGGGTTTGGTAATAATGGGGAGTCATATGCTCAAGCTCATGCTATCTATTAGGCTACCCTAGCCCCTCCTGGAGCCAACCATGTTCCTACCATAATCAACTGGGAGCCTCCTATTTTGCCCAACCCTCCCCAAGACACTAACCAACAGCATTTTGCCACTGCAAACACCATCACCTTGAGGAGTGGTAGTAGACACAAGGACCTACCCAACCCCGTGTCAACCCCATTAGGCTCCGTAGCAAGAATTCCAGACTCCCAACTAAGAATGTGATGAACAAAACATCAGAGTCTGATTCAGGAGTATGTTGTTGCATGGGAAAATAGAAAAAGTTGGAGGAGAAATTGGAGGAAAGGATGTCCTTACTTCAGGCTTTCAAATTGACAATCATTTTACTCCTCGCAACTATCGGATCAATCCCCGCCTACGCCATAGGTTTACTGATTGCATATAAAGAAAGGCATAGAGCAAAATCTGAAAACAATAGGAGAGTAGTTTTATCCGATAACACAAGCACACTAATCCTAAGCAAGCTACCTCCTAAGAAGCAGGACCCGGGAGCCCCGCTGATTTCTTGCACAATAGGAAACATTACTTTTGACCGGGCCCTCCTCGACTTGGGTGCTTCCATTAATGTGATCCCTACCTCACTACACATGGAATTGGGTTTAGGCTACCTAAAACACACTGACATAACCTTGCAATTAGCGATAGATCCATTACAAAACCAAGAGTATTTTGGAGGATGTTTTAGTCAAGGTTAATGATTTGCATTACCTTGCTGATTTCATGGTCCTGGACATGAAAGCCCCAAAACAGCTCAACCACACCCCGATTATTTTGGGAAGACCTTTCCTGGCTACTGCCAAGGCGAGGATTGATTGTGAATCGAGAAATATAGAAATGTCCTCAGGGGATAAGACAAATCGATTCAATATTTTCGAGGTCTCAAAGAAGAATAAAATTAAGTGTGGTTCGATGGAGGAGCTTGGTAGAATAGAGGAAGTAATGGCCATACATACCTTAGACAACCTTTTAATGGCCAACTCAACCCAAACTCCGGAAGAAGATCACATGGTTGTGGAAATAGTTGACAAATAAAAAATGCAACCAATTGTAGAAACACGGGATGAGGAAGATATACATGAAATCGAAAATTTGTTGGATGATTCACGTGATCAAGTTAAAACCCAACAACATCCTTATCCTGAATGCTTAGAGTTTGAGGTCCAACTTGTGGGTGGGAATCCTGAGGATCAAGATGGTTGGTTTAAGAACCTAGAGTGTAAGGATGAAATTGAACATTGGGGAAGAACTCTTCAAACATTAGGTATTCTAGAGTACCCACAAATCCCTAGCACATCACAAAACCCTCATAGTCCTTTTTCACCCAACCATTGCACAAATTCTATACCCAACCACACTTCCTCTGTAATAAATCAACAAAACTACTATTGGAGACCCTTTAGGCTCTCCCTATGCCACCAGCTTACTACTTTCATTGATCATCTCTTTGGCAAGTCCACTTTCACTCTCCGGGACTCAAATCTTGGGGCCCGAAAACTGTGTTATTGCAGCCTCAATGTTAGTTATATTTGATTAAGAACCTCACCTAGCTGAAGCCACTAAACTCAGCACATGTAAAGACTGTTCCAAGCTGACCAGAGTCTCATAGAAACCAGGTTCTATTCTTCCACTTCTACTCTCTTGCATGCTTTCATTTTTCACAATTAGGAACTTGCAATAGTAAGCATGGGGGGGTGGACGTATTTTATAACCTTTTTGTCAGCTGTAATAGTAATTTCTTGTTATCATAAAATGCTTATTTATGATAGTTCCTAGGCTTAGGATTGCACATCATGATATAAATATTGCATAAACATCTATTGCTTTGTATTTAGGATAGTTTCCAACCCAGCAACTATGCTCCACAACGACCAATGGGTCAGTCATGTGTATACTTAGTTGCCCCCAAATCAGGTCAATCAACCAGCTTGGAATGCTCGTCAACCCGTAGAGCAGGCTGATTTGAATTGACAAATGGTAGAGATGCAAGGATCCATGCTCCAGCTCATATAGCTAATGAAAACCTCGCTGGACAACTTGCAAACCAGGCTCATAGCTAACTCTCGTCAACCCAGATCTCTACCATCCCAACTTGTACCCAACCCGCGAAATATCCTGAATTCGAGCAACCAATCCCATGGGTATGGAAATCAGAGGGACCCACACGCACATGCTTAGGTGGTTGAGTAGGGTCTTTCTTCTTCTTCTGCACATAAATAATTCTTGGCTAATCAAGCCCCTCCAATCTTTCCTAACCCTCCCCAAGACCCAAACTCGCATGCAACCCCAAATTCTGTTACCTTGAGGAGTGGTAAACAAACTCAAGATCCACAACCACACTATTCTAATTTACCAAATCCTGAAGAACCTGAGAAGAGAAAGGAGAATTCTGGAGAAGAAATCAAGGCTCAGGAACCTAATTCCAAAGATCTGACTCATGTTCCTTTTCCTAAAGCCTTGATTAAATCAAAGAAGAAGAAGTCTGTTGATAGCAATGAGGAGCTTCTGAATATTTTTAAGAATGTGGAGATCAATATCCCACTCTTCGACGCTATCAAGCATATACCGGATTACGCGAGATTTTTAAAGGATTTATGTACACAAAAGCGTAAGTCGAGAGAATCTATTCCGAGAAAGGTGGTACTCTCCGAGTAGGCTAGTTCTGTTATCCTGCACCACCTCCCTCAGAAAAAGAGAGATCTAGGTGCTCCATTGATTTCTTGTGTCATCGGAGATTACACTTTTGATAGAGCACTTTTGGATCTGGGTGCATCCATCAACCTAATTCCGACTTCTCTTTACGACAAGTTTGGATTAGGTGAACTTTGGCTGACTTCAATAACGCTGCAGTTAGCAGACCATTCGGTCATAAATCTGCGAGGCATTATTGAAGATGTTATAGTTAAGGTTAAAGATTTCTATTTTCCTGTAGATTTCCTTGTCCTTAACATGGATGTACCAAAAAATCTGAGGAACACGCCCAACATTCTGGGGCGTCCGTTCCTGGTTACCGCTAAGGCCAACATTAACTATGAAAGCGGTAGCATGGAAATCGCCTTTGGGGATCAACGAATGAAATTGGATATTTTTAAGGAGATTAATAAATTTGAGGATTGTGGATTTATTGAGGAACTTGAGAAGGATAATGTGAACATTGAAACTTGTTTGATGATTTCTGCAATTGAAAGTTCCTCCTTTGATGATGAATTGGACCCACAACCCTTTATGGCAGACCTGCCATCTTCTGAAGATGTTATTGATTTTGTTCACTCTCAACCTCTTCCTCTTGATGAGTCATCAGCATCTTTCTTACCTTCAATCATCAACCGCCCCAGCTTGAACTGAAACCATTGCCTGAGAATTTCAAATATCAATTTTTAGGACCATAGAAGACGCTCCCTGTGATTATCAGTGCTAAATTAACAAAGGAGTAGGAGATTAAATTGATTAAGTCCTGAAGGAACACAAGGAGGCAATTGGTTGGACCATTCATGACCTTAGGGGGATCGAGCCATCTTGCTGCAATCATAGAATATTCTTAAAAGGTGGATCCCACCCTTCTCACCAGATGCAGAGCAGATTAAATCCAAATATGCGAGAAGTGGTCAAAAAGGAAATCATTAAGTGGCTCGATGCAGGAATTATTTATCCGATCTCTGATTGTCCCTGGGTAAGTCCCATGTAGATTGTTCCCAAGAAATCCGGAATTACCATTGTGACTAACGAGAGAGGAGAATATGTCACAACTCGTTCAGCTTCCTCTTGGAGGGTTTGTATCAATAACAGGAAGCTGAACACGGCCACGAAAAAGGATCATTTCCCTCTGCCATTCATTGATCAAATCTTGGAAAGATTAACTGGGAAGAAGTACTTCTATTTTCTTGATGGCTACTCCGTATACAACCAAGTTCCTATTCATCCCGAGGATCATGAAAAAACTACCTTCACTTGTCCCTACGGAACCTTTGCTTTCCGTAGGATGCCTTTTGATTTATTCAATGCACCTGCGACTTTTCAAAGGTGTATGTTAGCCATATTCTCTGACATGGTGGGAGAGTTTATGGAAGCCTTCATGGACGATTTCTCTATTTTTGGAGAATCATTTGACTCTTGTCTAGCTAATCTAGAAATGATTCTAAAACGATGCATTAAAACACGATTGGTCCTTAGCTGGGAAAAGAGTCATTTCATGACACAAGAAGGAATCGTCTTGGGTCATGTAATCTCTGAACGAGAAATTGAAGCGGATAAAGCTACGGTTGATGCTATCCCTAAACTTTCTCCTACATCTGTTAAACAAATTTGATCATTTCTTGGTCATGTAGGATTCTACAAAAGATTCATCAAGGATTTCTTGATGGTTGCTCGTCCTCTGAGCAATCTTCTCACCAAAGAAACGTCGTTTATTTTCGACGAATCATGTCATAAGGCATTTGATTTCTTGAAAATGGCAGTCACTTATGCCCCGAAGTTGCAACCACCGGTTTGGACAACCCCTTTTCAGATCATGACTGACGCTTCTGATTACGTGGTCGGGGCTATTTTGGGTCAGAAAGTTGACAGGAAGCCCTCTGTCATCTACTATGCTAGTAAAACTCTGGATGAAGCCTAGAGGAATTACACTGTTACTGAAAAGAAATTACTACCCGTAGTATTTGCTTTGGAAAAATTCAAGGATTATCTCTTAGGATCTCATGTCAACATTATACCGACCACTCGGCCTTGAGACATCTCTTAGCCAAAAAGGATGCCAAACCCCGACTTATTCGTTGGATTCTTCTGCTTCAAGAATTTGATCTTGAAATCAAGGATAAATTCGGGGTACAAAATGTGGTGACGGATCATTTGTCGAGACTTCTAAGTGATTCTTCTCGTCCGGACGTCCCGATTGCTGATACTTTTCTGGACGAAACCATCCTTACAATTTCAGGTGTCTAAACCCCGTAGTTTGCTGACATTGTTAATTATTTGGTCGTTGGTCAAATCCCTAAAGATTGGACCAAGTAATAACGAGATAGACTCAAATCTGAGGCCAAATACTACTTTTGGGAGGACCCTGAACTGTACCACATCGGCTTCGATCAGATTATTCGTCGATGTGTTTCGGAGAATGAATTCAACAGTATACTCGAGTTCTGCTATGCATATGTGTGTGGTGGACATTTCTCCGAGAAAAAGACAGCTGTAAAGATTTTGCAATCTGGCTTCTATTGGTCGTCTTTATTCAAGGATGCCCAGGATTTCTCAAGGTCGTGTTCCTAATGTCAAGCACTTGGGAGCATAACTAAGAGAGATATGATGCCCTTAAACCCAATTCTTCTTGTCAAAATCTTCGACGTTTGGGGCATCGATTTCATAGGACCCTTTCTCCCTTCATTTGGACATCAGTACATTCTTGTCACTGTTGATTACGTGTCTAAATGGATTGAGGTGATTCCCACCCTAACCAATGACCACAAGGTGGTCATCAATTTTGTTAAGAAAAACATCTTCAGTAGGTTCGGGATTCCGAAGGCCATCATCAGTGATGGTGGCACTTATTTTACTAATGCCCAGTTCCGTAATTTGCTGGCTAAATACGGGGTTAATCACCGAATTTCCACACCTTACCATCCCCAGACGAATAGATAGGCCGAGATCTCCAATCAGGAGATCAAGAATATTATGTAGAAAACGATTAGGCTAATCGCAAGGACTGGACTCAAAAACTTAAGGACGCTCTTTGGGCCTATCGTACGACATATAAAATGCCCATCGGCATGTCTCTGTTTCATTTGGTGTATGGAAAGGCATGCATTTACCCGTAGAGATTGAACATAGGGCATTCTGGGCAATCAAGCAATGCAATTTAGATCTGAGTTTAGCTGGGAAGATCAGGAAACTCCAACTATCTGAGTTGGAAGAGCTTAAAAATGATGCATATGAGAATGCCAAGATCTACAAGGCTCAGACCAAAGCTCTACATGATTAATTGATTTCCTGCAAGAGCTTTGAGCCGAACCAGAAGGTATGGTTATTCGATTCTCGACTTAAGCTCTTTCCCGACAAACTTAGATCGAAATGGAATGGCCCGTTCATTATCGACCAGATTTTTCCAGATGGAGCCGTTCAGATCTTTGACCCAAAGATGGGTAACACATTTAAAGTCAATGGTCGACGTCTAAAGCCTTCTATTGACCGTACTCTTCTAAAACCCATCTCAGACATGGTTGCTCTAGCCATATTGTGACTTCTTTGGCTGGACTTCACCTAGCTGAGGGCATTAAACTCAGCAGTTGTACATATGACACAACGCTGACCCGAGCTTCATATTCAAGTGATATCTATCATACTCTACCCTTTCTTTCATGTCTCTTTTTCTCAATGTGGACATTACATCAGCTAGGCATGAGGGGTGGATTCATTTCTGAATCATTTTGTCAGCTCTGTGAAATTCTTGTAAATTGTATTTCTCTACTTATATATACATAAGAAAAAAGAAAATTGAATTAGGAAGGAATACTTGGACATTAGGACTTTTCAATCTTAAGAAATATTACATTAGGATATGAATACAAAGACCCTTCAGGTCTTCAGACTTAATCGGCCCGTGTATCCGCTAAAATGTGGATTTACTTTTCGAGTCCTCGCCATCTTAATTCTATGGTAATTTGATTAAATAAGTTTGGGTGATAAGTACACGACTTATCAACCCACCCTTTGATTTGAGGGAACTTTAAGTCTAAAGCATCTACACACTTTCTTTTCACTGACTTGTTGATTGACGATTTTAACGGAAATTGGGTAACTAATGAACCTTCTAGGGTGATATGGCTGGCAAGTTATCGTGGGTAATAGCCCATAGGTAGGTTGTCCAGAGTCCAGTCACTGGACCATTCTCTTCTTGCTGCCTTTAGGTAAATCTTAGATCAGGGAAGCAACCTACTTAAAAAAAAAACAGAGAAAAAGAAAGTCAAAAAGAAAAGAGAAAGAAAAGGAGAAAAGAAAAAAAAAGAAAAATAAAAGAAAAAAAAATCACACTTCACCGCACGAGGATGGTTGGCAAGTTATCGGTGGTAATAGCTCATCAATTGGTTGTCCAGAATCCAGCTAAAGAAATGTACTTAAAATTCCTAAAACACTTAGGAAGAAGCGAAGAAGTAGAATAAATCGGGGAGATATACACTGGATTCACCCTTGTGTTGACCCCATAAAAATAAAAGTAGAGAGAAAGCTATCAGTTGTAAAGATACACCTTTAGGCAGAACTCTCTTTAAGGTCACCTAGAGGCGTAGAAACCCGAAGTCCATTCTAATTGCCGATCAACGAGTCTATCACATTCACAATAAGATGCTTAGAACTTAGGGTTCTCATCAAATCTTGGGTGAGTTGAATGGTTGTAGAAAGTGACTCTTTAACCCTAAACTCAAAAATCCAAAAAAATTAGAAAATAAAAAGAGAAAAAGAAAATTTTCTTTTAATAAAGCAAGGGCTTGAGGCGGACTGCATTTTGGCAGATACCTGGGTGCTGTTGTGTCTTTGAAATTTCATATCCTAAGTAAAAATTTTATTAATGTTGAAAATAACATATGCTCAAGTAATCCAACCTAATTCTTTTATAAATAACATGTAGTTTTTGCTAGGGACTAGCAAAAGATAGGCATGGGGGTGTGATCTAAACATATTTATATTACATAAAATATCTATTTATGTATGTTCTTAAGCATAGAATTGCATTATACACTATAAATATTGCATAACATGCATCATCATGCATTTACATTAATCTGAATAAAATGTAGGTTAATTGTCTCCTTTTATGGTCAAGGATAGGGAAACTTTTTATCGAAGCCTTGAATCAAAGATCCAACCGTACGGATCTGATCATAGCAACAATTGGAGTTCAACGACTCCAAGATCACCCTAATCGGATATCCGTAGCATTAGATAGAGATCGAGGAACCCTAGAAGATCAAGGGCTAAGATGGTGTTAATATGCACATCAGACGACAAATCCGATCACATGGATGGGTTCAAATCGACGATCGCAGCCTAACGGCATGAAAATCGATCCAATCCAATACCCGTGGCACCATCTACATCACTCAGAAGATGAACAACCAAGATGGCGCCACGTGGTGCCATCTCAGCTGCCCAACCGACCGCATGCACCCGATGAAGCTCTTCTAGCCAGCACTTCTGCACCGTTGGATCAAGATCCAACAGCTGCGAGGCGCGTGCGCTTGAGTTGTGCGCTCGACACAATCGTGCCCATAGCGCGTGGGTCGAGCGCCTCATCCAAATAAGGAGGCGTAGGATCGAGACCCCGCATGCCTCAAATTGGAGCGGGCGCGCGGGCGCAATCAGCCGCGCGATCACAATCCAACAATGCCGCATGGCCGATAGCGCCCATGCGCTATCTGACGCCCTGCATGACACGGGATCTCACGCGCAAGGCACGCAGTTGAGGCGCGGTGAGGAGAGCTCTCAGCCGTCCAATCTTACGATCGGACGACCAAGATTTGGTGGACGTGGAGTGCTCGTTGAGGCACGAAAGGCGAGCGGGCGCGTGAGTGCCGCCCACGAAGGCCACGTTCAGGCCTTTAGTGACGGATTTATCTGTCACTGAAGGTCCCGAATTAATGTTTTTCAACATGTAATGACCAAAATGCCCTGACTCCTTGCAACTATAAAAGGAGACCCCCTCCATACGAATTTCTCATCATTTCCTTCTCTTCTCTCCCTCTCTAAAGCTCAAGAGAAGCTTGTCCCACACCCGAGATGCTCCTCAACAGATAAAGTCAATTTTTCGCCCCCATTTCAGAAGCGGATCCCGCGACGACGACGTGCTGCCTCTTTCTCGTTCTTCCTGCCTCGACCTCCTTCTTCCCACTCTATTCTTCATCTTCCAGTGTTAAGACCCGTGTTATTAAGCCTTTTTAAGATGTCTGTACTTTAGGTCAGATGTCTGGTAAGATGTCTGGACTAAGGGTCAGACGTCTTGCAAGATGTCTGGACTCATTCCCAGACATCTGAAAATCAAAATTTTCGTGCACGAGCTCGCGTTTGCACGCGTGCTGCGTGCAGACAGTACACGTCCCTCGCTTCTTCTCCTTCTCTCTCCTTCCACCCAACGAAAACCCTAACCCCCACACCTTATATAAACCCCCTCCTCTCCCTCACACCACCCCCACTTCCAACCACTTCCTCTACCCTCCAGCAAGAGCAGTCGAGCGACGAATGGCGGAGAGGAGCGTCGTGAGAGGAGAGGAGCAGCGTGAGAAGGAGAGGGAGAAGGTTTGCGAGCTCACGTGGAAGCTCGCCGGTGAGCTCACGGCCGGTCGGCGCATGCGTAAGGCGGAGGAGTGAGTCGGGGAGGTCCTCCCCAACACTGCTGCAACCGTAACAACAGGCGAGCGGGCGCGGCGCGAGAAGGCGAAGGTAGGTTCTGGTTCTGGGATTTTTCCCAGAATCAAACGTTTGGAGTGACCACCAGACGATGGTGAGGACGGCCGGAGGTGGTGCCAGACGACTGGGGAGGAGGCTTCACGAAGGTACGTCTCCTTTGCGGATACGGCCATGCAGGTCGCTCTGCCGAGACACTATTCCTTACCTTTTTGAGAAGATTTCTGTTGATTCGCACAGGTGTTGCTTCGGGAAGGTGCGGGACATGCCCTCCCACGCACTTCAGACGTCTAGGCGAGGCACTAGACGACGGGAAACGTTTCCAGACATCCGGAGAGGTGGTCGGACGTCTAGAACTGGGTCCAAACGGTCCAGCGGAGTTCCTGGACGTCTGAGGAGTAGCGTATTACTGAGGTATGGGTCTGGAATCTTTTAAGACGTCTGGAAGGTGTTCCAGATGTCTGATTTGAGTCAGAATCACTGTTTTTGACCCGTTTAGGGTCCGTTTGAGGTCCGATTTCCGCAATTAAGATACCGATCTTTCCCGTATGATTTCCTTTACTTGTTGGAATACTTTCTATACTGTTCTGAGTATTCTCTTGTGATTGTCCTTGTGATAGGACCTTGTTCCGTTGCGAGTTCGGGACTTGCTAAGGCACGTGAGCCTGCCGTTCAAGCCCCCATTACTCCTAGATTTACTGGTAGAGTGGCTTCCCCTCAATTTAATTACAACCTAATTACCTGTGTGAAATGAATGATTAGAACCTAGGATATGGCATGAATCCTAGGACTAGAAATACTGGATTGTCTGTATTGAATGAGTAGATAGAATGATAACAATTGCCTGTAAATGAATAATGGTTGCCTGTGAATTATGTAGTACTTGTGTTAGTTAACTATTGTATGTAACTTCCCTGTCGCACGCGTGAAATGATATAATATGAGCTGCATGTATATAATTTGGAAATGAAAATGTAAATGTTGGAAACACGAGTTACCTGTGAGTAACCTGAATATGGAAATGTAAACTATAGAATTTCAAGTTGCATGAGTATAACATGAGAATGGAAATAGAAATGATGAAACCTGGTATAGAATGGCATGAGGAATATGAGCATGAACCCTACAGGGGAATTAGGAGTGGAGCTCCTGGAAATAAATGGAATGGATTTGGAAATGCGTTGGGAAGTGTGCTGGCCCTTGAGTACGTGGTACCAAGGGGAGCGCATGTTACCTCTTAGTGTAGAGGGGTGCTTGCCGCCTTCGGGTTAAGACTTGGGGTGGGTTTGGCCACTTTGCACCGACTCGGTGGCCCACGTGTCCACTGTACCGGGGAGAGCTACTAGTGTAGGGAGAGAGCTAGCACCCCACAGGGCCTGGTGTTCTTACGCTTTTGTGCGGGTTTTAAAGAGAATATGACGTTGTAGTATAGCCGACAAAGCGTTCAAACAAATAGAGAATTTTATTACTCGAAAATCGGAGTATCCGAGGTCGAACACAGGGAGAAAATGGAATTTACTACTAATCAAAATGTAATTGAACACTCTAATTTACTCAAAACTGGAATTCAAAGGTATCAAAAAAATAATTCAGACAAAAGAGTCAAATTGGACGTCTGATCTTGGGATCAGACGTCTTAAAAGTGTTTTCCCTTTTCCTCTTGATTATTCTTCTTCTTCTGATCTTGCTTTCTTTCTTCTTTTGCAGACTCTTTTTCTTCTTCGTCTTCTGTCTTGGCTTCTCTCCTTCTTTCTCTTCTCTCTTTCTGCTTTGCTTCTTTTCTTGCGAAGGCTTCTTCTTCCTTCCTTTGTTTCTTTTCTCTTATTTCTTCTCCTGCGAAGGCTTCTTTCCTCCTCCTCCTTTGTTCTCTTTTCTGCCTTGCCTTCCTTCTTCTTTCTCTCGGCCAAGTCTTTCTTCCTCAACATTCAGCCTGTGCCTACACAGAGCAAAACCTATCCCTTTCCCTCTACCCGCGCGTCCCTCTCTCAGCAATTCACTCAACCACGCTCTCCCAGAGCCACACGGGTAATCGGGTCGGATTCGCACCCGGGACCATGCGCACCTGCAGGTGGGGATGCGCGAGGAGTGCCTGGGTTTGGGTCGAGTCGGATCCCTCCAGATCTGCGAGATGAAACCGCGAACGAGGCGGGCGTGAGGGCAAGTGAGGGACCTCACCCCTGTGCTTTCTGAGGCGTTAAGAATAAAACACAAATTCAATTTATGGCGCAGCGGCACCTCGTCTCTCCACGATGTGGGACTAAAGGTTCTGCCCTGATTTCGCGCGCGCCTGCAGATTTGCGTGCCATCCCCACAGCTGCTGGCTTCTCAGCACCCCTGGCTGGACTCGAAGCACTTCGTAACACTCGCGTGAACCTACTGCGCCTGCAGCCTGGGAGCCCTGGCGCCTGGAGCTGCATTGGAGCTTCTTCAATTGTCATCCATGGCGGCAGGAGCGTCGACACTGTCAGACACAAGCACGGCCTATTGGCCCAATCAGACTAGCTGGACACCTTCGCCGTGGCACGGTGAAGGTGGTGGACGGTGCTACAGGCCGCAGGTCGGCCTAGGCATGCGTGCCTAGGTCAACCTGTGGCCGGATGTGTGGGGTTGTTCGGGGGGCTACTGTGGATGTGCGGAGTGGCCGTGGAGGGGTGGAATGTGTTCCTGGTGGTGAGGCGGAGCTTACGAGATGGTCGGCGAGCCGTGTGGAGGGGCGGAATGGTGGGAGCGGCTCGCCGGAGGTCGGTCGGTGATGTGGAAGATGACGGTGGTCGGCGTCGGTCGAGGGTCGATTAGATGAGATAACAGGGGGAAAAGAGAGAGGGGACTACGGGGAATAGTTCTAACCTAATTGTAGGGACGAAGGAGGACGGAGGGCGGACAGCTGTACCTGCTGTCGCCGGAGAAGACGCTACTCAGTGGGGGAGAACGGTGGCGACGACGGGGCTGAGGCAGCTTGCACGGGTACTACGCGACGCGGAGGAGAGTCAGGAAGATAACTTTGCCACTCGTTTTGTGGCAGAGCGAAGAGGGAGGGGAGGGGGGCTCGCCGGAGCTTGCTGGGAACTTTGGTCGGGAAGGAGGAGATGAATTGGAGGTGGAAACTCGGCCAAATCAAGCTGAAGATGAGCGGCCGGAGGTGTGGGTTCTTATATAGGCACTGGGCCAGTCGTTCAGGGCGTGGGGGGCACGCCATTGCCTCTGATTGCTCGTCGGAGTAGGAAAGAGGTTAAGATACCCAAATCCCTCGTGCATTCGCACGAGAGATTGGGTTCACACCAGAGGTTGTGATTGGCCTTAAATGGAAGGGAATTCCTCAGAGAATCTCCCTTCCATTTCTGGGAGGGAATCTCTGAGGGATTGGAGAGGAATCCCTCTCTAAACCTCGCCGGAGATCGGTTCTGCCCTAACAATGGCGGTAGGACCTGATTGCAAAGGTGGCGAGGAACTTAGGGGGCTCTCTGCAAAGATATTCAAAAGATAGGGACCAAATTGTGATTTGGGTGTACTAAATTGCAAAGTAGGCCAAGATGACCTCCCCTTAGGTCCAAATTTTGGTACAAACCTAATTTTGCCCTAAGGAATCCAATGGTGAAGTTGGATTTTAGGTTTGACCTCGTTTGACTGGATATTTTGCGTAAAAATCTAAATTATGTTACTTGAAGAGCTAGGACCCTAATCTAGGTCAAACTGGGTTCCAAGGGCCAAATTGAGTGTTTTGAACCCTAGAGGATATTTTTCTATAATTTTTAGAGGGTTTACTTGATTTTTATCCTGACCGGAACCTTGTTAATTTAAGTGGGTCTGTTTTAGGGTTACCAAGTGTCATTTAATTCCTAGATTGCACATAAACCCATTTCTGATTGACTCAACCCACTTTTTATCTCATTTAGACCATTTGACCTATGTTTTGCCTCTGAGAAATTCCGTTTATGTACTGCAATGGTAAAATTACAGTTTTAACCTTTATTTCATATTTTCTTCTCAGAGCACTTATTCCTTTATTTAGGCCTTCCTCTAGGTTATGTAGGAGCTTTTATCTTCTTTATTGGGTCAAAATGAGCTAGTTATGGCTCATGATGAGGCTCTCATCATACCCCCATGCCTAGCTTTTGCTAGTCCCTTAGCAAAATTTTAAGGTTTTAACTTCTGTTCTAGACCCTGAGTGTAAGTGCTTTTCTTTTTCCTTTGTGATTAGGTAGGAATGCCGACAATAGGCCTAGAGGTACTCAAGTACCAACCAAAATCTGGACCTGTTCCGCTTTAGCCTCAGTCCTCCGCAAAGGTTTCTACGTCCCACAGAAACTATCCTAGGGTTTGTTGGACTCCGCGGTTAAAGCACCCGTGCTTGAGACATTTTTAGCCTAAGTTCAGTTTGCAGTGCGTTTTTTGTAAGAGAGAGATAGAGGATTTATTTGTTTGGAGAGCTTTTCTCTCTCTTTTCTTTTTATTTCTAGCTTCGGATTAGCTTCTCAACACGGTCTGTATCGGATTCCTCATCCCCATCATCAATCCTCAAAGGTCCCTAGCTTTCAAGATTTCGAGATAATCCCGCCCATGGCAACCCCCAGAACCCTGGCTTTCGAGATTTCGAGATAATCCTGCCCATGGCATTCCGTGGCCGACTTCAGACCCTGGCGATCGACATTTCGGGATAATGCCGCCCATGGTATCTGAACCAGCAGAGTGCTTACATGCCCCCAGTAGGATATTTAAATATCCTAAGAGACAAGCACCGAGGAGACGATATGTTGTTACGCATCTTCGAGGGGGATTTCCCGCCTCTCCGCACTGGGAACTCGTCCAAATCAACTTGTGTTGATTGGCCGCTCCTAATCTAGGTGACTCTTTCAGAACATTAAACGCTCTTGCGTGTTTTGGATATTTATGCGCACTGAACCAGACTGTGTGTGAATTTGGGGTGCTTAGGTTACCGAATCCCGCAAACTGAAAGTCAGTTAACGAGGCCGAATACTTCCTAAGCCTTAGACCTAATACTTAAGCTTCGCATTTTCCTCAACCTCTTGAGGATTATCCAGATTTTAACGGATACGTGAATTTTTAAGCTAAAGATTCTAGCCCAAGAGGCCTAAGACCAGCATTCCCGCTAATCTCTTGTTGTGTCTCCTTAGCACTTTTTCTTTTATTTCTTTTCTTGATCTAGTCTAGAACTTCAGTTAATTCCTTACTCTTTTACTAATGACTACTTCTTTTTTCTTTCTCATTTTGTGCTCCTTTCTTCATTTTTGCTCTTTTTCTCCTCCTTATGAATATGTGGCTCACAAAATTTCCTCCCTCCCCCCACTTTTTTTTGTTCTTTTTCTTAATTTTTTCAATTTTGTTGTGTTTTTGACATATGCAAATTTTTTGTGTGTGAGACTCCTGACTTTTTTCTTGGTTCTGTATGTATGCACTTTATCACCCCCCATGCCTAAGTTTTGCAATGTCCTCATTGTAACCAGAGGGTGTGAATTAGTGTTGAGGTCAGGGACTTAGAATAGGATATATCGGGGTGGGTGAATGGGTTGAAAATGACTGATGCGGATGATTTTAAGCTCTGATACGTGTACCAGAGGTGGGATCAACTGTCTAAGGCTGAACTCAAGGTGCAATAGACATGGAGTACGAACGGATAATCAGACGGGTCTCTGTTTTTAGGATGACGGGTTGCCTCCCGTTAAGCGCTAAATTTAATGCCTTCAGCCGAGTGGAAAATGGGGTGGAGAGGGAGTGGTCAAATCAACGAAATTTTGTAAAACAAGCACCTTGATTAAGAGCCTGGTTGGTCCAACCAGGTGCTTGTTAAGATCAGTGGGCTGATGATGCAGCCCAAATCCAATAAGTCTGGTGGGTTGATAGATGTAGATCAACAAATGTGGAACCCACCATATGCAGTGAAGTTTTGATGGATATGGAAGTGAAAACTCAGGTTCAGGCTGAGTCGAATCAGCCTGGTCAAAGTAGGGTTCCGAAAAATTATCCATGTAAGGTGTGGAATCCCTACAGGGGTGATCAAAGGATGGAGGCTCCTGATTTATGGTCTGTTCAGTACCCGATACCCGGTCTAGATATGGAGTTGAATCATCTGCAAACGGCTCGGTGAGAGTTGAATCGGAATAGAAATTGAGTCCGGTTGCGGGTCGGGGTGGGGAACGGGATTTGATTGGTTCTGTATATGTGGAGCAGGTGGCTTCAAAGAAGAATGACATGTTATAATCAGGAGGCAGATTTTCTCCGATGTTATGGTCAGATTCGAGATCGTCGGAGAGTTTGTGAAAATCAAAGTTTGAATGAGATTCCAGATCATGAGTTCCACCATAGAATAAATCATATGTTGTATATTCAGAAACCTGACTGGGATCTAGCCTAAATGTTAATTCTAAGCTTAAAAGGGTATCCTTATCTGGTAGAGGCTCAGATTCTAAGCTAGTAGGGCAAACCCAATTGAAACCCTGCTCGTCCAACTCCTCGATTTCTGTGTCGTAGATTGGCATAACTTCCGAAAAATCGATTCGTTCCTCTGAGGAGGTTGGCGAGGGATATTCATCAAATCGAGGCCCAAAATCATATTCTTCATTGAAAGATTGATCTTCTTCATCTGGGGCCCTGAAATCTTCAAAATATGTTTCAGATCTAGGTTCTAGGCTTAGGATGTGGGTTGAATTACTAGAATTTAGGTCTGAATAACCTTCGAGGGTCACCTTATCAGAATAAGGGACGGAATTTACACCCTCGAGAGGTTCAGTTCTACTCTCATACTTGCAGGAGTCTTGGGATTCTAAAATGGGCTCATCGTGGTCTTTTCCTGCATTTGGAGCTTCCCAACCTTCTTCAATATCAGGTGCATTATACTCCATCTGGGTTGGGAATCCACAACCATTTTGTGCCTCAAACCCGAGATCAGATTTATCCTCGATGTTATCCCAAGATAGTTCATCCTCTGTTGGTGGTATGTACAGGTATTTCTAATCAATCACTTGTTTTATTAATCTCATTATCTCTTCCCGTTTTTCAAGACTATCTTGGTGTTGCTTCCAAAGTCGAGGATTTGTCATACATTGAAGGTATTCACTATTGTGCAATTTTTCTATCTCAATGTATGCAGTAATGAGCAAGTCATGGGTTGATCCTTTGTTGGCTTCTACTAATAGTACTTGGGCACAAGTTATGACAAAGGTTGTGGTTGTTGGGACATCAACCTGAATGTTTCTTACTGCTGTTGAGGTTTCTTCATTTTCATAGAATTTCATGGCATCCTCAATCATTTTATCTCTCATGGATCTCTGATATTCAGGTTTCTTGAATGGTAGTCCTAAGTGGTTTGGCTGCATATTTAGATCAGGTGGTAGAGTCAAGATGTAGAATCAAGTTATGAATCACGATGTGTTATGAAGCAATCAGATCTGGATAACGAGTCCCACTGAAAATGTGTATGTGTGCTCTAAAGAGAAAAGATGAGGGACTGGAGATGTTCTTGACCCAATCAAGACACCCAAAGATGTTTGGATGACTATGGAGGTTCAGGGCGGATGGACCCCTGGATCAGAAGATCGTTCACCTGAGAATTACCTGGGCAGCCAGAGAGGGAGAGTCCCGCAAAGACCCCTACACGGTAGAGCGTCCCTACGGGTTACAGGGTTTCCCCCACCCGACCTCTCTTGTCACTGAGATTCCAGGTAGACCAGAATGGGGACCTTGACCTCTTAAGTCTATCACTTTTTATTTCAAAGGTACTTTTAGGGTTCTCACTTGAACTTTAGATGTTTTTGGTATTGTGACCTAATTTAGAGGTTGGTTGACCCAAGGGGTCAACTTCACCTGACCTGTCCTATAGATGCCAGAATGATTCTAAGTTTGGAGCCTAGAGATCACCCTGATTTGACTCCCAGGTTATTAGGTCCAAAAATTTTAAGATTCAAGTGATTTTAGAGCTCAATTTTAGGGTTTGTCTTATTTAGATCTCTTCAATCAAGGGCTTGGGTAGCACACTGATGCGGGAGGGTTTATTTCCTTTTATACAGGCATGTGTGACTAGCTCTTCAAGACCCTAATGTGGAAACCCTAATTTGGTTCTATTTCCAATCCTCTTTTTATTTTTCACAAAAGTTCTCTTTGGACTTATAAATAAGAAGTGTGTGGTCCGCCGAGATTAAGCGTTATTTCAATTAGGCACAAGAATTTGTGGGATGGAATCTAAAAAAAATCACTCCAACTTCAAGAATATTTGCAGAAATTTTCGCAAAATCAGGAAATGTTTTGCCTTAGAGATGGTGATTACTATATAAAGAAGGCAATTGATTCCTAAATTGATTTTCTTCCTTTTGTCTTTCAAAGATTAGGGGATGATTAAGGAAGAAAAGAAATTACCTGCCCTGGAGTGGTTGACTTGCGGGAGAGATTTTCTCATGAAGTACCTGCAAGATCACATCAAAGCAAAGTAGGGCAAGTTAGTGTTCAATATGATAAAAAGAATGTAGAGACTAGTGGTAAATTGCTCGTTGCTCCCTGGCAACGGCGCCAAAACATTCTTACGCTTTTGTGCGGGTTTTAAAGAGAATATGACGTTGTAGTATAGCCAACAAAGCGTTCAAACAAATAGAGAATTTTATTACTCGAAAACCGGAGTATCCGAGGTCGAACACAGGGAGCAAATGGAATTTACTACTAATCAAAATGTAATTGAACACTCTAATTTACTCAAAACTGGAATTCAAAGGTATCAAAAAAATAATTCAGACAAAAGAGTCAAATTGGACGTCTGATCTTGGGATCAGACGTCTTAAAAGTGTTTTCCCTTTTCCTCTTGATTATTCTTCTTCTTCTGATCTTGCTTTCTTTCTTCTTTTGCAGACTCTTTTTCTTCTTCGTCTTCTGTCTTGGCTTCTCTCCTTCTTTCTCTTCTCTCTTTCTGCTTTGCTTCTTTTCTTGCGAAGGCTTCTTCTTCCTGCCTTTGTTTCTTTTCTCTTGTTTCTTCTCCTGCGAAGGCTTCTTTCCTCCTCCTTCTCCTTTGTTCTCTTTTCTGCCTTGCCTTCCTTCTTCTTTCTCTCGGCCAAGTCTTTCTTCCTCAATGTTCAGCCTGTGCCTACACAGAGCAAAACCTATCCCTTTCCCTCTACCTGTGCGTCTCTCTCTCAGCAATTCACTCAACCACGCTCTCCCAGAGCCACACGGGTAATCGGGTCGGATTCGCACCCGGGACCAGGTGCACCTGCAGGTGGTGATGCGCGAGGAGTGCGTGGGTTTGGGTCGGGTCGGATCCCGCCAGATCCGCGAGATGAAACCGTGGACGAGGCGGGCATGAGGGCAAGTGAGGGACCTCACCCCTGTGCTTTCTGAGGCGTTAAGAATAAAACACAAATTCAATTTATGGCGCAGCGGCGCCTCGTCTCTCCACGATGTGGGACTAAAGGTTCTGCCCTGATTTCACGCGCGCCTGCAGATTTGCGTGCCATCCCCACAGCTGCTGGTTTCTCAGCGCTCCTGGCTGGACTCGAAGCACTTCGTAACACTCGCGTGAACCTGCTGTGCCTGCAGCCTGGGAGCCCTAGTGCCTGGAGCTGCGTTGGAGCTTCTTCAAATGTCGTCCATGGCGGCAGGAGCGTCGACACTGTCAGACACAAACACGGCCTATTGGCCCAATCAGACTAGCTGGACACCTTCGCCGTGGCATGGCGAAGGCGGTGGACGGTGCTACAGGCCGCAGGTCGGCTTAGGCGTGCGTGCCAAGGTCAACCTGTGGCCGGATGTGTGGGGTTGTTCGGGGGGCTACTGTGGATGTGCGGAGTGGCCGTGGAGGGGTGGAATGTGTTCCTGGTGGTGAGGCGGAGCTTACGAGATGGTCGGCGAGCCGTGTGGAGGGGCGGAATGGTGGGAGCGGCTCGCCGGAGGTCGGTCGGTGATGTGGAAGATGAGGGTGGTCGGCGTCGGTCGAGGGTCGATTAGATGAGATAACAAGGGGAAAAGAGAGAGGGGACTACGGGGAATAGTTCTAACCTAATTGTAGGGATGAAGGAGGACGAATGGCGGACAGCTGTACCTGCTGTCGCCGGAGAAGACGCTGCCCAGTGGGGGAGAACGGTGGCGACGACGGGGCTGAGGCGGCGTGCGCGGGTACTGCACGACGCAGAGGAGAGTTAGGAAGATAACTTTGCCACTCGTTTTGTGGCAGAGCGAAGAGGGAGGGGAGGGGGGCTCGCCGGAGCTTGCTGGGAACTTTGGTCGGTAAGGAGGAGATGAATTGGAGGTGGAAACTCGGCCAAATCAAGCTGAAGATGAGCGACCGGAGGTGTGGGTTCTTATATAGGCACTGGGCCAGTCGTTCAGGGCGTGGGGGGCACGCCATTGCCTCTGATTGCTCGCCGGAGTAGGAAAGAGGTTAAGATACCCAAATCCCTCGTGCGTTCGCACGAGAGATTGGGTTCACACCAGAGGTTGTGATTGGCCTTAAATGGAAGGGAATTCCTCAGAGAATCTCCCTTCCATTTCTGGGAGGGAATCTCTGAGGGATTGGAGAGGAATCCTTCTCTAAACCTCGCCGGAGATCGGTTCTACCTTAACAATGGCGGCAGGACCTGATTGCAAAGGTGGCGAGGAACTTAGGGGGCTCTCTGCAAAGATATTCAAAAGATAGGGACCAAATTGTGATTTGGGTGTACTAAATTGCAAAGTAGGCCAAGATGACCTCCCCTTAGGTCCAAACTTTGGTACAAACCTAATTTTGACCTAAGGAATCCAATGGTGAAGTTGGATTTTAGGTTTGACCTCGTTTGACTAGACATTTTGCGTAAAAACCCAAATTATGTTACTTGAAGAGCTAAGACCCTAATCTAGGTCAAACTGGGTTCCAAGAGCCAAATTGAGTGTTTTGAACCCTAGAGGATATTTTTCCATGATTTTTAGAGGATTTACTTGATTTTTATCCTGACCGGAACCTTGTTAATTTAAGTGGGTCTGTTTTAGGGTTACCAAGTGTTATTTAATTCCTAGATTGCACATAAACCCATTTCTGATTGACTCAACCCACTTTTTATCTCATTTAGACCATTTGACCTATGTTTTGCCTCTGAGAAATCCCGTTTATGTACTGCAATGGTAAAATTACAGTTTTAACCTTTATTTCATGTTTTCTTCTCAGAGCACTTATTCCTTTATTTAGGCCTTCCTCTAGGTTATGTAGGAGCTTTTATCTTCTTTATTGGGTCAAAATGAGCTAGTTATGGCTCATGATGAGGCTCTCATCACCTGGGGTTCAGCAAGCCACACTACACCGACTTGTTAGGCCCACTAGGCAAACAAGGGTAGTTATGTGAGGGTGCGCAGATTGTGGAGGGGCGAGACCCCTGTTTAGTTCTTAAGGGTTAGACCCCTGTTACTGAGAGGGCTATGCCCTATACTGGTTCCATGTTGTGCTTTGGGCGCACCCGCTAACGGAAACAACTGACGTAGCTACCCGAGCGTTTATCGCACGTGCCATAGTCACCGTTACGTCTGTCCGTGACCTTGGGGTGGTTGACTGGGTGTAGGACCACCATAGAGGACTCTCCCGGCCAGGAGAGCACCACGTGCGACTTCTACTCTTCGAAAAAGACTGCAATCAAGATTGTTCCCACGAGGAACATTTGAGATTAAGAAAGAGACCTGATAATTAAACCAAGTGGTGAAAGAAAGAATAATTAGTTAAAGAAAGAAAGAAATTGGAAAACAACAGCTATCTGTCCACCTTTACTACTTAGTAGTTGGTTGCCACTCTACTCAACGTTCCTTGACATTTATATTCATAACCTTTTTCAGGTCCAGGTGTTGAGCAGCCAGAGCACACGGCTGCAGAGGGTGCTGGGCCTAGTAAAGCCCAGTAGTTGTAGTTCTTTTGTACTCATTTGTAGTAGTGAGTAGCTTCTTATACCTTTATATTCTGTACTCTTTCATTCTACACTTTATATTCATGTACCCGTTTACTTTTCTACTGTTGTGGTGGTGTGTACTATAGTAGTTTTCTTCTTTACTGCTGTACTTTTGTTACTATTAGTTGTTAGCATGGTGAATATGGTTTATTTTACTGCTTTTTGGTTACTTTCTCGTTGGACGACTGGGTCTTGGGATCAGTCGAGTTGGTCCAGTCTCGTGTCCTGTAGGGATTTGGGAACCGGGTCGTAACATCCAGGCGTCATCTCATTCAGCTTGTCCTCCAAGCGATCGTCGAGGAGGATAACTTCTCTCTCCCATTCCTTTTTCCTGCTTTCTAGAGTAGAATTTTCCTGCTTTCTAGTGTAATTTCTCACTTAGTTGTATAAACATTTTGAAGTATCAAGTGAATGTTTTCTCTCTCTTTCTCTCTCTCTTTCTTTGATTGTTTATAGTGCTTCATTTGATTGTAATTACTTCGCTCTTTAGCAAAAACATGAAAAAAATATAATTGCGAATTTGGATCGACGTAGCCTCCCTGAGTTCGACCCAGGATTTCTATTCCGGTATAAATTTTATTTGTTGAACCTGAGTTCTTCGCTATTCAAACTACAACAACAGGTTTTCAAAACCAAATTCAATAGCGTAGTACTTCGTCGTTTCAACACTGATTGAATGTTCTGTTGAATTATTTGGATATGAAATGCATGCTTAATTAGAGGATTTAATTGGTGATCTAAATCATCACTTTTTAAATTCTCTATATTCTTTTTATCTCATCATTATTTGAATTATAATCTGACAATTGTCTTCACTGCATATCTATTTTGTGCTCCATTCATTGTGTTCATTGATTCTGAATGAGATTAATATTGTGAATTCCATATTTGCTCAATTGAGGACCTGGATGACTTCTTGGAGCGTATCCACATGGCCTGGAGGTGATTGTGATGAAGAACAAAGTCGGAGAGCTGCAGCCGAAGTGAGAGATGATGGCGGCAACGGCGGCGGAGCGACGGTGAAGTTTGCAAGCATGAATACAGGCTTGAAAGCCCCAGTCAGATGGCTCAAAAGCTTCGCCAAAGCATAGCGAAGGTGGTGGTGGTGTTTCGTGGTGTGAGAGGGTGTGTGGTGGTCGGCGAAGGTCGGGGATGAAGGCGAGAAGGTGGGTTGCTCGATGAAGCGTTTGGATGGGTGGAATGCATAATAAGGATGAGGGTTTTGTACACAGAGGTATGGCTGAGCTTGTGAGGGTGTTGGTGAGGCATGTGGTGCGGTGGAGCATCGGGGAAGCCTCGTTGGGGGTGCGGCCTGAGATGGAGAAGATGATGGGCGAACAGTGGCGGCGTGGGTTGAATTGAGAGTTTGAAGGAAGGAAAAGAGATTAGAGGGAGATTGAAACCTAATTATGCTAACCTAATTGGAAGAAAGGGGAGGGAGGCACCGGTTTTGATATGGCCAGTGCCGGAGAAGGGAATACCTCGGGTGGGGGAGAAGTGGCGAGGAAGACAGTGGAAGGCGGCGCCTGTTGGTATTGCGAGACGCGGATTAAAGAGGGGAAGAAGATTCGACCGCCTATTATACGTAGCGACCAGTGAAGAAGGTGGACGGAGGAGCTCGCCAAAGCTGGTGGAGGAGGCCGGAGGGAGAGGGTGTTTGATGAAGAAATGCGGCCAAAATCGAGCTAAGGAGGTAAGGTTTGCATCAGGGGATCTTTTATTGGCCTCAAAGGGGGAATTCCAAGCTTGGAAGCTTTTAGCTTTCATTGAATAGGAAACCCTATATTTCAAAGGGTTCATATTAGGTTTTGGGTAAGAATTAGAGCACAAGATGCGGCTCAAATTGTAGAGGATCTTCTCAGGAGTCCATCCAATTTTGGAAGAGATTGGGCGTGAAATCAAGGAGAACTCCTTGATTGAAGGTCGGCTGCTGGTGTGTTCACATGGCAATGGCGGCAGGGACCTAAACACGAAGAAGATGACAAAGTTAGGGGCTATTTGCAATAGATTTTGAAAGCTGAGGGGCTGTTTGAGAGAAGAAGAGTTAGACTGGACAAAAATGCAAACTATGTCAAGATGATTTCTGATTTGGCCTAAATTTTGGTACAAACCTATTTGAACCCAAGGAATCTGATGGTGAAGTCAAATTTTGATTTTGACTAAGTTTGACTAGTCAATTTACCCAGAAATCCAAATAAGGGCAACTTCCTGTCTGAGACTCTTTTATGTCAAAATAGGTTCCACTGGTCAAATCAAGGGTACCAAACCTTATATGACATTTTTCTATGATTTTTAAAAGGTTTAGATGGAATTTATCTTGACCAAAACCTCTATTAATTAAGCGGATCTGAAATTAGGGTTTCAGGTGCTGTTTTAACTCTCGAAATGCGTAAAAACCCGTTTCTGTCTGCACGGACCCTCTTATTAGTCATTAATGAACATATGACCTTTAATTAACCCTAGAAAATCTCATGATTACTCTTCATTTGTGATCTGTTAAAACTGCAGATTTAACCCTGTTTTAATGCATGTCTCTCAGAATGGATGTTCAGTGAATTACAACTCTCCGACGATTATGTAGGAGAAGTTGTCTCTTGATTATGACTAATTAAAGTTAGTTATGGCTAATGATGACGTTATCATCATACCCCCATGCCTAACTTTTGTTAGTCCCTTAGCAAAATCTTATGAAAGGAACTAGAGTTCTAGACCATGCATTGATGTTCAGAGTCTAAATTCTTATTACTTTTTAGAAATTAGGTTAGAATGCTACTAATAGGCTTAGAGGTACTCAAGTATCAATCAAGATCCAGACCTGACCAGCTTCAGCCCCAATCTGCCGCGAAGATTTCTAGGGCCCGCAAAAACTACCCGAAGGTTTGTTGAACCCAGTGGTTAAAGCACCCGTGCATAAACGTAACATGTCCAGGTTCAGTTTACCAGTGCATTTTTGTAAGAGAGAGGGATAGAAGTAGATTTTTCATTTGGAGAGTTTTCTCTCTCCTTTTCTTTTTAGATTTCCCTAGATCCAGCCTTGAATTGGCCCTAAATATGGTCTGTATCGGATTCCTTGTCCCCGTCAACAATCCTCAAAGGGTCCCTGGCAATCGATGCTTCGAGATAGCAATGCTCATGGCAACCCCTAGAACCCTGGATTTCGACACTTCGAGATAGTGTCGCCCATGGCATTCTGTAGCTAAATTCAGGCCCTAGCAATTGACATTTCGGGATAATGACACCCATGGCACTTGAACCAGCACAAGATACTTACATGCCCCTGGCAGGAAATTTAGATATCCTAGGGGACAAGCACCGAGGAGATATGTTAATACGCTTCTTCAAGGGCAATTTCCTACCTCTTTGCGATGGGAACTCATCCAATCAACTTGTGTTGTTGAGCTGCTCCTAAGCTAAATCTTTGAGATGGTTTTTCAGAACAGAACACTTTTGCAAATTTTCTTTATTAAGTGCACTAAACTAGACTAAGTGTGTGATTTTGGGTGCTTAGGTTACCAAGTCCCGCAAACCAAAGGGCTGGTAACGGGTTGAATAATCCCTAAGCCTTACACCTAATACATCAGCTTCGCACTTTCCTCAACCTCTTGAGGATTAATCCGGATCTTAATGGATACATGAATATTTAAGCCCTAAAACAAGCCCCAAAGGCCTAAGATCAACACTCATACTAACCTCCTTGTCTCTCCATTTTTTCAGGACTTAATTTTTCTTTTGATTAGGTCTAGAACTTAAGTAATCTTCATAATCAAGTGTTAATGACTATCATTTTTGTTCTTGAATGTTTACTCCTTTTTGACATTTAAACTCTTTCCTCTTTTTCTCCTCATAAATGATATACAATTAATTCTCAAAATTTTCCTCCCCTTTCTATTTTTTTGTTCTTTCTCAATTTTTTGAATATGTATATTTTTTTGTGAGAACCCCTCCGAGAATTGAATTTTCATATGTCTGCACTTTAACAGCCTCCCCATGCCTAAGTTTTGCAATGTCCTCATTGTAAATCGAAGGGTATGAAATCAGCTTAATTCAGGGATTAGAATATGATCAAAGGGTGGGTGAACAGGTCGGGATGACCGTTACGGATGATTTCAAGTTTTGATACAAGTAACAAAAGTGGAGTCGGCTGTTCTAAAGTTAAACTAAAAAATGCAATAGTAGTGTAGCTCAAAAGATCATCAAAAGGGTTTTGAGTTTTTGAAATGACGAGTTGCCTCCCGTTAGCACTAAATTCAATGTCTTTAGTCGAGTAGAAGGTGGTCAAGGAGAAGGGGTAGTCAGATCAGAAGAGGTTTGTAGAACAAGCACCTTAATCAATAGCCTGGTTGGTCCAACCAGGTGTTTGTTCTGATCTACAGGCTGATGATGCAGCCCAAATCTAATCAGTCTGGTGGGTTGATATATGTGAATCAAAAGATGTGGAGCCCACCAGATACTTTGAAGCTCAAACGGATATGAAAGTGAAAATTCAAGGTTTGGCTTAGTTGGTTCAGCCTGGTCATAGTAAGGATCCTCAAAAGAAAATGGATCTGAAAAGGATGTAGGAACCCTACTGATCAGATCAGAAAAGGATAGGAAGTGACTATTGATCTGATTCATGTCTGAAACCCGATCAAAAGATGGAGAAGAATCACATGCGACCGGATCAGAGAAAGGTGAATCGGAGTATAAGTTGATTCCAGTGGCGAGTTCGAGTTGAGGACAGGTTTTGGAAGGCTCTGTATGCAGATCAAAGGTGGCTTCTATGAGATCTGTGTGTGTTAAGAGTGTAAGCACCGCTGTTTTGATGCACTAAAATTATGTTTACTACTAAGACTGACATTTCAGGACTATCTTGGATTGAAGACTCTATTCAAGACACAAGTTCAGATAGTTGCTGATGTGCATCTTTTTCATTTATTTGAGTTTAGGACTTTATTGTAAGAAACCTCAAATAAAACTTAAAAATGATTTTTTCGCGTATCTTTTCAAAATCAAATTTTAGGGTTATTGATTGACGAAACTTATTAATTGATCGACCAAAATACTTTGATCAACCAACTTACTTAATTGACTGATCAAATCAGTCCATTTTAGGAAGTTGAGAAAAATCCTCTTTATCGACCAACTAAGCTAATTGATCGACCAACATTCTTAATTGATCGACCAAAGTACTTTTTTATCGACCAATTAGCCTTAATTGATAGACCAAGTTTATTTCCTATTCAAGCAAAACTTTTTGTATAAATAGAAGTTGCACGTAGCCCATTCCTTTATAACTTTTAAATAACAACACCATTCAAAAACAGAGCTTCTCGTGCTTATTGCAAAAGGCTTTCACACCCTGTTCTTCACGCTCTTCAAAAGCACGAAGCCTCGAACCTCTTCGAAAAATTGGTTTGATCATTTATTGAGATTCCATAGAATTCATTTTCTTGTTATACTATTTTGTTGTTTTGATTTACGGATCCCAAGCCTGTTTGGAAGATTCGTGGTTGTTTTTGCTTCTCTTCAGGATAAAAGAGAAGGTTTTGTAAGAGATTGTGCCACCCTCGTTCAAGTGGCGTGAATAGTGGATTGACTAGTTTGTTCTAGTCAGGAAAATCCTAACCTAGGAGGCTTAGGCAGTGGTTTTTTACTCGGATTGGGTTTCCACTATAAATTAGGTGTACTCTGTACATGAATCTCTGTTAGTTTATTTTTTAATTTGACTCATATTTTTTAAAGCAATACTATTCACCCCTCCCCTCTAGTATTTAGTTGCGACCCACAAGATATTCTCCAACCCTCATTTGGTATCAGAGCTTGATCGTGAAGGAGATGTCACACCTCACCTTCACATGGCTGCAACAACAAGTTTTATGGAGGGGCAATCATTTTTCCAACCACCACTATTTGACGGATTAGATTTTGATTATTGGAAAATAAGAATGCAAATCTTTCTTGAAGCAATGAACTTTGAGATTTGGCATATAATCGAGTCCAAATATATGCCAAAGAAGAAAGACGAAAAAGAGCTAATGAAGGAAGAGAGGAAGAAAGCAACAAATAATGCCAAAGCCATGAATGCACTATTTTGTGCATTAACAAGAGAGGAATTTGACAAAGTTACTTCATGCAAAAGTGCATATGAGATATGGAACCAACTCTTTATCATACACGAAGAAAGCACTAATGAAGAAGTAACATGGGATGATTCCAACCTAAGTTCGGAATCAGATGCTAAGGAACAAAGCCATGAAGATGGAGTTATTCATCTATATCTCATGGCACCAATAGAATCAAGCGAAGAAGAGGTAAATTCTGACCTTACTTTAGATGAATTATTAGATGCATATCAAGATTTATACACTTTAGCTAAAAGATTAAAGAAAAAAAAAAGGAACTTAAAGATAAGTGCACTAGTTTTGAAAATGAAAAACTTAGTTTATGTCTGGAATAAGAAAATAGAAAAAGAGAATTAGATGTAACAAGAATTGTGAATATGGAGTTCCATGAAAAGTAGAAGATCTCAAGGAACAATATATTCACTTTAAGGACACACTTAATGACCTCAAATATTCTACTAGAACATATGAAGAAAAATATGAGGACATTAAAAAGAAGAATCAAAAGAAGATTAGGCATACATTTTTATATCAAAAGGCTAAGAGAAGAGAGTCTAGTGGACCCTCTAAATCGAAAGGAATTAACAGCCATGGACCCAAAAGGATATGGGTACCGAAAAAATTTGTGGAAAATTGTGTTGTAGGTTATGGGAAAGATCGACATGGAAATTACAATTTGAGATGCAACCTTTAACAAGCCAACAATCATCAATTTGGCTATGACAGATGGTGGAACTAACAATGTCAATGGATGCCAAATTTTTAGTGGAGACCATCTCCACCTGGCTACTGCTATTAGGTATAACTCCTTATACATTAGCAGGTATGATTCTCAAAACTAAATCTTTATTACCTACTTAGTTATAAATAAGTTTTTAATATAAAATTGACTAAGCATTGAATTAATTAATTTAGGATAGCAACTTGATAGAGGGAGAAAAATAAAGAAAATCAAACCTTGATAAGGGATCATTGTTTGAGGGGGAGAATCAAGATCAATTTCTTAGTAACATTTAGATAGTATATTTATCTATGTTGGACTGTATAACTCCTACTCAACCCTTTCATAAACGAATTTCAAAGAGAAAACTGTAAATTTCATTCTTAGAATTTTACTTGTTTAAGCATGATTAATAACAAGTCACTTGAGATATATCTTTTTGTTGATATCAAAAAGGGGGAGAATGTTAAGACCTCTATTTTGATGAAACATATGTTCCCGTAGCTCGCCTAGAATCCATTACTAGACCTCGAGTTGGACACTGATCTTCAAGGCACTATGGATAACTTCGTGGCATCATTAGATGATTAGATGTTATATCTGTTTCTATTGGCTTGTATAACTTAATTTATCTCCAAACATTTATATTTTATGCACTGCTTATCTAGACATTTTATTTGTGCATGAATGATTATCTCTCTCAATTAAGTGATTACTCTCTTAGTCAATGCATGTTTAAAGTTTATCTTGCTTACATTACATGTTTAAGGGGGAGTTAATTGTGAAATAACTAGCAACACGTTTACCTTTTGCTGAAAAAAAAGGGGGAGATATTATGCAAAGTTATTTTCAAATTCATAATTATAATTTTATTGTCATCAAGAAGGGGGAGAATGTAAGCACCTCTGTTTTGATGCACAAAAATTATGTTTATTGCTAAGACTGACATTTCAGGATTATCTTGGATTGAAGCCTCTGTTCAAGGCACAAGTTCAAATAGTTGCTGATGTGCATCTTTTTCATTTATTTGAGTCTAGGACTTTATTATAAGTAACCTCAAATAAAACTCAAAAATGATTTTTTCACTTATCTTTTCAAAATCAAATTTTAGGGTTATTAATCGACCAAACTTATTAATAGATCGACCAAAACACTCTGATCGACCAACATACTTAATTGACCAATCAAACCAGTTCATTTTAGGAAGTTGAGAAAAATCCTCTTGATCAACCAACCAAGCTAATTGATCGACCACAAGTGATCGACCAACATTCTTAATTGATCCACCAAAGTACTTTTTGATCGACCAATTAACCTTAATTAATCGACCAATTTTGTTTCCTATTCAAGCAAAACTTTTTGTATAAATAGAGGTCGTACGCAGCTCATTCCTTTACAAGTTTTAAATAGAAACACTATTCAAAAATAGAGCTTCTCGTGCTTATTGCAAAAGGCTTTCACATCTCGTTCTTTACGCTCTTTGAAAGCATGATGCCTTGAACCTCTGCGAAAAATCAGTTTATTCAATTATTGAGGTTCCATAGAATTCATTTTCTTGCTATACTAGTTTGTTGTTTTGATTTATGGATCCCAAGCCTGTTTGGAAGATCCATGGTTGTTGTTGTTACTTCTCTTCAGGATAAAAGAGAAGGGTTTGTAAGAGGTTGTGACACCCTTGTTCAAGTGGTGTGAATAGTGGATTGACTAGCTTGTACTAGTCGAAAAAATCCTAAGCTAGGAGGCTTAGGTAGTGGTTTTTTACCTGGATTGGGTTTCCACTATATATCAGGTGTACTCTGTGCATGAATATCTGTTGGTTTATTTTTTAATCTGACTCATATTTTTTAAAGCAATACTATTTACCCCTCCCCTCTAGTATTTAGTTGTAATCCACAGGATATTCTCCAACCCTCAGAAAGTTCCTCTAGAAAGAATTCAAAGGTAGGTTCATTTAGAGAGCCTTCATGAAGCACAACAAAATCAAAGGTAAATGCCTGGAGAGTACTTATCGGATCGTGGAAATCTACATCAATAAAATATTCAAATTCTAGATTGCAGACACTCTCCGCACATACTGTTTGTGATTCCTGTAGATCAAAAAGAAATGATTCCATCTCAATGGAACCTGATTTTGAATCAATGATCTCGGGATCAAAGACCTCAGAGTTAGAGTTGAAGAACGGGTCATGGATGCTGAGGTTGTAAATTGGTTCGTAGTCGTCAGGAAACAAAGGTTCTCCGGAATAAGAGTAAGATTCAAAATCGTCGAAGAATTTGCAGAGATCATGTTCTGAACTTGATTCCAGATCGGAAGTTCCACCATTGAATGAATCAAGATGTGTAGAATCAGCAACCTGACTTGGATCTAACCTCATTTTTTATTCTGAGCTAAAAAAGGTGTCCTTATTAGGCATGGGCTCAAGTTCTTAGTTCCTAGGATATACCTAATCGAGTCCCAGCTCTTCGAACCCCTCGATTTCTATATCATAAATTGGTTTGACTTTCAAGAAATCAATCTGTATCTCTGAGATAGTTGGACAGGTGTAATCATCAAATATAGGCCCACAATCATAATCTAGATTCAAAATCTGATTCTCATCACATTGGGCCTCGTGATTATCCCAAATAGGCTCAAATCCAGGTTCTAGGTTAAGGGTAAGAATTGGATCACTAGAATCTAGGTTGGGCTCTATTAGGATGTCAAAGTCACTCTCGAGAGTTACCTTGACAGGATAAGGCTTGGGATTTACACTCTCGAGAGGTTCTATTTTAAGCTCATCACAGGTGTTGGGGAAATCTAGGCTTGATGGACTAGCTTCAAGATTTTCTAAGGCTGGTTGAGAATTAAGAACACCTGCAATTGGATCCTCCCAACCCATTTCAAGATCAGGTGTGTCATTCTGTATATAATTTGTGTCTAATTTCATTTGGGTTGGGGGTCCACAACAATTCTGAGTGTCTAACCCAGGCTTTGGAAAAGCTTTAGAATCACTCCAAGATGTCTCATAAATGGCTTGTTGCAATAGATTTAGAATATCTACACGTAGCTCACTGATATCTTGTTGTATCTCCCAGAGTAATGGATTTGCAAAGAATGTAAACCCTCTGTGCTATGCAATTCGCAAGCTTCATTGAATTCTGGTATGAGGGTCTCCTTGGTTGAACCATTTCTTAATTGAGTAAGCAGTAGACTAACATGGTTCAAAATGAATTTTGTTGTTTCTGGGACATTAACCTGAATCATGATAGCTGGACAATCTTCAAAATATTTAAGGGCAGCCTCAATCACTTTGTCTTTTATGATCATTTGGGGTTCAGGTTTCCTAATTGGTCTTCCTAAGTTTCTAGGTTGCATTTTCAAATCAGGTGATGGATCAAGATGTCGAATCAAACTCAGGCTCAGATTGAAGTAATCAGATCATATCAAAAATCCCTGTAGAAAATCTAATGAGGCCTCTTAGGTTAAAAACCTAAGGACCTTCCTGTGTATATGCTCTAGAGAAAGGATGAGAGACTGGATGTGAATTGGACCCAATCAAGGAACCCAAAGATTTTTGGATGACTAAGGCGTGTTTCGAGGTGGATGATACCTTTGAATCAAAAATCCATACACCCAAGAATTACCTAGGCAGCTAGGAAGGGAGAGCCCTGCAAAGACCCCTACACGGTAGAGCATCCCCACGGATTACAGGGTTTCCCCCACCCGACCTTCCTTGTCACTGCGGTTCCAAGTAGATCGGTATGTGCGAATTGAGACTAAGTCTACCAATTTTAGCCTATTTTGTGCCTTGAATTTCACTTGATTAGAAGTTGATTTAGTTTGTGACCTAATTTAGAGGTTAATTGGCCTACAAAATAGACCAACTTCACCTGACCTCCCCTAAAAGATGCAGAATGAAATTTGGGTCAAGACCCAAAGATCACCCTGAATTGACTCTCAGGTTATTAGATCCACAATTTTAGGATTCAAGTGAGATTTAGAGCCTCATTTTAGGGTTCTCCTGATTAGGTATTTTTAATCAAAGGCTTGGGTGGCACACAAATGCGGGAAGTTTGATTTCCTTTAATGCAAGCAATTGTGAACTAACACTCCAAAACCCTAAGATAGAAACCATAATTGGCTCTATTTCAAGTCCAATTTAATCTCAAAATGTTTGATGAGAACTTCATCATGAGCCCTAACTAGCTCATTTTGACCTAAGAAAGTGAACAAAAGCTCCTACATAACCTAAATGAAGGCCTAATTCAAGAGATTACTGTTCTGGGAAGAAACATGAACTAAAGGGTAAAACTATAATTTTACCATTACAGTACATCAATGGGATTTCTCAGGGTCTAAACATAGGTCAATTGGACATAATAACAAAAAAAGTGGGATGATTAAGTCAGAAAGGGGTTTTTGTGAGATTTAAGAATTAAATGACATTCTGTAACCATAAAAAAAATCCACTTAATTTCACAAGGTTCTTGTTAGGGTAAAAATAAACTAAATCCTCTAAAATTCATGGAAAAATATCCCATAAGGTTTAGAACCTTCAATTTGGCCTTTGGAATCTATTTTGACCTAGATTGGGGTCCTAGCTAAACATTTGACCTAATTTGGATTTTTATGTAAAATGTCTAGGCAAGCATGGTCAAATCTAAAATCCAACTCCACCATTGGATTCCTTAGGTCCAAATTAGGTTTGTATCAAAAATTTGGACCTAAGGGAAGGTCATCTTGACCTACTTTGCAAAACAGTCCACCCAATTGCATTTTGACCCCTTGCTTTTGAAAATCCTTGCACAAACCCCCTATCTTCCTCGTCACTTTTACTTTTCGGTCCCTCTACCATTTCAGCAGAGGACCCATACCTCCGATGAGGTTTCGAGGAGGATTTCTCCTCACTTCCCCAAGTAGCTGCTCTCAGATTTGGGAGGGGGATCCTATGAGGAATCCCCTACCGTCTGAGCAGCTTCCCAAGATCTGGTTCACACCATACCTCTTGTGCGAACGCTCGAGAGGCATGGGTATGGTGTCCGACCCATACCTTCAGCGAGAGTCTTGTGCTTGGAAGCTTGCCTTCGAAGCACAAGGCCCTCTGCCTGTGCCTTTAAATGAAGGCTCAGGTCCGGTCGCATCTTCCAAGCTTGGATTGGCCCGAGATACCCATTGAATTTCATCCTCCTTCATCTCTGACCAATTGCCCGCAAGCTCCGGCGACCTCTCCTCCCTCTTCTCATCACTCTACCACCATACTAGTGGCAGAGTCTTCTTCGTCGTGTTCCTCCGCATCGTGCCTCTCTGACCCATTCCTCGTCGTTGTCATCCTCACCTCAGGGTCTTCTTTGACGACGGCACCTACGCATCGCTCATCCCCTCCGCCTCCCCTTCATCTAGCTGCACGCAAATAAGTTCTTCTCCCTCTCCTCTTTATTTCCCCTATCTCTATTACCGTTTTTATCCCCTCGACGCCGCAAACCACCACCATTGTTCCCATCTCCGGCCAACCATCGTCGAGGTGTCTCCGTCACTTCTACACCTCCATCCACCTCTCCAGACCCCTCAAAACCTCTTCCACCATCCACTGAGCACTTTCCCCATCTCCATCGACCGCCATCACTTCCACAAGCTCCCCCCGACCACACCCACCACCACGGTCACAGACCGACCTAGGCCCGCACGTCTAGGCTACCCCGTGCCCAGCCACCCACCTAGATACCTTCGCCGTGCCATGGGAAAGCTTTCTAAGTATTTTAACAGGGCCATGAGGCTGTATTCCTGTTCACAAATTTCTGACCTCAGCCGCCATTGAAGAAGCTGTGAAGCTTGTTTGCAAGCTTCGCTCCAGGCCGCTTCGCTCCAGGTCCCCAGCTCCAGGAGGTGCAGGTTGGACTTGCGCACTCATCCAGCCAAGTGAGCAGCCTTGAGAGGGATCACACTAGCGGCAATTAGGCGAAGAAATCACCTGCAGGCGTGCGAAGAAGCAGGTGAGACTTTTGTCCCACCTAGGAAACGACCAGTGCGGGTGAGCGATTTTTATTGTTTTTGTGTTTCCTCCTTAACGCCTCAAGTCACGAGTTGAGGTCCCCTCGCCCACACCTACCTCATCCGCAGTCACCCCTATGCGGACCTGGCTGGTCCGTTTACCCTACACTCCTCGCGCACCACCCACGCCGGTGTGCCTGGACCTGGGCGGGTCTAATCCGACCCGTATACCCGATTGTCTGGCTCTGAGAAAGCAAAGAGAGAAATAGAGAGAGTGTGTGACGCGGGGGAGGGTAGGGGTAGGTTTTGCTGTGCTGTGCAGGGAAAGGAAGGAGGAGGAGGAGGAGGCAGCTGTTGAAGAGAGAAGGAGGAGGAAGGCACAGCTGAAGCCTAAGGCAAGGTAAGGCCTTTGCAGGGAAGGAAGGACTTAGCTGCAGCTAAGGAAGGCTAAGGAAGCTGAGGTAGGAGAAGGACTTGAAGGCAGAAGACAAGGCCAAGGAGAAGCACTGTAGCCGTAGAAAAGAATAGAAGGCAGAAGCTGAGGAAAGCCAAGTGCGAGAAAAAGAAGAAGGATGCAGAGGTGCGGCTGAAGAAGAGAAGAAAAGGCTAAGGCAGAGGAAAGGCGAACCAAAGAGAAAGAGAAAGAAGAAGAAGATAGGCAGAGGCAGAGAAGAAGGAGAAGGAGCTGAAAGCACTGTAGCAATCGCAAGTTAAGACGTCAGATTTACAAAATCAGACGTTTGATTCACAAGGCCAAAGCATGTAGAGAAAGAGAAGAATCAAAGAAGAAAGGAAGGAGACATAGAGAATCAAAGGCAGAGGAAAGCAAAAGGAAAAGAGAGAAGAAAAAGAAGGAAGAAGTTATAGAAAGAGAAGAAAAGAAGAAGAGAGACATTCTATTTCTTTTTGCATTTTCTCTCTCTAGCTTTCATATATATATTGAATTGTATAGATATCATCTTTTGAGTAATTTGAGATTGTGATTTTAGTTTTTAAAAATACCAATTTGTTCCCTGAGTTCGACCTCAGATACCTAAGTTTTCGAGTAATAAAAACTTCTTATTTGTTTACAACGCTTTTTCGACTATACTGCAACGAAACTGATTTAAAACACGACAAAGCATTATATAGCAAACATTTTGGCACCATTGTCGGGAAGCAACAGGCATTTTAGAAACTTTGATCACAACCTCTGATTCAGTACTAACTTAATCTCTCTCTTTTGCTGTGTTTGTTTCAAGGGAAGAAAAGAAAAGAAAAGCAGCCGCACAACAACCACACCAGGAACAGGTAAATCTTCATTTGCCCTCTCTTAATTCCCTCAAAAGTCTGAAAAGGAAAATAAAGAAAAATCAATCTAGGGTTACCTGCTTCCATATTTAGTAATTCACAAAAGTTGTCTGATTTTTACTTTCAACACATTTTAAATTGCACATCCAATTAAGATAACTAAGGCTAAAACCTTCTTGATTGATCCCTAGTTACCAATTTTTAAGGCAACTAAATTGGACCAAATAGAGCCAACCTAAGAATTTCAATCTAGGGTTTTAAAGACACATCTTCTTTTAAGCAAAGAATCAAAATTTTCAAAAGGAGGTGTGCCTAAGCCTTGTTTGAAAAGATTTATCCAAGAGAAACCCTAAGCAAATGAAGCTCTTAATTCACTTGAACCTTAAAAGAGAGGACCTAAAAGCTCTCAAAGGAACAAAGAGGTGAATTTGATCCATTGGGTCAACCAACTTTAAAATTAGGTCACATTCCACTCAAAAGACCTAAAGTTCAAGTGGAACCCTAAGCACTTTGATCTTAATTAGAAAAGGTAGACTTAAGAGGTCAAGGTCCCCATTCAAGTCTACTTGGAATCTCAGTGACAAGAGTGGTCGGGTGGGGGAACCCTTGTAACTCATGGGGACGCTCTACCGTGTAGGGGTCTTTGCAGGACTCTCCCTCTCTGGCTGCCCAGGTATTTCTCAGGTGGATGACCTTTCTGACTAAGGGGTATCATCCGCCCCGAACCTCTATAGTCACCCAACATATTTTGGGTGTCTCGATTGGGTCCAGCACATTCTGATCTCATCAAATCCTTCGGTGCATATTTGGTAGGAGGTCCTTAAGACCTCCTTTAGAAATCCACTCTCCCCGAGGCCAAGCCTCGATGCCCTTGTTTGTGTAGCAACCCCACCACATAGGTCTTTCCTCTGATTCAGAACCAAGTTCTCCTTCTTCTTCCATCATGGCACAACCCGTTGAAGAAGAGAACAACCTTGAGCACCAACTTCAGCGCTTAAATGATCTCTTCCAAAACTTTGTAAACCCACCGTAGCGTCCTATGATGCAAGATCACTATAATCCCGCTGCGATGGCAATGGAGCCTCGAGTCCAAATTCTGGCTGGAGGTCTGGATTCTAACTCCGAGGATCCATTCCAGCACATTAAGAACTCAAACATCTAGCCAGACCTTCGGGTCAGATGCACAAAACCGGGATATTCTACTCATGAAGATGTTTTCTTTCTCCCTTATGGACAAGCCTACTCATTAATATCAAACTCAGACTCGTCCAATCAACACATGGGTCGAACTTCAGTCCGAATTTTTGAAGTTCTTCCCCATTGGTCGGACAAATGCCTTGTGCCACCAGATCACTCATTTCACTCAACAATCGAGAGAACCTCTTCATGAGGCATGGGATCGATTCTTGGATCTCATGCGAAAGTGCCCCCATCACGGAGTTCCTAAATGGGAACAAGTCCGATCTTTTTACCAGGGACTCCGTGAAGACATTCGATTGTTCGTCGATGCAACCTACGGAGGAAACACCATGGGTTAACATGAGGACACGGTGTGGGAGATTCTCGAAAATATATGCGAGAACTCCATCAATAATGACTCCATGGGCTTATTCGACCGAACAAATGTCTGTGCATCAACGAATCTTAGGGGAGCACATGAGACGCAGGGCCTGTCCGCATTCGTCGACTTGGAGATGATGGCCAGTCGGTTGAACAAGGTCTCTATCATAGATAAGAAGGTGGACAAGCTGACTTGGCATTTGCAGCGAGCCACCTCTGCGCAGAACTCTTTTGCACAGCCACCTCTCGCGAGGAAAACTGTGCAAAACATCTATCACCGATCTTCTCAGGGGATGGACCCGGTTCCACCCCCGTCTAATTCCAGGATCGGAGGGACCTCTGATCCGCTCTATTCTAGTGGAGGGAACTCTAAACCCCATACTCTGACTTTCATATGGCTCCTCAGACCTGTGAGGACCTCAATGCCATCCAGAATGACCCATTTTCCAACACCTACAACCCTGGATGGCAAAATCATCCTAACTTCCAGTGGGTGGGAAATTCTCAGAATCAAAGACCACCTTATCAACCCCGTCCACAAGCTCCTCATCCATACCAACTGCCTCAGCCTAGGTCCAACCCCACCTATCAATCTGGGCCAAACTAAGATCAAATGACTCTTATCCTTCAAACACTGCTGACATTCAGAAAATGAATGTGGCAATACAAAAAACAACACAAGGATGAGATCACAGAGGTTCGCAACCAACTCGCCCAGATGGCGAATTCCCGCCAACCGGGCACACTTCCTTCGCAACCTCTGCCGAACCCAAATAACGTGCCAACCTAGAGGCATGTTATGAACCCAAATCCAGGCCACACACATATGATTTATCAGGCCCCTTCTGTTCCATCACCTGACGGGATGGAAACTTCGACATCTTACACGGGATTTCAACAACAGCCACCCATTTTACCGACCCCAAACCAAAACCAAGCAAGATTAAACTCCGTAACAACCCGTAGTGGTAAAGCAACTCAAGATCCACCTTATCCAAACCACTCCAATCCTGGTAGTGATCCAAGCCCGAGGATAGTTATCCAGGATATCCCTATCCCAGATCAAAAACTTGGACCTATTCTAGAGGAACCAACCAAGGTTCCATTTCCCGAGGCCTTGACCAAGGGAAAAAGGATAACCAAATCCGTGGCTCCTGAGGAGGATCTGGTTAAGCTCTTTGAATAGGTCCAGATGAACATCCCTTTGATGGATGTAATATGCCACGTACCGGCTTACGCATGATTTCTGAAAGATGAGTGTACACCCAAGCATAAGTTGCAAACCAAAAGTGGGAGTCCGATCATACTGTCAGAGCAAGCCAGCTCTGTAATCTTGAGTAAATTCCCACCCAAGGCTAAAGACCCAGGCACTCCCTTGATTTCATGTAAAATTGGTGAAACCCAATTTGACAGAGCCTTGTTACACCTAGTGATGAGAACCTCATCATGAGTCCTAACTAGCTTATTTTGACCTAATAAAGTGAGCAAAAGCTCCTGCATAACCTAAAGGAAGGCCTAACTTAAGAGATTACTGATTTGAAAAGAATACATGAAACAAAGGGTAAAATTGCAATTTTACCATTGCAGTACATCAACGGTATTTCTCAGGGTCTAGACACAAGTCAATTGGACTTAATAAGAGAAAAAGTGGGATGGTTCAGTCAGAAAAGGGTTATTGTGAAATTTAAGAATTAAATGGCATTCTGTAACCCTAAAACAAATCCACTTAATTTCATAAGGTTCCAGGCAGAATAAAAATCCCCTAAACCCTCTAAAATTCATGGAAAAATATCCCCTAGGGTTTAAAACCTTTAATATGGCCTTTGGAACCTATTTTAACCTATATTAGGGTCCAAACTCAATATTTGACCTATTTGGGTTTTCATGCAAAATGTCTAGTCAAACATAGTCAAACCTAAAATCCAACTTCACCAATGGATTCCTTAGGTCCAAATTAGGTTTGTACCAAAATTTGGACCTAAAGGAAGGCCATCTTGACCTACTTTGCAAAATAGTCCATCCAATTATATTCTGGCCCCTAACATTTGAAAACCCATGCAAATACCCCCTCAACTTCTTTGTCAGTTTTCGCATTCTGGTCCCTCTACCATTGCAACAGAGACCCATACCTCCGGCGAGGTTTCGAGGAGGATTTCTCCTCGCTTCCCCAGGGAGTTGCTCTCAGATTTGAAAGGGGAGTCCTCTGCGAAACCCCCTACCACCTGAGTAGCTCCTCATGCCCTGAATCGCCCCATACCTCTCGTGTGCACGCTTGAGAGGTATGGGTATCAGTTCCGGCCATACCTCCAACGAGGATTTTTGCCCGCCACCATGCATCTGACCCTCTGCCCATGCCTCTATAAGAAGCACCAAGTCCGGCCGAATGGGGTAAGCTTGACCTGGTCGGAGAATCACCCCAATTTCGTCTCCTCCTCCTCCGGTTAGGAGTCCAGTGAGCTCCAGTGAGCCCTCCTCCTCTTTTTCGTCGCTCTGCCACCCTTCACCACCTTCCTCCACGTCATGCAACACCTGCGCGCATGCCTTTAGCCCCGTCGTCATCGCCATCACCCCTCCCCTGGACATCGTCTTCTCCGACAGCAACAAGAATCGCTAGTCGCCTCCTTTCCCCCTTCATCCACTTAGCTAGGTTAGAATTACTCCTCTCTATCCCCTCTTCAATTCCCCTCTTTCTATTTCCCCTTTTCGACCCCTCGAAGCCACTATCCACCACCATCTTCTCCATCTCCGGCCGCCCACAGGCGAGGCGCTTCCACCGCTCTGCACCTCCACACGCCTCGCCAGACACCTCACCACCTCCGCCATCGTCCACTGATCACCTTCCACCCACCCATTGACCGCTATCATCGCCCTAAACACCCACCGAACAAACCCATAAGCACGGCCACAGAGCAACCTAGGCATGCACACCTAGGCCGCCCCGCGGCCTGCCACCCACCGTATCACCTTCGCCAAGATGCAGCGAAGCTCCTCAAGAGTTTTAATGGGGCCGACAGGCCGTATTGAGTGAAATGCAGGTCGACCCCTTTTCTGCCATTGACGTTGAAGCAAGAAGGTTGCAAGGTCGCTCCGGGCCGCATCCACCCAGGTGTTGTGCTCCAGGACATGCGGATTGGTCTTGCGCACCCACGCAGCTAGGCAATTGGCTGGAGAGCAACCGCAGCTGTGGCAATTGAAGGTGACACCCTGCGGGCGCGTGAGCGAAGCGGGTGGGACACTTTAGTCCCACCTCGGAAATCTTTACCGCAGGTGTGTAGTATAAATTGATTTTGTGCTTTCTTCTCATCGCCTCAAGTAACACAGGGGTAAGGTCCCTCGCCCTCGCTCACGCCTCGTCCGCGACCCGCCCCTGCAGATCTGGCACCCGACCCGATTACCTATCGCACGCACTCGCGCATCACACCCATGCCGGTGCACTTGGACCCGAGCGCGCGATACCCGACCTGATTACCCGGCTCTGGGAGAGCGTACCTTAAAGAGATATAAAGAGAGAGAGACGTGGGGAGGGTAGGGGATAGGTTTTGCATTGTGGTGTTGTGTAGGAAAGAAGGTAGCGGCAGAGGAAGAGAAGAAGAAGAAGGTAGCTAGTGAAGGAGAAGAAAGAGAGAAGCAAGGACTTAGCTACAGAAGAAGAAAGAAGAAGACCAATGGCAAAGGCAGGAGAAGGCAGGAGTTGAGGAAAGCTAAGTGCAAAAGGAAGAAGGAAGCAGAGGTGCGGCCAAGCAGAGTAGAAGTAGAGAAAGAAAAGGCAAGCACGCAGAGAAAAAGAAGAAGCCAAGAAGGAAGAAGAAAGAAGAAGGCTCGAGTGAAGAGAAAGACAGAGATCAGAGAATCAAAGTTGAAGGCACTATAGCAATCGCAAGTTAAGACGTCTGATTCACAAAATCAGACATCTGAGAAGGCAGAGAATGGAAGAAAAGGAGAACATTTTTTAAACTCTTCTCAATTTCTCTTTTATTGCTACATGTTAATATTCATAAATTCTTGCATTTATATTATGAATTAGGTTTTGAGTAACTCTAAATGTTCAATTACGTTATTAAGATTAGTGAATAAATTCCATTTGCTTCCTATGTTCGACCTCGGATACCTTGGTTTTCAAGTAATAAAATTCTTATTTGTTTTCGAGGCGATTTCAACTATACTGCAATGCAACATTTCTTAAAACACGATCTAGCCTTGTCAACACCTAGGTGCCTCCATAAACCTAATACCTACATTCCTCCTTAACCACCTTGAAGAGTCCGAGCTTAAACCGACAGAGGTGACATTGTAGTTAGCCAATCCATCCATCAAATCACCTAAAGGAATACTCAAGGATGTCATTGTTAGGGTACGGGATTTCTACTTCCCGGTGGATTTTATAGTTCTAGACATGGATGCACTTGAGAACCCAAGGGATACACGGATTATACTAGGGAGACCTTTTCTGGCCACTGCTATGGCCAACATAAGTTGTGAGGAGGGCCAAATAGAATTAAAATTTGGGAATCAAACTCTAAAGATTGACATCTTTAAGGCCCAACAAGGGATTAATTGCTGTGTTATAGAATAAATTGTTGGTGCTAGAGCACCACGATCATTTGTTTTGATGATAACAAAACACGTGTCATTTAATATTTGCGCTTTGAGTCCTAGATTTTAGGTCAATCGCAAATGGATACGTGATTAGACGGAGTTCGAGCTCGCATCCAGGACGGATTGGACGAGCTTGATGGAGAACAGAAGAGATTCGCGAGGAGCGATATATTAAAGATGGAAGGAAATGAAGAATAGGATAGATTTCCTTTTTTTGTACTTGTTGTATTTTTCGTTTCTTTTGTTGCTCTTTATTTCCTTAGATAATTCATGTTAAAGAGCCTCAAAGTACCCTAACAGTAGTCCTAGGAACACCTGCACAACCCTAGGATACTTAGGTTTTCTGTAGAATACTTAGAAAACCAATATAGGGTTCAAATAGAGTTTCCAGACGTCTAATTCCAAAATCAGACATCTGATAAAGTATTTTAAGACGTCTGACTGTTGTTTCAGACGTCTGATAACTATTAGGCTGGACATAGTTAGTTTTGTCTGATGAAATCAGACGTCCAGACCTTAGACCAGACGTCTTAGGAGACGTCTGATGACTTTGCCAGACGTCCAATTAGTGGACCGTTGGCTGGCTTAGCAAACACTCAAGAATGTGACCGCTAGAGCCTTATCAGACGTCCATAGGACTTACCAGACGTCTGATAATTGACCGTTTTGCCTCGGCTGACCCAAAATCTCTTCTTAGAGATTTTCTAGCCGTTGCAACGTTTGGAAAATCCATTCCCACAGTAAAAGTAGGTTTCCAGACGTACAGACATAGTGCCAGACGTCCTATATGTCGTCTGATGGACTTGCGCTAGAACCCTGTTTAGATCTAATTGAAGTCAGGAAGAGACCTGCCCAAAATCAGACGTCTGACCTTGGAATCAGACGTCTTAAAGTGAACTTCCAGACGTCTGATGCCAGAATTAGATGTCTGATAAGCCTGTCAGAGCAATGATTGTTCCTGATTTCGGGCTGATTCTCTTGGGCTTTGTTCCCAATGGCTATAGAACCTTTCCTAAGCCTTCCAAAGCCTTCCTAAGGCCTCTATAAATAGAGGGGAACCTTTGCAACACAAAAACACCAAGAACACACACCTAGAGACACTAAGATACACAAGAAACACTTTGTAATACACTTTCCACTCTCTTGTGTCCTAGCTAGCTCTTGCTCTCCAAGCTCAAGTTCCATTCTCTTGAGAGCATCAAGCTTCGCGCACCCGCTCTCCCGCCGTAGTTCACGAGAGCGAAGTTGTGCCGTCGCGTGGCTCACGCACTGCGTCATCAACTCGACGCACTCCTTGCAAAGGGGAGTTTCCTAATTCCTATAGAAGCTAGGTTTATAATTACTTTATTGGCTCTATAGGACTTGTTGTTTCTTTTATCTTTGTTATTTGGTTGGGTATTCGCTTTGCGAATTCCCGTCTCCTTCGTGAGACAAAATCCTTCTCGTGGAGAGAAGGGGTTGAGGTACGCTACCCTCGTTTAAGTAGCGTGGTTGTATTGAGGTTGAATCACCCTCGTTTAAAGTGATTCGGTTTAGTGGATTTTGATCAACTTGGTTGATCGGAAAATCCTAACTCGAGAGGGTTAGGTGGTGGTTTTCACCCGGTTTGGGTTTCCACCTAAAAATACTTTGTGTACTTTGTGTGATTGCTTATTTGTGAGATTATTTATATTTCAATTCCGCATTTTTTACGTTACGCTAATCTCACCCCTTCCAAGCCCGAACTTTCATAAATATGTGATATCAAAGCCGTGGTTGATGAATCGCATATCGAGGACAACCTGATTATCCCCGATCAACCACAAGAAGATCAAAACCGGTAAATAGAGGAGTCTGAACCTAAGCTAGATACACCCATAACTCCTACCCTTGTTCCTGACACACACCCTGAACCACCCGCTGCTGCTGATAATCCCATCCTGGAACTCAAGCCCCTTCCCGATCATCTGAAATACGTCTTTTTGGGTTCCAATCAGACGTTTCCTATGATTATCAAATCCAGACTCACATCTGACCAGGATTCCCATCTGATTGCTGTTCTCCAGCAACATCGTAGAGCCATTGGATGGACTCTTGATGATTTGACTGGTATCAGCCCCTCATATTGCACACACCATATCTACTCCGAAGAAGGTGCATGACCTTCGCGAGAAATGCAGAGACGTTTGAACCCTAATCTGCAGGAGGTCACGAAAAAGGAGATCATTAAGTGGTTAGATGCAGGGATCATCTATTCGATCTCCGAAGTCGATGGGTGAGTCCAATCCAGGTTGTGCCTAAGAAGGCAGGACTCACCACCATCACGACTGAAATCGAAGAGGTCATACTGACCCGTATAGCTAACTCGTGGAGAGTCTACATTGATTACAGAAGACTCAATTCCTCCACGAAGAAGGATCATTTCCCACTACCATTTATTGATCAGATCCTCGAGAAACTAGCAGGAAATAGGTTCTTTTGCTTTCTTGACAGGTACTCTGGTTATAACCAAGTGGCAAACCATCCAGACGACCAAGAAAAGACCACGTTCACCTGCCCCTTTGAGACATACACGTTCCGAAGGATGCCGTTCGGTCTCTGCAATGCACCCGCGACTTTTCAGCGGTGCATGCTTGCCATATTCTTAGATATGGTAGGTGATTATCTGGAAGTCTTCATGGATGACTTTTCAGTATTTGGAGCATCATTTGACGATTGCCTCCAGCACTTGGTCCAAATACTCAGGCGATGCATTGACGTGAATCTGGTTCTTTCCTGGGAAAAGAGCCACTTCATGGTGCCTGAGGGAATCGTCCTGGGACATCTGATTTCGGAGAAAGGCATCCAAGTCGATCGAGCCAAGGTTAACTTGATTTCCAAACTCCCTATGCCTAGCTCGATCAAGGACATCCGATCTTTTCTGGGGCACGTCGTTTTTACAGTCGATTTATCCCTGATTTTTTGAAAATCGCGCGCCCCCTAACCACTCTTCTCTCCAAGGATGTACCTTTCGAAATCTCCAAGGAATGCACTCAAGCATTTGAGATCCTTCGTGACCGAGTTACCCAAGCCCCGATCCTACAGTCCCCTGATTGGTCTCAACCCTTTGAGATCATGTGCGATGCATCTGACTTCACTGTATGAGCAGTTTTGGGGTAGAAAATTGATGGGAAACCCATGGTCATTTACTACGCTAGCAAAACACTTGGCAAGGCTCAGCGTAACTACATGATTACTGAGAAAGAGCTACTAGCTATTGTATTTGCCCTAGAAAAATTCAGATCTTACCTCCTGTGTTCCCATGTTATTATCTACTTGAATCACACAACTATGAGGCATCTCCTTGCGAAGAAGGACGTGAAACCTCCATTAATTCGATGGATCTTACTGTTGCAAGAATTTGACCTCGAGATTCGCGACAAAGTGGGAAGACAGAACTTGGTAGTTGATCACTTGTCCCGCCTTCCTTCTGAGATCATTGACCCTTCCGAACCCATTACGGAACATTTTCCTGATGAGCACCTTCTGACTATCAATACAAGGCTTCCATGGTTTGCTGACATAGTAAACTACTTGGCACCACATTAGATCCTGTCTGATTGGCCGAAGGCCAAGAAGGACAAATTGTGTTCCGATGACAAGTATTACCTTTGGGAAGATCCGTGTTTATTCCGCATTGGTGCTGATCAAATTATCCAACGATATGTCACGGAAGTGGAAATCAAAGACATATTCTCTTTCTGCCATGACCAGGCATGCGGTAGACATTTTTCAGGACACAAAATCGCATCAAAAGTCCTCCAGTGTAGCTTTTACTGGCCCACAATTTTCAAGGATGCATACAATCACTGTAAGGCATGTACCTGTTGCCAGACCTTGGGCAACATGAACCATCGAGACATGATGCCTTTACAGCCGATTCTAGTATGTGAGATTTTCGACATTTGGGGGATTGATTTCATGGGACCCTTCCTTATCTCGGACGGCTTCGAATACATTTTAAGCACTGTTGACTATTTGTCCAAATGGATCGAAGCCATTCCGACCCGAACCAATGATCACAAAGTTGTTATCAAGTTCATTCACCAAAACATCTTCTCACGGTTCGGGATTCCACATGCAATAATTTCTGATGGAGGGACCCATTTCACAAATGCTCAGTTCAGGTCACTAATGACCAAATACGCGGTGTCGCACCGAATCTCTACTCCTTACCACCCCCAAACTAATGGTCTAGCTGAGCTATCAAACCGGAAGATCAAGAAAATCCTCCAGGTTATTGTTCGACCTGACAGAAAAGATTGGTCATCCCAGCTTCCGGAAGCTTTGTGGGCTTATAAAACTGCCCACAATACCCAATTAGGCATGTCTCCTTTCAGATTGGTATACAGGAAGGCATGTCACCTCCCCGTCGAATTGGAGCATAAAGCCTATTGGGCAGTACGGAACTACAACTTGGATCTTTCTAAGGCTGGAACCCATAGAAAGCTTCAGATGAGTGAGATTGATGAATTGCACCATGATGCGTATGAGAACTCGCGAATCTACAAAAAGTGGGTTAAAGCCTTTCACGTCAAGCACATATCTAGAAAGATCTTTCATCCTGGTCAAAAGGTCCTACTCTTTGATGCCCAACTCAAATTATTCCCAGGAAAGCTACGATCGAAATGGATTGGACCATACTTAGTCCGACGAATCTTTGGAAATGGAGCCGTTGAGATCAGTTCACTCAGCCACGATTCCGAACCCTTCGTCGTGAATGGCTAGAGACTTAAACCGTTCATCGACATGACCAATACAGATTTGGCTGGGACATCCTTTATCCTTCATTCTCCTTGAGCTCATTGCACCCAGCCAATGCGTAAAACTCAGCACTTAACGGGAGGCAACCCATCATTCCTTGAGAAACCCGAAACCTTTCCTAACATTTCTATGCTGAATTCATATTACACTTTAGGGTTTATCATTAGAACAACCGACTCCACCTCAGGTACCCGTACCCGAGTCTAGAAATCGTTCGCAACAGTCACCTCGACCCATTCGCTCACTCAACACTTGTCCTAATGAATGAACTAAGCTGAATTTGAACCCACCTAATTTACAATGGGGACATTGCAAATCATAGGCATGGGGGGTATGAAAGTGCAAAATGTATGAAAATTCATATTAAGAAAAGGTTTCAACAAAAAAAAAACTGAGAAGGGGGGAGAGAAAATTTTTGGGCTATACAAAACACTAAGAGGAAAAAGAGCAAAATGCCAAAAAGGAGCACAAAATGAAAAAGAAAAAAAAGAAGAATAGTCATTAGTAAGAAATTAAGGGATTAACTGAAGTTCTAGACCATATCAAGAAAAAAGAGAAAAATGAAAAAAAAAAAGTGCTAAAGAGACACAAAAAGAGATTAGTAGGAACACTGATCTTAGGCCTTTTTGGCTAGACTCTTAGTACCTGTTAAGATCTGGATAATCCCCAAGAGGTTTGGGAAAATGCGAAGCTTAAGTATTAGGTCTAAGGCTTAGGGAGTATTCGGCCTCGTTAAATGACCTTTGGTTTGCGGGACTCGGTAACCTAAGCACCCCAATCGACACACAGTCTGGTTTAGTGCGCATAACGATCAAAATCACGCAAGAAGCGTTTTAATGTTTTGAAAAAGTTGCCTAGATTAGGAGTGGCCGATCAACACAAGCTGATTTGGACAAGTTTCCGGTACGGAGAGGCGGGAAATTCCCCTCAAAGATACGTAACATATCGTCTCCTCGGTGCTTGTCTCTTAGGATATTTACATATCCTATCGGGGGCATGTAAGCACTCTGCTAGTTCAGATATCATGGGTGGCATTATCACGAATGTCGATTGCCAGGGTCTAGATTCGGCCACGGAACACCATGGGCAGGATTATCACGAAATCTCGAAAACCAGGGTTTTGAGGGTTGCCATGGGCGGTGCTATCATAAAGCATCAAGTGCCAGGGACCTTTGAGGATTGATGATGGGGACGAGGAATCCGATACAGACCGTGTTGAGAAGCCAATCCGAAGCTAGAAATAAAAAGAAAATAGAAAGAAAGCTCTCCAAACAAATAAATCATCTGTCTCTCTCTTACAAAAATGCACTGCAAACTGAACCAAGGCTAAAATATGTCTCAAGTACGGGTGCTTTAACCGCAGAGTCCAACGAACCTTAGGGTAGTTCCTGCGGGCCTTAAAAACCTTCACGGAGGATCGAGGTTAAAGCTGGTCAGGTCAGGATCTTGGTTGGTACTTGAGTACCTCTAGGCCTACTGTTGGCATTCCAACCTAATCAAAAGAAAAAGAAAAGACACTTATCATAAAATGTGAGAAACACATGGTCTAGAACAGGCATTAAAACCTTGACTTTTTGCTAAGAAACTAGCAAAAGATAGGCATGGGGGTGGTGGCGTGACTTCTGTCTTTGTTTATATTCGTTGTAGTATATGACAGAACAATTACTAGCTTAGTACAAGATTTTTTACTCGGAATAACAAGGTTTTCCTGAGGTCGAACTCAAGGAGCAACTAGAATTCTAGAAGTAGAAAGTTCTCAATTAGGTTACAAAAAATAAGAGAAAGAGAGAGAGGGGGGGCTAGAGTTCTCTTGGCTTCTTCTTCTCTCTTCTTGTCTTTCTTTCTTTCTTCTTTCTTCTGCAGAGTCTTCTTTTCTTCTTGCCTGCTCTGCTTGCTTCTTCGCTTTTCTTTTTCTTCTCTGCGGTAATGATGATCTTCCTCTTCTTTTTCTTTCTTTCTTCTTTCTTCCTTTCCTTCCTTGCTTGTGGCTGTGCCTTCTTTCTTTCTTTTCTTCTTCTTCTTCTCTTCTTGCCTTCTTCTTCTGTTCTTCTTTTCTTTCTTTCCTTTCTTCCTGCCTTCTTCTTTCTTCTTTTCCTTCCTGCCTTCTTCTTCTTCTTGGCGGCTGCAAAGGCTTCTTTCTTCTTCTGTGGCTGTAGGGATTCCGACATCTGATGCAGTGCTCAGACGACTTATCTGTGGCCTTGCTACAATGCCTTCCTTTTTCTCTCTTCTTCTGTTTCTCTCCTTCCTTCCTTCTTCTTCAGCTGCTACTGAGCGGCTAAGGCTTCGGCCGCTTCTCTTCTTTTCCTTCCTGCACGCTCACACAAAGGTCAGGGCAAAACCTACCCGTACCCCTTCCCCGCGTCTCTCTCTTTCTCAGAATCTCTCTTAGGACTGCTCTCCCAGAGCCAGGTATTCGGGTTCGGGTAGCGCGCCCGGGACCAAGCCCACCGGCGTGCGGTGGTGGGCGAGGAGTGCACGGTTCGGGTAGTCAAATCCGGCCCAGACCCGCGGGGCGTGAGCGCGAGCGAGGGCGAGAGAGCGCGTGGTGCGCTGTGTGTGGGAGAGGGACCTGACCCCTGTGTTCGAAGGCAGTCAGCCCTATGCACTTTTTCAATTTAGGTGTGGGCGCTTGGCCACGCACTTACGAGGTGGGACTAAAGTCCCACCTCCCAATTTGGCGCCTGCAGGCGAGCAATCTGCGGCCAATTGAGGCAGCTCGTAAGGCCTTCGCCCCAACTGCAGGCCTGGGTGTCTTCGCGACTCCTGCCTGCGCAGCCTGGGACGTGCGCCTGGGCTGGAAGATGCCTGCAGCTGCAGGTAAAGCTACTGCAGCTCGACGATAATGGTGGCGAGAGGGCGCGAACCTGAAATCACAATGACGGCCTCTCGGCCAAGTCAGAAGACGTGGAAAGCTTCGCCGGACTGTGGCGAAGCTTGTGCGGTGGTCGATGAGGTGCGGGAGTGCGTGCAGAGGCTGACCTAGGTCAGACTATGGGCGGAAAGGTGGGTCTGTTCGGGGGATGGTTGGGTGGCGCTTGGCAGTGAATGGAGAGGGGAAATCGGTGGAGTGGAGTGTGAGGGAGCTTCTGGGCTGGTCGGTGAGGTGCGAAGGGGTTTGTGGTCGTGGGATGGACTCGCCGGAGAGGGTGATCGAAGGTGGAGAGGATGGGTCTGGACAGTGGCAGTCGGGTGGTCGAAATGGCAATTTAAAAGGGGGAAAATACAAGTAAAAGAGAGAGGAGGCTAATTACCTAATTACTCGACGAAGGGGGAGGGAGGAGCAACTAGCTCGTACCTACCGGAGCTGGAGACGAAGTCGCCCTAGAGGAGGGTTTCGACGACGAGGAAGCAGACGGAGGGCACCAACGGGTACAGCCTAGTGCGGACGACAGGCCAGAGTAAACCCTGCTGCAGGTAGGGCAGTAGAGTGACGAGGAGGAGGAGGAGGTCACCGGAAGCTTCGGGCTCTCTGACCGGAGGAGAAAGCGATGAAGAGGGGGTGTTTCTCCGTCAAAGAAAGCTTGAAGGAGTCGGCAAGGTCTGCCGCTCCTTATAAAGGGCTTGGCGCGCAGAGAGGGGCGAGGTGGCGTCGTGCCAGCCTCGCCGGAGTATGGTCGGAAGGGACACCCATACCTTCCGCGCATTCGCACGGAAGGTATGGTGGTCGGCAGAGGTCTTGGGCGGGTCCCTGCGATAGAGGACGTCGCAGGGAACCCCGCCTCTATTCTAGAGGACGGCAGCACTGCCCTGAGCGGCACCATGCTCCGCGCAAGGTCGCCAGAGTATGGCGCTGCGCAAAAGTTGCAGGGAGGACCGTTCTGCAAAGAATGATGAAAAGTTTGGGACCTAAATGCAAGGGTGTCAAAAGATAAGGGTCAAAAAGTAAATAAAGAGGACCAAATTGTAAAATCGGTCAAGGAGGTCTCTTCTTAGGCTCAAGTTTTTATACAAGACTAATTTGAACCTAATGATTTTAATGGTGAATTTTAATTCTAGGTTGGACCATGTTTGATGATCCAATTTGCACAAAAACCCAAATTAAGTTATTAATTGGGCAGGGTTCTCTTTTTAGGTCAAAATAGGTTTCTAAGGCCAAATTGAAGGTTCTAAACCCTAGAGAATATTTTTCTATGAATTTTAGAGGGTTTAGTTGATTTTTATCCTTCCTCGAACCTCATGAATTGAAGTGGATTTGTTTTAGGGTTACAGAATGTCATTTAATTCCTAGAAATTGATATAACCCTTTTTAGATCAGATCATCCCACTTACCTTCTTGTTAAGCTTGTTTGACCTGTGTTTGGACCCTCAATTACCCTATTTGCAAATTGCATTGGTGAAATTGTATTTTTACCCCTTATGATTTATTTTATTCTTAAACTCAGAATTCTCTGAGTTAAGCCTTTCTTTGGGTCATGTAGGAGCTTTTTCTCAAATATCTGGGTTAGATTGTGATAGTTAGGGTTCATGATGAGGTTCTCATCAGGGGGTATGATGATAACCTCATCATAAGCCCTAACTAGCTCATTTTGACCTAAGAAAGTGAACAAAAACTCCCGCATAACCTAAAGGAAGGCCTAATTCAAGAGATTACTGTTCTGGGAAGAAAATATGAACTAAAGGGTAAAACTAAAATTTTACCATTGCAGTACATCAACGGGATTTCTCAGGATCTAAATATAGGTCAATTGGACTTAATAAGAGAAAAAGTGAGATGATTCAGTTAGAAAAGGGTTATTGTGAGATTTAAGAATTAAATGACATTCTTTAACCCTAAAACAAACCCACTTAATTTCACAAGATTTTGGTTAGGGTAAAAATCAACTAAATCCTCTAAAATTCATGGAAAAATATCCTCTAGGGTTTAGAACCTTCAATTTGGCATTTGGAATCTATTTTGACCTAGATTGGGGTCCTAGCTCAATAGTTGACCTAATTTGGGTTTTTGTGTAAAATATCCAGTAAAAAATGGTCAAACCTAAAATCCAACTTCACCATTGGATTCCTTAGGTCCAAATTAGGTTTTTACCAAAAATTTTGACCTAAGGGAAGGTCATCTTGACCTACTTTGCAAAATAGTCCACCTAATTGCATTTTGACCCCTAGCTTTTGAAAATCCTTACACAAACCCCCCTATCTTCCTCGTCACTTTTTGCATTTTGGTCCCTCTGCCATTTCAGCAGAGGGCCCATACCTTCGGTGAGGTTTCAAGGAGGATTTCTCCTCGCTTCCCCAGGGAGCTGCTTTCAGATTTAGTAGGGGGATCCTCTGAGGAATCCCCTACCGTCTGAGCAGCTTCCCAAGATCTGGTTCACACCATACCTCTCATGCAAATGCTCGAGATGGATGGGTATGGTGTTCGACCCATACCTCCGACGAGAGTCTTGCGCTTGGAAGCTTGCCTTCCAAGCACAAGGCCCTTTGCTTGTGCCTTTAAAAGAAGACTCAGGTCCAGCTGCATCTTCCAAGCTTGGATTGGCCTGAGATACCTCTTGAATTTCGTCCTCCTTCATCTCCGGCCAACTGGCCGCAAGCTCTGACGACCTCTCCTCCCTCTTCTCGTCGCTCTACCACCATACCAGTGGCAGAGTCTTCTCTGCCGTGTTCCTCCACGTTACGCCATAACCACGCGCGCCTCTCCGACCCATTCCTCATCACCATCATCCTCACCTCAGGGTCATCTTCTCTGACGACGGCACCTACGCATCGCTCGTCCCCTCTGCCTCCCTTTCGTCCAGCTACACGCAAATAAGTTCTTCTCCCTCTCCTCTTTATTTCCCCTATCTCTATTACTGTTTTTATCCCCTCGACGCCGCAAACCACCACCATCGTTCCCATCTCCGGCCAACCACCGGCGAGGTGTCTTCGTCACTTCCACACCTCCATCCACCTCGCCAGAACCCTCAAAACCTCTGCCACCATCCACTGAGCACTTTCCCCATCTCCATCGACCGCCATCACTTCCACAAACTCCCCCCGACCACACCCATCACCACGGTCACAGACCGACCTAGGCCCGCATGCCTAGGCCGCCCCACGGCCAGCCACCCACCTAGATACCTTCATCTTGCCACAGCGAAGCTTTCTAAGTATTTTAGCAGGGCCGTGAGGCCGTATTCCTGTTGACAGGTTTTCGACCTCGGCCACCATTGAAGCAGCTGTGAAGCTTGTTTGCAAGCTTCACTCTAGGCCACTTCGCTACAGGTCCCCAGCCCCGGGAGGTGCAGGTTGGACTCGTGCACTCATCCAGCCAAGTGAGCGGCCTTGAGAGGGTTCACAGCAGTGGCAATTAGGCGAAGAAATCACCTGCGGGCGCGCGAAGAAGTGGGTGGGACTTTAGTCCCACCTCGGAAACAACCAGCGCGGGTGAGTGGTTTTTATTGTTTTTGTGTTTCCTCCTTAGCGCCTCAAGTCACGGGGTGAGGTCCCCTCGCCAATGCTTGCCTCGTCCGCGGTCACCCCTACGCGGACCTGACTAACCCGTTTACCCTGCACTCCTCATGCACCACCCACGCCGGTGCGCCTGGACCCAGGCACGTGTAATCTGACCCGTATACCCGATTGTCTGGCTCTGAGAGAGCGAAGAGAGAAATAGAGAGAGTGTGTGACACGGGGGAGGGTAGGGGTAGGTTTTGCTGTGCTGTGCAAGGAAAGGAAGAAGGAGGAGGAGGAAGAGGCAGCTGCTGAAGAAAGAAGAAGAAGGAGGAGAAAGGTGCAGCTGAAGCCTAAGGCAAGGTAAAGCCTTTGCAAGGAAGGAAGGACTTAGCCGTAGCTAAGGAAGGCTAAGGAAGCAGAGGTAGGAGAAGGACTTGAAGGTAGAAGACAAGGCCAAGGAGGAAGAAGCACTGTAGCTGCAGAAAAGAAGAGAAGGCAGGAGCTGAGGAAGGCCAAGTGCGAGAGAAAGAAGAAGGAAGCAGAGGTGCAGCTGAAGAAGAGAAGAAAAGGCTAAGGCAGAGGAAAGGAGAACCAAAGAGAAAGAGAAAGAAGAAGACAGACAGAGGCAGAGAAGAAGGAGAAGGAGCTGAAAGCACTGTAGCAATCGCAAGTTAAGATGTCTGATTTACAAAATTAGACGTCTGATTCACAAGGCCAAAGCATGCAGAGAAAGAGAAGAATCAAAGAAGAAAGGAAGGAGCCATAGAGAATCAAAGGTAGAGGAAAGCAAAAGGAAAAGAAAGAGAGAAGAAAAAGAAGGAAGAAGAAGTTATAGAAAGAGAAGAAAAAAAGAAGAGAGACATTCTATTTCTTTTTGCATTTTCTCTCTCTAGCTTTCATATATATATTGAATTGCATTGATATCATCTTTTGAGTAATTTGATATTTTGATTTTAGTTTTTAAAAATACCAATTTGCTCCCTGAGTTCGACCTCGGATACCTAGTTTTTCAAGTAATAAAAACTTATTTGTTTATAACGCTTTTTCGACTATACTGTAACGAGACTGATTTAAAACACGATAAAGCATTATGTAGCAAACAATGTTCTTCTTGGACTTCAAACAAGAAGTGCGTAATTCAAGAAGATTAGAAATTAAGCATAAATCCCTAGTAGGTAGAGGCAATCAGGGTAGGGAACTCTAAACAGAATCGTCTCAACTTCAATCAGATATTTAATTGAAATTGCAAATCAGAAAACTTTGCCTTTTAAGTGATATTTACTAGAAATGTAAGGCAGATGATTCCTAATTGATTTGTTTCCTTCTCTCTCTTCCAAGGATTAGGTGATTAGGGAAAAAGAGAGATTACCTGCCCTGAGAGTGGTTGATTTGCATGGAAAATCTCTTCGTGATATACCTTGCAAAATCACAATTAAATCAAACAGGACAAGTTAGTGCTCATATGACAATAGAGAAATATAAGACTAATGTGTGAATTGCACGTTACTTCCCGGCAACGGTGCCAAAATGTTTGAACAGAACTAGATAGGAGTTTAATGTTTCGTCGTCATAGCACACTCCTAAAATAGCTCGATCAACAGATAAAATTTATAATTCAGAATCTAAAGAAGAGTCCAAGGTCAAACACAGGAAGCAAATATGAAATTCACAACATTAATCATATTTAAAATCAATGAGCACAATCAATTAAGCATTTAAATAGATATTCAATGAATAACAATATACTCAAAGGATATTCAATACTAAGCACGAGTATCTCAATAGTTCATAATGATAAAAAGAAGTTAAGATAAAATAATGGTGATTTGAATCACTAATTATTAGCCTTAATCAAACATGCATATCAAATCTCAAGTATATCAAGTAAATAAACAGTAGCTTGAATGCTATAGTGATCAGACAACTGAGATAAGCTATCAGATGGCTTAAATGTATCAAGCACAAGGCTCCTCAAGTAGAGCCTTTCTCTTTATTTCTCTCTTCTTATGATTTCCTTCTCTTCAGCTTCTCTTCTCTTCCCTTATCTTCTTTAGAGGCACGACCCTTCTTCTCTTCTTCAGAGTCTTCTCATTCACAGCACAAGGTACCAACTTCCTCAGTGACTAAGTGTCGCACAAGGCACAGCAACAGAGAGCAAAACCCTCCCCTGCTCTCACAATTTCTCCCTCCTCTTCTCTCTCAAACCCCAGATATAATCAGATCCATACTCAGGTTATCAAATCATGCACAGTGTCCAGGCCTGAGTGCGTGGGTCGCAGACGAGGAGTAAAGTAGGTGAGTTATCAGGTGTGAAGGGGTGTGAGGGACCCGACCCCTCAAGTGTCTTGGGCGATAGAGCACAAACACAAAAATAATATATGTGTAGCTGCACGTTCTTCTATGCCTAATGTGGGTCTATCCCCACTGCTATTTCGCACGTAGCTGCAGCCATGGATGCTTCGTCTAATTGGGGATGCTACTGCTCCTGGGATCCTCAATTGAGGATCTGGATGACTTCCTTGAGCGTATCCACACAACCTGGAGGTGATTGCGATGAAGAACAGAGCCAGAGAGCTGCAGCCGAAGTCAGAGATGATGGCGGCGGCAACGAAGCGACGGTGAAATCTGCAAGCACGAATACGGGCTTGAAATCCCTAGTCAGATCGCTCAAAAGCTTCGCCGAAGCACGACAAAGGTGGTGGTGGGTGTTTCGTGGCGTGAGGGTGTGTGTGGTGGTCGGCAGAGGTCAGGGATGAAGGTGAGAAGGTCGGTTGTTTGATGGAGTGTTTGGATGGGTGGAATGCGTAATAAGGATGGGGGTTTTGTGCGCGGAGGTATGGCAGAGCTCATGCCGTGTTGACGAGGCATGTGGCGCGATGGAGCGTCAAGGGAGCCTTGCTGGAGGAGCGGCCGGAGATGGAGAAGATGATGGGCGAACGGTGGCGGCGTGGGTTGAATTGAGAATTTGAAGGAAGGAAAAGAGATTAGAGGGAGATGGAAACCTAACTACGCTAACCTAATTGGATGAAAGGGGAGGGAGGTGCTCGTTATGGTATGGCCATTGCCGGAGAAGGGAATACCTTCGGTGGGGGAGAAGCGATGAGGAAGATGGTGGAAAGAGGCACCTGCTGGCATTGCAAGACGCGGATTGAAGAAGGGAAGAAGATTCGACCGCCTATTGTACGTGGCAACTGGCAAAGAAGGTGGACGGAGGAGGTTGTCAGAGCTGGTGGAGGAGACCAGAGGGAGAGGGTGTTTGATGAAGAAATGAAGCCAAAATCGAGCTAAGGAGGTGAGGTTTGTATCAGGGGATCTTTTATAGGCCTCAGGGGGCATTCCAAGCTTGGAAACCAAGCTTGGAAGGTTGCAACTTTCAAGAAATAGGAAACCCTTGATTTCAAAGGGTTCGCATTAGGTTTTGGGCAAGAATTAGAGCCCAAGATGCGGCTCAGATTGAAGAGGATCTTCTCAGGAGTCCTTCCAATTTTGGAAGAGATTGGGTGTGAAATCAGAGAGAATGCCTTGATTGAAGGTCAGCTGCAGGTGTGTTCACATGGAAATGGCAGTAGGGACCTAAACATGAAGAAGATGACAAAGTTAGGGGGCTATTCGCAATAAATTTTGAAAGCTAAGGGGCTATTTGAGAGAAGAGTTAGACTGGACTAAAATGCAAACTAGGTCAAGATGATCTCTGATTGGACCAAAATTTTGGTGCAAACCTAATTTGGATCCAACAAATCTGATGGTGAAGTTGGATTTTGGTTTTTACTAAATTTGACTGGTTAATTTACGTAGAAATCCAAATTAGGATAACTTCCTGTCTAAGACTCTATTTTAGGTCAAAATAGGTTCCAATGGTCAAATCAAAGGTACCAACCTTATGAAATACTTTTCTATGATTTTAAAAGGTTTAGATGAAATTTATCCTCACCAGAACCTCTATTAATTAAGCGGGTCTGAAATTAGGATTTCGGGTGCCATTTTGACTCTCAAAATGCGCGAGTCATTTTTATTGGGGAGATTAGGAAGAAGTTCTGGAAGAAAATGGGGAGATTGCTTGAAAACTATGTAGGGAACCTAATTTTTATTGGGGACTTTGACTCCATTCTAGCAGCAATAGATAAAGTAGGGGAAGCAGTTGTTCCTTCTAAGGAGTTCTACCACTTAAAGTCATTCACAATAAGATTATGGTCGATGGATGTCGATTTATCAGGGTAGGCTTACGCTTGGTCAAACAAGCGTCACCCTCAATTTTTAATCAAATAGAGATTGGATAGAGTTTTTATTTCTAGAAGTTGGAATTTGCAATACCCCGATGCTGGTGTGCTACATCTTCCAACTTTGGGGAGTGATCATAACCTAAAACTATTGCGATTAGAATGGAAACAAAAGCGGAGATCTAGTGTTTGGAGACTAGGTGCGAAATTGAGCTTGAGAAAGGATTACCAGGCTATGGTTGAGAAGGGGTGGAAGGGTGGCGAAGATGGAGCTAATTTGATGATTTGGGAGAGAGGTGAAAAATTAGCAGGGGAACTTAAAACATGGCATTCGAGATTGGATGTAAATTGAAGGCACAAGAAATCAAAGATAAAAAAGGAGATGGATGAAATCCAAGGTAGAGTGCCTGAGGAGCATGATTAGGTTAGGGAAAGAGAGTTGTAGAGACAATATGTAGGAGGTGTTATTACAGGAGGAAGTGCATTGGTGTTTTGGATCCAGGCTTGTATGGATAGAGAGTGGAGATAAAAATAGAAGATTCTACCATCTTTATGTGCAAAATAGAAAAAGGAAAAATGCTATTCATTGGCTTGCATTGCCTAATGGGGAGGAGCTAGGTGAACAAGCAAAAGTATGAGATTATTTCTTTAATTTCTACAAAAAGCTTTATGCTTTAGAGTTGAATGAAATGAATCCAAGAGAGGTTTTCTCTTTGTAGGATTAAGAGAGGAAGAGGGACGATGGTGTATTGAACTGCTTGAAAAGGAAGAAATTTGCAACATACTTTTCCATATGCCTTCATGTAAGAGTCCTGGTCCTGATGGGTTACCTGCATTTTTCTATCTGAGTTGGGCAACTATGAGAAATGAAGTCCTAACTTTTGTATAGGATTGTTTCAAAGCTTGGATTATGCCAATGCCAATGAGCTGAACCTATCTTTCCCTAGCACCAAAGCTTGGTTCACCCAAAGAGCCTAAAGACTACTACCACATAAGTCTGACAAACGCCATCTACAAGTTGGTGGCTAAGTTAGCTATGCAGAGACCGAAGCCAATTTTGAAGAGAGTGGCTTTGAAAAATCAGTCAAGGTTCCCTTCAGGTAGGCAAATAGCGGATAATGTCATGATAACCAAAGAAGTCATCCATGCCATGAAGATCTTAAATAGTAAGGAAATTTCAATGATCCTTAAACTTGATATGGAGAATACTTTTGAGAGGCTTGAGTAGGATTTTGTGAAGTTTTGTTTGTGTCAATTGCACATACTCTGGTCGAATTCAAGCTTGGGAAATCCATTGTGATCTGGGGAGTCTTGTATAGGTCATCAGAGGGCGGTTAAAGCTTGGGAACAACCTTCCCAAGCTTGGAAAGCTTGCCGGATTGGGAAATCCCTTGAGACCCAAATCTCTTATGCGTTCGCATGAGATTGGGTAGGTTTCAAGGCTTAGGATCGGGTTCAAAAGGAAGGAAATTTCTTGACGAACTTCCCTTTCAAATTTAAAAGGGATTCGTCAAGAAATCAGGGAGATCTTTCCATTTTAAGGTCATTAGAGCAAGTAGGAATAGGTTTTAATGGTAGCAGGGACCTTTTTGTGAGAACGACGACAGAGTTATGGGCCTGTTTGAAAATATTTTGAAAGTTAAGGGTAGAAATGTAATTAGACAGGACCAATTTGCAAACTAGGTCAAGACAAACTCATCTTGGGTCCAAACTTTGGTACAAATCTAATTTAGACCTAAGGAATCCAATGGTGAAGTTGGATTTTGGTTTTGACCATGTTTGACTGGGTAATTTATGCAAAAACCTAAATTAGGGCGAATGTCTGTCTGTGATTCTGTTCTGGGTCAAAGCAGGATCTGATGGTCAAATTGAAAGTTTCAAACCCTAGAGAATATTTTTCTATGAATTTTAGAGGGTTCATGTGAATTTTATCTTGATCAGAACCTCAGTTAATTAAACGGGTCTATTTTTAGGATTTCAAAAAGTCATTTAATTCTCATAACACGTGCAAACCCTTTTCTGATTATTCTAACCCACTTGTTATCTTTTTAAGACCATTTGACCTTCATTCAACCCCTGAGAAAACCCGTGGTTGTACTGCATGCACGATATATTGATAAATTACAGTTTTAACCCTAGTTTCTTATTTTTCCCTCAAAATGATTATGCAGTGACTTGTGACTCTCTGACAGTTATGTAGGAGCATTTACTGACTTAATTGAGTCAAAATGAGCTAGTTATGGCTCATGATGATGTTCCCATCACTCATTCTTTGAGCAACCTGGATGTTGCTAATGAATATAATAGGTTCGATAAAGTTAAGTTTGGCAATGGAGAAGGTGAGCCGATAACACATGTTGGGAACACTTCTTCTATTAGCAATCATCAATTATATCTTACAGGTACCCAATGTTAAAAGAAATCTCTTATCTATACAAAAATTTACCAGAGACAATAATTATTTTGTTGAGCTTCATGCTAATCATTGTCTTGTTAAGGATAGTATCAATAGAGTAACCATCCTTAAAGGGCACGCACACAATGGCCTCTACAAGCTATGGATCCCCCGTCATTGAAGATGCCTTTGCAAAACTCTCCTTGCCACCCTGAAGCTGTTGTTGTTGTTTCTATTAATAATACTCCTTTGTCACTATGGCATTCCAGGTTAGGACATGCCAGCCTAACCACTATTAGGAAAATTTTAAATTCCTCTACCATCCCTACTTCTGATGATATAAAAAATAAGCTTTGTGACATATGCATGGAAAGCAAGGCACACAAGCTTACACTTTGTTCAACGGGATCTATTAGTTCTTTGCCCTTTGAAATGATTTTTTCAGACATCTAGACAGCTCCTGTAGTGGGTTATGATAATAGCAAGTACTTCGTTACATTCATCGATGATTGTACGAAATTTGTGTGGCTTTTTCCAATTATTCAAAAGTCAGATGTTTTTTCCATCTTCGTTCAATTTCATAAGTATATTCAAACACAATTTAGCCATCCCTTAAGGTGCTACATTCAAATTGGGGTGATGAGTTCCAAAAATTGCAACCATGGCTACACCAACAGGGAATTATTCATAGTCTCTACTCCATATACCCCTAAACAAAATGGGAGTGCGAAGAGTAAAAATCATCATTTAGCAGAGGTTGCTCGAGCACTTCTTTTTCAAGTGATGGTACCTCCAAGATTTTGGCCACTAGCATTTAAGGCTATTGCATATTTGATAAATTTGCTTCCAAGTCCTGTTATAAAAGGCCATTCACCTTATCAGCTGTTGCATAATTCTCCACCTGATTATTTGTTTCTCAAAACATTTGGCTGTGCATTGTATCCTTTATTGCGGCCATATGCCAAGCACAAATTAGAGTCGCGTTCATCCTTGCATATTTTTTTGGGCTATGCTCCAATGTACAAAGCATATATTTGTTACAATCCTACAGATGAGAAGTTTATCATTGCCTGGCATGTCAGGTTTAATGAATTGTCCTTTCCATTTAAGGAGCAAGTAAAAAAAAAGTTCCACTTCAAGACTATTGTCTACAAATTCAGTATATCTTCCTATTCCACAGTACTTATTTCAAGGCATTGGTTGTTCCACTAATGCTGCGGCTCCAGTTAATGCTTCTCTTAGTGCAGCACTGACTAATAAGTCTATGTGTGACTTATCTTCACCTATAAATACTACTTGTGGCAAATCAATGTTTGAAATGGTGGCTGCTTCTACTTCACAATCGGCTATACAACCGGTTGCTACTGAAATCTCTGCTCAAGAGCCAATTCACCAACTGGTTGCTACTGCAAACTTTGCTCTAGAATGAGCTACACAACATCCTGCTAGAACACATGGGATGGTCACGCGATCAATCAGTGTTATATTCAAAAGGAAGGCATATTACAGCACTTTATACCCTCTGCCTTCAGTGCTACTAACTCAATGTGAAATTTCGAAGCCTACTTGCTATACTAAAGCTTCAAAACACACTGCATGGTATGAAGCTATGGCTGATGAAATAAATGCACTGGTATGCACTAAGACATGGTCACTTGTGCCTAGAACTCCTAATATGAACGTTCTAGGTAACAAATGGGTATATAAAATTAAAAGAAAAAAGGATGGCTCAATTGAACAATTTAGAGCACAATTGATAGCTGAGGGCTACCATTAGTTTGCTAGTCTTGATTTTTTTGACACATTAAGCCCAGTTGTGAAGCAATCAACAGTGCGCATTCTTCTATCTTTGCCTATTTCTAATGGCTGGACCATTCAACAACTTGATGTGCAAAATGCATTTTTGCATGGTCACTTGGAGGAGGATGTATACATGGTTCAACCTCAAAGATTCATTAATCCACATTATCCAAATTTTGTGTGCAAATTGAACAAATCCCTTTATGGGCTTCGACGAGCACCTCGCACATGGTTCAAGGAGTTGTCTTCTTTCCTAATTTGTCAGGGATTTCATGGATCCCATACTGATCCATCCTTGTTTATATATAGTAGAGGAAGTATTCACATTTATTTTCTAGTCTACGTCGATGACATTCTCGTCATTAGCACCAATGCCCCTGCTTTACAGGATCTCATCACGCAGCTTGGTGCCTCCTTCCCTATTCGCAACTTGAGATTTCCTACATTTTTTCTGGGCATTAAGCTTTAGAAATCTACTAATGATTTGTTTCTATCTCAAAGGAGGTACATTACTGATCTCTTACTGAAGTTCAAAATGGACCAAGCAAAGCCCACCAAAACACCTATGAAAACAGACATTATTCAAGAATGATTCAACACCAATTGAGTCACCACAGACCTTCAGACAATTAGTGGGCAATTTGTAATATCTGGCTTTCACAAGACTAGATATTACCTATGCCACTAACAAACTATCACAATTCATGCATTCTCCATCAATCAAGCATTTTGAAGTAGCAAAAAGAGTGTTGCGATACCTTAAAGGTACCATTGACCTTGCATTATTCTATTCCAATGTATCATCTATTCATCCAACTAGATTCTCTGATGTGAATTGAGCGAGTTGCCCTGATGATAGCTGCTCCACTACTGGATATGCAATCTATCTTGGTAATAACTTGATCTCATGGGCAAGCAAGAAACAATCTACAGTATTCTGATAGAGTACCGAGGCTGAATACTGTGCCTAAGCGAACATTACGGTTGAAATCACTTGAATTTAGTCTTTGTTTAGTGAGCTGCATATTGATCTTCCTCGACAACCAATTCTTTGGTTTGATAATGTGGGTGCAACATATATGTCAGTGAATCCTATCTTCCATGCTCGAAGTAAGCACATAGAAGTGAACTTTCATTTTGTTCATGACAAGGTGGTTGCAAATACATTATCTGTCCAGTTTCGCTCAAGCAAAGAATAGATTGCAGACTTGTTGGCAAAAGCTCTATCATCATCCCCATTCATACACATACGAAGCAAACTAAAGCTCCTACCTCAACCCCTTTAGTTTGAGGGGCGATGTTGGTGTATTGAAATGCAAATGATGTATTACATAGGGCTGTGTGTACATATTTTGTATCTAACAAACAGACTATATATATCAATCATGTGGTAGAGGTTGTGACACCTCTAACCATTCCATTTACCACCCAAACGATAGGCACTTCTTACTCGATGGTGGCATTGGTACTAAAGGATGCCAGAGGTAATGTGGTTGAGATGATGACGCTCATCCTAGGCAGGGGCTGTAAATAGCCCGCAAACCCATCCCCCCATGTTAGTTGAGACTCAAACTGGAGACCTATCGTTCCCACTTAAGTTGTACGAGCTTACTCACCAGCCGAGCTATCCGACGAAGCTTTAAAGTGCAGAACTTGCAGTGAAGATGCGGAAGCAAGAGCAATTCACCAAGGTCTAAATTTGGCCTTAAAAAAAGATTTATTGGAGGTGATTGTGCTAAGTAATGCCATCAATCTGATTGATCAAGTTCTAGCCTTATAGTAACCTAATCAAAGATACAAGTGTGATTGAACATTGTATTTCCATTCTAAATAAACATGTTGCTTTCATTGTTGTTAAAGTTGATAGAATTGTTGTCCAACCTTGGCTAGGCATTGTCTTGAGAGAGTTGGAAGGGTGTTGGGTGAGTCTTTGACTTTCCTTGTAACTTGTAAGGCTGCTAATGAATTTCATTTATCCTACAAAAATAAAAAAACCATTATTTTGGAAAGTGGGAGTGAAACCATAGAATTCTGTGGAACATGGAGAAATTAATGAGGCAATTTACGTCTTGTAACTAATTTCTATGTACAGGCATCAATCCTATGTAATTGATATGTTTTTGAAGACATGAGCAAGCTTGCACTCTTGCTTCCAATAGTGATAAATGGAGATAGATGTTACGTGTGAACCTGAGAAATTAATAAATCACATGACTACTTGCTCTAATCTGTCAAAAATCTAGGGAAAATGAGATCATACTGTTTTACCTACAATATGGTATCATATGAGAACGACAAATTGTAAGCCCTTCGAAAACTCACATATTTAGGGAGTGACAAAATTATTAATGTAGATTTATTCATCCCAAGAATTTCCCATGGTATCTCTTATCTCGTGGAGATGTGTCCAAACAAATTGTAAGAAGCTATACATCCTGGCCAACAAACCTTTGTAGCGTTGTTTCTATGCAGTTTTACATTTGACAACCCTTCCCCCTCGCCACCTTCCTAAAAACCTTAATACTTCATCTACAACCACAACAGGAGTAGATACAATAATGACCAGACACCACTCCTCCAATCTTAAAGGAACAAGACCGAATGTTCTCGCAAGGGGAGGGACGTAGAGTATAATTGCATGCATCCCTAGAGAGAGCAGCATTGCCAGAAGGAGAAATGGGTTGGTCCACGGTGGCATGTTGAGAAGGTTGTTGTCCTCTGAGAGAGCATTTAAGGAATTAAACAACTCCAAAGCCACGAGAACAGATAAGGAGAGAGTTGTAGCCTTGACCTTCCCTGCAGTGAAATAGTCACAAGGGTTTGGGAAACTTAAGATGTGAGCTCCAGCTGTGAATGGTGCGGGATGGAAGTCCTTCCATGTTGGGCACTCTCCCCATGACTGCAGCTGGGATAGCTTCACAAGTGTGTGGCCATCGCTAACCAAGTTAATGCCCATGAAGGATGGTTGAGTGTACCACAAGATGAAGACACCAACTGTTGCAGCACCAACATATGCACCAATTACCTGAGATATATAAAAGAAAAGGCCGCTCATATAAGGCATCGATCTAGCGTGTGCAAAGACAGAAAGCATACGTGATGCTTCCAGATTCATGCAATACCAAGTCCAAAGCATGTTTAGTCACATTGTCATCCATCGTAGCAAAACAGTATGTACTTCGTTTAATCTTCTATAGTGGCCAAAATAAAGTAATTGCTGGTATTTTTAACAAAGACTTTTTGGTGGCACCAGTAGTAAATCAAGGGAAACATTGAAGCTGATTTTGGGCATTCCTAGAGGAGACAAATTGATTCTTTGACTTGGCCATTGATGTGCAAGAAAATGCTTGATGTTTATTGCTGCTTTACAATCAAGATATCATGTTTCCTTATGTTTTATAGAGATGGCCTATATATAACAATGCACTTATGCACTTCATCTACTATCACCAACACAGCTCAAGTAGTACCAAATCCATAGCAGTTCACTTCAATCACCCATCATCAGGCATATTGTAACATGTTGCTAATATTCTAAATACTTGTCTCCACATATGGGAATTGTAATGAATGCATACAAGAAAAAATACCCATCTGGATATCAACATGACGAATTTCCATAGTGAATGGGGAAGAGGCAATTGAGCATACCAGGTAGCGAAAGAGAGCCCAGGAGCTAATAAGAGCATCGCTGCTCTGTCTAGGTGGCTTCTGCATGATGTCAGGGTCTGGTGGATTGAAACTAAGAGCTGTTGCTGGAGGGCCATCAGTGACTAGATTTGCCCAAAGAAGATGCACAGGGATCAGTACCCAGGTATGCCTAGTACAGAACTCAGGAAGACAGAGAACACCTCACCCATATTTGATGATATCAGGTACCTACAAGGGATAACAATCCAGATAAGCACCTGCTCACACAAAGAAATTAATTGTTGTTGACGACGTATGTTGCAGGAAAACCTAATAAAAGCTTTCATGTTACTGTAAATTGAACGGCCTTCTGCAATAGCTGAGACTATAGTGTTGAAATTGTCATCAGCCAGCACCATGTCAGATGCTTGCTTTGCTACCTGAAAATCAGGGGCATAACTTTTCAGAGCCAAATGTGCTAAATATTTTATGTTTTAGCCATAACATTATACAAGTATGCAGGTCAAGGGCACAAGGCACTGCATTTAGTTTGCTCATGAAGGTCAGATATATAATATCTACGTGCAATGCATTCTATATGCATGTTTTAGACAATTTTAAGTTTTCATCTTGGATGCAGAAATTACTAAAGAATAAACACCTGCCAGCATGCGAATGCATGCATAATTTTTGGTCTCCATAGTCAATAAAGAGCAGTAAGAAAAATATATAAGGTACTAGTACCATCTCCATCACATTAACAGAGATGTAGCATGAAAATATGCTCCACAGCGACGCAGACTTTCTTAACACGTATGATTTGAACATATAAAGTAGCAGTGAGTCCAATGTAAAATACTGACGGATATTTAACAAAGAGTCAAAGAATGACAACCGATTCCAAGCACGAATACATCTTCTGAGTCGAAAGGGTTTCTCCCAGAGAAAAAAAGAGTGAATGAATGCCTTCTAAATTTTCCTTGTTTACCAGTGCCCCTCACATATTACATGATCAGTGATTACCATATACAGCCATAATCTCCAAAATCATCATTGCAGTTGGGAAACAGACAAGACAACTCCACGGGCAAGGTGCAAAATGGGTATCATCAATTATGCATTTTACATATTGTTATTGGATTAGGAAACTAAAACCTATGGTTTTTATTGTCTCTGCAGGAATGAACACTAGCTATATCACAAGAACTCTCCAGATCACTTTCAATATTCAATGAGGTTACCTCAGTCCCAGTGATGCCCATTGCTATTCCAATGTCTGCTAATTTCAGTGCAGGGGCGTCGTTTACACCGTCTCCAGTCAGTGCTACAATCTCGCCTGTATCTTTGAGCAGCTATACAATGTCTTGCTTATGTTTAGGCTCAGCACGTGAGATGACATTTCCACCAGATCTTGACAATATTTCAACTTGTTCTTTTGTTGATAAAGTCATGAACTCCTTACCCGTAAAACTTCCTCTGAGGTCACCTGCATCAGGAAACAAACCTATCTCTTGACATACAGCCTCCGCTGTGGCCTTGTTGTCTCCTGTTATCACAATGACCTTGATTCCAGCTACTCTGCAATCTCCTATAGCTTTGCAAACTTCTTCACGAGGTGGATCCTGCACCATTTGGTTAGAATGCATTAGAAAGGTTTAAACAAAATAAAAATGGAAGCTGGCAGACAGGACTCAGACTTACTCTTAGGCCAACGATTCCCACAAAAACCAACTGGCTCTCAATCTTGGAATAATTGGTTGGATCATTAAGCATGCTGTGAGAGGGGTGAGTTTCAGAACTATAATCGTCAAGTTCTCCTAAATCATCTTTGAAAGCAAGTCCTAGGCAACGCAACCCCTTTGCACTCATCTCATGTGACCTCAGTAAGATCAGCTGCTGAGCTGTGTCGTCCATTTGAACAACTGACCCATCAGCAAGCTGCACTTGCGAACTCCGTGCCAACACACTTTCAGCAGCACCCTGTGGATATAGTAGCAATGAATATTATGTTGAGAGCCACAAGCATTGAGGAGATTGATTTTTTCTGAGAAACTGGAACTTGATAAGAAAGGAGGAAGAACTTTCTTATAGATGATCTGGTCAAAACTTCTAAATAAATGGCATTAACGGAAACTCAGATCTTATAAAATTAGATAATTTCTCGTAACACTGTTTTTTGAAACTGCCAAGGATGCAAAAATCAGCTGATTAATCAGCCAATTAATCATTTGCAGCCAATGACAGCACCGCATACCTATAAGCAGGTGTATAGTCGGACAAGCTGATTGAGCAGCTGATTAATTGGCTGACCTAATAATGCATGTTGAAATTTGATAGCTTGATGCACTTATTCTTAAAATTCCATGCCTTGTTCTTTGGTTCGATCTTTGTTATTACAACTTGTTCTTATTGTTTTTACTGCATATTTGTCTCCTTTAAATTTATGATCCACCAATTTAAGCTTATTTGTCATGTTTTATGTGATATGATAACCATCTATTACGACCTAGAGCCTTACTTATTGCTTGTTAAAGGAATGTGCATGTCAAAAAAATAATACTAATACATATGTGCATCACTTCAATTAATATACATGTATACATAACATGTATGATGGTATAAATAATTACATTGAAATTTTTAAGGGACACCACCAAGACGCCTACCGAAGAAGCCCTTTTCCGCTACAATCCTCCAATAGACATCATTCCAGGAAAGAGAGGGGAAGATGGGGCCAATGCGTAAGGACAGGGAGAGCCACCGTCAAGAGGCTGATGGTCATCGGAGGGTAGTGGTTGTCTTGTACTTCCAATGTAGGATGGTAGGGCACTACGCGCATGATGGTAGAGACCTGATTTTGTGCCTTTAGTGTGGGGGACATGGCCATTGGTAGTTCTCTTACCAAAGTCGGTGAGGTGTGATGTTCGGTCTGATTGGAGAACACCGACACCCTTCTCCACAACGAGCGCCCCTCCGTACAACTCTGCCACCACTACCATGTCATCCATCAAGTACAAGGTGGAGGTGCCTTGGTCTCCGGCTGTCCAAGAGATTGATCAAGCTCTTTGAAGGTAGCTTGTTGGTCAATTAGGGAAGGGTGTCCGTTCTCTGGAGGTTGTTCGAAGGCTGATAATCAAGGCAACACCGTGTGCAACCAAATGGGGCTTGACAAGGCTGATATCAAGGAAGGTCCTCCTCTTCGACTTAGAGGATGATGTGGAGCAACTACACTTTAGACGATGGAGGCGAGGGGCTCGCCATTACATGGTGTCTTGTGTCACCTTTCAATGAGTTTGGGTGAATTACAAAGATGCCCCGAAAATAACATAAATGATAAAGAAGTCCCTAGGCTCAACACTCCCCCTCAAGTTGGGGTGTAGATATCTAAAAGGCCTAACTTATCGTACAAAAAATGAAGACGCTTCTTCCTCAAAGCCTTAGTAAATATATCAGCCAACTAAAGCTCAGAGAAGACATATGGGATGCTAATCTTGCCGGTGAGAACAGCATCACAAACAAAGTGGCAGTCAACCTCAATATGCTTAGTCCTCTTATGGACGACTGGATTTGAGGCAATATAAGTGGCTGACTTATTGTCATAGAGAAGTGGAACGGGCATAGTGGTCTGGATGCCAAGATCCTGTAAGAAGGAAACAACCCACATAATCTTACAAACAGCTTGTGCCATCACTCTATACTCTACCTCTATACTCAAACGAGCAACAACAGTTTGCTTCTTACTCCTCCAGGAGACTAGAGTCCCCCAAAGATAACCTGCAAAGCCTAAAGTAGAGCATCAATCATCCATAGCCCCGGCATAATCTGAATCAGAATGGGCAAGAATATCTCTGTAATACAACCCTCTACCTTGTGTCCCTTTGAGGTACCTTAGAATAAGGCCAACCTCATGCCAGTGACTATATCATTAAGCCTGCATATACTAGCTGGCCCTGCTCACTGCAAAACTGATATCGGGCCTCTTGATAGTAAGATAGAGTAAGTGACCCACTGTACTACGGTAATGAATAACATTCTCATATAATGGGTCCTCCTCATCAAAAGAATGTGCAAGTGGAGGCTCCACAAGTATACCAGAGGGCTTAGTCCCAAGCAAGCCTGTCTCCTGAAGAATCTGGAGTGTATACTGTCTCTGTGACAAAGACAAACCTAACCCCTGTTGCACTACCTCAAACTCGAGAAAGTATCTCAACTCTCCCAAAGTCCTTGGTGACAAAGGTAGACTGCAAGACGGACTTAGCCTAGGCAATCTCATCCTCATCATCACCAATAAGAATCATGTTGTGCACATACACAACAAGAATGACAACTCAGATATGATCTCCATACTCAATCTTCTTGATGAAGATAGAGTGATCAGAAGTAGAGCATTGAAACCCAATTTTCTCAATCTCTATACTGAGCCTCTCAAACCAGGCACGAGGACTCTGTTTCAACTCATAGATTGCCTTCCTCAGGCGACAAACATGCTCCCCCTGGCTGTTGTAACTTGGTGGCTATCTCATGTACACCTCCTCAGATAAATCACCATACAAGAAGGCATTTTTAAAATCAAGCTGATGTAAAGGTCATCTCCTGATCACAGCAACAAAAATAATGATCGTGATAGAAGTAATACGAACTACAAGAGAAATATCTCAAAATAATCTATCCCAAAAATCTAAGTAAAACCATTAGCAACAAGTCCAACCTTATATCTATCCACTGCCCCATAAGGTCTATACTTGATAGTACAGACCCATCTGCAATCCACCACAGTAGCACCAGCAGGACATAGCACTAAGTCCCATGTCTGTCGTGATTGTAAGGCCTGTATCTCATCCATTGCAGCCCGCCACCTAGGGTCATGGGAAGCCTAGGAAAAATCCCTAGGAATCGCAATGGTAGTAATGGTAGAAGCAAACTGACGGACCCCATCCTCAATATGAGCAACTCCTGTATATTGGGAAAGAGGATGAAGTGTGCAAGATCTACTGGGCCTCCTCAGAAGTGACTGCTCCTCTATGTCTAAACTACTCTTATCTGTCAAGTCGGGACAAGGCCCAGTGTCTGGCGAAGCATGTGTCCTTCAGTGGAAAACCAGAGTCCTCTCGAAGGGAGCCTATATAGATGTTCCTTCCTCTGAGAAGTATGGAACCTTCTCAAAGAAAGTGACAATGTATCTCCTGCGACTCAGGTCACAATGCCTGTAGCCTTTCTGTGTCCTGATATATCCAAGGAAGACATTTGACCGCCTTAGGAGAAAACTTGTCCTGATTACCATATACCTAAACAAAGCAAGTGCACCCAAAAATCCTCAGAGGAAAAGCAAAGGACTTGTCACAATCTAGATGAATAACCAAAAAAGGAATCCTCCTTCGAAGAATTAACGAAGATACCCAATTAATCAAGTAGGTCACAGTAAGTATGGCATCTTCCTAGAATTGCTTAGGAACCTTTATCAAGGGCCTAGCAATATTTAGGAGATGTCGAAACTTGCGTTCAACCACATTGTTCTGCTGAAATGTGTGAGCACAAGACATCGGTGAACAATGTCACGAGAAGAGAAGAGGCTCTGAACATCTTGTTGCACAAACTCTAATGCATTTTCACTGCGGAAGACTCGAACTGTACCATCATACTGGGTTTAAACCTCTGCCAAGAACTGCTGAATAATCTAGGGAATCTCCGAGCGAGTCTTCATCAAGAAAACTCAAGTGAGGCGACTATGAATGTCCGCAATAACAGCGTAATATCAATGTCCTCCTAGGGTAGGCACCTTGGATGGCTCCCACACATCACAATGTACTAAGGCAAAAGGAACAGTACTCACTCTAGCATCTCTTTGTGGGTAACTGCTCCTGTGATGCTTCTCAAGCTGACAATCCTCACGCTGTAAAGTCAAGGAATCTGGCAAGCTGGGATACATCTGTCACATCTTCTTGAGCAATAGGTGCCCAAGCCTCCTGTACCATAGCCAAGGATCAGAAGCTATGGAAATGGCTCCAAGAAATAATGTTGGTGTGTCAAGGTAATGGAGTCCATCTTGTTCCATACCCCCACCTATAATATCCCCTGTCTATCGATCATGGAAGTAGCAATGACCTTCATCAAACACTACATGACACCCAAGATCCTTACATATGCAACTTAAGAACAACAGATTCATTAGAAACTCTGGAGCACAATGAACTTCAATCAGCATCTTCAGAGAGGCACGCATACGCCCAACTACTGTGATAGGTGACGTGGCTCCATTGGCCACCCAAACGTCCTTGATCCCACATGGAGCCTTGGGATCCACAAGATGCTCCACATCTCCTATAAGGTGAATAGAGGCACCGGAGTCAACTATCCACATTCCTCCGACCCTCTTCTTCATGTTTTCTTAAATTGCAAACACAAACCCCTTTAGATTTAAAAATGAGCTTCTTGGTGGATGAATCACGTCTTCGATGCACGAGAAAAGACTCATCGCGCTTAAGGGGGCAAACTTTATTACCAATGGTGAGAGAAGGATCATCACCATAATTATGAAGCGTGAAATATGCTTCATCATGCAAGAGATAACATCAAGAATCACGGACCAAAGTGGTACGTGGTTTGATTGGGCCACTGAGAGGCCCACGACTGGTCTATCGGTGGTAGTGGAGGGGCCTGCGGCCTCTTGGATGGTGCCAGCAGAGCCATCAAACGCTTGATGGGCGATGCCAGCAATGCTGAAGGCACCAGTAGCGATGGCGGCAGCACTGGTAGGGAGGTCAGCAATGCTGGGCTACCTCCTTCCAATGTTGCTACTCCTACTGCTCCTTGTCATCTTCTATGCCTTGATCAAATCACCATGATGTTGGTGATTCAATCATCTTGAAGCGGGAATATTTGGTGGGATATTGAAGCACCAACATAGGATCGCTACTCTGATACCATGTTGAGAGAGAGAATGCTTCTCTCAAAAGAAAAAAACCCTAGCCTCTCTTTTATACTAGAGGTTTTGGGTGAATTACAAAGGTACCCCAAAAATAACATAAATGATAAAGAAATCCCTAGGCTCAACAAGAACATGCGCTACAACAGTTTTGTGAGAAGGTGGCGATTCTTGGTGTTCCATTACATCTAAGGATGCCAAAGTTTGTCGAGGTTGTACACTGATATGAGCGGCTTCGTGAGTGCATAAGCGTTGGAATTTTTCAAGGAGATGCCACATCCATTATGGCTGAAGGCAAGCTTGAACAAAGGGGCAAGGTCCCTACAACAGTGGTGCTTTATTGTGGAGGCTTTTCGTAGTTGCTCTGTCTCTGTTTGTTGTGAGAGCCAAGGAGCAAGGAGCAATAGAGCTCCCCTCAATCCAAAACCATGATCCCGTGCGGCGGTTGTGGCAAATGAGAAGGGGAAATCACTGATGGGTTAAGAGAGGCAGCTAGTTGAAGCTACTGTGGATTCCAAGTCGAGGGAGGTGGTCATCGGAGTTAGGGAGGACCGGATGGAGGATGACCAGCCCGCCAACGATGGGTCTAATGGGTCCAGGCCAATGGTAGAGGCTGCCATGGATGAAGAATCGCCAGCCGTGGAGAGTGGTGGGGAGGCCCGCCAGGTGTTCGATGAAATTCTCCAGTCTTCATAGCCTCCTGCATCTGGTGTTCAGTGAAATGCCTAAGTAAACCATGCATGTGAGCACCTCCCACTGCTAGCCACGCCACAACCATGAGTTGGATAAAAAGAAGCCACAATGCACAACCTCCACTTGCTGGTATTTCTTGCGCAATCAACGTGCCTCCAACAACAAGATGAAATGCTTGGGTTGCATGGCCTAGATGGTGGATGAACAATGCCTCGCCCAAGTGCTTGAGGTGACTAGGGTCCAGTCACAAGAGGGTAAGGCGTTTAACGGGTGCGACGGAAAGGAGCATCTGCTCCCATGATGTGTATTCTTTCCTACAACGTCTAAGGCCTCCGAGATGGAGAAAGGTCCACGCTAAGGTGGCGTAACACTGGCCACCAAGTTACGCCTTCTACGTAACTACTTGTGAGACTATCACCAAAGAGTACAAGCAGATGTGGAGAGGGAGCAAAGGCGACAAACAACCCTTTCCACAGTCACCGCCCTCAACTCTAGGGAGGATGCCTCCCCTCTCTCGTCGAAGGAGCAAAAGGAGAGAAGGCGTTGCCAAACCATGACAGAGCAAGAGGATCACAAGCAGGTGGCTGACTAGCGGAAGAAATCCCGACAGATCAAGTTGAAGGGGATGCCAGCACCTGCTTCTTCCATGCAGTGACGAGCTCTGAGACGCAAGCCAATCACATCTCCACGTTGAGGGTGGATAGGGTGGTTGGTAGCCCGATGGTGGTCTACGTGGAGGTGGTGATCCACTTCAGGATTGCACATGCTCCTCCACGTGGTTCATAGAGACTGGTAGCTACGTCTATGTTGCGCTTGAAGGATGACGAAGGGGTCCGCCTCGTCTGACCTAAAGTCACAAGGTCCCTAAGACCAAACAGCTTTCAGGTGCTCTTCTACAAGGAGTTCTGGGACGTGGTTCGTGCGGACATCATGGCTGTCATTGCCGAATTTCAACTGGGGAACTTTAGCTTTTGTCGACTGAACCGATCTCTCCCCTTCCTTCTTCCGAAGAGGCCTGGAGCGGAGAATCTAGTAGAGTACAAGCCCATTGCACTCTCCAACTCCATTTACCTCATCATTGGTAAGGTCTTCGCCAATTGGATCCATGAGGTCCTCCCCTCCTTCATCAATCCAATGTAGTCGGATGTCCTTAGAGTCAAATTGCTCCAAGAGTCTTTTGTCTTGGCCTAGGAAATGGTGGCAAGTTGGGCAAGATGTACGACCAAGGCCTTCCTTTAGAAGGTCAATTTCTCCAAGGCATGACACCTTGTCGTGGCCTTACCTTTGGGAGATCCTCAAGCGTTGAGGTTTCCCCGAGGAGTGGGTGTGGTAGATGCTACGATGTGTCACTACGACTTCCTTCTTGCCACTCTTTAACGGGAGACCTATAGGGACGTGGATCCAGTCGCAGAAAGGAGTGCGACAAGGGAGTCCGCTTGCCCCGTTGCTTTTCATTCTTATTGTTGAAACTCAGCATTTCTTGCGTTCTATGCCTTGGAGGGAGGACTTCTGGAGGGGTTCACCTTGGCGGTTAGGTCGAGGATGCTTACCCCCATCCTTCAGTAGGTCGACAACATGGTGTTCTGCCTCATGGAAGGGCTAGCCCAGGGGGAGGAGGTGGGCAGGCTCCTGTACATCTTCAGTGAGATCTTTGGCCTTATAATGAATGGCATCAAGTCCTCCCTAGTGTGCTTTGGCCATGACTCAGGTACTTCTGCCTCTCTTTCATAGGTGCTTTAGATGCCTATGATGATACTGCTTGTGCATTTCTTGGGTCTTCCTCTATAAGCTAAGAAGGTGAAGATGCCATATTGGGCCTTCCTTTTTGAGAAGATCACATCACCTCTATCAGGGTGGAGTGGAAGACTACTGTTGAGGGGGGGTCGCTTAACCCTCCTCAACTCAATCCTCTTCACTATACTAATTTCCTACCTCTCCCTCTTTCAGCTTGGGAAGACGATGCTTAGGAGGTTAAAGGTGGCCAGGAGGAGATTCTTTTGGCATGAAACAATGCATGAAAGGCATTTTTTGCAGCTCGTGAGGTGGGCTTTGTTGTGAAGACCTAAGAAGTGTGGGAGCCTCGAGATACGATTGATCAAGAACGTGGCAGATTCCCTAATCCTGAAGTGAGCTATGAGGCTCCTCTGAGCCGAACAAGGGATGTGGCAAGATTCGGTGAGAGGCTGGTATGGTGGGGTTGTCCCACCAAAGGATCTGCTTCAGCATCACTAGGGCGAGCTTCTTTTCTGGTGATCCATGGTAGAGATGCTGACAGAACACTGGGATCACTTCCGACCACTTCTAGGGGATGGCATCAACTTCCATTTCTGGCGATAGGATTTAACAAGAGGCGGGACCCTAGAAGAGCATTTCCCCAGGTGCTTCTCTCTCTCCCACAAGCAGGACATCACCGTGGCCGTGTTGAAGGACAGATTTGGACACCTGGGTCTTGCCTCCTCCCGAGGGTCCCTTGGTTGAGAGGTCCGCAGTGAACTAGGAGTGCCTCTAGGAGGACCTGGTTCACCTTAGAACATCGCATGGGGCGGATGGCTACCAGTGGAGGCATGGAGCTTTACCTCCCACACCATCCTTATAGCACCCTTGTTAGAGATCGGTTGGGAGACCACATTGATGTTCAATGCAAGCATCTTTGGCACATCAAGGCATCATTGAAGGTGCGGATATTTCTCTGACTAGCTCAGAGAGACGGCCTTGTCACTGGGAGGCTATGGCATCTCAGGTTGAGGATGGAGGTCCAAACTTGCGCGCTCTACTCTGGCACAGAAGACAGCATGATCCATCTCTTAACCACCTACTCTTTCACGGAAGAGGTTTGGCTTGAGCAGTGCAGGGAGCCCCTCCCATCATAGGAGGTCTTGCGGTAGCACCTAACGGACATTAGTAGGGACAGGAGTAGGATGACAATTATTCTGTAGGGGATATGGCTGGCTTATAACGACTTAGTTTTCCATCAGGTGGTTGGAAAATGCAATTAAGGACGTCCTAAGTTGAGTGCATTTTTTGTCATTACACTTGTAAATACTCAGTTTCTTTATTAATAAAATTTGTATAACTATCACATGCGATAGCTATCCTTTCTTTAAAAATACTTAACTGATTAATCATCGATTAATCACCTATATAACATATACTCCTTAGTTGATGACCTCACTAAATAAATGCCGAATACCAATTTCTGCACCTTTAGAAATTGTTATAATTGCATGTAGATTTCTAGCATGAAAATCAATAGCATAGCTGGAATGGTTGCTAGCCTCGAGCAACTTCCTTTTATACCTTAAAGAGAAAAAAGAAAAAAAAATTAAAAAAAGCATTACTCAATCAAATACTTGACTGCATGTATCGACGGATGTTGCATGAACATGGTATATGGTAAATTGGTAGGTTAGATATGGGAGATTGCTCGATTGCTCTCAATAAACAATAGCCCAAATGGCATATGATAGACTTCAATGTCGTCTAGTGGCCAAGCTAGACTACCTCATGCATAGTTTTTAATTCAAAATTTCCTTCCTTTATAATGATCAATCTTAACCCCATCAAGTAAACTACCTGAGAAGAAGCAATAGATAGGTTCCAACAATATAGACAAGCTCTATAACTTGGAGATTGCATTAGCTACCAGCCAACTTTCAACCATACAAACTAGCTATATAACTTTGTTAAAGAAAATGAATATTCTTATTTTACTAAGCTAGCCCTATACATCTTTATATAGAGAGGTGAGGAAAAAATTATAATAGAAGTCCAACCAAAAGAAATATATAATAAAAAGCCCTCAACATAACGTAACACTCCCCCACAAGTTGGAGTATATATATCAACCATGCTCAACTTGTTCCTACACTTCTCAAACATAAGACGAGATAACAGCTTAGTAAACATATCTGCAATCTATTTTAATGAGACTAGGCAAGCAATACGGAGCAAATCCTGCTGAATTAGGCTCCTGGTATAATGGCAATCCACTTCCACATGTTTAGTCCTCTCATGGAACATGGAATTGTTAGCAATATAAGTTGCAACTCTGTTGTCATAATACATCTCCATGGACTCCTCAAGAATAACTTGAAGGTTTCGCAACAAAGACTGTATCCATATCATCTCCGCTGCTGTGTGTGCCATAGCACGGTATTCTGATTCAACGCTTGAGCATGACACCATTGTTTGCTTCTTGCCCTTCCAGGTCACTAGATTCCCTACTACAAAGGTACAGAAAACTGTAGTAGATCTTCTGTTCCCAACATCACCTGCATAGTCTGCATCTGAATAAACAATAATAGCCATAGGAACTTTCTTCTAGAATAAAAGATCGGGACCTGGACACTCTTTGATGTATCTTAACACCTACATCACTACTTGCCAATGATCAGCAGTAGATTTGTCCAAAAACTCATTTAGCTTACCTAGTATAAGACTAATATATGGTCTAATGATGGTCAGATACAATAGCTTCCTCACTAATTGTCTATAAGCCTTCTTATCCATCATCTCCGTTGTGTCATCAAACAAGTGAACCTTTGGATCCATAGGGATATTAGCACCCTTAGATCCAAGCATGCCTGCCTCCTGGAGAATGTCTACAGCATATTTCCTCTGAGACATAACAACACCCTGTTTACGTGTAGCAATCTCAATGCCAAGAAAATACCTAAGCCTCCCAAGATCTTTCATAAAAAATCGACGTGTTAAATACTCCTTTACCTGAGAAATACTAACTGTGTCATCTCCTGTGAATATAAGATCAATATACACACATAAAGCCACAACACCACCACTGGTTTTCCTCACAAATAATGAATGATCAGATGAAGACCTCTGCAACCTAATAACAGGCAACGCCTCTGACAGACACTAAAACCAAGCTTGGGGGATCTACTTAAGGCCATAAATAGTCTTTTGTAGCCTGCAAGCACACTCTCCCTAAATCTCAAAACCAAAAGGTTGTTGCATATATATCTCCTCCTGAAGATCACAATAAAGAAAGGCATTTTTTACGTCTAGCTGGTGTACAGACCATCCATAGCGTGCCGCCACAGAAATAAATATACAGATGGTGGAGAGACAAGCAACAGGTGAGAAGGTGTCAAAGAAATTCACCCCGTAGGTTTGGATGAATCCTTTGGCCACAAGACAAGACTTATACCTTGAAATAGACCCATCTGGATTGTATTTCAAGGTAAAGACCCACCTAGCACCAACCAGGTGCACACCACAGGGTAACGAAGTAAGCTCCCAGGTGCCTTCGCCACGGAGTGCAGACATCTCCTCCATAGCAGACTTCCAATACGAATTCAGGAGAGCCTGCTAATATGAGGTAGGTATCTCAGAGCTAGAGACAATAGCAGTAAAGGCATGAAACTTAGCACTAAGAGAGTCAGTGGAGACTGCACTCCCAACTACATAGTATTGAGCACAGGAATGAGGAGATTTCCGAATCGCAACAGGAACATCAGCATCAACATCCATGGATACAGGACCTGGAGAAACATCAACAGGAGCAACACTGTTAATCGGCTCAACACGTACCTGATCAGGGGAGGACGATGGTGGCTCAGTAAGAGTTGGAGGGGATGGGAGGGGGTGGGTGTAGGCTTCTCTCTGTAACTGACAGGTAGCTAATACGTAGTACCCTTGAATATCTTCTCACCTGCTGGTACTGCTCTGAATGTACTCATAGGCTGCTCTGAAGAAGTAACAGGCCTGCTACTAGCAAAATCACCCATGGATACCAGAGGCACAAGCATAGGCATAGTAGTCTCCACATCATGTAACTGATGAGCGGATGTGGAGAAATATGGAATAGACTCATGGAATGTCACATCCACACTGACAATGCTCACAATGTATGAGATCAAAGCACCCATATCCCTTTTGAGTGCGACAATAGCCAAGGAATACATACTTGACTGCTTTGGGGGCAAGTTTATCATGTCCAAGTCCAAGCAGATGCACAAAGACAACACAACCAAACGTCTTGGGAGGTGCTAAACATAGATTTGCATTAGGACACAACATTGTCCATGGTACCTATTCGTGAATCACAGATGAGGGAAGTCTATTAATAAGATAACAGGATGTAAGCATTGCATTTCCCCAGTAGATGTGAGGTATGCTATTCTGAATAAGGCACGAGCCGTATCCAGAATGTGTATGTTTTCACTTTGCAATACCATTCTGTTGTGACGTGTGGAGGCAAGAGGTCTGGTGCACAATACCAACGGAGCCATAAAACACCGCCAGCTGTTTCGTGCATAACTCTAATGCATTATCTATCTTGATAGTTTTAATACAAACATCAAATTTATTTTTCATAAAAGCCACAAACTATTGAATAATAGTACGAACATCTAATTTATTACGCATCAAAAATAGCCATGACAGGCAAGAAAAATTAATTAGAAGTAATAACGATAGCCTTGTTTATCTGCCACATGACTAGGACCCCAAACATCACAATGAACTAAATCAAAACATGCCAAACTACTAGGTTGCATAAACACTAGAAAACTGGATCTGTGGTGCTTCCCCAACTAGCAGGCATCACACTGAATCTTCATAGCTGACAAACGATATGGGATGATACGATGTAGTTTGCTCAAAGGTGGATGGTGTAATTGTCTATGCCACTACAAGGCACTCCCAACAAGACTCATCTAACAGGCTACAACAACTGGACTCTACACTAGCCGGTACAGACCCCCTCCTCATGTCTGCCACTAATTGTCCTCCACGTCATGCAGTCCTGAAATATACATTCAACAACATCAAAAATAACACAGCAATTCAGTAGCTTTGTAATGGTACTAATAGAAAGCAACTGCATGGTCATATCAGGTACATAATAAACATCTGAAAGATGTAAAGTAAGAGTAACAGATACCCCCCCTTCCCACAAATGAAGGCATGCCTACCATCTGCAAAATGAACTGAACGTCCCTGTGGAACATCCTATATACCTCCAAAACACTAGGGATTCCCAGACAGATGATCTGAAGTATCAGAATCTATCAACCATGTACTACTCATAGCTGATGCAAAGGCATACACTGTTATGCCTGAAGACTGAGGCTAATCATGAGGCAGCTGTGCTAAATGTTGTACCACTGCATCATAGTCTACCTCTACAAGTATAACTAGCTTAGTAGAAGTCACTGGGGCAGAAATCACAGTAACTTGGTTGGCCAAATTAGGCCCTTCAAGTTTATTCTAGCACTTGGCCTCAACATGGCCAATCCTCCCACAGTAGGTGCATGCAGGCTTACTACGTGTAACATCACCACGTCCTCTACCTCTGCCATGAAAAGATCCACCCTGTCCACCACGATTGCTAACAGCTGCATGGGCAGATAAGGTATTAAAGGAGACTACATCATGAGTAGAGTGAACCTATAGCCTGTTAAGCCTCCAGTAAATTTCGTCAATAAGAGAAAGCTCGGATAAAGTAAAAATCTGAGACTGAGCGGCAGCATAATCATCACTTAGACTTGCAAGAAACATGTCAGCAAAAAGCTCCTTCCTGTGACCTCTGCATGTAGTAGATGTGCATATGAGCCTACAAGCATTATATTTCTCCAAGAGGCCTTACATAGTAGAGTAGTACTGTGGTAAGCTCATGAACTCCTACTTGAGGTGACATAAATCATAATCTATGTGGAAAACCTGAGTTGAATTCAACTCATGAGAATAAGCAACTTTCATGCCATCCCACATTTGTTTGGCTGACTTGTAATACATGATCTCAACTCCCCGAATAATGCCTCCATCTTATAATATTTAGTCAAGGAGAGATCTCCCTGACCAGTTGTCCATATACGAGTATATAGATCAGTAATACGGGCGTTATTTGATATTCGGCCATACCTTTTCTCAAGGGCCATCCAAATCTCGTACGTGCTCTTTTTACAAAGCATGTTCGAGACAATAGAAGGATCCATCGAATTCATGAGCCAATTCATGACTGTAATTCTCCTTCTCATACTTCTTTTTCTTGTCATCCTTTTGCTCTGGTAGCTCTTTAAGGAGAATATTAAGTTTCTCTTGTCCTTTGACAAATATCTTTAAGGCACGAGCCTACAAGATATAGTTTGAGGCGCCCTATGGCTTGAAGGTTGCCCCAAAGATGACCTTTCTTCCCACCTACTCCCAAGCTCTAACAAGCCTACCAACGCTCTGTTAGAGCTTGCTATCAAGTTCCCAAGGCGCCTATTAGTGTAATGAAACTCTGCCCCACCAAATACTCCTCCATCTTCCCATCCCCATTGATATGTCACGTTGGAGCCATCCTCCTACCTCCATTCCGATAGTAGATCATCTCCGCCTTCTCACCTCCATTCCGGAGCCATGCTGAAGCTTTCCTCTACCCAACGTCCTCCCGCTTCTCACCTCCGTTGTCCTGCTTCCCAACTCCTTCATCTGAGCTTCCGCCAGGCGCCGTCGTCTCACCGAACAACCGCTTTGGGAGATTTCTTCTCACCTCTTTTCTCTTTTATGCTTTTATAGTTTATTGTAATTGACATTTATGCAATAAATCACATTTGATTCCATCTCTCTCTTGTGATTGCTTGTCATTTTATTTCAAAAACAAAAAAAACAAAACCCTAAAACACCAAAAAAAACAAATCGAAGCGCGATTTTCATACAGAGTAACGTCGCCTCCTTGTGTTCGACCTGGGACTCCCTTGGAGTTTCGGTATAAATTATATTTGATTAGGAGTTTTGCAACTATGATGACGGGTTACTCGTAACCCCAATTTCAAACACGCAAAACCCATTGATCATTTTGGCGTCGTTGTCGGGGAGGCGACAAAATTTACTTTATTGTTTTCTGTGCTTCTTTACATTTACATAACACTAACCCCGCTTGTCTTTGATCTACTATCTTGCAGGTACCCTAGCATGGAGATCCAAGTGTGGTAGACCGGAGTAAAATGCGGGTAGAGTACTTTGTAAGTGTCACCCACATTCCCCCCCATTAGTTTCATTTCACCACACTCATAACCAAGACCAAATCTACTTAGGCGCTTGCATAAATCCTAGGATAGAATTGTTTGTCTTGTTTGCCACCTTCATCCATTTCACCCCCGCATTTAAAAAAAAAAAAAACAAAAAGATACTTTCTATGGGATGAATCAATTTACACACTTTATACACCCACATCGAAGGCACATAATCGGACTTGATTTTCATCTACTCAATCGGGATTTCGACCTGTGGATCCGATACACTAAATCAACACATAAAAGTGTAGAAATCATATTAGGTAAATCACCTTTTTTGTGTGCCTTAATCGGTGGTGCATTTGAGCCGATTGATTGAATTGTTTAGGCTGCACCACCTAATTTAAAAGAAACTCATTTGTAGCTACCCCATAGGATTCAATATTTAGGTCAAGCCAAGCACTCCATATTTTCTCAATTTATAAAGGAAAATACTTGGACACGTGCTTTCAAAACTTTGTTGAATACACCTAACATTTGAATCTTAAAAGCTACTAAGTAAAATTCGAACACTAAAACTCACCTCATCATTAATAATCTTGCTTGAAAACTTCTTGGTTGTGCATATTCACACATTCTCAAACAAATCATTAAGGGCACAACCTATTAAGGGCCCATCACATTCCTAAAGTACCATTGTCTCAAGCCTAACTAAAATTAAGTAGACATTGGCCCTAAGGATTCATTCGCTCGTCGGGATCTAGATTGAGATTATTCATGATTAACCTACTTATACTAGTCAATCTGATGTCTAGCTAGGGGAGTAGCGTCAAACGACATCGGTTGGGGGATACACTAGGAACCGGAGGCTCAAGCTAAAGGAAGAACCTTCTCCCCAGTCCCTCCTAACTGGTTGGATTGCCTGGACATAAGTAGAGTAAATCGTCCATAATCTTAGGACGGATTTTGAGAGTCTGTAGATCTTTAGACTACCCAACCTAAGGACATGCTTGTATATTTTATGCCGTAGGGTCCCTTCTCTTCCTCGTCCTTCCGACTTCCTTCCAGTGTATGCTTGGAAGGAGTGGAAGGACCTTTAGACCATTCCTGGAGGCGAAGGTTGAGCTATAGCCAACTAGATCCCATGGCTGATCAACAACCACCACCCTCGCCATTGAACCAGCAGGAGCTGATTTAGAGGAAGTTGGAAGAATTGTAGTAGATGCAGCAATGGTTCCAACGAATGAATGGTCAGGGTGCTCGGCCCTTGAAGGATTTTTATGATCCTTCAATTTTTTAGGATCATCCCGACGTTGTGATCCCTGTCGGTGATGTTGAGATCAAGCCCCAGGTTTTGAGTCTAATTAAACACTTTCATGGGCGTGGCTCAGAGGATCCATTCCAACATTTGGAGGACTTGATCACTTTAGTTCAGACCACCACATTACGGAAAGTGGATGAAGAATAGATGCTCATGAGGCTTTTCCCCCATTCACTCAAGGATAAGGCCACACATTGGTATCGTACCATTGGAAGACTGATTGCTACTTGGGCAGCTTTGAAATCGGCCTTCCTGAAGAAATTCTTCCCAATTGGGTGAACCAATGTATTGCGACGGGCAATTACCACTTTTTCCCAGCAGCAGGGGGAACCATTTCATGGGGCCTGGGAGAGATTTCAGGATCTGTTGCGGAAGTGTCCACACCACGAGGTGCTTAAATGGAAACCTGTGCAGATTTTTTAGCACGGGTTGAATGATCAACTCTGTAATCATGTGGATGCTTCTTGCGGAGGTAATTTCCTCAACAAAGATGCAGATAGCGCGTATGATTTGTTTGAGGAAATGAGTGAAAATTCTTTAAACCACGCCTCCATGGAAACCTTCAACCGATCCCAACAAACTAGATCAAATGCCAATGAGGTCCAAGATTCTCATACATCTGATATGGAATTGATCTGCAATAGATTAGATAAGATGGATCCGGTTGCTAAATGAATGGAAGAGTGGATGTCTAGAAACTCTAATTTCTCTAGATCCACTCAATCCCAGGGATCGGGATTCCATTCTTTGCAAGCTCCTACGGGATGGGAGTTTGTGAACTAGATGGTGTTAGCTCGATCTTCGAGCCAACTCTTCTCAGAACCTTATGGATTCGAAATTGGGGCCTTTGATCCTAGTTTTACTGATCCTTCTTCATCCTCATCTTATGAGGACGTTTAGGCTGTGTAGGAGAATGTTAGGTCCAACCTTTGCTCGAATTCCTATAATTTTTGTTGGAAAAATCGTCCTAACTTCTCTTGGAAAGATTAGGGGCAACAGACCCAATATCGATCCAACAACTATGTATCGCAAAAACCAATGGGTTAGGGTCTTGTATATACTCAGTTGCCCTTGAATCAGGTTAATCAGTCCATGTGGAATGCTCAACAACCCGCTGAGTAGGCTGATTTAAACCTGAAGATGGTAGAAATGCAAGAGTCAATGCTCTAGTTCATGCAACAAATGAAAACTTCACTGGACACCTTGCAATCCGGACTTGGTGCAAACAACCGACAGCCCGAATCTCTACCATCACAACCTGTACCAAACCCAAGGAATGTACAGAATCGAGGCGTTGGGCCTCAAGGGTTTGGTAATAATGGGGAGTCATATGCTCAAGCTCATGATATCTATCAGGCTACCCTAGCCCCTCCCGGAGCGAACCATGTTCCTACCATAATCAACCGGGAGCCTCCTATTTTGCCTAACCCTCCCCAAGACACTAACCAACAGCATTTTGCCACTGCAAACACCATCACCTTGAGGAGTGGTAGTAGACACAAGGACCTACCTAAACCCATGTCAACCCCATTAGGCCTCGTAGCAAGAATTCCAGACTCCCAACTAAGAATGTGATGAACAAAACATCAAAGTCTGATTTAGGAGTATGTTGTTGTATGGGAAAACAGAAAAAGTTGGAGGAGAAATTGGAGGAAAGGATGTCCTTACTTCAGGCTTTCAAATTGACAATCATTTTACTCCTCGTATCTATCGGATCAATCCCTGCCTACGCCATAGGTTTACTGAATGCATATAAAGAAAGGGGTAGAGCAAAATCTGAAAACAATAGGAGAGTAGTTTTATCCGATAACACAAGCACACTAATCCTAAACAAGCTACCTCCTAAGAAGCAGGACCCGGGAGCCCCGCTAATTTCTTGCACAATAGGAAACATTACTTTTGACCGGGCCCTCCTCGACTTGGGTGCTTCCATTAATGTGATCCCTACCTCACTACACATGGAATTGGGTTTAGGCTACCTAAAACACACTGACATAACCTTGCAATTAGTGATAGATCCATTACAAAACCAAAGAGTATTTTGGAGGATGTTTTAGTCAAGGTTAATGATTTGCATTACCTTGCTGATTTCACGGTCTTGGACATGGAAGCCCTAAAACAGCTCAACCACACCCTGATTATTTTGGGAAGACCTTTCCTGGCTATTGCCAAGGCGAGGATTGCTTGTGAATCGGGAAATATAGAAATGGCATTAGGGGATAAGACAAATCGATTCAATATTTTCGAGGTCTCAAAGAAAAATAAAATTAAGTGTGGTTCGATGGAGGAGCTTGGTAGAATAGAGGAAGTAATGGCCATACATACCTTAGACAACCTTTTAATGGCCAACTCAACCCAAACTCAGGAAGAAGATCACATGGTTGCGGAAATAATTGACAAATAAAAAATGCGACCAATTGTAGAAACACGGGATGAGGAAGCTATACATGAAATCAAAAATTTGTTGGATGATTCACGTGATCAAGTTAAAACCCAACAACATCCTTATCCTGAATGCTTAGAGTTTGAGGTCCAACTTGTGGATGGGAATCTTGAGGATCAAGATGGTTGGTTTAAGAATCTAAAGTGTGAGGATGAAATTGAACATTGGGGAAGAACTCTTCAAACATTAGGTATTCTAGAGTACCCACAAATCCCTAGCACATCACAAAACCCTCATAGTCCTTTTTCACCCAACCATTGCACAAATTCTATACCCAACCACACTTCCTCTGTAATAAATCAACAAAACTCTTATTGGAGACCCTTTAGGCTCTCCCTATGCCACCAGCTTACTACTTTCATTGATCATCTCTTTGGCAAGTCCACTTTCACTCTCCAGGACTCAAATCTTGGGGCCCGAAAACTGTGTCATTGCTGCCTCAATGTTAGTTATATTTGATTAAGAACCTCGCCTAGCTGAAGCCACTAAACTTAGCACATGTAAAGACTGTTCCAAGCTGACCAGAGTCTCATAGAAACCAGGTTCTATTCTTCCACTTCTACTCTCTTGCATGCTTTCATTTTTCACAATTAGGAACTTACAATAGTAAGCATGGGGGGGTGGACATATTTTATAACCTTTTTGTCAGCTGTAATAGTAATTTCTTGTTATCATAAAATGCTTATTTATGATAGTTCCTAGGCTTAGGATTGCACATCATGATATAAATATTGCATAAACATCTATTGCTTTGTATTTAGGATAGTTTCCAACCCAGCAACTATGCTCCACAACGACCAATGGGTCAGTCATGCGTATACTTAGTTGCCCCCAAATCAGGTCAATCAACCAGCTTGGAATGCTCGTCAACCCGTAGAGCAGGTTGATTTGAATTGACAAATGGTAGAGATGCAAGGATCCATGCTCCAGCTCATGTAGCTAATGAAAACCTCGCTGGACAACTTGCAAACCAGGCTCATAGCTAACTCTCGTCAACCCAGATCTCTACCATCTCAACTCGTACCCAACCTGCGAAATATCTTGAATCCAGGCAACCAAGCCCATGGGTATGGAAATCAGAGGGACCCACACGCACATGTTCAGGTGGTTGAACAGGGTCCTTCTTCTTCTTCTTCTGCACATCAATAATTCTTGGCTAATTAAGCCCCTCCAATCTTTCCTAACCCTCCCCAAGATCCAAACTCATATGCATCCCCAAATTCTGTTACCTTGAGGAGTGGTAAACAAACTCAGGATCCACAACCACACTATTCTAATTTACCAAATCCTGAAGAACCTGAGGAGAGAAAGGAGAAGTCTGGAGAAGAAATCAAGGCTCAGGAACCTGATTCCAAAGATCTGACTCATGTTCCTTTTCCTAAAGCCTTGATCAAATCAAAGAAGTCTGTTGATAGCAATGAGGAGCTTCTAAATATTTTCAAGAATGTTGATATCAATATCCCGCTCTTCGACGCTATCAAGCATATATCGGCTTACGCGAGATTTTTAAAGGATTTATGTACACAAAAGCGTAAGTCGAGAGAATCTGTTCCGAGAAAGGTGGTACTCTCTGAGCAGGCTAGTTCTGTTATCTTGCACCACCTCCCTCAGAAAAAGAGAGATCCAGGTGCTCCATTGATTTCTTGTGTCATCGGAGATTACACTTTTGATAGAGCACTTTTGGATCTAGGTGCATCCATCAACCTAATTCCGACTTCTCTTTACGACAAGTTTGGATTATGTAAACTTTGGCCGACTTCAGTAACGCTGCAGTTAGCGGACCGTTCGGTCACAAAGCTACGAGGCGTTATTGAAGATGTTATAGTTAAGGTTAAAGATTTCTATTTTCCTGTAGATTTCCTTGTCCTTGACATGGATGTACCAGAAGATCTGAGGAACACGCCCATCATTCTGGGGCGTCCATTCCTGGTTACCACTAAGGCCAACATTAACTGTGAAAGCGGTAGCATGGAAATCGCCTTTGGGAATCAACGAATGAAATTGGATATTTTTAAGGCGATTAATAAATTTGAGGATTGTGGATTTATTGAGGAACTTGAGGAGGATAATGTGAACATTGAAACTTGTTTGATGGTTTCTGCAATTGAAAGTTCCTCCTTTGATGATGAATTGGACCCATAACCCTCTATGGTAGACCTGTTATCTTCTGAAGAGGTTATTGATTTTGTTCACTCTCAACCTCTTTCTCTTGATGAGTCTTCAGCATCTTCCTTACCTTCAATCATCAACCGCCCCAGCTTGAACTGAAACCATTGCCTAAGAATTTGAAATATCAATTTTTAGGACCACAGAAGACGCTCCCTGTGATTATCAGTGCTAAATTAACAAAGGAGCAGGAGATTAAATTGATTAAGGTCCTGAAGGAACACAAGGAGGAAATTGGTTGCACCATTCATGACCTTAGGGGGATCGAGCCATCTTACTGCAATCATAGAATATTCTTAAAAGATGGATCCCACCCTTCTCGCCAGATGCAGAGGAGATTAAATTCAAATATGCGAGAAGTGGTCAAAAAGGAAATCATTAAGTGACTCGATGCAGGAATTATTTATCCGATCTCTGATAGTCCCTGGGTAAGTCCCGTGTAGATTGTTCCCAAGAAATCTGGGATTACCATTGTAACTAACGAGAGAGGAGAATTTGTCACAACTCGTTCAGCTTCCTCTTGGAGGGTTTGTATCAATAACAGGAAGCTGAACACGGTCACGAAAAAGGATCATTTCCCTCTACCTTTCATTGATCAAATCTTAGAAAGATTAACCGGGAAGAAGTACTTCTGTTTTCTTGATGGCTACTCGGGATACAACCAAGTTCCTATTCATCCCGAGGATCATCAAAAAACTACCTTCACCTGTCCCTACGGAACCTTTGCTTTCCGTAGGATGCCTTTCGATTTATGCAATGCACCTGTGACTTTTCAAAGGTGTATGTTAGCCATATTCTCTGACTTGGTGGGAGAGTTTATGGAAGTCTTCATGGAAGATTTCTCTTTTTTTGGAGAATCATTTGACTCTTGTCTAGCTAATCTAGAAATGATTCTTAAACTATGCATTAAAACACGATTGGTCCTTAGTTGGGAAAAGAGTCATTTCATGACACAAGAAGGCATCGTCTTGGGTCATGTAATCTCTGAACGAGGAATTGAAGCAGATAAAGCTAAGGTTGATGCTATCACTAAACTTCCTCCTACATCTGTTAAACAAATTAGATCATTTCTTGGTCATGTAGGATTCTACAGAAGATTCATCAAGGATTTCTTGAAGGTTGCTCATCCTCTGAGTAATCTTCTCGCCAAAGAAATGTCGTTTGTTTTCGACGAATCATGTCATAAGGCATTTGATTTCCTGAAAATGGCAGTCACTTATGCTCCGATGTTGCAACCCCCGGTTTGGACAGCCCCTTTTGAGATCATGACCGACGCTTTTGATTATGCAGTCGGGGCTGTTTTGGGTCAGAAAGTTGACAGGAAACCCTCTGTCATCTACTATGCTAGTAAAACTCTGGATGAAGCCCAAAGGAATTACACTGTTACTGAAAAGAAATTACTACCCGTAGTATTTGCTTTTGAAAAATTCAAGGCTTATCTCTTAGGGTCTCATGTCGTCATTTATACCGACCACTCGGCCTTGAGACATCTCTTAGCCAAAAAGGATGCCAAACCCCGACTTATTCGTTGGATTCTTTTGCTTCAAGAATTTGATCTTGAAATCAAGGATAAATCTGGGGTACAAAATGTGGTGGTGGATCATTTGTCGAGACTTCTAAGTGATTCTTCTCGTCCGAACATCCCGATTGCTGATACTTTTCTGAATGAAACCATCATTACAATTTCAGGTGTCCAAACCCCGTGGTTTGCTGACATTGTTAATTATTTGGTCGTTAGTCAAATCCCTCAAGATTGGACCAAGTAATAACGAGATAGACTCAAATCTGAGGCCAAATACTACTTCTGGGAGGACCCTGAACTGTACCACATCGTCTTTGATCAGATTATTCGTCGATGTGTTCCAGAGAATGAATTCAACAGTATACTCGAGTTCTGCTATGCATCTACGTGTGGTGGACATTTCTCCGAGAAAAAGACGGCTGCAAAGATTTTGCAATTTGGCTTCTATTGGTCGTCTTTATTCAAGGATGCCCAGGATTTCTCAAGCTCGTGTTCCCGATGTCAAGCACTCGGGAGCATAACTAAGAGAGATATGATGCCCTTAAACCCAATTCTTCTTGTCGAAATCTTCGACGTTTGGGGCATCGATTTCATGGGACCCTTTCTCCCTTCATTTGGACATCAGTACATTCTTGTCACTGTTGATTATGTGTCTAAATGGATTGAGGCGATTCCCACCCTAACCAATGACCACAAGGTGGTCATCAATTTTGTCAAGAAAAACATCTTCAGCAGGTTCGGGATTCTGAGGGCCATCATCAGTGATGGTGGCACTTATTTTACTAATGCCCAGTTCTGTAATTTGTTAGCTAAATACGGGGTTAATCACCGAATTTCTACACCTTACCATCCTCAGACGAATAGACAGGCCGAGATCTCTAATTGGGAGATCAAGAATATTCTGTAGAAAATGGTTAGGCCTAATCGCAAGGACTAGACTCAAAAACTTAAGGACGCTCTTTGGGCCTATCGTACGGCGTATAAAATGCCCATCGGCATGTCTCTGTTTTGTCTGGTGTATGGAAAGGCGTGCCATTTACCCGTAGAGATTGAACATAGGACATTCTGGGCAATCAAGCAATGCAATTTAGATCTGAGTTTAGCTGGGAAGACCAGGAAACTCCAACTATCTGAGTTGGAAGAGCTTAGAAATGATGCATATGAGAATGCTAAGATCTACAAGGCTCGGACCAAATCTCTACATGATTAATTGATTTCCCGCAAGAGCTTTGAGCCGAACCAGAAGGTCTAGTTATTCGATTCTCGACCTAAGCTCTTTCCCGGCAAACTTAGATCGAAATGGAATGGCCCATTCATTATCGACCAGATTTTTCCAAATGGAGCCGTTCAGATCTTTGACCCAAAGATGGGTAACACATTTAAAGTCAACGATCAACGTCTAAAACCTGTTATTGACCGTACTCTTCCAAAACCCGTCTCAGACACGGTTGCTCTAGCCATATTGTGACTTCTTTGGCTGGACTTCCCCTAGCTAAGGGTATTAAACTCAGCAATTGTACATATGACACAACACTGACCCGAGCTTCTTATTCAGGTGATATCTATCATACTCTACCCTTTCTTTCATGTCTCTTTTTCTCAATGTGGACATTGCATTAGCTAGGCATGGGGGGTGGATTCATTTTTGAATCATTTTGTCAGCATTGTGAAATTCTTGTAAATTGTATTTCACTTCTTATATATACATAAGAAAAAAAAAAGAATTAGGAAGGAATAGTTGGACATTAGGACTTTTCAATCTTAGGAAATATTACATTAGAATCTGAACACAAAGACCCTTCAGGTCTTCGGACTTAATCGACCCGTGTATCCACTAAAATGTGGATTTACTTTTCGAGTCCTCACCATCTTAATTCTATGGTAATTTGATTAAATAAGCTTGGGTGATAAGTACACGACTTATCAACCCACCTTTTGATTTGAGGGAACTTTAAGTCTAAAACATCTACACACTTTCTTTTCACTGACTTGTTGATCGGCGGTTTTAACGAAAATTGGGTAACTAATGAACCTTCTAGGGTGATATGGCTGGCAAGTTATCGTAGGTAACAGCCCATAGGTAGGTTGTCCAGAGCCCAGTCACTGGACCATTCTCTTCTTGCTTTCTTTAGGTAAATCTTAGACAAAGGAGGCCACCAACTTAAAAAAAAAAAGAGAAAAAGAAAGTCAAAAAGAAAAGAGAAAGAAAAGGAGAAAAGGAAAAAAAAAGAAAAACAAAAGAAAAAAAAATCACACTTCACCGCACGAGTATGGCTGGCAAGTTGTCGGTGGTAACAGCTCATCGACCGATTGTCCAGAACCCAGCTCAAGAAATGCACTTAAAATTCCCAAAACACTTAGGAAGAAGTAGAGAAGTAGAATAAACCGGGGAGATATACACTGGATTCACCCTTGTGTTGACCCCATAAAAATAAAAGTAGAGAGAAAGCTACCGGTCATAAAGATACACCTTTAGGTAGAACTCTCTTTAAGGTCACCTAGAGGCGTAGAAACCCGAAGTCCATTCTAATTGCCGATCAACGAGTCTATCACATTTACAATAAGATGCTTAGAACTTAGGGTTCTCATCAAATCTTGGGTGAGTTGAATGGTCGTAGAAAGCGACTCTTTAACTCTAAACTCAAAAATCCAAAAAAATTAGAAAAGAAGAAAAAGAGAAAAAGAAATTTTTCTTTGAATAAAGCGAGGGCTTGAGGCAGTCTGCATTTTGGTAGATATCCGGACGCTGCTGTGCCTTTGAAATTTCATATCCTAAGTAAAAATTTTCTTAATGTTGAAAATAACTTATGCTCAAGTAATCCATCCTACTTCTTTTATAAATAGCATGTAGTTTTTGCTAGGGACTAGCAAAAGATAGGAATGGGGGTCTGATGTAAACATGTTTATATTACATAAAATGTTTATTTATGCATGTTCTTAAGCATAGAATTGCGTTACATACTATCAATATTGCATAACATACATCATCATGCATTTACATTAATCTGAATAAAATGTAGGTTAATTATCTCCTTTTATGGCCAGGGATAGGGTGACTTTTTATGAAAGCCTCGGATCAAAGATCCAACCGTACGAATCTAATCAGAGCAACGATTGGAGTTCAACGACTCCAAGATCGCCCTAATTGGATATCCGTAGCATCAGATAGAGATCGAGGAACCCTAGAAGATCAAGGGCCAAGATGGTGTTAATCTGCACTTCAGACGACAAATCCGATCACATGGATGGGTTCGGATCGACGATCGCAGCCTAACAGTGTGAAAATCGATCTAATCCAATACTCGTGGCACCATCTACATCACTCAGAAGATGAACGGCCAAGATGGCGCCACGTGGTGCCATCTCAGCTGCCCAATCGACCGTACGCACCCGATGAAGCTCTTCTAGCCAGCACTTCTCCACCGTTGGATCAAGATCCAACGGTTGCGAGGCATGCGCGCTTGAGTTGTGCGCTCGACACAAACGTGCCCTAGCGCGTTGGTTAAGCGCCTCACCCAAACAAGGAGGCACGGGATCGAGCCCCCGCACGCCTCAAATTGGAGCGGGCGCGCAGGTGCGATCAGCCGCGAGATCGAGATCCAACGGCACCGCACGGCCGATAGCGCCCACGCGCTATCTGACGCCCTGCGTGACGTGGGATCTCATGCGCAAGGCACACAGTTGAGGCGCGGCGAGGAGAGCTCTCAGTCGTCCAATCTTACGATCGGACAGCCAAGATTTGATGGACGTGGAGTGCTCGTTGAGGCATGAAAGGCGAGCGGGCGCGCGAGCACCGCCCATGAAGTCCACGTTTAGGCCTTTAGTGACGAATTTATCTGTCACTGAAGGTCCCGAATTAATGTTTTTGAACATGTAATGACCAAAAATCCCTCACTCCTTGCAACTACAAAAGGAGACCCCCTCCATACGAATTTCTCATCCTTTCCTTCTCTTCTCTCCTCTAAAGCTCAAGAGAAGCTTGTCCCACACCTAGGATGCTCCTCAACAGATAAAGTTAATTTTTCGCCCCCATTTCTGAAGTGGATCCCGCGACGATGACGTACTGCCTCGATCTTGTTCCTCCTGCCTCGACCTCCTTCTTCCCGCTCTGTTCTTCATCTTCCAGTGTTAAGACCCGTGTTATTAAGCCTTTTTAAGACGTCCGTACTTTAGGTCAGACGTCTAGAAAGACGTCTGGATTGAGGGTCAGACGTCTTGCAAGACGTCTGAACTCATTCCCAGATGTTTGAAAATTAAAATTTTCGTGTACGAGCTCGCGTCTGCGCGCGTGCTGCGCGTAGACAGTACACGTCCCTCGCTTCTTCTCCTTCTCTCTCCTTCCGCCCGACGAAAACCCTAACCCCCACACCTTATATAAACCCCCTCCTCTCCCTCACACCACCCCCACTTCCAGCCACTTCCTTCCTCTACCCTTCAGCGAGAGCAGCCGAGCGACGAACGGCGGAGAGGAGCGGCGTGAGAGGAGAGGAGAAGCATGAGAAGGAGAAAAGAGAAGGTTTGTGAACTTGTATAGAAGCTCGCCGATGAGGTCACAGCCGGTCAGCACGTGCGTAAGGCAGAGGAGTGCGTCGGGGAGGTCCTCCTCGACACTGCTGCAACTGGAACAGCAGGCGAGCGGGCGCGACGCGGCCACGCGCAGCGCGAGAAGGCGAAGACAGGTTCTGGTTCTATGATTTTTCCCAGAATTAGACATTTGGAGCGACCACCAGACGACGGTGAGGACGTCTAGAGGTGGTGCCAGACGATTGAGGAGGAGGCTTCGCGAAGGTACGTCTCCTTTGCGGATACGGCCATGTAGGCCGCTCCGCCGAGGCATTGTTCCTTACCTTTTTGAGAGATTTCGGTTGACTCGCGCAGGTGTTGCTTCGGGAAGGTGCGGGACATGCCCTCCCACGCACTTCAGACGTCTGGGCGAGGCACCATACGACGGGAAGCGTTTCCAGACGTCTGGAGAGGTGGTCAGATGTCAAGAACTGGGTCCAGATGGTCCAGCGGAGTTCCTGGACTTCTGAGGAATAGCGCTGGATTTAGGTATGGCTCTAGAATCTTTTAAGATGTCTGGAAGGTGTGCCAGACATCTGATTTGAGTCAGACTCATTGTTTTTGACCTGTTTAGGATCCGTTTCAGGTCTGATTTCCGCAATTAAGATACCGATGTTTCCCGTATGATTTCCGTTACTTGTTGTAATACTTTCTATACTGTTCTGAGTATTCTCTTGTGATTGATCCTTGTGATAGGACCTTGTTCCGTTGCGGTTCGGGACTTGTTGAGGCACATGAGCCTACCGTTCAAGTCCCTATTACTCTTAGGTTTACTGGTAGAGTGGCTTCCCCTCAATTTAATTACAACCTAATTACCTGTGTGGAATGAATGATTAGAACTTAGGATATGACATGAATCCTAGGACTATAAATACTGGATTGTTTGTATTGAATGAATGAATTGCAGTCTTAAATGAGTAGATAGAATGATAACAATTGCCTGTAAATGAATAATAGTTGCATGTGAATTATGTAGTACTTGTGTTAGTTAATTGTTGTATGTAACTTCCCTGTCACACACGTGAAATGATATAATATGAGCTGCATGTATATAATTTGGAAATGAAAATGTGAATGTTGGAAACACGAGCTACCTGTGAGTAACCTGAATATGGAAATGTGAACTATAGAATTTCAAGTTGCATGAGTATAACCTGACAATGGAAATAGAAATGATGAAACATGGTATGGAATGGCATGAGGAATATGAGCATGAACCCAACAGGGGAATTAGGAGTGGAGCTCCTGGAAATAAATGGAATGGGTTTGGAAATGCGTTGGAAAGTGTGCTGGCCCTTGAGTACGTGGTACCAAGGGGAGCGCATGTTACCTCTTAGTGTAAAGGGGTGCTTGCCGCCTTCGAGTTGAGACCTGGGATGGGTTTGGCCACTTTGCACCGACTCAATGGCCCTCGTGTCCACTGTATCGGGGAGAGCTACTAGTGTAGGGAGACAGCTAGCCACCTCATGGGGCCTGGGGTTCAGCTAGCCACCCTACACCGACTTGTTAGGCCCACTAGGCAAACTAGGGTAGTCAGGCGAGGGTGCGCGGATTGTGGAGGAGCGAGACCCCTTTTTGGTTCTTAGGGGCTAGACCCCTGTTACTGAGAGGGCTATGCCCTATACTGGTTCCGTGCTGTGCTTTGGGCGCACTCGCTAACTGAAACGACTGACCGCATGCCAGTGAGGGGTAGCTACCCGAGTGTTTATCGCGCGTGCCGTAGTCACCGTTACGTCTGTCCGTGACCGTGGGGTGGTTGACTGGGTGTAGGACCACCATGGGGGACTCTCCCAGCCAGAAGAGCACCACGTGCTACTTCTACTCTTCGGAAAAGACTGCAATCAAGATCGTTCTCATGAGGAACATTCGAGATCAAGAAAGAGACCTGACAATTAAACCAAGTGGTGAAAGAAAGAAAGAAATTGGAAAACATCAGCTACCTGTCCACCTTTACTGCTTAGTAGTTGGTTGCCACTCTACTCAACGTTCGTTGACATTTGTACTCATAACCTTTTTCAGGTCCAGGTGTTGTGCAGCCAGAGCACACGGCTGCAGAGGGTGCTGGGCCTAGTAGAGCCCAGTAGTTGTAGTTCTTTTGTACTCATTTGTAGCAGTGAGTAGGTTCTTGTACCTTTATATTCTGTACTCTTTCATTCTGCACTTTATATTCATGTACCCGTTTACATTTCTACAGTTGTGGTGGTGTGTACTGTAGTAGTTTATTTCTTTACTGCTGTACTTTTGTTACTGTTAGTTGCTAGCATGGTGAATGTGGTTTATTTTACTGCTTTTTGGTTACTTTCTCGTTAGATGACTGGGTCTTGGGATTAGTCGAGTCTGTCCGGTCTCGTGTCCTGTAGGGATTCGGGAACCGGGTCGTAACATCCAGGCGTCGTCTCGTTCAGCTCGTCCTCCAAGGGATCGTCGAGGAGGATAACTGATGTAAACACATTTACACTACTTAAGATGTCTATTTATGCATGTTCTTAAGCATAGGATTGCATTTCATGATGTAAATATTGCATAACATGCATCATCTTGCATTTAGAGTAGTTTGAATAAAATGGAGGTTAATTATCTCCTTTTATGTGCTTGGACAGGGCAAACATTTTATCAGGGCCTCGGATCAAAGAACCAACCGTATGGATGTGATTAGGGCGACGATTGGAGTTCAACGACTCCAAGATCGCCCTAATCAGGCATGCGTAGCATCAGATAGTTACCGGGGAACCCTAGAAGATCAACGGCCAGGATGGTGTAAATCCGCACTTCAAATGACAAATCCGACCACACAGATGAATTCAGATCGACGACCGTAGCCCAACGATGCAAAAATCGAGTCAATCCGACATCCATGGCACCATCTACAACTTCCAGAAGATGGACAGCTAAGATGGCGCCACGTGGTGTCATCTCGGCCGCCCAAACGGCCGCTTACATTCTTTGAAGACCCCGCACCCGCTCCCTCTCTGCCGTTGAATCTCAATCCAACGGCTGTGGACGGCCGCGCCTAAAAGCGCCCGCTCGACCATCCGCACCTCATAGCGTAGCGGTCGAGCCCACTTACTCGAGCTGCAGGCGCGCGTTCGAACCGCAGCGAATGGGAGGAAGGCGCGAGCGAGCAAGCGCGGGCGGGCGTTGGATCTTGATTGGACGGCCGTCTGCGCTCAATTAAGATCACGCGCGATTGAACGCGCGGTAAGGACGTGCGATCGTACACGCTGGGCAGGCGCGCAGCAGTGGGCGATCACGCATTATAAGCCGTCCGATCTCACGATTGGACGACTGAGATCTGATGAACGTGCGTGGGCATTGAGAAAGGGCGCAGCTGAGGAGGCGAGCGTGGGCGCGGGTGCTACGCCCACGTTAGGGCTTTAGTGACGGATTTATCCGTCACTAAAGACCCCTCATTTATTATTTTAAAGATGTAATGACCATTTTGCCCCCACTCATTGCAACTATAAAAGGAGACCCCCTCCATACGAAATTCTCATCCCTTCCTTCTCTTCTCTACCTCTCCAAAGCTCAAGAGAAGCTTGTCCCACACCTAGGATGCTTATTGCGAGATAAAGTCCAAATTTTCATCTCCCTTCGAAAGTAGATCCCGCGATGACGGCGTGCTACTCTGTTCCCGTTCTTCTGCTTCATCCTCCTTCGTCTAGGCGTCGTCCCATCCGGCTTGTCCTCCAAGTGAACGTCGAGGAGGATTTCTCTCTCCCTATTCTTTTTATTGCTTTCCAGTATAGATTTAATGCTTTCTAGAGTAGTTCTGCTCGTCCTCCAAGCGATCGTCGTCGAGGAGATTTCTCCTTCCATTCTTTTAATACTTTCTAGAGTAAATTTATCGCCTTCTAGTGCAACTGTTTTATGCTTTCTAGTTGTAATGAACAATCTCCTTAATGATAAATTCTCTGTTTATTCTACATCTCATTTTGATTTCTATGTGTAATATTCTCTCTCTCTTACCCTCTCTCTCTCTCTTCTATTTATTGTAAATAATTAGATAGTTTTAAATTAAATTACTTCATGACAAATAAAAAGAAACGCATAGTTTTTAAATCAAACGTCCGCCTCCCTATGTTTGACCCGGAATTTTCATTTCGGTATAAATTTTATTTGTTGAATATGAATTCTTCGCTTTCAAGCTACAACGACAGGTTTTCCAAAACCAAACACGTTAGCGTAGCGATTCGTGAGTTCAACATTAGGTTAACCTAATTAAGGACAGGTTTGATTGTTTGTATTGCAGGATGCCTTTCTTCCTCCCGTGTATCATGAATCCTTCCACATATTTCACGCATTCCCGCTCTTTCCCTCCTGTTGTGAATTATCCTCAGCATGACGATTATCCCGACTCGTATTGTAATCAACCATCAGTTAGTTGAGATAATTCAGATTGGGGATACAACTCCGGACCTTCGTGTTTAGGGTCTAACCCTGAATACTTTGATTGTGATTTCTATCCTTCTCAGTACCACATCGATTATAGATCGCCTTCCTTTTATGAACAACCTACTACGATCTACAATCAAGAAGGATACATTAATCCTTACCCATCCTCTAATTTCACTACCTTTAGGTCATCACCATCTTTTGAAAAATCTGAAATGACCTATTATCAGGAAGGGTATAACGAATCTTAATTCGTTAATTCCTCTGCATTGATGTCAAACTCGCCCAATCCTGAACCAACTCATTTGGTTCAGGTTAATCAGGTTTAAGATAAGGTTCTGGCTAACTTGAGGAATATCATTCAATCTTTAGAAGTTCAGCCAATACCTTGCATTGAGAGATTGGAGCCCCTGATTGAAATGATTGATGATTTAAACAAGTCTTTGTTGGATTGGCTCCAGGATGTTAAGGATAAGAACCCGGGAGAGTTTCTACTTGGGAAATTAGCGAAATTGAGGATGAGATTCGTGGTTGCTTTGATTCAATCTTGGGATGATTCCCAGGATGAACCTTCTTCAGGAAAGCCAATGACAGAACCTGCTCAGGCACCTGTTGGGGGGGACACGTGTTACGAGGCTGACCAGATTAAATTAAAGCAATCAATTAAGGATGATCTGATTTCTTCACCTAAGATCCCTGAGTCGGGTTACGAGGAAATGTATATCTCCTTGAAACAGAAAGTGACAAATGATTTTGGGACATACATTGATACAGATCCTGATTTCTTTGATGGTGAAGATTCAAGTTGCGAAGTCTCATGCGAGTTTTCTGAACACGATTTCTGTGAGACGATTTGGCCTGAGGAATCTGATAGATCATTTGATAGCCCAATAATTGAGGAAGCTGATCTTATTAGGGCACACATTACGGATCCAGAATCGCATTTTCTGGAGGAATCAATTTAATGCCCTGATTATCAGTTACACCCTGTTGAGATAATAGATAATTTTGTTTCTAAGATAATTAGACCCAAGTCAATTCTGATTCTGCCACATTATTTAGACTTGGAGATTTCAGACGGGGTGATTAATATACAAGAGGTCCTGGAATTTGATATGCTGAATGAGGAGGATAGGAGCTGGGAAGTTCTGAATTGGGAAGTTAATTTTGGAGGAAATGGAAGATTTAGTCGAAGGGTTCCTTTTAAGCTGAAACCATCAAATTAGAACCCTTACGACATTTGTTTGGAGGATGCTCAACCCAAGCACACATTCAACGATTATCCTTTTGAGCTTCAATTCTTTGTAACCCGACTTTTTGGTCTTGGGTTGCATCCTCATAAATCGCAGGCCAGACCTCGTTTGCATTCTGATTTTAGGTTCTGGGTAATTTTTATCCAGAACCTAAGATATTCTCGATTATGGGGAATGGGTCTGCACCACAATCTGGTCCACATCTGTGGACCTCTGTTGATAGGTCAGAAGATTCTTCTGTTTATTCTAATTCTGACCTGCATTTGAGAATTCTTCATTTCTTTGTATAGTGTGCCTAGCTGAAGGTACTAAACTCAGCACATATACAGTTCTTTTTAGTTTTCACCTCGGAGCGGACTTGACATTCATGCAATTCAGGTGCTTTCTACGCTTTTCCACTCCATTTTATGTCTTTTTAATACAATGAGGACATTGCATTAGGTAGGTATGGGAGGGTGGATATTCATCTCTGAATTCATTCGTTAGCTCCGTAGATTTGTTTTATTTTATTTTATTAAAAAAAAAATTCGGAATTAGGAAAGAGAATTTGGGTTTAAGAAAATTTTCAATCTTAGGAAATACTACATTATGATTTGAACACAAAGACCCTTTAGGTCTTTAGACTTAATCAGCCCGTGTATTCACTAAAATGTGGATTTGTTTTTCGAGTTCTCGCCAACCTAAATTTTATTTTAATTGGAGTAAATAAATTTTGGGTGATAAGTACACGACTTATCAACCCGCCCTCTGATTTGAGGGAATTTTGAGTTTCTAGCATCTACACACTATCTTGTCACTGACTCGTTGTTCGACGATTTTAACGGAAATTGGGTAGCTAATGAACCTTCTAGGGTGATATGGCAGGTAAGTTATCGTGGGTAACAACCCATAGGTAGGTTGTCCAGAGCCCAGTCACTGGATCTTTATCTTTTTGCTGCCTTTAGGTAAATCTTAGACCAAGGAAGCCACCTACTTAAAAAAAAAATCAAAAAGAAAAGGAGAAAAAAATAAAAAGAAATAAGCCGCACTTCACCGTACGAGTTTGGCTGGCAAGTTATCGGTGGTAACAGCTCATCGACCGATTGTCCAGAACCCAGCTCAGTAAATGCACTAAAAATTTCCAAAATGCTTAGGAAGAAGCGGAGAAGTAGAATAAACTAGGGAGATATACACTGGATTCACTCTTGTGTTGACCCCGTAAAAAATAAAAGTAGAGAGAAAGCTACCGGTTGTAAAGATACACCTTTAGGCAGAATTCTTTTTGAGGTCACCTAGAGGCGTAGAAATCCGAAATCCGTTTTAATTGCCGGTCAACGAGTCTATCACAATCACAATAAGATGCTTAAAACTTAGGGTTCTCATCAAATCTTGGGTGAGTTGAATGACCGTAGAAAGCCACTCTTAAACCCTAAAATTTGAAAATCAAAAAAATTAGAAAAAAAGAAAAAAAGAGAAAAAAGAAAATTTTCTTTGAATAAGGCGAGGGCTTGAGGCGATCTGCATTTTGGCTGATACCCGGGCACTGTTGTGTCTTTGAAAGTTCAGTTCCTAAGTAGATAATTTCTTAATGATTGAAAATAACTCATGCCCAAATAATCCAACCTAATTCTTTTATAAATAGCATATAGTTTTTGCTAGGGACTAGCAAAAGATAGGCATGGGGGTATGATGTAAACACATTTACACTACTTAAGATGTCTATTTATGCATGTTCTTAAGCATAGGATTGCATTTCATGATACAAATATTGCATAACATGCATCTTGCATTTAGAGTAGTTTGAATAAAATGGAGGTTAATTGTCTCCTTTTATGTGCTTGGACAGGGAAAACATTTATCGAGGCCTCGAATCAAAGATCCAACCGTATAGATGTGATCAGGGCAACGATTGGAGTTCAACGACTCCAAGATCGCCCTAATCAGGCATCCGTAGCATCAGATAGTGACCGGGGAACCCTAGAAGATCAAGGGCCAGGATGGTGTAAATTTGCACTTCAAATGACAAATCCGACTGCACGGATGAATTCGGATTGACGATCGCAGCCCAACGACGTAAAAATCGAGTCAATCCAACATCCGTGGTGCCATCTACAACTTCGAGAAGATGGACGGCCAAGATGGCACCACGTGGCACCATCTTGGCCGCCTAAATGGCCGCTTACATTCTCTGAAGACCCCGCACCCGCTCCCTCTCCGCCGTTGGATCTCAATCCAACGGCTGTGGACAGCAGTGCCTAAAAGCGTCCTCTTGGCCATCCGCGCCTCATAGCGCAGCGGTCAAGCGCGCTTACGCGAGCTGCAGGTTCGAACCGCAGCGAAGGGGAGGAAGGCGCGGGCGAGCGAGTGCGGGCAGGCGTTGGATCTTGATCGAACGGCCGTCTGCGCTCAATAAAGATCACGAGCGATTGAACGCGCGGCAAGGACGCGCGATCATACGAGCTAGGCGGGCACGTAGCAACGGGCGATCACGCATCTTAAGCCGTCCAATCTCGCGATCGGACGGCTGAGATCTGATGAACCTGCGTGGGCGTTGAGAAAGGGCGCAACTGAGGAGGCGCGCGTGGGCGCGGGTGCTACGCCCACGTTGGGGCTTTAGTGATGGATTTATCCGTCACTAATGACCCCTCATTTATTATTTTAAAGATGTAATGATCATTTTCCCCAAACTCCTTGGAACTATAAAAGGAGACCCCCTCCATACGAAATTCTCATCTCTTCCTTCTCTTCTCTACCTCTCCAAAGCTCAAGAGAAGCTTGTCCCACACCTGGGATGCTTCTCGCGAGATAAAGTCCAAATTTTCGTCCCCCTTCGGAAGTGGATCCTGCGACGACGACGGCGTGCTGCTCCATTCCCGTTCTGCTTCGTTCTCCTTCATCCTGCTTCGTCCTCCTTCGTCCAGGCGTCGTCCTGTCTGGCTCATCGTCCAAGCGATTGTCAAGGAGGATTTCTCTCTCCCTATTCTTTTTACTGCTTTCTAGAGTAGTTATGCTCGTCCTCCAAGCGATTGTCGATGACATTTCTCCCTCCATTCTTTTAATGCTTTCTAGAGTAAATTTATCACCTTCTAGTGCAACTATTTTATGCTTTCTAGTTGTAATAAACAATCTCCTTAATGATAAATTCTCTGTTTATTCTACGTCTCATTTTGACTTCTATGTGTAATATTCTCTCTCTCTCTTACCCTCTCTCTCTTCTATTTATTGTAAATAATTAGATAGTTTTAAATTAAATTACTTCGTGACAAATAAAAAGAAACGCGTAGTTTTTAAATCAAACGTCTGCCTCCCTGTGTTTGACCCGAAATTTTCATTTCGATATAAATTTTATTTGTTGAACATGAATTCTTCGCTTTCAAGCTACGACAGGTTTTCCAAAACCAAACACGTTAGCGTAGCGATTCGTGAGTTCAACAATAACATCTCTCTCCCATTCCTTTTTCCTGCTTTCTAGAGTAGAATTTTCCTGCTTTCTAGTTGTAATAGTTTTCCTACTTTCTAGTGTAATTTCTCGCTTAGTTGTATAAACATTTTGAAGTATCAAGTGGATGTTTTCTCTCTCTTTCTTTCTCTCTTTCTTTGGTTGTTTATAGTGCTTCATTTTATTGTAATTACTCCGCTCTTTATCAAAAACATGAAAAAAATATAATTGCGAATTTGGATCGACGTAGCCTCCCTAAGTTCAACCTAGGATTTCTATTCCGGTATAAATTTTATTTGTTGAACATGAGTTCTTCGCTGTTCAAACTACAACAACAGGTTTTCAAAACCAAATTCGATAGCGTAGTACTTCTTCGTTTCAACATTGATTGAATGTTCTGTTGAATTATTTGGATATGAAATGCATGCTTAATTAGAATATTTAATTGGTGATCTAAATCACCACTTTTTAGATTCTCTATATTCTTTTTATCTCATCATTATTTGAATTATAATCTGACAATTGTCTTCAGTGCATATCTATTTTGTGCTCCATTCATTGTGCTCATTGATTCTGATTGAGATTAATATTGTGAATTCCATATTTGCTCAATTGAGGACCTGGATGACTTCCTGGAGCATATCCACATGGCCTGGAGGTGATTGTGATGAAGAACAGAGTTGGAGAGCTACAGCCGAAGTCAGAGATGATGGCGGCAACAGCGGTGGAGCGACGGTGAAATCTGCAAGCATGAATACAGGCTTGAAAGCCCCAGTCAGATGGCTCAAAAGCTTCGCCAAAGCACGGCGAAGGTGGTGGCGGTGTTTCGTGGTGTGAGAGGGTGTGTGGTGGTCGGCGGAGGTCGGGGATGAAGGCGAGAAGGTGGGTTGCTCGATGAAGCGTTTGGATGGATGGAATGCATAATAAGGATGGCGGTTTTGTGCGCAGAGGTATGGTTGAGCTTGTCAGGGTGTTGGTGAGGCGTGTGGTGCAGTGGAGCATAGGGGAAGCCTCGCTGGAGGAGCAACCTAAGATGGAGAAGATGATGGGCAAACGGTGGCGGCGTGGATTGAATTGAGAGTTTGAAGGAAGGAAAAGAGATTAGAGGGAGATTGAAACCTAATTATGTTAACCTAATTAGAAGAAAGGGGAGGGAGGCACCGATTATGATATGGCCGGTGCCGGAGAGGGGAATACCTCTGGTGGGGGAGAAGTGGCGAGGAAGACAATGGAAGGCGGTGCCTGCTGGTATTGCGAGACGCGGATTAAAGAGGGGAAGAAGATTCAATCGCCTATTGTACGTAGCGACCGGTGAAGAAGGTGGATGGAGGAGCTTGCCAGAGCTGGTGAAGGAGGTTGGAGGGAGAGGGTGTTTGATGAAGAAATGCAGCCAAAACCGAGCTAAGGAGGTAAGGTTTGCATCAGGGGATCTTTTATAGGCCTCAGGGGGGCATTCCAAGCTTGGAAGCTTGGAGCTTTCACGAAATAGGAAACCCTTTATTTCAAAGGGTTCATATTAGGTTTTGGGCAAGAATTAGAGCACAAGATGCAGCTCAAATTGAAGAGGATCTTCTCAGGAGTCCATCCAATTTTGGAAGAGATTGGGTGTGAAATCAAGGAGAACTCATTGATTGAAGGTTGGATGCAGGTGTGTTCATATGGCAATGGCGACAGGGACCTAAACACGAAGAAGATGACAAAGTTAGGGGGCTATTCGCAATAGATTTTGAAAGCTGAGGCGCTATTTGAGAGAAGAGTTAGACTAGACCAAAATGTAAACTAGGTCAAGATGATCTCTGATTTGGCCCAAATTTTGGTACAAATCTAATTTGAACCCAAAGAATCTGATGGTGAAGTCAAATTTTGGTTTTGACTAAGTTGGACAGGTCAATTTACCTAGAAATCTAAATAAGGGCAACTTCTTGTTTGAGACTCTTTTAGGTCAAAATGTGTTCCACTGGTCAAATCAAAGGTACCAAATCTTATATGATATTTTTCTATGATTTTTAGAAGGTTTAGATGGAATTTATCTTGACCAAAACCTCTGTTAATTAAGCGGATCTGAAATTAGGGTTTCAGGTGCTATTTTAACTCTCGAAATGTGCAAAAACCCATTTCTGTCTGCACGGACCCTCTTTTTTGTCATTAATGAACATATGACCTTTAATTAACCCCTAGAAAATCCCATGATTACTCTTCATTTATGATCTTCTATTAAAACTGCAGATTTAACCCTATTTTAATGCATGTCTCTCAGAATGGATGTTCAGTGAATTACAACTCTCCGACGATTATGTAAGAGAAGTTGTCTCTTGATTGTGACTAATTAAAGTTAGTTATGGCTAATGATAACATTATCATCATACCCCCATGCCTAACTTTTGTTAGTCCCTTAGCAAAATCTTATGAAAGGAACTAGAGTTCTAGACCATGCATTGATGTTCAGAGTCTTAATTCTTATTACTTTTTAGAAATTTGGTTAGAATGCTACTAATAGGCTTAGAGGTACTCAAGTATCAATCAAGATCCAGACCTAACCAACTTCAGCCTCAATCTGCCGCGAAGATTTCTAGGGCCCGCAAAAACTACCCGAAGGTTCGTTGAACCCAGTGGTTAAAGCACCTGTGCATAAACGTAACATGTCCAGGTTCAGTTTGCTAGTGCATTTTTGTAAGAGAGAGGGATAGAAGTAGATTTTTCATTTGGAGAGTTTTCTCTCTCCTTTTCTTTTTAGATTTCCCTAGATCCAGCCTCGAATTGGCCCTAAATATGGTATGTATCGGATTCCTTGTCCCCATCAACAATCCTCAAAGGGTCCCTGGCAATCGATGCTTCGAGATAGTGTCGCCCATGGCATTCTGTAGCTAAATTCAGGCCCTAGCAATTGACATTTCGGGATAATGTCACCCATGGCACTGGAACCAGCACAAGGTACTTACATGCCCCTGGTAGGATATTTAGATATCCTAGGAGACAAGCACTGAGGAAATATGTTAATACGCATCTTCAAGGGCAATTTCCTACCTCTTTGCGCTGGGAACTCATCCAATCAACTTATGTTGTCGAGCTGCTCCTAAGCTAAATCTTTGAGATGGTTTTTCAGAACAGAACACTTTTGTAAATTTTCTTTATTAAGCGCACTAAACCAGACTAAGTGTGTGATTTTGGGTGCTTAGATTACCAAGTCCTGCAAACCAAAGGGTAGGTAACGGGGCCGAATAATCCCTAAGCCTTACACCTAATACATCAGCTTCGCACTTTCCTCAACCTCTTGAGGATTAATCTGGATCTTAATGGATACGTGAATGTTTAAGCCCTAAAACAAGCCCCAAAGGCCTAAGATCAACACTCATTCTAACCTCCTTGTCTCTCCATTTTTTCAGGACTTAATTTTTCTTTTGATTAGGTCTAGAACTTAAGTAATCTCCATAATCAAGTGTTAATGACTATCATTTTTGTTCTTGAATGTTTACTCCTTTTTGACATTTAAACTCTTTCCTTTTTTTCTCCTCATAAATGATATACAATCAATTCTCAAAATTTTCCTCCCCTTTCTATTTTTTTGTTCTTTCTCAATTTTTTGAATATGTATATTTTTTTGTGAGAACCCCTCTGAGAATTGAATTTTCATATGTCTGCACTTTAACAACCCCTCCACTCCTACGTTTTACAATGTCCTCATTGTAAATCGAAGGGTATGAAATCAGCTTGATTCAAGGATTACAACATGATCAAAGGGTGGGTGAATAGGTCGGGATGACCGTTACGGATGATTTCAAGTTTTGATACAAGTAACAAAAGTGGAGTCGGCTGTTCTAAAGTTGAACTCAAAAGTGCAATAGTAGTGTAGCTCAAAAGATCATCAAAAGGGTTTCGAGTTTTTGAAATGACAAGTTGCCTCCCATTAAGTGCTAAATTCAATGCCTTCAACCGAGTAGAAGGTGGTCAAGGAGAAGGGGTAGTCAAATCAGAAGAGGTTTGTAGAACAAGCACCTTGTTCTGATCTACAGGATGATGATGCAGCCCAAATCTAATCAGTCTGGTGGGTTAATAGATGTGAATCAAAAGATGTGGAGCCCACCAGATACTTTGAAGCTCAAACGGATATGAAAGTGAAAATTTAGGATTTGTCTTAGTTGGTTCAGCTTGGTCAGAGTAAGGATCCTCAAAAGAAAATGGATCTGAAAAGGATGTAGGAACCCTACTAATCAGATCAAAAAAGGATAGGAAGTGACTATTGATCTGATTCATGTCTGAAACCCAATCAAAAGATGGAGAAGAATCACATGCGATCGGATCAGAGAAAGGTGAATCATAGTAGAAGTTGATTCCGGTGGCGAGTTCAGGTTGAGGACAGGTTTTGGAAGGCTCTGTATGCAGATTAGAAGAAGTGGCTTCTATGAGATCTGTGTGTGTTAAGAGTGTAAGTACCTCGATTTTGATGCACTAAAATTATGTTTACTACTAAGACTGATATTTCATGACTATCTTGGATTGAAGCCTCTGTTCAAGACACAAGTTCAGATAGTTGCTGATGTGCATCTTTTTCATTCATTTGATTCTAGGACTTTATTGTAAGGAACCTCAAATAAAACTTAAAATTGATTTTTTCACATATCTTTTCAAAATCAAATTTTAGGGTTATTGATTGACCAAAATTATTAATTGATTGACCAAAACACTTTGATCGACCAACATACTTAATTGACCGATCAAATCAGTCCATTTTAGGAAGTTGAGAAAAATCCTCTTGATCGACCAACTAAGCTAATTGATCGACCAACAAGTGATCGACCAACATTCTTAATTGGTCGACCAAAGTACTTTTTGATCGACCAATTAGCCTTAATTGATAGACCAATTTTATTTCCTATTCAAGCAAAACTTTTTCTATAAATAGAGGTCGCACGCAGCCCATTCCTTTATAACTTTTAAAAAAAAACACCATTCAAAAACAGAGCTTCTCATGCTTATTGCAAAAGGCTTTCACGCCCTGTTCTTCACGCTCTTCAAAAGCACGACGCATCGAACCACTTCGAAAAATCGGTTGATCATTTATTGAGATTCCATAGAATTCATTTTCTTGTTATACTATTTTGTTGTTTTGATTTACGGATCCCAAGCCTGTTTGGAAGATCTGTGGTTATTGTTTTTGCTTCTCTTCAGGATAAAAGAGAAGGTTTTGTAAGAGGTTGTGCCACCCTCGTTCAAGTGGTGTGAATAGTGGATTGACTAGTTTGTTCTAGTCAGAAAAATCCTAACCTAGGAGGCTTAGGTAGAGGTTTTTTACTTGGATTGGGTTTCCACTATAAATCAGGTGTACTCTGTACATGAATCTCTGTTAGTTTATTTTTTAATTTGACTCATATTTTTTAAAGCAATACTATTCACCCCTCCCCTCTAGCATTTAGTTGCGACCCACAAGATATTCTCCAACCCTCATTTGGTATCAGAGCCTGATCATGAAGGAGATGTCACACCTCACCTTCACATGGCCGCAACAAATTTTATGGAGGGGCAATCATTTTCCCAACCACCACTATTCGACGGATTAGATTTTGATTATTGGAAAATAAGAATGCAAATCTTTCTTGAAGCAATGGACTTTGAGATTTGGCATATAATTGAGTCCAAATATATGCCAAAGAGGAAAGAAGAAAAAGAGCTAATGAAGGAAGAGAGGAAGAAAGCAACAAATAATGCCAAAGCCATGAATGCACTATTTTGTGCATTAACAAGAGAGGAATTTGACAAAGTTGCTTCATGCAAAAGTGCATATGAGATATGAAACCAACTCTTTATCATACATGAAGAAAGCACTGACGAAGAAGTAACAAGGGATGATTCCAACCTAAGTTCGGAATCAAATGCTAAGGAACAAAGCCATGAAGATAGAGTTATTCATCTATGTCTCATGGCACCAACAGAATCAAGTGAAGAAGAGGTAAATTCTGACCTTACTTTAGATGAATTATTAGATGCACATCAAGATTTATACACTTTAGCTAAAAGATTAAAGAAAAAAAAAAGGAACTTAAAGATAAGTGCACTAGTTTTGAAAATGAAAAACTTAGTTTATGTCTGGAATTATAAAATAGAAAAAGAGAATTAGATGTAACAAGAATTGTGAATATGGAGTTCCATGAGAAAGTAGAAGATCTCAAGGAACAGTATATTCACTTTAAGGATACACTTAATGACCTCAAATATTCTACCAGAACATATGAAGAAAAATATGACATTAAAAAGAAGAATCAAAAGAATATTAGGCATGCATTTTTATATCAAAAGGCCAAGAGAATAGAGTCTAGTGGACCCTCTAACTTGAAAGGAATTAACAGCCATGGACCCAAAAGGATATGGGTACCGAAAAAATTTATGGGAAATTGTGTTGTAGGTTATGGGAAAGATCGACATGGAAATTACAATTTGAGAGGCAACCTTTAACAAGCCAACAATCATCAATTTGGCTATGAAAGATGGTGGAACCAACAATGTCAATGGATGCCAAATTTTTGGTGGAGACCGTCTCCACCTAGCTACTGCTATTAGCTATAACTCCTTATACATTAGCAGGTATGATTCTCAAAACTAAATTTTATTACCTACTTAGTTATAAATAAGTTTTTAATATAAAATTGACTAAGCATTGAATTAATTAATTTGGGATAGCAACTTGATAGAGGGAGAAGAATAAAGAAAATCAAACCTTGATAAGGGATCATTGTTTGAGGGGGAGAATCAAGATCAATTTCTTAGTAACATTTAGATAGTATATTTATCTATGTTGGACTGTATAACTCCTACTCAACCCTTTCATAAATGACTTTCAAAGAGAAAACTGTAAATTTCATTCTTAGAATTTTACTTGTTTAAGCATGATTAATAACAAGTCACTTGAGATATATCTTTTTGTTGATATCAAAAAGGGGGAGAATGTTAAGACTTCTATTTTGATGAAACATATGCTCCCGTAGCTTGCCTAGAATCCATTACTAGACCTCGAGTTGGACACTGATCTTCAGAGCACTATGGATGCCTTCATGGCATCATTAGATTATTAGATGTTATATCTGTTTCTATTGGCTTGTATAACTTAATTTATCTCCAAACATTTATATTTTATGCACTGCTTATCTAGACTCTTTATTTTTGCATGAATGATTATCTCTCTCAATTAAGTAATTACTCTCTTAGTTAATGCATGTTTAAAGTTTATCTTGCTTACATTACATGTTTAAGGGGGAGTTAATTGTGAAATAACTAGCAGCACGTTTACTTTTTGCTGAAACAAAAAGGGGGAGATATTATGCAAAGTTATTTTCAAATTCATAATTATAATTTTGTTATCATAAAAAAAGGGGGAGAATATAAGCACCTCTGTTTTGATGCACAAAAATTATGTTTATTGCTAAGACTAACATTTCAGGACTATCTTGGATTGAAGCCTCTGTTCAAGACACAAGTTCAAATAGTTGCTGATGTGCATCTTTTTCATTTATTTGAGTCTAAGACTTTATTATAAGGAACCTCAGATAAAACTCAAAAATGATTTTTTCGCTTATCTTTTCAAAACCAAATTTTAAGGTTCTTGATCGACCAAATTTACTAATAGATCGACCAAAACACTCTGATCGACCAACATGCTTAATTGACTGATCAAATCAGCTCATTTTAGGAAGTTGAGAAAAATCCTCTTGATCGACCAACCAAGCTAATTGATCGACCACAAGTGATCGACCAACAATCTTAATTGATCCACCAAAGTACTTTTTGATCGACCAATTAACATTAATTAATCGACTTATTTTGTTTCCTATTCAAGCAAAATTTTTTGTATAAATAGAGGTCGCACGCAGCTCATTCCTTTACAACTTTTAAATAGAAACACCATTCAAAAACAAAGCTTCTCGTGCTTATTGCAAAGGCTTTCACATCCCGTTCTTTACGCTCTTTGAAAGCACGATGCCTTGAACCTTTGCGAAAAATCAGTTTATTCAATTATTGAGGTTCCCTAGAATTCATTTTCTTGTTATACTATTTTGTTGTTTTGAATTATGGATCCCAAGCCTGTTTGGAAGATCCATGGTTGTTGTTACTTCTCTTCAGGATAAAAGAGAAGGGTTTGTAAGAGGTTGTGACACCCTTGTTCAAGTGGTGTGAATAGTGGATTGCCTAGCTTGTACTAGTCGAAAAAATCCTAAGCTAGGAGGCTTAGGTAGTGCTTTTTTACTCGGATTGGGTTTCCACTATATATCAGGTGTACTCTGTGCATGAATCTCTGTTGGTTTATTTTTTAATCCGACTCATATTTTTTAAAGTAATACTATTCACCCCTCCCCTCTAGTATTTAGTTGCGATCCACAGGATATTCTCCAACCCTCAGAAAGTTCCTCTAGAAAGGATTCAAAGGTAGGTTCATTTAGAGATCCTTCATGAAGCACAGCAAAATCAAAGGTAAATGCCTGGAAAGTACTTATAGGATCGTGGAAATCTACATCAATAAAAGATTCAAATTCTAGATTGCAGACACTCTCCACACATACTGTTTGTGATTCCTGTAGATCAAAAAGGAATGATTCCATTTCAATGGAACCTGATTTTGAATCAATGATCTCGGGATCAAAGACCTCAGAGTTAGAGTTGAAGAATGGGTCATGGATGCTGAGGTCGTAAATTGATTTGTAGTCGTCAGGAAATAAAGGTTCACCGGAATCAGAATAAGATTCAAAATCGTCGGAGAATTTGTAGACATCATGTTCTGAACTTGATTCCAAATCGAAAAGTTCCACCATTGAATGAATCAAGATGTGTACAATCAGCAACCTGACTTGGATCTAACCTCATTTGTTATTCTGAGCTAAAAAAGGTGTCCTTATTAGGCATGAGCTCAAGTTCTTAGTTCCTAGGATATACCCAATCGAGTCCCAGCTCTTCGAACCCCTCGATTTCTGTATCATAAATTGGTTTGACTTTCAAGAAATCAATTTGTATCTCTGAGACAATTGGATAGGTGTAATCATCAAATATAGGCCCACAATCATAATCTAGATTCAAAATCTGATTCTCATCACATTGGGCCTCGTGATTATCCCAAATAGGCTCAAATCCAGATTCTAGGTTAAGGGAAAGAATTGGATCACTAGAATCTAGGTTGGGCTCTATTAGGATGTCAAAGTCACTCTCGAGAGTTACCTTAATAGGATGAGGCTCGAGATTTACACTCTCGAGAGGTTCTATTTTAAGCTCATCACAGGTGTTAGGAAAATCTAGGCTTTATGGACTAGCTTCAAGATTTTCTAAGGCTGGTTGAGAATTGAGAACACCTGCAATCGGATCCTCCCAACCCATTTCAAGATCAGGTGTGTCATTCTGTATATAATTTGTGTCTAATTTCATTTGGGTTGGGGGTCCACAACAATTCTGAGTGTCTAACCTAGGCTTTGGAAAAGCTTTAGAATCACTCCAAGATGTCTCATAAATGGCTTGTTACAATAGATTTAGAATATCTACACGTAGCTCAATGATATCTTGTTGTATCTCCCAGAGTAATGGATTTGCAAAGAATGTAAACCATCTATGCTATGCAATTCGCAAACTTCATTGAATTCTGGTATGAGGGTCTCCTGGGTTGAACCATTTCTTAATTGAGTAAGCAGTAGACTAACACAGTTCAAAATGAATTTTGTTGATTCTGGGACATTAACCTGAATCATGCTAGCTGGATAATCTTCAAAATATTTAAGGGCAGCCTCAATCACTTTGTCTTTTATGATCATTTGGGGTTTAGGTTTCCTAATTGGTCTTCCTAAGCTGCTAGGTTGCATTTTCAAATCAGGTTATGGATCAAGATGTCGAATCAAACTCAGGTTCAGATTGAAGTAATCAGATCATATCAAAAATCCCTGTAGAAAATCTAATGAGGCCTCTTAGGTTAAAAACCTAAGGACCTTCCTGTGTATATGCTCTAGAGAAAGGATGAGAGACTGGATGTGAATTGGACCCAATCAAGGAACCCAAAGATTTTTGGATGACTAAGGCGTGTTTCGAGGTGGATGATACCTTTGAATCAAAAATCCGTACACCCAAGAATTACCTTGGTAGCTAGGAAGGGAGAGCCCCGCAAAGACCCCTACATTGTAGAGCATCCCCACGGATTACAGGGTTTCCCTCACCCGACCTTCCTTGTCACTGCAGTTCCAAGTAGATCGGTATGTGCGAATTGGGACTTTAAGTCTACCAATTTTAGCCTAGTTTGTGCCTTGAATTTCACTTGATTAAAAGTTGATTTAGTTTGTGACCTAATTTAGAGGTTAATTGGCCAACAAAATAGACCAACTTCACCTGACCTCCCCTAAAAGATGCAGAATGAAATTTGGGTCAAGACCTAAAGATCACCCTGAATAGACTCTCAGGTTATTAGATCCACAATTTTAGGATTCAAGTGAGATTTAGAGCCTAATTTTAGGGTTCTCCTGATTAGGTATTTTTAATCAAAGGCTTTGGTAGCACACAAATGTGGGAAGTTTGATTTCCTTTAATGCAGGCAATTGTGAACTAACACTCCAAAACCCTATGATAGAAACCCTAATTGGCTCTATTTCAAGTCCAATTTAATCTCAAAATGTTTGATGAGAACCTCATCATGAGCCCTAACTAGCTCATTTTGACCTAAGAAAGTGAACAAAAGCTCCTACATAACCTAAATTAAGGCTTAATTCAAGAGATTACTGTTCTGGGAAGAAAACATGAACTAAAGGGTAAAACTGTAATTTTACCATTGCAGTACATCAACGGGATTTCTCAGGGTCTAAACATAGGTCAATTGGACTTAATAACAGAAAAAGTGGGATGATTAAATTAGAAAAGGGTTTTTGTGAGATTTAAGAATTAAATGACATTATGTAATCCTAAAACAAACCCACTTAATTTCACAAGGTTCTTGTCAGGGTAAAAATCAACTAAATCCTCTAAAATTCATGGAAAAATATCCCCTAGGGTTTAGAACCTTCAATTTGGCCTTTGGAATCTAAATTGGGGTCCTAGCTCAATATTTGACCTAATTTGGGTTTTTATGTAAAATGTCCAGTCAAGCATGGTCAAATCTAAAATCCAACTCCACCATTGGATTTCTTAGGTCCAAATTAGGTTTGTACCAAAAATTTGGACCTAAGGGAAGGTCATCTTGACCTACTTTGCAAAAATAGTCCACCCAATTACATTTTGACCCCTAGCTTTTGAAAATCCTTGCACAAACCCCCTATCTTCCTCGTCACTTTTTGCATTTCGGTCCCTCTACCATTTCAGCAGAGGACCCATACCTCCGGTGAGGTTTCGAGGAGGATTTCTCCTCGCTTCCCCAGGGAGCTGCTCTCAGATTTGGCAGGGGGATCCTATGAGGAATCCCTTATCGTCTGAGTAGCTTCCCAAGATCTGGTTCGCACCATACCTCTTGTGCAAACGCTCGAGAGGCATGGGTATGGTGTCCTACCCATACCTCCGGCGAGAGTCTTGTGCTTAGAAGCTCGCCTTCGAAGCACAAGGCCCTCTACCTGTGCCTTTAAATGAAGACTCAGGTCTGGTCGCATCTTCCAAGCTTGGATTGGCCCGAGATACCCATTGAATTTCGTCCTCCTTCGTCTCTGGCCAATTGCCCGCAGCTTCGGCGAACTCTCCTCCTTCTTCTCATTGCTCTACCACCATACTAGTGGCAGAGTCTTCTCCGCCGTGTTCCTCCGCGTCACGCCATACCCGCGCGCACCTCTCTGACCCATTCCTCGTCGCCGTCATCCTCACCTCAGGGTCTTCTCCGACAACGGCACCTACGCGTTGCTCGTCCCCTCCGCCTCCCCTTCATCCAGCTGCACGCAAATAAGTTCTTCTCCCTTTCCTCTTTATTTCCCCCATCTCTATTACCGTTTTTATCCCCTCGACGCTGCAGACCACCACCATCATTCCCATCTCCGGCCAACCACCGGCGAGGTGTCTCCGTCACTTCCACACCTCCATCCACCTCGCCAGACCCCTCAAAACCTTTGCCACCATCCACTGAGCACTTTCCCCATCTCCATCGACCGCCATCGCTTCCACAAGCTCCCCCCGATCACCCATTACCACGGTCATAGACCGACCTAGTCCCGCACGTCTAGGCTACCCCACGCCCAGCCACCCACCTAGATACCTTCGTCGTGCTACGGCGAAGCTTTCTACGTATTTTAACAGGGCCATGAGGCCGTATTCCTGTTCACAGGTTTTCGTCCTCAGCCGCCATTGAAGCAGCTATGAAGCTTGTTTGCAAGCTTCGCTCCAGGTCCCCAACTCTAGGAGGCGCAGGTTGGACTCGCGTACTCATCCAACCAAGTGAGTGGCCTTGAGAGGGATCACAGCAGTGGCAATTAGGCGAAGAAATCACCTGCAGGCGCACGAAGAAGCGGGTGAGACTTTTGTCCCACCTAAGAAATGACCAACGCAGGTGAGTGGTTTTTATTGTTTTTGTGTTTCCTCCTTAGCGCCTCAAGTCACGGGGTGAGGTCCCCTCGCCCACACCTGCCTCGTCCGCAGTCACCCCTATGCGGAACTAGCTGACCCGTTACCCTGCACTCCTCGCGCACCACCTACGCCGGTGTGCCTAGACCCAGGAGCGCATAATCCGACTCGTATACCCGATTGTATGGCTCTAAGAGAGCGAAGAGAGAAATAGAGAGAGTGTGTGACGCAGGGGAGGGTAGGGGTAGGTTTTGCTGTGCTATGCAGGGAAAGGAAGAAGGAGGAGGAGGAGGAGGCAGCTGCTGAAGAGGGAAGGAGGAGGAAGGCGCAGTTGAAGCCTAAGGCAAGGTAAGGCCTTTGCAGGGAAGGAAGGACTTAGCCGTAGCTAAGGAAGGCTAAGGAAGCAGAGGTAGGAGAAGGACTTGAAGGTAGAAGACAAGGCCAAGGAGAAGCACTGTAGTCGTAGAAAAGAAGAGAAGGTAGAAGCTGAGGAAAGGCAAGTGCGAGAGAAAGAAGAAGGATGCAGAGGTGTGGCTGAAGAAGAGAAGAAAAGGCTAAGGTAGAGGAAAGGCGAACCAAAGAGAAAGAAGAAGAAGACAGACAGAGGCAGAGAAGAAGGAGGAGTTGAAAGTACTGTAGCAATCACAAGTTAAGACGTCTGATTTACCAAATCAGACGTCTGATTCACAAGGCCAAAGCATGCAAAGAAAGAGAAGAATCAAAGAAGAAAGGAAGGAGCCATAGAGAATCAAAGGTAGAGGAAAGCAAAAGGAAAAGAAAGAGAGAAGAAAAAGAAGGAAGAAGTTACAGAAAGAGAAGAAAAAAAGAAGAGAGGCATTCTATTTCTTTTTGCATTTTCTCTCTCTAGATTTCATATATATATTGAATTGCATTGATATCATCTTTTGAGTAATTTGAGATTGTGATTTTAGTTTTTAAAAATACCAATTTGCTCCCTAAGTTCGACCTCATATACTTAGGTTTTCGAGTAATAAAAACTTCTTATTTGTTTATAATGCGTTTTCGACTATACTGCAATGAGACTGATTTAAAACATGACAAAGTGTTATATAGCAAACATTTTGGCGCCATTGTCGGGGAGCAACGGACATTTTAGAGACTTTGATCACAACCTCTGATTCAGTACTGACTTAATCTCTCTCTTTTGCTGTGTTTGTTTCAAGGGAAGAAAAGAAAAGAAAAGCAGCCGCACAACAACCACACCAGGAATAGGTAAATCTTCATTTGCCCTCTCTCTTAATCCCCTCAAAAATATGAAAAGGAAAATAAAGAAAAATTAATCTAGGGCTACCTGCTTCCATATTTAGTAATTCACAAAATTTGCCTGATTTTTACTTTCAACACATTTTGAATTGCACATCCAATTAAGATAACTAGGGCTAAAACCTTCTTGATTGATCCCTAGTTACCAATTTTTGAGGCAACTAAATTGGACCAAATAGAGCCAACCTAAGAATTTCAATCTAGGGTTTTAGAGACACTTCTTTTAAGCAAAGAATCAAAAATTTCAAAAGGAGGTGTGCCTAAGCCTTATTTGGAAATATTTATCCAAGAGAAACCCTAAGCAAATCAGGTTCTTAATTCACTTGAACTTTAAAGGAGAGGACCTAAAAGCTCTCAAAGGAACAAAGAGGTGAAGTTGATCCATTGGATCAGCCAACCTTAAAATTAGGTCACATTGCACTCAAAAGACCTAAAGTTCAAGTGGAACCCTAAGCACTTTGATCTTAATTAGAAAAGGTAGACTTAAGAGGTCAAGATCCCCATTCTAGTCTACCTGGAATCTCAGTGACAAGAGAGGTTGGGTGGGGGAAACCTTGTAACTCATGGGGACGCTCTACCGTGTAGGGGTCTTTGCGGGACTCTCCCTCTCTGGCTGCCCAGGTATTTCTCAGGTGGACGACCTTTCTAACTAAGGGGTATCATCCGCCCCGAACCTCTATAGTCACCCAACATATTTTGGGTGTCCTGATTGGGTCCAGCACATTCTGATCTCATCAAATCCTTCGGTGCATGTTTAGTAGGAGGTCCTTAAGACCTCCTTTAGAAATCCACTCTCCTCAAGGCCAAGCCTCGACGCCCATGTTTGTGTAGCAACCCCACCACATAGGTCTTTCCTCTGATTCAGAACCAGTTCTCCTTCTTCTTCCATCATGGCACAACCCGTTGAAGAAGAGAACAACCTTGAGCACCAACTTCAGCGCTTAAATGTTTTCTTCCAAAACTTTGTAAACCCACCGCAGCATCCTATGATGCAAGATCACTATAATCCCGCTGCAGTGGCAATTGAGCCTCGAGTCCAAATTCCGGCTGGAGGTTTGGATTCTGACTTCGAGGATCCATTCCAGCACATTAAGCAACTCAAACATCTGGCGGCCCAGACCTTCGGGTCAGATGCACAAAACTGGGATATTCTACTCATGAAGATGTTTTATTTCTCCCTTATGGACAAGGCTACTCATTGATATCAAACTCAGACTCGTCCGATCAACACATGGGTCGAACTTCAGTCCGAATTTTTGAAGAAGTTCTTCCCCGTTGGTCGGACAAATGCCTTGTGCCACCAGATCACTCATTTCACTCAACAATTGAGAGAACCTCTTCATGAGGCATGTGATCGATTCTTGGATCTCATACGAAAGTGCCCCCATCACGGAGTTCCTAAATGGGAACAAGTCTGATCTTTTTACCAGGGACTCCGTGAAGACATTCGATTGTTCGTCGATGCAACCTACGGAGGAAACATCATGGGTCAACATGAGGACACGGTGTGGGAGATTCTCGAAGATATGTGCGAGAACTCCATCAATAATGACTCCATGGGCTTATTCGACCGAATGAATACCCACTCATCGACGAATCTTAGAGGAGCACATGAGACGCAGGGCCTGTCCGCATCCGTCGACTTGGAGCTGATGGCCAGTCGGTTGGATAAGGTCTCTATCATAGATAAGAAGGTGGACAAGCTGACTTGGCATTTGCAGCGAGCCACCTCTGCGTAGAACTCTTTTGCACAGCCACCTCTCGCGAGGGAAACTGTGCAAAACATCTATCACCGATCTTCTCAGGGGATGGACCCGTATCCACCCCCGTCTGACTCCAAGACCAGGGGGACCTCCGATCCGCTCTATTCTAGTGGAGGGAACTCTGAACCCCCATACTCTAACTTTCCTATAGCTCCTCAGACCTGCGAGGACCTCAATGCCATCCAGAATGACCCATTTTCCAACACTTACAACCCTGGATGGCGAAATCATCCTAACTTCCAGAGGGTGGGAAATTCTCAGAATCAAAGACCACCTTATCAACCCCGTCCACAAGCTCCTCATCCATACCAGCTGCTTCAGCCTCGGTCCAACCCCATCTATCAATCTGGGCCAAACTAAGATCAAATGACTCTTATCCTTCAAACACCGGCTGACATTCAAAAAATGAATGCAGTAATAAAAAAACAACACAAGGATGAGATCACAGAGGTTCACAACCAACTCGCCCAGATGGTGAATTCCTGCCAACCGGGCACACTTCCTTCGCAACCTCTGCCGAACCCAAATAACGTGTCAACCCAGAGGCGCGTTATGAACCCAAATCCAGGCCACACACATATGATTTATCAAGCCCCTTCTGTTCCATCACCTGACGGGATGGAAACTTCGACATCTTACGTGGGATTTCAACAACAGCCACCCATTTTACCGACCCCAAACCAAAACCAGGCAGGATTAAACTCTGTAACAACCCGTAGTGGTAAAGCAACTCAAGATCCACCTTATCCAAACCACTCCAAGCCTGGTAGTGATCCAAGCCCTAGGATAGTTATCCAAGATACCCCTATCCCAGATCAAGAACCTGGACCTATTCTAGAGAAACCAACTAAGGTTCCATTTCTCGAGGCCTTAACCAAGGGAAAAAGGATAACCAAACCTGTGGCTCCTGAGGAGGATCTGGTCAAGCTCTTTGAACAGATCTAGATAAACATCCCTTTGATGGATGCAATACGCCACGTACCGGTTTACGCATGATTTCTGAAAGACGTGTGTACACCCAAGCGTAAGCCACAAACCAAAAGTGAGAATCCGATCATACTGTCAGAGCAAGCCAGCTTTGTAATCTTGAGTAAATTCCCACCCAAGGCTAAAGACCCAAGCACTCCCTTGATTTCATGTAAAATTGGTGAAACCCAATTCGACAGAGCCTTGTTAGACCTAGTGATGAGAACCTCATCATGAGCCTTAACTAGCTTATTTTGACCTAATAAAGTGAACAAATGCTCTTACATAACCTAAAGGAAGGCCTAATTCAAGAGATTACTGATATGAAAAGAATACATGAAATAAAGGGTAAAACTGTAATTTTACCATTGCAATACATCAACGGTATTTCTCAAGGTCTAGACACAGGTCAATTGGACTTAATAAGAGAAAAAGTGAGATAGTTCAGTCAGAAAAGGGTTATTGTGAAATTTAAGAATTAAATGACATTCTGTAACCCTAAAATAAACTCACTTAATTTCATAAGGTTCCAGGCAGAATAAAAATCACTTAAACCCTCTAAAATTCATGGAAAAATATCCCCTAGGGTTTAGAACCTTCAATTTGGCCTTTGGAACCTGTTTTAACCTATATTGGAGTCCAAACTCAATATTTGGCCTAATTTGGGTTTTCATACAAAATGTCCATTCAAACGTAGTCAAACCTAAAATCCAACTTCACCAATGGATTCCTTAGGTCCAAATTAGGTTTGTACCAAAATTTGGACCTAAAGAAAGGCCATCTTGACCTTCTTTGGAAAATAGTCCACCCAATTATATTCTGACCCCTAACTTTTGAAAACCCATGCAAATACCCCCTCAACTTCTTCATCACTTTTCGCATTCTAATCCCTCTACCATTGCAACAGAGACCCATACCTCCGGCAAGGTTTTGAGGAGGATTTCTCCTCTCTTCCCCAGGGAGTTGCTCTCAGATTTGAAATGCAGGTCGACCCCCTTTCCGCCATTGACGCTAAAGCAAGAAGGTTGCAAGATCGCTCCAGGTTACATCCACCCAGGTGTTGCGCTCCAGGACATGCGGATTGGTCTTACGCACCCACGCAGCTAGGCAATTGGCTGGAGAGCAGCCGCAGCTGTGGCAATTGAAGGCGACACCCTACGGGCGCATGAGCGAAGCGGGTGGGACACTTTAGTCCCACCTCGGAAATCTTTACCGCAGGTGTGTAGTACAAATTGATTTTGCGCCTTCTTCTCATCGCCTCAGGTAACACAAGGGTGAGGTCCCTCGCCCTCGCTCACGCCTCGTCCGTGACCTGCCCCCGCGGATCTGGCACCCGACCCGATTACCTATCCCATGCACTCCTCGTGCATCACACCCATGCTGGTGCGCCTGGACCCAGGCACGCGATACCCGACCCGATTACCCGGCTTTGGGAGAGCGTACCTTAGAGAGATATATATAGAGAGAGAGATGTGGGGAGGGTAGGGGATAGGTTTTGCGTTGTGGTGCTGTGCAGGAAAGAAGGTAGCGGCAGAGGAAGAGAAGAAGGTAGCAGGTGAAGGAGAAGAAGAAAGAAGAAGACCAACGACAAAGGCAGGAGAAAGCAAGAGCTGAGGAAAGCTAAGTGCAGAAGGAAGAAGGAAGCAGAGGTGCGGCCAAGCAGAGCAGAAGCAGAGAAAGAAAAGGCAAGCACGCAGAGAAGAAGAAGCCAAGAAGGAAGAAGAAAGAAGAAGAAGGCTCGGCTGAAGAGAAAGACAGAGATCAGAGAATCAAAGTTGAAGGCACTGTAGCAATCACAAGTTAAGACGTCTGATTCACAAAATCAGACGTCTAAGAAGGCAGAGAATGGAAGAAAAGGAGAACATTTTTTAAACTCTTCTCAATTTCTCTTTTATTGCTACATGTTAATATTCATAAATTCTTGCATTTATATTCTGAATTAGGTTTTGAGTAACTCTAAGTGTTCAATTACGTTATTAAGATTAGTGAATAAATTCCATTTGCTTCCTATATTCGACCTCGGATACCTTGGTTTTCAAGTAATAAAATTCTTATTTGTTTTTTAGGCAATTTCAACTATACTGCAATGCAACATTTCTTAAAACACGATCTAGCCTTGTCAACACCTAGGTGCCTCCATAAACCTAATATCTACATTCCTCCTTAACCACCTTGAAGAGTCCGAGCTTAAACCGATAGAGGTGACATTGTAGTTAGCCAATCGATCCATCAAATCACCTAAAGGAATACTCGAGGATGTCATTGTTAGGGTACGGGATTTCTACTTCTCGGTGGATTTTATAGTTCTAGACATGGATGCACCTGAGAACCCAAGAGATACACGGATTATACTAGGGAGACCTTTTCTGGCCACTGCTAGGGCCAACATAAGTTATGAGGAGGGCCAAATAGAATTAAAATTTGGGAATCAAACTCTAAAGATTGACATCTTTAAGGCCCAACAAAGGATTAATTGCAGTGTTATAGAATAAATATGTGATATCAAAGCCGTGGTTGATGAACAACATATCGAGGACAACCTGATTATTCCCGATCAACCACAAGAAGACCAAAACCCGCAAATAGAGTCTGAACCTGAGCTAGATACACCCATAACTCCTACCCTCGTTCCTGACACACACCCTGAACCACCCGCTGCTGCTGATAATCCCATCCTGGAACTCAAGCCCCTTCCCGATCATCTGAAATATGTCTTTTTAGGTTCCAATCAGACGTTCCCTATGATTATCAAATCCAGACTCACATCTGACCAGGAATCCCATCTGATTACTATTCTCCAGCAACATCGTAGAGCCATTAGATGGACTCTCGATGATTTGACTGGTATCAGCCCCTCTTATTGCACACACCATATCTACTCCGAAAAAGGTGCACGACCTTCGCGAGAAATGCAGAGACGTTTGAACCCTAATCTGCAGGAGGTCATGAAAAAGGAGATCATTAAGTGGTTAGATGCAGGAATCATCTACTCAATCTCCGACAGTCGATGGGTGAGTCCAATCCAGGTTGTGCCTAAGAAGGTAGGACTCACCACCATCACGACTGAAACAGGAGAGGTCATACTGACCCGTATAGCTAACTCGTTGAGAGTCTACATTTGATTACAGAAGACTCAATTCCTCCATGAAGAAGGATCATTTCCCACTACCGTTTATTGATCAGATCCTCGAGAAACTAGCAGGAAATAGGTTCTTTTGCTTTCTCGACAGGTACTCCAGTTATAACCAAGTGGCAAACCATCCAGACAACCAAGAAAAGACCACGTTCACCTGCCCCTTTGAGACGTACGCATTCCGAAGGATGCCGTTCAGTCTCTGCAATGCACCCGCAACTTTTCAGCGGTGCATGCTTGCCATATTCTCAGATATGGTAGGTGATTATCTGGAAGTCTTCATGGATGACTTTTCAGTATTTGGAGCATCATTTGACGATTGCCTCCAGCACTTGGTCCAAATACTCAGGCGATGCATTGACGTGAATCGGATTCTTTCCTGGGAAAAGAGCCACTTCATGGTGCCTGAGGGAATTGTCCTGGGACATCTGATTTCAGAGAAAGGCATCCAAGTCGATCGAGCCAAGGTTAACTTGATTTCCAAACTCCCTATGCCTAGCTCGATCAAGGACATCCGATCTTTTCTGGGGCACGTTGGTTTTTACCGTCGATTTATCCCTGATTTTTTGAAAATTGCGTGCCCCCTTACCACTCTTCTCTCCAAGGATGTACCTTTCGAAATCTCCAAGGAATGCACTCAAGCATTTGAGATCCTTCGTGATCGAGTTACCCAAGCTCCGATCCTACAGTCCCCTGATTGGTCTCAACCCTTTGAGATCATGTGCGATGCATCTGACTTCACTATATGAGCAGTTTTGGGGCAGAAAATTGATGGGAAACCCGTGGTCATTTACTACGCTAGCAAAACACTTGACGAGGCTCAGCGTAACTACACGATTACTGAGAAAAAGCTACTAGCCGTTGTATTTGCCCTAGAAAAATTCAGATCTTACCTCCTGGGTTCCCATGTTATTATCTACTCGAATCACACAACTGTGAGGCATCTCCTTGCAAAGAAGGATGCGAAACCTCGATTAATCCGATGGATCTTGCTGTTGCAAGAATTTGACCTCGAGATTCGTGACAAAGTGGGAAGGCAGAACGTGGTAGCTGATCACTTGTCCCTCCTTCCTTCTGAGATCATTGACCCTTCCAGACCCATTACGAAACATTTTCCTAATGAGCACCTTCTGACTATCAATACAGGGCTTCCATGGTTTGCTGATATAGTAAACTACTTGGCATCACATTAGATCCTGTCTAATTGGCCCAAGGCCAAGAAGGACAAATTGTGTTCTGATGCCAAGTATTACCTTTGGGAAGACCCGTGTTTATTCCGCATTGGTGCTGATCAAATTATTCGACGATGTGTCACGGAAGCGGAAATCAAAGACATACTCTCTTTCTGCCATGACCAGGCATGCGGTGGACATTTTTCAGGACACAAAATCGTATCAAAAGTCCTCCAGTGTAGCTTTTATTGGCCCACAATTTTCAAGGATGCATACAATCACTGTAAGGCATGTACCTATTGCCAGACCTTGGGCAACATGAGCCATCGAGACATGATGCCTTTATAGCCGATTCTAGTATGCGATATTTTCGACATTTGGGGGATTGATTTTATAGGACCCTTCCTTATCTCAGACGACTTTGAATACATTTTACTCGCTGTTGACTATGTATCCAAATGGATCGAAGCCATTCCGACCCGAACCAATGATCACAAAGTTGTTGTCAAGTTCATTTACCAAAACATCTTCTCATGGTTCGGGATTCCACAAGCAATAATTTCTTATGGAGGGACCCATTTCACAAACTCTCAGTTCAGGTCACTGATGACCAAATACGGGGTGTCGCACCGAATCTCTACTCCTTACCACCCCCAAACTAATGGTCTAGCTGAGCTATCAAACCGGAAGATCAAGAAAATCCTCCAGGTTACTGTTCGACCTGACATGAAGGATTGGTCATCCCAGCTTCCGGAAGCTTTGTGGGCTTATAGGACTTCCCACAAGACCCAATTAGGCATGTCTCCTTTCAGATTGGTGTACGGGAAGGCGTGTCACCTCCCTGTCGAATTGGAGCATAAAGCCTATTAGGCAGTACGGAACTGCAACTTGGATTTTTCTAAGGCTGGAACCCATAGAAAGCTTCAGATGAGCGAGATTGATGAATTGCACCACGACGCGTATGAGAACTTGTGAATCTACAAAGAGCGGGTTAAAGCCTTTCACGACAAGTACATATCTAAAAAGATCTTTCATCCTGATCAAAAGGTTCTACTCTTTGATGCCCGACTCAAATTATTCCCAGGAAAGCTACGATCTAAATGGATTGGACCATACTTAGTCCAACGAATCTTTGGAAATGGAGCCGTTGAGATCAGTTCACTCAGCCACGATTCCGAACCCTTCGCCGTGAACAGCCAGAGACTTAAACCGTTCATTGACATAGCCAATACAGATTTGGCTGAGACATCCTTTATCCTCCATTCTCCTTGAGCTCATTGCACCCAACTGATGCATAAAACTCAGTGCTTAACGGGAGGCAACCCGTCATTCCTTGAGAAACCCGAAACCTTTCCTGACATTTCTATACTGAATTCATATTGCACTTTAGGGTTTATCCATTAGAACAACTGACTCCACCTCAGGTACCCATACCCAAGTCTAGAAATCATTCGCAACAGTCACCTCGACCCGTTCGCTCACCCAACACCTGTCCTAATGAATGAAGTAAGCTGAATTTGAACCCACCTAATTTATAATGGGGACATTGCAAATCATAGGCAGGGGGGTATGAAAGTACAAAATATATGAAAATTCATATCAAGAAAAGGTTTCAACAAAAAAAAAAACTGAGAAGGGGGGAGAGAAAATTTTTGGGCTATACAAAACACTAAGAGGAAAAAGAGCAAAATGCCAAAAAGGAGTACAAAATGAAAAAGAAAAAAAGAAGATTAGTCATTAGTAAGAAATTAAGGGATTAACTGAAGTTCTAGACCACATCAAGAAAAAAGAGAAAAATGAAAAAAAAAGTGCTAAAGAGACACAAAAAGAGATTAGTAGGAACGCTGATCTTAGGCCTTTTTGGCTAGACTCTTATTACCTATTAAGATTTGGATAATCCCCAAGAGGTTTGGGAAAATGCGAAGCTTAAGTATTAGGTCTAAGGCTTAGGGAGTATTCAGCCTCGTTAACTGACCTTCAGTTTGCGGGACTCGGTAACCTAAGCACCCCAATCGACACACAGTCTGGTTTGGTGCGCATAACGATCAAAATCATGCAAGAAGCATTTTAATGTTTTGAAAAAGTTGCCTAGATTAGGAGCGGCCGATCAACACAAGTTGATTTGGACAAGTTCCCAGTGCGGAGAGTCGGGAAATTCCCCTCGAAGATGCGTAACATATCGTCACCTCGGTGCTTGTCTCTTAGGATATTTACATATCCTATCGGGGTCATGTAAGCACTCTACTGGTTCAGATATCATGGGTGGCATTATCACGAATGTCAATTGCCATGGTCTGGATTCGGCCACGAAACACCATGGGCGGGATTATCACGAAATCTCGAAAACCAAGGTTCTGGGGGTTGCCATGGGCGGTGCTATCACGAAGCATCGATTGCTAGGGACCTTTGAGGATTGATGATGGGGACGAGGAATCTGATACAGACCATGTTGAGAAGCTAGTCCGAAGCTAGAAATAAAAAGAAAAGAGAAGGAAAACTCTCCAAACAAATAAATCCTCTGTCTCTCTCTTATAAAAACACACTGCAAACTGAACTAAGGCTAAAATATGTCTCAAGTATGGGTGCTTTGACTGTGGAGTGCAATGAACCTTAGAGTAGTTCCTGCGGGCCTTAAAAACCTTCGCGGAGGATCGAGGCTAAAGCTGGTCAGGTCCGGATCTTGGTTGGTACTTGAGTACCTTTAGGCCTACTGTCCGCATTCCAACCTAATCAAAAGAAAAAGAAAAAGCACTTACCATAAAATGTGAAAGAAACACATGGTCTAGAACAGACGTTAAAACCTTGAATTTTTGCTAAGAGACTAGCAAAAGATAGGCATGGGGGTATGATGAGAGCCTCATCATAAGCCATAACTAGCTCATTTTGACCTAAGAAAGTGAACAAAAGCTCCTGCATAACCTAAAGGAAGGTGTAATTCAAGAGATTCCTATTCTGGGAAGAAAACATGAACTAAAGGGTAAAACTGTAATTTTACCATTGCAGTACATCAACGGGATTTATCAGGGTCTAAACATAAGTCAGTTGGACTTAATAAGAGAAAAAGTGGGATGATTCAGTCAGAAAAGGGTTATTGTGAGATTTAAGAATTAAATGACATTTTTTAACACTAAAACAAACCCACTTAATTTCACAAGGTTCTGGTCAGAGTAAAAATCAACTAAACCCTCTAAAATTCATGGAAAAATATCATCTAGGGTTTAGAACCTTCAATTTGGCATTTGGAATCTATTTTGACCTAGATTGGGGTCCTAGCTCAATATTTGACCTAATTTGGGTTTTTGTGTAAAATGTTTAGTCAAAAATGGTCAAACCTAAAATCTAACTTCACCATTGGATTCCTTATGTCCAAATTAGGTTTGTACCAAAAATTTTGACCTAAGGGAAGGTCATCTTGACCTACTTTGCAAAATAGTCCACCCAATTGCATTTTGACCCCTGGCTTTTGAAAATCCTTGCACAGAGCCCCCTATCTTCCTAGTCACTTTTTACATTTCAGTCCCTCTTCCATTTCAGGAGAGGGCCCATACCAACGGTGAGGTTTCGAGGAGGATTTCTCCTCGCTTCCCTAAGGAGCTGCTCTCAGATTTGGTAGGGGGATCCTCTGAGGAATCCCCTACTGTCTGAGCAGCTTCCCAAGATCTGGTTCGCACCATACCTCTCGTGCAAATTCTCGATACGCATAGGTTTGGTGTCCAACCCATACCTCCGACGAGAGTCTTGCACTTGGAAGCTTGCCTTCCAAGCACAAGGCCCTCTGCCTGTGCCTTTAAAAGAAGACTCAGGTCCGGCCGCATCTTCCAAGCTTGGATTTGCCTGAGATACCCCTTGAATTTCGTCCTCCTTCATCTCCGGCTAACTGCCCACAAGCTCTGACGACCTCTCCTCCCTCTTCTCATCACTCTACCACCATACCAGTGGCAGAGTCTTCTCCATCGTGTTCCTCCACGTCAGGCCATACCCGCATGCGCCTCTCTGGCCCATTCCTCGTCGCCATCATCCTCACCTCAGGGTCATCTTCTTCGACGACGGCACCTACGCACCACTCGTCCCCTCTGCCTCCCTTTCGTCCAGCTGCACACAGATAAGTTCTTCTCCCTCTCCTCTTTATTTCCCCTATCTCTATTACTGTTTTTATCCCCTCGACACCACAGACCACCACCATCGTTCCCATCTCCGGCCAACCACCGGCAAGGTGTCTCTGTCACTTCCACACCTCCATCCACCTCGCCAGACCCCTCAAAACCTCCGCCACCATCCACTGAGCACTTTCCCCATCTCCATCGACTGCCATCACTTCCACAAACTCCCCCCGACCACACCCATCACCACGGTCACAGATCGACCTAGGCCCGCACGCCTAGGTCGCCCCGCGCCCAGCCACCCACCTAGATACCTTCACCGTGCCACGGCGAAGCTTTCTAAGTATTTTAACAGGGTCGTGAGGCCGTATTCCTGTTGACAGGTTTTCGACCTCGGCCGCCATTGAAGCAGCTGTGAAGCTTGTTTGCAAGCTTCGCTCTAGGCCGCTTCGCTCCAGGTCCCCAGCTCCAGGAGGCACGGGTTGGACTCGTGCACTCATCTAGCCAAGTGAGCGGCCTTGAGAGGGATCACAACAGTGGCAATTAGGCGAAGAAATCACCAGCGGGCACATGAAGAAGTGGGTAGGACTTTAGTCCCTCCTCGGAAACGACCAACACAGGTAAGTGGTTTTTATTGTTTTTGCGTTTCCTCCTTAGCACCTCAAGTCACAGGGTGAGGTCCCCTCGCCAACACATGCCTCGTCCGCGGTCACCCATACGCGAACCTGGCTAACCCGTTTACCCTACACTCCTCGCGCACCACCCACGTCGGTGCGCCTGAACCCGGGCAAGCATAATCCGACTCGTATACCCGATTGTCTGGCTCTAAGAGAGCGAAGAGAGAAATAAAGAGAGTCTGTGACGCAGGGGAGGGTAGGGGTAGGTTTTGCTGTGCTGTGTAGGGAAAGGAAGGAGGAGGAGGAGGCAGCTGCTGAAGAGAGAAGAAGGAGGAGGAAGGTGTAGCTGAAGCCTAAGGCAAGGTAAGGCCTTTGCAAGGAAGGACTTAGCCATAGCTAAGGAAGGCTAAGGAAGTAGAGGTAGGAGAAGGACTTGAAGGCAGAAGACAAGGCCAAGGAGGAAGAAGCACTGTAGCTGCAGAAAATAAGAGAAGGTAGGAGCTGAAGAAAGCCAAGTGCAAGAGAAAGAAGAAGGAAGCAGAGGTGCAGCTGAAGAAGAGAAGAAAAGGCTAAGGCAGAGGAAAGGAGAACCAAAGAGAAAGAGAAAGAAGAAGAAGACAGATAGAGGCAGAGAAGGAGAAGGAGATGAAAGCACTACAGCAATCACAAGTTAAGACGTCTAATTTACAAAATTAGACGTCTGATTCACAAGGCCTAAGCATGCAGAGAAAGAGAAGAATCAAAGAAGAAAGGAAGGAGCCATAGAGAAACAAAGGTGGAAGAAAGCAAAAGGAAAAGAAAGAGAGAAGAAAAAGAAGGAAGAAGTTACAGAAAGAGAAGAAAAAAAGAAGAGAGACATTCTATTTCTTTTTGCATTTTCTCTCTCTAGCTTTCATATATATATTGAATTGCATTGATATCATCTTTTGAGTAATTTGATATTGTGATTTTAGTTTTTAAAAATACAATTTGCTCCCTGAGTTCGACCTCGGATACCTAGTTTTCCGAGTAATAAAAACTTCTTATTTGTTTATAACGCTTTTTCTACTACACTGCAACTAGATTGATTTAAAACATGACAAAGCATTATATAGCAAACAATGTTCTTCTTGTACTTCAAACAAGAAGTGCGTAATTCAAGAAGATTAGAAATTAAGCGTAAATCCCTAGTAGGTAGAGGCAATCAGGGTAGGGAACTCTAAACAGAATCGTCTCAACTTCAATCAGATATTTAATTGAAACCGCAATTCAGAAAACTTTGCCTTTTAAGTGATATTTACTAGAAAAGTAAGGTAGATGATTCCTAATTGATTTGTTTCCTTTTCTCTCTTCCAAGGATTAGGTGATTAGGGAAGAAGAGAGATTACCTGCCCTGGGAGTGGTTGATTTGCATGGAAGATCTCCTCGTGATATACCTCGCAAAATCACAATTAAAACAAACAGGGCAAGTTAGTGCTCATATAACAATAGAGAAATATAAGACTAATGTGTGAATTGCACGTTGCTTCCCTGCAACAGTGCCAAAATGTTTGAACAGAATTAGATAGCAGTTTAATGTTTCGTCGTCATAGCACACTCCTAAAATAGCTCGATCAACAGATAAAATTTATAATTCAGAATCTAAAGAAGAGTCCAAGGTCAAACACAGGAAGCAAATATGAAATTCACAACATTAATCATATTTAAAATCAATGAGCACAATCAATTAAGCATTCAAGTAGATATTCAATGAATAACAATATACTCAAAGGATATTCAATACTAAGCACGAGTATCTCAATAGTTCATAATGATAAAAAGAAGTTAAGACAAAATAATGGTGATTTGAATCATTAATAATTAGCCTTAATCAAACATGCATATCAAATCTCAAGTATATCAAATAAATAAACAGTAGCTTGAATGCTATAGTGATTAGACAACTGAGATAAGCTATCAGATGGCTTAAATGTATCAGGCACAAGGCTCCTCAACTAGAGCCTTTCTCTTTATTTCTCTCTTCTTATGCTTTCCTTCTCTTCAGCTTCTCTTCTCTTCCCTTATCTTCTTTAGAGGCTCGACCCTTCTTCTCTTCTTTAGAGTCTTCTCATTCACAGCACAAGGTACCAACTACCTCAATGACTAAGTGTCGCATAGGGCACAGCAACAGAGAGCAAAACCCTCCCCCACTCTCTCACAATTTCTCCCTCCTCTTCTCTCTCAAACCCCAGATATAATCAGATCCATACTCATGCTATCAAATCATGCACAGTGTCCAGGCCTAAGTGCGTGGGTCGCAGACGAGGAGTAAAGTAGGCGAGTTATCAGGTGTGAAGGGGTGTGAGGGACCTGACCCCTCAAGTGTCTTGGGCGATAGAGCACAAACACAAAAACAATATATGTGTAGCTGCGCATTCTTCTATGCCTAATGCGGGTCTATCCCCACTTCTATTTCGCACGTAGCTGTAGCCATGGATGCTTCGTCTAGTTGGGGATGCTACTGTTGCTGGGATCCTCAATTGAGGACTTGGATGACTTCCTAGAGCGTATCCACATGGCCTGGAGGCGATTGCGATGAAGAACAGAGCCAAAGAGCTGTAGCTGAAGTCAAAGATGATGGCGGCGGCAGCAAAGCGACGATGAAATCTGCAAGCACGAATATGGGCTTGAAATCCCCAGTGAGATGGCTCAAAAGCTTCGTCGAAGCACGGCGAAGGTTGTGGTGGGTGTTTCGTGGCGTGAGAGGGTGTGTGGTGGTCGGCAGAGGTCGGGGATGAAGGTGAGAAGGTGGGTTGTTCGATAGAGTGTTTGGATGGGTGGAATGCATAATAAGGATGGGGGTTTTGTGCTCGAAGGTATGGCAGAGCTCGTGCCGTGTTGACGAGGCATGTGGCGCGATGGAGCGTCGAGGGAGCCTTGCCGGAGGTGTGGCTAGAGATGGAGAAGATGATGGGCGAACGGTGGCGGCGTGGGTTGAATTGAGAGTTTGAAGGAAGGAAAAGAGATTAGAGGGAGATGGAAACCTAACTACGCTAACCTAATTGGACGAAAGGGGAGGGAGGTGCTGGTTATGGTATGGCCGTTGCCAGAGAAGGGAATACCTCCAGTGGGGGAGAAGCGACGAGGAAGATGGTGGAAAGAGGCACCTGCTGGTATTGCAAGACGTGGATTGAAGAAGGGAAGAAGATTCGACCGCCTATTGTACGTGGCGACCGGCAAAGAAGGTGGACGGAGGAGGTTGTCAGAGCTAGAGGAGGAGGGCAGAGGGAGAGGGTGTTTGATGAAGAAATGAAGCCAAAACCGAGCTAAGGAGGTGAGGTTTGCATCAGGGGATCTTTTATAGGCCTTTGGGGGCATTCCAAGCTTGGAAACTAAGCTTGGAAGGTTGCAGCTTTCAAGAAATAGGAAACCCTTGATTTCAAAGGGTTCGCATTAGGTTTTGGGCAAGAATTAGAGCCCAAGATGCGGCTCAGATTGAAGAGAATCTTCTTAGGAGTCCTTCCAATTTTGGAAGAGATTGGGTGTGAAATTAGAGAGAATGCCTTGATTGAAGGTCAGCTGCAGGTGTGTTCACATGGAAATGGCAGTAGGGACTTAAACACAAAGAATATGACAAAGTTAGGGGGCTATTCGCAATAAATTTTGAAAGTTGAGGGGCTATTTGAGAGAAGAGTTAGACTGAACCAAAATGCAAACTAGGTCAAGATGATCTCTGATTGAACCAAAATTCTGGTGAAAACCTAATTTGGATCCAAAAAATCTGATGGTAAAGTCAGATTTTGGTTTTGACTAAATTTGATTGGTTAATTTACGTAGAAACCCAAATTAGGAGAACTTCCTGTCTAAGACTCTATTTTAGGTAAAAATATGTTCCAATGGTCAAATCAAAGGTACCGACCTTATGAAATATTTTTCTATGATTTTTAAAATGTTTAGATGAAATTTATCCTCACCAGAACCTCTGTTAATTAATCGGATCTGAAATTAGGATTTCGGGTGCCATTTTGACTCTCAAAATGCACGAGTCATTTTTATTGGGGAGATTGGGAAGAAGTTCTGGAAGAAAATTGGGAGATTGCTTGAAAACTATGTAGAGAACCTAATTTTTGTTGGGGACTTTGACTCCATTCTAGCAGCAATAGATAAAGTAGGGGAAGTAGTTGTTCCTTCTAAGGAGTTCTACCACTTGAACTCATTCACAATAAGATTACGGTTGATGGACGTCGGTTTATCATTGTAGGCTTATGCTTGGTCAAACAAGCATCACCTTCAATTTTTAATCAAATAGAGATTGGATAGAGTTTTATTTCTAGAAGTTGGAATTTGCAATACCCCGATGCTGGTGTGCTACATCTTCCAACTTTGGGGAGTGATCATAACCTAAAACTATTGCGATTAGAATGGAAACAAAAGCGCAGATCTAGTGTTTGGAGACTAGGTGCGAAATTGAGCTTGAGAGAGGATTATCAGGCTATGGTTGAGAACGGGTGGAAAGGTGGCGAAGATGGAGCTAATTTGATGATTTGGGAGAGGTGAAAAATTAGCAGGGGAACTTAAAACATGGCATTCAAGATTGGATGTAAATTGAAGGCACAAGAATTCAAAGATAAAAAAGGAGATGGATGAAATCCAAGGTAGAGTGCCTGAGGAGCATGATTAGGTTAGGGAAAGAGAGCTGTAGAGACAATATGTAGGAGGTGTTATTACAGGAGGAAGTGCATTGGTGTTTTGGATTCAGGCTTGTATGGATAGAGAGTGGAGATAAAAATAGAAGATTCTACCATCTTTATGTGCAAAATAGAAAAAGGAAAAATGCTATTCATTGGCTTGCATTGCCTAATGGGGAGGAGCTAGGTGAAAAAGCAAAAGTATGAGATTATTTCTTTAATTTCTACAAAAAGCTTTATGCTTTAGAGTAGAATGAAATGAATCCAAGAGAGGTTTTCTCTTTGTAGGATTAAGAGAGGAAGAGGGACGATGGTGTATTGAACTGCTTGAAAAGGAAGAAATTTGCAATATACTTTTCCATATGCCTTCATGTAAGAGTCCTGGTCCTGATGGGTTACCTGCATTTTTCTATCTGAGTTGGGAAACTACGAGAAATGAAGTCCTAACTTTTGTATAGGATTGTTTCAAAGCTTGGATTATGCCAATGCCAATGAACTGAACCTATCTTGCCCTAGCACCAAAGCTTGGTTCACCCAAAGAGCCTAAAGACTACTACCACATAAGTCTGACAAACGCCATCTACAAGTTGGTGGCTAAGTTAGCTGTGTAGAGACCGAAGCCAATTTTGAAGAGAGTGGCTTTGAAAAATCAGTCAAGGTTCCTTCCAGGTAGGCAACTAGCGGATAATGTCATGATAGCCAAAGAAGTCATCCATGCCATGAAGATCTTAAATAGTAAGGAAATTTCAATGGTCCTTAAACTTGATATGGAGAATACTTTTGAGAGGCTTGAGTAGGATTTTGTGAAGTTTTGTTTGTGTCAATTGCACATACCTTCTCCTTAGGTCAATTTGGATATGTCTTGCATTAGATTTGCTTCCTTTCAAGTGCTAGTTAACGGTAATCTTATTAACGTCACCCTTCCCTCTGGTGGTGTGAGACAGGGGTGCCCTTTACCCTCCCACCTTTTCATTATTTGTTCAGAATATTTATCTAGATGCTTCAAGCTTGCTCCTCATGACAATTTAATTTTAGGATATCAGCTTCATGGAAATGCTAGTCCCATTACTCACTTGATGTATGCTGATAACACCATACTCTTTGCTAAGGAGTGGTGAAGGCTAGGGAGCTTCACAAGATTCTCTAAGAGTATGAAAGGTGTTTAGGACAAAGGGTCAATTATGCTAAATCAGGGTATTCTTCAGCAAAGGAGTGGGGATGGATATTCAAGAGGAGCTTAGGGAAGAACTTGGTATTGGGGCCATGGTGCGGAAGGAAGCTTTATTTGGGGAGCCCCATTCTTGATACTCCCAATCAATCAAAATTGGAGTTGGTAATTACTAAATGTTCCAAGAAGCTACCAAGTTGGAAAGGTGAGACTTTACACAAGTGAGTAGGGGCATTCTTCTTCAATCCTCACTTCACTCCATTCCTAATTACCGCTTGTTTACCAACCTCTTCTCTACAAAACTTTGTCATGTGTTGGATAAATTAGCAAGAGATTTTGGTGAAGGTATATGGATAATAAGAAAAATATTTAAATGAGGGCTTGAAGCTCATTATGCCTTTCGAAGCACATGGGTGATTTAGGTATTAGGTATGCTTGAGTGACTAATTTAGCATTCCTAATGAAGATGGGTTGGAAGCTATGTACGGATCAAGATGGATTATGGTAGAGTTTGATACATTCTAAATATTTCTCTGGTGGCTCATTTTGGGAATATATGCTAAAGTCTACTAAGTCAAACTTTATGAAAGCTTTGGGGGAGATTAAAGGTTGGCTATATAAAGAAGTGAAGTGCTTGGTGGGGAATGGTGAGGGAATGGATGGGAGAATGGGAAGGGATTGTGATGCCAATGGACAATAGGGTTTTGGAGTTAACTTCGATGACAAACCTGATAGAGAGGGAAGAAAGAAGGTGGAATGAAGAGGTAGTAGAGGCCATATCTCAACCATAATTGGCAAATTCCTTTTGTAAAACACCAATTCATGAAGGACCTTGTATGCTCGTTTGGAAGCCTTATCCAAAAGGTAATTTTTCTATTAAGTCAACCTATTAGACTCTTTTAAAGGAACACGATTTAGGAGTTGTAAGGAAGAGAGAGTTATAGTTTTGCAAGAAACTTTGGGCACCAAGGACAAGTGTTCCTATGGAAGGCAATAGTGAAAGATCTACCAATCAAATCCATTATTGCCAAAGGATTAGGAAATTATGATCGTGCTACCCTTTTGTAAGATAGAGGCAAAGGATTGGTGTCATTTACTTTGTGGTGGTACTGTCATCAGGGTGGTCTAGTTTTATTAGGGGTGAGAGTGGAGGATCAAGGTGACAGATGGTTGGATTTTGGTTGGCAAATGAACAAAGATTTTATGGCAGCTAGGTACTCCAAACACCTAGCTTTTTATTTAATGCACTTGATGTGGCTCCCTAAGTGGAAGGCGGTGATGGATAGGGCTTTGCTGGACCTGTGGGAGGTTATTTCAATAACATGGAGAATGGCCACCTTTTACAATGTGGAGAGCAGCATTGACGTTGGGTGTCAAATGAAAACAAACCTAGAGCTGCAATGTGATATATGTTGATGCAGCAATAGGTGTTGGTGTATTGAAATGCAAATAATGTATTACATTGGGGTATGTGTACATATTTTGTATCTAACAAATAGACTATATATATCAGTCATGTGGTAGAGGTTGACACCTCTAACCATTCCAGTTACCACCCAAACATGGTATTGGATGCAGCGTCGCTTCCCCTTTGCTCTTGCTCCTCTCTATGTTCGTTAATCGGATCTGCTCAACTCTGATCTAATTTGCCTAATTTATTCAAGGTGTTGTCCTTTCATCTCTATTTTGATTTGTTTGATCATATATGTTCTTGGTTTTTGTTTGAAATCTAGATTTTCCAGTTCATTTTGGGGCTCCCACTCTTTTTTTGATCATGCGATTTGATCGAAAGGAGCTGCTTGTCTATTCTCTTGATTGAGAGGAGTTGTTGTTCTCTTTTCTTCCTATGGAGGAATCTAGTGTTAGTCGACCTTCTATTTCTGCTAAGGCGTCTGCTCTTCTTAATTCTCCTCCAGCTAAAATGCATTAAACTCATCAAATTTCATTCTGTTGAAGGCTCAATTTGTCCTCATTCTATATGCCTACGATTTAATGGGTATTGTAGTTGGTTCCTTAACCCCTCCTCCCAAAGTTGTCTATAATTCCAAGATTGGACAATTGATTCAAAATGATGAGTACATCATATGGCTCCACAAGGATCAATTAGTCCTTAGCTGGTTGATTTCCTCAATCTCTAAGCAAATTTGTTCCCAACTTCTTGATCTTACCTCCGCTCATTCAATTTGGGAGTTTCTTGAAGGTTCTTTTGCCACCGAAAGCAAAGCGAGGGTGTTCCAATACAAGTCTGAATTGGCGAGCCTAAAAAGGGGACATGTCTATCAATGATTTTGTTAACAAAGCAAAGGCTCTTTCTATCAACCTAGCTGTTGCAAGAAAGACTCTTGATAAAGATGATTGACTTTTAGCTATTCTAAATGGTTTAGGGTCATATTATGACCATGTTGTGTCCACACTTGTGATTCATGTTGGGACTATTTCTTATGAAGAGGTTGCAGGACTCTTGTTGTCCCGTGAACAATGGTTGTTACGTAATCAACCTAAACTTGATTCTGTTGTAAACCAAACAACTATCACACATGCTTTGCTAGGTGGTCGTCGTAGCAAATCAAGGGGAGGTTCCTTTCCTAATAATGGCAGAGGTCAATTTCAGTTTGGCAATGGACAAAATAAGTTTTTTACTGGTGGTCCATGCAAACATGGTGGTCATTCTCAGTTCGGAGGTTGGATTTCTTTGGTGGCCAGTGTCCAATGCCAAACTTGTGGATGCCTTAACCATTCAGCTACCACTTGCTATCAACGGTACACTTACCCTTCCACTCCACAGATACAATATTCTGAATCTTCTCCATCATTTTAGCCATGGTGCCCAAATTCTGGGGCAACACACCATGTTACTCATTGTTTAAGCGATAGATCGATGTTTAAAGGTTGTCGTGTTGTAGTATAGCCAAAATAGCGCTCAAACAAATAAATTTTATTACTTGAAAATGTTTCAAGGTCGAACACAGGGAGCAATATGGAATTTAAAGCTCAAGATCACAATTTAAATCAAGAATAAAGATTGCAATAAAAATAATGTCAGGATCAATATGCAAAAAGAATGGAGTAAAATGATGATTTAAATCACCATTTACTCCTCACAAATAACACTTAAATCAAGTCTCAAATATATGCAATTAAAGTATCAATATATGGTGTTGTTGCTTTCTTCTCCTTCTGCTGGTTCTTATTATTCTTCTTCTTCTCTTCTTCTCTGTTTCTTCTTCTATCTTCTTCTTCTTTCTGTTGCTCAACCCTTCTCCTTCTTCTCTATTGCATCTCCCTCTCTTCTTCTTCTTCTCAGTTGTGCGGCTCCTTCACTTCTTCTTCTTTCTTTCTTCCTCTACTGCTCAAGCCTTCTTCTTCTTCTCTGTTCAGCTACTTCACACGGAGGGGGAAACTTCTTGAATTGGCTAAATGTCAACCACTTCCCTCTGCAGCAAAACCCTCCCCCTACCCCACGTAATCTCTCCTTCTCTTTCTATCTTAGGCTCTGCCCTCCCAGGGCCTCTCAATGGGTAACCGGGGTAATCGAGTTGGCGCAAACCCGAGTCCATGGCTGCGGGTGTGGTCACAGCCGAGGAGTGAAGGGCTTAGGCGGGTTGGGCGCACCAGGTCCACGGGTGAAGTGTCGTGAACAAGGCGCAAGTGAGCATGGGTGAGATGGACCTCATCCCGTGTTTGGAGGCGATAAGCCTAAGAGACTTTTTCAATTTATGCGGGCGCAGGGACTCTTTAGCTTCCAAGGTGGGACTAAAGTCCCACCTTTATTCTTCGTGTGTGTTTGCAGTGGGATCCTCGTTCAATTGATGTTGCAAGTGCACCTCTTCCACTCAATTGATGGCCTGGAGACCTGGAGCTGTGACTTCCACATGTCCTAGGACTAAAACCTGGGACGAAAATAGCAAGAACATGGGCTTCGAGGTTGCATGAAGCTCCGTTAATGGCAACGGTGGAGGAGAACCTGAAAATCACAATATGGGCTTGTAGCCCCAATTAAACTAGTTCACGAGCTTTGCCAGACCACAGCGAATGCATAGGGAATGTCTCGCAGTTAGTGGAGGTGTGTGGTGGTCTACGGAGGTCGGAGGAGGAACACGACAGTGGGTGTGTTCGGCGAAGCGTTGGAAAGGCCAATCGCCTTAATTACTTGAGGGGTTTTGGTCGGTGGGTCGAGGCGAAAGTGAAGGGAGTGTCGGCGAGGCGTATGGAGTAGAATAGCGATGGGAGCGCTTCACCGGAGGAGTGGTCTAACGTGGAAGGGATGACGGTGAACAGGCGGTAGCGTGGTCAAAATCGAGTGCAGTTGAGATGAAGATGAAGTAGAGGAGGTAAGGGACTTATCTAGGTAGTTGGTAGACGATGGAGAGTCGAGGTGGCGCCGATTGTGGTATGGACGACGTCGAAGACGAAGCTATTCTGATAAGCGGCGGACGGCGAGGATGAAGGAGATAGCGACGTCGGCAGGTGTTGCTCAACGCGGAAGAAGGCAAGGAAGGATAATCTGCTGCTGGTATTGTGGTCAGACGACGAGGGGAGGCAAGGAGGGTCGCCGGAGCTTGAAGAGCAATTCGGCCAGAGGAGGAGAGAAGAATTTGAGGGTTACTCTGGTCGAATTCAAGCTTGGGAAATCCGTTGTGATCTGGGGAGTCTTTTATAGGTCATTAGAGGGCGGTTAAAGCTTGGGAAGCAACCTTCCCAAGCTTGGAAAGCTCGCCGGATTGGGAAATCCCTTGAGAACCAAATCTCTTCTGGGTGCAACATATCTTCCATGCTCGAAGTTCCCAACCAGTTCTTTGGTTTGATAATGTGGGTGCAACATATATGTCAGTGAATCCTATCTTCCATGCTCGAAGTAAGCACATAGAAGTGAACTTTCATTTTGTTCATGACAAGGTGGTTGCAAATACATTACCTGTCCAGTTTCGCTCAAGCAAAGAATAGATTGCAGACTTGTTGGCAAAAGCTCTATCATCATCCCCATTCATACACATACGAAGCAAACTAAAGCTACTACCTCAACCCCTTTAGTTTGAGGGGCGATGTTGGTGTATTGAAATGCAAATGATGTATTACATAGGGCTGTGTGTACATAATTTGTATCCAACAAGCAGACTATATATATCAGTCATGTGGTAGAGGTTGTGATGCCTCTAACCATTCCATTTACCACCCAAACGATAGGCACTTCTTACTCGATGGTGGCATTGGTACTAAAGGATGACAGAGGTAATGTGGTTGAGATGATGACGCTCATCCTAGGCAAGGGCTATAAATAGCCCGCAAACCCATCCCCCCATGTTAGTTGAGACTCAAACTGGAGACCTATTGTTCCCACTTAAGTTGCACGAGCTTACTCACCAGCTGAGCTATCCGACGAAGCTTTAAAGTGTAGAACTTGCCGTGAAGATGCGGAAGCAAGAGCAACTCACAAAGGTCTAAATTTGGCCTTAAAAAAAGATTTATTGGAGGTGATTGTGCTAAGTAATGCCATCAATATGATTGATCAAGTTCTAGCCTTATAGTAACCTAATCAAAGATACAAGTGTGATTGAACATTGTATTTCCATTCTAAATAAACATGTTGCTTTCATTGTTGTTAAAGTTGATAGAATTGTTGTCCAACCTTGGCTAGGCATTGTCTTGAGAGAGTTGGAAGGGTGTTGGGTGAGTCTTTGACTTTCCTTGTAACTTGTAAGGCTGCTAATGAATTTCCTTTATCCTACAAAAATAAAAAAACCATTATTTTTGAAAGTGGGAGTGAAACCATAGAATTCTGAGGAACATGGAGAAATTAATGAGGCAATTTACGTCTTGTAACTAATTTGTATGTACAGGCATCAATCCCATGTAATCGATATGTTTTTGAAGACATAAGCAAGCTTGCACTCTTGCTTCCAATAGTGATAAATGGAGATAGATGTTACGTGTGAACCTGAGAAATTAATAAATCACATGACTACTTGCTCTAATCTGTCAAAAATCTAGGGAAAATGAGATCATACTGGTTTACCTACAATATGGTATCATATGAGAACGACAAATTGTAAGCCCTTCGAAAACTCACATATTTAGGGAGTGACAAAATTATTAATGTAGATTTATTCATCCCAAGAATTTCCCATGGTATCTCTTATCTCGTGGAGATGTGTCCAAACAAATTGTAAGAAGCTATACATCCTGGCCAACAAACCTTTGTAGCGTTGTTTCTATGCAGTTTTACATTTGACAACCCTTCCCCCTCGCCACCTTCCTAAAAACCTTAATACTTCATCTACAACCACAACAGGAGTAGATACAATAATGACCAGACACCACTCCTCCAATCTTAAAGGAACAAGACCGAATGTTCTCGCAAGGGGAGGGACGTAGAGTATAATTGCATGCATCCCTAGAGAGAACAGCATTGCCAGAAGGAGAAATGGGTTGGTCCACGGTGGCATGTTGAGAAGGTTGTTGTCCTCTGAGAGAGCATTTAAGGAATTAAACAACTCCAAAGCCACGAGAACAGATAAGGAGAGAGTTGTAGCCTTGACCTTCCCTGCAGTGAAATAGTCACAAGGGTTTGGGAAACTTAAGATGTGAGCTCCAGCTGTGAATGGTGCGGGATGGAAGTCCTTCCATGTTGGGCACTCTCCCCATGACTGCAGCTGGGATAGCTTCACAAGTGTGTGGCCATCGCTAACCAAGTTAATGCCCATGAAGGATGGTTGAGTGTACCACAAGATGAAGACACCAACTGTTGCAGCACCAACATATGCACCAATTACCTGAGATATATAAAAGAAAAGGCCGCTCATATAAGGCATCGATCTAGCGTGTGCAAAGACAGAAAGCATACGTGATGCTTCCAGATTCATGCAATACCAAGTCCAAAGCATGTTTAGTCACATTGTCATCCATCGTAGCAAAACAGTATGTACTTCGTTTAATCTTCTATAGTGGCCAAAATAAAGTAATTGCTGGTATTTTTAACAAAGACTTTTTGGTGGCACCAGTAGTAAATCAAGGGAAACATTGAAGCTGATTTTGGGCATTCCTAGAGGAGACAAATTGATTCTTTGACTTGGCCATTGATGTGCAAGAAAATGCTTGATGTTTATTGCTGCTTTACAATCAAGATATCATGTTTCCTTATGTTTTATAGAGATGGCCTATATATAACAATGCACTTATGCACTTCATCTACTATCACCAACACAGCTCAAGTAGTACCAAATCCATAGCAGTTCACTTCAATCACCCATCATCAGGCATATTGTAACATGTTGCTAATATTCTAAATACTTGTCTCCACATATGGGAATTGTAATGAATGCATAAAAGAAAAAATACCCATCTGGATATCAACATGACGAATTTCCATAGTGAATGGGGAAGAGGCAATTGAGCATACCAGGTAGCGAAAGAGAGCCCAGGAGCTAATAAGAGCATCGCTGCTCTGTCTAGGTGGCTTCTGCATGATGTCAGGGTCTGGTGGATTGAAACTAAGAGCTGTTGCTGGAGGGCCATCAGTGACTAGATTTGCCCAAAGAAGATGCACAGGGATCAGTACCCAGGTATGCCTAGTACAGAACTCAGGAAGACAGAGAACACCTCACCCATATTTGATGATATCAGGTACCTACAAGGGATAACAATCCAGATAAGCACCTGCTCACACAAAGAAATTAATTGTTGTTGACGACGTATGTTGCAGGAAAACCTAATAAAAGCTTTCATGTTACTGTAAATTGAACGGCCTTCTGCAATAGCTGAGACTATAGTGTTGAAATTGTCATCAGCCAGCACCATGTCAGATGCTTGCTTTGCTACCTGAAAATCAGGGGCATAACTTTTCAGAGCCAAATGTGCTAAATATTTTATGTTTTAGCCATAACATTATACAAGTATGCAGGTCAAGGGCACAAGGCACTGCATTTAGTTTGCTCATGAAGGTCAGATATATAATATCTACGTGCAATGCATTCTATATGCATGTTTTAGACAATTTTAAGTTTTCATCTTGCATGCAGAAATTACTAAAGAATAAACACCTGCCAGCATGCGAATGCATGCATAATTTTTGGTCTCCATAGTCAATAAAGAGAAGTAAGAAAAATATATAAGGTACTAGTACCATCTCCATCACATTAACAGAGATGTAGCATGAAAATATGCTCCACAGCGACGCAGACTTTCTTAACACGTATGATTTGAACATATAAAGTAGCAGTGAGTCCAATGTAAAATACTGACGGACATTTAACAAAGAGTCAAAGAATGACAACCGATTCCAAGCACGAATACATCTTCTGAGTCGAAAGGGTTTCTCCCAGAGAAAAAAAGAGTGAATGAATGCCTTCTAAATTTTCCTTGTTTACCAGTGCCCCTCACATATTACATGATCAGTGATTACCATATACAGCCATAATCTCCAAAATCATCATTGCAGTTGGGAAACAGACGACAACTCCACGGGCAAGGTGCAAAATGGGTATCATCAATTATGCATTTTACATATTGTTATTGGATTAGGAAACTAAAACCTATGGTTTTTACTGTCTCTGCAGGAATGAACACTGGCTATATCACAAGAACTCTCCAGATCACTTTCAATATTCAATGAGGTTACCTCAGTCCCAGTGATGCCCATTGCTATTCCAATGTCTGCTAATTTCAGTGCAGGGGCGTCGTTTACACCGTCTCCAGTCATTGCTACAATCTCGCCTGTATCTTTGAGCCGCTTTACAATGTCTTGCTTATGTTTAGGCTCAGCACGTGAGATGACATTTCCACCAGATCTTGACAATATTTCAACTTGTTCTTTTGTTGATAAAGTCATGAACTCCTTACCCGTAAAACTTCCTCTGAGGTCACCTGCATCAGGAAACAAACCTATCTCTTGACATACAGCCTCCGCTGTGGCCTTGTTATCTCCTGTTATCACAATGACCTTGATTCCAGCTACTCTGCAATCTCCTATAGCTTTGCAAACTTCTTCACGAGGTGGATCCTGCACCATTTGGTTAGAATGCATTAGAAAGGTTTAAACAAAATAAAAATGGAAGCTGGCAGACAGGACTCAGACTTACTCTTAGGCCAAAGATTCCCACAAAAACCAAATGGCTCTCAATCTTGGAATAATTGGTTGGATCATTAAGCATGCTGTGAGAGGGGTGAGTTTCAGAACTATAATCGTCAAGTTCTCCTAAATCATCTTTGAAAGCAAGTCCTAGGCAACGCAACCCCTTTGCACTCATCTCATGTAACCTCAGTAAGATCAGCTGCTGAGCTGTGTCGTCCATTTGAACAACTGACCCATCAGCAAGCTGCACTTGCGAACTCCGTGCCAACACACTTTCAGCAGCACCCTGTGGATATAGTAGCAATGAATATTATGTTGAGAGTCACAAGCATTGAGGAGATTGATTTTTTCTGAGAAACTGGAACTTGATAAGAAAGGAGGAAGAACTTTCTTATAAATGATCTGGTCAAAACTTCTAAATAAATGGCATTAACGGAAACTCAGATTTTATAAAATTAGATAATTTCTCGTAACACTGTTTTTTGAAACTGCCAAGGATGCAAAAATCAGCTGATTAATTAGCCAATTAATCATTTGCAGCCAATGACAGCACCGCATACCTATAAGCAGGTGTATAGTCGGACAAGCTGATTAAGCAGCTGATTAATTGGCTGACCTAATAATGCATGTTGAAATTTGATAGCTTGATGCACTTATTCTTAAAATTTCATGCCTTGTTCTTTGGTTCGATCTTTGTTATTACAACTTGTTCTTATTGTTTTTACTGCATATTTGTCTCCTTTAAATTTATGATCCACCAATCTAAGCTTATTTGTCATGTTTTATGTGATATGATAACCATCTATTACGACCTAGATCCTTACTTATTGCTTGTTAAAGGAATGTGCATGTCAAAAAAATAATACTAATAGATATGTGCATCACTTCAATTAATATACATGTATACATAATATGTATGATGGTATAAATAATTACATTGAAATTTTTAAGGGACACCACCAAGCCGACTACCGAAGAAGCCCTTTTCCGCTACAATCCTCCAATAGACGTCATTCCAGGAAAGAGAGGGGAAGATGGGGCCAATGCATAAGGACAGGGGGAGCCACCATCAAGAGGCTGATGGTCATCGAAGGGTAGCGGTTGTCTTGTACTTCCAATGTAGGATGGTAGGGCACTACGCACATGATTGTAGAGACCTGATTTTGTGCCTTTAGTGTGGGGGGACATGGCCATTGGCAGTTCTCTTACCGAAGCCGGTGAGGTGTGATGTTCGGTCTGATTGGAGAACACCAAAACCCAATTTTCTCAATCTCTATACTGAGCCTCTCAAACCAGGCACGAGGACTCTGTTTCAACTCATAGATTGCCTTCCTCATGCGACAAATATGCTTCCCCTGGCTGTTGTAACTTGGTGGCTATCTCATGTACACCTCCTCAGATAAATCACCATACAAGAAGGCATTTTTAAAATCAAGCTGATGTAAAGGTCATCTCCTGATCACAGCAACAAAAATAATGATCGTGACAGAAGTAATACGAACTACAAGAGAAATATCTCAAAATAATCTATCCCACAAATCTAAGTAAAACCATTAGCAATAAGTCCAACCTTATATCTATCCACTGCCCCATCAGGTCTGTACTTGATAGTACAGACCCATCTGCAATCCACCACAGTAGCACCAGCAGGACATAGCACTAAGTCCTATGTCTGTCGTGATTGTAAGGCCTGTATCTCATCCATCGCAGCCCGCCACCTAGGGTCATGGGAAGCCTAGGAAAAATCCCTAGGAATCGCAGTGGTAGTAATGGTAGAAGCAAACTGGCGAACCCCATCCTCCATATGAGCAACTCCTGTATATTGGGAAAGAGGATGAAGTGTGCAAGATCTACCGGGCCCCCTCAGAAGTGACTGCTCCTCTGTGTCTAAACTACTCTCATCTGTCAAGTCGGGACAAGGCCCAGTGTCTGGCGAAGCGTGTGTCCTTCAGTGGAAAACCAGAGTCCTCTCGAAGGGAACCTGTATAGATGTTCCTTCCTCTGAGAAGTATGGAACCTTCTCAAAGAAAGTGACATCTGCAGCAACAATGTATCTCCTGCGACTCAGGTCACAACACCTGTAGCCTTTCTGTGTCCTGAAATATCCAAGGAAGACATTTTACCGCCTTAGGAGAAAACTTGTCCTGATTACCATATGCCCAAACAAAGCAAGTGCACCCAAAAATCCTCGGAGGTAAAGCAAAGGACCTGTCACAATCTAGATGAATAACCTAAAAAGGAATCCTCCTTCGAAGAATTAACGAAGATACCTAATTAATCAAGTAGGTCACAGTAAGTATGGCATCTTCCTAGAATTGCTTAGGAACCTTTATCAAGGGCCTAGCAATATTTAGGAGATGTCGAAACTTGCGCTCAACCACACTATTCTGCTGAAATGTGTGAGCACAAGACATCGGTGAACAATGTCACGAGAAGAGAAGAGGCTCTTAACATCTTGTTGCACAAACTCTAATGCATTTTCACTGCGGAAGACTCGAACCGTACCATCATACTAGGTCTGAACCTCTGCCAAGCAAGGTTTTAAAAAATGTGAGGCGGTACCGAGGCGGTTTGCCTTCATTGAGGCGAGGTGTAAGCCTCGAGGCGATCGAGGCATAAGACTCAGGATTTGTATAAAAAATATAGAAAATGAAATGATATATACTTATCAAGTGCTAATAAGGAAATAATAACATAAATGACACAGTTTCATAACATTTTTTCTCTATCACAACATTGAAAGAACGAAACTAAACGAGAGATGACGTTTAAATGAAAAGATAAACATCCATATAATATAGAAGATTAGAAACCATAACAAAAGCACAAACTAAACCAACTTCCCAAACCATTGGGAGACTTAAGAGTTAAAGCATAGATTAAAATGAAGGTACATGAAACATCCACATCAAAAACTCTAAAGAACTACAACACATTGTAGACTATAGTCTCCTCCTCCTCGAACACCGTCAAGCTCATCAATGCTGTCGCTAGGGCTGGTCGCATCATCCCAAGAGTCATCCATAAACTTCATCCTAGCCTCATTATCATCATCTTCCTCAGTATCTCTATCACTCTCTTGGAACTCTTCCTCCTCAACGTCAATAACAGCTTTGCCAAAAAGATAAGTCATTTAAAACAATTTCTTAGAAGTTAGAATCTTAGTTTGTAACTTTAAACATTATAGTTCAGCAAAAAAAAAAAATTACATATTACCTTTACTCTTGTCCTTTCTCTTTTGCCTCTTTCTTCTACTTCCTCCTACTTGTATTCCTCCCTCTGCTCCTACTAACTGCTCAAGATCAATAGGATCCTCTTCTAAAGCTACAGTTGCATCAAGCTCCTCATAAGCATCAATCTCTGTTTCGCAAAGTTGTAGCTCAGCAATCCACTCATCATCTGAGTCCACTTCCTTTAAGCGTAGAGGATCATCCATTGCCTTTTTCTTCACCTCCTTGTGTTTCAATTTCAAATTGAACATACAATAAACCAAGTCATTGAGTTTATCTTGTCTCAGCCTGTTCCTTCTCTTAGTATGGACCTAGTCAATGAAAAGTTCACCATTAAATTTTATAGCCTAATTATTATATATTACTCTAAATTTAAAATGCAAATTTAGACTTTTTACCTGATTAAAAGTACTCCAATTTCGCTCACATGCAAATGCACTACAAGTCAAACTTAAAATGCGCATGGCAAACTTCTTCAACTCAGGTGTTTCATCACCAAATGCTCTCCACCAATCCGCTGTAATGGAAATTTTATTTATAGTATATAGGAAAAAATTAACAAAATTTATTAATTTAAATGATAGAATCATTGAAAGAACTTTACCAGGACTCCTCTTAAAACGAGTCTCAATGGCATTGGACCATCCAAATAATCCTCTTCCATTAACAAATGCATCTGTTTGGAGATCCACATTCAACCTCTCATCCTTGTCAGGAATCAACCTCTGAAAGCATGAGTACAAGCCCATCTTTACTTCTGAATCAACTTTAAAAGTTGGTTCATACTGGCATTAGGGATTCAGAAAATAGGTAGCAGCATGCAAGTGTGTGCAATTGCCTGTCCTATCTTGTGTCAATGATGTCCCAGATTGCCTTGTACTTCTTTTCATCATTACCCAAATTTTTAACAATAACTTCCTTAGCCCTACCCATAGCCTCATAAATAAATCCCATAGGTGGATATTGTTTAGCGTCCACCATTATTAAAACCAACACCAACGGTTTGATTGTCCTTATCACATAGGCTACACCGGGCCAAACTGTTCTACTTTTGAGGACAATATTTTGTACAGCTTGCCCTTGAACCTTCAATGCATAACTGCTACACTTCCACCTTTTTAAGGTGAAAAAAGACTCAAGAGTATCTTTTGCTGTTAGTAATTTCTGCAAGGTAAGGAAAGTAGTAGCAAACCAAGTGACGGCATGTCTCACCAAGTCTCCTACATGCTTCCTTATCATGGCCACCACCCAAGCATGTGCATATATGTAATTAATTATTTGTTTGGCCTTCTTGAAAATAAAGTCATGAAGAGGTAGCTTCATGATATCCTCCAACATAAGGTCAATGCAATGAGCAGCGCACAGAGTCCAATACAAATGTTCCCTTTTTTCCATCAATTTCTCTCCAGCTTTTTTATAAGCTGATGCATTATCTGTTATCACTTGGATAACATTGCTTTCAACCACTTCTTCAACAACATCATCCATCAATTTGAAAAGATAGTCAGCATTCTTGATCTCATCAGAGGCATTAACAGATTTTAGAAACCACATACCTTTTGGGTTGTTAACCAAAAAATTGATCAAGGTTAGTCCTTTTGTATCTGTCCAACCATCAGACATTATGCTACATCCAATCTCTTTCCAAGATGCTTTCGCTTGGTCCATCATAGTAGCTATTGTCTTCACTTCTTCTTTCAAAATCCAAGTTCGTAACTCATGCATTGTAGGACCTCTGAATCCCCTTCCATAGTTACATCTTGAAGCATTTGCCAGTAAGATGGACTGGTGGCCAAATTGAATGACAATCCATTCTCGATGAAGAATCTACCAATACTAAGACACGTTCTAATTCTTTGTTCTTTCTTCCAAGAAGAATTCAAAATAATCTTCTTTGGAGGACATTGAGGAGCATTATCAGGTCCATCACTTCCAGGCCATACTTTCCGTTCAACTCCTGCAACAAATAAATCCATAGGACCCTTCACCACTTGTGCACCACTTGATCCTGTAGGTGCATTTTCATCATGCCCAGATGGACCTTCTACTGTATATGCACCTATGCGACGGATTTCTTCCATTTCTTCAAGTGCTCTTCTTCTACCAACTTCCTTCTTTGCTAAGAAGGCTTTAATTTCAATTTCAACTTCAAGTGGCACCTTTGCACATGCTCCCACATTTTTGTGGGTCTTCGCTAAGTGCTCCTTTAGTCTTGCAATGCCACCTGTGATAGTTTTCCCACAGAAGTTATACTTCACATACTTATATCCTTTCTCCCTTTGAGATCCTTGAAGGTCAATTTTCGTGCAATACTTCCATCCAGGATCAGACCTGCCAGTGCCAGTGGATCCTTCTTTTCCTCCTCTTCTTGCCTTTGGCACCATGTCTAGAAGCATAAAAGATATTGGTAATCAAATCAACCTAAATGACCTAAACTTGAAAAATAAACCTAAATGAAATGACCTAAACTTATAGTCAACATACTAAGCTCAACCTCAACATACTAACCTCAACTGCCGCTGGAGCTGGACCACTGCCGTTGGAGCTGCCTGGAGCACTGCCTGCGCTGAAGCCTGCCACTGCGTGCTCGCGCTGTTGGAGCACTACCTGCAGCACTGGAGCACTGCGCTGGAGCACTGCGATGTTGGCGCACTGCATTGGAGCACTGCCTGCGCAGAAGCCTGCCGCTGCGTGCTCGCGCTGCTGGAGGACTACCTACAGCGCTGGAGCACTGCCTGAAGCACTGCGCTAGAGCACTACGATGCTAGTGCACTGTGCTGGAGTACTGCGTTGGAGCACTACCTGCGCTGCGCTGAAGCCTACGCTACGTAGAGCGTTGTCGCTGCGTGCTCGCGCTGCTGGCGCTGGAGCACTACGATGCGCTGCGAGGATCGCTGCCGCTGCGTGCAGCATTGAGCTACGCTGCGTGGAGCTGCTCGATGGTGGAGGCTGCGTTGCGATGGAGCAGGGCTGTAGGAGCTGCAACGTGGAGGCTGCTCGTCGGTCTGCTGGAGGCTGCAAGTCTTCTTGAGGTTTGGTTTAGGGCTAGAGCCAAAGATTAGTAAAAAAATGGTCATGTGACTAGCACATGACCATTTTACAAAGTAGCATACGCGAGGCGGTGCCTCTCCAACGCCTCAGCACCTCGGGCACGCCTTGACAAAGCGAGGCACACGCCTCGCAGAATCAAGCTGAGGCTTACGCCTCGAGGCCAATTTCCCACTCCTCACCTCGAGGCGCACACCTCAAGCACCTCGAGGCTCGTTTTTTTAAACACTGCTGCCAAGAACTGCTGAATAATCTAGGGAATCTCCGAGCGAGTCTTCATCAAGAAAACTCAAGTGAGGCGGCTATGAATGTCCGCAATAACAGCGTAATATCGATGTCCTCCTAGGGTAGGCACCCTGGATGGCTCCCACACATCACAATGTACTAAGGCAAAATGAACAGTACTCACTCTAGCATCCCTTTATGGGTAACTGCTCATGTAATGCTTCTCAAGCTGACAATCCTCACAGGGTGAAGTCAAGGAATCTGGCAAACTGGGATACATCTGTCACATCTTCTTGAGCAATAGGTGCCCAAGCCTCCTATACCATAGCCAAGGATCAGAAGCTATGGAAATTGCTCCAACAAATAATGTTGGTGCGTCAAGGTAATGGAGTCCATCTTGTTCCATACCCCCACCTATAATATCCCCTGTCTGTCGATCATGGAAGTAGCAATGACCATCAAACACTACACGACAACCAAGATCCTTACAAATGCAACTTAAGAACAGCAGATTCATTAGAAACTCTAGAGCACAATGAACTTCAATCAGCATCTTCAGAGAGGCACGCATACGCCCAACTACTGTGATAGGTGACGTGGTTCCATTGGCCACCCTAACGTCCTTGATCCCATATGGAGCCTTGGGATCCACAAGATGCTCCACATCTCCTATAAGGTGAATAGAGGCACCAGAGTCAACTATCCACATTCCTCCGACCCTCTTCTTCTTCATGTTTTCTTAAATTGCAAACGCAAACTCCTTCAGATTTAAAAATGAGCTTCTTGGTGGATGAATCACGTCTTCGATGCACGAGAAAAGACTCATCGCGCTTAAGGGGGCAAACTTTATTACCAATGGTGAGAGAAGGATCATCCCCATAATTATGAGGCGTGAAATATGCTTCATCATGCAAGAGATAACATCAAGAATCACGGACCGAAGTGGTACGTGGTCTGATTGGGCCACTGAGAGACCCACGACCGGTCTACCGGCGATAGTGGAGGGGCCTGCGACCTCTTGGATGGTGCCAGCAGAGCCATCAAACACTTGGTGGGCGATGCCAGCAACGCTGAAGGCACCAGCAGCGATGGCGGCAGCACTGGTAAGGAGGTCAGCAATGCTAGGCTACCTCCTTCCAACATTGCTACTCCTACTACTCCTTGTCATCTTCTGTGCCTTGATCAAATCACCATGATGTTGGTGATTCAATCATCTTGAAGTGGGAATATTTGGTGGGATATTGAAGCAGCAACATAGGATCGCTACTCTGATACCATGTTGAGAGAGAATGCTTCTCTCAAAAGAAAAAAACCCTAGCCTCTCTTTTATACTAGAGGTTTTGGGTGAATTACAAAGGTGCCCCAAAAATAACAAATGATAAAGAAGTCCCTAGGCTCAACAAGAACATGCGCTACATCGGTTTCGTGAGAAGGTGGCGATTCTTGGTGTTCCATTACATCTAAGGATGCCAAAGTTTGTCGAGGTTGTACACTGATACGAGCGGCTTCGTGAGGGCATAGGCATTGGAATTTTTCAAGGAGATGCCACATCCATTATGGCTAAAGGCAAGCTTGAACAAAGGGGCTAGGTCCTTGCAATAGTGGCCATTAGGTCAAAATGTGCTAGTTAGGGTTCATGATGAGGTTCTCATCAGGCAACAAGCTTGCTAGAATTGTACCATATCCAAATTATTTAAACCATTTAGTTTTCAAAAAAGAATTGTTTTACATGCAGAGGTTGTATCAATAATTCTGCATCTAGGAATGGATATAGTCTCTTTTGTATTTAATTTAAATGTTAACCCACTTTAAAAAAAAATTTAAATGATACCAGGATTTTGTATGAACAAAACCACATTATTACTTTTATTACCTGGATTTCCATCAACTCCTTGTAGCATGTCATTGACCTTCTTCACAGAGAGGCCCTCCATTCCACTCCAAAAAATCAAGAGACCCTGGAGAAGGGTGAAATGTTGGTTTTGAGAGCCTAATTGCTTTAATCGGGATGTAATTGACATATGGTGAGATGGGAATTCATTTTGAAATCAGTGAGATTAATCAAACCAATTAATTAATAGATCAATCGGGAATTTGGTTGACCAACCAAATTGCCTCCGCTTCGTTCTCCTAAGGTGGGTTTCGAGGATGTCCATGATCGGAGTGCACCAAATTTTAGAGGTGGATCATCATATCCTAGGAGGAGTTCGTCAAGTCCCGATGCATTGATATTGTGGGGGGCAATACCTTCTCTAAGGGGAAGTCCTTTATGGGTGCTTTGATCAGAGTAATCTTTAACCTTTCTTCGTTTTGTTTATTTATGCTATTGCATGTTCTTTATTCTTTATTTTATTCTGGATCTTGCAAAATCATGTTTGACTTACTTGATTTAATATTTTTGATCTATCTGAAAATGTTGGAAATGCATATGTTTTTATTTATTTATTTTCTATATGCGTTCATTTTAATAATCTTAGAGAAGGTATTGCTTAGATCTAAAATATTTGGGATGTCAGAAATGACTTTTAAATCACGTGTAGACTTATCTGGCCTAAGAAATCTGGTAGGCATAATTTCAAGCATTGGCAACAATGCATGAGGACTTGGTTGGCCACCTTTGGTTTGATCTCAACATTGGAAATCAAACACCAAGTGTTGGATATGGAAAAATCCACTCCCAAAGGCCAAAAGACGATGGATGAGTGGTGTTGTTTGCACGATGAGATCGTGGTTTTAAAAAGACGTTCGTTGTAGTTGAAATCGCCGTGAAAACAATTAACAATTTATTACTCGAAAACTAAAGTATCTGAGGTCGAACTCAAGGAGCAAATTGGTATTTTAGAAACCAAAATCACAATCTCTAATTGCTCAAAAAATGATAGCAATCCAATGTATATGAAAGCTAGAGAGGGAAAATGCAAAAAGAAATGGATTGTCTTTCTTCTTCTCTTTTCTTCCTTCTTCTTTCTCTTTGTGACTTCTTCTTTCTTCTTCTTCTTCTCTTTTTCTGATTTTCCCTTTTTTAGACGTCTGATTCTGTTAGTCAGATGCCTTATCTTGCAATTGCTACAGTGGTTTCACTCTTTCTTCTTCTTCTTCTTCTTCTGCCTTGTCTTTCTTCTTCAGCCTCTACCTCTGTCTTCAACTGTTCCTCTTCTTCTTCCTTTCTCTATGGCTTCCTCCTTGGCTTCTTCTTCTTTTCTTCATTGTCTTTCTCTGTCTTCTTTTTCTTCTTCTGCTTGGCCGCTCCTGCTTCTTTCTTTCTTCACCAGCTACCTTCTTCTTTTTCTTCTCTTCCTTCGCCTCTTCCTCCTTCTTCATCTCTTTTGTCTTCCCTTTCTTCTTCCTCGCCTTAAGCTTTGGCTGCGCCTTCAGCTTCCTTCTCTCTTCAACAGCTGCCTCCTCTAGCTCCTACACAGCACCATAATGCAAAACCTATCCCTTATCCTCCCTGTGTCTCTCTCTCTATATCTCTCTTCGGTACACTCTCCTAGAGCCGAGTAATCGGGTCGGATGCATGCTCGAGTCCAGGCGCACCGGTGTGGGTGTGATGCACGAGGAGTGCTAGGTCTAGGTAATCAGGTCGGGTTCCAGGTCCGCTTAGCGTAGGCACGGACGAGGCGTGAGTGGGCGAGGGGACCGCACCTCGTGTTCAGAGGCAACGAAGAGGAAACACAAATTCAACTTATATCACTCACCTCACTCCAAAATTCCCGAGGTGGGAATAAAAGTCCCACTCGCTTCTACGCGCACGCCCCCAGGGGGTCGTCTTCGATTGCCGCGACTGCAGTGCTTTCTCAAAACCACTCACTAGCTAAATGTATGCGCGAGGTGACTCCGCACCTCCTGAGATGGGGGTCGTATCTACCATCGCCGGAGATGAAGGCCTTGAGATGGAGAGGCGGTGACGACGAGGAGGTCAGAGAGGCGTACGCTGGTGCGGCGCAACGCGGAGGAACGAGGCAAAGCGAACCCTGCCACTGGTATGGTGGTAGAGTGAAGAGATGAGGGAGAGGAGGTTGTCGGAGCTTGCAGGCGTCTGACCAAAGATGAGGAAGGAGGGAATTCAAGGGAATTCTCAGGCCAAAACAAGCTTAGAAGATGTGGCCGGATCTGAGGCTTCTTTTAAAGGCACAGGCAGAGGGCCTTGTGCTTGGAAGGCGAGCTTCCAAGCGCAAGACTCTCGTCGGAGGTATGGCTCGGAAACGATACCCATACCTCTCAAGCGTTCGCATGAGAGGTATAGGGCGAATCAGGACATGGGGAGCTACTCAGGCGGTAAGGGACTTCTCAGAGAACCCCCCTTTCAAATCTGAGAGCAGCTCTCTGGGGAGCGAGGAGAAATCCTCCTCGAAACTTTGCCGGAGGTATGGGTCTTTTGCTGTAATGGTAGAGGGACTAGAATGCAAAAGGTGGCGAAGAAGTTGTGGGGGTTTTCGCAAGGGTTTTCAAAAGTTAGGGGCCAAAATGTAATTTGGTGGACTTTTTTACAAAGTAGGTCAAGATGACCTTCTCTCAGGTCCAAGTTTTGGTACAAACCTAATTTGGACCTAAGGAATCCATTGGTGAAGTTGGATTTTAGGTTTGATCACGTTTGACTGGATATTTTTCACAAAAACCTAAATTAGGTCAAATATTGAGCTTGGACCCTAATCTAGGTCAAAACAGGTTCCAAAGGCCAAATTGAAAGTTCTAAACCCTAGGGGATATTTTTTCATGAATTTTAGAGGGTTTAGTTGATTTTTATCTTGACTGAAACCTTGTGAAATTAAGTGGATTTGTTTTAGGGTTACAGAATGTCATTTAATTTTTAAATTTCACAATAACCCTTTTCTGACTGAACCATCCCACTTTTTCTCTTATTAAGTCCAATTAACCTATGTCTAGATCCTGAGAAATCCCGTTGATGTACTGCAATGGTAAAATTATAGTTTTACCCTTTGTTTCATGTTTTCTTTCCAGATCAGTAATCTCTTGAGTTAGGCCTTCCTTTAGGTTATGCAGGAGCTTTTGTTCTTTTTTTTAGGTCGAAAAGAGCTAGTTAGGGCTCATGATAAGATTCTCATCATACCCCCATGCCTAGCTTTTGCTAGTCCCTTAGCAAAATTTCAAGATTTCAACTTCTGTTCTAGACCATGAATTTCTTTCACCAGTTATAATAAGTGCTTTTTCTTCTTTTTCTTCTGTGATTATGTTAGAATGCTGACAATAGGCCTAGAGGTATTCTAGTATCAACCAAGATCCGGACCTGACCAACTTTAGCCTCGGTCCTCTGCGATGGTTTTTGAGGCCCGCAGGAACTACCCTAAGGCTCATTAGACTCCATGGTTAAAGTACCCGTGCTTGAGACATATTTTAGCCTTGGTTCAGTTTGCAGTGCATTTTTGTAAGAGAGAGACAGAGTGTAGATCGAATTTCGTGGTTTTCAAAATATACGCGTTGTAGTATGTTGCGAAAAACGATTATCAATTTAATTTATTTATTACTCGAAATTTTGAAAATATTCCAAGGTTGAACTCAGGGAGCAACTTGGTCTTTAGAAATAGAAAAATCACAATTCTTAAAAATGTAATGTTTTACAAAAATCTAGAGAGAAAGGAAATAGAATTTTTCTTCTCTTTTTATTTTCTTCTCTCTTTTCTTCTCACTGTCTTCAGATGTCTGATTCTATGAATCAGATGCCTTAAATGGCGTTTGCTACAGTGCATGCCTTCTTCTTCTTCCTTTCTTCTCTTTGGTTGCTGCTGCTCTGACTTTGGCTGCTTCTCCTCTTCCTTTCCTTTCTGCTTGGCTTTCTTCTTTGCAGCAGCTCCTTCCTTCTCTTTTCTTCTCTTCCTCTTTAGCTCTTTCTTCTTCAGCTCCTTCCTTTGCTTTCTTCTTCGGCGTGGCTAAGTCCTCAGCTTCTTCCTCTTCTTCTTCTGCTTCCTCTTCCTCCTTCCCTGCACAGGCACGGTTAAGCAAAACCTGCCCCTACCCTCTCCACATCTCTCTCTCTCTCTATTTCTCTCTCAGGTCACAGCTCTCCCAGAGCCAGCCGGGTTATCGGGTCGGGTATACGTGCCCGGGACCAGGCCCATTGGCGTGCGGTGGTGGGCGAGGTGTGCACAGGTAGTCGAGTCAAGACCAGGTCCGCGTAGCATGGGGTCGCAGACGAGGTGTGAGTGGGCGAGGGACCTCACCCTGTGTTCTGAGGCGACCTAAAGAAAACACAAAAATAATAAAAGGTGCTCACTTGTGCTGGGCGTTTCCGAGGTGGGACTAAAGTCCAACCTGCTTCTGCTTGCGCGCCTGCAGGAGACCTCTGTCCAATCGCCACTGCTGCAGTCACTCACTAAGCCTGCTCTCTGGCTGGATGTGTGCGTGAGGCCTTCGCGCGTCACCTGGGAGCCTTATGCCTGGAGCGCGCGACCTGGAGTGAAGCTTGCGAGCTTCGTGCTTCAGCGACAATGGCGGAAGGGGTCGCGACCCTGAAATCACGAGAACAGCCTTGTAGCCCTGTCAGAACACTCGGCAGGCTTCGCCAGAGCACGGCGAAGGTGGCCCGGTGGTCGGAGTGGCGTGAGGGCGCCTGTGTGTGTGTACCTAGGGCGCACTGTGTGTGTGTAGGTGGGTGTGTTTGGGGGGAGGTTCCAGTGGGTGGCGCGGTCAATGAAGATGGGGGAAATGATCGGGGAGTGATGGTGGAGTTTCTGAGGGGTTTGGCGAGGTGGATAGAGGAGTGGAGTGGCGAGGTCACCTCGCAGGTGGCCTGCCGGAGGTGTGGATGATGGTGGTGGTTTGTGGTGTCGAGAGGTCGGGAGTACAAAAGATCAGAGGGAAAATGAAGAGGGGAGTAAGGGGAACTTATCTGGTAGGTTAGCAGCAAAAGGGGGAGGCGGAGGGCGAGCAGCTGGTGCCTGCCGTCGTTGGAGACGAAGGCACCCAGGGGAAGAAGATGGCGACGAGGAAGAGAGTTGGATGGCGCGTGCTGGTACGGCGCGGCGCAGCGGAGGACGACGAAGCTAGCTCTACCACTGGTATGGTGGCAGAGCGACGAGAGAGAGAGGAAGAAGTTTCTGGAAGCTCTAGACAGTCTGCCGGAGTTGGGAGGAGACGAATTAGAGGGGGATCTCAGGCCAAATTGAGCTTGAAGGAAGCGGCGTGGTCTGCCCTTCCTTAAATAGGCAAAGGCAGGGCGGGAAGCGTGCGAGGGCAGCGAGGAGGCCACGCTGGAGGTAAGTCCAATCGGAGACCCATACCTCTCGTGCGTTCGCACGAGAGGTATGGTGGGTTTCAAGGCATGGGGAGCAGCCCATGCGGTAGGGGGCTTCGCAGGGAGCTTCCCTTTCAAATCTGGGGGCAACTCCCCATGCAAAAGAGGCGAAATCCTCCGCGCGAAGTCGCCGGAGGTATGGTCCCCACTGCAAATGGTAGAGGGACCGAAATGAAGAAAGAGATGAGAAAGCTAGGGGGCATTTGCAAGGGTTTCAAAAAGTTGAGGGTCTGAAAGTAATTTGGAGGACCAATTTACAAAGTGGTTCAAGACGACCTTCCCTTAGGTCCAAATTTTGGTACAAACCTAATTTGGACCTAAGGAATCTAATGGTGAAGTTAGATTTTAGGTTTGAACACGTTTGACTAGTTATTTTGCATAAAAACCCAAATTAAGTCAAATATTGGGTATGGACCACAATCTAGGTTAAAACAGGTTTCAAAGGTCAAATTGAAGGTTCTAAACCCTAGGGGATATTTTTACATGAATTTTAGAGGGTTTAGTTGATTTTTATCTTTCCTGGAACCTTGTGAATTAAAGTGGGTTTGTTTTAAGGTTAGAGAATGTCATTTAATTCCTAAATTTCACTATAACCCCTTTCTGACCAAATCATTCCACTTTTTCTCTTATTAAGTCCACTTGACCAATGCCTAGCCCTTTAAAAATCCCGTTGATGCACTGTAATGGTAAAATTACAGTTTTACCCCTTATTTTGTGTTTTCCCCTCAGATTGGTAATACCGTGAATTAGGCCTTCCTTTAGGTTATGTAGGAGCTTTTGTTCATTTTATTAGGTCAAAATGTGCAAGTTAGGGTTCATGATGAGATTCTCATCACAAAGGATTTATTTGTTTGGAGGGTTTTCTCTCTCTTTTCTTTTATTTCTAGCTTCGGATTGGCTTCTCAACACGGTCTGTATCGGATTTCTTGTCCCCATCATCAATCCTCAAAGGTTCCTGGCAATCGATGCTTCATGATAGCACCGCCCAAGGCAACCCCCAAAACCCTGGTTTTCGAGATTTCGAGATAATCCTGCCCATGGCGTTCCGTGGCCAAATCCAGACCCTGGTAATCGACATTTTGTGATAATGCCACCCATGGTATCTGAACTAGCAGAGTGCTTACATGCCCCTGGTAGGATATGTAAATATCTTAAGAGACAAGCATCGAGGAGACGATATGTTGTTACGCATCTTCGAGGGGAATTTCCCGCCTCTCCGTGCTGGGAACTCATCCAAATCAACTTGCATTGATCGGCTGCTCCTAATCTAGGCAACATTTTTTAGAACATTAAAATGCTTTTGCATGATTTTGATAGTTATACGTACTGAACCAGACTGTGTGTGGATTGGGGTGCTTAGGTTGCCGAGTCTCGCAAATCGAAGGCCAGTTAACGAGGCCGAATACTCCCTAAGCCTTACACCTAATACTTAAGCTTTGCATTTTCCCCAACCCCTTGAGGATTATCCAGATCTTAGCGGGTACTAAGAGTCTATCCAAAAAGGCCTAAGGTCAGCATTCCTATTAATCTCTTTTTGTGCCTCCTTAGCACTTTCTTTACTAATGACTTTTTCTTGGTGTGGTCTAGAAATTCGGTTAATCCCTTAATTTCTTACTAATGACTATCTCTTTCCTTTTCATTTTGTGCTCCTTTTTTGGCATTTTGCTCTTTCTCCTCGTTGTGGATAGCCCAAAAATTTTCTCTCCCCCTTTTCAATTTTTTTTATGTGATTTCTTTTTTTGTTGAAACCTTTTCTTGATATGAGTTTTCGTATATTTTGCACTTTCATACCCCCCCATGCCTATGATTTGTAATGTCCCCATTGTAAATTAGGTAGGTTCGAATACAACTTAGTTCATTTATTAGGACAGGTGTTAGTTGAGCGAACGGGTCGTGGTTTTTGGGACATTGATTGATCTACTAAACACGAAGATTTGATTGTTTATGTTTGTTAATATGACATTGTAGCTCGAATCCTACGTTGAAACTTGCACGTCAAGAGTCAAAGATTAATGTGAGTCCCGGCTAACTCCATGAGAAGGCGAAAATAGGCATTTGATTAGAAATTTGCTTTATACTTTTATTCTAGTTTTGTCGTTTTGGGCATTTGTGATTTCTTTTGACTTTTGTTTTGAGAAAAAGTGAGATAGACAACTACCTACTAATACTTTTTCGTTTGTCTTTTTAGTGATTACGTGAGAATGAACCTACACTAATGAAACGAAAACCATCTTTTTGTCATTTTTTCTTTTTAATTGATGAAAGAAACAACGACTATCTTTTCCTTTTGTCTTTTGGATAATGAGGAAGAAACAACAAAAGTGAAACACTTATAAACAAGAGAACATCAACTTTTGATTAACTTAAAAATTTACAAACTAAACTGCTAATACACTACAATTGAAAGCATAAAATCCCATTAACTATTACAACTTCAAAAGTGCCCTAGGCCATTTGCACACTTCGACTACTGAAAGGAAAGAAAGCTATTTACAAGAGAGCTTCAAGCAATCACATAGAGGAAGGTGATGATGGTGACTAGGTAATAAGTGTGGTGGAAGTTTTGAGTTAAATAGGGGAAATGGTTAAGTCCAAAGGCAGTGGTGGTAAGGGTGATAGGAGTGACTATTACAAGGCAATAAGGCATGGTGGTTAGGTTTAGTGGGAGGGTGTTTAGATGTTGGTGTTGAGGTATGTGGTGGTTGGAGTGGTGTGGGTGTCTAGATATCTAACTAGAATGGTGGTGGCATCAAGTTCTACGCAGACTTCTTTGCGTACATTGGGTTTTTGGTTAGGGATGGCTACCATATACTTGATGGTATGGTTCTCAAAGATATCTATTTGGTATGCTAAGTGGTAAGGTGATGGCATGGCCATACTAGGCTCTAATGGAGAAGGTTAGGTTTAGGATGATGGGGTATATGTGATTAGGATAATTGGTGGTTATGGTGGTGGCGAGTGCACAAGTGGTGGAGATGCACTACAACAAAATATACTTATAGTGATGACCTTTGAGGATAGAGTTGAAGCCTTTGGGGATAGATTTTAGGGTGGGTGACGGAAAATCCATCCCTAAAAATCTGTCTCCCAGATGAGGGTCATGAAAAGTTTTGGAGATGGATTTTCCATGCTCAAAACTATTGTGACAAAAAATTAGTCACGATAGATTAGACACAAAAAAGTTGATAACGTGGCATTTAAGTTTTTTAAGGATAGATTACTCTGCCTCTACAAGTTTTAGGAAAAAAAAAATAGATTTTTACGTGAATGCCACTAAAATGTTTTGAAATTACTTAAATGTCATTGAAATCACTATATTTATAGATATGTCATTGAAAAATAATATCATTTTCGTATTTACCACTTCATTAGTCATAACCGTTAAACATAACAATTTTAGACTGAAATGTAATTAAAAATTATTTTTTTGTCCTCAAAAAATATTTTTTAGTCCTTAAATTTTTTTTAGTCCTCAAAGTTTATTTTTTTAATTTTCACCCCTCCCTCCCCCCTCCCCTCGCCAGTTCACTTCCCTTCCTCCTTACCTCTGAGCACCTCCTCCAACCACCTCCTTCGCCCCCTCTCTCTAACCACCACATCCTCTCAACCACCTCCTCCTCCCAAGGAGACATCGATAAGGACCCCAAAGCCCACCACAACATCTTTGGGCGCATCTTCGACCACAAGCCCAAGAAGGGCATCATCACAGATGGTGAGAAGTTGAAGAAGGGTGCCACCATAGACAGTGAGAAAACAACAGAGTGTAAGGGTAGGGTTGTCACTTTGGGAGGAAGAAGTGGTTGAGAGGAGGTGGTGGCTAGAGAGGGAGTGGAGGAAGTGGTTAAAGGTTGGAGAGTGAGGGTGGAGGAGGTGGTTAAAGGTGAGTAGGAAGGGAGGTGAATTGGCGAGGGGAAGGGGGAGGGTGGGGGAAGGGGTGAAAATTTAAAAACTAAAATTTAAGGCCAAACAAAATTTTTTTGGACTAAAAAAATTAATTTTTAGGACCAAAAAATAATTTTTTATTACATTTAAGTCTAAAATCGTTAAGTCTAATAATTATGGCTAACAGAGTGGCAAATACGAAAATGACACTACTTTTTTAATGACATATCTATAAATATAGTGAATTTAATGGCATTTAAGTAATTTCAAAAGATTTCAGTGGCATTTACGAAAAAATCCCAAAAACTAATTGCCCTCAATCTTTTGAGGATTACATAATTGTGAATGTAAATTACATCAAAATGTTCTTACTTTTAGTAATACATATACTCTCGATAACTTGACAGAAGTGATCTTTGACATAAGACATCATTTTCATTGAAATTAAATTACAAAGTACTTGTTACAATGTTGTGAATAAATTACAAAAAAGAATAATAAAAAAATACATCATATTACAAAAGAGCACTTAACTCTTATTTTTTTTCCTCTTTAAAGTAGAAGTCTAAACTATTCCAATCGAAGCCCCTTGAATGACAAAAGCTCAGGGAATTAATTCTTCAATTTGGTAGAGTCAAGTTCATAGGAAACATTGGCTATGTCATAGGAAACTATTTTCCATGTCACCCTTGCCAAAACTTGCAAACTGAAAGGTGGAAGAGGAGGATCATAGGAAGTATCTTGATGACATACAAAACATGGGAATCAACAGGGAATAGATTAACTAGACATGGATGTAGTATCCATTTGATTGCAACAATTCTTTTTATATGGCCTAGCCTTACCTCAAATGTTAGTGATGGCTTAGTCTCATTCACCCTTGCAACATTTTAACAGTCTAGCCCCTATCGACATTCATTGAGGTCCACTAACCTATGTAATATGTAGATCCGAGCATTCTATGCGTCCAACTCCCACCCAGAGATGAAATTCTTAAACCTACATTACTAGCTAGTAAGCTCCATGCTTATTTATCCTGTGTTTAGTTTCATGGATAAAAACTCTCATTGAGAACACTACAAATAGTAACCCCATGTAGCAACTACAAGATGTGAAAAAATACTTCAACCCCAGATGTTAGCAAATGCATTCTGGGATGCGTAATTTTTTTGAGAGGGAAAAGGATGGTTACCAGAGGTCAGTAGCTATCCGTTGCATTAAACTAAAAGGGAAAGGAACATACTCAAAGATATAGGGACCAGAAAGAAAAAAGATATGCAGAATCTCTTACAACATTTTGAAGCCAAACCCTTTCTTCCTTGAAGATGTTCCAATTTCTCTGTAGCCATAACACCTACATGGAAGCAACCACCTTCAATCTGACCTCCAGATCTGCCAGGCTGTTGCTAGTGCAAAAGCATGACCAAAAATCCTTTGTGGAATCACCTCCCACAATAGGCAAACCCAGGCCCTGAAAGAGACTTTTCGTAAAGCCACAATTCAAGACAACATTATAGCACATATTAAAAGTGCAATATCAAATAACAACCAGGAAATTCTCTTACCAATGCCAAATCCTCTAAAATTACATTAGAAATGCTAGCCCTTGTAATGCCAAGTTCGTCGCATATTTGCATTACGTGGAGCTTCCCTGACCTTGAGGAGGAGTTTGTATGTCGTTTCCATTTTATTCACCCCCACCAACTTTTTTTTTAATTTGCTAAAAACAACACCTCCAATGCAAATTTTTTTTCCAATGACTCCTCTACAACCAGTCTCGCGTTGTCCAGCTTCCCTACATTGCATAGCCTATCAACAATATATTCATAGACTTCAACGTCGGACCGACAGGCACTAGTAGCTACCTCCAAGATGAATTATAATTGCGCAGCAATCATAGATCTTAATCAACCTAAATAATGTTAGAACCTAGCTTAATTTGTAAATATTGCATTCATATCATGCATATCATACATTGCATCATTTTATATAGAATAAGATGAGATATTTTACTATTTAATGTTTTTTTTGTTAATTGCAGGTATTAAAGTGATCCAGGATGTGAGATATGGTGGAATAAGGCAATAGAGAGAGAAGATTGATCTAAACAAGAGGAGTGAGGAGGATAGGCTTATCCCTACTTTCATGTATCTTTTCAAAACAATGTTTTTAGGGTTATTGATCGACCAGATTAATTAATTAATCGACCAAAATACCTTGATCGACCAACCAACTTCATTAATCGATCAAATCATCCCATTTTAGGAAGTTGATAAATATCCTTTTGATCGACCAACCAAGTAAATTAACTGATCAATTAGTGATCGACCAACCATCTTAATTGATCGACCAAATTACATTTTGATCGATCAATTAACCTTAATTGATCGACCAATTTAATTTCCTATTCAGGCCAAACTTTTAGTATAAATAGAGGTCATACGCAGTCCATCTTTACACAACTTTCAAAAAGAAATATCTTTCAAAAGTAGAGCTTCTCATGCTTATTCCAAAGGCTTCTGCACCTCGTTCTTCATGTTCTTCAAAAGCACGATGCCTCGAACCTCTGCGAAAAATTTGATTTGATCTTTTATTGAGGTTCCATCGAAGTTACTTCTGTTATTCTATTTTGTTGCTTTGATTTATGGATCCCAAGATTGTTGGGAAGATCTGTGGTTGTTGTTTTTGCTTCTCTTTAGGATAAAAAGAGAAGTGGTTGTAAGAGGTTGTGCCACCCTCGTTCAAGTGCTATGGTTAGTGGATTTACCAGCTTGGACTAGTTGGGAAAATCCTAAGCTGGGAGGCTTAGGTAGTGATTTTTACTCAATTTGGGTTTCCACTCTCAATAAGGTGTACTCTGTGCTTGAATCTTTTGTGATTTATTTTTGATTTGTGCATATAATTTTTAAGGCGATACTATTCACTCCTCCCCTTTAGCATACATTGCGATTAGCAGGATATCCTCCTACTTTCACTTGATATCAAAGCTTGCGTTGTCCAGGAGATGTCAAAGTCGAATGTTGACACATATGTTGAGGGTCAGTCGATGGTTCGACCTCCTCTATTTGATGGAACGAACTTCAGCTCTTGGAAGACCAGGATGCAGACCCTCCTGGAATCAATGGACTGCGAGGTATGGGATGTCATCACCTCGAAGTACACACATCCAAAAATCAAAGACAACGTTGCAATCACTCCAGACCAAAAGAAGATGGCTACACAACGCAAAAGCCATGAACGCCATATTCTGCAGTCTCTCCAGAGTAGAATTTAACATAATATCTGCATGCAAAACCACACACGAGATATGGAGCTGATGAGAACCTCATCATGAGCCCTAACTAGCATATTTTGACCTAATAAAGTGAATAAAAGCTCCTACATAACCAAGAAGAAAGGCCTAATTCAAGGGATCACTAATCTGGGAAGAGAACATGAAACAAAGGGTAAAACGCTTATATTACAATTGTAGTGTATCAACGGGATGTCTAAGGATCTAGACAAAGGTCAATAGGACTTAATAAGAGAAAAAGTGGGATGGTTCAGTCAGAAAAAAGTTATTGAGAAATTTAAGAATTAAATGACATTCTGTAACCCTAAAACAAATCTACTTAAATTCACAATGTTTCAGGCAAGATAAAAATCAACTAAATCCTCTAAAATTCATGGAAAAATATCCCCTAGGGTTTAGAAGCTTCAATTTGGACTTTGGAACCTATTATGACTTAGATTGGGGTCCAAGCCCAATATTTGACCTAATTTGAATTTCTATGCAAAATATCCAGTCAAATGTAGTCAAACCTAAAATCCAACTTCACCATTAGATTCCGTAAAGTCAAATTTGGTTTGTACCGAAATTTGGACCAAGGGGAAGGTCATCTTGACCTACTTTGCAAAATGGTCCACCCAATTACATTCTGGACCTTAACTTTTGAAAACCCTTGCAAAAACCCCCTCAACTTTTCATCACTTTCTTCATTTTGGTCCCTCTGCCATTGCAGCAGGGACCCATACCTTTGGCGAGGTTTCGAGGCGATTTTCTCCTCGTTTCCCCAGGGAGCTGCTCCCAGCCTTGAAAGGGGAGCTCTCTGCGAAACCTTCTACCGCATGAGCAGCTCCCCATGCCCTGAATCGCCCCATACCTCTCGTGCAAATGCTCGAGAGGTATGGGTCTCACTCCGGCCATGCCTCCAGCGAAGACTTTCGGCCACAACCTTGCGACTCTTCCCTCTGCCCATGCATATATAAGAAGATCCAGATCCCTCTGCTTAAGGCAAGCTTGTTCTGGCCCGAGAATCCCCCTGAATTTCGTCTTCCTCATTTCTGGCCGTCTGCCCACAAGCTCTGGCGACTTCCTCTCCCTCCTCTTGTCACTCTGCCACCATACCAGTGGCAGAGTCATCTCCACCTCACTCCTCCGCATAGTGCCGTACCTGCGCGTGCCCCTCCGACCCCTTCCTCGCCGCCGCCTCTCCATCTCAACGCTTTCGTCTCCGGCGACGGCTAATACGTGCAGCTCGCCCTCTGCCTCCCCCCTTCGTCCAGAGACCCACAGATAAGTTCCTCTCTCCCTACCTTTCATTTTCCCCCACTTTATTTCTATTTTCGCGCCTCGACTGCCACTGACCACCACCATCATTCCCATCTCCGGCCAACCACCGATGAGGTGTTCCCACTGCTCCACGCCTCCATCCACCTCGCCAACCACCCTACGACCTCCGCAACACCTCACTGACCATTTCCCCCTACTCCAATCTCTCCGCCACACACCCAGAACACTCCCCGAACACACCCATATTCGCACGCGCAGGGTGACCTAGGCACGCACACTCAAGCCACCCCGCGGCACGCCGACCACCGTCCCATCTTCGCCGTGCCTAGGCGAAGCTCCCTGCGTATTTTGATGAGGCCGCAAGGTCGTTTGCTTGTGAACAGGGTACAGGTCCTCACCGCCATTGACAGAGGACGAAGCTTGTTCGCAAGCTTGCTCCAGGACTCCAGGCCCCAGGCTTTAGGTCCCAGGTCGTGCAGGTTTCGTTCGTGCACACTCTCAGCCCAGCTATTGGAGTCAAAGCCCTACGCAGCTCTGCAATTGGATGCGAACATCTACTGTGCGGGCACCTATGAGGAAGGTGGGACATTTAGTCCCACCTAGGAAGATCAGGAGAGGGTGCAGCTGAATAAATTGAAAAAGTGCTAGGGCCTTAGCGCCTCCTGACACGGGGTGAGGTCCCCTTGCCCACCACACCTCGTCCATGGTGCACACCTATGCGGACCTGGTATCCTATTCGACTACCAATGCACTCCTCGCCCACCACACACACCGGTGGGCCTGATCCCGGGCACGCATATCCGACCCGATAACCTGAGAAGGCTCTGGGAGAGCAGTCCTAAGAGTGAAATAGAGAGAGAGACGCAGTGAAGGGTAGGGGCTAGGTTTTTCTCCTATGTGTGTGCATAGGGAAGAAGAAGAGGAGCAGCTGAAGAAGAAGGAAGGAGAACTCAAGGCATAGGAGCAAAAGAAAGAAGGCAGAAGAAGCACAGCTGCAAAGAAGAATAAGAGAGAAGAGAAGGAAGAAGGAGTCGTAGAAGAAGAAGAAAGAGGAAGGCGAAGAGGAAGAAGACTGCAGAAGAAGGAGCCGTAGAAGAAGAAGAAAGGGGAAGGCGAAGAGGAAGAAGACTACAGAAGAAGACTGTAGAGGTCAACGAAGGAGAAGCTGAAGACGCAGCCAAAGCTTAAGGCAAAGAAGAAGAAAGAGAGAAGCAAAGGTGCAGCATAGAAGAAAAGCTGAAGACAGAGGAAAGCCAAGAGAAGAAAGAAGAAGAAGCCAAAGAAGGCTGAAGAAGCATAGCCACAGAGAAGAAGAGAGAAAGAGAAGGCCAAAAATCACAAAATCGAGCACTGTAGCAAAACCCTTTTAAGACGTTTGATTTTTCGTCAGATGTCCAATTTTTTGGCATTAGTTCTACATTTGACATTACTTCTTAATTTTGACTGAATTGGTCATTGTTTTTTTCATTAAATTGAGAGTTGTGCTTTTAAGTTTCTAAAATATCAATTTGCACCCTGAGTTCGACCTCGGAATATTTTGAATTTCGAGTAAATAAAAATGGATAATTGTTTATATGACAATTTCCAATTGTACTGCAACGAATATCTTTTTAAACCATGATCTCGTCGCGTAAGGCAATTAGGAGCATTCTCAAAGTTACCCACGAGGGAACTTCAAAGGTAAATGAAACAAGGGTAAATCTACTAACCCAAAACTATGAGCTTTTTAGGATGAAGAAAGGGGAGTTGATAAAGGAGATGTTCACAAGATTCATGGACATTATAAACTCCTTGTGAAATGTTGATCAAGACATCAAGAATGAAGCCCTTGTCAGAAAAATCCTTCGATCACTCACCAGGACTAGGAAACCAAGACTACCGCCATTCAAGAGTCAAAAGATTTGTCCACCATGAAACTGGATGATCTCATTGGAAGTCTAATGGCGTATGAGGTTCAACTCCAACACATGAGGGATCAAGGAGGAGAAGGATCCAAGAAGAAGACTATATCTCTTGAAGCTATTCAAGAATCCGAAGAAACTTCAAGTGGAGAAGAAGAGGAAGATATAGCCCTCCTCTCCAGAAAATTCAGGAAGTTCCTCAAAGATAAGAAGAATTGGAGGAAGAAGAAAGAAGAAATCAAGAACGATGCAATCACCTGTTACAACTGCAAGAGAAGGGGACACATCAAGGACTATTTGCTTCTCAAAAAGGAATCGGATGAGAAGAAGAAGCCCTTCAGAAAAGACAGAAAGAAGAAAGCTTTCACGACAACTTGGGATAATTTGGACTCAAGTTTAGAGGAAAAAAAAACCTCAGGAGAAGAAGCTCTTCTTGGTCTTATGGCTGTAGAAGATGAGGTAACCTCCTTTACTCAAGATGAATTATTAGAAGCATTCTTTGAGATGCATGATATAGAAAATTCATTAAAATTAGAAAATGAAAACCTAGCAAAAGATTAGGTGAAGAAAAAGCACAAAAAGACGTACTTGGTAATCAAAATAATGAGTTATCTGTTGAGATCACTACATTAAAATCACAGATAAACAACTTAAAAGTAGATATAGACAAACTAAAAGAAAACTCTGCCACTCTATTAAATGATTTCGTTAAGTTCACAAATGGAAGTAGAAACCTGCATAAATTGTTAGGAACATAAACCCAAAGCACCACAAAATTTTGGTTAGGTTACATACCAAAAAATGATCATGAAGCATCTAGTTTTAGCAAAGGGAAAGGTAGCCTGCTGAAATAGGCAACACAAACTAGCCACCGTGGACCCAAACAAACATGGGTACCAAAAAGTATATTGCAATCTTATTTTGTAGGTTCCGTAGATTATAAGTGGACTTTCCAACAAACAAATGGAATACTGAAGCCACTCTATCAAATAAAGCCATATAAACACAAACCAATGACAAGAAAGAGAAAAAAGATGGATAATGGACAGCGGTTGTTCCAAGCACATGACCAGTGAGGAAGACCTATTCTAGCAGCTCAACTGTTAGGAAGGTGGTACGGTCATGTTTGGGAACAGCAACAAGGGTCGTATTATTGGTACTAGCCAAATTGGTATCTCTTCTACTTCTTTTAATAATGTACACTTAGTTAGCGGCTTAAAACACAATCTGCTAAGTGTAAGTCAAATATGTGATGAAGGTTATAAAATTACATTCACATCAAAAGGTTTTAAAATTCATGATAAAGAAATAAAACAAATTATTCTTAAAGGAAATAGACATAAAGACATTTATACTGTAAACTTCAACAAATGCGACAGTCTTGAATGTTTGGTCGTATCTGACGAAGAAGCAACATTTTGGCATAAACGACTAGGTCATGTTCAATGGGGAACATTAGCAGACTCATGAAACATGAACTCATCAAAGGTCTGCCAAATATCATCTTCAAGAAAGGCAAAGTCTCTGATTCTTATCAAGTTGGTAAGTGATGATAACGTCATCATCCCATATCTAGCTTTAATTAGTCATAATCCATTGATAAATGCTCCTACATAATCGCCAAAAGACTGTAATTCATTGCATATCCTTTCTGAGAGAAATACATTAAAATAGGGGTAAATATGCAGCTTTAATAGAATATCCTAAATTCAGAATAATCATGAGGTTTCCCAAGGGTTTATTAAAGGTCAAATAACCATAAATGTCTAATAAGTGGGTTCATATAGACAGAAATAAGTTTTCACACATTTCGAGAATTAATGGACATCTGAAACTCTAAAAATAGACCCGCTTAATTAACTGAGGTTATAGTTAGAATAAAATTCACCTAAACCTTCTAAAAATCATAGAAAAATATTCTATAAGGTTCGGTATCTTTGTTTTATCCATTGGAATCCAATTTGATTGATTTGACCATTGGAATCTAATTTGTCCTAAAATAGAGTTTCAAACAGATAGTTGCCCTAATTTGAATTTCTGCACAAATTACTTACTCAAACTCAATCAAAACCTAAATCCAACTTCACCATCAGATTCCTTGAGTCCAAATTTGATTTGTACCAAAATTTGGGTCCAATCAGAGATCACCTTGACCTAGTTTACAATTCAGACCTGTTTGACTCTTTTCCCTCACACATATGCCCCTAACATTTGAAACCCTTGAAAATACTCCCTTAACTTCATCATCTTCTTCACCAACAGGTCCCTGCCGCCTTCAAACTCCTAAACCCATCACCGGCGAGCTTCAATCAGGGATTACTCCCTCATTTCATGGCCAAACTCTTCTAAATTTGGAAGGAGGAATCATGAAGAGCTTCCCTACAATCTGAGCCGCATCTTAGGCTCTAATTCCTACTCAATTCCTCATGCGAACCTTTCAAAGGTTCGGGTTTCCTATTCTTGTGAAAGCTTCAAGCTTTCAAACTTGGATTCCAAGCTTGAAATGACTCCCTAAGACCTATAAAAGGACCCACATTGCACGACCGTGTTCCTTAGCTCGTTATGGTTGGTTTCTCCACCTTCTTCTCTCTTCTAGGGATAAAAGCTCTGCGAGCTCCAATGAGCTTCTCTGTCTACATTCTTTGCCGACTGGCACAGACCATAGTCGGTCGAATCTTCTTCCCTACATTCTTCCGTCGCTTGCTATACCAGCGAGGGTCTTCTTCAACATCTTCCTCGCCGTTTCTCCCCCATCGGAGATTTCGACTTCTCTGAGTCCGGCATACCACCGACAAGGAATCTAATGGGAACACTTTCATGATCCATAACTGGCTCAGTTTGATCTGATTAAGTCATTAAAATGCTCCTACATAACCATCAGAAGGCCATAATTCATTGCATAATCATTCTGAAAGATAAGAAAATAAGGTTAAAACTGTAATTTTACCATCATATCTTGAATGCATAACTACCATGGGTTTTCGTAAGGGTTAATTAAGGGTCAAATGATCTTCAGAATCTAACAAGTGGGTTATAACAGACAAAAAGGGTTTTCGTGTGTTTTGAGAATTAAATGACTTCTAAAATCCAAAAATAGACCCGCTTAGATAACTGAGGTTCTGGTTAAAATAAAATTCACCTAAGTCCTCTAAAATTCTTATAAAAATATTATCTAGGGTTTGGTACCTTCAATTTGACCATCAGAACCCGTCTTGACCCAAACTAGAGTCTTAGACTGACATTTGCCCTAATTTAGGTTTTTGTATAAATTACCCAATCAAACAAGGTCAAAACCTAAATTTAACTTCACCATTGGATTCTTTGGGTCCAAATTAGGTTTGTACCAAAATTTGGATCCAATCTGAGATCATCTTGACCTAGTTTGCAATTTGGTCCTGTCTTATTCTTTTCTCTCACATACATGCCCTTAACTTTTGAATATCTTACAAAAAGGCCCCCAACTTCGTTGTCTTCTTCACAGAAAGGTCCCTACCACCATGAAATCCTACTACTACAACTCCGACGACCTTTAATTGAAGAGAACTCCTTTGATCAATCAATCCCTTCCAAAATTAGAAGTGAGATTCCTTGAGGAGTCCTCTTTTCATTGAATCTGTTAATGAGCCCTAAAACTTTCCAAATCTCTCATGCGAACACATGAGAGATTTGGATATCTTAGAATTTTCAACTTTGGCGACATTTCCAAGCTTGGGAAGCTTACTTCCCAAGCTCAAAATATTCCCCAAAGACCTATAAAAGACCCCTCAGATCAGGACAAGTTGCTCAAACTTGATTTCGATGGTGAAACCCCTTCCTTCCTCTCTCCGCTCCGGTCGAAAGGCTCCTCAAGCTTCAGCGATTCCTCCTGACCTCCTTCATCGTCTGTCCACACTACCAGTGGCCGGATTCCCTTCCTCTCTCTCATCCGCTCTTGGCCGTACTAGCAAGAGCCTCCTTCCCGTTGTCATCGCCGTTCCTACCCTCACTGAAGCATTTTGTCTTCTCCGTCACTGACATACCCTCGGTGCGGATTCTCCCCCTTCATCCATTTAGATTAGGTTAGATTAGTTAGTTTAGGTCCTTAGGTTAGTTTCCTTCTCCAAAAAGCCAAAAATAACCCTCGACTCGACATGCTCACCCTCGTCTTCTCCGTGTTCGACAACCACTCCGATGAGGCGATTCCACTGCTATACAACTCCATCCACCTTGCCAACCACCTCATAACCTTTGCCACACCACCCTCTACAAAACCCCTCTCCCTATTTGCCTTGCCATCCACCCAAACCCGCTGTCGACCAACCCACCTTTTCATTGTCATTCCTAACTCTGTTTGGCTGCCACAGACCACCATCCTCCATAGGACCACCGCCATTACATTCGCCGTGCCTTGGTGAAGATCCTGAGCTATTCTAATGTGGCCGTGAGGCCTTATTCAGTGTTTCAGGTTCTCGTCGTCACACTCCACCGCCGCTGCCATCTTCAGCCTTGTTCCTCGTGTTCAAGGCCACAATATCCCCAATTCTCGATCCTAGGTGCTGTGGGACCTTCTTAGCAACACAGGCAGTAGGTCAATTGGGAGCATTGATTGTTGCCTTGACCTCAATTGAAGGTGCCATCCATTACAGTTGCATGCGAAGGAGGAGGACTTGATAGTCCCACATCGGGCACTGACAGACGCATAGAGTTGCATAATTTTTTTTTGTCCTATAGGCTCTTCGCCTCCTAACACGAGGGTGAGGTCCTTACCCATGCATGCCTCACCCGCGACACCTAACTCGCGGGTTTGGTTCACTCGATTACCCGCCTAAGCCACTCCCACTCCTCGGCTGCCACTCACGGCCGGCAGCTCTGGTCCCGGGTGCGCATGTGCCCGTTTACCTGATTATCCTGATTGTGGCCCTGAGAGGGTGGATCCCAGTTAGGGGGGTTTTGCTCTCAGAGATCTCCACACTTAGCCGCCGAGAGAGGTTTACTCCCTTATGCATGAGAAAAAAGGATGAAGAAGAAGAAGGCACAGTGAAGAAGAGAGAAGAGGAGGAAAAGAAGAAGGCCTGCAAGAGAAGTGAAGGCAGAGAAGAGGAAGAGAGCATTTGAAGAAGAGGCTTAGGAAGGAGAAAGAAGAAGAAAAGTGAAGGAAAGAAGAGAAGAGGAAGAAGAAGAACAGTGCTAGGGAAGCACTGTAGCATTTGTTGGTTAAGTTGTCTGGTCATTAGACCCGATGTCTGATTTGAGGCTTGATACTGTGAAAGCTTGATTTAGAATTACGGTTGAGATATTTAAATTGATTGAATGCTTGATATATATGCTTAGAGAGTAATTGGTGATTTAAATCACCATTGTTTTATCTTCTCTACTATTTTTTATTCCCTCAAGATACATGAGAATTCACTGAATATTTAATGTGACAGATTAGTATTTATTGAATATCATTATTTGGTTTAAGTTCTTGTGCTCATTTACATTATTTATTAAGATTCGCAATTGAATTTCTATTTGCTCCCTGTGTTCGACCTTGGACTTTCATTTGAGTAATAAATTTTATTTGTTTTCAAGCAATTTCGACCTATACTACAACATAGCATTTACAACATCGATCTCGCTTTGTCAACAGAATCCCTCCCTTTCGTCCATTAGATTTAGGTTAGTTAGACCCTTAGGTTAATTTCCATTACTCAAAACACAAAAATTAGCCCTCGACGCCACCGCACGCCACCTTCATCTCCATTTCCAACCATACCTCTAGCGAGGTTTCCTGCTCATCACATATGTCCATCCACCTCGCCATTACCCTCACAACCTCCACCATCTCACGCCCATCAAAACCCCTCTCACTATTGGCGATTTCATCCACCCAAAAGAGCCACCGAACAACCCATCCTTAATGCTTTGTTTCCATCACCGACCAATCACCACGCACCTCCATACACCACACAACCACCGCCACTACATTCGCCAACGTCCAGCGAACCTCCTAAGAAAGTTTAATGTAGCGGTGAGGCCGTTTGTGTGTTTTTTAGGTCTCGCCGTCGCTCCGCCGTCACCACCATTACCACCATTGCGTCTTCAAGCTCCAAGCTACAAAACCCCCATGTGTAACCTCCAGGAGTCATGGAGTAGTCCCAGGACCCTTCCCAGGTCCTTGATTGAGGGCACCAACTTCAGTGGCTGCGGTAATTGAAGGAAGAAATCTCCGCAGCTGCATGAGAGCAAGAAGGTGTGGGATTAGTCCCACCTTGAAAACACAGAAGCACATGGAGCCACATAAATTGATTTTACGCTACTGGCTTATCGCCTCAACACTTGGGGGTGAGGTCCCCTTCACATCCACACACTACCCGACCTGCCTAGACCTATACACTCCTTGACTGTGACCCCATGCACGTAGCCTTGGACTCGATTACTATTCATGCCCGATAACCCGATTAGCCTGGGTCTGAGAGAAGAGGAGAGGAGGAAGGAAAGAGAGAGAGAGAGTAGGGGAGGGGAGGGTTTTGCTCATGAAGGCTTTGAGCGACACTTAGTCGCTAAGAAGGTGAGTTCCCCTTGTGCATGAGAAGGAGCTAAAGGCAAAAGGAGAAGACTTGAGAAAAAGAAGAGACGTGAAGAAGAAAAGGAAAGGTAGAACTGAAGAAGAGAAAAAGCACTATGGAAGGCGACATTTAAGTCGCCTGATTATTGAGTAATTGATATGTGCTTAATTAAGGCTAATAATTGGTGATCTAAATCACTATTATTTTATCTTAGATATCTTTTTGGTCTCTTAAAGTCTTGAAATACTCATGTTCTCATTGGATTTCATATTTGAGTAGTTATCATTCATTGAATATCATTACTATGCTTAAATTCTTGTGCTCATTTTATTTTAATTGAGATTAGCACGTGAATTCCATATTTGCTCCCAGTGTTTGATCTCAAACTTCTTTTAGATATTCAAGTTATAAATTTTATTTGTTGAAGAGTGATTTGTTAGTTATACTATAATGCATTTCCCTAACATTAATGAAAGGCTTGCCAACAATAAGCAAACTAAAAATCCCCTAAAACCAAAAAGGATGGTTAGCACTTCACAACCTTTGGCGCTACTTCACTTAGACTTGTTCAAACCAACCAAATCCGAAAGCCTAAGCGGGTGCAGATATTGTTTAGTTATAATCGACGACTTTTCTAGATTTACTTGGGTATCTTTCTTGAAAAGTAAAGATTTAACCTTTGATGTTTTTAGCAAATTAGTTAGAAGACTACAAAATGAAAAAGGATCTGAAGTAATTAGGATTAGGAGTGATCACGACAGAGAATTTGAGAATGAATCATTTACCAATTTCTGCGATCAATATGGGATAAAACATGAATTTGCCTTCCCTAGAGCTGCACCTCAGAATGGTGTAGTTGAGAGGAAAAATAGGACTTTGCAAGAGTGTGCCCGCACAACACTGTGCGAGTCAAAGCTGCCTCGATATTTTTGAGCTGAGGCTGTAAATACTGCTTGTTATATTCAGAATAAAACCCTGATCAGACCAATCTTAAAGAAAACACCTTTTGAACTCTATCATGGAAGGATACCTAGAATTTCCTATTTCAAGATATTTGGTTGTCGATGTTTTATACTCAATACTAAGGACAATGTTGATAAGTTTGATGCCAAAAGTTCAAAAGGAATTTTCTTTGGTTATTCAACCAGAAGTAAAGCCTATAGGGTTTTTAACAAGAAGAATTCTATTATTGAGGAAACCATGCATGTATCTTTTGATGAAACTTTAGTTCAGACAAATCTTATGCAATTGATGATGATGACCTAATAGTTGACCCATCAAACATTCTAGAAGAAAATATTTCTGATGAACTACCCAGAGATATTTCATTTGTGAAAGATCATCCAAAAGAATTGGTGATAGGTGAATTATCCAAAGGAGTTCAAACTAGATCTTCCTTTAATAGTTTAGCTTTCATTGTTTTTGTTTTATAGTTATAACCCAAAAATGTCAAGGAAGCATTTTCTAATAATCACTAGATCATTGCAATGGTAGATGAGTTAAATAAATTCAAGAGGAATCAAGTATGGGAACTTGTTTCGAGGCTTGAATCACAAACCATTATAAGAACCAAGTGGGTCTTTAGGAACAAACTTAATGAATCAGGAGTAGTTAGAAATAAAGCTTGACTTGTGGCCCAAGGGTATAATCAAGAAGAAGGAATTGATTTTGATGAAACATATGCTCCCGTAGCTCACCTAGAATCCATTAGGATGCTGCTAGCCTTTGTTGCCCATATGAAATTCAAACTTTTTCAAATGGACGTCAAGAGTGCCTTCCTAAATAGATTCATCAAGGAGGAAGTCTATGTTAAACAACCTCTAGGGTTTGAAGATGTTAAAAATCCAGACCATGTCTATAAACTGAACAAAGCCTTATATGGAGAAAGATTACACAATATGATTTTCACTTTAAACACCTCTATCTTATATTTAATTCTTACCTTCACTTCCCTAATAAGATAACCACCAAAGAATTTTTTGAGCATTCTTCAGTCATCATAGTTTAAGGGGCACATTGTTCAATTACGAGCCACAGTGCCAAGCCAACTACTTAATATCCTAGGCACTTTATCCATAGGTTGAGCCAATTCATTACACTCAACAACAACCTTGATCCCATCAGGTAGTGATCACACATCTTTAGAATATGTAACTCCTCTTCTTATTCTCACAATTCCACTTTCATTTATCAAATTACAAGTTCAATAATCAACAGTTAATAGAACTGGATGAATTATTTTATAAAATCAATTAAAGATTTCATTATAAAATCAACTCATAAAACCTGAAATCTGCACATTTTCATGCATGCCATCCCTAGAGTCTAGAATTTTCGATTGCTTTTCTTCTCTTGGAATGTTAGTTGAATCATATGGTTCTTTATTGACTTCTTTATCCTGTAATTGAGATTCAAATATGTGGCATCCATTGAAAGTTCTTGATCGAGCCATAAAGTAAGCCTACAGTAAGTAGTATTTTAGACATTATAAAGTTAGTGATAGGAATATTAACCATTTGAAATAAAAAGAAATATACTAGGATGCTAATCATATTAGAATCCATGTTCCAAACATTTGAATCATCTAAAATTTGTAGGAAACAAGTGATATTCTTTATTGCATGTAGTATTCCTTACATGTAAATGATACCCAACATTATGGATCGATCATCAATGAGTGTTGCAAGTAAATTACATGGGCTAAACTTACTAAACATTGCCAAAGAAGTGTGTTTCCTTAACAAGAATCAAACTTGGGCAACAAGCATGCTAGAATTGTACCACATCCAAATTATTTAAACCATTTAGTATTCAAAAAAGAATTGTTTTACATGCAGAGGTTGTATCAACAATTCTGCATCTAGGAATGGATATAGTCTCTTTTGTATTTAATTTAAATGTTAACCCACTTTCAAAAAAAAATTAAATGATAAAAAGATTTTGTATCAACAAAACTAGATTATTACTTTTATTACCAGGATTTCCATCAACTCCTTGTAGCATATCATCGACCTTCTTCACAGAGAGGCCCTCCATTCCACTCCAAAAAATCAGGAGACCCTGGAGAAGGGTAAACTGTTGGTTTTGAGAGCCTAATTGCTTTAATCGGGATGCAATTGACATATGGTGAGATAGAAATTCATGTTGAAATCAATGAGATTAATCAAACCAATTAATTAGTAGATCAATCGGGAATTTGGTTGACTAACCAAATTGCCTCGGCTTCGTTCTCCTAAGGTGGGTTTCGAGGACGTCCATGATTGAAGTGCACCAAATTTTAGAGGTGGATCATCGTATCCTAGGAGGAGTTCGTCAAGTCCCGACGCACTGATATTATGGGGGGCAATACCTTCTCTAAGGGAAGTCCTTTATGGGCACTTTGATCAGAGTAATCTCTAACATTTTTTCGTTTTGTTTATTTGTGCTATTGCATGTTCTTTATTCTTTATTTTATTCTCGATCTTGTGAAATCATGTTTGACTTACTTGATTTAATATTTTTGATCTATTTGAAAATGTTGGAAATGCATATATTTTTATTTATTTATTTTCTATATGCGTTCATTTTAACAATCTTAGAGAAGGTATTACTTAGATCTAAAATATTTGAGATGTCAGAAATGACTTTTAAATCATGTATAGACTTATGTGGTATGCCTAAGAAATCTGGTGGGCATAATTTCAAGCATTGGCAACAATGCATGAGGACTTGGTTGGCCACCTTTGGTTTGATCTCAGCATTGGAAATCAAATCCCAAGTGTTGGATAAGGAAAAATCCACTCCCAAAGGCCAAAAGATGATGGATGAGTGGAATGCACGCAATTGTATTTATCATCATTGCATCTTACTGGCTTTATCCAATGTGATATTTGATGTATATAGTACATCCACACCCACTGAGAAGGGGCTATGGGAGGAGTTGGACAAGAAGTATAATATCGAGGATTTTGGTATTAAAAAATATTCTATCGCAAAATTCTTTAAATTCTAAATGGTTGAGGGTAAATCGGTATCGGAGCAGGCACACAAATTTCTATTATTGCTTCCTGGTTTGGCAGAGGCTAAAATGAAACTTCTTGAGAAGTTTCAAGTCATGCCTATCATTGAGAAATTCCCTAAATCTTGGGAAGATTTTGGGATGACTCTCAAGCATAGGAAGGGAATGATTTCTCTTGATGACTTTATGATAGCCATTGCTATTATGGAAAAGCATAGGAAATAGAAACTTATAGTACCTGCGAAGTCTAAGGTGAATGTCATAACATCTTAAGGCAAGGAGAATAAAAATAAGAAAAATAAAAACAAAACGAAGGGCAAGCCCAAGATCTAGAAGCAACCCAAGAACAAACCATGCTAGCATTGTGGGCAGGTTGGGCATGGAGGAAGGATTGTCCTTCTAATAAAGCTTAGTAGATGACCACAGATGGGTATTCTCAGGTGAATGTGATCACCGAGGATGCTGGGGCAAGCGATGGGTATATCTTAATAAAATCCGAACTCTATGTTAATCACAATCATACTGAATGACTCATGGATACTTGAGCTAATGTACATATTTGTATTGATAGATCATTCTTTTCTTCCTATCAGGCCTGCAGTGGTGGGATTGTGAAGATGGGGAACGATTCTGCAGCCAAGGTGCTAGGATTTAGACGCGTGGACTTGAGGTTTTCCTTGGGGTGAGTTTGGACACTGTGTAGGGTGCTTCACGTTCCTATTGTAAAGAAGTATGTTCTTTCTGGTTCTTTATTGGTTAGAGAGGGTTTTAAGCTAAACTTTAAATATAATAAAGTTGTTACGTTGAGACATGGAACATTCTATGGAAAGGGCTATTTGGAAGATTTTAATTTATTATTTAGAGTGAGATGTGATGTGGATGTATTATCTAGAAATGTTATAAATAATGTTAGTTTTCATTCAATTCAATCTGTTTGCAATAATATTAAATCTTATGATATATGGCATGATAGATTGGGTCATGTAAATTTCAATTTCTTAAAAAGAATAATGAAATTAAATATGATTCCTGAACACACCATAGATAAAGCTAAGAAAGGCAAGAAATGTGTGCAGGCTAAATAAACTAAGAAGCCTTTTCACTCTATTACTAGAGATACTAAAGTTCTAGATTTGGTGCACACGGATATTTGCGAGTTCAATGGTATGTTGACTAGGGATAATAAAAAGTATTTTATCACCTTTATAAATGATAATAGTAGATACTGCTATGTGTATTTGCTTAAGTCTAAGGATGAGGCATTAAGAAAGAAGCAGAAATACAAACTGGGAAAACTCTTAAGAGGAGGTCAGATAGAGCAGGGGAATATACATCCAACTTGTTTGATGAACAATACTAAGCTTTTGGTATAGTTCATGAAGTGATGGCCTCATATTCCTCACAATCTAATGGGATAGCAGAGCAAAAGAATAAGACCCCTAACTAACATAGTCAACGCTCTCCTGCAAAGCTCAGGATTACCTATTTATATGTGGGGGGAAGCTTTGAATATGACACGTCATATTTTGAATAGAGTTTCCCTCAAGCATAAGGAAAGTAGTCCATTTGAGATTTAGAGAAATAGAAAATCAAGTTTAAAATACCTCAAAGTGTAGGGCTGCCATGCAAAGGTAGTTGTCCCAAAACAAAAGAGGAAGAAGCTTATACCTAAGACAGTTAGTGTGGTCTTTCTGAGTTATCTTGATAATAGCTATACCTATAATTTTTTTGTTATAAAATCTGAGATTTTAAGCATAGATGTCAACACTATTGTTGAGATTCTCAATGCTACATTTTTTGAGGATGTCTTTCCTATGAAAATAGGATTACCTCAAAATGTGACTTTAAATAATCTAGCCACCACATCTGGTTATGTTCTCGATTAGATGGAAAGGATGTCTAATATGGGGACTAACTCTTCCCATTTTGAACCCAATGAAGTAGAGGATTTTAAACCTAAGAGAAGTAAACTACCAAGAATTGCCAATGATTTGGGAAGCGATTTTATTGCTTACCAAATCGAGGGCAATCCCCCTACTTATCGTGATGCTATGGCTTCTTCTGAAGCTAAGCATTGGAAAGATGCAATTAAGAATTAGATGGACTCAATCATCTCTAATGGCACTTGGGAGTTGGTTGATTTATCTATAGGGTGTTCTACCATTGGGAGCAAGTGGGTGTTTAAGAGAAAACTTAGGCCTAATGGATCTATTGAGAAATACAAAGCTAGACTTATTGCCAAGGGGTTTAAGAAAATGGAAGGTATCGATTATTTCGATACCTATTCTCTTGTAACTAAGATAACTACTATCCGGATGCTTATTGCATTGGCTTCCATTTATGATCTCCCTATCCACTAGATGGATGTGAAGACTACCTTTTTTCATGGCGATCTTGAGGGGTAGATCTATATGGACTAACCTGAGGAATTTATAGCTCCTAGGAGTGAGGAAAAGGTTTGCAAGCTTGTTAAATATTATCTTTATGGTTTGAAACAAGCACCGAAATAATGACATGAAAAGTTTGACAAGACTATCCATTCTTTTAGCTTTGTGGATCACGAATCCGACAAGTGTATCTATTCTATGGTAAAAGGTGATATGTGTATTGTCCTATGCCTATATGTAGATGATATATTATCGTTAGAGTTAGACATTATAATTGTGAATGAAACTACGTTATTCTTGAGTAGTAAGTTTGAGATGATGGATATGGATGCTACGAATATGATCATAGGCCTCAATCTGATTCAATTAGCAAAGGGGATAGTTATTTCTCAATCTCATTATGTTGAGAAAGTTCTTGAAAATTTTGTCTATCAAGATTGTAAGGCTATTTTTGAATGCTCAAAAGTCGTAGTTAGGAAAATATCGCGTCGTAGTATAGCGACGAAGATCGCGATAACATTTAAATTTATAAGTGCTCGAAAACAAAATTTGAGTCAAAGGTCATTTGTAGGAAGCAAATATGGAATTCACACACTAATTGTAATTGTAAATAATGAGTGCAATAATTCATAATAATATATCTAATGAATATCAATAAAAAATATATTCAACAATAGCAATTGTGTCTAAGAAATCAACGGGATAAAACACAGAATTTAAAACCTAAAAATGGTGATTTGAATCACCAATTTATTCCCAGAATTAAGCACATATCCCAAGGATACTCAATATCTCAATATTTCAAACTAGTTCAGATGTTTCAATAGTGTTTCCAACCACTAATCTGCGTCAGCTCAAGAGCCAATTCTCCATAGTGATCAGAACCAAGCTTGAGTCAGACGTCGGACCCTAAGGTTAGATGACTTAACTTCATCAAGCACAGTAGCACACCAATATGAAATTTGCTAAGTGTCCAAGGCACATCAGATGAATTAAATATCAAGCACAATAGCCCCTAAAATCTCTGAATTTCACCTAAGTGTTAGGCCCAAATCCCAATGATGAACAGTGCAAAACCACCCCCCACCCTCAAAATTTCCTCTTTCTTTCTATCTCTCAGAATCAGGTTAGGGCTAATTAGGTAAACAAATCTAGGTTCAGGCTCGCGTGAGTGGGCACAGGTGAGGTGTGAGGTAGAGGTGAGCAAGGACCACACCCCTGTGTGTACTGAGGCAATAAGGTAGTGCACCAAGAACCTTATTAATCAAAATTTGGTTTAAGTCTCCACGATGTGGGACTATATTTGGAACGCTTCTCCTCGCGTGCAACAGCTGAAGATCCTCCATCATTTGTTGCTGTTGGTGGCTTGCCTCTTCAAATCAAGAGCCTAGAAGGCTTCGCAAGATCAATCTGCACTCCAGGTCATGGTAGCGGTGGAGTTGGTCAACAGATGGTGGCCGGGGAGGTGGTGATGATGGCTGCGACAGGTGATGCTCCGATGAACCTTGAAACACACTAATTCGGGCCCTAAGCCCCAATTAACACATTCATGAGCATCGTCGGAGCACGGGGAGTGTGGTAGTGATGTTTTGGAGGTGTATTGTGGTGTGTGGAGGTTGAACGGAGTCGAGATGACCAGTGGTTTGGTGGGTTGTTCGATGAGGGAGTATAGTGGATGAAAGCCCCAATAAAGAGAGGGCTTTTGCTCGAGTGAGTGTGGCGGAGGTTGTGGAGTGGTTGGCATGTTGTTTGGTGTTCGGTGGTGGCCGAACGAAGCTCACCAGAGCTTTGCCGGATGTGAAGAAGACGGAGAGGGAGAGGGTGATATAGGGATCTAAACTAGGTTCTAGAGTCCTAAAATTAATCTAGAGAAGTGGAGAGAGTAGGAACCTATGCTTATTGGATGAAGGGGGGTAAGGAATCACACTGGCTTGCCTTGCCAGATGGGAGGGAGATGAATTCTCTGGTGGGGTCGAGAGACGAGAAAGACGAGGTTGGGAGACTCTTGCTTTGGCCGGCAAGGAGCAGAGGAAGGTAAGGAAGAAGGGGGGCTGCATGATTTGTTGGTCTAGTGGGTAGAGGAAGGAGGTTGAAGAGGCTCGCCGGAGCTGAGGTTGGAGACGGTCGGAGGGGAGGAGGAAGAGGTATTCTATCTTGAAACCTAGTTGAAAAAGATGCTGGAAATACGAGAGCTTATATAGAGATCGAATGTGCTTTAAAATTTGAAGAATTCAAGAATTGAATTTATGAAATAGGAAGTTTTGATTCCATGATTCTCGGAGATCACGAGGGTTCTATGGTGCGAGTTAGGATCTGAGATCAGTTTCAATGGAAAGGGATCCTCTTCCTAATCAATCCCTTCAAATTTAGAGGGATTTGATTAAGAAATTAGAGAGAAATCCAAGATTGAATTCACGTGGTTTGGGTTGAGGTTTTGTTCACACCTCTAATGGCAACAGGGATGAAAATGCAAAGATGATGAGAAGTTAGGGGCCTTTTTGTAAGAATCTTGAAACCTAGGGGCTTGAATGTGAGAAATAGAGATTTTAGGGACTAAATTGCAAACTAGGTCAGGATGAACTCTCATTGGACCCAAATTTTGGTGTTGACCTAATTTGAACCCAAGGAATATAATGGTGAACTTGGATTTTAGTTTTAACCATGTTTGACTGGGTAAATTGCATAAAAATCCAAACAAGGTAAATTCCCGTCTGAAACTCTATTCTAGGTCAAAATTGGTTCAGATGGTCAAACTAAGGGTACCAAACCTCTTAGAATAATTTTATTCTAACTAGAACATCTTTAATTTATGTGGATTGATAATTAGGGTTTTGTGTATTGTTTTAGCCCTCGAAATGCGTGAAATCCTATTTCTGCTAGTGCGGACCCACTTTTTGGACTTAAATGCTAATTGACCTCTAATTAACCCTTGGATAACCCTGTGGTTACTCTGCACTTGTGATGTGATGTTAAAGCAACAGAATTAACCTAGTCTTGTTGTCTTCTCGTCAAAACATATTAAAGTGGAATTGTAGTCCTCAGGCGAACATTTAGGAGCATTTATCTCTTGATTCAAACTAATTTAAGTTAGTTATGATGAATGATGGTGTTACCATCATACCCCCATGCCCAACTTTTGCTAGTCCCTAGCAAAATCCTATGGAATGAACTAGATCTCTAGATCATGTTTCTAATGTTCAGATGCCTGATTGTGCCTCTTCTGTAGAAATTAGATTGGAATACCAACAATAGCCTTAGAGGTACTCAAGTACTAGCCAAGATCTAGACCTAACCAGCCTCAACCTCGGGTCTGTCGCAAAGGTTTCTAAGGCCCACAAAGATTGCCCCAGAGGTTCGTTAACCCCAACGGTTAAAGCAACCGTGCGTAGACGTATCAAGTCCATGTTCAATTTGGCAGTGCATTTTTTATAAGAGAGATAGAGAAGGATTTTTATTCTAAGAGTTTTCTCTCTTTTCTTTTTTATATTCCCCTAAATACAACATCGGATTGGACCTAAACACGATTTCTATCAAATTCCTTGTCCCCATCATCAATCCTCGAAGGGTCCCTAGCTTTAGACACTTTGGGATAGTGTTGCCCATGGCATTCTATAGCTAAATTCAAGCTCTCACAATTTACATTTCGGGATAATCCCGCCCATGGCACCTGAACTAGTTCAAGGTGCTTACATGCCCCTTGTAGGATATTTAGATATCCAAGGAGATAAGCTTCGAAGAGACGATATGTTATTATGCATCTTCGAGGGGAGTATTTTTCATCCCACCTCTCCGTGCTGAGAACTCGTCCAATCAACTTGTGTCTTCGAGTCGCTCCTAAGCTAGATCTTCGGGAAAACCTTTTTCAGAATGGGATACTTTTGGCATTGTTTCTTCATTAAGCACACTGAACTAGGCTGGTGTGTGATTTTTGGGTGCCTAAGTTACCAAGTCTCACAAACCAAAGGGCAGGAAATGAGGCTGAATAGTCCCTAAGCCTTAAACTTAATACATCAGCCTCGCACTTTCCTCAACCTCTTGAGGATTAATTCGGATCTTAACAAATATGCGAGTGTTTAATCCCTAAGATACACCCAAGAGGCCTAAGGTCAGTACTCTTACTTATCTCCTTGTCTCAAGCACTTCAAGACTTAATCCTTGTTTTGATTTGGTCTAGAACTTAAGTAGATCCCATGATCAATTGCTATGACTATCAAATTTTCTTTCTGATTTTTCTCCTTTTGACATTTTGTACTTCCTCTTTTTCTCATGAAAGATTTTTCAAGCTATTCTCAATTTTCCTCCTCTTTCTCCAATTTTTTTCCAATATGTATTTTTTGTGAGAACCCTTAGAGAATAGAATTTCCATTTGTTTTGCACATTAACTACCCCCCATGCCTAAGTTTTGCAATGTCCTAATTGTAAACCAGGTGGGTACGAATTAAAATTAGTTCAAAACAAGGTTAAAGGGTGGGTGAACGGGTCGGGATGACTGTTGCGAATGATTTCAAGCTCTGATATAAGTATCAAAGGTGGAGTCGGTTATTTAAAGTTGAACCTTAAAGTACAATAGTCATGTAGCTCAAAGATGAATCGGAAGGGTCTTGGGTTTTTGGAATGATGGGTTGCCTCCCATTAAGCGCTAAATTCAATGCCTTTAGTCGAGTAGAAGGTGGTCAAGGAGTGGTCTGAATAGAGGAATTTTGTAGAACAAGTACCTTCATAAGTAGTCTGGTTGGTCCAACCAGGTGCTTATTCAGATCAATAGTTGATGATGCAGACCAAACCCAATTAGTTTGGTGGGTTGATGGATGTGAATCAATAGGTGTGGACCCACCATTTGCTTTGTGGCTTGAATAGATGTGGAAATATGAATCTAGGGTTTGGCTGAATAGACTCAGCTTGATCAGAGTAGGGGTCCTCAAATGATAATAGATCTGTGGCAAATGTAGGAACCCTAATGGTGGGATTAGAGAGGGATAGAATGTGATTGTTGGTTTAATTAGTGTCTGCTTCCTAGTTGAATTATGGTGGAGAATCATATATAACTGGATCAGAAAGAGGTAAGTAAGAATGGAAATTGATTCCAGTGGTGGGTCGAGGTTGGGATTGGGTTTTGAAAGGCTCTGTAGGAGGTGTGGATGCTTTGCATTCTAAATCATCAGCCTCAGAATCAGAATCAAATAACGGATCACGGATATTGAGATCGTATACTGGCTCATAGTCATCTAGAAATAATGGTTCTCTGAAATCAGAGTATAATTCAAAATCATTGGAGAATTTGAGACAATCAGTTTTTGAACCTAATTCAAGGTTGAGATTTCCACCACTGAGCAAATCATGATGCTTGGAGTTATCAACCTGACTTTGGTCTATTCTAGTCTCAAATCCTAAGCTCAAAGAGGTGTCCTTATTAGGCATAGGCTCAGGTTCTAGGCACCTAGGGTAAATCCAATCAAATCCCAATTCTTCCAACTCCTTTGATTCTATATCGTAAATTGATTCTGTATCGTAAATCAGTGACTTCCGAAAAATTAATTCATTCTTCTGAGGAGTCTGGAGAGGTATAATCATCAAATATAGGCCCAAAATCATAATTCAGATATAAAATCTGGTTCTCATTGCATTGGGCCTCATGGTCATCCCAAATAGTCTCAGATCTAGATGTTAGGTCAGAGGTAGGAATTGGGTTACTAGAATCTGGACTTGGTTCTACTGGGACGTTAGAATCACTTTCAAGGAATACCTTAACAGGATAAGGTGCGGGAGTTATATCCTTGAAAGGTTTTGAGTCTATTTCATTATAGGTGTTTGAAAAATCTATGCACAATGGACTAGCTTCACAGCTGCCTATGGCTGGCTCATGATCGGGAACACCTGTAACGGGATCCACCCACCCCACATCAAGATCAGGTATGTCATTACTCACAAAATCCGAATCTGGTTGCATTTGGGTTGGGGGTCCATAGCAACCTCTACTTTCAAACCCGGTGATAAACACACATGAATTCATGATAAAATGCTTATTTATGATAGTTCCTAGGCTTAGAATTGCACATCATGATATAAATATTGCATAAACATCCATTGCATTGTATTTAGGATAGTTGTATGTTTTGTATATTAATTCCTTCATTTTATATGGCTAGGAGGCAATGCAACGTCCTTACGGACTTCGGATGAAAAATCTGATCGTACGGATGAATCTGGAGCGACGATCGCAGTCTGACAATGTAGAAATCACCCCGATCCGAGCACCATGGCATCCTATGCAAGCAAAGAAGGGTGGACGGTCCAGATAGTGCCACGTGGCACCATCTGGACCACCCAAAGTCACCCGCCATACTTCCAATGGCCACCCAATAAGTGATCTCAGCCGTTGGATGAAAATCCAACGGCTGAGAGCCCACCCTCACCACGCAGCATCAACTCATCTTCTCGACACACTTGTAGACGTGGCGCAACAGTGGAGGTGCTGGATCGCAAGGGAGGGGCACGGGTTCGAATCCTTGCAACCCCCCCAATTCTTAATCTAGTCGGTGCCCAACGCAGCCAGCGCATGCGCGTGCATGCAGCAGTAGCGGCAACGCAGCGCCAGCACGCACCAGCAGCGTGTGTACAACAGCGCATGCCAGCGCGCACGACAGCAGGGCCTCCGCGCAATCTGTGCGCATGAGGGACAGTGCAGGTCCATGGATGGGCGTGAGGTGGCTACAGCGACGCATGAGATGGACCTACAGCGACGCTTACAGCCGTCGCTAATTGTTCGCAAGCACAAGGCCAGCTGCGTGCGTGAGTGGGCGTGAGCTGGCTACAACGACAGTTACAGCGACGTCCTTGAGGTTGCTAATGGTCCCATGCCTATTCTAGCCTCTTCTCATCCACTATATAAGGACCTACACCCCCTCCCATCCAAGCCTTCTCTACCTACTCTACTCCCACCTACTCCCAAGCTCTAGCAAGCCTACTAATGCTCTGTTAGAGCTTGCTATCAAGTTCCCAAGGCGCCTATTAGTGTAACAAAACTCTGCCCCACCAAATACTCCTCCATCTTCCCATCCCCATTGATATGTCACGTTGGAGCCATCTTCCTACCTCCATTCCGATAGCAGATCATCTCCGCCTTCTCACCTCCATTCCGGAGCCATGCTGAAGCTTTCCTCTACCCAACGTCCTCCCGCTTCTCACCTCCGTCATCCTGCTTCCAAACTCCTTCGTTTGAGCTTCCGCCAGGCGCCGTCGTCTCACCGAACAATCGCTTTGGGAGATTTCTTCTCACCTCTTTTCTCTTTTATGCTTTTATAGTTTATTGTAATTGGCATTTATGCAATAAATCACATTTGATTCCATCTCTCTCTTATGATTGCTTGTCATTTTATTTCAAAAACAAAAAAAAAACAAAACCCTAAAACACCAGAAAAAAACAAATCGAAGCACGATTTTCATACAAAGTAACGTCGCCTCCTTGTGTTCGACCCGGGACTCCCTTGGAGTTTCGGTATAAATTATATTTGATTAGGAGTTTTGCAACTACGATGACGGGTTACTCGTAATCCCAATTTCAAACACGCAAAACCCGTTGATCATTTTGGCGTCGTTGTTGGGGAGGCAACAAAATTTACTTTATTGTTTTCTGTGCTTCTTTGCATTTACATAACACTAACCCCGCTTGTCTTTGATCTACTATCTTGCAGGTACCCTAGCATGGAGATCCAAGTGTGGTAGACCGGAGTAAAATGCAGGTAGAGTACTTTGTAAGTGTCACCCACATTCCCCCCATTAGTTTCATTTCACCACACTCATAACCAAGACCAAATCTACTTAGGTGCTTGCATAAATCCTAGGATAGAATTGTTTGTCTTGTTTGTCACCTTCATCCATTTCACCCCCGCATTTAAAAAAAAAAAACAAAAAGATACTTTCTGTGGGATGAATCAATTTACACACTTTATACACCCACATCGAAGGCACATAATCGGACTCGATTTTCATCTACTCAATCGGGATTTCGACCTGTGGACTCGGTACACTAAATCAACACATAAAAGAGTAGAAATCATATTAGGTAAATCACCTCTTTTGCGTGCCTTAATTGGTAGTGCATTTGAGCCGATTGATTGAATTGTTTAGGCTGCACCACCTAATTTAAAAGAAACTCATTTGTAGCTGCCCCATAGGATTCAATATTTAGGTCAAGCCAAGCACTCCATATTTTCTCGATTTATAAAGGAAAATACTTGGACACGTGCTTTCAAAACATGGTTTGCCTCACAAAACTTTGTTCAATACACCTAACATTTGAATCTTAAAAGCTACTAAGTAAGATTCGAACACTAAAACTCACCTCATCATTAATAATCTTGCTTGAAAACTTCTTGGTTGTGCATATTCACACATTCTCAAACAAATCATTAAGGGAACAACCCATTAAGGGCCAATCACATTCCTAAAGAACCATTGTCTCAAGCCTAACTAAAATTGAGTAGACGTTGGCTCTAAGGATTCCTTCGCTTGTCGGGATCCAGATTGAGATTATTCACGATTAACCTACTTATACTAGTCAATCTGATGTCTAGCTAGGGGAGTAGCGTCAAACGACAGCGGTTGGAGGGTACACTAGGAACCGGAGGCGCAACCTAAAGGAAGAACCTTCTCCCCAGTCCCTCCTTCTAACTGGTTGGATTGCCTATACATAAGTAGAATAAATCATCCATAATCTTAGGACGGATTTTGAGAGTCTGTAGATCTTTAGACTACCCAACCTAAGGACATGCTTGTATTTTTTATGCTGTAGGGTCCCTTCTCTTCCCCGTCCTTCCTTCTTCCTTCCAGTGTATGCTTGGAAGGAATGGAAGGACCTTTAGACCATTCCCGGAGGCGGAGGTTGAGCTATAGCCAACTAGATCCCATGGCTGATCAACAACCACCTCCCTCGCCCCTGAACCAGCAGGAGCTGATTCAGAGGAAGTTGGAAGAATTGCAGTAGATGCAGCAATGGTTCCAACGAATGAATGGTCAGGGTGCTCGGCCCTTGAAGGATTTTTATGATCCTTTAATTTTTGAGGATCATCCCAACGTTGTGATCCCTGTCGGTGATGTTGAGATCAAGCCCCAGGTTTTGAGTCTAATTAAACACTTTCACGGGCTTGGCTCAGAGGACCCATTCCAACATTTGGAGGACTTGATCACTCTAGTTCAGACCACCACATCGCGGAAAGTGGATGAAGAATAGATACTCATGAGGCTTTTCTCCCATTCACTCAGGGATAAGGCCGCACATTGGTATCGTACCATTGGAAGATCGATTGCTACTTGGACAGCTTTGAAATCGGCCTTCCTGAAGAAATTCTTCCCAATTGGGTGAACCAATGTATTGCGACGGGCAATTACCACTTTTGCCCAGCGGCAGGGGGAACCATTTCATGGGGCCTAGGAGAGATTTCAAGATCTGTTGCGGAAGTGTCCACACCACGAGGTGCTTAAATGGCAACCTGTGCAAATTTTTTATCACGGGTTGAATGATCAACTCTGTAATCATGTGGATGCTTCTTGCGGAGGCAATTTTCTCAACAAAGATGCAGATAGCGCGTATGATTTGTTTGAGGAAATGAGTGAAAATTCTTTAAACCACACCTCCATGGAAACCTTCAACCGATCCCAACAAACTAGATCAAATGCCAATGAGGTCCAAGATTCTCATACATCTGATATGGAATTGATCTACAATAGATTAGATAAGATAGATCTGGTTGCTAAACGAATGGAAGAGTGGATGTCTAGAAACTCAAATTTCTCTAGATCCACTCAATCCCAGGGATCGGGATTCCATTCTTTGCAAGCTCCTACAGGACGGGAGTTTGTGAACTAGTTGGTGCCAGCTCGATCTTCGGCCCAACTCTTCTGAGAACCTTATGGGTTCGAAACTGGGGCCTTTGATCCTAGTTTTACTGATCCTTCTTCATCCTCATCTTATGAGCATGCTCAGGCTGTGCAGGAGAATGTTAGGTCCAACCCATGCTCGAATTCCTATAATTTTGGTTGGAAAAATCGTTCTAACTTCTCTTGGAAAGATTAGGGGAAACAGACCCAATATCGACCCAACAACTATGTATCGCAAAAACCAATGGGTTAGGGTCTTGTATATACTCAGTTGCCCGTGAATCAGGTTAATCAGTCCATGTGGAATGCTTAACAACCCACTGAGCAGGCTGATTTAAACCTGAAGATGGTAGAAATGCAAGGGTCAATGCTCTAGCTCATGCAACAAATGAAAACTTCGCTGGATACCTTGCAATCCGGACTTGGTGCAAACAATCGACAGCCTGAATCTCTATCATCACAACCTGTACCAAACCCAAGGAATGTACAAAATCGAGGCGCTGGGCCTCAGGGGTTTGGTAATAATGGGGAGTCATATGCTCAAGCTCATGCTATCTATCAGGCTACCCTAGCCCCTCCTGGAGCCAACCATGTTCCTACCATAATCAACTGGGAGCCTCCTGTTTTGCCTAACCCTCCCCAAGACACTAACCAACAGCATTTTGCCACTGCAAACACCATCACCTTGAGGAGTGGTTGTAGACACAAGGACCTACCCAACCCCATGTCAACCCAATTAGGCTCCGTAGCAAGAATTCCAGACTCCCAACTAAGAATGTGATGAACAAAACATCAGAGTCTGATTCAGGAGTATGTTGTTGCATGGGAAAACAGAAAAAGTTGGAGGAGAAATTGGAGGAAAGGATGTCCTTACTTCAGGCTTTCAAATTGACAATCATTTTACTCCTCGCAACTATCGGATCAATCCCCGCCTACGCCATAAGTTTACTGATTGCATATAAAGAAAGGCATAGAGCAAAATCTAAAAACAATAGGAGAGTAGTTTTATCCGATAACACAAGCACACTAATCCTAAACAAGCTACCTCCTAAGAAGCAGGACCCGGGAGCCCCGCTGATTTCTTGCACAATAGGAAACATTATTTTTGACCGGGCCTTCCTCGACTTGGGTGCTTCCATTAATGTGATCCCTACCTCACTACACATGGAATTGGGTTTAGGCTACCTAAAACACACTGACATAACCTTGCAATTAGCGATAGATCCATTACAAAACCAAGAGTATTTTGGAGGATGTTTTAGTCAAGGTTAATGATTTGCATTACCTTGCTGATTTCATGGTCCTGGACATGGAAGCCTCAAAACAGCTCAACCACACCCCGATTATTTTGGGAAGACCTTTCCTGGCTACTGCCAAGGCGAGGATTGATTGTGAATCGGGAAATATAGAAATGGCCTCAGGGGATAAGACAAATCGATTCAATATTTTCGAGGTCTCAACGAAGAATAAAATTAAGTGTGGTTCGATGGAGGAGCTTGGTAGAATAGAGGAAGTAATGGCCATACATACCTTAGACAACCTTTTCATGGCCAACTCAACCCAAACTCGGGAAGAAGATCACATGGTTGTGGAAATAGTTGACAAATAAAAAATGCGACCAATTGTAGAAACACGGGATGAGGAAGATATACATGAAATTGAAAATTTGTTGGATGATTCACGTGATCAAGTTAAAACCCAACAACATCCTTATCCTGAATGCTTAGAGTTTGAGGTCCAACTTGTGGGTGGGAATCCTAAGGATCAAGATGGTTGGTTTAAGAACCTAGAGTGTGAGGATGAAATTGAACATTGGGGAAGAACTCTTCAAACATTAGGTATTCTAGAGTACCCACAAATCCCTAGCACATCACAAAACCCTCATAGTCCTTTTTCACCCAACCATTGCACAAATTCTATACCCAACCACACATCCTCTGTAATAAATCAGCAAAACTCCTATTGGAGACCCTTTGGGCTCTCCCTGCGCCACCAGCTTACTACTTTCATTGATCATCTCTTTGGCAAGTCCACTTTCACTCTTCGGGACTCAAATCTTGGGGCCCGAAAACTGTGTTATTGCAGCCTCAATGACAGTTATATTTGATTAAGAACCTCACCTAGCTGAAGGTACTAAACTCAGCACATGTAAAGATTGTTCCAAGCCGACCAGAGTCTCACAGAAACCAGGTTCTATTCTTCCACTTCTACTCTCTTGCATGCTTTCATTTTTCACAATTAGGAGCTTGCAATAGTAAGCATGGGGGAGGGGGACATATTTTATAACCTTTTTGTCAGCTGTAATAGTAATTTCCTGTTATCATAAAATGCTTATTTATGATAGTTCCTAAGCTTAGGATTGCACATCATGGTATAAATATTACATAAACATCCATTGCATTGTATTTAGGATAGCTTCTAACCCAGCAACTATGCTCCACAACGACCAATGGGTTAGGGTCATGTGTATACTTAGTTGCCCCCAAATCAGGTCAATCAACCAACATGGAATGCTCGTCAACCAGTAGGGCAGGCTAATTTGAATCGACAAATGGTAGAGATGCAAGGATCCATGCTCCAGCTCATGCAGCTAATGAAAACCTCGTTGGACAACTTGCAAACCAGGCTCGTAGCTAACTCTCGTCAACCTAGATCTCTACCATCCCAACCTGTACCCAACCCGCGAAATATCCTGAATTCGAGCAACCAAGCCCATGGGTACGGAAATCAGAGGGACCCACACGCACATGCTTAGGTGGTTGAATAGGGTCTTTCTTCTTCTTCTGCACATAAATAATTCTTGGCTAATCAAGCCCCTCCAATCTTTCCTAACCCTCCCCAAGACCCAAACTCGCATGCAACCCCAAATTCTATTACCTTGAGGAGTGGTAAACAAACTCAGGATCCACAACCACACTATTCTAATTTACCAAATCCTGAAGAACCTGAGAAGAGAAAGGAGAATTCTGGAGAAGAAATCAAGGCTTAGGAACCTAATTCGAAAGATCTGACTCATGTTCCTTTTCCTAAAGCCTTGATTAAATCAAAGAAGAAGAAGTCTGTTGATAGCAATGAGGAGCTTCTGAATATTTTTAAGAATATGGAGATCAATATCCCACTCTTCGACGCTATCAAGCATATACCGGATTACGCGAGATTTTTAAAGGATTTATGTACACAAAAGTGTAAGTCGAGAGAATCTATTCCGAGAAAGGTGGTACTCTCCGAGTAGGCTAGTTCTGTTATCCTGCACCACCTCCCTCAGAAAAAGAGAGATCCAGGTGCTCCATTGATTTCTTGTGTCATCGGAGATTACACTTTTGATAGAGCACTTTTGGATCTGGGTGCATCCATCAACCTAATTCCGACTTCTCTTTACGACAAGTTTGGATTAGGTGAACTTTGGCTGACTTCAATAACGCTGCAATTAGCGGACCGTTCGGTCATAAATCTGCGAGGCGTTATTGAAGATGTTATAGTTAAGGTTAAAGATTTCTATTTTCCTATAGATTTCCTTGTCCTTAACATGGATGTACCAAAAAATCTGAGGAACACGCCCAACATTCTGGGGCGTCTGTTCCTGGTTACCGCTAAGGCCAACATTAACTGTGAAAGCGGTAGCATGGAAATCGCCTTTGGGGATCAACGAATGAAATTGGATATTTTTAAGGCGATTAATAAATTTGAGGATTGTGGATTTATTGAGGAACTTGAGAAGGATAATGTGAACATTGAAACTTGTTTGATGATGAATTGGACCCACAACCCTTTATGGCAGACCTGCCATCTTCTGAAGATGTTATTGATTTTGTTCACTCTCAACCTCTTCCTCTTGATGAGTCATCAGCATCTTTCTTACCTTCAATCATCAACCGCCCCAGCTTGAACTGAAACCATTGCCTGAGAATTTCAAATATCAATTTTTAGGACCATAGAAGACGCTCCCTGTGATTATCAGTGCTAAATTAACAAAGGAGTAGGAGATTAAATTGATTAAGGTCCTGAAGGAACACAAGGAGGCAATTGGTTGGACCATTCATGACCTTAGTGGGATCGAGCCATCTTGCTGCAATCATAGAATATTCTTAAAAGGTGGATCCCACCCTTCTCACCAGATGCAGAGGAGATTAAATCCAAATATGCGAGAAGTGGTCAAAAAGGAAATCATTAAGTGGCTCGATGCAGGAATTATTTATCCGATCTCTGATAGTCCCTGGGTAAGTCCCATGTAGATTGTTCCCAAGAAATCTAGAATTACCATTGTGACTAACGAGAGAGGAGAATCTGTCACAACTCGTTCAGCTTCCTCTTGGAGGGTTTGTATCAATAACAGGAAGCTGAACACGGCCACGAAAAAGGATCATTTCCCTCTGCCATTCATTGATCAAATCTTGGAAAGATTAACTGGGAAGAAGTACTTCTATTTTCTTGATGGCTACTCCATATACAACCAAGTTCCTATTCATCCCGAGGATCATGAAAAAACTACCTTCACCTATCCCTACGGAACCTTTGCTTTCCGTAGGATGCCTTTCGATTTATTCAATGCACCTGCGACTTTTCAAAGGTGTATGTTAGTCATATTCTCTAACATGGTGGGAGAGTTTATGGAAGTCTTCATGGACGATTTCTCTGTTTTTGGAGAATCATTTGACTCTTGTCTAGCTAATCTAGAAATGATTCTTAAACGATGCATTAAAACACGATTGGTCCTTAGCTGGGAAAAGAGTCATTTCATGACACAAGAAGGAATCGCCTTGGGTCATGTAATCTCTGAACGAGGAATTGAAGCGGATAAAGCTACGGTTGATGCTATCCCTAAACTTTCTCCTACATCTGTTAAACAAATTTGATCATTTCTTGGTCATGTAGGATTCTACAGAAGATTCATCAAGGATTTCTTGATGGTTGCTAGTCCTCTGAGCAATCTTCTCACCAAAGAAATGTCGTTTATTTTCGACGAATCATGTCATAAGGCATTTGATTTCTTGAAAATGGCAGTCACTTATGCTCCGGAGTTGCAACCACCGGTTTGGACAGCCCCTTTTCAGATCATGACTGACGCTTCTGATTACGTGGTCAGGGCTGTTTTGGGTCAGAAAGTTGACAGGAAGCCCTTTGTCATCTACTATGCTAGTAAAACTCTAGATGAAACTTAGAGGAATTACACTGTTACTGAAAAGAAATTACTACCCGCAGTATTTGCTTTGGAAAAATTCAAGGATTATCTCTTAAGATCTCATGTCAACATTTATACCGACCACTCGGCCTTGAGACATCTCTTAGCCAAAAAGGATGCCAAACCCCGACTTATTCGTTGGATTCTTCTGCTTCAAGAATTTGATCTTGAAATCAAGGATAAATTCGGGGTACAAAATGTGGTGACGGATCATTTGTCGAGACTTCTAAGTGATTCTTCTCGTCCGGACGTCCCGATTGCTGATACTTTTCTGGACGAAACCATCCTTACAATTTCAGGTGTCCAAACCCCGTGGTTTGCTGACATTGTTAATTATTTAGTCGTTGGTCAAATCCCTCAAAATTGGACCAAGTAATAACGAGATAGGCTCAAATCTGAGGCCAAATACTACTTCTGGGAGGACCCTGAACTGTACCACATCGGCTTCGATCAGATTATTCGTCGATGTGTTCCGGAGAATGAATTCAACAGTATACTCGAGTTCTGCTATGCATATGTGTGTGGTGGACATTTCTCCGAGAAAAAGACCGCTGCAAAGATTTTGCAATCTGGCTTCTATTGGTCGTCTTTATTCAAGGATGCCCAGGATTTCTCAAGGTCGTGTTCCTAATGTCAAGCATTTGGGAGCATAACTAAGAGAGATATGATGCCCTTAAACCCAATTCTTCTTGTCGAAATCTTCGACGTTTGGGGCATCGATTTCATAGGACCCTTTCTCCCTTCATTTGGACATCAGTACATTCTTGTCACTGTTGATTACGTGTCTAAATGGATTGAGGTGATTCCCACCCTAACCAATGACCACAAGGTGGTCATCAATTTTGTCAAGAAAAACATCTTCAGTAGGTTCGGGATTCCGAAGGCCATCATCAGTGATGGTGGCACTTATTTTACTAATGCCCAGTTCCGTAATTTGCTGGCTAAATACGGGGTTAATCACCGAATTTCCACACCTTACCATCCCCAGACGAATAGATAGGCTGAGATCTCCAATCGGGAGATCAAGAATATTATGTAGAAAACGGTTAGGCTAATCGCAAGGACTGGACTCAAAAACTTAAGGACGCTCTTTGGGCCTATCGTACGACATATAAAATGCCCATCGGCATGTCTCTGTTTCATTTGGTGTATGGAAAGGCATGCCATTTACCCGTAGAGATTGAACATTGGACATTCTGGGAAATCAGGCAATGCAATTTAGATCTGAGTTTAGCTGGGAAGATCAGGAAACTCCAACTATCTGAGTTGGAAGAGCTTAAAAATGATGCATATGAGAATGCCAAGATCTACAACGCTCAGACCAAAGCTCTACATGATTAATTGATTTCCTGCAAGAGCTTTGAGCCGAACCAGAAGGTATGGTTATTCGATTCTCGACTTAAACTCTTTCCCGGCAAACTTAGATCGAAATGGAACGGCCCGTTCATTATCGACCAGATTTTTCCAGATGGAGCCGTTCAGATCTTTGACCCAAAGATGGGTAACACATTTAAAGTCAATGGTCGACGTCTAAAGCCTTCTATTGACCGTACTTTTCTAAAACCCATCTCAGATATGGTTGCTCTAGCCATATTGTGACTTCTTTGGCTGGACTTCACCTAGCTGAGGGCATTAAACTCAGCAGTTGTACATATGACACAACACTGACCCGAGCTTCATATTCAAGTGATATCTATCATACTCTACCCTTTCTTTCATGTCTCTTTTTCTCAATGTGGACATTACATCAGCTAGGCATGAGGGGTAGATTCATTTCTGAATCATTTTGTCAGCTCTGTGAAATTCTTGTAAATTGTATTTCTCTACTTATATATACATAAGAAAAAAGAAAATTGAATTAGAAAGGAATACTTGGACATTAGGACTTTTCAATCTTAAGAAATATTACATTAGGATATGAACACAAAGACCCTTCAGGTCTTCAGACTTAATCGGCCCGTGTATCCGCTAAAATGTGGATTTACTTTTCGAGTCCTCGCCATCTTAATTCTATGGTAATTTGATTAAATAAGTTTGGGTGATAAGTACACGACTTATCAACCCACCCTTTGATTGGGGGGAACTTTAAGTCTAAAGCATCTACACACTTTCTTTTCACTGACTTGTTGATTGGCGATTTTAACGGAAATTGGGTAACTAATGAACCTTTTAGGGTGATATGGCTGGCAAGTTATCGTGGGTAACAGCTCATAGGTAGGTTGTCCAGAGTCCAGTCACTGGACCATTCTCTTCTTGCTGCCTTTAGGTAAATCTAAGATCAGGGAAGCAACCTACTTAAAAAAAAAATAGAGAAAAAGAAAGTCAAAAAGAAAAGAGAAAGAAAAGGAGAAAAGAAAAAAAAAGAAAAATAAAAGAAAAAAAAATCACACTTCACCGCAAGAGGATGGTTGGCAAGTTATCGGTGGTAACAGCTCATCAATTGGTTGTCCAGAATCCAGCTCAAGAAATGTACTTAAAATTCCCAAAACACTTAGGAAGAAGCGGAGAAGTAGAATAAATCGGGGAGATATACACTGGATTCACCCTTGTGTTGACCCCATAAAAATAAAAGTAGAGAGAAAGCTATCGGTTGTAAAGATACACCTTTAGGCAGAACTCTCTTTAAGGTCACCTAGAGGCGTAAAAACCCGAAGTCCATTCTAATTGCCGATCAATGAGTCTATCACATTCACAATAAGATGCTTAAAACTTAGGGTTCTCATCAAATCTTGGGTGAGTTGAATGGTTGTAGAAAGCGACTCTTTAACCCTAAACTCAAAAATCCAAAAAAATTAGAAAATAGAAAGAGAAAAAGAAATTTTTCTTTTAATAAAGCAAGGGCTTGAGGCGGTCTGCATTTTGGCAGATACCTAGGCGTTGTTGTGTCTTTGAAATTTCATATCCTAAGTAAAAATTTTATTAATGTTGAAAATAACTTATACTCAAGTAATCCAACCTAATTCTTTTATAAATAACATGTTTTTACTAGGGACTAGAAAAAGATAGGCATGGGGGTGTGATGTAAACATGTTTATATTACATAAAATATCTATTTATGTATGTTCTTAAGCATAGAATTGCAATACATACTATAAATATTGCATAACATGCATCATCATGCATTTACATTAATCTGAATAAAATGTAGGTTAATTGTCTCCTTTTATGGTCAAGGATAGGACAACTTTTTATCGAAGCCTCGAATCAAATATCCAACCATACGGATCTGATCAGAGCAACGATTGGAGTTCAACGACTCCAAGATCACCCTAATCGGATATCCGTAGCATTAGATAGAGATCGAGGAACCTTAGAAGATCAAGGGCTAAGATGGTGTTAATCTGCACATCAGACGACAAATCCGATCACATGGATGGGTTTAGATCGACGATCGCAGCCTAACGGCATGAAAATCGATCCAATCCAATACCCGTGGCACCATCTAGATCACTCAGAAGATGAACAACCAAGATGGCGCCACGTGGTGCCATCTCAGCTGCCCAACTGACCGCACGCACCCAATGAAGCTCTTCTAGCCAGCACTTCTGCACCGTTGGATCAAGATCCAACAGCTGCAAGGCGCGTGCGCGTGAGTTGTGCGCTCGACACAAACGTGCCCATAGCGCGTGGGTCGAGCGCCTCATCCAAATAAGGAGGCATAGGATCGAGCCCCCGCATGCCTCAAATTGGAGCGGGCGCGTGGGCGCAATCAGCCGCGCGATCACAATCCAACAGTGCCGCGTGGCCGATAGCACCCATGCGCTATCTGACACCCTGCATGACACGGGATCTCACGCGCAAGGCACGTAGTTGAGGCGCGGTGAGGAGAGCTCTCAGCCGTCCAATCTTACGATCGGACGACCAAGATTTGGTGGACGTGGAGTGCTCGTTGAGGCACGAAAGGCGAGCGGGCGCGTGAGTGCCGCCCACGAAGGCCATGTTTAGGCCTTTAGAGACGGATTTATCTGTCACTGAAGGTCCCGAATTAATGTTTTTCAACATGTAATGACCAAAATGCCCTGACTCTTGCAACTATAAAGGAGACCCCCTCCATACGAATTTCTCATCCTTTCCTTCTCTTCTCTCCCTTTCTAAAGCTCAAGAGAAGCTTGTCCCATACCCGCGATGCTCCTCAACAAATAAAGTCAATTTTTCGCCCCCATTTCAGAAGCGGATCCCGCGACAACGACGTGCTGCCTCTTTCTCGTTCTTCCTGCCTCGACCTCCTTCTTCCCGCTCTATTCTTCATCTTCCAATGTTAAGACCCGTGTTATTAAGCCTTTCTAAGACGTCTGTACTTTAGGTCAGATGTCTGGACTCATTCCCAGACATCTGAAAATCAAAATTTTTGTGTACGAGCTCGCGTTTGCACGCGTGCTGCGTGCAGACAGTACACGTCCCTCGCTTCTTCTCCTCTCTCCTTCCACCCAACGAAAACCCTAACCCCCACACCTTATATAAACCCCTCCTCTCCCTCACACCACCCCCACTTCCAACCACTTCCTTCCTCTACCCTCTAGCGAGAGCAGCTGAGCGACGAACGACGGAGAGGAGCGGCGTGAGAGGAGAGGAGCAGCGTGAGAAGGAGAGGGAGAAGGTTTGCGAGCTCACTTGGAAGCTCGCCGGTGAGCTCACGATCGGTCGACGCATGCGTAAGGCGGAGGAGTGCGTCGGGGAGGTCTTCCCCAACACTGCTGCAACCGTAACAACAGGCGAGCGGGCGCGGCGCGGCCACGCGCGGTGCGAGAAGGCGAAGGTAGGTTCTGGTTCTGGGATTTTTCCCAGAATCAGACAGCTGGAGTGACCACCAGACGACGGTGAGGACGGCCGGAGGCGGTGCAAGACGACTGGGGAGGAGGCTTCACAAAGGTATTGTTGGTGCTAGAGCATCACGATCATTTGTTTTGATGATAACAAAACATGTGTCATTTAACATTTGCACTTTGAGTCCTAAATTTCAGGTGAATCGCAAATGGATACGTGATTAGACGGAGTTCGAGCTCGCATCCAGGACGGATTGGAGGAGCTTGATGGAAAACAGAGGAGATTCGCGAGGAGCGATAGATTGAAGAAGGAAGGAGATGAAGAATATGATAGATTTCCTTCTCTTGTACTCCTTGTATTTTTCATTTCCTTTGTTGCTCTTTATTTCCTTAGAGAATCTCGCAATGCGCCACCGCATACGAGATTTGGCACACACTTGAGGTAACTCACGAAGGTACCTCTAAGGTAAAAACTTCTAAAATTAATTTACTTTCTCAAGAATTTGAATCTTTTTCTATGAAACCTAACGAGTCTTTAAGTGAGATGAACACTAGGTTCACTCTCATTGTAAATAATTTGAAAGCATTAGGGAAGACCTTCATCAAGGGGGAGCTTCAAGGGAAGCTTCTTCGTTCCCTTGGGCCGGAATGATAACAGAAAGTCACCGCCATCGAGGAGGCGAACGAAGTAGAGGAGCTCAACATGGAAGATCTCCTAGGCAATCTAATGGCCTACGAGACAAAGTTGAAGCAGAAGAAGAAGGATACACCGGAGCCCAAACTGAAGAAGACTCTCACCTTCAGAGCCGTGTCGGATAGCGAGGTAAGTTCCGACGACGAAGACTTTAGAATTTTACTTAAAAAATTTTCCAAGTTTTGTAGGGAATTAAAGAAAGAGAAAAATGAGAAGGAAAGCTCGAGTCGTTGCTACCACTGCAACGAGAAAGAGCACCTACGACCAGAGTGCCCTCTTCTCAAAAAGGAGAAGAAGAAGGAAAAGGAAAAGAGATCTAAGAAGAAGGCATTCCAAGCCACTTGGGATGATTCCAGCTCGGAGGAAGAAGAAGAAGAAAAAGAAGAAACTGCTTGCTTTGGTTTCATGGCCAGAGGAAGCAATAGCGACAGCGAAAGCGGAAGCGACTCAGACAATGAGGTAAGTTATGATTTACAAGAAGCTTTTAATGAACTATTTGAGCTTAGTAAATCTCTAAAAATAGAAAACAAAAGCATGAAAAAGAATCTTAGCTTTCTTAAATCTGAAAATGATAGGTTAGAAATAAAACTTAAGGATCTAGAAGCTTGTCCTAAAAATGATAACCTATTATTAGAAAATCATAACCTCATCAATGAAAATAATAAATTGATTGAAGAATATGATAGTTTAAAGTTAGAAATTTCTGACTTACAGACTAAGATGCATACTATAGAAAAAGAAATTGCATGTCTTAGGAAAAACTCCAACGAATTAATCAATAAAGTAGATAATTTTTATAGCCCTAAGGTTGAGAAAGGATCTTCATCAAGGAGACCCGCTAACAGATCCGGATCCCAGGCCACTTGGATACTGAAAAAAGAATTAGAATCTTGTTTTGTAGGGTTCAGGGATAATTACAACACAAAGGACTGGACCTACAAGCTCAAGTCTGGTCAACTCGAGTTGGGAGAACCAAGGAGTAGACCAAGGAGGAGAACAAGAAGATCGACGAGACAACGAACAAGCGACGGACCTGCCGCACGTCGACCACCAGACTGGAGACCGGCGCCAATGCCCGGGCCTCCAAGCTACGGATGGGAGCCCCATCCGATGTGGCATCCACCGCCACCATTCGGCCCATTTTATTGGCCATGGTAGATGAGGTAAAATCCTTTACCCTATCTTTTTATCATAAGCATTTAGATAGGGGGAGCAAAAAAATTATAAGCTAATTGTCAATTTTTAAGGGGAAGATATAAGGTAGCTAAATTTCCTTTAGAAAGGGGGAGAAAAATAATAACTATCTTGGTGTTATAAAAAAAGGGGGAAGACATTACCTTTGTCAAAAGAAATTTATAGAAGAGCATGTTTTAAGGGGGAGTTAGAGGAAATGTAAGATCAATTAAACCTTTTTGATAATGTCAAAAAGGGGGAGGATTTTCTACATTATTATTTATGGTTTTGTCATCATAAAAAAGGGGGAGATTGTTGGTGCTAGAGCACCACGATCATTTGTTTTGATGATAACAAAACACGTGTCATTTAACATTTGCACTTTGAGTCCTAGATTTCAGGTCAATCGCAAATGGATACGTGATTAGACGGAGTTCGAGCTCGCATCCAGGACGGATTGGAGGAGCTTGATGGAAAACAGAGGAGATTCGCGAGGAGGGATAGATTGAAGAAGGAAGGAGATGAAGAATAGGATAGATTTCCTTCTCTTGTACTCCTTGTATTTTTCGTTTCTTTTGTTGCTCTTTATTTCCTTAGATAATTCATGTTAAAGAGCCTCAAAGTACCCTAACAGTAGTCCTAAGAACACCTACACAACCCTAGGATACTTAGGTTTTCTGTAGAATACTTAGAAAACCAATATAGGGTTCAAACAGAGTTTCCAGACGTCTAATTCCCAAATCAGACGTCTAATAAAGTATTTTAAGACGTCTGACTGTTGTTTCAAACGTCTGATAACTGTTAGGCTGGACATAACTAGTTCTGTCTGATGAAATTAGACGTCCAGACCTTAAACCAGATGTCTTAGGAGACGTCTGATGACTTTGCCAGACGTCCAATTAGTGGACCGTTGGCTGGCTTAGCATACACTCAAGAATATGACTGTTAGAGCCTTATCAGACGTCCATAGGACTGTCCAGACGGCTGATAATTGACCGTTTTGCCTCGGCTGACCCAAAATCTCTTCTCAGAGATTTTCTAGCCGTTGCAACGTTTGGAAAATCCATTGCCACAGTAAAAGTAGGTTTCCAGACGTCCAGACATAGTGCCAGACGTCCTATATGTCGTCTGATGTACTTGCGCAAGAACCCTGTTTAGATCTGATTCAAGTTAGGAAGAGACCCGCCTAAAATCAAACGTCTGACCTTGGAATCAGACGTCTTAAAGTGAACTTCCAGACGTCTGATGCCAGAATTAGACGTCTGATAAGCCTGTCAGAGCAATGATTGTTCCTGATTTTGGGCTGATTCTCTTGGGCTTTGTTCCCAACGGCTATAGAACCTTTCCTAAGCCTTCCTAAAGCCTCTATAAATAGAGGGGAACCTTTGTAACACAAACACACACCAAGAAACACAAATAAACACCTAGAGACACCAAGAAACACAAAGAAACACCTAGAGAGACCAAGATACACAAGAAACACTTTGTAATACACTTTCCACTCTCTTGTGTCCTAGATAGCTCTTGCTCTCTAAGCTCAAGCTCCATTCTCTTGAGAGCATCAAGCTGTTGCGCACCCGCTCTCCCACCGTAGTTCACGAGAGCGAAGTTGCGCCGTCGCGTGGCTCACGCACCGCATCATCAACTCGACGCACTCCTTGCAAAGGGGAGTTTCCTAATTCCTATAGAAGCTAGGTTTATAATTACTTTGTTGGCTCTATAGGATTACTTGTTTATTTTATCTTTATTATTTGATTGGGTATTCGCTTTGCGAATTCCCATCTCCTTCGCGAGACAAAATCCTTCTCGTGGAGAGAAGGGGTTGAGGTACGCTACCCTCGTTTAAGTAGCATGGTTGTATTGAGGTTGAATCACCCTCGTTTAAAGTGATTCGATTTAGTGGATTTTGATCAACTTGGTTGATCGGAAAATCCTAACTCGAGAGGGTTAGGTGGTGGTTTTCACCCGGTTTGGGTTTCCACCTAAAAATACTTGTGTACTTGTGTGATTGACTTTTTGTGAGATTGTTTATTTTATTTCCGCAATTATTACGTCACCCCCTCCTGGTAGGGTCGGAAACTTTCAAGTACGTCTCCTTTGCGGATACGGCCATGCAGGTTGCTCTGCCGAGACACTGTTCCTTACCTTTTTGAGAAGATTTCTGTTGATTCGCGCAGGTGTTGCTTCGGGAAGGCGCGGGACATGCCCTCCCACGCACTTCAGACGTCTAGGCGAGGCACCAGACGACGAGAAACGTTTCCAGACTTCCGGAGAGGTGGTCGGACGTCTAGAACTGGGCCCAAATGATCCAGCGGAGTTCCTGGACGTCTGAGGAGTAGCGTAGGACTGAGTTATGGGTCTGGAATCTTTTAAGACGTCTGGAAGGTGTTCCAGATGTCTGATTTGAGTCAGAATCACTGTTTGTGACCCGTTTAGGGTCCGTTTGAGGTCCGAATTCCGCAATTAAGATACCGATCTTTCCCGTATGATTTCCTTTACTTGTTGGAATACTTTCTATACTGTTCTGAGTATTCTCTTGTGATTGTCTTTGTGATAGGACCTTGTTCCGTTGCGGGTTCGAGACTTGCTGAGGCACGTGAGCCTGCCGTTCAAGCCTCCATTACTCCTAGGTTTACTGGTAGGGTGGCTTCCCCTCAATTTAATTACAACCTAATTACCTGTGTGAAATGAATGATTAAAACCTAGGATATGGCATGAATCCTAGGACTAGAAATACTGGATTGTCTGTATTGAATGAATGAATTGTAGTCTTGAATGAGTAGATAGAATGATAACAATTGCCTGTAAATGAATAATGGTTGCCTGTAAATTATGTAGTACTTGTGTTAGTTAACTATTGTATGTAACTTCCCTGTCGCACGCGTGAAATGATATAATATGAGCTGCATGTATATAATTTGGAAATGAAAATGTAAATGTTGGAAACACGGGTTACCTGTGAGTAACCTGAATATGGAAATGTAAACTATAGAATTTCAAGTTGCATGAGTATAACATGAGAATGGAAATAGAAATGATGAAACCTAGTATGGAATGGCATGAGAAATATGAGCATGAACCCTACAGGGGAATTAGGAGTGGAGCTCCTGGAAATAAATGGAATGGATTTGGAAATGCGTTGGGAAGTGTGCTGGCCCTTGAGTACGTGGTACCAAGGGGAGCGCATGTTACCTCTTAGTGTAGAGGGGTGCTTGCCGCCTTTGGGTTAAGACCTGGGGTGGGTTTGGCCACTTTGCACCGACTCGGTGGCCCTCGTGTCCACTGTACCGGGGAGAGCTACTAGTGTAGGGAGAGAGCTAGCACCCCACAGGGCCTGGTGTTCTTACGCTTTTGTGCGGGTTTTAAAGAGAATATGATGTTGTAGTATAACCGACAATGCGTTCAAACAACTAGAGAATTTTATTACTCGAAAATCGAAGTATCTGAGGTCGAACACAGGGAGCAAATGGAATTTACTACTAATCAAAATGTAATTGAATACTCTAATTTACTCAAAACTGGAATTCAAAGGTATCAAAAAAATAATTCAGAAAAAAGAGTCAAATTGGACGTCTGATCTTGGGATCAGACGTCTTAAAAGTGTTTTCCCTTTTCCTCTTGATTATTCTTCTTCTTCTGATCTTGCTTTCTTTCTTCTTTTGTAGACTCTTTTTCTTCTTCGTCTTCTGTCTTGGCTTCTCTCCTTCTTTCTCTTCTCTCTTTCTGCTTTGCTTCTTTTCTTGCGAAGGCTTCTTCTTCCTGCCTTTGTTTCTTTTCTCTTGTTTCTTCTCCTGCGAAGGCTTCTTTCCTCCTCCTTCTCCTTTGTTCTCTTTTCTGCCTTGCCTTCCTTCTTCTTTCTCTCGGCCAAGTCTTTCTTCCTCAACGTTCAACCTGTGCCTACACAGAGTAAAACCTATCCCTTTCCCTCTACCCGTGCATCCCTCTCTCAGCAATTCACTCAACCACGCTCTCCCAGAGCCACACGGGTAATCGGGTCGGATTCGCACCCGGGACCAGGCGCGCCTGCAGGTGGGGATGCGCGAGGAGTGCGTGGGTTTGGGTCGGGTCGGATCCTGCCAGATCCGCGAGATGAAACCGCGGACGAGGCGGGCGTGAGGGCAAGTGAGGGACCTCACCCCTGTGCTTTCTGAGGCGTTAAGAATAAAACACAAATTCAATTTATGACGCGGCGGCACCTCATCTCTCCACGATGTGGGACTAAAGGTTCTGCCTTGATTTCGCGCGTGCCTACAGATTTGCGTGCCATCCCCACAGCTGTTGGCTTCTCAGTGCCCCTGGCTGGACTCGAAGCACTTCGCAACACTCGCGTGAACCTGCTGCGCCTACAGCCTGGGAGCCCTGGCGCCTGGAGCTGCGTTGGAGCTTCTTCAAATGTCGTCCATGGCGGCAGGAGCGTCGACACTGTCAGACACAAACACGGACTATTGGCCCAATCAGACTAGCTGGACACCTTCGCCGTGGCACGGTGAAGGCGGTGGACGGTGCTGCAGGCCGCAGGTCGGCCTAGGCGTGCGTGCCTAGGTCAACCTGTGGCTGGATGTGTGGGGTTGTTCGAGGGGCTACTGTGGATGTGCGGAGTGGCCGTGGAGGGGTGGAAGGTGTTCCTGGTGGTGAGGCGGAGCTTACGAGATGGTCGACGAGCCGTGTGGAGGGGCGGAATGGTGGGAGCAGCTCGCCGAAGGTCGGTCGGTGATGTGGAAGATGAGGGTGGTCGGCATCGGTCGAGGGTTGATTAGATGAGATAACAGGGGGAAAAGAGAGAGGGGACTATGGGGAATAGTTCTAACCTAATTGTAGGGACGAAGGAGGATGGAGGGCGGACAGCTGTACCTGCTGTCGCCGGAGAAGACGCTGCCCAGTGGGGGAGAACGGCGGCAACGACGGGGCTGAGGCGGCGTGCGCGGGTACTGCGCGACGCGGAGGAGAGTCAGGAAGATAACTTTGCCACTCGTTTTGTGGCAGAGCGAAGAGGGAGGGGAGGGGGGCTCGCCGGAGCTTGTTGGGAACTTTGGTCAGGCAGGAGGAGATGAATTGGAGGTGGAAACTCGGCCAAATCAAGCTGAAGTGAGTGGCCGGAGGTGTGGGTTCTTATATAGGCACTGGGCCAGTCGTTCAGGGCGTGGGGGGCACGCCATTGCCTCTGATTGCTCGCCGGAGTAGGAAAGAGGTTAAGATACCTAAATCCCTCGTGCGTTCGCACGAGAGATTGGGTTCACACCAGAGGTTGTGATTGGCCTTAAATGGAAGGGAATTCCTCAGAGAATCTCCCTTCCATTTCTGGGAGGGAATCTCTGAGGGATTGGAGAGGAATCCCTCTTTAAACCTCGCCGGAGATCGATTCTGCCCTAACAATGGCGGCAGGACCTGATTGCAAAGGTGGCGAGGAACTTAGGGGGCTCTCTGCAAAGATATTCAAAAGATAGGGACCAAATTGTGATTTGGGTGTACTAAATTGCAAAGTAGGCCAAGATGACCTCCCCTTAGGTCAAAATTTTGGTACAAATCTAATTTTGACCTAAGGAATCCAATGGTGAAGTTGAATTTTAGGTTTGACCTCATTTGACTAGACATTTTGCGTAAAAACCCAAATTATGTTACTTGAAGAGCTAGGACCCTAATATAGGTCAAACTGGGTTCCAAGGTCCAAATTGAGTGTTTTGAACCCTAGAGGATATTTTTCCATAATTTTTAGAGGGTTTACTTGATTTTTATGCTGACCGGAACCTTGTTAATTTAAGTGGGTCTGTTTTAGGGTTACCAAGTGTCATTTAATTCCTAGATTGCACATAAACCCATTTCTGATTGACTCAACCCACTTTTTATCTCATTTAGACCATTTGACCTATGTTTTGCCTCTGAGAAATCCTGTTTATGTACTGCAATGGTAAAATTACAGTTTTAACCTTTATTTCATGTTTTCTTCTCAGAGCACTTATTCCTTTATTTAGGCCTTCCTCTAGGTTATGTAGGAGCTTTTATCTTCTTTATTGGGTCAAAATGAGCTAGTTATGGCTCATGATGAGGCTCTCATCACCTGGGGTTCAGCAAGCAACACTACACCGACTTGTTAGGCCTACTAGGCAAACAAGGGTAGTCAGGTGAGGGTGCACGGATTGTGGAGGGGCGAGACCCCTATTTGGTTCTTAAGGGTTAGACCCCTGTTACTGAGAGGGCTATGCCCTATACTAGTTCCATGCTGTGCTTTGGGCGCACCTGCTAACGGAAACAACTGACCGCGTGCCAGTGCGGGGTAGCTACCCGAGCGTTTATCGCACGTGCCGTAGTCACCGTTACATCTGTCCGTGACCTTGGGGTGGTTGACTGGGTGTAGGACCACCACGGAGGACTCTCCCGGCTAGGAGAGCACCATGTGCAACTTCTGCTCTTCGAAAAAACTGCAATCAAGATTGTTCCCACGAGGAACGTTCGAGATTAAGAAAGAGACCTGATAATTAAACCAAGTGGTGAAAAAAAGAATAATTAGTTAAAGAAAGAAAGAAATTTGAAAACAACAGCTATCTGTCCACCTTTACTACTTAGTAGTTGGTTGCCACTCTACTCAGCGTTCGTTGACATTTATACTCATAACCTTTTTCAGGTCCAGGTGTTGAGCAGCCAGAGCACACAGCTACAGAGGGTGCTGGGCCCAGTAAAGCCCAGTAGTTGTAGTTCTTTTGTACTCATTTGTAGTAGTGAGTAGCTTCTTATACCTTTATATTCTGTACTCTTTCATTCTACACTTTATATTCCTGTACCCATTTACTTTTCTACTGTTGTGGTGGTGTGTACTATAGTAGTTTACTTCTTTACTGCTGTACTTTTGTTACTGTTAGTTGTTAGCATGGTGAATATGATTTATTTTACTGCTTTTTGGTTACTTTCTAGTTGGACGACTGGGTCTTGGGATCAGTCGAGTTGGTCCGGTCTCGTGTCCTGTAGGGATTCGGGAACCGGGTCGTAACATCCAGGCGTCGTCTCATTCAGCTTGTCCTCCAAGCGATCGTCGAGGAGGATAACTTCTCTCTCCCATTCCTTTTTCCTGCTTTCTAGAGTAGAATTTTCCTGCTTTCTAGTGTAATTTCTCACTTAGTTGTATAAACATTTTGAAGTATCAAGTGGATGTTTTCTCTCTCTTTCTCTCTCTCTTTCTTTGATTGTTTATAGTGCTTCATTTGATTGTAATTACTTCGCTCTTTAGCAAAAACATGAAAAAAATATAATTGCGAATTTGGATCGACGTAGCCTCCCTGAGTTCGACCCAGGATTTCTATTCCGATATAAATTTTATTTGTTGAACCTGAGTTCTTCGCTATTCAAACTACAACAACAGGTTTTCAAAACCAAATTCAATAGCATAGTACTTCGTCGTTTCAACACTGATTGAATGTTCTGTTGAATTATTTGGATATGAAATACATGCTTAATTAGAGGATTTAATTAGTGATCTAAATCATCACTTTTTAGATTCTCTATATTCTTTTTATCTCATCATTATTTGAATTATAATCTGACAATTGTCTTCACCGCAAATCTATTTTGTGCTCCATTCATTGTGCTCATTGATTCTGAATGAGATTAATATTGTGAATTCCATATTTGCTCAATTGAGGACCTGGATGACTTCTTGGAGCGTATCCACATGGCCTGGAGGTGATTGTGATGAAGAACAAAGTCGAAGAGCTGCAACCGAAGTGAGAGATGATGGCGGCAACGGCGGCGAAGCGACGGTGAAATTTGCAAGCATGAATACAGGCTTGAAAGCCCCAGTCAGATGGCTCAAAAGCTTCGCCAAAGCACAGCGAAGGTGGTGGTGGTGTTTCGTGGTGTGAGAGGGTGTGTGGTGGTCGGCGAAGGTCGGGGATGAAGGCGAGAAGGTGGGTTGCTCGGTGAAGCGTTTGGATGGGTGGAATGCATAATAAGGATGGGGGTTTTGTACGCGGAGGTATGGCTGAGCTTGTGAGGGTGTTGGTGAGGCGTGTGGTGCGGTGGAGCATCGGGGAAGCCTCATTGGGGGTGCGGCCTGAGATGGAGAAGATGATGGGCGAACGGTGGCGGCATGGGTTGAATTGAGAGTTTGAAGGAAGGAAAAGAGATTAGAGGGAGATTGAAACCTAATTATGCTAACCTAATTGGAAGAAAGGGGAGGGAGGCACCGATTTTGATATGGCCAGTGCCGGAGAAGGGAATACCTCCGGTGGGGGAGAAGTGGCGAGGAAGACAGTGGAAGGCGGCGCTTGTTGGTATTGCGAGACGCGGATTAAAGAGGGGAAGAAGATTCGACCGCCTATTGTACGTAGCGACCGGTGAAGAAGGTGGACGGAGGAGCTCGCCAAAGCTGGTGGAGGAGGCCGGAGGGAGAGGGTGTTTGATGAAGAAATGCAACCAAAATCGAGCTAAGGAGGTAAGGTTTGCATCAGGGGATCTTTTATTGGCCTTAGGGGGGCATTCCAAGCTTGGAAGCTTTGAGCTTTCATGAAATAGGAAACCCTATATTTCAAAGGGTTCATATTAGGTTTTGGGCAAGAATTAGAGCACAAGATGCGGCTCAAATTGTAGAGGATCTTCTCAGGAGTCCATCCAATTTTGGAAGAGATTGGGCGTGAAATCAAGGAAGAACTCCTTGATTGAAGGTCGACTGCTGGTGTGTTCACATGGCAATGGCGGCAGGGACCTAAACACGAAGAAGATGACAAAGTTAGGGGGCTATTTGCAATAGAATTTGAAAGCTGAGGGACTATTTGAGAGAAGAGTTAGACTGGACCAAAATGCAAACTATGTCAAGATGATCTCTGATTTGGCCCAAATTTTGGTACAAACCTATTTAAACCCAAGGAATCTGATGGTGAAGTCAAATTTTGATTTTGACTAAGTTTAACTAGTCAATTTACCTAGAAATCCAAATAAGGGCAACTTCCTATCTGAGACTCTTTTATGTCAAAATAGGTTCCACTGGTCAAATCAAGGGTACCAAACCTTATATGACATTTTTCTATGATTTTTAAAAGGTTTAAATGGAATTTATCTTGACCAAAACCTCTATTAATTAAGCGGATCTGAAATTAGGGTTTTGGGTGCTGTTTTAACTCTCAAAATGCGTAAAAACCCATTTCTGTCTGCACGGACCCTCTTATTAGTCATTAATGAACATATGACCTTTAATTAACCCCTAGAAAATCTCATGATTACTCTTCATTTGTGATCTGTTAAAACTACAGATTTAACCCTGTTTTAATGCATGTCTCTCAGAATGGATGTTCAGTGAATTACAACTCTCCGACGATTATGTAGGAGAAGTTGTCTCTTGATTATGACTAATTAAAGTTAGTTATGGATAATGATGACGTTATCATCATACCCCCATGCCTAACTTTTGTTAGTCCCTTAGCAAAATCTTATGAAAGGAAATAGAGTTCTAGACCATGCATTGATGTTCAGAGTCTTAATTCTTATTACTTTTTAGAAATTAGGTTAGAATGCTACTAATAGGCTTAGAGGTACTCAAGTATCAATCAAGATCCAGACCTGACCAGCTTCAGCCTCAATCTGCCGCGAAGATTTCTAGGGCTCGCAAAAACTACCCGAAGGTTCGTTGAACCCAGTGATTAAAGCACCCGTGCATAAACGTAACATGTCCAGGTTCAGTTTAACAGTGCATTTTTGTAAGAGAGAGGGATAGAAGTAGATTTTTCATTTGGAGAGTTTTCTCTCTCCTTTTCTTTTTAGATTTCCCTAGATCCAGCCTCGAATTGGCCCTAAATATGGTCTGTATCGGATTCTTTGTCCCCATCAACAATCCTCAAAGGGTCCCTGGCAATCGATGCTTCGAGATAGCAATGCTCATGGCAACCCCTAGAACCCTGGCTTTCGACACTTCGAGATAGTATCGCCTATGGCATTCTGTAGCTAAATTCAGGCCCTAGCAATTGACATTTCGGGATAATGCCACCCACGGCACCTGAACCAGCACAAGATACTTGCATGCCCCTGGCAGGAAATTTAGATATCCTAGGGGACAAGCACCGAGGAGATATGTTAATACGCTTCTTCAAGGGAAATTTCCTACCTCTTTGCGATGGGAACTCATCCAATGAACTTGTGTTGTTGAGCTGCTCCTAAGCTAAATCCTTGAGATGGTTTTTCAGAACAAAACACTTTTGCAAATTTTCTTTATTAAGCGCACTAAACTAGACTAAGTGTGTGATTTTGGGTGCTTAGGTTACCAAGTCCCGCAAACCAAAGGGCAGGTAACGAGTTGAATAATCCCTAAGCCTTACACCTAATACATCAGCTTCGCACTTTCCTCAACCTCTTAAGGATTAATCCAGATCTTAATGGATACATGAATATTTAAGCCCTAAAACAAGCCCCAAAGGCCTAAGATCAACACTCATACTAACCTCCTTCTCTCTCCATTTTTTCAGGACTTAATTTTTCTTTTGAGTAGGTCTAGAACTTAAGTAATCTTCATAATCAAGTGTTAATGACTATCATTTTTATTCTTGAATGGTTACTCCTTTTTGACATTTAAACTCTTTCCTCTTTTTCTCCTCATAAATGATATACAATCAATTCTCAAAATTTTCCTCCCCATTCTATTTTTTTGTTCTTTCTCAATTTTTTGAATATGTATATTTTTTTTTGAGAACCCCTCCGAAAATTGAATTTTCATATGTCTGCACTTTAACAGCCTCCCCATGCCTAAGTTTTGCAATGTCCTCATTGTAAATCGAAGGGTATGAAATTAGCTTAATTCAAGGATTAGAACATGATCAAAGGGTGGGTGAACAGGTCGGGATGACCGTTACGGATGATTTCAAGTTTTGATACAAGTAACAAAAGTGTAATCGGTTGTTCTAAAGTTGAACTCAAAAATGCAATAGTAGTGTAGCTCAAAAGATCATCAAAAGGGTTTTGAGTTTTTGAAATGACGAGTTGCCTCCCGTTAAGCACTAAATTCAATGCCTTTAGCCGAGTAGAAGGTGATCAAGGAGAAGGGGTAGTCAGATCAGAAGAGGTTTGTAGAACAAGCACCTTAATCAATAGCCTGGTTATTCCAACCAGGTGTTTGTTCTGATCTACAGGCTGATGATGCAGCCCAAATCTAATCAGTCTGGTGGGTTGATAGATGTGAATCAAAAGATGTGGAGCCCACCAGATACTTTGAAGCTCAAATGGATATGAAAGTGAAAATTCAAGGTTTGGCTTAGTTGGTTCAGCCTGGTCAGAGTAAGGATCCTCAAAAGAAAATGGATCTGAAAAGGATGTAGGAACCCTACTGATCAGATCAGAAAAGGATAGGAAGTGACTATTGATCTGATTCATGTCTGAAACCCGATCAAAAGATGGAGAAGAATCACATGCGACCGGATCAGAGAAAGGTGAATCGGAGTATAAGTTGATTCTAGTGGCGAGTTCGAGTTGAGGACAGGTTTTGGAAGGCTCTGTATGCAGATCAAAGGTGGCTTCTATGAGATCTGTGTGTGTTAAGAGTGTAAGCACCGCTGTTTTGATGCACTAAAATTATGTTTACTACTAAGACTGACATTTCAGGACTATCATGGATTGAAGACTCTATTCAAGACACAAGTTCAGATACTTGCTGATGTGCGTCTTTCTCATTTATTTGAGTCTAGGACTTTATTGTAAGGAACCTCAAATAAAACTTAAAAATGATTTTTTCGTGTATCTTTTCAAAATCAAATTTTAGGGTTATTGATTGACCAAACTTATTAATTGATCGACCAAAATACTTTGATCAACCAACTTAATTGACTGATCAAATCAGTCCATTTTAGGAAGTTGAGAAAAATCCTCTTTATCGACCAACTAAGCTAATTGATCGACCAACATTCTTAATTGATCGACCAAAGTACTTTTTTATCGACCAATTAGCCTTAATTGATAGACCAAGTTTATTTCCTATTCAAGCAAAACTTTTTGTATAAATAGAGGTTGCACGTAGCCCATTCCTTTATAATTTTTAAATAAAAACACCATTCAAAAACAGAGCTTCTCGTGCTTATTGCAAAAGGCTTTCACGCCCTGTTCTTCACGCTCTTCAAAAGCACGAAGCCTCGAACCTCTTCGAAAAATTGGTTTGATAATTTATTGAGATTCCATAAAATTTATTTTCTTGTTATACTATTTTGTTGTTTTGATTTACGGATCCCAAGCCTGTTTGGAAGATTCGTGGTTGTTTTTGCTTCTCTTCAGGATAAAAGAGAAGGTTTTGTAAGAGATTGTGCCACCCTCGTTCAAGTGACTTGAATAGTGGATTGACTAGTTTGTTCTAGTCAGGAAAATCCTAACCTAGGAGGCTTAGGCAGTGGTTTTTTACTCGAATTGGGTTTCCACTATAAATTAGGTGTACTCTGTACATGAATCTCTGTTAGTTTATTTTTTAATTTGACTCATATTTTTTAAAGCAATACTATTCACCCCTCCCCTCTAGTATTTAGTTGCGACCCACAAGATATTCTCCAACCCTCATTTGGTATCAGAGCTTGATCGTGAAGGAGATGTCACACCTCACCTTCACATGGCTGCAACAACAAGTTTTATGGAGGGGCAATCATTTTTCCAACCACCACTATTCGACGGATTAGATTTTGATTATTGGAAAATAAGAATGCAAATCTTTCTTGAAGCAATGAACTTTGAGATTTGGCATATAATCGAGTCCAAATATATGCCAAAGAAGAAAGACGAAAAAGAGCTAATGAAGGAAGAGAGGAAGAAAGCAACAAATAATGCCAAAGCCATGAATGCACTATTTTGTGCATTAACAAGAGAGGAATTTGACAAAGTTACTTCATGCAAAAGTGCATATGAGACATGGAACCAACTCTTTATCATACACGAAGAAAGCACTAATGAAGAAGTAACATAGGATGATTCCAACCTAAGTTCGGAATCAGATGCTAAGGAACAAAGCCATGAAGACGGAGTTATTCATCTATATCTCATGGCACCAATAGAATCAAGCGAAGAAGAGGTAAATTCTGACCTTACTTTAGATGAATTATTAGATGCATATCAAGATTTATACACTTTAGCTAAAAGATTAAAGAAAAAAAAAAGGAACTTAAAGATAAGTGCACTAGTTCTGAAAATGAAAAACTTAGTTTATGTCTGGAATAAGAAAATAGAAAAAGAGAATTAGATGTAACAAGAATTGTGAATATGGAGTTCCATGAAAAGTAGAAGATCTCAAGAAACAATATATTCAATTTAAGGACACACTTAATGACCTTAAATATTCTACTAGAACATATGAAGAAAAATATGAGAACATTAAAAAGAAGAATCAAAAGAAGATTAGGCATGCATTTTTATATCAAAAGGCCAAGAGAAGAGAGTCTAGTGGACCCTCTAACTCGAAAGGAATTAACAGCCATGGACCCAAAAGGATATGGGTACCGAAAAAATTTGTGGAAAATTGTGTTGTAGGTTATGGGAAAGATCGACATGGAAATTACAATTTGAGATGCAACCTTTAACAAGCCAACAATCATCAATTTGGCTATGAAAGATGGTGGAACCAACAATGTCAATGGATGCCAAATTTTTGGTGGAGACCGTCTCCACCTGGCTACTGCTATTAGGTATAACTCCTTATACATTAGCAGGTATGATTCTCAAAACTAAATCTTTATTACCTACTTAGTTATAAATAAGTTTTTAATATAAAATTGACTAAGCATTGAATTAATTAATTTAGGATAGCAACTTGATAGAGGGAGAAAAATAAAGAAAATCAAACCTTGATAAGGGATCATTATTTGAGGGGGAGAATCAAGATCAATTTCTTAGTAACATTTAGATAGTATATTTATCTATGTTGGACTGTATAACTCCTACTCAACCCTTTCATAAATGAATTTCAAAGAGAAAACTGTAAATTTCATTCTTAGAATTTTACTTGTTTAAGCATGATTAATAACAAGTCACTTGAGATATATCTTTTTGTTGATATCAAAAAGGGGGAGAATGTTAAGACCTCTATTTTGATGAAACATATGTTCCCGTAGCTCGCCTAGAATCCATTACTAGACCTCGAGTTGGACACTAATCTTCAAGGCACTATGGATGCCTTCGTGGCATCATTAGATGATTAGATGTTATATCTGTTTCTATTGGCTTGTATAACTTAATTTATCTCCAAACATTTATATTTTATGCACTGCTTATCTAGACTTTTTATTTGTGCATGAATGATTATCTCTCTCAATTAAGTGATTACTCTCTTAGTCAATGCATGTTTAAAGTTTATCTTGCTTACATTACATGTTTAAGCACGTTTACCTTTTGCTGAAACAAAAAGGGGGAGATATTATGCAAAGTTATTTTCAAATTCATAATTATAATTTTATTGTCATCAAGAAGGGGGAGAATGTAAGCACCTCTGTTTTGATGCACAAAAATTATGTTTATTGCTAAGACTGACATTTCAGGATTATCTTGGATTGAAGCCTCTGTTCAAGACACAAGTTCAAATAGTTGCTGATGTGCATCTTTTTCATTTATTTGAATCTAGGACTTTATTATAAGTAACCTCAAATAAAACTCAAAAATGATTTTTTTACTTATCTTTTCAAAATCAAATTTTAGGGTTATTAATCGACCAAACTTATTAATAGATCGACCAAAACACTCTGATCGACCAACATACTTAATTGACCAATCAAATCAGTTCATTTTAGGAAGTTGAGAAAAATCCTCTTGATCAACCAACCAAGCTAATTGATCAACCACAAGTGATCGACCAACATTCTTAATTGATCCACCAAAGTACTTTTTGATCGACCAATTAACCTTAATTAATCGACCAATTTTGTTTCCTATTCAAGCAAAACTTTTTGTATAAATAGAGGTCGTACGCAGCTCATTCCTTTACAAGTTTTAAATAGAAACACTATTCAAAAATAGAGCTTCTCGTGCTTATTGCAAAAGGCTTTCACATCTCGTTCTTTACGCTCTTTGAAAGCATGATGCCTTGAACCTCTGCGAAAAATCAGTTTATTCAATTATTGAGGTTCCATAGAATTCATTTTCTTGGTATACTAGTTTGTTGTTTTGATTTATGGATCCCAAGCCTGTTTGGAAGATCCATGGTTGTTGTTGTTACTTCTCTTTAGGATAAAAGAGAAGGGCTTGTAAGAGGTTGTGACACCCTTGTTCAAGTGGTGCGAATAGTGGATTGACTAGCTTGTACTAGTCGAAAAAATCCTAAGCTAGGAGGCTTAGGTAGTGATTTTTTACCTGGATTGGGTTTCCACTATATATCAGGTGTACTCTGTGCATGAATATCTGTTGGTTTATTTTTTAATCTGACTCATATTTTTTAAAGCAATATTATTTACCCCTCCCCTCTAGTATTTAGTTGTGATCCACAGGATATTGTCCAACCCTCAGAAAGTTCCTCTAGAAAGAATTCAAAGGTAGGTTCATTTAGAGAGCCTTCATGAAGCACAGTAAAATCAAAGGTAAATGCCTGGAGAGTACTTATAGGATCGTGGAAATCTACATCAATAAAATATTCAAATTCTAGATTGCAGACACTCTCCGCACATACTGTTTGTGATTCCTGTAGATCAAAAAGAAATGATTCCATCTCAATGGAACCTGATTTTGAATCAATGATCTCGGGATCAAAGACCTCAGAGTTAGAGTTGAAGAATGGGTCATGGATGCTGAGGTTGTAAATTGGTTCGTAGTCGTCAGGAAACAAAGGTTCTCCGGAAAAAAAGTGGGATGATTAAGTCAGAAAGGGGTTTTTGTGAGATTTAAGAATTAAATGACATTCTATAACCATAAAAAAAACCCACTTAATTTCACAAGGTTCTTGTTAGGGTAAAAATAAACTAAATCCTCTAAAATTCATGGAAAAATATCCCATAAGGTTTAGAACCTTCAATTTGGCCTTTGAAATCTATTTTGACCTAGATTGGGGTCCTAGCTCAACATTTGACCTAATTTGGGTTTTAATGTAAAATGTCCAGTCAAGCATGGTCAAATCTAAAATCTAACTCCACCATTGGATTCCTTAAGTCCAAATTAGGTTTGTACCAAAAATTTGGACCGAAGGGAAGGTCATCTTGACCTACTTTGCAATACAGTCCACCCAATTGCATTTTGACCCCTTGCTTTTGAAAATCCTTGCACAAACCCCCTATCTTCCTCGTCACTTTTACATTTCGGTCCCTCTACCATTTCAGCAGAGGACCCATACCTCCGATGAGGTTTCGAGGAGGATTTCTCCTCACTTCCCCAGGTAGCTGCTCTCAGATTTGGCAGGGGGATCCTATAAGGAATCCCCTACCGTCTGAGTTGCTTCCTAAGATCTGGTTCACACCATACCTCTGGTGCGAACGCTCGAGAGGCATGGGTATGGTGTCCGACCCATACCTTCAGCGAGAGTCTTGTGCTTGGAAGCTCGCCTTCGAAGCACAAGGCCCTCTGCCTGTGCCTTTAAATGAAGACTCAGGTCCGGTCGCATCTTCCAAGATTGGATTGGCCCGAGATACCCATTGAATTTCATCCTCCTTCATCTCTGACCAATTGCCCGCAAGCTCCGGTGACCTCTCCTCCCTCTTCTCATCACTCTACCACCATACTAGTGGCAGAGTCTTCTTCGTTGTGTTCCTCCGCGTCGTGCCTCTCTGACCCATTCCTCGTCGCCATCATCCTCACCTCAGGGTCTTCTTTGACGACGGCACCTACGCATCGCTCATCCCCTCCGCCTCCCCTTCATCCAGCTGCACGCAAATAAGTTCTTCTCCCTCTCCTCTTTATTTCCCCTATCCTTATTACCGTTTTATCCCCTCGACGCCGCAAACCACCACCATCGTTCCCATCTCCGGCCAACCATCGTCGAGGTGTCTCCGTCACTTCCACACATCCATCCACCTCGCCAGACCCCTCAAAACCTCTTCCACCATCCACTGAGCACTTTCCCCATCTCCTTCGACCGCCATCACTTCCACAATCTCCCCCCGACCACACCCATCACCACGGTCACAGACCGACCTAGGCCCACACGTCTAGGCTACCCCGCGCCCAGCCACCCACCTAGATACCTTCGCCGTGCCACGGGAAAGCTTTCTAAGTATTTTAACAGGGCCATGAGGCCGTATTCCTGTTCATAGATTTTCGACCTCAGCCGCCATTGAAGCAGCTGTGAAGCTTGTTTGCAAGCTTCGCTCCAGGCCGCTTCGCTCTAGGTCCCCAGCTCCAGGAGGTGCAGGTTGGACTTACGCACTCATCCAGCCAAGTGAGAGCCTTGAGAGGGATCACAGTAGCGGCAATTAGGCGAAGAAATCACCTGCAGGCGTGCGAAGAAGCAGGTGAGACTTTTGTCCCACCTAGGAAACGACCAGCGCGGGTGAGTGATTTTTATTGTTTTTGTGTTTCCTCCATAACGCCTCAAGTCACGGGGTGAGGTCCCCTCGCCCACACCTACCTCATCCGCAGTCACCCCTATGCGGACCTGGCTGGCCCATTTACCCTACACTCCTCGCGCACCACCCACGCCGGTGTGCCTGGACCCGGGCAGGTGTAATCCGACCCGTATACCCGATTGTCTGGCTCTGAGAGAGCAAAGAGAGAAATAGAGAGAGTGTGTGACATGGGGGAGGGTAGGGGTAGGTTTTGCTGTGCTGTGCAGGGAAAGGAAGAAGGAGGAGGAGGAGGTAGCTGTTGAAGAGAGAAGGAGGAGGAAGGCACAGCTGAAGCCTAAGGCAAGGTAAGGCCTTTGCAGGGAAGGAAGGACTTAGCTGCAGCTAAGGAAGGCTAAGGAAGCAGAGGTAGGAGAAGGACTTGAAGGCAGAAGACAAGGCCAAGGAGAAGCACTGTAGCCGTAGAAAAGAAGAGAAGGCAGAAGCTGAGGAAAGCCAAGTGCGAGAAAAAGAAGAAGGATGCAGAGGTGCGGCTGAAGAAGAGAAGAAAAGGGTAAGGCAGAGGAAAGGCGAACCAAAGAGAAAGAGAAAGAAGAAGACAGACAGAGGCAGAGAAGAAGGAGAAGGAGCTGAAAGCACTGTAGCAATCGCAAGTTAAGACGTCTGATTTACAAAATCAGACGTTTGATTCACAAGGCCAAAGCATGTAGAGAAAGAGAAGAATCAAAGAAGAAAGGAAGGAGCCATAGAGAATCAAAGGCAGAGGAAAGCAAAAGGAAAAGAAAGAGAGAAGAAAAAGAAGGAAGAAGTTATAGAAAGAGAAGAAAAGAAGAAGAGAGACATTCTATTTCTTTTTGCATTTTCTCTCTCTAGCTTTCATATATATATTGAATTGTATTGATATCATCTTTTGAGTAATTTGAGATTGTGATTTTAGTTTTTAAAAATACCAATTTGTTCCCTGAGTTCGACCTCAGATACCTAGGTTTTCGAGTAATAAAAACTTCTTATTTGTTTACAACGCTTTTTCGACTATACTGCAACGAGACTGATTTAAAACACGACAAAGTGTTATATAGCAAACATTTTGGCACCATTGTCGGGAAGCAACGGGCATTTTAGAAACTTTGATCACAACCTCTGATTCAGTACTAACTTAATCTCTCTCTTTTGCTGTGTTTGTTTCAAGGGAAGAAAAGAAAAGAAAAGCAGCCGCACAACAACCACACCAGGAACAGGTAAATCTTCATTTGCCCTCTCTTAATTCCCTCAAAAGTCTGAAAAGGAAAATAAAGAAAAATCAATCAAGGGCTACCTACTTCCATATTTAGTAATTCACAAAAGTTGTCTGATTTTTACTTTCAACACATTTTGAATTGCACATCCAATTAAGATAACTAAGGCTAAAACCTTCTTGATTGATCCCTAGTTACCAATTTTTGAGGCAACTAAATTGGACCAAATAGAGCCAACCTAAGAATTTCAATCTAGGGTTTTAAATACACATCTTCTTTTAAGCAAAGAATCAAAATTTTCAAAAGGAGGTGTGCCTAAGCCTTGTTTGAAAAGATTTATCCAAGAGAAACCCTAAGCAAATCAAGCTCTTAATTCACTTGAACCTTAAAAGAGAGGACCTAAAAGCTCTCAAAGGAACAAAGAGGTGAATTTGATCCATTGGGTCAACCAACTTTAAAATTAGGTCACATTCCACTCAAAAGACCTAAAGTTCAAGTGGAACCCTAAGCACTTTGATCTTAATTAGAAAAGGTAGACTTAAGAGGTCAAGGTCCCCATTCAAGTCTACTTGGAATCTCAGTGACAAGAGTGGTCGGGTGGGGGAACCCTTGTAACTCATGGGGACGCTCTACCATGTAGGGGTCTTTGCGAGACTCTCCCTCTCTGGCTGCCCAGGTATTTCTCAGGTGGATGACCTTTCTGACTAAGGGGTATCATCCACCCCGAACCTCTATAGTCACCCAACATATTTTGGGTGTCTCGATTGGGTCCAGCACATTCTGATCTCATCAAATCCTTCGGTGCATATTTGGTAGGAGGTCCTTAAGACCTCCTTTAGAAATCCACTCTCCCCGAGGCCAAGCCTCGATGCCCTTGTTTGTGTAGCAACCCCACCACATAGGTCTTTCCTCTGATTCAGAACCAAGTTCTCCTTCTTCTTCCATCATGGCACAACCCGTTGAAGAAGAGAACAACCTTGAGCACCAACTTCAGCGCTTAAATGATCTCTTCCAAAACTTTGTAAACCCACCGTAGCGTCCTATGATGCAAGATCACTATAATCCTGTTGTGATGGCAATTGAGCCTCGAGTCCAAATTCTGGCTGGAGGTCTGGATTCTAACTCCGAGGATCCATTCCAGCACATTAAGAAACTCAAACATCTAGCCAGACCTTCGGGTCAGATGCACAAAATCGGGATATTCTACTCATGAAGATGTTTTCTTTCTCCCTTATGGACAAGCCTGCTCATTAATATCAAACTCAGACTCGTCCGATCAACACATGGGTCGAACTTCAGTCTGAATTTTTGAAGTTCTTCCCCATTGGTCGGATAAATGCCTTGTGCCACCAGATCACTCATTTCACTCAACAATCGAGAGAACCTTTTCATGAGGCATGGGATCGATTCTTGGATCTCATGCGAAAGTGCCCCCATCACGGAGTTCCTAAATGGGAACAAGTCCGATCTTTTTACCAGGGACTCCGTGAAGACATTCGATTGTTCGTCGATGCAACCTACGGAGGAAACACCATGGGTCAACATGAGGACACGGTGTAGGAGATTCTCGAAAATATATGCGAGAACTCCATCAATAATGACTCCATGGGCTTATTCGACCGAACAAATGTCCGTGCTTCAACGAATCTTAGGGGAGCACATGAGACGCAGGGCCTGTCCGCATCCGTCGACTTGGAGATGATGGCCAGTCGGTTGAACAAGGTCTCTATCATAGATAAGAAGGTGGACAAGCTGACTTGGCATTTGCAGCGAGCCACCTCTACGCAGAACTGTTTTGCACAGCCACCTCTCGCGAGGAAAACTGTGCAAAACATCTATCACCGATCTTCTCAGGGGATGGACCCGGTTCCACCCCCGTCTAATTCCAGGATCGGAGGGACCTCTGATCCGCTCTATTCTAGTGGAGGGAACTCTAAACCCCATACTCTGACTTTCATATGGCTCCTCAGACCTGTGAGGACCTCAATGCCATCCAGAATGACCCATTTTCCAACACCTACAACCCTGGATGGCGAAATCATCCTAACTTCCAGTGGGTGGGAAATTCTCAGAATCAAAGACCACCTTATCAACCCCGTCCACAAGCTCCTCATCCATACCAACTGCCTCAACCTAGGTCCAACCCCACCTATCAATCTGGGCCAAACTAAGATCAAATGACTCTTATCCTTCAAACACTGCAGACATTCAGAAAATGAATGTGGCAATACAAAAACAACACAAGGATGAGATCACAGAGGTTCGCAACCAACTCGCCCAGATGGCGAATTCCCGCCAACCGAGCACACTTCCTTCGCAACCTCTGCCGAACCCAAATAACGTGCCAACCTAGAGGCGTGTTATGAACCCAAATCCAGGCCACACACATATGATTTATCAGGCCCCTTCTGTTCCATCACCTGACGGGATGGAAACTTCGACATCTTACACGGGATTTCAACAGCAGCCACCCATTTTACCGACCCCAAACCAAAACCAAGCAAGATTAAACTCCGTAACAACCCGTAGTGGTAAAGCAACTCAAGATCCACCTTATCCAAATCACTCCAAGCCTGGTAGTGATCCAAGCCCGAGGATAGTTATCCAGGATATCCCTATCCTAGATCAAGAACCTGGACCTATTCTAGAGGAACCAACCAAGGTTCCATTTCCCGAGGCCTTGACCAAGGGAAAAAGGATAACCAAATCTGTGGCTCCTGAGGAGGATCTGGTTAAGCTCTTTGAATAGGTCCAGATGAACACCCCTTTGATGGATGCAATATGCCACGTACCGGCTTACGCATGATTTCTGAAAGATGAGTGCACACCCAAGCGTAAGCTGCAAACCAAAAGTGGGAGTCCGATCATACTGTCAGAGCAAGCCAGCTCTGTAATCTTGAGTAAATTCCCACCCAAGGCTAAAGACCCAGGTACTCCCTTGATTTCATGTAAAATTGGTGAAACCCAATTTGACAGAGCCTTGTTACACCTAGTGATGAGAACCTCATCATGAGCCCTAACTAGCTTATTTTGACCTAATAAAGTGAGCAAAAGCTCCTGCATAACCTAAAGGAAGGCCTAACTCAAGAGATTACTGATTTGAAAAGAATACATGAAACAAAGGGTAAAACTGCAATTTTACCATTGTAGTACATCAACGGTATTTCTCAGGGTCTAGACACAAGTCAATTGGACTTAATAAGAGAAAAAGTGGGATGGTTCAGTCAGAAAAGGGTTATTGTGAAATTTAAGAATTAAATGGCATTCTGTAACCCTAAAACAAACCCACTTAATTTCATAAGGTTCCAGGCAGAATAAAAATCACCTAAACCCTCTAAAATTCATGAAAAAATATCCCCTAGGGTTTAAAACCTTTATTATGGCGTTTGGAACCTGTTTTAACCTATATTAGGGTCCAAACTCAATATTTGACCTATTTAGGTTTTCATGCAAAATGTCTAGTCAAACATAGTCAAACCTAAAATCCAACTTCACCAATAGATTCCTTAGGTCCAAATTAGGTTTGTACCAAAATTTGGACCTAAAGGAAGGCCATCTTGACCTACTTTGCAAAATAGTCCACCCAATTATATTCTGGCCCCTAACATTTGAAAATTCATGCAAATACCCCCTCAACTTCTTTGTCACTTTTCGCATTCCGGTCCCTCTACCATTGCAACAGAGACCCATACCTCCGGCGAGGTTTCGAGGAGGATTTCTCCTCGCTTCCCCAGGGAGCTGCTCTCAGATTTGAAAGGGGAGTCCTCTACGAAACCCCCTACCACCTGAGTAGCTCCCCATGCCCTGAATCGCCCCATACCTCTCGTGTGCACGCTTGAGAGGTATGGGTATCAGTTCCGGCCATACCTCCAACGAGGATTTTTGCCCGCCACCATGCATCTGACCCTCTGCCCGTGCCTCTATAAGAAGCACCAAGTCTGGCCGAATGGGGTAAGCTTGACCTGGTCGGAGAATCACCCCAATTTCGTCTCCTCCTCCTCTGGTTTGGAGTCCAGTGAGCTCCAGCGAGCCCTCCTCTTTTTCGTCGCTTTGCCACCCTTCACCACCTTCCTCCACGTCATGCAACACCCGCACGCATGCCTCTAGCCCCGTCGTCGTCACCATCACCCCTCCCCTGGACATCGTCTTCTCCGACAGCAACAAGAATCGCTAGCCGCCTCCTTTCCCCCTTCGTCCACTTAGCTAGGTTAGAATTACTCCTCTCTATCCCCTCTTCAATTCCCCTCTTTCTATTTCCCCTTTTCGACCCCTCGAAGCCACTATCCACCACCATCTTCTCCATCTCCGGCCGCCCACAGGCGAGGCGCTTCCACCGCTCCGCACCTCCACACGCCTTGCCAGACACCTCACCACCTCCACCATCGTCCACTGATCACCTTCCACCCACCCATTGACCGCTATCATCGCCCTAAACACCCATCGAACAAACCCATAAGCACGACCACAGAGCAACCTAGGCATGCACACCTAGGCCGCCCCGCGGCCTGCCACCCACCGTATCACCTTCGCCAAGATGCAGCGAAGCTCCTCAGGAGTTTTAATGGGGCCGACAGGCCGTATTGAGTGAAATGTAGGTCGACCCCCTTTCTGCCATTGACGTTGAAGCAAGAAGGTTGCAAGGTCGCTCCGGGCCGCATCCACCTAGGTGTTGTGCTCCAGGACATGCGGATTGGTCTTGCGCACCCACGCAGCTAGGCAATTGGCTGGAGAGCAACCGCAGCTGTGGCAATTGAAGGCGACACCCTGCGGGCGCGTGAGCGAAGCGGGTGGGACACTTAAGTCCCACCTCGAAAATCTTTACCGCAGGTGTGTAGTATAAATTGATTTTGTGCTTTCTTCTCGTCGCCTCAAGTAACACAGGGGTAAGGTCCCTCGCCCTCGCTCACGCCTCGTCCGTGACCCGCCCCTGCAGGTCTGGCACCCGACCCGATTACCTATCGCACACACTCCTCGCGCATCACACCCATGCCGGTGCACTTGGACCCGAGCGCGCGATACCCGACCTGATTACCCGGCTCTGGGAGAGCGTACCTTAAAGAGATATAAAGAGAGAGAGACATGGGGAGGGTAGGGGATAGGTTTTGCATTGTGGTGTTGTGCAGGAAAGAAGGTAGCGGCAGAGGAAGAGAAGAAGAAGAAGGTAGCTAGTGAAGGAGAAGAAAGAGAGAAGCAAGGACTTAGCTACAGAAGAAGAAAGAAGAAGACCAATGGCAAAGGCAGGAGAAGGCAGGAGCTGAGGAAAGCTAAGTGCAAAAGGAAGAAGGAAGCAGAGGTGCGGCTAAGCAGAGCAGAAGCAGAGAAAGAAAAGGCAAGCATGCAGAGAAAAAGAAGAAGCCAAGAAGGAAGAAGAAAGAAGAAGGCTCGACTGAAGAGAAAGACAGAGATCAGAGAATCAAAGTTGAAGGCACTATAGCAATCGCAAGTTAAGACGTCTGATTCACAAAATCAGACATCTGAGAAGGCAGAGAATGGAAGAAAAGGAGAACATTTTTTAAACTCTTCTCAATTTCTCTTTTATTGCTACATGTTAATATTCATAAATTCTTGCATTTATATTCTGAATTAGGTTTTGAGTAACTCTAAGTGTTCAATTACGTTATTAAGATTAGTGAATAAATTCCATTTGCTTCCTATGTTCGACCTTGGATACCTTGGTTTTCAAGTAATAAAATTCTTATTTGTTTTCGAGGCGATTTCAACTATACTGCAATGCAACATTTCTTAAAACACGATCTAGCCTTGTCAACACCTAGGTGCCTCCATAAACCTAATACCTACATTCCTCCTTAACCACCTTGAAGAGTCCGAGCTTAAACCGACAGAGGTGACATTGTAGTTAGCCAATCGATCTATCAAATCACCTAAAGGAATACTCGAGGATGTCATTGTTAGGGTACGGGATTTCTACTTCCCGGTGGATTTTATAGTTCTAGACATAGATGCACCTGAGAACCCAAGGGATACACGGATTATACTAGGGAGACCTTTTCTGGCCACTGCTATGGCCAACATAAGTTGTGAGGAGGGCCAAATAGAATTAAAATTTGGGAATCAAACTCTAAAGATTGACATCTTTAAGGCCCAACAAGGGATTAATTGCGGTGTTATAGAATAAATATGTGATATCAAAGCCGTGGTTGATGAATCGCATATCGAGGACAACCTGATTATCCCCGATCAACCACAAGAAGATCAAAATCGGTAAATAGAGGAGTCTGAACCTAAGCTAGATACACCCATAACTCCTACCCTTGTTCCTGACACACACCCTGAACCACCCGCTGCTGCTGATAATCCCATCCTGGAACTCAAGCCCCTTCCCGATCATCTGAAATACGTCTTTTTGGGTTCCAATCAGACGTTTCCTGTGATTATCAAATCCAGACTCACATCTGACCAGGATTCTCATCTGATTGCTGTTCTCTAGCAACATCGTAGAGCCATTGGATGGACTCTTGATGATTTGACTGGTATCAGCCCCTCATATTGCACACACCATATCTACTCTGAAGAAGGTGAATGACCTTCGCGAGAAATGTAGAGACGTTTGAACCCTAATCTGCAGGAGGTCGTGAAAAAGGAGATCATTAAGTGGTTAGATGCAGGGATCATCTACTCGATCTCCGACAGTCGATGGGTGAGTCCAATCTAGGTTGTGCCTAAGAAGGCAGGACTCACGACCATCACGACTGAAATTTAAGAGGTCATACTGACCCGTATAGCTAACTCGTGGAGAGTCTACATTGATTACAGAAGACTCAATTCCTCCATGAAGAAGGATCATTTTCCACTACCATTTATTGATCAGATCCTCGAGAAACTAGCAGGAAATAGGTTCTTTTGCTTTCTTGACAGGTACTCTGGTTATAACTAAGTGGCAAACCATCCAGACGACCAAGAAAAGACCACGTTCACCTGCCCCTTTGAGACATACATGTTCCGAAGGACGCCGTTTGGTCTCTACAATGCACCCGCGACTTTTCAGCGATGCATGCTTGCCATATTCTTAGATATGGTAGGTGATTAACTAGAAGTCTTCATGGATGACTTTTCAGTATTTGGAGCATCATTTGACGATTGCCTCCAGCACTTGGTCCAAATACTCAGGCGATGCATTGACGTGAATCTGGTTCTTTCCTGGGAAAAGAGCCACTTCATGGTGCCTGAGGGAATCGTCCTGGGACATCTGATTTCGGAGAAAGGCATCCAAGTCGATCGAGCCAAGGTTAACTTGATTTCCAAACTCCCTATGCCTAGCTCGATCAAGGACATTTGATCTTTTCTGGGGCACGTCGTTTTTACCGTCGATTTATCCCTGATTTTTTGAAAATCACACGCCCCCTGACTACTCTTCTCTCCAAGGATGTACCTTTCGAAATCTCCAAGGAATGCACTCAAGCATTTGAGATCCTTCGTGACCGAGTTACCCAAGCCCTGATCCTACAGTCCCCTGATTGGTCTCAACCCTTTGAGATCATGTGTGATGCATCTGACTTCACTGTATGAGCAGTTTTGGGGCAGAAAATTGATGGGAAACCCATGGTCATTTACTACGCTAGCAAAACACTTGGCGAGGCTCAGCGTAACTACACGATTACTGAGAAAGAGCTACTAGCTGTTGTATTTGCCTTAGAAAAATTCAGATCTTACCTCCTGGGTTCCCATGTTATTATCTACTTGGATCACACAACTATGAGGCATCTCCTTACAAAGAAGGATGTGAAACCTCCATTAATCCGATGGATCTTGCTGTTGCAAGAATTTGACCTCGAGATTCGCGACAAAGTGGGAAGACAGAACTTGGTAGCTGATCACTTGTCCTGCCTTCCTTCTGAGATCATTGACCCTTCTGGACCCATTACGGAACATTTTCCTGATGAGCACCTTCTGACTATCAATACAAGGCTTCCATGGTTTGCTGACATAGTAAATTACTTGGCACCACATTAGATCCCGTCTGATTGGCCGAAGGCCAAGAAGGACAAATTGTGTTCCGATGACAAGTATTACATTTGGGAAGACCCGTGTTTATTCCGCATTGGTGCTGATCAAATTATCCGACGATGTGTCACGGAAGTGGAAATCAAAGACATACTCTCTTTCTGCCATGACCAGGCATGCGGTGGACATTTTTCAGGACACAAAATCGCATCAAAAGTCCTCCAGTGTAGCTTTTACTGGCCCACAATTTTCAAGGATGCATACAATCACTGTAAGGCATGTACCTGTTGCCAGACCTTGGGCAACATGAGCCATCGAGACATGATGCCTTTACAGCCGATTCTAGTATGCGAGATTTTAGACATTTGGGGGATTGATTTCATGGGACCCTTCCTTATCTCGGACGGCTTCGAATACATTTTACTCGCTGTTGACTATTTGTCCAAATGGATCGAAGCCATTCCGACTCGAACCAATGATCACAAAGTTGTTATCAAGTTCATTCACCAAAACATCTTCTCACGGTTCGGGATTCCACATGCAATAATTTCTGATGGAGGGACCCATTTCACAAACGCTCAGTTCAGGTCACTGATGACCAAATACGGGGTGTCGCACCGAATCTCTACTCCTTACCACCCACAAACTAATGGTCTAGCTGAGCTATCAAACCGGAAGATCAAGAAAATCCTCCAGGTTATTGTTCGACCTGACAGAAAGGATTGGTCATCCCAGCTTCCGGAAGCTTTGTGGGCTTATAGGACTGCCCACAAGACCCAATTAGGCATGTCTCCTTTCAGACTGGTATACAGGAAGGCATGTCACCTCCCTGTCGAATTGGAGCATAAAGCCTATTGGGCAGTACGGAACTGCAACTTGGATCTTTCTAAGGCTGGAACCCATAGAAAGCTTCAGATGAGTGAGATTGATGAATTGCACCACGACGCGTATGAGAACTCGCGAATCTACAAAGAGCGGGTTAAAGCCTTTCACGTCAAGCACATATCTAGAAAGATCTTTCATCCTGGTCAAAAGGTCCTACTCTTTGATGCCCAACTCAAATTATTCCCAGGAAAGCTACGATCGAAATGGATTGGACCATACTTAGTCCGACGAATCTTTGGAAATGGAGCCGTTGAGATCAGTTCACTCAGCCATGATTCCGAACCCTTCGTCGTGAATGGCCAGAGACTTAAACCGTTCATCGACATGACCAATACAGATTTGGCTGAGACATCCTTTATCCTTCACTCTCCTTGAGCTCATTGCACCCAGCCAATGCGTAAAACTCAGCACTTAACGGGAGGCAACCCATCATTCCTTAAGAAACCAGAAACCTTTCCTAACATTTCTATGCTGAATTCATATTACACTTTAGGGTTTATCCATTAGAACAACCGACTCCACCTTAGGTACCCGTACCCGAGTCTAGAAATCGTTCGCAACAGTCACCTCGACCCATTCGCTCACCCAACACTTGTCCTAATGAATGAACTAAGATGAATTTGAACCCACCTAATTTACAATGGGGACATTGCAAATCGTAGGCATGGGGGGGTATGAAAGTGCAAAATGTATGAAAATTCATATCAAGAAAAGGTTTCAACAAAAAAAAAACTGAGAAGGGGGGAGTGAAAATTTTTGGGCTATACAAAACACTAAGAGGAAAAAGAGCAAAATGCCAAAAAGGAGCATAAAATGAAAAAGAAAAAAAAGAAGAATAGTCATTAGTAAGAAATTAAGGGATTAACTGAAGTTCTAAACCATATCAAGAAAAAGGAGAAAAATGAAAAAAAAAAGTGCTAAAGAGACAAAAAGAGATTAGTAGGAACGCTGATCTTAGGCCTTTTTGGCTAGACTCTTAGTACCTGTTAAGATCTGGATAATCCCCAAGAGGTTTGGGAAAATGCGAAGCTTAAGTATTAGGTCTAAGGCTTAGGGAGTATTCGGCCTCGTTAAATGACCTTCGGTTTGCGGGACTCGATAACCTAAGCACCCCAATCGACACACAGTCTGGTTTAGTGCGCATAACGATCAAAATCAAGCAAGAAGCGTTTTAATGTTTTGAAAAAGTTGCCTAGATTAGGAGTGGCCGATCAACACAAGTTGATTTGGACAAGTTTCCGGTGCGGAGAGGCGGGAAATTCCCCTCAAAGATACGTAACATATCGTCTCCTCGGTGCTTGCCTCTTAGGATATTTACATATCCTATCGGGGGCATGTAAGCACTCTGCTGGTTCAGATATCATGGGTGGCATTATCGCGAATGTCGATTGCCAGGGTCTGGATTCGGCCACGGAACACCATGGGCGGGATTATCACGAAATCTCGAAAACCAGGGTTTTGAGGATTGCCATGGGCGGTGCTATCATAAAGCATCAATTGCCAGGGACCTTTGAGGATTGATGATGGGGACGAGGAATCCGATACAGACCGTGTTGAGAAGCCAATCCGAAGCTACAAATAGAAAGAAAACAGAAAGAAAGCTCTCCAAACAAATAAATCATCTATCTCTCTCTTACAAAAATGCACTGCAAACTGAACCAAGGCTAAAATATGTCTCAAGTACGGGTGCTTTAACCGCAGAGTCCAATGAACCTTAGGGTAGTTCCTGCGGGCCTTAAAAACCTTCGCGGAGGATCGAGGCTAAAGCTGGTCAGGTCCGGATCTTGGTTGGTACTTGAGTACCTCTAGGCCTACTGTCGGCATTCCAACCTAATCAAAAGAAAAAGAAAAGACACTTATCATAAAATGTGAGAAACACATGGTCTAGAACAGGCATTAAAACCTTGACTTTTTGCTAAGAAACTAGCAAAAGATAGGCATGGGGGTGGTGGCGTGACTTCTGTCTTTGTTTATATTCGTTGTAGTATATGACAGAACAGTTACCAGCTTAGTATAAGATTTTTTACTCGGAATAACAAGGTTTTCTTAAGGTCGAACTCAGGGAGCAACTAGAATTATAGAAGTAGAAAGTTCTCAATTAGGTTACAAAAAATAAGAGAAAGAGAGAGAGGGGGGGCTAGAGTTCTCTTGGCTTCTTCTCTCTTCTTTTCTTTCTTTCTTTCTTTCTTCTTTCTTCTGCAGAGTCTTCTTTTCTTCTTGCCTGCTCTGCTTGCTTTTTCTCTTTTCTTTTTCTTCTCTGCGGCAATGATGATCTTCCTCTTCTTTTTCTTTCTTTCTTCTTTCTTCCTTTCCTTCCTTGCTTGTGGCTGTGCCTTCTTTCTTTCTTTTCTTCTTCTTCTTCTTCTCTTCTTGCCTTCTTCTGTTCTTCTTTTCTTTCTTTCCTTTCTTCCTGCCTTCTTCTTTCTTCTTTTCCTTCCTGCCTTCTTCTTCTTGGCGGCTGCAAAGGCTTCTTTCTTCTTCTGTGGCTGTAGGGATTCCGACGTCTGATGCAGTGCTCAGACGACTTATCTGTGGCCTTGCTACAATGCCTTCCTTCTTCTCTCTTCTTCTGTTTCTCTCCTTCCTTCCTTCTTCTTCAGCTACTACTGAGCGGCTAAGGCTTCGGCCGCTTCTCTTCTTCTTTTCCTTCCTGCACGCTCACACAAAGGTCAGAGCAAAACCTACCCGTACCCCTTCCCCGCGTCTCTCTCTTTCTCAGAATCTCTCTTAGGACTGCTCTCCCAGAGCCAGGTATTCGGGTTCGGGTAGCGCGCCCGAGACTAAGCCCATCGGCGTGCGGTGGTGGGCGAGGAGTGCACGGTTCGGGTAGTCAGATCCGGGCCAGACCTGCGGGGCGTGAGCGCAGGCGAGGGCAAGCGAGCGCGTGGCGCGCTGTGTGTGGGAGAGGGACCTGACCCCTATGTTCGAAGGCAGTCAGCCCTATGCACCTTTTCAATTTAGGTGCGGGTGCTTGGCCACGCACTTACGAGGTGGGACTAAAGTCCCACCTCCCAATTTGGCGCCTGCAGGGGAGCAATCTGCGGCCAATTGAGGCAGCCCGTAAGGCCTTCGCCCCAACTGCAGGCCTGGGTGTCTTCGCGACTCCTGCCCACGCAGCCTGGGACGTGCACCTGGACTGGAAGATGCCTGCAGCTGCAGGTAAAGCTACTGCAGCTCAACGATAATGGTGGCGAGAGGGTGCGAACCTGAAATCACAGTGACGGCCTCTCGGCCAAGTCAGAAGACGTGGAAAGCTTCGCCGGACTGTGGCGAAGCTCGTGCGGTGGTCGGCGAGGTGCGGGAGTGCGTGCAAAGGCTGACCTAGGTCAGACTATGGGCGGAAAGGTGGGTCTGTTCGGGGGATGGTTGGGTGGCGCTTGGCAGTGAATGGAGAGGGGAAATCGGTGGAGTGGAGTGTGAGGGAGCTTCTGGGCTGGTCGGTGAGGTGCGAAGGGGTTTGTGGTCGTGGGATGGACTCGCCGGAGAGGGTGATCGAAGGTGGAGAGGATGGGTCTGGACAGTGGCAGTCGGGTGGTCGAAATGGCAATTTAAAAGGGGGAAAATACAAGTGAAAGAAAGAGGAGGCTAATTACCTAATTACTCGATGAAGGGGGAGGGAGGAGCAACCAGCTCGTACCTACCGGAGCTGGAGACGAAGACGCCCTAGAGGAGGGTTTCGACGACGAGGAAGTAGACGGAGGGCGCCAACGGGTACAGCCTAGTGCGGACGACAGGCAAGAGTAAACCCTGCTGCAGGTAGGGCAGTAGAGCGACGAGAAGGAGGAGGTCACCGGAAGCTTCGGGCTCTCTAACTGGAGGAGAAAGCGATGAAGAGGGGGTGTTTCTCCGTCAAAGAAAGCTTGAAGGAGTCGGCAAGGTCTGCCGCTCCTTATAAAGGGCTTGGCGCGCAGAGAGGGGCGAGGTGGCGTCGTGCCAGCCTCGCCGGAGTATGGCCGAAAGGGACACCCATACCTTCCGCACGTTCGCACGGAAGGTATGGTGGTCGGCAGAGGTCGTGGGCGGGTCCCTGCAACAGAGGACGTCGCAGGGAACCCCGCCTCTATTCTAGAGGACGGCAGCACTGCCCTGCGCGGTGCCATGCTCCGCGCAAGGTCGCCAGAGTATGGCGCTGCGCAGAAGTTGCAGGGAGGACCGTTCTGCAAAGAATGATGAAAAGTTTGGGACCTAAATGCAAGGGTTTCAAAAGATAAGGGTCAAAAAGTAAATAAAGAGGACCAAATTGTAAAATCGGTCAAGGAGGTCTCTTCTTAGGCTCAAGTTTTTATACAAGACTAATTTGAACCTAAGGATTTTAATGGTGAATTTTAATTCTAGGTCGAACCATGTTTGACGGGCCAATTTGCATAAAAACCCAAATTAAGTTATTAATTGGGCAGGGTTCTCCTTTTAGGTCAAAATAGGTTTCTAAGGCCAAATTGAAGGTTCTAAACCCTAGAGAATATTTTTCTATGAATTTTAGAGGGTTCAGTTGATTTTTATCCTGCCTCGAACCTCATGAATTGAAGTGGATTTGTTTTAGGGTTACAGAATGTCATTTAATTCCTAGAAATTGATATAACCCTTTTTAGATCAGATCATCCCACTTACCTTTTTGTTAAGCTTGTTTGACCTGTGTTTGGACCCTCAATTACCCTATTTGCAAACTGCATTGGTGAAATTGTAGTTTTACCCCTTATGATTTATTTTATTCTTAAACTCAGAATTCTCTAAGTTAAGCCTTTCTTTGGGTCATGTAGGAGCTTTTTCTCACATATCTGGGTTAGATTGTGCTAGTTAGGGTTCATGATGAGGTTCTCATCAGGGGGTATGATGAGAACCTTATCATAAGCCCTAACTAGCTTATTTTGACTTAAGAAAGTGAACAAAAGTTCCTGCATAACCTAAAGGAAGGCCTAATTCAAGAGATTACTGTTCTGGGAAGAAAACATGAACTAAAGGGTAAAACTACAATTTTACCATTGCAGTACATCGACGGGATTTCTCAGGGTCTAAACATAGGTTAATTGGACTTAATAAGAGAAAAAGTGGGATGATTCAGTTAGAAAAGGGTTATTGTGAGATTTAAGAATTAAATGACATTCTTTAACTCTAAAACAAACCCACTTAATTTCACAAGATTTTGGTCAGGGTAAAAATCAACTAAATCCTCTAAAATTTATGGAAAAATATCCTCTAGGGTTTAGAACCTTCAATTTGGCATTTGGAATCTATTTTGACCTAGATTGGGGTCCTAGCTCAATATTTGACCTAATTTGGGTTTTTGTGTAAAATATCCAGTAAACAATGGTCAAACCTAAAATCCAACTTCACCATTGGATTCCTTAGGTCCAAATTAGGTTTGTACCAAAAATTTTGACCTAAGGGAAGGTCATCTTGACCTACTTTGCAAAATAGTCCACCTAATTGCATTTTGACCCCTAGCTTTTGAAAATCCTTACACAGACCCCCCTATCTTCCTCGTCACTTTTTGCATTTTGGTCCCTCTGCCATTTCAGCAGAGGGCCCATACCTTCGGTGAGGTTTCAAGGAGGATTTCTCCTCGCTTCCCCAGGGAGCTGCTTTCAGATTTGGTAGGGGGATCCTCTGAGGAATCCCCTACCGTCTGAGTAGCTTCCCAAGATCTGGTTCACACCATACCTCTCGTGCAAATGCTCGAGACGGATGGGTATGGTGTTCGACCCATACCTCCGACGAGAGTCTTGCGCTTGGAAGCTTGCCTTCCAAGCACAAGGCCCTTTGTGTGTGCCTTTAAAAGAAGACTCAGGTCCGGCTGCATCTTCCAAGCTTGGATTGGCCTGAGATACCTCTTGAATTTCATCCTCCTTCATCTCCGGCCAACTGGCCGCAAGCTCTAACGACCTCTCCTCCCTCTTCTCGTCGCACTACCACCATACCAGTGGCAGAGTCTTCTCCGCCGTGTTCCTCCACGTTACGCCATAACCACGCGTGCCTCTCCGACCCATTCCTCATCACCATCATCCTCACCTCAGGGTCATCTTCTCCGACGACGGCACCTACACATCGCTCGTCCCCTCTGCCTCCCTTTTGTCCAGCTGCACGCAAATAAGTTCTTCTCCCTCTCCTCTTTATTTCCCCTATCTCTATTACTGTTTTTATCCCCTCGACGCCGCAAACCACCACCATCGTTCCCATCTCCGGCCAACCACCGGCGAGGTGTCTTCGTCACTTCCACACCTCCATCCACCTCGCCAGAACCCTCAAAACCTCTGCCACCATCCACTGAGCACTTTCCCCATCTCCATCGACCGCCATCACTTCCACAAACTCCCCCCGACCGCACCCATCACCACGGTCACAGACCGACCTAGGCCCGCATGCCTAGGCCGCCCCACGCCCAGCCACCCACCTAGATACCTTCATCGTGCCACAGCGAAGCTTTCTAAGTATTTTAGCAGGGCCGTGAGGCCGTATTCCTGTTGACAGGTTTTCGACCTCGGCCACCATTGAAGCAACTGTGAAGCTTGTTTGCAAGCTTCACTCTAGGCCACTTCGCTCCAGGTCCCCAGCCCCAGGAGGTGCAGGTTGGACTCGTGCACTCATCTAGCCAAGTGAGCGGTCTTGAGAGGGTTCACAGCAGCGACAATTAGGCGAAGAAATCACCTGCGGGCGCGCGAAGAAGTGGGTGGGACTTTAGTCCCACCTCGGAAACGACCAGCGCGGGTGAGTGGTTTTTATTGTTTTTGTGTTTCCTCCTTAGCGCCTCAAGTCACGGGGTGAGGTCCCCTCGCCAACGCTTGCCTCGTCCGCGGTCACCCCTACGCGGACCTGACTAACCCGTTTACCCTGCACTCCTCACGCACCACCCACGCCGGTGCGCCTGGACCCAGGCATGCGTAATCTGACCTGTATACCCGATTGTCTGGCTCTGAGAGAGCGAAGAGAGAAATAGAGAGAGTGTGTGACACGGGGGAGGGTAGGGGTAGGTTTTGCTGTGCTGTGCAGGGAAAGGAAGAAGGAGGAGGAGGAAGAGGCAGCTGCTGAAGAGAGAAGAAGAAGGAGGAGAAAGGTGCAGCTGAAGCCTAAGGCAAGGTAAAGCCTTTGCAAGGAAGGAAGGACTTAGCCGTAGCTAAGGAAGGCTAAGGAAGCAGAGGTAGGAGAAGGACTTGAAGGTAGAAGACAAGGCCAAGGAGGAAGAAGCACTGTAGCTGCAGAAAAGAAGAGAAGGCAGGAGCTGAGGAAAGCCAAGTGCGAGAGAAAGAAGAAGGAAGCAGAGGTGCAGCTGAAGAAGAGAAGAAAAGGCTAAGGCAGAGGAAAGGAGAACCAAAGAGAAAGAGAAAGAAGAAGACAGACAAAGGCAGAGAAGAAGGAGAAGGAGCTGAAAGCACTGTAGCAATCGCAAGTTAAGACGTCTGATTTACAAAATTAGACATCTGATTCACAAGGCCTAAGCATGCAGAGAAAGAGAAGAATCAAAGAAGAAAGGAAGGAGCCATAGAGAATCAAAGGTAGAGGAAAGCAAGAGGAAAAGAAAGAGAGAAGAAAAAGAAGGAAGAAGTTATAGAAAGAGAAGAAAAAAAGAAGAGAGACATTCTATTTCTTTTTGCATTTTCTCTCTCTAGCTTTCATATATATATTGAATTGCATTGATATCATCTTTTGAGTAATTTGATATTTTGATTTTAGTTTTTAAAAATACCAATTTGCTCCCTGAGTTTGACCTCGGATACTTAGTTTTTCGAGTAATAAAAACTTATTTGTTTATAACGCTTTTTCGACAATACTGTAACGAGACTGATTTAAAACATGATAAAGCATTATATAGCAAACAATGTTCTTTTTGGACTTCAAACAAGAAGTGCGTAATTCAAGAAGATTAGAAATTAAGCATAAATCCCTACTAGGTAGAGGCAATCAGGGTAGGGAACTCTAAATAGAATCGACTCAACTTCAATCAGATATTTAATTAAAATTGCAAATCAGAAAACTTTGCCTTTTAAGTGATATTTACTAGAAATGTAAGGCAGATGATTCCTAATTGATTTGTTTCCTTTTCTCTCTTCCAAGGATTAGGTGATTAGGGAAAAAGAGAGATTACCTGCCCTGAGAGTGGTTGATTTGCATGGAAAATCTCTTCGTGATATACCTCGCAAAATCACAATTAAATCAAACAGGGCAAGTTAGTGCTCATATGACAATAGAGAAATATAAGACTAATGTGTGAATTGCGCGTTACTTCTCGGCAACGGTGCCAATATGTTTGAACAGAACTAGATAGGAGTTTAATGTTTCGTCGTCATAGCACACTCCTAAAATAGCTCGATCAACAGATAAAATTTATAATTCAGAATCTAAAAAAGAGTCCAAGGTCGAACACAGGAAGCAAATATGAAATTCACAACATTAATCATATTTAAAATCAATGAGCACAATCAATTAAGCATTCAAATAGATATTCAATGAATAACAATATACTCAAAGGATATTCAATACTAAGCACGAGTATCTCAATAGTTCATAATGATAAAAAGAAGTTAAGATAAAATAATGGTGATTTGAAACACTAATTATTAGCCTTAATCAAACATGCATATCAAATCTCAAGTATATCAAGTAAATAAATAGTAGCTTGAATGCTATAGTGATTAGACAACTGAGATAAGCTATCAGATGGCTTAAATGTATCAAACACAAGGCTCCTCAGGTAGAGCCTTTCTCTTTATTTCTCTCTTCTTATGATTTCCTTCTCTTCAGCTTCTCTTCTCTTCCCTTATCTTCTTTAGAGGCACGACCCTTCTTCTCTTCTTCAGAGTCTTCTCATTCACAGCACAAGGTACCAACTTCCTCAGTGACTAAGTGTCGCACAGGGCACAGCAACAAAGAGCAAAACCCTCCCCCGCTCTCTCACAATTTCTCCCTCCTCTTCTCTCTCAAACCCCAGATATAATCAGATCCATACTCAGGTTATCAAATCATGCACAGTGTCCAGGCCTGAGTGCGTGGATCGCAGACGAGGAGTAAAGTAGGCGAGTTATCAGGTGTGAAGGGGTGTGAGGGACCCGACCCCTTAAGTGTCTTGGGCGATAGAGCACAAACACAAAAACAATATATGTGTAGCTGCACGTTCTTCTATTCCTAATGTGGGTCTATCCCCACTGCTATTTCGCACATAGCTGCAGCCATGGATGCTTCGTCTAATTGGGGATGCTACTGCTCTTGGGATCCTCAATTGAGGACCTGGATGACTTCCTAGAGCGTATCCACACGACCTGGAGGTGATTGCGATGAAGAACAGAGCCAGAGAGCTGCAGCCGAAGTCAGAGATGATGGCGGCGGCGGCGAAGCGACGGTGAAATTTGTAAGCATGAATACGGGCTTGAAATCCCTAGTCAGATCGCTCAAAAGCTTCGCCGAAGCACGACGAAGGTGGTGGTGGGTGTTTCGTGGCGTGAGGGTGTGTGTGGTGGTCGGCAGAGGTCGGGGATGAAGGTGAGAAGGTTGGTTGTTCGATGGAGTGTTTGGATGGGTGGAATGCGTAATAAGGATGGGGGTTTTGTGCGCGGAGGTATGGCAGAGCTCGTGCCGTGTTGACGAGGCATGTGGCGCGATGGAGCGTCAAGGGAGCCTTGCTGGAGGTGCGGCCGGAGATGGAGAAGATGATGGGCGAACGGGGCGGCGTGGGTTGAATTGAGAATTTGAAGGAAGGAAAAGAGATTAGAGGGAGATGGAAACCTAACTACGCTAACCTAATTGGATGAAAGGGGAGGGAGGTGCTGGTTATGGTATGGCCGTTGCCGGAGAAGGGAATACCTCCGGTGGGGGAGAAGCGACGAGGAGGATGGTGGAAAGAGGCACCTGCTGGCATTGCAAGACGTGGATTGAAGAAGGGAAGAAGATTCGATCACCTATTGTACGTAGCAGCTGGCAAAGAAGGTGGACGGAGGAGGTTGTCAGAGCTGGTGGAGGAGACCAGAGGGAGAGGGTGTTTGATGAAGAAATGAAGCCAAAACCGAGCTAAGGAGGTGAGGTTTGCATCAGGGGATCTTTTATAGGCCTCAGGGGGCATTCCAAGCTTGGAAACCAAGCTTGGAAGGTTGCAACTTTCAAGAAATAGGAAACCCTTGATTTCAAAGGGTTCGCATTAGGCTTTGGGCAAGAATTAGAGCCCAAGATGCGGCTCAGATTGAAGAGGATCTTCTCAGGAGTCCTTCCAATTTTGGAAGAGATTGGGTGTGAAATCAGAGAGAATGCCTTGATTGAAGGTCAGCTGCAGGTGTGTTCACATGGAAATGGCAGTAGGGACCTAAACACGAAGAAGATGACAAAGTTAGGGGTCTATTCGCAATAAATTTCGAAAGCTGAGGGGCTATTTGAGAGAAGAGTTAGACTGGATTAAAATGCAAACTAGGTCAAGATGATCTCTGATTGGACCAAAATTTTGGTGCAAACCTAATTTGGATCAAACAAATCTGATGGTGAAGTTGGATTTTGATTTTGACTAAATTTGACTGGTTAATTTACGTAGAAACCCAAATTAGGATAACTTCCTGTCTAAGACTATTTTAGGTCAAAATAGGTTCCAATGGTCAAATCAAAGGCACCAACCTTATGAAATATTTTTCTATGATTTTAAAAGGTTTAGATGAAATTTATCCTCACCAGAACCTCTATTAATTAAGCGGGTCTGAAATTAGGATTTCGGGTGCCATTTTGACTCTCGAACTGTGCGAGTCATTTTTATTGGGGAGATTGGGAAGAAGTTCTGAAAGAAAATGGGGAGATTGCTTGAAACCTATGTAGAGAACCTAATTTTTATTGGGGACTTTGACTCTATTCTAGCAGCAATAGATAAAGTAGAGGAAGCAGTTGTTCCTTCTGAGGAGTTCTACCACTTAAAGTCATTCACAATAAGATTATGGTCGATGGACGTCGATTTATCAGGGTAGGGTTACGCTTGGTCAAACAAGCGTCACCCTCAATTTTTAATCAAATAGAGATTGGATAGAGTTTTTATTTCTAGAAGTTGGAATTTGCAATACCCTGATGTTGGTGTGCTACATCTTCCAACTTTGGGGAGTGATCATAACCTAAAACTATTGCGATTAGAATGGAAACAAAAGCGGAGATCTAGTGTTTGGAGACTAGGTGCGAAATTGAGCTTGAGAAAGGATTACCAGGCTATGGTTGAGAAGGGGTGGAAGGGTGGTGAAGATGGAGCTAATTTGATGATTTGGGAGAGAGGTGAAAAATTAGCAGGGGAACTTAAAACATGGCATTCGAGATTGGATGTAAATTGAAGGCACAAGAAATCAAAGATAAAAAAGGAGATGGATGAAATCCAAGGTAGAGTGCCTGAGGAGCATGATTAGGTTAGGGAAAGAGAGCTATAGAGACAATATGTAGGAGGTGTTATTACAGGAGGAAGTGCATTGGTGTTTTGGATCCAGGCTTGTATGGATAGAGAGTGGAGATAAAAATAGAAGATTCTACCATCTTTATGTGCAAAATAGAAAAAGGAAAAATGCTATTCATTGGCTTGCATTGCCTAATGGGGAGGAGCTAGGTGAACAAGCAAAAGTATGAGATTATTTCTTTAATTTCTACAAAAAGCTTTATGCTTTAGAGTTGAATGAAATGAATCCAAGAGAGGTTTTCTCTTTGTAGGATTAAGAGAGGAAGAGGGACGATGGTGTATTGAACTGCTTGAAAAGGAAGAAATTTGCAATATACTTTTCCATATGCCTTCATGTAAGAGTCCTGGTCCTGATGGGTTACCTGCATTTTTCTATCTGAGTTGGGCAACTATGAGAAATGAAGTCCTAACTTTTGTATAGGATTGTTTCAAAGCTTGGATTATGCCAATGCCAATGAGCTGAACCTATCTTGCCCTAGCACCAAAGCTTGGTTCACCCAAAGAGCCTAAAGACTACTACCACATAAGTCTGACAAACGCCATCTACAAGTTGGTGGCTAAGTTAGCTATGCAGAGACCAAAGCCAATTTTGAAGAGAGTGGCTTTGAAAAATCAGTCAAGGTTCCCTTCAGGTAGGCAAATAGCGGATAATGTCATGATAGCCAAAGAAGTCATCCATGCCATGAAGATCTTAAATAGTAAGGAAATTTCAATGATCCTTAAACTTGATATGGAGAATACTTTTGAGAGGCTTGAGTAGGATTTTGTGAAGTTTTGTTTGTGTCAATTGCACATACTCTGGTCGAATTCAAGCTTGGGAAATCCATTGTGATCTGGGGAGTCTTGTATAGGTCATCAGAGGGCGGTTAAAGCTTGGGAAGCAACCTTCCCAAGCTTGGAAAGCTTGCCGGATTGGGAAATCCCTTGAGACCCAAATCTCTTATGCATTCGCATGAGATTGGGTAGGTTTCAAGGCTTAGGATCGGGTTCAAAAGGAAGGAAATTTCTTGACGAACTTCCCTTTCAAATTTAAAAGGGATTCGTCAAGAAATCAGGGAGATCTTTCCATTTTAAGGTCGTTAGAGCAAGTAGGAATAGGTTTTAATGGTAGCAGGGACCTTTTTGTGAGAACGACGACAGAGTTATGGGCCTGTTTGAAAATATTTTGAAAGTTAAGGGTAGAAATGTAATTAGACAGGACTAATTTGCAAACTAGGTCAAGACAAACTCATCTTGGGTCCAAACTTTGGTACAAATCTAATTTAGACCTAAGGAATCCAATGGTGAAGTTGAATTTTGGTTTTGAACATGTTTGACCAGGTAATTTATGCAAAAACCTAAATTAGGGCAAATGTCTGTCTGTGATTCTGTTCTGGGTCAAAGCAGGATCTGATGGTCAAATTGAAAGTTTCAAACCCTAGAGAATATTTTTCTATGAATTTTAGAGGGTTCATGTGTCATTTAATTCTCAGAACACGTGCAAACCCTTTTCTGATTATTCTAACCCACTTGTTATCTTTTTAAGACCATTTGACCTTCATTCAACCCTTGAGAAAACCCATGGTTGTACTGCATGCACGATATACTGGTAAAATTACAGTTTTAACCCTAGTTTCTTATTTTTCCCTCAAAATGATTATGCAGTGACTTGTGACTCTCTGGCAGTTATGTAGGAGCATTTACTGACTTAATTGAGTCAAAATGAGCTAGTTATGGCTCATGATGATGTTCCCATCACTCATTCTTTGAGCAACCTGGATGTTGCTAATGAATATAATGGGTTCGATAAAGTTAAGTTTGGCAATGGAGAAGGTGAGCCAATAACACATGTTGGGAACACTTCTTCTATTAGCAATCATCAATTATATCTTACAGGTACCCAATGTTAAAAGAAATCTCTTATCTATACAAAAATTTACTAGAGACAATAATTATTTTGTTGAGCTTCATGCTAATCATTGTCTTGTTAAGGATAGTATCAATAGAGTAACCATCCTTAAAGGGCACGCACACAATGGCCTCGACAAGCTATGGATCCCCCGTCATTGAAGATACCTTTGCAAAACTCTCCTTGCCACCCTGAAGCTGTTGTTGTTGTTTCTATTAATAATACTCCTTTGTCACTATGGCATTCCAGGTTAGGACATGCCAGCCTAACCACTGTCAGGAAAATTTTAAATTCCTCTGCCATCCCTACTTCTGATGATATAAAAAATAAGCTTTGTGACATATGCATGGAAAGCAAGGCACACAAGCTTACACTTTGTTCAACGGGATCTATTAGTTCTTTGCCCTTTGAAATGATTTTTTCAGACATCTAGACAGCTCCTGTAGTGGGTTATGATAATAGCAAGTACTTCGTTACATTCATCGATGATTGTACGAAATTTGTGTGGCTTTTTCCAATTATTCAAAAGTCAAATGTTTTTTTCCATCTTCGTTCAATTTCATAAGTATATTCAAACACAATTTACCCATCCATTAAGGTGCTACATTCAAATTGGGGTGATGAGTTCCAAAAATTGCAACCATGGCTACACCAACAGGGAATTATTCATAGTCTCTACTCCATATACCCCTAAACAAAATGGGAGTGCGAAGAGTAAAAATCATCATTTAGCAGAGGTTGCTCGAGCACTTCTTTTTCAAGTGATGGTACCTCCAAGATTTTGGCCACTAGCATTTAAGGCTATTGCATATTTGATAAATTTGCTTCCAAGTCCTGTTATAAAAGGCCATTCACCTTATCAGCTGTTGCATAATTCTCCACCTGATTATTTGTTTCTCAAAACATTTGGCTGTGCATTGTATGCTTTATTGCGGCCATATGCCAAGCACAAATTAGAGTCGCGTTCATCCTTGCATATTTTTTTGGGCTATGCTCCAATTTACAAAGCATATATTTGTTACAATCCTACAGATGAGAAGTTTATCATTGCCTGGCATGTCAGGTTTAATGAATTGTCCTTTCCATTTAAGGAGCAAGTAAAAAAAAAGTTCCACTTCAAGACTATTGTCTACAAATTCAGTATATCTTCCTATTCCACAGTACTTATTTCAAGGCATTGGTTGTTCCACTAATGCTGCGGCTCCAGTTAACGCTTCTCCTAGTGCAACACTGACTAATAAGTCTATGTGTGACTTATCTTCACCTATAAATAGTACTTCTGGCAAATCAATGTTTGAAATGGTGGCTGCTTCTACTTCACAATCGGTTATACAACCGGTTGCTACTGAAATCTCTGCTCAAGAGCCAATTCACCAACTGGTTGCTACTGCAAACTTTGCTCTAGAATGAGCTACACAACATCCTGCTAGAACACATGGGATGGTCACGCGATCAATGAGTGTTATATTCAAAAGGAAGGCATATTACAACACTTTATACCCTCTGCCTTCAGTGCTACTAACTCAACGTGAAATTTCGAAGCCTACTTGCTATACTGAAGCTTCAAAACACACTGCATGGTATGAAGCTATGGCTGATGAAATAAATGCACTGGTATGCACTAAGACATGGTCACTTGTGCCTAGAACTCCTAATATGAATGTTCTAGGTAACAAATGGGTATATAAAATTAAAAGAAAAAAGGATGGCTCAATTGAACAATTTAGAGCACAATTGGTAGCTGAGGGCTACCATCAGTTTGCTAGTCTTGATTTTTTTGACACATTAAGCCCAGTTGTGAAGCAATCAACAGTGCGCATTCTTCTATCTTTGCCTATTTCTAATGGCTAGACCATGCAACAACTTGATGTGCAAAATGCATTTTTGCATGGTCACTTGGAGGAGGATGTATACATGGTTCAACCTTAAAGATTCATTAATCCACATTATCAAAATTTTGTGTGCAAATTGAACAAATCCCTTTATGGGCTTCGACGAGCACCTCGCACATGGTTCAAGGAGTTGTCTTCTTTCCTAATTCGTCAGGGATTTCATGGATCCTATACTAATCCATCCTTGTTTATATATAGTAGAGGAAGTATTCACATTTATTTTCTAGTCTACGTCGATGACATTCTCGTCATTAGCACCAATGCCCCTGCTTTACAGGATCTCATCACGCAGCTTGGTGCCTCCTTCCCTATTCGCAACTTGAGATTTCCTACATTTTTTCTGGGCATTAAGCTTTAGAAATCTACTAATGATTTGTTTCTATCTCAAAGGAGGTACATTACTGATCTCTTACTGAAGTTCAAAATGGACCAAGCAAAGCCCACCAAAACACCTATGAAAACAGACATTATTCAAGAATGATTCAACACCAATTGAGTCACCACAGACCTTCAGACAATTAGTGGGCAATTTGTAATATCTGGCTTTCACAAGACTAGATATTACCTATGCCACTAACAAACTATCACAATTCATGCATTCTCCATCAATCAAGCATTTTGAAGCATCAAAAAGAGTGTTGCGATACCTTAAAGGTACCATTGACCTTGCATTATTCTATTCCAATGTATCATCTATTCATCCAACTAGATTCTCTGATGTGAATTGAGCAAGTTGCCCTGATGATAGCTGCTCCACTACTGGATATGCAATCTATCTTGGTAATAACTTGATCTCATGGGCAAGTAAGAAACAATCTACAGTATTCCGATAGAGTACCGAGGCTGAATACTGTGCCTAAGCGAACACTACGGTTGAAATCACTTGAATTTAGTCTTTGTTTAGTGAGCTGCATATTGATCTTCCTCGACAACCAATTCTTTGGTTTGATAATGTGGGTGCAACATATATCTCAGTGAATCCTATCTTCCATGCTCGAAGTAAGCACATAGAAGTGAACTTTCATTTTGTTCATGACAAGGTGGTTGCAAATACATTATCTGTCCAGTTTCGCTCAAGCAAAGAATAGATTGCAAACTTGTTGGCAAAAGCTCTATCATCATCCCCATTCATACACATACGAAGCAAACTAAAGCTCCTACCTCAACCCCTTTAGTTTGAGGGGCGATGTTGGTGTATTGAAATGCAAATGATGTATTACATAGGGCTGTGTGTACATAATTTGTATCCAACAAACAGACTATATATATCAATCATGTGGTAGAGGTTGTACCCAGGTATGCCTAGTACAGAACTCAGGAATACAGAGAAGACCTCACCCATATTTGATGATATCAGGTACCTACAAGGGATAACAATCCAGATAAGCACCTGCTCACACAAAGAAATTAATTGTTGTTGACGACGTATGTTGCAGGAAAACCTAATAAAAGCTTTCATGTTACTGTAAATTGAACGGCCTTCTGCAATAGCTGAGACTATAGTGTTGAAATTGTCATCAGCCAGCACCATGTCAGATGCTTCCTTTGCTACCTGAAAATCAGGGGCATAACTTTTCAGAGCCAAATGTGCTAAATATTTTATGTTTTAGCCATAACATTATACAAGTATGCAGGTCAAGGGCACAAGGCACTGCATTTAGTTTGCTCATGAAGGTCAGATATATAATATCTACGTGCAATGCATTCTATATGCATGTTTTAGACAATTTTAAGTTTTCATCTTGCATGCAGAAATTACTAAAGAATAAACACCTGCCAGCATGCGAATGCATGCATAATTTTTGGTCTCCATAGTCAATAAAGAGCAGTAAGAAAAATATATAAGGTACTAGTACCATCTCCATCACATTAACAGAGATGTAGCATGAAAATCTGCTCCACAGCGACGCAGACTTTCTTAACACGTATGATTTGAACATATAAAGTAGCAGTGAGTCCAATGTAAAATACTGACGGACATTTAACAAAGAGTCAAAGAATGACAACCGATTCAAAGCACGAATACATCTTCTGAGTCGAAAGGGTTTCTCCCAGAGAAAAAAAGAGTGAATGAATGCCTTCTAAATTTTCCTTGTTTACCAGTGCCCCTCACATATTACATGATCAGTGATTACCATATACAGCCATAATCTCCAAAATCATCATTGCAGTTGGGAAACAGACGACAACTCCACGGGCAAGGTGCAAAATGGGTATCATCAATTATGCATTTTACATATTGTTATTGGATTAGGAAACTAAAACCTATGGTTTTTACTGTCTCTGCAGGAATGAACACTAGCTATATCACAAGAACTCTCCAGATCACTTTCAATATTCAATGAGGTTACCTCAGTCCCAGTGATGCCCATTGCTATTCCAATGTCTGCTAATTTCAGTGCAGGGGCGTCGTTTACACCGTCTCCAGTCATTGCTACAATCTCGCCTGTATCTTTGAGCAGCTTTACAATGTCTTGCTTATGTTTAGGCTCAGCACGTGAGATGACATTTCCACCAGATCTTGACAATATTTCAACTTGTTCTTTTGTTGATAAAGTCATGAACTCCTTACCCGTAAAACTACCTCTGAGGTCACCTGCATCAGGAAACAAACCTATCTCTTGACATACAGCCTCCGCTGTGGCCTTGTTCTCTCCTGTTATCACAATGACCTTGATTCCAGCTACTCTGCAATCTCCTATAGCTTTGCAAACTTCTTCACGAGGTGGATCCTGCACCATTTGGTTAGAATGCATTAGAAAGGTTTAAACAAAATAAAAATGGAAGCTGGCAGACAGGACTCAGACTTACTCTTAGGCCAACGATTCCCACAAAAACCAAATGGCTCTCAATCTTGGAATAATTGGTTGGATCATTAAGCATGCTGTGAGAGGGGTGAGTTTCAGAACTATAATCGTCAAGTTCTCCTAAATCATCTTTGAAAGCAAGTCCTAGGCAACGCAACCCCTTTGCACTCATCTCATGTGACCTCAGTAAGATCAGCTGCTGAGCTGTGTCGTCCATTTGAACAACTGACCCATCAGCAAGCTGCACTTGCGAACTCCGTGCCAACACACTTTCAGCAGCACCCTGTGGATATAGTAGCAATGAATATTATGTTGAGAGCCACAAGCATTGAGGAGATTGATTTTTTCTGAGAAACTGGAACTTGATAAGAAAGGAGGAAGAACTTTCTTATAGATGATCTGGTCAAAACTTCTAAATAAATGGCATTAACGGAAACTCAGATCTTATAAAATTAGATAATTTCTCGTAACACTGTTTTTTGAAACTGCCAAGGATGCAAAAATCAGCTGATTAATCAGCCAATTAATCATTTGCAGCCAATGACAGCACAGCATACCTATAAGCAGGTGTATAGTCGGACAAGCTGATTGAGCAGCTGATTAATTGGCTGACCTAATAATGCATGTTGAAATTTGATAGCTTGATGCACTTATTCTTAAAATTCCATGCCTTGCTCTTTGGTTCGATCTTTGTTATTACTACTTGTTCTTATTGTTTTTACTGCATATTTGTCTCCTTTAAATTTATGATCCACCAATCTAAGCTTATTTGTCATGTTTTATGTGATATGATAACCATCTATTACGACCTAGAGCCTTACTTATTGCTTGTTAAAGGAATGTGCATGTCAAAAAAATAATACTAATACATATGTGCATCACTTCAATTAATATACATGTATACATAACATGTATGATGGTATAAATAATTACATTGAAATTTTTAAGGGACACCACCAAGACGCCTACCGAAGAAGCCCTTTTCCGCTACAATCCTCCAATAGACATCATTCCAGGAAAGAGAGGGGAAGATGGGGCCAATGCGTAAGGACAGGGAGAGCCACCGTCAAGAGGCTGATGGTCATCGGAGGGTAGTGGTTGTCTTGTACTTCCAATGTAGGATGGTAGGGCACTACGCGCATGATTGTAGAGACCTGATTTTGTGCCTTTAGTGTGGGGGACAAGGCCATTGGTAGTTCTCTTACCAAAGCCGGTGAGGTGTGATGTTCGGTCTGATTGGAGAACACTGACACCCTTCTCCACAACGAGCGCCCCTCCATAAACTCTGCCACCACTACCATGTCATCCATCAAGTACAAGGTGGAGGTGCCTTGGTCTCCGGCTGTCCAAGAGATTGATCACGCTCTTTGAAGGTAGCTTGTTGGTCAATTGGGGAAGGGTGTCCGTTCTCTGGAGGTTGTTCGAAGGCTGATAATCAAGGCAACACCGTGTGCAACCAAATGGGGCTTGACAAGGCTGATATCAAGGAAGGTCCTCCTCTTCGACTTAGAGGATGATGTGGAGCAACTACACTTTAGACGATGGAGGCGAGGGGCTCGCCATTACATGGTGTCTTGTGTCACCTTTCAATGAGTTTGGGTGAATTACAAAGATGCCCCAAAAATAACATAAATGATAAAGAAGTCCCTAGGCTCAACACTCCCCCTCAAGTTGGGGTGTAGATATCTAAAAGGCCTAACTTATCGTACAAAAAATGAAGACGCTTCTTCTTCAAAGCCTTAGTAAATATATCAGCCAACTAAAGCTCAGAGAAGACATATGGGATGCTAATCTTGCCGGTGAGAACAGCATCACAAACAAAGTGGCAGTCAACCTCAATATGCTTAGTCCTCTTATGGACGACTGGATTTGAGGCAATATAAGTGGTTGACTTATTGTCATAGAGAAGTGGAACAGGCATAGTGGTCTGGATGCCAAGATCCTGTAAGAAGGAAACAACCCACATAATCTTACAAACAGCTTGTGCCATCACTCTATACTCTACCTCTATACTCAAACGAGCAACAACACTTTGCTTCTTACTCCTCCAAGAGACTAAAGTCCCCCAAAGATAACCTACAAAGCCTAAAGTAAAGCATCAATCATCCATAGCCCCGGCATAATCTGAATCAGAATGGGCAAGAATATCTCTGTAATACAACCCTCTACCTTGTGTCCCTTTGAGGTACCTTAGAATAAGGCCAACCTCATGGCAGTGACTATATCATTAAGCCTGCATATACTAGCTAGACCTGCTCACTGCAAAACTGATATCGGGTCTCTTGATAGTAAGATAGAGTAAGTGACCCACTGTACTACGGTAATGAATAACATTCTCATATAATGGGTCCTCCTCATCAAAAGAATGTGCAAGTGGAGGCTCCACAAGTATACTAGAGGGCTTAGTCCCAAGCAAGCCTATCTCCTGAAGAATCTGGAGTGTATACTGTCTCTATGACAAAGACAAACCTAACCCCTGTTGCACTACCTCAATCTCGAGAAAGTATCTCAACTCTCCCAAAGTCCTTGGTGACAAAGGTAGACTGCAAGACAGACTTAGCCTAGGCAATCTCATCCTCATCATCACCAATAAGAATCATGTTGTGCACATACACAATAAGAATGACAACTCAGATATGATCTCCATACTCAATCTTCTTGATGAAGATAGAGTGATCAGAAGTAGAGCATTGAAACCCAATTTTCTTAATCTCTATACTGAGCCTCTCAAACCAGGAACGAGGACTCTGTTTCAACTCATAGATTGCCTTCCTCATGCGACAAATATGCTCCCCCTGGCTGTTGTAACTTGGTGGCTATCTCATGTACACCTCCTCAGATAAATCACCATACAAGAAGGCATTTTTAAAATCAAGCTGATGTAAAGGTCATCTCCTGATCACAGCAACAAAAATAATGATCGTGACAGAAGTAATACGAACTACAAGAGAAATATCTCAAAATAATATATCCCACAAATCTAAGTAAAACCATTAGCAACAAGTCCAACCTTATATCTATCCACTGCCCCATCAGGTCTGTACTTGATAGTACAGACCCATCTGCAATCCACCACAGTAGCACCAGCAGGACATAGCACTAAGTCCCATGTCTGTCGTGATTGTAAGGCCTGTATCTCATCCATCGCAGCCCGCCACCTAGGGTCATGGGAAGCCTGGGAAAAATCCCTAGGAATCGCAATGGTAGTAATGGTAGAAGCAAACTGACGGACCCCATCCTCAATATGAGCAACTCCTGTATATTGGGAAAGAGGATGAAGTGTGCAAGATCTATTGGGCCCCCTCAGAAGTGACTGCTCCTCTGTGTCTAAACTACTCTCATCTGTCAAGTCGGGACAAGGCCTAGTGTCTGGCGAAGCGTGTGTCCTTCAGTGGAAAACCAGAGTCCTCTCGAAAGGGAGCCTGTATAGATGTTCCTTCCTCTGAGAAGTATGGAACCTTCTCAAAGAAAGTGACAATGTATCTCCTGCGACTCAGGTCACAACACCTGTAGCCTTTCTGTGTCCTGATATATCCAAGGAAGACATTTGACCACCTTAGGAGAAAACTTGTCCTGATTACCATATCCCTAAACAAAGCAAGTGCACCCAAAAATCCTCAGAGGTAAAGCAAAGGACTTGTCAAAATCTAGATGAATAACCAAAAAAGGAATCCTCCTTCGAAGAATTAACGAAGATACCCAATTAATCAAGTAGGTCACAGTAAGTATGGCATCTTCCTAGAATTGCTTAGGAACCTTTATCAAGGGCCTAGCAATATTTAGGAGATGTCGAAACTTGCGTTCAACCACATTGTTCTGCTGAAATGTGTGAGCACAAGACATCGGTGAACAATGTCACGAGAAGAGAAGAGGCTCCGAACATCTTATTGCACAAACTCTAATGCATTTTCACTGCGGAAGACTCGAACTGTACCATCATACTGGGTTTAAACCTTTGCCAAGAACTGCTGAATAATCTAGGGAATCTCCGAGCGAGTCTTCATCAAGAAAACTCAAGTGAGGCGGCTATGAATGTCCGCAATAACAGCGTAATATCAATGTCCTGCTAGGGTAGGAACCTTGGATGGCTCCCACACATCACAATGTACTAAGGCAAAAGGAACAGTACTCACTCTAGCATCCCTTTGTGGGTAACTGCTCCTGTGATGCTTCTCAAGCTGACAATCCTCACGCTGTAAAGTCAAGAAATCTGGCAAACTGGGATACATCTGTCACATCTTCTTGAGCAATAGGTGCCCAAGCCTCCTGTACCATAGCCAAGGATCAGAAGCTATGGAAATTGCTCCAACAAATAATGTTGGTGTGTCAAGGTAATGGAGTCCATCTTGTTCCATACCCCCACCTATAATATCCCCTGTCTATCGATCATGGAAGTAGCAATGACCTTCATCAAACACTACACGACACCCAAGATCCTTACATATGCAACTTAAGAACAGCAGATTCATTAGAAACTCTGGAGCACAATGAACTTCAATCAGCATCTTCAGAGAGGCACGCATACGCCCAACTACTGTGATAGGTGACGTGGCTCCATTGGCCACCCTAACGTCCTTGATCCCACATGGAGCCTTGGGATCCACAAGATGCTCCACATCTCCTATAAGGTGAATAGAGGCACCGGAGTCAACTATCCACATTCCTCCGACCCTCTTCTTCTTCATGTTTTCTTAAATTGCAAACACAAACCCCTTCAGATTTAAAAATGAGCTTCTTGGTGGATGAATCACGTCTTCGATGCACGAGAAAAGACTCATCGCGCTTAAGGGGGCAAACTTTATTACCAATGGTGAGAGAAGGATCATCACCATAATTATGAAGCATGAAATATGCTTCATCATGCAAGAGATAACATCAAGAATCACGGACCAAAGTGGTACGTGGTTTGATTGGGCCACTGAGAGGCCCACGACTGGTCTATCGGTGGTAGTGGAGGGGCCTGCGGCCTCTTGGATGGTGCCAGCAGAGCCATCAAACGCTTGATGGGCGATGCCAGCAACGCTGAAGGCACCAGTAGCGATGGCGGCAACACTGGTAAGGAGGTCAGCAATGCTGGGCTACCTCCTTCCAACGTTGCTACTCCTACTGCTCCTTGTCATCTTCTGTGCCACATCCATTATGGCTGAAGGCAAGCTTGAACAAAGGGGCAAGGTCCCTACAACAGTGGTGCTTTATTGTGGAGGCTTTTCGTAGTTGCTCTGTCTCTGTTTGTTGTGAGAGCCAAGGAGCAAGGAGCAATAGAGCTCCCCTCAATCCAAAACCACGATCCCGTGCGACGGTTGTGGCAAATGAGAAGGGGAAATCACTGATGGGTTAGGAGAGGCAGCTAGTTGAAGCTGCTGTGGATTCCAAGTCGAGGGAGGTGGTCATCGGAGTTGGGGAGGACCGGATGGAGGATGACCAGCCTGCCAACGATGGGTCTAATGGGTCCAGGCCAATGGTAGAGGCTGCCATGGATGAAGAATCGCCAACCGTGGAGAGTGGTGGGGAGGCCCGCCAGGTGTTCGATGAAATTCTCCAGTCTTCACAGCCTCCTGCATCTGGTGTTCAGTGAAATGCCTAAGTAAACCATGCATGTGAGGACCTCCCACTGCTAGCCACGCCACAACAATGAGTTGGATAAAAAGAAGCCACAATGCTCAACCTCCACTTGCTGGTATTTCTTGCGCAATCAACGTGCCTCCAGCAACAAGATGAAATGCTTGGGTTGCATGGCCTAGATGGTGGATGAACAATGCCTCGCCCAAGTGCTTAAGGTGACTAGGGTCCAGTCACAAGAGGGTAAGGCGTTTAACGGGTGCGATGGAAAGGAGCATCTGCTCCCATGATGTGTATTCTTTCCTACAACGTCTAAGGCCTCCGAGATGGAGAAAGGTCCACGCTAAGGTGGCGTAACACTAGCCACCAAGTTACGCCTTCTACGTAACTACTTGTGAGACTATCACCGAAGAGTACAAGCGGATGTGGAGAGGGAGCAAAGGCGACAAACGACCCTTTCCACAGTCACCGCCCTCAACTCTAGGGAGGATGCCTCCCCTCTCTCGTCGAAGGAGCAAGAGGAGAGAAGGCGTTGCCATACCATGACAGAGCAAGAGGATCACAAGCAGGTGGTTGACTAGCGGAAGAAATCCCGACAGATCAAGTTGAAGGGGATGCCAGCACCTGCTTCTTCCATGCAGTGATGAGCTCTGAGACGCAAGCCAATCACATCTCCACGTTGAGGGTGGATAGGGTGGTTGGCAGCCCGATGGTGGTCTGCGTGGAGGTGGTGATCCACTTCAGGATTGCACATGCTCCTCCACGTGGTTCATAGAGACTAGCAGCTACGTCTATGTTGCGCTTGAAGGATGACGAAGGGGTCCGCCTCGTCTGACCTAAAGTCACAAGGTCCCCAAGACCAGACAGCTTTCAGGTGCTCTTCTACAAGGAGTTCTGGGGCGTGGTTCGTGCGGACATCATGGCTGTCATTGCCGAATTTCAACTGGGGAACTTTAGCTTTTAACGACTGAACCGATCTCTCCCCTTCCTTCTACCGAAGAGGCCTGGAGCGGAGAATCTAGTAGATTACAAGCCCATTGCACTCTCCAACTCCATTTACCTCATCATTGGTAAGGTCTTCGCCAATTGGATCCATGAGGTCCTCCCCTCCTTCATCAATCCAATGTAGTCGGATGTCCTTAGAGTCAAATTGCTCCAAGAGTCTTTTGTCTTGGCCTAGGAAATGGTGGCAAGTTGGGCAAGATGTACGACCAAGGCCTTCCTTTAGAAGGTCAATTTCTCCAAGGCATGACACCTTGTCGTGGCCTTACCTTTGGGAGATCCTCAAGCGTTGAGGTTTCCTAAAGGAGTGGGTGTGGTAGATGCTACGATGTGTCACTACGACTTCCTTCTTGCCACTCTTTAACGGGAGACCTATAGGGACGTGGATCCAGACGCAGAAAGGAGTGCGACAAGGGAGTCCGCTTGCCCCGTTGCTTTTCATTCTTATTGTTGAAACTCAGCATTTCTTGCTTTCTACGCCTTGGAGGGAGGACTTCTGGAGGGGTTCACCTTGGCGGTTAGGTCGAGGATGCTTACCCCCATCCTTCAGTAGGTCGACAACATGGTGTTCTGCCTCATGGAAGGGCTAGCCCAGGGGGAGGAGGTGGGCAGGCTCCTGTACATCTTCAGTGAGATCTTTGGCCTTATAATGAATGGCATCAAGTCCTCCCTAGTGTGCTTTGGCCATGACTCAGGTACTTCTGCCTCTCTTTCATAGGTGCTTTAGATGCCTATGATGATACTGCTTGTGCATTTCCTGGGTCTTCCTCTATAAGCTAAGAAGGTGAAGATGCCATATTGGGCCTTCCTTTTTGAGAATATCACATCACCTCTATCAGGGTGGAGTGGAAGACTACTGTTGAGGGGGGGTCGCTTAACCCTCCTCAACTCAATCCTCTTCACTATACTAAATTCCTACCTCTCCCTCTTTCAGCTTGGGAAGACGATACTTAGGAGGTTAGAGGTGGCCAGGAGGAGATTCTTTTGGCATGAAACAGTGCATGAAAGGCATTTTTTGCAGCTCGTGAGGTGGGTTTTGTTGTGAAGACCTAAGAAGTGTGGGAGCCTCGAGATACGACTGATCAAGAACGTGGCAGACTCCCTAATCCTGAAGTGGGCTATGAGGCTCCTCTGAGCCGAACAAGGGATGTGGCAAGATTCGGTGAGAGGCTCGTATGGTGGGGTTGTCCCACCAAAGGATCTGCTTCAGCATCACTAGGGCGAGCCTCTTTTCTGGTGATCCATGGTAGAGATGCTGACAGAACACTGGGATCACTTCCGACCACTTCTAGGGGATGGCATCAACTTCCATTTCTGGCGATAGGATTTAACAAGAGGCGGGACCCTAGAAGAGCATTTCCCCAGGTGCTTCTCTCTCTCCCACAAGCAGGACATCACCGTGGCCGTGTTGAAGGACAGATTTGGACACCTGGGTCTTGCCTCCTCCTGAGGGTCCCTTGGTTGAGAGGTCCGCAGTGAACTAGGAGTAACTCTAGGCGGACCTGGTTCACCTTAGAACATCCCATGGGGCGGATGGCTACCAGTGGAGGCATGGAGCTTTACCTCCCACACCATCCTTATAGCACCCTTGTTAGAGATCGGTTGGGTGACCACATTGATGTTAATGCAAGCATCTTTGGCACATCAAGGCGTCATTGAAGGTGCGGATATTTCTCTGGCTAGCTCAGAGAGACGGCCTTGTCACTGGGAGGCTATGGCATCTCAGGTTGAGGATGGAGGTCCAAACTTGCGCGCTCTACTCTGGCACAGAAGACAGCATGCTCCATCTCTTAACCACCTACTCTTTCACGGAAGAGGTTTGGCTTGAGCAGTGCAGGGAGCCCCTCCCATCATAAGAGGTCTTGCGGTAGCACCTAGCGGACAGCAGTAGGGACAGGAGTAGGATGACAATTGTTCTGTAGGGGATATGGCTGGCTTATAATGACTTAGTTTTCCATCATGCCTGAGATGGTTGGAAAATGCGATTAAGGACGTCCTAAGTTGAGTGCATTTTTTGTCATTACACTTGAAAATACTCAGCTTCTTTATTAATAAAATTTGAATAACTATCACATGCGATAGCCATCCTTTCTTTAAAAATACTTAACTGATTAACCATCGATTAATCACCTATATAACATATACTCCTTAGCTGATGACCTCACTAAATAAATGCCGAATACCAATTTCTGCACCATTAGAAATTGTTAGAACTTCATGTAGATTTCTAGCATGAAAATCAATAGCATAGCTGGAAAGGTTGCTAGCCTCAATATGCTTAGTCCTCTCATAGATGACTGGATTTGAGGTAATATAAGTGGCTGACTTATTGTCATAGAGAAGTGGAACAGGCATAGTGGTCTGGATGCCAAGATCCTATAAGAAGGAAACAACTCACATAATCTTACAAACAGCTTGTGCCATCACTCTATACTCTTACCTCTGTACTCAAACGAGCAACAACACTTTGCTTTTTACTCCTCCAGGAGACTAGAGTCCCCCCAAGATAACCTGCAAACCGTAAAGTAGAGCATCAATCATCCATAACCCCGGTATAATCTGAATCAGAATGGGCAAGAATATCTAAGTTGTCACCATCTCTGTAATACAACCCTCTACCTTGTGTCCCTTTGAGGTACCTTAGAATAAGGCTAACCTCAAGCCAGTGACTATATCATGCAGCCTGCATATACTAGCTGGCCCTGCTCACTGCAAAACTGATATCGAGCCTCTTGATAGTAAGATAGAGTAAGTGACCCACTGTACTACGGTAATGAATAACATTCTCATATAATGAGTCCTCCTCATCAAAAGAACATGCAACTAAAGGCTCCACAAGTATACTAGAGGGCTTAGTCCCAAGCAAGCCTGTCTCCTGAAGAATCTGGAGTGTATACTGTCTCTATGACAAAGACAAACCTAACCCCTGTTGCACTACCTCAATCTCGAGAAAGTATCTCAACTCTCCCAAAGTCCTTGGTGACAAAGGTAGACTGCAAGACAGACTTAGCCTAGGCAATCTCATCCTCATCATCACCAATAAGAATCATGTTGTGCACATACACAATAAGAATGACAACTCAGATATGATCTCCATACTCAATCTTCTTGATGAAGATAGAGTGATCAGAAGTAGAGCATTGAAACCCAATTTTCTTAATCTCTATACTGAGCCTCTCAAACCAGGAACGAGGACTCTGTTTCAACTCATAGATTGCCTTCCTCATGCGACAAATATGCTCCCCCTGGCTGTTGTAACTTGGTGGCTATCTCATGTACACCTCCTCAGATAAATCACCATACAATAAGGCATTTTTAAAATCAAGCTGATGTAAAGGTCATCTCCTGATCACAGCAACAAAAATAATGATCGTGACAGAAGTAATACGAACTACAAGAGAAATATCTCAAAATAATATATCCCACAAATCTAAGTAAAACCATTAGCAACAAGTCCAACCTTATATCTATCCACTGCCCCATCAGGTCTGTACTTGATAGTACAGACCCATCTGCAATCCACCACAGTAGCACCAGCAGGACATAGCACTAAGTCCCATGTCTGTCGTGATTGTAAGGCCTGTATCTCATCCATCGCAGCCCGCCACCTAGGGTCATGGGAAGCCTGGGAAAAATCCCTAGGAATCGCAATGGTAGTAATGGTAGAAGCAAACTGACGGACCCCATCCTCAATATGAGCAACTCCTGTATATTGGGAAAGAGGATGAAGTGTGCAAGATCTATTGGGCCCCCTCAGAAGTGACTGCTCCTCTGTGTCTAAACTACTCTCATCTGTCAAGTCGGGACAAGGCCTAGTGTCTGGCGAAGCATGTGTCCTTCAGTGGAAAACCAGAGTCCTCTCGAAAGGGAGCCTGTATAGATGTTCCTTCCTCTGAGAAGTATGGAACCTTCTCAAAGAAAGTGACATCTGCAACGACAATGTATCTCCTGTGACTCAGGTCACAACACCTGTAGCCTTTCTGTGTCCTGAAATATCCAAGGAAGACATTTTACCGCCTTAGGAGAAAACTTGTCCTGATTACCATATGCCTAAACAAAGCAAGTGCACCCAAAAATCCTCAGAGGTAAAGCAAAGGACCTGTCACAATCTAGATGAATAACCTAAAGAGGAATCCTCCTTCGAGGAATTAACGAAGATACCTAATTAATCAAGTAGGTCACAGTAAGTATGGCATCTTCCTAGAATTGCTTAGGAACCTTTATCAAGGGCTTAGCAATATTTAGGAGATGTCGAAACTTGCGCTCAACCACACTGTTCTGCTGAAATGTGTAAGCACAAGACATCGATGAGCAATGTCACGAGAAGAGAATAGGCTCTGAACATCTTGTTGCACAAACTCTAATGCATTTTCACTGCGGAAGACTCGAACTGTACCATCATACTGGGTCTGAACCTCTGCCAAGCAAGGTTTTAAAAAATGCGAGGCGGTACCGAGGCGGTTTAGCTTCATCGAGGTGAGGCGTAAGCCTCAGGATTTGCATAAAAAATATAGAAAATGAAATGATATATACTTATCAAGTGCTAATAAGGAAATAATAACATAAATGACACCGTTTCATAACATTTTTTCTCTATCACAACATTGAAAGAACGAAACTAAACGAGAGATGACGTTTAAATGAAAAGATAAACATCCATATAATATAGAAGATTAGAAACCGTAACAAAAGCACAAACTAAACCAACTTCCCAAACCGTTGGGAGACTTAAGAGTTAAAGCATAGATTAAAATGAAGGTACATGAAACATTCACATCAAAAACTCTAAAGAACTACAACACATTGTAGACTCTAGTCTCCTCCTCCTTGAACACCGTCAAGCTCATCAATGCTGTCGCTAGGGCTGGTCGCATCATCCCAAGAGTCATCCATAAACTTCATCCTAGCCTCATTATCATCATCTTTCTCAGTATCTCTATCACTCTCTTGGAACTCTTCCTCCTCAACGTCAATAACAGCTTTGCCTAAAAGATAAGTCATTTTAAACAATTTCTTAGAAGTTAGAATCTTAGTTTGTAACTTTAAACATTATAGCTCAGCAAAAAAAAAAAATACATATTACCTTTACTCTTGTCCTTTCTCTTTTGCCTCTTTCTTCTACTTCATCCTACTTGTATTCCTCCCTCTGCTTCTACTAACTGCTCAAGATCAATAGGATCCTCTTCTAGAGCTACAGTTGCATCAAGCTCCTCGTAAGCATCAATCTCTGTTTCGCAAAGTTGTAGCTCAGCAATCCACTCATTATCTGAGTCCACTTCCTCTAAACATAGAGGATCATCCATTGTCTTTTTCTTCACCTCCTTGTGTTTCAATTTCAAATTGAACATACAATAAACCAAGTCATTGAATTTATCTTGTCTCAGCCTGTTCCTTCTCTTAGTATGGACCTAGTCAATGAAAAGTTCACCATTAAATTTTATAGCCTAATTATTATATATTACTCTAAATTTAAAATGCAAATTTAGACTTTTTACCTGATTAAAAGCACTCCAATTTCGCTCACATGCAGATGCACTACAAGTCAAACTTAAAATGCACATGGCAAACTTCTTCAACTCAGGTGTTTCATCACTAAATGCTCTCCACCAATCCACTGTAATGGAAATTTTATTTATAGTATACAGGAAAAAATTAACAAAATTTATTAATTTAAATGATAGAATCATTAAAAGAACTTTACCAGGACTCCTCTTAAAACAAGTCTCAATGGCATTGGACCATCCAAATAATCTTCTTCCATTAACAAATGCATCTGTTTGGAGATCCACATTCAACCTCTGAAAGCATGAGTACAAGCCCATCTTTACTTCTGAATCAACTTTAAAAGTTGGTTCATACTGGCATTGGGGATTCAGAAAATAGGAAGCAGCATGCAAGTGTGTGTGCAATTGTCTGTCCCATCTTGTGTCAATGATGTCCCAGATTGCCTTGTACTTCTTTTCATCATTATTCAAATTTTTAGCAATAGCTTCCTTTGCCCTATCCATAGCCTCAAATAAACCCCATAGGTGGATATTGTTCAGCGTCCACCATTCTTAAAATCAACACCAACGGTTTGATTGTGCTTATCACATAGGCTACACCAGGCCAAAATGTTCTACTTTTAAGGATAATATTTTGTACAGCTTGCCCTTGAACCTTCAATGCATAACTGCTACACTTCCACCTTTTTGAGGTGAAAAAGGACTCAAGAGCATCTTTTGTTGTTAGTAATTTCTGAAAGGTAAGGAAAGCAGTAGCAAACCAAGTGACGGCAGGTCTCACCAAGTCTCCTCCTACATGCTTCCTTATCATGGCCACCACCCAAGCATGTGCATATATGTAATTAATTATTTGTTTGGACTTCTTGAAAACAGAGTCATGAAGAGGTAGATTCATGATATCCTCCAGCATAAGGTCAATGCAATAAGCAGCACACGGAGTCTAACACAAATGTTCCCTTTTTTCCATCAATTTCTCTCCAGCTTTTTTATAAGCTGATGCATTATCTGTTATCACTTGGATAACATTGCTTTCACCCACTTCTTCAACAACATCATCCATCAATTTGAAGAGATAGTCAGCATTCTTGATCTCATCAGAGGCATCAACAGATTTCAGAAACCACGTACCTTTTGGGTTGTTAACCAAAAAATTGATCAAGGTGCGTCCTTTTGTATCTGTCCAACCATCAGACATTATGCTACATCCAATCTCTTTCCAAGATGCTTTCGCTTGGTCCATCATAGTAGCTATTGTCTTCACTTCTTTCAAAATCCAAGTTCGTAACTCATGCATTGTAGGACCTCTGAATCCCCTTCCATAGTTACATACATCTTAAAGCATTTGCCAATAAGATGGACTGGTGGCCAAATTGAATGACAATTCATTTTCGATGAAGAATCTACCAATACTAAGACACGTTCTAATTCTTCGTTCTTTCTTCCAAGAAGAATTCAAAGTAATCTGCTTTGGAGGACATTGAGGAGCATTATCAGGTCCATCACTTTCAGGCCATACTTTCTGTTCAACTCCTGCAACAAATAAATCCATAGGACCCTTCACCATTTGTGCACCACTTGATCCTGTAGGTGCATTTTCATCATGCCCGGATGGACCTACTGTATATGCACCTATGCGACGGATTTCTTCTATTTCTTCAAGTGCTCTTCTTCTACCAACTTCCTTCTTTGCTAAGAAGGCCTTAATTTCAATTTCAACTTCAGGTGGCACCTTTGCACATGCTCCCACATTTTGTGGGTCTTCGCTAAGTGCTCCTTCAGTCTTGCAATGCCACCTGTGATAGCTTTCCCACAGAAGTTATACTTCACATACTTATATCCTTTCTCCCTTTGAGATCCTTGAAGGTCAATTTCCGTGCAATACTTCCATCCAGGATCAGACCTGCCAGTGCCAATGGATCCTTCTTTTCCTCCTCTTCTTGCCTTTGGCGCCATGTCTAGAAGCATAAAAGAGATTGGTAATCAAATCAACCTAAATGACCTAAACTTGAAAAATAAACCTAAATGAAATGACCTAAACTTATAGTCAACATACTAAGCTCAACCTCAACATACCAACCTCAACTGTCGCTGGAGCTGGAGCTGGACCACTGCCGCTGGAGCTGCCTGGAGCACTACCTGCGCTGGAGCACTGTCTGCAACGCTAGAGCACTACCTGGAGCACTGCGCTGGAGCACTGCGATGCTGGCGCATTGCGCTGGAGCACTGCCTACGCTGAAGCCTGCCGCTGCGTGCTTGCGCTGCTGGAGCACTGCCTGAAGCACTGCGTTGGAGAACTGCGATGCTGCAGCACTGCGCTGGAGTACTGCGATGGAGCACTGCCAGCGCTGCGCTGGAGCCTACGCTACGTAGAGCGTTGTCACTACGTGCTCGCGCTGCTGGCACTGAAGCACTGCGATGCGCTGCGAGGATCGTTGCCGCTGCGTACAGCACTGAGCTGCGTTGCGTGGAGCTGCTTGTCGGTGGAGGCTGCATTGCGGTGGAGCAGAGCTGTAGGAGCTGCAATGTGGAGGCTGCTCACCAGTCTGCTGGAGGCTGCAAGTCTTCTTGAGGTTTGGTTTAGGGCTAGAGCCAAAGATTAGTAAAAAAAATGGTCATGTGACTAGCACATGACCATTTTACAAAGTAGCATACCTGAGGCGGCGCCTCTCCAATGCCTCAGCGCCTCGGGCACACCTCGCAGAATCAAGCTGAGGCTTACGCCTCGAGGCCAATTTCCCACGCCTCGCCTCGAGGCGCACGCCTCAAGTGCCTCGACACGCGTTTTTTTAAACACTGCTGCCAAGAACTACTGAATAATCTAGGGAATCTTCGAGCGAGTCTTCATCAAGAAAACTCAAGTGAGGCGGCTATGAATGTCTGCAATAATAGCGTAATATCGATGTCCTCCTAGGGTAGGCACCCTGGATGGCTACCACACATCACAATGTACTAAGGCAAAAGGAACAGTACTCACTTTAGCATCCCTTTGTGGGTAACTGCTCCTGTGATGCTTGTCAAGCTGACAATCCTCACGCTGTAAAGTCAAGAAATCTGGCAAACTGGGATACATCTGTCACATCTTCTTGAGCAATAGGTGCCCAAGCCTCCTGTACCATAGCCAAGGATCAGAAGCTATGGAAATTACTCCAACAAATAATGTTGGTGTGTCAAGGTAATGGAGTCCATCTTGTTCCATACCCCCACCTATAATATCCCGTCTGTCGATCATGGAAGTAGCAATGACCTTCATCAAACACTACACGACACCCAAGATCCTTACATATGCAACTTAAGAACAACAGATTCATTAAAAACTCTAGAGCACAATGAACTTCAATCAGCATCTTCAGAGAGGCACGCATACGCCCAACTACTGTGATAGGCGATGTGGCTCCATTGGCCACCCTAACGTCCTTGATCCCACATGGAGCCTTGGGATCCACAAGACGCTCCACATCTCCTATAAGGTGAATAGAGGCACCGGAGTCAACTATCCACATTCCTCCGACCCTCTTCTTCTTCATGTTTTCTTAAATTGCAAATGCAAACCCCTTCAGATTTAAAAATGAGCTTCTTGGTGGATGAATCACGTCTTCGATGCACGAGAAAAGACTCATCGCGCTTAAGGGGGCAAACTTTATTACCAATGGTAAGAGAAAGATCATCACCATAATTATGAGGTGTGAAATATGCTTCATCATGCAAGAGATAACATCAAGAATCACGGACCGAAGAGGTACGTGGTCTGATTGGGCCGCTGAGAGACCCACAACTGGTCTACTGGCGGTAGTGGAGGGGCCTGCAGCCTCTTGGATGGTGCCAGCAGAGCCATCAAACGCTTGGTGGGCGACGCCAGCAACGCTGAAGGCACCCGCAGCGATGGCGGCAGCACTGGTAGGGAGGTCAGCAATGCTGGGCTACCTCCTTCCAACGTTGCTACTCCTACTGCACCTTGTCATCTTCTGTGCCTTGATCAAATCACCATGATGTTGGTGATTCAATCATCTTGAAGCGGGAATATTTGGTGGGATATTGAAGCACCAACATAGGATCGCTACTCTGATACCATGTTGAGAGAGAGAATGCTTCTCTCAAAAGAAAAAAACCCTAGCCTCTCTTTTATACTAGAGGTTTTGGGTGAATTACAAAGGTGCCCCAAAAATAACATAAATGATAAAGAAGTCCCTAGGCTCAACAAGAACATGCGCTACAGCGGTTTCGTGAGAAGGTGGCGATTCTTGGTGTTCCATTACATCTAAGGATGCCAAAGTTTGTCGAGGTTGTACACTGATACGAGCGGCTTCGTGAGTGCATAGGCGTTGGAATTTTTCAAGGAGATGCCACATCCATTATGGCTGAAGGCAAGCTTGAACAAAGGGGCAAGGTCCCTACAACAGTGGTGCTTTATTATGGAGGCTTTTCGTAGTTGCTCTGTCTCTGTTTGTTGTGAGAGCCAAGGAGCAAGGAGCAATAGAGCTCCCCTCAATCCAAAACCACGATCCCGTGCGGCGGTTGTGGCAAATGAGAAGGGGAAATCACTGATGGGTTAGTAGAGGCAGCTAGTTGAAGCTGCTGTGGATTCCAAGTCGAGGGAGGTGGTCATCAGAGTTGGGGAGGACCGAATGGAGGATGACCAGCCCGCCAACGATGGGTCTAATGGGTCCAGGCCAATGGTAGAGGCTGCCATGGATGAAGAATCGCCAACCGTGGAGAGTGGTGGGGAGGCCCGCCAGGTGTTCGATGAAATTCTCCAGTCTTCACAGCCTCCTGCATCTGGTGTTCAGTGAAATGCCTAAGTAAACCATGCTTGTGAGGACCTCCCACTGCTAGCCACGCCACAACAATGAGTTGGATAAAAAGAAGCCACAATGCTCAACCTCCACTTGCTGGTATTTCTTGCGCAATCAACGTGCCTCCAGCAACAAGATGAAATGCTTGGGTTGCATGGCCTAGATGGTGGATGAACAATGCCTCGCCCAAGTGCTTAAGGTGACTAGGGTCCAGTCACAAGAGGGTAAGGCGTTTAACGGGTGCGACGGAAAGGAGCATCTGCTCCCATGATGTGTATTCTTTCCTACAATGTCTAAGGCCTCCGAGATGGAGAAAGGTCCACGCTAAGGTGGCGTAACACTAGCCACCAAGTTACGCCTTCTACGTAACTACTTGTGAGACTATCACCGAAGAGTACAAGCGGATGTGGAGAAGGAGCAAAGGCGACAAACGACCCTTTCCACAGTCACCGCCCTCAACTCTAGGGAGGATGCCTCCCCTCTCTCGTCGAAGGAGCAAGAGGAGAGAAGGCGTTGCCATACCATGACAGAGCAAGAGGATCACAAGCAGGTGGTTGACTAGCGGAAGAAATCCCGACAGATCAAGTTGAAGGGGATGCCAGCACCTGCTTCTTCCATGCAGTGATGAGCTCTGAGACGCAAGCCAATCACATCTCCACGTTGAGGGTGGATAGGGTGGTTGGCAGCCCGATGGTGGTCTGCGTGGAGGTGGTGATCCACTTCAGGATTGCACATGCTCCTCCACGTGGTTCATAGAGACTAGCAGCTACGTCTATGTTGCGCTTGAAGGATGACGAAGGGGTCCGCCTCGTCTGACCTAAAGTCACAAGGTCCCCAAGACCAGACAGCTTTCAGGTGCTCTTCTACAAGGAGTTCTGGGGCGTGGTTCGTGCGGACATCATGGCTGTCATTGCCGAATTTCAACTGGGGAACTTTAGCTTTTAACGACTGAACCGATCTCTCCCCTTCCTTCTACCGAAGAGGCCTGGAGCGGAGAATCTAGTAGATTACAAGCCCATTGCACTCTCCAACTCCATTTACCTCATCATTGGTAAGGTCTTCGCCAATTGGATCCATGAGGTCCTCCCCTCCTTCATCAATCCAATGTAGTCGGATGTCCTTAGAGTCAAATTGCTCCAAGAGTCTTTTGTCTTGGCCTAGGAAATGGTGGCAAGTTGGGCAAGATGTACGACCAAGGCCTTCCTTTAGAAGGTCAATTTCTCCAAGGCATGACACCTTGTCGTGGCCTTACCTTTGGGAGATCCTCAAGCGTTGAGGTTTCCTAAAGGAGTGGGTGTGGTAGATGCTACGATGTGTCACTACGACTTCCTTCTTGCCACTCTTTAACGGGAGACCTATAGGGACGTGGATCCAGACGCAGAAAGGAGTGCGACAAGGGAGTCCGCTTGCCCCGTTGCTTTTCATTCTTATTGTTGAAACTCAGCATTTCTTGCTTTCTACGCCTTGGAGGGAGGACTTCTGGAGGGGTTCACCTTGGCGGTTAGGTCGAGGATGCTTACCCCCATCCTTCAGTAGGTCGACAACATGGTGTTCTGCCTCATGGAAGGGCTAGCCCAGGGGGAGGAGGTGGGCAGGCTCCTGTACATCTTCAGTGAGATCTTTGGCCTTATAATGAATGGCATCAAGTCCTCCCTAGTGTGCTTTGGCCATGACTCAGGTACTTCTGCCTCTCTTTCATAGGTGCTTTAGATGCCTATGATGATACTGCTTGTGCATTTCCTGGGTCTTCCTCTATAAGCTAAGAAGGTGAAGATGCCATATTGGGCCTTCCTTTTTGAGAATATCACATCACCTCTATCAGGGTGGAGTGGAAGACTACTGTTGAGGGGGGGTCGCTTAACCCTCCTCAACTCAATCCTCTTCACTATACTAAATTCCTACCTCTCCCTCTTTCAGCTTGGGAAGACGATACTTAGGAGGTTAGAGGTGGCCAGGAGGAGATTCTTTTGGCATGAAACAGTGCATGAAAGGCATTTTTTGCAGCTCGTGAGGTGGGTTTTGTTGTGAAGACCTAAGAAGTGTGGGAGCCTCGAGATACGACTGATCAAGAACGTGGCAGACTCCCTAATCCTGAAGTGTGCTATGAGGCTCCTCTGAGCCGAACAACGGATGTGGCAAGATTCGGTGAGAGGCTCGTATGGTGGGGTTGTCCCACCAAAGGATCTGCTTCAGCATCACTAGGGCGAGCCTCTTTTCTGGTGATCCATGGTAGAGATGCTGACAGAACACTGGGATCACTTCCGACCACTTCTAGGGGATGGCATCAACTTCCATTTCTGGCGATAGGATTTAACAAGAGGCGGGACCCTAGAAGAGCATTTCCCCAGGTGCTTCTCTCTCTCCCACAAGCAGGACATCACCGTGGCCGTGTTGAAGGACAGATTTGGACACCTGGGTCTTGCCTCCTCCTGAGGGTCCCTTGGTTGAGAGGTCCGCAGTGAACTAGGAGTGCCTCTAGGCGGACCTGGTTCACCTTAGAACATCCCATGGGGCGGATGGCTACCAGTGGAGGCATGGAGCTTTACCTCCCACACCATCCTTATAGCACCCTTGTTAGAGATCGGTTGGGTGACCACATTGATGTTAATGCAAGCATCTTTGGCACATCAAGGCGTCATTGAAGGTGCGGATATTTCTCTGGCTAGCTCAGAGAGACGGCCTTGTCACTGGGAGGCTATGGCATCTCAGGTTGAGGATGGAGGTCCAAACTTGCGCGCTCTACTCTGGCACAGAAGACAGCATGCTCCATCTCTTAACCACCTACTCTTTCACGGAAGAGGTTTGGCTTGAGCAGTGCAGGGAGCCCCTCCCATCATAAGAGGTCTTGCGGTAGCACCTAGCGAACAGCAGTAGGGACAGGAGTAGGATGACAATTGTTCTGTAGGGGATATGGCTGGCTTATAATGACTTAGTTTTCCATCATGCCTGAGATGGTTGGAAAATGCGATTAAGGACGTCCTAAGTTGAGTGCATTTTTTGTCATTACACTTGAAAATACTCAGCTTCTTTATTAATAAAATTTGAATAACTATCACATGCGATAGCCATCCTTTCTTTAAAAATACTTAACTGATTAATCATCGATTAATCACCTATATAACATATACTCTTTAGTTGATGACCTCACTAAATAAATGCCGAATACCAATTTCTGCACCTTTAGAAATTGTTATAACTGCATATAGATTTCTAGCATGAAAATCAATAGCATAGCTGGAAAGGTTGGTAGCCTCGAGAAACTTCCTTTTATACCTTAAAGAGAAAAAAGAAAAAAAAATTAAAAAAAGCATTACTCAATCAAATACTTGACTGCATGTATCAACGGATGTTGCATGAACATGGTATATGGTAAATTGGTAGGTTAGATATGGGAGATTGCTCGATTGCTCTCAATAAACAATAGCCCAAATGGCATATGATAGACTTCAATGTCGTCTAGTGGCCAAGCTAGACTACCTCATGCATAGTTTTTAATTCAAAATTGCCTTCCTTTATAATGATCAATCTTAACCCCATCAAGTAAACTTCCTGAGAAGAAACAATAGATAGGTTCCAACAATATAGACAAGTTCTATAACCTGGAGATTGCATTAGCTACCAGCCAACTTTCAACCATACAAACTAGCTATATAACTTTGTTAAAGAAAATGAATATTCTTATTTTACTAAGCTAGCCCTATACATCTTTATATAGAGAGGTGAGGAAAAAATTATAATAGAAGTCCAACCAAAAGAAATATATAATAGAAAGCCCTCAACATAACGTAACACTCCCCCACAAGTTGGAGCATATATATCAACCATGCTCAACTTGTTCCTACACTTCTCAAACATAAGACGAGATAACAGCTTAGTAAACATATCTGTAATCTATTTTAATGAGACTAGGCAAGCAATACGGAGCAAATCCTGCTGAATTAGGCTCCTGGTATAATGGCAATCCACTTCCACATGTTTAGTCCTCTCATGGAACATGGAATTGTTAGCAATATAAGTTGCAACTCTGTTGTCATAATACATCTCCATGGACTCCTCAAGAATAACTTGAAGGTCTCACAACAAAGACTATCCATATCATCTCCGCTGCTGTGTGTGCCATAGCACGGTATTCTGATTCAACGCTTGAGCGTGACACCATTGTTTGCTTCTTGCCCTTCCAGGTCACTAGATTCCCTACTACAAAGGTACAGAAAACTGTAGTAGATCTTCTGTTCCCAACATCACCTGTATAGTCTGCATCTGAATAAACAATAATAGCCATAGGAACTTTCTTCTAGAATAAAAGATCGGGACCTGGACACTCTTTGATGTATCTTAACACCTACATCACTACTTGCCAATGATCAGTAGTAGATTTATCCAAAAACTGATTTAGCTTACCTAGTATAAGACTAATATATGGTCTAATGATGGTCAGATACAATAGCTTCCTCACTAATTGTCTATAAGCCTTCTTATCCATCATCTCCATTGTGTCATCAAACAAGTGAACCTTTGGATCCATAGGGATATTAGCACCCTTAGATCCAAGCATGCCTGCCTCCTGGAGAATGTCTACAGCATATTTCCTCTGAGACATAACAACACCCTGTTTACGTGTAGCAATCTCAATGCCAAGAAAATACCTAAGCCTCCCAAGATCTTTCATAAAAAATCGACGTGTTAAATACTCCTTTACCTGAGAAATACTAACTGTGTCATCTCCTGTGAATATAAGATCAACATACACACATAAAGCCACAACACCACCACTGGTTTTCCTCACAAACAATGAATGATCAGATGAAGACCTCTGCAACCTAATAACAGGCAACGCCTCTGACAGACACTAAAACCAAGCTTGGGGGCTCTACTTAAGGCCATAAATAGTCTTTTGTAGCCTGTAAGCACACTCTCCCTAAATCTCAAAACCAAAAGGTTGTTGCATATATATCTCCTCCTGAAGATCACATTAAAGAAAGGCATTTTTTACGTCCAGCTGGTGTACAGACCATCCATAGCGTGCCGCCACAGAAATAAATATACAGATGGTGGGGAGACAAGCAACAGGTGAGAAGGTGTCAAAGAAATTCACCCCGTAGGTTTGGATGAATCCTTTGGCCACAAGACAAGACTTATACCTTGAAATAGACCCATCTGGATTGTATTTCAAAGTAAAGACCCACCTAGCACCAACCAGGTGCACACCACAGGGTAACGAAGTAAGCTCCCAGGTGCCTTCGCCACAGAGTGCAGACATCTCTTCCATAGCAGACTTCCAATACGAATTTAGGAGAGCCTGCTGATACGAGGTTGGTATCTCAGAGCTAGAGACAACAGCAGTAAAGGCATGAAACTTAGCACTAAGAGAGTCAGTGGAGACTGCACTCCCAACTACACAGTATTGAGCACAGGAATGAGGAGATTTCCGAATCGCAACAGGAACATCAGCATCAACATCCATGGATACAGGACCTGGAGAAACATCAACAGGAGCAACACTGTCAATCGGCTCAACACATACCTGATCAGGGGAGGACGATGGTGGCTCAGTAAGAGTTGGAGGGGACGGGAGGGGGTGGGTGTAGGCTTCTCTCTGTAACTGACAGGTAGCTAATACGTAGTACCCTTGAATATCTTCTCACCTGCTGGTACTGCTCTGAATGTGCTCATAGGCTGCTCTGAAGAAGTAACAGGCCTGCTACTAGCAAAATCACCCATGGATACCAGAGGCACAAGCATAGGCATAGTAGTCTCCACATCATGTAACTGATGAGCGGATGTGGAGAAATATGGAATAGACTCATGGAATGTCACATCCACACTGACAATGCTAACAATGTATGAGATCAAAGCACCCATATCCCTTTTGAGTGCGACAATAGCCAAGGAATACATATTTGACTGCATTGGGGGCAAGTTTATCATGTCCAAGTCCAAGCAGATGCACAAAGACAACACAACCAAATGTCTTCGGAGGTGTTAAACATAGATTTGCATTAGGACACAACATTGTCCATGGTACCTATTCGTGAATCACAGATGAGGGAAGTCTATTAATAAGATAACAGGATGTAAGCATTGCATTTCCTCAGTAGATGTGAGGTATGCTATTCTGAATAAGGCACGAGCCGTATCCAGAATGTGTATGTTTTCACTTTGCAATACCATTCTGTTGTGACGTGTGGAGGCAGGAGGTCTGGTGCACAATACCAACGGAGCCATAAAACACCGCCAGCTGTTTCGTGCATAACTCTAATGCATTATCTATCTTGATAGTTTTAATACAAACATCAAATTTATTTTTCATAAAAGCCACAAACTATTGAATAATAGTACGAACATCTAATTTATTACGCATCAAAAATAGCCATGACAGGCGAGAAAAATCAATTAGAAGTAATAACGATAGCCTTGTTTATCTGCCACATGACTAGGACCCCAAATATCACAATGACCTAAATCAAAACATGCCAAACTACTAGGTTGCATAAACACTAGAAAACTGGATCTGTGGTGCTTCCCCAACTAGTAGGCATCACACTGAATCTTCATAGCTGACAAACGATATGGGATGATATGATGTAGTTTGCTCAAAGGTGGATGGTGTAATTGTCTATGCCACTACAAGGCACTCCCAACAAGACTCATCTAACAGGCTACAACAACTGGACTCTACACTAGCCGGTACAGACCCCCTCCTCATGTCTGCCACTAATTGTCCTCCACGTCATGTAGTCCTGAAATATACATTCAACAACATCAAAAATAACACAGCAATTCAGTTGCTTTGTAATGGTACTAATAGAAAGCAACTGCATGGTCATATCAGGTACATAATAAACATCTGAAAGATGTAAAGTAAGAGTAACAGATACCCCCCCTTCCCACAAATGAAGGCATGCCTACCATCTGCAAAATGAACTGAACGTCCCTGTGGAACATCCTATATACCTCCAAAACACTAGGGATTCCCAGACAGATGATCTGAAGCATCAGAATCTATCAATCATGTACTACTCATAGCTGATGCAAAGGCATACACTGTTATGCCTGAAGACTGAGGCTAATCATGAGGCAACTGTGCTAAATGTTGTACCACTGCATCATAGTCTACCTCTACAAGTATAACTAGCTTAGTAGAAGTCGCTGGGGCAGAAATCACAATAACTTGGTTGGCCAAATTAGGCCCTTCAAGTTTATTCTAGCACTTGGCCTCAACATGGCCAATCCTCCCACAGTAGGTGCATGCAGGCTTACTACGTGTAACATCACCACGTCCTCTACCTCTGCCATGAAAAGATCCACCCTGTCCACCACGATTGCTAACAGCTGCATGGGCAGATAAGGTATTAAAGGAGACTACATCATGAGTAGAGTGAACCTATAGCCTGTTAAGCCTCCAGTAAATTTTGTCAATAAGAGAAAGCTCAGATAAAGTAAAAATCTGAGACTGAGCGGCAGCATAATCATCACTTAGACTTGCAAGAAACATGTCAGCAAAAAGCTCCTTCCAGTGACCTCTGCACGTAGTAGATGTGCAAATGAGCCTACAAGCATTATATTTCTCCAAGAGGCCTTACATAGTAGAGTAGTACTGTGGTAAGCTCATGAACTCCTACTTGAGGTGACATAAATCATAATCTACCTGGAAAACCTGAGTTGAATTCAACTCATGAGAATAAGCAACTTTCATGCCATCCCACATTTGTTTGGCTGACTTGTAATACATGATCTCAACTCCCCGAATAATGCCTCCATCTTATAATATTTAGTCAAGGAGAGATCTCCCTGACTAGTTGTCCATATACGAGTATATAGATTAGTAATACGGGCGTTATTTGATATTCGACCATACCTTTTCTCAAGGGCCATCCAAATCTCGTACGTGCTCTTTTTACAAAGCATGTTCGAGACAATAAAAGGATCCATCGAATTCATGAGCTAATTCATGACTGTAATTCTCCTTCTCATACTTCTTTTTCTTGTCATCCTTTTGCTCTGGTGGCTCTTTAAGGAGAATATTAAGTTTCTCTTGTCCTTTGACAAATATCTTTAAGGCACGAGCCTACAAGATATAGTTTGAGGCACCCTATGTCTTGAAGGTTGCCCTGAAGATGACCTTTCTTCCCACCTACTCCCAAGCTCTAGCAAGCCTACCAACGCTCTGTTAGAGCTTGCTATCAAGTTCCCAAGGCGCCTATTAGTGTAACGAAACTCTACCCCACCAAATACTCCTCCATCTTCCCATCCCCATTGATATGTCACGTTGGAGCCATCCTCCTACCTCCATTCCGATAGCAGATCATCTCCGCCTTCTCACCTCCATTCTGGAGCCATGCTGAAGCTTTCCTCTACCCAACGTCCTCCCGCTTCTCACCTCCATCGTCCTGCTTCCCAACTCCTTCATTTGAGCTTCCGCCAGGCGCCGTCGTCTCACCGAATAACTACTTTGGGAGATTTCTTCTCACCTCTTTTCTCTTTTATGCTTTTATAGTTTATTATAATTGACATTTATGCAATAAATCACATTTGATTCCATCTCTCTTGTGATTGCTTGTCATTTTATTTCAAAAACAAAGAAAAACAAAACCCTAAAACACCAAAAAAAATAAATCGAAGCGCGGTTTTCATACAAAGTAACGTCGCCTCCTTGTGTTCGACCCGGGACTCCCTTGGAGTTTCGGTATAAATTATATTTGATTAGGAGTTTTGCAACTACGATGACGGGTTACTCGTAACCCCAATTTCAAACACGCAAAACCCATTGATCATTTTGGCATCGTTGTCGGGGAGGCAACAAAATTTACTTTATTGTTTTCTATGCTTCTTTGCATTTACATAACACTAACCCCGCTTGTCTTTGATCTACTATCTTGCAGGTACCCTAGCATGGAGATCCAAGTGTGGTAGACCGGAGTAAAATGCGGGTAGAGTACTTTGTAAGTGTCACCCACATTCCCCCCCATTAGTTTCATTTCACCACACTCATAACCAAGACCAAATCTACTTAGGTGCTTGCATAAATCCTAGGATAGAATTGTTTGTCCTGTTTGCCACCTTCATCCATTTCACCCCCGCATTTAAAAAAAAAAAAAAACAAAAAGATACTTTCTATGGGATGAACCAATTTACACACTTTATACACCCACATCGAAGGCACATAATCGGACTTGATTTTCATCTACTCAATCGGGATTTCGACCTGTGGACCCGATACACCAAATCAACACATAAAAGTGTAGAAATCATATTAGGTAAATCACCTTTTTCGTGTGCCTTAATCGGTGGTGCATTTGAGCCGATTGATTGAATTGTTTAGGCTGCACCACCTAATTTAAAAGAAACTCATTTGTAGCTACCCCATAGGATTCAATATTTAAGTCAAACCAAGCACTCCATATTTTCTCAATTTATAAAGGAAAATACTTGGACACGTGCTTTCAAAACTTTGTTGAATACACCTAACATTTGAATCTTAAAAGCTACTAAGTAAAATTCGAACACTAAAACCCACCTCATCATTAATAATCTTACTTGAAAACTTCTTGGTTGTGCATATCCACACATTCTCAAATAAATCATTAAGGGCACAACCCATTAAGGGCCCATCACATTCCTAAAGTACCATTGTCTCAAGCCTAACTAAAATTAAGTCGACATTAGCCCTAAGGATTCATTCGCTCGTCGGGATCTAGATTGAGATTATTCACGATTAACCTACTTATACTAGTCAATCTGATGTCTAGCTAGGGGGTAGCGTCAAACGACATCGGTTGGGGGGTACACTAGGAACCGGAGGCTCAAGCTAAAGGAAGAACCTTCTCCCCAGTCTCTCATTCTAACTGGTTGGATTGCCTGGACATAAGTAGAGTAAATCGTCCATAATCTTAGGATGGATTTTGAGAGTCTGTAGATCTTTAGACTACCCAACCTAAGGACATGCTTGTATATTTTATGCCGTAGGGTCCCTTCTCTTCCTCGTCCTTCCGACTTCCTTCCAGTGTATGCTTGGAAGGAGTGGAAGGACCTTTAGACCATTCCTGGAGGTGAAGGCTGAGCTATAGCCAACTAGATCCCATGGCTGATCAACAACCACCACCCTCGCCCCTGAACCAGCAGGAGCTGATTTAGAGGAAGTTGGAAGAATTGTAGTAGATGCAACAATGGTTCCAACGAATGAATGGTCAGGGTGCTCGGCCCTTGAAGGATTTTTATGACCGTTCAATTTTTTAGGATCATCCCGACATTGTGATCCCTGTCGGTGATGTTAAGATCAAGCCCCAGGTTTTGAGTCTAATTAAACACTTTCACGGGCTTGGCTCAGAGGATCCATTCCAACATTTGGAGGACTTGATCACTCTAGTTCAAACCACCACATTGCGGAAAGTGGATGAAGAATAGATGCTCATGAGGCTTTTCCCCCATTCACTCAAGGATAAGGCCACACATTGGTATCGTACCATTGGAAGACCGATTACTACTTGGACAACTTTGAAATCGGCCTTCCTGAAGAAATTCTTCCCAATTGGGTGAACCAATGTATTGCGACGGGCAATTACCACTTTTTCCCAGCAGCAGGGGGAACCATTTCATGGGGCCTGGGAGATTTCAGGATCTGTTGCGGAAGTGTCCACACCACGAGATGCTTAAATGGAAACCTGTGCAGATTTTTTAGCACGGGTTGAATGATCAACTCTGTAATCATGTGGATGCTTCTTGCGGAAGCAATTTCCTCAACAAAGATGCAGATAGCGCGTATGATTTGTTTGAGGAAATGAGTGAAAATTCTTTAAACCACGCCTCCATGGAAACCTTCAACCGATCCCAACAAACTAGATCAAATGCCAATGAGGTCCAAGATTCTCATACATCTGATATGGAATTGATCGGCAATAGATTAGATAAGATGGACCTGGTTGCTAAACGAATGGAAGAGTGGATGTCTAGAAACTCTAATTTCTCTAGATCCACTCAATCCCAGGGATTGGGATTCCATTCTTTGCAAGCTCCTACGGGATGGGAGTTTGTGAACTAGATGGTGTTAGCTCGATCTTCGAGCCAACTCTTCTCAGAACCTTATGGGTTCGAAACTGGGGCCTTTGATCCTAGTTTTACTGATCCTTCTTCATCCTCATCTTATGAGGACGTTTAGGTTGTGTAGGAGAATGTTAGGTCCAACCCTTGCTCGAATTCCTATAATTTTGGTTGGAAAAATCGTCCTAACTTCTCTTGGAAAGATTAGGGGCAACAGACCCAATATCGACCCAACAACTATGTATCGCAAAAACCAATGGGTTAGGGTCTTGTATATACTCAGTTGCCCTTGAATCAGGTTAATCAGTCCATGTGGAATGCTCAACAACCCACTGAGTAGGCTGATTTAAACCTGAAGATGGTAGAAATGCAAGGGTCAATGCTCTAGTTCATGCAACAAATGAAAACTTCACTGGATACCTTGCAATCCGGACTTGGTGCAAACAACCGACAGCCCGAATCTCTACCATCACAACCTGTACCAAACCCAAGGAATGTACAGAATCGAGGCGTTGGGCCTCAAGGGTTTGGTAATAATGGGGAGTCATATGCTCAAGCTCATGATATCTATCAGGCTACCCTAGCCTCTCCCGGAGCGAACCATGTTCCTACCATAATCAACCAGGAGCCTCCTATTTTGCCTAACCCTCCCCAAGACACTAACCAACAGCATTTTGCCACTGCAAACACCATCACCTTGAGGAGTGGTAGTAGACACAAGGACCTACCCAAACCCATGTCAACCCCATTAGGCCCCATAGCAAGAATTCCAGACTCCCAACTAAGAATGTGATGAACAAAACATCAAAGTCTGATTTAGGAGTATGTTGTTGTATGGGAAAATAGAAAAAGTTGGAGGAGAAATTGGAGGAAAGGATGTCCTTACTTTAGGCTTTCAAATTGACAATCATTTTACTCCTCGTATCTATCGGATCAATCCCTGCCTACGCCATAGGTTTGCTGAATGCATATAAAGGGGTAGAGCAAAATCTGAAAACAATAAGAGAGTAGTTTTATCCGATAACACAAGCACACTAATCCTAAACAAGCTACCTCCTAAGAAGCAGGACCCGGGAGCCCCGCTGATTTCTTGCACAATAGGAAACATTACTTTTGACCGGGCCCTCCTCGACTTGGGTGCTTCCATTAATGTGATCCCTACCTCACTACACATGGAATTGGGTTTAGGCTACCTAAAACACACTGACATAACCTTGCAATTAGTGATAGATCCATTACAAAACCAAAGAGTATTTTGGAGGATGTTTTAGTCAAGGTTAATGATTTGCATTACCTTGTTAATTTCACCGTCTTGGACATGGAAGCCCTAAAACAGCTCAACCACACCCTGATTATTTTGGGAAGACCTTTCCTGGCTATTGCCAAGGCGAGGATTGCTTATGAATCGGGAAATATAGAAATGGCGTCAGGGGATAAGATAAATCGATTCAATATTTTCGAGGTCTCAAGGAAGAATAAAATTAAGTGTGGTTCGATGGAGGAGCTTGGTAGAATAGAGGAAGTAATGGCCATACATACCTTAGACAACCTTTTAATGGCCAACTCAACCCAAACTCGGGAAGAAGATCACATGGTTGCGGAAATAGTTGACAAATAAAAAATGCGACCAATTGCAGAAACACGGGATGAGGAAGCTATACATGAAATCGAAAATTTATTGGATGATTCACGTGATCAAGTTAAAACCCAACAACATCCTTATCCTGAATGCTTAGAGTTTAAGGTCCAAACTTGTGGATGGGAATCCTGAGGATCAAGATGGTTGGTTTAAGAACCTAAAGTGTGAGGATGAAATTGAACATTGGGGAAGAACTCTTCAAACATTAGGTAATCTAGAGTACCCACAAATCCCTAGCACATCACAAAACCCTCATAGTCCTTTTTCACCCAACCATTGCACAAATTCTATACCCAACCACACTTCCTCTGTAATAAATCAACAAAACTCCTATTGGAGACCCTTTAGGCTCTCCCTATGCCACCAGCTTACTACTTTCATTGATCATCTCTTTGGCAAGTCCACTTTCACTCTCCGGGACTCAAATCTTGGGGCCCGAAAACTATGTTATTGCAGCCTCAATGTTAGTTATATTTGATTAAGAACCTCGCCTAGCTGAAGCCACTAAACTCAGCACATGTAAAGACTGTTCCAAGCTGACCAGAGTCTCATAGAAACCAGGTTCTATTCTTCCACTTCTACTCTCTTGCATGCTTTCATTTTTCACAATTAGGAACTTGCAATAGTAAGCATGGGGGGGTGGACATTTTATAACCTTTTTGTCAGCTGTAATAGTAATTTCTTGTTATCATAAAATGCTTATTTATGATAGTTCCTAGGCTTAGGATTGTACATCATGATATAAATATTGCATAAACATCTATTGCTTTGTATTTAGGATAGTTTCCAACCCAGCAACTATGCTCCACAACGACCAATGGGTCAGTCATGTCTATACTTAGTTGCCCCCAAATCAGGTCAATCAACCAGCTTGGAATGCTCGTCAACCCGTAGAGCAGGCTGATTTGAATTGACAAATGGTAGAGATGCAAGGATCCATGCTTCAGCTCATGTAGCTAATGAAAACCTCGCTGGACAACTTGCAAACCAGGCTCATAGCTAACTCTCGTCAACCCAGATCTCTACCATCCCAACTCGTACCCAACCTGCGAAACATCCTGAATCCAGGCAACCAAGCCCATGGGTATGGAAATCAGAGGGACCCACACGCACATGTTCAGGTGGTTGAACAGGGTCCTTCTTCTTCTTCTTCTGCACATCAATAATTCTTGGCTAATTAAGCCCCTCCAATCTTTCCTAACCCTCCCCAAGACCCAAACTCATATGCATCCCCAAATTCTGTTACCTTGAGTAGTGGTAAACAAACTCAGGATCCACAACCACACTATTCTAATTTACCAAATCCTGAAGAACCTGAGGAGAGAGAAGTCTGGAGAAGAAATCAAGGCTCAGGAACCTGATTCCAAAGATCTGACTCATGTTCCTTTTCCTAAAGCCTTGATCAAATCAAAGAAGAAAAAGTCTGTTGATAGCAATGAGGAGCTTCTAAATATTTTCAAGAATGTTGATATCAATATCCCGCTCTTCGACGCTATCAAGCATATATCGGCTTACGCGAGATTTTTAAAGGATTTATGTACACAAAAGCGTAAGTCGAGAGAATCTGTTCCGAGAAAGGTGGAACTCTCTGAGCAGGCTAGTTCTGTTATCCTGCACCACCTCCCTCAGAAAAAGAGAGATCCAGGTGCTCCATTGATTTTTTGTGTCATCGGAGATTACACTTTTGATAGAGCACTTTTGGATCTAGGTGCATCCATCAACCTAATTCCGACTTCTCTTTACGACAAGTTTGGATTAGGTAAACTTTGGCCGACTTCAGTAACGCTGCAGTTAGCAGACCGTTCGGTCACAAATCTACGAGGCGTTATTGAAGATGTTATAGTTAAGGTTAAAGATTTCTATTTTCCTGTAGATTTCCTTATCCTTGACATGGATGTACCAGAAGATCTGAGGAACACGCCCATCATTCTGGGGCGTCCGTTCCTGGTTACCACTAAGGCCAACATTAACTGTGAAAGCAGTAGCATGGAAATCGCCTTTGGGAATCAACGAATGAAATTGGATATTTTTAAGGCGATTAATAAATTTGAGGATTGTGGATTTATTGAGGAACTTGAGGAGGATAATGTGAACATTGAAACTTGTTTGATGGTTTCTGCAATTGAAAGTTCCTCCTTTGATGATGAATTGGACCCACAACCCTCTATGGTAGACCTGTTATCTTCTGAAGAGGTTATTGATTTTGTTCACTCTCAACCTCTTTCTCTTGATGAGTCTTCAGCATCTTCCTTACCTTCAATCATCAACCGCCCCAGCTTGAACTGAAACCATTGCCTAAGAATTTGAAATATCAATTTTTAGGACCACAGAAGACGCTCCCTGTGATTATCAGTGCTAAATTAACAAAGGAGCAGGAGATTAAATTGATTAAGGTCCTGAAGGAACACAAGGAGGAAATTGGTTGCACCATTCATGACCTTAGGGGGATCGAGTCATCTTACTGCAATCATAGAATATTCTTAAAAGATGGATCCCACCCTTCTCGCCAGATGCAGAGGAGATTAAATCCAAATATGCGAGAAGTGGTCAAAAAGGAAATCATTAAGTGACTCGATGCAGGAATTATTTATCCGATCTCTGATAGTCCCTGGGTAAGTCCCGTGTAGATTGTTCCCAAGAAATCTGGGATTACCATTGTAACTAACGAGAGAGGAGAATCTGTCACAACTCGTTCAGCTTCCTCTTGGAGGGTTTGTATCAATAACAGGAAGCTGAACACGGCCACGAAAAAGGATCATTTCCCTCTACCTTTCATTGATCAAATCTTAGAAAGATTAACCGGGAAGTACTTCTGTTTTCTTGATGGCTACTCGGGATACAACCAAGTTCCTATTCATCCCGAGGATCATCAAAAAACTACCTTCACCTATCCCTACGGAACCTTTGCTTTCCGTAGGATGCCTTTCGGTTTATGCAATGCACCTATGACTTTTCAAAGGTGTATGTTAGCCATATTCTCTGACTTGGTGGGAGAGTTTATGGAAGTCTTGTTGAGCGAGAATCTACGCTAACGTGTTTGGTTTTTGGAAAAACCCGTCGTTGTAGTTCGAAAGCGAAGGATTCGTGTTCAACAAATAAAATTTATACCGAAATAAGAATTCCGGGTCGAACACAGGGAGGCGAACGTTTGATTTAAAAAAAACTTCGCGTTTCGTTTTTTTTTTTTTGTCACCAAGAAATTCAATTTAAACTATCTAAGTATCTACAACAAATAAAAGAGAGAGAGGGAGTAAGAGAGAGAGAAGGAATACTATACATGGAAATCAAAATGAGATGTAGAATAGACAAGGAATTTATCATAAAAGAGTTCTTTCATTACAACTAGAAAACATAAAACAATTACTCTAGAAAGCATTAAAAGAATGGAGGGAGAAATGTCCTCCTCGACGATCGCTCGGAGGACGAATAGACTACTCTAGAAAGCAGTAAATCTATACTAGAAAGCAGTAAAAAGAATAGGGAGAGAGAAATCCTCCTCGACGGTCGCTTGGAGGACGAGCCGGACGGGACGACGCCTGGACGAAGGAGAACGAAGCGGGACGAAGGAGGACGAAGCAGAAGAACGGGAACGAAGCAGCACGCCGTCGTCGTCGCGGGATCCACTTCCGAAGGGGGACGAAAATTTGGACTTTATCTCGCGAGAAGCATCCCGAGTGTGGGACAAGCTTCTCTTGAGCTTTGGAGAGGTAGAGAGGAGAAGGAAGGGATGAAAATTTCGTATGGAGGGGGTCTCCTTTTATAGTTGCAAGGAGTGGGGGCAAAATGGACATTACATCTTCAAAATAATAAATAAGGGGTCTTTAGTGACGGATAAAACCGTCGCTAAAGCCCCGCCGTCGCCGTCGCCGCCGCGCCACGCGCGCCCGCTCGGCTACCTGCGCGCGTAACGCAGACGCACGTCCGCGTCGTCTCAGCCGTCCGATCGCGAGATCGGACGGCTTAGATCGCGCCCGCGCCCGCTGCGTAGCGCGCCGCCCGCGTGCGATCGCGCGCCCACCAGGGCGTCCAATTGCGCGTCGGCGCTATCGGGCGCGCGCGGCCGTTGGATCTTCATCCGACGCTCGTGCGCGCCCGCTCGCCCGCGCCTTCGACCCCCTCTCCGCGGCTCGAACCCGCGACCTCCGCTTCGCCCGCAGCTGCGTCGCCGCTGCGCTACGTGGGCGAAATGGTCGCGCGGACGTTTTTAAACGCGCGCGACCGCAGCCGTTGGATCGAGATCCAACGGCGGAGAGGAGACGTTGCGCGGACTTCACAGGACTTCTGCGGCCGATTGGGCGGCTGGGATGGCGCCACGTGGCGCCATCTTGGCCGTCCATCTTCTGGAAGTTGTAGATGGTGCCACGGATGTCGGATTGACTCGATTTTTGTGTCGTTCTACTGCGATCGTCGATCCGAATTCATCCGTGTGGTCGGATTTTCCATCTGAAGTGCGGATTTACACCATCCTGACCCTTGATCTTCTAGGGTTCCCCGGTCTCTATCTGATGCTACGGATGCCTGATTAGGGCGATCTTGGAGTCGTTGAACTCCAATCGTCGCCCTGATCATATCCATACGGTTGGATCTTTGATCCGAGGCCCCGATAAAATATTTGCCCTGTCCAAGCACATAAAAGGAGACAATTAACCTCCATTTTATTCAAACTACTCTAAATGCAAGATGATGCATGTAATGCAATATTTATATCATGAAATGCAATCTTATGCTTAAGAACATGCATAAATAGACATTTTAAGTAGTGTAAATGTGTTTACATCATACCCCCATGCCTATCTTTTGCTAGTCCCTAGCAAAAACTATATGCTATTTATAAAAGAATTAGGTTAGATTATTTGGACCTGAGTTATTTTCAATCATTAAGAAATTGTCTACTTAAGAACTGAACTTTCAAAGACACAACAGTGCCCGGGTATCAGCCAAAATGCAGACCGCCTCAAGCCTCGCCTTATTCAAAGAAAAATTTCTTTTTCTGTTTTTACTCTTTTTTTTTTTTTTTTTTAGATTTTCAAATTTTAGGGTTTAAGAGTGGCTTTCTACGGCCATTCAACTCACCCAAGATTTGATGAGAACCCTAAGTTTTAAGCATCTTATTATGATGTGATAGACTCGTTGACCGGCAATTAAAACGGACTTCGGATTTCTACGCCTCTAGGTGACCTCAAAAAGAATTCTGCCTAAAGGTGTATCTTTACAACCGGTAGCTTTCTCCCTACTTTTATTTTTTAACGGGGTCAACACAAGGGTGAATCCAGTGTATATCTCCCCGGTTTATTCTACTTCTCCGCTTCTTCCTAAGTGTTTTGGGAATTTTTAGTGCATTTTCTGAGCTGGGTTCTGGACAACCGGTCGATGAGCTGTTACCACCGACAACTTGCCAGCCATACTCGTGCGGCGAAGTGTGGCTTATTTCTTTTTGTTCTTTTCTCCTTTTTGATTTTTTTTTTTTTTTAAGTAGGTGGCTTCCCTGGTCTAAGATTTACCTAAAGGCAGCAAAAAGAGAAAGGTCCAGTGACTGGGCTCTGGACAACCTACCTATGGGCTGTTACCCACGATAACTTGCCAGCCATATCACCCTAGAAGGTTCATTAGCTACCCAATTTCCGTTCAAATCGCCAAACAACGAGTCAGTGCAAAGAAAGTGTGTAGATGCTTAAAACTCAAAATTCCCTTAAATCAGAGGGCGGGTTGACAAGTCGTGTACTTATCACCCAAACTTATTTATTCCAATTATAATAAAATTCAGGTTGGCGAGAACTCGAAAAACAAATCCACATTTTAGTGGATACATAGGCTGATTAAGTCCAAAGACCTGAAGGGTCTTTGTGTTCAGAACATAATATAGTATTTCTTAAGATCGAAAATTTTCTTAAACCCAAATTCTCTTTCCTAATTTTGATTTTTTTTTTTTTTAATAAAACAAATCTACGGAGCTGACGAAAAAATTCAAAAATATCCACCCCCCCATGCCTATCTAATGCAATGTCCTCATTGTATTAAAAAGACATAAAACAGAGTGGAAAAGCGTACAAAGCACCTGAATTGCGTGGATATCGGGTCCGCTCCGAGATGAAAATGAAAAAGAACTGTATATGTGCTGAGTTTAGTGCCTTCAGCTAGGCACACTATACAAAGAAAAGAAATGAAGAATTCAGAAGTGCAGGTCAAAATTAGAATAAACAGAAGAATCCTCCGACCTGTCAACAGAGGTCCACAGATGTGGACCAGATTGTGGTGCAGACCCACACCCCATAATCGAGAATATCTTAGGTTCTGGATAAAAATTACCCAAAACCTAAAATCAGAATGCAAGCGGGGTCGGGCCTGCGATTTGTGAGGATGCAACCCAAGGCCAAAATGTCGGGTTACAGAGAATTGAAGCTCAAAAGGATAATCGTTAAATGTGTGCTTGAGTTTGACATCCTCGAAACAAATGTCGTAAGGGTTCTGATTTGATGGTTTCAGTTCAAAAGGAACCCTTCGACTCAATCTTCCATTTCCTCCAAAATTGACTTCCCAAATCAGAATTTCCCGGCTCCTATCCTCCTCATTCAGCATATCAAATTCCATGACCTCTTGTATATTCATCACCCCGTCTGAAATCTCCAAGTCTAGATGATGTGGCAAAATCAAAATTGACTTGGGTCTAATTATCTCAGAATTAGAATCATCAATAAGCTCAACAGGGTGTAACTGATAATCAGGGCATTGAATTAATTCCTCCAGAAAATGCGATTCTGGATCCGTATCGTGTGCCCTAATAAAATCAGTTTCCTCAGTTATTGGGCTATCAAATGATCTATCAGATTCCTCAGGCCCAATCGTCTCACAAAAATCGTGATCTGAAAACTCGTGTGAGACTTCGCAACTTGAATCTTCACCATCAGGATCCGTATCAATGTATGTCCCAAAATCATGTCACTTTGCGTTCCAAGGAGACATACGTTTCCTCGTAACCCGGCTCAGGGATTTCAGGTGAAGAAATCAAATCATCCTTAATTGGTTGTTTTAATTCAATCTGGTCAGCTTCGTAACACGTGTCCCCCCCAACAGGTGCCTGAGCGGGTTCTGTCATTGGCTTTCCTGAAGAGAGTTCATCCTGGGAATTATTCCAAGATTGAATCAAAGCAACCACGAATCTCATCCTCAATTTCGCTAATTTCCCAAGTAGAAACTCACCCGGGTTCTTATCCTTAACATCCTGGAGCCAATCCAACAAAGACTTGTTTAAATCATCAATCATTTCAATCAGGGGCTCCAATCTCTCAATGCAAGGTATTGGCTGAACTTCTAAAGATTGAATGATATTCCTCAAGTTAGCCAGAACCTTATCTTGAACCTGATTAACCTGAACCAAATGAGTTGGTTCAGGGTTGGGCGGGTTTGACATCAATGTAGAGGAATTAACGAATTGAGATTCGTTATACCCATCCTGATAATAGATCATTTCAGATTGTTCATAAGATGGAGATGACCTAAAGGCAGTGAAATCAGAGGATGGGTAAGGATCAGTGTATCCTTCTTGATTGTAGATCGCATTAGGTTGTTCATGAATGGAGGACGATCTATAATCGATGCAACTCTGAGAAGGATAGAATTGAGAATCACAGTGTTCAGGGTTAGACCCTAAACACGGGGGTCCGGAATTGTATCCCCAATCCGAATTATCCCAACTAACTGATGGTCGATTACAATACGAGTTGGGATAATTGTCATGTTGAGGATAATTTACAACAGGAGGGAAAGAGCGGGAATGCGTGAAATATGTGGAAGGATTCATGAGACACAGGAGGAAGAAAGGTGCCCTGCAATACAAACAATCAAACCTGTCCTTAAATGGGTTAGCCTACAGACCTACAGACTCTCAAAACCCGTCTTGAGATAAAGGAACGATTTGATCTACTTCTGTCTGTTCAATCCAACCAGTTAGAAGGAGGGACTGGGGAGAAGGTTCTTCCTTCGGCTTACGCCTCCGGTTCCTAGTGTACCCCCCAGCCGCGATCGTTTGACTCTGCTCCCCTAGCTAGACATCAGATTGAACAGTAGAAACAGACTAATCGAAAATAATCTCGTTCTGAGTTCTGAAGAGCGAGTCCAATCCTTAAGGCCAACGTCTACTCTGTTTTATTTAGGGCTAGGTTTGAATGTGCTTTGGAATGTGATGGGCCCTTTAAATGGGTTGTGCCCTTTATGATTGATTGCTTTGTGTGTGCGTGCACAACCAGTGGTTTTCAAGCAAGATTATTTTTGATGTGGTGAATTTTAAGGTTCAAATCTTGCTTAGTAGCTTTTAGGATTCATCTTTAGGTGTTTTCAATCAAGTTTCATTGGCACACCAGGTTTTGCAAGCACAGGTGAAGGTATTTTCCTTTAAAGTTTAAAAAGAATGTGGAGTGCCTGGTAGATCCCTAAGAGTTGAACCTAATTGGCAGCTACTTGATGAGTTGATTTTATTTGAAGTGGTGCGGCCCAAACAACTCAAACAACTGGCCTCAAATGCACCACTAAGTTAGGCACACAAAGATGGTTAACTTAGAATGATTTCTACTCTTTTATGTGTTGCTTTATGTGTACTGGTCCCACAGATCAGAACCCAGTTGAGTAGAAACAAATCAATTTGGTTAAGTGCCTTTAAATGTGGGTGTACATTGTGTATTTGTTGAAAATTACCCCACAAAATTATCTTTTTACTTTTTTTTATATAAATGAAGGTGGAATGAATGTGAGTGAGAATCCAAACAACCAAACTATTCCTAGGATTTATGCAAACACCTAGGTTAATTGGAATTTGGATTCAATGTGGCGAATGAAATCTATGGAGGGGGAAAGAATGGGTGATAACTTACAAAACCCTTCACAGCACTTTACTCCAATCTACCGCTTTTGCTTGCCCCAAAAGAGTACCTGCAATTACAATAAGAAAGGAGAAAAGTGAGGTAAATGATTTGTAAGTTACAAAACGTGAAGAGAAATCAAAGATCGTTGCCTCCCCGGCAACGGCGCCAAAATGTTGAGTGAGAATCTACGCTAACGTGTTTGGTTTTTGGAAAAACCCGTCGTTGTAGTTCGAAAGCGAAGGATTCGTGTTCAACAAATAAAATTTATACCGAAATAAGAATTCCGGGTCGAACACAGGGAGGCGAACGTTTGATTTAAAAAAAACTTCGCGTTTCGTTTTTTTTTTTTTGTCACCAAGAAATTCAATTTAAACTATCTAAGTATCTACAACAAATAAAAGAGAGAGAGGGAGTAAGAGAGAGAGAAGGAATACTATACATGGAAATCAAAATGAGATGTAGAATAGACAAGGAATTTATCATAAAAGAGTTCTTTCATTACAACTAGAAAACATAAAACAATTACTCTAGAAAGCATTAAAAGAATGGAGGGAGAAATGTCCTCCTCGACGATCGCTCGGAGGACGAATAGACTACTCTAGAAAGCAGTAAATCTATACTAGAAAGCAGTAAAAAGAATAGGGAGAGAGAAATCCTCCTCGACGGTCGCTTGGAGGACGAGCCGGACGGGACGACGCCTGGACGAAGGAGAACGAAGCGGGACGAAGGAGGACGAAGCAGAAGAACGGGAACGAAGCAGCACGCCGTCGTCGTCGCGGGATCCACTTCCGAAGGGGGACGAAAATTTGGACTTTATCTCGCGAGAAGCATCCCGAGTGTGGGACAAGCTTCTCTTGAGCTTTGGAGAGGTAGAGAGGAGAAGGAAGGGATGAAAATTTCGTATGGAGGGGGTCTCCTTTTATAGTTGCAAGGAGTGGGGGCAAAATGGACATTACATCTTCAAAATAATAAATAAGGGGTCTTTAGTGACGGATAAAACCGTCGCTAAAGCCCCGCCGTCGCCGTCGCCGCCGCGCCACGCGCGCCCGCTCGGCTACCTGCGCGCGTAACGCAGACGCACGTCCGCGTCGTCTCAGCCGTCCGATCGCGAGATCGGACGGCTTAGATCGCGCCCGCGCCCGCTGCGTAGCGCGCCGCCCGCGTGCGATCGCGCGCCCACCAGGGCGTCCAATTGCGCGTCGGCGCTATCGGGCGCGCGCGGCCGTTGGATCTTCATCCGACGCTCGTGCGCGCCCGCTCGCCTGCGCCTTCGACCCCCTCTCCGCGGCTCGAACCCGCGACCTCCGCTTCGCCCGCAGCTGCGTCGCCGCTGCGCTACGTGGGCGAAATGGTCGCGCGGACGTTTTTAAACGCGCGCGACCGCAGCCGTTGGATCGAGATCCAACGGCGGAGAGGAGACGTTGCGCGGACTTCACAGGACTTCTGCGGCCGATTGGGCGGCTGGGATGGTGCCACGTGGTGCCATCTTGGCCGTCCATCTTCTGGAAGTTGTAGATGGTGCCACGGATGTCGGATTGACTCGATTTTTGTGTCGTTCTACTGCGATCGTCGATCCGAATTCATCCGTGTGGTCGGATTTTCCATCTGAAGTGCGGATTTACACCATCCTGGCCCTTGATCTTCTAGGGTTCCCCGGTCTCTATCTGATGCTACGGATGCCTGATTAGGGCGATCTTGGAGTCGTTGAACTCCAATCGTCGCCCTGATCATATCCATACGGTTGGATCTTTGATCCGAGGCCCCGATAAAATATTTGCCCTGTCCAAGCACATAAAAGGAGACAATTAACCTCCATTTTATTCAAACTACTCTAAATGCAAGATGATGCATGTAATGCAATATTTATATCATGAAATGCAATCTTATGCTTAAGAACATGCATAAATAGACATTTTAAGTAGTGTAAATGTGTTTACATCAAGTCTTCATGGAAGATTTCTCTTTTTTTGGAGAATCATTTGACTCTTGTCTAGCTAATCTAGAAATGATTCTTAAACTATGCATTAAAACACGATTGGTCCTTAGTTGGGAAAAGAGTCATTTCATGACACAAGAAGGCATCGTCTTGGGTCATGTAATCTCTGAACGAGGAATTGAAGCAGATAAAGCTAAGGTTGATGCTATCGCTAAACTTCCTCCTATATCTGTTAAACAAATTAGATCATTTCTTGGTCATGTAGGATTCTACAGAAGATTCATCAAGGATTTCTTGAAGGTTGCTCATCCTCTGAGTAATTTTCTCGCCAAAGAAATGTCGTTTGTTTTCGATGAATCATGTCATAAGGCATTTGATTTCCTGAAAATGGCAGTCAATTATGCTCCGATGTTGCAACCCCCGGTTTGGACAGCCCCTTTTGAGATCATGACCGACGCTTTTGATTATGCAGTCGGGGCTGTTTTGGGTCAGAAAGTTGACAGGAAACCCTCTGTCATCTACTATGCTAGTAAAACTCTGGATGAAGCCCAAAGGAATTACACTGTTACTGAAAAGAAATTACTACCCGTAGTATTTGCTTTTGAAAAATTCAAGGCTTATCTCTTAGGGTCTCATGTCGTCATTTATACCGACCACTCGGCCTTGAGACATCTCTTAGCCAAAAAGGATGCCAAACCCCGACTTATTCGTTGGATTCTTTTGCTTCAAGAATTTGATCTTGAAATCAAGGATAAATCTGGGGTACAAAATGTGGTGGTGGATCATTTGTCGAGACTTCTAAGTGATTCTTCTCGTCCGGACGTCCCGATTGCTGATACTTTTCTGAATGAAACCATCCTTACAATTTCAGGTGTCCAAACCCCGTGGTTTGCTGACATTGTTAATTATTTGGTCGTTAGTTAAATCCCTCAAGATTGGACCAAGTAATAACGAGATAGACTCAAATCTAAGGCCAAATACTACTTCTGGGAGGACCCTGAACTGTACTACATCGGCTTTGATCAGATTATTCGTCGATGTGTTCCAGAGAATGAATTCAACAGTATACTCGAGTTCTGCTATGCATCTACGTGTGGTGGACATTTCTCCGAGAAAAAGACGGCTGCAAAGATTTTGCAATCTGGCTTCTATTGGTCGTCTTTATTCAAGGATGCCCAGGATTTCTCAAGCTCGTGTTCCCGATGTCAAGCACTCGGGAGCATAACTAAGAGAGATATGATGCCCTTAAACCCAATTCTTCATGTCAAAATCTTCGACGTTTGGGGCATCGATTTCATGGGACCCTTTCTCCCTTCATTTGGACATCAGTACATTCTTGTCACTGTTGATTATGTGTCTAAATGGATTGAGGCGATTCCCACCCTAACCAATGACCACAAGGTGGTCATCGATTTTGTCAAGAAAAACATCTTCAGCAGGTTCGGGATTCTGAGGGCCATCATCAGTGATGGTGGCACTTATTTTACTAATGCCCAGTTCCGTAATTTGTTAGCTAAATATGGGGTTAATCACCGAATTTCCACACCTTACCATCCTCAGACGAATAGATAGGCCAAGATCTCTAATTGGGAGCTCAAGAATATTCTGTAGAAAATGGTTAGGCCTAATCGCAAGGACTAGACTCAAAAACTTAAGGACGCTCTTTGGGCCTATCGTACGGCGTATAAAATGCCCATCGGCATGTCTCTGTTTTGTCTGGTGTATGGAAAGGCGTGTCATTTACCCGTAGAGATTGAACATAGGACATTCTGGGCAATCAAGCAATGCAATTTAGATCTGAGTTTAGCTGGGAAGACCAGGAAACTCCAACTATCTGAGTTGGAAGAGCTTAGAAATGATGCATATGAGAATGCTAAGATCTACAAGGCTCGGACCAAATCTCTACATGATTAATTGATTTCCCGCAAGAGCTTTGAGCCGAACCAGAAGGTCTAGTTATTCGATTCTCGACCTAAGCTCTTTCCCGGAAAACTTAGATCGAAATGGAATGGCTCATTCATTATCGACCAAATTTTTCCAAATGGAGCCGTTCAGATCTTTGACCCAAAGATGGGTAACACATTTAAAGTCAACGATCAACGTCTAAAACCTGTTATTGACCGTACTCTTCCAAAATCCGTCTCAGACACGGTTGCTCTAGCCATATTGTGACTTCTTTGGATGGACTTCCCCTAGCTAAGGGTATTAAACTCAGCAGTTGTACATATGACACAACACTGACCCGAGCTTCTTATTCAGGTGATATCTATCTTACTCTACCCTTTCTTTCATGTCTCTTTTTCTCAATGTGGACATTGCATTAGCTAGGCATGGGGGGTGGATTCATTTTTGAATCATTTTGTCAGCACTGTGAAATTCTTGTAAATTGTATTTCACTTCTTATATATACATAAGAAAAAAAAATGAATTAGGAAGGAATAGTTGGACATTAGGACTTTTCAATCTTAGGAAATATTACATTAGAATCTGAACACAAAGACCCTTCAGGTCTTCGGACTTAATCGACCCGTGTATCCACTAAAAAGTGGATTTACTTTTCGAGTCCTCACCATCTTAATTCTATGGTAATTTGATTAAATAAGCTTGGGTGATAAGTACACGACTTATCAACCCACCTTTTGATTTGAGGGAACTTTAAGTCTAAAGCATCTACACACTTTCTTTTCACTGACTTGTTGATCGACGGTTTTAACGAAAATTGGGTAACTAATGAACCTTCTAGGGTGATATGGCTGGCAAGTTATCGTAGGTAACAGCCCATAGGTAGGTTGTCCAGAGCCCAGTCACTGGACCATTCTCTTCTTGCTTCCTTTAAGTAAATCTTAGACCAAGGAAGCTACCAACTTAAAAAAAAAAAGAGAAAAAAAAGTCAAAAAGAAAAGAGAAAGAAAAGGAGAAAAGGAAAAAAAAAGAAAAACAAAAGAAAAAAAAAATCACACTTCATCGCACGAGTATGGCTGGCAAGTTGTCGGTGGTAACAGCTCATCGACCGATTGTCCAGAACCCAGCTCAAGAAATGCACTTAAAGTTCCCAAAACACTTAGGAAGAAGCAGAGAAGTAGAATAAACCGGAGAGATATATACTGGATTCACCCTTGTGTTGACCCCATAAAAATAAAAGTAGAGAGAAAGCTACCGGTCATAAAGATACACCTTTAGGTAGAACTCTCTTTAAGGTCACCTAGAGGCGTAGAAACCCGAAGTCCATTCTAATTGCCGATCAACGAGTCTATCACATTTACAATAAGATGCTTAGAACATAGGGTTCTCATCAAATCTTGGGTGAGTTGAATGGTCGTAGAAAGCGACTCTTTAACCCTAAACTCAAAAATCCAAAAAAATTAGAAAAGAAGAAAAAGAGAAGAAGAAATTTTTCTTTGAATAAAGCGAGGGCTTGAGGCGGTCTGCATTTTGGTAGATACCCGGACGCTGCTGTGTCTTTGAAATTTCATATCCTAAGTAAAAATTTTCTTAATGTTGAAAATAACTTATGCTCAAGTAATCCATCCTACTTCTTTTATAAATAGCATGTAGTTTTTGCTAGGGACTAGCAAAAGATAGGAATGGGGGTCTGATGTAAACATGTTTATATTACATAAAATGTTTATTTATGCATGTTCTTAAGCATAGAATTGCGTTACATACTATAAATATTGCATAACATACATCATCATGCATTTACATTAATCTGAATAAAATGTAGGTTAATTATCTCCTTTTATGGTCAGGGATAGGGTGACTTTTTATGAAAGCCTCGGATCAAAGATCCAACCGTACGAATCTAATCAGAGCAACGATTGGAGTTCAACGACTCCAAGATCGCCCTAATTGGATATCCGTAGCATCAGATAGAGATCGAGGAACCCTAGAAGATCAAGGGCCAAGATGGTGTTAATCTGCACTTCAGACGACAAATCCGATCACATGGATGGGTTCGGATCGACGATCGCAGCCTAACAGTGTGAAAATCGATCTAATCCAATACCCGTGGCACCATCTACATCACTCAGAAGATGAACGGCCAAGATGGTGCCACGTGGTGCCATCTCAGCTGCCCAACCGACCGTACGTACCCGATGAAGCTCTTCTAGCCAGCACTTCTCCACCGTTGGATCAAGATCCAACGGTTGCGAGGCATGCGTGCTTGAGTTGTGCGCTCGACACAAACGCACCCTAGCGCGTTGGTTAAGCGCCTCATCCAAACAAGGAGGCACGGGATCGAGCCCCCGCACACCTCAAATTGGAGCGGGCGCGCAGGTGCGATCAGCCGCGAGATCGAGATCCAACGGCACCGCGCGGCCGATAGCGCCCACGCGCTATCTGACGCCCTGCGTGACACGGGATCTCATGCGCAAGGCACACAGATGAGGCGCGGCGAGGAGAGCTCTCAGTCGTCCAATCTTACGATCGGACAGCCAAGATTTGATGGACGTGGAGTGCTCGTTGAGGCATGAAAGGCAAGCGGGCGCGCGAGCACCGCCCATGAAGGCCACGTTTAGGCCTTTAGTGACGAATTTATCTGTCACTGAAGGTCCCGAATTAATGTTTTTCAACATCTAATGACCAAAAATCCCTCACTCCTTGCAACTACAAAAGGAGACCCCCTCCATACGAATTTCTCATCCTTTCCTTCTCTTCTCTCCTCTAAAGCTCAAGAGAAGCTTGTCCCACACCCAGGATGCTCCTCAACAGATAAAGTTAATTTTTCGCCCCCATTTCTGAAATGGATCCCGCGACGATGACGTACTGCCTCGATCTTGTTCTTCCTGCCTCGACCTCCTTCTTCCCGCTCTGTTCTTCATCTTCCAGTGTTAAGACCCGTGTTATTAAGCCTTTCTAAGACGTCCGTACTTTAGGTCAGACGTCTAGTCAGGCGTCTGGATTGAGGGTTAGACGTCTTGCAAGACGTCTGGACTCATTCCCAGATGTTTGAAAATTAAAATTTTCGTGTACGAGCTCGCGTCTGCGCGCGTGCTGCGCGTAGACAGTACACGTCCCTCGCTTCTTCTCCTTCTCTCTCCTTCCGCCCGACGAAAACCCTAACCCCCACACCTTATATAAACCCCCTCCTCTCCCTCACACCACCCCCACTTCCAGCCACTTCCTTCCTCTACCCTTCAGCGAGAGCAGCCGAGCGACGAACGGCGGAGAGGAGCAGCGTGAGAGGAGAGGAGCAGCATGAGAAGGAGAAAAGAGAAGGTTTGTGAACTCGCATAGAAGCTCGCCGATGAGGTCACAGCTGGTCAGAACGTGCGTAAGGCAGAGGAGTGTGTCGGGGAGGTCCTCCTCGACACTGCTGCAACTGGAACAGCAGGCGAGCGGGCGCGACGCGGCCACGCGCAGCGCGAGAAGGCGAAGACAGGTTCTGGTTCTATGATTTTTCCCAGAATTAGACGTCTGGAGTGACCACCAGACGACGGTGAGGACGTCTGGAGGTGGTGCCAGACGATTGAGGAGGAGGCTTCGCGAAGGTACGTCTCCTTTGCGGATACGGCCATGTAGGCCGCTCCGCCGAGGCATTGTTCCTTACCTTTTTGAGAGATTTCGGTTGACTCGCGCAGGTGTTGCATCGGGAAGGTGCGGGACGCCCTCCCACGCACTTCAGACGTCTGGGCGAGGCACCATACGACGGGAAGCGTTTCCAGACATCTGGAGAGGTGGTGAGATGTCTGGAACTGGGTCCAGATGGTCCAGCGGAGTTCCTGGACTTCTGAGGAGTAGCGCTGGATTTAGGTATGGCTCTAGAATCTTTTAAGACGTCTGGAAGGTGTGCCAGACATCTGATTTGAGTCAGAATCATTATTTTTGACCCGTTTAGGGTCCGTTTCAGGTCCGATTTCCGCAATTAAGATACCGATGTTTCCCGTATGATTTCCTTTACTTGTTGTAATACTTTCTATACTGTTCTGAGTATTCTCTTGTGATTGATCCTTGTGATAGGACCTTGTTCCATTGCGGTTCGGGACTTGCTGAGGCACATGAACCTACCGTTCAAGTCCCTATTACTCTTAGGTTTACTGGTAGAGTGGCTTCCCCTCAATTTAATTACAACCTAATTACCTGTGTGGAATGAATGATTAGAACTTAGGATATGACATGAATCCTAGGACTATAAATACTGGATTGTCTGTATTGAATGAATGACTTGCAGTCTTGAATGAGTAGATAGAATAATAACAATTGCCTGTAAATGAATAATAGTTGCATGTGAATTATGTAGTACTTGTGTTAGTTAATTGTTGTATGTAACTTCCCTGTCACACACGTGAAATGATATAATATGAGCTGCATGTATATAATTTGGAAATGAAAATGTGAATGTTGGAAACACGAGCTACCTGTGAGTAACCTGAATATGGAAATGTGAACTATAGAATTTCAAGTTGCATGAGTATAACCTGACAATGGAAATAGAAATGATGAAACATGGTATGGAATGGCGTGAGGAATATGAGCATGAACCCAACAGGGGAATTAGGAGTGGAGCTCCTGGAAATAAATGGAATGTGTTTGGAAATGCGTTGGGAAGTGTGCTGGCCCTTGAGTACGTGGTACCAAGGGGAGCGCATGTTACCTCTTAGTGTAAAGGGGTGCTTGGCGCCTTCGGGTTGAGACCTGGGATGGGTTTGGCCACTTTGTACCGACTCGGTGGCCCTCGTGTCCACTGTACCGGGGAGAGCTACTAGTGTAGGGAGACAGCTAGCCACCTCATGGGACCTGGGGTTCAGCTAGCCACCCTACACCGACTTGTTAGGCCCACTGGGCAAACTAGGGTAGTCAGGCGAGGGTGCGCGGATTGTGGAGGAGCGAGACCCCTTTTTGGTTCTTAGGGGCTAGACCCCTGTTACTGAGAGGGCTATGCCCTATACTGGTTCCGTGTTGTGCTTTGGGCGCACTCGCTAACTGAAACAACTGACCGCATGCCAGTGCGGGGTAGCTACCCGAGTGTTTATCGCGCGTGCCGTAGTCACCGTTACGTCTGTCCGTGACCGTGGGGTGGTTGACTGGGTGTAGGACCACCATGAGGGACTCTCCCAGCCAGGAGAGCACCACGTGCTACTTCTACTCTTCGGAAAAGACTGCAATCAAGATCGTTCTCATGAGGAACATTCGAGATCAAGAAAGAGACCTGACAATTAAACCAAGTGGTGAAAGAAAGAATAATTAGTTAAAGAAAGAAAGAAATTGGAAAACATCAGCTACCTGTCCACCTTTACTGCTTAGTAGTTGGTTGCCACTCTACTCAACGTTCGTTGACATTTGTACTCATAACCTTTTTCAGGTCCAGGTGTTGTGCCGCCAGAGCACACGGCTGCAGAGGGTGCTGGGCCTAGTAGAGCCCAGTAGTTGTAGTTCTTTTGTACTCATTTGTAGCAGTGAGTAGGTTCTTGTACCTTTATATTCTGTACTCTTTCATTCTGCACTTTATATTCATGTACCCGTTTACATTTCTACAGTTGTGGTGGTGTGTACTGTAGTAGTTTACTTCTTTACTGCTGTACTTTTGTTACTGTTAGTTGCTAGCATGGTGAATGTGATTTATTTTACTGCTTTTTGGTTACTTTCTCGTTAGATGACTGGGTCTTGGGATCAGTCGAGTCGGTCCGGTCTCGTGTCCTGTAGGGATTCGGGAACCGGGTCGTAACATCCAGGCGTCGTCTCATTCAGCTCATCCTCCAAGGGATCGTCGAGGAGGATAACTGATGTAAACACATTTACACTACTTAAGATGTCTATTTATGCATGTTCTTAAGCATAGGATTGCATTTCATGATATAAATATTGCATAACATGCATCATCTTGCATTTAGAGTAGTTTGAATAAAATGGAGGTTAATTGTCTCCTTTTATGTGCTTAGACAGGGCAAACATTTTATCAGGGCCTCGGATCAAAGAACCAATCGTATGGATGTGATCAGGGCGACGATTGGAGTTCAACGACTCCAAGATCGCCCTAATCAGGCATGCGTAGCATCAGATAGTGACCGGGGAACCCTAAAAGATCAACGGCAAGGATGGTGTAAATCCGCACTTCAAATGACAAATCCGACCACACGGATGAATTCAGATCGACGATCGTAGCCCAACGATGCAAAAATCGAGTCAATCCGACATCCATGGCACCATCTACAACTTCCAGAAGATGGACAGCTAAGATGGCGCCACGTGGTGCCATCTCGGCCGCCCAAATGGCCGCTTACATCCTCTGAAGACCCCGCACCCGCTCCCTCTCTGCCGTTGAATCTCAATCCAACGGCTGTGGACGGCCGCGCCTAAAAGCGCCCGCTCGACCATCCGCGCCTCATAGCGTAGCGGTCGAGCCCACTTACTCGAGCTGCAGGCGCGCGTTCGAACCGCAGCGAATGGGAGGAAGGCGCGAGCGAGCAAGCGCGGGCGGGCGTTGGATCTTGATTGGACGGTCGTCTGCGCTCAATTAAGATCACGCGCGATTGAACGCGCGGTAGGGACGCGCGATCGTACACGCTGGGCAGGCGCGCAGCAGCGGGCGATCACGCATTATAAGCCGTCTGATCTCGCGATTGGACGACTGAGATCTGATGAACGTGCGTGGGCATTGAGAAAGGGCACAGCTGAGGAGGCAAGCGTGGGCGCGGGTGCTACGCCCACGTTAGGGCTTTAGTGACGGATATCCGTCACTAAAGACCCCTCATTTATTATTTTAAAGATGTAATGACCATTTTGCCCCCACTCCTTGCAACTATAAAAGGAGACCTCCTCCATATGAAATTCTCATCCCTTCCTTCTCTTCTCTACCTCTCCAAAGCTCAAGAGAAGCTTGTCCCACACCTAGGATGCTTCTTGCGAGATAAAGTCCAAATTTTCGTCCCCCTTCGAAAGTGGATCCCGCGATGACGGCGTGCTACTCTGTTCCCGTTCTTCTGCTTCATCCTCCTTTATCCTCCTTCGTCCAGGCGTCGTCCCATCCGGCTTGTCCTCCAAGTGACCGTCGAGGAGGATTTCTCTCTCCCTATTCTTTTTCTTGCTTTCTAGTATAAATTTACTGCTTTCTAGAGTAGTTCTGCTCGTCCTCCAAGCGATCGTCGTCGAGGACATTTCTCCTTCCATTCTTTTAATGCTTTCTAGAGTAAATTTATCGCCTTCTAGTGCAACTGTTTTATGCTTTCTAGTTGTAATGAACAATCTCCTTAATGATAAATTCTTTGTTTATTTTACATCTCATTTTGATTTCTATGTGTAATATTCTCTCTCTCTTACCCTCTCTCTCTTCTATTTATTGTAAATAATTAGATAGTTTTAAATTAAATTACTTCATGACAAATAAAAAGAAACGCATAGTTTTTAAATCAAACGTCCGCCTCCCTATGTTTGACCCGGAATTTTCATTTCGGTATAAATTTTATTTGTTGAATATGAATTCTTCACTTTCAAGCTACAACGACAGGTTTTCCAAGACCAAACACGTTAGCGTAGCGATTCGTGAGTTCAACATTAGGTTAACTTAATTAAGGACAGGTTTGATTGTTTGTATTGCAGGACGCCTTTCTTCCTCCCGTGTATCATGAATCCTTCCACATATTTCACGCATTCCCGCTCTTTCCCTCCTGTTGTGAATTATCCTCAACATGACGATTATCCCAACTCGTATTGTAATCAACCATCAGTTAGTTGAGATAATTCAGATTGGGGATACAACTCCGAACCTCCGTGTTTAGGGTCTAACCCTGAATACTTTGATTGTGATTTCTATCCTTCTCAGTACCACATCGATTATAGATCGTCTTCCTTTTATGAACAACCTACTACGATCTACAATCAAGAAGGATACATTGATCCTTACCCATCCTCTAATTTCACTGCCTTTAGGTCATCACCATCTTTTGAACAATCTGAAATGACCTATTATCAGGAAGGGTATAACGAATCTCAATTCGTTAATTCCTCTGCAATGATGTCAAACTCGCCCAATCCTGAACCAACTCATTTGGTTCAGGTTAATCAAGTTTAAGATAAGGTTCTGGCTAACTTGAGGAATATGATTCAATCTTTAGAAGTTCAGCCAATACCTTGCATTGAGAGATTGGAGCCCCTGATTGAAATGATTAATGATTTAAACAAGTCTTTGTTGGATTGGCTCCAGGATGTTAAGGATAAGAACCCGGGAGAGTTTCTACTTGGGAAATTAGCAAAATTGAGGATGAGATTCGTGGTTGCTTTAATTCAATCTTGGGATGATTCCCAGGATGAACCTTCTTCAGGAAAGCCAATGACAGAACCTGCTCAGGCACCTGTTGGGGGGGACACGTGTTACGAGGCTGACCAGATTAAATTAAAGCAATCAATTAAGGATGATCTGATTTCTTCACCTAAGATCCCTGAGTCGGGTTACGAGGAAATGTATATCTCCTTGAAACAGAAAGTGACAAATGATTTTGGGACATACATTGATACGGATCCTGATTTCTTTGATGGTAAAGATTCAAGTTGCGAAGTCTCATGCGAGTTTTCTAAACACGATTTCTGTGAGACGATTTGGCCTGAGGAATCTGATAGATCATTTGATAGCCCAATAATTGAGGAAGCTGATCTTATTAGGGCACACATTACGGATCCAGAATCGCATTTTCTGGAGGAATCAATTTAATGCCCTGATTATCAGTTACACCCTGTTGAGATAATAGATAATTTTGTTTCTAAGATAATTAGACCCAAGTCAATTCTGATTCTGCCAAATTATTTAGACTTGGAGATTTCAGACGGGGTGATTAATATACAAGAGGTCCTGGAATTTGATATGCTGAATGAGGAGGATAGGAGCTGGGAAGTTCTAATTTGGGAAGTTAATTTTGGAGGAAATGGAAGATTTAGTCGAAGGGTTCCTTTTAAGCTGAAACCATCAAATTAGAACCCTTACGACATTTGTTTGGAGGATGTTCAACCCAAGCACACATTCAACGATTATCCTTTTGAGCTTCAATTCTTTGTAACCCGACTTTTTGGTCTTGGGTTGCATCCTCATAAATCGCAGGCCAGACCTCGTTTGCATTCTGATTTTAGGTTTTGGGTAATTTTTATCCAGAACCTAAGATATTCTCGATTATGGGGAATGGGTCTGCACCACAATCTGGTCCACATCTGTGGACCTCTGTTGATAGGTCAGAAGATTCTTCTGTTTATTCTAATTCTGACCTACATTTGAGAATTCTTCATTTCTTTGTATAGTGTGCCTAGCTGAAGGTACTAAACTCAGCACATATACAGTTCTTTTTAGTTTTCACCTCGGAGCGGACTTGACATTCATGCAATTCAGGTGCTTTCTACGCTTTTCCACTCCGTTTTATGTCTTTTTAATATAATGAGGATATTGCATTAGATAGGTATGGGGGGGTGGATATTCATCTCTGAATTCATTCGTTAGCTCCGTAGATTTGTTTTATTTTATTTTATTAAAAAAATTCGGAATTAGGAAAGAGAATTTGGGTTTAAGAAAATTTTCAATCTTAGGAAATACTACATTATGATTTGAACACAAAGACCCTTTAGGTCTTTAGACTTAATCAGCCCGTGTATTCACTAAAATGTGGATTTGTTTTTCGAGTTCTCGCCAACCTAAATTTTATTTTAATTGGAGTAAATAAATTTTGGGTGATAAGTACACGACTTATCAACCCGCCCTTTGATTTGAGGGAATTTTGAGTTTCTAGCATCTACACACTATCTTGTCACTGACTCGTTGTTCGGCGATTTTAACGGAAATTGGGTAGCTAATGAACCTTCTAGGGTGATATGGCAGGCAAGTTATCGTGGGTAACAACCCATAGGTAGGTTGTCCAGAGCCCAGTCACTGGATCTTTATCTTTTTGCTGCCTTTAGGTAAATCTTAGACCAAGGAAGCCACCTACTTAAAAAAAAAAATCAAAAAGAAAAGGAGAAAAAAATAAAAAGAAATAAGCCGCACTTCGCCGCACGAGTTTGGCTGGCAAGTTGTCAGTGGTAACAGCTCATCGACCGGTTGTCCAGAACCCAACTCAGTAAATGCACTAAAAATTCCCAAAACACTTAGGAAGAAGCGGAGAAGTAGAATAAACTAGGGAGATATACACTGGATTCACTCTTGTGTTGACCCCGTAAAAAATAAAAGTAGAGAGAAAGCTTCCGGTTGTAAAGATACACCTTTAGGCAGAATTCTTTTTGAGGTCACCTAGAGGCGTAGAAATCCGAAATCCGTTTTAATTGCTGGTCAACGAGTCTATCACAATCACAATAAGATGCTTAAAACTTAGGGTTCTCATCAAATTTTGGGTGAGTTGAATGGCGTAGAAAGCCACTCTTAAACCGTAAAATTTGAAAATAAAAAAAATTAGAAAAAAAGAAAAAAAGAGAAAAAAGAAAATTTTCTTTGAATAAGGCAAGGGCTTGAGGCGATCTGCATTTTGGCTGATGCCCGGGCAGTGTTGTGTCTTTAAAAGTTCAGTTCCTAAGTAGACAATTTCTTACTGATTGAAAATAACTCATGTCCAAATAATCCAACCTAATTCTTTTATAAATAGCATATAGTTTTTGCTAGGGACTAGCAAAAGATAAGCATGGGCGTATGATGTAAACACATTTACACTACTTAAGATGTCTATTTATGCATGTTCTTAAGCATATGATTGCATTTCATGATACAAAGATTGCATAATATGCATCATCTTGCATTTAGAGTAGTTTGAATAAAATGGAGGTTAATTGTCTCCTTTTATGTGCTTGGACAGGGCAAACATTTATCGAGGTCTCGGATCAAAGATCCAACCGTATGGATGTGATCAGGGCGACGATTGGAGTTCAACGACTCCAAGATTGCCCTAATCAGGCATCCGTAGCATCAGATAGTGACCGGGGAACCCTAGAAGATCAAGGGCCAGGATGGTGTAAATCTGCACTTCAAATGACAAATCCGACTGCACAGATGAATTCGGATTGACGATCGCAGCCCAACGACGTAAAAATCGAGTCAATCCGACATCGGTGGTGCCATGTACAACTTCGAGAAGATGGACGGCCAAGATGGCACCACGTGGCACCATCTTGGCCGCCTAAATGGCCACTTACATTCTCTGAAGACCCCGCACCCGCTCCCTCTCCGCCGTTGGATCTCAATCTAACGGCTGTGGACAGCAGTGCCTAAAAGCGTCCGCTTGGCCATTCGCGCCTCATATCGCAGCGGTCAAGCGCGCTTACGCGAGCTGCAGGTTCGAACCGCAGCGAAGGGGAGGAAAGCGTGGGCGAGCGAGTGCGGGCAGGCGTTGGATCTTGATCGAACGGCCGTCTGCGCTCAATAAAGATCACGAGCGATTGAACGCGCGATCGTATGCGCTAGGCGAGCACGTAGCAACGGGCGATCACGCATCTTAAGCCGTCCGATCTCATGATCGGACGGCTGAGATCTGATGAACCTGCATGGGCGTTGAGAAAGGGCGCAACTGAGGAGGCGCGCGTGGGCGCGAGTGCTACGCCCACGTTGGGGCTTTAGTGACGGATTTATCCGTCACTAATGACCCCTCATTTATTATTTTAAAGATGTAATGATCATTTTCCCCAAACTCCTTGCAACTATAAAAGGAGACCCCCTCCATACGAAATTCTCATCCCTTCCTTCTCTTCTCTACCTCTCCAAAGCTCAAGAGAAGCTTGTCCCACACCTGGGATGCTTCTCGCGAAATAAAGTCCAAATTTTCGTCCCCCTTCGGAAGTGGATCCCGCGACGACGACGGCGTGCTGCTCCATTCCCGTTCTTCTGCTTCGTTCTCCTTCATCCTGCTTCGTCCTCCTTCGTCCAGGCGTCGTCCTGTCTGGCTCGTCGTCCAAGCGATTGTCAAGGAGGATTTCTCTCTCCCTATTCTTTTTACTGCTTTCTAGTATAGATTTACTGCTTTCTAGAGTAGTTCTGCTCGTCCTCCAAGCGATCGTCGATGACATTTCTCCCTCCATTCTTTTAATGCTTTCTAGAGTAAATTTATTACCTTCTAGTGCAACTATTTTATGCTTTCTAGTTGTAATGAACAATCTCCTTAATGATAAATTCTCTATTTATTCTACGTGTCATTTTGATTTCTATGTGTAATATTCTCTCTCTCTCTTACCCTCTCTCTTCTATTTATTGTAAATAATTAGATAGTTTTAAATTAAATTACTTCGTGACAAATAAAAAGAAACGCGTAGTTTTTAAATCAAACGTCCGCCTCCCTGTGTTTGACCCGAAATTTTCATTTCGATATAAATTTTATTTGTTGAACACGAATTCTTCGCTTTCAAGCTACGACAGGTTTTCCAAAACCAAACACGTTAGCGTAGCGATTCGTGAGTTCAACAATAACATCTCTCTCCCATTCCTTTTTCCTGCTTTCTAGAGTAGAATTTTCCTGCTTTCTAGTTGTAACAGTTTTCCTACTTTCTAGTGTAATTTCTCGCTTAGTTGTATAAACATTTTGAAGTATCAAGTGGATGTTTTCTCTCTCTTTCTTTCTCTCTTTCTTTGGTTGTTTATAGTGCTTCATTTTATTGTAATTACTCCGCTCTTTATCAAAAACATGAAAAAAATATAATTGCGAATTTGGATCAACGTAGCCTCCCTAAGTTCGACCTAGGATTTCTATTCCGGTATAAATTTTATTTGTTGAACCTGAGTTCTTCGCTGTTCAAACTACAACAACAGATTTTCAAAACCAAATTCGATAGCGTAGTACTTCTTCGTTTCAACATTGATTGAATGTTCTGTTGAATTATTTGGATATGAAATGCATGCTTAATTAGAGGATTCAATTGGTGATCTAAATCACCACTTTTTAGATTCTCTATATTCTTTTTATCTCATCATTATTTGAATTATAATCTGACAATTGTCTTCAGTGCATATCTATTTTGTGCTCCATTCATTGTGCTCATTGATTCTGATTGAGATTAATATTGTGAATTCCATATTTGCTCAATTGAGGACCTGGATGACTTCCTGGAGCATATCCACATGGCCTGGAGGTGATTGTGATGAAGAATAGAGTCGGAGAGCTGCAGCCGAAGTCAGAGATGATGGCGGCAACAGCGGCGGAGCGACGGTGAAATCTGCAAGCATGAATACAGGCTTGAAAGCCCCAATCAGATGGCTCAAAAGCTTCGCCAAAGCACGGCGAAGGTGGTGGCGGTGTTTCGTGGTGTGAGAGGGTGTGTGGTGGTCGGCGGAGGTCGGGGATGAAGGCGAGAAGGTGGGTTGCTCGATGAAGCGTTTGGATGGATGGAATGCATAATAAGGATGGCGGTTTTGTGCGCAGAGGTATGGTTGAGCTTGTCAGGGTGTTGGTGAGGCGTGTGGTGCAGTGGAGCATAGGGGAAGCCTCGCTGGAGGAGCGACCTAAGATGAAGATGATGGGCAAACGGTGGCGGCGTGGGTTGAATTGAGAGTTTGAAGGAAGGAAAAGAGATTAGAGGGAGATTGAAACCTAATTATGTTAACCTAATTTGAAGAAAGGGGAGGGAGGCACCAATTATGATATGGCCGGTGCCAGAGAGGGGAATACCTCTGGTGGGGGAGAAGTGGCGAGGAAGACAATGGAAGGCGGCGCCTGCTGGTATTGCGAGACGCGGATTAAAGAGGGGAAGAAGATTCGATCGCCTATTGTACGTAGCGACCGGTGAAGAAGGTGGACGGAGGAGCTTGCCAGAGCTGGTGGAGGAGGTTGGAGGGAGAGGGTGTTTGATGAAGAAATGCAGCCAAAACCGAGCTAAGGAGGTAAGGTTTGCATCAGGGGATCTTTTATAGGCCTCAGGGGGGCATTCCAAGCTTGGAAGCTTGGAGCTTTCACGAAATAGGAAACCCTTTATTTCAAAGGGTTCATATTAGGTTTTGGGCAAGAATTAGAGCACAAGATGCAGCTCAAATTGAAGAGGATCTTCTCAGGAGTCCATCCAATTTTGGAAGAGATTGGGTGTGAAATCAAGGAGAACTCATTGATTGAAGGTTGGCTGCAGGTGTGTTCATATGGCAATGGCGACAGGGACCTAAACACGAAGAAGATGACAAAGTTAGGGGGCTATTCGCAATAGATTTTGAAAGCTGAGGGGCTATTTGAGAGAAGAGTTAGACTAGACCAAAATGCAAACTAGGTCAAGATGATCTCTGATTTGGCCCAAATTTTGGTACAAATCTAATTTGAACCCAAAGAATCTAATGGTGAAGTCAAATTTTGGTTTTGACTAAGTTGGACATGTCAATTTACCTAGAAATCAAAATAAGGGCAACTTCCTATTTGAGACTCTTTTAGGTCAAAATGGGTTCCACTGGTCAAATCAAGGGTACCAAATCTTATATGATATTTTTCTATGATTTTTAGAAGGTTTAGATGAAATTTATCTTGACCAAAACATCTGTTAATTAAGCGAATATGAAATTAGGGTTTCAGGTGCTGTTTTAACTCTCGAAATGTGCAAAAACCCATTTCTGTCTGCACGGACCCTCTTTTTTGTCATTAATGAACATATGACCTTTAATTAACCCCTAGAAAATCCCATGATTACTCTTCATTTATGATCTTCTGTTAAAACTGCAGATTTAACCCTATTTTAATGCATGTCTCTCAGAATGGATGTTCAGTGAATTACAACTCTCCGACGATTATGTAAGAGAAGTTGTCTCTTGATTGTGACTAATTAAAGTTAGTTATGGCTAATGATAACGTTATCATCATACCCCCATGCCTAACTTTTGTTAGTCCCTTAGCAAAATCTTATGAAAGGAACTAGAGTTCTAGACCATGCATTGATGTTCAGAGTCTTAATTCTTATTACTTTTTAGAAATTTGGTTAGAATGCTACTAATAGGCTTAGAGGTACTCAAGTATCAATCAAGATCCAGACCTAACCAACTTCAGCCTCAATCTGCCGCGAAGATTTCTAGGGCCCGCAAAAACTACCCGAAGGTTCGTTGAACCCAGTGGTTAAAGCACCTGTGCATAAACGTAACATGTCCAGGTTCAGTTTGCTAGTGCATTTTTGTAAGAGAGAGGGATAGAAGTAGATTTTTCATTTGGAGAGTTTTCTCTCTTTTTCTTTTTAGATTTCCCTAAATCCAGCCTCGAATTGGCCCTAAATATGGTCTGTATCGGATTTCTTGTCCCCATCAACAATCCTCAAAGGGTCCCTGGCAATCGATGCTTCGAGATAGTGTCGCCCATGGCATTTGTAGCTAAATTCAGGCCCTAGCAATTGACATTTCGGGATAATGTCACCCATGGCACTGGAACCAGCACAAGGTACTTACATGCCCGTGGTAGGATATTTAGATATCCTAGGAGACAAGCACTGAGGAAATATGTTAATACGCATCTTCAAGGGCAATTTCCTACCTCTTTGCGCTGGGAACTCATCCAATCAACTTATGTTGTCGAGCCGCTCCTAAGCTAAATCTTTGAGATGGTTTTTCAGAACAGAACACTTTTGCAAATTTTCTTTATTAAGCGCACTAAACCAGACTAAGTGTGTGATTTTGGGTGCTTAGATTACCAAGTCATGCAAACGAAAGGGCAGGTAACGGGGCCGAATAATCCCTAAGCCTTACACCTAATACATCAGCTTCGCACTTTCCTCAACCTCTTGAGGATTAATCCGGATCTTAATGGATACGTGAATGTTTAAGCCCTAAAACAAGCCCCAAAGGCCTAAGATCAACACTCATTCTAACCTCCTTGTCTCTCCATTTTTTCAGGACTTAATTTTTCTTTTGATTAGGTCTAGAACTTAAGTAATCTCCATAATCAAGTGTTAATGACTATCATTTTTGTTCTTGAATGTTTACTCCTTTTTGACATTTAAACTCTTTCCTCTTTTTCTCCTCATAAATGATATACAATCAATTCTCAAAATTTTCCTCCCCTTTCTATTTTTTTGTTCTTTCTCAATTTTTTGAATATGTATATTTTTTTGTGAGAACCCCTCTGAGAATTGAATTTTCATATGTCTGCACTTTAACAACCCCTCCATTCCTAAGTTTTACAATGTCCTCATTGTAAATAGAAGGGTATGAAATCTGCTTGATTCAAGGATTAGAACATGATCAAAGGGTGGGTGAACAGGTCGGGATGACCGTTACGGATGATTTCAAGTTTTGATACAAGTAACAAAAGTGGAGTCGGCTGTTCTAAAGTTGAACTCAAAAGTGCAATAGTAGTGTAGCTCAAAAGATCATCAAAAGGGTTTCGAGTTTTTGAAATGACGAGTTGCCTCCCATTAAGTGCTAAATTCAATGCCTTCAGCCGAGTAGAAGGTAGTCAAGGAGAAGGGGTAGTCAAATCAGAAGAGGTTTGTAAAACAAGCACCTTGATCAATAACCTGGTTGATCCAACCAGGTGTTTGTTCTGATCTACAGGCTGATGATGCAGCCTAAATCTAATCAGTCTGGTGGGTTAATAGATGTGAATCAAAAGATGTGGAGCCCACCAGATACTTTGAAGCTCAAACGGATATGAAAGTGAAAATTTAGGATTTGTCTTAGTTGGTTCAGCTTGGTCAGAGTAAGTATCCTCAAAAGAAAATGGATCTGAAAAGGATGTAGGAACCCTACTAATCAGATCAAAAAAGGATAGGAAGTGGCTATTGATCTGATTCATGTCTGAAACCCAATCAAAAGATCGAGAAGAATCACATGCGATCGAATCAGAGAAAGGTGAATCATAGTAGAAGTTGATTCCGGTGGCGAGTTCAGGTTGAGGACAGGTTTTGGAAGGCTCTGTATGCAGATTAGAAGAAGTGGCTTCTATGAGATCTGTGTGTTAAGAGTGTAAGCACCTCGATTTTGATGCACTAAAATTATGTTTACTACTAAGACTGATATTTCAGGACTATCTTGGATTGAAGCCTCTGTTCAAGACACAAGTTCAGATAGTTGCTGATGTGCATCTTTTTCATTCATTTGAGTCTAGGACTTTAATGTAAGGAACCTCAAATAAAACTTAAAATTGATTTTTTCACGTATCTTTTCAAAATCAAAGTTTAGGGTTATTGATTGACCAAACTTATTAATTGATTTACCAAAACACTTTGATCGACCAACCTACTTAATTGACCGATCAAATCAGTCCATTTTAGGAAGTTGAGAAAAATCCTCTTGATCGACCAACTAAGCTAATTGATCGACCAACATTCTTAATTGGTCGACCAAAGTACTTTTTGATCGACCAATTAGCCTTAATTGATAAACCAATTTTATTTCCTATTCAAGCAAAACTTTTTGTATAAATAGAGATTGCACGCAGCCCATTCCTTTATAACTTTTAAAAAAAAACACCATTCAAAAACAGAGCTTCTCATGCTTATTGCAAAAGGCTTTCATGCCCTGTTCTTCAAGCTCTTCAAAAGCACGACGCATCGAACCACTTCGAAAAATCGGTTGATCATTTATTGAGATTCCATAGAATTCATTTTCTTGTTATACTATTTTGTTGTTTTGATTTACGGATCCCAAGCCTGTTTGGAAGATTCGTGGTTGTTGTTTTTGCTTCTCTTCAGAATAAAAGAGAAGGTTTTGTAAGAGGTTGTGCCACCCTCGTTCAAGTGGTGTGAATAGTGGATTGACTAGTTTGTTCTAGTCAAAAAAATCCTAACCTAGGAGGCTTAGGTAGTGATTTTTTACTTGGATTGGGTTTCCACTATAAATCAGGTGTACTCTGTACATGAATCTCTGTTAGTTTATTTTTTAATTTGACTCATATTTTTTAAAGCAATACTATTCACCCCTCCCCTCTAGCATTTAGTTGCGACCCACAAGATATTCTCCAACCCTCATTTGGTATCAGAGCCTGATCGTGAAGGAGATGTCACACCTCACCTTCACATGGCCGCAACAAATTTTATGGAGGGGCAATCATTTTCCCAACCACCACTATTCGACGGATTAGATTTTGATTATTGGAAAATAAGAATGCAAATCTTTCTTGAAGCAATGGACTTTGAGATTTGACATATAATTGAGTCCAAATATATGCCAAAGAAGAAAGAAGAAAAAGAGCTAATGAAGGAAGAGAGGAAGAAAGCAACAAATAATGCCAAAGCCATGAATGCACTATTTTGTGCATTAACAAGAGAGGAATTTGACAAAGTTGCTTCATACAAAAGTGCATGAGATATGAAACCAACTCTTTATCATACACGAAGAAAGCACTGACGAAGAAGTAACATGGGATGATTCCAACTTAAGTTCGGAATCAAATGCTAAGGAACAAAGCCATGAAGATAGAGTTATTCATCTATGTCTCATGGCACCAACAGAATCAAGTGAAGAAGAGGTAAATTCTGCCCTTACTTTAGATGAATTATTAGATGCACATCAAGATTTATACACTTTAGCTAAAAGATTAAAGAAAAAAAAAAGAAATTTAAAGATAAGTGCACTAGTTTTGAAAATGAAAAACTTAGTTTGTCTCGAATTAGAAAATAGAAAAAGAGAATTAGATGTAACAAGAATTGTGAATATGGAGTTCCATGAGAAAGTAGAAGATCTCAAGGAACAATATATTCACTTTAAGGATACACTTAATGACCTCAAATATTCTACTAGAACATATGAAGAAAAATATGACGACATTAAAAAGAAGAATCAAAAGAATATTAGGGATGCATTTTTATATCAAAAGGCCAAGAGAACAGAGTCTAGTGGACCCTCTAACTTGAAAGGAATTAACAGCCATGGACCCAAAAGGATATGGGTACCGAAAAACTTTGTGGAAAATTGTGTTGTAGGTTATGGGGAAGATCGACATGGAAATTACAATTTAAGAGGCAACCTTTAACAAGCCAACAATCATCAATTTGGCTATGAAAGATGGTGGAACCAACAATGTCAATGGATGCCAAATTTTTGGTGGAGACCGTCTCCACCTGGCTATTGCTATTAGCTATAACTCCTTATACATTAGCAGGTATGATTCTCAAAACTAAATTTTATTACCTACTTAGTTATAAATAAGTTTTTAATATAAAATTGACTAACCATTGAATTAATTAATTTGGGATAGCAACTTGATAGAGGGAGAAGAATAAAGAAAATCAAACCTTGATAAGGGATCATTGTTTGAGGGGGAGAATCAAGATCAATTTCTTAGTAACATTTAGATAGTATATTTATCTATGTTGGACTGTATAACTCCTACTCAACCCTTTCATAAATGACTTTCAAAGAGAAAACTGTAAATTTCATTCTTAGAATTTTACTTGTTTAAGCATGATTAATAACAAGTCACTTGAGATATATCTTTTTGTTGATATCAAAAAGGGGGAGAATGTTAAGACCTCTATTTTGATGAAACATATGCTCCCGTAGCTTGCCTAGAATCCATTACTAGACCTCGAGTTGGACACTGATCTTCAGAGCACTATGGATGCCTTCATGGCATCATTAGATTATTAGATGTTATATCTGTTTCTATTGGCTTGTATAACTTAATTTATCTCCAAACATTTATATTTTATGCATTGCTTATCTAGACTCTTTATTTTTGCATGAATGATTATCTCTCTCAATTAAGTGATTACTCTCTTAGTCAATGCATGTTTAAAGTTTATCTTGCTTACATTACATGTTTAAGGGGGAGTTAATTGTGAAATAACTAGCAGCACTTTTACTTTTTGCTGAAATAAAAATGGGGAGATATTATGCAAAGTTATTTTCAAATTCATAATTATAATTTTGTTGTCATAAAAAAAGGGGGAGAATGTAAGCACCTCTGTTTTGATGCACAAAAATTATGTTTATTGCTAAGACTGACATTTCAGGACTATCTTGGATTGAAGCCTCTGTTCAAGACACAAGTTCAAATAGTTGCTGATGTGCATCTTTTTCATTTATTTGAGTCTAAGACTTTATTATAAGGAACCTCAAATAAAACTCAAAAATGATTTTTTCGCTTATCTTTTCAAAATCAAATTTTAAGGTTATTGATCGACCAAATTTACTAATAGATCGACCAAAACACTCTGATCGACCAACATGCTTAATTGACCGATCAAATCAGCTCATTTTAGGAAGTTGAGAAAAATCCTCTTGATCGACCAACCAAGCTAATTGATCGACCACAAGTGATCGACCAACAATCTTAATTGATCCACCAAAGTACTTTTTGATCGACCAATTAACCTTAATTAATCGACTTATTTTGTTTCCTATTCAAGCAAAATTTTTTGTATAAATAGAGGTCGCACGCAGCTCATTCCTTTACAACTTTTAAATAGAAACACCATTCAAAAACAAAGCTTCTCGTGCTTATTGCAAAGGCTTTCACATCCCGTTCTTTACACTCTTTGAAAGCACGATGCCTTGAACCTTTGCGAAAAATCAGTTTATTCAATTATTGAGGTTCCCTAGAATTCATTTTCTTGTTATACTATTTTGTTGTTTTGAATTATGGATCCCAAGCCTGTTTGGAAGATCCATGGTTGTTGTTACTTCTCTTCAGGATAAAAGAGAAGGGTTTGTAAGAGGTTGTGACACCCTTGTTCAAGTGGTGCGAATAGTGGATTGCCTAGCTTGTACTAGTCGAAAAAATCCTAAGCTAGGAGGCTTAGGTAGTACTTTTTTACCCGGATTGGGTTTCCACTATATATCAGGTGTACTCTGTGCATGAATCTCTGTTGGTTTATTTTTTAATCCGACTCATATTTTTTAAAGTAATACTATTCACCCCTCCCCTCTAGTATTTAGTTGCGATCCACAGGATATTCTCCAACCCTCAGAAAGTTCCTCTAGAAAGGATTCAAAGGTAGGTTCATTTAGAGATCCTTCATGAAGCACAGCAAAATCAAAGGTAAATGCCTGGAAAGTACTTATAGGATCGTGGAAATCTACATCAATAAAAGATTCAAATTCTAGATTGCAGACACTCTCCGCACATACTGTTTGTGATTCCTGTAGATCAAAAAGGAATGATTCCATCTCAATGGAACCTGATTTTGAATCAATGATCTCGGGATCAAAGACCTCAGAGTTAGAGTTGAAGAATGGGTCATGGATGCTGAGGTTGTAAATTGATTTGTAGTCGTCAGGAAACAAAGGTTCTCCGGAATCAGAGTAAGATTCAAAATCGTCGGAGAATTTGTAGACATCATGTTCTGAACTTGATTCCAGATCGAAAGTTCCACCATTGAATGAATCAAGATGTGTACAATCAGCAACCTGACTTGGATCTAACCTCATTTGTTATTCTGAGCTAAAAAAGGTGTCCTTATTAGGCATGAGCTCAAGTTCTTAGTTCCTAGGATATACCCAATCGAGTCCCAGCTCTTCGAACCCCTCGATTTCTGTATCATAAATTGGTTTGACTTTCAAGAAATCAATTTGTATCTCTGAGATAATTGGATAGGTGTAATCATCAAATATAGGCCCACAATCATAATCTAGATTCAAAATCTGATTCTCATCACATTGGGCCTCGTGATTATCCCAAATAGGCTCAAATCCAGATTCTAGGTTAAGGGAAAGAATTGGATCACTAGAATCTAGGTTGGGCTCAATTAGGATGTCAAAGTCACTCTCGAGAGTTACCTTAACAGGATGAGGCTCGAGATTTACACTCTCGAGAGGTTCTATTTTAAGCTCATCACAGGTGTTGGGGAAATCTAGGCTTAATGGACTAGCTTCAAGATTTTCTAAGGCTGGTTGAGAATTGAGAACACCTGCAATCGGATCCTCCCAACCCATTTCAAGATCAGGTGTGTCATTCTGTATATAATTTGTGTCTAATTTCATTTGGGTTGGGGGTCCATAACAATTCTGAGTGTCTAACCTAGGCTTTGGAAAAGCTTTAGAATCACTCCAAGATGTCTCATAAATGGCTTGTTACAATAGATTTAGAATATCTACACGTAGCTCAATGATATCTTGTTGTATCTCCCAGAGTAATGGATTTGCAAAGAATGTAAACCCTCTATGCTATGCAATTCGCAAACTTCATTGAATTCTGGTATGAGGGTCTCCTGGGTTGAACCATTTCTTAATTGAGTAAGCAGTAGACTAACACGGTTCAAAATGAATTTTTTTGATTCTGGGACATTAACCTGAATCATGCTAGCTGGATAATCTTCAAAATATTTAAGGGCAGCCTCAATCACTTTGTCTTTTATGATCATTTGGGGTTCAGGTTTCCTAATTGGTCTTCCTAAGCTGCTAGGTTGCATTTTCAAATCAGGTTATGGATCAAGATGTCGAATCAAACTCAGGTTCAGATTAAAGTAATCAGATCATATCAAAAATCCCTGTAGAAAATCTAATGAGGCCTCTTAGGTTAAAAACCTAAGGACCTTCCTGTATATATGCTCTAGAGAAAGGATGAGAGACTGGATGTGAATTGGACCCAATCAAGGAACCCAAAGATTTTTGGATGACTAAGGTGTGTTTCGAGGTGGATGATACCTTTGAATCAAAAATCCGTACACCCAAGAATTACCTGGGCAGCTAGGAAGGGAGAGCCCCGCAAAGACCCTTACATGGTAGAGCATCCCCACGGATTACAGGGTTTCCCTCACCCGACCTTCCTTGTCACTGCAGTTCCAAGTAGATCGGTATGTGCGAATTGGGACTTTAAGTCTACCAATTTTAGCCTAGTTTATGCCTTGAATTTCACTTGATTAAAAGTTGATTTAGTTTGTGACCTAATTTAGAGGTTAATTGGTCAACAAAATAGACCAACTTCACCTGACCTCCCCTAAAAGATGCAGAATGAAATTTGGGTCAAGACCTAAAGATCACCCTGAATAGACTCTCAGGTTATTAGATCCACAATTTTAGGATTCAAGTGAGATTTAGAGCCTAATTTTAGGGTTCTCCTAATTAGGTATTTTTAATCAAAGGCTTTGGTAGCACACAAATGTGGGAAGTTTGATTTCCTTTAATGCAGGCAATTGTGAACTAACACTCCAAAACCCTATGATAGAAACCCTAATTGGCTCTATTTCAAGTCCAATTTAATCTCAAAATGTTTGATGAGAACCTCATCATGAGTCCTAACTAGCTCATTTTGACCTAAGAAAGTGAACAAAAGCTCCTACATAACCTAAATTAAGGCCTAATTCAAGAGATTACTGTTCTGGGAAGAAAACATGAACTAAAGGGTAAAACTGTAATTTTACCATTGCAGTACATCAACGGGATTTATCAGGATCTAAACATAAGTCAATTGGACTTAATAAGAGAAAAAGTAGGATGATTCAGTCAGAAAAGGGTTATTGTAAGATTTAAGAATTAAATGACATTCTTTAACACTAAAACAAACCCACTTAATTTCACAAGGTTCTTGTCAGGGTAAAAATCAACTAAATCCTCTAAAATTCATGGAAAAATATCCCCTAGGGTTTAGAACCTTCAATTTGGCCTTTGGAATCTAAATTGGGGTCCTAGCTCAACATTTGACCTAATTTGGGTTTTTGTGTAAAATGTCCAGTCAAGCATGGTCAAATCTAAAATCCAACTCCACCATTGGATTCCTTAGGTCCAAATTAGGTTTGTACCAAAAATTTGGACCTAAGGGAAGGTCATCTTGTCCTACTTTGCAAAAATAGTCCACCCAATTGCATTTTGACCCCTACCTTTTGAAAATCCTTGCACAAACCCCCTATCTTCCTCGTCACTTTTTGCATTTCGATCCCTCTACCATTTCAGCAGAGGACCCATACCTCCGGCGAGGTTTCGAGGAGGATTTCTCCTCGCTTCCCCAGGGAGCTGCTCTCAGATTTGGCAGGGGGATCCTACGAGGAATCCCTTATCGTCTGAGTAGCTTCCCACGATCTGGTTCGCACCATACCCCTTGTGCGGACGCTCGAGAGGCATGGGTATGGTGTCCGACCCATACCTCCGGCGAGAGTCTTGTGCTTGGAAGCTCACCTTCGAAGCACAAGGTCCTCTACCTGTGCCTTTAAATGAAGACTCAGGTCCGGTCGCATCTTCCAAGCTTGGATTGGCCCGAGATACCCATTGAATTTCGTCCTCCTTCGTCTCCGGCCAATTGCCCGCAGCTCCGGCGACCTCTCCTCCTTCTCATTGCTCTACCACCATACTAGTGGCAGAGTCTTCTCCGCCGTCTTCCTCCGCGTCACGCCATACCCGCGCGCACCTCTCCGACCCATTCCTCATCGCCGTCATCCTCACCTCAGGGTCTTCTCCGACAACGGCACCTACGCGTCGCTCGTCCCCTCCGCCTCCCCTTCATCCAGCTGCACGCAAATAAGTTCTTCTCCCTTTCCTCTTTATTTCCCCCATCTCTATTACCGTTTTTATCCCCTCGACGCTGCAGACCACCACCATCGTTCCCATCTCCGGCCAACCACCAGCGAGGTGTCTCCGTCACTTCCACACCTCCATCCACCTCGGCAGACCCCTCAAAACCTCTGCCACCATCCACTGAGCACTTTCCCCATCTCCATCAACCGCCATCACTTCCACAAGCTCCCCCCGATCACCCATCACCACGGTCATAGACCGACCTAGTCCCGCACGTCTAGGCTACCCCGCGCCCAGCCACCCACCTAGATACCTTCGCCGTGCTACGGCGAAGCTTTCTACGTATTTTAACAGGGCCATGAGGCCGTATTCCTGTTCACAGGTTTTCGTCCTCAGCCGCCATTGAAGCAGCTATGAAGCTTGTTTGCAAGCTTCGCTCCAGGTCCCCAACTCTAGGAGGCGCAGGTTGGACTCGCGTACTCATCCAACCAAGTGAGCGGCCTTGAGAGGGATCACAGCAGCGGCAATTAGGCGAAGAAATCACCTGCAGTTGCGCGAAGAAGCGGGTGAGACTTTTGTCCCACCTAAGAAACGACCAACGCGGGTGAGTGGTTTTTATTGTTTTTGTGTTTCCTCCTTAGCGCCTCAAGTCACGGGGTGAGGTCCCCTCGCCCACACCTGCCTCGTCCGCAGTCACCCCTATGCGGACCCGGCTGACCCGTTTACCCTGCACTCCTCGCGCACCACCCACGCCGGTGCACCTGGACCCAGGCGTGCATAATCCGACTCGTATACCCGATTGTCTGTCTCTAAGAGAGCGAAGAGAGAAATAGAGAGTGTGTGACGCAGGGAAGGGTAGGGGTAGGTTTTGCTGTGCTGTGCAGGGAAAGGAAGGAGGAGGAGGAGGAGGCAGCTGCTAAAGAGGGAAGGAGGAGGAAGGCGCAGCTGAAGCCTAAGGCAAGGTAAGGCCTTTGCAGGGAAGGAAGGACTTAACCGTAGCTAAGGAAGGCTAAGGAAGCAGAGGTAGGAGAAGGACTTGAAGGTAGAAGACAAGGCCAAGGAGAAGCACTGTAGCCGTAGAAAAGAAGAGAAGGTAGAAGCTGAGGAAAGGCAAGTGCGAGAGAAAGAAGAAGGATGCAGAGGTGTGGCTGAAGAAGAGAAGAAAAGGCCAAGGTAGAGGAAAGGCAAACCAAAGAGAAAGAGAAAGAAGAAGAAGACAGACAGAGGCAGAGAAGGAGTTGAAAGTACTGTAGCAATCGCAAGTTAAGACGTCTGATTTACCAAATCAGACGTCTGATTCACAAGGCCAAAGCATGCAAAGAAAGAGAAGAATCAAAGAAGAAAGGAAGGAGCCATAGAGAATCAAAGGTAGAGGAAAGCAAAAGGAAAAGAAAGAGAGAAGAAAAAGAAGTTACAGAAAGAGAAGAAAAAAAGAAGAGAGGCATTCTATTTCTTTTTGCATTTTCTCTCTCTAGATTTCATATATATATTGAATTGCATTGATATCATCTTTTGAGTAATTTGAGATTGTGATTTTAGTTTTTAAAAATACCAATTTGCTCCCTAAGTTCGACCTCATATACTTAGGTTTTCGAGTAATAAAAACTTCTTATTTGTTTATAATGCTTTTTCGACTATACTGCAACGTGACTGATTTAAAACATGACAAAGTGTTATATAGCAAATATTTTGGCGCCATTGTCGGGGAGCAACAGACATTTTAAAAACTTTAATCACAACCTCTGATTCAGTACTAACTTAATCTCTCTCTTTTGCTGTGTTTGTTTCAAGGGAAGAAAAGAAAAGAAAAGTAGCCGCACAACAACCACACCAGGAATAGGTAAATCTTCATTTGCCCTCTCTCTTAATCCCCTCAAAAATCTGAAAAGGAAAATAAAGAAAAATCAATCTAGGGCTACCTACTTCCATATTTAGTAATTCACAAAATTTGCCTGATTTTTACTTTCAACACATTTTGAATTGCACATCCAATGAAGGTAACTAGGGCTAAAACCTTCTTGATTGATCCCTAGTTACCAATTTTTGAGGCAACTAAATTGGACCAAATAGAGCCAACCTAAGAATTTCAATCTAGGGTTTTAGAGACACTTCTTTTAAGCAAAGAATCAAACATTTCAAAAGGAGGTGTGCCTAAGCCTTATTTGGAAATATTTATCCAAGAGAAACCCTAAGCAAATCAGGTTCTTAATTCACTTGAACCTTAAAGGAGAGGACCTAAAAGCTCTCAAAGGAACAAAGAGGTGAAGTTGATCCATTGGATCAGCCAACCTTAAAATTAGGTCACATTGCACTCAAAAGACCTAAAGTTCAAGTGGAACCTTAAGCACTTTGATCTTAATTAGAAAAGGTAGACTTAAGAGGTCAAGATCCCCATTCTAGTCTACCTGGAATCTCAGTGACAAGAGAGGTTGGGTGGGGGAAACCTTGTAACTCATGGGGACGCTCTACCGTGTAGGGGTCTTTGCGGGACTCTCCCTCTCTGGCTGCCCAGGTATTTCTCAGGTGGACGACCTTTCTAACTAAGGGGTATCATCCGCCCCGAACCTCTATAGTCACCCAACATATTTTGGGTGTCCTGATTGGGTCCAGCATATTCTGATCTCATCAAATCCTTCGGTGCATGTTTAGTAGGAGGTCCTTAAGACCTCCTTTAGAAATCCACTCTCCCCGAGGCCAAGCCTCGACGCCCATGTTTGTGTAGCAACCCCACCACATAGGTCTTTCCTCTGATTCAGAACCAGTTCTCCTTCTTCCATCATGGCACAACCCGTTGAAGAAGAGAACCTTGAGCACCAACTTCAGCGCTTAGATGATTTCTTCCAAAACTTTGTAAACCCACCACAGCATCCTATGATGCAAGATCACTATAATCCCGCTACGGTGGCAATTGAACCTCGAGTCCAAATTCCGGCTGGAGGTTTGGATTCTGACTCCGAGGATCCATTCCAGCACATTAAGCAACTCAAACATCTGGCGGCCCAGACCTTCGGGTCAGATGCACAAAACCAGGATATTCTACTCATGAAGATTTATTTCTCCCTTATGGACAAGGCTACTCATTGATATCAAACTCAGACTTGTTCGATCAACACATGGGTCGAACTTCAGTCCGAATTTTTGAAGAAGTTCTTCCCCGTTGGTCGGACAAATGCCTTGTGCCACCAGATCACTCATTTCACTCAACAATTGAGAGAACCTCTTCATGAGGCATGGGATCGATTCTTGGATCTCATACGAAAGTGCCCCCATCACGGAGTTCCTAAATGGGAACAAGTCTGATCTTTTTACCAGGGACTCCGTGAAGACACTCGATTGTTCGTCGATGCAACCTACGGAGGAAACATCATAGGTCAACATGAGGACACGGTGTGGGAGATTCTCGAAAATATGTGCGAGAACTCCATCAATAATGACTCCATGGCTTATTCGACCGAACGAATACCCACGCATCGACGAATCTTAGAGGAGCACATGAGACGCAGGGCCTGTCCGCATCCGTCGACTTGGAGCTGATGGCCAGTCGGTTGGATAAGGTCTCTATCATAGATAAGAAGGTGGACAAGCTGACTTGGCATTTGCAGCGAGCCACCTCTGCATAGAACTCTTTTGCACAGCCACCTCTCGCGAGGGAAACTGTGCAAAACATCTATCACCGATCTTCTCAGGGGATGGACTCGTATCCACCCCCGTCTAACTCCAAGACCGGGGGGACCTCCGATCCGCTCTATTCTAGTGGAGGGAACTCTGAACCCCCATACTCTGACTTTCCTATGGCTCCTCAGACTTGCGAGGACCTCAATGCCATCCAGAATGACCCATTTTCCAACACTTACAACCCTGGATGGCGAAATCATCCTAACTTCCAGAGGGTGGGAAATTCTCAGAATCAAAGACCACTTTATCAACCCCGTCCACAAGCTCCTCATCCATACCAGCTCCTTCAGCCTCGGTCCAACCCCATCTATCAATCTGGGCCAAACTAAGATCAAATGACTCTTATCCTTCAAACACCGGCTGACATTCAAAAAATGAATGCGGCAATAAAAAAACAACACAAGGATGAGATCACAGAGGTTCGCAACCAACTCGCCCAGATGGCGAATTCCTGCCAACCGGGCACACTTCCTTCGCAACCTCTACAGAACCCAAATAACGTGTCAACCCAGAGGCGCGTTATGAACCCAAATCCAGGCCACACACATATGATTTATCAAGCCCCTTCTGTTCCATCACCTGACGGGATGGAAACTTCGACATCTTACGTGGGATTTCAACAGCCACCCATTTTACCAACCCCAAACCAAAACCAGGCAGGATTAAACTCTATAACAACCCGTAGTGGTAAAGCAACTCAAGATCCACCTTATCCAAACCACTCCAAGCCTGGTAGTGATCCAAGCCCTAGGATAGTTATCCAGGATACCCCTATCCCAGATCAAGAACCTGGACCTATTCTAGAGAAACCAACTAAGGTTCCATTTCTCGAGGCCTTAACCAAGGGAAAAAGGATAACCAAACCCGTGGCTCCTGAGGAGGATCTGGTCAAGCTCTTTGAACAGATCTAGATAAACATCCCTTTGATGGATGCAATACGCCACGTACCGGTTTACGCATGATTTCTGAAAGACGTGTGTACACCCAAGCGTAAGCCGCAAACCAAAAGTGAGAGTCCGATCATACTGTCAGAGCAAGCCAGCTTTGTAATCTTGAGTAAATTCCCACCCAAGGCTAAAGACCCAAGCACTCCCTTGATTTCATGTAAAATTGGTGAAACCCAATTCGACAGAGCCTTGTTAGACCTAGTGATGAGAACCTCATCATGAGCCCTAACTAGCTTATTTTGACCTAATAAAATGAACAAATGCTCCTACATAACCTAAAGGAAGGCCTAATTCAAGATATTACTGATCTTAAAAGAATACATGAAATAAAGGGTAAAACTGTAATTTTACCATTGCAATACATCAACGGTATTTCTCAGGGTCTAGACACAGGTCAATTGGACTTAATAAGAGAAAAAGTGAGATAGTTCAGTCAGAAAAGGGTTATTGTGAAATTTAAGAATTAAATGACATTCTGTAACCCTAAAATAAACTCACTTAATTTCATAAGGTTTCAGGCAGAATAAAAATCACTTAAACCCTCTAAAATTCATGGAAAAATATCCCCTAGGGTTTAGAACCTTCAATTTGGCCTTTAGAACCTGTTTTAACCTATATTGGAGTCCAAACTCAATATTTGACCTAATTTGGGTTTTCATACAAAATGTCTATTCAAACGTAATCAAACCTAAAATCCAACTTCACCAATGGATTCCTTAGGTCCAAATTAGGTTTGTACCAAAATTTGGACCTAAAGAAAGGCCATCTTGACCTTCTTTGCAAAATAGTCCACCTAATTATATTCTGACCCCTAACTTTTGAAAACCCATGCAAATACCCCCTCAACTTCTTCGTCACTTTTCGCATTCCGGTCCCTCTACCATTGCAACAGAGACCCATACCTCCGGCAAGGTTTTGAGGAGGATTTCTCTTCTCTTCCCCAAGGAGTTTCTCTCAGATTTGAAATACAGGTCGACCCCCTTTCCGCCATTGACGCTAAAGCAAGAAGGTTGCAAGATCGCTCTAGGCCGCATCCACCCAGGTGTTGTGCTCCAGGACATGCGGATTGGTCTTGCGCACCCACGCAGCTAGGCAATTGGCTGGAGAGTAGCCGCAGCTGTGGCAATTGAAGGCGACACCCTGCGGGCGCATGAGCGAAGCGGGTGGGACACTTTAGTCCCACCTCGGAAATCTTTACCACAGGTGTGTAGTACAAATTTATTTTGCGCCTTCTTCTCATCGCCTCAGGTAACACAAGGGTGAGGTCCCTCGCCCTCGCTCACGCCTCGTCCGTGACCTGCCCCCGCAGATCTGGCACCCGACCCGATTACCTATCCCATGCACTCCTCGCGCATCACACCCATGCTGGTGCACCTGGACCCAGGCACGCGATACCCGACCCGATTACCTAGCTCTGGGAGAGCGTACCTTAGAGAGATATATAGAGAGAGAGAGATGTGGGGAGGGTAGGGGATAGGTTTTGCATTGTGGTGCTGTGCAGGAAAGAAGAAGGTAGCGGCAGAGGAAGAGAAGAAGAAGGTAGCAGGTGAAGGAGAAGAAGAAAGAAGAAGAAGACCAACGACAAAGGCAGGAGAAAGCAAGAGCTGAGGAAAGCTAAGTGCAGAAGGAAGAAGGAAGCAGAGGTGCGGCCAAGTAGAGCAGAAGCAGAGAAAGATAAGGCAAGCACGCAGAGAAGAAGCCAAGAAGGAAGAAGAAAGAAGAAGGCTCGGCTGAAGAGAAAGACAGAGATCAAAGAATCAAAGTTGAAGGCACTGTAGCAATCACAAGTTAAGACGTCTGATTCACAAAATCAGACGTCTAAGAAGGCAGAGAATGGAAGAAAAGGAGAACATTTTTTAAACTCTTCTCAATTTCTCTTTTATTGCTACATGTTAATATTCATAAATTCTTGCATTTATATTCTGAATTAGGTTTTGAGTAACTCTAAGTGTTCAATTACGTTATTAAGATTAGTGAATAAATTCCATTTGCTTCCTATGTTCGACCTCGGATACCTTGGTTTTCAAGTAATAAAATTCTTATTTGTTATCGAGGCGATTTCAACTATACTGCAATGCAACATTTCTTAAAACACGATCTAGCCTTGTCAACACCTAGGTGCCTCCATAAACCTAATACCTACATTCCTCCTTAACCACCTTGAAGAGTCCGAGCTTAAACCGACAGAGGTGACATTGTAGTTAGCCAATCGATCCATCAAATCACCTAAAGGAATACTCGAGGATGTCATTGTTAGGGTACGAGATTTCTACTTCCCGGTGAATTTTATAGTTCTAGACATGGATGCACCTGAGAACCCAAGGGATACACGTATTGTACTAGGGAGACCTTTTCTGGCCACTGCTAGGGCCAACATAAGTTATGAGGAGGGCCAAATAGAATTAAAATTTGGGAATCAAACTCTAAAGATTGACATCTTTAAGGTCCAACAAAGGATTAATTGCAGTGTTATAGAATAAATATGTGATATCAAAGCCGTGGTTGATGAACAGCATATCGAGGACAACCTGATTATTCCCGATCAACCACAAGAAGACCAAAACCCGCAAATAGAGACTAAACCTGAGCTAGATACACCCATAACTCCTACCCTCGTTCCTAACACACACCCTAAACCACCCGCTGCTGCTGATAATCCCATCCTGGAACTCAAGCCCCTTCCCGATCATCTGAAATACGTCTTTTTAGGTTCCAATCAGACGTTCCCTATGATTATCAAATCCAGACTCACATCTGACCAGGAATCCCATCTGATTACTATTCTCCAGCAACATCGTAGAGCCATTAGATGGACTCTCGATGATTTGACTGGTATCAGCCCCTCTTATTTCACACACCATATCTACTCCGAAAAAGGTGCATGACCTTCGCGAGAAATGCAGAGACGTTTGAACCCTAATCTGCAGGAGGTCGTGAAAAAGGAGATCATTAAGTGGTTAGATGCAGGAATCATCTACTCGATCTCCGGCAGTCAATGGGTGAGTCCAATCCAGGTTATGCCTAAGAAGGCAGGACTCGCCACCATCACGACTGAAACAGGAGAGGTCATACTGACCCGTATAGCTAACTCGTTGAGAGTCTACATTGATTACAGAAGACTCAATTCCTCCACGAAGAAGGATCATTTCCCACTACCATTTATTGATCAGATCCTCGAGAAACTAGCAGGAAATAGGTTCTTTTACTTTTTCGACAGGTACTCCAGTTATAACCAAGTGGCAAACCATCCAGACAACCAAGAAAAGACCACGTTCACCTGCCCCTTTGAGACGTACGCGTTTCGAAGGATGCCGTTCGGTCTCTGCAATGCACCCGCAACTTTTCAGCGGTGCATGCTTGCCATATTCTCAGATATGGTAGGTGATTATCTGGAAGTCTTCATGGATGACTTTTCAGTATTTGGAGCATCATTTGACGATTGCCTCCAGCACTTGGTCCAAATACTCAGGCGATGCATTGACGTGAATCTGATTCTTTCCTGGGAAAAGAGCCACTTCATGGTGCCTGAGGGAATTGTCCTGGGACATCTGATTTCAGATAAAGGCATCCAAGTCGATCGAGCCAAGGTTAACTTGATTTCCAAACTCCCTATGCCTAGCTCGATCAAGGACATCCGATCTTTTCTGGGGCACGTTAGTTTTTACCGTCGATTTATCCCTGATTTTTTGAAAATTGCGTGCCCCCTGACCACTCTTCTCTTCAAGGATGTACCTTTCGAAATCTCCAAGGAATGCACCAAGCATTTGAGATCCTTCGTGATCGAGTTACCCAAGCCCCGATCCTACAGTCCCCTGATTGGTCTCAACCCTTTGAGATCGTGTGCGATGCATCTGACTTCACTATATGAGCAGTTTTGGGGCAGAAAATTGATGGGAAACCCGTGGTCATTTACTACGCTAGCAAAACACTTGACGAGGCTCAGCGTAACTACACGATTACTGAGAAAAAGCTACTAGCCGTTGTATTTGCCCTAGAAAAATTCAGATCTTACCTCCTGGGTTCCCATGTTATTATCTACTCGGATCACACAACTGTGAGGCATCACCTTGCAAAGAAGGATGCGAAACCTCGATTAATCCGATGGATGTTGCTGTTGCAAGAATTTGACCTCGAGATTCGTGACAAAGTGGGAAGGCAAAACGTGGTAGCTGATCACTTGTCCCTCCTTCCTTCTGAGATCATTGACCCTTCCAGACCCATTACGAAACATTTTCCTGATGAGCACCTTTTGACTATCAATACAGGGCTTCCATGGTTTGCTGACATAGTAAACTACTTGGCATCACATTAGATCCCGTCTAATTGGCCCAAGGCCAAGAAGGACAAATTGTGTTCCGATGCCAAGTATTACCTTTGGGAAGACCCGTGTTTATTCCGCATTGGTGCTGATCAAATTATCCGACGATGTCACACGGAAGCGGAAATCAAAGACATACTCTCTTTCTGCCATGACCAGGCATGCGGTGGACATTTTTCAGGACACAAAACCGCATCAAAAGTCCTCCAGTGTAGCTTTTACTGGCCCACAATTTTCAAGGATGCATACAATCACTGTAAGTCATGTACCTGTTGCCAGACCTTGGGCAACATGAGCCATCGAGATATGATGCCTTTATAGTCGATTCTAGTATGCGATATTTTTGACATTTGGGGGATTGATTTTATAGGACCCTTCCTTATCTCAGACGGCTTTGAAAACATTTTACTCGCTGTTGACTGTGTCCAAATGGATCGAAGCCAGTCCGACCCGAACCAATGATCACAAAGTTGTTATCAAGTTCATTTACCAAAACATCTTCTCATGGTTCGGGATTCCACAAGCAATAATTTCTTATGGAGGGACCCATTTCACAAACTCTCAGTTCAGGTCACTGATGACCAAATACGGGGTGTCGCACCGAATCTCTACTCCTTACCACCCCCAAACTAATGGTCTAGCTGAGCTATCAAACCAGAAGATCAAGAAAACCCTCCAGGTTACTGTTCGACCTGACAGGAAGGATTGGTCATCCCAGCTTCCGGAAGCTTTGTGGGCTTATAGGACTTCCCACAAGACCCAATTAGGCATGTCTCCTTTCAGACTGGTGTACAGGAAGGCGTGTCACCTTCCTGTCGAATTGGAGCATAAAGCCTATTAGGCAGTACGGAACTGCAACTTGGATTTTTCTAAGGCTGGAACCCATAGAAAGCTTCAGATGAGCGAGATTGATGAATTGCACCACGACGCGTATGAGAACTCGTGAATCTACAAAGAGCGGGTTAAAGCCTTTCACGACAAGTACATATCTAGAAAGATCTTTCATCCTGATCAAAAGGTCCTACTCTTTGATGCCCGACTCAAATTATTCCCAGGAAAGCTACGATCTAAATGGATTGGACCATACTTAGTCCAACGAATCTTTGGAAATGGAGCCGTTGAGATCAGTTCACTTAGCCACGATTCCGAACCCTTCGTCGTGAACAGCCAGAGACTTAAACCGTTCATTGACATAACCAATACAGATTTGGCTGAGACATCCTTTATCCTCCATTCTCCTTGAGCTCATTGCATCCAACTGATGCGTAAAACTCAGTGCTTAACGGGAGGCAACCTGTCATTCCTTGAGAAACCCGAAACCTTTCCTGACATTTCTATACTGAATTCATATTGCACTTTAGGGTTTATCCATTAGAACAACTGACTCCACCTCAGGTACCCATACCCAAGTCTAGAAATCATTCGCAACAGTCACCTCGACCCGTTCGCTCACCCAACACCTGTCCTAATGAATGAAGTAAGCTGAATTTGAACCCACCTAATTTATAATGGGGACATTGCAAATCGTAGGCATGGGGGGGGTATGAAAGTGCAAAATGTATGAAAACTCATATCAAGAAAAGGTTTCAACAAAAAAAAAAACTAAGAAGGGGGGAGAGAAAATTTTTGGGCTATACAAAACACTAAGAGGAAAAAGACCAAAATGCCAAAAAGAAGCACAAAATGAAAAAGAAAAAAAGAAGATTAGTCATTAGTAAGAAATTAAGGGATTAACTGAAGTTCTAGACCACATCAAGAAAAAAGAGAAAAATGAAAAAAAAAGTGCTAAAGAGACACAAAAAGAGATTAGTAGGAACGCTGATCTTAGGCCTTTTTGGCTAGACTCTTAGTACCTGTTAAAATTTGGATAATCCCCAAGAGGTTTGGGAAAATGCGAAGCTTAAGTATTAGGTCTAAGGCTTAGGGAGTATTCGGCCTCGTTAACTGACCTTCAATTTGCAGGACTCGGTAACCTAAGCACCCCAATCGACACACAGTCTGGTTTGGTGCGCATAACGATCAAAATCATGCAAGAAGCATTTTAATGTTTTGAAAAAGTTGCCTAGATTAGGAGCGGCCGATCAACACAAGTTGATTTGGACAAGTTCCCAGTGCGGAGAGTCGGGAAATTCCCCTCGAAGATGCGTAACATATCGTCACCTCGGTGCTTGTCTCTTAGGATATTTACATATCCTATCGGGGTCATGTAAGCACTCTACTGGTTCAGATATCATGGGTGGCATTATCACGAATGTCGATTGCCATGGTCTGGATTCGGCCACGAAACACCATGGGCGGGATTATCACGAAATCTCGAAAACCAGGGTTCTGGGGGTTGCCATGGGCGGTGCTATCATGAAGCATCGATTGCTAGGGACCTTTGAGGATTGATGATGGGGACGAGGAATCTGATACAGACCATGTTGAGAAGCCAGTCCGAAGCTAGAAATAAAAAGAAAAGAGAAAGAAAACTCTCCAAACAAATAAATCCTCTGTCTCTCTCTTATAAAAACACACTGCAAACTGAACTAAGGCTAAAATATGTCTCAAGTACGGGTGCTTTAACCGTGGAGTGCAATGAACCTTAGGGTAGTTCCTGCAGGCCTTAAAAACCTTCGCGGAGGATCAAGGCTAAAGCTGGTCAGGTCCGGATCTTGGTTGGTACTTGAGTACCTCTAGGCCTACTGTCAGCATTCCAACCTAATCAAAAGAAAAAGCACTTATCATAAAATGTGAAAGAAACACATGGTCTAGAACAGACGTTAAAACCTTGAATTTTTGCTAAGAGACTAGCAAAAGATAGGCATGGGGGTATGATGAGAGCCTCATCATAAGCCATAACTAGCTCATTTTGACCTAAGAAAGTGAACAAAAGCTCCTGCATAACCTAAAGGAAGGCGTAATTCAAGAGATTCCTATTCTGGGAAGAAAACATGAACTAAAGGGTAAAACTGCAATTTTACCATTGCAGTACATCAACGGGATTTATCAGGATCTAAACATAAGTCAATTGAACTTAATAAGAGAAAAAGTAGGATGATTCAATCAGAAAAGGGTTATTGTAAGATTTAAGAATTAAATGACATTCTTTAACACTAAAACAAACCCACTTAATTTCACAAGGTTATGGTCAGAGTAAAAATCAACTAAACCCTCTAAAATTCATGGAAAAATATCCTCTAGGGTTTAGAACCTTCAATTTGGCATTTTGAATCTATTTTGACCTAGATTGGGGTCCTAGCTCAATATTTGACCTAATTTGGGTTTTTATGTAAAATGTCTAGTCAAAAATGGTCAAACCTAAAATCTAACTTCACCATTGGATTCCTTATGTCCAGATTAGGTTTGTACCAAAAATTTTGACCTAAGGGAAGGTCATCTTGACCTACTTTGCAAAATAGTCCACCCAATTACATTTTGACCCCTAGCTTTTGAAAATCCTTGCACAGAGCCCCCTATCTTCCTAGTCACTTTTTGCATTTCGGTCCCTCTTCCATTTCAGCAGAGGCCCCATACCTCCGGTGAGGTTTCGAGGAGGATTTCTCCTCGCTTCCCTAAGGAGCTGCTCTCAGATTTGGTAGGGGGATCCTCTGAGGAATCCCCTACTATCTGAGTAGCTTCCCAAGATCTGGTTCGCACCATACCACTCGTGCAAATGCTCGAGATGCATAGGTTTGGTGTCCAACCCATACCTCCGACGAGAGTCTTGCACTTGGAAGCTCTCCTTCCAAGCACAAGGCCCTCTGTGTAACGAACGCGTGCCCCAGACGTCTTGAGGTGGCCCAGACGTCGGACCAGACGCCTGGGATCACATCCAGACGTCGGACCAGACGTCTGGGATCGTTTCAAGATGTTTGGAAATCCGTTATCTTCCACACGCGCAGGTCGTCTGCGCGCCTGAGTGCGCAGACCCGCATATTGGTTTATTCCCTGCGGCTGCAGAAGCCCTGCCGCGTCCTCTCTCCTCCTCGCACGGCCTTAAAAGGCCACGCCTCCCCTCACTTCCGTCACCACCGTCTCCTCCCTCTTCTCCTTCAGCCAGTGAGCGTGAGCGCGAGGGCGGCAGCGGCGGCCGCAGTGAGCGCGAAGGAGGTGCTGTGTGCGAGAGCGGAGCTCTGCCGTGAGGGCGAGCTCGCCGGGGCTGCTAGGGCCGGCCGACGGAGGGCGCAGGGGGCGCGGAGCGACGCGAAGGGGGAACTGCTGCGGTCTGAGAAGCAGGCGCGCGAGGTGCGACGCGGGTGGCGTCGCGAGCCGAGGCTGAGTGGCGCCCTGATTCTGGAAAAATTTCCAGAATCAAACGTCTGGGTTGATAGCCAGACGGCGAGTGCGACGTCTGGAAGACCATCCAGACGTCTGAAAGGTGAGTTTTCCGTCTCCTTCTTCCTTCCTGTCGACTGACCGTACTGAGGGAGGGAGATGGGTGTGCGCAGGCTCGGTGATTCGCCATCCATCGCGAATCAGACGTCTGGCAGTAGTACCAGACGGCGGAAGCAACCTCCAGACGTCCGGGGTTACCATCGGACGTCTGGGAGCTAGGCCAGATGTCCCCGCAGACTTCTGGACGTCTGGGAAACCACGCTGAACAAGGTAATTCTCTAATCCACTTTTTAAGACGTCTGGAAGAAGTTCCAGACGTTTGATTTTACACAGTTTCGTCGTTTTCGACTCGTTTAGGGCCCGTTCGGGTTCCGTTTTCCGCGATTCGAGTTGCGTTCTTTTCGGAATTAATTCCTCTACCCGTCTACAGTAGCTATACACTGTTTTGAGATACTCCTTGTGTTTGATCCTTGTGATAGGACCCCGTTCCGTTGCAGTCTCGGGGGTCGCGGAGGCACGCGGGATTCCCGATCACGCCCCCATTACTCCCGTTGTACCTGGTAGAGTGGCTTTAAGTTATTAATAAAATCTGTTAAATTATGGAACCATAAATAGAACCTAGGACATTGCATGAATCCTAAGAATGAGAAATAGATGGAATAATAGCTCCTAGGTGTTGCATGAATCCTAGGGCTGAAAAACTAGATTGTATGATAGATCCTAGGATATGGCATGAATCCTAGGATGGGAAAACTAGTGGAATGTATAATACTGCAGTCTTGGAAAATGGAAAGAGATATAAAGCTGCCTGTAATTTGAATTAACAGCTGCCTGCTGTGAAAAAATAACGTGGTCGAGAACATGGATTGTAAGAATGTGAAACTGGAAAGTGAAACCTGGATGTTTGAGTAAAGAGGATGGAACCCTACGGGGAAGTAGGAGTAGAACTCCTGGAAAGTGAATGGAATAGTATTGGGGAAGTGAGCTGGCCCTTGAGTACGGAGTACCAAGGAGAGCAACTGTCCCCCTGTTTAGTGCAGAGCGGAGCCAGCCGCCCCAGGGACCCGGGGTTAGGACTGGCCACTCTGTATCGACTTGCTGGCCCTCGCGTACGTAGTATCGAGGAGAGCTACTAGTGTAGGGAGGTACTAGCTACCCCACGGGCCCCGGGGTTCTGCTAGCCTCCCACACCGACTTGTTAGGCCCACTGGGGCAAACCAGGGTAGTCAGGCGAGGGTGCGCGGACTGTGGAGGGGCAAGGCCCCAGTTTGGTTACTGTGGAGGGGTTGGACCCCTGTTACTGAGAGGGCTCTGCCCTGGACTGGTTCCGTGCTGTGCTTTGGGCGCACCCGTTAACGGAAACGACTGACCGCGTGCTAGTACGGGTTAGCTACCTGTGCGTTTATCGCGCGTGCCGTAGTCACCGTTACGTCTGTCAGTGACCTTAGGGTGGTTGACTGAGGGTAGGATCACCACGGGGGACTCTCCCGGCCAGGAGAGCACCACGTGCTACTTCTACTTTTTGGAAAAGACTGCAATCAAGATCGTTCCCACGAGGAACATTCGAGATCAAGAAAAGGATCTGAGGAATAAATGAAATAGTGAGACAATTGAAAGATGTGAATAAAGAAAGTAATCGAACATAACAGCTACTGTACACTCTACTGTTGTCTTTAGTTTAGTTTCCACTCTACTCAGCGTTTTGCTGACGTGTTACACTCGTTACCCTTTTCAGGACCAGGTGTTGAGCAGCCAGGGTCAGCGGCTGCAGAGGACGCTGGGTCGAGTAGGGTCCAGTAGAGTTACCACTGTCTCTTGTACCTCTTTTGTTAGGTTATAGTGAGTAGTTCTTGTTTTCGCTGTACTTTTCTTTATCTGCAGTTCAAATTATATGATGAATGTTGTTCTACTGTTGTGGTGGTATATACTGTGGTAGTTTCTTTCCTTACTGCTGTACTTTCTTACTGTTAGTTATATTCATGCTGAATGTGGTTTATTTTACTGCTCTTTTGGTTACTTCCTCGTTGGACGACTAGGTCTTGGGATTAGTTGAGTTGGTCCGATTCTCGTGTCTCGTAGGGACTCGAGAACCGAGTCGTTACACTCTGCCTGTGCCTTTAAAAGAAGACTCAGGTCCGGCCGCATCTTCCAAGCTTGGATTTGCCTGAGATACCCCTTGAATTTCGTCCTCCATCTCCAGCTAACTGCCCACAAGCTCTGACGACCTCTCCTTCCTCTTCTCATCACTCTACCACCATACCAGTGGCAGAGTCTTCTCCACCGTGTTCCTCCATGTCATGCCATACCCGCATGCGCCTCTCTGACCCATTCCTCGTCGCCATCATCCTCACCTCAGGGTCATCTTCTCCGACGACGGCACCTATGCACCACTCATCCCCTCTGCCTCCCTTTTGTCCAGCTGCACACAGATAAGTTCTTCTCCCTCTCCTCTTTATTTCCCCTATCTCTATTACTGTTTTTATCCCCTCGACGCCACAGACCACCACCATCGTTCCCATCTCCAGGCAACCACCGGCAAGGTGTCTCTGTCACTTCCACACCTCCATCCACCTTACCAGACCCCTCAAAACCTCCGCCACCATCCACTGAGCACTTTCCCCATCTCCATCGACCGCCATCACTTCCACAAACTCCCCCCGACCACACCCATCACCATGGTCACAGATCGACCTAGGCCCGCACGCCTAGGCCGCCCCGCGCCCAGCCACCCACCTAGATACCTTCACCGTGCCACGGCGAAGCTTTCTAAGTATTTTAACAGGGTCGTGAGGCCGTATTCCTGTTGACAGGTTTTCGACCTCGGCCGCCATTGAAGCAGCTGTGAAGCTTGTTTGCAAGCTTCACTCTAGGCCGCTTCGCTCCAGGTCCCCAGCTCCAGGAGGCGCGGGTTGGACTCGTGCACTCATCTAGCCAAGTGAGCGGCCTTGAGAGGGATCACAGCAGTGCCAATTAGGCGAAGAAATCACCTGCGGGCGCGCGAAGAAGTGGGTAGGACTTTAGTCCCTCCTCGGAAACGACCAACACGGGTAAGTGGTTTTTATTGTTTTTGCGTTTCCTCCTTAGCACCTCAAGTCACGGGGTGAGGTCCCCTCGCCAACACATGCCTCGTCCGTGGTCACCCATACGCGAACCTGGCTAACCCGTTTACCCTGCACTCCTCACGCACCACCCACGTCGGTGCGCCTGAACCCGGGCACGCATAATCCGACTCGTATACCTGATTGTCTGGCTCTAAGAGAGCGAAGAGAGAAATAGAGAGAGTCTGTGACGCAGGAGAGGGTAGGGGTAGGTTTTGTTGTGCTGTGTAGGGAAAGGAAGAAGGAGGAGGAGGAGGAGGCAGCTGCTGAAGAGAGAAGAAGAAGGAGGAGGAAGGTGTAGCTGAAGCCTAGGGCAAGGTAAGGCCTTTGCAAGGAAGGACTTAGCCATAGCTAAGGAAGGCTAAGGAAGTAGAGGTAGGAGAAGGACTTGAAGGCAGAAGACAAGGCCAAGGAGGAAGAAGCACTGTAGCTGCAGAAAATAAGAGAAGGTAGGAGCTGAAGAAAGCCAAGTGCAAGAGAAAGAAGAAGGAAGCAGAGGTGCAGCTGAAGAAGAGAAGAAAAGGCTAAGGCAGAGGAAAGGAGAACCAAAGAGAAAGAGAAAGAAGAAGAAGACAGACAAAGGCAGAGAAGAAGGAGAAGGAGATGAAAGCACTGCAGCAATCACAAGTTAAGACGTCTAATTTACAAAATTAGACATCTGATTCACAAGGCCTAAGCATGCAGAGAAAGAGAAGAATCAAAGAAGAAAGGAAGGAGCCATAGAGAAACAAAGGCAAAAGAAAGCAAAAGGAAAAGAAAGAGAGAAGAAAAAGAAGGAAGAAGTTACAGAAAGAGAAGAAAAAAAGAAGAGAGACATTCTATTTCTTTTTGCATTTTCTCTCTCTAGCTTTCATATATATATTGAATTGCATTGATATCATCTTTTGAGTAATTTGATATTGTGATTTTAGTTTTTAAAAATACAATTTGCTCCCTGAGTTCGACCTCGGATACCTAGTTTTCCGAGTAATAAAAACTTCTTATTTGTTTATAACGCTTTTTCTACTACACTGCAACGAGATTGATTTAAAACATGACAAAGCATTATATAGCAAACAATGTTCTTCTTGTACTTCAAACAAGAAGTGCGTAATTCAAGAAGATTAGAAATTAAGCGTAAATCCCTAGTAGGTAGAGGCAATCAGGGTAGGAAACTCTAAACAGAATCGTCTCAACTTCAATCAGATATTTAATTGAAACCGCAAATCAGAAAACTTTGCCTTTTAAGTGATATTTACTAGAAAAGTAAGGTAGATGATTCCTAATTGATTTGTTTCCTTTTCTCTCTTCCAAGGATTAGGTGATTAGGGAAGAAGAGAGATTACCTGCCCTGGGAGTGGTTGATTTGCATGGAAGATCTCCTCGTGATATACCTCGCAAAATCACAATTAAAACAAACAGGGCAAGTTAGTGCTCATATAACAATAGAGAAATATAAGACTAATGTGTGAATTGCACGTTGCTTCCCTGCAACAGTGCCAAAATGTTTGAATAGAACCAGATAGGAGTTTAATGTTTCGTCGTCATAGCACACTCCTAAAATAGCTCGATCAACAGATAAAATTTATAATTCAGAATCTAAAGAAGAGTCCAAGGTCGAACACAGGAAGCAAATATGAAATTCACAACATTAATCATATTTAAAATCAATGAGCACAATCAATTAAGCATTCAAGTAGATATTCAATGAATAACAATATACTCAAAGGATATTCAATACTAAGCACGAGTATCTCAATAGTTCATAATGATAAAAAGAAGTTAAGACAAAATAATGGTGATTTGAATCACTAATAATTAGCCTTAATCAAACATGCATATCAAATCTCAAGTATATCAAATAAATAAACAGTAGCTTGAATGCTATAGTGATTAGACAATTGAGATAAGCTATCAGATGGCTTAAATGTATCAGGCACAAGGCTCCTCAAGTAGAGCCTTTCTCTTTATTTCTCTCTTCTTATGCTTTCCTTCTCTTCAGCTTCTCTTCTCTTCCCTTATCTTCTTTAGAGGCACGACCCTTCTTCTCTTCTTTAGAGTCTTCTCATTCACAGCACAAGGTACCAACTTCCTCAGTGACTAAGTGTCGCATAGGGCACAGCAACAGAGAGAAAAACCCTCCCCCGCTCTCTCACAATTTCTCCCTCCTCTTCTCTCTCAAACCCCAGATATAATCAGATCCATACTCATGTTATCAAATCATGCACAGTGTCTAGGCCTAAGTGCGTGGGTCGCAGACGAGGAGTAAAGTAGGCGAGTTATCAGGTGTGAAGGGGTGTGAGGGACCCGACCCCTCAAGTGTCTTGGGCAATAGAGCACAAACACAAAAACAATATATGTGTAGCTGCGCATTCTTCTATGCCTAATGCGGGTCTATCCCCACTGCTATTTCGCACGTAGCTGCAGCCATGGATGCTTCGTCTAATTGGGGATGCTACTGTTGCTGGGATCCTCAATTGAGGACCTAGATGACTTCCTAGAGCGTATCCACATGGCCTGGAGGTGATTGCGATGAAGAACAGAGCCAAAGAGCTGTAGCCGAAGTCAAAGATGATGGCGGCGGCGGCAAAGCGACGGTGAAATCTGCAAGCACGAATATGGGCTTGAAATCCCCAGTCAGATGGCTCAAAAGCTTCGTCAAAGCACGGCGAAGGTTGTGGTGGGTGTTTCGTGGCGTGAGAGGGTGTGTGGTGGTCGGTAGAGGTCGGGGATGAAGGTGAGAAGGTGGGTTGTTCGATAGAGCGTTTGGATGGGTGGAATGCGTAATAAGGATGAGGGTTTTGTGCTCGAAGGTATGGCAGAGCTCGTGCCGTGTTGACGAGGCATGTGGTGCGATGGAGCGTCGAGGGAGCCTTGCCAGAGGTGCGGCTAGAGATGGAGAAGATGATGGGCGAACGGTGGCGGCGTGGGTTGAATTGAGAGTTTGAAGGAAGGAAAAGAGATTAGAGGGAGATGGAAACCTAACTACGCTAACCTAATTGGACGAAAGGGGAGGGAGGTGCTGGTTATGGTATGGCCATTGCCAGAGAAGGGAATACATCCGGTGGGGGAGAAGCGACGAGGAAGATGGTGGAAAGAGGCACCTGCTGGTATTGCAAGACGTGGATTGAAGAAGGGAAGAAGATTCAACCGCCTATTGTACGTGGCGACCGGCAAAGAAGGTGGACGGAGGAGGTTGTCAGAGCTGGAGGAGAAGGCCAGAGGGAGAGGGTGTTTGATGAAGAAATGAAGCCAAAATCGAGCTAAGGAGGTGAGGTTTGCATCAAGGGATCTTTTATAGGCCTTAGGGGGCATTCCAAGCTTGGAAACTAAGCTTGGAAGGTTGCAGCTTTCAAGAAATAGGAAACCCTTGATTTCAAAGGGTTCGCATTAGGTTTGGGCAAGAATTAGAGCCCAAGATGCGGCTCAGATTGAAGAGAATCTTCTCAGGAGTCCTTCCAATTTTGGAAGAGATTGGGTGTGAAATTAGAGAGAATGCCTTGATTGAAGGTCAGCTGTAGGTGTGTTCACATGGAAATGGCAGTAGGTACCTAAACACGAAGAAGATGACAAAGTTAGGGGGCTATTCGCAATAAATTTTGAAAGTTGAGGGGCTATTTGAGAGAAGAGTTAGACTAAACCAAAATGCAAACTAGGTCAAGATGATCTCTTATTGGACCAAAATTTTGGTGCAAACCTAATTTGGATCCAACAAATCTGATGGTGAAGTCAGATTTTGGTTTTGACTAAATTTGATTGGTTAATTTACGTAGAAACCCAAATTAGGATAACTTCCTATCTAAGACTATTTTAGGTAAAAATATATGTTCCAATGGTCAAATCAAAGGTACCAACCTTATGAAATATTTTTCTATGATTTTTAAAAGGTTTAGATGAAATTTATCCTCATCAGAACCTCTGTTAATTAATCAGATCTGAAATTAGGATTTCGGGTGCCATTTTGACTCTGGAAATGCACGAGTCATTTTTATTGGGGAGATTGGGAAGAAGTTCTGGAAGAAAATTGGGAGATTGCTTGAAAACTATGTAGAGAACCTAATTTTTGTTGGGGACTTTGACTCCATTCTAGCAGCAATAGATAAAGTAGGGGAAGCAGTTGTTCCTTCTAAGGAGTTCTACCACTTGAACTCATTCACAATAAGATTACGATTGATGGACGTCGGTTTATCATTGTAGGCTTACGCTTGGTCAAACAAGCATCACCTTCAATTTTTAATCAAATAGAGATTGGATAGAGTTTTATTTCTAGAAGTTGGAATTTGCAATACCCCGATGCTGGTGTGCTACATCTTCCAACTTTGGGGAGTGATCATAACCTAAAACTATTGCGATTAGAATGGAAACAAAAGCGCAGATCTAGTGTTTGGAGACTAGGTGCGAAATTGAGCTTGAGAGAGGATTATCAGGCTATGGTTGAGAAGGGGTGGAAGGGTGGCGAAGATGGAGCTAATTTGATGATTTGGGAGAGGTGAAAAATTAGCAGGGGAACTTAAAACATGGCATTCGAGATTGGATGTAAATTGAAGGCACAAGAATTCAAAGATAAAAAAGGAGATGGATGAAATCCAAGGTAGAGTGCCTGAGGAGCATGATTAGGTTAGGGAAAGAGAGCTGTAGAGACAAGATGTAGGAGGTGTTATTACAGGAGGAAGTGCATTGGTGTTTTGGATTCAGGCTTGTATGGATAGAGAGTGGAGATAAAAATAGAAGATTCTACCATCTTTATGTGCAAAATAGAAAAAGGAAAAATGCTATTCATTGGCTTGCATTGCCTAATGGGGAGGAGCTAGGTGAAAAAGCAAAAGTATGAGATTATTTCTTTAATTTCTACAAAAAGCTTTATGCTTTAGAGTTGAATGAAATGAATCCAAGAGAGGTTTTCTCTTTGTAGGATTAAGAGAGGAAGAGGGACGATGGTGTATTGAACTGCTTGAAAAGGAAGAAATTTGCAATATACTTTTCCATATGCCTTCATGTAAGAGTCCTGGTCCTGATGGGTTACCTGCATTTTTCTATCTGAGTTGGGCAACTATGAGAAATGAAGTCCTAACTTTTGTATAGGATTGTTTCAAAGCTTGGATTATGCCAATGCCAATGAGCTGAACCTATCTTGCCCTAGCACCAAAGCTTGGTTCACCCAAAGAGCCTAAAGACTACTACCACATAAGTCTGACAAACGCCATCTACAAGTTGGTGGCTAAGTTAGCTGTGCAGAGACCGAAGCCAATTTTGAAGAGAGTGGCTTTGAAAAATCAGTCAAGGTTCCTTTCAGGTAGGCAACTAGCGAATAATGTCATGATAGCCAAAGAAGTCATCCATGCCATGAAGATCTTAAATAGTAAGGAAATTTCAATGGTCCTTAAACTTGATATGGAGAATACTTTTGAGAGGCTTGAGTAGGATTTTGTGAAGTTTTGTTTGTGTCAATTGCACATACCTTCTCCTTTGGTCAATTTGGATATGTCTTGCATTAGATCTGCTTCCTTTCAAGTGCTAGTTAACGGTAATCTTATTAACGTCACCCTTCCCTCTGGTGGTGTGAGACAGGGGTGCCCTTTACCCTCCCACCTTTTCATTATTTGTTCAGAATATTTATCTAGATGCTTCAAGCTTGCTCCTCATGACAATTTAATTTTAGGATATCAGCTTCATGGAAATGCTAGTCCCATTACTCACTTGATGTATGCTGATAACACCATACTCTTTGCTAAGGAGTGGTGAAGGCTAGGGAGCTTCACAAGATTCTCTAAGAGTATGAAAGGTGTTCAGGACAAAGGGTCAATTATGCTAAATCAGGGTATTCTTCAGCAAAGGAGTGGGGATGGATATTCAAGAGGAGCTTAGGGAAGAACTTGGTATTGGGGCCACGGTGCGGAAGGAAGCTTTATTTGGGGAGCCCCATTCTTGATACTCCCAATCAATCAAAATTGGAGTTGGTAATTACTAAATGTTCCAAGAAGCTACCAAGTTGGAAAGGTGAGACTTTACACAAGTGAGTAGGGGCATTCTTCTTCAATCCTCACTTCACTCCATTCCTAATTACCGCTTGTTTACCAACCTCTTCTCTACAAAACTTTGTCATGTGTTGGATAAATTAGCAAGAGATTTTGGTGAAGGTATATGGATAATAAGAAAAATCTTTAAATGAGGGCTTGAAGCTCATTATGCCTTTCGAAGCACATGGGTGATTTAGGTATTAGGTATGCTTGAGTGACTAATTTAGCATTCCTAATGAAGATGGGTTGGAAGCTATGTACGGATCAAGATGGATTATGGTAGAGTTTGATACATTCTAAATATTTCCCTGGTGGCTCATTTTGGGAATATATGCTAAAGTCTACTAAGTCAAACTTTATGAAAGCTTTGGGGGAGATTAAAGGTTGGCTATATAAAGAAGTGAAGTGCTTGGTGGGGAATGGTGAGGGAATGGATAGGAGAATGGGAAGGGATTGTGATGCCAATGGACAATAGGTTTTGGAGTTAACTTCGATGACAAACCTGATAGAGAGGGAAGAAAGAAGGTGGAATGAAGAGGTAGTAGAGGCCATATCTCAACCATAATTGGCAAGTTCCTTTTGTAAAACACCAATTCATGAAGGACCTTGTATGCTCGTTTGGAAGCCTTATCCAAAAGGTAATTTTTCTATTAAGTCAACCTATTAGACTCTTTTAAAGGAACACGATTTAGGAGTTGTAAGGAAGAGAGAGTTATAGTTTTGCAAGAAACTTTGGGCACCAAGGACAAGTGTTCCTATGGAAGGCAATAGTGAAAGATCTACCAATCAAATCCATTATTGCCAAAGGATTAGGAAATTATGATCATGCTACCCTTTTGTAAGATAGAGGCAAAGGATTGGTGTCATTTACTTTGTGGTGGTACTGTCATGAGGGTGGTCTAGTTTTATTAGGGTGAGAGTGGAGGATCAAGGTGACAGATGGTTGGATTTTGGTTGGCAAATGAACAAAGATTTTATGGCAGCTAGGTACTCCAAACACCTAGCTTTTTATTTAATGCACTTGATGTGGCTCCCTAAGTGGAAGGCGGTGATGGCTAGGGCTTTGCTGGACCTGTGGGAGGTTATTTCAATAACATGGAGAATGGCCACCTTTTACAATGTGGAGAGCAGCATTGACGTTGGGTGTCAAATGAAAACAAACCTAGAGCTGCAATGTGATATATGTTGATGCAGCAATAGGTGTTGGTGTATTGAAATGCAAATAATGTATTACATTGGGGTATGTGTACATATTTTGTATCTAACAAATAGACTATATATATTAGTCATGTGGTAGAGGTTGACACCTCTAACCATTCCAATTACCACCCAAACATGGTATTGGATGCAGCGTCGCTTCCCCTTTGCTCTTGCTCCTCTCTATGTTCGTTAATCGGATCTGCTCAACTCTGATCTAATTTGCCTAATTTATTCAAGGTGTTGTCCTTTCATCTCTATTTTGATTTGCTTGATCATATATGTTCTTGGTTTTTGTTTGAAATCTAGATTTTCCAGTTCATTTTGGGGCTCCCACTCTTTTTTTGATCATGCGATTTGATCGAAAGGAGCTGCTTGTCTATTCTCTTGATTGAGAGGAGTTGTTGTTCTCTTTTCTTCCTATGGAGGAATCTAGTGTTAGTCGACCTTCTTCTATTTCTGCTAAGGCGTCTGCTCTTCTTAATGCTCCTCCAGCTAAAATGCACTAAACTCATCAAATTTCATTCTGTGGAAGGCTCAATTTGTCCTCATTCTATATGCCTACGATTTAATGGGTATTGTAGCTGGTTCCTTAACCCCTCCTCCCAAAGTTGTCTCTAATTCCAAGATTGGACAGTTGATTCAAAATGATGAGTACATCATATGGCTCCACAAGGATCAATTAGTCCTTAGCTGGTTGATTTCCTCAATCTCTAAGCAAATTTGTTCCCAACTTCTTGATCTTACCTCCGCTCATTCAATTTGGGAGTTCCTTGAAGGTTCTTTTGCCACCGAAAGCAAAGCGAGGGTGTTCCAATACAAGTCTGAATTGGCGAGCCTAAAAAGGGGACATGTCTATCAATGATTTTGTTAACAAAGCAAAGGCTCTTTCTATCAACCTAGCTGTTGCAAGAAAGACTCTTGATAAAGATGATTGACTTTTAGCTATTCTAAATGGTTTCGGGTCATATTATGACCATGTTGTGTCCACACTTGTGATTCATGTTGGGACTATTTCTTATGAAGAGGTTGCAGGACTCTTATTGTCCCGTGAACAACGGTTGTTACGTAATCAACCTAAACTTGATTCTGTTGTAAACCAAACAACTATCACACATGCTTGCTAGGTGGTTGTCGTGGCAAATCAAGGGGAGGTTCCTTTCCTAATAATGGCAGAGGTCAATTTCAGTTTGGCAAAGGACAGAATAAGTTTTTTACTGGTGGTCCACGCAAACATGGTGGTCATTCTCAGTTCGGAGGTTGGATTTCTTTGGTGGCCAGTGTCCAATGCCAAACTTGTGGATGCCTTAACCATTCAGCTACCACTTGCTATCAACGGTACACTTACCCTTCCACTCCACAGATACAATATTCTGAATCTTCTCCATCATTTTAACCATGGTGCCCAAATTCTGGGGCAACACACCATGTTACTCATTGTTTAAGCGATAGATCGGTGTTTAAAGGTTGTCGTGTTGTAGTATAGCCAAAATAGCGCTCAAACAAATAAATTTTATTACTTGAAAAGGTTCCAAGGTCGAACACAGGGAGCAATATGGAATTTAAAGCTCAAGATCACAATTTAAATCAAGAATAAAGATTGCAATAAAAATAATATCAGGATCAATATGCAAAAAGAATGGAGTAAAATGATGATTTAAATCACCATTTACTCCTCACAAATAACACTTAAATCAAGTCTCAAATATATGCAATTAAAGTATCAATATATGGTGTTGTTGCTTTTCTTCTCCTTCTGCTGGTTCTTATTATTCTTCTTCTTCTCTTCTTCTCTGTTTCTTCTTCTATCTTCTTTCTGTTGCTCAAGCCTTCTCCTTCTCTATTGCATCTCCCTCTCTTCTTCTTCTCAGTTGTGCGGCTCCTCTTCTTCTTCTTCTTTCTTTCTTCCTCTACTGCTCAAGCCTTCTTCTTCTTCTCTGTTCAGCTACTTCACACGGAGGGGGAAACTTCTTGAATTGGCTAAATGTCAACCACTTCCCTCTGCAGCAAAACCCTCACCCTACCCCACGTAATCTCTCCTTCTCTTTCTATCTTAGGCTCCGCCCTCCCAGGGCCTCTCAATGGGTAACCGGGTAATCGAGTTGGCGCAAACCCGGGTCCAGGGCTGCGGGTGTGGTCACAGCCGAGGAGTGAAGGGCTTAGGCGGGTTGGGCGCACCAGGTCCGCGGGTGAAGTGTCGTGAACAAGGCGCAAGTGAGCATGGGTGAGATGGACCTCATCCCGTGTTTGGAGGCGATAAGCCTAAGAGACTTTTTCAATTTATGCGGGCGCAGGGACTCTTCAGCTTCCAAGGTAGGACTAAAGTCCCACCTTTATTCTTCGTGTGTGTTTGGAGTGGGATCCTCGTTCAATTGATGTTGCAAGTGCACCTCTTCCACTCAATTGATGGCCTGGAGACCTGGAGCTGTGACTTCCACATGTCCTAGGACTAAAACCTAGGACGAAAATAGCAAGAACATGGGCTTCGAGGTTGCATGAAGCTCCGTTAATGGCGACGGTGGAGGAGAACCTGAAAATCACAATATGGGCTTGTAGCCCCAATTAAACTAGTTCACGAGCTTCGCCAGACCACAGCGAATGCATAGGGAATGGTCTCGCAGTTAGTGGAGGTGTGTGGTGGTCTACGAAGGTCGGAGGAGGAACACGACAGTGGGTGTGTTCGGCGAAGCGTTGGAAAGGCCAATCGCCTTAATTACTTGAGGGGTTTTGGTCGGTGGGTCGAGGCGAAAGTGAAGGGAGTGTCGGCGAGGCGTATGGAGCGGAATAGCGATGGGAGCACTTCACCGGAGGAGTGGTCGAACGCGGAAGGGATGACGGTGAACAGGCGGTAGCGTGGTCAAAATCGAGTGTAGTTGAGATGAAGATGAAGTAGAGGAGGTAAGGGACTTATCTAGGTAGTTGGTAGACGATGGAGAGTCGAGGTGGCGCCGATTGCGGTATGGACGACGTCGAAGACGAAGCTATTCTGATAAGGGGCGGACGGCGAGGATGAAGGAGATAGCGACGTCGGCAGGTGTTGCTCAACGCGGAAGAAGGCAAGGAAGGAGAATCTGCTGCTGGTATTGCGGTCAGACGACGAGGGGAGGCAAGGAGGGTCGTCGGAGCTTGAAGAGCAATTCGGCCAGAGGAGGAGAGAAGAATTTGAGGGTTACTCTGGTCGAATTAAAGCTTGGGAAATCCGTTGTGATCTGGGGAGTCTTTTATAGGTCATTAGAGGGCGGTTAAAGCTTGGGAAGCAACCTTCCCAAGCTTGGAAAGCTCGCCGGATTGGGAAATCCCTTGAGAACCAAATCTCTTCTGGGTGCAACATATCTTCCATGCTCGAAGTTCCCAACCAGTTCTTTGGTTTGATAATGTGGGTGCAACATATATGTCAGTGAATCCTATCTTCCATGCTCGAAGTAAGCACATAGAAGTGAACTTTCATTTTGTTCATGACAAGGTGGTTGCAAATACATTACCTATCCAGTTTCGCTCAAGCAAAGAATAGATTGCAGACTTGTTGGCAAAAGCTCTATCATCATCCCCATTCATACACATACGAAGCAAACTAAAGCTACTACCTCAACCCCTTTAGTTTGAGGGGCGATGTTGGTGTATTGAAATGCAAATGATGTATTACATAGGGCTATGTGTACATAATTTGTATCCAACAAACAGACTATATATATCAGTCATGTGGTAGAGGTTGTGACGCCTCTAACCATTCCATTTACCACCCAAACGATAGGCACTTCTTACTCGATGGTGGCATTGGTACTAAAGGATGACAGAGGTAATGTGGTTGAGATGATGACGCTCATCCTAGGCAAGGGCTATAAATAACCCGCAAACCCATCCCCCCATGTTAGTTGAGACTCAAATTGGAGACCTATTGTTCCCACTTAAGTTGCACGAGCTTACTCACCAGCTGAGCTATCCGACGAAGCTTTAAAGTGCAGAACTTGCAGTGAAGATGCGGAAGCAAGAGCAACTCACCAAGGTCTAAATTTAGCCTTAGAAAAAGATTTATTGGAGGTGATTGTGCTAAGTAATGCCATCAATATGATTGATCAAGTTCTAGCCTTATAGTAACCTAATCAAAGATACAAGTGTGATTGAACATTGTATTTCCATTCTAAATAAACATGTTGCTTTCATTGTTGTTAAAGTTGATAGAATTGTTGTCCAACCTTGGCTAGGCATTGTCTTGAGAGAGTTGGAAGGGTGTTGGGTGAGTCTTTGACTTTCCTTGTAACTTGTAAGACTGCTAATGAATTTCCTTTATCCTACAAAAATAAAAAAACCATTATTTTTGAAAGTGGGAGTGAAACCATAGAATTCTGAGGAACATGGAGAAATTAATGAGGCAATTTACGTCTTGTAACTAATTTGTATGTACAGGCATCAATCCAATGTAATCGATATGTTTTTGAAGACATAAGCAAGCTTGCACTCTTGCTTCCAATAGTGATAAATGGAGATAGATGTTACGTGTGAACCTGAGAAATTTATAAATCACGTGACTGCTTGCTCTAATCTGTCAAAAATCTAGGGAAAATGAGATCATACTGTTTTAACTACAATATGGTATCATATGAGAACGACAAATTGTAAGCCCTTCGAAAACTCACATATTTAGGGAGTGACAAAATTATTAATGTAGATTTATTCATCCCAAGAATTTCCCATGGTATCTCTTATCTCGTGGAGATGTGTCCAAACAAATTGTAAGAAGCTATACATCCTGGCCAACAAACCTTTGTAGCGTTGTTTCTATGCAGTTTTACATTTGACAACCCTTCCCCCTCGCCACCTTCCTAAAAACTTTAATACTTCATCTACAACCACAACAGGAGTAGATACAATAATGACCAGACACCACTCCTCCAATCTTAAAGGAACAAGACCGAATGTTCTCGCAAGGGGAGGGACGTAGAGTATAATCGCATGCATCCCTAGAGAGAACAGCATTACCAGAAGGAGAAATGGGTTGGTCCACGGTGGCATGTTGAGAAGGCTGTTGTCCTCTGAGAGAGCATTTAAGGAATTAAACAACTCCAAAGCCACGAGAACAGATAAGGAGAGAGTTGTAGCCTTGACCTTCCCTGCAGTGAAATAGTCACAAGGGTTTGGGAAACTTAAGATGTGAGCTCCAGCTGTGAATGGTGCGGGATGGAAGTCCTTCCATGTTGGGCACTAGCTTCACAAGTGTGTGGCCATCGCTAACCAAGTTAATGCCCATGAAGGATGGTTGAGTGTACCACAAGATGAAGACACCAACTGTTGCAGCACCAACATATGCACCAATTACCTGAGATATATAAAAGAAAAGGCTGCTCATATAAGGCATCGATCTAGCGTGTGCAAAGACAGAAAGCATACGTGATGCTTCCAGATTCATGCAATACCAAGTCCAAAGCATGTTTAGTCACATTGTCATCCATCGTAGCAAAACAGTATGTACTTCGTTTAATCTTCTATAGTGGCCAAAACAAAGTAATTGCTGGTATTTTTAACAAAGAATTTTTGGTGGCACCAGTAGTAAATCAAGGGAAACATTGAAGCTGATTTTGGGCATTCCTAGAGGAGACAAATTGATACTTTGACTTGGCCATTGATGTGCAAGAAAATGCTTGATGTTTATTGCTGCTTTACAATCAAGATATCATGTTTCCTTGTGTTTTATAGAGATGGTCTATATATAACAATGCACTTATGCACTTCATCTACTATCACCAACACAGCTCAAGTAGTACCAAATCCATAGCAGTTCACTTCAATCACCCATCATCAGGCATATTGTAACATGTTGCTAATATTCTAAATACTTGTCTCCACATATGGGAATTGTAATGAATGCATAAAAGAAAAAATACCCATCTGGATATCAACATGACGAATTTCCATAGTGAATGGGGAAGAGGCAATTGAGCATACCAGGTAGCGAAAGAGAGCCCATGAGCTAATAAGAGCATCGCTGCTCTGTCTAGGTGGCTTCGGCATGATGTCAGGGTCTGGTGGATTGAAACTAAGAGCTGTTGCTGGAGGGCCATCAGTGACTAGATTTGCCCAAAGAAGATGCACAGGGATCAGTACCCAGGTATGCCTAGTACAGAACTCAGGAAGACAGAGAACACCTCACCCATATTTGATGATATCAGGTACCTACAAGGGATAACAATCCAGATAAGCACCTGCTCACACAAAGAAATTAATTGTTGTTGACGACGTATGTTGCAGGAAAACCTAATAAAAGCTTTCATGTTACTGTAAATTGAACGGCCTTCTGCAATAGCTGAGACTATAGTGTTGAAATTGTCATCAGCCAGCACCATGTCAGATGCTTCCTTTGCTACCTGAAAATCAGGGGCATAACTTTTCAGAGCCAAATGTGCTAAATATTTTATGTTTTAGCCATAACATTATACAAGTATGCAGGTCAAGGGCACAAGGCACTGCATTTAGTTTGCTCATGAAGGTCAGATATATAATATCTACGTGCAATGCATTCTATATGCATGTTTTAGACAATTTTAAGTTTTCATCTTGCATGCAGAAATTACTAAAGAATAAACACCTGCCAGCATGCGAATGCATGCATAATTTTTGGTCTCCATAGTCAATAAAGAGCAGTAAGAAAAATATATAAGGTACTAGTACCATCTCCATCACATTAACAGAGATGTAGCATGAAAATCTGCTCCACAGCGACGCAGACTTTCTTAACACGTATGATTTGAACATATAAAGTAGCAGTGAGTCCAATGTAAAATACTGACGGACATTTAACAAAGAGTCAAAGAATGACAACCGATTCAAAGCACGAATACATCTTCTGAGTCGAAAGGGTTTCTCCCAGAGAAAAAAAGAGTGAATGAATGCCTTCTAAATTTTCCTTGTTTACCAGTGCCCCTCACATATTACATGATCAGTGATTACCATATACAGCCATAATCTCCAAAATCATCATTGCAGTTGGGAAACAGACGACAACTCCACGGGCAAGGTGCAAAATGGGTATCATCAATTATGCATTTTACATATTGTTATTGGATTAGGAAACTAAAACCTATGGTTTTTACTGTCTCTGCAGGAATGAACACTAGCTATATCACAAGAACTCTCCAGATCACTTTCAATATTCAATGAGGTTACCTCAGTCCCAGTGATGCCCATTGCTATTCCAATGTCTGCTAATTTCAGTGCAGGGGCGTCGTTTACACCGTCTCCAGTCATTGCTACAATCTCGCCTGTATCTTTGAGCAGCTTTACAATGTCTTGCTTATGTTTAGGCTCAGCACGTGAGATGACATTTCCACCAGATCTTGACAATATTTCAACTTGTTCTTTTGTTGATAAAGTCATGAACTCCTTACCCGTAAAACTTCCTCTGAGGTCACCTGCATCAGGAAACAAACCTATCTCTTGACATACAGCCTCCGCTGTGGCCTTGTTATCTCCTGTTATCACAATGACCTTGATTCCAGCTACTCTGCAATCTCCTATAGCTTTGCAAACTTCTTCACGAGGTGGATCCTGCACCATTTGGTTAGAATGCATTAGAAAGGTTTAAACAAAATAAAAATGGAAGCTGGCAGACAGGACTCAAGACTTACTCTTAGGCCAACGATTCCCACAAAAACCAAATGGCTCTCAATCTTGGAATAATTGGTTGGATCATTAAGCATGCTGTGAGAGGGGTGAGTTTCAGAACTATAACCGTCAAGTTCTCCTAAATCATCTTTGAGAGCAAGTCCTAGGCAACGCAACCCCTTTGCACTCATCTCATGTAACCTCAGTAAGATCAGCTGCTGAGCTGTGTCGTCCATTTGAACAACTGACCCATCAGCAAGCTGCACTTGCGAACTCTGTGCCAACACACTTTCAGCAGCACCCTGTGGATATAGTAGCAATGAATATTATGTTGAGAGCCACAAGCATTGAGGAGATTGATTTTTTCTGAGAAACTGGAACTTGATAAGAAAGGAGGAAGAACTTTCTTATAAATGATCTGGTCAAAACTTCTAAATAAATGGCATTAACGGAAACTCAGATTTTATAAAATTAGATAATTTCTCGTAACACTGTTTTTTGAAACTGCCAAGGATGCAAAAATCAGCTGATTAATTAGCCAATTAATCATTTGCAGCCAATGACAGCACCACATACCTATAAGCAGGTGTATAGTCGGACAAGCTGATTAAGCAGCTGATTAATTGGCTGACCTAATAATGCATGTTGAAATTTGATAGCTTGATGCACTTATTCTTAAAATTTCATGCCTTGTTCTTTGGTTCGATCTTTGTTATTACAACTTGTTCTTATTGTTTTTACTGCATATTTGTCTCCTTTAAATTTATGATCCACCAATCTAAGCTTATTTGTCATGTTTTATGTGATATGATAACCATCTATTACGACCTAGATCCTTACTTATTGCTTGTTAAAGGAATGTGCATGTCAAAAAAATAATACTAATAGATATGTGCATCACTTCAATTAATATACATGTATACATAATATGTATGATGGTATAAATAATTACATTGAAATTTTTAAGGGACACCACCAAGCCGACTACGGAAGAAGCCCTTTTCCGCTATAATCCTCCAATAGACGTCATTCCAGGAAAGAGAGGGGAAGATGGGGCCAATGCGTAAGGACAGGGGGAGCCACCATCAAGAGGCTGATGGTCATCGAAGGGTAGCGGTTGTCTTGTACTTCCAATGTAGGATGGTAGGGCACTACGCACATGATTGTAGAGACCTGATTTTGTGCCTTTAGTGTGGGGGGACATGGCCATTGGCAGTTCTCTTACCGAAGCCGGTGAGGTGTGATGTTCGGTCTGATTGGAGAACACCGACACCCTTCACAACGAGCGCCCCTCCGTACAACTCTGCCACCACTACCATGTCATCCATCAAGTACAAGGTGGAGGTGCCTTGGTCTCCGGCTGTCCAAGAGAGTGATCAGGCTCTTTGAAGGTAGCTTGTTGGTCAATTGGGGAAGGGTGTCCGTTCTCTGGAAGTTGTTCGGAGGCTAGTAATCAAGGCAACACCATGTGCAACTAAATGGGGCTTGACAAGGTTGATATCAAGGAAGGTCCTCTTCGACTTAGAGGATGATGTGGAGCAACTACGCTTTAGACGATGGAGGCGAGGGGCTCGCCATTACATGGTGTCTTGTGTCACCTTTCAATGAGTTTGGGTGAATTACAAAGATGCCCCAAAAATAACATAAATGATAAAGAAGTCCCTAGGCTCAACACTCCCCCTCAAGTTGGGGTGTAGATATCTAAAAGGCCTAACTTATCGTATAAAAAATGAAGACGCTTCTTCTTCAGAGCCTTAGTAAATATATCAGCCAACTAAAGCTCAGAGAAGACATATGGGATGCTAATCTTGCCGGTGAGAACAACATCACAAACAAAGTGGCAGCCAACCTCAATATGCTTAGTCCTCTCATGGACGACTGGATTTGAGGCAATATAAGTGGCTAACTTATTGTCATAGAGAAGTGGAACAGGTATAGTGGTCTGGATGCCAAGATCCTGTAAGAAGGAAACCCACATAATCTTACAAACAGCTTGTGCCATCACTCTATACTCTACCTCTGTACTCAAACAAGCAACAACACTTTGCTTCTTACTCCTCCAGGAGACTAGAGTCCTCCCAAGATAACCTGCAAAGCCTAAAGTAGAGCATCAATCATCCATAACCCCGGCATAATCTGAATCAGAATGGGCAAGAATATCTAAGTTGTCACCATCTCTGTAATACAACCCTCTACCTTGTGTCCCTTTGAGGTACCTTAGAATAAGGCCAACCTCATGCCAGTGACTATATCATGCAACCTGCATATACTAGCTGGCCCTGCTCACTGCAAAACTGATATCGAGCCTCTTGATAGTAAGATAGAGTAAGTGACCCACTGTACTACGGTAATGAATAACATTCTCATATAATGGGTCCTCATCAAAAGAACGTGCGAGTGGAGGCTCCACAAGTATACCAAAGGGCTTAGTCCCAAGCAAGCCTGTCTCCTGAAGAATCTAGAGTGTATACCATCTCTGTGACAAAGACAAACCTAACCCCTGTCGCACTACCTCAATCTCGAGAAAGTATCTCAACTCTCCCAAAGTCCTTGGTGACAAAGGTAGACTGCAAGAAGGACTTAGCCTAGGCAATCTCATCCTCATCATCACCAGTAAGAATCATGTTGTGCACATACACAACAAGAATGACAACTCAAATATGATCTCCATACTCAATCTTCTTGATGAAGATAGAGTGATCAGAAGTAGAGCATTGAAGCCCAATTTTCTCAATCTCTATACTGAGCCTCTCAAACCAGGCACGAGGACTCTGTTTCAACTCATAGATTGCCTTCCTTAGGCGACAAACATGCTCCCCTTGGCTGTTGTAACTTGGTGGCTATCTCATGTACACCTCCTCAGATAAATCACCATACAAGAAGGCATTTTTAAAATCAAGCTGATGTAAAGGTCATCTCCTGATCACAGCAACAAAAATAATGATCGTGACATAAGTAATACGAACTACAAGAGAAATATCTCAAAATAATCTATCCCACAAATCTAAATAAAACCATTAGCAACAGTCCAACCTTATATCTATCCACTGCCCCATCAGGTTTGTACTTGATAGTATACACCTATCTGCAATCCACCACAGTAGCACCAGCAGGACATAGCACTAAGTCCCATGTCTGTCGTGATTGTAAGGCCTGTATCTCATCCATCGCAGCCCGCCACCTAGGGTCATGGGAAGCCTAGGAAAAATCCCTAGGAATCGCAGTGGTAGTAATGGTAGAAGCAAACTGGCAAACCCCATCCTCCATATGAGCAACTCCTGTATATTGGGAAAGAGGATGAAGTGTGCAAGATCTCCTGGGCCCCCTCAGAAGTGACTGCTCCTCTGTGTCTAAACTACTCTCATCTGTCAAGTCGAGACAAGGCCCAGTGTCTGGCGAAGCATGTGTCCTTCAGTGGAAAACCAGAGTCCTCTCGAAGGGAACCTGTATAGATGTTCCTTCCTCTGAGAAGTATGGAACCTTCTCAAAGAAAGTGACATCTGCAGCGACAATGTATCTCCTGCGACTCAAGTCACAACACCTGTAGCCTTTCTGTGTCCTGAAATATCCAAGGAAGACATTTTACTGCCTTAGGAGAAAACTTGTCCTGATTACCATATGCCTAAACAAAGCAAGTGCACCCAAAAATCCTTGGAGGTAAAGCAAAGGACCTGTCACAATCTAGATGAATAACCTAAAAAGGAATCCTCCTTCGAAGAATTAACGAAGATACCCAATTAATCAAGTAGGTCACAGTAAGTATGGCATCTTCCTAGAATTGCTTAGGAACCTGTATCAAGGGCCTAGCAATATTTAGGAGATGTCGAAACTTGCGCTCAACCACACTATTCTGCTGAAATGTGTGAGCACAAGACATCGGTGAACAATGTCACGAGAAGAGAAGAGGCTCTTAACATCTTGTTGCACAAACTCTAATGCATTTTCACTGCGGAAGACTCGAACCGTACCATCATACTGGGTCTGAACCTCTACCAAGCAAGGTTTTAAAAAACGCGAGGCGGTACCGAGGCGGTTTGCCTTCATTGAGGCGAGGCGTAAGCCTCAAGGCGATCGAGGCGTAAGACTCAGGATTTGTATAAAAAATATAGAAAATGAAATGATAGATACTTATCAAGTGCTAATAAGGAAATAATAACATAAATGACACAGTTTCATAACATTTTTTCTCTATCACAACATTGAAAAAACGAAACTAAACGAGAGATGACGTTTAAATGAAAAGATAAACATCCATATAATATAGAAGATTAGAAACCATAACAAAAGCACAAACTAAACCAACTTCCCAAACCATTGGGAGACTTAAGAGTTAAAGCATAGATTAAAATGAAGGTACATGAAACATCCACATCAAAAACTCTAAAGAACTACAACACATTGTAGACTCTAGTCTCCTCCTCCTTGAACACCGTCAAGCTCATCAATGCTGTCGCTAGGGCTGGTCGCATCATCCCAAGAGTCATCCATAAACTTCATCCTAGCCTCATTATCATCATCTTCCTCGGTATCTCTATCACTCTCTTGGAACTCTTCCTCCTCAACGTCAATAACAGCTTTGCCAAAAAGATAAGTCATTTTAAACAATTTCTTAGAAGTTAGAATCTTAGTTTGTAACTTTAAACATTATAGTTTAGCAAAAAAAAAAAATTACATATTACCTTTACTCTTGTCCTTTCTCTTTTGCCTCTTTCTTCTACTTCCTCCTACTTGTATTCCTCCATCTGCTCCTACTAACTGCTCAAGATCAATAGGATCCTCTTCTAAAGCTACAGTTGCATCAAGCTCCTCATAAGCATCAATCTCTGTTTGGCAAAGTTGTAGCTCAGCAATCCACTCATCATCTGAGTCCACTTCCTCTAAGCGTAGAGGATCATCCATTATCTTTTTCTTCACCTCCTTGTGTTTCAATTTCAAATTGAACATACAATAAACCAAGTCATTGAGTTTATCTTGTCTCAGCCTGTTCATTCTCTTAGTATGGACCTAGTCAATGAAAAGTTCACCATTAAATTTTATAGCCTACTTATTATATATTACTCTAAATTTAAAATGCAAATTTAGACTTTTTACCTGATTAAAAGCACTCCAATTTCGCTCACATGCAGATGCACTACAAGTCAAACTTAAAATGCGCATGGCAAACTTCTTCAACTCAGGTGTTTCATCACCAAATGCTCTCCACCAATCCGCTGTAATGGAAATTTTGTTTATAGTATATAGGAAAAAATTAACAAAATTTATTAATTTAAATAATAGAATAATTGAAAGAACTTTACCAGGACTCCTCTTAAAACGAGTCTCAATGGCATTGGACCATCCAAATAATCCTCTTCCATTAACAAATGCATCTGTTTGGAGATCCACATTCAACCTCTCATCCTTGTCAGGAATCAACCTCTGAAAGCATGAGTACAAGCCCATCTTTACTTCTGAATCAACTTTAAAAGTTGGTTCATACTGGCATTAGGGATTCAGAAAATAGGCAGCAACATGCAAGTGTGTGCAATTGCCTGTCCTATCTTGTGTCAATGATGTCCCAAATTGCCTTGTACTTCTTTTCATCATTACCCAAATTTTTAACAATAACTTCCTTAGCCCTATCCATAGCCTCATAAATAAATCCCATAGGTGGATATTGTTCAGCGTCCACCATTCTTAAACCCAACACCAACGGTTTGATTGTCCTTATCACATAGGCTACACCGGGCCAAAATGTTCTACTTTTGAGGATAATATTTTGTACAGCTTGCCCTTGAACCTTCAATGCATAACTGCTACACTTCCACCTTTTTAAGGTGAAAAAAGACTCGAGCATCTTTTGCTGTTAGTAATTTCTGCAAGGTAAGGAAAGTAGTAGCAAACCAAGTGACGGCAAGTCACCAAGTCTCCTACATGCTTCCTTATCATGGCCACCACCCAGGCATGTGCATATATGTAATTAATTATTTGTTTGGCCTTCTTGAAAATAAAGTCATGAAGAGGTAGCTTCATGATATCCTCCAACATAAGGTCAATGCAATGAGCAGCGCACGGAGTTCAATACAAATGTTCCCTTTTTTCCATCAATTTCTCTCCAGCTTTTTTATAAGCTGATGCATTATCTGTTATCACTTGGATAACATTGCTTTCACCCACTTCAACAACACATCCATCAATTTGAAGAGATAGTCAGCATTCTTGATCTCATCAGAGGCATTAACAGATTTCAGAAACCACATACCTTTTGGGTTGTTAACCAAAAAATTGATCAAGGTCAGTCCTTTTGTATTTGTCCAACCATCAGACATTATGCTACATCCAATCTCTTTCCAAGATGCTTTCGCTTGGTCCATCATAGTAGCTATTGTCTTCACTTCTTTCAAAATCCAAGTTCGTAACTCATGCATTGTAGGACCTCTGAATCCCCTTCCATAGTTACATCTTGAAGCATTTGCCAGTAAGATGGACTGGTGGCCAAATTGAATGACAATCCATTCTCGATGAAGAATCTACCAATACTAAGACACGTTCTAATTCTTCGTTCTTTCTTCCAAGAAGAATTCAAAATAATCTTCTTTGGAGGACATTGAGGAGCATTATCAGGTCCATCACTTCCAGGCCATACTTTCCGTTCAACTCCTGCAACAAATAAATTCATAGGACCCTTCACCACTTGTGCACCACTTGATCCTGTAGGTGCATTTTCATCATGCCCAGATGGACCTTCTACTGTATATGCACCTATGCGACGGATTTCTTCCATTTCTTCAAGTGCTCTTCTTCTACCAACTTCCTTCTTTGCTAAGAAGGCCTTAATTTCAATTTCAACTTCAAGTGGCACCTTTGCACATGCTCCCACATTTTTGTGGGTCTTCGCTAAGTGCTCCTTCAGTCTTGCAATGCGACCTGTGATAGTTTTCCCACAGAAGTTATACTTCACATACTTATATCCTTTCTCCCTTTGAGATCCTTGAAGGTCAATTTCCGTGCAATACTTCCATCCAGGATCAGACCTGCCAGTGCCAGTGGATCCTTCTTTTCCTCCTCTTCTTGCCTTTGGCGCCATGTCTAGAAGTATAAAAGAGATTGGTAATCAAATCAACCTAAATGACCTAAACTTAAAAAATAAACCTAAATGAAATGACCTAAACTTATAGTCAACATACTAAGCTCAACCTCAACATACTAACCTCAACTGCCACTGGAGCTGGAGCTGGACCACTGCCGTTGGAGCTGCCTGGAGCACTGCCTGCGCTGAAGCCTGCCGCTACGTGCTCGCGCTGCTGGAGCACTGCGCTGGAGCACTGCGATGCTGGCGCACTGCGTTGGAGCACTGCCTCAACTGCCACTGGAGCACTGCCTGCGCAGAAGCCTGCCGCTGCGTGCTCGCGCTGCTGAAGGACTACCTACAGCACTGGAGCACTGCCTGAAGCACTGCGCTAGAGCACTACGATGCTGGTGCACTGTGCTGGAGTACTACGCTGGAGCACTACCTGCGCTGAAGCCTACGCTACGTAGAGCGTTGTCGCTGCGTGCTCGCGCTGCTGGCACTGGAGCACTACGATGCGCTGCGAGGATCGCTGCCGCTGCGTGCAGCACTGAGCTGCGCTGCGTGGAGCTGCTCAATGGTGGAGGCTGCGTTGCGATGGAGCAGGGCTGTAGGAGCTGCAATGTGGAGGCTGCTCGTCGGTCTGCTGGAGGCTGCAAGTCTTCTTGAGGTTTGGTTTAGGGCTAGAGCCAAAGATTAGTAAAAAAAATGGTCATGTGACTAGCACATGACCATTTTACAAAGTAGCATACACGAGGCGGTGCCTCTCCAACGCCTCAGCGCCTCGGGCACGCCTTGACAAAGCGAGGCACACGCCTCGCAGAATCAAGCTGAGGCTTACGCCTCGAGGCCAATTTCCCACTCCTCGCCTCGAGGCGCACACCTCAAGCACCTCGAGGCTCGTTTTTTTAAACACTGCTGCCAAGAACTGCTGAATAATCTAGGGAATCTCCGAGTGAGTCTTCATCAAGAAAACTCAAGTGAGGCGGCTATGAATGTCCGCAATAACAGCGTAATATCGATGTCCTCCTAGGGTAGGCACCCTGGATGGCTCCCATACATCACAATGTACTAAGGCAAAATGAACAGTACTCACTCTAGCATCCCTTTATGGGTAACTGCTCATGTAATGCTTCTCAAGTTGACAATCCTTACACGATAAAGTCAAGGAATCTGGCAAACTGGGATACATCTGTCACATCTTCTTGAGCAATAGGTGCCCAAGCCTCCTATACCATAGCCAAGGATCAGAAGCTATGGAAATTGCTCCAACAAATAATGTTGGTGCGTCAAGGTAATGGAGTCCATCTTGTTCCATACCCCCACCTATAATATCCCGTCTGTCGATCATGGAAGTAGCAATGACCTTCATCAAACACTACACGACACCCAAGATCCTTACATATGCAACTTAAGAACAGCAGATTCATTAAAAACTCTAGAGCACAATGAACTTCAATCAGCATCTTCAGAGAGGCATGCATACGCCCAACTACTGTGATAGATGACGTGGTTCCATTGGCCACCCTAACGTCCTTGATCCCATATGGAGCCTTGGGATCCACAAGATGCTCCACATCTCATATAAGGTGAACAGAGGCACCAGAGTCAACTATCCACATTCCTCTGACCCTCTTCTTCTTCATGTTTTCTTAAATTGCAAACGCAAACCCCTTCAGATTTAAAAATGAGCTTCTTGGTGGATGAATCACGTCTTCGATGCACGAGAAAAGACTCATCGCGCTTAAGGGGGCAAACTTTATTACCAATGGTGAGAGAAGGATCATCCCCATAATTATGAGGCGTGAAATATGCTTCATCATGCAAGAGATAACATCAAGAATCACGGACCGAAGTGGTACGTGGTCTGATTGGGCCACTGAGAGACCCACGACTGGTCTACCGGCGGTAGTGGAGGGGCCTGCAACCTCTTGGATGGTGCCAGCAGAGCCATCAAACGCTTGGTGGGCGATGCCAGCAACGCTGAAGGCACCAGCAGCGATGGCGGCAGCACTGGTAAGGAGGTCAGCAATGCTAGGCTACCTCCTTCCAACATTGCTACTCCTACTGCTCCTTGTCATCTTCTGTGCCTTGATCAAATCACCATGATGTTGGTGATTCAATCATCTTGAAGCGGGAATATTTGGTGGGATATTGAAGCACCAACATAGGATCGCTACTCTGATACCATGTTGAGAGAGAATGCTTCTCTCAAAAGAAAAAAACCCTAACCTCTCTTTTATACTAGAGGTTTTGGGTGAATTACAAAGGTGCCCCAAAAATAACAAATGATAAAGTCCCTAGGCTCAACAAGAACATGCGCTACAGCGGTTTCATGAGAAGGTGGCGATTCTTGGTGTTCCATTACATCTAAGGGTGCCAAAGTTTGTCGAGGTTGTACACTGATACGAGCGGCTTCGTGAGGGCATAGGCGTTGGAATTTTTCAAGGAGATGCCACATCCATTATGGCTGAAGGCAAGCTTGAACAAAGGGGCAAGGTCCTTGCAATAGTGGTGCTTTATTGTGGAGGCTTTTCGTAATTGCTCTGTCTCTGTTTGTTGTGAGAGCCAAGGAGCAAGGAGCAATAGAGCTCCCCTCAATCCAAAACCACGATCCCGTGCGGCGGTTGTGGCAAATGAGAAGGGGAAATCACTGATGGGTTAGGAGAGGCAGCTAGTTGAAGCTGCTGTGGATTCCAAGTCGAGGGAGGTGGTCATCGGAGTTGGGGAGGACTGGATGGAGGATGACCAGCCCACTAACGATGGGTCTAATGGGTCCAGGCCAATGGTAGAGGCTGCTATGGATGAAGAATCGCCAGCCGTGGAGAGTGGTGGGGAGACCCGCCAGGTGTTCGATGAAATTCTCCAGTCTTCACAGCCTCCTGCATCAGGTGTTCAGTGAAATGCCTAAGTCAACCATGCATGTGAGGACCTCCCACCGCTAGCCACGCCACAACCATGAGTTAGATAAAAAGAAGCCATAATGCACAGCCTCCACTTGCTGGTATTTCTTGCACAATCAACGTGCCTCCAGCAACAAGATGAAATGCTTGGGTTGCATGGCCTAGATGGTGGATGAACAATGCCTCGCCCAAGTGCTTAAGGTGACTAGGGTCCAGTCACAAGAGGGTAAGGCGTTTAAGGGGTGCGACGGAAAGGAGCATCTGCTCCCATGATGTGTATTCTTTCCTACAACGTCTAAGGCCTCCGAGATGGAGAAAGGTCCACGCTAAGGTGGCGTAACACTAGCCACCAAGTTACGCCTTCTACGTAACTACTTGTGAGACTATCACCGAAGAGTACAAGCGGATGTGGAGAGGGAGCAAAGGCGACAAACGACCCTTTCCACAGTCACCACCCTCAACTCTAGGGAGGATGCCTCCCCTCTCTCCCCAAAGGAGCAAGAGGAGAGAAGGTGTTGCCATACCATGACAGAGCAAGAGGATCATAAGCGGGTGGTTGACTAGCGGAAGAAATCCCGACAGATCAAGTTGAAGGGGATGCCAGCACCTGCTTCTGCCATGCAGTGACGAGCTCTGAGATGCAAGCCAATCACATCTCCACGTTGAGGGTGGATAGGGTGGTTGGTAGCCCGATGGTGGTCTACGTGGAGGTGGTGATCCACTTCAGGATTGCACATGCTCCTCCACGTGGTACATAGAGACTGGCAGCTACGTCTATGTTGCGCTTGAAGGATGACGAGGGGGTCCGCCTCAACTGACCTAAAGTCAAAAGGTACCCAAGACCAGATAGCTTTCAGGTGCTCTTCTACAAGGAGTTCTGGGACGTGATTCGTGCGAACATCATGGCTGTCATTGCCGAATTTCAACTGGGGAACTTTAGCTGTTAATGACTGAACCGATCTCTCCCCTTCCTTCTGCCGAAGAGGCTTGGAGCAGAGAATCTAGTAGATTACAAGCCCATTGCACTCTCCAACTCCATTTACCTCATCATTAGGAAGGTCTTCGCCAATTGGATCCATGAGGTCCTCCCCTCATTCATCAATCCAATGTAGTCAAATGTCCTTAGAGTCAAATTGCTCCAGGAGTCTTTTGTCTTGGCCTAGGAAATGGTGGCAAGTTGGGCAAGATGTACAACCAAGGCCTTCCTTTAGAAGGTCAATTTCTCCAAGGCATGACACCTTGTCGTGGCCTTACCTTTGGGAGATCCTTAGGCGTTGAGGTTTCCCAGAGTAGGTGTGGTAGATGCTACGATGTGTCACTACGACTTCCTTCTTGCCACTCTTTAACGGGAGACCTGTAGGGACGTGGATCCAGTCGCAAAAAGAAGTGCGACAAGGAAGTCCGCTTGCCCCGTTGCTTTTCATTCTTATTGTTGAAACTCAGCATGTCTTGCTTTCTACGCCTTGGAGGGAGGACTTCTGGAGGGGTTCACCTTGGCGGTTAGGTAGAGGATGCTTACCCCCATCCTTCAGTAGGTCGACAACATGGTGTTCTGTTTCATGGAAGGGCTAGCCCAGGGGGAGGAGGTGGGCAGGCTCCTGTACATCTTCAGTGAGAGCTTTAGCCTTATAATGAATGGCATCAAGTCCCCCTAGTGTGATTTGGCCATGACTCAGGTACTTTTGCCTCTCTTTCATAGGTGCTTTAGATGCCTATGATGATACTGCTTGTGCATTTCCTGGGTCTTCCTCTATAAGCTAAGAAGGTGAAGATGCCATATTAGGCCTTCCTTTTTGAAAAGATCACATCACCTCTATCAGGGTGGAGTGGAAGACTACTGTTGAGGGGGGGTCGCTTAACCCTCCTCAACTCAATCCTCTTCACTATACTAATTTCCTACCTCTCCCTCTTTCAGCTTGGGAAGACGATGCTTAGGAGGTTAGAGGTGGCCAGGAGGAGATTCTTTTGGCATGAAACAGTGCATGAAAGGCATTTTTTACAGCTCGTGAGGTGGACTTTATTGTGCAGGCCTAAGAAGTGTGGGAGCCTCGAGATACGACTGATCAAGAACGTGGCAGACTCCCTAATCCTGAAGTGGGCTATGAGGCTCCTCTGAGCCGAACAACGGATGTGGCAAGATCCGGTGAGAGACTCGTATGGTGGGGCTGTCCCACCAAAGGATCTGCTTCAACATCACTAGGGCGAGCCTCTTTTCTGGTGATCCATGGTAGAGATGCTGACAGAACACTGGGATCACTTCCGACCACTTCTAGGGGATGGCATCAACTTCCATTTCTGGCGATAGGATTTAACAAGAGGCGGGACCCTAGCCGAGCATTTCCCCAGGTGCTTCTCTCTCTCCCACAAGCAGGACATCACCGTGGCCGTGTTGAAGGATGGATTTGGACACCTAGGTCTTGCCTCCTCTCGAGGGTCCCTTGGTTGAGAGGTCCGCAGTGAACTAGGAGTGCCTCTAAGAGGACCTGGTTCACCTTAGAACATCCCATGGGGCGGATGGCTACCAGTGGAGGCATGGAGCTTTACCTCCCACACCATCCTTGTAGCACCCTTGTTAGAGATCGGTTGGGCGACCACATTGATGTTCAATGCAAGCATCTTTGGCACATCAAGGCGTCATTGAAGGTGCGGATGTTTCTCTGGCTAGCTCAGAGAGACGGCCTTGTCACTGGGAGGCTATGGCATCTCAGGTTGAGGATGGAGGTCCAAACTTGCACGCTCTACTCTGGCACAGAAGACAGCATGCTCCATCTCTTAACCACCTACTCTTTCACGGAAGAGGTTTGGCATGAGCAGTGCAGGGAGCCCCTCCCATCACAGGAGGTCTTGCGGTAGCACCTAGCGGACAACAGTAGGGACAGAAGTAGGATGACAATTGTTCTGTAGGGGATATGGCTGGGTTATAATGACTTAGTTTTCCATCATGCCCGAGATGGTTGGAAAATGTGATTAAGGGCGTCCTAAGTTGAGTGCATTTTTTGTCATTACACTTGTAAATACTCAGTTTCTTTATTAATAAAATTTGGATAACTATCACATGCGATAGCCATCCTTTCTTTAAAAATACTTAACATATTAATCATCGATTAATCACCTATATAACATATACTCCTTAGTTGATGACCTCACTAAATAAATGCCGAATGCCAATTTCTACACCTTTAGAAATTGTTATAACTGCATGTAGATTTCTAGCATGAAAATCAATAGCATAGCTGGAAAGGTTGCGAGCCTCGAGCAACTTCCTTTTATACCTTAAAGAGAAAAAAGAAAAAAAATTTAAAAAAGCATTACTCAATCAAATACTTGACTGCATGTATCGACGGATGTTGCATGAACATGGCATATGGTAAATTGGTAGGTTAGATATAGGAGATTGCTCGATTGCTCTCAATAAACAATAGCCCAAATGGTATATGATAGACTTCAATGTCGTCTAGTGGCTAAGCTAGACTACCTCATGCATAGTTTTAAATTCAAAATTACCTTCCTTTATAATGATCAATCTTAACCCCATCAAGTAAACTACTTGAGAAGAAGCAATAGATAGGTTCCAACAATATAGACAAGCTCTATAACCTGGAGATTGCACTAGCTGCCAGCCAGCTTTCAACCATACAAACTAGCTATATAACTTTGTTAAAGAAAATGAATATTCTTATTTTACTAAGCTGGCCCTATACATCTTTATATAGAGAGGTGAGGAAAAAATTATAATAAAAGTCCAACCAAAAGAAATATATAATAAAAAGCTCTCAACATAATGTAACACTCCCTCACAAGTTGGAGTATATATATCAACCATGCTCAGCTTGTTCCTACACTTCTCAAACATAAGACGAGATAACAGCTTAGTAAACATATCTGCAATCTATTTTAATGAGACTAGGCAAGCAATACGGAGCAAACCCTACCGAATTAGGCTCCTGGTATAATGGCACAGGCATAGGCATAGGCATAGCAGAGGCACAGGCATAGGCATAGACATAGCAAAGGCACAGGCATAGGCATAGCCAGAGGCACAGGCACAGGCATAGCAGTCTCCACATCATGTAAGTGATGAGCGGATGTGGAGAAATATGGAATAGACTCATGGAATGTCACATCCACACTGACAATGCTCACAATGCATGAGATCAAAGCACCCATATCACTTTTGAGTGCGACAGTAGCCAAGGAATACATACTAGACTACTTTGGGGGCAAGTTTATCATGTCCAAGTCTAAGCAGATGCACAAAGACAACACAACCAAACATCTTGGGAGGTGTTAAACATAGATTTGCATTAGGACACAACATTGTCCATAGTACCTACTCGTGAATCACAGGTGAGGGAAGTCTATTAATAAGATAACAGGATGTAAGCATTGCATTTCCCCAGTAGATGTGAGGTATGCTATTTTGAATAAGGCACGAGCCATATCCAGAATGTGTATGTTTTCACTTTGCAATCCCATTTTGTTGTGACGTGTGGAGGCAGGAGGTCTGGTACACAATACCAACGGAGCCATAAAACACCACCAGTTGTTTCGTGCATAACTCTAATGCATTATCTAGATAGTTTTAATACAAACATCAAATTTATTTTTCATAAAACCACAAACTATTGAATAATAGTACGAATGTCTAATTTATTACGCATAAAAAATAACCATGACAGGCAAGAAAAATCAATTAGCAGTAATAACGATGGCCTTGTCTATCTGCCACATGACTAGGACCCCAAACATCACAATGAACTAAATCAAAACATGCCAAACTACTAGGTTGCATAAACACTGGAAAACTGGATCTGTGGTGCTTCCCCAACTAGCAGGCATCACACTGAATCTTCGTAGCTGACAAACGATATGGGATGATACGACGTAGTTTGCTCAAAGGTGGATGGTCTAATCGTCTATGCCACTACAAGGCACTCCCAACAAGACTCATCTGACAGGCTACAACAACTGAACTCTACACTAGCCGGTACACACCTCATGTCTGCCACTAATTGTCCTCCACGTCATGCAGTCCTGAAATATACATTCAACAACATCAAAAATAACACAACAATTCAGTTGCTTTGTAATGGTACTAATAGAAAGCAACTGCATGATCATATCAGGTACATAATAAACATCTGAAAGATGTAAAATAAGAGTAACAGATACCCCCCCTTCCCACAAATGAAGGCATACCTACCATCTGCAAACTGAACTGAACGTCCCTGTGGAACATCCTATATACCTCCAAAACACTAGGGATTCCCAGACAGATGATCTGAAGCATCAGAATCTATCAACCATGTACTACTCATAGTTGATGCAAAGGCATACACTGTTATGTCTGAAGACTGAGGCTAATCATGAGGCAATTATGCTAAATGTTGTACCACTGCATCATAGTCTACCTCTACAAGTATAACTAGCTCAGTAGAAGTCGCTGGGGTAGAAATACAGTAACTTGGTTGGCCAAATTAGGCCCTTCAAGTTTATTCTAGCACTTGGCCTCAACATGGCCAATCCTCCCACAGTAGGTGCATGCAGGCTTACTACGTGTAACATCACCACGTCCTCTACCTCTGCCATGAAAAGATCCACCCTGTCCACCACGATTGCTAACAGCTGCATGGGCAGATAAGGTATTAAAGGAGACTACATGAGTAGAGTGAACCTATAGCCTGTTAAGCCTCCAGTAAATTTCGTCAATAGGAGAAAGCTTAGATAAAGTAAAAATCTGAGACTGAGCGGTAGCATAATCATCACTTAGACTTGCAAGAAACATGTCAGCAAAAAGCTCCTTCCTGTGACCTCTGCACGTAGTAGATGTGCATATGGGCCTACAAGCATTATATTTCTCCAAGAGGCCTTGCATAGTAGAGTAGTACTGTGGTAAGCTCATGAACTCCTACTTGAGGTGACAAATCATAATCTATCTGGAAAACCTGAGTTGAATTCAACTCATGAGAATAAGCAACTTTCATGCCATCCCACATTTGTTTGGCTGACTTGTAATACATGATCTCAACTCCAATGCAAGGAATCACACTATTCAAAATCCAGGCTTATAGCATAGCATCATCTCTATTCCAGGTTGCATATTTCCCCATTTTTTGCTCTAGTGGTACTTCTATGAGCACATGTTACTTCTCATGACCTTCAGCAGTAACAAGAAAGGTTTGAGACCAACGAGGTAATTGGTCTCATCTAACTTCATAATCGAAGCAAAAAATGGGCTTTTGTACACACCACTTTCTACACCTTACCCTGAGGAAACTTCTAACCCTGATGAGGAAGCCATAATACATTCACAACACAACTTCTCAAGATATCACAAGCCACATACCTGAATTTCAGTAACAAACACAACATCTAGGGAATATACACGATTCAAACCTCCATCAACACTTCAAAGGGGAATGCACAACACAAAATATCATCAAAACAAGGGAACATACCCCAAAACTAATCCAAAGGTCTAAAAAAGTCATACCACCACTAATAATGCATCAATACATCTCCCGGAAGGCCCTTTAGCTTTAGAACTCTATCAACAAGTCAAGGACCTCCTTAAACCTTGCAACAGATGATACCGGGCATTACCGCCCTCTCCCTGCCACCGAACAAGGATCTGCAGCGAGAAAAAGAGCGGTGGGAAGAGAGAAAGGGCCGCGGCGACCCACTGTTGGCCAGCGGTGGCTCGCTGCTACTATTGGCGATGACATTGCTACTGCTAGCCACCGCTGACAGCATGGCTGCTAGCCAGCAATGCTGCTAGTGGCAGCAGTGACGAAGCTAGGTGATAGGGTTAGGGTTTTCTTGGTGGTATCCTCAACTTGGCTCTGATACCAAGTTAAAGAAAATGAATCTTCTTATTTTACTAAGTCGGCCTACACCTCTTTATATAAAGAGATGTGAGGGAAAAAATATAACAAGAGTACAATCAAAAGAAATAAATAACAAAACAACTCTCAACATAGGATAACAAACTTGGAGCAAGTGCTCGTTGCTATGTGGTCAAATAGGGCAAGTATAGCTTAAGCAACATAGAGGAGAGTTTAACTCCAAATAAGACCAAGATAACATGCTTGATGTCATGTGCTAAGTTCTTTATCCAACATGCTTCAAAAGCGTCATGAGAATATGAAAACAATTATAGAAATCATAGCTAGTCTCAAGCAAATGTTTGGAAATAGGAATCAAAGTCTAATACATTTTGTTGGAGTTGGTTTCATGCAAGATGAAGGTTAAAACACCTACAACAAAGCTTGTTCTGAAAAGGTATGGACATCTAACTCCAATGGTTGAGGATGAACATTGTTGATGAAACTTATACAAATATCATGTTGTAGTATTTACCAAACTCCTCTACATATTTCACCATCTCATTGGAAAAATAACGGCAACTACTACAGAGTTGATCTCATTAGGGTAATGATTGCTGAGAGTGATGAGAGGACAAAAAGGGCGTAGGGCAAAGAAAAGGATTTCCACAAGAAGAGCTAGTGTTTAGCTCGTTTTACACATCTAAGCTCTAAGAAGAAAAAACTAAAAAGAACATAAGTGCCACTTCTGCAAGATGTCTAGCTATTGAAAATAAATATCGAGTACTTTAACACCTTAAAGAATGACAAGGACAAGGGTGAAGGATATACCTTCTTCACTCATTTATTGAAATCCAACTTGCTCATTGGACAAGCTGGAAGTTGAGTTGTGGATTCTAATACTTATGTTCATATTTGCAATCCATTTCAATTGTTTAAGGAGACTAAAAGGCTTAAGGAGAGAGATGTGCATATCGATATGGGGGTTGGGGCAACTATCACAATGGAATTTGTTAAAATATGCATACTTCAATTATCTAAAAATAGAATTCTGACTCTTAAAAGATTGTCCGTATGACCTTATTAATCTTTCTACGTCAGTTAGGCATAGAGAATTATTTTTACTTAAATAGCAACTTGCTACCAATGCTGTCAATGCAAAAGGTGATAGTAGAGCGACATGGCTCAAAATTGCCCGAGGCAAGAGGCGACAAAAAGGCAACAGTCCGAGTGAATTGAAGCGATCATTTTTTGTTACCATATATATGTCTTATTAATTCAATTTAATAGCATTAAGTTTATAAAAACATGTCTAACAACAATGTTGGAGACTTTAAGTTGAAGAAAAGGATAACAATTGTATTAACAAAAACTGTTTCACATAATTTTAAATGATAGAGAAAGAAAAGCTTCTACATGATAAAGGTAGAAAAACATAAAAATCAAAATTATCATTGAAGTGAAAAACATAAAAATCAAAATTGTCGTTGAAGTGAACAATTTTCAATTCTCAAATAATATAATACATCAATGATCAGAATCATCTTTAAGATTCAATTCGTCATCGTCATCATCACCAACAACTTCAATCTCCTCTTCCTCTTTCCTCTTCTTCCTCATCACTGTCCATATACTCTTCCACTTCTTCAATAACTATTGGAGCTTTCCCTTTTCGCTTAGCTTACTTAGGAGCATTTTTCTTTGTAGTAGCACGAGGCTGAGTACATCGAGAAGTGTCTTGCTCGTTAATTCCCAATGCAAGCTCAACCATGCCCCAAGTGAGATCATCATCACTAAACACAAGATCATCACCTACATTTTTCGCATCTTCCTCCATTCTCCCTAATAACAATTCATTTGAATCATCAATTTCCTTAAGAAAAATGGGATCAAGATAATCCCTATCTTCATATCGATTCCTCAAAGCTTCGTTGTACTTAACAAACACAAGATCATTCACCTTTTGTTGTACCAACGGATTTCTTTTCTTTGAGTGAACCTATATAGATTTTCAAAATAAAATGATTAATGTAAAATTACTTAATAAAATTAATGCTATGTATATTATGAATTGGTTTGTAACTTACATTTTCAAATACACCCCAATTTCTTTCGCATCCGGAGGTACTACAAGTAAGACCTAGCACCTTCAGTGCCAATTTTTCCAAGTTAGGTGCAGACCCACCAAAGAGATTCCACCACTCCACTGTGAAAAGATAAGTTATATAATATTAATAAGCAACTGGAAATGGAAAGTTACTATAAAAAATTTATACCACTTGACTACCTAGGGCAATGGTCTTTCTTTGTCTAATAGCCATAGGTGTTGCAAAGAGTCCTTGTGCATTTCTATAAATGAAAATTTCTCGTGTTATTTTGTCTTGCACACTCTTATCAGGCTCCAATTTTGCCAAGACATTGTAGAATCCACTTATAACCTCTGAATCAAAATCAAGATTTTGATTTTCATAAGAGAATTCTGGATTGAGGAAATATCCTGCTACGTATAGAGGATTATGAAGCTGGCAATCCCATCTCTTATCAATGATGTCGCAAATAGGACCCAACTTTTTAGCATTATTATTGAAAGCCTTCATGACAGCTTCATTAGCTCTATCCATTGCTTCATATATGTATCCCATTGTAAGCCTCTTCTCTGAGTCAACAAGACGAAGCACTCTCACAAGAGGAGACGTAGCCTTGAGAATGTATACAACCTTATTCCAAAATGAATGCATCATAATAATTATTGTCACATTTCTCTTCTCTTCTTTTGCATTTCTAGAAGTAATCCACTTATCTAAAGTGAATATCTTCCTTAAATTTGTCTTTTGTCTATGAATGCTTTGTAAGGTGAGGAAAGATGTAGCAAATCTTGTAATTGCAGGCCTCAATAATTCCCTACTTGTGAACTGCCTCATCAAATTTAAGACTAAAGGATAGATGTATATATAACTACTCAGTTGCATTGCATGCTTGAGTGTCTTTTTTACATCATCTAACTTCCCAAAATCTTCCAACATCAGATCGATGCAGTGTGCAGTACAAGGAATCCAATAAACATGAAGATGCTTAGCCTCCAATAATTTGCCTATGGAAAAGAAAAATGATATTTTTTATATTTTACAATACTTACAATATTAAAGAAAATATATATGTTAAAATAAATAAAGATTTATTATCAGCAAGAACATAATTCGATACGTTGTCACTGACGACCGATCATGTCACTTATCAGCTCGCAAAGCTTCTCCCGTCTTTACGTAGGATGAGGCATCAATTGACTCCAAGAAAATAGTTCCCATGGGAGAATTGACGAGAAAATTTATAAGTGTTTTACTTTTCCTATCCGTCCAACCATCTGTCATCAAAGTGCATCCATATTTCTTCCAAGCATCATAATGTTTGGTGATGAAATCCTGAATCTCGTTCACATGATATCTCAATAAAGGAACTCTCATTTCATGGTAAGGAGGCTTCAATCTAGGGCCAAAATGACTAATTACCTCAATCATTATCTCAAACCAGATACCTTTAACAGCATTGAATGCAATGTTGTTACAGTACATCCATTTTGCAATGATCCGTACAACTGCATCTCTTCCCTCCTTGAAAACCTCAGAAATTGTAGTTTGTTTTATCAACAATCTCCTTTTTGTTCATGAACCACCTCCTCAAGATCAACCTTCGTAAACTTATCTATTGGTCCATGAAACTTCTTCATTAGAGGAAGTTCACCACTTCTACTTCCACTAGCACCCATCATGATTCGAGCCTTCTTTGCATGTGACTGTGTATATTTTCTACTATTCTTTTAGTTGTGAATCTATCCATGGGTCCTCGTAAGACATTCACTTCTATTTCATCTCCATCATCATCGTTAAGTAGCTTATCGTAAACAAAATCTTTCATGAACCTTTCTTTTTCTTCCTTTTTAGATTGTCGATATTCTCTCAACTCCTCTCTCACATGTTGTGGAGCTTTTGGACATATTGTTGTATTCTTATCACCACCAGTAATATGTCCAGTAGCTCTATGAATCCCCCCTTTCACTATCCTACCACAAAAAGTACACTCCGTATCATTAGTCTTTTTTGGGTCCTCCAATGTGACATACTTCCAACATAGGTGCTTCCTCCTTGTTTCAGCCATCTACATAATTCAAAACAAATGCAAAGTTGGAAACACTGATCTAACATCAAAGTTGCTAGTTATATATATAGTTACAATGCACATGCAAAGTTGCTAATTAATATAACAATATACACATGCAAACACATGCAAAGTTACATACACATGTAACCCTAATAAAAACTTGACGAATTGCCAAATCGCCCATATCCCCCCTGCTTGTCTCAACACAATGGCTTGTAGATGTTCAACTCCCCGAATAATGCCTTTATCTTCTTATAATATTTAGTCAAGGAGAGATCTCCCTGACCAGTTGTCCATATACGAGTATATAGATCAGTAATACGGGTGTTACTTGATGTTCGGCCATACCTTTTCTCAAGGGCCATCCAATTCTCGTACGTGGTCTTTTTACAAAGCATGTTCGAGATAATAAAAGGATCCATTGAATTCATGAGCCAATTCATGACTGTAATTCTCCTTCTCATACTTCTTTTTCTTGTCATCCTTTTGCTCTGGTGGCTCTTTAAGGAGAATATTAAGTTTCTCTTATCCTTTGACAAATATCTTTAAGGCACGAGCCCACAAGATATAGTTTGAGGCACCCTATGGCTTGAAGGTTGCCCCGAAGATGACCTTTCTTTCTCCTGAGCCCAACGTGGCGTCAACAACCATGGTGGAGGCTTTCGTCGTCTTCTACTATCTTTCTTCTCCACGTAAGGCGTCAAATTTGTCAAGAAAGATTCTTTGTCTGAGACAAAAATCACATACGTGTGGTCAAGAACCCGCATGCAGCAAGAGAGCTTAGACCGTAGGTCTAATACCATGTCAAGAATTACGCACGTAAACCTTAAAGGCTCCTTTGGAACGTAGCAAAACAGCCCAACAGGGGTTGTCCACGTGGAGATCAGGGAGAGAAAGGGAGCAGCAGCAGCTACCGATGATGGTGGCGGGCTGGTGGTAAGGCCGGTGATGGTGGTGGCCGACGGTGATGTTGAGAGAGAGAGAAAGAAAGGAGAGGAGTTTGTAGAATAGGAAATATTATTGCTAACTCAAGAGAATTACAATAGGAAGACTATTTTTATAGAGAACATATGCTACAAAACAAGAAATAAATCACAACTCCTAATTAAGAAAGAACAAATCCTAAAAACAAACTCTTAAAACAACTTTCCTAAAAATCAACTTAACAAAATAACAAACTTGAGATCTAAGTAAAACAAATCTTGGACCCTTGGTCCTCCTAGCTGCTGGCCCTACAGGCCCTCCTACTGTTGCCACGTGGCCTAGCTAGTTACCATGTGGCAGGTCCACGTGGCCTCCTTATTCTCAGCATTGTTACATTATGTTCATTGTTGAGGTTCTTAATTGTAATTGAGTCGCATGAATTGGATGACTATGATTTTTTTTTTTTTTCGACAATGGATGGCTATGAATCTATAATGAATGCTTCCAATGTAACTAGTAATGATCACATTTCCTCTAAGCATGTCAAAGAACATCCAGATCATTCCAACATAATCTAGAATCAACAACTTGATGATTGGAAACCCAACCTTTTCTTACCTACGAGCACTATATTGTAGGAAAATGTCTAGGCCTACCTTTCCCAGAGAGAATTAGGCATGAACATATTCAAAACCTCATACATACTTGTTAAAGAATTAGAAAAGAGTTTTAGATTAGTTAAGTTTGGTTAATTAATTTATTTTGGTATTCCTATTGTCTCTTTCTACTTCTATTAGGATTTGATTTGGTTTGAATTTGTTTTCAAATTAATTAGAATTAGGACTACTATTGTTATCCCCTCTATATAAACAGAGGTTGATTTCCCTTCTAATTAATAACAAAAATTACTCATTATTCTTCCACATGATATCAAAGTCGGAAAGCCCTGAGCCCTTCCTCTCTCTCTCTCCTCTAGAGGTGCCGTTAGCCCCTCTCTACCTAAGGGCGCGTGCTACCTCCCCTACTTGTAGCTTACACCACCCCTACCTACTTTCCCTCTCTATCACAATCACTTTCTCCTTCTCATTAGTTCTCTCTCCTACTCTAGGTCCCTCATTGCCATCACCTCTCTCGCTAGTTTTGCTACCATCAGACTCTCTCTCTCCCTTATCGAGGCCACCACCACCGTTACCTCTTTTCTCTCCCATCAAATCTTATCATAGCAACCAAACTCAACCAATTTCGATCTTGTTTAATCCTTGCAGCACCGCCCCCAACCTGCAACATCCGTAAGGCCACTCCTTGCCTCCACTTCAACCACCTGCATCTCCCAACCCGCTACTACCCCTATCAATTCTCGCTCTCTCTTTCCTAAGCGAGACTCCACATATCCTAATAACCGAAGCAGAATCCTCAATTATGACATCGAAGGCCAAGCTCTCGACCTCCATACTAGTACATGGAACCACATTGAGCTATCAAGTTCCTCAAACTACGTGCTTTGGTCCCATGCCTTTTGCATCTCATAGGAAGGCAAAACAAATTGCACGTTCTAACAAATAAAGTTCCTAACTCCAAAGATGGTGCCAAATACAAGTAGGAGGTGGACAATTTTCTTGTCATGAATTGCCTAATGAACAACATCAACCAGTCGATTGCAACCAATATGCTTTACAAGGAGCCTACAAAGGAGATCTGGGATACACTCGAGAAGATGTATTCTCATAAGACGAGCAGTTCCCACCTAGCTAATATCTACTAGAGGATCCAGAATACTAATCAAGGAAACATAACCTTGGTTAAGTATTTCATGACCCTCGAAGGCTTGTCCAAGGAACTGGCTATTTACCAGCCTACCTATTGCAATAAGCAGGCCGTAGAATGTGGGTAGTGTCAAGCATACAAGTTTCTAGGTAGCCTCAATTGTTAGTACCACTCTGCACATGACCAAATTCTCTCTGCTGACACAGTGCCTGATCTAGAGATGATCTACAATTGCCTTCAAAGATAGGGATCAAGAAGCCACCTTCTCTTACTCCAACTACGACTCCTAACACCTTTGTCCTTATGGATTCTAAACAGAGAGGTGACCATTCAAGTGGCTTTGCTAAACATGGATGTGGATGCAAATGCATCCTCTCCCTGTGCATCCATAAACGTCCGAAAAGTGCTACAAGAAATTTGAGATGCCTACCTAGGAAAATCAATTGACTGTTATAGAGATTTTGTTTCCTACATTATCTACCTAGCCTGTCACCTTAGCCCAAATGGATTGCCTACGAAACCTCTTAAGGGGGAGGATTCTTCTTCAACTACTACTGCAGTTGTGGCAGCCACAAATGTCACAATAGGACTCGCCACACTGCCTGCTTCTACCACTTCCATCAACCCCTTGAAGAATCCAGATGATGCTAATGACTGGTGGGTGAACTCAGCACGATGTTCATCCCCTACCTACTCCTGCCTTCTTGCCATTCTCCGCCTAAAGGTCTCGACCTAGAAGGGTTTCCACTGGTTAGAGGCAATTGCCTACCTGCCTTCCTGTCTACTCCAATCTAAGGATTACGCTCTTAAAGGGGAGTCCTAGGTTTGCTATACCTCATGCAAGTTCGACGTTGCATGCTCCAACTTGGGGGGAGTATTAGAGAATTAAGAAAGAGTTTTGATTAGTTAAGTTAGACTAATTAGTTGTTTTGCAATTCTTGTTATCTCTTTCTATTTAGTTAGGATTTTATTGGATTAGAGTTTGTTTCCAAATTAGTTAGGATTAGGATTACCATTGTTATTCCCTCTATATAAAGATGGTTTGTTTCTCTTTTGATGAATAACAAGGATTGCTCAGTATTCTTTCGCTTGAGTGTATTTAGTAATAGGAATGGTGATTAGAATTTTGTGAAATTCACCAATGATAATGTTAGGTTGAAATGCCAAAAATTGTTTATTAGAGATCCTAGGCACCTTTACATAAAGAGGCACAAGGATTAAAGTATAGGTATGCCCTCCCTCTAAAAGACACAACCAAACATATAACAAAAAATAAATAACTCGACACTCCCCCTCAAGCTAGAGCATAAACATCAAGCATGCTTAGCTTGGTAGATAACTCTAAACGCTTCTTGGAGAGTGCTTTGGTGAATACATCTGCAATCTGATCTGCAGTAACAATATAAGGTGTAGTGATCTTACCAAAAGCAATGGCATCTCTGATAAAATGGCAATCAACCTCTATATGCTTTGTTCTCTCGTGAAAGGCAGAATTATTGGCAATAAATGCAGCTACCTTGTTATCACAATACATAGGAGTAAGACTAGAAACAGACACTCCCAAATCACAAAATAAATCTTACTCATGGAGCTCACAAATAGTATGGGCCATAGCCCTATACTCTGACTTTGTTTCCACACCATCTCTATATAAAGAAATGTAGGATTTCTAGATTGAATAAGATTACTCATTTTCTTCTGCTCACAATGGAGAGAAGTTCTCACTTGGAAAGAAGATAATGCCAAAGTGCATCTAAATAACAAGCCACTCACTTGCTGAGGAGATGAAACTGAAACATACCCAAGCAATGATGGTGAGACAGGAAGGGAGCCATATGATAATTTGGCAAAGCATGATAGTGAATGAAACTCAACAATCTCTATCATAGGGATGAGGATGGAGACATTGCTAGCTTGAATGCTATGTAAAAAAATATATAAAGTATTCACCTTTTATTATATTTTCCTTAGTACCACAATATCCTCTCTATATTACATAATTCAAAAAAGAAAGAAACAAAAAGGAAACCAAGGTAGAAATATTATTGCTATTAGACAAATTAAGAAACATAAGGAAACCATAATATGGAATATTTCTTATTCTAAATTTCTTGCCTAATTTTCTACTCTTTTTTATTTTGAAATTGGCCTTAACTTTCTCCTATAAATAAAGTAAACACATTTAGATCTCTATATTAAAAAGATTATTTATTTCTAGCAATATTTGGAGTCTCCTACATTTTAAATATTAGCATAATTTTTCTTTATGTTCTTGTTTCAAGTATAGCACGGCACGAGTACAATTTGTGTTAGACAAACTAAAATTTGTAGGATAAATCTTGAAATTTTGTTTATGTTTCCAATATCACTTGAATCAAATTTTCTTTTTTGTAAATTTTCGAATCAACTTCCATTTGAATTTGACTAATTTTCTCCCGTAGCCAATTATCTTTAATGAATATGTATGTTGTCCTAATAGCAAATTGTTGAGCTATGTATAGTGGGTCTTTTTATTATTTTGTATAGTGAAAGGACATACTTGTAATTCTCTTTCTATGGGCTCTCTATATAAAGAGGCCTAAGGTCTCTCTAAATAAATCATTCATTTCAGTCCTAACATGGTATCAAAGAGCAGTCCTAGACTAGGGCCTTAGTATCCCACCAAAACCCTAACTGCCTACCCCCCACCAAAACCCTCTCCCTCTCTCCTCAGCAGCGCCGCCGACCTCCCAGGCCAACAATATCGCCACTGCAGGCCATCTCGGCCTCCGCAGACTGACAGCAGTGCCGCAGGCCAATCTAAAATTGCAACAGTATCGCCGTAGGAACCTGCAGCGCATCTGAAGCACTGTCGCAGGCCCTGTAGACCTCCAACGCCGCCTTCCCAATCCCTTTAGGTGGTCCAGCATCACTCCTTTGCTTCTGCTTGGGGTGGTGTTGGTCTAGGACTAGTTTTCGATCTTCCTATCTTGGGATCTTCTTCCGAGGGAGGCCCCTACGGTGCACTACAAGGAGTAGGGCCGCGAGTTTCCGGTTCTTTCTACAGTAGCAAGCCATTCACAAGAGCACAGCACCTTGAAGGGCACCACTAGGACCTCTTCTATGCCTTAGCATATGCAAAACTTATTTTTGTGGAGTACCATCAGGGTACATTATCTAAAATTGACTTGGATACGAGTTTTGGAAGGCTGTTCTAGGTTTGAAAATTCGGATTTCATACCTCATGATTTGATTTTTAGACTTATAGATCAGTGATTCTTCATGGCTCTCGACTTTAGATACTATGGGGGATCAAAAGAAAACTGAGTGACTTGATGGGGAAGAGTTCTACCACAAGCACTCTATCTCACATGTAGGGGACATCGATTAAGTTAAATGGATCGAACTTCTTGCTCTGGTCCACCTTCTTCTCCCAGTTTGTCGGATCCCACAGGAAGAAATATATCTTGAGTAATGTTATTCCTGCTGTTAAGTCTATCGATTGAGAGGCAGACAATGATTGGGTGGCTACTTATCTTCTCAACAGTGTCACCCAGACCATCGCCAAGCAGGTCATGACTCATGCTTCGACCAAGAAGATGTGGGAAGTACTCCATGAGATACTCTCATAGAAGTAATATTACCAGGTTGTACAAAGTTGTTGAGGATATTCACAATCTTCGGAAAGGCACCATGTCCTTATTCGATTATTATGGCTCCATGAGGAATCTGTGGGACAAGCAAGGATGTGTACCAACCTATCTCTACGGAAACTTCAGTTATAGCCAAGCAAAGAGAAGCTATTCGCTCTATTCAACTTCTGTCTGACCTTGCTCCGAGTACAAGCCAGTCAAAGATCAATTCATGACTATGAATGAGATCCCTACACCAAAGTACATCTATGCTCATCTTTCTAGGCTTGCCACCTCGGATCCCGTGCCCACTATTGATGCCTCTACCATAGCTGTCGTTGGTCGTGGTAGAGGAAATTCAGGGGGAAGAGGTGGTAGAGCTCGTGGTGGTAATGTACGTGGACATGGTCGTGGTCGAAGTTCCTTCTTCTGTGAGTACTGTCACAGGAATGGATACACTGTGGACTGATGCTGGGTGAAGCACGATTACCCACAAGGTATGGATCCACGTGCCTATCAGATATCTGCAAAGGAGACTACCTAGGTGCAAGAGGATGATAGCAAGATCACTATTTCCAGGGCTGATTACAAGTGATTCATCACTTCTTAGAGATCTACTTCTGCTTTTGTTCAAAGGTCTACAGGTACTTATGCCATGTCAGTTAAATCCTAAGCTCTTGTCTGGCTTGCGGATTCCGGTGCTTCCTCCCACATTACTGGTGGCACTACCCTCTTTTCTTTTGTATGGGACCTTGATACGCCTTTACACATTTTTAGGTTAAAGTGGCTAATGGGGGTTTGTCACCAGTCACTGGACTCAGAAATGTCTCTATCTCTAGCACTTTGCATCTTTCTAATGTCATGCATACTCCTAAATTTGCACTTAATTTAATATTTATTAGCTAAATTACCAGAAATTTGAGATGTCAAGTTATATTTCATGATCAATATTTCTTCTTACATGACCTCCAAATTATGAGGCGGATTGGTGGAAGACTTAAGCAGAATGGTCTCTACTACCTACATATTCCTCCTTCCAGTGTTGATGTTGTTTGTGCCACTACTGCTCTTTAGTGGCACTTAAGACTTGGTCATCCTAATTTGTATGTTTTGCGTCACCAATTTCCTAAGTTGTCTTTTTCCAATGTTTTGAGGTGCGATGCCTATCAGTTGGGTAAACACCATAAGTCTTCTTTTCTACCAAATAATAAAAGAACTGAGTCTGCTTTTGCTCTTGTTCATGTTGATGTTTGGAGCCCTTGTAAGGTCAAGAGTGTTAGAGGATTTCGATATTTTCTTATTCTTGTGGATGATCATACCAGGATATCCTGAGTTTTTATGATGAAAAAAAACTCTGAAGTCTTTGATGTTGTCAAAAATTTTATTGTGGAAATAAAAACTCAGTTTTCTACTATTAAGATTTTTCGAAGTGACAATGGATTAGAATTTTTGAAGGCCAGGACATTCTTTTTTTCAAATCTTTTAGTATTATTCACCAAACCACTTGCGTTCATACTTCCCAACAAAATAGAGTTGCAGCACACAAGCTTCAACACATTCTTGATGTAGCCCGTTCTATTATGTTTCACATGAATGTCCCATCATAGTTGTGGATTGATGATATTCACACTGCTACTTATCTAATGAATCGAGTTTGCTCCTCTAGCTTAGGGAGTAAAAGTCCATATTCTTTATTGTTTCCTAGCAATGACGTTTTTTCTATTACTCATGTTGTCTTTGACTGTGTGTTTTGTCAATTTGCATAAAGTGGATAAGATTTCTCCTCGCTCTATAAAGTACATGTTTCTGGGCTACTCCAAGACCCAGAAAGGATACAGATGCTATAACCCTGTTTCATTGAGATTTTATGTTTCTATGATGTTACCTTTTCTGAGGAGATTCCATATTACCAAAAATAAGGGGAGGAACCTACTGAGCCATCACATAAGATTCCCCTTCCTATACCCACCGAGCCACCACAGCCCATTGGGTCACCTATACCCAGGGCTACTCAGCCTAATCCAGGTCCTTTTCCATATCATCCTAAGATTCCTGATACAGATACTTTTCCTAAGCATTTCCAACGCACGACCCAGGATGTTTCTCCGGTGGATGAACCACTGTCTACTATTTTTACTCAGTCTCCACCAACTACTGATGATTTGTCTAAGGACCAAGTAATTCCTACTACTAAAGATACTACTATGGACCTTCCTATTACATAAAGGAAGGCTCCATGCTAAATACTCTGTGCCTCGGTTTATATCCCTTGACAGCATGTCTACAGTTGGAGGCCAGTTTTCCCTTAGACATTGACAATGTGCAGGTACCGCGAGATCATCATGAGGCCTTCTAAGATCCATCTTAGACCTTAGCACTGGATAAGGAAATGGCAGCTTTACAGTCCCGTGGCACATGGGCATTGTTGATCTACCCTCAAGTGCTACTGTTGTACAATGTAGATGAGTGTTCACCCTCAAATGTCGCCTGATGACACTATGAATCGGTACAAGGCACGCTTGTTGGTCAAAGGATATACTCAGATGTTTGAGATTGATTACTTTGAGACCTTTTTCCCGGTAGTTTGTCTGAATTCTATTCGAATACTGCTATCTCTTGTCATCAACAGACATTGGATCGTCCATCAGTTTGATATCAAAAATGTCTTTCTGCATGACGATTTAGAGGAGGAAGTCTACATGGAGCAACCACTCGGCTTCCCCACTCAGGAGGAGTGTCAAAAGATGTGTAGACTGAAGAAAGTTATCTATGGAATAAAACAAAATCCTAAAACTTGGTTTAAGAGGTTCAGCAGGGTGGTCCAGGATCATAGCCTCACAAGAACTTCTACTGATCATTCTGTCTTTACATTGCATATAAATATAAGTTCAGTCATACTTGTGGTGTATGTGGATGACATACTTTTGACTGGCAGTAGCAGGCAAGGCATAGAGGAAACGAAGATGCTACAGTCACAATTTGTTACCAAGAACTTAGGCCACATCAACTATTTCCTTGGTATTGAGGTGCAACACACTAGAAGACTTGTGCTATCCCATTGCAAGTACGTTCTTGACATGTTGAGAGACATGAGTATGCTGGGGTGCAAACCAGCATACGTACCCATGGATGTGTCCTTGCCTATTGCAGATAATGGCAATCCTTTACTGCAATATGTCACTAAATACCATGCAGTGATTGGTATGCTACTATATCTGACTATTACTCGTCTTGACATTGCCTTTGCAGTTGGAAGGTTGAGCCAATTTATGCAATCACCAAAAGAAGTCCACTGGAATGTTCTCAGGTATTCGAAAAGTGCACCTGAGAAACGCCTCCTTTTTAAAGATAATGGGCACTTGAATATTTATGAATACTCTGATGCAGACTATGAAGGTGCTCATAAGGATCAGAAATCCACTACAAGATACAGCACTTTTGTTGGAGGTAATCTAGTTACATGGAGGAGAAAGAAATAGGCAATGGTATCTAGATCTAAAGCCGAATCTAAATACAGGGCCATGTCTCAGATCACTTGTGAGTTACTCTGGGTTTGTTCCATTCTGAAAGACTTTGGAGTGCAGGTACTTGATCCTATTCCGATGTACTGTGACAACAAGGTGACCACCTTTATTGCAAATAATCTTGATTTCCATGAAAAGACCAAACATATTGAAGTGGATTATCACTTCATCAAAGAGGTCATTCTAGCTAAGAAGATTTCTACACCCTACATATGCACTAAAGATCAACTGCCAAATATCTTTACTAAAGCACTTCCCAAGAAGAGATTACATTGTATTTGTTCCAAGCTGAGCATGTTTGATTTTTATGCTCCAGCTTAAGGGGGAGTGCTAAGTTATATATGATGGATCTTTTTATTATTTTGTGTAGTGAAAGGATATACTTGTCTCTCTGACTAAACCATTCATTTTGATCCTAACACAAACTAACAATAAAGAGCAAATAAAAAGAAAGATTGATCAAAAGAAGTCATACGTGGTGACAGTTGTAAAAATCAAAACGCAATCACTTTTCTTTTCCCAAAAAAAAATGTAAGAACTTCATTCAAACATGAAAATCTTTTTGGTAATGCCAGAAATTGGCCCTCAGAAAATGAAATGAAAGGATGTGGATCAGCTGCTTGCTTATTACAAATGTGAGGGAATTCGTGGAGAGTACCTTCACGAGAAGTCTATCAGTTCCATTTGGTTCACGAACAATAACACCCATTGATTTACGGATTCTGTCAAATTCAAGAGTAACGATCCTCCTGGACCTCTTCATCCACCACTCACAGCAACCTATACACAAACAAAAACCCAAACAATTCAATAAATGAAAGTAACAAAATAATGCCACGAAGGGGATTTCTTGCTGCCACTGATCATCCCAAAGGCCAAGGTTCAAGCTCCATCTCCTCTTACTATCCTAACAAAAATGCCCTTGTCATTTGGGTCCCCTTCCTTGTGCATGACATTTCACCCATGCTTTACTGATGGATTGCACAAAAGGGCTCTGCAATTTTCACGTAGTTTGCTCCCTGGACTTTCCTGGTGATCAAAAAGATAGAAACTAATAACAATAACATGTATCATACCTAATTTATCTGAGCTTTGATCCAGAAGATAATAATCAGATAGCTGGACATTCGGGATCTTGGTTCTTGCCCTCATATCTGGAACTCCCATTTTCTCAACTAAGACCTATCATCAAGAAACTCTCGAGATGCTCAGGCAAAAGAAAAAGCACATGAAGATTAACAAAAGCAGTATGGTGTTACCTTAAGGGCAGCCTCTGTGGGCAAACCTGTAGCTTTAAAACTCTTACCATCAAAACAAATTCCAGCATCATTGCATACCGCACAGATTTCTGCCAAGGCAAAGATGCTAGGATCCATGTTGTAGCAGCTCCACCCTTTGATTCCCCCATCCTTGGGATTGTATGTTGTACCTTTAACCCTGAACGTGCGAGAAGCAGTTATTTTGCCAGCAAAGGTGAAGAATTCGCTCACTGCCATCTGATTCGTTGTCAACGTGCCAGTTTTATCTGAACAAATGACAGTGGTACAACCCAAGGTCTCCACACTAGGAAGCTTCCTTATAATTGCATTCTTGTGGGCCAATCTCCCGGTGCCAAGGGACAAACAAGTTGTGATCACCGAAGGGAGTCCTTCAGGAATAGCTGCAACTGCCAACGTGACTGCAATCTTGAGATAGTATGTGCACTTCTCAAAAGAAAATTGAAAATCCAACAAGGAGGAACCCATGGACTCCCACATAAGGAAGTTCTTGTAATTGATAACCCATACTACAAGGCAGATGAGACCAATTACGGAGCTTAACCTCCCACCAAACTCATCCAACTTCTTCCTCAAAGGCGTGCTGTCCTTCTCCAAGGAAGCATCATGTATCAGCTTCTGGATCTTACCGATTTCGGTATTCATGCCAATGCCAATAACAATGCCGATGCAGGTACCATTCACGATAGTCGTCCCTGAAAATAGGATACAATCTTTGCATTGCAGATCGCAGTCATCCACGCACGTTGGAGTTGTAACCTTTGTCACAGGCATGCTCTCGCCGGTCAGTGAGCTTTGCTCAACTCGTAAAGTCGACGTCTTTAAGACAGCAACTCTCAAATCAGCGGGAACCTTATCTCCTGCTCTCAACTCCACAATGTCTCCTGGCAGCAGCTCTCTAGCAGGGAAGTAAGGCATGTGGTAGCCATCTCTGAGAACCTTTGTCTGCTCGCATTGCATCTCCTTGAGGGCTTCGAGCGCCTTCTCTGCACTGGCTTCCTGCCAAGCTCCAACAACTGCATTGAGGAAGAGAAAAGCAATGATGACAAGTGGTTCCACATAAGCCTCGAATCCCAAGCTGCCAACACCGCTGGATTCCCTTTCTTGCAAGTAGGCGATGACAAAGGAGATAAGAGCTGCAATGAGGAGGAGCTTGACGAGCACGTCGTCGAACTGCTTGAACACGAGGCACCACGGGGGCTTCCTCTTCTCCTTCTCAAGCTCATTCCATCCATATCTCTCCCTCCAAGCCTCCACCTCGTTGGAAGATATACCCTCGTCCAGCTTGACATTGTACTCTCTGAGACACTCTTCAACAGAAGAGGACCAGGAATGAAAGGGCTTCTTCTCCTCCATTTAAAAAAGTGATAGGGGTCGGCGGCGGTGGGTGGAGGCGAGGTGTGCGACGCCGAATTAAAGGGGGAAATCGAGTGTTGCGAGAAGCCGTGGTGACGGTGGAAGCTGTGAGGATATCGTGCAACCACGTAACGAGGAAAAAGACTAATGGTTTTTTTTTGTATATCTTCCTTGCCAATTCAACCATTATATATGTACGGATTATTTGCTGCAAGAAAAGAGATTTGCTCTCCACTATATAATTTTTCATTTGAAGTGATAAATGTATATCAAGTTAAAATAAAGATGACTATTGTTACTCAAAATAACCTCCAATGCTGAAAGTCATCCTCATTGTTTGGCTATGATGGCTAACATATTCCTACTCCTTGGATATCAAAATTGGGTAAAAATTAATTCCTACATTTACCCCCCTCGCCTTCTCGGGCGACATGGTTAGGCTTGCCATATATCAACAACTCCCTCCCTGGAAGCGTGCATCGTCCTCGAGCGCCCAATCTGGGTAAAGGTTCCGCATGTCCTGGTAGTCTTCCCACATAGCTGAAGTTTTGTCGCCATCATTCCAGAGAATGACTTCTGCCACAGGAGCATCCCCTCTGCGGACGATGAGACAAGCAAGAATGCGGTTGGGGTAGCGACCATGGGCATCGTGCGGTGGCCATTTCGTTGGGGGAGTGGGGTTGGGGGGAAGACCTCCATGGTGCAGCTTGAGCTAGGACATGTGGAAGATCAAATAGAGTCGACAGTCGTCTGCTAAACGAAGCTCATAGGCAACAACATCGACTGCGTAGATGATGGGGAATGGCCCTTAATATTTGGGCAATAGCTTGTTGTGGGGTCTCTTTAGTAAGAAGCCGGAGCGAAAGGGGGAGAGTTTGAGGTAGACTTGTTGCCCTGGCTGGTAGTGGATGTCACGATGATGGAGGTTGGCTATCGTGCGCATGCGATCCTGAGTGCGTCAGAGGCGCTCATTGAGCTCTCGCAGGATCGCATCACACGACATGAGTGTGCGCGCTACCTCGACCAAGCGGGCCTCACTATAAATATAGTTCTGGATGCAGGGAGGTAGACGCCCATATACAACTTCGAAAGATGACATCCATTCGAGGAGTGGTATTGTGTTAAAGGAATACTCTGCTCATGGCAGCCAACGCACCCACGAGTGCGGATGCTCTCTACAGAAACATCACAGGTACGAACCAATGCTGTGATTGACCACCTCCGTTTGGCTATCTATCTATGGGTGATATGCCGAGGATAATTGAAGCTTCATACCTTGCAATTTGAAGAGCTCGAGACAAAAATGGCCGGTGAAGATAGAGTCGCGATCGCTGAAGATGACTCGAGGGATACTGGTGTGGTCCTTTGTCGCTATGGTAATGATGAAAACCTCATCATGAACCCTAACTAGCACAATCTAACCCAGATATGTGAGAAAAAGCTCCTACATGACCCAAAGAAAGGCTTAACTCAGAGAATTCTGAGTTTAAGAAGAAAATAAATCATAAGGGGTAAAACTGCAATTTCACCAATGTAATTGGCAAACAGGGTAATGAAGGGTCCAAACACAGGTCAAACAAGCCTAATAAGAAGGAAAGTGGGATGATCTGATCTAAAAAAGGTTATAGCAACTTTAAGAAATTAAATGACATTCTATAACCCTAAAACAAATCCACTTCAATTCACGAGGTTCGAGGTAGGATAAAAATCAACTAAACCCTCTAAAATTCATAGAAAAATAATCTCTAGGATTCAGAACCTTCAATTTAGCCTTAGAAACCTATTTTGACCTAAAAAGAGAACCATGCCCAATTAATGACTTAATTTGGGTTTTTACGCAAATTGACCGGTCAAACTTGGTCCAACCTAGAATTAAAATTCACCATTAAAATCCTTAGGTTCAGATTAGTCTTGTATAAAAACTTGAGCCTAAAAAGAGACCTCCTTGGCCGACTTTACAATTTGGTCCTCCTCATTTACTTTTTGACCCTTATCTTTCGAAACCCTTACATTTTGGCCCCCATCTTTTTGTCGTTCTTTGCAGAACGGTCCCCCCTGCAAACTCTACGCAGCACCATGCTCCGGCGACCTTGCGCGGAGCATGGCACCGTGTAGAGAAGGGTTACCGCCCTGCAAAGCAAAAGTAGGGTTCCCTGCGACGTCCTCTGTCGTAGAGACCCGACCATGCTCTCTGCCGACCACCATACCTTCCATGCAAACGCGCGGAAGGTATGGGTGTCCCTTCTAGCCATGCTTCGGCGAGGCTGGCACATCGCCAGCCCGCTCCTCCCTCTGCGCCAACCCCTTTATAAGGACCGGCACCCCCTGCCGGCCCCTGCAAGCTCTTCTTTGACGGAGAAAACCCCCCCACTTCATCCCTTCCTCCTCCGTCAGAAGGCCTGAAGCTTTCGGCGACTTCCTCCTCTTCCTCCTCGTCACTCTGCTGCCTTACCTGCAGCAAGGTTCTCCGTGCCCCATCGTCTGTGCCGTGCTATACGCACCGGCACCCTCCGCCTGCTTCCTCGTTGCCACATTCCTCCTCGAGGGCTCCTTCTTCTCCAGCTCCGGCAGATACGAGCCAGCTGCCACACCCTCCCCCTTCGTCTAAAACTTAGGTAAATAGCTTCCTCTCCTCCTCCCTTACATTTACCCTCTCTCAATTTACCTTTTTACTCCACCGCACGCGACTTCCACCTTCGCCTGCTCCATCTCCGACCACCTTCTCCGGCGAGCCCATCCCACCTCCACAGACCTCCTTACCCCTTGTCGACTACCCCAAAAGCTTCCCCTCACTCCACTCAACCGATCCCCCCTTTCCATTCACTGCCAAACGCCACCAGACCACCCCTCGAACAAACCCATCTTCTCACACACAGTCCGACCTAGGGCTACCTCCACCCACGGCCTCATGCCTCGCCACCACCCGCACTGCCTTCGCCGCACTCCGGCGAAGCTCCCTGCATGTTCTGATTGGGCCGAGAGGCCGTATTCCTGTTTTTAGGTCGGAGCCCCTTCACCACCATTACTGAGCTGTTGCAGCTCCTTCACCTACAGCTGCAAGCGCTCTCCAGCCCAGGTGCACACCCCAGGTCGCGTGGGTCGCCTTCGCGAACACGCCCAGGTTTGCAGCTGAGGCGAAGACCCCACGAGCTGCTGCAATTGCCTGCGGCTTCCTCAACTGCAGGTGCTAATTTGGGAGGTGGGACTTTAGTCCCACCTCGAAAGTGCATGGCCGAGCGCCCGCACTTAAATTGGAAAAGTGTCTAAGGCTATTCGCCTTCGAACACAGGGGTCAGATCCCTCTCCCGCACGCTACGCGCCACGCGCTCGCTCGCCCTCGCCTGCGCTCACGCCCCGCGGGTCTGGGTAGGATCCGATTACCCTAACTGCGCACTCCTCACCCACCACCGCACGCCGGTGGGCCTGGTCCCGGGCACGATACCCGCACCCGATTACCTGGCTCTGGGAGAGGGTCCTAAGAGAGAAATCTGAGAAAAAGAGAGACGTGGGGAAGGGTAGGGGTAGGTTTTGCTCTCTAATCCTTGTGTAAGCGTGCAGGAACATAAGGGGAAGAAGGAAGGAAGGAAAAGAAGAAGAAGGGAAGCGGCCGAAGCCTCAGCCGCTCAGGGCAGCCGAAGAAGAAGAAGAAACGAAGGAGAGAAACAGAAGAAAAGAAGAGAAGGAAGGCACTGTAGCAAACCTATAGTTAAGTCGTCTGACCACTGCACCAGACGACGGATGAGCAGTGGCCAAAACAGAAAGAAGAGAAAAGAAGAGGAGTTGTAAAGCAAGAAAAGAAAGAAGGAAGCGAAGAAGAAAAAGAAGAAGAAAAGAGAAAGAAGAAAGAAGACTGAAGCCGCAAGCAAGGAAAGAAAGAAAGAGAAGAACAGAAGAAAAGAAGCAGAAAAAAGAAGGCTGAAGAAGAAGAAGAAGAAGTCAGAGAAGAAGAAGAAGATTACCACAGCCACAGAAGAAGAAAAGAAAAGAAAGAAGAAGAGAGGAAGACTCTGCAGGAAAAAGAAGAGAAGGAGAGCAGCTGAAAGAAGAAGGATAGAAAGAAAAGGAGAGAAGAAGAAGAAGCCAAGACAAACTCTAGCTCTCTCTCTCTCTCTTATTTTTGTAATCTAATAGAGAACTTTTATATTTCTAGAATTCCAGTAGCTCCCTGAGTTCGACCTCGGGAAAATTGTTTCCAAGTAAAAATTTGCAATAGTAATCTGGTAGCTATCTTATTACATACTATAACGACTGTAATTTAAAGTATAATAAACGTAAACAAGCTGACCGGCCACTATTCTTGGTGCCGTTGCAAGGGAGCAACGGCTATTCTAGAAGCTATAAATTCTCTATTTATGAGTTTCTAATAATCTCTTCTCTCTTTTGTGCAGGTACAGGAAAATCAAGAAGCAGCCGTACAACAACCACTCTAAGGACAGGTAACATCTATCCTCTCACTATTAACCCCTAAATTCTAAAGAGGAAGAAAAAGGAAAAAACAATATAGGTGTGCGCCCTCTTCAAAATAAATACGGTGTGTGCAATAAGAGGGACTTATTCCAGTCAAGTCATCGAGAGTCCAACCAATGGCTCTGCGATGTTGCTGGAGAACAGCAATCAGACGAGATTCCTAATCAGGAGTGAGCTTGGAATTTATAATCACAGGAAAAGTCTGATTAGAACCCAAAAAGATGTATTTCAAATGATCGGGAAGGGGTTTTAGTTCAAGGATGGGGTTATCAGCAGCAGCGGGTGGTTCAGAGTAAGTGTGAGGTTCAAGGATAAGAGTTACGGGTTTGTCTAAATCAGGGTCTGTCTCCTCTAATTGCGGTTCAAGATCTTTCTATGGTTGATGAGGCATAATCAGGTTATTCGCAAATTGTGTTTCATCAACCAAAGCTCTAATATCACAGATTTGTTCAATGACACCGCAATTGATTCCTTGTTGGGCCTTAAAGATATCAATTTTGAGAGTCTGATTCCCAAATTTCAATTCTATTTGGCCCTCCTCACAGCTGATGTTGGCTCTAGCAGTGGCCAGGAAAGGTCTCCCTAGAATGATCGATGTATCCCTAGGGTTTTCAGGTGCGTCCATGTCTAAGACTATGAAGTCTACAGGGAAATAGAAATCCCGCACTCTTACAATAACATCCTCAAGAATCCCTTTAGGTGATTTATAGATCGATCTGCTAGCTGGAGTGTCACCTTAGTCGGTTTTAGCTCAGATTCTTTTAGGTGGTTAAGTAAGGATGTGGGTATCAGATTTATGGAAGCACCCAAGTCTAGAAATGCTCTGTCGAATTGGGTTTCACCTATTTTGCATGAAATTAGGGGAGTACCTGGATCTTTTGCCTTGGGTGGGAGTTTGCTCAGGATTACAGAGCTAGCTTGCTCTGACAGTATAATTGGACTCCCACTCTTGGTTCGCGACTTACACTGAGGTGTACACACATTCTTCAAGAATCGTGTGTAAGCCGGTACGTGGCGAATTGCATCCATCAAGGGGATGTTTATTTGGACCTGCTCAAAGAGCTTGACCAAGTCCTCCTCAGGTACCACGGGTTTGGTTGTCTTCTTTCCCTTGGTCAAGGCCTCGGGAAATGGAACCTTGGTTAGTTCTTCTAGGATAGGTCCAGGTCTTTGATCGAGGACAGGGATAGGAACGTCCTGGATTACTGTCCTAGGTTTTGTGTCACTACCAGGCTTGGAGTGATTTGGATAAGGTGGATCTTGGGTCTCCTTACCATTGCGGGTGGTCACAGAATTCAGTCCTGCCTGGTTCTGGTTAGGGTTCAATAGGATAGGTTGCTGTTGATAACTCGCATAAGAAGTTGAAGCCTCCATCCCGTCAGGTAAAGGAACAAAGGGGGCCTGATAAATCATGTGTGCTTGGCCCAGGTTTGGGTTCATAACGCGCCGCTGGGTCAGCCCGTTATTAGGGTTAGGAAGAGGTTGAGAAGGAAGTGTGCCTGGTTGGCGAGAATTTGCCAACTGGGCTAGTTGGTTTCGAACCTCTGTGATTCTGTCCTTGTGTTGCTTCTGAATGGCCGCATTCGTTCTCTGAATGTCAGCCAGAGTCTGAAGGATGAGGGACATTTGGTCTTGGTTTGGCCTTAATGGATAAGTAGGGTTGGGCCGAGGCTGAGGCGGTTGGTAAGGACGAGGTGGTTGTGGACAGGGCTGAAAGGGTGGTCTTTGAGTTTGGGAATTTCCCGCCCACTGGAAGTTGGGATGGTTTCGCCATCCAGGATTATAGGTATTGGAAAATGGGTCATTCTGGATGGCGTTGAGGTCCTCGCAGGTTTGAGGAACCTCCGAAGAGTCAAAGAATGGGGGAGTGGAATTCCCTTAGCTAGTATAGAAAGGGTCGGAGGGTCCTCCGACCCGAGAATCAAATGGGGGTGGATATGGTTCCATCCTAAGAGAAGGTGGGTGGAGAATGTTTGCACAGTCTCCCGTGTGGAAGGAGGCTGTGCAAAGGAATTATGCGCAGAGGTGGCTCACTGCAAGTGTTGAGTCAGCTCATCCACCTTCTTCTCAATAATAGAGACCTTGTCCAATCAACTAGCCATCAATTCCAGATCGCCTGATGCGGATAGGCCCTGCGTCTCGTGTGCTCCCCTAAGGTTCGTCGATGCGCGAGTATTTGTCCTGTCGAATAATCCCATGGAGTCATTATTGATGGAGTTCTCGCACGTATTTTCGAGAATCTCCCACACGGTGTCCTCATGCTGACCCATGATATTCCCTCTGCAAGTTGCATTGACGAAAATCCTAATATCTTCACGGAGTCCCTGGTAAAAAGACTGGACTTGTTCCCATTTAGGAACTTCATGATGGGGGCACTTCCTCATGAGATCCTGAAAGCGATCCCATGCCTCATGGAGAGGTTCTCCTGTTTGTTGCGTGAAGTGGGTAATCTGATGGCGTAAGGCATTGGTCCGACCAATGGGAAAGAACTTCTTCAAGAACTCGGACTGAAGTTCCTCCCAATTGATGATCGGCGGGGTCTGTGTTTGGTACCAATGGGCGACCTTGTCCATAAGGGAGAAGGAGAATATTTTCATGAGGAGAATATCCCGATTTTGTGCATCTGACCCAAAAGTCTCGGCCAGATGCTTTAGCTGTTTAATGTGCTGGAAGGGGTCTTCAGAATTAAGCCCATGAAATTTAGGTATGGCATGAATCATGTTGGGCTTTAGTTCAGAATCAGGTCCTCCAGTCGGGATTTTGACTCGAGGCTCAATAGCCACCGCAGCGGGATTATAATGATCTCGCATCATGGGATGCTACGGTGGGTGCATGAAGTTCTGGAAGAGGTCATTGAGTCGCTGGAGCTAGTGCTCCAGATTGTTCTCTTCCTCAACTGGCTAAGCCATTGTGGAAGAAGAAGGTGAGTTGGGTTCGGAGTCAGAGGAGAGGTCTATGTGAAGTGTTGTTTGCACAAACAAGGGCACCAAGTCTCGACCTCGAGGAGAGTGAATTTCTAAAGGAGGTTTCAAGGACCTCCTACCAAACATACACTGATGGAGAGGATGAGTTTAGCAGGTGCTGGACCCAATCAAGACACCCAGAATGTTGGGTGACTATAGAGGTTCGAGGCAGATGGACCCCTTGATCAAAAGATCGTCCACCTGAGAATTACCTGGGCAGCCAGAGAGGGTGAGTCCCGCGAAGACCCCTACATGGTAGAGCGCCCCCACAGGTTACAGGGTTTCCCCTACCCGACCTCTCTTGTCACTAAGATTCCAGGTAGACCAGAATGGGGACCTTGACCTCTTAAGTCTACCACTTTTAGTTAGGATCAAGGTGCTTAGGTTTTCACTTGAACTTTAGCCTTTTGAGTGCAAAGAGTGACCTAAGTTTAAGGCTGGTTGACCCAAGGGGTCAACTTCACCTACTAATACCTTTGAGAGCTTATTAGGTCTTTGTCTTTTAGGGTTCAAGTGTTTTTAATAGCCAAATTTCTTAGGGTTTCTCTAAATAGGTGCTTTCAAACAATAGCTTGGGCACACTTCTTTTGGGAATTCTCAATTCTTGCTTAGAAAGTGTGTCTCTAAAACCTTAATTTTGAATCTTATATTGGCTCTACTTGGTCCAGTTAGCTTCCTTTAGATTGGGTAATTAGGGCTCAAGCATGAAGGTGTTAGCCCTAAATACCCATAATGGATGTACAGATATACTATGTTGAAATTGAAAACAGGCAGTTTTGATGATTTACTAAGTATGGAAGACAGGTTATGCCTAAATTGCTTTTTCTTTCTTTTTTTTCCTCTTTAGAATTTAGGGGTTAAAATGAGAGGATAGAAAATTACCTGTCATAGGTGTGGTTGTTGTACGGCTGCTTGTTGTCCTCTTGATTTCCTGTGCCTGCACAACAAAAGAGAAGAGATCAATAGAAACTCAAAAATTGTGAATTAATAGCTTCTAGAATAGCCGTTGCTCCCTGGCAACGGTGCCAAAAACTGGTGCGGTCCTTTGTCACTATGGTAATTATAGTCGTTGGAGTATATGACAAGAATAGTTACCAGTTTAATACAAATTATTACTCGGAATGACAAGTTTCTCGAGGTCGAACTCAGGGAGCAAACTATAATTCTAGAAGCCTATAAATTCACAATTAAGAGAGAGAGAGAGAGAAAGAGTGATTGGCTTCTTCTCTTTCTTCAGCCGACCCTCTTCTTTCTTCTTTCCTTCTTCTCTGCTTCTGTGGTTCCTCTTTTTCTTATCTCTAATTTTCTTCTCTTTTTCTTCTTTCTTTCTCTTCTTCCTTGCGACTGCAGAGGCTTCTGCCTTCTCTTTTCTTCTTTAGCTGCTAAGTCTTTCTCCTTTCTTCCTCTCTGATTTTCTTCTCTTTTTCTTCTTTCTTCTTTTGTTCTTCATGTCTTCTTTTTCTTTGCTTTCTTCTGCTTTGGCCGCTGACCTTCCATCGTCTGACTCAGTGCTCAGACGGCTTAACTGTGCGTTTGCTACAGTGCGGCTCTTCTTCTTTTCCTTCAGCTCCTCTCCTTCCTTTCTTCTTCAGCAGTTGCTCAGTGCGGCTAAGTCTTCAGCCGCTCCTCCTCCTCCTCTCTTCTTCATCCTTCGCCTGCTTCTTCCTTCTTTTTCCTTCTTCCCTGCGAGCACACACAATTATCATTGCAAAACCTACCCCTACCCCTTCCTCGCGTCTCACTCTCTCTATTTCTCTCTCAAAGGTTCGCTCCCAGAGCATTCGCAGGTATACGGGTCGGGTAACGCCCCCGGGACTAGGCCCACCGCCGTGCGGTGGTGGGAGAGGAGTGCTTGGTCGGGTAGTCGGGTTCGGCCCAGGCCCGTGGGGCGTGAGCGCGGGTGAGGGCGGGCGCGTGGCGCATTGCGTGTGTGGGTGAGAGACCTGACCCCTGTGTATCGAAGGCGAACAGCTAATATCACAAAATCAATTTAAGTGTGGGAGCGAGGCCACACACTTACGAGGTGGGACTAAAGTCCCACCTCTACTCCGCGCGCCCGCAGGCGAGAAGGCTCTGGCAATTGGGGTAGCAGCAAAGGCTCGCGACCCCAATTGCGAACCTGGGCGCATTTGCGGAAGCACCCCACGTTGCCTGGAGCTCATACCTGGGTTGGAGGAGTCTTGGAGCTGCCTGCGAAGAAGCTTCAGCAGCTCGTCAATAGCGGCGAGGAGGCGGAGACCTGAAATCACAAAGACAGCCTCACGGCCACATCAGACAACGCAGGGAGCCTCACCGGAGTGTGGCGAAGGCAGTGCGAGGAACGGCGAGGCGCAAGAGCGCCTGTGTCCGTATGCCTAGGGCAGACTGTGTGTGCGGAAGTGGGTGTGTTCGGGGGGTGGTTGGGAGGTGAAGGGCGGTGAATGGAGTGGGGGAAACGCTTGAGTGGAGTAAGGGGGAGCTTCTGGACTTGTCGGCGAGGGATGAAATGGCCTGTGAAGGTGGAGCGACCTCGCCGGAGATGGCGGACGGAGGTGAAGCAGATGGGGGTGGTAGTGGCAGTCGAGGGGTCTGAAATGCTAATTGAATGAGGGAAAAGTGAAAGGAGAGTAAGGGGAAGATTCCTACCTGAAGGTTTGGCCCTACTAGGAGGGGTGACGTAATAGAATGCGGAAATAAATATAAATAATCTCACAAATAAGCAATCACACGAGTACACAATTATTTTTAGGTGGAAACCGAAACCGGATGAAAACCACCACCTAACCCTCTCGAGTTAGGATTTTCCGATCAACCTAGTTGATCAAATCCACTAACCAAATCAATTTAAAACGAGGGTGATTCAACCTCAGTACAACCATGCTACAAGTACGAGGGTAGCGTTCCTCAACCCCTTCTCTCCACGAGAAGGATTTTATCCCACGAAGGAGACGGGAATTCGCAAAGCGAATACCCAACCAAAAGACAAAGATAAAATAAAACAAGTAATCCTATAGAGCCAACAAAGTAATTTAAACCTAGCTTCTATAGGAAATAGGAAACTCTCCTTTGCAAGGAGTGCGTCGAGTTGATGACGCGGTGCGTGTGCCACGCGACGGCGCAACTTCGCTCTCGTAAACAACGGCGGGAGAGCGGGTGCGCGAAGCTTGATGCTCTCTAGAGAATGGAACTAAAGCTTGGAGAGCAAGGGCTTCTCTTGGACACAAAAGAGTGGAACTAAGTTGCTTAGGTGTGTCTCTTGTTTCTCTTAGTGTGTATCTTGTGTCTCTAAGTGTATGTATATGTTGCAAAGGTTCCCCTCTATTTATAGAGGCCTTAGGAAGGCTTTGGAAGGCTTAGGAAGGGTTCTATAGCCGTTGGGTGCAAAGCCCAAGAGAATCAGGCCGAAATCAGGACAATGATTACATTTGACAGGGTTATCAGACGTCTAATTCTGGCATCAGACGTCCGGAAGGCCACTTTAAGACGTCTGATTTCAAGGTCAGACGTCTGATTCTATGCGGGTTTCCTCCTGACTTGAATCAGATCTAAACAGGGTTTTTGTTCAAGTTGATCAGACGACATACAGGATGTCTGGCACTATGCCAGGATGTCTGGAAACCAACTTTTCCTACGGAATGGATTTTCCAAACGTTGCAACGGCTAGAAAATCTCTGAGAAGAGATTTTGGGTCAGCCGAGGCAAAATGGTCATTTATCAGACGTCTGAAAAGGCCTAAGGACTTCTGATAAGGCTCTAACGGTCATAACCTTGAGTGCCTGCTAAGCTAGCCAACGGTCCACTATCTGGACGTCTGGCAAGTCCATCAGACGTCTCTTAAGATGTCTGGTATTAGGTCTGGACGTCTGATTTCATCAGACAGAACTAGCTATGTCCAGCCTAACAGATATCAGACGTCTGAAACAACAGTCAGACGTCTTAAAATACTTTATCAGACGTCTGATTTGTGAATTAGACGTCTGTAAGTGCTGTTTGAACCCTATATTGGTTTTTCTAAGTGTTCTTCAGAAAACCTAAGTATCCTAGGGTTGTGCAGGTGTTTCTAGGACTACTGTTAGGGTACTTTGAGGCTCTTTAACATGAATTATCTAAGGAAAATAAAAAGAGCAAGAAAATAAAGTCAAGAGATACAAGAAAGGATTAAAAAGAATCTATCCTATTCTTCTTGTCTTCTATCTTCAATCTGCCGCTCCATGCGAACCTCCTCTGTTTTCCGTCAAGCTCCTCCAATCCGTCCTGGATGCGAGCTCGAACTCCGTTTAAGCACGTCTACATTTGCATTTGACCTAAAATCTAGGACTCAAATTGCAAATGTTAAATAACATGTGTTTTGTTATCATCAAAATAAATGATCGTGGTGCTCTAGCACCAACACTACCTACTTAGTCGAAGAAGAGGGAGAGGAAGACGTCCGGCTTATGCCTGCCGGAGCTGGGGACGAAGGTGCCCAGGAGGGGGTTATCGGCGACGAGGAGGAGATCTGAGGGCGCCAGCTGGTGCGGCCTGGCGTGGGAAGATGTGGCAAAGTAGGCTCTGCTGCAGGTATGGCAGCAGAGCGATGAGGAGGAGGAAGAAGGATCGCTGGAAGCTAGGGTACTCTGACCGGAGAGGGGAGAGACGAAATCGAGGGTTTTTCTCCGCCAGAAGTAGCTTGAAGGAGACGGTAGACCCTGCCGCTCCTTATAAAGGCACTGGCGAGGAGAGGGGACCGAGGAGGAGATGTGCTGTGGTCGCCGGAAATGGACACCCATGCCTTTCGTGCGTTCGCACGAGAGGCATGGCCGGTTGTAGGGGTCATGGGAGGGTCCCTGCGACAGAGGACGACGTAGGGAACCTCCTCTTCGTTCCTGCGAACGGGCGCCATGCCCTGCGCGGCGCCATCCTCCGTGCAAGGTCGCCGAAGGTATGGCGCTGCTCAGAAATGGCAGGGAGGACCATTCTGCAAAGAACGACGAGAAAGATAGGGGGTCATTTGCAAGGGTTTCAAAAGATAAGGGTCAAAAAGTAATTTAAGAGGACCAATTTGTAAAGTCGGTCAAGATGGTGTTTTCTTAGGCCCAAATTTTTATACCAGCCTAATTTGAACCTAAGGATTTTAATGGTGAAATTTGATTTTAGGTTGGACCATGTTTGACTGGTCAATTTGCACAAAAACCCAAATTAGGTCATAAATTGGGCATGGTTATCATTTTAGGTCAAAATAGGTTGCAAAGGCCAAATTGAAGGTTCTAAACCCTAGGGAATATTTTTTCATAAATTTTAGAGGATTTAGTTGATTTTTATCCTGCCTCGAACCTTGTGAATTAAAGTGGATTTGTTTTAGGATTACAGAATGTCATTTAATTCCTAGAAGTTGTTATAATCCTTTTCAGATCAGATCATCCCACTTCCCTCCTTATTATGCTCATTTGACCTTCGTTTAGACCCTTAATTACCCTGTTTGTGCACTGCATTGGTAAAATTATAGTTTTACCCCTTATGATTTGTCTTATTCTTTAACTCAGAATTCTCTGAGTTAAGCCTTTCTTTCGATTTTGTAGGAGCTTCTTCACACTTATTTAGATTAAATTATGCCAGTTAAGGTTTGTGATGAGGCTCTCATTAGATACCGTAGAGGCAGATGATGGTATCGGCGAAGATGCGAGCCACGTCAGCGGCCGTGAATGGGTGGCACATGGGAGCCATGTGCACATACTTGGACAAGCGATCCACCACCACTAGGATGATGGTGTAGCCGTGGTCCGTGGGCAGCTCCTCGATGAAGTCCATCGAGACATCCTCCCTTATGAGGTTAGGAATGGGGAGCGACTGAAGGAGCCCTGCTGGCGCTTGCATGGAAGTTTTGTTCCGTTGGCATATATCACAGGCATGGACCCATTCACAGACAGAACATCGCATCGAAAACCAGAAGAAGTCGCGACAAAGTCGTTGTAACGTCTTGTCGTATCCAGCATGGCCTCCGGTGGGTGTGGCGCAATACTCCTGTAGTAGTAGAGGATGTTGGTGCTAGAGCACCACAATCGTTTATTTTGATGATAACAAAACACTTGTTATTTAACATTTGCTTTTAAGTTCTAGCTTTCAGGTCAAATTGCAAATGGAGACAAGTGTAGAGATGGAGTTTGAGCTCGCATCCATGGTGGATTGGAGGAGCTTGATGGAGGAGAAGGAGCTTCGCGAGGAGCAAAAGCTTGAAGAAGGAAGGAGATGAAGAATAGGATAAATTTCCTTTCTTGTTCATTGTACTTTATTCTTTTGTTGCTCTTTATTTTATTTCTTAGTAACATGTTAAAGAGCCTCAAAGTACCCTCAAAGTAGTCTTAGGAACACCTGCACAACCCTAAGATATTTAGGTTTTCCGTAGAGAACTTAGAAATCCAAGATAAGCATCAGACAGCCTGATTAGATGTCCAATCTGAAAATCAGACGTCTAATCTTGACTTTTAAGACGTCTGACTGTTGACTTAGATGTCCAATAACTCAGGCTAGATTTGTAGGTTCTGTCTGTTAAAATCAGACATCCAGACCATAGTTCAGACATCTTAGAAGACGTCTAATGTTGTGCTAGACGTCCAATTAGTGGAACGTTGCTAACAAAGTAAACGTTGAGGAAAATAACCATTAAGCTTCTATCAGACGTCCGTAGAGGACCCTAGACGTTTGATATGTAACTGTTGAGTCTGGACTGACCCAAAATCGCTTTCCTAGACAAATATAGCCGTTTGGACCTTGGGAAATCCATTCCCATAGTATAATAGGTTTCCAGACGTCTAGACCTAGTGCCAAACGTCATGTACATCATCTGATTGATTTACACTAGAACCCTATTTAGGTCAGATGAAAGTCAGGAAGGAAACCTACCTAGATTCAGACATCTGACTTAGTTCCCAGATGTCTTAAACTAGCTTTCCAGACATCTGATACCTGAACTAGACGTCTGATGACCCTGTCAGAATCATAAATGATTCTAATTACGGCCTGTTTTGCCTTGGGTTCAACCCTAACAGCTATGGAAGCCTTCTAAGGCCTTCTAAAGCCCTCCTAAGCCCTCTATAAATAGAGGAGGACCCTTGCCTTGTGAATATACACCAAGCAACACATTTTCCACATCTTTTGTGTCCAAGAGAAGTAGAAGAAGCACTAGCTCTCCAAGCATTCGTTCCACACCTGAGATCTTCATCCTACTGTGCATCCGCTCTCTCGCCGACGTTACGAGAGCGTTGTTGTGACAAAGCGTGGTTCACGCACCGGCGTCGTCACGTCAACACACTCCCACCTAAGGGAAGATTCTTCACTTTTAGTAGCTAGGTTCATTTATATACTTTGTTATCTCTATAGGTCTGTTGTATTTTTTCACCTCTTGCCCACACCTCTCTTTCACCTCTTGCCCACACCCTTACCCCCACTCTACAATCTTCGATCCCATACGCCGAGATGGTCCATTCTTTGATGGACATAATGACAATAATAGGGATCCTTTGCACTCCTACTATAGGAGTATTGGCTTGGTTAAGCACCAAATCAATGAGCAGAACCTAGGAGTGGGATTTGCCTTGCCCAATATCCCACACACCATAGAAATACCCAACCCACCCACCCTAAATGATTTTAACAGTTGAATTGAAACTCCTAGGAACTATAAGCCTGAGCCTGACTTCTCTCCTGATAGTAATGATGACCTCTCCTCCTTGAAGATGGAAATACAAAAAATGCAAGACGAAATGATTGAATTATTAGGAGAATCTTTGAGAGCAGGCCAACAAGAAAAAGAAGAAATTAGCCACCCAATCTACCCCATTAAGGATGACGAGCACCCCTCTACGCTAGATGCATCTCCCATGGGAGAGCCACACCCTAAGTTGGAGGGGAATTTTGGGAATTATGTAAGGGAAAATAGCTACTTTTCGAGGATTGATTTCGAAACCTCCCCGCTAGATGATACTTCCTTGAGAGGTCCACGCCTTAACTGGGAGGAGGAAATGAATGAAAGTAGCTATGCATTGGATGAAGAAAGGTGGCAACTCGAGGAAGATGATAATCAAATTGAGTATCAACTTAAATTATATTGGAGTCAAAAGAAGGGAATGATGGTACCATTGGAAGACCTCGACCCAGATGACAGTATTTTCGTGACATTTGATGAAGTGGGTCAAAGTCAAGTTGTTAATCCCACCCTCCCTTCTTATCACAAGATGGAACTCAAGATCACCCTTAGGGAACCTAACCCTGAAGAAATTTACCTATCTGAGGAGTCTGATGTTACCAGTGTGAACCATTTACCCTAGATAGAGTGCCCTAGGGGACCTGTTGAGATTTTAGATGATTTTAGACCTTGGGTACGTGATGAATTGTATGATGAGGAGAAGGATGAATTATATGAGGAACCTACATTCAAGATTTGGAGTGACACTAAGGGTGATTATGTCTTATTTGAAGAATTAGCCCCCGAGGATGTCACAAATTTGATCAACTTAGGTTTCCTCGGTGCACCTACTAATGATATTCCTCCTCATGATGAAATAATGGAAAATGTGGAAGCAACTTCTGAGATTTATGTGAATTCACATATAGACTCCGAGGAGGACTTGAGTAAAGAACAAGAACCTGGGATGAGATTGATAGGGTAATCCCTAAATCTATTGCTTCCAACTTGCCTTCATTTGATTCGGAGTCGCCCTCCGATTCGCCTAAGTCTGAAGGTGAAATTTTGACTCCATACCTTGAAATGATCACTGATGAAGTGCAGGTAGATACTTGTGATAGTACATGGAATGCGAGGGATGTGATTGAGGAATTAGGAAGGCTATTAGGAATGGACACTAAGCCGATTAAACCCAACCTAGATCTTATGGCCGTCCCGCAACCTCGAAACTTGGACACCCTAGACAATTCCTAGATTAGAGATCTGCTCACTTCTATTCTGACCAGGGGGCATAGCGAACCAATATATCTTGTAATGGGGTATCGGGTATGGATTGATGCTTTCTATGGTTAGTCCATCACCCTGGGGGTTTGTCTTTGCACCATTCCTTCCCCATCTCTTTTGGAGGGTCCTTGCCATCCTCCCCCTACCCCTATGGAGGTCGCTATTCTAGCCTATCATTTAGAACCTCCTCTGGTGACTTGGGAAGATTTCATTCTCATCTTTGTTGGGTGAGCATTTGCTATTGGGATTCATCATCAGCTCACTAACATCGTAGGCTATCTATTTTCTAGGCCTGCGTTACTTTGCTCATTTTTAGGGCCTATTACTTTGGTTTTGGAACCTAACTTGCAGGTTCTTTGGCTACTCGGCTGCTAAAAAAATAATGGTAGCCCAACTCTGACCCAGGTAATACCTAGTAGCAGTGCGACCGAAGCTAGGTCTTTTGTTTGTTATAGTAATGTCGTTGTGGTACAGATAAAATAGCTACAGTTTGTCGTCATTGCCACTATTACAATTTTACTCAGAAATATTTTTCTTCCGAGGTCGAACTCAGGGAGCTACTAGAATTCTAGAAGTACAATGCTTTTATTACAAAAATAAGAGAGAGAGAGAGAGAGATTTTGTTTCTTGGCTTTTTCTTCTTCTCTTCTTTCTCTCTTTGCTTGTCTTCTTCTTTCTTCCTTATTCTTTCTACTTTCAGCTGCGGCACCTTTTCTTTTCTTTTTCTTCTTCTTTGCTTTGTCTGCAGAGCTTCATCCGTCGTCTGATTTCTGAATCAGACGGCTTAAGTGGTGTATGCTACAGTGCTTCCTTTGTGCTTCTTCTTCTTCTTCCTGCGGTCATCTTATTCTTCTTTCTTCTTCTCGCACCCTATCCCTGCACAAAGAGCAAAACCTACCCTGTCCCTCTACCGGCACGTCTCTCTCTCTACAAATCACTCATAGGACGCTCTCCCATAGCCGTGGGTAATCGGGTCAGGTTTCGTGCCCGTGACCAGGCGCACCAGTGTGTGGGTGATGGTCGAGGTGTGCTCAGATTGGGTCGGGTTGGATCCGCCAGATCCGTGTGATGAGCTCGCGGACTGGGCAGGTGAGTGGGTGCGGGACCTCACCTCAGTGCTTTCGGAGGCGACCAGTAGAAAGCACAAAATCAATTTATACTACTGCGGGGTTTAGTAAACTCACGATGTGGGACTATCTTCAGTGCTCTCCTCACGCGCGCCCGCAGCAGACCGCAGCTTCGCTTCCTCAGCTGCAGGCTCTATTCGCGTCGATTGCTGGGTTAGCTACCTTCGCACTCCCCCCCCGACCTCGCAGCACCTGGAGCCCTGGAGTTCTGAAGCCTGGAGCGTGCGTGGAGCTGCTTCAATGCAGCGTCAATGGCGGCCGGGCGTCGAAACTGCCAGACACGAAAAGGGCCTCTCAGCCTAATCAGATCAGCGGGGGACCTTCGCCGTGGCACGGCGAAGGTGGTGCTAGGTGCAGCAGGTCGTGGGGAGGCCTAGGCGTGCGTGCATAGGTCTCCCTGTGACTGGAGGTGTGGGTGTATTCGGGGGAGCGATGAGTGGGTGGGCGAAGGTTGTTCAGCGTGATGAGGCGGAGGTTATGCGAGGGTCGGCGAGGCGTGTGGGGCGGCGGAGCGGTGGGAGCATCTCGCCGGAGGGTGGCCGGAGACGAAGAAGGTGACGGTGGACAGGAGCGGTCGAGGGTTTAATCGAATGAAAGACAGTGAGGAAAAGAAAGAGGGGGAGATGGGGAGTAGTTCTGACCTAGTTACAGGGACAAAAGGGCCGGAGCTGGGCGGCAGTCGTATCAACTGTCGCTGGAGAAGAAGATACCCAGAGGGAGAGGGCGGCGCTGGGTACGGCGCGACGCGGGAAGAGCGGGTGAAGGTGGCTCTGCTGCTGGCATTGCAGCAGAGCGACGAGACGGAGGAGGAGGACCCGCCAGAGCTAGTGGGTTTCTGCCGGAGTGGGAAGAGAGGAAAGGTGGGGGTTTTTCTCCGTCAGGACCGAGCTGCCCCCGTCGGCTGGCGACGGCGATTCTTATAAAGGCGAAGGCGGAGGGGTGGGCGCAGGGAGGCGACGTGCCTCCCTTGCCGGAGAATGGTCGGAGTTGCAACCCATACCTTCCGCGCGTTCGCACGGAAGGTGTGGGCGATGGCAGAGGTCATGGTGGTGTCCCTGCGACAGCAGACGTTGCAGGGAACACTCGGTTCAACTGGCAGAGGGCCTCCCTCACCCTGCGCGGTGCCACGCTCCGCGCGAAGTCGCCGGAGCATGGCGCTGCTCAGAGATTTGCAGGGGGGACCCAAGTGCAAAGAACGACGAAGAACCTAGGGGCCAAAATGCGAGGGTTTCAAAAGTTGAGGGTCAAAAAGTAATAGTTGAGGACCAAAATGCAAAGTCGGTCAAGAAGGTCTCTTCTTAGGCTCAAGTTTTTATGCATGACTAAATGGGACCTAAGGATTCTAATGGTGAATTTTATTTCTAGGTCAGACCTTGTTTGACCAGACAATTTACGTAAAAACCTAAATTAAATCATTGATTGGGCATGGTTCTCAATGTAGGTCAAAATGGGTTCCCAAGGCCAAATTGAAGGTTTTAAACCCTAGAGATTATTTTTATATGAATTTTAGAGGGTTTAGCCGATTTTTACTTTGCCTCGAACCTCGTGAATTGAAGTGGATTTGTTTTAGGGTTACAGAATGTCATTTAATTCCGTGGAGTTGCTGTAGCCCTTGTTGGATCAAATCATCCCACTTTCCTTCTTATTAGATTAGTTTGACCTATGTTTGGACCCTGAGTTACCCTGTTTACTGATTGTGTTGGTGAAATTGCATTTTTACCCCTTATGACCTATTTTCTTTACAAACTCAGAATTCTCTGAGTCAAGCCTTTCTATGAGTTATGTAGGAGCTTTTACTCGCATATCTAGGTTAGATTGTGCTAGTTAGGGTTCATGATGAGGTTCTCATCAATACCCTTCTATGCAATGGGGACATTGTAGATTTTAGGCATGGGGGATGTACTTGGAGATATACATAGCATTTATTCATAGTGCATTCATGCATTTAGTTAAAATATTCTAGATTGCATACATTTGCATTAATTTAAAAAAAAAAAAAGCATTTAGGCCTATAATTACATTGAGCTTAACTGGCTGGGCCCTGCATTCTTAGGCATAAGACCAGAACTTTAGGTTAGCCTAAGTTGACTCTAGGTGTCTGACTTTAGAAGCTAAGTTGAGCTACTAGCTTTAGACTGATGGGTTTGAATTTCATGGTTTTCAAAATATACGCGTTGTAGTATGTTGCGAAAAACGATTATCAATTTAATTTATTACTCGAAATTTTAAAAATATTCCGAGGTCGAACTTAGGGAGCAATTCGGTCATTAAAAACAGAAAAATCACAATTCTCAAATAATGTAATGTTTTACAAAAATATAGAGAAAAAGGAAATAGAATTTTTCTTCTCTTTTTCTTTTCTTCTCTCTTTCTTCTTTGCTCTTCTCTCTGTCTTCAGACGTCTGATTCTATGAATCAGACGCCTTAAATGGCGTTTGCTATAGTGCACGCCTTCTTCTTCTTCTTCCTTTCTTCTCTTTGGCTGCTGTTGCTCTGACTTTGGCTGCTTCTTGTCCTTGGCTTCTTCTTCTTTTCTTCCTTTCCTTTCTGCTTGGCTTTCTTCTTTGCAGCAGCTCCCTCCTTCTCTTTTCTTCTCTTCCTCTTTGGCTCTTTCTTCTTCAGCTCCTTCCTCTGCCTTCTTCTCTTCTTCTTCTACGCAGCTGCTTCCTCTTCCTCCTTCTTCTTCTTCCCTGCACATGCACGGTTAAGCAAAACCTACCCTTACCCTCCCCATGTCTCTCTCTCTCTATTTCTCTCTCAGGTCACAACTCTCCCAGAGCTAGCCGGGTTATCAGGTCGGGTGTACGCGCCCGAGACCTGGCCCACCGGCATGCAGTGGTGGGTGAGGTGTGCACGGGTAGTCGGGTCAAGACCAGGTCTGCGTAGCGAGGGGTCGCAGACAAGGCGTGAGTAGGCGAGGGACCTCACCCCTGTGTTCTGAGGCGACCTAAAGAAAACACAAAAACAATAAAAGGTGCTCACTTGTGCTGGGCATTTCCGAGGTTGCTTTCACGCCCGTAGAAGGACTCCGCCTAATCGTCGCTGCTGCAGTCGCTCGCTAAGCCTGCTCTCTGGGTGGATGCATGCGTGAGGCCTTTACACGTCACCTGGGAGCCTTATGCCTAGAGCGCACGACCTGGAGCGAAGCTTGCGAGCTCCATGCTTCAGCAACAATGGCGGAAGTAACGACCCAATTCCCGAGTCCCTACGAGACACGAGAACCGGACCGACTCGACTAATCCCAAGACCTAGTCGTCCAACGAGGAAGTAACCAAAAGAGCAGTAAAATAAACCACATTCAGCATGAATATAACTAACAGTAAGGAAATATAGCAGTAAGGAAAGAAACCCCTACAGTATATACCACCACAACAGTAGAACAACATTCATAACATAATATGGAACTGCAGGTAAAGAAAAGTACAGCGGTAACAAGAACTACTCACTACAGTGGAACCAAAAAGAGGTACAAGAGAACAGTGGTAACTCTACTGGACCCTACTCGGCCCAGCGTCCTCTGCAGCCGCTGACCCTGGCTGCTCAACACCTGGTCCTGAAAGGTAACGAGTGTAACATGTCAGCAAAACGCTGAGTAGAGTGGCAACTAAAACGAAAGAAACAGTAGAGTGTACAGTAGCTGTTATGTTCTGTTACTTTATTCAATTACGCTTTCTATTTTCCCATAATTTATCTATTTCTCAGATCCTTCACTTGATCTCGAATGTTCCTCGTGGGAATGATCTTGATTGCAGTCTTTTCCGAACAGTAGAAGTAGCACGTGGTGCTCTCCTGGCTGGGAGAGTCCCCCGTGGTGATCCTACTCTCAGTCAACCACCCCAAGGTCACAGACAGGCGTAACGGTGACTACGGCACGCGCGATAAGCGCACAGGTAGCTAACCCGCACTGGCACGCGGTCAGTCGTTTCCGTTAACGGGTGCGCCCAAAGCACAGCACGGAACCAGTACAGGGCAGAGCCCTCTCAGTAATAGGGGTCCAACCCCTCCACAGTAACCAAACAGGGGCCTTGCCCCTCCACAATCCGCGCACCTTCGCCTGACTACCCTGGTTTGCCCAGTGGGCTTAACAAGTCGGTGTAGGAGGCTAGCAGAACCCCGGGGCCCGTGGGGTAGCTAGTGCCCTCCCTACACTAGTAGCTCTCCTCGGTACTACGTACGCGAGGGCCAGCAAGTCGGTACAAAGTGGCCAGTCCTAACCCCGGGTCCCTGGGGGGGCTGGCTCCGCTCTGCACTAAACAAGTACAGGTACTTCCCTTGGTACTACGTACCCAAGAGACAGCACACTACCACATCTTTCTTTCTCAGTTCCATTCCTTTCTCTTTCTAGGAGTTCCACTCCTAATTCCCTGTAGGGTTCCAGCTCTTTTAACTCAGAACATCCAGGTTTCACTTTCCAGTTTCATGTTCTTACAATCCATATTCTCAATCACGTTTATTTATTCATAGCAGGCAACTGTTAATTCAATTCACAGGCAGCTATTATTTCCTTTCCACATTTTCCAAGGCTGCAGTATTCATATATTCCACTAGTTCTTCCCATCCTAGGATTCATGCCATACCCTAGGATCTATCATACAATCTAGTTTTCCAGCCCTAGGATTCATGCAACACCCTAGGATCTACCATTCATTCTAGTTTCTCATTCCTAGGATTCATGCAATGTCCTAGGTGCTATTTATGGTTCCATAATTTAACATATTATACCAATAAACTTAAAAGCCACTCTACCGGTTACAACAGGCGAACTGGGGGCGTGGTCGGGAATCCCACGTGCCCCGCAACCCCCGAGACTACAACGGAACGGGGTCCTATCACAAGGATCAACACAAGGAGTTTCTCAAAACAGTATATAGCTATAGTAGACGGGTAGAGGATTTAATTCCGAAAAGAACACAACTCGAAACGCGGAAAACGGAACTCGAACAGGCCCTAAACGGGTCGAAAACGACGAAACAGTGCAAAATCAGACGTCTGGAACTTATTCCAAACGTCTTAAAAAGTGGATCAGGGTTTACCTTGCTCTGCGTGGGCTCTCAGACGTCCAGAAGACTGCGGGGGCATCTGGCCTAGTTCCCAGACGTTCGATGGTCACCCCGGACGTCTGGATGTCGCTACCGTCGTCTGGTGCTACAGCCAGACGTCTGATTCGCGTTGGATGGCGAATCACCGAACCTGCATGTACCCATCTCTCTCTCTCAGTACGGTCAGTCGGAGAAAACGAAGAAGACGGAAATAACTCACCTTTCAGACGTTTGGACAGTCTTCCAGACGTCGTGCTCGTCGTCTGGCTAGAAGCCCAGACGTCTGATTCTGGAAAAGTTTCCAGAACCAGGGCGCGACTCGCCCTCCGCTCGCGACGCCCGGCCGCGCCGCGTCTCGTCCGCCTGCTGCTCAAACTGCAGCAGTCCCCCCCCTCGCGACGCTCTGCGCCCGCTGCGCCCCCCGCCGGCCGGCCCTAGTAGCCCCGGCGAGCTCACCCTCACGGCCGGGCGCCTCTTCCATGCGCAGCACCTCCTCCCACGCTCACCGCGGTTGTCGCTGCCGCCGCTCACTCGCGCTCGCTCTCGCACACTGGCTGGAAGGAGAAGAGGAAGGGGGCGGAGGTGACAGGAGTGAGGGAGAGGGCGTGGCCTTTTAAGGCCGCGCGAGGAGGAGAGAGAGAGTGGACAGGGTGGGTCTGCGGTCGCAGGAGAGAGGGAAAAAGAAAGGGAGAGAGAGCGTACGCAGGTCTGCGCGCTCAGGCGCGCAGACGAAACACGCGTGCCAAAAATAACCGATTCCCAGACGTCTGGGCCACCTCCCAGACGTCTTAAAAGACGTCTGAAGCGCTTGTTCGTAACAGGCCGTGACCCTGAAATCATGAGAATAGCCTTGCGACCACGTCAAATCACTTATCAGGCTTCGCCGTGACACGACGAAGATGGCCGGGGGTCAGCATGGTGTGAGGGTGCCTATGCGTGTGTGCCTAGGGCACACTGTGTGCGTGCAGGTGGGTGTGTTTGAGAGGAGGTTCCAGTGGGTATGGCGGTCAGTGGAAGGGCGAAAGGTGATCAGTGGGAGGTGGTGATGCTTAGGGACTAGTTGGCAAGGGGTGAAATGGCCTGTGGAGGTGGAGTGGCCTCGTCGGAGCTGGTGGTCGGAGGTGGAGAGGGTAATGGTGGTCTGTGGTGTCGAGAGGTCCGGAGTACAAATTATCAGAGGGGAAATGAAGAGGGGAGTAAGGGGAACTTATCTGGTAGGTTAGGAGCGAAAGGGGGAGGCGGAGGGCGAGTGGCTGGTGCTTGCCGTTGCCGGAGACGAAGGCACCCAGGGAAAGAAGACGGCGACAAGGAAGGGGGTTGGAGGGCACGCACTGGTACGGCGCGGCGGAGGACGGCAAAGCTAGCTCTGCCACTGGTACGGTGGTAGAGTGATGAGAGAGGGAGGAAGAAGTCGTCGGAAGCTCTGGGCAGTCGGTCGGAGTTGGGAGGGGACGAATTAGAGGGGGATCTCAGGCCAAATTGAGCTTGAAGGATGTGGCATGATTTGCCCTTCCTTAAATAGGCAAAGGCAGGGTGGGAAGCGCGCGAGGGCAGCTAGGTAGCCACGCCGGAGGTAAGGTCGGTCGGAGACCCATACCTCTCGCACATTCGCATGAGAGGTATGGTGGGTTTCTGGGCATGGAGAGCAGCCCATGCGGTAGGGGGCTCCGTAGGGAGCTCCCCTTTCAAATCTTGGGGCGGCTCCCCATGCAAAAGAGGCTAAATCCTCCGCGCGAAGTCGCCGAAGGTATGACCCCTTATGCGAATGGTAGAGGAACTGAAATGAAGAAACGACGAGGAAGCTGAGGGGGTAATCGCAAGGGTTTTAAAAAGTTGAGGGTCAGAAAGTAATTTTGAGGACCAAATTGTAAAATGGGTTAAGATGACCTTCCCTTAGGTCCAAATTTTGGTATAAACCTAATTTGGACTTAAGGAATCCAATGGTGAAGTTGGATTTTCGGTTTGACCACGTTTGACTAGATATTTTGCACAAAAACCCAAATTAGGTCAAAAATTGGGTATGGACCCCAATCTAGGTCAAAATAGGTTCCGAAGGCCAAATTGAAGGTTATAAATCCTAGGGGATATTTTTCCATGATTTTTATAGGGTTTAGTTGATTTTTATCTTTCCTGGAACCTTGTGAATTAAAGTGGGTTTGTTTTAGGGGTACAGAATGTCTTTTAATTCCTAGATTTCGCCATAGCCCTTTTCTGACCAAACCATCCCACTCTTTCTCTTATTAAATCCAATTGACCTATGTCTAGACCCTTAGAAATCCCGTTGAAGCATTGTACTGGTAAAATTACATTTTTACCCCTTGTGTCATGTTTTCTCCTCAAATTGGTAATACCCTGAATTAGGCATTCCTTTAGGTTATGTAGGAGCTTTTGTTCATTTTATTAAGTCAAAATGTGCTAGTTAGGGTTCATGATGAGGTTCTCATCATAGACTATGGGTCATTTGTGGACTTAAAAACTTAAGTAGGAGTTAAGTTGCGGATAATTCCTCAAGAGGTTGAGGAAGGAAAGCTGGGGATTGAGTTAAGGGCTGGGTAGTACATAGTGTCTTTTTCTACCTTTTGGTTTGCGGGTCCTCGTAACCTAAGCATCCACATTTCACATACACTTGGTCTTATATAAGTAATGATCACCTTAATTTCTTAAAGAAAATTTGCTTCTCTTAGTTCTGACTTAGGAGAAGCTTGAAAACACAATTTGATTGGACGAGTTCCTCCTGTAGGAGAGGTGGAGTATATATTCACCTTGATGATGCAATGATAACATGTCACCTCCTCAGTGCTTGTCTCTTAGGATATCTATCCTACTGGGGGTATGTAAGCTCATTGTGCAGTTCAGGTACCATGGGCGACCCTATCTCGAAGTGCCGATTGCCACAAGCCTGACTTCGCTTAAGAAATCCATGGCAAATACTATCTCGAAGTGTCGATTGTCAGGAGTTCTTGGGGTTGCTATGGGCGGTGCTATCTCGAAGCATCGAAAGCCAGGCACCCTTCGAGGTTTTGTGATGGGGACAATGAATTCGACACAGATCGTGTTGATAACTGATCCAAGGTTAGACTTAGAGGAATAATATATATATATCCTCTTACTCAATTTTTAGATTGGCAATCATACCAACCTCAAATAAATCAGACCAATGCACATGCACGAATGCTTTAATCTCTGGGACCAATAAACCCTAGGGTAGAGTTAGAAATCAGAGAAGCCTGTGCCTGCAACTTGTCCTTAATCGACCTAGTCTGTAACTTAGCAACTACTTAGGTACCTTATGATCTAGGGTTAGATAGTGCAACCTAATTTCTGTGAAAAGGTCAATTGAGTCAGCTTGGATTACTTTGAGTGTTTGGTTGTTGCTTAAATTTGCTAGGGACTAGTAAAAACTAGGCATGGGAGCATTTGATGAGCCCATATTTGTGAGCTAATTAGTTACTTAAGTGCCTAAGCATTAGATTAATATTAGTGTATACATAGCATGCTTTATGATATAAATAATTTAGTTTATATATATTTGCTTGCATGCATTACATTCACATATAAATTATTTTGCATGCATTAGAATAATATGCATTAGTCTTTAGGTTGCATTATATGCTTGTATTAGAATTAACATTTTATGTGAGGGTTTATAGATAAATAAACTATCATTTCTTTTCCTATTTTATTAATCCATTTTTTTCCTCTCCTCAATGGCTGTAGTGACGATGCCTTTACTCGTTGCTTTGATGGTCGCCAAATAGGGATCTGGTCGGGGCAACCATGACTACAAGGGAGAGGAAGAGGCAACCATGTGACAGGAGACTCCGCCCCGACTCCACCATCGTGAAGAGTTTTGAGCTCACATCCATCACCACCATCATGCATCTCCAAGGTTGAGCACTGCCACACCATGGGCCAGTGAGGTGATAGGCTGCCACGCCAATCCGGTGAGCTCGACCATCATCGTGCTCGTGTGTCTCACGACCACGCAACCATCACCATGCATGTGTGCCTCTGGCCATGCAATTATCCTCACCGTGCCCCCTGTTCATCGTGCCTTCATCCACCTCAAGTCCCTAAGGGGAGAACACCTTCACAACCACCTCCACACTCACTGTCCACGGTAATCCTCATCACCACCATCTGCATCTTCTTCTTCTTCTTTTTCCCCTTCCTCTGTTTCTCTTCCACCTCAACGAAACCACCCACCACCATCACCAACAACTACAACCTTCACTAGCGCTCCTCACACGCATGCAAGTCACCTCTTCCCCACGCAGCCAGCAGAACTCCAACACGCACAGCAGCACGACCCCACCTCATCCCACCTCCACACGCAGTGCTGTAGTGTGCGCATAGCAGCAGTGGCTCCTTCTCCTTCCCCACGTGCACAGTAGTAGTAGCAGCCACTTTGTCGCACCTCCACTGTGCCATGCACCACCAGCCCTCGCCGAACAACCTCGCCCCTCCCGCACGTCCTCTCCACCAGCACCACACACGGCTAGCGTGCTCATGCCTCCTCATCTTCGTGAGCTTCAGCAACAACATAGCTGCAGCCCACCGCCACCCACCATCGACCTCTCCTCCGTTCTCTCGTCTCCAGCCACCTCATGTTGAGCTGCTACCGCCATCGAGTGCAGCCCAGTCCAAAGGACCTCCGATGAGCTTCGCGTCTCCAGCCAACCCTTCCTCGTCGCACACAGTGAAGGGGAACACCTTCCACTGTTTTGCACTTCATTTCTTGTTACATTTCGTTGCCATTGCAAAAGGGAAATTTTTGAGTTAATAATATTCTAATCTGATGATTTTGTGAGAACTCCCTCCATCTTTCACGAAAATACAACATCAGCTTATTCATGTCTTATTATCTTAATTGAAGGTGATTTTGATTCAGTTTCTTTACAAAATTAATTGCGAACATTTGTTTTTGACTTGTGCCAGTTTTGATAGGCCATTACCTCCCTATGGATACTACCCTCTCTTCTCAAGTGGTAATTTTAATTGTTTTGAAAAGCAAATTTCCACCACTTACATACTACTTTGACGCGTCATTTTATGTGCGAAACGACAACAAAGTGAAAATCGTCTTTTCACTCCCCCTACCCAAATCCAGCAACAAGTGTGGCCCTGACCAAATGAGCTGAATGCATGGAGATACCACATCAGAAAATGGTTTTCCCTTCGATCAAATCAATAATAAAGTCAAGCCTTATCGGGAAAAAGCATTAGACTCTGAACAAGCCAAATCCAAGTTGCAACAACCCAACCCAAAGTATGTTCTAATGGCCACTTGAAGCTGCTATCCAAGTACTTCATAACCTTTATTATTATTAATTAATGGACCACCGACGAAGAGGGGAAAAAAGAAAGAGAAAAACAACCAACCCTAAAATTTCTGACTCAAAACAATGCACACGCCAAGATTAAAAAAGGAAAGGAAAGGAAAAAAAAAGAAAGGTTGTTCTTTGTTTTAGCCCAAAAAGTCACCTTTGTGGATGTCTACTACATGGCATGAGACAAGAGTCAGCACGGGAGGCCTGTAGGGAGACCATTGAGCAAAGATGGTGTGAATTGATGGCTTTTGAGATGGAAGAAGGAGGATGGACTGGTTGGTTTTCTTTTGGTTTGTTCGTTCGTATTTGGAGCCAGATAATCAATCATCCATTCCCTTTCCTTTCTCTTGTGCAGCCCATGCTTGCAGGGTTACTTGCTCCTCTCTTTTTTACTTCCTCATCTAGATCTACCAACTTGGATCTACCAACTAATACTGAAGGACTATGACTACACCTTCATCCTGTCCCTTTCGTACTGTCACCTTTGCTTGTTTGCTCCTTTTATTTCCACCAATAAAATAGCATCTGACTCTCTCCTCTTCTCCCCTCCGCACCGGAAGGCCTCCACCCAACAACTACCTTGCTTCACAGAACCCATTACCACACCATATCCTTCCCAAATTCCCCTCCCTCTCCAACTCATTGTCCCAGACAGATCGTGAGTCCCACCCAAGAAGCATTCCATTCTATCGATAATGCTTCATCATCAAAGATATTAAGCAAAATTGACTCTGCAAGGATTTAGGAATCTCTGTCTACCTACAAAATCACCTCATTTAAAAGATAAAATAAAATAAAATGAAGGAGATATTGTGGGGAAATTTAGAGACAGGAAGATAGGGATTGAGATAGAAAAGATGAGAGAGGTGAGGGTAACAAGGAAAATTCTTGTGGACAGAAGTGGAAGTAAGTACATTGAAGAGAACAAATAGAGTGAAAGGTTACCTTCTTTGAAGTGGTAGGAGAAAATTCTTAAATAAAGTAACTACGGAATAACTTTTCCTAATTACCATACTTGAGATTTTTTTTTTTTGTTATCACATGTGATAAAATCATGTTTTCAAAGGATGATTTTGCATCATTATATTTTTTAGCTAAATTTGTTTTTGCTAAAGAAAAATTCAATATAACTCTACCGCACCAAACTCGTTTTTAGAAAAGACTAATTTATCTATATCTTTTAAACCCCAAAACATGTCCCCCATGCCCCCGATCTACCTCCCTCCCCACTTGACCCCCTCCGCCCACGCGAGCTTCCTTCTCAATGCTCCTTTGTTGCTTCTCCTCTGGTCCCTCCTCCAATACTATGCTTCCACGACTGCCGCCGCCTTTTCGGTTGCTGCTGCTCCATCTTCTGCGCTCTTCAGTTCCCTGTTCATCTTGTTGCCTTCAAGTTATGTGTTCAACTGTTGGGTTATTTTATAAAGATGATGTTTGGAGCTTGAAAGAGTTCGTTTCGATTTTTGAGTAAGGTGCCAACTATCATCAATGTTCATTTCATATTGTCAACCACGTGAACTTTCAAGTTATTGAATCTGATCAATATGTGTGGTCTTTGATTTGCTCGCGTGTTTCGGAATGATGCACTTAGAGGTTGTGCGGCTATTTGAAGGCTTTTGATTACCAATGGGTGTTGAGCATCTTGCATGAACAACACACATGTGCTCATATTCAAGACAATGAAGATCACCCACAACTTGATTGCAACTTCTTGGGACACTACTTGCAAAAATTATGTGAAAATGTCGCCTTTGGTGAAGGTGAATATCTTGCGAGATCTCATTCATGGTAAATTCAAGCATAATGTTACAACAAGTACATTGGATGCAAAGCGAAAGGTAATTGAATTAATGTATGGCGAGTGGGATAAGTCATACAAGGATTTGTCATATTTCCTTATGGCCATCAAAGATTCCAACCCTGGTACTTGTGTAGACATTGAGAGTGTAGAAAACAATATGCTCTTCATGAAAGCATTTAGGGCATATGGGTCATTGATTAAAACCTTTAAACATTATTGATCTATTATTAATATTGATTGCACCCATTTGTATGGTAAATAAAAGCATAAGTTATTGATTACTTGTAGCATGGATACTGATCATCACATTGTCCCTTTTGCATTCGTCATAGTATATGAGGAGTCTACAGAATCGTAGTCGTGGTTTTTGGGACATTGATTGATCTACTAAACACGAAGATTTGATTGTTTATGTTTGTTAATATGTCGTTGTAGCTCAAATCCTGCGTTGAAACTTGCACGTCAAGAGTCAAAGATTAATGTGAGTCCCGGCTGACTCAACGAGAAGGCGAAAATAGGCATTTGATTGGAAATTTGCTTTATACTTTTATTCTAGTTCTGTCATTTTGGGCATTTGTGATTTCTTTTGACTTTTGTTTTGAGAAAAAGTGAGATAGACAACTACCGACTAATCCTTTTTCTTTTGTCTTTTTACTGATTACGTGAGAATGAACCTACACTAATGAAACGAAAACCATCTTTTTGTCATTTTTGCTTTACGATTTTTTTTCTTTTTAATTGATGGAAGACACAACGACTATCTTTTCTTTTTATCTTTTGGATAATGAGGAAGAAACAACAAAAGTGAAACACTTATAAACAAGAGAACATCAACTTTTGATTAACTTAAAAATTTACAAACTAAACTACTAACACACTACAATTGAAAGCACAAAAACCCATTAACTATTACAACTTCAAAAGTGCCCTAGGCCACTTGCACACTTCGACTACTGAAAGGAAAGAAAGCTATTTACAAGAGAGCTTCATGCAATCACATAGAGGAAGGTGATGATGGTGATTAGGTAATAAGTGCGGTGGAAGTTTTGAGTTAAATAGGGGAAATGGTTAAGTCCAAAGGCGGTGGTGGTAAGGGTGATAGGAGTGACTATTACAAGGAAATAAGGCATGGTGGTTAGGTTTAGTGGGAGGGTGTTTAGATGTTGGTGTTGAGGTATGTGGTGGTTGGAGTGGTGTGGGTGTCTAGATATCTAACTAGAATGGTGATGGCAACAAGTTCTACGTAGACTTCTTTGCGTACATTGGGGTTTTGGTTAGGGATGGTTACCATATACTTGATGGTATGGTTCTCAAAGATATCTATTTGGTGTGATAAGTGGTAAGGTGATGGCACGGCCATACTAGGCTCTAATGGAGAGGGTTAGGTTTAGGATGATGGGGTATATGTGATTAGGATAAGTGGTGGTTATCGTGGTGGTGAGTGCACAAGTGGTGGAGATGCACTACAACAGAATACACTTATAGTGATGACCTTTGAGGATAGAGTTGAAGCCTTTGGGGATAGATTTTAGGGTGGGTGACGGAAAATCCATCCCCAAAAATCTGTCTCCCAAATGAGGGTCACTAAAAGTTTTGGAGATGGATTTTCCATGCTCAAAACTATTGTGACAGAAAATTAATCACGATAGATTAGACACAAAAAAGTTGATAACATGGCATTTAAGTTTTTTAAGGATAGATTGCTCTGTCTCTACAAGTTTTAGGAAAAAAATAAGGGATTTTTGCATGAATGCCACTAAAATTTTTTGAAATTGCTTAAATGTCATTCAAATCACTATATTTATAGACATGTCATTGAAAAAATAATATCGTTTTCATATTTGCCACTCCGTTAATCATAACCGTTAAATATAACAATTTTAGACTGAAATGTAATTAAAAATTATTTTTTAGTCCTCAAATTTTATTTTTTTTAATTTTCACCCCTCCCTCCCCCCTCCTCTCGCCAGTTCACTTCCCTTCCTCCTTACCTCTGAGCACCTCCTCCAACCTCCAACCACCTCCTTCACCCCCTCTCTCGAACCACCACATCCTCTCAACCACCTCCTCCTCCCAAGGAGACATCGAAAAGGAGGACCCCAAAGCCCACCACAACATCTTTGGGCGCATCTTCAACCACAAGCCCAAGAAGGGCATCATCACAAACGGTGAGAAGTTGAAGAAGGGTGCCACCGCAGATGGTGAGAAAACAATAGAGTGTAAGGGTAAGGTCGTCACCTTGGGAGGAAGAAGTGGTTGAGAGGAGGTGGTGGCTAGAGAGGGAGTGGAGGAGGTGGTTAAAGGTTGGAGAGTGAGGGTGGAGGAGGTGGTTAGAGGTGAGAAGGAAGGGAGGCGAACTGGTGAGGGGAAGGGGGAGGGTGGGGGAAGGGGTGAAAATTTAAAAACTAAAATTTGAGGTCCAAAAAAATTTTTTAGGACTAAAAAAATAATTTTTAGGGACTTATATGTAATAAAAAATTATTTTTTGGGCCAAAAAATAATTTTTTATTACATATAAGTCCAAAATCGTTAAGTCTAACAGTTATGGCTAACAAAGTGGTAAATACGAAAATGACATTACTTTTTTAATGGCACATCTATAAATATAGTGAATTTAATGATATTTAAGTAATTTCAAAAGATTTTAGTAGCATTTACGTAAAAATCCCAAAAACTAATTACCCTCAATCTTTTGAGGATTACATAATTGTGAATATAAATTACATCAAAACATTCTTACTTTTAGTAATACATATATACTTGATAACTTGACAGAAGTAATCTTTGACATAAGACATCATTTTCATTGAAATTAAATTACAAAGTACTTGTTACAATGTTGTGAATAAATTACAAAAAAGAATAATAAAAAAATACATCATATTACAAAAGAGCACTTAACTCTTATTTTTTTTCCTCTTTAGAATAGAAGTCTAAACTATTCCAATCTAAGCCCCTTGAATGACAAATGCTCAGGGAATTCATTCTTCAATTTGGTAGAGTCAAGTTCATAGGAAACATTGGCTATGTCATATGAAACTATTTTCCATGTCACCATTGCCAAAACATGCAAACTGAAAGGTGGAAGAGGAGGATCATAGGAAGTATCTTGATGACATACAAAACATAGGAATCAATAGGGAATAGATTAACTAGACATGGAAGTAGTATCCATTTGATTGCAACAATTCTTTGTATATGGCCTAGCCTTACCTCAAATGTTAGTGATGGCTTAGTCTCATTCACCCTTGCAACATTTTGACAGTCTAGCCCCTATTGACATTCATTGAGGTCCACTAACCTATGTAATATGTATTCTATGTGCCCAACTCCCACCCAGAGATGAAATTCTTAAACCTACATTACTAGCTAGTAAGCTCCATGCTTATTTATCCTGTGTTTAGTTTCATGGATAAAAACTCTCATTGAGAACACTACAAATAGTAACCCCTTGTAGCAACTACAAGATGTGAAAAAACACTTCAACCCCAGATATTAGCAAATGCATTCTGGGATGCGTAATTTTTTTGAGAGGGAAAAGGATGGTTACCAGAGGTCAGTAGCTATCTGTTGCATTAAACTAAAAGGGAAAGGAACATACTCAAAGATATAGGGACCAAAAAGAAAAAAGATATGCAGAATCTCTTAGAACATTTTGAATCCAAACCCTTTCTTCTTTGAAGACGTTTCAATTTCTCTGTAGCCATAACACCTACAAGGACGCAACCACCTTCAATCTGACCTCCAGATCTGCCAGGCTGTTGCTGGTGCAAAAGCTTGACCAAAAATCCTCTGTGGAATCACCTCCCACAATAGGAAAACCTAGGCCCTGAGAGACTTTTCGTAAAGCCACAATGCAAGACAACATTATAGCACATATAAAAAGTGCAATATCAAATAACAACCAGGAAATTCTCTTACCTATGCCAAATCCTCTAAAATTACATTAGAAATGCTAGCCCTTGTAATGCCAAGTTCGTTGCATATTTGCATTATGTGGAGCTTCCCTAACCTTGGGGAGTTTGTATGTCGTTTCCATTTATTCACCCCCACCTACTTTTTTTTTAATTTGTTAAAAACAACACCTCCAATGCAATATTTGTTTTCCAGTGACTCCTCTACAACCAGTCTCGCGTTGTCCAGCTTCCCTACATTACATAGTGATTTCACAACAAAAATACACCAGTAATTATGCCATCTTGTGTTATTTCCTAGCACTACCATTGCATCTTATGTTGCAATAGTTGCATTTGTAAATTAACACATGCATGCATTTATTGAGAGGGGAGGATAATGCGAATAATTGGCAATCTAATTAACATCTTCATCAAGGGATGCATTGCAAATTCACCATTCTCATTTTTTTATTTTGACTTTGAAATCTTCTCCCTCATGCGGCTCAGGGCATGGGGCATGCACCTCTTCGTGCCATTCCTCTGCCAACAGCATGGCTAGACTTCACCTGCCAGCAGCATGGCAGTGGCATGCGTCTCCTTCTTTAAAAAGCCTTGCCCTCTCCCTTACGCAAAAGAAAGCCTGGAGCACACACCACCCCCAGACACCTTCCTCCAGGCCAATCTCCTCCCTCCTCCCTCTCCATATGTAGTATCTCTTCTCACTGATGAGACACACTGCGGGCAGGAGCAAGCTCACAGTGGTCCCATGACTACCACTGTGAGTTACACCACCGCCTAGCTCCTTCGTGAGCAGGTGGGCGTGGTGGTTTCACCCTCTGTTTTCATCGCTGGAAGCCCTCGCCACCATTTCCAGAGCTTCAAGGTCGAAAGCTCCAGCAACAGCAACAGCCGCCTGCAGCAGCGCAGGCACCCGCGTGCACGCCAGCAGACGTTCGCGAGCTTTCCTCGTGCGGGCCCAGACGCGGGTGACCGGCTGGAGCGGGTTGCAGGCATCTACGCCCACGCCCGTTCTCGCCCACAGCGCTGTGCGCTGCACTACGCAGTGCGCTACGCTGTGCTCCCGCACCCGCCTACACGCGACGACAGCGCGCGCGTTCCCTCCAGCGCTCGCGCGCAACCCTTGTGTGCCTGCGCGTGCCCTGGCCTTCAGACGGAGGATGCTCCAGCCAGATGACTTAACGTGCCTACTCTCTCTCACAATCACTCGCCAGTACACGCACACACACACACTCACTTGTACACACTCACGTGTACTCTCTCACACACACTTGTACACATGCACACACCCTTATAAACTCACTTCTACACACATATATATTTATATATCCACTCACTTATATACATAAATATATATCTACATATATATTTATATATACATATATATATATAGATACTTATACAAATATATCTATATACATATATACATATACATATCTATATACATATATTACTATATATATATCTATATAGTTATAAATATCATGGGAATATCTGCACCAGTTGCTAATATTCCCCGATACCCGCGTAAAGCAAGCGCCTCCGCATACACTCCCACACATCCGTCCACACTCTACGCAGCACATTGTCTTGTTAGTTGCATCTTACTAGACGTGGACCAACTAGATACTGTGCTACATGCCATTTCCACTTCCACCCCCACCCCTATATATATAATATATATATATAGACTGTATTTATTTCTCTACAAGCAACCTACCTTGTTTTTATTTCTCCTTTATTTCCTGCTATTAAAAAGCTAAAAAAAAGAGTAAAAGAGAAAAGATAATCCTTGTCTTGCAGGTACTCGGTCTTGCAAATAGCATGACCAGTCTTTTTGGAAACCCTAAGTTGGCTCAAAGTTAAGAATAATTTGGCTCAAAGCCAAAAACTTGATTTTGAGGGTGTGCCTCAAGGACAATATTATCAACAAAAAAATCTTAAACAGAAAAAGACGAAAAACATAATAAATGCACGGAAGAGATACGTTTTAGGAAAGGCATAGAAACTTCTTCACCTTTAATCCCCGCCTCCCTGAGATCGACCTTGGGCTTAAAAGTGACTAAGATAAAATTAAGTAGGCCAGGTAAAAAAATTTTTTTTGTAAAAAGATGGTTAGTGAAAGAGCGATCTTCATTTTTGTTGAAAACTTTATCATAAAATTATGTGTCGTATTTAATCGCGTGGTAGAAAATTGCTTTTCAAAACATTTAAATTTTCAAAATCTAACCACGAATAGTTAGGCCATCTCCATCGGGAGGAATTAGCCTATTTAAATTAATAAATAGTGTCTCGTTTATTCGGGAAACTCAATAGGTATGCATGCTACTTCGTGCTTTTCTTTTTCTCACATAAATGCTTATTTTAACCAATTAATCAAGAATGTAGGTGCTATTATGCAAATTCTCCATAATATAATATCATGTAAAATAGTGATCTTTATACTGGTAAGCATCGTAAATACTAATTTTTAAAACATAACTTGTTCTCCATAATCCATGCATTCAATCATTCATGTGATATATATATGTGTAAATAATTCAGATGAAGTAGAAGGAGGACTATGCAATTTCACCGTAATAATGTAATGCCTAAAATAAATGAATAGGAACTTCTGCAATGGCATTTAAGGTAAATATTAATTGACTAATCACTGTAGCAAAACAGGGGATTTCGTTCCCCTCGTGTGCACGTGGAGGAGAAGGCATGGCTGGAGGTGCGATGCTCAGAGTCGATCGGCCGGGATGTGGGCTTCGTGTTGGTGGTCGTGACGTCGACGGTGGTGACCGGCGGCAGCCGGTCGGAGCCTTGGATGCCATCGGCAGCGGCTTGCACGCGGGTGCGTAGGGACGGCGGGAAAGGCTGTCGCGAGTATGGGCAGCCTTGTGAGGGCAAGGCGAAGTCGATGGCGCTGTTGGAGTGAAGCTTCGTGGCACGTGGAGGTGGCTACACTTGGAGGTTGACGGCCGACGATGGGTTCTTTTGGGGAAGAAGATGAACAGTGCGGTGTCTGTGGGCGTTGTGCATGGTGGCTTGCGCGTGGCCGGGTTGTGCGTGCTGCAGGGTTTTGCGCGGCGCAGTTGCGCACTGTGCGTGGCCGCAAGGGTGCGGCGCCTGTGCTGTGGCCGTGCACAACTGATGGCGTGGCACCTGCAAGCGTTGGCAAGGTTGAAAGGGCACGCACGCGTGCGGTGGGATGTGGGTAGGCTGATGGTGTGGTGCCTGCAGGCACTTGGTGCGGCGTCTGTGGGCGCTGCAAGGGCGTGCGCATGTGGTGGAAGTTGGTGCACAGAGACCACGGTGCAAGCTTGAAACACAGGGTGCGCTTGTTCCATAGTGGTGAGAGGGAGAAGATCCCTGCCAGGGGAGGAAGATCAGCCCCATCCTAGGAGGACGCCGCTTCTCTTTGAACCCCACTTTCCTCCTTTTCCTTCGGCCGCAAGTATCTCCTATGACTCGCGATGATCACGAGTGGTTGAAATGGTAGATAAGTACGGGCGCTTCCTTCTTCAGACGTCTTTCTGGAGCATCAGACGTCTTAAAAAAATATAATGCCGCGAATTTGTAACAATAATTCCAGACGTCCAATCCAAGTCCCAAACATCTTATATAAGTAAAAATTAGCTCCTGATTCTTGCACTTAATCCTGCATTTATCAAATAAATTATATTATCATAACGTATGCTATTAAATGTAAAAATTGAAGCATAAAATTAAATGCAGGCCAAGGTGAATTGCCATATAACTCCTAATTAATTAACAACTAAGAACAAATAATTAAATAGTATTTAAGCTAAATAATAGTCCACAAAAGTGGACTTATCAGTTAGACTCGATTTAGGTTATCCACTATACTCACTTCAACGATAATTTCACCATATTAACACAACCTATTCGAGAGAGAGCACTGTGCCACCGGCTAAGTGAGAAACAAGCCGGTGGCTATAGTGTCGCGCTGAGAGGCGTAAATAGTAGCTATAGTGCCGCACGGGAGCGGGCGACCGGTAGCACCGGTTCTGCATGCGTGGGCACGCTGGGAAGCACCGCGCGCGCAGGGAAAGCTCGCGGATGTCTGCTGGCGTGCGCGCGGGTGCCTGCACTGCTGTAGGCAGCCGTTGCTTCTGCTGGAGCTTCCGACCTTGAAGCTCTGGCAATGGCGGCGAGGGCTTCTAGTGATGAAAACAGAGGGTGAAACCACCACGCCCACCTTCTCACGAAGGAGCTGGGCAGTGGTGGAACTCACAGTGGTGGTCGTGGGACCACTGTGAGCTTGCTCCTGCCCGTAGTGTGTCTCTTCAGTGAGAAGAGATACTGCGTATGGAGAAGGAGGGGGGAGGAGATTGGCCTGGAGGAAGGTGTCTGGGGGTGGTGTGTGCTCCAGGCTTTCTTTGGCGCAAGGGAGAGGGCAAGGCTTTTTAAAGAAGGAGACGCATGCCACCGCCATGCTACTGGCAGGTGAAGTCCAGCCATGCCGCTGGCAGAGGAATGGCGCGAAGAGGTGCATGCCCCATGCCCTGAGTCGAGCGAGGGAGAAGATTTCAAAGTCAAAATAAAAAATGAGAATGATGAATTTGCAATGCAGCCTTTGATGAAGATGTTAATTAGATGGCCAGTTATTCGCATTATCCTCCCCTCTCAATAAATGCATACATGTGTTAATTTACAAATGCAACTATTGCTACATAAGATGCAATGGTAGTGCTAGAAAATAACACAAGATGGCATAATTACTGGTGTATTTTTGCTGTGCAATCTTATCCCCATGCCTATCTTTTGCTAGTCCCTAGCAAAACATTTTGTATTGTATTTAGAAATGATCTTAAGCTGAAGATTTTCTTCCGAGGTGACATGGGTGTGTTTGTTGGATATTGTGAGAACCAATTGCAAAGAAGACTACCAGTACTTTAAGTCTTACGTGACATAGACCATCTCTCGACTAACCTGGACTCTTGATATTGCAACCTTAAGTACGATTTCCAGGACTCAGAAGGTTTTTGCCATGCTCGAGAGCTCAAGAGATTATGGTTTGTGTATAGTGAAGGATCAAGACTGACTAGATGAACATTAAGACTCAAGCCCAGGGTTTCACGAATCTTTAAGTGTAGGTTGGTCCCAGTTTCAGCTCGTGTCTTTGGATTGACCCTTAAGAAGATGACGGAAAACTCAACTCCCATTTTATTACATTTATGGCTCAAATAATATATGGTAGAAACAAGGTATTTGTAACTTGCCCTGAAACACTTTGAGGGAGAAGAATTTACAGACATTCGCGAGATATACTGACTTATTTGCACAGTTTTTTTTTTTGAAATAGGTGTCAGTATATCTCTTACAACTTTATTTGGAGGAGCACACTTTTTTTTGGTGGGAGAGTTTCTTTTTGGTGGAAAGAGTTTCTCCTAGACACAAGACTAAAGCCTGGGATAAAAAGTCTACCTGCACGCATAGGTAAGGACTCCACCTTCCCTAATTGATGAGAACCTCATCATGAACCCTAACTAGCACAATTTAATCTAAATAAGTGTGAAGAAGCTCCTACAAAACCTAAAGAGAGGCTTAACTCAGAGAATTCTGAGTTAAAGAATAAGATAAATCATAAGGGGTAAAACTGTAATTTTACCAATGCAGTGCACAAACAGGGTAATTAAGGGTCTAAACGACGATCAAATGAGCTTAATAAGGAGGAAAGTGGGATGATCTGATCTGAAAAGGATTATAGCAACTTCTAGGAATTAAATGACATTCCGTAACCATAAAAGAAATCCACTTTAATTCATGAGGTTCGAGGCAGGATAAAAATCAACAAACCCTCTAAAATTCATGGAAAAATATTCCCTACGGTTTAGAACCTTCAATTTGGCCTTTGCAACCTATTTTGACCTAAAATGAGAACCATGCCCAATTTATAACCTAATTTGGGTTTTTGTGCAAATTGATCAGTCAAACATGGTCCAACCTAAAATAAAATTTAACCATTAAAATCCCTAGGTTCAAATTAGGTTGGTATAAAAATTTGGGCCTAAGAAAAGACCATCTTGATCGACTTTACAAATTGGTCCTTTTAAATTTCTTTTTGACCCTTATCTTTTGAAACCCTTGCAAATGGCCCCCTATCTTTCTCGTCGTTCTTTGCAGAACAGTCCTCCTTGCCATTTCTGAGCAGCGCCATACCTCCGGCAGGGCATGGCACCCGTTCTTAGGAACGAGCGGGAGGTTCCTTGCGTCGTCCTCTATTGCAGGGACCCTCCCATGACCCCTGCAACCGGCCATGCCTCTCGTGCGAACGCACAAAAGGCATGGGTGTCCATTTTTGGCCATCTCCGGCGAGTACTGCACGTCGCCTCTTCGTTCCCCTCTCCTCGCCAGTGCCTTTATAAGGAGCGGCAGGGTCTGCCGTCTCCTTCAAGCTACTTCTAGCAGAGAAAAACCCTCGATTTCGTCTCTCCCCTCTCCGGTCAGAGTGCCCTAGCTTCCGGCGATCCTTCTTCCTCCTCGTCGGTCTGCTGCCATACCTGCAGTAGAGCCTACTCTGCCCTATCTTCCCATGCCAGGCCGCACCAGCTGGCGCCCTCAGATCTCCTCCTCGTCGCCGATAACCCCCTCCTCGGCACCTTCGTCCCCAGCTCCGGCAGGCACGAGCCGGACGTCTTCCTCTCCCTCTTCGTTGACTAAGTAGGTAGGAATCTTCCCTTACTCTCCTTTCACTTTTCCCTTATTCAATTAGCATTTCAGACCCCTCGACTGCCACTACCATCCTCATCTGCTTCACCTCCGGCAGCCATCTCCGGCGAGGTCGCTCCACCTTCACAGGCCATTTCACCCCTCGCCGACAAGCCCAGAAGCTCCCCCTCACTCCACTCAAGCATTTCCCCCACTCCATTCACCGCCCTTCACCTCCCGACCACCCCCCGAACACACCCACTTCCGCACACACAGTCTGCCCTAGGCACACGGACACAGGCGCTCTCGTGCCTCACCGACCCTCGCACTGCCTTCGCCACACTCCGGCGAGGCTCACTGCATTGTCTGATGTGGCTGTGAGGCTGTCTTTGTGATTTCAGGTCTCCGCCTCCTCGCCGCCATTGACGAGCTGCTGAAGCTTCTTCGCAGGCAGCTCCAGGACTCCTCCAGCCTAGGCATGAGCTCCAGGCAACGTGGGGTGCTTCCGCGAATGCGCCCAGGTTTGCAATTGGGGTTGCGAGCCTTCGCTGCTGCCCCAATTGCCAGCGCCTTCTCACCTGCGGGCGTGCAGAGCAGAGGTGGGACTTTAGTCCCACCTCGTAAGTGTGTGGCCTCGTGCCCACACTTAAATTGATTTTGTGATATTAGCTGTTTGCCTTTGATACACAGGGTCAGGTCCCTCACCCACACACACAGCGCGCCACGCGCTCACACTCGCCCTTGCTCGCGCTCACGCCCCGCGGGCCTGGGCCGAACCCGACTACCCGACCAAGCACTCCTCGCCCACCACCGCACGCCGGTGGGCCTGGTCCCGGGCGTGTTACCCGACCCGTATACCCGCGAATGCTCTGGGAGCAAACCTTTGAGAGAGAAATAGAGAGAGAGAGAGATGCGGGGAAGGGGTAGGGGTAGGTTTTGCACTGATAATTGTGTGTGCGCGTAGGGAAGAAGGAAAAAGAAGGAAGAAGCAGGCGAAGGATGAAGAAGAGAGGAGGAGGAGCGGCTGAAGACTTAGCTGCATTGAGCAACTACTGAAGAAGAAAGGAAGGAGAGGAGCTGCAGGAAAAGAAGAAGAGCCGCACTATAGCAAATGCACAGTTAAGCCGTCTGAGCATCAAGTCAGACGACGGAAGGTCAGCGGCCAGAGCAGAAGAAAGCAAAGAAAAAGAAGATGATAGGAAGAAGGAAAGCAGAAAGAAGAAAATCGGAAATGAAGAAACGTGGAAGACTTAGCAGCTGAAGGAAATCAAAGAGAAGGCAGTAGCCTCTGCAGCCGCAAGGAAGAAGAAGAGAAGAAAATCAGAAAGGAAGAAAGGGGAAAGAGAAAGAGGAACCACAGAAGCAAAGAAGAAGAAGAAAGAAGAGAGTCAAAGCCAATCACCCCTTCTTTCTCTCTCTCTCTTAATTTGGTAAAACCTTTTATATTGAGAATTCATAGGCTTCTAGAATTATAGTTGCTCCCTGAGTTCGACCTCAAGAAACTTGTCATTCCGAGTAATAAATTGTATTAAACTGGTAACTGTTCTTGTCATATACTCCAACGACTGTAATTACCATAGCGACAAAGGACCACACCAGTTTTTGGCGCCGTTGCCGGGGAGCAACGGCTATTCTAGAAGCTATTAATTCACAATTTTTGAGTTTCTATTGATCTCTTCTCTTTTGTTGTGCAGGCATAGGAAATCAAAAGGACAACAAGCAGCCGCACAACAACCACACCTAGAACAAGTAATTTTCTATCTTCTCATTTTAACCCCTAAATTCTAAAGAGGAAGAAAAAGAAAGAAAAAGCAATTTAGGCATAACCTGTCTTCCATACTTAGTAAATCATCAAAACTACCTGTTTTCAATTTCAACACAGTATATCTGTACATCCATTAAGGGTATTTAGGGCTAACATCTTCTTGCATGAGCCCTAATTACCCAATCTAAAGGAAGCTAACTGGACCAAGTAGAGCCAATATAAGATTCAAAATTAGGGTTTTAGAGACACTTTCTAAGCAAGAATTGAGAATTCCCAAAAGAAGTGTGCCCAAGCCATTGTTTGAAAGCACCTATTTAGAGAAACGCTAAGAAATTTGGCTCTTAAAAATACTTGAACCCTAAAAGACAAAGACCTAATAAGCTCTCAAAGGTATTAGTAGGTGAAGTTGACCGCTTGGGTCAACCAGCTTGAAACTTAGGTCACTCTTTGCACTCAAAAAGCTAAAGTTCAAGTGAAAACCTAAGCACCTTGATCCTAACTAAAAGTGGTAGACTTAAGAGGTCAAGGTCCCCATTCTGGTCTACTTAGAATCTCAGTGACAAGAGAAGTCGGGTGGGGGAAACCCTGTAACCCGTGGGGGCGCTCTACCGTGTAGGGGTCTTCACGGGACTCACCCTCTCTGGCTGCCCAGGTAATTCTCAGGTGGACAATCTTTTGATCAAGGGGTCCATCTACCCCGAACCTCTATAGTCACCCAACATTCTAGGTGTCTTGATTGGGTCCAGCACCTGCTAAACTCATCCTCTCCATCAGTGTATGTTTGGTAGGAGGTCCTTGAAACCTCCTTTAGAAATTCACTCTCCTCGAGGCCGAGCCTCGGTGCCCTTGTTTGTGCAACCAACACGTCACATAGACCTCTCCTCCGACTCCGAACCCAACTCACCTTCTTCTTCCACAATGGCTCAGCCAGTTGAGGAAGAGAACAATCTGGAGCAGCAGCTCCAACCACTCAATGACCTCTTCCAGAACTTCATGCACCCACCGCAGTGTCCCATGATGCGAGATCATTATAATCCCACTGCGATGGCTATTGACCCTCAAGTCAGAATCCCGACTGGAGGACCTGATTCTGAACTAAAGCCCAACATGATTCATGTCATACCTAAATTTCATGGGCTTAATTCTGACGACCCCTTCCAGCACATTAAATAGCTAAAGCATCTGGCCCAGACTTTTGGGTCAGATGCACAAAATCAGGATATTCTCCTCATGAAAATGTTCTTCTCCCTTATGGACAAGGCTTCTAATTGGTACCAAACACAGACCCGGCCGATCAACAATTGGGAGGAACTTCAGTCCGAGTTTTTGAAGAAGTTCTTTCCCGTTGGTCAGACCAATGCCTTACGCCATCAGATTACCCACTTCACGCAACAAATAGGAGAACCTCTCCATGAGGCATGAGATCGCTTTCAGGATCTTATGAGGAAGTGCCCCCATCACGGAGTTCCTAAATGGGAACAAGTCCAGTCTTTTTACCAGGGACTTCGTGAAGATATTAGGCTTTTTGTTAATGCAACTTGCGGAGGGAATATCATGGGTCAGCATGAGGACACCATGTGGGAGATTCTCGAAAATATGTGCGATAACTCCATCAATAATGACTCCATGGGATTATTCGACAGGACGAATACCCGCGCATCGACGAACCTTAGGGGAGCACACGAGACGTAGGGCCTGTCCGCATCAGTCGATCTGGAATTGATGGCCAGTCAATTGGACAAGGTCTCTATTATTGAGAAGAAGGTGGATGAGATGACTCAACACTTGCAGCGAGCCACCTCTACGCATAATTCCTTTGCACAACCTCCTTTCACACGGGAGACTGTGCAAAACATTCTCCACCGACCTTCTCCTGGGATGGAACCATATCCACCCCCATCTGATTCTCGGGTCGGTGGGCCCTCCGACCCTTTCTATACTAGCCAGGGGAATTCCACTCCCCTATTCTCTGACTCTTCGGAGGTTCCTCAGACCTGTGAGGACCTCAACGCCATCCAGAATGACCCATTTTCCAATACCTACAATCCTGGATGGCAAAACCATCCCAACTTCCAATGGGCGGGAAATTCCCAAACTCAAAGACCACCCTTTCAGCCCCGTCCACAACCACCTCGTCCTTACCAGCCGCCTCAGCCTCGGCCCAACCCTACTTATCCATCAGGGCCAAACCAAGACCAAATGTCCCACATCCTTCAAACTCTGGCTGACATTCAGAGAACAAATGTGGCTATTTAGAAGCAACACAAGGATGAAATCACAGAGGTTCGAAACCAACTGGCCCAGTTGGCAAATTCTCACCAACCAGGCACAGTTCCTTCTCAACCTCTTCCTAACCCTAGTAACGTGCCGACCCAGTGGCGCGTTATGAACCCAAACCCGGGCCAAGCACACATGATTTATCAGGCCCCCTCTGTTCCTTCACCTGATGGGATGGAGGCTTCAACTTCTTATGCGAGTTATCAGCAGCAACCCATCTTATCAAACCTTAACCAGAACCAGGCAGGACTGAATTCTGTGACCACCCGCAATGGTAAGGAGACCCAAGATCCACCTTATCCAGACCACTCCAAGCCTGGTAGTGATCCAAACCCTAGGACAGTAATCCAGGACGTCCCTATCCCGGTCCCAGACCAAAGACCTAGACCTATCCTAGAAGAACCAACCAAGGTTCCATTTCCCGAGGCCTTGACCAAGGAAAAGAAGACAACCAAACCCGTGGCACCTGAGGAGGACCTGGTCAAGCTCTTTGAGCAGGTCCAAATAAACATCCCCTTGATGGATGCGATTCGCCACGTATCGGCTTACGCACGATTCTTGAAGAATGTGTGTACACCTCAGCGTAAGCCGCGAACCAAGAGTGGGAGTCCAATTGTACTGTCAGAGCAAGCCAGCTCTGTAATCCTGAGCAGACTCCCACCCAAGGCAAAAGATCCAGGTACTCGCCTGATTTCATGCAAAATAGGTGAAACCTAGTTCGACAGAGCATTACTAGACTTGGGTGCTTCCATAAATTTGATACCCACATCCTTACTTAACTACCTAGAAGAATCTGAGCTAAAACCGACTGAGGTGACACTCCAGCTAGCAGATCGATCTATAAAGTCACCTAAAGGGATTCTTGAGGGTGTTATTGTAAGAGTGCGGGATTTCTATTTCCCTGTAGACTTCATAGTCTTGGACATGGACGCACCTGAAAACCCTAGGGATACACCGATCATTCTAGGGAGACCTTTCCTGGCCACTGCTAGAGCCAACATCGGTTGTGAGGAGGGCCAAATAGAATTGAAATTTGGGAATCAGACTCTCAAAATTGATATCTTTAAGGCCCAACAAGGAATCAATTGCGGTGTCATTGAACAAATCTATGATATTAGAGCTTTGGTTGATGAAACACAATTTGCGAATAACTTGATTATGCCTCATCAACCACAGAAAGATCTTGAACCACAATGAGAGGAGACAGACCCTGATTTAGACAAACCCATAACTCCTATCTTTGAACCTCACACTTACCCTGAACCACCTGCTGCTGTTGATAACCCCATCCTTGAACTAAAACCCCTTCCCGATCATTTGAAATACATCTTTTTGAGTTCTAATCAGACTTTTCCTGTGATTATAAATTCCAAGCTTACTCCTGATCAGGAATCCCGTCTGATTGCTGTTCTCCAGCAACATTGTAGAGCCATTAGTTGGACTCTCGATGACTTGACTGGAATAAGTCCCTCTTATTGCACACACCGTATTTATTCTGAAGAAGGCGCACGACCTTCCCGTGAGATGCAGAGGCGTTTGAATCCCAATCTGCAGGAGGTTGTGAAAAAGGAGATCATTAAGTGGTTAGATGCAGGGATCATCTACCCGATCTTCGACAGTCGTTGGGTGAGCCCAATTCAGGTTGTGCCTAAAAAGGCAGGGCTCACCACCATTACGACTGAAACTGGAGAGATCATACCTACCCAAATAGCCAACTCGTGGAGAGTCTGCATAGATTACCGACGACTCAATTCCTTCATGAAGAAGGATCATTTCCCACTACCTTTCATTGATCAGATTCTCGAGAAATTTGCGGGAAATCGATTCTTCTGCTTTCTTGATGGGTACTCCGGTTATAACCAAGTGGCTATTCATCCTGAGGACCAAGAGAAGACCATGTTCACCTGCCCCTTCGGGACTTACGCATTCTGAAGGATGCCTTCGGTCTCTGCAATGCACTCGCGACTTTTCAGCGGTGCATGCTTGCCATATTCTCTGATATGGTAGGTGATTATCTGGAAGTTTTCATGGATGACTTCTCAGTTTTCGGGGCATCATTTGATGATTGCCTCAAGCACTTGGTTCTTATACTCAGGCGTTGCATCGATGTTAATTTAGTTCTTTCCTGGGAAAAGAGCCATTTTATGGTGCCTGAGGGGATTGTCCTAGGACATCTAATTTCTGAAAAAGGCATCCAAGTGGATCGAGCCAAGGTTGATCTAATTTCCCAGCTCCCTATGCCTAGCTCGATCAGGAACATCCGTTCTTTTCTAGGACACGTCGGCTTTTACCGTCGTTTTATTCCTGATTTTTCGAAAATTGCGTGGCCCCTGACTACTCTTCTTTCTAAGGATGTACCCTTTGAGATCTCCAAGGAATGTACTCAAGCCTTTGAAAACCTCCGTGACCGAGTCACCCAGGCCCCGATCCTACAATCCTCTGATTGGTCTCAACCCTTTGAGATCATATGCGATGCATCTGATTTCGCTGTAGGAGCAGTTCTGGGGTAGAAAGTTGACGGGAAACCTGTGGTCATTTACTACGCTAGCAAGACACTTGACGAGGCTCAGCGTAACTATACAGTTACAGAGAAAGAGTTGCTAGCCATAGTATTTGCCCTTGAAAAATTTCGACTTATCTCCTGGGTTCCCACGTCATCATCTACTCGGATCATACAGCTGTGAGGCATCTCCTTGCCAAGAAGGACGCGAAGCCCCGACTAATCCGATGGATCTTGCTGTTGCAAGAATTCGACCTCGAGATTTGCGATAAGGCAGGAAGACAAGACGTGGTAGCTGACCATTTGCCTCGCCTTTCTTCTGAGATCATCAACCCTTCTGGACCCATCACGGAGCATTTCCCTGATGAGCACCTACTGACTATTGGTACTAGACTTCCATGGTTTGCTAATATAGTAAACTACTTGGCATCTCATCAGATCCCGTCTGATTGGCCGAAGGCCAAGAAAGACAAATTACGCTCTTATGCCAAGTACTGCATCTAGGAAGGTCCGTACCTCTTCCGCATAGGTGCTGACCAAATCATCCGGCGATGTGTCCCGGAAGGTGAAATCAATGATATTCTCTCCTTCTGCCATGACCAGGCATGCGGTGGCCACTTCTCTAGGCACAAAACCGCATCAAAAATCCTCCAGTGTGGCTTTTATTGGCCCACTTTATTCAAGGACGCATACAATCACTGCAAGGCATGCAGTCGTTGCCAAACTTTGGGCAACATGAGCAATCGTGACATGATGCCTTTGCAGCCGATTCTCGTATGTGAAATCTTCGATATTTGGGGGATTGATTTTATGGGCCCCTTTCCTATTTTGGATGGCTTCGAGTACATTCTGCTGGCTGTGGACTACGTGTCCAAATGGATCGAAGCCATACCGACCCAAACCTGTGATCATAAAATCATTATCAAATTCATTTGTCACAATATCTTCTCACAGTTCGGGATTCCTCGTGCAATCATCTCTGACGGGGGGACCCATTTTACGAACGCTTAGTTATGGTCACTGATGACCAAATACGGGGTGTCTCACCGAATCTCCACTCCTTATCACCCCCAGAATAATGGTCTACCTGAGCTATCAAATCGGGAGATCAAGAAAATCCTGCAGGTCACTGATCGACTTGATAGGAAGGATTTGTCGTCCTGACTTCCAGAAGCTTTGTGGGCTTATAGGACCGCCTACAAAACCCAATTAGGCATGTCTCCTTTTAGACTGGTGTACGGGAAGGCATGTCACCTTCCCGTCGAACTGGAGCACAAAGCCTATTGGGTAGTACGGAGCTGTAATTTAGATCTTTCTAAGGCTGGAACCCACAGAAAGCTTTAGATAAGCGGGATCGATGAGTTACGCCTTGGTGCGTACGAGAACTCGCGAATCTACAAAGAGCAGGTTAAAGCCTTCTATGACAAGCACATATCTAGAAAGATCTTTCATCCTGGTCAGAAGGTCCTACTCTTTGATGCCCAACTCAAACTCTTCCCTGGGAAACTGCGATCCAAGTGGGTTGGACCATACCTTGTCCGACAGGTTTTTGGAAATGGAGCCGTCGAAATCATCCCACTCAACCATGATTCCGAACCTTTCATCATGAACGGTCAGAGACTCAAACCGTTCATTGATGTAACCTCTACAGATTTGGCTGAATCGTCATTTATCCTCCATTTTCCCTGAGCATATTGCACCCAGCCGATGGCGTAAAACTCAGCGCTCAACGGGAGGCAGCCCGTCATTCTTTTTGAAAAAACCCGAAACCTTTTCTGACACCTTTTTCGCACTTAAGGTTCAACCTTTAAGACAGCCGACTCCACCTCAGGTGCTTGCATCTGAGATTAGAAATCGTCTGCAACAGTCACCCTGACCCATTCACTCATCAAAACATCTGTCCTAATACATGAACTAAGTTAAATAAAAACCCTCCTAAGTTACAATGAGGACATTGCAAATCTTAGGCGTAGGGGGGCATGAAAGTGCAAAACTCACAAGAAAAGGTTTAAACAAAAAAATTCACATATGCCAAAAATGGTTAAAAAAAAATGAGAGGAGGGAAGAAATTTTGTGGACTCTACAAAAGAGGAGGAGAAAAAGAACAAAATGATCAAAAGGAGCACAAAATGAAAGAAAAGAGATAGTCATTAGTAAGAAATTAAAGAGTTAACCTAAGTTCTAGACCTCATTCAGGAAAAGAAAAGGAAAGTGCACAGTGAGATTAGTAAGAACGCAAACCTTAGGCATTCTTGGATAGACTCTTAGTACCCATTAAGATCTAGACATTCCTCAAGAGGTTGAGGAAAATGAAAAGCTTAAGTATTAGGTCCAAGGCTTGGGAAGTATTTGGCCTCGTTAACTAACTTTTGGTTTACGGGACTCAGTAACCTAAGCACCCTAACTTTGCACACAGCCTAGTTCAGTAAGCATAAAAATCAAAATCACGCAGAAGCGTTGCAAAAATTCTTAAAATGACACCTAGAGTAGGAGCGACCGATCAACACAAGTTGATTTGGACGAGTTCCCAGCGTAGAGAGGTGGGAAATTCCCCTCGAATATGCGTAACAAAATATCATCTCTTCGGTGCTTGTCTCTTAGGATATTTACATATCCTACTGGGGGCATGTAAGCACTCTGCTGGTTCAGATTCCATGGATGGCATTATCATGAAGTGTCAGTTGCCAGGGTCTGAATTCGGCCACGGAACACCATGGATGGGATTATCTCGAAATCTCAAAAGCCAGGGTTTTGGGGGTTACCATGGGCGGTGCTATCTCGAAGCATCGATTGCCAGGAACCCTTGAGGATTGATGATGGGGACAAGGAATCTGATACAGACAGTATTGAGAAGCCAATCCTAAGCTAGAATTAAAAAGAAAAAGAGAGAAAAAACTCTCCAAACATATAAATCTTCTACCTCTCTTTCTTACAAAACGCACTGTGAACTGAACCAGGGCTAAAATTATCTCAAGCACGGGTGCTTTAACCACAAAGTCCAATAAGCCTTAGGTTAGCTCTTGTAAGCCTTAAAAACCTTTGCTAAGGACTGAGACTAAGGCTAGACAGATCTGGATCTTGGTTGGTACTAGAGTACCTTTTAGGCCTATGGTTGGCATTCTGACCTAATCGAGGTTACGAAAGTAAAAGCACTTATCTAAACTCATTAAGAACTTCATGGTCTAGAACAAGAGTTAAAACCTTAAAATTTTTGCTAAGGGACTAGTAAAAGCTAGGCATGGGGGTATGATGAGAACCTCATCATGAACCCTAACTAGCACAATTTAATCTAAATAAGTGTGAAGAAGCTCCTACAAAACCTAAAGAGAGGCTTAACTCAAAGAATTCTGAGTTAAAGAATAAGACAAATCATAAGGGGTAAAACTGTAATTTTACCAATGCAGTGCACAAACAGGATAATTAAGGATCTAAATGAAGGTCAAATGAGCTTAATAAGGAGGGAAGTGGGATGATCTGATCTGAAAAGGGTTATAGCAACTTCTAGGAATTAAATGACATTCTGTAACCCTAAAACAAACCCACTTTAATTCATGAGGTTCGAGGTAGGATAAAATTCAACTAAACTCTCTAATATTCATGGAAAAATATTCCCTAGGGTTTAGAACCTTCAATTTGGCCTTTGCAACCTATTTTGACCTAAAATGGGAACCATGCCCAATTTATGACCTAATTTGGGTTTTTGTGCAAATTGACTGGTCAAACATGGTCCAACCTAAAATCAAATTTCACCATTAAAATCCTTAGGTTTAAATTAGGCTGGTATAAAAATTTGGGCTTAAGAAAATACCATCTTGACCGACTTTACAAATTGATCCTCTTAAATTTCTTTTTGACCCTTATCTTTTGAAACCCTTGCAAATGACCCCCTATCTTTCTCGTTGTTCTTTGCAGAATGGTCCTCCCTGCCATTTTTGAGCAGCGCCATACCTCCGGCGACCTTGCGCGGAGGATGGCGCCGCACAGGGCATGGCGCCCATTCTCAGGAACGAACGGGAGGTTCCCTGCGTTGTCCTCTGTCGTAGGGACCCTCTCATGACCCCTGCAACTGGCCATGCCTCTTGTGTGAATGCACGGAAGGCATGGGTGTCCATTTTTTTCCATCTTCGGTGAGCACGACACATCGCCTCCTCGGTCCCCTCTCCTCGCCAGTGCCTTTATAAGGAGCTGCAGGGTCTGCCGTCTCCTTCAAGCTACTTCTGGCGGAGAAAAACCCTTGATTTCGTCTCTCCCCTCTCCGGTCAGAGTGCCCTAGCTTTCGACGATCCTTCTTCCTCCTCCTTGTCGCTCTGCTGCCATACCTGCAGTAGAGCCTACTCTACCCCATCTTCCCACGCTAGGCCGCACTAGCTAGCGCCCTCAGATCTCCTCCTCGTCGCCGATAACCCCCTCCTGGGCACCTTCGTCCCCAGCTCCAGCAGGCACGAGCTGGACGTCTTCCTCTCCCTCTTCGTCGACTAAGTAGGTAGGAATCTTCCCCTTACTCTCCTTTCACTTTTCCCTCATTCAATTAGCATTTTAGACCCCTCGACTGCCATTACCACCCCTATCTGCTTCACCTCCGGCCGCCATCTCCAGCGAGGTCGCTCCACCTTCACAGGCCATTTCACCCCTCGCCGACAAGCCCAGAAGCTCCCCCTCACTCCACTCAAGCGTTTCCCCCACTCCATTCACCGCCCTTCACCTCCCGACCACCCCCCGAACACACCCACTTCTGCACACACAGTCTGCCCTAGGCACACGGACACAGGCGCTCTCGCACCTCGCTGACCCTCGCATTGCCTTCGCCACACTCCGGCGAGGCTCCCTGCATTGTTTGATGTGGCCGTGAGGCTGTCTTTGTGATTTCAGGTCTCTGCCTGCTCGCCGCCATTGACGAGCTGCTGAAGCTTCTTCGCAGGCAGCTCCAGGACTCCTCCAACCCAGGCGTGAGCTCCAGACAACGCGGGGTGCTTCCGTGAATGTGCCTAGGTTCGTAATTGGGGTCGCGAGCCTTTGCTGCTGCCCCAATTGCCAGCGCCTTCTCGCCTACGGGCACGCGGAGCAGAGGTGGGACTTTAGTGCCACCTCGTAAGTGTGTGGCCTCACACCCACAGTTAAATTGATTTTGTGATATTAGCTGTTCGCCTTCGATACACAGGGGTCAGGTCCCTCACCCACGCACGCAGCGCGCCACGCACCCTCCCTCGCCCGTGCTCACGCCCCGCGGGCCTGGGCCGAACCCGACTACCCGACCAAGCACTCCTCGCGCACCATCACACACCGGTGGGCCCGGTCCCGAGCGCGTTACCCGACTCGTATACCCTTGAGTGAACCCTTGAGCGAGAAATCGAGAGAGAGAGAGATGCGGGGAAGGGGTAGGGGTAGGTTTTGCACTGATAATTGTGTGTGCGCACAGGGAAGAAGGAAAAAGAAGGAAGAAGCAAGCGAAGGATGAAGAAGAGAGGAGGAGGAGCGTCTGAAGACTTAGCTGCACTGAGCAACTGCTGAAGAAGAAAGGAAGGAGTGGAGCTGAAGGAAAAGAAGAAGAGCCGCACTGTAGCAAACGCACAGTTAAGCCATCTGAGCACCGAGTCCGACGACGGAAGGTCAGCGGCCAGAGCATAAGAAAGCAAAGAAAAAGAAGAAGAAGACAGGAAGAAGAAAAGCAGAAAGAAGAAAACCAGAAATGAAGAATGGAGGAAGACTTTGCAGCTGAAGGAAATCAAAGAGAAGGCAGTAGCCTCTACAGCTGCAAGGAAGAAGAAGAGAAGAAAATCATAAAGGAAGAAAGGAGAAAGAGATAGAGGAACCACAGAAGCAAAGAAGAAGAAGAAATAAGAGAGTCGAAGCCAATCACCCCTTCTTTCTCTCTCTCTCTCTCTTAATTTTTGTAAAACCTTATATATTGAGAATTCATAGGCTTCTAGAATTATAGTTGCTCCCTGAGTTCGACCTCGGGAAACTTGTCATTTCGAGTAATAAATTGTATTAAACTGGTAACTGTTCTTGTCATATACTCCAACGATTGTAATTACCATAGCGACAAAGGACCGCACCACTAATGAACACTAGGGTTGGATCTTATGTTCACCTGGTCTTTCTTGATATGTGTAGTGTGAACCAAGATTACTTAGGCTCTCGAGTAGAAGCAAACCAACGAATCCTATACTAGTGTCTCAGGTACAAGAATTCGTCCTTAGTTAGGAGAGATTCCGATCTATCTTATTACTGCTCAAGTGAATTAAGTTGAGCCTGAGTGAATCAAGCTTCTGTGGCTTGGAAAGTCTTCAAAACAGTGGTTGAATATTCATAAACACTTGTTATATTTTTGTTTCAGCCTTCAGATCATTACTAAACACCCTTTTTTTTTTTTACTATGTACATATTTATAGATGGATGGAAGCTGCATGATACCATATAATACCTAGATCTTATAGATGCCTATCCACATAGCCTATCAACAATATATTCATAGACTTCAACATCGGACTAACAGACACTAGTAGCTACCTCTAAGATGAATTGTGATTGCGCAGCAATCATATGTCTTAATCAACCTAAACAATGTTAGAACTTAGCTTAATTTGTAAATATTGCATTCATATCATGCGTATCATGCATTGCATCATTTTATATAGAATAAGATGAGATATTTTAATATTTAATGTTTTTGTTGTTATTTGTAGGTATTAAAGTGATCCAGGATGTGAGATACAGTGGAATAAGGCAATAAAGAGAGAAGAAGACTGATCTAAACAAGAGGAGTGAGGGGGATAGCCTTATCCCTACTTTCACGTATCTTTTCAAAACAAAGTTTTTAGGGTTATTGATCGACCATATTAGTTAATTGATCGACCAAAATACCTTGATTGACCAACCAACTTCATCAACTGATCAAATCAACCCATTTTAGGAAGTTGATAAATATCCTTTTGATCGACCAACCAAGTAAATTGACTGATCAATTAGTGATTGACCAACCATCTTAATTGATCGACCAAATTGCATTTTGATCGACCAATTAACATTAATTGATTGACCAATTTAATTTCCTATTCAGGAAAAACTTTTAGTATAAATAGAGGTCGTACGCAGTCTATCTTTACACAACTTTCAAAAAGAAATACCTTTCAAAAGTAGAGCTTCTCAGGCTTATTCCAAAGGCTTCTGCGGCCCGTTCTACATGTTCTTCAAAAGCACGAGGCCTCGAACCTCTGCGAAAAATTTGATTTGATCTTTTATTGAGGTTCCATAGAAGTTACTTCTGTTATTCTATTTTGTTGCTTTGATTTATGGATCCCAAGATTGTTTGGAAGATCCGTGGTTACTGTTTTTGCTTCTCTTTAGGATAAAAAGAGAAGTGGTTGTAAGAGGTTGTGCCACCCTCATTCAAGTGGTATGGTCAGTAGATTTACTAGCTTGGATTAGTCAGGAAAATCCTAAGCTGGGAGGCTTAGGTAGTGGTTTTTACCTGATTTGGGTTTCCACTCTAAATCAGGTGTACTCCGAGCTTGAATCTTTTGTGATTTATTTTTGATTTGTGCATATAATTTTTAAGGCGATACTATTCACCCCTCCCCTTTAGCATACATTACGATTCGCAGGATATCCTCCTACTTTCACTTGGTATCAAAGCTTGTGTTGTCCAGGAGATGTCAAAGTCGAATGTTGACACATATGTTGAGGGTCAGTCGATAGTTTGACCTCTATTTGATGGAACGAACTTCGGCTATTGGAAGACCAGGGTGCAGATCTTCCTGGAATCAATGGACTGTGAGGTATGGGATGTCATTGCCTCGAAGTACACACGTCCAAAAATCAAAGACGGCGTTGCAATCACTCCAGACCAAAAGAAGATGGCTACACACAACGCAAAAGCCATGAACGCCATATTCTGTGGTCTCTCCAGAGCAGAATTTAACAGAATATCTGCATGCAAAATCGCACACGAGATATGAAGCATTCTCGAAGTTACCCACGAGGGAACTTCAAAGGTAAATGAAACAAGGGAAAATTATTAACCCAAAACTACGAGCTTTTTAGGATGAAGAAAGGGGAGTTGATAAAGGAGATGTTCACAAGATTCATGGACATTACAAACTCCTTGCGAAATCTTGATCAAGACATCAAGAATGAAGCCCTTGTCAGAAAAATCCTTCGATCACTCACCAGGACTAGGAAACCAAGACTATCGCCGTTCAAGAGTCAAAAGATTTGTCCACCATGAAACTGGATGATCTCATTGGAAGTCGAATGGCGTATGAGGTTCAACTCCAACACATGAGGGATCAAGAAGGAGAAGGATCCAAGAAGAAGACTATATCTCTTGAAGCTATTCAAGAATCGGTAGAAACTTCAAGCGGAGAAGAAGAGGAAGATATAGCCCTCCTCTCCAGAAAATTCAGGAAGTTCCTCAAAGATAAGAAGAATTGGAGGAAGAAGAAAGAAGAAATCAAGAACGATGCAATCACCTGTTACAACTGCAAGAGAAGGGGACACATCAAGATGGACTGTTTGCTTCTCAAAAAGGAATCAGACGAGAAAAAGAAGCCCTTCAGAAAAGATGGAAAGAAGAAAGCTTTCAAGACAACTTGGGATGATTTGGACTCAAGTTTAGAGGAAGAAGAAACCTCAGGAGAAGAAGCTCTTCTTGGTCTTATGGCTCTAGAAGATGAGGTAACCTCCTGTACTCAAGATGAATTATTAGAAGCATTCTTTGAGATGCATGATATAGAAAAATCATTAAAACTAGAAAATGAAAACCTAGCAAAAGCATTAGGTGAAGAAAAAGCACAAAAATACGTACTTGGTAATCAAAACAATGAGTTATTTGTTGAGATCATTGCATTAAAATCACAGATAAACAACTTAAAAGTAGATAGAGACAAACTAAAAGAAAACTCTGCTACTCTATTAAATGATTTAGCTAAGTTCACAAAAGGAAGTAGAAACCTGCATAAATTGTTACGAACACAAACCCAAAGCACCACAAAATTTTGGTTAGGTTATATACCCAAAAATGATCATGAAGCATCTAGTTTTAGCAAAGGGAAAGGTAGCCTGCCAAAACAGGCAACATAAACTAGCCACCGTGGACCCAAACAAAAATGGGTACCAAAAAGTATATTGCAATCTTATTTTGTAGGTTCTGTAGATTATAAAAAGTGAACTTTCCAACAAACAAATGGAATACTGAAGCCACTCTATCAAATAAAGCCTTATAAACACAAACCAATGACAGGAAAGAGAAAAAAGAAGATGGATAATGGACAACGGTTGTTCCAAGCACATGACCGGTGAGGAAGACCTATTCTAGCAGCTCAACTGTCAGGAAGGTGGTACAGTCATGTTTGGGAACAGCAACAAGGGCCGTATTATTGGTACTGGCCAAATTGGTATCTCTTCTACTTCTTTTAATAATGTACACTTAGTTAGCGGCTTAAAACACAATCTGCTAAGTGTAAGTCAAATATGTGATAAAGGTTATAAAATTAGATTCACATCAAAAGGTTTTAAAATTCATGATAAAGAAATAAAATAAATTATTCTTAAAGGAAATAGACATAAAGACATTTATACTGTAAACTTCAACAAATGCGACAGTCTTGAATGTCTTGTCATATCTGATGAAGAAGCAACATTTTGGCATAAACGACTAGGTCATGTTCACATGGGGAACATTAGCAGACTCATGAAACATGAACTCATCAAAGGTATGTCAAATATCATCTTCAAGAAAGGCAAAGTCTACGATTCTTATCAAGTTGGTAAGTGATGATAACGTCATCATCCCATATCTAGCTTTAATTAGTCATAATCCATTGATAAATGCTCCTACATAATCGCCAAAAAACTGTAATTCATTGCATATCCTTTCTGAGAAAAATACATTAAAATAGGGGTAAATATGCAGTTTTAATAGAATACCCTAAATTCAGAATAATCAAGAGGTTTCCCAAGGGTTTATTCAATGTCAAATGTCCATAAATGTTTAATAAGTGGGTTCATATAGACAGAAACGAGTTTTCACACATTTCGAGAATTAATGGACATCTGAAACCCTAAAAATAGATCCGCTTAATTGACTGAGGTTATGGTCAGAATAAAATTCACCTAAGTCTTCTAAAAATCATAGAAAAATATTCTATAAGGTTTGGTATCTTTGATTTGACCATTGGAATCCAATTTGACATAAAATAGAGTCGCAAATGGATAATTGCCTTAATTTGGATTTTTGCACAAACTACTCTATCAAACTTGGTCAAAACCTAAATCTAACCTCACCATTAGATTCCTTGAGTCCAAATTTGGTTTGTACCAAAATTTGGGTCCAATGAGAGATCACCTTGGCCTAGTTTACATTTCAGACCTGTTTGACTCTTTTCTCGCACACATATGCCCCTAAATTTTGAAACCCTTGAAAATACTCCCCTGACTTCATCATCTTCATCACCAATAGGTCCCCGCCGCCTTCAAACTCCTAAACCCATCACCAGCGAGCTTCAATCAGGGATTACTCCCTGATTTCATGGCCAAACTCTTCTAATTAGGAAGGAAGAATCATGAAGAGCTTCCCTACAATCTGAGCCGCATCTTAGGTTCTAATTCCTACTCAATTCCTCATGCAAACCTTTCAAAAGGATTTCCTCCGTGATCCTTAGCTCATTATAGCTAGTTTCTCCACCTTCTTCTCTCCACTTCGGATGAAAGCTTTGCGAGCTCCAACAAGCTTCTCCGTCTACATTCTTTACCGACTGCCACAGACCATAGTCAGCCAAATCTTCTTCCCTACATTCCTTCGTCGCTTGCAATACCAGCGTGGGTCTTCTTCCACATCTTCCTTGTCATTTCTCCCCCATCGGAGATTTCGTCTTCTCCAAGTCCAACATACCACCGACAAGGAATCTGATGGAACACCATCATGATCCATAACTAGCTCAGTTTGATCAGATTAAGTCATTAAAATGCTCCTACATAGCCATTAGAAAGCCATAATTCATTGCAAATCATTCTGAAAGACAAGAAAACAGGATTAAAACTGTAATTTTACCATCATATCTTGAATGCAGAACAACCACGGGTTTTCCTAAGGGTTAATTAAGGGTCAAATGGTCTTAAGAATCTAACAAGTGGGTTAGAACAGACAGAAAAGGGTTTTCGCATGTTTTGAGAATTAAATGACTTCTGAAACCCTAAAAATCGATCTGCTTAATTAACTGAGGTTCTGCTTAGGATAAAATTCACCTAAATCCTTTAAAATTCATAGAAAAATATTCTATAGGGTTTGGTACCTTCAATTTGACCATCAGAACCCGTCTTGACCCAAAGCAGAGTCTTAGACTGACATTTGCCTTAATTTGAGTTTTTGTATAAATTACCTAACCAAAAGAGGTCAAAACCTAAATCTAACTTCACCATTGGATTCCTAAAGTCCAAATTAGGGTTGTACCAAAATTTGGACCCAATCTGAGATCATCTTGACCTAGTTTGCAATTTGATTCTGTCTGATTCTTTTCTCTCACATACATTCCCTTAACTTTTGAATATCTTACAAAAAGGCCCCCAACTTCTTTGTCTTCTTCACAGAAAGGTCCCTACCGCCATGAAATCCTACTCCTACAACTCTGGCGACCTTTAATTGAAGAGAACTCCTTCTCTGCTCAATTAATCCCTTCCAAAATTGGAAGTGAGATTCCTTGAGGAGTCCTCCTTCCATTGAATCTGTCCATGAGCCCTAAAACTTTCCCAATTTCTCATGCGAACGCATGAGAGATTTGGGTATCTTAGAATTTTCAACTTTGACGACATTTCCAAGCTTGGGAAGCTTACTTCCCAAGCTCAAAACATCCCCTAAAAACCTATAAAAGTCCCCTCAGATCAGGCTGAGTTGCTCATACTTGCTTCCGGCAGTGAAACCCCTTCCTTCCTCTCTCCGCTCTGGCCGAAAGGCTCCTCAAGCTTCAGCGATTCCTCCTGACCTCCTTCATCGTCTGTCCACAATACTAGTGGCTGGATTCCCTTCCTCTCTCTCATCCGCTCTTGGCCGTACTAGCAGGAGCCTCCTTCCTGTTGTCATCGCCGTTCCTACCCTCACTGGAGCATTTTGTCTTCTCCGTCATCGACATACCCTCGGTGTGGATTCTCCCCCCTTTCATCCATTTAGATTAGGCTAGATTAGTTAGTTTAGGTCCTTAGGTTAGTTTCCTTCTCCAAAAAGCCAAAAATAACCCTCGATTCGACACGCTCACCTCGTCTTCTCCATGTCCGACAACCACTCCGGTGAGGCGGTTCCACTGCTATACAACTCCATCTGCCTTGCCGACCACCTCATAACCTTTGCCACACCACCCTCTACCAAACCCCTCTCCCTATTTGCCTCCCCATCCACCCAAACCTGTTGTCGACCAACCCACCTTTTTGTCACCATTCCTGACTCTGTCCGGCCACCACAGACCACCATCCTCCATAGGACCACCGCCATTACATTCGTCGTGCCTTGGTGAAGATCCTGAGCTATTCTAATGTTGCCGTGAGGCCTTATTCAGTGTTTTAGGTTCTCGTCGTCACGCTCCACCGTTGTCTCCATCTTCAACCTTGTTCCTCATGTTCAAGGCCATAATATCCCCAGTTCTCGGTCCCAGGTGCTGCAGGACCTTCTTAGCAACACAGGCAGTAGGTCAATTGGGAGCATTGACTGTTGCCCTGACCTTAATTGAAGGTGCCATCCATTGCAGTTGCACGCGAAGGAGGAGGACTAGATAGTCCCACATCGAGCACTGACAGACGCATAGAGGCGCATAAATTTTTTTTGTCCTATAGGCTCTTTGCCTCCTAACACGAGGGTGAGGTCCTCCTTACCCATGCACGCCTCACCCACGACATCTAACTTGTGGGTTTGGTTCACTCAATTACCCACCTAAGCCACTCCCACTCCTCGGCTGCCACTCACGGTCAGCAGCCCTGGTCCCGAGTGCGCATGTGCCTGTTTACCCGATTATCCTGACTATGGCCCTAAGAGGGCGGATCCTAGAGAGAAAGAAAGAGAGAGCGGGGGTTAGGGGTGTTTTGCTCTCAGAGATCTCCACACTTAGCTGCTGAGAGAGGTTTACTCCCTTGTGCATGAGAAAAAAGGATGGAGAAGAAAAAGGCACAGTGAAGAAGAGAGAAGAGGAGGAAAAGAAGAAGGCCTGCAAGAGAAGCGAAGGCAGAGAAGAGGAAGAGAGTAGCTGAGGAAGAGGCTTAGGAAGGAGAAAGAAGAAGAAAAGCGAAGCCAAGAAGTGAAGAGGAAGAAGAAGAATAGTGCTAGGGAAGCACTGTAGCATTTGTTGGTTAAGTCGTCTTGTCATCAGACCCGATGTCTGATTTGAGGCTTGATACTGTGAAAGCTTGATTTAGAATTACTGTTGAGATATTTAAATTGATTGAATGCTTGATATATATGCTTAGAGTGTAATTGGTGATTTAAATCACCATTGTTTTAGCTTCTTGATGAGAACCTCATCATAAACCCTAACTAACACATTTTGACCTAATTAAGTGTATAAAAGCTCCTACAAAACCTAAGGGAAAGCCTAAATAAGGGAATTACAAATATGAGTATAAAATAATTCACAAGGGGTAAAACTACAAATTTACCATTGCAGTACATAAACGGGATCTCTACGGGTCAAGACATAGGTCAAATGGACTTCATAAGAGAAAAAGTGGGGTGATTCGATCAGGAAAGGGTTATGACAAAATCTGGGAATTAAATGACATTCTGTAACCCTAAAACAAACCTGCTTCAATTCAAGAACTTTCAGGTAGGATAAAAATCAATTAAACCCTCTAACATTTATGAAAAAATATCTCCTAGGGTTTGGAACCTTCAATTTGGCCATTGGAACCTATCTTGACCTAGATTGAGAACCATACCCAATTTTTGACCTAATTTAGGTTTTTGTGTAAAATGTCCTATCAAACATGGTCAAACCTAAAATCCAACCTCACCATTGGATTCCTTAGGTCCAAATTAGGGTTATACCAAAATTTGGACCTAAGGAAAGGTCGCCTTGACCCACTTTACAAATCGATCCTCAATAATTACTTTTTGACCCTTAACTTTTTGGACCCTTGCAGAAACCCCTTATCTTTCTCATCCCTTTCTGTAGACAGGTCCTTCTGCCCTCGCACTGTGCAGGCCATACCTTCAGCGACTTTGCACGGAGGATGGCGCTGCACAGACCTGGGGAGTCGGCCTCAAACTCGAAAGGAGGATCCCCTACGTTGTCCTCTTCTGCATGGACCGGTTCCCATGCCCTGCCGACCACCATACCTCTCGTGCGAACGCTCGAGAGGTATGGGTCTTTTTTCGACCATGCCTTCGGCGAGGAGCCCACGCCTCCTCCTCGCAATTCCCTCCCTGCCAGCCCCTATTTAAGGAACGGCAGCCCCCACCGCTTCCTTCGAGCTTGTCTTGGCCAAGGAATTACCTCAAAATTCATCTCTTCCTCCTCCGGTCATTCGCCCACAGGCTCCGGCGACCTTCCTCCTCCGCTCTTGTCGCCCTGCCACCATACCAGTGGAAGGGTTACTCTCACCATCGTCCACTGTGCCTAGCTGCACCAGCAGGCACCCTCCAGCACCTCTTCCTCGTCGTCATCTTCTCCCCTAGGTGCTGTCTTCTCCGGCGACGGCAACACAGTCGCTCGCCGCCTCCTCCCCCTCTTTTGTCTGCAAAGTAGGTTAGACTTACTCCTCTCTACCCCCTCTTCAATTCCCCTCAATTTATTTCACAAACTACCCCTCGACAGCCATTGTCCATCGCCATCTTCCCCATCTCCGGCAAACCAACCGGCGAGGCGAAATTGCCGCTCCACTCCCCCACATGCCTCGCCACTTATCTCAGAACCTCCGCCATCACTCACTGATCACTATCCACCCCTTCATCAACCGCCAACACCTCTCTAAACGCCCACAGAACACACCCATAAACACACCCATAAACATGGCTAGAACACAACCGTCTTGCGGCCAGCCAACCCCCACCTCACCTTTGCCTTGACACGACGAAGGTTTTCCTGTGGTCTGACGTGGCCAAAAGGCCGTGCTACTGCTTTTAGGGTCAGGCCGCTCTCTGCCGTTATCGCTGAGCTTGAAGCCCCCACCATGATCGCCAAGCTTGAAGCAAGCTTCAAGCTGCTCCAGGCCACACTCAGCTCCAGGAGAAACCCTCAGGTGGTGCGGGTTTGCAGCACACATGCACCCAGACTTCGAGTGGAGTCAAGAGACTCCAAGCCTGCTACAATTGCGAGGGTCTCTACTGTGGGCGAAAGCGCAGAAGCGGGTGGGACTTTAGTCCCACCTCGGAAGTTCACGAGCGGGCGACCGCGCTTAAATTGATTTTGTGTTTCAGGCTTATCGCCTCGAAATACACTGGGGTGAGGTCCCTCGCACCCCCGCCACACCTCGTCCGCGACGCTTCCCCCGCTGACCTGGCACCCGGATCCGATTAATCTGCCTGTGCACACCTCGTGCACCACCCACGCCGGTGCGCCTGGTCCCGGGTGTGTCACTCGACCCGCTTACCCGACTAAGGCTCTAGGAGCGAACCCTAGAGTGAATTTGAGAGAGAGAGAGAGACGTGGGGAGGGTAGGGGTTAGGGTTTGCCTAACCTTGTACTGTGCAGGAAAGTAGGAGAAGAAGAAGGAGGAGGAGATAGTGCAACAGCAAGAAGAAGAGAAGGAAAGAAGACGAAGTCAGAAGGCCTCGCACAACAGAGAAGCAGAGAGGAAGAAGAGAAAGAGAAGCAATAGAGAAGAAGAGAAGAAGAAGAAGCCAAGAGGAAGGAGAACCAGCAGCAGCGGCAACTGAAAAGAAGAGGCAGAACACTGTAGCAAGTGAAGTTTAAGTCGTCTGACCCTTGGAGTCAGACGTCTGAACAGAGAAAGAAAGAAGCAGAAGAAAAAGAAGAAAGAGAGAGAAGAAAAGAAGAACAAATTTTCCTTTCTTTAATTTTTTGTAAAACAGTATATATTGTAAATTGTGATTTTGTATGCTTCTAGAATCAAGTGTTGCTCCCTGAGTTCGACCTTGGAGATTTTCTATTTTCGAGTAATAAAACACATAATACAAACTGGTTCCATCATTTGGCAACCATCACTTTTCTACTATTTTTTATTGCCTCAAGATACATGAGAATTCACTGAATATCTAATGTAACAAATTAGTATTTATTGAATATCATTATTTGGTTTAGGTTCTTGTGCTCATTTACATTATTTATTGAGATTCCCGATTGAATTCTTATTTGCTCCCTGTGTTTGACCTCGGACTTTCATTTGAGTAATAAATTTTATTTATTTTCAAGCAATTTGGACCTATACTACGACGCAGCATTTACAACATCGATCTCGCTCTGTCAACGGAATCCCTCCCTTTCGTCCATTAGATTTAGGTTAGTTAGATCCTTAGGTTAATTTCCACTACTCAAAACCCAAAAATTTTCCCTCGATGCCACCGCACGCCACCTTCGTCTCCACTTCCGGCCACACCTCTAGCGAGGTTTCCCGCTCATCACATATGTCCATCCACCTCGCCATTACCCTCACAACCTCCACCATCTCACGCCCATCAAAACCCCTCTCACTATTGGTGATTTCATCCACCCAAAAGAGCCACCGAACAACCCATCCTTAATGCTTTGCTTCCATCACCGACCGACCACCACGCACCTCCATACACCACACAACCACCGCCACTACATTCGCCAACGTCTAGCGAACCTCCTGAGAAAGTTTAATGCAGCGGTGAGGCCATTTATGTGTTTTTTAGGTCTCACCGTCGCCACCATTACCGCCACTGCATCCTTAAGCTCCAAGCTACAAAACCCCCAGGTGTAACCACCAGGAGTCATGGAGTAGTCCCAGGACCCTTCCTAGGTCCTTGATTGAATGAACCAACTTCAGTGGCTGCGGTAATTGAAGGAAGAAATCTCCGCAGCTGCATGAGAGCAAGAAGGTGTGGGATTAGTCCCACCTCCGAAACACAGAAGCGCGTGGAGCCACATAAAATTATTTTACGCGACTGGCTTATCGCCTCAACACTTGGGGGTGAGGTCCCCTTCACACCCACACACTACTCGACCTGCCTAGACCTATGCACTCCTTGACTGTGACCCCATGCACGTAGCCCTGGACTCGATTATTGTTCATGCCCGATAACCAGATTAGCCTAGGTCTGAGAGAAGAGGAGAGGAGGAAGGAAAGAGAGAGAGAGAGCAGGGGAGGGGAGGGTTTTGCTCTTGAAGGCTTTGAGCGACACTTAGTCGCTGAGAAGGAGAGTTCCCCTTGTGCATGAGGAGCTAAAGGCAAAAGAAGGAGAAGACTTGAAAAAAAGAAGAGACGTGAAGAATAAAAGGAAAGGTAGAACTGAAGAAGAGAAGAAGAATTGAAGAAGAGAAAAAGCACTATGGAAGGCGACATTTAAGTCATCTGATTACCAAAGTAGACATCTGATCACTATTCATTTATTTAATTCATTTGAGTAATTGATATGTGCTTAATTAAGGTTAATAATTGGTGATCTATATCACCATTATTTTATCTTAGATATCTTTTTTGTCTCTTAAAGTCTTGAAATACTCATGTTCTCATTGGATTTCAGATTTGAGTAGTTCTCATTCATTGAATATCATTACTATGCTTAAATTCTTGTCCTCATTTTATTTTAATTGAGATTAGTGCGTAAATTCCATATTTGCTTCCTGTATTTGACCTTGGACTTCTTTTAGATATTCAAGTTATAAATTTTATTTGTTGAAGAGCAATTTATTAGTTATAATGCATTTCCCTAACATTAATGAAAAGCTTATCAACAGTAAGCAAACTAAAAATTCCCTTAAACCAAAAAGGATGGTTAGCACTTCACAACCTTTGGAGCTACTTCACTTAGACTTGTTCGAACCAACCAAATCTGAAAGCCTAAGCAGGTGCAGATATTGTCTAGTCATAATCGACGACTTTTCTAGATTTACTTGGGCATCTTTCTTGAAAAGTAAAGATTTAATCTTTGATGTTTTTAGCAAATTAGTTAGAAGACTACAAAATGAAAAAGGATATGAAGTAATTAGGATTAGGAGTGATCACGACAAAGAATTTGAGAAAGAATCATTTACCAATTTTTTTGATTAATATGGGATAAAACTTGAATTTGCCTTCCATAGAGCTGCACCTCAGAATGGTGTAGTTGAGAGGAAAAATAGGACTTTGCAAGAGTGTGCCCGCACAATGCTGTGCGAGTCAAAGCTGCCTCGATATTTTTGAGCTGAGGCTGTAAATACTGCTTGTTATATTCAGAATAAAACCCTGATCAGACCAATCTTAAAGAAAACACCTTTTGAACTCTATCTTGGAAGGACACCTAGAATTTCCTATTTCAAGATATTTGGTTGTCGATGTTTTATACTCAATACTAAGGACAATCTTGATAAGTTTGATTCCAAAAGTTCAAAAGGAATTTTCTTAGGTTATTCAACCAGAAGTAAAGCCTATAGGGTTTTTAACAAGAAGAATGCTATTGTCGAGGAAACCATACATGTATCTTTTGATGAAACTTTAGTTCAAACAAATCTTCTGCAATTGATGATGATGACCTAATAGTTGACCCATCAAACATTCTAGAAGAGAATATTTCTAATGAACTACCCACAGATATTTCATTTGTGAAAGATCATCCAAAAGAATTGGTGATAGGTGAATTATCTAATGGAGTTCAAACTAGATCTTCCTTTAATAGTTTAGCTTTCATTGCTTTTGTTTCATAGTTATAACCCAAAAATGTCAAGGAGGCATTTTCTAATAGTCACTAGATCATTGCAATGGAAGATGAGTTAAATCAATTCAAGAGGAATCAAGTATGGGAACTTGTTTCAAAGCTTGAATCACAAACCATTATAAGAACCAAGTGGGTCTTTAGGAACAAACTTAATGAATCAGGAGTAGTTAGGAATAAAGCTAGACTTGTGGCCCAAGGGTATAATCAAGAAGAAGGAATTGATTTTGATGAAACATATGCTCCCATAGCTTGCCTAGAATCCATTAGGATGCTGCTAGCCTTTGTTGCCCATATGAAATTCAAACTTTTTCAATTAGACGTCAAGAGTGCCTTCCTAAACGGATTCATCAAGGAGGAAGTCTATGTTAAATAACATCCAGGGTTTGAAGATGTTAAAAATCTAGACCATGTCTATAAACTGAACAAAGCCTTATATGGAGAAAGATTACACAATATGATTTTCACTTTAAACACCTTTATCTTATATTTAATTCTTACCTTCACTTCCCTAATAAGATAACCACCATAGAATTTTTTGAGCATTCTACAGTCATCATAGTCTAGGGGGCACATTGTTCAATTGCGAGCCACAGTGCCAAGCCAACTACTTAATATCCTAGCCACTTTATCCATAGGTTGAGCCAATTCATTACACTCAACAACAACCTTGATCCCATCAGGTAGTGACCACACATCTTTAGCATATGTAACTCCTCTTCTTATTCTCACAATTCCACTTTCATTTATCAAATTACAAGTTCAATAATCAACAGTTAATAAAACTGGATGAATTATTTTATAAAATCAATTAAAGATTTCATTATAAAATCAACTCATAAAACCTGAAATATGCACATTTTCATGCATGCCATCCCTAGGGTCTAGAATTTTCGATTGCTTTTCTTCTATTGGAATGTTAGTTGAATCATATGGTTCTTCATTGACTTCTTTATCCTGTGATTGAGATTCAAATATGTGGCATCCATTGAAAGTTCTTGATCGAGCCATAAAGTAAGCCTATAGTAAGTAGTATTTCAAACATTGTAAAGTTAGTGATAGTAATATTAACCATTTGAAATAAAAAGAAATATACTAGGATGCTAATCATATTAGAATCCATGTTCCAAACATTTTGAATCATCTAAAATTTGTAGGAAACGAGTGATATTCTTTACTGCATGTAGTATTCCTTACATGTAAATGATACCCAACATTATGGATTGATCATCAATTAGTGTTGCAAGTAAATTACATGGGCCAAACTTACTAAACATTGCCAAAGAAGTGTGTTTCCTTAACAAGAATCAAACATGGGCAATGGTATCAATGTAAAACTGATCGCTTTGATTTGATTTTATTACTCAAATACAAAAATTCTCCGAGGTCGAACTAAAGAGCAAGCTTGATTCTAAAAGCGTAGAAAATCACAATTTACAATATACTGTTTTACAAAAAGATTAAAGAGAGGAAATAAAAATTTGTCTCTTCTCTTTTCTTCTCTCTTTCTTCTTTTGTCCTCCTTTCTCTCTGTCTTCAGACGTCTGACTTCGTGGATCAGACGCCTTAAGTAGCCACTTGCTACAATGCTTGTGCTCTGCTTCTTTTTTTTTTCAGCTGCTGCTTCTTCTTCTTCTTGGCTTCTTCTTTTTCTCTTCTTTTCTTCCTTAGGTGGCTTCTCCCCTTCCTCTTCTTCTGCTTCAGCTTCTGTCTTCTTCTTTCTCTTCCTTTTCTTCTACTTCTGCTCCTAAGCCTTCTTTTCTTCTCTCTGCCCGCAGCTGTTTTAGTGGCTAAGTCTTCAGCCGCTCCTTCCTTGCTTCTTCTTCTGTTCCCTGCACAGGCATACGGTTAGGCAAAACCTAACCCCTACCCTACCCGCGTCTCTCTCTCTCTCTCTCTGTTTCACTCCAGGGTTCGCTCTCCCAGAGCCTATTCGGGTATGCTGGTCAGGTGACGTGTCCGGGACCAGGCCCATTGGCGTGCGGTGGTGGGCGAGGTGTGCACAGTTTGGGTAATTGGGTCTGGCCAGGTCCGTGGGGGGTGGTCGCGGATGAGGCCGGGTGAGAGGGACCTCACCCCGTGTGACTGAGGTGATAAGCCTCAATCACTTTTGCAATTTATGCGTCGCGGGGCGCTTGAAAACACCCGAGGTGGGACTATCTGTGCCCCACCTCTCTCGCACACCCGCAGCAGGGAGTGCGAGCAAAAGCCACCCTAGCCGAAGTCTTCGCTACCAATTGAAGACCTGGAGTTGTGCGTAGAAGCCTTCTGCGCAACTTGGGCGCGCCTCCTGGAGCTGGAAGGGCTTGGAGCTACTTACGAGCTTGCTCCAAGCTCGGCGCTAATGGCAATGGAGGCCGGAGACCTGAAATCAGCAAAATAGCCTCTCGACCATGTCAGGATGCTCGGCAGGCTTCGCTAGAGCACGGCGAAGTTACTATGGGGGTCAGCGTGGCTCAGAACGGCCTAGGTGTGCGTGCCTAGGTCGATCTGAGTCTGTGTGAGTGGGACTGTTCGGGGGGAGGCGACAGTGAGTGGTGCGGTCAGTGGGGGGCTGCAGGGTGATCAGTGGGTGGAGGTGATGCTCAGGGACCGGTTGGCGAGGGGTGGAGGTGTCTGTGGTGGTGAAATGGCCTCGCCGGAGTTGGTGGTCGGAGGTGGAGATGGTGAGGGTTGGCAGTGGTGTAGAGGGGTCGAAACAAAAAATTTACAGAGGGGAATTAAAGAGAAGGGTAAGAGGGACTTAGCTGGTAGGTCAGGAGTGAACGGAGGAGGCGGAGGTGGCAAGTGGCTATTATTGCTGTCGCCGAAGACAAAGGTGGCCAGGGGAAGAGACGGCGATGAGGAAGAGGGGCTGGAGGGCGCCTGCCGGTACGTGAAGGCGCGGCGGAGGATGACGGAGGTAACCCTGCCACTGGTATGGTGGCAGGGCGACGAGAGAGGAGGAGGAGAGTCGCCGGAGCCTGCGGGCGGATGGCCGGAGGAGGAGGAGACGAATTTGGGGGGATTTCTTCGGCCAAATCAGGCTTGAAGGATGCGGCAGAGGGTGCCGCTCCTCAAATAGGTGTTGGCCGGAGGTGGAGCGCGCAAAAGTGGTGGGAAAAATCCCACCGGAGACATGGGTAGACAGAGACCCATACCTCTCGCACATTCGCACGAGAGGTATGGCGGCCGACAGGGCATGGGAGCCAGCCCATGCGGTAGGGGGCTTCGTAGGGAGCTCCCCTTTCAAATCCGAGGTTGTCTCCCCATGCATGTGCAGCACCATCCTGCGTGCAAAGCCGCCAGAGGTATGGCTTGCGCATGCGGGTGGCAGAGGGACCTGATTGAAGAAGACGATGGGAAAGATAGGGGGATCTTTGCAAGGTTTCAAAAAGTTAAGGGTCAAAAAGTAATTATTGAGGACCATTTTGTAAAGTGGGTCAAGACGACCTTCCCTTAGGTCCAAATTTTGGTATAAACCTAATTTGGACCTAAGGAATCCAATGGAGAAGTTGGATTTTAGGTTTAACCATGTTTGACCCATCATTTTGCATAAAAACCCAAATTAGGTCAAAAATTGGGTATGGTTCTCAATCTAGGTCAACATAGGTTCCAACGGCCAAATTGAAGGTCCTAAACCCTAGGGGATATTTTTTCACGAATTTTAGAGGGTTTAATTGATTTTTATCTTGCTTGAAACTTCGTGAATTAAAGTGGATTTGTTTTAGGGTTACAGAATGTCATTTAATTCCCAGATTTTGTCATAACCCTTTTCTGACCAAACCATCCCACTTTTTCTCTTATTAAGCCCACTTAACCTGTGTCTATACCCTTAGTAATCCCCTTCCTTCACTGCAATGGTAAAATTGCAATTTTACCCCTTGTGTAATATTTTATTTTCTGTTCAACAATTCCCTGATTTAGGCCTTCCCTTAGGTTTTGTAGGAGCTTTTGTTCAATTTATTAGGTCAAAATGTGCTAGTTAGGGTTCATGATGAGGTTCTCATCATACCCCCATGCCTAGCTTTTGCTAGTCCCTTAGCAAAATTTTAAGGTTTTAACCTCCATTCTAGACCATGAATTCCTTTCATCAAATTTGATAAGTGCTTTTTCTCTTGATTAGGTCAGAATGCCAATCATGGGCCTAAAAGGTACTCTAGTACCAACCAAGATCTAGATCTGTCTCGCTTTAACCTTAGTCCTTAGCTAAAGTTTTTAAGGCCCATAGGAACTATCCTAAAGTTTATTGGACTCCGTGGTTAAAGCACTCGTGCTTGAAACATTTTTAGCCTTGGTTCAGTTTGTAGTGTGCTTTGTAAGAGAGAAACAGAGGATTTACTTGTTTGTAGAGTTTTCTCTCTCTTTTCTTTTTAATTCTAGCTTAGGATTGGCTTCACAACATGGTCTGTATCGGATTCCTCGTCCCCATCATCAATCCTTAAAGGTTCCTGGCAATTGATGCTTTGAGATAGCACCGCCCATGGTAACCCCCAGAACCCTGACTTTCAAAATTTCGAGATAATCCCGCCCATGGTGTTCCGTGGTCGAATTCAGACCCTGGCAATTGACATTTCGTGATAATGCCATCCATGGAATCTAAACCAGCAGAGTGCTTACATGCCCCCAGTAGGATATATAAATATCCTAGGAGATAAGTACCGAGGAGATGATATGTTGTTACGCATCTTCGAGGGGAATTTCCCACCTCTCTATGCCGGGAACTCGTCCAAATCAACTTGTGTTGATCGGTCGCTCCTAATCTAGGTGACATTTTCAGAACATTTGAAACGCTTTTGCGCGATTTTGATATTTATGCTCACTGAACCAGACTGTGTGTGAATTTGGGTGCTTAGGTTATCGAGTCTCATAAATCGAAGGTCAGTTAATGAGGTCGAATACTTCATAAGCCTTAGACCTAATACTTAAGCTTTTCATTTTCCTCAACCTCTTGAGGAATATCTAGATCTTAACGAGTACTAAGAGTCTAGCCAAGAAAGCTTAAGGTTAGCGTTCTTACTAATCTTCTTGTGTTTCTTTAGCACTTTCTCTTTGCTCTTCTTTTAATGTGGTCTAGAACTTTGGTTAATTCCTTAATTTCTTACTAATGACTATCCCTTCTTTTTCATTTTGTGGTCCTTTTTATCATTTAGCTTTTTTTTTTTCTTCTCCTCCTTTTGTAAAGTTCACCAAAAAGTACTTCCCTCTTCCCTTTTTTTTTTGACATATGTGAATTTTTTTGTCGAAACCTTTTCTTGTTATGAATTTTCATTGCACTTTCATACCCCCCCATGCCTAAGGTTTGAAATGTCGTCATTGTACATTAAGTTGGTTTTTATTTGTCTTGGTTCATGCATTAGGATAGATATTAGGTGAGTGGATGGGTCGAGGTGACTGTTGCGGATGATTTCTAATCTCAGGTACAAGTACCTGAGCTGAAGTCAGCTATCCTAAGGAATGAACCTAAACTGCAAAGAAATGTCAGAAAAAGGTTTCAGGTTTTCGAAAAGAATGATGGGCTACCTCCCATTAAGCGCTGAGTTTTACGCCATCAGCTGGGCGCAATTAGCTCAGGGAGAATGGAGGATAACTGATGGCTCAGCCAAATCTGTATTGGTTACATCAATGAACGATTGGAGTCTCTGGTCGTTCATGACGAAAGGTTTGGAATCGTGCTTGAGCGGACTGATCTCGACAGCACCATTTCCAAAAATCTGTCGGACAAGATATGGTCTGACCCACTTGGATCGCAGCTTCCCAGGGAATAATTTAAGTCGGGCATCGAAGAGTAGGACCTTCTGACCAGGGTGAAAGATCTTTCCAGATATGTGCTTGTCATGAAAGGATTTAGCCCGTTCTTTGTAGATTCGTGAGTTTTCATACGCATCAAGGCGTAATTCATCAATCTCGCTTATCTGAAGCTTTTTGTGGATTCCAGCCTTAGAAAGATCTAGGTTGTAGTTTCATACTGCCCAATAGGCTTTATGCTCTAGTTCGAGAGGAAGGTGACACGCCATCCCGTACACCAGTCTAAAAGGAGACATGCCTAATTGGATCTTGTGGGCGATCCTATAAGCCCACAAAGCTTCCGAAAGTCGGGATGACCAGTCCTTCCTGTCAGGTCGAACAGTAACCTGCAGGATTTTTTTGATCTCCTGATTTGATAGCTCAGCTAGACCATTATTCTGGGGGTGATAAGGAGTAGAGATTCGGTGAGACACCCTGTATTTGGTCATCAGTGACCTGAACTAAACGTTGGTAAAATAGGTCCCTCCATCAGAGATGATAGCTCGAGGAATCCCGAACCGTGAGAAGATATTCTGATGAATGAATTTGATGACGATTTTGTGGTCACTAGTCCGGGTCGGAATGGCTTCGATCCATTTGGACACGTAGTCAACAGTGAGTAAAATGTACTCGAAGCCGTTCGAGATAGGGAAGGGGCCCATAAAATCAATCCCCCAAATATCAAAAATCTCGCATACGAGAGTTGGCTGTAAGGGCATCATGTCGTGATGGCTCATGTTAGCCAAGGTTTAGCAATGACTACATGCCTTACAGTGACTATATGCATCCTTGAAGATAGTGGGCCAATAAAAGCCACACTAGAGGATTTTCGATGCAGTTTTATGCCCAGAAAAATGGCCACCGCATGTCTGGTCATGGCAGAAAGAGAGTATGTCATTGATTTCGACCTTCGGGACACATCGTCGGATAATTTGGTTAGCACCTGTGCGGAATAAGTATGGGTCTTCCCAGATGTAGTACTTGGCATCGGAGCGCAATTTGTCTTTCTTGGCCTTTGGCCAATCAGACAAAATCTGGTGTGATGCCAAGTAGTTTACTATATCAGCAAACCATGGAAATCCGGTACCAATAGTTAAGAGGTGCTCATCAGGAAAATGCTCTGTGATGAGTCTAGAAGGGTCGATGATCTCAGAAGGAAGGCAAGACAAGTGGTCAGCTACCACGTTCTGTCTTCCCGCCTTGTCGCGAATCTCGAGGTCAAATTCTTGCAATAGCAAGATACATCGGATTAATCGAGGCTTCGCGTCCTTCTTTGCAAGGAGATGCCTTACAGCTGTGTGATCCGAGTAGATTATAACATGGGAACCCAGGAGATAAGATCTGAATTTTTCAAGGGCAAATACTACAACCAGCAGCTCTTTCTCCATAACCGTATAGTTACGCTGAGCCTCGTCTTGCTAGCGTAGTAGATGACCACGGGTTTCTCGTCAATCTTCTGCCCCAGAACCGCTCCTACAGCGAAGTCAGATGCATCGCACATGATCTCAAAGGGTTGAGACCAATCAGGGGACTGTAGGATCGGGGCTTGGGTGACTCGGTCACGAAGGATCTCAAAAGCCTAAGTACATTCCTTGGAAATCTCAAAGGGTACATCCTTGGAGAGAAGAGTGGTTAGGGGACGCGTGATTTTCAAGAAATCAGGGATGAAACGACGGTAAAAATCGACGTGCCCCAAAAAAGATTGGATGTCCCTGATCGAGTTAGGCATAGGAAGCTTGGAAATTAGGTTAACCTTGGCTTGATCCACTTGGATGCCTCTCTCAGAAATTAAGTGTCCTAGGACGATCCCCTCAAGCACCATAAAGTGGCTCTTTTCCCAGGAAAGAATCATATTTACGTCAATGCATCGCTTGAGTATGTGAACCAAGTGCTGGAGGCAATCATTAAATGATGCCCCAAAATCTGAGAAGTCATCCATGAAGACTTCCAGATAATCACCTACCATATCAGAGAATATGGCAAGCATGCATCGCTGAAAAGTCGCGGGTGCATTGCAGAGACCGAAAGGCATCCTTCGGAACGCATAAGTCCCAAAGGGGCAGGTGAATGTGGTCTTATCTTGGTCCTCTGGATGAATCGCCACTTGGTTGTAATCGGAGTACCCGTTAAGAAAGCAGAAGAATCTATTTCCCGCTAATTTTTCGAGAATCTGATCAATAAACGATAGTGGGAAATGATCCTTCTTCATGGAGGAATTGAGTCTTCGGTAATCTATGCAGACTCTCCACGAGTTGGCTATACGGGTAGGTATGACCTCTCCGATTTTAGTCGTGATGGTGGTGAGCCCTACCTTCTTAGGCACAACCTAGATTGGGCTCACCCAGCGATTGTCGGAGATCGGGTAGATGATCCCTGCATCTAACCACTTAATGATCTCCTTTTTCACGACCTCCTGCAGATTGGGGTTCAGACGTCTCTGCATTTCACGTGAAGGTCGTGTGCCCTCTTCAGAATCGATGCGGTGTGTGCAATAAGAGGGACTTATTCCAGTCAAATCATCGAAAGTGCAACCAATGGCTCTGTGATGTTCCTGGTCAGGTGTGAGTTTGGAGTTTATAATTACCGGAAGTGTCTGATTGGAACCCAAAATGACATATTTCAAATGATCGGGAAGGGGCTTGAGTTCTAGAACGGGGTTATCAACAGCAGCGGGTGGTTCAAAATAGGTGTTAGGATCAAGGGTAGGAGTTAGGGGTGTGTCCAGATTAGTTTCAGATTATCCTAATTGCGATTTTAGATCTTCTTGAGGTTGATGAGGGATAATCATGTTGTCCTCGATTTGTGGTTCATCAACCATGGCTTTGATGTCACAAATTTGCTCTACCACACCGCAATTAATCCCTTGTTGGGCCTTAAAGATATCAATCTTGAGAGTATGTTCCCAAATTTCAGCTCTATTTGGCCCTTTTCACAACTTATGTTGGCCCTTGCAGTGGCCAGAAAAGGTCTCCCTAGTATGATTGGTGTATCCCTTGGATTCTAAGGTGCGTCCATGTCTAGAACTATGAAATCTACAGGGAAGTAGAAATCCTGCACCCTAACAATAACATCCTCAAGAATCCCCTTAGGTGACTTGATGGATCGATCGGTTAACTGCAATGTCACCTTAGTCGGTTTCAGTTCAGATTCTTCTACGTGGTTAAGCAGGGATGTGGGTATCAGGTTTATGGAGGCACCTAGGTCTAATAATGCTCTATCAAATCGGGTTTCACTAATCTTACATGAAATCAGGGGAGTGCCTTGGTCTTTTGCCTTGGGTGAGAGTTTGCTTAGGATTATAGAGCTGGCTTGCTTTGATAGTACAATCAGACACCCACTCTTGGTTTGCGGCTTACGCTGTGGTGTACACATGTTTTTCAAGAATCATGCGTAAGTTGGTACGTGGCGAATTGCATCCATCAAGGGGATGTTTATTTGGACCTGCTCAAAGAGCTTGATCAGGTCCTCCTCAGGAGCCACGGGTTTAGCTGTCCTCTTTCCCTTGGTCAAGGCCTCGGGAAATGGAACCTTGGTTGGTTCCTTTAGGATAGGTCCAGGTCTTTGATCTGAGGCAGGGATAGGAACATCCTGGATGACTATCCTAGGGTTTGGGTCACTACCAGGCTTGGAGTGGTCTGAATAAGGTGGGTCTTGGGTTGCTTTACCACTACGGGTTGTCACAGAATTCACAGAATTTAGTCCTGCCTGGTTCTGGTTGGGGGTTGGTAAGATGGGCTGCTGCTGTTGGTAACTCGCATAAGAGGTTGGTGCTTCCATCCCGTCAAGTGATAGAACAGAAGGGGCCTGATAGATCAAGTGTGCTTGGCCTGGGTTCGGGTTCATAATGCGCCGCTGAGTCGGCACGTTATTCAGGTTAGGCAGAGGTTGAGAAGGAAGTGTGCCCGATTGGCGAGAATTCGCCAACTGGGCGAGTTGGTTGCGGACCTCTGTGATTTCGTCCTTGTGTTGTTTCGAGATAGCCGCATTCGTTCTTTGAATGTCAGCCAGAGTTTGGTGGATGAGGGACATTTGGTCTTGGTTGGACCCGGATGGATAAGTGGGGTTAGGCCAAGGCTGAGGCAGCTTATAAGGACGAGGGGCTTGTGGACGGGGCTAAAAGGGTGGTCTTGGGTTCTGAGAATTTCCCACCCACTGGAAATTGGGATGGTTTCGCCATCCAGGGTTGTAGGTGTTGGAAAATGGGTCATTCTGGATGGCGTTGAGGTCCTCGCAGGTCTGAGGAGCCTCAGGAAAGTCGGAGAATGGGGGAGTAGAGTTCCCCCAGCAAGAATAGAAAGGATCGAAGGTCCCTCCGGTCCTGGTGTCACATGGGTATGAGTCCATCGCAGGAGAAGGTCGGTGGAAAATGTTCTGCACAGTTTCCCGTGCAGGAGGTAGCTGTGCGAAGGAGTTCTGCGCAGAGGTGGCTCGCTACAAGTGTTGAGTCAGCTCGTCCACCTTCTTCTTAATAATTGAGACCTTGTCCAATGGACTGACCATTAATTCCAGGTTGATTGATGTGGACAGGCCCTGCATCTCATGTGCTCCCCCAAGGTTCGTTGCTACGCGGGTATTCGTCCGGTAGAATAATCCCATGGAGTCATTGTTGATGTAGTTCTCACACATTCTTGAGAATCTCCCACACGGTGTCTTCATGTTGACCCATGATATTCCCTCCGCAAGTTGCATTGACGAACAATCTGATATCTTCACGGAGTCCCTGGTAAAAAGATTGGACTTATTCTTCTTTAGGAACTTCGTGATGGGGGCACTTTCTCATGAGATCTTGGAATCAATCCCATGCCTCATGAAGAGGTTCTCCCGTCTGCTGTGTGAAGTGAGTAATCTGATGGCGTAAGGCGTTTGTCCAACCAATGGGAAAAAACTTCTTCAAAAACTTGGACTGAAGTTCTTCCCATGTGTTGATCGATCGGGTCTGTGTTTGATACCAATGAGCAGCCTTGTCCATAAGGGAGAAAGAGAACATCTTCATGAGTAAGATATGCCGATTCTGTGCATCTGACTCGAAGGTCTGGGCCAGATGCTTAAGCTGTTTGATATGCTGGAAGGGATCTTCGGAGTTAAGCCCATAGAATTTAGGTATGGCATGAATCATATTGGGCTTCAATTCGAAATCAGGTTCTCCAATCGGGATTTTGACTCGAGGCTCAATTTCCACCGAGCGGGATTATAGTGATCTCACATCGTGGGGTGCTGCGGTGGGTTCATGAAATTCTGGAAGAGATCATTAAGATACTAGAGGTGGTGCTCAAGATTATTCTCTTCTTCAACAGGTTGAGCCATGATGGAAGAAGAAGGGGAACTAGGTTCAGAATCAGAAGAGAGGTCTATGTGGAGTGGTTGTCGCACAAACAAGGGTGCCGAGGCTTGGCCTCGAGGAGAGTGGATTTCTAGAGGAGGTTTCAAGGACCTACCGAACATGCACTGATGGATTGGATGAGGTTAGAATGTGTTGGACCCAATCAAGACACCCAAAATATGTTGGGTGACTATAGAGGTTCGGGGCGGATGATACCCCTTGATCAGAAGGTCGTCCACCTGAAAATTACCTGAGCAACCAGAGAGGGTGAGTCCCACGAAGACCCCTACATGGTAGAGTGCCCCCACGGGTTACAGGGTTTCCCCCACTCGACCTCTCTTGTCACTGAGATTCCATGTAGACCAGAATAAGGACCTTGATCTCTTAAGTCTACCACTTTTAATTAAGATCAAGGTGCTTAGGGTTTCACTTGAACTTTAAGTCTTTTGTGTGCGAAAAGTGACCTAATTTGAAGGTTGGTTGATCCAAGGGATCAACTTCACCTTTTTGTTCCTGTGAGAGCTTATTAGGTCCTTTCTTTTAGTGTTCAAGTAGATTAGGAGCCTGATTGCTTAGGGTTTCTGTTAATAGATCTTTTCAAGCAATGGTTTAGGCACACCTCCTTTTGGAATTTTCAGTTCTTGATTAGAAGATGTGTCTCTAAAACCCTAGCTTAGAATCCTAGGTTGGCTCTAGTTGGTCCAATTAGTTGCCTCAGAAATGGGTAACTAGGGCTCAATCAAGAAGGTTTTAGCCCTAGTTACTTTAAGTGGATAAGCAGTTAAGATGTGTTGAAATTTAAAAACAAGCAACTCTATGAATTACTATGTATGGAAGACTTGTAGCCCTAGATTGATTTTTCTTTTCCTTTTCCTCTTTAGAATGTGGGGGTTTAAGAGAGAGAGGGTTGAGGGTTACCTATCCTCTGGTATGTTTGTTGTGTGGTTGCTTGTTCTTTCTTGCCTTCCTTTCCTGCACAACAAAGGAGAGATTAGTATAAAATCAGAAATTGTGATTTTGAAGCTTCTAAAATGGTCGTTGCTCCCAGGCAACGGCGCCAAAAACTGGTATCGGTGTAAAATCGACCGGTTTGATTTGATTTATTACTCGAATACAAAAATTCTCCGAGGTCGAACTCAGGGAGCAAGCTTGATTCTAAAAGCGTAGAAAATCACAATTTACAATATACTGTTTTACAAAAAGATTAAAGAGAGGAAATAAAAATTTGTCTCTTCTCTTTTCTTCTCTCTTCTTTTGTCCTCCTTTCTCTCTGTCTTCAGACGTCTGACTCCGTGGATCAGACGCCTTAAGTAGCCACTTGCTACAGTGCTTGTGCTCTGCTTCTTCTTCTTTTTTTTTCTGCTGTTACTTCTTCTTCTTGGCTTCTTCTTTTTCTCTTCTTTTCTTCCTTAAGAAGCTTCTCCCCTTCCTCTTCTTCTGCTTCAGCTTCTGTCTTCTTCTTTCTCTTCCTTTTCTTCTGCTTCTACTCCTGAGCCTTCTTCTTTTCTTCTCTCTACCCGTACCTGCTTTAGTGACTAAGTCTTCAGCCGCTCCTTCCTTGCTTCTTCTTCTGTTACCTGCATAGGCATACGGTTAGGCAAAACTAACCCCTACCCTCCCTGCGTCTCTCTCTCTATTTCATTCCAGGGTTCGCTCTCTTAGAGCCTATTCGGGTATGGAGGTCGGGTGACGCACCTGGGACTAGACCCACCGGCGTGCGGTGGTGGGCGAGGTGTGCACAGGTTGGGTAATCAGGTTGGGCTAGGTCCGCTGGGGGTGGTTGCGGACGAGGCTGGGTGAGCGGGTGAGAGGGACCTCACCCCGTGTGACTGAGGCGATAAGCCTCAATCACTTTTGCAATTTATGCGTCGCGGGGCGCTTGAAAACGGCCGAGGTGGGACTATCTGCGCCCCACCTCTCTCGCGCACCCGCAGCAGGGAGTGCGAGCAAAAGCCGCCCCAGCCGAGGTCTTCGCTGCCAATTGAAGACCTGGAGTTGTGCGCGGAAGCCTTCTGCGCAACTTGGGCATGCCTCCTAGAGCTGGAAGGGCCTGGAGCTGCTTGCGAGCTTACTCCAAACTTGGCGCTAATGGCGACGGAGGTGGGAGACCTGAAATCAGCAAAACGGCCTCTCGGCCACGTCTGGATGCTCGGTAGGCTTCACCAGAGCATGGCGAAGTTACTGTGGGGGTCAGCATGGCTCAGAACAGCCTGGCCATGTGTGCCCAGGTCGATCTGAGTCTGTGTGAGTGGGTCTATTCGGGGGGAGGCGATAGTGAGTGGCACGGTCAGTGGGGGGTCGCAGGGTGATCAATGGGTGGAGGTGATGCTCAGGGACCGGTTGGCGAGGGGTGGAGGTGTCTGTGGTGGTGAAATGGCCTCACTGGAGTTGGTGGTCGGAGGTGGAGATGGTGAGGGTGGACAGTGGTGTAGAGGGGTCGAAATAACAAATTTACAGAGGGGAATTAAAGAGAAGGGTAAAAGGGACTTAGCTGGTAGGTCAGGAGTGAATGGAGGAGGAGGAGGTGAGCGGCTGGTACTGCCGTCACCGGAGACGAAGGTGCCCAGGGGAAGAGACGGTGGCGAGGAAGAGGGGCTGGAGGGTGCCTGCTGGTACGGCAAGGCGCGGCGGAGGATGGAGGAGGTAACCTTGCCACTGGTATGGTGGCAGGACGATTAGAGAGGAGGAGGAGAGTCGCCCGATCTTGCGGGCGGATGGCCGGAGGAGGAGGAGACGAATTTTGGGGGATTTCTTCGGCCAAATCAGGCTTGAAGGATGCGGCAGAGGGTGTCGCTCCTTAAGTAGGCGTTGGCCGGAGGTGGAGCGTGCAAAAGCGAAGGGAAAAATCCTGCCAGAGACGTGGGCATACGGAAACCCATACCTCTCGTGCGTTCGCACGAGAGGTATGGTGGTCGACAGGGCTTGGGAGCCAGCCCATGTAGTAGGGGGCTTCGCAGGGAGCTCCCCTTTCAAATCTGGGGCCGGCTCCCCATGCATGCACGGTGCCATCCTCCGCGCAAAGTCGCCAGAGGTATGGCCTGCGCATGCGGGTGGTAGAGGGACCTGATTGAAGAAGACGACGGGAAAGATAGGGGGCCTTTGCAAGGTTTCAAAAAGCTAAGGGTAAAAAAGTAATTATTGAGGATCATTTTGTAAAGTGGGTCAAGATGACCTTCCCTTAGGTCCAAATTTTGGTATAAACCTAATTTGGACCTAAGGAATCCAATGGTTAAGTTGGATTTTAGGTCTGACCATGTTTGACCCATTCTTTTGCATAAAAATCTAAATTAGGTAAAAAATTGGGTATGGTTCTCAATCTAGGTCAAGATAGGTTCCAATGGCCAAATTGAAGGTTCTAAACCTTAGGAGATATTTTTTCATGAATTTTAGAGGGTTTAATTGATTTTTATCTTGCCTGTAACTTCGTGAATTAAAGTGGATTTATTTTAGGGTTATAAAATGTCATTTAATTCCCAGATTTTATAATAACCCTTTTCTGACCAAACCATTCCACTTTTTCTCTTATTAAGCCCACTTGACCTGTGTCTATACCCTTAGTAATCCCCTTCTTTCACTTCAATGGTAAAATTACAGTTTTACCCCTTATATAATATTTTATTTTCTGTTCAACAATTCCCTGGTTTAGATCTTCCCTTAGGTTTTGTAGGAGCTTTTGTTTAATTTATTAGGTTAAAATGTACTAGTTAGGTGGTTGCGCTATGGTTTCGTTGTGTGATTTTAAGGTCTTAGGCGTTGTAGTATATCACGAAAAGCTATCACCAGTTTACAATTTATTACTTGGAATTAGAAGTTTCTTGAGGTCGAAGTCAGGGAACAAACTATGATTCCAGAAGCATATGAATTCACAATATATATTATTTTACAAAAATTAAGCCAAAGGATAGAGAGAGCAAAAATTGCTTCTTTTCTTTTCTTTTTTCTTTTCCTTCTCTTGTCCTTTCTTCTTTCTTCTGCATCTTCTTCTTCTTTGCTGTAGAGGCTCCCTCCTCTTTTCTCTTTCTTTTTCTCTGGCCTGTTCTCCTCTCTTCTCTTCTGCTCCGCTCCTTCCTTTCTTTCCAACGTCTGATTCAGAAATCAGATGCCTTATCTGATCAGCCTCTCCTTCTTCTTTTCTTTCCTCTTGGCTTCTCTGGCTTCTGCTGCTCCTCTCCTTCCTTTCTTCTCCTTTCTTCTTCTCTGCGGCTAAGTCCCAACCGCTGCTCTTCCTCTTCTTCTTTCTTTCTTCCTTCTCTTCAGCAGCTCCTTGCTTATTCCTTCCTCACCTGTTCCCTGCACACACACACACACAAGCTCAGCGCAAAACACCTACCCTACCCCTTTCCTGCGTCTCTCTCTGAATCTCTCTTTGGTACGCTCTCCCAGAGCCGGGTAATCGGGTCGGGTTGCGTGCCCAGGTCCAGGCGCACCGGCGTGGGTGGTGTGCGAGGAGTGCATAAGAGTGGGGGTAATCGGGTCGGGTCAGGTCCGCGTGGGAAGAGCCGCGGACGAGACTCGGGTGATAGGTGAGGAGGGACCTCACCCCAGTGATTCGAGGCAAAATGTCTCTGTGACTTTTTCAATTTATGTGTGGGCGTGTGCCGACACACTTCCGAGGTGGGACTAAAGTCCTCCGCGCACCTGCAGGCAGGAAAGCTCGCCCAATTTGGGCGGAGGCAGAGGCCTTCGACCCCAAATTGAGGTCCTGAGTGTGTGCATGAGTACCCTCCGCGCGCTCTCGGCTGCAGACCTGGAGCTGAAGAGTCCTGGAGCTGCTCGCTAAGAAGCTCCTGCTATTCGTCAATGGCGACGAGGGGAGCGAGACCTGAAAACACTAAAATGGCCTCACGGCCACGTCAGAAAGCTCAGGAAGCTTCACTAGAGTACGACGACGGCGGTGCGGGGGTCGACGTGACGGGAAAGTGCCTGTGGCCGTGTGCCTAGGGCACACTGCAGAGGTGCAGGTGGGTGTGTTCGAGGGGTGGTCTGGAGGTGCGGGGTGGTGAATGGAGGGAAGATTTGGTGTCAACGAGGTGTTGTGGTGCTTTAAGGGTGATTGGCGGGGCAGATGGAGGCATGGGGCGGCGGAAATGCCTTGCCGGAGGGCGGTCGGAGATGGAGAAGGTGGTGATGGATAGTGGTGGTCGATGGGTGGAAATAGCAAACTGAGAAAGGAGAAATAACAGAGAGAGAAAGGGGAAGGTTTTTACCTACTTAATTGACGAAGAGGGAAAGAGGAGGTGCCCGGCGCATGCCTGCCGACGCTGGGGACGAAGGTGCCCAGAAGGGGGGTAACGGCGACGAGGAGGGGATCTGGAGGCGCCAGCTGGTGCGGCCTGGCGTGGGAAGACGAGGATGAGTAGACTCTGCTGCGGGTGTGGTAGCAGAGCGATGAAGAGGAGGAGGAAGGATCGCCGGAAGCGTTGGGCTGTTTGACCGGAGTGAGAGGAGGCGAAGTATGAGGGTGTTTTTTGGCTAAAACGAGTTTATCCTCACCGGAGGACCCTGCCGCTCCTTTTATAGCAGCTGGTGGGAGGAGATTCTCGAGGATCGATTGTGGAGAGCATGCCAGAGTTGGCCGGAGTTGGAGACCCATTCCTCTCATGCGTTCGCACGAGAGGCACGGGCACTCGCAGGCCATGGCAGGGGGTTCCTATGAAAGAGGACGACGTAGGGAACCCCCCTGTCGTTCCTGAGAGCGGCTCCCATACCCTGCGCGGCGCCATCCTCCGTGCAAGGACGCCGGAGGTATGGGCTCCTGCGTGGGGTGGCAGAGGGACCATTCTGCAAGGAACGAAGGAGAAGATAGGGGCTAAATGCAAGGGTTCAAAAAGATAAGGGTCAAAAGTAATTCAAGAGGACCAATTTGTAAAGTCGATCAAAATGGTCTTCTCTTAGGCCCAAATTTTTGTACCAACCTAATTTGGACCTAAGGAATTCAATGGTGTAATTTGATTTTAGGTTTGACCACGTTTGACCGATCAATTTGCACAAAAACCCAAGTTAGGTCAAAATTTGGTCGTGGTTCTTAATTTAGGTCAAGATAGGTTGCAAAGGCCAAATTGAAGGTTCTAAACCCTAGGGAATATTTTTTAATGATTTTAGAGGATTTATTTGATTTTTATCCTACCTAGAACCATGTGAATTAAAGCGGGTTTGTTTTTAGGGTTATAGAATGTTATTTGATTCCTATAAGTTGCTATAACCCTTTCCAGCTCAGGCTATCCCACTTTCTTTCTTATTAAGCCCATTTAACCTGTATTCAGACCCTTAGACACCCTGATTGTGCACTGCATTGGTAAAATTACAGTTTTACCGCTTATGTCTTGTTTTATTCTTCAATTTAGAATTCTCTGAGTTAGGCTTTTCTTTAGGTTTTGTAGGTGCTTTTTCACACTTATTTAGATCAAATTGTACTAGTTAGAGTTCATGATGAGGCTTTCATTATTAGGATTCATGATGAGGTTCTCATCAGGTAACAAGCTTGCTAGAATTGTACCATATCCAAATTATTTAAACCATTTAGTTTTCAAAAAAGAATTGTTTTACATGCAGAGGTTGTATCAACAATTCTGCATCTAGGAATGGATATAGTCTCTTTTGTATTTAATTTAAATGTTAACCCACTTTCAAAAAAAATTTAAATGATACTAGGATTTTGTATCAACAAAACTAGATTATTACTTTTATTACCTAGATTTCCATCAACTCCTTGTAGCATGCCATTGACCTTCTTCACAGAGAGGCCCTCCATTCCACTCCAAAAAATCAGGAGACGCTGGAGAAGGGTGAAATGTTGGTTTTGAGAGCCTAATTACTTTAATCGGGATGCAATTGACATATTGTGAGATGGGAATTCATGTTGAAATCAGTGAGATTAATCAAACTAATTAATTAGTAGATCAATCGGGAATTTGGTTGACTAACCAAATTGCCTCAACTTCATTCTCCTAAGGTGGGTTTCGAGGATGTCCATGATCGGAGTGCACCAAATTTTAGAGGTGGATCATCATATCCTAGGAGGAGTTCGTCAAGTCCCGATGCACTGATATTGTGGGGGGCAATACCTTCTCTAAGGGAAGTCCTTTATGGGCGCTTCGATCAGAGTAATCTCTAACCTTTCTTCGTTTTATTTATTTGTGCTATTACATGTTCTTTATTCTTTATTTTATTCTGGATCTTGCGAAATCATGTTTGACTTACTTGATTTAATATTTTTGATCTATCTGAAAATGTTGGAAATGCATATATTTTTATTTATTTATTTTCTATATACGTTTATTTTAATAATCTTAAAGAAAGTATTGCTTAGATCTAAAATATTTGGGATGTCAGAAATGACTTTTAAATCATGTGTAGACTTATCTGGTATGCGTAAGAAATCTGGTAGGCATAATTTCAAGCATTGGAAACAATGCATGAGGACTTGGTTGGCCACCTTTGGTTTGATCTCAGCATTGGAAATCAAATCCCAAGTGTTGGATAAGGAAAAATCCACTCCCAAAGGCCAAAAGACGATGGATGAGTGGTGTTGTTTGCACGACGAGATCGTGGTTTTAAAAAGACGTTCGTTGTAGTTGAAATCGTCGGGAAAACAATTAACAATTTATTAGTCGAAAACTAAAGTATCTGAGGTCGAACTTAGGGAGAAAAATGGTATTTTAGAAACTAAAATCACAATCTCTAATTGCTCAAAAAATGATAGTAATCCAATGTATATGAAAGTTAGAGAGGGAAAATGCAAAAAGAAATGGAGTGCCTTTCTTCTTCTCTTTTCTTCCTTCTTTCTCTTTGTGACTTCTTCTTTCTTCTTCTTCTTCTCTTTTTCTGATTTTCCCTTTTTTAGACGTCTGATTCTGTGAGTCAGATGCCTTATCTTGCAATTGCTACAGTGATTTCACTCTTTCTTCTTCTTCTTCCTCTTCTTCTTCCTTCTTCTACCTTGTCTTTCTTCTTCAGCCTCTACCTCTGTCTTCAGCTGTTCCTCTTCTTCTTTCTTTCTCTGCGGCTTCCTCCTTGGCTTCTTCTTCTTCTTTTCTTCATTGTCTTTCTCTGTCTTCTTTTTCTTCTTCTGCTTGGCCGCTCCTGCTTCTCTCTTTCTTCACCAACTACCTTCTTTTTCTTCTCTTCCTCTGCCTCTTCCTCCTCCTTCTTCTTCTCTTTTGTCTTCCCTTTCTTCTTCCTCGCTTTAAGATTTGGCTGCGCCCTTAGCTTCCTTCTTCTCTCTTCAGTAGCTGCCTCCTCTAGCTCCTACACAGCACCACAACGCAAAACCTATCCCCTATCCTCCCCACGTCTCTCTCTCTATATCTCTCTTTGGTACGCTCTCCCAGAGCCGGGTAATCGGGTCGGATGCATGCCTGGGTCCAAGCGCACCGGCGTGGGTGTGATGCACGAGGAGTGCTAGGTCTAGGTAATCGGGTTGGGTGCCAGGTCCGCGTAGCGTAGGCACGGACGAGGCGTAAGTGGGAGAGGGGACCGCACCCTGTGTTCAGAGGCAACGAAGAGGAAACACAAATTCAACTTATATCACTCACCTCACTCCAAATGCCCGAGGTGGGAATAAAAGTCCCACCCGCTTCTACGTGCACGCCCGCAGGGGGTCATCTTCGATTGCCACAGCTGTAGTGCTTTCTCAAAACCACTCACTGGCTGAATGTATGCGCGAGGTGACTCCGCACCTCCTGGACTTGTTTGCCTGGAGCTTGACGCCTGGGTTGAAGCTTGCGAGCAAGCTACATGTCAGCTCCAATGGCGGTGGAGGCAAGAACCTGCGCTGAAGAAAAACAGCCTCGCGGCCTCATTAGATCACATAGGGAGCTTCGCCATGACACGACGAAGGTGTTGCGGTAGGTGGCTAGGCGCGGGGCTGCCTAGGCGTGCGTGCCTAGGTCAATTTGTGGCTGTGGTGATGGGTGTGATCGGGGAGAGATTGTGGAGGTTATGGCGATCGATGGAGATGGGGAAAGTGATCAGTGGATGGTGGTGGTGCTTCTGAGGGGTCTGGTGAAGTGGATGGGTGTGGGGAGGTGACGGAGACACCTCGCCGGTGGTCTGCCGGAGGTGGAGAAGATGGTGGTGGTCTGCGGTTGTCGAGGGGTTGTTTTGGGAAATAAGGAAAGGGAAAATGAAGAGAAGAGCAAGGGGTCTTATCTGAGAGTGTTTGGATGAAAGGGGAGGTAGAGGGGCAGACGGCGTGTATCTACCGTCGCCGGAGACGAAGGCCCTGAGATGGAGAGGTGGTGACGACGAGGAGGTCAGAGAGGCGTGCGCTGGTGCGGTGCAATGCGGAGGAACGAGGCAAAGCGAACCCTGCCACTGGTATGGTGGTAGAGTGACGAGATAAGGGAGAGGAGGTCGTTGGAGCTTGCGGGCATCTGACCGGAGATGAGGAAGGAGGGAATTCAGGGGAATTCTCAGGTCAAAATAAGCTTGGAAGATGCGGCCGGACCTGAGGCTTCTTTTAAAGGCACAGGCAGAGGGCCTTGTGCTTGGAAGGCGAGCTTCCAAGTGCAAGACTCTCGTCGGAGGTATGGCTCGGAAACGATACCCATACCTCTCAAGCGTTCGCACGAGAGGTATGGGGCGAATCAGGGCATGGGGAGCTGCTCAGGCGGTAAGGGACTTCTCAGAGAACCCCCCTTTCAAATCTGAGAGCAGCTCTCTAGGGAAGCGAGGATAAATCCTCCTCGAAACTTCGCCGGAGGTATGGGTCTTCTGCTGTAATGGTAGAGGGATCGGAATGCAAAAAGTGACGAAGAAGTTGTGGGGGTTTTCACGAGGGTTTTCAAAAGTTAGGGGCCAGAATGTAATTGGGTGGACTATTTTGCAAAGTAGGTCAAGATGACCTTCCCTTAGGTCCAAGTTTTGGTACAAACCTAATTTAGACCTAAGGAATCCATTGGTGAAGTTGGATTTTAGGTTTGATCACGTTTGACTGGATATTTTTCAAAAAAACCTAAATTAGGTCAAATATTGAGCTTGGACCCCAATTTAGGTCAAAACAGGTTCCAAAGGCCAAATTGAAGGTTCTAAATCCTAGGGGATATTTTTCCATGTATTTCAGAGGGTTTAGTTGATTTTTATCTTGACTGAAACCTTATGAAATTAAGTGGGTTTGTTTTAGGGTTACAGAATGTCATTTAATTCTTAAATTTCACAATAACCCTTTTCTGACTGAACCATCCCACTTTTTCTCTTATTAAGTCCAATTGACCTGTGTCTAGACCCTGAGAAATCCTGTTGATGTACTGCAATGGTAAAATTATAGTTTTATCCTTTGTTTCATGTTTTCTTTCAAGATCAGTAATCTCTTGAGTTAGGTCTTCCTTTAGGTTATGCAGGAGCTTTTGTTCTTTTTTTTAGGTCGAAAAGAGCTAGTCAGGGCTCATGATGAGGTTCTCATCATATCCCCGTGCCTAGCTTTTGCTAGTCCCTTAGCAAAATTTCAAGGTTTTAACTTCTGTTCTAGACCATGAATTTCTTTCATCAATTATGATAAGTGCTTTTTCTTCATTTTCTTCTGTGATTAGGTCAGAATGCTGACAATAGGCTTAGAGGTACTCTAGTACCAACCAAGATCCAGACCTGACCAACTTTAGCCTCGGTCCTCCACGATGGTTTTTAAGGCCCACAGGAACTACCCTAAGGTTCATTAGACTTCGTAGTTAAAGCACCTGTGCTTGAGACATATTTTAGCCTTGGTTCAATTTGTAGTGCATTTTTATAAGAGAGAGACAGAGTGTAGATCGAATTTCGTGGTTTTCAAAATATACGCGTTGTAGTATGTTGCGAAAAATGATTACAAATTTAATTTATTTATTACTCGAAATTTTGAAAATATTCCGAGGTCGAACTCAGGGAGAAACTTGATCTTTAGAAATAGAAAAATCACAATTCTTAATAATGTAATGTTTTACAAAAATATGGAGAGAAAGGAAATAGAATTTTTCTTCTCTTTTTATTTTCTTCTCTCTTTCTTCTTTGCTCTTCTCTCTTTTCTTCTCATTGTCTTCAGACGTTTGATTCTATGAATCAGACACCTTAAATGGCATTTGCTACAGTGCACGCCTTCTTCTTCCTTTCTTCTCTTTGGTTGCTGCTGCTCTGACTTTGGCTGCTTCTTCTCCTCTTCCTTTCCTTTCCGCTTGGCTTTCTTCTTTGCTACAGCTCCCTCCTCTTTTCTTCTCTTCCTCTTTGGCTCTTTCTTCTTCAGCTCCTTACTTTGCCTTCTTCTTCGATGCGACTAAGTCCTCAGCTTCTTCCTCTTCTTCAACTGACCTCTTCTTCTTCTCTTCCTCTTCTTCTTCTGCTTCCTCTTCCTCTTTCTTCTTATTCCCTGCACAGGCACGATTAAGCAAAACCTACCCCTACCCTCCCCGTGTCTCTCTCTCTCTCTCAGGTCACAATTCTCCCAGAGCTAGCCGGGTTATCGAGTCAGGTATACGTGCTCGGGACCAGGCCCACCGGTGTGCGGTGGTGGGCGAGGTGTGCACGGGTAGTCGGGTCAAGACCAGGTCCGAGTAGCATGGGGTCGCGGACGAGGTGTGAGTGGGCGAGGGACCTCACCCCCATATTCTAAGGGGACTTAAAGAAAACACAAAAATAATAAAAGGTGCTCACCTGTGTTGGGCGTTTCCGAGGTGGGACTAAAGTGCAACCTGCTTCTGCTTGCGTGCCCGTAGGAGGCCTCCATCCAATCGCCGCTGCTGCAATCGCTTGCTAAGCCTGCTCTCTAGCTGGATGTGTGCGTGAGGCCTTCGCGCGTCACCTAGGAGCCTTATGCCTGGAGCGCGCGACCTGGAGCGAAGCTTGAGAGCTCCATGCTTCAGCGACAATGGCGGAAGGGGTCGCGACCCTAAAATCACGAGAACAGCCTTGTGGCCCTGTCAGAACACTCGGCAGGCTTCGCCAGAGCACGGCGAAGGTGGCCCAGTGGTCGGAGTGGCGTGAGGGCGCCTGTGTGTGTACCTAGGGTGCAATGTGTGTGTGCAGGTGAGTGTGTTCAGGGGGAGGTTCCAGTGGGTGGTGCGGTCATGAAGAGGGGGGAAATGATCAGGGAGTGATGGTGGAGCTTTTGAGGGGTTTGGCGAGCTGGATAGAGGAGTGGAGTGGCGAGGTCACCTCGCAGGTGGTCTACCGGAGGTGTGGATGATGGTGGTGGTTTGTGGTGTCAAGATGTCGGGAGTACAAATGATCAGAGGGGAAATGAAGAGAGAAGTAAGGGGAAATTATCTGGTAGGTTAAGAGTGAAAGGGGGAGGCGGAGGGCGAGCGGCTGGTGCCTGCTGTCGCTTGAGACGAAGGCACCCAGGGGAAGAAGATGGCTACGAGGAAGAGAGTCGGAGGGTGCGTGCTGGTACGGCGTGGTGCGGCAGAGGATGGAGGAGCTAGCTCTGCCACTAGTACGGTGGCAGAGCGACGAGAGAGAGAGGAAGAAGTTGCCGGAAGCTCTGGACAGTCTTTCGTAGTTGGGAGGAGATTAATTAAAGGGGGATCTCAGGCCAAATTGAGCTTGAAGGAAGCGATGTGGTCTGCCCTTCCTTAAGTAGGCAAAGGCAGGGCGGGAAGCGCGCGAGGGCGGCGGTGAGGCCACGCCGGAGGTAAGGCCGGTTGGAGACCCATACCTCTCACGCGTTCGCACGAAAGGTATGGTGGGTTTCAAGGCATGGGGAGCAGCCCATGCGGTAGGGGGCTCTGCAGGGAGCTCCCCTTTCAAATCTAGGGACGGCTCCCCATGCAAAAGAGGCGAAATCCTCCACGCGAAGTCACCGGAGGTATGGTCCCCGCTGCAAATGGCAGAGGGACCAAAATGAAGAAAGAGACGAGAAAGCTAGGGGTCATTTGCAAGGGTTTCAAAAAGTTGAGGGTCTGAAAGTAATTTGGAGGACCAATTTACAAAGTGGTTCAAGACAACCATCCCTTAGATCCAAATTTTGGTATAAACCTAATTTGGACCTAAGGAATCTAATGGTGAAGTTGGATTTTAGGTTTTAACACGTTTGACTGGATATTTTGTATAAAAACTCAAATTAGGTCAAATATTGGATATGGACCCCAATCTAGGTCAAAATAGGTTCCAAAGGCCAAATTGAAGGTTCTAAATCCTAGGGGATATTTTTCCATGAATTTTAGAGGATTTAGTTGATTTTTATCTTTTCTGAAACCTTGTGAATTGAAGTGGATTTGTTTTAAGGTTAGAGAATGTCATTTAATTCCTAAATTTCGCTATAACCCATTTCTGACCAAATCATCCCACTTTTTCTCTTATTAAGTTCACTTGACCTATGCCTAGACCCTTAAAAACCCCGTTGATGCACTGTAATGGTAAAATTACAGTTTTACCCCTTATTTTGTGTTCTCCCCTCAGATTGGTAATACCCTGAATTAGGCCTTCCTTTAGGTTTGTTCATTTTATTAGGTCAAAATGTGCTAGTTAGGGTTCATGATGAGATTCTCATCATAGAGGATTTATTTGTTTGGAGAGTTTTCTCTCTTTTTTCTTTTATTTCTGGCTTCGGATTGACTTCTCAACATGGTCTATATCGGATTTCTTGTCCCCATAATCAATCCTCAAAGGTTCCTGGCAATCGATGCTTCATGATAGCACTGCCCAAGGCAACCCTCAGAACCCTGATTTTCGAGATTTCGAGATAATCCCGCCCATGGCATTCCGTGGCCGAATCCAAACCCTGGTAATCGACATTTCGTGATAATGCCACCCATGGTATCTGAACCAGCAAAGTGCTTACATGCTCCTGGTAGGATATGTAAATATCTTAAGAGATAAGCACCAAGGAGACGATATGTTGTTACGCATCTTCGAGGGGAATTTCCCGCCTCTTCGCGCTGAGAACTCGTCCAAATCAACTTGCGTTGATCGACTGCTCCTAATCTAGGCAACATTTTCAGAACATTAAAACGCTTTTGCGTGATTTTGATAGTTATGCGTACTGAATCAGACTGCGTGTGGATTGGTGTGCTTAGGTTACCGAGTCCCGCAAACCGAAGGCCAGTTAACGAGGTCGAATACTCCCTAAGCCTTACATCTAATACTTAAGCTTTGCATTTTCCCCAACCCCTTGAGGATTATCCAGATCTTAGCGGGTACTAAGAGTCTATCCAAAAAGGCCTAAGGTCAGTGTTCCTACTAATCTCTTTTTGTGTCTCCTTATCACTTTTCTTTACTTTTCTTGATGTGGTCTAGAACTTCGGTTAATCCCTTAATTTCTTACTAATGACTATCTCTTTCCTTTTCATTTTGTGCTCCTTTTTTGGCATTTTGCTCTTTTTCCTCCTCGTGGATAGCCCAAAAATTTTCCCTCCCCTATTTCAATTTTTTTTATGTGATTTTTTTTTGTTGAAACCTTTTCTTGATATGAGTTTTCATATATTTTGCACTTTCATATCCCCCATGCCTATGATTTGCAATGTCCCCATTGTAAATTAGGTGGGTTCGAATACAGCTTAGTTCATTTATTGGGACAGGTGTTAGTTAAGCGAACGGGTCGTGGTTTTTGGGACATTGATTGATCTACTAAACACGAAGATTTAATTGTGTATGTTTGTTAATATGACTTTGTAGCTCGAATCCTATGTTGAAACTTGCACGTCAAGAGTCAAAGATTAATGTGAGTCCCGGCTAACTCCACCAGAAGGCGAAAATAGGCATTTCATTAGAAATTTGCTTTATACTTTTATTCTAGTTTTGTCGTTTTGGGCATTTGTGATTTCTTTTGACTTTTGTTTTGAGAAAAAGTGAGATAGACAACTACCTACTAATACTTTTTCCTTTGTCTTTTTAGTGATTACGTGAGAATGAACCTACACTAATGAAACGAGAACCATCTTTTTGTCATTTTTTCTTTTTAATTGATGGAAGAAACAACGACTATCTTTTCCTTTTGTCTTTTGGATAATGAGGAAGAAACAACAAAAGTGAAACACTTATAAACAAGAGAACATCAACTTTTGATTAACTTAAAAATTTACAAACTAAACTACTAATACACTACAATTGAAAGCACAAAATCCCATTAACTATTACAACTTCAAAAGTGCCCTAGGCCACTTGCACACTTCGACTACCGAAAGGAAAGAAAGCTATTTACAAGAGAGCTTCAAGCAATCACATAGAGGAAGGTGATGATGGTGACTAGGTAATAAGTGCGGTGGAGGTTTTGAGTTAAATAGGGGAAATGGTTAAGTCCAAAGGCAGTGGTGGTAAGGGTGATAGGAGTGACTATTACAAGGCAATAAGGCATGGTGGTTAGGTTTAGTCGGAGGGTGTTTAGATGTTGGTGTTGAGGTATGTGGTGGGTGGAGTGGTGTGGGTGTCTAGATATCTAACTAGAATGGTGGTGGCATCAAGTTCTACGTAGACTTCTTTGCGTACATTGGGTTTTTGGTTAGGGATGGTTACCATATACTTGATGGTATGGTTCTCAAAGATATTTATTTGGTGTGCTATGTGGTAAGGTGATGGCATGGCCATACTAGGCTCTAATGGAGTGGGTTAGGTTTAGGATGATGGGGTATATGTGATTAGGATAACTGGTGGTTATGGTGGTGGTGAGTGCACAAGTGGTGGAGATGCACTACAACAAAATATACTTATAGTGATGACCTTTGAGGATAGAGTTGAAGCCTTTGGGGATAGATTTTAGGGTGGGTGATGGAAAATCCATCCCAAAAAATCTGTCTCCCAAATGAGGGTCACGAAAAGTTTTGGAGATGGATTTTCCATGCTCAAAACTATTGTGACAGAAAATTAGTCACGATAGATTAGACACAAAAAAGTTGATAGCGTGGCATTTAAGATTTTTAAGGATAGATTGTTCTGTCTCAACAAGTTTTAGGAAAAAGAATGGATTTTTACGTGAATGCCACTAAAATTTTTTGAAATTACTTAAATGTCATTTAAATCAATATATTTATAGATATGTCATTGAAAAAATAGTATCATTTTCGTATTTACCACTTCATTAGCCATAACCATTAAACATAACAATTTTAGATTGAAATGTAATTAAAAATTATTTTTTAGTCCTCAAAAAATATTTTTTAGTCCTTAAATTTTTTTTAGTCCTCAAAGTTTATTTTTTTAATTTTCACCCTTCCCTCCCCCCTCCCCTCGCCAGTTCACTTCCCTTCCTCCTTACCTCTGAGCACCTCCTCCAACCTCCAACCACCTCCTTCACCCCCTCTCTCTAACCACCACATCCTCTCAACCACCTCCTCCTCCCAAGGAGACATCGAAAAGGAGGACCCCAAAGCCCACCACAACATCTTTGGGCGCATCTTCGACCACAAGCCCAAGAAGGGCATCATCACAGACGGTGAGAAGTTGAAGAAGGGTGCCACCACAAACGGTGAGAAAACAACAGAGTGTAAGGGTAGGGTTGTCACTTTGGGAGGAAGAAGTGGTTGAGAGGAGGTGGTGGCTAGAGAGGGAGTGGAGGAGGTGGTTAAAGGTTGGAGAATGAGGGTGGAGGAGGTGGTTAGAGGTGAGGAGGAAGGGAGGTGAACTGGCGAGGGGAAGGGGGAGGGTGGGGGAAGGGGTGAAAATTTAAAAACTAAAATTTGAGGCCAAAAAAAATTTTTTTGGACTAAAAAAATTAATTTTTAGGACCAAAAAATAATTTTTTATTACATTTAAGTCCAAAATCGTTAAGTCTAATTATTATGGCTAACAGAGTGGCAAATACGAAAATGACACTACCTTTTTAATGACATATCTATAAATATAGTGAATTTAATGGCATTTAAGTAGTTTCAGAAGATTTTAGTGGCATTTACGAAAAAATCCCAAAAACTAATTGCCCTCAATCTTTTGAGGATTACATAATTGTGAATGTAAATTACATCAAAACGTTCTTACTTTTAGTAATACATATACTCTCGATAACTTGACAGAAGTGATCTTTGACATAAGACATTATTTTCATTGAAATTAAATTACAAAGTACTTGTTATAATGTTGTGAATAAATTACAAAAAAGAATAATAAAAAAATACATCATATTACAAAAGAGCACTTAACTCTTATTTTTTTTCCTCTTTAGAATAGAAGTCTAAACTATTCCAATCTAAGCCCCTTGAATGACAAAAGCTCAGGGAATTCATTCTTCAATTTGGTAGGGTCAAGTTCATAGGAAACATTGGCTATGTCATAGGAAACTATTTTCCATGTCACCATTGCCAAAACTTGCAAACTGAAAGGTGGAAGAGGAGGATCATAGGAAGTATCTTTATAACATACAAAACATGGGAATCAACAGGGAATAGATTAACTAGACATGGATGTAGTATCCATTTGATTGCAACAATTCTTTGTATATGGCCTAGCCTTACCTCAAATGTTAGTGATGGCTTAGTCTCATTCACCCTTGCAACATTTTGACAGTCTAGTCCCTATCGACATTCATTGAGGTCCACTAACCTATGTAATATGTAGAACCCAGCATTCTCTGCGTCCAACTCCCACCTAGAGATGAAATTCTTAAACCTACATTACTAGCTAGTAAGCTCCATGCTTATTTTTCCTGTGTTTAGTTTCATGGATAAAAACTCTCATTGAGAACACTACAAATAGTAACCCCTTGTAGCAACTACAAGATGTGAAAAAATACTTCAACCCCAGATGTTAGCAAATGCATTCTGGGATGCGTAATTTTTTTGAGAGGGAAAAGGATGGTTACCAGAGGTCAGTAGCTATCCGTTGCATTAAACTAAAAGGGAAAGGAACATACTCAAAGATATAGGGACCAGAAAGAAAAAAGATATGTAGAATCTCTTACAACATTTTGAATCCAAACCCTTTCTTTGAAGACGTTTCAATTTCTCTGTAGCCATAACACCTACATGGAAGCAACCACCTTCAATCTGACCTCCAGATTTGCCAGGCTTTTGCTGGTGCAAAAGCATGACCAAAAATCCTCTGTGGAATCACCTCCCACAATAGGCAAACCCAGGCCTTGAAAGAGACTTTTCGTAAAGCCACAATGCAAGACAACATTATAACACATATTAAAAGTGCAATATCAAATAACAACCAGGAAATTCTCTTACCTATGCCAAATCCTCTAAAATTACATTAGAAATGCTAGCCCTTGTAATGCCAAGTTCATCGCATATTTGCATTACGTGGAGCTTACCTGACCTTGAGGAGGAGTTTGTATGTCGTTTCCATTTTATTCACCCCCGCCAACTTTTTTTTTAATTTGCTAAAAACAACACCTCCAATGCAAAATTTTTTTCCAGTGACTCCTCTACAACCAGTCTCACGTTGTCCAGCTTCCCTAAATTACATAGCCTATCAACAATATATTCATAGAATTCAACGTCGGACTGACAGGCACTAGTAGCTACCTCCAAGATGAATTGTGATTGCGTAGCAATTATAGATCTTAATCAACCTAAATAATGTTAGAACCTAGCTTAATTTGTAAATATTGCATTCATATCATGCATATCATGCATTGCATCATTTTATATAGAATAAGATGAGATATTTTACTATTTAATGTTTTTGTTGTTATTTGTAGGTATTAAAGTGATCCAGGATGTGAGATACAATGGAATAAGGCAATAAAGAGAGAAGACTAATCTAAACAAGAGGAGTGAGGAGGATAGCCTTATCCCTACTTTCATGTATCTTTTCAAAACAAAGTTTTAGGGTTATTGATCGACCAGATTAGTTAATTAATCGACCAAAATACCTTGATCGACCAACCAAGTAAATTAACTGATCAATTAGTGATCGACCAACCATCTTAATTGATCGACCAAATTGCATTTTGATCGACCAATTAACCTTAATTGATCGACCAATTTAATTTCCTATTCAGGCAAAACTTTCAGTATAAATAGAGGTTGTACGTAGTCCATCTTTCCACAACTTTCAAAAAGAAATACCTTTCAAAAGTAGAGCTTCTCATGCTTATTCCAAAGGCTTCTGTGCCTCGTTCTTCATGTTCTTCAAAATCATGATACCTCGAACCTCTACGAAAAATTCGATTTGATCTTTTATTGAGGTTCCATAGAAGTTACTTCTATTATTCTATTTTGTTGCTTTGATTTATGGATCCCAAGATTGTTGGGAAGACCTGTGGTTGTTGTTTTTGCTTCTCTTTAGGATAAAAAGAGAAGTGGTTGTAAGAGATTGTGCTACCCTCGTTCAAGTGGTCTGGTTAGTGGATTTACTAGCTTGGATTAGAGGGGAAAATCCTAAGCTGGGAGTCTTAGGTAGTGGTTTTTACCCGATTTGGGTTTCCACTCTAAATCAGGTGTACTTTGTGCTTGAATCTTTTGTGATTTATTTTTGATTTGTGTATATAATTTTTAAGGCGATACTATTCACCCCTTCCCTTTAGCATACATTACGATTCGCAGGATATCCTCCTACTTTCACTTGGTATCAAAGCTTGTGTCGTCTAGGAGATGTCAAAGTCGAATGTTGACACATATGTTGAGGGTCAGTCGATGGTTCGAACTCCTCTATTTGATGGAACGAACTTCGGTTATTGGAAGACCAGGATGCAGACCCTCCTAGAATCAATGGATTGCGATGTATGGGATGTCATCGCCTCGAAGTACACACATCCAAAAATCAAAGATGACATTGCAATCACTCCAGACCAAAAGAAGATGGCTACACACAACGCAAAAGCCATGAATGCCATGTCCTGCAGTCTCTCCAGAGTAGAATTTAACATAATATCTGCATGCAAAACCACACACGAGATAAGGAGCTGATGAGAACCTCATCATGAGCCCTAACTAGAATATTTTGACCTAATAAAGTGAATAAAAGCTCCCACATAACCAAGAAGAAAGGCCTAATTCAAGGGATCACTAATCTGGGAAGAGAACATGAAACAAAGGGTAAAATTGTTATTTTACAATTGTAGCGCATCAACAGGATTTCTAAGGGTCTAGACAAAGGTCAATAGGACTTAATAAGAGAAAAAGTGGGATGGTTCAGTCAGAAAAGGGTTATTGAGAAATTTAAGAATTAAATGATATTTTATAACCCTAAAACAAACCCACTTAAATTCATAAGGTTGCAGGCAAGATAAAAATCAACTAAATCCTCTAAAATTCATGGAAAAATATCCCCTAGGGTTTAGAACCTTCAATTTGGACTTTGGAACCTTTTTTGACCTAGATTGGGGTCCAAGCCCAATATTTGACCTAATTTGGGTTTCTATGCAAATATCCAGTCAAACGTAGTCAAACATAAAATCAAAATTCACCATTGGATTTCTTACATCCAAATTAGGTTTGTACCAAAATTTGGACCTAGGGGAAGGTCATCTTGACCTACTTTGCAAAATGGTCCACCCAATTACATTCTGACCCTTAACTTTTGAAAATCCTTGCAAAAACCCCCTCAACTTTTCATCACTTTCTTCATTTTGGTCCTTCTGCCATTGCAGTAGGGACCCATACCTCTAGTGAGGTTTCGAGGCTGTTTTCCCCTCGTTTCCCTAGGGAGCTGCTCCCAACTTTGAAAAGGGAGCTCTCTACGAAACCCCCTACCGCATGAGCAGCTCCCCATGCCTTGAATCACCCCATACCTCTCATGCGAATGCTCGAGAGGTATGGGTCTCACTTCGGCCATGCCTCCTGCGAAGACTTTCGGCCACAACCTTGCAACTCTTCCCTCTGCTCATGCCTGTGTAAGAAGATCCAGATCCCTCTGCTTGAGGCAAGCTTGTTCTGGCATGAGAATCCCCCTTAATTTCGTCTTCCTCATCTCTGGCCGTCTGCCCACAAGCTCCGGCGACGTCCTCTCCCTCCTTTCATCACTCTGCCACCATACCAGTGGCAGAGTCATCTCCGCCTCACTCCTCCGCGTAGTGCCGTACCCGCGTGTGCCCCTCCGACCCCTTCCTCGTCGCCGCCTCTCCATCTCAGGGCTTTCATCTCCGGCGACTGCTAATACGCGCAGCTCACCCTCCGCCTCCCCCTTCGTCCAGAGACGCACATATAAGTTCCTCTCTCCCTACCTTTCATTGTCCCCAACTTTATTTCTATTTTCATGCCTCGACTGCCACTGACCACCACCATCGTTCCCATCTCCGGTCAACCATTGACAAGGTGTTCCCGCCGCTCCACGCCTCCATCCACCTCGCCAACCACCCTACGACCTCCGCAACACCTCACTGACCATTTCCCCCTACTCCAATCTCTCTGCCACACACCCAGAACACTCCCCGAACACACCCATATTCGCACGCGTAGGGTGACCTAGGCACGCACACTCAGGCCACCCCACGCCACGCCGACCACCGTCCCATCTTCACCGTGTCTAGGCGAAGCTCCTTGTGTATTTTGATGAGGCCGCAAGGTTGTTTGCTTGTGAACAGGGTATAGGTCCTCACCGCCAATGATAGAGGACGAAGCTTGTTCGCAAGCTTGCTCTAGGACTCTAGGCCCCAGGCTTCAGGTCCTAGGTCGTGCGGGTTTCCTTCGCGCACACTCTCAGCCCAGCTATTGGAGTCAAAGCCCGACGCAGCTCTGCAATTGGACGCGAACATCTACTGTGTGGGAGCCTGTGAGGAAGGTGGGACATTTAGTCCCACCTAGGAAGATCAGGAGCGGGCGCAGCTGAATAAATTGAAAAAGTGCTAGGGGCTTAGCACCTCCTGACACGAGGTGAGGTCCCCTTGCCCACCACTCCTTGTCCGTTAAGCACACCTATGCGGACCTGGTATCCTATTCGACTACCCGTGCACTCCTCGCCCACTACACACACCGGTGGGCCTAGTCCCGGGCACGCATATCCGACCCGATAACCTGAGAAGGCTCTGAGAGAGCAGTCCTAAGAGTGAAATAGAGAGAGAGACACAGGGAAGGGTAGGGGCTAGGCTTTGCTCCTGTGTGTGTGCACAGGGAAGAAGAAGAGGAGCAGCTGAAGAAGAAGGAAGGAGAACTCAAGGTAGAGGAGCAGAAGAAAGAAGGCTGAAGAAGCATAGCCGCAAAGAAGAAGAAGAGAGAAGAGAAGGAAGAAGGAGTCGTAGAAGAAGAAGAAAGAGGAAGGCGAAGAGGAAGAAGACTGTAGAAGAAGAAGAAGACTGCAGAGGCCAAGGAAGGAGAAGCTGAAGACGCAGCCAAAGCTTAAGGCAAAGAAGAAGAAAGAGAGAAGCAAAGGCGCAGCAGAGAAGAAAAGCTGAAGACAGAGGAAAGCCAAGAGAAGAAAGAAGAAGAAGAAGCCAAAGAAGGTTGAAGAAGCACAGCCACAGAGAAGAAGAGAGAAAGAGAAGGCCAAAAATCACAAAATCGAGTACTGTAGCAAAACCCTTTTAAGACGTCTGATTTTTCATCAGACGTCCAATTTTTGGGCATTAGTTCTACATTTGACATTACTTCTTAATTTTGACTAAATTGGTCATTGTTTTTTTTATTAAATTGAGAGTTGTGCTTTTAAGTTTCTAAAATATCAATTTGCACCCTGAGTTCGACATCGGAATATTTTGAATTTCGAGTAAATAAAAATCGATAATTGTTCATATGATGATTTCCAATTGTACTGCAACGAATATCTTTTTAAACCATGATCTCGTCGCGTAAGGCAATTAGGAGCATTCTCGAAGTTACCCACGAGGGAACTTCAAAGGTAAATGAAACAAGGGTAAATCTACTAACCCAAAACTACGAGCTTTTTAGGATGAAGAAAGGGGAGTTGATAAAGGAGATGTTCACAAGATTCATGGACATTATAAACTCCTTGTGAAATGTTGATCAAGACATCAAGAATGAAGCCCTTGTCAGAAAAATCCTTCGATCACTCACCAGGACTAGGAAACCAAGACTATCGCCATTCAAGAGTCAAAAGATTTATCCACCATGAAACTGGATGATCTCATTGGAAGTCTAATGACATATAAGGTTCAACTCCAACACATGAGGGATCAAGGAGGAGAAGGATCCAAGAAGAAGACTATATTTCTTGAAGCTATTCAGGAATCCGAAGAAACTTCAAGTGGAGAAGAAGAGGAAGATATAGCCCTCCTCTCCAGAAAATTCAGGAAGTTCCTCAAAGATAAGAAGAATTGGAGGAAGAAGAAAGAAGAAATCAAGAACGATGCAATCACCTGTTACAACTGCAAGAGAAGGGGACACATCAAGGACTATTTGCTTCTCAAAAAGGAATCAGACGAGAAGAAGAAGCCCTTCAGAAAAGGAAGAAAGAAGAAAGCTTTTACGACAACTTGGGATGATTCAGACTCAAGTTTAGAGGAAGAAAAAACCTCAGGAGAAGAAGCTCTTCTCCGACTTATGGCTCTAGAAGATGAGGTAACCTCCTTTACTCAAGATGAATTATTAGAAGCATTCTTTGAGATGCATGATATAGAAAAATCATTAAAATTAGAAAATGAAAACCTAGCAAAAGATTAGGTGAAGAAAAAGCACAAAAAGACGTACTTGGTAATCAAAACAATGAGTTATTGTTGAGATCACTGCATTAAAATCATAGATAAACAACTTAGAAGTAGATATAGACAAACTAAAAGAAAACTCTGCCACTTTATTAAATGATTTAGTTAAGTTCACAAATGGAAGTAGAAACCTGCATAGATTGTTAGGAACACAAACCCAAAGCACCACAAAATTTTGGTTAGGTTACATACCAAAAAATGATCATGAAGCATCTAGTTTTAGCAAAGGGAAAGGTAGCCTGCTGAAACAGGCAACACAAACTAGCCACCATGGACCCAAACAAAAATGGGTACCAAAAAGTATATTGCAATCTTATTTTGTAGGTTATGTAGATTATAAGAAGTGGACTTTCCAACAAACAAATGGAATACTGAAGCCACTCTATCAAATAAAGCCTTATAAACACAAACCAATGACAAGAAAGAGAAAAAAGATGGATAATGGACAGCAGTTGTTCCAAGCACATGACCGGTGAGGAAGACCTATTCTAGCAGCTTAACTATTAGGAAGGTGGTACGGTCATGTTTAGGAACAACAACAAGGGTCGTATTATGGGTACTAGCCAAATTGGTATCTCTTCTACTTCTTTTAATAATGTACACTTAGTTAGCGGCTTAAAACTCAATCTGCTAAGTGTAAGTCAAATATGTGATGAAGGTTATAGAATTACATTCACATCAAAAGGTTTTAAAATTCATGATAAAGAAATAAAATAAATTATTCTTAAAGGAAATAGACATAAAGACATTTATACTGTAAACTTCAACAAATGCGACAGTCTTGAATGTCTGGTCATATCTGACGAAGAAGCAACATTTTGGCATAAACGACTAGGTCATGTTCAATGGGGAACATTAGCAGACTCATGAAACATGAACTCATCAAAGGTCTGCCAAATATCATCTTCAAGAAAGGCAGAGTCTACGATTCTTATCAAGTTGGTAAGTGATGATAACATCATCATCCCATATCTAGCTTTAATTAGTCATAATCCATTGATAAATGCTCCTACATAACCGCCAGAAGACTGTAATTCATTGCATATCCTTTCTGAGAGAAATACATTGAAATAGGGGTAAATATGCAGTTTTAATAGAATATCCTAAATTCAGAATAATCATGAGGTTTCCCAAGGGTTTATTAAAGGTCAAATGACCATAAATGTCTAATAAGTGGGTTCATATAGACAGAAATGAGTTTTCACACATTTCGAGAATTAATGGACATCTGAAACCTTAAAAATAGACCCACTTAATTAACTGAGGTTATAGTTAGAATAAAATTCACCTAAACCTTCTAAAAATCATAGAAAAATATTCTATAAGGTTTTGTATCTTTTATTTGACCATTGGAATCCAATTTGATTGATTTGACCATTGAAATCCAATTTATCCTAAAATAGAGTCTCAAACAGATAGTTGCCCTAATTTGGATTTTTGCACAAATTACTTATTCAAACTTGGTCAAAACCTAAATCCAACTTCACCATCAGATTCCTTGAGTCCAAATTAGGTTTGTACCAAAATTTGGGCCCAATCAGAGATCACCTTGACCTAGTTTACCTTTCAGACCTGTTTAACTCTTTTCTCTCACACATATGCCCCTAACTTTTGAACCCTTGAAAATACTCCCCTAACTTCATCATCTTCTTCACCAACAGGTCCCCGCCGCCTTCAAACTCCTAAACCCATCACCAGTGAGCTTCAATCAGGGATTACTCCCTAATTTCATGGCCAAACTCTTCTAAATTTGGAAGGAGGAATCATGAAGAGATTCCCTACAATCTGAGCCACATCTTAGGCTCTAATTCCTACTCAATTCCTCATGCGAACCTTTCAAAGGTTCGGGTTTCCTATTCTTGTGAAAGCTTCAAGCTTTCAAACTTGGATTCCAAGCTTGAAATGACTCCCTGAGCCCTATAAAAGGACCCACATTGCACGACCGTGATCCTTAGCTCGTTATGGCTGGTTTCTCCACCTTCTTCTCTCCTCTTCGGACAAAAGCTCTGCGAGCTCCAACGAGCTTCTCTGTCTACATTCTTTGCTGACTGCCACAGACCATAGTCGGCTAGATCTTCTTCCCTACATTCCTCCATCGCTTGCAATACCAGCGAGGGTCTTCTTCCACATCTTCCTCGCCGTTTCTCCCCCATCGGAGATTTCGTCTTCTCCAAGTCTGGCATACCACCGACAAGGAATCTAATGGGAACACTTTCATGATCCATAACTAGCTTAGTTTGATCTGATTAAGTCATTAAAATGCTCCTACAGAACCATCAAAAGGCCATAATTCATTACATAATCATTCTAAAAGATAAGAAAACAAGGTTAAAACTGTAATTTTACCATCATATCTTGAATGCAAAACAACCACGGGTTTTCCTAAGGGTTAATTAATGGTCAAATGGTCTTCAGAATCTAACAAGTGGGTTATAACAGACAAAAAGGGTTTTCGCGTGTTTTGAGAATTAAATGACTTCTAAAACCTAAAAACAGACCCGCTTAGATAACTAAGGTTCTGGTTAAAATAAAATTCACCTAAGCCCTCTAAAATTCATAGAAAAATATTATCTAGGATTTGGTACCTTCAATTTGACCATCAGAACCCGTCTTGACCCAAAACAGTGTCTCAGACTGACATTTGCCCTAATTTATCTTTTTGTATAAATTACCCAATCAAACAAGGTCAAAACCTAAATCTAACTTCACCATTGGATTCCTTGGGTCTAAATTAGGTTTGTACCAAAAATTGGACCCAATCTGAGATCATCTTAACCTAGTTTGCAATTTGGTCCTGTCTGATTCTTTTCTCTCACATACATGCCCTTAACTTTTGAATATATTACAAAAAGGCCCCCAACTTCTTTGTCTTCTTCACAAAAAGGTCCCTACTGCCATGAAATCCTACTCCTACAACTCAGGCGACCTTTAATTGAAGAAAACTCCTCTGATCAATCAATCCCTTCCAAAATTAGAAGTGAGATTCCTTGAGGAGTCCTCTTTCCATTGAATCTGTCCATGAGCCCTAAAACTTTCCAAATCTCTCATGCGAACACATGAGAGATTTTGGTATCTTAGAATTTTCAACTTCGGCGACATTTCCAAGCTTGGGAAGCTTACTTCCCAAGCTCAAAACATCCCCCAAAGACCTATAAAAGACCCCTCAGATCAGGCCAAGTTGCTCAAACTTGATTTCGATGGTGAAACCCCTTCCTTCCTCTCTCTGCTCCGGTCGAAAGGCTCCTCAAGCTTCGATGATTCCTCCTGACCTCCTTCATTGTCTGTCCACAATACTAGTGGCCGAATTCCCTTCCTCTCTCTCATCCACTCTTGGCCGTACTAGCAGGAGCCTCCTTCCCGTTGTCATCGCCATTCCTACCCTCACCGAAGCATTTCATCTTCTCCGTCACCGACATACCCTCGGTGCGGATTCTCCCCCCTTTCATCCATTTAGATTAGGTTAGATTAGTTAGTTTAGGTCCTTAGGTTAGTTTCCTTCTCCAAAAAGCCAAAAATAACCCTCGACTCGACACGCTCACCCTCGTCTTCTCCGTGTCCGACAACCACTCCGGTGAGGCAGTTCCATTGCTATACAACTCCATCCGCCTTGCCGACCACCTCATAACCTTTGCCACACCACCCTCTACAAAACTCCTCTCCCTATTTGCCTTCCCATCCACCCAAACCCGTTGTTGACCAACCCACCTTTTCGTCGCCATTCCCTACTCTATCTAGCTGCCACAGACCACCATCCTCCATAGGACCACAGCCATTACATTCGCTGTGCCTTGGTGAAGACCCTGAGCTATTCTAATGTGGCCGTGAGGCCTTATTTAGTGTTTCAGGTTCTCGTTGTCACGCTCCACCGCCGTCGCCATCTTCAGCCTTGTTCCTCGTGTTCAAGGCCATAATATCCCCAATTCTTGGTCCTAGGTGCTGTGGGATTTTCTTAGCAACACAGGCAGTAGGTCAATTGGGAGCATTGATTATTGCCTTGACCTCAATTGAAGGTGCCATCCATTGCAGCTGCATGCAAAGGAGGGCTAGATAGTCCCACATCGGGCACTGATAGATGCATAGAGGCGCATAATTTTTTTTTGTCCTATAGGCTCTTCGCCTCCTAACACAAGGGTGAGGTCCTTACCCATGCACGCCTCACCCGCGACACCTAACTCGTGGGTTTGGTTCACTCGATTACCCGCCTAAGCCACTCCCACTCCTCAGTTGCCACTCACGGCCGACAGCCCTGGTCCCGGGTGCGCATGTGCCCGTTTACCTGATTATCCTGATTGTGATACTGAGAGGGCGGATCCCAGTTAGGGGGGTTTTGCTCTCAGAGATCTCCACACTTACCTGCTGAGAGAGGTTTACTCCCTTGTGCATGAGAAAAAAGGAAGAAGAAGAAGAAGGCATAGTGAAGAAGAGAGAAGAGGAGGAAAAGAAGAAGGCCTGCAAGAGAAGTGAAGGCAGAGAAGAGGAAGAGAGCATTTGAAGAAGAGGCTTAGGAAGGAGAAAGAAGAAGAAAAGTGAAGGCAAGAAGAGAAGAGGAAGAAGAAGAACAGTGCTAGGGAAGCACTGTAGCATTTGTTGGTTAAGTTGTTTGGTCATCAGACCCGATGTCTGATTTGAGGCTTGATATTGTGAAAGCTTGATTTAGAATTACGGTTGAGATATTTAAATTGATTGAATGCTTGATATATATGCTTAGAGAGTAATTAGTGATTTAAATCACCATTGTTTTAGCTTCTGTATTATTTTTTATTCCCTCAAGATACATGAGAATTCACTGAATATCTAATGTGACAGATTAGAATTTATTGAATATCATTATTTGGTTTAAGTTCTTGTGCTCATTTACATTATTTATTGAGATTCGTGATTGAATTCCTATTTGCTCCCTGTGTTCGACCTCGGACTTTCATTTGAGTAATAAATTTTATTTGTTTTCAAACAATTTTGACCTATACTACAACATACATTTACAACATCGATGTCGCTTTGTCAACAGTATCCCTCCCTTTCATCCATTAGATTTAGGTTAGTTAGATCCTTAGGTTAATTTCCACTACTCAAAATCTAAAAATTAGCCCTCGACGCCACCGCATGCCACCTTCATCTCCACTTCCGGCCACACCTCTAGCGAGGTTTCTTGCTCATCACATATGTCCATCCACCTCGCCATTACCCTCACAACCTCCACCATCTCACGCCCATCAAAACCCCTCTCACTATTGGCGATTTCATCCACCCAAAAGAGCCACTGAACAACCCATCCTTAATGCTTTGTTTCCATCATCGACCAACCACCACGTGCCCTCATACACCACACAACCACCACCACTACATTCGCCAACGTCCAGCGAACCTCCTAAGAAAGTTTAATGTAGCGATGAGGCCGTTTGTGTGTTTTTTAGGTCTCGCCGTCGCTCCACCGTCGCCACCATTACCACCATTGCATCTTCAAGCTCCTAGCTACAAAACCCCCAGGTCTAACCTCCAGGAGTCATGGAGTAGTCCCAGGACCCTTCCCAGGTCCTTGATTGAGGGCACCAACTTCAGTGGCTGCGGTAATTGAAGGAAGAAATCTCCGCAGCCACATGAGAGCAAGAAGGTGTGGGATTAGTCCCACCTCGGAAACACAGAAGCACGTGGAGCCACATAAATTGATTTTACGCTACCGGCTTATCGCCTCAACACTTGGGGGTGAGGTCCCCTTCACACCCACACACTACCCGACCTGCCTAGACCTATACACTCCTTGACTGTGACCCCATGCACGTAGCCCTGGACTCGATTACTATTCATGCCTGATAACCCGATTAGCCTGGGTTTGAGAGAAGAGGAGAGGAGGAAGGAAAGAGAGAGAGAGAGCAGGGGAGGGGAAGGTTTTGCTCCTGAAGGCTTTGAGTGACACTTAGTCGCTGAGAAGGTGAGTTCCCCTTGTGCATGAGAAGGAGCTAAAGGCAAAAGAAGGAGAAGACTTGAGAAAAAGAAGAGACGTGAAGAAGAAAAGGAAAGGTAGAACTGAAGAAGAGAAGAACTAAAGAAGAGAAAAAGCACTATGGAAGGCGACATTTAAGTCGCTTGATTACCAAAGCAGATGTCTGATCACTGTTCATTTATTTAATTCATTTGAGTAATTGATATGTGCTTAATTAAGGTTAATAATTGGTGATTTCAATCACCATTATTTTATCTTAGATATCTTTTTGGTCTCTTAAAGTCTTGAAATACTCATGTTCTCATTGGATTTCATATTTGAGTAGTTATCATTCATTGAATATCATTACTATGCTTAAATTCTTGTGCTCATTTTATTTTAATTGAGATTAGTACGTGAATTCCATATTTGCTCCCAGTGTTTGACCTCGGACTTCTTTTACATATTCAAGTTATAAATTTTATTTGTTGAAGAGTGATTTGTTAGTTATACTACAATGCATTTCCCTAACATTAATGAAAATCTTGCCAACAATAAGCAAACTAAAAATCCCCTTAAACCAAAAAGGATGGTTAGCACTTCACAACCTTTCGTGCTACTTCACTTAGACTTGTTCGAACCAACCAAATCCGAAAGCCTAAGCGGGTGCAGATAACCACCAAAGAATTTTTTGAGCATTCTCCAGTCATCATAGTTTAGGGGGCACATTGTTCAATTACGAGCCACAATGCCAAGCCAACTACTTAATATCCTAGCCACTTTATCCATAGGTTGAGCCAATTCATTACACTCAACAACAACCTTGATCCCATCAGGTAGTGATCACACATCTTTAGAATATGTAACTCTTCTTATTCTCACAATTCCACTTTCATTTATCAAATTACAAGTTCAATAATCAACAGTTAATAGAACTGGATGAATTATTTTATAAAATCAATTAAAGATTTCATTATAAAATCAACTCATAAAACCTGAAATCTGCACATTTTCATGCATGCCATCCCTGGGATCTAGAATTTTCGATTGCTTTTCTTCTCTTGGAATGTTAGTTGAATCATATGGTTCTTCACTGACTTCTTTATCCTGTGATTGAGATTCAAATATGTGGCATCCATTGAAAGTTCTTGATCGAGCCATAAAGTAATCCTACAGTAAGTAGTATTTCAAACATTATAAAGTTAGTGATAGTAACATTAACCATTTGAAATAAAAAGAAATATACTAGGATGCTAATCATATTAGAATCCATGTTCCAAACATTTTGAATCATCTAAAATTTGTAGGAAACGAGTGATATTCTTTACTGCATGTAGTATTCCTTACATGTAAATGATACCCAACATTATGGATCGATCATCAATGAGTGTTGCAAGTAAATTACATGAGCCAAACTTACTAAACATTGCCAAAGAAGTGTGTTTCCTTAACAAGAATCAAACTTGGGCAACAAGCATGCTAGAATTGTACCACATCCAAATTATTTAAACCATTTAGTTTTCAAAAAAGAATTGTTTTACATGCAGAGGTTGTATCGACAATTCTGCATCTAGGAATGGATATAGTCTCTTTTGTATTTAATTTAAATGTTAACCCACTTTCAAAAAAAAAAAAAATGATACCAAGATTTTGTATCAACAAAATCAGATTATTACTTTTATTACCAGGATTTCCATCAACTCCTTGTAGCATGTCATCAACCTTCTTCACGGAGAGGCCCTCCATTCCACTCCAAAAAATCAGGAGACCCTGGAGAAGGGTAAAATGTTGGTTTTGAGAGCCTAATTGCTTTAATTGGGATGCAATTGACATATGGTCAGATAGAAATTCATGTTGAAATCAGTGAGATTAATCAAACCAATTAATTAGTAGATCAATCGGGAATTTGGTTGACCAACCAAATTGCCTCGGCTTCGTTCTCCTAAGGTGGGTTTCGAGGACGTCCATGATCGAAGTGCACCAAATTTTAGAGGTGGATCATCGTATCCTAGGAGGAGTTCGTTAAGTCCCAACGCACTGATATTGTGGGAGGCAATACCTTCTTTAAGGGAAGTCCTTTATGGGCGCTTCGATCAGAGTAATCTCTAACCTTTCTTCATTTTGTTTATTTGTGCTATTGCATGTTCTTTATTCTTTATTTTATTCTAGATCTTGTGAAATCATGTTTGACTTGATTTAATATTTTTGATCTATTTGAAAATGCTGGAAATGCATATGTTTTTATTTATTTATTTTCTATATGCGTTCATTTTAACAATCTTAGAGAAGGTATTACTTAGATTTAAAATATTTGGGATGTCAGAAATGACTTTTAAATCACGTGTAGACTTATGTGGTATGCCTAAGAAATTTGGTGGGCATAATTTCAAGCATTGGCAACAGTGCATGAGGACTTGGTTGGCCACCTTTGGTTTGATCTCAGCATTGGAAATCAAATCCCAAGTGTTGGATAAGGAAAAATCCACTCCCAAAGGCCAAAAGATGATGGATGAGTGGAATGCGCACAACTGTATTTATCATCATTGCATTTTACTGGCTTTATCCAATTTGTTATTTGATGTATATAGCACATCCACATCCACTGAGAAGGGGCTATGGGAGGAGTTGGACAAGAAGTATAATATCGAGGATTTTGGTATTAAAAAATATTCTATCGCAAAATTCTTTAAATTCTAAATGGTTGAGGGTAAATAGATATCGGAGCAGGCACACGAATTTCTATTATTGCTTCCTGATTTGGTAGAGGCTAAAATGAAACTTCTTGAGAAGTTTCAAGTCATGCCTATCATTGAGAAATTTCCTAAATCCTGGGAAGAATTTGGGATGACACTCAAGCATAGGAAGGGAATGATTTCTCTTGATGACTTGATGATAGCCATTGCTATTATGGAAAAGCATAGGAAATAGAAACTTATAGTACCTGTGGAGTCTAAGGTGAATGTCATAACATCTTAAGGCAAGGAGAATAAAAATAAGAAAAATAAAAACAAAACGAAGGCCAAGCCCAAGATCTAGAAGAAATTCAAGAACAAACCATGCTGGCATTGTGGGCAGGTTGGGCATGGAGGAAGGATTGTCCTTCTAATAAAGCTTAGTAATGACCACAGATGGGTATTCTCAGGTGAATGTGATCACAGAGGATGTTGGGGCAAGCGATGGGTATGTCTCAATAAAATCCAAACTCTATGTTAATCAAAATCATACTGAATGACTCGTGGATACTTGAGCTAATGTACATATTTGTATTGATAGATCATTCTTTTCTTCCTATCAGGCCAGTAGTGGTGGGATTGCGAAGATGGGGAACGATTCTGCAGCCAAGGTTTTAGGATTTAGATGCGTGGACTTGAGGTTTTCCTTGGGGTGAGTTTGGAGATTGTGTAGGGTGCTTCACGTTCCTATTGTAAAGAAGAATGTTCTTTCTGGTTCTCTATTGGTTAGAGAGGGTTTTAAGTTAAACTTTAAATATAATAAAGTTGTTATGTTGAGACATGGAACATTCAATGGAAAGGGCTATTTGGAAGATTTTGATTTATTATTTAGAGTGAGATGTGATGTGGATGTATTATCTAGAAATGCTCTAAATAATGTTAGTTTTTATTCAATTCAATCTGTTTGCAATAATATTAAATCTTGTGATATATGGCATGGTAGATTAGGTCATGTAAATTTCAATTTCTTAAAAAGAATGATGAAATTAAATATGATTCCTGAACACACCATAGATAAAGTTAAGAAAGGTGAGAAATGTGTGCAGGCTAAATAAACTAAGAAGCCTTTTCACTCTATTACTAGAGATACTAAAGTTCTAGATTTGGTGCACACGGATATCTGCGAGTTCAATGGTATGTTGACTAGGGATAACAAAAAGTATTTTATCACCTTTATAAATGATAATAGTAGATACTGCTATGTGTATTTGCTTAAGTCTAAAGATGAGCCATTAAGAAAGAAGCAGAAATACAAACTGGGAAAACTCTTAAGAGATTGAGGTCAGATAGAGCCGGGGAATATACATCCAACTTGTTTGATGAACAATGTTAAGCTTTTGGTATAGTTCATGAAGTGATGGCCTCATATTCCCCACAATCTAATGGGATAGCAGAGCAAAAGAATAAGACCCCTAACGAACATAGTCAACGCTCTCCTGCAAAGCTCAGGATTACCTATTTATATGTGGGGGGAAGCTTTGAATACGGCATGTCATATTTTGAATAGAGTTTCCCTCAAGCATAAGGAAAGTAGCCCATTTGAGATTTAGAGAAATAGAAAACCAAGTTTAAAATACCTCAAAGTGTGGGGCTGCCATGCAAAGCAGTTGTCCCAAAACAAAAGAGGAAGAAGCTTGGACCTAAGACAGTTGGTGTGGTCTTTCTGAGTTATCTTGATAATAGCTATACTTATAATTTTTTTGTTATAAAATCTGAGATTTCAAACATAGATGTCAACACTATTGTTGAGATTCTCAATGCTACATTTTTTGAGGATGTCTTCCCTATGAAAATAGGATTACCTCAAAATGTGACTTTAAATAATCTAGCCACCACATCTGGTTATGTTCTCGATTAGATGGAAAGGATGTCTAATATGGGGACTGATGAGTTCATTTTAATGGACTAATATTACGCCTAAGTAACTTTAATTATATTTTTAGGTTTGTTAATAACTATATTAAGTTATAGAAGGGTTGCATGCATCATGATTTAGGTTTATATTTATTCTATAACTTAATATGTTCTTTTTATTTGCAGGAATAATATTTAGGAAGAACAAGGGTTGGGGAGCAAATTTCCCCAACAACCGGCGGGTCTTTTCCCTTTCCTCCGGCCAATTATAACTCTTCTCCAATGCTCGCTGGTTGAAAATAGAAAAGGGATTTGGAAATCCCTGGATTGGTGCACGCGGGGAGAGAGAGGAGTTAAAGAGAGGAGGTGGAGAGAAGAACAGAGATCATCTTTCCCCTGGCGAAAAAGAAAACTCCACCGCATGCACTGTGTATTCAGCGCACCCAACTACACTTGCCTTCACCGCCATATGCAGGCACGCCCACCTCCAGCCGCGCCCGCAGGCGCTCCCAACCGCGCGCCTCACTGCAGGCGCACCTCCCTTCAGCACGCCCGCACGCCTTACCGCTCACCTTCCTTCAGCGCAATCACGGGCGCGCACCAAGCCTTCCCGTAGCCGCTCCAGCCTCTGCAGCCATCCGCCCATGCGCCTTCCTCCTGTCTCTCCAGTGCACCAAGCCCGCACGCAGCCAACTGCAGGCGCTGCATGCAGACCACCTCCCCCTCACAGCACCCTCTCATCCGCCCGCGTGCCTTCCTCCTGCCACTCTAGCGCTCCCAACCGAGCGCCTCTCCACCCTGCAGGCGCGCCCGCAAGCCCAACTACTCACCCGCTCCATCTACAGCCATCCGTGCAGAGCACCCGCCTCGCCTACACGAGCATGCACCAGCGCGCGCCACAGGCTCCCTGTAGCAACCGCTCCGCCTTCGTGTTCAACAGGCGGCGCTCCGACCACCCCCGTTGCTGCCGCTGCCACCATCAGAGAGCCCTCGTCCTCGCCGTCCTCCTAAGCCTCGCGACAGCCCCACCGGTTCTCTCTTTTTCTCGCGAGGAGGAGGGAGCAAGAATGCTCTGTTTTCCCACCAATTAGTATTTACATTCAGTGCCATTGCCACATAATTTGATTTTATTTATTATTATTATATTGTGACAGAATTGCACTTGAACACTCATAGTTCCTTATAATTGCATGATATTGATATTCACTAGTTTGAAGATTGATTTTTGGGCTTAAGTACTAATTTTCTCTAGTAAACGTCACGTAAAAATTGCATAAATTCATCATAAATTTATTGAGGATTTCTGTGAGGGAAAACTGCACATATACCCTTATCTTTTTAAGTTATTGCAAATCTACTTGACATTTTAAGTCAGATTTGAATAGGGATTTCGCACTATCCGAAATAATATTAAATAATTAAGTATTTATTGCATAATTGCCTCCCTGTGGACACGACCCACTCTTCTGCGAGTGGTTATTTTCATTATTTTTGATTAGTCAATTTTTCCACCACTTAAATACTATAACGCAAAGTGAAAAGTCGGTTGTCAAATTGGCGCCGTTGCCGGGGAAGCAACAGATGCAATAGATTTACTTTATTATTTTTAAATCTTTTGAGTTGAGAAATTATCTAATAATTTTGATTATTGTGCGAGGAATCCGCCGAGGCGACGAGGCGCAACAGAGCGACGACAGCAATCATGAGTTAAGCCACACGAGGAAAAGACGAAGGAGACCAAGATCCTGTTTCGCAGAGGATTCTCCGTCGTCACAATTTAATTATGTCTTTTCGCCCTTGTAGTAATTGGGGCTGAATTTTTGGGGGTTTGTCCCTGCATTCTTTAGCTACTAGGGCTTACAATATTTTTGGTGCATGCATGATTATATTTTCTGCTTGCTTACTTTTAAAAACCAATAAAGAAAATATCGAGCTGCCTATTTAGAAGTTGCATGCCCTTAGGTGCGTGCATTTAGGGGTGATTGAGCAGCACATTAGATCTTATTATTGCATTGCAAGCATATTAACATGAAGATTGTTGGAGACAGGTATATCTTTCTAACTTTTGCATCCAGCTCCTGTTCACGCATACGCATTCAAATTTAAATTCAAGACCACCAAGTTGTTTGAATTTACTAATTCAGTGGTCACATAACTAAAAGCGGAACTAATAATCAGATTCAACCCTAAAAGCAATTCACATTTGATCTGATTCTAAGGGACTTGTCTGCGATTTCAAAAGAAATTACAAAGATTTGCGGTGTGTTGCACACTTTTGACACTGAGCATGCACATTAAGCACCGCACTAAGGCTCGATCCCTTAAGGCTATAGGCATCGATCTCTTTATCGGTGCAGACCTTCCTATTGTGCTTTGTGGTGGTGGTGATACTACCTTTTGATCAAGTGTTTTGATACTCCACGGTGGGGGACACCCCTTAAAGGAACAAAAGGGTAGTTAAGGGGCACCGCATACGCATCGCCTCAAAGGAAGGGTTTGCCCTACTTGCATCCCTTTGTTCGTCCTTGGAGTAACTTCTCACTTGATCACCTGGGAGTATCATCCAAGCAAAGTATAGGTCCTAGGGCACTCGAAGGTTGAATTAAGGCACGTAATTGCAGTGAAAAACTTGTTTGGCCATTTATATTAACTAATTCAACATCCACAATAAAGGAGGTTAAGATTTCAAGTACACACCCCTCTTATACCACTTATGTGGGAACATAGGGATAAGTCTTGATCTTTTGACTTATTTTTGGAGTGGAGGTTTGACTTGCTCAATAAAAAAAAAAAAATCTGAATTGTGTTTTGTATGCTTGGTAGATGCTCTCTTGAGGGTAGTCTAGTGTTTGATCCTGAGCATGAGAGAATTCTTAGGAGAGCTCACCTAGGAGAAGAAAAAGAAGGAATGGTTGAGCAAGGTGCAAATCAACAAAGGACCCTAAAGGACTATTTTATTCCTACTAACCAACCTGCACAAGCACTAAGACGACCGGTAGGGGATAATCTGTATGAGATCAAGAGGAGTACCATATCTTTATCGCCCTCTTTTTATGGTACTACTAGGGAGGACCCCTACCGGCATTTGGAGGAATTCACCGAGGTCTGTTCCATGGTGAAGCTCCAGGGCTTTACTGATGAAGCCCTGATGAGGACTCTATTTCCTTTCTCCCTAAAGGATAAGGCCAAGCACTGGTATCATACCCTTGATGCAAGGGTAAATGATTGGGCTACCCTTAAGGGAGAATTTTTAAAAAAGTATTTTCCTATGAGTAAAACCAACCATTATAGAAGAGAGATTATGGGTTTTACTCAATAGGAAGGGGAGAAATTTCATGAGACTTGGGAGCGCTTTAATGACCTTCTTAGGTTATGCCCCCACCATCAAGTGCCAAGATGGAAGTTGGTCGAAAGGTTCTATAACGGATTATCTGAAAGGCATAGGCAAACCATTGATGCAGCCTGTGCAGGAACCTTCATGACCAGAACTGAGGATGAAGCCTGGGCATTATTTGAAACTTTGAGTGACAACTCCATACATCTGTCCTCTGCCTATCAAGAAAGAAAACCATCAGTCTTGCAGAGGAAGATAGAGGCCCATGAAGCTGGGGCTTCTCAGGATTTGGCTTATCAGATTCAACTATTGAATAAAAACTTTGATAGGCTTTTAGCAAACCCCGACATGAACCTGCAAGTTGCCTCTATTTTTCAGGCTTCAAGAGAATGCTCCATTTGCCAAAGCACAACGCATGCCATTGCGAAGTGCCATCAGGTAACCCAATTCCCTGAGTTGATTCAGGCTAACTTGAACGCGGCTCAAGGTTTCCTCCCCCCTTGCAATAACCCTTACTCCAACACTTATAATCCAGGGTGGAGGAACCATCCAAACTTCTCTTGGAAGCAAGCTGATGCTTCTAACTCAGGGAATACAAGACCCTTACCTCCCCATCCCACATACCAACCTTCTTATGAAAACCCTCCTTCGAATAAGCCCTCTGAGATGGATGAATTGAAGGCCATGTTGAAAGCAATGTAAGAGCATCAGAATATGGTTATCCAATCTCAGATGATTACTGATATGCAATCCCAAATTGGTCATCTTACTAAGGCAGTTAGGCAACGTGATCCAGGGAAGCTACCTAGCTCTTCTGAGGAGAACCCTAAGGGCAAGGGGATTGTATTCAGGGAGCACGCCTAAGCAGTGACAGTGTTGAGGAGTGGAAAAAAGATTGACAAGCCTGATAACACTCCTACGGTTACATCTCAGAATTCCCCTTCCACACCTGACCCGACTTCCAACTCACCCGAGGAAGAGCCACACCACTCTCCCTCACAAAAAAATCACCCACAACGAGGATGTCATCCTTCCACCACCCCTTTCCCGCCATGACGACCCCTCTACCCAGAAGCCGAGGGTGCCCAATCCAGAGCACCTATCTGCTCCTGGGGAATCTTCTGTTGGCTCGTCTGGAGCCAAGGATAGGACGGAAGAGATTATGGATACTTTTAGGCAAGTCCAGATTAACTTGCCTCTGTTGGAAGTGATTAAACAAATTCCGTCCTATGCCAAGTTTTTGAAGGACCTGTGCACCCAGAACCGCCGATCTAGGAAACAGGTCTAAACTAAGGTCATCCTATCTGATCATGTTAGCTCGGTTCTTCAGCATGGAACACCCCCCAAAATGAAAGACCCAGGGGTCCCGTATATTTCAGTGGTTATAGGTAACCAACACATTGACGAGGCTTTGCTCGATCTGGGTGCGGGGGTAAACATTCTACCGAGCTCTGTCTACGACCTTTTGGGAGGAGGAAAGCGGAAGCCTAGTCCTGTAATCCTCCAGGTTGCAGACAGATCACTTAATACACCGCGGGGATTGTTGGAAGATGTCCTTGTGAGAGTGGAGGATTTCTTCTTCCCCATTGACTTTCTGCTACTTGATACTGACCCATCTAATAAGCCCACAAAGCCGTCCATTATTCTGGGATGCCCCTTTTTGGCCACAGCCAATGCCTCTATAAATTGTAGATCCGAGGCACTTAAAATGGGCTTTGGGAACAAGAAGATCTGGTTGAATGTTTTTGATACTTACAAGCAAGCCGGATTTGAAGATTGTTCTCAGATTGAGGTCGTTGATGAAATAATTGAAGAGACTACTCCAACACTCTTATGTAGAGATCCCCTTCAGAAGGTCATATCTCAGGACCATCCCTCGATTATTAAGGAAATTGAAAGGAAAATGCCCAAACTAGAAGAGTTGTTGGGGGTACACACTGAGTCTCTGTCCCCACACTGGACTGTGAAGGTAGATCCGCTGCCTGAGGTGGGGACATCTCAACTAAAACCCTCAATCCAAAAGGCTCCTGAATTGGAGTTGAAACCCCTCCCGAGCACATTGAAATATGCTTTCCTTGGCCATAATAACACGCTCCCTGTTATTATCTCGTCTGCATTATCTGAATTGCAGGAGGGAGCTCTGCTTGAGTGTTTACAAAGGCACAAAGAAACAATTGCCTGGACAATTGCTGATTGTAAGGGTGTTGATCCCTCTCTTTGCATGCATCATATATACACGGACGAGTCCGTGAAGCCTTTCCGAGACATGCAGAGAAGGCTCAATCCAAATATGTGGGAGGTTGTTAAAAAGGAGATTCTGAAATGGCTGGATGCAGGGATTATCTATCCCATTTCAGATAGTAAATGGGTCAGTCCGATTCACGTAGTTCTGAAAAAGGCAGGAATCACTGTGGAAGAGAATGACCAAGGAGAACTGGTGACCACTAGACCCTCAACTGGTTTGAGGGTTTGCATTGATTACCGCCATTTAAACACGACTACCCAGAAAGACCATTTCCCCTTATCGTTTATCGATCAAATTTTGGAATGATTGGCGGGGAACAAGTACTTTTGTTTTCTTGACGGGTACTCTAGGTATAATCAGATAGCCATTTTTCCTGATGATCAGGAGTGTACCACCTTCACAAGTCCTTATGGCACTTTTGCGTTCCGCCGAATGCCATTCGGGTTATGTAACGCTCCTGCCACTTTCCAACGTTGTATGATGGCTATCTTTTCTGATATGCCAGTTCGTTGAAATTTTCATGGATGACTTCTCCATTTATGGCTCGTCATTTGACCTATGCCTTTTGCACCTTGATAAAGTCTTAACCTGTTGCGAAGAGGCAAAGCTGGTGCTTAGATGGGAGAAAAGCCACTTTATGGTCCAGCAGGGCATTGTGTTAGGGCATATAGTTTCCAAAAGAGGATTAGAGGTGGACACCGCAAAAATCGATTCCATCTCTAAGCCTCCATTGCCCGCCAATGTTCGTCAGGTTAGATCTTTCCTTGGCCATGCTGGATTTTATAGGCGCTTCATTAGAGACTTCAGTAAAATCTCTAAGCCACTCTGTGACCTGTTAGCGAAGGATGTCTCCTTCGATTTTGATGATAGATGTGGCGAGGCTTTCCAAGCTTTGAAGAAAGCGCTCATTACCGCGCCGATTCTCCAAGCACCAGATTGGACCGTCCCGTTTGAGCTTATGTGCGATGCTTCTGATTTTGCAATGGGAGCGGTCTTAGGTCAAAGGGTTGATGGCAAACTTCATGTGCTGCATTATGCCAGCAAGACCCTTACGGATCCTCAGCAAAACTACACAGTCACTAAAAAGGAATTACTTGATGTAGTATTTGCTTTGGAAAAGTTTCAATCTTATCTTTTGGGATCCAAGGTTATGGTGTTCACTGATCATTCAGCCCTTAAGCATCTTCTGGCTAAAAAGGACACCAAACCTCGCCTAATTAGTTGGATTCTGCTAGTCCAAGAATTTGACCTGGAAATTAAAGACAAGAAAGGAGTAGAGAATGTGGTAGCAGACCATTTGTCTGGGATCCCTATTGAGGCATCAAACCTTGCTGGTGGTATTCAAGAGACTTTCCCTAATGAGTCTCTAATGGCCGTGGAAGCTAAAACTCCTTGGTTTTCTGACATAGTGAACTATCTGGTCACGGGCATCACCCCCAGAACTTGGGACAAGTAGAAGCGAGGCAGATTTCTCACCAACGCTAAATTTTATCACTGGGAGGAACCCGAGCTTTTTAGAATAGGCCCTGACTAGCTGTTTCGCCGTTGCATCCTTGATGAGGAACAAAGAAGTGTTCTGAGTTTCTGCCATGACCTCCACTGTGGGGGACATTTTAGTGGGAAGAAGACTGCTCATATGGTTCTTCAGTCTGGTTTTTGGTGGCCCACATTATTCCGAGATGCACATACGTATGTGGGCGCATGTCTTCGTTGCCAGCAGACGGGAACCATTGGAAAAAGAGATGAGATGCCCCAACAACCTATCCTCCCTATTGAAATCTTTGATATTTGGGGCATTGACTTCATAGGTCCCTTTCCTGTGTCCTTTGGATATGAATACATCCTTGTGGTTGTTGACTATGTATCAAAATGGATAGAAGCCATCCCCACGCGAACCAATGACCATTTCTTGGTCTTGGACTTTGTTAAGGCTAATATCATTTCTCGGTATGGGTACCCAAGGACGATCATAAGTGATGGAGGACCTCACTTTAAGAATGTACACTTCACAAGACTACTCCAAAATTTGGGAGTCAACCACATGATAGCCACACCTTATCATCCCTAAACGAGTGGACAAGTTGAATGTCTAATAGGGAGATTAAGCGAATTTTAGAAAAAACAGTCAGGCTTGATCAGAAGGATTGGTCTAAAAAATTAAATGACGCTCTTTGGGCCTACAAAACTGCATATAAGACTCCCTTGGGCATGTCTCCTTTCCGTCTTGTCTACGTAAAAGCGTGCCACCTTCCGATTGAAATCCAACATAAAGCTTATTGGGCTATTAAAAACGTTAACTTAAATCTGGATAAAGCGGGAAAAGCACGTATGTTAGAATTAAGTGAGCTTGAGGAGCTTCGTAATGAAGCTTATGAAACTTCTCAAGCTTACAAGCAAAGTACAAAAGTCTTCCATGACAAGCACATCATTAGAAAGACTTTTGAGCCCAACCAGTGGGTCTGGCGTTTCAATTCTAGACATAAATTATTTCCTGGAAAGCTCAAGTCCCATTGGGATGGGCCATACGTTGTTATCAATACCTTCCCTCATGGAGCTGTAGAGATTAGGAACCCTATTTCAGGTACGAGCTTTAAAGTAAATGGCCAACGACTTAAACCGTATATTACTCTTTCAGATGGCCAGATTTTGGACGCACTACAGCTTGAGGAGCCTTAGCTCCTCCCACTCTCCTCCTCAGGTGATATTCTTCTATGTCTGTATTTTTCCAATGAGGACATTGTCAGTCTTAGGCATGGGGGGGTATAACCTGAGAATGTTTATAGTGTTTATAGCATTTATAAATAGTTGCATACATATTTATATATATTAAAAATTTTTTTTTTCTTGAGCTGATTGGGTTAGTCCTTAGCAAAACACCTTTGTTATTGGAGGTTTTTCTTCCGAAATTATTTCTTAAGTTTAGAATCCAGTACATTTATTTCACGTGCACGTAGACTTGGTAATGGATCCTTGGGGAAAACCAATAGGCATTTGTAGTCCACTGAACCCTTGGATAGTTCTTAGAGAGTCAGGCATACTATCTTCTAATAAATCTACCTCATATTTGTGAGAGGAAGTAGAGAGATTACTGGTGTGCTAAGTCTAGTGCAAGGACTCTTAAGTTTTGGATAATTAGATGATGATACTTCAGAGTTAGGCGTAGTTTTCACTCTCTGTTCTTGTGTGCATACTTTGAGTGAATTCCTGAGAGTCACCAAATAAGGCAGATACACAGAGATTGAGTCTTAATAAAGCTATAACTATGGTGGATGGTTACGACCGTCCTTCATAGAATGCTCAGCTGAAGGAGGGTAATAATGTCAAAGGTCAGAAATACGCCTATTCTATCCATTCCTTCCCAGTGCCGGGAATAGGCACTTCCATCAAATAAGCCACACAACTTTCTCTTGACCATCATCATCCCTAATAATGCCTCGTAAATAAAAGTCCGTATCGTGTTGTGTTGATTGAAAAAGAAACAAAAACAAGATAAAAAAATAAAAATAAAAATAAAAAAAAGAAAAGAGAAAAGAAGTAGAAGAAATAGAAAGAAATCGTTATATTACAAAAAAAAAGAGAGTCCAAGTTTCTAATGTAATATTGTTTCTGAGGCAACAAAACACCTTTCGCGTTCCACCAAATATGACCCATACCTACTTTTTAGTATTTCTGATCGCTCGAATACTGGTTGAGGACTCTAACTTAGTTGTAGAGTAATCAGGACTTTAATTGAAGTGTGGATGCCATGTGAGGCCACCAAATAGTGAGTACAATTTCTAAATATGGTGAGATTCGTGATCTCAGAAAGAAAGAAAAGAGAGAGTGCCCAGGAACATCAAGAGAGCACAATTGTGTAGCCTCTCTCAGAGTTGACTTGTCTAATAGTCTAGAGATCTAGAATCTGCGGTACTAGACTATATGTAGCACCAGATGAATGTGTGCCACCAATTACAAATCCATTCAACTCGATATCTCCTACCTAAGCCAAACGCTGGGGTCAAATTACAGATTATCGTCTGCTTTATCCCCGAGGGAAGTAGTTGCCTATCTCGATAGAAATTTTTACTAAGGGTGATGTACGAACTCCCAATGCCAGTTGGCTCTTTCACTTGGATCTGTTACCTAGGCTATCATCACTTCACATTTGTCTGGATTTCTAAAGTTTTGAAGTAAGAAAAGAAGAAATCTTCTGATTACTTCTATTATTTTTCATTTTTGCTAGTGACTAGCAAATCTTAGGCATGGGGGTATTTGATGAGTCCATTTTAATGGACTAATATTACGCCTAAGTAACTTTAATTATATCTTTTAGGTTTGTTAATAACTATATTAAGTTATAGAAGGGTTGCATGCATCAAGATTTAGGTTTATATTTATTCTATAACTTAATATGTTCTTTTTATTTGCAGGAATAATATTCAGGAAGAACAAGGGTTGGGGAGAAAATTTCCCCAACAACCGGCGGGCCTTTTCCCTTTCCTCTGGCCAGTTATAACTCTTCTCCAACGCCTGCTGGTTGAAAATAGAAAAGGGATTTGGAAATCCCTGGATTGGCGCACGCGGGGAGAGAGAGGAGTTAAAGAGAGGAGGTGGAGAGAAGAACAGAGATCTTCATCTTTCCCCTGGCGAAAAAGAAAACTCCAATGCATGCACTGTGTATTCAGCATACCCAACCCCACCTGCCTTCACCGCCATCTGCAGGCACGCCCACCTCCAGCCGCGCCCGCAGGCGCTCCCAACCGCGCGCCTCACTGCAAGCGCACCTCCCTTCAACACACCCACACGCCTCACCGCTCACCTTCCTTCAGCGCAATCAGGGGCACGCACCAAGCCTTCCCGCAGCCGCTCTAGCCTTTGCAGCCATCCGCCTGTGCACCTTCCTCCTGTCTCTCCAGCGCACCAAGCCCACACGTAGCCAACTGCAGGCGCTGCGTGCAGACTGCCTCCCCCTCACAGCACCCTCTCATCCGCTCGCGTGCATTCCTCCTGCCACTCCAGCGCTCCCAACCGCGCGCCTCTCCACCCTGCAGGCGCGCTCGCAAGCCCCACCGCTCACCCGCTCCATCTGCAGGCACACCGACTTCCCGCTCCTGCACCGCACTGCAGTAACGCGCCCGCACGCCACCAGTGCAGGAGCTCCATGCAGAGCACCCACCTTGCCTGCACGAGCGCGCACCAGCGTGGGCCACAGGCTCCCTACAGCAGCCGCTTCGCCTTCGCGTTCAGCAGGCGATGCTCCGGCCACCTCCGTCGCCGTCGCTGCCACCATCGGAGAGCCCTCGTCCTCGCCGCCTCCTAAGCCTCACGACAGCCCCGCCGGTTCTCTCTTTTTCTCGTGAGGAGGAGAGAGCAAGAATGCTCTATTTTCCCACCAATTAGTATTTACATTTAGTGCCATTGCCACATAATTTGATTTTATTTATTGTTATATTGTGGCAGAATTGCGCTTGAACACTCATAGTTCCTTATAATTGCATGATATTGATATTCACTAGTTTGAAGATTGAGTTTTGGGCTTAAGTACTAATTTTCTCTAGTACACGTCCCGTGAAAATTGCATAAATTCATCATAAATTTAATGAGAATTTCTATGAGGGAAAACTGCACATATACCCTTATTTTTTTAAGTTATTGCAAATCTACTTTTCTTTACATTTTAAGTCAGATTTGAATAGGGATTTCGCACTATTCGAAATAATATTAAATAATTAAGTATTTATTGCATAATTTCCTCCCTGTGGATTCGAGTCGCTCTTCTGCGAGTGGTTATTTTCATTATTTTTGATTAGTCGATTTTTCCACCACTTAAATACTATAACGCAAAGCGAAAAGTCGGTTGTCAGGGACTACCTCTTCCCATTCTGAACCCAATGAAGTAGAGGATTTTAAACCTAGGAGAAGTAAACTACCAAGAATTGCCAATGATTTGGGAAGCGATTTTATTGCTTACGAAATTAAGGGCAATCCCCCTACTCATCATGATGCTATGGCTTCTTCTGAAGCTAAGCATTGGAAAGATGCAATTAAGAATGAGATGGACTCAATCATCTCTAATGGCACTTGGGAGTTGGTTGATTTATCTATAGGGTGTTCTACTATTGGGTGCAAGTGGGTGTTTCAGAGAAAACTTAGGCCTAATGGATCTATTGAGAAATACAAAGCTAGACTTATTGCCAAGGGGTTTAAGCAAATGGAAGGTATCGATTATTTCGATACCTATTCTCTTGTAACTAAGATAACTACTCTCTGGATGCTTATTGCATTGGCTTCCATTTATGATCTCCATATCCACTAGATAGATGTGAAGACTACCTTTTTTCATGGCAATCTTGAGGGGTAGATCTATATGGACTAACCTGAGGAATTTATAGCTCCTAGGAATGAGGAAAAGGTTTGCAAGCTTGTTAAATATTGTCTTTATGGTTTGAAATAAGCATTGAAATAATGACATGAAAAGTTTGATAAGACTATCTATTCTTTTAGCTTTGTGAATCACGAATCCGGTAAGTGTATCTATTCTATGGTTAAAGGTGATATGTGTATTGTCCTATGCCTATATGTAGGTGATATATTATCGTTTGAGTCAGACATTATAATTGTGAATGAAACTAAGTTATTCTTGAGTAGTAAGTTTGAGATGATGGATATGGGTGCTACAAATATGATCTTAGGCCTCAATCTGATTCAATCAGCAAAGGGGATAGCTATTTCTCAATCTCATTATGTTGAGAAAGTTCTTGAAAAATTTGTCTATCAAGATTGTAAGGCTATTTTTGAATGCTAAAAAGTCATTGTAGTTAGGAAAATATCGCGTCGTAGTATAGCGACGAAGATCGCAATAACATTTAAATTTATAAGTGCTCGAAAACAAAATTTGAGTCAAAGGTCCTTCGTAGGAAGAAAATATGGAATTCACACACTAATCGTAATTGTAAATAATGAGTGTAATAATTCATAATAAGATATCCAATGAATATCAATAAAAAATATATTCAACAATAGCAATTGTGTCTAAGAAATCAATGGGATAAAACACATAATTTAAAACCTAAAAATGGTGATTTGAATCACCAATTTATTCCCAGAATTAAGCACATATCCCAAGGATACTCAATATCTCAATATTTCAAACCAGTTCAGATGTTTCAATAGTGTTTCCAACCACTAATCTGCATCAGCTCAAGAGCCAATGTCTCCATAGTGATTAGAACCAAGCTTGAGTCAGATGTCGGACCCTAAGGTTAGATGACTTAACTTCATCAAGCACAGCAACAAACCAATATGAAATTTGCTAAGTGTCCAAGGCACATCAGATGAATTAAATATCAAGCACAATAGCCCCTGAAATCTCTGAATTTTGCCTAAGTGTTAGGCCCAAATCCCAATGATGAACAGTGCAAAACCACCCCCACCCTCAAAATTTCCTCTTTCTTTCTCTCTCTCAGAATCGGGTTAGGGCTAATTAGGTAAACAAATCCAGGTTCAGGCTCACGTGAGTGGGCACGGGCGAGGTGTGAGGCAGAGGTGAGCAAGGACCACACCCCTATGTGTACTAAGGCAATAAGGTAGTGCACCAAGAACCTTATTAATCAAAATTTGGTTTAAGTCTCCACGATGTGGGACTATATTTGGAATGCTTCTCCTCGCGTGCAACAGCTGAAGATCCTCCATCATTTGTTGCTGTTGGTGGCTTGCCTCTTCAAATCGAGCCTAGAAGGCTTCGCGAGATCAATCTGCACTCCAGGTCATGGTAGCGGTGGAGTTGGTCAACGGATGGTGGCCGGGGGAGGTGGTGATGACGGCTGCGACAGGTGATGCTCCGATGAACCCTGAAACACACTAATTCGGGCCCTAAGCCCCAATTAACACATTCATGAGCATCGTCGGAGCATGGGGAGTGTGGTAGTGATATTTTGGAGGTGTATTGTGGTGTGTGGAGGTTGAACGGAGTCGAGATGAACAGTGGTTTGGTGGGTTGTTCGACGAGGGAGTATAGTGGATGAAAGCCCCAATAAAGAGAGGGATTTTGCTCGAGTGAGTGTGGCGGACGTTGTGGAGTGGTTGGCATGTTGTTTGGTGTTCGGTGGTGGCCGAACGAAGCTCACCAGAGCTTCGCCGGATGTGAAGAAGACGGAGAGGGAGAGGGTGATATAGGGATCTAAACTAGGTTCTAGAGTCCTAAAATTAATCTAGAGAAGTGGAGAGAGTAGGAACCTATGCTTATTGGATGAAGGGGGGTAAGGAATCACACTGGCTTGCCTTGCTGGATGCGAGGGAGATGAATTCTCTGGTGGGGTCGAGAGACGAGAAAGATGAGGTTGGGAGACTCCTACTTTGGCCGGCAAGGAGTGGAGGAAGGTAAGGAAGAAGGGGGGCTGCATGATTTGTTGGTCTAGTGGGTAGAGGAAAGAGGTTGAAGAGGCTCGCCAGAGCTGAGGCTGGAGACGGTTGGAGGGGAGGAGGAAGAGGTATTCTAGCTTGAAACCTAGTTGAAAAAGACACTAGAGATGCAAGAGCTTATATAGAGATCGAATGTGCTTTAAAATTCGAAGAATTCATGAATTGAATTTATGAAATAGGAAGTTTTGATTCCATGATTCTCGGAGCTCATGAGGGTTCTATGGTGCGAGTTAGGATCTGAGATTAGTTTCAATGGAAAGGGATCCTCTTCCTAATCAATCCCTTCAAATTTGGAGGGATTTGATTAAGAAATCAAAGAGAAATCCAAGATTGAATTCGCGTGGTTTGGGTTGAGGTTTTGTTCACACCTCTAATGGCAACAGGGACGAAAATGCAAAGATGATGAGAAGTTAGGAGCCTTTTTGTAAGAATCTTGAAACCTAGGGGCTTGAATGTGAGAAATATAGATTTTAGGGATTAAATTGCAAACTAGGTCAGGATGGACTCTCATTGGACCCAAATTTTGGTGTTGACCTAATTTGAACCCAAGGAATATAATGGTGAACTTGAATTTTAGTTTTAACCATGTTTGACTGGGTAAATTGCATAAAAATTCAAATCAGGGTAAATTCCCATCTGAAACTCTATTCTAGGTCAAAATTGGTTCAGATGGTCAAACTAAGGGTACCAGACCTCTTAGAATAATTTTATTCTAACTAGAACCTCTTTAATTTATGTGGGTTGAAAATTAGGATTTTGTGTATTGTTCAGCCCTCGAAATGCGTGAAATCTTGTTTCTGCCAGTGCAGACCCACTTTTTAGACTTAAATGCTAATTGACGTCTAATTAACCCTTGGATAACCCCGTGGTTACTCTGCACTTGTGATGTGATGTTAAAACAACAGAATTAACCTAGTCTTGTTGTCTTCTCCTCAAAACATATTAAAGTGGAATTATAGTCCTCAGGCGAACATTTAGGAGCATTTATCTCTTGATTCAATCTAATTTAAGTTAGTTATGATGAATGATGGTGTTACCATCATACCCCCATGCCCAACTTTTTCTAGTCCCTAGAAAAATCCTACGGAATGAACTAGATCTCTAGATCATGTTTCCGATGTTCAGATGCCTGATTTTGCCTCTTCTGTAGAAATTAGATTGGAATACCAATAATAGCCTTAGAGGTACTCAAGTACCAGCCAAGATCCAGACCTGACCAGCCTCAACCTCGGGTCTGTCGCAAAGGTTTCTAAGGCCCACAAAGACTGCCCCAGAGGTTCGTTGACCCCAGCGGTTAAAGCACCCGTGCGTAGACGTATCAAATCCTGGTTCAATTTGGCAGTGCATTTTTTATAAGAGAGATAGAGAAGGATTTTTATTCTAAGAGTTTTCTCTCTTTTCTTTTTTATATTCCCCTAAATCCAACATCGGATTGGACCTAAACACGGTTTCTATCGAATTCCTTGTCCCCATCATCAATCCTCGAAGGGTCCCTAGCTTTCGACACTTTGGGATAGTGTTGCCCATGACATTCTGTAGCTAAATTCAGGCCCTCACAATCGACATTTTGGGATAATCCAGCCCATGGCACCTGAACTAGTACAAGGTGCTTACATGGCCCTTGTAGGATATTTAGATATCCAAGGAGATAAGCACCGAAGAGACGATATGTTATTATGCATCTTCGAGAGGAGTATTTTTCATCCCACCTCTCCGTGCTGAGAACTCGTCCAATCAACTTATGTCTTCGAGCCGCTCCTAAGCTAGATCTTCGGGAAAACCTTTTTCAAAACAGGATACTTTTGGCATTGTTTCTTCATTAAGCACACTGAACTAGACTGGTGTGTGATTTTTGGGTGCTTAAGTTACCAAGTCTCACAAACCAAAGGGCAGGCAATGAGGCTGAATAGTCCCTAAGCCTTAGACTTAATACATCAGCCTCGCACTTTCCTCAACCTCTTGAGGATTAATTCAGATCTTAACAAATATGCGAGTGTTTAATCCCAAAGATACACCCAAGAGGCCTAAGGTCGGTACTCTTACTTATCTCCTTGTCTCAAGCACTTCAAGACTTAATCCTTGCTTTGATTTGGTCTAGAACTTAAGTAGATCTCATAATCAATTGCTATGACTATCAAATTTTCTTCTGATTTTGCTCCTTTTGACATTTTGTATTTCCTCTTTCCTCCTCAGGAAAGATTTTTCAAGCTATTCTCAATTTTCCACCTCTTTCTCCATTTTTTTTCCAATATGTATTTTTTGTGAGAATCCTCAGAGAATTAAATTTCCATTTGTTTTGCACATTAACAACCCCCTATGCCTAAGTTTTGCAATGTCCTAATTGTAAACTAGGTGGGTACGAATTCGAGTTAGTTCAAAGATTAGAACAAGGTTAAAGGGTGGGTGAACGGGTCGGGATGACTATTGCGAATGATTTCAAGCTCTGATATAAGTATCAAAGGTGGAGTCGGTTATTTAAAGTTGAACCTTAAAGTACAATAGTCATGTAGCTCAAAGATGAATCGGAAGGGTCTTGGGTTTTTGGAATGATGGGTTGCCTCCCGTTAAGCGCTAAATTCAATGCCTTTAGTCGAGTAGAAGGTGGTCAAGGAGTGGTCTGAATAGAGGAATTTTGTAGAACAAGTACCTTCATGAGTAGTCTGGTTGGTCCAACCAAGTGCTTATTCAGATTAATAGCTGATGATGCAGACTAAACCCAATCAGTCTGGTGGGTTGACGGATGTGAATCAATAGGTGTGGACCCACCATTTTCTTTGTGGCTTGAATAGATGTGGAAATATGAATCTAGGGTTTGGCTTAATAGACTCAGCTTGATCAGAGTAGGGGTCAAATGATAATGGATCTGTGGCAAATGTAGGAACCCTAATGGTGGGATTAGAGAGGGATAGAATGTGATTGTTGGTTTAATCAGTGTCTACTTCCTAGTCAAAATGTGGTGGAGAATCATATATAACTGGATCAGAAAGAGGTAAGTAAGAATAGAAATTGATTCCAGTGGCGGGTCGGGGTTGGGATTGGGTTTTGAAAGGCTCTATAGGAGGTGTGGCTGCTTTGCATTCTAAATCATCGACCTCAGAATCAGAATCAAATAATGGATCACGGATACTGAGGTCGTAAACTGGCTCATAGTCATCTGGAAACAATGGTTCTCTGAAATTAGAGTATAATTCAAAATCATTGGAGAATTTGAGACAATCAGTTTTTGAACCTATTTCAAGCTTGAGATTTCCACCAATGAGCAAATCATGATGCATGGAGTTATCAACCTGACTTTGGTCTATTCTAGTCTCAAATCCTAAGCTCAAAGAGGTGTCCTTATTAGGCATAGGCTCGGGTTTGGGAACCTAGGGTAAATCCAATCAAATCCCAATTCTTCCAACTCCTTTGATTCTATATTGTAAATTGATTCTATATCGTAAATCGGTGTGACTTTCGAAAAATCAATTCATTCTTCTGAGGAGTCTGGAGAGGTATAATCATCAAATACAGACCCAAAATCATAATTCAGATATAAAATCTGGTTCTCATTGCATTGGGCCTCATGGTCATCCCAAATAGTCTTAGATCTAGATTTTAGGTCAGAGGTAGGAATTGGGTTACTAGAATCTAGACTTGGTTCTATTGGGATGTTAGAATCACTTTTAAGGAATACCTTAACAGGATAAGGTGCGGGAGTCATATCCTTGAGAGGTTCTGAGTCTATTTCATCATTGGTGTTTGAAAAATCTACGCACAATGGACTAGCTTCACAGCTGCCTATGGCTGGCTCATGATCGGGAACACTTGTAACGGGATCCACCCACCCCACATCAAGATCAGGTATGTCACTACTCATAAAATTCGAATCTGGTTCCATTTGGGTTGGGGGTCCATAGCAACCTCTACTTTCGAACCCGGTGATAAACACACATGAATTCATGATAAAATGCTTATTTATGATAGTTCCTAGGCTTAGCATTGCACATCATGATATAAATATTGCATAAACATCCATTGCATTTTATTTAGGATAGTTGTATGTTTTGTATATTAATTCCTTCATTTTATATGGCTAGGAGGCAATGCGACGTCCTTACGGACTTCGGATGAAAAATCTGACCGTACGGATGAATCTAGAGCGACGATCGCAATCTGACAACGTAGAAATCACCCTGATCCGAGGACCGTGGCATCTTCTGCAAGCAAAGAAGGGTGGACGATCCAGATGGTGCCACGTGGCACCATCTGGAGCACCCAAAGTCACCCGCCATACTTCCAATGGCCACCCAACAAGTGATCTCAGCCGTTGGATGAAAATCCAACAGCAGAGAGCCTACCCTCACCACGCGGCCTCAACTCATCTTCTCGACACACTTGTAGACGTGGCGCAACAGTGGAGGCGCTGGATCGCAAGGGAGGGGCGCGGGCTTGAATCCTTGCAGCCCCCACAATTCTTAATCCAGTCGGTGCTCAACACAGCCAGTGCATGCGCATGCATGTAGCAGCAGCGGTAGCACAGCTCCAGCACGCAGCAACAGTGTGTGTACACCAGCGCATGCCAGCGCGCACGACAGCAGGGCCTCCGCGCAATTTGTGCGCATGAGGGATAGTGCAGCTCGCATGGATGGGCATAAGGTGGCTACAGCGACGCATGAGATGGACCTACAGTGATGCTTACAGCAGTCGCTAATTGTTTGTAGGCACAAGGCCAGCTGCGTGAGTGAGTGGGCGTGAGCTAGCTACAACGACACTTACAGCGACGCCCTGGAGGTTGCTAATGGTCCCATGCCTATTCTAGCCTCTTCTCATCCACTATATAAGGACCTACACCCCCTCCCATCCAAGCCTTCTCTACCTACTCTACTCCTACCTACTCCCAAGCTCTAGCAAGCCTACCAATGCTCTGTTAGAGCTTGCTATCAAGCTCCCAAGGTGCCTATTAGTGTAACAAAACTCTGCCCCACCAAATACTCCTCCATCTTCCCATCCCCATTAATATGTCACGTTGGAGCCATCCTACGTCCATTCCGATAGCAAATCATCTCCGCCTTCTCACCTCCATTCCGGAGCCACGCTGAAGCTTTCCTCTACCCAACGTCCTCCCGCTTCTCACCTCCGTCGTCCTGCTTCCCAACTCCGTATGAGCTTCCGCCAGGTGCTATCGTCTCACCGAACAGCCACTTTGGGAGATTTCTTCTCGCCTCTTTTCTCTTTTATGCTTTTATAGTTTATTGTAATTGACATTTATGCAATAAATCACATTTGATTCCATCTCTCTCTTGTGATTGCTTGTCATTTTATTTCAAAAACAAAAAAAAATAACAAAACCCTAAAACACCAAAAAAAAAAAATCGAAGCGCGGTTTTCATACAAAGTAACGTCGCCTCCTTGTGTTCGACCCGGGACTCCCTTGGAGTTTCGGTATAAATTATATTTGATTAGGAGTTTTGCAACTACGATGACGGGTTACTCGTAACCCCAATTTCAAACACGCAAAACCCGTTGATCATTTTGGCGTCGTTGCTGGGGAGGCAACAAAATTTACTTTATTGTTTTCTGTGCTTCTTTACATTTACATAGCACTAACCCCGCTTGTCTTTGATCTACTATCTTGCAGGTACCCTAGCATGGAGATCCAAGTGTGGTAGACCAGAGTAAAATGCGGGTAGAGTACTTTGTAAGTGTCACCCACATTCCCCCCTATTAGTTTCATTTCACCACACTCATAACCAAGACCAAATCTACTTAGGTGCTTGCATAAATCCTAGGATAGAATTGTTTGTCTTGTTTGCCACTGGTGTGCCGCCTTTTTCGTCTTTATAGTTATTATAGTTGTTGTGGTATATAACAAAGCGGTTACCAGTCTAATACAATTTATTACCCGGAATGAAGAGTTTCCCGAGGTTGAACTCAGGGAGCAAACCAAAATTCTATAAGCCTATAAATTCACAATATATATAAGGTTTTACAAAAATTAAGAGAGAGAGGGAGAAGGAAAGAGAAAGAGGGTAATTGGCTTTTTCTTCTCTTTCTTCAGCTACTCTTCTCTCCAACTTGTATTCTTCTTTTCTTCTTTCTTCTTCTTTCTTTGCTTCTTCTTTTCTTCTTCTTCTTCAACCTGCCTTCTTCTTTCTTCTTCTTCTTTCTTTCTTCTTCTGCAGCGGTTCCTCTTTCTTCTCCTTCTTCTTCCAGTCTTCTTCTTCTTCTTCTTTCTTTGTTTCTTCTTTGCTTCTTCTTCAACCTGCCTTCTTCTTTCTTCTTCTTCTTCTTTCTTTCTTCTTCTGCAGTGGTTCCTCTTTCTTCTTCTTCTTCCTGTCTTCTTCTTCTTCTTCTTCTTCTTTCTTTGCTTCTTCTTTGCTTCTTCTTTGCTTCTTCTTCAACCTGCCTTCTTCTTTCTTCTTCTTCTTCTTCTTTCTTTCTTCTTCTGCAGCGGTTCCTCTTTCTTCTTCTTTCTTTGCTTCTTCTTTGCTTCTTCTTCTTCTTCTTTCTTTCTTCTTCTGCAGCAATTCCTCTTTCTTCTTCTTCTTCTTCTTTCTTTCTTCTTCTGCAGCGGTTCCTCTTTCTTCTTCTTTCTTTGCTTCTTCTTTGCTTCTTCTTCTTCTTCTTTCTTTCTTCTTCTGCAGCAATTCCTCTTTCTTCTTCTTCTTCTTCCTATCTTCTTCTTCTTCTTCTTTCTTTGCTTCTTCTTTGCTTCTTCTTCTTCTTCTTTCTTTCTTCTTCTGCAGCAGTTCCTCTTTCTTCTTCTTCTTCTTCCTATCTTCTTCTTCTTCTTTCTTTGCTTCTTCTTTGCTTCTTCTTCAACCTGCCTTCTTCTTTCTTCTTCTTCTTCTTTCTTTCTTCTTCTGCAGCGGTTCCTCTTTCTTCTTCTTTCCTCTCTAACTCTCCTTCTTTCTCACCGACGTCTGATTCAGCGCTCAGACGACTTAACCACTCGGTTGCTACAATGGAGCTCCTCTTCTTTTCCTTCAGCTTCTTTCCTTCCTTTCTTCTTCCTTCGCCTGCTTCTTCTTCTTCCTTCTTTCCTGCGCACACACGCAAACATCAGTGCAAAACCTACCCTACCCCTTCCCCGCATCTCTCTCTCTTTAGATCTCTCTTTAGGAAGCTCTCCCAAAGCCGGGTAATCAGGTCGGGTCGCGTGCCCGAGTCCAGGCGCACTGGCGCGGGTGGTGCGCGAGGAGTGCACAGGCAGGATAGTCGGGTCGGGTCACCAGGTCCTCGTGGGCAGTGCCGCGGACAAGGCGTGTGAATAGGTGGGGGACCTCACCCCTGTGTGACTTGAGGCGAATAGCCTCAGTCACTTTTTCCTTTTATATTTGTGCGGGTGCGCGTCGGCTTCCGAGGTGGGACTAAAGTCCCACCTGCATCTTCGTGCATCTGCAGGAGGAAGGCTCGACCAATTGGGGTAGCGGCGGAGGCCTTTGACCCCAATTACGAGTCTGAGTGTGTGCATGAGAGTGTTCCGCAGCTGCTGGACCTGGGGGCCTGGGGTACTGCAGCTTGGAGCAGCTCGCGAAGCAGCTTCAACCTATTGCCAATGGTGGCGAGGAGCCTGAGACCTGAAATCACGAAGACGGCCTCGCAGCCACATCAGACAATGCAGGGAGCTTCGCCAGAGGACGGCGAAGGTGGTGCGGGGGTCTGCGAGGCGTGAGAGTGCCTGTGGCCGTGCGCCTAGGGCACTCTGCGTGCGTGAGAGTGGGTGTGTTCGGGGGGTGGTCTGGAGGTGCTAGGTGGTGAATGGAGGGCGGATTCGGTGTCAGTGAGGTGGTGCGGAGCTTAAGGGGTAGCTGGCGAGGCGGATGGAGGCATGGAGTGGCAAGAACGCCTCGCCGAAGGGCAGTCGGAGATGGAGAAGGTGATGATGGACAATGGTGGTCAGTGGGTTAAAACAGTAAATTAGGAAGGGGGAAATAATAGGGAGAGAGAAGGGAAGGTTTCTACCTGCCTAATTGACGAAGAGGGAGAGGGGGATTGCTCGGCACGTGCCTGCTGGAGCTGAGGACGAAGGTGCCCAGGGGAGGAGTGATGGCAACGAGGAAGAGGTCTGAGGGCGGCAGCTGGTGCGTCCTGGCGTGGGATGACAAGGTAGAGTGGGCTCTGCTGCAGGTATGGCAGCAGAGCGATGAGGAGGAGGAGGAGAGTTCGTCGGAAGCTAGGGCAATCTGACCGAAGGGAGGGGAGACAAAAATAGAGGGGTTTTCTCCGCCAGAAGTAGCTTGCCTTGGACGGTAGCCCCTACCACTCCTTATAAAGGCGCTGGTGAGGAGAGTGGCCTGAGGGAACGACGTGCAGAGCACGCCGGAGATGGATGGAGAAGGAGACCCATGCCTTTCGTGCATTTGCACGAGAGGCATGGGCGGTTGCAAGACACAAGGGAGGGTCCCTGCGACAGAGGACGACGCAGGGAACCTCCCGTTCGTTCCTCAGAGCGGGCGCCATCCTCTGCGCAAGGTCGCCGGAGGTATGGCGCTGCTCAGAATGGTAGGGAGGACCGTTCTGCAAAGAATGACAAGAAGGATAGGGGGCAATGTGTAAGGGTTTCAAAAGATAAGGGTCAAAAAGTAATTCAAGAGGACCAATTTGTAAAGTCGGTCAAGATGGTCTTTTCTTAGGTCCAAATTTTTATACGAGCCTAATTTGAACCTAAGGATTTTAATGGTGAAATTTGATTTTAGGTTTGACCATGTTTGACAAGTCAATTTGTACAAAAACCCAAATTAGGTCATAAATTGGGCATGGTTCTCATTTTAGGTCAAAATAGGTTGTAAAGGCCAAATTGAAGATTATAAACCCTAGGGAATATTTTTCCATGAATTTTAGAGGATTTAGTTGATTTTTATCCTGCCTCGAACCTCGTGAATTAAAGTGGGTTTGTTTTAGGGTTATAGAATGTCATTTAATTCCTAGAAGTTGCTATAATCCTTTTTAGATCAGATCATCCCACTTCCTTCCTTATTAGGCTTATTTGACCTGTGTTTAGACCCTTAATTATCCTGTTTGCATACTACTTTGGTAAAATTACAGTTTTATCCCTTATGATTTATCTTATTCTTTAATTCAGAATTTTCTGAGTTAAGCTTCTCTTTAGGTTTTGTAGGAGCTTCTTCACACTTATTTAGATTAAATTGTGCTAGTTAGGGTTCATGATGAGGCTCTCATCATACCCCCATGCCTAGCTTTTGCTAGTCCATTAGCAAAATTTTAAGGTTTCAACCCTTGTTCTAAACCATGAAGTTCTTAATGAGTTTAGATAAGTGTTTTTTCTTTTGTAACCTTGATTAGGTCAGAATGCCAATCATAGGCATAAAAGGTACTCTAGTACCAATTAAGATCCAGATCTGTCTAGCCTTAGCCTCAGTCCTTAGCAAAGGTTTTTAAGGCCTACAGGAGCTAACCTAAGGCTTATTGGACTTAGTGGTTAAAGCACCCGTGCTTGAGATAATTTTAGCCCTGGTTCAGTTCGCAGTGCATTTTGTAAGAAAGAGGTAGAAGATTTATATGTTTGGAGAGTTTTCTCTCTCTTTTTATTTTTAATTCTAGCTTAGGATTGGCTTCTCAACACGGTCTATATCAAATTCCTTATCCCCATCATCAATCCTCAAGGGTTCCTGGCAGTCGATGCTTCGAGATAGCACTGCCCATGGTAACCCCCAGAACCCTGGCTTTCAAGATTTAGAGATAATCCCGTCCATGGTGTTCCATGGCCGAATGCAGACCTTGGCAATTGACACTTCGTTATATTGCCATCCATGGAATCTGAACCAGTAGAGTGCTTACATGCCCCCAGTAGGATATGCAAATATCCTAAGAGACAAGCACCGAGGAGATGATATTTTGTTACACATCTTCGAGGGGAATTTCCCACCTCTCCATGATGGGAACTTGTCTAAATCAAGTTGTGTGATCGGCCGCTCCTACTCTAGGTGTCATTTTCTGAATTTTTGCAATGCTTTTGCGTGATTTTGATTTTTATGCTTACTGAACTGGGCTGTGTGTGAAATTAGGGTGCTTAGGTTACTGAGTCCCGTAAACCAAAAGTTAGTTAACGAGGCCAAATACTCCCTAAGCCTTTGACCTAATACTTAAGCTTTTCATTTTCCTCAACCTCTTGAGGAATGTCTAGATCTTAATGGGTACTAAGAGTCCATCCAAGAATGCCTAAGGTTTGCATTCATACTAATCTCACTGTGACTTTCCATTTCTTTTCCTGAATGAGGTCTAGAACTTAGGTTAACTCCTTAATTTCTTACCAATGACTATCTTCTTTCTTTCTTCTTCTGCAACGGTTCCTCTTTCTTCTTCTTCTTCCTGTCTTCTTCCTCTTCTTCTTTCTTTGCTTCTTCTTTGATTCTTCTTCAACCTGCCTTCTTCTTTCTTCTTCTTTCTTTCTTCTTCTGCAGCGGTTCCTCTTTCTTCTTCTTCTTCCTGTCTTCTTCTTCTTCTTCTTTCTTTGCTTCTTCTTTGCTTCTTCTTCAACCTGCCTTCTTCTTTCTTCTTCTTCTTTCTTTTTTCTTCTGCAGCGGTTCCTCTTTCTTCTTCTTTCCTCTCTGACTCTCCTTCTTTCTCACCGACGTCTGATTCAGCGTTCAGAAAACTTAACCACTCGATTGCTACAGTGCAGCTCCTCTTCTTTTCCTTTAGCTTCTTTCCTTCCTTTCTTCTTCCTTCGCCTGCTTCTTCCTTCTTCTTCCTTCTTTCTAGCGCACACACGCAAACATCAGCGCAAAACCTACCCTACCCCTTCCCCGCGTCTCTCTCTTTTTGGATCTCTCTTTAGGAAGCTCTCCTAAAGCCGGGAAATCGGGTCGGGTCGCATGCCCAGGTCCAGGCACACCAGCGTGGGTGGTGCGTGAGGAGTGCACAGGCAGGATAGTCGGGTCGGGTCACCAGGTCCGCGTGGGCAGTGCCGCGGACGAGGCGTGTGAATAGGTGGGGGACCTCACCCCTATGTGACTTGAGGCGAATAGCCTCAGTCACTTTTTCCTTTTATATTGGTGCGGGTGCGCGTCGGCTTCCGAGGTGGGACTAAAGTCCCACCTGCATCTTCGTGCATCTGCAGGAGGAAGGCTCGACCAATTGGGGTAGCGGCGGAGGCCTTTGACCCCAATTACGAGTCTGAGTGTGTGCATGAGAGTGTTCCGCAGCTGCTGGACCTGGGGGCCTGGGGTACTGCAGCTTGGAGCAGCTCGCGAAGCAGCTTCAACCTATTGCCAATGGTGGCGAGGAGCCTGAGACCTGAAATCACGAAGACGGCCTCGCAGCCACATCAGACAATGCAGGGAGCTTCGCCAGAGGACGGCGAAGGTGGTGCGGGGGTCTGCGAGGCGTGAGAGTGCCTGTGGCCGTGCTCCTAGGGCACTCTACGTGCGTGAGAGTGGGTGTGTTCGGGGGGTGGTCTGGAGGTGCTAGGTGGTGAATGGAGGGCGGATTCGGTGTCAGTGAGGTGGTGCGGAGCTTAAGGGGTAGCTGGCGAGGCGGATGGAGGCGCGGAGTGGCAAGAACGCCTCGCCGAAGGGCAGTCGGAGATGGAGAAGGTGATGATGGACAACGGTGGTCGGTGGGTTAAAACAATAAATTAGGAAGGGGGAAATAACAGGGAGAGAGAAGGGAAGGTTTCTACCTGCCTAATTGACGAAGAGGGAGAGGGGGACTGCCCGGCACGTGCCTGCCAGAGCTGAGGACGAAGGTGCCCAAGGGAGGAGTGACGGCGACGAGGAAGAGGTCTGAGGGCGCCAGCTGGTGCGGCCTGGCGTGGGACGACAAGGTAGAGTGGGCTCTGCTGCAAGTATGGCAGCAAAGCTATGAGGAGGAGGAGGAGAGTTCGCCGGAAGCTAGGGCAATCTGACCGGAGGGAGGGGAGACGAAAATAGAGGGGTTTTCTCCGCCAGAAGTAGCTTGCCTTAGACGGTAGCCCCTGTCGCTCCTTATAAAGGCGCTGGCGAGGAGAACGGCCCGAGGGAATGACGTGCAGAGCACGTCGGAGATGGCCAGAGAAGGAGACGAATGCCTTTCGTGCATTCGCACGAGAGGCATGGGCGGTTGCAGGACACAGGGGAGGGTCCCTGCGACAGAGGACGACGTAGGGAACCTCCTGTTCATTCCTGAGAGCAGACGCCATGCCCTGCGTGGCGTCATCCTCCACACAAGGTCACCGGAGGTATGGCACTGCTCAAAATGGCAGGGAGGACCGTTCTGCAAAGAACGATGAGAAGGATAGGGGGCAATGTGTAAGGGTTTCAAAAGATAAGGGTCAAAAAGTAATTCAAGAGGACCAATTTGTAAAGTCGATCAAGATGGTCTTTTCTTAGGCCTAAATTTTTATACCAGCCTAATTTAAACCTAAGGATTTTAATGGTAAAATTTGATTTTAGGTTTGACCATGTTTGACCGGTAAATTTGTGCAAAAACCTAAATGAGGTCATAAGTTGGGCATGGTTCTCATTTTAGGTCAAAATAGGTTGCAAAGGCCAAATTGAAGGTTATAAACCCTAGGGAATATTTTTCAATGAATTTTAGAGGGTTTAGTTGATTTTTATCCTGCCTCAAACCTCGTAAATTAAAGTGAGTTTGTTTTAGGGTTACAGAATATCATTTAATTCCTAAAACTTGCTATAACACATTTTAGATCAGATCATCCCACTTTCTTCCTTATTAAGCTTATTTGACCTATGTTTAGACCCTTAATTATCCTGTTTGCATACTGCATTGGTAAAATTACAGTTTTACCCCTTATGATTTGTCTTATTCTTGAATTCAGAAATTTCTGAGTTAAGCTTCTCTTTAGGTTTTGTAGGAGCTTCTTCACACTTATTTAGATTAAATTGTGCTAGTTAGGGTTCATGATGAGGCTCTCATCAGACACCTTCATCCATTTCACCCCCACATTTAAAAAAAAAACCAAAAAGATACATTTTGTGGGATGAATCAATTTACACACTTTATACACCCACATCGAAGGCACATAATCGGACTTGATTTTCATCTACTCAATCGGGATTTCGACCTATGGACCCGGTACACTAAATCAACACATAAAAGAGTAGAAATCATATTAGGTAAATCACCCTTTTTGTGTGCCTTAATCAGTGGTGCATTTGAGCCGATTGATTGAATTGTTTAGGCCGTACCACCTAATTTAAAAGAAACTCATTTGTAGCTGCCCCATAGGATTCAATATTTAGGTCAAGCCAAGCACTCCATATTTTCTCGATTTATAAAGGAAAATACTTGGACACGTGCTTTCAAAACTTGGTTTGCCTCACAAAACTTTGTTGAATACACCTAACATTTGAATCCTAAAAGCTACTAAGTAAGATTCGAACACTAACACTCACCTCATCATTAATAATCTTGCTTGAAAACTTCTTGGTTGTGCATATTCACACATTCTCAAACAAATCATTAGGGGCACAACCCATTAAGGGCCTATCACATTCCTAAAGCACCATTGTCTCAAGGCTAACTAAAATTGAGTAGACATTGGCCCTAAGGATTCATTCGCTCGCCGGGATCCAGATTGAGATTATTCACAATTAACCTACTTATACTAGTCAATCTGATGTCTAGCTAGGGGAGTAGAGTCAAACGACAGCGGTTGGGGGGTACACTAGGAACCGGAGGCGCAAGCTAAAGGAAGAACCTTCTCCCCAATCCCTCATTCTAATTGGTTGGATTGCCTGGACATAAGTAGAGTAAATCGTCCATAATCTTAGGGAGAATTTTGAGAGTCTGTAGATCTTTAGACTACCCAACCTAAGGACATGCTTGTATTTTTTATGCTGTAGGGTCCCTTCTCTTCCCCGTCCTTCCGACTTCCTTCCAGTGTATGCTTGGAAGGAGTGGAAGGACCTTTAGACCATTCCCGGAGGCGGAGGTTGAACTATAGCCAACTAGATCCCATGGCTGATCAACAACCACTTCTCTCGCCCCTGAACCAGTAGGAGCTGATTCAGAGGAAGTTGGAAGAATTGCAGTAGATGCAGTAATGGTTCCAACGAATGAATGGTCAGGGTGCTCAGCCCTTGAAGGATTTTTATGATCCTTCAATTTTTGAGGATCGTCCCGACGTTGTGATCCCGGTCGGTGATGTTGAGATCAAGCCCCAGGTTTTGAGTCTAATTAAACACTTTCACGGGCTTGGCTTAGAGGACCCATTCCAACATTTGGAGGACTTGATCACTCTAGTTCAGACCACCACATCGCGGAAAGTGGATGAAGAATAGATGCTCATGAGGCTTTTCCCCCATTCACTCAGGGATAAGGTCGCACATTGGTATCGTACCATTGGAAGACCGATTGCTACTTGGACAGCTTTGAAATCGGCCTTCCTGAAGAAATTTTTCCCAATTGGGCGAACCAATGTATTGCGACGGGCAATTACCACTTTTGCCCAGCAGCAGGGGAACCATTTCATGGGGCCTGGGAGAGATTTCAAGATCTGTTGCGGAAGTGTCCACACCACGAGGTGCTTAAATGGCAACCTGTGCAGAATTTTTATCACGGGTTGAATGATCAACTCTGTAATCATGTGGATGCTTCTTGCGAAGGCAATTTCCTCAACAAAGATGCAGATAGCGCGTATGATTTGTTTGAGGAAATGAGTGAAAATTCTTTAAACCGCACTTCCATGGAAACCTTCGACTGATCCCAACAAACTAGATCAAATGCCAATGAGGTCCAAGATTCTCATACATCTGATATGGAATTGATCTGTAATAGATTAGATAAGATAGATCTGGTTGCTAAACGAATGGAAGAGTGGATGTCTAGAAACTCTAATTTCTCTAGATCCACTCAATCCCAGGGATCGGGATTCCATTCTTTGCAAGCTCCTACGAGACGGGAGTTTGTGAACTAGCTGGTGTCAGCTCGATCTTCAAGCCAACTCTTCTCAGAACCTTATAGGTTCGAAACTGGGGCCTTTGATCCCAGTTTTACTGATCCTTCTTCATCCTCATCTTATGAGGATGTTCAGGCTGTGCAGGAGAATGTTAGGTCCAACCCTTGCTCAAATTTTTATAATTTTGGTTGGAAAAATCATCCTAACTTCTCTTGGAAAGATTAGGGGCAACAGACCCAATATCGACCCAACAACTATGTATCGCAAAAACCAATGGGTCAGGGTCTTGTATATACTCGTTGCCCTTGAATCAGGTTAATCAGTCCATGTGGAATGCTCAACAACTCACTGAGCAGGCTAATTTAAACCTGAAGATGGTAGAAATGCAAGGGTCAATGCTCCAGCTCATGCAACAAATGAAAACTTTGCTGGATACCTTGCAATCAAGACTTGGTGCAAACAACCGATAGCCCGAATCTCTGCCATCACAACCCGTACCAAACCCAAGGAATGTACAGAATCGAGGCACTGGGCCTCAAGGGTTTGGTAATAGTGGGGAGTCATATGCTCAAGCTCATGCTATCTATCAGGCTACCCTAGCCCCTCCCGGAGCGAACCATGTTCCTACCATAATCAACCGGGAGCCTCCTGTTTTGCCCAACCCTCCCCAAGACACTAACCAACAGCATTTTGCCACTGCAAACACCATCACCTTGAGGAGTGGTAGTAGACACAAGGACCTACCCAACCCCATGTCAACCCCATTAGGCCCCATAGCAATAATTCCAAGCTCCCAACTAAGAATGTGATGAACAAAACATCAGAGTCTGATTCAAGAGTATGTTGTTGTATGGGAAAATAGATTGGAGGAAAGGATGTCCTTACTTCAGGCTTTCAAATTGACAATCATTTTACTCCTCGCAGCTATCGGATCAATCCCCGCCTACGCCATAGGTTTACTGAATGCATATAAGAAAGGCGTAGAGCAAAATCTGAAAACAATAGGAGAGTAGTTTTATCCGATAACACAAGCACACTAATCCTCAACAAGCTACCTTCTAAGAAGCAGGACCTGGGAGCCCTGCTGATTTCTTGCACAATAGGAAACATTACTTTTGACCGGGCCCTCCTCGACTTGGGTGTTTCCATTAATGTGATCCCTACATCACTACACATGGAATTGGGTTTAGGCTAACTAAAACACACTGACATAACCTTGCAATTAGCGATAGATCCATTACAAAACCAAAGAGTATTTTGGAGGATGTTTTAGTCAAGGTTAATGATTTCCATTACCTTGCTGATTTCATGGTCCTGGACATGGAGACCAGGGGATAAGACAAATCGAGTCAATATTTTCGAGGTCTCAAAGAAGAATAAAATTAAGTGTGGTTCGATGGAGGAGCTTGGTAGAATAGAGGAAGTAATGGCCATACATACCTTAGACAACCTTTTAATGGCCAACTCAACCCAAACTTGGGAAGGAGATCACATGGTTGCGGAAATAGTTGACAAATAAAAAATGTGACCAATTGTAGAAACACGGGATGAGGAAGATATACATGAAATCGAAAATTTGTTGGATGATTCACGTGATCAAGTTAAAACCCAACAACATCCTTATCCTGAATGCTTAGAGTTTGAGGTCCAACTTGTGGGTGGGAATCCTGAGGATCAAGATGGTTGGTTTAAGAACCTAGAGTGTGAGGATGAAATTGAACATTGGGGAAGATCTCTTCAAACATTAGGTATTCTAGAGTACCCACCAATCCCTAGCACATCACAAAACCCTCATAGTCCTTTTTCACCCAACCATTGCATAAATTCTATACCCAACCACACTTCCTCTGTAATAAATCAACAAAACTCCTATTGGAGACCCTTTGGGCACTCCCTGCACCACCAGCTTACTACTTTCATTGATCATCTCTTTGGCAAGTCCACTTTCACTTTCCAGGACTCAAATCTTGGGACCCGAAAACTGTGTTATTGCAGCCTCAATGTTAGCTATACTTGATTAAGAACCTCGCCTAGCTGAAGGCACTAAACTCAGCACATGTAAAGACTGTTCCAAGCTGACCAGAGTCTCACAGAAATCAGGTTCTATTCTTCCACTTCTACTCTCTTGCATGCTTTCATTTTTCACAATTAGGAACTTGCAATAGTAAGCATGGGGGGGTGGACATATTTTATAACCTTTTTGTCAGCTGTAATAGTAATTTCCTATTATCATAAAATGCTTATTTATGATAGTTCCTAGGCTTAGGATTGCACATCATGATATAAATATTGCATAAACATCCATTGTATTGTATTTAGGATAGTTTCCGACCTAGCAACTATGCTCCACAACGACCAATAGGTCAGGGTCATGTGTATACTTAGTTGCCCCCAAATCAGGTCAATCAACCAGCTTGGAGTGCTCGTTAACCCGTAGGGCAGGCTGATTTGAATCGACAAATGGTAGAGATGCAAGGATCCATGCTCCAGCTCATGTAGCTAATGAAAACCTCACTGGACAACTTGCAAACTAGGCTCATAGCTAACTCTCGTCAACCCAGATCTCTACCATCCCAACCCGTACCCAACCCGAGAAATATCCTGAATCCGGGCAACCAAGCCCATGGGAACGGAAATCAGAGGGACCCACACGCACATGCTCAGGTGGTTGAGCAGGGTCCTTCTTCTTCTGCACATCAATAATTCTTGGTTAATCAAGCCCCTCCAATCTTTCCTAACCCTCCCCAAGACCCAAACTCATATGCATCCCCAAATTCTGTTACCTTGAGGAGTGGTAAACAAACTCAGGATCCACAACCACACTATTCTAATTTACCAAATCTTGAAGAACCTGAGGAGAGAAAGGAGAACTCTGGAGAAGAAATCAAGGCTTAGGAACCTGATTTCAAAGATCTGACTCATGTTCCTTTCCTAAAGCCTTGATCAAATCAAAGAAGAAGAAGTCAGTTGATAGCAATGAGGATCTTCTGAATATTTTCAAGAATGTTGAGATCAATATCCCACTCTTCGACGCTATCAAGCATATATCGGCTTACGTGAGATTTTTAAAGGATTTATGTACACAAAAGCGTAAGTCGAGAGAATCTGTTCCGAGAAAGGTGGTACTCTCCGAGCAGGCTAGTTTTGTTATCCTGCACCACCTCCCTCAGAAAAAGAGAGATCCAGGTGCTCCGTTGATTTCTTGTGTCATCGGAGATTACACTTTTGATAGAGTACTTTTGGATTTGGGTGCATCCATCAACCTAATTCCGACTTCTCTTTGCGACAATTTTGGATTAGGTGAACTTTGGCCGACTTCAGTAATGTTGCAGTTAGCGGACCGTTTGGTCACAAATCTACGAGGCGTTATTGAAGATGTTATAGTTAAGGTTAAAGATTTCTATTTTTCTGTAGATTTCATTGTCCTTGACATGGATGTACCAGAAAATCTGAGGAACACGCCCATCATTCTGGGGCGTCCATTCCTGGTTACCGCTAAGGCCAACATTAACTGTGAAAGTGGTAGCATGGAAATCGCCTTTGGGGATCAACGAATGAAATTGGATTTTTTTAAGGCGATTAATAAATTTGAGGATTGTGGATTTATTGAGGAACTTAAGGAGGATAATGTGAACATTGAAACTTGTTTGATGGTTTCTGCAATTGAAAGTTCCTCCTTTGATGATGAATTGGACCCACAACCCTCTATGGCAGACCTGCCATCTTCTGAAGAGGTTATTGATTTTGTTCACTCTCAACCTCTTTCTCTTGATGAGTCATCAGCATCTTCCTTACCTTCAATCATCAACCGCCCCAGCTTGAACTGAAACCATTGCCTGAGAATTTTAAATATCAATTTTTAGGACCACAAAAGACGCTCCCTGTGATTATCAGTGCTAAATTAACAAAGGAGCAGGAGATTAAATTGATTAAGGTCCTGAAGGAACACAAGGAGGAAATTGGTTGGAGCATTCATGACCTTAGGGAGATCGAGCCATCTTGCTGCAATCATAGAATATTCTTAAAAGATGGATCCCACCCTTCTCGCCAGATGCAGAGGAGATTAAATCCAAATATGTGAGAAGTGGTCAAAAAGGAAATCATTATGTGACTCGATGCAGGAATTATTTATCCGATCTCTGATAGTCCCTAGGTAGGTCCCATGTAGATTGTTCCCAAAAAATCTGGGATTACCATTGTGACTAACGAGAGAGGAGAATCTGCCACAACTCGTTCAGCTTCCTCTTGGAGGGTTTTTATTAATAACAGGAAGCTGAACACGGCCACGAAAAAGGATCATTTCCCTCTGCCTTTCATTGATCAAATCTTGGAAAGATTAACCGGGAAGAAGTACTTCTGTTTTCTTGATGGCTACTCGGGATACAACCAAGTTCCTATTCATCCCGAGGATCATCAAAAAACTACCTTCACCTATCCCTACGGAACCGTTGCTTTCCGTAGGATGCCTTTCAGTTTATGCAATGCACCTGCGACTTTTCAAAGGTGTATGTTAGCCATATTCTCTGACATGGTGGGAGAGTTTATGGAAGTCTTCATGGACGATTTCTCTGTTTTTGGAGAATCATTTGACTCTTGTCTAGCTAATCTAGAAATGATTCTTAAACGATGCATTAAAACACGATTGGTCCTTAGCTGGGAAAAGAGTCATTTCATGACACAAGAAGGCATCATCTTGGGTCATGTAATCTCTGAATAAGGAATTGAAGCGTATAAAGCTAAGGTTAATGCTATCGCTAAACTTCCTCCTACATCTGTTAAACAAATTTGATCATTTCTTGGTCACGTAGGATTCTACAGAAGATTCATCAAGGATTTCTTGAAGGTTGCTCGTCCTCTGAGCAATCTTCTCGCCAAACAAACATCGTTTGTCTTCAACGAATCATGTCATAAGGCATTTGATTTCCTGAAAACAGCAGTCACTTGTGCTCCGGTGTTGCAACCGCCGGTTTGGATAGCCCCTTTTGAGATCATGACTGATGCTTTTGATTACGTGGTTGGGGCTGTTTTGGGTCAGAAAGTTGACAGGAAGCCCTCTGTTATCTACTATGCTAGTAAAACTCAAGATGAAGCCTAGAGGAATTACACTATTACAGAAAAGAAATTACTACCCGTAGTATTTGCTTTGGAAAAATTCCAGGCTTATCTCTTAGGGTCTCATGTCATCATTTATACTAACCACTCAGCCTTGAGACATCTCTTAGCCAAAAAGGATGCCAAACCCCTACTTATTCGTTGGATTCTTCTGCTTCAAGAATTTCATCTTGAAATCAAGGATAAATCCAGGGTACAAAATGTGGTGCCGGATCATTTGTCGAGACTTCTAAGTAATTCTTCTCGTCCGGACATCCCGATTATTGATACTTTTCCGGACGAAACCATCCTTACAATTTCAGGTGTCTAAAACCCGTGGTTTGCTGACATTATTAATTATTTGGTCGTTGGTTGAATCCCTCAAGATTGGACCAAGTAATAACGAGATAGACTCAAATCTGAGGCCAAATACTACTTCTGGGAAGACCCTAAATTGTACCACATCGGCTTTGATCAGATTATTCATCGATGTGTTCCGGAGAATGAATTCAACAGTATACTCAAGTTATGCTATGCATCTGCGTGTGGTGGACATTTCTCCGAGAAAAAGACAGCTGCAAAGATTTTGCAATCTGGCTTCTTTTGGTCGTCTTTATTCAAGGATGCCCAGGATTTCTCAAGGTCATGTCCCCGATGTCAAGCACTCAGGAGCATAACTAAGAGAGATATAATGCCCTTAAACCCAATTCTTCTTGCTAAAATCTTCGACGTTTGGAGCATCGATTTCATGGGACCCTTTCTCCCTTCATTTGGACATCAGTACATTCTTGTCACTATTGATTACGTGTCTAAATGGATTGAGGAGATTCCCACCCTAACCAATGACCACAAGGTGGTCATCAATTTTGTCAAGAAAAACATCTTCAGTAGGTTCGGGATTCTGAGGGCCATCATCAGTGATGGTGGCACTTATTTTACTAATGCTCAGTTTCGTAATTTGCTGGCTAAATACGGGGTTAATCGCTGAATTTCCACACCTTACCATCCCCAGACGAATAAACAGACTGAGATCTCCAATCGAGAGATCAAGAATATTCTGTAGAAAATGATTAGGTCTAATCGCAAGGACTGGACTCAAAAACTTAAGAACGCTCTTTGGGCCTATCGTACGGCATATAAAATGCCCATCGGCATGTCTCTGTTTCGTCTGGTGTATGGAAAGGCATGCCATTTACCCGTAGAGATTGAACATAGGACATTCTAGGCAATCAAGCAATGCAATTTAGTTCTGAGTTTAGCTGGGAAGATCAGGAAATTCCAACTATCTGAGTTGGAAGACCTTAGAAATGATGCATATGAGAATGCCAAGATCTACAAGGCATGGACCAAAGCTCTACATGATTAATTGATTTCCCGCAAGAGCTTTGAGCCGAACCAGAAGGTCTGGTTATTCGATTCTCGACTTAAGCTCTTTCCCGGCAAACTTAGATTGAAATGGAAAGGCTCGTTCATTATCGACCAGATTTTTCCAGATGGAGCCGTTCAGATCTTTGACTCAAAGATGGGTAACACATTTAAAGTCAACGGTCAACGTCTAAAGCTTGTTATTGACTGTACTCTTCCAAAACCCGTCTCAGACATGGTTGCTCTAGCCATATTGTGACTTCTTTGGCTGGACTTCGCCTAGCTGAGGGCATTAAACTCAGTAATTGTACATATGACACAACGTTGACCCGAGCTTCATATTCAGGTGATATCTATCATACTCTACCCTTTCTTTCATGTCTCTTTTTCTCAATGTGGACATTGCATCAGCTAGGCATAGGGGGTGGATTCATTTCTGAATCATTTTGTCAGCTTTGTGAAATTATTGTAAATTGTATTTCTCTTCTTATATATACATAAGAAAAAAGAAAATTGAATTAGGAAGGAATACTTGGACATTAGGGCTTTTCAATCTTAGGAAATATTACATTAGGATCTGAACACAAAGACCCTTCAGGTCTTCGGACTTAATCGGCCTGTGTATCGACTAAAATGCGGATTTACTTTTCGAGTCTTCGCCATCTTAATTCTATGGTAATTTGATTAAATAAGTTTGGGTGATAAGTACATGACTTATCAACCCACCCTTTGATTTGAGGGAATTTTAAGTCTAAAACATCTACACACTTTCTTTTCACTAACTTATTGATCAGCGATTTTAACGGAAATTGGGTAACTAATGAACCTTCTAGGGTGATATGGCTGGTAAGATATCATGGGTAACAGCCCATAGGTAGGTTGTCCAGAGCCCAGTCACTGGACCATTCTCTTCTTGCTGCCTTTAGGTAAATCATAGACCAAGGAAGCAACCTACTTAAAAAAAAAAGGGAAAAAGAAAGTCAAAAAGAAAAGAGAAAGAAAAGGAGAAAATAAAAATAAAAGAAAAAAAAATCACATTTCACCGCACAAGTATGGCTGGCAAGTTATCGGTGGTAACAGCTCATCAACTGGTTGTCCAGAACCTAGCTCAAGAAATGCACTTAAAATTCCCAAAACACTTAGGGGGAAGCCTAGAAGTAGAATAAATCGGGGAGATATACACTGGATTCACCCTTGTGTTGACCCCATAAAAATAAAAGTACAGAGAAAGCTACCGGTCATAAAGATACATCTTTAGGCAGAACTCTCTTTAAGGTCACCTAGAGGCATAGAAATCCAAAGTCCATTCTAATTGTCGATCAACGAGTCTATCACATTCATAATAAGATGCTTAGAACTTAGGGTTCTCATCAAATCTTGGGTGAGTTGAATGGTCGTAGAAAGTGACTCTTTAACCCTAAACTCAAAAATCCAAAAAAATTAGAAAAGAAGAAAAAGAGAAAAAGAAATTTTTCTTTGAATAAAGCAAGGGCTTAAGGCTGTCTGCATTTTGGCAGATACCCGGGCGCTGTTGTGTCTTTGAAATTTCATATCCTAAGTAAAAATTTTATTAATGTTGAAATAACTTATGCTCAAGTAATCCAACCTAATTCTTTTATAAATAGCATGTAGTTTTTGGTAGAGACTAGCAAAAGATAGGCATGGGGGTGTGATGTAAACATGTTTATATTACATAAAATGCCTATTTATGCATGTTCTTACGCATAGAATTGCATTACATGCTATAAATATTGCATAACATACATCATCATGCATTTACATTAATCTGAATAAAATGTAGGTTAATTGTCTCCTTTTATGGTCAGGGATAGGGTGACTTTTTATCGAAGCCTCGGATCGAAGATCCAACCATATAGATCTGATCAGAGCAACGATTGGAGTTCAATGACTCCAAGATCGCCCTAATCGGATATCCGTAGCATCAGATAGAGATCGAGGAACCCTAGAAGATCAAGGGCCAAGATGATGTTAATCTGCACTTCAGATGACAAATCCGATTACATGGATGGGTTTGGATCGACGATCGCAGCCTAACGACGTAAAAATCGATCCAATCCGATACCCGTGGCACCATCTACATCACTCAGAAGATGGACGGCCAAGATGGCGCCACGTGGTGCCATCTCAGCTACCCAACCGACCGCACGCACCCGATGAAGCTCTTCTAGCCAGCACTTCTCCACTGTTGGATCAAGATCTAATGGCTGCGAGGCACGCACGCTTGAGTTGTGTGCTCGATACAAATGCGCCCGTAGCGCGTTAGTCGAGCGCCTCATCTAAACAAGGAGGCACGGGATCGAGCCCCCACATGCCTCAAATTGGAGCGGGCGCGATCAGCTGCGCGATCAAGATCCAACAGCACGCGCGACCGATGGCGCCCACGCGCTATCTGACGCCCTGCGTGATGCGACCTCTCATTTGCAGGCACACAGTTGAGGGGCAGCAAGGAGAGCTCTCAGCCGTCCCATCTTACGATTGGACGGCCAATATTTGATGGACGTAGAGTGCTCGTTGAGGCACGAAAGGCGAGCGGGCACGAGAGCACCGCCCACGAAGTCCACGTTTAGGCCTTTAGTGATGGATTTATCTGTCACTGAAGGTCCCGAATTAATATTTTTCAACATGTAATGACCAAAATGCCCTCACTCCTTCCAACTATAAAAGGAGACCCCCTCCATACGAATTTCTCATCCTTTCTTTCTCTTCTCTCCCTCTCTAAAGCTCAAGAGAAGCTTGTTCCACACCCGGGATGCTCCTCAACAGATAAAGTCAATTTTTTGCCCCCATTCAGGAAGCGGATCCCACGACGACGACGTGCTGCCTCGTTCTCGTTCTTCCTGCCTCGACCTCCTTCTTCTCACTCTGTTCTTCGTCTTCCAGTATTATGACCCATGTTATTAAGCCTTTTTAATACGTCCGTACTTTAGGTCAAACGTCTGGTAAGACGTTTGGATTGAGGGTTAGACGTCTTGCAAGATGTCTGGACTCATTCCCAGACGTCTGAAAATCAAAATTTTCGTGTACGAGCTCACGTCTACGCACATGCTGCGCGCAGACAGTACATGTCCCTCGCTTCTTCTCCTTCTCTCTCCTTCCGCCCGACGAAAACCCTAGCCCCCACACCTTATATAAACCCCCTCCTCTCCCTCACACCACCCCCATTTCTAGCCACTTCCTTCCTCTACCCTCCAGCGAGAGCAGCCGAGTGACGAACGACGGAGAGGAGCAACGTGAGAGGAGAGGAGCAGCGTGAGAAGGAGAGGAGAGAAGGTTTGCGAGCTCGCGTGGAAGCTCACCGGTGAGCTCACAGCCGGTCGGTGCGTGCGTAAGGTGGAGGAGTGCGTCGTGGAGGTCCTCCCTGACACTGCTGCAACCGGAACAGTAGGCGAGCGGGCGTGGCGCGGCCACGTGCGACACGAGAAGGCGAAGGCAGGTTCTGGTTCTGGGATTTTTCCCAGAATCAGACGTCTGGAGTGAACACTAGACGACGGTGAGGACAGCTGGAGGTGGTGCCAGACGACTGAGGAGGAGGCTTTGCGAAGGTACATCTCCTTTGCGGATACGGCCATGCAGGCCGCTCCGTCGAGACACTGTACCTTACCTTTCTGAGAAGATTTCGGTTGATTCGCGCAGGTGTTGCTTCGGGAAGGCGTGGGACACGCCCTCCCACGCACTTTAGACGTCTGGGCGAGGCACCAGATGACGGGAAGCATTTCCAGACATCTGGAGAGGTGGTCGGACGTCTAGAACTGGGTCCAGACGGTCCAGTGGAGTTCTTGGATGTTTGAGGAGTAGCGCAGGACTGAGGTATGGCTCTGGAATCTTTTAAGATGTCTGGAAGGTGTTCTAGACGTCTGATTTGAGTCAGAATCACTGTTTTTGACCCGTTTAAGGTCCTTTTGAGGTCCGATTTCCACAATTAAGATACCAATGTTTCCCGTATGATTTCCTTTACTTGTTGGAATACTTTCTATATTGTTCTGAGTATTCTCTTGTGATTGATCCTTGTGATAGGACCTTGTTCCATTGGGGGTTCGGGACTTGCTGAGGCACGTGAGCCTACAGTTCAAGCCCCCATTACTCCTAAGTTTACTGGTAGAGTGGCTTCCCCTCAATTTAATTACAACCTAATTACCTGTGTGGAATGAATGATTAGTACCTATGATATGGCATGAATCCTAGGACTAGAAATACTGGATTGTCTGTATTGAATGAATGAATTGCAGTCTTGAATGAGTAGATAGAATGATAACAATTGCCTGTAAATGAATAATAGTTGCCTGTGAATTATGTAGTACTTGTGTTAGTTAACTGTTATATGTAACTTCCCTGTTGCACGCGTGAAATGATATAATATGAGCTGTATGTATATAATTTGGAAATGAAAATGTGAATTTTGGAAACACAAGCTACCTGTGAGTAACCTGAATATGGAAATGTGAACTATAGAATTTCAAGTTGCATGAGTATAACCTGAGAATGGAAATAGAAATGATGAAACCTGGTATGGAATGGCATGAGGAATATGAGCATGAACCCTACAGGGGAATTAGGAGTGGAGCTCCTGGAAATAAATGGAATGGATTTGGAAATGCGTTGGGAAGTGTGTTGGCCCTTGAGTACGTGGTACCAAGGGGAGCGCATGTTACCTCTTAGTGTAGAGGGGTGCTTGCCACCTTCAGGTTGAGACCTGGGGTGGGTTTGGCCACTTTGCACTGACTCGGTGACCCTCGTGTCCACTGTACCGAGGGGAGCTACTAGTGTAGGGAGAGAACTAGCACCCCACGGGGCCTGGGGTTCAGCAAGCCGCCCTACACTAACTTGTTAGGCCCACTAGGCAAACCAGGGTAGTCAGGTGAGGGTGCGCGGATTGTGGATGGGCAAGACCCCTGTTTGATTCTTAGGGGCTAGACCCCTGTTACTGAGAGGGCTATGCCCTATACTGGTTCCGTGCTGTGCTTTGGGTGCACCCATTAACGGAAACAACTGACCGCGTGCCAGTGCGGGGTAGCTACCCAAGCATTTATCGCACGTGCCGTAGTCACCGTTACGTCTGTCCGTGACCTTGGGGTGGTTAACTGGATGTAGGACCACCATGAGGAACTCTCCTGACCAGGAGAGCACCACGTGCTACTTCTACTCTTCAGAAAAGACTGCAATCAAGATCGTTCTCACGAGGAACATTCGAGATCAAGAAAGAGACCTGATAATTAAACCAAGTGGTGAAAGAAAGAATAATTAGTTAAAGAAAGAAAGAAATTGAAAAACAACAGCTACCTATCCACCTTTACTGCTTAGTAGTTGGTTGCCACTCTACTCAGCATTCGTTGACATTTGAACTCATAACCTTTTTCAGGTCCAGGTGTTGAGCAGCCAGAGCACACGGCTGCAGAGGGTGCTGGGCTCAGTAGAGCCCAGTAGTTGTAGTTCTTTTGTACTCATTTGTAGTAGTGAGTAGCCTCTTATACCTTTATATTCTGTACTCTTTCGTTCTGCACTTTATATTCCTATACCCATTTACTTTTCTACTATTGTGGTGGTGTGTACTGTAGTAGTTTACTTCTTTACTGCTGTACTTTTGTTACTGTTAGTTGCTAGCATAGCGAATGTGGTTTATTTTACTGCTTTTTGGTTACTTTCTCGTTGGATGACTGGGTCTTGGGATCAGTCGAGTCGGTCCGATCTCGTATCCTGTAGGGATTTAGGAACCGGGTCGTAACATCCTGGCGTCGTCTCGTTCAGCTTGTCCTCCAAGCGATCGTTGAGGAGGACAACTTCTCTCTCCCATTCCTTTTTCCTACTTTTTAGTTGTAATAGTTTTCCTGCTTTCTAGTGCAATTTCTCGCTTAGTTGTATAAACATTTTGAAGTATCAAGTGGATGTTTTCTCTCACTTTCTCTCTCTCTCTTTCTTTGATTGTTTATAGTGCTTCATTTCATTGTAATTACTCCGCTCTTTATCAAAAATATGAAAAAAATATAATTGCGAATTTGGATCGACGTAGCCTCCCTAAGTTTGACCTAGGATTTCTATTCCGGTATAAATTTTATTTGTTGAACCTGAGTTCTTCACTATTCAAACTACAACAACAGGTTTTCAAAACCAAATTCGATAGCGTAGTACTTCGTCGTTTCAACACTGATTGATGTTCTGTTGAATTATTTGGATATGAAATGCATGCTTAATTAGAGGATTTAATTGGTGATCTAAATCACCACTTTTTAGATTCTCTATATTCTTTTTATCTCATCATTATTTGAATTATAATCTGACAATTGTCTTCACTGCATATCTATTTTGTGCTCCATTCATTGTGCTTATTGATTCTGAATGAGATTAATATTGTGAATTCCATATTTGCTCAATTGAGGACCTAGATGACTTCCTGGAGCGTATCCACATGGCCTGGAGGTGATTGTGATGAAGAACAGAGTCGGAGAGCTACAGTCGAAGTGAGAGATGATGGTGGCAACGGTGGCGGAGCAACGGTGAAATCTGCAAGCATGAATACAGGCTTGAAAGCCCCAATCAGATGGCTCAAAAGCTTCGCCAAAGCACGGTGAAGGTGGTGGTGGTGTTTCATGGTGTGAGAGGGTGTGTGGTGGTCGGCGGAGGTCGGGGATGAAGGCGAGAAGGTGGGTTGCTCGGTGAAGCGTTTGGATGGGTGGAATGCATAATAAGGATGGGGGTTTTGTGCGCGGAGGTATGGCTGAGCTTGTGAGGGTGTTGGTGAGGCGTGTGGTGCAGTGGAGCATCGGGGAAGCCTTGTTGGAGGTGCGGCCTGAGATGGAGAAGATGATGGGCAAACGATGGCAGCGTGGGTTGAATTGAGAGTTTGAAGGAAGGAAAAGAGATTAGAGGGAGATTGAAACCAATTATGCTAACCTAATTGGAAGAAAGGGGAGGGAGGCACCGATTATGATATGGCCGGTGCCGGAGAGGGGAATACCTCTGGTGGGGGAGAAGTGGCGAGGAAGATAGTGGAAGGCGGCGCCTGCTGGTATTGCGAGACGCGGATTAAAGAGGGGAAGAAGATTCGACCGCCTATTGTACGTAGCGACCGGTGAAGGTGGACGGAGGAGCTTGCCAGAGCTGGTGGAGGAGGTTGGAGGGAGAGGGTGTTTGATGAAGAAATGCAGCCAAAACCGAGCTAAGGAGGTAAGGTTTGCATCAGGGGATCTTTCATAGGCCTTAGGGGGGCATTCCAAGCTTGGAAGCTTGGAGCTTTCACGAAATAGGAAACCCTTTATTTCAAAGGGTTCATATTAGGTTTTGGGCAAGAATTAGAGCACAAGATGCGGCTCAAATTGAAGAGGATCTTCTCAGGAGTCCATCCAATTTTGGAATAGATTGGGTGTGAAATCAAGAACTCCTTGATTGAAGGTCGGTTGCAGGTGTGTTCACATGGCAATGGCAGCAGGGACCTAAACACGAAGAAGATGACAAAGTTAGGGGGCTATTCACAATAGATTTTGAAAGCTGAGGGGCTATTTGAGAGAAGAGTTAGACTAGACCAAAATACAAACTGTCAAGATGATCTCTGATTTGGCTCAAATTTTGGTACAAACCTAATTTGAACCCAAGGAATCTGATGGTGAAGTCAAATTTTGATTTTGACAAAGTTGGATAGGTCAATTTACCCAAAAATCCAAATAAGGGTAACTTCCTGTCTAAGACTCTTTTAGGTCAAAATGGGTTCCACTGGTCAAATCAACGGTACCAAACCATATATGATATTTTTCTATGATTTTTAGAAGGTTTAGATGGAATTTATCTTGACCAAAACCTCTGTTAATTAAGTGGATCTGAAATTAGGGTTTCGGGTGCTGTCTTAACTCTCAAAATGCGCGAAAACCCATTTCTGTCTGCACGGACCCTCTTTTTAGTCACTAATGAACATATGACCTTTAATTAACCCCTAGAAAACCCCATGATTACTCTTCATTTATGATCTTCTGTTAAAACTGCAGATTTAACCCTATTTTAATGTATGTCTCTCAAAATGGATGTTCAGTGAATCACAACTCTCCGACGATTATGTAACAGAAGTTGTCTCTTGATTGTGACTAATTAAAGTTAGTTATGGCTAATGATGATGTTATCATCATACCCCCATGTCTAACTTTTGTTAGTCCCTTAGTAAAATCTTATGAAAGGAACTAAAGTTCTAGACCATGCATTGATGTTCAGAGTCTTAATTCTTATTACTTTTTAGAAATTAGGTTAGAATGCTACTAATAGGCTTAGAGGTACTCAAGTATCAATCAAGATCCAGACCTGACCAACTTCAGGCTCAATCTGCCGCGAAGATTTCTAGGGCCCACAAAAACTACCCGAAGGTTCATTGAACCTAGTGGTTAAAGCACCCATGTATAAACGTAACATGTCCAGGTTCAGTTTGCCAATGCATTTTTGTAAGAGAGAGGGATAGAAGTAGATTTTTCATTTGGAGAGTTTTCTCTCTCCTTTTCTTTTCAGATTTCCCTAGATCCAACCCCGAATTGGCCCTAAATATGGTCTGTATCAGATTCCTTGTCCCCATCAACAATCCTCAAAGGGTCCCTGGCAATCGATGCTTCGATATAGCAACATCCATGGCAACCCCTAGAACCCTGACTTTTGACACTTCGAGATAGTGTCGCCCATGGCATTCTGTAGCTAAATTCAGGCCCTAGCAATTGATATTTCGGGATAATGCCACCCATGGCACCTGAGCCAGCACAAGGTACTTACATGCCCCTGGTAGGATATTTAGATATCCTAGGGGACAAGCACTGAGGAGATATGTTAATACGCATCTTCAAGGGCAATTTCCTACCTCTTTGCGCTGGGAACTCATCCAATCAACTTGTGTTGTTGAGCTGCTCCTAAGCTAAATCTTTGATATGGCTTTTCAGAACAGAACACTTTTGCAAATTTTCTTTATTAAGCGAACTAAACCAGACTAAGTGTGTGATTTTGGGTGCTTAGGTTACCAAGTCCCGCAAACCAAAGGGCAGGTAACGGGGCTGAATAATCCCTAAGCCTTACACCTAATACATCAGCTTCACACTTTCCTCAACCTCTTGAGGATTAATCTGAATCTTAATGGATACGTGAATGTTTAAGCCCTAAAACAAGCCCTAGAGGCCTAAGATCAACACTCATACTAACCTCCTTGTCTCTCCACTTTTTCAGGACTTAATTTTTCTTTTGATTAGGTCTAGAACTTAAGTAATCTCCATAATCAAGTGCTAATGACTATCATTTTTGTTCTTGAATGTTTACTCCTTTTTGACATTTAAACTCTTTCCTCTTTTTCTCCTCATAAATGATATACAATTAATTCTCAAAATTTTCCTCCCGTTTCTATTTTTTTGTTCTTTCTCAATTTTTTGAATATGTATATTTTGTGAGAACCCCTCCGAGAATTGAATTTTCATATGTCTGCACTTTAACAACCCTGTTGGTGCTAGAGCACTACGATCATTTGTTTTGATGATAACAAAACACATGTCATTTAACATTTACACTTGGAGTCTTAGATTTCAAGCAAATTGCAAATGGAGACGTGACCAGACGGAGCTCGAGCTCGCATCCAGGATGGATTGGAGGAGCTTGATGGAAAACAGAGGAGATTCGCGAGGAGCGATAGATTGAAGAAGGAAGGAGATGAAGAATAGGATAGATTTCCTTCTCTTGTACTCCTTGTTTTTTTCGTTTCTTTTGTTGCTCTTTATTTTCGTTACTTAGATTCTTATTAAAGAGCCTCAAAGTATCCTAATAGTAATCCTAGGAAGACCGAAACAATCCTAGGATACTTAGGTTTTCTGTAGAAAACTTAGAAAATCAATATAGGGTTCAAACAGCATTTCCAGACGTCTAATTCCAAAATCAGACGTCAGATAATGTGTTTTAAGACGTCTGACTGTTGATTCAGACGTCTGATAACATTTAGGCTGGACTTATTAGTTGTCTGATGAAATCAGACGTCCAGACCTATGTCCAGACGTCTTAGAAGAAGTCTGATGACTTTGTCAGACGTCTAATTAGCGGACCGTTGGCTGGCTTAGCAAACACTCAAGGAGATGACCGTTAGAGCCTTATCAGACGTCCTTAGGCCTTTCTAGACGTCTGATAGATGATCGTTTTACCTCGGCTGACCCAAAATCTCTTCTCAGAGATTTTCTTGTCGTTGCACTCTCTTGAAAATCCATTCCCACGAAAAAGTAGATTTTCAGACGTCCAGGTATAGTGCCAGACATCCTATATGTCGTCTGATGGACTTGCGCTAGAACCCTGTTTAGATTTGATTCAAGTCAGGAAGAGACCCGCCCAAAATCAGACGTCTGACCTTATTTTCAGACGTCTTAAAGTGATCTTCCAGATGTCTAATGCCAGGATCAGACGTCTGATAACACTGTCAGTGCAATCATTGTTCCTGATTTCAGCTTGATTCTCTTGGGCTTTGCACCCAACGGCTATGGAAGCTTTCCAAAGCCTTCCTAAGGCCTCTATAAATAGAGAGGAACCTCTTACACACAAGAAACACCTAGAGACCCCAAAACACACCTAGATACATAAGAAACACTTTGTAATACACTCTCACACTCTTTTGTGTCCAAGTAAGCTCTTGCTCTCCAAGCTCAAGTTCTTCATTTAGAGAGCATCAAGCTGTTGCGCACCCGCTCTCTCGCCGTAGTTCACGAGAGCGACGTTGCACCGTCACGTGGCTCACACACCCACGTCATCGATTCGACGCACTCCTTGCAAAGGGGAGTTTCCTAATTCCTATAGAAGCTTATGTTAAAAATTACTTTATTGGCTCTATAGGATTATTTGTTATTTTATCTTTATTATTTGGATGGGTATTCGCTTTACGAATTCCCGTCTCCTTCGAGGGACAAAATCCTTCTCGTGAAGAGAAGGGGTTGAGGAACGCTACCCTCACACTTGTAGCGTGGTTGTAATTGAGATTGAATCACCCTCGTTTAAAGTGATTCGTTTAGTGGATTTGATCAACTTGGTTAATCGAAAAATCCTAACTCGAGAGGATTAGGTGGTGATTTTCACCCGATTTGGGTTTCCACCTAAAAATTATTGTGTACATTGTGCGATTGATTTTTTATATGTCTACACTTTAACAACCCCCCATGCCTAAGTTTTGCAATGTCCTCATTGTAAATCGAAGGGTATGAAATCAGCTTGATTCACGGATTAGAACATGATCAAAGGGTGGATGAACAAGTCGAGATGACCGTTACGGATGATTTCAAGTTTTGATACAAGTAACAAAAGTGGAGTCGGCTGTTCTAAAGTTGAACTAAAAAATGCAATAGTAGTGTAGCTCAAAAGATCATCAAAAGGGTTTCGAGTTTTTGCAGTGACGAGTTGCCTCCCGTTAAGCGCTAAATTCAATGCCTTCAGCCGAGTAGAAGGTGGTCAAGGAGAAGGGGTAGTCAAATCAGAAGAGGTTTGTAGAACAAGTACCTTGATCAATAGCCTGGTTGGTCCAACCAGGTGTTTGTTCTGATCTACAGGCTGATGATGCAGCCCAAATCTAATCAGTCTGGTGGGTTAATAGATGTGAATCAAAAGAAGTGGAGCCCACCAGATACTTTGAAGCTCAAATGGAATGAAAGTGAAAATTTAGGATTTGTCTTAGTTGGTTCAGCTTGGTCAGAGTAAGGATCCTCAAAAGAAAATGGATCTAAAAAGGATGTAGGAACCCTACTAATCAGATCAAAAAAGGATAGGAAGTGACTATTGATCTGATTCATGTCTGAAACCCGATCAAAAGATGGAGAAGAATCACATGCGATCGGATCAGAGAAAGGTGAATCGGAGTAGAAGTTGATTCCGGTGGCGAGTTCGGGTTGAGGACAGGTTTTGGAAGGCTCTGTATGCAGATCAGAAGAAGTGGCTTCTATGAGATCTGTGTGTGTTAAGAGTGTAAGCACCTCTGTTTTGATGCACCAAAATTATGTTTACTACTAAGACTGACATTTCAGGACTATCTTGGATTGAAGCCTCTGTTCAAGACACAAGTTCAGATAGTTGCTGATGTGCGTCTTTTTCATTTATTTGAGTCTAGGACTTTATTGTAAGGAACCTCAAATAAAACTTAAAAATAATTTTTTCGCGTATCTTTTCAAAATCAAATTTTAGGGCTATTGATTGACCAAACTTATTAATTAATCGACCAAAACACTTTGATCGACCAACCTACTTAATCGACCGATCAAATCAGTCCATTTTAGGAAGTTGAGAAAAATCCTCTTGATCGACCAACAAGTGATCGACCAACATTGTTAATTGATCGACCAAAGTACTTTTTGATCGACCAATTAGCCTTAATTGATAGACCAATTTTATTTCCTATTCAAGCAAAACCTTTTATATAAATAGAGGTCGCACGCAGCCCATTCCTTTGTAACTTTTAAATAAAAAATCATTCAAAAATAGAGCTTCTCGTGCTTATTGCAAAAGGCTTTCACACCCTGTTCTTCACGCTCTTCAAAAGCACGACGCCTTGAACCTCTTCGAAAAATCGATTTGATCATTTATTGAGGTTCCATAGAATTCATTTTCTTGTTATACTATTTTGTTGTTTTGATTTACGGATCCCAAGCCTGTTTGGAAGATCTGTGGTTGTTGTTTTTGCTTCTCTTCAGGATAAAAGAGAAGGTTTTGTAAGAGGTTGTGCCACCCTCGTTCAAGTGGTGTGAATAGTGGATTGACTAGTTTGTTCTAGTCAGAAAAATCCTAACCTAGGAGGCTTAGGTAGTGGTTTTTTACTCGAATTGGGTTTCCACTATAAATCAGGTGTACTCTGTACATGAATCTCTGTTAGTTTATTTTTTAATCTGACTCATATTTTTTAAAGCAATACTATTCACCCATCCCCTCTAGTATTTAGTTGCGACCCACAAGATATTCTCCAACCCTCATTTAGTATCAGAGCCTGATCGTGAAGGAGATGTCACACCTCACCTTCACATGGCCGCAACAACAAGTTTTATGGAGGGGCAATCATTTTTCCAACCGCCACTATTCGACGGATTAGATTTTGATTATTGGAAAATAAGAATGCAAATCTTTCTTGAAGCAATGGACTTTGAGATTTGGCATATAATTGAGTCCAAATATATGCCAAAGAAGAAAGAAGAAAAAGAGCTAATGAAGGAAGAGAGGAAGAAAGCAACAAATAATGCCAAAGCCATGAATGCACTATTTTGCGCATTAACAAGAGAGGAATTTGACAAAGTTGCTTCATGCAAAAGTGCATATGAGTTATGGAACCAACTCTTTATCATACACGAAGAAAGCACTAACGAAGAAGTAACATGGGATGATTCCAACCTAAGTTCGGAATCAGATGTTAAGGAACAAAGCCATGAAGACGAAGTTATTCATCTATGTCTCATGGCACCAACAGAATCAAGTGAAGAAGAGGTAAATTCTGACCTTACTTTAGATGAATTATTAGATGCATATCAAGATTTATACAATTTAGCTAAAAGATTAAAGAAAAAAAAAAGGAACTTAAAGATAAGTGCACTAGTTTAGAAAATGAAAAACTTAGCTTATGTCTGGAATTAGAAAATAGAAAAAGTGAATTAGATGTAACAAGAATTGTGAATATGGAATTCCATGAGAAAGTAGATCTCAAGGAACAATATATTCACTTTAAGGACACACTTAATGACCTCAAATATTCTACTAGAACATATGAAGAAAAATATGAGGACATTAAAAAGAAGAATCAAAAGAAGATTAGGCATGCATTTTTATATCAAAAGGCCAAGAGAACAGAGTCTAGTGGACCCTCTAACTCGAAAGGAATTAACAGCCATGGACCCAAAAGGATATCGGTATCGAAAAAATTTGTGGAAAATTGTGTTGTAGGTTATGGGAAAGATCGACATGGAAATTACAATTTGAGAGGCAACCTTTAACAAGCCAACAATCATCAATTTGGCTTTGAAAGATAGTGGAACCGACAATGTCAATGGATGCCAAATTTTTGCTGGAGACCGTCTCCACCTGGCTACTGCTATTAGGTATAACTCCTTATACATTAGCAGGTATGATTCTCAAAACTAAATCTTTATTACCTACTTAGTTATAAATAAATTTTTAATATGAAATTGACTAAGCATTGAATTAATTAATTTGGGATAGCAACTTGATAGAGGGAGAAGAATAAAGAAAATCAAACCTTGATAAGGGATCATTGTTTGAGGGGGAGAATCAAGATCAATTTCTTAGTAACATTTAGATAGTATATTTATCTATGTTGGACTGTATAACTCCTACTCAACCCTTTCATAAACGACTTTCAAAGAGAAAACTGTAAATTTCATTCTTAGAATTTTACTTGTTTAAGCATGATCAATAACAAGTCACTTGAGATATATCTTTCTGTTGATATCAAAAAGGAGAATGTTGAGACCTCTATTTTGATGAAACATATGTTCCCGTAGCTCGCCTAGAATCCATTACTAGACCTCGAGTTGGACACTGATCTTCAAAGCACTATGGATGCCTTCATGGCATCATTAGATGATTAGATGTTATATCTGTTTCTATTGGCTTGTATAACTTAATTTATCTCCAAACATTTATATTTTATGCACTACTTATCTAGACTCTTTATTTTTGCATGAATGATTATCTCTCTCAATTAAGTGATTACTCTCTTAGTCAATGCATGTTTAAAGTTTATTTGCTTACATTATATGTTTAAGGGGGAGTTAATTGTGAAATAACTAGCAGCACGTTTACTTTTTGCTGAAACAAGAAGGGGGAGATATCTTGCAAAGTTATTTTCAAATTCATAATTATAATTTTATTGTCATCAAAAAGAGGGAGAATGTAAGCACCTCTATTTTGATGCACAAAAATTATGTTTATTGCTAAGACTGACATTTCAGGACTATCTTGGATTGAAGCCTCTGTTCAAGACACAAGTGCAAGTAGTTGCTGATGTGTGTCTTTTTCATTTATTTGAGTCTAGGACTTTATTATAAGGAACCTCAAATAAAACTCAAAAATGATTTTTTCGCTTATCTTTTCAAAACCAAATTTTAGGGTTATTGATCGACCAAAACACTCTGATCAACCAACATACTTAATTGACCGATCAAATCAGTTCATTTTAGGAAGTTGAGAAAAATCCTCTTGATCAACCAACCAAGCTAATTGATCGACCACAAGTGATCGACCAACATTCTTAATTGATCCACCAAAGTACTTTTTGATCGACCAATTAACCTGCCGGGTACTTTTTGACGAGGAGGAGGAGGAGGAACCGCCGGAGCAAGGGGGCCTCTGTCGGAGTGGGAAGAGAGGAAAGGGGGGGGGGATTTCTCCGTCAGAACCGAGCTCCAGAGAGTGGCAGAGCGTCGGGGGTTTTTATAGAGGCAGAAACAGAGAGGAGGGCGGAGGGAGACGACGTGCCTCCCTTGCCGGAGGACGCCGGAGATGGAGACCTATACCGTCCGTGCGTTCGCACGGGCGGTATGGGCGATTGCAGCGATCAGGGGGTGTTCCTGCGACGGCTGACGTCGCAGGGAACCCCAAGTTGACTTGGCAGGGGGTCCCCCTCACCCTGCGCGGCGCCATGCCTCGCGCAAGGTTGCCGGAGCATGGTGCTGCTCAGGGTTTTGCAGGGAGGACCCAAATGCAAAGAACGATGAAGAGTTAGGGGCCAAAATGCGAGGGTTTCAAAAGTTGAGGGCCAAAAAGTAAAGTTGGTCAAGAAGGTTTCTTCTTAGGCTCAAGTTTTTATACATGACTAATTAGGGCCTAAGGATTCTGATGGTGAATTTTATTTTTAGATTAAACCTTGTTTGACCGATCAATTTACGTGAAAACCCAAATTAAGTTATTAATTGGACATGGTTCTCAATGTAGGTCAAAATGGGTTCCTAAGGCCAAATTGGAGGTTCTAAACCCTAGAGATTACTTTTATATGAATTTTAGAGGGTTTATTCAATTTTTTCTTTGCCTCGAACCTCATGAATTGAAGTGGGTTAGTTTTTAGGGTTACAGGATGTCATTTAATTCCTTGGAGTTGCTGTAGCCCTATTTGAGTCATCTCATCACACTTTTCTTCTTATTAGGTTATTTTGACCTATGTTTGGATCTTGAGTTACCCTATTTTCAGATTGAATTGGTGAAATTACATTTTTACCCCTTAGTTTCTATTTTCTTCTTAAACTCAGAATTCTCTGAGTTAAGCCTTTCCTTGAGTTATGTAGGAGCTTTTATCCTTTGTATTAGGTCAAAATGAGCTAGTTGTGGCTCATGATGAGGTTCTCATCATACCCTCATGCCTAGCTTTTGCTAGTCCCTTAGCAAAAAACTTAAGGTTTCAACCTTTGTTCTAGACCATGGAATTCTTAATAGCTTTAGATAAGTGCTCTTTCCTTTGAACTCAGATTAGGTTAGAATGCTGACCATAGGCCTAAAAGGTACTCTAGTATCAATCAAGATCCAGATTTGTCTAGCCTCAGCCCCAGTCCTTAGAAAAGGTTTTCAAGGCCTACAAGAACTAACCTAAGGTCTATTGGACTTTGTGGTTAAAGCACCCGTGCTTGGAATGATTTTAGCCCTGGCTCAGTTCGCAGTGCGTTTTGTAAGAGAGAGAGATAGAAAATTTTTCTGTTTTGGAGAGTTTTCTCTCTCTTTTTCTTTTTAATTCCAGCTTAGGATTGGCTTTTCAACACGGTCTGTATCAGATTCCTTGCCCCCATCATCAATCCTCAAGGGTTCCTGGCAATCGATGCTTCGAGATAGCACCGCCCATGGCAACCCCCGAAACCCTGGCTATTGAGATTTCGAGATAATCCCATCCATGGTGTTCCGTGGCCGAATCCAGATCCTGGAAATTGACACTTCGTGTAATGCCATCCATGAAATCTGAACCAGCAGAGTGCTTACATGCCCCCAGTAGGATATGTAAATATCCTAAGAGACAAGCACCGAGGAGATATTTTGTTACGCATCTTCGAGGGGATTTCCCACCTCTCCGCGCTGGGAACTCGTCTAAATCAACTTGTGTTGATTGGCCACTCCTACTCTAGGTGTACTTTTCAGAATTTTTCAACGCTTCTGTGTGATTTTGATTTTTACGCTTACTGAACCAGGCTGTGTGTGAGGTTAGGGTGCTTAGGTTACTGAGTCTTGTAGACCAAAAGTTAGTTAATGTGGTCAAATACTCCCTAAGCCTTAGACCTAATACTTCAGCTTTTCATTTTCCTCAACCTCTTGAGGAGTGTCCAGATCTTAATGGGTACTAAGAGTCTATCCAAGAATGCCTAAGGTTTGCGTTCTTACTAATCCCTTTGTGCACTTTTCAGTTCTTTTCTTGAATGAGGTCTAGCACTTAGGTTAATTCCTTAGTTTCTTACTAATAACTACTTTTTTTTCTCATATTTTTGTGCTCCTTTTTCATCTTTTTTCTTTCCTTCCTCCACAAAATTTCCTTCTCCTTTTATTCTTTTTCATTTTTTTTTTTTTTGAAATGACTTTTCTTACCAGTTTTGCACTTTTATACTCCCCCCCCCCCGTGCCTAAGGTTTGCAATGTCCTCATTGTGACTTAGGGGGTTTTTTATTTACTTAGTTCATTCCTTAAGACAGAATGCGGATGATTTCTAATCCCAGATGCAAGCATCTGAGGTGGGGTCAGCTGTCTACAAGGGTGAACCTTAAGTGCAAAAAGGTGTCAGAAAAAGGTTTTGGATTTTTAGGAAAAAGACGGGTTGCCTCCCGTTAAGCGCTGAGTTTTACGCCATCGGCTGGGCGTAATAAGCTCAAGGGGAATGGAGGGTATAAGATGCTTCAGCCAAATCAATAGAAGTCACATCAATGAACGGCTTGAGTCTCTGACCGTTCACGATGAAAGGTTCGCAATTGTGGCTAAGCGGACTGATTTCGATAGCTCCATTTCTAAAAACTTGTCGGACTAAATATGGTCCAACCCACTTGGATCGCAGCTTTCCCGGGAAAAGTTTGAGTCGGGCATCAAAGAGTAGGACCTTCTGACCAGGATGAAGGATTTTTCTCGAGATATGCTTGTCGTGGAAGGCTTTAACCCGCTCCTTGTAGATTCGCGAGCTCTCATACGTGTCTAGGCGTAATTCATCGATCTCGCTGATTTGAAGTTTTCTGTGGGTTCCAACCTTTGAAAAATCTAGATTACAGTTCCGTACTACCCAATAGGCTTTATGCTCCAATTCTATAGGAAGGTGACACGCCTTCCCGTACACCAGTCTAAAGGGAGACATGCCTAACTGGGTTTTGTGGGCGATCCTATAGGCCCACAATGCTTCCAGAAGTCGGGATGACCAGTCCTTCCTATCAGGCCGAACAATGACTTGTAGGATTTTCTTGATCTCTCGATTAGACAGCTCAGCTAGACCATTGGTTTGGGGGTGGTAAGGAGTAGAGATTCGGTGAGACACCCCATATTTGGTCATCAGTGACCTAAACTGAGCGTTTTTGAAATGGGTCCCCCCATCAGAGATTATAGCACGAGGAATCCCGAACCTTGAGAAAATGTTTTGATGAATGAATTTGAGAACGATTTTGTGATCACAGGTTCAGGTTGGTATGGCTTCAATCCATTTGGACACGTAGTCTACAGCCAGCAGAATGTATTCGAAACCATCCGAAGCAGGAAAGGGGCCCATAAAATCAATCCCCCAAACATCAAAGATTTCGCATATGAGAATCGGCTGCATAGGCATCATGTCGCGATGGCTCTTGTTGCCCAAAGTCTGGCAACGACTGCATGCCTTGCAGTGATTGTACGCGTCTTTGAACAGTGTGGGCTAGTAAAAGCCGCACTGGAGGACTTTTGATGCGGTTTTATGCCCGGAGAAATGGCCACCGCATGCCTGGTCATGGTAGAAAGAGAGGATATTGTTGAATTCCTCTTCCGGGACACATCTTCGGATGATCTGATCAGCACCTATGCGGAGGAGGTACGGGTCTTCCCAAATGTAATACTTGGCATCAGAGCGCAATTTGTCTTTCTTGGCCTTTGGCCAATCAGACAGGATCTGATTAGATGCCAAGTAATTTACTATATTAGCAAACCATGGAAGGCTAGTACCAATAGTCAGCAGGTGCTCACCGGGAAAATGCTCTGTGATGGGTCCGGATGGGTTAATTATTTCAGAAGGAAGGTGGGACAGGTGATCAGCTACCACATTTTGCTTTCCCGCTTTGTCGCGAATCTCAAGGTCAAATTCTTGCAACAGCAAGATCCATCGGATTAATCGAGGTTTCGCGTCCTTCTTTGCAAGGAGATGCCTCACAGCTGTGTGATCCGAGTAAATGATGACATGGGAACCCAGAAGATATGATTGGAACTTTTCAAGGGCAAATACCACGGCTAGCAGCTCTTTCTCCGTAACTGTATAGTTACGCTGAGCCTCGTCAAGTGTCTTGCTAGCGTAGTAGATGACCACGGGTTTCCCGTCAGCTTTTTGCCCCAGGACCGCTCCTACAGCGAAATCAGACGCATCGCACATGATCTCAAAGGGTTGAGACCAATCAGGGGACTGTAGGATCGAGGCCTGGGTGACTCGGTCACGTAGGGCCTCAAATGCTTGAGTGCATTCCTTGGAAATTTCGAAAGGTACATCCTTGGAGAGAAGAGTGGTCAGGGGACGCGCGATTTTTGAGAAATCAGGGATAAATCGACGGTAAAAACTGACGTGCCCCAAAAAAGATCGGATGTCCTTGATCGAGCTAGGCATAGAAAGGCGAGAGATCAGATCAACCTTAGCTTGGTCCACTTGGATGCCTTTTTCCGAGATTGAGTGTCCCAGGACAATTCCCTCAGGCACCATGAAATGGCTCTTTTCCCAGGAAAGAACCAAATTCACCTCGACGCATCGCCAGAGTATTTGGACCAAGTATTGGAGGCAATCATCAAAAGATTCTCCAAAAACTGAAAATTCATCCATAAAGACTTTCAGAAAATCACCTACCATATCTGAGAATATGGCAAGCATGCACCGCTGAAAGGTAGCGGGTGCATTGCAAAGACCGAAAGGCATCCTTCGGAAAGCGTAAGTTCCGAAGGGGCAGGTGAACGTGGTCTTTTCTTGGTCCTCAGGATGGATTGCCACCTGGTTATAACCGGAGTACCCGTCAAGAAAGCAGAAGAACCTATTTCCCGCTAGTTTCTCGAGAATTTGATCAATGAAAGGTAGTGGGAAATGATCCTTCTTCGTGGAGGCATTGAGTCGGCGGTAATCTATACAAACTCTCCACGCATTGGCTAATCGGGTAGGAATGATTGCTCCGGTCTCAGTCGTTATGGTGGTGAGTCCTGCCTTCTTGGGCACGACCAGAATTGGGCTCACCCAACGACTATCGGAGATCGGGTAGATGATCCCGGCATCTAACCACTTGATGATGTCCTTTTTCACGACCTCCTGTAGATTGGGGTTCAAGCGTCTCTGCATTTCACGAGAAGGTCGTGCGCCCTCTTCTGAATAGATATGATGAGTACAATAAGAGGGACTTATTCCAGTCAAATCATCGAGAGTCCACCCGATGGCTCTGCGATGTTGCTGGAGGACAGCAATCAGACGGGATTCCTGTTCGAGATTGAGGTTGGAATTGATAATCACAGGAAGGGTCTGATTAGAACCCAAAAAGATGTGTTTCAAGTGAGCAGGAAGTGGCTTCAGTTCGAGGGTGGGGTTATCAGCAGCAGCGGGTGGTTTAGTATAGATGTGAGGTTCAAGGGTGGGAGTTACTGGGTTGTTTATATCTGGATTCGAGTCCTTAGTTTGCGGGTCAAGATCTTTCTGCGGTTGATGAGGTATAATCAGGCCATTCTGGAAGTGTGTTTCATCAACCAAAGCCCTGACGTCACAAACTTGTTCAATGACACCGCAATTGATTCCTTGTTGGGCCTTAAATATATCAATTTTCAGAGTTTGATTCCCAAATTTGAGCTCTATTTGGCCCTCCTCACAGCTAATGTTGGCTCGAGCAGTAGCCAAGAAAGGTCTCCCTAAAATGATTGGTGTATCCCTAGGGTTTTCAGGTGCATCCATGTCTAAGACTATAAAGTCTACAGGAAAATAGAAATCCTGCACTCTCACAATAACATCCTCGAGAATCCCTTTTGGTGACTTTATAGATCGATCTGCTAATTGTAATGTTACCTCGGTTGATTTTAACTCAGGTTCTTCTAGATGGTCAAGTAAGGATGTGGGTATCAGATTTATGGATGCGCCCAAGTCTAGCAAAGCTTTATCAAATTGGGTATCACCTATCTTGCAGGAAATCAGGGGAGTACCAGGGTCTTTAGCCTTGCGTGGGAGTCTGCTTAGGATTACAGAGCTGGCTTGCTCTGACAGAACAATTGGACTCCCGCTCTTGGTTCGCGGCTTACGCTGGGGTGTACACACATTCTTTAAGAATCGTGCGTAAGCCGGTACGTGGCGGATTGCATCCATCAAGGGGATGTTTATGTGGACCTACTCAAAGAGCTTGACCAGGTCCTCCTCAGGTGCCACGGGCTTGGTGGTCTTCTTTCCCTTGGTCAAGGCCTCGGGAAACGGGATCTTGGTTGGTTCTTCTAGGATAGGTCCAGGTTTTGGATCTGGGATAGGGGTGGGAATGTCCTGGATTACTGTCCTAGGCTCGGGATCACTATCAGGCTTGGAGTGGTTTGGATGAGGTGGGTGTTGGGTTTCCTTACCACTATGGGTTGTAACGAAATTAAGTCCTGCCTGGTTTTGGTTGGGATTGGGAAGATGGGTTGCTGCAGATAACCCGCAAAAGAGGTGGAGGCCTCTATCCCGTCTGGTAAAGGAACAGAGGGGGCCTGATAAATCATATGGGCATGGCCCGGGTTTGGGTTCATAACGTGCCGCTGGGTTGGCACGTTATTTGGATTAGGAAGAGGTTGGGAAGGAAGTGTGCCTGGCTGGCGAGAATTTGCCAACTGGGCCAATTGGTTTCGGACCTCTGTAATCTCGTCCTTGTGTTGCTTTTGAATAGCCGCATTCGTTCTTTGAACGTCAGCCAGAGTCTGAAGGATTAGGGACATTGGATCCTGATTTGGCCCTGATGGATAAGTAGGGTTGGGCTGAGGCTGAGGCGGCTGGTAAGGACGAGGGGGTTGTGGGCGAGGTTGAAAGAGTGGTCTTTGGGTTTGGGAATTTCCCGCCCACTGAAAGTTGGGATGGTTTCGCCATCCAAGGTTATAGGTGTTGGAGAACGGGTCGTTCTGGATGGCGTTGAGGTTCTCGCAGGTCTGAGGAACCTCCAGAGAGTCAGAGAAAGAGGGAATGGAATTCCCTGGGTTGGTATAGAGAGGATCGGATGGACCTCTGGTTAGAGAATCAGATGGTGGATATGGATCCATCCTAGGAGAAGATTGATGGAGAATATTTTGCACAGTTTCCCTTGTGGAAGGACGCTGTGCAAAGGGGTTATGTGTAGAGGTGGCTCGCTGCAGGTGCTGAGTCAGCTCATCCACCTTCTTTTCAATAATCGAGACCTTGTCCAATCGATTGGCCATTAATTCCAGGCCGACTGATGCGGACAGGACCTGCGTCTCATGTGCTCCCCTAAGATTCGTCGATGCGCGGGTATTCGACCTGTCGAGTAATCCCATGGAGTCATTGTTTATGGAGTTCTCGCACATGTTTTCGAGAATCTCCCACACGGTGTCCTCATGTTGACCCATGATATTTCCTCCGCAGGTTGCATTGACGAAAAGACGGATATCCTCACGGAGTCCCTGGTAAAAAGATTGGACCTGTTCCCATTTAGGAACTCCGTGATGGGGGCACTTTCTCATGAGATCCTGAAAACGATCCCATGCCTCATGGAGAGGTTCCCCTGATTGCTGAGTGAAGTGCGTAATCTGATGGCGCAAGGCGTTGGTCCGACCAACGGGAAAGAACTTTTTCAAAAACTCGGATTGAAGTTCTTCCCAAGTGTTGATCGGCCGGGTCTGAGTCTGATACCAATGGGCGGCCTGTTGGTGCTAGAGCACCACGATCATTTGTTTTGATGATAACAAAACACGTGTTATTTAACATTTGCAATTTGAGTCCTAGATTTCAGGTCAATTGCAAATGTGGACGTGTTTAGACGGAACTCGAGCTCGCATCCAGGACGGATTGGAGGAGCTTGACGGAAAACAGAGGAGGTTCGCGTGGAGCGACAGATTGAAGATAGAAGACAAGAAGAATAGGATAGATTCTTTTTAATCCTTTCTTGTATCTCTTGTCTTTATTTTTCTTGCTCTTTTTATTTTCCTTAGAAAATTATGTTAAAGAGCCTCAAAGAACCCTAACAGTAGTCCTAGGAACACCGGCACAACCCTAGGATACTTAGGTTTTCTGTAGAATACTTAGAAAACCAATATAGGGTTCAAACAGCACTTCCAGACGTCTAATTCCCAAATCAGACGTCTGATAAAGCATTTTAAGACGTCTGACTGTTGTTTCAGACGTCTGATAACTGTTAGGCTGGAGTTAGTATTCTGTCTGATGAAATCAGACGTCCAGACCTTAGTCCAGATGTCTTAGAAGACGTCTGATGACTTTGCCAGACGTCCAATTAGTAGACCGTTGGCTGGCTTAGCAAACAGTCAAGAATATGACCGTTAGAGCATTATCAGACGTCCTTAGGCCTTTCCAGACGTCTGATAAATGACCGTTTTGCCTCGGCTGACCCAAAATCTCTTCTCAGAGATTTTCTAGCCGTTGCAACGTTTGGAAATCAATTCCCACAGTAAAAGTAGGTTTCCAGACGTCCAGACTTAGTGCCAGACGTCCTGTATGTCGTCTGATGGACTTGAACAAAAACCCTGTTTAGATCTGATTCAAGTCAGGGAGAGACCCGCCCAAAATCAGACGTCTAACCTTGGAATCAGACGTCTTAAAGTGAAGTTCCAGATGTTTGATGCCAGAATTAGACGTCTGATAAGCCTGTCAGAACAATGATTGTTCCTGATTTCGGGTTGATTCTCTTGGGCTTTGCACCCAACGGTTAGAGAACCTTTCCTAAGCCTTCCAAAGCCTTCCTAAGGCCTCTATAAATAGAAGGGAGCCTTTACACACCAAAACACAAGAAGAGAAACAAAAAGATATACAACAAGAGAAACACAAGACACACTTAAGCAACATAGTTCCACTCTCTTGTGTCCTAGCTTACTCTTGCTCTCCAAGCTCAAGCTCTATTCTCTTGAGAGCATCAAGCCTTCACGCACCCGCTCTCCCGCCGTTGTTCACGAGAGCGACATTGCGCCGTTGCGTGGCTCACGCACCCGCGTCATCGTCGACGCACTCCTTGCAAAGGGGAGTTTCCTAAATCCTATAGAAGCTTAGGTTTATTACTTTGTTGGCTCTATAGGTTTGTTGTTTTATTTTATCTTTGTCTTTTGGTTGGGTATTCGCTTTGCGAATTCCCGTCTCCTTCGTGTGACAAAATCCTTCTCGTGGAGAGAAGGGGTTGAGGAACGCTACCCTCGTACTTGTAGCGTGGTTGTACTGAGGTTGAATCACCCTCGTTTTAAAGTGATTCGGTTAGTGGATTTGATCAACTAGGTTGATCGGAAAATCCTAACTCGAGAGGGTTAGGTGGTGGTTTTCACCCGGTTTGGGTTTCCACCTAAAAATTCATGTGTACATTTTGTGATTGATTTTTGTGAGATTGCTTTATATTTCATTTGCGCATTTTTTACGTCACACTGATCTCACCCCTCCAAGTAGGAAAAATCACATTTGGTATCAGAGCAGGTCTCGCGTTATCGGCGTTACAAACCGGCGAGGATCTAGACATGGAGGGAAAAGCATTCGTGTGCACTGAAGGACACGATACCTCGCGACCACCATACTTTGCAGGTATAGATTTCATTTATTGGAAAAATCGTATGACTATGTGGTTGCAGGCCTACGACTTCCGGGTGTGGGAAAAATGCGAATCCGCATTTTTGATTCCCAAGAAACCCGCAAAAGGTTACTCAGAAGATCAGGTTCAGAATCTCAACCTCAACGCAAAGGCAATGAATGCCTTGTATTGCGCGTTGAGTCTGAAGGAGTTCGAGAAAATCCAAGAGTGCACCACCGCCCACGAGATATGGAGGAGGTTGGAAGGCACTCATGAAGAGACAAGCTCGGAAGAAGATCACGAGAAGGAGGAAACCGCTTGCTTTGGTTTCATGGCCAGAGGAACCAATAGCGACAGCGAAAGCGGAAGCGACTCCGATGACGAGGTAAATTTCGATTTACAAGAAGCTTTTAATGAACTATTTGAGCTTAGTAAATCTCTTAAGATAGAAAACAAGAGCATGAAAAAGAATCTTAGTTTTCTTAAATCTGAAAATGATAGGTTAGAAATAAAGCTTAGGGACCTAGAAAGTAGCTCTAGTCCTAATAACCTGCTTTTAGAAAATAAAAATTTAATCAATGAAAATACTAAATTGATTGAGGAAAATGATAGTCTAAAGTTAGAAATTTCTGATTTAAAGACTAAGATGCAAACTATAGAAAAAGAAATCGCATGTCTTAGGGAAAATTCTAACAAATTAATCAACAAACTAGATAAGTTTTATAGCCCTAAGGTTGAGAAAGGATCTCCATCAAGGAGACCCGCTAACAAATCCGGATCCAAGCCCACTTGGATACCGAAAAAAGAATTAGAATCTTGTTTTGTAGGGTTCAGGGATAATTACAACATAAGGGACTGGACCTACAAGCTCAAGGCTGGTCAACTCAAGTTAGGGGAACCAAGGAGTAGACCAAGGAGGAGAACAAGAAGACCGACGAGACGGCGAACAAACGACGGACCCGCCGCACGTCGACCACCAGATTGGAGACCGGCGCCAATGCCCGGGCCTCCAAGCTACGGATGGGAGCCCCATCCGATGTGGCATCCACCACCACCATTCGGGCCATTTTATTGGCCATGGTAGGTGAAGTAAAATTTTTAACCCTATCTTTTTATAAGCATTTAGATAGGGGGAGTTAAAAATTAATGAGCTAATTGTCAATTTTTAAGGGGGAGATATAAGGTAGCTAAATTTCCTTTAGAAAGGGGGAGAAAAATAATAGCTCTCTCATTGTTACAAAAAGGGGGAGGACATTACCTTTGTCAAAAGAAACTCATAGAAGAGCATGTTTTAAGGGGGAGTTATAGGAATTTTAAACCAATCAAACCTTTTTGATAATGTCAAAAAGGGGGAGGATTTTTATGTATTATTATTTACGGTTTTGTCATCATCAAAAAGGGGGAGATTGTTGGTGCTAGAGCACCACGATCATTTGTTTTGATGATAACAAAACACGTGTTATTTAACATTTGCAATTTGAGTCCTAGATTTCAGGTCAATTGCAAATGTGGACGTGTTTAGACGGAACTCGAGCTCGCATCCAGGACGGATTGGAGGAGCTTGACGGAAAACAGAGGAGGTTCGCGTGGAGCGACAGATTGAAGATAGAAGACAAGAAGAATAGGATAGATTCTTTTTAATCCTTTCTTGTATCTGTTGTCTTTATTTTTCTTGCTCTTTTTATTTTCCTTAGAAAATTATGTTAAAGGGCCTCAAAGAACTCTAACAGTAGTCCTAGGAACACCGGCACAACCCTAGGATACTTAGGTTTTCTGTAGAATACTTAGAAAACCAATATAGGGTTCAAACAGCACTTCCAGACGTCTAATTCCCAAATCAGACGTCTGATAAAGCATTTTAAGACGTCTGACTGTTGTTTCAGACGTCTGATAACTGTTAGGCTGGAGTTAGTATTCTGTCTGATGAAATCAGACGTCCAGACCTTAGTCCAGATGTCTTAGAAGACGTCTGATGACTTTGCCAGACGTCCAATTAGTAGACCGTTGGCTGGCTTAGCAAACAGTCAAGAATATGACCGTTAGAGCATTATCAGACGTCCTTAGGCCTTTCCAGACGTCTGATAAATGACCGTTTTGCCTCGGCTGACCCAAAATCTCTTCTCAGAGATTTTCTAGCCGTTGCAACGTTTGGAAATCAATTCCCACAGCAAAAGTAGGTTTCCAGACGTCCAGACTTAGTGCCAGACGTCCTGTATGTCGTCTGATGGACTTGAACAAAAACCCTGTTTAGATCTGATTCAAGTCAGGGAGAGACCCGCCCAAAATCAGACGTCTAACCTTGGAATCAGACGTCTTAAAGTGAAGTTCCAGATGTTTGATGCCAGAATTAGACGTCTGATAAGCCTGTCAGAACAATGATTGTTCCTGATTTCGGGTTGATTCTCTTGGGCTTTGCACCCAACGGTTAGAGAACCTTTCCTAAGCCTTCCAAAGCCTTCCTAAGGCCTCTATAAATAGAAGGGAGCCTTTACACACCAAAACACAAGAAGAGAAACAAAAAGATATACAACAAGAGAAACACAAGACACACTTAAGCAACATAGTTCCACTCTCTTGTGTCCTAGCTTACTCTTGCTCTCCAAGCTCAAGCTCTATTCTCTTGAGAGCATCAAGCCTTCACGCACCCGCTCTCCCGCCGTTGTTCACGAGAGCGACATTGCGCCGTTGCGTGGCTCACGCACCCGCGTCATCGTCGACGCACTCCTTGCAAAGGGGAGTTTCCTAAATCCTATAGAAGCTTAGGTTTATTACTTTGTTGGCTCTATAGGTTTGTTGTTTTATTTTATCTTTGTCTTTTGGTTGGGTATTCGCTTTGCGAATTCCCGTCTCCTTCGTGTGACAAAATCCTTCTCGTGGAGAGAAGGGGTTGAGGAACGCTACCCTCGTACTTGTAGCGTGGTTGTACTGAGGTTGAATCACCCTCGTTTTAAAGTGATTCGGTTAGTGGATTTGATCAACTAGGTTGATCGGAAAATCCTAACTCGAGAGGGTTAGGTGGTGGTTTTCACCCGGTTTGGGTTTCCACCTAAAAATTCCTGTGTACATTTTGTGATTGATTTTTGTGAGATTGCTTTATATTTCATTTGCGCATTTTTTACGTCACACTGATCTCACCCCTCCAAGTAGGAAAAATCACATTTGGTATCAGAGCAGGTCTCGCGTTATCGGCGTTACAAACCGGCGAGGATCTAGACATGGAGGGAAAAGCATTCGTGTGCACTGAAGGACACGATACCTCGCGACCACCATACTTTGCAGGTATAGATTTCATTTATTGGAAAAATCGTATGACTATGTGGTTGCAGGCCTACGACTTCCGGGTGTGGGAAAAATGCGAATCCGCATTTTTGATTCCCAAGAAACCCGCAAAAGGTTACTCAGAAGATCAGGTTCAGAATCTCAACCTCAACGCAAAGGCAATGAATGCCTTGTATTGCGCGTTGAGTCTGAAGGAGTTCGAGAAAATCCAAGAGTGCACCACCGCCCACGAGATATGGAGGAGGTTGGAAGGCACTCATGAAGAGACAAGCTCGGAAGAAGATCACGAGAAGGAGGAAACCGCTTGCTTTGGTTTCATGGCCAGAGGAACCAATAGCGACAGCGAAAGCGGAAGCGACTCCGATGACGAGGTAAATTTCGATTTACAAGAAGCTTTTAATGAACTATTTGAGCTTAGTAAATCTCTTAAGATAGAAAACAAGAGCATGAAAAAGAATCTTAGTTTTCTTAAATCTGAAAATGATAGGTTAGAAATAAAGCTTAGGGACCTAGAAAGTAGCTCTAGTCCTAATAACCTGCTTTTAGAAAATAAAAATTTAATCAATGAAAATACTAAATTGATTGAGGAAAATGATAGTCTAAAGTTAGAAATTTCTGATTTAAAGACTAAGATGCAAACTATAGAAAAAGAAATCGCATGTCTTAGGGAAAATTCTAACAAATTAATCAACAAACTAGATAAGTTTTATAGCCCTAAGGTTGAGAAAGGATCTCCATCAAGGAGACCCGCTAACAAATCCGGATCCAAGCCCACTTGGATACCGAAAAAAGAATTAGAATCTTGTTTTGTAGGGTTCAGGGATAATTACAACATAAGGGACTGGACCTACAAGCTCAAGGCTGGTCAACTCAAGTTAGGGGAACCAAGGAGTAGACCAAGGAGGAGAACAAGAAGACCGACGAGACGGCGAACAAACGACGGACCCGCCGCACGTCGACCACCAGATTGGAGACCGGCGCCAATGCCCGGGCCTCCAAGCTACGGATGGGAGCCCCATCCGATGTGGCATCCACCACCACCATTCGGGCCATTTTATTGGCCATGGTAGGTGAAGTAAAATTTTTAACCCTATCTTTTTATAAGCATTTAGATAGGGGGAGTTAAAAATTAATGAGCTAATTGTCAATTTTTAAGGGGGAGATATAAGGTAGCTAAATTTCCTTTAGAAAGGGGGAGAAAAATAATAGCTATCTCATTGTTACAAAAAGGGGGAGGACATTACCTTTGTCAAAAGAAACTCATAGAAGAGCAAGTTTTAAGGGGGAGTTATAGGAATTTTAAACTAATCAAACCTTTTTGATAATGTCAAAAAGGGGGAGGATTTTTATGTATTATTATTTACGGTTTTGTCATCATCAAAAAGGGGGAGATTGTTGGTGCTAGAATACCACGATCATTTGTTTTGATGATAACAAAACACGTGTTATTTAACATTTGCAATTTGAGTCCTAGATTTCAGGTCAATTGCAAATGTGGACGTGTTTAGACAGAACTCGAGCTCGCATCCAGGACGGATTGGAGGAGCTTGACGGAAAACAGAGGAGGTTCGCGTGGAGCGACAGATTGAAGATAGAAGACAAGAAGAATAGGATAGATTCTTTTTAATCCTTTCTTGTATCTCTTGTCTTTATTTTTCTTGCTCTTTTTATTTTCCTTAGAAAATTATGTTAAAGAGCCTCAAAGAACCCTAACAGTAGTCCTAGGAACACCGGCACAACCCTAGGATACTTAGGTTTTCTGTAGAATACTTAGAAAACCAATATAGGGTTCAAACAGCACTTCCAGACGTCTAATTCCCAAATCAGACGTCTGATAAAGCATTTTAAGACGTCTGACTGTTGTTTCAGACGTCTAATAACTGTTAGGCTGGAGTTAGTATTCTGTCTGATGAAATCAGACGTCCAGACCTTAGTCCAGATGTCTTAGAAGACGTCTGATGACTTTGCCAGACGTCCAATTAGTATACCGTTGGCTGGCTTAGCAAACAGTCAAGAATATGACCGTTAGAGCATTATCAGACGTCCTTAGGCCTTTCCAGACGTCTGATAAATGACCGTTTTGCCTCGGCTGACCCAAAATCTCTTCTCAGAGATTTTCTAGCCGTTGCAACGTTTGGAAATCAATTCCCACAGTAAAAGTAGGTTTCCAGACGTCCAGACTTAGTGCCAGACGTCCTGTATGTCGTCTGATGGACTTGAACAAAAACCCTGTTTAGATCTGATTCAAGTCAGGGAGAGACCCGCCCAAAATCAGACGTCTAACCTTGGAATCAGACGTCTTAAAGTGAAGTTCCAGATGTTTGATGCCAGAATTAGACGTCTGATAAGCCTGTCAGAACAATGATTGTTCCTGATTTCGGGTTGATTCTCTTGGGCTTTGCACCCAACGGTTAGAGAACCTTTCCTAAGCCTTCCAAAGCCTTCCTAAGGCCTCTATAAATAGAAGGGAGCCTTTACACACCAAAACACAAGAAGAGAAACAAAAAGATATACAACAAGAGAAACACAAGACACACTTAAGCAACATAGTTCCACTCTCTTGTGTCCTAGCTTACTCTTGCTCTCCAAGCTCAAGCTCAAGCTCTATTCTCTTGAGAGCATCAAGCCTTCACGCACCCGCTCTCCCGCCGTTGTTCACGAGAGCGACATTGCGCCGTTGCGTGGCTCACGCACCCGCGTCATCGTCGACGCACTCCTTGCAAAGGGGAGTTTCCTAAATCCTATAGAAGCTTAGGTTTATTACTTTGTTGGCTCTATAGGTTTGTTGTTTTATTTTATCTTTGTCTTTTGGTTGGGTATTCGCTTTGCGAATTCCCGTCTCCTTCGTGTGACAAAATCCTTCTCATGGAGAGAAGGGGTTGAGGAATGCTACCCTCGTACTTGTAGCGTGGTTGTACTGAGGTTGAATCACCCTCGTTTTAAAGTGATTCGGTTAGTGGATTTGATCAACTAGGTTGATCGGAAAATCCTAACTCGAGAGGGTTAGGTGGTGGTTTTCACCCGGTTTGGGTTTCCACCTAAAAATTCCTGTGTACATTTTGTGATTGATTTTTGTGAGATTGCTTTATATTTCATTTGCGCATTTTTTACGTCACACTGATCTCACCCCTCCAAGTAGGAAAAATCACATTTGGTATCAGAGCAGGTCTCGCGTTATCGGCGTTACAAACCGGCGAGGATCTAGACATGGAGGGAAAAGCATTCGTGTGCACTGAAGGACACGATACCTCGCGACCACCATACTTTGCAGGTATAGATTTCATTTATTGGAAAAATCGTATGACTATGTGGTTGCAGGCCTACGACTTCCGGGTGTGGGAAAAATGCGAATCCGCATTTTTGATTCCCAAGAAACCCGCAAAAGGTTACTCAGAAGATCAGGTTCAGAATCTCAACCTCAACGCAAAGGCAATGAATGCCTTGTATTGCACGTTGAGTCTGAAGGAGTTCGAGAAAATCCAAGAGTGCACCACCGCCCACGAGATATGGAGGAGGTTGGAAGGCACTCATGAAGAGACAAGCTCGGAAGAAGATCACGAGAAGGAGGAAACCGCTTGCTTTGGTTTCATGGCCAGAGGAACCAATAGCGACAGCGAAAGCGGAAGCGACTCCGATGACGAGGTAAATTTCGATTTACAAGAAGCTTTTAATGAACTATTTGAGCTTAGTAAATCTCTTAAGATAGAAAACAAGAGCATGAAAAAGAATCTTAGTTTTCTTAAATCTGAAAATGATAGGTTAGAAATAAAGCTTAGGGACCTAGAAAGTAGCTCTAGTCCTAATAACCTGCTTTTAGAAAATAAAAATTTAATCAATGAAAATACTAAATTGATTGAGGAAAATGATAGTCTAAAGTTAGAAATTTCTGATTTAAAGACTAAGATGCAAACTATAGAAAAAGAAATCGCATGTCTTAGGGAAAATTCTAACAAATTAATCAACAAACTAGATAAGTTTTATAGCCCTAAGGTTGAGAAAGGATCTCCATCAAGGAGACCCGCTAACAAATCCGGATCCAAGCCCACTTGGATACCGAAAAAAGAATTAGAATCTTGTTTTGTAGGGTTCAGGGATAATTACAACATAAGGGACTGGACCTACAAGCTCAAGGCTGGTCAACTCAAGTTAGGGGAACCAAGGAGTAGACCAAGGAGGAGAACAAGAAGACCGACGAGACGGCGAACAAACGACGGACCCGCCGCACGTCGACCACCAGATTGGAGACCGGCGCCAATGCCCGGGCCTCCAAGCTACGGATGGGAGCCCCATCCGATGTGGCATCCACCACCACCATTCGGGCCATTTTATTGGCCATGGTAGGTGAAGTAAAATTTTTAACCCTATCTTTTTATAAGCATTTAGATAGGGGGAGTTAAAAATTAATGAGCTAATTGTCAATTTTTAAGGGGGAGATATAAGGTAGCTAAATTTCCTTTAGAAAGGGGGAGAAAAATAATAGCTATCTCATTGTTACAAAAAGGGGGAGGACATTACCTTTGTCAAAAGAAACTCATAGAAGAGCATGTTTTAAGGGGGAGTTATAGGAATTTTAAACCAATCAAACCTTTTTGATAATGTCAAAAAGGGGGAGGATTTTTATGTATTATTATTTACGATTTTGTCATCATCAAAAAGGGGGAGATTGTTGGTGCTAGAACACCACGATCATTTGTTTTGATGATAACAAAACACGTGTTATTTAACATTTGCAATTTGAGTCCTAGATTTCAGGTCAATTGCAAATGTGGACGTGTTTAGACGGAACTCGAGCTCGCATCCAGGACGGATTGGAGGAGCTTGACGGAAAACAGAGGAGGTTCGCGTGGAGCGACAGATTGAAGATAGAAGACAAGAAGAATAGGATAGATTCTTTTTAATCCTTTCTTGTATCTCTTGTCTTTATTTTTCTTGCTCTTTTTATTTTCCTTAGAAAATTATGTTAAAGAGCCTCAAAGAACCCTAACAGTAGTCCTAGGAACACCGGCACAACCCTAAGATACTTAGGTTTTCTGTAGAATACTTAGAAAACCAATATAGGGTTCAAACAGCACTTCCAGACGTCTAATTCCCAAATCAGACGTCTGATAAAGCATTTTAAGACGTCTGACTGTTGTTTCAGACGTCTGATAACTGTTAGGCTGGAGTTAGTATTCTGTCTGATAAAATCAGACGTCCAGACCTTAGTCCAGATGTCTTAGAAGAAGTCTGATGACTTTGCCAGACGTCCAATTAGTAGACCGTTGGCTGGCTTAGCAAACAGTCAAGAATATGACCGTTAGAGCCTTATCAGACGTCCTTAGGCCTTTCCAGACGTCTGATAAATGACCGTTTTGCTTCGGCTGACCCAAAATCTCTTCTCAGAGATTTTCTAGCCGTTGCAACGTTTGGAAATCAATTCCCACAGTAAAAGTAGGTTTCCAGACGTCCAGACTTAGTGCCAGACGTCCTGTTTGTCCTCTGATGGACTTGAACAAAAACCCTGTTTAGATCTGATTCAAGTCAGGGAGAGACCCGCCCAAAATCAGACGTCTGACCTTGGAATCAGACGTCTTAAAGTGAAGTTCCAGACGTCTGATGCCAGAATTAGACGTCTGATAAGCCTGTCAGAACAATGATTGTTCCTGATTTCGGGCTGATTCTCTTGGGCTTTGCACCCAACGGCTATAGAACCTTTCCTAAGCCTTCCAAAGCCTTCCTAAGGCCTCTATAAATAGAAGGGAGCCTTTACACACCAAAACACAAGAAGAGAAACAAAAAGATATACAACAAGAGAAACACAAGACACACTTAAGCAACATAGTTCCACTCTCTTGTGTCCTAGCTAACTCTTGCTCTCCAAGCTCAAGCTCAAGCTCTATTCTCTTGAGAGCATCAAGCCTTCGCGCACCCGCTCTCCCGCCGTTGTTCACGAGAGCGACATTGCGCCGTTGCGTGGCTCACGCACCCGCGTCATCGTCGACGCACTCCTTGCAAAGGGGAGTTTCCTAAATCCTATAGAAGCTTAGGTTTATTACTTTGTTGGCTCTATAGGTTTGTTGTTTTATTTTATCTTTGTCTTTTGGTTGGGTATTCGCTTTGCGAATTTCCGTCTCCTTCATGGGACAAAATCCTTCTCGTGGAGAGAAGGAGTTGAGGAACGCTACCCTCGTACTTGTAGCGTGGTTGTACTGAGGTTGAATCACCCTCGTTTTAAAGTGATTCGATTAGTGGATTTGATCAACTAGGTTGATCGGAAAATCCTAACTCGAGAGGGTTAGGTGGTGGTTTTCACCCGGTTTGGGTTTCCACCTAAAAATTCCTGTGTACATTTTGTGATTGATTTTTGTGAGATTGCTTTATATTTCATTTGCGCATTTTTTACGTCACACTGATCTCACCCCTCCAAGTAGGAAAAATCACACGGCCTTGTCCATAAGAGAAAAGGAGAATATCTTCATGAGAAGAATATCCTGATTTTGCACATCTGACCCAAAAGTTTGAGCCAGATGCTCTAGTTATTTGATATGCTGGAAGGGATCTTCGGAATTAAGCCCATAGAATTTAGGTATAGCATGAATCATGTTGGGCTTCAATTCGGAATCAGGTCCTCCAGTCAGGATTCTGACTCGAGGCTCAATGGCCACCGCAGCAGGATTGTAGTGGTCCCGCATCATAGGACGCTGCGGTGGGTGCACGAAGTTCTGGAAGAGGTCATTGAGTCGCTAGAGCTGATGCTCCAGATTGTTTTCCTCCTCAACTGGCTGAGCCATGATGGGGGAAGAAGAAGAACTTGGTTCTGAATCAGAAGAGAGAATAATGTGAGGGGGTTGCTACACAAACACGGGCGTCGAGGCTTGGCCTTGACGAGAGTGAATTTCTAAAGGAGGTCTTAAGGTTGGTCTTAAGGACCTCCTCCCGTACATGCACTGCTGGAAGAGATGAGTTCAGAAGGTGCTGGACCCAATCAAGACACCCAAAAATGTGTTGGGTGACTATAGAGGTGCGGGGCAGATGGACCCCTTGATCAGAAAGATCGTCCACCTGAGAATTACCTGGGCAGCCAGAGAGGGTGAGTCCCGCAAAGACCCCTACACGGTAGAGAGTCCCCACGGGTTACAGGGTTTCCCCCACCCGACCTCTCTTGTCACTGCGGTTCCAGGTAGACCAGAATGGGGATCTTGACCTCTTAAGTCTACCAATTTTAGTTTAAGATCAGGGTGCTTAAGGTTTCACTTGAACTCTTAGGTGTTTTTGTGAACAAAGTGGCCCAATTTTAAGGTTGGTTGACCCAAGGGGTCAACTTCACCTCTTGTTCTTTTGAGAGCTTTTGGGTCCTTTCTTTTTAGGGTTCAAATGTTTAGAGAGCCATTTGCTTAGGGTTTCTCTTGTGTAGATTTTTTTCAAACACGGTTTAGGTACACCTCTTTTTGGGAAGATCTTTTCTTTGTTAATAGGAGGTGTGTCTCTAAAAACCCTAGCTTTTGCCCTTATGTCGGCTCTACTTGGTCCATTTAACTCTTTGTTTGGGTAATTAGGGCTCAGGCAAGGATGTGTTAGCCCCTAATCACCTTTAAAACTGTGTGCAGGAATAATAGTTTCTGAGAATATGCAGCTATTACTATGTATAAAGACAGGTTATGCCTATTTCTTTTCTTTTTCTTTAAAATTTTAGGGTTTAATAGGAAGTTACCTGTCCTTGGAGTGGCTGTGGTGCGACTGCGTCTTTTTGTTTCTTTCTGTACCTGCACAAAAGAAAGAAAAAGATTAGCAATCTCTTAAATGAAATTCAAAGCTTCTAGAATAGTCGTTGCTCCCCGGCAACGGCGCCAAGTGATAACGGCGTTGTGACTAGGTTTTGTTGTTTTGTTATAGAAATTACGTTGTAGTACATATAGTCATTGCCATTATTACAATTTTTACTCGGAAATGAAAGTTCTCCCGAGGTCGAACTCAGGGAGCAAGTTGTATTCTAGAGGTACAAAGTTTCTATTACAAAAAAATAAAGAGAGAGAGAGAGAGATTTGTCTTGTTGGCTTCTTCTTCTTCTCTTCTTTCTCGTCTGTCTTCTTTTCTCTTCTCTTTGAGTCTTCAGTTTTCTTCCTTCTTCTTATTCTTGCTCTGTTCTTCTTTTCTTGTTTTCAACTTGCCTTCTCTTCTGTTCTTCTTCGTTCTTCTCTTTCTTTTTCTTCTCGTTCTTCTTTCTGTCCGTCTCTTTCTTTTTATTCTCGTTCTTCTTTTTGTCCGTCTCTTTCTTTTTCTTCTCCTTCTTCTTTGCCTTCAGAGCATCGTCTGATTTTTCAATCAGACGACTTAAGTAGCTGCTGCTACAGTGCGTCTTTTCTTGTTCTTTCCTCCGTGGCTTTCTTCTTCTTCCTCTTCTCGCAGTCCTTCTTCTTCCTGCCTTCTCTTCTTCTTCACCTGTGCCTGCACACTCAAAGTTCGATCAAAGGGCAAAACCTACTCTACCCTCCCCAGCGTCTCTCTCTCAGAATCCACTCATAGGATAGCTCTCCCAGAGTTGCCGGGTAGTCGGGTATGCGGGTCGCGCCCGGGTCCAGGCCCACCGGCGTGCGGTGGTGGGCGAGGAGTGCAGGACGGGTAAACGGGTCGGGCCAGGTCCGCGGGGGGTGGTCGCGGACGAGGCCAGCTCGAACGGGTGAGAGGGACCTCACCTCGTGCTCAGGAGGCAAAGAGCCTAAGGCACTTTTTGCCTTTATGTGGGTGTGGGCCTCTCAAAAGTTCCGAGGTGGGACTAAATGTCCCACCCCAATTGGGCACCCGCCACTGAGGGAGCTGCAGGCAGATGCAGCAGCTGCAGGGCTTTCTCCCCAACTGCACAGGCCTGGGCGACTGCGTGGCTGCGAACCGAGCGTCCCGGCGAGCCGAACCTGGGCGAAGCGCGCCTGCAGCTGCAGGTGAGAAAGAGCTTCACCGGCTCAGCAATGGTGACGGAGGGCGAGCAACCTGTCCACAGAAGAACGGTCTCTCGGCCTAATCAGACAAGCAGAGAACCTTCGCCGTGGCACGGCGAAGGCGGTGTGGGGTCTGGCAAGCCGTGGGGCGGAGCGTAGGGGCTGCCCTAGGTCAAACTGTAGCGCGGGAAATGGGTTTTTTCGGGGGGTCTGCAGGTGGCGAGTGGCGGGAAATGGTAGGGCGGAAGTTGATCAGGGTGAGGAGGCGGAGGTTCTGTGAGGGTCGGCGAGTCGTGTGGGGTGGTGGAATGACAGGAGCGAGTCGCCAGAGTTTGGCCGGAGATGGGGAAGGTGAGGGCGATTAGGCGCTGTCGAGGGGTGGTTATGCAAATTACAGTAAGGAAAAGAAAGGGGGAAGGAAGAGGAAAGATTGTACCTGCTCGGAGGGATGAGGGGGTCCGGAGCAGGGCAACAGTCATATCGACTGTCGTCGGAGAAGAAGGTGCCCAGAGAGAGAGGGCGGCGGATAGTGGGAGAGCGCACGCTGGGTACGGTGCGACGCGGGAAGAGGAGGTGAAGGCAGCCCTGCTGCTGGTAGTGCGGCAGAGCGACGAGGAGGAGGAGGAGGAACCGCCGGAGCAAGGGGGCCTCTGTCGGAGTGGGAAGAGAGGAAAGGGGGGGGGATTTCTCCGTCAGAACCGAGCTCCAGAGAGCGGCAGAGCGTCGGGGGTTTTTATAGAGGCAGAAACAGAGAGGAGGGCAGAGGGAGACGACGTGCCTCCCTCGCCGGAGGATGCCGGAGATGGAGACCCATACCGTCCGTGCATTCGCACGGGCGGTATGGGCGATTGCAGCGATCAGGGGGGTGTTCCTGCGACGGCTGAGGTCGTAGGGAACCCCAAGTTGACTTGGCAGGGGGTCCCCCTCACCCTGCGCGGTGCCATGCCTCGCGCAAGGTCGCCGGAGCATGGTGCTGCTCAGGGTTTTGCAGGGAGGACCCAAATGCAAAGAACGATGAAGAGTTAGGGGCCAAAATGCGAGGGTTTCAAAAGTTGAGGGCCAAAAAGTAAAGTTGGTCAAGAAGGTTTCTTCTTAGGCTCAAGTTTTTATACATGACTAATTAGGGCCTAAGGATTCTGATGGTGAATTTTATTTTTAGATTAAACCTTGTTTGACCGGTCAATTTACGTGAAAACCCAAATTAAGTTATTAATTGGACATGGTTTGACTTTCAAGAAATCAATCTGTATCTCTGAGACAGTTGGAAAGGTGTAATCATCAAATATAGGCCCACAATCATAATTTAGATTCAAAATCTGATTCTCATCACATTGGGCCTCGTGATTATCCCAAATAGGCTCAAATCTAGATTCTAGGTTAAGGGTAAGAATTAGATCACTAGAATCTAGGTTGGGCTCTATTAGGATGTCAAAGTCACTCTCGAGAGTTACCTTAACAGGATAAGGCTCGAGATTTACACTCTCTAGAGGTTCTATTTTAAGCTCGTCACAGGTGTTGGGGAAATCAAGGCTTGATGAACTAGCTTCAAGATTTTCTAAGGCTGGTTGAGAATTGAGAACACCTGCAATCGGATCCTCCCAACCCATTTCAAGATCAGGTGTGTCATTCTGTATATAATTTGTGTCTAATTTCATTTGGGTTGGGGGTCCACAACAATTCTGATTGTCTAACCCAGGCTTTAGAAAAGCTTTAGAATCACTCCAAGATGTCTCATAAATGGCTTGTTGCAATAAATTTAGAATATCTACACGTAGCTCAATGATATCTTGTTGTATCTCCCAGAGTAATGGATTTGCAAAGAATGTAAACCCTCTGTGCTATGCAATTCGCAAACTTCATTGAATTCTGGTATGAGGGTCTCCTGGGTTGAACCATTTTTTAATTGAGTAAGCAATAGACTAACACGATTCAAAATGAATTTTGTTGTTTCTGGGACATTAACCTAAATCATGCTAGCTAGATAATCTTCAAAATATTTAAGGGCAGCCTCAATCACTTTGTCTTTTATGATCATTTGGGGTTCAGGTTTCCTAAATGGTCTTCCTAAGTTGCTAGGTTGCATTTTCAAATCAGGTGATGGATCATGATGTCGAATCAAACTCAGGTTCAGATTGAAGTAATCAGATCACATCAAAAATCCCTGTAGAAAATCTAATGAGGCCTCTTAGGTTAAAAGCCAAAGGACCTTCCTGTGTATATGCTCTAGAGAAAGGATGAGAGACTGGATGTGAATTGGACCCAATCAAGGAACCCAAAGATTTTTGGATGACTAAGGCGTGTTTCAAGGTGGATGATACATTTGAATCAAAAATCCATACACCCAAGAATTACCTGGGCAGCTAGGAAGGGAGAGCCCCGCAAATACCCCTACACGGTAGAGCATCCCCACAGATTTCAGGGTTTCCCCCACCCGACCTTCCTTGTCACTGCGGTTCCAAGTAGATCGGTATGTGCGAATTGAGACTTTAAGTCTACCAATTTTAGCCTAGTTTGTGCCTTGAATTTCACTTGATTAGAAGTTGATTTAGTTTGTGACCTAATTTAGAGGTTAATTGGCCTACAAAATAGACCAACTTCACTTGACCTCCCCTAAAAGACGCAGAATGAAATTTGGGTCAAGACCCAAAGATCACCCTGAATTGACTCTCAAGTTATTAGATCCACAATTTTAGGATTCAAGTGAGATTTAGAGCCTAATTTTAGGGTTCTCCTGATTAGGTATTTTTAATCAAAGGCTTGGGTGGCACACAAATGCGGGAAGTTTGATTTCCATTAATGCAGGCAATTGTGAACTAACACTCCAAAACCCTAGGATAGAAACCCTAATTGGCTCTATTTCAAGTCCAATTTAATCTCAAAATGTTTGATGAGAACCTCACCATGAGCCCTAACTAGCTCATTTTTACCTAAGAAAGTGAACAAAAGCTCCTACATAACCTAAATGAAGGCCTAATTCAAGAGATTACTGTTTTGGGAAGAAAAGATGAACTAAAGGGTAAAACTGTAATTTTACCATTGCAGTACATCAACGGGATTTCTCAGGGTCTAAACATTGGTTAATTGGACTTAATAACAGAAAAAGTGGGATGATTAAGTCAGAAAAGGATTTTTGTGAGATTTAAGAATTAAATGACATTCTATAAACCTAAAACAAACCCACTTAATTTCGCAAGGTTCTTGTCAGGGTAAAAATCAACTAAATTCTCTAAAATTCATGGAAAAATATCCCCTAAAGTTTAGAACCTTCAATTTGGCCTTTGGAATCTATTTTGACCTAGATTGGGGTCCTAGCTCAACATTTGACTTAATTTAGGTTTTTGTGTAAAATGTCCAGTCAAGCGTGGTCAAATCTAAAATCCAACTCCACCATTGGATTCCTTAGGTCCAAATTAGGTTTGTACCAAAAATTTGGACCTAAGGGAAGGTCATCTTGACCTACTTTGCAAAACAGTCCACCCAATTGCATTTTGACACCTAGCTTTTGAAAATCCTTGCACAAACCCCCTATCTTCCTCGTCACTTTTTGCATTTCGGTCCCTCTACCATTTCAGCAGAGGACCCATACCTCCGGCGAGGTTTCGAGGAGGATTTCTCCTCTCTTCCCCAGGGAGTTGCTCTCAGATTTGGCAGGGGGATCCTATGAGGAATCCCCTACTGTCTGAGCAGCTTCCCAAGAACTGGTTCGCACCATACCTCTCGTGCGAATGCTCAAGAGGCATGGGTATGGTGTCCGACCCATACCTCCAGCGAGAGTCTTGTGCTTGGAAGCTCGCCTTCGAACTTCGAAGCACAAGGCCCTCTGTCTATGCCTTTAAATGAAGACTCAGGTCCGGTCGCATCTTCCAAGCTTGGATTGGCCCAAGATACCCATTGAATTCCATCCTCCTTCGTCTCCAGCCAACTGCCTGCAAGCTCTGGCGACCTCTCCTCCCTCTTCTCATCGCTCTACCACCATACTAGTGGCAGAGTCTTCTCCGCCGTGTTCCTCCGCGTCGCGCCATACCCGTGTACGCCTCTCCAACCCATTCCTCGTCACCGTCATCCTCACCTCAGGGTCTTCTCCGATGATGGCACCTATGCGTCGCTCGTCCCCTCCGCCTCCCCTTCATCCAGCTGCATGCAAATAAGTTCTTCTCCCTCGCCTCTTTATTTCCCCTATCTCTATTACTGTTTTTATCCCCTTGACACCGCAGACAACCACCATCGTTCCCATCTTCGGCCAACCACTGACGAGGTGTCTCCGTCACTTCCACACCTCCATCCACCTCGCCAGACCCCTAAAAATCTCTGCCACCATCCACTGAGCACTTTCCCCATCTCCATCGACCGCCATCACTTCCACAAGCTCCCCCCTACCACACCCATCACCACGGTCACAGACCGACCTAAGCCCGCATGTCTAGGCTACCCTATGCCTAGCCACCCACCTAGATACCTTCGCCGTGCCACGGCGAAGCTTTGTAAGTATTTTAACAGGGCCACGAGGATGTATTCCTATTCACAGATTTTCGACCTCAGCCGCCATTGAAGCAACTGTGAAGCTTGTTTGCAAGCTTCTCTCCAGGCCACTTCGCTCCAGGTCCCCAGCTTTAGGAGGCGCAGGTTGGACTCGCGCACTCATCCAGCCAACTGAGCGGCCTTGAGAGGGATCACAGCAGTGGCAATTAGGCAAAGAAATCACCTGCAGGCACGCGAAGAAGCGGGTGAGACTTTTTTCCCACCTAGGAAACGACCAGCGCGGGAGAGTGGTTTTTATTATTTTTGTATTTCCTCCTTAGCGCCTTAAGTCATGGGGTGAGGTCCCCTCGCTCACACCTGCCTCGTCCACAGTCACCCCTATGTGGACCTGGCTGACCCGTTTACCTTGCACTCCTCGCGCACCACCCACGCCGATGCGCCTGGACCCAGGCGCGCGTAATCCGACCCGTATACTCGATTGTCTGGCTCTGAGAGAGCGAAGAGAGAAATAGAGAGAGTGTGTGATGCGGGGGAGGGTAGGGGTAGGTTTTGCTGTGCTGTGCAGGGAAAGGAAGAAGGAGGAGGAGGAGGAGGAGGCAGCTGCTGAAGAGAGAAGGAGGAGGAAGGTGCAGCTGAAGCCTAAGGCAAGGTAAGGCCTTTGCAGGGAAGGAAGGACTTAGCCGCAGCTAAGGAAGGCTAAGGAAGCAGAGGTAGAAGGACTTGAAGGCAGAAGACAACGCCAAGGAGAAGCACTGTAGCCGTAGAAAAGAAGAGAAGGTAGAAGCTGAGGAAAGCCAAGTGAGAGTGAAAGAAGAAGGATGCAGAGGTGCGGCTGAAGAAGAGAAGAAAAGGCTAAGGCAGAGGAAAGGCGAACCAAAGAGAAAGAGAAAGAAGAAGACAGACAGAGGCAGAGAAGAAGGAGAAGGAGCTGAAAGCACTGTAGCAATCGCAAGTTAAGACGTCTGATTTACAAAATCAGACGTCTGATTCACAAGTCCAAAGCATGATGAGAAAGAGAAGAATCAAAGAAGAAAGGAAGGAGCCATAGAGAATCAAAGGCAGAGGAAAGCAAAAGGAAAAGAAAGAGAGAAGAAAAAGAAGGAAGAAGAAGTTACAAAAAGAGAAGAAAAAAAGAAGAGACATTCTATTTCTTTTCGCATTTTCTCTCTCTAGCTTTCATATATATATTGAATTGCATTCATATCATCTTTTGAGTAATTTGAGATTGTGATTTTAGTTTTTAAAAATACTAATTTTCTCCCTGAGTTCAACCTCAGATACCTAGGTTTTCGAGTAATAAAAACTTCCTATTTGTTTATAACGCTTTTTCGACTATACTGTAACGAGACTGATTTAAAACACGACAAAGCGTTATATTGCAAACATTTTGGCACCATTGTCGGGCAGCAACGGGCATTTTATAAACTTTGATCACAACCTCTGATTCAATACTAACTTAATCTCTCTCTTTTGCTGTGTTTGTTTCAAGCGAAGAAAAGAAAAGAAAAATAGCCACACAACAACCACACCAGGAATAGGTAAATCTTCATTTGCCCTCTCTCAAAATCCCCTCAAAAATCTAAAAGGGAAAATAATGAAAAATCAATCTAGGGCTACCTGCTTCCATATTTAGTAATTCACAAAAGTTGCCTGATTTTTACTTTCAACACATTTTGAATTGCACATCCAATTAAGATAACTAGGGCTAAAATCTTCTTGATTGATCCCTAGTTACCAATTTTTGAGGCAATTAAATTGAACCAAATAGAGCCAACCTAAGAATTTCAATCTAGGGTTTTAGAGAAACATCTTCTTTTAAGCAAAGAATCAAAAATTTCAAAAGGAGGTGTGCTTAAGCCTTGTTTGAAAAGATTTATCCAAGAGAAACCCTAAGCAAATCAGGCTCTTAATTCACTTGAACCTTAAAAGAGAGGACCTAAAAGCTCTCAAAGGAACAAAGAGGTGAAGTTGATCCATTGGGTCAACCAACTTTAAAATTAGGTCACATTGCACTCAAAAGACCTAAAGTTCAAGTGGAACCCTAAGCACTTTTATCTTAATTAGAAAAGGTAGACTTAAGAGGTCAAGGTCCCCATTCTAGTCTACCTGGAATCTCGGTGACAAGAGAGGTTGGGTGGGGGAAACCTTGTAACTCATGGGGATGCTCTACCATGTAGGGGTCATTGCGGGACTCTCCCTCTTTGGCTACCCAGGTATTTCTCAGGTGGACGACCTTTCTGACTAAGGGGTATCATCTGCCCCGAACCTCTATAGTCACCCAACATATTTTGGGTGTCTCGATTGGGTCCAGCACATTCTGATCTCATCAAATCCTTCGGTGCATGTTTGGTAGGAGGTCCTTAAGACCTCCTTTAGAAATCCACTCTCCCCGAGGCCAAGCCTCGACACCCTTGTTTGTGTAGTAACCCCACCACATAGGTCTTTCCACTGATTCAGAACCAAGTTCTCCTTCTTCCATCATGGCACAACCCTTTGAAGAAGAGAACAACCTTGAGCACCAACTTCAGCGCTTAAATGATCTCTTCCAAAACTTTGTAAACCCACCGCAGTGTCCTATGATGCAAGATCACTATAATCCCGCTGCGGTGGCAATTGAGCCTTGAGTCCAAATTCCGGCTGGAGGTCTGGATTCTAACTCCGAGGATCCATTCCAGCACATTAAGCAACTTAAACATCTGGCCTAGACCTTCGGGTCAGATGCACAAAACCGGGATATTCTACTCATGAAGATGTTTTCTTTCTCCCTTATGGACAAGGCTGCTCATTGATATCAAACTCAGACTCGTCCGATCAACACAAGGGTCGAACTTCAGTCCGAATTTTTGAAGAAGTTCTTCCCCGTTGGTCGGACAAATGCCTTGTGCCACCAGATCACTCATTTCACTCAACAATCGAGAGAACCTCTTCATGAGGCATGGGATCGATTCTTGGATCTCATGCGAAAGTGCCCCCATCACGGAGTTCGTAAATGGGAACAAGTCCAATCTTTTTGTCAGGGACTCCGTGAAGACATTCGATTGTTCGTCGATGCAACCTATGGAGGAAACATCATGGGTCAACATGAGGACACGGTGTGGGAGATTCTCAAAAATATGTGCGAGAACTCCATCAATAATGACTCCATGGGCTTATTCGACCGAACGAATGCCCACGCATCGACGAATCTTAGGGGAGCACATGAGACGCAGGGCCTGTCCTCATCCGTCAACTTGGAGCTGATGGTCAGTCGGTTGGACAAGGTCTCTATCATAGATAAGAAGGTGGAAAAGCTGACTTGGCATTTGCGGCGAGCCACCTCTACACAGAACTCTTTTGCACAGCCACCTCTCACGAGGAAAACTGTGCAAAACATTTATCACCGATCTTCTGAGGGGATGGACTCGTATCCACCCCCGTCTGACTCCAAGACTGGAGGGACCTCTGATCCGCTCTATTCTAGTGGAGGGAACTCTGAACCCCCATACTCAGACATTCCTATGCTCCTCAGACCTGCAAGCACCTCAATGCCATCCAAAATAACCCATTTTCCAACACCTACAACCCTGGATGGCGAAATCATCCTAACTTCCAGTGGGTGGGAAATTCTCAGAATCAAAGACCACCTTATCAACCCCATCCACAAGCTCCTCATCCATACCAGCCGCCTCAGCCTCTGTCCAACCCCACCTATCAATTTGGGCCAACCTAAGATCAAATGACTCTTATCCTTCAAACACTGGCTGACATTCAGAAAACGAATGCGGCAATACAAAAACAACACAAGGATGAGATCACAGAGGTTCGCAACCAACTCGCCCAGATGGCGAATTCCCACCAACCGGGCACACTTCCTTCGCAACCTCTGCCGAACCCAAATAACGTGCCAACCCAGAGGCGCGTTATGAACCCAAATCCAGGCCACGCACATATGATTTATCAGGCCCCTTCTGTTCCATCACCTGACGGGATGGAAACTTCGACATCTTACGCGGGATTTCAACAACAGCCACCCATTTTACCGACCCCAAACCAAAACCAGGCAGGATTAAACTCCGTAACAACCTATAGTGGTAAAGCAACTCAAGATCCACCTTATCAAAACCACTCCTAGCCTGGTAGTGATCCAAGCCCTAGGATAGTTATCTGGGATACCCCTATCCCAGATCAAGAACCTGGACCTATTCTAGAGGAACCAACCAAGGTTCCATTTCCCTAGGCCTTGACCAAGGGAAAAAGGATCACCAAACCCATGTCTCCTGAGGAGGATCTGGTCAAGCTCTTTGAATAGGTCCAGATAAACATCCCTTTGATGGATGCAATACGCCACGTACCGGCTTACGCACGATTTCTGAAAGACATGTGTACACCCAAGCGTAAGCCGCAAACCAAAAGTAGGAGTGTGATCATACTGTCAAAGCAAGCTAGCTCTATAATCTTGAGTAAATTCCCACCCAAGGCTAAAGACCCAAGCACTCCGTTGATTTCATGTAAAATTGGTGAAACCCAATTCGACAGAGCCTTGTTAGACCTAGTGATGAGAACCTCATCATGAGCCCTAACTAGCTTATTTTGACCTAATAAAGTGAACAAAAGCTCCTGCATAACCTAAAGGAAGGCTTAACTCAAGAGATTATTGATCTGAAAAGAATACATGAAATAAAGGGTAAAACTGTAATTTTACCATTGTAGTACATCAACGCTATTTCTCAGGGTCTAGACACAGGTCAATTGGACTTAATAAGAGAAAAAGTGGGATGGTTTAGTCAGAAAAGGGTTATTGTGAAATTTAAGAATTAAATGACATTCTATAACCCTAAAACAAACCTACTTAATTTCATAAGGTTCCAGGGGGAATAAAAATCACCTAAACCCTCTAAAATTCATGGAAAAATATCCCCTAGGGTTTAGAACCTTCAATTTGGCCTTTGGAACCTATTTTAACCTATATTGGGGTCCAAACTCAATATTTGACCTAATTTGGGTTTTCATGCAGAATGTCTAGTCAAACGTAGTCAAACCTAAAATCCAACTTCACCAATGGATTCCTTAGGTCCAAATTAGGTTTGTACCAAAATTTGGACATAAAGGAAGGCCATCTTGACCTACTTTGCAGAATAGTCCACCTAATTATATTCTGGCCCCTAACTTTTGAAAACCCGTGCAAATACCCCCTCAACTTCTTCATCACTTTTCGCATTCCAGTCCCTCTACCATTGCAACAGAGACCCATACCTCCAGTAAGGTTTCGAGGAGGATTTCTCCTCGCTTCCCCAGGGAGCTGCTCTCAGATTTGAAAGGGGAGTCCTCTACGAAACCCCCTACCACCTGAGTAGCTCCCCATGCCCTGAATCGCCCCATACCTCTCGTGTGAACGCTCGAGAGTTATGGGTATCAATTTCGGCCATACCTCCAACGAGGATTTTTTCCTGCCACCATGCATCTGACCCTCTGCCCGTGCCGCTATAAGAAGCACCAGGTCTGGCCAAATGGGGTAAGCTTGACTTGGCTGGAGAATCACCCCAATTTCGTCTCCCCCTCCTCCGGCCAGGAGTCCAATGAGCTCCGGTGAGCCCTCCTCTTTTTCGTCGCTCTGCCACAATACCAGTGGCAGAGCTCCATTCACCACCTTCCTCCGCGTCGTGCAACACCCGTGCGCGTGCCTCTAGCCCCGTCGTCATCGCCATCACCCCTCCCCTGGACATCGTCTTCTCCAACAGCAGTAGGAATGGCTAGCCACCTCCTTTCCCCCTTCGTCCACTTAGCTAGATTAGAATTACTCCTCTCTATCCCCTCTTCAATTCCCCTCTTTCTATTTCCCTTTTTCGACCCCTTGCAGCCACTATCCACCACCATCTTCTCCATCTTCGGCCGCCCACAGGCGAGGCGCTTCCTCCGCTCTGCAACTCCACACGCCTCTCCAGACACCTCACCACCTCCACCATCGTCCACTGATCACCTTCCACCCACAAACTGACCGCTATCACCGCCCTAAACACCCACCGAACAAACCCATAAGCACGGCCACAGAGCAACCTAGGCATGCACACCTAGGCCGCTCCGCGGCCTGCCACCCATTGTATCACCTTCGCCAAGATGCGGCGAAGCTCCTCAGGAGTTTTAATGGGGCCGACAGGCCATATTGAGTGAAATGCAGGTCGACCCCCTTTTCGCCATTGACGCTGAAGCAAGAAGGTTGCAAGGTCGCTCCAGGCTGCATCCACCCAGGTGTTGAGCTCCAGGACATGCGGATTGGTCTTGCACACCCACACAGCAAGGCAATTGGCTGGAGAGCAGCCGCAGCTGTGGCAATTGAAGGCGACACCCTGCGGGCGTGTGAGCGAAGCAGGTGGGACACTTTAGTCCCACCTCGAAAATCTTTACTGCAGGTGTGTAGTAGAAATTGATTTTGTGCTTTCTTCTCATCGCCTCAGGTAACACAAGGGTGAGGTCCCTCGCCCTCTCTCATGCCTCATCCATGACCTACCCCTGCGGATCTAGCACCCGACCTGATTACCTATTCCACGCACTCCTCGCGCATTACACCCATGCTAGTGCGCTTGGACCTGGGTGCGCGATACCCGACCTGATTACCCGGCTCTGGGAGAGCGTACCTTAGAGAGATATAGAGAGAGAGAGACGTGGGGAGGGTAGGGGATAGGTTTTGCGTTGTGGTGCTGTGTAGGACAAAAGAAGGTAGCGGCAGAGGAAGAGAAGAAGAAGAAGGTAGCTGGTGAAGGAGAAGAAGAAAGAGAGAAGCAAGGACTTAGCTACAGAAGAAGAAAGAAGAAGAAGAAGAAGAAGATCAATGGCAAAGGCAGGAGAAGGCAGGAGCTGAGGAAAGCTAAGTGCAGAAGGAAGAAGGAAGCAGAGGTGTGGCCAAGCAAAGCAGAAGCAGAGAAAGAAAAGGCAAGCACGTAGAGAAGAAGAAGAAGCCAAGAAGGAAGAAGAAAGAAGAAGAAGGCTCGGCTGAAGAGAAAAACAGAGATCAGAGAATCAAAGTTGAAGGCACTGTAGCAATTGCAAGTTAAGACGTCTGATTCACAAAATCAGACGTTTGAGAAGGTAGAGAATGGAAGAAAAGGAGACCATTTTTTAAACTCTTCTCAATTTCTCTTTTATTGCTACATGTTAATATTCATAAATTCTTGCATTTATATTCTGAATTAGATTTTGAGTAACTCTAAGTGTTCAATTACGTTATTAAGATTAGTGAATAAATTCCATTTGCTCCCTGTGTTCGACCTTGGATACCTTGGTTTTCGAGTAATAAAATTCTTATTTGTTTTCGAGGCGATTTCAACTATACTGCAATGCAACATTTCTTAAAACACGATCTAGCCTCGTCAACACCTAGGTGCCTCCATAAACCTAATACCTACATCCCTCCTTAACCACCTTGAAGAGTCCGAGCTTAAACCGATAGAGGTGACATTGTAGTTAGCCGATCGATCCATCAAGTCACCTAAAGGAATACTCGAGGATGTCATTGTTAGGGTACGGGATTTCTACTTCCCAGTGGATTTTATAGTTCTAGACATGGATGCACCTGAGAACCCAAGGGTTACACGGATTATACTAGGGAGACCTTTTCTGGTCACTGCTAGGGCCAACATAAGTTGTAAGGAGGGCCAAATAGAATTAAAATTTGGGAATTAAACTCTAAAGATTGACATCTTTACGGCCTAACAAGGTACTAATTACGGTGTTATAGAATAAATATGTGATATCAAAGCCGTGGTTGATGAACCACATATCGAGGACAACCTGATTATCCCCGATCAACCACAAGAAGATCAAAACCCGTAAATAGAGGAGTCTGAACCTGAGCTAGATACACCCATAACTCCTACCCTTGTTCCTGACACACACCCTGAACCACCCGCTGTTGCTGATAATCCCATCCTAGAACTCAAGCCCCTTCCCGATCATCTGAAATACATCTTTTTGGGTTCCAATAAGACGTTTCCTGTGATTATCAAATCCAGACTCACATCTGACCAGGAATCCCATCTGATTACTGTTCTCCAGCAACATCGTAGAGCCATTGGATGGACTCTCGATGATTTGACCGGTATCAACCCCTCTTATTGCACACACCATATCTACTCCGAAGAAGGTGCATGACCTTCACGAGAAATGCAGAGATGTTTGAACCCTAATCTGCAGGAGGTCGTGAAAAAGGAGATCATTAAGTGGTTAGATGCAGGGATCATCTACTCGATCTCCGACAGTTGATGGGTGAGTCCAATCCAGGTTGTGCCTAAGAAGGCATGACTTACCACCATCATGACTGAAACTGGAGAGGTCATACTAACCCGTATAGCTAACTCGTGGAGAGTCTACATTGATTATAGAAGACTCAATTCCTCTACGAAGAAGGATCATTTCCCACTACCTTTATTGATCAGATCCTCGAGAAACTAGCAAGAAATAGGTTCTTTTGCTTTCTTGACAGGTACTCCGGTTATAACCAAGTGGCAAACCATCCAGACGACCAAGAAAAGACCACGTTCAGCTGCCCCTTTGAGACGTACGCGTTTTGAAGGATGCCGTTCAGTCTTTGCAATGCACCCGTGACTTTTCAGCGGTGCATGCTTGCCATATTCTCAGATATGGTAGGTGATTATCTGGAAGTCTTCATGGATGACTTTTCAGTATTAGGAGCATCATTTAACGATTGCCTCCAGTACTTGGTCCAAATACTCAGGCGATGCAATGACGTGAATCTGGTTCTTTCCTGGGAAAAGAGCCACTTCATGGTGCCTGAGGGAATCGTCCTGGGACATCTGATTTCGGAGAAAGGCATCCAAGTCGATCGAGCAGAGGTTAACTTGATTTCCAAACTCCCTATGCCTAGCTCGATCAAGGACATCCGATCTTTTCTGTGGCATGTCGATTTTTACCGTCGATTTACCCATGATTTTTTGAAAATCACGTGCCCCCTGACCACTCTTCTCTCCAAGGATGTTCCTTTCATAATCTCTAAGGAATGCACTTAAGCATTTGAGATCCTTCGTGACTGAGTTACTCAAGGCCCGATCCTACAGTCCCCTGATTGGTCTCAACCCTTTGAGATCATGTGCGATGCATCTGACTTCACTGTATGAGCAGTTTTGGGGTAGAAAATTGATGGGAAACCCGTGGTCATTTACTACGCTAGCAAAACACTTGACGAGGCTCAGCGTAACTACACGGTTACTGAGAAAGAGCTACTAGCCGTTGTATTTACCCTAGAAAAATTCAGATCTTACCTTTTGGATTCCTATGTTATTATCTACTCGGATCACACAACTGTGAGGCATCTCCTTGCAAAGAAGGACGTGAAACCTCGATTAATCAGATGGATCTTGCTGTTACAAGAATTTGACCTCGAGATTCGCAACAAAGTGGGAAGACAGAACGTGGTAGGTGATCACTTCTCCTGCCTTCCTTCTGAGATCATTGACCCTTCCAGACCCATTACGGAATATTTTCCTGATGAGCACCTTCTGACTATCAATACAAGGCTTCCATGGTTTGCTGACATAGTAAACTACTTGGCATCACAATAGATCCCGTCTGATTGGCCAAAGGTCAAGAAGGACAAGTTGCATTCTGATGCCAAGTATTACCTTCGGGAAGAACCGTGTTTATTCCGTATTGGTGCTGATCAAATTATCCGACGATGTGTCATGGAAGCGGAAATCAAAGACATACTCTCTTTCTGCCATGACCAGGCATGCGGTGGACATTTTTCAGGACACAAAACTGCATCAAAAGTCCTCCAGTGTAGCTTTTACTGGCCCACAATTTTCAAGGATGCATACAATCACTGTAAGGCATGTACCTGTTGCCAGACCTTGGGCAACATGAGCCATCGAGACATGATGCCTTTACAGCCGATTCTAGTATGCGAGATTTTCGACATTTGAGGGATTGATTTTATGGGACCCTTCCTTATCTTGGACGGCTTCGAATACATTTTACTCGCTGTTGACTATGTGTCCAAATGGATCGAAGCCATTCCGACCCGAACCAATGATCACAAAGTTGTTATCAAGTTCATTCACCAAAACATCTTCTCACGGTTCGGGATTCCACATGCAATAATTTCTGATGGAGGGACCCATTTCACAAACGCTCAGTTCAGGTCTCTGATGACCAAATACAGGGTGTCGCACCGAATCTCTACTCCTTACCACCCCCAAACTAATGGTCTAGCTGAGCTATCAAACCGGGAGATCAAGAAAATCCTCTAGGTTACTGTTCGACCTGACAGGAAGGATTGGTCATCCCAGCTTCCAGAAGCTTTGTGGGCTTATAGGACTGCCCACAAGACCCAATTAGGCATGTCTCCTTTCAGACTGGTGTACGGGAAGGCATGTCACCTCCCCGTCGAATTGGAGCATAAAGCCTATTGGGCAGTACGGAACTGCAACTTAGATCTTTCTAAAGCTGGAACCCATAGAAAGCTTCAGATGAGTGAGATTGATGAATTGCACCACGATGCATATGAGAACTCGCGAATCTACAAAGAGCGGGTTAAAGCCTTTCACGACAAGCACATATCTAGAAAGATCTTTCATCCTGGTCAAAAGGTCCTACTCTTTGATGCCCGACTCAAATTATTCCCAGGAAAGCTACGATCTAAATGGATTGGACCATACTTAGTCCAATGAATCTTTGGAAATGGAGCCATTGAGATCAGTTCACTCAGCCACGATTCCGAACCCTTCGTCATGAACGGCCAGAGACTTAAACCATTCATTGACATGACCAATACAGATTTGGCTGAGCCATTGCGCCCAGCCGATGCGTAAAACTCAGCGCTTAAAGGGAGGCAACCCATCATTCCTTGAGAAACCCGAAACCTTTCCTGACATTTCTATGCTGAATTCATATTGCACTTTAGGGTTTATCCATTAAAACAACCGACTCCACCTCAGGTACCTGTACCTGAGTCTAGAAATCATTCGCAACAGTCACCTCGACCCGTTCGCTCACCCAACACCTGTCCTAATGAATGAACTAAGCTAAATTTGAACCCACCTAATTTACAATGGGGACATTGCAGATCGTAGGCATGGAGGGGTATGAAAGTGCAAAATGTATGAAAATTCATATCAAGAAAAGGTTTCAACAAAAAAAAAAACTGAAAAGGGGGGAGAGAAAATTTTTGGGCTATACAAAACACAAAGGAAAAAGAGCAAAATTCCAAAAAGAAGCACAAAATGAAAAAGAAAAAAAAGAAGAATAGTCATTAGTAAGAAATTAAGGGATTAACTGAAGTTCTAGACCACATCAAGAAAAAAGAGAAAAATGAAAAAAAAAAGTGCTGAAGAGACACAAAAAGAGATTAATAGGAACGTTGATCTTAGGCCTTTTTGGCTAGACTTTTAGTACCTTTTAAGATCTGGATAATCCCCAAGAGGTTTGGGAAAATGCAAAGCTTAAGTATTAGGTCTAAGGCTTTGGGAGTATTCAGCCTCGTTAACTGACCTTCAGTTTGCGGGACTCGGTAACCTAAGCACCCCAATCGACACACAGTCTGGTTTAGTGCACATAACGAACAAAATCATGCAAGAAGCATTTTAATGTTTTGAAAAAGTTGCCTAGATTAGGAGCGGCCAATCAACACAAGTTGATTTGGACAAGTTTCTGGTGTGGAGAGGTGGGAAATTCCCCTCAAAGATGCGTAACATATCGTCTCCTCAGTGCTTGTCTCTTAGGATATTTACATATCCTATCGGGGGCATGTAAGCACTCTGCTGGTTCAGATATCATGGGTGGCATTATCACGAATGTCGATTGCCAAGGTCTGGATTCGGCCACGGAACACCATGGGCGGGATTATCATGAAATCTCGAAAACCAGGGTTCCGGGGGTTGCCATGGGCGGTGCTATCACGAAGCATCGATTGCTAAGGACCTTTGAGGATTGATGATGGAGACGAGGAATCCGATACAGACCGTGTTGAGAAGCCAATCCGAAGCTAGAAATAAAAAGAAAAGAGAAAGAAAACTCTCCAAACAAATAAATCCTCTGTCTCTCTCTTACAAAACGCACTGCAAACTGAACCAAGGCTAAAATATGTCTCAAGTACGGGTGCTTCAACTGCGGAGTCCAATGAACCTTAGGGTAGTTCCTACGGGCCTTAAAAACCTTCGCAGAGGATCGAGACTAAAGCTAGTTAGGTCCGGATCTTGGTTGGTACTTGAGTACCTCTAGGCCTACTGTCGGCATTCCAACCTAATCAAAAGAAAAAGAAAAAGCACTTATCATAAAATGTGAAAGAAACACATGGTCTAGAACAGACGTTAAAACCTTGAATTTTTGCTAAGAGACTAGCAAAAGATAGGCATGTGGGTATGATGAGAACCTCATCATAAGCCCTAACTAGCTCATTTTGACCTAAGAAAGTGAACAAAAGCTCCTACATAACCTAAAGGAAGGCCTAATTCAAGAGATTACTATTCTGGGAAGAAAACATGAACTAAAGGGTCAAACTGCAATTTTACAATTGCAGTACATCGACGGGATTTCTCAGGGTCTAAACATAGTTCAATTGGACTTAATAAGAGAAAAAGTGGGATGATTCAGCCAGAAAAGGGTTATTGTGAGATTTAAGAATTAAATGATATTCTTTAACCCTAAAACAAACCCACTTAATTTCATAAGGTTCTGGTCAGGGTAAAAATCAACTAAACCCTCTAAAATTCATGGAAAAATATCTTCTAGCGTTTAGAACCTTCAATTTGGCATTTGGAATCTATTTTGACCTAGATTGGGGTCCTAGCTCAATATTTAACCTAATTTGGGTTTTCGTAAAATATCCAGTCAAAAATGGTCAAACCTAAAATCCAACTTCACCATTGGATTCCTTAGGTCCAAATTAGGTTTGTACCAAAAATTTTGACCTAAGGGAAGGTCATCTTGACCTACTTTGCAAAATAGTCCACCCAATTGCATTTTGAACCCTAACTTTTGAAAATCCTTACATAGACCCCCCTATCTGAAAGTTCGTCCCTAACAGGAGGGGTGACGTAATAAAATTGCGGAAATAAAAATATAAAGCAATCTCACAAAAATAAGCAATCGCATAATGTACACAAAGATTTTTAGGTGGAAACCCAAACCGGGTGAAAACCACCACCTAACCCTCTCGAGTTAGGATTTTCCGATCAACCTAGTTGATCAAATCCACTAACCGAATCACTTTGAACGAGGGTGATTCAACCTCAATACAACCACGCTACAAGTACGAGGGTAGCGTTCCTCAACCCCTTCTCTCCACGAGAAGGATTTTGTCCCACGAAGGAGACGGGAATTCGCAAAGCGAATACCCAACCAAAATACAAAGATAAAATAAAATAACAGTCCTATAGAGCCAACAAAATTAAACCTAGCTTCTATAGGAAATAGGAAACTCCCCTTTGCAAGGAGTGCGTCGACGATGACGCGGTGCGTGTGCCACGCGATGGCGCTACGTCGCTCTCGTTATCAACGCCGGGAGAGCGGGTGCGCAACGGTTGAATGCTCTCAAGATGATGGAGCTTGAGCTTGGAGAGCAAGAGAGTCTTTTCTTCAGACAAAAGGTTTGAAAGTGTAAGGTGTGTGTCTTAGTGTGTATATGTGTTTTTCTAAGTGTGTTTGTGTTACAAAGGTTCCCCTCTATTTATAGAGGCCTTAGGAAGGTTTTGGAAGGCTTGGAAAAGCTTCCATAGCCGTTGGGTGCAAAGCCCAAGAGAATCAGGCCGAAATCAGGACAATGATTGCATTTGACAAGGTTATCAGACGTCTAACTCTGGCATCAGACGTCTGGAAGGCCACTTTAAGACGTCTGATTCCAAGGTCAGACGTCTGATTCTATGCGGGTTTCTCCCTGACTTGAATCAGATCTAAACAGGGTTTTTGTGCAAGTCCATCAGACGACATACAGGACGTCTGGCACTATGTCTGGACGTCTGGAAACCTACTTTTACTGTGGGAATTGATTTCCAAACGTTGCAACGGCTAGAAAATTTCTGAGAAGAGATTTTGGGTCAGCCGAGGCAAAACGGTCATTTATCAGACGTCTGGTAAGTCCTATGGACGTCTGATAAGGCTCTAACGGTCATAATCTTGAGTGTTTTCTAAGCCAGCCAACGGTCCACTAATTGGACGTCTGGCAAAGTCATCAGACGTCTCCTAAGACGTCTGGTCTAAGGTCTGGACGTCTGATTTCATCAGACAGAACTAACTATGTCCATCCTAACAGTTATCAGACGTCTGAAAAAACAGTCAGACGTCTTAAAATACTTTATCAGACGTCTGATTTTGGGATTAGACGTCTGGAAATGCTGTTTGAGCCCTATATTGGTTTTCTAAGTATTCTACAGAAAACCTAAGTATCCTAAGGTTGTGCAGGTGTTCCTAGGACTACTTTTAGGGTACTTTGAGGCTCTTTAACATAATGTTCTAAGGAATCAAAAAGAGCAAGAAAATAAATACAAGAGATACATGAAAGGATAAAAAAGAATCTATCCTATTCTTCTTGTCTTCCATCTCCAATCTTTCGCTCCACGCGATCCTCCTGTGTTTTCCGTCAAGCTCCTCCAATCCATCCTGGATGCGAGCTTGAACTCCGTCTAAACACGTCCACATTTGCAATTGACCTGAAATCTAGGACTCAAATTGCAAATGTTAAATAACACGTGTTTTGTTATCATCAAAACAAATGATCGTGGTGCTCTAGCACCAACACTATCTTCCTCGTCACTTTTTGCATTTCGGTCGCTCTGCCATTTCAGCAGAGGGCCCATACCTCCGGCGAGGTTTCAAGGAGGATTTCTCCTCGCTTCCCCAGGGAGCTGCTCTCAGATTTGGTAGGGGGATCCTCTGAGGAATCCCCTACCGTCTGAGTAGCTTCCCAAGATCTGATTCGCACCATACCTCTTGTGCGAATGCTCGAGACGCATGGGTATGGTGTCCGACCCATACCTTCGACAAGAGTCTTGCGCTTGGAAGCTCGCCTTCCAAGCACAAGGCCCTCTGCTTGTGCCTTTAAAAGAAGACTCAGGTCCGGCCGCATCTTCCAAGCTTGGATTGGCCTGAGATACCTCTTGAATTTTGTCCTCCTTCATCTTCGGCCAATTGCCCGCAAGCTCCAACGACCTCTCCTCCCTCTTCTCGTCGCTCTACCACCATACCAGTGGCAGAGTCTTCTCCGCCATGTTCCTCCACATTACGCCATACCCGCGCATGCCTCTCCGACCCATTCCTCGTCGCCATCATCCTCACCTCAGGGTCATCTTCTCCGACGACGGCAACTACACACCGCTCATCCCCTCTGCCTCCCTTTCGTCCAACTGCACGCAGATAAGTTCTTCTCCCTCTCCTCTTTATTTCCCTTATCTCTATTACTGTTTTTATCCCCTCGATGCCGCAGACCACCACCATCAATCCCATCTCCGGTCAACCACCGGCGAGGTGTCTCCGTCACTTCCACACCTCCATCCACCATGTCAAACCCCTCAAAACCTCTGCCACCATCCATTGAGCACTTTCCCCATCTCCATCGACCACCATCACTTCCACAAACTCCCCCCGACCATACCCATCACCACGGTCACAGACCGACCTAGGCCCGCATGCCTAGGCCACCCCCGCCCAGCCACCCACCTAGATACCTTCACCGTGCCACGGTAAAGCTTTCTAAGTATTTTAACAGGGCCGTGAGGCTGTATTCCTATTGATAGGTTTTCAACCTCGGTCGCCATTGAAGCAGCTGTGAAGCTTGTTTGCAAGATTCGCTCCAGGTCCCCAGCTCCAGGAGGTGCGGGTTGGACTCGTGCACTCATCCAGCCAAGTGAGCGGCCTTGAGAGGGATCGCAGCAGTGGAAATTACGTGAAGAAATCACCTGTGGGCGCGCGAAGAAGTGGGTGGGACTTTACTCCCACCTCGGAAACGACTAGCGCGGGTGAGTGGTTTTTATTGGTTTTGTGTTTCCTCCTTAGCGCCTCAAGTCACGGGGTGAGGTCCCCTCGCCAACGCTTGCCTCATCCACAGTCAACCCTACGCGGACCTGGCTAACCCGTTTACCCTGCACTCCTCACGCATCACCCACACCGGTGCGCCTGGACCCGGGCACGTGTAATCCACCCGTATACCCGATTGTCTGGCTCTGAGAGAGCAAAGAGAGAAATAGAGAGAGTGTGGCACGGGGGAGGGTAGGGGTAGGTTTTGCTGTGCTATGCAGGGAAAGGAAGAAGAAGGAGGGGGAGGAGGCAGCTACTGCGGAGAGAAGAAGAAGGAGGAGGAAGGTGCAGCTGAAGCCTAAGGCAAGGTAAGGCCTTTGCACGGAAGGAAGGACTTAGCCGTAGCTAAGGAAGGCTAAGGAAGTAGAGGTAGGAGGACTTAAAGGCAGAAGACAAGGCCAAGGAGGAAGAAGCACTGTAGCTGCAGAAAAGAAAAGAAGGCAGGAGCTGAGGAAAGCCAAGTGCGAGAGAAAGAAGAAGGAAGTAGAGGTGCAACTGAAGAAGAGAAGAAAAGGCTAAGGCAGAGGAAAGGCGAACCAAAGAGAAAGAGAAAGAAGAAGAAGACAGATAGAGGCAGAGAAGAAGGAGAAGGAGCTGAAAGCACTGTGGCAATCGCAAGTTAAGACGTCTGATTTACAAAATCAGACCCCTTGTGTAAATCAGACGTCTGATTCACAAGGCCAAAGCATGCAGAGAAAGAGAAGAATCAAAGAAGAAAGGAAGGAGCCATAGAGAATCAAAGGCAGAGGAAAGCAAAAGGAAAAGAAAGAGAGAAGAAAAAGTAGGAAGAAGTTACAGAAAGAGAAGAAGAAAAGAAGAGAGACATTCTATTTCTTTTTGCATTTTCTCTCTCTAGCTTTCATATATATATTGAATTGCATTGATATCATCTTTTGAGTAATTTAATATTGTGATTTTAGTTTTTAAAAATACCAATTTGCTCCCTAAGTTCGACCTCGGATACTTAGTTTTTCGAGTAATAAAAACTTCTTATTTGTTTATAACGCTTTTTCGACTATACTGCAACGAGACTGATTTAAAACACGACAAAGCATTATATAACAAACAATGTTCTTCTTGGACTTTAAACAAGAAGTGCATAATTTAAGAAGATTAGAAATTAAGCGTAAATCCCTAGTAGGTAGAGGCAATCAGGGTAGGGAACTCTAAACAGAATCGTCTCAACTTCAATCAGATATTTAATTGAAATCTCAAATCAGAAAACTTTGCCTTTTAAGTGATATTTGCTAGAAAAGTAAGGGAGATGATTCCTAATTGATTTGTTTCCTTTTCTCTCTTCCAAGGATTAGGTGATTAGGGAAGAAGAGAGATTACCTGTCCTGGGAGTGGATGATTTGCATGGAAGATCTCCTCGTGATATACCTCGCAAAATCACAATTAAATCAAACAAGGCAAGTTAGTGCTCATATAACAATAGAGAAATATAAGACTAGTGTGTGAATTGCGCATTGCTTCCCGGCAACGGTGCCAAAATGTTTGAACAGAACCAGATAGGAGTTTAATGTTTCGTCGTCATAGCACACTCCTAAAATAGCTCAATCAACAGATAAAATTTATAATTCAGAATCTAAAGAAGAGTCCAAGGTCGAACACAGGAAGCAAATATGAAATGTACAACATTAATCGTATTTAAAATCAATGAGCACAATCAATTAAGCATTCAAGTAGATATTCAATGAATAACAATATACTCAAAGGATATTCAATACTAAGCATGAGTATCTCAATAGTTCATAATGATAAAAAGAAGTTAAGACAAGATAATGGTGATTTGAATCACTAATTATTAGCCTTAATCAAACATGCATATCAAATCTCAAGTATATCAAATAAATAAGCAGTAGCTTGAATGCTATAGTGATTAGACAACTGAGATAAGCTATCAGATGGCTTAAATGTATCAGGCACAAGGCTCCTCAGGTAGAGCCTTTCTCTTTATTTCTCTCTTCTTATGCTTTCCTTCTCTTCAGCTTCTCTTCTCTTCCCTTATCTTCTTTAGAGGCACGACCCTTCTTCTCTTCTTCAGAGTCTTCTCATTCACAGCACAAGGTACCAACTTCCTCAGTGACTAAGTGTCGCATAGGGCACATCAACAAAGAGCAAAACCCTCCCCTGCTCTCTCACAATTTCTCCCTCCTCTTCTCTGTCAAACCCCAGATATAATCAGATCCATACTCGGGTTATCAAATCATGCACAGTGTCCAGGCCTAAGTGCGTGGGTCGCAGAAGAAGAGTAAAGTAGGCGAGTTATCAAGTGTGAAGGGGTGTGAGGGACCCGACCCCTCAAGTGTCTTGGGCGATAGAGCACAAACACAAAAATAATATATGTGTAGCTGCACGTTCTTCTATGCCTAATGTGGGTCTATCCCCACTGCTATTTCGCACGTAGCTGCAGCCATGGATGCTTCGTCTAATTGGGGATGCTACTGCTGCTGGGATCCTCAATTGAGGACCTGGATGACTTCCTGGAGCATAACCACACGACCTGGAGGTGATTGCGATGAAGAATAGAGACAGAGAGCTGCAGCAAAGTCAGAGATGATGGCGGTGGCGGTGAAGCGAAGGTGAAATCTGCAAGCACGAATACGGGCTTGAAATCCCCAGTCAGATGGCTCAAAAGCTTCGCCGAAGCACGGCGAAGGTGGTGGTGGGTGTTTCGTGGCGTGAGAGGGTCTGTGGTGGTCTACAGAGGTCAGGGATGAAGGTGAGAAGGTGGGTTGTTCGATGGAGCATTTAGATGGGTGGAATGCATAATAAGGATGGGGGTTTTATGCACGGAGGTATGGCAGAGATCATGCCGTGTTGACGAGGCGTGTGGCGCGATGGAGCATCGAGGGAGCCTTGCTGGAGGTGCGGCCGAAGATGGAGAAGATGATGGGCGAATGGTGGCGGCGTGGGTTGAATTGAGAGTTTGAAGGAAGGAAAAGAGATTAGAGGGAGATGGAAACCTAACTACGCTAACCTAATTGGACAAAAGGGGAGGGAGGTGCTGGTTATGGTATGGCCATTGCCGTAGAATGGAATACCTCTGGTGGGGGAGAAGCGAAGAGGAAGATGGTGGAAAGAGGCACCTACTAGCATTGCAAGACGCGAATTGAAGGGAAGAAGATTCGACCGCCTGTTGTACGTGGCGGCCGGCAAAGAAGGTGGACGGAGGGAGGCCAGAGGGAGAGGGTGTTTGATGAAGAAATGAAGCCAAAATCGAGCTACGGAGGTGAGGTTTGCATCAGGGGATCTTTTATAGGCCTTAGGGGGCATTCCAAGCTTGGAAGGTAGCAGCTTTCAAGAAATAGGAAACCCTTGATTTCAAAGGGTTCGCATTAGGTTTTGGGCAAGAATTAGAGCCCAAGATGCGGCTCAGATTGAAGAGGATCTTCTTAGGAGTCCTTCCAATTTTGGAAGAGATTGAGTGTGAAATCAAAGAGAACGCCTTGATTGAGGTGTGTTCACATGGAAATGGTAGTAGGGACCTAAACACGAAGAAGATGACAAAGTTAGGGGGCCATTCGCAATAAATTTTGAAAGCTGAGGGGCTATTTGAGAGAAGAGTTAGATTGGACAAAAATGCAAACTAGGTCAAGATGATCTCTAATTGGACCAAAATTTTGGAGCAAACCTAATTTGGATCCAACAAATCTGATGGTGAAGTCGGATTTTGGTTTTGACTAATTTTTCCTAGTTAATTTACATAGAAATTCAAATTAGGACAACTTCCTGTCTAAGACTCTATTTTAGGTCAAAATAGGTTCCAATGGTCAAATCAAAGGTACCAACCTTATGAAATATTTTTCTATGATTTTTAAAAGGTTTAGATGAAATTTATCCTCACCAGAACCTCTGTTAATTAAGCGGGTCTGAAATTAAGATTTCGGATGCCATTTTGACTCTTGAATGCGCGAGTCATTTTTATTAGGGAGATTGGGAAGAGTTCTGGAAGAAAATGGGGAGATTGCTTGAAAACTATGTGGAGAACCTAATTTTTATTGGGGACTTTGACTCCATTCTAGCAGCAATAGATAAAGTAGGGGAAGCAGTTGTTCCTTCTAAGGAGTTCTACCACTTGAAGTCATTCACAATAAGATTATGGTTGATGGACGTCAGTTTATCAGGGTAGGAATACGCTTGGTCAAACAAGCATCACCCTCAATTTTTAATCAAATAGAGATTGGATAGAGTTTTTATTTCTAGAAGTTGGAATTTGCAATACCCCGATGCTGGTGTGCTACATCTTCCAACTTTGGGGAGTGATCATAACCTAAAACTATTGCAATTAGAATGGAAACAAAAGCGGAGATCTAGTGTTTGGAGACTAGGTGCGAAATTGAGCTTGAGAGAGGATTATCAGGCTATGGTTGAGAAGCGGTGGAAGGGTGGCGAAGATGGAGCTAATTTGATGATTTGGGAGAGAGGTGAGAGAGGTGAAAAATTAGCAGGTGATGAGAGCCTCATCATGAACCCTAACTAGCACAATTTGATCTAAATAAGTGTGAAAAAGCTCCTACAAAACCTAAAGAAAAGCCTAACTCATAGAATTCTAAATTGAAGAATAAAACAAGTCAAAAGGGGTAAAACTGTAATTTTACCAATACAGTGCACAATCAAGGTATCTGAGGGTCTGAATACAGGTCAAATGGGCTTAATAAGAAAGAAAGTGGGATAACCTGAGCTGAAAAGGGTTATAGCAACTTCTAGGAATTAAATGACATTCTATAACCCTAAAAATAAACCTGATTTAATTCACGAGGTTCTAGGCAGAATAAAAATCAACTAAACCATCTAAAATTCATGGAAAAATATTCCATAGGGTTTAGAACCTTCAATTTGACCTTTGCAACCTATCTTGACCTAAGTTGAGAACCATGTCCAATTTGTGACCTAATTTGGGTTTTTGTGCAAATTGATAGGTCAAACGTGGTCAAACCTAAAATCAAATTATATCATTGAATTCCTTAGGTCAAAATTAGGTTGGTACAAAAATTTGGGCCTAAGAGAAGACCATTTTGATCGACTTTACAAATTGGTCCTCTTGAATTACTTTTCGACCCTTTTCTTTTTGAACCCTTGCATTTAGCCCCCTATCTTCTCTTTCATTCTTTGCAGAACGGTCCCTCTACCACCCCACACAGGCGCCCATACCTCCGGCGACCTTGTGCGGAGGATGACGCCGCGTAGGGTATGAGGGCTGTTCTCAGGAACGAAAGGGGGGTTCCCTACGTCATCCTCTTTCGCAGGAACCCCCTGCCATGGCATGCTTGTGCCCACGCCTCTCGTGCGAACGAATGAGAGGAATGGGTCTCCATCTCCGGCCAACTCCGACATGCTCTCCACGATTGATCCTCGAGAATCTCCTCTCGCCTGCTGCTATAAAAGGAGCAGCAGGGTCCTCCGGTCAGGACAAGCCTGATTTGGCCGAGGACCCCCCCAACTTCGTCTCCTCCTCCCACGGTCAGACGCCCGCAGGCTCCGATGACCTTTCTTCCTCCTCCTCATCACTCTGCTACCATACCTGCAGCAGAGCTCACTCCGCCTCGTCTTCCCGCGCCAGGTCGCACCAGCTGGCGCCTTCCCGACCTCATCCTCGTCGTCGTTACTCCCCTCTGGGCACCTTCGTCTCCGGCGTCGGCAGACACGCACCGAGCGCCTTCCACCCCCCCTTCATCAGTTAGATAGGTAAAACTCTCCCTCTTAATTTTCCCCTCTTCAATTGTCACTTTTAACCCCTCAACTGCCACTATCACCTCCATCTGTTCCACCTCCGGCCACCAACTCTGGCGAGGTCGCTCCACCTCCACAGGCCATTCCACCCCTCGCCGACAAGCCCAGAAGCTCCCCCTCACTCCACTCAAGCATTTCCCCCACTTACACCGCCACTCCACACACCCAGAACACCCCCCGAACACACCCACTCTCTCGCACACAGTGTGCCCTAGGCACGCACACTCCGGCCTCCCCACCCCATGCCAACCCCCGCACCGCCTTCGCCGTACTCTAGCGAAGCTTTCTGAGCTTTCTGACATGGCCGTGAGGCCGTTTTAGTGTTTCCAAGTCTCGCCCCCCTCGCCGCCATTGACGAACAGCAGGAGCTGCTTAGCGAGCAGCTCCAGGCCTCTTCAGCTCCAGGCACAAGCCCCAGGCGACGCGGAAGACTTCCGCGAGTGTGCCTAGGTCTTCAATTGCGGTCGCGAGCCTTCGCTGCTGCACCAATTGCTCGAAGCTTTCTGCCTGCAGGCAAGCGGAGCAGAGGTGGGACTTTAGTCCCACCTCGGAAGTGTGTGGGCGCATGCCCACACATAAATTGAAAAAGTCGTAGAGGCATTTCGCCTCGAATCACTGGGGTGAGGTCCCTCCTCACCTATCACCCGGGTCTCGTCCGCAACTCTTCCCACGCGGACCTAACCCGACCCGACTACCACCACTCCTATGCACTCCTCGCACACCACCCACGCCGGTGCGCCTGGACCCAGGCACGCAACCCGACCCGATAACCCGGCTCTGGGAGAGTGTACCAAAGAGAGATTCAGAGAGAGAGAGACTCGGGAAAGGGGTAGGGTAGGTGTTTTGCACTGAGCTTGTGTGTGTGTGCAGGGAACAGGTGAGGAAGGAAGAAGCAAGGAGCTGCTGAAGAGAAGAAGGAAGGAAGAAAGAAAGAAGAAGAGGAAGAGCAGCAACTAGGACTTAGCCACAGAGAAAAAGAAAGGAGAAGGAAGGAAGGAGAGGAGCAAAAGAAGCCAGAGAAACCAAGAGGAAAGAAAAGAAGGAGAGGCTAATCAGATAAGGCGTCTGATTTCTGAATCAGACGTCAGAAGGAAAGGAGGGAGCGGAGCAGAAGGAAAGAGAGAAGGAAGGGCCAGAGAAGAAAGAAAGAGAAAAGAGACGGAGGAAGCCTCTGCAGCAAAGAAGGACACAGTAGCTGAAGAAAGAAAGAAAGAGGAGGCAACTGCAGCAAAGAAAAAAAAAGAAGAAGGCAGACTGAAGAAGAGAATCGGCTGAAAGAGAAGAAGAGAGAAGAAGAAAAAGCTAAAAAGAGAACTTTTGCTCACTCACTCACTCTCTCTCTCTTTTATTCTTTTTGTAACAGAATTGTGAAATTATGTTTCTAGAATGACGTGTGCTCCTTGAGTTCGACCTCGGGAAACTTTTAATTCCGAGTAAAAAATTGTAAACTGGTGATAGCTTTTCGTGATATACTACAACGCCTAAGACTTTAAAATAACACGACAAAACCATAGCGCAGCCAGTAGGAGAACTTAAAACATGGCATTCAAGATTGGATGTAAATTGAAGGCACAAGAAATCAAAGATAAAAAAGGAGATGGATGAAATCCAAGGTAGAGTGCCTGAGGAGCATGATTAGGTTAGGGAAAGAGAGCTTTAGAGACAATATGTAGGAGGTGTTATTACAGGAGGAAGTGCATTGGTGTTTTTGATCCAGGCTTGTATGGATAGAGTGGAGATAAAAATAGAAGATTCTACCATCTTTATGTGCAAAATAGAAAAAGGAAAAATGCTATTCATTGGCTTGCATTGCCTAATGGGGAGGAGCTAGGTGAACAAGCAAAAGTATGAGATTATTTCTTTAATTTCTACAAAAAGCTTTATGCTTTAGAGTTGAATGAAATGAATCCAAGAGAGGTTTTCTCTTTGTAGGATTAAGAGAGGAAGAGGGATGATGGTGTATTGAACTGCTTGAAAAGGAAGAAATTTGCAATATACTTTTCCATATGCCTTCAAGTAAGAGTCCTGATCCTAATGGGTTACCTGCATTTTTCTATCTAAGAAGTTGGGCAACTATGAGAAATGAAGTCCTAACTTTTGTATAGGATTGTTTCAAAGCTTGGATTATGCCAATGCCAATGAGCTGAACCTATCTTGCCCTAGCACCAAAGCTTGGTTCACCCAAAGAGCCTAAAGACTACTACCACATAAGTCTAACAAACGCCATCTACAAGTTGGTGGCTAAGTTAGCTGTGTAGAGACCAAAGCCAATTTTGAAGAGAGTGGCATTGAAAAATCAGTCAAGGTTCCTTTCAGGTAGGCAAATAGCGGATAATGTCATGATAGCCAAAGAAGTCATCCATGCCATGAAGATCTTAAATAGTAAGGAAATTTCAATGGTCCTTGGTGTCATCGTTTTCTCGGTCTAGGATTTCGTCGTAGTATAGTATAGAGAAACGGTTACCAGTTTAATACAATTTGTTACTCGGAAATAGAAAGTTTTCCCGAGGTCGAACTCAGGGAGCAAATGATAATTCTAGAAGTACAATGTTTCTATTACAAAAGTGAGAGAGGGAGAGAGAGATTGGGCTCTTGGCTTTTTCTTCTTCTCTTTTTTCTCTCGTCTTTGTCCTCTTCTTTTTCTTCTCTTCTCTTCAGTTCCTTTGTTCTTCTTCTTTTCTTTCTTTCTTTTCTGTTCTTCTTCTTTTCTTTCTTTCTTTTCTGTTCTTCTTCTTCTTTCTTTCTTCTTCTTCAGCTCTTTGTCTTCTCCTGTTCTTTTTCTTTCTGCTGCGGCACCTCTTCTTCTTTCCTTCTTTTCTTCTTCTTTTTCCTTCTTTGCGGTGCCTGCTCTCTTTCTCTTCAGAGCGTCATCTGATTTTTCAATCAGACGACTTAAGTAGCTTCTGCTACAGTGCGTCCTCCTGTTTCTCTCTTCTGTGTCTTTCTTCTTTTTCTTCTTCTTCTTGCAGTCCTTCTGCTTTGCTTCGAGCAGCCAAGGCTTTGGCTGCTTCTTTCTTCTTTATCTTCTCCTTCTTCTTCTGCGGTCTGCTTTCTCTTCTTCTTCACCTGCACACTCACACAGTTTGGTCAGAGGGCAAAAACCTAACTCTACCCTCCCCCACGTCTCTCTCTCTCTCTCAGATTTCACTCATAGGATCGCTCTCCCAGAGTTGCCAGGTATTCGGGTACGGGTCGCGCCCAGGTCCAGGCCCACTGGCGTGCGGTGGTGGGCGAGGAGTGCAGGTCTGGTATACAGGTCGGGCCAGGTCCGCGGGGGGTGGTCGCGGACGAGGCCGGGTAAGCGGGTGAGAGGGACCTCACCCTTTGTAATTTAGGCGATAAGCTTACAGCACTTTTACAATTTATGCGGCTGCAGCGCATCCAGAACTACCGAGGTGGGACTAAATGTCCCACCCTAAATTGGCGCCTGCAGCTGAGGAAGCTGTAGGCAATTGCGGCCGTGTGTGAGGCTTTCACCCCAGCTGCAGGCCTGGGAAGCTTCACGGGGGCAAGCCGTGCGTCCTGGAGTGCAAGCCTGGGCGAGGGCGAACCTGCAGCTGCAAGTGAAAGAAGCTCCACCTGCTCAGCAATGGCGGCGGAGGACGGGTGACCTGATCACAGAAAAAGGGCCTCTCGGCCTAGTCAGAAGGTGCAGGAAGCTTCGCCGGAGTGCGGCGAAGCTCGTGCGGGTGGTGGCGAGGAGTGGGGCGGAGTGCAAGGGCAGCCCTAGGTCGGACTGTGGCCGGGAGAATGGGTCTGTTTGGGGGGTCTTTAGGTGATGTGTGGCAGGAAATGAAGGGGGCAAAGCTGTGGAGTGGAGTGAGGGGAAGCTTCTGAGGTGATTGGCGAGGAGTAAGGGGGTCTGTGGCAGTGGGATGGTCTCGCCGGAGGGGGTGGTCGGAGACGGAGCAGGTGGAGGTGGGGGTTGCGTGTGGGGGTGCGAAAGTACAAATTGACAGGGGGAAAGTTGAGAGGAGGAGAAGGGGAAGCGTTTACCTAAGCTCTGGACGAAGAGGGGAAGGCAGAAGCACCGGTTCGTACCTGCCAGAGCTGAGGAAGAAAGGGCCCTGAAAGGGGAGAACGGCGACGAGGAGGCAGGCGGAGAGTGTCGGCGGGTGCAGCGCGACACAGACGAAAGGGTTAGGGGAACCCTGCTGCAGGTAAGGCAGCAGAGCAACGAGGAGGAGGAGGAGATGGTCGCCGGAAGCTGCAGGCCGTCTGTCGGAGCTGGAGAGGAGGAAGTGGGGGGGTATTCTCCATTAGAAACAGCTTCCCCTCTTCAGCAGGCGGAGGCGGCTTTTATAGAGGCGAAAGCGGAGAGGTGGGCAGAGGGAGGCGACGTGCCTCCCTCGCCGGAGGACGGCCGGAGTAGGGACCCATACCTTCCGCGCATTCGCACGGAAGGTATGGGTCGCCGCAGAGACCATGGAGGTGTCCCTGCGACAGCAGACGTCGCAGGGAACCCCCGGTTGACAGGGCAGAGGGCCTCCCTCACCCTGCGCGGCGCCATGCTCCCCGCAAAGTCGTCGGAGCATGGCGCTGCTCAGGGTTTTGCAGGGAGGACCTAAATGCAAAGAACGAAGAAGACTTACGAGCCAAAATGCGAGGGTTTCAAAAGTTGAGGGTCAAAAAGTAATAGATGAGGACCAAAATGCAAAGTCGGTCAAGAAGGTCTCTTCTTAGGCTCAAGTTTTTATGCATGACTAAATGTGACCTAAGGATTCTAATGGTGAAATTTATTTCTAGATCAGACCTTGTTTGACCGATCAATTTACATAAAAACCTAAATTAAATCATTAATTGGGCATGGTTCTCAATGTAGGTCAAAGTGGGTTCCCAAGGCCAAATTGAAGGTTCTAAACCCTAGAGATTATTTTTCTATGAATTTTAGAGGGTTTAGTCAATTTTTTCTTTGCCTCGAACCTCATGAATTGAAGTGGATTTGTTTTAGGGTTATAGGATGTCATTTAATTCCTTGCAGTTGCTGTAGCCCTAGTTAGATCAACTCATCCCACTTCCTTCTTATTAGGTCAGTTTGACCTACGTTTGGACCCTAAGTTACCCTGTTTACAGATTGTGTTGGTGAAATTGCATTTTTACCCTTTAGTTCCAGTTTTCTTCACAAACTCAGAATTCTCTGAGTCAAGTCTTTCTATAAGTTATGTAGGAGCTTTTTCTTGCAAATCAAGGTTAGATGGTGCCAATTTAGGGTTTATGACGAGGTTCTCATCAGTCCTTAAACTTGATATGGAGAATACTTTTGAGAGGCTTGAGTAGGATTTTGTGAAGTTTTGTTTGTGTCAATTGCACATACCTTCTCCTTTGGTCAATTTGGATATGTCTTGCATTAGATCTGCTTCCTTTCAAGTGTTAGTTAATGGTAATCTTATTAACGTCACCCTTCCCTCTCGTGGTGTGAGACAGGGGTGCCCTTTACCCTCCCACCTTTTCATTATTTGTTCAGAATATTTATCTAGATGCTTCAAGCTTGCTCTTCATGACAATTTAATTTTAGGATATCATCTTCATGGAAATGCTAGTCCCATTACTCACTTGATGTATGCTGATAACACCATACTCTTTGCTAAGGAGTGGTGAAGGCTAGGGAGCTTCACAAGATTCTCTAAGAGTATGAAAGGTGTTCAGGACAAAGGGTCAATTATGCTAAATCAGGGTATTCTTCAGCAAAGGAGTGTCGATGGATATTCAAGAGGAGCTTAGGGAAGAACTTGGTATTGGGGCCATGGTGCGGAAGGAAGCTTTATTTGGGGAGCCCCATTCTTGATACTCCAAATCAATCAAAATTGGAGTTGGTGCTTACTAAATGTTGCAAGAAGCTACCAAGTTGGAAAGGTGAGACTTTACACAAGTGGGTAGGGGCATTCTTCTTCAATCCTCACTTCACTCCATTCCTAATTACCGCTTGTTTACCAACCTCTTCTCTACAAAACTTTGTCATGTGTTGGATAAATTAGCAAGAGATTTTGGTGAAGGTATATGGATAATAAGAAAAATCTTTAAATGAGGGCTTGAAGCTCATTATGTCTTTCAAAGCACATGGGTGATTTAGGTATTAAGTATGCTTGAGTGACTAATTTAGCATTCCTAATGAAGATGGGTTGGAAGCTATGTAGGGATCAAGATGGATTATGGTAGAGTTTGATACATTCTAAATATTTCCCTGGTGGCTCATTTTGGGAATATATGCTAAAGTCTACTAAGTCAAACTTTATGAAAGCTTTGGGGGAGATTAAAGGTTGGCTATATAAAGAAGTGAAGTGCTTGGTGGGGAATGGTGAGGGAATGGATACGAGAATGGGAAGGGATTGTGATGCCAATGGACAATAGGGTTTTGGAGTTAACTTCGATGACAAACCTGATAGAGAGGGAAGAAAGAAGGTGGAATGAAGAGGTAGTAGAGGCCATATCTCAACCATAATTGGCAAATTCCTTTTGTAAAACACCAATTCATGAAGGACCTTGTATGCTCATTTGGAAGCCTTATCCAAAAGGTAATTTTTATATTAAGTCAACCTATTAGACTCTTTTAAAGGAACACGATTTAGGAGTTGTAAGGAAGAGAGAGTTATAGTTTTGCAAGAAACTTTGGGCACCAAGGACAAGTGTTCCTATGGAAGGCAATAGTGAAAGATCTACCAATCAAATCCATTATTGCCAAAGGATTAGGAAATTATGATCATGCTACCCTTTTGTAAGATAGAGGCAAAGGATTGGTGTCATTTACTTTGTGGTGGTACTGTCATGAGCGTGGTCTAGTTTTATTGGGGGTGAGAGTGGAGGATCAAGGTGACAGATGGTTGGATTTTGGTTGGCAAATGAACAAAGATTTTATGGCAGCTAGGTACTCCAAACACCTAGCTTTTTATTTAATGCACTTGATGTGGCTCCCTAAGTGGAAGGCGGTGATGGCTAGGGCTTTGCTGGACCTCTGGGAGGTTATTTCAATAACATGGAGAATGGCCACCTTTTACAATGTGGAGAGCAGCATTGACGTTGGGTGTCAAATGAAAACAAACCTAGAGCTGCAATGTGATATATGTTGATGCAGCAATAGGTGTTGGTGTATTGAAATGCAAATAATGTATTACATTGGGGTATGTGTACATATTTTGTATCTAACAAATAGACTATATATATCAGTCATGTGGTAGAGGTTGTGACACCTCTAACCATTCCAGTTACCACCCAAACATGGTATTAGATGCAGCGCCGCCTCCCCTTTGCTCTTGCTCCTCTCTATGTTCGTTAATCGGATCTGCTCAACTCTGATCTAATTTGCCTAATTTATTCAAGGTGTTGTCCTTTCATCTCTATTTTGATTTGTTTGATCATATATGTTCTTGGTTTTTGTTTGAAAACTAGATTTTCCAGTTCATTTTGGGGCTCCCACTCTTTTTTTGATCGTGCGATTTGATCGAAAGGAGCTGCTTGTCTATTCTCTTGATTGAGAGGAGTTGTTGTTCTCTTTTCTTCCTATGGAGGAATCTAGTGTTAATCGACCTTCTTCTATTTCTGCTAAGGCGTCTGCTCTTCTTAATGCTCCTCCAGCTAAAATGCACTAACCTCATCAAATTTCATTCTGTGGAAGGCTCAATTTGTCCTCATTCTATATGCCTACGATTTAATGGGTATTGTAGATGGTTCCTTAACCCCTCCTCCCAAAGTTGTTTCTAATTCCAAGATTGGACAGTTGATTCAAAATGATGAGTACATCATATGGCTCCACAAGAATCAATTAGTCCTTAGCTGGTTGATTTCCTCAATCTCTAAGCAAATTTGTTCCCAACTTCTTGATCTTACCTCCGCTCATTCAATTTGGGAGTTTCTTGAAGGTTCTTTTGCCACCGAAAGCAAAGCGAGGGTGTTCCAATACAAGTCTGAATTGGCGAGCCTAAAAAGGGGACATGTCTATCAATGATTTTGTTAACAAAGCAAAGGCTCTTTCTATCAACCTAGCTGTTGCAAGAAAGACTCTTGATAAACATGATTGACTTTTAGCTATTCTAAATGGTTTAGGGTCATATTATGACCATGTTGTGTCCACACTTGTGATTCATGTTGGGACTATTTCTTATGAAGAGGTTGCAGGACTCTTATTGTCCCGTGAACAACGGTTGTTACGTAATCAACCTAAACTTGATTCTGTTGTAAACCAAACAACTATCACACATGCTTCGCTAGGTGGTCGTCGTGGCAAATCAAGGGGAGGTTCCTTTCCTAATAATGGTAGAGGTCAATTTCAGTTTGGCAAAGGACAGAATAAGTTTTTTACTGGTGGTCCACGCAAACATGGTGGTCATTCTCAGTTCGGAGGTCGGATTTCTTTGGTGGCCAGTGTCCAATGCCAAACTTGTGGATGCCTTAACCATTCAGCTGCCACTTGCTATCAATGGTACACTTACCCTTCCACTCCACAGATACAATATTCTGAATCTTCTCCATCATTTTAGCCATGGTGCCCAAATTCTGGGGCAACACACCATGTTACTCATTGTTTAAGCGATAGATCGGTGTTTAAAGGTTGTCGTGTTGTAGTATAGCCAAAATAGCGCTCAAACAAATAAATTTTATTATTTGAAAAGGTTCCAAGGTCGAACACAGGGAGCAATATGGAATTTAAAGCTCAAGATCACAATTTAAATCAAGAATAAAGATTGTAATAAAAATAATGTCAGGATCAATATGCAAAAAGAATGGAGTAAAATGATGATTTAAATCACCATTTACTCCTCACAAATAACACTTAAATCAAGTCTCAAATATATGCAATTAAAGTATCAATATATGGTGTTGTTGCTTTTCTTCTCCTTCTGCTGGTTCTTCTTATTATTCTTCTTCTTCTCTGTTTCTTCTTCTATCTTCTTCTTTCTGTTGCTCAAGCCTTCTCCTTCTTCTCTATTGCAGCTCCATCTCTTCTTCTTCTCAGTTGTGCGGCTCCTTCTCTTCTTCTTCTTCTTTCTTTCTTCCTCTACTGCTCAACCCTTCTTCTTCTTCTCTGTTCAGCTACTTCACACAGAGGGGGAAACTTCTTGAATTGGCTAAATGTCAACCACTTCCCTCTGCAGCAAAACCCTCCCCCTACCCCACGTAATCTCTCCTTCTCTTTCTATCTTAGGCTCCGCCCTCCCAGGGCCTCTTAATGGGTAACCGGGTAATCGAGTTGGCGCAAACCCGGGTCCAAGGCTGCAGGTGTGGTCACAGCCGAGGAGTGAAGGGCTTAGGCGGGTTGGGCACACCAGGTCCGCGGGTGAAGTGTTGTGAACAAGGCGCAAGTGAGCATGGGTGAGATGGACCTCACCCCGTGTTTGGAGGCGATAAGCCTAAGAGACTTTTTCAATTTATGCGGGCGCAGGGACTCTTCAGCTTCCGAGGTGGGACTAAAGTCCCACCTTTATTCTTCGTGTGTGTCTGGAGTGGGATCCTCGTTCAATTGATGTTGCAAGTGCACCTCTTCCACTCAACTGATGGCCTGGAGACCTGGAGCTATGACTTCCACATGTCCTAGGACTAAAACCTAGGACGAAAATAGCAAGAACATGGGCTTCGAGGTTGCATGAAGCTCCGTTAATGGTGACGGCGGAGGAGAACCTGAAAATCACAATACGGGCTTGTAGCCCCAATTAAACTAGTTCACGAGCTTCGCCAGACCACGGCGAATGCATAGGGGATGGTCTTGCAGTTAGTGGAGGTGTGTGGTGGTCTATGGAGGTCGGAGGAGGAACACGACAGTGGGTGTGTTCGGCGAAGCGTTGGAAAGGCCAATCGCCTTAATTACTTGAGGGGTTTTGGTCGGTGGGTCGAGGAGAAAGTGAAGGGAGTGTCGGCGAGGCGTATGGAGCGGAATAGCGATGGGAGCGCTTCACTGGAGTGGTCGAACGCGGAAGGGATGACGGTGAACAGGCGGTAGCATGGTCAAAATCGAGTGCAGTTGAGATGAACATGAAGTAGAGGAGGTAAGGGACTTATCTAGGTAGTTGGTAGACAATGGAGAGTCGAGGTGGCGCCGATTGCGGTATGGACGACGTCGAAGACGAAGCTATTCTGATAAGGGGTGGACGGCGAGGATGAAGGAGATAGCGACGTCGGCAGGTGTTGCTCGATGCGGAAGAAGGCAAGGAAGGAGAATCTACTGCTGGTATTGCGGTCAGACGACGAGGGGAGGCAAGGAGGGTCGCTGGAGCTTGAAGAGCAATTCGGCCAGAGGAGGAGAGAAGAACTTGAGGGTTACTCTGGTCGAATTCAAGCTTGGGAAATCCGTTGTGATCTGGGGAGTCTTTTATAGGTCATCAGAGGGCGGTTGAAGCTTGGGAAACAACCTTCCCAAGCTTGGAAAGCTCGCCGGATTGGGAAATCTCTTGAGACCCAAATCTCTTATGCGTTCGCATGAGAGATTGGGTAGGTTTCAGGGCTTATGATCGAGTTCAAAAGGAATGAAATTTCTTGACGAACTTTCCTTTCAAATTTAAAAGGGATTCGTCAAGAAATCAGGGAGATCTTTCCATTTTAAGGTCGTTAGAGCAAGTAGGAATAAGTTTTAATGGCAGCAGGGACCTTTTTGTGAGAATGACAACAAAGTTAGGGACCTGTTTGAAAATATTTTGAAAGTTAAGGGTAGAAATGTAATCAGACAGGACCAATTTGCAAACTAGGTCAAGACAAACTCATCTAGGGTCCAAATTTTGGTACAAATCTAATTTAGATCTAAGGAATTCAATGGTGAAGTTGGATTTTGGTTTTGACCATATTTGACTGGGTAATTTATGTAACAACCTAAATTTGGGCGAATATCTGTCTGTGATTCTATTCTGAGTCAAAGCAGGTTCTGATGGTTAAATTGAAAGTTCCAAACCCTAGAGAATATTTTTCTATGAATTTTAGAGGGTTCATGTGAATTTTATCTTGATCAGGACCTCAATTAATTAAACAGGTCTATTTTTAGGATTTCAAAAAGTCATTTAATTCTCAGAACACGTGCAAACCCTTTTCTGATTATTCTAACCCACTTGTTATCTTTTTAAGACCATTTGACCTTCATTCAACCCCTAAGAAAACCCGTGGTTGTACTGCATTCACAATATGCTGGTAAAATTACAGTTTTAACCCTAGTTTCTTGTTTTTCCCTCAAAATGATTATGCAATGATTTGTGACTCTCTGGCAGTTATGTAGGAGCATTTACTGACTTAATTGAGACAAAATGAGCTAGTTATGGCTCATGATGGTGTTCCCATCACTCATTCTTTGAGTAACCTGGATATTGCTAATGAATATAATGGGGTCGATAAAGTTAAGTTTGGCAATGGAGAAGGTGAGCCGATAACACATGTTGAGAACACTTCTATTAGTAATCGTCAATTATATCTTACAGGTACCCAATGTTAAAAGAAATCTCTTATCTATACAAAAATTTACCAGAGACAATAATTATTTTGTTGAGCTTCATGCTAATCATTGTCTTGTTAAGGATAGTATCAATAGAGTAACCATCCTTAAAGGGCATGCACACAATGGCCTCTACAAGCTATGGCTCCCCCGTCATTGAAGATGCCTTTGAAAAACTCTCCTTGCTGCCCTGAAGCTGTTGTTGTTGTTTCTATTAATAATACTCCTTTGTCACTATGGCATTCCAGGTTAGGACATGCCAGCCTAACCACTGTCAAGAAAATTTTAAATTCCTCTACCATCCCTACTTCTAATGCTATAAAAAATAAGCTTTGTGACATATGCATGGAAAGCAAGGCACACAAGCTTACACTTTGTTCAACAGGATCTATTAGTTCTTTGCCCTTTGAAATGATTTTTTCAGACGTCTAGACAGCTCCTGTAGTGGGTTATGATAATAGCAAGTACTTCGTTACATTCATCGATGATTGTACGAAATTTGTGTGGCTTTTTCCAATTGTTCAAAAGTCAGATGTTTTTTCCATCTTCGTCCAATTTCATAAGTATATTCAAACACAATTTAGCCATCCATTAAGGTGCTACATTCAAATTGGGGTGGTGAGTTCCAAAAATTGCAACCATGGCTACACCAACAGGGAATTATTCATAGTCTCAACTCCATATACCCCTAAACAAAATGGGAGTGCGAAGGGTAAAAATCGTCATTTAGCAGAGGTTGCTCGTGCACTTCTTTTTCAAGTGATGGTACCTCCAAGATTTTGGCCACTAGCATTTAAGGCTACTGCATATTTGATAAATTTGCTTCCAAGTCCTGTTATAAAAGGCCATTCACCTTATCAGCTGTTGCATAATTCTCCACCTGATTATTTGTTTCTCAAAACATTTGGCTGTGCATGTTATCCTTTATTGCGGCCATATGCCAAGCACAAATTAGAGTCGCGTTCATCCTTGCATATTTTTTTGGGCTATGCACCAGTGTACAAAGCATATATTTGTTACAATCCTACAGATGAGAAGTTTATCATTGCCTGGCATGTCAGGTTTAATGAATTGTCCTTTCCATTTAAGGAGCAAGTAAAAAAAAAGTTCCACTTCAAGACTGTTGTCTACAAATTCAGTATATCTTCCTATTCCACAGTTATTATTTCAAGGCATTGGTTCTTCCACTAATGCTGCGGCTCCAGTTAATGCTTCTCCTAGTGTAGCACTGACTAATAAGTCTATGTGTGACTTATCTTCACCTATAAATACTACTTCTGGCAAATCAATGTTTGAAATGGTGGCTGCTTCTACTTCACAATCGGCTATACAACTGGTTGCTACTGAAATCTCTGCTCAAGAGCCAGTTCACCAACCGGTTGCTACTGCAAACTTTGCTCCAGAATGAGCTACACAACATCTTGCTAGAACACATGGGATGGTCACGCGATCAATGAGTGGTATATTCAAAAGGAAGGCATATTACAACACTTTATACCCTCTGCCTTCAGTGCTACTCACTCAATGTGAAATTTCAGAGCCTACTTGCTATACTGAAGCTTCAAAACACACTGCATGGAATGAAGCTATGGCTAATGAAATAAATGCACTGGTATGCACTAAGACATGGTCACTTGTGCCTAGAACTCCTAATATGAACGTTCTAGGTAACAAATGGGTATATAAAATTAAAAGAAAAAAGGATGGCTCAATTGAACAATTTAAAGCACAATTGGTAGCTAAGGGCTACCATCAGCTTGCTGGTCTTGATTTTTTTAACACATTAAGCCCATTTGTGAAGCAATCAACAGTGCGCATTCTTCTATCTTTGCCTATTTCTAATGGCTGGACCATGCAACAACTTGATGTGCAAAATGCATTTTTGCATGGTCACTTGGAGGAGGATGTAGACATGGTTCAACCTTAAAGATTCATTAATCCACATTATCCAAATTTTGTGTGCAAATTGAACAAATCCCTTTATGGGCTTCGACAAGCACCTCGCGCATGGTTCAAGGAGTTGTCTTCTTTCCTAATTCGTCAGGGATTTCATGGATCCCATACTGATCCATCCTTGTTTATATATAGTAGAGGAAGTATTCACATTTATTTTCTAGCCTACGTCGATGACATTCTCGTCATTAGCACCAATGCCCCTGCTTTACAGGATCTCATCACGCAGCTTGGTGCCTCCTTCCCTATTCGCAACTTGAGATTTCCTACATTTTTCCTGGGCATTAAGCTTTAGAAATCTACTAATGGTTTGTTTCTATCTCAAAGGAGGTACATTACTAATCTCTTACTGAAGTTCAAAATGGACCGAGCAAAGCCCACCAAAACACCTATGAAAACAGACATTATTCAAGAATGATTCAACACCAATTGAGTCACCACAGACCTTCAGACAATTAGTGGGCAGTTTGTAATATCTGGCTTTCACAAGACCAGATATTACCTATGCCACTAACAAACTATCACAATTCATGCATTCTCCATCAATCAAGCATTTTGAAGCAGCAAAAAGAGTATTGCGATACCTTAAAGGTACCATTGACCTTGCATTATTCTATTCCAATGTATCATCTATTCATCCATCTAGATTCTCTGATGTGAATTAAGCGAGTTGCCCTGATGATAGCTACTCCACTACTAAATATGCAATCTATCTTGGTAATAACTTGATCTCATGGGCAAGCAAGAAACAATCTACAGTAGTCCGATAGAGTACCGAGGCTGAATACTGTGCCTAAGCAAACACTACGATTGAAATCACTTGAATTTCGTCTTTGTTTAGTGAGCTGCATATTGATCTTCCTCGACAACTAGTTCTTTGGTTTGATAATGTGGGTGCAACATATATGTCAGTGAATCCTATCTTCCATGCTCGAAGTAAGCACATAGAAGTGAACTTTCATTTTGTTCATGACAAGATGGTTGCAAATACATTATCTGTCCAATTTCGCTCAAGCAAAGAATAGATTGAAGACTTGTTGGCAAAAGCTCTATCATCATCCCCGTTCATACACATATGAAGCAAACTAAAGCTACTACCTCAACCCCTTTAGTTTGAGGGGCAATGTTGGTGTATTGAAATGCAAATGATGTATTACATAGGGCTGTGTGTACATAATTTGTATCTAACAAACAGACTATATATATCAATCATGTGGTAGAGGTTGTGACGCCTCTAACCATTCCATTTACCACCCAGACGATAGGCACTTCTTACTCGATGGTGGCATTGGTACTAAAGGATGACAGAGGTAATGTGGTTGAGATGATGACGCTCATCTTAGGCAAGGGCTATAAATAGCCCGCAAACCCATCCCCCCATGTTAGTTGAGACTCAAACTGGAGACCTATTGTTTCCACTTAAGTTGCACGAGCTTACTCACCAGTTGAGCTATCCGACGAAGCTTTAAAGTGCAGAACTTACAGTGAAGATGCGGAAGCAAGAGCAACTCACCAAGGTCTAAATTTGGCCTTAAAAAAAGATTTATTGGAGGTGATTGTGCTAAGTAATGCCATCAATCTGATTGATCAAGTTCTAGCCTTATAGTAACCTAATCAAAGATACAAGTGTGATTGAACATTGTATTTCCATTCTAAATAAACATGTTGCTTTCATTGTTGTTAAAGTTGATAGAATTGTTGTCCAACCTTGGCTAGGCATTGTCTTGAGAGAGTTGGAAGGGTGTTGGGTAAGTCTTTGACTTTCCTTGTAACTTGTAAGGCTGCTAATGAATTTCCTTTATCCTACAAAAATAAAAAAACCATTATTTTTGAAAGTGGGAGTGAAACCATAGAATTCTGAGGAACATGGAGAAATTAATGAGGCAATTTACATCTTGTAACTAATTTGTATGTACAGGCATCAATCCCATGTAATCGATATATTTTTGAAGACATAAGCAAGCTTGCACTCTTGCTTCCAATAGTGATAAATGGAGATAGATGTTACGTGTGAACCTGAGAAATTTATAAATCACGTGACTGCTTGCTCTAATCTGTCAAAAATCTAGGGAAAATGAAATCATACTATTTTACCTACAATATGGTACCATATGAGAACGACAAATTGTAAGCCCTTCGAAAGCTCACATATTTAGGGAGTGACAAAATTATTAATGTAGATTTATTCATCCCAAGAATTTCCCATGGTATCTCTTATCTCGTGGAGATGTGTCCAAACAAATTGTCTGGTCAACAAACCTTTGTAGCGTTGTTTCTATGCAATTTTACATTTGACAACCCTTCCCCCTCGCCACCCTTCCTAAAAACTTTAATACTTCATCTACAACCACAACAAGAGTAGATACAATAATGACCAGACACCACTCCTTCAATCTTAAAGGAACAAGACCGAATGTTCTCGCAAGGGGAGGGACGTAGAGTATAATCGCATGCATCCCTAGAGAGAACAGCATTGCTAGAAGGAGAAATGGGTTGGTCCACGGTGGCATGTTGAGAAGGCTGTTGTCCTCTGAGAGATCATTTAAGGAATTAAACAACTCCAAAGCCACGAGAACAGATAAGGTGAGAGTTGTAGCGTTGACCTTCCCTGCAGTGAAATAGTCACAAGGGTTTGGGAAACTTAAGATGTGAGCTCCAGCTGTGAATGGTGCGGGATGGAAGTCCTTCCATGTTGGGCACTCTCCCCATGACCGTAGCTGGGATAGCTTCACAAGTGTGTGCCCATCGCTAACCAAGTTAATGCCCATGAAGGATGGTTGAGTGTACCACAAGATGAAGACATCAACTGTTGCAGCACCAACATATGCACCAATTACCTGAGATATATAAAAGAAAAGGCCGCTCATATAAGGCATCGATCTAGCGTGTGCAAAGACAGAAAGCATACGTGATGCTTCCAGATTCATGCAATACCAAGTCCAAAGCATGTTTAGTCACATTGTCATCCATCGTAGCAAAACAGTATGTACTTCGTTTAATCTTCTATAGTGGCCAAAACAAAGTAATTGCTGGTATTTTTAACAAAGACTTTTTGGTGGCACCAGTAGTAAATCAAGGGAAACATTGAAGCTGATTTTGGGCATTCCTAGAGGAGACAAATTGATACTGACTTGGCCATTGATGTGCAAGAAAATGCTTGATGTTTATTGCTGCTTTACAATCAAGATATCATGTTTCCTTATGTTTTATAGAGATGGCCTATATATAACAATGCACTTATGCACTTCATCTACTATCACCAACACAGCTCAAGTAGTACCAAATCCATAGCAGTTCACTTCAATCACCCATCATCAGGCATATTGTAACATGTTGCTAATATTCTAAATACTTGTCTCCACATATGGGAATTGTAATGAATGCATAAAAGAAAAAATACCCATTTGGATATCAACATGACGAGTTTCCATAGTGAATGGGGAAGAGGCAATTGAGCATACCAGGTAGCGAAAGAGAGCCCAGGAGCTAATAAGAGCATCACTGCTCTGTCTAGGTGGCTTCTGCATGATGTCAGGGTCTGGTGGATTGAAACTAAGACCTGTTGCCGGAGGGCCATCAGTGACTAGATTTGCCCAAAGAAGATGCACAGGGATCAGGCACTCAGGTATGCCTAGTACAGAACTCAGGAAGACAGAGAACACCTCACCCATATTTGATGATATCAGGTACCTACAAGGGATAACAATCCGGATAACCACCTGCTCACACAGAAATTAATTGTTGTTGACGACGTATGTTGCAGGAAAACCTAATAAAAGCTTTCATGTTACTGTAAATTAAATGGCCTTCTGCAATAGCTGAGACTATAGTGTTGAAATTGTCATCAGCCAGCACCATGTCAGATGCTTCCTTTGCTACCTGAAAATCAGGGGCATAACTTTTCAGAGCCAAATGTGCTAAATATTGTATGTTTTAGCCATAACATTATACAAGTATGCAGGTCAAGGGCACAAGGCACTGCATTTAGTTTGCTCATGAAGGTCAGATATATAATATCTACGTGCAATGCATTCTATATGCATGTTTTAGACAATTTTAAGTTTTCATCTTGCATGCAGAAATTACTAAAGAATAAACACCTGCCAGCATGCGAATGCATGCATAATTTTTGGTCTCCATAGTCAATAAAGAGCAGTAAGAAAAATATATAAGGTACTAGTACCATCTCCATCACATTAACAGAGATGTAGCATGAAAATATGCTCCACAGTGACGCAGACTTAACATGTATGATTTGAGCATATAAAGTAGCAGTGAGTCCAATGTAAAATACTGACGGATATTTAACAAAGAGTCAAAGAATGACAACCGATTCCAAGCACGAATACATCTTCTGAGTTGAAAGGGTTTCTCCCAGAGAAAAAAAGAGTGAATGAATGCCTTCTAAATTTTCCTTGTTTACCAGTGCCCCTCAGATATTACATGATCAGTGATTACCATATACAGCCATAATCTCCAAAATCATCATTGCAGTTGGGAAACAGACAAGACAACTCCACGGGCAAGGTGCAAAATGGGTATCATCAATTATGCATTTTACATATTGTTATTGGATTAGGAAACTAAAACCTATGGTTTTTATTGTCTCTGCAGGAATGAACACTAGCCATATCACAAGAACTCTCCAGATCACTTTCAATATTCAATGAGGATACCACAGTCCCAGTGATGCCTGTTGCTATTCCAATGTCTGCTAATTTCAGTGCAGGGGCATCGTTTACACCGTCTCCAGTCATTGCTACAATCTCGCCTGTATCTTTGAGCAGCTTTACAATGTCTTGCTTATGTTTAGGCTCAGCACGTGAGATGACATTTCCACCAGATCTTGACAATATTTCAACTTGTTCTTTTGTTGATAAAGTCATGAACTCCTTACCCGTAAAACTTCCTCTGAGGTCACCTGCATCAGGAAACAAACCTATCTCTTGACATACAGCCTCCACTGTGGCCTTGTTATCTCCTGTTATCACAATGACCTTGATTCCAGCTGCTCTGCAATCTCCTATAGCTTTGCAAACTTCTTCACGAGGTGGATCCTGCACCATTTGGTTAGAATGCATTAGAAAGGTTTAAACAAAATAAAAATGGAAGCTGGCAGACAGGACTGAGACTTACTCTTAGGCCAACGATTCCCACAAAAACCAAATGGCTCTCAATCTTGGAATAATTGGTTGGATCATTAAGCATGCTGTGAGAGGGGTGAGTTTCAGAACTATAATCGTCAAGTTCTCCTAAATCATCTTTGAAAGCAAGTCCTAGGCAACGCAACCCCTTTGCACTCATCTCATGTAACCTCAGTAAGATCAGCTGCTGAGCTGTGTCGTCCATTTGAACAACTGACCCATCAGCAAGCTGCACTTGCGAACTCCGTGCCAACACACTTTCAGCAGCACCCTGTGGATATAGTAGCAATGAATATTATGTTGAGAGCCACAAGCATTGAGGAGATTGATTTTTTCTGAGAAACTGGAACTTGATAAGAAAGGAGGAAGAGCTTTCTTATAGATGATCTGGTCAAAACTTCTAAATAAATGACATTAACGGAAACTCAGATCTTATAAAATTAGATAATTTCTCGTAACACTGTTTTTTGAAACTGCCAAGGATGCAAAAATCAGCTGATTAATCAGCCAATTAATCGTTTGCAGCCAACGACAGCACCGCATACCTATAAGCAGGTGTATAGTCGGACAAGCTGATTAAGCAGCTGATTAATTGGCTGACCTAATAATGCATGTTGAAATATGCACTTATTCTTAAAATTTCATGCCTTGTTCTTTGGTTCGATCTTTGTTATTACAACTTGTTCTTATTATTTTTACTGCATATTTGTCTCCTTTAAATTTATGATCCACCAATTTAAGCTTATTTGTCATGTTTTATGTGATAACCATCTATTACGACCTAGATCCTTACTTATTGCTTGTTAAAGGAATGTGCATGTCAAAAAAATAATACTAATACATATGTCCATCACTTCAATTAATATACATGTATACATAATATCTATGATGGTATAAATAATTACATTGAAATTTTTAAGGGACACCACCAAGACGACTACCGAAGAAGCCCTTTTCCGCTGCAATCCTCCAATAGACGTCATTCCAGGAAAGAGGGGAAGATGGGGCCAATGCGTAAGGACAGGGAGAGCCACCGTCAAGAGGCTGATGGTCATCGGAGGGTAGCGGTTGTCTTGTACTTCCAATGTAGGATGGTAGGGCACTACGTGCATGATTGTAGAGACCTGATTTTGTGCCTTTAGTGTGGGGGACATGGCCATTGGCAGTTCTCTTACCAAAGCTGGTGAGGTGTGATGTTCGGTCTGATTGGAGAACACCGACACCCTTCTCCACAACGAGCACCCCTCCATACAACTCTACCACCACTACCATGTCATCCATTAAGTACGAGGTGGAGGTGCCTTGGTCTCCGGCTATCCAAGAGATTGATCAGGCTCTTTGAAGGTAGCTTGTTGGTCAATTGGGGAAGGGTGTCCGTTCTCTGGAGGTTGTTCGAAGGCTGGTAATCAAGGCAACACCGTGTGCAACCAAATGGGGCTTGACAAGGCTGATATCAAGGAAGGTCCTCTTCGACTTAGAGGATGATGTGGAGCAACTACACTTTAGACGATGGAGGCAAGGGGCTCGCCATCACATGGTGTCTTGTGTCACCTTTCAATGAGTTTGGGTGAATTACAAAGATGCCCCAAAAATAACATAAATGATAAAGAAGTCCCTAGGCTCAACACTCTCCCTCAAGTTGGGGTGTAGATATCTAAAAGGCCTAACTTATCGTACAAAAAATGAAGACGCTTCTTCTTCAGAGCCTTAGTAAATATATCAGCCAACTAAAGCTCAGAGAAGACATATGGGATGCTAATCTTGCCGGTGAGAACAGCATCACAAACAAAGTGGCAGTCAACCTCAATATGCTTAGTCCTCTCATGGACGACTGGATTTGAGGCAATATAAGTGGCTGACTTATTGTCATAGAGAAGTGGAACAGGCATAGTGGTCTGGATGCCAAGATCCTGCAAGAAGGAAACAACCCACATAATCTTACAAACAGGCAGTGCCATCACTCTATACTCTACCTCTGTACTCAAACGAGCAATAACACTTTGCTTCTTACTCCTCCAGGAGACTAGAGTCCCCCCAAGATAACCTGCAAAGCCTAAAGTAGAGCATCAATCATCCATAGCCCTGGCATAATCTGAATCAGAATGGGCAAGAATATCTAAGTTGTCACCACCTCTGTAATACAACCCTCTACCTTGTGTCCCTTTGAGGTACCTTAGAATAAGACCAACCTCATGCCAGTGACTATATCATGCAACCTGCATATACTAGCTGGCCCTGCTCACTGCAAAACTGATATCGAGCCTCTTGATAGTAAGATAGAGTAAGTGACCCACTGTACTATGGTAATGAATAACATTCTCATATAATGGGTCCTCCTCATCAAAAGAACGTGCAAGTGGAGGCTCCACAAGTATACCAAAGGGCTTAGTCCTAAGCAAGCCTGTCTCCTGAAGAATCTAGAGTGTATACCGTCTCTGTGACAGAGACAAACCTAACCCCTGTCGCACTACCTCAATCTCAAGAAAGTATCTCAACTCTCCCAAAGTCCTTGGTGACAAAGGTAGACTGCAAGAAGGACTTAGCCTAGGCAATCTCATCCTCATCATCACCAGTAAGAATCATGTTGTGCACATACACAACAAGAATGACAACTCAGATATGATCTCCATACTCAATCTTCTTGATGAAGATAGAGTGATCAGAAGTAGAGCATTGAAACCCAATTTTCTCAATCTCTATACTGAGCCTCTCAAACCAGGCACGAGGACTCTGTTTCAACTCATAGATTGCCTTCCTCAGGCGACAAACATGCTCCCCCTCACTGTTGTAACTTGGTGGCTATCTCATGTACACCTCAAATAAATCACCATATAAGAAGGCATTTTTAAAATCAAGCTGATATAAAGGTCATCTCATGATCACAGTAACAAAAATAATGATCGTGACAGAAGTAATACGAACTACAAGAGAAATACCTCAAAATAATCTATCCCACAAATCTAAGTAAAACCATTAGCAATAAGTCCAACCTTATATCTATCCACTACCCCATCAGGTCTGTACTTGATAGTATAGACCCATCTGCAATCCACCACAATAGCACCAGCAAGACATAGCACTAAGTCCCATGTCTGTCGTGATTGTAAGGCCTGTATCTCATCCATCGCAGCCCGCCACCTAGGGTCATGGGAAGCCTGGGAAAAATCCCTAGGAATCGCAGTGGTAGTAATGGTAGAAGCAAACTGACGGACCCCATCCTCCATATGAGCAACTCCAATATATTGGAAAAGAGGATGAAGTGTGCAAGATCTACTGGGCCCCCTCAGAAGTGATTGCTCCTCTATGTCTAAACTACTCTCATCTGTCAAGTCGGGACAAGGCCCAGTGTCTGGCGAAGCGTGTGTCCTTCAGTGGAAAACCAGAGTCCTCTCGAAGGGAAGTATAGATGTTCCTTCCTCTGAGAAGTATGGAACCTTCTCAAAGAAAGTGACATCTGCAGCGACAATGTATCTCCTACGACTCAGGTCACAACACCTGTAGCCTTTCTGTGTCCTGAAATATCCAAGGAAGACATTTTACCGCCTTAAGAGAAAACTTGTCCTGATTACCATATGCCTAAACAAAGCAAGTGCACCCAAAAATCCTTAGAGGTAAAGCAAAGGACCTGTCACAATCTAGATGAATAACCTAAAAAGGAATCCTCCTTCGAAGAATTAACGAAGATACCCAATTAATCAAGTAGGTCACAATAAGTATGGCATCTTCCTAGAATTGCTTAGGAACCTTTATCGAGGGCCTAGCAATATTTAGGACATGTTGAAACTTGCGCTTAACCACACTGTTCTGCTGAAATGTGTGAGCACAAGACATCGGTGAACAATGTCACGAGAAGAGAAGAGGCTCTGAACATCTTGTTGCAGAAACTTTAATGCATTTTCACTGCGGAAGACTCGAACTGTACCATCATACTGGGTCTGAACCTCTGCCAAGCAAGGTTTTAAAAAATGCGAGGCGGTACCGAGGCGATTTACCTTTATCGAGGTGAGGCGTAAGCCTCGAGGCGGTCGAGACGTAAGCCTCAGGATTTGCATAAAAAATATAGAAAATGAAATAATATATACTTATCAAGTGCTAATAAGGAAATAATAACATAAATGACACAGTTTCATAACATTTTTTCTCTATCACAACATTGAAAGAACGAAACTAAACGAGAGATGACGTTTAAATGAAAAGATAAACATCCATATAATATAGAAGATTAGAAACCATAACAAAAGCACAAACTAAACCAACTTCCCAAACCATTGGGAGACTTAAGAGTTAAAGCATAGATTACAATGAAGGTACATGAAACATCCACATCAAAAACTCTAAAGAACTACAACACATTGTAGACTCTAGTCTCCTCCTCCTTGAACACCGTCAAGCTCATCAATGCTGTCGCTAGGGCTGGTCGCATCATCCCAAGAGTCATCCATAAACTTCATTCTAGCCTCATTATCATCATCTTCCTCAGTATCTCTATCACTCTCTTGGAACTCTTCCTCCTCAACGTCAATAACAGCTTTGCCTAAAAGAGAAGTCATTTTAAACAATTCCCTAGAAGTTAGAATCTTAGTTTGTAACTTTAAACATTATAGTTCAGCAAAAAAAAAAATTACATATTACCTTTACTCTTGTCCTTTCTCTTTTGCCTCTTTCTTCTACTTCCTCCTACTTGTATTCCTCCCTCTGCTCCTACTAACTACTCAAGATCAATAGGATCCTCTTCTAGAGCTACAGTTGCATCAAGCTCCTCATAAGCATCAATCTCTGTTTCGCAAAGTTATAGCTCAGCAATCCACTCATCATCTGAGTCCACTTCCTCTAAGCATAGAGGATCATCCATTGTCTTTTTCTTCACCTCCTTGTGTTTCAATTTCAAATTGAACATACAATAAACCAAGTCATTGAGTTTATCTTGTCTCAACCTGTTCCTTCTCTTAGTATGGACCTAGTCAATGAAAAGTTCACCATTAAATTTTATAGCCTAATTATTATATATTACTTTAAATTTAAAATGCAAATTTAAACTTTTTACCTGATTAAAAGCACTTCAATTTCGCTCACATGCAGAAGCACTACAAGTCAAACTTAAAATGCGCATGGCAAACTTCTTCAACTCAGGTGTTTCATCACCAAATGCTCTCTACCAATCCGCTGTAATGGAAATTTTGTTTATAGTATAGAGGGAAAAATTAACAAAATTTATTAATTTAAATGATAGAATCATTGAAAGAATTTTACTAGGACTCCTCTTAAAACGAGTCTCAATGGCATTGGACCATCCAAATAATCATCTTCCATTAACAAATGCATCTGTTTGGAGATCCACATTCAACCTCTCATCCTTGTCAGGAATCAACCTCTGAAAGTATGAATACAAGCCCATCTTTACTTCTGAATCAACTTTAAAAGTTGGTTCATACTGGCATTGGGGATTCAGAAAATAGGCAGCAGCATGCACGTGTGTGTGCAATTGCCTGTCCCATCTTGTGTCAATGATGTCCCAGATTGCCTTGTACTTCTTTTCATCATTACCCAAATTTTTAGCAATAGCTTCCTTAGCCCTATCCATAGCCTCAAATAAATCCCATAGGTAGATATTGTTCAGCGTCCACCATTCTTAAACCCAACACCAACGGTTTGATTGTCCTTATCACATAGGCTACACCAGGCCAAAATGTTTTACTTTTGAGGACAATATTTTGTACAGCTTGCCCTTGAACCTTCAATACATAACTGCCACACTTCCACCTTTTTGAGGTGAAAAAAGATTCAAGAGCATCTTTTGCTGTTAGTAATTTCTGCAAGGTAAGGAAAGCAGTAGCAAACCGAGTGACAGCAGGTCTCACCAAGTCTCCTCCTACATGCTTCCTTATCATGGCCACCACCCAAGCATGTGCATATATGTAATTAATTATTTGTTTGGCCTTCTTGAAAATAAAGTCATGAAGAGGTAGCTTCATAATATCCTCCAACATAAGGTCAATGCAATAAGCAGCGCACGGAGTCCAATACAAATGTTCCCTTTTTTCCATCAATTTCTCTCCAGCTTTTTTATAAGCTGATGCATTATCTGTTATCACTTGGATAACATTGCTTTCACCCACTTCTTCAACAACATCATCCATCAATTTGAAGAAATAGTCAGCATTCTTGATCTCATCAGAGGCATCAACAGATTTCAGAAACCACGTACCTTTTGGGTTAACCAAAAAATTGATCAAGGTGCGTCCTTTTGTATCTGTCCAACCATCAGACATTATGCTACATCCAATCTCTTTCCAAGATGCTTTCGCTTGGTCCATCATAGTAGCTATTGTCTTCACTTCTTTCAAAATTCAAGTTCGTAACTCATGCATTGTAGGACCTCTGAATCCCCTTCCATAGTTACATACATCTTAAAGCATTTGCCAGTAAGATGGACTGGTGGCCAAATTGAATGATAATCCATTCTCGATGAAGAATCTACCAATACTAAGACACGTTCTAATTCTTCGTTCTTTCTTCCAAGAAGAATTCAAAGTAATCTGCTTTGGAGGACATTGAGGAGCATTATCAGGTCCATCACTTCCAGGCCATACTTTTTGTTCAACTCCTGCAACAAATAAATCCATAGGACCCTTCACCACTTGTGCACCACTTGATCCTGTAGGTGCATTTTCATCATGCCCAGATGGACCTTCTACTGTATATGCACCTATACAACGGATTTCTTCCATATCTTCAAGTGCTCTTCTTCTACCAACTTCCTTCTTTGCTAAGAAGGCCTTAATCTCAGTTTCAACTTCAGGTGGCACCTTTGCACATGCTCCCACATTTTTGTGGATCTTCGCTAAGTGCTCCTTCAGTCTTGCAATGCCACCTGTGATAGTTTTCCCACAGAAGTTACACTTCACATACTTATATCCTTTCTCCCTTTGAGATCCTTGAAGGTCAATTTCCGTGCAATACTTCCATCCAGGATCAGACCTGCCAGTGCCAGTGGAAGCTTCTTTTCCTCCTCTTCTTGCCTTTGGCGCCATGTCTAGAAGCATAAAAGAGATTGGTAATCAAATCAACCTAAATAACCTAAACTTGAAAAATAAACCTAAATGAAATGACCTAAACTTATAGTCAACATACTAAGCTCAACCTCAACATACTAACCTCAACTGCCGCTGGAGCTGGAGCTGGACCACTGCTGCTGGAGCTGCCTAGAGCACTGCCTATGCTGAAGCCTGCCGCTGCGTGCTCACACTACTGGAGCACTGCCTGCAGCGCTGGAGCACTGCCTGGAGCACTGCGTTGGAGCACTACGATGCTGGCGCACTGCGCTGGAGCACTGCCTGCGCTGAAGCCTGCCGTTGCATGCTCGCGCTGCTGGAGCATTGCCTGCAGCGCTGGAGCATTGCCTGGAGCACTAGCTGAAGCACTGCGCTGGAGCACTACAATGCTGGTGCACTGTGCTGGAGTACTGCGTTGGAGCACTACCTACGCCGCGCTGAAGCCTACGCTACATAGAGCGTTGTCGCTGCGTGCTCGCGCTGCTGGCGCTGGAGCACTGCGATGCGCTGCTGGCACTGGAGCACTGCGATGCACTGCGAGGATCGTTGCCACTGAGTGCAGCACTGAGCTGCGCTGCATGGAGCTGCTCGCCGGTGGAGGCTACGTTGCAGTGGAGCAGGGCTGTAGGAGCTGCAATGTGGAGGCTGCTCGCCGGTCTGCTGGAGGCTGCAAGTCTTCTTGAGGTTTGGTTTAGGGCTAGAGCCAAAGATTAGTAAAAAAAATGGTCATGTGACTAGCACATGACCATTTTACAAAGTAGCATACCCGAGGCGGTGCCTCTCCAACACCAGCGCCACGTCCACGCCTTGACAAAGCGAGGCACACGCCTCGCAGAATCAAGCTGAGGCTTACGCCTCGAGGCCAATTTCCCACGCCTCGCCTCGAGGCGCACGGCTCAAGCGCCTCAAGGCTCATTTTTTTAAACACTACTGCCAAGAACTGCTGAATAATCTAGGGAATCTCCGAGCGAGTCTTCATCAAGAAAACTCAAGTGAGGCGGCTATGAATGTCCGCAATAATAGCGTAATATCGATGTCCTCCTAGTGTAGGCACCCTGGATGGCTCCCATACATCACAATGTACTAAGGCAAAATGAACAGTACTCACTCTAGCATCCCTTTGTGGGTAACTGCTCCTGTGATGCTTCTCAAGCTGACAATCCTCACGCTGTAAAGTCAAGGAATCTGCCAAACTGGGATACATCTGTCACATCTTCTTGAGCAAGCCTCCTGTACCATAGCCAAGGATCAGAAGCTATGGAAATTGCTCCAACAAATAATGTTGGTGCGTCAAGGTAATGGAGTCCATCTTGTTCCATACCCCCACCTATAATATCCCCTGTCTGTCGATCATGGAAGTAGCAATGACCTTCATCAAACACTACATGACACCCAAGATCCTTACATATGCAACTTAAGAACAACAGATTCATTAGAAACTCTGGAGCACAATGAACTTCAATTAACATCTTCAGAGAGGCACGCATACGCCCAACTACTGTGATAGGTGACGTGGCTCCATTGGCCACCCTAATGTCCTTGATCCCACATAGAGCCTTGGGATCCACAAGATGCTCCACATCTCCTGTAAGGTAAATAGAGGCATCGGAGTCAACTATCCACATTCCTCCGACCCTCTTCTTCTTCTTCATGTTTTCTTAAATTGCAAATGCAAACCCCTTCAAATTTAAAAATGAGCTTCTTGGTGGATGAATCACGTCTTCGATGCACGAGAAAAGACTCATCGCGCTTAAGGGGGTAAACTTTATTACCAATGGTGAGAGAAGGATCATCACCATAATTATGAGGCGTGAAATATGCTTCATCATGCAAGAGATAACATCAAGAATCACGGACCGAAGTGGTACGTGGTCTGATTGGGCCACTGAGAGACCCACGACTGGTCTACCGGCGGTAGTGGAGGGGCCTGCGACCTCTTTGATGGTGCCAACAGAGCCATCAAACGCTTGGTGGGCGATGCCAGCAACGTTGAAGGCACCAGCAGCGATGGCGGCAGCACTGGTAGGGAGGTCAGCATTGCTGGGCTACCTCCTTCCAATGTTGCTACTCCTACTGCTCCTTGTCATCTTCTGTGCCTTGATCAAATCACCATGATGTTGGTGATTCAATCATCTTGAAGCGGGAATATTTGGTGGGATATTGAAGCACCAACATAGGATCGCTACTCTGATACCATGTTGAGAGAGAATGCTTCTCTCAAAAGAAAAAAACCCTAGCCTCTCTTTTATACTAGAGGTTTTGGGTGAATTACAAAGGTGCCCCAAAAATAACGCAAATGATAAAGTCCCTAGGCTCAACAAGAACATGCGCTATAGCAGTTTCGTGAGGTGGCAATTCTAGGTGTTCCATTACATCTAGGGATGCCAAAGTTTGTCGAGGTTGACACTGATACGAGCGGCTTCGTGAGTGCATAGGCGTTGGAATTTTTCAAAGAGATGCCACATCCATTATGGCTGAAGGCAAGCTTGAACAAAGGGGCAAGGTCCCTGCAATAGTGGTGCTTTATTGTAGAGGCTTTTCGTAGTTGCTCTGTCTCTGTTTGTTGTGAGAGCCAAGGAGCAAGGAGCAATAGAGCTCCCCTCAATCCAAAACCACGATCCCGTGCAGCGGTTGTGGCAAATGAGAAGGGGAAATCACTGATGGGTTAGGAGAGGCAGCTAGTTGAAGCTACTATGGATTCCAAGTCGAGGGAGGTGGTCATCAGAGTTGGGGAGGACCGGATGGAGGATGACCAGCCCGCCAACAATGGGTCTAATGGGTCCAGGCCAATGGTAGAGGCTGCTATGGATGAAGAATCGCCAGCCGTGGAGAGTGGTGGGGAGACCCGCCAGGTGTTCGATGAAATTCTCCAGTCTTCACAGCCTCCTGCATCAGGTGTTCAGTGAAATGCCTAAGTCAACCATGCATGTGAGGACCTCCCACCACTAGCCACGCCACAACCATGAGTTAGATAAAAAGAAGCCATAATGCACAGCCTCCACTTGCTAGTATTTCTTGCGCAATCAACGTGCCTCCAGCAACAAGATGAAATGCTTGGGTTGCATGGCCTAGATGGTGGATGAAGAATGCCTCGCCCAAGTGCTTAAGGTGACTAGGGTCCAGTCACAAGAGGGTAAGGCGTTTAAGGGGTGCGACGGAAAGGAGCATCTTCTCCCATGATGTGTATTCTTTCCTACAACGTCTAAGGCCTCCGAGATGGAGAAAGGTCCACGCTAAGGTGGCGTAACACTAGCCACCAAGTTACGCCTTCTACGTAACTACTTGTGAGACTATCACCGAAGAGTACAAGCGAATGTGGAGAGGGAGCAAAGGCGACAAACGACCCTTTCCACAGTCACCGCCCTTAACTCTAGGGAGGATGCCTCCCCTCTCTCCCCGAAGGAGCAAGAGGAGAGAAGGTGTTGCCATACCATGACAGAGCAAGAGGATCACAAGCGGGTGGTTGACTAGCGGAAGAAATCCCAACAAGTCAAGTTGAAGGAGATGCTAGCACCGGCTTCTTCCATGCAGTAACAAGCTCTGAGACGCAAGCCAATCACATCTCCACATTAAGGGTGGATAGGGTGGTTAGCAGCCCGATGGTGGTCTGCGTGGAGGTGGTGATCCACTTCAGGATTACACATGCTCCTCCACGTGGTACATAGACCGGCAGCTACGTCTATGTTGCGCTTGAAGGATGACGAGGGGGTCTGCCTCATCTGACATAAAGTCAAAAGGTCCCCAAGACCAGACAGCTTTCAGGTGCTCTTCTACAAGGAGTTCTGGGACGTGGTTCGTGTGGACATCATGGCTGTCATTGCCGAATTTCAACTGAGGAACTTTAGCTTTTAACGACTGAACCGATCTCTCCCCTTCCTTCTGCCGAAGAGGCTTGGAGCGGAGAATCTAGTAGATTACAAGCCCATTGCACTCTCCAACTCCATTTACCTCATCATTGGGAAGGTCTTCGCCAATTGGATCCATGAGGTCCTCCCCTCCATCAATCCAATGTAGTCGAATGTCCTTAGAGTCAAATTGCTCCAGGAGTCTTTTGTCTTGGCCTAGGAAATGATGGCAAGTTGGGCAAGATGTACGACCAAGGCCTTCCTTTAGAAGGTCAATTTCTCCAAGGCATGACACCTTGTCGTGGCCTTACCTTTGGGAGATCCTCAGGCGTTGAGGTTTCCCAGAGGAGTGGGTGTGGTAGATGCTACGATGTGTCACTACGACTTCCTTCTTGCCACTCTTTAACAGGAGACCTGTAGGGACGTGGATCCAGTCGCAAAAAGGAGTGCGACAAGGGAGTCCGCTTGCCCCATTGCTTTTCATTCTTATTGTTGAAACTCAGCATGTCTTGCTTTCTACGCCTTGGAGGGAGGACTTCTGGAGGGGTTCACCTTGGCGGTTAGGTCGAGGATGCTTACCCCCATCCTTCAGTAGGTCGACAACATGGTGTTATGCCTCATGGAAGGGCTAGCCCAGGGGGAGGAGGTAGGCAGGCTCCTATACAGCTTCAGTGAGATCTTTGGCCTTATAATGAATGGCATCAAGTCCTCCCTAGTGTGCTTTGGCCATGACTCAGGTACTTCTGCCTCTCTTTCATAGGTGCTTTAGATGCCTATGATGATACTGCTTGTGCATTTCCTGGGTCTTCCTCTATAAGCTAAGAAGGTGAAGATGCCAAATTAGGCCTTCCTTTTTGAGAAGATCACATCACCTCTATCAGGGTGGAGTGGAAGACTACTGTTGAGGGGGGGTCGCTTAACCCTCCTCAACTCAATCCTCTTCACTATACTAATTTCCTACCTCTCCCTCTTTCAGCTTGGGAAGACGATGCTTAGGAGGTTAGAGGTGGCCAGGAGGAGATTCTTTTGGCATGAAACAGTGCATGAATGGCATTTTTTGCAGCTCGTGAGGTGGGCTTTGTTGTGCAGGCCTAAGAAGTGTGGGACCTCGAGATACGACTGATCAAGAACGTGGCAGACTCCCTAATCCTGAAGTGGGCTATGAGGCTCCTCTGAGCCAAACAAGGGATGTGGCAAGATCCGGTGAGAGACTCGTATGGTGGGGTTGTCCCACCAAAGGATCTGCTTCAGCATCACTAGGGCGAGCCTCTTTTCTGGTGATCCATGGTAGAGATGCTGACAGAACACTGGGATCACTTCCGACCACTTCTAGAGGATGGCATCAACTTCCATTTCTGGCGATAGGATTTAACAAGAGGCGGGACCCTAGCAGAGCATTTCCCCATGTGCTTCTTTCTCTCCCACAAGCAGGACATCACCGTGGCCGTGTTGAAGGACAGATTTGGACACCTGGGTCTTGCCTCCTCCCGAGGGTCCCTTGGTTGAGAGGTCCACAGTGAACTAGGAGTGCCTCTAAGAGGACCTGGTTCACCTTAGAACATCCCATGGGGCGGATGGCTACCAGTGGAGGCATGGAGCTTTACCTCCCGCACCATCCTTATAGCACCCTTGTTAGAGATCGGTTGGCTGACCACATTGATGTTCAATGCAAGCATCTTTGGCACAGCAAGGCGTCATTGAAGGTGCGGATATTTCTCTGGCTAGATCAGAGAGACGGCCTTGTCACTGGGAGGCTATGGCATCTCAGGTTGAGGATGGAGGTCCAAACTTGCGCGCTCTACTCTGGCACAGAAGACAGCATGCTCCATCTCTTAATCACCTACTCTTTCACGGAAGAGGTTTGGCTTGAGCAGTGCAGGGAGCCCCTCCCATCATAGGTCTTGCGGTAGCACCTAGCGGACAGCAATAGGGATAGGAGTAGGATGACAATTGTTCTGTAGGGGATATGGCTGGCTTATAATGACTTAGTTTTCCATCATGCCCGAGATGGTTGGAAAATGCGATTGAGGATGTCCTAAGTTGAGTGCATTTTTTTGTCATTACACTTGTAAATACTCAGTTTCTTTATTAATAAAATTTGGATAACTATCACATGCGATAGCCATCCTTTCTTTAAAAACATTTAACTGATTAATCATCGATTAATCACCTATATAACATATACTAAGTGACCTCACTAAATAAATGCCGAATACCAATTTCTGCACCTTTAGAAATTGTTATAACTGCATGTAGATTTCCAGCATGAAAATCAATAGCATAGCTGGAAAGGTTGCTAGCCTCGAGCAACTTCCTTTTATACCTTAAAGAGAAAAAAGAAAAAAAAATTAAAAAAAGCATTACTCAATCAAATACTTGACTGCATGTATCGACGGATGTTGCATGAACATGGTATATAGTAAATTGGTAGGTTAGATATGGGAGATTGCTCTATTGCTCTCAATAAACAATAGCCCAAATGGCATATGATAGACTTCAATGTCGTCTAGTGGCCAAGCTAGACTACCTCATGCATAGTTTTAAATTCAAAATTGCCTTCCTTTATAATGATCAATCTTAACCCCATCAAGTAAACTACTTGAGAAGAAGCAATAGATAGGTTCCAACAATATAGACAAGCTCTATAACCTGGAGATTGCACTAGCTGCCAGCCAGCTTTCAACCATACAAACTAGCTATATAACTTTGTTAAAGAAAATGAATATTCTTATTTTACTAAGCTGGCCCTATACATCTTTATATAGAGAAGTGAGGAAAAAATTATAATAAAAGTCCAACCAAAAGAAATATATAATAAAAATCCCTCAACATAACGTAACACTCCCCCACAAGTTGGAGCATATATATCAACCATGCTCAGCTTGTTCATACACTTCTCAAACATAAAACGAGATAACAGCTTAGTAAACATATCTGCAATCTATTTTAATGAAACTAGGCAAGCAATACGAAGCAAACCCTGCCGAATTAGGCTCCTGGTATAATGGCAATCCACTTCCACATGTTTAGTCCTTTCATAGAACATGGAATTGTTAGCAATATAAGTTGCAACTCTGTTATCATAATACATCTCCATGGACTCCTCAAGAATAACATGAAGGTCTCGCAACAAAGACTGTATCCATATCACCTCCGCTGCTGTGTGTGCCACAGCACGGTATTCTGATTCAGCACTTGAGCGTGACACCACTATTTGCTTCTTGCCCTTTTAGGTCACCAGATTCCCTGCTACAAAGGTACAAAAACCTGTAGTAGATCTTCTGTTCCCAACATCACCTGCATAGTCTGCATCTGAATAAACAATAATAGCCATAGGAACTTTCTTTTAGAATAAAAGATCAGGACCTGGACACTCTTTGATGTATCTCAACACCTACATCACTACCTGCCAATGATCAGCAGTAGATTTGTCCAAAAACTGGTTTAGCTTACCTAGTATAAGACTAATATATGGTCTAATTATGGTCAGATACAATAGCTTCCTCACCAATTGTCTATAAGCCTTCTTATCCATCATCTCCATTGTGTCATCAAACAAGTGAACCTTTGGATCCATAGGGATATTAACACCCTTGGATCCAAGCATGCCTGCCTCCTGGAGAATGTCTACAGCATATTTCCTTTGAGACATAACACCCTGCTTACATGTAGCAATCTCAATGCCAAGAAAATACTTGAGCCTCCCAAGATCTTTCATAAAAAATCGACGTGTTAAATACTCCTTTACCTGAGAAATACTAACTGTGTCATCTCCTGTGAATATAAGATCAACATACACACATAAAACCACAACACCACCACTGGTTTTCCTCACAAACAATGAATGATCAGATGAGGACCTCTGCAACCTAATAACAGGCAACGCCTCTGACAGACACTAAAACCAAGCTTGGGGGCTCTACTTAAGGCCATAAATAGTCTTTCGTAGCCTGCAAGCACACTCTCCCTAAATCTCAAAACCAAAAGGTTGTTGCATATATATCTCCTCCTGAAGATCACAATAAAGAAAGGCATTTTTTACGTCCAGCTGGTGTACAGACCATCCATAGTGTGCCGCCACAGAAATAAATATACAGATGGTGGAGAGACAAGCAACAGGTGAGAAGGTGTCAAAGAAATCCACCCCGTAGGTTTGGATGAATCCTTTGGCCACAAGACAAGCCTTATACCTTGAAATAGACCCATCTAGGTTGTATTTCAAGGTAAAGACCCACCTAGCACCAACCAAGTGCACACCACAGGGTAACGAAGTGAGCTCCCAGGTGCCTTCGCCACAGAGTGCAGACATCTCCTCCATAGTAGACTTCCAATACGAATTCAGGAGAGCCTGCTGATACGAGGTAGGTATCTCAGAGCTAGAGACAATAGCAGTAAAGGCATGAAACTCAGCACTAAGAGAGTCGGTGGAGACTGCACTCCCAACTACACAGTACTGAGCACAAGAATGAGGAGATTTCCGAATCGCAACAGGAACATCAGCATCAACATCCATGGATACAAGACCTGGAGAAACATCAACAGGAGCAACACTGTCAATTGGCTCAACACATACCTGATCAGGGGAGGATGATGGTGGCTCAGTAAGAGTTGGAGGGGATGGGAGGGGGTAGGTGTAGGCTTCTCTTTGTAACTGATAGGTAGCTGATACGTAGTACCCTTGAATATCTTCTCACCTGCTGGTACTGCTCTGAATGTGCTCATAGGCTGCTCTGAAGAAGTAACAGGCCTGCTACTAGCAAAATCATCCATGGATACCAGAGGCACAGGCATAGGCATAGCAGTCTCCACATCATGTAACTGATGAGCGGATGTGGAGAAATATGGAATAGACTCATGGAATGTCACATCCACACTGACAATGCTCACAATGTATGAGATCAAAGCACCCATATCCCTTTTGAGTGCAACAGTAGCCAAGGAATACATACTTGACTGCTTTGGGGGCAAGTTTATCATGTCCAAGTCCAAGCAGATGCACAAAGACAACACAACCAAACGTCTTGGGAGGTGCTAAACATAGATTTGCATTAGGACACAACATTGTCCATGGTACCTGCTCGTGAATCACAGATGAGGGAAGTCTATTAATAAGATAATAGGATGTAAGCATTGCATTTCCCCAGTAGATGTGAGGTATGCTATTCTGAATAAGGCACGAGCCGTATCCAGAATGTGTATGTTTTCACTTTGCCATCCCATTCTGTTGTGACGTGTGGAGGCAGGAGGTCTGGTGCACAATACCAACGAAGCCATAAAACACCGCCAGCTGTTTCGTGCATAACTCTAATGCATTATCTATCTTGATAGTTTTAATACAAACATCAAATTTATTTTTCATAAAAGCCACAAACTACTAAATAATAGTACAAACATCTAATTTATTACGCATCAAAAATAGCCATGACAGGCGAGAAAAATCAATTAGAAGTAATAACGATGGCCTTGTCTATCTGCGACATGACTAGGACCCCAAACATCACAATGAACTAAATCAAAATATGACAAACTACTAGGTTGCATAAATACTGGAAAACTGGATCCGTGGTGCTTCCCCAACTAGCAAGCATCACACTGAATCTTCGTAGCTGACAAACGATATGGGATGATACGATGTAGTTTGCTCAAAGGTGGATGGTCTAATCGTCTATGCCACTACAAAGCACTCCCAACAGGACTCATCTGGCAGGCTACAACAACTGGACTCTACACTAACCGGTACACACCCCCTCCTCATGTCTGCCACTAATTGTCCTCCACGTCATGCAGTCCTGAAATATACATTCAACAACATCAAAAATAACACAACAATTCAGTTGCTTTGTAATGGTACTAATAGAAAGCAACTGCATGGTCATATCAGGTACATAATAAACATCTGAAAGATGTAAAGTAAGAGTAACAGATACCCTCCCCCCTTCCCACAAATGAAGGCATGCCTACCATCTGCAAACTAAACTGAACGTCCCTGTGGAACATCCTATATACCTCCAAAACACTAGGGATTCCCAGACAGATGATCTGAAGCATCAGAATCTATCAACCATGTACTACTCATAGCTGATGCAAAGGCATACACTGTTATGTCTGAAGACTGAGGCTAATCATGAGGCAACTGTGCTAAATGTTGTACCACTACATCATAGTCTACCTCTATAAGTATAACTAGCTCAGTAGAAGTCGCTGGGGCAGAAACCACAATAACTTGGTTGGCCAAATTAGGCCCTTCAAGTTTATTCTAGCACTTGGCCTCAACATAGCCAATCCTCCCATAGTAGGTGCATGCAGGCTTACTACGTGTAACATCACCACGTCCTCTACCTCTGCCATGAAAAGATCCACCCTGTCCACCACGATTGCTAACAGCTGCATGGGCAGATAAGGTATTAAAGGAGACTACATCATGAGTAGAGTGAACCTATAGCCTGTTAAGCCTCCAGTAAATTTCGTCAATAGGAGAAAGCTCAGATAAAGTAAAAATCTGAGACTGAGCGACAGCATAATCATCACTTAGACTTGCAAGAAACATGTCAGCAAAAAGCTCCTTCCTGTAACCTCTGCACGTAGTAGATGTGCATATGGGCCTACAAGCATTATATTTCTCCAAGAGGCCTTGCATAGTAGAGTAGTACTGTGGTAAGCTCATGAACTCCTACTTGAGGTGACATAAATCATAATCTATCTAGAAAACCTGAGTTGAATTCAACTCATGAGAATAAGCAACTTTCATGCCATCCCACATTTGTTTGGCTAACTTGTAATACATGATCTCAACTCCAATGCAAGGAATCACACTATTCAAAATCTAGGCTCACACCATAGCATCATCTCTATTCCAGGTTGCATATTTCCTCGTTTTCTGCTCTAGTGGTACTTCTATGAGCACATGTTACTTCTTATGACCTTCAGCAGTAACAAGAAAGGTTTTAGACCAACGAGGTAATTGGTCTCATCTAACTTCATAATCGAAGCAAAAATGGGCTTTTGTACACACCACTTTCTACACCTTACCCTGAGGAAACTTCTGACCCTGATGAGGAAGCCATAATACATTCACAACACAACTTCTCAAGATATCACAAGCCACATACCTGAATTTCAATAACAAACACAACATCTGGGGAATATACACGATTCAAACCTCCATCAACACTTCAAAAGGGAATGCATAACACAAAATATCATTAAAACAAGGGAACATACCCCAAAAATAGTACAAAGGTCTAAAAAAGTCATACCACCACTAATAATGCATCAATACATCTCCCGGAAGGCCCTTTAGCTTTAGAACTCTATCAACAAGTCAAGGACCTCCTTAAACCTTGCAACAGATGATACCGGGCATTACCGCCCTCTCCCTGCCACCGAACAAGGATCTGCAGCGAGAAAAAGAGCGGTGGGAAGAGAGAAAGGGCAGCGGCGACCTATTGTTGGCCAGTGGTGGCCCGCTGCTGCTACTGGCGATGACATTGCTACTATTAGCCACCGCCGATAGCACGGCTGCTAGCCAGCAATGCTGCTAGTGGCAGCAGTGACGAAGCTAGGTGATAGGGTTAGGGTTTTCTTGGTGGTGTCCTCAACTTGGCTCTGATACCAAGTTAAAGAAAATGAATCTTCTTATTTTACTAAGTCGGCCTACACCTCTTTATATAAAGAGATGTGAGGGAAAAAATATAACAAGAGTACAACCAAAAGAAATAAATAACAAAACAACCCTCAACATAGGATAACAAACTTGGAGCAAGTGCTCGTTGCTATGTGGTCAAATAGGGCAAGTATAGCTTAAGCAACATAGAGGAGAGTTTAACTCCAAATAAGACCAAGATAACATGCTTGATGTTATGTGCTCAATTCTTTATCCAACATGCTTCAAAAGCATCATGAGAATATGAAAACAATTATAGAAATCGTAGATAGTCTCAAGCAAATGTTTGGAAATAGGAATCAAAGTCTAATACATTTTGTTGAAGGAGTTGGTTTCATGCAAGATGAAGGTTAAAACTCCTACAACAAAGCTTGTTCTGAAAAGGTATGGACATCTAACTCCAATGGTTGAGGATGAACATTGCTGATGAAACTTATACAAATATCATGTTGTATTTACCAAACTCCTCTACATATTTCACCATCTCATTGGAAAAATAACGGCAACTACTACTAAGTTGATCTCATTGGGGTAATGGTTGCTGAGAGTGATGAGAGGACAAAAAGGGCATAGGGCAAAGAAAAGGATCCCCACAAGAAGAGCTAGTGTTTAGCTTGTTTTGCACATCTAAGCTCTAAGAAGAAAAAACTAAAAGGAACATAAGTGCCACTTCTGCAAGATGTCTAGCTATTGAAAATAAATATCGAGTACTTTAATACCTTAAAGAATGACAAGGACAAGGGTGAAGGGTATACCTTCTTCACTCATTTATTGAAATCCAACTTGCTCATTGGACAAGCTGGAAGTTGAGTTGTGGATTCTAATACTTATGTTCATACTTGCAATCCATTTCAATTGTTTAAGACTAAAAGGCTTAAGGAGAGAGATGTGCATATCGACATGGGGATTGGGGCAACTATCACAATGGAATTTGTTAAAATATGCATACTTCAATTATCTAAAAATAGAATTCTGACTCTTAAAAGATTGTCCGTATGACCTTATTAATCTTTCTACCTCAGTTAGGCATAGAGAATTATTTTTACTTAAATAGCAACTTGCTACCAATGCTGTCAATGCGAAAGGCGATAGTAAAGCGACATGGCTCAAAATTGCCTGAGGCAAGTAGCAACAAAAAGGCGACAGTCCGAGTGAATTGAAGCAATCGTTTTTTGTTGGCATATATATGTCTTATTAATTCAATTTAATAGTACTAAATTTATAAAAACATGTCTAACAATAATGTTGGAAACTTTAAGTAGAAGAAAAGGATAACAATTGTATTGACAAAAACTGTTTCACATAATTTTAAATGGTAGAGAAAGAAAAGCTTCTACATGATAAAGGTAGAAAAACATAAAAACCAAAATTGTCATTGAAGTGAAAAACATAAAAATCAAAATTGTCGTTGAAGTGAACAATTCTCAATTCTCAAATAATATAATACATCAATCATCAGAATCATCTTTAAGATTCAATTCGTCATCGTCATCGTCACCAACAACTTCAATCTCCTCTTCCTCTTTCCTCTTCTTCCTCATCACTGTCCATATACTCTTCCACTACAATAACTATTGGAGCTTTCCCTTTTCGCTTAGCTTACTTAGGAGCATTTTTCTTTGTAATAGCACAAGGCCAAGTACATCGAGAAGTGTCTTATTCATTAATTCCCAATGCAAGCTCAACCATGCCCCAAGTGAGATCATCATCACCAAACACAAGATCATCACCTGCATTTTTCTCATCTTCCTCCATTCTCCCTAATAAGAATTCATTTGAATCATCAATTTCCTGAAGAAAAATGGGATCAAGATAATCCATATCTTCATATCGATCCCTCAAAACTTTGTTGTACTTAACAAACACAAGATCATTCAACTTTTGTTGTGCCAACGGATTTCTTTTCTTTGAGTAAACCTATATAGATTTCCAAAATAAAATGATTAATATAAAATTACTTAATAAAATTAATGCTATGCATATTATGAATTGGTTTGTAACTTACATTTTCAAATACACTCCAATTTCTTTCGCATCCGGAGGTACTACAAATAAGACCTAGCACCTTCAGTGCCAATTTTTCCAAGTTAGGTGCAGACCCACCAAAGAGATTCCACCACTCCACTGTAAAAAGATAAGTTATATAATATTAATAAGCATCTGGAAATGGAAAGTTACTATAAAAAATTTATACCACTTGGCTACCTAGGGCAATGGTCTTCCTTTGTCTAATAGCCATAGGTGTTGCAAAGAGTCCTTGTGCATTTCTATAAATGAAAATTTCTCGTATTATTTTGTCTTGCACACTCTTATCAGGCTCCAATTTTGCCAAGACATTGTAGAATCCACTCATAACCTCTGAATCAAAATCAAGATTTTGATTTTCACAAGAGAATTCTGGATTGAGGAAATATCCTGCTACATGTAAACTATGAAGCTAGCAATCCCATCTCTTATCAATAACATCGCAAATAGGACCCAACTTTTTAGCATTATTATTGAAAGCCTTCATGACAGCTTCCTTAGCTCTATCCATTGCTTCATATATGTATCCCATTGTAAGTCTCTTCTCTGAGTCAACAAGACGAAGCACTCTCACAAGAGGAGACGTAGCCTTGAGAATGAATACAACCTTAGTCCAAAATAAATGCATCATAATAATTATTGTCACATTTCCCTTCTCTTCTTTTGCATTTCCAGAAGTAATCCACTTATCTGAAGTGAACATCTTCCTTAAATTTGCCTTTTGTCTATGAATGCTTTGTAAGGTGAGGAAAGATGTAGCAAATCTTGTAATTGCAGGCCTCAATAATTTCCTACTTGTGAACTGCCTCATCAAATTTAAAACTGAAGGATAGATGTATATATAACTACTCAGTTGCATTGCATGCTTGAGTGTCTTTTTTACATCCTCTAACTTCCCAAAATCTTCCAACATCAGATCGATGCAGTGTGTAGTACAAGGAATCCAATAAACATGAAGATGCTTAGCCTCCAATAATTTGCCTATGAAAAAGAAAAATGATATTTTTTATATTTTACAATACTTACAATATTAAAGAAAATATATATGTTAAAATAAATAAAGATTTATTATTAGCAAAAACATAATTCGATGCGTTGTCACTGACGACCGATCATGTCACTTATCAGCTCGCAAAGCTTCTCCCCTGTCTTTACGTAGGATGAGGCATCAATTGACTCCAAGAAAATAGTCCACATGGGAGAATTAACGAGAAAATTTATAAGTGTTTTGCTTTTCCTATCCGTCCAACCATCTGTCATCAAAGTGCATCCATATTTCTTCCAAGCATCATAATGTTTGGTGATGAAATCCTGAGTCTCGTTCACATGATATCTCAATAAAGGAACTCTCATTTCATGGTAAGGAGGCTTCAATCTAGCGCCAAAACGACCAATTACCTCAATCATTATCTCAAACCAGATACCTTTAACAGCATTGAATGCAATGTTGTTACAATACATCCATTTTGCAATGATCCGTACAACTACATCTCTTCCCTCCTTGAAAACCTCAGAAATTGTAGTTTGTTTTGTCAACAATCTCCTTTTTGTTCCTGAACCACCTCCTCAAGATCAACCTACGTAAACTTATCTATTGGTCCATGAAACTTCTTCATTAGAGGAAGTTCACCACTTCTACTTCCACCAGCACCCATTATGATTCGAACCTTCTTTGCATGTGACTGTGTAAATTTTCTACTATTCTTTTAGCTGTGAATCTATCCATGGGTCCTCGTAAGACATTCACTTCTATTTCATCTCCATCATCATCATCATCATCGTTAAGTAGCTTATCGTAAACAAAATCTTTCATGAACCTTTCTTTTTCTTCCTTTTTAGATTGTTCTCAACTCCTCTGTCACATGTTGTAGAGCTTTTAGACATATTGTTGTATTCTTATCACCACCAGTAATATGTCTAGTAGCTCTATGAATCCCCCCTTTCACTATCCTACCACAAAAAGTACACTTCGTATCATTAGTCTTTTTTGGGTCCTCCAATGTGACATACTTCCAACATAGGTGCTTCCTCCCTGTTTCAGCCATCTACATAATTCAAAACAAATGCAAAGTTGGAAACACTGATCTAACATCAAAGTTGCTAGTTATATATATAGTTACAATGCACATGCAAAGTTGCTAATTAATATAACAGTATACACATGCAAAGTTACATACACATGCAAACACATGCAAAGTTACATACACATGTAACCCTGATAAAAACTTGGCGAATTGTCAAATCGCCCATGTCCCCCCTGCTTGTCACAACACAATGGCTCGTAGATGTTCAACTCCCCGAATAATGCCTCCATCTTCCTTATAATATTTAGTCAAGGAGAGATCTCCCTGTTGTCCATATACGAGTATATAGATCAGTAATACGAGCGTTACTTGATGTTCGGCCATACCTTTTCTCAAGGGCCATCCAAATCTTGTACGTGCTCTTTTTACAAAGCATGTTCGAGACAATAGAAGGATCCATCGAATTCATGAGCCAATTCATGACTGTAATTCTCCTTCTCATACTTCTTTTTCTTGTCATCATTTTGCTCTGGTGGCTCTTTAAGGAGAATATTAAGTTTCTCTTGTCCTTTGACAAATATCTTTAAGGCACGAGCCCACAAGATATAGTTTGAGGCACCCTATGGCTTGAAGGTTGCCTCGAAGATGACCTTTTCTTTCTCTCGAGCCCAACGTGGCATCAACAACCATGGTGGAGGCTTTCGTCGTCTTCTACTATCTTTCTTCTCCGCGTAAGGCGTCGAATTTGTCAAGGAAGATTCTTTGTCTGAGACAAAAACCACATGCGTGTGGTCAAGAACCCGCATGCAGCAAGACAGCTTAGACCGTAGGTCTAATACCATGTCAAGAATTACACACGTAAACCTTAAAGGCTCCTTTGGAACGTAGCAAAACAGCCCAGCAGGGGCTGTCCACATGGAGATCAGGGAGAGAAAGGGAGCAGCAGCAGCCACCAATGATGGTGGCGGGCTGGTGGTAAGGCCGGTGATGGTGGTGGCCGACGGTGATGTTGAGAGAGAGAGAGAGAAAGAGAGGAGAGGAGTTTGTAGAATAGGAAATATTATTGCTAACTCAAGGGAATTACAATAGGAAGACTATTTTTATAGAGAAAACATATGCTACAAAACAAGAAATAAATCACAACTCCTAATTAAGAAAGAACAAATCCTAAAAACAAACTCTTAAAACAACTTTCCTAAAAATCAACTTAACAAAATAACAAACTTGAGATCTAAGTAAAACAAATCTTGGACCCTTGGTCCTCCTAGCTGCTGGCCCTACGGGCCCTCCTACTGCTGCCACGTGGCCTAGCTAGTTACCATGTGGTAAGTCCACGTGGCCTCCTTATTCTCAGCATTATTACATTATGTTCATTGTTGAGGTTCTTAATTGTAAGTGAATCATATGAATTGGATGACTATGATTTTTTTTTTTCGACAATGGATGGCTATGAATCTATAATGAATGCTTCCAATGTAACTAGTAATGATCACATTTCCTCTAAGCATGTCAAAGAACACCCAGATCATTCCAACATAATCTAGAATCAACAACTTGATGATTGGAAACCCAACCTTTTCTTACCTACGAGCACTATATTGTAGGAAAATGTCTAGGCCTACCTTTCCCACAGAGAATTAGGCATGAACATATTCAAAACCTCATACATACTTGTTAAAAAATTAGAAAAGAGTTTTAGATTAGTTAAGTTTGGTTAATTAGTTTATTTTGGTATTCCTATTATCTCTTTCTACTTATATTAGGATTTGATTTGGTTTGAATTTATTTTCAAATTAATTAGAATTAGGACTATTGTTATCCCCTTTATATAAAGAGAGGTTGATTTCCCTTTTAATTAATAACAAAAATTACTCATTCTTCCACATGATATCAAAGTAGGAAAGTCCTGATCCCTTCCTCTCTCTCCTCTAGAGGTGCCGTTAGCCCCTCTCTACCTAAGGGCGCGTGCTACCTCCCCTACTTGTAGCTTACACCACCCTAACCTACTTTCCCTCTCTATCACAATCACTTTCTCCTTCTCATTAGTTCTCTCTCCTATTCTAGGTCCCTCATTGCCATCATCTCTCTCGCTAGTTTTGCTACCATCAAACTCTCTCCCTTATCGAGGCCACCACCACCGTTACCTCTTTTCTCTCCCATCAAACCTTATCATAGCAACCAAACTCAACCAATTTCGATCTTGTTTAATCCTTGCAGCACCGCCCCCAACCTGCAACATCCGTAAGGCCACTCCTTGCCTCCACTTCAACCACCTGCATCTCCCAACCCGCTACTACCCCTATCAGTTCTCGCTCTTTTTCCCAAGCGAGACTCCACATATCCTAATAACCGAAGCAGAATCCTCAACTATGACATCGAAGGCCAAGATCTCGACCTCCATACTAGTACATGGAACCACATTGAGCTATCGAGTTCCTCAAACTACGTGCTTTGGTCCCATGCCTTTTGCATCTCATAGGAAGGCAAAACAAATTACACGTTCTAACAAATAAAGTTCCTAACTCCAAAGATGGTGCCAAATACAAGTAGGAGGTGGACAATTTTCTTGTCATGAATTGCCTAATGAATAACATCAACCAGTCGATTGCAACCAATATGCTTTACAAGGAGCCTGCGAAGGAGATCTGGGATACACTCAAGAAAGATGTATTCTCAGAAGACGAGCAATTCCCACCTAGCTGATATCTACTAGAGGATCCAGAATACTAATCAAGGAAACATAACCTTGGTTAAGTATTTCATGACCCTCGAAGGCTTGTCCAAGGAACTGGCTATTTACCAGCCTACCTATTGCAATTAGCAGGCCATAGAATGTGGTTAGTGTCAAGCATACAAGTTTCTAGGTAGCCTCAATTGTTAGTATCACTCTGCACATGACCAAATTCTCTCTGCTGACACAGTGCCTGATCTAGAGATGATCTACAATTGCCTTCAAAGATAGGGATCAAGAAGCCACCTCCTCTTACTCCAACTACGACTCCTAACACCTTTGTCCTTATGGATTCTAAACAAAGAGGTGACCATTCAAGTGGCTTTGCTAAACATGGATGTGGATGCAAATGCATCCTCTCCCTGTGCATCCACAAACGTCAGAAAAGTGCTAGAAGAAATTTGAGACACCTACCTAGGCAAATCAATTGACTGTTATAGAGATTTTGTTTCCTACATTATCATCTACCTAACCTGTCACCTTAGCCCAGATGGTTTGCCTACGAAACCTCTTAAGGGGGGGGGGGGGGGGGGGTTCTTCTTCAACTACTACTGCAGTTGTGGCAGCCACAAATGTCACAATAGGACTCGCCGCACTGCCTGCTTCTACCACTTCCATCAACCCCTTGAAGAATCCAGATGATGCTAATGACTGGTGGGTGAACTAAGCACGATGTTCATCCCCTACCTACTCCTGCCTTCCTGCCATTCTCCGCCTAAAGGTCTCGACCTAGAAGGGTTTCCACTGGTTAGAGGCAATTGCCTACCTGCCTTCCTATCTACTCCAATCTAAGGATTACGCTCTTAAAGGGGAGTACTAGGTTTGCTATACCTCATGCAAGTTCGACGTTGCATGCTCCAACTTAGGGGAGTATTAGAGAATTAAGAAAGAGTTTTGATTAGTTATGTTAGACTAATTAGTTGTTTTGCAATTCTTGTTATCTCTTTCTATTTAGTTAGGATTTTATTGGATTTGAGTTTGTTTCCAAATTAGTTAGGATTAGGATTACCATTGTTATTCCCTCTATATAAAGAGGGTTTGATTTCTCTTTTAATGAATAACAAGGATTGCTCAGTATTCTTCCGCTTGAGTGTATTTAGTAATGCAACTAGGAATGGTGATCAGAATTTTGTGAAATTCACCAATGATAATGTTAGGTTGAAATACCAAAAATTGTTTATTAGAGATCTTAGGCGTTTTTATATAAAGAGGCACAAGGATAAAAGTACAGGTATGCCCTCCCTCTAAAAGACACAACCAAACATATAACAAAAAATAAATAACTCGACACTCCCCCTCAAGCTAGAGCATAAACATCAAGCATGCTTAGCTTGGTAGATAACTCTAAACGCTTCTTGGAGAGTGCTTTGGTGAATACATCTGCAATCTGATCTTCAGTAACAATATAAGGTGTTGTGATCTTACCAGAAGCAATGGCATCCCTGATAAAATGGCAATCAACCTCTATATGCTTTGTTCTCTCATGAAAGGCAGAATTATTGGCAATAAATGCAGCTACCTTGTTATCACAGTACATAGGAGTAGGACTAGAAACAGACACTCCCACACAAAATAAATCTTACTCATGGAGCTCACAAATAGTATGGGCCATAGCCCTACACTCTGACTTTGTTTCCACACCCTCTCTATATAAAGAAATGTAGGATTTCTAGATTGAATAAGATTACTCATTTTCTTCTGCTCACAATGGAGAGTTCTCACTTGGAAAGATAATGCCAAAATGCATCTAAATAACAACAAGCCACTCACTTGCTGAGGAGATGAAACTGAAACATACCCAAGCAATGATGGTGAGACGGGAAGGGAGCGATATGATAATTTGGCAAAGCATGATAGTGAATGAAACTCAACAATCTCTATCATAGGGATGAAGATGGAAACATTGCTAGCTTGAATGCTATGTAAAAAAATACATAAAGTATTCACCTTTTATTCTATTTTCCTTAGTACCACAATATCCTCTCTATATTACATAATTCAAAAAAGAAAGAAACAAAAAGGAAAACCAAGGTAGCAATATTATTGCTATTAGACAAATTAAGAAACATAAGGAAACCATAATATGGAATATTTCTTATTCTAAATTTCTTGCCTAACTTTCTACTCTTTTTTATTTTGAAATTGGCCTTAACTTTCTACTATAAATAAAGTAAACACATTTAGATCTCTATATTAACAAGATTATTTATTTCTAGCAATATTTGGAGTCTCTTACATTTTAAATATTAGCATAATTTTTCTTTACGTTCTTGTTCAAGTATAGCACGGCACGAGTACAATTTGTGTTAGACAAACTAAAATTTGTAGGATAAATCTTGAAATTTTGTTTATGTTTCCAATATCACTTGAATCAAATTTTCTTTTTTGTAAATTTTCGAATCAACTTCCATTTGAATTTGACTAATTTTCTCCGTAGCCGATTATCTTTAATGAATATGTATGTTGTCTTAATAGCAAATTGTTGAGCTATATATAATGGGTCTTTTTATTATTTTGTGTAGTGAAAGGGTATACTTGTAATTCTCTTTCTATGGGCTCTCTATATAAAGAGGCCTAAGGTCTCTCTGAATAAATCATTCATTTCAGTCCTAACATGGTATCAAAGAGCAGTCCTAGACTAGGGCCTTAGTATCCCACCAAAACCCTAACTGCCTACCCCTCACCAAAACCCTCTCCCTCTCTCCTTAGCAGCGCCGCCGACCTCCCAGGCCAGCAATACCACCACTGCAAGCCATATCGGCCTCCGCAGACTGACAGCAGCACCGCAGGCCAATCTAAATTTGCAATAGTACCGCCGTAGGAACCTACAGCGCATCTGAAGCACCGCCGCAGGCCCTATAGACCTCCAACGCTGCCTTCCCAATCCCTTTAGGTGGTCCAGCATCGCCCCTTTCCTTCTGCTTGGGGAGGTGTTGGTCTAGGACTAGTTTTCGATCTTCCTATCTTGGGATCTTCTTCCAAGGGAGGCCCCTACGGTGCGCTACAAGGAGTAGGGCCGCGAGTTTCCGGTTCTTTCTACAGTAGCAAGCCATTCACAAGAGCACAGCACCTTGAAGGGCACCACTAGGGCCTCTTCTATGCCTTAGCATATGCAAAACTTATTTTTGTGAAGTACCAACAGGGTACATTATCTGAAATTGGCTTGGATACGAGTTTTGGAAGGCTATTCTAGGTTTGAAAATTCGGATTTCATACCTCATGATCTGATTTTTAGACTTATAGATCAGTGATTCTTCGTGGATCTCGACTTTGGATACTATGGGGGATCAAAAGAAAACTATGAGTGACTTGATGGGGAAGAGTTCTACCACAAGCACTCTATCTCACATGCAGGGGACATCGATTAAGTTGAATGGATCGAACTTCTTACTCTGGTCCACCTTCTTCTCCCAGTTTGTCGAATCCCACAGGAAGAAATATATCTTGAGTAATGTTATTCCTGCTGTTAAGTCTATCGATTGAGAGGTAAACAACGATTGGGTGGCTACTTATCTTCTCAACAGTGTCACCCAGACCATCGCCAAGCAGGTCATGACTCATGCTTCAGCCAAGAAGATGTGGGAAGTACTCCATGAGATACTCTCATAGAAGTAATATTACCAGGTTCTACAGAGTTGTTGAGGATATTCACAATCTTCAGAAAGGCACCATGTCCTTATTCGATTATTATGACTCCATGAGGAATCTGTGGGACAAGCAAGGATGTGTACCAACCTATCTCTACGGAAACTTCAGTTATAGCTAAGCAAAGAGAAGCTATTCGCTCTATTCAACTTCTGTCTGGCCTTGCCCCAAGTACACGCCAGTCAAAGATCAATTCATGACTATGAATGAGATCCCTACATCAAAGCACATCTATGCTCGTCTTTCTAGGCTTGCCACCTTGGATCCCGTGCCCACTACTGACGCCTTTGCCATAGCTGTCGTTGGTCGTGGTAGAGGAAATTCAGGGGGAAGAGGTGGCAGAGCTCGTGGTGGTAATGTACGTGGAAGTGGTCGTGGTCGAAGTTCCTTCTTCTGTGAGTACTGTCACAAAAATGGATACACTGTGGACTGATGCTGGGTGAAGCACGATTACCCACAGGGTATGGATCTACGTGCCTATCAGATATCTGCAAAGGAGACTACCTAGGTGTAGGAGGATGATAGCTAGATCACTATTTCCAGGGCTGATTATGAGCGATTCATCACTTCTCAAAGATCTACTGCTTTTGTTCAAAGGTCTACAGGTACTTCTGCCATGTCAGTTAAATCCTAAGCTCTTGTCTGGCTTGCGGATTCCGGTGCTTCCTCCCACATTACTGGTGGCACTACCCTCTTTTCTTTTGTATGGGACCTTGATACGCCTTTACACAGTTTTCGGTTAAAGTGGCTGATGGGGGTTTGTCACCAGTCACTGAACTCAGAAATATCTCTATCTCTAGCACTTTGCATCTTTCTAATGTCATGCATGCTCCTAAATGTGTACTTAATTTAATATTTATTAGTCAAATTACCAGAAATTTGAGATGTCGAGTTATATTTCATGATCAATATTTCTTCTTACATGACCTCAAGATTATGAGGCGGATTGGTGGAAGACTTGAGCAGAACGGTCTCTACTACCTACATATTCCTCCTTCCAATGTTGATGCTGTTTGTGCCACTACTGCTCTCTAATGGCACTTAAGACTTGGTCATCCTAATTTGCATGTTTTGCGTCACCAGTTTCCTGAGTTGTCTTTGTCCAATGTTTTGAGGTACGATGCCTATCAGTTGGGTAAACACCATAAGTCTTCTTTTCCACCAAATAATAAAAGAACTGAGTCTGCTTTTGCTCTTGTTCATGTTGATGTTTGGAGCCCTTGTAAGGTCAAGAGTGTTAGAGGATTTCAATACTTTCTTATTCTTGTGGATGATCATACCAGGATGTCCTGAGTTTTTATGATGAAAAAAAATCTGAAGTCTTTGATGTCAAAAATTTTATTGTGGAAATAAAAACTCAGTTTTCTACTGTTAAGATTTTTCGAAGTGACAATGAGTTAGAATTTTTGAAGGCCAGGATAAATTCTTTTTTTCAAATCTTTTGGTATTATTCACCAAACCACTTGTGTTCATACTTCCCAACAAAATAGAGTTGCAGCACACAAGCTTCGACACATTCTTGATGTAGCCCGTTCTATTATGTTTCACATGAATGTCCCATCATAGTTGTGGATTGATGCTATTCATACTGCTACTTATCTAATGAATCGAGTTTGCTCCTCTATCTTAGGGAGTAAAAGTCCATATTCTTTATTGTTTCCTAGCAATGACGTTTTTTCTGTTACTCCTGTTGTCTTTAACTATGTGTGTTTTATCCATTTGCCTGAAGTGGATAAGATTTCTCCTCGCTCTGTGAAGTGCATGTTTCTGGGCTACTCCAAGACCCAGAAAGGATACAGATGCTATAACCCTGTTTCACAAAGATTTTATGTTTCTATGATGTCACCTTTTTTGAGGAGATTCCATATTACCAAAAATAAGGGGAGGAACCTTCTGAGCCATCACATAAGGTTCCCCTTCCTATACTCACTGAGCCACCACAGCCCATTGGGCCACCTATACCCACCAGGGCTGCTCAGCCTAATCCAGGTCCTTTTCCGTATCGTCCTAAGATTCCTGATACAGATACTTTTCCTAAGCATTTCCAATGCACGACCCAGGATGTTTCTCAGGTGGATGAACCACTGTCTACTGTTTCTGCTCAGTCTCCACCAACTACTGATGATTTGTCTAAGGACCAAGTAATTCCTACTACTGAAGATACTACTATGGACCTTCCTATTACACAAAGGAAGGCTCCATGCTAAATACTCTGTGTCTCAGTTTATATCCCTTGACAGCATGTCTACAGTTGGACGCCAGTTTTCCCTAGACATTGACAATGTGCAGGTACCGCAAGATCATCATGAGGCCTTCCAAGATCCATCTTGGACCTTAGCACTGGATAAGGAAATGGCAGCTTTATAGTCCCGTGGCACATGGGCATTGTTGATCTACCCTCAAGTGCTACTGTTGTGCAATATAGATGGGTGTTCACCCCCAAATGTCGTCCTGATGACACTGTGAATCGGTACAAGGCACGCTTGTTGGTCAAAGGATATACTTAGATGTTTGAGGTTGATTACTTTGGGACCTTTTTCCTTGTAGTTTGTCTGAATTCTATTCGGATACTGCTACCTCTTGTTGTCAACAGACATTGGACCGTCCATCAGTTTGATATCAAAAATGTCTTTCTGCATGACGATTTAGAGGAGGAAGTCTACATGGAGCAACCACCCAGCTTCCCTACTCAGGAGTGTCAAAAGGTGTGTAGACTGAAGAAAGCTATCTATGGAATAAAACAAAATCCTAGAACTTGGTTTAAGAGGTTCAGCAGGGTGGTCCAGGATTATAGCTTCACAAGAACTTCTACTAATCATTCTGTCTTTACATTGCATATAAATACAAGTTCAATCATACTTGTGGTGTATGTGGATGACATACTTTTGACTGACAGTAGCAGGCAAGGCATAGAGGAAACGAAGATGCGACAGTCACAATTTGTTACCAAGAACTTAGGCCACATCAACTATTTCCTTGGTATTGAGGTGCAACACACTAGAAGACTTGTGCTATCCCATTGCAAGTACGTTCTTGATATGTTGAGAGACATGAGTATGCTGGGCTGCTGATGTAAACACGTTTACACTACTTAAGATGTCTATTTATGCATGTTCTTAAGCATAGGATTGCATTGCATGCTATAAATATTGTATAACATGCATCCTCTTGCATTTAGAGTAGTTTGAATAAAATAAAGGTTAATCGTCTCCTTTTATGTGCTTGGACAGAGCAAACCTTTTACCGGGACCTCGGATCGAAGATCCAACCATACAGATGTGATCAGGGCGACGATTAGAGTTCAACGACTCCAAGATCGCCTTAATCAGGCATCTGTAGCATCAGATAGTGACCGGGGAACCCTAGAAGATGAAGGGCCAAGATGGTGTAAATCCGTACTTCAAACGACAAATCCGACTGCACGGATGGATTTGGATCGACGATCGCAGCCTAACGACACAAAAATCGAGTCAATGCGACACCCGTGGCACCATCTACATTATTCAGAAGATGGACGGCCAATCTAAAATATGCATACTTCAATTTATTGTTATAGCTTCATTGTAATTACATCGCCTCACTTTTCAAGAAAAATTCTAAAAAAAATATAATTGAGAATATAGATCGACGTAGCCTTCCTGTGTTCGACCCGGAATTTCCATTTTGGTATAAATTTTATTTGTTGAACACGAGTTCTTCGCTTTCAAACTACAACGATAAGGTTTTCAAAATCAAATACATTAACGTAGCAACTCGCACGTTCAACAGGTGCAAACCAGCATACGTACCCATGGATGTGTCCTTACCTATTGCAAATGATGGCAATCCTTTACTGCAATATGTCACTAAATACCATGCAGTGATTGGTATGCTACTATATCTGACTATTACTCGTCCTGACATTGCCTTTGCAGTTGGAAGGTTGAGCCAATTTATGCAATCGCCAAGAGAAGTCCACTGGAATGGTGTTCTCAGGTATTCGAAAAGTGCACCTGAGAAATGCCTCCTTTTTAAAGATAATGGACACTTGAATATTTGTGAATACTCTGATGTAGACTATGAAGGTGCTCATAAGGATCGGAAATCCACTACAAGATACAGCACTTTTGTTGGAGGCAATCTAGTTACATGGAGGAGAAAGAAATAGGCAGTGGTATCTAGATCTAGAGCCGAATCTAAATACAGGGCCATGTCTCAGATCACTTGTGAGTTACTCTGGGTTTGTTCCATTCTAAAAGACTTTGGAGTGCAGGTACCTAATCCTATTCCGATGTACTGTGACAACAAAGTGACCACCTTTATTGCAAATAATCCTGATTTCCATGAAAAGACCAAGCATATTGAAGTGGATTGTCACTTCATCAAAGAGGCCATTCTAGCTAAGAAGATTTCTACACCCTACATATGCACTAAAGATCAATTGGCAGATATCTTTACTAAAGCATTTCCCAAGAAGAGATTACATTGTATTTGTTCCAAGCTGAGTATGTTTGATTTTTATACTCCAGCTTGAGGGGAAGTGCTAAGTTATATATGATGGATCTTTTTATTATTTTGTGTAGTAAAAGAGTATACTTGTCTCTCTGAATAAACCATTCATTTTGATCCTAACACAAACTAAGAGCAAATAAAAAGAAAGATCGATCAAAAGAAGTCATACGTGGTGACAGTTGTAAAAATCAAAATGCAATCACTTTTCTTTTCCCGAAAAAAAATGTAAGAACATTCAAACATGAAAATCTTTTTGGTAACGCCAGAAATTGGCCCTCAGAAAATGAAATGAAAGGATGTGGATCAACTGCTTGCTTATTACAAATGTGAGGGAATTCGTGGAGAGTACCTTCACGAGAAGTCTATTAGTTCCATTTGGTTCACGAACAATAACACCCATTGATTTACGGATACTGTCAAATTCAAGAGTAACAATCCTCCTGGACCTCTTCATCCACCACTCACAGCAACCTATACACAAACAAAAACCCAAACAATTCAATAAATGAAAGTAACAAAATAATGCCACGAAGGGGATTTCTTGCTGCCACTGATCATCCCAAAGGCCAAGGTTCAAGCTCCATCTCCTCTTACTATCCTAACAAAAATGCCCATGTCATTTGGGTCCCCTTCCTTGTGCATGACATTTCACCCATGCTTTACTGATGGATTGCACAAAAGGGCTCTGCAATTTTCACGTAGTTTGCTCCCTGGACTTTCCTGGTGATAAAAAAGATAGAAACTAATAACAATAACATGTATCATACCTAATTTATCTGAGCTTTGATCCAGAAGATAATAATCAGATAGCTGGACATTCCGGATCTTGGTTCTTGCCCTCATATCTGGAACTCCCATTTTCTCAACTAAGACCTATCATCAAGAAACTCTCGAGATGCTCAGGCAAAAGAAAAAGCACATGAAGATTAACAAAAGCAGTATGGTGTTACCTTGAGGGCAGCCTCTGTGGGCAAACCTGTAGCTTTAAAACTCTTACCATCAAAACAAATTCCAGCATCATTGCATACCGCACAGATTTCTGCCAAGGCAAAGATGCTAGGATCCATGTTGTAGCAGCTCCACCGTTTGATTCCCCCATCCTTGGGATTGTATGTTGTACCTTTAACCCTGAACGTGCGAGAAGCAGTTGTTTTGCCAGCAAAGGTGAAGAATTCGCTCACTGCCATCTGATTCGTTGTCAACGTGCCAGTTTTATCTGAACAAATGACAGTGGTACAACCCAAGGTCTCCACACTAGGAAGCTTCCTTATGATTGCATTCTTGTGGGCCAATCTCCCGGTGCCAAGGGACAAACAAGTTGTGATCACCGAAGGGAGTCCTTCAGGAATAGCTGCAACTGCCAACGTGACCGCAATCTTGAGATAGTATGTGCACTTCTCAAAAGAAAATTGAAAATCCAACAAGGAGGAACCCATGGACTCCCACATAAGGAAGTTCTTGTAATTGATAGCCCATACTACAAGGCAGATCAGACCAATTACGGAGCTTAACCTCCCACCAAACTCATCCAACTTCTTCCTCAAAGGCGTGCTGTCCTTCTCCAAGGAAGCATCATGTATCAGCTTCTGGATCTTACCGATCTCGGTATTCATGCCAATGCCAATAACAATGCCGATGCAGGTACCATTCACGATAGCCGTCCCTGAAAATAGGATACAATCTTTGCATTGCAGATCGCAGTCATCCACGCACGTTGCAGTTGTAACCTTTGTCACAGGCATGCTCTCGCCGGTCAGTGAGCTTTGCTCAACTCGTAAAGTCGACGTCTTTAAGACAGCAACTCTCAAATCAGCGGGAACCTTATCTCCTGCTCCCAACTCCACAATGTCTCCTGGCAGCAGCTCTCTAGCAGGGAAGTAAGGCATGTGGTAGCCATCCTTGAGAACCTTTGTCTGCTCGCATTGCATCTCCTTGAGGGCTTCAAGCGCCTTCTCTGCACTGGCTTCCTGCCAAGCTCCAACAACTGCATTGAGGAAGAGAAAAGCAATGATGACAAGTGGTTCCACATAAGCCTCGAATCCCAAGCTGCCAACACCGCTGGATTCCCTTTCTTGCAAGTAGGCGATGACAATGGGGATAAGAGCTGCAATGAGGAGGAGCTTGACGAGGACGTCGTCGAACTGCTTGAACACGAGGCACCATGGGGGCTTCCTCTTCTCCTTCTCAAGCTCATTCCATCCATATCTCTCCCTCCAAGCCTCCACCTCGTTGGAAGATATACCCTCGTCCAGCTTGACATTGTACTCTCTGAGACACTCTTCAACAGAAGAGGACCAGGAATGAAAGGGCTTCTTCTCCTCCATTTCAAAAGTGATAGGGGTCGGCGGCGGTGGGTGGAGGCGAGGTGTGCGACGCCGAATTAAAGGGGGAAATCGAGTGTTGCGAGAAGCCGCGGTGACGGTGGAAGCTGTGAGGATATCGTGCAACCACGTAACTAGGAAAAAGACTAATGGTTTGCTCTCCACTATATAATTTTTTATTTGAAGTGATAAATGTAAATCAAGGTAAAATAAGGATGACTATTGTTACTTAAAATAACCTCAAATGTTGGAAGTTATCCTCATTATTTGACATATGATGGCTAACATGCCCCTACTCCTTGGATATTAAAATTGGGTAGAAATCAATTCCCACATTTACCCCCCTCACCTTCTCGGGCGACATGGTTAGGCTTGACATGTATCAACAGCTCCCTCCCTGGAAGCGTGCATTGTCCTCGAGTGCCCAATCCAGGTAAAGGTTCCGCATGTCTTGGTAGTCTTCCCACGTAGCTGAAGTTTCGTCGCCATCGTTCCAGAGAATGACTTCCGCCACAGGAACATCCCCTCGGCGGACAATGTGACAAGCAAGAATGCGATCAAGGTAGTGACCATGGGCGTCGTGCGGTGGCCATTCCGTTGGGGGAGTGGGGTTAGGGGGAAGACCTCCGTGGTGCAGCTTGAGCTGGGACATGTGGAAGATCAGATGGAGTCGGCAGTCATTTGCTAAACGAAGCTCATAGGCAATAACGTCGACTGCGCAGATGATGGGGAATGGCCCTTAATATTTGGGCGATAGCTTGTTGTGGGGTCTCTTTAGTAAGAAACTGGAGCGAAAGGGGGAGAGTTTGAGGTAGATGAGTTGCCCTGGCTGGTAGTGGATGTCACAACGGTGGTGGTTGGCTATCGTGCGCATGCAGTCCTGAGTGCGTCGGAGGCGCTCATTGAGCTCTCGCAAGATCGCATCACACGACATGAGTGTGCGTGCTACCTCGACCAAACGGGCCTCGCTATGAATATAGTTTTGGATGCAGGGAGGTAGACGCCCATATACGGCTTCGAAAGATGACATCCATTCGAGGAGTGGTACTGTGTGTTAAAGGAATACTCTGCTCATGGCAGCCAATGCACCCACGAGTGCGGATGCTCTCCGTAGAAACATCGCAGGTAGGCACCAACGCTGTGATTGACCACCTCCGTTTAGCTATCTATCTGTGGGTGATATGCCGAGGAGAATTGAAGCTTCGTACCTTGCAATTTGAAGAGCTCGAGCCAAAAATGGCTGGTGAAGATAGAGTCACGATCGCTGACGATGACTCAAGGGATACCGTAGAGGCAGACGATGGTATCGGTGAAGACGCGAGCCACATCAGCAGCCGTGAATGGGTGGTACATGGGAGCCATGTGCACATACTTGGGCAAGCGATCCACCACCACTAGGATGACAGTGTAGCAGTGGTCCGTGGGCAACGCCTTGATGAAGTCCATCGAGACATCCTCCCTTATGAGGTTGGGAATGGGGAGCAGCTGAAGGAGCCCCGCTGGCACTTGCATGGAAGTTTTGTTCTGTTGGCATATATCACAGGCGTGGACCCATTCACAGACAGAACGCCGCATCGAAAACCAGAAGAAGTCGTGACGAAGTCGTTGTAGCATCTTGTTGTATCCAGCATGGCCTTCGGTGGGTGTGGCGCGATACTCCTGTAGTAGTAGAGGATGTTGGTGCTAGAGCACCACGATCATTTATTTTGATGATAACAAAACACTTATTATTTAAAATTTACTTTTAAGTCCTAGCTTTCAGGTCAAATTGCAAATGGAGACAAGTGTAGAGACGGAGTTTGAGCTCGCATCCATGGTGGATTGGAGGAGCTTGACGGAGGAGAAGGAGCTTCGCGAGGAGCAAAAGCTTGAAGAAGGAAGGAGATGAAGAATATGATAGATTTCCTTTCTTGTTCATTGTACTTTGTTCTTTTGTTGCTCTTTATTTTATTTCTTAGTAACATGTTAAAGAGCCTCAAAGTACCCTCAAAGTCGTCCTAGGAACACATGCACAACCCTAAGATACTTAGGCTTTTCGTAGAGAACTTAGAAATCCAAGATAAGCATCAGACAGCCTGATTAGACGTCCAATCTGGAAATTAGACATCTAATATTGACTTTTAAGACATTTGACTGTTAACTCTGAAGTCAATAACTTAGGCTGGACTTGTAGGTTCTGTCTGTTGAAATCAGACATCCAAACCATAGTTCAAACGTCTTAGAAGACGTCTAATGGTTGCACCAGACGTCCAATTAGTGGAACGTTGGCTAACAAAGTAAACGTTGAGGAAAATAACTGTTAGGCTTCTATCAAACGTCCATAGAGGACCCCAGACATCTGATATGTGATCGTTGAGTCTCGACTGACCCAAAATCGCTTTGCTAGACAAATATAGCTGTTTGGACCTTGGGAAATCCATTCCCGCAGTACAATAGGTTTCCAGACGTCCAGACTTAGTGCCAAACGTCCTGTACATCGTTTGATTGATTTACACTAGAACACTATTTAGGTCTGATGAAAGTCAGGAAGGAAACCTGCCTAGATTCAGACATCTGACTTAGTTCCTAGACATCTTAAACTAGTTTTCTAGACGTCTGATACCTAAACCAAACGTCTGATGACCCTGTCAGAATCATAAATGATTCTAATTATGGCATGTTTTTCCTTGGGTTCAACCCTAACGGCTATGGAAGCTTTCTAAGGCCTTCCAAAGCCCTCCTAGGCCCTCTATAAATAGAGGAGGACCCTTGCCTTGTGAATATACACCAAGCAACGCATTTTCCACATCTTTTGTGTCCAAGAGAAGTAGAAGAAGCACTAGCTCTCCAAGAATTCGTTCCACACCTGAGATCTTCATCCTACTGTGCACCTACTCTCCCGTTGACGTTATGAGAGCATTGTTGTGCCAAAGCGTGGTTCACGCACCCGCGTCGTCACGCCAACGCACTCCCACTTAAGGGAAGATTCTTCACTTATAGTAGCTAGGTTCATTTATATACTTTGTTGTCTATAGGTCTGTTGTATTTTTTCTTTGTTATTGGTTGGGCATTCACGTTGCAAATTCCCATCTCCTTCGCGAGACAAAATCCTTCTTGTGAAGAGAAGGGGTTTTGAGGTATACTAACCTTATTCAAAGTAGCGTGGTTGTAAGAGGTTAAGTCACCCTCATTTTAAGTGACTTATTTAGTGGATTTGATCTCCACCAGCGCCACACACGACCAGCATGCTAGCACCCCCTCATCTTGGCGAGCTTTAGCAGCAACAGAGCTGTAGCCCACCACCACCCACCGTCGACCTCTCCTCCATTCTCTCGTCTCCAGCCACCTCACGTCGAGCTGCTACCGCCATCGAGTGAGGCCTAGCCCAAAAGACCTCTGACAAGCTTCACATCTCCGGCCAATCCTTCCTCGTCGCGCACGGTGAAGGGGAACACCTTCCCTTGTTTTGCACTTCATTTCTTATTACATGTCGTTGCCATTGCAAAAGGAAATTTTTGAGTTAATAATATTCTAACCTGATGATTTTGTGAGAACTCCCTCCATCTTTCACAAAAATACAACATCAGCTTATTCTTGTCTTATTATCTTAATTGAAAGGCGATTTTGATTTAGTTTCTTTGCGAAATTAATTGTGAACATGTGTTTTTGACTAGTGCCAGTTTTGATAGGCCATTGCCCCCCTGTGAATACGACCCGCTCTTCTCGAGTGGTAATTTTAATTGTTTTGAAAAGCGATTTTCCACCACTTACATACTACTTTGACGCATCATTTTATGTGCAAAACAACAATAAAAGTGAAAACCATCTTTTCAAATGGCGCCATTACCGAGGAGGCAATGGGCCTAATAAACTCGCATTCATTCATTTATTCATGTTGATTTAAATTGAGGCATATTTAATCTGTTCTATCTGATTTGGTGCGTGTTACCGCTTTGTTCGTCTTTGTGGTTATTATAGTCGTTGTGATATATGACAAAAACGGTTACCAGTCTAATACAATTTATTACTCGGAACGAAAAGTTTCCTGAGGTCGAACTCAGGGAGCAAACCAAAATTCTAGAAGCCTATAAATTCACAATATATATATAAGATTTTACAAAAATTAAGCGAGAGAGAGAGAAAGAGGGTAATTGGCTTTTTCTTCTTCTCTTTCTTCAGCTGGCTCTTCTCTTCAACTTGTTTTCTTCTTCATTCTTCTTTTCTTCTTCTCTTCTTCTTCAGCCTGCCTTGTTCTTTCTTCTTCTTCTTTCTTCTTCTCTTCTTCTTCAGCCTGCCTTCTTCTTTCTTCTTCTGCGGTTCCTCTTTCTTCTTCTTCTTCTTTCGTTTGCTCTGGCCCTCCTTCTTTCCTCTCTTGCTGCTGCTGTCTTCTTCTTCTTTTCGCCGACGTCTGATTCAGAAATCAAACGCCTTAACTGATCAGCCTCTCCTTTTCTTCATGGCTTCCCCTTCTCTCCTCCTTCCTTCCTTCTTCCTTCTTCTGCTAAGTCCCGACCACTGCTCCTCTTCTCCTTTCTTCCTTCCTGCACACACACACAAACATCAGCGCAAAACCTACCCCTACCCCTTCCCCGTGTCTCTCTCTCTCTCTCTCTGAATCTCTCTTTGGGAAGCTCTCCCAAAGCCGGGTAATCGAGTCTGGTCGCGTGCCCGGGTCCAAGAGCACCGACGTGGGTGGTGCGTGAGGAGTGCACAGGAGTGGGAAGTTGGGTCGGGTCAGATCCGCGTGGGCGTACCGCAGACGAGACCCGGTGAGTAGGTGAGGGACCTCACCCCAGTGCTATCGGAGGCAACCAGCCGATAGCACTTTTTCAATTTAAGTATGGGCTTGTTCCCATACACTTCTGAGGTGGGACTAAAGTCCCACCTTCGATTTTGGGTGCCTGCGGAGAAGACTTCGAGCAATTGGGGCAGCAGCTGACGCTTGCGACCCCAATTGAAGTTCTAGGTGTGGGCATGACTTCTTTCCGCGTCACCTGGAGATCACGCCTGGAGCTGAGACATGGAGCTACCTGCAGAGAAGCTCCTACTGCTCGTTAATGGCAGCGAGGAGGGCGAAACCTAAAACACGCAAACATCCTCGTGGCCATGTCAAAAAGGTCCAGGGAGGTTTGCCAGAGCGCGGCGAGTGTGGTGCTGGGGTTTGCGAGGTGCGAGAGTGCCTGTGGTCGTGCACCTAGGGCACTCTACGTGTGTGAGAGTGGGTGTGTTCGGGGGGTGGTCTGGAGGTGCTAGGTGGTGAATGGAGGGCGGATTCAGTGTTAGTGAGGTGGTGCGGGGCTTAAGGGGTAGCTGGCGAGGCGGATGGAGGTGCAAAGTGGCAAGTACGCCTCGCCGAAGGGCAGTCGGAGATGGAGAAGGTGATGATGGACAGTGGTGGTCGGTGGGTTGAAATAGTAAATTAGGATGGGGGAAATAACAGGGAGAGAGAAGGGAAAGTTTTTACCTGCCTAATTGACGAAGAGGGAGGGAGGTGGTGCTTCGACGCGTAGCTGCCGGCGCCGTAGACGAAGGATCCCAGGGGAGGAGTGACAGCGACAAGGAAGAGATCTGAGGACGCCAGCTGGTGCGGCCTGGCGTGGGACGACGAGGCAGAGTGGGCTCTGCTACAGGTATGGAAGTAGAGTGATGAGGAGGAGGCGGAGAGTTCGTCGGAAGCTAGGGCAATCTGACCGGAGAGAGGGGAGACAAAATAGAGGGGTTTTCTCCGCCAGAAGTAGCTTGGAGTGGACAGTAGCCCCTGCCGCTCCTTATAAAGGCGCTGACGCGGAGAGTAGCCCGAGGGAGCGACTTGCGAAGCTCGCCAGATGTGGCCGGATATGGAGACCCATGCCTTTCGTGCGTTCGCACAAGAGGCATGGGTGGTTTCATGACACAAGTGAGGGTCCCTGCGACAGAGGACGACACAGGGAACCCCCCGTTCGTTCCTGAGAACGGGGGCCATGCCTTGCGCGGCGCCATCCTCCGCGCAAGGTTGCCGGAGATATGGCGCCTGCTCAGAATGGCTGGGAGAACCGTTCTGCAAAGAATGATGAGAAAGATAGGGGGCAATGTGTAAGGGTTTCAAAAGATAAGGGTCAAAAAGTAATTTAAGAGGACCAATGTGTAAAGTCGGTCAAGATGGTCTTTTCTTAGGCCCAACTTTTTATAAGAGCCTAATTTGAACCTAAGGATTTTAATAGTGAAATTTGATTTTATGTTTGACTATGTTTGACCAGTCCCAATTTGCGTAAAAACCCAAATTAGGTCATAAATTGGGCATGGTTCTCATTTTAGGTCAAAATAGGTTGCAAAGGCCAAATTGAAGGTTCTAAACCCTAGGGAATATTTTTCCATGAATTTTAGAGGTTTATTTGATTTTTATCCTACCTCTAACCTCGTGAATTAAAGTGGATTTTTTTAGGGTTACAGAATGCCATTTAATTCCTAGAAGTTGCTATAACCCTTTTCAGATCAGATCATCCCACTTCCTTCCTTATTAAGCTTATTTGACCTGTGTTTAGACCCTCAATTACCCTGTTTGTGTACTGCATTGGTAAAATTACAGTTTTATCCCTTATGATTTGTCTTATTCTTTAATTCAGAATTCTCTAAGTTAAGCTTCTCTTTAGGTTTTGTAGGAGCTTCTTTACACTTATTTAGATTAAATTGTGCTAGTTAGGGTTCATGATGAGGCTCTCATCATACCCCCATGCCTAGCTTTTGCTAGTCCTTAAGCAAAATTTTAAGGTTTCAACCCTAGTTCTAGACCATGAAGTTCTTATTGAGTTTAGATAAGTGCGTTTTGTTTTGTAACCTTGATTAGGTCAGAATGTCAACCATAGGTCTAAAAGGTACTCTAGTACCAACCAAGATCCAGATTTGTCTAGCCTTAGCCTCAGTCCTTAGCAAAGGTTTTTAAGGCCTACAGGAGCTAACCTAAGGCTTATTGGACTTTGTGGTTAAAGCACCCGTGCTTAGGATAATTTTAGCCCTGGTTCAGTTCGCAGTGCGTTTTGTAAGAAAGAGAGGTAGAAGATTTATATGTTTGGAGAGTTTTCTCTCTCTTTTTCTTTTTAATTCTAGCTTAGGATTGGCTTTTCAATACGGTTTGTATCAGATTCCTTGTCCCCATCATCAATCCTCAAGGGTTCCTGGCAGTCGATGCTTCGAGATAACACTGCCCATGGTAACCCCCAGAACCCTGGCTTTTGAGATTTCGAGATAATCTCGTCCATGGTGTTCCGTGGCCGAATTTAGACCCTGGCAATTGACACTTCGTGATAATGCCATCCATGGAATCTGAATCAGCAAAGTGCTTACATGCCTCCAGTAGGATATGTAAATATCCTAAGAGACAAGCACCGAGGAGATGATATTTTGTTACGCATCTTCGAGGGGAATTTCCCACCTCTCTGCGCTGGGGACTCGTCCAAATCAACTTGTGTTGATCGGCCGCTCCTACTCTAGGTGTCATTTTCAGAATTTTTGTAACGCTTCTGCGTGATTTTGATTTTTATGCTTACTGAACCAGGCTGTGTGAAGTTTGGGTGCTTAGGTTACTAAGTCCCGTAAACCAAAAGTTAGTTAACGGGGCCAAATACTCCCTAAGCCTTGGACCTAATACTTAAGCTTTTTATTTTCCTCAACCTCTTGAGGAATATCTAGATCTTAATGGGTACTAAGAGTCTATCCAAGAATGCCTAAGGTTTGCGTTTTTACTAATCTCATGTGCACTTTCCATTTCTTTTTCCTGAATGTGGTCTAGAACTTAGGTTAATTCCTTAATTTCTTACTAATGACTATCTCTTTTCTTTCATTTTGCGCTCCTTTTTATCATTTTGTTATTTTTCTCCTCCTCCTTTGTAGAGTCCACAAAATTTCTTTTCCTCTTATTTTATTATTTTTTTCGATTTTTTTTTAATTTTTATGGTGTTTTTGGCATATGTGAATTTTTTGTTTAAAACCTTTTCTTATGAGTTTTGCACTTTCATGCCCCCCATGCCTAAGATTTGCAATGTCCTCATTGTAACTTAGAAGGATTTTTATTTAACTTAGTTCATACATGAGGATAGATGTTTTGATGAGTGAATGGGTTGGGGTGACTGTTGCAGACGATTTCTAATCTCAGATGCAAGCACCTGAGGTGGAGTCGGCTGTCCTAAAGGGTGAAACTTAAGTGCGAAGAGGTGTCAGAAAAGGTTTCGGATTTTTTCAAAAAGAATGATGGGCTGCCTCCCGTTGAGCGTTGAGTTTTACTCCATCGGCTGGGCACAATATGCTCAGGGAAAATGGAGGATAAATGATGACTCAGCCAAATCTATAGAGGGTTACATCGATGAACAGTTTGAGTCTTTGACCGTTCACGATGAAAGGTTCAGAATCATGGTTGAGCGGACTGATTTCGACGGCTCCATTTCCAAAAACTTGTCGGACAAGGTATGGTCCGACCCACTTGGATCGCAGTTTCCCAGGGAAGAGTTTGAGTCGGGCATCAAAGAGTGGGACCTTCTGACCAGGATGAAAGATCATTCTAGATATGTGCTTGTCATGGAAGGATTTAACCCGCTCTTTGTAGATTCGTGAGTTCTCGTACGCATCAAGGTATAATTCATCAATCTCGCTTATCTGAAGCTTTCTGTGGGTTCCAGCCTTAGAAAAGATCTAAATTACAGCTCTGTACTGCCTAATAGGCTTTGTGCTCCAATTCGACGGGAAGGTAACACGCCTTCCCGTACACCAGTCTAAAAGGAGACATGCCTAGTTGGGTTTTGTGGGCGGTCCTATAAGCCCACAAAGCTTCCGGAAATCGAGATGACCAGTCCTTCCTGTCAGGCCGAACAGTGACCTGCAGGATTTTCTTGATCTCCCGATTTGATAGCTCAGCTAGACCATTAGTCTGGGGGTGATAAGGAGTAGAGATTCGGTGAGACACCCCGTATTTGATCATCAATGACCTGAACTGAGCATTCGTAAAATGGGTCCCCCCATCAGAGATGATTGCACGAGGAATCCTGAACCATGAGAAGATATTGTAATGACTGAATTTGATAACGATTTTATGATCATAGGTTCGGGTCGGTATGGCTTCGATCCATTTGGACACGTAGTCCACAGCTAGCAAAATGTACTCAAAGCCGTCCGAAATAGGAAAGGGGCCCATAAAATCAATCCCCCAAATATCGAAGATTTTGCATACGAGAATCGGCTGCAAAGGCATCATGTCGCGATGGCTCATGTTGCCCAAAGTTTGGCAACGACTACATGCCTTGCAGTGGTTGTATGCATCCTTGAATAAAGTGGGCCAATAAAAGTCACACTGGAGGATTTTTGATGCGGTTTTGTGCCCAGAGAAGTTTCCACTGCATGCCTGGTCATGGCAAAAGGAGAGAATATCATTGATTTCACCCTTCGGGACACATCGCCGGATGATTTGGTCAGCACCTATGCAGAAGAGGTACGGGTCTTCCCAGATGTAGTACTTGGCATCAGAGCGCAATTTGTCTTTCTTGGCTTCGGCCAATCAGACGGGATCTGATGAGATGCCAAGTAGTTTACTATATTAGCAAACTATGGAAGCCTAGTACCAATAGTCAGTAGGTGCTCATCAGGAAAATGCCCCGTGATGGGTCCAGAAGGGTTGATGATCTCAGAAGGAAGGCGAGACAAATGGTCAGCTACCACGTTTTGTCTTCCTGCCTTGTCGCGAATCTCGAGGTCGAATTCTTGCAACAGCAAGATCCATCGGATTAGTCGAGGCTTCGCGTCCTTCTTGGCAAGGAGATGCCTCACAGCTGTGTGATCCGAGTAGATGATGACGTGGGAACCCAGGAGATAGGATCGAAATTTCTCGAGGGCAAATACTACGGCTAGCAGCTCTTTCTCCGTAACTATATAGTTATGCTGAGCTTCGTCAAGTGTCTTGCTAGCGTAGTAGATGACCATGGGTTTCCCGTCAACTTTCTGCCCTAGAACCACTCCTACAGCGAAATCAGATGCATCGCACGTGATCTCAAAGGGTTGAGACCAATCAGGGGATTGTAGGATCGCGGCCTGGGTGACTCGGTCACGAAGGTTCTCAAAGGCTTGAGTGCATTCCTTGGAGATCTCAAAGGGTACATCCTTAGAGAGAAGAGTAGTCAGGGGACACGCGATTTTCGAAAAATAAAAAATGAAACAATGGTAAAAACTGACGTGCCCCAGAAAAGAACGGATGTCCTTGATCGAGCTAGGCATAGGAAGCCGAGAAATTAGATCAACCTTGGCTCGATCCACTTGGATGCCTTTTTCAGAAATTAGATGTCCTAGGACGATCCCCTCAGGCACCATAAAGTGGCTTTTTTCCCAGGAAAGAACCAAATTTACATCGATGCAATGCCTGAGTATATGAACCAAGTGATGGAGGCAATCGTCAAATGATGCCCCGAAAACTAAGAAGTCATCCATGAAGACTTCCAGATAATCACCTACCATATCAGAGAATATGACAAGCATGCACCGCTGAAAAGTCGTGGGTGTATTGCAGAGACCGAAAGGCATCCTTCGGAATGCGTATGTCCCGAAGGAGCAGGTGAACGTGATCTTCTCTTGGTCCTTGGGATGAATAGCCACTTGGTTATAACTGGAGTACCCGTCAAGGAAGCAGAAGAATCGATTTTCCGCTAATTTCTCGAGAATCTAATCAATGAAAGGTAGTGGGAAATGATCCTTCTTCGTGGAGGAATTGAGTCTTCGGTAATCTATGCAGACTCTCCATGAGTTGGCTATTCAGGTAGGTATGATCTCTCCGATTTCAGTCGTGATGGTGGTGAGCCCTGCCTTTTTAGGCACAACCTGGATTGGGCTCACCCAACGAATATCGGAGATAGGGTAGATGATCCCTGCATCTAACCACTTAATGATCTCCTTTTTCACGACCTCCTGCAGATTGGGATTCAAACGTCTCTGCATCTCACGGGAAGGTCGTGCGCCCTCTTCACAATAGATACGGTGTGTGCAATAAGAGGAACTTATTCCAGTCAAGTCATCAAGAGTCCAACCAATGGCTCTGCGATGTTGCTGGAGAACAGCAATCAGACGAGATTCCTGATCAGGAGTGAGCTTGGAATTTATAATCATAGGAAAAATCTGATTAGAACCCAAAAAGATGTATTTCAAATAGTCGGGAAGGGGTTTTAGTTCAAGAATGGGGTTATCAGCAGCAGCGGGTGGTTCAGGGTGAATGTGAGGTTCAAGGATAGGAGTTATGGATTTGTCTGAATCAGGGTCTGACTCCTCTAATTGTGGTTCAAGATCTTCTTGTGGTTGATGAGGCATAATCAGGTTATTCTCAAATTGTGTTTCATCAACCAAAGCTCTAATATCACAGATTTATTCAATGACACCGCAATTGATTCCTTGTTGGGCCTTAAAGATATCAATTTTGAGGGTTTGATTCCCAAATTTCAGTTCTATTTAGCCCTCCTCACAACTAATGTTTAGCCCTAGCAGTGGCCAGGAAAGGTCTCCCTAGAATGATTGGTGTATCCCTAGGGTTTTCAAGTGCGTCCATGTCTAAGACTATGAAGTCTACAGGGAAATAGAAATCCCTCACTCTTATAATAACATCTTCAAGAATCCCTTTAGGTGACTTTATATATCGATCTGCTAACTGTAGTGTCACCTCAGTCGGTTTTAGCTCAGATTCTTCTAGGCGGTTAAGTAAGGATGTGGGTATCAAATTTATGGAAGCACCCAAGTCTAGCAACGCTCTGTCGAACTGGGTTTCACCTATTTTGCATGAAATCAAGGGAGTGCCTGGGTCTTTTGCCTTGGGTGGGAGTCTACTCAGGATTACAGAGCTGGCTTGCTCTGACAGTATAATTGGACTCCCACTTTTGGTTCGTGGCTTACGCTGAGGTGTACACACATTCTTTAAGAATCGTGTGTAAACCGGAACGTGGCGGATTGCATCCATCAAGGGGATGTTTATTTGGACCTGCTCAAAGAGCTTGACTAGGTCCTCCTCAGGAGCCACGGATTTGATTGTTTTCTTTTCCTTGGTCAAGGCCTCGGGAAATGGAACCTTGGTTGGTTCTTCTAGGATAGGTCCAGGTCTTTGATCTGGGATAGGGATAGGAACGTCTTGGATTACTGTCCTAGGTTTTGGGTCACTACCAGGCTTGGAGTGGTCTGGATAAGGTGGATCTTGGGTCTCCTTACCACTGCGGGTGGTCACAGAATTCAGTCCTGCCTGGTTCTGGTTAGGGTTTGATAGGATGGGCTGCTGTTGATAACTCGAATAAGAAGTTGAGGCCTCCATCCCATCAGGTGAAGGAACATACGGGGCCTGATAAACCATGTGTGCTTGGCCCAGGTTTGGGTTCATAACGTGCTGCTGGGTCGGCACGTTATTAGGGTTAGGAAGAGGTTGAGAAGGAAGTGTGCCTGGTTGGCGAGAATTTGCCAACTAGGCCAGTTGGTTTCGAACCTCTGTGATTTCATCCTTGTGTTGTTTCTGAATAGCCGCATTTGTTCTCTGAATGTCAGCCAGAGTCTGAAGGATGAGGGACATTTGGTCTTGGTTTGGCCCGGATGGATAAGTAGGGTTGGGCCGGGGCTGAGGCGGCTAGTAAGGACAAGGTGGTTGTGGACGGGGCTGAAAGGATGGTCTTTGAGTTTGGGAATTTTCCGCCCACTGGAAGTTGAGATGGTTTCGCCATCCAGAATTGTAGGTATTGGAAAATGGGTCATTCTAGATGGCATTGAGGTCCTCGCAGGTTTGAAGAGCCTCAGAAAAGTTAGAAGATAGGGGAGTGGAATTCCCTCGGCTAGTATAGAAAGGGTAGGAGGTTCCTCCAATCCGAGAGTCGGATGGGGGTGGATATGGGTCCATCCCAGGAGAAGGTCGGTGGAGAATGTTTTGCACAGTCTCCCATGTGGAAGGAGGCTGTGCAAAGGAATTATGCGCAGAGGTGGCTCGCTGCAAGTGCTGAGTCAGCTCATCCACCTTCTTCTCAATAATAAAGACCTTGTCCAATCAACTGGCTATCAATTCCAAGTCGACTAATGCGGACAGGCCCTGCATATCGTGTGCTCCCCTAAGGTTTGTCGATGCGCGGGTATTCGTCCTGTTGAATAATCCTATGGAGTCATTATTGATGGAGTTCTCGCACATATTTTCGAGAATCTCCCACACGGTGTCCTCATGTTGACCCATGATATTTCCTCCGCAAGTTGCATTGACGAATAACCTAATATCCTTACGGAGTCCCTGGTAAAAAGACTGGACTTGTTCCCATTTAGGAACTCCGTGATGGGGGCACTTCCTCATGAGATCCTGAAAGCGATCCCACGCCTCATGGAGAGGTTCCCCCGTCTGTTGCGTGAAGTGGGTAATCTGATGGCGCAAGGCATTGGTCCGACCAACGAGGAAGAACTTCTTCAAGAACTTGGACTGAAGTTCCTCCCAATTGTTGATCGGCTGGGTCTGTGTTTGGTACCAATGGGCGACCTTGTCCATAAGGGAGAAGGAGAACATCTTCATGAGGAGAATATCCCGATTTTGTGCATCTGACCCGAAAGTCTGGGCCAGATGCTTTAGCTGTTTAATGTGCTGGAAGGGGTCTTCAGAATTAAGCCCATGGAATTTAGGTATGGCATGAATCATGTTGGGCCTTAGTTCAGAATTAGGTCCTCCAGTCGGGATTCTAACTCGAGTCTCAATATCCACCGCAGCAGGATTATAGTGATCCCGCATCATGGGATGCTGTGGTGGGTGCATGAAGTTCTAGAAGAGGTCATTGAGTCGCTGGAGCTGGTGCTCCAGATTGTTCTCTTCCTCAACTGGCTGAGCCATTGTGGAAGAAGAAGGTGAGTTGGGTTCGGAATCGGAGGAGAGGTCTATGTGAAGTATTGGTTGCACACGCAAAGGCACCGAGGCTCGGCCTCGAGGAGAGTGAATTTCTAAAGGAGGTTTCAAGGACCTCCTACCAAACATACACTGATGGAGAGGATGAGTTTAGCAGGTGTTGAACCCAATCAAGACACCCAGAATGTTTGGTGACTATAGAGGTTCGGGGCAGATAGACCCCTTGATCAAAAGGTCGTCCACCTGAGAATTACCTGGGCAGCCAGAGAGGGTGAGTCCCGCGAAGACCCCTACACGGTAGAGTGCCCCCATGGGTTACAGGGTTTCCCCCAACTGACCTCTCTTGTCACTGGGATTCCAAGTAGACCAGAATGGAGACCTTGACCTCTTAAGTCTACCACTTTTAGTTAGGATCAATGTGCTTAGGTTTTCACTTGAACTTTAGCCTTTTGAGTGCAAAGAGTGACCTAAGTTCAAGGTTGGTTGACCCAAGGGGTCAACTTCACCTACTAGTTCCTTTGAGAGCTTAGTAGGTCTTTATCTTTTAGGGTTCAAGTGTTTTTAAGAGCCAAATTTCTTAGGGTTTCTCTAAATAGGTGCTTTCAAACAATGGCTTGGGCACACTTCTTTTGGGAATTCTCAATTCTTGGAAAGTGTGTCTCTAAAACCCTAGATTTGAATCTTATATTGGCTCTAATTGGTCCAGTTAATTGCCTCTAGATTGGGTAATTAGGGCTCAAGCAAGAAGGTTTAAGCCCTAACCACCTTTAATGGATGTACAAATATATTGTGTTGAAATAGAAAACAGGCAGCTTTAGTGATTTACTAAGTATGGAAGATAGGTTATTCCTAAATTGCTTTTTCTTTCTTTTTCTTCCTCTTTAGAATTTAGGGGTTAAAATGAGGGGATGGAAAATTACCTGTCCTAGGTGTGGTTGTTGTGCGGCTGCTTATTGTCCTCTTGATTTCCTGTGCCTGCACAACAAAAGAGAAGAGATTAATCAATAGAAACTCAAAAATTGTGAATTAATAGCTTCTAGAATAACCGTTGCTCCCCGACAACGGTGCCAAAAACTGGTTACCGCTTTGTTCGTCTTTGTGGTTATTATAGTCGTTTTGGTATATGATAAAAACGGTTACCAGTCTAATACAATTTATTACTCGGAATGAAAAGTTTTCCGAGGTCGAACTCAGGAAGCAAACCAAAATTCTAGAAGCCTATAAATTCACAATATATATATAAGGTTTTACAAAAATTAAGAGAGAGAGGGAAAGAGGGTAATTGGTTTTTTCTTCTTCTCTTTCTTCAGCTGGCTCTTCTCTTCAACTTGTTTTCTTCTTCATTCTTCTTTTCTTCTCTTCTTCAGCCTGCCTTGTTCTTTCTTCTTCTTTCTACTTCTCTTCTTCTTCAGCCTGCCTTCTTCTTTCTTCTTCTGCGGTTCCTCTTTCTTCTTCTTCTTCTTTCCTCTCTTGCTGCTACTGTCTTCTTCTTCTTTTCACCGACGTCTGATTTAGAAATCAGATGCCTTAACTAATCAGCCTCTCCTTTTCTTCTTGGCTTCCCCTTCTCTCCTCCTTCCTTCCTTCTTCCTTCTTCTTCTAAGTCCCGGCCACTGCTCCTCTTCTCCTTTCTTCCTTCCTGCGCACACACACAAACATCAGCGCAAAACCTACCCCTACCCCTTCCCCGCGTCTCTCTCTCTGAATCTCTCTTTGGGAAGCTCTCCTAAAGCCGGGTAATCGGGTCGGGTCGCGTGCCCGGGTCCAGGCGCACCGGCGTGGGTGGTGCGCGAGGAGTGCACAGGAGTGGGAAGTTGGGTCGGTTCAGATCCGCATGGGCGTGCTGCAGACGAGACCCGGTGAGTAGGTGAGGGACCTCACCCCAGTGCTATTGGAGGCAACCGGCCGATAGCACTTTTTCAATTTATGTATGGGCTTGCGCCCATACACTTCCAAGGTGGGACTAAAGTCCCACCTCCGATTTCGGGTGCCTGCAGAGAAGACTTCGAGCAATTGGGGCAGCAGTTGACGCTTGCGACCCCAATTGAAGTTCTGGGTGTGGGCATGACTTCTTTCCGCGTCACCTAGAGCTCACGCCTGGAGCTGAGGAGACCTGGAGCTGCCTGCGGAGAAGCTCCTGTTGCTCGTTAATGGCAGCGAGGAGGGCGAAACCTAAAACACGCAAACGGCCTCGTGGCCACGTCAAAAAGGTCCAGGGAGGTTCGCTAGAGCGCGGTGAGTGCGGTGCGGGGGTCGGCGAGGTGCGAGAGTGCCTGTGGCCGTGCGCCTAGGGCACTCTACGTGCATGAGAGTGGGTGTGTTCGGGGGGTGGTTTGGAGGTGCTAAGTGGTGAATGGAGGGCGAATTCGGTGTCAGTGAGGTGGTGCGGAGCTTAAGGGGTAGCTGGCGAGGCGGATGGAGGTGCGGAGTGGCGAGTACCCCTCGCCGGAGGGCAGCCAGAGATGGAGAAGGTGATGATGGACAATGGTGGTCGGTAGGTTGAAACAGTAAATTAAGATGGGGGAAATAATAGGGAGAGAGAAGGGAAAGTTTTTACCTGCCTAATTGACGAAGAGGGAGGGAGGTGGCGCTTCGACGCGTACTTGCCAGCGCCGTAGACGAAGGAGCCCAGGGGAGGAGTGATGGCGACGAGGAAGAGATCTGAGGACGCCAGCTGGTGCGGCCTGGCATGGGACGACGAGGCAGAGTGGGCTCTGCTACAGGTATGGCAGTAGAGTGACGAGGAGGAGGAGGAGAGTTCACCGGAAGCTAGGGTAATCTGACCGGAGAGAGAGGAGACGAAATAGAGGGGTTTTCTCCGGCAGAAGTAGCTTAGAGTGGACGGCAGCCCCTGCAGCTCCTTATAAAGGCGCTGGCGCGAAGAGTGGCCTGAGGGAGCGACGTGCGAAGCTTGCCGAAGGTGGCCGGAGATGGAGACCCATGCCTGTCGTGCATTCGCACGAGAGGCATGGGCGGTTGTAGGACACAAGGGAGGGTCCCTGCGACAGAGGACGACGTAGGGAACCCCCCGTTCGTTCCTGAGAACGGGCGCCATGCCCTGCGCGGCGCCATGCCCTGCGCGGCGCCATCCTCCGCACAAGGTCGCTGGAGGTATGGCGCCTGCTCAGAATGGCAGGGAGGACCGTTATGCAAAGAACGACGAGAAAGATAGGGGGCAATGTGTAAGGGTTTCAAAAGATAAGGGTCAAAAAGTAATTCAAGAGGACCAATGTGTAAAGTCGGTCAAGATGGTCTTTTCTTAGGCCCAACTTTTTATACGAGCCTAATTTGAACCTAAGGATTTTAATGGTGAAATTTGATTTTAGGTTTGACCATGTTTGATCAGTCAATTTGCGTAAAAATCCAAATTAGGTCATAAATTGGGCATGGTTCTCATTTTTTGTCAAAATAGGTTGCAAAGGCCAAATTGAAGGCTTTAAACCCTAGGGAATATTTTTCCATGAATTTTAGAGGGTTTAGTTGATTTTTATCCTATCTCGAACCTCGTGAATTAAAGTGGGTTTTTTTAGGATTACAGAATGTCATTAAATTCCTAAAAGTTGCTATAACCCTTTTCAGATCAGATCATCCCACTTCCTTTCTTATTAAGCTTATTTGACCTGTGTTTAGACCCTCAATTACCCTGTTTGTGTACTGCATTGGTAAAATTGTAGTTTTACCCCTTATGATTTATCTTATTCTTTAATTCAGAATTCTCTGAGTTAAGCTTCTCTTTAGGTTTTGTAGGAGCTTCTTCACACTTATTTAGATTAAATTGTGTTAGTTAGGATTCATGATGAGGCTCTCATCAGTGCGAGATACGCATATTCCATATGAGCTGTCGCACCAGCCACAGCAACGTCGTGGTGGACGTTGTTTCCACCGCTTGAAGGAGAGACCAAGCTTTGCATCTACGAGGAAGAGCTTGAACATTGGTGAACCTTGTTGCCACCAACTAGGAGGAGGACATCTGGAGTGATCATCTTCATCTCCGTTGAATTTTTAGTAGATAGAATTTAGGTTTTAGAACTTTATTTTTCTTTATTCATTTTCTTGCACATTCATTTGGTTTGAGACCCTGGTTCTGGAGTATATTTTAGGGGTTTGTTCCTCGACTTTCTTTAAGACCTGTGTTGGGTAATTTTTTGTGAGTCTGTTCCCATTTATTTACACTTAGGTTTTTATTTTCTTTTGTGGATTGATTTTATTTTTCTTGTTTGTGCATAACTAGGTTTGATATAAAACATAAAAAAAAAATATCACGAACTGCCTACTAGAAGCTACATGCCCTAGGACGACCATTTAGGTGTGTATGAGTAGCCTCTAGATTTATTTTGCATTTATGTACATTTGATTGCTGATTGCTGGAGGCAAGGTACATTTTCTTTTCCTTGTATTCTATCTTATTCACGCATTTGCATCTAGATTTAATTGCAAGACCACCTAATTGAATTGAAAAGATCTAACAAGTGGTCATATATTTTTCTTGAAAAAGGACTTTAACTAAAGGAGGAACATTAAAAACTAAGGACTTGAATTGATAACTTGTCGTGCGATTCACAAAAGTCAAACTCAATATTTTACTGTGAATGCACATGTGTATGATTGTGCACCAAGGCACGCATTTAGACATTGCTAGGTTTTTGAGCTGCTAGGAACCTCCTACCGTTGGTTTCGAAGTCCTTGAAACTCAAGATCAAAGGTTTCCTAATTCCAAGGAGGGGGATACCCTGTCATGGATTTTTTAGGGTAATTAAGAAACATCGTGAAAGCAAAGCTTCAAAAAAAGGCTTAGGCCTACTTGCATCCCTCGATCTTCCGTCCATGGAGTACTTTACCATTTGAACTTCAGGGAAGAGCACCTAAGTTCCAACTAGGTTTTTTTAGGCATTCCATAGGTCGACAATAGGCACGTAAATTGATTGAACAAATTGTATTGTCACCTATAATTTGACCTAAAACGAAATTCCTAAATGGTTAAAGACCTAAAAAGTCCTTTGATTTGTGTTTGTATTGGGAAGAATTTGACTTAGGTGTGAGTTAGAATGGACCAATTTGATTACCTCTCTTTCACCTCTTGTCCACACCCTTACCCCCACTTTGCAATCTTCGATCCCATACGCCGAGATGGTCCATTCTTTGATGGACATAATTGTTGGTGCTAGAGCACCACGATCATTTGTTTTGATGATAACAAAACACGTGTTATTTAACATTTGCAATTTGAGTCCTAGATTTCAGGTCAATTGCAAATGAAGACGTGTTTAGACGGAACTCGAGCTCGCATCCAGGACGGATTGGAGGAGCTTAATGAAGAACAGAGGAGGTTCGCGTGGAGCGACAGATTGAAGATAGAAGACAAGAAGAATAGGATAGATTCTTTTTAATCCTTTCTTGTATCTCTTGTCTTTATTTTCTTGCTCTTTTTATTTTCCTTAGAATATTATGTTAAAGAGCCTCAAAGTACCCTAACAGTAGTCCTAGGAACATCGGCACAACCCTAGGATACTTAGGTTTTCTGTAGAATACTTAGAAAACCAATATAGGGTTCAAACAGCACTTCCAGACGTCTAATTCCCAAATCAGACGTCTGATAAAGTATTTTAAGACGTCTGACTGTTGTTTCAGACGTCTAATATCTGTTAGGCTGGACATAGCAAGTTCTGTCTGATGAAATCAGACGTCCAGACCTAATACCAGACGTCTTAGGAGACGTATGATGGACTTGCCAGACGTCCAGATAGTGGACCGTTGGCTAGCTTAGCAGGCACCCAAGGATATGACCGTTAGAGCCTTATCAGACGTCCATAGGACTGTCCAGACGTCTGATAATTGACCGTTTTGCCTCGGCTGACCCAAAATCTCTTCTCAGAGATTTTCTAGCCGTTGCAACGTTTGGAAATCAATTCCCACAGTAAAAGTAGGTTTCCAAACGTCCAGACATAGTGCCAGACGTCCTGTATGTAGTCTGATGGACTTGCGCAAAAACCCTGTTTAGATCTGATTCAAGTCAGGAGGAAACCCGCATAGAATCAGACGTCTGACCTTGAAATCAGATGTCTTAAAGTGGCCTTCCAGACGTCTGATGCCAGAATTAGACGTCTGATCACCCTGTCAAATGTAATCATTGTCCTGATTTCGGCCTGATTCTCTTGGGCTTTGCACCCAACGGCTATGGAAGCTTTTCTAAGCCTTCCAAAGCCTTCCTACGGCCTCTATAAATAGAGGGGAGCCTTTGACACACCAACATATACACTTAGAGACACAAGATACACACTAAGAGAAACAAGAGACACACCTAAGCAACTTAGTTCCACTATTTTGTGTCCAAGAGAAGCCCTTGCTCTCCAAGCTCTAGTTCCTTTCTCTAGAGAGCATCAAGCTTCGCGCACCCGCTCTCCCGCCGTTGTTTACGAGAGCGACGTTGCGCCATCGCGTGGCACACGCACCGCGTCACCAACTCGATGCACTCCTTGCAAAGGGGAGTTTCCTTATTCCTATAGAAGCTAGGTTCATAATTTCTTTGTTGGCTCTATAGGACTTGTTGTTTATTTTATCTTTATTTTTTGGTTGGGTATTCGCTTTGCGAATTCCCGTCTCCTTCGTGGGACAAAATCCTTCTCGTGGAGAGAAGGGGTTGAGGAGCGCTACCCTCGTACTTGTAGCGTGGTTGTACTGAGGTTGAATCACCCTCGTTTTAAAGTGATTCGGTTAGTGGATTTGATCAACTAGTTTGATCGGAAAATCCTAACTCGAGAGGGTTAGGTGGTGGTTTTCACCCGGTTTGGGTTTCCACCTAAAAACATTTGTGTATATTGTGTGATTGGTTTTCTTTGGTGAGATTGCTTTATATTTATTTCCGCATTTTATCACGTCACCCCTCCTAGTAGGGAACCTTCAATAATGACAATAATTGGGATCATTTTCACTCCCACTATAGGAGTATTGGCTTGGTTAAGCACTAAATCAGTGAGCAGAACCTAGGAGCGGGATTTGCCTTGCCCAATATCCCACACACCATAGAAATACCCAACCCACCCACCCTAAATGATTTTAACAGTTGGATTGAAACTCCTAAGAACTATAAGCCTGAGCCTGACTTCTCTCCTGATAGTAATGATCACCTCTCCTTCTTGAAGATGGAAATACAAAAAATGTAAGATGAAATGATTGAATTGTTAGGAGAATCTTTGAGAATAGGCCAACAAGAAAAAGAAGAAATTAGCCACCCAATCTACCCCATTGAGGATGACGAGCACCCCTCTACGCTAGATGCATCTCCTGTGGGAGAGCCACACCCTAAGTTGGAGGGGAATTTTGGGGATTATGTAAGGGAGAATAGCTACTTTTCGAGGATTGATTTCGAAACCTCCCCGCTAGATGATACTTCCTTGAGAGGTCCACGCCTTAAGTGGGAGGAGGAAATGAATGAAAGTAGCTATGCATTGGATGAAGAAAGGTGGCAACTCGAGGAAGATGATAATCAAGTTGAGTATCAACCTGAATTATATTGGAGTCAAAAGAAGGGAATGATGGTACCATTGAAAGACATCGACCCAGATGACAGTATTTTCGTGACATTTGATGAAGTGGGTTAAAGTCAAGTTGTTAATCCCACCCTCCCTTCTTATCACAAGATGGAACTCAAGACCACCCTTAGGGAACCTAACCCTAAAGAAATTTACCTATCTGAGGAGTCTGATGTTACCAGTGTGAACCATTTACCCCAGATAGAGTGCCTTAGGGGACCTGTCAAGATTTTAGATGATTTTAGACCTTGGGTACATGATGAATTGTATGATGAGGAGAAGGATGAATTATATGAGGAACCTATATTCAAGATTTGGAGTGATACTAAGGGTGATTATGCCTTATTTGAAGAATTAGCCCCCGAGGATGTCACAAATTTGATCAACTTAGGTTTCCTCTGTGCACCTACTAATGATATTCCTCCTCATGATGAAATAATGGAAAATGTGGAAGCAACTTCTGAGATTTATGTGGATTCACATATAGACTCTAGGGAGGATTTGAGTAAAGAACAAGAATTCGGGGATGAGATTGATAGGGTGATCCCTAAATCTATTGCTTCAAACTTGCTTTCATTTGATTTGGAGTCACCTTCCGATTCGCCTAAGTCTGAAGGCAAAATTTTGACTCCATACCTTGAAATTATCAGTGATGAAGTGTAGGTAGATACTTGTGATAGTACAAGGAATGCGAGGGATGTGATTGAGGAATTAGGAAGGCTGTTAGGAATGGACACTAAGCTGATTAAACCCAACCTAGATCTTATGGCCGTCCCGCAGCCTCAAAACTTGGACACCCTAGACAATTCCTAGATTAGAGATCTGCTCACTTCTATTCTGACCGGGGGGGCTTAGCAAACCAATATATCTTGTAATGGGGTATCGGGTATGGATTGATGCTTTCTATGGTTAGTCCATCACCCTGGGGGTTTATCTCTGCACCATTCCTTCCCCATCTCTTTTGGAGGATCCTTCCCATCCTCCCCCTACCCCTATGGAGGTCGCTATTCTAGCCTATCATTTAGAACCTTCTCTGGTGACCTAGGAAGATTTCATTCTCATCTTTGTTGGGCAAGCGTTTGCTATTGGGATTCATCATTAGCTCACCAACATCCTAGGCTATCTATTTTCTAGGCTTGCGTTACTTTGCTCATTTTTAGGGCCTATTACTTTGGTTTTGGAACCTAACTTGCAGGTTCTTTGGCTACTCGGCTGCTAACAAAATAACGGCAGCCCAACTCTGACCCAAGTAATACCCTTCTATGCAATGGGGACATTGTAGATTTTAGGCATGGGGGGATGTACTTGGAGATATACATAGCATTTATTCATAGTGCATTCATGCATTTAGTTAAAATATTCTAGATTGCATACATTTGCATTGATTTAAAAAAAAAAAAGCATTTAGGCCTATAATTACATTGAGCTTAACTGGCTGGGCCCTGCATTCTTAGGCATAAGACCATAACTTTAGGTTAGACTAAGTTGACTCTAGGTGTCTAACTTTAAAAGCTAAGTTGAGCTACTAGCTTTAGACTGATGGGTTCGAATTTCGTGGTTTTCAAAATATACGCGTTGTAGTATGTTGCGAAAAATGATTATGAATTTAATTTATTACTCTAAATTTTAAAAATATTCTGAGGTTGAACTCAGGGGGCAATTCGATCTTTAGAAACAGAAAAATCACAATTCTCAAATAATGTAATGTTTTACAAAAATCTAGAGAGAAAGGAAATAGAATTTTTCTTCTCTTTTTCTTTTCTTCTCTCTTTCTTCTTTGCTCTTCTCTCTATCTTCAGACATTTGATTCTATGAATCAGACACCTTAAATGGCATTTGCTATATTGCACGCCTTCTTCTTCTTCCTTTCTTCTCTTTGGCCGCTGCTGCTCTGACTTTGGCTGCTTCTTCTCCTTGGCTTCTTCTTCTTTTCTTCCTTTCCTTTCTGCTTGGCTTTCTTCTTTGCGGCAGCTCCCTCCTCTTTTCTTCTCTTCCTCTTCGGCTCTTTCTTCTTCAGCTCCTTCCTCTGCCTTCTTCTTCTTCTCTTCTTCCATGCAACTGCTTTCTCTTCCTCCTTCCTCTTCCTTGCACAGGCACGGTTAAGCAAAACCTACCCCTACCCTCCCTGCATCTCTCTCTCTATTTCTCTCTCAGGTCATAGCTCTCCTAGAGCCAGCGGGGTTATCGGCTCGGGTGTATGCGCCTGGTACCAAGCCCACCGATGTGCGGTGGTGGGCGAGGTGTACATGGGTAGTCAGGTCAAGACCAGGTTCGCGTAGCAAGGGGTCGCGGACGAGGCGTGAGTGGGCGAGGGACCTCACCCCTGTGTTCTGAGGCGACCTAAAGAAAACACAAAAATAATAAAAGGCGCTCACCTGTGCTGGGCGTTTCTGAGGTGGGACTAACGTCCCACCTGCTTCTGCTTGCGCACCCACAGGAGGACTCCGCCCAATCGCCGCTGCTACAGTTGCTCGCTAAGCCTGCTCTCTGGCTAGATGCGTGCGTGAGGCCTTCGCGCGTCACCTGGGAGCCTTATGCCTAGAGCGTGTGACCTGGAGCGAAGCTTGCGAGCTCCATGCTTCAGCGACAATGGTGGAAGGGACCGCGACCCTGAAATCACGAGAACGGCCTTGCGGCCATGTCACATCACTCACCAGGCTTTGCCGTGACACGACGAAGATGGTCTGAGGATCAGCGTGGCGTGAGGGCATCTGTGCATGTGTGACTAAGGCACACTATGTGCGTGCAGGTGGGTGTGTTCGGGGGGAGGTTCCAGTGGGTATGGTGGTCAGTGGAAGGGTGAAAGGTGATCAGTGGGAGGTGGTGAAGCTTAGGGACCAGTTAGCGAAGGGTGAAACGGCCTGTGGAGGTGGAGTGGCCTCGCTGGAGTTGGTGGTCAGAGGTGGAGAGGGTGATGGTGGTCTATGGTGTCGAGAGGTCGGGAGTACAAATTATCAGAGGGGAAATGAAGAGGGGAGTAAGCGGAACTTATCTGGTAAGTTAGGAGCGAAAGGGGGAGGCGGAGGGCAAGCGGCTGGTGCCTGCCGTCGCCGGAGATGAAGGTGCCCAGGGGAAGAAGACGGCGACGAGGAAGGGGGTCGGAGGGTGCGCGCTAGTACGGTGTAGCGCGGCAGAGGATGGCAGAGCTATCTCTGCCACTGGTACGGTGGTAGAGCAACGAGAGAGGGAGGAAGAAGTTGCTGGAAGCTCTGGGTAGTCGGCTAGAGTTGGGAGGAGATGAATTAGAGGGGGATCTCAGGCCAAATTGAGCTTGAAGGATGCGACGTGGTCTGCCCTTCCTTAAATAGGCAAAGGCAGGGCGGGAAGCTCGCGAGGGCGGCGAGGCAGCCACGCCGGAGGTAAGGTCAGTCGGAGACCCATACCTCTCGTGCGTTCGCACGAGAGGTATGGTGAGTTTCAGGGCATGGGGAGCAGCCCATGAGGTAGGGGGCTCCGCAGGGAGCTCCCCTTTCAAATCTAAGGGCAGCTCCCCATGCAGAAGAGGCGAAATCCTCCACGCGAAGTCACCGGAGGTATGGCCTCTTCTGCGAATGGCAGAGGGACCGAAATGAAGAAAATGACGAGGAAGTTGAGGGGGTAATCGCAAGGGTTTCAAAAAGTTGAGGGTCAGAAAGTAATTTTGAGGACCAAATTGCAAAGTGGGTCAAGATGACCTTTCCTTAGGTCAAAATTTTGGTATAAACCTAATTTGGACCTAACAAATCCAATGGTGAAGTTGGATTTTAGGTTTGACCACGTTTGACTGAATATTTTGCATAAAAACCTAAATTAGGTCAAAAATTGGGTATTGACCCCAATCTTGGTCAAAACAGGTTCTAAAAGCCAAATTAAAGGTTCTAAATTCTAGGGGATATTTTTCCATGATTTTTAGAGGATTTAGTTGATTTTTATCTTGTCTAGAACCTTGTGAATTAAAGTAGATTTGTTTTAGGGTTATAGAATGTCTTTTAATTCCTAGATTTCGCCATAACCCTTTTCTGACCAAACCATCCCACTTTTTCTCTTATTAAATCCAATTGACCTACGTTTAGACCCTTAGAAATCCTGCTGATGCATTGCACTGGTAAAATTACAGTTTTACCCCTTGTATCATGTTTTGTCCTCAAATTGGTAATACCCTGAATCAGTCCTTCCTTTAGGTTATGTAGGAGCTTTTGTTCATTTTATTTGGTCAAAATGTGCTAGTTAGGGTTCATGATGAGGTTCTCATCATACCCCCATGCTTAGCTTTTGCTAGTCCCTTAGTGATGAGAGCCTCATCATAAACCCTAACTGGCACAATTTGATCTAAATAAGTGCGAAAAAGGTCCTACAAAACCTAAAGAAAACCCTAACTCAGAGAATTCTAAATTGAAGAATAAAATAAGTCATAAGGGGTAAAACTATAATTTTACTAATGCAGTACACAATCAGGGTGTCTAAGGGTCTAAAAACAGGTCAAATGAGCTTAATAAGGAAGGAAGTGGGATGATCTAATCTGAAAAGGGTTATACCAACTTCTAGGAATTAAATGACATTCTATAATCCTAAAAACAAATCCACTTTAATTCATGAGGTTCTAGGCAGAGTAAAAATCAACTAAACCCTCTAAAATTCATGAAAAAATACTCCCTAGGGCTTAGAACCTTCAATTTGGCCTTTACAACCTATCTTGATCTAAATTGAGAACTATGCCCAATTTATGACCTAATTTGGGTTTTTACGTAAATTGACTAGTCAAACATGGTTAAACCTAAAATAAAATTACACCATTGAATTCCTTAGGTCTAAATTAGGTTGCTATAAAAATTTAGGCCTAAGAGAAGACCATCTTGACCGACTTTACAAATTGGTCCTCTTTAATTACTTTTTGACCCTTATCTTTTTAAACCCTTGCATTTAGCCTCCTATCTTCTCCTTCGTTCTTTGCAGAACGGTCCTTCCTGCCACCCCACGCAGGCACCATACCTCCGACGGCCTTGCGCGGAGGATGGCACCACGCAGGGTATGGGGACCACCCTCAGGAACGAATAAGGGGTTCCCTACGCCATCTTGTTTCGCAGGGACCCTCCCCTTTGACCTACGGCTGCCCATGCCTCTCGTGCGAACGCACGAAAGGCATGGGTCTCCATCTCCGACCAACTCCGGCGAGCTCCCCACGTCGACCGCTGGAGATCCTCTCCTCGCCAGCACCTTTATAAGGAGCGGCAGGGGCAGCCGCTTCCTTCAAGCTCGTTTTGGCCGAAGAGAACCCCCCTACTTCATCTCCTCTCACTACGGTCAGACAGCCCAAGCTTCCAGCGATCTTTCCTCCTCCTCCTCGTCGCTCTGCTGCCATACCTGCAGCAGAGCTCACTCTGCCTCGTCTTCCCACGCCAGGCCGCACCAGCTGGCACCTCCAGACCCCCTCCTCGTCGCCGTTACCCCCCTTCTAGGCACCTTCGTCCCCAGCTCTGGCAGGTACGTGCCGGGCGCCCCTCTTTCCCTCTTCGTCAATTAAGTAGGTAGAAACCTTCCTTTTACTCTCCTCTTAATTTTCCCCTCTTAAATTGGCATTTTTCACCCCTCGACTGCCGCTACCACCTCCATCTGCTCCACCTCCGGCCACCAACTCCGGCGAGATCGCTCCACCTCCACAGGCCATTCCACCCCTCGCTGACAAGCCCAGAAGCTCCCCCTCACTCCACTCAAGCATTTCCCCCACTCCATTCACTGCCCCACACCTTCAGACCACCCCTCAAACACACCCATCTGCACCTCTGCAGTGTGCCCTAGGCACACGGCCACAGGCACTTTCCCGCCACGCCGACCCCCGCACCGCCTTCGTCGTCCTCTGGCGAAGCTTCTTGAGCTATCTGACATGGCCGTGAGGTCGTTTTCGTGCTTTCAGGTCTTGGCCCCCTCGCCGCCATTGACAGACAGCAGGATCTGCTTAGCGAGCAGCTCCAAGTCCCTTCAGCACCAGGCGCAGACCCCAGGCAGCGCGGAACACTTCCGCGAGTGTGCCCAAGTTCTCAATTGGGGTCGCGAGCCTTCACTGCTGCCCCAATTGTTCGCAGCTTCTTGCCTGCAGGCGCACGGAGCGGAGGTGGGACTTTAGTCCCACCTCGGAAGTGTGTGGCCACACGCCCACACATAAATTGTAAAAGTGCTATTAGCCAATTGCCTCCGAATACACATGGGGTGAGGTCCCTCACCTAAACACCGCCCTCGTCCGTGAGCTCATCACACAGATCTGGCGCGACTCGACCCGACACCCTCCTGTGCACTCCTTGCGCACCACCCACGCTGGTGCACCTGGACTCAGGCACGCAACCTGACCCGATTACCCAGCTCGGGGAGAGCGCACCAAAGAGAGATTTAGAGAGAGAGACGCGGGAAGAGGGTAGGGTAGGTTTTGCGCTGAGCTTGTGTGTGTGTGCAGGGAACAGGTGAGGAAGGAAGAAGTAAGGAGCTACTGAAGAGAAGAAGGAAGGAAGGAAGAAAGAAGAGGAAGAGCAGCGGCTGGGACATAGCTGTAGAGAAGAAGAAAGGAGAAGGAAGGAAGGAGAGAAGCAGAAGAAAAGAAGATAGCAGGGGCACTGTAGCAACAGCACAGTTAAGGCATCTGATTTCTAAATCAGACGTCGGAAAGAAAGGAAGGAGCGGAGAGAAGAGAAGAGCAGAGGACAGGCTAGAGAAAAAGAAAGAGAAGAGGAGGGAACCTCTGCAGCAAAGAAGAAGAAGATGCAGAAGAAAGAAGGAAATTAGAGAAGAAGAGAAGGAGGAAGAAGAAGAAGGACATTGCAGCTGAAGAAAGAAAGAAAGAGAAGGAGGCAGCTGCAGTAAAGAAAAAAAGAAGAAAGAAGAAGACAGGCTGAAGAAGAGAACCGACTGAAAGAAAAGAAGAAGAGAGAAGAAGAAAAAGCCAAGAGAACTTTTTCTCTCTCTCTCTCTCCTTTGTCTTAATTTTTGTAAAACAATATTGAGAATTCATATGCTTCTGGAACCATAGTTTGCTCCTTGAGTTCAACCTTGGGAAACTTTTAATTCTAAGTAATAAATTGTAAACTGGTAGTAGCTTTTCGTGATATACTACAATGTCTAGAACTTTAAAATAACACGAAACCCTAAGCAGCAAAATGCAACACTTAGCAAAATTTTAAGGTTTTAACCTCTGTTCTAGACCATGAGTTCCTTTCTCCAATCTTGATAAGTGCTTTTTCTTTCTTTTCTCTTCGATTAGGCTAGAATGTTAACAATGAGCCTAAAGGTACTCTAGTACCAACCAAGATTTAGACCTATCTAGCTTTAGCCTCGATCCTTAGCAAAGGTTTTTAAGGCCCGCAAGAACTACCTTAAGGTTTATTAGACTCCGTGATTAAAGCACCCGTGCTTGAGACATAATTTTAGCCTTGGTTCAATTTGCAATGCGTTTTTGAAAGAGAGAGACAGAGGGTTTATTTGTTTGGAAAGTTTTCTCTCTCTTTTCTTTTTAATTCTAGCTTAGGATTGGCTTCACAACACGGTTTGTATCGGATTCCTCGACCCCATCATCAATCCTCAAAGGCCCCTAGTAATCGATGCTTCGAGATAGCACCGCTCATGGTAACCCCCAGAACCCTGGTTTTCGAGATTTCGAGATAATCCCGCCCATGGCATTCTGTGGTCGAATTCAGACCCTGGTAATTGACATTTCGTGATAATGCCATCCATGGTATCTGAACCAGCAGAGTACTTACATGCCCCCGGTAGGATATATAAATATCCTAAGAGACAAGCACCGAGGAGATGATATGTTGTTACGCATCTTCGAGGGGAATTTCCCACCTCTCCGTGCTAGGAACTCGTCCAAATCAACTTGTGTTGATCAGTCGCTCCTAATCTAGGTAACATTTTCAGAATATTAAAATGCTTCTACGTGATTTTGATAGTTATGCACACTAAACTAGACTGTGTGTGAATTGGAGTGCTTAGGTTACTGAGTCCCGCAAACCAAAGTTCAGTTAACAAGGCCGAATACTCCCTAAGCCTTAGACCTAATACTTAAACTTTTTATTTTCCTCAACCTCTTGGGGAATATCTAGATCTTAATGGGTACTAAGAGTCTAGCCAAAAAGGCCTAAGGTTAGCGTTCTTACTAATCTTTTTGTGTTTCTTTAGCACTTTCTCTTTACTTTCCTTAATGTGGTCTAGAACTTTGGTTAATCCCTTAATTTCTTACTAATGACTATCTCTTTCTTTTTCATTTTGTGCTCCTTTTTAGCATTTTGCTCTTTTTCTCTTCCTCCTTTTGATTCTTGTAAAGCCCATAAAAATTTCTTCCCTCCTCTAGTTTTTTTTGTTCTTTTTCAAAAAATTTTTATTCTTTTGGTGTTGTTTTAAAAATTTTAAAATTTTTTTAGTGTTTTTGACATATGTGATTTTTTTGTTGAAACCTTTTCTTATTATGAGTTTTCATTGCACTTTCATACCCCCCCATGCCTAAGATTTGCAATGTCCTCATTGTAAATTAGGTGGGTTTTTATTCAGCTTAGTTCATTCATTATGACAGGTGTTGGGTGAGTGGACGGGTCGAGGTGACTGTTGCGGATGATTTCTAATCTCGGGTACAGGTACCTAAGGTGGAGTTGGCTGTCCTAAAGGACGAACCCTAAAGTGCAAAGAAATGTCAAGAAAGGTTTCAAGTTTTCATAAGAATGACGGGTTGCCTCCCGTTAAGCGCTGAGTTTTACGCCATTGGCTGGGCGCAATGAGCTCAGGGAGAGTGGAAGGTAAATGATGACTCAACCAAATCTGTATTGGTCACGTCAATGAACAGTTTGAGTCTCTGACCGTTCATGACGAAGGGTTTGGAATCTTGGCTGAGTGGACTAATCTCGACAGCTCCATTTCCAAAGATCTGTCGGACTAGATATGGTCCGATCCACTTGGATTGCAGCTTCCCTGGGAACAATTTTAGTCGGGCATCGAAGAGTAGGACCTTCTGACCAGGGTGAAAGGTCTTTCTAGATATGTACTTGCCATGAAAGGCTTTAACCCGCTCTTTGTAGATTCGCGAGTTTTCATATGAATCGAGGCGTAATTCATCAATCTTGCTTATCTGAAGCTTTCTGTGGGTTCCAGCCTTAGAAAGATCTAAGTTGCAGTTCTGTACTGCCCAATAGGCTTTATGCTCCAGTTCGACGGGGAGGTGACACGCCTTCCCGTACACCAGTATGAAAGGAGACATACCTAATTGGGTCTTGTAGGAGATCCTATAAGCCCACAAAGCTTCCAGAAGCTGAGATGACCAGTCCTTCCTATCAGGTCGAACAGTAACCTAAAGGATTTTCTTGATCTCTGGGTTCGATAGCTTAGCTAGACCATTAGTTTAGGGGTGGTAAGAAGTAGAGATTCGATGTGACACCCTATATTTGGTCATCAATGACCTAAACTGAGCATTAGTGAAATGGGTCCCTCCATCATAAATGATCGCTCGAGGAATCCCGAATCGTCAGAAGATATTCTGGTGAATGAATTTGATAATGACTTTGTGGTCACTGGTTTGGGTCGTAATGGCTTCGATCCATTTGGACACGTAGTCAACAGCGAGTAAAATGTACTCGAAGCCATCTGAGATGGGGAAGGGGCCCATAAAATTAATCCCCCAAATATCAAAAATCTCGCATACGAGAATCAGCTATAAAGGAATCATGTCGCGATGGCTCATGTTGCCCAGTGTTTGGCGACGGTTGCATGCCTTACAGTGATTGTATGCGTCCTTGAAGATTGTTGGCTAGTAGAAGCCACACTGGAGGACTTTTGATGCGGTTTTGTGCCTAGAAAAATGGCCACTGCATGCCTAGTCATGGCAGAAAGAGAGTATGTTGTTGATTTTGACCTCCAAGACACATCGCCAGATAATTTGGTCAGCACCTATGCGGAATAAGTATGAGTCTTCCTAGATGTAATACTTGGCATTAGAGCGTAATTTGTCTTTCTTTGATTTAGGCCAATCAGACAGGATCTAGTGTGATGCCAAGTAGTTTACTATATCAGGAAACCATGGAAGCCTTGTACCAATGGTCAAGAGGTACTCATCAGGAAAATGCTTCGTGATGGGTCCGGAAGGGTCGATGATCTCAGAAGGAAGGCGGGACAAGTGGTTAGCTACCACGTTCTGTCTTCCCGCTCTGTCGTTAATCTTGAGATCAAATTCTTACAACAGCAAGATCCATCGGATTAATCGAGGCTTCACGTCCTTCTTCGCAAGGAGATGCCTCACAGCTGTGTGATTTGAGTAGATAATAACATGGGAACCCAGGAGATAAGATCTGAAATTTTCAAGGGTAAATACTACAGCTAACAGCTCTTTCTCCGTAATCGTGTAGTTATGCTGAGCCTCGTCAAGGGTCTTGCTAGCGTAGTAGATGACCACGTGTTTCCTGTCAATCTCTTGCCCCAAAACCTCTCCTACAGCGAAGTCAGATGCATCGCACATGATCTCAAAGGGTTGAGACCAATTAGGGGACTGTAGGATCGGGGCTTGGGTAACTTGGTCACAAAGGATCTCAAAAGCTTGAGTGCATTCCTTGGAAATCTCAAAAGGTACATCCTTTGAGAGAAGAGTGGTCTGGGGGTGCACGATTTTCGAGAAATCAAGGATGAATCGACGGTAAAAATCGACGTACCCCAGAAAAGATCGGATGTCCCTGATCGAGCTAGGCATAGGGAGTTTGGAAATCACATTAACCTTCACTCGATCAACTTGGATGCCCCTCTTAGAAATCAGATGTCCCAGGACGATCCCCTTAGGCACCATAAAGTGGCTCTTTTCCTAGGAAAGAACCAGATTTACGTTAATGCAATGCCTGAGTATATGAACCAAGTGCTGGAGGCAATTGTCAAATGATGCCCCAAATACTGAGAAGTCATCCATGAAGACTTCCAGATAATCACCTATCATATCAGAGAATACGGCAAGCATGCACTGCTGAAAAGTTGCGGATGCATTGCAGAGACCAAAAGGCATCCTTCGGAATGTGTATGTCTCGAAGGGGAAGGTGAACGTGGTCTTCTCTTGGTCCTCTAGATGAATCGCCACTTGGTTATAACCGGAGTACCCATCCAGAAAGCAGAAGAATCTATTTCCCGCTAGTTTTTCGAGGATCTGATCAATAAACAGTAGTGGAAAATGATCCTTCTTCGTGGAGGAATTGAGTCTTCGGTAATCAATGCAGACTCTCCATGAGATGGCTATACGGGTTGGTATGACCTCTCCGATTTCAGTCGTGATGGTGGTGAGTCCTGCCTTCTTAGGCACAACCTGGATTGGGCTCACCCAACAACTGTCGGAGATCAGGTAGATGATCCCTGCATCTAACCACTTAATGATCTCCTTTTTCACGACCTCCTGCAGATTAGGGTTCAGACGTCTCTGCATTTCATGCGAAGGTCGTGCACCCTCTTCGGAATAGATGTTGTGTGTGTAATAAGAGGGACTTATTCTAGTCAGATCATCGAGAGTCCAACCAATGGCTCTACGATGTTGCTGGAGAACAGTAATCAGATGGGATTCCTGATCAGGGGTGAGTCTGGAGTTTATAATCACAGGAAATGTCTGATTGGAACCCAAAAAGACATATTTCAGATGATCGGAAAGGGGCTTGAGTTCCAAAATGGGATTATCAGTAGCAGCAGGTGGTTCGGAGTGGGTGTGAGGAACAAGGGTAGGAGTTATGGGTGTGTCCAAATTAGGTTCAGACTCCTCTAATTGCGGGTTTTGATCTTCTTGTGGTTGATTGGGGATAATCAGGTTGTCCTCAATTTGTGGTTCATCAACCACGGCTCTGATATCACATATTTGTTCTACCACACCACAATTAATCCCTTGTTGTGCCTTAAAGATATCAATCTTAAGGGTTTGGTTTCTAAATTTCAGCTCTATTTGGCCCTCCTCACAGCTTATGTTGGCCTTAGCAGTGGCCAGAAAAGGTCTCCCTAGTATAATTGGTGTATTCCTTGGGTTCTCAGGTTCATCCATATTTAGAACTATAAAGTCTACTGAGAAGTAGAAATCCCGCACCCTAACAATAACATCCTCGAGAACTCCCTTAGGTGACTTAATGGATCGATCAGCTAACTGCAATGTCACCTCAGTTGGTTTGAGCTAGGATTCTTCAAGGTGGTTAAGCAAGGATGTGGGTATCAGGTTTATGGAGGCACCTAGGTCTAACAATGCTCTATCGAATTAGGTTTCACCAATCTTACATGAGATCAGGGGAGTGCCTGGGTCTTTTGCCTTGGGTGGGAGTTTACTCAGAATCACAGAGCTAGCTTGCTCTAATAGTACAATTGGACTCCCTTTCTTGGTTCGCGGCTTACGTTAGGGTGTACACATGTTTTTCAAGAATCGTGCGTAAATCGGTACGTGGCGGATTGCATCCATCAAGGGGATGTTTATTTGGACCTGCTCAAAGGGCTTGATCAAGTCCTCCTCAGGAGCCACGGGTTTGGTTGTCCTCTTTCCCTTGGTCAAGGTCTCAGGAAATGGAACCTTTGTTGGTTCCTCTAGAATAGGTCCAGGTTTTTGATCTGGGACAGGGACATCATGGATAACTATCCTAGGGCTTGGATCACTATCAAGCTTGGAGTGGTCTGGATAAGGTGGGTCTTAGGTTGCTTTTCCACTACGGGTTGTTACAGAATTTAATCCCGCCTGGTTCTTGTTGGGGGTTGGTAAGATGGGTTGTTGCTGTTGATAACCCGCGTAAGATGTTGATGCTTCCATCCCGTCAAGTGATGCAACAGAAGAGGCCTGATAAATCATGTGTGCTTGGCCTGGGTTCAGGTTCATAACGCGCTGCTGGGTCGGTGCGTTATTAGGGTTTGGCAGAGGTTGCGAAGGAAGAGTGCCCAGTTGATGGGAATTCGCCATCTGGGCGAGTTGGTTACGGACCTTTGTGATCTCATCCTTGTGCTGTTTTTGGATAGCCGCATTCGTTCTTTGAATGTCAGCCAGTGTTTGGAGGATGAGGGACATTTGGTCTTGGTTAGGCCCGGATGGATAGGTGGGGTTGGGCCGAGGCTGAGGTGGCTGATAAGGACGAGGGGCTTGTGGATGGGGTTGATAAGGTGGTCTTTGGATCTGAGAATTTCCCGCCCACTGAAAATTGGGATGATTTCGCCATCCAGGGTTGTAGGTATTGGAAAATGGGTCATTCTGGATTGCGTTGAGGTTCTCGCAGGTTTGAGGAGCCTCAGAAAAGTCAGAGTATGGGGGATAAGAGTTCCCCCAACAAGAATAGAGAGGATCGAAGGTCCCTCCATTCTTGGAGTTAGATGGGGGTGGATACGGGTCCATCCCTGGAGAAGAGCGGTGGAAGATATTTTGCACAGTTTCCCTTGCAGGAGGGGGCTGTTGACGAAGCGATTTTCACTTTGAATAATTAATATTAAGATAATAAATCGTTGCAGCACAAAAGGTGGTGGAAAATCTCTCAATCAAAGATTAAACATATATGAATTTAAACCACAATAACGGATGTCGTATCCACAGGGAGGAATAGACCAATAAATTCATGATAAATTTACCTCTTGTTTATTTAAAAGTAATTTCATTCATTCATCCTAATCCCAAAGAAAGAACACTAATAGATGAATCAAATAACCAATCTCTAATTTCTAAAAAGAGATGGACCAATCATGCAAATTCTCCTTTACTAGAACACTCCTATAAAATCAATCAACCCCAAATATTCAATGGCATCCAATGTAAAGCGTAATATCACCATTTAATGTAAAGCGAATAGATAGGGGAATATAATCATGCAATTTGATAAGTCAATTAATTGGAGCAGACTAAAGGGGCTTGGCTGTAAATTCATTCAATTAATAAAATAATAAATCAAAAATCAAGTTTTGGCAATGGCAGCACATGTAATATCTAATTGAAGGGAAAACAGAGCTTTCACTCTCTCTCCTCGCGTGAGAGATGGAGCATCAGCGACGGAGCTGCTATGGGGGAAGGTTGACCGACACGTGAGGATCACGATGACGGTGACAGAACAGCGAGAGGTGGCCGGCGGGAGGAGGAGGGCCACTGGCCTGTTGGAGGAGAAGGCGACAGCCGTGCGTCTGGCTGCGCTCGGGTGCGCGCCTGCAGGGCGCTGAAGGCCAGGGCGAGCGCCTGCGGGAGGGGGCACGCCTGCCTGCGGGGAGTGCTGGTGAAGCGAGGGTGTGTGCTTACAGGTTGCTTGGTGAGGGAGCGGGCGGAGGTGATGGCGCTGCAGAGGGTTTTCTGCGCGGGTGTGTGAGCGGGCTAGAAGGGGGAAGTGCCTGCGGGTGGGGTGGGGCGGTGCTAGCACCTACAGGGCCGGCTGGAGATGGGCGAGCGGACGCCTGCAGGCGCCTGCAGGGGCGCAGGTGAGGCGAGGCGGGTGCCTGTAGGCTGCTTAAGTGGTGCTGTGCGGGTGCGGCTTGGCAGGTGCAGGGGGAATGCGTGTGTTGGAAGGAGGAAGCACCTGTGGGCGCGGGTGAGGCAATGCTAGCACCTGCAGGGCACTGGTGGCGAGGGCATGAGCGCCTGCAAGCATTGGACGCAGGTGTAGGCTAGAAGGTGATGGAGCTGGAAGGGGGGTGCGGTGACGGTGCAAGTGCGGTGCGCCTGAAGCGGCTGCAGGCTGGAAGGGTGACGCTTGCAGTAGAGGCTGTGGCTAGCGGTGGGTGCACAGTGCAAGCCTTCAAACGCGGTGGATATCCCCTAAAGGGGGAAGAAGAAGATGATCTCTAGAAGAACCGACGATTCTCTCTTTTTATCTCCTCCCTGCGCAAGTCAAGGGATTTTCAAATCCCTTAATAAACAAGGCTGGCGCTGTTGGTGAGGTTGTTGATGGCCGACCGTAGGTTGAGAAATTTGTGGGGGAAAATATCTTTTCTCCCCCTGTTCTTTTCCACCATTGATCCTCCTCCCTCTTCTTCTTGATTATTAGCCAGATGGATAGATTATTAGCCAGATGTAACGAGTGAGCTGTTGCGGGACCTACATGAAACATAAACTAATTACATACTATGTTATAGAATGCGATAAAATAGATGTAAACTTAAATAATGATGGATGCAATCATTCTACAACTTGTAGTTATTAATAAACATACAATGTTTAAATAGAATTACTTAGGCGTAACAATAGTCCATTAGAATGGCCTCATTAAATACTCTCATGCCTAAGATTTGCTAGTCCCTAGCAAAAAGAAAAAAAAATAATAGAAGTAATCAGAAGATTTCTTCTGATCTTATTTCAAAACTTTAGAGATCTAGACAAATGTAAAGTGATGATAGCCTAGGTAACAGATCCAAGTGAAAAAGGCTAATTCGCATTGGAAGTTCGTACTTCACCCTTAGTAAATATTGCTGTTGGGATAGGCAACTACTTCCCTCAGGGATAAAGCAGAGGATAATCTGTAATTTGACCCCGACGTATGGCTCATGTAGGAGATATCGAGTTGAATGGATTTGTATTTGGTGGCACACACTCATCTGGTGCTACATATAGTCTAGTACTGCAGACTCTAGATCTCTAGACTATTAGACAAGTCAACTCAAAGAGAGGCTAAACTGTACTCTCTTGATGTTCTTAGGCGCTCACTCCTTTCTTTCTTTTCTTTCTGAGATCACAAATCTCGCCAGACTTAGTAATTGTACTCACTGTTTGGTCGCATCTCATGGCATTCACACTTCAATTAAAGTCTTAATAACTCTACAACTAAGTTAGAGTCCTCAACCAGTATTCGGACGATCAGAAATACTAAAAGATAGGTATGGGTCATATTTGGTGGAACGTAATAGGTGTTCTGTTTCCTCAGAAACAATGTTACATTATAAACTTGGACTTCTTTTTTTTTTATTTTTTTTTGTAATATAAATATTTCTTCTTTTTCTGTTTCTTCTTTTTCTTCTTCTTTTCTTTTCTCTTTTTTTTTTTTAATTTTATAATATAAATCAACATAATACGACACAAACTTTTATTTATGAGGCATTATTAGGGATGATGATGGTCAAGAGGATATCGTGTGGCATATTTGGTGGAAGTGTCTATTCTCGACACCCGGAAGGAATGGATAGGACAGGCGTATTTCTGACCTTTGATACTATTACCCTCCTTCAGCCGAGGACTCTATGAAGGACGGTCGTAACCATCCACAATAGTCATAGCTTTATTAAGACTCCATCTCTGTGTGTATGCCTTATTTGGTGACTCAGGAATTCACACAAAGTACACACACAGGAATAGAGAGTGAAAACTACGCCTAACTCTGAAGTATCATCATTTAATTATCCAAAACTTAAGAGTCCTTGCACTAAACTTAGCGCACCAGTAATCTCTCTACTTTCTTCTCACAAATATGAGGTGGATCTACTAGAAGATAGTATGCCTGATTCCCTATGAACTGCCCAAGGGTTCAATAGACTACAAATGCTTATTGGTTTTCCTCAAGGATCCATTACCAAGTCTACGTACACGTGAAATAAATGTACTGGATTCTAAACTTAAGAAATAATTCAGGAAGAAAAACCTCCCATGACAAAGGTATTTTGCTAGGGACTAACCCATTCAGCTCAAGAAAAGAGAATTATATATATATATATATGCTAACCTAAATGCATGAATGCACCCCCCATGCCTAAATCCTACAATGTCCTCATTGTAAAATTAAAACAAGGGGAGAAAGGAAAGAAATCACCTGATGACGGTGTTATCCAGACCGCTAGGTTGCCTCCCAACAAGCGCTACATTTTCTGTCAGCAGCCAGACTTAGAAGGAACCTATAAGTCTGGTTCCAAACAGACAAGGTTAGGCCCTAAGAATATGTGTAACAGTGCGGGCCTAGAAAACAGGTAGCCACGGATGTTGGTGAGCTGATGATGCAACGTAATACTAAATGCTCGCCAGAAGATATGAAAGCGAATATCCTCGTTGGCTACCTTGGGAGGTTTAGGAATAATAAACGGAATATGAAAAGGGACCTCCCGAAACGGAATAAGTGGAGGATAACAAGGATCCTCCAGAGCAGGATGGGTTTTAAAAGATATACACATTATTAGTTCAAACCCTTGAATAGCGAGAGTAAAAGTATAAGCATCAATCCACACTCGTCATTCTACCCGAGGATGTACTGGCCTGATATGTTCTCTAGAAAGAATGTACATGAGCAGAGATCTGAGCCAAGGATTTGTTAGAGAGTATAAGGGTTGTTGGTAGTGTTGGAAGGTAATGGTTAAGTCCAATGAAGGCTTAGTCGGTGTCAGGTCCAATTCCAACAATGATTCAGATTGTGTATATTCCCTAACAGTTGGAGACAACTTCTCGTTGCCCTACCTAGCCTTAATGATCGGAGTCATATTTGAATCAAGGGTAGACTCCAAATTACAACTCTTTGATGGCAGGGTCAAAATGTAAGAATCATTATCATTCAGCTCATCCCCGGATTCGTTTGGTTCACTCAAATTTTTGTCGGTGTGTATATGTGATTCATTAGGAGTTGGATCCTTAATTATTTCGAAAGGAGGATCAGTTTTAATATTTTGGAGCAAGCCTATATCATTGTTCTCAGGGTATAAATCCTCAATTGACGTGTTTTGTCCCCGAGAGTCTCCCATAGACTTCTCATTATTTTGTTTATCCTCCTTTAATATCAACTCCTGCTTTGATGGAGGATGACTCTCAAAAGAAAGGAGGAATCTAGATTTTATCTTATTATCTCTATCCTCTGGAGGTAAATCCTCAAATAATAAATAATTCCCCTGTGATTCACTCTAGATTTTCAGTCCAGGTTCCTCTATTGGGGCATCCCCATCCTCTGAAATAGACTCTTCATATCCCTGAGACCAAAATTGATCATCCTCTATTCCCTTAGGGTCACCTTCATTGGGTGCATTTAAATCCCTAGGATGCTGAATGGTGGGTGTTGATTCCCTAGGTGGAGGGTCAGGAGTAGGCTCACTAAGGGTAGAATGGGATTCCACCAAATAATCAATAGGGGAAGTGATAGGAACAATATAACCTTGACCCAGGTTGGTAGGGGTAAGGAGAATACTATCTTTGGGGTCAAGGTCCTCAAGAGGTACCATCTTCCCTTGCTTTTGACTCCAATAAAACTCGGGTGGATAATCACTATGATCGTTGTCCTCTAGTGGTCGTGTCTCATTGGGAGAGTCTAAGTGATAGCTACATAAAACTGGATCCCTATTGTTATTGGGTTCCTCAGAATTATTTTCATGATCATGATCGTATAGGTAGGGATCAGGATTATTGGGAAGCGTGTAGTTAAGTTGTCTTATTTCTTCATTTAACTGTTGACTATTCCTCAACATCTCTCCCATTGATTTCATTATTTCCTTTTGCTATTTTTGAATTTCTATCATAAAAGAGGAGAGGCTACTATTATCAGGTTGGGGAGGATAGTCAATTTCAGGCTCTGGTTGCCTAGGGGTATCGGTCCAACCTTGATACGAAAAATCATGAAGGGTGGAAGGGTTGGGTGTTTGCATGGAAGTAGGGATTTAAGGATTGGAAAATCCCGCTCCTAGGCTCTGCTCAAAAGTGGGAGTTATCGGACCAGTACTCCTAGGATAAGAATATGAATGATCCCATGAATTGTCAATGTACCCATCAAAGGATGGATACGCTCGAGGCATGGGATCCTGATTAAAAGATGGGAAGTATTGACTCTGATAATCTAACTGATAGGAGTAAGGGTGATCCATTTCTTTAAGCAAAACAATTTCGACTCTCTTAGGATTTAGAAGAATTCAGAATACAAGCAGAGACTTCCTAGAGAGTTCTGCAGTCAAAGCAAACGCAAATTCAATGGGATCTATTTTTTTAGTAGATTGTAGGTCTTAGAATTATATGTTTAGTTGATGGACAAACAAGTTTTGCAAAAAATATTACGCTTCCTAGGCCAACCTTCGCTGGTGCCTATAACCTACTCGCAAGGGATGGAAGTCTCGAATCGAGCCCACACACGAGGAACCGAAGTAACTTGGTGGATAGGCTTGTTGATTTCCGACTAACTTCCCTTGTGGTGCAAAAGAGGAGAGGTAGAAATTTATCAAATGACCTTATGTGTGAGGTGCACAGTGTCTCAGGTGTGCAAATATATGATCGTGTTTTGATTTTTGAAATTTCGCAAATAAGATCCTTTTGCACACAATTTTCAGTCACAGATTTTAAAGTCCAACCTCTTAGCAGTTCCAATTTTTAAAGTGACCACTGAATTAATTTGATTCAAGCACTTTAGTGGTCATAGATTTAGGTTTAATGCATATGCATGATAGTTAATTGATGCTCAAGAGAAGACGTACCTTACTCCAGCTTTCTTCATGCAATAATGAATGCAATGCAATAAAAATAAACTAGATGTTGCTCATTTAGTCCTAGATGGTCGTCCTATAGATATGTAGCTTCTAGCAGGCAGTTCGATTTTTTTTTTAATAATAATAACAAATAGACCTAATCTAACTAACTAACCGAAATGAAGTTCAAATAATCCTATAATCTAAATAAATGGGAACACGCTCCCGCATACAAGAGCGATAAGAAATAAAGAGGCATTGGGGACACGTTCCCAAAATTACCCGACAAGGGTCCAAAAGACAGTAATTAAATTCTAATGTCTATCTAAACTAAATCTAATTAAGATCTACTGACTAAATCAGAAATAGGCTTCTTCGTAAGCCTATGCGTGTGGGATCAAGGCCTACGTGTTCCTGTTGCCGTCCTCCAGGTGACGTCAAGGTCCACCAAAAAGATCATCTCCATCGTGTGTGTCGTTCAGGGTCAATGTTGTTGCTTTGCTGCACCTATCGCCGTGTCAGATTCCTCGCACAATAATAAAAATGATCAGATGATTGCGCAACTCAGAATATTCAAAAAAAAATAATAACGTGAATCTTTTCCGTCTGTTGCCTCCCCGGCAACGGCACCAATTTGAAAGAGCGATTTTCACTTTGAATAATTAATATTAAGATAATAAATCGTTACAGCACAAAAGGTGGTGGAAAATCTCTCAATCAAAGATTAAACATATATGAATTTAAACCATAATAACGGATGTCGTATCCACAGGGAGGAATAGACCAATAAATTCATGATAAATTTACCTCTTGTTTATTTAAAAGTAATTTCATTCATTCATCCTAATCCCAAAGAAAGAACACTAATAGATGAATCAAATAACCAATCTCTAATTTCTAAAAAGAGATGGACCAATCATGCAAATTCTCCTTTACTAGAACACTCCTATAAAATCAATCAACCCCAAATATTCAATGGCATCCAGTGTAAAGCGTAATATCACCATTTATTGTAAAGCTAATAGATAGGGGAATATAATCATGCAATTTGATAAGTCAATTAATTGGAGCAGACTAAAGGGGCTTAGCTGTAAATTCATTCAATTAATAAAATAATAAATCAAAAATCAAGTTTTGGCAATGGCAGCACATGTAATATCTAATTGAAGGGCAAACAGAGCTTTCACTCTCTCTCCTCCTCACGTGAGAGATGGAGCACCGGCAATGGAGCTGCTATGGGGGAAGGTTGACTGACGCGTGGGGATCACGATGACGGTGACAGAACGGTGAGAGGTGGCCGATGGGAGGAGGAGTGCCACCGGCCTATTGGAGGAGAAGGCAACAGCCATGCGTCTGGCTGCGCTCGAATGCGTGCCTGCAGGGCGCTGGTGGCAAGGGCGAGCGCCTGCGGGAGGGGGCGCGCCTGCCTGCGGGGAGCGCTGGTGAAGCGAGGGTGTGGGCGAGGTGATGGTGCCGCAGAGGTGATGGCTTCACGCGTGCCTGCAGGTTGCTTGGTGAGGGCACAAGCAGAGGTGATGGTGTTGCAGAGGGTTTTCTGCCTGGGTGCGTGAGCGGGCTGGAAGGGGGAAGCGCCTGCGGGTGCGGGTGGGGCGGTGCTAGCACCTGCAGGGCCGGATGGAGATGGGCGAGCGGACGCCTGTAGGCGCCTGCAGGGGCGCGGGTGAGGCGAGGCGGGTGCCTGCAGGCAGTTTGAGCAGTGCTGTGCGGGGGCGGCTTGGTAGGTGCAGGGGGAACGCGTGCGCTGGAAGGAGGAAGCGCCTGCAGGCACGATTGAGGCAGTGCTAGCGCCTACAGGGAGCTGGTGGCGAGGGTGTGAGCGCTTGCAGGCGTTGGACACAGGTACAGGCTATAAGGTGATGGCGCTGGAAGGGGGGGTGCGGTGACAGCGCAGGTGCGCTGTGCCTGAAGCGGCGGCAGGCTGGAAGGGTGACGCTTGCAGTAGAGGCTGTGGTTGGCGGTGGGTGCACAGTGCAAGCCTTCAAACGCAGTGGATATCCCCTCAAGGAGGAGGAAGAAGATGATCTCCAGAAGAACCGACGATCCTCTCTTTTTATCTCCTCCCCGCGCAAGTCAAGGGATTTTCAAATCCCTTACTAAGCATGGCCGGCGCTATTGGTGAGGTTATTGATGGCTGGCCGTAGGTTGAGAAATTTGTGGGGGAAAATATCTTTTCTCCCCCTGTTCTTTTCCACCATTGATCCTCCTCCCTCTTCTTCTTGATTATTAGCCGGATGGATAGATTAAGTGGAGAAGATGTAACGAGTGCGCTATTGCGGGACCTGCATGAAACATAAACTAATTACATACTATGTTATAGAATGCGATGAAATAGATGTAAACTTAAATAATGATGCATGCAATCATTCTACAACTTAATGTAGTTATTAACAAACATACAATGTTAAAATAGAATTACTTAGGCGTAACAATAATCCATTAGAATGGACTCATCAGCTGTGAGAAGGAGTTCTGCGCAGAGGTGGCTCACTGCAAATGCCGAGTCAGCTCGTCCACCTTCTTCTCAATGATAGAGACCTTGTCCAACCGACTGGCCATCAGTTCCAAGTCGACAGATACGAATAGGCCTTGCATCTCATGTGCTCCCTTGAGATTCGTCGATGCGCGGGTATTCGTCCGGTCGAATAATCCCATGGAGTCATTGTTGATGGAGTTCTTGCACATATTCTCGAGAATCTCCCACATGGTGTCCTCATGTTGACCCATGATATTCCCTCCGTAAGTTGCATTGACGAATAATCTAATGTCCTCATGGAGTCCCTAGTAAAAAGACTGGACTTGTTCTCATTTAGGAACTCCGTGATGGGGGCACTTTCTCATGAGATCTAAAAATCGGTCCCATGCCTCATGAAGAGGTTCTCCCGTTTGCTGGGTGAAGTGAGTAATTTGATGGCGCAAGGCGTTTGTCCGACCAACGGGAAAGAACTTCAAAAACTTGGATTGAAGTTCCTCCCATGTGTTGATTGGATGGGTCTGTGTCTGATACCAATGAGCCACCTTGTCCATGAGGGAGAAAGAGAACATCTTCATGAGTAAGATATCCCGATTTTGCGCATCTAACTCGAAGGTCTGGGCCAGATGCTTAAGCTGTTTGATATTCTAGAAGGGATCTTCAGAGTTAAGCCCATAGAATTTAGGTATCGCATGAATCATATTGGGCTTTAGTTCAGAATCAGCTCCTCCAGCCGGGATTCGGACTCGAGGCTCAATTGCCATCGCAGCAGGATTATAGTGATCTTGCATCATGGGTTGCTGCGGTGGGTTCATGAAGTTCTGGAAGAGGTCATTAAGACACTGAAGCTAGTGCTCAAGATTATTTTCTTCTTCAACTGGCTGTGCCATGATGGAAGAAGAAGGAGAACTAGGTTTAGAATCGGAAGAAAGGTTTATGTGGACGGGTTGTTACACAAACAAGGGTGTCGAGGCTTGGCCTCGAGGAGAGTGGATTTCTAGAGGAGGTTTCAAGGACCTCCTACCAAACATGCATTGATAGACTGGATGAGGTTAGAATGTGTTGAACCCAATCAAGACACCCAAAATATGTTGGGTGATTATAGAGGTTCAGGGCGGATGATACTCCTTGATAAGAAGGTCGCCACCTGAGAATTACCTGGGCAGCCAGAGAGGGTGAGTCCTGCGATGACCCCTACACGGTCGAGCGCCCCCACAGGTTATAGGGTTTCCCCCACCCAACCTCTCTTGTCACTGAGATTCCAGGTAGACTGGAATGGGGACCTTGACCTCTTAAGTCTACCACTTTTATTTAAGATCAAGGTGCTTAGGGTTTCACTTGAACTTTAAATCTTTTGAGTGCAAAGTGACCTAATTTAAAGGTTGGTTGATCCAAAGGATCAACTTCATCTCTTTGTTCCTTTGAGAGCTTCTTAGGTCTTGTCTTTTATGGTTCAAGTAGATTAAGAGCCTGATTTGCTTAGGATTTTTCTTGGATAGATCTTTTCAAACAATGGCTTAGGTACACCTCTTTTTGGAATTTTTAATTCTCTACTTAGAAGAAGATGTGTCTCTAAAAACCCTAGCTTTGGAATCCTAGGTTGGATCTAGTTGGTTCAAGTTAGTTGCCTCAGAAATGGGTAACTAGGGCTCAAGCAAGAAGGTTTTAACCTTAGTTACCTTAAGTGGATATGCAGTTAAGATATGTTGAAAGTAAAAGTCAGGCAACTTTGTGAATTACTAAGTATGGAAGACGGGTAACCCTAGATTGATTTTTCTTTTGTTTTTCCTCTTTAGATTGTGAGGGGCTTAAAAGAGGGGGTTAAGGTTTACCTGTTCCTGGTTGCTGTGCTGCTGCTTGTCTTTTCTTGAGTTCCTTTCCTGCAACAAACACAACAAAAGAGAGATTAAGTCAGTATAAAATCAAAAATTGTGATTTAAAGCTTCTAAGTGCCCGTTGCTCCCTGACAATGGCACCAAAAATTGATGGGTTCGAATTTCGCGGTTTTCAAAATATACGCATTGTAGTATGTTGCGAAAAATGATTATCAATTTAATTTATTACTCAAAATTTTAAAAATATTCTGAGGTCGAACTCAGGGAGCAATTCGGTCTTTAGAAACAGAAAAATCACAATTCTCAAATAATGTAATGCTTTACAAAAATCTAGAGAGAAAGGAAATAGAATTTTTCTTCTCTTTTTCTTTTCTTCTCTTTTTCTTCTTTGCTCTTCTCTTTGGCTGCTATTGCTCTGACTTTGGCTGCTTCTTTTCCTTGGCTTCTTCTTCTTTTCTTCCTTTCCTTTCTGCTTGGCTTTCTTCTTTGCGGTAGCTCGCTCCTTCTCTTTTCTTCTCTTCCGCTTCGGCTCTTTCTTCTTCAGCTCCTTCCTCTGCCTTCTTCTTCTTCTCTTCTTCTTCTTCCGCGCAGCTGCTTCCTCTTCCTCCTTCCCTGCACAAGCATAGTTAAGCACAACCTACCCCTACCCTCCCCGCGTCTCTCTCTCTCTCTATTTCTCTCTTAGGTCATAGCTCTCCCAGAGCCAGCCAGGTTATCGGATCGGGTGTACATGCCCGAGACCAGGCCCACCGGCATGTGGTGGTGGGCGAGGTGTGCACGGATAGTCGGGTCAAGACCAGGTCCGCGTAGCGAGAGGCCGTGGACGAGGCGTGAGTGGGCGAGGGACCTCACCCCTGTGTTCTGAGGTGACCTAAAGAAAACACAAAAACAATAAAAGGCACTCACATGTGCTGGGCGTTTCCGAGGTGGGACTAAAGTCCCACCCGCTTCTGCTTGCACACCTGCAAGAGGACTCTGCCTAATCACCGCTGCTGCAGTCGCTCGCTAAGCCTGCTCTCTGGCTGGATGCATGCGTGAGGCCTTTGTGCGTCACCTGGGAGCCTTATGCTTGGAGTGTGCGACCTGGAGGGAAGCTTGAGAGCTCTATGCTTCAGCGACAATGGCGGAAGGGGCCATGACCCTGAAATCACGAGAATGGCCTTGTAGCCACGTCAAATCACTTAGCAGGCTTCGCCGTGACACGGAGAAGATGGTCCGAGGGTCAGCATGGCGTAAGGGCGCCTGTGCGTGTGTGCCTAGGGCACACTGTGTGCGTGCAGGTGGGTGTGTTCGGGGGGAGGTTCAAGTGGGTATGGTGATCAGTGGAAGGGCAAAAGGTGATCAGTAGGAGGTGGTGAGGCTTAGGGACCGGTTGGTGAGGGATGAAACAACCTGTGGAGGTGGAGTAGCCTCGCCGGAGTTGGTGGTCAGAGGTGGAGAGGGTGATGGTGGTCTGTGGTGTCGAGAGGTCGGGAGTACAAATTATCAGAGGGGAAATGAAGAGGGGAGTAAGGGGAACTTATCTGGTAGGTTAGGAGTGAAAGGGGGAGGCGGAGGGCGAGCGGCTGGTGCTTGCTATCGTCGGAGACGAAGGCGCCAAGGGGAAGAAGACGATGATGAGGAAGGGGGTCGGAGGGCACGCACTGGTACGGCACGGCGCGACGGATGATGGCGGAGCTAGCTCTGCCATTGGTACAGTGGCAGAGCGATGAGAGAGGGAGGAAGAAGTCACCAGAAGCTCTTGGTAGTCAGCCGGAGTTGGGAGGAGATGAATTAGAGGGGGATCTGAGGCCAAATTGAGCTTGAAGGATGCGGCGTGGTCTGCCCTTCCTTAAATAGGCAAAAGTAGGGCGAGAAGCGTGCGGGAGCGGCGAGGCAGCCATGCCGAAGGTAAGGTCGGTCGGAGACCCATATCTCTCGTGCATTCGCACGAGAGGTATGGTGGGTTTCAAGGCATGGGGAGCCACCCATGCGATAGAGGGCTCCGCAGGAAGCTCCCCTTTCAAATCTAGGGGCGGCTCCCCATGCAGAAGAAGCGAAATCCTCCGCGCAAAGTCGTCGGAGGTATGGCCCCTTCTGAGAATGGCAGAGGGACCGAAATGAAGAAAAAAATGAGGAAGTTGAGGGGGTAATCGCAAGGGTTTCAAAAAGTTGAGGGTCAGAAAGTAATTTTGAGGACCAAATTTTAAAGTGGGTCAAGAGGACCTTCCCTTAGGCTCAAATTTTGGTATAAACCTAATTTGGACATAAGGAATCTAATGGTGAAGTTGGATTTTAGGTTTGATCACGTTTGAATGGACATTTTTCACAAAAACCCAAATTAGGTCAAAAATTGGGTATGGACCCCAATCTAGGTCAAAACAGGTTCCGAAGGTCAAATTGAAGGTTCTAAATCCTAGGGGATATTTTTCCATGATTTTTAGAGAGGTTAGTTGATTTTTATCTTGCCTGAAACCTTGTGAATTAAAGTGGGCTTGTTTTAGGGTTATAGAATATCTTTTAATTCCTAGATTTCGCCATAACCCTTTTCTGACCAAATCATCCCACTCTTTCTCTTATTAAATCAAATTGACATATGTCTAGACCCTTAGAAATCCTGTTGATGCATTGCACTAGTAAAATTACGATTTTACCCCTTGTGTCATGTTTTCTCCTCAAATTGGTAATACCCTGAATTAGGCCTTCCTTTAGGTTATGTAGGAGCTTTTGTTCATTTTATTTGGTCAAAATGTGGTAGTTAGGGTTCATGATGAGGTTCTCATCATAGACCCTTAGGGTCCTTTGTGGACTTAAAAACTTAAGTAGGAGTTAAGTTGAGGACAATTCCTCAAGAGGTTGAGGTAGGAAAGCTAGGGATGGAGTTAAGGGCTGGGTAGTACATAGTGTCTTTTTCTACCTTTTGGTTTGCGGGTCCTCGTAACCTAAGCATCCGCATTTCACATACACTTGGTCTTATATAAGTAATGATCACCTTAATTTCTTAAAGAAAATTTTCTACTCTTAGTTCTGACTTAGGAGAAGCTTGAAAACACAATTTGATTGGACGAGTTCCTGCCGTAGGAGAGGTGGAATATATATTCACCTTGATGATGTGATGATAACATGTCACCTCCTCGGTGCTTGTCTCTTAGGATATCTATCCTACTGGGGGCATGTAAGTGCATTGTGCAGTTTAGGTACCATGGGTGACCATATCTCGAAGTGCCGATTGTCACAGGCCTGACTTCGCTTAAGAAATCCATGGGTGATACTATCTCGAAGTGTCGATTGTCAGGAGTTCTTGGGGTTGCTATGGGTGGTGCTATCTCGAAGCATCGAAAGCCAGGCACCCTTCGAGGTTCGGTGATGGGGACAATGAATCCGACATAGACTATGTTGATAGATGATCCAAGGTTAGACTTAGAGGAATTATATATATATATATATTACTCCCTTTTCAGGTTGGAAATCATACCAACCTTAAATAAATCAGACTAATGCACATGCACGAATGCTTTAATCTCTGGGACCAATAAACCCTAGGGTAGAGTTAGAAATCAGAGAAGCCTGTGCTTGCAACTTGTCCTTAATTGACCTAGTCTGTAACTAAGCAACTATTTAGGTACCTTATGATCTAGGGTTAGATAGTGCAACCTAATTTCTGTGAAAAGGTCAATTGAGTTAGCTTGGATCACTTTGAGTGTTTGGTTGTTGCTTAAATTTGCTAGGGACTAGCAAAAACTAGGCATGGGGGCATTTGATGAGCCCATATTTGTGAGCTAATTAGTTACTTAAGTGCCTAAGCATTAGATTAATGCTAGTGTATGCATAGCATGCTTTATGATATAAATAATTTAGTTTATATATATTTGCTTGTATGCATTACATTCATATATAAATTATTTAGCATGCATTAGAATAATATGCATTAGTCTTTAGGTTGCATTATATGCATGTATTAGAATTAACATTTTATGTGAGAGTTTATAGATAAATAAACTATCATTTCTTTTCCTATTTTATTAATCCATTTTTTTCCTCTCCTCAATGGCTGTAGTGACGATGCCTTTACTCGTTGCTTTGATGGCCGCAAAATAGGGATCTGGTTGGGGCAACCATGACAACAAGGGAGAGGAAGAGGCAACCATGTGACAGGAGACTTCGCCCCGACTCCACCATCGTGAAGAGCTTCAAGCTCACATCCATCACCACCACTGTGTATCTCCAAGGTTGAGCGCTGCCACATCGTGGGCCAGTGAGGTATAGGCCGCCACGCCAATCCGACAAGCTTGACCATCATCGTGCGCGTGTGTCTCACGACCATGCAACCATCACCGTGCACGTGTGCCTCTGGCCATTCAATTATCCTCATAGTGCCCCCTGTTCATCGTGCCTTCATCCACCTCAAGTCCCTAAGGGGAGAACACCTTCACAACCACCTCCACGCTCACTGTCCATGGTAATCCTCATCACCACCAACATCTCCATCTTCTTCTTTTTCCTCTTCCTCTGTTTCTCTTCCACCTCAACGAAACCACCCACCACCATCACCAACAACTACCACCTTCACTAGCGCTCCACGCACTCACGCATGCCACCTCTTCCCCACACGGCCAGCAGCAACTCCAACACGCACAGCAGCACGACCCCACCTCGTCCCACCTCTGCATGCAGCACTGTAGTGTGCGCATAGCAGTAGTGGCTCCTTCTCCTTCCCCACGTGCACAGTAGCAGCAACAGCCACTTTGTCGCACCTCCATTGTGCCACGCACCACCAGCCCTCACCGAACAGCCTCGCCCCTCCCGCACGTCCTCTCCACCAGCACCACACACGGCCAGTGTGCTCATGCCTCCTCATCTTCGTGAGCTTCAGCAGCAACATAGTTGTAGCTCACCACCACCCACCATCAACCTCTCCTCCGTTCTCTCATCTCCAGCCACCTCACGTCAAGTTGCTACCGGCATCGAGTGCAGCCCAACCTAAAGGAACTCCGACGAGCTTCGCGTCTCCAGCCAACCCTTCCTTGTCATGCACAGTGAAGGGGAACACCTTCCACTGCTTTGCACTTCATTTCTTATTACATGTCGTTGCCATTGCAAAAGGGAAATTTTTGAGTTAATAATATTCTAATCTGGTAATTTTGTGAGAACTCCCTCCATCTTTCATGAAAATACAACAACAGCTTACTCATGTCTTATTATCTTAATTGAAGGTGATTTTGATTTAGTTTCTTTACAAAATTAATTGCGAACATTTGTTTTTGACTAGTGCCAGTTTTGATAGGCCATTGCCTCCCTGTGGATACTACCCGCTCTTCTCAAGTGGTAATTTTAATTGTTTGAAAAGCAATTTTCCACCACTTACATACTACTTTGACATGTCATTTTATGTGCAAAACGACAACGAAGTGAAAATTGACTTTTCACTCCTACCCAAATCCAGCAACAAGTGTGGTCCTGACCAAATGAGCTGAATGCATGGAGATACCGCATTAGAAAATGATTTTCCCTTCGATCAAATCAATAATAAAGTCAAGCCTTATCGGGAAAAAGCATTAGACTCTGAACAAGCCAAATCCAAGTTTCAACAACCTAACCCAAAGTATGTTCTAACAGCCTCTTGAAGCTGCTATGCAAGTACTTCATAACCTTTATTATTATTAATTAATGGACCACCGACGAAGAGGGGAAAAAAGAAAGAGAAAACAACCAACCCTAAAATTTCTGACTCAAAACAAAGCGCACGCCAAGATTAAAAAAGGAAAGGAAAGGAAAAAAGAAAGAAAGGTTGTTCTTTGTTTTAGCCCAAAAAGTCACCTTTGTGATGTCTATTACATGGCATGAGACAAGAGTCAGCACAGGAGGCCTGTAGGGAGACCACTGAGTAAAGATGGTGTGAATTGAAGGCTTTTGAGATGGAAGAAGGAGGATGGACGAGTTGGTTTTCTTTTGGTTTGTTCGCTCGTATTTGGAGTCAGATAATCAATCATCCATTCCCTTTCCTTTCTCTTGTGCAGCCCATGCTTGCAGGGTTACTTGCTCCTCTCTTTTTTACTTCCTCATCTAGATCTACCAACTTGGATCTACCAACTAATACTGAAGGACTATGACTACTCCTTCATCCTATCCCTTTTGTACTGTCACCTTTGCTTGTTTGCTCCTTTTATTTCCACCAATAAAATAGCATCCGACTCTCTCCTCTTTTCCCCTCCGCACCGGAAGGCCTCCACCCAACAACTACCCTGCTTCATAGAACCCGTTACCGCACCATATCCTTCCCAAATTCCCCTCCCTCTCCAACTCTTTGTCCCAGATGGATCGTGAGCCCCACCCAAGAAGCATTCCATTCTATTGATAATGCTTCATCATCAAAGATATTAAGCAAAATTGACTCTGCAAGGATTTAGGAATCTCTATCTACCTGCAAAATCACCTCATTTAAAAGATAAAATAAAATAAAATGAAGGAGATGTTGTAGGGAAATTTAGAGATAGGAAGGTAGGGATTGAGATAGAAAAGATGAGAGAGGTGAGGGTAACAAGGAAAATTCTCGTGGACAGAAGTGGAAGTAAGTACATTGAAGAGAACAAATAGAGTGGAAGGTTACCTTCTTTGAAGTGGTAAGAGAAAATTCTTAAATAAAGTAACTAGGGAATAACTTTTCCTAATTACCATACTTGAGATTTATTTTTGTTATCACATGTGATAAAATCATGTTTTCAAAGGATGATTTTGCATGATTATATTTTTGAGCTAAATTTGTTTTTGCTAAAAAAAAATTCAATATAACTCTACCGCACCAAACTTGTTTTTAGAAAAGACTAATTTATCTATATCTTTTAAGCCCCAAAACATGTCCCTCGTGCCCCCGATCTACCTCCCTCCCCACTTGACCCCCTCCTCCCACGTGAGCTTCCTTCTCAATGCTCCTCTGTTGCTTCTCCTCTGGTCCCTCCTCCAATACTATGCTTCCACGACTGCCGCCGCCTTTTCAGTTGCTGCTGCTCCATCTTCTGCACTCTTTAGTTCCTTGTTCATCTCGTTGCCTTCAAGTTATGTGTTCAACTGTTGGGTTATTTTATAAAGATGATGTTTGGAACTTGAAAGAGTTCATTTCGATTTTTGAGTACGGTGACAAATATCATCAATGTTCATTTCATATTGTCAACCATGTGAACTTTCAAGTATTGAATCTGATCAATATGTGTAGTCTGTGATTTGCTCGCGTGTTTCGGAATGATGCACTTAGAGGTTGCGCGGCTATTTGAAAGCTTTTGATTACCAATGGGTGTTGAGCATCTTGCTTGAACAACACACATGTGCTCATATTCAAGACAATGAAGATCACCCACAACTTGATTGCAACTTCTTGGGAGACTACTTGCAAAAATTATGTGAAAATGTCACCTTTGGTGAAGGTGAATATCTTGCGAGATCTCATTCATGATAGATTCAAGCATAATGTTACAACAAGTACATTGGATGCAAAGCGAAAGGTAATTGAATTAATGTATGGCGAGTGGGATAAGTCATACAAGGATTTGTCATATTTCCTTATGGCCATCAAAGATTCCAACCCTGGTACTTGTGTAGACATTGAGAGTGTAGAAAATAATATGGTCTTCATGAAAGCATTTAGGGCATATGGGTCATTGATTAAAACCTTTAAACATTATCGATCGATTATTAATATTGATGGCACTCATTTGTATGGTAAATACAAGCATAAGTTATTGATTACTTGTAGCATGGATACTGATCATCACATTGTCCCTTTTGCATTCGTCATAGTATATGAGTCTACGGAATCGTAGTCGTGGTTTTTGGGACATTGATTGATCTACTAAACACGAAGATTTGATTGTTTATGTTTGTTAACATGTCGTTGTAGCTTGAATCCTGCGTTGAAACTTGCACGTCAAGAGTTAAAGATTAATGTGAGTCCCAGCTAACTCCACGAGAAGGCGAAAATAGGCATTTGATTAGAAATTTGCTTTATACTTTTATTCTAGTTTTGTCGTTTTGGGCATTTGTGATTTCTTTTGACTTTTGTTTTGAGAAAAAGTGAGATAGACAACTACCTACTAATACTTTTTCTTTTGTCTTTTTAGTGATTATGTGAGAATGAACCTACACTAATGAAACAAAAACCATCTTTTCGTCATTTTTGCTTTACGATTTTTTTTCTTTTAATGGATGGAAGAAACAACGACTATCTTTTCTTTTTATCTTTTGGATAAGGAGGAAGAAACAACAAAAGTGAAACACTTATAAACAAGAGAACATCAACTTTTGATTAACTCAAAATTTACAAACTAAACTACTAACACACTACAATTGAAAGCACAAAAACCCATTAACTATTACAACTTCAAAAGTGCCCTAGGCCACTTGCACACTTCGACTACTGAAAGGAAAGAAAGCTATTTACAAGAGAGCTTCAAGCAATCACATAGAGGAAGGTGATGATGGTGACTAGGTAATAAGTGTGGTGGAAGTTTTGAGTTAAATTGGGGAAATGGTTAAGTCCAAAGGCAGTGGTGGTAAGGGTGATAGGAGTGACTATTACAAGGTAATAAGGCATGGTGGTTAGGTTTAGTGGGAGGGTGTTTAGATGTTGGTGTTGTGGTATGTGGTGGTTGGAGTGGTGTGGGTGTCTACATATCTAACTAGAATGGTGGTGGCATCAAGTTCTATGTAGACTTCTTTGCGTACATTGGGGTTTTGGTTAGGGATGGTTACCATATACTTGATGGTATGGTTCTTAAAGATATCTATTTGGTGTGCTACGTGGTAAGGTGATGGCACGACCATACTAGGCTCTAATGGAGAGGATTAGGTTTAGGATGATGGGGTATATGTGATTAGGATAAGTGGTGGTTATGGTGGTGGTGAGTGCACAAGTGGTGGAGATGCACTACAACAAAATACAATTATAGTGATGACCTTTGAGGATAGAGTTGAAGCCTTTGGGGATAGATTTTAGGGTGGGTGACGGAAAATCCATCCCCAAAAATCTGTCTCCCAAATGAGAGTCACTAAAAGTTTTGGAGATGGATTTTCCATTCTCAAAACTATTGTGACAGAAAATTAGTCATGATAGATTAAACACCAAAAAGTTGATAACGTGGCATTTAAGTTTTTTAAGGATAGATTGCTCTGTCTATACAAGTTTTAGGAAAAAAAAAGGGGATTTTTACGTGAATGCCACTAAAATTTTTTGAAATTACTTAAATGTCATTCAAATCACTATATTTATAGATATATCATTGAAAAAGTAGTATCATTTTCATATTTCCCACTTCGTTAGCCATAACCATTAAACATAACAATTTTAGACTGAAATGTAATTTAAAATTATTTTTTAGTCTTCAAAAAATAATTTTTAGTCCTTAAATTTTTTTTAGTCAAATTTTATTTTTTTAATTTTCACCCCTCCCTCCCCCCTCCCCTCACTAGTTCACTTCCCTTCCTCCTTACCTCTGAGCACCTCCTCCAACCTCCAACCACCTCCTTCGCCCCCTCTCTCTAACCACCACATCCTCTCAACCACCTCCTCCTCCCAAGGAGACATCGAAAAGGAGGACCCCAAAGCCCACCACAACATCTTTGGGCACATCTTCGACCACAAGCCCAAGAAGGGCATCATCACAGACGGTGAGAAGTTGAAGAAGGGTGCCACTGCAGACGGTGAGAAAACAACAGAGTGTAAGGGTAGGGTCGTCACCTTGGGAGGAAGAAGTGGTTGAGAGGAGGTGGTGGCTAGAGAGGGAGTGGAGGAGGTGGTTAAAGGTTGGAGAGTGAGGGTGGAGGAGGTGGTTAGAGGTGAGGAGGAAGGGAGGTGAACTGGCGAGGGGAAAGGGGAGGGTAAGGGAAGGGGTGAAAATTTAAAAACTAAAATTTGAGGTCAAAAAAATTTTTTAGGACTAAAAAAAATTTTTTTAGGACAAAAAAATAATTTTTTATTACATTTAACTCCAAAATCGTTAAGTCTAACAATTATGGCTAATAGAGTGGCAAATACGAAAATGACACTACTTTTTTAATGACATATCTATAAATATAGTGAATTTAATGGTATTTAAGTAATTTCAAAAGATTTCAATGGCATTTACATAAAAATCCCAAAAACTAATTGCCCTCGATCTTTTGAGGATTACATAATTGTGAATGTAAATTACATCAAAACATTCTTACTTTTAGTAATACATATATACTCGATAACTTGACAGGAGTGATTTTTGACATAAGACATCATTTTCCTTGAAATTAAATTACAAAGTACTTGTTACAATGTTGTGAATAAATTACAAAAAAGAATAATAAAAAAATACATCATATTACAAAAGAGCACTTAACTCTTATTTTTTTTTTCCTCTTTAGAATAGAAGTCTAAATTATTCCAATCTAAGCCCCTTGAATGACAAAAGCTCAGGAAATTCATTCTTCAATTTGGTAGAGTCAAGTTCATAGGAAACATTGGCTATGTCATAGGAAACTATTTTCCATGTCACCATTGCAAAAACTTGCAAACTGAAAGGTGGAAGAGGAGGATCATAGGAAGTATCTTGATGACATACAAAACATGGGAATCAATAGGGAATAGATTAACTAGACATGGAAGTAGTATCCATTTGATTGCAACAATTCTTTGTATATGGCCTAGCCTTATCTCAAATGTTAGTGATGGCTTAGTCTCATTCACCATTGCAACATTTTGACAGTCTAGCCCCTATAGACATTCATTGAAGTCCACTAACCTATGTAATATGTAGAACCCAGCATTCTATGCGCCCAACTCCCACCCAGAGATGAAATTCTTAAACCTACATTACTAGCTAGTAAGCTCCATGCTTATTTATCCTGTGTTTAGTTTCATGGATAAAAACTCTCATTGAGAACACTACAAATAGTAACCCCTTGTAGCAACTACAAGATGTGAAAAAACACTTCAACCCCAGATATTAGCAAATGCATCCTGGGATGCGTAATTTTTTTGAGAGGGAAAAGGATGGTTACCAGAGGTCAGTAGCTATCCGTTGCATTAAACTAAAAGGGAAAGGAACATACTCAAAGATATAGGGACCAGAAAGAAAAAAGATATGCAGAATCTCTTACAACATTTTGAATCCAAACCCTTTCTTCTTTGAAGACGTTCCAATTTCTCTGTAGCCATAACACCTACATGGAAGCAACTACCTTCAATCTGACCTCCAGATCTGCCAAGCTGTTGCTGGTGCAAAAGCATGACCAAAAATCCTCTGTGGAATCACCTCCCACAATAGGCAAACCTAGGCCCTGAAAGATACTTTTCGTAAAACCACAATGCAAGACAACATTATAGCACATATTAAAAGTGCAATATTAAATAACAACCAGGAAATTCTCTTACCTATGCCAAATCCTCTAAAATTACATTAGAAATGCTAGCCCTTGTAATGCCAAGTTTGTTGCATATTTGCATTACATGGAGCTTCCTTGCCTTGAGGAGGAGTTTGTATGTCGCTTCCATTTTATTCACCCCCACCAACTTTTTTTTTTTAATTTGCTAAAAACAACACCTCCAATGCAAAATTTATTTTCCAATGACTCCTCTACAACCAGTCTCGCGTTGTCCAGCTTCCCTACATTACATAGTCTATCAACAATATATTCATAGACTTCAACGTCGGACTAACAGGCACTAGTAGCTACCTCCAAGATGAATTGTGATTGTGCAGCAATCATAGGTCTTAATCAACCTAAATAATGTTAGAACCTAGCTTAATTTATAAATATTGCATTCATATCATGCATATCATGCATTGCATCATTTTATATAGAATAAGCTGAGATATTTTACTATTTAATGTTTTTGTTGTTATTTGCAGGTATTAAAGTGATCCAGGTGTGAGATACAATGGAATAAGGCAACAAAGAGAGAAGAAGACTGATCTAAACAAGAGGAGTGAGGAGGATAGCCTTATCTCTACTTTCACGTATCTCTTCAAAACAAAGTTTTTAGGGTTATTGATTGACCAGATTAGTTAATTGATCGACCAAAATACCTTGATCAACCAACCAACTTCATTAACCGATCAAATCAACCCATTTTAGGAAGTTGATAAATATCCTTGTGATCGACCAACCAAGTAAATTGACTGATCAATTAGTGATCGACTAACCATCTTAATTGATTGACCAAATTGCATTTTGATCTACCAATTAACCTTAATTGATCGACCAATTTAATTTCCTATTCAGGCAAAACTTTTAGTATAAATAGAGGTCATACGCAGTCCATCTTTACACAACTTTCAAAAAAAAACACCTTTCAAAAGTAAAGCTTCTCATGCTTATTCCAAAGGCTTCTGTGCCTCGTTCTTCATGTTCTTCAAAAGCACGATGCCTCGAACCTCTGCGAAAAATTCGATTTGATCTTTTATTGAGGTTCTATAGAAGTTACTTCTGTTATTCTATTTTGTTGCTTTGATTTATGGATCCCAAGATTGTTGGGAAGATCCATGGTTGTTGTTTTTGCTTCTCTTTAGGATAAAAAGAGAAGTGGTTGTAAGAGGTTGTGCCACACTCGTTCAAGTGGTATGGTTAGTGGATTTACTAGCTTGGACTAGTCGGGAAAATCCTAAGCTAGGAGGCTTAGGTAGTGGTTTTTACCTAATTTGGGTTTCCACTCTAAATCAGGTGTACTCTGTACTTAAATCTTTTGTGCTTTATTTTTGATTTATGCATATAATTTTTAAGGCGATACTATTCACCCCTCCCCTCTAGCATACATTACGATTCGTAGGATATCCTCCTACTTTCACTTGGTATCAAAGCTTGCATTATCCAGGAGATGTCAAAGTCGAATGTTGACATATATGTTGAGGGTCAGTCGATGGTTCGACCTCCTCTATTTGATGGAACGAACTTTGGCTTTTGGAAGACCAGGATGCAGACCCTCTTGGAATCAATGGACTGCGAGGGATGGGATGTCATCACCTCGAAGTACACACGTCCAAAAATCAAAGATGGCGTTGCAATCACTCCAGACCAAAAGAAGATGGCTACACACAACGCAAAAGCCATGAACGCCATATTCTACGGTCTCTCCAGAGTAGAATTTAACAGAATATCTGCATGAAAAACCACACACGAGATATGGAGCTGATGAGAACCTCATCATGATCCTAACTAGCATATTTTGACCTAATAAAGTGAATAAAAGCTCCTACATAACCAAGAAGAAAGGCATAATGTAAGGGATCACTATTCTGGGAAGAGAACATGAAACAAAGGGTAAAACTGTAATTTTACCATTGCAGTGCATCAACAGGATTTCTAAGGGTCTAGACAAAGGTCAATAGGACTTAATAAGAGAAAAAGTGGGATGGTTCAGTCAGAAAAGGGTTATTGAGAAATTTAAGAATTAAATGACATTCTGTAACCCTAAAACAAATCCACTTAAATTCACAAGGTTCCAGGCAAGATAAAAATCAAATAAACCCTCTAGAATTCATGGAAAAATATCCCTTAGGGTTTAGAACCTTCAATTTGGCCTTTGGAACCTGTTTTGACCTAGATTGGGGTCCAAGCCCAATATTTGACCTAATTTAGGTTTTTGTGCAAAATATCCAGTAAAACGTGGTCAAACCTAAAATCCAACTTCACCATTGTATTCCTTAGGTCGAAATTAGGCTTGTACCAAAATTTGGACCTAAAGGAAGGTCATCTTGACCTACTTTGCAAAATGGTCCACCCAATTAAATTCTGGCCCTTAACTTTTGAAAACCCTTGCAAAAACCCCCTCAAATTTTCATCACTTTCTTCATTATGGTCCCTCTACCATTGCAGCAGGGACCCATACCTCTGGCGAGGTTTCAAGGTAGTTTTCTCCTCGTTTCCCTAGGGAGCTGTGGTTGCGCTATGGTTTCACCGTGTTATTTTAAAGTCCTAGGCATTGTATATCACGAAAAACTATCACCAATTTACAATTTATTACTCGGAATTAAAAGTTTTCCGAGGTCGAACTCAGGGAGAAAACTATGATTCCAGAATCATATGAATTCACAATATATATTGTTTTACAAAAATTAAGACAAAGGAGAGAGAGAGAGAGCAAAAATTGCTTCTGTTCTTTTTTTTTCTTTTCCTTCTCTTCTCCTTTCTTCTTTCTTTTGCGTCTTCTTCTTCTTTGCTGCAGAGGCTCCCTCCTCTTTTCTCTTTCTTTTTCTCTGGCCTGTCCTCCTCTCTTCTCTTCTGCTCTGCTCCTTCCTTTCTTTCCGACATCTGATTCAGAAATCAGACGCCTTATCTGATCAGCCTCTCCTTCTTTTCTTTCCTCTTGGCTTCTCTGGCTTCTGCTGCTCCTCTCCTTCCTTCCATCTCCTTTCTTCTTCTCTACGGCTAATTCCCAACCACTGCTCTTCCTCTTCTTCTTTCTTTCTTCCTTCTTCTCTTCAGCAGCTCCTTGCTTCTTCCTTCATCACCTGTTCCCTGCACACACACACAAGCTCAGTGCAAAACACCTACCCTACCCATTTCCCGCGTCTCTCTCTCTCTAAATCTTTCTTTGGTACGCTCTCCCAGAGCCGGGTAATCGGGTCGGGTCACGTGCCCGGGTCCAGGCGCACCGGCGTGGGTGGTGCGCGAGGAGTGCACAGGAGTGGGGGTAGTCGGGTCGGGTCAGGTCCGCGTGGGAAGAGCCGCAGACGAGACCCGGGTGATAGGTGAGGAGGGACCTCACCCCAATGATTCGAGGCGAAATGCCTCTGTGACTTTTTCAATTTATGTGTGGGCGTGCACCCACACACTTCCGAGGTGGGACTAAAGTCCCACCTTCGCTCCGCGCACTTGCAGGCAGGAAAGCTCACCCAATTTGTGTGGAGGCAGAGGCCTTCCACCCCAAATTAAGGTCCTGAGTGTTTGCGCGAGTACCCTCCGCACGCTCTCGGCTGTAGACCTGGAGCTGAAGAGTCCTGGAGCTGCTCGCTAAGCAGCTCCTGCTATTCGTCAATGGTGGCGAGGGGGCGAGACCTGAAAACACTAAAACGGCCTCACGGCCACGTCAGAAAGCTCAGGAAGCTTCACCAGAGTACGGCGACAGCGGTGTGGGGGTCGGCGTGACGGGAAAGTGCCTATGGCCGTGTGCCTAGGGCACATTGCAGAGGTGCAGGTGGGTGTGTTCGAGGGGTGGTCTAGAGGTGCAGGGTGGTGAATGGAGGGCGGATTTGGTGTCAGCGAGGTGTTGTGGTGCTTTAGGGGTGATTGGCGAGGCGGATGGAGGCATGGGGCGGCGGAAACGCCTCACTGAAGGGCGGCCAGAGATGGAGAAGGTGGTGATGGACAGTGGTGGTCGGTGGGTGGAAATTGAAAATTGAGAAAGGGGAAATAACAGAGAGAGAAAGGGGAAGGTTTTCACCTACTTAATTGACGAAGAGGAAAAGAGGAGGCGGCCGGCACGTGCCTGCCGACGCTGGGGACGAAGGTGCCCAGAAGGGGGGTAATGACGACGAGGAGGGGATCTGGTGGCGCCAGCTGGTGCGGCTTGGCGTGGGAAGACGAGGACGAGTAGACTCTACTGCGGGTGTGGCAGCAGAGCGACGAAGAGGAGGAGGAAAGATCGCCAGAAGCGTTGGGCTGTCTGACCGAAGTGAGAGGAGACGAAGTATGGGGGTGTTCTTCGGCCAAAACGAGCTTATCCTGACTGGAGGACCCTGCGGCTCCTTTTATAGCAGCTGGTGGGAGGAGATTCTCGAGGATCGATCATGGAGAGCATGCCGGAGTTGGTCTAAGATGGAGACCCATTCCTCTCGTGCGTTCGCACGACAGGCGTGGGCACTCGCAGGCCATGGCAGGGGGTTCCTGCGAAAGAGGACGACGTAGGGAACCCCCCTTTCGTTCCTGAGAGTGGCCCCCATACCCTACGCGGCGCCATCCTTCGCGCAAGGTAACAGGAGGTATGGGCGCCTGCGTGGGGTGGCAGAGGGACCATTTTGCAAAAAATGAAAGAGAAGATAGGGGGCTAAATGCAAGGGTTCAAAAAGATAAGGGTCAAAAAGTAATTCAAGAGGACCAATTTGTAAAGTCGATCAAAATGATCTTCTCTTAGGCCCAAATTTTTGTACCAACCTAATTTGGACCTAAGGAATTCAATGGTATAATTTGATTTTAGGTTTGATCACGTTTGATCGATCAATTTGCACAAAAACCCAAGTTAGGTCAAAATTTGGGCATGGTTCTAATTTAGGTCAAGATAGGTTGCAAAGGACAAATTGATGGTTCTAAACCCTATGGAATATTTTTTCATGAATTTTAGATGGTTTAGTTGATTTTTATCCTTCCTAGAACCTCATCAATTAAAGCGGGTTTGTTTTTAGGGTTACAGAATGTCATTTAATTCCTAGAAGTTACTATAACCCTTTTCGGCTCAAGCTATCCCACTTTCTTTCTTATTAAGCCCATTTGACCTATATTCAGACCCTTAGACACCCTGATTATGCACTGCAATGGTAAAATTACAGTTTTACCCTTTATGACTTGTTTTATTCTTCAATTTAGAATTCTTTGAGTTAGGCTTTTCTTTAGGTTTTGTAGGAGCTTTTTCACACTTATTTAGATCAAATTGTGCTAGTTAGGGTTCATGGTGAGGCTCTCATCATACCCCCATGCCTAGCTTTTGCTAGTCCCTTAGCAAAATTTTTAGGTTTTAACCTTTGTTCTAGACCATGAATCTCTTATCAAGTTTAGATAAGTGATTTTTCTCTTGTATCCTTGATTAGGTCAGAATGTCAATCATAGACCTAAAAGGTACTCTAGTATCAACTAAGATCTAGATCTGTCTAGCTTTAGCCTCAATCTTTAGCATAGGTTTTTAAGGCCTATAGGAATTAACCTGAGGTTTATTGGACTTCGTGGTTAAAGCACTCGTGCTTGAGATATTTTTAGCCTTGGTTCAGCTCGCAGTGCGTTTTGTAAGAGAGGGAGGTAGAAGATTTATTTGTTTGGAGAGTTTTCTCTCTCCTTTTCTTTTTAATTCTAGCTTAAGATTGGCTTCTCAACATAGTTTGTATCAGATTTCTTGTCCCCATCATCAATCCTCAAGGATCCTCGGTAGTCGATGCTTCGAGATAGCACCGCCCATGGTAACCCCCAGAACCCTGGCTTTTGAGATTTTGAGATAATCCCGTCTATGGTGTTCCATGGCCGAATTCAGACCCTAGTAATTGACACTTCATGATAATGACATCCATGGAATCTAAACCAGCAGGGTGCTTACATGCCCCCAGTAGGATATGTAAATATCCTAAGAGACAAGCATCGAGGAGATGATATTTTGTTACGCATCTTCGAGGGGAATTTCCCACCTCTCTGCACTGGGAACTCATCCAAATCAACTTGTGTTGATCGGCCGCTCCTACTCTAGGTGACATTTTCAGAATTTTTGAAACGCTTCTGCATGATTTTGATACTTATGCTTACTGAACCAGGCTGTGTGTGAAATTGTGTGCTTAGGTTACTGAGTCCCGTAAACCAAAAGTCAGTTACTGAGGCCAAATACTCCCTAAGCTTTGAACCTAATACTTAAGCTTTTCATTCTCTTCAACCTCTTGAGGAATATCTAGATCTTAATGGATACTAAGAGTCTATCCATGAATGCCTAAGGTTTGCGTTCTTACTAATCTTATTGTGCACTTTCCTTTTTCTTTTCTTAATGTGGTCCAGAACTTAGGTTAATTCCTTAATTTCTTACTAATGACTATCACTTTGTTTCATTTTGTGCTCTTTTTTTTTTCATTTTGTTCTTTTTCTCCTCCTCCTTTGTTAAGTCCACAAAAATTTCTTTCCTCCTCTCATTTTATTATTCTTTTTCAAAAAATTTTTTAATTTTTATGGTGTTTTTGGCATATGTGAATTTTTTTGTTTAAAACCTTTTCTTACGAGTTTTGCACTTTCATACCCCCCCATGCCTAAGATTTGCAATGTCCTCATTGTAACTTAGGAGGGTTTTTATTTAGCTTAGTTCATACATTTGGATAGGTATTTTGGTGAGTGGATGGGTCGGGGTGACTGTTGCGAACGATTTCTAATCTCAGATGCAAGCACCTGAGGTGGAGTCAGCTATCCTAAAGGATGAACCTTAAGTGCGAAGAGGTATCAGAAAAGGTTTCGGGTTTTTTCAAAAAGAATGACGGGTTGCCTCCCGTTGAGCGCTGAGTTTTACGCCATCTGCTGGGTGCAATATGCTTAGGGAGAATGGAGGATAAATGATGACTCAGCCAAATCTGTAGAGGTTACATCAATGAACGGTTTGAGTCTCTGACCGTTCTCGATGAAAGGTTCGGAATCGTGGCTGAGCGGACTGATTTCGACGGCTCCATTTCCAAAAACCTGTCGGACAAGATATGGTCCGACCCACTTGGATCGCAGTTTCCCAGGGAAGAGTTTGAGTCGGGCATCGAAGAGTAAGACCTTCTGACCAGATGAAAGATCTTTCTAGATATGTGCTTGTCATAGAAGGCTTTAACTCGCTCTTTGTAGATTCGCGAGTTCTAGTACGCATCAAGGCGTAATTCATCGATCTCGCTTATCTGAAGCTTTCTGTGGGTTTCAGCCTTAGAAAGATCTAAATTACAGCTCCGTATTGCTCAATAGGCTTTGTGCTCCAGTTTGACGGGAAGGTGACACGCCTTCCCGTACAGCAGTCTAAAAGGAGACATGCCTAATTGGGTCTTGTGGGCGGTCCTATAAGCCCACGAAGCTTCCGGAAGTCGGGACGACCAATCCTTCCTGTCAGGTCAAACAGTGACCTGCAGGATTTTCTTGATCTCCCGATTTGATAGCTCAGCTAGACCATTAGTCTGGGGGTGGTAAGAAGTAGAGATTCGGTGTGACACCCCGTATTTGGTCATCAGTGACCTGAACTGAGCATTGGTGAAATGGATCCCTCTGTCAGAGATGATTGCACGAGGAATCCTGAACCGTGTGAAGATATTTTGATGAATGAATTTAATAACGATTTTATGATCATAGGTTCGGGTTGGAATGGCTTCGATCCATTTGGACACGTAGTCCACAGCAAGCAGAATGTACTCGAAGCCGTCCGAAACAGGGAAGGGGCCCATAAAATCAATCCCCCAATTATCGAAGATTTCGCATACGAGAATCGGCTGCAAAGGCATCATGTCGCGATGGCTCATGTTGCCCAAAGTTTGGCAACGACTGCATGCCTTGCAGTGACTATTTGTATCCTTGAATACAATGGGCCAATAAAAGCCACACTGGAGGATTTTTGATGCGATTTTGTGCCCAGAGAAGTGGCCACCGCATGCCTGGTCATGGCAGAAGGAGAGAATATCATTGATTTCGTCCTTCGGGACACATCTTCGGATAATTTGGTCAGCACCTATACGGAAAAGGTATGGGTCTTCCCAGATGTAGTACTTGGCATCAAAGCGCAACTTGTCTTTCTTGGCCTTCGACCAATTAGATGGAATCTAATGAGATGCCAAGTAGTTTACTATATCGGCAAACCATGGAAGCCTAGTACCAATAGTCAGTAGGTGCTCATCCGAAAAATGCTCCGTGATGGGTCCAGAAGGGTTAATGATCTCAGAAGGAAGGCGGGACAAGTGGTCAGCTACCACGTTCTATCTTCCCGCCTTGTCACGAATCTCGAGGTCGAATTCTTGCAACAACAAGATCCATCAGATTAATCGAGGCTTTGCGTCCTTTTTGGCAAGGAGATGCCTCACAGCCATGTGATCCGAGTAGATTATGATATGGGAACCCAGGAGATAGGATCAGAATTTTTCGAGGGCAAATACCACGGCTAGCAGCTCTTTCTCTATAACTGTATAGTTACGCTGAGCCTCGTCAAGTGTTTTGCTAGCATAGTAGATGACCACGGGTTTCCCGTCAGCTTTCTACCCTAGAACCTCTCTTACAGCGAAATCAGATGCATTGCACATGATCTCAAAGGGTTGAGACCAATCAGGGGACTGTAGGATCGGGGCTTGTGTGACTCAGTCATGAGGGTTCTCAAAAGCTTGAGTGCATTCCTTGGAAATCTCAAAGGGCACATCCTTGGAGAGAAGAGTAGTCAGGGGGCACGCGATTTTTGAGAAATCAGGGATGAAATGACGGTAAAAACCAACGTGCCCCAAAATAGAACTGATGTCCTTGATCGATCTAGGCATAGGAAGCTAGAGATCAGATCAACCTTGGCTCGATCCACTTGGATGCCTTTCTCAGAAATTAGATGTCCTAGGACGATCCCCTCAGGCACCATAAAGTGGCTCTTTTCCCTGGAAAGAACCAAATTTACATCGATGCAATGCCTGAGTATATGAACCAAGTGCTGGAGGCAATCATCAAATGATGCCCCGAAAACTGAGAAGTCATCCATGAAGACTTCTAGATAATCACCTACCATATCAGAGAATATGGCAAGCATGCACTGCTGAAAAGTCGCGGGTGCATTGCAGAGATCAAAAGGCATCCTTCGGAATACGTACGTCCCGAAGGGCAGGTGAACGTGGTCTTCTCTTGGTCCTCAGGATGAATCGCCACTTGGTTATAACCGGAGTACCTGTCAAGAAAGCAGAAGAATCTATTTCCTACTAACTTCTCAAGAATCTGATCAATGAATGGGAGTGGGAAATGATCCTTCTTTGCGGAGGAATTGAGTCTTCGGTAATCTATGCAGACTCTCCATGAGTTGGCTATTCGGGTAGGTATGACCTCTCTGGTTTCAGTAGTAATGGTGGTGAGCCCTACCTTTTTAGGCACAACCTGGATTGGGCTCACCCAACGACTGTCGGAGATCGAATAGATGATCCCTGCATCAACCACTTAATGATCTCCTTTTTCACGACCTCCTGCAGATTGGGATTCAAACATCTCTGCATCTCACGGGAAGGTCGTGCGCCCTCTTCAGAATAGAACGGTGGGTGCAATAAGAGGGACTTATTCTAGTCAAGTCATCGAGAGTCCAACCAATGGCTCTGCGATGTTGCTGGAGAACAACAATTAGACGAGATTCCTGATCAGGAGTGAGCTTGGAATTTATAATCACAGGAAATGTCTGATTAGAACCCAAAAAGATGTACTTTAAATGATCAGGAAGGGGTTTGAGTTCAAGGATAGGGTTATCAGCAGTAGCGGGTGGTTCAGAGTGATTGTAAGGTACAAGGGTAGGAGTTATAGGTTTGTCTGAATCAGGGTTTGACTCATCTAATTGCGGTTCAAGATCTTCTTGTGGTTGATGAGGTATAATCAGGTTATTCTCAAATTGTGTTTCATCAACCAAAGCTCTGACATCACAGATTTGTTCAATGACACTGTAATTAATCCCTTGTTGGGCCTTAAAGATATCAATTTTTAGGGTTTGATTTCCAAATTTTAGTTCTATTTGGCCCTCTTCACAACTAATGTTGGCCCTTGCGGTGGCCAGAACAGGTCTCCCTTGTATGATCGGTGTATCCCTTGGGTTTTCAGGTGCGTCCATGTCTAAGACTATGAAGTCTACAGGGAAATAGAAATCCCTCACCCTAACAATAACATCCTCAAGAATTCCTTTGGGTGACTTGATAGATCAGTTTGCTAACTGCAATGTCACCTCAGTCGATTTTAGCTCGAATTCTTCTAGATGATTGAGTAGGGATGTGGGTATCAAGTTGATGGAGGCACCCAAGTCCAATAATGCTCTATCAAACTGGGTTTCACCGATCTTACATGAAATCAGGGGAGTGCCTAGGTCTTTTGCCTTGGGTGGAAGTCTACTCAAGATTATAGAGCTGGCTTGCTCTGATAGTACAATTGGACTCCCACTCTTGGTTTGCGGCTTACGCTAAGGTGTACACACATTCTTCAGGAATCGTGCGTAAGTCGGTACGTGGCGGATTGCATCCATCAAGGGGATGTTTATTTGGACCTGCTCAGAGAGCTTGACCAGGTCCTCCTCAGGAGCCACGGATTTTGTTGTCCTCTTTCCCTTGGTCAAGGCCTCGGGAAATGGAACCTTGGTTGGTTCCTCTAGGATAGGTCCAGGTCTTTGATCTGGGACAGGGATAGGAACATCTTGGATTATTGTCCTAGGGTTTGGGTCACTACCAGGCTTGGAGTGGTCTGGATAAGGTGGATCTTGGGTCTCCTTACCACTACGGGTGGTTACAGAATTTAGCCCTGCTTGGTTCTGGTTAGGGGTTGGTAGGATGGGTTGTTGCTGCTAGTAACCCGCATAGGAAGTTGAAGCCTCCATCCCGTCAGGTGAAGGAATAGAGGGGGCCTAATAAACCATATGTGCTTGGCCCGAGTTTGAGTTCATAACGCATTGCTGGGTCGGCACGCTATTAGGGTTAGGAAGAGGCTGTGAAGGAAGTGTGCCTGGTTGGCGAGAATTTGCCAACTGGGCAAGTTGATTTCGGACCTTTGTGATTTCATCCGTGTGTTGTTTTTGAATAGCCGCATTCGTTTTCTGAATGTCAGCCAAAGTCTGAAGGATGAGGGACATTTATCTTGGTTTTGCTCTGATGAATAAGTGGGGTTGGGCCGAGGTTGAGGCGGCTGATAAGGACGAGGTTCTTGTGGATGGGGCTGAAAGGGTGGTCTTGGATTCTGGGAATTCCCCGCCCACTGGAAGTTGGGATGGTTTCGCCATCCACGATTGTAGGTATTGGAAAATGGGTCATTCTGGATGGCGTTGAGGTCCTCGCAGGTCTGAGGAGCCTCAGAAAAGTCAAAGAATGGGGGAGTGGAATTCCCCCGGCTAGTATAGAAAGGGTTGGCAGTTCCTCCGATCCGAGAGTCAGATGGGGGTGGATACGAGTCCACCCTAGGAGAAGGTCGGTGGAAAATGTTCTGCACAGTCTCCTGAGAGGAAGGAGGCTGTGCAAAGGAATTCTGCGCAAGGGTGGCTCGCTGTAAGTGCTGAGTCAGCTCATCCACCTTCTTCTCAATAATAGTGACCTTGTCCAATCGACTGGCCATCAATTCCAGGTCGACTGATGCGGATAGGTCTTGCGTCTCGTGTGCTCCCCTAATGTTCGTCATTGCGCAGGTATTCGTCCTGTCGAATGGTCCCATGGAGTCATTGTTGATGGAGTTCTCGCACATATTCTCGAGAATCTCCCACACGGTGTCCTCATGTTAACCCATGATATTCCCTCTGCAAGTTGCATTGACGAACAGTCTAATATCCTCACGGAGTCCTTGGTAAAAAGACTGGACTTGTTCCCATTTAGGAACTCTGTGATGGGGGCACATTCTCATGAGATCCTGAAAACAATCCCATGCCTCATGAAGAGGTTCTCCCGTCTGTTGCGTGAAGTGAGTAATCTGATGGCGAAAGGCATTGGTCCGACCAAAGGGGAAGAACTTCTTCAGGAACTCGGACTGAAGTTCCTCCCAAGTGTTGATTGGATGGGTCTGGGTCTGATGCCAATGGGCTGCCTTGTCCATAAGGGAGAAAGAGAACATCTTCATAAGGAGAATACTCCGATTTTGCACATCTGACCCGAAAGTCTGGGCCAGATGCTTTAGCTATTTAATGTGCTGGAAGGGGTCTTCAGAATTAAGCCCATGGAATTTAGGTATGGCATGAATCATGTTGGGCTTCAGTTCAGAATCAGGTCCTCCAGTCAGGATTCTGACTCGAGGCTCAATAGCCACCGCAGCGGGATTATAGTGATCTCGCATCATGGGACTCTGCGGTGGTTTCATGAAGTTCTAGAAGAGGTCATTGAGTCGCTGGAGCTGGTGCTCCAGATTATTCTCTTCCTCAACAGGCTGAGCCATTGTGGAAGAAGAAGGTGAGTTGGGTTCGGAATCAGAGGAGAGGTCTATGTGAAGAGTTGGTTGCACAAACAAGGGCACCGAGGCTCGGCCTCGGGGAGAGTGGATTTCTAGAGGAGGTTTCAAGGACCTCCTACCAAACATGCACTGATGGATTAGACGAGTTTAGCAGGTGCTGGACCCAATCAAGACATCCAAAATGTTGGGTGACTATAGAGGTTTGGGGCGGATGGACCCCTTGATCAGAAGGTTGTCCACCTGAGAATTACTTGGGCAGCCAGTAAGGGTGAGTCCCGCAAAGACCCCTACACGGTAGAGCGCCCCTACGGGTTACAGGGTTTCCCCCACCCGACCTCTCTTGTCACTGAGATTCCGTGTAGACCAGAATGGGGACCTTGACCTCTTAGTCTACCACTTTTAATTAGGATCAAGGTGCTTAGGGTTTTCACTTGAACTTTAGCCTTTTGAGTGCAAAGAGTGACCGAATTTAAAGGTTGGTTGATCCATGGGATCAATTTCACCTACTAGTTCCTTTGAGAGCTTATTAGGTTTTATCTTTTAGGGTTCAAGTGTTTTTAAGAGCCAAATTTCGTAGGGTTTCTCTTGATAGATGTTTTCAAGCAATGGCTTAGGCACACTTCTTTTGGGGATTCTCAATTCTTGTTTAGAAAGTGTGTCTCTAAAACCCTATCTTTGAATCTTATATAGGCTCTAATTGGTCCAGTTAGTTGCCTGTAGATTGGGTAATTGGGGCTCAAGCAAGAAGGTTTTAGCCCTAACTACCTTTAATAGATGTACGGATAAAGTATGTTGAAATTTGAAAACATGCAACTTTGGTGTTTTACTATGTATGAAAGATAGGTCATTCCTAAATTGCTTTTTTCTTTTTCTTCCTCTTTAGAATTTAGGGGTTTAAACGAGAGGATAGAAAATTACCTGTCCTTGGTGTGGTTGTTGTGCGGCTGCTTGTTTTCCTCTTGATTTCCTATGCTTGCACAACAAAAGAGAAGAGATTAGTCAATAGGAAATCAAAAATTGAGAATCAATAGCTTCTGGAATGGTCGTTGCTCCCCGGCAACGGTGCCAAAAACTGGTTGCGCTATGGTTTCGTCATGTTATTTTAAAGTCTTAGGCGTTGTAGTATATCACGAAAAACTATCACTAGTTTACAATTTATTACTCAGAATTAAAAGTTTCCCGAGGTCGAACTTAAGGAGCAAACTATGATTCCAGAAGCATATGAATTCACAATATATATTGTTTTACAAAAGTTAAGACAAAGGACAGAGAGAGAGAGCAAAAATTACTTCTGTTCTTTTTTTTTTTTTTGCCTTCTCTTCTCCTTTCTTCTTTCTTCTGTGTCTTCTTCTTCTTTGCTACAGAGGCTCCCTCCTTCTCTTTTCTCTTTCTTTTTCTCTGGTCCGTCCTCCTCTCTTCTCTTCTACTCCGCTCCTTCCTTTCTTTCCGACGTCTGATTCAGAAATCAGATGCCTTATCTGATCAGCCTCTCCTTCTTTTCTTTCCTCTTGGCTTCTCTGGCTTCTACTGCTCCTCTCCTTCCTTCCTTCCTTCTCCTTTCTTCTTCTCTGCGACTAAGTCCCATCCGCTGCTCTTCCTCTTCTTCTTTCTTTCTTCCTTCTTCTCTTTAGCAGCTCCTTGCTTCTTCCTTCCTCACCTCTTCCCTGCACACACACACAAGCTCAGCGCAAAACACCTACCCTACCCATTTCCCGCATCTCTCTCTCTGAATCTCTCTTTGGTATGCTCTCCCAGAGCTGGGTAATCGGGTCGGGTCGCGTGCCCGGGTCCAGGTGCACCGGCGTGGGTGGTGCGCGAGGACTGCATAGGAGTGGGGGTAGTCGGGTCGGGTCAGGTCCGTGTGGGAAGAGCCGCGGACGAGACCCAGGTGATAGGTGAGGAGGGACCTCACCCCAGTGATTCGAGGCGAAATGCCTCTGCGACTTTTTCAATTTATGTGTGGGCATGCGCCTACACACTTCTGAGGTGGGACTAAAGTCCCACCTCCTCTCCGCGCACCTGCAGGCAGGAAAGCTCGCCCAATTTGGCCGGAGGCAGAGGCCTTAAAACCCAAATTGAGGTCCTGAGAGTGTGCGCGAGTACCCTCCGCATGCTCTCGGCTGTAGACCTGGAGTTGAAGAGTCCTGGAGTTGCTCGCTAAGCAGCTGCTGCTGTTCGTCAATGGCGGCGAGGGGTCGAGACCTGAAAACACTAAAACGGCCTCACGGCCACGTCAGAAAGCTCAGGAAGCTTCTCCAGAGTATGGCGACGGCGGTACGGGGGTCGACGTGATGGGAAAGTGCCTGTGGTTGTGTGCCTAGGGCACACTGTAGAGGTGCAGGTGGGTGTGTTCGAGGGATGGTATTGAGGTGTGGGGTGGTGAATGGAGGGCGGATTTGGTGTCAGTGAGGTGTCGCGGTGCTTTAGGGGTGATTGGTGAGATGGATGGAGGTGTGGGGCGGCGGAAATGCCTCGCCGGAGGGCAACCGGAGATGGAGAAGGTGGTAATGGACAGTGGTGGTCGGTGGGTGGAAATAGCAAATTGAGAAAGGGGAAATAACAGAGAGAGAAAGGGGAAGGTTTTTACCTACTTAATTTACAAAGAGGGAAAGAGGAGGCGCCCGGTGAGTGCCTGCTAGCGCTGGGGATGAAGGTGCCTAGAAGGGGGGTAATGGCGATGAGGAGGGGATCTGGAGGCGCCAGCTGGTGTGGCCTGGCGTGGGAAGAGGAGGACGAGTAGACTCTGCTGCGGGTGTGGTAGCAGAGCGACGAAGAGGAGGAAAGATCGCCGGAAGCGTTGGGCTGTCTGACCGGAGTGAGAGGAGATGAAGTATGGGGGTGTTCTTCGGCCAAAACGAGCTTATCTTGACCGGAGGACCCTGCCGCTCCTTTTATAGCAGCTGGTGGGAGGAGATTCTCGAGGATCGATCGTGGAGAGCATGCCAGAGTTGGCCGGAGATGGAGACTCATTCCTCTCATGCGTTCGCACGAGAGGCGTGGGCACTCGCAGGCCATGGCAGGGGGTTCATGCGAAAGAGGACGACACAGGGAACCCCCCTTTCGTTCCTGAGAGATACCCCCATACCCTGCGTGGCGCCATCTCCGCACAAGGTCGCCGGAGGTATGGGCGCTTGCGTGGAGTGGTAGAGGGACCGTTCTACAAAGAATGAAAGAGAAGATAGGGGGCTAAATGCAAGGGTTCAAAAAGATAAGGGTCAAAAAGTAATTCAAGAGGACAAATTTGTAAAGTCGATCAAAATGATCTTCTCTTAGGCCCAAATTTTTGTACCAACCTAATTTGGACCTAAAGAATTCAATGGTGTTATTTGATTTTAGGTTTGACCACGTTTGACTGGTCAATTTGCATAAAAACCCAAGTTAGGTCAAAATTTGGGCATGGTTCTCAATTTAGGTCAAGATAGGTTGCAAAGGCCAAATTGAAGGTTCTAAACCTTAGGAAATATTTTTCCATGAATTTTAGAGGGTTTATTTTATTTTTATTCTACCAAGAACCTCGTGAATTAAAGCAGGTTTATTTTTATGGTTATAGAATGTCATTTAATTCCTAGAAGTTGCTATAACCCTTTTCGGCTCAGGCTATCCCACTTTCTTTCATGTTAAGTCCATTTGACCTATATTCAGACCCTTAGACACCCTGATTGTGCACTGCAATGGTAAAATTGCAGTTTTACCCCTTATGACTTATTTTATTCTTCAATTTAGAATTCTCTAAGTTAGGCTTTTCTTTAGGTTTTGTAGGAGCTTTTTCACACTTATTTAGATAAAATTGTGCTAGTTAGGGTTCATGGTGAGGCTCTCATCAAGCTACTCCCAGCTTTGAAAGGGGAGCTCTCTGCGAAACCCCCTACTGCATGAGCAGCTCCCCGTGCCCTGAATCGCCCCATACCTCTCATGCGAATGCTCGAGAGGTATGGGTCTCACTTTGGCCATGCCTCCGGCAAAGACTTTCGGCCACAACCTTGCGACTCTTCCCTCTGCCCGTGCCTATATAAGAAGATCCATATCCCTTTGCTTGAGGCAAGCTTGTTCTGGCTTGAGAATCCCCCTGAATTTCGTCTTCTTCATCTCCGGCTGTAACGACCCGGTTCCCGAGTTCCTACGAGACACGAGAACCGGACCGACTCGACTAATCCCAAGACCTAGTCGTCCAACGAGGAAGTAACCAAAAGACAGTAAAATAAACCACATTCAGCATGAATATAACTAACAGTAAGAAAGTACAGCAGTAAGGAAAGAAACTACTACAGTAGGTACCACCACAACAGTAAAACAACATTTATCATATAACAAAAACTGCAGGTAAAGAAGGTACAGCGGAAACCAAAACTACTCACTAGAACAGAAACAAAAGAGGTACAAAAGGCTGTGGTAACTCTACTGGACCCTACTCGGCCCAGCGTCCTCTGCAGCCGCCGACCCTGGCTGCTCAACACCTGGTCCTGAAAAAGGTAACGAGTGTAACACGTCAGCAAAACGCTGAGTAGAGTGGCAAACTAACTAAAGGCAATAGTAGAGTGTACAGCAGCTGTTAAGTTCTATTACTTCCTTTATTCACATCTTTCAATTTTTCTCACTATTTCATTTATTTCTCAGATCCTTTACTTGATCTCGAATGTCCTCGTGGGAACGATCTTGATTGCAGTCTTTTCCAAAAGTAGAAGTAGCACGTGGTGCTCTCCTGGCCGGGAGAGTCCCCTGTGGTGATCCTACCCTCAGTCAACCACCCCAAGGTCACTGACAGACGTAACGGTGACTACGGCACGCGCGATAAACGCACAGGTAGCTAGCCCGCACTGGCACGCGGTCAGTCGTTTCTGTTAACGGGTGCGCCCAAAGCACAGCACGGAACCAGGGCAGAGCCCTCTCAGTAACAGGGGTCCAACCCCTCCACAGTAACCAAATCGGGGCCTTGCCCCTCCACAGTCCGCGTACCCTCGCCTGACTACCCTGGTTTGCCCTAGTGGGCCTAACAAGTCGGTGAAGGAGGCTAGCAGAACCCCGGGGCCCGTGGGGTAGCTAGTACTCTCCTAACACTAGTAGCTCTCCTCGGTACTATGTACACGAGGGCCAGCAAGTCGGTACAGAGCGGCCAATCCTAACCCCGGGTCCCTGGGGTGGCTGGCCCCACTCTGCACTAAACAGGTACAGGTACTTCCCTTGGTACTGCGTACCCAAGAGACAGTACGAACAACATCTCAGTTCCATTCCTTTCTCTTTCCAGGAGTTCCACTCCTAATTCCCCGTAGGGTTCCATCCTTTAATCTCAGAACATCTTATGTTTCACTTTCCAGTTTCACGTTCTTACAAACCATGATTTCAGTCATGTTCCTTATTCATAACAGGCAGCTTTATATATTCCTTTCCATTTTTCCAAGACTGCAGTAATATACATTCCACTAGTTTTTCCATCCTAGGATTCATGCCATATCCTAGGATCTATCATACAATCTAGTTTTCCGGCCCTAGGATTCATGCAACACCTAGGAGCTATCATTCCATATATTTCTCATTCCTAGGATTCATGCAACACCTAGGAGCTATCATTCCATATATTTCTCATTCCTAGGATTCATGCAATGCCCTAGGTTCTAGTTATGGTTCCATACTTTAACAGATTTTATTAATACTTAAAGCCACTCTACTAGGTACAACGGGAGTAATGGGGGCGCGATCGGGAATCCCGCGTGCCTCCGTGACTCTCAAGACTGCAACCGAACGAGGTCCTATCACAAGGATCAACACAAGGAGTGTCTCAAAACAGTGTATAGCTACTGTAGACGGGTAGAGGAATTAATTCTGAAAAGAACGCAACTCGAATCGCGGAAAACGGAGCCCGAACGGGCCCTAAACGGGTCGTAAAAGACGATACTGTGCAAAATCAGACGTCTGGAACTTCTTCCAGACGTCTTAAAAAGTGGATCAGAGAATTACCTGTTCAGCGTGGTTTCCCAGACGTCCAGAAGTCTGCGGGGACGTCTGGCCTAGCTCCCAGACGTCCGATGGTCACCCTGGACATCTGGAGGTCACTCCAGCCGTCTGGTACAACTTCCAGACGTCTGATTCGCAAAGGATGGCGAATCAGCGAGCCTACGCACAGCCAACTCCCTCCCTCAGTACGGTCAGTCGACAGGAAGGAAGGAGAAGGCGGTAAACTCACCTTTCAGACGTCTGTAAGGGCTTAAAGACGTCTATCTCGCCGTCTGGCTGTCAACCCAGACGTCTGATTCTGGAAATTTTTCCAGAATCAGGGCGCTGCTCGGCCTCCGCTCGCGACGCCGCCCGCGTCGCACCTCGCGCGTCTGCTGCTCAGACCGCAGCAGGTCCCTCTCCGCGTCGCTCCGCGCCCCCTGCGCCCTCCGCCGGCCGGCCAAGCCGCTCCGGCGAGCTTGCCCTCACGGCAGAGCTCCGCCCTCGCACGCCGCACCTCCGCGCTCACTGCGGCCGTCGCTGCTGCCCTCGCGTCCGCTCGCTCTCGCGCACAGGAAGGAGAAGAAGGAGGAGGCTGTGGAGACGGGAGGGGAGGCGTGGCCCTTTTAAGGCCGCGCGAGGAGGAGAGAGGGGGTGGCAGGCCGCCTGCAGCCGCAGAGAGAGAGGGAAAAAGAGAGAGAGAGAGGAATCGTGGGTCTGCGTGCACAGGCGCGCAGACGACTCTCCCGTGCGGAAAAAAACTATTTTCCAGACGTCTGGATGTGATCCTAGACGTCTGTACCGACGTCTGGGTCACCTCCCAGACGTCTTAAAAGACGTCTGGGGCACGCGTTCGTTACACCGGCCGTCTGCCCGCAAGCTCCGACGACTTCCTCTCCCTCCTCTCGTCACTCTGCCACCATACCAGTGGCAGAGTCATCTCCACCTCACTCCTCCACTCCGAACCATACCCACGCGCACCCCTCCGACTCCTTCCTCATTGTCGCCTCTCCATCTCAGGGCTTTCATCTCTGGCGACGGCTAATACGCGTCGCTCGCCCTCCGCCTCCCCCCTTCGTCCAGAGACCCACAGATAAGTTCCTCTCTCCCTACCATTCATTTCCCCCCACTTTATTTCTATTTTCGCGCCTCGACTGCCACTGACCACCACCATCGTTCCCATCTCTGGCCAACCACCGGCGAGGTGTTCCCGTCGCTCCACGCCTCCATCCACCTCGCCAACCACCCTACGACCTCCGCAACACCTCAATGACCATTTCCCCTTACTCCAATCTCTCTGCCACACACCTAGAACACTCCCCGAAGACACCCATATTCGCACGCGCAGGGTGACCTAGGCACGCACACTTAGGCCACCCCGCGTCACGCGGACCACTGTGCCATCTTCGCCGTGTCTAAGTGAAGCTCCCTGCATATTTTGATGAGGCTGCAAGGTCGTTTTCTTGTGAACAGGGTATAGGTCCTCACTGCCATTGATAGAGGATGAAGCTTATTCGCAAGCTTGCTCTAGGACTCCAGGCCCCAGGCTTCAGGTCCCAGGTAGTACGGGTTTCGTTCGCGCACACTCTCAGCCCAGCATTAGAGTCAAAGCCCTACACAGCTCTGCAATTGGATGCAAACATCTACTGTGCGGGTGCCTGCAAGGAAGATGGGACATTTAGTCCCACCTAGGAAGATCAGGAGCAGGCGCAGCTGAATAAATTGAAAAAGTGCTATGGTTTTAGCACTTCCTGACACGGGGTGAGGTCCCCTCTCTCACCACGCCTCATCCACGACGCACACCTACGCGGACCTGGTATCCTATTCGACTACCCATGCACTCCTCGCCCACCACACATGCCGGTGGCCCTGGTCCCGGGTGCGCATATCTGACCTGATAACCCGAGAAGGCTCTGGGAGAGCAGTCCTAAGAGTGAAATAGAGAGAGAGACACGGGGAAGGGTAGGGGCTAGGTTTTGCTCCTGTGTGTGTGCGCAGGGAAGAAGAAGAGGAGCAGCTAAAGAAGAAGGAAGGAGAACTCAAGGTAGAGGATCAGAGGAAAGAAGGCTGAAGAAGCATAGCCGCAGAGAAGAAGAAGAGAGAAGAGAAGGAAGAAGGAGCCACAGAAGAAGAAGAAAGAGGAAGATGAAGAAGACTGCAGAAGAAGAAGAAGAAGACTGCAGAGGCCAAGGAAGGAGAAGCTAAAGATGCAGCCAAAGCTTAAGGCAAAGAAGAAGAAAGAGAGAAGCAGAGGCGCAGCAGAGAAGAAAAGCTGAAGATAGAGGAAAGCCAAGAGAAGAATGAAGAAGAAGAAGCCAAAGAAGGCTGAAGAAGCACAACCGTAGAGAAGAAGAAGAGAGAAAGAGAAGGCCAAAAATCATAAAATCGAGAACTGTAGCAAAACCCTTTTAAGACATCTGATTTTTCATCAGGCATCCAATTTTTGGGCATTAGTTGTACATTTGACATTACTTCTTAATTTTGATTGAATTGGTCATTGTTTTTTTTATTAAATTGAGAGTTGTGCTTTTAAGTTTCTAAAATACCAATTTGCTCCCTGAGTTCGACCTCGGAATATTTTGAATTTCGAGTAAATAAAAATTGATAATTGTTTATACGATGATTTCCAATTGTACTACAACGAATATCTTTTTAAACCACGATCTCGTCGTGTAAGGCAATTAGGAGCATTCTCGAAGTTACCCACGAGGGAACTTCAAAGGTAAATGAAACAAGGGTAAATCTACTAACCCAAAACTACGAGCTTTTCAGGATGAAGAAAGGGGAGTTGATAAAGGAGATCACAAGATTCATGGACATTATAAACTCCTTGCGAAATGTTGATCAAGACATCAAGAATGAAGCCTTGTCAGAAAAATCCTTCGATCACTCACCGGTACTAGGAAACCAAGACTACCGCCATTCAAGAGTCAAAAGATTTGTCCACCATGAAACTGGATGATCTCATTGGAAGTCTAATGGCGTATGAGGTTCAACTCCAACACATGGGGGATTAAGAAGGAGAATTCAAGAAGAAGACTATATCTCTTGAAGCTATTCAGGAATCCGAAGAAACTTCAAGCGGAGAAGAAGAGGAAGATATAGCCCTCCTCTCCAGAAAATTCAGGAAGTTCCTTAAACATAAAAAGAATTGGAGGAAGAAGAAAGAAGGAATCAAGAACGATGCAATCACCTGTTACAACTGCAAGAGAAGGGGACACATCAAGGACTGTTTGCTTCTCAAAAAGGAATCAAATGAGAAGAAGAAGCCCTTCAGAAAAGATGGAAAGAAGAAAGCTTTCACGACAACTTGGGATGATTCAGACTCAAGTTTAGAGGAAGAAGAAACCTCAGGAGAAGAAGCTCTTCTCGGTCTTATGGCTCTAGAAGATGAGGTAACCTCCTTTACTCAAGATGAATTATTAGAAGCATTCTTTGAGATGCATGATATAGAAAAATCATTAAAATTAGAAAATGAAAACCTAGCAAAAGATTAGGTGAAGAAAAAGCACAAAAAGACGTACTTGCTAATCAAAACAATGAGTTATCTGTTGAGATCACTGCATTAAAATCACAGATAAACAACTTAAAAGTAGATATAGACAAACTAAAAGAAAACTTTGCTACTCTATTAAATGATTTAGTTAAGTTCACAAATGGAAGTAGAAACTTGCATAAATTGTTAGGAACACAAACCCAAAGCACCACAAAATTTTGGTTAGGTTACATACCAAAAAATGATCATGAAGCATCTAGTTTTAGCAAAGGGAAAGGTAGCCTGCTAAAACAGGCAACACAAACTAGCAACCGTGGACCCAAACAAAAATGGGTACCAAAAAGTATATTGCAATCTTATTTTGTAGGTTCTGGAGATTATAAGAAGTGGACTTTCCAACAAACAAATGGAATACTGAAGCCACTCTATCAAATAAAGCCTTATAAACACAAACCAACGACAGGAAAGAGAAAAAAGAAGATGGATAAGGGACAGCGGTTGTTCCAAGCACATGACCGGTGAGGAAGACCTATTCTAGCAGCTCAACTGCTAGGAAGGTGGTACGGTCACGTTTGGGAACAGCAACAAGGGCTGTATTATTGGTACTAGCCAAATTGGTATCTCTTCTACTTCTTTTAATAATGTACACTTAGTTAGCAGCTTAAAACACAATCTGCTAAGTGTAAGTCAAATATGTGATGAAGGTTATAAAATTACATTCACATCAAAAGGTTTTAAAATTCGTGATAAAGAAATAAAACAAATTATTCTTAAAGGAAATAGACATAAAGACATTTATACTGTAAACTTCAACAAATGCGACAGTCTTGAATGTCTGGTCGTATCTGACGAAGAAGCAACATTTTGGAATAATCGACTAGGTCATGTTCAATGGGGAACATTAGCAGACTCATGAAACATGAACTCATCAAAGGTCTGCCAAATATCATCTTCAAGAAAGGCAAAGTCTGTGATTCTTATCAAGTTGGTAAGTGATGATAACGTCATCATCCCATATCTAGCTTTAATTAGTCATAATCCATTGATAAATGCTCCTACATAACTTCTAGAAGACTGTAATTCATTGCATATCCTTTCTGAGAGAAATACATTAAAATAGGGGTAAATATGCAATTTTAATAGAATATCCTAAATTCAGAACAATCACGAGGTTTCTCAAGGGTTTATTAAAGGTCAAATGGCCATAAATGTCTAATAAGTGGGTTCATATAGACAGAAATGAGTTTTCACACATTTCGAGAATTAATGGACATCTGAAACCCAAAAAATAGACCCGCTTAATTAACTGAGGTTATGGTCAGAATAAAATTCACCTAAACCTTCTAAAAATCATAGAAAAATATTCTAAAAGGTTTGGTATCTTTGATTTAACCATTGGAATCCAATTTGATTGATTTGACCATTGGAATCTAATTTATCCTAAAATAGAGTCTCAAATAGATAGTTGCCCTAATTTGGATTTATGCACAAATTACTCAATCAAACTTCATCAAAACCTAAATCCGACTTCACCATCAGATTTCTTGAGTCCAAATTAGGTTTGTAACAAAATTTGGGCCCAATCAGAGATCACCTTGACTTAGTTTACATTTTAGACCTGTTTGACTCTTTTCTCTCACACATATGCCACTAACTTTTGAAACCCTTGAAAATACTCCCCTAACTTCATCACCTTCTTCACCAATAGGTCCCCACTACCTTCAAACTCCTAAACCCATCACCGGTGAGCTTCAATCAGGGATTACTCCCTGATTTCATGGCCAAACTCTTCTAAATTTGGAAGGAGGAATCATGAAGAGCTTCCCTACAATCTGAGCCGCATCTTGGGCTCTAATTCCTACTCAATTCCTCATGCGAACCTTTCAAAGGTTCGGGTTTCCTATTCTTGTGAAAGCTTCAAGCTTTCAAACTTGGATTCCAAGCTTGAAACAACTCCTGAGCCCTATAAAAGGACCCACATTGCACGACCGTGATCCTAAGCTTGTTATGGTTGGTTTCTCCACCTTCTTCTCTCTTCTCCGGACAAAAGCTCTGCGAGCTCCAGCGAGCTTCTCCATCTACATTCTTTGCCGACTACCATAGGCCATAGTCGGCCGGATCTTCTTCCCTACATTCCTCCGTCGCTTGCAATACCAGCGAGGGTCTTCTTCCACATCTTCCTCGCCATTTCTCCCCCATCGGAGATTTCATCTTCTCCAAGTCCGGCATACCACCGACAAGGAATATGATGGGAACACTATCATGATCCATAACTAACTCAGTTTGATCTGATTAAGTCATTAAAATGCTCCTACATAACCATCAGAAGGCCATAATTCATTGCATAATCATTCTGAAAGACAAGAAAACATGGTTAAAACTGTAATTTTACCATCATATCTTGAATACAGAACCACGGGTTTTCCTAAGGGTTAATTAAGGGTCAAATGGTCTTAAGAATCTAACAAGTGGGTTATAACAGACAGAAAAGGGTTTTCGCGGGTTTTAAGAATTAAATGACTTTTGAAACCCTAAAAATAGACCCGCTTAGATAACTAAGGTTTTGAATAAAATAAAATTCACCTAAACCCTCTAAAATTCATATAAAAATATTCTCTAGGGTTTGGTACCTTCAATTTAACCATCAGAACCCGTCTTGACCGAAAATAGAGTCTCAGACTGACATTTGCCCTAATTTAGGTTTTTGTATAAATTATCCAATAAAACGAGGTCAAAACCTAAATCTAATTTCACCATTGGATTCCTTGGGTCTAAATTAGGTTTGTACCAAAATTTGGACCCAATTTGAGATCATCTTGACCTAGTTTGCAATTTGGTCCTGTCTGATTCTTTTCTCTCACATACATGCCCTTAACTTTTGAATATCTTACAAAAAGGCCCCCAACTTCTTTGTCTTCTTCACAGAAAGGTCCCTACTGCCATGAAATCCTACTCCTACAACTTCGGCAACCTATAATTGAGGAGAACTCCTCTGATCAATCAATCCCTTTCAAAATTGGAAGTGAGATTCCTTAAGGAATCCTCTTTCCATTGAATCTATCCATGAGCCCTAAAACTTTCCAAATCACATGAGAGATTTAGGTATCTTAGAGTTTTCAACTTCGGTGACATTTCCAAGCTTGGGAAGCTTACTTCCCAAGCTCAAAACATCCCCCAAAGACCTATAAACGACCCCTCAGATCAGGTCGAGTTGCTCAGACTTGATTCCGACGGTGAAACCCCTTCCTTCCTCTCTCCACTCCGGCCGAAAGGCTCCTCAAGCTTCGGCGATTCCTCCTGACCTCCTTCATTGTCTGTCCACAATACCAGTGGCCAGATTCCCTTCCTCTCTCTCATCCGCTCTTGGCCGTATTAGCAGGAGCCTCCTTCCCGTTGTCATCGCCGTTCCTACCCTCACCGAAGCATTTCATCTTCTCCGTCATCGACATACCCTCGGTACGGATTCTTCCCCCCTTTCATCCATTTAGATTAGGTTAGATTAGTTAGTTTAGGTCCTTATTTTAGTTTCCTTCTCCAAAAAGCCAAGAATAACCCTCGACTCGACGTGCTCACCCTCGTCTTCTCCGTGTCCGACAACCACTTCGGTGAGGTGGTTCCACTGCTATACAACTCCATCCGCTTTGCCGATCACCTCATAGCCTTTGCCACACCACCCTCTACCAAACCCCTCTCCCTATTTGCCTTCCCATCCACCCAAACCCGCTGTCGACCAACCCACCTTTCCGTCGCCATTCCCGACTCTGTCCAGCTGCCACAGACCACCATCCTCCATAGGACCACCGCCATTACATTCGCCGTGCCTTGGTGAAGATCCTGAGCTATTCTAATGTGGCTGTGAGGTCTTATTCAGTGTTTCAGGTTCTCGTTGTCACGCTCCACCGCCATTGCCATCTTCAGCCTTGTTCCTCGTGTTCAAGGCCATAATATCCCTAATTCTCGGTCCCAGGTGCTACGGGACCTTCTTAGCAACACAGGCAGTAGGTCAATTGGGAGCATTGACTGTTGCCCTGATCTCAATTGAAGGTGCCATCCATTGCAGCTGCACGCGAAGGAGGAGGACTAGATAGTCCCACATCGGGCACTGACAGATGCATAGAGGCGCATAAATTTTTTTTGTCCTATAGGCTCTTGGCCTCCTAACATGAGGGTGAGGTCCTTACCCATGCACGCCTCACCCGCGACACCTAACTCGCGGGTTTGGTTCACTCGATTACCCGCCTAAGCCATTCCCACTCCTCGGTTGCCACTCAGGCCGGCAGCCCTGGTCCCGGGTGCGCATGTGCCCGTTTACCTGATTATCCTGATTGTGGCCCTAAGAGGGCGGATCCCAAAGAGAAAGAAAGAGAGAGCAGGGGTTAAGGGGGTTTTGCTCTTAGAGATCTCCACACTTAGCCGCTGAGAGAGGTTTACTCCCTTGTGCATGAGAAAAAAGGAAGAAGAAGAAGAAGGCACAGTGAAGAAGAGAGAAGAGGAGGAAAAGAAGAAGGCCTACAAGAGAAGTGAAGGCAGAGAAGAGGAAGAGAGTAGCTGAAGAAGAGGCTTAGGAAGGAGAAAGAAGAAGAAAAGCAAAGGCAAGAAGAGAAGAGGAAGAAGAAGAACAGTGCTAGGGAAGCACTGTTGAACGTGTACGAACCTACGCTAACGTGTTTGGTTTTGGAAAACCTGTCGTTGTAGTTCGAAAGCGAAGAATTCGTGTTCAACAAATAAAATTTATACCGAAATTAAAATTCCGGGTCGAACACAGGGAGGCGGACGTTTGATTTAAAAACTACGCGTTTCTTTTTATTTGTTACAGAATAATTCAATTTAGAACTATCTAATTATTTACAATAAATAGAAGAGAGAGAGAGTAAGAGAGAAATAGAATATTACACAGAGAAATCAAAATGAGATGTAGAATAAACAAGGAATTTTTGCATTGAAGAGATTGTTCATTACAACTGGAAAGCATAAAATAATTACTCTAGAAAGCGATAAATTTACTCTAGAAAGTAGTAAAAGAATGGAGGGAGAAATGTCCTCCTCGACGGTCGCTTGGAGGACGAGTAAATTAATCTAGAAAGTAGTAAATCTATACTAGAAAGCGGTAAAAAGAATAGGAGAGAGAAATCCTCCTCGACGGTTGCTTGGAGGACGAGCCGGACGGGACGACGCCTGGACGAAGGAGAACGAAGCGGGACGAAGGAGGACGAAGCAGAAGAACGGGAACGAAGCAGCACGTCGTCGTCGTCGCGGGATCCACTTCCGAAGGGGAACGAAAATTGGACTTTATCTCGCGAGAAGCATCCCGGGTGTGGGACAAGCTTCTCTTGAGCTTTGGAGGGGTAGAGAGGAGAAAGAAGGGATGAAAATTTCGTATGGAGGGGGTCTCCTTTTATAGTTTCAAGGAGTGAGGGCAAAATGGACATTACAAGTTCAAAATAGTAAATGAGGGGTCTTTAGTGACGGATAAATTCGTCACTAAAGCCCCTAACGTGAGCGACGTGGGTGGCTCGCGTGCGCCTCCTCGCTTGCTCGCGCCCTCAACGGCTTCGCACTTCCGCGAAGTCTCAGCAATCGCGCCTTCACCCGCTGCATTGCGCCCACCTGCGCGTGCGATCGCGCGTTACGCGCGGGCGTCCAATCACGCGTCGACGCTATCGGATGCCCGCGACCGCACGATCTCCATCCGACGCTCCACGCACCTCAATTACCCGTGCCTCCAATCCCCTCACTGCTGCTCGAACCCGTGCCCCACGCTCGCGTAAGCGCGCTCGACCGCTGCGCTGCGGGGCGTGGATGGTCGAGCGCACGTTTTAAGCGCCGGGCGGCCACAGCCGTTGGATCTCCATCTGACGGTGGAGAGCGATCGGGCGGGGGCCTTCACAAAATGCCAGCAGCCGTTTGGGCGGCTGAGATGGCGCCATGTGGCCCCATCTTGGCCGTTCATCTTCTGGAAGTTGTAGATGGTGCCACGGATGTCGGATTGACTCGATTTTTGTGTCGTTGGGCTGCGATCGTCGATCCGAATTCATCCGTGCGGTCGGATTTGTCATCTGAAATGCGAATTTACACCACCCTGGCCCTTGATCTTCTAGGGTTCCCCGATCTCTATCTGATGCTACGGATGCTTGATTAGGGCGATCTTGGAGTCGTTGAACTCCAATTGTCGCCTTGATCACATCCATACGGTTGGATCTTTGATCCGAGGCCCCGATAAAATGTTTGCCCTGTCCAAGCACATAAAAGGAGACAATTAACCTCCATTTTATTCAAACTACTCTAAATGCGAGATGATGCATGTTATGCAATATTTATATCATGAAATGCAATCCTATGCTTAAGAACATGCATAAATAGACATTTTAAGTAGTGTAAATGTGTTTACATCAAGCATTGTAGCATTTGTTGGTTAAGTCGTCTAGTCATTAGACCCGATGTCCGATTTGAGGCTTGATACTGTGAAAGCTTGATTTAGAATTACTGCTGAGATATTTAAATTGATTGAATGCTTGATATATATGCTTAGAGAGTAATTGGTGATTTAAATCACCATTGTTTTAGCTTCTTTACTATTTTTATTGCCTCAGGATACATGAGAATTCATTGAATATCTAATGTGACAGATTAGTATTTATTGAATATCATTATTTGGTTTAAGCTCTTGTGCTCCTTTACATTATTTATTGAGATTCGCAATTGAATTCCTATTTGCTCCCTGTGTTCGACCTCGGACTTTCATTTGAGTAATAAAATTTATTTGTTTTCAAGCAATTTGCAGCATTTACAACATCAATCTCGCTCTGTCAACAGAATCCCTCCCTTTCGTCCATTAAATTTAGGTTAGTTAGATCCTTAGGTTAATTTCCACTACTCAAAACCCAAAAATTAGCCCTCGACGCCACCGCACACCACCTTCATCTCCACTTCCAGCCACACCTCTAGCAAGGTTTCCTACTCATCACATATGTCCATCCACCTTGCCATTACCCTCACAACCTCCACCATCTCACGCCCATCAAAACCCCTCTCACTATTGGCAATTTCATCCACCCAAAAGAGCCACCGAACAACCCATCCTTAATGCTTTGTTTCCATCACCGACCAACCACCACGCACCTCCATACACCACACAACCGCTGCCACTACATTCGCCAACGTCCAGCGAACCTCCTAAGAAAGTTTAATGTGGCGATGAGGCCATTTGTGTGTTTTTTAGGTCTCGTCGTCGCCACCATTATCGCCACTGCATCTTCAAGCTCCAAGCTACAAAACCCCCAGGTGTAACCTCCAGGAGTCATGGAGTAGTCCCAGGACCCTTCCCAGGTCCTTGATTGAGGGCACCAACTTCAGTGGCTGCGGTAATTGAAGGAAGAAATCTCTGCAGCCGCATGAGAGCAAGAAGGTGTGGGATTAGTCCCACCTCGGAAACACAGAAGCACGTGGAGCCACATAAATTGATTTTACGCTATCGACTTATCGCCTCAACACTTGGGGGTGAGGTCCCCTTCACACCCACACACTACCTGACCTACCTAGACCTATACACTCCTTGACTGTGACCCCATGCACGTAGCCCAGGACTCGATTACCATTCATGCCCGATAACCCGATTAGCCTGGGTTTGGGAGAAGAGGAGAGGAGGAAGGAAAGAGAGGGAGAGAGAGCAGGGGAGGGAAGGGTTTTGCTCCTGAAGGCTTTGAGCGACACTTAGTCGCTGAGAAGGTGAGTTCCCCTTGTGCATGAGAAGGAGCTAAAGGCAAAAGAAGGAGAAGACTTGAGAAAAAGAAGAGACGTGAAGAAGAAAAGGAAAGGTAGAACTGAAGAAGAGAAAAAGTACTATGGAAGGTGACATTTAAGTCATCTGATAATTGATATGTGCTTAATTAAGGCTAATAATTGGTGATTTAAATCACCATTATTTTATCTTAGATATCTTTTTGGTCTCTTAAAGTCTTGAAATACTCATGTTCTCATTGGATTTCAGATTTGAGTAGTTATCATTCATTGAATATCATTACTATGCTTAAATTCTTATGCTCATTTTATTTTAATTGAGATTAGCACGTGAATTCCATATTTGCTCCCTGTGTTTGACCTCGGACTTCTTTTATATATTCAAGTTATAAATTTTATTTGTTAAAGAGTGATTTGTTAGTTGTAGTACAATGCATTTCCCTAACATTAATGAAAAGCTTGTCAACAATAAGCAAACTAAAAATTCCCTTAAACCAAAAAGGATGGTTAGCACTTCACAACCTTTGGTGCTACTTCACTTAGACTTGTTCGAACCAACCAAATCCGAAAGCCTAAGCAGGTGCAAATATTGCCTAGTTATAATCGACGACTTTTCTAGATTTACTTGGGTATTTTTCTTGAAAAGTAAAGATTTAACCTTTGATGTTTTTAGCAAATTAGTTAGAAGACTATAAAATGAAAAAGGATATGAAGTAATTAGGATTAGGAGTGATCACGACAGAGAATTTGAGAATGAATTATTTACCAATTTCTGTGATCAATATGGGATAAAACGTGAATTTGCCTTCCCTAGAGCTACACCTCAGAATGGTGTAGTTGAGAGGAAAAATAGGACTTTGCAAGAGTGTGCCTGCACAATGCTGTGTAAGTCAAAGCTGCCTCGATATTTTTGGGCTAAGGTTGTAAATACTACCTATTATATTCAGAATAAAACCCTGATCAGACCAATCTTAAAGAAAACACCTTTTGAACTCTATCATGGAAGGACACCAAGAATTTCCTATTTCAAGATATTTGGTTGTCGATGTTTTGTACTCAATACTAAGGACAATCTTGATAAGTTTGATGCCAAAAGTTCAAAAGGAATTTTCTTAGGTTATTCAACTAGAAGTAAAGCCATAGGGTTTTTAACAAGGAGAATTCTATTGTCAAGGAAACCATGCATGTATCTTTTGATGAAACTTTAGTTCAAACAAATCTTCTGCAATTGATGATGATGACCTAATAGTTGACCCATCAAACATTCTAGAAGAGAATATTTTTGATGAACTACTCAGAGATATTTCATTTATGAAAGATCATCCAAAAGAATTGGTGATAGGTGAATTATTTAAAGGAGTTCAAACTAGATCTTCCTTTAATAGTTTAGCTTTCATTGTGTTTGTTTCATAGTTATAACCCAAAAATGTCAAGGAAGCATTTTCTAATAGTCACTAGATCATTGCAATGGAAGATGAGTTAAATCAATTCAAGAGGAATCAAGTATGGGAACTTGTTTCAAAGCTTGAATCACAAACCATTATGAGAACCAAGTGGGTCTTTAGGAACAAACTTAATGAATCAGGAGTAGTTAGAAATAAAGCTAGACTTGTGGCCCAAGAGTATAATCAAGAAGGAATTGATTTTGATGAAACACATGCTCCCGTAGCACACCTAGAATCCATTAGGATGCTGTTAGCCTTTGTTGCCCATATGAAATTCAAACTTTTTCAAATGGACATCAAGAGTGCCTTCCTAAACAGATTCATCAAGGAGGAAGTCTATGTTAAACAACCTCCAGGGTTTGAAGATGTTAAAAATCTAGACCATGTCTATAAATTGAACAGAGACTTATATGGAGAAAGATTACGAAATATGATTTTCACTTTAAACACCTTTATCTTATATTTAATTCTTACCTTCACTTCCCTAATAAGATAACCACCATAGAATTTTTTGAGCATTCTCTAGTCATCATAGTCTAGGGGGCACATTGTTCAATTGCGAGCCACAGTGCCAAGCCAACTACTTAATATCCTAGCCACTTTATCCATAGGTTGAGCCAATTCATTACACTCAACAACAACCTTGATCCCATCAGGTAGTGACCACACATCTTTAGAATATGTAACTCCTCTTCTTATTCTCACAATTCCACTTTCATTTATCAAATTACAAGTTCAATAATCAACAGTTAATAGAACTGGATGAATTATTTTATAAAATCAATTAAAGATTTCATTATAAAATCAACTCATAAAACCTGAAATCTGCACATTTTCATGCATGCCATCCCTAGGGTCTAGAATTTTCGATTGCTTTTCTTCTCTTGGAATGTTAGTTGAATCATATGGTTCTTCATTGACTTCTTTATCCTCTGATTGAGATTCAAATATGTGGCATCCATTGAAAGTTCTTGATTGAGCCATAAAGTAAGCCTATAGTAAGTAGTATTTCAAACATTATAAAGTTAGTGATAGTAATATTAACCATTTGAAATAAAAAGAAATATACTAGGATGCTAAACATATTAGAATCCATGTTCCAAACATTTTGAATCATCTAAAATTTGTAGCAAATGAGTGATATTTTTTACTACATGTAGTATTCCTTACATGTAAATGATACCCAACATTATGGATCGATCATCAATGAGTGTTGCAAGTAAATTACATGGGCCAAACTTTCTAAACATTGCCAAAGAAATGTGTTTCCTTAACAAGAATCAAACATGGGCAACAAGCATGCTAGAATTGTATCACATCCAAATTATTTAAACCATTTAGTTTTCAAAAAAGAATTATTTTACATGCAGAGGTTGTATCAACAATTCTGCATCTAGGAATGGATATAGTCTCTTTTGTATTTAATTTAAAATGTTAACCCACTTTCAAAAAAAAATTAAATGATACCAGGATTTTGTATCAACAAAACCAGATTATTACTTTTATTACCAGGATTTCCATCAACTCCTTGTAGCATGTCATCGACCTTCTTCATAGAGAGGCCCTCCATTCCACTCCAAAAAATTAGGAGACCCTGGAGAAGGGTGAAATGTTGGTTTTGAGAGCCTAATTGCTTTAATCAGGATGCAATTGACATATGGTGAGATAGAAATTCATGTTGAAATCAGTGAGATTAATCAAACCAATTAATTAGTAGATCAATCGGGAATTTGGTTGACCAACCAAATTGCCTCGGCTTCATTCTCCCAAGGTGGGTTTCGAGGACATCCATGATTGGAGTGCACCAAATTTTAGAGGTGGATCATCATATCCTAGGAGGAGTTCCTCAAATCCCGACGCACTGATATTGTGGGGGGAAATACCTTCTTTAAGGGAAGTCCTTTATGGGCGCTTCGATCAGAGTAATCTCTAACCTTTCTTCATTTTGTTTATTTGTGCTATTGCATGTTCTTTATTCTTTATTTTATTCTGGATCTTGTGAAATCATGTTTGACTTACTTGATTTAATATTTTTGATCTATTTGAAAATGTTGGAAATGCATATGTTTTTATTTATTTATTTTCTATATGCGTTCATTTTAACAATCTTAGAGAAGGTATTGCTTAGATCTAAAATATTTGGGATGTCAGAAATAACTTTTAAATCACGTGTAGACTTATCTGGTTGCCTAAGTAATCTGGTGGGCATAATTTCAAGCATTGGCAACAATGCATGAGGACTTGGTTGGACACCTTTGGCTTGATCTCAGCATCAGAAATCAAATCCCAAGTGTTGAATAAGGAAAAATCCACTCCCAAAGGCCAAAAGACGATGGATGAGTGCAATGCGCACAACTGTATTTGTCATCATTGCATCTTATTGGCTTTATCCAATGTATTATTTGATGTATATAGCACATCCACATCCACTAAGAAGGGGCTATGGGAGGAGTTGGACATGAAGTATAATACCGAGGATTTTGGTATTAAAAAATATTCTATTGCAAAATTCTTTAAATTCTAAATGGTTGAGGGTAAATCGGTATCAGAGCAGGCGCACGAATTTCTATTATTGCTTCATGGTTTGACAGAGGCTAAAATGAAACTTCTTGAGAAGTTTCAAGTCATGCCTATCATTGAGAAATTCCCTACATCTTGGGAGGACTTTGGGATGACTCTCAAGCATAGGAAGGGAATGATTTCTCTTGATGACTTGATAATAGCCATTGCTATTAAGGAAGAGCATAGGAAATAGAAACTTATAGTACCTATGGAGTCTAAGGTGAATGTCATAACATCTTAAGGCAAGGAGAATAAAAATAAGAAAAATAAAAATAAAACGAAGGCCAAGCCCAAGATCTAGAAGCAATCCAAGAACAAACCATGCTGGCATTGTGGGCAGGTTGGGCATGGAGGAAGGATTGTCCTTCTAATAAAGCTTAGTAGATGATCACAGATGGGTATTCTCAGGTGAATGTGATCACCGAGGATGCTAGGCCAAGCGATGAGTATGTCTCAATAAAATCAGAACTCTATGTTAATCACAATCATACTGAATGACTCGTGGATACTGGAGCTAATGTACATATTTATTCTGATAGATCATTCTTTTCTTCCTATCAAGCCTGTAGTGGTGGGATTGTGAAGATGGGGAACGATTCTGTAGCCAAGGTGCTAGGATTTGGATGCGTGGACTTGAGGTTTTCCTTGGGGTGAGTTTGGACACTGTGTAGAGTGCTTTACATTCCTATTGTAAAGAAGAATGTTCTTTCTGGTTCTCTATTGGTTAGAGAGGGTTTTAAGTTAAACTTTAAATGTAATAAAGTTGTTATGTTGAGACATGGAACATTCTATGGAAAGGGCTATTTGGAAGATTTTGATTTATTATTTAGAGTGAGATGTGATGTGGATGTATTATCTAAAAATGCTCTAAATAATGTTGGTTTTCATTCAATTCAATCTGTTTGCAGTAATATTAAATCTTGTGATATATGGCATGGTAAATTAGGTCATGTAAATTTCAATTCCTTAAAAAGAATGATGAAATTAAATATGATTCCTGAACACACCATAGATAAAGCTAAGAAAGGCGAGAAATATGTGCAGGCTAAATAAACTAGGAAGCCTTTTCACTCTATTACTAAAGATACTAAAGTTCTAGATTTGGTGCACACGGATATCTGCGAGTTCAATGGTATGTTGTTTAGGGATAACAAAAAGTATTTTATCACCTTTATAGATGACAATAGTAGATACTATTATGTGTATTTGCTTAAGTCTAAGGGTGAGGCATTAAGAAAGAAGAAATACAAACTGGGAAAACTCTTAAGAGATTGAGGTCAGATAGAGCAGGGAATATACATCCAACTTGTTTGATGAACAATGCCAAGCTTTTGATATAGTTCATGAAGTGATGGCCTCATATTCCCCACGATCTAATGGGATAGTAGAGCAAAAGAATACGACCCCTAACTAACATAGTCAATGCTCTCCTGCAAAGCTCAGAATTACCTATTTACATGTGGGGGGAAGCTTTGAATACGACATGTCATATTTTCAATAGAGTTTCCCTCAAGCATAAGGAAAGTAGTCCATTTGAGATTTAGAGAAAGAGAAAATCAAGTTTAAAATACCTCAAAGTGTGGGGCTGCCATGCAAAGGAAGTTGTCCCAAAACAAATGAGGAAGAAGCTTGGACCTAAGACAGTTGGTGTGGTCTTTCTGAGTTATCTTGATAATAGCTATGCCTATAAATTTTTTGTTATAAAATCTGAGATTTCAGGCATAGATGTCAACACTATTGTTGAGATTCTCAATGCTACATTTTTTGAGGATGTCTTCCCTATGAAAATAGGATTACCTCAAAATGTGACTTTAGATAATCTAGCCACCACATTTGGTTATGTTCTCGATCAGATGGAAAGGGTGTCTAATGTGGGGACTAGCTCTTCCCATTCTGAACCCAATGAAGTAGAGGATTTTAAACCTAGGAGAAATAAACTACCAAGAATTGCCAATGATTTGGGAAGTGATTTTATTGCTTACCAAATCGAGGGCAATCCCCCTACTTATCGTGATGCTATGGCTTCTTCTGAAGCTAAGCATTGGAAAGATGCAATTAAGAATGAGATGGACTCAATCATCTCTAATGGCACTTGAGAGTTGGTTGATTTATCTATAGGGTGTTCTATTATTGGGTGCAAGTGGGTGTTTAAGAGAAATCTTAGGCCTAATGGATCTATTGAGAAATGCAAAGCTAGACTTATTGCCAAGGGATTTAAGCAAATGAAAGGTATTGATTATTTTGATACCTATTCTCTTGTAACTAAGATAACTACTATCCAGATGCTTATTGCATTGGCTTCCATTTATGATCTCACTATCCACTAGATGGATGTGAAGACTACCTTTTTTCATGGCGATCTTGAGGGGGAGATCTATATGGACTAACCTAAGGAATTTATAGCTCCTAGAAATGAGGAAAAGGTTTGCAAGCTTGCTAAATATTGTCTTTATGGTTTGAAACAAGCATCGAAACAATGACATGAAAAGTTTGATAAGACTATCCATTCTTTTAGCTCTGTGGATCACGAATTCGACAGGTGTGATCTATTCTATGGTTAAAGGTGATATGTGCATTGTCCTATGCCTATATGTAGATGATATATTATTGTTTGAGTCAGACATTATAATTGTGAATGAAACTAATTTATTCTTGAGTAGTAAGTTTGAGATGATGGATATGGGTGCTACAAATGTGATCTTAGGCCTCAATCTGATTCGATCAGCAAAGGGGATAGCTATTTCTCAATCTCATTATGTTGAGAAAGTTCTTGAAAAATTTGTCTATAAAGATTGTAAGGCTATTTTTGAATGCTCAAAAGTCGTTGTAGTTAGGAAAATATCACGTCGTAGTATAGCAATGAAGATCGCAATAACATTTAAATTTATAAGTGATTGAAAATAAATTTTGAGTCAGAGGTCATTCGTAGGAAGCAAATATGAAATTCACACACTAATCGTAATTGTAAATAATGAGTGCAATAATTCATAATAAGATATCCAATGAATATCAATAAAAAAATATATTCAACAATAGCAATTGTGTCTAAGAAATCAATGGGATAAAACACATAATTTAAAACCTAAAAATGGTGATTTGAATCACTAATTTATTCCTAGAATTAAGCACATATCCCAAGGATACTCAATATCTCAATATTTCAAACCAGTTCAGATGTTTCAATAGTGTTTCCAACCACTAATCTGTGTCAGCTCAAGAGCCAATGTCTCCATATTGATCAGAACCAAGCCCAAGTCAGACGTCAGACCCTAAGGTTAGCTGACTTAACTTCATCAACCACAGCAGCACACCAATATGAAATTTGCTAAGTGTCCAAGGCACATCAGATGCCTTAAATATCAAGCATAATAGCCCCTGAAATCTCTGAATTTCGCCTAAATGTTAGGCCCAAATGCCAATGATGAACAGTGCAAAACCACCCCCTACCCTCAAAATTTCCTCTTTCTCTCTCTCAAAATTGGGTTAGGGCTAATTAGGTAAACGAATTCAGGTTCAGGCTCGCGTGAGTGGGCACGGGCGAGGTGTGAGGCAGAAGTGAGCAAGGACCACACCCCTGTGTGTACTGCGGCAATAAGGTAGTGCACCAAGAACCTTATTAATCAAAATCTGGTTTAAGTCTCCACGATGTGGGACTATATCTGGAATGCTTCTCCTCGCGTGCAACAGCTGAAGATCCTCCATCATTTGCTGCTGTTGGTGGCTTGCCTCTTCAAATCAAGAGCCTAGAAGGCTTCGCGAGATCAATCTGCACTCCAGGTCATGGTAGCGGTGGAGTTGGTCAACGGATGGTGGCCGGAGGAGGTGGTGATGATGGCTGCGACAGGTGATGCTCTGATGAACCCTGAAACACACTAATTCAGGCCCTATGCCCCAATTAACACATTCATGAGCATCGTTGGAGCACGGGGAGTGTGGTAGTGATGTTTTGGAGGTGTATTGTGGTGTGTGGAGGTTGAACGGAGTCGAGATGACCAGTGGTTTGGTGGGTTGTTCGACGAGGGAGGATAGTGGATGAAAGCCCCAATAAAGAGAGGGCTTTTGCTCGAGTGAGTGTGGCGGAGGTGGTGGAGTGGTTGACGTGTTGTTTGGTGTTCGGTGATGGCTGAGCGAAGCTCACCAAAGCTTCATTGGATGCGAAGAAGACGGAGAGGGAGAGGGTAATATAGGGATCCAAACTAGGTTCTAGAGTCCTAAACTTAATCTAGAGAAGTGGAGAGAGTAGGAACCTATGCTTATTGGATGAAGGGGGGTAAAGAATCACGCTGGCTTGCCTTGCCGGATGCGAGGTAGAAGAATTCTCTGGTGGGGTCGAGAGATGAGAAAGACGGGGTTGGGAGACTCCTGCTTTGGCCGGCGAGGAGCGGAGGAAGGTGAGGAAGAAGGGGGGCTGCATGATTTGTTGGTCTAGTGGGTAGAGGAAGGAGGTTGAAGAGGCTTGCCAGAGCTGAGGTTGGAGATGGTCGGAGGGGAGGAGGAAGAGGTATTCTAGCTTGAAACCTAGTTGAAAAAGATGTTGGAGATGTGAGAGCTTATATAGAGATCGAATGTGCGTTAAAATTGGAAGAATTCATGAATTGAATTTATGAAATAGGAAGTTTTGATTCCATGATTCTCGGAGCTCACGAGGGTTCTTTGGTGCGAGTTAGGATCTGAGATCAATTTCAATGGAAAGGGATCCTCTTCCTAATCAATCCCTCCAAATTTGGAGGGATTTGATTAAGAAATCAGAGAGAAATCTAAGATTGAATTCACGTGGTTTGGGTTGAGGTTTTGTTCACACCTCTAATGGCAACATGGACGAAAATGCAATGATGATCAGAAGTTAGGGGCCTTTTTGTAAGAATCTTGAAACCTAGGGGCTTGAATGTGAGAAATAGAGATTTTAGGGATTAAATTGCAAATTAGGTCAAGATGGACTCTCATTGGGCTCAAATTTTGGTGTTAACCTAATTTGAACCCAAGGAATATAATGGTGAACTTGGATTTTAGTTTTAACCATGTTTGACTGGGTGAATTGCATAAAAATTCAAATCAGGGTAAATTCCCATTTGAAACTCTATTTTAGGTCAAAATTGGTTCAGATGGTCAAACTAAGGGTACCAAACCTCTTAGAATAATTTTATTCTAACTAGAATCTCTTTAATTTTTGTGGGTTGATAATTAGGGTTTTGTGTATTGTTTCAGCCCTCGAAATGCATGAAACCCTGTTTCTGAAAGTGCGGACCCACTTTTTGGACTTAAATGCTCAATTGACCTCTAATTAACCCTTGGATAACCCCGTGGTTACTCTGCACTTGTGATGTGATGTTAAAACAACAAAATTAACCTAGTCTTGTTGTCTTCTCCTCAAAACATATTAAAGTGGAATTGTGGTACTCAGGCAAACATTTAGGAGCATTTATCTCTTGATTCGAACTAATTTGAGTTAGTTATGATGAATGATGGTGTTACCATCATACCCCCATGTCCAACTTTTGTTAGTCCTTAGCAAAATCCTATGGAATGAACTAGATCTCTAGATCATGTTTCTGATGTTCAGATGCCTGATTGTGCCTCTTCTCTAGAAATTAGATTGGAATACCAACAATAGCCTTAGAGGTACTCAAGTACCAGCCAAGATCCAGACCTGACCAGTCTCAACCTCGGGTCTGTCGCAAAGGTTTCTAAGGCCCACAAAGACTGCCTCAGAGGTTCGTTGACCCCAGCGGTTAAAGCACCCGTGAGTAGACGTATCAAGTCCAGGTTCAATTTAGCAGTGCATTTTTTATAAGAGAGATAGAGAAGGATTTTTATTTTGAGAGTTTTCTCTCTTTTCTTTTTTATATTCCCCTAAATCCAACATCGGATTGGACCTAAACATGGTATGTATCGAATTCCTTGTCCCCATCATCAATCCTCGAAGGGTCCCTAGCTTTCAACACTTTAGGATAGTGTTGCCCATGGCATTCTATAGCTAAATTCAGGCCCTCACAATCGACATTTCGAGATAATCCCGTCCATGGCACCTGAACTAGTACAAGATGCTTACATGCCCCCTGTAGGATATTTAGATATCCTAGGAGATAAGCACCGAAGAGATGATATGTTATTATGCATCTTCGAGGGGAGTATTTCTCATCCCACCTCTGTGCTGAGAACTCGTCTAATCAACTTGTGTCTTCGAGCCGCTTCTAAGCTAGATCTTCGAGAAAACCTTTTTCAGAATGGGATACTTTTGGCATTGTTTCTTCATTAAGCACACTAAACTAGACTGGTGTGTGATTTTTGGGTGCCTAAGTTACTAAGTCTCACAAACCAAAGGGCAGGCAATGAGGCTGAATAGTCCCTAAGCCTTAGACTTAATACATCAGCCTCGTACTTTCCTTAACCTCTTGAGGATTAATTCGGATCTTAACAAATATGCAAGTGTTTAATCCCTAAGATACACCCAAGAGGCCTAAGGTCAGTACTCTTACTTATCTCCTTGTCTCAAGCACTTCAAGACTTAATCCTTGTTTTGATTTGATCTAGGACTTAAGTAGATCCCATAATCAATTGCTATGACTATCAAATTTTATTTCCGATTTTGCTCCTTTTGACATTTTGTATTTCCTCCTTTTTTCCTCCTCAGGAAATATATTTCAAGCTATTATCAAATTTCCTCCTCTTTCTCCATTTTTTTCCAATATGTATTTTTTGTGAGAACCCCTCAGAGAATTGAATTTCCATTTGTTTTGCACATTAACAACCCTCCATGCCTAAGTTTTGAAATGTCCTAATTGTAAACCAGGTGGGTTTGAATTCAGATTAGTTCAAAGATTAGAACAAGGTTAAAGGGTGGGTGAACGGGTCGGGATGACTATTGCTAATGATTTTAAGCTCTGATATAAGTATCAAAGGTGGAGTGGGTTATTTAAAGTTGAACCCTAAAGTGCAATAGTCATGTAGCTTAAAGATGAATCGGAAGGGTCTTGGGTTTTTGGAATAACGGGTTGCCTCTCGTTAAGCGCTAAATTCAATGCCTTTAGCCGAGTAGAAGGTGGTCAAGGAGTGGTCAGATTAGAGGAATTTTGTAGAACAAGTACCTTGATGAGTAGTCTGGTTGGTCCAACCAGGTGCTTGTTCAGATCAATAGGCTAATGATGCAAACCAAACCCAATCAATCTGGTGGGTTGACGGATGTGAATCAATAGGTGTGGACCCACCATTTGCTTTGTGGCTTGAATAGATGTGGAAATATGAATCTAGGGTTTGGCTGAATAGACTCAACTTGATCAGAGTAGGGGTCCTCAAATGATAATGCATCTATGGCAAATGTAGGAACCCTAATGGTGGGATTAGAGAGGGATAGAATGTGATTGTTGGTTTAATCAGTGTCCTCTTCCTAGTCGAATTGTGGTGGAGAATCATATATAACTGGGTCAGAAAGAGGTAAGTAAGAATAGAAATTGATTCCAGTGGCGGGTCGGGGTTGGGATTGGGTTTTGAAAGGCTCTATAGGAGGTGTGGCTGCTTTGCATTCTAAATCATCGACCTCAGAATCAGAATCAAATAATGGATCATGGATACTGAGGTTGTAATCTTGCTCGTGGTCATCTGGAAACAATGGTTCTCCGAAATCAGAGTATAATTCGAAATCATTGGAGAATTTGAGACAATCAGTTTTTGAACCTGATTCAAGGTTGAGATTCCACCACTGAGCAAATCATGATGCATGGAGTTATCAACCTGATTTTGGTCTATTCTAGTCTCAAATCCTAAGCTCAAAGAGGTGTCCTTATTAGGCATAGGCTCAGGTTCTAGGCACCTAGGGTAGATCCAATCAAATCCCAATTCTTCCAACTCCTTTGATTCTATATTGTAAATTGATTCTATATCATAAATCGGTGTGACTTCCGAAAAATCAATTCATTCTTCTGAGGAGTCTGGAGAGGTATAATCATCAAATACAGGCCCAAAATCATAATTCAGATATAAAATCTGGTTCTCATTGCATTGGGCCTCATGATCAACCCAAATAGTCTCAGATCTAGATTTTAGGTCAGAGGTAGGAATTGGGTTACTAGAATATGGACTTGGTTCTACTGGGATGTTAGAATCACTTTCAAGGAATACCTTAACAGGATAAGGTGAGAGATTAATATCCTTGAGAGGTTCTAAGTCTATTTCATCATAGGTGTTTGAAAAATCTAGGCACAATGGACTAGCTTCACAGCTGCCTATGGCTGGCTCATGATCGGGAACACCTGTAATTGGATCCACCCACCCCACATCAAGATCAAGTATGTCATTACTCACAAAATCCGAATTTGGTTCCATTTGGGTTGGGGGTCCATAGCAACCTCTACTTTCGAACCCAGTGATAAACACACATGAATTCATGATAAAATGCTTATTTATGATAGGTCCTAGGCTTAGCATTGCACATCATGATATAAATATTGCATAAACATCCATTGCATTGTATTTAGGATAGTTGTATGTTTTGTATATTAATTCCTTCATTTTATATGGCTAGGAGGCAATGTGATGTCCTTACAGACTTCGGATGAAAAATCTGACCGTATAGATGAATTTGGAGCGACGATTGCAGTCTGACAACGTAGAAATCACCCCGATCCAAGCACCGTGGCATCCTCTACAAGAAAAGAAGGGTGGACGATCCAGATGGTGCCACGTGGCACCATCTGGAGCACCCAAAGTCACCTGCCATACTTCCAATGGCCACCCAACAAGTGATCTTAGCCGTTGGATGAAAATCCAACAGCTGAGAGCCCGCCCTCACCACGCGGCCTCAACTCATCTTCTCGGCACACTTGCAGACGTGGCGCAACAGTGGAGGCACTGGATCACAAGTGACAAGTCGATTTTCCGCTTTCGATTAAGTTTCGCAAATGAAATAACGCGTTGTTGTAGTATTTAAGTGGTGGAAAAATCGACTAATCAACAATAAAAATAACCACTCCCAGAAGAGCGGGTCGTGTCCACAGGGAGGCAATGATGCAATAAGCTCTCGATTATTTCGTATTCTTTCGATCAAGTGCGAATTCCCTAATCAAATCCGACATGAAATGCGATGGAAAGAAGATGCACAATAACTAAAAAATATAAGGGTATATGTATAATTTTTCCTCACTAAAATATTCAATAAATATGTGAGGATTTTATGTAATTTTCAATTGACATATATTAGACAAAATTTGTGCACATGTTAATCCCAAAACCAATGTTGAAACATGTGAATATCAATAACGCGCAATTATTTCGTCGGTGCGCTGGTTGGCGGGCGCGGTGCTGCGGGTGTGCAAGGCAGGTGCAGGATGGGGTGGTGTTGGAGGGGTGCGAACCTGGCGCTGGAGAGGGGGGAGTGCCTGCAGGGAGAATGCGCAAGGGTGGTGGGCAGTAGGGTGCGGGTGTGGCTGTGCCAACGCCTGCAGATAGCGCGGGTGCACGGTGGGCAGGCGGAGTGCAGGGTGTTGGTGTTTGTGGTGGAGGGCGCGCGGTGCACAGTGCAAGCATGGTTGCACAGTTCCTTCTCTTCCCCTTTCCAATCCCCTCTACCTCTCCTCTATATTTCTTCTCTTCCGCCTCCCAAGGGATTTTCAAAATCCTTTTTCTAATTTTGGTCGGTGGCAGTTTGCATTTGTTGAGGGATGCGTTGAGGGTGGCCGGAGGATGGGGAAAATATGGCGCTGGTTGTTTGAAAGGGGAATTTGCCCTCCTTGTTCTTTTCCCAATATTCTTCTTGCACATAAAAACATAAAATCATTACATATTAAGTTATAGAATGGTATAAAATAGATGTAAACTTAAATCATGATGCATGCAAACATTCTATAACTTAATGTAGTTATTAACAAACCTAAAAGGTAAGATTAAATTTACTTAGGCGTAATATTAGTACATTAAAATGGACTCATCAGTAAGGTAGGGGCGCGGGTTCGAATCCTTGCAGCGCCCCCAATTCTTAATCTAGTCAGTGCCCAACGCAGCCAGCGCATGCACGTGCATGCAGCAGCAGCGGCAGTGCAGCGCCAGCATGCACCAGCAGTGTGTGTACACCAGTGCATGCTAGTGCGCACGACAGCAGGGCCTCCACGCAATCTGTGCGCATGAGGGACAGTGTAGCTTGCATGGGTGGGTGTGAGGTGGCTACAGCAACGCATGAGCTGGACCTACAGCGATGCTTACAACCATCGCTAGTTGTTTGCAGGCACAAGGCCAGCTACATGTGTGAGTAGGTGTGAGCTGGCTACAACGACACTTATAGCAACGCCCTAGAGGTTGCTAATGGTCCCATGCCTATTCTAGCCTCTTCTCATCCACTATATAAGGACCTACACCCCCACCCATCCAAGCCATCTTTACCTACTCTACTCCCACCTACTCCCAAGCTCTAGCAAGCCTATCAACGCTCTGTTAGAGCTTGCTATCAAGCTCCCAAGGCACCTATTAGTGTAATGAAACTTTTCCCCACAAAATACTCCATCTTCCCATCCCCATTGATATGTCGCGTTGGAGCCATCCTCCTACCTCCATTCCGATAGCAGATCATCTCCGCCTTCTCACCTCCATTCCAGAGCCACGCTGAAGCTTTCCTCTACCCAACATCCTCTCGCTTCTCACCCTCGTCGTCCTGCTTCCCAACTCCTTCGTTCAAGCTTCCGCCAGGCACCGTCGTCTCACCGAACAGCCGCTTTGGGAGATTTCTTCTCACTCCTTTTCTCTTTTATGCTTTTATAGTTTATTGTAATTAACATTTATGCAATAAATCACATTTGATTCCATCTCTCTCTTGTGATTGCTTGTCATTTTATTTCAAAAACAAAAAAAATAACAAAACCCTAAAACACCAAAAAGAAACAAATCGAAGCGCGGTTTTCATACAAAGTAACGTCGCCTCCTTGTGTTCGACCCGGGACTCCCTTGGAGTTTCGGTATAAATTATATTTGATTAGAAGTTTTGCAACTAAGATGACAGGTTACTCGTAACCCCAATTTCAAACACGCAAAACCCGTTGATCATTTTGGCACCGTTGCCAGGGAGGCAATGAAATTTACTTTATTGTTTTCTATGCTTCTTTGCATTTACATAGCACTAACCCCGCTTGTCTTTGATCTACTATCTTGCAAGTACCCTAGCATGGAGATCCAAGTGTGGTAGACCGGAGTAAAATGCAGGTAGATTACTTTGTAAGTGTCACCCACATTCCCCCCCATTAGTTTCATTTCACCACACTCATAACCAAGACCAAATCTATTTAGGTGCTCGCAAAATCCTAAGATAGAATTGTTTGTCTTGTTTGCCACCTTCATCCATTTCACCCCCGCATTAAAAAAAAAAAAACAAAAAGATACTTTCTGTGGGATGAATCAATTTACACACTTTATACACTCACATCGGAGGCACATAATATGACTTGATTTTCATCTACTCAATCGGGATTCTGACCTGTGGACCCATACACTAAATCAACACATAAAAGAGTAGAAATCATATTAGGTAAATCACCTTTTTTGTGTGCCTTAATCGATGGTGCATTTGAGCCGATTGATTGAATTGTTTGGGCCATACCACTTAATTTAAAAGAAACTCATTTGTAGCTGCCCCATAGGATTCAATATTTAGGTCAAGCCAAGCACTCCATATTTTCTCGATTTATAAAGGAAAATACTTGGACACGTGCTTTCAAAACTTGGTTTGCCTCACAAAACTTTGTTGAATACACTTAACATTTGAATCCTAAAAGCTACTAAGTAAGATTCGGACACTAAAACTCACCTCATCATTAATAATCTTGCTTGAAAACTTCTTGGTTGTGCATATTCACACGTTCTCAAATAAATCATTAAGGGCACAACCCATTAAGGGCCCATCACATTCCTAAAGCACTATTGTCCCAAGCCTAACTAAAATTGAGTAGACATTAGCCCTAAGGATTCATTCACTCGTCGGGATCCAGATTGAGATTATTCATGATTAACCTACTTATACTAGTCAATATGATGTCTAGCTAGGGGAGTAGCGTCAAACGACTGCGGTTGGGGGGTACACTAGGAACCGGAGGCACAAGCCAAAGGAAGAACCTTCACCCCAGTCCCTTCTTCTAACTGGTTGGATTGCCTGGACATAAGTAGAGTAAATCGTCCAAAATCTTAGGATGGATTTTGAGAGTCTGTAGATCTTTAGACTACCCAACCTAAGGACATGCTTGTATTTTTTATGCTGTGGGGTCCCTTCTCTTCCCCATCCTTCCGACTTCCTTCCAGTGTATGCTTGGAAGGAGTGGAAGGACCTTTAGACCATTCCCGGAGGCGGAGGTTGAGCTATAGCCAACTAGATCCCATGGCTGATCAACAACCACCTCCCTCGCCCCTGAACCAGCAGGAGCTGATTAGAGGAAGTTAGAAGAATTGCAACAGATGCAGCAATGGTTCCAACGAATGAATGGTCAGGGTGCTTGGCCCTTGAAGGATTTTTAGGATCCTTCAATTTTTGAGGATCGTCCTGACGTTGTGATCCCTGCCGGTGATGTTGAGATCAATCCCCAGGTTTTGAGTCTAATTAAACACTTTCACGGGCTTGGCTCAGAGGACCCATTCCAACATTTGAAGGACTTGATCACTCTAGTTCAGACAACCACATCACGGAAAGTGGATGAAGAATAGATGCTCATGAGGCTTTTTCCCCATTCACTCAGGGATAAGGCCGCACATTGGTATCGTACCATTGGAAGACCGATTGCTACTTGGACAGCTTTGAAATCGGCCTTCCTGAAGAAATTCTTCCCAATTGGGTGAACCAATGTGTTGTGATGGGCAATTACCACTTTTGCCCAGCGGCAGGGGGAACCGTTTCATGAGTCCTGGGGGAGATTTCAGGATCTGTTGCGGAAGTGTCCACACCACGAGGTGCTTAAATGGCAACCTGTGCAGATTTTTTATCACGGGTTGAATGATCAACTCTGTAATCATGTGGATGCTTCTTACGGAGGCAATTTCCTCAACAAAGACGCAGATAGCGCGTATGATTTATTTGAGGAAATGAGTGAAAATTCTTTAAACCACGCCTCCATGGAAACCTTCAACTGATCCCAACAAACTAGATCAAATGCCAATGAGGTCCAAGATTCTCATACATCTGATATGGAATTGATCTGCAATAGATTAGATAAGATGGATCTGGTTGCTAAAGGAATGGAAGAGTGGATGTCCGGAAACTCTAATTTCTCTAGATCCACTCAATCCCAGGGATCGGGATTCCACTCTTCGCAAGCTCCTACGGGATGGGAGTTTGTGAACTAGCTGGTGTCAGCTCGATCTTCGGGCCAACTCTTCTCAGAACCTTATGGGTTCGAAATTGGGGCCTTTGATCCCAGTTTTACTGATCCTTCTTCATCCTCATCTTATGAGGATGTTCAGGCTGTGCAGGAGAATGTTAGGTCCAACCCTTGCTCGAATTCCTATAATTCTGGTTGGAAAAATTATCCTAACTTCTCTTGGAAAGATTAGGGGCAACAGACCCAATATCGACCCAACAACTATGTATCGCAAAAACCAATGGGTCCGGGTCTTGTATATACTCAGTTGCCCTTGAATCAGGTTAATCAGTCCATGTGGAATGCTCAACAACCCGCTGAGCAGGCTGATTTAAACCTGAAGATGGTAGAAATGCAAGGGTCAATGCTCCAACTCATGCAACAAATGAAAACTTCGCTGGATAATTTGCAATCCGGACTTGGTGCAAACAACCGATAGCCCAAATCTCTACCATCACAACTTGTACCAAACCCAAGGAATGTACAAAATTGAGGCGCTGGGCCTTAAGGGTTTGGTAATAATGGGGAGTCATATTCTCAAGCTCATGCTATCTATCAGGCTACCCTAGCCCCTCCCGGAGAGAACCATGTTCCTACGATAATCAACCAGGAGCCTCCTGTTTTGCCCAACCCTCCCCAAGACACTAACCAACAGCATTTTGCCACTGCAAACACCATCACCTTGAGGAGTGGTAGTAGACACAAGGACCTACCCAACACCATGTCAACCCCATTAGGCCCCGTAGCAAGAATTCCAGACTCCCAACTAAGAATGTGATGAACAAAATATCAGAGTCTGATTCAGAAGTATGTTGTTGTATGGGAAAATAGAAAAAGTTGGAGGAGAAATTGGAGGAAAGGATGTCCTTACTTTAAGCTTTCAAATTGACAATCATTTTACTCCTCGCAGCTATCGGATCAATCCCCGCCTACGCCATAGGTTTACTGAATGCATATAAAGAAAGGCGTAGAGCGAAATCTAAAAATAATAGGAGAGTAGTTTTATCCGATAACACAAGCACACTAATTCTAAACAAGCTACCTCCTAAGAAGCAAGACCCGAGAGCCCCATTGATTTCTTGTACAATAGGAAACATTACTTTTGACCGGGCCCTCCTCGACTTGGGTGCTTCCATTAATGTGATCCCTACCTCACTACACATGGAATTGGGTTTAGGTTACCCAAAACACATTGACATAACCTTGCAATTAGCGATAGATCCATTACAAAACCAAAGAGTATTTTGGAGGATTTTTAGTCAAGGTTAATGATTTGCATTACCTTGCTGATTTCATGGTCCTGGACATGGAAGCCCCAAAACAGCTCAACCACACCCCGATTATTTTTTGAAGACCTTTCCTGGCTACTACCAAGGCGAGGATTGATTGTGAATCGGGAAATATAGAAATGTCCTCAGGGGATAAGACAAATCGATTCAATATTTTCGAGGTCTCAAAGAAGAATAAAATTAAGTGTGGTTCGATGGAGGAGCTTGGTAGAATAGAGGAAATAATGGCCATACATACCTTAGACAACCTTTTAATGGCTAACTCAACCCAAACTCGAGAAGAAGATCACACGGTTGCGGAAATAGTTGACAAATAAAAAATGCGACCAATTGTAGAAACACGGGATGAGGAAGATATACATGAAATCAAAAATTTGTTGGATGATTCACGTGATCAAGTTAAAACCCAACAACATCCTTATCCTGAATGCTTAGAGTTTGAGGTCGAACTTGCGGGTGGGAATCCTGAGGATCAAGATGGTTGGTTTAAGAACCCAAAGTGTGAGGATGAAATTGAACATTGGGGACGAACTCTTCAAACATTAGGTATTCTAGAGTACCCACAAATCCCTAGCACATCATAAAACCCTCATAGTCCTTTTTCACCCAACCATTGCACAAATTCTATACCCAACCACACTTCCTGTGTAATAAATCAACAAAACTCCTATTGGAGACCCTTTGGGCTCTCCTTGCACCACCAGCTTACTACTTTCATTGATCATCTCTTTGGTAAGTCCACTTTCACTCTCCGGGACTCAAATCTTGGGGCTCGAAAACTGTGTTATTGCATCCTCAATGTTAGTTATATTTGATTAAGAACCTTGCCTAGCTGAAGGTACTAAACTTAGCACATGTAAAGACTGTTCCAAGCTAACCAGAGTCTCACGGAAACCAGGTTATATTCTTCCACTTCTACTCTCTTGCATGCTTTCATTTTTCACAATTAGGAACTTGCAATAGTAAGCATAGGGGGGGTGGACATATTTTATAACCTTTTTGTCAGCTGTAATAGTAATTTCCTATTATTTGATTAACAAAAAAATAATTAGAATTAGGAGACGAGAACTTAGGAATTAGGAGTTGCAAACTTTAGGAATTGATACTTTGAGACCTGAATACTTACACTCTTCAGGTCTTCAGGCTTAATTAGCCCGGGTGTCCACTCAAACGTGGACTTAGTCTCGAGTCATCGCCAATTCAAATTCACTTTAATTTGGTAAATAAATTGGGATGATAAGTATGCGACTTATCAACCTGCCCTCTGATTTGGGGGAACTCTAAGCTTAAGCATCTACACACTTTTCCGCACTGACTCGCTTTTCGGCGATTTCTTTGGAAATTGGATAGCTAATGAACTATCTAGGGTGGTATAGCTGGTAAGTTGTCGGTGGTAACAGCTCATCGGCTGGTAGTCCAGAGCCCAGCCATAAGACCATTTTCATTGCACTGCCTTTAGGTAAGTCTTAGATCAGGGAAGCCACATAATTAAAAAAAAAAGAAAAAAATAGAAAAAGGAGAGAAAAAAATAAATAAAATCACACTTCACTGCACAAGTATGGCTAGCAAGTTGTCGTGGGTAACAGCCCATTGGCTGGTTGTTGAGAACCTAGTTCACAAAAAAATGCACAATAATTCCTAAAACACTAAGGGAAGAAGCGGGGAAGTCGAATAAATTGGGGAGATATACACTAGGTTCACCCTTGTGTTGACCTATAAATAAAAGTAGGGAGAAAGCTACCATTCGAAAAGATAAACCTCTAGGCAAGGCCACCTAGGGTTGTAGAAACCCGAAGTCCGTTTTAACGGCCGCCTAGTGAGTCTTTCACGATTTTCACTGGATGCTTAGCACCTAGAGTCCTTTTCAAGTCTTAGGCGGGTTGGGTAGCCGTAAAAAGTTATTTCGGAACTCTCAAACTCCAAAAGTACAAAAAAAATTAGAAAGAAAGAAAAACAAGAAAATTTTTTTTGTATCTTCTCTTCTCATATAAGGCGAGGGCTTGGACGGTCTACATTCTGGCAGACATCTGGGCACTGTCGAGTCTTCGTAACTAGGTCTTGGATTGAAAGTTCCTAAAATAACCAACAAATTATGCCTAAGAGATCGAATCCTAATTCTACTTTTATAAATAGCATTTAGGCTAATTTTTCTAGGGACTAGCAAAAAGTAAGCATGGGGGTATAATAAACACACATGAATTCATGATAAAATGCTTATTTATGATAGTTCCTAGGCTTAGCATTGCACATCATGATATAAATATTGCATAAACATCCATTGCATTGTATTTAGGATAGTTTCCGACCCAGCAACTATGCTCCACAATGACCAATGGGTCAAGGTCATGTGTATACTTAGTGGCCCCCAAATTAGGTCAATCAGCCAGCTTGGAATGCTCGTCAACCCGTAGGGCAGGCTGATTTGAACCGACAAATGGTAGAGATGCAAGGATCCATGCTCCAACTCATGTAGCTAATGAAAACCTCGCTGGACAACTTGCAAATCGGGCTCATAGCTAACTCTCGTCAACCCAGATCTCTACCATCCCAACCCATACCCAACCCGCGAAATATCCTGAATTCGGGCAACCAAGCCCATGGGTACTGAAATCAGAGGGACCCACACACACATGCTCAGGTGGTTGAGCAGGGTCCTTCCTCTTCTTCTTCTTCTGCATATCAATAATTCCTGGCTAATCAAGCCCCTTCAATCTTTCCTAACCCTCCCCAAGACCCAAACTCATATGCATCCCCAAATTTTGTTACCTTGAGGAGTGGTAAACAAACTTAGGATCCACAACCACACTATTCTAATTTATCAAATCCTGAAGAACCTGAGGAGAGAAAGGAGAATTCTGGAGAAGAAATCAAGGCTCAGGAACTTGATTCCAAAGATCGGACTCATGTTCCTTTTCCTGAAGCCTTGATCAGATCAAAGAAGAAGTCTGTTGATAGCAATGACGAGCTTCTGAATATTTTCAAGAATGTTGAGATCAATATCCCGCTCTTCGACGCTATCAAGCATATACCGGCTTACGCGAGATTTTTAAAGGATTTATGTACACAAAAGCATAAGTTGAGAGAATCTGTTTCGAGAAAGGTGGTACTCTTCGAGCAGGTTAGTTCTGTTATCTTACACCACCTCCCTCAGAAAAAGAGAGATCCAGGTGCTCCGTTGATTTCTTGTGTCATCGAAGATTACACTTTTGATAGAGCACTTTTGGATCTGGGTGCATCCATCAACCTAATTTCGACTTCTCTTTACGAGAAGTTTGGATTAGGTGAACTTTGGTTGACTTCAGTAACGTTGTAGTTAGCAGACCGTTCGATCATAAATATGTGAGGCCTTATTGAAGATATTATAGTTAAGGTTAAGGATTTCTATTTTCCTGTAGATTTTCTTATCCTTGACATGGATGTACCAGAAAATCTGAGGAACACGCCCATCATTCTGGGGCGTCCATTCCTGGTTATTGCTAAGGCCAACATTAACTGTGAAAGTGGTAGCATGGAAATCGCCTTTGGGGATCAACGAATGAAATTGGATATTTTTAAGGCGATTAATAAATTTGAGGATTGTGGATTTATTGAGGAACTTAAGGAGAATAATGTGAACATTGAAACTTGTTTGATGGTTTCTGCAATTGAAAGTTCCTCCTTTGATGATGAATTGGACCCGCAACCCTCTATGGCAGATTTGCCATCTTCTGAAGAGGTTATTGATTTTGTTCACTCTCAACCTCTTCCTCTTGATGAGTCATCAGCATCTTCCTTACCTTCAATCATCAACTCACCCCAGCTTGAACTGAAACCATTGCCTGAGAATTTGAAATATCAATTTTTAGGACCACAGAAGATGCTCCCTGTGATTATCAATGCTAAATTAATAAAGGAGCAGGAGATTAAATTGATTAAGGTCCTGAAGGAACACAAGGAGGCAATTGGTTGGACCATTCATGACCTTAGGGGGATCGAGCCATCTTGCTGCAATCATAGAATATTCTTAAAAGATGGATCCTGCCCTTCTCGCCAGATGCAGAGGAGATTAAATCCAAATATGCGAGAAGTGGTCAAACATGAAATCATTAAGTGGCTTGATGCAGGAATTATTTATCCGATCTCTGATAGTCCCTGGGTAAGTCCCATGCAGAATGTTCCCAAGAAATCCGGGATTACCGTTGTGACTAACGATAGAGGAGAATCTGTCATAACTCGTTTAGCTTCCTCTTGGAGGGTTTGTATCAATAACAGGAAGCCGAACAAGGCCACGAAAAAGGATCATTTTCCTCTGCCTTTCATTGATCAAATCTTGGAAAGATTAATTGGGAAGAAATACTTCTATTTTCTTGATGGCTACTTGGGATACAACCAAGTTCCTATTCATCCTGAGGATCAGGAAAAAACTACTTTCACTTGTCCCAATGGAACCTTTGCTTTCCGTAGGATGCCTTTTGGTTTATGCAATGCACCTGCAACTTTTCAAAGGTGTATGTTGGCCATATTCTCTGACATGGTGGGAGAGTTTATGGAAGTCTTCATGGACAATTTCTCTATTTTTGGAGAATCCTTTAACTCTTTTCTAGCTAATCTAGAAATGATTCTTAAATGATGCATCAAAACACGATTGGTCCTTAGCTGGGAAAAGAGTCATTTCATGACACAAGAAGGCATCGTCTTGGGTCATGTAATCTCTGAACGGGGAATTGAAGCGGATAAAGCTAAGGTTGATGCTATCGCTAAACTTCCTCCTCCCACATCTGTTAAACAAATTCGATCATTTCTTGGTCATGTGGGATTCTACAGAAGATTCATCAAGGATTTCTCGAAGGTTGCTCGTCCTCTGAACAATCTTCTCGCCAAAGAAATGCCGTTTGTTTTTGACGAATCATGTCGTAAGGCATTTGATTTCCTGAAAATGGCAGTCACTTGTGCTCCGGTGTTGCAATCGTCGGTTTGGACAGCCCCTTTTGAGATCATGATCGACGCTTCTGATTATGCGGTTGGGGCTGTTTTGGGTCAGAAAGTTGACAGGAAGCCCTTTGTCATCTACTACGCTAGTAAAACTCTGGATGAAGCCCAGAAATTACACTGTTACTGAAACGAAATTACTAGTTTGTAGTATTTGCTTTGGAAAAATTCAAGGCTTATCTTTTAGGGTCTCATGTCATCGTTTATACCGACTACTCGGCCTTGAGACATCTCTTAGCCAAAAAGGATGCCAAACCCCAGCTTATTCGTTGGATTCTTCTGCTTCAAGAATTTGATCTTGAAATCAAGGATAAATCCAGGGTACAAAATGTGGTGGTGGATCATTTGTCGAGACTTCTAAGTGATTCTTCTCGTCCGGATGTCTCGATTGCTGATACTTTTCCGGACGAAACCATCCTTACAATTTCAGGTGTCCAAATCCCGTGGTTTGCTGACATTGTTAATTATTTGGTTGTTGGTCAAATCCCCCAAGATTGGACCAAGCAACAACGAGATAGACTCAAATCTAAGGCCAAATACTACTTCTGGGAGGACCCTGAACTATACCGCATCGGCTCCAATTAGATTATTCGCCGATGTGTTCCGGAGAACGAATTCAACAGTATACTCGAGTTCTACTGTGCATCTGCATGTGGTGGACATTTCTCTGGGAAAAAGACGGCTGAAAAGATTTTGCAATCTGGCTTCTATTGGTTGTCTTTATTCAAGGATGCCCAGGATTTCTCAAGGTCGTGTTCCCGATGTCAAGCACTCGGGAGCATAACTAAGGGAGATATGATGCCCCTAAATCCATTTCTTCATGTCGAAATCTTCAACGTTTGGGGCATCGATTTCATGGGACCCTTTCTCCCTTCATTTGGACATCAATACATTCTTGTCACTGTTGATTACGTGTCCAAATGGATTGAGGCGATTCCCACCCTAACCAATGACCACAAGGTGGTCATCGATTTTGTCAAGAAAAACATCTTCAGCAGGTTCGGGATTCCGAGGGCCATCATCAGTGATGGTGGCACTTATTTTACTAATGCCCAATTTCGTAATTTGCTGGCTAAATACGGGGTTAATCACCGAATTTCCACACTTTACCATCCCCAGACGAATGGATAGGCCGAGATCTCCAATCGGGAGATCAAGAATATTCTGTAGAAAACAGTTAGGCCTGATCGCAAGGACTGGACTCAAAAGCTTGAGGACGCTCTTTGGGCCTACCGTACGGCGTATAAAACGCCCATCGGCATGTCTTTGTTTCGTTTGGTGTATGGAAAGGCGTGTCATTTACCCGTAAATATTGAACTTAGGGCATTCTGGGCAATCAAGCAATTCAGTTTAGATCTGAGTTTAGCTGGGAAGACCAGGAAACTCCAACTATCTGAGTTGGAAGAGCTTAGATATGATGCATATGAGAATGCCAAGATCGACAAGGCTTGGACCAAAGCTCTACATGATCAATTGATTTCCCGCAAGAGCTTTGAGCCGAACTAGAAGGTCTGGTTATTCGATTCTCGACTTAAGCTCTTTCCTGGCAAACTTAGATCGAAATGGAATGGTCCGTTCATTATCGACCAATTTTTTCCAAATGGAGCCGTTTAGATCTCTGACCCAAAGATGGGTAACACATTTAAAGTCAACGGTCAATGTTTGAAGCTTGTTATTGACCATACTCTTCCAAAACCCGTCTTAGACACGGTTGCTCTAGCCATATTGTGACTTCTTTGGCTGGACTTCACCTAGCTGATGGCATTAAACTCAACAATTGTACATATGACACAACGCTAACCCAAGCTTCATATTCAAGTGATATCTATCATACTCTACCCTTTCTTTCATGTCTCCTTTTCTCAATGTGGACATTGCATCAGCTAGGCATGGGGGGGTGGATTCATTTTTGAATCATTTTTCAGCTCTGTGAAATTCTTGTAAATTGTATTTCTCTTCTTATATATACATAAGAAAAAAGAAAATTGAATTAGGAAGGAATACTTGGACATTAGGACTTTTCAATCTTAGGAAATATTACATTAGGATCTGAACATAAAGATCTTCAGGTCTTCGGACTTAATCGGCCCGTGTATGCACTAAAATGTGGATTTGTTTTTTGATTCCTCGCCATCTTAATTCTATGGTAATTTGATTAAATAAGTTTGGGTGATAAGTACACGACTTATCAACCCACCCTTTGAATTGAGGGAACTTTAAGTCTAAAGCATCTACACACTTTCTTTTCACTGACTTGTTGATCGGTGATTTTAACGAAAATTGGGAAACTAATGAACCTTCTAGGGTGATATGGCTGATAAGTTATCATCGGTAACAGCCCATAGGTAGGTTGTCCAGAGCCCAGCCACTGGACCATTCTCTTCTTGCTGCTTTTAGGTAAATCTTAGACCAAGGAAGCCACCTACTTTAAAAAAAAAAAAAGAGAAAAAGAAAGTCAAAAAGAAAAGAAAAAGAAAAGGAGAAAATAAAAAAAAAATAAAAGAAAAAAAAATCACACTTCACCGCACGAGTATGGCTGGCAAGTTGTTGGTGGTAACAACTCATTGATGGGTTGTCCAGAACCCAACTCAAGAAATGCACTTAAAATTCCCAAAACACTTAGGAAGAAGTGGAGAAGTAGAATAAACTGGGGAGATATACACTGGATTCACCCTGGTGTTGACCCCATAAAAATAAAAGTAGAGAGAGCTACCGATCGTAAAGATACATCTTTAGGCAAAACTCTCTTTAAGGTCACCTAGAGGCATAGAAACTCGAAGTCCGTTCTAATTGCCGATCAATGAGTCTATCACATTCACAATAAGATGCTTAAAACTTAGGGTTCTTAGCAAATCTTGGGTGAGTTGAATGGTCGTAGAAAGTGACTCTTTAACCCTAAACTCAAAAATCCAAAAAAATTAGAAAAGAAGAAAAAGAGAAAAAGAAAATTTTCTTTGAATAAGGCGAGGGCTTAAGGTGGTTTGCATTTTGACAGATACCCGGGCACTGTTCTTTCTTTGAAATTTCAGATCCTAAGTAAAAATTTTCTTAATGTTGAAAATAAGTTATGCTCAAGTAATCCAGCTTAATTCTTTTATAAATAACATGTAGTTTTTGCTAGGGACTAGCAAAAGATAGGCATGGGGGTGTGATGTAAACATGTTTATTACATAAAATGTCTATTTAGGCATGTTCTTAAGCATAGAATTGCATTACATACTATAAATATTGCATAACATACATCATCATGCATTTACATTAATCTGAATAAAGTGTAGGTTAATTGTCTCCTTTTATGGTTAGGGACAAGGCGACTTTTTATCGAAGCCTCGATTAGAAGATCCAACCGTACGGATCTAATCAGGGCGATGATTGGAGTTCAACGACTCCAAGATCGCCCTAATCGGATATCCGTAGCATCAGATAGAGATCGAGGAACCCTAGAAGATCAAGGGCCAAGATGGTGTTAATCCACACTTCAGACGACAAATCCGACTGCACGTATGGGTTCGGATCGACGATCACAACTAAACGATGCAAAAATCGATCCAATCCGATACCCATGGCACCATCTACATCACTCAGAAGATGAACGGCCAAGATGGCACCACGTGGTGCCATCTCAGCCACCCAACCGGCTGCACGCACCCGCTGAAGCTCTTCTGGCAAGCACTTCTCCATTGTTGGATCAAGACCCAATGGCTACGAGGCACGCGCACTTGAGTTGTGCGCTCGACACAAACACGCCTGTAGTGCGTTGGTCAAGCGCCTCATCCAAACGAGGAGGCGCGGGATAAAGCCCCCGCATGCCTCAAATTGGAGCGGGTGCGCGGGCGGGATCAGCCATGCTATCAAGATCCAACGGCGCTGTGCGGCTGATAGCGCCCACGCACTATTTGATGCCCCGCATAATGTGGGATCTCACATGCAAGGCGCGCGGTTGAGGCACGGCGAGGAGAGCGGGCATGTGATCATCGCCCACGAAGGCCACATTTAGGCCTTTAGCGACAGATTTATCCGTCACTAAAGGTCCTGAATTAACGTTTTTAACATGTAATGGCCAAAATTCCCTCACTCCTTGCAACTCTAAAAGGAGACCCCCTCCATACGAATTTCTCATCCTTTCCTTCTCTTCTCTCCCTCTCTAAAGCTTAAGAGAAGCTTGTCCCACACTCGGGATGCTCCTCAAGAGATAAAGTCAAATTTTCGCCCCCATTTTGGAAGCGGATCTCGCGATGACGACGTGATACCTCATTCTCATTCTTCTTGCCTCGACCTCCTTCTTCTCGCTTTGTTCTTCATCTTTCATGTGTCGTCTCATTTGGCTCGTGCTCCAAGTGATCGTCGAGGAGGATAACTTCTCTCTCCCATTCCTTTTTCCTACTTTCTAGAGTAGAATTTTCCTGCTTTCTAGTTGTAATAGTTTTCCTACTTTCTAATGTAATTTCTCACTTAGTTGTACAAACATTTTGAAGTATCAAGTGGATGTTTTTTCTCTCTCTCTCTTTCTTTGATTGTTTATAGTGCTTCATTTCATTGTAATTACTCCGCTCTTTATCAAAAACACGAAAAAAATATAATTGCGAATTTGGATCAACATAGCCTCCCTGAGTTCGACCTAGGATTTCTATTCCGATATAAATTTTATTTGTTGAACCTGAGTTCTTCGCTATTCAAACTACAACGACAGGTTTTCAAAATCAAATTCGATAGCGTAGTACTTCGTCGTTTCAACACTGATTGAATGTTCTGTTGAATTATTTGGATATGAGATGCATGCTTAATTAGAGGATTTAATTGGTGATCTAAATCACCACTTTTTAGATTCTCTATATTCTTTTTATCTCATCATTATTTGAATTATAATTTGACAATTGTCTTCATTGCATATCTATTTTGTGCTCCATTCATTGTGCTCATTGACTCTGAATGAGATTAATATTGTGAATTTCATATTTGCTCAATTGAGGACCAGGATGACTTCCTGGAGTGTATCCACACGGCCTAGAGGTGATTGCGATGAAGAACAGAGTCGGAGAGTTGCAGCCGAAGTCAAAGATGATGGCGGCAGCGGCGGCGGAGCGACGGTGAAATCTGCAAGCATAAATACGGGCTTGAAAGCCCCAGTCAGATGGCTCAAAAGCTTCGCCAAAGCATGAAAAAGGTGGTGGTGGGTGTTTTGTGGTGTGAGAGGGTGTGTGGTGGTTGGCGGAGGTCGGGGATGAAGGCGAGAAGGTGGGTTGCTCGGTGAAGCGTTTGGATGGGTGGAATGCATAATAAGGATGGGGGTTTTGTGTGCAGAGGTATGGCTGAGCTTGTGAGGGTGTTGGTGAGGCATGTGGTGCGGTGGAGCATCGGGGAAGCCTCGTTGGAGGTGCGGCTTGAGATGGAGAAGATGATGGGCGAATGGTGGCGGCGTGGGTTGAATTGAGAGTTTGAAGGAAGGAAAAGAGATTAGAGGGAGATTGAAACCTAATTATGCTAACCTAATTGGAAGAAAGGGGAGGGAGGCGCCGGTTATGATATGGCCGGTGCCAGAGAAGGGAATACCTCTGGTGGGGGAGAAGTGGCGAGGAAGACAGTGGAAGGCAGTGCCTGCTGGTATTGCGAGATGTGGATTAAAGAGGGGAAGAAGATTCGACCGCCTTTTGTACATAGCGGCCGACGAAGAAGGTGGACGGAGGAGCTTGCCAGAGATGGTGGAGGAGGTAGGAGGGAGAGGGTGTTTGATGAAGAAATGAGGCCAAAATCAAGCTAAGGAGGTAAGGTTTGCATCTGGGGATCTTTTATAGGCCTCAGGGGGGCATTCCAAGCTTGGAAGCTTGGAGCTTTCACGAAATAGGAAACCCTTTATTTCAAAGGGTTTATATTAGGTTTTGGGCAAGAATTAGAGCACAAGATGCGGCTCAAATTGAAGAGGATCTTCTCAGGAGTCCGTCCAATTTTGGAAGAGATTGGGCATAAAATTAGGGAGAACTCCTTGATTGAAGGTCAGCTGCAGGTGTGTTCACATGGCAATGGCGGCAGGGACCTAAACATGAAGAAGATGACAAGGTTAGGGGGTTATTCATAATAGATTTTGAAAGCTGAGGGGCTATTTGAGAGAAGAAGAGTTAGACTGGACCAAAATGCAAACTAGGTCAAGATGATCTCTGATTTGATCCAAATTTTTGTACAAACCTAATTTGAACCCAAGGAATCTGATGGTGAAGTCAAATTTTGGTTTTGACTAAGTTGGATTGGTCAATTTACCTATAAATCCAAATAAGGGCAACTTCCTGTCTGAGACTCTTTTAGGTTAAAATGGGTTCCACTGGTCAAATCAAGGGTACCAAATCTTATATGATATTTTTCTTTGATTTTTAGAAGGTTTATGACGGAGAGACTTTCGCTTATTTGTGATAGCAATAGCGGATATGTTGTAGTAATTAATGTGGTGGAAATCTCTCAATCAAATGATTAATATAGATATGAATTTAAACCACAATAAAGGATGTCGTATCCACAGGGAGGAATAGACCAATAAATTCATGAGTCAAGGAATACACAGTTTGCAGACTCTTCCACAACTTTAATGCGAGGAATATGCTATTTTAAATGAAGCTTACAATTTCCTTAAAGGTTCAGGTGTATTTATGCAATTTTCACGTCAGGAATTAAGCTCCAAAAATATGTGTATGATGCATGTGTAATGGATTATCATGTAAATTCAACTTTCATGCAATTCTGATTTGAAATTCAAGGTTAAATCATGCACATTACACAAGTAAAGTAATTTCAGGAAAGTCTGAGTGCATCAATGCAATGTGGCCTGAATAAAATATGAATATAAAATTGGCAATGGCATTGAATGTAATTATTAATGGAGACAAAAATAGAGGATTTCTCCTCTCTCTTCCTCGCGTGTGCGGCCGTGCACGGTTGGCCGCGAGAGTCGACGGGGAGGTGTGCCTCAACAAGGGCTACGCAACGGCAGTGACGTGGCAGCCGGAGGTGGCCGGATGGAGGATGGCCGCTAGCTTGTTGGAGGAGGCCGCTGCTACAGCCCTTGCGGCTGCACGCTAGGTGCGCGTGCGCGCGCAAGGTGTTCTGCAGGGAGGTGCCGCGCCTGCAGGCAGCTGCTGGCTTGGGGCGATGGCGCAGATGCACGCGAGTGCATGCCTGCAGAGGAGCAGTGCAGTGCCTACGGTCTGGCATGAGGCAGTGGCTGCGGGCATGGTGCCTGCGGGCGCTTGCAGTGGAAGACGGTTGGCCTGTAGCGCCTGCAGAGGGCACGCAAGGGTAGTGAGTGCCTGCGGTAGGAGCACTGGTGGTGAGGGCGCGCTGCAGGCGAGAGCGCTGGTGGCAAGGGCGCACTGCAGGCGAGAGCGCTGGTGGCGAGGGCACGGTGCCTGTAGGCGTGCAAGGGTAGGTGGTGGGTGGCCTGCTGCTGCAAAGGGCGCGGGTGCGGGTGCGGCTGGTTCTTACACGTGGTGGAAGGCTTGGGTGCAGGCTGGCCTGCGCGGGTGCATGCAGTGAGCGGTGCATTTGGAAGGGCGTTTGCGGTGGGAGGCTGGAAGGTTTGGTGCGGTGAAGGGCAGTGCGTGGAAGGGCTTGGCTGTGGCCTGTGCTTGCAGAGGACGCGGGTGCGCGGTGTGCACAGTGCACGCTGTGGATGATGGATGATGGATAACGGATCCCTTTCCAATCCCCTTTGCCTCTCCTCTATATCCCTTCTCCTCCGCCTCCCAAGGGATTTTCAAAATCCCTTCCTAATTTTAGCCAGTGTTTGTTGGGTTCTGTTGGCCGTAGGTGGAGATATTTGTGGGGGGAAAATATCTTTCCACCCCCTGTTCTTTTCCACATTTGATCCTCCTCCCTCTTCTTCCCGATATTATTCCTGCAACAAAACATAAAATAATTACATACTATAAATGCAATAAAATAGATAAAAACTCAAGTAATGATGCATGCACTTATTTAATGACTTAATTTGATTATTAACAAACATACTATGTTAGAATTGAAGTACTTAGGTGTAATAATAGTCCATTAAAATGGACTCATCAGTTTAGATGGAATTTATCTTGACCAAAACCTCTGTTAATTAAGCGGATCTGAAATTAGGGTTTCGGGTGCTATTTTAACTCTTGAAATGTGCGAAAATCCATTTCTGTCTGCACGAACCCTCTTATTAGTCATTAATGAACATATGACCTTTAATTAACCCCTAGAAAACCCCGTGATTACTCTTCATTTATGATCTTCTATTAAAATTGAAGATTTAACCCTGTTTTAATGCATGTCTCTCAGAATGGATGTTCAGTGAATTACAACTCTTTGACGATTATGTAGGAGAAGTTGTCTCTTGATTGTGACTAATTAAAGTTAGTTATGGCTAATGATGACGTTATCATCATACCCCCATGCCTAACTTTTGTTAGTCCCTTAGCAAATCTTATGAAAGGAACTAAAGTTCTAGACCATGCATTGATGTTCAGAGTCTTACTTCTTATTACTTTTTAGAAATTAGGTTAGAATGCTACTAATAGGCTTAGAGGTACTCAGGTATCAATCAAGATCCAGACCTGACCAGCTTCAGCCTCAATCTGCCGCGAAGATTTCTAGGGCCTGCAAAAACTACCCGAAGGTTCGTTGAACCAATGGTTAAAGCACCCGTGCATAAACGTAACATGTCTAGGTTTAGCTTGCCAGTGCATTTTTGTAAAAGAGAGGGATAGAAGTAGATTTTTCATTTGGAGAGTTTTCTCTCTCTTTTTCTTTTTAGATTTCCCTAGATCCAGCCTCGAATTGGCCCTAAATACGGTCTGTATCGGATTCCTTGTCCCCATCAACAATCCTCAAAAGGTCCTTGGCAATCGATGCTTCGAGATAGCAACGCCCATGGCAACCCCTAGAACCCTGGTTTTCGACACTTCGAGATAGTGTCGCCCATGGCATTCTGTAGCTAAATTCAGGCCCTAGCAATCGACATTTCGGGATAATGCCACCCATGGCACATGAACCAGCACAAGGTACTTACATGCCCCTGGTAGGATATTTAGATATCCTAGGAGACAGGCACCGAGGAGATGATATGTTAATACACATCTTCAAGGGTAATTTCCTACCTTTTTGTGTTGGGAACTCATCCAATCAACTTGTGTTGTTGAGCCGCTCCTAAGCTAAATCTTTGAGATAGTTTTTCAGAACAGAACACTTTTGCAGATTTTCTTTATTAAGCGCACTAAACCAGACTAAGTGTGTGATTTTGGGTGCTTAGGTTACCAAGTCCCGCAAACTAAAGGGCAGGTAACGAGGTCAAATAATCCCTAAGCCTTAAACCTAATACATCAGCTTCGCACTTTCCTCAACCTCTTGAGGATTAATCCGGATCTTAATGGATACATGAATGTTTAAGCCCTAAAACAAGCCCTAGAGGCCTAAGATCAACACTCATACTAACCTCCTTGTCTCTCCATTTTTTCAGGACTTAATTTTTCTTTTGATTAGGTCTAGAACTTAAGTAATCTCCATAATCAAGTGTTAATGACTATCATTTTTGTTCTTGAATATTTACTCCTTTTTGACATTTAAACTCTTTCCTTTTTTTCTCCTCATAAATGATATACAATCAATTCTCAAAATTTTCCTCCCCTTTCTATTTTTTTGTTCTTTTTCAATTTTTGGAATATGTATATTTTTTTGTGAGAACCCCTCCGAGAATTGAATTTTCATATGTCTGCGCTTTAACAACCCCTCCATGCCTAAGTTTTGCAATGTCCTCATTGTAAACCGAAGGGTATGAAATCAACTTGATTCAAGGATTAGAACAGGATTAAAGGGTTGGTGAACAGGTCGGGATGACTATTACGGATGATTTCAAGTTTTGATACAAGTAACAAAAGTAGAGTCGGCTGTTCTAAAGTTGAACTCAAAAGTGCAATAGTAGTGTAGCTCAAGAGATCATCAAAAGGGTTTCGAGTTTTTGAAATGACGAGTTGCCTCCCGTTAAGCGCTAAATTCAATGCCTTCAGCCGAGTAGAAGGTGGTCAAGGAGAAGGGGTAGTCAAATCAGAAGAGTTTTGTAGAACAAGCACCTTGATCAATAGCATGGTTGGTTCAACCAGGTGCTTGTTCTAATCTACAGGCTGATAATGCAGCCCAAATCCAATCAGTCTGGTGGGTTGATAGATGTGAATCAAAAGATGTGGAGCCCACCAGATACTTTGAAGCTCAAACGGATATGGAAGTGAAAATTCAGGGTTTGGCTTAGTTGGTTCAGCCTGGTCGGAGTAAGGATCCTCAAAAGAAAATGGATCTGAAAAAGATGTAGGAACTTTACTGATCAGATCAGAAAAGGATAGGAAGTGATTATTGATCTGATCCATGTTTGAAACCCGATCAAAAGATGGAGAAGAATCACATGCGACCGGATCAGAGAAAGGTGAATTGGAATAGAAGTTGATTCCGGTGGTGGGTTCGAGTTGAGGACAGGTTTTGGAAGGCTCTGTATGTAGATCAGAAGAAGTGGCTTCTATGAGATCTGTGTGTGTTAAGAGTGTAAGCACCTCTGTTTTGATGCACTAAAATTATGTTTATTATTAAGACTGACATTTCAGGACTATCTTGGATTGAAACTTCTGTTCAAGACACAAGTTTAGATAGTTGCTGATGTGCGTCTTTTTCATTTATTTAAGTTTAGGACTTTATTGTAAGGAACCTCAAATAAAACTTAAAAATGATTCTTTCGTGTATCTTTTCAAAATCAAATTTTAAGATTATTGATTGACCAAACTTGTTAATTGATCGACCAAAACACTTTGATCGACCAACCTACTTAATTGACCAATCAAATCAGTCAATTTTAGGAAGTTGAGAAAAATCCTCTTGATCGACCAACTAAGCTAATTGATCGACCAACAAGTGATCGACCAACATTCTTAATTGATCGACCAATTAGCCTTAATTGATAGACCAATTTTATTTCCTATTCAAGCAAAACTTTTTGTATAAATAGAGGTCGTATGCAGCCCATTCCTTTACAACTTTTAAATAAAAACACCATTTAAAAACAAAGTTTCTCGTGCTTAGTGAAAAAGGCTTTCATGCCCTGTTCTTCACACTCTTCAAAAGCACGTCGCCTCGAACCTCTTCAAAAAATCGATTTGATCATTTATTGAGGTTTCATAGAATTCATTTTCTTGTTACTATTTTGTTGTTTTGATTTACGGATCCCAAGCCTATTTGGAAGATCCGTGGTTGCTTTTGCTTCTCTTCAGGATAAAAGAGAAGGGTTTGTAAGAGGTTGTGCCACCCTCGTTCAAGTTGTGTGAATAGTGGATTGACTAGTTTGTACTAGTCGGAAAAATCCTAACCTTGGAGGCTTAGGTAGTGGTTTTTTACTCGGATTGGGTTTCCACTATAAAACAGGTGTACTCTGTGCATGAATCTCTGTTAGTTTATTTTTTAATCTGACTCATATTTTTTAAAGCAATACTATTCACCCCTCCCCTTTAGTATTTAGTTGCGATCCACAGGATATTCTCCAACGCTCATTTGGTATTAGAGTCTGATCGTGAAGGAGATGTCACACCTCACCTTCACATGGCCGCAACAACAAGGTTTATGGAGGGGCAATCATTTTTCCAACCACCACTATTCGACGGATTAGATTTTGATTATTGGAAAAGAAGAATGCAAATCTTTCTTGAAGCAATGGACTTTGAGATTTAGCATATAATCGAGTCTAAATATATGCCAAAGAAGAAAGAAGAAAAAGAGCTAATGAAGGAAGAGAGGAAGAAAGCAACAAATAATGCCAAAGCCATGAATGCACTATTTTGTGCATTAACAAGAGAGGAATTTGACAAAGTTGCTTCATGCAAAAGTGCATATGAGATATGGAACCAACTCTCTATCATACACGGAGAAAGCACTGACGAAGAAGTAACAGGGGATGATTCCAACCTAAGTTCGGAATCAGATGCTGAGGAACAAAGCCATGAAGACGAAGTTATTCATCTATATCTCATGGCACCAACAGAACCAAGCGAAGAAGAGGTAAATTCTGACCTTACTTTAGATGAATTATTAGATGCATATCATGATTTATACACTTTAGCTAAAAGGTTAAAGAAAAAAAAAGGAACTTAAAGATAAGTGCATGATGAGAACCTCATCATGAACTCTAACTAGCATATTTTGACCTAAATAAGTACACAAAAGCTCCTACAAAACCTAAGGGAAAGCCTAAATCAGATAATTATAAATTTGAGTATAAAGTAATTCACAAGGGGTAAAACTATAATTTTACCAATGCAGTACACAAATGGGATTTCTAAGGATCCAAACACAGGTCAAATGGGCTTAATAAGAGAGAAAGTGGGATGATTTGATCTGAAAAGGGTTATAGCGGCTTCTAGGAATTAAATGACATTCTATAACCCTAAAATAAATCTGCTTTAATTCACGAAGTTTCAGGAAAGATAAAAATCAATTAAACCCTCTAACATTCATGAAAAAATATCCCCTAGGGTTTAGAACCTTCAATTTGGCCATTGGAACCTATCTTGACCTAGATTGAGAAGCATATCCAATTTTTGACCTAATCTGGGTTTTTTTGCAAATTGATCGGTCAAACGTGGTTAAACTTAAAATGCAACTTCACCATTGGATTCCTTAAGTCCAAATTAGGGTTATATCAAAATTTAGACCTAAGGAAGGCCATTTTGACCAACTTTACAAATTGGTCCTCAATAATTACTTTCTGACCATTAACTTTTTGAACTCTTGCATTTACCCCCTCAACTTTCCCTTCGTTCTCTTTAGACCGGTCCCTCGGCCACCCATAGCAGCAGGCCATACCTCCAGCAACTTCGCACGGAGGATGGCATCGTGCAGGGTATGGGAGTTGGCCCCAGAAACGAGAGGGAGGTCCCCTGCGTTGTCCTCTTCCGGATGGACCACCTCCCATGCCATACCAGCACCCATACCTCTCGTGTGAACGCACGAGAGGTATGGGTCTCTTTTTCAGCCACGTCTCCAGCGACCAGCCCATGCCTCCTCCTCGTATTTCCTTCCCTGTCAGCACCTATTTAAGGAGCGGCAGGGGCTGCCGTTTCTGGCAAGCTTGATTTGGCCTGAGATTTCCCTCAAATTTGTCTTCTTCTCCTCCAGACAAGTGGTCCAGCAAGCTCCGACGAGCCGCCCTCCTTCTCATCGCTCTGCCACAATACCAGTGGCAGAGCTGTCCTCACCACCTTCCTCTGCTTCGCACAACACCCGCGCGAGCACCTTCTGCCCCGTCGTCGTCGCCATCTCCCTCCACTGGACATCATCTTCTCTGGCGACAGCAGGTACTGCCAGTCGCCATCTCTCCCCCTTCGTCCACTAAATCAGGTTAGAACCACTCCTCTCTACCCCTTCTTCAATTCCCCTCACTTTATTTCACAAAAATACCCCTCGATTCCACTGTCCACCATCGCCATCTCCACCTCCGTCCAAACCTCCGGCAAGGCATCCCCGCCTCTCCACGCCTCCATCCGCCTCGCCAACCGATCCTTGAGCATCACCACTACCCACTAATCACCCTACGACCCTCCACTGACTGCGCCAACCCCTGTCTCCTTCCCTTGACCTAACCCATCCTCACGGCCACAGAGCAACCTAGGCATGCATGCCTAGGCCACCTTGCTGCCAACCAACCCTTGCCTCACCTTTGCCGTGATACGGTGAAGGATTTTCTCTGGTCTGATAGGGCCGCAAGGCCGTATTACTGCTTTTAGGTCTCGAGCGTTCACCGCCATTACTACCGAGCTTGGAGCAAGCTTGCTAGCAGCTCCAGGCCTCTGCAGTCCCAGATGGGAGTCCCAGGATGTGCGGAAGAGACTCACGCACGGTCCCAGGTCCCTAATCGCAGATGCAAGCCTCGCGTGTCGCTACAATCGCGAGGACTTCAGCTGCAGGCGAAGGCGCAGAAGCGGGTGGGACATTTAGTCCCACCTCGGAAATCCTTGAAGCGCCGTAGCCGAATAAATTGAAAAAGTGCATGTGCCTTATTGCCTTTGATACACAGGGGTCAGGTCCCTCGCCTACGCACGCGTAGTGCGCCACGCGCTCGCGCCTGCCCTCGCTCGCGCTCACGCCCCACGGGCCTGGGCCGAACCCGATTACCCGACCAAGCACTCCTCGCGCACCACCCACGCTGGTGCGTCTGGTCCCGGGCGCGTTACCCGACCCGCTTACCCGATTAAGGCTCTGGGAGCAAACCCTGGAGTGAATTTGAAAGAGAGAGAGAGACACGGGGTAGGTAGGGGTTAGGTTTTGCCTAACCTTGTAATGTGCAGGTGCAGGGAAGCAGGAGAAGAAGAAAGGAGGAGGAGCGGCTGAGGACTTAGCCGCACAGAGCAGCAGAAGTTGAAGAAGGAGGAGGGAGCGCAGTAGAGAGAGGAAGAAGAGATGCGGCTGAAGAGAAGAGAAGGAGAAGCAGCCAAGAGCTGCAACAGAAGAAGGAGCTGAAGAAGAAAGCCAAAGGAAAAGAGAAGAAAAGAGAAGGAGGGAAGCTTGCCACACAGATGAAAGGAAGAAGAAGAAGAAAGCCGAGCAGAGAAGAAGAAGCCAAGAGGAGAAGAACCTGCAAGGCACTGTAGCAAGGGACAGATAAGGCGTCTGATTCAAAGAATCAAACATCTGAGAAAGAAGAGGCAGAGAAAGAAGAGAAGGAAAAGAGAAGAGGAGAAGAAAAAAAGAAGAGATTTTTGTTCCCTCTCTCTAATTTCTGTAAAGTAGTATATTATAGTGAATTGTGAATTTTTATGCTTTTAGAATTAAGTTTGCTCCCTGAGTTTAACCTCAGAACATTCTAAATTTTGAGTAGTAAATTGAAATAAATTGATCATCATTTTTCGCAACAAACTACAATGAACATATCTTTAAAACACCGCGAACCATGACCCCATCAGTTTTTGGCGCTGTTGCCGGGGAGCAACGGGCATTCTAGAAGCTATTAAATCACAATTTCTGATTGGCTACTAACTTAATCTCTCTCTTGTTGTGTAGGTACAGGAAGACAAAGAAGGAATAAGTAGCCACACAACAACCACACCAAGGGACAGGTAATCTTCTATCCTCTCTTTTAAGCCCCTTAGATTCTAAAGAGGAAGAAGAAAAAGAAAAGTAATCTAGGGATTATTTGTCTTTTATACATAGTAAATCACAAGAATTGCCTGCTTTTTAATTTCAACATATTCTATCTGCATATCCACTAAGGGTAATTAAGGCTAAAACCTTCTTGCTTGAGCCCTAGTTACCTAATCCTGAGGCAACTAACTGGACCAATTAGAGCCAACCTAAGACTCAAAGCTAGGGTTTTAGAGACACACCTTCTAATCAAGAGCTGAACATTCCCAAAAGAAGTGTGCCTAAGCCATTACTTGAAAAGATCTATGAAGAGAAACCCTAAGCAATCCGACTCTTAAGTCACTTGAACCTTAAAAGACAGGACCTAATAAGCTCTCATAGGAACTAATAGGTGAAGTTGATCCCTTGGATCAACCAACCTTTAAATTAGGTCACTTCTTGCACACAAAAGGATAAAGTTCAAGTGAAACATTAAGCACCTTGATCGTAATTAAAAGTGGTAGACTTAAGAGGTCAAGGTCCCCATTTTAGTCTACTTGGAATCTCAGTGACAAGAGAGGTCGGGTGGGGGAAACCCTGTAACCCGTGGGGGCACTCTACCATGTAGGGGACTTCGCGGGACTCACCCTCTCTGGCTGCCCAAGTAATTCTCAGGTGGATGACCTTCTGATTAAGGGGTATTATCCGCCCTGAACCTTTATAGTCACCCAACATTTTGGGTATCTTGATTGGGTCTAGCACCTACTAACCTCGTTCAATCCATCCGTTCATGTTTGGTAGGAGGTCCTTGAAACCTCCTCTAGAAATTCACTCTCCCTGAGGCCAAGCCTCGATACCCTTGTTTGTGCAACAACCTTTTCACATAGACCTCTCTTCTGATTTTGAACCCAATTCCCCTTCTTCCACAATGGCTCAGCCTGTTGAAGAAGAGAATAATCTTGAGCACCAACTCCAGCGACTCAATAATCTCTTTCAAAACTTCATGAACCCACTGCAGCGTCCCATGATGCGAGATCACTATAATCCTGCTGCGGTGGCAATTGATGTTGAACGTTTACGAATCGCTACGCTAACGTGTTCGATTTTGGAAAACCTGTCGTTGTAGTTCGAAAGCGAAGAATTCGTGTTCAACAAATAAAATTTATACCGAAATGAATTCCGGGTCGAACACAGGGAGGCTACGTTGATCTATATTCACAATTATATTTTTTTAGGATTTTTGATAAGCAAGGTGATATAATTATAATGGAGCTATCAGACTAAAAGAGAGAGAGAGAGAGAACATGCATTCAATATTTCAACTGTTTATATAATCAAACTAAATAAAAGTTACACTAGAAAGCGGAAAATCAATTACACTATAAAGCAGGAAAATTCTACACTCGAAAAGCTGTAAATAAGAATGGGAGAGAGAAGTTATCCTCCTCGACGATTGCTTGGAGGACGAGCCGGACGGGACGACGTCTGGACGAAGGAGAACAAAGCAAGACGAAGGAGGATGAAGTAGAAGAATGGGAACGAAGTAGCACGCCGTCGTCGTCGCGGGATCCACTTCCGAAGGGGAACGAAAATTTAGACTTTATCTCGCGAGGAGCATCCCGGGTGTGGGACAAGCTTCTCTTGAGCTTTGGAGGGGTAGAGAAGAGAAGGAAGGGATGAGAATTTCGCATGGAGGGGGTCTCCTTTTATAGTTGCAAGGAGTGGGGGCAAAATGGACATTACAACTTCAAAATAATAAATGAGGGGTCTTTAGTGACGGATAAATCCTTCACTAAAGCCCACAACGTGGGTGTAGCTTCCGCGTCCACGTGCGCCACTTCAGCTGCCCACATGCTCAACGCCATCGCACGCACTTTGATTCTTAGCCGTCTGATCGCGAGATCGGACGGCTTAAGACGCATCTCCGCCCGCTGCGCTGCGCTTGCCTGGCGCATGCGATCGCGCGTGACGCCGCGCGTTCAATCGCGCGTGAACGCTATTGGGCGCGCGCGACCGTCCGATCGCGATCCAACGCCCGCCCGCGCCCAATCACCCACGCCTCCAGCCCTCTGCTGCGGCTCGAACCCGCGCCCGCCGGTCGCGCAAGCACGCTCGACCGCTGCGCTATGGGGCGCGGATGGTCGAGCGGACGCTTTTAAGCGCAGCAGACCACAGTCGTTGGATCAAGATCCAACGGCGGAGAGCGAACGGGTGCGGGGCCTTCGTAGAATGCGTGCAGCCGTTTGGGCGGCCGAGATGGTGCCATCTTGGCCATCCATCTTCTGGAGGTTGTAGATGGTGCCACGGATGTCGGATTGACTTGATTTTTGTGTCGTTGGGCTGCGATCATTGATCCGAATTCATCCGTGTGGTCAGATTTGTCATCTGAAGTGCAGATCTTCACCATCCTGGACCTTGATCTTCTAGGGTTCCCTGGTCACTATCTGATGTTACGGATGCCTGATTAGGGCGATCTTGGAGTCGTTGAACTCCAATCGTCGCCCTGATCACATCCATATGGTTGGATCTTTGATCCGAGGCCCCGATAAAATGTTTGCCCTGTCTAAGCACATAAAAGGAGACAATTAACCTCCATTTTATTCAAACTACTCTAAATGCAAGATGATGCATGTTATGCAATATTTATATCATGAAATGCAATCCTATGCTTAAGAACATGCATAAATAGACATTTTTAGTAGTGTAAATGTGTTTACATCAAGCCTCGAGTCAGAATCCCGACTGGAGGACCTGATTCCGAATTGAAGCCCAACACGATCCACGCCATACCTAAATTCTATAGGCTTAACTTAGAAGACCCCTTCCACCATATCAAACAGCTTAAGCATTTGGCCCAAACTTTCGGGTTAGATGCACAGAATCGGGATATCATACTCATGAAGATGTTCTCTTTCTCCCTTATGGACAAGGCAGCCCATTGGTATCAGACACAGACTCACCCGATCAACACTTGGGAAGAACTTCAGTCTGAGTTTTTGAAGAAGTTCTTCCCCGTAGGTCGGACAAACACCTTGCGCCATCAGATTACTCACTTCACGCAACAGACGGGAGAACCTCTTCATGAGGCATGGGATCATTTTTAGGATCTCATGAGAAAGTGCCCCCATCATGGAGTTCCTAAATGGGAACAAGTCCAGTCTTTTTACCAGGAACTCCATAAACTTGATACCCACATCCCTACTTAACCATCTAGAAGAATCTGAGCTAAAACCGACTGAGGTGACATTACAGCTAGTAGATTGATCTATCAAGTCACCGAAGGGAATTCTTGAGGATGTTATTATTAGGGTGCGGGATTTCTAGTTCCTTGTAGATTTCATAGTTTTAGATATGGACACACCTGAAAACCCAAGGGACACGCCAATCATACTAGGGAGACCTTTTTTGGCCACTGCAAGGGCCAACATAAGTTGTGAAAAGGGCCAAATAGAACTAAAATTTGGGAATCAGACCCTCAAAATTGATATCTTTAAGGCCCAACAAGGTATCAATTGCGGTGTCATTGAAAAAATTTGTGATATTAGAGCTGTGGTTGATGAACCACAACTTGAGGACAACATAATTATTCCTCATCAACCACAAGAAAATCTTGAACCGCAATTAGAGGAGTTAGACCTTGATTTAGACAAACCTGTAACTCCTACCCTTGTACCCTACACTAACTCTGAACCACCCACTACTGCTGATAACCCCATTCTTGAACTCAAACCCCTTCCCGATCATTTAAAATATGTCTTTTTGGGTTCTAATCAGACATTTCCTGTGATTATAAACTCCAAACTCACACTTGATCAGGAACCCTGTCTGATTACTATTCTCTAGCAACATCGCAGAGCCATTGGTTGGACTCTCAATGAGTTAACTAGAATAAGTCCCTCTTATTACACACACTATATCTATTCTGAAGAGGGCGCACGACCTTCACGTGAATTACAGAGACGTTTGCATCCCAATCTGCAGGAGGTTGTGAAGAAGGAGATCATTAAGTGGCTAGATGCAGGGATCATCTACCCGCTCTCCGACAGTCGTTGGGTGAGCCCCATCCAGGTTGTGCCTAAGAAGGTAGGGCTCACCACCATCACGACTGAAACCAGAGAGGTCCTACCTACTCGTATAGCCAACTCATGGAGAGTCTGCATAGATTACCGAAGACTCAATTCCTTCATGAAGAAGGATCATTTCCCACTACCATTTATTGATCAGATTCTCAAGAAGTTAGCGGGAAATAAATTCTTCTGCTTTCTTGATGGGTACTCCGGTTACAACCAAGTGACGATTCATCTAGAGGACCAAGAGAAGACCACATTCACCTGCCCCTTCAGGACGTACACGTTCTGAAGGATGCCTTTCAGTCTCTGCAATGCACGCACGACTTTTCAGCGGTGCATGCTTGCCATATTCTCTGATATGGTAGGTGATTATCTGGAAGTCTTCATGGATGACTTCTCAGTTTTCAGGGCATCATTTGACGATTGCCTCCAGCACTTGGTTCACATACTCAGGCGTTGCATTGACGTAGATCTGGTTCTTTCCTAGGAAAAGAGCCACTTTGTGGTGCCTGAGGGGATATTCTAGGACACTTAATTTCTGAGAGAGGCATCCAGGTGGATCGAGCGAAGGTTAATCTGATTTCTAGACTTCCTATGCTTAGCTCGATCAGGGACATCCGATCTTTTCTGGGGTACGTCGATTTTTACTGTCATTTCATCCCTGATTTCTCGGAAATCATGCGCCCCTTGACTACTCTTCTCTCCAAGGACGTACCCTTTGAGATTTCCAAGGAATGCACTCAAGCTTTTGAGAACCTTCATGACCGAGTCACCCAAGCCCCAATCTTATAGTCCCCTGATTGGTCTCAACCGTTTGAGATCATGTGCGATACATCTGACTTCGCTGTAGGAGCGATTCTGGGGCAGAAGATTGAAGGGAAACCTGTGGTCATCTACTACACTAGCAAGACACTTGACGAGGCTCAGTGTAACTACACGATTACGGAGAAAGAGCTGCTAGCAGTAGTATTTTCCCTTGAAAAATTCAGATCTTATCTCCTGGGTTCCCACGTCATAATCTACTCGGATCACACAGCTGTGAGGCATCTCCTTGCAAAGAAGGACGCGGAGCCTCGATTAATCCGATGGATCTTGCTGTTGCAAGAGTTCGACCTCAAGATTCGCGATAAGGAGGGAAGACAGAACATGGTAGCTGACCACTTGTCTCGCCTTCCTTCTGAGATCATCGACTCTTTTGGGCCCATCACGGAGCACTTTCCTGATGAGCACCTCTTGACTATTGGTACTAGGCTTCCTTGGTTTGCTAATATAGTAAACTACTTGGCATCACACCAGATCCCATCTGATTGGTCGAAGGCCAAGAAAGACAAATTGCGCTCCGATGCGAAGTACTACATCTGGGAAGACCCATACCTATTCCGCATAGGTGCTGACCTAATCATCTGGCGATGTGTCTCGAAGGGCGAAATTAATAACATTCTCTCCTTCTGCCATGACCAGGCATGCGGTGGCCATTTTTCTGGGCACAAAACCGCATCAAAAATCCTCCTGTGTGGCTTTTACTGGCCCATTATCTTCAAGGACGCATACAGTCACTATAAGACATGCAGTCGTTGCCAAACTCTGGGCAACATGAGCCAACGCGACATGATGCCTTTACAGCCGATTCTCGTATGTGAGATTTTCGATATTTGGGGGATTGATTTTATGGGTCCCTTCCCTATTTCGGACGGCTTTGAGTACATTTTACTTGCTGTGGACTACATGTCCAAATGGATCAAAGCCATTCCGACCCGAACCTGTGATCACAAGATCGTCATCAAATTCATTCATCAGAATATCTTCTCATGGTTTGGGATTCCTTGTGCGATCATCTCTGATGGGGGGATCCATTTTACCAATGCTCAGTTTAGGTCATTGATGACCAAATATGGGGTGTCTCACTGAATCTCTACTCCTTATCACCCCTAGACTAATGGTCTAGCTGAGCTATCAAATCGGGAGATCAAGAAAATCTTACAGGTTACTGTTCGACCTGATAGGAAGGACTGATCGTCCCAACTTCCAGAAGCTTTGTGGGCTTATAGGACCGCCCACAAGACCCAATTTGGCATGTCTCCTTTTAGACTGGTGTATGGGAAGGCACGTCACCTTCCCGTCGAACTGGAGCACAAAGCCTATTGGGCACAACTTAGATCTTTCTAAGGCTGGAACCCACAGAAAGGTTTAGATAAGCAAGATTGATGAATTACGCCTTGATGCGTATGAGAACTCACGAATCTACAAAGAACGGGTTAAAGCCTTTCATGACAAGCATATATCTAGAAAGATCTTCCACCCTGGTCAAAAGGTCCTACTCTTCGATGCCTGACTCAAACTCTTCCCTGGGAAACTATGATCCAAGTGGGTCGGACCATATCTTGTCTGACAAATCTTTGGAAATGGAGCAGTCGAGATTAGTCCACTCAGCCACGATTCCGAACCTTTTATCGTGAATGGTCAGAGACAAACCGTTCATTGACGTAACCATTACAGATTTGGCTAAGTTTTCATTTATCCTCCATTCTCCCTGAGCTTATTGCGCCCAGTTGATGGCGTAAAACTCAGCGCTTAACGGGAGGCAGCCCGTCATTCTTTTTGAAAAACCTGAAACCTTTTCTGACATTTCTTTGCACTTTAGGTTCATCCTTTAGGACAGCCAACTTCACCTTAGATACTCGTACCTGAGATTAGAAATCGTCCACAACAGTCACCTCGACCCATCCACTCACCAAATACCTATCCTAATGCATGAACCAAGCTAAATAAAAATCCACCTAATGTACAATAAGGACATTGCAAATCTTAGGCATGGGGGGTATGAAAGTGCAATGAAATGACAACAAGAAAAGATTTCAACAAAAAAATCCGCATATACAAAAAAAAAAGGAGGAGAAAAAGAGCAGAATGATAAAAAGAAGCACAAAATGAAAGAGAAAAGGGATAGTCATTAGTAAGAAATTAAGGAATTAACCTAAGTTCTAGACCACATTAAGGAAAAGAAAAAATAAAAGTGCACAACAAGATTAGTAAGAACGCGAACCTTAGGCATTCTTGGCTAGACTCTTGGTACCCGTTAAGATCTAGATATTCCTCGCGAGGTTGGGGAAAATGAAAAGCCTAAGTATTAGGTTCAAGGCTTAGGGAGTATTCGGCCTCGTTAATTGACCTTCGATTTACGGGACTCAATAACCTAAGCACCCAAATTCACACACACGGTCTGGTTTAGTGAGCATAAATATCAGAATCAAGCAGAAGCGTTTCAATTATTCTGAAAATGTCACCTAGATTAGGAGCAGCCGATCAACACAAGTTGATTTGGACGAGTTCCCAACACGGAGAGGTGGGAAATTCCCCTCGAAGATGCGTAACAACATATCATCTCCTCGGTGCTTGTCTCCTAGGATATTTACATATCCTACCAGGGGCATGTAAGCACTCTACTGGTTCAGATTCCATGGATGGCATTATCACGAAGTGTTAATTGCCAGGGTCTGAATTCGGCCACGGAACACCATGGACGAGATTATCTCAAAATTTCGAAAGCAAGGGTTCTGGGGGTTACCATGGGTGGTGCTATCTCGAAGCATGGACTGCTAGGGACCCTTGAGGATTGATGATGGGGACAAGGAATCCGATACAGATCATGTTGTGAAGCTAATCCTGAGCTAGAATTAAAAAGAAAAGAGAGAGAAAACTCTCCAAACAAATAAACCTTCTATCTCTCTCTTACAAAATGCACTGCAAACTGAACTAAAGCTAAAAAAATCTCAAGCACGGGTGCTTTAACCACGGAGTCCAATAAACTTTAGGTTAGTTCCTGTAGGCCTTAAAAACCTTTGCTAAAGACTGATGCTAAAGCTAGACAGATCCGGATCTTGGTTGGTACTAGAGTACCTTTTTGGCTTATGATTGACATTCTGACCTAATTAAGGATACAAGAGGAAAAACACTTATCAAAATTTGATGAAAGAAATTCATGGTCTAGAACAGAGGTTAAAACCTTAAATTTTTGCTAAGGGACTAGCAAAAGCTTGGCATGGGGGTATGATGAGAACCTCATCATGAATCCTAACTAGCACATTTTGACCTAAATAAGTACACAAAAGCTCCTATAAAACCTAAGGGAAAGCCTAAATCATAGAATTATAAATTTGAGTATAAAGTAATTCACAAGGGGTAAAATTGCAATTTTACCAATGCAGTATACAAATGGGATTTCTAAGGGTCCAAACATAGGTCAAATAGGCTTAATAAGAGAGAAAGTTGGATGATTTGATCTGAAAAGGGTTATAACTGCTTCTAAGAATTAAATGACATTCTATAACCCTAAAATAAACCTGCTTTAATTCACGAAGTTCCACGAAAGATAAAAATCAATTAAACCCTCTAACATTCATAAAAAAATATCCCCTAGGGTTTAGAACCTTCAATTTGGCCATTGGAACCTATCTTGACCTAGATTGAGAAGCATATCCAATTTTTGACCTAATCTGGGTTTTTTTGCAAATTGATCAGTCAAACGTGGTTAAACCTAAAATGCAACTTCACCATTGGATTCCTTAAGTCCAAATTAGGGTTATATCAAAATTTAAACCTAAGGAAGGCCATTTTGACCAACTTTACAAATTGGTCCTCAATAATTACTTTCTGACCATTAACTTTTTGAACTCTTGCATTTACCCCCTCAACTTTCCCTTCATTCTCTTCAAACCGGTCCCTCTGCCACCCACAGCAGCAGGCCATACCTCCGGCAACTTCGCACGAGGGATGGCATCGCGCAGGGTATGGGAGTTGGCCCCAGAAACGAGAGGGAGGTCCCCTGCGTTGTCCTCTTCCGCATGGACCACCTCCCATGCCCTGCTGGCACCCATACCTCTCATTTGAATGCACGAGAGGTATGGGTCTCTTTTCCGACCACGTCTCCTGCGACCAGCCCATGCCTCCTCGTATTTCCTTCCCTGCCAGCACCTATTTAAGGAGCGGCAGGGGCTACCGTTTCTGGCAAGCTTGATTTGGCCTGAGATTTCCCTCAAATTCATCTTCTTCTCCTCCGGCCAAGTGGTCTAGCAAGCTTCGGTGAGTCAACCTCCTCCTTCTCGTCGCTCTGCCACAATACCAGTGGTAGAGCTATCCTCACCACCTTCCTCCGCTTCGCGCAGCACCCACGCGAGCACCTCTTGCCCGGTCGTCGTCGCTGTCTCCCTCCACTGGACATCATCTTCTCCAGCGACAGTAGGTACTGCCGGTCGCCGTCTCTCCCCCTTTGTCCACTAAATCAGGTTAGAACCACTCCTCTCTACCCCTTCTTTAATTCCCCTCACTTTATTTCACAAAAATACCCCTCGATTCCACTGTCCACCATCGCCATCTCCACCTTCGGCCAGACGTCCGGCGAGGTGTCCTTGCCGCTCCACGCCTCCATCCATCTCGCCAACTGATCCCTGAGCATCACCACCATCCACTGATCACCCTACGACCCTCCACTGACCGTGCCAACCCCTGTCGCCTTCCCCTGACCTAACCCATCCTCACGGCCACAAAGCGACCTAGGGACGCATGCCTAGGCTGCTCCGCTGCCAGCCAACCCCCGCCTTCTCTGGTCTGACAAGGCCGCAAGGCCGTATTGCTGCTTTTAGGTCACGAGCGTTCACCGCCATTACTGCCGAGCTTGGAGCAAGCTTGCTAGCAGCTCCAGGCCTCTGCAGTCCTAGGTGGGAGTCCCAGGACGTGCAGAAGAGACTCACGCACGGTCCAAGGTCCCTAATTGCACATGCAAGCCTCGCGTGTCGCTGCAATCGCGAGGACTTCAGCTGCAGGCGAAGGCGTGGAAGCGGGTGGGACATTTAGTCCCACCTCGGAAATCCTTGAAGCGCTATAGCTGAATAAATTGAAAAGGTGCATGTGCCTTATCGCCTTCGATACACAGGGGTCAGGTCCCTCGCCTATGCACGTGTAGCGTGCCACGTGCTCGCGCCTGCCCTCGCCCACGCTCACGCCCCGTGAGCCTAGGCCGAACCCGATTACCCGACCAATCACTCACACACCACCCACGCCAGTACGCCTGGTCCCGGGCGTGTTACTCGACCCGCTTACCCGATTAAGGCTCTAGGAGTAAACCCTGGAGTGAATTTGAAAGAGAGAGAGACGCGGGGCAGGTAGGGGTTAGGTTTTTCCTAACCTTGTAATGTGCAGGGAAGCAGGAGAAGAAGGAGGAGGAGCAGCTGAGGACTTAGCTGCACAGAGCAGTAGAAGTTGAAGAAGAAGGAGGAGGGAGCGCAGTAAAGAGAAGAAGAAGAGACATGGTTGAAGAGAAGAGAAGTAGAAGCAGCCAAGAGTTGTAACAGAAGAAGCTGAAGAAGAAAGCCAAAGGAAAAGAGAATGAGGGAAGCTTGTCGCACAGAGGAAAGGAGGAAGAAGAAGAAAGCCGAGTAGAGAAGAAGAAGAAGCCAAGAGGAGAAGAGCTTGCAAGGCACTGTAGCAAGGGGCAGATAAGGCATCTGATTCAAAGAATCAGACATCCGAGAAAGAAAAGGCAGAGAAAGAAGAGAAGGAAAAGAGTAGAGGAGAAGAAAAAAAAAAAGAGATTTTTGTTCCCTCTCTCTCTAATTTTTGTAAAGTAGTATATTATAGTGAATTGTGAATTTTTATGCTTCTAGAATTAAGTTTACTCCCTGAGTTCGACCTCGGAACATTCTAAATTTTGAGTAATAAATTGAAATAAACTGATCATCATTTTTCGCAATATACTACAATGAACATATCTTTAAAACATCGCAAACCACGACCATCAGTGCACTAGTTTCGAAAATGAAAAACTTAGTTTATGTCTAGATTTAGAAAAAAAAAAGGGAATTAGATGTAACAAGAATTGTGAGCATGGAGTTCCATGAGAAAGTAGAAGATCTCAAGGAACAATATATTCACTTTAAGGACACACTTAATGACCTCAAATATTCTACTAGAACATATGAAAAAAGAAATGAGGACATTAAAAAGAAGAATCAAAAGAAGATTAGGCATGCATTTTTATATCAAAACGCCAAGAGAAGAGAGTCTAGTGGACCCTCTAACTCGAAAGGAATTAACAGCCATAGACCCAAAAGGATATGGGTACCGAAAAAATTTGTGGAAAATTATGTTGCAGGTTATGGGAAAGATCGACATGGAAATTACAATTTAAGAGGCAAACTTTAACAAGCCAACAATCATCAATTTGGCTATGAAAGATGGTGGAACCAACAATGTCAATGGATGCCAAATTTTTGGTGGAGACCGTCTCCACCTGGCTACTGCTATTAGGTATAACTCCTTATACGTTAGTAGGTATGATTCCCAAAACTAAATCTTTATTACCTACTTAGTTATAAATAAGTTTTTAATATAAAATTAACTAAGCATTGAATTAATTAATTTGGGATAGAAACTTGATAGAGGGAGAAGAATAAAGAAAATCAAACCTTGATAAGGGATCAATGTTTGAGGGAGAGAATCAAGATCAATTTCTTAGTAACATTTAGATAGTATATTTATCTATGTTGGACTGTATAACTCCTACCCAACCCTTTCATAAACGACTTTCAAAGAGAAAATTGTAAATTTCATTCTTAGAATTTTACTTGTTTAAGCATGATTAATAACAAGTCACTTGAGATATATCTTTTTGTTGATATCAAAAAGGGGGAGAATGTTAAGACCTCTATTTTGATGAAACATATGCTCCCGTAGCTCGCCTAGAATCCATTACTAGACCTCGAGTTGGACACTGATCTTCAGAGCACTATGGATGCCTTCATGGCATCATTAGATGATTAGATGTTATATCTGTTTCTATTGGCTTGTATAACTTAATTTATCTCCAAACATTTATATTTTATGCAATGCTTATCTAGACTCTTTATTTTTGCATGAATGATTATCTCTCTCAATTAAGTGATTACTCTCTTAGTCAATGCATGTTTAAAGTTTATCTTGCTTACATTACTTGTTTAAGGGGGAGTTAATTGTGAAATAACCAGCAACATGTTTACTTCTTGCTGAAACAAAAAAGGGGGAGATATTATGCAAAGTTATTTTCAAATTCATAATTATAATTTTGTTGTCATCAAAAAGGGGGAGAATGTAAGCACCTCTGTTTTGATACACCAAAATTATGTTTATTGCTAAGACTGACATTTCAAGACTATCTTGGATTGAAGCCTCTGTTCAAGACACAAGTTCAAATAGTTGCTGATGTGCATCTTTTTCATTTATTTGAGTCTAGGACTTTATTATAAGGAACCTCAAATAAAACTCAAAAATGATTTTTTCGCTTATCTTTTCAAAACCAAATTTTAGGGTAATTGATCGACCAAACTTATTAATTGATCGACCAAAACACTTTGATCGACCAACCTACTTAATTGACCGATCAAATCAATCCATTTTAGGAAGTTGAGAAAAATCATCTTGATCGACCAACTAAAGCTAATTGATCGACCACAAGTGATCGACCAACATTCTTAATTGATCAACCAAAGTACTTTTGATCGACCAATTAACCTTAATTAATCGACCAATTTTGTTTCCTATTCAAGCAAAGCTTTTTGTATAAATAGAGGTCGCACGCAGCTCATTCCTTTACAACTTTTAAATAGAAACACCATTTAAAAATAGAGCTTATCGTGCTTATTGCAAAAGGCTTTCACATCCCGTTCTTTATGCTCTTTGAAAGCACGATGCCTCGAACCTCTGCGAAAAATCAGTTTATTCAATTATTGAGGTTCCATAGAATTCATTTTCTTGTTATACTATTTTGTTGTTTTGATTTACGGATCCCAAGCTTGTTTGGAAGATCCATGGTTGTTGTTGTTGCTTCTCTTCAGGATAAAAGAGAACGGTTTGTAATAGGTTGTGACACCCTCGTTCAAGTGGTGCGAATAGTGGATTGACTAGCTTGTACTAGTCAGAAAAATTCTAAGCTAGGAGGCTTAGGTAGTGGTTTTTTACCTGGATTGGGTTTCCACTATAAATCAGGTGTACTCTGTGCATGAATCTTTGTTGGTTTATTTTTTAATCTGACTCATATTTTTTAAAGCAATACTATTTACCCCTCCCCTCTAGTATTTAGTTGCGATCCACAGGATATTCTCCAACCCTCAGAGAGTTCCTCTAGAAAGAATTCAAAGGTAGGTTCATCTAAAGAGCCTTCATGAAGCACATCAAAATCAAAGGTAAATGCCTGGAGAGTACTTATAGGATGGTGGAAATCTACATCAATAAAATATTCAAATTCTATATTGCAGACACTCTCCGCACATACTGTTTCTGATTCCTGTAGATCAAAAAGGAATGATTCCATCTCAATGGAACCTGACTTTCAATCAATGATCTCGGGATCAAAGACCTTAGAGTTAGAGTTGAAGAACGGGTCATGGATGCTAAGGTTGTAAATTGGTTCGTAGTCGTCAGGAAACAAAGGTTCTCCGGAATCAGAGTAAGATTCAAAATCGTCAGAGAATTTGCAGAGATCATGTTCTGAACTTGATTCTAGATTGGAAGTTCCACTATAGAATGAATCAAGATGTGTAGAATCAGCAACATGACTTGGATCTAGCCTCATTTTTTTTTCTGAGCTAAAAAAGGTGTCCTTATTAGGCATGGGCTCAAGTTCATAGTTCCTAGGATATACCCAATCGAGTCCCAGCCTTCGAACCCCTCGATTTCTATATCATAAATTGATTTGACTTTCAAGAAATCAATCTGTATCTCTGAGATGGTTGGATAGGTGTAATCATCAAATATAGGCCCACAATCATAATCTAGATTCAAAATTTGATTCTCATCACATTGGGCCTCGTGATTATCCCAAATAGGCTCGAATCCAGATTCTAGGTTAAGGGTAACAATTGGATCACTAGAATCTAGGCTGGGCTCTATTAGGATGTCAAAGTCACTCTCGAGAGTTACCAATCAAGGAACCCAAAGATTTTTGGATGACTAAAGCGTGTTTCGAGGCAGATGATACCTTTGAATCAAAAATCCGTACACCCAAGAATTACCTGGGCAGTTAGGAAGGGAGAGCCTCGCAAAGACCCCTACACGGTAGAGCATCCCTATGGATTACAGGGTTTCCCCCACCTGAACTTCCTTGTCACTACGGTTCCAAGTAGATAGGTATGTGCGAATTGAGACTTTAAGTCTACTAATTTTAGCCTAGTTTGTGCCTTGAAATTCACTTGATTAGAAGTTGATTTAGTTTGTGACCTAATTTAGAGGTTAATTGGCCTACAAAATAAACCAACTTCACCTGATCTCCCCTAAAATATGTAGAATGAAATTTGGGTCAAGACCCAAAGATCACCCTGAATTGACTCTCAGGTTATTATATCCACAATTTTAGGATTCAAGTGAGATTTAGAGCCTGATTTTAGGGTTCTCCTGATTAGGTATTTTTAATCAAAGGCTTGGGTGGCACACAAATGCAGGAAGTTCGATTTCCTTTAATGCAGGCAATTGTGAACTAACACTCCAAAACCCTATGATAGAAACCCTAATTGGCTCTATTTCAAGTCCAATTTAATCTCAAAATGTTTGATGAGAACCTCATCATGAGCCCTAACTAGCTCATTTTGACCTAAGAAAGTGAACAAAAGCTCCTGCATAACCTAAAGGAAAGCCTAATTCAAGAGATTACTGTTCTGGGAAGAAAACATGAACTAAAGGGTAAAACTATAATTTTACCATTGCAGTACATCAACGGGATTTCTCAGGGTCTGAACATAGGTCAATTGGACTTAATAAGAGAAAAAGTGGGATGATTCAGTCAGAAAAGGGTTATTGTGAGATTTAAGAATTAAATGACATTCTGTAACCCTAAAACAAACCCACTTAATTTCACAAGGTTATGATCAGGGTAAAAATAAACTAAACCCTCTAAAATTCATGAAAAAATATTTCCTAGGGTTTAGAACCTTCAATTTACCATTTGGAATCTATTTTGGCCTAGATTGGGGTCCTAGCTCAATATTTGACCTAATTTGGGTTTTGTGTAAAATGTCCAGTCAAACATGGTCAAACCTAAAATCCAACTTCAACATTGAATTCCTTAGGTCCAAATTAGGTTTGTACGAAAAATTTGGACCTAAGGGAAGGTCATCTAACCTACTTTGCAAAATAGTCCACCCAATTGCATTTTGACCCCTAGCTTTTGAAAATCCTTGCACAAACCCCCCTATCTTCCTCATCACTTTTTACATTTCGGTCCCTCTGCCATTTCAGTAGAGGACCCATACCTCCGGTGAGGTTTCGAGGAGGATTTCTCCTCGCTTCCCTAGGGAGTTGCTCTTAGATTTGGTAGAGGGATCCTCTAAGGAATCCCCTACCGTCTGAGCAGCTTCCCAAGATTTGGTTCGCACCATACCTCTCGTGCGAACGCTCGAGAGGCATGGGTATGGTGTTTGACCCATACCTCCGGCGAGAGTCTTGTGCTTGGAAGCTCGCCTTCCAAGCACAAGGCCCTCTGCCTGTGCCTTTAAAAGAAGACTCAGGTCCGGCTGCATCTTCCAAGCTTGGATTGGCCAGAGATACCCCATGAATTTCATCCTCCTTCATCTCCGGCCAACTTCCCACAAGCTCCGGTGACCTCTCCTCCCTCTTCTCGTCGCTCTGCCACCATACCAGTGGCAGAGTCTTCTCCTCCGTGTTCCTCCGCATCGCGCCATACCCGCGTGCGCTGAAGGAGCGATCTTCTTTTTCGTTGAAAACTTTAATATAAAATGATGTGTCATTGTATTTAATCGCGTGGTAGAAAATCACTTTTCAAAACATTTAAATTCTCAAAACTAACCACGAAGAGTTAGGTTGTCTCAATAGGGAGGAATTAGGCTATTAAAAATGAGTAATAATGCATCAAGGAATCGGGAATATTAATAGAGGTGCATGCTAACTAGTGCTCTCATTTCCAGCACAAATTCTCAATATAGATAATTAATCAAGAAGATGAGGGCGCACATGCAAAATTACCACAATATAATATTCTAAATAATGACCTTGGTAATAGAAAACAATGTTAATATTAATCTCTTAACTAATGACACCAATGAACTATAATCAATATCTCATGTTGTATGTCATTCATGAGGAGAAATCAATTATATGTAATTCCAAATTAAGTAAGGGGTGCCCATGCAAATTTGCTGCAATATATTAATTAAGAAAATCAATGAATAGTAGCTTTCGCAATGGCATTTTCCGTAATTACTAATTGAGTGAAAAACAGAGGTTTTTGCCACTCTCTTCCGTGCGCGAGCGTGGGTCGACGGCTGATGGCGAGGTCGCACGTAGAGATGCGTCTCAAGGTGTGCTTCATAATGGCGGCAGCGGCACATTGCAAGGAGGTCGGTGGCGGCCGGCAAGCGGAGAGGAGTGGCGACGTTGCAGAGGCTGCTGCTGCAGCGCTTGCTGCAGATGCGCGGAGATGTGAAGGCGTTGGCGTGTGGGTGCTCTGCAGAGCGCGTAGGTGCGCGTGGAGGTACGGTGCTGCAGGCGCTGGGTGAAGCGGAGGTGAGATGCCTGAACAGGCCTGCGATGATGGCGGGCGTGCAAGGTGGTGCGGGTTGTGCCGGTGCGGGTCTGGCAAGTGCAGGGGAAGCGCCAGCGGGCGCGGATGGCGAGGGCGGAGCGGCCGCTAGCGCTGGAGAGGGGCACGGTGATGCTAGGAGCGGGTGATGTAAACACATTTACACTACTTAAGATGTCTATTTATGCATGTTCTTAAGCATAGGATTGCATTGCATGATATAAATATTGCATAACATGCATCATGTTGCATTTAGAGTAGTTTGAATAAAATGGAGGTTAATTGTCTCCTTTTATGTGCTTGGACAGGGCAAACTTTTTATCACGGCCTCAGATCAAAGATCCAACCGTATGGATGTGATCAGGGCGACGATTGGAGTTCAACGACTCCAAGATCGCCCTAATCTGGCATCTGTAACATCAGATAGTGACCGAGGAACCCTAGAAGATCAAGGGCCAGGATGGTGTAAATCCACACTTCAAATGACAAATTCAACCACACGGATGAATTCGGATCGACGATCGCAGCCTAACGACGCAAAAATCGAGTCAATCCGACACCCGTGGCACCATCTACAACATCCAGAAGATGGGCGGCCAAGATGGCGCCACGTGGTGCCATCTCGGCCGCCTAAATGCCCGCATGCAACCACTGAAGCCTCCAATCCACCCCCTCTCCGCCATTGGATCTCGATCCAACGGCTGTGAACGACTGCACCTCAAATTGCCCACTCGACAATCTGCGCTCTACAGTGCAGTGGGCGAGGGCGCTATCGCAAGCGGTGGACGCAGGTTCAAGCCACAGTGAGGAGGTGAAGGGCATGGGCGAGCGGGCGCGGGTGTGCATCGGATCTTGATCGGACGGTTGTCCGCGCTCAATAGCGATGACACGCTATTGCACGCCCGTGCCTCACGCGGCATCACACGCGTTGGGGTGGGTAAGCAGCGAGCGGGGAAGGCGCAATCACAGCCGTCCGATCTCGCGATCGGATGGCTGTGGATGGCTGAACCTGCGGCGGGCATTGAGAGTGACCAGCTGAGGAGGCGCGCGTGGGGCGTGCCCACTACGCCCACGTTGGGGCTTTAGCGACAGTTTTATTCATTACTAAAGACCCCTTATTTAATGTTTTAAAGATGTAATGACTAATTTGCCCCCACTCCTTGCAACTATAAAAGGAGACCCCCTTCCACACGAAATTCTCATCCCTTCCTTCTCTTCTCTACCTCTCCAAAGCTCAAGAGAAGCTTGTCCCACACCCGGGATGCTCCTCGCGAGATAAAGTCCAAATTTTCATCCCCGTTCGGAAGTAGATCCTGCGACGACGACGACGTGCTGCTCCATTCCCGTTCTTCTGCTTCGTCCTCCTTCGTCCTACTCCGTCCTCCTTCGTCCAGGCATCGTCCCGTCCAGCTCGTCCTCTAAGCGATTGTCGAGGAGGATAACTTCTCTCTCCCATTCTTCTTTACAGCTTTTCTAGTGTAGAATTTTCCTACAATCTAGTGTAGCTGATTTCCCACTTTCTAATGTAATTTTTATTTGGTTTGATTGTATAAACATTTTGAAATATTGAATGCATGTTCTTTCTCTCTCTCTCTCTCCTCTCTCTTCCTTTTAGTCTGATAGCTTCATTGTAATTATATCGCCTCGCTTTTCAAAAATTCTAAAAAAATATAATTGCGAATATAGATCAACGTAGCCTCCCTGTGTTCGACCCGGAATTCAAATTTCGGTATAAATTTCATTTATTGAACATGAATTCTTCGCTTTCAAGCTACAACGATAAGGTTTTGCAACCAAACACGTTAGCGTAGCAATTCGTACGTTCGATAAAACCATCGCTAAAGCCTCAACGTGGGCGTAGTGGGCGCTCCCCACGTGGCGCCATCTTGGCCGCCCAAACGCCCTCATGCAACCACTGAAGCCTCCACATCCGCCCCCTCTCCGCCGTTGGATCTCGATCCAACGATTGTGAACGGTTGCACCTCAAATCACCTGCTCAACAATCCGCACTCCGCAGCGCAGTGGGCAAGGGCGTTATCGTGAGTAGCGGATGCGGGTTCGAGCCGTAGTGAGGAGGCGAAGGGCGCAGGCGTGCGTCGGATCTTGATCAGACGGCCGTCCGCGCTCAATAGCGAAGACATGCTATTGCATGCCTGCGCCTCACGCGGCATCGCACATGTTAGGGAGGGCGCGCAGCGAGCGGGGAAGGCGTAATCACAGCCGTCCGATCTCGCGATTGGATGGCTGTGGATGGTTGAACGTGCAGCGGGCATTGAGAGTGAGCAGTCGAGGAGGCGTGCGTGGGGAGCACCTACTACGCCCATGTTGGGGCTTTAGCGACGTTTTATCCGTCATTAAAGACCCCTTGTTTAATATTTTAAAGATGTAATGACTAATTTGCCCCCACTCCTTACAACTATAAAAGGAGAGCCCCTCCACATGAAATTCTCATCCCTTCCTTCTCTTCTCTACCTCTCCAAAGCTCAAGAGAAGCTTGTCCCACACCCGGGATGCTCCTCACGAGATAAAGCCCAAATTTTTGTCCTCGTTCGGAAGTGGATCCTGCGATGACGACGACGTGCTGATCCGTTCCCGTTCTTCTGCTTCGTCCTCCTTCGTCCTGCTCCGTCCTCCTTCGTCCAGGCGTCACCTCGTCCGGCTCGTCCTCTAAGCGATCGTCGAGGAGGATAACTTCTCTTTCCCATTCTTCTTTACAACTTTTCTAGTGTAAAATTTTCCTGCTTTCTAGTGTAGCTAATTTCTCGCTTTCTAGTGTAATTTTTATTTGGTTTGATTGTATAAACATTTTGAAATATTGAATGCATGTTCTTTCTCTCTCTCTCTCTCCTCTCTCTTCCTTTTAGTCTGATAGCTTCATTGTAATTATATCGCCTCGCTTTTCAAAAATTCTAAAAAAATATAATTGCGAATATAGATCGACGTAGCCTCTTTGTGTTCGACCAGGAATTCACATTTCGGTATAAATTTTATTTGTTGAACACGAATTCTTCGCTTTCAAGCTACAACGACAAGGTTTTGAAACCAAACACATTAGCGTAGCAATTCGTACGTTCAACATTTTGGTGCCGTTGCCGGGGAGGCAACGATTTCCGATCTTCTTTTCGCATTTCTTGCTCTTTATTGTTTTCTAACTTGCTTTCTCTTGTGTCCATTGTTTTGCAGAGACCTCCATCAAGGAATCAATAAGCGGTAGACTGGAGTAAAGTGCAGTTGAAGACAACTGTAAGTGCTCCCCATTCTTTCCCCCTCCATAGATTTCATTCGCCACATTAAAACCAAATTCCAATTAACCTAGGTGTTTGCATAAATCCTAGGGATAGTTTGGTTGTTTGGATTCTCACTCACATTCATTCCACCCTCATTTATAAAAAAAACAACAAAAAGATAATCTTGTGGGGTAATTTTCAACAAACACACAACATACACCCACATTCAAAGCACTTAATCAAATTGATTTGTTTCTACTCAACCGAGTTCTGATCTGTGGAACCGGTACACACAAAGCAACACATAAAAGAGTAGAAATCATTCCAAGTTAACCATCTTTGAGTGCCTAACTTAGTGGTGCATTCGTGGCCAATTGTTTAAGTTGTTTGGGCCGCACCACTCTATTTAAAACCAACTCATCAAGTAGCTCCTCCTTAGGGTTTTCAATCTAGGTCTATTCCAGGCACTCCACTTTCTTTCTGATTTTAAAGGAAAACAATCTTCACCCGTGTTTTACAACTTGGTTTGCCTAGAAACTTGATTGCAATCCACCTAATTTGAAACCCTAAAAGCTACTTAAGCAAGATTTGAACATTAAAATTCACACATCACAAATAATCCTACTTGAAAACCCTGGTTGTGCACGCACTTGCACAAATCTCAATCAATCATTAAGGGCACAACCCATTTTAAGGTCCCATCAGATTCCATAAGCATTACAATCCCAGGCCTTAATAAAATTGAGTAGACGTTGGCCTTAAGGTCTAATTCTCTCTTCAGGGCCTAGTCTGAGATTGTTTTTGATTCACCTACTTGTACTGATTAATCTGATGTCTAGCTAGGGGAGTAGCGTCAAACGACCGTGGCTGGGGGGTACACTAGGAACCGGAGGCGAAAGCCGAAGGAAGAACCTTCTCCCCAGTCCCTCCTTCTAACTGGTTGGATTAAATAGACGCAAGTAGAGTAAATCATTTACAGTCTTAAGACAGCTTTTGGGAGTCAGTAGATCCTTAGGCTACCCCACTTAATGACAGCCTTGTTTTGTTGTGCTGCAGGGTCCATATCCCCAATCCTTCCAACCTTCTCCTAGTTTATGCTGGGTAGATGGTCATTGAATCCCCGATTGGAAGGACCATTAGAACATTCTAGGAGGCGCAAATTGGATTTTGGTCAATTTGGTCCCATGGCTGAACAACAGCCTCCTCTCCTTGGAAATCCACAGGAAGAATTTCGAAGGCAGCTAGAACAAATGCAGAGAATACAGGAATGGTTCCAGAGAATGTAGGGCGCTCAGCCCTTGAAGGATTTTTATGATCCTTCAAATTATGGGGAACGTCCCAGCGTCCAGATTCCAGCCGGTGACGTAGAAATCAAGCCCCAACTGTTAAGCCTGATTAAACATTATCATGGGCTTGGCTCCGAAGATCCGTTCCAGCACTTGGAGGACTTGACCACTTTGGTCCAGACCACCAAGGCTCGAAATGTAAATGAGGAGCACATGATCATGAGGCTCTTCCCCCACTCTCTTAGGGATAAGGCCGCACATTGGTATAGGACAATAGGAAGACCAATTACAACTTGGAATGAGTTGAAATCAGCCTTTCTGAAGAAATTCTTCCCAGCCAGATGTACCAATGCTTTGAGACGGGCAATCACTACCTTTACCCAGCGGTCGGGGGAACAGTTTCATGTGGCCTGCGAGCGATTCCAAGACTTATTGCGAAGGTGTCCATACCACGAGGTGCCGAAATGGCAACTCGTGCAGATCTTCTATCATTGGTTGACTGAGCAACTCAGAAATCATGTGGATGCTTCTTGCGGAGGCAATTTCCTCAATAAAGATGCAGATAGTGCACATGATTTATTTGAGGAAATGAGTGAGAATTCAATTAATCATGCCTCCATGGATACTTTTAACCGGTCCAAGCAGCCCAGATCAAATGTCAATGAAGTCCATGACTCTCATTCATTTGATATGGAATTGATTTGTAACAAACTTGACAAGGTGGACTTGGTTGCTAAAAGAATGGAAGAGAGGATGGCTGGTAATTCTATGAACAACTCTCCATCCACTCAATCCCAAAATTCGGGATTTCATTCCTCACGAGCTCCTTCTGGATGGGAGTTTGTGAATCAACTCGATGCGGCTCAACCTGTGAGTCAGCATTTTTTGAAATCCCACGAGTTCCAAACTGGGGCCTTTGATCCCAGTTTTTCTGATCCTTCCCTTTCTTTTTCTCCATCCTCACCCTATGAGGATGTCTGTGCTGTACAAGAGAATGTTAGATCCAACCCCTACTCGAATGCCTATAATCCAGGTTGGAGAAACCACCCTAACGTCTCTTGGAAAAATCTAGGGCAACAGATCCAATTCCTACCCGGCAATTATGCTCTGCAACGACCAATGGGTCAGGGTCAAGTATGTACTCAGTTGCCTCCGAATCAGGTCAATCAGCCATCTTGGAATGCCCGTCAACCTGCAGGGCAGGCTGATTTGAACCGTCAAATGGTAGAGATGCAAGGATCCATGCTCCAACTCATGCAGCAAATGAAAAACTCGCTGGACAACTTGCAATCCGAGCTCATTGCTAACTCTCGTCAACTTGGATCTCTACCATCCCAACCCGTACTCAACCCGCGAAATGTTATGAATTCGGGCAATCAAGCCCATGGGTCAGAGAGACCCACACGCACATGCTCAGGTGGTTGAGCAGGGTTCCTCGTCTTCTTCTTCTTCTGCAAATCAACAATTCATGGTTAATCAAGCCCCTCCAATCTTTCCTAACCCTCCCCAAGACCCAAATTCTTATGCTTCTGCAAATTCTATAACTTTGAGGAGTGGTAAGCAGACTCAGGATCTACAACCAAAATATTCTGATCTTTTGAATTCTGAAGAACCTGAGGAGAGAGAGGAGAATTCTAGAGGAGAAATCAAGGCTCAGGAACCTGATTCCAAAGATCTGACTCATGTTCTTTTTCCTGAAGCCTTAACCAAACCAAAGAAGAAGAAGTCTGTTGATAGCAATGAGGAGCTTCTGAATCTATTTAAGAATGTTGAGATTAATATCCCGCTCCTTGATTCTATCAAGCACATACTGGCTTATGCAAGATTTTTAAAGGAATTATGTACACAAAAGCGTAAGTCGAGAGAATCTGTTCCGAGGAAGGTGGTACTCTCTGAGCAGGCTAGTTCTGTTATCCTGCACTACCTCCCTCAGAAAAAGAGAGATCCTGGTGCTCCATTGATTTCTTGCGTTATCGGAGATTACACATTTGATAGAGCACTTTTGGATCTCGGTGCATCCATCAACCTAATTCCGACTTCTCTTTACGAGAAGTTTGGATTAGGTGAACTTCGGCCAACTTCAGTAATGCTACAGTTAGCGGACCACTCGATCACAAACCCGCGAGGCATTATTGAAGATGTTATTATTAAGGTCAAGGATTTCTATTTTCCTGTAGATTTCCTTGTCCTTGACATGGATGTACCTGATAATCTGAGGAACACGCCCATCATTATGGGGGGTCCATTCCTGGCTATCGCCAAGGCCAACATTAATTGCGAAAGCGGTAGCATGGAAATCGCCTTTGGGGACCAACGAATGAAATTGGATATTTTTAAGGCAATCAACAAATTTGAGGATTGTGGATTTATTGAGGAACTTGATGAGGATAATGATAATATTGAAACTTGTTTGACAGTTTCTTTAATTGAAAGTTCCTCTTTGGATGATGAATTTGACCTGCAACCCTCTATGGCTAACCTAACATCTTGGGAAGAGGTTATTGATTTTTTTCACTCACAACCTCTTCCTCTTGTTGAATCTTCAGCATCTACCCTACCATCAATCATCAACCTACCCCAGCTTGAATTGAAACCATTGCCCGAGAATTTGAAATATCAATTTTTAGGACCTCAGAATACGCTCCCTGTGATTATCAGTGCTAAATTGACAAAGGAGCAAGAGATTAAATTAATCAAGGTCCTAAAGGAACATAAGGAGGCAATTGGTTGGACCATTCATGACCTCAGGGGGATCGAGCCATTTTATTGTAATCATATAATATTCTTGGAAGATGGATCCCGCCCTTCTCGCCAGATGCAGAGGAGATTGAATCCAAATATGCAAGAAGTAGTCAAAAAGGAAATCATCAAGTGGCTTAATGTAGGAATTATTTATCCAATCTCTGATAGTCCCTGGGTAAGTCCCGTTCAGATTGTTCCAAAGAAAGCCGGGATTACCGTTGTGACTAATGAGAGAGGAGAATCTGTCACAACTCATTCAGCTTCCTTTTGGAGGGTTTGTATTGATTACAGGAAGCTGAACACAACCACTAAAAAGGATCATTTTCCCTTGCCCTTCATCGATCAAATCTTGGAAAAATTAGCCAGACAGAAGTACTTCTGTTTTCTTGATGGCTACTCGGGATACAACCAAGTTCCTTTCCATCCCGAGGATCAGGAAAAACTACTTTCACCTATCCCTATGGAACCTTTGCTTTTCGTAGGATGCCTTTCAGGTTATGCAATGCACCTGCGACTTTTCAAAGGTGTATGCTAGCCATATTTTCTGACATGGTGGGAGAGTTTATGGAAGTCTTCATGGATGACTTCTCTATTTTCGGAGAATCATTTGACTCTTGTTTGGCTAATTTGGAAATGATTCTTAAGCGATGTATCAAGACACGACTGGTCCTTAGCTGGGAAAAGAGCCATTTCATGACCTAAGAGGGCATCATTTTGGGTCATATAATCTCTGAACGGGGAATTGAAGTGGACAAAGCTAAGGTTGATGCTATCGCTAAACTTCCTCCTCCCACATCTGTTAAACAAATCCGATCATTTCTTGGCCATGTGGGATTTTATCGAAGATTCATCAAGGATTTCTCGAAGGTTGCTCGTCCTTTGAGCAATCTTCTTGCCAAAGAAACGCTGTTTGTTTTTGACGAATCATGCCGAAAGGCATTTGATTTCCTGAAAACGACAGTCACCTGTGCTCCAGTTTTGCAACCACCAATTTGGACAGCCCCTTTTGAGATCATGACTGACACTTCTGATTACGCAGTCGGGGCTGTCCTGGGTCAGAAAATTGATCGAAAGCCCTCTGTCATCTACTACGCTAGTAAAACTCTGGATGAAGTCCAGAGGAATTATACTGTTACTGAAAAGGAATTACTAGCTGTAGTGTTTGCTTTGGAAAAATTTAGGGCTTATCTCCTAGGGTCTCATGTTATCATCTATACCGACCACTCGGCCTTGAGACATCTCTTGGCTAAAAAGGATGCTAAACCCAGGCTTATTCGTTGGATTCTTCTTCTTCAAGAATTTGATCTTGAAATCAAGGATAAAATCAGGGTACAAAATGTGGTAGCGGATCATTTGTCGAGACTCCTAGGTGATTGTTCTTGTCCAGACATTCCAATTGTTGACACTTTTCTAGACGAAACTATTCTTACAGTTTTAGGTGTCCACATCCCATGGTTTGCTGACATTGTTAACTATTTGCCCGTTGGTCAAATCCCCTAAGATTGAACCAAGCAACAACGGGATAGACTCAAATCTAAGGCCAAATACTACTTCTAGGAGGACCCTGAACTGTATTACATCAGCTCTGATCAGATTATTCGCCGATGCATACCGGAGAATGAATTCAACAGTATACTCGAGTTCTGCCATGCATCTGGGTGTGGTGAACATTTCTCCGGGAAAAAGACGGTTGCAAAAATCTTGCAATCTGGCTTCTATTGGCCGTCTTTATTCAAGGATGCCCAGGGTTTCTCAAGGTCATGTTCTCAATGTCAGGCACTCGGGAGCATAACTAAGAGAGACATGATGCCCCTAAACCCTATTCTTCCTGTCAAAATTTTCGATGTTTGGGACATGGATTTCATGGGACCCATTATCCCTTCATTTGGACATCAGTACATTCTTGTTGCTGTTGATTATGTGTCCAAATGGATTGAGGCAATTTCCACCCGAACTAATGACCACAAGGTGGTCATTAATTTTGTCAAGAAAAATTTCAGTAGGTTCGGGATTCCGAGGCCTATCATCAGTAATGGTGACACTCATTTTACTAATGCCCAATTCCAGAATTTATTGGCCAAATACAGGGTTAATCACCGAATTTCTACACCTTACCATCCCTAGACGAATGGACAAGCCAAGATCTCCAATCGAGAGATCAAAAACATTCTGTAGAAAATGGTTAGGCCTGATCGCAAGGATTGGACTCAAACGCTTGAGGATGCTCTTTGGGCCTATCGTACGGCGTATAAAACGCCCATCGGCATGTCTCCATTCCATTTGGTGTATGGAAAGGCGTGCCACCTACCCGTAGAGATTGAACACAGGGCATTCTGGGCAATCAAATAATGCAATTTAGATCTGAATCTAACTGGGAAGACCAGGAAACTCCAACTATCTGAGTTGGAGGAGCTTAGAAATGATGCTTATGAGAATCCCAAGATCTACAAGGCTCGGACCAAAGCTCTACATGATAAACTGATTTCCCGCAAGAGCTTTGAGCCAAACCAGAAGGTCTGGTTATTCGATTCTAAACTTAAGCTCTTTCCTAGCAAGCTTAGATCTAAATGGAATGACCCATTCATAATTGACCAGATTTTTCCAAATGGAATCGTTCAGATTTCTGACCCAAAGACAGGTAACACATTTAAAGTCAACAATCAACGTCTGAAGCCTGTTGTTGATCGTATTCTTCCATAACCTGTCTCAGACTCAGTTGCTCTAGCCATTCTGTGACTTCTTTGGCTGGACTTCACCTAGCTGACGGCATTAAACTTAGCAGTTGTACATATAACACAAGGCTGATACGAGCTTCATATTCAGGTGACATCTTTCATATTCTACCCTTTCTTTCATGTCTCTTTTTCAATGACATTGCATCAGCTAGGCATGGGGGGGTGGATTCATTTTGAATCATTTGGTCAGTTTTGTGAAATTCATGTAAATTATTTTTCTCTTCTTATTTATTCATAAAAAAAAAATCAAAATTAGGAAGGATTAGTTGGACATTAGGATTTTTCAATCCTAAGAAATTTTACATTAGGACCTGAACACAAAGACCCTTCAGGTCTTTGGACTTAATTAGCCCGTGTATCCACTAAAATGTGGATTTGTCTTTCGAGTCCTCGCCATCTTAATTATATTGTAATTGGAATAAATAAGTTTGGGTGATAAGTACACACTTATTTGTTGAGGGAATTTCTGAGTTTTAAGCATCTACACACTTTCTTTACACTGACTCGTTCGGCGATTCTAATGAAAATTGGGTAGCTAATGAACCTTCTAGGGTGATATGGCTGGCAAGTTATCGTGGGTAACAGCTCATAGGTAGGTTGTCTAGAGCCCAGTCACTGGACCTTTTTCTTTTTACTGCCTTTAGGTAAATCTTAGACCAGGGAAGCCACCTTCTTAAAAAAAAAAAAAAATCAAAAAGAAAAGGAGAAAAGAAAAAAAAGAAATAAGCCACACTTCGCCGCACGAGTATGGCTGGTAAGTTGTCGGTGGTAACAGCTCATCGACCGGTTGTCCAGAATCCAGCTCAGTAAATGCACTAAAAAAAAATCCCAAAACACTTAGGAAGAAGCGGAGAAGTAGAATAAATCGGGGAGATATACACTGGATTCACCCTTGTGTTGACCCCGTAAAAAAATAAAAGTAGGGAGAAAGCTACCGGTTGTAAAGATACACCTTTAGGCAGAATTCTTTTTAGGTCACCTAGAGGCGTAGAAATCCGAAGTCTGTTTTAATTACTGGTCAACGAGTCTATCACATTCACAATAAGATGCTTAAAACTTAGGGTTCTCATCAAATCTTGGGCGAGTTGAATGGCCGTAGAAAGCCACTCTTAAACCCTAAAATTTGAAAATCTAAAAAATTAGAAAAGAGTAAAAAGAGAAAAAGAAATTTTTCTTTGAATAAGGCGAGGGTTTGAGGCGGTTTGCATTTTGGCAGATACTCGGGCACTGTTGTGTCTTTGAAAGTTAAGATCCTAAGTAGACAATTTCTTAATGATTGAAAATAACTCATGCCCAAATAATTCAACCTAATTCTTTTATAAATAGCATAAAGTTTTTGCTAGGGACTAGCAAAAGATAGGCATGGGGGTATGATGTAAACACATTTACACTACTTAAGATGTTTATTTATGCATGTTCTTAAGCATAGGATTGCATTGCATGATATAAATATTGCATAACATGCATCATCTTGCATTTAGAGTAGTTTGAATAGAATGGAGGCTAATTGTCTCCTTTTATGTGCTTGGACAGGGTAAACTTTTTATCACCGCCTCGGATCGAAGATCCAACCGTACGGATGTGATCATGGCGACGATTGGAGTTCAACGACTCCAAGATCGCCCTAATCAGGCATCTGTAACATCAGATAGTGACCGAGGAACCCTAGAGGATCAAGGGCCAGGATGGTGTAAATACACACTTCAAATGACAAATCCAAATACATGGATGAATTCGGATCGATGATCGCAGCCAAACGACGCAAAAATAGAGTCAATCCGATACCCGTGGCACCATCTACAACATCCAGAAGATGGATGGCCAAGATGGCACCACGTGGCGCCATCTCGGCCGCCAAAACGCCCGCATGCAACCACTGAAGCCTCCGCATCTGCCCCCTCTCCGCCGTTGGATCTCGATCCAACGGCTGTGAATGACTGCACCTCAAATCGCCTGCTCGACAATCTGTGCTCCGCAGCGCAGTGGGCGAGGTCGTTATCGTGAGCAGCGGACGCGGGTTCGAGCCGCAGCGAGGAGGCGAAGGGCGCGGACGAGCGGGCCTGGGCGTGCGTCGGATCTTGATCGGACGACCGTCCGCACTCAATAGCGATGACACGCTATTGCACGCCTACGCCTCACGCGGCATCGCACGCGTTGGGGCGGGCGCGCAGTGAGCGGGGAAGGCGTAATCACAGCCGTCCGATCTTGCGATCGGGCGACTGTGGATGGCTGAACGTGTGATGGGCGTTGAGAGTGAGCAGCCGAGGAGGCGCGCGTGGGGAGCGCCCACTACGCCCATGTTGGGGCTTTTGCGACGGTTTTATCCGTCACTAAAGACCCCTTATTTAATGTTTTAAAGATGTAATGACTAATTTACCCCCACTCCTTGCAACTATAAAAAGATACCCCCTCCACACAAAATTCTCACCCCTTCCTTCTCTTCTCTACCTCTCCAAAGCTCAAGAGAAGCTTGTCCCACACCCGGGATGCTCCTCGCGAGATAAAGTCCAAGTTTTCATCCTCGTTCGGAAGTGGATCCCACGACGATGACGATGTGCTGCTCCGTTCCCATTCTTCTGCTTCGTCCTCCTTCGTCCTGCTCCATCCTCCTTCGTCCAGGCGTCGTCCCGTCCGACTCGTCCTCTAAGCGATCATCGAGGAGGATAACTTCTCTCTCCCATTCTTCTTTACAGCTTTTCTAGTGTAGAATTTTCCTGCTTTCTAGTGTAGCTGATTTCCTGCTTTCTAGTGTAATTTTTATTTGGTTTGATTGTATAAACATTTTGAAATATTGAATGCATGTTCTTTTTCTCTCTCTCTCTTTCTCTCTCTCTCTTCCTTTTAGTTTGATAGCTTCATTGTAATTATATCGCCTCACTTTTCAAAAATTCTAAAAAATATCATTGCGAATTCAAATTTCAGTATAAATTTTATTTGTTGAACACGAATTCTTCGCTTTCAAGCTACAACGACAAGGTTTTGAAACCAAACACGTTAGCGTAGCAATTCATATGTTCAACAGTGGGCGGTGGTGACAGGCAGAGCCCTACGGGCGCTGCAGCAAAGTGCGCGCCTACGGGCACTGGTGGTGCTTGGCATGTGATGTAGCGCCTGTGGGCGCCTGCGGGGAGTGCTAGGTGCTGGAAGGAGGAAGCGCCTGCGCTGAAGCGGGTGCCTGGTGGCGAGGGCGGTGCGATGCAGTGCCTATAGGCACCTGCAGGAGAGTGGGTGAGGTGAGGGCGATGCTTGCAAGCTGCGGAGAGGCGCTGAGCGGTGGAAGATCTGGTGATGGCGAGTGCGGGCAGAGGTGGCGTGAGCGCTTGCAGTGTTGAAGGGAAGCACTATTGGTGCGGGTGCATAAGCAGTGGAAGATCTGGTGATGGTGGGTGCGGCCAGAGGTGGTGTGAGCACCTGCAGCGTTGGAGGCGGACCTGCGGGGGTGATGGAGGCACGCCTGCAGTAGGGGCACGTGATGTAAACACATTTACACTACTTAAAATGTCTATTTATGCATGTTCTTAAGCATAGGATTGCATTTCATGATATAAATATTGCATTACATGCATCATCTTGCATTTAGAGTAGTTTGAATAAAATGGAGGTTAATTGTCTCCTTTTATGTGCTTGGACAGGGCAAATATTTTATCGGGGCCTCGGATCAAATATCCAACCGTATGGATATGATCAGGGCGACGATTGGAGTTCAACGACTCCAAGATCGCCCTAATCAGGCATCCGTAGCATCAGATAGAGACCGGGGAACCCTAGAAGATCAAGGGCCAGGATGGTGTAAATCCGCACTTCAGATGGAAAATCCGACCACACGGATGAATTCGGATCGACGATCGCAGTCGAACGACACAAAAATCGAGTCAATCCGACATCCGTGGCACCATCTACAACTTCCAGAAGATGGACGGCCAAGATGGCGCCACGTGGCGCCATCCCAGCCGCCCAATCGGCCGCAGGAGTCCTGTGAAGTCCGCGCAACGTCTCCTCTCCGCCGTTGGATCTCGATCCAACGGCTGCGGTCGCGCGCATTTAAAAACGTCTGCGCGACCATTTCGCCAGCGTAGCGCAGCGGCGACGCAGCTGCGGGCGAAGCGGAGGTCGCGGGTTCGAGCCGCGGAGAGGGGGTCGAAGGCGCGGGCGAGCGGGCGCGCACGAGCGTCGGATGAAGATCCAACGGCCGCACGCGCCCGATAGCGCCGACGCGCAATTGGACGCTCTGGTGGGCGCGCGATCGCACGCGGGCGGCGCGCTACGCAGCGGGCGCGGACGCGATCTAAGCCGTCCGATCTCGTGATCGGACGGCTGAGACGACGCGGACGTGCGTCTGCGTTACGCGCGCAGGCCAGCCGAGCGGGCACGCGTGGCGCGGCGGCGACGGCGACGGCGGGGCTTTAGCGACGGTTTTATCCGTCACTAAAGACCCCTTATTTATTATTTTGAAGATGTAATGTCCATTTTGCCCCCACTCCTTGCAACTATAAAAGGAGACCCCCTCCATACGAAATTTGCATCCCTTCCTTCTCCTCTCTACCTCTCCAAAGCTCAAGAGAAGCTTGTCCCACACCCGGGATGCTTCTCGCGAGATAAAGTCCAAATTTTCGTCCCCCTTCGGAAGTGGATCCCGCGACGACGACGGCGTGCTGCTTCGTTCCCGTTCTTCTGCTTCGTCCTCCTTCGTCCCGCATCGTTCTCCTTCGTCCAGGCGTCGTCCCGTCCGGCTCGTCCTCCAAGCGACCGTCGAGGAGGATTTCTCTCTCCCTATTCTTTTTACTGCTTTCTAGAGTAGTCTATTCGTCCTCCGAGCGATCGTTGAGGAGGACATTTCTCCCTCTATTCTTTTAATGCTTTCTAGAGTAATTGTTTTATGTTTTCTAGTTGTAATGAAAGAACTCTTTTATGATAAATTCCTTGTCTATTCTACATCTCATTTTGATTTCCATGTATAGTATTCCTTCGCTCTCTCTTACTCCCTCTCTCTCTTTTATTTGTTGTAGATACTTAGATAGTTTAAATTGAATTTCTTTGTGACAAAATAAAAAGAAACGCGGAGTTTTTAAATCAAACGTTCGCCTCCCTGTGTTCGACCCGGAATTCTTATTTCGGTATAAATTTTATTTGTTGAACACGAATCCTGCGCTTTCGAACTACAACGACGGGTTTTTCCAAAAACCAAACACGTTAGCGTAGATTCTCGCTCAACATTTTGGCGCCGCTGCCGGGGAGGCAACGCTCTTTGATTTCTCTTCGCGTTTTGTAACTTACAAATCATTTACCTCACTTTTCTCCTTTCTTATTGTAATTGCAGGTACTCTTTCGAGACAGGCAAAAGCGGTAGATCGGAGTAAAGTGCTGTGAAAGGTTTTGTAAGTTATCCCCCACCTCCCACCCATTAGATTTCATTTCATCACATAATAATTCAAACATCAATCAACCTAGGTGTTCTTATAAACTCTAAGGTTAGATTATTTGTTGTTTAACATCCATACTCACTCCAACTCCCACATTAAAAAAAGAAAAAAAAAAAAATCTCACAGAGGTACACAACCTCATCTGATTTTCTAACTCAACCGGTAAACCAATCTTAGGAGCCGGTACATACATCCAAACACATAATCGAGTAGAAATCAGATTGGGTAATCATTTGTGTGCCTAATTAGGTGGTGCATCAGGCCAGTTGTTTGAGTTGTTTGGGCCGCACCACTTCAAATAAAATCAACTCATCAAGTAGCTGCCAATTAGGTTCAACTCTTAGGGATCTACCAGACACTCCACATTCTTTTTAAACTTTAAAGGAAAATATCTTCACCTGTGCTTGCAAAACCTGGTGTGCCAATGAAACTTGATTGAAAACACCTAAAGTTGAATCCTAAAAGCTACTAAGCAAGATTTGAACCTTAAAATTCATCACATAAAAAATAATCTTACTTGAAAACCACTGGTTGTGCACGCACACACAAAGCAATCAATCATTAAGGGCACAACCCATTTAAAGGGCCCATCACATTCCAAAGCACATTCAAACCTAGCCCTAAATAAAACAGAGTAGACGTTGGCCTTAAGGATTGGACTCGCTCTTCAGAACTCAGAACGAGATTATTTTCGATTAGTCTGTTTCTACTGTTCAATCTGATGTCTAGCTAGGGGAGCAGAGTCAAACGATCGCGGCTGGGGGGTACACTAGGAACCGGAGGCGCAAGCCGAAGGAAGAACCTTCTCCCCAGTCCCTCCTTCTAACTGGTTGGATTGAACAGACAGAAGTAGATCAAATCGTTCCTTTATCTCAAAACGGGTTTTGAGAGTCTGTAGGTCTGTAGGCTAACCAATTTAAGGACAGGTTTGATTGTTTGTATTGCAGGGCACCTTTCTTCCTCCCGTGTCTCATGAATCCTTCCACATATTTCACGCATTCCCGCTCTTTCCCTCCTGTTGTAAATTATCCTCAACATGACGATTATCCCAACTCGTATTGTAATCGACCATCAGTTAGTTGGGATAATTCGGATTGGGGATACAATTCCGGACCCCCGTGTTTAGGGTCTAACCCTGAACACTTTGATTCTCAATTCTATCCTTCTCAGAGTTGCATCGATTATAGATCGTCCTCCTTTCATGAACAACCTAATGCGATCTACAATCAAGAAGGATACACTGATCCTTACCCATCCTCTGATTTCACTGCCTTTAGGTCATCTCCATCTTTTGAACAATCTGAAATGACCTATTATCAGGATGGGTATAACGAATCTCAATTCGTTAATTCCTCTACATTGATGTCAAACCCGCCCAACCCTGAACCAACTCATTTGGTTCAGGTTAATCAGGTTCAAGATAAGGTTCTGGCTAACTTGAGGAATATCATTCAATCTTTAGAAGTTCAGCCAATACCTTGCATTGAGAGATTGGAGCCCCTGATTGAAATGATTGATGATTTAAACAAGTCTTTGTTGGATTGGCTCCAGGATGTTAAGGATAAGAACCCGGGTGAGTTTCTACTTGGGAAATTAGCGAAATTGAGGATGAGATTCGTGGTTGCTTTGATTCAATCTTGGAATAATTCCCAGGATGAACTCTCTTCAGGAAAGCCAATGACAGAACCCGCTCAGGCACCTGTTGGGGGGGACATGTGTTACGAAGCTGACCAGATTGAATTAAAACAACCAATTAAGGATGATTTGATTTCTTCACCTGAAATCCCTGAGCCGGGTTACGAGAAAACGTATGTCTCCTTGGAACGCAAAGTGACAAATGATTTTGGGACATACATTGATACGGATCCTGATGGTGAAGATTCAAGTTGCGAAGTCTCACACGAGTTTTCAGATCACGATTTTTGTGAGACGATTGGGCCTGATGAATCTGATAGATCATTTGATAGCCCAATAACTGAGGAAACTGATCTTATTAGGGCACACGATACGGATCCAGAATCGCATTTTCTGGAGGAATTAATTCAATGCCCTGATTATCAGTTACACCCTGTTGAGCTTATTGATGATTCTAATTCTGAGATAATTAGACCCAAGTCAATTTTGATTTTGCCACATCATCTAGACTTGGAGATTTCAGACGGGGTGATGAATATACAAGAGGTCATGGAATTTGATATGCCGAATGAGGAGGATAGGAGCTGGGAAATTCTGATTTGGGAAGTCAATTTTGGAGGAAATGGAAGATTGAGTCGAAGGGTTCCTTTTAAACTGAAACCATCAAATCAGAACCCTTACGACATTTGTTTCGAGGATGTCAAACTCAAGCACACATTTAACGATTATCCTTTTGAGCTTCAATTCTCTGTAACCCGACATTTTGGCCTTGGGTTGCATCCTCACAAATCGCAGGCCCGACCCCGCTTGCATTCTGATTTTAGGTTTTGGGTAATTTTTATCCAGAACCTAAGATATTTTCGATTATGGGGTGTGGGTCTGCACCACAATCTGGTCCACATCTATGGACCTCTGCTGACAGGTCAGAGGATTCTTCTGTTTATTCTAATTCTGACCTGCACATGTGAATTCTTCATTTCTTTTCTTTGTATAGTGTGCCTAGCTGAAGGCACTAAACTCAGCACATATACAGTTCTTTTTCATTTTCATCTCGGAGCGGACCCGATATCCACGCAATTCAGGTACTTTCTACGCTTTTCCACTCTATTTTATGTCTTTTTAATACAATGAGGCCATTGCATTAGATAGGCATGGGGGGATGGATATTTATCTTTGAATTCATTCGTCAGCTCCGTAGATTTGTTTTATTTAAAAAAAAAAAAAAATCAAAATTAGGAAAGAGAATTTGGGTTTCAGAAAATTTTCGATCTTAAGAAATACTATATTATGTTCTGAACACAAAGACCCTTCAGGTCTTTGGACTTAATCAGCCTATGTATCCACTAAAATGTGGATTTGTTTTTCGAGTTCTCGCCAACTTGAATTTTATTTTAATTGGAGTAAATAAGTTTGGGTGATAAGTACACGACTTATCAACCCGCCCTCTGATGTGAGGGAATTTTGAGTCTTAAGCATCTACACACTTTCTTTGCACTGACTCGTTGTTTGGCGATTTTAACGGAAATTGGGTAGCTAATGAACCTTCTAGGGTGATATGGCTGGCAAGTTATCGTGGGTAACAGCCCATAGGTAGGTTGTCCAGAGCCCAGTCACTGGACCTTTCTCTTTTTGCTGCCTTTAGGTAAATCTTAGACCAGGGAAGCCACCTACTTAAAAAAAAAAAAAAAAAAAATCAAAAAGGAGAAAAGAACAAAAAGAAATAAGCCACACTTCGCCGCACGAGTATGGCTGGCAAGTTGTCGGTGGTAACAGCTCATCGACCGGTTGTCCAGAACCCAGCTCAGAAAATGCACTAAAAATTCCCAAAACACTTAGGAAGAAGCGGAGAAGTAGAATAAACCGGGGAGATATACACTGGATTCACCCTTGTGTTGACCCCGTTAAAAAATAAAAGTAGGGAGAAAGCTACCGGTTGTAAAGATACACCTTTAGGCAGAATTCTTTTTGAGGTCACCTAGAGGCGTAGAAATCCGAAGTCCGTTTTAATTGCCGGTCAACGAGTCTATCACAATCACAATAAGATGCTTAAAACTTAGGGTTCTCATCAAATCTTGGGTGAGTTGAATGGCCGTAGAAAGCCACTCTTAAACCCTAAAATTTGAAAATCTAAAAAAAGAGAGTAAAAACAGAAAAAGAAATTTTTCTTTGAATAAGGCAAGGCTTGAGGCGGTCTGCATTTTGGCTGATACCCGGGCACTGTTGTGTCTTTGAAAGTTCAGTTCTTAAGTAGACAATTTCTTAATGATTGAAAATAACTCAGGTCCAAATAATCTAACCTAATTCTTTTATAAATAGCATATAGTTTTTGCTAGGGACTAGCAAAAGATAGGCATGGGGGTATGATGTAAACACATTTACACTACTTAAAATGTCTATTTATGCATGTTCTTAAGCATAGGATTGCATTTCATGATATAAATATTGCATTACATGCATCATCTTGCATTTAGAGTAGTTTGAATAAAATGGAGGTTAATTGTCTCCTTTTATGTGCTTGGACAGGGCAAATATTTTATCGGGGCCTCGGATCAAAGATCCAACCGTATGGATATGATCAGGGCGACGATTGGAGTTCAACGACTCCAAGATCGCCCTAATCAGGCATCCGTAGCATCAGATAGAGACCGGGGAACCCTAGAAGATCAAGGGCCAGGATGGTGTAAATCCGCACTTCAGATGGAAAATCCGACCACACGGATGAATTCGGATCGACGATCGCAGTCGAACGACACAAAAATCGAGTCAATCCGACATCCGTGGCACCATCTACAACTTCCAGAAGATGGACGGCCAAGATGGCGCCACGTGGCGCCATCCCAGCCGCCCAATCGGCCGCAGGAGTCCTGTGAAGTCCGCGCAACGTCTCCTCTCCGCCGTTGGATCTCGATCCAACGGCTGCGGTCGCGCGCGTTTAAAAACGTCCGCGCGACCATTTCGCCCGCGTAGCGCAGCGGCGACGCAGCTGCGGGCGAAGCGGAGGTCGCGGGTTCGAGCCGCGGAGAGGGGGTCGAAGGCGCGGGCGAGCGGGCGCGCACGAGCGTCGGATGAAGATCCAACGGCCGCGCGCGCCCGATAGCGCCGACGCGCAATTGGACGCTCTGGTGGGCGCGCGATCGCACGCGGGCGGCGCGCTACGCAGCGGGCGCGGACGCGATCTAAGCCGTCCGATCTCGCGATCGGACGGCTGAGACGACGCGGACGTGCGTCTGCGTTACGCGCGCAGGCCAGCTGAGCGGGCGCGCGTGGCGCGGCGGCGACGGCGACGGTGGGGCTTTAGCGACGGTTTTATCCGTCACTAAAGACCCCTTATTTATTATTTTGAAGATGTAATGTCCATTTTGCCCCCACTCCTTGCAACTATAAAAGGAGACCCCCTCCATACGAAATTTGCATCCCTTCCTTCTCCTCTCTACCTCTCCAAAGCTCAAGAGAAGCTTGTCCCACACCCGGGATGCTTCTCGCGAGATAAAGTCCAAATTTTCGTCCCCCTTCGGAAGTGGATCCCGCGACGACGACGGCGTGCTGCTTCGTTCCCGTTCTTCTGCTTCGTCCTCCTTCGTCCCGCTTCGTTCTCCTTCGTCCAGGCGTCGTCCCGTCCGGCTCGTCCTCCAAGCGACCGTCGAGGAGGATTTCTCTCTCCCTATTCTTTTTACTGCTTTCTAGTATAGATTTACTGCTTTCTAGAGTAGTCTATTCGTCCTCCGAGCGATCGTCGAGGAGGACATTTCTCCCTCTATTCTTTTAATGCTTTCTAGAGTAATTGTTTTATGTTTTCTAGTTGTAATGAAAGAACTCTTTTATGATAAATTCCTTGTCTATTCTACATCTCATTTTGATTTCCATGTATAGTATTCCTTCGCTCTCTCTTACTCCCTCTCTCTCTTTTATTTGTTGTAGATACTTAGATAGTTTAAATTGAATTTCTTTGTGACAAAATAAAAAGAAACGCGGAGTTTTTAAATCAAACGTTCGCCTCCCTGTGTTCGACCCGAAATTCTTATTTCGGTATAAATTTTATTTGTTGAACACGAATCCTGCGCTTTCGAACTACAACGACGGGTTTTTCCAAAAACCAAACACGTTAGCGTAGATTCTCGCTCAACAGCACGTAAGGAGGAGGCGCTGAAGGGAGGGGACGCGGCTGCAGGAGGGCTGGAACAGGGTGGAGATGGGCGCACGGAGGTGGTGAAGGTTCCTCGCCAGGGAGGAAGAAGATCCTGGTCCACAGTGCACGCTGGGGTTGTAGTTCCCCTCCAGGGGGGAAGATGCCGATGCCCCTCTCCTTTCTCCACCTCCTCTTTAACTCCTCTCCTTTGCGCGTGCATGAGTTAAGGGATTTTCAAATCCCTTAGCTATTTCTGGCCGGCGGCTGTTGAGGGTGCCTGGAGGATGGGGAAAAGAATAGCCGCCGGTTGTTTGAAAGGGTAATTTACCCTCCCCTCCTTATTGTTTTGCTAAATATTTTTCTTGCACATAAGAAGAACATAAAATCATTACATATTAAGTTATAGAATAGATGTAAACATAAATCATGATGCATGCAAACATTCAATAACTTAATGTAGTTATTAACAAACCTAAAAGATACAATTAAAGTTACTTAGGCATAATATTAGTCCATTAAAATGGACTCATCAAATACCCCAATGCCTAAGATTTGCTAGTCCCTAGCAAAAATGAAAAATAATAGAAGTAATCAGAAGATTTCTTCTTTTCTTACTTCAAAACTTTAAAAATCCAGACAAATGTGAAGTGCTGATAGCATAGGTAACAGATCCAAGTGAAAAAGCCAATTCACATTGGGAGTCTGTACTTCACCCTTGGTAAATATTTCTGCCGGGATAGGCAACTACTTCCCCCAGGGATAAAGCAGATGATAATCTGTAATTTGACCCCGGCATTTGGCTTAGGTAGGAGATATCGAGTTGAATGGATTTGTATTTGGTGGCACACACTCATCTAGTGCTACATATAGTCTAGTACTGCAGACTCTAGATTTCTAGACTATTAGACAAGTCAACTCTGAGAGAGGCTATACAATTGTTCTCTGTTGATGCTCCTGGGCACTCTCTCTTCTTTTTCTTTCTAAGATCACAAATCTCGCCAGATTTAGAAATTGTACTCACTATTTGGTGGCCTCACATGGCATCCACACTTCAATTAAAGTCCTAATAACTCTACAACTAAGTTAGAGTACTCAACCAGTATTCGGGCGATCGGAAATACTAAAAGGTAGGTATGGGTCATATTTGGTTGAATGAGATAGGTGTTCTGTTGCCTTAGAAATAATGTTACATTATAACTTGGACCTTTTTTTTTTGTAATATAAATATTTCTTCTTTTTTCTTCTTTTCTTTTCTTGCTTTTTTTTTTTATAATATAAATCGACATAATACGACACAGACTTTTATTTATGAGGCATTATTCGGGATGGTGATGGTCAAGAGGATATTGTGTGGCTTATTTGGTGGAAGTGCCTATTCTCGGCACCGGGAAGGAATGGATAGGATAGGCGTATTTCTGACCTTTGACACTAATACCCTCCTTCAGCCGAGGACTCTATGAAGGACTGTCGTAACCATCCACCATAGTTATAGCTTTATTAAGACTCAATCTCTGTGTATCTGCCTTATTTAGTTACTCTCAGGAATTCACTCAAAGTACGCACACAGGAACAGAGAGTGAAAACTACGCCTAACTCTGAAGTATCATCATCTAATTATCCAAAACTTAAGAGTCCTTGCACTAGACTTAGCGCACCAGTAATCTCTCTACTTTCTTCTCACAAATATGAGGTCGATCTACTAGAAGATAGTATGCCTGACTCCTTATGAATTGCCCAAGGTTTCAGTAGACTACAAATGCTTATTGGTGTTCCTCAAGGATCCATTACCCAGTCTACGTGTACGTGGAATAAATGTACTCGATTCTAAACTTAAGAAATAATTCGGGAAGAGAAACCTCCAATGACAAAGGTATTTTGCTAGGGACTAACGCAATCAGCTCAAGAAAAGAGAATTTTCTTTTTTATATGCTAACCTAAATGCATGAATACATCCTAAAGTGCAAATGCACCCCCCCATGCCTAAATCCTACAATGTCCCCATTGTAAAATTAAAACAGGAGGAGAAAGGAAAAGCATCACCTGACGACGGTGTTATTCTGACCGCTAGGTGATTGCACGGCAAAAATACACCTACAATTGTGCCAACTTATGCTATTTCCAAGCATTACCGATGCATATTAGGTATCCATAGTTGCATTTGTAAAAATACATGCATGCATGCATTTAATTGAGAGGGGAGGAGAGTAAATAAAATGGCTTTGTAATTGAAAATTCTTCAAGTGCTGCCTCGCAAAATTTCCATCTTTATTTTTACTTCTATTTGATTTTGACTTCTTCTCCGCGGCTGCATGGCATGGCATGGTTGAACCTTCCTCGTGCCAAGCTCTGCAGCAAGCTTGCCCTGTAGCCGCATGCACAAGCTCTCCCTGCAGCCGCATGCACAGCCATGCACAGCCAGGGCATGGCTATGCATGCCTTCTTCCTCTTTAAAAGGTCACAGCTTCTTTGCAAAAGGAGCCTGGTCCACACACCTACAGCAGCCTTCTTCCCTTCCAGGCCGTCTCCTCCCCTCTCCCCTCCATACGTAGCCTCTCCTCCTTTTGAGGAGCCACTCTGCGGGCAGGAGCACCTCACAGTGGTGCACAACCACCACTGTGAGTCCCACCACCGCCCAGCTCATCAAAGAGCCGGTGGGCGTGGTGGTTCTCTTCTCTGATTTTTTCGTTCCAAGCATCTCCGCCATTGCCGCAAAGTCAAGGTCTGAAGCTCCACGCAGCAGTAGCAAGGCGGAAGCAGCAAGGCGCCAGCCACTGCACGCCCTGTTGCGGAGCTCCACTGCGCACGCCAACAGGCACCCGCACCTCTCTCCACGCGCCCTGTCATGATCCTTCGCCCGCAAGTTAGCAGCCGGCGTAGACCTTCTGCTCACGCAGCGGCTCCCGCACTCACAGCATCGGGCACATCCGGTCGCGCGAAGCTGAGCGGCACTGTAGCCACTGTTCACACTAGTCAGCGGAATACTGTGGCTACAGTGCAGTGACCGGTAAGTTTCTCACTTATCCGGTCACCTAGAGTGCCGCTACCAGCCCCAGCCTGCGTCAGCGTCTCTCCCCGTGCCCGCTCTAGTGCCTGCACCCGTGTCTGCCAGCGCTCGCACCTGCCCGCGTCTTCGCTCGCTCCCAGCGCATGCATCTGCCCGCACCCGCCTCTTCGCGCAGCGTTGTGCGCTGCGGTTCCTCCCACGCTTGCTCCCTCCTGCATGCGCGCCTCTTTGCACGCCTACGCGCTTGCGTGTGCGCGTGTGGCACCAGACGACGGCTGCTACGTGCAGACGACTTAACGCCCACACCTTCACTCCAACAGTCTCTCTCTCTCTCTCTCTCACAGCACTCTCTTACTCTCACTGCAGACACATACACCCACACATTCACACTCTCGCACACACACACTCTCACTTATACACTAATATATACTTATATATTTATATAGATACATATATATATATCTATATATTTATATACATATATATATATATATACTTATATCTATATATATAGTAGTACCTATATACCTAAGTATTAGTATACATACATACATATATATATATATCTATATACTTATATATATATACACACACATATATATTTACATATATACATATATTTATATACGTATAAATAGATATATATATATTATTACCTATATAACTAAGTATAAGTAGAGATACATATATATATATACATATATATACACATATACTAATACATATATATATATATATACATATATCTACATACATATATTACTATATATATATATATATATACATCTATGTAGTTATATATACATACATATACATATATATATATATATATATATATACATACATATACATATATATATATATATATATATATATATACATATACATATATATATATATATATATATATATATATATATATATATATATATATATATATATATATATATATACATACATACATACACATATATTTACATACCTATATATATATATACATATATAAGTACACATATACCTATATAATTATAACCATATATATATATATACATATAGATATATATTTACATATATACATATGTATATATTTTCATATCACTTACCATACGTTGTATCGCGGGAATATCTGCACCAGTTGCTGACATTCCTCGATACACACGTACAGAAAACGTGTTCGCACTCATCTTCCACCAATCCACCTTACACTCCATGCGGCACTTCGTCTTGTTGGTTGCGTCTTCCTAGATGACGACCAACTCGACACCGTGCTACACGCCATCTCCATCTCCACCCCCCACCCCTTTATACATATATAATATATACATATATATATATACTATATTTTATTTCTATTTCTCTTTTCTGCCAGTAAAAAGATAAAAAAAGTATATATATACAAAAGAGAAAAGATAATCCTTGACTTGCAGGTACTCAGTCTTGCGAATAGCAAGACTAGTTTTGGAACCCTAATTTGGCTCAAAGCCAAGAACCTAATTTTGAGGGTGTACCTCAAGGATAAAAATTATCAGAAAAAAATCTTAAACAGAAAAAAACCAAAAACATAATAAACGAACGGAAGAGATTTGTTATAGGAAAGGCGTAGAAACTTCTAATCCCACTTCCCTGAGTTCGACCCTGGGCCTAAAAGTGACCAAGATAAAATCAAGTAGGCTAAGTAAAAAATTTTTGTAAAGAGATGGTTAGGCTCAATTTAGGTTAACCACTATACGCATTTCAACGATAAAATCACCATATTAACACAACCTATCTGGTTTCGACCACTAGGTTGCCTCCCAACAAGCGCTGCATTTTCTGTCAGCAGTCTCAAAACAGACAAAGTTAGGCCCTAAAAATATGTGTAATAGTGTAGGCCTAGAAAACAGATAGCCACAGATGTTGGCGAGCTGATGATGCAACGTAATACCAAATGCTCGCCAGAAGATATGAAAGCGAATAACCGCGTTGGCTACCTTGGGAGGTTTAGGAATAATAAACGGAAAATGAAAAGGGACCTCCCGCAATGGAATAAGTGGAGGATAACAAGGATCCACCAAAGCATGACGAGTTTTAAAAGATATACACATAATTAGTTCAAACCCTTGAATGGCAAGAGTAAAAGTATAATCATCAATCCACACTCGCCATTCTACCCGAGGATGTACTGGCCTGATATATTCTCTAGAAAAAATGTACATGAACAGAGATCTGAGCCAAGGATCGGTTAGGGAGTATAAGGGTTGTTTGTAGTGTTGGAAGGTAATGGTTAAGTCCAATGAGGGCTTAGTTAGTGTTAGGTCTAATTCCAACAACGATTCAAATTGTGTAGACTCCCTAATAGTTGTAGACAACTGCATATTACCCTGCCTGGCATTAATGATCGGAGTCATATTTGAATCAAGGGTAGACTCCAAATTAAAACTCTTTGATGGCAGGGTTAAAATGTCAGAATCATTATCATTCAGCTCATCCCCAGATTCGTTTGGTTCACTCAAATTTTTGTCGGGGTGTATATGTGATTCATTAATGAAGACAGGAGTTGGATCAGTATCCTTAATTACGTCTAAAGGAGGATCAGTCTTAATATTTTGGAGCAAGCCTATACATTGAATTTGTTATTGTTGTCGGGGTATAAATCCTCAATTGACGTGTTTAGTCCCCGAGAGTCTCCCACAGACTTCTCATTATTTTGTTTGTCCTCCTCTAATATCAACTCCTGTTTTGAAGGAGGATGACTCTTAAAAGAAAGGAGGAATTTGGATTTAATCATATTATTTCTATCCTCTGGAGGTAAATCCTCAAATGATAAATAATTCCCCTGTGGTTCACTCCAGATTTTCAGTCCAGGTTCCTCTATTGGGGCATCCCCATCCTCTGAAATAGACTCTTCATATCCTTGAGACCAAAAATTGATCTAATTCATCCTCCATTCCCTTAGGGTCACCTTCATTGGGTGCATTTAAATCCTAAAGATATTAAATGGTAGGTGTTGATTCCCTAAGTGGATGGTTATGGGTAGGCTCACTAAGGGTAGAATGGGATTCCACCAAATAATCAATAGGGGAAGTGATAGGAATAATACAACCTTGACTCGGGTTGGTAGGGGTAAGGAGAATACTGTCATTGGGGTCAAGGTCCTCAAGAGGTATCATCTTCTCTTGCTTTTGACTCCAATATAGTTCAGGTGGATAATCACTATGATCGTTGTCCTCTAGTGGCCATGTCTCATTGGGAGAGTCTAAGTGATAGCTATATAAAATTGGATCCCTATTGCCATTAGGTTCCTCAAAATTATTTTCATGATCATGATCGTATGGGTAGGGATCAGGATTATTGGGAAGTGTGTAGCTAAGCTGTCTTATTTCTTCATTTAACTATTGACTATTCCTCAACATCTCTCCCATTGATTCCATCATTTTCTTTTGCTGTTTTTGCATTTCTTTCATAAAAGATGAGAGGGTACTATTATCCGGTTGGGGAGGATGGTCAATTTCAGGCTCTGGTTGCCTAGGGGTATCGATCCAACCTCGATACGGAAAATCATGAAGGGTGGGAGGGTTGGGTGTTTGCATGGAAGTAGGGATTTCAGGGTTGGGAAATCCCGCTCCTAGGCTCTACTCAAAAGTGGGAGTTATCAAGCCAGTACTCCCAGGATAAGAATAAGAATGATCCCATGAATTGTCAATGTACCCATCAAAGGATGGATACAATCGGGGCATGGGATCCTAATTAAAAGATGGGAAGTATTGACTCTGATAATCTAAATGATAGGAGTAAGGGTAATCCATTTCTTTAAGCAAAACAGTTTTAACTCTCTTAGGATTTAGTAGAATTCAGAATACAAGCAGAAACTTTCTAGAGAGTTCTACTGTCAAAGCAAATGCAAATTCAGTGGGATCTCATTTTTAGTAGATTTTAGGTTTTAGAATTAAATGTTCAATTGGTGGCCAAACAAGTTTTGCAAAAAAATTATGCTTCCTAGGCCAACCTTCGCTAGTGCCTATAACCTACTCGCAAGGGATGGAAGTCTCAAATCGAGCCCACACACGAGGAACCGAAGTAACTTGGTGGATAAGCTTGTTGATTTTCGACTAACTGCCCTTGTGGTGCAAAAGAGGAGAGGTAGAAATTTATTTAGTGACCTTATGTGTGAGGTGCACAGTGTCTCAAGTGTGCAAGCATACGATTGTGTTTTGATTTTTGAAATTTCGCAAACAGGATCCTTTTGCACACAATTTTCAGTCACAGATTTTAAGATCCAACCTCTTAGCAGTCCCAATTTTTAAAGTGACCACTGAATTAATTTGATTCAAGTACTTTAGTGGTCTTAGATTTAGGTTCAATGCATATGCATGACAGGTAATTGATGCTCAAGAGAAGATGTACCTTACTCCAGCTTTCTTCGTGCAATGTATGAATGCAATGCAATAAAAATAAAGTAGATGTTTCTCATTCAGTTCTAGATGGTCGTCCTATAGATATGCAGCTTCTAGCAGGCAGTTCAAATTTTTTTTTTAATAATAAACAAACATACCTAATCTAACTAACTAACCGAAATTCAGTTCAAACAGTTCAAATAATCCTATAATCTAAATAAATGGGAACACGCTCCCAAAAATACGCTCCCGCATACAAGAGCGATAAGAAATAAAGAGGCACTAGGAACACATTCCAAAAATACCTGACAAGGGTCCAAAAGATAGTAACTAAATTCTAATGTCTATCTAAACTAAATCTAACTAAGATCTACTGACTAAATCAGAAATAGGCTCCTCCGTAAGCCTATGCGCGCGGGATAAAGGCCCATGTGCTCCTGTTTTTGGCCTCTAGGTGGCGTCAAGGTTCACCAAAAAGATTGTCTCCGCCATACGCGCTTGTCGCATTCGTCGTGTGTTTTTGCATAGAAGAAAATCCACAGTTAGTAATTCAGAAAAGCTTTCAAAATAGCCTAAAAATAGCATAAAATTCCTGAAAAAATTAATAGGCATTTTTCCTTTCCGGCAATGGCGCCATTTGAAAGAGTGATCTTCGTTTTCGTTGAAAACTTTAATATAAAATGATGTGTCATTGTATTTAATCGCGTGGTAGAAAATCACTTTTCAAAACATTTAAATTCTCAAAACTAGCCACAAAGACTTAGGTCGTCTCCACAGGGAGGAATTGCCTATTAAAAATGAGTAATAATGCATCAAGGAATCGAGAATATTAATAGAGGTGCATGCTAACTAGTGCTCTCATTTCTAGCATAAATTCTCAATATAGATAATTAATCAAGAAGATGAGGGTGCACATGCAAAATTACCACAATATAATATTATAAATAATGACCTTGGTAATAGCAAACAATGTTAATATTAATCTCCTAACTAATGACACCAATGAACTATAATTAATATCTCATGTTGTATGCCATTCATGAGGAGAAATCAATTATATGTAATTCCAAATTAAGCAAGGGATGTCCATGCAAATTTGCTGCAATATATTAATTCAGAAAATAAATGAATAGTAGCTTTGGCAATGGCATTTTCTGTAATTACTAATTGACTGAAAAATAGAGGTTTTTGCCTCTCTCTTCCGTGCGCAAGCATGGGTCGACGGCTGATGGCGAGGTTGCACATAGAGATGCGTCTCGACGAGTGCTTCACAATGGCAGTAGCGGCACGTTGCAAGGAGGTCGGTGGAGGCCGGCTGGTGGAGAGGAGTGGCGGCGTTGCAGAGGCTGCTGCTGCCGCGCATGCTGCAGATGCGTAGAGATGCGATGGCGTTGGCGTGCGGGTGCTTTGCAGAGCGCATAGGCGTGCATGGAGGTGCGGCATTGCAGGTGATGGGTGAAGCGGAGGTGAGGCGCCTGAACAAGCCTGTGGTGATGGCGGGTGAGCAAGGTGGTGCGGGCTGTGTTGGTGCGGGTTTGGTAAGTGCAGGGGGAGTGCCTGCGGGCACGGGTGGCGAGCACGTAGCGACTGCTAGCGCTGGAGAGGGGCACGGTGATGCCAGGTGCGGGCGATGGTGACAGGCAGAGCCCTGCGGGCACTGCAGAAGAGCATGCACCTGCGGGCGCTGGTGGTGCTTGGCGTGCGGTGCAGCGCCTGCAGGCTCTTGCGGGGAGCGCTAGGCACTAGAAGGAGGAAGCGCCTATGCTGAAGCGGGTGCCTGGTGGCGAGGGTGGTTCGGTGCAGTGCCTGTGGGCGCTTGCGGGAGCGTGGGTGAGGCGAGGGCGGTGCTTGCAGGCTACGGAGAGGCGCTGAGCGGTGGAAGATCTGGTGATGGCGGGTGCGGGCAGAGGTGGTGTGAGCGCCTGCAGTGTTGAAGGGAAGCACTGGTGGTGCGGGTGCGTGAGTGGTGGAAGATTTGGTGATGGCGGGTGCGTTCATAGGTGGCATGAGTGCTTGCAATGTTGGAGGCGGACCTGCGGGGGTGATGGAGGCGCGCCTGCAGTAGGGGCGTGCAAGGAGGAGGCGTTGAAGGGAGGGGACGCGCCTGCAGGAGGGTTGGAGCAGGGTGGAGATGGGCACGCGGAGGTGATGAAGGTTCCCTACAAGGGGGGAAGAAGATCCTGGTCTACAGTGCACGCTGGGGTTGCAATTCCCATCCAGGGGGGAAGATGTCGATGCCCCTCTCCTTTCTCCTCCTCCTCTTTAACTCCTCTCCTTTGCGCATGCGTGAGTTAAAGGGATTTTCAAATCCCTTAGCTATTTCTGGTCGGCGGCTGTTGAGGGTGCCCGAAGGATGGGGAAAAGAATAGCCGCCTGTTGTTTGAAAGGGTAATTTACCCTCCCCTCCTTATTCTTTTGCCAAATATTTTTCCTGCATATAAAAAGAACATAAAATCATTACATATTAAATTATAGAATAGATGTAAACCTAAATCATGATGCATGCAAACATTCTATAACTTAATGTAGTTATTAACAAACCTAAAAGATACAATTAAAGTTACTTAGGCGTAATATTAGTCCATTAAAATGGACTCATCACGTGCCCTCCGACCCATTCCTCGTTGCCGTCATCCTCACCTCAGGGTCTTCTCCGACGATGGCACCTACATGCCACTTGTCCCCTCTGCCTCCCCTTCGTCCAGCTACACACAGATAAGTTCTCCCTCTGCTCTTAATTTCCCCTATCTCTATTACTGTTTTTATCCCCTCGACGCTGTAGACCACCACCATCATTCCCATCTCCGGCCAACCACCGACGAGGTGTCTCCGTCACTTCCACACCTCAATCCACCTCATCAAACCCCTCAAAACCTTTGCCACCATCCACTGAGCACTTTCCCATCTCCATTGACCGCCATCACTTCCACAAGCTCCCCCCGACCACACCCATCACCACAGTCACAGACTGACCTAGGCCCGCACGCCTAGGCCGCCCCACGCCCAGCCACCCACCTAGATACCTTCGCCGTGCCACGGTGAAGCTTTCTAAGTATTTTAATAGGGCCGTGAGGCCGTATTCCTATTGATAGGTTTTCGACCTCGGCCGCCATTGAAGCAGCTATGAAGCTTGTTTGCAAGCTTCGCTCCAGGTCCCCAGCTCCAGGAGGTGTAGGTTGGACTTGCGCACTCATCCAGCCAAGTGAGTAGCCTTGAGAGGGATCACAGCAGCAGCAATTAGGCAAAGAAATCACTTGTGGGTGCGGGAAGAAGCGAGTGAGACTTTTGTCCCACCTCGGAAACGACCAGCACGGGTGAGTGGTTTTTATTGTTTTTGTGTTTCCTCCTTAGCACCTCAAGTCACAGGGTGAGATCCCCTCGCCCACACCTGCCTCGTCCGCAGTCACCCCTACGTGGACCTAGCTGACTAGTTTACCCTGCAGTCCTTGCGCACCACCCACGCCGGTGCGCCTAGACCTAGGCGCACGTAATTCGACCCATATACCCGATTGTCTGGCTCTGAGAGAGCGAAGAGAGAAATAGAGAGAAAGTGATGCGGGGGAAGGTAGGGGTAGGTTTTGTTGTGCTGTGTAGGGAAAGGAAGGAGGAGGAGGAGGAGGTAGCTGCTGAAGAGAGAAGGAGGAGGAAGAGGAGGCAGCTGCTGAAGAGAGAAGGAGGAGGAAGGCACAGTTGAAGCCTAAGGCAAGGTAAGGCCTTTGCAGGTAATGGCCAGTCGGTTGGACAAGGTCTCTATCATCGAGAAGAAGGTGGACAAGTTGACTCAGCATTTGCAGTGAGCCACCTCTGCGCAAAACTCCTTCGCACAGCCACCTCCCACAAGGGAAACTGTGCAAAATATCTTCCACCGATCTTCTCCTGGGATGGACCCATATCCACCCCCATCTGACTCCAGGACCGGAGGGACCTCTGATCCTTTCTATTCTTGCCGGGGGAACTCTAATCCCCCATTCTCCAACTTTCCTGAGGCTCCTCATACCTGCGAGAACCTCAACACCATCCAAAATGACCCATTTTCCAACACCTACAACCCTGGATGGCGAAATCATCCCAATTTCCAGTGGGTGGGAAATTCTCAGACCCAGATCACCTTATCAACCTCATCCACAAGCCCCTCGTCCTTATCAGCCGCCTCAGCCTCGGCCCAACCCCACCTATCCATCCGGGCCCAACCAAGACCAAATGTCCCTCATCCTCCAAACCTTGGCTAACATTCAAAGAACGAATGCGGCTATCCAAAAACAACACAAGGACGAGATCACAGAGGTCCGCAACCAGCTCGCCTAGATGGCGAATTCTTGCCAACCGGGCACTCTTCCTTCACAACCTCTGCCAAACCCTAACAACGTGCCGACCCAGCGGCGCATTATGAACCCAAACCCAGGCCAAGCACACTTGATCTATCAGACCCCTTCTGTTCCATCATTTGATGGGATGGAAGCATCAACCTCCTATGCAGGTTATCAACAGCAGCAACCCATCTTACCAACCCCCAATTAGAACCAGGCAGGATTAAACTCGATGACAACCCGTAGTGGTAAAGCAACCCAAGACCCACCTTATCCAGACCACTCCAAGCCTGGTAGTAACCGAAGCCCTAGGATAGTTATCCAGGATGTCCCTATCCCAGATCAAAAACCTGGACCTATTCTAGAGGAACCAACCAAGGTTCCATTTCCCGAGGCCTTGACCAAGGGAAAGAGGACAACCAAACCCGTGGCTCATGAGGAGGACCTGATCAAGCTCTTTGAGCAGGTCTAAATAAACATCCCCTTGATGGATGCAATCTGCCACATACCGGCTTAAGCATGATTCTTGAAGAACGTGTGTACACCTTAGCGTAAGCCGCGAACCAAGAGTGGGAGTCCGATTGTACTATCACAGCAAGCCAGCTCTGTGATCCTGAGTAAACTCCTACCCAATGCAAAAGACCCAGGTACTCCCCTGATCTCATGTAAAATTGGTGAAACCCAATTTGATAGAGCATTGTTAGACCTAGTTGCCTCCATAAACCAAATACCCACATCCCTACTTAACCACCTTGAAGAATCCGAGCTTAAACCGACTGAGGTGACATTGCAGTTAGCTGATCGATCCATTAAGTCACCTAAGGGAATTCTCAAGGATGTTATTGTTAGGGTGCAGGATTTCTACTTCCCAGTAGATTTTATAGTTCTAGACATGGATGCACCAAAGAATCCAAAGGATACACCAATTATACTGGGGAGACCTTTTCTGGCCACTGCTAGGGCCAACATAAGTTGTGAGGAGGGCCAAATAGAGCTGAAATTTGGAAACCAAACCCACAAGATTGATATCTTTAAGGCACAACAAGGAATTAATTGCGATGTGGTAGAGCAAATTTGTGATATCAAAGCCGTGGTTGATGAACCGCAAATTGAGGATGACATGATTATCCCTAATCAACCACAAGAAGATCTAAAACCGCAATTAGGGGAGTCTGAACCTGATCTGGACACACCCCTAACTCCTACCCTTGTTCCTCACACCCATTCCAAACCACCCGCTACTGCTGATAATCCCATTGTGGAACTCAAACCCCTTCCCGATCATCTGAAATATGTCTTTTTGGGTTCCAATCAGACACTTCCTGTAATTATAAACTCCAGACTCACCCCTGATCAGGAATCTCGTCTGATTACTGTTCTCCAGCAACATCGTAGAGCCATTGGCTGGACTCTTGATGATTTGACTGGAATAAATCCCTCTTATTGCACTCACCACATCTATTCCGAAGAGGGCGCACGACCTTTGCGTGAAATGCAGAGACGTTTGAACCCTAATCTACAGGAGGTCGTGAACAAGGAGATCATTAAGTGGTTAGATGTAGGGATCATCTACCCAATCTCCGACAGTCACTGGGTGAGCCCAATCCAAGTTGTGCCTAAGAAGGCAGGGCTCACCACCATCACAACTGAAACGGGAGAAGTCATACCTACCCGTATAGCCAATTCGTGGAGAGTCTGCATTGATTACCGAAGACTCAATTCTTCCATGAAGAAGGATCATTTCTCACTACCGTTTATTGATCAGATCCTAGAAAAACTAGTGGGAAATAGATTCTTTTGCTTTCTGGACGGGTACACCGGTTACAACCAAGTGGCGATCCATCCAGAAGACCAAGAGAAAACCATGTTCACCTGCCCCTTCGGGACAAACGTGTTCCGAAGGATGCCTTTCGATCTCTGCAATGCACCCGCAACTTTTCAGTGGTGCATGCTTGCCATATTCTCTGATATGGTAGGTGATTATCTGGAAGTCTTCATGGATGACTTCTCAGTTTTTGAGGCATCATTTGACGACTGCCTCCAGCACTTGGTTCATATGCTCAGGCGATGCATTGACGTAAATCTGGTTCTTTCCTGGGAAAAGAGCCACTTTATGGTGCCTGAGGGGATCATCCTAGGACATTTGATTTCTGAGAGGGGCATCCAAGTGGATCGAGCTAAGGTTAACCTGATTTACAAACTCCCTATGCCTAGCTCGATCAGGGACATCCGATCTTTTCTGGGGCACGTCGATTTTTACTGTCGATTCATCCTTGATTTCTCGAAATCGTGCGCCCTCTGACCACTCTTCTCTCCATGGAAACCTTTTGAGATTTCCAAGGAATGCACTCAAGCGTTTGAGATCCTTCGTGACAGAGTCACCCAAGCCCAGATCCTACAATCCCCTAATTGGTCTCAACCCTTTGAGATCATGTGCGATGCATCTAACTTCGCTGTAGGAGTAGTTTTGGGGCAAAAGATTGACAGGAAACCCATGGTTATCTACTACGTTAGCAAGACACTTGATAAGGCTCAGCGTAACTACACAGCTACGAAGAAAGAGCTACTAGCTGTAGTATTTGCCTTTGAAAAATTCAGATCTTATCTCCTGGGTTCCCACGTTATTATCTACTCGGATCACACAACTGTGAGGCATCTTCTTGCGACGAAGGACGTGAAACCTCGATTAATCCGATGGATCTTGCTGTTGCAAGAATTTGACCTTGAGATTCACGACAAAGCGGGAAGACAGAATGTGGTAGCTGACCACTTGTCCCGCCTTCCTTCTGAGATCATCGACCCTTCTAGACCCATCACAAAGCATTTTCCTGATGAGCACCTCTTGACTATTAGTATAGGGCTTCCATGGTTTACTGATATAGTAAACTACTTGGCATCACATCAGACCCCGTCTGATTGGCTGAAGGCCAAGAAAGACAAATTGCACTCCGATGCCAAGTATTACATTTGGGAAGACCTGTACTTTTTCCGCATAGGTGCTGACCAAATTATCCGGCGATGTGTCCTGGAGGTCGAAATCAATGACATACTCTCTTTCTACCATGACTAGGCATGCGGTAGACATTTTTCTGGGCATAAAATTTCATCAAAAATCCTCCAGTGTGGCTTTTACTGGCCCACTATCTTCAAGGATGCATACAGTCACTGTAAGGCATGCAGCCGTTGCCAAACTTTGGGCAACATGAGCCATTGCGACATGATGCCTTTACAATCGATTCTCGTATGCGAGATTTTTGATATTTGAGGGATTGATTTTATGGGCTCCTTCCCTATCTCGAACGACTTCGAGTTCATTTTACTTGCTGTTGACTACTTGTCCTAATGGATCAAAGCCATTCCGACCCGAACCAGTGATCACAAGATCGTTATCAAATTCATTCACCAGAATATCTTCTCACGGTTCGGGATTCCACGAGCGATCATTTCTGATGGAGGGACCCATTTCACCAACGCGTAGTTTAGGTCATGATGACCAAATACGGGGTGTCACACCGAATCTCTACTCCTTATCACCCCCAGACTAATGGTCTAGCTAAGCTATCAAATCGGGAGATCAAGAAAATTTTTCAGGTTACTGTTCGACCTGACAGGAAGGACTGGTCATCCTGACTTCCGGAAGCTTTGTGGGCTTATAGGACCGCCCACAAGACGCAACTAGGCATGTCTCCTTTTAGACTGGTGTACGGGAAGGAGTGTCATCTTCCCGTCGAACTAGAGCATAAAGCCTATTGGGCAGTACAGAACTGCAACCTAGATCTTTCTAAGGCTGGAACCCACAGAAAGCTTCAGATAAGCGAGATTGATGAATTACGCCTTGATACGTATGAAAACTCACGAATCTACAAAGAGTGGGTTAAAGTCTTTCATGACAAGCACATTTCTAGAAAGATCTTTCACCCTGGTCAGAAGGTCCTACTCTTCGATGCTTGACTAAAATTGTTCCCAGGCAAGCTACGATCCAAGTGGGTCGGACCATATCTAGTCCGACAAATCTTTGGAAATGGAGCCATCGAGATCAGTCCACTCAGCCACAATTCCGAACCCTTCGTCGTGAACGGTCAAAGACTCAAACCATTCATTGACGTGACCAATACAGATTTGGCCTAGTCATCCTTTACCCTCCATTCTCCCTGAGCTCGTTGTGCCCAGTCGATGGCATAAAACTCAGCGCTTAACGTGAGGCAACCCATCATTCTTTTGAAAACCCAAAACCTTTGCTGACATTTCTTTGCACTTTAGGTTCATCCTTTAGGACAGCCGACTCTACCTCAAGTACTCGTACCTAAGATTAGAAATCGTCCGCAACAATCATCTCGACCCATCCACTCACCCAATACCTATCCTAATGCATGAACTAAGCTGAATAAAAACCCACCTAATTTACAATGAGGACATTGCAAATCTTAGGCATGGGGGGGTATGAAAGTGCAATGAAAACTCATAACAAGAAAAGGTTTCAACAAAAAGATCAAATATGTCAAAAACACCAAAAAAAATAAAAAAATTTCCTTTAAACAACACCAAAAAATTAAAAATTTTTTGAAAAAAGAACAAAAATGGGAGAAGGGAAGAAATTTTTGAGCTTTACAAGAGGAAAAGAACAAAATGCTAAATGGGAACACAAAATGAAAAAGAAAGAGATAGTCATTAGTAAGAGATTAAGGGATTAACCAAAGTTCTAGACCACATTAAGGAATGTAAGAGAAAGTGCTAAAGAAACACAAAAAGATTAGTAAGAACGCTAACCTTAGGCCTTTTGGCTAGACTCGTAGTACCCATTAAGATCTAGATATTCCTCAAGAGGTTGAGGAAAATGAAAAGCTTAAGTAGTAGTTCTAAGGCTTAGGGAGTATTCGACCTCGTTAATTGACCTTTGATTTACGGGACTCAGTAATCTAAGCACCCTAATTCACACACAGTCTAGTTTAGTGAGCATAATTATCAAAATCACGCAGAAACATTTCTAATGTTCTGAAAATGCCACCTAGATTAGGAGCGGCTGATCAACACAAGTTGATTTGGACGAGTTCCCGGCAAGGAGAGGTGGAAAATTCCCCTTGAAGATGCATAACAACATATCGTCTCCTTGGTGCTTATCTCCTAGGATATTTACAAATCCTACCGGGGGCATGTAAGCACTCTGCTGGTTTAGATACCATGGATGGCATTATCACGAAATGGGCGGGATTATCTCGAAAACCAAGGTTCTGGGAGTTACCATGGGCGATGCTATCTCGAAGCATCGATTGCCAGGGACCTTTGAGGATTGATGATGTGGATGAGGAATCTAATACAAACCGTGTTGTGAAGCCAATCCTAAGCTAGAACTAAAAAGAAAAGATAGAGAAAACTCTCCAAACAAATAAACCCTCTGTCTCTCTCTTACAAAACGCACTGCAAACTGAACCAAGGCTAAAAATGTCTCAAGCACGGGTGCCTTAACCACGGAGTCCAATAAACCTTAGGGTAGTTCTTGTAGGCCTTAAAAACCTTTGCTAAAGACTGAGGCTAAAGCTAGACAGGTCTGGATCTTGGTTGGTACTAGAGTACCTTTAGGCCCATGGTTGGCATTCTGACCTAATCAAAGAAAAAAGAGAAGAAAAAGCACTTATCAAAATTGGTGAAAGAAACTCATGGTCTAGAATAGAGGTTAAAACCTTAAATTTTTTGCTAAGGGACTAGCAAAAGATAGGCATGGGGGTATGATGAGAGCCTCATCATGAACCCTAACTAGCACATTTTAACCTAATAAAGTAAATAAAAGCTCCTACATAACCTAAGGGAAGGCCTAATTCAGGGAATTGTTAATTTGAGAATAGAACATGACACTAGGGGTAAAATTACAATTTTACCATTGCAGTATACCAATGGGATTTCTAAGGGTCTATACATAGGTCAAGTAGACTTAATAAGAGAAAAAGTAGGATGGTTTGGTCAGAAAAGGGTTATGACGAAATCTAGGAATTAAATGACATTCTAGAACCCTAAAACAAATCCACTTTAATTCACAGAGTTTTAGGTAAGATAAAAATCAACTAAACCCTATAAAATTCATAGAAATATATCCCTTAGGATTTAGAACCTTCAATTTGGCCTTTGGAACCTGTTTTGACCTAGATTGAGGTCCATACCCAATTTTTGACCTAATTCAGGTTTTTATGCAAAATATCTAGTCAAACGTGGTCAAACCTAAAATCCAATTTCACCATTTGATTCCTTAGGTCCAAATTAGTTTTACACCAAAATTTGAACCTAAGGGAAGGTCTTCTTGACCTACTTTGCAATTTGGTCCTTAAAATTACTTTCTGACCCTTAACTTTTTGAAACTCTTGCGTTTACCCCCTCAACTTCCTCGTTGTTTTCTTCACTTCAGTCCTTCTGCCACCCACAACAGCAGGCCATACCTTCGGCGACTTTGCACAGAGGATGGCGCCTGATCTGCATGGGGAGCTGGCCCCAGATTTGAAAGGGGAGCTCCCTGCGAAGCCCCCTATCGCATGGGCTGCTCTCCATGCCCTGAAGCCCGCCATACCTAACATGTGAGAGGCATGGGTCTCCAGTCTGCCATACCTCCGGCGTGCCCTCCCTGCCGCTCTCGCACGCCTCCCGGCCAGTCTTAGCCTATTTAAGGAGCGACACTCCACGCCGCATCCTTCAAGCTCAATTTGGCCTGAGATCCCCCTCCAATTCATCTCCTCCCAACTCCGACCATCCACCCAGAGCTTTCGGTGACTCCTTCTCCTCTCTCTCATCGCTTTGCCATCATACCAGTGGCAGAGCTACCTCCACCGCCCTTCGCCGCGTCACGCGGTACCAGCGAGCACCCTCCAACCCCTCTTCCTCGTCGCCATCTTCTTCCCCTAGGTGCCTTCGTCTCCGACGATGACAGGCACCAGCCGCTCGCCCTCCGCCTCCCTCGTTCACTCCTAACCTACCAGATAAGTTTCCCTTACTTCCCTCTTTATTTCCCCTCTGTCAATTTATTCTTTCAACCCCTCGACTCCACTGTCCACCATCACCATCTCCACCTCCGACCACCAACTTCGGCGAGGCCATTTCACCACCACAGACTGCTCCACCCCTCGCTAACCGGTCCCTGAGCTTCACCACCTCCCACTAATCACCTCTCGCCCTTCCACTCACCATGCCACCCACTGAAACCTCCCTCCGAACAAACCCACCTGCACACACACAGTGTGCCCTAGGCACACTCCCACAGGCATCCTCACGCCACACTGACCCCTGGGGTACCTTCGCCACACCTTGGAAAAGCTCCCCAAGGTATTTGATAGGGCCGCAAGGCTGTGATTGTGATTTCAGGGTTGCGACCACCTCCGCCAATGACGACGAGCTTGGAGCAAGCTTGCAAGCAGCTCCAGTTCTCCCCAGTCCCAGGTCAGCAGCCCAGGTCCCGCGGAATCCCCTCGCGCACTCGACCAGGCAGCCAATTGGCCTCGAAGGTCGAAGCATCAGCCACAATAGGCCGAAGATCCCTGCTGCGGGCGCAGGCAAAAGCGGGTGGGACATTAGTTCCACCTCGTAAACGCAAGAGAGCGGTGAGTGCCATAAATTGATTTTGTGCACTCTTCTCGTTGCCTCCAATACACAGGGGTGAGGTCCCTCGTCCCCTCACGCCTTGTCCGTGATATTCCCCTGCAGACCTGGCACCCGACTTGATTACCTATTCGAGCACTCCTCGCTCATCACACCCACGCTGGTGCGCTTGGACCCAGGTGTGCACCAAACCCAATAACTCGGCTAACTCTGGGAGAGTTGTGACCTGAGAGAGAAATAGAGAGAGAGACGCAGGGAGGGTAGGGGTACGTTTTGCATAACCATGCCTGTGTAGGGAAGAAGAAGGAGCCAAAGCAGGAGCTGAAGAGGAAGAAGAAGGCAGAGGAAGGAGCAGAAGCAGGAGCTGAAGAGGAAAGAAGAAAAGAAAAGGAGGGAGCTGCCGCAAAGGGAAAGACCAAGCAGAAAGGAGAAGAAGAGAAGAAGAAAAAGCCAAGGTGAAGAAGAAGTAGAGCAGCAGCAGCCAAAGAAAGGAAGAAGAAAAAAAGAAGGCATGCACTATAGTAAACGCCATTTAAGGAATTTGATTCCTAGAATCAGACGTCTGAAGACAAAGAAAGAAAAGAGAGAGAGAGAGTAAAGAAGGAGGAGAGAAAAGAAGAAACAGAGAAGATTAATTCTACTTTTATTCTCTACAATTCTTTTTTGTAAAACATTTCAGTATTGTGAATTGTGATCTTTTTGCTTCTAAAATCAAGTTTGCTCCCTGAGTTCGACCTCAGAACATTTTTAAACATTTCGAGTAATAAATAAAAAACAAATTGATGAACCAACCAACATCACCTCCTAATGTGGCCCGACTGGCCACACTAGTAGCAGAGGGGAACTCGACTCATGCCCTCAGTAGGTCCCTGCTGACTGCTAGGCTGTGGTCCAGTGCTGGCAGCTGGCCCCTGTCGGGGGCCCCCAAAGGCCACTAATGGCCTCGCAAAATATGACGGCTCTCCCGCGGGTGCCACGTGCCTCCTCTCTCGCCGGCCCTGTGAGTACTCTGGCTGGTAGGGCCTCTTCCGTCTACTGTTAGTGTCTCATGCGGCCGAGTTGGTCTCCTCATACATCATAGCTGCCTCTATTGCTCTCGAGAACGTGGGTAGCTTCAGGGGTTTGACATACCCCCGAATGGCCAGCCAGAGCCCCTCAGTGAACCTACATAGGTGCTCCTCCTCAGTAGCCACAGCTGTCGCAGCGAAACGAGACAGCTCCAGGAAACGCGTATGATACGCATTAACAGTCATCGTCCCCTGGTGGAGAGTGTGAAACTCCCGCCTCCTCTGATCCTGCCACATCTACGGGAAGTACTGCTCGTAGAAGAGGGTCACAAACTGGTCCCACGTCAACTCTGCCCTCTCCTGGCCTCTGACTATCCTCTACCACCTGTGTACTGCACAATCCAGCTGGTACATGGAAAAGGCCACGCGATACTCCTCAGGGGGGTGGAGGGTGTCAAACACCTCGATCTTCTCCAACCAGTCCTCCACCTCAGTCAGGTCCTCATCCCCCTTGAAGTAGGGGGCTTCAGCTTTTGGAACTGTTCGAAAAGCTCACAGTGTTGCTGTAGTGGGGAAACGGGCACGCCTTCAGGCAGGGAGGGCTTGTGCTCGGAAGTGTCAGAGTGCGGTGGGGGCGGTGGAGGACCACCCCCTCCCCCATATCCAACGCTGCGTCAGTCTTGCGGTCCCATAAAGGACTCCCCCTCCACGTCCCTAGGGAGAGGCGCCCGTGGAGGCGGGTGGAGCTCCTCTCGTACTATATCTCATATCAACTGGGCGAGGTCCTAGGCCTGAACGCCTGGAAGAAGTGGTTGGTCCATTGAAACCTCGAGCCCAGCACGTCTGCCCCTCCGACCTCGTCCACGGCCGCATCCGCGACCCACCTCAACGACTCCACGTTGAAGCATCTCCTACAAGGAGACGTGAAAAATAGAACAAAAAGACGTCAACTCTAATGGACATTCAGCAAAAGAACCTCTGAACAGATGTTAAAAGGTATGTTGTGGTGGTTACTCTAGTTACATGCACGTGAATTGGTTATTGATGAGAACTTCATCATGAACCCTAACTAGCACATTTTGACCTAATAAAATGAACAAAAGCTCCTACATAACCTAAAGGGAGGCCTAATTCAGGGAATTACTAATTTGATAAGAAAACATGACACAAGGGGTAAAACTGCAATTTTACCATTGCAATGCATCAACAGGATTTCTAAGGGTCAAGACATAGGTCAAGTGGATTTAATAAGAGAAAAAAGTGGGATGATTTGGTCTGAAAAGGGTTATGGCAAAATCTAGGAATTAAATGACATTCTGCAACCCTAAAACAAACCTACTTTAATTCACGAAGTTTAGGCAAGATAAAAATCAAATAAATTATATAAAATTTATGGAAAAATATCCCCTAAGGTTTAAAACCTTCAATTTGGCCTTTGGAACCTGTTTTGACTTAGATTGAGATCCATACCCAATTTTTGACCTAATTTGATTTTTGTGCAAAATGTCCAGTCAAATGTGGTCAAACCTAAAATCCAACTTCACCATTGGATTCCTTAGGTCCAAATTAGGTTTATACCAAAATTTGAACCTAAGGGAAGGTCGTCTTGACCTACTTTGCAATTTAGCCCTCAAAATTACTTTTTGGCCCTCAACTTTTTGAAACCCTTGCAATTACCTCCTCAACTTCCTTGTTGTTTTCTTCACTTCGGTCCCTCTACCACCCGCAGCAGAAGGCCATGCCTCCAGCGACTTTGTGCGGAGGATAACACCTCTTCTACATGGGGAGCTAGCCCCAGATTTGAAAGGGGGGCTCCAGAGCGCATGGGCTACTCCCCATGCCCTGAAGCTCGCCATACCTCTCGTGCGAACGCACGAGAGGTATGGGTCTCTAGTCTGCCATACCTCCGGTGTGACCTCCCTGCCGCTCTCGCGTGCCTCCCGGCAGGCCTTTGCCTATTTAAGGAGCGGCACACCACGCCACATCCTACAAGCTCGATTTGGCTTGAGAACCCCCTCCAATTCGTCTCCTCCTAACTTCGGCCGACTGCCCAGAGCTTCCAGCGACTCCTCGTCACCTCTCTTGTCGCTTTGCCACCGTACCAGTGGCAGAGCTATCTCCGCCATCCTCCTCCGCGTCGCCCGTACCAGCGGGCACCCTCCGATCCCCTTCTTCATCGCCGTCTTCTTCCCCTGGGCTCCTTCGTCTCCGACGATGGCAGGCACTAGCTGCTCGCCATCCTCCTTCCCCCTTCACTCTGGACCTGCCAGATAAGTTCTCCTTTCTCCCCTCTCTATTTTCCCCTTGTCAATTGTTATTTCCAACCCCTCGACAGTCACCAACCACCACCATCATCCGCACCTCTGGCAAACCACCAGTGACGTGTCCTCACCATTCCACTCCTCCGTCCACCTCGCCAAACCCCTCTGAAACTTTGCCATCACTCCCTGATCATTTCCCCCCTCTCCATTCACCGCGCCACTCACTGTCTCCTTCCCCCGAACACACCCACCTGCACACACATAGTGTGCCCTAGGCACACACGCACAGCCACCCTCATGCCATGCTGGCCCCTGGGCTACCTTCGCCATGCCCCGGCGAAGCCTGCTGAAGGTTCTGACAAGGCCACAAGGCCGTATTTGTGATTTCAGGGTCGACCTGACAGGAAGGATTGGTCATCCCGGCTTGCAAAAGCTTTGTGGGCTTATAGGACCACCCACAAGATCTAATTAGGCATGTCTCCTTTCAGACTAGTGTACGGGAAGGCATGTCACCTCCCCGTCGAATTGGAGCATAAAGCCTATTGGGCAATATGGAACTGTAATTTAGATCTTTCTAAGGCTGGAACCCACAAAAAGCTTTAGATGAGCGAAATTGATGAATTACGCTATGATGCGTATGAAAACTCATGAATCTACAAAGAGCGGGTTAAAGCCTTTCATGACAACTACATATCTAGAAAGATCTTTCACCTTGGTCAAAAGGTCCTACTCTTTGATGCCTGACTCAAACTATTCCCAGGGAAACTACGATCTAAGTGGATCGAACCTTACTTAGTCCGATGAATCTTTGGAAATGGAGCCATTGAGATCAGTCCACTCAGCCACGATTCCGAACCCTTCGTTGTTTACGGTTAGAGATTCAAACCGTTCATTGACATGACCAATACAAATTTGGCTGAATCATCCTTTATTTTCCATTCTCCCTAAGCTCATTACACCCAGCCGATAGCGTAAAACTCAGCGCTTAACAGGAGGCAACCCGTCATTCTTTGAAAAATCCAAAACCTTTCCTGACATTTCTATGCTGAATTCATATTGTACTTTAGAGTTCATTCATTAGAACAACCGACTCCACCTCAGGTACCCATACCCGAGTCTAGAAATCGTCTGCAATAGTCACCTCGACCCGTTCGCTCACCAAATGCCTGTCCTAATGAATGAACTAAGTTGAATTCGAACCCACCCAATTTACAATGGGGACATTGCAAATCATAGGCATGGGGGGGTATGAAAGTGCAAAATGTATGAAAAACTCATATCAGGAAAAGGTTTCAACAAAAAAATCACATATCTAAAAGAAAAAAAAAACTGAGAAGAGGGAAGGAAAGATTTTTGGGATATACAAAAACAAGAGGAAAAAGAGCAAAATGCCAAAAAAGGAGCATAAAATGAAAAAAAAAGAGATAGTTATTAGTAAGAGATTAAGGGATTAACCGAAGTTCTAGACCACATCAAGAAAAGTAAAGAAAAGTGCTAAAGAGACATAAAAAGGGATTAGTAGGAACGCTGACCTTAGGCCTTTTTGGCTAGACTCTCAGTACCCGCTAAGATCTGGATAATCCTCAAGAGGTTGAGGAAAATGCAAAGCTTAAGTACTAGGTCTAAGGGTTAGGGAGTATTTGGCCTCGTTAACTAACCTTTGGTTTGCGGAACTTGGTAACCTAAGCACCCCAATCCACACACAGTCTGGTTCACTGCGCATAACAATCAAAATCACGCAAAAAGCATTTTAATGTTCTGAAAATGTTGCCTAGATTAGGAACAGCCGATCAACACAAGTTGATTTGGATGAGTTCCCAATGTGGAGAGGCGGGAAATTTCCCTCGAAGATGCGTAACAACATATCGTCTCCTCGATGCTTGTCTCTTAGGATATTTACATATCCTACCGAGGGCATGTAAGCACTCTATTGGTTCAGATACCATGGGTGGCATTATCACGAAATGTCGATTGCCAGGGTTAGGATTCGGCCACGGAACACCATGGGTGGGATTATCTCGAAATCTCAAAAACCAAGGTTCTGGGGTTTACCATGGGCGGTGCTATCACGAAGCATCGATTGCCAGGGACCTTTGAAGATTGATGATGGGGACGAGAAATCTGATACAGATCGTGTTGAGAAGCCAATCCAAAGCTAGAAATAAAAAGAAAAGAGAGAGAAAACTCTCCAAACAAATAAATCCCTCGTCTCACTCTTACAAAAATGCACTGCAAACTGAACCAAGGCTAAAATATGTCTCAAGCACGGGTGCTTTAACCACGGAGTCCAATGAACCTTAGGATAGTTCCTGCGGGCCTTAAAACCTTCACGAAGGACTGAGGTTAAAGCTAGTCAGGTTCGGATCTTGGTTGGTACTAGAGTACCTTTAGGCCCACTGTTGGCATTCTGACCTAATCACAAAAGAAAAAGAAGAAAAAGCACTTATCACAACTGGTGAAAGAAACTCATGGTCTAGAATAGAAGTTAAAACCTTGAAATTTTGCTAAGGGAATAGCAAAAGCTAGGCATGGGGGTATGATGAGAATCTCATCATGAGCCTTAACTAGCTCTTTTTGACCTAATAAAATGAACAAAAGCTCCTGCATAACCTAAAGGGAGGCCTAACTCAAGAGACCACTGATATGGAAAGAAAACATGAAATAAAGGGTAAAACTATAATTTTACCATTACAGTACATCAGTGGGATTTCTCAAGGTCTAGACATAAGTCAATTGAACTTAATAAGAGAAAAAGTGGGATGGTTCAGTCAGAAAAGGGTTATTGTGAAATTTAAGAATTAAATGACATTCTGTAACACTAAAACAAACCCACTTAAATTCACAAGGTTCCAAGCAGGATAAAAATCAACTAAACCCTCTAAAATTCATGGAAAAATATCCCCTAGTGGCTGGGGCTTATGGTTTCGTGTTATTTTAAAGTCCTAGGTGTTATAGTATATCACGAAAAGCTATCTCCAGTTTACAATTTATTACTCAGAATTAAAAGTTTCCTGAGGTCGAACTCAGGGAGCACACGTCATTCTAGAAACATAATTTCACAATTCTGTTACAAAAAGAATAAAAGAGAGAGAGTGAGTGAGCAAAAGTTCACTTTTTGGCTTTTCTTCTTCTCTCTTCTTCTTTTCTTTCAGCTGGTTCTCTTCTTCAGCCTGTCTTCTTCTTTCTTCTTTTTCTTTGCTGTAGCTGCCTCCTCGTTCTTTCTTTCTTCGACTGCTATGTCCTTCTTCTTTGCTGCAGAGGCTCCTTCCTTCTCTTTTCTCTTTCTTTCTCTCTGGCCCATCCTCCTTTCTTCTCTTCTGCTCCACTCCTTCCTTTCTTCTCCTTTCTGTTCTGACATCTGATTCAGAAATCAGATGCCTTATCTGATCAGCCTCTCCTTCTTCTTTTCTTTCCTCTTGGCTTCTCTGGCTTCTTTTGCTCCTCTCCTTACTTCCTTCTCCATTCTTCTTCTCTGCAGCTAAGTCCCAGCCGCTGCTCTTCCTCTTCTTCTTTCTTCCTTCTTCTCTTCAGCAGCTCCTTGCTTCTTCCTTCCTCACCTGTTCCCTGCATACACACACAAGCTCAGCACAAAACCTACCCTACCCTCTTCCCGCATCTCTCTCTCTGAATCTCTGTTTGGTATGCTCTCCCAGAGCTGGGTAATCGGGTCAGGTTGCGTGCCTGCGTCCAGGCACACTGGCGTGGGTGGTGCACGAGGAGTGCACAGGAGTAAGCATAGTCGGGTCGGGTTAGGTCCGCGTGGGAAGAGCCGTGGACGAGACCCGGGTGATAGGTGAGGAGGGACCTCACCCCAGTGATTCGAGGTGAAATGTCTAGAGCACATTTTCAATTTATGTGTGGGCGTGCGCCCACACACTTCCGAGGTGGGACTAAAGTCCCACCTCCTCTCTGCGCACCTGCAGGCAGGAAGCTGTGAGTAATTGGGGTAGAAGCGAAGGTGTGCGACCCCAATTGAGAACCTAGGCACACTCGTGGAAGTGTTCCGTGATGCTTAGGGCCTGCGCCTGGTGCTGAAGGGGCCTAGAGCTGCAAAGCTAAGCAGCTCTTGCTGTTCGTCAATGGCGGCGAGGGGGGCGAGACCTGAAAGCACAAACACGGCCTCACGGCCACGTCAGACAACTCAGGAAGCTTCGCCAGAGTATGGTGAAGCGGTGCGGGGGTCGGCGTGGCAGGGAAGTGCCTGTGGCTGTGTGCCTAGGGCACATTGCAGAGGTGCAGATGGGTGTGTTTGAGGAGTGGTCTGGAGGTGTGGAGTGGTGAATGGAGTGGGGGAAATGCTTGAGTGGAGTGAGGGGAAGCTTATGGGCTTATCGGGGAGGGGTGGGATGGCCTGTGGAGGTAGAGCGACCTCGCCGGAGTTGGTGGCCGGAGGTGGAGCAAATGGAAGTGGTAGTGGCAGTCGAGGGGTTAAAAGTGCCAATTTAAGAGGGGAAAATAACAGAGAAAGAAAGGGGAAGGTTTTTTACCTACTTAATTGATGAAGAGGGAAGAGGAGGCTCCCAGCACGTGCTTGTCGGTGCTGGGGACGAAGGTGCCCAGAAGGGGGGTAACTGTGATGAGGAGGGGATCTGGAGGCGCCAGCTGGTGCAGTTTGGCGTGGGAAGATGAGGACGAGTAGACTCTGCTGTGGGTGTGGCAGTAGAGCGACGAAGAGGAGGAAAGATCGCCGGAGCCTGCGGGCATTTGACCATGGGAGGAGACAAAGTTGGGGGAGGATCCTCGACCAAATCAGGCTTGCCAGAAACGGCTGCCCCTATTGCTTCTTATAGAGGTGCTGGCGAGGAGAGGATCTCGAGGGGGCGACATGGGGAGCTCGCTGGAGAATGGTCAGAAAGCTGACCCATGCCTTTTGTGCGTTCGCACGAGAGGCATGGGCAACTGCAAGTCAAAGGGGAGGGTCCCTGCGAAAGAGGACGACGTAGGGAACCCCCCTTTCGTTTCTGAGAGCAGTCCTCATGCCCTGTGCGGCACCATCCTACGCGTAAGGTCGCCGGAGGTATGGCACCTGCGTGGGGTGGTAGGAGGGGCCATTCTGCAAAGAACGAAAGAGAAGATAGGGGGCTAAATGCAAGGGTTTAAAAAAATAAGGGTTAAAAAGTAAATCAAGATGACCAATTTGTAAAGTCAATCAAGATGGTCTTCTCTTAGGCCCAAATTTTTGTACTAACCTAATTTGAATCTAAGAAATTCAATGGTGTAATTTGATTTTAGGTTTGACCACGTTTGACTAGTCAATTTGCGTAAAAATCCAAATTAGGTCAAAATTTGGGCATGGTTCTCAATTTAGGTCAAGATAGGTTGCAAAGGCCAAATTGAAGGTTCTAAACCATATGGAATATTTTTTCATGAATTTTAGAGGGTTTATTTTATTTTTATCCTGCCTAGAACATCGTGAATTAAAGCGAGTTTGTTTTTAGGGTTACAGAATGTCATTTAATTCCTAAAAGTTACTATAACCCTTTTCAGCTCAGGCTATCCCACTTAATTTCTTATTAATCCCATTTGACTTGTATTCAGACCCTTAGGTACCCTGATTGTGCACTGCATTGGTAAAATTACAGTTTTACCCCTTATGACTTGTTTTATTCTTCAATTTAGAATTCTCTGAGTTAGGCTTTTCTTTAGGTTTTGTAGGAGATTTTTCACACTTATTTAGATAAAATTATGCTAGTTAGGGTTCATGATGAGGGTCTCATCACCTAGGATTTAGAACCTCCAATTTGGCCTTTGGAACCTATTTTGACCTAGATTGGGGTCCAAGCTCAATATTTGACCTAATTTAGATTTTTATGCAAAATGTCCAATCAAACATGATCAAACCTAAAATCCAACTTCACCATTGGATTTCTTAGGTCCAAATTAGGTTTGTACCAAAATTTGAACCTAAGGGAAGGCCATTTTGACCTACTTTGTAAAATAGTCCAGCCAATTGGCCCCTAACTTTTGAAAACCCTTGCAAAAACCCCCTCAATTTCTTCGTTACTTTTCACATTCCAGTCCCTCTACCATTGCAGTAGAGACCCATAGCTCCGACGAGGTTTCGAGGAGGATTTCTCCTCGCTTCCCCAAGGAGTTGCTCCCAGATTTGAAAGGGGAGTCCTCTGCGAAACTCCCTACCGCCTGAGCAACTTCCCATGTCCTGAATCGCCCCATACCGCTCGTGCAAACGCTCGAGAGATATGGGTATCACTTCCAGCCATACCTTCGGCGAGGATTTTTGGCTGCCACCATGCACCTGACCCTTTGCCCGTGTCTATATAAGAAGCACCAGGTCCGGCCGAAGGGGGTAAGCTTGATTTGGCCTGAGAAAACCCCTAAAATCGTCCTCCATCACCTCCGGCCAATAGCCCGCAAGCTTTGGCGACATCTCCTCCCTCCTCTCGTCACTCTCCCACCATACCAGTGGTAGAGTCATCTCCACCTCGCTCCTCCGCATCGCGCTATACCCGTGCGAGCTTCTCCGACCTCCTCCTCGTTGCCGTCATCCCCACCTCAGGGCCTTCGTCTTCAGCAACGGTGGGAATGAGCCGTCCACCTCCTGCCCCCCTTCGTCCACTTAGCTAGGTTAGAATTATTCCTCTCTCTCTCCTCTTCATTTCCCCTCTCTTAATTTGCATTTTCGACCCCTCGACGCCGCAGACCACCACCACCTTCTCCATCTCCGACCAACCACCGGCGAAGGCGTATCCACCGCTCCACACCTCCACACACCTTGCCAGACTCCTCATCACCTCCGCCATCACCCACTGATCAACTTCCGCCCTTCCCCTAACCACCAACACCTCCTCACACGCCCACCAAACAAACCCATAAACACGGCCATAGAGCGACCTAGGCATGCACGCCTAGGCCATCCTGCGGCCAGCCAACCACCATCTCACCTTCGCTGTAACATGGCGAAGCTCCCCAAGTGATTTGACAGGGCTGCGAGGCCATATTCATGAACTGCAGGTTCGACCCTCTCCCGCCATTGACGAAGGCGTGAAGGAGTTTGCTCGTGAGCTCCAGGTAGTCCCACTCTAGGCAGACGTGTCCCAGGTGCGCGGAATCCTTCTACGAACCAATCACACCCAGCAATCAAGGGCTTCGTCGACTGCAGGTGCCCAATTGCATGAGCGTCTTCCCTGTGGGAATGCGAAGAAGCGAGTGGGACTTTTAGTCCCACCTCGGAAAGCCAGGAGCGCGGTGAGTGAGTTAAATTATTTTTGTGATTTCTTCTATTCGCCTCCAGTACACAAGTTGAGGTCCCCTCGCCCGTATACCCGCCTCGTCCGCGACCCACGCTTCGCGGACCTAGTTCACCTGACTCGATAACCCTACACTCCTCGCGCATCACCCACGCCAGTGCACCTGGATCCGGGTGCGTTAACCCGACCAGTTTACCCGACTAGGTCTGAGAGAAATAGAGAGAGAGAGATGCGGGGAGGGTAGGGGCTAGGTTTTGCGTTGTGGTGCTGTGTAGGAGCTAAAGATGGTAGCAGAAGAAGAAGAGGAGGAGGAGGAGGAGGAGGCAGCTGCTGAAGAAGGAAAAAGAAGAAGAAGAAGCTAAGGAACGAGCTGAAGGACTTAGCAAGGAAGATTGAATCCATAGAAGAAAGGAGGAGGAGGTAGTGGTAGAGAAAGAGAAGAAAAAGAGAGGGAGGCGCAGCTGAAGAAAACTGCTGCAGAGGCTAAGGAAGAAGAAAGGCTTGAAAGCAGAAGAAGAAAGAAAGGAAGCAAAAGAGAAGAAGACAGAGAAAGACTAAGAAGAAGAGAAGAAGACAGGAAGGAGGCAAGCCAAGTGAAGAAGAAGAAGATAGAAGAGAAGAAAAAAAAAGTGAGCATTGTAGCATTCGCCAGATAAGACGTCTGATTCATAGAATCAGACGTCTAAGAAAGAAAAGATAGAGAAAGAAAGAGGAAAAGGTGCGGCCAAGAAGAGAAAGAAAAGAAGAAAGAGAAGAAAGAAGAAGCCATCAAGAGAATTTCCTTTTCCATTTCCATTCTCTTTTTAGTTTCTTTATGGACTCTCATTATTGTTAAATATCATACTTTGAGAATTGTGATTTTAGTTTCTAAAATACCAATTTGCTCCCTGAGTTCGACCTCGAATATTTTGAATTTCGAGTAAATAAATTGTTAATCATTTTCGCGGTGATTTCACATATACTACAACGAACGTCTTCTTTTTTAAAAAAACCACAATCTGCCTCGCAAAATGATTCAACAGCAATAGAACTTGTTCTGCGATTCACAAAACTCAAACTCAAAATTTTACTATGAATGCACATGTGTATGATTGTGCACCAAGGCACACATTTAGACATTGCTAGGTTTTTGAGCTGCTAGGAAAGAACCCTCCTACCGTTGGTTTCGAAGTTCTTGAAACTCAAGATCAAAGGTTTCCTAACTCCGAGGGAGATACCCTGTCATGGATTTTTGAGGGTAATTAAGAAGCATCGTGAAAGCAAAGCTTCAAAAAAAGGCTTAGGCCTACTTGCATCCCTCGATCTTCCATCCTTGGAGTACTTTACCATTTGAACTTTAGGGAAGAGCACCTAAGTTCCAACTAGGTTTTTTTAGGCATTCCGTAGGTCGACAATAGGCACGTAAATTGATTGAACAAATTATGTTGTCACCTATAATTTGACTTAAAACTAAATGCCTAGATGGTTAAAGAGCTAAAAAGTCCTTTGATTTGTGTTTGTATTGGGAAGAATCTGACTTAGGTGTGAGTTAGAATGGACCAATTTGATCACCTCTCTTTCACCTCTTGCCCACGCCCTTACCCCCACTCTGCAATCTTCGATCCCATACGCCGAGATGGTCCATTCTTTGATGGACATAATGACAATAATTGGGATTTTTTTCACTCCTACTATAGGAGTATTGGCTTGGTTAAGCACCAAATCAGTGAGCAGAACCTAGGAGCGGGATTTGCCTTTCCCAATATCCCACACACCATAGAAATACCCAACCCACCCACCCTAAATGATTTTAATAGTTGTATTGAAACTCCTAGGAACTATAAGCCTGAGCCCGACTTCTCTCCTGATAGTAATGATGATCTCTCCTCCTTGAAGATGGAAATACAGAAAATGCAAGATGAAATGATTGAATTATTAGGAGAATCTTTGAGAGCAGGCCAACAAGAAAAAGAAGAAATTAGCCACCCAATCTACTCCATTGAGGATGACGTGCACCCCTCTACGCTAGATGCATCTCCCGTGGGAGAGCCACACCCTACGTTAGAGGGGAATTTTGGGGATTATGTAAGGGAGAATAGCTACTTTTCGAGGATTGATTTCGAAACCTCCCTGCTAGATGATACTTCCTTGAGAGGTCCACGCCTTAAGTGGGAGGAGGAAATGAATGAAAGTAGCTATGCATTGGATGAAGAAAGGTGGCAACTCAAGGAAGAAGATGATCAAGTTGAGTATCAACCTGAATTATATTGGAGTCAAAAGAAAGGAATGATGGTACCATTGGAAGACCTCGACCCAGATGACAGTATTTTCATGACATTTGATGAAGTGGGTCAAAGTCAAGTTGTTAATCCCACCCTCCCTTCTTATCACAAGATGGAACTCAAGACCACCCTTAGGGAACCTAACCCTGAAGAAATTTACCTATCTGAGGAGTCTGATGTTACCGGTGTGAACCATTTACCCCAGATAGAGTGCCCTAGGGGACCTGTCGAGATTTTAGATGATTCTAAACCTTGGGTACATGATGAATTGTATGATAAGGAGAAAGATGAATTATATGAGGAACCTACATTCAAGATTTGGAGTGACACTAAGGGTGATTATGTCTTATTTGAAGAATTAGCCCCCGAGGATGTCACAAATTTGATCAACTTAGGTTTCCTCTGTGCTCCTACTAATGATATTCCTCCTCATGATGAAATAATGGAAAATGGGGAAGCAACTTGTGAGATTTAAGTGGATTCACATATAGACTCCGGGGAGGATTTGAGAAAAGAACAAGAACCCGAGGATGAGATTGATAGGGTAATCCCTAAATCTATTACTTCCAACCTGCCTTCATTTGATTCAGAGTCACCCTCCGATTCACCTAAGTCTGAAGATGAAATTTTGACTCCATACCTTGAAATGATCACTGATGAAGTGCAGGTAGATACTTGTGATAGTACAAGGAATGCGAGGGATGTGATTGAGGAATTAGGAAGGCTGTTAGGAATGGACACTAAGCCGATTAAACCCAACCTAGATCTTATGGCCGTCCCGTAGCCTCGAAACTTGGACACCCTAGACAATTCCTAGATTGGAGATCTGCTCACTTTTATTCTGACCAGGGGGCTTAGCAAACCAATATATCTTGTAATGGGGAATCGGGTATGGATTGATGCTTTCTATGGTTAGTCCATCACCCTGAGGGTTTATCTCTGCACCATTCCATCCCCATCTCTTTTGGAGGGTCCTTGCCATCCTCCCCCTACCCCTATGGGGGTCGCTATTCTAGCCTATCATTTAGAACCTCCTCTGGTGACCTGGAAAGATTTTATTCTCATCTTTGTTGGGCGAGCGTTTGCTATTGGGATTCATCATCAGCTCACCAACATCCTAGGCTATCTATTTTCTAGGCCTGTGTTACTTTGCTCATTTTTAGGGCCTATTACTTTGGTTTTGGAACCTGACTTGTAGGTTCTTTGGCTACTCGACTGCTAACAAAATAACAATAGCCCAACTCTGACCCAGGTAATACCCTTCTATGCAATGGGGACATTGTAGATTTTAGGCATGGGGGGATGTACTTGGAGATATACATAGCATTTATTCATAGTGCATTCATGCATTTAGTTAAAATATTCCAGATTGCAAACATTTGCATTGATTTAAAAAAAATAAAGCATTTAGGCTTATAATTACATTGAGCTTAACTGGCTGGGCCCAGCATTCTTAGGCATAAGATCAGAACTTTAGGTTAGACTAAGTTGACTCTAGGTGTCTGACTTTAGAGGCTAAGTTGAGCTACTAGCTTTAGACTTTTAGGGTCCTTTGTGGACTTAAAAACTTAAGTAGGAATTAAGTTGCGGACAATTCCTCAAGAGGTTGAGGAAGGAAAGTTAGGGATTGAGTTAATGGCTAGGTAATACATGGTGTCTTTTTCTACCTTTTGGTTTGCAGGTCCTCGTAACCTAAGCATCAACTTTTCACATACACTTGGTCATATATAAGTAATGATCACCTTAATTTCTTAAAGAAAATTTGCTTCTCTTAGTTCTGACTTAGGAGAAACTTGAAAACACAATTTGATTGGACGAGTTGCTGCTGTAGGAGAGGTGGAGTATATATTCACCCTGATGATGCGATGATAACATGTCACCTCTTCGATGCTTGTCTCTTAGGATATCTATCCTACTAGGGGCATGTAAGCGCATTGTGCAGTTCAGGTACCATGGGCGACCCTATCTCGAAGTGCCGATTGCCACAGGCCTGACTTTGCTTAAGAAATCCATGGGCGATACTATCTCGAAGTGCCGATTGTCAAGAGTTCTTGGGGTCGCTATGGGCGATGCTATCTCGAAGCATCGAAAGCCAGGCACCCTTCAAGGTTTAGTGATGGGGACAATGAATCTGACACAGATCATGTTGATAGCTGATCCAAGGTTAGACTTAGAGGAATAATATATATATATATCCTCTTACCCCCTTTTTAGGTTAGCAATCATACCAACCTCAAATAAATTAGACCAATGCACATGCCTGAATGCTTTAATCTCTAGGACCAATAAACCCTAGGGTAGAGTTAGAAATTAGAGAAGCCTGTGCTTGCAACTTGTCCTTAATCGACTTAGTCTGTAACTTAGCAACTACTTAGGTACCTTATGATCTAGGGTTAGATAGTGCAACCTAATTTCTGTGAAAAGGTCAATTGAGTCAGCTTGGATCGCTTTAAGTGTTTGGTTGTTGCTTAAATTTGCTAGGGACTAGCAAAAACTAGGCATTGGGGCATTTGATGAGCTCATATTTGTGAGCTAATTAGTTACTTAAGTGCCTAAGCATTAGATTAATATTAGTGTATACATAGCATGCTTTATGATATAAATAATTTAGTTTATATATATTTGCTTGTATGCATTACATTCATATATAAATTATTTAGCATGCATTAGAATAATATGCATTAGTCTTTAGGTTGCATTATATGCATGTATTAGAATTAACATTTTATGTGAGGGTTTGTAGATGAATAAACTATTATTTCTTTTACTATTTTATTAATCCAATTTTTTCCTCTCCTCAATGGCTGTAGTGACATTGCCTTTACTCGTTGCTTTGATGGCTGCGAAATAGGGATTTGGTCATGGCAGCCGTGACTACAAGGGAGAGGAAGACACAACCATGTGACAGGAGACTCCACCCTGACTCCACCATCGTGAAGAGCTTCGAGCTCACATCCATCACCACCACCGTGCGTCTCCAAGGTCGAGTGCTGCCACACCGTGGGCCAGTGAGGTGAAAGGCCGCCACGCCAATCCGACGAGCTCGACCATCATCGTGTGCGTGTGTCTCACGACCACGCAACCATCACCGTGCGCGTGTGCCTCTGGCCATGCAATTATCCTCACCGTGCCCCCTGTTCATCTTGCCTTCATCCACCTCAAGTCCCTAAGGGGAGAACACCTTCACAACCACCTCCATGCTCACTATCCACGGTAATCCTCATCACCACCAACATCTCCATCTTCTTCTTCTTCTTTTTCCTCTTCCTCTATTTCTTTTCCACCTCAAAAAAACCATCCACCACCATCACCAGAAACTACCCCCTTCACTAGCGCTCCTTGCACGCATGCACACCACCTCTTCCCTACGCGGCCAGCAACAACTCCAACACGCACAGCAGCACGACCCCACCTCGTCCCACCTCCGCACGCAACGCAATAGTGTGCGCATAGCAGCAGTGGCTCCTTCTCCTTCCCCACGTGCACAATAGCAGCAGCCACTTTTTCACACCTCCACTGTGCCACGCACCACTAGCCCTCGCCGAACAGCCTCGCCCCACCCTCATGTCCTCTCCACTAGCACCACACACGGCCAGCGTGCTCACGCCTCCTCATCTTCATGAGCTTCAGCAGCAACAAAGCTACAGCCTACCACCACCCACCGTTGACCTCTCCTCCGTTCTCTCATCTCCAGCCACCTCACGTCAAGCTGCTACTGCCATCGAGTGCAGCCCAGCCCAAAGGACCTCCGACAAGCTTCGCATCTCTAGCCAACCCTTCCTCGTCGCGCATAGTGAAGGGGAACACCTTCCACTGTTTTGCACTTCATTTCTTATTACATTTCGTTGCCATTGCAAAAGGGAAATTTTTGAGTTAATAATATTCTAATCTGGTGATTTTGTGAGAACTCCCTCCATCTTTCACGAAAATTCAACATCAGCTTATTCATGTCTTATTATCTTAATTGAAGGTGATTTTGATTCAGTTTCTTTACAAAATTAATTGCGAACATTTATTTTTGACTACTGTCAATTTTGATAGGCCATTGCCTCCCTGTGGATACTACCTGCACTTCTCGAGTGGTAATTTTAATTATTTTGAAAAGCAATTTTCCACCACTTATATACTCCTTTGATGCGCCATTTTATGTGTGAAACGACAACGAAGTGAAAATCGTCTTTTCACTCCCCCTACCCAAATCCAGTAACAAGTGTGGTCGTGACCAAATGAGCTGAATGCATGGAGATACCGCATCAGAAAATGGTTTTCCCTTCGATCAAATCAATAATAAAGTCAAGCCTTATCGAGAAAAAGCATTATACTCTAAACAAGCCAAATCCAAGTTGCAACAACCCAACCCAAAGTATGTTCTAACCACCACTTGAAGCTGCTATCCAAGTACTTCATAACCTTTATTATTATTAATTAATAGACCACCGACGAAGAGGGGAAAAAAGAAAGAGAAAAACAACCAACCGTAAAATTTCTGACTCGAAACAAAGCGCATGCCAAGATTAAAAAAGGAAAGGAAAGGAAAAAAAAAAGAAAGGTTGTTCTTTGGTTTAGCCCAAAAAGTCACCTTTGTGGATGTTTACTACATGGCATGAGACAAGAGTTAGCACGGGAGGCCTGTAGGGAGACCACTGAGCAAAGATGGTGTGAATTGAAGGCTTTTGAGATGGAAGAAGGAGGATGGATGGGTTGGTTTTCTTTTGGTCTGTTCGTTCGTATTTGGAGTCAGATAATCAATCATCCATTCCCTTTCCTTTCTCTTGTGCAGCCCATGCTTGCAGGGTTACTTGCTCCTCTCTTTTTTACTTCCTCATCTAGATCTACCAACTTGGATCTACCAACTAAAACTGAAGGACTATGACTACTCCTTCGTCCTGTCCCTTTCATACTGTCACCTTTGCTTGTTTGCTCCTTTTATTTCCACCAATAAAATAGCATCCAACTCTCTCCTCTTTTCCCCTCCGCACCAGAAGGCCTCCACCCAACAACTACCCTGCTTCACAGAACCCGTTACCGCACCATATCCTTCCCAAATTCCCCTACCTCTCCAACTCTTTGTCCCAGACGGATCATGAGCCCCACCCAAGAAGCATTCCATTCTATTGATAATGCTTCATCATCAAAGATATTAAGAAAAATTGACTCCGCAAGGATTTAGGAATCTCTATCTACCTGCAAAATCACCTCATTTAAAAGATAAGATAAAATAAAATAAAATGAAGGAGATGTTGTGGGGAAATTTAGAGACAGGAAGATAGGGATTGAGATAGAAAAGATGAGAGAGGTGGGGGTAACAAGGAAAATTCTCGTGGACAGAAGTGGAAGTAAGTACATTGAAGAGAACAAATAGAGTGAAAGGTTACCTTCTTTGAAGTGGTAAGAGAAAATTCTTAAATAAAGTAACTAGGGAATAACTTTCCCTAATTACCATACTTGAGATTTTTTTTTTGTTATCACATGTGATAAAATCATGTTTTCAAAGGATGATTTTGCATGATTATATTTTTGAGCTAAATTTGTTTTTGCTAAAGAAAAATTCAATATAACTCTACCACACCAAACTCATTTTTAGAAAAGACTAATTTATGTATATCTTTTAAACCCTAAAACCTGTCCCCCGTGCCCCCGACCTTCCTCCCACCCCACTTGACCCCCTCCTCCCACGCGAGCTTCCTTCTCAATGCTCCTCTGTTGCTTCTCCTCTAGTCCCTCCTCCAATACTATGCTTCCACGACTCTCGCCGTCTTTCCGATTGCTGCTGCTCCATCTTTTGCGCTCTTCAGTTCCCTGTTCATCTCGTTGCCTTCAAGTTATGCGTTCGACTATTGGGTTATTTTATAAAGATGATGTTTGGAGCTTGAAAGAGTTCATTTCGATTTTTGAGTAAGGTGACAACTATCATCAATGTTCATTTCATATTGTCAACCATGTGAACTTTCAAGTTATTGAATCTGATCAATATGTGTGGTCCATGATTTGCTCGCTATTTCAGAATGATGCACTTAGAGGTTGCGCAACTATTTGAAAGCTTTTGATTAGCAATGGGTGTTGAGCATCTTGCATGAACAACACACATGTGCTCATATTCAAGACAATGAAGATCACCCACAACTTGATTGCAACTTCTTGGGAGACTACTTGCAAAAATTATGTGAAAATGTCACCTTTGGTGAAGTTGAATATCTTGTGAGATCTCATTCATGATAAATTCAAGCAAAATGTTACAACAAGTACATTGGATGCAAAGCGAAAGGTAATTGAATTAATGTATGGCGAGTGGGATAAGTCATACACGAACTTGTCATATTTCCTTATGGCCATCAAAGATTCCAACCCTAGTACTTGTGTAGACATTGAGAGTGTAGAAAACAATATGGTCTTCATTAAAGCATTTAGGGCATATGGGTCATTGATTAAAACCTTTAAACATTATCGATCGATTATTAATATTAATGGCACTCATTTGTATGGTAAATACAAGCATAAGTTATTGATTACTTGTAGCATGGATACTGATCATCACATTGTCCCTTTTGCATTCGTCATAGTATATGAGAAGTCTACAGAATAGTGGTCGTGGTTTTTGGGACATTGATTGATCTACTAAACATGAAGATTTGATTGTTATGTTTGTTAATATGTCGTTGTAGCTCGAATCCTATGTTGAAACTTGCACATCAAGAGTCAAAGATTAATGCGAGTCCTGAGTCCTGGCTGACTCCACGAGAATGCGAAAATAGGCATTTGATTAGAAATTTGCTTTATACTTTTATTCTAGTTTTGTCGTTTTGGGCATTTGTGATTTCTTTTGACTTTTGTTTTGAGAAAAAGTGAGATAGACAACTACCTACTAATACTTTTTCTTTTGTCTTTTTAGTGATTACGTGAGAATGAGCCTACACTAATGAAACAAAAACCATCTTTTTGCCATTTTTGCTTTACAATTTTTTTTCTTTTTAATTGATGGAAGAAACAACGACTATCTTTTCTTTTTGTCTTTTGAATAATGAGGAAGAAACAACAAAAGTGAAACACTTATAAACAAGAGAACATCAACTTTTGATTAACTTAAAAATTTACAAACTGTTACGAACGCAGTTTCAAGACATCTTTTTAAGACGTCTGGGAGGTAGCCCAGACGTCTGACCAGACGTCTGGAACCCCTTCCAGACGTCTGGGATTTATTTTCTGCGGCACGCAGGATTGCGTCTGCGCACACAGACCTGCGATGCCACTCCTTTTCCCCTCTCTCCCCCTGCAGGCGCAGCACTGTGCCCTCTCTCTCTCCCCGCGCGGCCTTAAAAAGGCCCTCGCCCTCTCCCTCACTCTCATCTCCTCCACTCCCTTCTTCTTCTTCCAGCCGGTGCGAGAGCGAGCGAGCGGCGGCAGCGGCAGCTGCGGCGAGTTGCAGGAGGAGGTGTTGCGCGAGGGAGGAGACACTCAGCCGTGAGGGCTCGAGCTTGCCGGGGTAGCTAGAGCCGGCTGGTGGGGGAGCCGTGGGCCGTGCGTCGAGAAGCAGGCGGACGAGGCGCGGTGCGGCCATGCGTCGCGGGCGGAGAGCGAGTCGAGCTCTGATTCTGGAAATTTTTCCAGAATCAGACGTCTGGGATTCCAACCAGACGATGGTGAAGACGTCTGGAGGACTGTCCAGACGTCTGTCAAGTAAGTTATTTTTGTCCTTCTTCCTTTTCTGCGACCGTTCGTACTGAGAGTGAGGAGTGGGTACGTGCAGGCTCTGAGATTCGCATCCAACGCGAATCAGACGTCTGGCCGCAGTGCCAGACGACGGGAAGGACTTCGAGACGTCCGGGGTGACCATCGGACGTCTGGGAACTAGGCCAGACGCCCCGGCAGGCTTCTGGATGTCTAAGAGATTACGCAGAACAAAGGTACCATCTGACCCACATTTTAAGACGTCTGGAAGAGGTTCCAGACGTCTGATTTTGGACTATTTCGTCGTTTTCGACCCGTTTAGGGCCCGTTCGGAGTCTGTTTTCCACGTTTCGAGTTGTGTTCTTTTCGGAATAAAATCCTCTACCCGTTTACAGTAATTATATACTGTTCTGAGAAACTCCTTGTGTTAGGACCCCGTTCCATTGCAGTCTCGGGGGTTGCGGAGGCGCGCGGGATTTCCGACCACGCCCCCAGTACTTCCGTTGTAGCTGGTAGAGTGGCTTTAAGAATTATTAACAGAATTTGTTACAATTATGGAACAATTAATAGAACCTAGGGCATTGCATGAATCCTAGGAATGAGAAACCAAATTGAATGATAGATCCTAGGGTATTGCATGAATCCTAGGGCTGGAAAACTAGATTGAATGATAGATCCTAGGGTACGGCATGAATCCTAGGACTGGAAAACTAGTGAAATGAATATACATATTGCAGTCTTGGAAAATGTGGAAAGGAAATAATAGCTGCCTGTAAATTGAGTTAACAGCTGCCTGTTATGAATAAATGAACATGATTGAGAATATGGGTTGTATGAATGTGAAACTGGAAGGGTGAAACCTGAATGTGCTGAGTTAAAAGAGCTGGAACCCTACGGGGAGTTAGGAGTAGAACTCTTGGAAAGCGAATGAAATGGAACTGAGAAGGAAAGATGTGGAGGTGTGTTGTCTCTTTCGTACATAGTGCCAGGGGAAGCACCTGTTACCTGCCTAGTAAAGAGCGGAGCCAGCTGCCCCAGGGACCCGGGGTTAGGTCTGGCCACTTTGTACCGACTTGTTGGCCCTCGTGTACGGAGTACCGAGGAGAGCTACTAGTGTAGAGCGAGTACTAGCTACCCCACGGGCCCCGGGGTTCTGCTAGCTCACCTACACTGACTTGTTAGGCCCACTGGGCAAACCAGGGTAGTCAGGCGAGGGTGCGCGGACTATGGAGGGGCAAGGCCCCTGTTTGGTTACTGTGGAGGGGTTGGACCCCTGTTACTGAGAGGGCTCTACCCTATACTGGTTCCGTACTGTGCTTTGGGCGCACCTGTTAACGAAAACGACTGACCGAGTGCCAGTGCGGGGTAGCTACCCGTGTGTTTACCGCGCGTGCCGTAGTCACCGTTACGTCTGTCAGTGACCTTGGGGTGGTTGACTGAGAGTAGGATCACCACGAGGGACTCTCCCGGCCAGGAGAGCACCACGTGTTACTTCTACTGTTCGGAAAAGACTGCAATCAAGATCATTCCCACGAGGAACATTCGAGATCAAGTGAAGGATATGAGAAATAGATAAATTGTGAAACAATAGAAAGACGTAAATAAAGGAAGAAAGAAAATAAAACAGCTATTGTACACTTTACTGCTTCTTTAGTTTAGCTGCCACTCTACTCAGCATTTTGCTGACGTGTTACACTCGTTACTTTTCAGGACCAGGTGTTGAGCAGCCAGAGTCAGTGGCTGCAGAGGACGCTGGGCCGAGTAGGGTCCAGTAGAGTTACCACTATTCTTTTGTGCCCTTTTTGTTCCACTGTAGTGAGTAGTTCTTGTTACTCTCTGTACTTTTCTTTACTTGTAGTTCATGTATGTTATAAATGTTGTTCTACTGTTGTGGTGGTACATGCTGTAGTAGTTCTTTTTCTTACTGCTGTATTTTGTTACTGCTAGTTATATTTCATGTTGAATGTGGTTTATTTACTGCTCTTTTGGTTACTTTCTCGTTAGACGACTAGGTCTTGGGATTAGTCGAGTCGGTCCGGTTCTCGTGTCTCGTAGGGACTCGGAAATCGGGTCGTTACACAAACTAAACTACTAACACACTACAATTAAAAGCACAAAAACCCATTAACTATTACAACTTCAAAAGTGCCCTAGGCCACTTGCACACTTCGACTATTGAAAGGAAAGAAAGCTAATTACAAGAGAGATTCAAGCAATCACATAAAGGAAGGTGATGATGGTGACTAGGTAATAAGTGTGGTGGAAGTTTTGAGTTAAATAGGGGAAATGGTTAAGTCCAAAGGCGGTGGTGGTAAGGGTGATAGGAGTGACTATTACAAGGTAATAAGGCATGGTGGTTAGGTTTAGTGGGAGGGTGTTTAGATGTTGGTGTTGAGGTATGTGGTTGTTGGAGTGGTGTGGGTGTCTAGATATCTAACTAGAATGGTGGTGGCATCAAGTTCTACGTAGACTTCTTTGCATACATTGGGTTTTTGGTTAGGAATGGTTACCATACACTTGATGGTATGGTTCTCAAAGATATCTATTTGGTGTGCTAAGTGGTAAGGTGATGGAACGACCATACTAGGCTCTAATGGAGAGGGTTATGTTTAGGATGATGGGGTATATGTGATTAGGAGAAGTGGTGGTTATGGTGGTGGTGAGTGCACAAGTGGTGGAGATGCACTACAACAAAATACACTTATAGTGATGACCTTTGAGGATAGAGTTGAAGCCATTGGGGATAGATTTTAGGGTGGGTGACGGAAAATCCATCCCCAAAAGTCTGCCTCCCAAATGAGGGTCATTAAAAGTTTTGGAGATGGATTTTCCATGCTCAAAATTATTGTGACAGAAAATTAGTCACGATAGATTAGACATAAAAAAGTTGATAACGTGGCATTTAAGTTTTTTAAGGATAGATTGCTCTGTCTCTACAAGTTTTAGGGAAAAAAAAGGGATTTTTACGTGAATGCCACTAAAATTTCTTGAAATTACTTAAATGTTAGTCAAATCACTCTATTTATAGATATGTCATTGAAAAAATAGTATCGTTTTTGTATTTGCCACTTCGTTAGCCATAACCGTTAAACATAAAAATTTTAGACTGAAAAGTAATTAAAAATTATTTTTTAGTCCTCAAAAAATATTTTTTAGTCCTTAAATTTTTTTTAGTCCTCAAATTTTATTTTTTTGATTTTCACCCCTCCCTCCCCCCTCCCCTCGCCAGTTCACTTCCCTTCCTCCTTACCTCTAAGCACCTCCTCCAACCTCCAACCACCTCCTTCGCCCCCTCTCTCTAACCACCACATCCTCTCAACCACCTCCTCCTCCCAAGGAGACATCGAAAAGGAGGACCCCAAAGCCCACCACAACATCTTTGGGTGCATCTTCGACCACAAGCCCAAGAAGGGCATCATCACAGACGGTGAGAAGTTGAAGAAGGGTGCCACCATAGACGGTGAGAAAACAACAGAGTGTAAGGGTAGGGTTTGTTGGTGCTAGAGCACCACGATCATTTGTTTTGATGATAACAAAACACGTGTTATTTAACATTTGCAATTTGAGTCCTATATTTCAGGTCAATTGCAAATGTGGACGTGTTTAGACGGAGTTCGAGCTCGTATCCAGGACGGATTGGAGGAGCTTGACGGAAAACAGAGGAGGTTCGCATGGAGCGAAAGATTGAAGATGGAAGGAAATGAAGAATATGATAGATTTCCTTCTTTTGTACTTGTTGTATTTTTCGTTTCATTTGTTGCTCTTTATTTCCTTAGATATTTCATGTTAAAGAGCCTCAAAGAACCCTAACAGTAGTCCTAGGAACACCGGCACAACCCTAGGATACTTAGGTTTTCTGTAGAATACTTAGAAAACCAATATAGGGTTCAAACAGACTTTCCAGACGTCTAATTCCCAAATCAGACGTCTGATAATGTATTTTAAGACGTCTGACTGTTGTTTCAGACGTCTGATAATTGTTAGGCTGGACATAGTTAGTTCTATCTGATGAAATCAGACGTCCATACCTTAGACCAGACGTCTTAGGAGACGTCTGATAACTTTGCCAGACGTCCAATTAGTGGACCGTTGGCTGGCTTCGCAAACACTCCAGATATGACCGTTAAAGCCTTATCAGATGTCCATAGGACTGTCCAGACGTCTGATAAATGACCGTTTTGCCTCGGCTGACCCAAAATCTCTTCTCAGAGATTTTCTAGCCGTTGCAACGTTTGGAAATCAATTCCCACAGTAAAAGTAGGTTTCCAGACGTCCAGACATAGTGCCAAACGTCCTGTATGTCGTCTGATGGACTTGCGTAAAAACCCTGTTTAGATCTGATCCAAGTCAGGGAGAGACCCGCCCAAAATCAGACGTCTGACCTTGGAATCAGACGTCTTAAAGTGAATTTCCAGACGTCTGATGCTAGAATTAGACGTCTGATAAGCCTGTCAGAACAATGATTGTTCCTGATTTCGGGCTGATTCACTTGGGCTTTGTTCCCAATGGCTATAGAACCTTTCTTAAGCCTTCCAAAGCCTTCCTAAGGCCTCTATAAATAGAGGGGAGCCTTTACACACCAAGACACACCTAGAGAGACACAAGATACACACTAAGAGAAACAAGAGACACACCTAAGCAACTTAGTTCCACTCTTTTGTGTCCAAGAGAAGCACTTGCTCTCCAAGCTCTAGTTCCATTCTCTAGAGAGCATCAAGCTTCGCGCACCCGCTCTCCCTCCGTAGTTCACGAGAGCGAAGTTGCGCCGTCGCGTGGCTCACGCACCGCGTCATCGTCGACGCACTCCTTGCAAAGGGGAGTTTCCTAAATCCTATAGAAGCTTAGGTTTATTACTTTGTTGGCTCTATAGGTTGTTGTTTATTTTACCTTTGTCTTTTGGTTGGGTATTCGCTTTGCGAATTCCCGTCTCCTTCGTGGGACAAAATCCTTCTCGTGGGGTTGAGGAACGCTACCCTCGTACTTGTAGCGTGGTTGTACTGAGGTTGAATCACCCTTGTTTTAAAGTGATTCGGTTAGTGGATTTGATCAACTAGGTTGATCGGAAAATCCTAACTCGAGAGGGTTAGGTGGTGGTTTTCACCCGGTTTGGGTTTCCACCTAAAAACTTTTTGTGTACATTGTGTGATTGTCTTTTTGAGATTGCTTTATATTTCATTTACGCATTTTTTACGTCACACTGATCTCACCCCTCCAAGTAGGAAAAACTACAATTGGTATCAGAGCAGGTCTTGCTGTTTCGGCGTAACAACCAAGCAAGAAGATCGATGGAGGGAAGCAGTTCCGCGTGTAGGATTTCTGAGGGGCAGTCCACAACCCGTCCGCCCTACTTTGACGGGAACAACTACAGCTACTGGAAGCTGAGGATGAAGACGTGGCTCCAAGCCACTGAATTCGAGGTATGGGGATATTGCGAAACCCCATACGAGATCCCGAAGAATTGGTATCAGAGATGAATCTATGTGTAGAAAGTTTTCAGAAATTATGTAGGAAGAATTCGAAATGAGTTTGATGGGTGAACTCAAGTTTTTCTTGGGCTTGCAAATCACTCAGCTCGAAATTGGAACCTTTGTGTGTCAATCAAAATACACAAAGGAGATGTTGAAGAGATTTGATATGAACAAAAGTAAAAGGAAGAACACTCCTATGAGTGTCACAACTTCCTTAGACTTGGATGAATCAGGTACGCCCATAGATCAAAAGCTCTATCGTAGCATGATTGGATCTTTACTGTATTTAACTTCCAGTAGACCTGATATTTTGTTTAGTACCTGCTTATGCGCTAGGTTTCAATCAAATCCTAAACAATCACACCTAAATGCTGTAAAATGAATATTTAGATATCTAGTTGACACATCTGATTCTGGCTTATTCTACCCTAGGAGTCCACAATTCAACTTAGTTACATATAGCGATGCGGACTACGCAGGTAGCCGCACCGATAGGAAGAGTACTAGTGGGACATGCCAATTCTTAGGCGAATCACTAGTCTCTTGGTTCTCAAAGAAACAATCTAGTGTAGCTTTATCAACTACAGAAGCTGAATACATAGCCGCTGCACTAGCATGTTCCCAAGTGCTTTGGATGAAAAATACTTTGAAGGATTTTAACTTGATATTTAATAAGATAAAAATATTATGTGACAATACTAGTGCTATCAACCTCTCGAAAAATCCCGTACATCACTCTCGCACAAAACATATTGATGTTCGACATCACTTCCTAAGAGACAATGTACTTAAGGGAGAAATCGAAGTTGAATTTATTTGTACTGAACTGCAATTAGCTGATATTTTCACTAAACCTTTGAATTATGATCGCTTTAATTATATACGTAGGAAACTAGGCATATGTAAGCTAAGTGATATTTGAAGAATTTAGTGATTTAATGGAACCTCTTTTGTCATGAGCATAGATTGAACCTTGATTTCACTAAGTTAGAAGCCTTCATTCTCAGTTCAAACATCCAAATGCACACTCTGTCCAATATCAGACGTCTGATTAAATAATCAGACGTCTTATACATTAAAATTCATCGTCTAAACATCTGGGACAGACGACGATTTTATATAACAAAACAGTCATATCAAACGTCTGGTACACCACACAGACGTCTGAAATGTCGTCCAAATGTGTTGACAGACGTCTATCTCGGAGATAGAACATGTACTGCCTGTCGGACGTCTGAATATGTGGTTAGACGTCGTAGAGATCGTCTGACAGGAAAAGCGGACGACCCTGTAACTTTAGACGAAAATCCAGGAAGGTCTGTCTGCAGAAATCGGACGTCTAATATTAAATTTAGATGTCTTCTTTGTCGTCTAAGTAAGAAATCAGACGACAACCTGGAGAATAAATCTTTTTGCTGGGGAGGATTCCTGCAGAAATCAGACGTCTATTTATATAATTAGTCGTCTTATTTGTCGTCTGATGAATAAAACAGACGTCTCCCTGAAATGGGCTAAAATCCCTCTGCCAAATCCCGACGTCTGAAGTCATTGACAGACGTCTGATCGGGGGAAAAATCTGCGCATCGCGGCTTTTCTCTGGACGGTTTGAAATGCAAATCTCGCCAACTTCAGGGAGAGACTTGCTACGTGACCTTGGGATATAAGATCCCCTTCGCAAAGGTCCCACTCTCTTGTCCAAAATCCCTACCCCACACAAAATCTGTGCGCTGCTCTCCCTCACACCGGACGGCCCACAGCAGCAGTTTGCGAAGTTCTGCTCGCCGCCAGACGACCGTCGCGCCTCTTCGACGACTGACGGAACTGCTGCTCCTCTGCGCGCGTCCTCCCTGCCTCTCGACAGCGCATTTGGAGGCTTCCCTCCTCCCGTAGGTATATCCTCTCCACTCCTAGGGCGTCTCCATGATCTTTTACCCACGACCTTGTAGCATCTTGTAGCATCTAGTTCTCTTTCTTGATTCACTTGACCTACATGTGCATTTCATATCATTATCAGCCTTAGAACCCTAACCCTCGGTCAAGAAAACCCTGTTAGCTGCATCTTCCATGGCAAGGGTATTACCTCATGAGGTTCAAGCCGACATTTTAGTGGCTTGCATCCAAAGGTATATTGACACAACTACATGGCAGGTTGTATTGCCTCAAGGCATACTGCCACATATTTTTTCAATGATGATTGCATTATTTGAAACTATGTTTTGGGTGAATGTTGTTTGGTTGAATGGTTGTTTCTTTTTTGCAGGTATTCTATCCTCAAAACACCACTCATTTTTTCCTAAACCTAACCACCCATTCCACCAAATATGCCTCCCCGTAGGAAGCAAGTTGAGGGATCTTCCAGTTCCTCTTCCACTTATTTGGCAGATCAATTGCGGGGTGACATCACTAGGCAGCGATTTCGTCGTTTCGCGAATGCCAAAGTTAAATGCCCTCGTTTTATTGTTTGGAATGATTTTGCCCATTTGAACCTTCGGGAACACTTCCAAACTCTCCATCTTTTCCAATATTTTGACCGTCAATTCCACTCCGGCATTGGAACTCTTGGTGTGTTCCCTGATCTTTGCCGTCTCTTTTATGCCAACATCGTTGAGGACTACAGCAACGATGAACTTGAACTCTATACCCGCCTATTTGGTCGTGAAATACACATCACATCCGAAACTATCTCTGACCTTCTAGCCATCCCCAATGAGGGAAATGATTTCAATGACATTCTGAGGCAATACGACCCAGAAATCATCAATCAAGAGTTAGTTCTCCCGGAAAAATATGTTGAAAACCTTGGCACTCTACCGTGCAAAAATCTCAAACCCCTTCCACGTCTACTCTCTCGCATTTTTGGGTGGGACCTCCTAAACAAATCGGGAGGTTTTGATTACATCTCACGCCAACACAAGGCGCTCCTTTTTGCGGCCGTTCGTCATATTCCTTTCAATTATTGCCGCCTCATTGTTTGCGTCATGAATGAGGACCATGGGGCATCACTTCCGTTTGGGTCTATTCTATCCAAAATCTTTTCATCCCATCGGATTTCCATAACTGACCAAGCAGTTGACAAGAAAATTGAGCCTTACAACCGGGCCACAGCCGCCAAGATGCATATACTTAGAGAACATCTTGAGCCCGCCGACGAACCCATGGAAGAAGAGCCCCTTCCACCCTTTCCAGACTTCCATGAACCACGGCCCCTTCAAATAGAAGCTCCCCGCTCGAGCTTTGATGAAGCATGGGATCCAGCCACAGATTCCCTCTCCTCCGGCATCTCCCTCCTGCTGCGTCGAACCGGCGAGATGTACACCTATATGGGAAGCATGCGCCGCGACATCGACGAACTTAGATCAGATGTTCAAAATTTGCAGATAGGACAAGGACCCGCTCGTCGCCGCCGCTGCCAAGATCAAGAAGAATAGTTTTAGTGCTTCTACTTTTCTGTCTTTTATTCTAAGTTTGTATTAAGGGGCCTTGACCCTGTACTTAATATTTTTGGGAACAAATAGCTAGTCCATGCTTAAATATTTCTATTCCTAATCAATTTTCCTTAATGCCTTGTCATCTTTTAAACATGCAATTTTATTCACGCACTCTACTTTGTAGATATCACTCTTGTAGTTTGGATTTTGACTCCCTTTAAACAACCCTTCATGATGATATTCAAAAAGGGGGAGAAGAATGTAGGTAAGAAATTAAGGAATAATATAAAAACAACCTTCTTAAATAGATAAAGGCTATCAAGTACAACCTTTAGGGGGAGGAAAGAGGAACCTACAGCTATATTTTGAAAATCATCAAAAAGGGGGAGATTGTTAGTTCAACCACTCATATATAATATTTTGATGATTTTACAAAATGTAGAAAATGAAATAATAAATAAAGCGTAGCATATTGTTTTCTCTCTATAATAACATATTTGCAGGATTTCAAAAAGCTTTCCAAGACGGGAGATTAAAAGCGTGAAGACGAGTAGCATAAGTATTAGGTCTTAGGCTTTTTTCATGTAAACTTTCAAATGTTGTAATTTTCATCTTATTTGAGTCTAGAAATATTGTAAAGAGCCCCCAAACATAACCTATAAATAGCTAACTTAGGCTCTCTACACTTAGGATAAATTAGAAACAAAAACCCAACACTTATACTTTTATCAGACGTCCAGGACAAAGTCCAGACCTCTGATTTTCCACCATAAGACGTCTGACATGTGTATCAGACGTCTAATTTCAAATATTTCTGCCTTCGTTCATCTCCTCATAAACATCAGTCGAAGGACTTCACTTTCAGACGTCGATAACCGTTCACAGACGTCTGATTCTTTACCCAGACGTCCTCATACTAACCGTTAGACTTTCTGTCGGCAAAAACAATTTCCAGACGTCTTGAAACACTTCCAGACATCTGCCTTTGAACCATTGGCCATGATTTTCTGTGCGTATCTCTCTACGGCCACATAATCTTTTGGCAGAAGTAGCAAGGAAGAGTATTTAGGTTTCCAGACGTCTGGTAATGTCCTCAGACGTCCATAACGACGTCTGATCCTCTAAACCTAGAACCCTGTTTGGATCCGATGATAACAGGAACGAATGCACCATTCATTAGACGTCCAATGAAATAATCAGACGTCTTATGACATAATATTAGACGTCCTTCTTTTGATCCAATAGAGTCAGTTAAGGATGTCCTGCAATATTAGACGACCAGAGGAAAAATCAGACGTCCTGTAAGACGTCTGATCCTATAATTAGACGTCTGATGTTGCTGTCAGAATCATCATTGCCCTGATTTTGTGTGGATTTCGTCCTAAACTCTTGGGATTTGTCTCCAACGGCTAGAAGAGCTCTCCCAAGTGTTCTTGAAGGTTCCAAACTTGCCTATAAATAGACTACAACTCTTCTTTGGCAAAACACACCTCTTGAGATACAATTCCATTAGAAAAATCTCTTGCTCACTACTCTAAGCTCCATCTTGCCCTTGTGCTGTGCTAATACTCTGATCAAAGGGCAAATCCATACTCCCGGCTCGCTCCGTTCTGCAAATCATCAGGGAGTTCTTTTCATGCTTAGTAGATAAGAAAGCAACTAAATTATTGGGGTGCTCTATAGGTGTTATTTTTACTTGTTAATTTCTGTATCTTGGGTATCCGGCCTGTCGGGTCCCCGTCTCTTCATTTTGAAGAGAGAAACCTCCGTTTAGGGATCGGAGGTGGGAATTGTAATTGAGGTACGCTACCCTCGTTTAAGTAGTGTGGTTAGTGGATTGATCACCTTGTGATCGAAAATCCTAAGTCAAGAGATTGGCTTAGGTGGTGGTTTTCACCCATCTTGGGTTTCCACCTAAAAATAATTGAGTATATTGTGTGATTGAATTTGTTGTATTACAATACTCTATAATTTCACTATTCACCCCCCCTCTAGTGCAATTTCAGGGTTGTCACTTTGGGAGGAAGAAGTGGTTGAGAGGAGGTGGTGGCTAGAGAGGGAGTGGAGGAGGTGGTTAAAGGTTGGAGAGTGAGGGTGGAGGAGGCGTTAGAGGTGAGGAAGGGAGGTGAACTGGCGAGGGGAAGGGGGAGGGTGGGGGAAGGGGTGAAAATTTAAAAACAAAAATTTGAGGTCAAAAAAAACTTTTTAGGACTAAAAAAATTAATATTTAGGACCAAAAAATAATTTTTTATTACATTTAAGTCCAAAATCGTTAAGTCTAACAATTATGGCTAACAGAGTGACAAATACGAAAATGACACTACTTTTTTAATGGCAAATCTATAAATATAGTAAATTTAATGGCATTTAAGTAATTTCAGAAAATTTCAGTGACATTTACGTAAAAATCCCAAAAACTAATTGCCCTCAATCTTTTGAGGATTACATAATTGTGAATGTAAATTACATCAAAACATTCTTACTTTTAGTAATACATATATACTCGATAACTTGATAGAAGTGATCTTTGACATAAGACATCACTTTCATTGAAATGAAATTGCAAAGTACTTGTTACAATGTTGTGAATAAATTACAAAAAAGAATAATAAAAAAATACATCATATTACAAAGGAGAACTTAACTCTTGTTTTTCTTCCTCTTTAGAATAGAAGTCTAAACTATTCCAATCTAAGCCCCTTGAATGACAAAAGCTCAGGGAATTCATTCTTCAATTTGGTAGAGTCAAGTTCATAGGAAACATTGGCTATGTCATAGGAAACTATTTTCCATGTCACCGTTGCCAAAACTTGCAAACTGAAAGGTGGAAGAGGAGGATCATAGGAAGTATCTTGATGACATACAAAATATAGGAATCAATAAGGAAAAGATTAACTAGACATGGAAGTAGTATCCATTTGATGGCAACAATTCTTTGTATATGGCCTAGCCTTACCTCAAATGTTAGTGATGGCTTAGCCTCATTCACCCTTGCAACATTTTGACAGTCTATCCCCTATCGACATTCATTGAGGTCCACTAACCTATGTAATATGTAGAACCTAGCATTCTATGTGCCCAGCTCCCACCAAGAGATGAAATTCTTAAACCTACATTACTAGCTAGTAAACTCCATGCTTATTTATCCTGTGTTTAGTTTCATGGATAAAAACTCTCATTGAGAACACTACAAATAGTAAACCCTTGTAGCAACTACAAGATGTGAAAAAACACTTCAACCCCAGATATTAGCAAATGCATTCTGGGATGCGTAATTTTTTTGAGAGGGAAAAGGATGGTTACCAGAGGTCAGTAGCTATTTGTTGCATTAAACTAAAAGGGAAAGGAACATACTCAAAGATATAGGGACCAGAAAGAAAAAAGATATGCAGAATCTCTTACAACATTTTGAATCCAAACCCTTTCTTCTTTGAAGACGTTCCAATTTCTCTGTAGCCATAACACCTACATGGAAGCAACCACCTTCAATCTGACCTCCAGATCTGCCAGGCTGTTGCTGGTGCAAAAGCATGACCAAAAATTCTCTATGGAATCACCTCCCACAATAGGCAAACCCAGGCCTTGAAAGAGACTTTTCGTAAAGCCATAATGCAAGACAACATTATATCACATATTAAAAGTGCAATATCAAATAACAACCAGGAAATTCTCTTACCTATGCCAAATCCTCTAAAATTACATTAGAAATGCTAGCCCTTGTAATGCCAAGTTCGTCCCATATTTGCATTACATGGAGCTTCCCTGACCTTAAGGAGGAGTTTGTATGTCGTTTCCATTTTATTCACCCCCACCAACTTTTTTTTTAATTTGCTAAAAACAACACCTCCAATGCAAAATTTGTTTTCCAGTGACTCCTCTACAACCAGTCTCGTGTTGTCCAGCTTCCCTACATTACATAGCCTATCAACAATATATTCATAGACTTCAACATCGGGCTGACAGGCACTAGTAGCTACCTCCAAGATGAATTATGATTGCGCAGCAATCATAGGTCATAATTAACCTAAATAATGTTAGAACCTAGCTTAATTTGTAAATATTGCATTCATATCATGCATATCATGCATTGCATCATATTATATAGAATAAGATGAGATATTTTACTATTTAATGTTTTTGTTGTTATTTGCAGGAATTAAAGTGATCCAGGATGTGAGATACAGTGGAATAAGGCAATAAAGAGAGAAGAAGACTGATCTAAATAAGAGGAGTGAGGAGGATAGCATTATCCCTACTTTCACATATCTTCTCAAAATAAAGTTTTTAGGGTTATTGATCGACCAGATTAGTTAAATGATAGACCAAAATACCTTGATCGACCAACCAACTTCATTAACCGATCAAATCAGCCTATTTTAGGAAGTTGATAAATATCCTTTTGATCGACCAACCAAGTAAATCGACAGATCAATTAGTGATCCACCAACCATCTTAATTGATCGACCAAATTACCTTTTAATCAACCAATTAACCTTAATTGATCGACCAATTAATTTTCTATTCAGGCAAAACTTTTAGTATAAATAGAGGTCGTACGAAGTCCATCTTTACACAACTTTCAAAGAGAAATACCATTCAAAAGTAGAGCTTCAAGGCTTCTGCACCTCATTCTTCATGTTCTTCAAAAGCACGATGCCTCGAACCTCTGCGAAAAATTCGATTTGATCTTTTATTGAGGTTCCATAGAAGTTACTTCGTTATTCTATTTTGTTGCTTTGATTTATGGATCCCAATATTGTTGGGAAGATCCGTGGTTGTTTTTGCTTCTCTTTAGGATAAAAAGAGAAGTGGTTGTAAGAGGTTGTGCCACCCTCGTTCAAGTGGTATGGTTAGTAGATTTACCAGCTTGGACTAGTTGGGAAAATCCTAAGCTGGGAGGCTTAGGTAGTGGTTTTTACCTGGTTTGGGTTTCCACTCTAAATCAGGTGTACTCTGTGCTTGAATCTTTGTGATTTATTTTTGATTTGTGCATATAATTTTTAAGGTGATACTATTTACCCCTCCCCTGCAGCATACATTATGATTCGCAGGATATCCTCCTTCTTTCACTTGGTATCAAAGCTTGCGTTGTCAAGGAGATGCCAAAGTCGAATGTTGACACATATGTTGAGGGTCAGTCGATGGTTTGACCTCCTCTATTTGATGGAATGAACTTCAGCTATTGGAAGACCAGGATGCAGATCTTCCTAGAATCAATGGACTGCGAGGTATGGGATGTCATCGCCTCGAAGTACACACGTCCAAAAATCAAAGACGGCGTTGCAATCACTCCAGACCAAAAAAAGATGGCTACACACAATGCAAAAGCCATGAACGCCATATTCTGCGATCTCTCCAGAGCAGAATTTAACAGAATATCTGCATGCCAAATCTCACACGAGATATGGAGCATTCTCGAAGTTACCCACGAGGGAACTTCAAAGGTAAATAAAACAAGGGTAAATCTATTAACCCAAAACAACGAGCTTTTCAGGATGAAGAAAGGGGAGTCGATAAAGGAGATGTTCACAAGATTCATGGACATTATAAACTCCTTACGAAACCTTGATCAAGACATCAAGAACGAAGCCCTTGTTAGAAAAATCCTTCGATCACTCACCAAGACTAGGAAACCAAGACTACCACCATTCAAGAGTCAAAAGATTTGTCCACCATGAAACTGGATGATCTCATTGGAAGTCTAATGGCGTATGAGGTTCAACTCCAACACATGAGGGATCAAGAAGGAGAAGGATCCAAGAAGAAGAGTATATCTCTTGAAGCTATTTAGGAATCCGAAGAAACTTCAAGCGGAGAAGAAGAGGAAGTTATAGCCCTCCTCTCCAAAAATTTCAGGAAGTTCCTCAAAGATAAGAAGAATTGGAGGAAGAAGAAAGAAGAAATCAAGAACGATGCAATCACCTGTTACAACTGCAAGAGAAGGGGACACATCAAGAAGGACTGTTTGCTTCTCAAAAAGGAATCAAATGAGAAGAAGCCCTTCAGAAAAGATGGAAAGAAGAAAGCTTTCACGACAACTAGGGATGATTCGGACTCAAGTTTAGAGGAAGAAGAAACCTCAAGAGAAGAAGCTCTTCTCAATCTTATGGCTCTAGAAGATGAGGAAACCTCCTTTACTCAAGATGAATTATTAGAAGCATTCTTTGAGATGCATGATATAGAAAAATCATTAAAACTAGAAAATGAAAAACCTAGCAAAAGTATTAGGTGAAGAAAAAGCACAAAAAGGCGTACTTGGTAATCAAAACAATGAGTTATCTGTTGAGATCACTGCATTAAAATCACAGATAAACAACTTAAAAGTAGATATAGACAAACTAAAAGAAAACTCTGCTACTCTATCAAATGATTTAGCTAAGTTCACAAATGGAAGTAGAAACTGCATAAATTGTTTGGAAAACAAACCCAAAGCACCACAAAATTTTGGTTAGGTTATATACCAAAAAATGATCATGAAGCATCTAGTTTTAGCAAAGGGACAGGTAGCTTGCCAAAACAGGCAACACAAACTAGCCACCGTGGACCCAAACAAAAATGTGTACCAAAAAGTATATTGCAATCTTATTTTGTAGGTTCTATAGATTATAAGAAGTGGACTTTCCAACAAACAAATGGAATACTGAAGCCACTCTATCAAATAAAGCCTTATAAACACATACCAATGACAGGAAAGAGAAAAAAGAAGATGGATAATGGATAGCGATTGTTCCAAGCACATGACCTGTGAGGAAGACCTATTCTAGCAGCTCAACTGTCAGGAAGGTGGTACCGTCACGTTTGGGAACAGCAACAAGGGCCGTATTATTGGTACTGGCCAAATTGGTATCTCTTCTACTTCTTTTAATAATGTACACTTAGTTAGCGGCTTAAAACACAATCTGCTAAGTGTAAGTCAAATATGTGATAAAGGTTATAAAATTACATTCACATCAAAAGGTTTTAAAATTCATGATAAAGAAATAAAATAAATTATTCTTAAAGGAAATAGACATAAAGACATTTATACTGTAAACTTCAACAAATGTGACAGTCTTGAATGTCTGGTTGTATCTGACGAAGAAGCAACATTTTGGCATAAACGACTAGGTCATGTTCACATGGGGAACATTAGCAGACTCATGAAACATGAACTCATCAAAGGTCTACCAAATATCATCTTCAAGAAAGGCAAAGTCTGCGATTCTTATCAAGTTGGTAAGTGATGATAACGTCATCATCCCATATCTAGCTTTAATTAGTCATAATCCATTGATAAATGCTCCTACATAACCGCAAAAAGACTGTAATTCATTGCATATCCTTTCTGAGAGAAATACATTAAAATAGGGTAAATATGCAGTTTTAGCAAAATATCCTAAATTCAAAATAATCATGAGGTTTCCCAAGGGTTTATTAAAGGTCAAATGATCATAAATGTCTAATAGGTGTGTTCATATAGACAGAAATGAGTTTTCACACATTTTAAGAATTAATGGACATCTGAAATCCTAAAAATAGACCCGCTTAATTAACTGAGGTTATGGTCAGAATAAAATTCACCTAAACCTTCTAAAAATCATACAAAAATATTCTATAAGGTTTGGTATCTTTGATTTGACCATTGGAATCCAATTTGACCTAAAATAGAGTCTCAAACAGACAGTTATCCTAATTTAGATTTCTGCACAAATTACTCAGTCAAACTTGGTCAAAACCTAAATCTGACTTCACCATCAGATTCCTTGAGTCCAAATTAGATTTGTACTAAAATTTGGGTCCAATCAGAGATCATCTTGACCTAGTTTACATTTCAGACCTGTTTGACTCTTTTCTCTCATACATATTCCCTTAACTTTTGAAACCCTTGAAAATACTCCCCTAACATCATCATCTTCTTCACAAATAGGTCCCCGCTGCCTTCAAACTACTATACCCATCACCAGCAAGCTTCAATCAGGGATTACTCCCTGATTTCATGGCCAAACTCTTCTAAATTTTGAAGGAAGAATCATGAAGAGCTTCCCTACAATCTGAGCCGCATCTTGGGCTCTAATTCCTACTCAATTCCTCATGCAAACCTTTCAAAGGTTCGAGTTTCCTATTCTTGTGAAAGCATCAAGCTTTCAAACTTGGATTCCAAGCTTGAAACGACTCCCTGAGCCCTATAAAAGGACCCACATTGCACGACCGTGATCCTTAGCTCGTTATGGCTGGTTTCTCCACCTTCTCTCCTCTCCGGATGAAATCTCTGCGAGCTCTAGCGAGCTTCTCCGTCTACATTCCTTGCCGATTGCCACAAACCATAGTCAGCCGGATCTTCTTCCCTACATTCCTCCGTCGCTTGCAATACCAGCGAGGGTCTTCTTCCACATCTTCCTCGCCGTTTCTCCCCTATCGAAGATTTTGTCTTCTCCAAGTCCGGCATACCACCAGCAAGGAATCTGATGGGAACACCATCATCATCCATAACTAGCTCAATTTGATCTGATTAAGTCATTAAAATGCTCCTACATAACCATCAGAAGGCCATAATTCATTGCATAATCATTCTGAAAGACAAGAAAACAGGATTAAAACTGCAATTTTACCATTATATCTTGAATACAGAACAACCACGGATTTTCCTAAGGGTTAATTAAGGGTCAAATGGTCTTAAGAATCTAACAAGTGGGTCAAAACAAACAGAAAAGGATTTTCGCGTGTTTTGAGAATTAAAGGACTTCTGAAACCATAAAAATAGATCCTCTTAATTAACTGAGGTTTTGGTTAAGATAAAATTCACCTAAACCCTCTAAAATTCATATAAAAATATTATCTAGGGTTTGGTACCTTCAATTTGACCATCAGAACCCGTCTTGACCCAAAATAGAGTCTCAGACTGACATTTGCCCTAATTTGAGTTTTTGTATAATTACCCAATCAAACGAAGTCAAAACCTAAATCTAACTTCACCATTGGATTCCATGGGTCCAAATTAGGTTTGTACCAAAATTTGGATCCAATCTGAGATCATCTTGACCTAGTTTGCAATTTGGTTATGTCTGATTCTTTTCTCACATACATGCCCTTAACTTTTGAATATCTTACAAAAAGACCCCCAACTTCTTTGTCTTCTTCACAGAAAGGCCCCTAGTGCCATGAAATCCTACTCCTACAACTCCGGAGACCTTTAATTGAAGAGAACTCCTCTGATTAATCAATCCCTTCCAAAATTGGAAGTGAGATTCCTTGAGAAGTATTCTTTCCATTGAATCTATCCATGAGCCCTAAAATTTTTCCAATCTCTCATGCGAACACATGAGAGATTTGGGCATCTTAGAATTTTCAACTTCGGTGACATTTCCAAGCTTGGGAAGCTTACTTCCCAAGCTCAAAACATCCCCCAAAGACCTATAAAAGACCCCTTAGATCAGGCCGAGTTGCTCAGACTTGATTCCGGTGGTGAAACCCCTTCCTTCCTCTCTTCGCTTCGGTCGAAAGGCTCCTCAAGCTTCGACGATTCCTCCTGACCTCCTTCATTGTCTGTCCACAATACCAGTGGCCGGATTCCCTTCCTCTCTCTCATCCGCTATTGGCCATACTAGCAGGAGCCTCCTTCCCATTGTCATCGCCATTCCTACCCTCACCGGAGCATTTCGTCTTCTCCGTCACCGACATACCCCCGATGCGAATTCTCCCCCCTTTCATCCATTTAGATTAGGCTAGATTAGTTAGTTTAGGTCCTTAGGTTAGTTTCCTTCTCCAAAAAGACAAAAATAACCCTCGACTTGACACACTCACCCTCGTCTTCTCTGTGTCCGACAAGCACTTCAATGAGGCGATTCCACTGCTATACAACTCCATCTGCCTAGCCGACCACCTCATAACCTTTGCCACACCACCCTCTACCAAACCCCTCTCCCTATTTGCCTTCCCATCCACCCAAACCCGCTGTCGACCAACCCACCTTTCCATCACCATTCCCGACTTTGTCCGGCCACCACAAACCACCATCCTCCATAGGGCCACCGCCATTGCATTCGCTATGCCTTGGTGAAGATCTTGAGCTAGTCTAATGTGGCCATGAGGCCTTATTCAGTGTTTCAGGTTCTTGTCGTCAAGCTCCACCGCCGTCACCATCTTTAGCCTTGTTCCTCGTGTTCAAGGCGACAATATCCCTAGTTCTCGGTCCCAGGTGCTGCGGGACCTTCTTAGCAACACAGACAATAGGACAATTGGAGCATTGACTGTTGCCCTGACCTCAATTGAAGGTGCCATCCATTGCAGTTGCACGCGAAGGAGGACCAGATAACCCCACATGGGGCATTGATAGACGCATAGAGGCGCATAAATTTTTTTTATCCTATAGGCTCTTCGCCTCCTAACACGAGGGTGAGGTCCTCACCCATGCACGCCTCACCCGCAACACCTAACTCGTGGGCTTGGTTCACTCGATTACCTGTCTAAGCCACTCCCACTCCTCGGCTGCCACTCACGGCCGGCAGCCCTGGTCCCGGGCGCGCATGTGCCTGTTTACCCGATTATCCTGACTGTGGCCCTGAGAGGGCAGATCCCAAAGAGAAAGAAAGAGAGAGAGGGGGTTAGGGGGTTTTGCTCTCAGAGATCTCCACACTTAGCCGCTGAGAGAGGTTTACTCCCTTGTGAATGAGAAAAAAGGAAGAAGAAGAAGAAGGCACAGTGAAGAAGAGAAAAGAGGTGGAAAAGAAGAAGGCCTGCAAGGGAAGCGAAGGCAGAGAAGAGGAAGAGAGTAGCTGAAGAAGAGGCTTAGGAAGAAGAAAGAAGAAGAAAAGCGAAGCTAAGAAGAGAAGAGGAAGAAGAAGAACAGTGCTAGGGAAGCACTGTAGCATTTGTTGGTTAAGTCGTCTAGTCATCAGACCTGATGTCTGATTTGAGGCTTGATACTATGAAAGCTTGATTTAGAATTATTGTTGAGATATTTAAATTGATTGAATGCTTGATATATATGCTTAGAGAGTAATTGGTGATTTAAATCACCATTATTTTAGCTTCTCTACTATTTTTTATTACCTCAAGATACATGAGAATTCACTGAATGTCTAATGTGACATATTAGTATTTATTGAATATCATTATTTGGTTTAAGTTCTTGTGCTCATTTACATTATTTATTGAGATTCACGATTGAATTCCTATTTGCTCCCTGTGTTCGACCTCAAACTTTCATTTGAGTAATAAATTTTATTTATTTTCAAGCAATTTCGACCTATACTACGACGCAGCATTTACAACATCGATCTCGCTCTATCAACGGAATCCCTCCCTTTCGTCCATTAGATTTAGGTTAGTTAAATCCTTGGGTTAATTTCCACTACACAAAACCCAAAAATTAGCCCTTGATTTCACCGCACGCCACCTTCATCTCCACTTCCGGCCACACCTCTAGTGAGGTTTCCCGCTCATCACATATGTCCATCCACCTCGCCATTACCCTCACAACCTCCCCCATCTCACGCCCATCGAAACCCCTCTCACTATTGGCAATTTCATCCACCCAAAAGAGCCACCGAACAACCCATCCTTAATGCTTTGTTTCCATCACCGATCGACCACCACGAACCTCCATACACCACACAACCACCGCCACTACATTCGCCAACGTCTAGCGAACCTCCTGAGAAAGTTTAATGTGGCGGTGAGGCCGTTTGTGTGTTTTTTAGGTCTCACCGTCGCCACCATTACTGCCACCACATCTTCAAGATCCAAGCTACAATTCCCCCTGGTGTAACCTCCAGGAGTCATGGAGTTGTCCCAGGACCCTTCCCAGGTCCTTGATTGAGGGCACCAACTACAGTGGCTGCGGTAATTGAAGGAAGAAATCTCCGCAACTACATGAGAGCAAGAAGGTGTGGGATTAGTCCCACCTCGGAAACACAGAAGCATGTGGAGCCACATAAATTGATTTTACGCTACCGGCTTATCGCCTCAACACTTGGGGGTGAGGTCCACTTCACACCCACACACTACCCAACCTGCCTAGACCTATACACTCCCTGACTATGACCCCATGCACGTAGCCCTGGACTCGATTACTGTTCATGCCCGATAACCCAATTAGCCTGGGTCTGAGAGAAGAGGAGAGGAGGAAGGAAAGAGAGAGAGAGAGCAAGGGAGGGGAGGGTTTTGCTCCTAAAGGCTTTCAGCGACACTTAGTCGCTGAGAAGGTGAGTTCCCCTTGTGCATGAGAAGGAGCTAAAGGCAAACAAAGGAGAAGACTTGAGAAAAAGAAGAGACGTGAAGAAGAAAAGGAAAGGTAGAACTGAAGAAGAGAAGAAGAATTGAAGAGAAAAAGCACTATGGAAGGTGACATTTAAGTCGTCCGATTACCAAAGCAGATGTCTGATCACTGTTCATTTATTTAATCAATTTGAGTAATTGATATGTGCTTAATTAGGCAAATAATTGGTGATCTAAATCACCATTTTTTTATCTTAGATATCTTTTTGGTCTCTTAAAGTCTTGAAATACTCATGTTCTCATTGGATTTCAGATTTGAGTAGTTATCATTCATTGAATATCATTACTATGCTTAAATTCTTATGCTCATTTTATTTTAATTGAGATTAGCGCGTGAATTCTATATTTGCTCCATGTGTTTGACCTCGGACTTCTTTTGGATATTCAAGTTATAAATTTTTTTTGTTGAAGAGCGATTTGTTACTTATACTACAATGCATTTCCCAAACATTAATGAAAAGCTTGTCAATAGTAAGCAAACTAAAAATCCCCTAAAACCAAAAAGGATGGTTACCACTTCACAACCTTTTAGCTACTTCACTTAGACTTGTTCGAACCAACCAAATCTGAAAGCCTAAGCGGGTGCAGATATTGTCTAGTCATAATCGACGACTTTTCTAGATTTACATGGGTATCTTTCTTGAAAAGTAAAGATTTAACCTTTGATGTTTTTAGCAAATTAGTTAGAAGACTACAAAATGAAAAAGGATCTGAAGTAATTAGGATTAGGAGTGATCACAACAGAGAATTTGAGAATGAATCATTTACCAATTTCTGTGATCAATATGGGAAAAAACATAAATTTTCCTTCCCTAGAGCTGCACCTCAGAATGGTGTAGTTGAGAGGAAAAATAAGACTTTGCAAGAGTGTGCCCGCACAACGCTGTGCGAGTCAAAGCTGCCTCGATATTTTTGGGCTAAGGCTGTAAATACTGCTTGTTATATTCAGAATAAAACCCTGATCAGACCAATCTTAAAGAAAACACCTTTTGAACTCTATCATGGAAGAACACCTAGAATTTCCTATTTCAAGATATTTGGTTGTCGATGTTTTATACTCAATACTAAGGACAATCTTAATAAGTTTGATGCCAAAAGTTCAAAAGGATTTTTCTTAGGTTATTCAACCAAAAGTAAAGCCTATAGGATTTTTAACAAGAAGAATTCTATTGTCGAGGAAACCATGCATGTATCTTTTGATGAAACTTTAGTTCAAACAAATCTTCTGCAATTGATGATGATGACCTAATAGTTGACCCATCAAACATTCCAGAAGAGAATATTTCTGACGAACGACCCATAGATATTTCATTTGTGAAAGATCATCCAAAAGAATTGGTGATAGGTGAATATCTAAAAGAGCTCAAACTAGATCTTCCCTTAATAGTTTAGCTTTCATTGTTTTTGTTTCATAGCTATAACCCAAAAATGTCAAGGAGGCATTTTCTAATAGTCACTAGATCATTGCAATGGAAGATGAGTTAAATCAATTCAAGAGGAATCAAGTATGGGAACTTGTTTCAAAGCTTGAATCACAAACCATTATAAGAACCAAGTGGGTCTTTAGGAACAAACTTAATGAATCAGGAGTAGTTTGAAATAAAGCTAGACTTGTGGCCCAAGGGTATAATCAAGAAGAAGGAATTGATTTTGATGAAACATATGCTCTCGTAGCTCGCCTAGAATCCATTAGGATGCTGCTAGCCTTTGTTGCCCATATGAAATTCAAACTTTTTCAAATGGATGTCAAGAGTGCCTTCCTAAATGGATTCATCAAGGAGGAAGTCTATGTTAAACAACATCCAGGGTTTGAAGATGTTAAAAATCCATACCATGTCTATAAACTAAACAAAGCCTTATATGGAGAAAGATTACACAATATGATTTTCACTTTAAACATTTTTATCTTTTATTTAATTCTTACCTTCACTTCCCTTATAAGATAACCACCATAGAATTTTTTGAGCATTCTCCAGTCATCATAGTCTAGGGGGCACATTGTTCAATTGCTAGCCATAGTGCCAAGCCAACTACTTAATATCCTAGCCACTTTATCCATAGGTTGAGCCAATTCATTACACTCAACAACAACCTTGATCCCATCAGGTAGTGACCACACATCTTTAGAATATGTAACTCCTCTTCTTATTCTCACAATTCCACTTTCATTTATCAAATTACAAGTTCAATAATCAACAGTTAACAGAACTAGATGAATTATTTTTTAAAATCAGTTAAAGATTTTATTATAAAATTCACTCATAAAACCTGAAATCTGCACATTTTCATGCATGCCATCCCTAGGGTCTAGAATTTTCGATTGCTTTTCTTCTCTTGGAATGTTAGTTGAATCTTTTGGTTCTTCATTGAATTCTTTATCTTGTGATTGAGATTCAAATATGTGGCATCATTGAAAGTTCTTGATCGAGCCATAAAGTAAGCTTATAGTAAGTAGTATTTCAAACAATATAAAGTTAGTGATAGTAATATTAACAATTTGAAATAAAAAGAAATATACTAGGATGCTAATCATATTAGAATCCATGTTCCAAACATTTTGAATCATCTAAAATTTGTAGGAAACGAGCGATATTCTTTACTGCATGTGGTATTCCTTACATGTAAATGATACCCAACATTATGGATCTATCATCAATGAGTGTTGCAAGTAAATTACATGGGCCAAACTTACTAAACATTGCCAAAGAAGTGTGTTTCCTTAACAAGAATCAAACATGGGCAACAAGCATGCTAGAATTGTACCACATCCAAATTATTTAAACCATTTGGTTTTCAAAAAAGAATTGTTTTACATGCAGAGGTTGTATCAACAATTCTACATCTAGGAATGGATATAATCTCTTTTGTATTTAATTTAAATGTTGACCCACTTTCAAAAAAAGTTTAAATGATACCAGGATTTTGTATCAACAAAACCAGATTATTACTTTTATTACCAGGATTTCCATCAACTCCTTGTAGCATGTCATCGACCTTCACACAGATGCCCTCCATTCCACTCCAAAAAATCAAAAGACCCTGGAGAAGGGTGAAATGTTGGTTTTGAGAGCCTAATTGCTTTAATCGGGATGCAATTGACATATGGTGAGATGGGAATTCATGTTGAAATCAGTAAGATTAATCAAACCAATTAATTAGTAGATTAATCGGGAATTTGGTTGACCAACCAAATTGCCTCGGCTTCGTTCTTCTAAGGTGGGTTTTGAGGACGTCCATGATCGGAGTGCACCAAATTTTAGAGGTGGATCATCGTATCCTAGGAGGAGTTCGTCAAGTCTCGATGCACTGATATTGTGGGGGGCAATACCTTCTCTAAGGGAAATCCTTTACGGGTGCTTAGATCAGAGTAATCTCTAACCTTTCTTCGTTTTGTTTATTTGTGCTATTGCATGTTCTTTATTCTTTATTTTATTCTGGATCTTGCGAAATCATGTTTAGCTTACTTGATTTAATATTTTTGATCTATCTGAAAATGTTGGAAACACATATGTTTTTATTTATTTATTTTCCATATGCGTTCATTTTAACAATCTTAGAGAAGGTATTGCTTAGATCTAAAATATTTGGGATGTCAGAAATGACTTTTAAATCACGTGTAAACTTATCTGGTATACCTAAGAAATCTAGTGGGCATAATTTCAAGCATTGTCAACAATGCATGAGGACTTGGTTGGCCACCTTTGGTTTGATCTCAGCATTGGAAATCAAATCCCAAGTGTTGGATAAGGAAAAATTCACTCCCAAAGGCCAAATGACGATGGATGAGTGGTGTTGTTTGCACGATGAGATCATGATTATAAAAAGACGTTCGTTGTAGTTGAAATCGCCGCGAAAACAATTAACAATTTATTACTCGAAAACTAAAGTATCTGAGGTCGAGCTCAGGGAGCAAATTGGTATTTTAGAAACTAAAATCACAATCTCTAATTGCTCAAAAAATGCTAGCAATCCAATGTATATGAAAGATAAAGAGGGAAAATGTAAAAAGAAATGGATTGTCTTTCTTCTTCTCTTTTCTTCCTTCTTTCTCTTTGTGACTTCTCTCTTTTTCTTCTTCTTCTTCTCTTTTTCTGATTTTCCCTTTTTTAGATGTCTGATTCTGTGAGTCAGACGCCTTATCTTGTAGTTGCTACAGTGATTTCACTCTTTCTTCTTCTTCTTCCTTCTTCTACCTTGTCTTTCTTCTTCAGCCTCTACCTCTGTCTTCAATTGTTCCTCTTCTTCCTTTCTCTGCGGCTTCCTCCTTGGCTTCTTCTTCTTCTTTTCTTCTTTGTCTTTCTCTGTCTTCTTCTTCTTCTTCTTCTTCTTCTGCTTGGCCATTCCTGCTTCTCTCTTTCTTCACCAGCTACCTTCTTTTTCTTCTCTTCCATTGCCTCTTCCTCCTTCTCTTTTGCCTTCCTTTACTTCTTCCTTGCCTTGAGCTTTGGCTGCGCCTTCAGCTTCCTTCTTCTCTCTTCAGCAGTTGCCTCCTCTAGCGCCTGCACAGCACCACAATGCAAAACCTATGCCCTACCCTCCCTACATCTCTCTCTCTATATCTCTCTTCGGTATGCTCTCCCAGAGCAAGGTAATCAGGTCAGTTGCACACCCGGGTCCAGGCACACCGGCATGGGGGTCATGCGCGAGGAGTGCTAGGTCTAGGTAATCGAGTTGGGTGCTAGATCCACATAGCGTGGGCACAGACAAGCCCCATGTTCGAAGGCAACGAAGAGGAAACACAAATTCAACTTATATCACTCACCTCACTCCAAAATGCCCGAGGTGGGACTAAAAGTCCCATCCGCTTCTGCACGCACACCCGCAGGGGGCTGCCTTCGATTGCCACCACTGCAATGCTTTCTCAAAACCACTCACTGGCTGAATGTATGTGCGAGGTGACTCCACACCTCCTGGACCTATTTTCCTGGAGCTTGACGCCTGGGTTGAAGCTTGCGAGCAAGCTGCATGTCAGCTCCAATGGCGGTGGAGGCAAGAACCTGCACTTAAGAAAAACAGCCTCGCGACCTCATTAGATCACACAGGGAGCTTTGCCATGACACGGTGAAGGTGTTGCGGTAGGTGGTTGGGCGCGAGGTGGCCTAAGCGTGCGTGCCTAGGTCAGTCTGTGGTCATGGTTATGGGTGCGGTCAAGGAGAGATTGTGGAGGTTGTGGTGGTCGATGGAGATGGGGAAAGTGATCAGTGGATGGTGGTGGTGCTTCTGAGGGGTCTGGCAAGGTGGATGGGTGTGGGGAGGTGATGGAGACACCTCGCCGGTGGTCTGCCGGAGGTGAAGAAGATGGTGGTGGTCTACAGTTGTCGAGGGGTTGTTTTGGGAAATAAAGAAGGGGAAAATGAAGAGAAGAGCAAGGGGTCTTATCTGAGAGTGTCTGGACGAAAGGAGAGGCAGAGGGGCTAACGGCGCATATCTATCTTCACCGGAGACGAAGGCCCAGAGATGGAGAGGCGGCGACGACGAGGAGGTCAAAGAGGCATGTGCTGGTGCGACGCAATGTGGAGGAACGAGGCAAAGCAAACCCTGCCACTGGTATGGTGGCAGAGTGACGAGATGAGGGAGAGGAGGATGCTGGAGCTTGCGGGCGTCTGACCGGAGATGAGGAAGGAGCGAATTCAGGGGAATTCTCAGGCCAAAACAAGCTTGGAAGATGCGGCCAGACCTGAGGCTTCTTTTAAAGGCACAAGTAGAGGGCCTTGTGCTTGGAAGGCGAGCTTCCAAGCGCAAGACTCTTGCCGTAGGTATGGCTCAAAAATGATACCCATACCTCTCGAGCATTCGCATGAGAGGTATGGGGCAAATCAGGGCATGGGGAGCTGCTCAGGCGATAGGGGACTTCTCAGAGAACCCCCCTTTCAAATCTGAGAGCAGCTCCCTGGGGAAGAGAGGAGAAATCCTCCTCGAAACTTCACCGGAGGTATGGGTCTTCTGCTGCAATGGTAGAGGGACCGGAATGCAAAAAGTGACGAAGAAGTTGAGGGGGTTTTCGCAAGGTTTTCAAAAGTTACGAGCCATAATGTAATTTGGTGGACTATTTTGCAAAGTAGGTCAAGATGACCTTCCCTTAGGTCCAAATTTTGGTACAAACCTAATTTGGACCTAACGAATCCATTAGTGAAGTTGAATTTTAGGTTTGACCACGTTTGACTATACATTTTGCACAAAAACTCAACTTAGGTCAATTATTGAGCTTGGACCCCAATCTAGGTCAAAACAGGTTCCAAAGGTCAAATTGAAGGTTCTAAACCCTAGGGGATATTTTTCCATGAATTTTAGAGGATTTAGTTGATTTTTATCCTGACTGGAACCTTGTGAAATTAAGTGGGTTTATTTTAGGGTTACAGAATATCATTTAATTCTTAAATTTCACAATAACCCTTTTCTGACTGAACCATCCCACTTTTTCTCTTATTAAGTCCAATTGACCTATGTTTAGACCCTGAAAAAATATGTTGATGTACTGTAATGGTAAAGTTACAGTTTTACCCTTTGTTTCATGTTTTCTTTCCAGATCAGTAATCTCTTGAGTTAGGCCTTCCTTTAGGTTATGCAGGAGCTTTTGTTCTCTTTTTTAGGTCGAAAAGAGCTAGTTAGGGCTCATGATGAGGTTCTCATCAAGTGGAATGTGCGCAACTGTATTTGTCATAATTGCATCTTATTGGCTTTATCCAATGTGTTATTTGATGTATATAGCACATCCACATCCACTGAGAAGAGGCTATGGGAGGAGTTGGACAAGAAGTATAATATCGAGGATTTTGGTATTGAAAAATATTCTATCGCAAAATTCTTTAAATTCTAAATGGTTGAGGGTAAATAGGTATCGGAGGAGGCACACGAATTTCTATTATTGCTTCATGGTTTGGCAGAGGCTAAGATGAAACTTCTTGAGAAGTTTCAAGTCATGCCTATCATTGAGAAATTCCCTAAATCTTGGGAGGACTTTGGGATGACTCTCAAGCATAGGAAGGGAATGATTTCTCTTGATGACTTGATGATAGCCATTGCTATTAAGGAAGAGCATAAGAAATAGAAACTTATAGTACATGTGGAGTCTAAGGTAAATGTCATAACATCTTAAGACACGGAGAATAAAAATAAGAAAAATAAAAACAAAACGAAGGCCAAGCCCAAGATCCAGAAGCAATCCAAGAACAAACCATGCTGGCACCGTGGGCAAGTTGGGCATGGAGCAAGGATTGTCCTTCTAATAAAGCTTAGTAGATGACCACAGATGGGTATTCTCAGGTGAATGTGATCACCGAGGATGCTGGGCCAAGCGATGGGTGTCTCAATAAAAATTGAACTCTATGTTAATCACAATCATACTGAATGACTCGTGGATACTAGAGCTAATGTACATATTTATACTGATAGATCATTCTTTTCTTCCTATCAGGCCTGCAGTGGTGGGATTGTGAAGATGGGGAACGATTCTGCAGCCAAGGTGTTAGGATTTGGATTCGTGGACTTGAGGTTTTCCTTGGGGCGAGTTTGGACACTGTGTAGGGTGCTTCACGTTCCTATTGTAAAGAAGAATGTTCTTTCTGGTTCTCTATTGGTTAGAGAGGGTTTTGAGTTAAACTTTAAATGTAATAAAGTTGTTATGTTGAGACATGGAACATTCTATGGAAAGGGCTATTTGGCAGATTTTGATTTATTATTTAGAGTGAGATGTGATGTGGATGTATTATCTAAAAATTCTCTAAATAATGTTAATTTTCATTCAATTCAATCTGTTTGCAGTAATATTAAATCTTGTGATATATGGCATGATAGATGGGTCATGTAAATTTCAATTCCTTAAAAAGAATGATGAAATTAAATATGATTCCTGAACACACCATAGATAAAGCTAAGAAAGACGAGAAATGTGTGCAAGCTAAATAAACTAGGAAGCCTTTTCACTCTATTATTAGAGATACTGAAGTTATAGATTTGGTGCACACGGATATCTGCGAGTTTAATGGTATTTTGACTATGGATAATAAAAAGTATTTTATCACCTTTATAGATGACAATAGTAGATACTAGTATGTGTATTTGCTTAAGTCTAAGGATGAGGCATTAAGAAAGAAGCAGAAATACAAACTGGGAAAACTCTTAAGAGATTGAGGTTAGATAGAGAAGGGGAATATACATCCAACTTGTTTGATGAACAATGCCAAGCTTTTGGTATAGTTCATGAAGTGATGCCCTCATATTCCCCACAATCTAATGGGATAGCAGAGCAAAAGAATAAGAACCCTAACTAACATAGTCAATGCTCTCCTGCAAGGCTCAGGATTACCTATTTACATGTGGGGGGAAGCTTTGAATACGGCATGTCATATTTTGAATAGAGTTTCCCTCAAGCATAAGGAAAGTAGTCCATTTGAGATTTGGAGAAATAGAAAACCAAGTTTAAAATACCTCAAAGTGTGGGGCTGCAATGCAAAGGTAGTTGTCTCAAAACAAAAGAGGAAGAAGCTTGGACCTAAGACAGTTGGTGTGGTCTTTCTGAGTTATCTTGATAATAGCTATGCCTATAAATTTTTTGTTATAAAATCTGAGATTTTAGGCATAGATGTCAACGCTATTATTAAGATTCGCAATGCTACATTTTTTGAGGATGTCTTCCCTATGAAAATAGGATTACCTCAAAATGTGACTTTAGATAACCTAGCCACCACATCTGGTTATGTTCCCGATCAGATGAAAAGGATGTCTAATGTGGGGACAAGCTCTTCCCATTCTGAACCCAATGAAGTAGAGGATTTTAAACCTAGGAGAAGTAAACTACCAAGAATTGCCAATGATTTGGGAAGCGATTTTATTGCTTACCAAATCGAGGGCAATCCCCCTACTTATCGTGATGCTATGGCTTCTTCTGAAGCTAAGCATTGGAAAGATGCCATTAAGAATGAGATGGACTCAATCATCTCTAATGGCACTTGGGAGTTGATTGATTTATCTATAGAGTGTTCTACTATTGGGTGAAAGTGGGTGTTTAAGAGAAAACTTAGGCCTAATGGATCTATTGAGAAATACAAAGCTAGACATATTGCCAAGGGGTTGAAGCAAATGGAAGGTATTGATTATTTCGATGCCTATTCTCTTGTAACTAAGATAACTACTATCCGGATGCTTATTGCATTGGCTTCCATTTATGATCTCACTATCCACTAGATGGATGTGAAGAGCACCTTTTTTCATGGTGATCTTGAGGGGGAGATCTAGATGGACTAACCTAAGGAATTTATCGCTCCTAGGAATGAGGAAATGGTTTGCAAGCTTGTTAAATATTCTCTTTATGGTTTGAAACAAGCACCGAAACAATGTAATAAAAAGTTTGATAAGACTATCCATTCTTTTAGCTTTGTGGATCACGAATCCTACAGGTGTGATCTATTCTATGGTTAAAGGTGATATGTGTATTGTCCTATGCCTATATGTAGATGATATATTATTGTTTGAGTCAGACATTATAATTGTGAATGAAACTAAGTTATTATTGAGTAGTAAGTTTGAGATGGTGGATATGGGTGCTACAAATGTGATCTTAGGCCTTAATCATGATTCGATCAGCAAAGGGGATAGCTATTTCTCAATCTCATTATGTTGAGAAAGTTCTTGAAAATTTTGTCTATCAAGATTGTAAGGCTATTGTTGAATGCTCAAAAGTCGTTGTAGTTAGGAAAATATCACGTCGTAGTATAACAACGAAGATCGCAAGAACATTTAAATTTATAAGTGCTCGAAAACAAAATTTGAGTCAGAGGTCGTTCGTAGGAAGCAAATATGGAATTCATACACTAATTGTAATTGTAAATAATGAGCGCAATAATTCATAATAAGATATCCAATGAATATCAATAAAAAATATATTCAACAATAGCAATTGTGTCTAAGAAATCAATGGGATAAAACATAGAAATTAAAACCTAAAAATGGTGATTTGAATCACCAATTTATTCCCAGAATTAAGCACATATCCCAAGGATACTCAATATCTCAATATTTCAAACCAGTTCAAATGTTTCAATAGTGTTTCCAACCACTAATCTACGTTAGCTCAAGAGCCAATGTCTCCATAGTCATCAGAACCAAGCATAAGTCAGACGTCGGACCCTAAGGTTAGATGACTTAACTTCATTAAGCACAGTAGCACACCAATATGAAATTTGCTAAGTGTCCAAGGCACATCAGATGCCTTAAATATCAAGCACAATAGCCCCTGAAATATCTGAATTTCGCCTAAGTGTTAGGCCCAAATCCCAATGATGAACAGTGCAAAACAACCCCCCACCCTCAAAATTTTCTCTTTCTTTCTCTCTCTCAGAATCAGGTTAGGGCTAATTAGGTAAACGAATCCGGGTTCAGGCTTGCGTGAGTGGGCACGGGCGAGGTGTGAGCCAGAGGTGAGCAAGGACCACACCCATGTGTGAACTGAGGCAATAAGGTAGTGCACCAAGAACCTTATTAATCAAAATTTGGTTTAAGTCTCCACAATGTGGGACTATATCTGGAATGCTTCTCCTCGCGTGCAACAGCTGAAGATCCTCCATCATTTGTTGTTGTTGGTGGCTTGCCTCTTCAAATCAAGAGCCTAGAAGGCTTCGCGAGATCAATCTGCACTCCAGGTCATGGTAGCAGCGGAGTTAGTCAACAGATGGTGGCCGGCGGAGGTGGTGATGATGGCTGCGATAGGTGATGCTCTGATGAACCCTGAAACACACTAATTCGAGCCCTAAGCCCCAATTAACACATTCATGAGCATCGTCGGAGCACGGGGAGTGTGGTAGTGATGTTTTAGAGGTGTATTGTGGTGTGTGGAGGTCAAACGGAGTTGAGATGACCAGTGGTTTGGTGGGTTGTTCAACGAGGGAGTATAGTGGATGAAAGCCCCACTAAAGAGAGGGCTTTTGCTCGAGTTAGTGTGGCGAAGGTTGTGGAGTGGTTAGCGTGTTGTTTGGTGTTTGATGGTGGCCGAACGAAGCTCACCAGAGCTTTGCTGGATGCGAAGAAGACGAAGAGGGAGAGGGTGATATAGGGATCTAAACTAGGTTCTAGAGTCCTAAAATTAATCTATAGAAGTGGAGAGAGTAGGAACCTATGCTTATTGGATGAAGAGGGGTAAGGAATCATGCTGGCTTGCCTTGCCAGATGCGAGGGAGATGAATTCTCTTGTGGGGTCGAGAGACGAGAAAGACGGGGTTGGGAGACTCCTACTTTGGCCGGCGAGGAGCGGAGGAAGGTGAGGAAGAAGGGGGGCTGCATGATTTGTTGGTCTAGTGGGTAGAGGAAGGAGGTTGAAGAGGCTCGCTGGCGCTGAGGTTTGAGACGGTCGGAGGGGAGGAGGAAGAGGTATTCTAGCTTGAAACCTAGTTGAAAAAGACGCTGGAGATAGGAGAGCTTATATAGAGATCGAATGTGCTTTAAAATTGGAAGAATTCATGAATTGAATTTATGAAATAGGAAGTTTTGATTCCATGATTCTCGAAGCTCACGAGGGTTCTATGATGCGAGTTAGGATCTAAGATCAGTTTCAATGGAAAGGGATCCTCTTCCTAATCAATCCCTCCAAATTTGGAGGGATTTGATTAAGAAATCAGAGAGAAATCCAAGATTGAATTCACGTGGTTTGGGTTGAGGTTTTGTTCACACCTCTAATGGCAACAGGGACGAAAATGCAAAGATGATGAGAAGTTAGGGGCCTTTTTGTAAGAATCTTGAAACCTAGGGGCTTGAATGTGAGAAATAGAGATTTTAGGGACTAAATTGCAAACTAGGTCAGGATAGACTCTCATTGGGCTCAAATTTTGGTGTCAACCTAATTTGAACCCAAGAAATATAATGGTAAACTTAGATTTTAGTTTTAACCATGTTTGACGGGGTAAATTGCATAAAAATCCAAATCAAGGTAAATTCTCATCTGAAACTCTATTCTAGGTCAAAATTGGTTTAGATGGTCAAGCTAAGGGTACCAAACCTCTCAGAATAATTTTATTCTAACTAGAACCTCTTCAATTTATCTGGGTTGATAATTAGGGTTTTGTGTATTGTTTCAACCCTCGAAATGCATGAAACTCTGTTTCTGCCAGTGCGGACCCACTTCTTGGACTTAAATGCTCAATTGACCTCTAATTAACCCTTGGATAACCCCGTGGTTACTCTGCACTTGTGATGTGATGTTAAAACAACAGAATTATCCTAGTCTTATTGTCTTCTCCTCAAAACATATTAAAGTGGAATTGTGGTCCTCAGGCAAACATTTAGGAGCATTTATCTCTTGATTCGAACTAATTTAAGTTAGTTATGATGAATGATGGTGTTACCATCATACCCCCATGCCCAACTTTTGCTAGTCCCTAGCAAAATCCTATGGAATGAACTAGATCTCTAGATCATGTTTCTGATGTTCAGATGCCTGATTGTGCCTCTTCTCTAGAAATTAGATTGGAATACCAACAATAGCCTCAGAGGTACTTAAGTACCAGCCAAGATCCAGACCTGACCAGCCTCAACCTCGAGTCTGTCCCAAAGGTTTCTAAGGCCCATAAAGATTGCCCCAGAGGTTCGTTGACCCCAGCGGTTAAAGCACCCATGCGTAGACGTATCAAGTCCAAGTTTAATTTGGTAGTACATTTTTTATAAGAGAGATATAGAAGGATTTTTATTCTGAGAGTTTTCTCTCTTTTCTTTTTTATATTCCCCTAAATCCAACATCAGATTGGACCTAAACAAAGTATGTATCAGATTCCTTGTCCCCATCATCAATCCTCGAAGGGTCCCTAGCTTTCGACACTTTGGGATAGTGTTGCCCATGGCATTCTGTAGCTAAATTCAGGCCCTCGCAATTGACATTTCGGGATAATCTCGCCCATGGCACCTGAACTAGTACAAGGTGCTTACATGCCCCTTGTAGGATATTTAGATATCATAAGAGATAAGCACCGAAGAGACGATATGTTATTATGCATCTTCGAGGGGAGTATTTTTCATCCCACCTCTCCGTGCTGAGAACTCATCCAATCAACTTATGTCTTCGAGCCGCTCCTAAGCTAGATCTCCGAGAAAACCTTTTTCAGAACGAGATACTCTTGTCATTGTTTCTTAATTAAGCACACTGAACCAGAATGGTGTGTGATTTTTGGGTGCCTAGGTTACCAAGTCTCATAAACCAAAGGGCAGGCAATGAGGCTGAATAGTCCCTAAGCCTTAGACTTAATACATCAACCTCGCACTTTCCTTAGCCTCTTGAGGATTAATTCGGATCTTAACAAATATGCGAGTGTTTAATCCTTAAGATACACCCAAGAGGCCTAAGGTCAGTACTCTTACTTATCTCCTTGTCTCAAGCATTTCAAGGCTTAATCCTTGTTTTGCTTTGGTCTAGAACTTAAGTAGATCCCATAATCAATTGCTATGACTATCAAATTTTCTTTCTGATTTTGCTCCTTTTGACATTTTGTATTTCCTCCTTTTTTCCTCCTCAGGAAAGATTTTTCAAGCTATTCTCAATTTTCCTCCTCTTTCTCCATTTTTTTTCCAATATGTATTTTTTGTGAGAACCCCTCAGATAATTGAATTTCCATTTGTTTTGCACACTAACAACCCCCCAAGCCTAAGTTTTGTAATGTCCTAATTATAAACCAGGTGGGTACGAATTCACATTAGTTCAAAGATTAGAACAGGGTTAAAGGGTGGGTGAACGGGTCGAGATAACTATTGCGAATGATTTCAAGCTCTGATATAAGTATCAAAGGTGGAATCGGTTATTGAAAATTGAACCCTAAAGTGCAATAGTCATGTATCTCAAAGATGAATCGGAAGGGTCTTGGGTTTTTGGAATGACGGGTTGCCTCCCGTTAAGCACTAAATTCAATGCCTTTAGCCAAGTAGAAGGTGGTCAAGGAGTGGTCAGATTAGAGGAATTTTGTAGAACAAGCACCTTGATGAGTAGTCTGGTTGGTCCAACCAGGTGCTTGTTCAGATCAATAGGCTGATGATGCAGACCAAACCCAATAAGTTTGGTGGGTTTATGGATGTGAATCAATAGGTGTGGACCCACCATTTGCTTTGTGGCTTGAATAGATGTGAAAATATGAATCTAGGGTTTGGCAAAATAGACTCAGCCTGATCAGAGTAGGGGTCCTCAAATGATAATGGATCTGTGGCAAATGTAGGAACCCTAATGGTGGGATCAGAGAGGAACAGAATGTGATTGTTGGTTTAATCAATGTTTGCTTTCTAGTCGAATTGTGGTGGAGAATCATATATAACTGGATCAAAAAGAGGTAAGTCAGAATAGAAATTGATTCCAGTGGCGAGTTGGGGTGGGTTTTGAAAGGCTTTGTAGGAGATGTGGCTGCTTTGCATTCTAAATCATCGACCTCATAATCAGAATCAAATAACGGATCATGGATACTGAGGTCGTAAACTGGCTCGTAGTCATCTGGAAACAATGGTTCTCCGAAATTAGAGTATAATTCGAAATCATTGGAGAATTTGAGACAATCATTTTTTGAACCTGATTCAAGGTCAAGATTTCCACCACTAAGCAAATCATGCTGCATGGAGTTATCAACCTGACTTTGGTCTATTCTAGTCTCAAATCCTAAGCTCAAAGAGGTGTCCTTATTAGGCATAGGCTCAGGTTTTGGGCACCTAGGGTGGATCCAATCAAAGCCCAATTCTTCCAACTCCTTTGATTCTATATCATAAATTGATTCTGTATCGTAAATCGGTGTGACTTCCGAAAAATCAATTCATTCTTCTGAAGAGTCTGGAGAGGTATAATCATCAAATACAGACTCAAAATCATAATTCAGATATAAAATCTGGTTCTCATTGCATTGGACCTCATGATCATCCCAAATAGTCTCAGATCTAGATTTTAGGTCAAAGGTAGGAATTGGGTTACTAGAATCTAGACTTGGTTCTACTAGGATGTTAGAATCACTTTCAAGGAATACCTTAACAGGATAAGGTGCAGGAGTTATATCCTTGAGAGGTTCCGAGTCTATTTCATCATAGGTGTTTGAAAAATCTAGGCACAATGGACTAGCTTCACAGCTGCCTATGGTTGGGCACCTATAACTGGATCCACCCACCCCACATCAAGATCAGGTATGTCATTACTCACAAAATCTGAATCTGGTTCCATTTAGGTTGGGGGTCCATAGCAACCTCTACTTTCGAACCCGGTGATAAACACACATGAATTCATAATAAAATGCTTATTTATGATAGTTCCTAGGATTAGAAATGCACATCATGATATAAATATTGCATAAACATCCATTGCATTGTATTTAGGATAGTTGTATGTTTTGTATATTAATTCCTTCATTTTATATGGCCAGGAGGCAATGCGACGTCCTTACGGACTTCGGATGAAAAATCTGACCATACAGATGAATCTGGAGCGACGATCGCAGTCTAACAATGTAGAAATCACCCTGATCGGAGCACCGTGGCATCCTCTGCAAGCAAAGGGTGGACGGTTCATATGGTGCCACGTGGCACCATATGGAGCACCCAAAGTCACCCGCCATACTTCCAATGACCACCCAACAAGTGATCTCAGCCGTTGGATGAAAATCCAACGGCTGAGAGCCCACCCTCACCACGTGGCCTCAACTCATCTTCTTGGCACACTTGCAAACGTGGCGCAATAGTGGAGGCACTGGATCGCAAGGGACGGGCACGGGTTCGAATCCCTGTAGCCCCCCCAATTCTTAATCCAGTCGGTGCCCAACGCAGCCAACGCATGTGCGTGCATGCAGCAGCAGCGGCAGCGCAGCGCCAGCATGCACCAGCAATGTGCGTACACCAGCGCAATGCCAACGCGCACAACAACAGGGTCTCTGCGTAATCTATGCGCATGAGGGACAATATAGCTCGCATGGGTGGGCATGAGGTCGCTATAGCGACGCATGAGCTATACCTACAACGACGCTTACAGCCATTGGTTGCACTTGGGACTGATTTATATTTGTATTTTTATTTTATTACTCGAAAATAGAAAATCTTCGAGGTCGAACTTAAGGAGAAACACTTGATTCTAGAAGCGTACAAAATCACAATTTACAATATATATAATGTTTTACAAAAAAGATTAAAGAAAGGAAAATTGATTCTTCTTTCTTCTTTTGTCTACCTCTCTCTTTCTCTTTTCAGACGTCTGACTCCAAGGGTCGACGACTTAAACTCCTCTTGCTACAATGTTTTGCCTCTTCTTTTCAGCTGCCGCTGCTGCTGGTTCTTCTTCCTCTTGGCTCCTTCTCCTTCTCTGTTAAGCTGCGCCTCCTCCTTCTTTTTCTTCCTTTCTTCTCTGCTCTATGCCTCTGCTCCCTCTTTTCTCTTCTTCTCTGCTGTGCCAAGTCCTTTTTTTTCTTTCTTCGCCTCAACTTCTCTGCGGCTACAGTGCTGCCTTCATCTTCCTCCTTTGCTGTGCGAGTCCTTCTTTCCTTCTGTTCTTCTCACGGCTGCACTCCTTCCTCCTCCTCCTTCTCCTGCTTTCCTGCATAGTGCACAATTAGGCAAAACCTAACCCCTACCCTCCCCACATCTCTCTCTCTCTCTCTCAAATTCACTCCAGGGTATGCTCTCCCAGAGCCTTAACCGGGTATGCAGGTCGGGTGATGCACCCAGGACCAAGCGCATCGGCGTGGGTGGTGCGTGAGGTGTACACAAGCAAGGTTGTCAGATCCAGGTGCCAGGTCCATGGGGGAAGTGTCACAGGCGAGGCGTGGCGGGGGTGCGAAGGACCTCACCCCAGTGTGTTTCGAGGCGATAAGCCTGAAACACAAATTCAATTTAAGCGCAGGCACCAGCTCGTGAACTTCCGAGGTGGGACTAAAGTCCCACCCACTTCCACGCTTGCGCTCGTAGCAGACGGCTTCGCAATTGCAGCAAGCGTGGAGTCTCTTGACTCCACTTGAAGTGTGGGTGCGTGTGTGCTGCAAACCTGCACCACCTGAGGGCTTCGCCTGGAGCCGAGCGCGACCTGGAGTAGCTTAAAGCTTGATTCAAGCTTAGCGATAATGGCGAGGAGTGACTTGACCTTGAAATCAGTAGCATGGCCTTTCGGCCACATCAAGCCACAGGAAAACCTTCGCCGTATCATGGCGAAGGTGAGGCGAGGGTTGGTTGGCCGCAGGGCGGCCTAGGCGTGTGCGCCTAGGTTGCTCTGTGACCATGTTTATGGGTATGTTCGGTGGGCGTTTAGGGAGGTGTTGACGGTCAATGAAGGGGTGGATGGTGATCAGTGAGTGATGGCAGAGGTTCTGAGATAGGTGGCGAGGCGTGCGGGGGAGTGGAGCGATGGTTTTACCTTGGCGGTTGGTCTATCGGAGGTGGAGAAGGTGATGGTGGTCGGTGTGTGGCAGTGAGTGATTTAGGAAATAGATAAGGGGGAAATGCAGAGGGGAAAAAGGGGAATAGTTGTTACCTACTTAGCAGACGAAAGAGGGGGAGGAGGCGGCGAGTAGCTGTGCTACCGTCGCAGGAGAAGACAGCGCCCAGGGGAGAAGACGGCGACGAGAAAAAGATGCTGGAAGGTGCCTGCTGGTACGGCCAGGCACAGTGGTCGACGATGAAGGTAACCTTGCCACTGGTATGGTGGCAGGGTGACGAGGGCGGAGGAGGAAGGTCGTCGGAGCCTATGGGCAAATAGCCGGAGGAGGAAGAGACGAATTCTGAGGGAATTCATTGGCCAAGACAAGCTCAAAGGAAGCGACAGCCCCTGCCATTCCTTAAATAGGTGCTAGCCAGGAGGGAAATGCGAGGAGTCGTGGGCTCCTCACCGGAGGTATGTCCGGAAAAAGACCCATACCTCTTGAGCGTTCGCACGAGAGGTATGGTGGCCGGCAGAGCATGGGAGCTAGCCTATGCAGAAGAGGACAATGCAAGGAATCCACCTTTCAAGTCTGGGGCCGACTCCCCAGGTCTGTGCAGCGCCATCCTCCACGCAAAGTCGCCGTAGGTAGCCTGTGCAGTGTGGGGGTAGAAGGACCTGTCTAAACAAAGAGAAGAGAAAGATAGGGGGGTATCTGCAAGGGTCCAAAGAGTTAAGGATCAAAAAGTAAATGTTGAGGACCGTTTTGTAAAGTGGGTCAAGGAGATCTTTCCTTAGGTCCAAATTTTGGTATAACCCTAATTTGGACCTAAAGAATCCAATGGTGAGGTTGGATTTTAGGTTTGACTATGTTTGACTAGAAATTTTGCATAAAAACCCAAATTAGGTCAAAAATTGGGTATGGTTCTCAATCTAGGTCAAGATAGGTTCCAATGGCCAAATTGAAGATTCTAAATCCTAGGGGATATTTTATCATGAATTTTAGAGGGTTTAATTGATTTTTATCTTGCCTGAAACTTCGTGAATTAAAACAGATTTGTTTTACGGTTATAGAATGTCATTTAATTCCTAGATTTTGTCATAACCCTTTCTTGATCGAATCATCCCACTTTTTCTCTTATTAAGCTCATTTGACCTGTGTCTAGATCCTTAGAAATCCTGTTTATGTATTGCAATGGTAAAATTACAGTTTTACCCCTTGTGAATTATTTTATACTCAAATTTGTAATTCCCTGCTTTAGGCTTTCCCATAGGTTTTGTAGGAGCTTTTGTACAATTAATTAGGTCAAAATGTGCTAGTTAGGGTTCACGATGAGGTTCTCATCAGCCGTCGCTAATTGTTCGCAGGCACAAGGCCAGCTACGTGCATGAGTAGGCGTGAGCTAGCTACGCCACTTACAACGATGTCCTGGAGGTTGCTAATGGTCCCATGCCTATTCTCGCCTCTTCTCATCCACTATATAAGGACCTACAACCCCTCCAATCCAATCCATCTCCCCCTACTCTACTCCCACCTACTCCCAAGCTCTAGCAAGCCTACCAATGCTCTGTTAGAGCTTGCTATCAAGCTCCCAAGGAACCTATTAGTGTAACGAAACTTTGCCCCACCAAATACTCCTCCATCTTCCCATCCCCATTGATAGATCGCGTTGGAGCCGTCCTCCCACCTCCATTTTGATAGAAGATCACCTCCGCCTTCTCACCTCCATTCCGAAGCCACGCTGAAGCTTTCCTCTACCCAACGTCCTCCTGCTTCTCACCTCCGTCATCTTGCTTCCCAACTCCTTCGTCCGAGCTTCCGCCAAGTGCCGTCGTCTCACGAACAGCCGCTTTGGGAGATTTCTTCTCACCCCTTTTCTCTTTTATGCTTTTATAGTTTATTGTAATTGACATTCATGCAATAAATCACATTTAATTCCATCTCTCTCTTGTGATTGCTTGTCATTTTATTTCAAAAATAAAAAAATAACAAAACCCTAAAACACCAAAAAGAAACAAATCAAAGTGTGGTTTTCATACAAAGTAACGTCGCCTCCCTATGTTCGACTCGAGACTCCCTTGGAGTTTCGGTATAAATTATATTTGATTAGAAGTTTTGCAACTACGACGACGGGTTACTCGTAACCCCAATTTCAAACACGCAAAACCCGTTGATCATTTTGGTGCCGTTGTCGGGGAGGCAACGAAATTTACTTTATTATTTTCTGTGCTTCTTTGCATTTACATAGCATTAACCCCGCTTGTCTTTGATCTACTGTCTTGCAGGTACCCTAGTGATGAGAGCCTCATCATAAGCCCTAACTAGCTCATTTTTACCTAATAAAGAGAATAAGAGCTCCTACATAACCTAGAGAAGGGCTTAATTCAAGGAATAAGTGTTCTGAGAAAAAAACATGAAACAAAAGTTAAAACTGCAATTTTACCATTGCAGTACATAAACAGTTTTTATTAGAGACAAAACATAGGTAAAATGATTTGAATAAGATAAAAAGTGAGTTGGTTCAATCAGAAATGGGTTATTATGCAATCCAAGAATTAAATGACATTCTGTAACCCTAAAACAGACATGCTTAATTCAACAAGGTTCTGGTGAGGATAAAAATCAAGTAAATCCTCTAAAATTCATGGAAAAATATACCCTAGGGTTTATAACCTTCAATTCGGCCTTTGAAACCTATTTTGACCTAGATTGGGGTCCTAGCTCATCAATTGACCTAATTTGGGTTTTTATGCAAAATGTCCAGTCAAACATGGCCAAACCTAAAATCCAACTTCACCATTAAATTTATTAGGTCTAAATTAGGTTTTCACCAAAATTTAGGCCTAAGCGGAGGTCATCTTGACCTACTTTGCAAAATAGTACATCCAATTACATTTTGACCACTATCTTTTGAAAACCATTGCACAAACCCCCCTAACTTCCTCTCCACTCTTACAAACAGGTCCCTCTGCCGTTAATGGGGAGAAATCCTACTTCAGAGAGGAATGGAGGAGGAGTACTCCCTGATTCCTCAGAGATCTCCCAGATTTGGAAGGGAGATTCTTTGAGGAATTCCCTTCCCTCTGAGCTCGATCCTAATATCTGATTTGCACCCAATCTCTTTTGCGAACGCACGAGAGATTTGGGTCTCCAACTGCTTCCTTCTCCGGTGAGGATTCGCGCGCTTGAAAGCTTGTCTTCCAAGCACAGGAGCCCCTGCCAGCATCTATAAAAGGATCCTCAACCCCGGCCGCACCTCTTCAACTCGACTTGGCCAGAGATCCACCCCAATTTCATCTTCTTCTCTTTTGATCAAGTAGTCCAGTGAGCTCCGGTGAGCCTCCCTCTTTCTCGTCGCTCTGCCACCATACCAGTGGCAGAGCTATCCTCACCATCTTCCTCCTCATCGCGCAACACCCGCGCGAGCACCTCTAGACCCTTCGTCGTCACCGTCTTCCTCCACTGGACGCCGTCTTCTCCGGCAACAGCAGATACAACCAGCCGCCAACTCTCCCCCTTCATCCACTTAATTAGGTTAGACTTACTCCTCTCTATCCCTTCTTCAATTCCCCTCAATCTATTTCACAAATTACCCCTCGACTACCACTGTCCATCGCCATCTTCTCCATCTCCGGCCACCCACTAGCGAGGTGCCTCCACCACTCCACACCTCCACACGCCTCGCCAAACACCTCACCACCTCCACCACAGTCCATTGAACATCTTCCACCCATCCATCGACCGCCAACACCGCCATAAACACCCCTCGACCTAACCCATAAGCCCGACCACAGAGTGACCTAGGCACTCACGCCTAAGCCGCCTCACAGCCAGCCACCAACCACCTCACCTTCGTTGTGAGACGGCGAAGCTCCCCATCTGGTTTAACGAGGCCGCAAGGCCGTCTTTATGAAGTTCAAATCTGACCGCTCCGCTGGCATTAGCGATGGCTCGAAGGAGCTCGCAAGCTTGCTCCAGGCTAAAGCACTCCAGGGTCCCAGGTCCAGAAGGTGTGGGTTGGTCTCGCACATTCATCTGTCCAGGCAATTAGCTCTGAGAGGCACCCAACTGCAGCAATTGGAAGAAGAACCTCACCTGCGGGTGCGAGCGAAGCAGGTGGGGCTTTTAGTCCCACCTCGGAAAAGCAGGAGTGAGGTACGTCGCTTATATTGATTTTGTGTTTTGTTCTGGTTGCCTCAAGTCACACAGGGGTGAGGTCCCTCACCCTTACCACCCTCATCTGCGACACTGCCCCGCGGACCTGGCACCCGACCCGACTAACCTATCCGTGCACTTCTCGCACATCACACCCACACCGGTGAGCCTAGACCCGGGTGCGCGACCGACCCAATTACCCGGCTTTGGGAGAGCGTACCGAAGAGAGATATAGAGAGAGAGATGCGAGGGTGGATAGGTGATGGATTCGTTCTCACGCATTTGAAAGTCATCGGAAATCGTAGTATAGTCACGCAAAAACGTTCGTCAAAAATTAAGTTTGTAAAAATAACGAGACTTGAGTCCCGGTCATTCGTCTCTGGGAGGCATTGCTTTTACTTTTGAAATCGATCTTTTTGCTGCTCTACTTCGTTTAAAATCACACGCCGGTTTATGATTATTACGTATTGAAGTACGACATGCTTAGTTGCAAGTATATCAGGAATTAAAAACAGGCAACATTAATCACTCAAAAGATATTGCAATAAGCTCATGGTGATTCTCAACACATAGACATATATATAAAAATATATCTTCTATTCATTCAAGAGAGTGTTTGCAACATGGAAGGGAGAAGAAAGCTTGTACATGAATGCTTAAAAATGTAAATCTAGCTACCAGAAAATGATCGCATACAAGAATCTACGGGGGAATTTTGCATGCATCATTGGGGAGAATAAAGGCTACACTACTAAGCAGTAAATGGAAGCAGTAAATATATGAAGAGCTAAGTTACTAATCTAGCAGAAGGAAGGGCATTCGGAGGTGGTCTCTGATGGCCTTTGAGTGGCTGAGGGAAGGAGGGGCGGCCAATGGAGCTTAAGCCAGCCTTTGGAGAGAGGTTGGAGAGATCCAGCATCCCGGCATGATATCCTCCATGGTGGTGGTAGTGAGCTTGTGGAGGTGGAGTGGCTAGCTAAGTGGAAGTTGGCTTGAATGGCACCAATGGAGTGAATTTGCCAAGAAAGTGAATGGGTGCAAATGGCCACCCCTTAAGTCTTTTTATAGACCTAAGGGAAGCTCTCTAGAGAATTATGGAATTCTCTACAGAGGCCTATGGTGGGAGCTCGTAGGAGAGTGAGAGAGAGAGGATGGATGGTGGTTTTTAGATCCACCAAATGTGGATCTAAAAATTGAATGGCTCTTGATTGCTAATTTTGGCAACCAAGGAAATCACACATGGTAGAGTTCTAGAGAACTCTAGGCTAGGTATTTTCATGTGGATGATGTGTGTGGGTGTGTGTGGGTGTGTGTGGGTCGAAACTTAGGTGGCTAGGTTGATTAGGTTAGGTTCTAGTGGGTTTAGGTCAAGGTATGTCTCAAATTAGGGTTATAAACCCTAATTCACTAAGGTAAAGTGCAATTAAACTTAGTACAAGTTTAATTGGGTGTGTGAAAACTTAATTGAGAGTAAAACAACTCAATTAATTTAGGTCTAGGTCAATTGGACTCTCACTGAGTCCAATTGGACAGTGTGTGCTGAGATCAGGGCTCAATTGGACTCAATGAGTCCAATTGAATAGGCTGATGGAATTGACTAAGATCCAAGTCAATTAGGTTTAGTGAGGACCTAATTAGGTCCTTAGGGAGGTCTAGAGGTGATGTACTAAGGTTAGTGCACCTTAATTTAGGTTCCTATGGGGTTGGAATTAGGTTTAGGGACCTAGAGATCCAAGATCAGGGCTTAAATCTCAAAACAGGAACTGGAGAGCAGTATCAGACGTCTAATAATAGTGTTAGATGTCTTATACTAAAAAATCAGAAGTCCAGACTTGTTGTCTAGACGTCCAATTAGAGTCAGAAGGGATTTTGGGTTCTGTTTTGGGTATTCTGCAGAAATTGGACATCTGACAAAGTGTCTGGACATCCAATAATACTGCAGAAGTGGGTTTAAGGTGTGCGGGAGATGGCTAAGGGTCCTGGACATCCTATAACTTATCTGGACGTCCAGATAAGGGTTGGAACTATAGTTTTAGGGCTTCCTATGGTGTTGTGACCTAATCTAAGGGTGGCTAAGGCTTGGGGAAGTCTCTAGGCTATCCTAGGGCTAGGAAGGACCTAAGCTCTTCACATTTTACTGCTTTATTCCTACTTAATAGCATAGCAAACCTTTAACTCCCTTATATTATTATTCCTACATCTAATCTAAGCCTTCTGCTCCAGCTCTACTGCAACTCCCGTTATTCCTGATCCAGCTTCAGATCTAGCTCCTGATCAGCTTATTCCCTACAATCGACATAATGCACATAATCAGCACATTATAACATTATTTTATGCATAGCTAAAGGAAAGCAGTAAAGATGCAGATAATGCGTATGCATGCATGAATAACCCTAGCTTATGCTAAGTCCTAGCTTAATTTAGGTTAATTAAGACCTATGATTGTTGCACAATCAATAGGGTTAGGTTTTGCTCTTCGGTGTGTGTGTAGGGAAGAAGAAGGAAGAGGAAGGTGTAGCTGAAAAGCTAAGGCAAGGTGAAGGAAGAACTTAGTCGAAGAGGAAGAAGAAGGAGAAAGGCACTGTGCAAGAGAAGGAAGGAAGAAAGGAAAGAAGCCAAAGAGAAGAAAGCCAAAGGAGGCTGAAGGAAACAAAGGCAAGGTGAAGCTAACACTTAGCCGCAGGCAGACAGCAGAAAAGGGAAAACTTAAGAAGGAAGGGCAGAAGACAGAGGAAAATAAGAAGGAATAAGAAAGGAAAGGCTAGAAAGGAGCTACACAGAAGAGACAAGGAAGAATAAGAAGGAAGAAGAAAGGAAAGGCTAGAAAGGAGCTACACAGAAGAGACAAGGAAGAAGCAGACGGCCAAAGTCAAAGGAGAATAAAAGAAAAAGAGCTAAGGAAAATCAGAGAAAGAAAGAAAGAAAGAAGAAGAGAAAGCAGAAAGGAGAAGGAAATAAGATAAAAGCTTAAAGAGAATATCTTTTTAAGATGTCTGATTCCATGATCAGACGTCCAATTTCTCTATTTTTGCCACAATTGACTCTTAAATTCTTGCATTTATATTCTGAATTAAGTTTTGAGTAATTTTAAGTGTTCAATTACATTATTGAGATTAGTGAATAAATTCCATTTGCTGCTTGTATTCGACCTCGGATACTTAGGTTTTCGAGTAATAAATTCTTATTTGTTGTCAACGCTTGGTCACCTATGCTACAACGCAACTGACTTATAAGCCCGACAAAGCATTGCAAACACCTAGCATGGAGATCCAAGTGTGGTAGACCGGAGTAAAATGCGGCTAGAGTACTTTGTAAGTGTCACCCACATTCCCCCCCCCCCCACTAGTTTCATTTCACCACACTCATAACCAAGACCAAATCTACTTAGGTGCTTGCATAAATCCTATAATAGAATTGTTTGTCTTGTTTGCCAAAGATACTTCCTGTGGGACGAATTAATTTACACACTTTATACACCCACATCAGAGGCACATAATCGGACTTGATTTTCATCTACTCAATCGAGATTCTGACCTGTGGACCCGGTACACTAAATCAACACATAAAAGAGTAGAAATCATATTATGTTAATCACCTTTATTGTGTGCCTTAATCGGTGGTGCATTTGAGCCGATTGATTGAATTGTTTGGGCCACACCTCCTAATTTAAAAGAAACTCATTTGTAGCTACCCCATAAGATTCAATATTTAGGTCAAGCCAAGCACCCCATATTTTCTCGATTTATAAAGGAAAATACTTGAATACGTGCTTTCAAAACTTGGTTTGCCTCACAAAACTTTGTTGAGTATACCTAACATTTGAATCCTAAAAGCTACTAAGTAAGATTCGAATCCCAAAACTCACCTCATCATTAATAATCTTGCTTGAAAACTTCTTGGTTGTGCATATTCACATTCTCAAACAAATCATTAAGGGTGCAACCCATTAAGGGCCCATCACATTCCTAAAGCACCATTGTCCCAAGCCTAACAAAAATTGAGAAGACGTTGGCCCTAAGGATTCATTCGCTCGTCGGGATCCAGATTAAGATTATTCACAATTAACCTACTTATACTAGTCAATCTGATGTCTAGCTAGGGGAGTAGCGTCAAACGACCACGGTTGGGGGATACACTAGGAACCGGAGGCGCAAGCCAAAGAAAGAACCTTCTCCCCAGTCCCTCCTTCTAACTGGTTGGATTGCCTGGACATAAGTAGAGTAAATTGTCCATAATCTTAGGATGGATTTTGAGAGTCTGTAGACCTTTAGGCTACCCAACCTAAGGACAAGCTTGTATTTTTTATTCTGTAGGGTCCCTTCTCTTCCCCATCCTTCCGACTTCCTTCCAGTGTATGCTTGGAAGGAGTGGAAGGACCTTTAGACCATTCCCGGAGGTGGAGGTTGAACTATAGACAAGCAGATCCCATGGCTGATCAACAACCACCTCCCTCGCCCCCGAACCAGCAAGAGCTGATTCAGAGGAAGTTGGAAGAATTGCAGCAGATGCAGCAATGGTTCTAATGAATGAATGGTCAGGGTGCTCGGCCCTTGAAGGATTTTTATGATCCTTCAAATTTTGAGGATCGTCCCGACATTGTGATCCCCGCTGGTGATGTTGAGATCAAGCCCCAGGTTTTGAGTCTAATTAAACACTTTCATGGGCATGGCTCAGAGGACCCATTCCAACATTTGGAGGACTTTATCACTCTAGTTCAGACCACCACATCACGGAAAGTGGATGAAGAACAGATGCTCATGAGGCTTTTCCCCCATTCACTTAGGGATAAGGCCGCACATTGGTATCGTACCATTGGAAGACCAATTGCTACTTGGACAGCTTTGAAATCGACCTTCCTAAAGAAATTCTTCCCAATTGGGTGAACCAATGCGCTGCGACGGGCAATTAACACTTTTGCCCAGCAGCAGAAGGAACCGTTTCATGGGGCCTGGGAGAGATTTCAGGATCTGTTGCGGAAGTGTCCACACCATGAGGTGCATAAATGGCAAACTGTGTAGATTTTTTATCACGGGCTGAATGATCAACTTCGTAATCATGTGGATACTTCTTGCGAAGGCAATTTCCTCAACAAAAATGCAGATAGCACGTATGATTTGTTTGAGGAAATGAGTGAAAATTCTTTAAACCACGCCTCCATGGAAACCTTCAACCGATCTCAACAAACTAGATCAAATGCCAATGAGGTCCAAGATTCTCATACATCTGATATGGAATTGATCTGCAATAGATTAGATAAGATGGATCTCGTTGCTAAATGAATGGAAGAGTGGGTGTCTGAAAACTCTAATTTCTCTAGATCCACTCAATCCCATGGATTGGGATTCCATTCTTCGCAAGCTCCTACGGGACGGGAGTTTGTGAACTAGCTGGAGTCAGCTCGATCTTCGGGCCAACTCTTCTCAGAACCTTATGGGTTCGAAACTAGGGCCTTTGATCCCAGTTTTATTGATCCTTCTTCATCCTCATCTTATCAGGATGTTCAGGCTGTGCAGGAGAATGTTAGGTCCAACCCTTACTCGAATTCCTGTAATTCTGGTTGGAAAAATCGTCCTAACTTCTCTTGGAAAGATTAGGGGCAACAGACCCAATATCGACTCAACAACTATGTATTGCAAAAACCAATGGGTCAGGATCTTGTATATACTCAGTTGCCCTTGAATCAGGTTAATTAGTCCATGTGGAATGCTCAACAACCCACTGAGCAGGCTGATTTAAACCTGAAGATGGTAGAAATGCAAGGGTCAATGCTCCAGCTCATGCAACAAATGAAAACTTCACTGGATACCTTGCAATCCGGACATGGTGTAAACAACCAACAGCCCGGATGTCTACCATCACAACCTGTACCAAACCCAAGGAATGTACAGAACTGAGGTGCTGGGCCTCAAGGGTTTGGTAATAATGGGGAGTCATATGCTCAAGCTCATGCTATCTATCAAGCTACCCTAGCCCCTCCCGGAGCAAACCATGTTCCTACCATAATCAACTGGGAGCCTCCTGTTTTGCCCAACCCTCCCCAAGACACTAACCAACAGCATTTTGCCACTGCAAATACCATCACCTTGAGGAGCGATAGTAGACACAAGGACCTACCCAACCCCATGTCAACCCCATTAGGCCCCGTAGCAAGAATTCCAGACTCCCAACTAAGAATGTGATGAACAAAACATTAGAGTCTGATTCAGGAGTATGTTGATGTATGGGCAAACAGAAAAAGTTGGAGAAATTGGAGGAAAGGATGTCCTTACTTCAGGCTTTCAAATTGACAATCATTTTACTCCTCGCAGTTATCGGATCAATCCCCGCCTACGCCATAGGTTTACTGAATGCATATAAAGAAAGGCGTAGAGCGAAATCTAAAAACAATAGGAGAGTATTTTTATCCGATAACACAAGCACACTAATCCTAAACAAGCTACCTCCTAAGAAGCAGGACCTGGGAGCCCCGCTGATTTCTTGCACAATAGGAAACATTACTTCTGACCGGGCCCTCCTCGACTTGGGTGCTTCCATTAATGTGATCCCTACCTCACTACACATGGAATTGGGTTTAGGCTACCTTCAACACACTAACATAACCTTGCAATTAGCCGATAGATCCATTACAAAACCAAGGAGTATTTTGGAGGTTGTTTTAGTCAAGGTTAATGATTTGCATTACCTTGCTGATTTCATGGTCCTAGACATAGAAGCCCCAAAATAGCTCAACCACACCTCGATTATTTTGGGAAGACCTTTCCTGGCTACTGCCAAGGCATGGATTGATTGTGAATCAGAAAATATAGAAATGGCCTCAGGGGATAAGACAAATTGATTCAATATTTTCGAGGACTCAAAGAAGAATAAAATTAAGTGTGGTTCGATGGAGGAGCATGGTAGAATAGAGGAAGTAATGGCCATACATACCTTAGACAACCTTTTAATGGCCAACTCAACCCAAACTCGAGAAGAAGATCACACAGTTGTGGAAATAGTTGAGGACAAATAAAAAATGCAACCAATTGTAGAAACATGGGATGAGGAAGATATACATCAAATCAAAAATTTGTTGGATGATTCACGTGATCTAGTTAAAACCCAACAGCATCCTTATCCTGAATGTTTAGAGTTTGAGGTCCAACTTGTGGGTGGGAATCCTGAGGATCGAGATGGTTGGTTTAAGAACCCAGAGTGTGAGGATGAAATTGAACATTAGGGAAGAACTCTTCAAACATTAGGTATTCTAGAGTACCCACAAATCCCCAGCACATCACAAAACCCTCATAGTCCTTTTTCACCCAACCATTGCACAAATTCTATACCCAACCACACTTCCTCTGTAATGAATCAACAAAACTCCTATTGGAGACCCTTTGGGCTCTCCCTGCACCACCAGCTTGCTACTTTCATTGATCATCTCTTTGGCAAGTCCATTTTCACTCTCCGGGACCTAAATCTTGGGGCCCGAAAACTGTTATTACAGCCTCAATGTTAGTTATATTTGATTAAGAACCTCGCATAGCTGAAGGCACTAAACTCAGCACATGTAAAGACTATTCCAAGATGACCAAAGTCTCATGGAAACCAGGTGCTATTCTTCCACTTCTACTCTCCTGCATGCTTTCATTTTTCACAATTAGGAACCTGCAATAGTAAGCATGGGAGGGTGGACATATTTTATAACGTTTTTGTCAGCTGTAATAGTAATTTCTTGTTATTTGATTCCAAAAAAGGAAAAACAAGTAGAATTAGCAGACGAGAACTTAGGCATTAGGAGTTACAAACTTTAGGAATTGATACTTTGAGACCTGAATACTTACACTCTTCAGGTCTTCAGGCTTAATTAGCCCGGGTGTCCACTCGAATGTGGACTTAGTCTCAAGTCCTTGCCAATTCAAATTCACTTTAATTTGGTAAATAAATTGTGATAATAAGTATGCGACTTATCAACCCACCCTCTGATTTGGGGGGACTCTAAGCCTAAGCATCTACACACTTTTTCGCACTAACTCACTTTTCGACGATTTCTTTGGAAATTGGGTAGCTAATGAACTATCTAGGGTGGTATGGCTGGCAAGTTGTCGGTGGTAACAGCTTATCGACCGGTTGTCCAGAGCCCAGCCACAAGACCATTTTTATTGTACTGCCTTTAAGTCTTAGATCAGGGAAGCTACATAATTAGAAAAAAATAGAAAAAAATAGAAAAAGGAGAGAAAAATAAATAAATAAAATCACACTTCACCGCACGAGTATAGCTGGCAAGTTGTCATGGGTAACAGCCCATTGGCTGGTTGTCCAGAACCCAGTTAACAAAAAAATGCACAATAATTTTCAAAACACTAAGGGAAGAAGCAGGGAAGTACAATAAATCAAGGAGATATACACTGGGTTCACCCTTGTGTTGACTCATAAATAAAAGTAGGGAGAAAGCTACCGTTAGAAAAGATAAACCCCTAGGCAAGGTCACCTAGGGTTGTAGAAACTCGAAGTCCATTTTAACGGCCACCTAGTGAGTCTTTCACGATTTTCACTAGATGCTTAACACCTAGAGTTCTTTTCGAGCCTTGGGAGGGTTGGGTAGCCGTAAAAAGTTATCTCAGAACTCCCAAACTCCAAAAGTACAAAAAAATTAGAAAAGAAGAAAAACAAGAAAAAAATTTTGGTATCTTCTCTTCTCATATAAGGCGAGGGCTTGGACGGTCTGCATTCTGGCAGACATCTGGGCACTGTCGAGTCTTCATAACCAGGTCATAAATTGAAAGTTCCTAAAATAACCAACAAATTATGCCTAAGAGATCGAATCCTAATTCTACTTTTATAAATAGCATTTAGGCTAATTTTGCTAGGGACTAGCAAAAAGTAAGTATTGGGGTATGATAAACACACATGAATTCATGATAAAATGCTTATTTATGATAGTTCCTAGGCTTAGCATTGCATATCATGATATAAATATCGCATAAACATCCATTGCATTGAATTTAGCATAGTTTCTGACCCAGCAACTATGCTCCACAAAAACCAATGGGTAAGGGTCATGTGTATACTCAGTTGCCCCCAAATCAAGTCAATCAGCCAACTTTGAATGCCTGTCAACCCGTAGGGCAGGCTGATTTGAACCGACAAATGGTAGAGATGCAAGAATCCATGCTCTAGCTCATGCAGCTAATGAAAACATCGCTGGACAACTTGCAAACCGGGCTCATAGCTAACTCTCGTCAACCTAGATCTCTACCATCCCAACTCGTACCCAACCCGCGAAATATCCTGAATCCGAGGAACCAAGCCCATGGGTACGGAAATCAGAGGGACCCACATGCATATGCTCAGGTGGTTGAGCAGGGTCCTTCCTCTTCTTCTGCACATTAATAATTCTTGGTTAATCAAGCCCCTCCAATCTTTCCTAACCCTCCCCAAGACCCAAACTCATATGCATCCGCAAATTCTGTTCCCTTGAGGAGCGGTAAACAAACTCAGGATCCACAACCACACTGTTCTGATTTACCAAATCCTGAAGAACCTGACGAGAGAAAGGAGAATTCTGGAGAAGAAATCAAGGCTCAGGAGCCTAATTCCAAAGATCTGACTCATGTTCCTTTTCCTGAAGGCTTGATCAGATCAAAGAAGAAGAAGTCTGTTGATAGCAATGAGGAGCTTATGAATATTTTCAAGAATGTTGAGATCAATATCCCACTCCTCGACGCTATCAAGCATATACTGGCTTACGGGAGATTTTTAAAGGATTTATGTACACAAAATCATAAGTCGAGAGAATCTGTTCCGAGGAAGGTGGTACTCTCCGAGCAGACTAGTTCTATTATCCTACACCACCTCAAAAAAAGAGAGATCCAGGTGCTCATTGATTTCTTGTGTCATCAGACATTACACTTTTGGATCTGGGTGCATCCATCAACCTAATTCCGACTTCTCTTTATGAGAAGTTTGGATTAGGTGAATTTCGGCTGACTTCAGTAACGCTACAGTTAGCGGACCGTTCGGTCACAAATCCGTGAGGCGTTATTGAAGATGTTATAGTTAAGGTTAAGGATTTCTATTTTCCTGTAAATTTCCTTATCCTTGACATGGATGTACCAAAAAATCTGAGGAGCACGCCCATCATTCTGGGGCGTCCGTTCCTAGCTACCGCTAAGGCCAACATTAAATGTAAAAGTGGTAGCATGGAAATTGCCTTTGGGGATCAACGAATGAAATTGGATATTTTTAAGGCGATTAATAAATTTGAGGATTGTGAATTTATTGAGGAACTTGAGGAGGATAATGTGAATATTGAAACTTGTTTGATGGTTTCTACAATTGAAAGTTCCTCCTTTGATGATGAATTAGACCCGCAACCCTCTATAGCAGACCTGCCATCTTCTGAAGAGGTTATTGATTTTGTTCACTCTCAACGTCTTCCTCTTGATGAGTCATCAGCATCTTCCTTACCTTCAATCATCAACCCGCCCCAGCTTGAACTGAAATCATTGCCTGAGAATTTGAAATATCAATTTTTAGGACCACAGAAGACGCTCCCTATGATTATCAGTGCTAAATTAACAAAGGAGCAGGAGATTAAATTCATTAGGGTCCTGGGTAAGTCCCGTGCAAATTGTTCCCAAGAAATCCAGGATTACCGTTGTGACTAACGAGAGAGGAGAATCTGTCACAACTCGTTCAGATTCCTCTTAGAGGGTTTGTATCGATAATAGGAAGCTGAACATGGCCATGAAAAAGGATCATTTCCCTCTGGCTTTCATTGATCAAATCTTGGAAAGATTAATTGGGAAGAAGTACTTCTATTTTCTTAATGGCTACTCGGGATACAACCAAGTTCCTATTCATCTCGAGGATCAAGAAAAAACTACTTTCACCTATCCCTATGGAACCTTTGCTTTTCGTAGGATGCCTTTCAGTTTATGCAATGCACCTGCGACTTTTCAAAGGTGTATGCTAGCCATATTCTCTGACATGGTGGGAGAGTTTATGGAAGTCTTCATGGACGATTTCTCAATTTTTGGAGAATCATTTGACTCTTATCTAGCTAATCTAGAAATGATTCTTAAATGATGCATCAAAACATGATTGGTCCTTAGTTGGGAAAAGAGCCATTTCATGACACAAGAAGGCATCATCTTGGGTCATGTAATCTCTGAATGGGGAATTGAAGCGGATAAAGCTAAGGTTGATGCTATCGCTAAACTTCCTCATCCCGCATCTGTTAAACAAATTCGATCATTTCTTAATCATGTGGGATTCTACGGAAGATTCATCAAGGACTTCTCGAAGGTTGGTCGTCCTCTGAGCATTCTTCTCGCCAAAGAGACGCCGTCTATTTTCGACGAATCATGTCGTAAGGCATCTGACTTCTTGAAAACGACAGTCACTTATGCTCCGATGTTGCAACCGTCGGTTTGGACAACCCCTTTTGAGATCATGACCAACGCTTCTGATTACGTGGTCGAGGCTGTTTTGGGTCAGAAAGTTGACAGGAAGCCCTCTATCATCTACTGCGCTAGTAAAACTCTGGATGAAGCCTAGAGGAATTACACTGTTACTGAAAAGGAATTACAAGCCGTAGTATTTGCTTTAGAAAAATTCAAGGCTTATCTCTTAGGGTCTCATGTCATCATTTATACCAACCACTCGGCCTTGAGACATCTCTTAGCCAAAAAGGATGCCAAACCCCAGCTTATTCGTTGGATTCTTCTGCTTCAAGAATTTGATCTTGAAATCAAGGATAAATCCGATGTACAAAATGTGGTGGCGAATCATTTGTCAAGACTTCTAAGTGATTCTTCTCGTCTGGATGTCCCGAATGCTGATACTTTTCCAGACGAAACCATCCTTACAATTTCAGGTGTCCAAACCCCGTGGTTTGCTGACATTCTTAATTATTTGACCGTTGGTCAAATCCCCCAGGATTGGACCAAGCAACAATGAGATAAACTCAAATCTGAGGCCAAATACTACTTCTGAGAGGACCTTGAACTGTACCGCATCAGCTCTGATCAGATTATTTGCCAATGTGTTCCAGAGAACGAATTCAACAGTATACTCGAGTTCTGCCATGCATCTGCATGTGGTGGACATTTCTCCAGGAAAAAGATGGCTGCAATGATTTTGCAATCTGGATTCTATTGGTCGTCTTTATTCAAGGATGCCCAGGATTTCTCAAGGTCATGTTCCCGATGTCAGGCACTCGGGAGCATAACTAAGAGAGATATGATGCCCCCAAACCCAATTCTTCCTGTCGAAATCTTCGACGTTTGGGGCATCAATTTCATGGGACCCTTTCTCCCTTCATTTGGACATCAGTACATTCTTTTCACTGTTGATTACTTGTCCAAATGGATTGAGGCGATTCCCACCCTATCCAATGACCACAAAGTGGTCATCGATTTTGTCAAGAAAAACATCTTCAGTAGGTTTGGGATTCCGAGGCCCATCATCAGTGATGGTGGCACTTATTTTACTAATGCCCAGTTCCACAATTTGCTGGCTAAATACTGGGTTAATCACCGAATTTCCACACCTTACCATCCCCAGACGAATGGATAGGCCGAGATCTCCAATTGGGAGATCAGGAATATGCTGTAGAAAACGGTTAGGCCTGATCGCAAGGACTGGACTCAAAAGCTTAAGGACGCTCTTTGGGCCTATCGTACAGCGTATAAAGCACCCATCGGTATGTCTCTGTTTCATCTGGTATATGGAAAGGCGTGCCATTTACCCATAGAGATTGAACATAGGGCATTCTGGGCAATCAAGCAATGCAATTTAGATCTGAGTTTAACTGGGAAGACTAGGAAACTCCAACTATCTGAGTTGGAAGAGCTTAGAAATGATGCATATGAGAATGCCAAGATTTACAAGGCTCGGACCAAAGCTCTACATGATCAATCGATTTCCCGCAAGAGCTTTGAGCCAAACCAGAAGGTCTGGATATTCGATTCTCGACTTAAGCTCTTTCCCGGCAAACTTAGATCGAAATGGAATGGCCTGTTCAATATCGACCAGATTTTTCCAAATGGAGCCGTTCAGATCTCCAACCCAAAGATGGGTAACACATTTAAAGTCAACGATCAATGTCTGAAGCCTGTTATTGACCGTATTCTTCCAAAATCCGTCTCAGACACGGTTGCTCTAGTCAAATTATGACTTCTTTGGCTGGACTTCGCCTAGCTGACGGCATTAAACTCAGCAGTTGTGCATATGACACAACGCTAACCCGAGCTTCATATTCAGGTGATATCTATCATACTCTACCCTTTCTTTCATGTCTCTTTTTCTCAATGTGGACATTGCATCAGCTAGGCTTAGGGGGGTGAATTCATTTTTGAATCATTTTGTCAGCTCTGTGAAATTCTTGTAAATTGTATTTCTCTTCTTATATATACATAAGAAAAACTAAAATTGAATTAGGAAGGAATACTTGGACATTAGGACTTTTCAATCTTAGGAAATATTACATTAGGATCTGAACACAAAGACCCTTCAGGTCTTCGGACTTAATCGGCCCGTGTATCCACTAAAATGTGGATTTACTTTTCGAGTCCTCACCATCTTAATTCTATGGTAATTTGATTAAATAAGTTTGGGTGATAAGTACATGACTTATCAACCCACCCTTTGATTTGAGGGAACTTTAAGTCTAAAGCATCTACACACTTTCTTTTCACTGACTTGTTGATCGACGGTTTTAACGGAAATTGGGTAACTAATGAACCTTCTAGGGTGATATGGCTGGCAAGTTATCATGGGTAACAGCCCATAACTAGGTTGTCCAGAGCCCAGTAACTAGACCATTCTCTTCTTGTTGCCTCTAGCTAAATCTTAGACCAAGGAAGCCACCTACTTAAAAAAAAAAAGAGAAAAAGAAATCAAAAAGAAAAAAAAAGAAAAGGAGAAAAGAAAAAAAAAAGAAAAACAAAAGAAAAAAAAAATCACACTTCACCGCACGAGTATGGCTGGCAAGTTGTCGATGGTAACAGCTCATCGACTAGTTGTCCAGAACCTAGCTCAAGAAATGCACTTAAAATTCCCAAAACACTTAGGAAGAAGCGAAGAAGTAGAATAAACCGGGGAGATATACACTGGATTCACCCTTGTGTTGACCTCATAAAAATAAAAGTAGAGAGAAAGCTACCGGTTGTAAAGATACACCTTTAGGCAAAACTCTCTTTAAGGTCACCTAGAGGTGTAGAAACCCGAAGTCCATTCTAATTGCCGATCAACGAGTCTATCACATTCACAATAAGATGCTTAGAACTTAGGGTTCTCATCAAATCTTGGGTGAGTTGAATGGTCGTAGAAAGCAACTCTTTAACCCTAAACTCAAAAATCCAAAAACATTAGAAAAGAAGAAAAAGAGAAAAAGAAATTTTTCTTTGAATAAAGTGAGGGCTTGAGGCAGTCTGCATTTTGGCAGATACCCAGATGCTGTTGTGTCTTTGAAATTTCATATCCTAAGTAAAAATTTTCTTAATGTTGAAAATAACTTATGCTCAAGTAATCCAACCTAATTCTTTTATAAATAGCATGTAATTTTTACTAAGTACAAGCAAAAGATAGGCATGGGGGTGTGATGTAAACATGTTTATATTACATAAAATGTCTATTTATGCATGTTCTTAAGCATAGAATTGCATTACATACTATAAATATTGCATAACATGTATCATCATGCATTTACATTAATATGAATAAAATGCAGGTTAATTGTCTCCTTTTGTGGTCAGGGATAGGGCAACTTTTTATCGAAGCCTCAGATCAAAGATCCAACCTACGGATCTGATCAGGGCGACGATTGGAGTTCAACAACTCCAAGATCACCCTAATCAGATATACGTAGCATCAGATAGACCAAGTAAAAGATCAAGGGCTAAGATGGTGTTAATCTGCACTTCAGACGACAAATCCGATCACATGGATGGGTTCGGATCGACGATAGTAGCCTAATGGCGCGAAAATCGATCCAATCCGATACCCATGGCACCATCTACATCACTCAAAAAATGAATGGCCAAGATGGCGCCACGTGGTGCCATCTCAGCTGCCCAACCGACCACACGCACCCGATGAAGCTCTTCTAGCCAGCACTTCTTCACCGTTAGATCAAGATCCAATGGCTGTGAGGTGCACGTTCTTGAGTTGTGCACTCGACACAAACGCGCCCATAGCGCGTTGGCCGAGCGCCTCATCCAAACAAGGAGGCGCGGGATCGAGCCCCCGTACACCTCAAATTGGAGCAAGAGCGCAGGCGCAATCAGCCGCGCGATCAAGATCCAACGGCGCCACGCGGCCAATAGTGCCCACGCGCTATCTGACGCCCTGCGTGATGCGGGATCTCACGCGCAAGGCACGCAGCTGAGGTGCGGCGAGGAGAGCTCTCAACCGTCCAATCTTACGATCGGACGACCAAGATTTGATGGACGTGGAGTGCTCGTTGAGGCACGAAAGGCGAGCGGGTGCGCGAGCGCTGCCCACGAAGGCCGCATTCAGGCCTTTAGTGATGAATTTATCTGTCACTAAAGGTCCCAAATTAATGTTTTTCAATATGTAATGACCAAAATGCCCTCACTCCTTGCGACTATAAAAGGAGACACCCTCCATACGAATTTCTCATCCTTTCCTTCTCTTCTCTCCCTCTCCAAAGCTTAAGAGAAGCTTGTCCCACACCCGGGATGCTCCTCAACAAATAAAGTCAATTTTTCGCCCCCATTTCAGAAGCGGATCCCGCGACGACGACGTGCTGCCTCGTTCTCATTCTTCCTTCCTCGACCTCCTTCTTCCCGCTCTGTTCTTCGTCTTCCAGTGTTAAGACCCATGTTATTAAGCCTTTTTAAGACGTTTGTACTTTAGGTCAGATGTCTGGTAAGACGTTTGGACTCATTCCCAGACGTCTGAAAATTGAAATTTTCGTGTACGAGCTCACGTCTACGCGCGTGCTCCACACAGACAGTACACGTCCCTCACTTCTTCTCCTTCTCTCTCCTTCCGCCTGACGAAAACCCTAACCCCCACACCTTATATAAACCCCCTCCTCTCCCTTACACCACCCCCACTTCCAGCCACTTCCTTCCTCTACCCTCTAGCGAGAGCAGCCGAGTGACGAACAGCGGAGAGGAGCGACGTGAGAGGAGAGGAGCAGTGTGAGAAGGAGAGGAGAGAAGGTTTGCGAGCTCGCGTGGAAGCTTGCCGGTGAGCTTACGGCTGGTCGGCACGTGCGTAAGGCGGAGGAGTGCGTCGGGGAGGTCCTCCTCGACACTGCTGCAACCAGAACAGCAGGCAAGCGGGCGCGACGTGGCCACGCTCAACGCGAGAAGGCGAAGACAGGTTCTGGTTCTGGGATTTTTCCCAGAATCAGATGTCTGGAGTGACCACTAGACGACGGTGAGGACGTCTGGAGGTGGTGCCAGACGATTAAGGAGGCTTTGCGAAGGTACGTCTCCTTTGCGGATACAGCCATGCAGGCCACTCCGCCGAGACACTGTTCCTTACCTTTTTGAGAAGATTTCGGTTGATTCGCACAGGTGTTGCTTCAGGAATGCACGGGACACGCCCTCCCACGCACTTCAGACGTCTGGGCAAGGCACCAAACAACGGGAAGCATTTCCAGACGTCCGAAGAGGTGGTCGGACATCTGGAACTGGGTCCAGATGGTCCAATGGAGTTCCTGGACATCTGAGGAGTAGCGCAGGACTGAGGTATGGCTATGGAATCTTTTAAGACGTCTTCGGACTTAATCGGCCCGTGTATCCACTAAAATGTGGATTTGTTTTTTGAGTCCTCGCCATCTTAATTTGATTAAATAAGTTTAGGTGATAAGTGCACGACTTATCAACCCACCCTCTGATTTGAGGGAACTTTAAGTCTAAAGCATCTACACAATTTCTTTTCACCGACTTGTTGATCGACGATTTTAACGAAAATTAGGTAGCTAATGAACCTTCTAGGGTGATATGGCTAGCAAGTTATCGTGGGTAACAGCCCATAGGTAGGTTGTCCAGAGCCCAGTCACTGGACCATTCTCTTCTTGCTGCCTTTAGGTAAATCTTAGACAAGGGAAGGCACCTACTTAAAAAAAAAATAGAGAAAAAGAAAGTCAAAAAGAAAAGAAAAAGAAAAGGAGAAAAGAAAAATAAAAGAAAAAAAAAATCACACTTCACCACACGAGTATGGCTGGTAAGTTGTCAGTGGTAACAGCTCATCGACCGGTTGTCCAGAACCCAGCTTAAAAAATGCACTTAAAATTCCCAAAACACTTAGGAAGAAGCGAAGAAGTAGAATAAACCAGAGAGATATACACTAGATTCACCCTTGTGTTGACCCCATAAAAAAAAAGTAGGGAGAAAGCTACCGGTCATAAAGATACACCTCTAAGCAGAACTCTCTTTCAGGTCACCTAGAGACATAGAAACTTGAAGTCCGTTCTAATTGTCGATCAACGAGTCTATCACATTCACAATAAGATGCTTAGAACTTAGGGTTCTTATCAAATCTTGGATGAGTTGAATGGTCATAGAAAGCCACTCTTTAACCCTAAACTCAAAAATCCAAAAAAATTAGAAAAGAAGAAAAAGAGAGAATTTTTCTTTGAATAAGGCGAAGGCTTGAGGTGGTCTGCATTTTGGCAGATACCCGGACACTGTTGTCTTTGAAATTTCAGATCCTAAGTAAAAATTCTCTTAATGTTGAAAATAACTTATGCTCAAGTAATCCAACCTAATTCTTTTATAAATAGCATGTAATTTTTACTAAGTACAAGCAAAAGATAGGCATGGGGGTATGATGTAAACATGTTTATATTACATAAAATGTCTATTTATGCATGTTCTTAAGCATAGAATTGCATTACATACTATAAATATTGCATAACATGTATCATCATGCATTTACATTAATATGAATAAAACACAAGTTAATTGTCTCCTTTTATGGTCAGGGATAGGGCAACTTTTTATCGAAGCCTCAGATCAAAGATCCAACCGTACGGATCTGATCAGGGCGACGATTGGAGTTCAACAACTCTAAGATCACCCTAATCAGATATATGTAGCATCAGATAGAGACCGAGGGACCCTAGAAGGTCAAGGGGAAAGATCGTGTTAACCTGCACTTCAGACGACAAATTCGACCACACGGATGGGTTCGGATCGACGATCGCAGCCTAACAGAGTAAAAATCAATCCAAACCGATACCCGTGGCACCATCTACATCACTCAGAAGATGGACGGCCAAGATGGCGCCACGTGGCGCCATCTCAGCCGCCTAACCGGCCGCACCACCCGCTGAAGCTCTTCTGGCCAGCACTTCTCCATCGTTGGATCAAGATCCAACAGCTGCGCGGTGCACGCGCTTGAGTTGTGAGATCGACACAAACGCGCCCGTAGGGCGTTGGTCGAGTGCCTCATCCAAACGAGGAGGCGCGGGATTGAGCCCCTGCACTCCTCAAATTGGAGCGGGCGCGCGAGCACGATTAGTTGCGCGATCAAGATCCAACGACGCCGTGCGGCCGATAGCGCCCACACGCTATCTGACACCTCGTGTGACGTGGGATCTCATGCGCAAGCTGCGTGGTTGAGGCGTGGCGAGGAGAGGTCTCAACCGTCCAATCTCACGATCGGACGACCAAGATTTGATGGACGTGGAGCACACGTTGAGGCGCAGAAGGCAAGCGGAAGCACGATCGCCGCCCACGAAGGCCATGTTCAGACCTCTAGTGACGGATTTATCCGTCACTAAAGGTCCTGAATTCAACATGTAATGACCAAAATGCCCTCACTCCTTGCAACTATAAAAGGAGATCCCCTCCATATGAATTTCTCAACCTTTCCTTCTCTTCTCTCCCTTTTTAAAGCTCAAGAGAAGCTTGTCCCACACCCGGGATGCTCCTCAAGAGATAAAGTCAATTTTTCGCCCCCATTTTGGAAGCGGATCCCACGACAACGACGACGTGCTGCCTTGTTCTCGTTCTTCATACCTCGACCTCCTTTCTGCTCTGTTCTTCGTCTTCCAGGCGACGTCTCATCCGGCTCATCCTCCAAGCGATCGTCGAGGAGGATACCTTCTCTCTCCTATTCCTTTTTCCTACTTTCTAGAGTAGAATTTTCCTACTTTCTAGTTGTAATAGTTTTCCTGCTTTTTAGTGCAATTTCTCGCTTACTTAGTTGTATAAACATTTTAAAGTATCAAGTGGATGTTCACTCTCTCTCTCTTTCGCTCTCTTTCTTTGATTGTTTATAGTGCTTCATTTCATTGTAATTACTCTGCTCTTTATCAAAAACACAAAAAAAATATAATTGCAAATTTGGATCGACGTATCCTCCCTGAGTTCGACCCGTGATTTCTATTCTGGTATAAATTTTATTTGTTGAACCTGAGTTCTTCGCTATTCAAACTACAATGATAGGTTTTCAAAACCAAATTCGATAGCGTAGTACTTCGTCGTTTCAACACTGATTGAATGTTCGGTTGAATTATTTGGATATGAGATGCATGCTTAATTAGAGGATTTAATTGTGATCTAAATCACCACTTTTTAGATTCTCTATATTCTTTTTATCTCATAATTATTTGAATTATAATCTGACGATTATCTTCACTGCATATCTATTTTATGCTCCATTCATTATGCTCATTGATTCTGAATGAGATTAATATTGTGAATTCCATATTTGCTCAATTGAGGACCTGGATGACTTCCTGGAGCGTATCCACACGGCCTGGAGGTGATTGCGATGAAGAACAGAGTTGGAGAGCTACAGTCGAAGTCAGAGATGATGGCGGCAACGGCGGCGGAGCAACAGTGAAATTTGCAAGCATGAATATGGGCTTGAAAGCCCCAGTCAGATGGCTCAAAAGCTTCGCCAAAGCACGGCGAAGGTGGTGGTGGGTGTTTCATGGTGTGAGAGTGTGTGTGGTGGTCGGCGGAGGTCGGGGATGAAGGCGAGAAGGTGGGTTGCTCGGTGAAGCGTTTGGATGGGTGGAATGCATAATAAGGATGGGGGTTTTGTGTGCGGAGGTATGGCTAAGCTTGTGAGGGTGTTGGTGAGGCATGTGGTGCGGTGGAGCATCGGGGAAGCCTCGCTGGAGGTGCGGCCTGAGATGGAGAAGATGATGGGCGAACGGTGGCGGCGTGGGTTGAATTGAGAGTTTGAAGGAAGGAAAAGAGATTAGAGGGAGATTGAAACCTAACTATGCTAACCCAATTGAACGAAAGGGGGGGAGGTGCTGGTTATGGTATGGTCGTTGCCGGAGAAGGGAATACCTCTGGTGGGGGAGAAGTGGCGAGGAAGACAGTGGAAGGCGGCGCCTGCTGGTATTGCGAGATGCGGATTGAAGAGGGAAGAAGATTCGACCTCCTATTGTATGTGGCGGTCGGCAAAGAAGGTGGATGGAGGAGCTCGCCAGAGTTGGTGGAGGAGGCCGGAGGGAGAGGGTGTTTGATGAAGAAATGCAGCCAAAACCGAGCTAAGGAGGTGAGGTTTACATCAGGGGATCTTTTATGGGCCTTAGGGGGCATTCCAAGCTTGGGAGCTTGGAGCTTTGACGAAATAGGAAACCCTTTATTTCAAAGGGTTCATATTAGGTTTTGGGCAAGAATTAGAGCACAAGATGTGGCTCAAATTGAAGAGAATCTTCTCAGGAGTCCGTCCAATTTTAGAAGAGATTGGGCATGAATTCAGGGAGAACTCCTTGATTGAAGGTCGGCTGCAAGTGTGTTCACATGGCAATGGCGGTAGGGACCTAAACATGAAGAAGATGATAAAGTTAGGGGGCTATTCGCAATAGATTTTGAAAGCTGAGGAGCTATTTGAGAGAAGAAGAGTTAGACTGGACCAAAATGCAAACTAGGTCAAATTTATCTCTGATTTGGCCCAAATTTTGGTACAAACCTGATTTAAACCCAAGGAATCTGATGGTGAAGTCAAATTTTGATTTTGACTAAGTTTGACTGATCAATTTACCCAGAAATCCAAATAAGGGCAACTTCTTGTCTAAGACTCTTTTAGGTCAAAATGGGTTCCACTAGTCAAATCAAGGGTACCAAACCTTATATGATATTTTTCTATGATTTTTAAAAGGTTTAGATGGAATTTATCTTGACCAAAACCTATGTTAATTAAGCGGATCTAAAATTAGGATTTTGAGTGCTGTTTTAACTCTCGAAATGCGCGAAAACTCATTTCTGTCTGCACGGATCCTCTTATTAGTCATTAAAGAACATATAACCTTTAATTAACCCCTAGAAAATCCCATGATTACTCTGCATTTATGATCTTCTGTTAAAACTGCAGATTTAACCCTATTTTAATGCATGTCTCAGAATGGATGTTTAGTGAATTACAACTCTCCGACGATTATGTAGGAGAAGTTGTCTCTTGATTGTGACTAATTAAAGTTAGTTATGACTAATGATGATGTTATCATCATATCCCCATGCCTAACTTTTGTCAGTCCCTTAGCAAAATCTTCTGAAAGGAACTAAAGTTCTAGACCATGCATTGATGTTCAAAGTCTTAATTCTTATTACTTTTTAGAAATTAGGCTAGAATGCTACTAATAGGCTTAGAGGTACTCAAGTATCAATCGAGATCCAGACCTGACTAGCTTCAGCCTCAATCTACCGCGAAGATTTCTAGGGCCCGCAAAAACTACCCGAAGGTTCATTGAACCTAGTGGTTAAAGCACCCGTGCATAAATGTAACATGTCCACGTTCAGTTTACCAGTGCATTTTTGTAAGAGAGAGGGATAGAAGTAGATTTTTCATTTGGAGTGTTTTCTCTCTCTTTTTCTTTTTAGATTTTCCTAGATCCAGCCTCGAATTGGCCCTAAATATGGTCTGTATCAGATTCCTTGTCCCCATCAACAATCCTCAAAGGGTCCCTGACAATCGATGCTTCGAGATAGCAATGCCCATGACAACCCTAGAACCCTGGATTTCAACACTTCGAGATAGTGTCGCCCATGGCATTTTGTAGCTAAATTCAGGTCCTAGCAATCGACATTTCAGGATAATGCCACCCATGGCACCTGAACCAGCACAAGGTACTTACATGCCCTTGGTAGGATATTTAGATATCCTAGGAGACAAGCACCGAGGAGATGATATGTTAATACGCATCGTCAAGGGCAATATCCTACCTCTTTGCACTGGGAACTCATCCAATCAACTTGTGTTGTCGAGCCACTCCTAAGCTAAATCTTTGAGATGGTTTCTCAGAACAGAACACTTTTGCAAATTTTCTTTATTAAGCGCACTAAACCAGACTAAGTGTGATTTTGGGTGCTTAAGTTACCAAGTCCCGTAAACTAAAGGGAAGGTAACGAGGCCGAATAATCCCTAAGCCTTAGACCTAATAGATCAGCTTCGCACTTTCCTCAACCTCTTGAGGATTAATCTAGATCTTAATGAATACGTGAATGTTTAAGCCCTAAAACAAGCTCCAGACGCCTAAGATCAACACTCATACTAACCTCCTTGTCTCTCCGTTTTTTCATGACTTAATTTTTCTTTTGATTAGGTCTAGAACTTAAGTAATCTCCATAATCAAGTGTTAATGACTATCATTTTTGTTCTTGAATGTTTACTCCTTTTTGACATTTAAACTCTTTCCTCTTTTTCTCCACATAAATGATATACAATCAATTTTCAAAATTTTCCTCAGCTTTCTATTTTTTTGTTCTTTTTCAATTTTTTGAATATGTATATTTTTTTGTGAGAACCCCTCCAAGAATTGAATTTTCATATGTCTGCACTTTAACAACCCCCCCATACCTAAGTTTTGCAATGTCCTCATTGTAAATCGAAGGGTATGAAATCAGCTTGATTCAAGGATTAGAACAGGATCAAAGGGTGAGTGAACAGGTCAGGATGACTATTACGGATGATTTCAAGTTTTGATACAAGTAACAAAGGTGGAGTCGGCTATTCTAAAGTTGAACTCAAAAGTGCAATAGTAGCGTAGCTCAAAAGATCATCAAAAGGGTTTCGGGTTTTTGAAATGACGAGTTACCTCCCGTTAAGCACTAAATTTAATGCCTTCAGCCGAGTAGAAGGTGGTCAAGGAGAAGGGGTAGTCAAATCAGAAGAGTTTTGTAGAACAAAAACCTTGATCAATAGCTTGGTTGGTTCAACCAGGTGCTTGTTCTGATCTACAGGCTGATGATGCAACCCAAATCCAATCAGTCTGGTGGGTTGATAGATGTGAATCAAAAGATGTGGAACCCACTAGATACTTTGAAGCTCAAACGGATATGGAAGTGAAAATTCAGGGTTTGGCTTAGTTGGTTCAGCCTGGTCAGAGTAAGGATCCTCAAAAGAAAATGGATCTGAAAAGGATGTAGGAACCCTACTGATCAGATCAGAAAAGGATAGGAAGTGATTATTGATCTAATCCATGTCTGAAACCCGATCAAAAGATGGAGAAGAATCACATGCGACTGGATCAGAGAAAGGTGAATCAGAGTAGAAGTTGATTCCGGTGGAGGGTTCAGGTTGAGGACAGGTTTTGGAAGGCTCTATATGCAGATCAGAAGAAGTGGCTTCTATGAGATCTGTGTGTGTTAAGAGTGTAAGCACTTCTGTTTTGATGCACTAAAATTATGTTTATTACTAAGACTGACATTTCAGGACTATCTTGGATTGAAGCTTCTGTTCAAGACACAAGTTCACATAGTTGCTGATGTGCATCTTTTTCATTTATTTGACTCCAGGACTTTATTATAAGGAACCTCAAATAAAACTCAAAATTGATTTTTTCGTGTATCTTTTCAAAATCAAATTTTAGGGTTATTGATTGACCAAATTTATTAATTGATCGACCAACCTACTTAATTGACCAATCAAATCAGTCCATTTTAGGAAGTTGAGAAAAGTCCTCTTGATCGACCAACTAAGCTAATTGATCGACCAACAAGTGATCGACCAACATTCTTAATTGATCGACCAAAGTACTTTTTGATCGACCAATTAGTCTTAATTGATAGACCAATTTTATTTCCTATTCAAGCAAAACTTTTTGTATAAATAAAGGTCGCATGCAGCCCATTCCTTTACAACTTTTAAATAAAAACACCATTAAAAAATAGAGCTTCTCGTGCTTATTGCAAAAGGCTTTCATGTCCTGTTCTTCACGCTCTTCAAAAGCACGACGCCTCGAACCTCTTCAAAAAATCGATTTGATCATTTATTGAGGTTCCATAGAATTCATTTTCTTGTTATACTATTTTGTTGTTTTGATTTAGCCTGTTTGGAAGATTCGTGGTTCTTTTTGCTTCTCTTCAAGATAAAAGAGAAGGGTTTGTAAGAGGTTGTGCCACCCTCGTTCAAGTGGTGTGAATAGTGGATTGACTAGTTTGTACTAGTCGAAAAAATTCTAAGCTGGGAGGCTTAGGTAGTGGTTTTTTACTCGGATTGGGGTTCCACTATAAAACAGGTGTACTCTGTGCATGAATCTCTGTTAGTTTATTTTTTAATCTGACGCATATTTTTAAAAGCAATAATATTCACCCCTCCCCTCGAGTATTTAGTTGCAATCCACAGGATATTCTCCAACCCTCATTTGGTATCAGAGCCTGATCATGAAGGAGATGTCACACCTCACCTTCACATGGCAGCAACAACAAGTTCTATGGAGGGGCAATCATTTTTCCAACCACCACTATTCGAGAGATTAGATTTTGATTACTGGAAAGGAAGAATGCAAATCTTTTTTGAAGTAATGGACTTTGAGATTTGGCATATAACCAAGTTCACATATATATGCCAATGAAGAAAGAAGAAAAAGAGTTAATGAAGGAAGAGAGGAAGAAAGCAACAAATAATGCCAAAGTCATGAATGCACTATTTTGTGCATTAACAAGAGAGGAATTTGACAAAGTTGCTCCATGCAAAAGTGCATATGAGATAGGGAACCAACTCTCTATCATACACGAAGAAAGCACTGATGAAGAAGTAACATGGGATGATTCCAACCTAAGTTCAGAATCAGATGCTGAGAAACAAAGCCATGAAGACGGAGTTACTCATCTATGTCTCATGGCACCAACAAAATCAAGCGAAGAAGAGGTAAATTCTGACCTTACTTTAGATGAATTATTAGATGCATATCATGATTTATACACTTTAGCTAAAAGATTAAAGAAAAAAAAAAAAGGAACTTAAAGATAAGTGCACTAGTTTCGAAAATGAAAAACTTAGTTTATGTCTAGATTTAGAAAATAAAAAAAGAGAATTAGATGTAACAAGAATTGTGAACATGGAGTTCCATGAGAAAGTAGAAGATCTCAAGGAACAATATATTCACTTTAAGGATACACTTAATGACCTCAAATATTCTACTAGAACATATGAAGAAAAATATGATGACATTAGAAAGAAGAATCAAAAGAAGATTAGGCATGCATTTTTATATCAAAAGGCTAAGAGAAGAGAGTCTAGTGGACCCTCTAACTCGAAAGGAACTAACAACCATGGACCTAAAAGAATATGCGTACCGAAAAAATTTATGGAAAATTGTATTGCAGGTTATGGGAAAGATTGCCATGGAAATTACAATTTGAGAGGCAACCTTTAACAAGCCAACAATCATCAATTTGGCTATGAAAGATGGTGGAACCAACAATGTCAATGGATGCCAAATTTTTGGTGGAGACCGTCTCCACCTGGCTACTGCTATTAGGTATAACTCCTTATACATTAGCAAGTATGATTCCCAAAATTAAATCTTTATTACCTACTTAGTTATAAATAAGTTTTCAATATAAAATTGACTAAGCATTGAATTAATTAATTTGGGATAGCAACTTGATAGAGGGAAAAGAATAAAGAAAATCAAACCTTGATAAGAGATCATTGTTTGAGGGGGAGAATCAAGATCAATTTCTTAGTAACATTTAGATAGTATATTTATCTATGTTGGACTGTATAACTCCTACTCAACCCTTTCATAAATGACTTTCAAAGAGAAAACTGTAAATTTAATTCTTAGAATTTTACTTGTTTAAGCTTGATTAATAACAAGTCATTTGAGATATATCTTTTTGTTGATATCAAAAAGGGGGAGAATGTTAAGACCTCTATTTTGATGAAACATATGCTCCCGTAGCTCGCCTAGAATCCATTACTAGACCTTGAGTTGGACACTGATCTTCAGAGCACTATGGATGCCTTCATGGCATCATTAGATGATTAGATGTTATATCTGTTTCTATTGGCTTGTATAACTTAATTTATCTCCAAACATTTATATTTTATGCACTGCTTATCTAGACTCTTTATTTTTGCATGAATGATTATCTCTCTCAATTAAGTGATTACTCTCTTAGTCAATGCATGTTTAAAGTTTATCTTGCTTACATTACATGTTTAAGGAGGAGTTAATTGTGAAATAACTAGCAACACGTTTACTTTTTGCTGAAACAAAAAGGGGGAGATATTATGCAAAGTTATTTTCAAATTTATAATTATAATTTTGTTGTCATCAAAAGGGGAAGAATGTAAGCACCTCTGTTTTGATGCACAAAAATTATGTTTATTGCTAGGACTGACATTTCAGGACTATCTTGGATTGAAGCCTCTGTTCAAGACACAAGTTCAAATAGTTGCTGATGTGCATCTTTTTCATTTATTTGAGTCTAGGACTTTATTGTAAGGAACCTCAAATAAAACTCAAAAATGATTTTTTCGCTTATCTTTTCAAAATCAAATTTTAGGGTTATTGATCGACCAAAACACTTTGATCGACCAACCTACTTAATTAATCGATCAAATTAGTCCATTTTAGGAAGTTGAGAAAAATCCTCTTGATCAATCAACCAAGCTAATTGATCGACCAAAATACTTTTTGATTGACCAATTAACCTTAATTAATTGACCAATTTTGTTTCTTATTCAAGCAAAACCTTTTGTATAAATAGAGGTTGCACGCAGCTCATTCCTTTACAACTTTTAAATAGAAACACCATTCAAAAATAAAGCTTCTCGAGCTTATTGCAAAAGGCTTTCACGTCCCGTTCTTCACGCTCTTCGAAAGCACGATGCCTCGAACCTCTACGAAAAATCAGTTTGTTCAATTATTGAGGTTCCATAGAATTCATTTTCTTGTTATACTATTTTGTTGTTTTGATTTACGGATCCCAAGCCTGTTTGGAAGATCCATGGTTGTTGTTGTTGCTTCTCTTCAGGATAAAAGAGAAGGGTTTGTAAGAGGTTGTAACACCCTCATTCAAGTGGTGCAAATAGTGGATTGACTAGCTTGTACTAGTCGAAAAAATCCTAAGCTAGGAAGCTTAGGTATTGGTTTTTTACCCAGATTGGGTTTCCACTATAAATCAGGTGTACTCTGTGCATGAATCTCTGTTGGTTTATTTTTTAATCTGACTCATATTTTTTAAAGCAATACTATTCACCCCTCCCCTCTAGTATTTAGTTACGATCCACAGGATATTCTCCAACCCTCAGAGAGTTCCTCTAGAAAGAATTCAAAGGTAGGTTCATCTAGAGAGCCTTCATGAAGCACATCAAAATCAAAGGTAAATGCCTAGAGAGTACTTATAGGATCATGGAAATCTACATCAATAAAAGATTCAAATTCTAGATTGTAGACACTCTCCACACATACTGTTTCTAATTCCTGTAGATCAAAGAGGAATGATTCCATCTCACTGGAACCTGATTTTGAATCAATGATCTCGAGATCAAAGACCTCAGAGTCAGAGTTGAAGAACAAGTCATGGATGCTGAGTTCATAAATTGGTTCGTAGTTGTCAGGAAACAAAGGTTCTCCGGAATCAGAGTAAGATTCAAAATCGTCAGAGAATTTGCAGAGATCATGTTCTGAACTTGATTCCAGATCGGAAGTTCCACCATAGAATGAATCAAGATGTGTAGAATCAGCAACCTGACTTGGATCTAACCTCATTTCTAATTCTGAGCTAAAAAAGGTGTCCTTATTAGGCATGGGCTCAAGTTCTTAGTTCCTAGGATATACCCAATCGAGTCCCAGCTCTTCGAACCCGTTGATTTCTGTATCATAAATTGGTTTGACTTTCAAGAAATCAATCTGTATCTTTGAGATGGTTGGACAGGTGTAATCATCAAATATAGGCCCACAATCATAATCTAGATTCAAAATCTAATTCTCATCACATTGGGCCTCGTGATTATCCCAAATAGGCTCGAATCCAGATTCTAGGTTAAGGGTAACAATTGGATCACTAGAATCTAGGCTGGGCTCTATTAGGATGTCAAAGTCACTCTCGAGAGTTACCTTAACAGGATAAGGCTCGGGATTTACACTCTTGAGAGGTTCTATTTTAAGCTCATCATCACAGGTGTTGGGGAAATCTAGGCTTGATGGACTAGCTTCAAGATTTTCTGAGGCTGGTTGAGAATCGAGAACACCTGCAATCGGATCCTCCCAACCCATTTCAAGATCAGGTGTGTCATTCTGTATATAATTTGTGTCTAATTTCATTTGGGTTGGGGGTCCACAACAATTCTGACTGTCTAACCTAGGCTCTGGAAAAGCTCTAGAATCACTCCAAGATGTCTCATAAATGGCTTGTCGAAATAAATTTAGAATATCTATATGTAGCTCAATGATATCTTGGTGTATCTCCTAGAGTAATGGATTTGCAAAGAATGTAAACCCTCTGAGCTATGCAATTCGCAAACTTCATTGAATTCTGGTATGAGGGTCTCCTGGGTTGAACCATTTCTTAGTTGAGTAAGCAGTAGACTAACACGGTTGAAAATGAATTTTGTTGTTTCTGGGATATTAACCTAAATCATGCTAGCTGGATAATCTTCAAAATATTTAAGGGCAGCCTCAATCACTTTGTCTTTTATGATCATTTGGGGTTCAGGTTTCCTAATTGGTCTTCCTAAGTTGCTAGGTTGCATTTTCAAATCAGGTGATGGATCAAGATGTCGAATCAAACTCAGGTTCAGATTGAAGTAACCAGATTATATAAAAAATCCCTATAAAAAATCTAATGAGGCCTCTTAGGTTAAAAACCTAAGGACCTTCCTGTGTATATGCTCTAGAGAAAGGATGAGAGACCAGATGTGAATTGGACCCAATCAAGGAACCCAAAGATTTTTGGATGACTAAGGCGTGTTTCGAGGCGGATGATACCTTTCAATCAAAAATCCATACACCCAAGAATTACCTGAGCAGCTAGGAAGGAAGAGCCCCACAAAGACCCCTACACGGTAGAGCGTCCCCATGGATTACAGGGTTTCCCCCACCCGACCTTCCTTGTCACTGCGGTTCCACGTAGACCGGTATGTGCGAATTGAGACTTTAAGTCTACCAATTTTAGCCGAGTTTGTGCCTTGAATTTCACTTGATTAGAAGTTGATTTAGTTTGTGACCTAATTTAGAGATTAATTGGCCTACAAAATAGACCAACTTCACCTGACCTCCCCTAAAAGATGCAGAATGAAATTTGGGTCAAGACCCAAAGATCACCTTGAGTTGACTCTCAAGTTATTAGATCCACAATTTTAAGATTCAAGTGAGATTTAGAGCCTGATTTTAGGGTTCTCCTGATTAGGTATTTTCAATCAAAGGCTTGGGTGGCACACAAATGCGAGAAGTTTGATTTCCTTTAATGCAAGTAATTGTGAACTAACACTCCAAAACCCTAGGATAGAAACCCTAATTGGCTCTATTTCAAGTCCAATTTAATCTCAAAATGTTCTTTTTGGACTTCAAACAAGAAGTGCATAATTCAAGAAGATTATAAATTAAGCGTAAATCCCTAGTAGGTAAAGGCAATCAGGGTAGGGAACTCTAAACAGAATCGTCTCAATTTCAATCAGATATTGAATTGAAATCACAAATCATAAAACTTTGCCTTTTAAGTGATATTTACTAGAAAAGTAAGGCAGATGATTCCTAATTGATTTTGTTTCCTTTTTTCTCTTCCAAGGATTAGGAGATTAGGGAAGAAGAGAGATTACCTGCCCTGGGAGTGGTTGATTTGCATGGAAGATCTCCTCATGATATACCTCGCAAAATCACTATTAAATCAAACAGGGCAAGTTAGTGCTCATATGACAATAGAGAAATATAAAGACTAATGTGTGAATTTCGCGTTGCTCCCCGACAATGGTGCCAAAATGTTTGAACAAAACCAGATAGGAGTTTAATGTTTCGTCGTCATAGCACACTCCTAAAATAGCTCGATCAACAGATAAAATTTATAACTCAGAATCTAAAGAAGAGTCCAAGGTCAAACACAGGGAGCAAATATGAAATTCACAACATTAATCGTATTTAAAATCAATGAGCACAATCAATTAAGCATTCAAGTAGATATTCAATGAATAACAATATACTCAAATGATTTTCAATACTAAGCACAAGTATCTCAATAGTTCATAATGATAAAAAGAAGTTAAGACAAAATAATGGTGATTTGAATCACTGATTATTAGCCTTAATCAAACATGCATATCAAATCTCAAGTATATCAAATAAATAAACAGTAGCTTGAATGCTATAGTGATTAAACAACTGAGATAAGCTATCAGATGGCTTAAATGTATCAAGCACAAGGCTCCTCAGGTAGAGCCTTTCTCTTTATTTCTCTCTTCTTATGCTTTCCTTCTCTTCAGCTTCTCTTCTCTTCCCTTCTCTTCTTCAGAGGCACGACCCTTCTCTTCTTCAGAGTCTTCTCCTTCACAACACAAGGTACCAACCTCCTCAATGACTAAGTGTCGCATAGGGCACAACAATAGAGAGAAAACCCTCCCCCACTCTCTCGCAATTTCTCCCTCCTCTTCTCTCTCAAACCCCAGATATAATCAGATCCATACTCGGGTTATCGGATCATGCACAGTGTCCAGGCTTGAGTGCGTGGGTCGCAGACGAGGAGTAAAGTAGGCGAGTTATCAGGTGTGAAGGGGTGTAAGGGACCCGACCCCTCAAGTGTCTTGGGCGACAGAGCACAAACACAAAAACAATATATGTGTAGTTGCACGTTCTTCTGCACCCGATGTGGGTCTATCCCCACTGCTATTTGGCACGTAGCTACAGCTGTGGATGCTTCGGCTAATTGGGGATGCTACCGCTGCTGGGATCCTCAATTGAGAACCTAGATGACTTCCTGGAGCGTATCCACACGGCCTAGAGGTGATTGCGATGAAGAACAAAGCCAGAGAGCTACAGCCAAAGTCAGAGATGATGGCGGCGGCAGTGGAGCAACGGTGAAATCTGCAAGCACGAATACAGGCTTGAAAGCCCCAGTCAGATAGCTCAAAAGCTTCGCCGAAGCACAGCGAAGGTGGTGGTGGGTGTTTCGTGGCATGAGAGGGTGTGTGGTGGTTGGCGAAGGTCAGGGATGAAGGTGAGAAGGTGGGTTGTTCGATGGAGCGTTTGGATGGGAGGAATGCGTAATAAGGATGGGGGTTTTGTGCATGGAGGTATGGCAGATCTCGTGCCGTGTTGACGAGGCATGTGGCTTGATGGAGCGTCAAGGGAGCCTTGCCGAAGGTGCGGCCAGAGATGGAGAAGATGATGGGCGAATGGTGGCAGCGTGGGTTGAATTGAGAGTTTGAAGGAAGGAAAAGAGATTAGAGGGAGATGGAAACCTAACTATGCTAACCTAATTGGACGAAAGGGGAGGGAGGTGCTGGTTATGGTATGGCCATTGCCAGAGAAGGGAATACCTCTGGTGGGGGAGAAACGGCGAGGAAGACGGTGGAAAGAGGCGCCTGCTGGTATTGCAAGACGTGGATTGAAGAAGGGAAGAAGATCCGACCACCTATTGTACGTGGCGGCTGGCAAAGAAGGTGGATGGAGGTTGTCAAAGCTGGTGGAGGAGGCTGAAGGGAGAGGTTGTTTGATGAAGAAATGAAGCCAAAACCAAGCTAAGGAGGTGAGGTCTGCATCAGGGGGTCTTTTATAGGCCTCAGGAGGGCATTCCAAGCTTGGAAACCAAGCTTGGAAGGTTGGAGCTTTCAAGAAATAGGAAACCCTTTATTTCAAAGGGTTCGCATTAGGTTTTGGGCAAGAATTAGAGCCCAAGATGCAGCTCAGATTGAAGAGGATCTTCTCATGAGTCCTAATTTTGGAAGAGATTGGGCGTGAAATCAAAGAGAACACCTTGATTGAAGGTCAGCTATAAGTGTGTTCACATGGCAATGGTAGTAGGGACCTAAACACAAAGATGACAAAGTTAGGGGGCTATTCGCAATAGATTTCGAAAGCTGAGGGGCTATTTGAGAGAAGAGTTAGACTGGACCAAAATGCAAACTAGGTCAAGATGATCTCTGATTGGACCAAAATTTTGGTACAAACCTAATTTAAACCCAACAAATCTGATGGTGAAGTCGAATTTTGATTTTGACTAAATTTGAATGGTTAATTTACGTAGAAACCCAAATTAAGACAACTTCCTGTCTAGGACTCTATTTTAGGTCAAAATATGTTCCAATGGTCAAATCAAAGGTACCAACCTTATGAAATATTTTTCCATGATTTTGAAAAGATTTAGATGAAATTTATCCTCACTAGAACTTCTGTTAATTAAGCGGGTCTAAAATTAGGATTTCAGGTGCTATTTTGACTCTTAAAATGCGTGAGTCATTTTTATTGGGGAGATTGGGAAGAAGTTATGGAAGAAAATGGGGAGATTGCTTGAAAACTATGTAGAGAACCTAATTTTTATTGGGGACTTTGACTCCATTCTAGCAGCAATAGATAAAGTAGGGGAAGCAGTTGTTCCTTATAAAGAGTTCTACCACTTGAAGTCATTCACAATAAGATTACGGTTGATGGCCGTCGGTTTATCAGGGTAGGCTTACGCTTGGTCAAATAAGCGTCACCCTAAATTTTTAATCAAATAGAGATTGGATAGAGTTTTTATTTCTAGAAGTTGGAATTTGTAATACCCCGATGCTGGTGTGTTACATCTTCCAACTTTGGGGAGTGATCATAACCTAAAACTATTGCAATTAGAATGGAAACAAAAGTGGAGATTTAGTGTTTGGAGACTAGGTGCGAAATTGAGCTTGAGAGAGGATTATCAGGCTATGGTTGAGAAGGGGTGGAAGGGTGGCGAAGATGGAGCTAATTTGATGATTTCGGAGAGAGGTGAAAAATTAGCAGGGGAACTTAAAACATGGCATTCGAGATTGAATGTAAATTGAAGGCACAACAAATCAAAGATAAAAAAGGAGATGGATGAAATCCAAGGTAGAGTGCCTGAGGAGCATGATTAGGTTAGGGAAAGAGAGCTGTAGAGACAATATGTAGGAGGTGTTATTACAGGAGGAAGTGCATTGGTGTTTTGGATCCAGGCATGTATGGATAGAGAGTGGAGATAAAAATAGAAGACTCTACCATCTTTATGTGCAAAATAGAAAAAGGAAAAATGATATTCATTGGCTTGCATTGCCTAATGGGGAGGAGCTAGGTGAACAAGCAAAAGTATGAGATTATTTCTTTAATTTCTACAAAAAGCTTTAAGCTTTAGAGTTGAATGAAATGAATCCAAGAGAGATTTTCTCTTTATAGGATTAAGAGAGGAAGAGGGACGATGGTGTATTGAACTGCTTGAAAAGGAAGAAATTTGCAATATACTTTTCCATATGCCTTCATGTAAGAGTCCTGGTCCTGTTGGGTTACCTGCATTTTTCTATCTAAGGAGTTGGGAAACTATGAGAAATGAAGTCCTAACTTTTGTATAGGATTGTTTCAAAGCTTGGATTATGCCAATGCCAATGAGCTGAACCTATCTGGCCCTAGCACCAAAGCTTGGTTCACCCAAAGAGCCTAGAGACTACTACCACATAAGTCTGACAAACACCATCTACAAGTTGGTGGCTAAGTTAGCTGTGCAGAGACCGAAGCCAATTTTAAAGAGAGTGGCTTTAAAAAATCAATCAAGGTTCCTTTCAGGTAGGCAAATAGAGGATAATGTCGTGATAGCCAAAGAAGTCATCCATGCCATGAAGATCTTAAATAGTAAGGAAATTTCAATGGTCCTTAAACTTGATATGGAGAATACTTTTGAGAGGCTTGAGTAGGATTTTGTGAAGTTTTGTTTGTGTCAATTGCACATACCTTCTCCTTCGGTCAAGTTGGATATGTCTTGCATTAGATCTGCTTCCTTTCAAGTGCTACTTAATGGTAAGCTTATTAACGCCATCCTTCCCTCTCGTGGTGTGAGACAGGGGTGCCCTTTACCCTCCCACCTTTTCATTATTTGTTCAAAATATTTATCTAGATGCTTCGAGCTTGCTCTTCATGACAATTTAATTTTAGGATATCAGCTTCATGGAAATGCTAGTCCCATTACTCACTTGATGTTTGCTGATAACACCATACTCTTTGCTAAGGAGTGGTGAAGGTTAGGGAGCTTCACAAGATTCTCTAAGAGTATGAAAGGTGTTCAGGACAAAGTGTCAATTATGCTAAATCAGGGTATTCTTCAGCAAAGGAGTGGGGATGGATATTCAAGAGGAGCTTAGGGAAGAACTTGGTATTGGGGCCATGGTGCAAAAGGAAGCTTTAGTTGGGGAGCCCCATTCTTGATACTCCCAATCAATCAAAATTGGAGTTGGTGCTTACTAAATGTTCCAAGAAGCTACCAAGTTGGAAAGGTGAGACTTTACACAAGTGAGTAGGGGCATTCCTCTCCAATCCTCACTTTGCTCCATTCCTAATTACTGTTTTTTTACCAACCTCTTCTCTACAAAACTTTGTCATGTGTTGGATAAATTAGCAAGAGATTTTTGGTGAAGGTAGATGGATAATAAGAAAAATCTTTAAATGAGGGCTTGAAGCTCATTATGTCTTCCGAAGCACATGGGTGATTTAGGTATTAGGTATGCTTGAGTGACTAATTTAGCATTCCTAATGAAGATGGGTTGGAAGCTATGTACGGATCAAGATGGATTACGGTAGAGTTTGATACATTCTAAATAATCCTTGGTGGCTCATTTTGGGAATATATGCTAAAGTCTACTAAGTCAAACTTTATGAAAGCTTTGGGGGAGATTAAAGGTTGGCTATATAAAGAAGTGAAGTGCTTGGTGGGGAATGGTGAGGGAATGGATATTTGGAGGGACCATTGGATAGGAGAATGGGAAGGGATTGTGATGACAATGGACAATAGGGTTTTGGAGTTAACTTCGATGACAAACCTGATAGAGAGGGAAGAAAGAAGGTGGAATGATGAGGTAGTAGAGGCCATATCTTAGCCATAATTGGAAAATTCCTTTTGTAAAACACCAATTCATGAAGGACCTTGTATGCTCGTTTGGAAGCCTTATCCAAAAGGTAATTTTTCTATTAAGTCAACCTATTAGACTCTTTTAAAGGAACACGATTTAGGAGTTGTAAGGAAGAGAGAGTTACAGTTTTGCAAGAACCTTTGGGCACCAAGGACTAGTGTTCCTATGGAAGGCAATAGTGAAAGATCTACCAATCAAATCCATTATTGCCAAAGGATTAGGAAATTATGATCAATGCTACCCTTTTGTAAGATAGAGGCAAAGGATTGGTGTCATTTACTTTGTGGTGGTACTTTCATGAGGGTGGTCTGGTTTTATTAGGGGTGAGAGTGGAGGATCAAGGTGACAAATGGTTGGATTTTGGTTGGCAAATGAACAAAGATTTTATGGCAGCTAGGTACTCCAAACACCTAGCTTTTTATTTAATGCACTTGATGTGGCTCCCTAAGTGGAAGACGGTGATGGATAGGGCTTTGCTAGACCTGTGGGAGGTTATTTCAATAACATGGAGAATGGCCACCTTTTACAATGTGGAGAGCAGCATTGATATTGGGTGTCAAATGAAAACAAACCTAGAGCTGCAATGTGATATATGTTGATGCAGCAATAGGTGTTGGTGTATTGAAATGCAAATAATGTATTACATTGGGGTATGTGTACATATTTTGTATCTAACAAACAGACTATATATATCAGTCATGTGGTAGAGGTTGTGACGCCTCTAACCATTCCAGTTACCACCCAAACATGGTATCAGATGCAGCGTCGCTTCCCCTTTGCTCTTGCTCCTCTCTATGTTCGTCAATCAGATCTACTCAACTCTAATCTAATCTGCCTAATTTATTCAAGGTGTTGTCCTTTCATCTCTATTTTGATCTGTTTGATCATATATGTTCTTGGTTTTTGTTTGAAATCTAGATTTTCCAGCACATTTTGGGGCTCCCACTCTTTTTTTTATTGTGCGATTTGATCGAAAGGAGCTGCTTGTTGATAACACCACACAAGGGGGTAGTAATTAGGTTGAATATGGCCCATCTTTAGAATAAAAGGCACAACATAAAGTAGAATAGGAGCATTGCATGCATCAAGTACCAAGATTGCTTATAAACTGCATTAATGGCCATTTGTGTAAAGCATGTGTCAAAGCAGGCCCCAGATGAGCAATCGGACTGCACGGATGGATTCAGAACGACGAACGGAGTCCAACGGACTCAAGATCGGCCAAATCCGACATCCGGAGCTCCCACAATGGGCCCAAGAAATTCTAACCGTTGATCTGGAGATCAACGGCCCAGAAAGCGCCACGTCGCCCTGCCCCCACCGCTCGCATGCCCTCAAGCCAGCCAAGGACGAATCTCAGCCGTCGATCTTCGATCGAACGGCCGAGATCCGCGCGCTCGTCCGCGGTCGCCGCGATAAAGCGCGGGCGTGGCGCAACGGCTAGCGCACACGCCCGCATCGCAGCGACGCGCGTTCGAATCGCGCGGAGCAGAAATCAAGCGCGAGCGAAGGGCGCGGCAAAATTGGGCCGCCCGATCTGCACTGGGCGGCCAGGATCGCGCCACGTGGCACGATGACAACTCCCGAGCGCCCACGCGCGCGCGCACGCCGGGCGGAAACGCGCCCGCGCATGCGCGCCAGAGGCACGATCTCAGTGCGGGCGCGGGAGGATCTCAGCAGTCCGATCTTCGATCGGACGGCTCTCGTTCAACGTCCATGGATCGCGCATGGAGAGAGAGCGGGGCGGGCAGCTGACCGGCAGCAGGAGGGCTTCACCGACGTATCTGGAAGCGGTTTTAGCGACGTTCTGGATGTCGCTAAAGCACATTCTTCTTTTAGGAAGCCCTTAACTCTATTTAAACCCCCTTCTACCACCATTCAAGGCATCCTCTCCCACTTGCAACTACTCCACTCCTCGCCTAGCTAGTTTTAGGCACTCTTGTAATCGTCGGAGACAACGAGCCGCCGACGGAGCCTCCTCCACCGTCGTGGCTGCCTCGTCGCTCTCCACTCTCTCTCTACCTCTCTCTCTCTCTCTTTTAAGCTTTCATTTACTTTTGTTGAAGCATGTATTTAATGTTATAAACCATGAACTATGAATGCATATTTAATGAAATTATTTTCCATTTAGTCGCCATTTTAATTTCTGTTTAAAGTGCATGATCAAAACCAAGAGCTTTCTAACCCTAAACTCTCTCTATCTCTCGCTTTTCAAAATCGTCTCTTTCGCAAGCAAAACTCCGCCTTTTTCGTGACAACAAGTGGTAAACAAAATCCGATTTCCACGCCTCCCTAAGACTGACACTCGGACTCACCTCCGTTTACTTCTTTTAAAACCGACGTATCAAGTGCGACTATAACGACACCTCTTAACACACACGCACGAGACCACGTCAGTTTTTGGCGCCGTTGCCGGGGAGGCAACGGATTTGTTTTATCACCTCCATTCCACCTTCATTCTCATATCGTCTAATGCCCTATTTTCCTTTTTACTTGATGGGTGCAGGAATTCGACGCATGGACGGCGAAGCGATGCATTCCACGACGGTAGCAAGGGAGTAGGCGCCTCGAGGACCGATAGTGAGTAACGTGTCTCTCATTGTTTGCTTACGTGAAAAAGCTAAAAAAAAAAAATCACAAAAACTGAAAAAAATTGGCGTGGTGAATGATTGATTGACCCACATTCTTAACACATCACCCTACAAAAAAAATGTACACTCTAATATGCTGAATAAATTCTTGGAGTGTTCTTTTCTTTTTCTCTTGAGTGGTGTTTGCGAAGCCACCGTGAGTTGACCTGGGCCGCACCACTCAACCCTAAAAACTGACTCATCTAATAGAAGCTGCACGATCTTTAGGATGAGTACACTAGGGTTTTAGAGCCTCTACAGAAGAAAAAGGAAATCTACTTTCATCAAATTGTGTGCAGAACTTGACGTGCCCACTGAAACTTGTTTGAAAACATTAAGACACATCAACCCTAAAAAGTACTAAAGTAAGGATGAAATACTAAAAGACACCACATCCTAACAAATCCTTGCTTGAAAACCATGTTTTGCTAGAAGCACACACTTTGAAAGTGGAAAATTAAGAGGCACCACCCCAATCAACGCCTCATCACATCACCCTAAGCACAAGCACTATCCTAGCCCTTTAAAAATGAGTAGCCGTGCCCTAGGCAGGACTGAGTTAAGTCTCAAAAGGTGAGGTTTTGTTCGCTAGGCACTTGGCTTTCATTCCCTTGGTAGAATCTGGTGACTAGGCAGCAGGGCAGTGTCAAACTACCGCGGTTGTGGGGTCTATGGAACCGGAGGCGCAAGCCAAAGGAAGAACCTTCCCCGCAATCCCCTCGTAATCAACCTGGCCAGATTAACCTCGGGAAGGGGAGTCCAGTGCTTACGGACTTAATCAACCTTTATAAGATTTCTAGGTCTTCTAAGGAATACACCATAAGAACTAGGCTTGTTTGCTTGGTTGAGGACACAACTCTCTCGCATCTGTTCTTCCCACATCCCTCCATTTCTTCCAAACCATGGGTTTCAATGCCTATCCATCTTACCTAAACTACCCCCAACAGGATTTGTATGCTAACCCAAGTGGACCCTACCCACAACCTTCTTGGGCTAACCAACCACCAAGTTGGGGGTACAACCTTGAATATCCCTCTTGGCCCAACTATGACCAAACCGCACCAACCTCTTATTGGAATACAACCAACATAGCCACCCAAGGGTACGATTCAAATCATGGGGCTCCATATCTCGATTGTCCTCACGATGCCTCCTCATTTAGGTCCGACCTGCTCTACTGTGATAGGACCTACACTTTAGGAGAACACCAAGAACCCTACCCATCTCAAGATAATAACCAAGAAAGGTCATCTGAATTCAACAACCTTGCCTACTTGACCTTTGGATTAGAAGGAGTTCTAGACAAATGGAAATCAGAAAATGATCAGAAATCTAGGCAAGCCCAGGATCATCAACCTTTGATTTGGTCCCCTGATGAAGAATCTGACTGGGAGGAGGACTTAGAACCTCAACTATTCTGGAGTCGGACCAAACAGAGAATGGTTCCTCTTGAAGAACTGGACCCTGAACATGATAGAATAGAGGACCCACCCAAGAACCTAAACACCAATATGGATTCTGATCCACAACCTCAACCATACTCTCTTAACCTGGATTTCAAGGAGGAAATCCAAAGGACACCAAATGACACCATGTCAATTCTTGATAACCTCAAATTAGAACTACACAGACAGAATCAAGAATTGGTTAAAGGGCAACAGGCCATGATGGATTTGTTCCAACAATTGGGGAAAGAAGGCCAGAGAAAGATGTTGCACACAACGCCACTCATAAAGCAAGAACCTACCATGATCAATTGGACTACACCCAGTCATCCTGATTTGGTTCAGTCCACCATTGATACCCCTCAAGAGTTGGACAGCTCAGTGGATAAGGACAGTAAGGATTCCTTGGAACACAATTTGGGGAGCATTAAGAACAAACATCAGGAGGAAACTGAGAATGTGAGGGGAGAGGCCTTGGAATCTGAATCTAATCAGCCCAAGAGAAGCAATCCGATGGGAGCAGCAGCCACCATCATAGATGGAGAATGGAGTTACAATCTCAAAGAAATTGATTATGAATCGGTTGGAATCTCCATCACAAATTTGGAGGAGGGCCGAGAGAAAGAATATGATCTAGAGGATGAAATTGACCCTACCTCTAATGTAACCCCAAACAGTGAATCTGATACAGAGAAGGTGGCAGAAAATATTCTTGAGATCAAGGGCTTGGAAGGAATGAGCGATGAAACCATAGTTGCGGAAGAGATGGATTCGTCTTTGGAGAGAGCCCTCATGCTTGGTTGTAGGGCTCATTATGAAACTCTGGACTTTGTTACCTGCCCTACCAGAATAAAGATCCCGCAACCCGAATGCACTGGAATTGATACACTTTCAATGGATTACAGTTTTATGGGGACACAAGCTGAATATAAGACCTACATCTTTAGTGTCTGGCATGTCATATTTGGGGTGCATTCGTCCACAGCAACTTGTTTGCATGCCCACAAACTAAGAGAGGATCTGACACGACATGCATGATATATCTATTACAGAATTCCCGCCCCTTAGGAACGGGACTCCACCACAACCTTATTCGCATCTGTGGACTTCTGATTTTGGGTCTAGTTAATTTTGAACATATCTTCTTGACCTAAGCCATTCCTGTTTGTGCACCGCCCAGCTGGAGGCGTTAAACTCAGTGCTTCCTGGGAGGCAACCCAGCGGATTCAGACTGATCTGGTAGTTTACGTCACTCAGGTACTATCTTTTTGAACCCTTCTGCATCCATGCATCTGCCAATGAGGACATTGTCCAACTTAAGCATGGGGGGATGGTAAATTGCATAATCCTGAGCTTAATTAATCAGTCTGAATGAATAAATTAATTGATTAAAAAAAAAAATTTGAATTTAGGAAGAAAAACTTAGGCATTAGAAACTTATCAATAGTGGAAAATAATACAAAAAGAACTTAAACACTTAGACTTTTCAGGCCTTCAGGCTTAATCAGCCCTGGTGTCCGTTAAAATATGGATTTAGCGGCGAATCCTTGCAACTTTAAGCTATTCTAATCCACCTAATAAATAAGGTAATAAGTATACGACTTATCAACTCACCCTCTAACTCAGGAAAACATTGAGTCTAAGCATCTACACACATTTTTGCACAGACTCACTTCTCAGAGATTTTGACAGAAATTGGGTAGCTAATGAACTCTCTAGGGTGGTATGGCTGGCAAGTTGTCGTGGGTAACAACCCATTAGCAGGTTGTCCAGAACCCAGCCACAAGCCATTTCTTTTTCGCCGCCTCTAGGTACATTTGAGATTAAGGAAGCCACCTACCAAAAAAAAAAGAGAAGAAAAGAAAATAAACCACACTTCACCGCACAAGTATGGCTGGAAAGTGATCGTGGGTAACAGCCCATTAGTCGTTGTCCAGAGCCCAGCTCAATAATTGCACAAAAAAGACCAAAACACCTAAGGACGAAGCGGGGAAGTAGTACAAGCCGGGGAGATATACACTGGAAAATCCTTGTGTTGACCCCAAGTAAAATGAACGTAGGGAGAAAGCTACCAATCGAACAAATACACCTTCAGGCAAAAATTTATTTTCTTTTCCGGTCACCTAGAGGCGTAGAAACTCAAAGTCTGTCTCAATTACCGTTAAGTGAGTCTATCACAACATTCACACCAAGATGCTTAGCACTTACGGTTTTGACCGAGCTTTGGGTGGGTTGGGTAGCTGTAAAAAGTTACCAACCCACACTGAATTCCGAAAATTCTAAAAAGACATATATAGATATATACGTATACATATGTATAGTTATATATACAAAGCAAGGATTCGGGCGATTCGTATTTTGGCAGACACCCGGGCGCTGCTTAGTCTTTGTAGATTAAGATCTTCGTATATTTCCTCTTATTGACAAGTAACGAAGTGCCTAAGCAATTACTTTTTGAATTCTCCAAAGAAATAAAGGCTAGAATAAACCTTGCTAGGGACTATCAAGGAGTAAGCATGGGGGTATGATAACACCACACAAGGGGGTAGTAATTAGATTGAATATGGCCCATCTTTAGAATAAAAGGCACAACATAAAGTAGAATAGGAGCATTGCATGCATCAAGTACCAAGATTGCTTATAAACTGCATTAATGGCCATTTGTGTAAAGCATGTGTCAAAGCAGGCCCCAGATGAGCAATCGGACCGCACGGATGGATTCAGAACGACAAACGGAGTCCAACGGACTCAAGATCGGCTAAATCCGACATCCGGAGCTCCCACAATGGGCCCAAGAAATTCTGACCGTTGATCTGGAGATCAACGACCCAGAAAGCGCCACGTCGCCCCGCCCCCACTGCTCGCACGCCCTCAAGCCAGCCAAGGACGAATCTCGGCCGTCGATCTTCGATCGAACGGCAGAGATCCGCGCGCTCATCCGCGGTCGCCGCGACAAAGCGCGGGAGTGGCGCAACGGCTAGCGCGCACGCCCGCATCGCAGCGACGCGCGTTCGAATCGTGCGGAGCAGAAATCAAGCGTGAGCGAAGGGTACGGCAAAATTGGGCCGCCCGATCAGCAGCGGGCGGCCAGGATCGCGCCACGCGGCGCGATGACAGCTCCCGAGCGCCCACGCGCGCGCGCACGCCGGGCAGAAACGCGCCCGCGCACGCGTGCCCGAGGCACAATCTCAGTGCGGGCGCGGGAGGATCTCAGCAGTCCGATCTTTGATCGGACGGCTCTCGTTCAACGTCCACGGATCGCGCATGGAGAGAAAGCGGGGCGGGCAGCTGACCGGCGGCAGGATGGCTTCACCGACGTATCTGGAAGCGGTTTTAGCGACGTTCTGAATGTCGCTAAAGCACATTCTTCTTTTAGGAAGCCCTTAACTCTATTTAAACCCCCTTCTACCACCATTCAAGGCATCCTCTCCCACTTGCAACTACTCCACTCCTCTCCTAGCTAGTTTTAGGCACTCTTGTAATCGCCGGAGACGACGAGCCGCCGACGGAGCCTCCTCCACCGCCGTGGCTACCTCGTCGCTCTCCACTCTCTCTCTCTTTTAAGCTTTCATTTACTTTTGTTGAAGCATGTATTTAATGTTATAAACCATGAACTATGAATGCATATTTAATGAAATTATTTTCCATTTAGTCACCATTTTAATTTCTGTTTAAAGTGCATGATCAAAACCAAGAGCTTTCTAACCCTAAACTCTCTCTATCTCTCGCTTTTCAAAATCGTCTCTTTCGCAAGCAAAACTCCGCCTTTTTCGTGACAACAAGTGGTAAACAAAATCCGATTTCCACGCCTCCCTAAGACTGACACTCGGACTCACCTCCGTTTACTTCTTTTAAAACCGACGTATCAAGTGCGACTATAACGACACCTCTTAACACACACGCACGAGACCACGTCACTTGTCTATTCTCTTGATTGAGAGGAGTTGTTTTTCTCTTTTCTGCCTATGGAGGAATCTAGTGTTAGTCGACCTTCTTCTATTTCTGCTAAGGTGTCTACTCTTCTTAATGCTCCTCCAGCTACAATGCACTAAACTCATCAAATTTCATTCTATGGAAGGCTCAATTTGTCCTCATTCTATATGCCTACGATTTAATGGGTATTGTAGATGGTTCCTTAACCCCTCCTCCAAAAGTTGTTTCTGATTCCAAGATTGGACAGTTGATTCAAAATGATGAGGACATCATATGGCTCCGCAAGGATCAATTAGTCCTTAGCTAGTTGATTTCCTCAATCTCTAAGCAAATTTGTTCCCAACTTCTTGATCTTACCTCTGCTCATTCAATTTGGGAGTTTCTTGAAGGTTCTTTTGCCACCCAAAGCAAAGCGAGGGTGTTCCAATACAAGTCTAAATTAGCGAGCCTAAAAAAAGGGGACATGTCTATCAATGATTTTGTTAACAAAGCAAAGGCTCTTTATATCAACCTAGCTGTTGCAAGAAAGACTCTTGATAAAGATGATTGACTTTTAGCTATTCTAAATGGTTTAGGGTCATATTATGACCATGTTGTGTCCACACTTGTGATTCATGCTGGGACTATTTCTTATGAAGAGGTTGTGGGACTCTTATTGTCCCGTGAACAACGGTTGTTACGTAATCAACCTAAACTTGATTCTGTTGTAAACCAAACAACTGTCACACATGCTTCACTAGGTGGTCGTCGTGGCAAATCAAGGGGAGATTCCTTTCCTAATAATGGTAGAGGTCAATTTCAGTTTGGCAAAGGACAGAATAAGTTTTTTACTGGTGATCCACGCAAACATGGTGGTCATTCTCAGTTTGGAGGTCGGATTTCTTTGGTGGCCAGTGTCCAATGCCAAACTTGTGGATGCCTTAACCATTCAGCTGCCACTTGCTATCAACGGTACACTTACCCTTCCACTCCACAGATACAATATTCTAAATCTTCTCCATCATTTTAGCCATGGCGCCCAAATTCTGGGGTGACACACCATGTTACTCATTATTTAAGCGATAGATTGGTGTTTAAAGATTGTCGTGTTATAGTATAGCCAAAATAGCGCTCAAACAAATAAATTTTATTACTCAAAAAGGTTCCGAGGTCGAACACAGGGAGCAATATGGAATTTAAAGCTTAAGATCATAATTTAAATCAAGAATAAAGATTGCAATAAAAATAATGTCAGGATCAATATGCAAAAAGAATGGAGTAAAATGATGATTTAAATCACCATTTATTCCTCACAAATAACACTTAAATCAAGTCTCAAATATATGCAATTAAAGTATCAATATATGGTGTTGTTGCTTTTCTTCTCCTTCTGCTGGTTCTTATTCTTCTTCTTCTTCTCTTCTTCTATGTTTCTTCTTCTGTCTTCTTCTTTCTGTTGCTCAAGCCTTCTCCTTCTTCTTCTCTGTTGCAGCTCCCTCTCTTCTTCTTCTTCTCTGTTGTGCAGCTCCTTCTCTTCTTCTTTTCTTCTTCTTCTTTCTTTCTTCCTCTATTGCTCAAGCCTTCTTCTTCTCTGTTCAACTACTTCGCACGGAGGGGGAAACTTCTTGAATTGGATAAATGTCAACCAATTCTCTCTACAGCAAAACCCTCCCCCTACCCCACGCAATCTCTCCTTCTCTTTCTATCTTAGTCTCTGCCCTCCCAGGGCCTCTCAGTGGGTAACCGGGTAATCGGGTTGGCGTAAACCCGGGTCCAGGGCTGCGGGTGTGGTCGCAACCGAGGAGTGAAGGGCTTAGGCAGGCCGGGCACACCAGGTCCGCAGGTGAGGTGTCGCGAACAAGGCACAGGTGAGCGTGGGTGAGAGGGACCTCACCCCGTGTTTGGAGGCGATAAGCCTAAGAGACTTTTTCAATTTATGCGGGTGTGGGGACTCTTCAGCTTCTGAGGTGGGACTAAAATCCCACCTTTGTTCTTCGTGTGCGTCTGGAGTGGGATTCTCGTTCAATTGATGTTGCAAGTGCACCTCTTCCACTCAATTGATGGCCTGGAGACCTGGAGCTGCGACTTCTACATGACCTGGGACTAAAACCTGGGACGAAAATAGCAAGAACATGGGCTTCGAGGTTGCATGAAGCTCCGTTAATGGCGACGGCAGAGGAGAACCTGAAAATCACGATACGGGCTTGTAGCCCCAATTAAACCAGTTCACGAGCTTCGCCAGACCACGGAGAATGTGTAGGGGATGGTCTCGCGGTTAGTGGAGGTGTGTGGTGGTCTACGAAGGTCAGAGGAGGAACGCAACAGTGGGTGTATTCGGCGAAGCGTTGGAAAGGCCAATCGCCTCAATTACTTAAGGGGTTCTAGTCGGTGGGTCGAGCGAAGGTGTAAGGAGTGTCGGCGAAGCATATGGAGCGGTGTAGCGATGGGAGTGCTTCGCCGGAGTGGCTAGACGCAGAAGGGATGACGGTGAACAGGCGGTAGCGTGGTCGAAATCGAGTGTAGTTGAGATGAAGATGAAGTAGAGGAGGTAAGGGACTTATCTAGGTAGTTGGTAGACGATGGAGAGTCGAGGTGGCGCCGATTGAGGTATGGTCGACGTCGAAAACGAAGCTTCTCTAATAAGGGGTGGACAACGAGGATGAAGGAGATAGCGACGCCGGTGGGTGCTGCTCGACGCGGAAGAAGGCAAGGAAGGAGAATCTACTACTGGTATTGCGGTTAGATGACGAGGGGAGGCAAGGAGGGTCGTCGGAGCTTGAAGAGCAATTCGGTCAGAGGAGGAGAGAAGAATTTGAGGGTTATTCTGGTCGAATTCAAGCTTGGGAAACCCGTTGTGATCTGGGGAGTCTTTTATAGGTCATTAGAGGGCAGTTAAAGCTTGGGAAGCAACCTTCCCAAGCTTGGAAAGCTCACCGAATTGGGAAAACCCTTGAGACCCAAATCTCTCATGCATTCGCATTAGAGATTGGGTAGGTTTCAGGGCTTAGGATCAAGTTCAAAAGGAAGGGATTTTCTTGATGAACTTCCCTTTCAAATTTGAAAGGGATTTGTCAAGAAATCGAGCTCTTTCCATTTTAAGGTCGTCGGAGCAAGTAGGAATAGGTTTCAATGGTGGCAAGGACCTTTTTGTGAGAACAAAGATAAAGTTAGGGGCCTATTTGAAAATATTTTGAAAGTTAAGGGTAGAAATGTAATCAGACAGGATCAATTTGCAAACTAAGTCAAGACAAACTCATCTTGGGTCCAAATTTTGATACAAACCTATTTTAGACCTAAGGAATCCAATGGTGAAGTTGGATTTTAGTTTTGACCATGTTTGACTGGGTAATTTATGCAAAAGCCTAAATTAGAGCGAATATCTGTCTGTGATTCTGTTCTGGGTCAAAGTGGGTTCTGATGATCAAATTGAAAGTTCCAACCCCTAGAGAATATTTCTCTATGAATTTTAGAGGGTTCATGTGAATTTTATCTTGATCAGAACCTCAGTTAATTAAGCTGATCTATTTTTAGGGTTTCAAAAAGTCATTTAATTCTCAGAACACGTGCAAACCCTTTTCTGATTGTTCTAACCCACTTGTTATCTTTTTAAGATCATTTGACCTCAATTCAACCCCTAAGAAAACCCGTGGTTGTATTGCATTCACGATATGCTGGTAAAATTACAGTTTTAACCCTAGTTTCTTATTTTTCCCTCAAAATGATTATGCAGTGACTTGTGAGTCTCTAACAATTATGTAGGAGCATTTACTGACTTAATTAGGCCAAAATGAGCTAGTTATAGCTCATGATGGTGTTCCCATCACTCATTCTTTGAGCAACCTGGATATTGCTAATGAATATAATGGGGTCGATAAAGTTAAGTTTGGCAATGGAGAAGGTGAGCCGATAACACATGTTGGGAACACTTCTTCTTCTATTAGCAATCGTCAATTATATCTTACAGGTACCCAATGTTAAAAGAAATCTCTTATCTATACAAAAATTTTCCAGAGACAATAATTATTTTGTTGAGCTTCATGCTAATCATTGTCTTGTTAAGGATAGTATCAATAGAGTAACCATCCTTAAAGGGCACGCACACAATGGCCTCTACAAGCTATGGCTCCCTCGATCATTAAAGATGCCTTTGTAAAACTCTCCTTGCCGCCTTAAAGCTGTTGTTGTTGTTTCTATTAATAATACTCCTTTGTCACTATGGCATTCCAGGTTAAGACATGCCAGCCTAACCACTGTCAAGAAAATTTTAAATTCCTCTACCATCCCTACTTCTGATGATATAAAAAATAAGCTTTGTGACATATGCATGGAAAGCAAGGCACACAAGCTTACACTTTGTTCAACAGGATCTATTAGTTCTTTGCCCTTTGAAATGATTTTTTCAGACGTCTAGACAGGTCCTATAGTGGGTTATGATAATAGCAAGTACTTCGTTACATTCATCGATGATTGCACGAAATTTGTGTGGCTTTTTCCAATTGTTCAAAAGTCAGATGTTTTTTCCATCTTCGTTCAATTTCATAAGTATATTCAAACACAATTTAGCTATCCATTAAGGTGCTACATTCAAATTGGGGTGGTGAGTTCCAAAAATTGCAACCATGGCTACACCAACAGGGAATTATTCATAGTCTCTACTCCATATACCCCTAAACAAAATGGGAGTGCGAAGAGGAAAAATCATCATTTAGCAAAGGTTGCTCGTGCACTTCTTTTTCAAGCGATGGTACCTCCAAGATTTTGGCCACTAGCATTTAAGGCTACTGCATATTTGATAAATTTGCTTCCAAGTCCTGTTATAAAAGGCCATTCACCTTATCAGCTGTTGCATAATTCTCCACCTGATTATTTGTTTCTCAAAACATTTGGCTATGCATGTTATCCTTTATTGCAGCCATATGCCAAGCACAAATTAGAGTCGTGTTCATCCTTGCATATTTTTTTGGGCTATGCTCCAATGTACAAAGCATATATTTGTTACAATCCTACAGATGAGAAGTTTATCATTGCCCGGCATGTCAGGTTTAATGAATTGTCCTTTCCATTTAAGGAGCAAGTAAAAAAAAGTTCCACTTCAAGATTGTTGTCTACAAATTCAGTATATCTTCCTATTCCACAGTACTTATTTCAAGGCATTGGTTCTTCCATTAATGCTGCGGCTCCAGTTAATGCTTCTCCTAGTGCAGCACTGACTAATAAGTCTATGTGTGACTTATCTTCACCTATAAATACTACTTCATGAAAATCAATGTTTGAAATGGTGGCTGCTTCTACTTCACAATCGATTATACAACCGGTTGCTACTGAAATCTCTACTCAAGAGCCAGTTCACCAACCAGTTGCTACTGCAAAGTTTGCTCCAGAACGAGCTACACAACATCCTGCTAGAACACATGGGATGGTCACGCGATCAATGAGTGGTATATTCAAAAGGAAGGCATATTACAGCACTTTATACCCTCTGCCTTCAGTGCTACTAACTCAATGTGAAATTTCAGAGCCTACTTGCTATACTGAAGCTTCAAAACACACTGCATGGAATGAAGCTATGGCTGATGAAATAAATGCACTGTTACGCACTAAGACATGGTCACTTGTGCCTAGAACTCCTAATATGAACGTTCTAGGTAACAAATGGGTATATAAATTAAAAGAAAAAAGGATGGCTCAATTGAACAATTTAAAGCATAGTTGGTAGCTAAGGGCTACCATCAGTTTGCTGGTCTTGATTTTTTTGACACATTAAGCCCAGTTGTGAAGCAATCAACAGTGTGCATTCTTCTATCTTTGCCTATTTCTAATGGCTGGACCATGCAACAACTTGATGTGCAAAATGCATTTTTGCATGGTCACTTGGAGGAGGATGTATACATGGTTCAACCTTAAAGATTCATTAATCCACATTATCCAAATTTTGTGTGCAAATTGAACAAATCCCTTTATGGGCTTCGACGAGCACCTCGCACATGGTTCAAGGGGTTGTCTTCTTTCCTAATTCGTCAGGGATTTCATGGATCCCATATTGATCCATCCTTGTTTATATATAGTAGAGGAAGTATTCACATTTATTTTCTAGTCTACATCGATGACATTCTCATCATTAGCACCAATGCCCCTGCTTTACAGGATCTCATCACGCAGCTTGGTGCCTCCTTCCCTATTCGCAACTTGAGATTTCCTACATTTTTTCTGGGCATTAAGCTTTAGAAATCTACTAACGGTTTGTTTCTATCTCAAAGGAGGTACATTACTGATCTCTTACTGAAGTTCAAAATGGACCGAGCAAAGCCCACCAAAACACCTATGAAAACAGACATTATTCAAGAATGATTCAACACCAATTGAGTCACCACAGACCTTCAGACAATTAGTGGGCAATTTGTAATATCTGGCTTTCACAAGACCAGATATTACCTATGCCACTAACAAACTATCACAATTCATGCATTCTCCATCAATCAAGCATTTTGAAGCAGCAAAAAGAGTGTTGCGATACCTTAAAGGTACCATTGACCTTGCATTATTCTATTCCAATGTATCATCTATTCATCCAACTAGATTCTCTGACGTGAATTGAGCGAGTTGCCTTGATGATAGCTGCTCCACTACTGGATATGCAATCTATCTTGGTAATAACTTGATCTCATGGGCAAGTAAGAAACAATCTACAGTATTCCGATAGAGTACCGAGGCTGAATACTGTGCCTAAGCGAACACTACGGTTGAAATCACTTGAATTTAGTCTTTGTTTAGTGAGCTGCATATTGATCTTCCTCGACAACCAGTTCTTTGGTTTGATAATGTGGGTGCAACATATATGTCAGTGAATCCCATCTTCCATGCTCGAAGTAAGCACATAGAAGTGAACTTTCATTTTGTTCATGACAAGGTGATTGCAAATATATTATCTGTCCAGTTTCGCTCAAGCAAAGAATAGATTGCAGACTTGTTGGCAAAAGCTCTATCATCATCCCCATTCATACACATACGAAGCAAACTAAAGCTACTACCTCAACCCATTTAGTTTGAGGGGCGATGTTGGTGTATTGAAATGCAAATGATGTATTACATAGGGCTATGTGTACATATTTTGTATCTAACAAACAAACTATATATATCAATCATGTGGTAGAGGTTGTGACGCCTCTAACCATTCCATTTACCACCCAAACGATAGGCACTTCTTACTCGGTGGCATTGGTACTAAAGGATGCCAGAGGTAATGTGGTTGAGATGATGACACTCATCCTAGGCAAGGGCTGTAAATAGCCCGCAAACCCATCCCCCCATGTTAGTTGAGACTCAAACTGGAGACCTATCGTTCCCACTTAAGTTGTACAAGCTTACTCACCAGCCGAGCTATACGACGAAGCTTTAAAGTGCAGAAGTTGCAGTGAAGATGCGGAAGCAAGAGCAATTCACCAAGGTCTAAATTTGGCCTTAAAAAAAGATTTATTGGAGGTGATTGTGCTAAGTAATGCCATCAATCTGATTGATCAAGTTCTAGCCTTATAGTAACCTAATCAAAGATACAAGTGTGATTGAACATTGTATTTCCATTCTAAATAAACATGTTGCTTTCATTGTTGTTAAAGTTGATAGAATTGTTGTCCAACCTTGGCTAGGCATTGTCTTGAGAGAGTTGGAAGGGTGTTGGGTGAGTCTTTGACTTTCCTTGTAACTTGTAAGGCTGCTAATGAATTTCCTTTATCCTACAAAAATAAAAAAACCATTATTTTGGAAAGTGGGAGTGAAACCATAGAATTCCGTGGAACATGGAGAAATTAATGAGGCAATTTACGTCTTGTAACTAATTTCTATGTACAGGCATCAATCCTATGTAATCGATATGTTTTTGAAGACATAAGCAAGCTTGCACTCTTGCTTCCAATAGTGATAAATGGAGATAGATGTTACGTGTGAACCTGAGAATCACGTGACTGCTTGCTCTAATCTGTCAAAAATCTAGGGAAAATGAAATCATACTGTTTTACCTACAATATGGTACCATATGAGAACGACAAATTGTAAGTCCTTAGAAAACTCACATATTTAGGGAGTGACAAAATTATTAATGTAGATTTATTCATCCCAAGAATTTCCCATGGTATCTCTTATCTCGTGGAGATGTGTCCAAACAAATTGTAAGAAGCTATACATCCTGGCCAACAAACCTTTGTAACGTTGTTTCTATGCAGTTTTACATTTGACAACCCTTCCCCCTCTCCACCTTCCTAAAAACTTTAGTACTTCATCTACAACCACAACAGGAGTAGATACAATAATGACCAGACACCACTCCTCCAATCTTAAAGGAACAAGACCGAATGTTCTCGCAAGGGGAGGGACGTAGAGTATAATCGCATGCATCCCTAGAGAGAACAGCATTGCCGAAAGGAGAAATGGGTTGGTCCACCGTGGCATGTTGAGAAGGCTGTTGTCCTCTGAGAGAGCATTTAAGGAATTAAACAACTCCAAAGCCACGAGAACGGATAAGGAGAGAGTTGTAGCCTTGACCTTCCCTGCAGTGAAATAGTCACAAGGGTTTGGGAAACTTAAGATGTGAGCTCCAGCTGTGAATGGTGCGGGATGGAAGTCCTTCCATGTTGGGCACTCTCCCCATGACCGCATCTGGGATAGCTTCACAAGCGTGTGGCCATCGCTAACCAAGTTAATGCCCATGAAGGATGGTTGAGTGTACCACAAGATGAAGACACCAACTGTTGCAGCACCAACATATGCACCAATTACCTGAGATATATAAAAGAAAAGGCCGCTCATATAAGGCATCGATCTAGCGAGTGCAAAGACAGAAAGCATACGTGATGCTTCCAGATTCATGCAATACCAAGTCCAAAGCATGTTTAGTCACATTGTCATCCATTGTAGCAAAACAGTATGTACTTCGTTTAATCTTCTATAGTGGCCAAAACAAAGTAATTGCTGGTATTTTTAACAAAGACTTTTTGGTGGCACCAGTAGTAAATCAAGGGAAACATTGAAGCTGATTTTGGGCATTCCTAGAGGAGACAAATTGATACTTTGACTTGGCCATTGATGTGCAAGAAAATGCTTGATGTTTATTGCTGCTTTACAATCAAGATATCATGTTTCCTTATGTTTTATAGAGATGGCCTATATATAACAATGCACTTATGCACTTCATCTACCATCACCAACACAGCTCAAGTAGTACCAAATCCATAGCAGTTCACTTCAATCACCCATCATCAGGCATATTGTAACATGTTGCTAATATTCTAAATACTTGTCTCCACATATGGGAATTGTAATGAATGCATAAAAGAAAAAATACCCATCTGGATATCAACATGACGAATTTCCATAGTGAATGGGGAAGAGGCAATTGAGCATACCAGGTAGCGAAAGAGAGCCCAGGAGCTAATAAGAGCATTGCTGCTCTGTCTAGGTGGCTTCTGCATGATGTCAGGGTCTGGTGGATTGAAACTAAGACCTGTTGCCGGAGGGCCATCAGTGACTAGATTTATCCAAAGAAGATGCACAGGGATCAGGCACCCAGGTATGCCTAGTACAGAACTCAGGAAGACAGAGAACACCTCACCCATATTTGATGATATCAGGTACCTACAAGGGATAACAATCCAGATAAGCACCTGCTCACACAAAGAAATAAATTGTTGTTGACGACGTATGTTCCAGGAAAACCTAATAAAAGCTTTCATGTTACTGTAAATTGAACGGCCTTCTGCAATAGCTGAGACTATAGTGTTGAAATTGTCATCAGCCAGCACCATGTCAGATGCTTCCTTTGCTACCTGAAAATCAGGGGCATAACTTTTCAGAGCCAAATGTGCTAAATATTTTATGTTTTAGCCATAACATTATACAAGTATGCAGGTCAAGGGCACAAGGCACTGCGTTTAGTTTCCTCATGAAGGTCAGATATATAATATCTACGTGCAATGAATTCTATATGCATGTTTTAGACAATTTTAAGTCTTCATCTTGCATGCAGAAATTACTAAAGAATAAACACCTGCCAGCATGCGAATGCATGCATAATTTTTGGTCTCCATAGTCAATAAAGAGCAGTAAGAAAAATATATAAGGTACTAGTACCATCTCCATCACATTAACAGAGATGTAGCATGAAAATATGCTCCACAGTGACGCCGACTTTCTTAACACGTATGATTTGAACATATAAAGTAGCAGTGAGTCCAATGTAAAATACTGACGGATATTTAACAAAGAGTCAAAGAATGACAACCGATTCCAAGCACGAATACATCTTCTGAGTCGAAAGGGTTTCTCCCAGAGAAAAAAAGAGTGAATGAATGCCTTCTAAATTTTCCTTGTTTACCAGTGCCCCTCACATATTACATGATCAGTGATTACCATATACAGCCATAATCTCCAAAATCATCATTGCAATTGGGAAACAGACAAGACAACTCCACGGGCAAGGTGCAAAATGGGTATCATCAATTATGCATTTTACATATTGTTATTGGATTAGGAAACTAAAACCTATGGTCTTTATTGTCTCTGCAGGAATGAACACTAGCTATATCACAAGAACTCTCCAGATCACTTTCAATATTCAATGAGGTTACCTCAGTCCCAGTGATGCCCATTGCTATTCCAATGTCTGCTAATTTCAGTGCAGGGGCGTCGTTTACACCGTCCCCAGTCATTGCTACAATCTCGCCTGTATCTTTGAGCAGCTTTACAATGTCTTGCTTATGTTTAGGCTCAGCACGTGAGATGACATTTCCACCAGATCTTGACAATATTTCAACTTGTTCTTTTGTTGATAAAGTCATGAACTCCTTACCCGTAAAACTTCCTCTGAGGTCACCTGCATCAGGAAACAAACCTATCTCTTGACATACAGCCTCCGCTGTGGCCTTGTTATCTCCTGTTATCACAATGACCTTGATTCCAGCTACTCTGCAATCTCCTATAGCTTTGCAAACTTCTTCACGAGGTGGATCCTGCACCATTTGGTTAGAATGCATTAGAAAGGTTTAAACAAAATAAAAATGGAAGCTGGCAGACAGGACTCAGACTTACTCTTAGGCCAACGATTCCCACAAAAACCAAATGGCTCTCAATCTTGGAATAATTGGTTGGATCATTAAGCATGCTGTGAGAGGGGTGAGTTTCAGAACTATAATCATCAAGTTCCCCTAAATCATCTTTGAAAGCAAGTCCTAGGCAACGCAACCCCTTTGCACTCATCTCATGTAACCTCAGTAAGATCAGCTGCTGAGCTGCGTCGTCCATTTGAACAACTGACCCATCAGCAAGCTGCACTTGCGAACTCCGTGCCAACACACTTTCAGCAGCACCCTGTGGATATAGTAGCAATGAATATTATGTTGAGAGCCACAAGCATTGAGGAGATTGGTTTTTTCTGAGAAACTGGAACTTGATAAGAAAGGAGGAAGAACTTTCTTATAGATGATCTGGTCAAAACTTCTAAATAAATGGCATTAACGGAAACTCAGATCTTATAAAATTAGATAATTTCTCGTAACACTGTTTTTTGAAACTGCCAAGGATGCAAAAATCAGCTGATTAATCAGCCAATTAATCATTTGCAGCCAATGACAGCACCGCATACCTATAAGCAGGTGTATAGTCGGACAAGCTGATTAAGCAGCTGATTAATTGGCTGACCTAATAATGCATGTTGAAATTTGATAGCTTGATGCACTTATTCTTAAAATTTCATGCCTTGTTCTTTGGTTCGATCTTTGTTATTACAACTTGTTCTTATTGTTTTTACTGCATATTTGTATCCTTTAAATTTATGATCCGCCAATCTAAGCTTATTTGTCATGTTTTATGTGATATGATAACTATCTATTACAACCTAGATCCTTACTTATTGCTTGTTAAAGGAATGTGCATGAATGTACATGTCAAAAAAATAATACTAATACATATGTGCATCACTTCAATTAATATACATGTATACATAATATGTATGATAGTATAAATAATTACATTGAAATTTTTAAGGGACACCACCAAGACGACTACCAAAGAAGCCCTTTTCCGCTGCAATCCTCCAATAGACGTCATTCCAGGAAAGAGAGGGGAAGATGGGGCCAATGCGTAAGGATAGGGAGAGCCACCGTCAAGAGGCTGATGGTCATCGGAGGGTAGCGGTTGTCTTGTACTTCCAATGTAGGATGGTGGGGACTACGCGCATGATTGTAGAGACCTGATTTTGTGCCTTTAGTGTGGGGGACATGGCCATTGGCAGTTCTCTTACCAAAGCCGGTGAGGTGTGATGTTCGGTCTGATTGGAGAAGACTGACACCCTTCTCCACAATGAGCGCCCCTCCGTACAACTCTGCTACCACTACCATGTCATCCATCAAGCACGAGGTGGAGGTGCCTTAGTCTCTGGCTGTCTAAGAGATTGATCAGGCTCTTTGAAGGTAGCTTGTTGGTCAATTGGGGAAGGGTGTCCGTTCTCTGGAGGTTGTTCGGAGGCTGGTAATCAAGGCAACACCGTGTGCAACCAAATGGGGCTTGACAAGGCTGATATCAAGGAAGGTCCTCTTCGACTTAAAGGATGATGTGGAGCAACTACACTTTAGACGATGGAGGTGAGGGGCTCACCATTACATGGTGTCTTGTGTCGCCTTTCAATGAGTTTAGGTGAATTACAAAGATACCCCAAAAATAACATAAATGATAAAGAAGTCCCTAGGCTCAACACTCCCCCTCAAGTTGGGGTGTAGATATCTACAAGACCTAACTTATCGTAAAAAAAATGAAGACGCTTCTTCTTCAGAGCCTTAGTAAATATATCAGCCAACTAAAGCTCAAAGAAGACATATGGGATGCTAATCTTGCCGGTGAGAGCAGCATCACAAACAAAGTGGCAGTCAACCTTAATATGATTAGTCCTCTCATGGACGACTAGATTTGAGGCAATATAAGTGGCCGACTTATTGTCACAGAGAAGTGAAACAGACATAGTGGTCTGGATGCCAAGATCCTGTAAGAAGGAAACAACCCACATAATCTTACAAGCAGCTTGTGCCATCGCTCTATACTCTACCTCTGTACTCAAACGTGCAACAACACTTTGCTTCTTACTCCTCCAAGAGACTAGATTCCCCCCAAGATAAACTGCAAAGCCTAAAGTAGAGCATCAATCATCCATAGCCCTGGCATAATCTGAATCAGAATGGGCAAGAATATCTAAGTTGTCACCATCTCTGTAATACAACCCTCTACCTTGTGTCCCTTTGAAGTACCTTAGAATAAGGCCAACCTCATGCCAGTGACTATATCGTGCAGCCTATATATACTAGCTGGCCCTACTCACTGCAAAACTGATATCGGGCCTCTTGATAGTAAGATAGAGTAAGTGACCCACTGTACTACGATAATGAGTAACATCCTCATATAATGGGTCCTCCTCATCAAAAGAACGTGCAAGTGGAGCCTCCACAAGTATACCAAAGGGCTTAGTCCCAAGCAAGCCTGTCTCCTGAAGAATCTAGAGTGTATACCGTCTCTGTGACAAAGACAAACCTAACCCCTGTCGCACTACCTCAATCTCAAGAAAGTATCTCAACTCTCCCAAGTCCTTGGTGACAAAGATAAACTGGAAGGACTTAGCTTAGGCAATCTCATCCTCATCATCACCAGTAAAAATCATGTTGTGCACATACACAGCAAGAATGACAACTCAGATATGATCTCCATACTCAATCTTCCTGATGAAGATAGAGTGATCAGAAGTAGAGTGTTGAAACCCAATTTTCTCAATCTCTATACTGAGCCTCTCAAACCAGGCACGAGGATTCTGTTTCAACTCATAGATTGCCTTCCTCAGGCGACAAACATGCTCCCCCTGGCTATTGTAACTTGGTGGGTATCTCATGTACACCTCCTCAGATAAATCACCATACAAGAAGGCATTTTTAATATCAAGCTGATGTAAAGGTCATCTCCTGATCACAGCAACAGAAATAATGATCGTGACAGAAGTAATACGAACTACAAGAGAAATATCTCAAAATAATCTATCCCATAAATCTAAGTAAAACCATTAACAACAAGTCCAACCTTATATCTATCCACTGCCCCATCAGGTCTGTACTTGAAAGCATAGACCCATCTGCAATCCACCACAGTAGCACCAGCAGGACATAGCACTAAGTCCCATGTCTGTCGTGATTGTAAGGCCTGTATCTCATCCATCGTAGCCCGCCACCTAGGGTCATGGGAAGCCTGGGAACAATCCCTAGGAATCGCAGTGGCAGTAATGGTAGAAGCAAACTGACGGACCCCATCCTCCATATGAGCAACTCCTGTATATTGGGAAAGAGGATGAAGTGTGCAAGCTCTACTGGGCCTCCTCAAAAGTGACTGCTCCTCTGTGTCTAAACTACTCTCATCTATCAAGTCGGGATAAGGCCCAATGTCTGGCGAACGATATGTCCTTCAGTGGAAAACCTGAGTCCTCTCGAAGGGAGCCTGTATAAATGTTCCTTCCTCTGAGAAGTATGGAACCTTCTCAAAGAAAGTGACATCTGCAGTGACAATGTATCTCTTGCGACTCAGGTCACAACACCTCTAGCCTTTCTATGTCCTGAAATATCCAAGGAAGACATTTGACTGCCTTAGGAGAAAACTTGCCCTGATTACCATATGCCTAAACAAAGCAAGGGCACCCAAAAATCCTCAGAGGTAAAGCAAAGGACCTGTCACAATCTAGATGAATCACCTAAAAAGGAATCCGCCTTCGAAGAACTAACGAAGATACCCAATTAATCAAGTAGGTCATAATAAGTGTGGCATCTTCCTAGAATTGCTTGGGAACCTTTATCAAGGTCCTAGCAATATTTAGGAGATGTCGAAACTTGCGCTCAACCACACCGTTCTGCTGAAATGTGTGAGCACAAGACATCGCTGAAAAATGCCTCGAGAAGAGAAGAGGCTCTGAACATCTTGTTGCACAAACTCTAATGCATTTTTATTGCGGAACACTCGAACTGTACCATCATACTGGGTCTGAACCTCTGCCAAGAACTGCTGTATAATCTAGAGAATCTCCGAGCGAGTCTTCATCAAGAAAACTCAAGTGAGGCGGCTATGAACGTCCACAATAACAGCGTAATATCGATGTCCTCCTAGGGTAGGCACCCTGGATGGCCCCCACACATCATAATGTACTAAGGCAAAAGAACAGTACTCACTCTAGCATCCCTTTGTGGGTAACTACTCCTGTGATGCTTCTCAAGCTGACAATCCTCACGCTGTAAAGTCAAGGAATCTAGCAAACTGGGATACATCTATCGCATCTTCTTGAGCAATAGGTACCCAAGCCTCCTGTACCATAGCCAAGGATCAGAAGCTATGGAAATTGCTCCAACAAATAATGTTGGTGTGTCAAGGTAATGGAGTCCATCTTGCTTCATACCCCCACCTATAATATCCCCTGTCTGTCGATCATGGCAGTAGCAATGACCTTCATCAAACACTACACGACACTCAAGATCCTTACACATGCAACTTAAGAACAGCAGATTCATTAGAAACTCTGGGGTACAATGAACTTCAATCAGCATCTTCAGAGAGGCACACATACGCCCAACTACTGTGATAGGTGACGTGGCCCCATTGGCCACCCTAACGTCCTTGATCCCACATGGAGCCCTAGGATCCACAAGACGCTCCACATCTCCTATAAGGTGAATAGAGGCACCGGAGTCAACTATCCACATTCCTCCGACCCACTTCTTCATGTTTTCTTAAATTGCAAACGCAAACCCCTTTAGATTTAAAAATGAGCTTCTTGGTGGATGAATCACGTCTTCGATGCACGAGAAAAGACTCATCGCGCTTAAGGGGCAAACTTTATTACCAATGGTGAGAGAAGGACCATCACCATAATTATGAGGCGTGAAATATGCTTCATCATGCAAGAGATAACATCAAGAATCATGAACCAAAGTGGTACGTGGTCTGATTGGGCCACTGAGAGACCCACGACCGGTCTACCAGTAGTAGTGGAGGGGCCTGCGGCCTCTTGGATGGTGCCAGCAGAGCCATCAAATGCTTAGTGGGCGATGCCAGCAACGCTAAAGGCACCAACAACGATGGCGTCAGCACTGACAGGGAGGTCAACGATGCTAGGCTACCTCCTTCCAACATTGGTACTCCTACTGCCCCTTGTCATCTTCTGTGCCTTGATCAAATCACCATGATGTTGGTAATTCAATCATCTTGAAGCGGAAATATTTGGTGGGATATTGAAGCACCGGCATAGGATCACTACGCTGATACCATGTTGAGAGAGAGAATGCTTCTCTTAAAAGAAGAAAACCCTGGCCTCTCTTTTATACTAGAGGTTTTCGGTGAATTACAAAGATGCCCCAAAAATAACATAAATGATAAAGAAGTCCCTAGGCTCAACAAGAACATGCGCTACAACGATTTCGTGAGAAGGTGGTGATTCTTGGTGTTCCATTACATCTAAGGATGCCAAAGTTTGTCGAGGTTGTACACTGATATGAGCGGCTTCGTGAGTGCATAGGCGTTGGAATTTTTCAAGGAGATGCCACATCCATTATGGCTGAAGGCAAGCTTGAACAAAGGGGCAAGGTCCCTGCAACAGTGGTGCTTTATTGTGGAGGCTTTTCGTAGTTGCTCTGTCTCTATTTGTTGTCAGAGCCAAGGAGCAAGGAGCAATAGAGCTCCCCTCAATCCAAAACCACGATCCCGTGCAGCGGTTGTGGCAAATGAGAAGGGGAAATCACTGATGGGTTAGGAGAGGCAGCTAGTTGAAGCTGTTGTGGATTCCAAGTCGAGGGAGGTGGTCATCGGAGTTGGGGAGGACCGGATGGAGGATGACCAGCCCGCCAACGATGGGTCTAATGGGTCCAAGCCAGTGGTAGAGGCTGCTATGGATGAAGAATCGCCAGCCGTGGAGAGTGGTGGGGAGACTCGCCAGGTGTTCAATGAAATTCTCCAGTCTTCACAGCCTCCTGCATCAGGTGTTCAGTGAAATGCCTAAGTCAACCATGCATGTGAGGACCTCCCACCGCTAGCCACACCACAACCTTGAGTTAGATAAAAAGAAGCCACAATGCACAGCCTCCACTTGCTGGTATTTCTTACGCAATCAACGTGCCTTCAGCAACAAGATGAAATGCTTGGGTTGCATGGCCTAGATGGTGGATGAAGAATGCCTCGCCCAAGTGCTTAAGGTGACTAGGGTCTAGTCACAAGAGGGTAAGGCATTTAAGGGGTGCGATGGAAAGGAGCATCTACTCCCATGATGTGTATTCTTTCCTAGAACGTCTAAGGCCTCCGGGATGGAGAAAGGTCCACGCTAAGGTGGAGTAACACTAGCCACCAAGTTACGCCTTCCACGTAACTACTTGTGAGACTATCACCGAAGAGTACAAGTGGATGTGGAGAGGGAGCAAAGGCGACAAACGACCCTTTCCACAGTCACCGCCCTCAACTCTAGGGAGGATGCCTCCCTTCTCTCCCCGAAGGAGCAAGAGGAGAGAAGGCATTGCCATACCATGACAGAGCAAGAGGATCAAAAGTGGGTAGTTGACTAGCGGAAGAAATCCCAACAGATCAAGTTGAAGGGGATGCCAGCACCTACTTCTTCCATGCAGTGACGAGCTCTAAGACGCAAGCCAATCACATCTCCACGTTGAGGGTGGATAGGGTGGTTGGCAGCTCGATGGTGGTCTACGTGGAGGTGGTGATCCACTTCAGGATTGCACGTGCTCCTCCACGTGGTACATAGAGACTAGCAGCTACGTCTATGTTGCGCTTGAAGGATGACGAGGGGGTCCGCCTCGTCTGACCTAAAGTCAAAAGGTCCCCAAGACCAGACAGCTTTCAGGTGCTCTTCTACAAGAAGTTCTGGGACGTGGTTCGTGCGGACATCATGGCTGTCATTGTCGAATTTCAACTGGGGAACTTCAGCTTTTATCGACTGAACCGATCTCTCCCCTTCCTTCTGCCGAAGAGGCTTGGAGCAGAAAATCTAGTAGATTACAAGCCCATTGCACTCTCCAACTCCATTTACCTCATCATTGGGAAGGTCTTCGCCAATTGGATCCATGAGGTCCTCCCCTCCATCAATACAATGTAGTCGACTTTCCTTAGAGTTAAATTGCTCCAGGAGTCTTTTGTCTTGGCCTAGGAAATGGTGGCAAGTTGGGCAAGATGTAAGACCAAGGCCTTCCTTTAGAAGGTCAATTTCTCCAAGGCATGACACCTTGTCGTGGCCTTACCTTTGGGAGATCCTCAGGCATCAAGGTTTCCCAGAGGAGTGGGTGTGGTAGATGCTACGATGTGTCACTACGACTTCCTTCTTGCCACTCTTTAACGAGAGACCTGTAGGGACGTGGATCCAGTCGCAGAAAGGAGTGCGACAAGGGAGTCCGCTTGCCCCGTTGCTTTTCATTCTTATTGTTGAAACTCGGCATGTCTTGCTTTCTACGCCTTGGAGGGAGGACTTCTGGAGGGGTTCACCTTGGCGGCTAGGTCGAGGATGCTTACCCCCATCCTTCAGTAGGTTGACAACACGGTGTTCTGCCTCATGGAAGGGCTAGCCAAGGGGGAGGTGGGCAGGCTCCTGTACATCTTCAGTGAGATCTTTGGCCTTATAATGAATGGCATCAAGTCCTCCCTAGTGTGCTTTGGCCATGACTCAGGTACTTCTGCCTCTCTTTCATAGGTGCTTTAGATGCCTATGATGATACTGCTTGTGCATTTCCTGGGTCTTCCTCTATAAGCTAAGAAGGTGAAGATGCCATATTGGGCCTTCCTTTTTTAGAAGATCGCATCACCTCTATCGGGGTGGAGTGGAAGACTACTGTTGAGGGGGGGTCGCTTAACCCTCCTCAACTCAATCCTCTTCACTATACTAATTTCCTACCTCTCCCTCTTTCAGCATGGGAAGACGATGCTTAGGAGGTTAGAGGTGGCCAAGAGGAGATTCTTTTGGCATGAAACAGTGCATGAAAGGCATTTTTTGCAGCTTGTGAGGAGGGCTTTGTTGTGCAGACCTAAGAAGTGTGGGAGCCTCGAGATACGACGTATCAAGAAAGTGGCAGACTCCTTAATCCTGAAGTGGGCTATGAGGCTCCTCTGAGCCGAACAAGAGATGTGGCAAGATCCGATGGAGACTCGTATGGTGGGGTTGTCCCACCAAAGGATCTGCTTCAGCATCACTAAGGCGAGTCTCTTTTCTGGTGATCCATGGTAGAGATGCTGACAGAACACTGGGATCACTTCCAACCACTTCTAAGGGATGGCATCAACTTCCATTTCTGGCGATAGGATTTAACAAGAGGCGGGACCCTAGCAGAGTGTTTCCCCAGGTGCTTCTCTCTCTCCCACAAGCAGGACATCACCGTGGCCGTGTTGAAGGACAGATTTGGACACCTGGGTCTTGCCTCCTCCCGAGGGTGCCTTGGTTGAGAGGTCCGCAGTGAACTAAGAGTGCCTCTAGGAGGACCTGGTTCACCTTAGACCATCCCATGGGGCGGATGGCTACCAGTGGAGGCATGGAGCTTTACCTCCCACACCATCCTTATAGCACCCTTGTTAGAGATCGGTTGGCCAACTACATTGATGTTCAATGCAAGCATCTTTGGCACATCAAGGCGTCATTGAAGGTGCGGATATTTCTCTGGCTAACTCAGAGAGACGGCCTTGTCACTGGGAGGCTATGGCATCTCAGGTTGAGGATGGAGGTCCAAACTTGCGTGCTCTGCTCTGGCACAGAAGACAGTATGCTCCATCTCTTAACCACCTACTCTTTCACGGAAGAGGTTTGGCTTGAGTAGTGCGGGGAGCCCCTCCCATCATAGGAGGTCTTGCAGTAGCACCTGGCGGATAGTAGTAGGGACAAGAGTAGGATGACAATTGTTCTGTGGGGGATATGGTTGGCTTATAATGACTTAGTTTTCCATCATGCCCAAGATGGTTGGAAAATGCGATTAAGGATGTCCTAGGTTGAGTGCATTTTTTGTCATTACACTTGTAAATCTCAGTTTCTTTATTAATAAAATTTAGATAACTATCACATGCGATAGCCATCCTTTCTTTAAAAATACTTAACTGATTAATCATCGATTAATCACCTATATAACATATACTCCTTAGTTGATGACCTCACTAAATGAATGCCGAATACCGATTTCTGCACCTTTAGAAATTGTTATAAAGGCATGTAGATTTCTAGCATGAAAATCAATAGCATAGTTGGAAAGGTTGCTAGCCTCGAGCAACTTCCTTTTATACCTTAAAGAGAAAAAAGAAAAAAAAAATTAAAAAAAGCATTGCTCAATCAAATACTTGACTGCATGTATCCACGGATGTTGCATGAACATGGTCTATGATAAATTGGTAGGTTAGATATGGGAGATTGCTCGATTGCTCTCAATAAACAATAGCCCAAATGGCATATGATAGACTTCAATGTCGTCTAGTGGCCAAGCTAGACTACCTCATACATAGTTTTAAATTCAAAATTGCCTTCCTTTATAATGATCAATCTTAACCCCATCAAGTAAACTACTTGAGAAGAAGCAATAGATAGGTTCCAACAATATAGACAAGCTCTATAACCTGGAGATTGCACTAGCTGCCAGCCAGCTTTCAACCATACAAACTAGCTATATAACTTTGTTAAAGAAAATGAATATTTTTATTTTACTAAGCTGGCCCTATACATCTTTATATAGAGAGGTGAGGAAAAAATTATAATAAAAGTCCAACCACAAGAAATATATAATAAAAAGCCATCAACATAATGTAACACACCCCCACAAGTTGGAGCATATATATCAACCATGCTCAGCTTGTTCGTACACTTCTCAAACATAAGACGAGATAACAGCTTAGTAAACATATCTGCAATCTATTTTAATGAGACTAGGCAAGTAATACGGAGCAAACCCTGCTGAATTAGGCTCCTGGTATAATGACAATCCACTTCCACATGTTTAGTCCTTTCATGGAACATGAAATTGTTGGCAATATAAGTTGCAACTCTGCTGTCATAATACATCTCCATGGACTCCTCAAGAATAACATGGTCTCGCAACAAAGACTGTATCCATATCATCTCCGCTGCTGTGTGTGCCATAGCGCGGTATTCTGATTCAGTGCTTGACCGTGACACCACTGTTTGCTTCTTGCCCTTCCAGGTCACCAGATTCCCTGCTACAAAGGTACAGAAACCTGTAGTAGATCTTCTGTTCCCAACATCACCTGCATAGTTTACATCTGAATAAACAATAATAGCAATAGGAACTTTCTTCTAGAATAAAAGATCGAGACCTGGACACTCTTTGATGTATCTCAACACCTATCACTACTCGCCAATGATCAACAGTAGATTTGTCCAAGAACTGATTTAGCTTACCTAGTATAAGACTAATATATGGTCTAATGATGGTCAGATACAATAGCTTCCTCACTAATTGTCTATAAGCCTTCTTATCCATCATCTCCGTTGTGTCATCAAACAAGTAAACCTTTGGATCTATAGGGATATTAGCACCCTTAGATCCAAGCATGCCTGCCTCCTAGAGAATGTCTAGAGTATATTTCCTCTAAGACATAACAATACCCTGCTTACGTGTAGCAATCTCAATGCCAAAAAAATACCTGAGCCTCCCAAGATCTTTCATAAAAAATCGACGTGTTAAATACTCCTTTACCTGAGAAATACTAGCTGTGTCATCTCCTGTGAATATAAGATCAACATACACACATAAAGCCACAACACCACCACTGATTTTCCTCACAAACAATGAATGATCAGATGAGGACCTCTACAACCTAATAACAGGCAATGCCTCTGACAGACACTAAAACCAAGCTTGGGGGCTCTGCTTAAGGCCATAAATAGTCTTTCGTAGCCTGCAAGCACTCTCCCTAAATCTCAAAACCAAAAGGTTGTTGCATATATATCTCCTCCTAAAGATCACAATAAAAAGGCATTTTTGACGTCTAGCTAGTGTACAGACCATCCATAGTGTGCCGCCACAGAAATAAGTATACAGATGGTGGAGAGACAAGCAACACATGAGAAGGTGTCAAAGAAATCCACCCCGTAGGCTTGGATGAATCCTTTGGCCACAAGACAAGCCTTATACCTTGAAATAGATCCATCCGAGTTGTATTTCAAGGTAAAGACCCACCTAGCACCAACCAGGTGCACACCCACAGGGTAACGAAGTGAGCTCCCAGGTGCCTTTGCCACGGAGTGCAGACATCTCCTCCATAGCAGACTTCCAATGCGAATTCAGGAGAGCCTGCTGATACGAGGTAAGTATCTCAGAGCTAGAGACAATAGCAGTAAAGGCATGAAACTCAGCATTAAGAGAGTCAGTGGAGACTGCACTCCTAACTACACAGTACTGAGCACAGGAATGAGGAGCTTTCCGAATCGCAACAGGAACAACATAATCAACATCCATGGATACAGGACTTAGAGAAACATCAACAGGAGCAACACTATCAGTTGGCTCAACACATACCAAATCAAGGGAGGACGATGGTGGCTCAGTAAGAGTTGGAGGGGACGGGAGCGGGTGGGTGTAGGCTTCTCTCTATAACTAACAGGTAGCTGATACGTAGTACCCTTGAATATCTTCTCACTTGCTGGTACTACTCTGATTGTGCTCATAGGCTGCTCTGAAGAAGTAACAGGCCTACTACTAGCAAAATCATCCATGGATACCAGAGGCACAAGCATAGGCATAGCAGTCTCCACATCATGTAACTGATGAGCGGATGTGGAGAAATATGGAATAGACTCATGGAATGTGGCATCCACACTGTCAATGCTCACAATGTATGAGATTAAAGCACCCATATCCCTTTTGAGTGCGACAATAGCCAAGGAATACATACTTGACTGCTTTGGGGGCAAGTTTATCATGTCCAAGTCCAAGCAGATGCACAAAGACAACACAACCAAACGTCTTGGGAGGTGCTAAACATAGATTTGCATTAGGACACAACATTGTCCATGGTACCTGCTCGTGAATCACAGATGAGGGAAGTCTATTAATAAGATAACAGGATGTAAGCATTGCATTTCCCTAGTAGATGTGAGGTATGCTATTCTGAATAAGGCACGAGCCGTATCCAGAATGTGTATGTTTTCACTTTGCAATCCCATTCTATTATGACGTGTGGAGGCAGGAGGTCTGGTGCACAATACCAACGGAGCCATAAAACACTGCTAGCTATTTCGTGCATAACTCTAATGCATTATCTAGATAGTTTTAATACAAACATCAAATTTATTTTTCATAAAAGCCACAAACTACTAAATAATAGTACGAACATCTAATTTATTACGCATCAAAAATAGCCATGACAGGCGAGAAAAATCAATTAGAAGTAATAACGATGGCCTTGTCTATCTGCGACATGACTAGGACCCCAAACATCACAATGAACTAAATCAAAACATTACAAACTACTAGGTTGCATAAATACTGGAAAACTGGATCCGTGGTGCTTCCCCAACTAGCAAGCATCACACTGAATCTTCGTAGCTGACAAACGATATGGGATGATACGACGTAGTTTCTTAAAGGTGGATGGTCTAATCGTCTATGCCACTACAAGGCACTCCCGACAAGACTCATCTGACAGGCTACAACAACTGGACTCTACACTAGCCGGTACACACCCCCTCCTCATGTCTGCCACTAATCGTCCTCCACATCATACAGTCCTGAAATATACATTCAACAACAACAAAAATAACACAACAATTCAGTTGCTTTGTAATGGTACTAATAGAAAGCAACTGCATGTCATATCAGGTACATAATAAACATATGAAAGATGTAAAGTAAGAGTAACTGATACCCCCCTCCTTCCCACAAATGAAGACATGCCTACCATCTGCAAACTGAACTGAATGTCCCTGTGGAACATCCTATATACCTACAAAACACTAGGGATTCCCAGACAGATGATCTGACGCATCGGAATCTCTCAACCATGTACTACTCACAGCTGATGCAAAGGCATACACTGTTATGTCTGAAGACTGAGGCTAATCATGAGGCAACTATGCTAAATGTTGTACCACCGCATCATAGTCTACCTCTATAAGTATAACTAGCTTAGTAGAAGCCGCTGGGGCAGAAATCACAGTAACTTGGTTGGCCAAATTAGGCCCTTCAAGTTTATTCTAACACTTGGCCTCAACATGGCCAATCCTCCCACAGTAGGTGCATGTAGGCTTACTACGTGTAACATCACCACGTCCTCTACCTCTGCCATGAAAAGATCCACCCTGTCCACTATGATTGCTAACAGCTGTATGGGTAGATAAGGTATTAGAGGAGACTACATCATGAGTGGAGTGAACCTATAGCCTGTTAAGCCTCCAGTAAATTTCATCAATAGGAGAAAGCTCAGATAAAGTAAAAATCTGAGATTGAGCGGCAGCATAATCATCACCTAAACTTGCAAGAAACATGTCAGCAAAAAGCTCCTTCCTGTGACCTCTGCACGTAGTAGATGTGCATATGGGCCTACAAGCATTATATTTCTCCAAGAGGCCTTGCATAGTAGAGTAGTGCTGTGGTAAGCTCATGGACTCATACTTAAGGTGACATAAATCATAATCTATCTGGAGAACCTGAGTTGAATTCAACTCATGAGAATAAGCAACTTTCATGCCATCCCACATTTGTTTGGCTGACTTGTAATACATGATCTCAACTCCAATGCAAGGAATCACACTATTCAAAATCTAGGCTCACACTATAGCATCATCTCTATTCCAGATTGCATATTTCCCAATTTTCTACTCTAGTGGTACTTCTATGAGCACATGTTACTTCTTATGACCTTCAGCAGTAACAAGAAAGGTTTGAGACCGAGGTAATTGGTCTCATCTAACTTCATAATCGGAGCAAAAAATGGGCTTTGTACACACCACTTTCTGCACCTTACCCTGAGGAAACTCCTGACTCTGATGAGGAAGCCATAATACATTCACAACACAACTTCTCAAGATATCACAAGCTACATACCTGAATTTCAGTAACACAACATCCGGGGAATATACACGATTCAAACCTCTATCAACACTTCAAAGGGGAATGCACAACACAAAATATCATCAAAACAAGGGAACATACCCCAAAAATAGTCCAAAGGTCTAAAAAAGTCATACCACAACACTAATAATGCATCAATACATCTCCCGGAAGGCCCTTAGCTTTAGAACTCTATCAACAAGTTAAGGACCTCCTTAAACCTTGCAACAGATGATACCGGGCATTACCGCCCTCTCCCTGCCACTGAACAAGGATCTACAGCGAGAAAGAGAGCGGTGGGAAGAGAGAGGGCGGCGGCGACCCACTGTTGGCCAGCGGTGGTCCGCTACTGCTACTGGCGATGACATTGCTACTGTTAGCCACCGCCGACAGCACGACTGCTAGCTAGCAATGCTACCAGTGGCAACAGTGACGAAGCTAGGTGATAGGGTTAGGGCTTTCTTGGTGGCGTTCTCAACTTGGCTCTGATACCAAGTTAAAGAAAATTAATCTTCTTATTTTACTAAGTCAGCCTACACCTCTTTATATAAAGAGATGTGAGGGAAAAAAATATAACAAGAGTACAACCAAATGAAATAAATAACAAAACAACCCTCAACATAGGTTAACAAACTTGGAGCAAGCACTCGTTGCTATGTGGTCAAATAGAGCAAGTATAGCTTAAGCAACATAGAGGAGAGTTTAACTCCAAATAAGACCAAGATAACACCCTTGATGTTATGTGCTCAGTTCTTTATCCAACATGCTTCAAAAGCATCATGAGAATATGAAAACAATTATAGAAATCGTAGCTAGTCTCAAGCAAATGTTTGGAAATAGGAATCAAAGTCTAATACATTTTGCTAAAGGAGTTGGTTTCATGCAAGATGAAGGTTAAAACTCCTACAACAAAGCTTGTTCTGAAAAGGTATGGACATCTAACTCCAATGGTTGAGGATGAATATTGCTGATAAAACTTATACAAATATCATGTTGTAGTATTTACCAAACTCCTCTACAAATTTCACCATCTCATTGGAAAAATAACGGCAACTACTACTGAGTTGATCTCATTGGGATAATGGTTGCTAAGAGTGATGAGAGGACAAAAAGGGCATAGGGCAAAGAAAAGGATTTCCACAAGAAGAACTAGTGTTTAGCTCGTTTTGCACATCTAAGCTCTAAGAAGAAAAAACTAAAAGAAACATAAGTGCCACTTCTGCAAGATGTCTAACTATTGAAAATAAATATCGAGTACTTTAACACCTTAAAGAATGACAAGGACAAGGGTGAAGGGTATACCTTCTTCACTCATTTATTGAAATCCAACTTGCTCATTGGACAAGCTAGAAGTTGAGTTGTGGATTCTAATACTTATGTTCATATTTGCAATCCATTTCAATTGTTTAAGGAGACTAAAAGGCTTAAGGAGAGAGATGTGCATATCGACATGGGGGTTGGGGCAACTATCACAATGGAATTTGTTAAAATATGCATACTTCAATTATCTAAAAATAGAATTCTGACTCTTAAAAGATTGTCTGTATGACCTTATTAATCTTTCTACGTCAATTAGGCATAGAGAATTATATTTACTTAAATAGCAACTTGCTACCAATGCTGTCAATGCGAAAGGCAATAGTAAAGCGACATGGCTCAAAATTACCCGAGGCAAGAGGCGACAAAAATGCGACAGTCCGAGTGAATTGAAGCGATCGTTTTTTGTTGGCATATATATGTCTTATTAATTCAATTTAATAGCACTAAGTTTATAAAAACATGTCTAACAACAATGTTAGAGACTTTAAGTAGAAGAAAAGGATAACAATTATATTGACAAAAACTGTTTCACATAATTTTAAATGGTAGAGAAAGAAAAGCTTTTACATGATAAAGGTAGAAAAACATAAAAATCAAAATTGTCAATGAAGTAAAAAACATAAAAATCAAAATTGTCGTTGAAGTAAACAATTCTCAATTCTCAAATAATATAATACATCAATCATTAGAATCATCTTTAAAATTCAATTCGTCATCGTCATCATCACCAACAGCTTCAATCTCTTCTTCCTCTTTCCTCTTCTTCCTCATCACTGTCCATATACTCTTCCACTTCTTCAACAACTATTGGAGCTTTCCCTTTTCGCTTAGCTTACTTAGGAGCATTTTTCTTTGTAGTAGCACGAGGCCGAGTACATCAAGAAGTGTCTTGCTCGTTAATTCCCAATGCAAGCTCAACCATGCCCTAAGTGAGATCATCATCACCAAACACAATATCATCACCTGCATTTTTCTCATCTTCCTCCATTCTCCCTAATAACAATTCATTTGAATCATCAATTTCCTGAAGAAAAATGGGATCAAGATAATCCCTATCTTCATATCATCCCTCAAAGCTTCGTTGTACTTAACAAACACAAGATCATTCAACTTTTGTTGTGCCAACGGGTTTCTTTTCTTTGAGTGAACCTATATAGATTTTCAAAATAAAAGGATTAATATAAAATTACTTAATAAAATTAATGCTGTGCATATTATGAATTAGTTTGTAACTTATATTTTCAAATACACTACAATTTCTTTCGCATCCCGAGGTACTACAAGTAAGACCTAGCACCTTCGGTGCCAATTTTTTCAAATTAGGTGCAGACCCACCAAAGAAATTCCACCACTCCACTGTAAAAAGATAAGTTATATAATATTAATAAGCAACTGGAAATAGAAAGTTACTATAAAAAATTTATACTACTTGACTACCTAGGGCAATGGTCTTCCTTTGTCTAATAGCTATAGTTGTTGCAAAGAGTCCTTGTGCATTTTTATAAATGAAAATTTCTCGTGTTATTTTGTCTTGCACACTCTTATCAGGCTCCAATTTTACCAAGACATTGTAGAATCCACTCAACCTCTAAATCAAAATCAAGATTTTGATTTTCATAAGAGAATTCAGGATTCAGGAAATATCCTGCTACATGTAGAGACCTATGAAGCTGGCAATCCCATCTCTTATCAATGACGTCGCAAATAGGTCCCAACTTTTCAACATTATTATTGAAAGCCTTCATGACAGCTTCCTTAGCTTTATCCATTGCTTCATATATGTATCCCATTGTAAACCTCTTCTCTAAGTCAACAAGACGAAGCACTCTCACAAGAGGAGACGTAGCCTTGAGAATGTATACAACGTTATTCCAAAATGAAGGCATCATAATGATTACTGTCACATTTCCCTTCTCTTCTTTTGCATTTCTAGAAGTGATCCACTTATCTAAAGTGAACATCTTCCTTAAATTTGCCTTTTATCTATGAATGCTTTGTAAGCTGAGGAAAGATGTAGCAAATCTTGTAATTGCAGGCCTCAACAACTCCCTATTTGTGAACTACCTCATCAAATTTAAGGTTGAAGGATGCATGTATATATAACTACTCAGTTGCATTGCATGCTTAAGTGTCTTTTTTACATCCTCTAACTTCCCAAAATCTTCCAACATCAGATCGATGCAGTGTGCAGTACAAGGAATCCAATAAACTTGAAGATGCTTAGCCTCCAATAATTTACCTATGGAAAAAAAAAATGATATTTTTTATATTTTACAATACTTACAATATTAAAGAAAATATATATGTTAAAATAAATAAAGATTTATTATCAGCAATAACATAATTCGATGCGTTGTCACTGACGACCAATCATGTCACTTATCAGCTCGCAAGGCTTCTCCCCTGCTTTACGTAGGATGAGGCATCAATTGACTCCAAGAAAATAGTTCCCATGAGAGAATTGACGAGAAAATTTATAAGTGCTTTGCTTTTCCTATCCGTCCAACCATCTGTCATCAAAGTGCATCCATATTTCTTCCAAGCATCATGATGTTTGGTGATGAAATCCTAAATTTCGTTCACATGATATCTCAATAAAGGAACTCCCATTTCATGGTAAGGAGGCTTCAATCTAGGGCCAAAACGACCAATTGCCTCAATCATTATCTCAAACCAGATACCTTTAACAGCATTGAATGCAATGTTATTACGGTACATCCATTTTACAATGATCCGTACAACTGCATCTCTTCCCTCCTTGAAAACCTCAGCAGTTGTAGTTTGTTTTGTCAACAATCTCCTTTTTGTTCCTGAACCACCTCCTCAAGATCAACCTTCGTAAACTTATCTATTGGTCCATGAAACTTCTTCATTAGAAAAAGTTCACCACTTCTACTTCCACCAGCACCCATCATGATTCGAGCCTTCTTTGCATGTGACTGTGTAGATTTTCTACTATTCTTTTAGTTGTGAATCTATCCATAGGTCCTCGTAAGACATTCACTTCTATTTCATCTCCATCATCATCATCATCATCATTAAGTAACTATCGTAAACAAAATCTTTCATTAACCTTTCTTTTTCTTCCTTTTTAGATTGTCGATATTCTCTTAACTCCTCTCTCACATGTTGTGGAGCTTTTGGACATATTGTTGTATTCTTATCATCACCAGTAAAATGTCCAGTAGCTCTATGAATCCCCCCTTTCACTATCCTACCACAAAAAGTACACTTCGTATCATTAGTCTTTTTTGGGTCCTCCAATGTGACATACTTCCAACATAGGTGCTTCCTCCTTGTTTCAGCCAACTACATAATTCAAAACAATTGCAAAGTTGGAAACACTGATCTGACATCAAAGTTGCTAGTTATATATATAGTTACAATGCATATGCAAAGTTACTAGTTAATATAACAATATACACATGCAAACACAAAGTTACATTCACATGTAACCCTAATAAAAACTTGGCGAATTGCCAAATCGCCCATGTCCCCCCTGCATGTCGCAACACAATGACTCGTAGATGTTCAACTCCCCGAATAATGCCTCCATCTTCTTATAATATTTAGTCAATGAGAGATCTCCCTGACCAGTTGTCCAAATACGAGTATATAGATCAGTAATACGAGCGTTACTTGATGTTCAGCCATACCTTTTCTCAAGGGCCATCCAAATCTCGTACGTGCTCTTTTTACAAAGCATGTTCGAGACAATAGAAGGATCCATCGAATTCATGAGCCAATTCATGACTGTAATTCTCCTTCTCATACTTCTTTTTCTTGTCATCCTTTTGCTCTGGTGGCACTTTAAGGAGAATATTAAGTTTCTCTTGTCCTTTGACAAATATCTTTAAGGCACGAGCCCACAAGATATAGTTTGAGGCACCCTATGGCTTGAAGGTTGCCCCGAAGATGACCTTTCTTTCTCTCGAGCCCAACGTGGCGTCAACAACCAGGGTGGAGGCTTTCGTCGTCTTTTACTATCTTTCTTCTCTGCGTAAGGCGTCGAATTTGTCAAGGAAGATTCTTTGTCTGAGACAAAAACCACATACGTGTGGTCAAGAACCCGCATGCAGCAAGAGAGACTAGACCATAGGTCTAATACCATGTCAAGAATTACGCACGTAAACCTTAAAGGCTCCTTTGGAACGTAGCAAAACAACCCAACAGGGGCTGTCCACGTGGAGATCAGGGAGAGAAAGGGAGCAGCAGCAGCCACCGATGATGGTGGCGGGCTGGTGGTAAAGCCGGTGATGGTGGTGGCCGACGGTGATGTTGAGAGAGAGAGAGAGAGAGAGAGAGAGAGAGGAGAGGAGTTTGTAGAATAGGAAATATTATTGCTAACTCAAGGGAATTACAATAGGAAGACTATTTTTATAGAGAAAACATATGCTACAAAACAAGAAATAAATCACAACTCCTAATTAAGAAAAAACAAATCCTAAAAACAAACTCTTAAAACAACTTTCCTAAAAATCAACTTAATAAAATAGCAAACTTGAGACCTAAGTAAAACAAAACTTGGACCCTTGGTCCTCCTAGCTACTGGCCCTAAGGGCCCTCCTACTGCTACCACGTGGCCTAGCTAATTACCATGTGGCAGGTCCACGTGGCCTCCTTATTCTCAGCATTGCTACATTATGTTCATTGTTGAGGTTCTTAATTGTAAGTGAATCGTATGAATTGGATGACTATGATTTTTTTTTTTTCCGACAGTGGATGGCTATGAATCTATAATGAATGCTTCCAATGTAACTAGTAATGATCGCATTTCCTCTAAGCATGTCAAAGAACATCCAGATCATTCCAACATAATCTAGAATCAACAACTTGACGATTGGAAACCCAACCTTTTCTTACCTACGAGCACTATATTGTAGGAAAATGTCTAGGCCTACCTTTCCTAGAGAGAATTAGGCATGAACATATTCAAAACCTCATACATACTTGTTAAAGAATTAGAAAAGAGTTTTAGATTAGTTAAGTTTGGTTAATTAGTTTATTTTGGTATTCCTATTATCTCTTTCTACTTCTATTAGGATTTGATTTGGTTTGAATTTGTTTTCAAATTAATTAGAATTAGGACTACTATTATTATCCCCTTTATATAACCAGAGGTTGATTTCCCTTCTAATTAATAACAAAAATTACTCATTATTCTTCCACATGATATCAAAGCCGGAAAGCCCTGAGCCCTTCCTCTCTCTCTCTCCTCTAGAGGTGCCGTTAGCCCCTCTTTACCTAAAGGCGTGTGCTACCTCCCCTACTTGCCGCATACACCACCCCTACCTACTTTCCCTCTCTATCACAATCACTTTCTCCTTCTCATTAGTTCTCTCTCCTACTCTAGGTCCCTCATCACCATCACCTCTCTCACTAGTTTTGCTACCATCAGACTCTCTCTCTCCATCATCGAGGCCACCACCACCGTTACCTCTTCTCTCCCATCAAATCTTATCATGACAACCAAACTCGACCAATTTCAATCTTGTTTAATCCTTGCAGCACCACCCCCAACCTGCAACATCCGTAAGGCCACTCCTTGCCTCCACTTTAACCACCTACATCTCCCAACCCACTACTACCCCTATCAGTTCTCACTCTCTCTTTCCCAAGCGAGACTCCACATATCCTAATAACCGAAGCAAAATCCTCAACTATGACATCGAAGGCCAAGATCTCGACCTCCATACTAGTACATGGAACCACATTGAGCTATCGAGTTCCTCAAACTACGTGCTTTGGTCCCATGCCTTTTGCATCTCATAGGAAGGCAAAACAAATTGCACGTTCTAACAAATAAAGTTCCTGACTCCAAAGATGGTGCCAAATACAAGTAGGAGGTGGACAATTTTCTTGTCATGAATTGTCTAATGAACAACATCAACCAGTTGATTGCAACCAATATGCTTTACAAGGAGCCTGCGAAGGAGATCTGGGATACACTCAAGAAGATGTATTCTCAAAAGACGAGCAGTTCCCACCTAGCTGATATCTACTAGAGGATCTAGAATACTAATCAAGGAAAAATAACCTTGGTTAAGTATTTCATGACCCTCGAAGGCTTGTCCAAGGAACTGGCTATTTACCAGCCTACCTATTGCAATAAGCAGGCCATAGAATGTGGGCAGTGTCAAGCATACAAGTTTCTAGGTAGCCTCAATTGTTAGTACCACTCTGCACATGACTAAATTCTCTCTGCTGACACAATGCCTAATCTAGAGATGATCTACAATTGCCTTCAAAGATAGGGATCAAGAAGCCACCTTCTCTTACTCCAACTACGACTCCTAACACCTTTGTCCTTATGGATTCTAAGCAGAGAGGTGACCATTCAAGTGGCCTTGCTAAACATGGATGTGGATGCAAATGCATTCTCTCCCTGTTCATCCACAAATGTCCGAAAAGTGCTAGAAGAAATTTGGGAAGCCTACCTAGGCAAATCAATTGACTGTTACAGAGATTTTGTTTCATACATTATCATCTACCTAGCCCATCACCTTAGCCCAGATGGATTGCCTACGAAACCTCTTAAGGGGGAGGGTTCTTCTTCAACTACTACTACAGTTGTGGCAGCCACAAATGTCACAATAGGACTCGTCGCACTGCCTACTTCTACCACTTCCCTCAACCCCTTGAAGAATCCAGATGATGCTAATGATTAGTGGGTGAACTAAGCACGATGTTCATCCCCTACCTACTCCTGCCTTCCTACCATTCTCCGCCTAAAGGTCTCGACCCAGAAAGGTTTCCACTGGTTAGAGGCAATTGCGTACCTGCCTTCCTGTCTACTCCAATCTAAGGATTACACTCTTAAAGGGGAGTCCTAGGTTTGCTATACCTCATGCAAGTTCGACGTTGCATGCTCCAACTTGGGGGGAGTATTAGAGAATTATGAAAGAGTTTTGATTAGTTAAGTTAGACTAATTAGTTGTTTTGCAATTCTTGTTATCTCTTTCTATTTAGTTAGGATTTTATTGGATTTGAGTTTGTTTCCAAATTAGTTAGGATTAGGATTACCATTGTTATTCCCTCTATATAAAGAGGGTTTGATTTCTCTTTTGATGAATAACAAGAATTGCTCAGTATTCTTCCACTTGAGTGTATTTAGTAATGCAACTAGGAATGGTGATCAGAATTTTGTGAAATTCACCAATGATAATGTTAGGTTGAAATGCCAAAAATTGTTAATTAGATATCCTAGGCGCCTTTATATAAAGAGGTACAAGGATAAAAGTACAGGTATGCTCTCCCTCTAAAAGACAACCAAAAATATAACAAAAAATAAATAACTCGACACTCCCCCTCAAGCTGGAGCATAAACATCGAGCATGCTTAGCTTGGTAGATAACTCTAAATGCTTCTTGGAGAGTGCTTTGGTGAATGCATCTGCAATCTGATCTTCAGTAACAATATAAGGTGTTGTGATCTTACCAGAAGCAATGGCATCTCTGATAAAATGGCAATCAACCTCTACATGCTTTGCTCTCTGATGAAAGGTAGAATTATTGGCAATAAATGTAATAACCTTGTTATCACAGTACATAGGAATAAGACTAGAAACAGACACTCCCAAATCACAAAATAAATCTTACTCATGGAGCTCACAAATAGTATGGACCATAGCCCTATACTCTGACTTTGTTTCCACACCCTTTCTATATAAAGAAATGTAGGATTTCTAGATTGAATAAGATTACTCATTTTCTTCTACTCAAAATGGAGAGAAGTTCTCACTTGGAAAGAAGATAATGCCAAAGAGCATCTAAATAACAACAAGCCACTCACTTGCTGAGGAGATGAAGCTGAAACATACCCAAGCAATGATGGTGAGACGGGAAGGGAGCCATATGATAATTTGGCAAAGCATGATAGTGAATGAAACTCAACAATCTCTATCATAGGGATGAAGATGGAGACATTGCTAGCTTTAATGCTATGTTAAAAAATATATAAAGTATTCATCTTTTATTCTATTTTCCTTAGTACCACAATATCCTCTCTATATTACATAATTCAAAAAAGAAAGAAATAAAAAGGAAAACCAAGGTAGCAATATTATTGCTATTAGACAAATTAAGAAACATAAGGAAACCATAATATGGAATATTTCTTATTCTAAATTTCTTGCCTAAGTTTCAACTCTTTTTATTTTAAAATTGGCCTTAACTTTCTACTATAAATAAAGTAAATACATTTAGATCTCTATATTAAAAAGATTATTTATTTCTAGCAATATTTGGAGTCTCCTACATTCTAGATATTAGCATAATTTTTCTTTACGTTCTTGTTTCAAGTATAGCACGGCACGAGTGCAATTTGTGTTAGACAAACTAAAATTTGTAGGATAAATCTTGAAATTTTATGTTTTCAACATCACTTGAATCAAATTTCCTTTTTTGTAAATTTTCGAATCAACTTCCATTTGAATTTGACTAATTTTCTCTCGTAGCCGATTATCTTTAATGAATATGTATGTCGTCCTAATAGCAAATTGTTGAGCTATGTATAGTGGATCTTTTTATTATTTTGTGTAGTGAAAGGACATACTTGTAATTCTCTTTCTATAGGCTCTCTATATAAAGAGGCCTAAGGTCTCTCTGAATAAATCATTCATTTCAATCCTAACATGGTATTAAAGAGCAGTCCTAGACTAGGGCCTTGGTATCCCACCAAAACCCTAACTGCCTACCCCCCACCAAAACCCTCTCCCTCTCTCCTCAGCAGCGTCGCCGACCTCCCAGGCCAGCAATACTGCCACTGCAGGCCATCTCGGCCTCTGCAGACTGACAGCAGCGCCGCAGGCCAATCTAAATTTGCAACAGTACCACCATAGGAACCTGCAGCGCATCTGAAGCACCGCCGCAGGCCCTGTAGGCCTCCAACACCGCCTTCCCAATCCCTTTAGGTGGTCCAGCGTCGCCCCTTTCCTTCTGCTTGGGGTGGTGTTGGTCTAGGACTAGTTTTCGATCTTCCTTTCTTGGGATCTTCCAAGGGAGGCCCCTACGGTGCGCTACAAGGAGTAGGGCCGCGAGTTTCCGGTTCTTTCTACAGTAGCCAGCCATTCACAAGAGCACAGCACCTTGAAGGGCACCACTAGGGCCTCTTCTATGCCTTAGCATATGCAAAACTTATTTTTGTGAAGTACCAACAAGATACATTATCTGAAATTCGCTTCGATACGAGTTTTGGAAGGCTTTTCTAGGTTTGAAAATTTGGATTTCATTCCTCATGATCTGATTTTTAGACTTATAGATCAGTGATTCTTTGTGGATCTCGACTTTAGATACTATGGGGGATCAAAAGAAAACTATGAGTGACTTAATGGGGAAGAGTTCTACTACAAGCACTCTATCTCACATGCAGGGGACATCGATTAAGTTGAATGGATCAAACTTCTTGCTCTGGTCCACATTCTTCTCCCAATTTGTCAGATCCCACAGGAAGAAATATATCTTGAGTAATGTTATTCATGTTGTTAAGTCTATCGATTGGGAGGCAGACAACGATTGGGTGGCTACTTATCTTCTCAACAGTGTCACCCAGACCATCGCCAAGCAGGTCATGACTCATGCTTCGGCCAAAAAGATGTGGAAAGTACTCCATGAGATAGTCACATAGAAGTAATATTACCAGGAAAGGCACCTTGTCCTTATTCGATAATTATGGCTCCATGAGGAATCTGTAGGACAAGTAAGGATGTGTACCAACCTATCTCTACGAAAACATAAGTTATAGCCAAGCAAAGAGAAGCTATTCGCTCTATTCAGCTTCTGTCTGGCCTTGCTCCGAGTACAAGCCAGTCAAAGATCAATTCATGACTATGAATGAGATCCCCACACCAAAGCACATCTATGCTCGTCTTTCTAGGCTTGCCACCTCGGATCTCATGCCCACTACTGATGCCTCTGCCATAGCTGTCGTTGGTCGTGGTAGAGGAAATTCAGGGGGAAGAGGTGGCAGAGCTCGTGGTGGTAGTGCACGTGGACGTGGTTGTGGTCGAAGTTCCTTCTTCTGTAAGTACTGTAACAGGAATGGATACATTGTGGACTGATGCTGGGTGAAGCACGATTACCCACAGGGTATGGATCCACGTGCCTATTAGATATCTGCAAAGGAGACTACCTAGGTGCAGGAGGATGATAGCCAGATCACTATTTCCAGGGCTGATTACGAGCAATTCATAACTTCTCAAAGATCTACTTCTACTTATGTTCAAAGGTCTACAGGTACTTCTACCATGTCAGTTAAATCCTAAGCTCTTGTCTGGTTTGCGGATTCCGGTGCTTCCTTCCACATTACTGGTGGCACTACCCTCTTTTCTTTTGTATGGGACCTTAACATGCCTTTACACATTTTTAGGTTAAAGTAGCTAATGGGAGTTTGTCACCAGTCACTGGACTCAGAAATATCTCTATCTCTAGCACTTTGCATCTTTCTAATGTCGCGCATGCTCCTAAATTTGCGCTTAATTTAATATTTATTAGTCAAATTACCAGAAATTTGAGATGTCGAGTTATATTTCATGATCAATATTTCTTCTTACATGACCTCCAAATTATGAGGCGGATTGGTGGAGGACTTGAGCAGAACGGTCTCTACTACCTACATATTCCTCCTTCCAGTGTTGATGTTGTTTGTACCACAACTGCTCTCTAGTGGCACTTAAGATTTGGTCATCCTAGTTTGCATGTTTTGCGTCGTCAGTTTCCTGAGTTGTCTTTTTCCGATATTTTGAAGTGCGATGCCTATCAGTTGGGTAAACACCATAAGTCTTCTTTTCCACCAAATAATAAAAGAACTGAGTCTACTTTTGCTCTTGTTCATGTTGATGTTTGGAGCCCTTGTAAGGTCAAGGGTGTTAGAGGATTTCGGTACTTTCTTAGTCTTGTGGATGATCATACCAGGATGTCCTGAGTTTTTATGATGAAAAAAAAATCTGAAGTCTTTGATGTTGTTAAAAATTTTATCGTGGAAATAAAGACTCAGTTTTCTACTGTTAAGATTTTTCAAAGTGACAATGGGTTAGAATTTTTGAATGCCAGGACAAATTCTTTTTTTCAAATCTTTTGGTATTATTCACCAAACCACTTGCGTTCATCTTCCCAACAAAATGGAGTTGCAGCACACAAGCTTCGACACATTCTTGATGTAGCCCGTTCTATTATGTTTCACATGAATGTCCCATCATAGTTGTGGATTGATGCTATTCTTACTGCTACTTATCCAATGAATCGAGTTTGCTCCTCTATCTTAGGGAGTAAAAGTCCATATTCTTTATTGTTTCCTAGCAATGACATTTTTTCTGTTACTCCTGTTGTCTTTGACTGTATGTGTTTTATCCATTTGCATAAAGTGGATAAGATTCCTCCTCGTTCTGTGAAGTGCATGTTTATGGGCTACTCCAAGACCTAGAAAGGATACAGATGCTATAACCCTATTTCACAGAGATTTTATGTTTCTATGATGTCACCTTTTTTGAGGAGATTCCATATTACCAAAAATAAGGGGAGGAACCTATTGAGCCATCACATGAGGTTCCCCTTCCTATACCCACTGAGCCACCACAGCCCATTGGGCCACCTATACCCAGGGCTGCTCAGCCTAATCCAGGTCCTTTTCCGTATCGTCCCAAGATTCCTGATACAGATACTTTTCCTAAGCATTTCCAACGCACGACCCAGGATGTTTCTCAGGTAGATGAACCACTGTCTACTGTTTCTACTCAGTCTCCACCAACTACTGATGATTTGTCTAAGGACCAAGTAATTCCTACTACTAAAGATACTACTCTAGACCTTCCTATCACACAAAGGAAGGCTCCATGTTAAATACTCTATGTCTCAGTTTATATCCCTTGACAGCATGTCTACAGTTGGACGCCAGTTTTCCCTAGACATTGACAATGTGCAGGTACCGCGAGATCATCATGAGGCCTTCCAAGATCCATCTTGGACCTTAGCACTGGATAAGGAAATGGCAGCTTTACAGTCCCGTGGCACGTGGGCATTGTTGATCTACCCTCAAGTGCTACTGTTGTGCAATGTAGATGGGTGTTCACCCTCAAATGCCATCCTGATGACACTGTGAATCGGTACAAGGCATGCTTGTTGGTCAAAGGATATACTCAAATGTTTGAGGTTGATTACTTTGAGACCTTTTTCCCGGTAGTTCGTCTTAATTCTATTCGGATACTGCTATCTCTTGTCGTCAACAAACATTGGACCGTCCATCAGTTTGATATCAAAAATGTCTTTCTGCATGACAATTTAGAGGAGGAAGTCTACATGGAGCAACCACCCGGCTTCCCTACTCAGGAGTGTCAGAAGGTGTGTAGACTGAAAAAAACTATCTATGGAATAAAACAAAATCCTAGAGCTTGGTTTAAAAGGTTGAACAGGGTGGTCCAGGATTATAGCTTCACAAGATCTACTAATCATTCTGTCTTTACATTGCATATAAATACAAGTTCAGTCATACTTGTGGTGTATGTGGATGACATACTTTTGACTGGCAGTAGCAGGCAAGGCATAGAGGAAACGAAGATGCTACAGTCACAATTTGTTACCAAGAACTTAGGTCACATCAACTATTTCCTTGATATTGAGGTGCAACACACTAGAAGACTTGTGCTATCCCATTGCAAGTACATTCTTGACATGTTGAGAGACATAAGTATGATGGGGTGCAAACCAACATACGTGCCCATGGATGTGTCCTTGCCTATTGCAGATGATGGCAATCCTCTACTGCAATATGTCACTAAATACCATGCAGTGATTGGTATGCTACTGTATCTGACTATTACTCGTCCTAACATTGTCTTTGCAGTTGAAAGGTTGAGCCAATTTATGCAATCGCCAAGAGAAGTCCACTAGAATGGTGTTCTCAGGTATTCGAAAAGTGCACCTGAGAAATGCCTCCTTTTTAAAGATAATGGGCACTTAAATATTTGTGAATACTCTGATGCAGACTATAAAGGTGCTCATAAGGATCGGAAATCCACTACAAGATATTGCACTTTTGTTGGAGGCAATCTAGTTACATGGAGGAGCAAGAAATAGGAAGTGGTATCTAGATCTAGAGCTGAATCTAAATACAAGGCCATGTCTCAGATCACTTGTGAGTTACTTTGGGTTTGTTCCATTCTGAAAGACTTTGGAGTGCAGGTACCTGATCCTATTCCGATGTACCGTGACAACAAGACGACCACCTTTATTGCAAATAATCCTGATTTGCATGAAAAGACCAAGCATATTGAAGTGGATTGTCACTTCATCAAAGAGGCCATTCTGGCTAAGAAGATTTCTACACCCTACATGTGCACTAAAGACCAACTGGCAAATATATTTACTAAAGCACTTCCCAAGAAGAGATTACATTGTATTTGTTCCAAGCTGAGCATGTTTGATTTTTATGCTCCAGCTTAAGGGGGAGTGCTAAGTTATATATGATGGATCTTTTTATTATTTTGTGTAGTGAAAGGGTATACTTATCTCTCTGAATAAACCATTCATTTTGATCCTAACACAAACTAACAATAAAGAGCAAATAAAAAGAAAGATTGATCAAAAGAAGTCATACGTAGTGACAGTTGTAAAAATCAAAATGCAATCACTTTTCTTTTCCCAAAAAAAAATGTAAGAACTTCATTCAAACATGAAAATCTTTTTGGTAACGACAGAAATTGGCCCTCAGAAAATGAAATGAAAGGATGTGGATCAGCTGCTTGCTTATTACAAATGTGAGGGAATTCGTGGAGAGTACCTTCACGAGAAGTCTATTAGTTCCATTTGGTTCACGAACAATAACACCCATTGATTTACGGACTTTGTCAAATTCAAGAGTAACAATCCTCCTGGACCTCTTCATCCACCACTCACAGCAACCTATACACAAACAAAAACCCAAACAATTCAATAAATGAAAGTAACAAAATAATGCCACGAAGGGGATTTCTTGCTGCCACTGATCATCCCAAAGGCCAAGGTTCAAGCTCCATCTCCTCTTACCATCCTAACAAAAATGCCCATGTCATTTGGGTCCCCTTCCTTGTGCATGACATTTCACCCATGCATTACTGATGGATTGCACAAAAGGGCTCTGCAATTTTCACGTAGTTTGCTCCCTGGACTTTCCTGGTGATAAAAAAGATAGAAACTAATAACAATAACATGTATCATACCTAATTTATCTGAGCTTTGATCCAGAAGATAATAATCAGATAGCTGGACATTCCGGATCTTGGTTCTTGCCCTCATATCTGGAACTCCCATTTTCTCAACTAAGACCTATCATCAAGAAACTCTCGAGATGCTCAGGCAAAAGAAAAAGCACATGAAGATTAACAAAAGCAGTATGGTGTTACCTTAAGGGCAGCCTCTGTGGGCAAACCTGTAGCTTTAAAACTCTTACCATCAAAACAAAGTCCAGCATCATTGCATACCACACAGATTTCTGCCAAGGCAAAGATGCTAGGATCCATGTTGTAGCAGCTCCACCCTTTGATTCCCCCATCCTTGGGATTGTATGTTGTACCTTTAACCCTGAATGTGCGAGAAGCAGTTATTTTGCCAGCAAAGGTGAAGAATTCGCTCACTGCCATCTGATTAGTTGTCAACGTGCCAGTTTTATCTGAACAAATGACAGTGGTACAACCCAAGGTCTCCACACTAGGAAGCTTCCTTATAATTGCATTCTTGTGGGCCAATCTCCCGATGCCAAGGGACAAACAAGTTGTGATCACCGAAGGGAGTCCTTCAGGAATAGCTGCAACTGCCAATGTGACCGCAATCTTGAGATAGTATGTGCACTTTTCAAAAGAAAATTGAAAATCCAACAAGGAGGAACCCATGGACTCCCACATAAGGAAGTTCTTGTAATTGATAGCCCATACTACAAGGCAGATGAGACCAATTACGGAGCTTAACCTCTCACCAAACTCATCCAACTTCTTCCTCAAAGGCGTGCTGTCCTCCAAGGAAGCATCATGTATCAGCTTCTGGATCTTACCGATTTCGGTATTCATGCCAATGCCAATAACAATGCCGATGCAGGTACCATTCACGATAGTCGTCCCTGAAAATAGGATACAATCTTTGCATTGCAGATCGCAGTCATCCACGCACGTTGGAGTTGTAACCTTTGTCACAGGCATGCTCTCGCCGGTCAGTGAGCTTTGCTCAACTCGTAAAGTCGACTTCTTTAAGACAGCAACTCTCAAATCAGCGGGAACCTTATCTCCTGCTCTCAACTCCACAATGTCTCCTGGCAGCAGCTCCCTAGCAGGGAAGTAAGGCATGTTGTAGCCATCTCTGAGAACCTTTGTCTGCTTGCATTGCATCTCCTTGAGGGCTTCGAGCGCCTTCTCTGCATTGGCTTCCTGCCAAGCTCCAACAACTGCATTGAGGAAGAGAAAAGCAATGATGACAAGTGGTTCCACATAAGCCTCGAATCCCAAGCTGCCAACACCGCTGGATTCCCTTTCTTGCAAGTAGGCGATGACAATGGAGATAAGAGCTGCGATGAGGAGGAGCTTGACGAGCACGTCGTCGAACTGCTTGAACACGAGGCACCACGGGGGCTTCCTCTTCTCCTTCCCAAGCTCATTCCATCCATATCTCTCCCTCCAAGCCTCCACCTCGTTGGAAGATATACCCTCGTCCAGCTTGACATTGTACTCTCTGAGACACTCTTCAACAGAAGAGGACCAGGAATGAAAGGGCTTCTTCTCCTCCATTTAAAAAATTGATAGGGGTCGGCGGCGGTGGGTGGAGGCGAGGTGTGCGACGCCGAATTAAAGGGGGAAATCGAGTGTTGCGAGAAGCCGCGGTGATGGTGGAAGCTGTGAGGACATCGTGCAACCACGGAACGAGGAAAAAGATTAATGGTTTTGTATATCTTCCTCGCCAATTCAGCCATTACATATATACGGAGGGTTTATTGTAAGAAACAGAGATCTGCTCCTCTATACAATCTTTCATTCAAATGATAAACGTACATCAACGTAAAATGGGGATGACTTTTGTTACTCAAAATGACCTCCAATGCTGGAAGCCATCCTCATTGTTGGACCTATGACGGTTGACATGCCCCTACTTCTTGGATATCAAAGTTGAGTAAGAATCAATTCCCACATTTACCCCCCTCGCCTCTTCGGATGACATGGTTAGGCTTGGCATGTATTAACAGCTCCCTCCCTGGAAGTGTGCATCGTCCTCAAGCACCCAATCCGAGTAAAGGTTCCGCACGTCCTGGTAGTCTTCCCACGTAGCTAAAGTTTCGTCGTTATCGTTCCAGAGAATGACTTCCACCACAGGAGCATCCCCTCGGCGGACGATGCGACAAGCAAGAATGCGGTCGGGGTAGCGACCATGGGCATCGTGCGGTGGCCATTCCGTTGGGGGAGTGGGGTTGGGGGGAAGACCTCCATGGTGTAGCTTGAGCTGGGACATGTGGAAGATCAAATGGAGTCGGCAGTCGTCTGCTAAACGAAGCTCATAGGCAACAACGCCGACTGCGCAGATGATGGGGAATGGCCCTTAATATTTGGGTGATAGCTTGTTGTGGGGTCTCTTTAGTAAGAAGCCGGAGCGGAAGGGGGAGAGTTTGAGGTAGACGAGTTGCCTTGGCTGGTAGTGGATGTCACGACGGTGGCAGTTAGCTATTGTGCACTTGCGGTCTTGAGTGCGTCGGAGGCGCTCATTGAGCTCTCGCAAAATTGCATCACGCAACATAAGTGTGCACACTACCTCGACTAAGCGGGCCTCGCTGTGAATATAGTTCTGGATGCAGGGCGGTAGATGCCCATATATGGCTTCGAAAGGTGACATCCTAGTCGAGGAGTGATACTGTGTGTTAAAGGAATACTTTGCTCATGGCAGCCAACTCACCCACGAGTGCGGATGCTCTCTGCAAAAACATCGCAAGTAGGCACCAATGCTGTGATTGACCACCTCCGTTTGGCTATCTATCTATGGGTGATATGCCGAGGAGAATTGAAGCTTCGTACCTTGCAATTTGAAGAGCTCGAGCCAAAAATGACTGGTGAAGATAGAGTCGCGATCGCTGACGATGACTCAGGGGATACCATAGAGGCGGATGATGGTATCAGCGAAGACACGAGCCACGTCACCGACTGTGAATGGGTGGCGCATGGGAGCCATGTGCACATACTTGGACAAGCGATCCACCACCACTAGGATGACGGTGTAGCCGTGGTCCGTGGGCAACGCCTCAATGAAGTCCATCGAGACATCCTCCCTTATGAGGTTGGGAATGGGGAGTGGCTGAAGGAGCCCGCTGGCGCCTGCATGGAAGTTTTGTTCTATTGGCATATATCAAAGGCGTGGACCCATTCACAAACAGAACGCCGCATCAAAAACCAGAAGAAGTCGTGACGAAGCCGTTGTAGCATCTTGTCGTATCCAGCATGGCCTTCGGTGGGTGTGGCATGATACTCCTGTAGTAGTAAAGGATGTTAGTGCTAGAGCACCACGATCGTTTATTTTGATAATAACAAAACACTTGTTACTTAACATTTGCTTTTAAGTCCTAGCTTTCAGGTCAAATTGCAAATGGAGACAAGTGTAGAGACGGAGTTTGAGCTCGCATATATGGTGGATTGGAGGAGCTTGACGGAGAAGGAGCTTCGCGAGGAGCGAAAGATTGCAGAAGAAAGGAGATGAAGAATAGAATAGATTTCTTTTCTTATTCATTGTACTTTGTTCTTTTGTTGCTCTTTATTTTATTCCTTAGTAACATGCTAAAGAGTCTCAAAGTACCCTCAAAGTAGTCCTACGAACACCTGCACAACCCTAAGATACTTAGGTTTTCCGTAGAGAACTTAGAAATCCAAGATAAGCATTAGACAGTCTAATTAGACGTCAAATCTAGAAATCAGACGTCTAATCTTGGCTTTTAAGACGTCTGACTATTGACTCAGACGTCCAATAACTTTAGCTGGACTTGTAGGTTCTGTCTGTCAAAATCAGACATCCAGACCATAGTTCAGACGTCTTAGAAGATGTCTAATGGTTGTGCCAGACGTCCAATTAGTGGAACGTTGGCTAACAAAGTAAACGTTGAGGAAAATAACCGTTAGGCTTCTATCAGACGTTCGTAGAGGACCCCAGACGTCTGATATGTGATCGTTGAGTCTCGACTGACCCAAAATCGCTCTCCTAGACAAATATAGTCGTTTGGACCTTGGGAAATCCATTCCCGCAGTACAATAGGTTTCCAAACATCCAGACCTAGTGCCAAATGTCTTGTACATCGTCTGATTGATTTACACTAGAACCCTATTTAGGTCTGATGAAAGTCAGCAAGGAAACTTGCCTAGATTCAGACATCTGACTTAGTTCCCAGACATCTTAAACTAGTTTTCCAGACGTCTGATACCTGAATCAGACATCTGATGACCCTGTCAGAATCATAAATGATTCTGATTACGGCCTGTTTTGCCTTGGGTTCAACCCTAACGGCTATGGAAGCCTTCTAAGGCCTTCCAAAGCCCTCCTAGGCCCTCTATAAAAAGAGGAGAACCCTTGCCTTGTGAATATACACCAAGCAACATATTTTCCACATCTTTTGTATCCAAGAGAAGTAGAAGAAGCACTAGATCTCCAAGCATTCGTTCCATACCTAAGATCTTCATCCTATTGTGCACTCGCTCTCCCGCCGACATTACGAGAGCGTTGTTGTGCCAAAGTGTGGTTCACGCACCCGTGTCGTCACACCAACGCACTCCCACCTAAGGGAAGATTCTTCACCTATAATAGCTAGGTTCATTTATATACTTTGTTGTCTCTATAGGTCTGTTGTATTTTTTCTTTGTTATTGGTTGGGTATTCGCGTTGCAAATTCCCGTCTCCTTCGCGAGATAAAATCCTTCTTGTAAAGAGAAGGGGTTTTGAGGTACACTACCCTCGTTCAAAGTAGCGTGGTTGTAAGAGGTTAAGTCATCCTCATTTTAAGTGACTTGTTTAGTGGATTTGATCTCCACCAGTGCCACACACGGCCAGCGTGCTAGCACCCCCTCATCTTCACGAGCTTCAGCAGCAACAGAGCTGCAGCCCACCACCACCCACCGTCGACCTCTCCTCCATTCTCTCGTCTCTAACCACCTCACGTCGATCTGCTACCACCATCGAGTGAGGCCTAGCCCAAAGGACCTCCGATGAGCTTCACGTCTCCGGCCAACCCTTCCTCATCGTGCATGGTGAAGGGGAACACCTTCCCTTGTTTTGCACTTCATTTCTTATTACATTTCGTTGCCATTGCAAAAGGGAAATTTTTGAGTTAATAATATTCTAACCTGGTGATTTTGTGAGAACTCCCTCCATCTTTCATGAAAATACAACATCAGCTTATTCATGTCTTATTATCTTAATTGAAAGGCAATTTTGATTTAGTTTCTTTGCGAAATTAATTATGAACATTTGTTTTTGACTAGTGCCAATTTTGATAGGCCATTGCCCCCTGTGGATACGACCCACTCTTCTCTAGTGGTAATTTTAATTACTTTGAAAAGTGATTTTCCACCACTTACATACTACTTTGACGCGTCATTTTATGTGCAAAACAATAACGAAAGTGAAAACCGTCTTTTCAAATGGCGCCATTGCCGGGGAGGCTAATCGATAGTTCGTAGTTTAAAAAGATATTCGTTGTAGTATATTTGAAATCACCGCAAAAACGATTATCAATTTTATTTACTCGAAATTCAAAAATATTTTGAGGCTGAGCTCAGGAAGCAAATTGGTATCTTAGAAGTAGAAAATCACAATCTCAAATTTTACTTGAAAGATAATGTTCAATAATAATGCAATGTATATAAAAGCTAGAGAGTAAAAAGAAATAGATTTTTCTCTTTTCTTCCTTCTTCTCTTCTCTCTTTCTTTTTCTTTGCTTTCTCTCTTCCTTCTCTTCTTTCTCTGTCTTTCCTTTCTCAGACGTCTGATTCTGTGAATCAGACATCTTAACTGGTGATTACTACACTGCTTTTTGGCCTTCTCTTTCTCTCTTCTTTCTTCTTCTCTGTGATTGTGCTTCTTCAGCCTCTTCTTCTTTCTCCTCTACTATAGCTCCTTCTTCCTCTTCCATTCTGTGCCTTGAGCTTTGGCTGCGGCTCCTTCTTCTTCTTCTTCTTCTTCTTCTTCTTCTTCTTCTTTCTTCTGCTCCTGCTTCTCTTTGCCTTTGCTTTCTCTCTTCCTTTCTCTGCAGCTGCCTCTCTGTTGTGCCTCTTCCTTCTTCTTCTTCTTCCTTCTTCCACTCCTGCTTCACCTTTCTTCTATTCTTTCTTCTTCCTTGTCTCCTTCTTCTCTGTCTTTGGCCAAGTCCTTCTTCTGCAGTCTTCTTCCTCTGCACCTTCTTCTTTCTTCTTCTCTTTCTTTGCTTCTCTCTGCTACGCCTCCTCCTCCTTCTTCTTCAAGTCCTTCCTTCTCCTTCAGTTGGTCCTCTTCTTCCCTGCACATACACAGGAGCAAAACCTAGCCCCTACACTCCCCCGTGTCTCTCTCTCTCTTTTTCGCTCTTAGGCTCGCTCTCCCAGAGCCATCTCGGGTAAACAGGTTGGGTCAGCGCATCCGAGACCAGGTGCATTGACGTGGGTGGTGCACGAGGAGTGCACAGGTAGTCGGGTCAGGCAGCCAGGTCCGCGGAGGTGTGGGTCGTAGACAAGGCATGGTGGGCGAGGGGACCTCACCCCGTGTCAGGAGGCGATAAGCCCCTGACACTTTTTCAATTTATGTTGCGCCTCCCGCTTCAAAACTTTCAAGGTGGGACTAAATGTCCCACCTTCTTCTCGCGCGCTCCCGCAATAGGTGACGTGCTTGATTGCAGCAGTACATGGGGCTTCAGTGCCAATCGTTGGGCTAGGGTTGTGCGCGAAGGGATTCCGTGCAGCCTGGGGCACTTCACTTTGAGCGAAGAGACCTGGAGAAGCTCCCAAGCAAGCTCCTTGTTGTGTCAATGGCGGTGGAGACCCTCAACACCTGTCATTAGGCAAACAGCCTTGCGGCCTCGTCAGAACACATGGGAAGCCTCACCGAGGTACGGCGAGTGTGCTGCAGTGGTTGGGGTGGCGTGGGAACGCCTGTGTGAGCGTGCCTAGGGCTTACTATGGCCGTGTCAGTGGGTGTGTTCGGGGGGAGTGTTGGGAGCGTGTGGCGGTGAATGGGAAGAGGGGTTATGATCAGCGAGTCATGGCAGAGCTTGTGAGGTGATTGGCGAGGTGGGTGGATGAGTGGAGCGACGGGAACACCTCGCTGGTGGTCTAGTCAGAGGTGGAGAAGGTGATGGTGGTCTATGGTGGTCGGTGCGTGATTTGTGAAATTGATGAAGGGAAAATGAAGAGGGGAGAAAGAGGACTTAACTGAGGGGCTTGGAGCGAAGGGGGGAGGCAGAGGTGAGTGGTGTGTGTTTTCCATCGCTAGAGATGAAGGCCCTGAGGTGAGGATGACAGCGACGAGGAAGGGGTCGGAGGGGTGTGCGCTGGTACGGCGCGGTGTGGAGGAACGAGGTGGAGATGGCTCTACCACTGGTACGGTGGTAGAGTAACGAGAAGAGGGAGGGAGAGTCCCTAGAGCCTGCGAGCAGATGGCCGGAGGAGGAGGAGATGAAATTGGGGGGTTATCTCTGGCTAAAACAGGCTTGCAAGAAGCGGAGGGATCTGGCCTTCGTTAAATAGGCACAGGCAGGAGGTTATTCACAAAGGGGGCTGATGAGAACCTCATCATGAGCCCTAACTAGTATATTTTGATCTGATAGAATGAACAAAAGCTCCTACATAACCTAAAGGAAGGCCTAAATCACGGGAATACTGATTTAAAGAGAATATATAAAATAAGGGGTAAAACTGCAATTTTACCATTACAACGCATCAACAGGATTTCTAAGGGTCTAGACATAGGTCAATTAGACTTAATAAGAGAAAAAGTGGGATGGTTTAGTCAGAAAAGGGTTATTGTGCAATCTAGGAATTAAATGACATTCTGTAACCCTAAAACAAATCCACTTAAATTCACAGGGTTCCAGGAAAGATAAAAATTAACTAAACCCTCTAAAATTCATGGAAAAATATCCTCTAGGGTTTAGAACCTTCAATTTGGCCTTTAGAACCTGTTTTGACCTAGATTGGGGTCCATGCCTAATATTTGACTTAATTTAGATTTTTGTGCAAAATATCTAGTCAAACGTGGTCAAACCTAAAATCCAACTTCACCATTGGATTCCTTAGGTCCAAATTAGGTTTATACCAAAATTTGGACCTAAGGGAAGGTCATCTTGACCCACTTTGCAAATTGGTCCTCCAAATTACATTCAGACCCTCAACTTTTTGAAACCCTTGCAAAACCCCCCCTAACTTCATTGTCTCTCTCTTCATTTTGGTCCCTTTGCCATTTGCAGCAGGGTCCATACCTCCGGTGACTTTGCACGGAGGTTTTCACCTCATCTGCATGGGGAGTCGCCCCTAGATTTGAAAGGGGAGCTCCCTGTGGAGCCCCTTACCGCATGGGCAGCTCCTCATGCCCTGAAACCCACCATACCTCTCGTGCAAACACTCGAGAGGTATGGGTCTCCGATCGGCCTTACCTCCGACGTGGCTTTCCCACCATCTCAGTGCGCTTCCCGCCTTGCTTGCACCTATTTAAGGAAGAGCAAACCACGCCGCTTCCTTCAAGCTGAAATTAGCCAGAGATCTCCCTCAAATTCCTCTCCTCCTCACTCCGGCCGACTGCCTGAAGCTTTCGATGACTCCTCCTCCCTATTCTCGTCGCTCTGCCACCGTACCAGTGGCAAAGCCAACTCCGTTGCTCTCCTCTGCACCGTGCCGTACCAGCGCGCGTCTTCTGGCCCTCTTCCTCGTCGCCGCTTCTTCCCTTGGGCATCTAATCTTTCGAAATGGAGCCGTCAAGATCAGTCCACTCAGCCATGATTCTGAACCCTTCATCGTGAATGGTCAGAGACTCAAACCGTTCATTGACGTGACCAATACAGATTTGGCTGAGTCATCCTTTATCCTCCATTCTCCCTAAGCTCATTGCGCCCAGCCGATGGTGTAAAACTCAGCGCTTAACGGGAGGCAACCCGTCGTTCTTTCAAAAACCCGAAACCTTTTCTGACATTCCTTTGCACTTTAGGGTTCATCCTTTAGGACAGCCGACTCCACCTCAGGTACCCATACCCAAGATTAGAAATCGTCCGCAACAGTCGCCTCGACCCGTCCACTCACCCAATACCTATCCTAATGAATGAACCAAGATAAATAAAAACCCACCTAATTTACAATGAGGATATTGCAAATCTTAGGCATGGGGGGTATGAAAGTGCAATGAAAACTCATAACAAGAAAAGGTTTCAACAAAAAAAATCACATATGTCAAAAACACCAAAAAAATTAAAATTTTTTTGAAACAACACCAAAAAAATAAAAATTTTTTGAAAAAGAACAAAAAAACTAGAGGAGGGAAGAAATTTTTGTGGGCTTTACATAATCAAAAGGAGGAGGAGAAAAAAGAGCAAAATGCTAAAAAGGAGCACAAAATGAAAAAGAAAGAGGTAGTCATTAGTAAGAGATTAAGGGATTAACCGAAGTTCTAGACCACATTAAGAAAAGTAAAGAGAAAGTGCTAAAGAAACACAAAAAGATTAGTAAGAACGCTAACTTTAGGCCTTTTTGGCTAGACTCTTAGTACCCGTTAAGATCTGGATATTCTTCAAGAGGTTGAGGAAAATGCAAAGCTTAAGTATTAGGTCTAAGGCTTAGGGAGTATTCGGCCTCGTTAACTGACTTTCGATTTGCAGGACTCGGTAACCTAAGCACCCCAATTCACACACAATCTGGTTCAGTATGCATAACAATCAAAATCACGCAAAAAGCATTTTAATGATTTGAAAATGTTACCTAGATTAGGAGCGGCCGATCAACATAAGTTGATTTGGACGAGTTCCCGGTGCGGAGGGGTGGGAAATTTCCCTCGAAGATGCGTAACAACATATCATCTCTTCAGTGCTTGTCTCTTAGGATATTTACATATCCTACCGGGGGCATGTGAGCACTCTGCTGGTTCAGATACCATGGATGACATTATCACGAAATGTCAATCGCCAGGGTCTGAATTCGGCCACGGAACGCCATGGCTGGGATTATCTTGAAACCTCGAAAACCAGGGTTCTGGGGGTTACCATGGGCGGTGCTATCACGAAGCATTGATTGCCAAGGACCATTGAGGATTGATGATGGGGACGAGTGATCAGAGCCTCATCATGAGTCCTAACTAACACATTTTGACCTAAATAAGTATACAAAAGCTCCTACAAAATCTAAGGGAAAGCTTAAATAAAAGAACTATAAATCTGAATTTAAAGCAACACACAGGGGGTAAAACTATAATTTTACCAATGCAGTACACAAACGGGATGTCTAAGGGTCTAAACACAGGTCAAATGGGCTTAACAAGAAAGAAAGTGGGATGATTTGATCTGGAAAGGGTTATAGCAATTTTTAGGAATAAAATGACATTCTGTAACCCTAAAATAAATCCGCTTTAATTCACGAAGTTTCAGGCAAGATAAAAGTTAATTAAACCCTAAAAAATTCATGGAAAAACATCCCCTAGGGTTTAGAACCTTTAATTTGGCCATTGGAACCTGTCTTCACCTAAATTGAGAACCATACCCAATTTTTGACCTAATTTGAGTTTATGTGCAAATTGACCTGTCAAATGTGGTCAAACCTAAAATCAAACTTCATCATTAGATTCCTTAAGTCCAAATTAGGTTTGTATCAAAATTTAGACCTAAGGGAAGACCATTTTGACCTACTTTACAAATTGGTCCTCATGAATTACCTTTTGACCCTTAACTTTTTGAACCCTTGCACTTTGCCCCCCAACTTTCCTTTTGTTCTTTACAGAATGATCCCTCTGCCACCCCGCGCAGCTGCCCATACCTCCGGTAACTTTGTGCGGAGGATGGCGTTGCGCAGGGTATGGGAACTGCTCTCAGAAATGAAAGGGGGGTTCCCTGCGTCGTCCTCTTCCGCGCGGACCCCCTCCCATGTCCTGCCACTGCCCATGCCTCTCGTGTGTTCGCACGAGAGGCATGGGTCTCTTCTCCGGCCATTCTCCGGCAAGCTACCCACGCTCTCTCCTCGAGATCTCCTCGCTAGTGGCTATTTAAGGAACGGCAGGAGCCGTCGATTGTCTTAAGCCTGTTTTGGCCAAGGAAAATCCCTAAACTTCGTCTCCTCCTCCTCCGACCATTCGCCCGCAGTCTCCGGCGACTCTCCGCTCCCTCTCTCGTCGCCCTACCACCATACCAGTGGCAGGGTTAGCTCCGCCATCATTCGTCGTGCTTCGCCATACCAGCAGGCACCCTCCGGTCTATCTTCCTCGTCGTCGTCATCTTCCCCACAGGGCGTCGTCTCCGGCGACAGCAGAACTGCGTCGTCCGCCAACTGCCCCCCTTCGTCTACTTAGTTAGGTAAAAGCTCTTTAGTTTTCTCCCCTCTTTATTTCCCCCTCAACAATTTTTGGTTTCAATCCCTCGACTGCCACTACCACCACCATCAGTTCCACCTCCGGCCACCAACTTCGGCGAGGCCGCTCCATCTCCACAGGCCATTCCACCCCTCACCGACAAGTCCATAAACATCCCCTCACTCCACTCTACATTTCCCCTCACTCATACCACCACTCCGCTCACCCAAACACACCCCCGAACACACCAACACATACGCACACAGTGTGCCTTGGGCACACTCACGTAGACACCCCCGCACCACGCCGACCACCTCTGCACTTTCGCCACACTATGGCGAAGCCCCCCAAGGTATCTGACAAGGCCACGAGGTCGTGTTTGTGTTTCAGGGACAGAGCAGCTCGCCGCCATTGACGAGCAGGTTGAAGCTGCTTCGTAGGCTGCTCCAGGCTGCAGCGCTCCAGGCCCCCAGGTCCTGCAGGTGCGGAACACCCTCACGCACACACTCAGGCTCGCAATTGGGGTCGAAGGCCTCGGCCGTTGCCCCAATTGGTTGCGCCTTTCTCCTGCAGACGCACGAAGACGCAGGTGGGACTTTAGTCCCACCTCAGAAGCTGAGGCACGCCTGCACCAGTATAAGGCGAAAAAGTGACTGAGGCTATTCGCCTCAAGCACACAGGGGTGAGGTCCCTTACCTATACATGCACCTCGTCTGCGGCACTACCCACGCGGACCTAGTGACCTAACCCGACTACCCTCCTAAGCACTCCTCGCGCACTACACCCATGCCGGTGCGCCTGGACTTGAGCACGCAACCCGACCCGATTACCCATCTCTGGGAGAGCATACCATGGAGAGATTCAAAGAGAGAGAGACGCGGGGAAGGGTAGGGGTAGGTTTTGCGTTTGCGTGTGTGCAAGGAACACGTGGAGAAGAATAGGAAGAGAAGTGGCGAGGACTTAGCCGCAAAGCACCTGCAAAGAGAAGAAGAGGAAGAGAATCGGCGAGGACTTAGCCGCAAAGCACCCGCAAAGAGAAGAAGAAAAGAAGAAGAAGCCAAGGAGGAGCTGCTGAGAAGAAGGAAGGAAGGAGCAGAAGCCAGGAAGTAGGAAAGCTGCAGAGAGAAGAAAGAGAAGAAGAGCTACAGCAGCCAAAGGAGAAAGAAGAAGAAAGAAAGACAACTAAAGAAAGGAGGCACTATAGCAACGGGGCCGATAAGGCATCTGATTCAGAGAATCAGACGTCCTAAAAAGGGAAAGGCAGAAAAAGAAGAGAAGGAAAAGAAGAGACGGGAAAAAGAAGAGAAGGGAAGGAGAAGAAAGAAAGAAGAGAAGAAAAGATTCTTTTGTCCCTTTCTCTTAAATTTTTTGTATCTTGTAATTGTGAATTTGTAAGCTTCTAGAATCATAGTGTGCTCCCTGAGTTCGACCTCGGGAAATTTTAAATTTTGAGTAATAAATTGTAATAAACTGGTGATCGCTTTTCGCAATATACTGCAACGAATATAATTTTATAACATCGCGAAACGGGATTGCGACTAGTTTTTGGCTCTGTTACCGGGAAGCATGATAACACTGCACAAGGGGGTGATAATTATGTTGAATATGGCCCATCTTAAGAATAAAAGGCACAACATAAGTAAAATGGGAGCATTGCATGCATCATGTACCAAGATTGCTTATAAAAATGTATTAATGGCCATTTGTGTAAGCACTTGTCAAAGCAAGCCTCAGATGAGAAATCGGACCGCACGGATGGATTCAGAATGACGAACGGAGTCCAACGGACTCAAGATTGGCCAAATCCGACTTCTGGAGCTCCTACAATGGGCCCAAGAAGTTCTGACCATTGATTTGGAGATCAACGGCCCTTATTACTCCACGTCACCCCCGCTCCACCGCATGCCGCCTCTTCATCCAGCCAAGATCAGATCTCGGCCGTCGATCTTCGATTGAACGGTCGAGACTCGCGCGCCCGCCCGCAGTCGCCGCGACAAAGCGCGGGTGTGGCGCAACGGTTAGCGCGCACGCCCTTACGCATGCGACGCGGGTTCGAGCCGTGCGAAGCATGAAATCGAGGACGAAGGTTACGCGGGGCGAAATTGGGCCGCTCGACCAGCAGCGAGCGGCCGAGATTTCGCCACGCGGCGCGCCCACAGCTCGCGAGCACCCACGCGCGCGTGCACGCCGGGCGATGACGCCCGCGCACACGCGCACTCGAGGCGCGATCCAAGCGCGGCTGAGGAGAGATCGAAGATCGGACGGGCGATCCAAGCACAGCTGAGGAGAGATCTTAGCCGTCCGATCTTCGATCGGACGACTCTCACACAGCGGCCGCGGATCAAGCGTGAAGAAGAAACAGCGCGTGCGGTTGACCGGCCGGCTAGAGGGCTTCACCGATGCTTTTGGAGTGGTTTTAGCGACGTTCTGGACGTCGCTAAAGCCCCTTCTTCTTTTAGAAAGCCCTTAACCTTATTTAAACCCCCTCCAACCACTCATTCAAGGCATTCACTTCTCTTGCAACTACTCCACCCCTCTCTTAGCTAGCTTTAGGCCCTCTTGCAATCGCCGGAGATGACGAGCCGCCGACGGAGCCTCCTCCACCGTCGTGGCTGCCTCGTCGCTCTCCCTCCTCTCTCTCTCTCTCTTTTAAGCTTTCCATTACTTTTGTTTAAGCATATACTTAATGTTGTAAGCTATGACCTAAAAGTGCATGATTAATGAAGTTATTTTCTGTTCAGTTGTTACTTTAATTTTTGTTTAAGTTGCATGATCAAACAAGAAACACTCTAACCCTAATCTCTCTCTCGCTTTTCAAACCACACCTCCGCAAGCAAAAACTCTGCGCTTTCCGTGACAACAAGTGATAAGAGAAATCCGATTTTCACGCCTCCCTGAGATCGACACTCGGACTCACCTCCGTTTACTTATTTTAAAACCGACGTTGCAAGTGCGACTATAACGACACTTCTTAACACACACGCACAACCGCACGTCAGAGCAACGGGCATTCAAGAGGCTATTGATTCACAATTTCTGATTTACTATTGGCTTAATCTCTTCTCTTTTGTTGTGCAGGCACAGGAAATCAAGAAGGAGCAAGCAGCCACACAACAATCACGCCAAGGGATAGGTAAATTTCTATCCTCTCTTTTGAGCCCCTAAAATTCTAAAAGAGGAAGAAAAAAGAAAAAAGCAATTTAGGAATAACCTGCCTTTCAAACATAGTAAATCGCAAAAGTTGCCGGTTTTTCAATTTCAAACACATTCTATCTATTCATCCACTAAAGGTATTTAGGGCTAAAACCTTCTTGCTTGAGCCCTAATTACTTAATCTTGAGGCAACTAACTAGACCAATTAGAGCCAACTTAAGACTCAAAGCTAGGGTTTTAGAGACACTTTCTAATCAAGAATTGAGAATTCCCAAAAGAAGTGTGCCTAAGCCATTGCTTAAAAACATTTAAGAGAAACCCTAAGCAATCCAGCTCTTAAATCACTTGAACCTTAAAAGACAAGACCTAATAAGCTCTCATAGGAACTAATAGGTGAAGTTGATCCTTTGGATCAACCAACCTTTAAATTAGGTCACTCTTTGCACTCAAAAGGATAAAGTTCAAGTGAAACCCTAAGCACCTTGATCCCAATTAAAAGTGGTAGACTTAAGAGGTCAAGGTCCCCATTCTGGTCTACCTGGAATCTCAGTGACAAGAGAGGTCGGGTGGGGGAAACCCTGTAACCCGTGGGAGCACTCTACCATGTAGGGGTCTTCGCGGGACTCACCCTCTCTGGTTGCCCAGGTAATTCTCAGGTGGACGACCTTCTGATTTAGGGGTATCATCCGCCCCGAACCTCTATAGTCACACAACATTTTGGGTGTCTTGATTGGGTCCAGCACCTGCTAACCTCGTCTAATCCATCAGTGTATGTTTGGAAGGAGGTCCTTAAAACCTCCTCTAGAAATTCACTCTCCCCAAGGCCAAGTCTCGGTACCCTTGTTTGGGAAACAACCCTTCACATAGACCTCTCTTCTGATTCTGAACCCACTTCACCTTCTTCTTTCACAATGGCTCAGCCTGTTGAGGAAGAAAATAATCTTGAGCACCAGCTTCAGTGACTCAACGATCTCTTCCAGAACTTCATAAACCCACCGCAGCATCCCATGATGCGAGATCACTATAATCCCGCTGCGGTGGCAATTGAGCCTCGAGTCAGAATCCCGACTGGAGGACCTGATTCCAAGTTAAAGCCCAACATGATCCACTCCATACCTAAATTCTATGGGCTTAACTCTGAAGACCCCTTCCAGCACATCAAACAGCTTAAGCATCTGGCCCAGACCTTCGGGTCAAATGCACAGAATCGGGATATCCTACTTATGAAGATGTTCTCTTTCTCCCTTATGGACAAGGCAGCCCATTGGTATCAAACACAGACCCGTCCGATCAACACTTGGGAGGAACTTCAGTCCGAGTTCTTGAAAAAATTCTTCCCCATTGGTTGGACCAATGCCTTGCGCGATCAGATTACTCACTTCATGCAATAGACAGGAGAACCTCTTCATGAGGCATGGGATCGTTTTCAGGATCTCATGAGAAAGTGCCCCCATCACGGAGTTCCTAAATGGGAACAAGTCTAGTCTTTTTATCAGGGACTCCGTGAGGATATTATACTGTTCATCAATGTAACTTGCGGAGGGAATATCATGGGTTAACATGAAGACACCGTGTGGGAGATTCTCGAGAATATGTGCGAGAACTCCATCAACAATGACTCCATGGGACTATTCGACAGGACGAATACCCGCGCAGTGACGAACCTTAGGGGAGCACATGAGACACAGGGCCTGTCCGCATCAGTCGACCTGGAATTAATGGCCAGTCGATTGGACAAGGTCTCTATTATTGAGAAGAAGGTTGATGAGCTGACTCAGCATTTGCAGCGAGCCACCTCTATGCAAAACTCCTTCGCACAGCCCCCTCCTGCAGGGGAGACTGTGCAGCACATTTTCCACCGACCTTCTCCAGGGATGGACTCATATCCACCCCCATCTAACTCTAGGACTGGAGGAACCTCCGATCCTTTCTATTCTTGTCGGGGGAACTCTACTCCCCCATTCTCTGACTTTTCTGAGGCTCCTCAGACCTACAAGGACCTCAACGCCATCCAGAATGACACTTTTTCCAACACCTACAATCCTAGATGGCAGAACCATCCCAATTTCTAGTGGGCAGGAAATTCCCAGAATCGCAGGCCACCTTTTCAGCCCCGTCCACAAGCACCTCGTTCTTATCAGCCACCTCAGCCTTGGCCCAACCCCACTTATCCACCCAGGCCTAACCAAGATCAAATGTCCCTTATCCTCCAGACTTTGGCTGACATTCAAAGAATGAATGCGGCTATTCGAAAGCGACACAAGGATGAAATCACAGAGGTCCGAAATCAACTTGCCCAATTGGCAAATTCTCGCCAACCAGGCACGCTTCCTTCTCAGCCTCTACCTAACCCTAATAGCGTGCCGACCCAGCGGCGCGTTCTGAACCCAAACCCAGGCCAAGCACACATGGTCTATCAGGCCCCTTCTATTCCTTCACCTGACGAGATGGAAGCTTCAACTTCTTATGCGGGTTATCAATAGCAGCAGGCCATTCTACCAACCCCTAACCAGAACTAGGCAAGACTTAATTCTGTAACAACCCATAGTGGTAAGGCAACTCAAGATCCACCCTATCCAGACCACCCCAAGCCTAGTAGTGACCCAAATCCTATGGCAGTCATCCAGGATGTTCCTATCCCTGTCCCAGATCAAAAACCTGGACCTATCTTAGAAGAACCAACCAAGGTTCCATTTCTCGAGGCCTTGACCAAGGGAAAGAAGACAACCAAACCCGTGGCTCCTGAGGAGGACCTGGTCAAGCTCTTTGAGCAGGTCCAAATAAACATCCCCTTGATGGATGCGATCCGCCACGTACCGGCTTACACACGATTTTTGAAGAACGTGTGTACACCTCAGCATAAGCTGAGAACCAAGAGTGGGAGTCCAATTGTACTGTCAGAGCAAGCCAGCTTTGTAATCCTGAGTAGACTCCCACCCAAGGCAAAAGACCCAGGCACTCCCCTGATTTCATGTAAGATCGGTGAAACCCAGTTCGACAGAGCATTATTAGACTTAGGTGCCTCCATAAACTTGATACCCACATCCCTACTTAACCATCTAGAAGAATCTGAGCTAAAACCGACTGAGGTGACATTACAGTTAGCGGATCGATCTATCAAGTCACCAAAAGGGATTCTTGAGGATGTTATTGTAAGGGTGCAGGATTTCTACTTCCCTATAGATTTTATAGTTTTAGATATGGATGCACCTGAGAACCCAAGGGATACACCAATCATTCTAGGGAGACCTTTTCTGGCCACTGCAAGGGCCAATATAAGTTGTGAGGATGGCCAAATAGAACTGAAATTTGGGAACCAGACTCTCAAAATTGATATCTTTAAGGCCCAACAAGGATTTAATTGCGGTGTCATTGAACAAATCTGTGATATTAAAGCCATGGTTGATGAACCTCAACTTGAGGACAACATGATCATTCCTCATCAACCACAAGAGGATCTTGAACTGCATTTAGAGGAGTCAGACTTTGAGATAGACAAACCCACAACTCCGACCCTTGTACCTCACAATCACTTTGAACCACTCGCTGTTGCTGATAACCCCATTCTTGAACTCAAACCCTTTCCTGACCATTTAAAATATGTCTTTTTGGGTTCTAATCAGACCTTTCCTATGATTATAAACTTTAGACTCACACCTGATCAGGAATCCCGTCTGATTACTGTTCTCCAGCAACATCGTAGAGCCATTGGTTGGACTCTCGATGATTTTACTGGAATAAGTCCCTCTTGCACACACCGTATATATTCTGAAGAGGGCGAATGACCTTCCCGTGAAATGCAAAGACGTTTGAATCCCAATCTACAGGAGGTCATGAAAAAGGAGATCATTAAGTGGTTAGATGCAGGGATCATCTACCCGATCTCCGACAGTCGTTGGGTGAGCCCAATCCAGGTTGTGCCTAAGAAGGCAAGGCTCACCACTATCACGACTGAAATCAGAGAAGTCATACCTACCCATATAGCCAACTCGTGGAGAGTCTACATAGATTACCAAAGACTAAATTTCTCCATGAAGAAGGATCATTTCCCACTACCATTCATTGATCAGATTCTTGAGAAATTAGTGGGAAATAGATTCTTCTGCTTTCTTGACGGGTACTCCGGTTATAACCAAGTGGCGATTCATCCATAGGACCAAGAGAAGACCACATTCACCTGCCCCTTCGGGATGTACGCGTTCTGAAGAATGACTTTCGATCTCTGCAATGCACCCGCAACTTTTCAGCGGTGCATGCTTGCCATATTCTTTGATATGGTAGGTGATTATCTGGAAGTCTTCATGGATGACTTCTCAGTTTTCAGGGCATCGTTTGATGATTGCCTCCAGCACTTGGTTCATATACTCAGGCGTTGCATTGAAGTAAATTTGGTTTTTTCCTGGGAAAAGAGCCACTTTATGGTGCCTGAGGGGATCGTCCTAGGACATTTAATTTCTGAGAAAGGCATCCAAGTGGATCGAGCCAAGGTTAATCTGATTTCTAAACTTCCTATGCCTAGCTCGATCAGGGACATCCGATCTTTTCTGGGGCACGTCGATTTTTACCGTCGTTTCATCCCTGATTTCTCAAAAATCGCACGCCCCCTGACTACTCTTCTCTCCAAGGATGTACCCTTTGAGATTTCCAAGGAATGCACTCAAGCTTTTAAGAACCTTCGTGACTGAGTCACCCAAGCCCCGATCCTACAATCTCATGATCGGTTTCAACCCTTTGAGATCATGTACAATGCATCCGATTTCGCTGTAGGAGTGGTTCTGGGGCAGAAGATTGACGGGAAACCTGTGGTCATCTACTACGCTAGCAAGACACTTGACGAGGCTTAGCGTAACTACACGGTTATGGAGAAAGAGCTGCTAGCCATAGTATTTGCCCTAGAAAAATTTCGATCTTATCTCCTGGGTTCCCATGTCATCGTCTACTCGGATCACACTGCTGTGAGGCATCTCCTTGCTAAGAAGGACGCAAAGCCTCGATTAACCCGATAGATCTTGCTACTGCAAGAATTCGACCTCGAGATTCGCGAAAAGGCAGGAAGACAGAACGTGGTAGCTGACCACTTGTCTCGCCTTCCTTCTGAGATCATCAACCCTTCTGGACTCATCACGGAGCATTTTCCTGATGAGCACCTATTGACTATTGGTACTAGGCTTCCATAGTTTGCTGATATAGTAAACTACTTGGCATCTCATCGGATCCCGTCTGATTGGCCAAAGGCCAAGAAAGACAAGTTGCGCTCTGATGCCAAGTACTACATCTGGGAAGACCCGTACCTTTTCCACATAGGTGCTGACCAAGTAATCTGGCGATGTGTCCCGGAGGGCGAAATCAACAACACTCTCTCCTTCTGCCATGACCAGGCATGCAGTAGCCACTTCTTTAGGCACAAAACCGCATCAAAAATCCTTCAGTGTGGCTTTTACTGGCCCACTATCTTCAAAGACGCATACATACACTGTAAGGCATGCAATCGTTGCCAAACTTTAGGCAACATGAGCCACCACGACATGATGCCTTTGTAATCGATTCTCGTATGCGAGATCTTCGATATTTAGGGGATTGATTTTATGGGCCCCTTTCCTGTTTCGGACGGCTTCGAGTACATTTTACTCGCAGTAGACTATGTGTCCAAATGGATCGAAGCTATTCCGACCCGAACCTGTGATCACAAGATCGTTATCAAATTCATTTATCAGAATATCTTCTCATGGTTCGGAATTCCTCGTGCAATCATCTCTGATGGAGGGACCCATTTTACCAACGCTCAGTTCAGGTCACTGATGACCAAATATGGGGTGTCTCACCGAATCTCTACTCCTTACCACCCCTAGACTAATGGTCTAGCTAAGCTATCAAATCGGGAGATCAAGAAAATCCTACAGGTTACTGTTCGACCTGATAGGAAGGACTGGTTGTCTTGACTTCCGAAAGCTTTGTGGGCTTATAGGACCACCCACAAGACCCAATTAGGCATGTCTCCTTTCAGACTGGTGTACGGGAAGGCATGTCACCTTCCCGTCGAACTGGAGCACAAAGCCTATTGGGCAGTACGGAACTGCAACTTAGATCTTTCTAAGGCTGGAACCCATAGAAAGCTTCTGATAAGCGAGATTGATGAACTACGCCTTGATGCGTATGAGAACTCGCGAATCTACAAAGAGCGGGTTAAAGCCTTTCATGACAAGCACATATCTAGAAAGATCTTCCACCCTGGTCAGAAGGTCCTACTCTTCGATGCCCGACTCAAACTCTTCCCTGGGAAATTGCGATCCAAGTGGGTCGGACCATATCTCGTCTAACAAATTTTTGGAAATGGAGTCGTCGAAATTAGTCCTCTCAGCCACGATTCTGAACCTTTCATCGTGAACGGTCAGAGACTCAAACCGTTCATTGACATAACCATCATAGATTTGGCTGAGTCATCATTTATCTTCCATTCTCCTTGAGCTTATTGCGCCCAGCCGATGACGTAAAACTTAGTGCTTAACGGGAGGCAGCCTGTCATTCATGAAAAACCCGAAACCTTTTCTGACATTTCTTTGCACTTTAGGTTCATCCCTTAGGACAGCCAACTTCACCTCAAGTATCCGTACCTGAGATTAGAAATTGTCCGCAACAGTCACCTCGACCCATCCACTCACCAAATACCTATCCTAATGCATGAACCAAACTAAATAAAAAAACCCACCTAATGTACAATGAGGACATTGCAAATCTTAGGCATGGGGGGGTATAAAAGTGCAATTAAATAACAAGAAAAAGGTTTCAACAAAAAAAAATCTGCATATACGATAAAAAAAGGAGAAAAAGAGCAGAATGATAAAAAGAGCACAAAATGAAGGAAAAAAGGGATAGTCATTAGTAAGAAATTAAGGAATTTAACCTAAATTCTAGACCACATTAAGGAAAAGAAAAAGGAAAGTGCATAACAAGATTAGTAAGAACGCAAGCCTTAGGCATTCTTGGATAGACTCTTAGTACCCATTAAGATCTAGATATTCCTCAAGAGGTTGAGGAAAATGAAAAGCTTAAGGATTAAGTCCAAGGCTTAGGGAGTATTCGGCCTCGTTGACTGACTTTTAGTTTACGAGACTCAGTAACCTAAGCACCCAAATTCACACACACAGTCTAGTTCAGTGGGCATAAGTATCGAAATCACGCAGAAGCATTTCAAATGTTCTGAAAAGTCACCTAGATTAGGAGCAATCAATCAACACAAGTTGATTTGGACGAGTTCCCAGCGCGGAGAGGTGGGAAATTCCCCTCGAAGATGCGTAACAACATATCATCTCCTCGGTGCTTATCTCTTAGGATAGTTACATATCCTACTGGGGGCATGTAAGCACTCTGCCGGTTCAGATTCCATGGATGGCATTATCATGAAGTGTCAATTGCTAGGGTCTGAATTCGGCCACGAAACACCATGGACGGGATTATCTTGAAATCTCGAAAGCCAGGATTCTGGGGGTTGCCATGGGCGGTGCTATCTCGAAGCATCGACTGCCAGGGACCCTTGAGGATTGATGATGGGGACAAGGAATCCGATACAGATCGTGTTATCAAGCCAATCCTAACCTAGAATTAAAAAGAAAAGAGAGAGAAAACTCTCCAAACAAATAAATCTTCTGTCTCTCTTTCTTACAAAATGCATTGCAAACTGAACCAAGGCTAAAAATATCTCAGGCACGGGTGCTTTAACCACAGAGTCCAATAAACTTTGAGTTAGTTCCTGTAGGCCTTAAAAACCTTTGCTAAAGGCTGAAGCTAAAGCTAGACAGATCTGGATCTTGATTGATACTAGAGTACCTTTTAGGCCTATGATTGGCATTCTAACCTAATTAGGGATACAAGAGGAAAAGCACTTATCAAAACTTGATGAAAGAAGTTCATGGTCTAGAACAAAGGTTAATACCTTAAATTTTTTTGCTAAGGGACTAGCAAAAGCTAGGCATGGGGGTATGATGAGAGCCTTATCATGAGTCCTAACTAGCACATTTTGACCTAAATAAGTATACAAAAGCTCCTACAAAACCTAAGGGAAAGCCTAAATAAAAGAACTATAAATCTAAATTTAAAGTACTACACAAGGGGTAAAACTGTAATTTTACCAATGAAGTACACAAACGGGATGTCTAAGGGTCTAAACACAGGTCAAATGGGCTTAACAAGAAAGAAAGTGGGATGATTTGATCCGAAAAGGGTTATAGCAATTTCTAGGAATAAAATGACATTCTGCAACCCTAAAACAAACCCGCTTTAATTCACGAAGTTCCAGGAAAGATAAATTCAATTAAACCCTCTAAAATTCATGGAAAACATCCCCTAGGGTTTAGAACCTTCAATTTAGCCATTGGAACCTGTCTTGACCTAAATTGAAAACCATACCCAATTTTTAACTTAAGTTGAGTTTTTGTGCAAATTGACTGATCAAACGTGGTCAAACCTAAAATCAAACTTCACCATTAGATTCCTTAGGTCCAAATTAGGTTTGTATCAAAATTTGGACCTAAGGGAAGGCCATTTTGACCTACTTTACAAATTGGTCCTCATGAATTACCTTTTGACCCTTAACTCTTTGAACCCTTGCACTTTGCCCCCCAACTTTCCTTTCATTCTTTACAGAATGGTCCCTCTGCCACCCCGCGCAGCTACCCATACCTCCAGCGACTTTGCACGGAGGATGGCACCGTGCAGGGTATGGGAACCGCTCTCAGAAATGAAAGGGGGGTTCCCTACGTCGTCCTCTTCCGCGCGGACCCCCTCCCATGTCTTGCCACTGCCCATGCCTCTCGTGCGAACGCATGAGAGGAATGGGTCTCTTCTCCGGCCATTCTCCAACAAGCTACCCACGCTCTCTCCTCGAGATCTTCTCCTCGCCAGTGGCTATTTAAGGAACGGCAGGAGCCACTGGTTGTCTTAAGCCTGTTTTGGCCAAGGAAAATCCCCAAACTTCGTCTCCTCCTCCTCCGGCCATTTTCCCGCAGGCTCCGGTGACTCTTCGCTCCCTCTCTCATCGCCCTGCCACCATACCAGTGGCAGGGTTAGCTCCGCCATCGTTCGTCGTGCTTCGCCGTACCAGCAGGCACCCTCCGGTCTATCTTCCTCGTCGTCGTCATCTTCCCCACAGGGCGTCATCTCTGGCGACGGCAGAACTGCGCCGTTCGCCTCCTGCCCCCCTTCGTTTGCTTAGTTAGGTAAAAGCTCTTCAGTTTTCTCCCCTCTTTATTTCCCCCTCAACAATTTTTGGTTTCAATCCCTCGACTGCCACTACCACCACCATCAGTTCCACCTCCGGCCACCAACTCCGGCGAGGCCACTCCATCTCCACAGGTCATTCCACCCCTCGCCGACAAGTCCATAAGCATCCCCTCACTCCACTCTACATTTCCCTTCACTCACACCACCACTCCGCTCACCCAAACACACCCCTGAACACACCCACACATACGCACACAATGTGCCCTGGGCACACTCACGTAGACACCCTCGCACCACGCCGACCACCTCTGCACTTTCGCCACACCGTGGCGAAGCCCCCCAAGGTATCTGACAAGGCCGCGAGACCGTGTTTGTGTTTCAGGGACAGAGTAGCTCGCTGCTATTGACGAGCAGGTTGAAGCTGCTTCGCAAGCTGCTCCAAGCTGCAGCGCCCCAGGCCCCCAGGTCCTGCAGGTGCGGAACACCCTCACACACACACTTAGGCTTGCAATTGGGGTCGAAGGCCGCGACCGTTGCCCCAATTGGTCGCGCCTTTCTCTTGCAGACGCATAAAGACGCAGGTGGGACTTTAGTCCCACCTCGGAAGCTGAGGCACGCCCGCACCAGTATAAGGCGAAAAAGTGATTGAGGCTATTCGCCTTAAGTCACACAGGGGTGAAATCCCTCACCTATACACGCACCTCGTCCGTGGCACTTCCCACATGGACCTGGTGACCCGACTCGACTACCCTTCTGAGCACTCCTTGCGCACTACAGCCACACCGGTGCGCCTAGACCCGAGCACGCGACCCGACCCGATTACCCAGCTCTGGGAGAGCGTACCATAGAGAGATTCAAAGAGAGAGAGATGCGAGGAAGGGTAGGGGTAGGTTTTGCGTTTGCGTGTGTGCAGGGAACAGGTGGAGAAGAAGAGGAAGAGAAGCGGCGAGGACTTAGCCGCAAAGCACCCGCAAAGAGAAGAAGAAAAGAAGAAGAAGCCAAGGAGAAGAAGGAAGGAAGGAGGAAAGCTGCAGAGAGAAGAAAGGGAAGAAGAAGAGCTGCAGCAGCTGAAGGAGAAAGAAGAAAGAAAGACAACTGAATAAAGAAGGAGGCACTGTAGCAACGGGGCCGATAAGGCATCTGACTCAGAGAATCAGACGTCTGAAAAAGGGAAAGGCAGAAAAAGAAGAGAAGGAAAAGAAGAGATGGGAAAAAGAAGAGAAGGGAAAGAGAAGAAAGAAAGAAGAAAAGAAAAGATTCTTTTGTCCCTTTCTCTTAAATTTTTTGTATCTTGTAATTGTGAATTTGTAAGCTTCTAGAATCATAGTGTGCTCCCTGAGTTCGACCTCGAGAAATTTTAAATTTCGAGTAATAAATTGTAATAAACTGGTGATCGCTTTTCACAATATACTGCAACGAATATAATTTTATAACACCGCGAAACGGGATTGCGACCAACGAGGAATCTGATACAGACCGTGCTGTGAAGCCAATCCGAAGCTATAAATAAAAAGAAAAGAGAGAGAAAACTCTCCAAACAAATAAACCCTATGTCTCTCTCTTTCAAAAACGCACTGCAAACTGAACCAAGGCTAAAATTATGTCTTAAGCATGGGTGCTTTAACCACGGAGTCCAATAAACCTTAGGGTAGTTCCTGCGGGCCTTAAAAACCTTCACTAAGAACCAAGGCTAAAGCTAGACAAGTCTGGATCTTGGTTGGTACTACAGTACCTTTGTGCCCACTGTCGGCATTCTGACCTAATCAAAAAGGAAAGAAAAGAAAAAGCACTTATCAAAATTGGTGAAAGGAACTCATGGTCTAGAACAGAAGTTAAAACCTTAAAATTTTGCTAAGGGACTAGCAAAGCTAGGCATGGGGGTATGATGAGAACCTCATCATGAGCCCTAACTAGCATATTTTGCTTTGATAGAATGAAGAAAAGCTCTTACAAAACCAAAAGGAAGGCCTAAATCAGGGGAATATTGATCTAAAGAGAATACATAAAATAAGGGATAAAACTGTAATTTTACCATTGTAGTGCATCAACGGAATTTCTAAGGGTCTAGACATAGGTCAATTGGACTTAATAAGAGAAAAAGTGGGATGGTTCAGTTAGAAAAGGGTTATTGCGCAATCTAGGAATTAAATGATATTCTGTAACCCTAAAATAAACCCACTTAAATTCACAGGGTTCTAGGCAAGATAAAAATCAACCAAATCCTCTAAAATTCATGAAAAATATCCTCTAGGGTTTAGAACCTTCAATTTGGCCTTTAGAACCTATTTTAACCTAGATTGAGGTCCATACCTAATATTTGACCTAATTTAAGTTTTTATGCAAAATATCCAATCAAACATGGTCAAACCTAAAATCCAACTTCACCATTGGATTCCTTAGGTCCAAATTAGGTTTATACCAAAATTTGAACCTACGTGAATGTCATCTTGACCCACTTTGCAAATTGGTCCTCCAAATTACATTCAGACCCTCAACTTTTTGAAACCCTTGCAAATCCCCCCTAACTTCTTTGTCTCTTTCTTCATTTCAGTCCCTTTGCCATTTGCAGCAGGGACCATACCTTCGGCGACTTTGCGCGGAGGTTTTCGCCTCATCTGCATGGGGAGCCGCCCCCATATTTGAAAGGGGAGCTCCCTGCAAAGCCCCCTACTACATGGGCAGCTCCCCATGCTCTGAAATCCACCATACCTCTCATGCGAATGTTCGAGAGGTATGGGTCTCCGATCGGCCTTACCTCCGGCGTGGCTTTCCCACCGTCTCAATGCGCTTCCCACCCTGCCTACACCTATTTAAGGAAGAGCAAACCACGCCGCTTCTTTCAAGCTGAAATTGGCCAGAGATCTCCCTTAAATTCCTCTCCTCCTCACTCTGGTTGACTACCCGAAGCTTCCGGTGACTCCTCCCTATTCTCGTTGCTTTGCCACCGTACCAGTGGCAGAGCCAGCTCCGCCGCTCTCCTCCGTGCCATGCCGTACCAGCGCACGTCTTCCTGCCCTCTTCCTCGTCGCCGCTTCTTCCCCTGGGCATCTTCGTCTCCGGCGACGGCGGGCACCCGCTGCTCGCCCTCTGCCTCTCCCCTTCTCTCTGAACTCCTTAGATAAGTTTCCCTGTCTCCCCTCTTCATTTCCCCCTTATCTATTTCCTAAATCAACTACTGCCACACGCCGACCACCATCATCCCCTTTACCTCCGGCAACCAACTCCGGCGAGTTAGCTCCACCACCACAGACCACCTCCCTGCTCGCCGACCGATCCCTAAGCACTGCCTTACCTCACTGATCATTTCCCTTCACTCCACGCACCCTGCCACTCACTCGAACCACCCCCTGAACACACCCACTCGCACTCACACAGTGCACCCTAGGCACACATTCACAGATACTGCCACTCCATGCCAACACCCCCAGCACCTCCCGGAGCGATTTGCGGCCACGTTCGTGTTTTCAGGTTCACCGCCCCTTCCACCATTGACACAGAAGCATGAAGCTCACTTGAACCTTCGTCCAGGCCCCAGCGCCCTAGGCCTCCAGGTCCAGAAGGCGTGGCTCGGCCTCACGCATGCACACTGCCAAGCGATTGGCGCTGAGGGACCTTACATCTACTGCAATCGAATGCGATTCCTACTGCAGGCATTCATGAAACGAAGGTGGGACATTTAGTCCCACCTCGGAAGCTAACGAACGGGAGGAGATGCTTAAATTGAAAAAGTGAATTAAGCTTATCGCCTCCAACTACACGGGGTGAGGTCCCTCTCATCTGCTCGACCTCACCTGCGACCACGCCCCGCGGACCTGGTCTCGACCCAACTCGACTAGAACACCTTGCCCACCACCGCACATCGGTGGGCCTGGTCTCGGGCACGCATACCCGACCCGATAACCTGGCTGGCTTTGGGAGAGCTATGTCCTGAGAGAGAAATAGAGAGAGAGACGCGGGGAGGGTAGGGGTAAGTTTTGCTTCTTTGTGCCTGTGTAAGGAAGAAGAAAGAAGAGGAAGTAGCTGCGGGGAAGAAGAAGAAGAAGAGAAGAACTGTAGAGGCCAAGGAAGGAGGAGACATAGCAGCCAGTTCAAGAGAGAAGAAGAAGCCAAAGAGGAAAAGAAGAAAAGAGGAGGGAGCTGCTGCAAAGAGGAAAGAAAGCCAAGCATAAAAGAAAGAAGAAGAAGAAACCAAGGAGAAGAAGAAAAAGAAGACGCTGACACTGTAGCAGACGTCACTTAAGGTGCCTGATTCATAGAATCAAACGTCTGAAGACAGAGAAAGAAGAAAAGAGAGAAAGCAAAGAAGAAAGAGAGAAGATAAGAAAAAGAACTTATTTCCTTTTTGTCTCTAGCATTTATTTTCTTTACATCAGTATTGAACATATTTGAGATTGTGATATTTTGCTTCTAAATATCGAATTGCTCCCTGAGTTCGACTTCGAAATGTTTTTGAATTTCGAGTAATAAAAAAAATAAAATATGATAATCGTTTTCGCAGTAATACTACAACAAACATATCTATCCTTTTAAAACACCCTGCGAAAGTCGAACGCTCTATCAGGGGTGGCCAAAAGTCATTGCCGGAGGCATGGCCGGAGTGAGACCCATACCTCCCGAGCATTCGCACGAGAGGTATGGGGTGATTCAGGGTATGGGGAGTTGTTCATGCGGTAGGGCGCTTCACAGAGAGCTCCCCTTTCAAATCTAGGAGCAACTCCCCAGGGACACGAGCAGAAAACCTTCTTGCAAAGTCACCGACGGTATGGGTCCCTGCTGCAATGGCAGAGGGACCAAATGAAGAAAGTGAAGAAAAGTTGAGGGGGTATTTGCAAGGGTTTTCAAAAGTTAAGGGCCAGATGTAATTGGGTGGACTATTTTGCAAAGTAGGTCAAGATGACCTTTCCTTAGGTCCAAATTTTGGTACAAATCTAATTTGGATTCAAGGAATCCAATGGTGAAGTTGGATTTTAGGTTTGACCACGTTTGACTGGACATTTTGCATAAAAATCCAAATTAGGTCAAATATTGGTCTTGGTCCCCAATCTAGGTCAAAACAGGTTCCAAAGGCTAAATTGAAGGTTCTAAACCCTAAGGGATATTTTTCCATGAATTTTAGAGGATTTAGTTGATTTTTATCTTACCTGAAACCTTGTGAATTTAAGTGGGTTTGTTTTAGGGTTACAGAATGTCATTTAATTCTTAAATTTCACAATAACCCTTTTCTGACTAAACCATCCCACTTTTTCTCTTATTAAGTCCAATTCACCTATGTCTAGACCTTTAGAAATCCCATTGATGCACTGCAATGGTAAAATTATAGTTTTACCCTATTCTTCAGGTATTCTTTTCAGATCAGAATCCCCTGAATTAAGCCTTCTCTTAGATTATGTAGGAGCTTTTGTACACTTGATTAGGTCAAAATATGCTAGTTAGGGCTCATGATGAGGTTCTCATCAGAGGCAATGGGCCTAATAAACTCGCATTCATTCATTTGTTCATATTGATTTAAATTGAGGCATATTTAATCTGTTTTATCTGATTTGGTGCGAGATACGCATATTACATATGAGTTGTCACACTAGCCTCAGCAACGCCGTGGTGGATGTTGTTTCCACCGCTTGAAGGAGAGACCAAGCTTTGCATCTACGAGGAGGAGCTTGAACATTAGTGAACCTTGTTGCCACCAACTGGGAGGAGGACATCCGGAGTGATCATCTTCATCTCTGTCGAATTTTTAGTAGATAGAATTTAGGTTTTAGAACTTTATTTTTCTTTATTTATTTTCTTGCACATTTATTTGGTTTGAGACCCTTGTTCTGGGGTATATTTAAGGGGTTTGTTCCTTGACTTTCTTTTAGACCTGTGTTGGGTAATTTTTTGGGAGTCTATTCCCATTTATTTATACTTAGGTTTTTATTTTCTTTCGTGAATTGATTTTATTTTTCTTGTTTGTGCATAACTAGGTTAGATATAAAACATTAAAAAAAAAATCACAAGCTGCCTACTAGAAGCTGCATGCCCTAGGACGACCATTAAGGTGTGTATGAGGAGCCTCTAGATTTATTTTACATTTGCATACATTTGATTGTTGATTGCTGAAGGAAAGGTACATTTTCTTTTCCTTGCATTCTATCTTGTTCACGCATTTGCATCTGAATTTAATTGCAAGGCCACCTAATTGAATTGAAAAGATCTAACAAGTGGTCACACATTTTTCTTGAAACTTTAACTAAAGGAGGAACATTAAAAACCAAGGACTTGAATTGAGAACTTGTCGTGCGATTCACAAAACTCAAACTCAAAATTTTATTGTGAATGCACATGTGTATGATTGTGCACCAAGGAATGCATTTAGATATTGCTAGGTTTTTGAGCTGCTAGGAAAGAACCCTCCTACCTTTGGTTTCGAAGTTCTTAAAACTCAAGATCAAAGGTTTCCTAACTCCAAGGAGGGGGATACCATGTCATGGATTTTTTAGGGTAATTAAGAAGCATCATGAAAGCAAAGCTTCAAAAGAAGGCTTAGGCCTACTTGCATCCCTCGATCTTCCGTCCTTGGAGTACTTTACCATTTGAACTTCAGGGAAGAGCACCTAAGTTCCAACTAGGTTTTTTTAGGCATTCCGTAGGTCAACAATAGGTGCGTAAATTGATTGAACAAATTGTATTGTCACCTATAATTTGACTTAAAATGAAATGCCTAAATGGTTAAAGACCTAAAAAGTCCTTTGATTTGTGTTTGTATTGGGAAGAATCTGACTTAGGTGTGAGTTAGAATGGACCAATTTGATGACCTCTCTTTCACCTCTTGCCCACACCCTTACCCCCACTCTGCAATCTTCGATCCCATACGCTGAGATGGTCCATTCTTTGATGGACATAATGACAATAATTGGGATCCTTTCACTCCTACAATAGGAGTATTGGCTTGGTTAAGCACCAAATCAGTGAGCAAAACCTAGGAGCGGGATTTGCCTTGCCCAATATCCCACACACCATAGAAATACCCAACCCACCTACCTTAAATGATTTTAACAGTTAGATTGAAACTCCTAGGAACTATAAGCCTGAGCCTGACTTCTCTTCTAATAGTAATGATGACCTCTCCTCCTTGAAGATGGAAATACAAAAAATGCAAGATGAAATGATTGAATTATTAGGAGAATCTTCGAGAGCAGGCCAACAAGAGAAAGAAGAAATTAGCCACCCAATCTACCCCATTGAGGATGATGTGCACCCCTCTATGCAGATGCATCTCCCGTGGGAGAGCCACACCTTAAGTTGGAGGGGAATTTTGGGGATTATGTAAGGGAGAATAGCTACTTTTCAAGGATTGATTTCAAAACCTCCCCGCTAGATTGATACTTCCTTGAGAGGTCCACGCCTTAAGTGGGAGGAGGAAATGAATGAAAGTAGCTATGCATTGGATGAAGAAAGGTGGCAACTCGAGGAAGATGATGATCAAGTTGAGTATCAACCTGAATTATGTTGGAGTCAAAAGAAGGGAATGATGGTACCATTGGAAGACCTCAACCCAGATGACAGTATTTTCGTGACATTTGATGAAGTGGGTCAAAGTCAAGTTATTAATCCCACCCTCCCTTCTTATCACAAGATGGAACTCAAGACCACCCTTAGGGAACCTAACCCTGAAGAAATTTACCTATTTGAGGAGTCTGATGTTACTAATGTGAACCATTTACCCCAGATAGAGTGCCCTAGGGGACCTATCGAGATTTTAGATGATTCTAGACCTCGGGTACATGATGAATTGTATGATGAGGAGAAGGATGAATTATATGAGGAACCTACATTCAAGATTTGGAATGACACTAAGGGTGATTATGTCTTATTTGAAGAATTATCCCCCGAGGATGTCACAAATTTGATCAACTTAGGTTTCCTCTGTGCACCTACTAATGACATTCCTCCTCATGATGAAATAATGGAAAATGTGGAAGCAACTTCTGAGATTTATGTGGATTCACATATAGACTCCGGGGAGGATTTGAGTAAAGAACAAGAACCTAGGGATGAGATTGATAGGGTAATCCCTAAATCTATTGCTTCCAACCTGCCTTCATTTGATTCGGAGTCACCCTCCGATTCACCTAAGTCTGAAGGTGAAATTTTGACTCCATACCTTGAAATGATCACTGATGAAGTGCAAGTAGATACTTGTGATAGTACAAGGAATGCGAGGGATGTGATTGAGGAATTAGGAAGGTTGTTAGGAATGGACACTAAGCCGATTAAACCCAACCTAGATCTTATGGCCATCCCGCAGCCTCGAAACTTGGACACCCTAGACAATTCCTAGATTAGAGATCTGCTCACTTCTATTCTGATCAGGGGGCTTAGCGAACCAATATATCTTGTAATGAGATATCGGGTATGGATTGATGCTTTTTATGGTTAGTCCATCACCCTGGGGTTTTATCTCTGCATCATTCCTTCCCCATCTCTTTTAGAGGGTCCTTGCCATCCTCCCCCTACCCCTATGGAGGTCGCTATTCTAGCCTATCATTTAGAACCTCCTCTGGTGACCTGGGAAGATTTCATTCTCATCTTTGTTGGGGGAGCGTTTGCTATTGGGATTCATCATCAACTCACCAACATCCTAGGCTATCTATTTTCTAGGCCTGTGCTACTTTGCTCATTTTTAGGGCCTATTTCTTTGGTTTTGGAACTTGACTTGCAGGTTCTTTGGCTACTCGACTGCTAACAAAATAACGACAACCCAACTCTGACCCAGGTAATACCCTTCTATGCAATGGGGACATTGTAGATTTTAGGCATGGGGGGATGTACTTGGAGATATACATAGCATTTATTCATAGTGCATTCATGCATTTAGTTAAAATATTCTAGATTGCATACATTTGCATTGATTTAGAAAAAAAAAAACATTTAGGCCTATAATTACATTAAGCTTAACTGGCTGGGCCCTTCATTCTTAGGCATAAGACCAGAACTTTAGGATAGACTAAGTTGACTCTAGGTGTCTAACTTTAGAAGCTAAGTTGAGCTACTAGCTTTAGACCCTTAGGGTCCTTTGTGGACTTAAAAACTTAAGTAGGAGTTAAGTTGCGGACAATTCCTCAAGAGGTTGACGAAGGAAAGCTAGGGATTGAGTTAAGGGCAGGGTAGTACATGGTGTCTCTTTCTACCTTTTGGTTTGTGGGTCCTCATAACCTAAGCATCCACATTTCACATACACTTGGTCTTATATAAGTAATGATCACCTTAATTTCTTAAAGAAAATTTGCTTCTCTTAGTTCTGACTTAGGAGAAGCTTGAAAACACAATTTGATTGGACGAGTTCCTGCTGCAAGAGAGGTGGAGTATATATTCACCTTGATGATGCGATTATAACATGTCACCTCCTTGGTGCTTGTCTCTTAGGATATCTATCCTACTGGGGGCATGTAAGCGCATTGTGTAGTTCAGGTACCATGGGCGACCCTATCTCGAAGTGCCGATTGCCACAGGCCAGACTTCGCTTAAGAAATTCATGGGTGATACCATCTCGAAGTGTCGATTGTCAGGAGTTCTTGGGGTTGCTATGGGCAGTGCTATCTCGAAGCATCGAAAGCCAGGCACCCTTCGAGGTTTGGTGATGGGGACAATGAATTCGACACAGACCGTGTTGATAGCTGATCCAAGATTAGACTTAAAGGAATAATATATATATATATATATATATATATATATATATCCTCTTACTCCCTTTTTAGGTTGGCAATCATACCAACCTCAAATAAATAGAACGAATGCACATGCACGAATGTTTTAACCTCTGGGACCAATAAACCTTAGGATAGAGTTAGAAATCAAAGAAGCCTATACCTGCAACTTGTCCTCAATCGACCTAGTCTATAACTTAGCAACTACTTATGTACCTTATGATCTAGGGTTAGATAGTGCAACCTAATTTCTATGAAAAGGTCAATTGAGTTAGCTTGGATCACTTTGAGTGTTTGGTTGTTGCTTAAATTTGCTAGGGACTAGTAAAAACTAGGCATGGGGGCATTTGATGAGCTCATATTTGTGAGTTAATTAGTTACTTAAGTGCCTAAGCATTAGATTAATATTAGTGTATACATAGCATGCTTTATGATATAAATAATTTAGTTTATATATATTTGCTTGTATGCATTACATTCATATAGAAATTATTTAGCATGCATTAGAATAATATGCATTAGTCTTTAGGTTGCATTATATGCATGTATTAGAATTAACATTTTATGTGAGGGTTTGTAGAGAAATAAACTATCATTTCTTTTCCTATTTTATTAATCCATTTTTTTCCTCTCCTCAATGGCTGTAGTGATGATGCCTTTACTCGTTGCTTTGATGGCCGCAAAATAGGGATCTGGTTGCGGCAGCCGTGACTATAAGGGAGAGGAAGAGGCAACCATGTGACAGGACACTCTGCCCCGACACCATCATCGTGAAGAGCTTCGAGCTCACATCCATCACCACCACCGTGCGTCTCTAAAGTCGAGCATTGCCACACCGTGGGCCAGTGAGGTGATAGGTCGCCACGCCAATCCGGCGAGTTCGACCATCATCGTGCGCATGTGTCTCTCGACCACACAACCATCACCGTGCACGTGTGCCTTTGGCCATGCAATTATCCTCACCGTGCCCCCTGTTCATCGTGCCTTCATCCACCTCAAGTCCCTAAGGGGAGAACACCTTCACAACCACCTCCACGCTCACTGTCCACGGTAATCCTCATCACCACCAACATCTCCTTCTTCTTTTTCCTCTTCCTCTGTTTCTCTTCCACCTCAACGAAACCACCCACCACCATCACCAACAACTACCACCTTCACTAGCACTCCTCGCACACACGCACGCCACCTCTTCCCCACGCGGCCAGCAGCAACTCCAACACTCACAGCAGTACGACCCCACCTCGTCCCACCTCTGCACACAGCACTGTAGTGTGTGCATAGCAGCAGTGGCTCCTTCTCCTTCCCCACGTGCACAGTAGTAGCAGCAGCCACTTTGTCGCACCTCCACTGTGCCACGCACCACCAGCCCTCACCGAACAGCCTCGCCCCTCCCTCACGTCCTCTCCACCAGCACCACACACGGTCAGCGTGCTTACGCCTCATCTTCGTGAGCTTCAGTAGCAACATAGCTGCAGCCCACCGCCACCCACTGTCGACCTCTCCTCCGTTCTCTCGTCTCCAGCCACCTCACGTCGAGTTGCTACTACCATCGAGTGCAGCCTAGCCCAAAGGACCTCCGACGAGCTTCGCATCTCCAGCCAACCCTTCCTCGTCGCGCACAGTGAAGGGGAACACCTTCCACTGTTTTGCACTTCATTTCTTATTACATTTTGTTGCCATTGCAAAAGGGAAATTTTTTAGTTAATAATATTCTAATCTGGTGATATTGTGAGAACTCCCTCTATCTTTCACGAAAATACAACATCAGCTTATTCATGTCTTATTATCTTAATTGAAGGTGATTTTGATTCAATTTCTTTACAAAATTAATTGCAAACATTTGTTTTTCACTAGTGCCAGTTTTGATAGGCCATTGCCTCCCTGTGGATACTACCTACTCTTCTCGAGTGATAATTTTAATTATTTTGAAAAGCAATTTTCCACCACTTACATACTACTTTGACGCATCATTTTATGTGCGAAACGACAACGAAGCGAAAATTGTCTTTTCACTCCCCCTACCCAAATCCAGCAACAAGTGTGGTCGTGACCAAATGAGCTGAATGCATGGAGATACCGCATCAGAAAATGGTTTTCCCTTCGATCAAATCAATAATAAAGTCAAGCCTTATCGGGAAAAAGCATTAGACTCTGAACAAGCCAAATCCAACTTGCAACAACCCAACCCAAAGTATGTTCTAACCGCCACTTGAAGCTGCTATCCAAGTACTTCATAACCTTTATTATTATTAATTAATAGAGCACCGACAAAAAGGGGAAAAAAGAAAGAGAAAAACAACCAACCCTAAAATTTCTGACTCAAAACAAAGCACACACCAAGATTAAAAAAGGAAAGGAAAGGAACAAAAAAGAAAGGTTGTTCTTTGTTTTAGCCCAAAAAGTCACCTTTGTGGATGTCTACTACATGGCATGAGACAAGAGTCAGCACGGGAGGCCTGTAGGGAGACCATTGAGCGAAGATGGTGTGAATTGAAGGCTTTTGAGATGGAAGAAGGAGGATGGACGGGTTGGTTTTCTTTTGCTCTGTTCGTTCGTATTTGGAGTCAGATAATCAATCATCCATTCCCTTTCCTTTCTCTTGTGTAGCCCATGCTTGCAGGGTTACTTGCTCCTCTCTTTTTTACTTCCTCATCTAGATCTACCAACTAATACTGAAGGACTATGACTACTCCTTCATCCTGTCCCTTTCGTACTATCACCTTTGCTTGTTTGCTCCTTTTATTTCCACCAATAAAATAGCATCCGACTCTCTCCTCTTTTCCCCTTCGCACCGGAAGACCTCCACCCAACAACTACACTGCTTCACAGAACCCGTTACTGCACCATATCCTTCCCAAATTCCCCTCCCTCTCCAACTCTTTGTCCTAGACGGATCGTGAGCCCCACCCAAGAAGCATTCCATTCTATTGATAATGCTTCATCATCAAAGATATTAAGCAAAATTGACTCTGCAAGGATTTAGGAATCTCTATCTACCTGCAAAATCACCTCATTTAAAGGATAAAATAAAATAAAATGATGGAGATGTTGTGGGGAAATTTAGAGACAGGAAGATAGGGATTGAGATAGAAAAGATGAGAGAGGTGGGGGTAACAAGGAAAATTCTCATGGATAGAAGTGGAAGTAAGTACATTGAAGAGAACAAATAGAGTGAAAGGTTACCTTCTTTGAAGTCGTAAGAGAAAATTCTTAAATAAAGTAACTAGGGAATAACTTTTCCTAATTACCATACTTGAGATTTTTTTTTTGTTATCACATGTGATTAAATCATGCTTTCAAAGGATGATTTTGCATGATTATATTTTTGAGCTAAATTTGTTTTTGCTAAAGAAAAATTCAATATAACTCTACCGCACCAAACTCATTTTTAGAAAAGACTAATTTATTTATATCTTTTAAACCCCAAAACCTATCCCTCATGCCCCCGACCTACCTCCCTCCCCACTTGACCCCCTCCTCCCACGCGAGCTTCCATCTCAATGCTCCTCTGTTACTTCTCCTCTGGTCCCTCCTCCAATACTATGCTTCCACGACTTCCGCCGCCTTTCCGGTTGCTGCTGCTCCATCTTCTGTGCTCTTTAGTTCCCTGTTCATCTTATTGCCTTCCAGTTATGTGTTCAACTGTTGGGTTTTTTTATAAAGATGATGTTTGGAGCTTGAAAGAGTTCGTTTCGATTTTTGAGTAAGGTGACAACTATCATCAATGTTCATTTCATATTGTCAGCCACGTGAACTTTCAAGTTATTGAATCTGATCAATATGTGTGGTCCGTGATTTGCTCGCATGTTTCGGAATGATGCACTTAGAGGTTGTGTGGCTATTTGAAAGCTTTTGATTACCAATGGGTGTTGAGCATCTTGAATGAACAACACAAATGTGCTCATATTCAAGACAATGAAGATCACCCACAACTTGATTGCAACTTCTTGGGACACTACTTGCAAAAATTATGTGAAAATGTCACCTTTGGTGAAGGTGAATATCTTGCGAGATCTCATTCATGATAAATTCAAGCATAATGTTACAACAAGTACATTAGATGCAAAGCGAAAGGTAATTGAATTAATGTATGGTGAGTGGGATAAGTCATACAAGGATTTGTCATATTTCCTTATGGCCATCAAAGATTCCAACCCTGGTACTTGTGTAGGCATTGAGAGTGTAGAAAACAATATGGTCTTCATGAAAGCATTTAGGGCATATGGGTCATTGATTAAAACCTTTAAACATTATCGATCAATTATTAATATTGATGGCACTCATTTGTATGGTAAATACAAGCATAAGTTATTGATTACTTGTAGCATGGATACTGATCATCACATTGTCCCTTTTGCATTCGTCATAATATATGAGGAGTCTACAGAATCGTGGTCGTGGTTTTTGAGACATTGATTGATCTACTAAACACAAAGATTTGATTGTTTATGTTTGTTAATATGTCATTGTAGATCGAATCCTGCATTGAAACTTACACGTCAAGAGTCAAAGATTAATGTGAGTCCCGGCTGACTCCACGAGAAGGCGAAAATAGGCATTTGATTAGAAATTTGTTTTATACTTTTATTCTAGTTTTGTCGTTTTGGGCATCTGTGATTTCTTTTGACTTTTGTTTTGAGAAAAAGTGAGATAGACAACTACCTACTAATACTTTTTCTTTTGTCTTTTTAGTGATTACGTGAGAATGAACCTACACTAATGAAACGAAAATCATCTTTTTGTCATTTTTGCTTTACGATTTTTTTTCTTTTTAATTGATGAAAGAAACAACGACTATCTTTTCTTTTTATCTTTTGGATAATGAGGAAGAAACAACAAAAGTGAAAACTTATAAACAAGAGAACATCAACTTTTGATTAACTTAAAAATTTACAAACTAAACTACTAACACATTACAATTGAAAGCACAAAAACCCATTAACTATTACAACTTCAAAAGTGCCCTAGGCCACTTGCACACTTCGACTACTGAAAGGAAAGAAAGCTATTTACAAGAGAGCTTCAAGCAATCACATAGAGGAAGGTGATTATGGTGACTAGGTAATAAGTGTGGTGGAAGTTTTGAGTTAAATAGGGGAAATGGTTAAGTCCAAAGGCGGTGGTGGTAAGGGTGATAGGAGTGACTATTACAAGGCAATAAGGCATGGTGGTTAGGTTTAGTGGGAGGGTGTTTAGATGTTGGTGTTGAGGTATGTGGTGGTTGGAGTGGTGTGGGTGTCTAGATATCTAACTAGAATGGTGGTGGCATCAAGTTCTACGTAGACTTCTTTGCATACATTGGGGTTTTGGTTAGGGATGGTTACCATATACTTGATGGTATGGTTCTCAAAGATATCTATTTGGTGTGCTAGCATGGCCATACTAGGCTCTAATGGAGAGGGTTAGGTTTAGGATGATGGGGTATATGTGATTTGGATAAGTGGTGGTTATGGTGGTGGTGAGTGCACATGTGGTGGAGATGAACTACAACAAAATACACTTATAGTGACAACCTTTGAGGATGAGTTGAAGCCTTTGGGGATAGATTTTAGGGTGGGTGACGGAAAATCCATCCCCAAAAATCTGTCTCCCAAATGAGGGTCACTAAAAGTTTTGGAGATGGATTTTTCATGCTCAAAACTATTGTGACAGAAAAGTAGTCATGATAGATTAGACAAAAAAAGTTGATAATGTGGCATTTAAGTTTTTTAAGGATAGATTGCTCTGTCTCTACAAGTTTTAGGAAAAAAAATGAGGGATTTTTACGTGAATGCCACTAAAATTTTTTGAAATTAGTTAAATGTCATTCAAATCATTATTTTTATAGATATGTTATTGAAAAAATAGTATCATTTTCGTATTTGCCACTTCGTTAGCCATAACTGTTAAACATAACAATTTTAGACTGAAATGTAATTAAAAATTATTTTTTAATCCTCAAAAAATATTTTTTAGTCCTCAAATTTTATTTTTTTAATTTTCACCCCTCCCTCCTCCCTCCCCTCGCCAGTTCACTTCCCTTCCTCCTTACCTCTGAGCACCTCCTTCAACCTCCAACCACCTCCTTCGCCCCCTCTCTCTAGCCACCACATCCTCTCAACCACCTCCTCCTCCCAAGGAGACATGGAAAAGGAGGACCCCAAAGCCCACCACAACATCTTTGGGCAGATCCTCGACCACAAGCCCAAGAAGGGCATCATCACAGACGGTGAGAAGTTGAAGAAGGGTGCCACCGCAAACGGTGAGAAAACAACATAGTGTAAGGGTAGGGTCGTCACCTTGGGAGGAAGAAGTGGTTGAGAGGAGGTGGTGGCTAGAGAGGGAGTGGAGGAGGTGGTTAAAGGTTGGAGAGTGAGGGTGGAGGAGGTGGTTAGAGGTGAGGAGGAAGGGAGGTGAATTGGCGAGGGGAAGGGGGAGGGTGGGGGAAGGGGTGAAAATTTAAAAACTAAAATTTGAGGTCAAAAAAATTTTTTTAGGACTAAAAAAATTAATTTTTAGGATCAAAAAATAATTTTTTATTACATTTAAGTCCAAAATCGTTAAGTCTAACAATTATGGCTAACAGAGTGGCAAATACGAAAATGATACTACTTTTTTAATGACATATCTATAAATATAGTGAATTTAATGGCATTTAAGTAATTTCAAAAGATTTCAGTGGCATTTATATAAAAATCCCAAAAACTAATTGTCCTCAATCTTTTGAGAATTACATAATTGTGAATGTAAATTACATCAAAACGTTCTTACTATCAGTAATACATATATACTCGGTAACTTGACAGAAGTGATCTTTGACATAAGACATAATTTTCATTGAAATTAAATTACAAAGTACTTGTTACAATGTTGTGAATAAATTACAAAAAAGAATAATAAAAAAATACATCATATTACAAAAGAGCACTTAACTCTTGTTTTTTTTCCTCTTTAGAATAGAAGTCTAAACTATTCCAATCTAAGCAAATTGAATGACAAAAGCTCAGGGAATTCATTCTTCAATTTGGTAGAGTCAAGTTCATAGGAAACATTGGCTATGTCATAGGAAACTACTTTCCATGTCACCATTGCCAAAATTTGCAAACTGAAAGGTGGAAGAGGAGGATCATAGGAAGTATCTTGATGACATACAAAACATGGGAATCAATAGGGAATAGATTAACTAGACATGGAAGTAGTATCAATTTGATTGTAACAATTCTTTGTATATGGCCTAGCCTTACCTCAAATGTTAGTGATGGCTTAGTCTCATTCACCCTTGCAACATTTTGACAGTCTAGCCTCGATTGACATTCATTGAGGTCCACTAACCAATGTAATATGTAGAACCCAGCATTCTATGCACCCAACTCCCACCCAGAGATGAAATTCTTAAACCTACATTACTAGCTAGTAAGCTCCATGCTTATTTATCCTGTGTTTAGTTTCATGGATAAAAACTCTCATTGAGAACACTACAAATAGTAACCCCTTGTAGCAACTACAAGATGTGAAAAAACACTTCAACCCCAGATATTAGCAAATGCATTTTGGGATGCATAATTTTTTTGAGAGGGAAAAGGATGGTTACCAGAGGTCAGTAGCTATCCGCTGCATTAAACTAAAAGGGAAAGGAATATACTCAAAGATATAGGGACCAGAAAGAAAAAAGATATGCAGAATCTCTTACAATATTTTGAATCCAAACCCTTTCTTCTTTGAAGACGTTCCAATTTCTCTATAGCCATAACACCTACATGGAAGCAACCACCTTCAATCTGACCTCCAGATCTGCCAAGTTGTTGCTGGTGTAAAAGCATGACAAAAAATCCTCTGTGGAATCACCTCCCACAATAGGCAAACCCAGACCCTGAAAGAGACTTTTTGTAAAGCCACAATGCAAGACAACATTATAGCACATATTAAAAGTGCAATATCAAATAACAACCAGGAAATTCTCTTACCTATGCCAAATCCTCTAAAATTACATTAGAAATGCTAGCCCTTATAATGCCAAGTTCATCGCATATTTGCATTATGTGGAGCTTCCCTGACCTTAAGGAGGAGTTTGTATGTCGTTTCCATTTTATTCACCCCCACCAACTTTTTTTTTAATTTGCTAAAAACAACACCTCCAATGCAAAATTTATTTTCCAATAACTCCTCTACAACCAGTCTCGTGTTGTCTAGCTTCCCTACATTACATAGCCTATCAACAATATATTCATAGACTTCAACGTTGGACTGATAGGCACTAGTAGCTACCTCCAAGATGAATTGTGATTGCGCAGCAATCATAGGTCTTAATCAACCTAAAAATGTTAGAACCTAGCTTAATTTGTAAATATTGCATTCATATCATGCATATCATGCATTGCATCATTTTATATAGAATAAGATGGGATATTTTACTATTTAATGTTTTTGTTGTTATTTGCAGGTATTCAAGTGATCCAGGAGGTGAGATACAGTGGAATAAGGTAATAAAGAGAGAAGAAGACTGATCTAAACAAGAGTGAGGAGGATAGCCTTATCCCTACTTTCACGTATCTTTTCAAAACAAAATTTTTAGGGTTATTGATTGACCAGATTAGTTAATTGATCGACCAAAATACCTTGATCGACCAACCAACTTCATTAATTGATCAAATCAACCCATTTTAGGAAGTTGATAAATATCCTTTTGATCAACCAACCAAGTAAATTGATTGATCAATTAATGATCGACCAACCATCTTAATTGATCTACCACATTGCCTTTTGATCGACTAATTAACCTTAATTGATCGACCAATTTAATTTCCTATTTAGGCAAAACTTTTAGTATAAATAGAGGTTGTACGCAGTCCATCTTTACACAACTTTCAAAAAGAAATACCTTTCAAAAGTAGAGCTTCTCATGCTTATTCGAAAGGCTTCTGCACCCTGTTCTTCATGTTCTTCAAAAGCACGATGCCTCGAACCTCTGCGAAAAATTCAATTTGATCTTTTATTGAGGTTCCATAGAAGTTACTTCTGTTATTCTATTTTGTTGCTTTAATTTATGGATCCCAAGATTGTTGGGAAGATCCGTGGTTGTTGTTTTTGCTTCTCTTTAGGATAAAAAGAGAAGTGGTTGTAAGAGGTTGTGCCACCCTCGTTCAAGTGGTATGGTTAGTGGATTTACTTGCTTGGACCAGTCGGGAAAATCCTAAGCTGGGAGGCTTAGGTAGTGGTTTTTACCCAGTTTGGGTTTCCACTCTAAATCAGGTGTACTCTGTGCTTGAATCTTTTGTGATTTATTTTTGATTTGTGCATATAATTTTTAAAGCGATACTATTCACCCCTCCCCTCTAGCATACATTACGATTTGTAGGATATCCTCCTACTTTCACTTGGTATCAAAGCTTGCGTTTTCCAGGAGATGTCAAAGTCGAATGTTGACACATATGTTGAGGGTCAATCGATGGTTCGACCTCCTCTATTTGATGGAACGAACTTCGGCTATTGGAAGACTAGGATGTAGATCTTCCTGGTATCAATGGACTATGAGGTATGGGATGTCATCGCCTCGAAGTACACACGTCCAAAAATCAAAGACGGTGTTGCAATCACTCCAGACCAAAAGAAGATGGCTACACACAATGCAAAATCCATGAACACCATATTCTACGGTCTCTCCAAAGTAGAATTTAATAGAATATCTGCATGCAAAACCATACACAAGATATGGAGCATTCTCGAAGTTACCCATAAGGGAACTTCAAAGGTAAATGAAATAAGGGTAAATCTACTAACCCAAAATGATGAGAGCCTCATCATGAATCCTAACTAGGACAATTTAATCTAAATAAGTATAAAGAAGCTCCTACAAAATCTAAAGAGAAGCTTAACTCAGAGAATTTTGAATTGAAGAGTAAAACAAATCATAAGGGATAAAATTGTAATTTTACCAATGCAATACACAAACATGATATTTAAGGGTCTAAACACAGGTCAAATAAGCTTAATGAGGAAGGAAGTGGGATGATCTGATCTGAAAAGGGTTATAGCAACTTCTAGGAATTAAATGACATTCTATAACCCTAAAACAAACCCACTTTAATTCATGAGGTTCAAGGCAGGATAAAAATCAACTAAACCCTCAAAAATTCATGGAAAAATATTTTCTAAGGTTTAGAACCTTCAATTTGGCCTTTGAAACCTATTTTGACCTAAAATAAGAACCATGCCCAATTTATGACTAATTTGGGTTTTTGTGCAAATTGATCAGTCAAACGTGGTCAAACCTAAAATAAAATTTCACCATTAAATTCCTTAGGTTCAAAGTAGGTTAGTACAAAAATTTGGACCTAAGAGAAGACCATCTTGACCGACTTTACAAATTGATCCTCTTGAATTACTTTTTGACCCTTACCTTTTGAAACCCTTACACATCGCCCACTATCTTTCCCGTCATTCTTTGCAGAACGGTCCTCCCTGCCACTCTGCGCAGGTGCCATACCTTCGGTGACCTTGTGCGGAGGATGGTGTCGCGTAGGGTATGGCGCCCGTTCTCAGGAATGAACGGGGGGTTCCCTGCATCGTCCTTTATTGCAGGGACCCTTCCCTGTGACTTACGGCTGCCCATGCCTCTTGTGCGAACGCACGAAAGGCATGGGTCTCCATCTCCGGCCATCTCCGGCGAGCTCCCCACGTCGCTCCCTCGGGCCACTCTCCTCGCCAGCACCTTTATAAGGAGTGGCAGGGGCTGTCGTCCACTCCAAGCTAGTTCTGGCCGAGAAAATCCCCCTCTTTCGTCTCCTCTCTCTCCGGTTAGACTACCCTAGCTTCCGGCGAACTCTCCTCCGCCTCCTTGTCGCTCTACTGCCATACCTGCAGCAGAGCCCACTCTACCTCGTCGCCCCACGCCAGGCTGCACCAGCTGGCGTCCTCAGATCTCTTCCTCGTTGCCGTCACTCCCCTTCTGGGCATCTTCGTCCCTAGCTCCGGCAGGCACACGCCGGACAGTCTTCCTCTCCCTCTTCGTCGATTAAGTAGGTAGGAACTTTCTCCTTACTCTCCTCACTTTTCCCTTCTTGAATTAGTATTTTAAACCCCTCGACTGCCACAACCACCTTCATGTGCTCCACCTCCAGCCACCATCTCTGACAAGATCACTCCACTTCCACAGACCTTTCCACCCCTCGCCGACAAGCCCAGAAGCTCCCCCTCACTCCACTCTAGCATTTCCCCTACTCCATTCACCACCCTACACACTCTGAGCACCCCTCGAGCACACCCACTTCCACGCACGTAGGTTGCCCTAGGCGCATGACCACAGTCACTCTCATAGCACGCCGCCCCTCGCACTGCCTTCACCACCCTCTAGCGAAGCTCCCTATGTTGTTTGACGTGGCCGTGAGTCCGTCTTCGTGATTTCAGGGTTCACCCTCCTCGTCGCCATTGACGAGCAGTAGGAGTTGCTTCGCAGGCAGCTTCAGGTCTCTTCGGCTCTAGGCGCGGGCTCCAGGCAACACAGGGCACGTCCGCAAAGGCGCCCAAGTTCTCAATTGGGAGCGCAAAGCCTTCGCTACTGCCCAATTGCCAGCTGCTTCTTGCCTGCGGGCAAGCGGAGCGGAGGTGGGATTTTAGTCCCACCTCGTAAGTGTATGGGCGAACGCCACACTTAAATTGAAAAAGTGGTATAGGCTCTTCGCCTCCGAATACACACGGGGTGAGGTCCGTCACCTATCACCGGGTCTCGTCCGCGGCACAACCACGCGGATCTGACCCGACCCGACACCCTCCTGCGCACTCCTCGCGCACCACCCACGCCGATGCGCCTGGACCCGGGCACGTGACCCGACCCGATTACCGGCTCTGGGAGAGCTTACCAAAGAGAGATCCAGAGAGAGAGACGCGGGGAAGGGGTAGGGTAGGTTTTGCACTGATATTTACGTGTGTGCGCAGGAGAGAAGAAAGAAGAAGAGAAGCAGCAGCCAGGACTTAGCCGTAGGGAAGAAGGAAGAAGAAAGAGAAGAAGAAAGGAAAGAAAGAAGCTGAAGGAAAAGAGGAGCTGCACTGTAGAAATCGAGCAGTTTAGTCGTCTGAGCGCTGAATCAGACGTCGGCGAAAAAGGAGAGTCAGCAGCAAGAGAAGAAGAAAAGAAAGAAGAAGAAGAAGAAGGGCCAGAGCAGAAGAAAGAAGAAAAAAAAAAGGAAGAGGAACCGCAGCTGTTGAGAAGAAGAAAGAAGAAGACAGGCTGAAGAAGAAGAAAAGAAGAATGAAGAAGAAAACAAGCTGAAGAGAAGAGCCAGCTGAAGAAAGAGAAGAAGAAAAAGCCAATTACCCTCTCTCTCTTTTTCTCTCTCTCTTAATTTTTTGTAAAACCTTATATATATTGTGAATTTATATGCTTCTGGAATTTTAGTTTGCTCCCTGAGTTCGACCTCGAGAAACTTTTCATTCCGAGTAATAAATTGTATTAGACTGGTGACCGTTTTTGTCATATACCACAACGACTATAATAACCACATCAAAAAAGACGACAACCAGTTTTTGGCACCGTTGCCGGGGAGCAACGGCTATTCTAGAAGCTATTAATTCATAATTTTTGAGTTTCTATTGACTAATCTCTTCTCTTTTGTTGTGCAGGCACAGGAAATCAAGAGGACAACAAGCAGCCGCACGACAACCACACTAAGGACAGGTAATTTTCTATCCTCTCATTTAAACCCCTAAATTCTAAAGAGGAAGAAAAAGAAAGAAAAAGCAATTTAGGAATAACCTGTCTTCCATACTTAGTAAATCACCAAAGCTGCTTGTTTTCAATTTCAACACAATATATCTATGAATCCATTAAGGGTATTTAGGGTTAAAACCTTCTTGCTTGAGCCCTAATTACCCAATCTAGAGGCAACTAACTGGACCAATTAAGGCCAATATAAGATTCAAAGCTAGGGTTTTAGAGACACACTTTCTAAGCAAGAATTGAGAATTCTCAAAAGAAGTGTGCTCAAGCCATTGTTTGAAAACACCTATTAAGATAAACCCTAAGAAATTTGGCTCTTAAAAACACTTGAACCCTAAAAGATAAGACCTAATAAGCTCTCAAAGGAACTAGCAGGTGAAGTTGACCCCTTGGGTCAACCAACCTTGAACTTAGGTCACTCTTTGCATTCAAAAGGTTAAAGTTCAAGTGAAAATCTAAGCACCTTGATCCTAACTAAAAGTGGTAGACTTAAGAGGTCAAGGTCCCCATTCTGGTCTACCTGGAATCTCAGTGACAAGAGAGGTCGGGTGGGGGAAACACTATAACCCGTGGGGGAGCTCTACCGTGTAGGGGTATTTGCGGGACTCACCCTCTCTGGCTGCCTAGGTAATTCTCAGGTGGACAACCTTTTGATCAAGGGGTCCGTCCGCCCCGAACCTCTATAGTCACCCAACATTTTGTGTGTCTTGATTGGGTCCAGCACCTGCTAAACTCATCCTCTCCATCAGTGTATGTTTGGTAGGATGTCCTTGAAACCTCCTTTAGAAATTCACTCTCCTCGAGGCCTAGCCTCGGTGCCCTTGCGTGTGCAACCAATACTTCACATAGACCTCTCCTTCGATTCTGAACCCAACTCACCTTCTTCTTCCACAATGGCTCAGCCAGTTGAGGAAGAGAACAATATGGAGCACCAGCTCCAGCGACTCAATGACTTCTTCCAGAACTTCATGCACCCACCGCAGCGTCCCATGTTGCGGGATCACTATAATCCCTCTGTGGTGGCAATTGAGCCTCGAGTCAGAATCCCGACTGGAGGACCTGATTCTGAACTGAAGCCCAACATGATTCATGCCATACCTAAATTCCATGGGCTTAATTTTGAATACCCCTTCCAGCACATTAAATAGCTAAAGCATCTGGGCTAGACTTTCGGGTTAGATGCGCAAAATCGGGATATTCTCCTTATGAAGATGTTCTCTTTCTCCCTTATGGACAAGGCCGCCCATTGGTATCAAACACAGACTCGACCGATCAACAATTGGGAGGAACTTCAGTTTAAGTTCCTGAAGAAGTTCTTTCCTATTGGTCAGACCAATGCCTTGCGCCATCAGATTACTCACTTCACGCAACAGACGGGAGAATTTCTTCATGAGGCATGGGATCATTTTCAGGATCTCATGAGAAAGTGCCCCCATCATGGAGTTCCTAAATGGGAACAAGTCCAGTCCTTTTACCAGGGACTCTGTGAGGATATTAGGCTGTTCGTCAATGCAACTTGCGAAGGGAATATCATGGGTCAGCATGAGGACACCGTGTGGGAAATTCTCGAGAACATGTGCGAGAACTCCATCAATAATGACTCCATGGGACTATTCGACAGGACGAATACCCGTGCAGCGACGAACATTAGGGGAGCACACGAGACACAGGACCTGTTCGCATCAGTCGACCTGGAATTGATGACCAGTTGATTGGACAAGGTTTCTATTATTGAAAAGAAGGTGGATGAGCTGACTCAGCACTTGCAGCGAGCCACCTGTGCACAGAATTCCTTTACACAGCCTCCTTTCGCACAGGAGACTGTGCAAAACATTTTCCACCGACATTCTTTTGGGGTGGACTCGTATCCATCCCCATCTGACTCTAGGATCGGAGGAACCTCCGATCCTTTCTATTCCTATCAGGGGAACCCTACTCCCCTATTCTCTAACTTTTCTGAGGTTCCTCAGACCTGCGAGGACCTCAACGCCATCCAGAATGGCCCATTTTCCAATACCTACAATCTTGGATGGCGAAACCATCCCAACTTCCAATGGACGAGAAATTCCCAAACTCAAAGACCACCCTTTCAGCCCCGTCCACAAGCACCTCGTCCTTACCAGCCGCCTAAGCCATGGTCCAACCCTACTTATCCATTCTGACCAAACCAAGACCAAATGTCCCTCATCCTTCAGACTCTAGCTGACATTCAGAGAATGAATGCGGCTATTCAAAAGCAACACAAGGATGAAATCACAGAGGTTCGAAACCAACTGGCCCAGTTGGCAAATTCTCGCCAACCAGGCATACTTCCTTCTCAACCTCTTCCTAACCCTAATAATGTTTCGACCCAGCGGCGCGTTATGAACCCAAACCCGGGCCAAGCATACATGGTTTATCAAGCCCCCTCTGTTCCTTCACCTAACGGGATGGAGGCCTCAACTTCTTATGCAAGTTATCAGCAGCAACCCATCCTATCAACCCCTAACCAGAACCAGGCATGACTGAATTCTGTGACCACCCATAGTGGTAAGGAGACCCATGATCCACCTTATCCAGACCACTCCAAGCTTGGTAGTGACCCAAACCCTAGGATAGTAATCCAGGACGTTCATATCCCTGTCCCAGATCAAAGACCTGGACCTATCCAAGAGGAACCAACCAAGGTTCCATTTCCTGAGGCCTTGACCAAGGGAAAGAAAATAACCAAATCCGTGGCTCTTGAGGAGGACCTGGTCAAGCTCTTTGAGCAGGTCCAAATAAACATCCCCTTTATGGATGTGATTCGTCACGTACTGATAAATGCCAGTTTATCATCATTTTTATGCATTAAAACAAACCTAGCTCTTAGGATTTTACTCCGCAAACGAGTTTTTGGGCTGCATTTAGGCATAAATTAGGTTAGGCATGCATTGCATTCTTTTCCTGTCTTTTTGATATGTTTTTGTGAGTGTTAGGGATGTACAGATATACAGATCCGTAAAACCCTAGCACTCAAGAAGGCAAATGGTGAAGGAGAAGCCCAAACTAGCTGGAACTCAGCTTGATCCAGCTCACCACAGCTGGAACCTAGCTCACTTGAACTAGGGTTAGCTCATCCCAGCTCCATTCAGCTAATATCAGCTGAATGGCAGCTCAAGAGAGTTCATCTTAGCTCACCCTAGCTCAAGTCAGCTCAAATCCAGCTCAACTTAGCTGAGTCTAGCTCATCTCAGCTCCCACTAGTCCACAGGGAGCTCTAGCTAGCTCAGCTGAGTTGATAGGAGTTCACCCCAGCTCAGATCCAGCTACATCCAGCTCCACTCAACTCCAGCCAGCTGAAGAATAACTCATCCCAGCTCAGGAAGCTCAAGTCCAGCTCCCGGGGACTTAGCTTAGCTCAACTCAGTTGAGCTAAGCTACCTTAGCTGCCTCAACCAGCTTGATTCTCCCCGGGAGCACCAGACCTAGCTCACCTCAGCTCATTATGGTAGAAGCTAGCTTACTTTAGCTTGGCTTAGCAGCTAATAGAGAATTAGCAAGCTAAGCCAGCTAGAGTAGCTTCATGCCAGCCTCTTCAGCAGCAGCAGGCTCCAGCTCCAGCTCCAGACTTCTCCTCCTCAGCTCCTCCCTCCAAACCCTAGCTGCAATACCTTCTCCTCTACTCCACCTTTAGGTAAGCTAGCTTAGCTTAGCTTAGCTTAGCTAGCAACCAGCTCCTTGGCCATCCACCACCTTCAAAGACAACCCTAGCTAGCTCCACCAACTTAAGCCTACCTAAGCTGGCTACCCTACTCAAGTTGGCGCCACCTCCTAGCCATCCCTTCACCCCATTATCACCACCAAAAGACACCTTAAGTTGACGCCAAAAACTACCCCTAACCACCTCTATATTGGCGCCAACTTTCAGCCCTTAATCCACCCTACACCTACCCACATAAGCCATCCTAGCCATCCACCTAGCCCTCCTTCTAGAACCCTTTTTGGCGCCAACTTCAAGGGGTGTCAACACCCATAACCACCCCCTTGGTGTCCCTTAAGGTGGCGCCAACTCACCTTGGCCATGGGATCTTTAACCACCTCCATCTCTTCATCTTGGCCCTCCATTTCAAGGGTCACCGTAGCCCCCTTCCTATTCTATAAAAACCCACCACCTACCACCATTTTGGGGCATCCTCCATTAGTGTATTTTCCTACCTATACCACCTATACCTACGGCCAAGAAGAAGGAGTAGAGAAGGAGATTAAAGGGGCACATCACCAGCCCTTTTGGTGCCTTCTTCTCCCCCTCTCTTCAAATTGGGCCACGCCAAGGAGGAGGACTCTTCCACTTCAAGGAGGACGGCCAGGCAAGGGAGAAGGACCTAGGGTGGATGTCCACCCTTGGAGAGAAGCTTAGGGCACGCCCCCTTAAGGCTTGCCTTGGAGGACATCACCTTGGCGGAGCACAGTAAGGAAGGAGCTTGAGGATTCTTTTCAAGCTTGGGAGACACCAACCTTGGAGCAAGAAGCCCTCTTCCTCACCATCTATCTAGAGGATTTGTGTTTTCTATTCTTTATTTTAATTTTTCTAGTAGTAGAAGCATTCCTCTACTAGGCCTTTTTTGTAAAATACTTTTCATTTATCTAGTTGCCTTCTTTGCAGTTTCTGATTTGCATTTCTACTTGCTTGTTTTTAGCATTCTGCACTCCCTCTCCCTAATTATTCTAGGCCTCCACTTGCCTAAAGTGAGCTTAGGGAGAGGTTCTACTTGCCACTTAGAGGTAATATTTTAAATTGAAGTGTAAATCACCTTCTCGCCATCATTTTGCATGTTGTTTTAATTGAAAAACGAAAAAAATGATATATTGAAAAATACCAAAAAGAAAGTTGAGATTTATTCCAAGCAAGAGAATCACTATTGCAAACATTTGGCCTCCTTGGACGACCCTAGATACTCCCCTATCTAGGTATATAAATTTAAGAGTTGATCGGTTTTGCGCGTTATAACGACGTATTTAACAAACCGCGTGAAATCGCTATCACGTACCGGCTTATGCACAATTCTTGAAGAATGTGTGTACACCTCAGCGTAAGCCGCGAACCAAGAGTAGGAGTCCAATTGTACTGTTGGAGCAAGCCAGCTCTGTAATCCTGAGTAGACTCCCACCCAAGGCAAAAGACCCAGGCACTCCCCTGATTTCATGCAAGATAGGTGAAACCCAGTTCGACAGAGCATTGTTAGACTTGGGTGCCTCCATAAATTTGATACCCACATCCTTACTCAACCACCTAGAAGAATCTGAGCTAAAACCAACTGAGGTGATACTACAGTTAGCAGATTGATCTATAAAGTCACCAAAAGGGATTCTTGAGGATGTTATTGTAAGGGTGCGGGATTTCTATTTCCCTGTAGACTTCATAGTCTTAGACATGGATGCACCTGAAAACCCTAGGGATACACCGATCATTCTAGGGAGACCTTTCCTGGCCATGGCTAGGGCCAACATTAGTTGTGAGGAGGGCCAAATAGAACTAAAATTTAGGAATTAGACTCTCAAAATTGATATCTTTAAGGCCCAACAAGGAATCAATTGCGGTGTCATTGAACAAATCTGTGATATTAGAGATTTGGTTGATGAAACACAATTTGAGAATAACCTGATTATACCTCATCAACCACAAGATCTTGAACCGCAATTAGAGGAGTCAAACCCTGATTCAGACAAACCCATAACTCCTATCTTTGAACCTCACACTCACCCTGAACCACCCGCTGCTGTTGATAACCCCATTCTTGAACTAAAACCCCTTCCTGACCATTTGAAATACATCTTTTTGTGTTCTAATCAGACTTTTCCTGTGATTATAAATTCCAAGCTCACTCTAGATTAGGAATCTTGTTTGATTGCTGTTCTCCAGCAACATCGTAGAGCCATTGGTTGGACTCTCGATGACTTGACTGGAATAAATCCCTCTTATTGCACACACCGTATCTATTCTGAAGAGGGCGCATGACCCTCCCGTGAGATGAAGAGACGTTTGAATCCCAATCTGCAGGAGGTCGTGAAAAAGGAGATCATTAAGTGGTTAGATGCAGGGATCATCTACCCGATCTCCGACAGTCGTTGGGTGAGCCCAATCTAGGTTGTGCCTAAGAAGGCAGGGCTCACCACCATTACAACTGAAACCGGAGAGATCATACCTACCCGAATAGCCAACTCGTGGAGAGTCTGCATAGATTACCGAAGACTCAACTCCTCCACGAAGAAGGATCATTTCCCACTACCTTTCATTGATCAGATTCTTGAGAAATTAGCGGGAAATCAATTCTTCTGCTTTCTTGATGGGTACTCCGGTTATAACCAAGTGGCTATTCATCCTGAGGACCAAGAGAAGACCACGTTCACCTGTCCCTTCAGGACGTACGCATTCCGAAGGATGCCTTTCGATCTCTGCAATGCACCCACGACTTTTCAGCGGTGCATGCTTGCCATATTCTCTGATATGGTAGGTGATTATCTGGAAGTCTTCATGGATGACTTCTCAATTTTCGGGGCATCATTTGACAATTGCCTCCAGCACTTGGTTCATATATTCAGGCGTTGCATCGATGTAAATTTGGTTCTTTCCTGGGAAAAGAGCCACTTTATGGTGCCTAAGGGGATCATCCTAGGTCATCTAATTTCTGAGAAAGGCATCCAAGTGGATCAAGCCAAGGTTGATCTAATTTCTCGGCTTCCTATGCCTAGCTCGATCAGGGACATCCGTTCTTTTCTGGGGCACATCGGTTTTTACCGTCGTTTCATTTCTGATTTCTCGAAAATTGCACGCCCCCTGACTACTCTTCTCTCTAAGGATGTACCCTTTGAGATCTCCAAGGAATGAACTCAAGCCTTTGAGAACCTTCGTGACCGAGTCACCCAGGCCCCGATCCTACGGTCCCCTGATTTGTCTCAACCCTTTGAGATCATGTGAGATGCATCTGATTTCGCTGTAGGAGCGGTTCTGGGGTAGAAAGTTGACGGGAAACCCGTGGTCATCTACTACGCCAGCAAGACACTTGACGAGGCTCAGCATAACTATACGATTATAGAGAAAGAGCTGCTAGCCGTAGTATTTACCCTTGAAAAATTCTGATCTTGTCTCCTGGGTTCCCACGTCATAATCTACTTGGATCACACAGCTGTGAGGGATCTCCTTGCCAAGAAGGACGTGAAGCCTTGACTAATCCGATGGATCTTGCTGTTGCAAGAATTCGACCTCGAGATTCGCGACAAGGCGGGAAGACAGAATATGGTAGCTGACCACTTGTCTCGCCTTCCTTCTGATATCATCAACCCTTCTGGACCCATCACGGAGCATTTTCCTGATGAGCACCTATTGACTATTGGTACTAGGCTTCCATGGTTTGCTAATATAGTGAACTACTTGGCATCTCATCAGATCCCGTCTAATTGGCTGAAGGCCAAGAAAGACAAATTGCGCTCTTATGCCAAGTACTACAACTGGGAAGACCCGTACCTCTTCCACATAGATGCTGACCAAATCATCCGGCGATGTGTCCCGAAGGGTGAAATCAATGATATTCTCTCCTTCTACCATGACCAGGCATGCGGTGGCCACTTCTCTGGGCACAAAACCGCATCAAAAATCCTCTAGTGTGGCTTTTATTGGCCCACTTTATTCAAGGATGCATACAATCACTGCAAGGCATGCAGTCGTTGCCAAACTTTGGGCAATGAAATGGTTCGGGTACAACCGGGTTTTATAACGTTGTAGTATAGCCAGTTATTACCAACATTTCAAATATATAAATTTTTTTACTCGGAAAATAAAAGAGTTCCCGAGGTCGAACTCAGGGAGCAAGTTGTATTCTAGGGATACACATGTTTCTTTTACAAAAAAAATAAAGAAAGAGAGAGGGAAAGAATTTGTTGTTCTCTTTGTTTTCTCCTCGTGATGTTCTTCTTTCTTTCTTTCTTCAGATCTCCTTTTTCTTCTTTGTTCTGCAGAGGTGATGCTCTTCTTCTTTTTCTGCAGTCTCTTCTGTGAAGGTTTCTTCTTCCTTGGCTCTGCTGTACTTCTTCTCTGCAGCCTTTCCTCTTCTTCTGCCTTGCTCAGCCTCTTCTTTAGAGTTTCTTCTTGTTTCTCCTCCCTGCGGCTAAGTGTCAGCTTCTTCTTTTCTTTTTCAGCCGGGGACGTCACCCCTCCTTTCTTCTTTTCCCTTCAGGCCGTCGTCTGATTTCCAAATCAGACGACTTAAACTACCTGTTGCTACAGTCAGCTTCCTTCTTCTTCCGCGGGTCTTCTTCTTCGCCTGTGCCTGCACACTTCAGAGTTTTTCGTCAGAGGCAAAACCTACTCTACCCTCCCCCCCCCGCGTCTCTCTCTCTCTCTGAAACCACTCTTGGGAAAGCTCTCCTAGAGCTGCCGGGTAACCGGGTTCGGGTCAGGCCCGGGTCCAGGCCCACCGGCGTGCGTGGTGGGCGAGGAGTGCAGGTCAGTCTTAAGTCGGGTCGGGTCGGGTCAGGTCCGCGGGGCGTGAGCGCGGACGAGACCGGGTAACCGGGCGGGTGAAGGGGACCTCACCCCGTGTGCTGAGGCAGTAAGCCTTCAGCACTTTTGCATCTTATATCGCTGCGCCTCTTCAGGCTTTTCCGAGGTGGGACTAAATGTCCCACCTCAATTGCGCGCCCGCAGCTGGGAAATCAGCGGGAGATCGCGGCGTCACGCGAAGCCTTCTGCCTTAGCTGCGAGCCTGGTGTTTTGTCGAAACGCCTCGCAAGGCCTGGGAGTTGAATCTGGGCGTGACGCTGAGCGTGGCGCGCCTGTAGCTGCAGGCGGAAGCAGTTCCTCCTGCACGGCAATGGCGGCGGAGGTCGGGTGGCCTGTTCACAAGAAAACGGCCTCTCGGCCTAATCAGAAAGTGCCAGGAGCTTCGCCAGGGTGCAGCGAAGCTCGTGTGGGTGGTGGCGAGGCGCGGGGCGGCGTGCAAGGGCTGCCCTAGGTCGGACTGTGGGTCGGAGGATGGGTTTGTTGGGGGAAGCGTTACAGAGGTGTGGAGTGGCAGTGAGGGGGTGGGGGGTGCTCAGTGTGATGAGGCGGAGGTTCGGTGATGGTCGGCGAGGTGTGTGAGGCTGTGGAGCGATGGGAGCATCTCGCCGGAGGGTGGCCGGAGACGAAGGGGGTGACGATGGTCAGGGTCGGTCGAGGGCTTAATTGAATAAATTGAAAGCGGGGAAAGAAAGAGGAGAAGAAGGGGAGTAGCTCTAGCTTACTTGCAGGGACGAAGGGGGAGGAACAAGGCGACAGTCGTATCGACTGTCGCCGGAGAAGACGATGCTCAGGGAAAGGGGCGGCGGCGAGCAGAGAGCCGGAGAGGCGCCAGCTGGGTGCGGCGTGGCGCGGGAAGAGCAGGGGAGGAAGTCTCTGCTGCTGGTATTGCGGCAGAGCGAAGAGGTGGAGGGGGAGGAAGCCGCCGGAGCTGGTGAGCGTCTGCCGGAGGGAGAAGAGAGGAAAGTTGGGGATTTTCTCCGTCAGATCCAGGCTGCCCCGGTCGGTGGAGCAACGGGGGGTATTTATAGGGATCAAACAGGGAGGAAGGTGGAGGGAGACGACGTGTCTCCCTCGCCGGAGGATGGCTGGAAACAAGAACCCATACTGTCCGTGCGTTCGCACGGCCGGTATGGTGGGTTACAACGACCAGGGGGGTGTCCCTGCGACGGCTGACGACGCAGGGCACCCCCGGTTTACTTGCCAGGTCCCCCACCTCACCCTGCGCGGCGCCATGCTCCGCGCAAGGTCGCCGGAGCATGGTGCTGGCAGGTTTTGCAGGGGGGACCTGATCGCAAAGAACGAAGGAGAGTTAGGGGCCAAAATGCGAGGGTTCAAAAGTTGAGGGCCAAAGAGTAAATATATGAGGACCAAAGTGTAAAGTCGGTCAAGGAGGTTTCTTCTTAGGCTCAAGTTTTTATACATGACTAATTAGGACCTAAGGAATCTGATGGTGAATTTCATTTCTATATTAAACCTTGTTTGACCGGTCAATTTACGCAAAAACCCAAATTAAGTTATTAATTGGGCATGGTTCTCAATGTAGGTCAAAATGGGTTCTGAAGGCCAAATTGAAGGTTATAAACCCTAGACATTATTTTTCTATGAATTTTAGAGGGTTTATTCTATTTTTACTTTGCCTCGAACCTTGTGAATTGAAGTGGGTTGTTTTAGGGTTACAGATTATCATTTAGTTTCTTGGAATTGCTGTAGCCTTTGCTAGATCATTTCATCCCACTCTTATTCTTATTAAGCTGCTTTGACCTATGTTTGGGCCCTGAATTACCCTGTATGCAGATTATACTGGTAAAATTGCATTTTTACCCCTTATGACTTGTTTTCTTCTCAAACTCAGGATTCTCTGAGTTAAGCCTTTCCTTGAGATATGTAGGAGCTTTTATCCTTTGTATTAGGTCAAAATGAGCTAGTTATGGCTCATGATGAGGTTCTCATCAGGCAACATGAGCCATCGCGACATGATGCCTTTGCAGCCGATTCTCGTATGCGAAATCTTCGACATTTGGGGGATTGATTTTATGGGTCCCTTTCCTGTTTCGGACGGCTTCGAGTACATTCTGCTGGCTGTGGACTACGTGTCCAAATGGATCGAAGCCATACCGACTCAAACCTGTGATCATAAAATCGTTATCAAATTCATTCATCACAATATCTTCTCACGGTTCGGGATTCCTCGTGTAATCATCTCTGACGGAGGGACTCATTCCACCAATGCTCAGTTCAAGTCACTGATGACCAAATACGGGGTGTCTCACCGAATCTCTACTCCTTACCACCCCAGACTAATGGTCTAGTTGAGCTATCAAATCGGGAGATCAAGAAAATCCTGCAAGTCACTATTCGGCCTGACTGGAAGGACTGGTCGTCCCAACTTCCGGAAGCTTTGTGAGCTTATAGGACCACCCACAAAATCCAATTAGGCATGTCTCCTTTTAGACTGGTGTATGGGAAGGCGTGTCACCTTCCCGTCGAATTGAAGCACAAAGCCTATTGGGTAGTACGGAGTTGTAATTTAGATCTTTCTAAGGCTGGAACCCACAGAAAGCTTCAGATAAGTGAGATCGATGAATTATGCCTTGATGCGTACGAGAGCTCGCGAATTTACAAAGAGTGGGTTAAAGCCTTCCATGACAAGCACATATCTAGAAAGATCTTTCATCCTGGTCAGAAGGTCCTACTCTTCGATGCCTGACTCAAACTCTTCCCTGGGAAACTGCGATCCAAGTGGGTCGGATCATATCTTGTCCGACAGGTTTTTGGAAATGGAGCCATCGAAATCAGTCCTTTCAGCCATGATTCTGAACCTTTCATCATGAACGGTCAGAGACTCAAACCGTTCATCGATGTAACCTCTACAGATTTGGCTGAGTCATCATTTATCCTCCATTTTCCCTGAGCATATTGCACCCAGCCGATGGCGTAAAACTCAACGCTCAACGGGAGGCAGCCTATCATTCTTTTTGGAAAAATCCGAAACCTTTTCTGACACCTCTTTGCACTTAAGGTTCACCCTTTAGGATAGCCGACTCCACCTCAGGTGCTTGCATCTGATATTAGAAATCGTCCGCAACAGTCACCTCGACCCATTCACTCACCAAAACATCTGTCCTAATGTATGAACTAAGCTAAATAAAAACCCTCCTAAGTTACATTGAGGACATTGCAAATCTTAGGCATGGAGAGGTATGAAAGTGCAAAACTCGTAAGAAAAGGTTTTAAACAAAAAATTCACATATACCAAAAACACCATAAAAAGTAAAAAAAAAAATTGAAAATAATAAAATGAGAGGAGAGAAATTTTTGTGGACTTTACAAAGGAGGAGGAGAAAAAGAACAAAATGATAAAAAGGAGCACAAAATGAAAGAAAAGAGATAGTCATTAGTAAGAAATTAAAGAATTAACCCAAGTTCTAGACCACATTCAGGAAAAGAAATGGAAAGTGCACAGTAAGATTAGTAAGAACGCAAATCTTAGGCATTCTTGGATAGACTCTTAGTACCCATTAAGATCTAGATATTCCTGAAGAGATTGAGGAAAATGAAAAGCTTAAGTATTATGTCCAAGGCTTAGGGAGTATTTGGCCTCGTTAACTAACTTTTGATTTACGGGACTCAGTAACCTAAGCACCCAAATTTCACACACAGCCTGATTCAGTAAGCATAAAATATCAAAATCACGCAGAAGCGTTTCAAAAATTCTGAAAATGACACCTAGAGTAGGAGCGGCTGATCAACACAAGTTGATTTGGATGAGTTTCCAGTGCGGAGAGGTGGGAAATTCCCCTCGAAGGTGTATAACAAAATATCATCTCCTCGGTGCTTGTCTCTTAGGATATTTACATATCCTACTGGGGGCATGTAAGCACTCTGCTAGTTCAGATTCCATGGATGGCATTATCACGAAGTGTCAATTGCCAGGGTCTGAATTCGGCCACGGAACACCATGGACGGGATTATCTCAAAATCTCGAAAGCCAGGGTTCTGGGGGTTACCATGGGTGGTGCTATTTCAAAGCATCGACTGCCAGGAAGCCTTGAGGATTGATGATGGGGACAAGGAATCTGATATAGACCGTGTTGAGAAGCCAATCCTAAGCTAGAATTAAAAAAGAAAAAGAGAGAGAAAACTCTCCAAACATATAAATCTTCTACCTCTCTCTCTTACAAAATGCACTGCGAACTGAACCAGGGCTAAAATTATCCCAAGCACGGGTGCTTTAACCACAAAGTCCAATAAACCGTAGGTTAGTTCCTGTAGGCCTTAAAAACCTTTGCTAAGGATTGAGGCTAAAGCTAGACAGATCTGGATCTTGGTTGGTACTAGAGTACCTTTTAGGCCTATGGTGGGCGTTCTGACCTAATCAAGATTACAAGAGAAAAAGCACTTATCTAAACTCAATAAGAAATTCATGGTCTAGAACAAAGGTTAAAACCTTAAAATTTTGCTAAGGGACTAGCAAAAGCTAGGCATGGGGGTATGATGAGAGCCTCATCATGAACCCTAACTAGCACAATTTAATCTAAATAAGTATGAAGAAGCTCCTACAAAACCTAAAGAGAAGCTTAACTCAGAGAATTCTGAATTGAAGAGTAAAACAAATCATAAGGGATAAAACTGTAATTTTACCAATGCAGTACACAAATAGGATATTTAAGGGTCTAAACATAGGTCAAATAAGCCTAATGAGGAAGGAAGTGGGATGATCTGATCTGAAAAGGGTTATAGCAACTTCTAGGAATTAAATGACATTCTGTAATCCTAAAATAAACCTACCTTAATTCACGAGGTTCTAGGCAGGATAAAAATAAAATAAACCCTCTAAAATTCATATAAAAATATTTCCTAAGGTTTAGAACCTTCAATTTGGCCTTAGCAACCTATTTTGACCTAAAATGAGAGCCATGCCCAATTTATGACCTAATTTGGGTTTTTGTGCAAATTGATCGGTCAAACGTGGTCGAACCTAAAATCAAATTTCACCATTAAATTCCTTAGGTTCAAAGTAGGCTGGTACAAAAATTTGGGCCTAAGAGAAGACCATCTTGACCGACTTTACAAATTGGTCCTCTGGAATTACTTTTTGACCCTTATCTTTTGAAACCCTTACACATAGCCCCCTATCTTTCCCGTCGTTCTTTGCAGAACGGTCCTCCCTACCACTCTGCACAGGCGCCATGCCTTGCACGGAGGATGGCGTCGCGTAGGGTATGGCACCCGTTCTCAGGAATGAACGGGGGGTTCCTTGTGTCGTCCTCTATCGTAGGGACCCTCCCCTGTGACCTGCGGCTGCCCATGCCTCTCATGCGAACACATGAAAGGCATGGGTCTCCATCTCCGGCCATCTCCGGTGAGCTCCCCACGTTGCTCCCTCGGGCCACTCTCCTCGCCAGCACCTTAATAAGGAGCGGCAGAGGCTGCCGTCCACTCCAAGCTAGTTCTAGCCGAGAAAATCCCCCTCTTTCGTCTCCTCTCTCTCCGGTCAGACTGCTTAGCTTCCGGCGAACTCTCCTCCTCCTCCTCGCTCTGCTGCCATACTTGCAGCAGAGCCCACTTTGCCTCGTTGTCCCACGCTAGGCCGCACCAGCTGGCATCCTCAGATCTCTTCCTCGTCGCCGTCACTCCCCCTGTGGGCATCTTCGTCCCTAGCTCCGGCAGGCACGCGCCGTACAGTCTTCCTCTCCCTCTTCATCTATTAAGTAGGTAGGAACTTTCTCCTTACTCTCCTCACTTTTCCCTTCTTGAATTAGTATTTTAAACCCCTCGATTGCCACAACCACCTTCATCTGCTCCACCTCCGGCCACCATCTCCGGCGAGATCGCTCCACTTCCACAGACCTTTCCACCCCTCGCCGACAAGCCCATAAGCTCCCCCTCACTCCACTCTAGCGTTTCCCCTACTCCATTCACCACCCTACACACTCTGAGCACCCCTGAACACACCCACTTCCATGCACGCAGGTTGCCCTAGGCGCACGACCACAGGCACTCTCACAGCACACCGCCCCTCGCACTGCCTTCGCCACCCTCTGGCGAAGCTCCCTGTGTTGTCTGACGTGGCCGTGAGGCCGTCTTCGTGATTTCAGGGTTCACCCTCCTCGCTTCCATTGACGAGCAGCAGGAGTTGCTTCGCAGGCAGCTCCAGGTCTCTTCGGCTCCAGGTGCGGGCTCCAGGCAACACGGGGCACGTCCGCAAAGGCGCCTAGGTTCTCAATTGGGAGCTCGAAGCCTTCGCTGCTGCCCAATTGCCAGCTGCTTCTCGCCTGCGGGCGAGTGGAGAGGAGGTGGGATTTTAGTCCCACCTCGTAAGTGTATGGGCGAATGCCCACACTTAAATTGAAAAAGTGGTATAGGCTCTTCGCCTCCGAATACACATGGGGTGAGGTCCCTCACCTATCACCGGGTCTCGTCCGCGGCACACCCACGTGGATCTGACCCGACCCGACATCCTCCTGTGCACTCCTCGCGCACCACCCACGTCGGTGCGCTTGGACCCGGGCACGTGACATGACCCGATTACCCGGCTCTGGGAGAGCTTACCAAAGAGAGATCCAGAGAGAGAGATGCAGGGAAGGGGTAGGGTAGGTTTTGCACTGATATTTGCGTGTGTGCGTAGGAGAGAAGAAAGAAGAAGAGAAGCAGCAGCCAGGACTTAGCCGCAGGGAAGAAGGAAGAAGAAGGAAGAAGAAAGAGAAGAAGAAAGGAAGGAAAGAAGCTGAAGGAAAAGAGGAGCTGCACTGTAGCAACCGAGCAGTTAAGTCGTCTGAGCACTGAATCAGACATCGGCGAAAAAGAAGGAGAGTCAACTGCAAGAGAAGAAGAAAAGAAAGAAGAAGGGCCAGAGTAGAAGAAAGAAGAAAAAAAAAAAAGGAAGAGGAACCGTAGCTGGTGAGAAGAAGAAAGAAGAAGACAGGCTGAAGAAGAAGAAAGAAGAAGCAGAGAAGAAGAAAAGAAGAATGAAGAAGGAAACAAGCTGAGGAGAAGAGCCAACTGAAGAAAGAGAAGAAGAAAAAGCCAATTACCCTCTCTCTCTTTCTCTCTCTCTCTTAATTTTTTGTAAAACCTTATATATATTGTGAATTTATATGCTTATGGAATTTTAGTTTGCTCCCTAAGTTCGACCTCGGGAAACTTTTCATTCCGAGTAATAAATTATATTAGACTGGTGACCGTTTTTATCATATACCATAACGACAATAATAATCACATCAACAAAGACGACAACCACAAAACTACGAGCTTTTCAGGATGAAGAAAGGGGAGTCGATAAAGGAGATGTTCACAAGATTCATGGACATTATAAACTCCTTTCGAAATCTTGATCAAGACATCAAGAACGAAGCCCTTGTCAAAAAAATCCTTCGATCACTCACCAGGACTAGGAAACCAAGACTACTGCCATTCAAGAGTCAAAAGATTTGTCCACCATGAAACTGGATGATCTCATTGGAAGTCTAATGGCGTATGAGGTTTAACTCCAACACATGAGGGATCAAGCAGGAGAAGGATCCAAGAAGACTATATCTCTTGAAGCTATTCAGGAATCCGAAGAAACTTCAAGCAGAGAAGAAGAGGAAGATATAGCCATCCTCTCCAGAAAATTCAGAAAATTCCTCAAAGATAAGAAGAATTGGAGGAAGAAGAAAGAAGAAATCAAGAACGATGCAATGACCTGTTACAACTGCAAGAGAAGGGGACACATCAAGGACTATTTGCTTCTCAAAAAGGAATCAGACGAGAAGAAGAAGCCTTTCAGAAAAGATGGAAAGAAGAAAGCTTTCACGACAACTTGGATGATTCAGACTCAAGTTTAGAGGAAGAAGAAACCTCAGGAGAAGAAGCTCTTCTCGGTCTTATGGCTCTAGAAGATGAGGTAACCTCCTTTACTCAAGATGAATTATTAGAAGCATTCTTTGAGATGCTTGATATAGAAAAATCATTAAAACTATAAAATGAAAACCTAGCAAAAGATTAGGTGAAGAAAAAGCACAAAAAGACATACTTGGTAATCAAAACAATGAGTTATCTGTTGAGATCACTGGATTAAATTCACAGATAAACAACTTAAAAGTAGATATAGACAAACTAAAAGAAAACTCTGCTACTCTATTAAATGATTTAGCTAAGTTCACAAATGGAAGCAGAAACCTGCATAAATTGTTAGGAACACAAACCCAAAGCACCACAAAATTTTGGTTAGGTTACATACCAAAAAATGATCATGAAGCATCTAGTTTTAGCAAAGGGAAAGGTAGCCTGCCTAAACAGGCAACACAAACTAGCGACCATGGACCCAAACAAAAATGGGTACCAAAAAGTATATTGCAATCATATTTTGTAGGTCCTGTAGATTATAAGAAGTGGACTTTCCAGCAAACAAATGGAATACTGAAGCTACTCAATCAAATAAAGCCTTATAAACACAAACCAATGATAGGAAAGAGAAAAAAGAAGATGGATAATGGACAATGGTTGTTCCAAGCACATGACCAGTGAGGAAGACCAATTCTAGCAGCTCAACTGTCAGGAAGGTGGTACGGTCACGTTTGGGAACAGCAACAAGGGCCGTCTTATTGGTACTTCCCAAATTGGTATCTCTTCTACTTCTTTTAATAATGTACACTTAGTTAGCGGCTTAAAACACAATCTGCTAAGTGTAAGTCAAATATGTGATAAAGGTTATAAAATTACATTCACATCAAAAGGTTTTAAAATTCGTGATAAAGAAATAAAACAAATTATTCTTAAAGGAAATAGACATAAAGAAATTTATACTGTAAACTTCAACAATTGTGACAGTCTTGAATGTCTGGTCGTATCTGATGAAGAAGCAACATTTTGGCATAAATGACTAGGTCATGTTCACATGGGGAACATTAGCAGACTCATGAAACATGAACTCATCAAAGGTCTGCCAAATATCATCTTCAAGAAAGGCAAAGTCTGCGATTCTTATCAAGTTGGTAAGTGATGATAATGTCATCATCCCATATCTAGCTTTAATTAGTCATAATCCATTGATAAATGCTCCTACATAACCGCTAGAAGACTGTAATTCATTGCATATCGTTTCTCAAAGAAATACATTAAAATAAGGGTAAATATGCAGTTTTAATAGAATATCCCAAATTCAGAACAATCACGAGGTTTCCCAAAGGTTTATTAAAGGTCAAATGGCCATAAATGTCTAATAAGTGGGTTCATATAGACAGAAATGAGTTTTCACACATTTCGAGAATTAATGAACATTTGAAACCCTAAAAATAGATCCACTTAATTAACTGAGGTTATGGTTAGAATAAAATTCACCTAAACCTTCTAAAAATCATAGAAAAATATTCTATAAGGTTTGGTATCTTTGATTTGACCATTGGAATCCAATTTGACCTAAAATAGAGTCTCGAATAGACAATTGCCCTAATTTGGATTTCTGCACAAATTACTCAGTCAAACTTGGTCAAAACCTAAATCTAACTTCACCATCAGATTCCTTGAGTCCAAATTAGGTTTGTACCAAAATTTGGGCCCAATAAGAGATCACCTTGACCTAGTTTACATTTCAGACCTGTTTGACTCTTTTCTCTCACACATATGCCCCTAACTTTTGAAACCCTTGAAAATACTCCTCTAACTTCATCATCTTATTCACCAATAGGTCCCCGCCACCTTCAAACTCCCAAACCCATCACCGGCGAGCTTCAATCAGGGATTACTCCCTGATTTCATGGCCAAACTCTTCTAAATTTGGAAGGAAGAATCATGAAGAGCTTCCCTACAATTTGAGCCGCATCTTGGGCTCTAATTCCTACTCAATTCCTCATGCGAACCTTTCCTATTCTTGTGAAAGCTTCAAGCTTTCAAACTTGGATTCCAAGCTTGAAACGACTCCCTGAGCCCTATAAAAGGACCCACATTGCACGACCGTGATCCTTAGCTTGTTATGGCTGGTTTCTCCACCTTCTCTCCTCTCCGGATGAAAGCTCTGCGAGCTCCAGCAAGCTTCTCCGTCTACATTCATTACTGACTGCCACAGACCATAGCCGACCGGATCTTCTTCCTTACATTCCTCCGTCACTTGCAATACTAGCGAGGGTCTTCTTCCACATCTTCCTTGCCGTTTCTCCCCCATCGGAGATTTCGTCTTCTCCAAGTCCGGCATACCATCAGCAAGGAATTTGATGGGAACACTATCATGATCCATAACTAGCTCAGTTTGATCTGATTAGGTCATTAAAATGCTCCTACATAACCATCAGAAGGCCATAATTTATTGCATAATCATTTTGAAAGACAAGAAAATAGGATTAAAACTGTAATTTTACCATCATATCTTGAATGCAGAATAACCACGGGTTTTCTTAAGGGTTAATTAAGGGTTAAATGGTCTTAAGAATCTAACAAGTGGGTTAGAATAGACAGAAAAGGATTTTCGCGTGTTTTTAAATGACTTTTGAAACCCTAAAAACAGACTCGCTTAATTAACTGAGGTTCTAGTTAAAATAAAATTCACCTAAATCCTCTAAAATTCATAGAAAAATATTCTCTAGGATTTGGTACCTTTAATTTGACCATTAGAACCCGTCTTGACCTAAAACAGTCTCAGACTGATATTTGCCCAAATTTGGGTTTTTATATAAATTACCCAATCAAACAAGGTCAAAACCTAAATCTAACTTCACCATTGGATTCTTTGGGTCCAAATTAGGTTTGTACCAAAATTTGGACCCAATCTGAGATAATCTTGACCTGTTTGAATTTGGTCTTGTCTGATTCTTTTCTCTCACATACATGCCCTTAACTTTTGAATATCTTACAAAAGGCTCCCAACTTCTTTGTCTTCTTCACAGAAAGGTCCCTACCACCATGAAATCCTACTTCTACAACTTCGGCGACCTTTAATTGAAGAGAACTCCTTCTCTGATTAATCAATCCCTTCCAAAATTGGAAGTGAGATTCCTTGAGGAGTCCTCTTTCCATTGAATCTGTCCATGATCCCTAAAACTTTCCCAATCTCTCATGCGAACGCATGAGAGATTTGGGTATCTTAGAATTTTCAACTTTGGTGACATTTCTAAGCTTGGGAAGTTGACATTTCTAAGCTTGGGAAGCTTACTTCCCAAGCTCAAAACATCCCCCAAAGACTTATAAAAGACCCCTCAGATCAGGCCGAGTTGCTCAGACTTGATTCTGGCGGTGAAACCCCTTCCTTCCTCTCTACACTCCGGCCAAAAGGCTCCTCAAGCTTCAGCGATTCCTCCTAAACTCCTTCATCGTCTGTCCACAATACCAGTGGCCGGATTCCCTTCCTCTCTCTCATTCGCTCTCGGCCGTACTAGTAGGAGCCTCCTTCCCGTTGTCATCGCCGTTCCTACCCTCATCGGATTATTTCGTCTTCTTCGTCACCGACATACCCCCGGTGCGGATTCTCCCCCCTTTCATCCATTTAGATTAGGTTAAATTAGTTAGTTTAGGTCCTTAGGTTAGTTTCCTTCTCCAAAAAGCCAAAAATAACCCTCGACTCGACACGCTCACCCTCGTCTTCTCCATGTCCGACAACCACTCTGGTGAGGCGGTTCCACTGCTATACAACTCCATCCGCCTTGCTGACCACCTCATAACCTTTGCCACACCACCCTCTACCAAAACCCTATCCCTATTTGCCTTCCCATCCACCTAAACCCGCTGTCGACCAACCCACCTTTCCATCGCCATTCCCGACTCTGTCCGGCCACCACAGACCACCATCCTCCATAGGACCACCGCCATTACATTCACCGTGCCTTAGTGAAGATCCTGAGCTATTCTAATGTGGTCGTAAGGCCTTATTTAGTGTTTTAGGTTCTCGTCCTCACGCTCCACCGCTGTCGCCATCTTCAACCTTGTTCCTCATGCTCAAGGCCATAATATCCCCAGTTCTCGATCCCAGGTGTTGCAAGACCTTCTTAGCAACACAGGTAGTAGGTTAATTGGGAGCATTGACTGTTGCCCTGGCCTCAATTGAAGGTGCCATCCATTGCAGCTGCACGCGAAGGAGGAGGACTAGATAGTCCCACATCGGGCACTGATAGACGCATAGAGGTGCATAAATTTTTTTGTCCTATAGGCTCTTCGCCTCCTAACACGAGGGTGAGGTCCTCCTTACCCATGCACGCCTCACCCGCGACACCTAACTCATGAGTTTGGTTCACTCGATTACCCGCTTAAGCCACTCCCACTCCTCGGCTGCCACTCACGGCCGGCAGCCCTGGTCCCGGGTGCGCATGTGCCCGTTTACTCGATTATCCTGACTGTGGCCCTAAGAGGGAGGATCCCAGAGAGAAAGAAAGAGAGAGCCGGGGTTAGGGGGGTTTTGTTCTTAGAGATCTCCACACTTAGCCGCTAAGAGAGGTTTACTCCCTTGTGCATGAGGAAAAAGGAAGAAGAAGAAGAAGGCACAGTGAAGAAGAGAGAAGAGGAGGAAAAGAAGAAGGACTACAAGAGAAGTGAAGGTAGAGAAGAGGAAGAGAGCAGCTGAAGAAGAGGCTTAGGAAGGAGAAAGAAGAAAAGCGAAGACAAGAAGAGAAGAGGAAGAAGAAGAACAGTGCTAGGGAAGCACTGTAGCATTTGTTGGTTAAGTCGTTTGGTCATCAAACCCAATGTCTGATTTGAGGCTTGATACTGTGAAAGCTTGATTTAGAATTACCGTTGAGATATTTAAATTGATTGAATGCTTGATATATATGCTTAGAGGGTAATTGGTGATTTAAATCACCATTGTTTTAGCTTCTCTACTATTTTTTATTGCCTTAAGATACATGAGAATTCACTAAATATCGAATGTGATATATTAGTATTTGTTGAATATCATTATTTGGTTTAAGTTCTTGTGCTCATTTACATTATTTATTGAGATTCGCGATTGAATTTCTATTTGCTCCTTGTGTTCAACCTCGGACTTTCATTTGAGTAATAAATTTTATTTATTTTCAAGCAATTTCGACCTATACTATGACGCACATGAACCCTAACTAGCACATTGACCTAATAAATTAAACAAAAGCTCCTACATGACCGAAGGGAAGGCCTAAATCAGGGAATTGTTAAGTAGAGAATAAAACATCATACAAGGGGTAAAACTGTAATTTTACCATTGTAGTGCATGAACGGGATTTCTAAGGGTCTAGACATAGGTCAAGTCAACCTAATAAGAGAAAAAGTGGGATGATTTGGTCTGAAAAGGGTTATGACAAAACCTGGGTATTAAATGACATTCTATAACCCTAAAACAAATCCACTTTAATTCACGAAGTTTCAGGCAAGATAAAAATCAACTAAACCCTCTAAAATTCATGAAAAAATATCCCTTAGGGTTTAGAACCTTCAATTTGGCCATTGGAACCTATTTTGACCTAGATTGAGAACCATACCCAATTTTTGACCTAATTTGGGTTTTTGTGCAAAATATCTGATCAAACATAGTCAAACCTAAAATCCAACTTCACCATTGGATTCCTTAGGTCCAAATTAGGTTTATATCAAAATTTGGACCTAAGGGAAGGTCGTCTTGGACCACTTTACAAAATGATCCTCAATAATTACTTTTTGACCCTTAACTTCTTGAAACCTTGCAACTACCCCCTCAACTTTCCCGTCGTTTTCTTCAATCCGGTCCTTCTGCCACCCGCAGCAGCAGGCCATACCTCCAGCAACTTTGCGCAAAGGATGGCGCCACGCATGCATGGGGAGCCGACCCCAGATTTGAAAGGAAGACTCCCTGCGTTGTCTCCTACCGCATGGGCTAGCTCCCATGCCCTGTCGTCAGCCATACCTCTCGTGCGTATGGTTATTCGACTGCCATACCATCGGCAAGGCTTTTCCCGCCGCTCTCGCGCACCTGCCGACCTGCCCTTGCCTATTTACGGAGCGGCACCCTCTGCCGCATCCTTCAAGCTTCGTTTGGCCTGAGATTTCCCCTCCTATTCGTCTTCCACCAACTCCGGCCAACTGCCAGAGCTTCCGGCGACATTCCCTCTCCTCTCTCGTCATCCTGCCACCATACCAGTGGCAGGGTTAACTCCGCCGTCTTTCGCCGCGTCGCGCTGTACCAGCGGGCACCCTCCAGCCCCCCTTCCTTGTCGCCATTCTCTTCCCTTGGCACCTTCATCTCCGGCGACGGCAGCACCGGCCGCTCGCCACCTCCGCATCCCCTCCTTCACTCTGGACTCACAGCTAAGTCCCTCTCACTCTTCTCTTTATTTCCCCTCTACCAATTTGCTATTCAAACCCCTCGACAACCGCAAGCCACCACCATCTCCTCTACCTCCGACAGATCACCGGCGAGGTGTCTCCGTCACTTCTCCACACCCATCCACCTCCCTAAACCCCTCAAAAGCATCACCTCCACCCACCGATCACCCTACGACCCTCCACTGACCGCACCACCCACTGTCGCCTCCCTCTGAATAGACCCACTCACACAAACTCAGACCGACCTAGGCACGCACGCCTAGGTCGCTCTGAGCCACGCCAACCCCCGCAGTATCTTCACCGTGCTCTGGCGAAGCTCACCAAGCGTTCTGATAGGGACACAAGGCCGTATTCTTGATTTCAGGTCTCGAGTCCTCGCTGCCATTGACGCCGAGCTTGAAGCAAGCTCGCAAGCAGCTCCAGGCCCTTCCAGCTCCAGGAGACGAGCCTAGGTTGCGCGGAAGACTTCCGCGCATAGCTCCAGGTCCTCAATTGGCGTCTGACGCCTTGGCTAGAGTGGCGATTGCTCACGTTTGCGGCTGTGGGTGCATAGGCAGAAGGGTGGGACGTTTAGTCCCACCTCATGAGTTTACAAGTGCCCCACGACGCATAAATTGAAAAAGTGACTAAGGCTTATCGCCTTAGTCACACGAGGTGAGGTCCCTCTCACCCGCTCACCCGGCCTCGTTCGCGACCACCCCCCGCGGACTTGGCCCGACCCATTTACCTAAGCCTTGCACACCTCGCCCACCAATGCATGCCGGTGGGCCTGGTCTCGGGCACATTACCCGACCTGCATACCTGAGTAAGCTCTAGGAGAGCAAATCCTAGAGTGAAACAGAGAGAGAGAGACGCGGGGAGGGTAGGGGTTAGGTTTTGCCTAACCATGCTTGTGCAGAGAAACTAAAGAAGAAGAAGGAGGAAGAGGAAGCAGGAGAAGAAGCGGCTGAGGACTTAGCCGCGAAAGCAGCTGTAGCCGAAGAGAAGAGAAGAAGGCTTAGGAGCAGAAGCAGAAGAAAAGGAAGAGAAAGAAGAAGACAACAGCTGAAGCAGGAAAGGGAGAAGCCAAATGTTGAAAAAGAAGGAGAAGCCAACTAAGGAAGGAAGGAAGAGGAAGCTGTCGCAAAAGAAGAAGGCCAAGCAGGGAAAAGAAGAAGAGAAGAAGAAAAGCCAAGGAGAGCAGAAGCAGCAGCAGAGAAAGGAAGAAGAAGGAGATGTGCACTGTAGCAAGTGGCTACTTAAGGCGTCTGATTCCCAGAATCAGACGTCTGAAGATTGAAAGAAGAGAAAGAAGGACAAAGAAGAAAGAGAGAAGAAAAGAACAGAGAAGAAACATTTTTTATTCTCTCTCTCTAGTTGTTTTGTAAAACAATGTATTATTGTAAATTGTGATTTTCTACGCTTTCAAAATCAAGCTTGCTTCCTGAGTTCGACCTCGGAGAATTTTTGCGTTCGAGTAATAAAATAAAATCAAACTGATCGAACACGATCACAGCATTTATAACATCTATCTCGCTCTGTCAACGGAATCTCTCCCTTTCGTCCATTAGATTTAGGTTAGTTAGATCCTTAGGTTAATTTCCACTACTCAAAACCCAAAAATTAGCCCTCGATGCCACCGCATGCCACCTTCATCTCCACTTCCGGCCACACCTTTAGTGAGGTTTCCCGCTCATCACATATGTCCATCCACCTCGCCATTACCCTCATAACCTCCACCATCTTACGCCCATCAAAACCCCTCTCACTATTGGAAATTTCATCCACCCTAAAGAGCCACCAAACAACCCATCCTTAATGCTTTGTTTCCATCACCGACCGACCACCACGTACCTCCATACACCACACAACCACCGCCACTATATTCGCCAACGTCCAGCAAACCTCCTGAGAAAGTTTAATGTGGCGATGAGGTCGTTTGTGTGTTTTTTAGGTCTCGCCGTCGCTCCGCCGTCGCCACCATTACCACCACTGCATCTTCAAGCTCCAAGCTACAAAACCCCCAGGTGTAACCTCCAGGAGTCATGGAGTAGTCCCAGGACCCTTCCTAGGTCCTTGATTGAGGGCACAAACTTCAGTGGCTGCGGTAATTGAAGGAAGAAATCTCCGCAGCTGCATGAGAGCAAGAAGGTGTGGGATTAGTCCCACCTCGGAAACACAGAAGCGCTAGAGCCACATAAATTGATTTTACGCTATCGGCTTATCGCCTCAACACTTGGGGGTGAGGTCCCCTTCACACCCACACACTACTCGACCTGCTTAGACTTATACACTCCTTGACTGTGACCCCATGCACGTAGCTCTGGACTCGATTACTATTCATGCCCGATAACCTGATTAGCCTGGGTCTGAGAGAAGAGGAGAGGAGGAAGGAAGGAGAGAAAGAGAGCAGGGGAGGGGAGGGTTTTGCTCCTGGAGGCTTTGAGCGACACTTAGTCGCTGAGAAGGTGAGTTCCCCTTGTGCATGAGAAGGAGCTAAAGGCAAAAGAAGGAGAAGACTTGAGAAGAAGAAGAGACGTGAAGAAGAAATGGAAAGGTAGAACTAAAGAAGAGAAGAAGAACTGAAGAAGAGAAAAAGCACTATGGAAGGTGACATTTAAGTCGTCTGATTACCAAAGCAGACGTCTGATCACTGTTCATTTATTTAATTCATTTGAGTAATTGATATGTGCTTAATTAAGGCTAATGATTGGTGATCTAAATCACCATTATTTTATCTTAGATATCTTTTTGGTCTCTTAAAGTCTTGAAATACTCATGTTCTCATTGGATTTCAGATTTGAGTAGTTATCATTCATTGAATATCATTACTATGCTTAAATTCTTGTGCTCATTTTATTTTAATTGAGATTAACACGCGAATTCCATATTTGCTCCCTGTGTTTGACCTCAGACTTCTTTTAGACTTTCAAGTTATAAATTTTATTTGTTGAAGAGCGATTTGTTAGCTATATTACAATGCATTTCCCTAACATTAATGAAAAGATTATCAACAATATGCAAACTAAAAATCCCCTTAAACCAAAAAGGATGGTTAGCATTTCACAACCTTTGGTGCTACTTCACTTAGACTTGTTCGAACCAACCAAATCCGAAAGCCTAAGCGGGTGCAGATATTGTTTAGTTATAATCGATGACTTTTCTAGATTTACTTGGGTATCTTTCTTGAAAAGTAAAGATTTAACCTTTGATGTTTTTAGCAAATTAGTTAGAAGACCACAAAATGAAAAAGGATATGAAGTAATTAGGATTAGGAGTGATCACGACAAAGAATTTGAGAATGAATCATTTACCAATTTCTGGTATCAATATGGGATAAAACATGAATTTGCCTTCCCTAGAGCTGCACCTCAGAATGGTGTAGTTGAGAGGAAAAATAAAACTTTACAAGAGTGTGCCTGCACAATACTGTGCGAGTCAAAGCTGCCTCGATATTTTTGGGCTGAGGCTGTAAATACTGCTTGTTATATTCAGAATAAAACCTTGATCAGACCAATCTTAAAGAAAACACCTTTTGAACTCTATCATGGAAGGACACCTAGAATTTCCTATTTCAAGATATTTGGTTGTCGATGTTTTATACTCAATACTAAGAACAATCTTGATAAGTTTGATGCCAAAAGTTCAAAAGGAACTTTCTTAGGTTATTCAACCAGAAGTAAATCCTATAGGGTTTTTAACAAGAAGAATTCTATTGTCGAGGAAACCATGCATGTATCTTTTGATGAAACTTTAGTTCAAACAAATCTTCTGCAATTGATGATGATGACCTAATAGTTGACCCATCAAACATTCTAAAAGAGAATATTTCTGATGAACTACCCAGAGATATTTCATTTGTGAAAGATCATCCAAAAGAATTGGTGATAGGTGAATTATCTAAAGGAGTTCAAACTAGATCTTCCTTTAATAGTTTAGCTTTCATTGCTTTTGTTTCATAGCTATAACCTAAAAATGTCAAGGAAGTATTTTCTAATAGTCACTAGATCATTGCAATGGAAGATGAGTTGAATCAATTCAAGAGGAATCAAGTATGGGAACTTGTTTCAAAGCTTGAATCACAAACCATTATAAGAACCAAGTGGGTCTTTAGGAACAAACTTAATGAATCAGGAGTAGTTAGAAATAAAGCTAGACTTGTGGCCCAAGGGTATAATCAAGAAGAAGGAATTGATTTTGATGAAACATATGCTCCCGTAGCTTGCCTAGAATCCATTAGGATGCTGCTAGCCTTTGTTGCCCATATGAAATTCAAACTTTTTCAAATGGACGTCAAGAGTGCCTTCCTAAACAGATTCATCAAGGAGGAAGTCTATCTTAAACAACCTCCAGGGTTTGAAGATGTTAAAAATCTAGACCATGTCTATAAACTGAACAAAGCCTTATATGGAGAAAGATTACACAATGTGATTTTCATTTTAAACACCTTTATCTTATATTTAATTCTTACCTTCACTTCCCTAATAAGATAACCACCATAGAATTTTTTGAGCATTCTCCAGTCATCATAGTCTAGGGGGCACATTATTCAATTGCGAGCCACAGTGCCAAGCCAACTACTTAATATCCTAGCCACTTTATCCATAGGTTGAGCCAATTCATTTCACTCAACAACAACCTTGATCCCATCAGGTAGTGACCACACATCTTTAGCATATGTAACTCCTCTTCTTATTCTCACAATTCCACTTTCATTTATCAAATTACAAGTTCAATAATCAACAGTTAATAGAACTGGATGAATTATTTCATAAAATCAATTAAAGATTTCATTATAAAATCAACTCATAAAACCTGAAATCTGCACATTTTCATGCATGCCATCTCTAGGGTCTAGAATTTTCAATTGCTTTTCTTCTCTTGGAATGTTAGTTGAATCATATGGTTCTTCATTGACTTCTTTATCCTGTGATTGAGATTCAAATATGTGGCATCTATTGAAAGTTCTTGATCGAGCCATAAAGTAAGCCTATAGTAAGTAGTATTTCAAACATTATAAAGTTATTGATGGTAATATTAACCATTTGAAATAAAAAGAAATATACTAGGATGCTAATCATATTAGAATCCATGTTCCAAACATTTTGAATCATCTAAAATTTGTAGGAAACGAGTGATATTCTTTACTGCATGTAGTATTCCTTACATGTACATGATACCCAACATTATGGATCGATCATCAATGAGTGTTGCAAGTAAATTACATGGGCCAAACTTACTAAACATTGCTAAAGAAGTGTGTTTCCATAACAAGAATCAAACATGGGCAACAAGCGTGCTAGAATTGTACCACATCCAAATTATTTAAACCATTTAGTTTTCAAAAAAGAATTGTTTTACATGCAGAGGTTGTATCAACAATTCTACATCTAGGAATGGATATAGTCTCTTTTGTATTTAATTTAAATGTTAACCCACTTTCAAAAAAAATTTAAATGATACCAGGATTTTGTATCAACAAAATCGGATTATTACTTTTATTACTAGGATTTCCATCAACTCCTTGTAGCATGTCATCGACCTTCTTCACAGAGAGGCCCTCCATTCCACTCCAAAAAATCAGGAGACCTTGGAGAAGGGTGAAATGTTGGTTTTGAGAGCCTAATTGCTTTAATCGGGATGCAATTGACATATGATGAGATGGAAATTCATGTTGAAATCAGTGAGATTAATCAAACCAATTAATTGGTAGATCAATCGGGAATTTGGTTGACCAACCAAATTACCTCGGCTTCGTTCTCCTAAGGTGGGTTTCGAGGACGTCCATGATCGGAGTGCACCAAATTTTAGAGGTGGATCATCGTATCCTAGGAGGAGTTCGTCAAGTCCCGACGCACTGATATTGTGGGGGGCAATACCTTCTCTAAGGGAAGTCCTTTATGGGCGCTTTGATCAGAGTAATCTCTAATCTTTCTTCATTTTGTTTATTTGTACTGTTGCATGTTCTTTATTCTTTATTTTATTCTGGATCTTGCGAAATCATGTTTGACTTAATTTAATATTTTTGATCTATTTGAAAATGTTGGAAATGCATATGTTTTTATTTGTTTATTTTCTATATGCGTTCATTTTAACAATCTTAGAGAAGGTATTGCTTAGATCTAAAATATTTGGGATGTCAGAAATGACTTTTAAATCACGTGTAGACTTATCTGGTATGCCTAAGAAATCTGGTGGGCATAATTTCAAGCATTGGCAACAATGCATGAAGACTTGGTTGGCCACCTTTGGTTTGATCTCAGCATTGGAAATCAAATCCCAAGCGTTGGATGAGGAAAAATCCACTCCCAAAGGCCAAAAGATGATGGATGAGTGGAATGCGCGCAACTGTATTTATCATCATTGCATCTTACTGGCTTTATCCATTGTGTTATTTGATGTATATAGCACATCCACATCCATTGAGAAGGGGCTATGGGAGGAGTTGGACAAGAAGTATAATACCGAGGATTTTGGTATTAAAAAATATTCTATTGAAAAATTCTTTAAATTCTAAATGGTTAAGGGTAAATCGGTATCGAAGCAGGCACACGAATTTCTATTATTGCTTCTTGGTTTGGCAGAGGCTAAAATGAAACTTCTTAAGAAGTTTCAAGTCATGTTTATCATTGAGAAATTCCCTAAATTTTGGGAAGACTTTGGGATGACTCTCAAGCATAGAAAGGGAATGATTTCTCTTGATGACTTGATGATAGCCATTGCTATTATGGAAAAGCATAGGAAATAGAAGCTTATAGTACCTGTGGAGTCTAAGGTGAATGTCATAACATCTTAAGGCAAGGAGAATAAAAATAAGAAAAATAAAAACAAAACGAAGGCCAAGCCCAAGATCTAGAAGTAATCCAAGAACAAACCATGCTGGCATTGTGGGCAGGTTGGGCATGGAGGAAGGATTGTCCTTCTAATAAAGCTTAGTAGATGACCACAGATGGGTATTCTCAGGTGAATGTGATCACTGAGGATGCTGTGCGAAGTGATGGGCATGTCTCAATAAAATTCGAACTCTATGTTAATCACAATCATACTGAATGATTTGTGGATACTGGAGCTAATGTACATATTTGTACTGATAGATCATTCTTTTCTTCCTATTAGGCCTGCAATGGTGGGATTGTGAAGATGGGGAACGATTCTACAGCCAAGGTGCTAGGATTTGGACGTGTGAACTTGAGGTTTTCCTTGGGGTGAGTTTGGACACTGTGTAAGGTGCTTCACGTTCCTATTGTAAAGAATAATGTTCTTTTTGGTTCTCTATTGGTTAGAGAGGGTTTTGAGTTAAACTTTAAATGTAATAAAGTTGTTATGTTGAGACATGGAGCATTCTATGGAATGGGTGATTTGGAAGATTTTGATTTATTATTTAGAGTGAGATGTGATGTGGATGTATTATCTAGAAATGCTCTAAATAATGTTAGTTTTTATTCAATTCAATCTGTTTGCAGTAATATTAAATCTTATGACATGGTAGATTGGGTCATGTAAATTTTAATTCCTTAAAAAGAATGATGAAATTAAATATGATTCCTGAACACACCATAGATAATGCTAAGAAAGGCTAGAAATGTGTGCAGGCTAAACAAACTAGGAAGCCTTTTCACTCTATTACTAGAGATACTAAAGTTCTAGATTTGGTGCATACGGATATCTGCGAGTTCAATGGTATGTTGACTAAGGATAATAAAAAGTATTTTATCACCTTTATAGATGATAATAGTAGATACTACTATGTGTATTTGCTTAAGTCTAAAGATGAGGCATTAAGAAAGAAGCATAAATACAATCTGGGAAAACTCTTAAGAGATTGAGGTTAGATAGAGCAGGAGAATATACATCCAACTTGTTTAATGAACAATGCTAAGCTTTTGGTATAATTCATGAAGTAATGGCCTCATATTCCCCACAATCTAATGGGATAGTAGAGTAAAAGAATAAGATCCCTAACTAACATAGTCAACACTCTCCTGCAAAGCTCAGGATTACCTATTTACATGTGGGGGGAAGCTTTGAATACGGCATGTCATATTTTGAATAGAGTTTCCCTCAAGCATAAGGAAAGTAGTCCATTTGAGATTTGGAGAAATAGAAAATCAAGTTTAAAATACCTCAAAGTGTGGGGCTGCCATGCAAAGGTAGTTGTCCCAAAACAGAAGAGGAAGAAGCTTGGACCTAAGATAGTTGGTGTGGTCTTTCTGAGTTATCTTGATAATAGCTATACCTATAATTTTTTTGTTATAAAATCTGAGATTTCAAGCATAGATGTCAACACTATTGTTGAGATTCTCAATGCTACATTTTTTGAGGATGTCTTCCCTATGAAAATAGGATTACCTCAAAATGTGACTTTAGATAATCTAGCCACCACATCTGGTTATGTTCTCGATTAGATGGAAAGGATGTCTAATATGGGGACTAGCTCTTCCCATTCTGAATCCAATGAAGTAGAGGATTTTAAACCTAGGAGAAGTAAACTACCAAGAATTGCCAATGATTTGGGAAGTGATTTTATTGCTTACCAAATAGAGGGCAATCCCCCTACTTATCGTGATGCTATGGCTTCTTCTGAAGCTAAGCATTGGAAAGATGCAATTAAGAATGAGATGGACTCAATCATCTCTAATGGCACTTGAGAGTTGGTTGATTTATTTATAGGGTGTTCTACTATTGGATGCAAGTGGGTGTTTAGGAGAAAACTTAGGTCTAATGGATCTATTGAGAAATACAAAGCTAGACTTATTGCCAAGGGATTTAAGCAAATGGAAGGTATTGATTATTTTGATACCTATTCTCTTGTAATTAAGATAACTACTATCCGGATGCTTATTGCATTGGCTTCCATTTATGATCTCACTATTTACTAGATGGATGTGAAGACTACCTTTTTTCATGGCGATCTTGAGGGGGAGATCTATATGGACTAACCTGAGGAATTTATAGCTCTTAGGAATGAGGAAAAGGTTTGCAAGCTTGTTAAATATTCTCTTTATGGTTTGAAACAAGCACTGAAACAATGGCATGAAAAGTTTGATAAGACTATCCATTCTTTTAGCTTTGTGGATCATGAATCTGACAGGTGTGATCTATTCTATGGTTAAAGGTGATATGTGTATTGTCCTATGCCTATATGTAGATGATATATTATTATTTGAGTCAGACATTATAATTGTGAATGAAACTAATTTATTCTTGACTAGTAAGTTTGAGATGATGGATATGGGTGCTAGAAATGTGATCTTAGGCCTCAATCTGATTCGATCAACAAAGGGGATAGCTATTTCTCAATCTCATTATGTTGAGAAAGTTCTTGAAAAATTTGTCTATCAAGATTGTAAGGCTATTGTTGAATGCTCAAAAGTCGTTGTAGTTAGGAAACTATCACGTCGTAGTATAGTGACGAAGATCGCAATAACATTTAAATTTATAAGTGCTCGAAAATAAAATTTGAGTCAGAGGTTGTTCGTAGGAAGAAAATATGGAATTCACACACTAATCGTAATTGTAAATAATGAGCACAATAATTCATAATAAGATATCCAATGAATATCAATAAAAAATATATTCAACAATAGCAATTGTGTCTAAGAAATCAATGTGATAAAACACAGAATTTAAAACCTAAAAATGGTGATTTGAATCACCAATTTATTCCCAGAATTAAGCACATATCCCAAGGATACTCAATATCTCAATATTTCAAACCAGTTTAGATGTTTCAATAGTGTTTCCAACCACTAATCTACGTCAGCTCAAAAGCCAATGTCTCCATAGTGATCAGAGCCAAGCCAAAGTCAGACATCGGACCCTAAGGTTAGATGAATTAACTTCATCAAGCACAGCAGCACACCAATATGAAATTTACTAAGTGTCCAAGGCACATCAGATGCCTTAAATATCAAGCACAATAGCCCCTGAAATCTCTAAATTTTGCCTAAGTGTCAGGCCCAAATCCCAATGATGAACAATGCAAAACCACCCCCCACCCTCAAAATTTCCTCTTTCTTTCTCTCTCTCAAAATCGGGTTAGGGCTAATTAGGTAAACGAATCCGGGTTCAGGCTCGTGTGAGTGGGCACGGGCGAGGTGTGAGAAAGGGGTGAGTAAGGACCACACCCCTGTGTGTACTGAGGCAATAAGGTAGTGCACCAAGAGCCTTATTAATCAAAATTTGGTTTAAGTCTCCACGATGTGGGACTATATCTGGAATGCTTCTCCTCACGTGCAACAGTTGAAGATCCTCCATCATTTGCTGCTGTTGGTGGCTTGCCTCTTCAAATCAAGAGCCTAGAAGGCTTCCGAGATCAATCTGCACTCCACATCATGGTAGCGGTGGAGTTGGTCAATGGATGGTGGTCGGTGGAGGTGGTGATGACGGCTGTGACAGGTGATGCTTCGATGAACCCGGAAACACACTAATTCGGGTTCTAAGCCCCAATTAACACATTCATGAGCATCGTCGGAGCACGAGGAGTGTGGTAGTGATGTTTTGGAGGTGTATTATGGTGTGTGGAGGTCGAATGGAGTCGAGATGACCAGTGGTTTGGTGGGTTGTTCGCTGAGGAAGTATAGTGGATGAAAGTCCCAATAAAGAGAGGGCTTTTGCTTGAGTGAGTGTGGCGTGGGTTGTGGAGTGGTTGGCGTGTTGTTTGGTGTTCGGTGGTGGTCGAATGAAGCTCACCAGAGCTTCGCCGGATGCGAAGAAGACGGAGAGGGAGAGGGTGATATAGGGATCTAAACTAGGTTCTAGAGTCCTAAAATTAATCTAGAGAAGTGGAGAGAGTAGGAACCTATGCTTATTAGATGAAGGGGGTAAGGAATCGTGCTGGCTTTCCTTGTCGGATGCGAGGGAGATGAATTCTCTGTTGTGGTCGAGAGATGAGAAAGACGAGGTTGGGAGACTCCTGCTTTGGCCGGCGAGGAGTGGAGGAAGGTGAGGAAGAAGGGGGGCTGCATGATTTGTTAGTCTAGTGGGTAGAGAAAGGAGGTTGAAGAGGCTCGTTGGAGCTGAGGTTGGAGACGGTCGAAGGGGAGGAGGAAGAGGTATTCTAGCTTGAAACCTAGTTGAAAAAGACATTGGAGGCGTGAGAGCTTATATAGAGATCGAATGTGCTTTAAAATTGGAAGAATTCACGAATTGAATTTATGAAATAGGAAGTTTTGATTCCATGATTCTCGGAGCTCACGAGGGTTCTATGGTGCGAGTTAGGATTTGAGATCAGTTTCAATGGAAAGGGATCCTCTTCCTAATTAATCCCTCCAAATTTGGAGGGATTTGATTAAGAAATGAGAGAGAAATCCAAGATTGAATTCGTGTGGTTTGGGTTGAGGTTTTGTTCACACCTCTAATGGCAACAGGGACGAAAATGCAAAGATGATGAGAAGTTAGGGGCCTTTTTGTAAGAATCTTGAAACCTAGGGGCTTGAATGTGAGAAATAGAGATTTTGGGGACTAAATTGCAAACTAGGTCAGGATGGACTCTCATTGGGCCAAAATTTTGGTGTTAACCTAATTTGAACCCAAGGAATATAATGGTGAACTTGAATTTTAGTTTTAACCAGGTTTGACTGGGTAAATTGCATAAAAATTCAAATCAGGGTAAATTCCCGTTTGAAACTCTATTCTAGGTCAAAATTAGTTCAGATGGTCAAACTAAGGGTACCAAACCTCTTAGAATAATTTTATTCTAACTAGAACCTCTTTAATTTATGTGGGTTGATAATTAGGATTTTGTGTATTGTTTCAGCCCTCGAAATGCGTGAAACCCTATTTCTGCCAGTGCAGGCCTACTTCTTGGACTTAAATGCTTAATTGACCTCTAATTAACCCTTCGATAACCCCGTGGTTACTCTTCACTTGTGATGTGATGTTAAAATAACAGAATTAACCTAGTCTTGTTGTCTTCTCCTCAAAACATATTAAAGTGGAATTGTGGTCCTCAGGTGACATTTAGGAGCATTTATCTCTTGATTCGAACTAATTTAAGTTAGTTATGATGAATGATGATGTTACCATCATAACCCCATGCCCAACTTTTGCTAGTCCCTAGAAAAATCCTATGGAATGAACTAGATCTCTAGATCATGTCTTTGATGTTCAGATGCCTGATTGTGCCTCTTCTCTAGAAATTAGATTGGAATACCAACAATAGCCTTAGAGGTACTCAAGTACCAGCCAAGATCCAGACCTGACCAGCCTCAACCTTGGGTCTGTCGCAAATGTTTCTAAGGCCCACAAAGACTGCCCCAGAGGTTCATTGACCCTAGCGGTTAAAGCACCTGTGCGTAGACGTATCAAGTCCAGGTTCAATTTGGCAGTGCATTTTTTATAAGAGAGATATAGAAGGATTTTTATTCTAAGAGTTTTCTCTCTTTTCTTTTTTATATTCTCCTAAATCCAACATCGGATTGGACCTAAACACGGTCTGTATCAGATTCCTTGTCCCCATCATCAATCCTCGAAGGGTCCCTAGCTTTCGACACTTTGGGATAGTGCTGCCCATGGCATTCGGTAGCTAAATTCAGGCCTCGCAATCGATATTTCGGGATAATCCTGCCCATGGCACCTGAACTAGTACAAGGTGCTTACATGCCTCCTGTAGGATATTTAGATATCCTAGGAGATAAGCACCGAAGAGACGATATGTTATTATGCATCTTCGAGGGGAGTATTTTTCATCCCACCTCTCCATGCTGAGAACTCATCCAATCAACTTGTGTCTTCGAGCCGCTCCTAAGCTAGATCTTTGGGAAAACCTTTTTCAGAACAGGATACTTTTGGCATTATTTCTTCATTAAGCACACTGAACCTGACTGGTGTGTGATTTTTGGGTGCCTAGGTTACTAAGTCTCATAAACCAAAGGGCAGGCAACGAGGCTGAATAATCTCTAAGCCTTAGACTTAATACATCAGCCTCGCACTTTCCTCAACCTCTTGAGGATTAATTCGGATCTTAACAAATATGCAAGTGTTTAATCCCTAAGATACACCCAAGAGGCCTAAGGTCAGTACTCTTACTTATCTCCTTGTCTCAAACACTTCAAGACTTAATCCTTGTTTTGATTTGGTCTAGAACTTAAGTAGATCCCATAATCAATTGCTATGACTATCAAATTTTCTTTCTGATTTTGTTCCTTTTGACATTTTGTATTTCCTCCTTTTTTCCTCCTTAGGAAAGATTTTTCAAGCTATTCTCAATTTTCCTCCTCTTTCTCCTTTTTTTTTCCAATATGTATTTTTTGTGAGAACCCCTCAAAGAATTGAATTTCCTTTTGTTTTGCACATTAACAACCCCCCATGCCTAAGTTTTGCAATGTCCTAATTGTAAACTAGGTGGGTACGAATTCAGATTAGTTCAAAGATTAAAACAGGGTTAAAGGGTGGGTGAACGGGTCGGGATGACTGTTGCGAATGATTTCAAGCTCTGACATAAGTATCAAAGGTGGAGTCGGTTATTTAAAATTGAACCCTAAAGTGCAATAGTCATGTAGCTCAAAGATGAATTGGAAGGGTCTTGGGTTTTTGGAATGACGGGTTGCCTCCCGTTAAGCGCTAAATTCAATGCCTTTAGCCAAGTAGAAGGTGGTCAAGGAGTGGTCAGATTAGAGGAATTTTGTAGAACAAGCACTTTGATGAGTAGTCTGGTTGGTCCAACCAGGTGCTTGTTCAGATCAATAGGCTGATGATGCAGACCAAACCCAATCAGTCTGGTGGGTTAATGGATGTGAATCAATAGGTGTGGACCCACCATTTGCTTTGTGGCTTGAATAGATGTGGAAATATGAATCTAGGGCTTGGCTGAATAAACTCAGCCTGATCAGAGTAGGGGTCCTCAAATGATAATGGATCTGTGGCAAATGTAGGAACCCTAATGGTGGGATCAGAGAGGGACAGAATGTGATTGTTGGTTTAATTAGTGTTCACTTCCTAGTCGAATTGTGGTGGAGAATCATTTATAACTGGATCAGAAAGAGGTAAGTCAGAATAGAAATTGATTACAGTGGCTGGTCGGGGTTGGGATTGGGTTTTGAAAGGCTTTGTAGGAGGTGTGGCTGCTTTGAATTCTAAATCATCGGCCTCAGAATCATAATCAAATAACGGATCATGGATACTGAGGTTGTAAACTGGCTCGTAGCCATTTGGAAACAATGGTTCTCCGAAATCAGAGTATAATTCGAAATCATTGGAGAATTTGAGACAATCAGTTTTTGAACCTGATTCAAGGTCGAGATTTCCACCACTGAGCAAATAATGATGCATGGAGTTATCAACTTGACTTTGGTCTATTCTAGTCTCAAATCCTAAGCTCAAAGAGGTGTCCTTATTAGGCATAGGCTCAGGTTCTGGGCACCTAAGGTAGATCCAATCGAAGCCCAATTCTTCCAACTCCTTTGATTTTATATCCTAAATTGATTCTGTATCGTAAATCGGTGTGACTTCCGAAAAATCAATTCATTCTTCTAAGGAGTCTAGAGAGGTATAATCATCAAATATAAGCCCAAAATCATAATTCAGATATAAAATCTGGTTCTCATTGCATTGGGGCCTCATGATCATCCCAAATAGTCTCAGATCTAGATTTTAGGTCAGAGGTAGGAATTGGGTTTCTAGAATCTAGACTTGGTTCTACTGGGATGTTAGAATCACTTTCAAGGAATACCTTAACAGGATAAGGTGCGGGAGTTATATCCTTGAGAGGTTCTGAGTCTATTTCATCATAGGTGTTTGAAAAATCTAGGCACAATGGACTAGCTTCATAGCTGCCTATGCCTGGCTCATGATCGGGAACACCTGTAACTAGATCCACCCACCCCACATCAAGATCAAGTATGTCATTACTCACAAAATCCGAATCTGGTTCCATTTGGGTTGTGGGTCCATAGCAACCTCTACTTTTGAACCCGATGATAAACACACATGAATTCATGATAAAATGCATATTTATGATAGTTCCTAGGCTTAGCATTATACATCTTGATATAAATATTGCATAAACATTCATTGCATTGTATTTAGGATAGTTGTATGTTTTGTATATTAATTCCTTCATTTTATATGACCAAGAGGCAATGCGACATCCTTATGGACTTTGGATGAAAAATCTGACCATACGGATGAATCTGGAGAGACAATCGTAGTCTGACAATGTAGAAATCACCCCGATCCAAGCACCGTGGCATCCTCTGCAAGCAAAGAAGGGTGGATGGTCCAGATGGTGCCACGTGGCTCCATCTGGAGCACCCAAAGTCACCTACCATACTTCCAATGGCCACCCAACAAGTGATCTCAACCGTTGGATGAAAATCCAATGGCTGAGAGCCCGCCCTCACCACGTGGCCTCAACTCATCTTCTCGGCACACCTACAAATGTGGTACAACAGTGGAGGTGCTGGATCGCATGGGAGGGGCACGGGTTCGAATCCCTGCAGCCCCCCCAATTCTTAATCCATTCGGGGCCCAACGTAGCTAGTGCATGCGCGTGCATGCAGCAGCAGCGTGCGTACACCAGCGCATGCCAGAGCGCACGATAGTAGGGCCTCCGCATAATCTGTAAACATGAGGGACAGTGCAGCTCGCATGGGTGGGCGTGAAGTGGCTACAGCGACGCATGAGCTGGACCTACAGCGACGCTTACAGCCGTCGCTAATTGTTCGCAGGCACAAGGCCAACTGCGTGCGTGAGTGGGCGTGGGCTGGCTACGACACTTACAGTGACGTCCTGGAGGTTACTAATGGTCCCATGCCTATTCTAGCCTCTTCTCATCCACTATATAAGGACCTACACCCCTTCCCATCCAAGCCATCTCTACCTACTCTACTTCCACATACTCCCAAGCTCTATCAAGCCTACCAATGCTCTATTAGAGCTTGCTATCAAGCTCCCAAGGTGCCTATTAGTGTAACGAAACTCTGCCCCACCAAATACTCCTCCATCTTCCCATCCCCATTGATAGGTCGCGTTGGAGCCGTCCTAATTGCCTTGCGCGATGAGACCGTGTTTTAAAGAAACATTCATTGCAGTACAATTTGAAATCGTCGTATAAACAATTATCGATTTTTATTTACTCAAAATTCAAAATTTTCCGAGGTCGAACTCAGGGAGCAATTTGATATTTTAGAAGCAAAATCACAATCTCAAATTTTACTCGAAATATGATGTTCAATAATAATGCAATGTGTATGAAATGCTAGAGAGAAAATGCAAAAATAAATGTCTTTCTTCTTCTCTTTTCTTCCTTCTTCTTTCTCTTCTCTCTTTCTTTTCATATGAATCAGATGTTTGATTTGGCGAATCAGATGCCTTAACTTGCAGATTGCTACAGTGATCACTTCTCTTCTGTCTTCTTCTTCTTTTCTTCTTCACTTGGCTTTCCTCCTTCTTGTCTTCTTCCTCTGTCTTCAGCTGCTGTAGCTTCTTCCTTGGCTTCTTCTTCTTGTCTTCTTCTTTCTCTTTTCTCTGTCTTCTTCTTTTCTTTGCTATGCTTCTTTTGCCTTCTTCTTCTTTTGCTTCTCTCTTTCTTCAGCCCCTGCCTTCTCTTTTTTCTTCTTTGCCTAGCTTTGGATGCATCTTCAGCTTCTCCTTCCTTGGCCTCTGCAATTTTCTTCTTCTTCTGCGGCTCCTTCCTTCTCTTCTCTCTTCAGTCGCACCTTATCCTTCCTTCTTCTTCAGCTGCTCCTCTTCTTCTTCCTTGCGCACATACATAGGTGTTGAACGCTTCAAGTTGCTACGCTAATGTGTTTGGTTTTGAAAAACCTGTCATCGTAGTATGAAAGCGAAGAACTCGTGTTCAACAAATAAAATTTATACCGGAATAGAAATCTTGGGTCGAACACAGGGAGGCGGACGTTTGATTTAAAAAATACGCGTTTGTTTTATTTGTCACGAAGTAAATTAATTGATTAGAACTATCTAACTATTTACAACAAATAGAAGAGAGAGAGAGAATATTACAAACAAAACCAAAAAGAGGTGTAGAATGAACATGAAATTCATCATTAAAAAGATTGTTTGTTACACTAAACATTACGACTAGAAAGCGGGAAAATGATTACACTAGAAAGCAGTAAATCTACTCTAGAAAGCAGTAAAAAGAATAGGGAGAGAGATATCCTCCTCGATGGTCGCTTGAAGGATGAGCCGGACAGGACGACGCCTGGATAAAGGGGAACAGAGCAGGATGAAGGAGAACGAAGTGGGAGGAACTTGAACAGGGCAGCACGTTGTCGCCGTCGCGGGATCCGCTTCCGAAAGGGGGACAAAAAATTGACTTTATCTCGCGAGAAGCATCCCAGGTGTGGGACAAGCTTCTCTTGAGCTTTGGAGAGGGAGAGAAGAGAAGGAAGGGATGAGAATTTCGTGTGGAGGATGCTTCCTTTCATAGTTGCAAGGAATGAGGGCAAATTGGTCTTTTAAATCTCAAAACATTAAATAAGGGGTCTTTAGTGACGGATTAAACCGTCGCTAAAGCCCCATCGTGGGCGGGACGAAGGAGAACGAAGTGGGAGGAACTTGAACGGGGCAGCACGTTGTCGTCATCGCGGGATCCGCTTCCGAAAGGGGGACCAAAAATTGACTTTATCTCGCGAGAAGCATCCCAGGTGTGGGACAAGCTTCTCTTGAGCTTTGGAGAGGGAGGGAAGAGAAGGAAGGGATGAGAATTTCGTGTGGAGGATGTCTCCTTTTATAGTTGCAAGGAATGAGGGCAAATTGGTCTTTTAAATCTCAAAACATTAAATAAGGGGTCTTTAGTGACGGATAAAACCGTCGCTAATGCCCCATCATGGGCGTAGTGGGGCGCCGCCCGCGCGGCCGCTTGCCTGCTCGCGCGTAACGCGCGCTCCACGTATTGCCGATCTCAGCCGTCCGATCATGAGATCGGACAGCTTATCTCGTGCCTCCGCCCGCCTCCTCTGCGCGCCCGCCCGTGTTCGATCCCGGGTCACCTGCGGGCGTGCGATAGAGTGTGGAACGGATTGAGTGCCCGCAGCCGCTCGATCGCGATTGAGCGGTCGTAGAGCCCGCTCACCCGCACCTCAAATGCCACTCACGCAGGCTCGAACGTGCGCCTCGCCTTCTCGCGAGCGCGTTCACCAGCTACTCTACAACGACTCTTGTGTCGCGGAGACGAATTTAAGTGCACGCATCCACAGCCGTTGGATGCTCATCCAACGGCGGAGAAGTGACGAAGAAGAGAGGGTGCGGTGAGTGCAGCGGCCTGTTGGGCGGCTGAGATGGTGCCACGTGGAGCCATCTCAACCGTCTATCTTCTGGATGATGTAGATGGTGCCACGGTTGTCGGATTGAATCGATTTTCATGCCGTTAGGCTGCAATCGTCGATTCGAATCCATCCGTGCGGTCAGATTTGTCATTTGAAGTATGGATTCACACCATCTTGGCTCTTGATCTAGGATTCCCCAATCTCTATCTGATGCTACAGATGTCTGATTAGAGCCATCTTAGAGTCGTTGAACTCCAATAATCGCCTTGATCACGTCTGTACGGTTGGATCTTCGATTTGAGGCCCCGATAAAAAGTTTTCCATGTCCATGAACATAAAAGGAGACAACTAACCTCCATTTTATTCAAACTAATCTAAATGCAAGATGATGCATGTTATGCAATATTTATAGTATGCAATGCAATCCTATGCTTAAGAACATGCACAAATAGACATCTTAAGTAGTGTAAACATGTTTACATCATACCCCCATGCCTTTCTTTTGCTAATCCCTAGCAAAAACTATATGCTATTTATAAAAGAATCAGGTTGGATTATTTGGGCTTGAGTTATTTTCAATCATTAAGAAAATGTTTACTTAGGATCAGAACTTTCAAAGACACAATAGTGCACGAGTATCTACCAAAATGCAGACCGCCTCAAGCCCTCGCCTTATTCAAAGAAAATTTTATTTTTCTCTTTTTCCTCTTTTCTAATTTTTTTTTTTTGGATTTTCAAGTTTTAGGGTTTAAGAGTGACTTTCTATGGCCATTCAACTCATCCATGATTTGATGAGAACCCTAAGTTCTAGGCATCTTATTATGAATGTGATAGACTCATTGACCGGCAGTTAAAACGGACTTCGGATTTCTACGCCTTTAGGTGACCTTAAAAAGAGAATTCTACCTAAAGGTGTATCTTTACAACCGGTAGCTTTCTCCCTACTTTTATTTTTTAACGGGGTCAACACAAGGGTGAATCCAGTGTACATCTCCCTGGTTTATTCTACTTCTCCGCTTCTTCCTAAGTGTTTTGGGATTTTTCAATGCATTTATTGAGTTGGGTTCTGGATAACCGGTCGATGAGCTGTTACCACCGACAACTTATCAGCCATACTCGTGCGACGAAGTGTAGCCTATTTCCTTTTTTTTTCTTCTCTCTTTCTTTTTTTTTTTTCTTTTTGATTCTCTTTTTAAGTAGGTGGCTTCCCTGGTCTAAGATTTACCTAAAAGCAGCAAAAAGAGAAAGGTCCAGTGACTAGGCTCTGGACAACCTACCTATGGGCTGTTACCCATGATTACTTGCCAGCAATATCACCCTAGAAGGTTCATTAGCTATCCAATTTCCGTTAAAATCGTCGAACAACGAGTAAGTGTAAAGAAACTGTGTAGATGCTAAAACTCAAGGTTCCCTCAAATCAGAGGGCAGGTTGATAAGTCGTGTACTTATCATCGAAACTTATTTACTCCAATTAAAATAGAATTTAGGTTGGCAAGGATTCGAAAAATAAATCCACATTTTAGTGGATACACGGGCTTATTAAGTCTGAAGACCTGAAGGGTCTTTGTGTTCAAATCATAATGTAGTATTTCCTAAGATTGAAAATTTTCTTAAACTCAAGTTCTCTTTCCTAATTCCATTTTTTTTTAATAAAAGAAAAAAAATAAAACAAATCTTCGGAGCTGACGAATAAATTCAGAGATGAATATCCACCCCCCATGCCTATCTAATGCAATGCCCTCATTGTATTAAAAAGATAAAATAAAGTAGAATAGAGTAGAAAGCACCTGAATTGCGTGAATGTCAGGTCCGCTCTGAGATAGAAACTAAAAAGAACTGTATACGTGCTGAATTTAGTACCTTCAGCTAGGCACACTATACAAAGAGGAGAAATAAAGAATTCATAGGTGCAGGTCAGAATCAGAATAAACATAAGAAACTTCTGACCTGTCAGCAGATGTCCACAAATGTGGACCAGATTGTGGTGCAGACCCATACCCCATAATCAAGAATATCTCAGGTTCTGGATAAAAATTACCCAAAACCTACAATCAGTATGCAAGCAGGGTCTGGCCTACGATTTATGAGGATGCAATCCAAGACCAAAAAGTCAGGGTACAGAGATATCAAAGGGATAATCAATGAATGTGTGCTTGGGTTGAGCATCCTCAGAACAAATGTCATAAGGGTTTTGGTTTGATGGTTTCAGATGAAATGGAACCCTTAGACTTAATCTTCTATTTTCTTCAAAGTTAGCTTCCCAAATCAGAACTTCTCAACTCCTATCCTCCTCAATCAGAATGTTAAATTCCAAGACTTCTTGCATATTAATCACCCCATGTGAAATTTCCAAGTCTAAAAGATGTGGCTGAATCAGAATTGACTTGGGTCTAGTTATCTCAAAAACAGAATCATCGATAAGCTTAATGGGGTGTAACTGACAATTAGGGCATTTGATTGAATCCTCCAGAAAATGCGATTCTGGATTCGTAATGTGAGCCCTAATAAGATCAGTTTCCTCAATTATTGGGCTATCAAATGATTTATCAGATTCCTCAGGCCCAATCGTCTCACAGAAATTGTGTTATGTAAACTCGCGTGAGACTTCGCAACTTGAATCTTCACCATCAGAATCAAAGAAATTAAGATCCATATTAATGTATGTCCCAAAATCATCTGTCACTTTCTGTTCCAAGGAAACATACATTTCCTCGTACCCTGGCTCAGGAATCTCAGGTGAAGAAATCAGATCATTCTTAATTGGTTACTCTAATTCAATTTGGTCAGTCTCGTAACACGTGTTCCCCCCAATAGGTGCCTGAGCAGGTTCTGACATTGGCTCTCCTAAAGGGAGTTCATCCTGGGAATCATCTCACGATTGAACTAAAGCAATCACAAATTTCATCATCAATTTCGCTAATTTCCCAAGTAGAAACTCACTCAGGTTCTTATCCTTATCATCCTGAAGCCAATCCAACAAATATTTGTTCAAATCATCAATCATTTCAATCAGAGGCTCCAATCTCTAATGCAAGGTATTGGCTGAACTTCTAAAGATTGTATGATATTCCTCAAGTTAGCCAGAACCTTATCTTGAACCTGGTTACCCTGAACCAAATGAGTTGGTTCAGGGTTAGGCGGGTTTGGGGTCAATGTAGGGGAATTAACGAATTGAGATTCGTTATACCCTTCCTGATAATAGGTCATTTCTGATTGTTCAAAAGGTGGTAATGACCTAAAGGCAATGTAATCAGAGGATGGGTAAGGATCAGTGTATCCTTCTTGATTGTAGATCGTATTAGGTTGTTCATGAAAGGTTGACGAACTATAATCGATGCAGCTCTGAAACGGATAGAAATCACAATCATAATGTTTAGGGTTAGACCCTAAACACGGAGGTCCGGAACTGTATCCCCAATCCGAGTTATCCCAACTAACTGATGGTTGATTACAGTACGAGTCGGGATAATCGTCATGTTGAGGATAATTCAAAATAGGAGGGAAAGAGCGGGAATGCGTGTAATATGTGGAAGGATTCATGAGAGACAGAAGGAAGAAAGGTGCCCTGTAATACAAACAATCAAACCTGTCCTTAAGTGGGCTAGCCTAAAGACCTACAGACTCCCAAAACCCGTCTTGAGATAAAGGAACGATTTGATCTACTTCTTTCTATTCAATCCAACCAGTTAGAAGGAGGGACAGGGGAGAAGGTTCTTCCTTTGGCTTGCGCCTCCGATTCCTAGTGTACCCCCAGCTGCGATCGTTTGATTCTGCTCCCCTAGCTAGACATCAGATTGAACAGTAGAAACAGACTAATTGAAAATAATCTCGTTCTGGGTTCTAAAGAGCGAGTCGAATCCTTAAGGCCAACGTCTACTCTATTTTATTTAGGGCTAGGTTTGAATGTGCTTTGGAATGTGATGGGTCCTTTATATGGGTTGTGCTCTTAATGATTGATTGATTTGTGTGTACGTGCACAACTAGTGGTTTTCAAGCAAGATTACTTTTGATGTGGTGAATTTTAGAGTTTAAATCTTGCTTAGTAGCTTTTAGGATTCAACTTTAGGTGTTTTCAAATAAGTTTTGTTGGCACTCCAGGTTTTGAAAGCACAGGTGAAGATGTTTTCCTTTGAAACTTAAAAAGAATGTGGAGTTCCTGGTAAATCCCTAAGAGTTGAACCTAATCGGCAGCTACCTGATGAGTTGATTTTAATTGAACTGGTGCGGCCCAATCAACTCAAATAATTGGCCTATTGCACCACTTAATTAGGCACACAAATGATTATCTAATCTGATTTCTACTCAATTATGTGTTTGGATGTGTGTACCGGCTCCAAAGATCGGCTTACTGGTTGAGTTTGAAAATCAGAAGAGGTTGTGTACCTCTGTGAGATTTTTTTTTTAAAATTTTTTTAAATGTGGAGGTTGAGGCAGGTATGGGTGTCAAACAAACAAACAAAACTAACCTTAGAGTTTATAAGAACACCTAGGTTGATTGATGTTTGTGTTATTATGTGGTGAAATGAAAACTAATGGGTGGGAGGTGGGGGATAACTTACAAAACCTTCCACAACACTTTACTCCAATCTACCGCTTTTGTTCGTCTTGAAAGAGTACTTGCAATCACAATAAGAATGGAGAGAAGTGAGGTAAATGATTTGTAAGTTATAAAACGCGAAGAAAAATCAAAGAGTGTCACCTCCCTGGTAACGGTGCCAAAATGTTGAACGCTCCAAGCTGCTATGCTAACGTATTGGTTTTGAAAAACCTGTCGTCGTAGTATGAAAGTGAAGAGCTCGTATTCAACAAATAAAATTTATACCGGAATAGAAATCCTGGGTCGAACACAGGGAGGCAGACATTTGATTTAAAAAATACACGTTTGTTTTATTTGTCATGAAGTAAATTAATTGATTAGAACTATCTAACTATTTGCAATAAATAGAAGAGAGAGAGAGTAAGAGAGAGAGAGAATATTACAAACAAAAATCAAAAAGAGGTGTAGAATGAACATGGAATTCATCATTAAAAAGATTGTTTGTTACACTAAACATTATGACTAGAAAGCGGGAAAATAATTACACTAGAAAGCAGTAAATCTACTCTAAAAAGCAGTAAATCTACTCTAGAAAGTAGTAAAAAGAATGGGGAGAGATATCCTCCTCGACGGTTGCTTGGAGGACGAGCCGGACGGGACGATGCCTGGACGAAGGGGAATGGAGCAGGATGAAGGAGAACGAAGCGGGAAGAACGGGAACGGGGCAACACGTCGTTGTCATCGTCGCGGGATCCGCTTCCGAAATGGGGATGAAAAATTGATTTTATCTCGCGAGAAGCATCCTGGGTGTGGGACAAGATTCTCTTGAGCTTTGAAGAGGGAGAGAAGAGAAGGAAGGGATGAGAATTTCGTGTGGAGGAGGTCTTCTTTTATAGTTGCAAGGAATGAGGGCAAATTGGTCTTTTAAAACTCAAAACATTAAATAAGGGGTCTTTAGTGACGGATAAAATCTTCGCTAAAGCTCCATCGTGGGCGTAGTAGGGCACTGCCCGCGTGGTCGCTCGCCTACTCGCACGTAACGCGCGCTCCACGTACCACCGATCTCACGATCGGACGGCTTATCTCGCTCCTTCGCCTGCCTCCTCTACGTGCTCGCCCACGTGCGATCCCGTGTTACGCGCGGGCGTGCGATAGAGTGTGAAACAGATTGAGTGCCTGCAGCCACTCGATCGCGATCGAGCGATTGCGGAGCCCGCTCACCCGCGCCTGAAATGCCGCTCACGCTGGCTCGAACGCGCACCTCGCCTTCTCGCGAGCGTGTTCACCCGCTGCGCTACAACGACTCTTATGTCGCGGAGACGAATTCAAGAGCGCGCATCCACAACCGTTGGATGCGCATCCAACGGCGGAGAAGTGACGAATAAGAGGGGGTGCGGCGAGTGCAGCGGCCGGTTGGGTAGCTGAGATGGCGCCACGTGGTGCCATCTTGGCCGTCCATCATCTGAATGATGTAGATGGTGCCACGGTTGTCGGATTGAATCGATTTTTGTGCCGTTAGGCTGCGATCGTCGATCCGAATCCAGTCGTGCGGTCGGATTTGTTGTTTGAAGTGTGGATTCACACCATCTTGGCCCTTGATCTTCTAAGATTCCCCAGTCTCTATCTGATGCTACAGATGTTTGATTAGAACGATCTTGGAGTCGTTGAACTCCAATCGTCGCCCTGATCACATCTGTATGGTTGGATCTTCGATCTGAGGCCCTGATAAAAAGTTTACCCTATCCATGAACATAAAAGGAGACAATTAACCTCCATTTTATTCAAACTAATCTAAATGCAAGATGATGCATGTTATGCAATATTTATTGGATGCAATGCATTCCTATGCTTAAGAACATGCACATAGACATCTTAAGTAGTGTAAACATGTTTACATCAACAGGAGCAAAACCTAGCCCCTACCCTCCCTGCGTCTCTCTCTCTCTCTATTTCACTTTTAGGACTGCTCTCCCAGAGCCTTCTCGGGTTATCAGGTCGGATATGCACGCCCGGGACCAGGCCCACCGGCGTGGGTGGTGGGCAAGTTGTGCACGGGTAGTCGGATAGGATACCAGGTCTACGTAGGTGTGCATCGTGGACGAGGCGTGGTGGGCGAGGGGACCTCACCCTGTGTCAGGAGGCGCTAAGCCCTTGGCACTTTTGTAATTTATTCAGCTGCACCCGCTCCTGATCTTCCGAGGTGGGACTAAATGTCCCACCTTCCTCGCAGGCACCCACACAGTAGATGTTCGCATCCAATTGCAGGACTGCATGGGGCTTTGACTCCAATAGCTGGGCTGAGAGTGTGCACGAACGAAACTCGCATGACCTGGGAGCTGAAGCCTGGGGTCTGGAGTCCTGGAGCAAGCTTGCGAACAAGCTACGTCCTCTGTCAATGGCAGTGAGGACCTGTACCCTGTTCACAAGCAAACGACCTTGCGACCTTATCAGATTACTTCAGAAAGCTTCACCGTGACATAGCGAAGGTGGCCCGGTGGTTGGCGTGGCGTGGGGTGGCCTGAGCGTGCGTGCCTAGGTCACCCTGTGCGTGTGAATATGGGTGTGTTCAGGGAGTGTTCTGGGTGTTTGGCAGAGAGATTGGAGTAGGGGGAAATGGTCAGTGAGGTGTTGCAGAGGTCGTAGGGTGGTTGGCGAGGTGGATGGAGGCATGGAGTGACGGGAACACCTCGCTGGTGGTTTGGTCGGAGGTGGGAACGATGGTGGTGGTCAGTGGTAGTCGGTGCGTGATTTGTGAAATTGAATGAGAAAAAATGAAGAGTAGAGGAAGAGAAAGAGTTCAGACCTACTTAACGGACGAAAGGAGGGAGGAGGAGGACGGCGAGTATCTACCATCGTTGGAGACGAGGGCCCTGAGATGGGGATGACAGCGACGAGGAAGGGGTCGGAGAGGCTAGCACGGGTACGGCGCAATGCGGAGGAGCACGACGAAGAGAACTCTGCCACTGGTATGGTGGCAGAGTGATGAAACGAGGGAGAGGAGGTCGCCGGAGCTTGCGGGCATCTGACCGGAGATGAGGACGGAGGAGATTTTGGGGGATTCTCAAGCCAGAACAAGCTTGCCTCAAGCGGAGGGATCTGGATCTTCTTATATAGGCACAGGCAGAGGGAAGAGTCGCAAGGTTGTGGTCGAAAGTCTTTGCCGGAGGCATGGCCGGAGTGAGACCCAGACCTCTCGAGCATTCGCATAAGAGGTATGGGGCGATTCAGGGCATGGGGAGCTTGTCATGCCGTAGGGGGTTTCGTAGAGAGCTCCCCTTTCAAAGTTAGGAGCGGCTCCTTGGGGAAATGAGGAGAAAATCGCCTCGAAACCTCGCTGGAGGTATGGGTCCCTGCTGCAATGATAGAGGGACCAAAATGAAGAAGGTGATAAAAAGTTGAGGGGGTTTTTGCAAGGGTTTTCAAAAGTTAACGGCTAGAATGTAATTGGGTGGACCATTTTGCAAAGTAGGTCAAGATGACCTTCCCTTAGGTCCAAATTTTAGTACAAACCTAATTTGGACCTAAGGAATCCAGTGGTGAAGTTGAATTTTAGGTTTGACCATGTTTGACTAGACATTTTCATTAAAACCTAAATTAGGTCAAATATTGAGCTTGGACCCCAATCTAGGTCAAAATAGATTCCACTGGTCAAATTGAAGGTTCTAAACCCTAGAGGATATTTTTCCATGAATTTTAGAGGATTTAGTTGATTTTTATCTTTCCTGGAACCTTGTAAATTTAAGTGGGTTTGTTTTAGGGTTACAGAATGTCATTTAATTCTTAAATTTCTCAATAACCCTTTTCTGACTGAACCATCCCACTTTTTCTCTTATTAAGTCCTATTGACCTTTGTCTAGGCCCTTAGAAATTCCGTTGATGCACTGCAATGGAAAAATTACAGTTTTACCCTTTGTTTCATGTTCTCTTCCCATATTAGTGATCCCTTGAATTAGGCATTTCTCTTGGTTATGTAGGAGCTTTTGTTCACTTGATTAGGTCAAAATATGCTAGTTAGGGCTCATGATGAGGTTCTCATCATACCCCCATGCTTAGCTTTTGTTAGTCCCTTAACAAAAAACTAAGGTTTTAACTTCTGTTCTAGACCATGAATTTCTTTCACTAGTTATGATAAGTGCTTTTTCTTTTGTGATTAGGTTAGAATGCCAACAATAGGCTTAAACGTACTCTAGTACCAACCAAGATCCGGACCTATCCAGCTTTAGCCTCGGTCCTCCGCGAAGGTTTTTAAGGCCCGCAGGAACTACCCTAAGGTTTATTGGACTCCATGGTTAAAGTACTCGTGCTTGAGACATATTTGGCCTTGGTTCAGTTTGCAATGTGTTTTTGTAAGAGAGAGACGGAGGTTTTATTTGTTTGGAGAGTTTTCTCTCTCTTTTCTTTTCAATTCCAGCTTCAGATTGGATTTTCAATACAATCTGTATTAGATTCCTCGTCCCCATCATCAATCCTCAAAGGTTCCTAGCAATCGATGCTTTTTGATAACACCGCCCATGGTAACCCCCAGAACCCTGGTTTTCGAGATTTCAAAATAATCCCGCCCATGGTGTTCCGTGCCCGAATCCAGACTCTGGCGATTGACATTTCGTGATAATGCCACCCATGGTATCTGAACCAGCAGAGTGCTTACATGCCCCCAGTAGGATATGTAAATATCCTAAGAGACAAGCACCGAGGAGACGATATGTTATTACGCATCTTCGAAGGGAATTTCCCACCTCTCCGCTTCGGGAACTCATCCAAATCAACTTGTGTTGATCGGCCGCTCCTAATCTAGGCAACATTTTCAGAACATTAAATTGCTTTTTACATGATTTTGATTGTTATGCGCACTGAACCAGACTGTGTCTGGATTGGGGTGCTTAGGTTACTGAGTCTCGCAAATTGAAGGTCAGTTAACGAGGTCGAATACTCCCTAAGCCTTAGACCTAATACTTAAGCTTCGCATTTTCCTCAACCTCCATTCCGATAACAGGATTCAGGTCCAGACCCACCTCCGTTCCGATAGCATATCATCTACGCCTTCTCACCTCCATTCCAGAGCCACGCTAAAGCTTTCCTCTACCCAACGTCCTCCCGCTTCTCACCTTCGTCACCCTGCTTCCCAACTCCTTCATCCGAGCTTCCGCCAGGTACCATCGTCTCACCGAAAAGCCTCTTTGGGAGATTTCTTCTCACCCCTTTTCTCTTTTATGCTTTTATAGTTTATTGTAATTGACATTTATGCAATAAATCACATTTGATTCCATCTCACTCTTGTGATTGCTTGTCATTTTATTTCAAAAACAAAAAAAATAACAAAACCCTAAAACACCAACAAGAAACAAATCGAAGCGCTGTTTCGTACAAAGTAACGTCGCCTCCCTGTGTTCGACCTGGGACTCCCTTAGAGTTTCAGTATAAATTATATTTGATTAGGAGTTTTGCAACTATGACGACGTGTTACTCGTAACCCCAATTTCAAACATGCAAAACCCGTTGATCATTTTGGCACCGTTGCTGGAGAGACAACGAAATTTACTTTATTGTTTTCTGTGCTTCTTTGCATTTACATAACACTAACCCCGCTTGTCTTTGATCTACTGTCTTGCAGGTACCCTAGCATAGAGATCTAAGTGTGGTAGACCAGAGTAAAATGCGGGTAGAGTACTTTGTAAGTGTCACCCACATTCCCCCCCATTAGTTTCATTTCACCACACTCATAACCAAGACCAAATCTACTTAGGTGCTTGCATAAATCCTAGGATAGAATTATTTGTCTTGTTTGCCACCTTCATCCATTTCACCCCTGCATTTTTTTTTTAAAAAAATAAAAAGATACTTTCTGTGGGATGAATCAATTTACACACTTTATACACCTACATCAGAGGCACATAATTGGACTTGATTTTCATCTACTCAATCGGGATTCCGACCTGTGGACCCGGTACATTAAATCAACACACAAAAGAGTAGAAATCATATTAGGTTAATCACCTTTTTTGTATGCCTTAATCGGTGGTGCATTTGAGTCGATTAATTGAATTGTTTGAGCCACACCACTTAATTTAAAAGAAACTCGTTTGTAGCTGCCCCATAGGATTCAATATTTAGGTCAAGCCAAGCACTCCATATTTTCTCGATTTATAAAGGAAAATACTTGAACACGTGCTTTCAAAACTTGGTTTGCCTCACAAAACTTTGTTGAATACACCTAACATTTGAATCCTAAAAGCTACTAAGTAAGATTCAAACACTAAAACTCACCTCATCATTAATAATCTTGCTTGAAAACTTCTTGGTTGTGCATATTCACACATTCTCAAACAAATCATTAAGGGCACAACCCATTAAGGGCCCATCACATTCCTAAAGCACCATTGTCCCAAGCCTAACTAAAATTGAATAGACGTTGGCCCTAAGATTCATTCGCTCGTCGAGATCCAGATTGAGATTATTCACGATTACCTACTTATACTAGTCAATTTGATGTTTACCTAGGGGAGTAGTGTCAAACGACCGCAGTTTGGGGGTATACTAGGAATCGGAGGCGTAAGCCAAAGAAAGAACCTTCTCCCTAGTCTCTCCTAATTGGTTGGATTGCCTGGACATAAGTAGAGTAAATTGTCCATAATCTTAGGATGGATTTTGAGAGTCTGTAGATCTTTAGACTACCCAACCTAAGGACATGCTTGTATTTTTTATGCTGCAGGGTCCCTTCTCTTCCTCGTCCTTCCGACTTCCTTCCAGTGTATGTTTAGAAGGAGTGGAAGGACCTTTAGACCATTCCCGGAGGCAGAGGTTGAGCTATAGCCAAGCAGATCCCATGGTTGATCAACAACCACCTCCCTTGCCCTCGAACCAGCAGGAGCTGATTCAGAGGAAGTTGGAAGAATTGCAGTAGATGCAGCAATGGTTCCAACGAATGAATGATCAGGGTGCTCGGCCCTTGAAGGATTTTTATGATCCCTCAAATTTTGAGGATCGTCCCGACGTTGTGATCCCCGTTGGTGATGTTGAGATCAAGCCCCAGGTTTTGAGTCTAATTAAACACTTTCATGGGCTTGGCTCAGAGGACCCATTCCAACATTTGGAGACTTGATCACTCTAGTTCAGACCACCACATCACGGAAAGTGGATGAAGAACATATGCTCATGAGGCTTTTCCCCCATTTACTCTGGGATAAGGCCACACATTGGTATCGTACCATTGGAAGACTGATTGCTACTTGGACAACTTTGAAATCGGCCTTCCTGAAGAAATTCTTCCCAATTGGGCGAACCAATGTGTTGCGATGGGCAATTACCACTTTTGCCCAGCGGCAGGGGGAACCGTTTCATGGGGCCTGGGGGAGATTTTAGGATCTGTTGCGGAAGTGTCCACACCACGAGGTACTTAAATGGCAACCTGTGCAGATTTTTTATCACGGGTTGAATGATCAACTCCGTAATCATGTGGATGCTTCTTGCGGAGGCAATTTCCTCAACAAAGACGCAGATAGAGCGTATGATTTGTTTGAAGAAATGAGTGAAAATTCTTTAAACCACGCCTCTATGGAAACCTTCAACCAATTCCAACAAACTAGATCAAATGCCAATGAGGTCTAAGATTCTCATACATCTGATATGGAATTGATCTACAATAGATTAGATAAGATGGATCTGGTTGGTAAACGAATGGAAGAGTGGATGTCCGGAAACTCTAATTTCTCTAGATCCACTCAATCCCAGGGATCTGGATTCCATTCTTCGCAAGCTCCTACGGGATGGGAGTTTGTGAACTAGCTAGAGTCAGCTCGATCTTCAGGCCAACTCTTCTCTGAACCTTATGGGTTCGAAACTGGGGCCTTTGATCCCAATTTTACTGATCCTTCATTCTCATCTTATGAGGATGTTCAGGCTGTGCAGGAGAATGTTAGGTCCAACCCTTGCTCGAATTCCTATAATTCTGGTTTGAAAAATCGTCCTAACTTCTCTTGGAAAGATTAGGGGCAACGGATCCAATATCGACCCAACAACTTTGTATCGGAAAAACCAATGGGTCAGGGTCTTGTATATACTCAGTTGCCCTTGAATCAGGTTAATCAGTCCATGTGGAATGCTCAACAACCCACTGAGTAGGCTGATTTAAACCTAAAGATGGTAGAAATGTAAGGGTCAATGCTCCAGCTCATGCAACAAATGAAAACTTCGCTAGATACTTTGCAATCTGGACTTGGTGCAAACAACCGACAGCCTAGATCTCTACCATCACAACCTGTACCAAACCCATGGAATGTACAAAACCGAGGCATTGGGCCTCAAGGGTTTGGTAATAATGGGGAGTCATATGCTCAAGCTCATGCTATCTATCAGGCTACCCTAGCTCCTCCCGGAGCAAACCATGTTCCTACCATAATCAATCGGGAGCCTCCTGTTTTGCCCAACCCTCCCCAAGACACTAACCAACAGCATTTTGTCATTGCAAACACCATCACCTTGAGGAGTGGTAGTAGACACAAGGACCTAGCCAACACCATGTCAACCCCATTAGGCCCCGTAGCAAGAATTCCAAGCTCCCAACTAAAAATGTGATGAACAAAACATCAGAGTCTGATTCAGGAGTATGTTGTTGTATGGGAAAATAGAAAAAGTTGGAGGAGAAATTGGAGGAAAGGATGTCCTTACTTCAGGCTTTCAAATTGACAATCATTTTACTCCTCGCAGCTATCGGATCAATTCCCGCCTACGCCATAGGTTTACTGAATGAATATAAAGAAAGGCGTAGAGCGAAATCTAAAAATAATAGGAGAGTAGTTTTATCCGATAACACAAGCACACTAATCCTAAACAAGCTACCTCCTAAGAAGCAAGACTTGGGAGCCCTGCTGATTTCTTGCACAATAGGAAACATTACTTTTGACTGGACCCTCCTCGACTTGGGTGCTTCCATTAATGTGACCCCTACCTCACTACACATGGAATTGGGTTTAGGCTACCTAAAACACACTGACATAACCTTGCAATTAGTTGATAGATCCATTACAAAACCAAAGAGTATTTTGGAGGATGTTTTAGTCAAGGTTAATGATTTGCATTACCTTGCTGATTTCTTGGTCCTGGACATGGAAGCCTCAAAATAGCTCAACCACACCTCGATTATTTTGGGAAGACCTTTCCTAGCTACTGCCAAGGCGAGGATTGACTGTGAATCGGGAAATATAGAAATGGCCTCAGGGGATAAGACAAATCGATTCAATATTTTCGAGGTCTTAAAGAAGAATAAAATTAAGTGTGGTTCGATGGAGGAGCTTGGTAGAATAGAGGAAGTAATGGCCATACATACCTTAGACAACCTTTTAATGGCCAACTCAACCCAAACTCGGGAAGATCACACGGTTGTGGAAATGGTTGAGGACAAATAAAAAATGCTACCAATTGTAGAAACTCGGGATGAGGAAGCTATACATGAAATCAAAAATTTGTTGGATGATTCACGTGATCAAGTTAAAACCCAACAACATCCTTATCCTAAATGCTTAGAGTTTGAGGTCCAACTTGTGGGTGGGAATCCTGAGGATCAAGATGGTTGGTTTAAGAACCCAGAGTGTGAGGATGAAATTGAACATTGGGGAAGAACTCTTCAAACATCAGGTATTCTAGAGTACCCACAAATCCCCAGCACATCACAAAACCCTCATAGTCCTTTTTCACCCAACCATTGCACAAATTCTATACCCAACCACACTTCCTCTGTAATAAATCAACAAAACTCTTATTGGAGACCCTTTGGGCTCTCCTTGCACCACCAGCTTGCTACTTTCATTGATCATCTCTTTGCCAAGTCCACTTTCACTCTCTAGGACTCAAATCTTGGGGCCCGAAAACTGTGTTATTGCAGCCTCAATGTTAGTTATATTTGATTAAGAACCTCGCCTAGCTGAAGGCACTAAACTCAGCACATGTAAAGACTGTTCCAAGCTGACCAAAGTCTCACAGAAATCAGGTGCTATTCTTCCACTTCTACTCTCCTGCATGCTTTCATTTTTCACAATTAGGAACTTGCAATAGTAAGCATGGGGGGGTGGACATATTTTATAACCTTTTTGTCAGCTGTAATAGTAATTTCCTATTATTTGATTAAAAAAAAAACAATTAGAATTAGGAGATGAGAACTTAGGAATTAGGACTTGCAAACTTTAGGAATTGATACTTTGAGACCTGAATACTTACACTCTTCAGGTCTTTAGGCTTAATTAGCCTGGGTATCCACTTAAATGTGGACTTAGTCTCGAGTCCTTGCCAATTCAAATTCACTTTAATTTAGTAAATAAATTGGGATGATAAGTATGCGACTTATCAACCCACTCATGGCTTTGGGGGGACTCTAAGCCTAAGCATCTACACACTTTTTCGCACTGACTCACTTTTCGACGATTTCTTCAAAAATTGGGTAGCTAATGAACTATCTAGGGTGGTATGACTGGCAAGTTATCGGTGGTAACAGCTCATCGACAGGTTGTTCAGAGCCCAGCCACAAGACTATTTTCATTGTACTGCTTTTAGGTAAGTCTCAGATCAGGGAAGCCACATAATTAAAAAAAAAAGAAAAAAATAGAAAAAGGAGAGAAAAAAAAAATCACACTTCATCGCACGAGTATGGCTAGCAAGTTGTCATGGGTAACAGCCCATTGGCTGGTTGTCTAGAACCTAGTTCACAAAAAAATGCACAATAATTCCTAAAACACTAAGGGAAGAAGCGGGGAAGTAGAATAAATCGGGGAGATATACACTGGGTTCGCCTTTGTGTTGACCCATAAATAAAAGTAGGGAGAAAGCTACCATTCGAAAAGATAAACCTCTAGGCAAGGTCACCTAGGGTTGTAGAAACTCGAAGTCCGTTTTAACAGCTGCCTAGTAAGTCTTTCACGATTTTCACTAGATGCTTGGCAGGTATAGTCCTTTTCGAGTCTTAGGCGGGTTAGGTAGCCGTAAAAAGTTATCTTGGAACTTTCAAACTCCAAAAGTACAAAAAAATTAGAAAAGAAGAAAAATAAGAAAAAATTTTTTGTATCTTCTCTTGTCATATAACGGGAGGGCTTGGACGATCTACATTCTGGCAGACATCTGGGCACTGTCGAGTCTTCGTAACCAGGTCTTGGATTGAAAGTTCCTAAAATAGCCAATAAATTATGCCTAAGAGATTGAATCCTAATTCTACTTTTATAAATAGCATTTAGGCTAATTTTGCTAGGGACTAGCAAAAAGTAAGCATGGGGGTATGATAAACACACATGAATTCATGATAAAATGCTTATTTATGATAGTTTCTAGGCTTAGCATTGCACATCATGATATAAATATTGCATAAACATCCATTGCATTGTATTTAGGATAGTTTTCGACCCAGCAACTATGCTCCACAATGACCAATGGGTCAGGGTCATGTGTATACTCAGTTGCCCCCAAATCAGGTCAATCAGCCAGCTTGGAATGCCGTCAACCCGTAGGGCAGGCTGATTTGAACCGACAAATGGTAGAGATGCAAGGATCCATGCTCCAGCTCATGCAGCTAATGAAAACCTCGCTGGACAACTTGCAAACTGGGCTCATAGCTAACTCTCGTCAACCCAGATCTCTACCATCCCAACCCGTACCCAACCCGCGAAATATCCTGAATCTGGGAAACCAAGCCCATGGGTACGGAAATCAGAGGGACCCACACGCACATGCTCAGGTGGTTGAGCAGGGTCCTTCCTCTTCTTCTGCACATCAATAATTCTTGGCTAATCAAGCCCCTCCAATCTTTCCTAACCCTCCCCAAGACCTAAACTCATATGCATCCACAAATTCTGTTACCTTGAGGGGTGGTAAACAAACTAAGGATCCACAACCACACTATTCTGATTTACCAAATCCTAAAGAACCTGAGGAGAGAAAGAATAATTCTGGAGAAGAAATCAAGGCTCAGGAACCTGATTCCAAAGATCTGACTCATGTTCCTTTTCCTGAAGCCTTAATCAGATCAAAGAAGTCTATTGATAGTAATGAGGAGCTTCTGAATATTTTCAAGAATGTTGAGATCAATATCTCGCTCTTCGACGCTATCAAGCATATACCGGCTTACACGAGATTTTTAAAGGATTTATGTACACAAAAGCGTAAGTTGAGAGAATCTGTTCCGAGAAAGGTGGTACTTTCCGAGTAGGCTAGTTCTGTTATCCTGCACCACCTCCCTAAAAAAAAGAGAGATCTAGGTGCTCCATTGATTTCTTGTGTCATCGGAGATTACACTTTTGATAGAGCACTTTTGGATTTGGGTGCATCCATTAACCTAATTCCGACTTCTCTTTACGAGAAGTTTGGATTAGGTGAACTTTGGCCGACTTCAGTAACGCTGTAGTTAGCGGACCGTTCGGTCACAAATCTGCGAGGTGTTATTGAAGATGTTATAGTTAAGGTTAAGGATCTCTATTTTCCTGTAGATTTCCTTGTCCTTAACATGGATGTACTAGAAAATCTAAGGAACACGCCCATCATTCTGGGGTGTCCGTTCCTGGTTACCACTAAGGCCAACATTAACTGTGAAAGCGGTAGCATGGAAATTGCCTTTGGGGATCAAAGAATGAAATTGGATATTTTTAAGGCGATTAATAAATTTGAGGATTGTGGATTTATTGAGGAACTTGAGGAGGATAATGTGAACATTTAAACTTGTTTGATGGTTTCTGCAATTGAAAGTTCATCCTTTGATGATGAATTGGACCCGCAACCCTCTATGGCAGACCTACCATCTTCTGAACAGGTTATTGATTTTGTTCACTGATGAGAGCCTCATCATGAACCCTATCTACCACAATTTAATCTAAATAAGTGTGAAGAAGCTCCTACAAAACCTAAAGAGAAGCTTAACTCAGAGAATTTTGAGTTAAAGAATAAGATAAATCATAAGGGGTAAAACTGTAATTTTACCAATGCAGTGTGCAAATAGGGTAATTAAGGATCTAAACACAGGTCGAATAAGCTTAATAAGAAAGAAAGAGGGATGATCTGATCTGAAAAGGGTTATAGCAACTTTTGGGAATTAAATGACATCCTGTAACCCTAAAATAAACCCGCTTTAATTCACGAGGTTCGAAGTAGGATAAAAATCAACTAAATCATCTAAAAATCATATAAAAATATTCCCTAGGGTCTAGAACCTTCAATTTGGCCTTTGCAACCTATTTTGACCTAAATTGAGAACCATGCCCAATTTATCACTTAATTTGGGTTTTTACGCAAATTGATTGGTCAAACATGGTGAAACCTAAAATTAAAATTCACCATTAAGTTCCTTAGGTTCAAATGAGGTTGGTACAAAAATTTGGGCCTTAGAGAAGACCATCTTGACTGACTTTACGAATTGGTCCTCCTGAATTATTTTTTTACCCTTATCTTTTGAAACCCTTTCAATTAGACCCCTATCTTTCTCATCATTCTTTGCAGAACGGTCCTCCCTGCCATTTCTGCGTAGCGCCATACCTCCGGTGACTTTGCACGGAGGATGGCGTTGCGCAGGGCATGGCAGCCATTCTTAGGAACGAATGGGGGGTTCCCTACGTCGTCCTCTATCACAGGGACCCGCCCTTGCCACCTGCGGCTGCCCATGCCTCTCGTGCTAACGCACGAAAGGCATGGGTGTCCATTTTCAACCATACTCCGGTGAGACCTCCACGCCGATTCCTCGCGCTTCTCCCCTCGCCAACGCCTTTATAAGGAGAGGCAGGGTCTGCCATCTCCTTCAAGCTAGTTCTGGCCGAGAATACTCTCCTCTTTCGTCTCCTCTCTCTCCGGTCAGATTGCCCTAAGCTTCCGGCGAACGCTCCTCCTCCTCCTCGTCGCTCTGCTGCCATACCTGCAGCAGAGCCTACTCTGCCTCGTCGTCCCACGCCAGGCTGCACCAGCTGGCGTCCTTAGATCTCTTCCTCGTCGCCGTCACTCCTCCCCTGGGCACCTTCGTCCTCAGCTCCGGCAGGCACGCGCCGGGCAGTCTCCCTCTCCCCCTTTGTCGACTAAGTAGGTAGAAATCTTCTCCTTACTCCCCTCTCACTTTTCCCTTCTTGAATTAGTCTTTTAAAACCCTCGACTGCCACAACCACCTCCGTCCGCTCCGCCTCCGGCCACCATCTCCGGCGAGATCACCCCACTTCCATAGACCCTTCCACCCCTCGCCGACAAGCTCAGAAGCTCCACCATCACTCCCTGATCAGTTTCCCCATCTCCATTGACCGCCAACACCTCTCCAGACCACCTCCCGAACACACCCATTCGCAAGCACGCAGAGTGCCCTAGGCACACGGCCGTAGGCACTCTCACGCCTTGTCGACCCCTGCATCGCCTTCGCCGTCCCCTAGCGAAGCTCCCTACATTGTCTGATGTGTCCGTGAGGCTGTCTTCGTGATTTCAGGTCTCCGCCTTCTCACCGCCATTGACAGCAGGTTGGAGCTGCTTTGCAAACCAACTCCAGACTTCTTCGGCCCCAGGCGTAGGTTCCAGGTGACGCGGAAAGGCGTCACGCTCATGCCCAGGTTTGCAATTGGGGACGAGGGCCTCTGTCGCTGCCCCAATTAGTTGAGCCTTCCTCCTGCGGGCGCCTGAAATCGGATGTGGGACTTTAGTCCCACCACGTAAGTGTGTGGCCTCTCGCCCACACTTAAATTGATTTTGTGCTTTCGGCTTATCGCCTCCGAAAGCACACGGGGTGAGGTCCCTCACCTATTCACTCGCCTCGTCCGTGGCACTGCCCATGCGGATCTGGTGATCCGACCCGACACTCCTGTGCACTCCTTGCGCACCACCCACGCCGGTGCGCCTGGACCTGGGTGCGCAACTCGACCCGATTACCCGGCTCTGGGAGAGCTTTCCAAAGAGAGATCTAGAGAGAGAGAGAGACGCGAGGAAGGGGTAGGGGTAGGTTTTGCACTGACATTTGCGTGTGTGCGCATGATAGAAGAAAGAAGAAGGAAGAAGCAAGCAAAGAAGAAGAAAGGCAGGAAAGGAGCTGAAGGAAAAGAAGAGGAACCACACTGTAGTAGCCACGTAGTTAAGTTGTCTGAGCGCTGAATCAGACGTCGGAGGGTCAGCAGCCGGAGCAGAGAAGAACCGCAGCTGCTGAAGAAGAAGAAGAAGACAGGAAGAAGAGAAAGAAAGAAGAGGAAGGGCCAGAGCAGAAGAAAAGAAGGAACAAGAAGAAGAAAGGAGAGAAGAAAATCAGAGAAAGACTTAGCAGCTGAAGAAGAAAAGAGAAGGTAGAAGCCTCTACAGTTGCAAGGAAGAAGAAGACCCAAAAGAAAAGAAAAAGAAAATTATAGATAAGAAAAGAGAAAGGGGAACCACAGAAGCAGAGAAGAAGAAAGAAGAAGAAAGAAGAAAGTCGGCTGAAGAAAGAGAAGCCAATCACCCTTTCTTTCTCTCTCTCTCTCTTAATTTTTGTAAAACCTTATATTGTGAATTTATAGGCTTCTAGAATTATAGTTTGCTCCCTGAGTTCGACCTCGGGAATCTTTCTATTCCGATTAATAAATCATATTAGACTGGTAATCGTTCTTGTAATATACTACATTGCATATAATAACACATCAACGACAAGAAAGCCGTCACCAATTTTTGGCGCCGTTGCCGGGGAACAACGGCTATTCTAGAAGGTATTAATTCACAATTTTTGACTTTTTATTGACTAATCTCTTCTCTTTTGTTGTGCAGGCACAGGAAATCAAGCAGCCGCACAACAACCACACCAAGGACATGTAATTTTCTATCATCTCATTTAAACCCCTAAATTCTCAAGAGAAAGAAAAAGCTATCTAGGAATAACCTGTCTTCTATACTTAGTAAACCACAAGAGTTGCCTGATTTTCAAATTTCAACATACTTTATCTATACATCCATTAAAGGTAGTTAGGGCTAAAACCTTCTTGCTTGAGCCCTAATAACCCAATCTAAAGGCAACTAACTGGACCAAGTAGAGCCAATATAAGGTCCAAAGCTAGGGTTTTAGAGACATACTCTTCTAAGCAAGAAAGGAAAATCCCAAAGGAGGTGTGCCTAAGCCATTGTCTGAAAGCACCTATTCAGAGAAACCCTAAACATTGACTCTAAAAACACTTGAACCCTAAAAAATAAGACCTAATAAGCTCTCAAAGAAACTAGTAGGTGAAGTTGACCCCTTGGGTCAACCAACCTTCAACTTAGGTCGCTCTTTGCACTCAAAAGAATAAAGTTCAAGTGAAAACCCTAAGCACCTTGATCCTAACTAAAAGTGGCAGACTTAAGAGGTCAACGTCCCCATTCTGGTCTACATGAAATCTCAGTGACAAGAGAGGTCGGGTGGGGGAAACCCTGTAACCCGTGGGGGCGCTCTACCTTGTAGGGGTCTTCGCGGGACTCACCCTCTCCGGCTGCCCAGGTAATTCTCAGGTGGATGACTTTCTGATCAAGGGGTTCATCCGGCCCGAACCTCTATAGTCACCCAAAATTCTGGGTGTCTTGATTGGGTCTAGCACCTGCTAAACTCATCCTCTCTGTCAGTGTATGTTTGGTAGGAGGTCCTTGAAACCTCCTTTAGAAATTCACTCTCCTCGAGGCCGAGCCTCGGAACCCTTGCATGTGCAACCAACACTCCACATAGATCTCTCCTCCGATTCTGAACCCAACTCACCTTCCTCTTCCACAATGGCTCAGCCAATTGAGGAAGAGAACAATCTGAAGCACCAGCTCCAGTGACTCAATGACCTCTTCCAGAGCTTCATGCACCCATCGCAGCGTCCCATGATGCGGGATCACTACAATCCTGCTGCGATGGCTATTGAACCTCGAGTCAGAATCCCGACTGGAGGACCTGATTCTGAACTGAAGCCCAACATGATTCATGCTATTCCTAAATTCCATGGGCTTAATTCTGAAGATCCTTTCCAGCACATCAAACAGTTAAAGCATCTCGCCCAGACTTTCGGGTCAGATGCACAAAATCGGGATATTCTCCTTATGAAGATGTTCTCTTTCTCCTTTATGGACAAGGCCGCTCATTGGTATCAAACTCAGACCCGGCCGATCAACAATTGGGAGGAACTTCAATCCGAGTTTCTAAAGAAGTTCTTCCCTGTTGGTCGGACCAATGCCTTGCACCATCATATTACCCATTTCACACAGAAAACAGGAGAACCTCTTCATGAGGCATGGGATCGTTTTCAGGATCTCATGAGGAAGTGCCCCCATCACGGAGTTCCTAAATGAGAACAAGTCTAGTCTTTTTACCAGGGACTCCGTGAGGATATTAGGCTGTTCGTCAATGCAACTTGCGGAGGTAATATCATGGGTCAATATGAGAACACCGTGTGGGAGATTCTCGAAAATATGTACGGGAACTCCATCAATAATGACTCCATGGGACTATTCGACAGGACGAATACCCGCGCAGCGACGAACATTAGGGGAGCACACGAGACGCAGGACCTATCCGCATCAGTCGATCTGAAATTAATGGCCAGTCGATTGGACAAGGTCTCTATCATTGAGAAGAAGGTGGATGAGCTGACTCAGCACTTGCAGCGAGCCACCTTTGTGCAAAATTCCTTTGCAAAACCTCCTGCACGGGAGACTGTGCAAAACATTTTCCATCGACCTTCTCCTAGGGTGGACTCATCCATCCCCATCTGACTCTAGGACCGGAGGAACCTCCGATCCTTTCTATTCGTATCGGGGGAACCCTATTCCCCCATTCTCTGACTTTTCTGAGGTTCCTCAGACCTGCGTGGACCTCAACGCCATCCAGAATAACCCATTTTCCAACACCTACAATCCTGGATGGCGAAACCATCCCAACTTCCAGTGGGCAGGAAATTCCCAAACTCAAAGACCACCCTTTCAGCCCCGTCCACAAGCACCTTGTCCTTACCAGCCGCCTCAGCCATGGCCCAATCCTACTTACTCATCTGGGCCAAACCAAGACCAAATGTCCCTCATCCTTCAGACTTTGGCTAACATTCAGAGAATGAATGCGACTATTCAAAAGCAACACAAGGATGAAATCACAGAGGTCCGAAACCAACTGGCCCAGTTGGCGAATTCTCGCCAACCAGGCACACTTCCCTCTTAGCCTCTTCCTAACCTTAATATCATGCCAACTCAGCGGCGCGTTATGAACCCAAACCCAGGCCATGCACACATGGTTTATCAGGCCTCGTCTATTCCTTCACCTGACGGGATGGAGGCCTCAACTTCCTATGCGAGTTATCAGCAACAACCCATCCTATCAACCCCAAACCAGAACCAGGCAAGACTGAATTCTGTAACCACCTGTAGTGGTAAGGAGACCTAAGATCCACCTTATCCAGACCACTCCAAGCTTGGTAGTGACCCAAACCCTAGGACAGTAATCCAGGACGTTCCTCTCCCTGTCCGAGATCAAAGACCTGGACCTATCCTAGAGGAACCAACCAAGGTTTCATTTCCTGAGGCCTTGACTAAGGGAAGAAGGACAATAAAACCCGTGTCTCTTAAGGAGGACCTGGTCAAGCTCTTTGGGTAGGTCCAAATAAACATTCCCTTAATGGATGCGATTCGCCACATATTGGCTTACGCACGATTCTTGAAGAATGTGTGTACACCTCAGCGTAAACCATGAACCAAGAGTGGGAGTCCAATTGTACTATCAGAGCAAGCCAGCTCTGTAATCCTGAGAAAACTCCCACCTAAGGCAAAAGACCCAGGCACTCCCCTAATTTCATGCAAGATCGGTGAAACCCAGTTTGACAGAGCATTACTAGACTTAGGTGCTTCCATAAACTTGATACCCACATCCTTACTTAACCACTTAGAAGAATCTGAGCTGAAACCAATTGAGGTGACACTACAGTTAGCAGATCGATCTATAAAGTCACCAAAAGGGATTCTTGAGGATGTTATTGTAAGGGTACGGGATTTCTATTTCTTTGTAGACTTTATAGTCTTAGATATGGATGCACCTGAAAATCCTAGGGATACACCGATCATTCTAGGGAAACCCTTTTTGGCCACTGCTAGGGCCAACATCAGTTGTGAGGAGGGCCAAATAGAACTAAAATTTGGGAATCAGACTCTCAAAATTGATATCTTTAAGGCCCAACAAGGAATCAATTGCGGTGTCATTAAGCAAATCTGTGATATTAGAGCTTTGGTTGATGAACCACAATTTGAGGATAACCTGATTTTACCTCATCAACCACAAGAGGATTTTGAACCACAATTAGAGGAGTCAGACCCAGATTCAGACAAACCCATAACTCCTACCATTGAACCTCACACTCACCTTGAACCACCCGCTGCTGTTGATAACCCCATTCTTGAACTAAAACCCCTTCCTGACCATTTGAAATATATCTTTTTGTGTTCTAATTAGACTTTTCCTGTGATTATAAATTCCAAGCTCACTCTAGATCAGGAATCTCGTTTGATTGATGTTCTCCAGCAACATCGCAGAGCCATTGGTTGGACTCTCGATGACTTGACTGGAATAAGTCCCTCTTATTGCACCCATCGTATCTATTCTGAAGAGGGCGCATGACCTTCCCGTGAAATGCAGAGATGCTTGAATCCCAATTTGCAGGAGGTCGTGAAAAAGGAGATCATTAAGTGGTTAGATGTAGGAATCATCTACCCGATCTCCGACAGTCATTGGGTGAGCCCAATCCAGGTTGTGCCTAAAAAGGCAGGGCTCACCACCATTACGACTGAAACCGGAGAAGTCATTCCTACCCGAATAGCCAACTCGTGGAGAGTCTGCATAGATTACCGAAGACTCAATTCCTTCATGAAGAAGGATCATTTCCCACTACCTTTCATTGATCAGATTCTCAAGAAATTAGCGGGAAATCGATTCTTCTACTTTCTTGATGGGTACTCCGATTATAACCAAGTAACTATTCATCCAAAGGACCAAGAGAAGACCACATTCACCTACCCCTTCGGGACATAGGCGTTCTGAAGGATGCCGTTCGATCTCTGCAATGCACCCGCGACTTTTCAGCGGTGCATGCTTGCCATATTCTCAGATATGGTAGGTGATTATCTGGAAGTCTTCATGGATGACTTCTCAGTTTTCAGGGCATGATTTGATGATTGCCTCCAGCACTTGGTTCATATACTCAGGCATTGCATCGATGTAAATCTGGTTCTTTCCTGGGAAAAGAGCCACTTTATGGTTCCTGAGGGAATCGTCCTAGGTCATCTAATTTCTGAAAAGGGCAACCAAGTGGATCGAGCTAAGGTTGATCTAATTTCTCGACTTCCTATGCCTAGCTCGATCAGGGACATCTGTTCTTTTTTGGGGCACGTCGATTTTTACAGTCGTTTCATTCCTGATTTCTCGAAAATCGTGCCCCCCCCTCACCACTCTTCTCTCCAAGGATTTACCCTTTGAGATCTCCAAGGAATGCACTCAAGCCTTCAAGAATCATCGTGACCGAGTCACCCAGGCTCTGATCCTACAGTCCCCTGATTGGTCTCAACCCTTTGAGATCATGTGCGATGCATCTGATTTCGCTGTAGGAGCGATTCTGGGGCAGAAAGTTGACAGGAAACCCGTGGTCATCTACTACGCCAGCAAGACACTTGACGAGGCTTAGCGTAACTATACAGTTACGGAGAAAGAGCTGCTAGCCGTAGTATTTGCCCGCAAAAAATTTCGATCCTATCTCCTTGGTTCCCACATCATCATTTACTCAGATCACACGGCTGTGAGGCATCTCCTTGCTAAGAAGGATGCGAAGCCTCGATTGATCCGATGGATCTTGCTGTTGCAAGAATTCGACCTCGAGATTCGCGATAAGGTGGGAAAATAGAATGTGGTAGCTGACCACTTATCTCGCCTTTTGAAATCATCAACCCTTCTGGACCCATCACGGAGCATTTTCCTGATGAGCACCTACTAACATTGGTACTAGGCTTCCATGGTTTGCTGATATAGTGAACTACTTGGCATCTCATCAGATCCCATCCGATTGGCCAAAGTCCAAGAAAGATAAATTGCGTTTTGATGCCAAGTACTACATCTAGGAAGACCCGTACCTCTTCCGCATAGGTGCCGACCAAATCATCTGGCGATGTGTCCCGGAGGGCGAAATCATTGATATTCTCTCCTTCTGCCATGACCAGGCATGCGGTGGCCACTTATCTGGGCACAAAATCGCATTTAAAGTCCTCCAGTGTGGCTTTTACTGGCCCACCATCTTCAAAGATGCATACAATCACTGCAAGGCATGTAGTCGTTGCCAAACTTTGGGCAATATGAGCCATCGCGACATGATGCCTTTGCAGCCGATTCTTGTATGCGAAATCTTTGACATTTGGGGGATTGATTTTATGGGCCCCTTCCCTGTTTCGGACGGCTTCGAGTACATTCTATTGGCTGTGGACTACGTGTCCAAATGCATCGAAGCCATTCCAACTCGAACCTGTGATCACAAAATCGTTATCAAATTCATTCATTAGAATATCTTCTCACAGTTCGGGATTCCTTGTGCAATCATTTCTGATGGTGGGACCCATTTCACGAATGCTCAGTTCAAGTCACTGATGACCAAATACGGGGTGTCTCACCGAATCTCTACTCCTTACCACCCTGAGACTAATGGTCTAGCTGAGCTTTCTAATCAGGAAATCAAGAAAATCCGGCAGGTCACTGTTCGACCTGACAGGAAAGGCTGGTCGTCCCGACTTCCGGAAGCTTTGTGGGCTTATAGGACCGCCCACAAGACCCAATTAGGCATATCTCCTTTTAGATTGGTGTATGGGAATGCATGTCACCTTCCCGTCGAACTGGAGCACAAAGCCTATTGGGCAGTACGAAGTTGCAATTTAGATCTTTCTAAGGCTGGAACTCACAGAAAGCTTCAGATAAGTGAGATCGATGAATTATGCCTCGATGCGTACGAGAACTCACGAATCTACAAAGATCGGGTTAAAGCATACCATGACAAGCACATATCAAGAAAGATCTTTCATCCTGGTCAGAAGGTCCTACTCTTCGATGCCCGACTCAAACTCTTCCCTGGGAAACTGCGATCCAAGTGGGTCGGACCTTATCTTGTCCCACAAGTTTTTGGAAATGGAGCCGTCGAAATTAGTCTGCACAGCCATGATTCCGAACCTTTCACCATGAACGGCCAGAGACTCAAACCGTTCATCGATGTAACCTCTACAGATTCGGCTGAGTCATCGTTTATCCTCCATTTACCCTGAGCATATTGTGCCCAGCCGATGGCGTAAAACTCAGTGCTCAACGGGAGGCAGCTCGTCATTCTCTTTTGAAAAACCCGAAACCTTTTCTGATACCTCTTTTGCACTTAAGGTTCATCCTTTAGGACAGTCGACTCTACCTCAGGTGCTTGCATCTGAGATTAGAAATCGTCCGTAACAGCCACCCTGACCCATCCACTCACCAAAACACCTGTACTAATGCATGAACTAATCCAAATAAAAACCTTCCTAATTTACAATGAGGACATTGCAAATCTTAGGCATGGGAGGGTATGAAAGTGCAAAGAAAAGGTTTCAAACAAAGAAATTCACATATACCAAAAATACCACAAAAAAAAAAAAATAATAAAATGAGAGGAGGAAATAAATTTTTGTGGAGGAGGAGAAAAAGAACAAAATGACAAAAATGAGCACAAAATGAAAGAAAAGAGATAGTCATTAGTAAGAAGTTAAGGAATTAACCCAAGTTCTAGACCACATTCAGAAAAAGAAATGGAAAGTGCACAGTAAGATTAGTAAGAACGCAAACCTTAGGCATTCTTGGATAGACTCTTAGTACTCATTAAGATCTAGATATTCCTCAAGAGGTTGAGGAAAATGAAGAGCTTAAGTATTAGGTCCAAGGCTTAGGGAGTATTTGGCCTCGCTAACTAACTTTTAGTTTACGGGACTCAGCAACCTAAGCAAACAAAATTCACACACAGCCTTGTTCAGTAAGCATAAAAATCAAAATCACGCAGAAGCGTTGCAAAAATTATGAAAATGACACCTAGAGTAGGAGCGGCCGATCAACACAAGTTGATTTGGACGAGTTCCCAGCGCGGAGAGGTGGGAAATTCCCCTCGAAGATGAGTAACAAAATATCATCTCCTCGGTGCTTGTCTCTTAGGATATTTACATATCCTACTGGGGGCATGTAAGCACTCTGCTGGTTCAGATTCTATGGATGGCATTATCACGAAGTGTCAATTGCCAGGGTCTGAATTCGGCCACGGAACACCATGGATGGGATTATCTCGAAATCTCGAAAGCCAGGGTTCTGGGGGTTACCATGGGCGGTGCTATCTCAAAGCATCGACTACCAGGGACCCTTGAGGATTGATGATGGGGACAAGGAATCTGATACAGATCGTGTTGAGAAGCCAATCCTAAGCTAGAATTAAAAAGAAAAAAGAGAGAGAAAGCTCTCCAAACAAATAAATCCTCTACCTCTCTCTCTTACAAAACGCACTGCGAGCTGAACCAAGGCTAAAATTATCTCAAGTACGGGTGCTTTAACCACGAAGTCCCATAAACCTTAGGATAGTTCCTGTGGCCCTTAAAAACCTTTGCTAAGGACTGAGGCTAGAAGCTAGACAGATCTAGATCTTGGTTGGTACTAGAGTACCTTTTAGGCCTATGGTTGGCATTCTGACCTAATCAAGGTTACAAAAGAGAAAGCACTTATCTAAACTCGATAAGAAATTCATGGTCTAGAACAAGGGTTGAAACCTTAAAATTTTGCTAAGGGACTAGCAAAAGCTAGGCATGGGGGTATGATGAGAGCCTCATCATGAACCCTAACTAGCACAATTTAATCTAAATAAGTGTGAAGAAGCTCCTACAAAACCTAAAGAGAAGCTTAACTTAGAGAATTCTGAGTTAAAGAATAAGACAAATCATAAGGGGTAAAACTGTAATTTTACTAATGCAATGCGCAAATAGGGTAATTAAGGGTCTAAACACAGGTCAAATAAGCTTAATAAGAAAGAAAGAGGGATGATCTGATCTGAAAAGGGTTATAACAACTTTTGAAAATTAAATGACATCCTCTAACCCTAAAACAAATTCGCTTTAATTCATGAGGTTCGAGGCAGGATAAAAATCAAATAAATCCTCTAAAAATCATATAAAAATATTCCTAGGGTCTAGAATATTCAATTTGGCCTTTGCAACCTATTTTGACCTAAATTGTGAACCATGCCTAATTTATCACTTAATTTGGGTTTTTACGCAAATTAACTGGTCAAATATGGTCAAACCTAAAATTAAAATTCACCATTAAGTTCCTTAGGTTCAAATGAGGCTGGTACAAAAATTTGGGCCTTAGAGAAGACCATCTTGATCGACTTCACAAATTGGTCCTCCAGAATTACTTTTTGACCCTTACCTTTTGAAACCCTTTCAATTAGACCCCTATCTTTCTCGTTATTATTTGCAGAATGGTCCTCCTTGCCATTTCTGCGCAGCGCCATACCTCCGGCGACTTTGCGCGGAGGATGGCACCGCGCAAGGCATGGCAGCCGTTCTCAGGAACGAACGGAGGGTTCCCTACGTCGTCCTCTGTCACAGGGACCCGCCCCTGCCACCTGCGGCTGCCCATGCCTCTCGTGCGAACACACGGAAGGCATGGGTGTCCATTTTCGACCATACTCCGGGGAGACCTCCATGCCGATTCCTCGCGCTTCTCCCCTCGCCAACGCCTTTATAAGGAGAGGCAGGGTCTGCCGTCTCCTTCAAGCTAGTTCTGGCCGAGAATACCCTCTTCTTTCGTCTCCTCTCTCTCCGGTCAGATTGCCTTAAGCTTCCAGCGAATGTTCCTCCTCCTCCTCGTCTCTCTGCTGCCATACCTGCAGCAGAGCCTACTCTGCCTCGTTGTCCCATGCCAGGCCGCACTAGCTGGCATCCTCAGATCTCTTCCTCATCGCCGTCACTCCTCCCCTGGGTACCTTCGTCCTCAACTCCGGCAGGCACACGTCGGGCAGTCTCCCTCTCCCCCTTCATTGACTAAGTAGGTAGAAATCTTCTCCTTACTCCCCTCTCTCTTTTCCCTTCTTGAATTAGTCTTTTAAACCCCTCGACTGCCACGACCACCTTCGTCTGCTTCACCTCCGGCCACCATCTCCGGTGAGATCACCCCACTTCCACAGACCCTTCCACCCCTCGCTGACAAGCTCAGAAGCTCCAGCATCACTCCCTGATCAGTTTCCCCATCTCCATTGACCGCCAGCACCTCTCCAGACCACCTCTCGAACACACCCATTCGCAAGCACGCATAGTGCCTTAGGCGCACGGCCGCAGGCACTCTCGCACCTCGCCGACCCCCGCACCACTTTCGCAGTCCTCTGGCGAAGTTCCCTGCGTTGTCTGATGTGGACGTGAGGCTGTCTTCGTGATTTCAGGTCTCCGCCTTCTCGCCGCCATTGACAGCAGGTTGGAGCTGCTTCGTGAACCAACTTCAGATTTCTTAGGCCCCAGGTGCAGGTTCCAGGTTACGGGGAAAGGCGTCACGCTCACGCCTAGGTTTGCAATTGGGGATAGGGGCCTCTGCCGTTGCCCCAATTAGTCGAGCCTTCCTCTTGCGGGCGCCTGAAATCGGAGGTGGGACTTTAGTCCCACCTCGTAAGTGTGTGGCCTCTCGCCCACACTTAAATTGATTTTGTGCTTTCCGCTTATCGCCTCCGAAAGCACATAGGGTGAGGTCCCTCACCTATTCACTCGCCTCGTCCGCGGCACTGCCCACGCGGATCTGGTGATCCGAACCGACACTCCTGTGCACTCCTCGTGCACCACCCACGCCGGTGCACCTGGACCTGGGCGCGCAACTCGACCCGATTACCCAGCTCTGGGAGAGCTTTCCAAAGAGAGATCCAGAGAGAGAGAGAGACGCGGGGAAGGGGTAGGGGTAGGTTTTGCACTGACATTTGCGTGCGTGCGTAGGATAGAAGGAAGAAGAAGGAAGAAGCAAGCAAAGAAGAAGAAAGGCAGGAAAGGAGCTGAAGGAAAAGAAGAGGAGCCACACTATAGTAGTCGCGCAGTTAAGCCATCTGAGCGCTGAATCAGACGTCGGAGGGTTAGCAGCCAAAGCAGAGAAGAACCGCAGCTACTGAAGAAGAAGAAGAAGACAGGAAGAAGAGAAAGAAAGAAGAGGAAGGGCCATAATAGAAGAAAAGAAGGAAAAAGAAGAAAGGAGAGAAGAAAATCAGACAAAGACTTAGCAGTTGAAGAAGAAAAGAGAAGGTAGAAGCCTCTGCAGCCGCAAGGAAGAAGACCCAAAAGAAAAGAAAAAGAAAATCAGAGATACGAAAAGAGAAAGAGGAACCACAGAAGCAGAGAAGAAGAAAGAAGAAAGTCAGCTGAAGAAAGAGATGAAGCCAATCACCCTTTCTTTCTCTCTCTCTCTCTCTCTTAATTTTTGTAAAACCTTATATTGTGAATTTATAGGCTTCTAGAATTATAGTTTGCTCCCTGAGTTCGACCTCGGGAATCTTTCTATTCCGAGTAATAAATCATATTAGACTGGTAATCGCTCTTGTAATATACTACAACGCATATAATAACACATCAACGACAAGAAAGCCGTCACCATTCACTCTTAACCTCTTCCTCTTGATGAGTCATCAGCATCTTCTTTACCTTCAATCATCAACCCACCCCAGCTTGAACTGAAATCATTGCCTGAGAATTTAACATATCAATTTATAGGACCACAAAAGATGCTCCCTGTGATTATCAGTGTTAAATTAACAAAGGAGCATGAGATTAAGTTGATTAAGGTCTTGAAGGAACACAAGGAGGCAATTGGTTGGACCATTCATGACCTTAGGGGGATTGAGCCATCTTGTTGCAATCATAGAATATTCTTGGAAGATGGATCCCGCCCTTCTTGCCAGATGCAGAGGAGATTAAATCCAAATATGCGAGAAGTGGTCAAAAAGGAAATCATTAGGTGGCTCGATGTAGGAATTATTTATCCGATCTCTGATAGTCCCTGGGTAAGTCCCGTGCAGATTGTTCCCAAGAAATTCGGGATTACTGTTGTGACTAACGAGAGAGGAGAATCTGTCACAACTCGTTCAGCTTCCTCTTGGAGGGTTTGTATTGATAACAGGAGCTGAACACGGCTACGAAAAAGGATCATTTCCCTCTGCCTTTCATTGATCAAATCTTGAAAAGATTAATCGAGAAGAAGTACTTCTGTTTTCTTGATGGCTACTTGGGATGCAACCAAGTTTCTATTCTTCCCGAGGATCAGGAAAAACTACTTTCACCTGTCCCTACGGAACCTTTGCTTTCCATAGGATGCCTTTCGGTTTATGCAATGCACCTGCGACTTTTCAAAGGTGTATGTTAGCCATATTCTCTAACATGGTGGGAGAGTTTATGGAAGTCTTCATGGATGATTTCTCTATTTTTGGAGAATCATTTGACTCTTGTCTAGCTAATCTAGAAATGATTCTTAAACGATGCATCAAAACACGATTGGTCCTTAGCTGGGAAAAGAGTCATTTCATGACACAAGAAGGCATCGTCTTGGGTCATGTAATATCTGAATGGGGAATTGAAGCGGATAAAGCTAAGGTTGATGCTATCGCTAAACTTCCTCCTACCACATCTATTAAACAAATTCGATCATTTCTTGGTCATGTGAGATTTTACAGAAGATTCATCAAGGATTTCTCGAAGGTTGCTTGTCCTATGAGAAATCTTCTCGCTAAAGAAACACCGTTTGTTTTCAACGAATCATGTTGTAAGGCATTTGATTTCCTGAAAATGGTAGTCACTTGTGCTTCGGTGTTGCAACCGCCGATTTGGACAGCCCCTTTTGAGATTATGACTGACGCTTCTGATTACGCGGTCAGGGCTGTTTTGGGTCAAAAAGTTGACAGGAAGCCCTCTGTCATCTACTACGCTAGTAAAACTCTGGATGAAGCCTAGACGAATTACACTGTTACTGAAAAGGAATTACTAGCCATAGTATTTGCTTTGGAAAATTTCAAAGCTTATCTCTTAGGGTCTCATGTCATCATTTATACCGACCAATCATCCTTGAGACATCTCTTAGCCAAAAAGGATGCCAAACCCCAGCTTATTCGTTGGATTCTTCTGCTTCAAGAATTTGATCTTGAAATCAAGGATAAATCCGGGGTACAAAATGTGGTGGCGGATCATTTATCGAGACTTCTAAGTGATTCTTCTCGTCCGGACGTCTCTCGATTACTGGTACTTTTCTAGACAAAACCATCCTTACAATTTTAGGTGTCCAAACCCCGTGGTTTGCTGACATTGTTAATTATTTGGCAGTTGGTCAAATCCCCCAAGATTGGACCAAGCAACAACGAGATAGACTCAAATCTGAGGCCAAATACTACTTCTGGGAGGACCCTGAACTGTACCGCATCGGCTCTGATCAGATTATTCGCTGATGTGTTTTGGACAACGAATTCAATAGTATACTCGAGTTCTGCCATGCATCTACGTGTGGTGGACATTTCTCCGAGAAAAAGACGGCTGCAACGATTTTGCAATCTGGCTTCTATTGGTTGTATTTATTCAAGGATGCCCAGGATTTCTTAAGGTCGTGTTCTCGATGTCAGGCACTCGGGAGCATAACTAAGAGAGATATGATGCTCCTAAACCTAATTCTTCCTGTCGAAATCTTTGACGTTTGGGGCATCGATTTCATGGGACCCTTTCTCCCTTCATTTGGACATTAGTACATTCTTATCACTGTTGATTATGTGTCCAAATGGATTGAGGCGATTCCCACCCTAACCAATGACCATGAGGTGGTCATCGATTTTGTCAAGAAAAACATCTTCAGTAGGTTTGGGATTCCGAGGGCCATCATCAGTGATGGTGGCACTTATTTTACTAATGCCCAATTCCGTAATTTGCTGGCTAAATACAGGGTTAATCACCGAATTTTCACACCTTACCATCCCCAGACAAATGGGCAGGCTGAGATCTCCAATCGAGAGATCAAGAATATTCTGTAGAAAACAGTTAGGCCTGATTGCAAGGACTGGACTCAAAAGCTTGAGGACGCTCTTTGGGCCTACCGTACGGTGTATAAAATGTCCATCGGCATGTCTCTGTTTCGTCTGGTGTATGGAAAGGTGTGCCATTTACCCATAGAGATTGAACATAGGGCATTCTGGGCAATCAAGCAAAGCAATTTAGATCTGAGTTTAGCTGGGAAGACCAGGAAACTCCAACTATCTGAGTTGGAAGAGCTTAGAAATGATGCATATGAGAATGCCAAGATCTATAAGGCTCGAACCAAAGCTCTACATGATCAATTGATTTCCCGCAAGAGCTTTGAGTCGAACCAGAAGGTCTGGTTATTCGATTCTCGACTTAAGCTCTTTCCCGGCAAACTTAGATCAAAATGGAACGGCCCGTTCATTATCGACCAGATTTTTCCAAATGGAGCCGTTCAAATCTCTAACCCAAAGATGGGTAACAAATTTAAAGTCAATGGTCAACATCTGAAGCCTATTATTGACCGTACTCTTCCAAAACCTATCTCAGACATGGTTGCTCTAGCCATATTGTGACTTCTTTGGCTGGACTTCACCTAACTAACGGCATTAAACTCAGTAGTTGTACATATGACACAACGCTGACCCGAGCTTCACATTTAGGTGATATCTGTCATACTCTACCCTTTCTTTCATGTCTCTTTTTCTCAATGTGGACATTGCATCAGCTAGGCATGGGGGGGTGGATTCATTTTTGAATCATTTTGTCAGCTCTGTGAAATTATTGTAAATTGTATTTCTCTTCTTATATATACATAAGAAAAAAGAAAATTGAATTAGGAAGGAATACTTGGACATTAAGACTTTTCAATCTTAGAAAATATTACATTAGGATCTGAACACAAAGACCCTTTAGGTCTTCGGACTTAATCGGCCCGTGTATCCACTAAAATGTGGATTTGTTTTTCGAGTCCACACCATCTTAATTCTATGGTAATTTGATTAAATAAGTTTGGGTGATAAGTACACGACTTATCAACCCACCCTCTGATTTGAGGGAACTTTAAGTCTAAAGCATCTACACACTTTCTTTTCACTGACTTGTTGATTGGCGATTTTAACGGAAATTGGGTAGCTAATGAATCTTCTAGGGTGATATGGTTGGCAAGTTATCATGAGTAACAGCCCATAGGTTGGTTGTCCAGAGCCCAGTCACTGGACCATTCTCTTCTTGCTTCCTTTAGGTAAATCTTAGACCAGGGAAGCCACTTACTTAAAAAAAAGAGAGAGAAAAAGAAAGTCAAAAATAAAAGAAAAAGAAAAGGAGAAAAGAATTATAAAAGAAAAATAAAAGAAAAAAGAACCACACTTCATCGCATGAGTATGGCTGGCAAGTTGTCGGTGGTAACAGCTCATCGACCGGTTGTCCAGAACCCAACTCAAGAAATGCACTTAAAATTCCCAAAACATTTAGGAAGAAGCGGAGAAGTAGAATAAATTGGAGAGATATACACTGGATTCATCCTTATGCTGACCCCATAAAAATAAAAGTAGGGAGAAAGCTACCGGTCGTAGTAGTAGAGGATGTTGGTGCTAGAGCACCACGATCGTTTATTTTGATGATAACAAAATACTTGTTATTTAACATTTGCTTTTAAGTCCTAGCTTTCAAGTCAAATTGCAAATGGAGACAAGTGTAGAGATGGAGTTTGAGCTCACATCCATGGTGGATTGGAGGAGCTTGACGGAGGAGGAGCTTCGCGAGGAGTGAAAACTTGAAGAAGGAAGGAGATGAAGAATATGATAGATTTCCTTTCTTGTTCATTGTACTTTGTTCTTTTGTTGCTCTTTATTTTATTTCTTAGTAACATGTTAAAGGGCCTCAAATTACCCTCAAAGTAGTCCTAGGAACACCTGCACAACCCTAAGATACTTCGGTTTTCCGTAGAGAACTTAGAAATCCAAGGTAAGCATCAGACAGCCTGATTAGACGTCCAATCTAGAAATCAGATGTCTAATATTAACTTTTAAGACGTCTGACTGTTGACTCAGACGTCCAATAACTTAGGTTGGACTTGTAGGTTCTGTCTGTTGAAATCAGACATTCAGACCATAGTTCAGACGACTTAGAAGACGTCTAATGGTTGTGCCAGACGTTCAATTAGTGGAACGTTGGCTAACAAAGTAAACGTTGAGGAAATAACCATTAGGCTTCTATCAGATGTCCGTAGAGGACCCTAGACATTTGATACGTGACTGTTGAGTCTCGACTGATCCAAAATCGATTTCCTAGACAAATATAGCCGTTTGGACCTTGGGAAATCCATTCCCATAGTACAATAGGTTTCCAGACGTTCATACATAGTGTAAAACGTCCTGTACATCGTCTGATTGATTTACACTAGAACCTTATTTAGGTCTGATGAAAGTCAGAAAGGAAACTTGCCTGGATTTAGACATCTGACTTAGTTTCCAAACATCTTAAATTAGCTTTCTAGATGTCTGATACCTGAACCAGACGTCTGATGACCCTGTCAAAATCATAAATGATTCTGATTACAACCTGTTTTGCCTTGGGTTCAACCCTAACGGCTATGGAAGCCTTCTAAGGCCTTCCAAAGCCCTCCTAGGCCCTCTATAAATAGAGGAGGACCCTTGCCTTGTGAATATACACCAAGCAACACATTTTCCACATCTTTTGTGTCCAAGAGAAGCAGAAGAAGCACTAGCTCTCCAAGCACTTGTTCCACACCTGAGATCTTCATCCTACTGTGCACCCACTCTCCCACCGACGTTACAAAAGCGTTGTTGTGCCAAAGCATGGTTCACGCACCCGCGTCGTCACGCCAACGCACTCCCACCTAAGGGAAGATTCTTCACCTATAGTAGCTAGGTTCATTTATATACTTTGTTGTCTCTATAGGTCTGTATATTTTTTCTTTGTTATTGGTTGGGTATTCGCGTTGCAAATTCCTGTCTCCTTCGCGAGACAAAATCTTTCTTGTGAAGAGAATGGGTTTTGAGGAACACTACCCTTGTTCAAAGTAGCGTGGTTGTCAGAGGTTAAGTCACCCTCATTTTAAGTAACTTGTTTAGTGGATTTGATCTCCACCAGCGCCACACACGGTCAGCGTGCTAGCACCCCCTCATCTTCGCGAGCTTCAGTAGCAACAGAGCTGCAGCCCACCACCACCCACCGTCGACCTCTCCATTCTCTCGTCTCCAGCCACCTCACGTCGAGCTGCTACCGTCATCGAGTGAGGCCTTGCCCAAAGGACCTCCGATGAGCTTCACGTCTCTGGCCAACCCTTCCTCGTCGCGCACGATGAAGGGGAACACCTTCCCTTGTTTTGCACTTCATTTCTTATTACATTTCGTTGCCATTGCAAAAGGGAAAATTTTCAGTTAATAATATTCTAACCTAGTGATTTTGTGAGAACTCCATCTTTCACGAAAATACAACATCAGCATATTCATGTCTTATTATCTTAATTGAAAGGCGATTTTGATTTAGTTTCTTTGCAAAATTAATTGTGAACATTTGTTTTTGACTATTGCCAGTTTTGATAGGCCATTGCTCCCTGTGAATACGACCTGCTCTTTTCGAGTGGTAATTTTAATTGTTTTGAAAAGCGATTTTCCATGACTTACATACTACTTTGACGCGTCATTTTATGTGCGAAACAACAACAAAAGCGAAAATCGTCTTTTCAAATGGCGCTATTGCCGGGGTAATAAACTCGCATTCATTCATTTGTCCATGTTGTTTTAAATTGAGGCATATTTAATCTGTTCTATCTGATTTGGTGCGAGATACGCATATTACATACGAGTTGTCGCACCAACCTCAGCAACGCTATGGTGGACGTTGTTTCCACCGCTTGAAGGAGAGACCAAGCTTTGCATCTATGAGGAGGAGCTTGAACATTAGTGAACCTTGTTGCCACCAACTGGGAGGAGGACATTCGGAGTGATCATCTTCATCTCTGTCAAATTTTTAGTAGATAGAATTTAGGTTTTAGAACTTTATTTTTCTTTATTTATTTTCTTGCACATTCATTTGGTTTGAGACCCTTGTTCTGGGATATATTTTAGGGGTTTGTTCCTTGACTTTCTTTTAGACCTGTGTTGGGTAATTTTTTGGGAGTCTATTCCCATTTATTTAGACTTAGGTTTTTATTTTCTTTCGTGGATTGATTTTATTTTTCTTGTTTGTGCATAACTAGGTTAGATATAAAACATAAAAAAAATATCACGAATTGCCTACTAGAAGATGCATGTCCTAGGACGACCATTTAGGTGTGTATGAGGAGCCTCTAGATTTATTTTGCATTTGCGTACATTTGATTGCTGATTGCTGGAGGTAAGGTACATTTTCTTTTCCTTGCATTCTATCTTGTTCACGCATTTGCATTTGGATTTAATTGCAAGACCACCAATTGAATTGAAAAGATCTAACAAGTGGTCACATATTTTTCTTGAAAAAGGACTTTAACTAAAGGAGGAACATTAAAAACCAAGGGCTTGAATTGAGAATTTGTCGAGCGATTCACAAAACTCAAACTCAAAATTTTACTGTGAATGCACATGTGTATGCTTGTGCACCAAGGCAGGCATTTAGACATTGCTAGGTTTTTGTGCTGCTAGGAAAGAACCCTCCTACCGTTGGTTTCGAAGTTCTTGAAACTCAATATCAAAGGTTTCCTAACTCCAAGGAGGGGGATACCTTGTCATGGATTTTTTAGGGTAATTAAGAAGCATCGTGAAAGCAAAGCTTCAAAAGAAGGCTTAGGCCTACTTGCATCCCTTGATCTTCCGTCCTTGGAGTACTTTACCATTTGAACTTTAGGGAAGAGCACCTAAGTTCCAACTAGGTTTTTTCAGGCATTCCGTAGGTTGACAATAGGCACGTAAATTGATTGAACAAATTGTATTGTCACCTATAATTTGACTTAAAACCAAATGCCTAAATGGTTAAAGACCTAAAAAGTCCTTTGATTTGTGTTTGTATTGGGAAGAATCTGACTTAGGTGTGAGTTAGAATGGACCAATTTGATCACCACTCTTTCACCTCTTGCCCACACCCTTACCCCCACTCTGCAATCTTCAATCCCATACGCCGAGATGGTCCATTCTTTGATGGACATAATGACAATAATTGGGATCCTTTTCACTCCTACTATAGGAGTATTGGCCTGGTTAAGCACCAAATCAGTGAGCAAAACCTACAAGTGGGATTTGCCTTGCCCAATATCCCAAACACCATAGAAATACCCAACCCACCCACCCTAAATGATTTTAACAGTTGGATTGAAACTCTTAGGAACTATAAGCCTGAGCCTGACTTCTCTCTTGATAGTAATGATGACCTCTCCTCCTTGAAGATGGGAATACAGAAAATGCAAGATGAAATGATTGAATTATTAGGAGAATCTTCGAGAGCCGGCCAACAAGAAAATGAAGAAATTAGCCACCCAATCTACCCCATTGAGCTTGACGTGCACCCCTCTACGCTAGATGCATCTCCCGTGGGAGAGCCACACCCTAAGTTGGAGGGGAATTTTGGGGATTATGTAACGGAGAATAGCTACTTTTCGAGGATTGATTTCAAAACATCCCCACTAGATGATACTTCCTTGAGAGGTCCACGCCTTAAGTGGGAGGAGGAAATGAATGAAGGTAAGAAAGGTGGCAACTCGAGGAAGATGATGATCAAGTTGAGTATCAACCTGAATTATATTGGAGTCAAAAGAAGGGAATGATGGTACCATTGGAAGACCTCGACCCAGATGACAGTATTTTCGTGACATTTGATGAAGTGGGTCAAAGTCAAGTTGTAAATCCCACCCTCCCTTCTTATCACAAGATGGAACTCAAGACCACCCTTAGGGAACCTAACCCTAAAGAAATTTAGCTATTTGAGTAGTCTGATGTTACCGGTGTGAACCATTTACCCCAGATAGAGTGCCTTATGGGACCTGTCGAGATTTTAGATGATTCTAGACCTCAGGTACATGATGAATTGTATGATGAGGAGAAGGATGAATTATATGAGGAGCCTACATTCAAGATTTGGAGTGACACTAAGGGTGATTATGTCTTATTTGAAGAATTAGCCCCTGAGGATGTCACAAATTTGATCAACTTAGGTTTCCTCTGTGCTCTTACTAATGATATTCCTCCTCATGATGAAATAATGGAAAATGTAGAAGCAACTTCTGAGATTTATGTGGATTCACATATAGACTCTGGGGAGGATCTAAGTAAAGAACAAGAACCCGAGGATGAGATTGATAGGGTAATCCCTAAATCTATTGCTTCCAACCTGCCTTCATTTGATTCGGAGTCACCCTCCGATTTGCCTAATTCTGAAGGCAAAATTTTGACTCCATACCTTGAAATGATCACTGATGAAGTGTAGGTAGATACTTGTGATAATACATGGAATGCGAGGGATGTGATTGAGGAATTAGGAAGGCTGTTAGGAATGGACACTAAGCCGATTAAACCCAACCTAGATCTTATGGTTGTCTCGCAGCCTCGAAACTTGGACACCCTAGACAATTCCTAGATTAGAGATCTGCTCAATTCTATTTTGACTGGGGGGCTTAGCGAACCAATATATCTTGTAGTGGGGTATTGGGTATGGATTGATGCTTTCTATGAATAGTCCATCACCCTGGGGGTTTATCTCTGCACCATTCCTCCCCATCTCTTTTGGAGGGTCCTTGCCATCCTCCCCCTACCCCTATGGAGGTCGCTATTCTAGCATATCATTGAGAACCTCCTTTGGTGACCTGGGAAGATTTCGTTCTCATCTTTGTTGGGCAAGCATTTTCTATTGGGATTCATCATCAGCTCACCAACATCCTAGGCTATCTATTTTTTAGGCCTGCATTACTTTGCTCATTTTTAGGGCCTATTACTTTGGTTTTGGAACCTGACTTGCAGGTTCTTTGGTTACTCGGCTGCTAAAAAAATAACGGCAGCCCAACTCTGACCCAGGTAATACCCTTCTATGCAATGGAAACATTGTAGATTTTAGGCATGGGGGGATGTACTTGGGGATATACATAGCATTTATTCATAGTGCATTCATGCATTTAGTTAAAATATTCTGGATTGCATACATTTGCATTGATTTAAAAAAAAAAAAGATGCATTTCGGCCTATAATTACATTTAGCTTAACTGGCTGGGCCCTGCATTCTTAGGCATAAGACCAGAACTTTAGGTTAGACTAAGTTGGCTCTAGGTGTCTGACTTTAGAAGCTAAGTTGAGCTACTAACTTTAGACCCTTAGGGTCCTTTGTGGACTTAAAAACTTAAGTAGGAGTTAAGTTGCGGATCATTCCTCAAGAGGTTGAGGAAGGAAAGCTAGGGATTGAGTTAAGGGTTGTGTAGTACATGGTGTCTTTTTCTACCTTTTGGTTTGCGGGTCCTCGTAACCTAAGCATTCACTTTTCACATACACTTGGTCTTATATAAGTAATGATCACCTTAATTTCTTAAAGAAAATTTGCTTCTCTTAGTTTTGACTAAGGAGAAGCTTGAAAACACAATTTGATTGGACGAGTTCCTGTTGCAGGAGAGTTGGAGTATATATTCACCTTGATGATGCGATGATAACATGTCACCTCCTTGGTGCTTGTCTCTTAGGATATCTATCCTACTGGGGGCATGTAAGTGCATTGTGCAGTTTAGGTACCATGGGCGACCCTATCTCGAAGTGTCAATTGCCGCAGGCCTAACTTCGCTTAAGAAATCTATGGGCGATACTATCTCGAAGCATCGAAAGCAAGGCACCCTTCGAGGTTCGGTGATGGGGACAATGAATCCGACACAGACCATATTGATAGCTGATCCAAGGTTAGACTTAGAGGAATATATATATATATCCTCTTACTCCCTTTTTACGTTGGCAATCATACCAACCTCAAATAAATCAGACCAATGCACATGCACAAATGCTTTAATCTCTGGGACCAATAAACCTTAGGGTAGAGTTAGAAATCAGAGAACCCTATCCTACAACTTGTCCTTAATCGACCTAGTCTGTAACTGATAGTCGTTCGACGGGTTTCGTGATGAGATCGTGTTCTAAAAATACATTTGTTGTAGTATACCCGCGAAAACGATTATCAAAGATTTTTTTATTACTGAAAATTTAAAAACTTCCGAGGTCAAACTCAGGGAGCAAATTGGTATTTAAAAGCCAAAAATCATAAAACTTGAAAGATAATGTTTAGTAATAATGTACTGTATATAAAGGCTGGAGAGTAAAAACATAAAAGGAAATAAATTCTTTTTCTTTTCTTCCTTCTCCTCTCTTTCCTTTTTCTTTGCTTTCTCTCTTCTCTTCTTTCTCTGTCTTTCCTATCTTCAGACGTCTGATTCTATGAATCAGATGCCTTAAGTGGTGATCTGCTATAGTGCTTCTTTAGGCTTCTTCTTCCTTCTCTGCTGCAGCTCCTTCCTTTCTGCGGTAGCTCCTTCCTTCTCTTTTCTTCTTTTCCTCTTTGGCTTCTTCTTCTTCTCTTCTTGAGCTGCTGCACCTCCTCCTTCCTTGGCTTCTGCAGACCTTCTCCTTCCTTAGCCTTCTTCTTCTTTCTCTTTCTCTATGGCTGCCTCCTTGGCTTCTTCTTCTTTCTTCTCTGTAGCAGTTCCTTCTTTCTTCCTCTCTTTCTCTGCGGCTGAGCCTTCAGCTGCTACACCTTCTTCCGTAGGCTCTGCAGACTCCTTCCTCTTTCTCTTCTTCTTCTCCGCAGTTGCTTCTTCTTCCTCCTTTCTTTTTCTCTTTCTTTGAGGCTTCTCCTTCCTTCAGTTGCTCTCTGCTGCGCCTCCTCTTCTTCAGCAGCTCCTTCTTCTCCCTTAGCTGCTCCTGCCTTCTCCTTTCCCTGCACAGAGCGACGCAAAACCTACCCCTACCCTCCCCGCATCTCTCTTTCTCTCTATTTCTCTCTTCGCTCACTCAGAGCCAATCGGGTAATCGGGTCGGGTTACGCGCTCTTGGGTTCAGGCGCACTGGCGTGGGTGGTGCATGAGGAGTGCAGGGTAAATGGGTCAACCAGGTCCGCGTAGGTGTGGTCGCGGACAAGGCAGGTGGAGTGGACGAGGGACCTCACCCCGTGTGACTTGAGGCGACGAGATAAAAGCACAAAATCAATATAAGTGACTCACCTACATTGCGAACATCCGAGGTGGGACTTTAGTCCCACCCGCTTCTGCTTGCACGCCCGAAGGAGGCTTTCCTTCGATTACTGCAGATAGGTGCTTCGCTAGGCCAATTGCCTGGCGGTGTGCGTGCACGAGACCAAGCCGCGTCTTCTGGACTTGGGGGCCTGGAGAAGCTTGCAAGGAAGCTTTGGGTCGTCGCTAATGGAGACGGAGGCTTACACCTGAAACACACGAACACGGCCTCGCGACCCTATCAAATGCCTTGGGGAGCTTTGCTGTGTCACAGCGAAGGTGAGGCAGGGGTTGGCGTGGCATGGGGGCGCCTGTGTGAGAGTGCCTATGTCTTATTGTGGCTGTGCAGGTGGGTGTGTTCGGTGGGCACGTGGGGTGTGTGTGGCGGTTGATGGAAGAGTGGGTGGTGATCAATGAGTCGGGGCGGTGCTTAGGGACCAGTCGGCAAGGAGGGAGGTGGTTTGTGGTGGTGGAGCGAACTCGCCAGAGTGGTAGCTGGAAATGATGGGGATGATGGTGGTTGGCTTGTGGCAGTAGTTGATTTAGGAAATTAATATGGGGAAAATGAAGAGGGGAGAAAGGGGTACTTGTCTAGGGTGTTCAGAGCAAAGGGGGGAGGCGGAAATTAATATGGGGAAAATGAAGAGGGGAGAAATGGGTACTTATCTAGGGTGTTCAGAGCAAAGGGGGGAGGCGGAGGGCGAGTGGAGGGTGTCTATCGTTGCTGGAGACGAAGGCCCTGTGGTGAAGAAGCGGCGACGAGGAAGAGGGTCGAAAGGGCGCACGCTAGTACGGCGCGTCGCGGAGGAGTACGGCGGAGATGGCTCTGCCAATGGTACAGTGGCAGAGCAATGAGAAGAGGGAGGGAGAGTTGCTAGAAGCTATGGGCAGTTGGCCGAAGTGAGGAGGAGACGAGATTGGGGGGTAATCTTCGGCCAAATCATGCTTGAAGGAAGCGGAGGGGTTTGGGCTTCCTTAAATAGGCAAGGGTAGAGGGAGGAGTTGCGAGGAGATGGTGGGCAACCACGCCGGAGGTAAGGTCGGAGGGAGACCCATACCTCTCGAGCATTTGCACAAGAGATATGGGGTGTTTCAGGGCATGGGGAGCTGCCCATGTGGTAGGGGGCATTGTAGGGAGCTCCCCTTTCAAATCTGAGAGCAGCTCCCCATGAATCCGAGAGAACCTCCGTGCAAAGTCACCGGAGGTATGGGTCCCTGCTGTGGTGGCAGAGGGACCGAAATGAAGAAAGAGATGAAGAAGTTGGGGGGGGATTTGCAAGGGTTTCAAAAAGTTGAGGGTCTAAGTGTAATTTGGTGGACCAATTTGCAAAGTCGATCAAGATGACCTTCCCTTAGGTCCAAATTTTGGTATAAACCTAATTTGGACCTAAGGAATTCAATGGTGAAGTTGGATTTTAGGTTTGATCACGTTTGACTTGACATTTTGCATAAAAACTCAAATTAAGTCAAATATTAGGCATGTGCTCTAATCTAGGTCAAAACAGGTTCCAAAGGCCAAATTGAAGGTTATAAACCCTAGAGGATATTTTTCCATGAATTTTAGAGGATTTAGTTGATTGTTATCTTGCCTGGAACCTTGTGAATTTAAGTGGGTCTGTTTTAGGGTTACAGAATGTCATTTAATTCCTAAATTTCACCATAACCCTTTTCTGACTGAACCATCCCACTTTTTCTCTTATTAAGTCCAATTGACCTATGTATAGACCCTTAGAAATCCCGTTGATGCACTGCAATGGTAAAATTACAGTTTTACCCCTTATTTTATGCTCTCTTCGCAGATTAATGATCCCTTGAACTAAGCCTTCCTTTAGGTTATGTGGGAGCTTTTGTTCATTTTATTAAATCAGAGTAAACTAGTTAGGGTTCTTGATGAGGTTTTCATCAGTAACTTAGCAACTACTTTGGTACCTTATGATCTAGGGTTAGATAGTGCAACCTAATTTCTGTGAAAAGGTCAATTGAGTCAGCTTGGATCACTTTGAGTGTTTGGTTGTTGCTTAAATTTGCTAGGGACTAGCAAAAACTAGGCATAGGGGCATTTGATGAGCCATATTTGTGAGCTAATTAGTTACTTAAGTGCCTAAGCATTAGATTAATATTAGTGTATACATAGCATGCTTTATGATATAAATAATTTAGTTTATATATATTTGCTTGTATGCATTACATTCATATATAAATTATTTAACATGCATTAGAATAATATGCATTAGTCTTTAGGTTGCATTATATGCATGTATTAGAATTAACATTTTATGTGAGGGTTTGTAGATAAATAAACTATCATTTCTTTTCCTATTTTATTAATCATTTTTTTCCTCTCCTCAATGGTTGTAGTGACGATGCCTTTACTCGTTGCTTTGATGGCCGCAAAATAGGGATCTGGTCAGGGCAGCCGTGACTACAAGGGAGAGGAAGAGGCAACCATGTGACAGGAGACTATGCCTCGACTCCACCATCGTGAAGAGCTTCGAGCTCACATCCATCATCACCACCGTGCGTCTCCAAGGTCCAGCACTGCCACACCGTGGGCTAGTGAGGTGATAGGCCGCCACGCCAATCCGGCGAGCTCGACCATCATCGTGCGTGTGTGTCTCACGACCACGCAACCATCACTGTGCGCGTGTGTTTCTGGCCATGCAATTATCCTCACCGTGCCCCCTGTTCATCGTGCCTTCATCCACCTCAAGTCTCTAAGGGGGGAACACCTTCACAAGCACCTCCACGCTCACTGTCCACAGTAATCCTCATCACCACCAACATCTCCATCTTCTTTTTCCTCTTCCTCTGTTTCTCTTCCACCTCAACGAAACCACCCACAACCATCACCAACAACTACCACCTTCACTAGCGCTCCTCGCACGCATGCCACCTCTTCCCCACGCGGCCAGCAGCAACTCCAACACGCACAGCAGCACGACCCCACCTCGTCCCACCTCCGCACGCAGTGCTGTAGTGTGCTCATAGCAGCAGTGGCTCCTTCTCCTTCCCCACGTGCACAGTAGCAGCAGCAGCCACTTTGTCGCACCTCCACCGTGCCACGCACCACCAGCCCTCGCCGAACAGCCTCGCCCCTCCCACACATTCTCTCTACCAGCACCACACACGACTAGCATATGTTGTCCAACCACCCTTTGCATACATTACGATTTGTGGTGAAGATGAGAAGGCGAAACTATTCACTCCTCCCTTCTAGCATACATTACGATTTGCAGGATATCCTCTTACTTTCACTTGGTATCAAAGCTTGCATTGTCCAGGAGATGTCAAAGTCGAATGTTGACACATATGTTGAGGGTCAGTCGATGGTTCGACCTCCTCTATTTGATGGAACAAACTTCAGCTATTGGAAGACCAGGATGTAGATCTTCCTGGAAACAATGGACTGCGAGGTATGGGATGTCATCACCTCGAAGTACACACGTCCAAAAATCAAAGACGGCGTTGCAATCACTCCAAACCAAAAGAAGATGGCTACACACAACGCAAAAGCCATGAATGCCATATTCTGCGGTCTTTCTAGAGCAAAATTTAATAGAGTATCTGCATGCAAAACTGCACACGAGATATGGAGCATTCTCGAAGTTACCCATGAGGGAACTTCAAAGGTAAATGAAACAAGGGTAAATCTACTAACCCAAAACTACGAGCTTTTCAAGATGAAGAAAGGGGAGTCGATAAAGGAGATGTTCACAAGATTCCTGGACATTATAAACTCCTTGCGAAATCTTGATCAAGACATCAAGAATGAAGCCCTTATTAGAAAAATTCTTCGATCACTCACCAGGACTAGGAAACCAAGACTACCGCCATTCAAGAGTCAAAAGATTTGTCCACCATGAAACTGGATGATCTCATTGGAAGTCTAATGGAATATGAGGTTCAACTCCAACACATGAGGGATCAAGAAGAAGACTATAGCTCTTGAAGCTATTCAGGAATCCGAAGAAACTTCAAGCGAAGAAGAGGAAGATATAGCCCTCCTCTCCAGAAAATTCAGGAAGTTCCTCAAAGATAAGAAGAATTGGAGGAAGAAGAAAGAAGAAATCAAGAACGATGCAATCACCTGTTACAACTGCAAGAGAAGGGGACACATCAAGAAGGACTGTTTGCTTCTCAAAAAGGAATCAGACGAGAAGAAGAAGCCCTTCAGAAAAGGCGGAAAGAAGAAAACTTTCACGGCAACTTGGGATGATTCGAACTCAAGTTTAGAGGAAGAAGAAACCTTAGGAGAAGAAGCTCTTCTCGATCTTATGGCTCTAGAAGATGAGGTAACCTCCTTTACTCAAGATGAATTATTAGAAGCATTCTTTGAGATGCATGATATAGAAAAATCATTAAAACTAGAAAATGAAAACCTAGCAAAAGCATTAGGTGAAGAAAAAGCACAAAAAGATGTACTTGGTAATCAAAACAATAAGTTATCTGTTGAGTGCATTAAAATCACAAATAAAAAACTTAAAAGTAGATATAAACAAACTAAAAGAAAACTCTGCTACTCTATTAAATGATCTAGTTAAGTTCACAAATGGAAGTAGAAACCTGCATAAATTGTTCGAAACACAAACCTAAAGCACCACAAAATTTTGGTTAGGTTATATACCAAAAATGATCATGAAGCATTTAGTTTTAGTAAAGGGAAAGGTAGCCTACCAAAACAGGCAACACAAACTAGCCACCGTGGACCCAAACAAAAATGGGTACCAAAAAGTATATTGCAATCTTATTTTGTAGGTTCTGTAGATTATAAGAAGTGGACTTTCCAACAAACAAATGGAATACTGAAGCCACCCTATCAAATAAAGCCTTATAAACACAAACCAATGACAAGAAAGAGAAAAAAGAAGATGGATAATGGACAGCAGCTGTTCGTATCGCTTTCTCATATTTTAAATCAACCTCGTTGCAGTATAGTCAAAAAAGCGTATGAACAATTTACAATTTTATTACTCAAAATTCAAAATTTCCGAGGTCAAACTCAGGGAGTAAATTGGTATTTTAGAAGCAAAAATCACAATCTCAAATTTTACTCGAAATATGATGTTCAATAATAATGCAATGTATATGAAATGTTAGAGAGGAAAATGTAAAAAGAAATAGATTCTTTTTCTCTTTTCTTCCTTCTTCTCTCTCTGTGATTCCTTCTTTCTTTTTCTTTCTTCTACTTGGTCGCACCATCTCTTCCTTTCTTTTTCTGATTTTCCTTTTCTTAGACATCTGATTTTGTGAATCAGACATCTTAACTGGCGAATGCTACAATGCTTACTCCTCTGCAGTCTTCTTCTTCTTTTTCTTCACTTGGCTTTCCTTCTTCCTGTCTTCTTCCTCTGCCTTCAGCTGCTCCTCTTCTACGACTTCCTCCTTAGCTTCTTTTTCTCTTTTTCTTAGTCTTTCTCTATCTTATTTTCTCTCTGATGTGCCTCCTCTGTGGCTACAGTACCTTCTCCCTTAGCTTGGCTTCTGGCTTCAAGCTTTCTTTGTCTTCCTACGGCTAAGTCTCTACCTCTCTTCTTTTCTTCTTTAGCTACCTTTTTCTTCCTTCTTTTTCTTTCTTCTCCTTTACCAGGCCGCTCTTGCTTCTTCTTCCTTGCGCACACACATAGAAGCAAAACCTAGCCCCTACCCTCCCCGCATCTCTCTCTCTCTCTCTCTCTATTTCGTTCTTAGGACTGCTCCCCTAGAGCCTTCTCGAGTTATCGGGTCGGGTATGCACGTCCGGGACCAGGCCCACCAGTGTGCAGTGGTGGGCGAGGAGTGCACAGGCTAATCGGATATATGGGTCAGAGCTAGGTCCGCTGGAAATGGGGTCGCGAATGAGGTGGTGGGCAAGTGGGACCTTACCCCGTGGTCAAGAGGCACTTGTGGCTTGGGCCTGGAGTCCTGGATGAAGTTCTCGAGCTTGCTTCGTCCTCTGTCAATGGCGGCGAAGGCCTAAACCCTGTCAACAAGAAAACGGCCTCACGGTCTTATCAGATCACTCAGAAAGCTTCACTGTGACACGGCGAAGGTGGCCCGGTGGCTGGCGTGGCACGGGGTGACCTGAGCATGCGTGGCTAGGTCACCCTGCGCGTGTGAATATGGGTGTGCTCGGGGGGCATTCTGGGTGTGTGGTGTAGAGATTGGTGTAGGGGGAAATGGTCAGTGAGGTGTTGCGGAGGTCATAGGGTGGTTGGCAAGGTGGATGGAGGCGTGGAGTGGCAGGAACACCTCGCCGATGGTCTGGTCAGAGGTGGAGAAGGTGATGGTGGTCTGTGGTGGTTGGTGCGTGATTTGTGAAATAAAAGGAGGGAAAATAGAGAGTAGGAGAAGAGGAACATATCTAGGGTATTTGGAGTGAAGGGGGATGGAGGAGGCAGATGGCTCGTATGTACCGTCGTCAGAGACGAAGACTCAGAGAGAGAGAGAAACTGCGACGACGAGGAGGTCGGAGAGACGTGCGCTAGTGTGGCGCAACGTAGAGGAACGAGGCGGAGATGATTCTGCCACTGGTACAGTGGCAGAGTGACGAGAAGAGGGAGGGAGAGTCGTCGGAGCTTGTGGCTACTTGGCAGGAGAGGGAAAAGATGAATTCTGGGGAATTCTTCGGCCAAATCAAGCTTGCCCCATGCGGAGGGATCTGGATCTTCTTATATAGGCACGGGCAGAGGGAAGAGTCGCAAGGAGGTGGCCAAAAGTCTTTGCTGAAGGTATGGCCGGAGTGAAACCCATACCTCTCGAGTGTTTGCACGAGAGGTATGGGGCGATTCAGGGCATGGGGAGCTGCTCATGTGGTAGGGGGTTTCGCAGAGAGCTCCCCTTTCAAATCTGGGAGCAGCTCCTTAGGGAAACGAGTAGAAAACTACCTCGAAACCTCGCCGGAGGTATGTGTCCCTGCTGCAATGGTAGAGGGACCTGAATGAAGAAAGTGATGAAAAGTTGAGGGAGTTTTTGCAAGGGTTTCGAAAAGTTAAGGGTCAGAATGTAATTGGGTGGACTATTTTGCAAAGTAAGTCAAGATGATCTTCTCTTAGGTCCAAATTTTGGTACAAACTTAATTTGGACTTAAGGAATCCAATGGTGAAGATGGATTTTACGTTTGATCACTGGTTGTCGCTTAGGGTTTCGTGTTATTTTAAAATCCTAGGCATTGTAGTATATCACGAAAAGCTATCACCAGTTTAGAATTTATTACTCGGAATTAAAAGTTTCCCAAGGTCGAACTCAGGGACACACGTCATTCTAGAAACATAATTTCACAATTCTGTTACAAAAAGAATAAAAGAGAGAGAGTGAGTGAGAAAAAAGTTCTCTTTTTGACTATTTCTTCTCTCTTCTTTTCTTTCAGTTGGTTCTCTTCTTCAGCCTGTCTTCTTTCTTTTTCTTTTTCTTTGCTGCAGCTGCCTCCTCTTTCTTTCTTTCTTCGGCTGCTGTGTCCTTCTTCTTTGTTGCAGAGGCTACTTCCTTCTCTTTTTTCTTTCTTTTTCTCTGGCCCATCCTCCTTTCTTCTCTTCTGCTTCGCTCCTTCCTTTCTTCTCCTTTATGTTCCGACGTCTGATTCAGAAATCAGACGCCTTATCTGATCAGCCTCTCCTTCTTCTTTTCTTTCCTCTTGGCTTCTTTGGCTTCTTCTGCTCCTTTCCTTCCTTCCTACTCCTTTCTTCTTCTCTGCGGCTAAGTCCCAGCTGCTGCTCTTCCTCTTCTTCTTTCTTTCTTCCTTCTTCTCTTCAGTAGCTCCTTGCTTCTTCCTTCCTCACCTATTCCCTACACACACACACAAGCTCAGTGCAAAACCTACCCTACCCTCTTCCCGCGTCTCTCTCTCTAAATCTCTCTTTGGTACGCTCTCCTAGAGCCGGGAAATCGGGTCGGGTTGCGTGCCTGGGTACAGGCGCACCGGCGTGGGTGGTGCGCGAGGAGTGCATAGGAGTAGGGATAGTTGAGTCAAGTCAGGTTCGCGTGGGAAGAGCCGCGGGCGAGACCCGGGTGATAGGTGAGGAGGGACCTCACCCCAGTGATTCGAGGAGAAATGCCTAGAGCACTTTTTTAATTTATGTGTGGGCGTGCACCCACACACTTCCGAGGTGGGGCTAAAGTCCCACTTTCGCTCTGCGCACCTGCAGGCAAGAAGCTGCGACCAATTGGGGCAGCAGCGAAGGCGTGTGACCCCAATTGAGAACCTGGGCACACTCGCGGAAGTGTTCTGCATTGCCTGGGTCATGCGCCTGGTGCTGAAGAGGCCTGGAGCTGCTCGCTAAGCAGCTTCTGCTGTTCGCCAATGGCGGTGAGGTGGGCGAGACCTGAAAGCACAAAAATGGCCTCACGACCACGTCAGACAGCTCAGGAAGCTTCGCCGGAGTACGGCGAAGGCGGTGTGGGGGTTGGCGTGGCGAGGAAGTGCCTGTGGCCGTGTGCCTAGGGCACATTGCAGAGGTGCAGATGGGTGTGTTGGAGGAGTGTCTGGAGGTGTGGAGTGGTGGTGTGAGTGGGGGAAATGCTTGAGTGGAGTGAGGGGAAGCTTATGGGCTTGTCGGCGAGGGGTGGGATGGCCTGTGGAGGTGGAGTGACCTCGTCGGAGTTGGTGGCCGGAGGTGGAGCAGATGGATGTGGTAGTGGCAGTCGAGGGGTTAAAAGTGCCAATTTAAGAGGGGAAAATAACAGAGAGAGAGAGGGGAAGGTTTTTACCTACTTAATTGACAAAGAGGGAAGAGGAGGCTCTCGGCGCGTGCCTATTGGCGCTAGGGACGAAGGTGCCCAGAAGGGGCATAATGGCGACGAGGAGGGGAACTGGAGGCGCCAACTGGTGCGGCCTGGCGTGGGAAGACGAGGACGAGTAGACTCTGCTGCGGGTGTGGCAGCAGAGCGACGAAGAGGAGGAAAGATCGCCGGAGCCTACGGGCATTTGACCATGGGAGGAGGAGACGAAGTTGGGGGAGGATCCTTGGACAAATCAGGCTTGCCAGAAATGGCTACCCCTGCTGCTTCTTATAGAGGTGCTGGTGAGGAGAGGATCTCGAGGGGGCGACGTGGGGAGCTCACTGGAGAATGGTCGAAAAGCAGACCCATGCCTTTCATGCGTTCGCACGAGAGGCATGGGCAGTTGCAGGTCAAAGGGGAGGGTCCCTACGAAAGAGGACGACGCAAGGAACCCCCCTTTCGTTCCTGAGAGCGGCCTTCACACCCTGCGCAGCACCATCCTCCGCGCAAGGTCGCCAAAGGTATGGCGCCTGCGTGGGGTGGTAGGAGGGGCCGTTCTGCAAAGAATGAAAGAGAATATAGGGGGCTAAATGCATGGGTTTAAAAAGATAAGGGTCAAAAAGTAATTCAAGAGGACCAATTTGTAAAGTCGGTCAAGATGGTCTTCTCTTAGGCCCAAATTTTTGTACCAACCTAATTTGAATCTAAGGAATTCAATGGTGTAATTTGATTTTAGGTTTGACCACGTTTGACTAGTCAATTTGTGCAAAAATCCAAATTATGTCAAAATTTAGGCATAGTTCTCAATTTAAGTCAAGATAGGTTGCAAAGGCCAAATTGAAGGTTCTAAACCCTAGGGAATATTTTTTCATGAATTTTAGAGGATTTAGTTGATTTTTATCCTACCTAGAACCTCATAAATTAAAGCGGATTTATTTTTAGGGTTACAGAATGTCATTTAATTCCCAGAAGTTGTTATAACCCTTTTCGGCTCAGGCTATCCCACTTTCTTTCTTATTAAACTCATTTGACCTGTATTTAGACCCTTAGACACCCTGATTATGCACTGCATTGGTAAAATTTCAGTTTTACCCCTTATGACTTATTTTATTCTTCAATTTAGAATTTTCTGAGTTAGGCTTTTCTTTAGGTTTTGTAGGAGCTTTTTCACACTTATTTAGATCAAATTGTACTAGTTAGGGTTCATGATGAGGCTCTCATCATACCCCCATGTCTAGCTTTTGCTAGTCCTTTAGCAAAATTTTAAGGTTTTAACCTTTGTTCTAGACCATGAATTTCTTATCAAATTTAGATAAGTGTTTTTTCTCTTGTATCCTTGATTAGGTCAGAATGCCAATCATAGGCCTAAAAGGTACTCTAGTATCAACCAAGATCCAGATCTATCTAGCTTTAGCCTCAGTCTTTAGCAAAGGTTTTTAAGGCCTACAGAAACTAACCTAAGGTTTATTGGACTTCGTGGTTAAAGCACCCGTGCTTGAGATAATTTTAGCCTTGGTTCAGTTCGCAGTGCGTTTTGTAAGAGAGAGACAGAAGATTTATATGTTTGGAGAGTTTTCTCTCTCTTTTTCTTTTTAATTCTAGGTTAGAATTCGCTTCACAACACAATCTGTATCAGATTCCTTATCCCCATCATCAATCCTCAAGGGTTCCTGACAGTCGATGCTTCGAAATAGCACTACCCATGGTAACCCCCAGAACCCTGGCTTTCAAGATTTCGAGATAATCCCGTCCATGGTGTTCCGTGGCCGAATTCAGACCCTAGCAATTGACACTTCGTGATAATGCCATCTATGGAATCTAAACCGGTAGAGTGTTTACATGCCCCTAGTAGGATATGTAAATATCCTAAGAGATAAGCATCAAGGAGATGATATTTTGTTACGCATCTTCGAGGGAAATTTCCCACCTCTCCGCGCTGGGAACTCGTCCAAATCAACTTGTGTTGATCGACCGCTCCTACTCTAGGTGACATTTTCATAATTTTTGAAACGCTTTTGCATGATTTTGATACTTATGCTTACTGAACCAGACTGTGTGTGAATTGGGTGCTTAGGTTACTGAGTCCCGTAAACCAAAAGTCAGCTACCGAGGCCAAATACTCCCTAAGCCTTGGACCTAATACTTAAGCTTTTCATTCTCCTTAACCTCTTGAGGAATATCTAGATCTTAATGGGTACTAAGAGTCTATCCAAGAATGCCTAAGGTTTGTGTTCTTACTAATCTTGTTGTGCACTTTCCTTTTTCTTTTCTTAATGTGGTCCAGAACTTAGGTTAATTCCTTAATTTCTTGCTAATGACTATCACTTTGTTTTATTTTGTGCTCCCTTTGTTCTTTTTCTCCTCCTCCTTTGTAAAGTCCACAAATTTCTTTCCTCCTTTCATTTTATTATTCTTTTTCAAAATTTTTTTTAATTTTTTTTAATTTTTATGGTGTTTTTGGCATATGTGAATTTTTTTGTTTAAAACCTTTTCTTACGAGTTTTACACTTTCATACCCCCCCATGCCTAAGATTTGCAATGTCCTCATTGTAACTTAGGAGGGTTTTTATTTAGCCTAGTTCATACATTAGGATAGGTATTTTGGTGAGTGGTTGAGTCGGGGTGACTGTTGGGGATAATTTCTAATCTCAGATGCAAGCACCTGAGGTGGAGTCTGCTGTCCTAAAGGATGAACCTTAAGTGCGAAGAGGTGTCAGAAAAGGTTTCGAGTTTTTTCAAAAAGAATGACGGGCTGCCTCCCGTTGAGCGCTGAGTTTTACGCCATCGGCTAGGCACAATATGCTCAGGGAGAATGGAGGATAAATGATGACTCAGCCAAATCTGTAGAGGTTACATCGATGAAAGGTTTGGAATCGTGGCTGAGCAGATTGATTTCGACGGCTCCATTTCCAAAAACCTGTCGGACAAGATATGGTCTGACCCACTTGGATTGCAGTTTCCCAGGGAAGAGTTTGAGTCGGGCATCGAAGAGTAAGACCTTTTGACCAGGATGAAAGATCTTTCTAGATATGTGCTTATCATAAAAGGCTTTAACCCGCTCTTTGTAGATTCGCAAGTTCTCGTACGCATCAAGGTGTAATTCATCGATCTCGATTATCTGAAGCTTTCTGTGGGTTCTAGCCTTAGAAAGATCTAAATTACTGCTCCATACTGCCCAATAGGCTTTATGCTCCAGTTCAACGGGAAGGTGACACGCCTTCCCGTACACCATTCTAAAAGGAGACATGCCTAATTGGGTCTTGTGGGCGGTCCTATAAGCCCACAAAGCTTCCAGAAGTCGGGACGACCAGTCCTTCCTATCAGGTCGAATAGTAACTTGCAGGATTTTCTTGATCTCCCGATTTGATAGCTCAGCGAGACCATTAGTCTGGGGGTGGTAAGGAGTAGAGATTCGGTGAGACACCCCATATTTGGTTATCAGTGACCTGAACTGAGCATTGGTGAAATGGGTCCCTCTATCGGAGATGATTGCATAAGGAATCCCGAACCGTGAGAAGATATTCTGATGAATGAATTTGATGACGATCTTGTGATCATAGGTTCAGGTCGGAATGGCTTCGATCCATTTGGACACATAGTCCACAGCAAGCAGAATGTACTCGAAGCCGTCCGAAATAGGGAAGGGGCCCATGAAATCAATCCCCCAAATATCGAAGATCTCGCACACGAGAATTGGCTGCAAAGGCATCATGTCGCGATGGCTCATGTTGCCTAAAGTTTGGCAATGACTGCATGCCTTGCAGTGACTGTATGCGTCATTGAATAAAGTGGGCCAATAAAAGCCACACTGGAGGATTTTTGATGCGGTTTTGTGCCCAGAGAAGTGGCCACCGCATGCCAAGTCATGGCAGAATGAGAGAATATCATTGATTATGCCCTCCGGGACACATCTTCGGATAATTTGGTCAGCACCTATACGGAAAAGGTATGGGTCTTCCCAAATGTAGTACTTGGCATCAGAGCGCAACTTGTCTTTCTTGGCCTTCGGCCAATCAGACGGGATCTGACGAGATGCTAGGTAGTTTACTATATCTGCAAACCATGGAAGCCTAGTACCAATAGTCAATAAGTGCTCATCAGGAAAAAGCTCCATGATGGGTCCAGAAGGGTCGATGATTTCAGAAGGAAGGCGAGATAAATGGTCAGCTACCACGTTCTGTCTTCCCGCCTTACGCGAATCTCGAGGTCGAATTCTTGTAACAACAAGATCCATCGGATTAATCAAAGCTTCGCGCCCTTCTTGGCAAGGAGATGCCTCACAGCTGTGTGATCCGAGTAGATTATGACGTGGGAACCCAGGAGATAAGATCGAAATTTTTCGAGGACAAATACTACGGCTAGCAGTTCTTTCTTCGTAACTGTATAGTTACGCTGAGCCTCGCCAAGTGTTTTGCTAGCGTAGTAGATGACCACAGGTTTCCCGTCAACTTTCTGCCCCAGAACCGCTCCTACAGCGAAATCAGATGCATCGCACATGATCTCAAAGGGTTGAGACCAATCAGGGGACTGTAGGATCGGGGCTTGGGTGACTCGGCCACGAAAGTTCTCAAAAGCTTGAGTGCATTCCTTGGAAATTTCAAAGGGTACATCTTTGGAGAGAAGAGTAGTCAGGGGGCGTGCAATTTTCGAGAAATCAGGAATGAAACGATGGTAAAAACCAACATGCCCCAGAAAAGAACGGATGTCCCTGATCGAGCTAGGCATAGGAAGTCGAGAAATCAAATCGACCTTGGCTCAATCCACTTGGATGCCTTTCTCTAAAATTAAGTGGCCTAGGACGATCCCCTCAGGCACCATAAAGTGGCTCTTTTCCCAGGAAAGAACCAGATTTACGTCGATGCAACACCTAAGTATATGAACCAAGTGCTAGAGGCAATCATCAAATGATGCCCCGAAAACTAAGAAGTCATCCATGAAGACTTCCAGATAATCACCTACCATATTAGAGAATATGGCAAGCAAGCACCGCTGAAAAGTCGCAGGTCCATTGCAGAGACCAAAAGGCATCCTTCGGAACGCGTACGTCCCGAAGGGGCAGGTGAACGTGGTCTTCTCTTGGTCCTCAGGATGAATTGCCACTTGGTTATAACCGGAGTACCTGTCAAGAAAGCAGAAAATCTATTTCCCGCTAACTTCTCGAGAATCTGATCAATGAATGGTAGTGGGAAATGATCCTTCTTCGTGGAGGAATTGAGTCTTCGGTAATCTATGTAGACTCTCCATGAGTTGGCTATTCGGGTAGGTATGACCTCTCCGATTTCAGTCGTAATGGTGGTGAGCCCTGCCTTTTTAGGCACAACCTGGATTGGACTCACCCAACGACTGTCGGAGATTGGGTAGATGATCCCTGCATCTAACCACTTAATGATCTCCTTTTTCATGACCTCCTGCAGATTGGGATTCAAACGTCTTTGCATCTCACGGGAAGGTCGTGCGCCCTCTTTAGAATAGATACGGTGGGTGCAATAAGAGGGACTTATTCCAGTCAAGTCATCGAGAGTCCAACCAATGGCTCTGCGATATTGCTGGAGAACAGCAAGCAGAAGGGATTCCTGATCAAGAGTGAGCTTGGAATTTATAATCACAGAAAATATCTGATTAGAACCCAAAAAGATATACTTTAAATGATCAGGAAGGGGTTTGAGTTCAAGGATGGGGTTATCAGCAGTAGCGAGTGGTTTAGAGTGAGTGTGAGGTACAAGGATAGGAGTTATGGGTTTGTCTGAATCAGGGTCTGATTCATCTAATTGCGGTTCAAGATCTTCTTGTGGTTGATGAGGTATAATCAGGTTATTCTCAAATTGTGTTTCATCAACCAAAGTTCTGACATCACAGATTTGTTCAATGACACCGCAATTAATCCCTTGTTGGGCCTTAAAGACATCAAATTTTAGGGTTTGATTTCCAAATTTCAGTTCTATTTGGCCCTCCTCACAACTAATGTTGGCCCTTGCAGTGGCCAGAAAAGGTCTCCCTAGTATGATTGGTGTATCCCTTGGGTTTTCAGGTGGACCATATCTAAGACTATGAAGTCCACAGGGAAGTAAAAATCTCGTACCCTTACGATAACATCCTCAAGAATCCCTTTTGGTGACTTGATAGATCGATTTGCTAGTTGTAGTGTCACCTCAGTAGGTTTTAGCTCAGATTCTTCTAGGTGGTTGAGTAAGGATGTGGGTATCAAGTTTATGGAAGCACCTAAGTCTAACAATGCTCTGTCAAACTGGGTTTTACCTATCTTGCATGAAATCAGGGGAGTGCCTGGGTCTTTTGCCTTGGGTGGGAGTCTGCTCAGGAATACAGAGCTGGCTTGCTCTGACAGTACAATTGGACTCCCACTCTTGGTTCTCGGCTTACGCTGAGGTGTACACACGTTTTACAGGAATCGTGCGTAAGCTGGTACATGGCGGATCGCATCCATCAAAGGGATGTTTATTTGGATCTGCTCAAAGAGCTTGACCAGGTCCTCCTCAGGAGCCACAGATTTTGTTGTCCTCTTTCCCTTGGTCAAGGCCTCGGGAAATGGAACCTTAGTTGGTTCCTCTAGGATAGGTCCAAGTCTTTGATCTGGGACAGTGATAGGAACATCTTGGATTACTGTCCTAGGGTTTGGGTCACTACCAGGCTTGGAGTGGTCCGGATAAGGTGGATCTTGGGTCTCCTTACCACTACGGGTGGTTACAGAATTCAGCCCTGCCTGGTTCTAGTTAGGGGTTGGTAGGATGGGTTGCTGCTACTGGTAACTCGCATAAGAAGTTGAAGCTTCCATCCTGTCAGGTGAAGGAATAGAAGGGGCCTGATAAATCATGTGTGTTTGGCCTGGGTTTGGGTTCATAACGCGCCGCTAGGTCGGCACGCTATTAGGGTTAGGAAGAGGCTGAGAAGGAAGTGTGCCTGGTTGGCGAGAATTCGCCAACTAGGCTAGTTGGTTTCGAACCTCTGTGATTTCGTCCTTGTGTTGCTTTTGAATAGCCGCATTCGTTCTCTGAATGTCAGCTAGAGTCTGAAGGATGAGAGACATTTGATCTTGGTTTGGCCCGGATGGAAAAGTAAGGTTGGGCCGAGGCTGAAGCGGCTGGTAAGGACGAGGTGCTTGTGGACGAGGCTGAAAGGATGGCCTTGGATTCTGGGAATTCCCTGCCCACGGGAAGTTGGGATGATTTCACCATCCAGAATTGTAGGTATTAGAAAATGGGTCATTCTGAATGGCGTTAAGGCCCTCGCAGGTTTGAGGAGCCTCAGAAAAGTCAGAGAATGGGGGAGTGGAATTCCCCCGGCTAGTATAGAAAGGGTCGGAGGTTCCTCTGATCCGAGAGTCAGATGGGGGTGGATACGAGTCCACCCCAGGAGAAGGTCGGTGGAAAATGTTCTGCACAGTCTCTCGTGCAGAAGGAGGCTGTGCAAAGGAATTTTGCGCAGAGGTGGCTCGCTGCAAGTGCTGAGTCAGCTCATCCACCTTCTTCTCAATAATAGAGACCTTGTCCAATCGACTGGCCATCAATTCCAGGTCGACTGATGTGGATAGGCCCTGCGTTTCATGTGCTCCCCTAAGGTTCGTTGATGCGCGGGTATTCATCCTGTCGAATAGTCCCATGGAGTCATTATTGATGGAGTTCTCGCACATATTCTCGAGAATCTCCCACACGGTGTCTTCATGCTGACCCATGATATTCCCTCTGCAAGTTGCATTGATGAACAGTCTAATATCCTCACAGAGTCCCTGGTAAAAAGACTGGACTTGTTCCCATTTAGGAACTCCATGATGGGGGAACTTTCTCATTTAGGTATGGCATGAAACATGTTGGGCTTCAGTTCAGAATCAGGTCCTCCAGTCGGGATTCTGACTCGAGGCTCAATAGCTACCGCAGCGGGATTATAGTGATCTCGCATCATGGGACGCTGCGGTGGGTTCATGAAGTTCTGGAAGAGGTCATTGAGTCGCTAGAGCTGGTGCTCCAGATTGTTCTCTTCCTCAACTGGTTGAGCCATTGTGGAAGAAGAAGGTGAGTTGGGTTCGGAATCAGAGGAGAGGTCTATGTGAAGAGTTAGTTGCATAAACAAGGGCACCGAGGCTTGGCCTCGGGGAGAGTAAATTTCTAAAGGAGGTTTCAAGGACCTCCAAACAAACATACATTGATGGAGTGGATGAGTTTAGCAGGTGCTGGACCCAATCAAGACACCCAAAATGTTGGGTGACTATAGAGGTTCGGGGCGGATGGACCCCTTGATCAGAAGGTCGTCCACCTAAGAATTACCTGGGCAGCCAGAGAGGGTGAGTCCCGCGAAGACCCCTACACAGTAGAGCACCCCCATGGGTTACAGGGTTTCCCCCACCCGACCTCTCTTGTCACTGAGATTCCAAGTAGACCAGAATGAGGACCTTGACCTCTTAAGTCTACCACTTTTAGTTAGGATCAAGGTGCTTAGGGTTTCACTTGAACTTTATCATTTTGAGTGCAAAGAGTGACCTAAGTTAAAGGTTGGTTGATCCAAGGGACCAACTTCACCTATTGGTTCCTTTGAGAGCTTATTAGGTCTTGTCTTTTAGGGTTCAAGTGTTTTTAAGAGCCAAATTTCTTAGGGTTTCTCTTGATAGATGTTTTCAAGCAATGGCTTAGGCACATTTCTTTTGGGGATTCTCAATTCTTGCTTAGAAAAGTGTGTCTCTAAAACCTTAGCTTTGAATCTTATATTGGCTCTAATTGGTCCAGTTAATTGCATCTAGATTGGGTAATTAGGGATCAAGCAAGAAGGTTTTAGCCCTAACTACCTTTAATGGTTGTACAGATAAAGTATGTTGAAATTTGAACATAGGCAACTTTGGTGTTTTACTACGTATGAAAGACAAATTATTCCTAAATTACTTTTTTCTTTTTCTTCCTCTTTAGAATTTAGGGGTTTGAACAAGAGGATAGAAAATTACCTGTCCTTAGTGTGGTTGTTGTGCGGCTGCTTGTTTTCTTCTTGATTTTATGTGCCTGCACAACAAAAGAGAAGAGATTAGTCAATAGGAAATAAAAAATTATGAATCAATAGCTTCTAGAATGGCCGTTGCTCCCCGGCAACGGTGCCAAAAACTGGTTGTTGCTTAGGATTTCATGTTATTTTAAAGTCTTAGGCATTGTAGTATATCATGAAAAGCTATCACCAGTTTACAATTTATTACTTTGAATTAAAAGTTTCCCGAGGTCGAACTTAGGGAGCACAAGTCATTCTAGAAACATAATTTCACAATTCTGTTACAAAAAGAATAAAAGAGAGAGAGTGAGTGAGCAAAAGTTCTCTTTTTGGCTTTTTCTTCTTCTCTCTTCTTTTCTTTCAGCCAATTCTCTTCTTCAGACTGTCTTCTTTTTTCTTCTTTTTCTTTGTTGCAGCTGCCTCCTCTTTCTTTCTTTCTTGGGCTACTGTGTCCTTCTTCTTTGCTACAGAGGCTCCTTCCTTTTCTTTTTTCTTTCTTTTTCTCTGGCCCATCCTCCTTTCTTCTCTTCTGCTTCGCTCCTTCCTTTTTTCTCCTTTCTGTTCCGACATCTGATTGAGAAATCAAATGCCTTATCTGATCAGCCTCTCCTTCTTTTCTTTCCTCTTGGCTTCTCTGGCTTCTTCTGCTCCTCTCCTTCCTTCCTTCTCCTTTCTTCTTCTCTGCGGCTAAGTCCCAGCTGCTGCTCTTCCTCTTCTTCTTTCTTTCTTCCTTCTCTTCAGCAGCTCCTTGCTTCTTCCTTCCTCACCTGTTCCCTGCACACACACACAAGCTCAGCGCAAAACCTACCCTACCCTCTTCCCGCGTCTCTCTCTCTCTGAATCTCTCTTTGGTATGCTCTCCCAGAGTCGGGTAATCGGGTCGGGTTGCATGCCTGGGTCCAGGCGCACCGGCGTGGGTTGTGCGCGAAGTGCACAGGAGTAGGGATAGTCGGGTCGGGTCAGGTCCTCGTGGGAAGAGCCGCGGAAGAGACCCTAGTGACAGTGATTCGAGGCGAAATGCCTAGAGCACTTTTTCAATTTATGTGTGGGCGTACGCCCACACACTTCCGAGGTGGGACTAAAGTCCCACCTCCGCTCCGCGCACTTGCAGGCAGGAAGCTGCGAGCAATTAGGGTAGCAGCGAAGGCGTGCGACCCCAATTGAGAACCTGGGCACACTCGTGGAAGTGTTCCGTGTTGCCTGGGGCTTGCACCTGGTGCTAAAGAGGCCTGGAGCTACTCGCTAAGCAACTTCTGTTGTTCGTCAATGGCGGCGAGGGGGGCAAGACCTGAAAGCACAAAAACGGCCTCATGGCCACATCAGACAGCTCAGGAAGCTTCGCCAGAGTACGGCGAAGACGGTGCAGGGGTTGGCGTGGTGAGGAAGTGCCTGTGGTCGTGTGCCTAGGGCACACTGCAAAGGTGCAGATGGGTGTGTTGGAGGAGTGGTCTGGAGGTGTGGAGTGGTGGTGTGAGTGGGGGAAATGCTTGAGTGGAGTGAGGGGAAGCTTATGGGCTTGTCGGCGAGGGGTGGGATGGCCTATGGAGGTGTTGCAACCTCGCCGGAGTTGGTGGCCGGAGGTTGAGCAGATGAAAGTGGTTGTGGCAGTCGAGGGGTTAAAAGTGCCAATTTAAGAGGGGAAAATAACAGAGAGAGAAAGGGGAAGGTTTTTACTTACTTAATTGACGAAGAGGGAAGAGGAGCCACCCGGCGCGTGCCTGCCGGCACTGGGGAAGAAGATGCCCAGAAGGGGGGTAACGGTGACGAGGAGGGGATCTGGAGGCGTCAGCTGGTGCGGCTTGGCGTGGGAAGACGAGGATGAGTAGACTCTACTGCGGGTGTTGTAGCAGAGCGACGAAGAGGAGGAAAGATCGTCGGAGCCTGCGGGCGTTTGACCGTGGGAGGAGGAGACGAAGTTTGGGGAGGATCCTCGGCCAAATCAGGCTTGCCAGAAACGGCTTCCCCTGTTGCTTCTTATAGAGGTGCTGGCGAGGAGAGGATCTCGAGGGGGTGACGTGGGGAGCTCGCCGGAGAATGGTCGGAAAGCAAACCCATGCCTTTCATGCATTCGCACGAGAGGCATGGGCAGCTACAGGTCAAAGGGGAGGGTTCCTATGAAAGAGGACGACGTAGGGAACCCCCTTTCGTTCCTGAGAGTAACCCTCATACCCTGCGCAGCACCATCTTCCGCACAAGGTCGCCGGAGGTATGGCGCCTGTGTGGGGTGGCAGGAGGGGCCGTTCTGCAAGGAACGAAAGAGAAGATAGGGGCCTAAATGTAAGGGTTTTAAAAGATAAGGGTCAAAAAGTAATTCAAGAGGACCAATTTGTAAAGTCGGTCAAGATGGTCTTCTCTTAGGCCCAAATTTTTGTACCAACCTAATTTGAATCTAAGGAATTCAATGGAATAATTTGATTTTAGGTTTGACCACGTTTGACCGATCAATTTGCGTAAAAACCTAAATTAGGTCAAAATTTAGGCATAGTTCTCAATTTAGGTCAAGATAGGTTGCAAAGGCCAAATTGAAGGTTCTAAACCCTAGGAAATATTTTTCCATGAATTTTAGAGGATTTAGTTGATTTTTATCCTGCCTAAAACCTCATGAATTAAAGTGGATTTATTTTTAGGGTTACAAAATGTCATTTAATTCCTAAAAGTTGCTATAACTCTTTTCGGCTCAGGCTATCCCACTTTCTTTCTTATTAAGCCCATTTGACCTGTACTCAGATCCTTAGACATCTAGATTATGCACTGAATTGGTAAAATTACAGTTTTATCCCTTATGACTTGTTTTATTCTTCAATTTAGAATTCTCTGAGTTAGGCTTTTCTTTAGGTTTTGCAGGAGCTTTTTCACACTTATTTAGATCAAATTGTGCTAGTTAGGATTCATGATGAGGCTCTCATCAACCACGTTTGACTGGGCATTTTGCACAAAAACCCAAATTTGGTCAAATATTAACCTTGGACCCCAATCTAGGTCAAAATGGGTTTCAAAGACCAAATTGAAGGTTCTAAGCCCTAGGGGATATTTTTCCATGAATTTTAGAGGGTTTAGTTGATTTTTATCCTTCCTAGAACCTCGTTAATTAAAGTGGGTTTGTTTTAGGGTTACAGAATGCCATTTAATTCTTAAATGTCACAATAACCCTTTTCTAACTGAACCATCCCACTTTTTCTCTTATTAAGTCCCATTGACCTATGTCTAGACCTTGAGAAATCCCGTTGATGCACTACAATGGTAAAATTACAATTTTTACCCTTTGTTTCTTATTTTCTTCCCAGATTAGTGATCCCTTGAATTAGTCCTTTCTCTTGAGTAGGAGCTTTTGTTCACTTTATTAGGTCAAAATATGCTAGTTAGGGCTCATGATGAGGTTCTCATTATACCCCAATGCCTAGCTTTTACTAGTCCCTTAGCAAAATTTCAAGGTTTTAACTTCTATACTAGACCATGAATTTCTTTCACTAGTTATGATAAGTACTTTTTCTACTATGATTAGGTCAGAATGCCGACAATAGTCCTAGAGGTACTCTAGTACCAACCAAGATCCGGACCTGTCTAGCTTTAGCCTCGATCCTTCGTGAAGGTTTTTAAGGCCCGTAGGAACTACCTTAAGGTTTATTGGACTGCATGGTTAAAGCACCCGTGCTTGAGACATATTTAGCCTTGGTTCAGTTTGCAGTGCATTTTTGTAAGAGAGAGATAGATGATTTATTTTTTTGGAGAGTTTTCTCTCTCTTTTCTTTTTATTTCTAGCTTCGAATTGGCTTTTCAACACGATCTGTATTGGATTCCTCGTCCCCATTATCAATCCTCAAAGGTTCCTGGCAATAGATGCTTCATGATAGCACCACCCATGGTAACCCCCAGAACCCTGGTTTTCGAGATTTCGAGATAATCCTACCCATGGCGTTCTGTGGCCGAATCCAAACCCTGGCGATTGACATTTCGTGATAATGCCACCCATGGTATTTGAACCAGCAGAGTGCTTACATGCCCCTGGTAGGATATGTAAATATCCTAAGAGACAAGCACCGAGGAGACGATATGTTGTTACGCATCTTCAAGGGAAATTTCCCACCACTCCGTGCCGGGAATTCGTCCAAATCAACTTATGTTGATTGGCCGCTCCTAATCTAGGCAACATTTTCAGAACGTTAAAACGCTTTTGCGTGATTTTGATAGTTATGCGTACTGAACCAGACTGTGTGTGGATTGGGGTGCTTAGGTTACCGAGTCCCGTAAACCGAAGGTCAGTTAACGAGGCCGAATACTCCCTAAGCCTTAGACCTAATACTTAAGCTTTACATTTTCCTCAACCTTTTGAGGATTATCCAGATCTTAGCAGGTACTAAGAGTCTAGCCAAAAAGGCCTAAGGTCAGCATTCCTACTAATCTCTTTATGCTCTTTAGCACTTTTCTTTACTTTTCTTGATGTGGTCTAGAACTTCGGTTAATCCCTTAATTTCTTACTAATGACTACCTCCTTCTTTTTCATTTTGTGCTCTTTTTTTTATCAATTTTCTCTCTTTTTTTCCTCTTTCTGTTTTGTATAGCCCACAAAAATTTTCCCTCCTCTTCTCAGTTCTTTTTTTAGATATGTGATTTTTTTGTTGAAACATTTTCCTGATATGAGTTTTCATGCATTTTTGCACCTTTCATACCCCCCCATGCCTAAGATTTGCAATGTCCCCATTATAAATTAGGTGGGTTCGAATTCAGCTTAGTTCATTCATTAGGACAGGTGTTTGGTGAGTGAACGGGTCGAGGTGACTATTGCGGACGATTTCTAGACTTGGGTACGGGTACTTGAGGTGGAGTTGGTTGTCCTAATGGATGAACGCTAAAGTACAATATGAATTTAACATAGAAATGTCAGGAAAGGTTTCGGGTTTTTCAAAGAATGACGGGTTGCCTCCCCAGCAACAGCGCCAAAATGTTCATATCGCTTTCTCATATTTTAAATCAACCTTGTTGCAGTATAGTTGAAAAAGCATATGAACAATTTACAATTTTATTACTCGAAATTCAAAATTTCTAAGGTCGAACTCAAGAAGGAAATTGGCATTTTAGAAGCAAAAATCACAATCTCAAATTTTACTTGAAATATGATGTTCAATAATAATGCAATGTATATGAAATGCTAGAGAGCAAAATATAAAAAGAAATAGATTCTTTTTCTCTTTTCTTCCGTCTCTCTCTGCGATTCCTTCTTTCTTTTTCTTTCCTCTGGTTGGTCGCACCTTCTCTTCCTTTATTTTTCTGATTTTCCTTTTCTTAGACATCTGATTCTGTGAATTAGACGTCTTAACTGGCGAATGCTACAGTGCTTACTCCTCTGCAGTCTTCTTCTTTTTCTTTACTTGGCTTTCCTCCTTCCTATCTTCTTCCTCTGCCTTCAGCTGCTCCTCTTCTGCGACTTGCTCCTTGGCTTCTTCTTCTTCTCTTCTTCTTAGCCTTTCTCTGTCTTCTTCTTTCTCTCTGTTGTGCCTCCTCTGCAGCTACAATACCTTCTCCCTTAGCTTGGCTTCTACCTTCAAGCTTTCTTTGTCTTCCTGAGGCTAAGTCTCTACCTCTCTTCTTTTCTTCTTCAGCTACCTTCTTCTTCCTTCTTTTTCTTTCTTCTCCTCTGCCAGGCCACTCCTGCTTCTTCCCTGCGCACACATACAGAAGCAAAACCTAGCCCCTATCCTCCCTGCATCTCTCTCTCTCTATTTCGCTCTTAGGACTACTCTCCTAAAGCCTTCTCGGGTTATCGGGTTGAATATGCGTGCTCGAGACCAGGCCCACCGACGTGTGGTGGTGGGCGAGGAGTGCACAGGCTAGTCAAGTATACGGGTTAGAGCCAGGTCCACTGGCAGTGGGGTCGCGGACGAGGCGGTGGGCGAGTGGGACCTCACCCCGTGGTCTGGAGGCGATAAGCCCCTGACACTTTTTCACTTTATATCACTGCGCCCGCTTACTATCTTCCAAGGTGGGACTATGTTGTCCCACCTTACTTCGCAGGTGCCTGCAGCGGATGTCTTCACAAATTGCAGCAACTGCGTGGGACGTTGATGCGAAATCCTGGGCTGAGGGTGTGCACGAAGGAAACCCGCACAACCTGGGACTTGGAGCCTGGGCCTGGAGTCCTGGATGAAGTTATCGAGCTTGATTCGTCCTCCGTCAATGGCGGTGAAGGCCTGAACCCTGTCAACAAGAAAATAGCCTCACAGCCTTATCAGATCACTCAGAAAGCTTCGCTGTGACATGGCGAAGGTGTCCTGGTGGCTGGCATGGTGCGGGGTGGCCTGAGCGTGCGTGCCTAGGTCACGGTATGCGTGCGAATATGGGTGTGTTCGAGGGGCATTCTGGGTGTGTGGCAGAGAGATTGGAGTAGAGGGAAATGGTCAATGAGGTATTGCGAAGGTTGTAGGGTGGTTGGCGAGGTGGATGGAGGCATGGAGCGGCGGGAACACCTCACCGGTGGTCTGGTCGGAGGTGGAGAAGGTGATGGTGGTCTGTGGTGGTCAATGCGTGATTTGTGAAATAAAAGGAGGGAAAATAGAGAGTAGGAGAAGAGGAACTTATCTAGGGTATTTGGAGCGAAGGGGGAATGGAGGAGGCAGATGGCTCGTATGTGCCATCGCCGGAGACGAAGACCCAGAGAGAGAGACGGCGACGACGAGGAGGTCAGAGAGACGTGCGCTGGTGCGGTGCAACGTGGAGGAACGAGGTGGAGATGATTCTGCCACTAGTACGGTGGCAGAGTGACGAGAAGAGGGAGGGAGAGTCGCCGGAGCTTGTGAGCTACTTGGCCAGAGAGGGAAAAGAGGAATTCTGGGGAATTCTTCGACCAAATCAAGCTTGCCCCATGCGGAGGGATCTGGATCTTCTTATATAGGCACGGGCAGAGGGAAGAGTTGTAAGGAGGCGGCCAAAAGTCTTCGCCGGAGGCATGACTGGAGTGAAACCCATACCTATCGAGTATTCGCATGAGAGGTATGGGGAGATTCAAGGCATGGGGAGCTGCTCATGCGGTAGGGGGTTTCGCAAAGAGCTCCCCTTTCAAATCTGGGAGCAGCTCCCCAGGGAAACGAGGAGAAAATCGCCTCAAAACCTCTCCGGAGGTATGGGTCCCTACTACAACGGCAGAGGGACCTGATTGAAGAAAGTGAAAAAAAGTTGAGGGGATTTTTGCAAGGGTTTCCAAAAGTTAAGGGGCAGAATGTAATTTGGCAGACTATTTTGCAAAGTAGGTCAAGATGATCTTCCCTTAGGTCCAAATTTCGGTACAAATCTAATTTTGACCTAAAAAATCTAATGGTGAAGATGGATTTTAGGTTTGACTACGTTTGACTGGGCATTTTGCACAAAAACCCAAATTTGGTCAAATATTGAGCTTGGACCCCAATCTAGGTCAAAATGGGTTCCAAAGATCAAATTGAAGATTCTAAACCCTAGGGATATTTTTTCATGAATTTTAGAGGGTTTAGTTGATTTTTATCCTACTTAGAACCTTGTGAATTAAAATAGGTTTGTTTTAGGGTTACAAAATATCATTTAATTCTTAAATTTCACAATAACCCTTTTCTGACTGAACCATCCTACTTTTTCTCTTATTAAGTCCCATTGACCTATGTCTAGACCTTGATGCACTGCAATGGTAAAATTACAATTTTTATCCTTTGTTTCTTGTTTTCTTCCCAGATTAGTGATCCCGTCAATTAGGCCTTTCCCTTGGTTATGTAGGAGCTTTTGTTCACTTTATTAGGTTAAAATATGCCAGTTAGGGCTCATGATAAGGTTCTCATCAGCGAATGTTCCAAGCACATGACCAGTGAGGAAGACTTATTCTAGCAGCTTAACTGTCAGGAGGGTGGTACTGTCACGTTTGGGAACAGCAACAAGGGTTGTATTATTGGTACTGGCCAAATTGGTATCTCTTCTACTTCTTTTAATAATGTACACTTAGTTAGCGGCTTAAAACACAATCTGTTAAGTGTAAGTCAAATATGTGATAAAGGTTATAAAATTACATTCACATCAAAAGGTTTTAAAATTCGTGATAAAGAAATAAAATAAATTATTCTTAAAGGAAATAGAAATAAAGACATTTATACTGTAAACTTCAACAAATGCAACAGTCTTGAATGTCTGGTGATGAGAACCTTATCATGAGCCCTAACTAGCTCTTTTCGACCTAAAAAAGAGAACAAAAGCTCCTACATAACCAAGAGGAAGGCCTAATTCAAGGGATCACTAATCTGGGAAGAGAACATGAAACAAAGGGTAAAACTATAATTTTACCAGTGCAGTTCTTCAACAGGAGTTTCTAGGGGCTAAACATAGGTCAATTAGGCTTAATAAGAGGAAAGGTGGGATGGTTCAGTCAGAAAAGGGTTTTGGTGAGATTTAAGAATTAAATGACATTCTGTAACCCTAAAACAAACCCACTTAATTTCACAAGGTTCCAATCAGGATAAAAATCAACTAAACCCTCTAAAATTCATGGGAAAATATCCCTTAGGGTTTAGAACCTTTAATTTGGCCTTTGAAATCTATTTTGACCTAGATTGGGGTCCTAGCTCAATATTTGACCTAATTTAGATTTTTGTGCAAAATATCTAGTCAAACGTGTTCAAACCTAAAATCCAACTTCACCATTGGATTTCTTAGGTCCAAATTAGGTTTGTACCAAAATTTGGACCTAAGGAAAGGTCATCTTGACCTACTTTACAAAAAAGTCCACCCAATTACATTTTGGCCCATAACTTTTGAAAACCCTTGCGGAAACCCCCTCAGCTTCTTCGTCACTTTTTGCATTCTGGTCCCTCTGCCATTGCAGCAGAGGACCCATACCTCCGACGAAGTTTCGAGGAGGATTTCTCCTCACTTCCCCAGGGAGCTGCTCTCAGATTTAAAAGGGGAGTTCTCTGAGAAGTCCCCTACCGCCTGAGCAGCTCCCCATGCCCTGATTTGCCCCATACCTCTCATGCGAACGCTCGAGAGGTATGGGTATCATACCCGTGGTGACCTCCGGCGAGGATTTTGCTCATCTGCCAAGATCTGACCCTCTGCTGGTGCCTATAAAAGACACTCCAGGACCAGCTGCTTCTTCCAAGCTTGTTTTGGCCTGAGAACTCCCCTGAACTCCCTCCTTCCTCATCTTCGGTCAGACGCTCGCAAGCTTCAGCGACCTCTCCTCCTTCCAGTCGCTCTGCCACCATACCAATGGCAGAGTCATCTCCGCCTCATTCTTCCGCATCGCACCATATCTTCACCCACATCCACCTCCCTTTCGTCGTCGCCGCCTCCCCATCTCAGGGCCTTCGTCTCCGACGACGGTAGATACGCGCCATCCACCCCTTTGCCTCCCCTTTCGTGAAGCTACTCTCAGATAAGACCCCTTTCTCTTCTCTTCATTTTCCCCTTCTTTATTTCTATTTCCAACCCCTCGACAACCGCAGACCACCACCATTCTCCACTTTCGGCAGACCACCGGCGTGGTGTCTCCGTCACCTCCCTACACCCATCTACCTCGCCAGACCCCTCAGAAGCACCACCACCATCCACTGATCACTTTCTCCATCTCCATCGACCGCCACAACCTCCACAATCTCTCCCTGACCACACCCATCACCACAGCCACAAACTGACCTAGGCATGCACGCCTAGGTTGCCCCGCGCCTAGCCACCAACTGCAACACCTTTTCCGTGTCATGGCGAAGCTCCCTGTGTGATCTAATGAGGCCGCGAGGCTGTTTTTCTTGAGAGCAGGTTCTTGTCTCCGCCGCCATTGGAGTTGACATGCAGCTTGCTCACAAGCTTCAACCCAAGCATCAGGCTCCAGGCAAACAGGTCCAGGAGGTGCAAAGTCACCTTACGCATACATTTAGCCAGTGAGTGGCTTTGAGGAAGCACTGCAGCCGCGGCAATTGAAGGCGACCCCCTACGGGCATGCACGCAAAAGAGGGTGGGACTTTTAGTCCCACCTCGGGCGTTTTGGAGTGAGGTGAGTGATATAAGTTGAATTTGTGTTTCCCCTTCATTGCCTCCAGTACACGGGGTAAGGTCCCCTTACCCACTCACCCGCCTCGTCTGCACTCACTCCTCCACGGATCTGGCTGACCTGACCCGATAACCCTGCACTCCTCGCGCATCACCCACATCAGTGAGCCTGGACCCGGGTGCACTTGACTCAACCAGAATACCCGATTGGCTCTGGGAGAGCGAATTGAAGAAGGAAAAGAGAGAGAGCGTACGTGGGGGAGGGTAGGGGTAGGTTTTGCTATGCTGTGTAGGGAAGGGAAGAAGAAGGAGGAGGAGGCAGCTGCTGAAGAAGCTGGGGGAAGGAGTTGCGGAAGAAAAGAGAAGAAGAAGCACTGCAGCTGTAGCCAAAGCTTAAGCAGAGGAAGAGAAGAAAAAGAAGAAGGTAGCTGGTGAAGAAAGAGAGAAGTAGGGACTTAGCAGAGAAAGGAGAAAGAAGACCAGAGGCAGAGGCCGCAAAGGAAGACAAGGTAGAAGGAGGAAGAAGATGAGCAGTTGAAGATAGAAGAAAGAAGAAAAGGACTTAGCCACAACAAAGATGAAGGAAGAAGAAGAAAAAGAAAGAGTGAAATCACTGTAGCAACTGCAAGATAAGTCGTCTAACTCACGGAATCAGACATCTAAAAAAGGAAAGTCAGAGAAAGAAAGAAGGAAAGCAAAGAAGAAAAGAGAAGAAGAAAAACAATCCATTTCTTTTTGCATTTTCCCTCTCTAGCTTTCATATACATTGGATTGCTATCATCTTTTGAGTAACTAGAGATTGTGATTTTAGTTTCTAAAATACCAATTTGCTCCCTGAGTTCGACCTCGGATATTTTGATTTTCGAGTAATAAAATTCTTATTTGTTTATACGATGATTTCATTTATACTACAATAAACGTCTTTTCAAAACACGATCTTGTCACGCAAACATCTGGTCGTTTCTGACAAAGAAGCAACATTTTGGCATAAACGACTAGGTCATGTTCACATGGGGAACATTAGCAGACTCATGAAACATGAACTCATCAAAGGTCTGCCAAATATCATCTTCAAGAAGGGCAAAGTCTGCGATTCTTATTAAGTTGGTAAGTGATGATAACGTCATCATCCCATATCTAGCTTTAATTAGTCATAATCCAATGATAAATGCTCCTACATAACCGCCAGAAGACTGTAGTTCATTGCATATCCTTTCTAAGAGAAATACATTAAAATAGGAGTAAATATGCAATTTTAATAGAATATCCTAAATTCAGAATAATCACGAGGTTTCCCAAGGGTTTATTAATGGTCAAATGGTCATAAATGTCTAATAAGTAGGTTCATATAGACAGAAACAAGTTTTCACACATTTCAAGAATTAATGGACATCTGAAACCCTAAAAATAGACCCGCTTAATTAACTGAGGTTATGGTCAGGATAAAATTCACCTAAACCTTTTAAAAATCATAGAAAAATATTCTATAAGGTTTGGTATCTTTGATTTGACCATTGAAATCCAATATGACCTAAAATAGAATCTAAAACAGATAATTACCCTAATTTGGATTTCTGCACAAATTACTCAGTCAAACTTGGTCAAAACCTAAATCTAACTTCACCATCAGATTCCTTGAGTCCAAATTAGGTTTGTACCAAAATTTGGGCCCAATCAGAGATCACCTTGACCTAGTTTACATTTCAGACCTGTTTGACACTTTTCTCTCACACATATGCCCCTAACTTTTGAAACCCTTGCAAATACTCCCCTAACTTCATCATCTTCTTCACCAACAGGTCCTCGCCACCTTCAAACTCCTAAACCCATCACCGGCAAGCTTCAATCAGGGATTACTCCCTGATTTCATGGCCAAACTCTTCTAAATTTGGAAGGAAGAATCATGAAGAGCTTCCCTACAATCTTAGCCGCATCTTGGGCTTTAATTCATAGTCAATTCCTCATGCGAACCTTTCAAAGGTTCGGGTTTCCCATTCTTGTGAAAGCTTCAAGCTTTTAAACTTGGATTCCAAGCTTGAAACGACTCCCTGAGCCCTATAAAAGGACCCACATTGCACGACCGTGATCCTTAGCTCGTTATGGCTGGTTTCTCCACCTTCTTCTCTCCTCTCCGACGAAAGCTCTGCGAGCCCCAGCGAGCTTCTCCATCTACATTCTTTATCGACAGCCACAGACCATAGTCGGCCGGATCTTCTTCCCTACATTCCTCCGTCGCTTGCAATACAAGTAAGGGTCTTCTTCCACATCTTCCTCGCCGTTTCTCCCCCATCGGAGATTTCGTCTTTTGCAAGTCCGACATACCACCAACAAGGAATCCGATGGGAACAACATCATGATCCATAACTAGCTCAGTTTGATCTGATTATGTCATTAAAATGCTCCTAAATAACCATCAGAAGGCCATAATTCATTACATAATTGAAATCGCTTGGTTCAACCTGGTTTTAGTTATAACATTGTAGTATAGCCGGTTACTACCAACATTTCAAATAAATAATTTTTTTACTCGGAAAATAAAAGAGTTCCCGAGGTCGAACTCAGGGAGCAAGTTGTATTCTAGAGATATACATGTTTCTTTTACAAAAAGAAAGAGAGAGGGAAAGAATTTGTTGTTTTCTCTTTGTTCTACAGAGGGGATGCTTTTCTTTCTCTCTTTCTTTAGATCTCCTTCTTTCTCTCTGTTCTGCAATGGTGATGCTCTTCTTTCTTCAGAGCTCCTTTTTCTTCTTCTTCGTTCTGCAGAGGTGATGCTCCTCTTCAGATCTCTTTCTTCTTCTTCCTTGGTTTCTGCCTTGACCTCTCTTCTTCTTTTTCTGCAATTGTGGTGACCCTTTCTCTTTTCCCTTTTCTTCTTTATGGCTGCAGAGCTTCTGCCTTCAGCTACTAAGTCTTCCTTTCTTCTTCTTCTGCTTTGGCCGTTGCTCTTCTTTTCTTCTTCAGCCTGCCTTCTTTCCTGCTCTGGCTGCTGACCCTCCGTCGTCTGACCCGGTGCTTAGACGACTTAACTATGCATTTGCTACAGTGCAGCTCCTTCTTCCGCGGGTCTTCTTCTTCGCCTGTGCTTGCACACTCCAGAGTTTTTCGTCAGAGGCAAAACCTACTCTACCCTCCCCCCCCCCACGTCTCTCTTTCTCTCTGAAACCACTCTTGGGAAAGCTCTCCCAGAGCTGCCGGGTAATCGGGTTCGGGTCACGCCCGGGTCCAGGCCCACCGGCGTGCGTGGTGGGCGAGGAGTGCAGGTCAGTCTAAGTCGGGTCGGGTCAGGTCCGCGGGGCGTGAGCGCGGACGAGACCGGGTAACCGGGCGGGTGTAAGGGGACCTCACCCCGTGTACTGAGGCAGTAAGGCTACTGCACAAAATCAATTTAAACAGTGGAACGGGTGTGAAGCTTACCGATGTGGGACTAAACGCAAACCTTTCCTCGCGTGCGCCTGCTGGGAGACCGCGGCCTGGCTTCTGCAGCTGCGGCTTCGATTTGCATAGGTTGCTGGCTGGCTGCCTTCGCAAGACTCCCCGTACTCCGCAGCAGCTGGAGACCTGGAGTCCTCAAGCCTGGAGCGCGGAAGAAGCTGCTTCAATGTGCGTTAATGGCGGTCGAACCTCAAAACCTGTCGGACACGAATATGGCCTCTCGGCCTGATCAAACCACTGGGGAACCTTCGCCGTGGCACGGCGAAGGTGAGGAGCTGCGCGGCAGGCCGCAAGGTGGTGTCTGGCGGCAGCCCTGGGTCGGACTGCAACCGGAGGAATGGGTTTGTTCGGGGGAGTGTTACGGAGGTGTGGAGTGGCAGTGGAGGGGTGGGGGATGCTCAGTGTGATGAGGCAGAGGTTCGGTGAGGGTCGGCGAGCCGTGTGGGTTGCTGAGGTGATGGGAGCGGCTCGCCGGAGGGTGGTCGGAGGCGAAGGGGGTGAAGGTGGTCAGGGTCAGTGGAGGGCTTAATTGAATAAATTGAAAGCGGGGAAAGAAAGAGGAGGAGAAGGGGAGTAGCTCTAGCTTACTTGCAGGGACGAAGGGGGAGGAACAGGGCGACAGTCGTATCGACTGTCGCCGGAGAAGACGATGCTCAGGGAAAGGGGCGGCGGCGAGCAGAGAGCCGGAGAGGCGCCAGCTGGGTACGACGTGGCGCGGGAAGAGCGGGGGAGGAAGTCTCTGCTGCTGGTATTGCGGCAGAGCGAAGAGGTGGAGGGGGAGGAAACCGCCGGAGCTGGTGAGCGTCTGCCGGAGGAAGAAGAGAAGAAAGTTGGGGATTTTCTCCGTCAGATCCAGGCTGCCCTGGTCGGTGGAGCAACTGGGGGTATTTATAGGGATCAAACAGGGAGGAAGGCGGAGGGAGACGACGTGTCTCCCTCGCCGGAGAATGGTCGGAAACAAGAACCCATACCGTCCGTGTGTTCGCACGGCCGGTATGGTGGGTTACAATGACCAGGGGGGTGTCCCTGCGACGGCTGACGACGCAGGGCACCCCCGGTTTACTTGCCAGGTCCCCCACCTCACCCTGCGCGGCGCCATGCTCCGCGCAAGGTCGCCGGAGCATGGTGCTGGCAGGTTTTGCAGGAGGGACCTGATTGCAAAGAACGAAGGAGAGTTAGGGGCCAAAATGCGAGGGTTCAAAAGTTGAGGGCCAAAGAGTAAATATATGAGGACCAAAGTGTAAAGTCGGTCAAGGAGGTTTCTTCTTAGGCTCAAGTTTTTATACATGACTAATTAGGACCTAAGGAATCTGATGGTGAATTTCATTTTCATATTAAACCTTGTTTGACCGGTCAATTTGCGCAAAAACCCAAATTAAGTTATTAATTGGGCATGGTTCTCAATGTAGGTCAAAATGGGTTCTAAAGGCCAAATTGAAGGTTCTAAACCCTAGAGATTATTTTTCTATGAATTTTAGAGGGTTTATTCTATTTTTACTTTGCCTCGAACCTTGTGAATTGAAGTGGGTTGTTTTAGGGTTACAGATTATCATTTGGTTTCTTGGAAGTGCTGTAGCCCTTGCTAGATCATCTCATCCCACTTTTATTCTTATTAAGCTGCTTTGACCTATGTTTGGGCCCTGAATTACCCTGTATGCAGATTATACTGGTAAAATTGCACTTTTACCCCTTATGACTTGTTTTCTTCTCAAACTCAGAATTCTCTGAGTTAAGCCTTTCCTTGAGATATGTAGGAGCTTTTATCCTTTGTATTAGGTCAAAATGAGCTAGTTATGGCTCATGATGAGGTTCTCTTCATACCCCCATGCCTAGCTTTTGCTAGTCCCTTAGCAAAAACTTAAGGTTTCAACCCTTGTTCTAGACCATGAAGTTTTTAATAGTTTTAGATAAGTGCCTTTTTTATTTGAGCATAGACTAGGTTAGAATGCTGACCATAGGCCTAAAAGGTACTCTAGTACCAATCAAGATCCAAATCTGTCTAGCCTTAGCCTCAGTCTTTTAGCAAAGGTTTTTAAGGCCCACAAGAACTAACCTAAGGTTTATTGGACTTCGTGGTTAAAGCACCCGTGCTTGAAATGATTTTAGCCCTGGCTCAGTTCGCAGTGCGTTTTGTAAGAGAGAGATAGAAAGTTTTTCTGTTTGGAGAGTTTTCTCTCTCTTTTTCTTTTTAGTTCTAGCCTAGGATTGGCTTTTCAACACGGTCTGTATCAGATTCCTTGCTCCCATCATCAATCCTCAAGGGTTCCTGGCGATCGATGCTTCGAGATAGCACCGCCCATGGCAACCCCCGGAACCCTGGCTATTGAGATTTCGAGATAATCCCATCCATGGTATTCCGTGGCCGAATCCAGACCCTGGCAATTGACACTTCGAGATAATGCCATCCATGGAATCTGAACCAGCAGAGTGCTTACATGCCCCCAGTAGGATATGTAAATATCCTAAGAGACAAGCACCGAGGAGATGATATTTTGTTACGCATCTTCGAGGGGATTTCCCCGCCTCTCTGCGCTGGGAACTCGTCCAAATCAACTTGTGTTGATCGGCCGCTCCTATTCTAGGTGTTCTTTTCAGATTTTTGCGACGCTTCTGCGTGATTCTGATTTTTACGCTTACTGAACCAGGCTGTGTGTGGGATTAGGGTGCTTAGGTTACTGAGTCCCGTAAACCAAAAATTAGTTAACGAGGCCGAATACTCCCTAAGCCTTAGACCTAATACTTCAGCTTTTCATTTTCCTCAACCTCTTGAGGAGTGTCCAGATCTTAATGGGTACTAAGAGTCTATTCAAGAATGCCTAAGGTTTGCATTCTTTACTAATCTTATTGTGCACTTTTCTTGAATGAGGTCTAGAACTTAGGTTAATTCCTTAGTTCCTTACTAATGACTATCACTTTTTCTCATAATTTTATGCTCCTTTTTCCTTTTGTTTCTTTTCTCCTTCGCAAAATTTCCTTCTCCTCTTTTCCTCTTGTTCTTTTTCGAAAAATTTTTTAATTTTTATGGTGTTTTCGGCATTTGTGAATTTTTTTGTTTGAAACCTTTTCTTACAAGTTTTTGTACTTTCATACCCCCCCATGCCTAAGATTTGCAATGTCCTCATTGTAACCTAGGGGGTCTTAGTTCATTCCTTAAGACAGAAATTTGGGTGAGTGTATGGGTCGGGTTGAATTTTTGCGGACGATTTCAAATCTCAGATGCGAACATCTGAGTTGGGGTCGGCTGTCTATAAGGGTGAACTTCGAGTGCTGAAAGGTGTCAGAACAAGTTTCAGGTTTTCAAAGAGAATGACGGGCTGCCTCCCGTTAAGCGCTGAGTTTTACGCCATCGGCTGGGCGCAATAAGCTCAAGGGGAAAGGAGGATATAAGATGCCTCAGCCAAATCAGTAGAAGTTACATCAATGAACGGCTTGAGTCTCTGACCGTTCACGATGAAAGGTTCAGAATCGTGGCTGAGTGGACTGATTTTGATTGCTCCATTTCCAAAAACCTGTCGGACCAAATATGGTCCGACCCACTTAGATCTCAGTTTTCCTGGGAAGAGTTTGAGTCGGGCATCAAAGAGTAGGACCTTTTGACCAGGATGAAAGATCTTTCTCGAGATGTGTTTGTCGTGGAAGGCTTTAACCCGCTCCTTGTAGATTTGCGAGTTCTCGTACGCGTCTCTGCGTAATTCATCGATCTCGCTGATTTGGAGTTTTCTGTGGGTCCTAGCCTTGGAAAGATCTAGATTACAGTTCCGTACTGCCCAATAGGCTTTATGCTCCAGTTCGACGGGAAGGTGGCATGCCTTTCCATACACCAATCTAAAGGGAGACATGCCCAATTGGGTCTTGTGGGCGGTCCTATAGGCCCACAATGCTTCCGGAAGTCGGGACGACCAGTCCTTCCTGTCAGGTCGAACAGTGACTTGCAGGATTTTCTTGATCTCCCGATTAGACAGCTCAGCTAGACCATTAGTTTGGGGGTGGTAAGGAGTAGAGATTCGGTGAGACACCCCGTATTTGGTCATCAGTGACCTAAACTGAGCATTTGTGAAATGGGTCCCCCCATCAGAGATTATTGCACGAGGAATCCCGAACCTTGAGAAAATGTGTTGATGAATGAATTTGAGAACGATTTTGTGATCACAGGTTCGGGTCGGTATGGCTTCGATCCATTTGGACACGTAGTCCACAGCCAACAGAATGTATTCGAAACCATCCGAAACAGGAAAGGGGCCCATAAAATCAATCCCCCAAACATCAAAGATTTCGCATACTAGAATCGGTTGCATAGGCATCATGTTGCGACGGCTCATGTTGCCCAAAGTCTGGCAACGACTGCATGTCTTGCAATGACTGTATGCGTCTTTGAACAGTGTGGGCCAGTAAAAGCCGCACTGGAGGACTTTTGCTGCGGTTTTATGCCCTGCAAAATGGCCACCGCATGCCTGGTCATGGCAGAAAGAGAGGATATTGTTGACTTCCCCTTCCGGGACACATCTCCGGATGATCTGATCGGCACCTATGCGGAAGAGGTACGGGTCTTCCCAAATGTAATACTTGGCATCGGAGCGTAATTTGTCTTTCTTGGCCTTCGGCCAATCGGACGGGGTCTGATGAGATGCCAAGTAATTCACAATATTAGCGAACCATGGAAGGCTAGTACCAATAGTCAGCAGGTGCTCATCGGGAAAATGCTCAGTGATGGGTCCGGAAGGGTCAATTATTTCAGAAGGAAGACGGGACAAGTGATCAGCTACCACGTTTTGTTTTCCCGCTTTGTCGCGAATCTCAAGGTCAAATTCTTGCAACAGCAAGATCCATCGGATTAATCGAGGTTTCGCATCCTTCTTCGCAAGGAGATGCCTCACAGCTGTGTGATCCGAGTATATGATGACATGGGAACCCAGAAGGTACGATCTGAACTTCTCTAGGGCAAATACTACAGCTAGCAGCTCTTTCTCAGTAACTGTATAGTTACGCTGAGCCTCATCGAGTGTTTTGCTGGCGTAGTAAATGACCACAGGTTTCTTGTCATTTTTCTGCCCCAAAATCGCTCCTACAGCGAAGTCGGATGCATCACACATGATCTCAAAGGGTTGAGACCAATCAGGGGACTGTAGGATCGGTGCTTGGGTGACTCGGTCACGCAAGATTTCAAATGCTTGAGTGCATTCCTTGGAGATTTCGAAGGGAACATCCTTGGAGAGAAGAGTGGTCAGGGGGCGTGCGATTTTTGAAAAATCAGGGATAAATCGTCGATAAAAACTGACATGCCCTAAAAAGGATCGGATGTCCCTGATCGAGCTAGGCATAGGAAGGTGAGAAATCAGATTAACCTTAGCTCGATCCACTTGGATACCTTTCTCCGAAATTGAGTGTCCCAGGACAATTCCCTCAGGCACCATGAAATGGCTCTTTTCCCAGGAAAGAACCAAATTCACATCGATGCACCTCCTGAGTATCTGGACCAAGTGTTGGAGGCAATCGTCGAATGATGCTCCGAAAACTAAAAAGTCATCCATGAAGACTTCCAGATAATCACCTACCATATCTGAGAATATGGCAAGCATGCATCGCTGAAAAGTAGCGGGTGCATTGCAAAGACCGAAAGGCATCCTTCGGAAAGCGTATGTTCCGAAGGGGCAGGTGAACGTGGTCTTTTCTTGGTCCTCAGGATGGATTGCCACCTGGTTATAACCGGAGTACCCGTCAAGAAAGCAGAAGAACCTATTTCCCGCTAGTTTTTCGAGAATTTGATCAATGAAGGGTAGTGGGAAATGATCCTTCTTCGTGGAGGAATTGAGTCGACGGTAATCTATACAGACTCTCCACGAGTTGGCTAATCGGGTAGGAATGATTTCTCCGGTCTCAGTCGTTATAGTGGTGAGTCCTGCCTTCTTGGGCACGACCTGAATTGGGCTCACCCAACGACTATCGGAGATCGGGTAGATGATTCCGGCATCTAACCACTTGATGATCTCCTTTTTCACGACCTCCTGCAGATTGGGGTTTAAGTTTCTCTGCATTTCACGAGAAGGTCGTGTGCCCTCTTCTGAATAGATATGATGAGTACAATAAGAGGGACTTATTCCAGTCAAATCATCGAGAGTCCATCCGATGGCTCTGCGATGTTGCTGGAGGATAACAATCAGACGGGATTCCTGTTCAGGACTGAGGTTGGAATTGATGATCACAGGAAGGGTCTGATTAGAACCCAAAAAGACGTATTTTAAGTGAGCAGGAAGGGGTTTCAGTTCGAGGATGGGGTTTTCAGCAGCAGCGGGTGGTTCAGTATAGATGTGAGGTTCAAGGGTGGGAGTTACTGGGTTGTTCACATCTGGATTTGACTCCTCTGTTTGCGGGTCAAGATCCTTCTGTGGTTGATGAGGCATACTCAAGTCATTCTGGAGGTGTGATTCATCAACCAAAGTCTTGATGTCACAAATTTGCTCGATGACGCCGCAATTAACTCCTTGTTGGGCCTTAAATATATCAATTTTCAGTGTTTGATCTCCAAACTTAAGCTCTATTTGGCCCTCCTCACAGCTGATGTTGGCTCTAGCAGTAGCCAAGAAAGGTCTCCCTAGAATGATTGGTGTATCCCTAGGGTTCTCAGGTGCATCCATGTCTAAGACTATAAAGTCCACTGGAAAATAGAAATCCCGCACTCTCACGATAACATCCTCGAGAATCCCTTTTGGTGACTTTATAGATCGATCTGCTAATTGTAATGTCACCTCGGTTGGTTTCAGCTCAGATTCTTCTAGATGGTCAAGTAAGGATGTGGGTATCAGATTTATAGATGCACCTAAGTCTAACAATGCTCTATCAAATTGGGTACCACCTATCTTACAGGAGATCAGGGGAGTTCCAGGATCCTTTGCCTTGGGTGGGAGTCTACTAAGGATTACAGAGCTGGCTTGCTCTGACAGAACAATTGGGCCCCCTCCCTTGGTTCGCGGCTTACGCTGGGGTGTACATATATTCTTTAGAAATCGTGCGTAAGCTGGTACGTGGCGGATTGCATCCATCAAGGGGATGTTTATGTGGACCTGCTCAAAGAGCTTGACCAGGTCCTCCTCAGGGGCCACGGGTTTTGTGGTCTTCTTTCCCTTGGTCAGGGCCTCGGGAAACGGGATCTTGGTTGGTTCTTCTAGGATAGGTTCAGGTTGTGGATCTGGAACAGCGGTACCTTGGATAACTATCCTAGGGTCATGGTTATCAGGCTGGGAGTGGTTTGGATAATGCGGGTCTTGAGTTGTCTTACCACTACGTGTTGTTACAGAATTTAATCCGGCCTGATTTTGGTTTGGGTTTGGTAGGAGGGGTGGCTGCTGCTGAAATCCCTCACGAGAAGTTGAGGCGTCCATCTCGTCTGGAGATGGAGCAGTGGGGGCCTGATAAATCCATTGAGCGTGGCCTAAATTTGGATTCATAACGCGCTTCTGGGTTGGCACGTTATTTGGGTTAGGAAGGGGTTGGGAAGGGAGCGTGCCTGGCTGGCGAGAATTTGCCAACTGGGCCAGTTGAGTTTTAACTTCAGTAAGCTCGTCCTTGTGCTGTTTTTGAATAGCCGCATTCGATTTTTGAATGTCAGCCAGAGTCTGAAGGATTAAGGACATTTGATCTTGATTTGGCCCTGATGGATAAGTAGGGTTGGGCCGAGGCTGAGGCGGCTGGTAGTGATGAGAGGGCTGTGGGCGGGACTGAAAAGGTGGTCTTTGGGTTTGGGAATTTCCCGCCCACTGAAAATTGGGATGGTTTCGCCATCCAGGGTTGTAAGTGTTGGAGAATGGGTCGTTCTGGATGGCGTTGAGGTCCTCGCAGGTCTGAGGAACCTCCTGAGAGTCAGGGAAAGGAGGAATGGAGTTTCCCCGGCTGGTGTAGAAAGGATCGGATGATCTTCCAGTCCAAGAATCAGATGGGGATGGATATGGATCCATCCCAGGGGAGGATCGGTGGAGGATGTTTTGCACAGTCTCCTGTGTGGGAGGAGGTTGTGCAAAGGAGTTACGCGCAGAGGTGGCTCGCTGCAAGTGCTGAGTCAGCTCATCCACCTTCTTTTCAATGATTGAGACCTTGTCCAATCGACTGGCCATTAATTCCAGGTCGACTGATGCGGACAGGCCCTGCGTCTCATGTGCTCCCTTAAGATTCGTCGCTGCGCGGGTATTCGTCCTGTCGAATAATCCCATGGAGTCATTGTTGATGGAGTTCTCGCACATGTTTTCGAGAATCTCCCATACGGTGTCTTCATGTTGACCCATGATGTTTCCTCCGCAAGTTGCATTGACGAAAAGGCGGATGTCCTCACGGAGTCCCTGGTAAAAAGATTGGACTTGTTCCCATTTAGGAACTCCGTGATGGGGGCACTTTCTCATGAGATCCTGAAAACGATCCCATGCCTCATGGAGAGGTTCTCCTGATTGTTGAGTGAAGTGTGTAATCTGATGGCGCAAGGCGTTGGTCCGACCAACGGGAAAAAACTTTTTCAAAAATTCGGATTGAAGTTCTTCCCAAGTGTTGATCGGCCGGGTCTGAGTTTGATACCAATGGGCGGCCTTGTCCATAAGAGAAAAGGAGAACATCTTCATGAGAAGAATATCCCGATTTTGCGCATCTGATCCAAAAGTGTGGGCCAGATGCTTTAGCTGTTTGATGTGCTGGAAGGGATCTTCAGAATTAAGCCCATGGAATTTAGGTATAGCATGAATCATGTTGGGCTTTAGTTCGGAATCAGGTCCTCCAGTCGGGATTCTGACTCGAGGCTCAATGGCCACCGCAGCAGGATTGTAGTGGTCCCGCATCATAGGACGCTGTGGTGGGTGCACGAAGTTTTGGAAGAGGTCATTGAGTCGCTGGAGCTGGTGTTCCAGATTATTTTCTTCCTCAACTGGCTGAGCCATGATGGGGGAAGAAGAAGAACTTGGTTCTGAATCAGAAGGGAGAATAATGTGAGGGTGTTGCTGCACAAACACGGGCGTCGAGGCTTGGCCTTGACGAGAGCGAATTTCTAAAGGAGGTCTTAAGGGTGGTCTTAGGGACCTCCTTCCGTACATGCATTGTTTGGAAGAGGTAAGTTTAGAAGGTGCTGGACCCAATCAAGACACCCAAAAATGTGTTGGGTGACTATAGAGGTGCGGGGCAGATGGACCCCTTGATCAGAAAGATCGTCCACCTGAGAATTACCTGGGCAGCCAGAGAGGGAGAGTCCCGCGAAGACCCCTACACGGTAGAGCGTCCCCACGGGTTACAGGGTTTCCCCCACCCGACCTCTCTTGTCACTGCGGTTCCAGGTAGACCAGAATGGGGATCTTGACCTCTTAAGTCTACCAATTTTAAGATCAGGGTGCTTAAGGTTTCACTTGAACTTTAGTCTTTTTAAGTGCAAAGAGTGACCTAATTTAAGGTTGGTTAACCCAAAGGGGTCAACTTTACCTTTTTTCTTTGAGAGCTTTTTGGGTCCTTTCTTTTAGGGTCCAAGTGTTTAAAGAGAGAGCCAATTGTTTAGGATTTTTCTTGTTAATTATTTTCAATCAATGGCTTGGGCACACCTCTTTTGGATTTCCTCAATTCTTGATTAAGGGGTGTGTCTCAACTGAAATCCTATTGTTTAACCTTATGTTGGCTCTACTTGGTCCATTTAACTCTTTGTTGGGCAATTAGGGCTCAAGCAAGAATGTGTTAGCCCTTAAATACCCTTAATAGTGTGCAGGAGTGATGAGTTGAAAACATGCAACTCTTTATGGTTACTAAGTATGGAAGACAGGTTAGCCCTATATTGCTTGTTCTTTTCTTTTCTTCCTCTTTAGAGTTTAGGGGTTAATAGTGAGAGGAAAGATTTACCTGTCTTCGGAGTGGTTGTCGTGTGGTTGCTTGTCTTCTTGAGTTCCTGTAGCTGCACAAAAGAGAGGAGATTATCAGAAATTAAAAGAAACATGAACTCAGGAATGTTTACCTCTAGAATAGCCGTTGCTCCCCGGCAACGGCGCCAAAATGAAATCGCTTGGTTCAACCGGGTTTTAGTTATAACATTGTAGTATAGCCGGTTACTACCAACATTTCAAATAAATAATTTTTTTTACTCGGAAAATAAAAGAGTTCCCGAGGTCGAACTCAGGGAGCAAGTTGTATTCTAGAGATATACATGTTTCTTTTACAAAAAGAAAGAGAGAGGGAAAGAATTTGTTGTTTTCTCTTTGTTCTGCAGAGGGGATGCTTTTCTTTCTCTCTTTCTTTAGATCTCCTTCTTTCTCTCTGTTCTGCAATGGTGATGCTCTTCTTCTTCTTCCTGCTGTTCCTGCTTTGGTGATGTTCTTCTTTCTTCAGAGCTCCTTTTTCTTCTTCTTCGTTCTGTAGAGGTGATGCTCCTCTTCAGATCTCTTTCTTCTTCTTCCTTGGTTTCTGCCTTGACCTCTCTTCTTCTTTTTCTGCAATTGTGGTGACCCTTTCTCTTTTCCCTTTTCTTCTTTATGGCTGCAGAGCTTCTGCCTTCAGCTACTAAGTCTTCCTTTCTTCTTCTTCTGCTTTGGCCGTTGCTCTTCTTTTCTTCTTCAGCCTGCCTTCTTTCCTGCTCTGGCTGCTGACCCTCCGTCGTCTGACCCGGTGCTTAGACGACTTAACTATGCATTTGCTACAGTGCAGCTCCTTCTTCTTCCGCGGGTCTTCTTCTTCGCCTGTGCCTGCACACTCCAGAGTTTTTCATCAGAGGCAAAACCTACTCTACCCTTCCCCCCCCGCGTCTCTCTTTCTCTCTGAAACCACTCTTGGGAAAGCTCTCCCAGAGCTGCCGGGTAATCGGGTTCGGGTCACGCCCGGGTCCAGGCCCACCGGCGTGCGTGGTGGGCGAGGAGTGCAGGTCAGTCTAAGTCGGGTCGGGTCAGGTCCGCGGGGCGTGAGCGCGGACGAGACTGGGTAACCGGGCGGGTGTAAGGGGACCTCACCCCATGTACTGAGGCAGTAAGGCTACTGCACAAAATCAATTTAAACAGTGGAACGGGTGTGAAGCTTACCGATGTGGGACTAAACGCAAACCTTTCCTCGCGTGCGCCTGCTGGGAGACCGCGGCCTGGCTTCTGCAGCTGCGGCTTCGATTTGCATAGGTTGCTGGCTGGCTGCCTTCGCAAGACTCCCCGTACTCCGCAGCAGCTGGAGACCTGGAGTCCTCAAGCCTGGAGCGCGGAAGAAGCTGCTTCAATGTGCGTTAATGGCGGTCGAACCTCAAAACCTGTCGGACACGAATATGGCCTCTCGGCCTGATCAAACCACTGGGGAACCTTCGCCGTGGCACGGCGAAGGTGAGGAGCTGCGCGGCAGGCCGCAAGGTGGTGTCTGGCGGCAGCCCTGGGTCGGACTGCAACCGGAGGAATGGGTTTGTTCGGGGGAGTGTTACGGAGGTGTGGAGTGGCAGTGGAGGGGTGGGGGATGCTCAGTGTGATGAGGCGGAGGTTCGGTGAGGGTCGGCGAGCCGTGTGGGTTGCTGAGGTGATGGGAGCGGCTCGCCGGAGGGTGGTCGGAGGCGAAGGGGGTGAAGGTGGTCAGGGTCAGTAGAGGGCTTAATTGAATAAATTGAAAGCGGGGAAAGAAAGAGGAGGAGAAGGGGAGTAGCTCTAGCTTACTTGCAGGGACGAAGGGGGAGGAACAGGGCGACAGTCGTATCGACTGTCGCCGGAGAAGACGATGCTCAGGGAAAGGGGCGGCGGCGAGCAGAGAGCCGGAGAGGCGCCAGCTGGGTACGGCGTGGCGCGGGAAGAGCGGGGGAGGAAGTCTCTGCTGCTGGTATTGCGGCAGAGCGAAGAGGTGGAGGGGGAGGAAACCGCCGGAGCTGGTGAGCGTCTGCCGGAGGAAGAAGAGAAGAAAGTTGGGGATTTTCTCCGTCAGATCCAGGCTGCCCTGGTCGGTGGAGCAACTGGGGGTATTTATAGGGATCAAACAGGGAGGAAGGCGGAGGGAGACGACGTGTCTCCCTCGCCGGAGAATGGTCGGAAACAAGAACCCATACCGTCCGTGCGTTCGCACGGCTGGTATGGTGGGTTACAATGACCAGGGGGGTGTCCCTGCGACGGCTGACGACGCAGGGCACCCCCGGTTTACTTGCCAGGTCCCCCACCTCACCCTGCACGGCGCCATGCTCCGCGCAAGGTCGCCGGAGCATGGTGCTGGCAGGTTTTGCAGGAGGGACCTGATTGCAAAGAACGAAGGAGAGTTAGGGGCCAAAATGCGAGGGTTCAAAAGTTGAGGGCCAAAGAGTAAATATATGAGGACCAAAGTGTAAAGTCGGTCAAGGAGGTTTCTTCTTAGGCTCAAGTTTTTATACATGACTAATTAGGACCTAAGGAATCTGATGGTGAATTTCATTTTCATATTAAACCTTGTTTGACCGGTCAATTTGCGCAAAAACCCAAATTAAGTTATTAATTGGGCATGGTTCTCAATGTAGGTCAAAATGGGTTCTAAAGGCCAAATTGAAGGTTCTAAACCCTAGAGATTATTTTTCTATGAATTTTAGAGGGTTTATTCTATTTTTACTTTGCCTCGAACCTTGTGAATTGAAGTGGGTTGTTTTAGGGTTACAGATTATCATTTGGTTTCTTGGAAGTGCTGTAGCCCTTGCTAGATCATCTCATCCCACTTTTATTCTTATTAAGCTACTTTGACCTATGTTTGGGCCCTGAATTACCCTGTATGCAGATTATACTGGTAAAATTGCACTTTTACCCCTTATGACTTGTTTTCTTCTCAAACTCAGAATTCTCTGAGTTAAGCCTTTCCTTGAGATATGTAGGAGCTTTTATCCTTTGTATTAGGTCAAAATGAGCTAGTTATGGCTCATGATGAGGTTCTCATCAATAATCATTCTGAAAGATAAGAAAATAGGGTTAAAACTACAATTTTACCATCATGTTTTCCTAAGGGTTAATTAAGGGTCAAATGTTCTTAAGAATCTAACAATTGGGTTAGAACATGTAGAAAAGGGTTTTCGCTTGTTTTGAGAATTAACTTTTGAATATCTTACAAGGAGGCCCCCAACTTCTTTGTCTTCTTCACAGAAAGGTCCCTACCACCATGAAATCCTACTCCTACAACTCCGGTGACCTTTAATTGAAGGGAACTCCTCTGATCAATCAATCCCTTCCAAAATTGGAAGTAAGATTCCTTGAGGAGTCCTCTTTCCATTGAATCTGTCCATGAGCCCTAAAACTTTCCCAATCTCTCATGCGAAAGCATGAGAGATTTGGGTATCTTATAATTTTCAACTTCGGTGACATTTCAAGGCTTGGGAAGCTTACTTCCCAAGCTCAAAACATCCCCCAAAGACCTATAAAAGACCCCTCAGATCAGGCTGAGTTGCTCAGACTTAATTTCGGCGGTGAAACCCCTTCCTCTCTTCGCTCCGGCCGAAAGGATCCTCAAGCTTCGGCGATTCCTTCTGACCTCCTTTCTCATCTATCCACAATACCAGTGGCTGGATTCCCTTCCTCTTTCTCATTCGCTCTTGGCTGTACTAGCAGGAGCCTCCTTCCCGTTGTCATCGCTGTTCCTACCCCTCACTAGAGCATTTCATCTTCTCCATCACCGACATACCCCCGGTGTAGACTCTCCCCCCATTCATCCATTTAGATTAGGTTAGATTAGTTAGTTTAGGTCCTTAGGTTAGTTTCCTTCTCCAAAAAGCCAAAAATAACCCTCGACTCGACACGCTCACCCTCGTCTTCTCCGTGTCCGACAACCACTACGGTGAGGCGGTTCCACTGCTATACAACTCCATCCGCCTTGCCGACCACCTCATAACCTTTGCCACACCACCCTCTACCAAACCCCTCTCCCTATTTGCCTTCCTATCCACCCAAACCCGCTTTCGACCAACCCACCTTTCCATCACCATTCCCGACTCTGTTCGGCCACCACAGACCACCATCCTCCATAGGACCACCGCCATTACATTCTCCATGCCTTGGTGAAGATCCTGAGCTATTCTAATGTGGCCGTGAGGCCTTATTCAGTGTTTCAGGTTCGTGTCATCACGCTCCGCCGCCGTCGCCATCTTCAGCCTTGTTCCTCGTGTTCAAGGCCACAATATCCCCAGTTCTCGGTCCCAGGTGCTGCAGGACCTTCTTAGCAACACATGGAGTAGGTAAATTTGAAGCATTGACTGTTGCCCTGACCTCAATTGAAGGTGCCATCCATTACAGCTACACACGAAGGAGGAGGACCAGATAGTCCCACATCGGGCACTGACAGATGCATAGAGGCGCATAAATTTTTTTTGTCCTATAGGCTCTTCGCCTCCTAACACGAGGGTGAGGTCCTCCTTACCCATGCACGCCTTACCCGTGACACCTAACTCGCGGGTTTGGTTCACTCGATTACCAACCTAAGCCACTCCCACTCCTCGGCTGCCACTCACTGCCAGCAGCCCTGGTCCCAGGTGTGCATGTGCCCGTTTACCCGATTATCCTGACTGTGGCCCTGAGAGGGCGGATCCCAGAGAGAGAAAGAGAGAGCGAGGGTTAGGGGGTTTTGCTCTCAGAGATCTCCACACTTAGCCGCTGAGAGAGGTTTACTCCCTTGTGCATGAGAAAAAAGGAAGAAGAAGAAGGCACAGTGAAGAAGAGAGAAGAGGAGGAAATGAAGAAGGCCTGCAAGAGAAGTGAAGGCAGAGAAGAGGAAGAGAGCAACTGAAGAAGACGCTTAGGAAGGAGAAAGAAGAAGAAAAGCGAAGCCAAGAAGAGAAGAGGAAGAAGAAGAATAGTGTTAGGGAAGTACTATAGCATTTGTTGGTTAAGTTGTCTGGTCATCAGACCCGATGTCTGATTTGAGGCTTGATACTGTGAAGGCTTGATTTAGAATTACTGTTGAGATATTTGAATTGATTGAATGCTTGATATATATGCTTAGAGAGTAATTGGTGATTTAAATCACCATTGTTTTAGCTTCTCTAGTATTTTTTATTGCCTCAAGATACATGAGAATTCACTGAATATCTAATGTGACAGATTAGTATTTATTGAATATCATTATTTGGTTTAAGTTCTTGTGCTCATTTACATTATTTATTGAGATTCGCGATTGAATTCCTATTTGTTCCCTGTGTTCGACCTCGGACTTTCATTTGAGTAATAAATTTTATTTGTTCTCAAGCAATTTCGACCTATACAATGACGCAGCATTTACAACATCGATCTCGCTCTGTCAATAGAATCCCTCCCTTTCGTCCATTAGATTTAGGTTAGTCAGATCCTTAGGTTAATTTCCACTACTCAAAACCCAAAAATTAGCCCTCGACGCCATCGCATGCCACCTTCATCTCCACTTTCGGCCACACCTCTAGTGAGGTTTCTCGCTCATCACATATGTCCATCCACATCGCCATTACCCTCACAACCTCCACCATCTCACGCCCATCAAAACCCCTCTCACTATTGGCGATTTCATCCACCCAAAAGAGCCACCGAACAACCCATCCTTAATGCTTTGTTTCCATCACCGACCGACCACCACGCACCTCCATACACCACAACCACCGCCACTACATTCGCCAACGTCTAGCGAACCTCTTGAGAAAGTTTAATGTGGCGGTGAGGCCATTTGTGTGTTTTTTATGTCGCACCATCACTCCGCTGTCGCCACCATTACCGCCACTGCGTCTTCAAGCTCCAAGCTACAAAACCCCCAGGTGTAACCTCTAGGAGTCATGGAGTAGTCCCAGGACCCTTCCCAGGTCCTTGATTGAGGACACCAACTTCAGTGGCTACGGCAATTGAAGGAAGAAATCTCCACAATCGCATGAGAACAAGAAGGTGTGGGATTAGTCCCACCTCGAAAGCACAAAAGCGCGTGGAGCAACATAAATTGATTTTACGCTACCGGCTTATCGCCTCAACACTTGGGGGTGAGGTCCCCTTCACACCTACACACTACCCGTCCTGCCTAGACCTATACACTCCTTGACTGTGACCCCATGCACATAGCCCTGGACTCGATTACTGTTCATGCTCGATAACCCGATTAGCCTAGGTCTAAGAGAAGAGGAGAGGAGGAAGGAAAGAGAGAGAGAGAGCAGGGGAGGGGAGGGTTTTGCTCCTGAAGGCTTTGAGCGACACTTAGTCGCTAAGAAGGTGAGTTCCCCTTGTGCATGAGAAGGAGCTAAAGGAAAAAGAAGGAGAAGACTTGAGAAAAAGAAGAGACGTGAAGAAGAAAAGGAAAGGTAGAACTGAAGAAGAGAAGAAGAACTGAAGAAGAGAAAAAGCACTATGGAAGGCGACATTTAAGTCGTCTGATTACCAAAGTAGATTTCTGATCACTGTTTATTTATTTAATTCATTTGAGTAATTGATATGTGCTTAGTTAAGGCTAATAATTGGTGATCTAAATCACCATTATTTTATCTTAGATATCTTTTTGATCTCTTAAAGTCTTGAAATACTCATGTTCTCATTAGATTTCAGATTTGAGTAGTTATCATTCATTGAATATCATTACTATGCTTAAATTCTTGTGCTCATTTTATTTTAATTGAGATTAGCGCATAAATTCCATATTTGCTCCCTGTGTTTGACCTCGGACTTCTTTTAGATATTCAAGTTATAAATTTTATTTGTTAAAGAGCGATTTGTTAGTTATACTACAATGCATTTCCCTAACATTATTTAAAAGCTTGTTAACAATAAGCAAACTAAAAATCCCCTTAAACCAAAAAGGATGGTTAGCACTTCACAACCTTTGAAGCTACTTCACTTAGACTTGTTCGAACCAACCAAATCCGAAAGCCTAAGCGGGTGCAGATATTGTCTAGTCATAATCGACAACTTTTCTAGATTTACTTGGGTATCTTTCTTGAAAAGTAAAGATTTAACCTTTAATGTTTTTAGCAAATTAGTTAGAAGATTACAAAATGAAAAAGGATCTGAAGTAATTAGGATTAGGAGTGATCATGACAGAGAATTTCAGAATGAATCATTTACCAATTTCTGTGATCAATATGGGATAAAACGTGAATTTGCCTTCCCTAGAGCTGCGCCTCAGAATGGTATAGTTGAGAGGAAAAAAAAGACTTTGCAAGAGTGTGCCCGCACAACGCTGTGCGAGTCAAAGCTGCCTCAATATTTTTGGGCTGAGGCTGTAAATGCTGCTTGTTATATTCAGAATAAAACTCTGATCAGACCAATCTTAAAGAAAACACCTTTTGAACTCTATCATGGAAGGACACCTAGAATTTCCTGTTTCAAGATATTTGGTTGTCGATGCTTTATACTCAATACTAAAGACAATCTTGATAAGTTTGATGCCAAAAATTCAAAAGGAATTTTCTTAGGTTATTCAACCAGAAGTAAAGCCTATAGCATTTTTAACAAGAATTCTATTATCGAGGAAACCATGCATGTATCTTTTGATGAAACTTTAGTTCAAACAAATCTTCTGCAATTGATGATGATGACCTAATAGTTAACCCATCAAACATTCTAGAAGAGAACATTTCTAATGAACTACCCAGAGGTATTTCATTTGTGAAAGATCATCCAAAAGAATTGGTGATAGGTGAATTATCTAAAGGAGCTCAAACTAGATCTTCCTTTAATAGTTTAGCTTTCATTGCTTTTGTTTCATAGTTATAACTCAAAAATGTCAAGGAAGCATTTACTAATAGTCACTAGATCATTGCAATGGAAGATGAGTTAAATCAATTCAAGAGGAATCAAGTATGGGAACTTGTTTCAAAGCTTGAATCACAAACCATTATAAGAACCAAGTGGGTCTTTAGGAACAAACTTAATGAATCAGGAGTAGTTAGAAATAAAGCTAGACTTGTGGCTTAAGGGTATAATCAAGAAGAAGGAATTGATTTTGATGAAACATATGCTCCCGTAGCTCATCTAGAATCCATTAGGATGCTGCTAGCCTTTGTTGCCCATATGAAATTCAAACTTTTTCAAATGGACATCAAGAGTGACTTCCTAAACGGATTCATCAAGGAGGAAGTCTATGTTAAACAACCTCCAGGGTTTGAAGATGTTAAAAATCCAGACCATGTCTATAAACTGAACAAAGCCTTATATGGAGAAAGATTACACAATATGATTTTCACTTTAAACACCTTTATCTTATATTTAATTCTTACCTTCACTTCCCTAATAAGATAACCACCATAAAATTTTTTGAGCATTCTCCAGTCATCATAGTCTAGGGGGCACATTGTTCAATTACAAGCCATAGTGCCAAGCCAACTACTTAATATCCTAGCCACTTTATCCATAGGTTGAGCCAATTCATTACACTCAACAACAACCTTGATCTCATCAGGTAGTGACCACACATCTTTAGCATATGTTACTCCTCTTCTTATTCTCGCAATTCCACTTTCATTTATCAAATTACAAGTTCAATAATCAACAGTTAATAGAAGTGGATGAATTCTTTTATAAAATCAATTAAAGATTTCATTATAAAATCAACTCATAAAACCTGAAATCTGCACATTTTCATGCATGCCATCCTTAGGGTCTAGAATTTTTGATTGCTTTTCTTCTCTTGGAATGTTAGTTGAATCATATGGTTTTTCATTGACTTCTTTATCCTGTGATTGAGATTCAAATATGTGGCATCCATTGAAAGTTCTTGATCGAGCCATAAAGTAAGCCAATAGTAAGTAGTATTTCAAACATTATAAAGTTAGTGATAGTAATATTAACCATTTGAAATAAAAAGAAATATACTAGGTTGCTAATCATATTAGAATCCATGTTCCAAACATTTTGAATCATCTAAAATTTGTAGGAAAGGAGTGATATTCTTTACTGCATGTAGTATTCCTTACATGTACATGATACCCAACATTATGGATCGATCATCAATGAGTGTTGCAAGTAAATTACATGGGCCAAACTTACTAAACATTGCCAAAGAAGTGTGTTTCCTTAACAAGAATCGAACATGGGCAACAAGCATGCCAGAATTGTACCACATCCAAATTATTTAAACCATTTAGTTTTCAAAAAAGAATTGTTTTACATGCAGAGGTTGTATCAACAATTCTGCATCTAGGAATGGATATGGTCTCTTTTGTATTTAATTTAAATGTTAACCCACTTTCAAAAAAAATTTAAATGATACTAGGATTTTGTATCAACAAAACCAGATTATTACTTTTATTACCAGGATTTCCATCAACTCCTTGTAGCATGTCATCGACCTTCTTCACAAAAAGGCCCTCCATTCCACTCCAAAAAATCAGGAGACCCTGGAGAAGGGTGAAATGTTGGTTTTGAGAGTCTACTTGCTTTAATCGGGATGCAATTGACATATGGTGAGATGGGAATTCATGTTGAAATCAGTGAGATTAATCAAACCAATTAATTAGTAGATCAATCGGGAATTTGGTTAACCAACCAAATTGCCTCGGCTTTATTTTCCTAAGGTGAGTTTCGAGGACGTCCATGATTAGAGTGCACTGAATTTTAGAGGTGAATCATCGTATCCTAGGAGGAGTTCGTCAAGTCCCGACGTACTGATATTGTGGGGAGCAATACCTTCTCTAAGGGAAGTCCTTTACGGGTGCTTCGATTAGAGTAATCTCTAACATTTCTTCGTTTTGTTTATTTGTGTTATTGCATGTTCTTTATTCTTTATTTTATTCTGGATCTTGCGAAATCATGTTTGACTTACTTGATTTAATATTTTTGATCTATCAGAAAATGTTGGAAATGCTTATGTTTTTATTTATTTATTTTCTATATGCGTTCATTTTAACAATCTTGGTGAATGTATTGCTTAGATCTAAAATATTTGGGATGTCAGAAATGACTTTTAAATCACGTGTAGACTTATCTGGTATGCCTAAAAAATCTGGTGGGCATAATTTCAAGCACTAGCAACAATGCATGAGGACTTGGTTGGCCACCTTTGGTTTGATCTCAGCATTGGAAATCAAATCCCAAGTGTTGGATAAGGAAAAATCCACTCTCAAAGACCAAAAGACGATGGATGAGTGGAATGCGCGCAACTGTATTTGTCATCATTGCATCTTAGTGGCCTTATCCAATGTGTTATTTGATGTATATAACACATCCACATGCACTGAGAAGGGGTTATGGGAGGAGTTGGACAAGAAGTATAATATTAAGGATTTTGGTATTGAGAAATATTCTTTCGCAAAATTCTTTAAATTCTAAATGGTTGAGGGTAAATCGGTATCGGAGCAGGCACACGAATTTCTATTATTGCTTCATGATTTGGCAGAGTCTAAAATGAAACTTCTTGAGAAGTTTCAAGTTATGCCTTTCATTGAGAAATTTCCTAAATCTTGGGAGGACTTTGGGATGACTCCCAAGCATAGGAAGGGAATGATTTCTCTTGATGACTTGATGATAGCCATTGCTATTAAGGAAGAGCATAGGAAATAGAAACTTATAGTACCTGTGAAGTCTAAGGTGAATGTCATAACATCTTAAGGTAAGGAGAATAAAAATAAGAAAAATAAAAACAAAACGAAGGCCAAGCCCAAGATCTAGAAGAAATCTAAGAACAAACCATGCTGGCACTATAGGCGGGTTGGGCATGGAGGAAGGATTGTCCTTCTAATAAAACATAGTAGATGACTACAGATGGGTATTCTTAGGTGAATGTGATCACCGAGGATGCTGGGCTAAGCGATGGGTATGTCTTAATAAAATCTGAACTTTATATTAATCACAATCATATTGAATGACTCATGGATACTGGAGCTAATGTACATATTTGTACTGATAGATCATTCTTTTCTTCCTATCAGGCCTGCAGTGGTGGGATTGTGAAGATGGGGAACGATTCTGTAGCCAAGGTGCTAGGATTTGGACGTGTGGACTTGAGGTTTTCCTTGGGGCGAGTTTGGACACTATGTAGGGTGCTTCACGTTCCTATTGTAAAGAAGAATGTTCTTTCTGTTTCTCTATTAGTTAGAGAGGGTTTTGAGTTAAACTTAAAATGTAATAAAGTTGTTATGTTGAGACATGGAACATTCTATGGAAATGGCTATTTGGCAGATTTTGATTTATTACTTAGAGTGAGATGTGATGTGGATGTATTATCTAGAAATGCTCTAAATAATGTTAGTTTTCATTTAATTCAATCTGTTTGCAGTAATATTAAATCTTGTGATAAATGGCATGGTAGATTGAATCATGTAAATTTCAATTCCTTAAAAAGAATGATGAAATTAAATATGATTCCTGAATACACCATAGATAAAGCTAAGAAAGGCAAGAAATGTGTGCAGGCTAAATAAACTAAGAAGCCTTTTCACTCTATTACTAGAGATGCTGAAGTTCTAGATTTGATGCACACGGATATCCGTGAGTTCAATGGTATGTTGACTAGGGATAATAAAAAGTATTTTATCACCTTTATAGATGACAATAGTAGATACTGCTATGTGTATTTGCCTAAGTCTAAGGATGAGGCATTAAGAAAGAAGCAGAAATACAAATTAGGAAAACTCTTAAGAGATTAAGGTCAGATAGAGCAGGGGAATATATATCAAACTTGTTTGATGAACAATGCCAAGCTTTTGGTATAGCTCATGAAGTGATGGCCTCATATTCCCTACAATCTAATGGGATAGCAGAGCAAAAGAATAAGACCCCTAACTAACATAGTCAATGCTCTCCTGCAAAGCTCAGGATTACCTATTTACATGTAGGGGGAAGCTTTGAATACGACATGTCATATTTTGAATAGAGTTTCCCTTAAGCATAAGGAAAGTAGTCCATTTAAGATTTGGAGAAATAGAAAATCAAGTTTAAAATACCTCAAAGTGTGGGGCTGCCATGCAAAGGTAGTTGTCCCAAAACAAAAGAGGAAGAAGCTTGGGCCTAAGACAGTTGGTGTGGTCTTTCTGAGTTATCTTGATAATAGCTATGCCTATAAATTTTTTGTTATAAAATCTGAGATTTCAGGCATAGATGTCAACACTATTGTTGAGATTCGCAATGCTACATTTTCTGAGGATGTCTTCCCTATGAAAATAGGATTACCTCAAAATGTGACTTTAGATAATCTAGCCACCACATTTGGTTATGTTCCCGATCAGATGGAAAGGATGTCTAATGTGGGGACTAGCTCTTCCCATTCTAAACCCAATGAAGTAGAGGATTTTAAACCTAGGAGAAGTAAACTACCAAGAATTGCCAATGATTTGGAAAGCGATTTTATTGCTTACAAAATCGAGGGCAATCCTCCTACTTATCGTGATGCTATGGCTTCGTCTGAAGCTAAGCATTGGAAAGATGCCATTAAGAATGAGATGGAGTCAATCATCTCTAATGGCACTTGGGAGTTAATTGATTTATCTATAGGGTGTTCTACTGTTGGGTGCAAGTGGGTGTTTAAGAGAAAACTTAGGCCTAATGGATCTATTGAGAAATACAAAGGTACATGATGAGAACCTCATCATGAGCCATAACTAGCTCATTTTGACCCAATACAAAGGATAAAAGCTCCTACATATCTCAAGGAAAGGCTTAACTCAGAGAATTCTGAGTTTGAGAAGAAAACCAGTCATAAGGGGTAAAAGTGCAATTTTACCAGTATAATCTGCATACAGGGTAATTCTGGGCCCAAACACAGGTCAAAACAGCTTAATAAGAATAAAAGTGGGATGAGATGATCTAGCAAGGGCTACAGCACTTCCAAGGAACCAAATGATAATCTGTAACCCTAAAACGACCCACTTCAATTCACGAGGTTCGGGGCAAAGTAAAAATAGAATGAACCCTCTAAAATTCATAGGAAAATAATCTCTAGGGTTTAGAACCTTCAATTTGGCCTTTAGAACCCATTTTGACCTACATTGAGAACCATGCCCAAATTAATAACTTAATTTGGGTCTTTACGCAAATTGACCGGTCAAACAAGGTTTAATATGAAAATGAAATTCACCATCAGATTCCTTAGGTCCTAATTAGTCATGTATAAAAACTTGAGCCTAAGAAGAAACCTCCTTGACCGACTTTACACTTTGGTCCTCATATATTTACTCTTTGGCCCTCAACTTTTGAACCCTCGCATTTTAGCCCCTAACTCTCCTTCGTTCTTTGCAATCAGGTCCCTCCTGCAAAACCCTGCCAGCACCATGCTCCGGCGACCTTGCGCGGAGCATGGCGCCGCGCAGGGTGAGGTAGGGGACCTGGCAAGTATACCGGGGGTGCCCTGCGTCGTCAGCCGTCGCAGGAGCACCCCCCTGGTCACTGTAGCCCCCCATACCGGCCGTGCGAACGCACGGACGGTATGGGTTCGTGTTCCGACCATTCTCCGGCGAGGGAGACACGTCGTCTCCCTCCGCCTTCCTCCCTGTTTCATCCCTATATATACCCCCCGCTGCTCCACCGACCAGGGCAGCCTGGATCTGACGGAGAAAACCCCCAACTTTCCTCTCTTCTCACTCCGGCAGACGCCCACCAGCTCCGGCGGTTCTTCCTCCTCCTCCTCTTCGCTCTGCCGCATTACCAGCAGCAGAGACTTCTTCCCCTGCTCTTCCCGCGTCGCGCAATACCGGCGCGCGCTGCCTCTGCCCCGTCGTCACCGCCGTCCTCCCCCCACTGGGCATCGTCTTCTCCGGCGACAGTCGATACGACTGTCGCCCTGTTCCTCCCCCTTCGTCCCTGCAGTTAAGTTAGAACTACTCCCCTTCTTCTCCTCTTTCTTTCCCCGCTTTCAATTTAGTCAATTAAACCCTCGACCGCTCCTGTTCACCCTCACCCTCTCCGCCTCCGACCACCCTCCGGCGAGCCGCTCCCATCACCTCAGCGACCCACACGGCTCGCCGACCACCGCAGAACCTCCGCCTCCTCACCCTGATCCTCTTCCGCCCCTCCACTTCCCACCAAACACCCTCTGCAGATCCACCGAACACACCCACTTCTTCGCTCACAGTTTGACCTAGGACGACCTGTTGGCTCCATCACGCCCCCTGCAGACCCCCTGACCACCTTCGCCGTGCCACGGCGAAGGCCCCCCGCCTGTCTGATTTGGCCGAGAGGCCGTTCTTCTGTGACCAGGTGACTCGCCCGCCGTCGCCATTACTGCGCAGGCAGAGCTGCTTCACCTGCAGGTGCAGGCACGCCTTCGCCCAGGTTTGACTCCCAGGTTGCGCAGGGACTCTCCGCGAAACGTCCCTGGTTCACAGATGGAGCGAAGGCCGCGCGGGAAGCCACGATCGCCCACTGCTCCATCCGCGACGCGCGCTCAATTGGGGTGGGACATTTAGTCCCACCTCGGAACCTCTCGAAGGCGCGCGGACGCATAAAGGCAAAAAGTGCCTTATGCTGTCTGCCTCCTGACCACGGGGTGAGGTCCCTCTCACCCGACCCGACCCGGCCTCGTCCGTGACCACGCTCCGCGGACCTGGCCCGACCCGATTAGACTGACCTGCACTCCTCGCCCACCACGCACGCCGGTGGGCCTGGACCCGGGCCTGACCCGAACCCGATTACCCGGTAGCGCTCTGGGAGAGCTTCCGAAGAGTGATTTCAGAGAGAAAGAGAAACGCGGGGGAGGGGGGTAGAGTAGGTTTTTGCCCTCTGATGCTGAACTCTTGAGCGTGCAGGCACAGGTGAAGACAAAGAAGAAGAAGAAATGAAGAGAAGCAAGAAGCAAGAAAAGAAGAAGAAGATCTGAAGAAAAAGAAAGAAAGGAAACAAGGAAGAACAGAAGACAGAAGAAGAAGAGCACGAGGGGAAGGTCTGAAGAAAGCAGAAGAAGAAGAAGAAGAAGAAGAAGAAGAACAGGAAGAACAACAGCCAAAGAGGAGATAAGACAAAGAGGAAGAAAGAAGAGAAGAAGAAGAAGCCAAATTTTCATCTCTCTCTCTCTCTCTCTCTCTTTATTTTTGTAATAGAACTTGTATATCTCTAGAATACAACTTGCTCCCTGAGTTCGACCTCGGGAACTCTTTCATTTTTCCGAGTAAAAAATTTTTTATATGAAACGTTGGTAACAACCGGCTTTACTACAACGTTATAACAAAACCCACAAACCCGGTAAAACCCACGTCTTCATTTTGCAAGGTATGAAAGTGCAAAAACTCGTAAGAAAAGGTTTCAAACAAAAAATTCACATATGCCAAAAATACCATAAAAGTTAAAAAATTTTCGAAAAAGAATAAGAGGAAAAGAGGAGAAGGAAAATTTTGTGAAGGAGAAAAGAAACAAAATGAAAAAGGAGCACAAAATTATGAGAAAAAGTGATAGTCATTAGTAAGGAACTAAGGAATTAACCTAAGTTCTAGACCTCATTTAAGAAAATAACTGAAAAGTGCACAATGAGATTAGTAAGAATGCAAACCTTAGGCATTCTTGAATAGACTCTTAGTACCCATTAAGATCTGGACACTCCTCAAGAGGTTGAGGAAAATGAAAAGCTGAAGTATTAGGTCTAAGGCTTAGGAAGTATTCAGCCTCGTTAACTAATTTTTGGTTTACGGGACTCAGTAACCTAAGCACCCTAATCTCACACACAGCCTGGTTCAGTAAGCGTAAAAATCAGAATCACGCAGAAGCGTCGCAAAAATCTGAAAAGAACACCTAGAATAGGAATGGCCGATCAACACAAGTTGATTTGGACGAGTTCCCAGCGTGGAGAGGCGGGAAATCCCCTCGTAGATGCGTAACAAAATATCATCTCCTCGGTGCTTGTCTCTTAGGATATTTGCATATCCTACGGGGGGCATGTAAGCACTCTGCTGGTTCAGATTCCATGGATGGCATTATCTCGAAGTGTCAAAAGCCAGGGTCTGGATTCAGCCACGGAATACCATGGATGGGATTATCTCGAAATCTCAATAGCCAGGGTTCCGGGGGTTGCCATGGGCGGTGCTATCTCGAAGCATCGATCGCCAGGAACCCTTGAGGATTGATGATGGGAGCAAGGAATCTGATACAGACCGTGTTGAAAAGCCAATCCTAGGCTAGAACTAAAAAGAAAAAGAGAGAGAAAACTCTCCAAACAGAAAAACTTTCTATCTCTCTCTTACAAAACGCACTGCGAACTGAGCCAGGGCTAAAATCATTTTAAGCACGGGTGCTTTAACCACGAAGTCCAATAAACCTTAGGTTAGTTCTTGTGGGCCTTAAAAACCTTTGCTAAAAGACTAAGGCTAAGGCTAGACAGATTTGGATCTTGATTGGTACTAGAGTACCTTTTAGGCCTATGATCAGCATTCTGACCTAATCTATGAAGGCACTTATCTAAAACTATTGAAAACTTCATGGTCTAGAACAAGGGTTGAAACCTTAAGTTTTTTTGCTAAGGGACTAGCAAAAGCTAGGCATGGGGGTATGATGAGAACCTCATCATGAGCCATAACTAGCTCATTTTGACCCAATACAAAGGATAAAAGCTCCTACATATCTCAAGGAAAGGCTTAACTCAGAGAATTCTGAGTTTGAGAAGAAAACCAGTCATAAGGGGTAAAAGTGCAATTTTACCAGTATAATCTGCATACAGGGTAATTCTGGGCCCAAACACAGGTCAAAACAGCTTAATAAGAATAAAAGTGGGATGAGATGATCTAGCAAGGGCTACAGCACTTCCAAGGAACCAAATGATAATCTGTAACCCTAAAACGACCCACTTCAATTCACGAGGTTCGGGGCAAAGTAAAAATAGAATGAACCCTCTAAAATTCATAGGAAAATAATCTCTAGGGTTTAGAACCTTCAATTTGGCCTTTAGAACCCATTTTGACCTACATTGAGAACCATGCCCAAATTAATAACTTAATTTGGGTCTTTACGCAAATTGACCGGTCAAACAAGGTTTAATATGAAAATGAAATTCACCATCAGATTCCTTAGGTCCTAATTAGTCATGTATAAAAACTTGAGCCTAAGAAGAAACCTCCTTGACCGACTTTACACTTTGGTCCTCATATATTTACTCTTTGGCCCTCAACTTTTGAACCCTCGCATTTTAGCCCCTAACTCTCCTTCGTTCTTTGCAATCAGGTCCCTCCTGCAAAACCCTGCCAGCACCATGCTCCGGCGACCTTGCGCGGAGCATGGCGCCGCGCAGGGTGAGGTAGGGGACCTGGCAAGTATACCGGGGGTGCCCTGCGTCGTCAGCCGTCGCAGGAGCACCCCCCTGGTCACTGTAGCCCCCCATACCGGCCGTGCGAACGCACGGACGGTATGGGTTCGTGTTCCGACCATTCTCCGGCGAGGGAGACACGTCGTCTCCCTCCGCCTTCCTCCCTGTTTCATCCCTATATATACCCCCCGCTGCTCCACCGACCAGGGCAGCCTGGATCTGACGGAGAAAACCCCCAACTTTCCTCTCTTCTCACTCCGGCAGACGCCCACCAGCTCCGGCGGTTCTTCCTCCTCCTCCTCTTCGCTCTGCCGCATTACCAGCAGCAGAGACTTCTTCCCCTGCTCTTCCCGCGTCGCGCAATACCGGCGCGCGCTGCCTCTGCCCCGTCGTCACCGCCGTCCTCCCCCCACTGGGCATCGTCTTCTCCGGCGACAGTCGATACGACTGTCGCCCTGTTCCTCCCCCTTCGTCCCTGCAGTTAAGTTAGAACTACTCCCCTTCTTCTCCTCTTTCTTTCCCCGCTTTCAATTTAGTCAATTAAACCCTCGACCGCTCCTGTTCACCCTCACCCTCTCCGCCTCCGACCACCCTCCGGCGAGCCGCTCCCATCACCTCAGCGACCCACACGGCTCGCCGACCACCGCAGAACCTCCGCCTCCTCACCCTGATCCTCTTCCGCCCCTCCACTTCCCACCAAACACCCTCTGCAGATCCACCGAACACACCCACTTCTTCGCTCACAGTTTGACCTAGGACGACCTGTTGGCTCCATCACGCCCCCTGCAGACCCCCTGACCACCTTCGCCGTGCCACGGCGAAGGCCCCCCGCCTGTCTGATTTGGCCGAGAGGCCGTTCTTCTGTGACCAGGTGACTCGCCCACCGTCGCCATTACTGCGCAGGCAGAGCTGCTTCACCTGCAGGTGCAGGCACGCCTTCGCCCAGGTTTGACTCCCAGGTTGCGCAGGGACTCTCCGCGAAACGTCCCTGGTTCACAGATGGAGCGAAGGCCGCGCGGGAAGCCACGATCGCCCACTGCTCCATCCGCGACGCGCGCTCAATTGGGGTGGGACATTTAGTCCCACCTCGGAACCTCTCGAAGGCGCGCGGACGCATAAAGGCAAAAAGTGCCTTATGCTGTCTGCCTCCTGACCACGGGGTGAGGTCCCTCTCACCCGACCCGACCCGGCCTCGTCCGTGACCACGCTCCGCGGACCTGGCCCGACCCGATTAGACTGACCTGCACTCCTCGCCCACCACGCACGCCGGTGGGCCTGGACCCGGGCCTGACCCGAACCCGATTACCCGGTAGCGCTCTGGGAGAGCTTCCGAAGAGTGATTTCAGAGAGAAAGAGAAACGCGGGGGAGGGGGGTAGAGTAGGTTTTTGCCCTCTGATGCTGAACTCTTGAGCGTGCAGGCACAGGTGAAGACAAAGAAGAAGAAGAAATGAAGAGAAGCAAGAAGCAAGAAAAGAAGAAGAAGATCTGAAGAAAAAGAAAGAAAGGAAACAAGGAAGAACAGAAGACAGAAGAAGAAGAGCACGAGGGGAAGGTCTGAAGAAAGCAGAAGAAGAAGAAGAAGAAGAAGAAGAAGAAGAACAGGAAGAACAACAGCCAAAGAGGAGATAAGACAAAGAGGAAGAAAGAAGAGAAGAAGAAGAAGCCAAATTTTCATCTCTCTCTCTCTCTCTCTCTCTTTATTTTTGTAATAGAACTTGTATATCTCTAGAATACAACTTGCTCCCTGAGTTCGACCTCGGGAACTCTTTCATTTTTCCGAGTAAAAATTTTTTTATATGAAATGTTGGTAACAACCGGCTTTACTACAACGTTATAACAAAACCCACAAACCCGGTAAAACCCACGTCTTCAGTACACTTATTGCCAAGGGGTTTAAGCAAATGGAAGGTATTGATTATTTTGATACCTATTCTCTTGTAACTAAGATAACTACTATCTGGATGCTTATTGCATTGGCTTCCATTTATGATCTCACTATCCACTAGATGGATGTGAAGACCACCTTTTTTCATGGTGATCTTGAGGGGGAGATCTATATGGACTAACCTGAGGAATTTATAGCTCCTAGGAATGATGAAAAGGTTTCCAAGCTTGTTAAATATTCTCTTTATGGTTTGAAATAAACACCAAAATAATGGCATGGAAAGTTTGATAAGACTATCCATTCTTTTAGCTTTGTGGATCATGAATCCGACAGTGTGATCTATTCTATGGTTAAAGGTGATATGTGTATTGTCCTATACCTATATGTAGATGATATATTATTGTTTGAGTCAGACATTATAATTGTGAATGAAACTAAGTTATTCTTGAGTAGTAAGTTTGAGATGATGGATATGGGTGCTACAAATGTGATCTTAGGCCTCAATCTGATTCGATCAGCAAAGGGGATAGCTATTTCTCAATCTCATTATGTTGAGAAAGTTCTTCAAAAATTTGCCTATCAAGATTGTAAGGCTATTGTTGAATGCTCAAAACTCATTGTAGTTACGAAAATATCGCGTCGTAGTATAGCGATGAAGATCGCAATAACATTTAAATTTATAAGTGCTTGAAAATAAAATTTGAGTCAAAGGTCGTTCGTAGGAAGTAAATATGGAATTCACACACTAATCATAATTGTAAATAATGAGTGCAATAATTCATAATAAGATATCCAATGAATATCAATAAAAAATATATTCAACGATAGCAATTGTGTTTACGAAATCAATATCAATAAAAAAATATATTCAGCAATAGCAATTGTGTCTAAGAAATCAATGGGATAAAACACAGAATTTAAAACCTAAAAATGGTGATTTGAATCACCAATTTATTCCCAGAATTAAGCACATATCCCAAGGATACTCAATATCTCAATATTTCAAACCAGTCAAGATGTTTCAATAGTGTTTCCAACCACTAATCTGCGTCAGCTCAAGAGCCAATGTCTCCATAGTGATCAGAACCAAGCCCAAGTCAGACGTTGGACCCTAAGGTTAGATGACTTAACTTCATCAAGCACAGCAGCACACCAATATGAAATTTGCTAAGTGTCCAAGGCACATCAAATGCCTTCAATATCAAGCACAATAGCCCCTGAAATCTCTGAATTTTGCCTAAGTGTTAGGCCCAAATCCCAATGATGAACAGTGTAAAACCACCCCCCACCCTCAAAATTTCCTCTCTCTCTCTCTCTCTCTCTCTCTCTCTCTCTCTCTCTCTCTCTCTCTCTCTCTCTCTCTCTCTCTCTCTCTCTCAGAATCGGGTTAGGGCTAATTAGGTAAACGAATCCGGGTTTAGGCTCGCGTGATTGGGCACGGGCGAGGTGTGAGGCAGAGGTGAGCAAGGACCACACCCCTGTGTGTACTGAGGCAATAAGGTAGTGCACCAAGAACCTTATTAATCAAAATTTGGTTTAAGGATCTAAACTAGGTTCTAGAGTCCTAAAATTAATCTAGAGAAGTGCGGAGAGTAGGAACCTATGCTTATTGGATGAAGGGGGGTAAGGAATCACGCTGGCTTGCCTTGCCGGACGCGAGGGAGATGAATTCTCTGGTGGGGTCGAGGGACGAGAAAGACGAGGTTGGGAGACTCCTGCTTTGGCCGGTGAGGAGCAGAGGAAGGTGAGGAAGAAAGGGGGCTGCATGATTTGTTGGTCTAGTGGGTAGAGGAAGGAGGTTGAAGAGGCTCGCCAGAGCTGAGGTTGGAGATGGTCGGAGGGGAGGAGGAAGAGGTTGGAGACGCTGGAGATGCGACAGCTTATATAGAGATCGAATGTGCTTTAAAATTGGAAGAATTCACGAATTGAATTTATGAAATAGGAAGTTTTGATTCCATGATTCTCGGAGCTCACGAGGGTTCTATGGTGCGAGTTAGGATTTGAGATCAGTTTCAATGGAAAGGGATCCTCTTCCTAATCAATCCCTCCAAATTTGGAGGGATTTGATTAAGAAATCAGAGAGAAATCCAAGATTGAATTCGCGTGGTTTAGGTTGAGGTTTTGTTCACACCTCTAATGGCAACAGGGACGAAAATGCAAAGATAATGAGAAGTTAGGGGTCCTTTTGTAAGAATCTTGAAACCTAAGGGCTTGAATGTGAGAAATAGAGATTTTAGGGACTAAATTGCAAACTAAGTCAGGATGGACTCTCATTGGGCCCAAATTTTGGTGTTAACCTAATTTAAACCCAAGGAATATAATGGTGAACTTGGATTTTAGTTTTAACCATGTTTAACTGGGTAAATTGCATAAAAATTCAAATCAGGGCAAATTCTCGTCTGAAACTCTATTCTAGGTCAAAATTGGTTCAGATGGTCAAACAAAGGGTACCAAACCGCTTAGAATAATTTTATTCTAACTAGAACCCCTTTCATTTATGTGGGTTGATAATTAGGGTTTTGTATATTGTTTCAGCCATCGAAATGCGTGAAACCCTGTTTCTGCTAGTGTGGACCCACTTCTTAGACTTAAATGCTCAATTGACCTCTAATTAACCCTTGGATAACCTCGTGGTTACTCTGCACTTGTGATGTAATGTTAAAACAATAGAATTAACCTAGTCTTGTTGTCTTCTCCTCAAAACATATTAAAGTGGAATTGTGATCCTTAGGCGAACATTTAGGAGCATTTATCTCTTTATTCGAACTAATTTAAGTTAGTTATGATGAATGATGGTGTTACCATCATACCCCCATGCCCAACTTTTGCTAGTCCCTAGCAAAATCCTATGGAATGAACTAGATCTCTAGATCATGTTTCTGATGTTTAGATGCCTGATTGTGCCTCTTCTCTAGAAATTAGATTGGAATACCAACAATAGCCTTAGAGGTACTCAAGTACCAGCCAAGATCCAGACCTGACCAGCCTCAACCTCGGGTCTGTCGCAAAGGTTTCTAAGGCCCAAAAAGACTGCCCCAGAGGTTCATTGACCCCAACGGTTAAAGCACCTGTGCGTAGACGTATCAAGTCTAGGTTCAATTTAGCAGTGCATTTTTTATAAGAGATATAGAAGGATTTTTATTCTGAGAGTTTTCTCCCTTTTCTTTTTTATATTCCCCTAAATCCAACATCGGATTGGACCTAAACACGGTATGTATTGGATTCCTTGTCCCCATCATCAATCCTCGAAGGGTCCCTAGCTTTCGACACTTTGGGATAGTGCTGCCCATGGCATTCTATAGCTAAATTCAGGCCCTCGCAATCGATATTTCGGGATAATCCCGCCCATGGCACCTGAACTAGTACAAGATGCTTACATGCCCCCTGTAGGATATTTAGATATCCTAGGAGATAAGCACCGACGAGACGATATGTTATTATGCATCTTCGAGGGGAGTATTTTTCATCTCACCTCTCCGTATTGAGAACTCGTCCAATCAACTTGTGTCTTCATGCCGCTCCTAAGCTAGATCTTTGGGAAAACCTTTTTCAAAATGGGATACTTTTGCCAATGTTTCTTCATTAAGCACACTGAACCAGACTGGTTTGTGATTTTTGGGTGCCTAGGTTACCAAGTCTCACAAATCAAAGGGCAGGCAATGAGGCTGAATAGTCCTTAAGCCTTAGACTTAATACATCAGCCTCGCACTTTCTTCAACCTCTTGAGGATTAATTCGGATCTTAAAAAATATGCAAGTGTTTAATCCCTAAGATACACCCAAGAGGCCCAAGGTCACTACTCTTACTTATCTCCTTGTCTCAAGCACATCAAGACTTAATCCTTATTTTGATTTGGTCTAGAACTTAAGTAGATCCCATAATCAATTGCTATGACTATCAAATTTTCTTTCTGATTTTGCTCCTTTTGACATTTTGTATTTCCTCCTTTTTTCCTCCCCAGGAAAGATTGTTCAAGCTATTCTCAATTTTCCTCCTCTTTCTCCATTCTTTTTCCAATATGTATTTTTTCTGAGAACCTCTCAGAGAATTGAATTTTCATTTGTTTTACACATTAACAACCTCCCATGCCCAAGTTTTGCAATGTCCTAATTGTAAACCAGGTGGGTGCGAATTCAGATTAGTTCAAAGATTAGAATAGGGTTAAAGGGTGGGTGAACCGGTCGGGATGACTGTTGCGAAAGATTTCAAGCCCTAATATAAGTATCAAAGGTGGAGTCGGTTGTTTAAAGTTGAACCCTAAAGTGCAATAGTCACGTAGCTCAAAGATGAATCGGAAGGGTCTTGGGTTTTTGGAATGACGGGTTGCCTCCCGTTAAGCGCTAAATTCAATGCCTTTGGCCGAGTAGAAGGTGGTCAAGGAGTGGTCAGATTAGAGGAATTTTGTAGAACAAGCACCTTGATGAGTAGTCTGGTTGGTCCAACCAGGTGCTTGTTCAGATCAATAGGCTAATGATGCAGACCAAACCCAATCAGTCTGATGGGTTGATGGATGTGAATCAATAGGTGTGGACCCACCACTTGCTTTGTGGTTTGAATAGATGTGGAAATATGAGTCTAGGGTTTGGCCGAATAGACTCAGCCTGATCAGAGTAGGGGTCCTCAAATGATAATGGATCTGTGGCAAATGTAGGAATCCTAATGGTGGGATTAGAGAGGGACAGAATGTGATTGTTGGCTTAATGAGTGTCTGCTTCCTAGTCGAATTGTGGTGGAGAATCATATATAACAGGATCAGAAAGAGGTAAGTCAGAATAGAAATTGATTCCAGTGGCGGGTGGGGGTTGGGATTGGGTTTTGAAAGGCTCTGTAGGAGGTGTGGTTGCTTTGCATTCTAAATCATCAGCCTCAGAATCAGAATCCAATAACGGATCATGGATACTGAGGTCGTAAACTGGCTCGTAGTCATATGGAAATAATGGTTCTCCGAAATCAGAGTATAATTCGAAATCATTGGAGAATTTGAGACAATCAGTTTTTGAACCTGATTCAAGGTCGAGATTTCCACCATTGAGCAAATCATGATGCATGGAGTTATCAACCTGACTTTGGTCTATTCTAGTCTCAAATCCTAAGTTCAAAGAGGTGTCCTTATTAGGCATAGGCTCGGGTTCTAGGCACCTAGGGTAGATCCAATCAAATCCTAATTCTTCCAACTCCTTTGATTCTATATCGTAAATTGATTCTGTATCGTAAATCGGTGTGACTTCAGAAAAATCAATTCATTCTTCTAAGGAGTCTGGAGAGGTATAATCATCAAATACTGGCCCAAAATCATAATTCAGATATAAAATCTGGTTCTCATTGCATTAGGCCTCATGATCATCCCAAATAGTCTTAGATCTAGATTTTAGGTCAAAGGTAGGAATTGGGTTACTAGAATATGGACTTGGTTCTACTGGGATGTTAGAATCACTTTCAAGGAATACCTTAATAGGATAAGGTGCGGGGGTTATATCCTTGAGAGGTTCTAAGTCTATTTCATCATAGGTGTTTGAAAAATCTAGGCACAATGGACTAGCTTCACAGCTGTCTATGGCTGGCTCATGATCGGGAACACCTATAACTGGATCCACCCACCCCACATCAAGATCAGGTATGTCATTACTCACAAAATCCGAATCTGGTTCCATTTGGGTTGGGGGTCCATAGCAACCTCTACTTTCGAACCCGGTGATAAACACACATCAATTCATGATAAAATGCTTATTTATGATAGTTCCTAGGCTTAGCATTACACATCATGATATAAATATTACATAAACATCCATTACATTGTATTTAGGATAGTTGTATGTTTTGTATATTAATTCCTTCATTTTATATGGCTAGGAGGCAATGCGATGTCCTTACGGACTTCGGGTGAAAAATCTGACCGTACGGATGAATCTGGAGCGACGATAGCAATCTGACAACGTAGAAATCACCATGGCATCCTCTACAAGCAAAGAAGGGTGGACGATCCAGATGGTGCCACGTGGAACCATCTAGAGCACCCAAAGTCACTCGCCATACTTCCAATGGCCACCCAACAAGTGATCTCAGCCGTTGGATGAAAATCCAACGGCTGAGAGCCTGCCCTTACCACGCGGCCTCAACTCATCTTCTCAGCACACTTGCAGACGTGGCGCAATAGTGGAGGCGCTGGATTGCAAGGGAGGGGCGCGGGTTCGAATCCCTGTAGCCCCCCAATTCTTAATCCAGTCGATGCCCAATGCAGCCAGTGCATGCACGTGCATGCAGCAGCAGCAGCGTAGCACCAGCACGCACCAGTAGCATGCGTACGCCAGCGCATGCCAGCGCGCACGACAGCCGGGCCTTCGCGCAATCTGTGCGCATGAGGGACAGTGTAGCTCGCATGGGTGGGCGTGAGGTGGCTACAGCGATGCATGAGCTGGACCTACAATGACGCTTACAGCCATTGCTAATTGTTCGCAGGCACAAGACTAGCTACGTGCGTGAGTGGGTGTGAGCTGGCTACAACGACACTTACAGCGACATCCTAGAGGTTGCTAATGGTCCCATGCCTATCTTAGCCTCTTCTCATCCACTATATAAGGACCCACACCCCCTTCCATCCAAGCCATCTCTACCTACTCTACTCCCACCTACTCCCAAGCTCTAGCAAACCTACCAACGCTCTGTTAGAGCTTGCTATCAAGCTCCCAAGGAGCCTATTAGTGTAACGAAACTCTGCCCCACCAAATACTCCTCCATCTTACCATCCCCATTGATAGGTCGCGTTGGAGCCATCCTCCTGATTGCACCGCAAAAATACGCCTGCAATTGTGCCATCTTGTGCTATTTCCTAGCATTACCAATGCATATTAGGTCTCCATAGTTGCATTGTAAAAATACATGCATGCATGCATTTAATTGAGAAGGGAGGAGAATGAAATAAGTGGCCTTGCATTTTACATTTTTCCTCAAGTGCATCTTTGCAAAATTCCCATCTTTATTTTTATTTTCATTTGATTTTTAAATCTTTCTCCCCACGGATGCATGGAGCAATTTCTTCCTCACGCGCCATTCCCTGTAGCTGCCCTTCCCTGCGGCTGCCACTCCCTGCCATGCCATTCCAACCTCTCCCTGCAGCTGCATGAGCCATGCACGACCATGCCTTCTCCTATAAAAAGCCACGGCTCCATGAAAAATCAAGCCTGGTCCAACAGCCAAAAAACCACCTGCAGAACTTCTCCTTCCAGGCCATCCTCTCCTCCTTCTCCCTCCATACGCCGGCCCTCCTCCTCCGAGGAGACACCCGGCGGGCAGCAGCCCTCACTGTGGTGCACACCACCACAGTGAGAGCACCACCGCCCAGCTCTTCAAAGAGCCAGTGGGCGTGGTGGCTTTCTTCACTGTTTTCCAGCCATTACAGCCATTACCGCAAGCTTCAAGCTCGAAGCTCGGCGATAGCAGCAGCAGTAGCCCCTTCCACGCACGCCTGCAGGCGCCTTCGCCCTCCGCATGCGCCTGCATGCCCTCTCCACCTCCCGCCTTCTCCGCCCTGTCGCGCACCCTTCCGCTCGCAATCGGCCCTTGCGCTCCTCTGCAGGGCCGGCCAAGCGCTTCCCCGCACCCCTGCCAGCACCTGCAAGCTTCTGCGCAAGCTGCACGCGCCCTCGCCTCGCTCTCCGTGCGCTCTATCGCGAGCTCTCCGTGCTCGCAACCGACCGGCGCAGGCCTTCCCCCTCGCGCGCCAGTATGTGCGCGCCAGCCGCGAGCTGGCCACACTCACGCCACCTGCAGCTCCCGGTTGCGCGGCGCGGACAACCACTGTAGCCACTGTTCATGCGAGTCTGCGCGGCACTGTGCTACAGTCGGGTGACCGGTGAGCTTCTCACTTTACCGGTCGCCCGACGCGCTGCTACCGCCGTTCGCCCGTGCGCACGCCCGCCTATGCATCTCCGCCCGCATCAGCCCGCGCATCTGCTTCGCCCACTCCCTTCGCCTGCACCCATCTGCGTCGCGCCCTCCCTTCGCCCGCTCCTGCAAGCACCCTTTCCAGCCACTCCACGCAACGCTGGGCGCTGGGTCCTCTCCGCGCCAACACTCCCTCCAGCGCACTCTTCTCTATGCGCATATGCGCTTGCGCATGCGCATATGCGCTTGCGCGTGCGCATGCGGAAGCCTTCAGACGTCGACCCTGCAGCTCAGACGCCTTAACTCCACCCCTCAGCAGTGCGCAATGCTCTCTCTCTCTCGCTCTCTCTCTCTCTCTCACTATCTCTCACAACACTCACAGCACTCCCTACACCGACGCTCACACACACCTACACTCACACTTCCACACAAACACACACACCTATACTCTATTGTATACATATATATATATATATACGTATACTTATATATTGATATATATATACATATATATACACATATATTTATATACAAATATATATATATATACATATATATACACATATTTATATACAAATATATATATATACTTATATTTATACATATAGTAGTATCTATATACATATGTATTAGTATACATACATACATACATATATATATATATACACACATGCCTACTTATATATACATACATATATACATATATATCTATATAACTATATATACATATATACATATATATACATATCTAGATACATATACCTTTATACATATATTATTAATATATATATACATATATATAAACATCTATATAGTATTATATATATATATATATATACATACTAAGCTACATATATCTATATATACATATATTACTATATACTTATACATACATATATATATATACCTCTATATAGTTATATATTCATACACACACACACACATATATATATACATATACACATATATATACATATATATCTACGTATATATATATATATATCTATATATTTATTACCATATATATATATACATATAGATATACTTACATATATACATATATATATATTTTCACATTATTTACCATACGCTGTATCGCGGGAATATCTACACCAGTTGCTGATATTTCCTCGTTACACGCGTACAAAAAAAAGCGTGTTCGCATTCATCTTCCATCATCCATCCTACACCTTACATGCGGCACTTCGTCCTGTTGGTTGCGTCTTTCTAGACGACGGCCGACTCGACACCGTGCTACACTCCATCTCCGCCTCCACCCCTACCCCTTTATATACATATTATATACCTATATATATATACTATATTTACTTTATTTCTGTTTCACTTTCTTGATAGTAAAAAGACAAAAAAAACATAAAAGAGAAATGATAATCTTTGACTTGCAGGTGCTCCATCTTGCGAATAGCAAGACCCATCTTGGAACTCTGTTTTGGCTCAAAGCCAAGAACCCAATTATGAGGGTGTGCCTCAAGGACAAAGATTACCAGAAAAAATCTAAATAAGAAAAACACCAAAAACACAATAAACGAACGAAAGAGACTCGTGGTAGGAAAGGCGTAGAAACTTGACTTGTACCCTACTTCCATGAGTTCAACCCTGGGCCTAAAATTGACAAGATAAAATCAAGTAGGCCAGGTTAAAAATTTTGAAAAAGAGATGGTTAGGTCCGATTTAGGTTAACCACTATACAGACTTCAACGATAAAATCATCATATTAACAACCTATCCGGGCTCGACATCATATCTTTTCTGGCGCCGTTAATGAGAAAGTGCGCCTTCAAGTAAGTTTCTATTCAATTCTTTTCAATTTTTCTCTTCTCTCTTCACGAGCATCTCTGGTTTTGGTGTGCAGGTGAACCTGGTGCAAGCAGAAGGCAAGCAGACGAAGTTGAAGACGTAAGCAGATCCAAGGCGGAAACGAGAGCGTGAAGACGCCTACACCGCATTGGAGCTTCGCACACATTGCCGCACAAGTAAGTCTTCTTTTCTTAGCAACTAGGGTTAACTTGCCACAATAAAAAAAAATTAAAAATTAAAAACTAGAAAAACTTCTTGATCTCTTGGGGCAAGTGGATTAAAATTCACGTGTTTGATTGATTGTCTTCATTCCCACTGCCCCGGGATTTCCCGTCGTACTTCGCATAGCGAAAATCAAAGAATCTTTATTCTTGAATTTTTCACCGTGTGAAGTATTCTTTGAGGAAAACACAAAAAGAATGATTGCACCACTCTTTGCCTCATTTACCTGTAATTCGGGATCACCTTTTTGGTGGGGAGACTTGGAATTGAGTTAATTCCAACCCCACCACGACTTTTCAACTTGCTTAAGATTCGATCCCAAATATTTGAACCCCAACAAATTGATTTTCTTTATCTTTTGGTTGGGCCGTGTGTGGAAATCTTTTTGGTGATTGAGAGCACTTGAATTGAAGTACTTTGGCTCCCTTTCACACTAATCTAAAACAGATTCATGCATCCACACATATAAATCTCCATTTAAGGTAGCCCATTGCATTTTATCATGCATTAACTAATTGAAATTGAAGAAGGGTTTGTTGGGCTTAGAAGAAAACCTATATTCTTGCAAAACCCAGAAATTGGTTGAATTGGTAATTTAGAGAAATTCTAAAATTCATACCACTTAAGGCTGAACTATAAAAACCATTCACCAATAAAAACTTAAATTCGGGGAGATTTCCCTGTTACATGCTTGTTTTACACACTCTGAAAATCAATCACTTGGGCATTACCCGTAAACAACGCCCTTCACATTCCAAAAGCACTTGACCCTAAGCCTCTAACTAAAATTGGTAGTAACCTGACCCTTCTTAAGGATTGGAGGTCTAACTACTTGCGTGTAGCGTCTACGTGATGGTGAGAGTTCCCGCGTGCTATCGGGTGTCTAAGACTGGGGCAAATGGCCTTTCAATCTGGCCCGGTGGTTCTGTGGTGCTCGCATTCGGTTCCGTAGTTCGTGATAGTAGGTAACTTAGATCTTTAGGTCTAAGGGTACACTGTAGAGGTTAGGAATTTAACTGAATTGATTTGTTATCAAGTGTACCTTTGCGGCGTCATTTCTCTCATCTCTTTTCCCTTCTCATCTCCCCAATTCTTCTTGCGATAGTGCATGTTTGGGAGGAGGTCACAAAATCCTGAATTGTTTGAATTGACTGATAAATTTAGAAAACAAGCCGAATCATCCTCCACCACCACAAACATGGCTGCACGCCCACCCCCAAATCCCGAGGGAGAAACCACCCTCATAACCCACCATGTGGTGGAGCCTTAGATCCCATAACCCGCCTCCAAGCCTAAATGGAGATGTATAATGAGCAAATTGAAGCCATTCGGGAAACATTGGAGGAAATGCAGAACCCTCCCGAACGGGAGGAGCCTAGGTCTCTTAGCTCTTATCAAAACCTCGCTGCTACAGAGATCATAGGACAAATTCGAGTCCCCATGAGCGGGGATGACTTTGAACTAAAACCAAACATAATTGGCCTAATAAATTTTCACTTCCATAGTCTTGCAAGTGAAGATCCTTTTCTCCACTTGGAAGACCTAATCCGACTGGCTGAAATGGTTAAACCTAGAAATGTCGGGTTACCTATAGTCCTCATGAAAATGTTCCCATTTTCATTACGAGATAAAGTGTCGCAGTGGTTACGCACCCTTGGGAGAACCATCCACTCTTGGGAAGAGATGCGAACAGCGTTTCTCAAGAAGTTCTTCCCAATCGGGCAAACCAATGCGCTTCACCGTGCTATCACCTCATTTACGCAACAAAACTGCAAACAATTTCATGAGGCATGGGAGAGGTATAACGACCTCCTCTGGAAGTGTTCGCACCATGGTCTACCTAAGTGGCCAATAGCCCAGATTTTCTATTATGGGCTAAATGAGACTTTAAAGCAGATTGCAGATGCTTCCTGCGGAGAAAATTTTATGAATAAAGACGAAAATGGAGCATTTGAACTGTTTGAAAATATGAGCGAAAACTCAATGAACAATCCCTCCATTGTCGTCTTTAATCGTACCAGCCAGCCCCGAAATGTCCACGAAGCTGACACGGGACCCTCCCATTCATCCACTGATCTAAGCCTTATTGCACAAAAACTGGATCAAGTCTCCATCGTGCACAAGAATCTGGACGAGCTTCTGGCCAACCCCGCCCGATCTCTGGCAAACACCACCTCTTCACCACTTCATCACAATCCAAATTCTTCCAACACCAGGCTTATCCCAAGAAACCCCGTAAGACCTTCCTTACCGAGTGTCGCACCAAGTAACTCGGTAAGTCATGTGGATCTGGCTTCTGCGAGCCAGTATTTCGACACGGAGGACCAAGCCTCCGTGTGCTCAGACGCATACTTACATGCGGATGCATCTTCTAGCATAGAAGATGCTTGCGCCCTAGGGAACAACCCGTTCTTTGCCACGTATAACCCAGGGTGGCGCAATCATCTGAACTTCGCATGGTCCAACAACCCGCAGCGCCAAAGCCCCGCGGTGGACCTATGCGACTGTCTGCACCCGTCATCCCAAGGGCCCAGTCTAATCCTATGGCGAATCTGCCATCAGGCGCTTGCGTACCGCAAGCAGAACACACATCAAGTCCTCTTGACAAATTGATGCGAATGATGACGGATATGTCAAAGCGCCATGAAGAGAACATGACCTCTCTTCAGCACCAATTGGCGCAGCAGAATGCTGAGATCAGTCAACTACGCATGACGACTCGATCTAAGGGCACTCTTCCCGCCCAACCTGTCCCAAACCCACGAAATTTCATACCCTGTGGTCCTCAACCACAGGTACGACCTTCTCAGGGGCAGGTTCATCAAATTCTGCAGGCTGCAAGCATTCCACCGGGATTTCAGGCTAATCCTGCTGCAGCACCACACTCTTATGTCCCCATTGTGAACCCTTCGCCGTATGATCCCACTGGACCCGCATCGTCCAATGCTATCACTACAAGGAGTGGTAAGCAGACTGTCAATCCGCCTAAACCTGATCCTGGCCTGTCTTCTTCTTCATCGCCCTCTCATTCAGGATGCGCACCGCATTCGCGAGAGGACGATACACCCAAATTATTGCCAGAATCAGTCCCATTCCCTGAGGCTCTACTGAGGGAGCCAAAAGGCAAAAAGAAAGATATGCAGGCCTTTGATAACCTGCGTAATTTGTTTAGGGATGTAGAAATCAAGGTACCCCTGCTCCAGGCTATCGACCACATACCTATTGTCACCTGATTTTTCAAAGACTACACAACACCCAGGCGACAGTCAAAGAAAACTAAAAATCCGGCGGTTCTCTCACCTCATGCAAGTTGTGCTATACTGTCAAACCTACCACCGAAGCAGAAAGATCCAGGCACACCGTTGATTTCCTGTAGCGTCCAAGGATGCAATTTTAATCGTGCCCTGCTTGATCTAGGATCTTCCATAAATCTCATACCGACCATCATGCTCGAAAAATTTTCCTTGGGAAATCTGAAACCCACCCCTGTCACGTTACAGTTGGCAGATCGTTCTGTCAAAATCCCGAAGGGTGTGGTGGAAGACGTGATGGTTAGGGTCAACAGTCTCTGTTTTCCTGTTGACTTTCTTGTTTTAGATACGAAAGTTCCTAGTTCACTATCTGATTGTCCGATCATCCTCGGTCGACCTTTCTTGGCCACAGCCCGCGCCCTTATCGACTGCGAGTCGGGCTGTATTGAGATTATCGTTGGATCTGAAAAGATCAAGCTGAACATCTTCAAGGCAGCCAAGAACTTTAATTGCGATTGCATCGAGGATGACACGTTTGATGAGGACATGACCGTCAGTGCGTGTATCGGACTATTTGGGACCTATTCGGACTGCTGCGGATTACCTATAAACACTGATGAATGCTTGACCAACACAAATTGTGACGTTCCCCAATCCCTCCCTATTCCCGTACCTTCTCCTGACCAGGCTTTTGACGAGGTTTTCTCTGCTTCCCATACCTCATGGTCTAAGTCATCGCCGGGCTGCTCACGCCGGTCCACACTCTGGAAGACCGGATTGCCCTTTCTTTCCCGCCAAATCAGGCGGATTTGCAACTCCACACTGGGACCTTGAGCCCACATCTTACTCACTGGGGCTATTCCCTTTTGGATCCATCTATCCAAAGAGCCCCTCTTCTTGGCCAATCTGAGGGCCAACTTCTTCCTCCTGATCTGTTTTCTGATCCGCCTGGGACACTCTCATCCCATGAAATGCCAGACATTTCACCATCCACCATCACTTTTCACGCCTCTATCGTGATCACTTCACTTTTCTCTTCACCACCCACCATCCACCCACCCTACCACCCAGCTGTATACCCTGCATCTCAGCTTTCGTTACCCGATCTTTCATCCTTTCTCTACCTTTCCCTGCATGCATATGAGGACATAACATTGTTTGGCATGGGGGGGTGGATAAGCATCCATAGGATCTGGGTATTTTATGGTATCATACAATTTCCACCTATTTATAAATATGCAAGAAAAAGAAAAAAAAAATAGATATATATATATATATATATAAATATAATGGTGTTTAGTAATGATTTGAAAGCTGAAACAAAAATACAATAAGTGTTTATGGATATTCAACCTCTGTTTTGAAGACTTTCCAGGCCACAGAAGCGCGATTCGCTCAGGCTCGGGCTTAATTCACTTGAGCATTGACAAAATAGATCAGAATCTCTCCTAACTAAGAACGTATTCTTGAACCTGAGACATCAGTACAGGATCCGTTGATTTGCTTTTACTTGAGAGCTTAAGTAAACTTGGTTCACACTACAGATATCAGGAAAGACCAGGTGAATATAAGATCCAACCCTAGTGTTCATTAGGGAAGGTGGAGTCCTTACCTGTGAGCGCAGGTAGACTTTTTATCCGAGGTTTTAGTCTTGTGTTTAGGAGAAACTCTTTCTACCAAAAAGAAACTCTCCCACCAAAAAGAAAAGTATGCACCTTCAAAAAAAAAAATGTTGTAAGAGATATACTGACACGTGTTTCAAAAAAAAAAAAAGAAAAAAAAATGCAAATAAGTCAGTATATCTCAAAAATGTCTGTAAAGTCTTTGCCCTACAAGAAGTTCTTCAGGGCAGGTTACAAATACCTTATTTTCCTGTGAGCCACAAATGTCAGAAAATGGGAGTTGAGTTTTCCGTCATCTTCTTAAGGGTCAATCCAAAAACACAAGCAGAAACTGGGACCAACTTGTACTTAAAGATTCGTGAAACCCTGGGCTTGAGTCTTAATGTTCATCTGGTCAGTCTTGATCCTTCACTAAGCACAAGCCATAATCTCTTCAGCTCTCGAGTACGGCAAAAACTTCCTGGGTCCTGGAAATCTTACTTAAGGTTTAAAATCAAGAGTTCTGGTTAGTTGAGAGATGATCTTTGTCATGTGAGACTTAAAGTACTGGTGGTCTTTTCTACAATTGGTTTTCACAATATCCAACGATAAACACACCTATGTTGCCGCGGAAGAAAATCTTCAGCTTAAGATCATTTCTAAATACTGTTTTGCTAGGGACTAGCAAAAGATAGGCATGGGGGTATGACTGCACCGCAAAAATACGCCTGCAATTGTGCCATCTTGTGCTATTTCCTAGCATTACCAATGAATATTAGGTCTCCATAGTTGCATTGTAAAAATACATGCATGCATGCATTTAATTGAGAAGGGAGGAGAATGAAATAAGTGGCATTGCATTTTATATTTTTCCTCAAGTGCATCTTTGCAAAATTCCCATCTCTATTTTTATTTCCATTTGATTTTTAAATCTTTCTCCCCGCGGCTGCATGGAGCAATTTCTTCCTCGCGTGCCATTCCCTGCAGCTGCCCTTCCCTGGGACTGCCTCTCCCAGCCATGCCATTCCATCCTCTCCCTGCAACTGCATGAGCCAAGCACGGCCATGCCTTCTTCTCTTATAAAAAGCCACGGCTCCTTCTTGCAAAATCAAGCCTGGTCCAACAGCCAAAAAACCACCTGCAGAACTTCTCCTTCCAGGCCGTCCTCTCCTCCTTCTCCCTCCATACGCCGGCCCTCCTCCACCGAGGAGACACCCAGCAGGCAGTAGCCCACAATGTGGCACACACCACCACAGTGAGACCACCACCTCCCAACTCTTCAAAGAGCCGGTGGGCGTGGTGGCTTTCTTCACTGTTTTCTCCATTCTAGCCATTGCTGCAAGCTTCAAGCTCGAGGCTTGGCAGTAGCAGCAGCGGCAAAGCAGCAGCAGCAGTAGCCCCTTCCGCGCACACCTGCAGGCGCCTTCGCCCTCCGCGCGTGCCTGCGTGCCCTCTCCGCCTCCTGCCTTCTCCGCCTTGTCGCGCACCCTTCCGCTCGCAACCGGCCCTTGCGCTCCTCTACAGCAGCCAGCCAAGAGCTTCCCCGCACCCCTGCCAGAACCTGCAAGCTTTCGCGTAAGCTGCACGCGCCCTCGCCTCGCTCTCCGCACGCTCTGTCGCGAGCTCTCCGCGATCGCAACCGACCGGCGCAGGCCTTCTCCATCGCGCGCCAGCCCGCACGCGCCAGCTACAAGCTGGCCACACTCACACCACCTGCAGCTCCCGGTTGCGCGACGCAAACGACCACTGTAGCCACTGTTCATGCGAGTCTACGCGACACTGTGGATATAGTGGGGTGACCAGTGAGCTTCTCACTTTACTAGTCACCCGGCGCGCCGCTACCGCCGTTCGCCTGTACGCACGCCCGCCTACGCGTCTCCGCCCGCATCAGCCTGCACGTCTGCTTTGCCCACTCCCTTCGCCCGCACCCGTCTGCGTCACGCCCTCCCTTCGCCCGCGCCTGCGAGCGCCCATTCCAGCCACTCCGCGCAACGCTGGGCGCTAGGTCCTATCCGCGCCAACACTCCCTCTAGTGCACTCTTCTCTGTGCGCATACGCGCTTGCCCGTGCACGTGCGGAAGCCTTCAGACGTCGACCCTGCAGCTCAGACGCCTTAACTCCACCCCTCAGCAGTGCGGCAGTGCTCTCTCTCCCGCTCTCTCTCTCTCTCACAACACTCACAGCACTCCCTACACCGACGCTCACACACACCTACACTCACACTTCCACACAAACGCACACACCTATACTCTATTGTATACATATATATATATATATATATATATATATATATATATATATATATATACGTATACTTATATATTGATATATATATACATATATATACACATATATTTATATAAAAAAATATATATATATACTTATATTTATACATATAGTAGTATCTATATACTTATGTATTAGCATACATACATACATACGTACTTACGTACATACATACATACATACATATATACATATATCTATACACACACACACACATATATATATATATAAATATACATATGTCTATATATATATATTACTTATATAACTAAGTATAGATACATATATATATATATATATACTTAGCTACATATATCTATCTATACATATATTACTATATACTTATACATACATATATATATACCTCTATATAGTTATATATTCATACACACACACATATATATATATAGATATACATATACATATACACTTATATATATACATATATATCTACGTATATATATATATATCTATATATTTATAACCATATATATATACATATAGATATATTTACATATATACATATATATATATATTCACATTATTTACCATACGCTGTATCGCGGGAATATTTGCACCAGTTGCTGATATTTCTTCGATACACGCATACAAAAAAAAGCGTGTTCGCATTCATCTTCCACCATCCATCCTACACCTTACATGCGGCACTTCATCCTGTTGGTTGCGTCTTTCTAGACGACGACCGACTCGACACCGTGTTACGCTCCATCTCCGCCTCCACCCCCACCCCTTTATATACATATTATATACCTATATATATATACTATATTTACTTTATTTCTGTTTCGCTTTCCTGATAGTAAAAAGACAAAAAAAATATAAAAGAGAAAAGATAATCTTTGACTTGTAGGTACTCCGTCTTGCGAATAGCAAGACCCATCCTGGAACTCTGTTTTGGCTCAAAGCCAAGAACCCAATTTTAAGGGTGTGCCTCAAGGATAAAGATTACCAGAAAAAAATCAAAATAAGAAAAACACCAAAAACACAATAAACAAATAGAAGAGACTCGTTGTAGGAAAGGCGTAGAAACTTGACTTGTACCCTACTTCCCTGAGTTCAACCCTGGGCCTAAAAGTGACAAGATAAAATCAAGTAGGCAGGTTAAAAATTTTGAAAAGGAGATCGTTAGGTCCGATTTAGGCTAACCATTATACACACTTTAACGATAAAATCATCATATTAACATCCTATCCGCGCTTGACACCATATCTTTTCTGGTGTCGTTGCCGGGGAAGTGCGCCTTCAAGTTTCTATTCAATTCCTTTCAATTTTTCTCCTCTCTTCATGGGCATCTCTGTTTTTGGTGTGCAGGTGAACCTGGTGCAAGGAGAAGGCAGGCAGACGAAGTCGAAGACGTAAGCAGATCCAAGGTGGAAACGAGAGCGTGAAGACGCCGACACCGCATTGGAGCTTCGCACACGTTGCCGCACAAGTAGGTCTTCTTTTCTTAGCAACTAAGGTTAACTTGTCACCTTAATAAAAAAAAAATTAAAAACTAAAAACTAGAAAAACTTCTTGATCTCTTGAGGCAAGTGGATTAAAATTCACTTGTTTGATTGATTGTCTTCATTCCCATTGCCTCGGGATTTCCCGCCGTACTTCGCATAGCGAAAATCCATGAATCTTTATTCTTGAATTTTTCGCCATATGAACTATTCTTTGAGGCAAACACAAAAAGATTGATTGCACCACTCTTTGCCTCATTTACCTGTAATTCAGGATCACCTTTTTGGTGGGGAGACTTGGAATTGAGTTAATTCCAACCTGATGAGAACCTCATCATAAACCCTAACTAGCACAATCTAAACCAGATATGCGAGAAAAAAGCTCCTACATGACTCAAAGAAAGGCTTAACTCAGAGAATTCTGAGTTTAAGAATAAAACAAATAATAAGGGGTAAAACTACAATTTCACCAATGCAGTTTGCAAACAGGGTAATTAAGGGTCCAAACACAGGTCAAACAAGCTTAATAAGAAAGAAAGTGGGATGATCTGATCTAAATAAGGGTTATTGCAACTTCCAGGAATTAAATGACATTCTGTAATCCTAAAATAAATCCACTTCAATTCACGAGGTTCGAGGCAGAATAAAAATCAACTAATCCCTTTAAAATTCATAGAAAAATATTCTCTAGGGTTTAGAACCTTCAATTTGGCCTTAGAAACATATTTTGACCTAAAAAGAGAACCAAGCCTAATTAATAACTTAATTTAGGTTTTTGCGCAAGTTGGACGGTCAAACATGGTCCAACCTAGAATTAAAATTCACCATTAAAATCCTTAGGTTCAAATTGGTCGTGTATAAAAACTTGAGCCTAAGAAGAGACCTCCTTGACCGACTTTACATTTTGATCCTCTTCATTAACTTTTTGACCCTTATCTTTTGAAATCATTGCATTTAGGCCCTCAACTTTTCATCATTCCTTGCAGAACGGTCCTCCCTGCAACTTCTGCGCAGCGCCATACTCCGTTGACCTTGCGCGGAGCATGGAGCTGCGTAGAGCAGGGTTCCCTGCGACGTCCTCCGTCGCAGGGACTCGCCCATGCCCTCTGCCGACCACCATACCTTCCGTGCGAACGTGCGGAAGGTATGGGTGTCATAACCGGCCTTACTCTGGCGAGACTGGCACGACGCCAGCTCGCCCCTCCCTCTGCGCCAACCCCTTTATAAGAAGGAGCACACCCTGCCGGCTTCTGCAAGCTTTTCTTTGACGGAGAAACCCCCTCCCTTTCATCCCTTCCTCCTCCGTCAGAAGGCCCGAAGCTTCCGGCGACTTCCTCATCGTCGCTCTGCTGCCCTACTTGCAGCAGGGTTTGCCTTGCTCCATCGTCCGCGTCGGGCTGTACCTACCGGTGCCCTCCGCCTGCTTCCTCGTCGACGCACTCCTCCTCCAGGGCTTCTTCCTCTACAGCTCCGGCAGATACGAGCCGGCTGCTCCGCCCTCCCACTTCGTCTAATACTTAGGTAAATAGCTTCCTCTCCATTTCCCTTGCATTTCCCCCCTTTTAAACTGCCCTGTCGACCACCCGACCGCCACTGTCCAGACCATCCTCTCCACCTCCGATCACCCCCTCCGGCGAGACCATCTCACGTCCACAGACACCCTCGCACCTTACCGACCACCGCGCAAGCTCCCTCACATTCCACTCTACCGATTCCCCATCTCCATTTACTGCCAAATGCCACCCGACCACCCCCCGAACAAACCCACCTCTCTGGCCGCAGTCTGACCAAGGGCTACCTCCACACACGCCCTCGCGCCTCGCCGACCCCCGCACTATCTTCACTGCACTCCGGTGAAGCCTCCCCCGTATTCTGATTGGGCCAAGAGGCCGTTTATGTGATTTCAGGTGCGTGCCCCTCGCCGCCATTAACGACAAGTTGCAACAGCTTCACCTACAGCTGCAGGCGCTCTCCAGCCCAGGTGCACGTCCCATGTCGCGCGGGTTGCCTCTGCGAAGGCACCCAGGTCTGCAGCTGGGGCAAAGACCTCGTGGGCTGCTGCAATTGACTGCAGGTAGCTTGGCTGCGGGCGCCGATTTGGGAGGTGGGACTTTAGTCCCACCTCGGAAGTGCGCGGCCAAGCGCTCGCACTTAAATTGAAAAAGTGCCTAAGGCTATTCGCCTTCGAACACAAGGGTCAAGTCCCTCTCTCGCACGCTGCGCGCCACGCGCTCGCTCGCCCTCGCCCTCGCCCTCGCCCGCGCTCACGCCACGCGGGTCTGGGCAGGATCCGATTACCCAAACCGCGCACTCCTTGCCCACCACTGCACGCCGGTGGGCCTGGTCCCGGACGCGATACCCGCACCCGATTACCAGGCTCGGGGAGAGCGGTCCTAAGAGAGAAATCTGAGAAAAAGAGAGACGCGGGGAAGGGTAGGGGTAGGTTTCGCTCTAACCCTTGTGTGAGCGTGCAGGAACAGAAGAAGGGAAGCGGTCGAAGCCTTAGCCGCTCAGGGCAGCAGAAGAAGAAGAAGCGAAGGAGAGAAACAGAAGAAGAGAAGGAAGGCACTGTAGCAAACCTACAGTTAAGTCGTCTGACCACTGCATCGGACGACGGAAGGGCAGTGGCCAGAACAGAAAGAAGAGAAAAGAAGAGGAGCTGTAAGGGAAGAAAAGAAAGAAGGAAGCAGAGAAGAAAAAGAAGAAAAGAGAAAAAAGAAAGAAGACACAGCCGCAGGTAAGGAAAGAAAGAGAAGAACAGAAGAAAAGAAGCAGAAAGAAGAAGAAGGCTGAAGAAGAAGAAGTCAGAGAAGAAGAAAAAGTTTACCACAACCCCAGAAGAAGAAAAGAAAAGAAGAAGAAAGGAAGACTCTGCAGGAAAAAGAAGAGAAGAAGATTAGCTGGAAGAAAAAGGATAGAAAGAAAAGGAAGAGAGAACAAGAAGCCAAGAGAACTCTCTCTCTCTCTCTTATTTTTGTAACACAATAGAGAACTTAATTAGACTTCTAGAAGCATAGTTGCTCCCAGAGTTCGACATCGGGAAAACCTTGTTCCGAGTAAAAAAATTTTGTAATAGTAATCTGGTAGCTGTCTTATTATATACTATAACGACTGTAACTTAAAGTATAATAAACGTAAACAAGCCAACCGGACACTATTCTTAGCGCCGTTGCCGGGGAGCAACAGCTATTCTAGAAGCTATAAAGTCTCTATTTGTGAGTTTCTAATAATCTCTTTTCTCTTTTGTGTGCAGGTACAGGAAAATCAAGAAGCAGCCATACAACAACCACTCCAAGGATAGGTAACTTCTATCCTCTCACTATTAACCCCTAAATTCTAAAGAGGAAGAAAAAGAAAAGAATAAACAATATAGGTATAACCTGTCTTTCATACCTAGTAACAGCTGCATATTTTCAAACCACTATTCCTGCACACACTATCAAGGGTATTCAAGGACTAACACTTTCTTTCTTGGGCCCTAATTACCCAAGAAGGAGTTAACTGGACCAAGTAGAGCCAACATAGGAATTAACACTAGGGTTTTAGAGACACACTCCTTAATCAAGAATTGAGAAATCCCAAAAGAAGTGTGCCTAAGCCGTTGATTGAAAATACCAATTCAGACAAACCCTAAGCAATTGGCTCTCTAAAAACACTTGAATCCTAAAAGACAAGACCTAATAAGTTCTCAAAGGAATCAATAGGTGAAGTTGACCCCTTGGGTCAACCAACCTTCAACTTAGGTCACTCTTCGCACTCAAAAGAGTAAAAGTTCAAGTGAAAACCTAAGCACCTTGATCTTAAATTAAAAGTGGTAGACTTAAGAAGTCAAGATCCCCATTCTGGTCTACCTAGAATCTCAGTGACGAGAGAGGTCGGGTGGGGGAAACCCTGTAACCCATGGGGACGCTCTACCGTGTAGGGGTCTTCGCGGGACTCACCCTCTCTAGCTACCCAGGTAATTCTCAGGTGGTCGATCTTCTGATCAAGGGGTCCATCTGCCCCACACCTCTATAGTCACCCAACATTTTAGGTGTCTCGATTGGGTCCAGCACCTGCTAAACTCATCCTTCCAACAGTGTATGTTTGGTAGGAGGTCCTTGAAACCTCCTTTAGAACTTCACTCTCCTCGAGGCCGAGCCTCAGTACCCTTGTTAGAGAAAACAACACCTCACATCGACCTCTCCTCCGACTCCGAACCCAACTCACCTTCTTCTTCCACAATGGCTCAGCCAGTTGAGGAAGAGAACAATCTGGAGCTCCAGCTCCATCGACTCAATGACCTCTTCCAGAATTTTGTGCACCCACCGCAGCGTCCCATGATGTGGGACCATTATAATCCTACTGCGGTGGCTATTGAGCCTCGAGTCAGAATCCTGACTGGAGGACCTGATTCTGAGTTAAAGCCCAATATGATTCATGCCATACCCAAATTCCATGGGCTTAATTTTGAAGACCCATTCCAGCACATCAAACAACTAAAGCATCTGGCCTAGATTTTTTGGGTCAGATGCACAAAATCGGGACATTCTCCTCATGAAGATGTTCTCCTTCTCCCTTATGGACAAGGCCGCTCATTGGTATCAAACACAGACCCGGCTGATCAACAATTGGGAAGAACTCCAGTCCGAATTTTTGAAGTTCTTTCCCGTTGGTCGGACCAATGCCTTGCGCCATTAGATTACCCACTTCACTCAGCAAACAGGAAAACCTCTCCATGAGGCATGGGATCGCTTTCAGGATCTCATGAGGAAGTGCCCCCATCACGGAGTTCCTAAATGGGAACAAGTCCAGTCTTTTTACTAGGGACTCCGTGAGGATATCAGGCTTTTCGTCAATGCAACTTGCGGAGGGAATATCATGGGTCAACATGAGGACACCGTGTGGGAGATTCTCGAAAACATGTGCGAGAACTCCATCAATAATGACTCCATGGGACTATTCGACAGGACGAATACCCGCGCATCGACGAACCTTAGGGGAGCACACGAGACGCAGGGCCTGTCCGCATCAGTTGACCTGGAACTAATGGCCAGTCGATTGGACAAGGTCTCCATCATTAAGAAGAAGGTGGACGAGCTGACTCAGCACTTACAGCAAGCCACCTCTGTGCATAGCTCCTTTGCACAGCCTCCTTCCACACGGGAGACTATGCAAAACATTCTCCACCGACCTTCTCCTGGGATGGATCCATATCCACCCCCATCTGATTCTCAGATCGGAGGGTCAGCCGATCCTTTCTATACCAACCAGGGGAATTCCATTCCCCCATTCTCTGATTCGTTGGAGGTTCCTCAGACATGCGAGGACCTCAACGCCATCCAGAATGATCCATTCTCCAACACCTACAACCCTGGATGGCAAAACCATCCCAACTTCCAGTGGGCAGGAAATTCCCAAACCCAGAGACCACCCTTTCATCCCCGTCCACAACCCCCTCGTCCTTACTAGCCGCCTCAACCTCGGCCCAACCCGACTTTTTCATCAGGGCCAAACTAGGACCAAATGTCCCTCATCCTTCAGACTTTGGCTGACATTTAAAGAACGAATGCGGCTATTCAGAAACAACACAAGGAAGAACTTACAGAGGTTCGAAATCAACTGGCCCAGTTGGAAAATTCTCGCCAACCAAGCACACTTCCTTCTCAACCTCTTCCTAACCCGAATAACGTGCCAACCCAGCGGCGTGTTATGAACCCAAACCCGAGCCAAGCACACATGATTTATCAGGCCCCCTCTATTCCTTCACCCGAAGGGATGGAGGCTTCCACTTCCTATGCGGGCTATCAGTAGCAACCCGTCCTATCCAACCCTAACCAGAATCAGGCAGGACTAAATTTTGTAACGACCCGTAGTGGTAAGGAAACAAAAGATCCACCCTATCCAAACCACTCCAAGCCTGGTAGTGATCCCAACCCTAGGATAGTAATCCAGAACGTTCCTATCCTTGCCCAGATCAAAGACCTGGACCTATCCTAGAAGAACCAACCAAGGTTCCGTTTCCCGAGGCCTTAACCAAGGGAAAGAAGACAGCCAAGCCCGTGGCACCTGAGGAGGACCTGGTCAAGCTCTTTGAGCAGGTCCAAATAAACATCCCCTTGATGGATGCAATTCGCCATGTACCAGCTTACGCACGATTCTTAAGAATGTGTGTACACCTCAGCGTAAGCCGCGAACCAAGAGTGGGAGCCCAATTGTACTATCAGAGCAAGCCAGCTCTGTAATCCTAAGCAGACTCCCACCTAAGGCAACAGATCCTGGTACTCCCCTGATTTCCTGCAAAATAGGTGATACCCAATTCGACAGAGCATTGCTAGACTTGGGTGCTTCCATAAATCTGATACCCACATCCTTACTTAAACACCTAGAAGAATTTGACCTAAAACCAACTGAGGTGACACTACAATTAGCAGATCGATCTATAAAGTCACCTAAAGGGATTCTCGAGGATGTTATTGTAAGGGTACGGGATTTCTATTTCCCTGTAGACTTTATAGTCTTGGACATGGACGTACCCGAGAACCCTAGGGATACACCGATCATTCTAGGGAGACCTTTCCTAGCTACTGCTAGAGCCAACATTAGCTGTGACGAGGGCCAAATAGAGCTCAAATTTGGAAATCAAACCCTAAAAATTGATATATTTAAGGCCTAATAAGGAATCAATTGCGATGTCATCAAACAGATTTGTGATATCAGGGCTTTGGTTGATGGAAATCATTTTGAGAATGACCTGATTATACCTCATCAACCACAGAAAGATCTTGAACCACAATTAGAGGAGTCAAATCCAGATTTAGAAAGACCCGTAACTCCTACCCTTGAACCTTACATCTACCCTGAACCACCCGCTGCTGCTAATAACCTCGTCCTTGAACTGAAAACCCTTCCCGACCATTTGAAATACATCTTTCTGGGTTCTAATCAGACCCTTCATGTGATTATAAATTCCAAGCTTACTCCCGAACAGGAATCCCGTCTGATTGCCGTTCTCCAGCAACATCGCAGAGCCATTGGATGGACTCTCGATGATTTGACTGGAATAAGTCCCTCTTATTGCACACACCATATTTATTCAGAAGAGGGCGCACAACCTTCCCGTGAAATGCAGAGACGTTTAAACCCAAATCTGCAGGAGGTCGTGAAAAAGGAGATCATCAGGTGGTTAGATGCAGGGATCATCTACCTGATCTCCGACAGTTGTTGGGTGAGCCCCATTCAGGTTGTGCTTAAAAAGGCAGGGCTCACCACCATTATGACTGAAATTGGAGAAATCATACCTACCCGATTAGCCAACTCGTGGAGAGTCTGCATAGATTACCGACGACTCAATTCCTCCACGAAGAAGGATCATTTCCCACTACCTTTCATTATCAGATTCTCGAGAAATTAGTGGGAAATCGATTCTTCTGCTTTCTTGACAGGTACTCCGGTTATAACCAAGTAGCTATTCATCCTGAGGACCAAGAGAAGACCACGTTCACCTGCCCCTTTGGAACGTATGCATTCCGAAGGATGCCGTTCGGTCTCTGCAATGCACCCGCGACTTTTCAGCGGTGCATGCTTGCCATATTCTCTGATATGGTAGGTGATTATCTGGAAGTCTTCATGGATGACTTTTCAGTTTTCGGGGCATCGTTTGATGATTGCCTCCAGCACTTGGTTCACATACTCTGGCGCTGCATCGACGTTAATTTGGTTCTTTCCTGGGAAAAGAGCCATTTTATGGTGCCTGAAGGGATCGTCCTAGGACATCTGATTTCTGAGAAGGGCATCCAACTGGATCGATCCAAGGTTGATCTAATCTCTCGCCTTCCTATGCCTAGCTCGATCAGGGACATCCGTTCTTTTCTGGGGCACGTCGATTTTTACCGTCGTTTCATTCATGATTTCTCGAAAATCACGCACCCCTTGATGACTCTTCTCTCTAAGGATGTACCCTTTGAAATCTCCAAGGAATGCACTCAAGCCTTTGAGAACCTCCGTGACCGAATCACCCAGGCCCCGATCCTACAATCTCCTGATTGGTCTCAACCCTTTGAGATCATGTGCGATGCGTCTAATTTCGCTGTAGGAGCGGTTCTGGGGTAGAAAGTTGACGGGAAACTCGTGGTCATCTACTATGCTAGCAAGATACTTGACAAGGCTCCGCATAACTATACAGTTACGGAGAAAGAGCTACTCGTAGTAGTATTTGCCCTTGAAAAATTTCGATCTTATCTCCTAGGTTCCCACGTCATCATCTACTCGGATCACACAACTGTGAGGCATCTCCTTGCCAAGAAGGACAGGAAGCCCCGACTAATCTGATGGATCTTGTGTTGCAAGAATTCGATCTCGAGATTTGCGACAAGGCGGTGAGACAAAATGTGGTAGCTGACCATTTGTCCCGCCTTCCTTCTGAGATTATCAACCCTTCCGGACCCATCACGAAGCATTTCCCTGATGAGCACCTGTTGACTATTGGTACTAGACTTCCATGGTTTGCCGATATAGTAAACTACTTGGCATCTCATCAGATCCCGTCTGATTGGCAGAAGGTCAAGAAAGACAAGTTGCGCTCTGATGCCAAGTATTACATTTGGGAAGATCCGTACCTTTTCCGCATAGGTGCTGACCAAATCATCCAGAGATGTGTCCTAGAAGGTGAAGTCAATGATATTCTTTCCTTCTGCCATGACCAGGCATGCGGTGGCCATTTCTCAAGGCACAAAACCGCATCGAAAATCCTCCAGTGTGGCTTTTATTGGCCCACTCTGTTCAAGGATGCATACAATCACTGCAAGGCATGCAGTCGTTGCCAAACTTTGGGCAACATGAGCCATCGCGACAAGATGCCTTTGCAGCCGATTCTCATATGCGAAATCCTTGATGTTTGGGGGATTGATTTTATGGGCCCCTTTCCTATTTCGGGTGGTTTCGAATACATTCTACTGGCTGTGGACTACGTGTCCAAATGGATCGAAGCCATACCGACCCGAACCTGTGATCATAAAATCGTTCTCAAATTCATTCATCACAATATCTTCTCACGGTTCGAGATTCCTCATGCTATCATCTCAGACGGGGGTACCCATTTCACGAATGCTCAGTTCAGGTCACTGATAACCAAATACGGGGTGTCTCACCGAATCTCTACTCCTTATCACCCCCAGACTAATGGTCTAGCTGAGCTGTCAAATCGGGAGATCAAGAAAATCCTACAGGTCACTACTCAGCCTGACAAGAAGGATTGGTTGTCCTGACTTCCGGAAGCTTTGTGGGCCTATAGGATCGCCCAAAAAACCTAATTAGGCATGTCTCCCTTCAGACTGGTGTACGGGAAGGCATGTCACCTTGCTATCGAACTGGAGCACAAAGCCCATTAGGCAGTACAGAATTGTAATCTAGATCTTTCTAAGGCTGGAACCCACAGAAAGCTTCAAATCAGTGAGATCGATGAACTACGTCTTGATGCGTACGAGAACTCGTGAATCTACAAGGAACGGGTTAAAGCCTTCCATGACAAGAACATCTCTAGAAAGATCTTTCATCCTGGTCAGAAGGTTCTACGCTTCGATGCCCGACTCAAACTTTTCCCTGGGAAGCTGCGATCCAAGTGGGTCGGACCATACTTGGTCCGACAGGTTTTTGGAAATGAAGCCGTCGAGATCAGTCCACTCAGCCATGATTCCGAACCTTTCATCGTGAACGATCAGAGACTCAAACCGTTCATTGATGTAATCTCTACTGATTTGGCTGAATCATCATTTATCCTCCATTTTCCCTGAGCATATTGCGCCCAGCCGATGGCCTAAAACTCAGCGCTCAACGGGAGGCAGCCCGTCATTCTCCTTGAAAACCTAAAACCTTTTCTAACATCTTTGTGCACTTAAGGCTCACCCTTTAGGATAACCGACTCCACCTCAGATGCTTGCATCTGAGATTAGAAATCGTCCGCAACATTCAACACAACCCATTCACTCATCAAAATATCTGTCCTAATGTGTGAACTAAGTTGAATAAAAACCCCTAGGTTACAATGAGGACATTGCAAATCTTACGCATGAGGGGGTATGAAAGTGCAAAAACTTGTAAGAAAAGGTTTTAAACAAAAAAATTCACATACCCAAACAAACACCATAAAAATTAAAAAAAAAAAAGGGAGCACAAAATGAAAGAAAAGTAATAGTCATTAGTAAGAAATTAAGGAATTAACCTAAGTTCTGGACCTCATTTAGGAAAATAAATAGAAAGTGCACAGTGAAATTGGGAAAGAACGTGAACTTTAGGCATTCTTGGATAGACTCTTAGTACCCATTAAGATCTAGACATTCCTCAAGAGGTTGAGGAAAATGAAAAGCATAAGTATTAGGTCCAAGACTTAGGGAGTATTTGGCCTCGTTAACTAACTTCTGGTTTACGAGACTCAGAAACCTAAGCACCCTAACCTCACACACAGCCTGGTTCAGTAAGTGTAAAAATCAAAATCACGTAGAAGCGTTGCAAAAAATTCTGAAAATGACACCTAGAGTAGGAGCGGCCGATCAACACAAGTTGATTTGGATGAGTTCCCAGCACGGAAAGGTGGGAAATTCCCCTCGAAGATGCGTAACAAAATATCATCTCCTCGGTGCTTGCCTCTTAGGATATTTACATATCCTACCAGGGGCATGTAAGCACTCTACTGGTTCAGATTTCATGGATGGCATTATCACAAAATGTCAATTGCCAGGGTCTGGATTCGGCCACGGAACACTATGGATGGGATTATCTCGAAATCTCAATAGCCAGGGTTCTGGGGGTTACCATGGGCGGTGCTATCTCGAAGCATCGACTGCCAGGAACCCTTGAGGATTGATGATGGGGACAAGGAATCTAATACAGACCGTGTTGAAAAGTCAATCCTAAGCTAGAATTAAAAAGAAAAGAGAGAGAAAACTCTCCAAACAGAAAAATCTTCTATCTCTCTTTCTTACAAAATGCACTGCGAACTGAGCCAGGGCAAAAATTATCTCAAGCACGGGTGCTTTAACCAAAAAGTCCAATAAACCTTAGGTTAGTTCTTGTAGGAATTAAAAACCTTTGTTAAGAACAGAGGTTGAGGCTAGACAGATCTAGATATTGGTTGGTACTAGAGTACCTTTTAGGCCTATGATTGGCATTCTGACCTAATCTAGTTTGCAAAAGAAAAAGCACTTATCTGAAATCATTAAGAACTTCATGGACAAGAACAAGGGTTAAAAACTTAATATTTTACTAAGAGACTAGCAAAAGTTAGGCATGGGGGTATGATGAGAACCTCATCATAAACCCTAACTAGCACAATCTAAACCAGATATGCGAGAAAAAAGCTCCTACATGACTCAAAGAAAGGCTTAACTCAGAGAATTCTGAGTTTAAGAATAAAACAAATCATAAGGGGTAAAACTACAATTTCACCAATGCAGTTTGCAAACAGGGTAATTAAGTGTCCAAACACAGGTCAAACAAGCTTAACAAGAAAGAAAGTGGGATGATCTGATCTAAATAAGGGTTATTGCAACTTCCAGGAATTAAATGACATTCTGTAATCCTAAAATAAATCCACTTCAATTCACGAGGTTCGAGGCAGGATAAAAATCAACTAATCCCTTTAAAATTCATAGAAAAATATTCTCTAGGGTTTAGAACCTTCAATTTGGCCTTAGAAACATATTTTGACCTAAAAAGAGAACCAAGCCTAATTAATAACTTAATTTAGGTTTTTGCGCAAATTGGATGGTCAAACATGGTCTAACCTAGAATTAAAATTCACCATTAAAATCCTTAGGTTCAAATTGGTCGTGTATAAAAACTTGAGCCAAAGAAGAGACCTCCTTGACCGACTTTACATTTTGATCCTCTTCATTAACTTTTTGACCCTTATCTTTTGAAATCATTGCATTTAGGCCCTCAACTTTTCATCGTTCCTTGCAGAACGGTCCTCCCTGCAACTTCTGCGCAGCGCCATACTCCGTCGACCTTCCGCGGAGCATGGAGCCGCGCAGAGCAGGGTTACCGTCCTGCAAAGCAGCAACAGGGTTCCCTGCGACGTCCTCCGTCACAGGGACTCGCCCATGCCCTCTGCCGACCACCATACCTTCCGTGCAAACGTGCGTAAGGTATGGGTGTCATATCCGGCCTTACTCCGGCGAGACTGGCACGACGCCAGCTCGCCCCTCCCTCTGCGCCAACCCCTTTATAAGAAGCAGCACACCCTGCCGGCTTCTGCAAGCTTTTCTTTGACGGAGAAACCCCCTCCCTTTCATCCCTTCCTCCTCCGTCAGAAGGCCCGAAGCTTCCGGCAACTTCCTCATCGTCGCTCTGCTGCCCTACTTGCAGCAGGGTTTGCCTTGCTCCATCGTCCGCGTCGGGCTGTACCTGCCGGTGCCCTCCGCCTGCTTCCTCGTCGACGCACTCCTCCTCCAGGGCTTCTTCCTCTACAGCTCCGGCAGATACGAGCCGGCTGCTCCACCCTCCCACTTCGTCTAATACTTAGGTAAATAGCTTCCTCTCCATTTCCCTTGCATTTCCCCCCTTTTAAACTGCCCTGTCGACCACCCGACCGCCACTGTCTAGACCATCCTCTCCACCTCCGATCACCCCCTCCGGCGAGACCATCAACGTCCACAGACACCCTCGCACCTCACCGACCACCGCACAAGCTCCCTCACATTCCACTCTACCAATTCCCCATCTCCATTTACTGCCAAACGCCACCCGACCACCCCCCAAACAAACCCACCTCTCTGGCCGCAGTCTGACCTAGGGCTACCTCCACACACGCCCTCGCGCCTCGCCGACCCCCGCACTATCTTCACCGCACTCCGGCGAAGCCTCCCCCGTATTCTGATTGGGCCAAGAGGCCGTTTATGTGATTTCAGGTGTGTGCCCCTCGCCGCCGTTAACGACAAGTTGCAACAGCTTCACCTACAGCTACAGGCGCTCTGCAGCCCAGGTGCATGTCCCATGTCGCGCGGGTTGCCTCTGCGAAGGCACCCAGGTCTGCAGCTGGGGCAAAGACCTCGTGGGCTGCTGCAATTGACCGCAGGTAGCTTGCCTGCGGGCGCCGATTCGGAAGTGTGCGGCCAAGCGCCCGCACTTAAATTGAAAAAGTGCCTAAGGCTATTCGCCTTCGAACACAAGGGTCAAGTCCCTCTCTCGCACGTTGCGCGCCACGCGTATCTGGGCAGGATCCGATTACCCAAACCATGCACTCCTCGCCCACCACCGCACGCCGGTGGGCCTGGTCCCGGACGCGATACCCGCACCCGATTACCCGGCTCTGGGAGAGCGGTCCTAAGAGAGAAATCTGAGAAAAAGAGAGACGCGGGGAAGGGTAGGGGTAGGTTTCGCTCTAACCCTTGTGTGAGCGTGCAGGAACAGAAGAAGGGAAGCGGCCGAAGCCTTAGCCGCTCAGGGCAGCAGAAGAAGAAGAAGCGAAGGAGAGAAACAGAAGAAGAGAAGGAAGGCACTGTAGCAAACCTACAGTTAAGTCGTCTGACCACTGCATCGGACGACGGAAGGGCAGCGGCCAGAACAGAAAGAAGAGAAAAGAAGAGGAGCTGTAAGGGAAGAAAAGAAAGAAGGAAGCAGAGAAGAAAAAGAAGAAGAAAAGAGAAAAAAGAAAGAAGACACAGCCGCAAGCAAGGAAAGAAAGAGAAGAACAGAAGAAAAGAAGCAGAAAGAAGAAGAAGGCTGAAGAAGAAGAAGTCAGAGAAGAAGAAAAAGATTACCACAGCCGCAGAAGAAGAAAAGAAAAGAAAGAAGAAAGGAAGACTCTGCAGGAAAAAGAAGAGAAGAAGATTAGCTGGAAGAAAAAGGATAGAAAGAAAAGGAAGAGAGAACAAGAAGCCAAGAGAACTCTCTCTCTCTCTTATTTTTGTAACACAATAGAGAACTTAATTAGACTACTAGAAGCATAGTTGCTCCCAGAGTTCGACTTCGGGAGAACCTTGTTCCGAGTAAAAAAATTTTGTAATAGTAATCTGGTAGCTGTCTTATTATATACTATAACGACTGTAGCTTAAAGTATAATAAATGTAAACAAGCCAACCGGACACTACAACCCCACCACGACTTTTCAACTTGCCTAAGATTCGATCCCGAATATTTGAACCCCAACAAATTGATTTTCTTTATCTTTTGGTTGGGCCTTGTGTGGAAATCTTTTTGGCGATTGGGAGCACTTGAATTGAAGTGCTTTGGCTCCCTTTCACACTAATCTAAAACTGATTCGTGCATCCACACATAGAAATCTCCATTTAGGGTTGCCCATTGCATTTTATCATGCATTAACTAATTGAAATTGAAGAAGGGTTTGTAGGGCTTAGAAGAAAACATGTATTCTTGCAAAATCGAGAGATTGGTTGAATTGGTAATTTAGAGAAATTCTAAAATTCATACTACTTAAGGCTGAACTCTAAAAACCATTCACCAATAAAAACTTCAATTCGGGGAGATTTCCCCATTGCATGCCTGTTTTACACACTCTGAAAATTAATAACTCGGGCATTACCCGTAAACAACGCCCTTCACATTGCAAAAGCACTTAACCCTAAGCCTCTAACTAAAATTGGTAGTAACTTGACACTTCTTAAGGATTGGAGGTCTAACTACTTGCGTGTAGCGTCTACGTGCCAGCGAGAGTTCCAGCGAGCTATCGGGTGTCTAAGACTTGGGCAAACGGCCTTTCAATCTGGCCCGGTGGTTCCACGGTGCTCGCATTCGGTTCCGTAGTTCGTGATAGTAGGTAACTTAGATCTTTAAGTCTAAGGGCACACTGTAGAGGTTAGGAATTTGACTGGATTGATTTGTCATCAAGTGTACCTTTGCGGCGTCATTTCTCTCATCTCTTTTCCCTTCTCATCTCCCCAATTCTTCCTACGGTAATGCACGTTTGGGAGGAGGTCACAAAATCCTGAATTGTTTGAATTGACTGATAAATTTAGAAAACAAGCCGAATCGTCCTCCTCCACAAACATGGCTACACGCCCACCCCCAAATACCAAAGGAGGAAACCGCCCTCAAAGCCCACCAGGTGGTGGAGCCTTAGATCCCATAACCCGCCTCCAAGCCCAAATGGAGATGTATAATGAGCAAATTGAAGCCATTCGGGAAACATTGGAGGAAATGCAGAACCCTCCCGAACAGGAGGAGCCTAGGTCTCTTAGCTCTTATCAAAACCCCGCTGCTATAAAGACTATAAGACAAATTCGGGTCCCCATGGGCGAGGATGACTTTGAACTAAAACTAAACATAATTGGCCTAATAAATTTTCACTTCCGTGGTCTTGCAAGTGAAGATCCTTTTCTCCACTTGGAAGACCTAACCCGACTGGCTAAAACGGTTAAACCTAGAAATGTCGGCTTACCTATAGTCCTCATGAAAATGGTCCCATTTTCATTGCGGGATAAAGTGCCGCAGTGGTTACGCACCCTTAGGAGAACCATCCACTCTTGGGAAGAGATACAAACAGCGTTTCTCAAGAAGTTCTTCCCAATCGGGCAAACCAATGCACTTCATCGTGCTATCACCTCATTTACGTAACAAAACGGAGAACAATTTGATGAGGCATAGGAGAGGTATAACGACCTCCTCAGGAAGTGTTCGCACCACGGTCTGCCTATGTGGCATATAGCCCAGATTTTCTACTATGGGCTAAATGAGACTTTGAAGCAGATTGCAGATGCTTCTTGCGGAGCAAACTTTATGAATAAAGACGAAAACGGAGCATTTGAACTGTTTGAAAAAATGAGCGAAAACTCAATGAACAATGCCTCCATCGTCGCCTTTAATCGTACCAGCCAGCCCCGAAATGTCCACGAAGTTGACACGGGACCCTCCCATTCATCCACTGATCTAAGCCTTATTGCACAAAAACTGGATCAAGTCTCCGTCGTGCACAAGAAGCTGGACGAGCTTCTGGCCAACCCCGCCCGATCTCTGGCAAACACCACCTCTTCACCACTTCGTCACAATCCAAATTCTTCCAACACCATGCTTATCCCAAGAAACCCTGTAAGACCTTCCTTACCGAGTGTCACGCCAAGTGACTTGGTAAGTCATGTGGATCTGGCTTCTGCGAGCCAGTATTTCGACACGGAGGACCAAGCCTCCGTGTGCTCGGACTCATACTTACATGCGGACGCATCTTCTAGCATAGAAGACGCTTGCGCCCTGGGGAACAACCCATTCTCTGCCACATATAACCTAGGGTGGCGCAATCATCTGAACATCGCATGGTCCAACAACCCGCAGCACCAAAACCTCGCGAGTGGACCTATGCGATCGTCCGCACCCGTCATCCCAAGGGCCCAGTCTAATCCTATGGCGAATCCACCATCAGGCCCTTGCGTACCGCAAGTAGAACACGCATCAAGTCCTCTTGACAAATTGATGCGAATGATGATGGAAATGTCAAAGCGCCATGAAGAGAGCATGACCTCTCTTCAGCACCAATTGGCGCAGCAGAATGCTGAGATCAGTCAACTACGCATGACGACTCGATCTAAGGGCACTCTTCCCGCCCAACCTGTCCCAAACTCGCGAAATTTCGAACCCTGTGGTCCTCAACCACAGGTACGACCTTCTTAGGGGCAGGTTCATCAAATTCTGCAGGCCCCGAGCATTCCACCAGGATTTCAGGCTAATCCTGCTGCAGCACCGTACTCTTATGTCCCCATTGCAAACCCTCCGCCGTATGATCCTACTGGACCCGCATCGTCCAATGCTATCACTACGAGGAGTGGTAAGCAGACCGTTGATCCGCCTCAACCAGATCCTGGCCCATCTTCTTCCTCATCGCCCTCCCATTCGGGATGCACATTGCATTCGCGAGAGGACGATACACCCAAATTGTTGCCAGAATCAATCCCATTCCCTGAGGCTCTACTGAGGGAGCCAAAAGGCAAAAAGAAAGGTATGCAGGCCTTTGATAACCTGCATAATTTGTTCAGGGATGTAGAAATCAAGGTACCCCTGCTCAAGGCTATCGACCACATACCTATTGTCACCCGATTTTTCAAAGACTACACAACACCCAGGCGACAGTCAAAGAAAACTAAAAATCCGGTGGTTCTCTCGCCTCATGCAAGTTGTGCTATACTGTCAAACCTACCACAGAAGCAGAAAGATCCAGGCACACCGCTGATTTCCTGTAGCATCCAACGATGCAATTTTAACCGTATCCTGCTTGATCTAGGATCTTCCATAAATCTCATACCGACCATCATGCTCGAAAAATTTTCCTTGGGAAATCTGAAACCCACCCCTGTCACGTTACAGTTGGCAGATCGTTCTGTCAAAATCCCGAAGGGTGTGGTGGAAGACGTGATGGTTAGGGTCAACAGTCTCTGTTTTCCTGTTGACTTTCTTGTTTTAGATACGAAAGTTCCTAGTTCACTATCTGATTGTTCGATCATCCTCGGTCGACCTTTCTTGGCCACAGCCCGCGCCCTTATCGACTGCGAGTCGGGCTGTATTGAGATTATCGTTGGATCTGAAAAGATCAAGCTGAACATCTTCAAGGCAGCCAAGAACTTTAATTGCGATTGCATCGAGGATGACACGTTTGATGAGGACATGACCGTCAGTGCGTGTATCGGACTATTTGGGACCTATTCGGACTGCTGCGGATTACCTATAAACACTGATGAATGCTTGACCAACACAAATTGTGACGTTCCCCAATCCCTCCCTATTCCCGTACCTTCTCCTGACCAGGCTTTTGACGAGGTTTTCTCTGCTTCCCATACCTCATGGTCTAAGTCATCGCCGGGCTGCTCACCGCCGGTCCACACTCTGGAAGACCGGATTGCCCTTTCTTTCCCGCCAAATCAGGCGGATTTGCAACTCCACACTGGAACCTTGAGCCCACATCTTACTCACTGGGGCTATTCCCTTTTGGATCCATCTATCCAAAGAGCCCCTCTTCTTGGCCAATCTGAGGGCCAACTTCTTCCTCCTGATCTGTTTTCTGATCCGCCTAGGACACTCTCGTCCCATGAAATGCCAGACATTTCACCATCCACCATCACTTTTCACGCCTCTATCGCGATCACTTCACTTTTCTCTTCACCACCCACCCTACCACCATGCTGTATACCCTGCATCTCAGCTTTCGTTACCCGATCTTTCGTCCTTTCTCTAACTTTCCCTGCATGCATATGAGGACATAGCATTGTTTGGCATGGAGGGGTGGATAGGCATCCATAGGATCTGGGTATTTTATGGTATCATGTAGTTTCCACCTATTCATAAATATGCAAGAAAAAGAAAAAGAAAAAATATATATATATATATAAATAAAATGGTGTTTAGTAATGATCCGAAAGCTGAAACAAAAATACAATAAGTGTTTATGGATATTCAACCTCTCTTTTAAAGACTTTCCAGGCCACAGAAGCGTGATTCGCTCAGGCTCGGGCTTAATTCACTTGAGCATTGACAAAATAGATCCGAAGCTCTCCTAACTAAGGACGTATTCTTGTACCTGAGACACTAGTACAGGATTCGTTGGTTTGCTTTTACTTGAGAGCTTAAGTAAACTTGGTTCACACTACACATATCAGGAAAGACCAGGTGAACATAAGATCCAATCCTAGTGTTCATTAGGGAAGGTGGAGTCCTTACTTGTGCGCGCAGGTAGACTTTTTATCCCAGGTTTTAGTCGGGCATTTAGGAGAAACTCTTTCTACCAAAAAGAAACTCTCCCACCAAAAAGAAAAGTGTGCTTCAAAAAAATAAATGTTGTAAGAGATATACTGACACGTGTTTCCAAAAAAAAAAATTATGCAAATAAGTTAGTATATTTCACAAATGTCTGTAAAGTCTTTGCCCTACAAGAAGTTCTTCAGGGCAGGTTACAAATACCTTATTTTCCTGTGAGCCACAAATGTCAGAAAATGGGAGTTGAATTTTTTGTCATCTTCTTAAGGGTCAATCCGAAAACACAAGCTGAAACTAGGACCAACCTGTACTTAAAGATTCGTGAAACCCTGTGCTTGAGTCTTAATGTTCATCTGGTCAGTCTTGATCCTTCACTAAGCACAAGCCATAATCTCTTCAGCTCTCGAGTACGGCAAAAACCTCCTGGGTCCTGGAAATCGTACTTAAGGTTTAAATATCAAGAGTTCTGGTTAGTTGAGAGATGATCTTTGTCATGTGAGACTTAAAGTACTGGTGGTCTTT